>CM049317.1:1521855-7229355 GCA_026874595.1 Sipunculus nudus
GTTGTTGAAAGTAAATTTCTCACAGCGCATGCTGTAACATTTTACATGATTTCCGGATGTTTTTTTTTTTACTGCAGTTATGTATGAGCATGCACACCAGGTCGCGATGATTTTGTGTTTCTTTAGAATCCTAGTAAGCAATAATGGTCTATCGGTTCATATAAAAAAGGCAAAAAAAAAAAAAAAACTGTTTGTAAGACTTTATTATGATAAACGTGTATAGTATATTTCCCTTTGTGTTTCCATAAAACGCAGAAAAAGTGTGTTGGTTTAAATATGATATTACATACAAATTGCACAAATCAAGATTAAGTATGCCTATGGATAATACTTTTGTCTTTCCTAAGTCTCTATATGATGGCAAGCTTATTTTCAGTGTTGCATCAGTAAAACTCGGTCACACTTGACAGCGAATTCGAAAGAATGAAACCCTCCGGACACTGAATAAAACTAATACTTAGTCAGCATCAGCATTAATACTTCCTGTCAGGATCTCTGACCTCCTCTGATGGTTGCGTGTATGGATGTATATCCCAAGTAACAGCAGCACGTGCAGCCCCGCCAGCACAGTCAGGAGTGCCACACCCACATGTAGCCGAACTGCTGGCTCACTAGCGCCACCAGCGGCGGACTGGCTAATGACCCCACAGAGTAACCAATCAGGTACGCCGACGTAAACACACCCGTGACGGGAAAGAACGAGGCCGCCCATAGGATCTGAGTGGAGAAAACGTTAGAAATGGCGAAACAATAACTAGTCCCGAAAACCCATATCAGTAAGTGCTGGAACGGTAAAGCCACGGACAAGGCTAATGTTGACAACGTCGTCATGACAACGCTGATAAACAAATATGGCGCAACAGACAGAAAACGGGGCGCGAAAATTGAAACTACCCGGCCTACTGTATACGCTACGAAACGGATCGTTAACAGCAAGGCTGCCGGCGATTGTTTCATCCCCAGATAGTCCAGAGCAAACGGATACAACATCCCGTCCAGGGAGATCTCCTGGAAACTCAACAGGACACTGGTCAACATGAACAGAAACTGCAAAAACCGGACGTGTTTGACGGAGAATGCACTGTGTTCATGGACGGTGTTTACTACACGTTTAGTGTCCACGCCCTCAGCCTCCCCCATAAACATCAACACCAAGAACATGAGCGCTCCAAGCCCGTGCAGCCCGCTGTTGAAGGAATACGCATTGATCATGCTAGACGCTGGTTGACACGTGACCTCAGAAGAATGGTTATACTGAGCTCCGCCAGATGGTAGCAGTATACCTGATGCGTTGTTAATTGCGTAGCCGCCAGGTGTCACTACGAGCTGCGTGATGTTACTGATCAGGTCACTGTGTTGTTGGCGCTGTTCGAGTAGGAGGAACTGGTTGACCACTTGGGGCGCTAGTAGTCCTGACACAGGGTAGAACAGATGTAAGCCTTGTATGAACGGCCCACTCTTCTCCTTCAACATCCGGTAAACGATTGAATTAGATCCTGATGAGAAATGAAAAACATGTGCATATTTCGTACTCTATTTGATTCATTAAAAGATTCAATCTTTTGATATGACTGAAATATGCTAATTTACCGATATTTACCCTTATATCCATGCCTTCAGACAATGGGATAACCATTATACAATGTACGTTTGTCATCATACCATTTTCCTTTATTGCTCTGCTTAATATAATACAATTAGGCTTTTTTTTTTCTTCATGTCTATGCAAACAACCTAAAATATACAATATTGCTTTCAAGACTGGTTATATAACTGGTAATATAAATCTAGTTTTCTTTGCCATATACATGTATATGTTTAATGAAACTTTGTGTCAAACATGAGACATTAAGGCGTTTAGGATATTTATATATACAAAATTCAGAAATATTTGTGTGGGTGTGTGTTAATGTTGACAACGTACCAACAGCTATCCCGTAAAGCACAATGCCCTGAATAGTGAAGATGAGTGACGTCACAAGGAACGAGCAGCTCCATGGTAACAGGCCCGTGAAGATCGTGGCAGCCAATGAGAGAACCAGAAATACGACATTTGGTTTGACTGTGTCGTAGACCTTGCCCCAAATAAGACATCCAATAAGAGAGCCAACACCGCGCCACGTGAACAGCGTTGATGACGTCACGATATCCGTGTTCGTCTGTGCCCCTAAATTCAGCAAGGTTGGTCCCAGCAAGTTCAATGCGAAAGCCTGGAATTAAACATTAAAAGGCAAATTATACAAAGCATTCGAAACATTGTCTTGTGATGTAAATATTATTACAAAATAAACCACTCAAGGGTCCATTTTAATCATTATTGTAATGTCAGGTGAATGAGTCTGAACACTGCAATCGTGGAGAACACGTCAGATTATTCCATGATCGCTTATAGCAGATCGAGTGAAGTTTCACAAAACCCTGTGAATTATGAAAGATGTAAGAAACGTCTTCTATTAACAGAAAACAATGCGAACATTCATACAATCGAAATTGTATATAAATGCAGAAAACGGATTTGGATGGCATAGACAAATTTGTGCCAAACAAATTGTAAAACAATGGGTAAACGGTATTTGTTCTGACATACATGCACATGACCATCATGAAACATCAAATGTCCGGTTTAACGTAGTTCCGTCACAAATGGGGTCTTATTGGACAAAATAGGACTATTTTTATCATATATAGTTTTTTATAACATATTTAATAGATTAACAACCCATTAAGATGGCGTTAAAAACTTGGTATTTCGCAATATATGTTTAATAGTTTTATCACCCAATAAGTTAGCGTTAAAAACTTACAAATGCGAAATACGCCACAGAGATGGCCAGCATACGGACGAGGTTGACACGAGAAGTTCCGGAAGCGGAAGTTGGCTTCGGCGTATGAGATGGGGACAAGAGGGGATCCGTGGCCGACACATCGTCGTAAGATCCGTGGTCTGTGTGTCCGTTGACGTCTGTAGGGTCGCTCTCTCTATCCATTGTTGTTATTTCTCCGGGTATTTCCTCGTAGTTTATTGTACTCTCCATCGTTGATGTTCTACTTGCGTGTCGGGTTATTGCTGATTTTGCTGGACCGACACTCACTTCTTTTCAACAAATGATTACACGACCCTCCTACTGCCCCAGAATCAAATGACTGCTTCGCGGAAAATCCATGGCCCTCATTTAAATTCCCCCTGAGGGTAGAGCCTCATGACACCACGTGCTTACAGTATAATTTATGTATAAGTTCACCTGCACGAGACCTTTTGTATTGGATATAGCCGGCAGCCTGTTTACAGGACTGATTGCCGGGCGATTACTGATAAAACTTTTAAATAAAAATACCCAAGGTAGAACCATCTGTGTTTGTTATGTTACACCATATACATCGATAAAAAACGAGATACGCCGTACTGAGATAAAGAACCAAGCATGAAACATTCATGATGATGAATTACTGGGTTTCTGATACCCCAATCTTCAGCTGGTATTATCTTTTGATTGTTTTCATATTATAGATATAAGCACCTGCTGCTTTTCACTGAAAACAACCAGTTTAGAGGACTGATAATGATTTTAAATATTCACGTGGTTACTTTAAACATGTTTGTGAAAAATAGCGAATATAAATTACATATTAATTTCACAACTTTTAGGTCCATTACATTAACACAAATGAAATAAAGATTCTCATAAGCCATACATGCACATGTTGTTCTGAAAATAAGGATTCGTAATAAAGGACGGCGGATGTTAGATAAAGATATAATATATTTCGCTTTTTAAGTATGCCATACAAATTTTGTTGTTGAGTACAACTCAATATAGCAGAAATGACTGTTCAATAATGATACATACTACTTACTGTAAACGAACACTACGCGCCAATATGCAGATGTACTATACATACCGTTTACCCTGTCTTTATATAGATATATATTATCAGGTTGAATTGATTTCACGAAATATTTGCAGTTCACTTATCAATTATATATAACACTTCCTTCTATTTAATTATTATCTGCTACATATTTACAGTAGCCGGTTTCCCCGGGTATCCACAGAGATAAATTATGCAGCAGCGATTTGGCTCAGGGCGAAATGACAAATAAAACGTGTAGTTGAAGCCTTCATGGTACCTACACCAAGAAACTTATCAAACTTTCCTGTGGCTATCACGCTTCATTAAAATGATTCACAGATCAACTGCAGAAAAAAGCGGCGCCAAGAAAAGGCCATGGGATGTACGATGATAAAAAATAGCCCTTTTTAAATAAGTTATATTGGTCTAGGTGTTATCATCTAGAACACGATCAACATTTAATATATTATTCTTTTGTTGTAACTCTAACCCTGGACTAAAGGTCATCAACATCAATTAATGTATTTTGCGTTAAATTTATATTAGAAAATGGGAAAAACTGAACAGCTTCAGCGCCTGGTGCAGATATAAAAAAATAATAGTCGTCAACAGGCCGGTTTCACAGGATGCATAAACTATGCTGTTCGACACTAGATGGCGCTCCGCCAGACTTCCCATTTTCCGTTATAGCAGCTATTTATCGTAGTCTTAGCACAGCCGCAAATATTATAAAGACATTTCCACTCTTAATATGCATCAGAGTTAGAAAAATGCTTTATTTAACTTCCTGGTTTTAGAACTATGATGAGTTGTACGGTATTTAACATATTTCAAATAAGTTTATTATATTAAGTGACAATGTGAAACATATACATGTAGTAGACAATATAATATAGTTGATGTAGATAATATATATTATATAAATAGAACAATATCATGGGTTGAAGCTATATCTTGATGCATTTCAATGAACTTTTTATGGCTGCAGAGCTGAAAATGTCATTTTATTACAATACAAACGTTCTGCAAATGACTGGAGGGATAAAGAACGATAGAACGAAACCTGTAGTTTAAGTATTACATTCAATTAGCGGAACTGTCGACATTGCACCGAGTGACTGCAATGTGTAAAATACGGAAGCTCGGCGTGTAATCAGAACCAAACAGAACAGATCAGTGTAAACTTGCTAATCTTGTCTGGTCAAACTGAATGATTGGCGATAGTGCATACGGATTTTTTTTTCTAGTTTTTGGTTTTATTTTTATGGTTGTAAGAACGCATCGACTTATCGATGAATAAAAAGGAAACTTGTAATTGCTCAATAATCGATAATTAGTGAATGCAATGATCGATTTATTTCAGTTGTCGCATTGACAGTAATTATAATCTATTATTATTATACCTTCATGATCTCTCGTTTATACCTGAGATAATCCATGTCGCGGTAGGCACGAGTGCTCAATAAGGAAAGTCACTTTTTATCATGCCCAAGGTCAGCAGTATTAAGAAACTGTTATATGTATACTTAAACTTCGTAAAGTCCTGGGTACTCTAGAGGGTCTTGACATAACATTTAAATTGAATCTTTGCATCTTCTGTGTAGAAAACTTCTGGTGAAATACTTCTCCGAGTAACATGCTTAGCTGACATTATGTCATAAATGTTTAACTACTGGAAGTTTTCTACTTTTACCTTGCCAAGGTTTTCAAAAAATTGTTGCAATATACACGTTGTACCATAATTGAAGGGATAAGGAACCACAGAATGAACTGCTGAATAGATGAAATAATTGAGATGAAAGGTAATGATCGATAAACTAACTGAATCCAATCCCCTTAAGAATTGTTAAGATATAATATTATCCCCATGAAGATACCTGATACTTCCATCAAAGAGCCGTATTAACATATCGGGGGTCTTAAATGTACATGAAATATACTGCTTTCACTTTAACTTTTATAATATTTACCAATATTTTGTTCCAAAAACGTTCCCTTACTCCTGTACACAAGTGGGTGAAAATTTTGCACCGGGCGTGACCAGTTGCGCAAAACATAAACATAACGAACCTGGTGGCCGTGACGCACATCTTCACAAATCAAGATTCTTTAAGCTCCCAATCGGAGTTTCTTCACTTCATTCAAGTTTCTTCTCCTTATCTTGGAGTTGTCGCACATGCGCAAATCCGGACATCCGGTCACGCAGTCTTGCTATGGATAAAAGGTGAGGACTGAGTTTACTCAAACACAGAACCTTAACAACCTATGAAACAGGAATTGTATAGAATATGTTAGTGTGCCGGGATCTCTTTGCTGCGAAACTGTTGTAGTCAGCTAAAATAAACTAATAGCGCGAGGTAATACACTTACTATTACAAATGTGTATGTACCTTTACCAGACAAACACACACACACACACACCCGCATGGGTTGAATGATATACAATGTGTACGTTATTTCAACAATACACTTAGTAGATGTTAAAAGGATAAGACTCAACCTGTACCTGCCGACGCAAAAATCAAGAAAAAGTTAACCACAGAAAGCAGTAAGAAAGTTCAAAAAGAGGGAGAGAAAGAGAAAACTATGACAAAACGAGACGCCATCACTATTATCATGCTGGTAGTCTGACAAACCGGTGTTGTGTAATCTATGGCAGGTCACGTTTGAACAGCTATCACTGTTTATAGAAGAGAAATCGAAAGGTCCTTTATATTATCGCAGGCAAAGACTCTTGCGTAATAAGATTCTACACACGATCGACACATACGATTAAAGGTAATACCCTGTCTCATAAATCTTAAAACAGTGGTCCTTTAACAAAGCCTATCTCGCGTCTTTTTGCTTATTAAATAAAAGAGGTCAGCTAATGATACTTGTGTCAGGATATCTTTCGGTGATAACGTTCAGGCCTCTTATATATATATGTGGGCAACTGCCCGTGGGAAACTACTGCTATAACGATGGTTACCTGATAGTGTAATCGTAATCCTCAGTAAAATATGTGCATGCACATAAACACACACACACACACACATATATATATGTATATATATATATATATATTTGTAAAGTCAGATAACTCATGAAAATACCTGGGAAACATGCACTACCTTATTCTAAGGCAGATCATGAATTTAATCGGGGGGGGGGGGTGATATTGATATATATCTTATATATATATATATATATATATATATATATATATATATATATATATTCTCCGGCAAAATATGCTGTCACTGGTAATATATCATATGATGTCCGGCTACTTGAGCATACACGCCTGGACATGCCATATCAAATTAAAGTATAAATTATCAAATTTTTCATCTTGTCGTTAATTTCGTTCGCGTGCTAAAACAAAACATCATTTACATTGGTTTGTATCTTATATTATCTACGAAAAAAATATAGGAAATTTAAATACCCGGAACGGTGGTAACCTATAGAAAGTTTAGACGCTATTTCTTATAATTAAAAAATTACTCTAATAAGATGCTTAATTAAATATATTTATTTATGCTCCAGATCAAATGATCAAATGAAATCATACCCGATTTTCAGTTATACCATCCATTGTACCAATCATAATAGTTTATAATTAAATAATAAATCATACATTTGATGATAACAAAAGCAAGTTTTAATGTAAACTGTACAAGATATATGATATAGTTCTCACATTTCTACAACGAGGACGCATCGGGGGGGGGGGGGGGCACGATGTTAGTTAAGTATTCACATTGAAATTTAATTTGCTGCTTACTTATCTGATAAGAGCATTTTATATCAAAATAAAAACTGTTCTTGAAATAAGTAATTTCTGCTGAATACTAAATTTATTTATATTTAGGATACGTGTCCATATAATAAATTTGTGGACAGCAACTCTTGGACAATATACGCACTCAGAGTCATCTAAAGATATGATTTATCAGTCATTTGAGCCCTTTAATAAGTTATTCGTCACTTTAATTTCATAGGTCCTGTATCATAATTCTATTATCCGATTATCTATTTCAACATACAACATAAGATATAATATATGACATAGTATACACTTTTTTGTTAAGTGTGAACTTCAAGATTGATCGATGGGGAACGCCCGTCGGTCGATGGGTTAGTTGTACCTACAGACAGCCATACGACTACAGACCCCTCCACGACAACAACCAACATTATGACCCTGTTAATCCCTCCCCAGCATACGAGTGGTCCCAGTCTTCATGGCCCGAGTCTCTGACGATTGTTGAAACGTGAATGGATGGACGGACACCAATAAAGTTTTACGTTCAAAAATAATTTTGTCTTTAATTTACGACGTTTTTTTGTTTGTGAAAAACACATCTCCGAGCCGATAACGAAATTTCTTTAACCGGGTTAAAATATATTGGTCAATAGATAACTCTATTGGTTATAATAGAGAATATTTACACGCAACGGCTCCAAAACGATCTGGTGTTATAGGGGTATTACTGAATGATAGACTTTTGACTACTTTTAGGGTCAAGGTAATTGATCAATCACATACAGGTATATTATGTTTTGAACTGACTCGTGTGTCTAACAACTTTGCTTTTATAATTTTCGTGTGCTACGCGAAATTTCACAACATTCTTTGCTTACCTACTTAGTCAGGTCTACGTATATATTGAATGCGATCATTTTGTCAATTGTGGGAATTTAATGCCAGGGTTGAGCTTATGAAAGATCATATTGACAGCATTGTTCATATATGTGACCGTGAACCCTTAGATTTAATGGAGAATGCACACGGAAAATCCTTGATAGAATTTTTAGTCGAATCGAAATTTTGTATCTTTAATGGAAGGATAAACTAACTGAATGATTTCACTCATGTCTCGACGAGGGGTAAATCTGTGGTCGACTCTGGTACTGTGGCTCACAGAATGTTGGTAAATGTAACTAGTTTTATTATTATCCAGGTTGCTGAAATCATTGGAAGGAGTAATTCGGTTAATCTTGTTAATCTTTTGTCTCTTGCTATAAGGCAACAGATCATGCTATTATATTTATCAATATTAATGTTAATCTGACATATTTGGATCGCCTTCCTCTATAGGATAATAATTATGAACAGCCACATATTTGTTGCCGAAAATATAATTTTAATCGTTTGTCTGGATACTTAATGGAAAACTCACGGTGCATGGACGCACAGGTGTCCGCATTGGGTAGGGAACATATCGATGAAATATATAGCAACATGTGTAAATAATAT
The DNA here is from genome assembly GCA_026874595.1 of Sipunculus nudus. Lineage (NCBI taxonomy): Eukaryota > Metazoa > Annelida > Sipuncula > Golfingiida > Sipunculidae > Sipunculus > Sipunculus nudus. The sequence goes on from CM049317.1 coordinate 1,530,953, forward strand.
TTTGACAGTAGTGAGACACTACAGTGTGACAGTAGTGTGACGCTACAGTGTGACATTAGTGTGACGCTACAGTGTGACAGTAGTGTGACGCTACAGTGTGACAGTAGTGTGACGCTACAGTGTGACAGTAGTGTGACGCTACAGTATGACATTTATGTAACGCTTCAGTGTGACAGTAGTGTAACGCTACAGTGGAACAGTAGTGAGACGCTACAGTGTGACAGTAGTGTGACGCTACAGTGTGACAGTAGTGTGACACTACAGTGTGACACTACAGTGTGACACTATAGTATTACAGTAGGGTGATACTACAGTGTGACAGTAGTGTGACACTACAGTGTGACAGTAGTGTGACACTACAGTGCGACAGTAGTGTGACGATACAGTGCGACAGTAGTGTGACGATACAGTGCGACAGTAGTGTGACGCTATAGTGTGACAGTAGTGTGACGCTACAGTGCGACAGTAGTGTGACGCTATAGTGTGACAGTAGTGTGACGCTACAGTGTGACAGTAGTGTGTGATTTTTTTTTTACTGATAGGTTCATAGTCTGTTGGTGGCGTTGAATACTGAGTACACTATGTTTTGTTCGTCCAGATTGAAATATACCACTAACATATGTTAAAATTAAAACGTAATTCAATTTTACGACAGTTCAAGAACGGAAATCGTTGCCTTTTGACACCGTGGCAATAACCGTTTAATAAAAGCAACCAACATATATTTTCATACTGTGCACACGTGTTTGTCGGCGTGTGTGAGTTATTTTTTTCATTTGGGGCTTACCATGGGACGGAACTTTTGAGACATATAACAAGCCTTATCCTTTATACTTTTTGGAAACGCCTGCTATACGCCGGATATGATTGTTTCAAAAGTTATCTTTTGCTTGTTTTTTTCTCCCCAAAACTGCAGCTTCCACTCCTAAAATTATAAACCTGTTACACCGTGGGTATTTAGGAAGGTGCAGTTCAAAGGTAAGAGGAAGGACTCTTCTCGGCTCCGGGGACTAAAATTCCCAACTTGTTGTATTTTAGAAAAGACAATAGATCAGTAAGGGTCTGCGAAAAGTAAACCACTATGCCACCCCCCCCCCCCCCCCCCCAAAAAAAATACAGAACGACACTCTAAATAATCATAATACAACATGCACAAAAGTTTACCATTCACAAAGGGTTTAACTTAAAATCAAAACGGTATAGACAAATGAAGTTAAGATCTTGGCGAGCTGGTTCAATAAAATTGTGCTTTTATGTCTCCCTTTATCCATTCGTATCATTTTAGAATGCTGTTACGGAATACAATATTAATCAATCTTAATTAAAACGTGTAACTTCAGTTATCATTTCAGCACTGTTGTATGGTTTAAATATATGAATTTTGAGAAAATGTGAACAGCCATTAAAATATAGACAGTCGAACGGTATCTTAGATGATCTGCAAGTTTTAGGGAAGAAGTTCGTTACTTCAATCGAGATCTGTTCCATAAGCTTTTAACTTGCGACTCTCTCTCTCTCTCTCTCTCTCTCTCTCTCTCATCAAGGACATACGCATAACCACCTCTCTCACCATTTTCTCCAAACTTTAATGTGAGAATAAAAACCGAGATTGTGATATAGAAGAAACACATCAACTTTATTACATATGATTATTCTGTACATTATCATTAGGAATAAAATCTTTCAACATAGAAGAACATCGGACTTTGTTCTCAAAATCTGATAGATTGGCAGACTTTAAAAATAAAACTCTATCGTTATCGCCATTTTATATTTACAGACTAGATGTTTGCAATCGTCGTGCGATCACAAATATACCCCCTCCCCCGCCCCACGCAACTGAGCGATAAAGGGGAATTTACTATTGATTGTAGACCTTGGGCGTTAAGGCAAGGCCATAATAAATTAAAGGTACACTTATTTTTCCTATGACTAATGTTGTGCCTAATGATAAGTTTTTGAAGTCAACAAAATTTGACATCTAGCGCACACATGGACAGAAGACACGAAAAGGAGAAAGAAAAAAGGAGAAATGTATTTGTATTTGATGGTTTTGCAGCTGCATGAGGAACCTAAGAAAGCTTAGATAAAAATACTGACCCAAATATCGGTATAAGATTACACGCATAGACCTCTATAAGCCGCCATTTCGTACGAAGGAAGCTTAGATTTTGGTTCAAATGGGGGAAAAATAGACCAAATGTAGATTGAGGGTGGTAGTTTGCCCGTTCTCGTCGTACATATACCGGTGTTATGACTTGTTCCTTAGAGACCCAGAGCCAACGACCCCTGGTGGCGTAGAATGACACTACATTGCTGTCTCTTGGCACAATCACTGTGTAATAAATAAATTCTAACATAAATAAACAAGAATTATGTCCTGTGAAGGAATCTATATATTTACAAAATAATCTAAATACATTCAGAATATTTACTTTATAAAATAAGCCGCCAGAATAAATTAAAGTAAAAAATATATTCCTTGAAAACCCTGAAAGACCTCGGTTTTATTTATGGATTGAAAAACTAAGCGAAATTTCCAGTTGAAAGAATGGTCTATTTGAGGGAAAAGGTTCGTGATTCCTCAACTGTAAATGTTCTTTTTGCTGGGATATTCCAACTTTTTTTTCATAGAATTATTATGATGGATCACCTGTAGGTCAGTTTTTAAAACTTCAGCATTCTTATGCAAATTGAGTTGTTGGACTAATTCTCGTAATCTCTCGTGGATAATCGTGAAGATTATTAGGGACGGACTCTATAACAAAAAAAATTAATGACATTCATTTATGAATTTTCATGTACCGCTTTGTAAAGAGGTACATTATGACGAACAATACAGCCATCCACCCGGCTGACATGGCGTGAGTGTACCACAGACACATAAACCCGAGCTTAGAGTTGAGGAGCGCCACCAGGGGCGGGCTGCTCAGAGCGCCAACCGCATAACCAATGAAGTACGCTGAGGAAAATACGCCTGTGACTGGGAAAAACTCAGAGGCCCACAAGATGGGGGTTCCGAAGAAAGAGGCGACCGACACGTAGAGCAGAGAACCAACGATCCAGATCAGTATATGGCTGTACGGCAGAGCAAACGCCATTACCAGCGAGGCGACCACGTTAAGCACGTTGTTTACACCCATATACCCAGCCGCAGTTATATATTTTGGTGCGAATATGGAAATAAGCCGACTTACGCAATAGGCAGCGTAACGCACGGACAGGAGTGTGGAGGATAGGGTGGGGTCCCATTTAAGGTACCCGAGAGCGAACGTGAACAACAATCCATCTACAGCAATCTCCATGAACCCAAGAAAAAAACTCGTCAACATAAACATGAACTTCAGTAACCGGATGTGACGTGGGCTGTGTATATTTAGCTCCTGCGCAGTGTTTGTGTTGTTAACTTTTGGTGGGACATCTCCCTTCCGTCTCAAAATTACAACTATAATAAAAAACAGCAAAAAGTCTACACCATGGACGGCGGCGTTAACCAGGAAAATATAAACAACACTAGCACTCGTGCTGCATGTAGAGGCGGTCTGTAATCCTGTTCCATTCGGGGCTAATGTCACATTCATGATGGGGTCATAACCTTTGACCGCCAGGTCAATATGATCGACGACTTGAGGTACAATAAGTCCGGCCACCGGAAACAGGAAGTGAAGAGCCTGGAGGTATGGACCGCTTTTCTGCTTAAGTTTACGGTAAACCACAGCGCTGGACCCTGTAACACATGAACATACGGTAAACTACGGCGCTAGACCCTGTTATATATAAACATACGGTTAACCCTGGCGCTGAATCCTGTAATACATAAAAATACGGTAAATCATGGCGCTGGACCCTGTAATACATAAACATACGGTAAACCATACGCTGGACCCTGTAATTCATAAATATACGGTTTACCATATACGCTGGGCCCTGTAATTCATAAACATACGGTAAACCATGACGCTGGACCCTGTAATACATAATCATACGGTAAACCATGGCGCTGGACCCTGTAATACAAAATATACGGTTAACCAAACGCTGGACCCTGTAATTCATTAATATATGGTTAAACATACGTTGGACGCTGTAATTAAAAAAAATACCTTTAATCAAACACTGGACGCTGTAATTCATAAATATACGGTTAATCAAACCCTGGAACCTGTAATTCATAAATATACGGTTAACCATACGCTGGACCCTGTAATTCATAAATATACGGTTAACAATACGCTGGACCTTGTGATTCATAAATAAATGATTAACCATACGCTGGACCCTGTAATTCATAAATATACGGTTAACCATACGCTGGACCGTGTAATTCATAAATATACGGTTAACCATACGCTGGACCCTGTAATTTATAAATATACGGTTAACCATACGCTGGATACACATACATTCAAACCATGGCACCGAAACTTGTAATATGCACACATTATGTGAACCACATCATTTAACTTTTATACGTGTAAATATCCGACAAAATGTTCATTCTCCTATATATCAAAATAAACAGCAAAATGGGGCTTTCTTTTTTACAATACCCAAACTTACAGGAAGGTGTAGTGCCAAATATTATGATGATTGTATATCTGTGAAAGCGCGAATTTTATTTATGTTTACGTTACATATCACAAAAATGTGTTTTCTTTTCTCCCATGCGTACAGCCAAATGTTCCTTATCACTACAATCATCAAAGTTAGCTAATTTGTGTTAATGACTTGCTGATTAGACTGGTGATACTGACCAATGACCAGCCCGAACACGGTCACCCCCTGTAGAGCGAACAGAGCTGACGTCGCCGCCAAGTTACAGCTGAACGGAATGGCCGCCATGTTTAAAGCCGCAAGGAGATTCGAACCGAGGAAGATCATGTTGGGTCTGACGGTGTCGTAAACTTTGCCCCATATAAGGCAGCCAATCAGAGCGCCCACACCGCGCCACGTGTACAGCGTGGACGCCGTTACTATGTCAACACCAGTCCGCTGTCCGAGAAGAACCAATGCAGGACCCAGCAGGTTGAGAGACACCGCCTGGAAGAATACGAGAACATTATGTAATATATAATATAATGCCTATGAAGCGTTCACATGCTAATGTTTTTGGTAGAATTAACGGAAGCTCGACGTTAACTAGTATGATAAAGATACAACGAATTTGTGTTAATAAAGTATTGGCCAACTGATTGAAATTAAACATAACAAACATGACCAACGTAAATAACAAGCGTCATAAAATAAACAATATACTTAGCAGTAATGTAACTTTTCATTCATTCCAAAAGTATTTAAATTGACTGTTTTTCATTGTCGGAAATTTTTTCTTATTTTTAAGATCAATATTTCTATATTAAGCAAGATAGCCGCACTGCAGTAAAAATGGTAAACTCTGAATGGATGCTTGAAATAATGCACTTTCTTTTTGATGTGAAGTTGAATGATATTCAGATATTATGCTAGAATATCACTGTAACAGGTTTTAAATTTATTTAATATTATACATTAAAACCTAATATACTTACGAAAGCGAAGTAAGCCAGATAAATAGCGACCATTTCCAGCACGTCGCCCGCGGTCCATTTACTGCCGGTATCTGCTGTTGACAGGAGAGGTTCTGAAGCCGATTTCCCGTTCCGGTTCCCATCTACGGTCTGAACTTCCGGCGTCACATCTAACGACGGCATGACGCCGGAAAGATCAGTGACGCCATTGCTCACGACTTTATCCGAGTTGTTGATGATTTTAGTTGTATCCGTTCCATCTTCTCCACAGACTCTTTCAAAACTCATGTTCTACAAGTAAAATATATGTCGTAGTCAAGGCGAGTTTGATGTCACTTGATATGTCTTAAATTGCATTTCTGTATCAACCATATTTAACTTAATAAATCCAGTGTACTATATTACGTAATCATTCTAATACACCTCATATACTCAGATATAGCAGAATATACGCCTCTTTTTTATAGAAATAAAAATAATAAATTAAAGTGGTCTGGTAAACACATAACGTGGTAAGTGGTAAAGCGCCATTCAATCGTGGAACGTCAGCTAATTTTAAAGGATTGTTTTATCAATGCGTGCAATTAAGTCTTGGTATCGTCAAAACTCACTTGACCAAATTTAGCTTTAAAATTTATCAGGAAACTTAAAGCCTCAATGATATATGCACGTTTGAAATACTCAGCATATTTTATATATAAATCCTGAGACCTATACTTAAAGAACTCCATTGGCTCCCGATGCGACAGCGCATTGATTTTAAAATTTTATTATTAGTATACAAAGCCATAAATGGTCAATCGCCTATTTACATTAGGAACCTCTTAACTTTTTATGTTCCAGTCAGGCAGCTTAGGTCATCTGACCAAGGGCTCTTAGTGATTCCTAAAGCACGAAGTGAGATGTGTCGTTCGAGAGCTTTCTCAGCTGTGGCACCAAGGTTGTGGAATGAACTTCCGCACTCAATCAGAGCTTCACCATCTTTAGCTTCTTTTAAAAAAAATCTTAAAACTAACCTTTTTATATTAGCCTTTGGCAGTTATTAGGAATTAGGGTTTAACTTTTAGGAATCTTTGTTTTAGTAGGAATCTACATTTTATGTTTTAGAAAAACTGTGCTTTGTGTCTTGTAAAGCGCTTTTGATAACTATTTTGTTGAATTAGCGCTAAATAAATTAAATATATTATTATTATATTATTATTTTATATGAATAAAGTTTGTTGTTGCTTGAAGAGATGGTATACAAAAAAGCGATATGTCTCAAATCTGGCAATGATTTAGCATTTAACAATAGCATCATTTTAAAATACACAAAAACTATATTCAGGTGTTTTTATTGTACATTTAACATCTTTTATCAAATAAACTTTTTTTTGTAAAATGGCTTGTAACCGGGTTATAATTAAGAAAGAGAACAAAGAAAAAAAGTGTTTTAGATTACGTTTCTAAATATTCGTTCAAAAACAGTTAAGATACGTTTTCTTTATGCATGGTGAACTCTAACATCATCATTTTTGTTGGTAAATTCTGACATCAACAAATTATCTAATTAAACATTTTTTTATTTCTTTTAAATACAGGAGAGCCGAGTTTAACTCGTTTTGGCTTTCATAAGTCTGGACCTGATTGAGTAATGACGTCACATATGATCAGGCAACCCTGTTTAGGCTACGATTAAGTATGACAGCGAAAGGGAAAATGACTGAATCATGAGAAGGGAAGCAATATCAAATATGGTCAAGACATCGACAGATTTCTCAGACAATTCAACATTTCTGTATGAGTTCCTATTTGAGTTACAAATTAGAACATGTAGGTTTCGATTTTGGTCATAGGATCGTAATATTTTCGTCTGCTCTAGTAATACACTTGTATTGCCTTGGTTTACTTCTAGACTCTGTTACGGTTATTAACTGCAGGGCAAATCGTATTTTTAAAATGATCCGTTAAATTTGATTTTACATTAGTTTAGCATTCCCTTACAGTAGGGAATCGATTTTAGGAACAGATAAATGCTTGATTCTGGGCCTCATGTGAACTATACCTCTATTAAGTTTAAACTCTCGGTCATGTTGAGAATAGAAGGCTTACCTTGCAGGCTTAATGTTCTGTCTACCCGAACTATCTCCAGAGTGAGAGAAAGGTAACAACAATGTTATAAACCCCGTGCATTGTGAACGATTTAATAAATAATTCATACAGGGTGGATTTAATGCCTGGTGCACTGAGGGCGCGTGCCGCGATCGTCAGACATACCGGGGGCAGAGATGGGGAGGACGTTGAACTGCAGTGACTCATTAATACGTCAGTATCAAAGGAACCCCTAACGTACGGGCAAAAACAGAGGTGTGGTGAATGGTAATAAGGCGTTAATCAACAACAGCAGAATAATTTGAAGAAGATATAAAGCATACTTAGAGTAAGTTAATACGCACAAATACTCTAAGTTCAAATATGTGTTATCCCTTCGTAATAGAGATATGTCGCTAATAATACATTATCAGTGCTTATGTCATGGCGGTCGTGAAGATTAAGGCCAATATCTTCTTGGACCAAACACACACAATAACTGAAGTAAACAGGACTTCCTGCTGCCAATATGATGCAGTTTTGTTCTACATTAGATACAAAATATGATCGTACCGTGTACAAATACCACATACCTTTATGTATGGAAAGACGACGAAACAGTTTACCCATCATTTATATCAGAAGGCGTTTCGTCGCTGAAGGTGGCGACATTCAATATCTCCCCAAAAACATATATGTCGATCTGTTCATGTATTAGCCGAAAATGGGTGAACGCGGATATATTATTAATGTTTGCTCATGATCAAGTGAGCTTATTTGAAATGGATTATTTTACACCTTGGCTGAAATCCGTGTATACAGAATAAATGTCGAAAGATAAATTGATTAGGTACCAGTCTACTTTTGAAATAGGTGGGCGGGTCCAAGTCTGTTTAAAAACTAGGATGACGCATAATTAAGACTAGAAATTCATGGTTCGCTGTTACATTATATTTTCCATATCAGGGGAGCATACCAGCAGGTGAGCGCTTTATCACATATATATGATACAGAACATAGATCACAAAGCCACCTTAAATAACTGTTACTGGCTTCTATTATAGCCACCTAACTTTAATTGTAAGATTTATTTAGAAGTGGCTTGAACAATGGCTTTTTTATAATGAAAGTGCATTTTCTCGTTGTTTGTATAATCAACTACATTATATATTTATAAAGCAAATACATGATAACTGTATTTTTCATGTCTATGACCGACTTTTCCTTGATTACTCTGAGCAAAGTAAGCTTCGATATTGTCGACTAGTGGTAAAGTCAGCTTCGATATTGTTGACTCGTGGTAAAATCAGCTTCGATATTGTCGACTCGTGGTAAAGTCAGCTTCGAAATTGTTGACTCGTGGTAAAGTCAGCTTCGATATTGTCGACTCGTGGTAAAGTCAGCTTCGATATTGTTGACTCGTGGTAAAGTCAGCTTCGATATTGTTGACTCGTGGTAAAGTCAGCTTCGATTTTGTCGACTCGTGGTAAAGTCAGCTTCGATATTGTCGACTCCGGGTAAAGTCAGCTTCGATTTTGTCGACTCGTGGTAAAGTCAGCTTCGATATTGTCGACTCCGGGTAAAGTCAGCTTCGATATATTCGACTCGTGGTAAAGTCAATTTCTTTTCTTACACACGATGGCCCGCAAAGAGGCTCCAGCAGTTGGTTAATATTCGGGGTAAATTCCTTACCTGGCAAATATTTGCAGATATGTTTTGCACTTTACACTCATGTAGAGTGTCTGCATATGACATAATGATATTACCAGAACGAATTTGACTCGGTGGGGGTGCAGTCTTCAAAAGAGGGCGACATTTGTTGCATTTTATTCACGTCACATACCCGGACGAGTCACGAGTCATATACATAACACAGGTCACTGTGCCGTCATCACAAACAAGTGTATTCCGTTACATTTTCTATGTATGAAACCTAGTGAGGGATAAGACCGCTGACAATTTTATACTTCTAGTTGATCATGTATACTCATTCACAGTCCCATAACTCTGTTTAAAGGTTTATTTCACCTCCATATATTGGCTGGTTGCTTATTTGGTTGAAAACTTAGTTCACTTTACTCACACACACACACACACACACACACACACACACACATATATATATATATATATATATATATATATATATTGTGGCATATATCAAAGTTTGATCAAAATCATGGTAATATTTCGGATACGGTGATAAAAATGTAAGCGAAGGTATACATTCAATCTCTGACCGCTTTCTTATTCAAAGTCTCGTTATATCATATATATATATATATATTTATATATATATATATATATATATATATATATATATATATATATATAAACTTATTACATGTTATATCGTATATTTTATAATATTGTATATGATATATTATATTTTATATTTTGTATATAAAAGGATCTCTCTCCGTCACAGAGAGAGAGAGAGAGAGAGAGAGAGAGAGAGAGAGAGAGAGAGAGAGAGAGACCACATTGAGCCCACACCAGTGTGAATACCTCCCATCTAATGTATCTAATGTAGAACAAAACTGCATCATATTGGCAGCAGGAAGTCCTGTTTACTTCAGTTATTGTGTGTGTTTGGTCCAAGAAGATATTGGCCTTAATCTTCACGACCGCCATGACATAAGCACTGATAATGTATTATTAGCGACATATCTCTATTACGAAGGGATAACACATATTTGAACTTAGAGTATTTGTGCGTATTAACTTACTCTAACTAATTTGTCCTAATAAAATGAGATATCCGAGATTATTATGGATTTTCTCCCTTTTACAGATACATATCCTGTTAAGCTTATAATCCCACTCAAGTGCATATGTGTGGTGGGGACTAAATGTACTGTCAGATATAACTAACATTTTAGTCAGCCTTGGTGGCTATTTTTTTATGAAGCAAAAGTTGATAACCTCCATCTAGTATGCATGATTTTTTTATCGGTTCCAGTGTTCAAGTAGCCATGGCGGTGATCTGGGCTCATTTTCCTCAGGACTAGTGTTGATTTTTTTTGGGAGGGGTGACGCTACCAAAGGGCCACTGTTAGGTTCGTGTTTTTTTATCACTGTCTCCGTCATCACCTTCATCAACATCACCAGCGGGATCACTCATCTCAGCGTTGCCATGGTAACCCTCACGAGCTCCGTCATCCAATTCTCCATCACCAAGGCTGTGCCTTGTACGATCTTTGTTATCTGGTTGAGAAAAAATGGAAAAAAAGTATGCTTTATATCATTTAATTCATCTTAGCTCATGATGATCAAAGCTGATAGGTACACACATGAAGACACACACCCATACGCGGATAAACATACCCGCGAGGATCTAGGTTCAATACCGCACTTCTACCTTCTAATCAGCATATCAAGCACACTGGTTTAAACATATTTATTATAACAGAATTACAAAAGTAGCCAATCAGGCTAGTGTATATGCTTTCCTGTAAATATATATTAACACAACATTATATATATATATGTAAGACATTACGGTTCAAATAAAAGAACATAAAGTATGCGAACATGTAATTGTTTAGAATAATGTTGTAATTCTATGTAAATTCATAATTTTCATCAAAATGAAACATGACACGAGCGATACGATTAGAAAGAAATCAAATGAATAATGTAACAGTATAATGTAATATGCTCTCTCTATACACGAAATTTAAACGATAAACATATATTTACATATATTTATACTGGATGGAAAGATGGATTATGTTATGATGTAAACGTTTTGTGTCTATTTTAAATTTTAGAACCAAAAGCTGCTCACAGTTTTTCTTGACAGATCAGAGGGTATACCTATCATGTAGATAAGAAAATCTATTAGTTTTTTTTTGTTTCCTGTTTACTCCTGCATGGAATCCATGGTAATATAAGATCAAAATAAGATCGGGTAACAGGTTGGGTAACTAGTTTAGAGATATTATCGAGGACCTGGCTTACACGTACACACTTTTCTAACCATTTTGAAAGCTCTCAATAAATAGCGCTGTCACACACATACACACGATCAAAAACAAATTTCAGGCAAAATGTTTTTTCTTAGGACTTGCAAGAAACTTCCCCAACATATTTTTTCCAAGCTTTTTTATGCTTGGATAATGCTTTAACAGCTTTTCGTGTGCGAGGACCCATGTGTTAGTCCTCACAGGCAAAAAAAAGTCATCGCGTGTTTACTGGCAGTAAATATCATGTCCTCTTAAGTTCGGTTATACAAACACAAACACACACGTCAACTCACACATAAACACACACATCAACACACACATAAACACACTCATCAACTCACACATGAACACACACATCAATACACATAAACATTTACATTCACATCGACATACACAGCACGGACTCATCCGTGAATTAAATGACTGTTCTTGTTAAAAAATGTAGTATGCGGATGAAAAATATTTTGTATACTCATATTGCATGGATGTTTACAGTTCGTCACTGAGGCCCACGTCATTAGCTATATTTCCTGAAAAATAAAACCTGCTTAGCATGTTTTATCCATAATTATGATGATCATTATAATAATGATGATAATAATAATAATAATAATAATAATAATTATAATAATAATAATAATAATAATAATAATAATAATAATAATAAGAATAATAATAATAATAATAAGAAGAAGAAGAAGAATACGTGATAATAACGATGATAACAATAATAATCAGCATCATCCTACAACCACTACTACTACTACTACTAATACTAATACTACTACTACTAACAGTAATAATTATAATGATTATAAGTTGAAGAAGAAGAAAAGAAACAACAACAACAAAACAATTAGTATTCAAATAGACACAAAGGCACAGGCGCATAACAGATTTCAAACACAGACAGAGAACACATTTGCACGACTTGCATGGCAAAGATATTCCACAAATTATGGAATTACTAAAACTTCTCTCGATTCTCGTTATCGCAATGTCCACCAGAGGTCTCTGACCGTTTTATCCCGGTCGTCGACGTATCTACCTGACGTCATTCACGGTTCAGTCCATCTGAACGCCTCTGTCAAAGGCTATCACAGGCCTGAACTGACAGCCTGCCAGAGGCGACTATGAAAGTAACCATAGACAAACAAATTCTATGGATTAAGTGTTAGATCAAAATATCTAAGCAAGCATTGCCAAAAACTGCTGGTGTTGGTCAGATCTGGGCTGGGGCATATTTAACAAGCCTGCAGTAAAACCAGTGAGCATCAGACATTTTTCGAGAAATCCTGCACGCTTATAAATGTTAATTACTGGTAACCTTGTGCTTCTTGTAAATGTTAACAATGTTTTATCTGGAATATGTAGCCATGTTTGAAATAAAGCAAAAGAAAATGTCTTTAAGTAGTTCATGCAGTGTATACTCACTTTGTATAACACACTTATTTGGTTGAATTAATTTTGTTAAATTTCCAGGTGCTTACCTAGTCTTTTTGCCAAAATGTATTTTCTGTTGGCGTCTTGGTAACTCTGCCATAGAAATATTGATCATGTAATCTGCACGGCTGCCATGACAACCAAATATGCCAAAGCATGGCGAGGAAGAAGCATCTCCTGTAAAGATTGGTCTCCGTTATCAGTTCTGATAATGAGGAAAAACTATCCATCCTTTTTGGTTCATTTAATTATTACTAGCATTAAGGTTTGCGTAAAATAAAAATCCTGGCAAAACAGTAAACAGTATACAATGACTGCTGACGATTATAGACAGGTGGTGATTGGTTGGTCAGGTTGTGGTCTGCCATTGAGCGGGTCAATGTTAGAGGTAGTTTGCCTCTCTGACATGATCAGACAGAATGACACATAACTGTGCAGTACTAAATAAAAAATGTGCAGTTATAGTGCTGGATTTGTGTAGTTCCAAAGTTTACACATTTTTGAAGTCACAAACTGAAAATTGCAATTGGACAATTACACCGTACGATTGGATCTGGGGTGCAAATATTGTTATATTTATGAGATAATTGTATACTATTTACCCTTAACATTCCCACATAATTAATTTATATTTATATAAATGTTATACATTAAAACGAGAGAGAAGAGAGTACGTATGTTATTCGGGAATTGTAGGTAAATATGTACTCCACAATGCACTTTGACTTCAACAAATACATACATACATACATACATACGTATGTATTCAGGCTGTGATAGGAGTGACTTTAGGTTATTAAAGGCTGTGATAGGAGTGACTGTAGGCCATTAAAGGCTGAGATAGGAGTGACTGTAGGCCATTTAAGGTCGTGAGGAGTGACTGTAGGTCATAAAAGGCTGTGATAGGAGTGACCATAGGCCATTAAAAGCTGTGATAGGAGTGACTATAGGTCATTAAAGGCTGTGATAGGAGTGACTATAGGCCATTAAAGGTTGTGAGGAGTGACTGTAGGTCATTAAAGGCTGTGACAGGAGTGAGCATAGGCCATAATAGGTTGTGAGGAGTGACTGTAGGTCATAAAAGGCTGTGATAGGAGTGACCATAGGCCATTCAAAGCTGTGATAGGAGTGACTATAGGTCATTAAAGGCGGTGATAGGAGTGACTATAGGCCATTAAAAGTTGGATAGGAGTGACTATAGGCCATTAAAGGCTGTGATAGGTGTGACTATAGGGCATTAAAGGCTGTGGTAGGAGTGACTATAGGCGATTATAGGCTGTGATAGGAGTGACTATAGGGCATTAAAGGCTGTGGTAGGAGTGACTATAGGCCATTAAAGGCTGTGATAGAAGTGACTATATGCCATTAAAGGCTGTGATAGGAGTAACTGTAGGTTCAAGGCTCCATTACGTCAAAAATACTTTCGGTGTGCTTTAGCTCCATTTGGCAAAAGAGGGTCCCCTATCAGTGTCACAGTTAACCTTTACTAACTACAGGCTTAGCAGGCTAGTTAGTCGTGCATTCACCGCTAAACTTTACTGACTACAGGCTTAGCAGGCTAGTTAGTCGTGCGTTCACCGCTAACCTTTACTAACTACAGGCTTAGCAGGCTAGTTAGTCGTGCGTTCACCGCTAACCTTTACTAACTACAGGCTTAGCAGGCTAGTTAGTCGTGCGTTCACCGCTAACCTTTACTAACTACTGGCTTAGCAGGCTAGTTAGTCGCGCGTTCACCGCTAACCTTTACTAACTACAGGCTTAGCAGGCTAGTTAGTCGCGCGTTCACCGCTAACCTTTACTAACTACAGGCTTAGCAGGCTAGTTAGTCGCGCGTTCACCGCTAACCTTTACTAACTACAGGCTTAGCAGGCTAGTTAGTCGCGCGTTCACCGCTAACCTTTACTAACTACAGGCTTAGCAGGCTAGTTAGTCGCGCGTTCACCGCTAACCTTTACTAACTACAGGCTTAGCAGGCTAGTTAGTCGCGCGTTCACCGCTAACCTTTACTAACTACAGGCTTAGCAGGCTAGTTAGTCGCGCGTTCACCGCTAACCTTTACTAACTTCAGGCTTAGCAGGCTAGTTAGTCGCGCGTTCACCGCTAACCTTTACTAACTACAGGCTTAGCAGGCTAGTTCGTCGCGCGTTCACCGCTAACCTTTACTAACTACAGGCTTAGCAGGCTAGTTCGTCGCGCGTTCACCGCTAACCTTTACTAACTACAGGCTTAGCAGGCTAGTTCGTCGCGCGTTCACCGCTAACCTTTACTAACTACAGGCTTAGCAGGCTAGTTGGTCGCGCGTTCACCGCTAACCTTTACTAACTACAGGCTTAGCAGGCTAGTTGGTCGCGCGTTCACCGCTAACCTTTACTAACTACAGGCTAAGCAGGCTAGTTGGTCGCGCGTTCACCGCTAACCTTTACTAACTACAGGCTTAGCAGGCTAGTTGGTCGCGCATTCACCGCTTACCTTTACTAACTACAGGCTTAGCAGGCTAGTTGGTCGCGCATTCACCGCTAACCTTTACTAACTACAGGCTTAGCAGGCTAGTTGGTCGTGCATTCACCGCTAACCTTTACTAACTACAGGCTTAGCAGGCTAGTTGGTCGTGCATTCACCGCTAACCTTTACTAACTACAGGCTTAGCAGGCTAGTTGGTCGTGCATTCACCGCTAACCTTTAATAACTACAGGCTTAGCAGGCTAGTTAGTCGTGCATTCACCGCTAACCTTTGTAGAGCAATTTTTGCCAGGCGATGTTTGGAAGAAGTGACCCTCTACGAATGTACAGCAGTACATACTTGCATTATTTCAATGGTCTTAAAAACGGTCTCACTTATTTCTTATAATTATGGATATCACATGTTTAAAGGACATTCACCGTTAACTGTATTTTTATTTGACTTGCAATGTTTAGACAATATTTAGTTTATCTTGACTGGAGTATAGCACACTGAGGCTTCGACGATAAAAGCCTTCCCGCAGCGTAATGGATAATAAATAAACTATATCCTTGTGTCTCACACGTTTACGTATTTTAGTAAAGTTGAGAGGAAAACGAAAATATTATTCTGACTTATTTTTTTGCTAATACAAATTAATGTCTCCTGCTTTTAAAAGGTTTTAGTTAACGGACTCAGTCAATGGATTTAAATGCCTACGTGGTCAATGGAAAGCATTACTTTGCCAGAAGTTTTATCACTTGATTCGGGATATTTTTTGTGTGTTGAAAACACAATGAATCCTCTGTAAAAGGTGAGGCCTGGAATCTCTCATTACGTGACAACCCTTCATTTTTGGCATCAGAGATGCCAAGTATCCAAAGATGCACGAATGAACGAATCTGAAAAAAAGTGTATGTGACACCACCAATCATGTGCACAAAATATTTTCCGGCTGATACATCAAACCAACCCAGATATAAATGTATGAATGTATTATACGAAACAATGATTGTAGTCGCCACCACCAGCATTGTGTACGATAAATCTGCCCAAAAAGGGGATGCATGCACAATTCCAGGTCGATGAGCTAAGATATGTGTGTATATGTACAGTTGGACATCACGCAAACCAACAAAATGTTGATGGTGCCTCAAGTCTTGTATACAAGATAAAGCAACCAGAGATCTGTGGACATGCAACATTTCAGGCTGATACATTAAAGCACTCCTGGGATAAATGCATGAATGCATTCTACAAGTATGGGACTGTAGGTGGCGCCACCAGTTCCGTGTACGAAAAACCTACCCAAGATAGATGAACATGCAACGTTTAGGGCCGATACGCCAAAACACCAACGGGACTTTAGGTGGCGCTAACTGTCTGGTCTAAGTCCAAGCTATAATTAAAGTAAAACGTGCGAAATTGCAGGCTGATACTTCTGTCCACTCCTAAGATATGTGCAGTTTTAAACAAACAGATTTATGGGAGCACGCCACGCAAAAACTGATTGTAAGTGGTACCACCAGGCTTGTGTACCAAAGACATATCGAAGTGCAAAATCTGAGAAGGACTAGTCAGAATACTTCTGTCCACTCCTAAGATATGTGCAGTTTTAAACAAACAGATTTATGGGAGCACGCCACGCAAAAGCTGATTGTAAGTGGTACCACCAGGCTTGTGTACCAAAGACATATCGAAGTGCAAAATCTGAGAAGGACTAGTCAGAATACTTCTGTCCACTCCTAAGATATGTGCAGTTTTAAACAAACAGATTTATGGGAGCACGCCACGCAAAAACTGATTGTAAGTGGTACCACCAGGCTTGTGTACCAAAGACATATCGAAGTGCAAAATCTGAGAAGGACTAGTCAGAATACTTCTGTCCACTCCTAAGATATGTGCAGTTTTAAACAAACAGATTTATGGGAGCACGCCACGCAAAAACTGATTGTAAGTGGTACCACCAGGCTTGTGTACCAAAGACATATCGAAGTGCAAAATTTGAGAAGGACTAGTCAGAATACTTCTGTCCACTCCTAAGATATGTGCAGTTTTAAACAAACAGATTTATGGGAGCACGCCAAGCAAAAACTGATTGTAAGTGGTACCACCAGGCTTGTGTACCAGAGATATATCGAAGTGCAAAATCTGAGAAGGACTAGTCAGAATACTTCTGTCCACTCCAAAGATATGTGCAGTTTTAAACAAACAGATTTATGGGAGCACGCCATGCAAAAACTGATTGTAAGTGGTACCACCAGGCTTGTGTACCAAAGACATATCGAAGTGCAAAATTTTAGAAGGACTAGTCAGAATAATATATCTGGGATAAATGCATTTGTGTTATCTTTGAAACCGGTTAAAGGTTGCGCATCCAGGGATAACAACGAGAAAGCAATCCAGTGTATAGATAGATGGATGTATGTACCAAATATAAGGCCGATACATTGAACCAATCCTGAGATATGAGTGATTTTAGCCAAAGCCAACGCACGGATGGACGCCGAGCGAAAGATATTGCAGATGGCGCAATCAGGCTTTAGTACAAGATGAAGGTATTCAAGGTTGATGGACATGCACAATTAATACACTGAACCACTCCTGAGATATGTGTTATTAAAATTAAAAAGACGCACGGATGTACCCTTTTGCGAAAAAAAATAAGTGTAATAGGCGCCACAAACCTTTGTTAGGCACGAGCTCACATGTGACCCGATAATTATGGACCTGGGGTCAGAGGAGATCTCCGGGAACGAACACGGCGGCCGCGGCGAGACTCGGCTCAAACATAGCATGCGGATAATAGTAAATATATACATATATATATATATATATGTAACGGCTCCGATAACACGTATTATATTATCAGGTATAACTGAATTGCCTGGCAGGTATCATATCATCAGCTTGGCCTAACTGGTCAATGAATTGCCCCGCAGTTGCCTTGGTTGCCTTGTTTGCTTGGTTCCTCATTACCCAACCGGTTTTCCGTTGTTCCTATTGTTTTCATTCGGACAATGACACGGACCGCGACGCGAACCCTGCCAAGCCTCAGTCTCGTGACATAGAGAACTTGTCAGTATTCGTTCTTTGCTTGGCAGGTAAGGACCGTTTTTACTAAACTCTTAAACTGCGATAAACTCTATCATTTAGTCAATTCATTACTTTCAGTATATCACGTACGTACTATCATGTAAACTGTATATTCCATATTCTAATTGCACACGTTACTGGTAAATTCATACTTGTTGTACGCATGAATATTTGTATTCATGGTAATATGCAACGATATCTTAAAATGTGGTTCCTAAATATATAGGCTCATTTGTATAATATGTAATGTGTTTTCTTGTGTAATGAATACCAAGAAATGTGCAAATGTATATTCTGTATATTCATGCCATTTATTGTATTTTTGCACCATATAGAAATGTTTATATGAAATGTTTAATGTGAGTATTCGTTCTCTGCTTGGCAGGGACTCCGGCTTGGTGGACTCCTGATTTGTATATATATACGGCTGAATAAACACTTTTATATATATACATCGCCTTGCCTCGCCTTTAACTCACGCCGGGTGACTTTGGCTCTTGCTGGGAACACCCGTAACATTTTGGTGCCCCGAGTGAGGACCATCTCTACTGTGGATCGATGTCCGTGTGTGCGTCTCGACGACTCGATGTCCGTCTGTGCGTCTCGACGACGATATCACAGGAGATGATTATTCTCTGAACTTCCATTCCACCGGTGGATATTATTTAATTGGTGTCTGTGCACAACACCATAACACAGGGCCAGAGTGGACTTTTCGCGGGCTCGCTGGACACAGATTTTGCATGCATGCGTGTTCGTCGCTTCGCTTCGCTTCAGTGCCTTGCACTGTAAACTCTGCTTCGCCATTGTGTTCTTCGCTCGTGCATTCCTGGACTATTGTCACGCTTTTCGCCGTACATGGAGACTTCGTTTAAAGGGCCCAGACGAACGTCACTCTCTTTGGAGAAGATAAACGGTAATTGTTTGACATTTTCCTTGTCCTGCATGAACTTTTCTTTTTGTATTTGCTATTGTCAGCATGGCTATGGACTTTGTGATTAATTGTGTATAATATTGTTGCATGTTTTGTAATTGAAGTGATAATTTTTTTATATATGTTAGCTGTAAATTATTTTTGCAGTTTATTATGGAGAATTTTATGCATGTAAAGGGTAATAGCTTTGGCCCGGTTTGAGGTTATCGTGATTGGTCACGTGATGTTCCATTGTCTAATGCCAATTGGTCTTGTGGTCTGTGTAATGTAAACAGTAGCATTGCAACTGAATACTAACATTTGCCCTTAAACCTGCTGGTATTTGACCATTGACAGATGACTTAAGACAACATTCATCATTTCTTTATTGTCTTTAAAGATCACATTTTATCTCCTCTATTCATACATTCGCATTAAAGAGAGATGGAGGGTAAATCAGTTGACATAACACGGGTCGTCTCCATGCATGGACTCCCTTCTGATGTCAACGAATCTGAGATTATTGAACACTTCTCACAAATTGAAACTCCTACTCATGTTATGTTTGTTCGAGAAGCACATACTGGTCGTTGCACTGGCCGCGGGTTTATAGTTTTTGAGACTAAAGACACTGCCAAAAAGGCCATAGATAAGATATCAGGTAGCTCTTTAGAAAGGGATTCAAGCATCAAAATCTCTCTTGAACATGCTAGGGCTTTCTCCATCACTGAGGTGTCTCATCTGATTTCAAATAAGTTGCTCGATTCGTTAAATCCTTCTTCCTTTCAGGTACCCGAAGGTAGACGTATCTCAGAGATAGTAACTAAGCTCGATTTTCTTTCAGATTTCGAGGTAAATCAGATGTTTGTAGAGTTTAAACACCGAAGGGGTGATGTTATACAGGGGCCATCTAGGGCTACTGGTTACAGTGTTATCTCTCCAAAACTGCCCCCATTTTCAGGGAATCAAGATAAAACCGGTAGCTACGAACAATGGCGTTCCCATCTCAAATCTATGATAAAAGCTGGCGTAACACCAGAGCCTCAGATTTTGTCAGCGATTCATCAGTCTGTTAGGGGGACAGCGGGAAATGTCCTTTTACATATGCCCGATGAGTCCACTCCCACAGATATACTGAATAAATTTGACAGATACTTTGGTAATGTGCTCCCCACAGAGGTTCTTATACAGCAGTTTCACTCATGTAAACAAGATCCTAAAGAGGATATTGTCAACTGGAGCTGCAGGCTTACTAGACAGTTAGACCTCATAAACCAGAGAAATCCTACTCCTCATAGGGAATATGAGCGACTTCTTCGGTCTAGATTCTGGAATGGGTTGTATTCTAAGTACATTAAGGAGGCTTTAAGACACAGATATGATAATGGGGAAGAACAGGATGAACTCTTTGCAGCAGCACGAGCCTTAGAGTCAGAACTTGTACATCACTCACATATGAGTGACAAGAAAGTTGCTTCATCCAACCAAATTTCTCAACAAGGGGTTATAAAACTTTGTCTTCTGAAAGCTCTGTGCTTGAGCAGATAAATACCAAACTGTCAATCCTAGAGAATCGCTTATCGAAACTTGAACGATCTCAAATGTCCAAACCAAACAAACCATCACAAACTCAGGCTGAAGTTCGTAACAGTAATACTGTCTCGGACGAAGTCTTTTGCTCTCGTTGCCTTCGTCACACCCACACTGTTAACAAATGCCATGCCAAACGAGACAAAAACGGGAAAATCCTAAAAAACTAAGAGTCGCCCGTGATCATTCGTGGGAGAACACGGGGTCAGGTTATAAAATTCCCACAACAAACGTATGTACTGATAATGTCCCTCTTGTAGGTGAAACACAGGTTGTTGACATGTTTGCAGATGGTATTAACTGCCAGGGTCTTTTAGATACAGGTTCCCAGGTCTCTACCATTGCTCAATGGTTTTATGAAAAACACCTCAACCCGTCAGACTTAGTCCCTGTGGAGGAGATGATGGATCTCCGGCAACTGGACGGCCAGCAGGTAGAGTACTGTGGTATCATCGCTGTTGACCTTAAATTTCCTGAAATAAATTCATCTCAGACATTCTCTGTGCCAGTATTGGTAATGAAAAACACCCATTTCAATGCCAGTGTTCCATTTTTATTTGGTACGAATGTGCTAAACTCTTGTTTAAATTTTCTTCAGACAAATGCTGGTCCAAATTTTATTCAAAGTTTACACATGCCCCAACCATGGAATATTGCATTTAAATGTTTGACAAACAGGGAAAAGAAATCAGTGAATAAAGGAGGTTATGTATTATCCACCAAGTCTACAGTAATACCTGCCCACAGTGATGTTACTATAAATGGTTTAACCAGAGGTTGTACAACAGGCAAGACCCTTGTTATAACTGATGTGAATGTTCTCCACAGGTTACCAACTGGATTGGTTCTACTTCCTTGTGTCCAAGAGCTTGATTTGTCGGTAGGTACAAGTCACAGAATTCCAGTACAGGTCAGGAACTTAACATCACATTCCATCATTATTCCATCAAAGATGATACTCTGTAACATACAAGAAGCTAGCCTCGTAACCCAACTGACACAATCACCTGACCCATCTGATCAACAATTCTTAAACATGTTCAAATTTGGTCAAGATTTGTCACAATCTGAATCTGAACAACTACAACTTCTGTTGCTTAAATGGAAACACATATTTTCCTTAAGTAATACAGATATTGGTCACACCAGTGTAGAAAAACACCGTATCGTGTTGACTAAAGATGAACCATTTAGAGAGCGATATCGTCGCATCCCTCCACAATTATATGATGAGGTAAAACAACATCTGAAAGAAATGCTAGAGTCAAAAGTAATTAAGGAGAGCAAAAGTCCGTTTGCTAGTCCAGTAGTCCTTGTCAGAAAACCTGACGGAACTCTTCGTTTCTGTATTGATTATAGAACCCTGAATAGCAGAACTGTTAGAGACGCTCATTCCTTGCCAAGAATCGATGAAACCTTAGATTCTTTGATTGGCGCTCGTTACTTTTCCTCTCTAGATTTGAAGTCTGGTTACTGGCAGGTTGAGTTAGCCGAAGAAGTTAAAGATAAAACAGCTTTTACAGTAGGTCCTCTCGGTTTTTATCAATGGGAAACCATGCCACTCGGCTTGGTGAACGCCCCTGCCTGCTTCCAAAGACTGATGCAGAAGACTATGGGTGATCTCCATTTAAAAGAATGTCTTCTCTATCTTGACGATATAATCGTATTCTCTACCTCCTTTGAAGAACACCTAAAACGCTTGAATAACATCTTTCAGCGTCTGCATGACGCAGGCCTAAAACTAAAACCTTCAAAGTGCCAGCTGATGCAAGATAAAGTAAAATACCTAGGACATATAGTCTCAAAAGAAGGTATACATACTGACCAGAGTAAAATCAGCGCTCTTAAAGAATGGCCTATACCTAAGTGTGTCAGTGATGTACGCCGTTTCTTGGGCTTTGCGAGTTTCTATCGTAGATTTGTCCCTGGATTTGCTAAAATCGCAAAACCATTACATGACTTACTGAAAGGCCACCATATTCAGAATCAAACAAAAACCAGTAATCGTACCAGAAAGAAAGTTCCATCTCAAACAATCTTTAACTGGTCAAATAACCACCAACTAGCATTTGATCAATTAATAGGACTACTATCTTCTGCTCCTGTACTAGCGTTTGCAGATTTCTCTCGTCCGTTTATTGTTCATACTGATGCAAGTTTTGATGGAATCTCTGGTATTCTGTACCAAGATCAAGATGGCCAGAAAAGACCAATAGCTTATGCGAGCCGAAGCCTAACACCATCAGAGTCTCGGTACCCTATTCATAAGTTAGAGTTCTTAGCTTTAAAGTGGTGTGTAACCGATAAATTTAAAGAATATCTGTATGGATCACGGTTCACAGTGTTCACTGATAACAATCCTCTAACTTACATAATGTCCTCCGCAAAATTAGATGCAACAGGTCAAAGATGGGTATCTGAATTGGCTAATTACGACTTTAATATTCAATATAAAGCCGGCAAGCATAACATCGACGCCGATGCACTTTCGAGAATCCCTCGGCTTCTAGCAGAAAAGAAAAACCACAATCAATGTATTACCAATGATGTAGTAAAAGCTGTTTGTCAATCAGTGACCATACCATCACCTGTAATATGTAGTCTTTCTTGTGACCAATACAAAGCTGTTCCATCCACGGATCCTGTCAATTTGCTCGGACAAACACGATGAAACGTAGCAAAGGAACAACTTCTGGATTCGAATCTGAACCCATTCATTGTCCATTTCAGAGACGGTAAGGTCATAAACAAGAAAGACTTGACTCATCCTGATCAAATAATTCTTTTCAGATGTATAGATAGCCTTGTGCTGCGGGATGACATACTCTATCGTAAACGAACACTGAACGGCAAAATGCAGTATCAAATGGTAATACCTAGCAGTTTGCGACAAGTCGCTTTATCTGGTATTCATGACGATGTTGGACATCTAGGTCGCAATCGGTCTGTCCATCTAGCCCATGACCTATTTTACTGGCCAAAAATGTCTAAAGACATAGATTCATACATTAAGAATTGTCCACGCTGTATAAGGCGGAAGTCCCCTCCAGCAAAAGCTCCTTTAGTACCTATAACATCCACACAACCAATGGAGCTCCTATGTGTCGATTATCTTAGCCTTGAGCCATCTACAGGTGGAATTGAAAATATTCTGGTCATGACCGATAATTTCACCCGCTACGCTATGGCAGTTCCTTGTCGCAATACTACGGCAAAGACTACAGCTAAAATACTATTTGACACATTTGTCCAACATTATGGCTTTCCAGCCCGCATCCACAGTGATCAGGGCAGACAATTTGAATCTAAAATCATCAAAGAACTATGCAGACTAGCTGGTATCCATAAATCACGATGTACACCGTACCATCCAATGGGGAATGGGCAAACCGAAAGATTTAACCGTAGTTTAATCAGTATGTTGGGTACTCTTGAGGAAGAGAAAAAGAAAAACTGGAAAGAATACGTCAGTGCTTTAACTCATGCCTATAATTGTACGAAAAATGATGCAACCGGTTATACACCTTTCTATTTAATGTTCGGTCGACATCCACGCCTCCCTATTGATCTAGTACTTGGGACCAACAACAATCCTAACCATCAAAATTACAACACATATGTTTCCGATCTAAAAGACCAACTTTCTTCTGCCTATGATATTGCTCAACGTGTCTCTTTATCATCCAGGTATCACCACAAACGATTATATGATAAACGTGCTCGCAATGCGGTGCTGGGTATTGGTGATCACGTCTTAGTACGAAAGGTAGGGATCATTGGGAAACAGAAACTGGTCGATAAATGGGAAAAGCCGGTGTATGAGGTATTGGAACAACCCAATAAGGATATTCCAGTATATGTTGTTTGCCCCTTGGGTGATAAAAAGCGTACTCGCACTCTGCATCGCAATCTGATCCTTCCATATACAGGATTGCCCATCGACCCTACACAAAAACCAGTTTCCACAACACACAAACCAATTATTACATCATCAGTGTCAGGGTCGGAAGACTCATCAACAGATGACGACCCCATTTTCACTATAACTCCAAATAATTGTCCCCACATGAGTAGTTCTGAGGATGTGAGCGAGTTGCATTTAGAACTTGATTATCGGATGATACAGATGATGATGCAATTGCGTCTGATCACTCTAATACATTCCTGATAAATGGTTCTACTGATGATTGCAATGCAAATGTTGATACCGTAAATACTACAGGTCTTGATGATGACGTCACTGGTGTGTTAAACGATGACGCCAAAGGTGATAATGACAATATATCACAACTACACGATGACCATGACGTCATCTCAAGTCATGATCATAATAATGATGGTAATAGCGCCCCAATATCTGATCAGAGTGGGGATACGGATGTTAATCCAGTACGTAGATCTACCCGAGAACGACGTATGCCGGAACGTTTTGGGGACTATGTACTTAACGGGTGATGATATTTTTAAACAAGTGCATGTGTTAACATAAGTATGTTTAGGATAAGTTCCTTGACTCGTTCTGAGATTTGACGAGTCAGTGATGTCATTATACGATTGTTTTTTTTTTTGCGTATGCTGACTTTCTCCACTGCCACCAGTTTCTGGGTTTTTCACTTTCATATATGTATACCTCATGTGAACATAATGTTCCAATATAAACATCTATCCGAAATCCTTCTAGAGGCCGTCCACTGCTAATGCTGTCATGCGCGACCTATCATTCTTTGCAGTTAGTGTCGGGACGCCACTTCTCTACTGGGGGGAGCGTTTGGTATATGGTGTGGATGATGTGCTGTTGGTATGGTGTGGTGGATCTGATATAATTTTTACTAACTTTTCTCGTACATTAATGTCGGGTCGACATTTTTTTCAAGTAGGGGGAGGATGTAACGGCTCCGATAACACGTATTATATTATCAGGTATAACTGAATTGCCTGGCAGGTATCATATCATCAGCTTGGCCTAACTGGTCAATGAATTGCCCCGCAGTTGCCTTGGTTGCCTTGTTTGCTTGGTTCCTCATTACCCAACCGGTTTTCCGTTGTTCCTATTGTTTTCATTCGGACAATGACACGGACCGCGACGCGAACCCTGCCAAGCCTCAGTCTCGTGACATAGAGAACTTGTCAGTATTCGTTCTTTGCTTGGCAGGTAAGGACCGTTTTTACTAAACTCTTAAACTGCGATAAACTCTATCATTTAGTCAATTCATAACTTTCAGTATATCACGTACGTACTATCATGTAAACTGTATATTCCATATTCTAATTGCACACGTTACTGGTAAATTCATACTTGTTGTACGCATGAATATTTGTATTCATGGTAATATGCAACGATATCTTAAAATGTGGTTCCTAAATATATAGGCTCATTTGTATAATATGTAATGTGTTTTCTTGTGTAATGAATACCAAGAAATGTGCAAATGTATATTCTGTATATTCATGCCATTTATTGTATTTTTGCACCATATAGAAATGTTTATATGAAATGTTTAATGTGAGTATTCGTTCTCTGCTTGGCAGGGACTCCGGCTTGGACGACTCCTGATTTGTATATATATACGGCTGAATAAACACTTTTATATATAAACATCGCCTTGCCTCGCCTTTAACTCACGCCGGGTGACTTTGGCTCTTGCTGGGAACACCCGTAACATTTTGGTGCCCCGAGTGAGGACCATCTCTACTGTGGATCGATGTCCGTGTGTGCGTCTCGACGACTCGATGTCCGTCTGTGCGTCTCGACGACGATATCACAGGAGATGATTATTCTCTGAACTTCCATTCCACCGGTGGATATTATTTAATTGGTGTCTGTGCACAACACCATAACACAGGGCCAGAGTGGACTTTTCGCGGGCTCGCTGGACACAGATTTTGCATGCATGCGTGTTCGTCGCTTCGCTTCGCTTCATTGCCTTGCACTGTAAACTCTGCTTCGCCATTGTGTTCTTCGCTCGTGCATTCCTGGACTATTGTCACGCTTTTCGCCGTACATGGAGACTTCGTTTAAAGGGCCCAGACGAACGTCACTCTCTTTGGAGAAGATAAACGGTAATTGTTTGACATTTTCCTTGTCCTGCATGAACTTTTCTTTTTGTATTTGCTATTGTCAGCATGGCTATGGACTTTGTGATTAATTGTGTATAATATTGTTGCATGTTTTGTAATTGAAGTGATAATTTTTTTTATATATGTTAGCTGTAAATTATTTTTGCAGTTTATTATGGAGAATTTTATGCATGTAAAGGGTAATAGCTTTGGCCCGGTTTGAGGTTATCGTGATTGGTCACGTGATGTTCCATTGTCTAATGCCAATTGGTCTTGTGGTCTGTGTAATGTAAACAGTAGCATTGCAACTGAATACTAACATTTGCCCTTAAACCTGCTGGTATTTGACCATTGACAGATGACTTAAGACAACATTCATCATTTCTTTATTGTCTTTAAAGATCACATTTTATCTCCTCTATTCATACATTCGCATTAAAGAGAGATGGAGGGTAAATCAGTTGACATAACACGGGTCGTCTCCATGCATGGACTCCCTTCTGATGTCAACGAATCTGAGATTATTGAACACTTCTCACAAATTGAAACTCCTACTCATGTTATGTTTGTTCGAGAAGCACATACTGGTCGTTGCACTGGCCGCGGGTTTATAGTTTTTGAGACTAAAGACACTGCCAAAAAGGCCATAGATAAGATATCAGGTAGCTCTTTAGAAAGGGATTCAAGCATCAAAATCTCTCTTGAACATGCTAGGGCTTTCTCCATCACTGAGGTGTCTCATCTGATTTCAAATAAGTTGCTCGATTCGTTAAATCCTTCTTCCTTTCAGGTACCCGAAGGTAGACGTATCTCAGAGATAGTAACTAAGCTCGATTTTCTTTCAGATTTCGAGGTAAATCAGATGTTTGTAGAGTTTAAACACCGAAGGGGTGATGTTATACAGGGGCCATCTAGGGCTACTGGTTACAGTGTTATCTCTCCAAAACTGCCCCCATTTTCAGGGAATCAAGATAAAACCGGTAGCTACGAACAATGGCGTTCCCATCTCAAATCTATGATAAAAGCTGGCGTAACACCAGAGCCTCAGATTTTGTCAGCGATTCATCAGTCTGTTAGGGGGACAGCGGGAAATGTTCTTTTACATATGCCCGATGAGTCCACTCCCACAGATATACTGAATAAATTTGACAGATACTTTGGTAATGTGCTCCCCACAGAGGTTCTTATACAGCAGTTTCACTCATGTAAACAAGATCCTAAAGAGGATATTGTCAACTGGAGCTGCAGGCTTACTAGACAGTTAGACCTCATAAACCAGAGAAATCCTACTCCTCATAGGGAATATGAGCGACTTCTTCGGTCTAGATTCTGGAATGGGTTGTATTCTAAGTACATTAAGGAGGCTTTAAGACACAGATATGATAATGGGGAAGAACAGGATGAACTCTTTGCAGCAGCACGAGCCTTAGAGTCAGAACTTGTACATCACTCACATATGAGTGACAAGAAAGTTGCTTCATCCAACCAAATTTCTCAACAAGGGGTTATAAAACTTTGTCTTCTGAAAGCTCTGTGCTTGAGCAGATAAATACCAAACTGTCAATCCTAGAGAATCGCTTATCGAAACTTGAACGATCTCAAATGTCCAAACCAAACAAACCATCACAAACTCAGGCTGAAGTTCGTAACAGTAATACTGTCTCGGACGAAGTCTTTTGCTCTCGTTGCCTTCGTCACACCCACACTGTTAACAAATGCCATGCCAAACGAGACAAAAACGGGAAAATCCTAAAAAACTAAGAGTCGCCCGTGATCATTCGTGGGAGAACACGGGGTCAGGTTATAAAATTCCCACAACAAACGTATGTACTGATAATGTCCCTCTTGTAGGTGAAACACAGGTTGTTGACATGTTTGCAGATGGTATTAACTGCCAGGGTCTTTTAGATACAGGTTCCCAGGTCTCTACCATTGCTCAATGGTTTTATGAAAAACACCTCAAACCGTCAGACTTAGTCCCTGTGGAGGAGATGATGGATCTCCGGCAACTGGACGGCCAGCAGGTAGAGTACTGTGGTATCATCGCTGTTGACCTTAAATTTCCTGAAATAAATTCATCTCAGACATTCTCTGTGCCAGTATTGGTAATGAAAAACACCCATTTCAATGCCAGTGTTCCATTTTTATTTGGTACGAATGTGCTAAACTCTTGTTTAAATTTTCTTCAGACAAATGCTGGTCCAAATTTTATTCAAAGTTTACACATGCCCCAACCATGGAATATTGCATTTAAATGTTTGACAAACAGGGAAAAGAAATCAGTGAATAAAGGAGGTTATGTATTATCCACCAAGTCTACAGTAATACCTGCCCACAGTGATGTTACTATAAATGGTTTAACCAGAGGTTGTACAACAGGCAAGACCCTTGTTATAACTGATGTGAATGTTCTCCACAGGTTACCAACTGGATTGGTTCTACTTCCTTGTGTCCAAGAGCTTGATTTGTCGGTAGGTACAAGTCACAGAATTCCAGTACAGGTCAGGAACTTAACATCACATTCCATCATTATTCCATCAAAGATGATACTCTGTAACATACAAGAAGCTAGCCTCGTAACCCAACTGACACAATCACCTGACCCATCTGATCAACAATTCTTAAACATGTTCAAATTTGGTCAAGATTTGTCACAATCTGAATCTGAACAACTACAACTTCTGTTGCTTAAATGGAAACACATATTTTCCTTAAGTAATACAGATATTGGTCACACCAGTGTAGAAAAACACCGTATCGTGTTGACTAAAGATGAACCATTTAGAGAGCGATATCGTCGCATCCCTCCACAATTATATGATGAGGTAAAACAACATCTGAAAGAAATGCTAGAGTCAAAAGTAATTAAGGAGAGCAAAAGTCCGTTTGCTAGTCCAGTAGTCCTTGTCAGAAAACCTGACGGAACTCTTCGTTTCTGTATTGATTATAGAACCCTGAATAGCAGAACTGTTAGAGACGCTCATTCCTTGCCAAGAATCGATGAAACCTTAGATTCTTTGATTGGCGCTCGTTACTTTTCCTCTCTAGATTTGAAGTCTGGTTACTGGCAGGTTGAGTTAGCCGAAGAAGTTAAAGATAAAACAGCTTTTACAGTAGGTCCTCTCGGTTTTTATCAATGGGAAACCATGCCATTCGGCTTGGTGAACGCCCCTGCCTGCTTCCAAAGACTGATGCAGAAGACTATGGGTGATCTCCATTTAAAAGAATGTCTTCTCTATCTTGACGATATAATCGTATTCTCTACCTCCTTTGAAGAACACCTAAAACGCTTGAATAACATCTTTCAGCGTCTGCATGACGCAGGCCTAAAACTAAAACCTTCAAAGTGCCAGCTGATGCAAGATAAGGTAAAATACCTAGGACATATAGTCTCAAAAGAAGGTATACATGCTGACCAGAGTAAAATCAGCGCTCTTAAAGAATGGCCTATACCTAAGTGTGTCAGTGATGTACGCCGTTTCTTGGGCTTTGCGAGTTTCTATCGTAGATTTGTCCCTGGATTTGCTAAAATCGCAAAACCATTACATGACTTACTGAAAGGCCACCATATTCAGAATCAAACAAAAACCAGTAATCGTACCAGAAAGAAAGTTCCATCTCAAACAATCTTTAACTGGTCAAATAACCACCAACTAGCATTTGATCAATTAATAGGACTACTATCTTCTGCTCCTGTACTAGCGTTTGCAGATTTCTCTCGTCCGTTTATTGTTCATACTGATGCAAGTTTTGATGGAATCTCTGGTATTCTGTACCAAGATCAAGATGGCCAGAAAAGACCAATAGCTTATGCGAGCCGAAGCCTAACACCATCAGAGTCTCGGTACCCTATTCATAAGTTAGAGTTCTTAGCTTTAAAGTGGTGTGTAACCGATAAATTTAAAGAATATCTGTATGGATCACGGTTCACAGTGTTCACTGATAACAATCCTCTAACTTACATAATGTCCTCCGCAAAATTAGATGCAACAGGTCAAAGATGGGTATCTGAATTGGCTAATTACGACTTTAATATTCAATATAAAGCCGGCAAGCATAACATCGACGCCGATGCACTTTCGAGAATCCCTCGGCTTCTAGCAGAAAAGAAAAACCACAATCAATGTATTACCAATGATGTAGTAAAAGCTGTTTGTCAATCAGTGACCATACCATCACCTGTAATATGTAGTCTTTCTTGTGACCAATACAAAGCTGTTCCATCCACGGATCCTGTCAATTTGCTCGGACAAACACGATGAAACGTAGCAAAGGAACAACTTCTGGATTCGAATCTGAACCCATTCATTGTCCATTTCAGAGACGGTAAGGTCATAAACAAGAAAGACTTGACTCATCCTGATCAAATAATTCTTTTCAGATGTATAGATAGCCTTGTGCTGCGGGATGACATACTCTATCGTAAACGAACACTGAACGGCAAAATGCAGTATCAAATGGTAATACCTAGCAGTTTGCGACAAGTCGCTTTATCTGGTATTCATGACGATGTTGGACATCTAGGTCGCAATCGGTCTGTCCATCTAGCCCATGACCTATTTTACTGGCCAAAAATGTCTAAAGACATAGATTCATACATTAAGAATTGTCCACGCTGTATAAGGCGGAAGTCCCCTCCAGCAAAAGCTCCTTTAGTACCTATAACATCCACACAACCAATGGAGCTCCTATGTGTCGATTATCTTAGCCTTGAGCCATCTACAGGTGGAATTGAAAATATTCTGGTCATGACCGATAATTTCACCCGCTACGCTATGGCAGTTCCTTGTCGCAATACTACGGCAAAGACTACAGCTAAAATACTATTTGACACATTTGTCCAACATTATGGCTTTCCAGCCCGCATCCACAGTGATCAGGGCAGACAATTTGAATCTAAAATCATCAAAGAACTATGCAGACTAGCTGGTATCCATAAATCACGATGTACACCGTACCATCCAATGGGGAATGGGCAAACCGAAAGATTTAACCGTAGTTTAATCAGTATGTTGGGTACTCTTGAGGAAGAGAAAAAGAAAAACTGGAAAGAATACGTCAGTGCTTTAACTCATGCCTATAATTGTACGAAAAATGATGCAACCGGTTATACACCTTTCTATTTAATGTTCGGTCGACATCCACGCCTCCCTATTGATCTAGTACTTGGGACCAACAACAATCCTAACCATCAAAATTACAACACATATGTTTCCGATCTAAAAGACCAACTTTCTTCTGCCTATGATATTGCTCAACGTGTCTCTTTATCATCCAGGTATCACCACAAACGATTATATGATAAACGTGCTCGCAATGCGGTGCTGGGTATTGGTGATCACGTCTTAGTACGAAAGGTAGGGATCATTGGGAAACAGAAACTGGTCGATAAATGGGAAAAGCAGGTGTATGAGGTATTGGAACAACCCAATAAGGATATTCCAGTATATGTTGTTTGCCCCTTGGGTGATAAAAAGCGTACTCGCACTCTGCATCGCAATCTGATCCTTCCATATACAGGATTGCCCGTCGACCCTACACAAAAACCAGTTTCCACAACACACAAACCAATTATTACATCATCAGTGTCAGGGTCGGAAGACTCATCAACAGATGACGACCCCATTTTCACTATAACTCCAAATAATTGTCCCCACATGAGTAGTTCTGAGGATGTGAGCGAGTTGCATTTAGAACTTGATTATCGGATGATACAGATGATGATGCAATTGCGTCTGATCACTCTAATACATTCCTGATAAATGGTTCTACTGATGATTGCAATGCAAATGTTGATACCGTAAATACTACAGGTCTTGATGATGACGTCACTGGTGTGTTAAACGATGACGCCAAAGGTGATAATGACAATATATCACAACTACACGATGACCATGACGTCATCTCAAGTCATGATCATAATAATGATGGTAATAGCGCCCCAATATCTGATCAGAGTGGGGATCCGGATGTTAATCCAGTACGTAGATCTACCCGAGAACGACGTATGCCGGAACGTTTTGGGGACTATGTACTTAACGGGTGATGATATTTTTAAACAAGTGCATGTGTTAACATAAGTATGTTTAGGATAAGTTCCTTGACTCGTTCTGAAATTTGACGAGTCAGTGATGTCATTATACGATTTTTTTTTTTTTTTGCGTATGCTGACTTTCTCCACTGCCACCAGTTTCTGGGTTTTTCACTTTCATATATGTATACCTCATGTGAACATAATGTTCCAATATAAACATCTATCCGAAATCCTTCTAGAGGCCGTCCACTGCTAATGCTGTCATGCGCGACCTATCATTCTTTGCAGTTAGTGTCGGGACGCCACTTCTCTACTGGGGGGAGCGTTTGGTATATGGTGTGGATGATGTGCTGTTGGTATGGTGTGGTGGATCTGATATAATTTTTACTAACTTTTCTCGTACATTAATGTCGGGTCGACATTTTTTTCAAGTAGGGGGAGGATGTAACGGCTCCGATAACACGTATTATATTATCAGGTATAACTGAATTGCCTGGCAGGTATCATATCATCAGCTTGGCCTAACTGGTCAATGAATTGCCCCGCAGTTGCCTTGGTTGCCTTGTTTGCTTGGTTCCTCATTACCCAACCGGTTTTCCGTTGTTCCTATTGTTTTCATTCGGACAATGACACGGACCGCGACGCGAACCCTGCCAAGCCTCAGTCTCGTGACATAGAGAACTTGTCAGTATTCGTTCTTTGCTTGGCAGGTAAGGACCGTTTTTACTAAACTCTTAAACTGCGATAAACTCTATCATTTAGTCAATTCATTACTTTCAGTATATCACGTACGTACTATCATGTAAACTGTATATTCCATATTCTAATTGCACACGTTACTGGTAAATTCATACTTGTTGTACGCATGAATATTTGTATTCATGGTAATATGCAACGATATCTTAAAATGTGGTTCCTAAATATATAGGCTCATTTGTATAATATGTAATGTGTTTTCTTGTGTAATGAATACCAAGAAATGTGCAAATGTATATTCTGTATATTCATGCCATTTATTGTATTTTTGCACCATATAGAAATGTTTATATGAAATGTTTAATGTGAGTATTCGTTCTCTGCTTGGCAGGGACTCCGGCTTGGACGACTCCTGATTTGTATATATATACGGCTGAATAAACACTTTTATATATATACATCGCCTTGCCTCGCCTTTAACTCACGCCGGGTGACTTTGGCTCTTGCTGGGAACACCCGTAACATTTTGGTGCCCCGAGTGAGGACCATCTCTACTGTGGATCGATGTCCGTGTGTGCGTCTCGACGACTCGATGTCCGTCTGTGCGTCTCGACGACGATATCACAGGAGATGATTATTCTCTGAACTTCCATTCCACCGGTGGATATTATTTAATTGGTGTCTGTGCACAACACCATAACACAGGGCCAGAGTGGACTTTTCGCGGGCTCGCTGGACACAGATTTTGCATGCATGCGTGTTCGTCGCTTCGCTTCGCTTCAGTGCCTTGCACTGTAAACTCTGCTTCGCCATTGTGTTCTTCGCTCGTGCATTCCTGGACTATTGTCACGCTTTTCGCCGTACATGGAGACTTCGTTTAAAGGGCCCAGACGAACGTCACTCTCTTTGGAGAAGATAAACGGTAATTGTTTGACATTTTCCTTGTCCTGCATGAACTTTTCTTTTTGTATTTGCTATTGTCAGCATGGCTATGGACTTTGTGATTAATTGTGTATAATATTGTTGCATGTTTTGTAATTGAAGTGATAATTTTTTTTATATATGTTAGCTGTAAATTATTTTTGCAGTTTATTATGGAGAATTTTATGCATGTAAAGGGTAATAGCTTTGGCCCGGTTTGAGGTTATCGTGATTGGTCACGTGATGTTCCATTGTCTAATGCCAATTGGTCTTGTGGTCTGTGTAATGTAAACAGTAGCATTGCAACTGAATACTAACATTTGCCCTTAAACCTGCTGGTATTTGACCATTGACAGATGACTTAAGACAACATTCATCATTTCTTTATTGTCTTTAAAGATCACATTTTATCTCCTCTATTCATACATTCGCATTAAAGAGAGATGGAGGGTAAATCAGTTGACATAACACGGGTCGTCTCCATGCATGGACTCCCTTCTGATGTCAACGAATCTGAGATTATTGAACACTTCTCACAAATTGAAACTCCTACTCATGTTATGTTTGTTCGAGAAGCACATACTGGTCGTTGCACTGGCCGCGGGTTTATAGTTTTTGAGACTAAAGACACTGCCAAAAAGGCCATAGATAAGATATCAGGTAGCTCTTTAGAAAGGGATTCAAGCATCAAAATCTCTCTTGAACATGCTAGGGCTTTCTCCATCACTGAGGTGTCTCATCTGATTTCAAATAAGTTGCTCGATTCGTTAAATCCTTCTTCCTTTCAGGTACCCGAAGGTAGACGTATCTCAGAGATAGTAACTAAGCTCGATTTTCTTTCAGATTTCGAGGTAAATCAGATGTTTGTAGAGTTTAAACACCGAAGGGGTGATGTTATACAGGGGCCATCTAGGGCTACTGGTTACAGTGTTATCTCTCCAAAACTGCCCCCATTTTCAGGGAATCAAGATAAAACCGGTAGCTACGAACAATGGCGTTCCCATCTCAAATCTATGATAAAAGCTGGCGTAACACCAGAGCCTCAGATTTTGTCAGCGATTCATCAGTCTGTTAGGGGGACAGCGGGAAATGTTCTTTTACATATGCCCGATGAGTCCACTCCCACAGATATACTGAATAAATTTGACAGATACTTTGGTAATGTGCTCCCCACAGAGGTTCTTATACAGCAGTTTCACTCATGTAAACAAGATCCTAAAGAGGATATTGTCAACTGGAGCTGCAGGCTTACTAGACAGTTAGACCTCATAAACCAGAGAAATCCTACTCCTCATAGGGAATATGAGCGACTTCTTCGGTCTAGATTCTGGAATGGGTTGTATTCTAAGTACATTAAGGAGGCTTTAAGACACAGATATGATAATGGGGAAGAACAGGATGAACTCTTTGCAGCAGCACGAGCCTTAGAGTCAGAACTTGTACATCACTCACATATGAGTGACAAGAAAGTTGCTTCATCCAACCAAATTTCTCAACAAGGGGTTATAAAACTTTGTCTTCTGAAAGCTCTGTGCTTGAGCAGATAAATACCAAACTGTCAATCCTAGAGAATCGCTTATCGAAACTTGAACGATCTCAAATGTCCAAACCAAACAAACCATCACAAACTCAGACTGAAGTTCGTAACAGTAATACTGTCTCGGACGAAGTCTTTTGCTCTCGTTGCCTTCGTCACACCCACACTGTTAACAAATGCCATGCCAAACGAAACAAAAACGGGAAAATCCTAAAAAACTAAGAGTCGCCCGTGATCATTCGTGGGAGAACACGGGGTCAGGTTATAAAATTCCCACAACAAACGTATGTACTGATAATGTCCCTCTTGTAGGTGAAACACAGGTTATTGACATGTTTGCAGATGGTATTAACTGCCAGGGTCTTTTAGATACAGGTTCCCAGGTCTCTACCATTGCTCAATGGTTTTATGAAAAACACCTCAACCCGTCAGACTTAGTCCCTGTGGAGGAGATGATGGATCTCCGGCAACTGGACGGCCAGCAGGTAGAGTACTGTGGTATCATCGCTGTTGACCTTAAATTTCCTGAAATAAATTCATCTCAGACATTCTCTGTGCCAGTATTGGTAATGAAAAACACCCATTTCAATGCCAGTGTTCCATTTTTATTTGGTACGAATGTGCTAAACTCTTGTTTAAATTTTCTTCAGACAAATGCTGGTCCAAATTTTATTCAAAGTTTACACATGCCCCAACCATGGAATATTGCATTTAAATGTTTGACAAACAGGGAAAAGAAATCAGTGAATAAAGGAGGTTATGTATTATCCACCAAGTCTACAGTAATACCTGCCCACAGTGATGTTACTATAAATGGTTTAACCAGAGGTTGTACAACAGGCAAGACCCTTGTTATAACTGATGTGAATGTTCTCCACAGGTTACCAACTGGATTGGTTCTACTTCCTTGTGTCCAAGAGCTTGATTTGTCGGTAGGTACAAGTCACAGAATTCCAGTACAGGTCAGGAACTTAACATCACATTCCATCATTATTCCATCAAAGATGATACTCTGTAACATACAAGAAGCTAGCCTCGTAACCCAACTGACACAATCACCTGACCCATCTGATCAACAATTCTTAAACATGTTCAAATTTGGTCAAGATTTGTCACAATCTGAATCTGAACAACTACAACTTCTGTTGCTTAAATGGAAACACATATTTTCCTTAAGTAATACAGATATTGGTCACACCAGTGTAGAAAAACACCGTATCGTGTTGACTAAAGATGAACCATTTAGAGAGCGATATCGTCGCATCCCTCCACAATTATATGATGAGGTAAAACAACATCTGAAAGAAATGCTAGAGTCAAAAGTAATTAAGGAGAGCAAAAGTCCGTTTGCTAGTCCAGTAGTCCTTGTCAGAAAACCTGACGGAACTCTTCGTTTCTGTATTGATTATAGAACCCTGAATAGCAGAACTGTTAGAGACGCTCATTCCTTGCCAAGAATCGATGAAACCTTAGATTCTTTGATTGGCGCTCGTTACTTTTCCTCTCTAGATTTGAAGTCTGGTTACTGGCAGGTTGAGTTAGCCGAAGAAGTTAAAGATAAAACAGCTTTTACAGTAGGTCCTCTCGGTTTTTATCAATGGGAAACCATGCCATTCGGCTTGGTGAACGCCCCTGCCTGCTTCCAAAGACTGATGCAGAAGACTATGGGTGATCTCCATTTAAAAGAATGTCTTCTCTATCTTGACGATATAATCGTATTCTCTACCTCCTTTGAAGAACACCTAAAACGCTTGAATAACATCTTTCAGCGTCTGCATGACGCAGGCCTAAAACTAAAACCTTCAAAGTGCCAGCTGATGCAAGATAAAGTAAAATACCTAGGACATATAGTCTCAAAAGAAGGTATACATACTGACCAGAGTAAAATCAGCGCTCTTAAAGAATGGCCTATACCTAAGTGTGTCAGTGATGTACGCCGTTTCTTGGGCTTTGCGAGTTTCTATCGTAGATTTGTCCCTGGATTTGCTAAAATCGCAAAACCATTACATGACTTACTGAAAGGCCACCATATTCAGAATCAAACAAAAACCAGTAATCGTACCAGAAAGAAAGTTCCATCTCAAACAATCTTTAACTGGTCAAATAACCACCAACTAGCATTTGATCAATTAATAGGACTACTATCTTCTGCTCCTGTACTAGCGTTTGCAGATTTCTCTCGTCCGTTTATTGTTCATACTGATGCAAGTTTTGATGGAATCTCTGGTATTCTGTACCAAGATCAAGATGGCCAGAAAAGACCAATAGCTTATGCGAGCCGAAGCCTAACACCATCAGAGTCTCGGTACACTATTCATAAGTTAGAGTTCTTAGCTTTAAAGTGGTGTGTAACCGATAAATTTAAAGAATATCTGTATGGATCACGGTTCACAGTGTTCACTGATAACAATCCTCTAACTTACATAATGTCCTCCGCAAAATTAGATGCAACAGGTCAAAGATGGGTATCTGAATTGGCTAATTACGACTTTAATATTCAATATAAAGCCGGCAAGCATAACATCGACGCCGATGCACTTTCGAGAATCCCTCGGCTTCTAGCAGAAAAGAAAAACCACAATCAATGTATTACCAATGATGTAGTAAAAGCTGTTTGTCAATCAGTGACCATACCATCACCTGTAATATGTAGTCTTTCTTGTGACCAATACAAAGCTGTTCCATCCACGGATCCTGTCAATTTGCTCGGACAAACACGATGAAACGTAGCAAAGGAACAACTTCTGGATTCGAATCTGAACCCATTCATTGTCCATTTCAGAGACGGTAAGGTCATAAACAAGAAAGACTTGACTCATCCTGATCAAATAATTCTTTTCAGATGTATAGATAGCCTTGTGCTGCGGGATGACATACTCTATCGTAAACGAACACTGAACGGCAAAATGCAGTATCAAATGGTAATACCTAGCAGTTTGCGACAAGTCGCTTTATCTGGTATTCATGACGATGTTGGACATCTAGGTCGCAATCGGTCTGTCCATCTAGCCCATGACCTATTTTACTGGCCAAAAATGTCTAAAGACATAGATTCATACATTAAGAATTGTCCACGCTGTATAAGGCGGAAGTCCCCTCCAGCAAAAGCTCCTTTAGTACCTATAACATCCACACAACCAATGGAGCTCCTATGTGTCGATTATCTTAGCCTTGAGCCATCTACAGGTGGAATTGAAAATATTCTGGTCATGACCGATAATTTCACCCGCTACGCTATGGCAGTTCCTTGTCGCAATACTACGGCAAAGACTACAGCTAAAATACTATTTGACACATTTGTCCAACATTATGGCTTTCCAGCCCGCATCCACAGTGATCAGGGCAGACAATTTGAATCTAAAATCATCAAAGAACTATGCAGACTAGCTGGTATCCATAAATCACGATGTACACCGTACCATCCAATGGGGAATGGGCAAACCGAAAGATTTAACCGTAGTTTAATCAGTATGTTGGGTACTCTTGAGGAAGAGAAAAAGAAAAACTGGAAAGAATACGTCAGTGCTTTAACTCATGCCTATAATTGTACGAAAAATGATGCAACCGGTTATACACCTTTCTATTTAATGTTCGGTCGACATCCACGCCTCCCTATTGATCTAGTACTTGGGACCAACAACAATCCTAACCATCAAAATTACAACACATATGTTTCCGATCTAAAAGACCAACTTTCTTCTGCCTATGATATTGCTCAACGTGTCTCTTTATCATCCAGGTATCACCACAAACGATTATATGATAAACGTGCTCGCAATGCGGTGCTGGGTATTGGTGATCACGTCTTAGTACGAAAGGTAGGGATCATTGGGAAACAGAAACTGGTCGATAAATGGGAAAAGCAGGTGTATGAGGTATTGGAACAACCCAATAAGGATATTCCAGTATATGTTGTTTGCCCCTTGGGTGATAAAAAGCGTACTCGCACTCTGCATCGCAATCTGATCCTTCCATATACAGGATTGCCCGTCGACCCTACACAAAAACCAGTTTCCACAACACACAAACCAATTATTACATCATCAGTGTCAGGGTCGGAAGACTCATCAACAGATGACGACCCCATTTTCACTATAACTCCAAATAATTGTCCCCACATGAGTAGTTCTGAGGATGTGAGCGAGTTGTATTTAGAACTTGATTATCGGATGATACAGATGATGATGCAATTGCGTCTGATCACTCTAATACATTCCTGATAAATGGTTCTACTGATGATTGCAATGCAAATGTTGATACCGTAAATACTACAGGTCTTGATGATGACGTCACTGGTGTGTTAAACGATGACGCCAAAGGTGATAATGACAATATATCACAACTACACGATGACCATGACGTCATCTCAAGTCATGATCATAATAATGATGGTAATAGCGCCCCAATATCTGATCAGAGTGGGGATCCGGATGTTAATCCAGTACGTAGATCTACCCGAGAACGACGTATGCCGGAACGTTTTGGGGACTATGTACTTAACGGGTGATGATATTTTTAAACAAGTGCATGTGTTAACATAAGTATGTTTAGGATAAGTTCCTTGACTCGTTCTGAGATTTGACGAGTCAGTGATGTCATTATACGATTGTTTTTTTTTTGCGTATGCTGACTTTCTCCACTGCCACCAGTTTCTGGGTTTTTCACTTTCATATATGTATACCTCATGTGAACATAATGTTCCAATATAAACATCTATCCGAAATCCTTCTAGAGGCCGTCCACTGCTAATGCTGTCATGCGCGACCTATCATTCTTTGCAGTTAGTGTCGGGACGCCACTTCTCTACTGGGGGGAGCGTTTGGTATATGGTGTGGATGATGTGCTGTTGGTATGGTGTGGTGGATCTGATATAATTTTTACTAACTTTTCTCGTACATTAATGTCGGGTCGACATTTTTTTCAAGTAGGGGGAGGATGTAACGGCTCCGATAACACGTATTATATTATCAGGTATAACTGAATTGCCTGGCAGGTATCATATCATCAGCTTGGCCTAACTGGTCAATGAATTGCCCCGCAGTTGCCTTGGTTGCCTTGTTTGCTTGGTTCCTCATTACCCAACCGGTTTTCCGTTGTTCCTATTGTTTTCATTCGGACAATGACACGGACCGCGACGCGAACCCTGCCAAGCCTCAGTCTCGTGACATAGAGAACTTGTCAGTATTCGTTCTTTGCTTGGCAGGTAAGGACCGTTTTTACTAAACTCTTAAACTGCGATAAACTCTATCATTTAGTCAATTCATTACTTTCAGTATATCACGTACGTACTATCATGTAAACTGTATATTCCATATTCTAATTGCACACGTGACTGGTAAATTCATACTTGTTGTACGCATGAATATTTGTATTCATGGTAATATGCAACGATATCTTAAAATGTGGTTCCTAAATATATAGGCTCATTTGTATAATATGTAATGTGTTTTCTTGTGTAATGAATACCAAGAAATGTGCAAATGTATATTCTGTATATTCATGCCATTTATTGTATTTTTGCACCATATAGAAATGTTTATATGAAATGTTTAATGTGAGTATTCGTTCTCTGCTTGGCAGGGACTCCGGCTTGGACGACTCCTGATTTGTATATATATACGGCTGAATAAACACTTTTATATATATACATCGCCTTGCCTCGCCTTTAACTCACGCCGGGTGACTTTGGCTCTTGCCGGGAACACCCGTCTCATATATATATATATATATATATATATATATATATATATATATATATAATCACTTTAATACATATGGGTTCAATACATCACAGTGAAAGTGCTCTACCGTACAAGGAGCATTAATAATATTATACCATGTGTATAGGTAGCTTAATTTCATTACTATGTGTATAGTAAGCTTGATTTATATATATATATATATATATATATATATATATATATATATTTAGAGAGAGAGAGAGAGAGAGAGAGAGAGAGAGAGAGAGAGAGAGAACATCCGCGCAGTTGCTGTCATGAGTCTGCTAAAATCAAGCCCAACAATACACATTTTGTAGTCGAAAATGATCAGTCAATGAGCTTACAGTTGGTAACAGCAAAATATAAAGTGCCCAGTCTGACATAATGTATATTTTACAATTCGGCTGTGTACGGAAGACCAAATGTATACCAAATGCTTACCAAATGTATACGGCTATATGTTATATATAAAACAAGATAATAGTATGTTATAATATATCTGTGTTTTCTGATGATCCCGCGTTAACCTGCTGTTCATAGAATATAAACGTTATTGATTTTCAGACAGAAGATGCACACTTTAACCTTCGTTTGACCTTGATGATCTTCATACCGTTCACGTTTTGTTTAATGGCAGGAAAGAAAGATGAAACGCCACGAAAAAGGGATATGAAAAGTGGTAACCGTCTGCTGTGACCAAGTCAGTAATATATTATGACCATCTAATACACGATAAAGGAATTAAGAATAGCATACACAATAAACAGATAGATAAACACATAAAACCAGACATACAACAGACTGTGTTTACAATGGTTATCCTTAGTAGTATTGGATTATTTAAGTACCAGGACAGCTTCCCAACGGACCAATATGTATCCCTGTTATTAACTGCTCATCTCTGCACGTAGATGTTAAGGACCTGATCAATTAAGAACAGGGGAGGGTGTTCTTTTCGAAAAAAAAAAATAGAGAAAAATTGCTTGTTCAATACAAGGTGAAAAACATTTTATTTGTAAAAATAAATTGTAGAAATTCGGAGAAAGAATCGTTTCTTTACATTTCACATTCAATTTAATGATAACATCACAGGACAATAGAGCTGTCAGAGACCGCACATATACTAGTACCTACGCCTTGATCTTAGCTGTGACTCTTTTCTGGGCATACCAGTTAGCGGGCCTCGGGTGCAGACCTCACCCTATGGCTCGTTGGTAAGTCACTTAGTGAGTAGAAAGGGTCGCTGCGTTTGAGGGGTATGAGATGGTTAAGCATTGGTCAAGTATAGTAGCCCGCAACCTCAATATCTTTAGTAAAGCGCACACTCAATACATTGACTCTGCAACCCTCCATATCTTTAGTAAAGCAAACACCCCATGCATTCACTCCGCAATCCTCTATATCTTTACTAAAACGTACACCCCATGCATTGACTGACAGTATAATGTTTTGGCACATAATTAATAATAATTCTGATTTAAGACAGACCTTTCGGCCACTTGATGATGTTAAACTTCAATTCCTGTATTGTTTTAGATTATCCGTGGGATAAAGCCTATAGGGGATATACTTTCCAAA
Source organism: Sipunculus nudus (assembly GCA_026874595.1). NCBI lineage: Eukaryota > Metazoa > Annelida > Sipuncula > Golfingiida > Sipunculidae > Sipunculus > Sipunculus nudus. The sequence continues at coordinate 1,574,523 of CM049317.1, forward strand.
AAATATATACAGAATTTTAACTTAATTTCTTAATTACACCACAGACCGAGGGAGCTACCCACACTAGCATGTGATTGCTATTAGCACCGAGCGTCCGTGCAGTGACAGGCTGAGAGCACGACACAGCACGACAGCCAATTGGCCCGGGGACCACGATGACCAGTCGAGCTTGCATGGACTGTCATCTTTTGGCGATCTTAGCGTTGATGCAGGTTTCAAGACATGTCTAGGTCTCAAACCCCGGTCTCAGAGCAACCTTTTGTTGGTCTTGGTGTCAGATACATTCTAACTTATCTCAGTGTCAATGATGGCCTGGCTTTGAGGCAAAGAAGACATTCAGGCTTTTTACAATATGCACAATACAATGTACACAAGTGTGATTTTCTTAATTTTAATTTTCCTAATAAGGTAAGGTTATATGGTTACCCTGCTTACTTAAATGTGTGACAGTTTGGTGTAAATACAACACTACCGGCAAACTGAGTGTTCACTGATATTTTGCAGGAACACTGACTGTTGTATAAGGAGGAAGATGACAGCTGTGTATAAATTTGGTCTCACGGTCTTATTAACAGACGGATCCCTTGATCTCAGTCTTGGTCTTTGATCCCTTGATCTCAGTCTTGGTCTTTGATCCCTTGATCTCAGTCTTGGTCTTTGATCCCTTTATCTCAGACTTGGTCTTTGATCCCTTGATCTCAGTCTTGGTCTTTGGTCATTTAATGTCAGTCTTGGTCTTTGATAATTTAATCTCAGTCTTGGTCTTTGATCATTTAATGTCAGTCTTAAACTTTGATCATTTAATGTCAGTCTTGGTCTTTGATTATTTAATGTCAATCTTGGTCTTTGATCCCTTAATCTCAGTCTTGGTCTTTGATCCATTGATCTCAGTCTTGGTCTTTGATCATTTGATCTCAGTCTTGGTCTTTGATCCATTGAACTCAGTCTTGGTCTTTGATCATTTGATCTCAGTCTTGGTCTTTGATCCATTGATCTGTCTTGGTCTTTGATCATTTGATCTCAGTCTTGGTCTTTGATCCATTGATCTCAGTCTTAGTCTTTGATCATTTAATGTCAGTCTTGGTCTTTGATCTTTTAATCTCAGTCTTTGTCTTTGATCCATTGATCTCAGTCTTGGTCTTTGGTCATTTAATGTCAGTCTTGGTTTTTGATCCTTTGATCTCAGTTTAGGTCTTTGATCATTTGATCTCAGTCTTTGTCTTTCATCATTTGATCTCAGTCTTGGTCTTTGATCCATTGATCTCAGTCTTAGTCTTTGATTATTTAATGTCAGTCTTGGTCTTTGAATATTTGATTTCAGTCTTGGTCTTTGATCATTTGATCTCAGTCTTAAACTTTGATTATTTGATTTCAGTCTTGGTTTTGATCCGTTGATCTCAGTCTTGGTCTTTGATCCATTGATCTAAGTCTTGGTCTTTGATCATTTGTTCTCAGTCTTGGTCTTTGATCCATTGATCTCAGTCTTAGTCTTTGATCATTTAATGTCAGTCTTGGTCTTTGATCATTTAATCTCAGTCTTTGTCTTTGATCCATTGATCACAGTCTTGGTCTTTGATCATTTAATGTCAGTCTTGCTCTTTGATTATTTTATTTTAGTCTTGGTCTTTGATCCATTCATCTGAGTCTTGGTCTTTGATCATTTAATGTCAGTCTTGGTCTTTGATCATTTAATGTCAGTCTTGGTCTTTGATCCCTTAATCTCAGTTTTGGTCTTTGATCCATTGATCTCAGTCTTGGTCTTTGATCCGTTGATTTTAGTCTTTGTCTTTGATCCATTGATCTCAATCTTGGTCTTTGATCCATTTATATCAGTCTTGAACTTTGATCCTTTGATCTCAGTCTTGGTCTTTGATCCCTTGATCTCAGTCTTGGTCTTTGATCCATTGATCTCAGTCTTGATCTTTGATCCATTGATCTCAGTCTTGGTCTTTGATTCCTTGATCTCAGTCTTGGTCTTTGATCCATTGTTCTGAGTCTTGGTCTTTGACCCATAGATCTCAGTCTTGGTCTTTGATCCCTTGATCTCAGTCTTGGTCTTTGATCCATTGTCTCAGTCTTGGTCTTTGATCATTTGATCTCAGTCTTGGTCTTTGATCCATTGATCTCAGTCTTAGGCTTTGATCATTTAATGTCAGTCTTGGTCTTTGACCATTTAATCTCAGTCTTTGACTTTGATCCATTGATCTCAGTCTTGGTCTTTGATCATTTAATGTTAGTCTTGTTATTTGATCATTTAATATCAGTCTTGGTCTTTGATCATTTAATCTCAGTTTTGGTCCTTGATCATTTGATTTCAGTCTTTGTCTTTGATCCATTGATCTCAGTCTTGGTCTTTGATTCCTTGATCTCAGTCTTGGTCTTAGATCATTTGATTTCAGTCTTGGTCTTTGATCCATTGATCTCAGTCTTGTTCTTTGATCATTTAATGTCAATCTTGGTCTTTGATCCATTGATCTCAGTCTTGGTCTTTGATCATTTAATGTCAGTCTTGGTCTTTGATCATTTAATGTCAGTCTTGGTCTTTGATCATTTAATCTCAGTATTTGTCTTTGATCCATTGATCTCAGTCTTGGTCTTTGATCATTTAATGTCAGTCTTGGTCTTTGATTATTTGATTTCAGTCTTGGTCTTTGATCCATTCATCTCAGTCTTGGTCTTTGATCATTTAATGTCAGTCTTAGTCTTTGATCATTTAATCTCAGTCTTGGTCTTTGATCATTTAATGTCAGTCTTAAACTTTGATCATTTAATATCAGTCTTGGTCTTTGATCCATTGATCTCAGTCTTGGTCTTTGATCATTTATTGTCAGTCTTGGTCTTTGATCATTTCATCTCAGTCTTGGTCTTTGATCCCTTGATCTCAGTCTTGGTCTTTGATCATTTGATCTCAGTCTTTGTCTTTGATCATTTAATGTCAGTCTTAATCTTTGATCATTTAATCTCAGTCTTGGTCTTTGATCATTTAATGTCAGTCTTGGTCTTTGATCATTTGATTTCAGTCTTGGTCTTTGATCCATTGATCTCAGTCTTGTTCTTTGATCATTTAATGTCAATCTTGGTCTTTGATCCATTGATCTCAGTCTTGGTCTTTGATCATTTTATCTCAGTCTTTGTCTTTGATCCATTGATCTCAGTCTTGGTCTTTGATCCGTTGATCTTAGTCTTGGTCTTTTATCCATTGATCTTAGTCTTGGTCTTTGATCATTTTATCTCAGTCTTGGTCTTTGATCCATTGATCTCAGTCTTGGTCTTTGATTCCTTGATCTCAGTCTTGGTCTTAGATCATTTGATTTCAGTCTTGGTCTTTGATCCATTGATCTCAGTCTTGTTCTTTGATCATTTAATGTCAATCTTGGTCTTTGATCCATTGATCTCAGTCTTGGTCTTTGATCATTTAATGTCAGTCTTGGTCTTTGATCATTTAATGTCAGTCTTGGTCTTTGATCATTTGATCTCAGTCTTGGTCTTTGATCCATTGATCTCAGTCTTGTTCTTTGATCATTTAATGTCAATCTTGGTCTTTGCTCCCTTAATCTAAGTCTTGGTCTTTGATTCATTAATCTCAGTCTTGGTCTTTGATCCGTTGATCTCAGTCTTGGTCTTTGATCCACTGTTCTCAGTCTTGGTCTTTGATCATTTGATCTCAGTCTTGGACTTTGATCCCTTCATCTCAGTCTTGGTCTTTGATCCCTTGATCTCAGTCTTGGTCTTTGATCCATTGATCTCAGTCTTGGCCTTTGATCCGTTGATTTTAGTCTTTGTCTTTGATCCATTGATCTCAGTCTTGGTCTTTGATCCATTTATATCAGTCTTGAACTTTGATCCTTTGATCTCAGTCTTGGTCTTTGATCCCTTGATCTCAGTCTTGGTCTTTGATCCCTTGATCTCAGTCTTGGTCTTTGATCCATTGTTCTGAGTCTTGGTCTTTGACCCATAGATCTCAGTCTTGGTCTTTGATCCCTTGATCTCAGTCTTGGTCTTTGATCCATTGTCTCAGTCTTGGTCTTTGATCATTTGATCTCAGTCTTGGTCTTTGATCCATTGATCTCAGTCTTAGTCTTTGATCATTTAATGTCAGTCTTGGTCTTTGACCATTTAATCTCAGTCTTTGACTTTGATCCATTGATCTCAGTCTTGGTCTTTGGTCATTTAATGTCAGTCTTGGTCTTTGATCCCGTAATCTCAGTCTTGGTCTTTGATCATTTGATCTCAGTCTTTGTCTTTCATCATTTGATCTCAGTCTTGGTCTTTGATCCCTTGCTCTCAGTCTTGGTCTTTGATCATTTGATCTCAGTCTTAGTCTTTGATCATTTGATCTCAGTCTTGGTCTTTGATAATTTAATGTTAGTCTTGTTCTTTGATCATTTAATATCAGTCTTGGTCTTTGATCATTTAATCTCAGTCTTGGTCCTTGATCATTTGATTTCAGTCTTTGTCTTTGATTCATTGATCTCAGTCTTGGTGTTTGATCATCTGATCTCAGTCTTGGTCTTTGATCCATTGATCTCAGTCTTGGTCTTTGATCCATTGATCTCAGTCTTTGTCTTTTATAATTTAATGACAGTCTTGGTCTTTGATCCATTGATCTCAGTCTTGCTCTTTGATCCATTTAACTCAGTTTTAATCTTTGATCATTTAATGTCAGTCTTGGTCTATGATCATTTAATGTCGGTCTTTGTCTTTGATCCATTGATCTCAGTCTTGATCTTTGTTCCCTTGATCTTAGTCTTGGTCTTTGATCCATTTTTCTCGGTCTTGGTCTTTTATCCATTGATCTCAGTCTTGGTCTTTGATCATTTGATCTCAGTCTTGGTCTTTGATCCATTGACCTCAGTCTTTGTCTTTGATCATTTAATGTCAGTCTTGGTCTTTGATCATTTAATCTCAGTCTTTGTCTTTGATCCATTGATCTCAGTCTTGGTCTTTGATCATTTAATGTCAGTCTTGGTCTTTGATTATTTGATTTCTGTCTTGGTCTTTGATCCATTGATCTCAGTCTTGGTCTTTGATCATTTAATGTCAGTCTTAGTCTTTAATCATTTAATCTCAGTCTTGGTCTTTGATCATTTAATGTCAGTCTTAAACTTTGATCATTTAATATCAGTCTTGGTCTTTGATCCATTGATCTCAGTCTTGGTCTTTGATCATTTTTTGTCAGTCTTGGTCTTTGATCCATTGATCTCAGTCTTGGTCTTTGATCATTTGATCTCAGTCTTGGTCTTTGATCCATTGACCTGTGCCTTAGTCTTTGATCATTTAATGTCAGTCTTGGACTTTGATCATTTAATCTCAGTCTTTGTCTTTGATCCACTGATCTCAGTCCTGGTCTTTGATCATTTAATGTCAGTCTTGGTCTTTGATCATTTAATGGCAGTCTTGGTCTTTGATCATTTAATGTCAGTCTTGGTCTTTGATCATTTAATGTCAGTCTTAAACTTTGATCATTTAATGTCAGTCTTGGTCTTTGATCCATTGATCTCAGTCTTGGTCTTTGATCATTTATAGTCAGTCTTGGTTTTTGATCCATTGATCTCAGTCTTGGTCTTTGATCATTTGACCTCAGTCTTGGTCTTTGATCCCTTGATCTCAGTCTTGGTCTTTGATCCATTGATCTCAGTCTTAGTCTTTGATCATTTAATGTCAGTCTTGGTCTTTGATCATTTACTGTCAGTCTTGGTCTTAGATTGTTTTATTTCAGTCTTGGTCTTTGATCCATTGATCTCAGTCTTGGTCTTTGATCATTTAATTGCAGTCTTGGTCTTTGATCATTTAATGTCAGTCTTGGTCTTTGATCCCTTAATCTCAGTCTTGGTCTTTGATCCCTTGATCTCAGTCTTGAACTTTGATCCCTTGATCTCAGTCTTGGTCTTTGATCATTTGATCTCAGCCTTGGTCTTTGATCCACTGATCTCAGTCTTGGTCTTTGATCATTTGATCTCAGTCTTGGACTTAATTCCCTTGATCTCAGTCTTGGTCTTTGATCCCTTGATCTCAGTCTTGGTCTTTGATCCATTGATCTCAGTCATGGACTTTGATCCCTTGATCTTAGTCCTGGTCTTTGATCCCTTGATCTCAGTCTTGGTCTTTGATCCATTGATCTCAGTCTTGGTCTTTGATCCCTTGATCTCAGTCTTGGTCTTTGATCATTTTTTGTCAGTCTTGGTCTTTGATCATTTCATCTCAGTCTTGGTCTTTGATCCCTTGATCTCAGTCTTGGTCTTTGATCATTTGATCTCAGTCTTGGTCTTTGATCCATTGATCTCAGTCTTGGTCTTTGATCATTTGATCTCAGTCTTGGTCTTTGATCCATTGACCTGTGCCTTAGTCTTTGATCATTTAATGTCAGTCTTGGTCTTTGATTATTTGATTTCAGTCTTGGTCTTTGATCCATTGATCTCAGTCTTGGTCTTTGATCATTTAATGTCAGTCTTAGTCTTTAATCATTTAATCTCAGTCTTGGTCTTTGATCATTTAATGTCAGTCTTAAACTTTGATCATTTAATATCAGTCTTGGTCTTTGATCCATTGATCTCAGTCTTGGTCTTTGATCATTTTTTGTCAGTCTTGGTCTTTGATCATTTCATCTCAGTCTTGGTCTTTGATCCCTTGATCTCAGTCTTGGTCTTTGATCATTTGATCTCAGTCTTGGTCTTTGATCCATTGATCTCAGTCTTGGTCTTTGATCATTTGATCTCAGTCTTGGTCTTTGATCCATTGACCTGTGCCTTAGTCTTTGATCATTTAATGTCAGTCTTGGACTTTGATCATTTAATCTCAGTCTTTGTCTTTGATCCACTGATCTCAGTCCTGGTCTTTGATCATTTAATGTCAGTCTTGGTCTTTGATCATTTAATGGCAGTCTTGGTCTTTGATCATTTAATGTCAGTCTTGGTCTTTGATCATTTAATGTCAGTCTTAAACTTTGATCATTTAATGTCAGTCTTGGTCTTTGATCCATTGATCTCAGTCTTGGTCTTTGATCATTTATAGTCAGTCTTGGTTTTTGATCCATTGATCTCAGTCTTGGTCTTTGATCGTTTGACCTCAGTCTTGGTCTTTGATCCCTTGATCTCAGTCTTGGTCTTTGATCCATTGATCTCAGTCTTAGTCTTTGATCATTTAATGTCAGTCTTGGTCTTTGATCATTTACTGTCAGTCTTGGTCTTAGATTGTTTTATTTCAGTCTTGGTCTTTGATCCATTGATCTCAGTCTTGGTCTTTGATCATTTAATTGCAGTCTTGGTCTTTGATCATTTAATGTCAGTCTTGGTCTTTGATCCCTTAATCTCAGTCTTGGTCTTTGATCCCTTGATCTCAGTCTTGAACTTTGATCCCTTGATCTCAGTCTTGGTCTTTGATCATTTGATCTCAGTCTTGGTCTTTGATCCACTGATCTCAGTCTTGGTCTTTGATCATTTGATCTCAGTCTTGGACTTAATTCCCTTGATCTCAGTCTTGGTCTTTGATCCCTTGATCTCAGTCTTGGTCTTTGATCCCTTGATCTCAGTCATGGACTTTGATCCCTTGATCTTAGTCCTGGTCTTTGATCCCTTGATCTCAGTCTTGGTCTTTGATCCATTGATCTCAGTCTTGGTCTTTGATCCCTTGATCTCAGTCTTGGACTTTGATCATTTGATCTCACTCTTAAACTTTGATCATTTGATCTCAGTCTTGGTCTTTGGTCATTTGATTTTAGTCTTTGTCTTTGATCCATTGATCTCAGTCTTGGTCTTTGATCCATTGATCTCAGTCTTGTTCTTTGATCATTTAATGTCAATCTTGGTCTTTGATCCATTGATCTAAGTCTTGGTCTTTGATTCATTGATCTCAGTCTTGGTCTTTGATCCATTGATCTCAGTCTTGGTCTTTGATTCCTTGATCTCAGTCTTGGTCTTTGATCATTTGATTTCAGTCTTAGACTTTGATCCACTGATCTCAGTCTTGGTCTTTGATCATTTGATCCCAGTCCTGGACTTTGATCCCTTGATCTCAGTCTTGGTCTATGATCCCTTGATCTCAGTCTTTGTCTTTTATAATTTAATGACAGTCTTGGTCTTTGATCCATTGATCTCAGTCTTGGTCTTTGATCCATTTAACTCAGTTTTAATCTTTGATCATTTAATGTCAGTCTTGGTCTATGATCATTTAATGTCGGTCTTGGTCTTTGATCCATTGATCTCAGTCTTGGTCTTTGATTCCTTGATCTCATTCTTGGTCTTTGATCCATTGATCTCAGTCTTGGTCTTTGATGCCTTGATCTCAGTCTTGGTCTTAGATCATTTGATTTCAGTCTTGGTCTTTGATCCATTGATCTCAGTCTTGTTCTTTGATCATTTAATGTCAATCTTGGTCTTTGATCCATTGATCTCAGTCTTGGTCTTTGATCATTTAATGTCAGTCTTGGTCTTTGATCATTTAATGTCAGTCTTGGTCTTTGATCATTTGATCTCAGTCTTGGTCTTTGATAATTTAATGTTAGTCTTGTTCTTTGATCATTTAATATCAGTCTTGGTCTTTGATCATTTAATCTCAGTCTTGGTCCTTGATCATTTGATTTCAGTCTTTGTCTTTGATTCATTGATCTCAGTCTTGGTGTTTGATCATCTGATCTCAGTCTTGGTCTTTGATCCATTGATCTCAGTCTTGGTCTTTGATCCATTGATCTCAGTCTTTGTCTTTTATAATTTAATGACAGTCTTGGTCTTTGATCCATTGATCTCAGTCTTGCTCTTTGATCCATTTAACTCAGTTTTAATCTTTGATCATTTAATGTCAGTCTTGGTCTATGATCATTTAATGTCGGTCTTTGTCTTTGATCCATTGATCTCAGTCTTGATCTTTGTTCCCTTGATCTTAGTCTTGGTCTTTGATCCATTTTTCTCGGTCTTGGTCTTTTATCCATTGATCTCAGTCTTGGTCTTTGATCATTTGATCTCAGTCTTGGTCTTTGATCCATTGACCTCAGTCTTTGTCTTTGATCATTTAATGTCAGTCTTGGTCTTTGATCATTTAATCTCAGTCTTTGTCTTTGATCCATTGATCTCAGTCTTGGTCTTTGATCCATTGATCTCAGTCTTGGTCTTTGATCATTTAATGTCAGTCTTGGTCTTTGATTATTTGATTTCTGTCTTGGTCTTTGATCCATTGATCTCAGTCTTGGTCTTTGATCATTTAATGTCAGTCTTAGTCTTTAATCATTTAATCTCAGTCTTGGTCTTTGATCATTTAATGTCAGTCTTAAACTTTGATCATTTAATATCAGTCTTGGTCTTTGATCCATTGATCTCAGTCTTGGTCTTTGATCATTTTTTGTCAGTCTTGGTCTTTGATCCATTGATCTCAGTCTTGGTCTTTGATCATTTGATCTCAGTCTTGGTCTTTGATCCATTGACCTGTGCCTTAGTCTTTGATCATTTAATGTCAGTCTTGGACTTTGATCATTTAATCTCAGTCTTTGTCTTTGATCCACTGATCTCAGTCCTGGTCTTTGATCATTTAATGTCAGTCTTGGTCTTTGATCATTTAATGGCAGTCTTGGTCTTTGATCATTTAATGTCAGTCTTGGTCTTTGATCATTTAATGTCAGTCTTAAACTTTGATCATTTAATGTCAGTCTTGGTCTTTGATCCATTGATCTCAGTCTTGGTCTTTGATCATTTATAGTCAGTCTTGGTTTTTGATCCATTGATCTCAGTCTTGGTCTTTGATCATTTGACCTCAGTCTTGGTCTTTGATCCCTTGATCTCAGTCTTGGTCTTTGATCCATTGATCTCAGTCTTAGTCTTTGATCATTTAATGTCAGTCTTGGTCTTTGATCATTTACTGTCAGTCTTGGTCTTAGATTGTTTTATTTCAGTCTTGGTCTTTGATCCATTGATCTCAGTCTTGGTCTTTGATCATTTAATTGCAGTCTTGGTCTTTGATCATTTAATGTCAGTCTTGGTCTTTGATCCCTTAATCTCAGTCTTGGTCTTTGATCCCTTGATCTCAGTCTTGAACTTTGATCCCTTGATCTCAGTCTTGGTCTTTGATCATTTGATCTCAGCCTTGGTCTTTGATCCACTGATCTCAGTCTTGGTCTTTGATCATTTGATCTCAGTCTTGGACTTAATTCCCTTGATCTCAGTCTTGGTCTTTGATCCCTTGATCTCAGTCTTGGTCTTTGATCCATTGATCTCAGTCATGGACTTTGATCCCTTGATCTTAGTCCTGGTCTTTGATCCCTTGATCTCAGTCTTGGTCTTTGATCCATTGATCTCAGTCTTGGTCTTTGATCCCTTGATCTCAGTCTTGGTCTTTGATCATTTTTTGTCAGTCTTGGTCTTTGATCATTTCATCTCAGTCTTGGTCTTTGATCCCTTGATCTCAGTCTTGGTCTTTGATCATTTGATCTCAGTCTTGGTCTTTGATCCATTGATCTCAGTCTTGGTCTTTGATCATTTGATCTCAGTCTTGGTCTTTGATCCATTGACCTGTGCCTTAGTCTTTGATCATTTAATGTCAGTCTTGGTCTTTGATTATTTGATTTCAGTCTTGGTCTTTGATCCATTGATCTCAGTCTTGGTCTTTGATCATTTAATGTCAGTCTTAGTCTTTAATCATTTAATCTCAGTCTTGGTCTTTGATCATTTAATGTCAGTCTTAAACTTTGATCATTTAATATCAGTCTTGGTCTTTGATCCATTGATCTCAGTCTTGGTCTTTGATCATTTTTTGTCAGTCTTGGTCTTTGATCATTTCATCTCAGTCTTGGTCTTTGATCCCTTGATCTCAGTCTTGGTCTTTGATCATTTGATCTCAGTCTTGGTCTTTGATCCATTGATCTCAGTCTTGGTCTTTGATCATTTGATCTCAGTCTTGGTCTTTGATCCATTGACCTGTGCCTTAGTCTTTGATCATTTAATGTCAGTCTTGGACTTTGATCATTTAATCTCAGTCTTTGTCTTTGATCCACTGATCTCAGTCCTGGTCTTTGATCATTTAATGTCAGTCTTGGTCTTTGATCATTTAATGGCAGTCTTGGTCTTTGATCATTTAATGTCAGTCTTGGTCTTTGATCATTTAATGTCAGTCTTAAACTTTGATCATTTAATGTCAGTCTTGGTCTTTGATCCATTGATCTCAGTCTTGGTCTTTGATCATTTATAGTCAGTCTTGGTTTTTGATCCATTGATCTCAGTCTTGGTCTTTGATCGTTTGACCTCAGTCTTGGTCTTTGATCCCTTGATCTCAGTCTTGGTCTTTGATCCATTGATCTCAGTCTTAGTCTTTGATCATTTAATGTCAGTCTTGGTCTTTGATCATTTACTGTCAGTCTTGGTCTTAGATTGTTTTATTTCAGTCTTGGTCTTTGATCCATTGATCTCAGTCTTGGTCTTTGATCATTTAATTGCAGTCTTGGTCTTTGATCATTTAATGTCAGTCTTGGTCTTTGATCCCTTAATCTCAGTCTTGGTCTTTGATCCCTTGATCTCAGTCTTGAACTTTGATCCCTTGATCTCAGTCTTGGTCTTTGATCATTTGATCTCAGTCTTGGTCTTTGATCCACTGATCTCAGTCTTGGTCTTTGATCATTTGATCTCAGTCTTGGACTTAATTCCCTTGATCTCAGTCTTGGTCTTTGATCCCTTGATCTCAGTCTTGGTCTTTGATCCCTTGATCTCAGTCATGGACTTTGATCCCTTGATCTTAGTCCTGGTCTTTGATCCCTTGATCTCAGTCTTGGTCTTTGATCCATTGATCTCAGTCTTGGTCTTTGATCCCTTGATCTCAGTCTTGGACTTTGATCATTTGATCTCACTCTTAAACTTTGATCATTTGATCTCAGTCTTGGTCTTTGGTCATTTGATTTTAGTCTTTGTCTTTGATCCATTGATCTCAGTCTTGGTCTTTGATCCATTGATCTCAGTCTTGTTCTTTGATCATTTAATGTCAATCTTGGTCTTTGATCCATTGATCTAAGTCTTGGTCTTTGATTCATTGATCTCAGTCTTGGTCTTTGATCCATTGATCTCAGTCTTGGTCTTTGATTCCTTGATCTCAGTCTTGGTCTTTGATCATTTGATTTCAGTCTTAGACTTTGATCCACTGATCTCAGTCTTGGTCTTTGATCATTTGATCCCAGTCCTGGACTTTGATCCCTTGATCTCAGTCTTGGTCTATGATCCCTTGATCTCAGTCTTTGTCTTTTATAATTTAATGACAGTCTTGGTCTTTGATCCATTGATCTCAGTCTTGGTCTTTGATCCATTTAACTCAGTTTTAATCTTTGATCATTTAATGTCAGTCTTGGTCTATGATCATTTAATGTCGGTCTTGGTCTTTGATCCATTGATCTCAGTCTTGGTCTTTGATTCCTTGATCTCATTCTTGGTCTTTGATCCATTGATCTCAGTCTTGGTCTTTGATGCCTTGATCTCAGTCTTGGTCTTAGATCATTTGATTTCAGTCTTGATCTTTGATCCATTGATCTCAGTCTTGTTCTTTGATCATTTAATGTCAATCTTGGTCTTTGATCCATTGATCTCAGTCTTGGTCTTTGATCATTTAATGTCAGTCTTGGTCTTTGATCATTTAATGTCAGTCTTGGTCTTTGATCATTTGATCTCAGTCTTGGTCTTTGATAATTTAATGTTAGTCTTGTTCTTTGATCATTTAATATCAGTCTTGGTCTTTGATCATTTAATCTCAGTCTTGGTCCTTGATCATTTGATTTCAGTCTTTGTCTTTGATTCATTGATCTCAGTCTTGGTGTTTGATCATCTGATCTCAGTCTTGGTCTTTGATCCATTGATCTCAGTCTTGGTCTTTGATCCATTGATCTCAGTCTTTGTCTTTTATAATTTAATGACAGTCTTGGTCTTTGATCCATTGATCTCAGTCTTGCTCTTTGATCCATTTAACTCAGTTTTAATCTTTGATCATTTAATGTCAGTCTTGGTCTATGATCATTTAATGTCGGTCTTTGTCTTTGATCCATTGATCTCAGTCTTGATCTTTGTTCCCTTGATCTTAGTCTTGGTCTTTGATCCATTTTTCTCGGTCTTGGTCTTTTATCCATTGATCTCAGTCTTGGTCTTTGATCATTTGATCTCACTCTTGGTCTTTGATCCATTGACCTCAGTCTTTGTCTTTGATCATTTAATGTCAGTCTTGGTCTTTGATCATTTAATCTCAGTCTTTGTCTTTGATCCATTGATCTCAGTCTTGGTCTTTGATCATTTAATGTCAGTCTTGGTCTTTGATTATTTGATTTCTGTCTTGGTCTTTGATCCATTGATCTCAGTCTTGGTCTTTGATCATTTAATGTCAGTCTTAGTCTTTAATCATTTAATCTCAGTCTTGGTCTTTGATCATTTAATGTCAGTCTTAAACTTTGATCATTTAATATCAGTCTTGGTCTTTGATCCATTGATCTCAGTCTTGGTCTTTGATCATTTTTTGTCAGTCTTGGTCTTTGATCATTTCATCTCAGTCTTGGTCTTTGATCCCTTGATCTCAGTCTTGGTCTTTGATCATTTGATCTCAGTCTTGGTCTTTGATCCATTGATCTCAGTCTTGGTCTTTGATCATTTGATCTCAGTCTTGGTCTTTGATCCATTGACCTGTGCCTTAGTCTTTGATCATTTAATGTCAGTCTTGGACTTTGATCATTTAATCTCAGTCTTTGTCTTTGATCCACTGATCTCAGTCCTGGTCTTTGATCATTTAATGTCAGTCTTGGTCTTTGATCATTTAATGGCAGTCTTGGTCTTTGATCCATTGATCTCAGTCTTGTTCTTTGATCATTTAATGTCAATCTTGGTCTTTGATCCATTGATCTCAGTCTTGGTCTTTCATCATTTAACGTCAGTCTTGGTCTTTGATCATTTAATGTCAGTCTTGGTCTTTGATCATTTGATTTCAATCTTGGTCTTTGATCCATTGATTCCAGTCTTTGTCTTTGATCCCTTGATCTCAGTATTGGTCTTTGATCCATTGATCTCAGTCTTGGTCTCTGATTATTTAATATCAGTGTTGGGCTATGATCCCATGATCTAAGTCTTGGTCTTTGATCATTTTATCTCAGTCTTTGTCTTTGATCCATTGATCTCAGTCTTGGTCTTTGATCCGTTGATCTTAGTCTTGGTCTTTTATCCATTGATCTCAGTCTTGGTCTTTGATCATTTTATCTCAGTCTTGGTCTTTGATCCATTGATCTCAGTCTTGGTCTTTGATTCCTTGATCTCAGTCTTGGTCTTAGATCATTTGATTTCAGTCTTGGTCTTTGATCCATTGATCTCAGTCTTGGTCTTTGATCCGTTTATCTCAGTTTTAATCTTTGATCATTTAATGTCAGTCTTGGTCTATGATCCACTGTTCTCAGTCTTGGTCTTTGATCATTTGATCTCAGTCTTGGACTTTGATCCCTTCATCTCAGTCTTGGTCTTTGATCCCTTGATCTCAGTCTTGGTCTTTGATCCCTTGATCTCAGTCTTGGTCTTTGATCCATTGATATCAGTCTTGGCCTTTGATCCACTGATCTCAGTCTTGGTCTTTGATCATTTGATCTCATTCTTGGTCTTTGATCCATTGATCTTAGTCTTGGTTTTTGATTCCTTGATCTCAGTCTTGGTCTTTGATCCATTGATCTCAGTCTTGGTATTTGATCATTTAATGTCAGTCTTGGTCTTTGATCATTTGATTTCAATTTAGGTCTTTGATCCATTGATTCCAGTCTTTGTCTTTGATCTCTTGATCTCAGTATTGGTCTTTGATCCATTGATCTCAGTCTTGGTCTTTGATTATTTAATATTAGTGTTGGGCTATGATCCCATGATCTCAGTCTTGGTCTTTGATCATTTTATCTCAGTCTTTGTCTTTGATCCATTGATCTCAGTCTTGGTCTTTGATCCGTTGATCTTAGTCTTGGTCTTTTATACATTGATCTCAGTCTTGGTCTTTGATCATTTTATCTCAGTCTTGGTCTTTGATCCATTGATCTCAGTCTTGGTCTTTGATCCATTGATCTCAGTCTTGGTCTTTGATTCCTTGATCTCAGTCTTGGTCTTTGATCATTTGATTTCAGTCTTGGTCTTTGATCCATTGATCTCAGTCTTATTCTTTGATCATTTAATGTCAATCTTGGTCTTTCATTCATTGATCTCAGTCTTGGTCTTTGATCATTTAATGTCAGTCTTTGTCTTTGATCCATTGATCTCAGTCTTGGTCTTTGATCCATTGATCTCATTCTTTGTCTTTGATCCACTGATCTCAGTCCTGGTCTTTGATCATTTAATGTCAGTCTTGGTCTTTGATCATTTGATCTCATTCTTGGTCTTTGATCCATTGATCTTAGTCTTGGTTTTTGATTCCTTGATCTCAGTCTTGGTCTTTGATCCATTGATCTCAGTCTTGGTCTTTGGTCATTTGATTTTGGTCTTTGTCTTTGATCCATTGATCTCAGTCTTGGTCTTTGATCCATTGATCTCAGTCTTGTTCTTTGATCATTTAATGTCAATCTTGGTCTTTGATCCATTGATCTTAGTCTTGGTCTTTGATTCATTGATCTCATTCTGGGTCTTTGATCCGTTGATCTCAGTCTTGGTCTTTGATCCACTGTTCTCAGTCTTGGTCTTTGATCATATCATCTCAGTCTTGCACTTTGATCCCTTGATCTCAGTCTTGGTCTTTGATCCCTTGATCTCAGTCTTGGTCTTTGATCCATTGATCTCAGTCTTGGCCTTTGATCCACTGATCTCAGTCTTGGTCTTTCATCATTTGATCTCAGTCTTGGTCTTTGATCCATTGATCTCAGTCTTGGTCTTTGATTCCTTGATCTCAGTCTTGGTCTTTGATCCATTGATCTCAGTCTTGGTCTTTGATCATTTAATGTCAGTCTTGGTCTTTGATCATTTGATTTCAATCTTGGTCTTTGATCCATTGATTCCAGTCTTTCCTTGATCCCTTTATCTCAGTCATGGTCTTTGATCCATTGATCTCAGTCTTGGTCTTTGATCCATTGATCTCAGTCTTGTTCTTTGATCATTTAATGTCAATCTTGGTCTTTGATTCATTGATCTCAGTCTTGGTCTTTGATCATTTAATGTCAGTCTTGGTCTTTGATCATTTGATTTCAGTCTTGGTCTTTGATCATTTGATTTCAGTCTTTGTCTTTGATCCATTGATCTCAGTCTTGGTCTTTGATCCATTGATCTCAGTCTTGGTCTTTGATCCATTGATCTCAGTCTTGGTCTTTGATTCCTTGATCTCAGTCTTGGTCTTTGATCCATTGATCTCAGTCTTGGTCTCTGATCCATTGATCTCAGTCTTGGTCTTTGATCATTTAATGTCAGTCTTGGTCTTTGATAATTTGATTTCAATCTTGGTCTTTGATCCATTGATTCCAGTCTTTGTCTTTGATCCCTTTATCTCAGTCTTGGTCTTTGATCCATTGATCTCAGTCTTGGTCTTTGATCCATTGATCTCAGTCTTGGTCTTTGATTCCTTGATCTCAGTCTTGGTCTTTGATCATTTGATTTCAGTCTTGGTCTTTGATCCATTGATCTCAGTCTTGTTCTTTGATCATTTAATGTCAATCTTGGTCTTTGATTCATTGATCTCAGTCTTGGTCTTTGATCATTTAATGTCAGTCTTGCTCTTTGATTATTTTATTTTAGTCTTGGTCTTTGATCCATTCATCTGAGTCTTGGTCTTTGATCATTTAATGTCAGTCTTGGTCTTTGATCATTTAATGTCAGTCTTGGTCTTTGATCCCTTAATCTCAGTCTTGGTCTTTGATCCATTGATCTCAGTCTTGGTCTTTGATCCGTTGATTTTAGTCTTGGTCTTTGATCCCTTGCTCTCAGTCTTGGTCTTTGATCATTTGATCTCAGTCTTAGTCTTTGATCATTTAAACTCAGTCTTGGTCTTTGATCATTTAATGTTAGTCTTGTTCTTTGATCATTTAATATCAGTCTTGGTCTTTGATCATTTAATCTCTGTCTTGGTCCTTGATCATTTGATTTCAGTCTTTGTCTTTGATTCATTGATCTCAGTCTTGGTGTTTGATCATCACATCTCAGTCTTGGTCTTTGATCCATTGATCTCAGTCTTGGTCTTTGATCCATTGATCTCAGTCTTTGTCTTTTATAATTTAATGACAGTCTTGGTCTTTGATCCATTGATCTCAGTCTTGGTCTTTGATTCCTTGATCTCAGTCTTGGTCTTTGATCATTTGATTTCAGTCTTGGTCTTTGATCCATTGATCTCAGTCTTGTTCTTTGATCATTTAATGTCAATCTTGGTCTTTGATCATTTGATTTCAGTCTTGGTCTTTGATCATTTGATTTCAGTCTTTGTCTTTGATCCATTGATCTCAGTCTTGGTCTTTGATCCATTGATCTCAGTCTTGGTCTTTGATCCATTGATCTCAGTCTTGGTCTTTGATTCCTTGATCTCAGTCTTGGTCTTTGATCCATTGATCTCAGTCTTGGTCTTTGATCATTTAATGTCAGTTTTGGTCTTTGATCCATTGATCTCAGTCTTGGTCTTTGATCATTTAATGTCAGTTTTGGTCTTTGATCATTTGATTTCAATCTTGGTCTTTGATCCATTGATTCCAGTCTTTGTCTTTGATCATTTGATTTCAGTCTTGGTCTTTGATCCATTGATCTCAGTCTTGGTCTTTGATCCATTGATCTCAGTCTTGGTCTTTGATTCCTTGATCTCAGTCTTGGTCTTTGATCATTTGATTTCAGTCTTGGTCTTTGATCCATTGATCTCAGTCTTGTTCTTTGATCATTTAATGTCAATCTTGGTCTTTGATTCATTGATCTCAGTCTTGGTCTTTGATCATTTAATGTCAGTCTTGGTCTTTGATCATTTGATTTCAATCTTGGTCTTTGATCCATTGATTCCAGTCTTTGTCTTTGATCCCTTTATCTCAGTCTTGGTCTTTGATCCATTGATCTCAGTCTTGGTCTTTGATCCATTGATCTCAGTCTTGGTCTTTGATTCCTTAATCTCAGTCTTGGTCTTTGATCATTTGATTTCAGTCTTGGTCTTTGATCCATTGATCTCAGTCTTGTTCTTTGATCATTTAATGTCAATCTTGGTCTTTGATTCATTGATCTCAGTCTTGGTCTTTGATCATTTAATGTCAGTCTTGGTCTTTGATCATTTGATTTCAATCTTGGTCTTTGATCCATTGATTCCAGTCTTTGTCTTTGATCCCTTTATCTCAGTCTTGGTCTTTGATCCATTGATCTCAGTCTTGTTCTTTGATCATTTAATGTCAATCTTGGTCTTTGATTCATTGATCTCAGTCTTGGTCTTTGATCATTTAATGTCAGTCTTGGTCTGTGATCATTTGATTTCAGTCTTGGTCTTTGATCATTTGATTTTAGTCTTTGTCTTTGATCCATTGATCTCAGTCTTGGTCTTTGATCCATTGATCTCAGTCTTGGTCTTTGATCCATTGATCTCAGTCTTGGTCTTTGATTCCTTGATCTCAGTCTTGGTCTTTGATCCATTGATCTCAGTCTTGGTCTTTGATCATTTAAGGTCAGTCTTGGTCTTTGATCATTTGATTTCAATCTTGGTCTTTGATCCATTGATTCCAGTCTTTGTCTTTGATCCCTTTATCTCAGTCTTGGTCTTTGAACCATTGATCTCAGTCTTGGTCTTTGATCCATTGATCTCAGTCTTGGTCTTTGATTCCTAGATCTCAGTCTTGGTCTTTGATCATTTGATTTCAGTCTTGGTCTTTGATCCATTGATCTCAGTCTTGTTCTTTGATCATTTAATGTCAATCTTGGTCTTTGATTCATTGATCTCAGTCTTGGTCTTTGATCATTTAATGTCAGTCTTGGTCTTTGATCATTTGATTTCAGTCTTGGTCTTTGATCATTTGATTTCAGTCTTTGTCTTTGATCCATTGATCTCAGTCTTGGTCTTTGATCCATTGATCTCAGTCTTGGTCTTTGATCCATTGATCTCAGTCTTGGTATTTGGTCATTTGATCTCAGTCTTGGTCTTTGATCCCTTGATCTCATTCTTGGTCTTTGATCCATTGATCTCAGTCTTGGTCTTTGATCATTTGATCTCAGTCTTGGTCTTTGATCATTTGATCTCAGTCTTGGTCTTTGATCCCTTGATCTCAGTCTTTGTCTTTGATCCATTGATCTCAGTCTTGGTCTTTGATCCGTTGATCTCAGTCTTGGTCTTTGATCCCTTGATCTCAGTCTTGGTCTTTGATCCATTGATCTCAGTCTTGGTCTTTGATCATTTGATTTCAGTCTTGGTCTTTGGTCATTTGATTTTAGTCTTTGTCTTTGATCCATTGATCTCAGTCTTGGTCTTTGATCCCTTGATCTCAGTCTTGGTCTTTGGTCCCTTAATTACAGTCTTGGTCTCTATATGTGCCAAAGTGCCAAATCGTATTTGAACATTTTTGTTCAACCATCCGTCTGGTAAACATTCACCGTACCAAGTTTTACCGTTTGTGTACTATTTTCATCTAGCTTGACAGCAGTGCTAGTGTTAGCCGTCTCAGTGCTGACGTATTTGAGTAACGTTTATTAGGATCTGTGATCGGCTTTAATCATAACGGGAACATATAGTGTCCCTCATGGAAACAAGCATTCACGTAAGATAAAATAATGATATATTCACTAAGAGGAATTAAACATATTATCAATAAAACACAAACCGAAATTCAGACAACAATTTATGGTCATTTTGACTGGTAAATGCACCAATTATAGTGAAGGGAAAATACACCTGGCGGGAAACATTGAAACTACTCTGACATCAGGCCTTTGCACAAGACAGGCGTCTATTTATGACCGGCGTTTAGTTTCCAGGGACATTGTTTTGCCCCGGCGACTAAACAAGGCGGCAACCATTTAAGTCCCGGAGTGTGATCAAGGAAATACGGTATTCTACTTATCACACATTTGTCATAACGGTCAGGTTTCAATAGCCTTTATGAGTCTTTACCTGACATCTTCATCTACATAATTCACCTCCCCCCTGCGCTGTCGTCGTTACCAGATATGAGCGAGGTTGATATAATTAACGGCCTTCCACGTAAATCTGCACAATCACCTATCACCTTAAATGGTCCCAGCTGCTGATGCCGGGGTCAGGTTTGTTTGAAAGCTTTAGTAATTGGCACCAGCATCTCTGCCATAATTAACTACTGCTAATTACCTACAAATAATGCATGCACATGAACTTATCAACAGAAAGGTAAATTAGATAGGACGATTATATTGTGCTCGCTGGCTTTTGAAATGTATATTGTTAATCAACTACAGATAATACACACCAATGAATTAATCCATTAGAAAAAAAAAAAACAAATATAAAAATGACTAAATGTATACTGCTCTCGCTGGTAGTCACTATATGTATATGTGTTTACAAGCTGAAGTTCATATTAATGTACCTATATATATACGTCTAGATAGAGTTGATACCTTTTGACACCTGTTCAGCCATTATACTTTTTTTTGGAATATGCACATCATCTTGTACACAATTCTGTGATGAGTATTGCGATGGGATTTTAAATATCCTTTTTTTTGTAATTTCACACTCTTTATGAATATTTTCACTGTTTGTAATTTTGATCGTTCCATCGTATTAAAGATCCAACAAAATCATAGATAAGCAGATCGGAAATATGACCAAGATCCCGACCAAGTTTTTGGAAGTGCAAAAGCACAGGAAATATATTACTCCGAGCCAAGACAAATATGTGTCACGTGACACAAAACTGGCTGCATCACAGGCCAACTGTGATGGTGGTAAACGATAACATCCGTACTAAAAGAGATTTTTTATTTGGTTGCGTGTTTTTGTTTGGTAAACATAGCAGGTTTGAATTTTAATTATTTTTTTATTAATCGATATAAAATGTACTTTTCTGTCTACTTTTCATTTGATACATAGAAAACATAATGTCCACAGGTTGTGGATCAGTAGGAGGGACAATTAAATAATGATATAAACGGGAAAAAAACTCACGATATTTACACACAAGATAGTTTTGATACAACGTTTGTTCTGATAATGTGTCTAACCTGTGATATTTGTTAACTGCAGGCCAGCATACCCCTCCTGACTGACTGAGGATGTTTTATTGCTTTATCGAGCAGCTACAGGTTGCTGTGGAACTGAAATAGAAAGTGAGAATGCGAATGTCTTTTATTTCTATAAATATACGTCGAGACTAAATAAGTGAACTATTGCCAACTTACATGAAGGGTACATTGGGGGTTTTGAAAGGATGAATATGAACGAAACGTTTAAAATACTTTATATGAGAATTTTGCAGATGAGATTTTTTTAGGGATTAACTCTATTCTACTGACAACATTATCAGTAACTATAAGTCTGCTTCACAATGGACACATGCCTTCGCCCTGGGAGCACAAGTTTCAAAGATGATTTGCGAACACAGAGGACACCGTCATGCCGAAGTGCTGGGCGCCCGACCGTGATCTTAACAGGTGGCCTAGCCCCACTGATGAAGCGGGATCTTCTGTGCATTCACTTATTTTATTTTTAGCCAATATTCCCAGGTTCACTCGTGTATGTGTGACCGTTCATTTGTGAATATTTCTTGATGACGCACAAGAACCCGATGAAGATATTGGATCAACGCCAACATCTAATCGATTTCTCTCGTGCTCATTCCCGAAAAGTCCTGAAACTATTATAAGATTCCGATCATGACTGTCTGAGTTATGTTGTAAATAACACGCACACACAAACACACCATCACACAAATACACACCCTCACACAAATAGACACCATCACACACAAAGACACCATCACACAAATACACACCCTCACACAAATGCACACTATCACACACAAACACACTCATTCCCGAAATGTCCTGAAACGATTATAAGATTCCGATCATGACTGTCTGAGTTATGTTGTAAATAACATGCACACACACAAACACACCATCACACAAATACACACCCTCACAAAAATAGACACCATCACACACAAACACACCGTCACACAAATACACACCATCACACAAATACACACCATCACACAAAAACATAACATCACACAAATACACACCATCACACACAAACACACCATCACACAAATACAAACCATGACACAACTACACACCCTTACACAAATAGACAGCATCACACGAATACACACCATCACATACAAACACACCTACACACAAATACACACCCTCACACAAATACTCAGAATCACACACAAACACACCATCATTCAAATACACACCACCAAACAAATACAAACCATCACACACAAACACACCATCACACAAATACATACCCTCACACAAATACACACCATTACACAAATACACATCATCACACAAATACATACCCTCACACACAAACACACCATCACACAAATACACACCCTCACACAAATACATACCCTCACACACAAACACACCATCATAGAAATACACACCATCACACGAATACATACCCTCACACACAAACACATCATCACACAAATACCCACCATCACGCAAATGCATGCCCTCACACACAAACACACCATCACACAAATACACACCATCACACAAATACATACCCTCACACAAATACAAACCCTAACACAAATACATACCCTCACACAAATAAATACCCTTACATGAATACACACCATCACACAAATACATACCCTCACACACAAACACACCATCACACAAATACCCACCATCACACAAATACATTCCCTTACACACAAACACACCATCACACAAATACACAGGCTCACACAAATACACACCATCAAACAAATACACACCATCAAACACAAACACATAATCACACAAATACACAACATCACACACAAACATACCATCACACAAATACACACCCTCATACATATACACACCATCAAACACAAATATACCATCACACAAATACACACCATCACACAAATACACACCATCACACAAATACACAACATCACACAAATACACAGCAACACACAATCACACCATCACACACAAACACACCATCACACAAATACATTCCCTTACACACAAACACACCATCACACAAATACACAGGCTCACACAAATACACACCATTAAAACAAATACACACCATCAAACACAAACACACAATCACACAACATCACACACAAACATACCATCACACAAATACACACCCTCATACAAATGCACACCATCAAACACAAACATACCATCACACAAATACACACCATCACACAAATACACACCATCACACAAATACACACCATCACACAAATACATACCATCACACAAATACACTGCAACACACAAACACACCATCACACACAAACACACCATCACACAAATACACACCATCACACAAATACACAACATCACACACAAACATACCATTACACAAATACACACACTCATACTTATACACCCCCTCACACACAAAAATACCATAACACAAATACACACCCTCAAACAAATACACACCATCAAACACAAACATACCATCAAACAAATACACACCATCACACAAATACACACCCTCACACAAATACACACCATCACACAAATACATACCCTTAAACAAACACCATCACAAACAAACACACCATCGCACAAATACACAGCATCACACAAATACACAACATCAAACACAAACACACCATCAAACTAATACACACCCGCACACAAATACACAGCATCATACACAAAAATACCATCACAAAAATACACACCGTCATACAAATACCCACCCACACACAAATACAGGCCATCTCACACAAACCCACCATCACACAATTATACACCATCACACACAAACACACCATCACACAAATATCCACCATCACACACATACACACCATTACACAAATACACATCCTCACACAAATACACACCCTCACACAAACACCATCACCAACAAACACACCATCACACAAATACACACCATCACACACAACATACCATCACACAAATACACACCATCACAGAAATACACACCATCACACAAAAACATACCATCGTACAAATACACACCATCACACAAATACACACCACCACACAAATACACACCATCACACAATTACACACCCTCACACAAATACACACCATCACACATACACACCATCACACAAATACACACCCTCACACAAATACTCATCATCACACAAATACACACCACGCACAAATACACACCATCACACACATACACACCATCACACAAATACACACCCGCACACAAATACACACCATCACACAAATACACACCCTCACACAAATACACACCCTCACACAAAAATATAACATCACACAAAATCCCACCATCACACACAAACATAACATCACACAAATACATACCATCACACGAATACACAATCACACAAATACACGCCATCACACACAAATACACACCATCACACAAATACACACCATCACACAAATACTCACAATCACACACAAACATAACATCACACAAATACACACCATCACACAAATACACACCCTCACACAAATACACACCCTCACACAAATACACACCATCACACAAATACACACCATCACACAAATACACACCATTACACAAATATACACCATCACACACAATCACACCATCACACAAATACACACCATCACACACAAACATAACATCGCACAAATACACACCATCACACACAAACACACCATCACAAAAATACACACCATCACAAAAATACACACCCTCACACAAATACACACCATCACACAAATACACACCATCACACAAATACACACATCACACAAATACACACCCTCACACAAATACACACCCTCACACAAATACACACCATCACACAAATACACACCATCACACAAATACACACCATCACACAAATACACACCATCACACAAATACACACCCTCACACAAATACACACCATCACACAAATACACACCATCACACAAATACACACCCTCACACAAATACACACCATCACACAAATACACACCCTCACACAAATACACACCCTCACACACAAACATTACATCACACAAAAACACACCATCACACACAAACATAACATCACACAAATACATACCATCACACGAATACACAATTACACAAATACACACCATCACACACATACACACCATCACACAAATACACACCCTCACACAAAAATATAACATCACACAAAATCCCACCATCACACACAAACATAACATCACACAAATACATACCATCACACGAATACACAATCACACAAATACACACCATCACACACAAATACACACCATCACACAAATACACACCATCACACAAATACTCACAATCACACACAAACATAACATCACACAAATACACACCATCACACAAATACACACCCTCACACAAATACACACCCTCACACAAATACACACCATCACACAATTACACACCATCACACAAATACACACCATTACACAAATATACACCATCACACACAATCACACCATCACACAAATACACACCATCACACACAAACATAACATCACACAAATACACACCATCACACACAAACACACCATCACAAAAATACACACCATCACAAAAATACACACCCTCACACAAATACACACCATCACACAAATACACACCATCACACAAATACACACATCACACAAATACACACCCTCACACAAATACACACCCTCACACAAATACACACCATCACACAAATACACACCATCACACAAATACACACCATCACACAAATACACACCATCACACAAATACACACCCTCACACAAATACACACCATCACACAAATACACACCATCACACAGATACACACCCTCACACAAATACACACCATCACACAAATACACACCCTCACACAAATACACACCCTCACACACAAAACATAACATCACACAAAAACACACCATCACACACAAACATAACATCACACAAATACATACCATCACACAAATACACAATTACACAAATACACACCATCACACACATACACACCATCACACAAATACACACCCTCACACAAATACTCACAATCACACACAAACATAACATCACACAAATACACACCATCACACACAAACATAACATCACACAAATACACACCATCACACAAATACACACCATCACACAAATACACACCCTCACACACATACACACCATCACACAAATACACACCATCACACAAATACACACCATCACACAAATACATACCCGTACGGGAACGGACACATACCGTCCTGGCACGAGCACTAATAAAGGCGGCGGTACAATGTCTTAAGTTATATACATCAAAGGGCATAATCGGGGAGGGGTCAACTGTTATCTAATCATATCAATAGTTTGATTAAAAAAAGAAACGACAAGGATGGTTTTATCAAAATAGGGGCAAGTAAGATCCAAGTTTCGTCTTTAAAAAAAAAACCTGACTAACAAGTTTCGACAACATCACAGCTCAACATATTGGGCGTCTTGAAAAAGTGAGACCTTCAGGCAAAGGAGTGATCAGGTCCCTGACGACCGCCTGAGTCGCTGACAGACTGACAGATAAAATCAATGTAACCTCATCTCAGCATCTTTCAACATTGATCTGTTCTTGAAGTTCCAGCCACCGCCTGCTGGGCTTGTCCTTTATTTGCCGTAGACGACTTGGCGGAAAGCCAGCTCTACAGAAACGATGTTGTTCAGCAACTGAGTTAAACATTGAAAGAAGCAATTACTGGGAACCCCGGAGCTGTGAGACGCTGCCGACGATCTTGATAAGAAAGCTCCCACCTGGGTGTGATAGCCCATTTGTCTGTAAGCCGGCGCTGTCTATTGCTCCAGCGTTATCCCAATAAAATATCGCGTTGTTCTCGCGATTCTCGCTGCATTCAATGGCCACATCGCCATATACATAAAGAAATCCCATCTCGCATAATTAATACATTTAAATGTATTTCTTTCTCAAATAAGTTGGCATGGTAAATACACCCTTGTTGATCACTCGGTGTTCAGATAGTATTTCACTCCGACAAGGGATATGCTGTCAGGAAAAGCCTGGCGAACAAGAGTGAAGGGCCGACTATTTGATACCCATGGGGGTCTATGTTTTTTTTTTCTTCTTAGAGGCATATTTATATAAGTCAAAGGCGAACATTTTTTCTAACTTTTTCTCCGGGCAAATGCTTATTTTTCTTTTGTAATATAAATAAACTTTTCTCCCTTGAGAAGATTCCTATTCATTTAAAAATAAAAGTTATTACTTCTGAGGGGATTCCCTCACATACATACATACATACATACATACATACATACGTGCATTAATACGTGTATACATACAAACATACATACATACATACAGCAAAAAAAACAATACAGGCATCTATTCACATACAAAGCAGGTTATATATACATAAAATATAATGTTTTCTCCTTGAAATATTTTGGTATCTGCAAATATTATTTCTTAAACGTACTCGTGCACAGAACTGGAAAAAAAGCTTGCACCAGTACCCCTCAGTGGGACAAAACATAAACTTCCTGGGGATCGTGCCTTGCATCTGATTTTTCGTATTCTGCTCCTTGTTTGACAGTTGTCGCCTAAGGCCAAGACTCGACTTCTGGACATGAAGTCTTCTTATTGCAGACTTGTGGAGTGTGTATACTAATACTCAGACCCATAAGAGGTTATAAAACAGGTGAATGTGCATGCATTCCAGGGATCGTTCACCTTCTTTTATTGCTGTTGCATAAATTTGTACTCGCCGGTTGAAGGGGGGGGGGGATTGCATTATGCACGCGGCTCGTCTTCATCGCGACACTCTTTAAAACGCCGACAGTGATTCTTTTGTGCTACAGCTGCGTTTAGTTCGCCCTAGTTTTGCGGCATTCAGTTTGCGGTAGTGGAAAGCAGTAAACGGAATAATGTAGAAATTCGCGTGTGGTAATTGTTTAATTGAAATAAATAATGTGGAGAATTTAGAATCGGCGTCAGCGTAGCCAGGTTATGCGATCACTAAAACTGGCCCGGAACTGGGACCGAATTCTACAATGAGGCTTTAATTTTGTCTATTTGTGTGTGTTTATACAGCATACCGCTTGTCAACTGCACAGGTTACAGTTAGCTGCGCTTTTGCATGATTTTTTATTAAAAAAAAACAGACTCCGGGAAGTCAGAGTCCGCATTATTTCTTCAGAAAATGGTTGCAAAAAGCATTCACGTTGACATGATTCTTTTGCTTGCATTTTTATAATTAGATATTTTTTTAACATGTACCAATTTAAGTATGCTTTTGTGTCATATTTAGGTGAATTATCTTTTGATACAAATAAACATCAACTTGACCCCTATGGACGCAGACCGGTTCTTTGGCTACAAAATGATGCCTGTGAATGAAGATGAACCCAGAAATAAAGGGTAAAATAATTTATTCAAAATCACAAATATCTTACTCCCCTACTTTGAAAAAGCGATATTTCAGATTTTAGGGATTTTTTTATCCACCGTTGAGTGAAACCCCCTGTTTAGAGGATGGTTCCCTGACTAAAGCTATAATCTAGGAATCCCGGGAGCGCAGAGGCGAGTTTGTTTTTTTCTACCATGAAGCATATAACAAGTAATCAGTCCTTTCAGTTTACATCTCCATATTTTACCTATATGATATTGGTCGCAAGACTGTACAGCGCTAACCCTGTCTACGTTCATTCGGAAACTTCTAATGGTTAGGGAGTTCCTGTTGAGTCGGAGATCGGTCCACAAAAATTTCGGATTCATTGATATATTAGAATAAAAATCACATTGTTTTAAATCATTTCTTTCATGTAAATATGACACAGCTCTGGCCCACCTTACCCGCATGTACACGTTCAAATGATTAAAGCTAACATTTTAACTTAATTGCTGTTCTTGATGCATTTTTTTTAATTGATCACGTAAGTTACTGCCTATCAACTTCTGCCGCAGTGAAGCTATTCATTAATAAATGTATAAGTTTACAAGGAAATATGTGTATGCATTATTCTCATAAAACACATTTTTTTTTTATTTTTGAAGGCATTGGGTCTTTAAATCGGTTTCATGTTTTTAAACTGGATCTTCTCTGGGTCAATAAAATCAAGCGGCCTCTGTTCCTCTATAATAATAACCTCCCTATTCATAGATCATTGCAGCTAAATTATATCGGAATGAACAGGAGCCCCAAGACCTGAGCTCTGTGGGCCAAACTGGCAATGCGATAAAACGACCCTGCTCAATATTCATTGAGGCGGCTCGTGGCATGCGCGGCTAATCATTTATCTCAACCACTGAGAAAGTCATATTTAATGTTCTCGGGTACATCGATGTTTGTTGCTGCGGCGCGTTCGATGTACAGTATATAAAACAATACTATCAACGAATTCGGATTAATAATATACATACATTCAAGCGGCATGGCAGTTGAGAGTACACGTTTGACCCTGCATTGGGCTGATATTTTAGTATTCGTATTGATTTTGGTGTTTTCTTTATTAATCGGCCTGTATTTTGCCTGTACGGGTGACAGACAGCGGTCTACAACAGAATATCTGATGGGGAACCGTCGACTTCAGTTGGTACCGGTGGCCGTGTCCATGTTCATGTCCTACGTGTCCGCGATATACGTCCTGGGTACCACGGCCGAGATGTACCAGCACGGCACCATGATGTTTTTATCTAACATTGGATCGTTCTTCGGGTTTATATTTTGTGTTTTCACGTTCGTTCCACTGCTCTACAAACTTAATGTTACCAGCGCATTTGAGGTAAGTACTAAATAAACGAGGATCAACTTATATTTTTATTTTTAAAAGAAAGGTAACATTCAAACTCGTGTGCCCTCCTAAAACTTAGCATGCTAGTGTTGTAATGCACTGGTTTTGTAAAATATGATTTTATAAAAACATACCGTCATTGCCTGTCAGAATATCATTGCTATTGCACTGAGACTCACACAGATCTGTAAAACGAGAAATTATCAAGTATCATTGCCAATTATTATATATTTAATTATGATTATAGTGTTTGTCCCATAGATTCAGGTAGCTCCAGCTTTTTCATTTCCAGTGATCTACTGTAAAATAGTATAGGGGCACATATGAAATTTTGTTCTCCATCTTCCAATTAAGCCCTAACAGCATGGTGATTTTTTTTTAAAGTTTTTACATTTCTTTCACCTTGATTTAAAATGCTTATGAATTACCAAAACCTTCAAGCCACCGAAACGGAAGAAAATATAAGAAGGGACAAGAATACAACGAAAGTTATTACTTTGTAAAACAGTTTAATACAAATAGCACATTACTTTCTTTGAACAGTCTGGAATTGTCTAACATTATTTTGGTCACATAAACAATAAAGTCTTGAGTCATAAGAAAATGAATGTGGTATTTCAAAACATTAATCATATCGCAAAACATTGTTGACGTAAACGCAGCGACATCATAACCCAAAACATTAATAATGGAAGTACAATAGACTCATTTCCTTCTTATCAGTATAAACGAAATAAAATATGTATTTGAAATAGTAGTAAGAACCGTGGAACACGGAGCTCTGCTGGACACTGTTACCGCCTTACATACTATACAATTGATTCCATTAAGCTTTGATTGCCACTCTTTATATAAGATCTTACCTTTAAAGAATCGAATGTTTTGAAAAAGTGGACCATATGCAAAAGAACAATTTATTTAATTTTCATGGCTATTCCGTTAAATGTTTTGGATCCAAGCGGTTGATTCAGGTTTGGGCGGAAGTGGGCGTTCTTTGAGTACACTCTTTTGGTCAAATGAACGACTCAATGAAGTTTTACTAGATTGGTCCAAGTTATTGTGATCCAATATATTATACTGACTATTGTAAGGTGTCAGGTTGTACGGTTTTCCTTTAATGTGCATGAATATCTTGTCTTCAATTCTTCACTAAATTCAAATCTAACCTGTATCTGTATGAATGACAAAATCCCTTGAGAAAAAAACTACACCGGGTTTGTAAAGGTAAGGACCTATGGATTACAAAACGTAAGGTGTCCATTGTTTTCAGAAACAACTGACATATACTTCATTACAAAAGGCCTCGAGAATTGTTAGGGCTAGGACATGATTTCCCTGAAAGTAGTTATCAGTAGTGCTGAAAGAAGTATATATATTTTCATATTTAACAGGCTCTTTAAAGGCGCCCAATTACCTATCTGACCGCTATAAACTAACGCTTATCGACTGGAGCTTTAAAAAAAGGACAGTAAACGTGAATATTAACGTATACAGGCTGCTTGTCTTGCTTATATCAACGTGTTTATAATATGTGGGGACCACCAACATAACACATGTTCAACAAGAGCATCTGGTGGCAAGTCAGATAGGCCAGAGCTTTACAATGCCACAAGTGACCTTCCTACCTTTGCATATATGCAACCTACCACCTTTGGTTATATGTTTTTCCTGTTTGTCAACATTACTGTGTTTACAAACACGTTTTTGATAAACAAGTTAATACATCCTTCACGGAGGCGTTATATGAACTTACATAACCTGAATTACCCTGAGGTAATACAGAGGAAGCCAGAAATCACATAAATTCTTTTTTTCAAAAGGTAGGTTATTTGGCACCTTTAAGGAGCAGAAACCAGTCAATGGGAATCAGGGGTCACCTATCCCGAACTATGACTTTTTCTTTTGGTGCAAAATACCTCTGCAGTTGTTGGTACATTCTACATTTCATAACAATGCGTGTACAACATTTTACCCAAAAATATCTCATTTTGTAAAAATATAGTTTGAACGCTGTAAAATTTTTTGTATATTTGTGATTTTGGTTTTCATTGTTGATCACAACACCAACAAGGAATTGTAACAAGAGGGGGCCACAAGGGTATGACATTAGAAAGATCTCACGCAGCAATATCAAGGCCACATGTTCAGTAGACTAGCCCAGATGATGTAATGAATATAAGACTTAACGCCACCCACAAACATAATCATAAACTTTGCTCTTTCTGCATCAGAACGCTTAGAATATATATTGCTACCTCGCGGCAAATAATATAACCTATTGTGGCATTCTGGCCGACTGCTAACAGCTGACACTGAGCTGTGTCTATCGGTAGCTAAACGTAGGTACTTGAGCCCAGACACGGCTATATGTACAGTCGCAATTATTTATTTTGTGAACCTAGATACTGCCTGCTGGTAAGGGACCTGTGGGATAACTTGAATTCTGAATAAACATTCAACAATAGGTCAATCTTTATATTTTTGAATTGGTGGATTAAATAAATTTGATCAAACTCACTATATCACCAACACAGTTTAAAATTTAATACATGACATATAATGATTTTTGGATCCTCAATCCTAGATGTGGGCAAGCGCCAAGAGATCACTGGAAGCTTTTTTTTCATTTTATTTTGTTGGGGGTAACCGTCTCAATTTTAATGCAAGTATATGTACATTTTCATAATTCCATTCCGGTTTTGGACTACGTGAAAGGGCAGTATCACACGTTTCCTCTCATTCTTTATCATGGTGTTAACCACGCCCGGTGACTACTGCACCTGTGGACCCTGGGTGTGTAATTCTCTTCATTGCTGGGTCATAGCACCCTAGAAACCCCCGAAAGGAGCACTCGTTCCTGTGTGAAACTCGGCCATTGGGCCCGGCTTTCCCATTTAGCCGGCAGAGCGCTTACCCTTGGTGGGGACCGACCGTGAAAAATCCCACCGCCTCACGATCTCCCGGGTTTGAGTACTGTGCTCTGCCCCTGAGCAACAGAAACCAGTATCACTAGAAGTCTTCAGCCACTCCTTGACCACCTCCTTTTCTTGTAAGAAGTTTACTTTGAGGAAGGATCACTTAATTGGCCTTGTTTTAGGAAGTTTAGGAAGAATGTTGACTTAAGGATATTACAGACTGAAATAGGATCATTGAGGCTACACATACCCATATATTATAATATATAGATAGTGCCCACTCCCCGAGTGCCAAAAATATTATAATATTCAGTATTAATATTCCGTGTTCATATAATTTGAAGTTTCACAGTCTCCCATTTTTTTTACTCTTTAGCTATGTGGGCACCTCCATAAGCATTGTTGAACTATCTTTCTATTAACAGTTCTCAGCAATAATACTTATATCTATAATATATAACGGGGAGTGTTATAATACACAGACCAATGTCATTATCGTGGTTATAATCTACAATTATATTTTTTTATTATTTTATATGTTATTATTCATGAAGTATAGAGTTTCTCTGAATAATAAATTACTAACCGTACTTTGGTTTTCGTTTGTCGCAACCACAGGGATTACTAATGGTTAAGCTTTTGTATTGCTTTCATATTTGCATATGTATTTCCTGTTGAATTGATGATACTTCTAAACTTTCATTTCCGTCCGTTCAAATGAAAGCTTGGTTATTTTCACTTTTGACTGGTCATAATGCTCCAATAGATTACGACTTTAAATGAGTGGATTGCTGTTTGTTCAAGTAACATTTATTCAGACAAAATGTGTTTCTTAGATGATTAATAGTATTTATACTGAAAAAAAAACATTTGTGCTTTCTCTGTTTTATTGTTGTGAATTTTGGGAGAAATAACCCTGATTATCTCTTAGTGAAATAGTATACGAGTACAGAGGCGGATCCAGGACTTAGTTAAGGGGGAGGGGTCCAACCCAGGAGGACTAATGAAAACCCTAAAAAAAGGTCCCTAGGTCTGGAAAAGGGGGGGGGGGGGGTGGTCCAGGCCGCAAAATTTTGTCTGAAGCCCTTAAAAAAAAACGTTGTTTCTGATGAAAAGGGGGGGGGGGTCCGGACCCCCTGGACCCCCTTCCCCTGGATCCGCATCTGGATTACCGGCATTTTATTGGCCATTTGCTGAAAAAAAAATAATGCTGCGTAATGCTTGGCTTCATAAAATAAAGAAAAAATAATACATGATTTGAATGAATTCCTAATTGAGGGCTCTAGTACTCGTGTCTGCATGTTGATAAATGCACGGTTAACATTTGAGTCTAAGGGCACTCTACAAGTATTCTTTAACGTAGCGCTTCATGTAATTCACTTTTTAATGACTGGCCCTTTCAAAATCAGATTCCGATATATGTTTCTACAGAGTTGCCATAGTGACGGGTGAATGCTGGCTTTCGAGTTCTCGAATTTAAAATTTGTCATCCGTCCCAGCACAAGATGATGATTAATTATCTTAAAAGTTAAGTCGCCAGATAAAGGTATAATTCAGTAACTCGGTGAAAAATGGAAAGTTATATGACTTGCAAAATGTCTGATTTATTAACTTTAGCACGCATGACATAATCTTTTTTGCCAATATAACCCGCGTGCATTCGTACCTTCCGCCTTTGCCAGTGTGCTGGTGGAGAGAAATACAATTTTGATGATATGCGGCTTTCTGTAGGGTGAAGATTCTTCAGTGATATTTGTTATTTTCTTCACATATTTGTCTCTGGACATTTGGTCATCAACGTTCATCAGTAACATGCATTTCTTTTGTCGCTCCATTTTTCATCAAATGCAGAGAATCTTTAAAGGCAGGTCATTCAGGTCATTCAATTATTTATTGGTATCCATCTACACCGATAATAAGCACCATGTATATCAGTGGTGTGATGTCATATATGGATGCTCCCTTGGCTCAAAGTGGGGGCCCTTTGTTCTGATTAAAGTTCCTTGACATGTGAAAGCTGAAAATTTTATGGTCAGAAAGTGTTGTATATTAAATACTATGGGGATCATGCAAAGGCGTAGTTTGTAGATAGGTCTCGGTCAGGCGCCGTTCTGATATATTTTCTGTAATTTTCAAGATACCCCATGTGTCCCTTATATTTTTATCGATTTTTTTAGAAGGGCTCGTATGTAGCTTTATGAACTGCATCTGTTCACCGATACCATAACAACCAGAAAAAACTATCTGCATGTTTTTATAAATCTACACACACACACACACACATACAAAACAGGTGAAATTTGTACACGACTGCACTTGACAGAAAATATCCCGGGCGAGTATGATAAAAATGTTTTGTTGGAGGGCAAATTAATTACAATACAAAAACATCCTTTGAAATGTTACTCTTATTTTAATCAGGTGTGTTCGCCTTTGTGGTCGCAAACGTGTAGCCATGATTAGATTTTTTTGTTAATGTTTGTTTTATCAATTAACTAGAAAAGTACTCAGAGAACGCAGTCCTCCGCCTTCACCCCACATGGCGTTTTCAGAAATGCAGCATTTTACCTTTAAAACATGATCCAGATGGTGATCGGTTCATCTCCTAAGTTAATTAATTGTTCCTTTTATCATTGACGAGTTATGCTAAAAATTTCATCAAAATCCATTGATAACCTTTTGAGTAAGGTTGCTAACAGACACAGAGACACACAAACCAACTCAAATAATAAAAGTAAAAATGCAGAAAAAGAAAATCTTGTACGTTTTATAATATTTTTGATCAATCCTGGATATTTTTTTATAATCATTTCCGTCTATTTCCGTCTGTTTAAGAGAAAAAAAACAATAGCGAGAAATGTAAGGTTACACTCCAGGCACTGCCCGTTGATTATATCAATAAATTTTGCGTACATTGAAAAAACAGTAAACAATTCATAAATTTTATGTAAAATGATTCTTTAACATAACGATATCTAACATGTATTATATACATTCATTTCAAAATTTTCATTATTGTTTAATCTGTAGTATACATCTTACTTAAAAATAATCTGTAACCATGCATATGTAAAACAAATATTATAATATATCGTTTACTTATTTCACGGCAAAGGACGGGAGCCGTGTATTTTTTCACGCTCTCCGCATCTTACTTGCTTTCGAATAATCAATTGCATATATAGTTTAACATTAGATATCAAATAATTTTAATTACATATAATATAAATATTATTCAAAGTACTAAATTTAATTTATAATATCTTACCATGTAGTATAAATTAGGTTCTAAGTGATGAATTAAATTTATAATATCTAATTATCGCAAGCTTAACGCGAAAAATGAAATAATCGTCTTTTCCAGGAATTCTACATTAACCATTTCAGTAAATATTGGGGACCTAAAAATACAAGAACATCATCTGTTTGTAACCGTGGTGTAATTTTAGACAACTCTGTCTTGATGAACAACATTGTGCTTTATATATGCATAGAAAATTGTATTATTTTGTCTATAGATGCGGCAAAAACTTAAGTACACAAGATTTTATCAAGCAAGTCAGGTAACTGCAGCTTTTTGAACGGTGTTGCTCAATATCAGTTGGCTAATATTTTAACTTTTTTTTCTTTAAATTGTGCTGTCAGAGTTGTGGCAAAAATGGACAGACGGGAATATATACGGGACAGATACAAGGTTATAATTTACATCGGATGACATGATATGAAAGGCTGGAGTATAAATTTATGTTGCAATTATTAAAGTAATTTTTTGGCGGGTACTAGAACCGAAGTATACTCAAGGTGTATATTCCGACATGGAGCTTACGGTTTGTACATAGTTTTGCACTGGTCGTGCCATATACCCGTATCAGTCAGTGAGAACGGTCTCTCCCACGGCGGACACAATATATTTCGACATGCAATGACAAGGAATCCTCTGGACAAAAACATAGCATGATGAACTAATTATTTTTAATCATAATTTACACCTTGCATTGTAAGTTTTTTCAGATAAGTGGTCGCACGATGAAATGTATACAGATTCTTCTAACATATATATTAAGCATCCGGACAAAAACCAGAATGCTTTCTCCTGTTTTAAGAGTATTGCTATAGGTCCACATCTGTTTTGTTTTATTTCGTTTTAGTACCTTGACCTGCGTTTCCGGTCACGTGGTCTACGCGTCACAGCAGTGTGCATCCTCGTTCTAAACCAGGTAAGGTACTTGAACTGCTTAAGAATCTGTCTATAAAACCCTTTGTTTATTCAAATCGAATCCACGGAGATGTTTTATCTCCTCAGTGTGTTGGTATTAAGCTACAGGTATATATCTTGAAAAATGTATCATTTGTTAAAATGAATATGTGTCATAATTATTCACCGCGCACTTGCATGCCAAATAATTCAGGAATAAGTTTGGATGTGAATATGTTAAAGCCTTTGATACATGGATGCTTCGGTTTTTAATTTCAACCGATTTTTAAATTATGATCGTATGGCAGTAACCTGCATGCATGGCGACTAGCTGAAATTGTATGCGGTTCCAACACCAACAATGCAAATGCAAACACCAATCTGAGCTAAAAAATTAAATCTAAAAATATTGTAACAGTACGTAAGATGTTTGCTTTAATTACCAATAATTTTCTAAAATTTTATGTGAAATGTAGGAAGCGAACAATGTATTCTAGCTGTATCAAAATTATAACCCGTAGCTGAAGATCTAAAGATCTAAGCCTGTTAAGTACAAATAAGGTATTGCTTCCCACTGATCCCTTTTTTATAATCAGTAATCTTTTCATCCACATTATGTGTTTGTATTATTGATTTAACATCTGGTATTTTAACCCCCATTGACTATTTCCATATGAATTGATTACGTTCGTTGATGAAGTAATTCATTGAATCTTTTTGGCGGGCAACATATATTTACCAAACATATATGATTTTTTTAATTACTTGAGACCTAATAATCTCGATCCTGCCAAATATAGTTAAATCTCTTTTTGGTTATAGTTCAGAAACTGCTTTAATATCCGTTTCTTACTTTATGAAGTACAATGTGAAGGCCAGTATTGTATCTTAGGTAAGTTTGATACAGATAATTCTATAGGCAAACGCTAACCAATTAATTTGCAGTATCTTATTTGTCCTCTTGTGTTTCCTTAAGGGGCCAAGCATGCTCAGATTTATTATATTTTACTTTAACTGATGAGAAATAGCAGAACATGTTGATAATATTAAGAGTATTTTAAGCAAGTATTCACTATTCAAGAAAAATGCACCGTCATCAGCAAAATCACATTGTTTTATTTTATTCCTGATGACTCTAAATTCATTTCAGATCTTATTTTGACTAACCATTATTACCAACCTGAATAAACAATTGGATCTCCTTGCCTAGTTGGTCGTTTCGAAGGAAAATATCCCGAACCATTATTGATTATGCAGCTTTCTAGATTATTTTGTTACAGCTTGATCCATCTTACAAATGATTCATCGAAGCCTGTCTTTTCCAGAACCGCAATCAGTTCTGAATCAATTTCAGCCTCAAAATCAGCAGGCATCTTATACGGGAATAATTTTCTTGTTCAGTATATATCATTATATCTGATATAATTAGTATTGGTCCTCCGATATATCTGTCAGATATAAATGCACCCTGGTCCCTTTTTTATTAACTGAGACAATATTCTTTTTAACCAATTGCACAGAACTTTACTTAAAATTGCAACATCCAGGTTGATAAGGTTAATTGGGGCCATCAGTTAAACTGTCCTTTATCTTTACCTGATTTTTTTTTCAATGAATATAATGACCGCTTGTCTTTGGCTTGGAATAATTTCACCAAATTTAAAACAATAAAACACTGCAGGACAAAGACTGTGCATTGTAGCCTTTGCCTGCCCTTTAACGTAAAAGTGTCCTTGAAAGTTTATTTTGGGTGTTCTGTTTCCCATTTCTGTGTGGAGCATCGACGTCTTTCACATCCAGGGTGTACCAAGGTATTTATGAAAGGATCAGATGAGATTTTGCGGTATTCCTCTTCGATTTTTGGCTCGGCAACATCTAATAGTTTCAGATTTTCTCTCCTGAAAACTTTTATTCGCTTTATACACCATGAATTTTCCCTACTTGCAGAAGATAACGCATGTTCTATTTTATGTTTCTGGTTGTTATTTTCTTCAGTCAGTATTTTAACTTGCTCTCTCAAACTATCAATATAAAATATGATATCCCTAAGTTGGTCCTCCAACGGATTGATTATCTGAACTTTGAGTTTATCAAGCATCACTTGAGTCTCAGATTTGGTCAGATTTTCACGTGAAATATATTCTTATTCATACCTGTACCCTACTGAGCTGGGATTTTTTTCGGTTCACCATCTAAAACAATTCCAATGCCTAGTGGTAACATAAAGCATCTAGCAGCATAACTACACCTCCAGCATGAATGGTAAGAAGCACGTGGCTTTCCTGGTTCTATTCTAATTCAGTATTATTGACTCCCTTATTGTATAGAGGGTCGCCCTGAGGATCACTGACTCATCTTCCGGATTTTGCTCAGAGATTGTGTAATCGATTACGTAAAATTCCTTTTGCATTTCATGAATATGTTTATATTGTATTTTACAGGTGGAGTACATATAAATTGTCCAATTCCACTTTTTGATCACAGTGATTGCTTATTGTTGTGCTTTACAGATCGTGTACATGGGGATTGCTATGTTTGCTCCAGCCACAGCGCTAGAAGCAGGTTTGTCATGTTTGAGCTGCTATTTCAAAATATTTCCCGTCGCCATCAAGCTACTCAGTTAAAATAATAATTATAAAGGTAAATAAGGTTATTTATAAAGTTATAGTGATAATTTTAGGATATATTATATAACATACCATGTGGAGTTATTTATGTCATAGCATAACCATTGCCTGTATAATGTACTTGAATTCATGTTTGCCTGTTTTTTTAACCACTTTGAAAGGATTATTAAAATTCCGGATACATGCG
This sequence comes from Sipunculus nudus, assembly GCA_026874595.1. Classification (NCBI taxonomy): domain Eukaryota; kingdom Metazoa; phylum Annelida; class Sipuncula; order Golfingiida; family Sipunculidae; genus Sipunculus; species Sipunculus nudus. The sequence goes on from CM049317.1 coordinate 1,614,228, forward strand.
CATAATAATAAACTTAATTATTATTATTATTGTAATTATAATTATTATCTATTTTAATTATAGTATTATTATTTGTATTATTATTTGTTTTATTATTATTACATATAATTCAACTCATATATATATATATGATGAGTTGCCCTTTTAACTGATTTTACAGTGTTAGTAAAAATAGCTAAATATCGAAAATGTATATTTTTTTCTCATATAATCGACACATTATAGAAAATAAAAACTACCGGATTATACGTTCTAGAGTACCAATATTCATAAAGAGAATCCAATCACCAATGACATTCATTTTCTTTTATCAGGACCACGGCATTAACTGTGTAGTAAGACCAGCCGTGGGACTAGACGAAAGCTGTTTTTTTTATTAGACAGGTGGCCTTTCAGACGGTTTGTTCACTTGTAGTGTGTTATCTCATAATTTTCTCGCGCTGAGCAGCCACGCCTTCCTGCCAGCTGCTGGTCTTTCCGCCTTCCAGCTCCGTATGATAACGCCGACATGAAGCATTGTGATCATCTGTACATATACCATTGGCCTTTACCTTCTTGAACTAGCACTACTCTTTGCAGTTTGTTTGCTTGGGTAAGAATTTAATAACATACGGACCTGTTTCAATACAGGTTATACAAGGAAGTCCCTGATATAATATGATATAAGACATCAGGTTGAATACAGCTCTGTAGCTGACTATTGACGGTGATATGATCAAATATTATCAGACTTATATTCAACATTACAGTCTTCCTTGTTGCCTTGATTCTGGCACAATTGCCTCCTCCAGGGGGCATGGTAATGCGTTCATCCCGTCCGTGTGAGTGTTAGTGTGTTTGTTTGTTCACAGCATAACGCGCACAATCATGAACGGAATTTCATGAACATGTCGGAAAAGGGCCAAGAAAATTCGATCAGATTCAGGCACGTCAAGGAATATTCACAAATGCGAAGTCGTTTATGCATGAATGAACATGAACATTGGCCAAATAAGTGAATACAATAACTGTTTTAAGGGTATCCCACAATAGTGCCCCCCCCCCCCCCCGCACACACACATTGCTGAGTCTTGCATTCCTTAGAATGAAGGTTTCTAGTTTATTTAATTCATTCCAGTAGAGCCGTCGGGGATCAAACACACAACAGTACTGTTTTATTCGCTGTGCATTGGAATGTTGCTTATATCTTAGCAATATTACGAGGCTTAGTGTCCTGGATAAAATCTGTTTTTTCATAGGGTTCTCCTCTGAATCTGAGACACACATATTTGACACAATTCCCCGTGAAATATCTCTGAAGATGCTATATTAAAATTGCTTTGTATTTCCAGTGACTAAGTTCCCAGTCTGGGCCAGTATTCTTATCGCGGGGCTGGTGACTATGTTATATACAGTAATGGTGAGGCACATTTTACGTTATTTTCATATTTCACTTGCTGATATACAATATTATTTAGGCACACTAGCTCACGAGGCAATGAGGTCAATGTTACACTCTTGTGTATTTGCACATTCTGTACGATTTTGTCGGTGCATGTATTAATAGGCCTTAAAGTAAATATCTAATTCACTGACCACCCGGAGTGCCAGCCTAGAATCACAGGGCAGCATTGTACTCTCGCACAACTGCTGTATCCACCACTGAGCCAATTGATGGAGAGTGCACACATGCGCCGCCTTTTGACTAAAACCTAAACAACTTTTCAAGCCATTTCATCTCTTGCAACGCCTCTGCTTAACGTTGCACATCATGTCTCGAATGGATGCAAATTTTTCAGAATATCTTATATGATCAGAATGTGAATTTTATTTTTTGTTATAGATGGCTTATATGTCGCCAACGTTAAACAGAGCATCGCTAAACATTTATTTATTTCAGTTAATGAACCACAACAGTTAATTAAATGTCCTCACGAGGTATCTGTTTGGTCGTAAGCCTGGACGTGGCATGGATACCCAAATATATCAATGTTCCGCTTATGTAGCTGACCGGGTCTTGATTTGACCTTGTCGGAGAATTTTCCACGGTGGCTCCCTATATACATATGTCCAAAAAGGCGAAAGGCAGTGGATCTGGCTGAATCATAGTGAAACAGCCCAACACAGGAAAAGTCTGCAAAATCTATTTTTTTTTCAGCGTCGCATTAGATATTCCCATTAAAACACACAAGGCAACATTAAGGAGATATATGTAAAATAATTTCGTTTTGAATACTGAAATACCTTGATGTTATTGTGGCGGTCATGTTTGCAGCCATATTTAAAATTTTTGCACACCTTTTAACTTTAAATGTAAACTTCGATCAGGGTTTTCTGGTAGCATTAGTTGGATGCTTAAACAATGAATTTATAAGGAAATGCTTCCCATTCATGGCCCTTTTCAGAAAAATATATTCTTACCACCATATTTGCCGCCATCCTGGATTTTACAAAGTGGGGCAATGTTTTATTCTGTTAACACACACAATATGTTAAGGACATTATATGGAAAACATGTTTATTGGTTCCGTTTAGTCCTTGAAATTGCACCAAAACCCCTTTATCTTCCTGTCTATTTGTCTTTACTGAGTGTCCTTAAAACAAAAACATGTTAATAAAACCCAACTGTATATTTGTACGTTTACACATTTAAGGATATAAATCTGTGAATATTGTAATTTCATGGCTTGTATAAATTGCCTTTGACATACAAAAACATTCCACCTGGAGTTACCACATAAACATTGCTTTTATTGAAAGGGGTAAAAGGGACCCATATTTGTCCATTTTTGTTAATTTTGATCTTGAAAATGACCGTGCACATTACCTTTATGTTACAATTTCAGATGGCATCCCATCCCACTTTCCATCAATCTAAGCTGATTCATCTGTGGGTTGACTGATCTAGGATGGATGTTAAACATGCAATGTACTCAGCAGTGAACAGAAATTCTACTTTGCTTGTTCGACATTTTTGGGTTTGACCTTGGAAATGACCTTGAAAATTAAATCCAGGATGGCATCCACCCACGCTTTTTTCTTCACTCTGTTGCTGATTAATGCTATATCACGAAGTAGCTTGCACCGAGTGCGCTGTCACGGCGTTCATGCTAGCGCCGCCTATCGATTGAACAGTAAACAACTTGGAAACCCACAACATCTCTACAATAAACAGTATAAACGCATTATCAAACATAAGATATCTTCTCTCATACTGGTGATGACTATCTTTCATAACAGGTAATAAACATTGACTTTTATTAGAACATCCGTGATAATATTAACCTGTCCGTCTACTAACATTACAGGGAGGAATAAAAGCCGTGGTGTGGACAGATATGTTTCAAGGAGTAGTGCTATTCGCAGGTGTCATTACTGTACTGGTCATAGTGAGTATAACCAGGCATGTTTGTTCCCATAACAACAAATCACTATTACCAACAAGTACTATTATGACCCTAATCTTGATTAGTATAAGAAAGGTGTACAACAATAAAGGTGTCACTAATACTTTAATATTTATTATTAAAAAGTGTTTTGACACTTTGTTGTCGTTATTGTTCTTATCATGATATCTTTAACAAGGAATTATCTCTCGGTAACATCGTTATTTGCCCTCTATGATTACTATATGAAACATTTTCAGTCTGCAGATATCAATAAGGCCATGTATCTTTTAGACTTTTGCAGAGTGTTCGTATCTAAAACACCTGTAACTCGTGTGTGTAACTTACCATTTTAATCAATAAAAATGACATTGAAGTAACATCACTAATATTCACTATTTGCGGATTAGTATTTATAGATTTAATTATTTCTGACTAGATTAGGGATATATGTATTTAAATCAATAAAAATGACACTGAAGTAACATCACTAATATTCACTATTTGCGGATTAGTATTTATAGAATGAATTATTTCTGACTAGATTAGGGATATATGTATTTTAATCAATAAAATGACATTGAAGTAACATCACTAATATTCACTGTATGCGGATTAATATTTATAGAATGAATTATTTCTGACTAGATTAGGGATATATGTATTTTAATCAATAAAAATGACATTGAAGTAACATCACTAATATTCACTGTATGCGGATTAGTATTTATAGAATGAATTATTTCTGACTAGATTAGGGATATATGTATTTAAATCAATAAAAATGACATTGAAGTAACATCACTAATATTCACTGTATGCGGATTAGTATTTATAGAATGAATAATTTCTGACTAGATTAGAGATATATGTATTTAAACAATAAAAATGACATTGAAGTAACATCACTAATATTCACTGTATGCGGATTAGTATTTATAGAATGAATAATTTCTGTCTAGATTAGGGATATATGTATTTTAATCAATAAAAATGACACTGAAGTAACATCACTTATATTCACTATTTGCGGATTAGTATTTATAGAAGGAATTATTTCTGACTAGATTAGGGATATATGTATTTAAATCAATAAAAATGACATTGAAGTAACATCACTAATATTCACTATTTGCGGATTAGTATTTATAGAAGGAATTATTTCTGACTAGATTAGGGATATATGTATTTAAATCAATAAAAATTACATTGAAGTAACATCACTAATATTCACTATTTGCGGATTAGTATTTATAGAAGGAATTATTTCTGACTAGATTAGGGATATATGTATTTAAATCAATAAAAATGACACTGAAATAACATCACTAATATTCACTATTTGCGGATTAGTATTTATAGAATGAATTATTTCTGACAAGATTAGGGATATATGTATTTAAATCAATAAAAATGACATTGAAGTAACATCACTAATATTCACTATTTGCGGATTAGTATTTATAGAATGAATTATTTCTGACAAGATTAGGGATATATGTATTTAAATCAATAAAAATGACACTGAAGTAACATCACTTATATTCACTATTTGCGGATTAGTATTTATAGAATGAATTATTTCTGACTAGATTAGGGATATATGTATTTAAATCAATAAAAATGACATTGAAGTAACATCACTAATATTCACTATTTGCGGATTAGTATTTATAGAAGGAATTATTTCTGACTAGATTAGGGATATATGTATTTAAATCAATAAAAATGACACTGAAGTAACATCACTAATATTCACTATTTGCGGATTAGTATTTATAGAAGGAATTATTTCTGACTAGATTAGGGATATATGTATTTTAATCAATAAAAATGACACTGAAGTAACATCACTTATATTCACTGTATGCGGATTAGTATTTATAGAAGGAATTATTTCTGACTAGATTAGGGATATATGTATTTAAATCAATAAAAATGACATTGAAGTAACATCACTAATATTCACTATTTGCGGATTAGTATTTATAGAAGGAATTATTTCTGACTAGATTAGGGATATATGTATTTAAATCAATAAAAATGACATTGAAGTAACATCACTAATATTCACTTTTTGCGGATTAGTATTTATAGAAGGAATTATTTCTGACTAGATTAGGGATATATGTATTTAAATCAATAAAAATGACACTGAAGTAACATCACTTATATTCACTATTTGCGGATTAGTATTTATAGAAGGAATTATTTCTGACTAGATTAGGGATATATGTATTTAAATAAATAAAAATGACATTGAAGTAACATCACTAATATTCACTATTTGCGGATAAGTATTTATAGAAGGAATTATTTCTGACTAGATTAGGGATATATGTATTTAAATCAATAAAAATGACATTGAAGTAACATCACTAATATTCACTATTTGCGGATTAGTATTTATAGAATGATTTATTTCTGACTAGATTAGGGATATATGTATTTAAATCAATAAAAATGACATTGAAGTAACGTTACTAACATTCACTGTATGCGGATTAGTATTTATAGAATGAATTATTTCTGACTAGATTAGGGATATATGTATTTAAATAAATCAAAATGACATTGAAGTAACATCACTAATATTCACTATTTGCGGATTAGTATTTATAGAAGGAATTATTTCTGACTAGATTAGGGATATATGTATTTTAATCAATAAAATGACATTGAAGTAACATCACTAATATTCACTGTATGCGGATTAATATTTATAGAATGAATTATTTCTGACTAGATTAGGGATATATGTATTTTAATCAATAAAAATGACATTGAAGTAACATCACTAATATTCACTGTATGCGGATTAGTATTTATAGAATGAATTATTTCTGACTAGATTAGGGATATATGTATTTAAATCAATAAAAATGACATTGAAGTAACATCACTAATATTCACTGTATGCGGATTAGTATTTATAGAATGAATAATTTCTGACTAGATTAGAGATATATGTATTTAAACAATAAAAATGACATTGAAGTAACATCACTAATATTCACTGTATGCGGATTAGTATTTTTAGAATGAATAATTTCTGTCTAGATTAGGGATATATGTATTTTAATCAATAAAAATGACACTGAAGTAACATCACTTATATTCACTATTTGCGGATTAGTATTTATAGAAGGAATTATTTCTGACTAGATTAGGGATATATGTATTTAAATCAATAAAAATGACATTGAAGTAACATCACTAATATTCACTATTTGCGGATTAGTATTTATAGAAGGAATTATTTCTGACTAGATTAGGGATATATGTATTTAAATCAATAAAAATTACATTGAAGTAACATCACTAATATTCACTATTTGCGGATTAGTATTTATAGAAGGAATTATTTCTGACTAGATTAGGGATATATGTATTTAAATCAATAAAAATGACATTGAAATAACATCACTAATATTCACTATTTGCGGATTAGTATTTATAGAATGAATTATTTCTGACAAGATTAGGGATATATGTATTTAAATCAATAAAAATGACATTGAAGTAACATCACTAATATTCACTATTTGCGGATTAGTATTTATAGAATGAATTATTTCTGACAAGATTAGGGATATATGTATTTAAATCAATAAAAATGACACTGAAGTAACATCACTAATATTCACTATTTGCGGATTAGTATTTATAGAATGAATTATTTCTGACTAGATTAGGGATATATGTATTTAAATCAATAAAAATGACATTGAAGTAACATCACTAATATTCACTATTTGCGGATTAGTATTTATAGAAGGAATTATTTCTGACTAGATTAGGGATATATGTATTTAAATCAATAAAAATGACACTGAAGTAACATCACTAATATTCACTATTTGCGGATTAGTATTTATAGAAGGAATTATTTCTGACTAGATTAGGGATATATGTATTTTAATCAATAAAAATGACACTGAAGTAACATCACTTATATTCACTGTATGCGGATTAGTATTTATAGAAGGAATTATTTCTGACTAGATTAGGGATATATGTATTTAAATCAATAAAAATGACATTGAAGTAACATCACTAATATTCACTATTTGCGGATTAGTATTTATAGAAGGAATTATTTCTGACTAGATTAGGGATATATGTATTTAAATCAATAAAAATGACATTGAAGTAACATCACTAATATTCACTTTTTGCGGATTAGTATTTATAGAAGGAATTATTTCTGACTAGATTAGGGATATATGTATTTAAATCAATAAAAATGACATTGAAGTAACATCACTTATATTCACTATTTGCGGATTAGTATTTATAGAAGGAATTATTTCTGACTAGATTAGGGATATATGTATTTAAATAAATAAAAATGACATTGAAGTAACATCACTAATATTCACTATTTGCGGATAAGTATTTATAGAAGGAATTATTTCTGACTAGATTAGGGATATATGTATTTAAATCAATAAAAATGACACTGAAATAACATCACTAATATTCACTATTTGCGGATTAGTATTTATAGAATGATTTATTTCTGACTAGATTAGGGATATATGTATTTAAATCAATAAAAATGACATTGAAGTAACGTTACTAACATTCACTGTATTCGGATTAGTATTTATAGAATGAATTATTTCTGACTAGATTAGGGATATATGTATTTAAATAAATCAAAATGACATTGAAGTAACATCACTAATATTCACTATTTGCGGATTAGTATTTATAGAAGGAATTATTTCTGACTAGATTAGGGTTATATGTATTTAAATCAATAAAAATGACATTGAAGTAACATCACTAATATTCACTATTTGCGGATAAGTATTTATAGAATGAATTATTTCTGACCAGATTAGGGATATATGTATTTTAATTCCATAGAAATCACAGGATGCGAGTTTTAATGATTTACCTCTACAGGGCTGTATGAAAGTCGGCGGTCTAGCCAAGGTGTGGAATATAGCTTACGAATCTGGACGCATACGGTTTTCTGAGTAAGGAATAGTTTCTTTAACGATTACGTTTGTGACTAAGTAACGTAGGTGTTTTATTAACTTGTTTTTTTTTGGTCACTTTGTACCTCATTAGCTTCATCTTTTACGATTTATGTACTTCGTGCACATTCGACGAAATATGAATTCACCGGCAGTTATTTGAGTCTAGTTATACATTCTTACATTTTCAGATATGCTCAATAGTTTGACATTTTAATTCTTAGTTTTAACCCTGACCCGACCGTCCGCCTGACGTTCTGGCCTCTGATCATCGGCCGAGGTATTTACGCCATCTGCTGGATGGGCGTGGCACAAACCAGCGTCCAGAGATACTGCGCACTGGAGACGCTGACGATGGCGAAAACGTGAGTAAACACATTAACGTTACCTGGTGGAGGACAAATTACAAAATCAGAAACATGGCTTGTAATAAGAAGGAACACTATACATTGAATATACCTTTTTTATACATGGTAATGGCGCATCACTTAAGCAAAACTTATTATGATTTTTGATAATTAATAATATGTTTAATTAACTTTAAAATGTCCCTCTACATGTAAAGTAATGACATTTAATTTGAGGCACCGGAAATATGGTTTATTCTTCAGGTCCGTGTTACTAAACATCCCTCTCCTGATCGCGGTGGTGGTCCCGACCTCTCTGGCCGGTCTGGCTGTTTTTGCTTACTATCAACAACAAGGCTGTGATCCTCTGCGGGCAGGACGAATCACCAGCTCAAACCAGGTATACACACGTAGGTCAAAGAGATGACTTAAATACTGGCCGAAAGACACAATTCATTTAGGACACGACAGAGCCGCTTCTATGATTGTCTATGATTAATATTAAACTTTATTTGAGTCCAGTTCAAATTAATCTATGATAAAAGCCAATCACGTTCAGAAACATGTATAGCTGAATGATATACACGACATGAAGTGTCATTAACTTTGAAGAAAAGATTAATTTAAAAATTAAATACGCTCCAGCTTAACCCAGACAATGCATTACACCCCTCACAAATATTTGACAAATAATACCCTACTTCCGTCAGTTGCTCCTGCATTTCATCACCAACGTCATCAACTACCCCGGACTGCCGGGCGTCCTGCTGGCGGTACTGTTCAGTGGCGCCCTCAGGTGAGAATATAAAACATTAAATGTCACGCCTTAATATCCATAAATTAATATGTTGAATAGTTTTAATTGTCCTAAATTTATTTTTAAAAATGCATAATTCATCATTCTGACAGACAGGCCATAAAAATGAAAGGATTAAACATTTTAAATTTTATTAGAAGGAAAGTTATTCGGAAACTAGAGTCTTACTCATAATGGCTTATTTTAGTCATACATTGTGAAAAAAGTCCATTGAGGGCCCAATAAACTTGGTAACATAACATTAAAACTGTAAAATTCTATCATGAAATATTATTCTTGCGCTAAGCATTATTAAATTTAATTTTTTTAAGTTCATTGAGTTCGTCCATGAATTCCCTGTCGGCTGTCACGTGGAGCGACATTCTGGAACCCAAGTACCACGCTCTGACGGAGAGAAAGAAAGTGTTCATCACCAAAGGATTAGGTAAAACACGAAACACAGTCCCGCACACAAAAATATATGCATCATGGACTGTCCGAAAAAAAGAAAGTGATCGTCACTAAAGGATAAGGTAAAATACAAAACACAGTCCCGCACATGAAAATATATAACGCCACCTGCCTAAGATAAAGAATGTAACATGTATTACTATGTTAACTAGCGCCAAGGTTTTCCCTCCGTGCTTCCGACCGCTTGACCGTCGGTTCTACTCTCCGTCACGCTATTTCAAGCAGATTATCTGAAGAACCATACCATCAATTAACTGCCGTTAATATTTAACCAAAGGTTTACACGTGAGAGGATGTGTGCGTTCGAATTTTAGAACCATCGTAATACAATGCACGTATATCTGCATGGCAGCCATCTTGGAATTACATTTGCGAACATTATTTTTAAGAACCATTCCAGTGATCGCCACGATTTTTAAAAATAAATATTCACACAATGAGAAAATTGGGAAGCAATCATTCCTTGATGTAACAAAATGTGCCCTTCATGGTTAAGAAGAGAAATAGCTTCCATATGCATAGATTTCAAACACACTTTAGGAGATAAAATTGACATAGAAATAGTGCAGTGGATTGAAATCTGAAACCTAATTATGCAAACACAAAACGCGTTGAAACAACATCCTTTCCGTTTTGAATATTGTCCTGCAGGTGTTAAAGCTTATTTTTTCAAACTATGTTTTTATTAAAGACATTTAAAAAGGATGTTTTAGGGATTTATGACAAATAGTTGGAGGAAAGTACTACCCCTCCTTTGCCATAAGACTCTTCATATGTGACTCGCTTGTAAAAAGTTTCTTGAAACTTATGACAAAAGTTATATACGCACGACCAACATCTGTTTATATTTATCATCTTGCAGTGTTTATTTACGGAACCCTGGCGATGGCAATGGCGGGCCTTACAACATGTCTGTCAGGTCATGTGTTTGAGGTAACGTCATTTATTAACCATACAAACATACATACATACATAAAGACATACACATGTAAAAACATATTTGTATATATGGGTATTAGCTATGTAATTAAAATACTAAAATCAGTTATTTTCGTTTTTTTAATGGAAACCTATAACAAATAAATGACAACATTTGTGCGAGTAATATGACATTTAATTAACTGCACGCTGTCATTATGGCAGGAGGGATCAGTTAAGTAGGTATTATGAGGAGCTAGGTATTGCCTACAATTATTTCATAGAGTACTGAGATATATGTATGGCGGTATTTTTCATTGTATCAATTTACAGGAAATGAGTGTGTTTTCTGGTGGACATAACAAATAAAATATATCATCATATCATTATCATGTAAATCTAATGAGCCAAAACAAGTATATGCAGATCGGTTTATTTTACACAGGAGATATGGCAAAAATACTCAAGAAAGTACATATTTTTTGTTGTCAGAACTTAAAATAAGTTTTTAATGTGTTTCGTTAAGCCTTACGTACACAAGTAGTAATAATTATGTCATGGTTATGTGTAGGCTTGTATACGGTTGGTTGGAGGTATTGTGGGTCCGCTGGGTGGTGTGTTCGTCCTGGGAGCGTTTTTCTCAGCCGCCAACTGGAAGGTAAGAACATAAATAAATGTTTCATGTTGTCAGTCGATCGCCAGTGACATGTCAGCCAAAGCGATGTTGTTGCCTCCGCCACAAGGATACGAGTGTTTTAATGTGTATGTGTTTGTTCACAACATAACTCACGCAATCATAAATGGAATCTGGTGAAATTTTCAGGGTTTTCGGGAATTGGCCAATAAAGATTAGATCAGATTTTGCTGTGGATTTGGCATATCATCCGGATTTATGTCATCAAGGAATATTAAAAAATGCACAAACACTTACGCGCCGAATGAATCTGGGAATGTGGACCGAATAAGTGAATGGTGGAGGCTTGCATTCATTAGACTGCAGATTTCTAGTTTTGTCTCTCTGTTTTGCAAAAGATATTTACAACAATAAAGATAAAAACATACTGTCATTGAAACAGAATAATTAATTTACAGTAATCTTATATTTCTCTTTCAACTTTCTTGATTTTTCCTGAAGAGAAGGGGGAGGGGATGGCTGTCAGATCCTACCATTCAAAAATACTCTGGCGAATTTTAAATATACAGTACTCTATAAACTAGCAGTAATTGTGAAGACATTATTGTCAAACACAAACGGAGGTTATACTACACGAGTTCTACATATTTACATGAAGTGGAAAAATATAACACTTCATGAAAGAACCAGGAGTCACATGAGAAGCTGCATTTTCGTTATTTATATTATTGTTTTTGGCTTCACATTCACATGTTATTTTAAAATTAAAACTGATCTTTCTTATCTACCAGGGTGCTATTGTTGGATCTGTATCTGCCATCGCCTTGACTGGCTGGATGAACATCGGAGCGTATCTGTACAACCCTCACCGAGCCAGCTTGCCGACAGATGTCGCTAACTGTACCTTGGCTGCCAACGCGACGGTGGCTCCGGTTCCGACTGACCCCGCCCCGTATGTTAGCGCGTTGGTTTTCGCGATGGTTTTTTTTTTGTGAAACTTGTTTTCTCGATAATTTCATTTCTATTTTCTCGTTTGTTAGTCTCCAATCCCAGAGAGTCTTACTTGGAATCTTGCACAGTGCGCAAATCCACTTTTTTTTCAGTTTCGGCTACCATTACATTTCGAGCCCAAGAAAACGAGATTAACACAAAAAAAGTAACGATGAGTTTCTTTACAAAATGTGTTATAAATACGTGGAAATAGACAGACACTTCATGATAATTTCGGTAACGGTCGATGCTTAATGAGCAAACATTAGGAAATTGGTTGGTAAAATATATTCTGATTGGGTCAACAGTTCAGGGATTATACTTAAACCGTCAATTTGACGTTAAGTAAATTTCAATGTACAGTTAACCCAGAAAGACATGTTTCACGCTGAATCTAATAAACAAGTTATATCAAAACACAAGATATCAAATTTGACATCTGACCTAACTTTTGAATCTTTGCCTGTTTTTGTGACCTTCGCCTCCACCTAAAAGTCAAACTTCTGAATATGTGACGATTTTACAAGGCATCATTCACTTTTTTATTAAACTTTTACAGATAAAAATGTAATTTTTATCATAAAATTCATTTCCATGCAATTTTTTTTTATTAGGAGAAATATCCACCAACAATGTTTAGTTTAGGGTGACATTTCAAATGAAAACAAATGCATCTCGACGTGTGCAGTGCAACCCCATTAGTTTTTTTTTCTCGATCAGACCAATCATTTTTGGATTAATTGAGGTGTAAGAATCTCGGTGAATCTCCTGACCTGAATGGCTCAACCAAAATGCACCCTCGCTCGTCTGATTCCAAATTAGAACCTAGAATGGAATTTCTCGAAAACGTGCGACAGTAATAAAAAAATGACACAGAAAAAAAGATATATAATTTAGAATATAAATATGAAGATAAAATACATTAAAAAAACCAGAAGTAACTCCAACAGCGGAGACCAGTGTGTTGTTATCAGCTGCGTAACAGTTGGGATTATTATTTTTCAGAGAGGATATTTTTCCATTATACCGTGTATCTCTACTCTGGGTTTCTGTGATAGGAACATTTGCGACAGTTTTTGTTGGAATTATAGTGTCAATTTTAACAGGTATGTATTATTTAAATGCATGTATATTTATATTTTAAACAAATATATAAAGCCAAAATTGGCTGACAGGTCCATACAATACATGTCTTAATATTTTTTCTTGACCAAAATAAAGGATTTAGGGAAACGGACACATATAGTGATATTATACATTGAAGACGGTACTGTTCTAATTCTTTTATTTGTGTGGTTCTCGATGCCCGTCATTACTTCTATATGTCGTATTGCTTAAAATTAGATTTACTTTGCTACAGGTCGAGAGAGACCCCAGGACCTTGATCCCAGGACCATCATGCCCCTGCGTGACGTCATGTGTTGCTGTCTACTTAAATGTCTCCGGAGGAAGTTCTGTTCATCTGTAGACTCTGATTGTTCGAAGACCAGTATTCCAGTAATTAAAGTATGAAAATTTCTTGTCCGAAACTTATAGCATGAGCATTCATCAGAATCACTTCATGTTGTCGGCCTGTTCAGAATTTCTAATAAAACTTTGCGAAACAGTTATACGAAAACTATAAATAAAAAAATATTAACTATACACTTTTGATTGAAAAGTAGCAAAATTACTGGACAGCTGCTTCAAAGGAAAATGAATATTTTACCTAATGAACGCGAAAAGGGAAATTATTTTATAGTCATTGTTATCACTTTTTTCCCAGGACACAAGTCTCAATAAGGAAGAACACAGTCAGATGGATAATCACGTGACCAAGGAGAAAGCCAATCAGCTGCCTCTCGAAATCGTGTAATTTCTAACATCTAGAGATTTCTGATATTTCATCGCACAAAACATGATTACGCAAATTAAGGGTTTTTAAAGTCGGACGATTTCAGTCCACCTGGAGAGAGACATCAGACCAGCAGACCCCTGTGTGCCTTCATTTTGTGTTATACACTATACATGGGTTTTACATGTACTCTCTATATTTTATGGTAAGGTCCTATATTATGGGCACCGTTACCCGTCTGTCTATTCCACTGTGGACCATACAGGATATATGTCGCCTTTATAGGAGTGGGCCCCAATTGTATAAAATCTGTTATATCATGAACGACTATCAAAACAAAATCAAACTGGACCGAATATAACTTCATGATTAAAAAAAATACTTAAACAGCTTAAATGCAATCCAAAAAGTGTCAGTTCAAAAGCTTTATTAAGCTCTGTATCAAATATTAAACAGAGCTATGTACATTTAAAAACTCAACAGTAAATATGATGTGAGCGTGTATAAAAATTCTTCTTTGTCATTTTTTCTTTAGAAATTTATCATTTATTTCAGTAATCGATTACTTCCCGTTACATAAAAAATATTGGCAGGACACTAAATCTGGAAACTTTGCCACACGGTTTGTTTCCAGGCCTTTGGTGCGATATACGCCCAAATGAGCCAAAGAAAGCACTGTCCTTGTCCCAGTAAACACGACCATCACGGTATAACGACGGCCAAGTTAACACGAACATCCCGGTATTACGACGGCCCAGTAAACACAACCATCCTGGTATAAGGACGGCCCAGTAAACACAACCATCCTGGAATTACGACGGCCGAGTTTAGACTACCATCCTGGTATAACAAGGGCCAAGTTAACACGAACACCCCGGTATTACGACGGCCCAGTAAACACAACCATCCTGGTATAACGACGGCCCAGTAACTACAATCAGCCAGGAATTACGACGGCCGAGTTTACAATACCATCCTGGTATAACAAGGGCCAAGATAACACGAACACCCCGGTATTACGACGGCCCAGTAAACACAACCATCCTAGTATAACGACGGCCAAAGTAACACGAACACCCCGGTATTACGACGGCCCAGTAAACACAACCATCCTGGTATAACGACGGCCAAGTTAACACGAACACCCCGGTATTACGACTGCTCAGTAAACACAACCATCCCGGTATAACGACGGCCAAGTTAACACGAACACCCCGGTATTACGACGGCCAAGTTAACACGAACACCCCGGTATTACGACTGCTCAGTAAACACAACCATCCTGGTATAACGACGGCCAAGTTAACACGAACACCCCGGTATTACGACGGCCCAGTAAACACAACCATCCTGGTATAACGAGGGCCAAGTTAACACGAACACCCCATTGTATTACGACGGCCCAGTAAACACAACCATCCTGGTATAACGACGGCCAAATTAATACGAACACCCCGGTATTACGACGGCCCAGTAAACACAACCTTCCTGGTATAGCGACGGCCAAGTTAACACGAACACCCTGGTATTACGACGGCCCAGTAAACACAACCATTCTGGTCTAACGACGGCCAAATTAATATGAACATCCCGGTATTACGACGGCTCAGTTAACACAACCATCCCGGTATTACGACGGTGGAGTTAACACGAACACCCCGGTATTACGACGGCCCAGTAAACACAACCATCCTGGTATAACGACGGCCAAATTAATACGAACACCCCGGTGTCACGACGGCGAAGTAAACACAACCATCCTGGTATAACGACGGCCAAATTAATACGAACACCCCGGTATTACGACGGCCCAGTTAACACAACCATCCCGGTATTACGACGGTGAAGTTAACACGAACACCCCGGTATTACGACGGCCCAGTAAACACAACCATCCCGGTATAACGACGGTCAAGTTAACACGAACACCCCGGTAATACGACGGCCCAGTAAACGTAACCATCCTGGTATAACGACGGTCAAGTTAACACGAACACCCCGGTAAAACGACGGCCCAGTAAACGCAACCATCCTGGTATAACGACGGCCAAGATAACACGAACACCCCGGTAATACGACGGCCCAGTAAACGCAACCATCCTGGTATAACGACGGCCAAGTTAACACGAACACCCCGGTAATACGACGGCCCAGTAAACGCAACCATCCTGGTATAACGACGGCCAAGTTAACACGAACACCCCGGTATTACGACGGCCCAGTAAACACAACCATCCCGGTATAACGAGGGCCAAGTTAATACGAACACCCCGGTAACACGACGGCCCAGTAAACACAACCATCCCGGTAAAACGACGGTCAAGTTAACACGAACACCCCGGTAATACGACGGCCCAGTAAACGCAACCATCCTGGTATAACGACGGCCAAGATAACACGAACACCCCGGTATTACGACGGCCCAGTAAACACAACCATCCCGGTATAACGAGGGCCAAGTTAATACGAACACCCCGGTAATACGACGGCCCAGTAAACACAACCATCCCGGTATAACGACGGTCAATTTAACACGAACACCCCGGTAATACGACGGCCCAGTAAACGCAACCATCCTGGTATAACGACGGCCAAGATAACACAAATACCCCGGTAATACGACGGCCCAGTAAACGCAACCATCCTGGTATAACGACGGTCAAGTTAACACGAACACCCCGGTATTACGACGGCCCAGTAAACACAACCATCCTGGTATAACGACGGCCAAGTTAACACGAACACCCCGGTAATACGACGGCCCAGTAAACACAACCATCCAGGTATAACGACGGTCAAGTTAACACGAACACCCCGGTATTACGACGGCCAAGTTAACACGAACACCCCGGTATTACGACGGCCCAGTAAACGCAACCATCCTGGAATAACGACGGCCAAGATAACACGAACACCCCGGTATTACGACGGCCCAGTAAACACAACCATCCTGGTATAACGACGGCCAAATTAATACGAACACCCCGGTATTACGACGGCCCAGTAAACACAACCTTCCTGGTATAGCGACGGCCAAGTTAACACGAACACCCTGGTATTACGACGGCCCAGTAAACACAACCATTCTGGTCTAACGACGGCCAAATTAATATGAACATCCCGGTATTACGACGGCTCAGTTAACACAACCATCCCGGTATTACGACGGTGGAGTTAACACGAACACCCCGGTATTACGACGGCCCAGTAAACACAACCATCCTGGTATAACGACGGCCAAATTAATACGAACACCCCGGTATTACGACGGCTCAGTTAACACAACCATCCCGGTATTACGACGGTCAAGTAAACACGAACACCCCGGTAATACGACGGCCCAGTAAACACAACCATCCTGATATAACGACGGCCAAAGTAATACGAACACCCCAGTATTACGACGGCCCAGTTAACACAACCATCCCGGTATTACGACGGTGAAGTTAACACGAACACCCCGGTATTACGACGGCCCAGTTAACACAACCATCCCGGTATAACGACGGTCAAGTTAACACGAACACCCCGGTAATACGACGGCCCAGTAAACGTAACCATCCTGGTATAACGACGGTCAAGTTAACACGAACACCCCGGTAATACGACGGCCCAGTAAACGCAACCATCCTGGTATAACGACGGCCAAGATAACACGAACACCCCGGTAATACGACGGCCCAGTAAACGCAACCATCCTGATATAACGACGGCCAAGTTAACACGAACACCCCGGTAATACGACGGCCCAGTAAACGCAACCATCCTGGTATAACGACGGCCAAGTTAACACGAACACCCCGGTATTACGACGGCCCAGTAAACACAACCATCCTGGTATAACGACGGCCAAATTAATACGAACACCCCGGTATTACGACGGCTCAGTTAACACAACCATCCCGGTATTACGACGGTCAAGTAAACACGAACACCCCGGTGTCACGACGGCGAAGTAAACACAACCATCCTGGTATAACGACGGCCAAATTAATACGAACACCCCGGTATTACGACGGCCCAGTTAACACAACCATCCCGGTATTACGACGGTGAAGTTAACACGAACACCCCGGTATTACGACGGCCCAGTAAACACAACCATCCCGGTATAACGACGGTCAAGTTAACACGAACACCCCGGTAATACGACGGCCCGGTAAACGTAACCATCCTGGTATAACGACGGTCAAGTTAACACGAACACCCCGGTAATACGACGGCCCAGTAAACGCAACCATCCTGGTATAACGACGGCCAAGATAACACGAACACCCCGGTAATACGACGGCCCAGTAAACGCAACCATCCTGGTATAACGACGGCCAAGTTAACACGAACACCCCGGTAATACGACGGCCCAGTAAACGCAACCATCCTGGTATAACGACGGCCAAGTTAACACGAACACCCCGGTATTACGACATCCCAGTAATCACAACCATCCTGGTATAACGACGGCCGAGTTTAAACGAACACCCCGGTATAACGACGGCCGAGTTAACACGAACACCCCGGTGTGACGACGGCTTAGTAAACACAGCAATCCCGGTATTATGACGGCCGAGTTTACATTACTATCCCGGTATTATGACGGCCGAGTTTACAAACACGAACACCCCGGTATTACGACGGCTCAGTAAACACAACCATCCTGGTATAACGACGGCCGAGTTTAAACGAACACCCCGGTATAACGACGGCCGAGTTAACACGAACACCCCGGTGTGACGACGGCTTAGTAAACACAGCAATCCCGGTATTATGACGGCCGAGTTTACATTACTATCCTGGTATTACGACGGCCAAGTTAACACGAACACCCCGGTATTACGACGGCTCAGTAAACACAACCATCCTGGTATAACGACGGCCAAATTAATATGAACATCCCGGTATTACGACGGCTCAGTTAACACAACCATCCCGGTATTACGACGGTGGAGTTAACACGAACACCCCGGTATTACGACGGCCCAGTAAACACAACCATCCTGGTATAACGACGGCCAAGTTAACACGAACACCCCGGTAATACGACGGCCCAGTAAACACAACCATCCCGGTATTTTGACGGCCGAGATTAAACGAACACCCCGGTATAACGACGGCCCAGTAAACACAACCATCCCGGTATAACGAGGGCCAAGTTAATACGAACACCCCTGTAACACGACGGCCCAGTAAACACAACCATCCCGGTATAACGACGGTCAAGTTAACACGAACACCCCGGTATAACGACGGCCCAGTAAACACAACCATCCCGGTATTTCGACGGCCGAGTTTAAACGAACACCCCGGTATAACGACGGCCGAGTTAACACGAACACCCCGGTGTGACGACGGCTTAGTAAACACAGCAATCCCGGTATTATGACGGCCGAGTTTACATTACTATCCTGGTATTACGACGGCCAAGTTAACACGAACACCCCGGTATTACGACGGCTCAGTAAACACAACCATCCTGGTATAACGACGGCCAAATTAATATGAACATCCCGGTATTACGACGGCTCAGTTAACACAACCATCCCGGTATTACGACGGTGGAGTTAACACGAACACCCCGGTATTACGACGGCCCAGTAAACACAACCATCCTGGTATAACGACGGCCAAGTTAACACGAACACCCCGGTAATACGACGGCCCAGTAAACACAACCATCCCGGTATTTTGACGGCCGAGTTTAAACGAACACCCCGGTATAACGACGGCCGAGTTAACACGAACACCCCGGTGTGACGACGGTTTAGTAAACACAGCAATCCCGGTATTATGACGGCCGAGTTTACAAACACGAACACCCCGGTATTACGACGGCTCAGTAAACACAACCATCCCGGTATTACGACGGCCAAGTTAACAGGAACACCCCGGTAATACGACGGCCCAGTAAACGCAACCATCCTGGTATAACGACGGCCAAGTTAACACGAACACCCCGGTATTACGACGGCCCAGTAAACACAACCATCCTGGTATAACGACGGCCAAGTTAACACGAACACCCCGGTATTACGACGGCCCAGTAAACACAACCATCCTGGTATAACGACGGCCAAATTAATACGAACACCCCGGTAATACGACGGCCCAGTAAACACAACCATCCCGGTATAACGACGGTCAAGTTAACACGAACACCCCGGTAATACGACGGCCCAGTAAACGCAACCATCCTGGTATAACGACGGCCAAGTTAACACGAACACCCCGGTATTACGACGGCCCAGTAAACACAACCATCCTGGTATAACGACGGCCATGTTAACACGAACACCCCGGTAATACGACGGCCCAGTAAACACAACCATCCCGGTATTTCGACGGCCGAGTTTAAACGAACACCCCGGTATAACGACGGCCGAGTTAACACGAACACCCCGGTGTGACGACGGCTTAGTAAACACAGCAATCCCGGTATTATGACGGCCGAGTTTACAAAACTATCCGGGTATAACGACGGCCAAGTTAACACGAACACCCCGGTATTACGACGGCTCAGTAAACACAACCATCCCGGTATTACGACGGCCAAGTTAACAGGAACACCCCGGTATTACGACGGCCCAGTAAACACAACCATCCTGGTATAACGACGGCCAAATTAATACGAACACCCTGGTATTACGACGGCCCAGTAAACACAACCATCCTGGTATAACGACGGCCAAATTAACACGAACACCCCGGTATTACGACGGCTCAGTAAACACAACCATCCCGGTATTACGACGGCCAAGTTAACAGGAACACCCCGGTATTACGACGGCCCAGTTAACGCAACCATCCTGGTATGACGAGGGCCAAGTTAACACAAACACCCCGGTATTACGACGGCCCAGTAAACACAACCATCCTGGTATAACGACGGCCAAGTTAACACGAACACCCCGGTATTACGACGGCTCAGTAAACACAACCATCCCGGTATAACGACGGCCAAGTTAACAGGAACACCCCGGTATTACAACGGCCCAGTTAACGCAACCATCCTGGTATTACGAGGGCCAAGTTAACACAAACACCCCGGTATTACGACGGCCCAGTAAACACAACCATCCTGGTATAACGACGGCCAAGTTAACACAAACACCCCGGTATTACGACGGCCCAGTAAACACAACCATCCTGGTATGACGAGGGCCAAGTTAACACGAACACCCCGGTATTACGACGGCTCAGTAAACACAACCATCCCGGTATTACGACGGCCAAGTTAACAGGAACACCCCGGTATTACGACGGCCCAGTTAACGCAACCATCCTGGTATGACGAGGGCCAAGTTAACACAAACACCCCGGTATTACGACGGCCCAGTAAACACAACCATCCTGGTATAACGACGGCCAAGTTAACACAAACACCCCGGTAATACGACGGCCCAGTAAACACAACCATCCTGGTATAACGAGGGCCAAGTTAACACGAACACCCCGGTATTACGACGGCTTAGTAAACACAACCATCCCGGTATTACGACCGCCAAGTTAACAGGAACACCCCGGTATTACGACGGCCCAGTTAACGCAACCATCCTGGTATGACGAGGGCCAAGTTAACACAAACACCCCGGTATTACGAGGGCCCAGTAAACACAACCATCCTGGTATAACGACGGCCAAGTTAACACGAACACCCCGGTGTCAAGACGGCGCAGTAAACACAACCATCCTGGTATAACGACGGCCAAGTTAACACGAACACCCCGGTGTCACGACGGCCCAGTAAACACAACCATCCTGGTATAACGACGGCCAAGTTAACACGAACACCCAGGTGTCACGACGGCCCAGTAAACACAACCATCCTGGTATAACGACGGCCAAGTTAACACGAACACCCCGGTGTCACGACGGCCCAGTAAACACAACCATCCTGGTATAACGACGGCCAAGTTAACACGAACACCCCGGTATTACGACGGCCCAGTAAACACAACCATCCTGGTATAACGACGGCCAAGTTAACACAAACACCCCGGTAATACGACGGCCCAGTAAACACAACCATCCTGGTATAACGACGGCCAAGTTAACACGAACACCCCGGTATTACGACGGCCCAGTAAACACAACCATCCTGGTATAACGACGGCCAAGATAACACGAACACCCCGGTATTACGCTGGCCCAGTAAACACAACCATCACAGTATAAAGACGGCCAAGTTAACACGAACACCCCGGTATTACGACGGCCCTGTAAACACAACCATCCTGGTATAACGACGGCCAAGATAACACGAACACCCCGGTATTACGACGGCCCAGTAAACGCAACCATCCTGGTATGACGACGGCCAAGATAACACGAACACCCCGGTATTACGACGGCCCTGTAAACACAACCATCCTGGTATAACGACGGCCAAGATAACACGAACACCCCGGTATTACGACGGCCCAGTAAACACAACCATCCTGGTATAACGACGGCCAAGTTAACACGAACACCCCGGTATTACGACGGCCCAGTAAACACAACCATCCTGGTATAACGACGGCCAAGTTAACACGAACACCCCAGTATTACGACGGCCCAGTAAACGCAACCATCCTGGTATAACGACGGTCAAGTTAACACGAACACCCCGGTATTACGACGGCCCTGTAAACACAACCATCCTGGTATAACGACGGCCAAGTTAACACGAACACCCCGGTATTACGACGGCCCAGTAAACGCAACCATCCTGGTATAACGACGGCCAAGTTAACACGAACACCCCGGTATTACGACGGCCCTGTAAACACAACCATCCTGGTATAACGACGGCCAAGATAACACGAACACCCCGGTATTACGACGGCCCTGTAAACACAACCATCCTGGTATAACGACGGCCAAGATAACACGAACACCCCGGCATGACGACGGCACAGTAAACACAACAAACCCGGTATAACGACGGCCGAGTTAACACGAATATCCTGGTCTTACAACGGCCCTGTAAACACAACAGCCCAGGTACAAGGACAGCCATGTCAACAAATGCACCCTTGTATTACGAAGGCCGATATAACACAAGCTCCCTGGTAAAACGACGAACCAGTAAACAGAACCACGCTTGAATTACTATGGTTGCGGGAACGTTTGACCATTTTATCAGACTCGATGTATCAGCGTTTCTATTGTTTAAATTAACGAACGCATTCTCAAATGGCATTTATAAGTGCTTGGTCTTCCTCGGGTCTCAGATTTTACTTAACACCGACATTTATTATAAACATATAAGAGATACAAGACTATATCTTATACACACTAAAACATTTGTAAATCCAATATTCCACCCTGTGTGTGTATTATAACATATAACTACAACAAAATTTCCTCCATCAAGGCAAATAACTGGGGTAACAAATATCACTGTGCTCCTGTGAAGTGGAGTGTTACGAGACGATGAATACCTTTGTCAGAATACAGCCTTGAAAACAACGCTCTGTTTACTGACAGACAACCAGAGTGTGCAGAGGGAAACTATCAACACGCTGGTAATGCAGTTTTTATATTTAATTTAACGGTGACATCCGTGTGCAAGGTAATTATACCATTTGTTTAATACATATATGTATATATTAATATAGTTATTATTATTTTTATAATATAAGAATCGGGAGTGAAATGATCGATTGATTCCAATTGTAGCATTTATTGAAAAGTAGCGACACTTTTCATACTTTTTTTTATTTCTACCTCATACAAATGAAAAACACTGCCGACAGAATATCATTTGGTACAATAATCGAATACAGGGTCAAATTAAAGGCAGCTATCTATAACTTATATACATATACTAACTACAGCTACCTGAGGATGCCGTATTCACAGAAACGTGTGGGAGCCTGTCATATCTTATTGCTTATGTTGGTCGTCTTGGAAACGGCATCATCTTCAGTTATCCGGGGAGCAACACAAGCGGTAAAACCAAGCATTTTGCAGAAAAGGGAAGGTAGGTTTCTACAAGTGGTAAGATATATTTGACTATCGCTTCTGGAATGCGTAGTTTTTTTATCTTACTCTGTCCTAATGAGTTTGCATTGTTCATTTAAAACATAATGATAAAAGAGACTTGATCAGGTTGATGATTTACAATGTATAAGATTTATAGAAATCTGGACCACTTTTATCAGCATCCAAATCTACCCAGTACAAAAAAAAATGTCGTCTGTTGTCATTTTTGTACTTTTAAATGTCGAAAACCGGAAATAATTGAGTAATACATTGGTTTCTTCTTAAACCAACAGACATCGAAGACGGATTATGGAGGGAAGGTAACCCGGACAACCCGGGAGAGGTTGTGACTAAAAGTAGTAATCGTGGCGTCACTGACAACTTGGTAGAAGCTGTGACTGGCGGTAGTAATCGTGACGTCATTGACAACCCGGTAGAGGAGGTGACTGTTGGTAGTAATCGTGACGTCACTGACAACCCGGGGGAGGCTGAGACTGGCAGTAGTAATCATGATGTCACTTACAACCCGGGAGAGGCTGTAACTAGCGGTAGTAATCGTGACGTTACAGTCAACCCCGGCCTGGTTACCACTAGCGAAAGTAACCGTAACGCCAATGGCAGGCCTTGGCAGGTTGTGACTGGCGGTAGTAATCGTGACGTCACACATGACTCAGGCTATATAATGACTGGTTTTAGTCTTGAGGGCATGGGGTTTATATGGGGAGAACCTCTGAACGCCACTGGTGACATCATGGATGTCAGAGGTCAAGGCTGCATCAATAACGGTTATAACGGACCTGAATGGGACGACGACCCTGAATCCACGGACTGCTAACCGCAACGGTAGAAAAATGTATATATTATTTCTCAGTCACAAATAAATCGAAAGATACGGATAAAACATGGCAGTTATCTAGTAATGCCTTTATCAAAAATGTCTTTAATTATACTATATAGGCCTTTTCCAAATGTATGCACATTGTAGGACTCTGGATTACTTGGTGTGCATTTACCCGTAAGCATTGAGGGTTAAGGTAATGACAGTGGTTATATTATATTATTCATTCAAATAACAAAATGATATAATGAAATACACGGGTTATATAAACTATGTTTTATACACCTATCTCATAACGCTAATCCTTTTCACCCAAAAATTATCAATCCGCAGATAATACATACCATCAATATTGCTATATTTTTGTTTCAATATGCATAATGTTATATGCATGAAGGCTTGAATTATTCTGAAACTATTAAATCGTTATGAAACAATACTGAGTTATGGTAAAATCTGTCTTTATGATAACAAGCAATTCCTATACCGCGGGTAAGTTGGTTACCGTCCAGGACCTGTGCGAGCCATGCTTCGTCAACATGAAAGTCAATAAACATGCAAAGGGATTTGCCAATATGCTGCGTTAAAGTGAAATGTTTCTCTCACATGGCAGGAGTTGTTTGAAAGTATACTAAAACGTAAACGATTGGTCTTGTTTATTATACGGTGTTTTTAATACAGTGAAACCTGTCTAATCGGACAGTCAAGGGACTCAATCATTTTGTCCTTAATAGTGAGGTGTCCTTGTTAGGCAGGTTGACCTTGGTTGATAATCAAGAGATTATAAAAAAAAGACAACGAACAGCTGCAAGAACGTGTTTATTGTATTATATCACATTTCATGTATATGTACCACATACACATGCACATTATGCATTCAATAGTCATATAGAAACTGTGATTAATTTTACTTATCTCAAGCAGTGAACAATATGAGGAGAACAATCTTTGAAGACATCCGTATAAATTATGTTCATATAGTGCGCGTACGCTCTTTTTCGATGATTCACTCAGCTTGACTTTCTCAGATAGCGTAAGCTCTCGCCTAATAGTACGCGTGGTGCCACCTGGCGACATTGTCTAAAACTATTATGGTTCGGCTGTCTAATGCAATAATCTCAAAGATAATGACGACGTTGACAATGCGAAGATTGTAATGGCTACGAATCTGGGAACATTCGTTTCTATTGATGAATATAGCTTTAGCCTTAATTAAACTTTCTTTGATGGTGGTTGTTTGGTTTGATTTGCGTTGATGTTGAAGGCACCCGAGATTATACGAAACCCGTGGAGCTTGAGTACGGCGGCACGGTACAAACAACTACGGAGCTAGCACATGTTCGACACTGAGCAGATCAGTTTGAGATAATTGAGCAAAACTAATAAATTAATATCAAACAGCCTGCTACAACAAAGTGGCTAAGTCTAAGTGGTGAGATCAGGGACGCATAAGTAATCGGCAGCCGTTTAATCAATTTAATAACCCCGCGGAAGAGAGAATAATACGCAAATTCGCAACGTGTGAATAATCAACCGTGAAATAAAGTGAAACGGTGTTTACCGCTTCACCTATGCTGTGTTAAACTTATGAGCACATCACAGCGTGACATGAGCACGTACACACATTAGGTAATAACTGGGGATTGCATAATCCTTTGTGTTCTAGTCTCGAGAACAACAACAGTACAGTGGCCTTTGATGTCGCCCGGGGCGAGTGATCAGTGTCCGCCGGAGGTCGCGTGTCCGTATTTTGTCCGTATTTGTCAGGTTCATATACTCTTAGAATGTTGGTTTAAGTTGAAATCTGCTGTCCGCTGTCCGCAGTACTTAGGTGTCCGCCTTATAGAGTTTCCACTTATACATCACATATAGGGAATTTTGAAGGGACTTAACTATCTTGTCCGTTATAGCCAGTTGTACGCCTAAGAGAGGTGTCCGTTAGACCAGTTTTCACTGTACTTGAATCCTCATCCAGTGTTACAGTACGGTCCCCGTTATAAGATGTAAGGGCACTTTGCCACTGATAGCTGGTCGTAGCTCTTTAAAGTCGGAAAAATCGTCATGCTTGATTGTGACCATAATGAAGCAAGTTACTGAAGCAAGGGGGGGGGGGGGGGTTGATATCGGGGGCGTAACCAGGATTTAGGGGGAGGGCCGAAATATCTGGAATTGGCAATTGTTATATATATTCATAATTACACACACACATATATATATATATATATATATATATATATATATTATATATATATATATATATATATATATATATATATATATATATATATATATATATATATATATTTAAACCCATGGTTTTCATAATCTGGATATAAATATATATGTATTGTTACGGAACCTAATATAAACAGATCACGTATGCGTGATGAACACAAAATTTTGTAGTGGAGATTTAAAAAAAAAAACAGATTCTGTAACACTAGGCAGCGTGAAATATCTAAGGTAATGAATAAAGAAGTCAGTGTTTTTTTTTAACAAATAACCATAATTTATTCTTAAAACAACCCTAACATTACAATACACTTAATCAATACAATTACAAAGTATAACAACGGTATAACAACAAATCAATACAATCACACAGTAAAATAAACAATGTGCACATTACCTGGATACCACTAGTAGTGGTCCACTACCGTCACAACGATAAGTTCTTTAAATGTATACTTTCGGAGAATGACAGTCCAGTGTAAAGCTCTTGTAACAATCCAGAAAGAAAACTGAAGTCCAAACAAGACTCGTTACAAAATCCAGGAGAAAGTCTGAAGAAAATCTATAATTGCCGCACTCATCGGATAAGGTCCCAGAAACTGACACACACGCTTCTGCGTCAGCTGGAATCTTCTCTGCTCTCTCTCTCTCTCTCTCTCTCTCTCTCTCTCTCTCTCTCGGCTCTAAAACACAGCCCTCTTATATAACTTTTCACCTCAAGCCGAGACGCTTCTATTTCTCGAACATTCGAAAAACCTAACACAATACACGGTAAACACGCGTTCAGGAATCATTTAGAAAAATGTCTCTGTGACTCTACACACAACGGTCCACACGTGACCTCGGCAAGGCGAGAAACCCCCAAGTTAGCATGACAACGAGAGTTCAACCAGTACGGATTAAAAAATAGAGTGCAACAACAACACGAGTTACGCCCGTGTCACACAATAAAAAGAGCACCTGTAACACTCTCCCTCCTGTAAGAAAAAAGAAAGTTTTCTCGGAAAACTTTCTTTTTTGCGATCACAATCACTAAATTTTACAACATCTCAAAAATAATTTCATTTACAACATTACACTAACATCTTGTTTACAACATTTCATAAACATCTCGATACGAATTAGCATTAAATTGTCTGTCCCTTTAATGTGTATGATATCAAGATTGTAATCCTTTAAGAACAAAAAATCCATCTCAACACTTTTACACTTAAACTTGTTCATGAACGTGAGAGGATTGTGATCATTGAAGACAATGATAGGCTTGACTGATGAAGTAACATCAACTTCAAAATGTTGCAATGCCAGAATCAAAGCCAAACATTCTTTTTCAAAAGTGGAGTAGATTTTTTTTGGTTTGTATTAAACTTTCCTGAGAAAATAACAATTTGGATGATCAATGCCATCATTGCCTTCTTGTAACAACACAGAACGAGCAGCAGTATCACTAGCATCTACAGCTAACTTAAAAGGTACAGAAAAGTCTGGAGCTGCTAAAACTGGTGAACTTTGCAGAATTGCTTTCAAAATCTGAAATGCATTTTCAGACTTAACATTCCATACAAAGTTTTGTTTCCTCTTTAACAAATTAGTCAAAGGTTCAGCTACAGCAGAAAAAGTTGGACAAAAGTATCCAACCATACCAAGAAAACGCATTATTTGTTTTTTTTTCTCTGGGTTAAGAAATGCAGAAATAACACATATCATAGCATCAACAAGTTCCACCCGACCCTGCCCAACAATATGACCGAAAAATGTTACTTGTGCAGGACAAAACTAAGATTTTACTAAGTTGATGGTCAGACGTGCTTCACTGAGTCTTTCGAAAAGGTCGCGAAGAATTTGCAGATGTTTCTCCCAGGTGTCGTTGTACACGATAAGGTCATCAATATATGCGTCGCAGCCCTGAATGTCCTTGAAAACCATATGGATGAGGCGATGGAGCGTGGCTGGCGAGTTCTTCATGCCAAACAGCATAACTTTATACTGGTACAGTCCTTGCGGCGTCACAAATGCGGACACTTCTTTCGCTTGTTCTGTCACCGCAACTTGCAGAATCCTTTTAGCAAGCCAAACGTGGAAACATATCTGGAGCTGCCGACTTTATCAATACAATCATCCGATGCACATACGGTAAATTCCAACAGGTTTTGGCACAAGAAAAAAATGATGAACTTCAGTTACTGTTACTAGGTTCAATAAAATCATTGTCCAGCAAATATTGAATCTCAACCTGTAGATACTTTTGCTTTTCTGGATACAGTCTTTAAGGATGCTGCTTGACTGCGCTTGCCTCGCCAACATCGACGTCATGGCACAACATGACTTTGTTCGCATTGGAATGTCACTAAACAAATGTTTATAATTCCGCAGCTGGTTCTTGAGGTCTTGTTGTTGGTGTGCGGTAAGGTGTGACAGTTTGGCATCCAGGTTTTTAAGCACGTCTGAGTTTTTTAATGGTACTGTACCCCATTGAATGTCTACATCACACTTGCAATCAGTATCTATTTTAACTGGGTCAGTGTGCTTGTCATACTTTGTTTTCATTTTATTTTGTGCAGATTTTAGATTTGACTTTGCAATCTCACAAGCATTGTGTAGTTTAGTGCGAAAGTCTGAGACATACTGCAGTAAACTAAGAGAATCAGGATTTTCACACAAGAGTTTTTCGTTAAGCAGTTTCAATGGTCCGCGAACTGAGTGTCCAAAAACTAGTTCAAATGGACTAAAACCCAAGGACTCTTAAAGGATTCTCTGACAGCAAACAACAATAGGTGGATTCCTTTATCCCAGCCTTTCTGTGTGTCATAGCAATAAGTCCTGATCATGTTTTTAATGCCTGGTGAAAACGCTCGAGGGCGCCCTGACTTTCAGGATGGTATGGCGAAGAGCTGTACTGTTTTATACCCAGCTCAAGCATAACTTGTTGGAATAAGCCAGACATAAAATTAGACCCTTGGTCAGACTGGACGGATTTTGGTAATCCAAAAGTTGTAAAAAACTTTGTCAGAGGTTTGACAATACTTTTGGCATTAATTTTGCGCAGTGGTATTGCCTCAGTGAACCTGGTAGATGCGCACATAATTGTCAGGAAGTATTCATGTCCAGATGTTGTTTTGGTCAGTGGTCCAACACAATCAAAAATAATCCTACTGAATGGTTCCTCGAAAGCAGGAATAGGCCTAAGTGGGGCCTTAGGAGGATTCTGATTGTGCTTGTCTACCATCTGGCATGTATGGCATGATTTACAATATTGTACAACATCTTTCCTGAGGTTAGGCCAATAGAAGTGTGTACTAACTTTCTGATAAGTTTTATTTATACCTTAATGGTCAGACAAAGGAGCCTCATGTGCCATGCTTAGAATTTCATTGCAAAAGCTTTGGGGCATTACTATTTGATTTTTGATGGCCCACTCATCATCAGCAAATACATCAGGTGGTCGCCATTTACGCATAAGCACTCCGTTTTTAACATAGAAACAAACTGGGTTCTGTGACAGTTGATCTTTAGAAACTACCCTGGGAAACAAACATGAAATATCAGGGTCCTTATGCTGTTCCGCGATAAGTTCGGACCTTGAGAATGCTGCATCCTGTGCAGGCGAGTCATTAGACGAGTCACTAGTGACTCCCAGAGTGTTATTATCTGGACCGTTATCCTCATGTGTGTTTTCTGTGGCCATAGATCTAGTTATAGCACATGAAGGATACAAACCAGGAATTTCCCGACTTTCCGGATCAGTGTCCTGATCAAGTGGCGGCTTTTCTGTCACTATTGGTACAGGCTGTACTTTGTCAC
The DNA here is from genome assembly GCA_026874595.1 of Sipunculus nudus. Classification (NCBI taxonomy): domain Eukaryota; kingdom Metazoa; phylum Annelida; class Sipuncula; order Golfingiida; family Sipunculidae; genus Sipunculus; species Sipunculus nudus. Next base: position 1,645,405 of record CM049317.1, read on the forward strand.
CTGCAACATCATTGCCTAGTAGCAACTGAATTCCCTTAAAGGGTAAAGTACTTATGCCCACAGTAATATTCCCAGAAATCAAATCGGACTTTAAATGTATACTGTGAAGCGGAACTGAAGTATGCCTGTCAGAAAACACACCATTAACACGTGCATGTGCGGCAGTAAAGGACCTATTAGAAAATGGCAAAATATTTGCTAACATGAGAGTCTGGCCTGAACCAGTGTCCCACAAAATTCAAACATGGGTAGAATCTGAAAAATCACTTGAAAGTGAAACAAAACCATCATGTATGAATGGCTCAAATAACTCCATTTCAGAGTCAAGAGAGGAATCTACTACCTCAGCTTCATTAAACAAAGAACTGACATTGACAGTGTCAGTCATAAACTCTTTTTCAGGGTCATTTAAGGAATCTACATCCTTTTTATCATCAAACTCCTCATGGGAGTCAACAGAGGAATTTTCCTCAGCAGAAACAAACTTCTACTTGTCATAAGAGGACCTGGCCTCATTTGAAATACTCTCGCAAGAGTCATAACAGGACTTAGCCTTATCCAGAGAATACTCCTCACAGTAGTCTTGAAAGGACCTAGCCTTATTAAATTCCTCGCAGGAATCAACTGAGGTTTTTACCCCGCAAGCTACGGATTCTTCTTTGGATTCAGCCGGCACTTGGGCCTCCGTAGCATCAATCTCTTTACCAGAGTTAATAAAGGAGTTGTGTCCCTTATTTACATGAAAAGAGCCTGGCTGTTGTACTATGCAATGCATAGATTTTGAAACAAAACCAGAAGGTCTGCTATTTGGTTTATTCGCAAGTTTTCAGCAGTCAGATATTAGATGACCTGCGTCCTTGCAGTAATTACAGATTTTCTTTGAAAATGACTGGCCTTTGTTGGACTTAGACACAGTGGGCGTGGACTGTGGTGTAGCAATGGACTTTGTTGAACTATCAGGACTACTAGTACTGGGTGACTACGCTTTAAACTTCTTTTGAAAAACCATACTGATTTACATTCCTGTTTGTGAATGACTGGTTTGATTTGCTAGTAAAGGACATTTTGTGTGTTGATGAATAATCATCAGCTAATTGAGCAGCAATGTCAAGTGTTTCAGGACTTTTCTCATCGAGAAAAGTTTTAACATCTGCGTTAATGCAGCGCTTAAATTCTTCAAGCAAAATCAACTGGCGCAAATTGTCATGATCTTTCATTACATTTTTAGAACTACACCAGCGATCAAACAACTGCTCTTTTGTCCTAGCAAATTCGACGTAGGTCTGTTCTTTGCGCTTTACCAAATTTCTGAATTTCTGGCGGTAAGCCTCTGGAACTAACTCATAACCTTTCAGGATTAACCGTTTTACCAGGTCATAGTCAGCAGATCCTTCTACTGAAAGCTCTGTATAAATTTCTCTGGCCTTGCCAGTCCATTCACTTTGAAACAGCATAGTCCAATTTTACCTGAGGCCATTTTCAATTTTCAGCTACCTTCTCAAAGTGTAAGAAATACTTATCAACCTCTTTTTCTTGAAAAGGATGGGACAAGTCTTATGTGTTTAGTAACATCAAAACTGTTAGTTGGGGCAGCACGTAGACTATGTTCTATTTTAAGTCATTTTAACTCAATTTCTTTTTCTTTTTCCTTTTCTAATTCTAACTGTTTTAATGCTAGCTCATGTTGCATTTCCAACTTTTAGAATAACTTTTACAATTCTAATTGCATATCAAGGCTGTCATTTTTTATGCTTCAACTTCACTCTCTTCAATTAAACCTTTTCTAACTAGATCTTGCATGATTTTAGCAATGATATCAGGCTTTCTCAAAGCTTTTTTTCACACTCAGCCCTAAGTATTGTCCCAAACGCAACAACTGTTCCATTGTCAATTGTTTAAGTTGATCAGGGTCGGGATCGTCAACAAACGTCTCAGGTTTGAAATCTGCCATGTTAAGATGTTAAAACAATAACAACACAAAAAAAAAACACTGAGATAAATCCCGTAAACGATGTGTTGTAAACAATATGTAATCTTGTAAACAATGTATGATAAAACAATATGTCCAGGTCAAGGCCTAATAAATTTTCAAAACTATTACGCCTCCCAGACAAGTCCACAATTTCATGTTACGGAATCTAATATAAACAGATCACGCATGCGTGATGAGCACAAAATGTTGTAATGGAGATTAAAAAAAAATCAGATTCTGTAACACTAGGCAGCGTGAAATGTGTAGGGGAATGAATAAAGAAGTCAGTGGTGTTTTGTTAACAAATAACCATATTTTTTTCTTAAATCAACCCTAACATTACAATACACTAAATCAATCCAACTGAACAGTATAACATCGGTATCACAACAAATCAATACAATCACACAGTAAATAAACAATGTGCACAGTACCTGGATACCACTACCGTCACAACGATAAGTTCTTTAAATGTATACTTTCGGAGAATGACAGTCCAGTGTAAAGCTCTTGTAACAATCCAGAAAGTCTAAAATTCAAACATGACTCGTCACAAAATCCAGGAGAAAGTCTGAAGAAAATCTATAATTGCCGCACTCATCGGATAAGATCCCAGAAACTGACACACGCTTCTGCGTCCGCTGGAATCTTCTCTGCTCTCTCTTTCGGCTCTAAAACACAGCCCTCTTATATAACTTTTCACCTCAAGCCGAGAAGCTTCTATTTCTCGAACATTCGAAGCATCTAACACAATATACGGTAAACACGCGTTCAGGAATATTTTAGAAAAACTTCGCTGTCTCTCTACACACCAGGGTCCACACGTTTCTCGCCCCAAGTTAGCATGACAACGAGAGTTCAACCAGTACGGATTAAGCATAGAGTGCAACAACAACACGAGTTACGCCCGTGTCACACAATAAAAAGAGCACCTGTAACAATGTATATTTTTATATATTTATATAATTTATATATGTAGGGGGCCTTTATGAATGTATATATACAGTGAAAACTCCCAATTACGACCACGTTGGGGACTGACTAAAGTGGTCGTAATTTGGGGGTGGTCGTATTTGTGAAACTGTAAGTTACCTCGATTGTATGTTTGGACCAAGAAATTTGTAAGTCGTAAGTCGTAATTACGGGGTGGTCGCAAGGCGGGGTTCCACTATATATATATATATATATATATATATATATATATTATATATATATATATATATATATCTATATATATATGTGTGTGTGTGTATGTGTGTTTGTGTAAAACAGTTAACAATAATTCCACACAACATTTCGATTTAATAATTAGAAATATCTTTTGCAGAGTTGAAGAAATGAAGAAAAAGTATATTTACAGGATCAAACCTTTTGAAATGTAATATTATCCTGATCACACAGTACTTTATTTACTGCATGTGCAATGCGTACATGTTTCGCAGACACCTCAGGTCTCTGATAAGATGTCATGTAGCTTAATGACCAGTGCCAGACCAGTTTACGGATAGTAAAACGTGAGGTAACCAGAACTCGCTTTTCTTTTGAAAACTTAATATTAAAACTTTAAAATAAAAAAAAAACAAATCGGAGGATACCAGTGACAGGAATTACATAATTCTGTTCTAGAAAATTCAATTATTATTAGAAAAAAATGAAATTCCGGGAGGACAAGGAGTACTGGATATGACCGGGGAGGGGGGGGGGTTATATAACCAAAATGTACACGCGTCGGTGCAGCTTGTGTAACTTGTGAAGGCGGGGAATGTGTCTGGTTTCCAGTCCAGCTGCTAATGAGCTATTTATAATCGCAATTCAAACCTTGAAAGAACATTCCGTGTCAGCAGGTGCCAGGTCATGCAATTAATGATGTGTTTGTACATGTCAGGTCAATGATACGATGAACATATTTAATACATTCCTAAAAATGTCCAAACCTTGAAGCGGGAACCTGTACCGGAGATATTATATATATAAATACATCAAACCTGTGCCCCGCTGTTTATTCAGTCAGTGAACCGTGTTCTCTACTTACGTTTCTTTGTTCTCCGCCAGTGTACTGGATACCTGTAGGCCGCAGGTATACCGTCAGTGTGTGTAGTAGGTTCGTTCACAGAAAAAGAAGTATCCACCAGGCACGCCATCTGCTGTACCTCATACAAAACATGAATTGTTGTCCCGCCCGTGGCCTGTTCCCGTGCAAACACCAGACGTATCCTCAGCTCCAATCGAATGCCACTTGAGTTATGTGTCAATACGCATTAACATTAACATTATTCTGGAGCTTTCACGTGGCCAGGCAACATGTACACGTACACGTGTTTCTCAGACACATCACCGACATATTATTTTTAGGTCTGTGTTTCCAGCTGATCGGGTCAGTCAGTGCAGGCAGAAACCATTCTGTATTATATTTTAAAGTAATATAATTTGAGTAACTGACGAATACATAATAAGCCAAATCTGGTTCAGGGTTATTTATCATGAAGTGTATATACATCTTCATGATAACACGTCCTGAGCCTATAAGTACCGTTAATTCCATGAATACCGACACGCGACCTGCTGACATCCGGATTCAGTCTGTACGACAGATGTCGGAAAGTGAGCGGTTTGGAAATGCTTGCGATGAATGTATCAGTTTGATAAAGGATCAGCGATATGGCAGTTATATGATAATACTCCGAGGATTTAATTTAGGCATGAATCTATCTCCAGGTTGAGTTTGGTTGCAACTGAATCCGTATCGGTAGAGGAGAAGCCGGAATAACGCTCTTTGGGGACCACACCCATGTCGATGAATTTTAGTTGTCTTCTCTCTATATATATGTCGACGATCACCGTCAGCTGATGAGATTAAAGTATACAACAAATGGAACGTGGGCTTAGCAGTAACAGTCATTGGCATTAAGTATAAACATAACTGAAGCTAGTTTGTTTTTGAGGCAAGACGGTCGCATCAGGGCCCCACATGAAATGTTTATTCACAGCAAAACAAAATTGTATTCATGAAGGTTTTGACAAAATTGGTTACGTTTTGGACATAAATGTTAGGAAAACATTTCATAAACTAGACAGCACTCAGACAGTGCAGACCTACGCCAAGGCAGCTCATTGACCCTGTATGGTATTGTCTGACAGCTCATTGACCCTGATGGTATTGTCTGACAGCTCATTGACCCTGATGGTATTGTCTGACAGCTCATTGACCCTGATGGTATTGTCTGACAGCTCATTGACCCTGATGGTATTGTCTGACAGCTCATTGACCCTGATGGTATTGTCTGACAGCTCATTGACCCTGATGGTATTGTCTGACAGCTCATTGACCCTGATGGTATTGTCTGACAGCTCATTGACCCTGATGGTATTGTCTGACAGCTCATTGACCCTGATGGTATTGTCTGACAGCTCATTGACCCTGATGGTATTGTCTGACAGCTCATTGACCCTGATGGTATTGTCTGACAGCTCATTGACCCTGATGGTATTGTCTGACAGCTCATTGACCCTGATGGTATTGTCTGACAGCTCATTGACCCTGATGGTATTGTCTGACAGCTCATTGACCCTGATGGTATTGTCTGACAGCTCATTGACCCTGTATGGTATTGTCTGACAGCTCATTGACCCTGATGGTATTGTCTGACAGCTCATTGACCCTGATGGTATTGTCTGACAGCTCATTGACCCTGATGGTATTGTCTGACAGCTCATTGACCCTGATGGTATTGTCTGACAGCTCATTGACCCTGATGGTATTGTCTGACAGCTCATTGACCCTGTATGGTATTGTCTGACAGCTCATTGACCCTGATGGTATTGTCTGACAGCTCATTGACCCTGATGGTATTGTCTGACAGCTCATTGACCCTGTATGGTATTGTCTGACAGCTCATTGACCCTGTATGGTATTGTCTGACATGCAGCATTTGTCCTTTTAAAAATATCCTGAATCAGGAGGTGAACCAGATCAAACCCAAAATGTAATCAATTGTTCCGTGCATCATTAAAATCTGTAACGTTATGAAAAATATTGCTAACAGAGAGACAGACAAACCATCGCTTGCAAAAACATTACCCCGCCTTTGGCGGAGGTAAACGGTTCCAAAGGACAAATATTATGCGAATATCAGGGGAAATCACAATATTCTCCTCTTCCACAAATACCATGTGCTCAGCTTAACGCAGTGAAATGGCTGTCATATCAATACTAGATAACCTTCTGGGGATCACAGGTACCCAGATATTGCTCCTTGTCAAAACATTTGATTAGGGATTAATGGTATAGCAAATGTCAATATATATATATATATATATATATATATATATATATATATATATATATATATTTCTGTAAACAGACTAAACAATGAATTTGTGCACGTGGACTGATGCTGCCTTTTGAAGTTCAGGTATCTGTACATGTTGGCGGCCTAGTAGGCTTAATTGTATACAGTGGTTTCAACCTTTCAACAAGTGTAGCACAGGTTGGTAGATACATGCTCACACATTTGTTTATGCTCAAGTCTAACGAGAGATATCTGATTCTACGTTCAACGTGTTCAAAAGACAAACGAGAGATACATGAATCTGATTCTACGTTCAACATGTTCAAAAAACAAACGAAAGATATCTGGGTATACGTTCAACATGTTCAAAATACAAATGAGAGATATCTGATTCTACGTTCAAGATGTTAAAATAACAAACGAAAGATATCTGATACTACGTTGAACATGTTCGAAAGACAAACGAGAGATATCCGAGTCTATGTTCAACATGTTCAAACGACAAACGAGAGATAACTGATTCTACGTTCAACATGTTCAAAAACAATGTCCAGTTATCAGATGGTTTAAATACCCGATTTTTTTTTTAAAATATAACAACGCCCTTTGCTTCGATAATTATCTGATTGTCAAAGACTGTCTCATTCTCTCATTTACGCAAGAGAAAGGACACATTAATGGTGCTCACGGTTAAATACAAATCTATCTGTATGAAACCTCCATTACTGAACACGCTATCCTCGTGCGAGTTATAATATAAGCGTAAAAAAAACGGTGTCATCTATTGTCAATGCCGTATTACGTTTGGTTGCATGTTTTTTGTCACTTGCCCATGACTGAGAACCGCGAAGGCGATATATACTGATACATTATACCAAACATTACGTCTTGAATCCTTTATCTCATATCTCGTCTATTTTCATGGAGACACCGCTCCGAGGATAAGTAATATCTCATACAGCACTATTTGTACTCATTTGAATAGAGTTGTATTCTGCATTTACAGCACGTGAGGTAATAAATGTTTCTCCATTTGATCAGTATGTCATGGAATTTCAGTTTGGTTGGACAAATGGTATCAAACCTAAACAAGTTAACCATCGGTCATGACGCTCAGCTGACTAGGAAGACATTCACAAAGGAATGTTATCATCTGAATGCCGTATTTTGTAGGTGGTATCCCCATTCAACTGAAGCATAGCGTGAAGGATATGGGTAACAGAGACCTTATTTCGGGTTTCCAAGAGGAATTTTCAGGGACCTCCCTGGATGTTATGTTAGAAGATTCTAGGTGCAATGGTTACGGTTTGTTCCCTGTTAACAGACGACCACATCTTTAAAGGTCTCTAAAAAATCGAAAAGAAATCGAAAAAAACATCGAAAAGACCTAGGTGGTGCCACCAGTCTGTAGGAACTGGTGATAAACCATGATCAATATGCATACAAAGAATCATGGTGATCAATGCATTAGTTGTTCAGATACTGGAGCTTTTATATCAAATTTTTAATTATTCTGTGGGGGGTAATTATGAGCCCCAGAACTAGGAGGATATAGGTATCAGAGATCTAATTTCAGGTTTCCACGGATATTTTGGGGGGTACTTTTGAGCTCATAACTCGGGAGGGGGGGGGGGGGATATGGGTAACAGTGACCTAAAATCAGGTACCAAAACGATTTTTCATGGACCTCCCTGGATGTCAAGTAAGAAGATTTTAGGTCCATTGGTTACGATTTATGCCCTGTTAACGGACAAGACGGACGACGTCAAGGAGTGAACGCTATAGCTCAGATGACTTTCAGTCCGCTAGCTGAGCTAAAAAATAACTGGTAATATAACTGGTGTACACAATACATTACTAGCGTTCTTTAACTATTACCGGTGCTGTTATTTTACAGTCTTTTAATTAATCTCAGTATAATTTACAATCTATTACTATTTCAGCTTGCTTACTCTATTATCATTACTAACATTCACTGTCTACAACTAATTCAATTATTATTATAACTCTAAGTTAATATAAATTATACTTTCACTAATTATAATTCCTTTTTTCAATTTATCTATCCCGCGCTCAAACTACACCTTGGAACAGTCGTAAACTCATTTGGACGTTAATTCTGAAGATACAGGAAAGACATCTTCATAAGAATGAACATCTGTAAATGCAAATATTAACCTTATTTGGCATTATTAACAGAACATCAGAGACATTTTAGACTGGCCCAGTCGATGCAATGATTTAAACTTAACTCTTCCAACTGACAGAGCCATCAAACCTGCTCTTGCAGGGTCGCAATGCTTAGAGCAGGTACTGCCAGCTAGCGGCAAATTATATAACTCAAATTACGGATCTCTGGTCGACTATTTGTGATAAGAGCTGGCGTCTTTCGGTACATGGAATCACGTTTTATTTTAAGCATTTTATCAACAAATATTAATACTAAAGCACAGGCATGACTATCCACGTTTCGACGGACAACTGTTCAGTCACCGTCAACGATGTATTATATAAATCCTAAAGTAACAAGCCCTAGACTAATATATATGGTTACAGATCAAATGACTAATTTATAATTCCACATATAATCAAATACAGCACCCATGTACAATAGTCGTGTATACAATACGCATGCAAACAGTGTATAAAACACAATGAATTAACATGGAGGGCAGAGTGTCTGATATTAGATTTTCCAATTGAGCGCTTGTCCTATGACACACCCCTGGTCACGTATGCTTCAGATCACGTGAGATGGAGACGCGGAGGATTCTTTTGCCGATGGGTCACGTGACAGGCTTCCCATGAGGCTATGCTTTTCCTTGTCTAAATCATCATCCTGTAACAAAATTGTGTGAAGGTGTAAACGCGAACGTCTTTTTCATTTTTAATTGGATATATAATCAATCCTTTGAAAACGGAAATTATTGTCTATTGCAAAGCATCTCTGGTCACCAAAATTAGCAATTTTTTCACTTCTAAATATTAACGTCTGGAAATATGTATATATATAATGTCCCCAAAGAAATATAATATAACATCGGCGGACACTCTACATAACATTTATAATGAAAACGACACAAAGATATCACTAAAGTAGTCCTAAAATACAAAATAAAATCTTTACGGTGATCACGATCGTCTCCTTCCGAGAAGGACAGAATTTCCTTCGGAAATATTTAGGTATACAGCAACAGATGACGTCATAAACAGGTATTATGGTCCGGGGGTCCTGGTCCTCCAGTCTCTCCCGACCTGTAATGATAAATGTATAAAGTGTGAGCATATGACGTCACCATTACGTCACCCACTTAGACATATAACGTCAGCCGCATACTTACACCTTCATACGTTTGATTAAATTCTACTGCGCATTAAAGGCCTGCTATTCGCCAGCCTTATTTTTTAGACTTATGTGATTTCTGAATTACTCAGGATATGTATTCATGAACTTTCCTATGAAGGATTGTTAACGCCCCTGTAAGTGTCATGAGCTTGTTTATCTACAAACTGTTCGTAAACATGGAACCCTTGCTCAGGCTGATAAATACACACACCTTGTGATCCGGGGTTGTTGATTTGGCACTTGTTGTTGTTGGTGAAATAATGTGAAGTAATGTCATATTTTGCATTTTGTAAAACTTTACATTTTGTTTCCCTGATGCCAGATATCTTGATTACGATGTGCGTTGGCGGGCATCCACATTTCATAAACAATTCGGGAAACCTGTGCACCGTGGTAAGGCCAATTTTTGTTAAAGAGTTCTTAATATAGATATCGGAATAGCCTCCTAAATCCATGAGGTACATCAAAGAGCCAATAAATAAATAAATATATATATATATATATAATATTGTTATTTTGGTCATTACGTACCTGTTAAGAATGAGACAATAATACCAACAAGGACGGTTGTTAATGTCCCGATGACAGAAACCCAGAGTAGTGATACACGGTACAACGGAAACACCTCATCTCTGTAAAATGGAAGTACATTCATAATAAACGATAAACAGAATGGGTAAAAAATAATCGTGCGGAATCTGAAATACACACAATTATCATTCGCGTCTTTAAGTTTTAACATATATTAAATACTTATTATTCAAATAACTGATATGCAAATCGAGGAGGATCTCATTGTAAGTGTTATGATTTAATGAAGATGGTAATTTTCTTTTATTTTATTATTATTTTTTTATGTTCTATTTAAAATGAGGTTTATCCTAACAAGTTTTCCTGGGCAAAGAAGAAAACCACTCGCAATACTTACAGCACAGCCATAATGAAAATATTAACTCATATATATGATTATTATATACAAAGTGTAGTTTAGGATGATTTAAAGTAATAATTTCATAAACCGAAAGTTACTTTTAATTTGATACATAGCATTTATTACACTCGTAAACAAAATATAAAAAAAGCAATATTTCCCAGAGACAAGAGTTAATATATACTAAACCGGATTAATTAGAAATACTCATGGTTATCTGATATAAACATACGGGGCGGGGTCAGTCGGTACAGGAGCGACCGTCGCGTTGGCAGCCAAGGTACAGTTAGCGACATCTGTCGGCAAGCTGGCTCGGTGAGGGTTGTACAGATACGCTCCGATGTTCATCCAGCCAGTCAAGGCAATGGCAGATACAGATCCAACAATCGCACCCTACATTAATATATATATATATATATATATATATATATATATATATATATATATAAAACGAGAGAGAGAGAGAGAGAGAGAGAGAGAGAGAGAGAGAGAGAGAGAGATGAAAAAACGTGCTTTATTCATAGTGAAGGATACACCTAATTAATTTAGTTGTTGCTTTAAAGGTGCCCATTCAAATTTATGGATTTCTGGCTTTCTCTACTGTATATATAAATGATCTAAGGATAATTATGCTTGTGAAATTCTTAAAAGAAGTTCTTAAAAGGCCTTTGTGAAGGATGTGTGAACTTTTTTATCGTCAACATGTTTTTAAATACAGCAGTGTTTACAAACGAGAATGACATATAACCTAAAGTGGTAGGTTGCAAATATGCCAAGGTAGAAAGGTCACATGATGCAAAAAGCCATTTGCAAAGCTCTGGCCTATATGACTTGCCACCAGATGCCCTTGTTGATTTTTTTTTTTTGGCGGGACCAGACATATCATTAACACATCGATAAAACAAAACAAACAGCCTGTGTGCGGTGATACCCACGTTTTCTGTCCTATTTCTATAAAGTTCAAAGGTATTTTTTTCTTTAGTTTTTAAAAGTCAGCTAGGTGAATGAGCATCTTTAAATTAAAAAAAAAAGAATATATCGCCATGAAATGAAATAATTTAAATTGTCTCACTTTCGAGTTGGCTGCGGAGAAGAACGCTCCTAAAACGAAAATTCCTCCTAGGGGTCCAACGATACCTCCCACCAAGCGCAAACAGGCCTACAAATAATAAAAAAATCAGAACTCCTTGTAGGATATAAAACAAATAAAAAAACAAATTCCTTTCATGTCACTGACTGGATACGTAAGGGACGTCACTCACCTCGAACACGTGACCAGACAGGGAGGTTGTGAGGCCGGCCATTACCATCGCTAGAGCTCCGTAAATGAAAACTGAAATGAAATAATTAGAACACTGTTAACAGTAAAACATGGTAGGTTAGTTGGTGAGTTATCATTTGTATTATTAAAATCCTATGGAATAACGACAACATAGGTAGTAGGATTGTTGAATTTGTGACCTAAATTCAATGCAATTCTTCCTCTATTAGCAAATGCGCTATATGTGGAGGATATATGGTCTGGGATAAAAAAAAAAAAACCTTGGCTGGAAATGCATCCACAATTTTTTTTAAAGAAATGGTTCCTTTGCCTTCAACTTTGACCTCATGAACTAAGATTTAAAAGGGTTCCTGCTTTAGTTGTTCACCGTGTGTATAAGTCAGTTTTAATACCAATGTGTAAATCTGTTTGTAGACGGACAGACAGACAGACAGACAGACAGATAGACTGATTACTATAAGACCTATTCAAGCGTGTTCGTAACTAACTATGTATGTACATCTGCCGGGGAACCGCCGACGGGCGCATTCGTTTGTTAGTGAAACCCGGATATAGTTCACAGCCTATCAATCTAACCTTCAGACCGCTTTTCCTGGATGGGGACCGACATTGACAAATTCATCCTCAAGTGGGCTGAGAATCGAACTCCCGATATACAGGGTCTGATTTTTACACACTGCTTCTTGAACCCAAAAAAGTCAGGTAAAATGGAAACAAGATGAATGAAAACTCGCTTGAGCTCCAGTATTGTGTGTCGTAAATTCAAAAATGGTTTAGATTTACACCTGACCTGAATTATTGCTTGCCAGAGATCTTCGATTTCGGCAAGCATGTTGGTCAGTTGTGTATGCCTGTTTGTTTGTCTGTCTCCACCCGCAAATGCACAGTTTTGTAGCGATCGCTTTCAAACTTACACAGTTGATGTACAACCAAAAGTGTCCGAAGCCTATTGAATTTTGTTAATTTTAGTCAGAGGTCAAGGTCTAGGTCATCAAAAGTTTGCAAAACGGTGTTTTCTTCATATCTTTGTCACCATTAGTCGTATCTACTTCAACTGTAGCTCATTTTAATCGTCATTCGAAGGCCTTTCTTCTCGTGTGTAGCTGACTTAAATTGGCCTTAACCATGGTTACATATTTTCGGGGAAATGTCATGATAAATGGTCTTATTTTTCTAACTTTGTCAGTTTTATAGCTAGAGAGGTCTAGTTTTTTGCATCAGGTAGTATTCAATTAGTGTTATTTGATTATATTAAAAGTCTTGCAATATCTCGTACATTATCTCGTTAAACGAGATATTTCGAGATATCACTAAGTAATAGACTAGAGTCTACAATTATGCAGGAATCATTTTGAAACTGATATAGCTTATGTCTGACATTAATATCTAGAAACGGATTTTTCATTTTCCGGATATGGCCGCTAGGGGGCGCTGCACTTGAACCTCCCGAACATAAAATTTTTTGGACATATCTCCAAAACTATAAACCTCATTTACAGAAATTATAGCTTGGTTTCTTCCTCTGGGTCTTCTTGATAACCTGGGAAAGTCATCTGGTCTAAATCTTGTATCACTTTGTCAGTATGTCTGTCTGTTTGTCAGTTGTCCTCAAATTCGCCTGCTTGCTGGTTTTCGCATATATAGCATTCTACAGGCCACAGTTTTGAAGGAATTCTTTTAAAACTGGTACATGTTATGTCTTACACAAATATCTCGAAACAAATTTTTCATTTTCCGAATATGGCCGCTAGGGGGCGCTCTCCATGACCCTCCCCAACATATCATGTTTTTGGCCATATCTCCATAACTATAATTCTCAATTACAAACACTATGGCTTATTTTATTTCTATTGGTATTCCCCATAACCTGAGTAAGTCAGGTGGTCTCATTCTTTTGTTACTTTGTTAGTATGTCTGTCTGTTTGTCAGTTGTCCTCAAATTCGCCTGCTTGCTGATTCTTATGTCTTACATAGAGCATTCTACAGGCCACAGTTTGAAAGGAATCCTTTTGAAACTGGTACATGTTATGTCTAGCACAAATATCTCGAAATAAATTTTTCATTTTCCGAATATGGCCGCTAGGGGGCGCTGCACATGACCCTCCCCAAACATATCACTTGTTTTGGCCTTATCTCCATAACTATAATTCTCAATTACAGAAAATATTACTTATTTTCTTCCTCTTGGTCTCCCCCATAACCTGAGTAAGTCATGTGGTCTCATTCTTGTGTTACTTTGTTGGTATGTCTGTCTGTTTATCAGATGTCCTCAAATTCGCCTGCTTGATTTTTCTTGTGTCTTACATATACGATTCTTCAGGCCACAGTTTTGAAGGAATCCTTTTGAAACTGGTACATGTTATGTCTTACACTAATATCTCGAAAAAGATTCTTCATTTTCCGGATATAGCCGCTAGGGGGCGCTGCACATGACCTTCCCAAAAATTAAATTTTATTTCTTCCCCTGAGTCTTATCCATAACCTAGTTAAGTCATCTGGTCTAAAGCTTAATTGTGTCACTTTGTCAGTATGTCTGTCTGTTTGTCAGTTGTTGTCAGCTATGTCTGCTTTCATGATCTTTTGTGTGAAATATGTCGTGCAACAGGCCTAACTTTTCACCAGTCGTTCTGAAACACTCAGTTGTTAGAAAACCGAAAGTTTATTCTGTCTGTCCGTCTGTTTGTGATTTCAACTTCCGGCAAGCGTTCGACCGACCTATGGTCGTCTAGTTTTTTTTATTCCTTATCATCCTTTATGTTAGAAAGAAAGGAATAGAATTCAAAGTGTTCAGGATGCCACAAAACCTGTATAGCAAGGCCCAAACGGATACACGAGGGGCACTTTTTCATAAATGAATATTAATATAGAAGATTATCTTGATCCACTCCTCCATTATTTGAGAAAGGAATGATGGAGTGAAAAAAATCACAGAATAAACTTCACTCCAGTGATCGATTATTAACCTAAAGGTGATGAGAACCCGGATTCTATTAAGGAAGTGCACATATCTCTGTGTGCATCAATATGACTGTGATTTGACCAACTTGTGCGGGACTGTGTTTTGACTTACCTGTGCGGAACTCTGTTATGACTTACCTTGGCTTCTTCCCGCGGGGAGGGTCTTGGTACAGTTATATTCCAGAGCGGAACTGTTTCAGTTCTACCTGGGATTTGATAACTAACGTTTCTTCTCCAGTGAGTAGCCCATATGTTCGTTTGCTTTCAAGCTTTATTATTATTATAACTCGCTTTCACTTGTCAGAGCAGGTCTTGGTACATTGTTTTTCGTGAAGTTGACTGTGTTTTTCCACCTTATCATTACGTAAAGATAACATTTTTTTTTCTCATGTGCGGGAATGTCTTTTGTGTTTTACCTCACCCTCACTCTTTGGTCATTTTCTTTCTTTCGGACATTCCGTGGTAGATATATTTTTCGTATGTGTTATTCTATTTTTACTTAATCCTTTTGTGACGATCACTTTCTTTCTATCGGCTACTCCATGGTACAAATTTTTTTCGTGTGCCGGACTGTGTTTTGAATTTTACCTAATCCTTTGGTGATGATCACTTTCTTTCTCTCGGGCAAACCGTGGTACTTCGGTTCCAGAATGTCGCTCCATGTGACAGCCGATAGCGAATTCATGGACGAACTCAAAGAACTTAAAAAAAAATAAAGCAAAATTTCAAATGAAAAGAATCAACCTGAGGAAGAAAGAGTTAGTCATTTGAACTTTAAAAAAAATAACAGGTAAAGTATATTACAGCTTAGATTTGTATCAAAATCCTCCTTCTCATTTGAGAGATAACAGGTATTTCTTACTTATAGAACACATTTATTTTCAAATAATTATCTAATCAGTTGTCGTCATTTTATTACAGACGATGCGTTTCGTTTTATTGTTAAATGTCGTACGTGCTTTTCCATCGAGTAATCAGATATGGTCCACGTAAAGATAAAGGGGTAACTCACGATACCGATAAAATATTCGACCTCGTATTGCAATGTATTAGTGAACCATTGTATCGTTACAGTCATAGGAAAAAGTAAAGAGTAAATGCAATCTTTATGTAACAAATCAAATGAAAAGAATAAACCTGAGGAAGACAGAGTTAGTCATATGAACTTAAAAAAAAAAATAAAGCAAAATTTCAGGATCTGAAGTACCTTTAGGATTTTTTTTTCCTTTAATGCTTAGATATTTTAGCCAACCTTTGGTTAAATGTATAAATAAGTTTTCTCACCTGAGGGCGCCACTGAACAGCACTGCCAGAAGGACGCCTGTCAGTCCTGGGTAGTTGATGACGCGGGCGATGAAGTGTAGTAGCAACTGAAAAATCAGGTTTATATATTTATATCATGAAGTGCAGGAGCAACTGAAACATCAGGTATATATATTAATATCATGAAGTGCAAGAGCAACTGAAACATCAGGTATATATATTAATATCCTGGACTTTCACACGTAAAGACGGATGTGATCAGCAGTTAAAATTCAAACATTTTCCAGAACGAAGTTGCCGTTGCTTATGAAGGTATGACTAAAACTTCTGTTATAAATTATCCAAAGACGAATGTTCATTCATGTCCTGTCTGCTTGGATCTGAAGGGAATTTAAGAGAAAGTTCGGATTATTTCACAAATCACCGGAGTCACTAGTACTAGTATCTTCTTACTTGGTTTGAGCTTGTGATTTCCCCAGCTCTCAGCGGGTCACAGCTTTGCTGTTGGTAGTAGGCAAAGACAGCCAGACTGGCCAGGCAGGTCGGGACGGTGACGGCCAGGAGGAGAGGGATGTTCAGTAACACTGACCTGAAAGGTAAATCATAAACCTCACTGGACTGATGTGTCAATCATAATATGGCGCATGTGTGCTGGGGTAGTACAACTCATAATCATTACATTTGAGACAAAATATAAATTCAGATTTAGTATCGAGATTAAAAATACTTTTCAAGAGTTTCTAAAGCCCCATAAAGAGTTGTTACTGTCATGTAGGTGATATCCTAGAACTAATATTAACGCTGGTAATTATTTCACTCACGTTTTCGCCATCGTCAGCGTCTCCAGTGCACAGTATCTCTGGACGCTGGTTTGTGCCACGCCCATCCAGCAGATGGCGTAAATACCTCGGCCGATGATCAGAGGCCAGAACGTCAGGCGGACGGTCGGGTCAGGGTTAAAACTAGGAATTAGAAGATAATAACGTAAATGTATAGCTCATACCTTATTCTGACAGCATTATATACCTCCTTATGTTGGCGAAGTATGTTGTACTCTGCTTTGTTATTAGATTGGTCTGTCTGGTGGAAAATTTGTATCACTTTAATGAATTTTTCATGTAAAAGATTTACACAATTCTGAGAAAGGACAGTTTTTTTTGACTGAGGGATAGGGCCATTTTATGGTCGCCAAGACAGGAAAGTTTAGTAAGGATCTTGGCGGAGCTAAAGGTTCAGGCTGTAGTTTTTGTTAATTTGTTTACTCCCGTGATGTAAGTACAATTTGTTATAAACCTACAGGTATGTTAATTTGTTTACTCCCGTGATGTAAGTACAATTCGTTATAAACCTACAGGTATGTTAATTTGTTTACTCCCGTGATGTAAGTACAATTCGTTATAAACCTACAGGTATGTTAATTTGTTTACTCCCGTGATGTAAGTACAATTTGTTATAAACCTACAGGTATGTTAATTTGTTTACTCCCGTGATGTAAGTACAATTCGTTATAAACCTACAGGTATGTTAATTTGTTTACTCCCGTGATGTAAGTACAATTCGTTATAAACCTACAGGTATGTTAATTTGTTTACTCCCGTGATGTAAGTACAATTTGTTATAAACCTACAGGTATGTTAATTTGTTTACTCCCGTGATGTAAGTACAATTTGTTATAAACCTACAGGTATGTTAATTTGTTTACTCCCGTGATGTAAGTACAATTTGTTATAAACCTACAGGTATGTTAATTTGTTTACTCCCGTGATGTAAGTACAATTCGTTATAAACCTACAGGTATGTTAATTTGTTTACTCCCGTGATGTAAGTACAATTCGTTATAAACCTACAGGTATGTTAATTTGTTTACTCCCGTGATGTAAGTACAATTTGTTATAAACCTACAGGTATGTTAATTTGTTTACTCCCGTGATGTAAGTACAATTTGTTATAAACCTACAGGTATGTTAATTTGTTTACTCCCGTGATGTAAGTACAATTTGTTATAAACCTACAGGTATGTTAATTTGTTTACTCCCGTGATGTAAGTACAATTTGTTATAAACCTACAGGTATGTTAATTTGTTTACTCCCGTGATGTAAGTACAATTTGTTATAAACCTACAGGTATGTTAATTTGTTTACTCCCGTGATGTAAGTACAATTTGTTATAAACCTACAGGTATGTTAATTTGTTTACTCCCGTGATGTAAGTACAATTTGTTATAAACCTACAGGTATGTTAATTTGTTTACTCCCGTGATGTAAGTACAATTTGTTATAAACCTACAGGTATGTTAATTTGTTTACTCCCGTGATGTAAGTACAATTCGTTATAAACCTACAGGTATGTTAATTTGTTTACTCCCGTGATGTAAGTACAATTCGTTATAAACCTACAGGTATGTTAATTTGTTTACTCCCGTGATGTAAGTACAATTTGTTATAAACCTACAGGTATGTTAATTTGTTTACTCCCGTGATGTAAGTACAATTTGTTATAAACCTACAGGTATGTTAATTTGTTTACTCCCGTGATGTAAGTACAATTTGTTATAAACCTACAGGTATGTTAATTTGTTTACTCCCGTGATGTAAGTACAATTTGTTATAAACCTACAGGTATGTTAATTTGTTTACTCCCGTGATGTAAGTACAATTTGTTATAAACCTACAGGTATGTTAATTTGTTTACTCCCGTGATGTAAGTACAATTTGTTATAAACCTACAGGTATGTTAATTTGTTTACTCCCGTGATGTAAGTACAATTTGTTATAAACCTACAGGTATGTTAATTTGTTTACTCCCGTGATGTAAGTACAATTTGTTATAAACCTACAGGTATGTTAATTTGTTTACTCCCGTGATGTAAGTACAATTTGTTATAAACCTACAGGTATGTTAATTTGTTTACTCCCGTGATGTAAGTACAATTTGTTATAAACCTACAGGTATGTTAATTTGTTTACTCCCGTGATGTAAGTACAATTCGTTATAAACCTACAGGTATGTTAATTGCATTAAAATGTAGAGCAGGCACAACACCCTTACGCTGTTCATTCCAAAATGTTCATACTTTAAAATGAATTCTCAATTTCTTGAATGTATATTCAAAAATGTTACTCACTCAAAAAACCTGATGCGTCCGGATTTATACGCGATGTCCCACACCTCCACAATACCGCCAACTTTAATACATCCCTAAAAACAAAAACGTATCAGAATATGATATGACATATGTGTCCTTCTAAAAATAAAACATCGACTTCCTTATCCTACAACATATGTGTCCTTCTAAAATAAGACAGGAATGAAATAATCCATTCAGGATCTCCGTGTCCACACAGATTCTAATACTAATTACAACATCATTCAGGTTTTTAACATTAAGTCTTATCGTAAACGTTCTATAATCAAATAACTATAATAAAGAAAAAACATGATTTAGTTGACGTTAAATATTCTTTGTAAAGGACCAATGAAAATGTTTTGTTTTACTAAACATGACGAGTACACTGATGATACCTGTATTTAATAATGATTGGTTCTTACTATGACGAGTACACTGATGATACCTGTATTTAATAATGATTGGTTCTTACTATGACGAGTACACTGATGATACCTGTATTTAATAATGATTGGTTCTTACTATGACGAGTACACTGATGATACCTGTATTTAATAATGATTAGTTCTTACTATGACGAGTACACTGATGATACCTGTATTTAATAATGATTGGTTCTTACTATGACGAGAACAATGATGACACCTGCGAACAACACCACTCCTTGGAACATATCTGTCCAAATCACCGCCTTGATCCCACCCTGTAATGAAGAATTAACGGGCCCACGTAAAATAAAATGTTGCAAATCGTTATATAATGTATACGGGCCAAATGTAAATGTAAATTACAGGCCATATATACCATATAATTTTAGTAAAGTAAGGCTGAAACACTGTATTATCCCACCATATATGAAATATGATACCTCAGTAACAATACAATATATGATACATAACAGGTAAAGTATATTACAGTTTAGATTTGTATCAATATTCTACCTTCTCATTTTAGAGATACCAGGTATTTCTTACCTATAGAACATATTTATTTTCAAATAATTATCTAATCAGATGTCGTCATTTTATTACAGACGAAGCGTTTCGTTTTTATTATTAAATGTCGTACGTGCTTTTCCATTGAGTAATCAGATATGGTCCACGTACCGATAAAGGGGTAACTCACGATACCGATAAAATATTTGACCTCGTATCGCAATGTATTAGTGAACCATTGTATCCTTACAGTCATAGGAACAAGTAAAGAGTAAATGTTTATGTAACAAATCAAATGAAAAGAATCAACCTGAGGAAGACAGAGTTAGTCATTTGATCTAAGTAATAATCATTTAGACAGTGTGCCTGATAATCTTTGTATATGAGCACTTTTAGTGTACCTCACCATTACTGTATATAACATAGTCACCAGCCCCGCGATAAGAATACTGGCCCACACTGGGAACTTGGCCACTGCAACAACAAACAGGAGAAAGCAAGGTTAGTCGGAGTTCCTGGTTTACACAAGAAACAAAGAAGATGATTTTACATAACTAATCAGCTGAGACAAGTTTAGTGGCTCGAATCCAAGATAGACGAGTCAGCTCTAAGATGGAAAACACCTGTTTCTTCGACTGACAGATGGACAAATGGTTTTCAATTGTAAGAATGCAGACTTTTTTAATTTTTAATTGATTTTAATGTATATGCATTTTCATATTTGACGAAAAGCTTGCCATCAAGGCATAGAGAACCTTTCAGTTGGAAAAAAAAACATTGGATACGGATTGGAAAAGTTCATGTGATTTTCTTTTTGTTCGCTGACATTTTCCAATTCGAGTAATTCATAAAAGATATAATAATAATAGAGATAGACAATAATAATAATATTTATAAAAAATAACCGATCATATATTTTTAAAAAGTTACAAACCTGCTTCCAGCGCTGTCGCAGGGGCAAACATAGCAATCCCCATGTACACGATCTGTAAAATACAATAGTCCATGAGTAACCATTGACAGGTAAAGTGGAATAGAACAGTCCTGAGGTTCATAATATGTCAATTAATGCTAGAGCAACAAGTAAAATGGAGCAATATCCGTTTGAAGAATCGTTCAAGTGGACGTAATAATAATGATTAAATCATTAAGTGCGAACATCTGCAGTTCTTTAAACATGGTATTTCTTGTTGAATTTATTGAAATTTGCTTTTACTTCAGGATTCAAGCCTGTATGGCCGGTGCCTTCACCGTGTCGCAATATTCTGTTATAATATGTCATTTTAATTTTATCTTGCAGAAGAATGTTCTAAAAACACTCATAGAAGGAAAACTAAGAAAATAACACTGTGAGCTAACTTAAAACGTACTTTGCTAATTTTTGAGCTTGCTGCGTCATGCGCGCAACACATGATTGAGCATGCAAGGTTTTTTTTCAGATTAATACTTGTTAACGAAGTACAGCGTAAATATAATGTAAAATACAATAGTCCATGAGTAACCATTGACAGGTAAAGTGGAATAGAACAGTCCTGAGGTTCATAATATGTCAATTAATGCTAGAGCAACAAGTAAAATGGAGCAATATCCGTTTGAAGAATCGTTCAAGTGGACGTAATAATAATGATTAAATCATTAAGTGCGAACATCTGCAGTTCTTTAAACATGGTATTTCTTGTTGAATTTATTGAAATTTGCTTTTACTTCAGGATTCAAGCCTGTATGGCCGGTGCCTTCACCGTGTCGCAATATTCTGTTATAATATGTCATTTTAATTTTATCTTGCAGAAGAATGTTCTAAAAACACTCATAGAAGGAAAACTAAGAAAATAACACTGTGAGCTAACTTAAAACGTACTTTGCTAATTTTTGAGCTTGCTGCGTCATGCGCGCAACACATGATTGAGCATGCAAGGTTTTTTTTCAGATTAATACTTGTTAACGAAGTACAGCGTAAATATAATAGGTTAGTTACGTTTACTGAAGTCGTAGATCATGCAGGGGATTGTCTGAAGATGAAGAAAGCAGAGTTTTAGAGTTAGTTGAGTAGTTTCTGATTTTCTTTTTCACAAACACATACCTGATTAAGGATGAGGATGCAAACAGCTGTAATGCGGAGGCCACGTGACCGGAAGCGCAGGTCAAGGTACTGAAAATATCAAGAAAAAAAATTTAAAAAAATGTCCGAATCTTAAACATAATTCAGTCAACATATGTTACAATGTGAATACAGTGAGCATGCCAAACATATCTGACTTCACATACCAAATCTCACAGTTTTACATCTATCTTTGAATATAAATATATAGAATTTGAGTTTATATGGCCAGCATGTGAGATTATATGAGGGAGTTGTGTAATGCTATGACTAAATGTGTGAGTTGGTGTGACCAGGGTGTTAGTAACTGCGATGTTAATTGCCATTGTGTGTCTTGGTGTGATGTTTACTGAAATGGTGTGATGATAAGTGCCATAGTGTGATATGGTGTCACGTTAACTGCAGACGGGTTGTCCTACTATCTTTCCTAGGGGTCGTGAGAGGGGGAGGGGGGTATTCGTGTACTCATTCATTGACACCCTGTTTTCCAGGAGACTAAGCCTATTATAACGTGTTTATGTTGGTAATTCTGTCTGTCTAACAGGCAGCCGTGCATTGATATGTCCTTTCCGGGTCATTGCCAAAGCGTAATGATTTTCCTATTTGTATTTTCTCTTACTTGTTATGCTTTGGTATTTCGGTAGTCATTCTACCCATGAATTCATTAGGCCGTATACCAGTAGCATATTATGACTATTTGTACCGCTCTTTATTTGATTACTGGTTGACGGACTGTCGGTGAGAGAAAAAAATGCTCATACTGCGGTTAAAAAATCATGTAAATACTGTTCTGTGCATATAGAAATTATCTAACTGTGCACATATGATTATCTATGTTGAATTACATGCAATCTACAATAAACTAGATGTGGTCGGACAATGGTCCTCAGAGGGCCCCGCATTTCTGGTAGTGCTGGACTGGTTTACATATGGGTGAAAAGTTTAGGTTCAAGTTGAAAAATATGAGAAACTAAAACAGGTTTTTATCAATATGCATGCATGAGGGAAAATATTTCTGGTTTTAATTATATTAAAGAAGATATGTATGAAATAATGTGTGCAATAGGTACTCTGTTGGCCATATTTGATTTTGAGCAAGTCTGTATTTCAATTGGTCAATAGCCCTCGTAGACACCAATAATCCCTGTGAATTTGAGAAAGATCAAGCAAATGTTGTTGATGAGTAAACGCGCGCGAAAGAAAGTCAGCGATTGGGCTGTGGCGGCCATATTTGAATTCCAAGAGGTCTGCAATTCAATATGTCCGGAGCCCTCATATATACCAATCATCCCTGTGAGTTGGGAAGTCAGCGATTGGGTTGTGGCGGCCATATTGAAATTCCGACAGGTGTGTTATTAAAAAGATCTGGAGCCCTTATATGTATTAGTCATCCCTGTAAATTTGGGAAAGCTGATGTATGTTGTTGCTGAGTTATCGCGCGCGAAAGAAAGTAAGCGATTGGGCTGTGGCTGTTATGGAATTCCGACAGGCCTGCAATTCAACAGGTCTGGAGCCCTCATTTATACCAATCATCCCTGTGAATTTTGGAAAGCTTAAGAATGTTGATTCGAGTTAAGAAAATCAGCGATTTGGTTTTGGTGGCCATAATGGAATTCCGACAGGTCTGAAATTCAACAGGTCTCGAGCCCTCGCTATGTATCAATCATCTCTGTGAATTTCGGATAGCTGAAGTATGATATTGTAGAGTTATCATTCACGAAAAAAAAATAAGCGGTTCGACAATGGCGGTCATACTGGAATTCCGACAAGCCTGTAATTCAAAAAATTTGGAGCCCTCGTATGTACCAATCATCCCTGTGATGTTGGGTAAGCTGAAGTATGTTGCTTCGAGTTTTCGCGCGTTAAAAGAAATCAGCGATAGGACTGTGGCGGTCATATTGTAATTCCGACTGGTCTGTTATTCGATAGGTCTAGAGCCCTCGTATGTACTAATCATCCCTGTGAATTTGGGAAAACTGGAATATGTTGTTGTAGAGTTATCGCGCGAAAAGGAAGTGTCACTGACGACGGACTGACACGGTGATCACTATAGCGACAAGCAGGGCCCTAATAATAATATTTTGACATGGAACCATATAGGGACTTACGTCTGTCAATGTACATGTAAAAGTAACATTTACATCAATTGTTCTTTGAGCACCTCCAAGTATATAAATAAGCATATATTTACACACACACTCGCATATGCATATATAAGCTATATACTCGCTGACGGAGTTTTTACGTCTTTTTCTGGGGGGGGGGGGGGGGAGATGAAGTTAAAAATGTTGCGCGTGTAATTAAAAGATATTTCATATACGTTATATGGAGTGAAGTATTGTGAACTGGTTGGTGTGAAAATCTTCAATATCAGATCAAGAGGGACGCGCATGTCCAGATGTTGGTTGAAAGTAATGAATGAACTGCAATATCGAAAATATCTGGATGTAATGATGTAAGCTGAAAAATTATATATTGTAGGTAGAGGGGAAGGGAAGGGGAGGAAAGCCATTGTTTGTAGGAATTTTACGTAAACACGTGGCCGTTATTATAGGCATTCCGATTTTGCCAAAACCAGTTGGGCTGTATCCGGTGATAGCGTAAACGTAATTTAGAAACCACTAAAAATCACTCCAAATTAGTGTTCATTAAAATGATTTATTTTCATATCGGTGAGGTAACTACGGGAACCAGTGGCGAATCCAGATGCCCCCTGCTACATAGATAACATTTTAAATATGTGAAGAATTTTGAATTTTGACGCACCTGTCACAAGAATATGAGAAAATTCTGTTCTCTCAAACTTCTTTGCAAAACGTTTGCTAAACTATTTATATTTCTCAACAATTTTGATATTAACTTGAAAGTCAAAACATTGTATTAATAGTTTATAACATGTTGATATCTATACGGTGAAAATGCCCATATTTATACCTAGCAAGATATCATACTTTTGCAATCCTCGTGGTAGTTTAATTGATATGTTCAAGTAGCATATTGAATCTCTGTGCAATTTACCGGCTTCGGTGGACTAAGCAGCCCCCCCCCCCCCCGGGACTCAACAGAGCACAGGTTGTCAGTTCGAGTATTAGCCGAGGAGCCGTGAAATTTTTCACAGCCCCAGCTCTGTGGGCTAATGGGAAGGCCTGGTCTCAGTCACAGGCGAAATTAGGGGGGGGGGGGGGGGTTCTCGGTGTTGTGACCCAACAGGGCCTGAAAAGCCCCCCCCTGATTTGCTTCTTTATTTGCCCTGCAAGTGGGTCAGTCACACACACGGGTTTGTTCACATGCACAATAGAACTTAATCCCCTGCTGCATGGAGGTTGATTGAATTGTGAATGACCGCATGGCTGAATTCAAAGCTTTGCCGAAGGTTTTATATTCCATGGGCCTCCCGGGATGTCAAGGTAGAAGGTTTGGGTTCCAATGGTTACGATTTTTGTCTCGTTACCGGAAAACCACATCTTTGAAGGCCTAAAAATTGAGACAAAATGGGTAAAAATTGAATATGCTTGCAAAGAATCATGGTGACCAATGCATTAAAGGACATGACCAGCGAAATATACTCCATTTGTGTAGAGTGCATCTTACCCCTATTAAAGTGACATACCGCTGGTGACTTGTGCTGACTGAGCTTTATTAATGAGCAGTTAGGCAAATATGTGGCTACTCGATCGTCACAGGGTCAGTGCTACACAGCCGCTCGGGTTCTCAAGTGCAGGCACAGGCTGTGACGTCAGCTCAGGAACTGCAGGCTTACTACGGCAGTCACCCTGTGTATATACAATGGCCACTGATTTTGTAACGATGTCCTTTCTGAAAGTTTCGAGTCCATCACGGATTCAACAGTTGATTTTGACTCTTCAAGCTACGACATCTTTAGTGATCATTCAGGTAAAGATACAAGGATACCGGGGAGCGAAAATGTACAGCCGTACAAGTTTGAGCCGACCCTGAGCAGGGATGATGACAATTCGAGTGACGAGTCAATAATATACAATCACCGTAACGAATCGGGAACAAAGAATAGTTATTTTATAGTCGTTTTTATTCCAAATAAACATGTAAAATAGGTGAACATTATGTAAATTAATTGCACATATTATGTGATAAATGCACATCAAATTTTAATACAAGACATGTCAGCTGTGAATGATAAAATGTCCAGTTTAATATCGTCCCGCGTGAAAGACAGGTGTGCAAGTCCTTTAAAATGATGCGAATGACTAACATACGGGTATCCTGATCATATTAATATAATGCTTGATAATTTACTGTTGCATAATATGCGATACATTTAACCAGGTCAGGGCTGACCGCAGTTTTAAGACGTCCTTCGATTTAGGTACGTACTTCAAAGGAAGGACGGTCGTCCTTAAATCGAAGTAGGAAACCCACAGCCTTCGTGTCGCCAGCTTGCGATTACTTTACCCGTATTTTCTCCATATTAAGTCAATGTTTATTGGTCAGTTTTTGCTCAGAACCACTGCCAATGAATCGGGCAACCTGATTGGATGCCAGTTGACAAGATCGAATATTGCACATAGTGGCCGACACGAGACGATCTTTGACGAGGTTCTTTGCACACAACGTTAAAATCGAGCTTTTTTGAGCGTATTATCACGCGGGCAACATCAACTTTATGTTAGAATGAAGCATTAATTACTATTTAACGGAATTCGGATAGTTTATTAAGATTCTATCATCGATTTTAAAGCAATCCACTGTTATCCATTGTTTGCAAGTTGTGTATATTCGCGTACTAAAATCGAAATACGCAAGCATGCCGTGAAAAACGATTAAAATATGTAAAAATATAAATAAAGATATAGCTGTTAGATATTTTGTGGAAATTATTTATTTTGTGTATTTAATAAACTTAATAATATTATTAACTATATAATGTTGATACGTTACATGTATAGGCCTATATATACCGTGCATGGTGGAGTGTTTATGTGCAAGACGCACGTGTGTGTTTGCAAAATATCAGTTTACTGTTCTGGTTGTTTATTCAGTTTAGTTATAAATGATATAGTGTAAAAAATACTTGTATATTTAAAAAATAAAACTGTAAATATGAATTAATGTACCCACGCAGGAAATTTGTAATTAAAATACATTTATTTTCTACATCTGTTAAAAAACGAATTACATGCCATCACAATGTCCATTTTGGACATTCACAAGTTAAAACTAAGGTGTTTTTAACCAAGTCATATGGATATGTTCTCTTAAATGTGTAATTTTGTTGAGTGACCAAGGCATAATTTTAAGCTTGTGTTTCAACGAAATTGTATGTACCAAAATTCAACAAGGAAATAAATTGATGACCATATATAATTTACGCTCCCCACTTCTCTGTCATACGCAAACACATATAAATATATATATTTATATACTTTTTTATTTGTAATGGGTTATATTTAGGAACTGCAGGAACAGATGATAACAGCTATGCATCTTCACAGCTGTGGTCCGGCAGCAAACCTTGATGTGCAATTTTTGCATGCCTCCGGCCTTCCGATGAACTCCAGTTAACACGTCAGATCTTTTAAATCACGGTTATTCAACATACATTAAATCAATTTGTGTTGTGTTTTTCATATTTTTATGTTTCTGATAAATAAATACATCATTGTGAAGAGGTTCAATTGATTTTTCTTCAACATTTCAGGTGTTTATATATCACATGATTGAAAAATTAAACAAGATGTGTCATCATCTGGCTTTAATCATCTGGCTTTATTAGTTCTGGAATAAAATCTGCAATCAAAGAGACATATAGGAATAATGATTTTTATGAATGTATTTTTATAATTTTAGGTCTTCTATGAATGAACATTGCAAAAAACAAATGTTGCCAATTTTAATCAAGTTTTGATTAATTACACAGAAGTCTAGGAAATTACCGTATATTTTAAAATATACATAAAAATCCCTTTAGAAAGAACGAAATCCCTTTTCCAGTTTAATCTGCTGTGCAGCCTTTGTACATCACATGATGTTCTCATTTTACTGTAAATGTTTAATTCTTAAGTCAAATTCTTCAGCGGAACTTGTATAAATACAATGAACAGAATTGACAATACTATATCAATTCATGGTATAGTCATACTTGCATTATTTTATAGGCGCACTTCAAAATGAAATATATCCCGATATTTATTCGTTTAATTATGACACGAATGATTTCTATATGAAATCCATATGTTAATATGAGTGTCTGGGGATTTCCTTTCACTGTTATTGGAAGGAAGGCACACTTTTGGTAAGTTAACTAGAGGCGTTCTTCGATTTTAGCACGCGACTATATACAACTTACAAGCAATGGAGAAACAGTGGATTGCTTAAAATCGACAGAAAACGCTGTACATCACCGGTAGGCCTAAATATCAAAGTTATATATTTATAATATTATTGGATTTATTAAACACACAAATGAAGTGATTTCCTCAAAATATACCTGGCAACCAAATCTTAATATATATAATTTTACATAATTTGTACGAGGGGGTTCAATTTTTATTGATTATTTAAGGAATGCTTGCAGGATGTTATAGATGTGTACTTGTGTGTTAAGTACGCTACTAAATGCAACTTCAAGCAATGGGAAAGAGTGGATTGCTTTTAAATTGGCAATATAATTTTAATTAACTATCCGAATTTCGTTTAGATAATAATCAATTCTTCATTCTAAAATAAAGTTGATGTTGCCTGTGTGATAATTCGCTGACAATGGCTCGATTTCAACGTAGTGTGAAGGCTAAGCACAAAACGGAAGGAGCCAATGGCCCCTCCCAGCTTGCCCGCCTCACGCAAACAAAGTTGACCCATTTCTTCAAACGTTCTGGCTGGCTCAATGGAAACCTGTGTAAACTCACACCATCACGGTTTGTGTTACTGCAGCCACCCGCTAAACAACTATTTGGCATTATTTTAACTATTAACGATCGAACGCAATACAGAAAACGGTACACCTATTGTCATGAATTCACACATGTGGCTTTGTTATGACCGACTGCCGTTCTTGAGCTGACGTCATTCCGAATATTCATGAGGCACGGGACCGATCATTGCCGAACGCGGGCAGGGTGAAACCAAGCATCTCGGTGCTCTTATTAGACGCGGTTTTAATTACTTTAGACCGGTAGTAACGACGACACACAGAGCCAAAAGTTACAAAAACAACTCATCTACGGTATAATATAATCAAATTGCAGTTTTATTTACGCTGGTCATGTCCTTTAATTGTTCAGATAATTGAGCTTTTGTATTAAATTTTCAATTATTCGGGGGGGGGGGGGGGGAGGGGGTTACGTCTGAGCCCCATATCTCGGAGGAAATGGGTAACAGAGACCCAACTCAACCTCAAAAACACCATTAAGGACTATTGTTCATATGAATAACGCTTGCTTTCAGTGAGGGATTTGAGCATGTCTGGCCTTTGACCCAGGCTCTCATCCACGTGCATGGTCATTATAAGTGAAAAACACAGTTTCTTGCTTCGTGAAATGGAGGGTTCAACCCAGGAAGGTTTAATGACAAAACCTAATGCAAGGTGCCAGTTTCAGGAACTAGGGTTTGGTGGGGTGGTTGCGGGGGTTTCAGGCCTTAAAATTTTTCTGATACGATGAAAAAAAATTGCGGCGGCTGAAAATGGGAAACGGACCCTTCGCATTGAGTCCCGTTGGGTTCGCTTCTGCTTACTTCAGGAACAGTTTCCTTGCAACGTACATTTAATTAATCTTTCATGCGTTGCTCACATCAACCTAATCTTTATACGTCCACTTATAGAATCCAGTCAAATATCACCGATAACCTGAATGCCCCCGCGTCTCATTCCAGTTCGCAATGTAAACAACATCACTGACCAGGTCTTCAAGGTAAACATACCGGGGTATGAATTTCTTGCCACGAGAACAGCGCCAAAAAATTAATGTAATAATATTTATTCATATCTTATTGAGACAGTATCACATTTTTCCCCATATAACCTATATTTTCTTTTAACTTTTAGAATAAATAAATCAGCCAACATTCCACCTCTCATTTAAATATCCCAAACCCCGGTAAAAAGCCCGGTATACCGGGTTTATCAGCTAGTTGTTCAAATAATTCGAATTTAGATATCAATGACTTACATGTATGGCTGGTGATGAAAAGGTAACGTCGTCTGCAAACAGCGTTAGCTTTATCTCTTTGTTCCCTATTGTCTACCCTTATCTCTATAATGTTTCTTACAATCTGTGTCTGACCTTCCATGATAAGAATAAATAAATTGGAGCCATTTGGTCTCCCTGTTTTGCGCCCCTTGACAATATAATGGAACAATTAGAGGAGGAATCATTATTCAGAACGCAACGCGAGGAATTAGTACGCAACAGTTTGTCCCAATTGATAAACAATTTAACACACTCAGTATTAAACCTTAATCCGACTAATCAAACGCTGCCTCAAAGTCTGTCCCAAACAATGTTCCAGGTTATTATCATTTTTTGCAAAATTTAGTGATATCTTAAACCAGTCTTGTCGAATCATCTATGTATCGTCCTGGCACAAACCCAGTTTGATCCATATGGACTAGTCTCTGTTGACTTTACTTAACCTATTAACATATTAATATTTTACTTAATACTTTACAATCAACATTTCTCAGACTATTAGGGCACCAAACATTGATAACATCCTTTTTTTTGTCTTACATATTGTAATATTAAACAAGCACATTCGTGGGATATATGTCCTTCGCTGCCGCCTCTTGTTATTAAAACTACCTGTGTTTTCCTCTTCGTGCTTGCCTTCTGAATGTGTTTGTTTTTTATTTTCCCCTGAAGATGTCTCCACATGTCATAGTGGCTGTGTTTTAGTTTTCATTGTCTCCTGAAAATGTCTATACGTCATAATTTTTTATCTGAATTTAGAACAAAAGGGAATCATTTTTTTAATGGAGCTGGTGATTATGAATTTTCAGACAGACTTTCAATAAGCCAATCCCGACCAAGGAAGGCAGGAGACTAATCACCGACCCAAATTTGCACGAAATCGGATAATATTTAATAAAGTTATGGCACGGAAACGAAAACCTGAAGGAGAGACAGACAGACAGACAGACAGACAGAAAGACAAACCCAAATCAATGTCCAATGCTCCGCGGCAGCGGCGGACAATTAAGCCGTAGTTGTATTTAGATACACTAAAAACATAACAGAACATACACGTGAATGAAGGATATCTTTCAAATTTATAGGAAAAACAATTATTAACATAAGTTGTACCCTGATCAAGCTTGGGCCAATAATCCTTACGAACGAAATAGATGATATAAATGCATTTAAATAAATAAGCATTCCTATATATACATATACAGAAGTGATAAAAAAGTGATCTTACAGTATTATATATATGCCAATAAAATGCAGGCACGATGGTGTATGACAATACATATTATCTACTAAGGATATCATCAAGGCGTTAACCTTAGTTACATTTGTATGTTGTTACCATTTGTTTTTGGTTAGCACTTTGCCATTCTAGGTCCATGCGTCTTTTATGCTACTATCATTTTTCAATCATTGGACAGTTTCTGTACAATCTCTATTAATGTAACCATGTTGTCCTCTGAGAAAATACGTTCTGAACACTGTTTGTTCTTTTTAGATGTACAATATTGGATTCTTAAGAGGAACCAGAAGAATCTGATCCTGTTGGTCTTCTTTTTGCATGTTCTATTAATCACATAATAAAATTGTTTTGCTACATACCACAACTACTGGTAACATATCAAAATATCACCAATCATAGTGTTGGAGTGCCATCTAGTGTGAATAATGAGTAACCCTGGGTGTTAGTAATGATGATATTGACACCTGATGGGCAAAATAATTTTTACGATGTAGCTGAAGGGAAAATGAAACAGTATGACAACATCCGGAATAAACCGTTTAAAAAATGTTATGTAGAACAAAGAGCATGCGCGTAGTTTGTCTGAATGGTGAAGAGGAAAATTTGATCGTTTTTGCTGGACTTCCAGGGGCGTAGCCAGGATTGGGGGCTAATATGCATGTATGGGTACTATGTAACCTATTATATATACAAGTATATATATATATATATACAAGTATATATATATATATACAAGTATATATATATATATATATATTTATTATATATATTATTATTATTGTTATTATTATTATACGTTATATATTTTAGTGTATGAAAATATATATAAATTAAATTTCAATTATGAACCATGATTTCATTAGGGTTAGTTACAGGTACATGGGGAGGGTATGGGAGGGGATATCCCCCTCACCTACTGGGAATGTTTTTTTTTAAATACCATAGAAAGAGGATATTTTGAGGTAATTTTCACAAAAAAAGAGGATTTCCTGTTCCTGATAAACTGTTCCCTTGTGTCTTTGCGTTATGTAATCAAACTGTAGAGAAGTTCAATATTTAATATTTATATTTCTTCAAAATTAGGATATAAAATTTCAATCGTTTTCAAATAAGTCAATGGCGCAAAGGCGCAATTACGTTTGTAACTTGCAAAACATTATCTTTTAAATGAAATGCTCGTGAAGAAATAAATGATTAGCTGAATTATTTTGTTAAACTTTGAATTTTTCAGGGTTCTGTGGTCTCGACAGCTCACAGGACAGATCGGGCGTTCGAGTACCGGTATTACCAGAGGAGCCGTAAGATTGTTGAGGGTCGACCCCAACCTGTGCCCGGTATTCGATCGATCTGCTGTTGTTCTGCAGCTGTTCATAAATATCCCTATACTCAGCTAATAAATTTTAAAGTAATAAACTGCAGATAACTTAAATAAAGTCTAATTGCTTACTAATAGTAAGAAAAATAAAAAAAGAAATTTAATCACGAAAATCGGAAATTAGATAAAATGAGAGATTTTGCAGCTTAAAGGGGGCTGCGCGCCGAAGGCGCCCCCTCTGGACCGGCCACTTATAGCATAGGCCTATATCCGCCACTGATATATATATATATATATATATATATATATATATATACATATATATATTTGTATTACATTAAGTGAAATTCCGAAAGGACGGTGAGTCCTGGATGTGCCGGGGGGGGGGGGGGGGGGGTGCCATGGCCCCCTGCGGCCTCCCTTTGGCTACGCTCCTGACTTCTGGACTTCAGAATGTGTGAACGAGAACCAACACTACATTACCAGCTTATACACAGGCCCGAGCTTACCCTGATTTAAAACATGGTGACAAGGGTGATTGGGTACGTGTTATGTAACTTTGTGTGCAGTGTCAGAGCAAGCTTCAGTGTCCAGTGGAGCGTTGTGATTCCAAATATGCAATTTTAACCCCCTTTACAAATCGAGAAACTGGCCCACAAAACTCAGACCCAAATTTTCTCCTCCCATCTGAAATGTTTCTCCCAAAATTATCACACTAATAATCACAGAATTTTGAGAAAGTGTCCATTGTACCCTTATACAAATAAGTGCAAACTTTTACAAATGTTACCCACACAGTTCCCTGAATAAAAAAAAACTGGATTGTGAGCTCCACACAGACCACGTGTCACCTGCTTGTGTCACACCTGGCCTCAATTTTTATTTAATTTACATATTACATTCATATTCATATTATTTATAATCATATTAAAGTACTATTTTATTGGTACATGTGTATATTTACACTTCGAATGTTCCGCATTAAGCTGACTAAGCTATTTATCATAACATGGGAGCGTTAGTTTATTAGAATTGCAAATTAATTTCTGGGTAATCCTGTTAATACGGGTGGGTGACGTGTTAAAACATTACATACCCGTACGTCCAATTAAAATATTGATATATAAACTAGCTATTAGAAACAAAATGCAAACTTACCTCAAACGCGCTGGTAACTTTAAGTTTGTAGAGCAGCGGAACGAACGTAAAAACACAAAATATAAACCCGAAGAACGATCCAATGTTAGATAAAAACATCATGGTGCCATGCTGGTACATCTCGGCCGTGGTACCCAGGACGTATATCGCGGACACGTAGGACATGAACATGGACACGGC
This sequence comes from Sipunculus nudus, assembly GCA_026874595.1. Lineage (NCBI taxonomy): Eukaryota > Metazoa > Annelida > Sipuncula > Golfingiida > Sipunculidae > Sipunculus > Sipunculus nudus. The sequence continues at coordinate 1,679,665 of CM049317.1, forward strand.
CACCGGTACCAGCTGAAGTCGACGGTTCCCCATCAGATATTCTGTTGTAGACCGCTGTCTGTCACCCGTACAGGCAAAATACAGGCCGATTAATAAAGAAAACACCAAAATCAATACGAATACTAAAATATCAGCCCAATGCAGGATAAAATGCGCACTCTCAGCTGATGACATGATGCCTCAATTAAAACTTATGACTCTTTATATTTTTGTTATATTAGCGTGTTCGTAAAGAAAAGGCGTCGCTTCGTTCACCAGTGTGTGCTCTGAGGCACCGAGCGAAAAATTACGGCGTTATATAGGGAACTCAAGGCCAGGGAAAATAAAGTATTCGGTTAGGTACAGGCCAAGTTATATAATTGTTATTTTAGCGTGTTACATAAAGGAGAGGGGTCGCTTCGTTCACAAGTGTGTGTTCTAAGGCACCGAGCGAAAAAAAAAGCTGCGTTATATAACGAGCGCAAGGCCAGGGAAAATTACATATACGATTACGTACAGGCCAAATTGACTATTAACAGTGAGTAATCCAACTTAAGTAAATCACCCAATGATAATAATTACAAATGATAACAATAATAAAAAAAAAATAATTATTAATGATAATAACAAAGAAATAATAGTTTTAATAACATTTTTTTAAAATTTGTAATTGTTTCATTACTCAGACAAACTGTCTCCATGGTGAGCTAAAGCAAAGGGTTTTTTCCCTCCGTCCGCATTACTTACTTTTTTTAAGTTGGTATAAAAGGCTATAAATGATGACATATCCTCGCATTTTCTGAACCAGGGCCACGGGTAACAATAATATGTGGTTAACGGGGCGACACTGTGGTGTTTAGTGTCCTGATGGTCAGATAATCTGTTGTTAACGGGGCGACACTGTGGTGTTTATTGGCCTGATGGTCAGATAATCTGTTGTTAACGGGGCGACACTGTGGCGTTTAGTGTCCTGATGGTCAGATAATCTGTTGTCAACGGGGCGACACTGTGGTGTTTAGTACCCTCATGGTCAGATTTCAACTTATGTTACTTGTTACTGTCTCGAGGCTCAAATATAATGCCTATACAGCATTGCCTTACCATGTACAGGTGGTCACGTGATTATAACGACAACCTTCCGAATCAGCTTCTCTGCCGTTCGCTTTCGTTTTTATTGCATTTATACTAGTTGTTCGCCCACTCTTGTATAAATAATTTGATAAGAAATTCCTTTGAAATTCTCAAGTGCTTTAAATGTAAATTATGCCCTGCCCATTAATGCCATAAAATTGAACGTATAACATTAACAACGTCTCGTGTTATTTTGCTGGGCGATTGGTATCAAATACAAGTTATGAACCTCTATCGATATTTTATTTTTTTTATTTAATAATCTATCGGTATTTTATTTTCACCGTAAAATATCGAATTCAAATCTTTAACCACAGGTATTAAACTTGGCAGTTTTTTTTTTCAAAAGAAAATCATGAAAATAAGAAATTTAGCTGCAGACCCTATGGATATTCACTCTTGGTATGTTCCCGTATATAAGCCGTTTAAGTATCTGAGACATACTGGTATGTTGGTATAATGATTAGTTCGTTAACTGAAAACACGTCCAATACGGAATTAATTTGTTCTTTTGTTTTTTAGTCTTTCATGGAATTGGTGCATGTGTGTGTGTGTGTATGTGTGTGTGTGTGTGTGTGTGTGAAGGGGGGGGGGGGGTGATAAGAGGGAAAGCGAGTCTTCAGGCAAAAATAGCGCCTCAGTGTTTTCACAAGTATAGTTGGTGTTATTTCAGTAAATACGACCACGGGTTACTGGGTCAGTACACGAGACCCACATCCTATTAAAATGAAACACCGTCTGCGGCATCCCTGATACCTCGCATCTTCAGCACACCAGTATCTGGACGGTATAACATTTAACGAGCCGCGTGTTTGTTAAAGGACCAACCCATCTGTAACACAGTAATTGATAATAATGGTGTGGTAATGCACAGTATTATTAAATATGTCCTGTAGTACAATGTCACAGATATACAGGCAAGGCCTTCCCAGTTATAATGACATGAATTATTTGCTTTCTTAGTGTCGCATTATCTTATATATCAATATTCTCAACAATTAGTCTGAGCATTCTATTAAAGATGCGCGTTCACTGCGTCTTTGATTTTAAATTAAAACACTCAATCCAACAGCCAACTCGATTCTTATAATTTTTGTTAAGTTCTTGTCATAAAGCAGTGACATCTATTTTCGGTAAATATGAAGTTAAGATATAACCAGTTTCTGTTGATAAAGTCGGGAGGTCGTGAGTACAAATCTCAGCCAAAGGGGTCAGATGTTCACTGTCGGCTCTGCGGGCTTTGTGGGAAGGGTGTTCCCCGCAGCCGTGAATCACTAACTAATGAGTGCATCTTTGGAGGGTTCCTCGGTGTCATGACCAAGCAATGGAGGTGATTAAACACCCAAAACCTTCAGGCTGGGTAGCCACCGGGCCTGGGTGACACCAGGATACAAAAATAATATGACAGGGAGGGAGTACTACCGCCCTGTCACCTAGTCCCAAACCGAAATGGAACTCTTCAGATGTACAAACATGTATTTGATAAGAGAACATTGAAATGGAGGCTAATATCTCCATTAAAAAAAGTAAAAAAAGAGAAGCTAAGATATCATCCCTGGATAAAACTCTAAAATCAATCAATTATTTTTTGAATACAAATAAGACCCCATTAAGTATAATTGTATTATTTTAACCCTAGTCGGAGTAATTTCTGGTAGTATATGTATTAATGAAATTCATATTGATTTTCATGTGATATTTTAATTTTGTTTAAATATCTGATTATTTTATATAATTATGAATACTCGTAAAAATTGATTAAGGACAACTTGGCTGTAAATGTAGGTTCGAAAAAAAAAACAAATCATTTAAATATGATTATGTGAGGGCTGCACAGGTCAGAGGGTATTCACGTCGATGAAATACATGACCACGTTCATTGTCCGACTGGTCGTTTAAAGGACGCTTGCTCCCACGCCAGGACCATTGAATAGAGTGTCTGTTGGTCCTGTATTCTCACACCAATGGTGTTTAAAGATTGACCAGTAGGCGTATTGGTGACCGGCATTCAACAGTATCAAAAGCGCCAGGCCAACTGGCTCAGAGCATTCTGTCACTGCATTATCAATTATCATTATACATGGCTATTTGAAGCACGCACAAACCTGCGTGTCTTTATGTGACCCGTGATGCCAGGTCAGGGATATGTGTAACGTAGCTGTCTCTTTACTAGTTTGTACTCAGTCTGCCCAGTGCCTCGACTACCAGTGTTACTCAAAACAAAAGTAAATCTTTAAATCGAACTTGCCCTGTGTTATATTCAGATTTGTTTAAACTAAAGCATAACTGATAAAATTAACAATCATTAATAAGTAATTAGACAATTAGCTTAAACTGGAATGGTGTCTGTTTTAAACAGCGTGGTGATAAGATATCACAGTCAGAAGTACAGTAATTTATCGGTCACCCAGTGGTCACAGATGCGTGTTTGATTCAGTGATATGGCTGCATCAATGAGCTCAGTCTCAGATCTGATGAGGTCATATGAACGGGTAGCTTTAACATTCAAGTAACAATTTTATTGACTCCCTTGCGTCTAAATTTCTCAAGATTTTGAATTGTTTAAGCTTATTAAATGACAAGGGAGCTACTCAATGGGATGGTAACATGTTAGGTTTGTTGACTCTGGGAAGAATGTGAACACCAAATCGCATATCTTCGTGGACACCTCGCTTTCTGTCGGGCCACGCTGTTGTACCTGCCGAAATAGAGTTAAAAACATCACTAGATCATACAGAAAATGTCTGAATATCAACACATTGGAGACTGATACTGAGAATGGCCGTGGCGCTTCTAATCAGTTCAGCCTTATTACGGTTATAACATGGATTTATAATTCACCATTAATGAAAGGAAATGCACATTCTTTAGCGAAATCCCTCAATACAGAAAAGTGTAAGAACTTTCGGCCAATACTGAATATCTGTTTTCTGTAAAAGATGCTTGAGTGTGTAGTCGCCAGTCTACTTATGACTCATACGGAACAAAATAACCTCCGGGAACTGATAAGCAGCCCTCACGCAACATCATGGAGTAGAGACAGCCTTGCTCCGGGGTCAAAATTATATTTTCTGTGCTCTTAATTGGAAACTATAATTCTCATGAGTTCTCCTCGACCTAACGGAAGCTTTCGACAGTATAGACCATGTTAGTTTACTCAGTCAAAAACCGATACTGTGCTGTCTTGGTTTTCAGGTTTTCATCTTACCTTTGAAACCAGATTATTGGGTCGCCCATCTTAAGATCGGTGACCCATCTTAATATGAGATCACGGTCTACCAATGCATGCTCAAAGCTTTTAATAATAAAAAAAGAATAAAAAGAAATAAATACACATTTTTTTATCCCTGCGTATTTCAATGTTTATATTTTACAGTAATATATGTAGAAATTAGCTTATGAATAGAAACTTAAAAACCTGCGATTTAAATTTGATTGTTTTTATTTTTTAAATAACTAATATTTAAAGTATTATCAATATCAGTAAATGAACATAGGGAGGTGGACATGTGTCAAGGTGATATTGTTCATCGGTTATTGGGCCTGACCAATCTTATGATGGGACTGAACCAGTAACCGATAAAGTTATTTGGTTTACCCATCTCGGCATTTCCAAACTGATCCCTGGGCAATATTGATCTGTCATTGGGTCTGACCCATCTCAAGATGGGTCTGAATCAATAAACGACGTATAAAATATTAACATAACATTATATATAAAATGATAACATTTGCTGTCTCCTGTATGTTGATGAGACGCAGTTTAGGTAGTTAAGTTTCACACCCAGAAATGAATCCAGTGAAATTTCGGCTACAGAAATCTGTGTGTACAACATAAAAACTTGAACTGAATAAAAAATGTGCCTTTGCCTTATGTCCAGATTGTAAAGAGCGAGATCTTATTTTTTTTATAATTATTATTATTATTATTATTATTATTATTACGTAGGTGTTTAAATGCTTAGACAGAAGCCATCGTCTTAACATACCACAATGATCCAGCTATATGATTCTACCTGCAGAGGTCAACGCTATTATATTGAGACTAAAGTGGCCAGATTTAATAAGAAATGTATTGTCACAATACCATACTGTATTTGTCAATGAACTCAGAATAGCTCATTGCTTTCCTTCAAACACAGTGAGTGAAAACGTCAGGTGTGCTGTCCCGTCATGTTTGTCTTGAGACTGGCACTTTAAAGCCTACATTCCTCCCTGCTGAACCGCGACCCGTTTCTAAGCATGTCCAACGTAGCCATTGTGCCGTGATTCAATGTGTACAATTAAAGAGGTACTGGAGGTGGCCTAGCGGTTGTATATTCTGGAAGTTACATAGCCAGGTGATAACATATTCATACAGATACGTATTCATGTGGTTATAGATATAAGGATGGTTAAATATAACTTATTTTACATATCACTTTGGTTTCATATCTACGGAGCGCCTGAAGAGCATCGGTGCTAATTTTTTTTGTAAATATCGCGTACCCTCTCGATCTTTTCGCGTTCTCTCGCAATCTTCATATGTCACCATTTCGCTTAAGTAGTAGCTTAATAAGTATTGGGAGGGAACGCTAATAGATCGCGCGAGGCCACGCTACACCACTTCAATGAGATGGTGAAATATACTGCGTGGGAATGCTAAACAAATCGCGAGGGGACGCAAAACAAAAATCGCGAGGAAACGCGAAAAGATTGCGAGGGACTAGGCCCTCAATTGAGATATTTAGATCCCGTCGGAACGGATAATGTTCGCGAGGAAACGGGACATTAACTCAGATTTAATATAGCACCCACTGATGTGCCTTCAGGGGCTCCGTAGACCTATATATCAATGATGTAAGAGAACCAAGATAAGCTAAAGAAGTTCAATAAGGTCAGTGTCCAGGCGGTAACTTGGACTCTACTTTGCAGAAAACGGGTTCATTTCCTCCGTCAGGAAAAAAGAAAGATCCTATTGAGAAATGTTATGACACGATAACGGTCATCATCATCAGCATCATCACCATCATCATCATCAGCAGCAGCATTGCATTGTGGGTGGTAGATGGTCAGTTTCGGTCAAGATACAAGACATCAGTTTTGTTTTAGATTCTTTTATTTTCTCCTGGATTCAGTCGCATTAGTATATTTTTTTATTTTATTTTTTCTGTGTGGGTGCATACTTTTGCTTGCTTTGTCGGCCTTGTTTCGCTGATAGTTTCCATTAAATGCTTGATTCGGTGCTTTATCTGCAATGCCGGTGCTTTTCTTGACTCTTTTCGTGTTTGTATGGAATCTTTCCAAGACACCCGGAAATATATCATTACATCATTGTTCTCTCTATTAGAATCACGACTGATCCATGGTAATCCATGTAAAGCCTTCATTTCTATCAGAACCACGAGTGATCCGTGGTTATGCATGTAAAGTCTCCACTCTCTATTAGAACCACGAGTGATCCATGGTTATCAATGAAAAGCCTTCAGTCTCTATAAGAACCACGAGTGATCCATGGTTATCCATGAAAAGCCTTCACTCTCTATCAGAACCACGAGTGATCCATGGTTATCCATGTAAAGCCTTCACTCTCTATTAGAACCACGAGTGTCCATGGTTATCCATGTAAAGCCTTAAATCTAGCCTTAAATCTCTATTAGAACCACGAGTGATCCATGGTTATCCATGTAAAACCTTCACTCTCTATCAGAACCACGAGTGATCCATGGTTATCCATGTAAAGCCTTAAATCTAGCCTTAAATCTCTATTAGAACCACGAGTGATCCATGGTTATCCATGTAAAACCTTCACTCTCTATCAGAACCACGAGTGATCCATGGTTATCCATGTAAAGCCTTCACTCTCTATTAGAACCACGAGTGATCCATGGTTATCCATGTAAAGCCTTCACCCTCTATTAGAACCACGAGTGATCCATGGTTATCCATGTAAAACCTTCACTCTCTATTAGAACCACGAGTGTCCATGGTTATCCATGTAAAGCCTTAAATCTAGCCTTAAATCTCTATTAGAACCACGAGTGATCCATGGTTATCCATGTAAAACCTTCACTCTCTATCAGAACCACGAGTGATCCATGGTTATCCATGTAAAGCCTTCACTCTCTATTAGAACCACGAGTGATCCATGGTTATCCATGTAAAGCCTTCACTCTCTATTAGAACCACGAGTGATCCATGGTCATCCATGTAAAGCCTTCACTCTCTATCAGAACCACGAGTGATCCATGGTTATCCATGTAAAGCCTTAACTCTCTATTAGAACCACGAGTGATCCATGGTCATCCATGTAAAGCCTTCACTCTCTATTAGAACCACGAGTGATCCATGGTTATCCAAGTAAAGCCTTAACTCTCTATTAGAACCACGAGTGATCCATGGTTATCCATGTAAATCCTTCACTCTCTATTAGAACCACGAGTGATCCATGGTTATCCAAGTAAAGCCTTCACTCTCTATCAGAACCACGAGTGATTCATGGTTATCCATGTAAAGCCTTCACTCTCTATCAGAACCACGAGTGATCCATGGTTATCCATGAAAAGCCTTCACTCTCTATTAGAACCACGAGTGATCCATGGTTATCCATGTAAAGCCTTCACTCTCTATTAGAACCACGAGTGATCCATGGTTATCCATGTAAAGCCTTCACTCTCTATCAGAACCACGAGTGGTCCATGGTTATCCATGTAAAGCCTTCACTCTCTATTAGAACCACGAGTGATCCATGGTTATCCAGGTAAAGCCTTAACTCTCTATTAGAACCACGAGTGATCCATGGTTATCCATGTAAATCCTTTACTCTCTATTAGAACCACGAGTGATCCATGGTTATCCAAGTAAAGCCTTCACTCTCTATCAGAACCACGAGTGATTCATGGTTATCCATGTAAAGCCTTCACTCTCTATCAGAACCACGAGTGATCCATGGTTATCCATGAAAAGCCTTCACTCTCTGTTAGAACCACGAGTGATCCATGGTTATCCATGTAAAGCCTTCACTCTCTATTAGAACCACGAGTGATCCATGGTTATCCATGTAAAGCCTTCACTCTCTATCAGAACCACGAGTGGTCCATGGTTATCCATGTAAAGCCTTCACTCTCTATTAGAACCACGAGTGATCCATGGTTATCCATGAAAAGCCTTCACTCTCTATGAGAACCACGAGTGATCCATGGTTATCCATTGTAAAGCCTTAACTCTCTATCAGAACCACGAGTGATCCATGGTTATCCATGTAAAACCTTCACTACAGGATGTGGAGTTATAGTGATTGATGAGTTTATTTCTGTAATCAGTAAAAACAAAAAATAGTCAAAAATACATTCTTTAACCCCAAAAAAGTTCTGACCAGACATGTATTCCTCCGTGTGTGTAATCTTAAACTGTCTAGAATGTTATCGATGAAGGTCACTGGGAACTGTGAATAGAGGAATGCATATTTGATGGAATAGAAATATATCCGCACATAAAAGTGTTTAATGTTTTGATTTTATGCGCGATATATTGTGGATTCAGCTGCGGCAACAGAAAATGAAAGACTGACACTTCGAGTACTCCTCGCATACAAAATAGGGCCATTTATTATATTCCTTAAGTCCATCATGACATATTCAGCATTCCTCCAATGCGGCTTTCAGCAGTGCAAACCGTAGCGCGGTTAAGATTTGAAATGATTAATGTTCATCAAATGACGCGATGTAAAGGAACATTTAAATCATTGTCACACCCGAGTCATGTTGTGATGTGTCCTGTCAGTAAATGATAGGGAGGGGACAAAACATGATCATAACATATGAAAGAACAGACCACGCACCGTCACATACCGGCATTCAAGAACATCGAGCAGTCCGTGTCTCATCCAGGCGTAACTAGATTTGATACATGACCGAAATAGCTGAATAATTTACCTGTCACGGTGGCATTTCAGTTTTTTTTCTTCTTTGGTCAGCGAAGAGCTGTACTGTTCTATACCCAGCTCAAGCATTACTTGTTGGAATAAGCCAAACATAAAATTAGACCCTTGTTCAGACTGGACGGATTTTGGTAATCCAAAAGATGTAAAAAAAAACTTGATCAGAGCTTGACAACACCTATGCCATTAATTGTGCGCAATGTTATTGCCTCAGGGAAACTGGTATACACAAATAATTGTCAGCAAGTATTCATGTCTCGATTTTGGGGGGGGGGGGAGTGGTCCAACACAATCAACAATAATCCTACTAAATGATTCCTCGAAAGAAGGAATAGGCCTAAGTGGGACTTTAGAAGGATTCTGATTGGGCTTGCCTAACATGTGGCATGGTTTACAATATTGTACAACATCAGTCCTGAGGTTAGGCAAAGAGAAGTGTGTACTAACTTTCTGATGAGTTTTATTTATACCTAAATGACCAGACAAAGGAGCCTCGATCATGTGCCATGCTTAGAATTTCATTGCGATAGCTTTTGGGCATTACTATTCGATGTTTGATGACCCACTCATCATCAGCGCATACATCAGGTGGTCGCCGTTTACGCATGAGCACTGCATTTTTAACATAGAAACAACCTGGGTTCTGTGACAGTTCATCTTTAGAAACTACCCTTGGAAACAAACATGAAATATCAGGGTCCGTATACCGTTGTGCGATAAGTTCTGACTTTGAAAATGCTGCATTCTGTAAGGGTGAGTCGTCAGACGAGGCACTAGTGACTCACAGTGTTATTATCTGAACCATTACCCTCATGTGTGTTTATCTTGGCCATAGATCTAGTTACAGCACATGAAGGATAAAAACCAGGATTTTCCTGACTTTCAGGATCAGTGTCCTGATCAAGTGGCGGCATTTCTGTCATTATCCGTACAGGCTGTACTTTGTCACCTGCAACATCACTGCCTAGCAGCAACTTAATTCCCTTAATACGTAAAGTAGTTCTAATGCCCACAGTAATATTCCCAGAAATCAAATCTGACTTTAAATGGATACTGTGAAGCGGAACTGAAGTGTGCTTGTCTGAAAACACACCATTAACAGGTGCATGTGCACCAGTAAAGGACCTATTTGAAAATGGCAAAGTGTTTGCTAACATTCTGGCCTGAACCAGTGTCCCTCAAAATTCTAATATTGGTAGAATCTGAAAAATCACTTGAAAGTGATGCAAAACCATCATGTATGAATGGCTCAAATAACTCCTTTTGAGAGTCAGGAGAGGAATCTACTACCTTAGTTTCCCCAGATTCCTCTAATTCCTCCTTATTTGAGTCAATAAAGGAGTTGTACCCCTTATTTACATGAAAAGATCCAGGCTCTTGTACTGTGCTATGCATAGATTTTGAAACAAAACAATAAGGTTCACCTTCTTTGTATTTGCAGGTTTCCAGCAGTCAGATATTAGATGACCTTCCTTTTTGCAGTAATTACAGATTTTCTTAGAAAATGACTGGCCTTGGTTGGATTCAGACACAGTGGACGTGGACTGAGGTGTAGCAATGAACTATCAGGACTACTAGTACTGGATAACTGCGCCTTAAACATCTTTTAACCATACTGATTTACATTCTTGTTTGTGAATGACTGGTTTGATTTGCTGGCAAAGGAAATTTGATATGTTAATGAATAATCATCAGCTAATTGAGCAGCGATGGCAAGTGTTTCAGGACTTTTCTCATCAAGAAAAGTTTTAACTTCTGCCTAAATGCAGCGCTTGAATTCTTCAAGCAAAATCAACTGGCGCAAATTGTCATAATCTTTCATTACATTTTTTAGAACTACACCAGCGATCAAATAACTGCTCTTTTGTCCTAGCAAATTCGACATGGATCTGTTCTTTGCGCTTTTCTGATTTTCTGAATTTCTGGCGGTAAGCCTCCGGAACTAACTCATAACCTTTTAGGATTAACCGTATAACCTAGTCATAGTCAGCAGCGGCTTCTACTGAAAGCTCTGTATAAATTTCTCTGGCCTTGCCAGTCAATACACTTTGTAATAGCATAGTCCAATTTTCCTTAGGCCATTTTAAATTTTCAACTACCTTCTTAAAGTGTAAGAAATATTTATCAACCCCTTTTTTACTTGAAAAGGTGGGACAAGTCCAATGTGTTTAGTGACATCAAAACTGTGAGTTGGGGCAGCATGTAGACCATGTTTTAATTTAAGTCTTTCCAACTCCAGTCGTTTTAACTCAATTTCATTTTCTTTTTCTATTCTTTCTCTTTCTAACCTTTCATGTTCTTCCCTTTCTTCTCTTTGTTTTTTCTAATTCTAACTGCTTTAATCGTTCATGTTCTTCCCTCTCTTCTCTTTGTATTTCTAATTCTTATTGTTTTAATGCTAGCTCATGTTGCATATCTAACTTTTTTAATTCCAACTGCATAGCAAGGCTGTCATTTTTTTTATGTTTCCACTTCACTCCCTTAAATTAAACCTTTGCTAACTAGATCTTGCATGATTTTACCAATAATATCAGGCTTTATCAAAGCTTTTTTCACACTTAGCCCTAAGTGTTGTCTCAAACGCAACAACCGTTCCTTTGTCAACTGTTCAAGCTGACTAGGATCGGGAGCTTCAACAAATGTCTCAGGTTTGAAATCTGCCATGTTAAGATGTTAAAACAACAACAACAAAAACTGAGATAAATCCTGTAAACAATGTATTGTAAACAATATGTAATCTTGTAAACAATGTATTGTAAACAATGTGTCTAGGTCAAAGCCTAATCAATTTTCAAAACTATTAAGTATCCCGGACGAGCCCCCGATTTTATCTTACGGAACCTAATATCAACGGATCACGTAGTCGTGACGAGCATAAATCATGTCATGGCGATAAAATAAATCAGATTCTGTGACAATAGGCAGCGTGAAATGTCTAGGGGAATGAATAAATATATTTAATTATAACTTTCCAGCGGAAACATACACATCCACAGGGACTGTAAATCAGATTCTGTGACACTAGGCAGCGTGAAATGTCTAGGGGAATGAATAAATATATTTGATTATAACTTTCCAGCAAAAAACTTTCCATTTTCCGAACAATCTAAAGAACCTAAAATAATACACAGTACTCACGTTACAGGAAACATCTAGAACAATAATCACTACATCAGGTTTCACACGTGAACCGGTCTGGCTCGCAAGTCAAGAAAGCCCCAGAGTAGCATGGCCGCTGTTTGCACGTCAGACCCCACGCGTGGCCCGGGCTTTGCCGCCATAGCAACGGCCAACGCCAGCGCCGCACACACATGTAAGACTGCTGCATACAATAAAAGAGACATCTGTAACACACTGTTCTAAACATAAAGGGACTCGCATCCACAGGGACTGTATGTTTATTGTTGGTCTAGGGACTCGCATCCACAGGGACTGTATGTTTATTGTTGGTCTAGGGACTCGCATTCACAGGGCCTGTATGTTTATTGTTGGTCCAGGGACTCGCATCCACAGGGACTGTATGCTTATTGTCGCTCTAGGGAGTTGCATCCACAGGGACTGTATGTTTATTGTTGGTCTAGGAACTCGCATCCACAGGGACTGTATGTTTATTGTTGGTCTAGGGACTCGCATCCACAGGGCCTGTATGTTTATTGTTGGTCCAGGGACTCGCATCCACAGGGACTGTATGCTTATTGTCGCTCTAGGGAGTTGCATCCACAGGGACTGTATGTTTATTGTTGGTCTAGGGACTCGCATCCACAGAGCCTGTATGTTTATTGTTGGTCTAGAGACTCGCATCAACAGGGCCTGTATGTTTATTGTTGGTCTAGGGACTCGCATCCACAAGGCCTGTATGTTTATTGTTGGTCTAGGGACTCGCATCCACAGGGACTGTATTGTTGGTCTAGGGACTTGCATACACAGGGCCAGTATGTTTATTGTTGGTCTAGGGACTCGCATCCACAGGGCCTGTATGTTTATTGTTGGTCTAGGAACTCGCATCCACAGGGCCTGTATGTTTATTGTTGGTCTAGGGACTCGCATCCACAGGGCCTGTATGTTTATTGTTGGCCCAGGGACTCGCATCCACAGGGACGGTATGTTTATTGTTGGTCTAGGGACTCGCATCCACAGGGCCTGTATGTTTATTGTTGGTCTAGGGTCTCGCATCCACCGGGACTGTATTGTTGGTCTAGGGACTCGCATACACAGGGTCAGAATATTTATTGTTGGTGTAGGGACTCGCATCCACAGGGCCTGTATGTTTTTGGTTGGTCTAGGGACTCGCATCCACAGGGCCTGTATGTTTATTGTTGGTCTAAGGACTCGCATCCACAGGGCCTGTATGATTATTGTTGGTCTAGGGACTCGCATCCACAGGGCCTGTATGTTTATTGTTGGTCCAGGGACTCGCATCAACAGGGCCTGTATGTTTATTGTTGGTCTATGGACTCGCATCCACAGGGCCTGTATGTTTATTGTTGGTCTAGGGACTCGCATCCACAGGGCCTGTATGTTTATTGTTGGTCCAGGGACTCGCATCCACAGGGACTGTATGCTTATTGTCGCTCTAGGGAGTTGCATCCACAGGGACTGTATGTTTATTGTTGGTCTAGGGACTCGCATCCACAGAGCCTGTATGTTTATTGTTGGTCTAGAGACTCGCATCAACAGGGCCTGTATGTTTATTGTTGGTCTAGGGACTCGCATCCACAAGGCCTGTATGTTTATTGTTGGTCTAGGGACTCGCATCCACAGGGACTGTATTGTTGGTCTAGGGACTTGCATACACAGGGCCAGTATGTTTATTGTTGGTCTAGGGACTCGCATCCACAGGGCCTGTATGTTTATTGTTGGTCTAGGAACTCGCATCCACAGGGCCTGTATGTTTATTGTTGGTCTAGGGACTCGCATCCACAGGGCCTGTATGTTTATTGTTGGTCCAGGGACTCGCATCCACAGGGACGGTATGTTTATTGTTGGTCTAGGGACTCGCATCCACAGGGCCTGTATGTTTATTGTTGGTCTAGGGTCTCGCATCCACAGGGACTGTATTGTTGGTCTAGGGACTCGCATACACAGGGTCAGAATATTTATTGTTGGTCTAGGGACTCGCATCCACAGGGCCTGTATGTTTATTGTTGGTCTAAGGACTCGCATCCACAGGGCCTGTATGATTATTGTTGGTCTAGGGACTCGCATCCACAGGGACTGTATGTTTATTGTTGGTCCAGGGAATCGCATCAACAGGGCCTGTATGTTTATTGTTGGTCTAGGGACTCGCATCCACAGGGCCTGTAAGTTTATTGTTGGTCTAGGGACTCGCATCCACAGGGCCTGTATGATTATTGTTGGTCTAGGGACTCGCATACACAGGGCCAGTATGTTTATTGTTGGTCCAGGGACTCGCATCCACAGGGCCTGTATGTTTATTGTTGGTCTAGGGACTCGCATCCACAGGGCCTGTATGTTTATTGTTGGTCTAGGGACTCGCATCCACAGGGCCTGTATGTTGTTTGTTGGTCTAGGGACTCGCATCCACAGGGCCTGTATGTTTATTGTTGGTCTAGGAACTCGCATCCACAGGGCCTGTATGTTTATTGTTGGTCTAGGGAGTTGCATCCACAGGGACTGTATGTTGTTTGTTGGTCTAGGGACTCGCATCCACAGGGACTGTATTGTTGGTCTATGGACTCGCATCCACAGGGCCTGTATGTTTATTGTTGGTCTAGGAACTCGCATCCACAGGGACTGTATGTTTATTGTTGGTCTAGGGACTCGCATCCACAGGGCCTGTATGTTTATTGTTGGTCTAGGAACTCGCATCCACAGGGACTGTATTGTTGGTCTAGGGACTCGCATACACAGGGTCAGTATGTTTATTGTTGGTCTAGTGACTCGCATCCACAGGGCCTGTATGTTTATTGTTTTTCTGTGGATCTGAAGGCAAATGGTCTATCTCTTAATGTCTTCATTAATAATTACGGTAAACCGCTAATGGTAGCAGCGTCATCTTTTGTTCATTTTGTTAAACGCATAACGTTTGAGTAAAGCATTTAAACTAGATAATTCCTTTAATAATTTGATTGGATCCAACTAGAATACCTTACGTTTCACTCTTTTTAGCTGAAATATTATTAAATTAAATATTCAATCGAAAAGATAGATAACTTATACCCAAGCCTTAAATTGAATGATGCTAAAAGCGAACTCCTCAGCACCCAGATACCGTCTTAGCAAGACCCTAAGAACTGAGCTCTAGATCTGTATTGGTAGTGCATAAAAAGACCATGTCCGTAATCTTGGGGTCAACTTCGATGCCATCATGAGGATGAAGTCAAAGACAAGATCGTTCGTTAGGAACATGTTCTATTATCTACGCAGAACTGCCAAGATCAGAAACCATCTTGATGCTGAGACAGCAGTAAGGACCATCCACGCATTGATTACATCAAGACTGGACTACAAAAAGAGCCTGCTTGCTGGAACCTCCCATGCTTATATTCATCGCCTCCTGTCTGCACAAAATACATCAGCTCCAGTACTTACATGGTCCGGGAAGTATGAGAGCCTCGGACTTGTTCTAAAACAACTTCACCGACTGCCTGTCCAAAGGTGAATCACCTTTAAAACCCTCACACAGGTGTACACGGCATTGCATGGCAGCCTTTATCCACTATACTTCGTTCTTCTGTTGCTTACGGGATGGTCTGTGTACCTCGCTCTCATAATGTATTCGGTGACAGACAATTTTCAAAGTGTGCTGCTACCGCCTTGAATTACTTACCGGACACTGTCAGAGCGTGTACAAACCTTGGTTCATTTAAGCGGGCTCCTAAAACACTTATTTTCTCAACCCTGTTTATTAGCGAATAGAAATGTATATTATATTTGCGCTTTATAAATGAACTCTGTCAATTCATATCATAGCATCATACCAAAGTGTCGTTTAACGTTTGAATACAAGATGGCGCTGAGAAGTTAAACCGGTAGTTACCGTTAATAAAATGATCTTGTTCAAAGGTACCCCATTTTAAATCACCGCCAATCAGTTTCACAGATATATTTGTTATTTCGTTATTGGTCAGTTAAAAAAGGGGGTGTGTGTGGGCGGGGGGGGGGGGGGGGGTTGTGCTGTACTTGTGAGGCGTTGCACGCTTTGACGTAGTAAAAATGGGGAACTTTGACGGAGGAATTTAATTAAGAGAGTGTTTGCAAGTCAAAATAAAAGAAAATAGTTTTAGAATAAAATGGTAAAATAAAATAAAGAAGACAGGCTGCCAGTTTTTTAGATATCTGTTAACAATTTTACTTTGTATTCTTATTTTGATATATGGACACCGGAATTACAATTTGGAGTAGACTTGAAGGCAGGTAATATCTAAACTTGTCTAATTGTGTCTTTAAATGTAGATAATCTTATTTTCCAAAATTTCTTTGCTTTTATGTCGTCAAGTGTCTCTAGTTTACATAGCGTCTAATCACTTAGTGGTTCATTATAATTTATTTGATTATCCAAAATTTCACGTAACGACCTTGTCCTCTCGAGATACCATTAGATGGAACTTGTAAAATGTTAACTAGAAACGCCGTGAATGAAGATGATAAAAATCCAAACCAGACATGTGTTGATATCTCGATCAGACAGTGCTAACAGCCAAAACCAAACATAACAAATATTGAAAAAATACGTATATTTAATTTTATTAACACAGAATTTGGTTTCATGTTAGCATATATAGATGCTGGTTTTATGTCATTATGATGACAGTAATACACATTTTCTGACCTTCACGCGTTTACAGGAACATTATAGGTCTTTAACTGTTTATAGTTTATTCCTTGGCATTTGGAATGTCATTTACAATATTGTTTTAAGGGGAGGGGGACCATAAGTAACCATGACCTCACCTTAAAATGATTTTCACACATTCACGGATAGCAACACGGGTCATCCTGGATCATCGTTCCGGGATCATCGGTGTTATCTCCGGCACTACTGTGCTAACACCGGCCAGGCATCCGGTGTGGTCCTTTATGCACCGGCATGTTCAGAGAAAAAAAGATTAAATCTGCGCAATTTTTCGTCCTCGAGTACACGGATGAAAAATTATCCATATCACCCCGGTAGGCACCGTGCACCTTCAAACCAACCGGATACATGCGGGAATCTCTGTGTAGCCACCGGGAGCACCGTATTTAGACCGGCATCTTCCGGGTGCAGATTTAATTTTTCCTCCGAACATGCTGGGGCACCACGGATCTCACTAGATGCCTGTCTGGTGTTAACGCGGTGTTGCCGGAGATAACTCGGATGATTCCGGAATGCTGATCCAGGACGATCCATGTTGCCGTCCGTGAATGTGGTGAAGCTGCTTTACTAATTATAGGTACTATGTGTAGACGGTACGTAAGGGTTAAACCCGTTAAACCCGTTTATTGTTATAAAACAAAACTAATAAGCACCTCGCCCAGTCTTCCCCTTTAAAATAACTAACCTTTAAAATATACTCTAAAGCCATACAAACTTTGATGCATTTATCCATTTGTATTAATTATTTACCGATACTTCACCAGTGCAGAAATTGATTGTCAGTTAACCTTTGCATGCCGGGATCGACGCAATCTTCTGATCCTAGAGAGAAATCATGTAGAACGGGACCTTAACGCAAGATCGAAAAGACGAAAGTGGCAATAGTGATTATCATGTGGGATTGGATAAACAAAAGAAAAAATATATCAATCCGTTGATTAACCAGACAAAGATACAAAACATTTAGCCATGGTAATGTGGTATAAGAGATGAGTCAATAACTAACTTTACCATAACACTGATAACAGACTGATGTGGGGCACACGATTCACATACATTGTTAACAGAAGGGCTAGTGGCGAACAGATTGCAGAAAAAAAAAACATTAACTGGACGTTTTGTTGCTATTCTTTTATGACATTAAATATGTTAAAATAATAAAAAAAAAAACAATGTTTTATACCTTTTCTAGATGATGTTTTTATATCGCAGTCAGCCAGGTTTACTGGCCAAGGATGACCTGTTAAGTCCGAGACCACAAACACACACACACACACATAACAGATTTAATACATGCCTCGACCGACAGGTGTCTCTAGTGAGATCTTAAAGATCCCCCTGTCTTTAATCGTCTATGTAGACAACCATAATAAACCAAAGTAAGGACTTGTGACGGAAACCACAACTGTCATACTGATGTCTCAAGTGTGGGTACGACTTGTACAGCGAGGCCGTCAATCTAATTTTCTTACTCTCACACCTTAGAGACCCTTTTACCAATCATGGCCCCGTTTCGTTTGTAAACAACAAGGCTCCTAGAAAAATCGGCAGTGTATACTGCTATTGTGGATAACGTCGTTGCTGTCACCAAAATTTCATAAAACGACCGAATACAATCACAAGGTAATATTCTTATGCTAACATAGCCTGGAAAGGCACATGTGATTTCAAAGGGTTCTCCTATTTGGAATTTAACACAGCCTTTTAATATGAGTCCGTCCAAAGACATAGATGTTGAGCTCGAAAACATCAGTCTCTTACCGGCCGCACCGTTGACAAATAAGAAGATTTGTATTATATATCATGCTTTTATACAACAGTTCAAATAATAATATCACTTACATCTAGTTCCTTCTAACACTCATACCGTGACACTGTCACGGAAAAAGGGGAAAGATACTGTGGCTCTCTAATTTTTGATTAAATAATTCTCAGTGCTAAACACTGATATTTTGAAATACAGTACAATAAGAATTAATACAGTCAGTATTATGACTGACGGTGGCACGCAACCGCTCTCACGATACTCCTCTGTGACCAAGCCTCGGCAATGCACGTTTATTGTCGCTGAGTGTCGGGAACGATGCCGAGTGTGTCCTAAGGGGCCATTTTTTTTATTTCATAAATCCTGAAAAAAATGACATTACTTTGGATATTCCCAGATTTATCACAACAACATCTGTCGGAAACTTCGCCAGGACCAAACGGATAAACAAGATCCAAGAAAACCCGGTCCCGGAAGAACCCGGCCGAAATCAGGAGGACCTGTCCCGACGCAATTACGGATAATAGGCTAGTAATTTTATATAACATGTTTGTTTTCACAAATAAATGTCTGGTTTTAAATGCTCTGGGGCAGTAACAAATTATTGGATAATTACATAACAGGGAAATTTCCGAATAAAATATATAGAGACATTGTATATTTATTAAAATATAACCACAACTGTAAAACATGGATGTTTAACTCGCAGCATATTTACATAATGAAAATACAATTTGTAGGCGTGAGCTCATAATAATTGTTATCGCATAAGGTTATATAAGGACTCTGGTGAAAGAAATTTTTACTTGGTCAGAAAATGTTCAACTCTTAATGTTTATGTTTTCTTTTGCAAACAAGTTTTCCCTTTCTGTTTATTTTAGTGTCATTAACAAATGAAGTGACACATTTATATTAGGCAAACTATTCCGCTATCAGTTTGTTTTGGTATGGACTCTAGCTGATAAGAAGTCATTTAACCACTGCTTAAACACATTTATCTTTGGTATTCACAATACAATACCTTGTATTTCTTTGAAATAAAATAAAAATATTCCTACTGACAATGGTTATACTGGAATGATATTCAAACGGCTACAGAAAAGATTTGTGCATTATAAATGTGGGTAAATAAACCCGACGAAACAGATAGTTCAGCTGCAATTAGTTTGTAAATGTTGAGTTTATGGGTTATGATGTTTATTTGCTCATGATCCGATAAACTTCAGAAATGACAAAAATTCCTGAAACAAGTTCAATCTCATGATGTTGGACAGTTCCCCTTCAGTGGTTCACACTGTTTGAAATTTTGTTGATTATATTTTACTTTGAGCAGGTATTTGAGATAACAGCGCTGAGCTTAATGACACTATCAGTGTGAAATTATTTTCGTTGATTAACGGAAAGGGGACCGAAATTATACTTGTACACAGAAAACCTATGTGCAAAGCCATCGGTTTAGATGAAATTTATTTCTTGGTAACTGTGTATAGCTTATCTAAGAAATTATTTTTCATTATTTCAATATTGATTATTTCTGCATATGATCATACATGAGATAACGTTTATACATTTTTATTAGTAGAAAACACATTGACTGGCGGTTATGACCGCAGTAAATAAACATAAACAAAAACATTCATAAATCATTCATACTCCTTATATAAATACGCGAAACAAACCGGTAATGGTTTAAACTTAAAAAAAAATAAAAAGCATCTGTCTCTAATGACCCATGTAGCTTAGCCTTCATTAATTTTATGAGGAAAGGGGGGGGGCAGAAAGGTAGCATATTTACCACATCATTGTAGACAATGACTTGACATAGTATTTTCAGCCGCCACATTCTATACAAATCATATCCAAATAAATCATAACCGTTGCCTTGAAAGACAAGACACAAAAAATCTGGACCACGATGCGTTTGAACATGCAAAATATTTGAATCGATTATTTAATCTTGGATCGAAATATATTGATCGAGGCCGTGTGAGGAGGGCCTATGCCAGATTAATTATTTCTTGGGGACGAGGAATATTTTACATTTTTATATTTATGGGCTAAATTCATATATTTTTCAGTTCAAGTTATCTGATGTAGCATGCATTGATTGTATATCTTCATCATTGGAGGAAATAAAGACTATCAATCAATCAATCAATCAATCAATCAGTCAGTCAGTCAGTTTTCTCCTAGGCCTAACATAGGATACTTTGATTGAGCGTAATTCTAATGAAAATCAGTTTATCACAAGACCAGACGATAATTAGTTCGGATGAAGGTCAATTAACAAAGAAATAATCCTTCATCATGGCGGATGCCTGTTGATATTTCCTGCAGTAGACCATGAAACTGAAGTGTAACCCGGTAACAGTTCTTACTGATTGCGATACATTTATTTTAGATACGATGACCCTGCATTAGCTTATTTTCCCTCGCAATGTTAGATAGAACCGTGTTAGCTACAAAATGAAAAAAAATCAGGCCAACTAGAAATAAATCTGCTAATATCTCAGTATTTCTCTAGCAGTAAATAACAAAGTCTTTTCTTCCGGGACTGCCTTGGAAGATTTGCTCACCTGTCGGAGTTCTCATTTTTGCCATTGTAACCATCACTATTCTTTACACCAGGTGTCTATTAACATATATATATATATATATATATATATATATATATATATATATATATATATATATATGAGTGACGTCTTTTAGATAGACTAACTTGTTTATTAACACTCGATCGAATATTTTTATTCGAAGCACATGGGCTTCTTCGTCAGGTGGTAATTAAGTGGGAACGTGTACAGAGATGTTATATATAATAGAATAACAATGTATAGAGTCCATAATGCCAGAAACAGTGTATTTACATTCTGATTGGATTTTTAGTAATATTATAATCACGATGCCCTGTGTGGGCGTGGTTCAGTGCAGTACGTGCAGAAACGCACGTGCGGTATCGCGGAATTCCCGAGTGAAGCGATGCGTATTGTTTTATAAGCAGCAATGCTTAGAGAACGGTCACGGACTCGCACTTTTTTAAGCTGTATTTTACCGGAATGATACGGGAAGCACAATTTCTGTGACAAACCCTGTTTTTGTAAGTATTATTGTAACAAATTGATATACGACGCACTATCACTGTGACAACCCTGAGGAACTGATTACACTGTGATAAGGATAAGGTTAGGATGGGTGACTCCAAGAAATAAATACCAGAAAGTTGATCAATGAGACTACCTTCATTATTGATCTTACCATGTGAACAACAATTTTAGAGTAATCTCAGTTTGCTCGCATACAACATGTACCGCCTGCGAAACACGTATAAGAATTATTTGGACGTTCATTCAAAGATGTTTTCTGTGTTTTATACCAGTTTAAATAATAAGGTGTTTAATCTTTTAAACCCTTCTATATTTTAAAGGATAAAAGAAGGACAAGCCCTACCACTTATCATGGGATTGGATATATTACACATTTATGAGACCTTCTGCTAACAAATGGTTTCTGTTTCTATATTGATTTAATTTGCATTTTGTAATATTTTTTTATATTATCATCCTTTTCACCACTTAACTTATAAAAAACAATTGTGCACACGTAGTAGACCGCTGTACATCGGAATTGGATGTATTATATTCAAGATTAAGGAAGGACATCTGTTACTTGTGTAGGAAAATCTCAAATATACGCTTGAATATTTATATCTGATAAAATACGTCTAAGCTTGTAACACCTACTTATTATAAAAATCAACATATGCAACTAAAAACCAGCTTCCATGAGCACTCACAATACAACTCTAGGAATCAGAGGAAGATATAGGGGTAACCTGTCGGGTCAATACTAAACAGCGCGGTGTTCAAATAATACGTGCTAGTTTTACCATATGCATCGACTCACCACATAATGACCTCGATATAGTATATTTCGCGAGCTCGAGGTTACTATAATTCTGTTAGAGCGAGGATATTGCGATACCAAGCAAATATTTACATTTATGTTTTTTATTTAGGTCCAAACGAGCTCTTACCAGATACCTAGGCCTCATGTTAGACAATGCACAATTCTTCAGTATTCTTTTCTTTAACAGATTGTACGATTTCGTGTGCCGTCAGCAAATAATACTTCATTGTATATACATCATTCATATTACATTTTAATAAGCTACACAATATCTGTCTTACAAACCTTGGCCATTACCATTAACCAGAGATTAAACAAGTTTATCGCCAATAATAATAATAATAATTCTCATTATAACAACAATATCGAGATATTTATTAAGAGTGAAACTAACAGTCCCAGTTGACAATGGTTATATTGATAATTTCTCAGTTACAATTTTGGTAAAACACCTCGACGAGACAGACAGCACAGTTGTAATTATTTTGGTGTGCTGTGTTTATGTTGCATTGTGCGTGAACATTACTAACATGAATGTTTCAGGGCTTACAGGAGTCCGTCTCTTGCTGAGCTACATTATGATAATTCTAGGACTGCCTGTGTGTGTTCCCACAGGAACAGGTAGGGAAAAAATGTCGAGAACTGAGATTTAAAAGGCCTTCTTATAAGTAATCTTCAAGGTTGATCAAAATCCCCTAAAAAAGTCTGATTTTAGGAGCTGAAAGCGGGAGTTTTTTTCCAGTTCTGCAGTTATACACAGTAATGTCTGAAATACATGTAAATGAATATTCTTCACCTTTAACATATATTATGCCCCCTAGACAAAACTGAGATGATACGTACTTTACGTACCTTGTTTTAAATAGTACATATATTTAGATTATATTTATTCCTTTGCAGCTTCATTTTTTTTTTCAGAGGTATCATGTTTCATAATAATTTACATGGTTATATTTTCCTTAAGATGAAATATGTGAGAATGATTTTACATATTTTTATATAAAAGCATTTTACTACGGTGACTCTGCCAACCACAAATTCACTAATCGTCAGAAGAGCGGCACATCTTGCTGGACATGGATCAATGGAGAAACTTATGGTAATTTATACAAGTGGATGTGTTTAGGGGAGAATAAGTCAGAAAGCATGTTTTATTCTCTCTTAGAATATCGATGGTAAAATATACGTTTTACATTGATAATCACGTCATGATATATTAAATGCATTAAATTAATAAACATTTGCCTTGTGTGGTCGTGTGTGGTCAGTAGTGTTTATAATGACAACAATGTATCTTTACATCCGATTTCAAGCTTCCTTATAAAATTCAGGGCCAATATGTTACAAAAATAGCTGCAAGTGTCGTACAAGATATTACTGACACAAAAGTAAAACCCAGTCAAACATTTGCTTTTCGCACCTGGATTCAGTGCTTATCGCTAGTACTATTAAAGGCACAAAAATACCCAATGACTATACGATGCCCTCTCTGCCAAGATATTCCAACAAAAGGAGAGAAAAAATGTGCCCGTTGCCTTATAAGTGGACATGCAAATTAAATCAATCATACATATACAATTATCGTAACACACGCTCCTATATATATATACAGTGGAACCCCACAATTACGACCACCCTGGGGACTGAGCAAAATGGTCGTAATTTGGGGGTGGTCGTATTTGTGAAACTCTTACCGTGGTCGCATATAACACGCTGATATTTAATGTGTATCAGAGTTTATCTATTGCATATCTTTAATGTGAATTATAACAAAATATTTTACCTAGCGAAGGACCTTTATTATGAAAGTTTTTTTTTTGTGTGTGTAGCTGAACATATTTATTCATGATAAAAATTAATATACATGTACAAATACGTAGTGACTGATAATTAACAAAATAAATAACACAAAGGAAATACGATTACAACCTACTGAATGCATATTGAACATAATACGTGGCTGTCATATATTTAGACTTTCGCTTGAGTATATATTGCGTGCACTTGAGTTTTCCCGACGCTAACCTGCTGAGTTTTTTACATTTTACTGACTGCTCAATACTCACTGTCAGTAAGATATGAACACATTTAGGGTTAACTAGGTCGTTAATTTTACCAATGAGGATCGAACAATATGTGATTAGTTGAAATATTAAGCCCACAACCCCACACTTAGGCTAGCTGTAATACAGGTGATCACTGAGGGGCAATTAGCATCTGACCCCAGGTCGGACCGGCTCATTAAGTAATCAGGCCGATGGTTACCCTCTTTGATCTATAACCTACACCTCAACGAGTCTCAGCGAAGACACCGAGTCGGGAAGATATGCGGAACCAGATTAACCCTCGGGTTAAGAAACCTTGTTACCCGCTTTGATCTTTCGTTAAGGTGCCTGTGACAAGACGCAGCCATTGACTCGTGACAAATGTTGTTTCAGTACTTGTCGGCGGTGGTCGCATTAGCGGGGTCGCATCAGCGCTTGGGCCAGGAAATCTGGTCGTAATTCTGAATTCAGGGGTGGTCGTAATTTTGAGTCATTTTTAAACATAAATAAACTAAAAACAATTCGGGACCAAGCAAAATGGTCGCAATTGAGGGGTGGTCGCAATTGTGGGGTGGTCGCAAGGCGGGGTTCCACTGTATTACTTGGTGATTATCTGTGCAGAAAAAACGCTAATATATACGAGGGTAACATTTGCCTTGTGGGGTCGTGTGTAGTCAGCAGTATTTAACATGACAACAGTATTTTTCTTTAATTTGATGAAAGGCCATTTTATCATAGAGTTTGTTCCAGGCTTCAAATGACAATTGACACCAAAGTCTTATCCAGTTTTGCAGGAGGGCAAAAATGTAGATACGATTTAATGGTCTAGCATCTGTGAAACATTAGAAACACTGACTTCAGTGCTTATCACTGTTGTTATTAAATTCTCAAATGCTGTGCACAATAACCTTAGGATGCCCTTTTTGCCAAAATAATCAAAGGAATGAAAACATTTGCCCGTTGTATAATATGTGGACATGCGTAATAAAACGTAGATACAAGCAATTAATGTAAAACACACACACATAAATATATATATATATATATGTGTGTTACTTTGCGATTATATTTACAGTAAATAGTTTTGCGAATCATGAGGAATCTGGAGAGAGCTGTGCTTTAATAAGAGAGGGTCAATTTCACGCTGTCTCATGCTTTTTAAATAGGTCTTTTGTATGCGAGGGTAAGTATATTTTTTTATTCGAGTACGGAATTATAACTCTATGATTCATTTGTTGTGTTGCCTAATTTAAGTATCACTTTATTATTTCAATTACATATAATACTAAGTACTCATATCAATTACAGGATATAGCTCAGCTGATTAATATTATATTAGACGGTACTAACATTCGCACGAGAATAGAAAGATATTTGTGCCTTATGGAAGATATATGATCTTACAACCCTTAAGGCGTGCAACGCCCAAGATTTATGAAGCCCAGCTCGACAACCTGGGCACATAATTGACGTATATACTACTTGTTTCTATATTCATCATCATAAGAAGTCTATGATACGGTTTTTAGAAGAGGAACAAAAAGGTCCCTCTGCCAGTGTCTGTATTCTTAAAAGTACAGAGTTGAGTAAATGGGATTTTATCACAGGATGTTTGGCTATTTTTAGGACAGTATGGGGCCTGCATTAACGAGAAAGACTGCTTATTCGTAGAGGAAAAGAAAACAGGCACGATGCGCTAACGCATTGCACCCTGAACCAAACGTCACTGCTTTATCTCGGGAATTCCACACATTTCTCACACAAAGACAATTATTGTTCTGATGGGTGCTGGATTGGTTTAACTAAGCTCCCCATGTATCCATCTACAGGTAATCTTGAGCAGATATAATAGCATGAGATCCGTCAGTTCCTTGTCCGTCTAATATAACACAGAAGCATTCTTTAGGGTGTGATACAGGACCGAATACCAATGTTAAGTGCACCTCCAAATTTATTATAATAAAAAAATCATTATTACCTTAAGTTGTTTGCCTAATGTTTACATATATATTTAAGAAGAGCAGTGTAAATGCTATTGATAACGGGTCTAAGATTTTAGAATACAGCTTGCTTTATATCTAGAAAAATAGTACTATAATTCTATAAAAATGCAACCCGACACGCGCATCGCAAACCAAATTAATACTCGCTCAACCCACCATGGGTTAAGCTTTAAGAAAATCTACCTGAGCCGAGATATAACAAATGCCTACATTGAATGATGAAATATAATGAATACACTGATAATCTACCAAGGGTGATCTGCACGAAACACTAAGTGTCCCAAAGAATAGCTAAAATTCTAAGCCATCATAAATAGTCCAAGATAAAAAAAAAACTCTACACTGAACCTCAAGAATTTTCATTGAGGTAGGTATTCTTTGAAGAATCCAGTTAGATTTGAATCTGAAGAGCAGAAATATTCAACCGATTTAGAGTATGTAGAATCCGGACGTACATCATATATTGTAGAAAGAACTGTTTTTGATTCATACTCTCTATGATTAAAAATCAGAGGAAGAAAATTAAGTCTGTTTATATCGCAGTATATATGTAATATAGCAACCAGCACATACATAACATACCCGACATAAAGCAAAGGAAATTTATTCAATTTAGTGCAAACATCTTTTCATCCCGGACTTATCTGGACAATTGGCGGACCTCTCGGTGTCCTCGTTCTCGCCATCATAACCATCATTGCTCTTTTTATCAGGTTTGAACTTTAAAAATCATTCTTTCACGGGAATTCTTTTACCTAGCGTTTATTTAATTTAGACATGTCCCTAATGGGGAGGGAACGTATCTGTCGATGTATTTTTGATACAATCGTTTCATCACATACATCTAGAAAAAATGCTCAGTTTTCACAAAATATTATCATCACAATATTAATAACAGTCATTTATATATTTTAGGGGGGGGGGGTTGTTCCATTACTAGCATAAGCATTGTACGTTTGAATTTCTTATAAATGCCGTCCGTACATTTCGTACCAAAAGGAGAAGACGACGCTCACAGGACAGCTGTGATTATACGAGTGATAAAAATGATGGGAGATATCACGTTGCCGATGAGCGCAGTGACCATATTTATGATGAACCATATGATCCTTACCCTGGAGGAATTAATCAAACTGTCAGGGGGAAACGGATGGATGTGGATGAAAATGATTACATCATGATGGAAAACACCGTCTATGAATCCGCCGATTAACTGATTAAGAAATTTGATGAATTATTAAACATATACGGAGTTTCAAACCCCGCTTGGTGTTGCAATGTGGATATTGAGAGGGAATAATAACAATACATTAAATGGATGGCTTATATGTTGCTTTTTTCGTAACATAGACATACTTCCATGCAACTTTTCAACATACGGAGCTGGCTTGCCTTTCTACCGGGAGTCACGACCTGGTTATCTAAGATACGGCTCAAACCACCTTTGGTTTAGTTTTACCAGTTTACAATCGGAATTTAAAACTCGTGTGTATGTGACAATTGGTCGAGGTGGTGTTATATTGTCAACTGTGGTTACAAGATAAAACTGGAACTACAGTCACTGATGATGATTGATATATTGAACGATCATGCTTGGTTCACATTACAATGAAACTTTAGGAAATCATGAAAACAACAAAAATAACGCCCTAAATCCCTTGATGGGGTTCAAGGTGTTACTTCTAACAGATCCATTTACATGTATAATGATGATTAGCTATGATTATACGGACATTTATGCAGAGGCAAAGGCAGACTTAGTCATATCGCTGGTTATACAAGCTGTTAGAATATATGATGTCGTATCTGAATGTTGCCAGTATATGTTTTCGTGGTAAAAGTTCGGAAGATTGCTGAATCCCCAAGAAGGAGAAAGAAATTACCGGAGGACGGCATATTCTAAAATCAGAAGGGCCGGGTCTTCACGTGATATACCTAAACTTATCTTAGCAAATACCCCAAAACAAGAAAAAAGCAAAATTCGTGTTTGCTTTAAAATATGATCGGCTGCAACCCTTACAGCAAAGCTAGAAATACAAACGAAAAAAGATTTAACAAATGTCAATATAGATCGCAGTTTTTGTGCCCTTTTTTGTATGCCATTCATAACATATATACTAAGTTAAATATATGCTTACAATAGCGACAAACAGTATTGTATAGTCATAGTAAGAGTGTGATATACGGATGAGTGTGCTTTGACAGACGGGTTGAGTATGTAATGCGAATAGCCTTCACAATGAATACTATTTTACTTGTGTTATATACATAAACGTTCTTTATTACCGGCGTAAAACCTGGTGATTAACCCAAACAATGGACTCTACGAATTTGTTAACAACGTATCATTCATCTGTTATAATTTGTTGGATAGTCTGTAACGTGAAAGAAACCATTAGATATTAAGCATTGATAAAGTATTATATAAGGATACTTTACCAGTGTATGTTCATACAAAATACCTCATATTACTGGATACATACATTATGATTAACAGAGACAACCATTTGTTGGATAGTCTATGATGTAAAGAGAGCCATTCATTTTGATCCTAGACATCCATGAGAGCTTATATAAGGATACTGTACTAGCGAACGTGAATACCGGGCTATAACTTCACAAACAAGTTAAATACTATATCCACGTTAATCTTGCTTGATATATATATATATATATATATATATATATATATATATATATATATATATATTATCATGCAAAATACAGTTACACACGGTAATTATTGAAAAGAGTTAGCAAAATTAATCGCGGTACCAGGACGATATAATAATGGATATAATGTTTAATAAAAATAAAGTATAAAGTAAAATATCTAAATATGTATTCTTTTATCAACATATTTTATCAGATGAATATATATTCTACAGTGACAGGAAGAACAATCTCTGATATACAGACTATAAGTTATCCACATAATCAACATCTGTAGTTACATTTTTTTTTTGTGGATTGTAAGCGCATTATTATATAGACCATACTCATATATACTCATATAATAACCACATGAGATTTCTGCAAATGATAATACAAAAAGCTCTGTGGTTCTTCAAAATGAAATAATTTATCTCCGACAGTGGCTATGCTGAAATAATAATTAAACCGCTTAAGAAATAATGTTATATTATTTAAAAAGTATTCGCACATGCCAAATCTTGATATCAGACTCATGATCCTAGAAACTTTATTAAAAGTATATTGTGTAATGATAAAGAAAAAGTCGTGGTCTCATGTTCACTGAAGTGTGCAGCGGCTGGTACCGGATCAAATATTAGGAATCACATCATGTGTTTACCTTCTTGTTTCCCCGGTCAATAAATAGTCATGACACCATCAACAAATAAACAAGAAGTAATATACATAGAAAACATATTGTTTTTACCAGTTATTTAACCTAAAAATAATGATGCATGATAATACCCATTGCGTCAGATAACCACGGCAACATGAAAGTAATCTTTGTTAACGATAAAACAGACATCCAGTCTGTCTTTCGAAAATGAAACAGCTAATTGTATCTCCGAAAATGGTTACACAATATTTATCAATTAAGAGGCCAAAATGATTAAACGTGTATTATACTTATTGGTATGTAATCCTACCTGAGGCAAAGCTTATTTTTAGCTTGTAAATGTTGTGCATATTGTGTATTTTACGTAGATCGACATTGTCATCTTCAATATGGACGGATTAACAGCAACTCCCATCATAGTTTGCTGCATCATGGGCATTCTAAAGATTTAAACTTGTATCCCTAAAGTAAAAGTTAAGAAGAACATAGGGAGGACTGGACCAATGGGGTAAAATGAAACAGCTTGTAAAGCTGAACAGTCAGTGTTCATTTTTTTGCAGCTTTCCAAGCGTGCTATTAAGCAATGTTCTTGAAATGTCATTTTACTGTCTAATACACAGGCTGTAAACATTGCATTTGCAAATCAAGACTTATACATATATATAATACAAGATATAACAAACCTATGCTCGTAAAAATGTAGCTCCTGGTCATTTCTACGTAGCTCTCGATCAAGTCTATGTTTACTCAGCTCCAGTCAATAAACATCCTGGTTTCAGCCTTAGTGGTAACAATAATAACTTACCAAAACATGCATTTATTTGGGTTTACTAAAGACATTTAATATGTTACTAAATAATACGAAGGTTTTGAAAAAAAGAAGATTAATTACTCACGCCTTTTACAGAAGGCTTTATTGCTTATGACTTTTTGATGATGGCTGTCACATATAACATTTCATAACACATCTCCTGAACAAACATTTTTAGTTTGATGACATATTTTCTCGGCTGTGCAAGCAATCAAGAATGATTATGCAATTATAAATTTTCAGATTCCAATACGTCCAATGGTAACCCTGGTTACATTAATGTAACAAAATCTAACCAACACGAGAGGAGACAAATGTCTAAGTGGAAATGGATGAAAAGGGAAAATTATGGCAACATATTACATTGTATAATGCAAAGGTGCTAATCTGTGTGTGCATTATATATTTTATTGTATATATGAAACTAGTATAAATATACTGTATGTTAAATTTATAGGAAAAGTTATAATAAACAATATATATGTATAATATACATATATATATTTATATATGTTCTACTATGTAATCACTTGATTTTGTAGAAAACAGGGGTCCCCTTATGAAGTATCAACTGGACGTATATTATATTGTATATATTGCACATTATATATATAATATGCTTTCTGTAGAAAGGAGGGCTTCGCCAATAAAGAATCAATAAAGATTTATCACAACAACATCTGTCGGAAACTTCGCCAGGACCAAACGGATAAACAAGATCCAAGAAAACCCGGTCCCGGAAGAACCCGGCCGAAATCAGGAGGACCTGTCCCGACGCAATTACGGATAATAGGCTAGTAATTTTATATAACATGTTTGTTTTCACAAATAAATGTCTGGTTTTAAATGCTCTGGGGCAGTAACAAATTATTGGATAATTACATAACAGGGAAATTTCCGAATAAAATATATAGAGACATTGTATATTTATTAAAATATAACCACAACTGTAAAACATGGATGTTTAACTCGCAGCATATTTACATAATGAAAATACAATTTGTAGGCGTGAGCTCATAATAATTGTTATCGCATAAGGTTATATAAGGACTCTGGTGAAAGAAATTTTTACTTGGTCAGAAAATGTTCAACTCTTAATGTTTATGTTTTCTTTTGCAAACAAGTTTTCCCTTTCTGTTTATTTTAGTGTCATTAACAAATGAAGTGACACATTTATATTAGGCAAACTATTCCGCTATCAGTTTGTTTTGGTATGGACTCTAGCTGATAAGAAGTCATTTAACCACTGCTTAAACACATTTATCTTTGGTATTCACAATACAATACCTTGTATTTCTTTGAAATAAAATAAAAATATTCCTACTGACAATGGTTATACTGGAATGATATTCAAACGGCTACAGAAAAGATTTGTGCATTATAAATGTGGGTAAATAAACCCGACGAAACAGATAGTTCAGCTGCAATTAGTTTGTAAATGTTGAGTTTATGGGTTATGATGTTTATTTGCTCATGATCCGATAAACTTCAGAAATGACAAAAATTCCTGAAACAAGTTCAATCTCATGATGTTGGACAGTTCCCCTTCAGTGGTTCACACTGTTTGAAATTTTGTTGATTATATTTTACTTTGAGCAGGTATTTGAGATAACAGCGCTGAGCTTAATGACACTATCAGTGTGAAATTATTTTCGTTGATTAACGGAAAGGGGACCGAAATTATACTTGTACACAGAAAACCTATGTGCAAAGCCATCGGTTTAGATGAAATTTATTTCTTGGTAACTGTGTATAGCTTATCTAAGAAATTATTTTTCATTATTTCAATATTGATTATTTCTGCATATGATCATACATGAGATAACGTTTATACATTTTTATTAGTAGAAAACACATTGACTGGCGGTTATGACCGCAGTAAATAAACATAAACAAAAACATTCATAAATCATTCATACTCCTTATATAAATACGCGAAACAAACCGGTAATGGTTTAAACTTAAAAAAAAAATAAAAAGCATCTGTCTCTAATGACCCATGTAGCTTAGCCTTCATTAATTTTATGAGGAAAGGGGGGGGGGCAGAAAGGTAGCATATTTACCACATCATTGTAGACAATGACTTGACATAGTATTTTCAGCCGCCACATTCTATACAAATCATATCCAAATAAATCATAACCGTTGCCTTGAAAGACAAGACACAAAAAATCTGGACCACGATGCGTTTGAACATGCAAAATATTTGAATCGATTATTTAATCTTGGATCGAAATATATTGATCGAGGCCGTGTGAGGAGGGCCTATGCCAGATTAATTATTTCTTGGGGACGAGGAATATTTTACATTTTTATATTTATGGGCTAAATTCATATATTTTTCAGTTCAAGTTATCTGATGTAGCATGCATTGATTGTATATCTTCATCATTGGAGGAAATAAAGACTATCAATCAATCAATCAATCAATTAATCAATCAGTCAGTCAGTCAGTTTTCTCCTAGGCCTAACAAAGGATACTTTGATTGAGCGTAATTCTAATGAAAATCAGTTTATCA
This sequence comes from Sipunculus nudus, assembly GCA_026874595.1. Taxonomy (NCBI): domain Eukaryota; kingdom Metazoa; phylum Annelida; class Sipuncula; order Golfingiida; family Sipunculidae; genus Sipunculus; species Sipunculus nudus. The sequence goes on from CM049317.1 coordinate 1,712,871, forward strand.
CAAGACCAGACGATAATTAGTTCGGATGAAGGTCAATTAACAAAGAAATAATCCTTCATCATGGCGGATGCCTGTTGATATTTCCTGCATTAGACCATGAAACTGAAGTGTAACCCGGTAACAGTTCTTACTGATTGCGATACATTTATTTTAGATACGATGACCCTGCATTAGCTTATTTTCCCTCGCAATGTTAGATAGAACCGTGTTAGCTACAAAATGAAAAAAAATCAGGCCAACTAGAAATAAATCTGCTAATATCTCAGTATTTCTCTAGCAGTAAATAACAAAGTCTTTTCTTCCGGGACTGCCTTGGAAGATTTGCTCACCTGTCGGAGTTCTCATTTTTGCCATTGTAACCATCACTATTCTTTACACCAGGTGTCTATTAACATATATATATATATATATATATATATATATATATATATATATATATATATATATGAGTGACGTCTTTTAGATAGACTAACTTGTTTATTAACACTCGATCGAATATTTTTATTCGAAGCACATGGGCTTCTTCGTCAGGTGGTAATTAAGTGGGAACGTGTACAGAGATGTTATATATAATAGAATAACAATGTATAGAGTCCATAATGCCAGAAACAGTGTATTTACATTCTGATTGGATTTTTAGTAATATTATAATCACGATGCCCTGTGTGGGCGTGGTTCAGTGCAGTACGTGCAGAAACGCACGTGCGGTATCGCGGAATTCCCGAGTGAAGCGATGCGTATTGTTTTATAAGCAGCAATGCTTAGAGAACGGTCACGGACTCGCACTTTTTTAAGCTGTATTTTACCGGAATGATACGGGAAGCACAATTTCTGTGACAAACCCTGTTTTTGTAAGTATTATTGTAACAAATTGATATACGACGCACTATCACTGTGACAACCCTGAGGAACTGATTACACTGTGATAAGGATAAGGTTAGGATGGGTGACTCCAAGAAATAAATACCAGAAAGTTGATCAATGAGACTACCTTCATTATTGATCTTACCATGTGAACAACAATTTTAGAGTAATCTCAGTTTGCTCGCATACAACATGTACCGCCTGCGAAACACGTATAAGAATTATTTGGACGTTCATTCAAAGATGTTTTCTGTGTTTTATACCAGTTTAAATAATAAGGTGTTTAATCTTTTAAACCCTTCTATATTTTAAAGGATAAAAGAAGGACAAGCCCTACCACTTATCATGGGATTGGATATATTACACATTTATGAGACCTTCTGCTAACAAATGGTTTCTGTTTCTATATTAATTTAATTTGCATTTTGTAATATTTTTTTATATTATCATTCTTTTCACCACTTAACTTATAAAAAACAATTGTGCACACGTAGTAGACCGCTGTACATCGGAATTGGATGTATTATATTCAAGATTAAGGAAGGACATCTGTTACTTGTGTAGGAAAATCTCAAATATACGCTTGAATATTTATATCTGATAAAATACGTCTAAGCTTGTAACACCTACTTATTATAAAAATCAACATATGCAACTAAAAACCAGCTTCCATGAGCACTCACAATACAACTCTAGGAATCAGAGGAAGATATAGGGGTAACCTGTCGGGTCAATACTAAACAGCGCGGTGTTCAAATAATACGTGCTAGTTTTACCATATGCATCGACTCACCACATAATGACCTCGATATAGTATATTTCGCGAGCTCGAGGTTACTATAATTCTGTTAGAGCGAGGATATTGCGATACCAAGCAAATATTTACATTTATGTTTTTTATTTAGGTCCAAACGAGCTCTTACCAGATACCTAGGCCTCATGTTAGACAATGCACAATTCTTCAGTATTCTTTTCTTTAACAGATTGTACGATTTCGTGTGCCGTCAGCAAATAATACTTCATTGTATATACATCATTCATATTACATTTTAATAAGCTACACAATATCTGTCTTACAAACCTTGGCCATTACCATTAACCAGAGATTAAACAAGTTTATCGCCAATAATAATAATAATAATTCTCATTATAACAACAATATCGAGATATTTATTAAGAGCGAAACTAACAGTCCCAGTTGACAATGGTTATATTGATAATTTCTCAGTTACAATTTTGGTAAAACACCTCGACGAGACAGACAGCACAGTTGTAATTATTTTGGTGTGCTGTGTTTATGTTGAATTGTGCGTGAACATTACTAACATGAATGTTTCAGGGCTTACAGGAGTCCGTCTCTTGCTGAGCTACATTATGATAATTCTAGGACTGCCTGTGTGTGTTCCCACAGGAACAGGTAGGGAAAAAATGTCGAGAACTGAGATTTAAAAGGCCTTCTTATAAGTAATCTTCAAGGTTGATCAAAATCCCCTAAAAAAGTCTGATTTTAGGAGCTGAAAGCGGGAGTTTTTTTCCAGTTCTGCAGTTATACACAGTAATGTCTGAAATACATGTAAATGAATATTCTTCACCTTTAACATATATTATGCCCACTAGACAAAACTGAGATGATACGTACTTTACGTACCTTGTTTTAAATAGTACATATATTTAGATTATATTTATTCCTTTGCAGCTTCATTTTTTTTTTTCAGAGGTATCATGTTTCATAATAATTTACATGGTTATATTTTCCTTAAGATGAAATATGTGAGAATGATTTTACATATTTTTATATAAAAGCATTTTACTACGGTGACTCTGCCAACCACAAATTCACTAATCGTCAGAAGAGCGGCACATCTTGCTGGACATGGATCAATGGAGAAACTTATGGTAATTTATACAAGTGGATGTGTTTAGGGGAGAATAAGTCAGAAAGCATGTTTTATTCTCTCTTAGAATATCGATGGTAAAATATACGTTTTACATTGATAATCACGTCATGATATATTAAATGCATTAAATTAATAAACATTTGCCTTGTGTGGTCGTGTGTGGTCAGTAGTGTTTATAATGACAACAATGTATCTTTACATCCGATTTCAAGCTTCCTTATAAAATTCAGGGCCAATATGTTACAAAAATAGCTGCAAGTGTCGTACAAGATATTACTGACACAAAAGTAAAACCCAGTCAAACATTTGCTTTTCGCACCTGGATTCAGTGCTTATCGCTAGTACTATTAAAGGCACAAAAATACCCAATGACTATACGATGCCCTCTCTGCCAAGATATTCCAACAAAAGGAGAGAAAAAATGTGCCCGTTGCCTTATAAGTGGACATGCAAATTAAATCAATCATACATATACAATTATCGTAACACACGCTCCTATATATATATACAGTGGAACCCCACAATTACGACCACCCTGGGGACTGAGCAAAATGGTCGTAATTTGGGGGTGGTCGTATTTGTGAAACTCTTACCGTGGTCGCATATAACACGCTGATATTTAATGTGTATCAGAGTTTATCTATTGCATATCTTTAATGTGAATTATAACAAAATATTTTACCTAGCGAAGGACCTTTATTATGAAAGTTTTTTTTTTGTGTGTGTAGCTGAACATATTTATTCATGATAAAAATTAATATACATGTACAAATACGTAGTGACTGATAATTAACAAAATAAATAACACAAAGGAAATACGATTACAACCTACTGAATGCATATTGAACATAATACGTGGCTGTCATATATTTAGACTTTCGCTTGAGTATATATTGCGTGCACTTGAGTTTTCCCGACGCTAACCTGCTGAGTTTTTTACATTTTACTGACTGCTCAATACTCACTGTCAGTAAGATATGAACACATTTAGGGTTAACTAGGTCGTTAATTTTACCAATGAGGATCGAACAATATGTGATTAGTTGAAATATTAAGCCCACAACCCCACACTTAGGCTAGCTGTAATACAGGTGATCACTGAGGGGCAATTAGCATCTGACCCCAGGTCGGACCGGCTCATTAAGTAATCAGGCCGATGGTTACCCTCTTTGATCTATAACCTACACCTCAACGAGTCTCAGCGAAGACACCGAGTCGGGAAGATATGCGGAACCAGATTAACCCTCGGGTTAAGAAACCTTGTTACCCGCTTTGATCTTTCGTTAAGGTGCCTGTGACAAGACGCAGCCATTGACTCGTGACAAATGTTGTTTCAGTACTTGTCGGCGGTGGTCGCATTAGCGGGGTCGCATCAGCGCTTGGGCCAGGAAATCTGGTAGTAATTCTGAATTCAGGGGTGGTCGTAATTTTGAGTCATTTTTAAACATAAATAAACTAAAAACAATTCGGGACCAAGCAAAATGGTCGCAATTGAGGGGTGGTCGCAATTGTGGGGTGGTCGCAAGGCGGGGTTCCACTGTATTACTTGGTGATTATCTGTGCAGAAAAAACGCTAATATATACGAGGGTAACATAAGCCTTGTGGGGTCGTGTGTAGTCAGCAGTATTTAACATGACAACAGTATTTTTCTTTAATTTGATGAAAGGCCATTTTATCATAGAGTTTGTTCCAGGCTTCAAATGACAATTGACACCAAAGTCTTATCCAGTTTTGCAGGAGGGCAAAAATGTAGATACGATTTAATGGTCTAGCATCTGTGAAACATTAGAAACACTGACTTCAGTGCTTATCACTGTTGTTATTAAATTCTCAAATGCTGTGCACAATAACCTTAGGATGCCCTTTTTGCCAAAATAATCAAAGGAATGAAAACATTTGCCCGTTGTATAATATGTGGACATGCGTAATAAAACGTAGATACAAGCAATTAATGTAAAACACACACACATAAATATATATATATATATATATGTGTGTTACTTTGCGATTATATTTACAGTAAATAGTTTTGCGAATCATGAGGAATCTGGAGAGAGCTGTGCTTTAATAAGAGAGGGTCAATTTCACGCTGTCTCATGCTTTTTAAATAGGTCTTTTGTATGCGAGGGTAAGTATATTTTTTTATTCGAGTACGGAATTATAACTCTATGATTCATTTGTTGTGTTGCCTAATTTAAGTATCACTTTATTATTTCAATTACATATAATACTAAGTACTCATATCAATTACAGGATATAGCTCAGCTGATTAATATTATATTAGACGGTACTAACATTCGCACGAGAATAGAAAGATATTTGTGCCTTATGGAAGATATATGATCTTACAACCCTTAAGGCGTGCAACGCCCAAGATTTATGAAGCCCAGCTCGACAACCTGGGCACATAATTGACGTATATACTACTTGTTTCTATATTCATCATCATAAGAAGTCTATGATACGGTTTTTAGAAGAGGAACAAAAAGGTCCCTCTGCCAGTGTCTGTATTCTTAAAAGTACAGAGTTGAGTAAATGGGATTTTATCACAGGATGTTTGGCTATTTTTAGGACAGTATGGGGCCTGCATTAACGAGAAAGACTGCTTATTCGTAGAGGAAAAGAAAACAGGCACGATGCGCTAACGCATTGCACCCTGAACCAAACGTCACTGCTTTATCTCGGGAATTCCACACATTTCTCACACAAAGACAATTATTGTTCTGATGGGTGCTGGATTGGTTTAACTAAGCTCCCCATGTATCCATCTACAGGTAATCTTGAGCAGATATAATAGCATGAGATCCGTCAGTTCCTTGTCCGTCTAATATAACACAGAAGCATTCTTTAGGGTGTGATACAGGACCGAATACCAATGTTAAGTGCACCTCCAAATTTATTATAATAAAAAAATCATTATTACCTTAAGTTGTTTGCCTAATGTTTACATATATATTTAAGAAGAGCAGTGTAAATGCTATTGATAACGGGTCTAAGATTTTAGAATACAGCTTGCTTTATATCTAGAAAAATAGTACTATAATTCTATAAAAATGCAACCCGACACGCGCATCGCAAACCAAATTAATACTCGCTCAACCCACCATGGGTTAAGCTTTAAGAAAATCTACCTGAGCCGAGATATAACAAATGCCTACATTGAATGATGAAATATAATGAATACACTGATAATCTACCAAGGGTGATCTGCACGAAACACTAAGTGTCCCAAAGAATAGCTAAAATTCTAAGCCATCATAAATAGTCCAAGATAAAAAAAAAAAAACTCTACACTGAACCTCAAGAATTTTCATTGAGGTAGGTATTCTTTGAAGAATCCAGTTAGATTTGAATCTGAAGAGCAGAAATATTCAACCGATTTAGAGTATGTAGAATCCGGACGTACATCATATATTGTAGAAAGAACTGTTTTTGATTCATACTCTCTATGATTAAAAATCAGAGGAAGAAAATTAAGTCTGTTTATATCGCAGTATATATGTAATATAGCAACCAGCACATACATAACATACCCGACATAAAGCAAAGGAAATTTATTCAATTTAGTGCAAACATCTTTTCATCCCGGACTTATCTGGACAATTGGCGGACCTCTCGGTGTCCTCGTTCTCGCCATCATAACCATCATTGCTCTTTTTATCAGGTTTGAACTTTAAAAATCATTCTTTCACGGGAATTCTTTTACCTAGTGTTTATTTAATTTAGACATGTCCCTAATGGGGAGGGAACGTATCTGTCGATGTATTTTTGATACAATCGTTTCATCACATACATCTAGAAAAAATGCTCAGTTTTCACAAAATATTATCATCACAATATTAATAACAGTCATTTATATATTTTAGGGGGGGGGGGGTTGTTCCATTACTAGCATAAGCATTGTACGTTTGAATTTCTTATAAATGCCGTCCGTACATTTCGTACCAAAAGGAGAAGACGACGCTCACAGGACAGCTGTGATTATACGAGTGATAAAAATGATGGGAGATATCACGTTGCCGATGAGCGCAGTGACCATATTTATGATGAACCATATGATCCTTACCCTGGAGGAATTAATCAAACTGTCAGGGGGAAACGGATGGATGTGGATGAAAATGATTACATCATGATGGAAAACACCGTCTATGAATCCGCCGATTAACTGATTAAGAAATTTGATGAATTATTAAACATATACGGAGTTTCAAACCCCGCTTGGTGTTGCAATGTGGATATTGAGAGGGAATAATAACAATACATTAAATGGATGGCTTATATGTTGCTTTTTTCGTAACATAGACATACTTCCATGCAACTTTTCAACATACGGAGCTGGCTTGCCTTTCTACCGGGAGTCACGACCTGGTTATCTAAGATACGGCTCAAACCACCTTTGGTTTAGTTTTACCAGTTTACAATCGGAATTTAAAACTCGTGTGTATGTGACAATTGGTCGAGGTGGTGTTATATTGTCAACTGTGGTTACAAGATAAAACTGGAACTACAGTCACTGATGATGATTGATATATTGAACGATCATGCTTGGTTCACATTACAATGAAACTTTAGGAAATCATGAAAACAACAAAAATAACGCCCTAAATCCCTTGATGGGGTTCAAGGTGTTACTTCTAACAGATCCATTTACATGTATAATGATGATTAGCTATGATTATACGGACATTTATGCAGAGGCAAAGGCAGACTTAGTCATATCGCTGGTTATACAAGCTGTTAGAATATATGATGTCGTATCTGAATGTTGCCAGTATATGTTTTCGTGGTAAAAGTTCGGAAGATTGCTGAATCCCCAAGAAGGAGAAAGAAATTACCGGAGGACGGCATATTCTAAAATCAGAAGGGCCGGGTCTTCACGTGATATACCTAAACTTATCTTAGCAAATACCCCAAAACAAGAAAAAAGCAAAATTCGTGTTTGCTTTAAAATATGATCGGTGCAACCCTTACAGCAAAGCTAGAAATACAAACGAAAAAAGATTTAACAAATGTCAATATAGATCGCAGTTTTTGTGCCCTTTTTTGTATGCCATTCATAACATATATACTAAGTTAAATATATGCTTACAATAGCGACAAACAGTATTGTATAGTCATAGTAAGAGTGTGATATACGGATGAGTGTGCTTTGACAGACGGGTTGAGTATGTAATGCGAATAGCCTTCACAATGAATACTATTTTACTTGTGTTATATACATAAACGTTCTTTATTACCGGCGTAAAACCTGGTGATTAACCCAAACAATGGACTCTACGAATTTGTTAACAACGTATCATTCATCTGTTATAATTTGTTGGATAGTCTGTAACGTGAAAGAAACCATTAGATATTAAGCATTGATAAAGTATTATATAAGGATACTTTACCAGTGTATGTTCATACAAAATACCTCATATTACTGGATACATACATTATGATTAACAGAGACAACCATTTGTTGGATAGTCTATGATGTAAAGAGAGCCATTCATTTTGATCCTAGACATCCATGAGAGCTTATATAAGGATACTGTACTAGCGAACGTGAATACCGGGCTATAACTTCACAAACAAGTTAAATACTATATCCACGTTAATCTTGCTTGATATATATATATATATATATATATATATATATATATATATATATATATATATATTATCATGCAAAATACAGTTACACACGGTAATTATTGAAAAGAGTTAGCAAAATTAATCGCGGTACCAGGACGATATAATAATGGATATAATGTTTAATAAAAATAAAGTATAAAGTAAAATATCTAAATATGTATTCTTTTATCAACATATTTTATCAGATGAATATATATTCTACAGTGACAGAAGAACAATCTCTGATATACAGACAATAAGTTATCCACATAATCAACATCTGTAGTTACATTTTTTTTTGTGGATTGTAAGCGCATTATTATATAGACCATACTCATATATACTCATATAATAACCACATGAGATTTCTGCAAATGATAATACAAAAAGCTCTGTGGTTCTTCAAAATGAAATAATTTATCTCCGACAGTTGCTATGCTGAAATAATAATTAAACCGCTTAAGAAATAATGTTATATTATTTAAAAAGTATTCGCACATGCCAAATCTTGATATCAGACTCATGATCCTAGAAACTTTATTAAAAGTATATTGTGTAATGATAAAGAAAAAGTCGTGGTCTCATGTTCACTGAAGTGTGCAGCGGCTGGTACCGGATCAAATATTAGGAATCACATCATGTGTTTACCTTCTTGTTTCCCCGGTCAATAAATAGTCATGACACCATCAACAAATAAACAAGAAGTAATATACATAGAAAACATATTGTTTTTACCAGTTATTTAACCTAAAAATAATGATGCATGATAATACCCATTGCGTCAGATAACCACGGCAACATGAAAGTAATCTTTGTTAACGATAAAACAGACATCCAGTCTGTCTTTCGAAAATGAAACAGCTAATTGTATCTCCGAAAATGGTTACACAATATTTATCAATTAAGAGGCCAAAATGATTAAACGTGTATTATACTTATTGGTATGTAATCCTACCTGAGGCAAAGCTTATTTTTAGCTTGTAAATGTTGTGCATATTGTGTATTTTACGTAGATCGACATTGTCATCTTCAATATGGACGGATTAACAGCAACTCCCATCATAGTTTGCTGCATCATGGGCATTCTAAAGATTTAAACTTGTATCCCTAAAGTAAAAGTTAAGAAGAACATAGGGAGGACTGGACCAATGGGGTAAAATGAAACAGCTTGTAAAGCTGAACAGTCAGTGTTCATTTTTTTGCAGCTTTCCAAGCGTGCTATTAAGCAATGTTCTTGAAATGTCATTTTACTGTCTAATACACAGGCTGTAAACATTGCATTTGCAAATCAAGACTTATACATATATATAATACAAGATATAACAAACCTATGCTCGTAAAAATGTAGCTCCTGGTCATTTCTACGTAGCTCTCGATCAAGTCTATGTTTACTCAGCTCCAGTCAATAAACATCCTGGTTTCAGCCTTAGTGGTAACAATAATAACTTACCAAAACATGCATTTATTTGGGTTTACTAAAGACATTTAATATGTTACTAAATAATACGAAGGTTTTGAAAAAAAGAAGATTAATTACTCACGCCTTTTACAGAAGGCTTTATTGCTTATGACTTTTTGATGGCTGTCACATATAACATTTCATAACACATCTCCTGAACAAACATTTTTAGTTTGATGACATATTTTCTCGGCTGTGCAAGCAATCAAGAATGATTATGCAATTATAAATTTTCAGATTCCAATACGTCCAATGGTAACCCTGGTTACATTAATGTAACAAAATCTAACCAACACGAGAGGAGACAAATGTCTAAGTGGAAATGGATGAAAAGGGAAAATTATGGCAACATATTACATTGTATAATGCAAAGGTGCTAATCTGTGTGTGCATTATATATTTTATTGTATATATGAAACTAGTATAAATATACTGTATGTTAAATTTATAGGAAAAGTTATAATAAACAATATATATGTATAATATACATATATATATTTATATATGTTCTACTATGTAATCACTTGATTTTGTAGAAAACAGGGGTCCCCTTATGAAGTATCAACTGGACGTATATTATATTGTATATATTGCACATTATATATATAATATGCTTTCTGTAGAAAGGAGGGCTTCGCCAATAAAGAATCAATAAAGATTTATCACAACAACATCTGTCGGAAACTTCGCCAGGACCAAACGGATAAACAAGATCCAAGAAAACCCGGTCCCGGAAGAACCCGGCCGAAATCAGGAGGACCTGTCCCGACGCAATTACGGATAATAGGCTAGTAATTTTATATAACATGTTTGTTTTCACAAATAAATGTCTGGTTTTAAATGCTCTGGGGCAGTAACAAATTATTGGATAATTACATAACAGGGAAATTTCCGAATAAAATATATAGAGACATTGTATATTTATTAAAATATAACCACAACTGTAAAACATGGATGTTTAACTCGCAGCATATTTACATAATGAAAATACAATTTGTAGGCGTGAGCTCATAATAATTGTTATCGCATAAGGTTATATAAGGACTCTGGTGAAAGAAATTTTTACTTGGTCAGAAAATGTTCAACTCTTAATGTTTATGTTTTCTTTTGCAAACAAGTTTTCCCTTTCTGTTTATTTTAGTGTCATTAACAAATGAAGTGACACATTTATATTAGGCAAACTATTCCGCTATCAGTTTGTTTTGGTATGGACTCTAGCTGATAAGAAGTCATTTAACCACTGCTTAAACACATTTATCTTTGGTATTCACAATACAATACCTTGTATTTCTTTGAAATAAAATAAAAATATTCCTACTGACAATGGTTATACTGGAATGATATTCAAACGGCTACAGAAAAGATTTGTGCATTATAAATGTGGGTAAATAAACCCGACGAAACAGATAGTTCAGCTGCAATTAGTTTGTAAATGTTGAGTTTATGGGTTATGATGTTTATTTGCTCATGATCCGATAAACTTCAGAAATGACAAAAATTCCTGAAACAAGTTCAATCTCATGATGTTGGACAGTTCCCCTTCAGTGGTTCACACTGTTTGAAATTTTGTTGATTATATTTTACTTTGAGCAGGTATTTGAGATAACAGCGCTGAGCTTAATGACACTATCAGTGTGAAATTATTTTCGTTGATTAACGGAAAGGGGACCGAAATTATACTTGTACACAGAAAACCTATGTGCAAAGCCATCGGTTTAGATGAAATTTATTTCTTGGTAACTGTGTATAGCTTATCTAAGAAATTATTTTTCATTATTTCAATATTGATTATTTCTGCATATGATCATACATGAGATAACGTTTATACATTTTTATTAGTAGAAAACACATTGACTGGCGGTTATGACCGCAGTAAATAAACATAAACAAAAACATTCATAAATCATTCATACTCCTTATATAAATACGCGAAACAAACCGGTAATGGTTTAAACTTAAAAAAAAATAAAAAGCATCTGTCTCTAATGACCCATGTAGCTTAGCCTTCATTAATTTTATGAGGAAAGGGGGGGGGGCAGAAAGGTAGCATATTTACCACATCATTGTAGACAATGACTTGACATAGTATTTTCAGCCGCCACATTCTATACAAATCATATCCAAATAAATCATAACCGTTGCCTTGAAAGACAAGACACAAAAAATCTGGACCACGATGCGTTTGAACATGCAAAATATTTGAATCGATTATTTAATCTTGGATCGAAATATATTGATCGAGGCCGTGTGAGGAGGGCCTATGCCAGATTAATTATTTCTTGGGGACGAGGAATATTTTACATTTTTATATTTATGGGCTAAATTCATATATTTTTCAGTTCAAGTTATCTGATGTAGCATGCATTGATTGTATATCTTCATCATTGGAGGAAATAAAGACTATCAATCAATCAATCAATCAATCAATCAGTCAGTCAGTCAGTTTTCTCCTAGGCCTAACATAGGATACTTTGATTGAGCGTAATTCTAATGAAAATCAGTTTATCACAAGACCAGACGATAATTAGTTCGGATGAAGGTCAATTAACAAAGAAATAATCCTTCATCATGGCGGATGCCTGTTGATATTTCCTGCAGTAGACCATGAAACTGAAGTGTAACCCGGTAACAGTTCTTACTGATTGCGATACATTTATTTTAGATACGATGACCCTGCATTAGCTTATTTTCCCTCGCAATGTTAGATAGAACCGTGTTAGCTACAAAATGAAAAAAAATCAGGCCAACTAGAAATAAATCTGCTAATATCTCAGTATTTCTCTAGCAGTAAATAACAAAGTCTTTTCTTCCGGGACTGCCTTGGAAGATTTGCTCACCTGTCGGAGTTCTCATTTTTGCCATTGTAACCATCACTATTCTTTACACCAGGTGTCTATTAACATATATATATATATATATATATATATATATATATATATATATATATATATATATATATGAGTGACGTCTTTTAGATAGACTAACTTGTTTATTAACACTCGATCGAATATTTTTATTCGAAGCACATGGGCTTCTTCGTCAGGTGGTAATTAAGTGGGAACGTGTACAGAGATGTTATATATAATAGAATAACAATGTATAGAGTCCATAATGCCAGAAACAGTGTATTTACATTCTGATTGGATTTTTAGTAATATTATAATCACGATGCCCTGTGTGGGCGTGGTTCAGTGCAGTACGTGCAGAAACGCACGTGCGGTATCGCGGAATTCCCGAGTGAAGCGATGCGTATTGTTTTATAAGCAGCAATGCTTAGAGAACGGTCACGGACTCGCACTTTTTTAAGCTGTATTTTACCGGAATGATACGGGAAGCACAATTTCTGTGACAAACCCTGTTTTTGTAAGTATTATTGTAACAAATTGATATACGACGCACTATCACTGTGACAACCCTGAGGAACTGATTACACTGTGATAAGGATAAGGTTAGGATGGGTGACTCCAAGAAATAAATACCAGAAAGTTGATCAATGAGACTACCTTCATTATTGATCTTACCATGTGAACAACAATTTTAGAGTAATCTCAGTTTGCTCGCATACAACATGTACCGCCTGCGAAACACGTATAAGAATTATTTGGACGTTCATTCAAAGATGTTTTCTGTGTTTTATACCAGTTTAAATAATAAGGTGTTTAATCTTTTAAACCCTTCTATATTTTAAAGGATAAAAGAAGGACAAGCCCTACCACTTATCATGGGATTGGATATATTACACATTTATGAGACCTTCTGCTAACAAATGGTTTCTGTTTCTATATTAATTTAATTTGCATTTTGTAATATTTTTTTATATTATCATTCTTTTCACCACTTAACTTATAAAAAACAATTGTGCACACGTAGTAGACCGCTGTACATCGGAATTGGATGTATTATATTCAAGATTAAGGAAGGACATCTGTTACTTGTGTAGGAAAATCTCAAATATACGCTTGAATATTTATATCTGATAAAATACGTCTAAGCTTGTAACACCTACTTATTATAAAAATCAACATATGCAACTAAAAACCAGCTTCCATGAGCACTCACAATACAACTCTAGGAATCAGAGGAAGATATAGGGGTAACCTGTCGGGTCAATACTAAACAGCGCGGTGTTCAAATAATACGTGCTAGTTTTACCATATGCATCGACTCACCACATAATGACCTCGATATAGTATATTTCGCGAGCTCGAGGTTACTATAATTCTGTTAGAGCGAGGATATTGCGATACCAAGCAAATATTTACATTTATGTTTTTTATTTAGGTCCAAACGAGCTCTTACCAGATACCTAGGCCTCATGTTAGACAATGCACAATTCTTCAGTATTCTTTTCTTTAACAGATTGTACGATTTCGTGTGCCGTCAGCAAATAATACTTCATTGTATATACATCATTCATATTACATTTTAATAAGCTACACAATATCTGTCTTACAAACCTTGGCCATTACCATTAACCAGAGATTAAACAAGTTTATCGCCAATAATAATAATAATAATTCTCATTATAACAACAATATCGAGATATTTATTAAGAGCGAAACTAACAGTCCCAGTTGACAATGGTTATATTGATAATTTCTCAGTTACAATTTTGGTAAAACACCTCGACGAGACAGACAGCACAGTTGTAATTATTTTGGTGTGCTGTGTTTATGTTGAATTGTGCGTGAACATTACTAACATGAATGTTTCAGGGCTTACAGGAGTCCGTCTCTTGCTGAGCTACATTATGATAATTCTAGGACTGCCTGTGTGTGTTCCCACAGGAACAGGTAGGGAAAAAATGTCGAGAACTGAGATTTAAAAGGCCTTCTTATAAGTAATCTTCAAGGTTGATCAAAATCCCCTAAAAAAGTCTGATTTTAGGAGCTGAAAGCGGGAGTTTTTTTCCAGTTCTGCAGTTATACACAGTAATGTCTGAAATACATGTAAATGAATATTCTTCACCTTTAACATATATTATGCCCACTAGACAAAACTGAGATGATACGTACTTTACGTACCTTGTTTTAAATAGTACATATATTTAGATTATATTTATTCCTTTGCAGCTTCATTTTTTTTTTTCAGAGGTATCATGTTTCATAATAATTTACATGGTTATATTTTCCTTAAGATGAAATATGTGAGAATGATTTTACATATTTTTATATAAAAGCATTTTACTACGGTGACTCTGCCAACCACAAATTCACTAATCGTCAGAAGAGCGGCACATCTTGCTGGACATGGATCAATGGAGAAACTTATGGTAATTTATACAAGTGGATGTGTTTAGGGGAGAATAAGTCAGAAAGCATGTTTTATTCTCTCTTAGAATATCGATGGTAAAATATACGTTTTACATTGATAATCACGTCATGATATATTAAATGCATTAAATTAATAAACATTTGCCTTGTGTGGTCGTGTGTGGTCAGTAGTGTTTATAATGACAACAATGTATCTTTACATCCGATTTCAAGCTTCCTTATAAAATTCAGGGCCAATATGTTACAAAAATAGCTGCAAGTGTCGTACAAGATATTACTGACACAAAAGTAAAACCCAGTCAAACATTTGCTTTTCGCACCTGGATTCAGTGCTTATCGCTAGTACTATTAAAGGCACAAAAATACCCAATGACTATACGATGCCCTCTCTGCCAAGATATTCCAACAAAAGGAGAGAAAAAATGTGCCCGTTGCCTTATAAGTGGACATGCAAATTAAATCAATCATACATATACAATTATCGTAACACACGCTCCTATATATATATACAGTGGAACCCCACAATTACGACCACCCTGGGGACTGAGCAAAATGGTCGTAATTTGGGGGTGGTCGTATTTGTGAAACTCTTACCGTGGTCGCATATAACACGCTGATATTTAATGTGTATCAGAGTTTATCTATTGCATATCTTTAATGTGAATTATAACAAAATATTTTACCTAGCGAAGGACCTTTATTATGAAAGTTTTTTTTTTGTGTGTGTAGCTGAACATATTTATTCATGATAAAAATTAATATACATGTACAAATACGTAGTGACTGATAATTAACAAAATAAATAACACAAAGGAAATACGATTACAACCTACTGAATGCATATTGAACATAATACGTGGCTGTCATATATTTAGACTTTCGCTTGAGTATATATTGCGTGCACTTGAGTTTTCCCGACGCTAACCTGCTGAGTTTTTTACATTTTACTGACTGCTCAATACTCACTGTCAGTAAGATATGAACACATTTAGGGTTAACTAGGTCGTTAATTTTACCAATGAGGATCGAACAATATGTGATTAGTTGAAATATTAAGCCCACAACCCCACACTTAGGCTAGCTGTAATACAGGTGATCACTGAGGGGCAATTAGCATCTGACCCCAGGTCGGACCGGCTCATTAAGTAATCAGGCCGATGGTTACCCTCTTTGATCTATAACCTACACCTCAACGAGTCTCAGCGAAGACACCGAGTCGGGAAGATATGCGGAACCAGATTAACCCTCGGGTTAAGAAACCTTGTTACCCGCTTTGATCTTTCGTTAAGGTGCCTGTGACAAGACGCAGCCATTGACTCGTGACAAATGTTGTTTCAGTACTTGTCGGCGGTGGTCGCATTAGCGGGGTCGCATCAGCGCTTGGGCCAGGAAATCTGGTAGTAATTCTGAATTCAGGGGTGGTCGTAATTTTGAGTCATTTTTAAACATAAATAAACTAAAAACAATTCGGGACCAAGCAAAATGGTCGCAATTGAGGGGTGGTCGCAATTGTGGGGTGGTCGCAAGGCGGGGTTCCACTGTATTACTTGGTGATTATCTGTGCAGAAAAAACGCTAATATATACGAGGGTAACATAAGCCTTGTGGGGTCGTGTGTAGTCAGCAGTATTTAACATGACAACAGTATTTTTCTTTAATTTGATGAAAGGCCATTTTATCATAGAGTTTGTTCCAGGCTTCAAATGACAATTGACACCAAAGTCTTATCCAGTTTTGCAGGAGGGCAAAAATGTAGATACGATTTAATGGTCTAGCATCTGTGAAACATTAGAAACACTGACTTCAGTGCTTATCACTGTTGTTATTAAATTCTCAAATGCTGTGCACAATAACCTTAGGATGCCCTTTTTGCCAAAATAATCAAAGGAATGAAAACATTTGCCCGTTGTATAATATGTGGACATGCGTAATAAAACGTAGATACAAGCAATTAATGTAAAACACACACACATAAATATATATATATATATATATGTGTGTTACTTTGCGATTATATTTACAGTAAATAGTTTTGCGAATCATGAGGAATCTGGAGAGAGCTGTGCTTTAATAAGAGAGGGTCAATTTCACGCTGTCTCATGCTTTTTAAATAGGTCTTTTGTATGCGAGGGTAAGTATATTTTTTTATTCGAGTACGGAATTATAACTCTATGATTCATTTGTTGTGTTGCCTAATTTAAGTATCACTTTATTATTTCAATTACATATAATACTAAGTACTCATATCAATTACAGGATATAGCTCAGCTGATTAATATTATATTAGACGGTACTAACATTCGCACGAGAATAGAAAGATATTTGTGCCTTATGGAAGATATATGATCTTACAACCCTTAAGGCGTGCAACGCCCAAGATTTATGAAGCCCAGCTCGACAACCTGGGCACATAATTGACGTATATACTACTTGTTTCTATATTCATCATCATAAGAAGTCTATGATACGGTTTTTAGAAGAGGAACAAAAAGGTCCCTCTGCCAGTGTCTGTATTCTTAAAAGTACAGAGTTGAGTAAATGGGATTTTATCACAGGATGTTTGGCTATTTTTAGGACAGTATGGGGCCTGCATTAACGAGAAAGACTGCTTATTCGTAGAGGAAAAGAAAACAGGCACGATGCGCTAACGCATTGCACCCTGAACCAAACGTCACTGCTTTATCTCGGGAATTCCACACATTTCTCACACAAAGACAATTATTGTTCTGATGGGTGCTGGATTGGTTTAACTAAGCTCCCCATGTATCCATCTACAGGTAATCTTGAGCAGATATAATAGCATGAGATCCGTCAGTTCCTTGTCCGTCTAATATAACACAGAAGCATTCTTTAGGGTGTGATACAGGACCGAATACCAATGTTAAGTGCACCTCCAAATTTATTATAATAAAAAAATCATTATTACCTTAAGTTGTTTGCCTAATGTTTACATATATATTTAAGAAGAGCAGTGTAAATGCTATTGATAACGGGTCTAAGATTTTAGAATACAGCTTGCTTTATATCTAGAAAAATAGTACTATAATTCTATAAAAATGCAACCCGACACGCGCATCGCAAACCAAATTAATACTCGCTCAACCCACCATGGGTTAAGCTTTAAGAAAATCTACCTGAGCCGAGATATAACAAATGCCTACATTGAATGATGAAATATAATGAATACACTGATAATCTACCAAGGGTGATCTGCACGAAACACTAAGTGTCCCAAAGAATAGCTAAAATTCTAAGCCATCATAAATAGTCCAAGATAAAAAAAAAAAAACTCTACACTGAACCTCAAGAATTTTCATTGAGGTAGGTATTCTTTGAAGAATCCAGTTAGATTTGAATCTGAAGAGCAGAAATATTCAACCGATTTAGAGTATGTAGAATCCGGACGTACATCATATATTGTAGAAAGAACTGTTTTTGATTCATACTCTCTATGATTAAAAATCAGAGGAAGAAAATTAAGTCTGTTTATATCGCAGTATATATGTAATATAGCAACCAGCACATACATAACATACCCGACATAAAGCAAAGGAAATTTATTCAATTTAGTGCAAACATCTTTTCATCCCGGACTTATCTGGACAATTGGCGGACCTCTCGGTGTCCTCGTTCTCGCCATCATAACCATCATTGCTCTTTTTATCAGGTTTGAACTTTAAAAATCATTCTTTCACGGGAATTCTTTTACCTAGTGTTTATTTAATTTAGACATGTCCCTAATGGGGAGGGAACGTATCTGTCGATGTATTTTTGATACAATCGTTTCATCACATACATCTAGAAAAAATGCTCAGTTTTCACAAAATATTATCATCACAATATTAATAACAGTCATTTATATATTTTAGGGGGGGGGGGTTGTTCCATTACTAGCATAAGCATTGTACGTTTGAATTTCTTATAAATGCCGTCCGTACATTTCGTACCAAAAGGAGAAGACGACGCTCACAGGACAGCTGTGATTATACGAGTGATAAAAATGATGGGAGATATCACGTTGCCGATGAGCGCAGTGACCATATTTATGATGAACCATATGATCCTTACCCTGGAGGAATTAATCAAACTGTCAGGGGGAAACGGATGGATGTGGATGAAAATGATTACATCATGATGGAAAACACCGTCTATGAATCCGCCGATTAACTGATTAAGAAATTTGATGAATTATTAAACATATACGGAGTTTCAAACCCCGCTTGGTGTTGCAATGTGGATATTGAGAGGGAATAATAACAATACATTAAATGGATGGCTTATATGTTGCTTTTTTCGTAACATAGACATACTTCCATGCAACTTTTCAACATACGGAGCTGGCTTGCCTTTCTACCGGGAGTCACGACCTGGTTATCTAAGATACGGCTCAAACCACCTTTGGTTTAGTTTTACCAGTTTACAATCGGAATTTAAAACTCGTGTGTATGTGACAATTGGTCGAGGTGGTGTTATATTGTCAACTGTGGTTACAAGATAAAACTGGAACTACAGTCACTGATGATGATTGATATATTGAACGATCATGCTTGGTTCACATTACAATGAAACTTTAGGAAATCATGAAAACAACAAAAATAACGCCCTAAATCCCTTGATGGGGTTCAAGGTGTTACTTCTAACAGATCCATTTACATGTATAATGATGATTAGCTATGATTATACGGACATTTATGCAGAGGCAAAGGCAGACTTAGTCATATCGCTGGTTATACAAGCTGTTAGAATATATGATGTCGTATCTGAATGTTGCCAGTATATGTTTTCGTGGTAAAAGTTCGGAAGATTGCTGAATCCCCAAGAAGGAGAAAGAAATTACCGGAGGACGGCATATTCTAAAATCAGAAGGGCCGGGTCTTCACGTGATATACCTAAACTTATCTTAGCAAATACCCCAAAACAAGAAAAAAGCAAAATTCGTGTTTGCTTTAAAATATGATCGGTGCAACCCTTACAGCAAAGCTAGAAATACAAACGAAAAAAGATTTAACAAATGTCAATATAGATCGCAGTTTTTGTGCCCTTTTTTGTATGCCATTCATAACATATATACTAAGTTAAATATATGCTTACAATAGCGACAAACAGTATTGTATAGTCATAGTAAGAGTGTGATATACGGATGAGTGTGCTTTGACAGACGGGTTGAGTATGTAATGCGAATAGCCTTCACAATGAATACTATTTTACTTGTGTTATATACATAAACGTTCTTTATTACCGGCGTAAAACCTGGTGATTAACCCAAACAATGGACTCTACGAATTTGTTAACAACGTATCATTCATCTGTTATAATTTGTTGGATAGTCTGTAACGTGAAAGAAACCATTAGATATTAAGCATTGATAAAGTATTATATAAGGATACTTTACCAGTGTATGTTCATACAAAATACCTCATATTACTGGATACATACATTATGATTAACAGAGACAACCATTTGTTGGATAGTCTATGATGTAAAGAGAGCCATTCATTTTGATCCTAGACATCCATGAGAGCTTATATAAGGATACTGTACTAGCGAACGTGAATACCGGGCTATAACTTCACAAACAAGTTAAATACTATATCCACGTTAATCTTGCTTGATATATATATATATATATATATATATATATATATATATATATATATATATATATTATCATGCAAAATACAGTTACACACGGTAATTATTGAAAAGAGTTAGCAAAATTAATCGCGGTACCAGGACGATATAATAATGGATATAATGTTTAATAAAAATAAAGTATAAAGTAAAATATCTAAATATGTATTCTTTTATCAACATATTTTATCAGATGAATATATATTCTACAGTGACAGAAGAACAATCTCTGATATACAGACAATAAGTTATCCACATAATCAACATCTGTAGTTACATTTTTTTTTGTGGATTGTAAGCGCATTATTATATAGACCATACTCATATATACTCATATAATAACCACATGAGATTTCTGCAAATGATAATACAAAAAGCTCTGTGGTTCTTCAAAATGAAATAATTTATCTCCGACAGTTGCTATGCTGAAATAATAATTAAACCGCTTAAGAAATAATGTTATATTATTTAAAAAGTATTCGCACATGCCAAATCTTGATATCAGACTCATGATCCTAGAAACTTTATTAAAAGTATATTGTGTAATGATAAAGAAAAAGTCGTGGTCTCATGTTCACTGAAGTGTGCAGCGGCTGGTACCGGATCAAATATTAGGAATCACATCATGTGTTTACCTTCTTGTTTCCCCGGTCAATAAATAGTCATGACACCATCAACAAATAAACAAGAAGTAATATACATAGAAAACATATTGTTTTTACCAGTTATTTAACCTAAAAATAATGATGCATGATAATACCCATTGCGTCAGATAACCACGGCAACATGAAAGTAATCTTTGTTAACGATAAAACAGACATCCAGTCTGTCTTTCGAAAATGAAACAGCTAATTGTATCTCCGAAAATGGTTACACAATATTTATCAATTAAGAGGCCAAAATGATTAAACGTGTATTATACTTATTGGTATGTAATCCTACCTGAGGCAAAGCTTATTTTTAGCTTGTAAATGTTGTGCATATTGTGTATTTTACGTAGATCGACATTGTCATCTTCAATATGGACGGATTAACAGCAACTCCCATCATAGTTTGCTGCATCATGGGCATTCTAAAGATTTAAACTTGTATCCCTAAAGTAAAAGTTAAGAAGAACATAGGGAGGACTGGACCAATGGGGTAAAATGAAACAGCTTGTAAAGCTGAACAGTCAGTGTTCATTTTTTTGCAGCTTTCCAAGCGTGCTATTAAGCAATGTTCTTGAAATGTCATTTTACTGTCTAATACACAGGCTGTAAACATTGCATTTGCAAATCAAGACTTATACATATATATAATACAAGATATAACAAACCTATGCTCGTAAAAATGTAGCTCCTGGTCATTTCTACGTAGCTCTCGATCAAGTCTATGTTTACTCAGCTCCAGTCAATAAACATCCTGGTTTCAGCCTTAGTGGTAACAATAATAACTTACCAAAACATGCATTTATTTGGGTTTACTAAAGACATTTAATATGTTACTAAATAATACGAAGGTTTTGAAAAAAAGAAGATTAATTACTCACGCCTTTTACAGAAGGCTTTATTGCTTATGACTTTTTGATGGCTGTCACATATAACATTTCATAACACATCTCCTGAACAAACATTTTTAGTTTGATGACATATTTTCTCGGCTGTGCAAGCAATCAAGAATGATTATGCAATTATAAATTTTCAGATTCCAATACGTCCAATGGTAACCCTGGTTACATTAATGTAACAAAATCTAACCAACACGAGAGGAGACAAATGTCTAAGTGGAAATGGATGAAAAGGGAAAATTATGGCAACATATTACATTGTATAATGCAAAGGTGCTAATCTGTGTGTGCATTATATATTTTATTGTATATATGAAACTAGTATAAATATACTGTATGTTAAATTTATAGGAAAAGTTATAATAAACAATATATATGTATAATATACATATATATATTTATATATGTTCTACTATGTAATCACTTGATTTTGTAGAAAACAGGGGTCCCCTTATGAAGTATCAACTGGACGTATATTATATTGTATATATTGCACATTATATATATAATATGCTTTCTGTAGAAAGGAGGGCTTCGCCAATAAAGAATCAATAAAGATTTATCACAACAACATCTGTCGGAAACTTCGCCAGGACCAAACGGATAAACAAGATCCAAGAAAACCCGGTCCCGGAAGAACCCGGCCGAAATCAGGAGGACCTGTCCCGACGCAATTACGGATAATAGGCTAGTAATTTTATATAACATGTTTGTTTTCACAAATAAATGTCTGGTTTTAAATGCTCTGGGGCAGTAACAAATTATTGGATAATTACATAACAGGGAAATTTCCGAATAAAATATATAGAGACATTGTATATTTATTAAAATATAACCACAACTGTAAAACATGGATGTTTAACTCGCAGCATATTTACATAATGAAAATACAATTTGTAGGCGTGAGCTCATAATAATTGTTATCGCATAAGGTTATATAAGGACTCTGGTGAAAGAAATTTTTACTTGGTCAGAAAATGTTCAACTCTTAATGTTTATGTTTTCTTTTGCAAACAAGTTTTCCCTTTCTGTTTATTTTAGTGTCATTAACAAATGAAGTGACACATTTATATTAGGCAAACTATTCCGCTATCAGTTTGTTTTGGTATGGACTCTAGCTGATAAGAAGTCATTTAACCACTGCTTAAACACATTTATCTTTGGTATTCACAATACAATACCTTGTATTTCTTTGAAATAAAATAAAAATATTCCTACTGACAATGGTTATACTGGAATGATATTCAAACGGCTACAGAAAAGATTTGTGCATTATAAATGTGGGTAAATAAACCCGACGAAACAGATAGTTCAGCTGCAATTAGTTTGTAAATGTTGAGTTTATGGGTTATGATGTTTATTTGCTCATGATCCGATAAACTTCAGAAATGACAAAAATTCCTGAAACAAGTTCAATCTCATGATGTTGGACAGTTCCCCTTCAGTGGTTCACACTGTTTGAAATTTTGTTGATTATATTTTACTTTGAGCAGGTATTTGAGATAACAGCGCTGAGCTTAATGACACTATCAGTGTGAAATTATTTTCGTTGATTAACGGAAAGGGGACCGAAATTATACTTGTACACAGAAAACCTATGTGCAAAGCCATCGGTTTAGATGAAATTTATTTCTTGGTAACTGTGTATAGCTTATCTAAGAAATTATTTTTCATTATTTCAATATTGATTATTTCTGCATATGATCATACATGAGATAACGTTTATACATTTTTATTAGTAGAAAACACATTGACTGGCGGTTATGACCGCAGTAAATAAACATAAACAAAAACATTCATAAATCATTCATACTCCTTATATAAATACGCGAAACAAACCGGTAATGGTTTAAACTTAAAAAAAAATAAAAAGCATCTGTCTCTAATGACCCATGTAGCTTAGCCTTCATTAATTTTATGAGGAAAGGGGGGGGGGCAGAAAGGTAGCATATTTACCACATCATTGTAGACAATGACTTGACATAGTATTTTCAGCCGCCACATTCTATACAAATCATATCCAAATAAATCATAACCGTTGCCTTGAAAGACAAGACACAAAAAATCTGGACCACGATGCGTTTGAACATGCAAAATATTTGAATCGATTATTTAATCTTGGATCGAAATATATTGATCGAGGCCGTGTGAGGAGGGCCTATGCCAGATTAATTATTTCTTGGGGACGAGGAATATTTTACATTTTTATATTTATGGGCTAAATTCATATATTTTTCAGTTCAAGTTATCTGATGTAGCATGCATTGATTGTATATCTTCATCATTGGAGGAAATAAAGACTATCAATCAATCAATCAATCAATCAATCAGTCAGTCAGTCAGTTTTCTCCTAGGCCTAACATAGGATACTTTGATTGAGCGTAATTCTAATGAAAATCAGTTTATCACAAGACCAGACGATAATTAGTTCGGATGAAGGTCAATTAACAAAGAAATAATCCTTCATCATGGCGGATGCCTGTTGATATTTCCTGCAGTAGACCATGAAACTGAAGTGTAACCCGGTAACAGTTCTTACTGATTGCGATACATTTATTTTAGATACGATGACCCTGCATTAGCTTATTTTCCCTCGCAATGTTAGATAGAACCGTGTTAGCTACAAAATGAAAAAAAATCAGGCCAACTAGAAATAAATCTGCTAATATCTCAGTATTTCTCTAGCAGTAAATAACAAAGTCTTTTCTTCCGGGACTGCCTTGGAAGATTTGCTCACCTGTCGGAGTTCTCATTTTTGCCATTGTAACCATCACTATTCTTTACACCAGGTGTCTATTAACATATATATATATATATATATATATATATATATATATATATATATATATATGAGTGACGTCTTTTAGATAGACTAACTTGTTTATTAACACTCGATCGAATATTTTTATTCGAAGCACATGGGCTTCTTCGTCAGGTGGTAATTAAGTGGGAACGTGTACAGAGATGTTATATATAATAGAATAACAATGTATAGAGTCCATAATGCCAGAAACAGTGTATTTACATTCTGATTGGATTTTTAGTAATATTATAATCACGATGCCCTGTGTGGGCGTGGTTCAGTGCAGTACGTGCAGAAACGCACGTGCGGTATCGCGGAATTCCCGAGTGAAGCGATGCGTATTGTTTTATAAGCAGCAATGCTTAGAGAACGGTCACGGACTCGCACTTTTTTAAGCTGTATTTTACCGGAATGATACGGGAAGCACAATTTCTGTGACAAACCCTGTTTTTGTAAGTATTATTGTAACAAATTGATATACGACGCACTATCACTGTGACAACCCTGAGGAACTGATTACACTGTGATAAGGATAAGGTTAGGATGGGTGACTCCAAGAAATAAATACCAGAAAGTTGATCAATGAGACTACCTTCATTATTGATCTTACCATGTGAACAACAATTTTAGAGTAATCTCAGTTTGCTCGCATACAACATGTACCGCCTGCGAAACACGTATAAGAATTATTTGGACGTTCATTCAAAGATGTTTTCTGTGTTTTATACCAGTTTAAATAATAAGGTGTTTAATCTTTTAAACCCTTCTATATTTTAAAGGATAAAAGAAGGACAAGCCCTACCACTTATCATGGGATTGGATATATTACACATTTATGAGACCTTCTGCTAACAAATGGTTTCTGTTTCTATATTGATTTAATTTGCATTTTGTAATATTTTTTTATATTATCATCCTTTTCACCACTTAACTTATAAAAAACAATTGTGCACACGTAGTAGACCGCTGTACATCGGAATTGGATGTATTATATTCAAGATTAAGGAAGGACATCTGTTACTTGTGTAGGAAAATCTCAAATATACGCTTGAATATTTATATCTGATAAAATACGTCTAAGCTTGTAACACCTACTTATTATAAAAATCAACATATGCAACTAAAAACCAGCTTCCATGAGCACTCACAATACAACTCTAGGAATCAGAGGAAGATATAGGGGTAACCTGTCGGGTCAATACTAAACAGCGCGGTGTTCAAATAATACGTGCTAGTTTTACCATATGCATCGACTCACCACATAATGACCTCGATATAGTATATTTCGCGAGCTCGAGGTTACTATAATTCTGTTAGAGCGAGGATATTGCGATACCAAGCAAATATTTACATTTATGTTTTTTATTTAGGTCCAAACGAGCTCTTACCAGATACCTAGGCCTCATGTTAGACAATGCACAATTCTTCAGTATTCTTTTCTTTAACAGATTGTACGATTTCGTGTGCCGTCAGCAAATAATACTTCATTGTATATACATCATTCATATTACATTTTAATAAGCTACACAATATCTGTCTTACAAACCTTGGCCATTACCATTAACCAGAGATTAAACAAGTTTATCGCCAATAATAATAATAATAATTCTCATTATAACAACAATATCGAGATATTTATTAAGAGTGAAACTAACAGTCCCAGTTGACAATGGTTATATTGATAATTTCTCAGTTACAATTTTGGTAAAACACCTCGACGAGACAGACAGCACAGTTGTAATTATTTTGGTGTGCTGTGTTTATGTTGCATTGTGCGTGAACATTACTAACATGAATGTTTCAGGGCTTACAGGAGTCCGTCTCTTGCTGAGCTACATTATGATAATTCTAGGACTGCCTGTGTGTGTTCCCACAGGAACAGGTAGGGAAAAAATGTCGAGAACTGAGATTTAAAAGGCCTTCTTATAAGTAATCTTCAAGGTTGATCAAAATCCCCTAAAAAAGTCTGATTTTAGGAGCTGAAAGCGGGAGTTTTTTTCCAGTTCTGCAGTTATACACAGTAATGTCTGAAATACATGTAAATGAATATTCTTCACCTTTAACATATATTATGCCCCCTAGACAAAACTGAGATGATACGTACTTTACGTACCTTGTTTTAAATAGTACATATATTTAGATTATATTTATTCCTTTGCAGCTTCATTTTTTTTTTCAGAGGTATCATGTTTCATAATAATTTACATGGTTATATTTTCCTTAAGATGAAATATGTGAGAATGATTTTACATATTTTTATATAAAAGCATTTTACTACGGTGACTCTGCCAACCACAAATTCACTAATCGTCAGAAGAGCGGCACATCTTGCTGGACATGGATCAATGGAGAAACTTATGGTAATTTATACAAGTGGATGTGTTTAGGGGAGAATAAGTCAGAAAGCATGTTTTATTCTCTCTTAGAATATCGATGGTAAAATATACGTTTTACATTGATAATCACGTCATGATATATTAAATGCATTAAATTAATAAACATTTGCCTTGTGTGGTCGTGTGTGGTCAGTAGTGTTTATAATGACAACAATGTATCTTTACATCCGATTTCAAGCTTCCTTATAAAATTCAGGGCCAATATGTTACAAAAATAGCTGCAAGTGTCGTACAAGATATTACTGACACAAAAGTAAAACCCAGTCAAACATTTGCTTTTCGCACCTGGATTCAGTGCTTATCGCTAGTACTATTAAAGGCACAAAAATACCCAATGACTATACGATGCCCTCTCTGCCAAGATATTCCAACAAAAGGAGAGAAAAAATGTGCCCGTTGCCTTATAAGTGGACATGCAAATTAAATCAATCATACATATACAATTATCGTAACACACGCTCCTATATATATATACAGTGGAACCCCACAATTACGACCACCCTGGGGACTGAGCAAAATGGTCGTAATTTGGGGGTGGTCGTATTTGTGAAACTCTTACCGTGGTCGCATATAACACGCTGATATTTAATGTGTATCAGAGTTTATCTATTGCATATCTTTAATGTGAATTATAACAAAATATTTTACCTAGCGAAGGACCTTTATTATGAAAGTTTTTTTTTTGTGTGTGTAGCTGAACATATTTATTCATGATAAAAATTAATATACATGTACAAATACGTAGTGACTGATAATTAACAAAATAAATAACACAAAGGAAATACGATTACAACCTACTGAATGCATATTGAACATAATACGTGGCTGTCATATATTTAGACTTTCGCTTGAGTATATATTGCGTGCACTTGAGTTTTCCCGACGCTAACCTGCTGAGTTTTTTACATTTTACTGACTGCTCAATACTCACTGTCAGTAAGATATGAACACATTTAGGGTTAACTAGGTCGTTAATTTTACCAATGAGGATCGAACAATATGTGATTAGTTGAAATATTAAGCCCACAACCCCACACTTAGGCTAGCTGTAATACAGGTGATCACTGAGGGGCAATTAGAATCTGACCCCAGGTCGGACCGGCTCATTAAGTAATCAGGCCGATGGTTACCCTCTTTGATCTATAACCTACACCTCAACGAGTCTCAGCGAAGACACCGAGTCGGGAAGATATGCGGAACCAGATTAACCCTCGGGTTAAGAAACCTTGTTACCCGCTTTGATCTTTCGTTAAGGTGCCTGTGACAAGACGCAGCCATTGACTCGTGACAAATGTTGTTTCAGTACTTGTCGGCGGTGGTCGCATTAGCGGGGTCGCATCAGCGCTTGGGCCAGGAAATCTGGTCGTAATTCTGAATTCAGGGGTGGTCGTAATTTTGAGTCATTTTTAAACATAAATAAACTAAAAACAATTCGGGACCAAGCAAAATGGTCGCAATTGAGGGGTGGTCGCAATTGTGGGGTGGTCGCAAGGCGGGGTTCCACTGTATTACTTGGTGATTATCTGTGCAGAAAAAACGCTAATATATACGAGGGTAACATTTGCCTTGTGGGGTCGTGTGTAGTCAGCAGTATTTAACATGACAACAGTATTTTTCTTTAATTTGATGAAAGGCCATTTTATCATAGAGTTTGTTCCAGGCTTCAAATGACAATTGACACCAAAGTCTTATCCAGTTTTGCAGGAGGGCAAAAATGTAGATACGATTTAATGGTCTAGCATCTGTGAAACATTAGAAACACTGACTTCAGTGCTTATCACTGTTGTTATTAAATTCTCAAATGCTGTGCACAATAACCTTAGGATGCCCTTTTTGCCAAAATAATCAAAGGAATGAAAACATTTGCCCGTTGTATAATATGTGGACATGCGTAATAAAACGTAGATACAAGCAATTAATGTAAAACACACACACATAAATATATATATATATATGTGTGTTACTTTGCGATTATATTTACAGTAAATAGTTTTGCGAATCATGAGGAATCTGGAGAGAGCTGTGCTTTAATAAGAGAGGGTCAATTTCACGCTGTCTCATGCTTTTTAAATAGGTCTTTTGTATGCGAGGGTAAGTATATTTTTTTATTCGAGTACGGAATTATAACTCTATGATTCATTTGTTGTGTTGCCTAATTTAAGTATCACTTTATTATTTCAATTACATATAATACTAAGTACTCATATCAATTACAGGATATAGCTCAGCTGATTAATATTATATTAGACGGTACTAACATTCGCACGAGAATAGAAAGATATTTGTGCCTTATGGAAGATATATGATCTTACAACCCTTAAGGCGTGCAACGCCCAAGATTTATGAAGCCCAGCTCGACAACCTGGGCACATAATTGACGTATATACTACTTGTTTCTATATTCATCATCATAAGAAGTCTATGATACGGTTTTTAGAAGAGGAACAAAAAGGTCCCTCTGCCAGTGTCTGTATTCTTAAAAGTACAGAGTTGAGTAAATGGGATTTTATCACAGGATGTTTGGCTATTTTTAGGACAGTATGGGGCCTGCATTAACGAGAAAGACTGCTTATTCGTAGAGGAAAAGAAAACAGGCACGATGCGCTAACGCATTGCACCCTGAACCAAACGTCACTGCTTTATCTCGGGAATTCCACACATTTCTCACACAAAGACAATTATTGTTCTGATGGGTGCTGGATTGGTTTAACTAAGCTCCCCATGTATCCATCTACAGGTAATCTTGAGCAGATATAATAGCATGAGATCCGTCAGTTCCTTGTCCGTCTAATATAACACAGAAGCATTCTTTAGGGTGTGATACAGGACCGAATACCAATGTTAAGTGCACCTCCAAATTTATTATAATAAAAAAATCATTATTACCTTAAGTTGTTTGCCTAATGTTTACATATATATTTAAGAAGAGCAGTGTAAATGCTATTGATAACGGGTCTAAGATTTTAGAATACAGCTTGCTTTATATCTAGAAAAATAGTACTATAATTCTATAAAAATGCAACCCGACACGCGCATCGCAAACCAAATTAATACTCGCTCAACCCACCATGGGTTAAGCTTTAAGAAAATCTACCTGAGCCGAGATATAACAAATGCCTACATTGAATGATGAAATATAATGAATACACTGATAATCTACCAAGGGTGATCTGCACGAAACACTAAGTGTCCCAAAGAATAGCTAAAATTCTAAGCCATCATAAATAGTCCAAGATAAAAAAAAAAACTCTACACTGAACCTCAAGAATTTTCATTGAGGTAGGTATTCTTTGAAGAATCCAGTTAGATTTGAATCTGAAGAGCAGAAATATTCAACCGATTTAGAGTATGTAGAATCCGGACGTACATCATATATTGTAGAAAGAACTGTTTTTGATTCATACTCTCTATGATTAAAAATCAGAGGAAGAAAATTAAGTCTGTTTATATCGCAGTATATATGTAATATAGCAACCAGCACATACATAACATACCCGACATAAAGCAAAGGAAATTTATTCAATTTAGTGCAAACATCTTTTCATCCCGGACTTATCTGGACAATTGGCGGACCTCTCGGTGTCCTCGTTCTCGCCATCATAACCATCATTGCTCTTTTTATCAGGTTTGAACTTTAAAAATCATTCTTTCACGGGAATTCTTTTACCTAGCGTTTATTTAATTTAGACATGTCCCTAATGGGGAGGGAACGTATCTGTCGATGTATTTTTGATACAATCGTTTCATCACATACATCTAGAAAAAATGCTCAGTTTTCACAAAATATTATCATCACAATATTAATAACAGTCATTTATATATTTTAGGGGGGGGGGGTTGTTCCATTACTAGCATAAGCATTGTACGTTTGAATTTCTTATAAATGCCGTCCGTACATTTCGTACCAAAAGGAGAAGACGACGCTCACAGGACAGCTGTGATTATACGAGTGATAAAAATGATGGGAGATATCACGTTGCCGATGAGCGCAGTGACCATATTTATGATGAACCATATGATCCTTACCCTGGAGGAATTAATCAAACTGTCAGGGGGAAACGGATGGATGTGGATGAAAATGATTACATCATGATGGAAAACACCGTCTATGAATCCGCCGATTAACTGATTAAGAAATTTGATGAATTATTAAACATATACGGAGTTTCAAACCCCGCTTGGTGTTGCAATGTGGATATTGAGAGGGAATAATAACAATACATTAAATGGATGGCTTATATGTTGCTTTTTTCGTAACATAGACATACTTCCATGCAACTTTTCAACATACGGAGCTGGCTTGCCTTTCTACCGGGAGTCACGACCTGGTTATCTAAGATACGGCTCAAACCACCTTTGGTTTAGTTTTACCAGTTTACAATCGGAATTTAAAACTCGTGTGTATGTGACAATTGGTCGAGGTGGTGTTATATTGTCAACTGTGGTTACAAGATAAAACTGGAACTACAGTCACTGATGATGATTGATATATTGAACGATCATGCTTGGTTCACATTACAATGAAACTTTAGGAAATCATGAAAACAACAAAAATAACGCCCTAAATCCCTTGATGGGGTTCAAGGTGTTACTTCTAACAGATCCATTTACATGTATAATGATGATTAGCTATGATTATACGGACATTTATGCAGAGGCAAAGGCAGACTTAGTCATATCGCTGGTTATACAAGCTGTTAGAATATATGATGTCGTATCTGAATGTTGCCAGTATATGTTTTCGTGGTAAAAGTTCGGAAGATTGCTGAATCCCCAAGAAGGAGAAAGAAATTACCGGAGGACGGCATATTCTAAAATCAGAAGGGCCGGGTCTTCACGTGATATACCTAAACTTATCTTAGCAAATACCCCAAAACAAGAAAAAAGCAAAATTCGTGTTTGCTTTAAAATATGATCGGCTGCAACCCTTACAGCAAAGCTAGAAATACAAACGAAAAAAGATTTAACAAATGTCAATATAGATCGCAGTTTTTGTGCCCTTTTTTGTATGCCATTCATAACATATATACTAAGTTAAATATATGCTTACAATAGCGACAAACAGTATTGTATAGTCATAGTAAGAGTGTGATATACGGATGAGTGTGCTTTGACAGACGGGTTGAGTATGTAATGCGAATAGCCTTCACAATGAATACTATTTTACTTGTGTTATATACATAAACGTTCTTTATTACCGGCGTAAAACCTGGTGATTAACCCAAACAATGGACTCTACGAATTTGTTAACAACGTATCATTCATCTGTTATAATTTGTTGGATAGTCTGTAACGTGAAAGAAACCATTAGATATTAAGCATTGATAAAGTATTATATAAGGATACTTTACCAGTGTATGTTCATACAAAATACCTCATATTACTGGATACATACATTATGATTAACAGAGACAACCATTTGTTGGATAGTCTATGATGTAAAGAGAGCCATTCATTTTGATCCTAGACATCCATGAGAGCTTATATAAGGATACTGTACTAGCGAACGTGAATACCGGGCTATAACTTCACAAACAAGTTAAATACTATATCCACGTTAATCTTGCTTGATATATATATATATATATATATATATATATATATATATATATATATATATATATATTATCATGCAAAATACAGTTACACACGGTAATTATTGAAAAGAGTTAGCAAAATTAATCGCGGTACCAGGACGATATAATAATGGATATAATGTTTAATAAAAATAAAGTATAAAGTAAAATATCTAAATATGTATTCTTTTATCAACATATTTTATCAGATGAATATATATTCTACAGTGACAGAAGAACAATCTCTGATATACAGACTATAAGTTATCCACATAATCAACATCTGTAGTTACATTTTTTTTTTGTGGATTGTAAGCGCATTATTATATAGACCATACTCATATATACTCATATAATAACCACATGAGATTTCTGCAAATGATAATACAAAAAGCTCTGTGGTTCTTCAAAATGAAATAATTTATCTCCGACAGTGGCTATGCTGAAATAATAATTAAACCGCTTAAGAAATAATGTTATATTATTTAAAAAGTATTCGCACATGCCAAATCTTGATATCAGACTCATGATCCTAGAAACTTTATTAAAAGTATATTGTGTAATGATAAAGAAAAAGTCGTGGTCTCATGTTCACTGAAGTGTGCAGCGGCTGGTACCGGATCAAATATTAGGAATCACATCATGTGTTTACCTTCTTGTTTCCCCGGTCAATAAATAGTCATGACACCATCAACAAATAAACAAGAAGTAATATACATAGAAAACATATTGTTTTTACCAGTTATTTAACCTAAAAATAATGATGCATGATAATACCCATTGCGTCAGATAACCACGGCAACATGAAAGTAATCTTTGTTAACGATAAAACAGACATCCAGTCTGTCTTTCGAAAATGAAACAGCTAATTGTATCTCCGAAAATGGTTACACAATATTTATCAATTAAGAGGCCAAAATGATTAAACGTGTATTATACTTATTGGTATGTAATCCTACCTGAGGCAAAGCTTATTTTTAGCTTGTAAATGTTGTGCATATTGTGTATTTTACGTAGATCGACATTGTCATCTTCAATATGGACGGATTAACAGCAACTCCCATCATAGTTTGCTGCATCATGGGCATTCTAAAGATTTAAACTTGTATCCCTAAAGTAAAAGTTAAGAAGAACATAGGGAGGACTGGACCAATGGGGTAAAATGAAACAGCTTGTAAAGCTGAACAGTCAGTGTTCATTTTTTTGCAGCTTTCCAAGCGTGCTATTAAGCAATGTTCTTGAAATGTCATTTTACTGTCTAATACACAGGCTGTAAACATTGCATTTGCAAATCAAGACTTATACATATATATAATACAAGATATAACAAACCTATGCTCGTAAAAATGTAGCTCCTGGTCATTTCTACGTAGCTCTCGATCAAGTCTATGTTTACTCAGCTCCAGTCAATAAACATCCTGGTTTCAGCCTTAGTGGTAACAATAATAACTTACCAAAACATGCATTTATTTGGGTTTACTAAAGACATTTAATATGTTACTAAATAATACGAAGGTTTTGAAAAAAAGAAGATTAATTACTCACGCCTTTTACAGAAGGCTTTATTGCTTATGACTTTTTGATGGCTGTCACATATAACATTTCATAACACATCTCCTGAACAAACATTTTTAGTTTGATGACATATTTTCTCGGCTGTGCAAGCAATCAAGAATGATTATGCAATTATAAATTTTCAGATTCCAATACGTCCAATGGTAACCCTGGTTACATTAATGTAACAAAATCTAACCAACACGAGAGGAGACAAATGTCTAAGTGGAAATGGATGAAAAGGGAAAATTATGGCAACATATTACATTGTATAATGCAAAGGTGCTAATCTGTGTGTGCATTATATATTTTATTGTATATATGAAACTAGTATAAATATACTGTATGTTAAATTTATAGGAAAAGTTATAATAAACAATATATATGTATAATATACATATATATATTTATATATGTTCTACTATGTAATCACTTGATTTTGTAGAAAACAGGGGTCCCCTTATGAAGTATCAACTGGACGTATATTATATTGTATATATTGCACATTATATATATAATATGCTTTCTGTAGAAAGGAGGGCTTCGCCAATAAAGAATCAATAAAGATTTATCACAACAACATCTGTCGGAAACTTCGCCAGGACCAAACGGATAAACAAGATCCAAGAAAACCCGGTCCCGGAAGAACCCGGCCGAAATCAGGAGGACCTGTCCCGACGCAATTACGGATAATAGGCTAGTAATTTTATATAACATGTTTGTTTTCACAAATAAATGTCTGGTTTTAAATGCTCTGGGGCAGTAACAAATTATTGGATAATTACATAACAGGGAAATTTCCGAATAAAATATATAGAGACATTGTATATTTATTAAAATATAACCACAACTGTAAAACATGGATGTTTAACTCGCAGCATATTTACATAATGAAAATACAATTTGTAGGCGTGAGCTCATAATAATTGTTATCGCATAAGGTTATATAAGGACTCTGGTGAAAGAAATTTTTACTTGGTCAGAAAATGTTCAACTCTTAATGTTTATGTTTTCTTTTGCAAACAAGTTTTCCCTTTCTGTTTATTTTAGTGTCATTAACAAATGAAGTGACACATTTATATTAGGCAAACTATTCCGCTATCAGTTTGTTTTGGTATGGACTCTAGCTGATAAGAAGTCATTTAACCACTGCTTAAACACATTTATCTTTGGTATTCACAATACAATACCTTGTATTTCTTTGAAATAAAATAAAAATATTCCTACTGACAATGGTTATACTGGAATGATATTCAAACGGCTACAGAAAAGATTTGTGCATTATAAATGTGGGTAAATAAACCCGACGAAACAGATAGTTCAGCTGCAATTAGTTTGTAAATGTTGAGTTTATGGGTTATGATGTTTATTTGCTCATGATCCGATAAACTTCAGAAATGACAAAAATTCCTGAAACAAGTTCAATCTCATGATGTTGGACAGTTCCCCTTCAGTGGTTCACACTGTTTGAAATTTTGTTGATTATATTTTACTTTGAGCAGGTATTTGAGATAACAGCGCTGAGCTTAATGACACTATCAGTGTGAAATTATTTTCGTTGATTAACGGAAAGGGGACCGAAATTATACTTGTACACAGAAAACCTATGTGCAAAGCCATCGGTTTAGATGAAATTTATTTCTTGGTAACTGTGTATAGCTTATCTAAGAAATTATTTTTCATTATTTCAATATTGATTATTTCTGCATATGATCATACATGAGATAACGTTTATACATTTTTATTAGTAGAAAACACATTGACTGGCGGTTATGACCGCAGTAAATAAACATAAACAAAAACATTCATAAATCATTCATACTCCTTATATAAATACGCGAAACAAACCGGTAATGGTTTAAACTTAAAAAAAAAATAAAAAGCATCTGTCTCTAATGACCCATGTAGCTTAGCCTTCATTAATTTTATGAGGAAAGGGGGGGGGGCAGAAAGGTAGCATATTTACCACATCATTGTAGACAATGACTTGACATAGTATTTTCAGCCGCCACATTCTATACAAATCATATCCAAATAAATCATAACCGTTGCCTTGAAAGACAAGACACAAAAAATCTGGACCACGATGCGTTTGAACATGCAAAATATTTGAATCGATTATTTAATCTTGGATCGAAATATATTGATCGAGGCCGTGTGAGGAGGGCCTATGCCAGATTAATTATTTCTTGGGGACGAGGAATATTTTACATTTTTATATTTATGGGCTAAATTCATATATTTTTCAGTTCAAGTTATCTGATGTAGCATGCATTGATTGTATATCTTCATCATTGGAGGAAATAAAGACTATCAATCAATCAATCAATCAATTAATCAATCAGTCAGTCAGTCAGTTTTCTCCTAGGCCTAACAAAGGATACTTTGATTGAGCGTAATTCTAATGAAAATCAGTTTATCACAAGACCAGACGATAATTAGTTCGGATGAAGGTCAATTAACAAAGAAATAATCCTTCATCATGGCGGATGCCTGTTGATATTTCCTGCATTAGACCATGAAACTGAAGTGTAACCCGGTAACAGTTCTTACTGATTGCGATACATTTATTTTAGATACGATGACCCTGCATTAGCTTATTTTCCCTCGCAATGTTAGATAGAACCGTGTTAGCTACAAAATGAAAAAAAATCAGGCCAACTAGAAATAAATCTGCTAATATCTCAGTATTTCTCTAGCAGTAAATAACAAAGTCTTTTCTTCCGGGACTGCCTTGGAAGATTTGCTCACCTGTCGGAGTTCTCATTTTTGCCATTGTAACCATCACTATTCTTTACACCAGGTGTCTATTAACATATATATATATATATATATATATATATATATATATATATATATATATATATGAGTGACGTCTTTTAGATAGACTAACTTGTTTATTAACACTCGATCGAATATTTTTATTCGAAGCACATGGGCTTCTTCGTCAGGTGGTAATTAAGTGGGAACGTGTACAGAGATGTTATATATAATAGAATAACAATGTATAGAGTCCATAATGCCAGAAACAGTGTATTTACATTCTGATTGGATTTTTAGTAATATTATAATCACGATGCCCTGTGTGGGCGTGGTTCAGTGCAGTACGTGCAGAAACGCACGTGCGGTATCGCGGAATTCCCGAGTGAAGCGATGCGTATTGTTTTATAAGCAGCAATGCTTAGAGAACGGTCACGGACTCGCACTTTTTTAAGCTGTATTTTACCGGAATGATACGGGAAGCACAATTTCTGTGACAAACCCTGTTTTTGTAAGTATTATTGTAACAAATTGATATACGACGCACTATCACTGTGACAACCCTGAGGAACTGATTACACTGTGATAAGGATAAGGTTAGGATGGGTGACTCCAAGAAATAAATACCAGAAAGTTGATCAATGAGACTACCTTCATTATTGATCTTACCATGTGAACAACAATTTTAGAGTAATCTCAGTTTGCTCGCATACAACATGTACCGCCTGCGAAACACGTATAAGAATTATTTGGACGTTCATTCAAAGATGTTTTCTGTGTTTTATACCAGTTTAAATAATAAGGTGTTTAATCTTTTAAACCCTTCTATATTTTAAAGGATAAAAGAAGGACAAGCCCTACCACTTATCATGGGATTGGATATATTACACATTTATGAGACCTTCTGCTAACAAATGGTTTCTGTTTCTATATTAATTTAATTTGCATTTTGTAATATTTTTTTATATTATCATTCTTTTCACCACTTAACTTATAAAAAACAATTGTGCACACGTAGTAGACCGCTGTACATCGGAATTGGATGTATTATATTCAAGATTAAGGAAGGACATCTGTTACTTGTGTAGGAAAATCTCAAATATACGCTTGAATATTTATATCTGATAAAATACGTCTAAGCTTGTAACACCTACTTATTATAAAAATCAACATATGCAACTAAAAACCAGCTTCCATGAGCACTCACAATACAACTCTAGGAATCAGAGGAAGATATAGGGGTAACCTGTCGGGTCAATACTAAACAGCGCGGTGTTCAAATAATACGTGCTAGTTTTACCATATGCATCGACTCACCACATAATGACCTCGATATAGTATATTTCGCGAGCTCGAGGTTACTATAATTCTGTTAGAGCGAGGATATTGCGATACCAAGCAAATATTTACATTTATGTTTTTTATTTAGGTCCAAACGAGCTCTTACCAGATACCTAGGCCTCATGTTAGACAATGCACAATTCTTCAGTATTCTTTTCTTTAACAGATTGTACGATTTCGTGTGCCGTCAGCAAATAATACTTCATTGTATATACATCATTCATATTACATTTTAATAAGCTACACAATATCTGTCTTACAAACCTTGGCCATTACCATTAACCAGAGATTAAACAAGTTTATCGCCAATAATAATAATAATAATTCTCATTATAACAACAATATCGAGATATTTATTAAGAGCGAAACTAACAGTCCCAGTTGACAATGGTTATATTGATAATTTCTCAGTTACAATTTTGGTAAAACACCTCGACGAGACAGACAGCACAGTTGTAATTATTTTGGTGTGCTGTGTTTATGTTGTATTGTGCGTGAACATTACTAACATGAATGTTTCAGGGCTTACAGGAGTCCGTCTCTTGCTGAGCTACATTATGATAATTCTAGGACTGCCTGTGTGTGTTCCCACAGGAACAGGTAGGGAAAAAATGTCGAGAACTGAGATTTAAAAGGCCTTCTTATAAGTAATCTTCAAGGTTGATCAAAATCCCCTAAAAAAGTCTGATTTTAGGAGCTGAAAGCGGGAGTTTTTTTCCAGTTCTGCAGTTATACACAGTAATGTCTGAAATACATGTAAATGAATATTCTTCACCTTTAACATATATTATGCCCACTAGACAAAACTGAGATGATACGTACTTTACGTACCTTGTTTTAAATAGTACATATATTTAGATTATATTTATTCCTTTGCAGCTTCATTTTTTTTTTTCAGAGGTATCATGTTTCATAATAATTTACATGGTTATATTTTCCTTAAGATGAAATATGTGAGAATGATTTTACATATTTTTATATAAAAGCATTTTACTACGGTGACTCTGCCAACCACAAATTCACTAATCGTCAGAAGAGCGGCACATCTTGCTGGACATGGATCAATGGAGAAACTTATGGTAATTTATACAAGTGGATGTGTTTAGGGGAGAATAAGTCAGAAAGCATGTTTTATTCTCTCTTAGAATATCGATGGTAAAATATACGTTTTACATTGATAATCACGTCATGATATATTAAATGCATTAAATTAATAAACATTTGCCTTGTGTGGTCGTGTGTGGTCAGTAGTGTTTATAATGACAACAATGTATCTTTACATCCGATTTCAAGCTTCCTTATAAAATTCAGGGCCAATATGTTACAAAAATAGCTGCAAGTGTCGTACAAGATATTACTGACACAAAAGTAAAACCCAGTCAAACATTTGCTTTTCGCACCTGGATTCAGTGCTTATCGCTAGTACTATTAAAGGCACAAAAATACCCAATGACTATACGATGCCCTCTCTGCCAAGATATTCCAACAAAAGGAGAGAAAAAATGTGCCCGTTGCCTTATAAGTGGACATGCAAATTAAATCAATCATACATATACAATTATCGTAACACACGCTCCTATATATATATACAGTGGAACCCCACAATTACGACCACCCTGGGGACTGAGCAAAATGGTCGTAATTTGGGGGTGGTCGTATTTGTGAAACTCTTACCGTGGTCGCATATAACACGCTGATATTTAATGTGTATCAGAGTTTATCTATTGCATATCTTTAATGTGAATTATAACAAAATATTTTACCTAGCGAAGGACCTTTATTATGAAAGTTTTTTTTTTGTGTGTGTAGCTGAACATATTTATTCATGATAAAAATTAATATACATGTACAAATACGTAGTGACTGATAATTAACAAAATAAATAACACAAAGGAAATACGATTACAACCTACTGAATGCATATTGAACATAATACGTGGCTGTCATATATTTAGACTTTCGCTTGAGTATATATTGCGTGCACTTGAGTTTTCCCGACGCTAACCTGCTGAGTTTTTTACATTTTACTGACTGCTCAATACTCACTGTCAGTAAGATATGAACACATTTAGGGTTAACTAGGTCGTTAATTTTACCAATGAGGATCGAACAATATGTGATTAGTTGAAATATTAAGCCCACAACCCCACACTTAGGCTAGCTGTAATACAGGTGATCACTGAGGGGCAATTAGCATCTGACCCCAGGTCGGACCGGCTCATTAAGTAATCAGGCCGATGGTTACCCTCTTTGATCTATAACCTACACCTCAACGAGTCTCAGCGAAGACACCGAGTCGGGAAGATATGCGGAACCAGATTAACCCTCGGGTTAAGAAACCTTGTTACCCGCTTTGATCTTTCGTTAAGGTGCCTGTGACAAGACGCAGCCATTGACTCGTGACAAATGTTGTTTCAGTACTTGTCGGCGGTGGTCGCATTAGCGGGGTCGCATCAGCGCTTGGGCCAGGAAATCTGGTAGTAATTCTGAATTCAGGGGTGGTCGTAATTTTGAGTCATTTTTAAACATAAATAAACTAAAAACAATTCGGGACCAAGCAAAATGGTCGCAATTGAGGGGTGGTCGCAATTGTGGGGTGGTCGCAAGGCGGGGTTCCACTGTATTACTTGGTGATTATCTGTGCAGAAAAAACGCTAATATATACGAGGGTAACATAAGCCTTGTGGGGTCGTGTGTAGTCAGCAGTATTTAACATGACAACAGTATTTTTCTTTAATTTGATGAAAGGCCATTTTATCATAGAGTTTGTTCCAGGCTTCAAATGACAATTGACACCAAAGTCTTATCCAGTTTTGCAGGAGGGCAAAAATGTAGATACGATTTAATGGTCTAGCATCTGTGAAACATTAGAAACACTGACTTCAGTGCTTATCACTGTTGTTATTAAATTCTCAAATGCTGTGCACAATAACCTTAGGATGCCCTTTTTGCCAAAATAATCAAAGGAATGAAAACATTTGCCCGTTGTATAATATGTGGACATGCGTAATAAAACGTAGATACAAGCAATTAATGTAAAACACACACACATAAATATATATATATATATATATGTGTGTTACTTTGCGATTATATTTACAGTAAATAGTTTTGCGAATCATGAGGAATCTGGAGAGAGCTGTGCTTTAATAAGAGAGGGTCAATTTCACGCTGTCTCATGCTTTTTAAATAGGTCTTTTGTATGCGAGGGTAAGTATATTTTTTTATTCGAGTACGGAATTATAACTCTATGATTCATTTGTTGTGTTGCCTAATTTAAGTATCACTTTATTATTTCAATTACATATAATACTAAGTACTCATATCAATTACAGGATATAGCTCAGCTGATTAATATTATA
This sequence comes from Sipunculus nudus, assembly GCA_026874595.1. Lineage (NCBI taxonomy): Eukaryota > Metazoa > Annelida > Sipuncula > Golfingiida > Sipunculidae > Sipunculus > Sipunculus nudus. The sequence goes on from CM049317.1 coordinate 1,754,950, forward strand.
TTAGACGGTACTAACATTCGCACGAGAATAGAAAGATATTTGTGCCTTATGGAAGATATATGATCTTACAACCCTTAAGGCGTGCAACGCCCAAGATTTATGAAGCCCAGCTCGACAACCTGGGCACATAATTGACGTATATACTACTTGTTTCTATATTCATCATCATAAGAAGTCTATGATACGGTTTTTAGAAGAGGAACAAAAAGGTCCCTCTGCCAGTGTCTGTATTCTTAAAAGTACAGAGTTGAGTAAATGGGATTTTATCACAGGATGTTTGGCTATTTTTAGGACAGTATGGGGCCTGCATTAACGAGAAAGACTGCTTATTCGTAGAGGAAAAGAAAACAGGCACGATGCGCTAACGCATTGCACCCTGAACCAAACGTCACTGCTTTATCTCGGGAATTCCACACATTTCTCACACAAAGACAATTATTGTTCTGATGGGTGCTGGATTGGTTTAACTAAGCTCCCCATGTATCCATCTACAGGTAATCTTGAGCAGATATAATAGCATGAGATCCGTCAGTTCCTTGTCCGTCTAATATAACACAGAAGCATTCTTTAGGGTGTGATACAGGACCGAATACCAATGTTAAGTGCACCTCCAAATTTATTATAATAAAAAAATCATTATTACCTTAAGTTGTTTGCCTAATGTTTACATATATATTTAAGAAGAGCAGTGTAAATGCTATTGATAACGGGTCTAAGATTTTAGAATACAGCTTGCTTTATATCTAGAAAAATAGTACTATAATTCTATAAAAATGCAACCCGACACGCGCATCGCAAACCAAATTAATACTCGCTCAACCCACCATGGGTTAAGCTTTAAGAAAATCTACCTGAGCCGAGATATAACAAATGCCTACATTGAATGATGAAATATAATGAATACACTGATAATCTACCAAGGGTGATCTGCACGAAACACTAAGTGTCCCAAAGAATAGCTAAAATTCTAAGCCATCATAAATAGTCCAAGATAAAAAAAAAAAAACTCTACACTGAACCTCAAGAATTTTCATTGAGGTAGGTATTCTTTGAAGAATCCAGTTAGATTTGAATCTGAAGAGCAGAAATATTCAACCGATTTAGAGTATGTAGAATCCGGACGTACATCATATATTGTAGAAAGAACTGTTTTTGATTCATACTCTCTATGATTAAAAATCAGAGGAAGAAAATTAAGTCTGTTTATATCGCAGTATATATGTAATATAGCAACCAGCACATACATAACATACCCGACATAAAGCAAAGGAAATTTATTCAATTTAGTGCAAACATCTTTTCATCCCGGACTTATCTGGACAATTGGCGGACCTCTCGGTGTCCTCGTTCTCGCCATCATAACCATCATTGCTCTTTTTATCAGGTTTGAACTTTAAAAATCATTCTTTCACGGGAATTCTTTTACCTAGTGTTTATTTAATTTAGACATGTCCCTAATGGGGAGGGAACGTATCTGTCGATGTATTTTTGATACAATCGTTTCATCACATACATCTAGAAAAAATGCTCAGTTTTCACAAAATATTATCATCACAATATTAATAACAGTCATTTATATATTTTAGGGGGGGGGGGGGTTGTTCCATTACTAGCATAAGCATTGTACGTTTGAATTTCTTATAAATGCCGTCCGTACATTTCGTACCAAAAGGAGAAGACGACGCTCACAGGACAGCTGTGATTATACGAGTGATAAAAATGATGGGAGATATCACGTTGCCGATGAGCGCAGTGACCATATTTATGATGAACCATATGATCCTTACCCTGGAGGAATTAATCAAACTGTCAGGGGGAAACGGATGGATGTGGATGAAAATGATTACATCATGATGGAAAACACCGTCTATGAATCCGCCGATTAACTGATTAAGAAATTTGATGAATTATTAAACATATACGGAGTTTCAAACCCCGCTTGGTGTTGCAATGTGGATATTGAGAGGGAATAATAACAATACATTAAATGGATGGCTTATATGTTGCTTTTTTCGTAACATAGACATACTTCCATGCAACTTTTCAACATACGGAGCTGGCTTGCCTTTCTACCGGGAGTCACGACCTGGTTATCTAAGATACGGCTCAAACCACCTTTGGTTTAGTTTTACCAGTTTACAATCGGAATTTAAAACTCGTGTGTATGTGACAATTGGTCGAGGTGGTGTTATATTGTCAACTGTGGTTACAAGATAAAACTGGAACTACAGTCACTGATGATGATTGATATATTGAACGATCATGCTTGGTTCACATTACAATGAAACTTTAGGAAATCATGAAAACAACAAAAATAACGCCCTAAATCCCTTGATGGGGTTCAAGGTGTTACTTCTAACAGATCCATTTACATGTATAATGATGATTAGCTATGATTATACGGACATTTATGCAGAGGCAAAGGCAGACTTAGTCATATCGCTGGTTATACAAGCTGTTAGAATATATGATGTCGTATCTGAATGTTGCCAGTATATGTTTTCGTGGTAAAAGTTCGGAAGATTGCTGAATCCCCAAGAAGGAGAAAGAAATTACCGGAGGACGGCATATTCTAAAATCAGAAGGGCCGGGTCTTCACGTGATATACCTAAACTTATCTTAGCAAATACCCCAAAACAAGAAAAAAGCAAAATTCGTGTTTGCTTTAAAATATGATCGGTGCAACCCTTACAGCAAAGCTAGAAATACAAACGAAAAAAGATTTAACAAATGTCAATATAGATCGCAGTTTTTGTGCCCTTTTTTGTATGCCATTCATAACATATATACTAAGTTAAATATATGCTTACAATAGCGACAAACAGTATTGTATAGTCATAGTAAGAGTGTGATATACGGATGAGTGTGCTTTGACAGACGGGTTGAGTATGTAATGCGAATAGCCTTCACAATGAATACTATTTTACTTGTGTTATATACATAAACGTTCTTTATTACCGGCGTAAAACCTGGTGATTAACCCAAACAATGGACTCTACGAATTTGTTAACAACGTATCATTCATCTGTTATAATTTGTTGGATAGTCTGTAACGTGAAAGAAACCATTAGATATTAAGCATTGATAAAGTATTATATAAGGATACTTTACCAGTGTATGTTCATACAAAATACCTCATATTACTGGATACATACATTATGATTAACAGAGACAACCATTTGTTGGATAGTCTATGATGTAAAGAGAGCCATTCATTTTGATCCTAGACATCCATGAGAGCTTATATAAGGATACTGTACTAGCGAACGTGAATACCGGGCTATAACTTCACAAACAAGTTAAATACTATATCCACGTTAATCTTGCTTGATATATATATATATATATATATATATATATATATATATATATATATATATATTATCATGCAAAATACAGTTACACACGGTAATTATTGAAAAGAGTTAGCAAAATTAATCGCGGTACCAGGACGATATAATAATGGATATAATGTTTAATAAAAATAAAGTATAAAGTAAAATATCTAAATATGTATTCTTTTATCAACATATTTTATCAGATGAATATATATTCTACAGTGACAGAAGAACAATCTCTGATATACAGACAATAAGTTATCCACATAATCAACATCTGTAGTTACATTTTTTTTTGTGGATTGTAAGCGCATTATTATATAGACCATACTCATATATACTCATATAATAACCACATGAGATTTCTGCAAATGATAATACAAAAAGCTCTGTGGTTCTTCAAAATGAAATAATTTATCTCCGACAGTTGCTATGCTGAAATAATAATTAAACCGCTTAAGAAATAATGTTATATTATTTAAAAAGTATTCGCACATGCCAAATCTTGATATCAGACTCATGATCCTAGAAACTTTATTAAAAGTATATTGTGTAATGATAAAGAAAAAGTCGTGGTCTCATGTTCACTGAAGTGTGCAGCGGCTGGTACCGGATCAAATATTAGGAATCACATCATGTGTTTACCTTCTTGTTTCCCCGGTCAATAAATAGTCATGACACCATCAACAAATAAACAAGAAGTAATATACATAGAAAACATATTGTTTTTACCAGTTATTTAACCTAAAAATAATGATGCATGATAATACCCATTGCGTCAGATAACCACGGCAACATGAAAGTAATCTTTGTTAACGATAAAACAGACATCCAGTCTGTCTTTCGAAAATGAAACAGCTAATTGTATCTCCGAAAATGGTTACACAATATTTATCAATTAAGAGGCCAAAATGATTAAACGTGTATTATACTTATTGGTATGTAATCCTACCTGAGGCAAAGCTTATTTTTAGCTTGTAAATGTTGTGCTTATTGTGTATTTTACGTAGATCGACATTGTCATCTTCAATATGGACGGATTAACAGCAACTCCCATCATAGTTTGCTGCATCATGGGCATTCTAAAGATTTAAACTTGTATCCCTAAAGTAAAAGTTAAGAAGAACATAGGGAGGACTGGACCAATGGGGTAAAATGAAACAGCTTGTAAAGCTGAACAGTCAGTGTTCATTTTTTTGCAGCTTTCCAAGCGTGCTATTAAGCAATGTTCTTGAAATGTCATTTTACTGTCTAATACACAGGCTGTAAACATTGCATTTGCAAATCAAGACTTATACATATATATAATACAAGATATAACAAACCTATGCTCGTAAAAATGTAGCTCCTGGTCATTTCTACGTAGCTCTCGATCAAGTCTATGTTTACTCAGCTCCAGTCAATAAACATCCTGGTTTCAGCCTTAGTGGTAACAATAATAACTTACCAAAACATGCATTTATTTGGGTTTACTAAAGACATTTAATATGTTACTAAATAATACGAAGGTTTTGAAAAAAAGAAGATTAATTACTCACGCCTTTTACAGAAGGCTTTATTGCTTATGACTTTTTGATGGCTGTCACATATAACATTTCATAACACATCTCCTGAACAAACATTTTTAGTTTGATGACATATTTTCTCGGCTGTGCAAGCAATCAAGAATGATTATGCAATTATAAATTTTCAGATTCCAATACGTCCAATGGTAACCCTGGTTACATTAATGTAACAAAATCTAACCAACACGAGAGGAGACAAATGTCTAAGTGGAAATGGATGAAAAGGGAAAATTATGGCAACATATTACATTGTATAATGCAAAGGTGCTAATCTGTGTGTGCATTATATATTTTATTGTATATATGAAACTAGTATAAATATACTGTATGTTAAATTTATAGGAAAAGTTATAATAAACAATATATATGTATAATATACATATATATATTTATATATGTTCTACTATGTAATCACTTGATTTTGTAGAAAACAGGGGTCCCCTTATGAAGTATCAACTGGACGTATATTATATTGTATATATTGCACATTATATATATAATATGCTTTCTGTAGAAAGGAGGGCTTCGCCAATAAAGAATCAATAAAGATTTATCACAACAACATCTGTCGGAAACTTCGCCAGGACCAAACGGATAAACAAGATCCAAGAAAACCCGGTCCCGGAAGAACCCGGCCGAAATCAGGAGGACCTGTCCCGACGCAATTACGGATAATAGGCTAGTAATTTTATATAACATGTTTGTTTTCACAAATAAATGTCTGGTTTTAAATGCTCTGGGGCAGTAACAAATTATTGGATAATTACATAACAGGGAAATTTCCGAATAAAATATATAGAGACATTGTATATTTATTAAAATATAACCACAACTGTAAAACATGGATGTTTAACTCGCAGCATATTTACATAATGAAAATACAATTTGTAGGCGTGAGCTCATAATAATTGTTATCGCATAAGGTTATATAAGGACTCTGGTGAAAGAAATTTTTACTTGGTCAGAAAATGTTCAACTCTTAATGTTTATGTTTTCTTTTGCAAACAAGTTTTCCCTTTCTGTTTATTTTAGTGTCATTAACAAATGAAGTGACACATTTATATTAGGCAAACTATTCCGCTATCAGTTTGTTTTGGTATGGACTCTAGCTGATAAGAAGTCATTTAACCACTGCTTAAACACATTTATCTTTGGTATTCACAATACAATACCTTGTATTTCTTTGAAATAAAATAAAAATATTCCTACTGACAATGGTTATACTGGAATGATATTCAAACGGCTACAGAAAAGATTTGTGCATTATAAATGTGGGTAAATAAACCCGACGAAACAGATAGTTCAGCTGCAATTAGTTTGTAAATGTTGAGTTTATGGGTTATGATGTTTATTTGCTCATGATCCGATAAACTTCAGAAATGACAAAAATTCCTGAAACAAGTTCAATCTCATGATGTTGGACAGTTCCCCTTCAGTGGTTCACACTGTTTGAAATTTTGTTGATTATATTTTACTTTGAGCAGGTATTTGAGATAACAGCGCTGAGCTTAATGACACTATCAGTGTGAAATTATTTTCGTTGATTAACGGAAAGGGGACCGAAATTATACTTGTACACAGAAAACCTATGTGCAAAGCCATCGGTTTAGATGAAATTTATTTCTTGGTAACTGTGTATAGCTTATCTAAGAAATTATTTTTCATTATTTCAATATTGATTATTTCTGCATATGATCATACATGAGATAACGTTTATACATTTTTATTAGTAGAAAACACATTGACTGGCGGTTATGACCGCAGTAAATAAACATAAACAAAAACATTCATAAATCATTCATACTCCTTATATAAATACGCGAAACAAACCGGTAATGGTTTAAACTTAAAAAAAAATAAAAAGCATCTGTCTCTAATGACCCATGTAGCTTAGCCTTCATTAATTTTATGAGGAAAGGGGGGGGGGGCAGAAAGGTAGCATATTTACCACATCATTGTAGACAATGACTTGACATAGTATTTTCAGCCGCCACATTCTATACAAATCATATCCAAATAAATCATAACCGTTGCCTTGAAAGACAAGACACAAAAAATCTGGACCACGATGCGTTTGAACATGCAAAATATTTGAATCGATTATTTAATCTTGGATCGAAATATATTGATCGAGGCCGTGTGAGGAGGGCCTATGCCAGATTAATTATTTCTTGGGGACGAGGAATATTTTACATTTTTATATTTATGGGCTAAATTCATATATTTTTCAGTTCAAGTTATCTGATGTAGCATGCATTGATTGTATATCTTCATCATTGGAGGAAATAAAGACTATCAATCAATCAATCAATCAATTAATCAATCAGTCAGTCAGTCAGTTTTCTCCTAGGCCTAACAAAGGATACTTTGATTGAGCGTAATTCTAATGAAAATCAGTTTATCACAAGACCAGACGATAATTAGTTCGGATGAAGGTCAATTAACAAAGAAATAATCCTTCATCATGGCGGATGCCTGTTGATATTTCCTGCATTAGACCATGAAACTGAAGTGTAACCCGGTAACAGTTCTTACTGATTGCGATACATTTATTTTAGATACGATGACCCTGCATTAGCTTATTTTCCCTCGCAATGTTAGATAGAACCGTGTTAGCTACAAAATGAAAAAAAATCAGGCCAACTAGAAATAAATCTGCTAATATCTCAGTATTTCTCTAGCAGTAAATAACAAAGTCTTTTCTTCCGGGACTGCCTTGGAAGATTTGCTCACCTGTCGGAGTTCTCATTTTTGCCATTGTAACCATCACTATTCTTTACACCAGGTGTCTATTAACATATATATATATATATATATATATATATATATATATATATATATGAGTGACGTCTTTTAGATAGACTAACTTGTTTATTAACACTCGATCGAATATTTTTATTCGAAGCACATGGGCTTCTTCGTCAGGTGGTAATTAAGTGGGAACGTGTACAGAGATGTTATATATAATAGAATAACAATGTATAGAGTCCATAATGCCAGAAACAGTGTATTTACATTCTGATTGGATTTTTAGTAATATTATAATCACGATGCCCTGTGTGGGCGTGGTTCAGTGCAGTACGTGCAGAAACGCACGTGCGGTATCGCGGAATTCCCGAGTGAAGCGATGCGTATTGTTTTATAAGCAGCAATGCTTAGAGAACGGTCACGGACTCGCACTTTTTTAAGCTGTATTTTACCGGAATGATACGGGAAGCACAATTTCTGTGACAAACCCTGTTTTTGTAAGTATTATTGTAACAAATTGATATACGACGCACTATCACTGTGACAACCCTGAGGAACTGATTACACTGTGATAAGGATAAGGTTAGGATGGGTGACTCCAAGAAATAAATACCAGAAAGTTGATCAATGAGACTACCTTCATTATTGATCTTACCATGTGAACAACAATTTTAGAGTAATCTCAGTTTGCTCGCATACAACATGTACCGCCTGCGAAACACGTATAAGAATTATTTGGACGTTCATTCAAAGATGTTTTCTGTGTTTTATACCAGTTTAAATAATAAGGTGTTTAATCTTTTAAACCCTTCTATATTTTAAAGGATAAAAGAAGGACAAGCCCTACCACTTATCATGGGATTGGATATATTACACATTTATGAGACCTTCTGCTAACAAATGGTTTCTGTTTCTATATTAATTTAATTTGCATTTTGTAATATTTTTTTATATTATCATTCTTTTCACCACTTAACTTATAAAAAACAATTGTGCACACGTAGTAGACCGCTGTACATCGGAATTGGATGTATTATATTCAAGATTAAGGAAGGACATCTGTTACTTGTGTAGGAAAATCTCAAATATACGCTTGAATATTTATATCTGATAAAATACGTCTAAGCTTGTAACACCTACTTATTATAAAAATCAACATATGCAACTAAAAACCAGCTTCCATGAGCACTCACAATACAACTCTAGGAATCAGAGGAAGATATAGGGGTAACCTGTCGGGTCAATACTAAACAGCGCGGTGTTCAAATAATACGTGCTAGTTTTACCATATGCATCGACTCACCACATAATGACCTCGATATAGTATATTTCGCGAGCTCGAGGTTACTATAATTCTGTTAGAGCGAGGATATTGCGATACCAAGCAAATATTTACATTTATGTTTTTTATTTAGGTCCAAACGAGCTCTTACCAGATACCTAGGCCTCATGTTAGACAATGCACAATTCTTCAGTATTCTTTTCTTTAACAGATTGTACGATTTCGTGTGCCGTCAGCAAATAATACTTCATTGTATATACATCATTCATATTACATTTTAATAAGCTACACAATATCTGTCTTACAAACCTTGGCCATTACCATTAACCAGAGATTAAACAAGTTTATCGCCAATAATAATAATAATAATTCTCATTATAACAACAATATCGAGATATTTATTAAGAGCGAAACTAACAGTCCCAGTTGACAATGGTTATATTGATAATTTCTCAGTTACAATTTTGGTAAAACACCTCGACGAGACAGACAGCACAGTTGTAATTATTTTGGTGTGCTGTGTTTATGTTGCATTGTGCGTGAACATTACTAACATGAATGTTTCAGGGCTTACAGGAGTCCGTCTCTTGCTGAGCTACATTATGATAATTCTAGGACTGCCTGTGTGTGTTCCCACAGGAACAGGTAGGGAAAAAATGTCGAGAACTGAGATTTAAAAGGCCTTCTTATAAGTAATCTTCAAGGTTGATCAAAATCCCCTAAAAAAGTCTGATTTTAGGAGCTGAAAGCGGGAGTTTTTTTCCAGTTCTGCAGTTATACACAGTAATGTCTGAAATACATGTAAATGAATATTCTTCACCTTTAACATATATTATGCCCACTAGACAAAACTGAGATGATACGTACTTTACGTACCTTGTTTTAAATAGTACATATATTTAGATTATATTTATTCCTTTGCAGCTTCATTTTTTTTTTCAGAGGTATCATGTTTCATAATAATTTACATGGTTATATTTTCCTTAAGATGAAATATGTGAGAATGATTTTACATATTTTTATATAAAAGCATTTTACTACGGTGACTCTGCCAACCACAAATTCACTAATCGTCAGAAGAGCGGCACATCTTGCTGGACATGGATCAATGGAGAAACTTATGGTAATTTATACAAGTGGATGTGTTTAGGGGAGAATAAGTCAGAAAGCATGTTTTATTCTCTCTTAGAATATCGATGGTAAAATATACGTTTTACATTGATAATCACGTCATGATATATTAAATGCATTAAATTAATAAACATTTGCCTTGTGTGGTCGTGTGTGGTCAGTAGTGTTTATAATGACAACAATGTATCTTTACATCCGATTTCAAGCTTCCTTATAAAATTCAGGGCCAATATGTTACAAAAATAGCTGCAAGTGTCGTACAAGATATTACTGACACAAAAGTAAAACCCAGTCAAACATTTGCTTTTCGCACCTGGATTCAGTGCTTATCGCTAGTACTATTAAAGGCACAAAAATACCCAATGACTATACGATGCCCTCTCTGCCAAGATATTCCAACAAAAGGAGAGAAAAAATGTGCCCGTTGCCTTATAAGTGGACATGCAAATTAAATCAATCATACATATACAATTATCGTAACACACGCTCCTATATATATATACAGTGGAACCCCACAATTACGACCACCCTGGGGACTGAGCAAAATGGTCGTAATTTGGGGGTGGTCGTATTTGTGAAACTCTTACCGTGGTCGCATATAACACGCTGATATTTAATGTGTATCAGAGTTTATCTATTGCATATCTTTAATGTGAATTATAACAAAATATTTTACCTAGCGAAGGACCTTTATTATGAAATTTTTTTTTTTGTGTGTGTAGCTGAACATATTTATTCATGATAAAAATTAATATACATGTACAAATACGTAGTGACTGATAATTAACAAAATAAATAACACAAAGGAAATACGATTACAACCTACTGAATGCATATTGAACATAATACGTGGCTGTCATATATTTAGACTTTCGCTTGAGTATATATTGCGTGCACTTGAGTTTTCCCGACGCTAACCTGCTGAGTTTTTTACATTTTACTGACTGCTCAATACTCACTGTCAGTAAGATATGAACACATTTAGGGTTAACTAGGTCGTTAATTTTACCAATGAGGATCGAACAATATGTGATTAGTTGAAATATTAAGCCCACAACCCCACACTTAGGCTAGCTGTAATACAGGTGATCACTGAGGGGCAATTAGCATCTGACCCCAGGTCGGACCGGCTCATTAAGTAATCAGGCCGATGGTTACCCTCTTTGATCTATAACCTACACCTCAACGAGTCTCAGCGAAGACACCGAGTCGGGAAGATATGCGGAACCAGATTAACCCTCGGGTTAAGAAACCTTGTTACCCGCTTTGATCTTTCGTTAAGGTGCCTGTGACAAGACGCAGCCATTGACTCGTGACAAATGTTGTTTCAGTACTTGTCGGCGGTGGTCGCATTAGCGGGGTCGCATCAGCGCTTGGGCCAGGAAATCTGGTAGTAATTCTGAATTCAGGGGTGGTCGTAATTTTGAGTCATTTTTAAACATAAATAAACTAAAAACAATTCGGGACCAAGCAAAATGGTCGCAATTGAGGGGTGGTCGCAATTGTGGGGTGGTCGCAAGGCGGGGTTCCACTGTATTACTTGGTGATTATCTGTGCAGAAAAAACGCTAATATATACGAGGGTAACATAAGCCTTGTGGGGTCGTGTGTAGTCAGCAGTATTTAACATGACAACAGTATTTTTCTTTAATTTGATGAAAGGCCATTTTATCATAGAGTTTGTTCCAGGCTTCAAATGACAATTGACACCAAAGTCTTATCCAGTTTTGCAGGAGGGCAAAAATGTAGATACGATTTAATGGTCTAGCATCTGTGAAACATTAGAAACACTGACTTCAGTGCTTATCACTGTTGTTATTAAATTCTCAAATGCTGTGCACAATAACCTTAGGATGCCCTTTTTGCCAAAATAATCAAAGGAATGAAAACATTTGCCCGTTGTATAATATGTGGACATGCGTAATAAAACGTAGATACAAGCAATTAATGTAAAACACACACATAAATATATATATATATATATGTGTGTTACTTTGCGATTATATTTACAGTAAATAGTTTTGCGAATCATGAGGAATCTGGAGAGAGCTGTGCTTTAATAAGAGAGGGTCAATTTCACGCTGTCTCATGCTTTTTAAATAGGTCTTTTGTATGCGAGGGTAAGTGTATTTTTTTATTCGAGTACGGAATTATAACTCTATGATTCATTTGTTGTGTTGCCTAATTTAAGTATCACTTTATTATTTCAATTACATATAATACTAAGTACTCATATCAATTACAGGATATAGCTCAGCTGATTAATATTATATTAGACGGTACTAACATTCGCACGAGAATAGAAAGATATTTGTGCCTTATGGAAGATATATGATCTTACAACCCTTAAGGCGTGCAACGCCCAAGATTTATGAAGCCCAGCTCGACAACCTGGGCACATAATTGACGTATATACTACTTGTTTCTATATTCATCATCATAAGAAGTCTATGATACGGTTTTTAGAAGAGGAACAAAAAGGTCCCTCTGCCAGTGTCTGTATTCTTAAAAGTACAGAGTTGAGTAAATGGGATTTTATCACAGGATGTTTGGCTATTTTTAGGACAGTATGGGGCCTGCATTAACGAGAAAGACTGCTTATTCGTAGAGGAAAAGAAAACAGGCACGATGCGCTAACGCATTGCACCCTGAACCAAACGTCACTGCTTTATCTCGGGAATTCCACACATTTCTCACACAAAGACAATTATTGTTCTGATGGGTGCTGGATTGGTTTAACTAAGCTCCCCATGTATCCATCTACAGGTAATCTTGAGCAGATATAATAGCATGAGATCCGTCAGTTCCTTGTCCGTCTAATATAACACAGAAGCATTCTTTAGGGTGTGATACAGGACCGAATACCAATGTTAAGTGCACCTCCAAATTTATTATAATAAAAAAATCATTATTACCTTAAGTTGTTTGCCTAATGTTTACATATATATTTAAGAAGAGCAGTGTAAATGCTATTGATAACGGGTCTAAGATTTTAGAATACAGCTTGCTTTATATCTAGAAAAATAGTACTATAATTCTATAAAAATGCAACCCGACACGCGCATCGCAAACCAAATTAATACTCGCTCAACCCACCATGGGTTAAGCTTTAAGAAAATCTACCTGAGCCGAGATATAACAAATGCCTACATTGAATGATGAAATATAATGAATACACTGATAATCTACCAAGGGTGATCTGCACGAAACACTAAGTGTCCCAAAGAATAGCTAAAATTCTAAGCCATCATAAATAGTCCAAGATAAAAAAAAAAAAACTCTACACTGAACCTCAAGAATTTTCATTGAGGTAGGTATTCTTTGAAGAATCCAGTTAGATTTGAATCTGAAGAGCAGAAATATTCAACCGATTTAGAGTATGTAGAATCCGGACGTACATCATATATTGTAGAAAGAACTGTTTTTGATTCATACTCTCTATGATTAAAAATCAGAGGAAGAAAATTAAGTCTGTTTATATCGCAGTATATATGTAATATAGCAACCAGCACATACATAACATACCCGACATAAAGCAAAGGAAATTTATTCAATTTAGTGCAAACATCTTTTCATCCCGGACTTATCTGGACAATTGGCGGACCTCTCGGTGTCCTCGTTCTCGCCATCATAACCATCATTGCTCTTTTTATCAGGTTTGAACTTTAAAAATCATTCTTTCACGGGAATTCTTTTACCTAGTGTTTATTTAATTTAGACATGTCCCTAATGGGGAGGGAACGTATCTGTCGATGTATTTTTGATACAATCGTTTCATCACATACATCTAGAAAAAATGCTCAGTTTTCACAAAATATTATCATCACAATATTAATAACAGTCATTTATATATTTTAGGGGGGGGGGTTGTTCCATTACTAGCATAAGCATTGTACGTTTGAATTTCTTATAAATGCCGTCCGTACATTTCGTACCAAAAGGAGAAGACGACGCTCACAGGACAGCTGTGATTATACGAGTGATAAAAATGATGGGAGATATCACGTTGCCGATGAGCGCAGTGACCATATTTATGATGAACCATATGATCCTTACCCTGGAGGAATTAATCAAACTGTCAGGGGGAAACGGATGGATGTGGATGAAAATGATTACATCATGATGGAAAACACCGTCTATGAATCCGCCGATTAACTGATTAAGAAATTTGATGAATTATTAAACATATACGGAGTTTCAAACCCCGCTTGGTGTTGCAATGTGGATATTGAGAGGGAATAATAACAATACATTAAATGGATGGCTTATATGTTGCTTTTTTCGTAACATAGACATACTTCCATGCAACTTTTCAACATACGGAGCTGGCTTGCCTTTCTACCGGGAGTCACGACCTGGTTATCTAAGATACGGCTCAAACCACCTTTGGTTTAGTTTTACCAGTTTACAATCGGAATTTAAAACTCGTGTGTATGTGACAATTGGTCGAGGTGGTGTTATATTGTCAACTGTGGTTACAAGATAAAACTGGAACTACAGTCACTGATGATGATTGATATATTGAACGATCATGCTTGGTTCACATTACAATGAAACTTTAGGAAATCATGAAAACAACAAAAATAACGCCCTAAATCCCTTGATGGGGTTCAAGGTGTTACTTCTAACAGATCCATTTACATGTATAATGATGATTAGCTATGATTATACGGACATTTATGCAGAGGCAAAGGCAGACTTAGTCATATCGCTGGTTATACAAGCTGTTAGAATATATGATGTCGTATCTGAATGTTGCCAGTATATGTTTTCGTGGTAAAAGTTCGGAAGATTGCTGAATCCCCAAGAAGGAGAAAGAAATTACCGGAGGACGGCATATTCTAAAATCAGAAGGGCCGGGTCTTCACGTGATATACCTAAACTTATCTTAGCAAATACCCCAAAACAAGAAAAAAGCAAAATTCGTGTTTGCTTTAAAATATGATCGGTGCAACCCTTACAGCAAAGCTAGAAATACAAACGAAAAAAGATTTAACAAATGTCAATATAGATCGCAGTTTTTGTGCCCTTTTTTGTATGCCATTCATAACATATATACTAAGTTAAATATATGCTTACAATAGCGACAAACAGTATTGTATAGTCATAGTAAGAGTGTGATATACGGATGAGTGTGCTTTGACAGACGGGTTGAGTATGTAATGCGAATAGCCTTCACAATGAATACTATTTTACTTGTGTTATATACATAAACGTTCTTTATTACCGGCGTAAAACCTGGTGATTAACCCAAACAATGGACTCTACGAATTTGTTAACAACGTATCATTCATCTGTTATAATTTGTTGGATAGTCTGTAACGTGAAAGAAACCATTAGATATTAAGCATTGATAAAGTATTATATAAGGATACTTTACCAGTGTATGTTCATACAAAATACCTCATATTACTGGATACATACATTATGATTAACAGAGACAACCATTTGTTGGATAGTCTATGATGTAAAGAGAGCCATTCATTTTGATCCTAGACATCCATGAGAGCTTATATAAGGATACTGTACTAGCGAACGTGAATACCGGGCTATAACTTCACAAACAAGTTAAATACTATATCCACGTTAATCTTGCTTGATATATATATATATATATATATATATATATATATATATATATATATATATATATTATCATGCAAAATACAGTTACACACGGTAATTATTGAAAAGAGTTAGCAAAATTAATCGCGGTACCAGGACGATATAATAATGGATATAATGTTTAATAAAAATAAAGTATAAAGTAAAATATCTAAATATGTATTCTTTTATCAACATATTTTATCAGATGAATATATATTCTACAGTGACAGAAGAACAATCTCTGATATACAGACAATAAGTTATCCACATAATCAACATCTGTAGTTACATTTTTTTTTGTGGATTGTAAGCGCATTATTATATAGACCATACTCATATATACTCATATAATAACCACATGAGATTTCTGCAAATGATAATACAAAAAGCTCTGTGGTTCTTCAAAATGAAATAATTTATCTCCGACAGTGGCTATGCTGAAATAATAATTAAACCGCTTAAGAAATAATGTTATATTATTTAAAAAGTATTCGCACATGCCAAATCTTGATATCAGACTCATGATCCTAGAAACTTTATTAAAAGTATATTGTGTAATGATAAAGAAAAAGTCGTGGTCTCATGTTCACTGAAGTGTGCAGCGGCTGGTACCGGATCAAATATTAGGAATCACATCATGTGTTTACCTTCTTGTTTCCCCGGTCAATAAATAGTCATGACACCATCAACAAATAAACAAGAAGTAATATACATAGAAAACATATTGTTTTTACCAGTTATTTAACCTAAAAATAATGATGCATGATAATACCCATTGCGTCAGATAACCACGGCAACATGAAAGTAATCTTTGTTAACGATAAAACAGACATCCAGTCTGTCTTTCGAAAATGAAACAGCTAATTGTATCTCCGAAAATGGTTACACAATATTTATCAATTAAGAGGCCAAAATGATTAAACGTGTATTATACTTATTGGTATGTAATCCTACCTGAGGCAAAGCTTATTTTTAGCTTGTAAATGTTGTGCATATTGTGTATTTTACGTAGATCGACATTGTCATCTTCAATATGGACGGATTAACAGCAACTCCCATCATAGTTTGCTGCATCATGGGCATTCTAAAGATTTAAACTTGTATCCCTAAAGTAAAAGTTAAGAAGAACATAGGGAGGACTGGACCAATGGGGTAAAATGAAACAGCTTGTAAAGCTGAACAGTCAGTGTTCATTTTTTTGCAGCTTTCCAAGCGTGCTATTAAGCAATGTTCTTGAAATGTCATTTTACTGTCTAATACACAGGCTGTAAACATTGCATTTGCAAATCAAGACTTATACATATATATAATACAAGATATAACAAACCTATGCTCGTAAAAATGTAGCTCCTGGTCATTTCTACGTAGCTCTCGATCAAGTCTATGTTTACTCAGCTCCAGTCAATAAACATCCTGGTTTCAGCCTTAGTGGTAACAATAATAACTTACCAAAACATGCATTTATTTGGGTTTACTAAAGACATTTAATATGTTACTAAATAATACGAAGGTTTTGAAAAAAAGAAGATTAATTACTCACGCCTTTTACAGAAGGCTTTATTGCTTATGACTTTTTGATGGCTGTCACATATAACATTTCATAACACATCTCCTGAACAAACATTTTTAGTTTGATGACATATTTTCTCGGCTGTGCAAGCAATCAAGAATGATTATGCAATTATAAATTTTCAGATTCCAATACGTCCAATGGTAACCCTGGTTACATTAATGTAACAAAATCTAACCAACACGAGAGGAGACAAATGTCTAAGTGGAAATGGATGAAAAGGGAAAATTATGGCAACATATTACATTGTATAATGCAAAGGTGCTAATCTGTGTGTGCATTATATATTTTATTGTATATATGAAACTAGTATAAATATACTGTATGTTAAATTTATAGGAAAAGTTATAATAAACAATATATATGTATAATATACATATATATATTTATATATGTTCTACTATGTAATCACTTGATTTTGTAGAAAACAGGGGTCCCCTTATGAAGTATCAACTGGACGTATATTATATTGTATATATTGCACATTATATATATAATATGCTTTCTGTAGAAAGGAGGGCTTCGCCAATAAAGAATCAATAAAGATTTATCACAACAACATCTGTCGGAAACTTCGCCAGGACCAAACGGATAAACAAGATCCAAGAAAACCCGGTCCCGGAAGAACCCGGCCGAAATCAGGAGGACCTGTCCCGACGCAATTACGGATAATAGGCTAGTAATTTTATATAACATGTTTGTTTTCACAAATAAATGTCTGGTTTTAAATGCTCTGGGGCAGTAACAAATTATTGGATAATTACATAACAGGGAAATTTCCGAATAAAATATATAGAGACATTGTATATTTATTAAAATATAACCACAACTGTAAAACATGGATGTTTAACTCGCAGCATATTTACATAATGAAAATACAATTTGTAGGCGTGAGCTCATAATAATTGTTATCGCATAAGGTTATATAAGGACTCTGGTGAAAGAAATTTTTACTTGGTCAGAAAATGTTCAACTCTTAATGTTTATGTTTTCTTTTGCAAACAAGTTTTCCCTTTCTGTTTATTTTAGTGTCATTAACAAATGAAGTGACACATTTATATTAGGCAAACTATTCCGCTATCAGTTTGTTTTGGTATGGACTCTAGCTGATAAGAAGTCATTTAACCACTGCTTAAACACATTTATCTTTGGTATTCACAATACAATACCTTGTATTTCTTTGAAATAAAATAAAAATATTCCTACTGACAATGGTTATACTGGAATGATATTCAAACGGCTACAGAAAAGATTTGTGCATTATAAATGTGGGTAAATAAACCCGACGAAACAGATAGTTCAGCTGCAATTAGTTTGTAAATGTTGAGTTTATGGGTTATGATGTTTATTTGCTCATGATCCGATAAACTTCAGAAATGACAAAAATTCCTGAAACAAGTTCAATCTCATGATGTTGGACAGTTCCCCTTCAGTGGTTCACACTGTTTGAAATTTTGTTGATTATATTTTACTTTGAGCAGGTATTTGAGATAACAGCGCTGAGCTTAATGACACTATCAGTGTGAAATTATTTTCGTTGATTAACGGAAAGGGGACCGAAATTATACTTGTACACAGAAAACCTATGTGCAAAGCCATCGGTTTAGATGAAATTTATTTCTTGGTAACTGTGTATAGCTTATCTAAGAAATTATTTTTCATTATTTCAATATTGATTATTTCTGCATATGATCATACATGAGATAACGTTTATACATTTTTATTAGTAGAAAACACATTGACTGGCGGTTATGACCGCAGTAAATAAACATAAACAAAAACATTCATAAATCATTCATACTCCTTATATAAATACGCGAAACAAACCGGTAATGGTTTAAACTTAAAAAAAAATAAAAAGCATCTGTCTCTAATGACCCATGTAGCTTAGCCTTCATTAATTTTATGAGGAAAGGGGGGGGGGCAGAAAGGTAGCATATTTACCACATCATTGTAGACAATGACTTGACATAGTATTTTCAGCCGCCACATTCTATACAAATCATATCCAAATAAATCATAACCGTTGCCTTGAAAGACAAGACACAAAAAATCTGGACCACGATGCGTTTGAACATGCAAAATATTTGAATCGATTATTTAATCTTGGATCGAAATATATTGATCGAGGCCGTGTGAGGAGGGCCTATGCCAGATTAATTATTTCTTGGGGACGAGGAATATTTTACATTTTTATATTTATGGGCTAAATTCATATATTTTTCAGTTCAAGTTATCTGATGTAGCATGCATTGATTGTATATCTTCATCATTGGAGGAAATAAAGACTATCAATCAATCAATCAATCAATTAATCAATCAGTCAGTCAGTCAGTTTTCTCCTAGGCCTAACAAAGGATACTTTGATTGAGCGTAATTCTAATGAAAATCAGTTTATCACAAGACCAGACGATAATTAGTTCGGATGAAGGTCAATTAACAAAGAAATAATCCTTCATCATGGCGGATGCCTGTTGATATTTCCTGCATTAGACCATGAAACTGAAGTGTAACCCGGTAACAGTTCTTACTGATTGCGATACATTTATTTTAGATACGATGACCCTGCATTAGCTTATTTTCCCTCGCAATGTTAGATAGAACCGTGTTAGCTACAAAATTAAAAAAAATCAGGCCAACTAGAAATAAATCTGCTAATATCTCAGTATTTCTCTAGCAGTAAATAACAAAGTCTTTTCTTCCGGGACTGCCTTGGAAGATTTGCTCACCTGTCGGAGTTCTCATTTTTGCCATTGTAACCATCACTATTCTTTACACCAGGTGTCTATTAACATATATATATATATATATATATATATATATATATATATATATATATGAGTGACGTCTTTTAGATAGACTAACTTGTTTATTAACACTCGATCGAATATTTTTATTCGAAGCACATGGGCTTCTTCGTCAGGTGGTAATTAAGTGGGAACGTGTACAGAGATGTTATATATAATAGAATAACAATGTATAGAGTCCATAATGCCAGAAACAGTGTATTTACATTCTGATTGGATTTTTAGTAATATTATAATCACGATGCCCTGTGTGGGCGTGGTTCAGTGCAGTACGTGCAGAAACGCACGTGCGGTATCGCGGAATTCCCGAGTGAAGCGATGCGTATTGTTTTATAAGCAGCAATGCTTAGAGAACGGTCACGGACTCGCACTTTTTTAAGCTGTATTTTACCGGAATGATACGGGAAGCACAATTTCTGTGACAAACCCTGTTTTTGTAAGTATTATTGTAACAAATTGATATACGACGCACTATCACTGTGACAACCCTGAGGAACTGATTACACTGTGATAAGGATAAGGTTAGGATGGGTGACTCCAAGAAATAAATACCAGAAAGTTGATCAATGAGACTACCTTCATTATTGATCTTACCATGTGAACAACAATTTTAGAGTAATCTCAGTTTGCTCGCATACAACATGTACCGCCTGCGAAACACGTATAAGAATTATTTGGACGTTCATTCAAAGATGTTTTCTGTGTTTTATACCAGTTTAAATAATAAGGTGTTTAATCTTTTAAACCCTTCTATATTTTAAAGGATAAAAGAAGGACAAGCCCTACCACTTATCATGGGATTGGATATATTACACATTTATGAGACCTTCTGCTAACAAATGGTTTCTGTTTCTATATTAATTTAATTTGCATTTTGTAATATTTTTTTATATTATCATTCTTTTCACCACTTAACTTATAAAAAACAATTGTGCACACGTAGTAGACCGCTGTACATCGGAATTGGATGTATTATATTCAAGATTAAGGAAGGACATC
Organism: Sipunculus nudus; assembly: GCA_026874595.1. Taxonomy (NCBI): domain Eukaryota; kingdom Metazoa; phylum Annelida; class Sipuncula; order Golfingiida; family Sipunculidae; genus Sipunculus; species Sipunculus nudus. The sequence goes on from CM049317.1 coordinate 1,775,996, forward strand.
TGTTACTTGTGTAGGAAAATCTCAAATATACGCTTGAATATTTATATCTGATAAAATACGTCTAAGCTTGTAACACCTACTTATTATAAAAATCAACATATGCAACTAAAAACCAGCTTCCATGAGCACTCACAATACAACTCTAGGAATCAGAGGAAGATATAGGGGTAACCTGTCGGGTCAATACTAAACAGCGCGGTGTTCAAATAATACGTGCTAGTTTTACCATATGCATCGACTCACCACATAATGACCTCGATATAGTATATTTCGCGAGCTCGAGGTTACTATAATTCTGTTAGAGCGAGGATATTGCGATACCAAGCAAATATTTACATTTATGTTTTTTATTTAGGTCCAAACGAGCTCTTACCAGATACCTAGGCCTCATGTTAGACAATGCACAATTCTTCAGTATTCTTTTCTTTAACAGATTGTACGATTTCGTGTGCCGTCAGCAAATAATACTTCATTGTATATACATCATTCATATTACATTTTAATAAGCTACACAATATCTGTCTTACAAACCTTGGCCATTACCATTAACCAGAGATTAAACAAGTTTATCGCCAATAATAATAATAATAATTCTCATTATAACAACAATATCGAGATATTTATTAAGAGCGAAACTAACAGTCCCAGTTGACAATGGTTATATTGATAATTTCTCAGTTACAATTTTGGTAAAACACCTCGACGAGACAGACAGCACAGTTGTAATTATTTTGGTGTGCTGTGTTTATGTTGCATTGTGCGTGAACATTACTAACATGAATGTTTCAGGGCTTACAGGAGTCCGTCTCTTGCTGAGCTACATTATGATAATTCTAGGACTGCCTGTGTGTGTTCCCACAGGAACAGGTAGGGAAAAAATGTCGAGAACTGAGATTTAAAAGGCCTTCTTATAAGTAATCTTCAAGGTTGATCAAAATCCCCTAAAAAAGTCTGATTTTAGGAGCTGAAAGCGGGAGTTTTTTTCCAGTTCTGCAGTTATACACAGTAATGTCTGAAATACATGTAAATGAATATTCTTCACCTTTAACATATATTATGCCCACTAGACAAAACTGAGATGATACGTACTTTACGTACCTTGTTTTAAATAGTACATATATTTAGATTATATTTATTCCTTTGCAGCTTCATTTTTTTTTTCAGAGGTATCATGTTTCATAATAATTTACATGGTTATATTTTCCTTAAGATGAAATATGTGAGAATGATTTTACATATTTTTATATAAAAGCATTTTACTACGGTGACTCTGCCAACCACAAATTCACTAATCGTCAGAAGAGCGGCACATCTTGCTGGACATGGATCAATGGAGAAACTTATGGTAATTTATACAAGTGGATGTGTTTAGGGGAGAATAAGTCAGAAAGCATGTTTTATTCTCTCTTAGAATATCGATGGTAAAATATACGTTTTACATTGATAATCACGTCATGATATATTAAATGCATTAAATTAATAAACATTTGCCTTGTGTGGTCGTGTGTGGTCAGTAGTGTTTATAATGACAACAATGTATCTTTACATCCGATTTCAAGCTTCCTTATAAAATTCAGGGCCAATATGTTACAAAAATAGCTGCAAGTGTCGTACAAGATATTACTGACACAAAAGTAAAACCCAGTCAAACATTTGCTTTTCGCACCTGGATTCAGTGCTTATCGCTAGTACTATTAAAGGCACAAAAATACCCAATGACTATACGATGCCCTCTCTGCCAAGATATTCCAACAAAAGGAGAGAAAAAATGTGCCCGTTGCCTTATAAGTGGACATGCAAATTAAATCAATCATACATATACAATTATCGTAACACACGCTCCTATATATATATACAGTGGAACCCCACAATTACGACCACCCTGGGGACTGAGCAAAATGGTCGTAATTTGGGGGTGGTCGTATTTGTGAAACTCTTACCGTGGTCGCATATAACACGCTGATATTTAATGTGTATCAGAGTTTATCTATTGCATATCTTTAATGTGAATTATAACAAAATATTTTACCTAGCGAAGGACCTTTATTATGAAATTTTTTTTTTGTGTGTGTAGCTGAACATATTTATTCATGATAAAAATTAATATACATGTACAAATACGTAGTGACTGATAATTAACAAAATAAATAACACAAAGGAAATACGATTACAACCTACTGAATGCATATTGAACATAATACGTGGCTGTCATATATTTAGACTTTCGCTTGAGTATATATTGCGTGCACTTGAGTTTTCCCGACGCTAACCTGCTGAGTTTTTTACATTTTACTGACTGCTCAATACTCACTGTCAGTAAGATATGAACACATTTAGGGTTAACTAGGTCGTTAATTTTACCAATGAGGATCGAACAATATGTGATTAGTTGAAATATTAAGCCCACAACCCCACACTTAGGCTAGCTGTAATACAGGTGATCACTGAGGGGCAATTAGCATCTGACCCCAGGTCGGACCGGCTCATTAAGTAATCAGGCCGATGGTTACCCTCTTTGATCTATAACCTACACCTCAACGAGTCTCAGCGAAGACACCGAGTCGGGAAGATATGCGGAACCAGATTAACCCTCGGGTTAAGAAACCTTGTTACCCGCTTTGATCTTTCGTTAAGGTGCCTGTGACAAGACGCAGCCATTGACTCGTGACAAATGTTGTTTCAGTACTTGTCGGCGGTGGTCGCATTAGCGGGGTCGCATCAGCGCTTGGGCCAGGAAATCTGGTAGTAATTCTGAATTCAGGGGTGGTCGTAATTTTGAGTCATTTTTAAACATAAATAAACTAAAAACAATTCGGGACCAAGCAAAATGGTCGCAATTGAGGGGTGGTCGCAATTGTGGGGTGGTCGCAAGGCGGGGTTCCACTGTATTACTTGGTGATTATCTGTGCAGAAAAAACGCTAATATATACGAGGGTAACATAAGCCTTGTGGGGTCGTGTGTAGTCAGCAGTATTTAACATGACAACAGTATTTTTCTTTAATTTGATGAAAGGCCATTTTATCATAGAGTTTGTTCCAGGCTTCAAATGACAATTGACACCAAAGTCTTATCCAGTTTTGCAGGAGGGCAAAAATGTAGATACGATTTAATGGTCTAGCATCTGTGAAACATTAGAAACACTGACTTCAGTGCTTATCACTGTTGTTATTAAATTCTCAAATGCTGTGCACAATAACCTTAGGATGCCCTTTTTGCCAAAATAATCAAAGGAATGAAAACATTTGCCCGTTGTATAATATGTGGACATGCGTAATAAAACGTAGATACAAGCAATTAATGTAAAACACACACATAAATATATATATATATATATATGTGTGTTACTTTGCGATTATATTTACAGTAAATAGTTTTGCGAATCATGAGGAATCTGGAGAGAGCTTAGCTTTAATAAGAGAGGGTCAATTTCACGCTGTCTCATGCTTTTTAAATAGGTCTTTTGTATGCGAGGGTAAGTGTATTTTTTTATTCGAGTACGGAATTATAACTCTATGATTCATTTGTTGTGTTGCCTAATTTAAGTATCACTTTATTATTTCAATTACATATAATACTAAGTACTCATATCAATTACAGGATATAGCTCAGCTGATTAATATTATATTAGACGGTACTAACATTCGCACGAGAATAGAAAGATATTTGTGCCTTATGGAAGATATATGATCTTACAACCCTTAAGGCGTGCAACGCCCAAGATTTATGAAGCCCAGCTCGACAACCTGGGCACATAATTGACGTATATACTACTTGTTTCTATATTCATCATCATAAGAAGTCTATGATACGGTTTTTAGAAGAGGAACAAAAAGGTCCCTCTGCCAGTGTCTGTATTCTTAAAAGTACAGAGTTGAGTAAATGGGATTTTATCACAGGATGTTTGGCTATTTTTAGGACAGTATGGGGCCTGCATTAACGAGAAAGACTGCTTATTCGTAGAGGAAAAGAAAACAGGCACGATGCGCTAACGCATTGCACCCTGAACCAAACGTCACTGCTTTATCTCGGGAATTCCACACATTTCTCACACAAAGACAATTATTGTTCTGATGGGTGCTGGATTGGTTTAACTAAGCTCCCCATGTATCCATCTACAGGTAATCTTGAGCAGATATAATAGCATGAGATCCGTCAGTTCCTTGTCCGTCTAATATAACACAGAAGCATTCTTTAGGGTGTGATACAGGACCGAATACCAATGTTAAGTGCACCTCCAAATTTATTATAATAAAAAAATCATTATTACCTTAAGTTGTTTGCCTAATGTTTACATATATATTTAAGAAGAGCAGTGTAAATGCTATTGATAACGGGTCTAAGATTTTAGAATACAGCTTGCTTTATATCTAGAAAAATAGTACTATAATTCTATAAAAATGCAACCCGACACGCGCATCGCAAACCAAATTAATACTCGCTCAACCCACCATGGGTTAAGCTTTAAGAAAATCTACCTGAGCCGAGATATAACAAATGCCTACATTGAATGATGAAATATAATGAATACACTGATAATCTACCAAGGGTGATCTGCACGAAACACTAAGTGTCCCAAAGAATAGCTAAAATTCTAAGCCATCATAAATAGTCCAAGATAAAAAAAAAAAAACTCTACACTGAACCTCAAGAATTTTCATTGAGGTAGGTATTCTTTGAAGAATCCAGTTAGATTTGAATCTGAAGAGCAGAAATATTCAACCGATTTAGAGTATGTAGAATCCGGACGTACATCATATATTGTAGAAAGAACTGTTTTTGATTCATACTCTCTATGATTAAAAATCAGAGGAAGAAAATTAAGTCTGTTTATATCGCAGTATATATGTAATATAGCAACCAGCACATACATAACATACCCGACATAAAGCAAAGGAAATTTATTCAATTTAGTGCAAACATCTTTTCATCCCGGACTTATCTGGACAATTGGCGGACCTCTCGGTGTCCTCGTTCTCGCCATCATAACCATCATTGCTCTTTTTATCAGGTTTGAACTTTAAAAATCATTCTTTCACGGGAATTCTTTTACCTAGTGTTTATTTAATTTAGACATGTCCCTAATGGGGAGGGAACGTATCTGTCGATGTATTTTTGATACAATCGTTTCATCACATACATCTAGAAAAAATGCTCAGTTTTCACAAAATATTATCATCACAATATTAATAACAGTCATTTATATATTTTAGGGGGGGGGGTTGTTCCATTACTAGCATAAGCATTGTACGTTTGAATTTCTTATAAATGCCGTCCGTACATTTCGTACCAAAAGGAGAAGACGACGCTCACAGGACAGCTGTGATTATACGAGTGATAAAAATGATGGGAGATATCACGTTGCCGATGAGCGCAGTGACCATATTTATGATGAACCATATGATCCTTACCCTGGAGGAATTAATCAAACTGTCAGGGGGAAACGGATGGATGTGGATGAAAATGATTACATCATGATGGAAAACACCGTCTATGAATCCGCCGATTAACTGATTAAGAAATTTGATGAATTATTAAACATATACGGAGTTTCAAACCCCGCTTGGTGTTGCAATGTGGATATTGAGAGGGAATAATAACAATACATTAAATGGATGGCTTATATGTTGCTTTTTTCGTAACATAGACATACTTCCATGCAACTTTTCAACATACGGAGCTGGCTTGCCTTTCTACCGGGAGTCACGACCTGGTTATCTAAGATACGGCTCAAACCACCTTTGGTTTAGTTTTACCAGTTTACAATCGGAATTTAAAACTCGTGTGTATGTGACAATTGGTCGAGGTGGTGTTATATTGTCAACTGTGGTTACAAGATAAAACTGGAACTACAGTCACTGATGATGATTGATATATTGAACGATCATGCTTGGTTCACATTACAATGAAACTTTAGGAAATCATGAAAACAACAAAAATAACGCCCTAAATCCCTTGATGGGGTTCAAGGTGTTACTTCTAACAGATCCATTTACATGTATAATGATGATTAGCTATGATTATACGGACATTTATGCAGAGGCAAAGGCAGACTTAGTCATATCGCTGGTTATACAAGCTGTTAGAATATATGATGTCGTATCTGAATGTTGCCAGTATATGTTTTCGTGGTAAAAGTTCGGAAGATTGCTGAATCCCCAAGAAGGAGAAAGAAATTACCGGAGGACGGCATATTCTAAAATCAGAAGGGCCGGGTCTTCACGTGATATACCTAAACTTATCTTAGCAAATACCCCAAAACAAGAAAAAAGCAAAATTCGTGTTTGCTTTAAAATATGATCGGTGCAACCCTTACAGCAAAGCTAGAAATACAAACGAAAAAAGATTTAACAAATGTCAATATAGATCGCAGTTTTTGTGCCCTTTTTTGTATGCCATTCATAACATATATACTAAGTTAAATATATGCTTACAATAGCGACAAACAGTATTGTATAGTCATAGTAAGAGTGTGATATACGGATGAGTGTGCTTTGACAGACGGGTTGAGTATGTAATGCGAATAGCCTTCACAATGAATACTATTTTACTTGTGTTATATACATAAACGTTCTTTATTACCGGCGTAAAACCTGGTGATTAACCCAAACAATGGACTCTACGAATTTTTTAACAACGTATCATTCATCTGTTATAATTTGTTGGATAGTCTGTAACGTGAAAGAAACCATTAGATATTAAGCATTGATAAAGTATTATATAAGGATACTTTACCAGTGTATGTTCATACAAAATACCTCATATTACTGGATACATACATTATGATTAACAGAGACAACCATTTGTTGGATAGTCTATGATGTAAAGAGAGCCATTCATTTTGATCCTAGACATCCATGAGAGCTTATATAAGGATACTGTACTAGCGAACGTGAATACCGGGCTATAACTTCACAAACAAGTTAAATACTATATCCACGTTAATCTTGCTTGATATATATATATATATATATATATATATATATATATATATATATATATATTATCATGCAAAATACAGTTACACACGGTAATTATTGAAAAGAGTTAGCAAAATTAATCGCGGTACCAGGACGATATAATAATGGATATAATGTTTAATAAAAATAAAGTATAAAGTAAAATATCTAAATATGTATTCTTTTATCAACATATTTTATCAGATGAATATATATTCTACAGTGACAGAAGAACAATCTCTGATATACAGACAATAAGTTATCCACATAATCAACATCTGTAGTTACATTTTTTTTTGTGGATTGTAAGCGCATTATTATATAGACCATACTCATATATACTCATATAATAACCACATGAGATTTCTGCAAATGATAATACAAAAAGCTCTGTGGTTCTTCAAAATGAAATAATTTATCTCCGACAGTGGCTATGCTGAAATAATAATTAAACCGCTTAAGAAATAATGTTATATTATTTAAAAAGTATTCGCACATGCCAAATCTTGATATCAGACTCATGATCCTAGAAACTTTATTAAAAGTATATTGTGTAATGATAAAGAAAAAGTCGTGGTCTCATGTTCACTGAAGTGTGCAGCGGCTGGTACCGGATCAAATATTAGGAATCACATCATGTGTTTACCTTCTTGTTTCCCCGGTCAATAAATAGTCATGACACCATCAACAAATAAACAAGAAGTAATATACATAGAAAACATATTGTTTTTACCAGTTATTTAACCTAAAAATAATGATGCATGATAATACCCATTGCGTCAGATAACCACGGCAACATGAAAGTAATCTTTGTTAACGATAAAACAGACATCCAGTCTGTCTTTCGAAAATGAAACAGCTAATTGTATCTCCGAAAATGGTTACACAATATTTATCAATTAAGAGGCCAAAATGATTAAACGTGTATTATACTTATTGGTATGTAATCCTACCTGAGGCAAAGCTTATTTTTAGCTTGTAAATGTTGTGCATATTGTGTATTTTACGTAGATCGACATTGTCATCTTCAATATGGACGGATTAACAGCAACTCCCATCATAGTTTGCTGCATCATGGGCATTCTAAAGATTTAAACTTGTATCCCTAAAGTAAAAGTTAAGAAGAACATAGGGAGGACTGGACCAATGGGGTAAAATGAAACAGCTTGTAAAGCTGAACAGTCAGTGTTCATTTTTTTGCAGCTTTCCAAGCGTGCTATTAAGCAATGTTCTTGAAATGTCATTTTACTGTCTAATACACAGGCTGTAAACATTGCATTTGCAAATCAAGACTTATACATATATATAATACAAGATATAACAAACCTATGCTCGTAAAAATGTAGCTCCTGGTCATTTCTACGTAGCTCTCGATCAAGTCTATGTTTACTCAGCTCCAGTCAATAAACATCCTGGTTTCAGCCTTAGTGGTAACAATAATAACTTACCAAAACATGCATTTATTTGGGTTTACTAAAGACATTTAATATGTTACTAAATAATACGAAGGTTTTGAAAAAAAGAAGATTAATTACTCACGCCTTTTACAGAAGGCTTTATTGCTTATGACTTTTTGATGGCTGTCACATATAACATTTCATAACACATCTCCTGAACAAACATTTTTAGTTTGATGACATATTTTCTCGGCTGTGCAAGCAATCAAGAATGATTATGCAATTATAAATTTTCAGATTCCAATACGTCCAATGGTAACCCTGGTTACATTAATGTAACAAAATCTAACCAACACGAGAGGAGACAAATGTCTAAGTGGAAATGGATGAAAAGGGAAAATTATGGCAATATATTACATTGTATAATGCAAAGGTGCTAATCTGTGTGTGCATTATATATTTTATTGTATATATGAAACTAGTATAAATATACTGTATGTTAAATTTATAGGAAAAGTTATAATAAACAATATATATGTATAATATACATATATATATTTATATATGTTCTACTATGTAATCACTTGATTTTGTAGAAAACAGGGGTCCCCTTATGAAGTATCAACTGGACGTATATTATATTGTATATATTGCACATTATATATAATATGCTTTCTGTAGAAAGGAGGGCTTCGCCAATAAAGAATCAATAAAGATTTATCACAACAACATCTGTCGGAAACTTCGCCAGGACCAAACGGATAAACAAGATCCAAGAAAACCCGGTCCCGGAAGAACCCGGCCGAAATCAGGAGGACCTGTCCCGACGCAATTACGGATAATAGGCTAGTAATTTTATATAACATGTTTGTTTTCACAAATAAATGTCTGGTTTTAAATGCTCTGGGGCAGTAACAAATTATTGGATAATTACATAACAGGGAAATTTCCGAATAAAATATATAGAGACATTGTATATTTATTAAAATATAACCACAACTGTAAAACATGGATGTTTAACTCGCAGCATATTTACATAATGAAAATACAATTTGTAGGCGTGAGCTCATAATAATTGTTATCGCATAAGGTTATATAAGGACTCTGGTGAAAGAAATTTTTACTTGGTCAGAAAATGTTCAACTCTTAATGTTTATGTTTTCTTTTGCAAACAAGTTTTCCCTTTCTGTTTATTTTAGTGTCATTAACAAATGAAGTGACACATTTATATTAGGCAAACTATTCCGCTATCAGTTTGTTTTGGTATGGACTCTAGCTGATAAGAAGTCATTTAACCACTGCTTAAACACATTTATCTTTGGTATTCACAATACAATACCTTGTATTTCTTTGAAATAAAATAAAAATATTCCTACTGACAATGGTTATACTGGAATGATATTCAAACGGCTACAGAAAAGATTTGTGCATTATAAATGTGGGTAAATAAACCCGACGAAACAGATAGTTCAGCTGCAATTAGTTTGTAAATGTTGAGTTTATGGGTTATGATGTTTATTTGCTCATGATCCGATAAACTTCAGAAATGACAAAAATTCCTGAAACAAGTTCAATCTCATGATGTTGGACAGTTCCCCTTCAGTGGTTCACACTGTTTGAAATTTTGTTGATTATATTTTACTTTGAGCAGGTATTTGAGATAACAGCGCTGAGCTTAATGACACTATCAGTGTGAAATTATTTTCGTTGATTAACGGAAAGGGGACCGAAATTATACTTGTACACAGAAAACCTATGTGCAAAGCCATCGGTTTAGATGAAATTTATTTCTTGGTAACTGTGTATAGCTTATCTAAGAAATTATTTTTCATTATTTCAATATTGATTATTTCTGCATATGATCATACATGAGATAACGTTTATACATTTTTATTAGTAGAAAACACATTGACTGGCGGTTATGACCGCAGTAAATAAACATAAACAAAAACATTCATAAATCATTCATACTCCTTATATAAATACGCGAAACAAACCGGTAATGGTTTAAACTTAAAAAAAAAATAAAAAGCATCTGTCTCTAATGACCCATGTAGCTTAGCCTTCATTAATTTTATGAGGAAAGGGGGGGGGGGGCAGAAAGGTAGCATATTTACCACATCATTGTAGACAATGACTTGACATAGTATTTTCAGCCGCCACATTCTATACAAATCATATCCAAATAAATCATAACCGTTGCCTTGAAAGACAAGACACAAAAAATCTGGACCACGATGCGTTTGAACATGCAAAATATTTGAATCGATTATTTAATCTTGGATCGAAATATATTGATCGAGGCCGTGTGAGGAGGGCCTATGCCAGATTAATTATTTCTTGGGGACGAGGAATATTTTACATTTTTATATTTATGGGCTAAATTCATATATTTTTCAGTTCAAGTTATCTGATGTAGCATGCATTGATTGTATATCTTCATCATTGGAGGAAATAAAGACTATCAATCAATCAATCAATCAATCAATCAATCAATCAGTCAGTCAGTCAGTTTTCTCCTAGGCCTAACAAAGGATACTTTGATTGAGCGTAATTCTAATGAAAATCAGTTTATCACAAGACCAGACGATAATTAGTTCGGATGAAGGTCAATTAACAAAGAAATAATCCTTCATCATGGCGGATGCCTGTTGATATTTCCTGCAGTAGACCATGAAACTGAAGTGTAACCCGGTAACAGTTCTTACTGATTGCGATACATTTATTTTAGATACGATGACCCTGCATTAGCTTATTTTCCCTCGCAATGTTAGATAGAACCGTGTTAGCTACAAAATGAAAAAAAATCAGGCCAACTAGAAATAAATCTGCTAATATCTCAGTATTTCTCTAGCAGTAAATAACAAAGTCTTTTCTTCCGGGACTGCCTTGGAAGATTTGCTCACCTGTCGGAGTTCTCATTTTTGCCATTGTAACCATCACTATTCTTTACACCAGGTGTCTATTAACATATATATATATATATATATATATATATATATATATATATATATATATATATATATATGAGTGACGTCTTTTAGATAGACTAACTTGTTTATTAACACTCGATCGAATATTTTTATTCGAAGCACATGGGCTTCTTCGTCAGGTGGTAATTAAGTGGGAACGTGTACAGAGATGTTATATATAATAGAATAACAATGTATAGAGTCCATAATGCCAGAAACAGTGTATTTACATTCTGATTGGATTTTTAGTAATATTATAATCACGATGCCCTGTGTGGGCGTGGTTCAGTGCAGTACGTGCAGAAACGCACGTGCGGTATCGCGGAATTCCCGAGTGAAGCGATGCGTATTGTTTTATAAGCAGCAATGCTTAGAGAACGGTCACGACTCGCACTTTTTTAAGCTGTATTTTACCGGAATGATACGGGAAGCACAATTTCTGTGACAAACCCTGTTTTTGTAAGTATTATTGTAACAAATTGATATACGACGCACTATCACTGTGACAACCCTGAGGAACTGATTACACTGTGATAAGGATAAGGTTAGGATGGGTGACTCCAAGAAATAAATACCAGAAAGTTGATCAATGAGACTACCTTCATTATTGATCTTACCATGTGAACAACAATTTTAGAGTAATCTCAGTTTGCTCGCATACAACATGTACCGCCTGCGAAACACGTATAAGAATTATTTGGACGTTCATTCAAAGATGTTTTCTGTGTTTTATACCAGTTTAAATAATAAGGTGTTTAATCTTTTAAACCCTTCTATATTTTAAAGGATAAAAGAAGGACAAGCCCTACCACTTATCATGAGATTGGATATATTACACATTTATGAGACCTTCTGCTAACAAATGGTTTCTGTTTCTATATTAATTTAATTTGCATTTTGTAATATTTTTTTATATTATCATCCTTTTCACCACTTAACTTATAAAAAACAATTGTGCACACGTAGTAGACCGCTGTACATCGGAATTGGATGTATTATATTCAAGATTAAGGAAGGACATCTGTTACTTGTGTAGGAAAATCTCAAATATACGCTTGAATATTTATATCTGATAAAATACGTCTAAGCTTGTAACACCTACTTATTATAAAAATCAACATATGCAACTAAAAACCAGCTTCCATGAGCACTCACAATACAACTCTAGGAATCAGAGGAAGATATAGGGGTAACCTGTCGGGTCAATACTAAACAGCGCGGTGTTCAAATAATACGTGCTAGTTTTACCATATGCATCGACTCACCACATAATGACCTCGATATAGTATATTTCGCGAGCTCGAGGTTACTATAATTCTGTTAGAGCGAGGATATTGCGATACCAAGCAAATATTTACATTTATGTTTTTTATTTAGGTCCAAACGAGCTCTTACCAGATACCTAGGCCTCATGTTAGACAATGCACAATTCTTCAGTATTCTTTTCTTTAACAGATTGTACGATTTCGTGTGCCGTCAGCAAATAATACTTCATTGTATATACATCATTCATATTACATTTTAATAAGCTACACAATATCTGTCTTACAAACCTTGGCCATTACCATTAACCAGAGATTAAACAAGTTTATCGCCAATAATAATAATAATAATTCTCATTATAACAACAATATCGAGATATTTATTAAGAGTGAAACTAACAGTCCCAGTTGACAATGGTTATATTGATAATTTCTCAGTTACAATTTTGGTAAAACACCTCGACGAGACAGACAGCACAGTTGTAATTATTTTGGTGTGCTGTGTTTATGTTGCATTGTGCGTGAACATTACTAACATGAATGTTTCAGGGCTTACAGGAGTCCGTCTCTTGCTGAGCTACATTATGATAATTCTAGGACTGCCTGTGTGTGTTCCCACAGGAACAGGTAGGGAAAAAATGTCGAGAACTGAGATTTAAAAGGCCTTCTTATAAGTAATCTTCAAGGTTGATCAAAATCCCCTAAAAAAGTCTGATTTTAGGAGCTGAAAGCGGGAGTTTTTTTCCAGTTCTGCAGTTATACACAGTAATGTCTGAAATACATGTAAATGAATATTCTTCACCTTTAACATATATTATGCCCCCTAGACAAAACTGAGATGATACGTACTTTACGTACCTTGTTTTAAATAGTACATATATTTAGATTATATTTATTCCTTTGCAGCTTCATTTTTTTTTTCAGAGGTATCATGTTTCATAATAATTTACATGGTTATATTTTCCTTAAGATGAAATATGTGAGAATGATTTTACATATTTTTATATAAAAGCATTTTACTACGGTGACTCTGCCAACCACAAATTCACTAATCGTCAGAAGAGCGGCACATCTTGCTGGACATGGATCAATGGAGAAACTTATGGTAATTTATACAAGTGGATGTGTTTAGGGGAGAATAAGTCAGAAAGCATGTTTTATTCTCTCTTAGAATATCGATGGTAAAATATACGTTTTACATTGATAATCACGTCATGATATATTAAATGCATTAAATTAATAAACATTTGCCTTGTGTGGTCGTGTGTGGTCAGTAGTGTTTATAATGACAACAATGTATCTTTACATCCGATTTCAAGCTTCCTTATAAAATTCAGGGCCAATATGTTACAAAAATAGCTGCAAGTGTCGTACAAGATATTACTGACACAAAAGTAAAACCCAGTCAAACATTTGCTTTTCGCACCTGGATTCAGTGCTTATCGCTAGTACTATTAAAGGCACAAAAATACCCAATGACTATACGATGCCCTCTCTGCCAAGATATTCCAACAAAAGGAGAGAAAAAATGTGCCCGTTGCCTTATAAGTGGACATGCAAATTAAATCAATCATACATATACAATTATCGTAACACACGCTCCTATATATATACAGTGGAACCCCACAATTACGACCACCCTGGGGACTGAGCAAAATGGTCGTAATTTGGGGGTGGTCGTATTTGTGAAACTCTTACCGTGGTCGCATATAACACGCTGATATTTAATGTGTATCAGAGTTTATCTATTGCATATCTTTAATGTGAATTATAACAAAATATTTTACCTAGCGAAGGACCTTTATTATGAAAGTTTTTTTTTTTGTGTGTGTAGCTGAACATATTTATTCATGATAAAAATTAATATACATGTACAAATACGTAGTGACTGATAATTAACAAAATAAATAACACAAAGGAAATACGATTACAACCTACTGAATGCATATTGAACATAATACGTGGCTGTCATATATTTAGACTTTCGCTTGAGTATATATTGCGTGCACTTGAGTTTTCCCGACGCTAACCTGCTGAGTTTTTTACATTTTACTGACTGCTCAATACTCACTGTCAGTAAGATATGAACACATTTAGGGTTAACTAGGTCGTTAATTTTACCAATGAGGATCGAACAATATGTGATTAGTTGAAATATTAAGCCCACAACCCCACACTTAGGCTAGCTGTAATACAGGTGATCACTGAGGGGCAATTAGCATCTGACCCCAGGTCGGACCGGCTCATTAAGTAATCAGGCCGATGGTTACCCTCTTTGATCTATAACCTACACCTCAACGAGTCTCAGCGAAGACACCGAGTCGGGAAGATATGCGGAACCAGATTAACCCTCGGGTTAAGAAACCTTGTTACCCGCTTTGATCTTTCGTTAAGGTGCCTGTGACAAGACGTAGCCATTGACTCGTGACAAATGTTGTTTCAGTACTTGTCGGCGGTGGTCGCATTAGCGGGGTCGCATCAGCGCTTGGGCCAGGAAATCTGGTCGTAATTCTGAATTCAGGGGTGGTCGTAATTTTGAGTCATTTTTAAACATAAATAAACTAAAAACAATTCGGGACCAAGCAAAATGGTCGCAATTGAGGGGTGGTCGCAATTGTGGGGTGGTCGCAAGGCGGGGTTCCACTGTATTACTTGGTGATTATCTGTGCAGAAAAAACGCTAATATATACGAGGGTAACATTTGCCTTGTGGGGTCGTGTGTAGTCAGCAGTATTTAACATGACAACAGTATTTTTCTTTAATTTGATGAAAGGCCATTTTATCATAGAGTTTGTTCCAGGCTTCAAATGACAATTGACACCAAAGTCTTATCCAGTTTTGCAGGAGGGCAAAAATGTAGATACGATTTAATGGTCTAGCATCTGTGAAACATTAGAAACACTGACTTCAGTGCTTATCACTGTTGTTATTAAATTCTCAAATGCTGTGCACAATAACCTTAGGATGCCCTTTTTGCCAAAATAATCAAAGGAATGAAAACATTTGCCCGTTGTATAATATGTGGACATGCGTAATAAAACGCAGATACAAGCAATTAATGTAAAACACACACACATAAATATATATATATATATATGTGTGTTACTTTGCGATTATATTTACAGTAAATAGTTTTGCGAATCATGAGGAATCTGGAGAGAGCTGTGCTTTAATAAGAGAGGGTCAATTTCACGCTGTCTCATGCTTTTTAAATAGGTATTTTGTATGCGAGGGTAAGTATATTTTTTTATTCGAGTACGGAATTATAACTCTATGATTCATTTGTTGTGTTGCCTAATTTAAGTATCACTTTATTATTTCAATTACATATAATACTAAGTACTCATATCAATTACAGGATATAGCTCAGCTGATTAATATTATATTAGACGGTACTAACATTCGCACGAGAATAGAAAGATATTTGTGCCTTATGGAAGATATATGATCTTACAACCCTTAAGGCGTGCAACGCCCAAGATTTATGAAGCCCAGCTCGACAACCTGGGCACATAATTGACGTATATACTACTTGTTTCTATATTCATCATCATAAGAAGTCTATGATACGGTTTTTAGAAGAGGAACAAAAAGGTCCCTCTGCCAGTGTCTGTATTCTTAAAAGTACAGAGTTGAGTAAATGGGATTTTATCACAGGATGTTTGGCTATTTTTAGGACAGTATGGGGCCTGCATTAACGAGAAAGACTGCTTATTCGTAGAGGAAAAGAAAACAGGCACGATGCGCTAACGCATTGCACCCTGAACCAAACGTCACTGCTTTATCTCGGGAATTCCACACATTTCTCACACAAAGACAATTATTGTTCTGATGGGTGCTGGATTGGTTTAACTAAGCTCCCCATGTATCCATCTACAGGTAATCTTGAGCAGATATAATAGCATGAGATCCGTCAGTTCCTTGTCCGTCTAATATAACACAGAAGCATTCTTTAGGGTGTGATACAGGACCGAATACCAATGTTAAGTGCACCTCCAAATTTATTATAATAAAAAAATCATTATTACCTTAAGTTGTTTGCCTAATGTTTACATATATATTTAAGAAGAGCAGTGTAAATGCTATTGATAACGGGTCTAAGATTTTAGAATACAGCTTGCTTTATATCTAGAAAAATAGTACTATAATTCTATAAAAATGCAACCCGACACGCGCATCGCAAACCAAATTAATACTCGCTCAACCCACCATGGGTTAAGCTTTAAGAAAATCTACCTGAGCCGAGATATAACAAATGCCTACATTGAATGATGAAATATAATGAATACACTGATAATCTACCAAGGGTGATCTGCACGAAACACTAAGTGTCCCAAAGAATAGCTAAAATTCTAAGCCATCATAAATAGTCCAAGATAAAAAAAAAAACTCTACACTGAACCTCAAGAATTTTCATTGAGGTAGGTATTCTTTGAAGAATCCAGTTAGATTTGAATCTGAAGAGCAGAAATATTCAACCGATTTAGAGTATGTAGAATCCGGACGTACATCATATATTGTAGAAAGAACTGTTTTTGATTCATACTCTCTATGATTAAAAATCAGAGGAAGAAAATTAAGTCTGTTTATATCGCAGTATATATGTAATATAGCAACCAGCACATACATAACATACCCGACATAAAGCAAAGGAAATTTATTCAATTTAGTGCAAACATCTTTTCATCCCGGACTTATCTGGACAATTGGCGGACCTCTCGGTGTCCTCGTTCTCGCCATCATAACCATCATTGCTCTTTTTATCAGGTTTGAACTTTAAAAATCATTCTTTCACGGGAATTCTTTTACCTAGCGTTTATTTAATTTAGACATGTCCCTAATGGGGAGGGAACGTATCTGTCGATGTATTTTTGATACAATCGTTTCATCACATACATCTAGAAAAAATGCTCAGTTTTCACAAAATATTATCATCACAATATTAATAACAGTCATTTATATATTTTAGGGGGGGGTTGTTCCATTACTAGCATAAGCATTGTACGTTTGAATTTCTTATAAATGCCGTCCGTACATTTCGTACCAAAAGGAGAAGACGACGCTCACAGGACAGCTGTGATTATACGAGTGATAAAAATGATGGGAGATATCACGTTGCCGATGAGCGCAGTGACCATATTTATGATGAACCATATGATCCTTACCCTGGAGGAATTAATCAAACTGTCAGGGGGAAACGGATGGATGTGGATGAAAATGATTACATCATGATGGAAAACACCGTCTATGAATCCGCCGATTAACTGATTAAGAAATTTGATGAATTATTAAACATATACGGAGTTTCAAACCCCGCTTGGTGTTGCAATGTGGATATTGAGAGGGAATAATAACAATACATTAAATGGATGGCTTATATGTTGCTTTTTTCGTAACATAGACATACTTCCATGCAACTTTTCAACATACGGAGCTGGCTTGCCTTTCTACCGGGAGTCACGACCTGGTTATCTAAGATACGGCTCAAACCACCTTTGGTTTAGTTTTACCAGTTTACAATCGGGATTTAAAACTCGTGTGTATGTGACAATTGGTCGAGGTGGTGTTATATTGTCAACTGTGGTTACAAGATAAAACTGGAACTACAGTCACTGATGATGATTGATATATTGAACGATCATGCTTGGTTCACATTACAATGAAACTTTAGGAAATCATGAAAACAACAAAAATAACGCCCTAAATCCCTTGATGGGGTTCAAGGTGTTACTTCTAACAGATCCATTTACATGTATAATGATGATTAGCTATGATTATACGGACATTTATGCAGAGGCAAAGGCAGACTTAGTCATATCGCTGGTTATACAAGCTGTTAGAATATATGATGTCGTATCTGAATGTTGCCAGTATATGTTTTCGTGGTAAAAGTTCGGAAGATTGCTGAATCCCCAAGAAGGAGAAAGAAATTACCGGAGGACGGCATATTCTAAAGTCAGAAGGGCCGGGTCTTCACGTGATATACCTAAACTTATCTTAGCAAATACCCCAAAACAAGAAAAAAGCAAAATTCGTGTTTGCTTTAAAATATGATCGGTGCAACCCTTACAGCAAAGCTAGAAATACAAACGAAAAAAGATTTAACAAATGTCAATATAGATCGCAGTTTTTGTGCCCTTTTTTGTATGCCATTCATAACATATATACTAAGTTAAATATATGCTTACAATAGCGACAAACAGTATTGTATAGTCATAGTAAGAGTGTGATATACGGATGAGTGTGCTTTGACAGACGGGTTGAGTATGTAATGCGAATAGCCTTCACAATGAATACTATTTTACTTGTGTTATATACATAAACGTTCTTTATTACCGGCGTAAAACCTGGTGATTAACCCAAACAATGGACTCTACGAATTTGTTAACAACGTATCATTCATCTGTTATAATTTGTTGGATAGTCTGTAACGTGAAAGAAACCATTAGATATTAAGCATTGATAAAGTATTATATAAGGATACTTTACCAGTGTATGTTCATACAAAATACCTCATATTACTGGATACATACATTATGATTAACAGAGACAACCATTTGTTGGATAGTCTATGATGTAAAGAGAGCCATTCATTTTGATCCTAGACATCCATGAGAGCTTATATAAGGATACTGTACTAGCGAACGTGAATACCGGGCTATAACTTCACAAACAAGTTAAATACTATATCCACGTTAATCTTGCTTGATATATATATATATATATATATATATATATATATATATTATCATGCAAAATACAGTTACACACGGTAATTATTGAAAAGAGTTAGCAAAATTAATCGCGGTACCAGGACGATATAATAATGGATATAATGTTTAATAAAAATAAAGTATAAAGTAAAATATCTAAATATGTATTCTTTTATCAACATATTTTATCAGATGAATATATATTCTACAGTGACAGAAGAACAATCTCTGATATACAGACAATAAGTTATCCACATAATCAACATCTGTAGTTACATTTTTTTTTTGTGGATTGTAAGCGCATTATTATATAGACCATACTCATATATACTCATATAATAACCACATGAGATTTCTGCAAATGATAATACAAAAAGCTCTGTGGTTCTTCAAAATGAAATAATTTATCTCCGACAGTGGCTATGCTGAAATAATAATTAAACCGCTTAAGAAATAATGTTATATTATTTAAAAAGTATTCGCACATGCCAAATCTTGATATCAGACTCATGATCCTAGAAACTTTATTAAAAGTATATTGTGTAATGATAAAGAAAAAGTCGTGGTCTCATGTTCACTGAAGTGTGCAGCGGCTGGTACCGGATCAAATATTAGGAATCACATCATGTGTTTACCTTCTTGTTTCCCCGGTCAATAAATAGTCATGACACCATCAACAAATAAACAAGAAGTAATATACATAGAAAACATATTGTTTTTACCAGTTATTTAACCTAAAAATAATGATGCATGATAATACCCATTGCGTCAGATAACCACGGCAACATGAAAGTAATCTTTGTTAACGATAAAACAGACATCCAGTCTGTCTTTCGAAAATGAAACAGCTAATTGTATCTCCGAAAATGGTTACACAATATTTATCAATTAAGAGGCCAAAATGATTAAACGTGTATTATACTTATTGGTATGTAATCCTACCTGAGGCAAAGCTTATTTTTAGCTTGTAAATGTTGTGCATATTGTGTATTTTACGTAGATCGACATTGTCATCTTCAATATGGACGGATTAACAGCAACTCCCATCATAGTTTGCTGCATCATGGGCATTCTAAAGATTTAAACTTGTATCCCTAAAGTAAAAGTTAAGAAGAACATAGGGAGGACTGGACCAATGGGGTAAAATGAAACAGCTTGTAAAGCTGAACAGTCAGTGTTCATTTTTTTGCAGCTTTCCAAGCGTGCTATTAAGCAATGTTCTTGAAATGTCATTTTACTGTCTAATACACAGGCTGTAAACATTGCATTTGCAAATCAAGACTTATACATATATATAATACAAGATATAACAAACCTATGCTCGTAAAAATGTAGCTCCTGGTCATTTCTACGTAGCTCTCGATCAAGTCTATGTTTACTCAGCTCCAGTCAATAAACATCCTGGTTTCAGCCTTAGTGGTAACAATAATAACTTACCAAAACATGCATTTATTTGGGTTTACTAAAGACATTTAATATGTTACTAAATAATACGAAGGTTTTGAAAAAAAGAAGATTAATTACTCACGCCTTTTACAGAAGGCTTTATTGCTTATGACTTTTTGATGGCTGTCACATATAACATTTCATAACACATCTCCTGAACAAACATTTTTAGTTTGATGACATATTTTCTCGGCTGTGCAAGCAATCAAGAATGATTATGCAATTATAAATTTTCAGATTCCAATACGTCCAATGGTAACCCTGGTTACATTAATGTAACAAAATCTAACCAACACGAGAGGAGACAAATGTCTAAGTGGAAATGGATGAAAAGGGAAAATTATGGCAACATATTACATTGTATAATGCAAAGGTGCTAATCTGTGTGTGCATTATATATTATATTGTATATATGAAACTAGTATAAATATACTGTATGTTAAATTTATAGGAAAAGTTATAATAAACAATATATATGTATAATATACATATATATATTTATATATGTTCTACTATGTAATCACTTGATTTTGTAGAAAACAGGGGTCCCCTTATGAAGTATCAACTGGACGTATATTATATTGTATATATTGCACATTATATATATAATATGCTTTCTGTAGAAAGGAGGGCTTCGCCAATAAAGAATCACCTGGACGTAATTTTGTTGTGAGACAATCAGCTCCATGCGCTTAGTTGCTCGTTTTGATGGAGATTTTTATCTGAGCGTAAGTACAACTGTCTCACGTATGTTGCAAACTGATAAAAAAATATGTCTGTTCGTTATCTTCTCCGTGTGCATACAAACGTTTATTACAATAAATGATGACAAAATAATTATTAAAATTAATGATGAAATGTTTATTCTTGATTTTTAACTAAATGTTATTGTGTCCACTGGTAGTGTATTATATTAAAAATACTAATGGGGTGATTTTCCCCAGGTCAACACATTTTGCATATTCAGTCAATTGTCCATTATGGTTTTCAATCTGTTAAAGTTTGGACATTAATGTTTTGTCTGTTCAAATACATGATACGTCGTAGGTGATTTGGTTTTCATTGTTTCTTTGTTCATGCATGCCGTTCGTGTGTTCTGAGAAGAGTCTGTAAGATTTCATGTATAGATAAGAATGAACTACCTTGTTCATACCCAGATACCTTGCCTTGGTGAAGATACATTAACATAGAGGCAAACGAAAGAACAGGTGACGATGAACATTATCACGTTTCTTTTATTAGTGTTGCCCTCGTCCGGAGGTATGTAGTCTACATGCAAATTATTTGAGCCTCATATTACTTTGTCATTCGAATTTAAATTTACTTTACTTTTGTGTAGCTAAGACATTTACAAAATTTCAGACCAACAATTTTTTTCTTAACATCCGCAAGTCATATATTCATGACAGTTTCTATATGAGAAAGCTGTGTCGTTCATCTATAAAATCATACCAGGATGATCTGATCTAAAATGATCGCGTTTATGGTCTAATATTGAAAAAAATAGGGCATTTTGTCTTTGGGAGCTTTTTTTTTCGAACATACCCGAATGCATTATTATTTTAAAAATTTTAACAAGCCTCATGAATGTCATCACCGTACAGGTCTACTACAAAGGGAAGCATGTTAACAATAACAGCTGAGGATAACAATAACCGATAACAAACGTGATACGTTCCACTGGGAACATCCATAAAGCGGGGAAGAAACCCATGACGGGTAGGTTCATTCTTACATACAGGTTTTCATATTACTATTTATAAATCTTTTTATAGACCTCTATTTTATGGGTCTTGTGCCCAGTAGTGTCTGTAATGGCGGTTGTCCTGGTCCTTGGGCTACTTATTGCTGCCGGATGCATCGCTCTGAAATTCAAGTAAGGGCCTGAGGTTTACAGTTTTACTGCGTTAAATTTTTTATCAATAAAAAAAACATAGTAGTTGAGACTTTCCCAAGAAGTGAACTGCAGTCAGATTTGGATTCTTTAACACGCTGTTTTTTATACTGTCATGATTAGCATGGGAATTTTTTTTCTTTGAATAGCCATGCTTCATGAGTAGTGAAGGTCCCAGGTCTCTGTTCAGCCTCTTCACTATCGCATGAGCACGCCCAGGGAAATTCCTGCTAAAAGTCACTTGTTTCGGAAAGGAGGTGCTCAGAGAGCATTTCTGTGATGTCATAAAGTGTTTTTTAGCATATCGGGGCCAATGCGGCGGTTCACAATTTTCATGAAAACAGAAAGGTTTCCTGGTGACAGCACTATAACCCCTTAAAATCGTTCCCTAGGAAAGTTGTTTTATTTGGCTTAGTCCATTTTTGCACAGCAAAAGTTTGGTTCGGCACTCCGACATTCTCGGACATGTCGCATGTGTTCCGATATTTTTTTCAGATCTCTGCTGTAGTAAAAGTAGACTGCTGCATGTTCTTCATTGCATCTCCTAGTTAAGTCTAATGCTAGTTTTTACCTCAGTTTAAGCAAGTTTTGTTTAGTTTTGCAGCCTGGGGCAAGGGCATGACAAGGGCAGCTCAGCCTTTGTTGTATATTTACAGTTGGTGCACTGGTTCAACATTCGAGTGCCCACTCTATTACACATTTTCACTGGACTTGAAGGTGGCGCTGTCCCCATCCGTTACCATGTGTCGAGCTACAATACCATCAGCCAAAAGTACTTTCAGTGACTTTCGTGCGAATGCTCGTTCATCATCTGCGGAAATACTAGAGGAAATACATGAGTAGATTATGGAGAAAAAATATTTGGTATAACCAAGACAATAAGATGCATGTAATTTTTTATGGATAAAATGTAGGTATAATGTCAATTGTAATTCATGTATTTTATTCTGGGGTCTAGATTTGTGGAAAGATAGTGGCGTGTAGTATGGTGTAAGTTGTTCTTGCCTCATTTCAGACAAGACAAAGTGAGCGTGATTGGTGCTGCCACCTGCCACCTGGTAGTGAATTTACAACAGGTGAATCAGCCCACTGTAAAGCCCTCAGTTCCCATAGTGTTTTTATAACTGAGGCATGGCTTTGTTTTTAAGCTCACTACACCACATACTACACATTTATTCACTGCAGGAACAGCTGTATCTTTTTAATGTCATATGACTGGCCTCTACCTTGCAGGGCCACAGTTGTTGGGCACTGGTGAAATTTTTCTGGCAATACAAATTATTATATCACCACTCCAGAATAAGTGTAATGATGCTGAACTGACATGTTACATGCCCTGTTCTATTTACATGCATATACATATGTAAACTCTGTGCAGATATGTGCTATCAGTGCAGAATTGGCAAATATCTGTGATACTATCTATTACAGTGGCGCCATCTCATGCTTAGTAATGGTTGATTCCAGCATGTTTTTCTTCACATATTTCGTCATTATTTTTATTACATTTCATATATGCAAATGTTTCTTTGTGCCTTAAAAGTAATTTGAACCACTGATGACCAAATTCAGTATTTTCTATTGTACTTTGATGAAAAAAATCAGGAAAGTGATACAAAATCTGCTCTTTGCATATAATGTAAGTGTGGGTCATTGATGGGAAACAGTATATGTGCTTTTCAATGATCATGTGAGTGCAGTGAATGTTGATATGTACCGGCATGTGCAAACATAGGATTCTGAGCTTACCTGTAACAGCATCTGGTGCCATGTTGGCCGAGACAGTGACACTGGCCTCTTTGAGGCGTGCGCGAATCTATGTCTGACATAGTTTTTTTCTTGTGAAAACATTTATTATTTCCTTGCTGGGGGTTCCATGTTGTACAAAGAGTTGGGTAGCGTGTGTAGCTGCCTGGAGAACCTCCGTGTGTTGTTTGTATGCGGTTGTTGTACCGGCCATGTCGATGCCTGCGCAAGGGTTTGGTCCTTTTATGCGACTAACAGGTTTTATATTGTCCCTAATAGTGCGCATGTCCTGCAGGTTTTCTTTTATGACTACATCCCCTATAACATTTGCTGTGTGCTGCAGACTCTGAGTTTGAGGGCTCGGTGCATTGTTAGCGAATGTGCATTGATAGCGAATGTGACAGCCAGGCTATGACTGGAAGTACCGGTCTGCATTGCGCCTGTATGACGTGCACGTATAGTGTAAGTCCACTCTCTTAGGACCGGGTTTTCAGGTATTGATAATGTTATACAGTTCATAATATGGTGAAGCAAAATCACACTGTTCACATATCAACCGCTCCTTCCAGCCAAAACCCCTCCTTACAGATGCTGTATAGTCTATCGGCAAGCTACCTGTACAGTTTGGATAGGATGAAGTGTGTACCTTATAACTCAAAGAGAACATAC
Source organism: Sipunculus nudus (assembly GCA_026874595.1). NCBI lineage: Eukaryota > Metazoa > Annelida > Sipuncula > Golfingiida > Sipunculidae > Sipunculus > Sipunculus nudus. The sequence continues at coordinate 1,801,052 of CM049317.1, forward strand.
CTTGTACTTTGCCTCAAAGCCAGAGTATGTAGGTGTTCAGTTTGTTCTTCACAAAAATGAATTAAAAAATGTTTTTTTTTTGCATGGAAATGGTCTCATTTTATATAAAATCTATATTAGATAATTATCTAGGGGTCAAAGTTTTACATGATAATATAATTGGACCTGGAATAGGTTTGCCAAACCAAAATATTGATGGACCCTTGTACGTGTTGTCACTTTTGTATATATTTTCCTGGTTTCTGAGCACAGTGGTAGCATTCGGACATTTATATAAACCTTATAGCGAAAACATATGCTTGGCCAAAAGGAACTGTGCGACGGCAAAATATATCATACCCGGAAACATGTGGCTACATATCTGCCAATTTACTTTGGAATGCAGGGACTACCAGAGTTCCACCATACTGAATCTTTGATCACTGATAGGAGAAAGAAACGGTTAACCGTCAGTTGGAGCATATGATATTTGTTAACAGTGCCGGGGACCCCGGAATGGAGCCACTCAACCTGGTTTTCTCACGGCGCTTTCAATGTTTCCGTAGCTTCCCCCAGCGTGGTTTATTGCGCGGGAAACGGACACTCACTGTTCAAGTGGTCAAGGAATTTACAACGGAAACACGTTTGGTTGTCCTTCTTAATGCTGGTTACATCAAATATCGTTGTGTACGGCACAGTATCGTTGCAGTCGAACGAAAATGGTTTCCCGATGTTGACAGCTGTTCTCGGAACCTAGGGTTAAACGCATTCACGGCTGGCCAGACAATTTTTTTGTCACATTCCCGTATTTGTTGTCTGTAAACTAACACTCACAAGAACAATGCCCCCGTTCATCAGGCTCTTAACCACGTCAAAAATTGTCAATGCATTTTGTGTTCTTATAGTGTCTATCTGTTTCTCCGCTGACTTAAGCGTTAAGTTCTTGTACAGACACTAATTTGTGTCAACATTTGGTAAGAATTCAGCAAGATTTACGAAGTCACCATACTCGGCGCTCTTCCGTAGCTTATCCGGTTTTTGTTGGGGTATCTGTGCCTCCTTCGTCCGTGAACTCTGACCTTGAGCTATATGCTGACTTTGGCTGTTCTGTATTGTCCATGGAGTTGTTTCGTCTGCGCATGAACGTACTCGGTCATCGTGAAGTAGCCGGTTAAGAGTAGAAATATGCAGTCTGCCCATCAGCCGTTACTGGGATTCTTGAAAAGCGTCCAGTCCAACAGAGATGTTACGCATTTCTTTAACACGTTGGCGCATGGCCAATTCTAGCGAAACCAGACCTTCACGGTCCGAATGACTTCGGTCTGCTAGTGGTTCCCCAACTTCAATTTCATCGCTGGTTACACAAACTACAACGTCTTTGAGAGACTTCATGGCTGTCTACGTGCTAGGACATAGAGATGAGGTGAAAATCTTACAGCTAGTCCCAGTCACACGCGAGACTTAAACGTGTGTATGTAGGTCAGATTCGACAATATTCTCTTACAGACAGACACAATCTCCGTATCAAGTGGCGGGAATAAATTTGCATACATTTAGCTATTATTAAAAAAGTATAATTTCTATAGAAATCAAGTTAATTATGCATTTAAATGTGAAAGATCATACCTATGACTAGTCCTTGATTACGCGCCAGTCTTTATATTGTCAGCTTTATCAATCAATTTAAATTCTGTTGCTTCTATAAATTCATTTGAGTGGTTCATTTTTAGAACCACTTTTTTATACTAACAGCGTTAACTTATGGCTGTGACTGCAGGAGAACCGGGCCCGACTTGTACCCTGCATATCATGTTTAAAGGATAAAGTATGTAAATGGCATCGTCACTCCACTGTACTTATAAAGGAAAATGTAATTATATCTTCCACCGACATTTCCGGATCATGGGTTAAAACATTTTGATTCGAGGTTAGCATATTGATAGATACAGACGTATACAGACACATGTATATTTAGTCCTGGCTAGCTCAGCGGACATTAAGTATAAACGACAACGGTTTACTTAGCTGGCCGAACCAGTATTTTCAATAAATAAGAGTAATGGGTAAATACAGATAAGCACTTTCTGCTTGGAACTAGGTTTTCTTGTTGAAGTTGACTATATAAAACTGATGATACAAAGTCTGGTCAGTACTGAATGAGGGGCCAGGGATGTGCTGGAGATAGAAGATGACGAAACAGAGCCGAGATTTTGTACTGTTAACAAAAACAGTTATGTTTTCCACTCAGTTAACTTTGACATCTCCAACCTATATTAATGAGATGAGTAATTACCTCTCCGGTGTTGTATGTGTCACAACAAGGGGCAAAGTCCAAATCCACGTTCATGATAGTGTGTATATCTATGCGCGTGTTTATGCAGAGAGATATGATGTGGATCGCTAGTTATATAGAATTGGACGTGCTTGTAAAAGATGGGAGGTACATTAGTGTGATTGGTTTCATTTCTACATGTGTGTGCGTTAATATATGTGCATGCTTAAGTGTGTATATATATATATATATATATATATATATATATATATATATATATATATATATGCATTTGTATATCGGTATATGAAAAGTTGTGTGCAGAGGTGTGTGTGTGTTCACGAAAGGGTAAGTATGGATATTAGTGTGGGCGTGTGAGAGGGAAGGGGAGAGGGGTAACAAATTTAATCTCGTAATTAAGACATTGTGACAGGGGACTACAACTTTGACTCCATCCGTAATACACTGCCCTGTATAATAAATTCTGGAACACCGTTACAGACAACCCAAACAGTAATATACAAAATACAGGTTTATTTTTTACGCGAGGCGACGAATATATCACATGAGGTCTTGGCTCTCCCCAAACCTGTGTTACGAAACAAGGTCAAAAACCAGCTCAGCTATTCAAATATTGGCCTTGAGAGAAAGATATTCGGGTGATCACGTAATATAACATCTCAAGAAATATCGCATGGCTTTGTTAGATCCTCACTTTCTATCAGAAGGAAGAAGCCTGGATAACTAAACAAAAATAAAGGTCAGAGTGTGAATAGAGAATATGTATGAATGACGATTTTACTGGTACTAGGCAGCAAAACAGGTGGGATTAATATAAAATTTTGAAATGCCGTGCTAGTCTGTGGGATTAATAATGAGTTCACATAACGTGCCTCAAACGCTTTGTCTATTTATATCGTAGAACTTGTTGACTTGGAATCCTTTTTATGTAGCAATGTTATTTTCTGGTCACAGTCCTTGCCCACTTTGGCTACGGGTAAGCTTAGCTCATTTGTTTATGCTTAGACAAATGTATTATTATTATTATACATAATGGAGTAACAAATGCATGCGATGTTTCCATGCATGTTTCTATGCGTGATTACACATAAATACAGTCGACCGAGTTATACCCACGTGAGTTCACCAGGAGTGATCCAACTGAGGTCTTATATAATAACATTGACTGACAGATGTTTAGATATTTATATCGCATTTTTCTTAATATCCCCGAGAAGGGGTTGAGGTAACAAAAACCACCTGGTCTGAGACTTGCACATTTGACAATATATCTGACTGGCCCTACATAAAATCAAATACTTCATCAACAGAGGCTTATTTTTTAATATGCGTTCAATATATATATAACATAGCTGTAGCTTTTTTTAATGACAATAAATAGACAATAGAAGAAATGCAGGTGCAGATCAACAGACCTAGACAAGATAACATTGATTAAATTGGTATAATCTTGATATGATAATTAGCCATCAAACATCTTTAACGTCAAAAGCATTATCTCAGTTCACATAAGGCCAAAGATCAGGTAGAAGATACCTCGATTACATGACACGGAGCTGAGACCTACCTTGATCATAGTGTTGTTGTTTAATAAATGATTTGATAGTTGTATCAATGGTACTCGACTGACGGAACGTCTGAAACCGCATCCTTGCCCAGCAGGATGTTATGGGAGACCCACTGCTAAGGTTGACTTTATTTACATACAGGTCTCTTTCATACTGATGTCATCAGAAGTCATATACTAGCACCTAAATGGGCAAAAGAGGTGAATTAAACATGAATAAAAGCCCTCGGGTTTAAATATAAAACACCTTGACTTATAAATGTTTCTTTGGACCAGCTAGTTGGTGTTGTCAGCAGTATTGGCTTGTTGTTGAGAAATAATGACATAAAATTACATTCAACATAGTAACCAATGAAACAGGTAAAATCTCATGAATATTGAAACATGAGCTTACAAAAATGCACATCTCACTGCATCTCTAATATAAGATTTATAATTTAAATATATATGTATATATTTATTTATAAATCTTATTTTATAATCTCTATTTAGTCGTTTTCACAACGATATTAACGCATAGATTAGTTTATTCCTGCCCGTGATGAACATTAGGCTTTAGCCATTTTATTATTTTTGTAACTCTTTCACAATATCAGAGCCTGAAGGCATTGGCCTACAAATAAAACAACAGTTCTATCTACTGATCACAAATAAAAAATGACATGAAAATCACTTTGCTACTGATACATGGACTTCTTTAAAAAACATACATTCAAATCCCATTTTTTTAATATACGAACGATACCGTCTATCCGAATAACAAATAATTCCTAATCAAATTAAATAATGAAAGTCCAGCTATGTAATTTTAGGTTCAGAACTAATGGAAATTCAGAAAACCATCAGAACGATGATATATACAGTGAGAAAAAAAAATGACATGAAAATCTGAAAAGCTTTGCCACTGATACATGGATTTCTTTAAAAAACATACATTCAAATGCATTTGTTTTATTATACGAACGATACCGTCTATCTGAATAACAAATAATTCCTAATCAAAGTAAATAATGAAAGTCCAACTACGTAATTTTAGGTTCAGAACTAATGTAAATTCAGAAAAACCATCAGGACGATGATATATACATTGAGAAAATCAAACCATTCACAAAGAGAGCACCAGCACAGAAACAGATTATACCCCCTGACCAATCACAAAGAGAACACCAGCACTCAGACAGATTATACCCCCTGACAATTCACAAAGAGAACACCAGCACGCAGACAGATTATACCCCCTGACAATTCACAAAGAGAACACCAGCACGCAGACAGATTATACCCCTGACAATTCACAAAGAGAACACCAGCACGCAGACAGGTTATACCCCTGACAATTCACAAAGAGAGCACCAGCACGCAGACAGATTATAACCCTGACAATTCACAAAGAGAGCACCAGCACGCAGACAGATTATACCCCCTGACAATTCACAAAGAGAGCACCAGCACGCAGACAGATTATACCCCCTGACCATTCACAAAGAGAGCACCAGCACGCAGACAGATTATACCCCCTGACCATTCACAAAGAGAGCACCAGCACGCAGACAGATTATACCCCCTGACCATTCACAAAGAGAGCACCAGCACGCAGACAGATTATACCCCCTGACAATTCACAAAGAGAACACCAGCACACAGACAGATTATACCCCCTGACAATTCACAAAGAGAACACCAGCACGCAGACAGATTATACCCCTTGACAATTCACAAAGAGAGCACCAGCACACAGACAGATTATACCCCTTGACAATTCACAAAGAGAGCACCAGCACGCAGACAGATTATACCCCCTGACCAATCATAAAGAGAACACCAGCACGCAGACAGATTATACCCCCTGACCATTTACAACGAGAACACCAGCACGCAGACAGATTATACCCCCTGACCATTTACAAAGAGAGCACCAGCACGCAGACAGATTATACCCCATGACAATTCACAAAGAGAACAACAGCACGCAGACAGATTATACCCCTGACAATTCACAAAGAGAACAACAGCACGCAGACAGATTATACCCCTGGCAATTCACAAAGAGAACACCAGCACGCAGACAGGTTATACCCCTGATAATTCACAAAGAGAACACCAGCACGCAGACAGATTATACCCCTGACAATTCACAAAGAGAGCACCAGCACGCAGACAGATTATACCCCTTGACAATTCACAAAGAGAGCACCAGCACACAGACAGATTATACCCCTTGACAATTCACAAAGAGAGCACCAGCACACAGACAGATTATACCCCCTGACAATTCACAAAGAGAACACCAGCACGCAGACAGATTATACCCACTGACCAATCACAAAGACAGCACCAGCACGCAGACAGATTATACCTCCTGACCATTCACAAAGAGAGCACCAGCACGCAGACAGATTATACCCCCTGACCATTCACAAAGAGAGCACCAGCACGCAGACAGATTATACCCCTGATAATTCACAAAGAGAACACCAGCACGCAGACAGATTATACTCCCTGACCATTCACAAAGAGAGCACCAGCACGCAGACAGATTATACCCCTGACAATTCACAAAGAGAACACCAGCACGCAGACAGATTATACCCCCTGACAATTCACAAAGAGAGCACCAGCACACAGACAGATTATGCCCCCTGACAATTCACAAAGAGAGCACCAGCACGCAGACAGATTATACCCCCTGACAATTCACAAAGAGAGCACCAGCACACAGACAGATTATACCCCCTGACCATACACAAAGAGAGCACCAGCACGCAGACAGATTATACCCCCTGACCATTCACAAAGAGAGCACCAGCACGCAGACAGATTATACCCCCTGACAATTCACAAAGAGAGCACCAGCACACAGACAGATTAAACCCCCTGACAATTCACAAAGAGAGCACCAGCACGCAGACAGATTATACACCCTGACCAATCACAAAGAGAACACTAGCACGCAGACAGATTATACCCCCTGACAATTCACAAAGAGAACACCAGCACGCAGACAGATTATACCCCTTGACAATTCACAAAGAGAGCACCAGCACACAGACAGATTATACCCCTTGAAAATACACAAAGAGAGCACCAGCACGCAGACAGATTATACCCCCTGACCAATCATAAAGAGAACACCAGCACGCAGACAGATTATACCCCCTGACCATTTACAAAGAGAACACCAGCACACAGACAGATTATACCCCCTGACCATTTACAAAGAGAGCACCAGCACGCAGACAGATTATACCCCATGACAATTCACAAAGAGAACAACAGCACGCAGACAGATTATACCCCCTGATCATTCACAAAGAGAACACCAGCACGCAGACAGATTATACCCCTGATAATTCACAAAGAGAACACCAGCACGCAGACAGATTATACCCCTGACAATTCACAAAGAGAGCACCAGCACGCAGACAGATTATACCCCTTGACAATTCACAAAGAGAGCACCAGCACACAGACAGATTATACCCCCTGACAATTCACAAAGAGAACACCAGCACGCAGACAGATTATACCCACTGACCGATCACAAAGACAGCACCAGCACGCAGACAGATTATACCCCCTGACCATTCACAAAGAGAGCACCAGCACGCAGACAGATTATACCCCCTGACCATTCACAAAGAGAGCACAAGCACGCAGACAGATTATACCCCTGATAATTCACAAAGAGAACACTAGCACGCAGACAGATTATACCCCCTGACCATTCACAAAGAGAGCACCAGCACGCAGACAGATTATACCCCTGACAATTCACAAAGAGAACACCAGCACGCAGACAGATTATACCCCCTGACAATTCACAAAGAGAGCACCAGCACACAGACAGATTATGCCCCCTGACAATTCACAAAGAGAGCACCAGCACGCAGACAGATTATACCCCTTGACAATTCACAAAGAGAGCACCAGCACACAGACAGATTATATCCCCTGACAATTCACAAAGAGAGCACCAGCACGCAGACAGATTATACCCCCTGACAATTCACAAAGAGAGCACCAGCACGGAGACAGATTATACCCAATGACAATTCACAAAGAGAGCACCAGCACGCAGACAGATTATACCCCCTGACCATACACAAAGAGAGCACCAGCACACAGACAGATTATACCCCCTGACCATTCACAAAGAGAGCACCAGCACACAGACAGATTATACCCCCTGACAATTCACAAAGAGAGCACCAGCACACAGACAGATTAACCCCCCCCCCCTGACAATTCACAAAGAGAGCACCAGCACGCAGACAGATTATACCCCCTGACCAATCACAAAGAGAACACCAGCACGCAGACAGATTATACCCCCTGACCAATCACAAAGAGAACACCAGCACGCAGACAGATTATACCCCCTGACCATTCTCAAAGAGAGCACCAGCACGCAGACAGATTATACCCCTGACAATTCACAAAGAGAACACCAGCACGCAGACAGATTATACCCAGTGACAATTCACAAAGAGAACACCAGCACGCAGACAGATTATACCCCTTGACCATTCACAAAGAGAACACCAGCACGCAGACAGATTATACCCCTTGACCAATCACAAAGAGAACACAGGCACGCAGAGAGATTATACCCCCTGACCAATCACAAAGAGAACACCAGCACGCAGACAGATTATACCCCTGGACCTTTCACAAAGAGAGCACCAGCACGCAGAGAGATTATACCCCTGACAATTCACAAATAGAGCACCAGCACGCAGACAGATTATACCCCCTGACAATTCACAAAGAGAGCACCAGCACGCAGACAGATTATACCCCCTGACAATTCACAAAGAGAGCACCAGAACACAGACAGATTATACCCCCTGACAATTCACAAAGAGAGCACCAGCACGCAGACGGATTACACCCCCTGACCAATCACAAAGAGAACACCAGCACGCAGACAGATTATACCCCCTGACCAATCACAAAGAGAACAAAAGCACGCAGACAGATTATACCACTTGACAATTCACAAAGAGAGCACCAGCACACAGACACATAATACCCCCTGACAATTCACAAAGAGAACACCAGCACACAGACAGATTATACCTCCTGACAATTCACAAAGAGAACACCAGCACGCACATAGATTATACCTCCTGACAATTCACAAAGAGAGCACCAGCACACAGACAGATTATACCCCTTGACAAATCACAAAGAGAGCACCAGCACGCAGACAGATTATACCCCCTGACAATTCACAAAGAGAGCACCAGCACGCAGACAGATTATACCCCCTGACCAATCACAAAGAGAACACCAGCACGCAGACAGATTATACCCCCTGACAATTCACAAAGAGAACACCAGCACGCAGACAGATTATACCCCCTGATCATTCACAAAGAGAACACCAGCACGCAGACAGATTATACCCCCTGACAATTCACAAAGAGAACACCAGCACGCAGACAGATTATACCCCCTGACCAATCACAAAGAGAACACCAGCACGCAAACAGATTATACCCCCTGACCATTCACAAATAGAGCACCAGCACGCAGAAAGATTATACCCCTGAAAATTCACAAAGAGAGCATCAGCACGCAGACAGGTTATACCCCCTGACAATTCACAAAGAGAACACCAGCACGCAGACAGATTATACCCCCTGACCTTATCACAAAGAGAACACCAGCTCACAGACAGATTATACCCCCTGACAATTCACAAAGAGAACACCAGCACGCAGACAGATTATACCCCCTGACCTTATCACAAAGAGAACACCAGCACACAGACAGATTATAACCCCTGACAATTCACAAAGAGAACACCAGCACGCAGACAGATTATACCCCCTGACAATTCACAAAGAGAGCACCAGCACGCAGACACATTATACCCCCTGACAATTCACAAAGAGAGCACCAGCACACAGACACATAATACCCCCTGACAATTCACAAAGAGAACACCAGCACACAGACAGATTATACCTCCTGACAATTCACAAAGAGAACACCAGCACGCACATAGATTATACCTCCTGACAATTCACAAAGAGAGCACCACCACACAGACAGATTATACCCCTTGACAATTCACAAAGAGAGCACCAGCACGCAGACAGATTATACCCCCTGACAATTCACAAAGAGAACACCAGCACGCAGACAGATTATACCCCCTGTCAATTCACAAAGAGAGCACCAGCACGCAGACAGATTATACCCCCTGACAATTTAAAAAGAGATCACCAGCACGCAGACAGATTATACCCCCTGACAATTCACAAAGAGAGCAACAGCACGCAGACAGATTATACCCCCTGACAATTCACAAAGAGAACACCAGCACGCAGACAGATTATACCCCCTGACCTTATCACAAAGAGAACACCAGCACACAGACAGATTATAACCCCTGACAATTCACAAAGAGAACACCAGCACGCAGACAGATTATACCCCCTGACAATTCACAAAGAGAGCACCAGCACGCAGACACATTATACCCCCTGACAATTCACAAAGAGAGCACAAGCACACAGACACATAATACCCCTTGACAATTCACAAAGAGAACACCAGCACACAGACAGATTATACCTCCTGACAATTCACAAAGAGAACACCAGCACGCACATAGATTATACCTCCTGACAATTCACAAAGAGAGCACCAGCACACAGACAGATTATACCCCTTGACAATTCACAAAGAGAGCACCAGCACGCAGACAGATTATACCCCCTGACAATTCACAAAGAGAGCACCAGCACGCAGACGGATTATACCCCCTGACCAATCACAAAGAGAACACCAGCACGCAGACAGATTATACCCCCTGACAATTCACAAAGAGAACACCAGGACGCAGACAGATTATACCCCCTGACAATTTAAAAAGAGATCACCAGCACGCAGACATATTATACCCCCTGACCATTCACAAAGAGAGCACCATCACGCAGACAGATTATACCCCTTGACAATTCACAAAGAGAACACCAGCACGCAGACAGATTATACCCCCTGATCATTCACAAAGAGAACACCAGCACGCAGACAGTTTATACCCCTGATAATTCACAAAGAGAACACCAGCACGCAGACAGATTATACCCCTGCCAATTCACAAAGAGAGCACCAGCACGCAGATAGATTATACCCCTTGACAATTCACAAAGAGAGCACCAGCACACAGACAGATTATACCCCCTGACAATTCACAAAGAGAACACCAGCACGCAGACAGTTTATACCCCATGACAATTCACAAAGAGAGCACCAGCACGCAGACAGATTATACCCCCTGACAATTTACAAAGAGAGCACCAGCACACAGACTGATTATACCCCCTGACAATTCACAAAGAGAGCACCAGCACGCAGACAGATTATACCCCCTGACCATTCACAAAGAGAGCACCAGCAGGCAGACAGATTATACCCCCTGACAATTCACAAAGAGAGCACCAGCACGCAGACAGATTATACCCCCTTACAATTCACAAAGAGAGCACCAGCACGCAGACAGATTATACCCCCTGACAATTCACAAAGAGAGCACCAGCACGCAGACAGATTATACCCCCTGACCATTCACAAAGAGAGCACCAGCACGCAGACAGAATATACCCCCTGACCATTTACAAAGAGAGCACCAGCACGCAGACAGATTATACCCCCTGACAATTCACAAAGAGAGAACCAGCACACAGACAGATTATAACCCCTGACAATTCACAAAGATAGCACCAGCACGCAGACAGATTATACCCCCTGACCAATCACAAGAGAACACCAGCACGCAGACAGATTATACTCCATGACCAATCACAAAGAGAACACCAGCACGCAGAGAGATTATACCCCCTGACAATTCACAAAGAGAGCACCAGCACGCAGACAGATTATACCCCCTGACCAATCACAAAGAGAACACCAGCACGCAGACAGATTATACCCCCTGACAATTCACAAAGAGAGCACCAGCACGCAGATATATTATACCCCTGACAATTCACAAAGAGAGCACCAGCACGCAGACAGATTATACCCCCTGACAATTCACAAAGAGAGCAACAGCACGCAGACAGATTATACCCCCTGACAATTCACAAAGAGAACACCAGCACGCAGACAGATTATACCCCCTGACAAATCACAAAGAGAACACCAGCACACAGACAGATTATACCCCCTGACAATTCCCAAAGAGAACACCAGCACGCAGACAGATTATACCTCCTGACAATTCACAAAGAGAACACCAGCACGCAGACAGATTATACCCACTGACAATTCACAAAGAGAGCACCAGCACACAGACAGATTATACCCCTTGACAAATCACAAAGAGAGCACCAGCACGCAGACAGATTATACCCCCCGACAATTCACAAAGAGAGCACCAGCACGCAGACAGATTATACCCCCTGACCAATCACAAAGAGAACACCAGCACGCAGACAGATTATACCCCCTGACAATTCACAAAGAGAACACCAGCACGCAGACACATTGTACTCCCTGACATTTAAAAAGAGATCACCAGCACGCAGACAGATTATACCCCCTGACATTTAAAAAGAGATCACCAGCACGCAGACAGATTATACCCCTTGACAATTCACAAAGAGAACACCAGCACGCAGACAGATTATACCTCCTGATCATTCACAAAGAGAACACCAGCACGCAGACAGATAATACCCCTGATAATTCACAAAGAGAACACCAGCACGCAGACAGATTATACCCCTGACAATTCACAAAGAGAGCACCAGCACGCAGACAGATTATACCCCTTGACAATTCACAAAGAGAACACCAGCACGCAGACAGATTATACCCCCTGACCTTATCACAAAGAGAACACCAGCACACAGACAGATTATAACCCCTGACAATTCACAAAGAGAACACCAGCACGCAGACAGATTATACCCCCTGACAATTCACAAAGAGAGCACCAGCACGCAGACACATTATACCCCCTGACAATTCACAAAGAGAGCACCAGCACACAGACACATAATACCCCCTGACAATTCACAAAGAGAACACCAGCACACAGACAGATTATACCTCCTGACAATTCACAAAGAGAACACCAGCACGCACATAGATTATACCTCCTGACAATTCACAAAGAGAGCACCACCACACAGACAGATTATACCCCTTGACAAATCACAAAGAGAGCACCAGCACGCAGACAGATTATACCCCCTGACAATTCACAAAGAGAGCACCAGCACGCAGACAGATTATACCCCCTGACCAATCACAAAGAGAACACCAGCACGCAGACAGATTATACCCCCTGACAATTCACAAAGAGAACACCAGCACGCAGACAGATTATACCCCCTCACAATTTAAAAAGAGATCACCAGCACGCAGACAGATTATACCCCCTGACCATTCACAAAGAGAGCACCATCACGCAGACAGATTATACCCCTTGACAATTCACAAAGAGAACACCAGCACGCAGACAGATTATACCCCCTGATCATTCACAAAGAGAACACCAGCACGCAGACAGATTATACCCCTGATAATTCACAAAGAGAACACCAGCACGCAGACAGATTGTTCCCCTGCCAATTCACAAAGAGAGCACCAGCAAGCAGATAGATTATACCCCTTAACAATTCACAAAGAGAGCACCAGCATACAGACAGATTATACCCCCTGACAATTCACAAAGAGAGCACCAGCAGGCAGACAGATAATACCCCCTGACAATTCACAAAGAGAGCACCAGCACGCAGACAGATTATACCCCCTTACAATTCACAAAGAGGGCACCAGCACGCAGACAGATTTTACCCCCTGACAATTCACAAAGAGAGCACCAGCACGCAGACACATTATACCCCCTGACCATTCACAAAGAGAGCACCAGCACGCAGACAGAATATACCCCCTGACCATTTACAAAGAGAGCACCAGCACACAGACAGATTATACCCCCTGACAATTCACAAAGATAGCACCAGCACGCAGACAGATTATTCCCCCTGACCAATCACAAGAGAACACCAGCACGCAGACAGATTATATCCCTTGACCATTCACAAAGAGAGCACCAGCACGCAGACATATTATACCCCTGACAATTCACAAAGAGAGCACCAGCACGCAGACAGATTATACCCCCTGACAATTCACAAAGAGAGGAACAGCACGCAGACAGATTATACCCACTGACAATTCACAAATAGAACACCAGCACGCAGACAGATTATACCCCCTGACAAATCACAAAGAGAACACCAGCACACAGACAGATTATACCCCCTGACAATTCACAAAGAGAACACCAGCACGCAGACAGATTATACCTCCTGACAATTCACAAAGAGAACACCAGCACGCAGACAGATTATACCCCCTGACAATTCACAAAGAGAGCACCAGCACACAGACAGATTATACCCCTTGACAAATCACAAAGAGAGCACCAGCACGCAGACAGATTATACCCCCCGACAATTCACAAAGAGAGCACCAGCACGCACAGGATTAAACCCCCTGACCAATCACAAAGAGAACACCAGCACGCAGACAGATTATACCCCCTGATAATTCACAAAGAGAACACCAGCACGCAGACAGATTGTACCCCCTGACATTTAAAAAGAGATCACCAGCACGCAGACAGATTATACCCCCTGACATTTAAAAAGAGATCACCAGCACGCAGACAGATTATACCCCTTGACAATTCACAAAGAGAACACCAGCACGCAGACAGATTATACCCCCTGATCATTCACAAAGAGAACACCAGCACGCAGACAGATTATACCCCTGATAATTTACAAAGAGAACACCAGCACGCAGACAGATTATACCCCTGACAATTCACAAAGAGAGCACCAGCACGCAGACAGATTATACCCCTTTGACAATTCACAAAGAGAGCACCAGCACACAGACAGATTATACCCCCTGACAATTCACAAAGAGAACACCAGCACGCAGACAGATTATACCCCCTGACAATTCACAAAGAGAGCACCAGCACGCAGACAGATTATACCCCCTGACCAATCACAAAGAGAACACCAGCACGCAGACAGATTATACCCCCTGACCAATCACAAATAGAGCACCAGCACGCAGAAAGATTATACCCCTGAAAATTCACAAAGAGAGCACCAGCACGCAGACAGGTTATACCCCCTGACAATTCACAAAGAGAGCAACAGCACGCAGACAGATTATACCCCCTGACAATTCACAAAGAGAACACCAGCACGCAGACAGATTATACCCCCTGACCTTATCACAAAGAGAACACCAGCACACAGACAGATTATAACCCCTGACAATTCACAAAGAGAGCACCAGCACGCAGACAGATTATACCCCCTTACAATTCACAAAGAGGGCACCAGCACGCAGACAGATTTTACCCCCTGACAATTCACAAAGAGAGCACCAGCACGCAGACACATTATACCCCCTGACCATTCACAAAGAGAGCACCAGCACGCAGACAGAATATACCCCCTGACCATTTACAAAGAGAGCACCAGCACACAGACAGATTATACCCCCTGACAATTCACAAAGATAGCACCAGCACGCAGACAGATTATTCCCCCTGACCAATCACAAGAGAACACCAGCACGCAGACAGATTATATCCCTTGACCATTCACAAAGAGAGCACCAGCACGCAGACATATTATACCCCTGACAATTCACAAAGAGAGCACCAGCACGCAGACAGATTATACCACCTGACAATTCACAAAGAGAGGAACAGCACGCAGACAGATTATACCCACTGACAATTCACAAATAGAACACCAGCACGCAGACAGATTATACCCCCTGACAAATCACAAAGAGAACACCAGCACACAGACAGATTATACCCCCTGACAATTCACAAAGAGAACACCAGCACGCAGACAGATTATACCTCCTGACAATTCACAAAGAGAACACCAGCACGCAGACAGATTATACCCCCTGACAATTCACAAAGAGAGCACCAGCACACAGACAGATTATACCCCTTGACAAATCACAAAGAGAGCACCAGCACGCAGACAGATTATACCCCCCGACAATTCACAAAGAGAGCACCAGCACGCACAGGATTATACCCCCTGACCAATCACAAAGAGAACACCAGCACGCAGACAGATTATACCCCCTGATAATTCACAAAGAGAACACCAGCACGCAGACAGATTGTACCCCCTGACATTTAAAAAGAGATCACCAGCACGCAGACAGATTATACCCCCTGACATTTAAAAAGAGATCACCAGCACGCAGACAGATTATACCCCTTGACAATTCACAAAGAGAACACCAGCACGCAGACAGATTATACCCCCTGATCATTCACAAAGAGAACACCAGCACGCAGACAGATTATACCCCTGATAATTTACAAAGAGAACACCAGCACGCAGACAGATTATACCCCTGACAATTCACAAAGAGAGCACCAGCACGCAGACAGATTATACCCCTTTGACAATTCACAAAGAGAGCACCAGCACACAGACAGATTATACCCCCTGACAATTCACAAAGAGAACACCAGCACGCAGACAGATTATACCCCCTGACAATTCACAAAGAGAGCACCAGCACGCAGACAGATTATACCCCTGACCAATCACAAAGAGAACACCAGCACGCAGACAGATTATACCCCCTGACCAATCACAAATAGAGCACCAGCACGCAGAAAGATTATACCCCTGAAAATTCACAAAGAGAGCACCAGCACGCAGACAGGTTATACCCCCTGACAATTCACAAAGAGAGCAACAGCACGCAGACAGATTATACCCCCTGACAATTCACAAAGAGAACACCAGCACGCAGACAGATTATACCCCCTGACCTTATCACAAAGAGAACACCAGCACACAGACAGATTATAACCCCTGACAATTCACAAAGAGAACACCAGCACGCAGACAGATTATACCCCCTGACAATTCACAAAGAGAGCACCAGCACGCAGACACATTATACCCCCTGACAATTCACAAAGAGAGCACCAGCACACAGACACATAATACCCCCTGACAATTCACAAAGAGAACACCAGCACACAGACAGATTATACCTCCTGACAATTCACAAAGAGAACACCAGCACGCACATTGATTATACCTCCTGACAATTCACAAAGAGAGCAACACCACACAGACAGATTATACCCCTTGACAATTCACAAAGAGAGCACCAGCACGCAGACAGATTATACCCCCTGACAATTCACAAAGAGAGCGCCAGCACGCAGACAGATTATACCCCCTGACAATTCACAAAGAGAGCGCCAGCACGCAGACAGATTATACCCCCTGACCAATCACAAAGAGAACACCAGCACGCAGATAGATTATACCCCCTGTCAATTCACAAAGAGAACACCAGGACGCAGACAGATTATACCCCCTGACAATTTAAAAAGAGATCACCAGCACGCAGACAGATTATACCCCCTGACAATTCACAAAGAGAGCAACAGCACGCAGACAGATTATACCCCCTGACAATTCACAAAGAGAACACCAGCACGCAGACAGATTATACCCCCTGACCTTATCACAAAGAGAACACCAGCACACAGACAGATTATAACCCCTGACAATTCACAAAGAGAACACCAGCACGCAGACAGATTATACCCCCTGACAATTCACAAAGAGAGCACCAGCACGCAGACACATTATACCCCCTGACAATTCACAAAGAGAGCACCAGCACACAGACACATAATACCCCTTGACAATTCACAAAGAGAACACCAGCACACAGACAGATTATACCTCCTGACAATTCACAAAGAGAACACCAGCACGCACATAGATTATACCTCCTGACAATTCACAAAGAGAGCACCAGCACACAGACAGATTATACCCCTTGACAAATCACAAAGAGAGCACCAGCACGCAGACAGATTATACCCCCTGACAATTCACAAAGAGAGCACCAGCACGCAGACAGATTATACCCCATGACAATTCACAAAGAGAGCACCAGCACGCAGACAGATTATACCCCCTGACAATTCACAAAGAGAGCACCAGCACACAGACTGATTATACCCCCTGACAATTCACAAAGAGAGCACCAGCACGCAGACAGATTATACCCCCTGACCATTCACAAAGAGAGCACCAGCAGGCAGACAGATTATACCCCCTGACAATTCACAAAGAGAGAACCAGCACGCAGACAGATTATACCCCCTGACAATTCACAAAGAGAGCACCAGCACACAGACTGATTATACCCCCTGACAATTCACAAAGAGAGCACCAGCACGCAGACAGATTATACCCCCTGACCATTCAAAAAGAGAGCACCAGCACGCAGACAGATTATACCCCCTGACCATTCACAAAGAGAGCACCAGCACGCTGACAGAATATACCCCCTGACCATTTACAAAGAGGGCACCAGCACGCAGACAGATTATACCCCCTGACAATTCACAAAGAGAGCACCAGCACACAGACAGATTATAACCCCTGACAATTCACAAAGATAGCACCGCACGCAGACAGATTACACCCCCTGACCAATCACAAGAGAACACCAGCACGCAGACAGATTATACTCCCTTACCAATCACAAAGAGAACACCAGCACGCAGAGAGATTATACCCCCTGACAATTCACAAATAGAGCACCAGCACGCAGACAGATTATACCCCTTGACAATTCACAAATAGAGCACCAGCACGCAGACAGATTATACCCCTTGACAATTCACAAAGAGAACACCAGCACGCAGACAGATTATACCCCCTGACAATTCACAAATATAGCACCAGCACGCAGACAGATTATACCCCTTGACAATTCACAAAGTGAGCACCAGCAAGCAGACATATTATACCCCCTGACCATTCACAAAGAGAGCACCATCACGCAGACAGATTATACCCCTTGACAATTCACAAAGAGAACACCAGCACGCAGACAGATTATACCCCCTGATCATTCACAAAGAGAACACCAGCACGCAGACAGATTATACCCCTGACAATTCACAAAGAGAACACCAGCACGCAGACAGATTATACCCCCTGACAATTCACAAAGAGAGCACCAGCACGCAGACAGATTATACCCCCTAACCATTCACAAAGAGAGCACCAGCAGGCAGACAGATTATACCCCCTGACAATTCACAAAGAGAGCACCAGCACGCAGACAGATTATACCCCCTTACAATTCACAAAGAGAGCACCAGCAGGCAGACAGATTATACCCCCTGACAATTCACAAAGAGAGCACCAGCACGCAGATAGATTATACCCCCTGACCATTCACAAAGAGAGCACCAGCACGCAGACAGAATATACCCCCTGACCATTTACAAAGAGGGCACCAGCACGCAGACAGATTATACCCCCTGACAATTCACAAAGAGAGCACCAGCACACAGACAGATTATAACCCCTGACAATTCACAAAGATAGCACCAGCACGCAGACAGATTATACCCCCTGACCAATCACAAGAGAACACCAGCACGCAGACAGATTATACCCCCTGACAATTCACAAATATAGCACCAGCACGCAGATAGATTATACCCCTTGACAATTCACAAAGTGAGACCAGCAAGCAGACATATTATACCCCCTGACCATTCACAAAGAGAGCACCATCACGCAGACAGATTATACCCCTTGACAATTCACAAAGAGAACACCAGCACGCAGACAGATTATACCCCCTGATCATTCACAAAGAGAACACCAGCACGCAGACAGATTATACCCCTGATAATTCACAAAGAGAACACCAGCACGCAGACAGATTATACCCCTGCCAATTCACAAAGAGAGCACCAGCACGCAGATAGATTATACCCCTTGACAATTCACAAAGAGAGCACCAGCACACAGACAGATTATACCCCCTGACAATTCACAAAGAGAACACCAGCACGCAGACAGATTATACCCCCTGACAATTCACAAAGAGAGCACCAGCACGCAGACAGATTATACCCCCTGACCATTCACAAAGAGAGCACCAGCAGGCAGACAGATTATACCCCCTGACAATTCACAAAGAGAGCACCAGCACGCAGACAGATTATACCCCCTTACAATTCACAAAGAGAGCACCAGCACGCAGACAGATTATACCCCTTGACAATTCACAAATAGATCACCAGCACGCAGACAGATTATACCCCCTGACAATTCACAAATAGAGCACCAGCACGCAGACAGATTATACCCCTTGACAATTCACAAAGTGAGCACCAGCAAGCAGACATATTATACCCCCTGACCATTCACAAAGAGAGCACCATCACGCAGACAGATTATACCCCTTGACAATTCACAAAGAGAACACCAGCACGCAGACAGATTATACCCCCTGATCATTCACAAAGAGAACACCAGCACGCAGACAGATTATACCCCCTGACAATTCATAAAGTGAACACCAGGACGCAGACAGATTATACCCCCTGACAATTTAAAAAGAGATCACCAGCACGCAGACATATTATACCCCCTGACCATTCACAAAGAGAGCACCATCACGCAGACAGATTATACCCCTAGACAATTCACAAAGAGAACACCAGCACGCAGACAGATTATACCCCCTGATCATTCACAAAGATAACACCAGCACGCAGACAGTTTATACCCCTGATAATTCACAAAGAGAACACCAGCACGCAGACAGATTATACCCCTGCCAATTCACAAAGAGAGCACCAGCACGCAGATAGATTATACCCCTTGACAATTCACAAAGTGAACACCAGGACGCAGACAGATTATACCCCCTGACAATTTAAAAAGAGATCACCAACACGCAGACATATTATACCCCCTGACCATTCACAAAGAGAGCA
This sequence comes from Sipunculus nudus, assembly GCA_026874595.1. NCBI lineage: Eukaryota > Metazoa > Annelida > Sipuncula > Golfingiida > Sipunculidae > Sipunculus > Sipunculus nudus. The sequence goes on from CM049317.1 coordinate 1,821,764, forward strand.
CCATCACGCAGACAGGTTATACCCCTTGACAATTCACAAAGAGAACACCATCACGCAGACAGATTATACCCCCTGATCATTCACAAAGAGAACACCAGCACGCAGACAGTTTATACCCCTGATAATTCACAAAGAGAACACCAGCACGCAGACAGATTATACCCCTGCCAATTCACAAAGAGAGCACCAGCACGCAGATAGATTATACCCCTTGACAATTCACAAAGAGAGCACCAGCACACAGACAGATTATACCCCCTGACAATTCACAAAGAGAACACCAGCACGCAGACAGTTTATACCCCATGATAATTCACAAAGAGAGCACCAGCACGCAGACAGATTATACCCCCTGACAATTCACAAAGAGAGCACCAGCACACAGACTGATTATACCCCCTGACAATTCACAAAGAGAGCACCAGCACGCAGACAGATTATACCCCCTGACCATTCACAAAGAGAGCACCAGCAGGCAGACAGATTATACCCCCTGACAATTCACAAAGAGAGCACCAGCACGCAGACAGATTATACCCCCTGACAATTCACAAAGAGAGCACCAGCACACAGACTGATTATACCCCCTGACAATTCACAAAGAGAGCACCAGCACGCAGACAGATTATACCCCCTGACCATTCAAAAAGAGAGCACCAGCACGCAGACAGATTATACCCCCTGACCATTCACAAAGAGAGCACCAGCACGCTGACAGAATATACCCCCTGACCATTTACAAAGAGGGCACCAGCACGCAGACAGATTATACCCCCTGACAATTCACAAAGAGAGCACCAGCACACAGACAGATTATAACCCCTGACAATTCACAAAGATAGCACCGCACGCAGACAGATTACACCCCCTGACCAATAACAAGAGAACACCAGCATGCAGACAGATTATACTCCCTTACCAATCACAAAGAGAACACCAGCACGCAGAGAGATTATACCCCCTGACAATTCACAAATAGAGCACCAGCACGCAGACAGATTATACCCCTTGACAATTCACAAATAGAGCACCAGCACGCAGACAGATTATACCCCTTGACAATTCACAAAGAGAACACCAGCACGCAGACAGATTATACCCCCTGACAATTCACAAATATAGCACCAGCACGCAGACAGATTATACCCCTTGACAATTCACAAAGTGAGCACCAGCAAGCAGACATATTATACCCCCTGACCATTCACAAAGAGAGCACCATCACGCAGACAGATTATACCCCTTGACAATTCACAAAGAGAACACCAGCACGCAGACAGATTATACCCCCTGATCATTCACAAAGAGAACACCAGCACGCAGACAGATTATACCCCTGATAATTCACAAAGAGAACACCAGCACGCAGACAGATTATACCCCTGCCAATTCACAAAGAGAGCACCAGCACACATACAGATTATACCCCCTGACAATTCACAAAGAGAACACCAGCACGCAGACAGATTATACCCCCTGACAATTCACAAAGAGAGCACCAGCACGCAGACAGATTATACCCCCTAACCATTCACAAAGAGAGCACCAGCAGGCAGACAGATTATACCCCCTGACAATTCACAAAGAGAGCACCAGCACGCAGACAGATTATACCCCCTTACAATTCACAAAGAGAGCACCAGCAGGCAGACAGATTATACCCCCTGACAATTCACAAAGAGAGCACCAGCACGCAGATAGATTATACCCCCTGACCATTCACAAAGAGAGCACCAGCACGCAGACAGAATATACCCCCTGACCATTTACAAAGAGGGCACCAGCACGCAGACAGATTATACCCCCTGACAATTCACAAAGAGAGCACCAGCACACAGACAGATTATAACCCCTGACAATTCACAAAGATAGCACCAGCACGCAGACAGATTATACCCCCTGACCAATCACAAGAGAACACCAGCACGCAGACAGATTATACTCCCTTACCAATCACAAAGAGAACACCAGCACGCAGAGAGATTATACCCCCTGACAATTCACAAATAGAGCACCAGCACGCAGACAGATTATACCCCTTGACAATTCACAAATAGAGCACCAGCACGCAGACAGATTATACCCCTTGACAATTCACAAAGAGAACACCAGCACGCAGACAGATTATACCCCCTGACAATTCACAAATATAGCACCAGCACGCAGATAGATTATACCCCTTGACAATTCACAAAGTGAGACCAGCAAGCAGACATATTATACCCCCTGACCATTCACAAAGAGAGCACCATCACGCAGACAGATTATACCCCTTGACAATTCACAAAGAGAACACCAGCACGCAGACAGATTATACCCCCTGATCATTCACAAAGAGAACACCAGCACGCAGACAGATTATACCCCTGATAATTCACAAAGAGAACACCAGCACGCAGACAGATTATACCCCTGCCAATTCACAAAGAGAGCACCAGCACGCAGATAGATTATACCCCTTGACAATTCACAAAGAGAGCACCAGCACACAGACAGATTATACCCCCTGACAATTCACAAAGAGAACACCAACACGCAGACAGATTATACCCCCTGACAATTCACAAAGAGAGCACCAGCACGCAGACAGAATATACCCCCTGACCATTCACAAAGAGAGCACCAGCAGGCAGACAGATTATACCCCCTGACAATTCACAAAGAGAGCACCAGCACGCAGACAGATTATACCCCCTTACAATTCACAAAGAGAGCACCAGCACGCAGACAGATTATACCCCTTGACAATTCACAAATAGATCACCAGCACGCAGACAGATTATACCCCCTGACAATTCACAAATAGAGCACCAGCACGCAGACAGATTATACCCCTTGACAATTCACAAAGTGAGCACCAGCAAGCAGACATATTATACCCCCTGACCATTCACAAAGAGAGCACCATCACGCAGACAGATTATACCCCTTGACAATTCACAAAGAGAACACCAGCACGCAGACAGATTATACCCCCTGATCATTCACAAAGAGAACACCAGCACGCAGACAGATTATACCCCTGATAATTCACAAAGAGAACACCAGCACGCAGACAGATTATACCCCTGCCAATTCACAAAGAGGGCACCAGCACGCAGATAGATTATACCCCTTGACAATTCACAAAGAGAGCACCAGTACACAGACAGATTATACCCCCTGACAATTCACAAAGAGAACACCAGCACGCAGACAGATTATACCCCCTGACAATTCACAAAGAGAGCACCAGCACACAGACTGATTATACCCCCTGACAATTCACAAAGAGAGCACCAGCACGCAGACAGATTATACCCCCTGACCATTCACAAAGAGAGCACCAGCAGGCAGACAGATTATACCCCCTGACAATTCACAAAGAGAGCACCAGCACGCAGACAGATTATACCCCCTTACAATTCACAAAGAGAGCACCAGCACGCAGACAGATTATACCCCCTGACAATTCACAAAGAGAGCACCAGCACGCAGACAGATTATACCCCCTGACCATTCACAAAGAGAGCACCAGCACGCAGACAGAATATACCCCCTGACAATTCAAAAAGAGAGCACCAGCACGCAGACAGATTATACCCCCTGACAATTCACAAAGAGAACACCAGCACGCAGACAGATTATACACCCTGACCAATCGCAAAAACAACACCAGCACGCAGACAGATTATACCCCCTGACAATTCACAAATAGAGCACCAGCACGCAGACAGATTATACCCCTTGACAATTCACAAATAGAGCGCCAGCACGCAGACAGATTATACCCCTTGACAATTCACAAAGAGAACACCAGCACGCAGACAGATTATACCCCCTGACAATTCACAAATAGAGCACCAGCACGCAGACAGATTATACCCCTTGACAATTCACAAAGTGAGCACCAGCAAGCAGACATATTATACACCCTGACCATTCACAAAGAGAGCACCATCACGCAGACAGATTATACCCCTTGACAATTCACAAAGAGAGCACCAGCACGCAGACAGATTATACCCCCTTACAATTCACAAAGAGAGCACCAGCACGCAGTCAGATTATACCCCTTGACAATTCACAAATAGAGCACCAGCACGCAGACAGATTATACCCCCTGACAATTCACAAATAGAGCACCAGCACGCAGACAGATTATACCCCTTGACAATTCACAAAGTGAGCACCAGCAAGCAGACATATTATACCCCCTGACCATTAACAAAGAGAGCACCATCACGCAGACAGATTATACCCCTTGGCATTTTACAAAGAGAACACCAGCACGCAGACAGATTATACCCCCTGATCATTCACAAAGAGAACACCAGCACGCAGACAGATTATACCCCTGATAATTCACAAAGAAAACACCAGCACGCAGACAGATTATACCCCTGCCAATTCACAAAGAGAGCACCAGCACGCAGATAGATTATACCCCTTCACAATTCACAAAGAGAGCACCAGCACACAGACAGATTATACCCCCTGACAATTCACAAAGAGAACACCAGCACGCAGATAGATTATACCCCCTGACAATTCACAAAGAGAGCACCAGCACACAGACTGATTATACCCCCTGACAATTCACAAAGAGAGCACCAGCACGCAGACAGATTATACCCCCTGACCATTCACAAAGAGAGCACCACCAGGCAGACAGATTATACCCCCTGACAATTCACAAAGAGAGCACCAGCACGCAGACAGATTATACCCCCTTACAATTCACAAAGAGAGCACCAGCACTCAGACAGATTATACCCCCTGACAATTCACAAAGAGAGCACCAGCACGCAGACAGATTATACCCCCTGACCATTCACAAAGAGAGCACCAGCACGCAGACAGAATAAACCCCCTGACCATTTACAAAGAGGGCACAAGCACGCAGACAGATTATACCCCCTGACAATTCACAAAGAGAGCACCAGCACACAGACAGATTATAACCCCTGACAATTCACAAAGAGAGCACCAGCACGCAGACAGATTATACCCCCTGACAATTCACAAAGAGAACACCAGCACGCAGACAGATTATACCCCCTGACAATTCACAAAGAGAACACCAGCACGCAGACAGATTATACCCCCTGACAATTCACAAAGAGAACACCAGCACGCAGACAGATTATACCCCCTGACAATTCACAAATAGAGCACCAGCACGCAGACAGATTATACCCCTTGACAATTCACAAAGTGAGCACCAGCACACAGACAGATTATACCCCCTGACAATTCACAAAGAGAGCACCAGCACGCAGACAGATTATACCTCCTGACCATTCACAAAGAGAGCACCAGCACGCAGACAGATTATACCCCCTGACAATTCACAAAGAGAGCACCAGCACGCAGACAGATTATACCCCCTGACCATTCAAAAAGAGAGCACCAGCACCCAGACAGATTATACCCCCTGACCATTCATAAAGAGAGCACCAGCACGCAGACAGATTATACCCCCTGACAATTCACAAAGAGAGCACCAGCACGCAGACAGATTATACCCCCTGACAATTCACAAAGAGAGCACCAGCACGCAGACAGATTATACCCCCTGACCAATCACAAAGAGAACACCACCGCGCAGACAGATTATAACCCCTGACCAATCACAAAGAGAACACCAGCACGCAGACAGATTATACCCCTGACAATTCACAAAGAGAGCACCAGCACGCAGACAGATTATACACCTTGACCATTCACAAAGAGAGCACCAGCACGCAGACAGATTATACCCCTGACAATTCACAAAGAGAACACCAGCACGCAGACAGATTATACCCAGTGACAATTCACAAAGTGAACACCAGCACGCAGACAGATTATACCCCTTGACCATTCACAAAGAGAACACCAGCACGCAGACAGATTATACCCCTTGACCAATCACAAAGAGAACACCAGCACGCAGAGAGATTATACCCCCTGACCAATCAGAAAGAGAACACCAGCACGCAGACAGATTATACCCCTTGACAATTCACAAATAGAGCACCAGCACGCAGACAGATTATACCCCCTGACAATTCACAAATAGAGCACCAGCACGCAGACAGATTATACCCCTTGACAATTCACAAAGTGAGCACCAGCAAGCAGACATATTATACCCCCTGACCATTCACAAAGAGAGCACCATCACGCAGACAGATTATACCCCTTGACAATTCACAAAGAGAAAACCAGCACGCAGACAGATTATACCCCCTGATCATTCACAAAGAGAACACCAGCACGCAGACAGATTATACCCCTGATAATTCACAAAGAGAGCACCAGCACGCAGACAGAATATACCCCCTGTCAATTCACAAAGAGAGCACCAGCACACAGACAGATTATACCCCCTGATCATTCACAAAGAGAACACCAGCACGCAGACAGATTATACCCCTGACCATTTACAAAGAGGGCACCAGCACGCAGACAGATTATACCCCCTGTCAATTCACAAAGAGAGCACCAGCACACAGACAGATTATAACCCCTGACAATTCACAAAGATAGCACCAGCACGCAGACAGATTATACCCCCTGACCAATCACAAGAGAACACCAGCACGCAGACAGATTATACTCCCTTACCAATCACAAAGAGAACACCAGCACGCAGAGAGATTATACCCGCTGACAATTCACAAAGAGAGCACCAGCACGCAGACAGATTATACCCCCTGACAATTCACAAAGAGAACACCAGCACGCAGACAGATAATACCCCCTGACAATTCACAAAGAGAACACCAGCACGCAGACAGATTATACCCCCTGACAATTCACAAATAGAGCACCAGCACGCAGACAGATTATACCCCTTGACAATTCACAAAGTGAGCACCAGCACACAGACAGATTATACCCCCTGACAATTCACAAAGAGAGCACCAGCACGCAGACAGATTATACCCCCTGACAATTCACAAAGAGAACACCAGCACGCAGACAGATTATACACCCTGACCAATCGCAAAAACAACACCAGCACACAGACAGATTATACCCCCTGACAATTCACAAAGTGAGCACCAGCACACAGACAGATTATACCCCCTGACAATTCACAAAGAGAGCACCAGCACGCAGACAGATTATACCCCCTGACCAATCACAAAGAGAACACCACCGCGCAGACAGATTATAACCCCTGACCAATCACAAAGAGAACACCAGCACGCAGACAGATTATACCCCTGACAATTCACAAAGAGAGCACCAGCACGCAGACAGATTATACCCCTTGACCATTTACAAAGAGAGCACCAGCACGCAGACAGATTATACCCCTGACAATTCACAAAGAGAACACCAGCACGCAGACAGATTATACCCCCTGACCAATCACAAAGAAAACACCAGCACGCAGACAGATTATACCCCTTGACCATTCACAAAGAGAACACCAGCACGCAGACAGATTATACCCCTTGACCAATCACAAAGAGAACACCAGCACGCAGAGAGATTATACCCCAGACCAATCACAAAGAGAACACCAGCACGCAGACAGATTATACCCCTTGACCATTCACAAAGAGAACACCAGCACGCAGACAGATTATACCCCTTGACCAATCACAAAGAGAACACCAGCACGCAGAGAGATTATACCCCAGACCAATCACAAAGAGAACACCAGCACGCAGACATATTATACCCCTGACAATTCACAAAGAGAGCACTAGCACGCAGACAGATTATACCCCCTGACAATTCACAAAGAGAGCACCAGCACGCAGACAGATTATACCCCCTGACAATTCACAAAGAGAGCACCAGCACGCAGACAGATTATACCCCCTGACCAATCACAAAGAAAACACCAGCACGCAGACAGATTATACCCCCTGACCAATCACAAAGAGAACACCAGCACACAGACAGATTATACCCCCTGACAATTCACCTAGAGAGCACCAGCACACAGATTATACCCCCTGACCATTCACAAAGAGAGCACCAGCACACAGACAGATTATACCCCCTGACCATTCACAAAGAGAGCACCAGCACGCAGACAAATTATACCCCCTGACAATTCACAAAGAGAGCACCAGCACACAAACAGATTATACCCCCTGACAATTCACAAAGAGAGCACCAGCACGCAGACAGATTATACCCCCTGACCAATCACAAAGAGAACACCAGCACGCGGACAGATTACACCCCCTGACCAATCACAATGAGAACACCAGCACGAAGACAGATTATACCCCCTGACATTTCACAAAGAGAGCACCAGCACGCAGACAGATTATACCCCTTGGCAATTCACAAAGAGAACACCAGCACGCAGACAGATTATACCCCCTGATCATTCACAAAGAGATCACCAGCACGCACACAGATTATACCCCTGATAATTCACAAAGAGAACACCAGCACGCAGACAGATTATACCCCTGAAAATTCACAAAGAGAGCACCAGCACGCAGACAGATTATACCCCTTGACAATTCACAAAGAGAGCACCAGCACACAGACAGATTATACCCCCTGACAATTCACAAAGAGAACACCAGCACACAGACAGATTATACCCCCTGACCATTCACAAAGAGAGCACCAGCACGCAGACAAATTATACCCCTGACAATTCACAAAGTGAACACCAGCACGCAGACAGATTATACCCCCTGACAATTCACAAAGAGAACACCAGCACGCAGACAGATTATACCCCTTGACCATTCACAAAGAGAGCACCAGCACGCAGACAGATTATACCCCCTGATCATTCACAAAGAGAACACCAGCACGCAGACAGATTATACCCCTGATAATTCACAAAGAGAACACCAGCACGCAGACAGATTATACCCCTGACAATTCACAAAGAGATCACCAGCACCCAGACAGTTTATACCCCTGATAATTCACAAAGAGAGCACCAGCACGCAGACAGATTATACCCCTGACATTTCACAAAGAGAACACCAGCACGCAGACAGATTATACCCCCTGACCATTCACAAAGAGAGTACCAGCACGCAGACAGATTATACCCCTGACAATTCACAAAGAGAACACCAGCACGCAGACAGATTATACCCCTTGACCATTCACAAAGAGAACACCAGCACGCAGACAGATTATACCCCTTGACCAATCACAAAGAGAACACCAGCACGCAGAGAGATTATACCCCCTGACCAATCACAAAGAGAACACCAGCACGCAGACAGATTATACCCCTTGACCATTCACAAAGAGAGCACCAGCACGCAGACAGATTATACCCCTGACAATTCACAAAGAGAGCACCAGCACGCAGACAGATTATACCCCCTGACCAATCAGAAAGAGAACACCAGCACGCAGACAGATTATAGCCCCTGGCAATTCACAAAGAGAACACCAGCACGAAGACAGATTATACCCCCTGACAATCCACAAAGAGAGCACCAGCACGCAGACACATTATACCCCCTGACAATTCACAAAGAGAGCACCAGCACACAGACAGATTATACCTCCTGACAATTCACAAAGAGAACACCAGCACGCAGACAGATTATACCCCCTGACAATTCACAAAGAGAGCACCAGCACACAGACAGATTATACCCCTTGACAAATCACAAAGAGAGCACCAGCACGCAGACAGATTATACCCCCTGACAATTCACAAAGAGAGCACCAGCACACAGACAGATTATACCCCTTGACAAATCACAAAGAGAGCACCAGCACGCAGACAGATTATACCCCCCGACAATTCACAAAGAGAGCACCAGCACGCAGACAGATTATACCCCCTGACCAATCACAAAGAGAACACCAGCACGCAGACAGATTATACCCCCTGACAATTCACAAAGAGAACACCAGCACGCAGACAGATTGTACCCCCTGACATTTAAAAAGAGATCACCAGCACGCAGACAGATTATACCCCCTGACATTTAAAAAGAGATCACCAGCACGCAGACAGATTATACCCCTTGACAATTCACAAAGAGAACACCAGCACGCAGACAGATTATACCCCCTGATCATTCACAAAGAGAACACCAGCACGCAGACAGATTATACCCCTGATAATTCACAAAGAGAACACCAGCACGCAGACAGATTATACCCCTGACAATGCACAAAGAGAGCACCAGCACGCAGACAGATTATACCCCTTGACAATTCACAAAGAGAGCACCAGCACACAGACAGATTATACCCCTGAAAATTCACAAAGAGAGCACCAGCACGCAGACAGATTATACCCCTTGATCATTCACAAAGAGAACACCAGCACGAAGACAGATTATACCCCTGATAATTCACAAAGAGAGCACGAACACGCAGACAGATTATACCCCTGACAATTCACGAAGAGATCACCAGCACCCAGACAGTTTATACCCCTGATAATTCACAAAGAGAGCACCAGCACGCAGACAGATTATACCCCTGACATTTCACAAAGAGAACACCAGCACGCAGACAGATTATACCCCCTGACCATTCACAAAGAGAGTACCAGCACGCAGACAGATTATACCCCTGACAATTCACAAAGAGAACACCAGCACGCAGACAGATTATACCCCTTGACCATTCACAAAGAGAACACCAGCACGCAGACAGATTATACCCCTTGACCAATCACAAAGAGAACACCAGCACGCAGACAGATTATACCCCCTGACAATTCACAAAGAGAACACCAGCACGCAGACAGATTATACCCCTTGACAATTCACAAAGAGAACACCAGCACGCAGACAGATTATACCCCCTGATCATTCACAAAGAGATCACCAGCACGCAGACAGATTATACCCCTGATAATTCACAAAGAGAACACCAGCACGCAGACAGATTATACCCCTGAAAATTCACAAAGAGAGCACCAGCACGCAGACAGATTATACCCCTGACATTTCACAAAGAGAACACCAGCACGCAGACAGATTATACCCCCTGACCATTCACAAAGAGAGTACCAGCACGCAGACAGATTATACCCCTGACAATTCACAAAGAGAACACCAGCACGCAGACAGATTATACCCCTTGACCATTCACAAAGAGAACACCAGCACGCAGACAGATTATACCCCTTGACCAATCACAAAGAGAACACCAGCACGCAGAGAGATTATACCCCCTGACCAATCACAAAGAGAACACCAGCACGCAGACAGATTATACCCCTTGACCATTCACAAAGAGAGCACCAGCACGCAGACAGATTATACCCCTGACAATTCACAAAGAGAGCACCAGCACGCAGACAGATTATACCCCCTGACCAATCAGAAAGAGAACACCAGCACGCAGACAGATTATAGCCCCTGGCAATTCACAAAGAGAACACCAGCACGAAGACAGATTATACCCCCTGACAATCCACAAAGAGAGCACCAGCACGCAGACACATTATACCCCCTGACAATTCACAAAGAGAGCACCAGCACACAGACAGATTATACCTCCTGACAATTCACAAAGAGAACACCAGCACGCAGACAGATTATACCCCCTGACAATTCACAAAGAGAGCACCAGCACACAGACAGATTATACCCCTTGACAAATCACAAAGAGAGCACCAGCACGCAGACAGATTATACCCCCTGACAATTCACAAAGAGAGCACCAGCACACAGACAGATTATACCCCTTGACAAATCACAAAGAGAGCACCAGCACGCAGACAGATTATACCCCCCGACAATTCACAAAGAGAGCACCAGCACGCAGACAGATTATACCCCCTGACCAATCACAAAGAGAACACCAGCACGCAGACAGATTATACCCCCTGACAATTCACAAAGAGAACACCAGCACGCAGACAGATTGTACCCCCTGACATTTAAAAAGAGATCACCAGCACGCAGACAGATTATACCCCCTGACATTTAAAAAGAGATCACCAGCACGCAGACAGATTATACCCCTTGACAATTCACAAAGAGAACACCAGCACGCAGACAGATTATACCCCCTGATCATTCACAAAGAGAACACCAGCACGCAGACAGATTATACCCCTGATAATTCACAAAGAGAACACCAGCACGCAGACAGATTATACCCCTGACAATGCACAAAGAGAGCACCAGCACGCAGACAGATTATACCCCTTGACAATTCACAAAGAGAGCACCAGCACACAGACAGATTATACCCCTGAAAATTCACAAAGAGAGCACCAGCACGCAGACAGATTATACCCCTTGATCATTCACAAAGAGAACACCAGCACGAAGACAGATTATACCCCTGATAATTCACAAAGAGAGCACGAACACGCAGACAGATTATACCCCTGACAATTCACGAAGAGATCACCAGCACCCAGACAGTTTATACCCCTGATAATTCACAAAGAGAGCACCAGCACGCAGACAGATTATACCCCTGACATTTCACAAAGAGAACACCAGCACGCAGACAGATTATACCCCCTGACCATTCACAAAGAGAGTACCAGCACGCAGACAGATTATACCCCTGACAATTCACAAAGAGAACACCAGCACGCAGACAGATTATACCCCTTGACCATTCACAAAGAGAACACCAGCACGCAGACAGATTATACCCCTTGACCAATCACAAAGAGAACACCAGCACGCAGAGAGATTATACCCCCTGACAATTCACAAAGAGAACACCAGCACGCAGACAGATTATACCCCTTGACAATTCACAAAGAGAACACCAGCACGCAGACAGATTATACCCCCTGATCATTCACAAAGAGATCACCAGCACGCAGACAGATTATACCCCTGATAATTCACAAAGAGAACACCAGCACGCAGACAGATTATACCCCTGAAAATTCACAAAGAGAGCACCAGCACGCAGACAGATTATACCCCTTGACAATTCACAAAGAGAGCACCAGCACGCAGACAGATTATACCCCCTGACAATTCACAAAGAGAACACCAGCACGCAGACAGATTATACCCCTTGACCATTCACAAAGAGAACACCAGCACGCAGACAGATTATACCCATTGACCATTCACAAAGAGAACACCTGCACGCAGACAGATTATACCCCTTGACCAATCACAAAGAGAACACCAGCACGCAGAGAGATTATACCCCCTGACCAATCACAAAGAGAACACCAGCACGCAGACAGATTATACCCCTTGACCATTCACAAAGAGAGCACCAGCACGCAGACAGATTATACCCCTGACAATTCACAAAGCGAGCACCAGCACGCAGAGAGATTATACCCCCTGACCAATCAGAAAGAGAACACCAGCACGCAGACAGATTATAGCCCCTGACAATTCACAAAGAGAACACCAGCACGAAGACAGATTATACCCCCTGACAATCCACAAAGAGAGCACCAGCACGCAGACACATTATACCCCCTGACAATTCACAAAGAGAGCACCAGCACACAGACAGATTATACCTCCTGACAATTCACAAAGAGAACTCCAGCACGCAGACAGATTATACCCCCTGACAATAAACAAAGAGAGCACCAGCACACAGACAGATTATACCCCTTGACAAATCACAAAGAGAGCACCAGCACGCAGACAGATTATACCCCCTGACAATTCACAAAGAGAGCACCAGCACACAGACAGATTATACCCCTTGACAAATCACAAAGAGAGCACCAGCACGCAGACAGATTATACCCCCCGACAATTCACAAAGAGAGCACCAGCACGCTGACAGATTATACCCCCTGACCAATCACAAAGAGAACACCAGCACGCAGACAGATTATACCCCCTGACAATTCACAAAGAGAGCACCAGCACGCAGACACATTATACCCCCTGACAATTCACAAAGAGAGCACCAGCACAGAGACACATAATACCCCCTGACAATTCACAAAGGGAACACCAGCACACAGACAGATTATACCTCCTGACAATTCAAAAAGAGAACACCAGCACGCACATAGATTATACCTCCTGACAATTCACAAAGAGAGCACCAGCACGCAGACAGATTATACCCCTGACAATTCACAAAGAGAGCACCAGCACGCAGACAGATTATACCCCCTGACAATTCACAAAGAGAGCACCAGCACGCAGACAGATTATACCCCCTGACCAATCACAAAGTGAACACCAGCACGCAGACAGATTATACCCCCTGACAACTACAAAGAGAACACCAGCACGCAGACAGATTATACCCCCTGACAATTTAAAAAGAGATCACCAGCACGCAGACAGATTATACCCCCTGACTATTCACAAAGAGAGCACCATCACGCAGACAGATTATACCCCTTGACAATTCACAAAGAGAACACCAGCACGCAGACAGATTATACCCCCTGATCATTCACAAAGAGAACACCAGCACGCAGACAGATTATACCCCTGATAATTCACAAAGAGAACACCAGCACGCAGACAGATTATACCCCTGACATTTCACAAAGAGAACACCAGCACGCAGACAGATTATACCCCTGACAATTCACAAAGCGAGCACCAGCACGCAGAGAGATTATACCCCCTGACCAATCAGAAAGAGAACACCAGCACGCAGACAGATTATAGCCCCTGACAATTCACAAAGAGAACACCAGCACGAAGACAGATTATACCCCCTGACAATCCACAAAGAGAGCACCAGCACGCAGACACATTATACCCCCTGACAATTCACAAAGAGAGCACCAGCACACAGACAGATTATACCTCCTGACAATTCACAAAGAGAACTCCAGCACGCAGACAGATTATACCCCCTGACAATTCACAAAGAGAGCACCAGCACACAGACAGATTATACCCCTTGACAAATCACAAAGAGAGCACCAGCACGCAGACAGATTATACCCCCTGACAATTCACAAAGAGAGCACCAGCACACAGACAGATTATACCCCTTGACAAATCACAAAGAGAGCACCAGCACGCAGACAGATTATACCCCCCGACAATTCACAAAGAGAGCACCAGCACGCTGACAGATTATACCCCCTGACCAATCACAAAGAGAACACCAGCACGCAGACAGATTATACCCCCTGACAATTCACAAAGAGAACACCAGCACGCAGACAGATTGTACCCCCTGACATTTAAAAAGAGATCACCAGCACGCAGACAGATTATACCCCCTGACATTTAAAAAGAGATCACCAGCACGCAGACAGATTATTCCCCTTGACAATTCACAAAGAGAACACCAGCACGCAGACAGATTATACCCCCTGATCATTCACAAAGAGAACACCAGCACGCAGACAGATTATACCCCTGATAATTCACAAAGAGAACACCAGCACGCAGACAGATTATACCCCCTGACAATTCACAAAGAGAGCAACAGCACGCAGACAGATTATACCCCCTGACAATTCACAAAGAGAACACCAGCACGCAGACAGATTATACCCCCTGACCTTATCACAAAGAGAACACCAGCACACAGACAGATTATAACCCCTGACAATTCACAAAGAGAACACCAGCACGCAGACAGATTATACCCCCTGACAATTCACAAAGAGAGCACCAGCACGCAGACACATTATACCCCCTGACAATTCACAAAGAGAGCACCAGCACACAGACACATAATACCCCCTGACAATTCACAAAGGGAACACCAGCACACAGACAGATTATACCTCCTGACAATTCACAAAGAGAACACCAGCACGCAGACAGATTATACCCCTGCCAATTCACAAAGAGAGCACCAGCACGCAGACAGATTATACCCCCTGACAATTCACAAAGAGAGCACCAGCACGCAGACACATTATACCCCCTGACAATTCACAAAGAGAGCACCAGCACAGAGACACATAATACCCCCTGACAATTCACAAAGGGAACACCAGCACACAGACAGATTATACCTCCTGACAATTCAAAAAGAGAACACCAGCACGCACATAGATTATACCCCTGAAAATTCACAAAGAGAGCACCAGCACGCAGACAGATTATACCCCTTGATCATTCACAAAGAGAACACCAGCACGAAGACAGATTATACCCCTGATAATTCACAAAGAGAGCACGAACACGCAGACAGATTATACCCCTGACAATTCACGAAGAGATCACCAGCACCCAGACAGTTTATACCCCTGATAATTCACAAAGAGAGCACCAGCACGCAGACAGATTATACCCCTGACATTTCACAAAGAGAACACCAGCACGCAGACAGATTATACCCCCTGACCATTCACAAAGAGAGTACCAGCACGCAGACAGATTATACCCCTGACAATTCACAAAGAGAACACCAGCACGCAGACAGATTATACCCCTTGACCATTCACAAAGAGAACACCAGCACGCAGACAGATTATACCCCTTGACCAATCACAAAGAGAACACCAGCACGCAGACAGATTATACCCCCTGACAATTCACAAAGAGAACACCAGCACGCAGACAGATTATACCCCTTGACAATTCACAAAGAGAACACCAGCACGCAGACAGATTATACCCCCTGATCATTCACAAAGAGATCACCAGCACGCAGACAGATTATACCCCTGATAATTCACAAAGAGAACACCAGCACGCAGACAGATTATACCCCTGAAAATTCACAAAGAGAGCACCAGCACGCAGACAGATTATACCCCTGACATTTCACAAAGAGAACACCAGCACGCAGACAGATTATACCCCCTGACCATTCACAAAGAGAGTACCAGCACGCAGACAGATTATACCCCTGACAATTCACAAAGAGAACACCAGCACGCAGACAGATTATACCCCTTGACCATTCACAAAGAGAACACCAGCACGCAGACAGATTATACCCCTTGACCAATCACAAAGAGAACACCAGCACGCAGAGAGATTATACCCCCTGACCAATCACAAAGAGAACACCAGCACGCAGACAGATTATACCCCTTGACCATTCACAAAGAGAGCACCAGCACGCAGACAGATTATACCCCTGACAATTCACAAAGAGAGCACCAGCACGCAGACAGATTATACCCCCTGACCAATCAGAAAGAGAACACCAGCACGCAGACAGATTATAGCCCCTGGCAATTCACAAAGAGAACACCAGCACGAAGACAGATTATACCCCCTGACAATCCACAAAGAGAGCACCAGCACGCAGACACATTATACCCCCTGACAATTCACAAAGAGAGCACCAGCACACAGACAGATTATACCTCCTGACAATTCACAAAGAGAACACCAGCACGCAGACAGATTATACCCCCTGACAATTCACAAAGAGAGCACCAGCACACAGACAGATTATACCCCTTGACAAATCACAAAGAGAGCACCAGCACGCAGACAGATTATACCCCCTGACAATTCACAAAGAGAGCACCAGCACACAGACAGATTATACCCCTTGACAAATCACAAAGAGAGCACCAGCACGCAGACAGATTATACCCCCCGACAATTCACAAAGAGAGCACCAGCACGCAGACAGATTATACCCCCTGACCAATCACAAAGAGAACACCAGCACGCAGACAGATTATACCCCCTGACAATTCACAAAGAGAACACCAGCACGCAGACAGATTGTACCCCCTGACATTTAAAAAGAGATCACCAGCACGCAGACAGATTATACCCCCTGACATTTAAAAAGAGATCACCAGCACGCAGACAGATTATACCCCTTGACAATTCACAAAGAGAACACCAGCACGCAGACAGATTATACCCCCTGATCATTCACAAAGAGAACACCAGCACGCAGACAGATTATACCCCTGATAATTCACAAAGAGAACACCAGCACGCAGACAGATTATACCCCTGACAATGCACAAAGAGAGCACCAGCACGCAGACAGATTATACCCCTTGACAATTCACAAAGAGAGCACCAGCACACAGACAGATTATACCCCTGAAAATTCACAAAGAGAGCACCAGCACGCAGACAGATTATACCCCTTGATCATTCACAAAGAGAACACCAGCACGAAGACAGATTATACCCCTGATAATTCACAAAGAGAGCACGAACACGCAGACAGATTATACCCCTGACAATTCACGAAGAGATCACCAGCACCCAGACAGTTTATACCCCTGATAATTCACAAAGAGAGCACCAGCACGCAGACAGATTATACCCCTGACATTTCACAAAGAGAACACCAGCACGCAGACAGATTATACCCCCTGACCATTCACAAAGAGAGTACCAGCACGCAGACAGATTATACCCCTGACAATTCACAAAGAGAACACCAGCACGCAGACAGATTATACCCCTTGACCATTCACAAAGAGAACACCAGCACGCAGACAGATTATACCCCTTGACCAATCACAAAGAGAACACCAGCACGCAGAGAGATTATACCCCCTGACAATTCACAAAGAGAACACCAGCACGCAGACAGATTATACCCCTTGACAATTCACAAAGAGAACACCAGCACGCAGACAGATTATACCCCCTGATCATTCACAAAGAGATCACCAGCACGCAGACAGATTATACCCCTGATAATTCACAAAGAGAACACCAGCACGCAGACAGATTATACCCCTGAAAATTCACAAAGAGAGCACCAGCACGCAGACAGATTATACCCCTTGACAATTCACAAAGAGAGCACCAGCACGCAGACAGATTATACCCCCTGACAATTCACAAAGAGAACACCAGCACGCAGACAGATTATACCCCTTGACCATTCACAAAGAGAACACCAGCACGCAGACAGATTATACCCATTGACCATTCACAAAGAGAACACCTGCACGCAGACAGATTATACCCCTTGACCAATCACAAAGAGAACACCAGCACGCAGAGAGATTATACCCCCTGACCAATCACAAAGAGAACACCAGCACGCAGACAGATTATACCCCTTGACCATTCACAAAGAGAGCACCAGCACGCAGACAGATTATACCCCTGACAATTCACAAAGCGAGCACCAGCACGCAGAGAGATTATACCCCCTGACCAATCAGAAAGAGAACACCAGCACGCAGACAGATTATAGCCCCTGACAATTCACAAAGAGAACACCAGCACGAAGACAGATTATACCCCCTGACAATCCACAAAGAGAGCACCAGCACGCAGACACATTATACCCCCTGACAATTCACAAAGAGAGCACCAGCACACAGACAGATTATACCTCCTGACAATTCACAAAGAGAACTCCAGCACGCAGACAGATTATACCCCCTGACAATAAACAAAGAGAGCACCAGCACACAGACAGATTATACCCCTTGACAAATCACAAAGAGAGCACCAGCACGCAGACAGATTATACCCCCTGACAATTCACAAAGAGAGCACCAGCACACAGACAGATTATACCCCTTGACAAATCACAAAGAGAGCACCAGCACGCAGACAGATTATACCCCCCGACAATTCACAAAGAGAGCACCAGCACGCTGACAGATTATACCCCCTGACCAATCACAAAGAGAACACCAGCACGCAGACAGATTATACCCCCTGACAATTCACAAAGAGAGCACCAGCACGCAGACACATTATACCCCCTGACAATTCACAAAGAGAGCACCAGCACAGAGACACATAATACCCCCTGACAATTCACAAAGGGAACACCAGCACACAGACAGATTATACCTCCTGACAATTCAAAAAGAGAACACCAGCACGCACATAGATTATACCTCCTGACAATTCACAAAGAGAGCACCAGCACGCAGACAGATTATACCCCTGACAATTCACAAAGAGAGCACCAGCACGCAGACAGATTATACCCCCTGACAATTCACAAAGAGAGCACCAGCACGCAGACAGATTATACCCCCTGACCAATCACAAAGTGAACACCAGCACGCAGACAGATTATACCCCCTGACAACTACAAAGAGAACACCAGCACGCAGACAGATTATACCCCCTGACAATTTAAAAAGAGATCACCAGCACGCAGACAGATTATACCCCCTGACTATTCACAAAGAGAGCACCATCACGCAGACAGATTATACCCCTTGACAATTCACAAAGAGAACACCAGCACGCAGACAGATTATACCCCCTGATCATTCACAAAGAGAACACCAGCACGCAGACAGATTATACCCCTGATAATTCACAAAGAGAACACCAGCACGCAGACAGATTATACCCCTGACATTTCACAAAGAGAACACCAGCACGCAGACAGATTATACCCCTGACAATTCACAAAGCGAGCACCAGCACGCAGAGAGATTATACCCCCTGACCAATCAGAAAGAGAACACCAGCACGCAGACAGATTATAGCCCCTGACAATTCACAAAGAGAACACCAGCACGAAGACAGATTATACCCCCTGACAATCCACAAAGAGAGCACCAGCACGCAGACACATTATACCCCCTGACAATTCACAAAGAGAGCACCAGCACACAGACAGATTATACCTCCTGACAATTCACAAAGAGAACTCCAGCACGCAGACAGATTATACCCCCTGACAATTCACAAAGAGAGCACCAGCACACAGACAGATTATACCCCTTGACAAATCACAAAGAGAGCACCAGCACGCAGACAGATTATACCCCCTGACAATTCACAAAGAGAGCACCAGCACACAGACAGATTATACCCCTTGACAAATCACAAAGAGAGCACCAGCACGCAGACAGATTATACCCCCCGACAATTCACAAAGAGAGCACCAGCACGCTGACAGATTATACCCCCTGACCAATCACAAAGAGAACACCAGCACGCAGACAGATTATACCCCCTGACAATTCACAAAGAGAACACCAGCACGCAGACAGATTGTACCCCCTGACATTTAAAAAGAGATCACCAGCACGCAGACAGATTATACCCCCTGACATTTAAAAAGAGATCACCAGCACGCAGACAGATTATTCCCCTTGACAATTCACAAAGAGAACACCAGCACGCAGACAGATTATACCCCCTGATCATTCACAAAGAGAACACCAGCACGCAGACAGATTATACCCCTGATAATTCACAAAGAGAACACCAGCACGCAGACAGATTATACCCCCTGACAATTCACAAAGAGAGCAACAGCACGCAGACAGATTATACCCCCTGACAATTCACAAAGAGAACACCAGCACGCAGACAGATTATACCCCCTGACCTTATCACAAAGAGAACACCAGCACACAGACAGATTATAACCCCTGACAATTCACAAAGAGAACACCAGCACGCAGACAGATTATACCCCCTGACAATTCACAAAGAGAGCACCAGCACGCAGACACATTATACCCCCTGACAATTCACAAAGAGAGCACCAGCACACAGACACATAATACCCCCTGACAATTCACAAAGGGAACACCAGCACACAGACAGATTATACCTCCTGACAATTCACAAAGAGAACACCAGCACGCAGACAGATTATACCCCTGCCAATTCACAAAGAGAGCACCAGCACGCAGACAGATTATACCCCCTGACAATTCACAAAGAGAGCACCAGCACGCAGACACATTATACCCCCTGACAATTCACAAAGAGAGCACCAGCACAGAGACACATAATACCCCCTGACAATTCACAAAGGGAACACCAGCACACAGACAGATTATACCTCCTGACAATTCAAAAAGAGAACACCAGCACGCACATAGATTATACCTCCTGACAATTCACAAAGAGAGCACCAGCACGCAGACAGATTATACCCCTGACAATTCACAAAGAGAGCACCAGCACGCAGACAGATTATACCCCCTGACAATTCACAAAGAGAGCACCAGCACGCAGACAGATTATACCCCCTGACCAATCACAAAGTGAACACCAGCACGCAGACAGATTATACCCCCTGACAACTACAAAGAGAACACCAGCACGCAGACAGATTATACCCCCTGACAATTTAAAAAGAGATCACCAGCACGCAGACAGATTATACCCCCTGACTATTCACAAAGAGAGCACCATCACGCAGACAGATTATACCCCTTGACAATTCACAAAGAGAACACCAGCACGCAGACAGATTATACCCCCTGATCATTCACAAAGAGAACACCAGCACGCAGACAGATTATACCCCTGATAATTCACAAAGAGAACACCAGCACGCAGACAGATTATACCCCTGACATTTCACAAAGAGAACACCAGCACGCAGACAGATTATACCCCCTGACCATTCACAAAGAGTGTACCAGCACGCAGACAGATTATACCACTGACAATTCACAAAGAGAACACCAGCACGCAGACAGATTATACCCCCTGACAATTCACAAAGAGAACACCAGCACGCAGACAGATTATACCCCTTGACCATTCACAAAGAGAACACCAGCACGCAGACAGATTATACCCATTGACCATTCACAAAGAGAACACCAGCACGCAGACAGATTATACCCCTTGACCAATCACAAAGAGAACACCAGCACGCAGAGAGATTATACCCCCTGACCAATCACAAAGAGAACACCAGCACGCAGACAGATTATACCCCCTGACAATTCACAAAGAGAACACCAGCACGCAGACAGATTATACCACTTGACCATTCACAAAGAGAACACCAGCACGCAGACAGATTATACCCATTGACCATTCACAAAGAGAACACCTGCACGCAGACAGATTATACCCCTTGACCAATCACAAAGAGAACACCAGCACGCAGAGAGATTATACCCCCTGACCAATCACAAAGAGAACACCAGCACGCAGACAGATTATACCCCTTGACCATTCACAAAGAGAGCACCAGCACGCAGACAGATTATACCCCTGACAATTCACAAAGCGAGCACCAGCACGCAGAGAGATTATACCCCCTGACCAATCAGAAAGAGAACACCAGCACGCAGACAGATTATAGCCCCTGACAATTCACAAAGAGAACACCAGCACGAAGACAGATTATACCCCCTGACAATCCACAAAGAGAGCACCAGCACGCAGACACATTATACCCCCTGACAATTCACAAAGAGAGCACCAGCACACAGACAGATTATACCTCCTGACAATTCACAAAGAGAACTCCAGCACGCAGACAGATTATACCACCTTGACAATTCACAAAAAGAGCACCAGCACACAGACAGATTATACCCCTTGACATATCACAAAGAGAGCACCAGCATGCAGACAGATTATACCCCCTGACAATTCACAAAGAGAGCACCAGCACACAGACAGATTATACCCCTTGACAAATCACAAAGAGAGCACCAGCACGCAGACAGATTATACCCCCCGACAATTCACAAAGAGAGCACCAGCACGCTGACAGATTATACCCCCTGACCAATCACAAAGAGAACACCAGCACGCAGACAGATTATACCCCCTGACAATTCACAAAGAGAACACCAGCACGCAGACAGATTGTACCCCCTGACATTTAAAAAGAGATCACCAGCACGCAGACAGATTATACCCCCTGACATTTAAAAAGAGATCACCAGCACGCAGACAGATTATTCCCCTTGACAATTCACAAAGAGAACACCAGCACGCAGACAGATTATACCCCCTGATCATTCACAAAGAGAACACCAGCACGCAGACAGATTATACCCCTGATAATTCACAAAGAGAACACCAGCACGCAGACAGATTATACCCCC
Organism: Sipunculus nudus; assembly: GCA_026874595.1. NCBI lineage: Eukaryota > Metazoa > Annelida > Sipuncula > Golfingiida > Sipunculidae > Sipunculus > Sipunculus nudus. The sequence continues at coordinate 1,845,318 of CM049317.1, forward strand.
TGACAATTCACAAAGAGAGCAACAGCACGCAGACAGATTATACCCCCTGACAATTCACAAAGAGAACACCAGCACGCAGACAGATTATACCCCCTGACCTTATCACAAAGAGAACACCAGCACACAGACAGATTATAACCCCTGACAATTCACAAAGAGAACACCAGCACGCAGACAGATTATACCCCCTGACAATTCACAAAGAGAGCACCAGCACGCAGACACATTATACCCCCTGACAATTCACAAAGAGAGCACCAGCACACAGACACATAATACCCCCTGACAATTCACAAAGGGAACACCAGCACACAGACAGATTATACCTCCTGACAATTCACAAAGAGAACACCAGCACGCAGACAGATTATACCCCTGCCAATTCACAAAGAGAGCACCAGCACGCAGATAGATTATACCCCTTGACAATTCACAAAGAGAGCACCAGCACACAGACAGATTATACCCCCTGACAGTTCACAAAGAGAACACCAGCACGCAGACAGATTATACCCCATGACAATTCACAAAGAGAGCACCAGCACGCAGACAGATTATACCCCCTGACAATTCACAAGGAGAGCACCAGCACACACACTGATTATACCCCCTGACAATTCACAAAGAGAGCACCAGCACGCAGACAGATTATACCCCTTGACCATTCACAAAGAGAGCACCAGCAGGCAGACAGATTATACCCCCTGACAATTCACAAAAAGAGCACCAGCACGCAGACAGATTATACCCCCTTACAATTCACAAAGAGAGCACCAGCACGCAGAGAGATTATACCCCCTGACAATTCACAAAGAGAGCACCAGCACGCAGACAGATTATACCCCTTGACAATTCACAAAGAGAACACCAGCACGCAGACAGATTATACCCCTTGACAATTCACAAAGTGAGCACCAGCACACAGACAGATTATACCCCTGACAATTCACAAAGAGAACACCAGCACGCAGACAGATTATACCCAGTGACAATTCACAAAGAGAACACCAGCACGCAGACAGATTATACCCCTTGACCATTCACAAAGAGAACACCAGCACGCAGACAGATTATACCCCCTGACCAATCACAAAGAGAACACCAGCACGCAGACAGATTATACCCCTTGACCATTCACAAAGAGAGCACCAGCACGCAGACAGATTATACCCCCTGACAATTCACAAATAGAGCACCAGCACGCAGACAGATTATACCCCCTGACAATTCACAAAGAGAACACCAGCACGCAGACAGATTATACCCCCTGACAAATCACAAAGAGAACACCAGCACACAGACAGATTATACCCCCTGACAATTCACAAAGAGAACACCAGCACGCAGACAGATTATACCCCCTGACAATTCACAAAGAGAGCACCAGCACGCAGACACATTATCCCCCTGACAATTCACAAAGAGAGCACCAGCACACAGACACATTATACCCCCTGACAATTCAGAAAGAGAATACCAGCACACAGACAGATTATACTTCCTGACAATTCACAAAGAGAACACCAGGACGCACACAGATTATACCTCCTGACAATTCACAAAGAGAGCACCAGCACACAGACAGATTATACCCCCTGACAATTTAAAAAGAGATCACCAGCACGCAGACAGATTGTACCCCCTGACATTTAAAAAGAGATCACCAGCACGCAGACAGATTATACCCCCTGACATTTAAAAAGAGATCACCAGCACGCAGACAGATTATACCCCTTGACAATTCACAAAGAGAACACCAGCACTCAGACAGATTATACCTCCTGATCATTCACAAAGAGAACACCAGCACGCAGACAGATTATACCCCTGATAATTCACAAAGAGAACACCAGCACGCAGACAGATTATACCCCTGACAATTCACGAAGGGAGCACGAGCACGCAGACAGATTATACCCCTTGACAATTCACAAAGAGAGCACCAGCACACAGACAGATTATACCCCCTGACAATTCACAAAGAGAACACCAGCACGAAGACAGATTATACCCCCTGACAATTCACAATAAGAGCACCAGCACGCAGACAGATTATACCACCTGACCAATCACAAAGAGAGCACCAGCACGCAGACAGATTATACCCCTTGACCATTCACAAAGAGAGCACAAGCACGCAGAAAGATTATACCCCTGAAAATTCACAAAGAGAGCACCAGCACGCAGACAGATTATACCCCCTGACAATTCACAAAGAGAGCAACAGCACGCAGACAGATTATACCCCCTGACAATTCACAAAGAGAACACCAGCACGCAGACAGATTATACCCCCTGACCTTATCACAAAGAGAACACCAGCACACAGACAGATTATAACCCCTGACAATTCACAAAGAGAACACCAGCACGCAGACAGATTATACTCCCTGACAATTCACAAAGAGAGCACCAGCACGCAGACACATTACACCCCCTGACAATTCACAAAGAGAGCACCAGCACACAGACACATAATACCCCCTGACAATTCACAAAAAGAACACCAGCACACAGACAGATTATACCTCCTGACAATTCACAAAGAGAACACCAGCACGCAGACAGATTATACCTCCTGACAATTCACAAAGAGAACACCAGCACGCAGACAGATTATACCCCCTGACCATTCACAAAGAGAGCACCAGCACGCAGACAGAATATACCCCCTGACCATTTACAAAGAGAGCACCAGCACGCAGAGAGATTATACCCCCTGACAATTCACAAAGAGAGCACCAGCACGCAGACAGATTATACCCCCTGACAATTCACAAAGAGAACACCAGCACGCAGACAGATTATACACCCTGACCAATCGCAAAGAGAACACCAGCACACAGACAGATTATACCCCCTGACAATTCACAAAGAGAACACCAGCACCCAGACAGATTATACCCCCTGACAATTCACAAAGATAACACCAGCACGCAGACAGATTATACCCCCTGACAATTCACAAAGAGAACACCAGCACGCAGACAGATTATACCCCCTGACAATTTACAAATAGAGCACCAGCACGCAGACAGATTATACCCCTTGACAATTCACAAAGTGAGCACCAGCACACAGACAGATTATACCACTGACAATTCACAAAGAGAACACCAGCACGCAGACAGATTATACCCAGTGACAATTCACAAAGAGAACACCAGCACGCAGACAGATTATACCCCTTGACCATTCACAAAGAGAACACCAGCACGCAGACAGATTATACCCCTTGACCAATCACAAAGAGAACACCAGCACGCAGAGAGATTATACCCCCTGACCAATCACAAAGAGAACACCAGCACGCAGACAGATTATACCCCCTGACAATTCACAAAGAGAACACCAGCACGCAAACAGATTATACCCCCTGACAATTCACAAATAGAGCACCAGCACGCAGACAGATTATACCCCTTGACAATTCACAAAGTGAGCACCAGCACACAGACAGATTATACCCCTGACAATTCACAAAGAGAACACCAGCACGCAGACAGATTATACCCAGTGACAATTCACAAAGAGAACACCAGCACGCAGACAGATTATACCCCTTGACCATTCACAAAGAGAACACCAGCACGCAGACAGATTATACCCCCTGACCAATCACAAAGAGAACACCAGCTTGCAGACAGATTATACCCCTTGACCATTCACAAAGAGAGCACCAGCACGCAGACAGATTATACCCCTGACAATTCACAAAGAGAGCACCAGCACAAAGACAGATTATACCCCCTGACAATTCACAAAGAGAACACCAGCACGCAGACAGATTATACCCCCTGACAATTCACAATAAGAGCACCAGCACGCAGACAGATTATACCACCTGACCAATCACAAAGAGAACACCAGCACGCAGACAGATTATACCCCTTGACCATTCACAAAGAGAGCACAAGCACGCAGAAAGATTATACCCCTGAAAATTCACAAAGAGAGCACCAGCACGCAGACAGATTATACCCCCTGACAATTCACAAAGAGAGCAACAGCACGCAGACAGATTATACCCCCTGACAATTCACAAAGAGAACACCAGCACGCAGACAGATTATACCCCCTGACCTTATCACAAGGAGAACACCAGCACACAGACAGATTATACCCCCTGACAATTCACAAAGAGAACACCAGCACGCAGACAGATTATACTCCCTGACAATTCACAAAGAGAGCACCAGCACGCAGACACATTATACCCCCTGACAATTCACAAATAGAGCACCAGCACACAGACACATAATACCCCCTGACAATTCACAAAAAGAACACCAGCACACAGACAGATTATACCTCCTGACAATTCACAAAGAGAACACCAGCACGCAGACAGATTATACCCAGTGACAATTCACAAAGAGAACACCAGCACGCAGACAGATTATACCCCTTGACCATTCACAAAGAGAACACCAGCACGCAGACAGAATATACCCCCTGACCATTTACAAAGAGAGCACCAGCACGCAGAGAGATTATACCCCCTGACAATTCACAAAGAGAGCACCAGCACGCAGACAGATTATACCCCCTGACAATTCACAAATAGAGCACCAGCACGCAGACAGATTATACCCCCTGACAATTCACAAAGAGAGCACCAGCACGCAGACAGATTATACCCCCTGACAATTCACAAAGAGAACACCAGCACGCAGACAGATTATACCCCCTGACAAATCACAAAGAGAACACCAGCACACAGACAGATTATACCCCCTGACAATTCACAAAGAGAACACCAGCACGCAGACAGATTATACCCCCTGACAATTCACAAAGAGAGCACCAGCACGCAGACACATTATCCCCTTGACAATTCACAAAGAGAGCACCAGCACACAGACACATTATACCCCCTGACAATTCAGAAAGAGAATACCAGCACACAGACAGATTATACTTCCTGACAATTCACAAAGAGAACACCAGGACGCACACAGATTATACCTTCTGACAATTCACAAAGAGAGCACCAGCACACAGACAGATTATACCCCCTGACAATTTAAAAAGAGATCACCAGCACGCAGACAGATTGTACCCCCTGACATTTAAAAAGAGATCACCAGCACGCAGACAGATTATACCCCCTGACATTTAAAAAGAGATCACCAGCACGCAGACAGATTATACCCCTTGACAATTCACAAAGAGAACACCAGCACTCAGACAGATTATACCTCCTGATCATTCACAAAGAGAACACCAGCACGCAGACAGATTATACCCCTGATAATTCACAAAGAGAACACCAGCACGCAGACAGATTATACCCCTGACAATTCACGAAGGGAGCACGAGCACGCAGACAGATTATACCCCTTGACAATTCACAAAGAGAGCACCAGCACAAAGACAGATTATACCCCCTGACAATTCACAAAGAGAACACCAGCACGAAGACAGATTATACCCCCTGACAATTCACAATAAGAGCACCAGCACGCAGACAGATTATACCACCTGACCAATCACAAAGAGAACACCAGCACGCAGACAGATTATACCCCTTGACCATTCACAAAGAGAGCACAAGCACGCAGAAAGATTATACCCCTGAAAATTCACAAAGAGAGCACCAGCACGCAGACAGATTATACCCCCTGACAATTCACAAAGAGAGCAACAGCACGCAGACAGATTATACCCCCTGACAATTCACAAAGAGAACACCAGCACGCAGACAGATTATACCCCCTGACCTTATCACAAGGAGAACACCAGCACACAGACAGATTATAACCCCTGACAATTCACAAAGAGAACACCAGCACGCAGACAGATTATACTCCCTGACAATTCACAAAGAGAGCACCAGCACGCAGACACATTATACCCCCTGACAATTCACAAAGAGAGCACCAGCACACAGACACATAATACCCCCTGACAATTCACAAAGAGAGCACCAGCACACAGACACATAATACCCCCTGACAATTCACAAAAAGAACACCAGCACACAGACAGATTATACCTCCTGACAATTCACAAAGAGAGCACCAGCACGCAGACAGATTATACTCCCTGACAATTCACAAAGAGAGCACCAGCACGCAGACACATTATACCCCCTGACAATTCACAAAGAGAGCACCAGCACACAGACACATAATACCCCCTGACAATTCACAAAAAGAACACCAGCACACAGACAGATTATACCTCCTGACAATTCACAAAGAGAACACCAGCACGCAGACAGATTATACCTCCTGACAATTCACAAAGAGAACACCAGCACGCAGACAGATTATACCCCCTGACCATTCACAAAGAGAGCACCAGCACGCAGACAGAATATACCCCCTGACCATTTACAAAGAGAGCACCAGCACGCAGAGAGATTATACCCCCTGACAATTCACAAAGAGAGCACCAGCACGCAGACAGATTATACCCCCTGACAATTCACAAAGAGAACACCAGCACGCAGACAGATTATACACCCTGACCAATCGCAAAGAGAACACCAGCACACAGACAGATTATACCCCCTGACAATTCACAAAGAGAACACCAGCACCCAGACAGATTATACCCTCTGACAATTCACAAAGATAACACCAGCACGCAGACAGATTATACCCCCTGACAATTCACAAAGAGAACACCAGCACGCAGACAGATTATACCCCCTGACAATTTACAAATAGAGCACCAGCACGCAGACAGATTATACCCCTTGACAATTCACAAAGTGAGCACCAGCACACAGACAGATTATACCACTGACAATTCACAAAGAGAACACCAGCACGCAGACAGATTATACCCAGTGACAATTCACAAAGAGAACACCAGCACGCAGACAGATTATACCCCTTGACCATTTACAAAGAGAACACCAGCACGCAGACAGATTATACCCCTTGACCAATCACAAAGAGAACACCAGCACGCAGAGAGATTATACCCCCTGACCAATCACAAAGAGAACACCAGCACGCAGACAGATTATACCCCTTGACCATTCACAAAGAGAGCACCAGCACGCAGACAGATTATACCCCCTGACAATTCACAAGTAGAGCACCAGCACGCAGACAGATTATACCCCCTGACAATTCACAAAGAGAGCACCAGCACGCAGACAGATTATACCCCCTGACCTTATCACAAGGAGAACACCAGCACACAGACAGATTATAACCCCTGACAATTCACAAAGAGAACACCAGCACGCAGACAGATTATACTCCCTGACAATTCACAAAGAGAGCACCAGCACGCAGACACATTATACCCCCTGACAATTCACAAAGAGAGCACCAGCACACAGACACATAATACCCCCTGACAATTCACAAAGAGAGCACCAGCACACAGACACATAATACCCCCTGACAATTCACAAAAAGAACACCAGCACACAGACAGATTATACCTCCTGACAATTCACAAAGAGAGCACCAGCACGCAGACAGATTATACTCCCTGACAATTCACAAAGAGAGCACCAGCACGCAGACACATTATACCCCCTGACAATTCACAAAGAGAGCACCAGCACACAGACACATAATACCCCCTGACAATTCACAAAAAGAACACCAGCACACAGACAGATTATACCTCCTGACAATTCACAAAGAGAACACCAGCACGCAGACAGATTATACCTCCTGACAATTCACAAAGAGAACACCAGCACGCAGACAGATTATACCCCCTGACCATTCACAAAGAGAGCACCAGCACGCAGACAGAATATACCCCCTGACCATTTACAAAGAGAGCACCAGCACGCAGAGAGATTATACCCCCTGACAATTCACAAAGAGAGCACCAGCACGCAGACAGATTATACCCCCTGACAATTCACAAAGAGAACACCAGCACGCAGACAGATTATACACCCTGACCAATCGCAAAGAGAACACCAGCACACAGACAGATTATACCCCCTGACAATTCACAAAGAGAACACCAGCACCCAGACAGATTATACCCTCTGACAATTCACAAAGATAACACCAGCACGCAGACAGATTATACCCCCTGACAATTCACAAAGAGAACACCAGCACGCAGACAGATTATACCCCCTGACAATTTACAAATAGAGCACCAGCACGCAGACAGATTATACCCCTTGACAATTCACAAAGTGAGCACCAGCACACAGACAGATTATACCACTGACAATTCACAAAGAGAACACCAGCACGCAGACAGATTATACCCAGTGACAATTCACAAAGAGAACACCAGCACGCAGACAGATTATACCCCTTGACCATTTACAAAGAGAACACCAGCACGCAGACAGATTATACCCCTTGACCAATCACAAAGAGAACACCAGCACGCAGAGAGATTATACCCCCTGACCAATCACAAAGAGAACACCAGCACGCAGACAGATTATACCCCTTGACCATTCACAAAGAGAGCACCAGCACGCAGACAGATTATACCCCCTGACAATTCACAAGTAGAGCACCAGCACGCAGACAGATTATACCCCCTGACAATTCACAAAGAGAGCACCAGCACGCAGACAGATTATACCCCCTGACAAATCACAAAGAGAACACCAGCACACAGACAGATTATACCCCCTGACAATTCACAAAGAGAACACCAGCACGCAGACAGATTATACCCCCTGACAATTCACAAAGAGAGCACCAGCACGCAGACACATTATACCCCCTGACAATTCACAAAGAGAGCACCAGCACACAGACACATTATACCCCCTGACAATTCAGAAAGAGAATACCAGCACACAGACAGATTATACTTCCTGACATTTAAAAAGAGATCACCAGCACGCAGACAGATTATACCCCTTGACAATTCACAAAGAGAACACCAGCACTCAGACAGATTATACCTCCTGATCATTCACAAAGAGAACACCAGCACGCAGACAGATTATACCCCTGATAATTCACAAAGAGAACACCAGCACGCAGACAGATTATACCCCTGACAATTCACGAAGGGAGCACGAGCACGCAGACAGATTATACCCCTTGACAATTCACAAAGAGAGCACCAGCACAAAGACAGATTATACCCCCTGACAATTCACAAAGAGAACACCAGCACGAAGACAGATTATACCCCCTGACAATTCACAATAAGAGCACCAGCACGCAGACAGATTATACCACCTGACCAATCACAAAGAGAACACCAGCACGCAGACAGATTATACCCCTTGACCATTCACAAAGAGAGCACAAGCACGCAGAAAGATTATACCCCTGAAAATTCACAAAGAGAGCACCAGCACGCAGACAGATTATACCCCCTGACAATTCACAAAGAGAGCAACAGCACGCAGACAGATTATACCCCCTGACAATTCACAAAGAGAACACCAGCACGCAGACAGATTATACCCCCTGACCTTATCACAAGGAGAACACCAGCACACAGACAGATTATAACCCCTGACAATTCACAAAGAGAACACCAGCACGCAGACAGATTATACTCCCTGACAATTCACAAAGAGAGCACCAGCACGCAGACACATTATACCCCCTGACAATTCACAAAGAGAGCACCAGCACACAGACACATAATACCCCCTGACAATTCACAAAGAGAGCACCAGCACACAGACACATAATACCCCCTGACAATTCACAAAAAGAACACCAGCACACAGACAGATTATACCTCCTGACAATTCACAAAGAGAGCACCAGCACGCAGACAGATTATACTCCCTGACAATTCACAAAGAGAGCACCAGCACGCAGACACATTATACCCCCTGACAATTCACAAAGAGAGCACCAGCACACAGACACATAATACCCCCTGACAATTCACAAAAAGAACACCAGCACACAGACAGATTATACCTCCTGACAATTCACAAAGAGAACACCAGCACGCAGACAGATTATACCTCCTGACAATTCACAAAGAGAACACCAGCACGCAGACAGATTATACCCCCTGACCATTCACAAAGAGAGCACCAGCACGCAGACAGAATATACCCCCTGACCATTTACAAAGAGAGCACCAGCACGCAGAGAGATTATACCCCCTGACAATTCACAAAGAGAGCACCAGCACGCAGACAGATTATACCCCCTGACAATTCACAAAGAGAACACCAGCACGCAGACAGATTATACACCCTGACCAATCGCAAAGAGAACACCAGCACACAGACAGATTATACCCCCTGACAATTCACAAAGAGAACACCAGCACCCAGACAGATTATACCCTCTGACAATTCACAAAGATAACACCAGCACGCAGACAGATTATACCCCCTGACAATTCACAAAGAGAACACCAGCACGCAGACAGATTATACCCCCTGACAATTTACAAATAGAGCACCAGCACGCAGACAGATTATACCCCTTGACAATTCACAAAGTGAGCACCAGCACACAGACAGATTATACCACTGACAATTCACAAAGAGAACACCAGCACGCAGACAGATTATACCCAGTGACAATTCACAAAGAGAACACCAGCACGCAGACAGATTATACCCCTTGACCATTTACAAAGAGAACACCAGCACGCAGACAGATTATACCCCTTGACCAATCACAAAGAGAACACCAGCACGCAGAGAGATTATACCCCCTGACCAATCACAAAGAGAACACCAGCACGCAGACAGATTATACCCCTTGACCATTCACAAAGAGAGCACCAGCACGCAGACAGATTATACCCCCTGACAATTCACAAGTAGAGCACCAGCACGCAGACAGATTATACCCCCTGACAATTCACAAAGAGAGCACCAGCACGCAGACAGATTATACCCCCTGACAAATCACAAAGAGAACACCAGCACACAGACAGATTATACCCCCTGACAATTCACAAAGAGAACACCAGCACGCAGACAGATTATACCCCCTGACAATTCACAAAGAGAGCACCAGCACGCAGACACATTATACCCCCTGACAATTCACAAAGAGAGCACCAGCACACAGACACATTATACCCCCTGACAATTCAGAAAGAGAATACCAGCACACAGACAGATTATACTTCCTGACAATTCACAAAGAGAACACAAGGACGCACACAGATTATACCTCCTGACAATTCACAAAGAGAGCACCAGCACACAGACAGATTATACCCCCTGACAATTTAAAAAGAGATCACCAGCACGCAGACAGATTATACCCCCTGACCATTCACAAAGAGAGCACCAGCACACAGACAGATTATACCCCTTGACAATTCACAAAGAGAACACCAGCACGCAGACAGATTATACCCCCTGATCATTCACAAAGAGAACACCAGCACGCAGACAGATTATACCCCTGATAATTCACAAAGAGAACACCAGCACGCAGACAGATTATACCCCTGACAATTCACAAAGAGAGCACCAGCACGCAGACAGATTATACCCCTTGACAATTCACAAAGAGAGCACCAGCACACAGACAGATTATACCCCCTGACAATTCACAAAGAGAACACCAGCACGCAGACAGATTATACCCCCTGACCATTCACAAAGAGAGAACCAGCACGCAGACAGAATATACCCCCTGACCATTTACAAAGAGAGCACCAGCACGCAGACAGATTATACCCCCTGACAATTCACAAAGAGAGCAGCAGCACACAGACAGATTATACCCCCTGACAATTCACAAAGATAGCACCAGCACGCAGACAGATTATACCCCCTGATCAATCACAAGAGAACACCAGCACGCAGACAGATTATACCCGCTGACCAATCACAAGGAGAACACCAGCATGCAGACAGATTATACCCCCTGACGATTCACAAAGAGAGCACCAGCACGCAGACAGATTATACCCCCTGACAATTCACAAAGAGAACACCAGCACGCAGACAGATTATAACCCCTGACCAATCGCAAAGAGAACACCAGCACACAGACAGATTATACCCCCTGACAATTCACAAAGAGAACACCAGCACGCAGACAGATTATACCCCCTGACAATTCACAAAGAGAACACCAGCACGCAGACAGATTATACCCCCTGACAATTCACAAAGAGAACACCAGCACGCAGACAGATTATACCCCCTGACAATTCACAAAGAGAGCACCAGCACACAGACAGATTATACCCCCTGACAATTCACAAAGAGAGCACCAGCACGCAGACAGATTATAACCCCTGACCAATCACAAAGAGAACACCAGCTCGCAGACAGGTTATAACCCCTGACCAATCACAAAGAGAACACCAGCACACAGACAGATTATACCCCCTGACAATTCACAAAGAGAGCACCAGCACACAGACAGATTATACCCCCTGACAATTCACAAAGATAGCACCAGCACGCAGACAGATTATACCCCATGATCAATCACAAGAGAACACCAGCACGCAGACAGATTATACCCGCTGACCAATCACAAAGAGAACACCAGCATGCAGACAGATTATACCCCCTGACAATTCACAAAGAGAGCACCAGCACGCAGACAGATTATACCCCCTGACAATTCACAAAGAGAACACCAGCACGCAGACAGATTATAACCCCTGACCAATCGCAAAGAGAACACCAGCACACAGACAGATTATACCCCCTGACAATTCACAAAGAGAACACCAGCACGCAGACAGATTATACCCCCTGACAATTCACAAAGAGAACACCAGCACGCAGACAGATTATACCCCCTGACAATTCACAAAGAGAACACCAGCACGCAGACAGATTATACCCCCTGACAATTCACAAAGAGAGCACCAGCACACAGACAGATTATACCCCCTGACAATTCACAAAGAGAGCACCAGCACGCAGACAGATTATACCCCCTGACCAATCACAAAGAGAACACCAGCGCGCAGACAGGTTATAACCCCTGACCAATCACAAAGAGAACACCAGCACACAGACAGATTATACCCCCTGACAATTCACAAAGAGAACACCAGCACGCAGACAGATTATACCCCCTGACAATTCACAAAGAGAGCACCAGCACGCAGACAGATTATACCCCCTGACGGCTGTTACGGCTGGGTGGTTGTGTTAGCATCCTTTCTCAACAATTTCATGCTGGATGGACTCTCCATTACGTTCGGAATCTTCTACCCGGAGTTCGTGGACTACTTCCTTGAAAGCAGATCCAAACCTGCCGTGGTCGGATCCGTTCTTGTAGGCGTCACATTATGCATAGGCTAGTAGAAAAATACAAATTATAAATTTATGTTTGTTCTATATACTCATTGTTGCCTTTTACTATAAACAGCGTATGTTTTTCAAACAACATCGAAAATGTTTATCGAATTCTCAGTTTGGGAATATGTAATGTAGATGAAGAAATTACAAAATTATTTAATGAATAAATATATTAATTTGAAAAAAAAAATTATTATTAATATCACGTACGCCAATGATGTTGTTATCTTCAAAGGTAAACTTCCTACCGACTTGGCTTACTTGTTTTATATAGACTTGTAGCTCTGTACGTGTTTGATGTGAGAGGTATATAAACTAAGTTAATTCACAATGGCTCATCAGTAAAGAGTAAAGAATATCTTCTTAGGTCCAGCAGTTGGCGTTCTCACCGAAAAATATGGTTGCCGCGTGGTTACCATGGCGGGCAGTGTGCTACCAACAGCTGCCTTCATCCCCGCTTCATACTCACCTAACATTGATATCCTCATAATGTCATACGGCGGACTTGGAGGCAGGATGGAGCTAAAATTTTTAAATAAAATAAATTGAAATAGGATTGAATTAGAATTGCTAGAAGTACTAAGTGACGTAGAATGTAATTCAGTAGAACTAGATAAATTGTGTTAAATGATGATGTTTCCCAAACCTCACATTTGCTTTACTCAATACTAGTAATATATATATATATATATATATATATATATATATATATATATATCTTTACCACAGCAAAAAGAAACTGAAATCATATTATTGTGAATTTAAATGAACAATTGACATAATTGAATTACAATTGAAGTTTTATTAGCATTCATGAACCGATTTTCAATAATATTTTATTGAAATAAAATCTGAACTTAACCAGATCCGATAACCGGCCCGTTTGTCTCTACAAATGTCTAGTAAAGATACCTGAACAAGCATTATTTTGTAAAAGTGATACATGTTTTCCGTTTACTTTCAGGTACAGGCTTCGGTCTGATGTATCTTCAATCCATCATCATAGTTATATATTATTTTGACAAGAACAGGGCGTTTGCCACAGGGGTTGCTATGTGCGGGTCAGGAATAGAGGTGTTTGCATTTGCTCCGTTGTTTGAATTTTTAATCAGGTCTTACAGCTGGAAGGGAGCTTTATGGGTATTGTTAGCGATCCTCTTGAACGGCGTCGTAGCAGGGGCACTTTTTAGGCCACTCAACGCCTGTACAACACAATGTTATCTGAAAACAACGCATAAAGGAGAAATGCTAGATAATCAATGTTTAATGGAACATAGGTCAGAAAGGAAAAGCTGTCATGTGCGTGCTGCTTCGTTCATTCTTTCGGTCCTGGGTGTGGTTAACGAGAGGATGAACTTATCTCTTCTCAAGGACCCAGTGTTTGTCTTGTACGGTATTTCATGTTTAATTTGCATGTTAGGTAAGTATAAGAACCACAACGCCCACCGACTACTAGAGATTAATATCAGTTGATAAAATCCTAACTATGAGAAAAATCTGTGTTGGTGATCATGAGTAAGCATTATTCGAGATTGAAAGTCGTATTCACTTAAAGATTTAAAATATAAAAATAACACACATCACGTTTATGTAGACCATTATGGGGAATATAGAAGAAACTAAGTTGACAGGGAAATTGTAAGAACCTGGTAGTTATTATATTAACTGACTCTCTGTTCACATATATTTTCGTTAACATAAATCTTGACGTATCAGGTTTTCTGGTGCCGTACAACTACCTGCCAGGATACGCCGTGGGTCTCGAGATCCCTCCGGCCCGGGCCGCCCTCATCATGTCCGTGATCGGGATCGTGAACACTCTGACCAGTGTTGTTTGTGGCTGGGTGTCTGACAGACCCTGGGCAGACTGTCTAGTCATCAATAACGGCGCTCTAGTCATGGGAGGTGTCGCCACTGTACTGTGTCCACTGTGGTTCAGGCACTTCGGATTACTATGTCTATACGCATGTGCACTAGGAGCTTCAATGGGTAATGTGTTTCCCTCCCTGTCTCTCCCTGTCTTGCTCTCTCCTCAAACATGTAACTTCAAACGTGACCGGTTCAGTTATGCGGCCAACCGCGCAGCTGTACTCTATTGCATCTGATATTTTAAGATTCATTACGTGTTTTTACATAAGCATTCAAATACGGGTTGACGTGAAAAGGTTTACGAAATAATAATATGTTTTCTTCGGGTTGTCTTAGTCTGTAAAAAGAATATATTTTTGTGATTAAGAAATATGAAAACCTACTTTTTATTATCATGCCCGTGATCACGTCGCTACGTTCCATCATTATGGTGGATCTGTTCGGATTTGAAATCTTGGCCAAGTCATTCGGTCTGGTGGAGTTGTGTCAGGGAGTCGGCTGCTTCATCGGACCACCTATGGCAGGTTAATCAAATATCTAACCATTCATATATGAATAAACATCAGTTACAATCAACATGTGCAAGATTGACTAATAAATTACAACATAGGTTTTTGCTGCGAGTTGGATCCTTCAGTTAACACATTATACATGGCATTCTTTCAACTGTGATCGTTGTCCCAATAGCGGAGCTTCGCGAAAACGTTCCAGGCATCCTGTAATTACTAGTCATGTAGTTGAATTAAATGTTTAAAATGTAAACATCATTTAATTTTCATTTTTCTAAAAGAATCGGTGTCGGATTTATATTCCACACACAAAAAAAAAATTAAAATGGATTTCTCTCACATGTCAAAATATACCGTTAAGTGTCAAACGGACCAAGGTCAACACATTTTAATATTTTATATTGAACATTTATATATATATATATATATATATATATATATATATATATATATATACATATATAAATTATTCCTGTCAGGTTTTCTCTGTGACACGACGGGCAGCTACAAGTTTTGCTTCTACATGGCCGGAGGCACGCTCATCCTGGCAGGTCTGGTTTGTTTCCCTCTTCGCCGCTTGGAGGCGTGGCTGGATAGAGGGCCTAAAATAAGGATGTCTGGATCTTGTCAGCGTGATAGGGTAACATAAAATGTAACTGTTTAGTCCAAGGAGTCTAAACCATGAAAGATGAAGCAACATGCAGGGAATAGATGACGGGTTATAAAAGTACTCAAGACTGCATTTAAGACTATACTAATATTCCCCGCCATGCACTTGTATTATTTATGACAAGGGAAACTTATTTGGAATTTGATATAAATCTGTTCAGGATCTTGGTTGGGCTATTCTTGCTGTAATATCTGTCGAATGTTTTTATGACCCACCAATTTATACAAGCACGTGTATTGAAAAAAAGTGCAATACACACTAAATCCCCTTCATTATACAAGTTTTACATGGGGGTATGATACACATACTGGTTAAAGGACATCTTTTGTGGAAATTAGGCATATGTCAGATAATTATTCTTATAATATGTTTCATTATACAAGATTTTATTCAAAAACGTTTATGTACACGTTTATGGTGGAACAGGTTACCATGCGTTTTCATTTGGAAAAAAGTGAAACAAAGATTTCTTAAAATATCATTTTTTTATAATTTGTTACAGTTTTACCTTGAATACCAATTCGGTTATCATGAACAAGAATTCCTGTGGATTTGAGGGACAATTTTAGTCACATACAATTATGCAAGTGTAGTTTCAAGTTTAAAAGTTGTTGAAGGTATAATAATGTCTGAGTCACAGGGAAACCACAGGTCACAGCTTCAAACCTTCTAAAAAAAAAAAAAATTGGAAAACTTATGACAGAAATTAACATTTTCTAGGATAATATATTAGGTTTCTAATATGTGAGAACGATAATCAACCACTTATTTGGAAATATGTTTGAAAGTAAGAACGGATATTGTAGTAGATATCATGGTAATTCGGTTGGAAGTCAGTTGGAACAAGAACATAAAGGAATACAAGGGGGACCTTGAAGCGTTAGACTTGATGGTCAACTTTTGTCCTCTGAATCAGTATTCCGTATGACATCCTGCTATACCTCGTTTCAAAGGTTACTGTTCACGCAGCGACCTCGCTGATAGATGAATAGCTTATTTTAATGTACACGTCATTAGTATGTTCTGAGGTATGTACATTCTTCGGGAAAAGCTTCTATCCGTTAAAAAAAAAAACTGTAAAATCATCTTATATATCCTCCCTATATTGATTTATCCTTTATTTAATAATAATACATGTAACCAGTCAAAGAACTTTGAACATTTAAATAACCCCTGTCCCATTCCGGATCGCAGATGTAAATATTATCATGACCCGATGTTCAAAACATACCGATATACGGATTTCTTGCCATATACACAAAGCACAAAATAAAAAATAAAACATGTCTGTACATATTTCATTGGTACAGTATCTCAATGTAAATCTATATCTATTTTAACTTTTAGAGTAAAAAAATGAGCCAACTCATTTAATGAACGCCAACCACCAACCCCATCCTCCGACTTTACTCCGGTAAAAGGCACGGTCAACCGTGTCAAGCGCAACGATGTTTCAGAAAACACTGAGAACGAAACTAGAAACATTTTTTTTTTCTATTATAATAATAATAATTACTATTATTATTATTAATGTGAATATTTAAAATAAAATATTTAAAATTTGATAATTTAGCGAGGAACACATACGTTGGTGCTCAAACATGGTTTGTTGCACATCGTACGGAAGTACGTTGGTGAGCATTACTCATACATGGTTGAGGATGTCCGGGTGTAATTAATGTTTTGGCGTCACAATATTTCGTGGTTTAAACATTGAAAGGTCCCTAAGAACAACGTCATAGGTGTTTGTTAATCCCCATCGTATATCCCCGCGGAAAAGAAACCGCGGGTGGGGAAAGGTTTAGAAATTGCGTCAGTCACCCGTTTGCCTCCTTACACTAAACATCGAAGAAGGTAAGGTACCGTACTTTGTTCAGCTTTTGCAACTGGAATTAGCTTTATGGATTATGCAAATTAAAAAAAAAAAAGATAAATATTTATAGATATACATTTATTGTATTTACTGGTAAATTTGTGGCAAATTTCTATATATTACTTGTAATAATTTTCTGACTGTTGTGACGCACTAGTTTATTTAGAGTCAGTTGAACCAAGTCATTTTGGCCCCGGAAGACGGAAGAAAGGGTTCTAATAAAAGTAAAAAAAGATACTTACAAAGGGAATAATGAAGATAGTAAAGCGCAGAAAGTAGGAACAGAGCAGTTACAACTGGCAGATTCCAATGAGGAGATAGATAGCCAGGAGGACATGTGTTTTTCTGTCTACAGTTGCAGGCTTTTTTGTCAGTTGCTTGGTTGTGCAGTGTTTTTTGTAAGCGGCTGTTATTATTTGCATCGTATTTCTCATACAACTGTAGCTGAGTTTGATCGTGTTTTTGTTAAAGATTTTGTGTAACTTGTTATCCATCGAGAAATGCTTTTTGATAAGTTTTGAGAACTGTTCTCCGACATTTGTTTTGGCATTCTTGCTGTATAATAGGGTTTTATCAAATTATCTTTCTTTCTGTTGTTGTCCATTACTGCCGTATCCAGCATTGTAATGGGCGCGTTCATTGGTTTGTTGTCCATTACTGCCGTTTCCAGCATTGTTATCGACGCTTTCATTGTACGCCGTTTTCTTCAAGGCTGATTCTAAATGATGGGTGGTTTGTGATTTGATTGGCAATTCATGTAGACGGATTCGTCGTTTGCGGTTGCTATAGGGTTTGGTTTATCCAGTGTAGATGTTAGTGTAGCATGCAGCTATAACTTAGTTTAACAGTATATTTGTTCAGTAGTTTATAGAGTGTGTGTCCAGGTGGGAGGCATTTGTACGTACAAGCATATGCACATAGAAATAAAACCACGCACACAAATTTACCCTTCAGCTCTCACAGCACGCCTTGTCGTATATAAATAGCCATTCACAACAGATCTCACTGCATAAACAATTAGGCATTTATATACAAACTATCATGATCGTGGATTTGTCCTCTGTCGCTTCTTGTGACAAATACATCACCGGAGAATTCATTACTCATCTCGGTAATTTAGGCCGGGGAAGTCAAAGTTTTCTTAATTTAATACGTAACTGTGTAGGTTAACAGTACAAGATCTCGGTTTTGTTTTCTTCGTTCCTAATCACACGCACATCCCTTTCCTCCTATACAATACAATAGCCTTACTATCACAAATTTAATTTATTTACAAATAATGTGAAAACCTAGTTTCAAGCAGCATGTGCTTAATGTATTTACAAATTACTATTACTGTTTCTGCCATTAATTATTCCCATGTCTTTTTTTCAATACGTTTATTGACAATAAGGCATCATACAATACACATATAAAAATTAACATAAACATACATTAACTTAACAAACATTAAAGGGTACATACATTTTACATACATGAAAAAAAAATGAACATAAAACAGGTAAAGTTACTGCATCTGTAAATGTTACAGAAACTATTCAGATATATCATTATACAAATATTTTAATACTCTCACAGAGAAGGCTTCATTTTCTCCAATTTTACGAAATGCTTGTCTAATTTATTTTTATTTTCCGCCACTTTATATTCAATACGTTACATGTTAAATATTATTGCTGCACATATATGTAGAGAGTCTTTTTGGTGAATAAGAAAACTAAAAAGAAACACATATTTTTGTATGAAAGAAGCAATTGATTTATCAACACATACCCTGTCGTCTTAATGGCAACTCCGAGCAACACATTTTATTTATTCTCTGACATTTTTATATCGAATGCCAATAGTCAACAACAAATCCAACTATACACTAAGCAACTTTGAGCACATTCTGAAAATAAATGAACTGATGTTTCTGCATTCAGACAAAAAGGGGCATCTATCACTTTCAATGAATTTCAATCTATATACATTTTTAATGGTAAAATATTATTCAGAACTATATACTGAACATCTCTAGTTTTTGTTTCAGATGTGGTTTTAAAAGGTCTCTCATAAACTAAATGTCAATCTATGTCCGTCCCTACTTGTTTTTGCTTTTCCATGTGTGCAGTTGGGGGACTTCCTTTCCCCCATATTTCAATAAATTGCTGTGGAATTTTATTTTCCAAAATATCCTGGTGTGCTATTTAAAAGTTTAAGCCACTTTCTAGGTACAGAATGTGAGACAGTGGTCCAGTTTTTGACTCTCTCAATTCCAATCCTGAATCCTGCCATTTTATCAGTTCACTAATTTTATAAAGTTATATCCGTATCTAAAGATAGTATTAAAATAGAAGGATAATATTTCCCTGCTTGAAAGATAATTGTTCCAGAGCGGCTGCGCGAAAATTTTAGCTCGATTTTTGGGTATCTTTCAAATAGAGGTTGCTTTTTTTCATTATATAATATTGGCAAGTATTACGGGATCGGTGCAGTGTCAAAATTACAATTTGCACTTTTTATACCACTAATTTTTCTGACAAAAGGTAGGTATTGTTATCCAAGAAGTTTCTGAAGAATTAATAAATTTATTTTACCCTTTATAAGTTTTTGGCAATTTAAAACAAGTTCAATATCAGTTTTTTTAAACCGCCATCTTTATAATCCACAATGAGTGAGGTTTGTTTCACTTTCGACTTTTTATACTTTTTTAGAAAAATCTCATCATTATTTTATCTTGAACTTTCTCGAGGGGAAGGATGTTGGAAATTGCATCATACAAGAAAAAAAAAATGTTTTTGGTATAGCAAATGTTGTCAAAACAGTTATTCGCCCCCTCCCCCTCCCCCCCCCCAAAAAAAAAAAAAAAACAGATCTACGATGTACTAAAAATGTAGTGAAGGAAGTTAATACGTTATCGAAATTGGATTTCTGATTCATATAGTACTGCTGTCCTAGAATTTTGATTGCATTTCTACTTAACCTTTTCCAGTTGAAGGGGCCTATTATCTTATAACTATTTTAATTGGCCTAGCTAAGAAACATCTGACTTTTCAAAGTTAATTTTTAGAGAAGAATAAGTAGAAAAATTAACAAAATACGCCCTCCAGGTGAAATAGAGAGTGTTCATCTTTAACAGATAATTTAGAACCTCTGCAAATAAACACTTTTTTATCACTGACTTGGCAACATAAATTCTCCCTATAGTTTTATTATTCTTTACCATCAAACTAATTATTTCCAGAATTATAATGAATAGATAAGGAGCCAGACGATCCTGTTTCCGTGCTCCCCTTTCTTAATTAAAGTATTGTGATTTGTACCCATTATTCACTACACTGCTCTCACTGTTTTGTATGCAACACGGTGTTCCAACCGAACAAAAAGCGGCAGTATATTTTGCTCCTACCAAAATCCTAGGTATATCTTCAGTATCACAAAAATGTAATACATCAGCAATTAATCTTACTGGCTCCCCAATATATTGATGTCGAACGAAAGTATATTGATCTGGTCCCATTATGGTTGACAATAAGGGCTTTATACGATAAACCAATATTCTGCTTATAATCTTCGTTTAAGAAGCTTATAGGCCTCCAGTTTATATATATATATATATATATATATATATATATATATATATATGTAACAGTAGTTGTCACACCGGGTTTGGTTAAGGACAACTATTGGGTAGTGGGCCGCACATACAGATCACGTCTTTCAGTCTCACCACCCGAAGCACTACACAGAATGTGCTATACAGGTTTAATGTGCTGGAATGAGAAAAACACATGGCATTGAACTCTCCCGTACAATAGGTGTCTGCCAATTCATATATACAATTAAAATGGAGATAAATATACAATAGAAAATATACACAGAATATACTCCGTTTTCAGAATTACAGTTAACATTCACTATCACAGTGTGCGGCACTTACACTGTGTTTACACATTGAGAACATTTTTACTGGATAACCACCTTTGGTCATAGATAACTCAAGCTCTCTGACCATATTTAGCAAAATAAGCGTGTAAAAATATATATGATGATATTAGATAACATTACCGTTATTCTGACAATATTTTGACTGACATACTTTACGGAATATGACATCGAAACACTAATTCAGGAAATACACCGAAAACTACGTACCTGGAATGAGAAAAACACATGGCATTGAACTCTCCCGTTCAATAGTTGCCTGCCAAGTGACATTAATCGGGAAACGGCGGCAAAACCAGGTACACTATTTATATGCAAATGTACAATATTACTAATAATTGAGTAAGTTCTTGCAATGTATCACAAAAACGTATAAGCACTGGTTAGTATTTCCTATATTAAATATAACATTTACTATTACATCAAACATATAATTATACCTTGATATTGCAGTCAAATCATAACTTGTCAGAAATTAATTATCGGGTCAAAGGTGACAACCCAGGTGCTTTGCCCCCGAGGTGGATTACAGCTTTGGCGCGCTGCTGACAAATAATACCGCAGTGTGTACACTCTGGCACGTACATAGACCACAAGAAATAAATAACCGAAACTGTCAGCAGTATACCCGGTCACATACACACACACACACCATCACACACACACACATATATATATATATATATATATATATATATATATATATATATATATTAACAGTCTCGACTTGACTTGGGAATAAGTGATATGATAGCTTGTTTTGATAGCACTTTATACGCATCACAACGTGTGAATGCACCACCGGTGTAACGCTCGGATGCCCAAATATCAACGGTATATTTTAAGCTCTTGTATAATTTTGCAAGTAATTATTTCCATGTCATTAATACTTTATTTCTGCTTATTTAGCTGAGACTAAACTATGAACATTACTGTATGCTTGTTTTTACAACAATATTCTAACCTCGTATAGAGCGGATTCATGTAAACACTTGATTATTAATATACAGAGACTGACGCCCCCACCGCCATTTAACGTTGCAATCAGGCAGGAACAATTCGAGCCGAGTTCACGAATTCCCTTAGTCACATTCATTGCAGACTCGCCTAAACGGCTCGCCTGCTTAGTGACACAAGCCTCGCAAACCTCACGGCTTGCATTACATTTCTTTGGTTTATAACCAATTCCTATAGTTACAGCTGCAAAGAGCATAATTAACGTGCTTGATATACGATATATACTTTGTATAATCACTAAACGTATGCGAATTCATTTACGCCATTTAAAATCAAATTGGGCATCGAAAGTCGATAGACAAAGCAAGACACAACTGTTGTGCTAGCCGGATCGAATTGTGTGGCTAACATGGTATCTGGTTCTATTAATACTCCCCTTTCATTAAACGATAACGGAGTTTATCTGTATGAGGTTAAGGCTCTAATCAGACCAGCATGTAAACTATATACATTCATTCCCACGAAGGTTTGAAGTTAAGAAAGGGTTTGAAAACAATCAGGTCATAACACATTTTGTTGTAAAACTTAAGCTCGAAGGTAAAACTTGCCATTTTAGGTTATATTAAACACCTGCAAATCTCAGGCACTGTTAACCGACATCATCATGCCACAATTGACGGCAAATTAAAAGCATTTCTTCTTGGATCAGTTATAAACGCTTCATTTTGTTTTGTACAACTTGGCATAGTTATTGCATTCCCTAGTACATTGGCAGAGATGTCGCCACAGCGTTCCCTTTAAGATATATGTTGAAGTAACACGTTTTCTCCGGGCCAAGTTAATGCTTCCGTCATTACGTTTATGATAATGGCCAAACACTTAGTATCCAGCAAAATATATACAAAATTACACTGGTTTGGGTCAATTGCATTATAAATATTCAACATACACACACACACACTGTTTGTCTGTTGATGTGAGAAGTCTGAGTCGTCTGAACTTTCATCCGAGGCCTAGGAGGCAGTGCGCGATTTCTCTCTCCTTTTCAGGCGTGGTACAGGTCTGTTTCAGTGTTCCCTATATTCCTTTGATCAATCGTCTTACTGCGATGTGATTCCACCGTCCAAGGATGGTATGTTTCTTACACAAGGGTTGCTGGTAAATCATTTTATTCCTGCGTTCTCTGGTTGGTCGCCGGCTGCTTCTTGGCGCTCTTTGTTAATTTTTGCGTACAATAGAGTGACCGAGTGTTGTTTAAACGAACAGGTAAACCCTTGGGGTCCCAGGCATTCTTGGCTTTATAATAGGAAGCCTCCGTGCGTTAATCGGATGATATAGGTTGGGTGTCCAATGACATATTGTTCGTATATAATCAAGTTCAGAACATCCACTTCACAATATAAATCACTATCGGAGTCTACACTTTGACGGCTGCTTCTCAGAGTAGACAGGTTTTTATAAAACTAAGAAAATCCATGTACCCTGATTCTGAGTCAATCTTTCTTACAGATCGTAAGGTATGGGTACTGTTCACTGAAGGATAGTAACGAGATCCGTAGAAGACGGAGAAGTGAAAGTCCACATGACATCCAGGCCTTTGCATACTACGTGCAGCAGACTGCACAAACCGCCCATACCCTCTACTGTCAACATCCACGTCAGGGGCTCACATCTTTTTATTTCATAATTTTATTCGTAATCCAACTCCTGCAGGACCTGTCCAGTGTGTCTAGTTTTCTTTAATTATGATAAGCTGATCCTGCGGGTTGGTGTCTCTGTAACCTGATCACTTGTCACTTGGCTGCCGTTGCTTAGGAGATGGATGTCATGGACTTGATCAGTCTTGAGACTTGACTCGGTAAAGTTGACAATCGGCAGGTCATGTAGTAGAGACCAAGAACAAGAACGGTGGCCTTTTTTCCCAGAATAAACTTTCTTTTTTCTTCATCACTGACCTTGAACTGCTTATCACTTGGTTACTTGATTAAGAATGTAAGGCTGAGGATGGGACGTGTAAATAAATTCCAGTGTCGACTGAGATAGTGTTATCGACAAACGCACCTTCGTTATTCACAGACGGGTTCGTCCAAACAGGCCTGTAGCAATGTGCCCTCTAGATAAGGAATAACAGATAATTTGAATTTTGCTGTAGTTCCTCACCTGAAACCTGTTGCACACGGCGTTTTGTAAAATTTTTGTGAAATGACATGTTCCTTTGACCATTTGCATTCATTATCTGGTAAACCGTGTACAAGGTGTTATGAGTGTGTGTATAAAAATGCGGCTTATTTATATACAACGAGTGGGGTTATTGTACATAAAGGGCGGTATATTTGTATATTGATGCGGTGTTCTTTTATTATGTTTTGAACATCTATAATAATACAAATGTGGCTGTAGTTAACTTCAGGAGAAGTCTACATTACGTTTTAAACGTAAATGACATAGATTACAAACAGCAACATCGTAAACATTAGGTTCTTACTTGGATTTCCAAGTGATGTACACAACAACAATAAGCAGCACGAGGACCAGGGAGACCGCTAATAAAGACACTACTGAACACAAGATGAAGGAAATGGAGGAAATTATACAGGGTATAATGGCAAGTAAAGCCGTTTGCAGCACCATGAGAGGAAGAAGATGAATGTTTACTATTACACATTTTATTCATTTAATGAAATGTCATACCAATTAAAATTCGTTGTCCATAATCTTGTTTAGATTAGTCATTGTCTATAATTTTGTTTAGGTTTATCGTCGTTTCATTATCTTGTTTAATTAACGTTGTCCATCATTTGTTAAGAATAATCTTTTTGCATAATCTCGTTGAGATATTTCGTTTTCCGTAAACTTGTTTAGATTAGAGGTTGTTCATAATCATATTTAGATTTATCTTTTTTCATATAAATGTTTACATTGACAAGCCATAGTCTTATTTATATAAATTGTTGTCTATGATCTTGCATATTTACGTTTTCCATAATATTGTTTAAAACATAATTGTCCATAATCATGTTAAGATAAAACCTTTCTATCACATCATATGAAAGTGAACGAAATACCTTTAACATGAACTGTATGTATGAATGAATCTACCTGTCAGACGTTTCTTTCCCGCTTTACGTACGTCCTCAGTTGAACGTATTACGTTTTTTGTCGGCAAGGATTCAATGTTATCCGATGCTGTAATTGTTAACATGCTTCTCGTTGTAGTAGGTTTATACTGTGATGAGATTCTTGGGGCTTGTCAAATATGTAAATATGATATTGGATTCAGGTATGTTATAAATAATTGTGCTCCCAATGACAAATTGTCCCATTTTATTCTTCAAGACGACTCCATAAAGGCGATCATTTAGATAAGATTAATCTTGAGTAATTTTTAAAAATAGATGACACAGCATACTTATTCAGAAATTAACATAACAAAATAAATATAATTGCGCACGACAAAGTAATTAAGGTTCAGATAGATTATTATGATTACTAATTGCGTGTTTTTGCCAGGTGAACGGCCTGGGTATGGTAACCTGCCCTTTCATGTGTGCTGAGTTATTTAGCCAGTTATTTTCGGCTGGTTTTCACTAAAGACGAACAGACTGGCCAGACTTGGATCTGACCGCCGTCACTCAAGTTCTGAGAACAGGGGCGATGTTCAGTTTGTTTCATGTTAGTCCGTTAGGACTCGGAACTAGATTTTTCCGTTTTATTTAAGCCAATTTTAACTTTCACTATAGATATGTTATTATTGTTTATTTTCGTCATATCCATATATGGTTATTTTCATCATGGGATGCTTACAAAAAAAAAAGAAAAAAACGTGTACAAATACCTGTAGTTGGATATATGTTTGATTTAGCCAAGCCAATCCAGCAGCCATCTGGACACTCTTTGTATATATGGGAGACATTTTTGAGAGTAGAAAGATAAATTAGATATTTTTGGCTTTGTTTGCAATAAAGACCAGCAGCCAGCCAAGTTTGCTTTCCTTGTTCGAATACGCACTCCTTTTTATCCTTAAGGCATGCACCGTGATGTCCTTAAACGAACCGAAAATAATAAAATAAACACTGTTGATCGTATAGGTACAAAGCGAAAACAAATAAAAAATGGTTGATGCTACAAACTTATACATATATACACAGTAAAACAATGATGACGATGAACACATTTTCACATTCCCTTTATTTGGGTTGCTATAATCGAGAGGTATGTAGTCTACATGCAAAGCTCCCATGTAGTGGAGTTTTCCTAATAATAAGTCTCCCAAGCACACGGTGGTACAGAAACGATACTAAACATTTCATTATTAAATTCTATTTTTTAGCCATCATTTATGGCATTAAAAGATTGTGTGCACACGGAGAAGTAAATGACCAGACTTTTTTCTCAAAGGTTTGTTAAAAATAGATCCCGTTGTACTTACCCTCGCATATAAATCTCCTTTTAAACGAACAACGAAGCGCATGGAGCTGATTGTCTCTAAACACAACACAATTACGTCCAGGAGATTCTTCATTAGCAAATCCATCCTTTTCTAAACAATTATGTGATGACCAGAATATATATATATATATATATATATATATATATATATACTATAATATCTGTAGATATTAGAATATAATATACGATATAATTATACCTAAATATGCATGGAGTTCATTTTTACGTTCATTATTCGCGAGAGGGGGCTGAACTTAGAAATCGACAATAAACATAATAACAAAGATAAACAAGATAACCAGAGTGATATTAAATTCATTATATTTTTAATTTAAAAATTAGTACGGCATTACACAATGTTATATATTACCGTAATTTCCCCCATTTATCCATTTCCAAACAAACGCTGACGTCTTGCGTTGAATAGATCTTGTAACATTAATGTAACCTGGGTTACCATTGTACGTGTTGGAATCTGAAAATATGTAATTCCAATATCATTCTGGTTTGTTTAGGTGGTGATCAAAAGTAATGTTATGTGTGACATCATCAATAAATTATAAGCAAGAACCCTCTCTGTGAAATGTGTGGGAAACAATTCTTAATTATTATATCTTCGAATTGTAATAAACATAATAACAAAGATATACAAGATTACCAGGGTGATATTAAATTCATATTTTTAATTTAAAAATTAGTACTGCATTACACAACGTTATATATTACCATAATTTCCCCCATTTATCCATTTCCAAACAAACGCTGACGTCTGGCGTTGAATAGATCTTGTAACATTAATGTAACTTGGGTTACCATTGTACGTGTTGGAATCTGAAAATATGTTATTCCAATAATTATTCTGGTTTGTTTAGGTGGTGATCAAAAGTAATGTAGTGTGTGACACCATCAATAAATTATAAGCAAGAACCCTCTCTGTGAAAGGTATGAGTAACAATTCTTAATTTTTAATTCTTCGAATTGTAATTAATTATTTTTTAAGGTTTTAGTAAGTCTTCGTTAATTCACGGTCTGTTAATCCTCTTATGTTTTCTCCATTACGGAAGTATCCACGATTTTAAGGCTAAAAGCTTGTGATTAATTGACTGGAGTTGAGTACGTGTTGACTTGATTAAATCTGCGTAAAATAATTTTGATGCATTAAAAACTTTCCCCACACAAAATTGCCCATTAATACACATGGGTGCGATCACTCGCTTGTTTTTGCTGTTCTGGTTGAGTGGGCGCTCATTGAATATTGGGCACACCGGGGCAGAGCGCTCGGGTCAGTAAGTTCATAGGTCACCAGTTCAGAGGTGAGGGGGCACGCCTGCGTAAATGGCTTAGCTAGCGTGACGGGACTAATGAATATTCATAGAGCTACCAAGCAATTTGCTCACTGTTAAGGTTTAATCATTTTTGCACCTCATGAATAGTCAGTGGCTTTCAGTGGAGTCCGGTGATAAAATGAGCTCCCAGACTGTAGTCCTTCGCACTTTAACTACAGCCGCCAACAAAGAGAGATCACCAGCAGGACAGGAGCCGCATATCTCAGATCGAAAGGCTGAGGTTGAAGACCCGTAAGTTGTTCTCACTTAGCACATTCTTGTAGATGTAATTCTGGATGCATACTTTTATGTCACAATTTGAATACAGATTGTAAATACTTAAAGTGGACATTTTACTTTATCTCGCAGTATAAATGCAGATTCGTTAATACTCAAAGTAAACTTTTAAGGAGGGTTCGTTAGACCTTAATTTTAAAAATAGTTTGATGTTTCGAGGAGTAAGCGTATTTGTAATCCCAGTGCAGAGCGCATATCCTTTTAATGTGAATGTATTTTAAAGCCGAAGACAGTTTAAATGTGTAGTGCACAGGATTAGTCTCGGCTGTCGGTCACTCCATGTGCAAATTATAATTGATAAAATACGGGGTTTTTCCAAAATGTCTATGTGTGATGTATACCAAGGATTGTTAATAATCCCACCCACCGTTAGGGCATCACAGGTAACACTGCCAATGCTATTTCGTTTGGCGTGTACAGCGCTGGTAATACGTAAGTTAAATGTTCGACTATAAGTGAGTGTAACGGGCATAAGCCCAAGGTTTATGTAAGGTTCCCGATATAGGAACCTTTCTAGGCAGAAGACCCTCATGGCATTCCTGCCGTGTTATTTGAAATGGCCATAGGAGTTATGGAGTATTTCTGTGGCTTTTTTTCTGATAGTTTTTACCCTGGATGGAGACCACTTCGGCAATGTCGATAGCGCAGGGGCGCAGATTTGGGTGAACTGCATGGTGTACCACATGTCCAGCTGACGGACAAGAGGACATCCAGGGAGGTGAAGGACTGGTCAAGGTCTAAAGTATGAGAATCGGTTTATATTATCCTCTTTAACTTCTTTTGTTTTTGCATATTCTACATTTTTAACCTGTGTATCAGACATTAGAATTACATTTCAAGGACCTTGCCAAATATCCCGATTTGAGAGCTTTAAAAAAGAGCATTGACTGCTTAACAATACAGGATGCGATGAGCTGTTTCCAATAATCTCTTCGGTCGCTCATGTATAACCCGTCCCCTTATCGTTCCTTCTTACCTTTATCTATCAGGATACAAGCTGATATCGGTAGTAGGACCGTTGTGCAGCAAACTAAAAGGCGAGTCCATGTGAATCCTAGCATATTGATGATGACAATATCTACGTTAAGTACACACAAAAAAACGACATTAGCAAGCTAATAATAATATGGCCTCCTGTCGGCTTACATAGCAATAAGTATAATACACGCTTATTTATATCGGCCGTTTATTTTATGGAAATTAGTACGACAGCTGTCGGAGAGATACTTTGATGTTTCATTTCAAAAAGACACGATGGATGTTTTCTGTATCAATAATGGGGATTAATTTCATTTTGCGGTGGTTATACTATGTATTTTTGTAATTTGTGAAATTATTTACCATTATATCTCGCAAGATAAATATCTGGTTAAAGCAATTTGTCTTCTATGTACATTTAATTTGTTTATTTAATGGTGGTGTCATGCCAATATATTGACCTGGGAAGGAAGTTGGTAGGTTGTGAGGTTTTTAATTTGACAAGTACCAGCCATGTAAATACTGAGCACATTAATGAACACTGGAACACTGGTCCCTTCTTTATTAGAATCACAGGTTAATACGATGCACTTTTATTAATGTTTAAAGTCGTAAGTTAAAGACCAACATTAAGCGTGCGTGGTCAACCTTGAAATAGCGTTGTAAATATATATATATATATATACATATATAAATAAATGGCTTAAAGAAAGCTGTGTGCCTGTATATATATATATATACAGGCAAACAGCTTTCTATAAGCCATTTTTTTTCATTTCGGTACAACCATTGTTTAGAAATATATTAGGTTATATCATTTTATAGGGACACACTTTTTTATTATCATTCACATAAATTACTTTGTTTATCCGTGGTTATCGGATGAAAGAGTATTATGATACACTGATAAGCCACGTTAGTGAAATGTCGGCCAGAGCCAGATGTAACTGTAGATATTTATTGTTTAGATTCCTTGACCTCCGCATATTCATATTTGTTTATTTATTGAATATATATTGCTCTTAAGAAATATAAGTTCTATTAATACTCCCCTTTCATTAAACGATAACGGAGTTTATCTGTATGAGGTTAAGGCTCTAATCAGACCAGCATGTAAACTATATACATTCATTCCCACGAAGGTTTGAAGTTAAGAAAGGATTTGAAAACAATCAGGTCATAACACATTTTGTTGTAAAACTTAAGCTCGAAGGTAAAACTTGCCATTTTAGGTTATATTAAACACCTGCAAATCTCAGGCACTGTTAACCGACATCATCATGCCACAATTGACGGCAAATTAAAAGCATTTCTTCTTGGATCAGTTATAAACGCTTCATTTTGTTTTGTACAACTTGGCATAGTTATTGCATTCCCTAGTACATTGGCAGAGATGTCGCCACAGCGTTCCCTTTAAGATATATGTTGAAGTAACACGTTTTCTCCGGGCCAAGTTAATGCTTCCGTCATTACGTTTATGATAATGGCCAAACACTTAGTATCCAGCAAAATATATACAAAATTACACTGGTTTGGGTCAATTGCATTATAAATATTCAACATACACACACACACACACACTGTTTGTCTGTTGATGTGAGAAGTCTGAGTCGTCTGAACTTTCATCCGAGGCCTAGGAGGCAGTGCGCGATTTCTCTCTCCTTTTCAGGCGTGGTACAGGTCTGTTTCAGTGTTCCCTATATTCCTTTGATCAATCGTCTTACTGCGATGTGATTCCACCGTCCAAGGATGGTATGTTTCTTACACAAGGGTTGCTGGTAAATCATTTTATTCCTGCGTTCTCTGGTTGGTCGCCGGCTGCTTCTTGGCGCTCTTTGTTAATTTTTGCGTACAATAGAGTGACCGAGTGTTGTTTAAACGAACAGGTAAACCCTTGGGGTCCCAGGCATTCTTGGCTTTATAATAGGAAGCCTCCGTGCGTTAATCGGATGATATAGGTTGGGTGTCCAATGACATATTGTTCGTATATAATCAAGTTCAGAACATCCACTTCACAATATAAATCACTATCGGAGTCTACACTTTGACGGCTGCTTCTCAGAGTAGACAGGTTTTTATAAAACTAAGAAAATCCATGTACCCTGATTCTGAGTCAATCTTTCTTACAGATCGTATGGGTACTGTTCACTGAAGGATAGTAACGAGATCCGTAGAAGACGGAGAAGTGAAAGTCCACATGACATCCAGGCCTTTGCATACTACGTGCAGCAGACTGCACAAACCGCCCATACCCTCTACTGTCAACATCCACGTCAGGGGCTCACATCTTTTTATTTCATAATTTTATTCGTAATCCAACTCCTGCAGGACCTGTCCAGTGTGTCTAGTTTTCTTTAATTATGATAAGCTGATCCTGGGGGTTGGTGTCTCTGTAACCTGATCACTTGTCACTTGGCTGCCGTTGCTTAGGAGATGGATGTCATGGACTTGATCAGTCTTGAGACTTGACTCGGTAAAGTTGACAATCGGCAGGTCATGTAGTAGAGACCAAGAACAAGAACGGTGGCCTTTTTTCCCAGAATAAACTTTCTTTTTTCTTCATCACTGACCTTGAACTGCTTATCACTTGGTTACTTGATTAAGAATGTAAGGCTGAGGATGGGACGTGTAAATAAATTCCAGTGTCGACTGAGATAGTGTTATCGACAAACGCACCTTCGTTATTCACAGACGGGTTTCGTCCAAACAGGCCCGTAGCAATGTGCCCTCTAGATCAGGAATAACAGATAATTTGAATTTTGCTGTAGTTCCTCACCTGAAACCTGTTGCACACGGCGTTTTGTAAAATTTTTGTGAAATGACATGTTCCTTTGACCATTTGCATTCATTATCTGGTAAACCGTGTACAAGGTGTTATGAGTGTGTGTATAAAAATGCGGCTTAT
The DNA here is from genome assembly GCA_026874595.1 of Sipunculus nudus. NCBI lineage: Eukaryota > Metazoa > Annelida > Sipuncula > Golfingiida > Sipunculidae > Sipunculus > Sipunculus nudus. The sequence goes on from CM049317.1 coordinate 1,878,251, forward strand.
TTATATACAACGAGTGGGGTTATTGTACATAAAGGGCGGTATATTTGTATATTGATGCGGTGTTCTTTTATTATGTTTTGAACATCTATAATAATACAAATGTGGCTGTAGTTAACTTCAGGAGAAGTCTACATTACGTTTTAAACGTAAATGACATAGATTACAAACAGCAACATCGTGAACATTAGGTTCTTACTTGGATTTCCAAGCGATGTACACAACAACAATAAGCAGCACGAGGACCAGGGAGACCGCTAATAAAGACACTACTGAACACAAGATGAAGGAAATGGAGGAAATTATACAGGGTATAATGGCAAGTAAAGCCGTTTGCAGCACCATGAGAGGAAGAAGATGAATGTTTACTATTACACATTTTATTCATTTAATGAAATGTCATACCAATTAAAATTCGTTGTCCATAATCTTGTTTAGATTAGTCATTGTCTATAATTTTGTTTAGGTTTATCGTCGTTTCATTATCTTGTTTAATTAACGTTGTCCATCATTTGTTAAGAATAATCTTTTTGCATAATCTCGTTGAGATATTTCGTTTTCCGTAAACTTGTTTAGATTAGAGGTTGTTCATAATCATATTTAGATTTATCTTTTTTCATATAAATGTTTACATTGACAAGCCATAGTCTTATTTATATAAATTGTTGTCTATGATCTTGCATATTTACGTTTTCCATAATATTGTTTAAAACATAATTGTCCATAATCATGTTAAGATAAAACCTTTCTATCACATCATATGAAAGTGAACGAAATACCTTTAACATGAACTGTATGTATGAATGAATCTACCTGTCAGACGTTTCTTTCCCGCTTTACGTACGTCCTCAGTTGAACGTATTACGTTTTTTGTCGGCAAGGATTCAATGTTATCCGATGCTGTAATTGTTAACATGCTTCTCGTTGTAGTAGGTTTATACTGTGATGAGATTCTTGGGGCTTGTCAAATATGTAAATATGATATTGGATTCAGGTATGTTATAAATAATTGTGCTCCCAATGACAAATTGTCCCATTTTATTCTTCAAGACGACTCCATAAAGGCGATCATTTAGATAAGATTAATCTTGAGTAATTTTTAAAAATAGATGACACAGCATACTTATTCAGAAATTAACATAACAAAATAAATATAATTGCGCACGACAAAGTAATTAAGGTTCAGATAGATTATTATGATTACTAATTGCGTGTTTTTGCCAGGTGAACGGCCTGGGTATGGTAACCTGCCCTTTCATGTGTGCTGAGTTATTTAGCCAGTTATTTTCGGCTGGTTTTCACTAAAGACGAACAGACTGGCCAGACTTGGAACTGACCGCCGTCCCCAAGTTCTGAGAATAGGGGCGATGTTCAGTTTGTTTCATGTTAGTCCGTTAGGACTCGGAACTAGATTTTTCCGTTTTATTTAAGCCAATTTTAACTTTCACTATAGATATGTTATAGATTGTTTATTTTCGTCATATCCATATATGGTTATTTTCATCATGGGATGCTTACAAAAAAAAAAAGAAAAAAACGTGTACAAATACCTGTAGTTGGATATATGTTTGATTTAGCCAAGCCAATCCAGCAGCCATCTGGACACTCTTTGTATATATGGGAGACATTTTTGAGAGTAGAAAGATAAATTAGATATTTTTGGCTTTGTTTGCAATAAAGACCAGCAGCCAGCCAAGTTTGCTTTCCTTGTTCGAATACGCACTCCTTTTTATCCTTAAGGCATGCACCGTGATGTCCTTAAACGAACCGAAAATAATAAAATAAACACTGTTGATCGTATAGGTACAAAGCGAAAACAAATAAAAAATGGTTGATGCTACAAACTTATACATATATACACAGTAAAACAATGATGACGATGAACACATTTTCACATTCCCTTTATTTGGGTTGCTATAATCGAGAGGTATGTAGTCTACATGCAAAGCTCCCATGTAGTGGAGTTTTCCTAATAATAAGTCTCCCAAGCACACGGTGGTACAGAAACGATACTAAACATTTCATTATTAAATTCTATTTTTTTAGCCATCATTTATGGCATTAAAAGATTGTGTGCACACGGAGAAGTAAATGACCAGACTTTTTTCTCAAAGGTTTGTTAAAAATAGATCCCGTTGTACTTACCCTCGCATATAAATCTCCTTTTAAACGAACAACGAAGCGCATGGAGCTGATTGTCTCTAACCACAACACAATTACGTCCAGGAGATTCTTCATTAGCAAATCCATCCTTTTCTAAACAATTATGTGATGACCAGAATATATATATATATATATATATATATATATATATATATATATATATACTATAATATCTGTAGATATTAGAATATAATATACGATATAATTATACCTAAATATGCATGGAGTTCATTTTTACGTTCATTATTCGCGAGAGGGGGCTGAACTTAGAAATCGACAATAAACATAATAACAAAGATAAACAAGATAACCAGAGTGATATTAAATTCATTATATTTTTAATTTAAAAATTAGTACGGCATTACACAATGTTATATATTACCGTAATTTCCCCCATTTATCCATTTCCAAACAAACGCTGACGTCTTGCGTTGAATAGATCTTGTAACATTAATGTAACCTGGGTTACCATTGTACGTGTTGGAATCTGAAAATATGTAATTCCAATATCATTCTGGTTTGTTTAGGTGGTGATCAAAAGTAATGTTATGTGTGACATCATCAATAAATTATAAGCAAGAACCCTCTCTGTGAAATGTGTGGGAAACAATTCTTAATTATTATATCTTCGAATTGTAATAAACATAATAACAAAGATATACAAGATTACCAGGGTGATATTAAATTCATATTTTTAATTTAAAAATTAGTACTGCATTACACAACGTTATATATTACCATAATTTCCCCCATTTATCCATTTCCAAACAAACGCTGACGTCTGGCGTTGAATAGATCTTGTAACATTAATGTAACTTGGGTTACCATTGTACGTGTTGGAATCTGAAAATATGTTATTCCAATAATTATTCTGGTTTGTTTAGGTGGTGATCAAAAGTAATGTAGTGTGTGACACCATCAATAAATTATAAGCAAGAACCCTCTCTGTGAAAGGTATGAGTAACAATTCTTAATTTTTAATTCTTCGAATTGTAATTAATTATTTTTTAAGGTTTTAGTAAGTCTTCGTTAATTCACGGTCTGTTAATCCTCTTATGTTTTCTCCATTACGGAAGTATCCACGATTTTAAGGCTAAAAGCTTGTGATTAATTGACTGGAGTTGAGTACGTGTTGACTTGATTAAATCTGCGTAAAATAATTTTGATGCATTAAAAACTTTCCCCACACAAAATTGCCCATTAATACACATGGGTGCGATCACTCGCTTGTTTTTGCTGTTCTGGTTGAGTGGGCGCTCATTGAATATTGGGCACACCGGGGCAGAGCGCTCGGGTCAGTAAGTTCATAGGTCACCAGTTCAGAGGTGAGGGGGCACGCCTGCGTAAATGGCTTAGCTAGCGTGACGGGACTAATGAATATTCATAGAGCTACCAAGCAATTTGCTCACTGTTAAGGTTTAATCATTTTTGCACCTCATGAATAGTCAGTGGCTTTCAGTGGAGTCCGGTGATAAAATGAGCTCCCAGACTGTAGTCCTTCGCACTTTAACTACAGCCGCCAACAAAGAGAGATCACCAGCAGGACAGGAGCCGCATATCTCAGATCGAAAGGCTGAGGTTGAAGACCCGTAAGTTGTTCTCACTTAGCACATTCTTGTAGATGTAATTCTGGATGCATACTTTTATGTCACAATTTGAATACAGATTGTAAATACTTAAAGTGGACATTTTACTTTATCTCGCAGTATAAATGCAGATTCGTTAATACTCAAAGTAAACTTTTAAGGAGGGTTCGTTAGACCTTAATTTTAAAAATAGTTTGATGTTTCGAGGAGTAAGCGTATTTGTAATCCCAGTGCAGAGCGCATATCCTTTTAATGTGAATGTATTTTAAAGCCGAAGACAGTTTAAATGTGTAGTGCACAGGATTAGTCTCGGCTGTCGGTCACTCCATGTGCAAATTATAATTGATAAAATACGGGGTTTTTCCAAAATGTCTATGTGTGATGTATACCAAGGATTGTTAATAATCCCACCCACCGTTAGGGCATCACAGGTAACACTGCCAATGCTATTTCGTTTGGCGTGTACAGCGCTGGTAATACGTAAGTTAAATGTTCGACTATAAGTGAGTGTAACGGGCATAAGCCCAAGGTTTATGTAAGGTTCCCGATATAGGAACCTTTCTAGGCAGAAGACCCTCATGGCATTCCTGCCGTGTTATTTGAAATGGCCATAGGAGTTATGGAGTATTTCTGTGGCTTTTTTTCTGATAGTTTTTACCCTGGATGGAGACCACTTCGGCGATGTCGATAGCGCAGGGGCGCAGATTTGGGTGAACTGCATGGTGTACCACATGTCCAGCTGACGGACAAGAGGACATCCAGGGAGGTGAAGGACTGGTCAAGGTCTAAAGTATGAGAATCGGTTTATATTATCCTCTTTAACTTCTTTTGTTTTTGCATATTCTACATTTTTAACCTGTGTATCAGACATTAGAATTACATTTCAAGGACCTTGCCAAATATCCCGATTTGAGAGCTTTAAAAAAGAGCATTGACTGCTTAACAATACAGGATGCGATGAGCTGTTTCCAATAATCTCTTCGGTCGCTCATGTATAACCCGTCCCCTTATCGTTCCTTCTTACCTTTATCTATCAGGATACAAGCTGATATCGGTAGTAGGACCGTTGTGCAGCAAACTAAAAGGCGAGTCCATGTGAATCCTAGCATATTGATGATGACAATATCTACGTTAAGTACACACAAAAAAACGACATTAGCAAGCTAATAATAATATGGCCTCCTGTCGGCTTACATAGCAATAAGTATAATACACGCTTATTTATATCGGCCGTTTATTTTATGGAAATTAGTACGACAGCTGTCGGAGAGATACTTTGATGTTTCATTTCAAAAAGACACGATGGATGTTTTCTGTATCAATAATGGGGATTAATTTCATTTTGCGGTGGTTATACTATGTATTTTTGTAATTTGTGAAATTATTTACCATTATATCTCGCAAGATAAATATCTGGTTAAAGCAATTTGTCTTCTATGTACATTTAATTTGTTTATTTAATGGTGGTGTCATGCCAATATATTGACCTGGGAAGGAAGTTGGTAGGTTGTGAGGTTTTTAATTTGACAAGTACCAGCCATGTAAATACTGAGCACATTAATGAACACTGGAACACTGGTCCCTTCTTTATTAGAATCACAGGTTAATACGATGCACTTTTATTAATGTTTAAAGTCGTAAGTTAAAGACCAACATTAAGCGTGCGTGGTCAACCTTGAAATAGCGTTGTAAATATATATATATATATATACATATATAAATAAATGGCTTAAAGAAAGCTGTGTGCCTGTATATATATATATATACAGGCAAACAGCTTTCTATAAGCCATTTTTTTCATTTCGGTACAACCATTGTTTAGAAATATATTAGGTTATATCATTTTATAGGGACACACTTTTTTTATTATCATTCACATAAATTACTTTGTTTATCCGTGGTTATCGGATGAAAGAGTATTATGATACACTGATAAGCCACGTTAGTGAAATGTCGGCCAGAGCCAGATGTAACTGTAGATATTTATTGTTTAGATTCCTTGACCTCCGCATATTCATATTTGTTTATTTATTGAATATATATTGCTCTTAAGAAATATAAGTTCTATTAATACTCCCCTTTCATTAAACGATAACGGAGTTTATCTGTATGAGGTTAAGGCTCTAATCAGACCAGCATGTAAACTATATACATTCATTCCCACGAAGGTTTGAAGTTAAGAAAGGGTTTGAAAACAATCAGGTCATAACACATTTTGTTGTAAAACTTAAGCTCGAAGGTAAAACTTGCCATTTTAGGTTATATTAAACACCTGCAAATCTCAGGCACTGTTAACCGACATCATCATGCCACAATTGACGGCAAATTAAAAGCATTTCTTCTTGGATCAGTTATAAACGCTTCATTTTGTTTTGTACAACTTGGCATAGTTATTGCATTCCCTAGTACATTGGCAGAGATGTCGCCACAGCGTTCCCTTTAAGATATATGTTGAAGTAACACGTTTTCTCCGGGCCAAGTTAATGCTTCCGTCATTACGTTTATGATAATGGCCAAACACTTAGTATCCAGCAAAATATATACAAAATTACACTGGTTTGGGTCAATTGCATTATAAATATTCAACATACACACACACACACACACTGTTTGTCTGTTGATGTGAGAAGTCTGAGTCGTCTGAACTTTCATCCGAGGCCTAGGAGGCAGTGCGCGATTTCTCTCTCCTTTTCAGGCGTGGTACAGGTCTGTTTCAGTGTTCCCTATATTCCTTTGATCAATCGTCTTACTGCGATGTGATTCCACCGTCCAAGGATGGTATGTTTCTTACACAAGGGTTGCTGGTAAATCATTTTATTCCTGCGTTCTCTGGTTGGTCGCCGGCTGCTTCTTGGCGCTCTTTGTTAATTTTTGCGTACAATAGAGTGACCGAGTGTTGTTTAAACGAACAGGTAAACCCTTGGGGTCCCAGGCATTCTTGGCTTTATAATAGGAAGCCTCCGTGCGTTAATCGGATGATATAGGTTGGGTGTCCAATGACATATTGTTCGTATATAATCAAGTTCAGAACATCCACTTCACAATATAAATCACTATCGGAGTCTACACTTTGACGGCTGCTTCTCAGAGTAGACAGGTTTTTATAAAACTAAGAAAATCCATGTACCCTGATTCTGAGTCAATCTTTCTTACAGATCGTAAGGTATGGGTACTGTTCACTGAAGGATAGTAACGAGATCCGTAGAAGACGGAGAAGTGAAAGTCCACATGACATCCAGGCCTTTGCATACTACGTGCAGCAGACTGCACAAACCGCCCATACCCTCTACTGTCAACATCCACGTCAGGGGCTCACATCTTTTTATTTCATAATTTTATTCGTAATCCAACTCCTGCAGGACCTGTCCAGTGTGTCTAGTTTTCTTTAATTATGATAAGCTGATCCTGGGGGTTGGTGTCTCTGTAACCTGATCACTTGTCACTTGGCTGCCGTTGCTTAGGAGATGGATGTCATGGACTTGATCAGTCTTGAGACTTGACTCGGTAAAGTTGACAATCGGCAGGTCATGTAGTAGAGACCAAGAACAAGAACGGTGGCCTTTTTTCCCAGAATAAACTTTCTTTTTTCTTCATCACTGACCTTGAACTGCTTATCACTTGGTTACTTGATTAAGAATGTAAGGCTGAGGATGGGACGTGTAAATAAATTCCAGTGTCGACTGAGATAGTGTTATCGACAAACGCACCTTCGTTATTCACAGACGGGTTTCGTCCAAACAGGCCTGTAGGAATGTGCCCTCTAGATCAGGAATAACAGATAATTTGAATTTTGCTGTAGTTCCTCACCTGAAACCTGTTGCACACGGCGTTTTGTAAAATTTTTGTGAAATGACATGTTCCTTTGACCATTTGCATTCATTATCTGGTAAACCGTGTACAAGGTGTTATGAGTGTGTGTATAAAAATGCGGCTTATTTATATACAACGAGTGGGGTTATTGTACATAAAGGGCGGTATATTTGTATATTGATGCGGTGTTCTTTTATTATGTTTTGAACATCTATAATAATACAAATGTGGCTGTAGTTAACTTCAGGAGAAGTCTACATTACGTTTTAAACGTAAATGACATAGATTACAAACAGCAACATCGTAAACATTAGGTTCTTACTTGGATTTCCAAGCGATGTACACAACAACAATAAGCAGCACGAGGACCAGGGAGACCGCTAATAAAGACACTACTGAACACAAGATGAAGGAAATGGAGGAAATTATACAGGGTATAATGGCAAGTAAAGCCGTTTGCAGCACCATGAGAGGAAGAAGATGAATGTTTACTATTACACATTTTATTCATTTAATGAAATGTCATACCAATTAAAATTCGTTGTCCATAATCTTGTTTAGATTAGTCATTGTCTATAATTTTGTTTAGGTTTATCGTCGTTTCATTATCTTGTTTAATTAACGTTGTCCATCATTTGTTAAGAATAATCTTTTTGCATAATCTCGTTGAGATATTTCGTTTTCCGTAAACTTGTTTAGATTAGAGGTTGTTCATAATCATATTTAGATTTATCTTTTTTCATATAAATGTTTACATTGACAAGCCATAGTCTTATTTATATAAATTGTTGTCTATGATCTTGCATATTTACGTTTTCCATAATATTGTTTAAAACATAATTGTCCATAATCATGTTAAGATAAAACCTTTCTATCACATCATATGAAAGTGAACGAAATACCTTTAACATGAACTGTATGTATGAATGAATCTACCTGTCAGACGTTTCTTTCCCGCTTTACGTACGTCCTCAGTTGAACGTATTACGTTTTTTGTCGGCAAGGATTCAATGTTATCCGATGCTGTAATTGTTAACATGCTTCTCGTTGTAGTAGGTTTATACTGTGATGAGATTCTTGGGGCTTGTCAAATATGTAAATATGATATTGGATTCAGGTATGTTATAAATAATTGTGCTCCCAATGACAAATTGTCCCATTTTATTCTTCAAGACGACTCCATAAAGGCGATCATTTAGATAAGATTAATCTTGAGTAATTTTTAAAAATAGATGACACAGCATACTTATTCAGAAATTAACATAACAAAATAAATATAATTGCGCACGACAAAGTAATTAAGGTTCAGATAGATTATTATGATTACTAATTGCGTGTTTTTGCCAGGTGAACGGCCTGGGTATGGTAACCTGCCCTTTCATGTGTGCTGAGTTATTTAGCCAGTTATTTTCGGCTGGTTTTCACTAAAGACGAACAGACTGGCCAGACTTGGATCTGACCGCCGTCACTCAAGTTCTGAGAATAGGGGCGATGTTCAGTTTGTTTCATGTTAGTCCGTTAGGACTCGGAACTAGATTTTTCCGTTTTATTTAAGCCAATTTTAACTTTCACTATAGATATGTTATAGATTGTTTATTTTCGTCATATCCATATATGGTTATTTTCATCATGGGATGCTTACAAAAAAAAGAAAAAAACGTGTACAAATACCTGTAGTTGGATATATGTTTGATTTAGCCAAGCCAATCCAGCAGCCATCTGGACACTCTTTGTATATATGGGAGACATTTTTGAGAGTAGAAAGATAAATTAGATATTTTTGGCTTTGTTTGCAATAAAGACCAGCAGCCAGCCAAGTTTGCTTTCCTTGTTCGAATACGCACTCCTTTTTATCCTTAAGGCATGCACCGTGATGTCCTTAAACGAACCGAAAATAATAAAATAAACACTGTTGATCGTATAGGTACAAAGCGAAAACAAATAAAAAATGGTTGATGCTACAAAGATATACATATATACACAGTAAAACAATGATGACGATGAACACATTTTCACATTCCCTTTATTTGGGTTGCTATAATCGAGAGGTATGTAGTCTACATGAAAAGCTCCCATGTAGTGGAGTTTTCCTAATAATAAGTCTCCCAAGCACACGGTGGTACAGAAACGATACTAAACATTTCATTATTAAATTCTATTTTTTTAGCCATCATTTATGGCATTAAAAGATTGTGTGCACACGGAGAAGTAAATGACCAGACTTTTTTCTCAAAGGTTTGTTAAAAATAGATCCCGTTGTACTTACCCTCGCATATAAATCTCCTTTTAAACGAACAACGAAGCGCATGGAGCTGATTGTCTCTAACCACAACACAATTACGTCCAGGAGATTCTTCATTAGCAAATCCATCCTTTTCTAAACAATTATGTGATGACCAGAATATATATATATATATATATATATATATATATATATATATATATACTATAATATCTGTAGATATTAGAATATAATATACGATATAATTATACCTAAATATGCATGGAGTTCATTTTTACGTTCATTATTCGCGAGAGGGGGCTGAACTTAGAAATCGACAATAAACATAATAACAAAGATAAACAAGATAACCAGAGTGATATTAAATTCATTATATTTTTAATTTAAAAATTAGTACGGCATTACACAATGTTATATATTACCGTAATTTCCCCCATTTATCCATTTCCAAACAAACGCTGACGTCTTGCGTTGAATAGATCTTGTAACATTAATGTAACCTGGGTTACCATTGTACGTGTTGGAATCTGAAAATATGTAATTCCAATATCATTCTGGTTTGTTTAGGTGGTGATCAAAAGTAATGTTATGTGTGACATCATCAATAAATTATAAGCAAGAACCCTCTCTGTGAAATGTGTGGGAAACAATTCTTAATTATTATATCTTCGAATTGTAATAAACATAATAACAAAGATATACAAGATTACCAGGGTGATATTAAATTCATATTTTTAATTTAAAAATTAGTACTGCATTACACAACGTTATATATTACCATAATTTCCCCCATTTATCCATTTCCAAACAAACGCTGACGTCTGGCGTTGAATAGATCTTGTAACATTAATGTAACTTGGGTTACCATTGTACGTGTTGGAATCTGAAAATATGTTATTCCAATAATTATTCTGGTTTGTTTAGGTGGTGATCAAAAGTAATGTAGTGTGTGACACCATCAATAAATTATAAGCAAGAACCCTCTCTGTGAAAGGTATGAGTAACAATTCTTAATTTTTAATTCTTCGAATTGTAATTAATTATTTTTTAAGGTTTTAGTAAGTCTTCGTTAATTCACGGTCTGTTAATCCTCTTATGTTTTCTCCATTACGGAAGTATCCACGATTTTAAGGCTAAAAGCTTGTGATTAATTGACTGGAGTTGAGTACGTGTTGACTTGATTAAATCTGCGTAAAATAATTTTGATGCATTAAAAACTTTCCCCACACAAAATTGCCCATTAATACACATGGGTGCGATCACTCGCTTGTTTTTGCTGTTCTGGTTGAGTGGGCGCTCATTGAATATTGGGCACACCGGGGCAGAGCGCTCGGGTCAGTAAGTTCATAGGTCACCAGTTCAGAGGTGAGGGGGCACGCCTGCGTAAATGGCTTAGCTAGCGTGACGGGACTAATGAATATTCATAGAGCTACCAAGCAATTTGCTCACTGTTAAGGTTTAATCATTTTTGCACCTCATGAATAGTCAGTGGCTTTCAGTGGAGTCCGGTGATAAAATGAGCTCCCAGACTGTAGTCCTTCGCACTTTAACTACAGCCGCCAACAAAGAGAGATCACCAGCAGGACAGGAGCCGCATATCTCAGATCGAAAGGCTGAGGTTGAAGACCCGTAAGTTGTTCTCACTTAGCACATTCTTGTAGATGTAATTCTGGATGCATACTTTTATGTCACAATTTGAATACAGATTGTAAATACTTAAAGTGGACATTTTACTTTATCTCGCAGTATAAATGCAGATTCGTTAATACTCAAAGTAAACTTTTAAGGAGGGTTCGTTAGACCTTAATTTTAAAAATAGTTTGATGTTTCGAGGAGTAAGCGTATTTGTAATCCCAGTGCAGAGCGCATATCCTTTTAATGTGAATGTATTTTAAAGCCGAAGACAGTTTAAATGTGTAGTGCACAGGATTAGTCTCGGCTGTCGGTCACTCCATGTGCAAATTATAATTGATAAAATACGGGGTTTTTCCAAAATGTCTATGTGTGATGTATACCAAGGATTGTTAATAATCCCACCCACCGTTAGGGCATCACAGGTAACACTGCCAATGCTATTTCGTTTGGCGTGTACAGCGCTGGTAATACGTAAGTTAAATGTTCGACTATAAGTGAGTGTAACGGGCATAAGCCCAAGGTTTATGTAAGGTTCCCGATATAGGAACCTTTCTAGGCAGAAGACCCTCATGGCATTCCTGCCGTGTTATTTGAAATGGCCATAGGAGTTATGGAGTATTTCTGTGGCTTTTTTTCTGATAGTTTTTACCCTGGATGGAGACCACTTCGGCGATGTCGATAGCGCAGGGGCGCAGATTTGGGTGAACTGCATGGTGTACCACATGTCCAGCTGACGGACAAGAGGACATCCAGGGAGGTGAAGGACTGGTCAAGGTCTAAAGTATGAGAATCGGTTTATATTATCCTCTTTAACTTCTTTTGTTTTTGCATATTCTACATTTTTAACCTGTGTATCAGACATTAGAATTACATTTCAAGGACCTTGCCAAATATCCCGATTTGAGAGCTTTAAAAAAGAGCATTGACTGCTTAACAATACAGGATGCGATGAGCTGTTTCCAATAATCTCTTCGGTCGCTCATGTATAACCCGTCCCCTTATCGTTCCTTCTTACCTTTATCTATCAGGATACAAGCTGATATCGGTAGTAGGACCGTTGTGCAGCAAACTAAAAGGCGAGTCCATGTGAATCCTAGCATATTGATGATGACAATATCTACGTTAAGTACACACAAAAAAACGACATTAGCAAGCTAATAATAATATGGCCTCCTGTCGGCTTACATAGCAATAAGTATAATACACGCTTATTTATATCGGCCGTTTATTTTATGGAAATTAGTACGACAGCTGTCGGAGAGATACTTTGATGTTTCATTTCAAAAAGACACGATGGATGTTTTCTGTATCAATAATGGGGATTAATTTCATTTTGCGGTGGTTATACTATGTATTTTTGTAATTTGTGAAATTATTTACCATTATATCTCGCAAGATAAATATCTGGTTAAAGCAATTTGTCTTCTATGTACATTTAATTTGTTTATTTAATGGTGGTGTCATGCCAATATATTGACCTGGGAAGGAAGTTGGTAGGTTGTGAGGTTTTTAATTTGACAAGTACCAGCCATGTAAATACTGAGCACATTAATGAACACTGGAACACTGGTCCCTTCTTTATTAGAATCACAGGTTAATACGATGCACTTTTATTAATGTTTAAAGTCGTAAGTTAAAGACCAACATTAAGCGTGCGTGGTCAACCTTGAAATAGCGTTGTAAATATATATATATATATACATATATAAATAAATGGCTTAAAGAAAGCTGTGTGCCTGTATATATATATATATATATATACAGGCAAACAGCTTTCTATAAGCCATTTTTTTTCATTTCGGTACAACCATTGTTTAGAAATATATTAGGTTATATCATTTTATAGGGACACACTTTTTTATTATCATTCACATAAATTACTTTGTTTATCCGTGGTTATCGGATGAAAGAGTATTATGATACACTGATAAGCCACGTTAGTGAAATGTCGGCCAGAGCCAGATGTAACTGTAGATATTTATTGTTTAGATTCCTTGACCTCCGCATATTCATATTTGTTTATTTATTGAATATATATTGCTCTTAAGAAATATATTTTAAAAAAACGAACGTGCTCCGATATTTTCTGATAACAAACGCTATAAACGAACATTAAATACTTAATATAAGGTGTATGTATTTTTATAACCTCATTATTATGTTATTGTTTTATTATTGTTATTATATCCTGAGTTTATTATCAATATAATAAAAAAGTCTGTTCTTATATAGCCAGATTGCAAGATTAACGTGTTTATACAAATCAACGGGTATATGAAACAGCTACACCAGTAGGCCATATCTCACAAGCTAGGCTGTCCAAATCATAAACCCGTTACAATTATTAAACGATACTAGACCTGCTTAGGTCCCTATAATTTTGTCTGCTTCTTATTTCACAATAATATACCCCAGGTAAAAGCAACCCCTAATCTGTTACTCTCTTGACCCTATGTCCAGCTGCCCTGTTGCTGCCATCACCAGTTCCAGTAATTTACAATTATCACTTCAGGTGGCGTGTGTGTGTTCTATTATAGTCCTTATTGTAGTCCTTACCCCTAGTGAGAGTGGGGCCCCCTGGAGAAAGAAAGTAAACTATTTGCACCCCACAGAAGGAGCCAATACATGAATTATAAAATGATAACTGAACATTAATAAACATCATAAAAAAAAATGAAGAAAAATATTCCTCGCAGGTCTATTGTTATACTAGTAGTAATTTGAAAGAATTGTATCCCTAGCCCGTTTAGGAATTAACATTCAAAGAAGGACCATTGCATCCCTATTCGTATTCTCAAACGGTATATGAACACGTTTATACGCTGGGAGTACTAGGCTGAAAGTTTCAAGAATTATTATAATATAATTACAGTTTCTGTTGAATCTGGGAAAGCAGGTGAGACGTTGACATTAGTTAAACAAATCGTACAATTGTCCAAAAGTACAACTTGGCCGAAGCTCACAATCAGGTCCGCTTACGGTCACAGGAAATTTAGATCTGTTTTATCATTAGGGTTCATGTAGCTTCGATGTTTCTTTTGTATGCCGTGGGCTATTCTTAGAATGCTTTGTATTTAAAAAGGTTTCCGCCTCTTAAAAAAATATTGCATTGTCTAATTTTTCATACTGATGAAAATTAGATATCATTTTAGTAATTTAACATAACTAGGGTAACCCAGCCACTTCCAAGGTAACTAAGCTGGTATATGAACGCCAGGAGCTCATGACATTGGTTAACTTTAATGTGATGTAAACGTTTTACATGATGGCAGGTTAATATTTTATTAAGGCTGTAATAAATTGACAGTAATATATATATATATATATATATATATACACACACAGAAAGAGAGATATGTATGAAGAGCCATGCTGGTTCATTGAATATAGATGGAAATGGTATACATAGAAAGGTCGGTTCACTGCCGGTAAAAAACGACCCACGATCATCCAATTTCCGCTCGGCTACCTTTACCACTTGGCTACGCCAGATCCCAAACCCCTCTGTGTTATTGCTCACTTTTTATATAAACCAGCGAAGTGACGTAATGGTAGTGACGTCATAATCTCACCCTCTAGATGTGCCGACAAGGCGACTTTGCA
Organism: Sipunculus nudus; assembly: GCA_026874595.1. Classification (NCBI taxonomy): domain Eukaryota; kingdom Metazoa; phylum Annelida; class Sipuncula; order Golfingiida; family Sipunculidae; genus Sipunculus; species Sipunculus nudus. Next base: position 1,893,287 of record CM049317.1, read on the forward strand.
TGCAGTAGGGAGAGCTGATGGCCGTATATGGTGTGCGGCATATATATATATATATATATATATATATATATATATATATATATATATATATATATATATATATGTATGAATACCCCTGCTGGTTCATTGTATGTAGATGAAAACGGTATACACAGAAAAGTCGGTTCACTGCTGGTTAGAATCAAACCCACTTTTTTTCAAATTTCGGTCGCCTGCCTTAACCACTTGGTACGATAGATATTGCTCTTTTATATAGGAACCAGAGAAGTGACATGATGGTAGTAATGTCATAGTCTTACCCACTACATGTGTCGGCACTTTGCATGCAGCTGGGAAAACTGATGGCCTTATATGATGTGCGGCCTATGTTATATACATGTATATAGATGTATGAATAGCCATGCTCGCTCATTGTACATAAATAGAAATAGTTTACACAGAAAAGTCGGTTCACTGCCAGTTGGCAGTGTATTTGCAACAAAGAGAGGTTGGAGATCTGACGTGGCCAAGTGTTTAAGGCAGCCGACCGGAAATCGGAAGATCGTGGGTTCGATTCCTACCGGCAGTGAACCGACTCTTCTGTGTATACCATTTTCGTCTCTCTCTCTCTCTCTCTCTCTCTCTCTCTCTATATATATATATATATATATATATATATATTCAGAGAGAGTAATAGTAATTGGTTGGAGGTATTAAATCTTTGGAGTGATTCTTCGGGTAATTAATCCTATGCAAAGGAATATTGTCTGGTGTTAATTGCCGATGTCCATCATATAACTGATTTTAGGGAGTCCTAGGTATTAATTGGTATACATAATTAAGCATGAAGCACCATGTCTTACACAGCGCATTAAGGTAAAACCGTTGTCTAGTCCAACGTTCAGTGTCCACCGAACTATTTACTTGTCGTAGTTATCTGTTATCTGTATCCTCTCGCCCAGCACTAGGCTACATGATTAGCGCACCCTTTCTTCATTTGTGATTCACTTTTATGTACATACTACATAAATAATTATATTTGCTTTCAAGAATATAGATGTCTGGTCTCAGTAATGTCCAAACCTCCAAGAATCGACCATCGACCGTAAAAATGAACGTATCAGAAGTAGGCTGTCGTCATTTATCATTATTTATATTTTACAAATAACATAACAGATACAGATACAACAGATAATGCGAAGATACTGGGACATTTTTGTCTCGGCTATCACTCTCCTTTTGTATTCTGCAGGCTCAGGGGTTCATGAATATTTATTACCTTTTTCTTTATGGCCTCTTTACTGCTGCAAAATATAATTAACTCTGCATTTTAAACATCCCGCCAAGTACCGACAGAAACACCATCACTCAATTTTGGTCAACATAACAAACCCTTCTCCAAATAAGTTCTAGCATAAAAAGGTGAGATTTTCGTTTGGAAAATTAGTGGCGCGCAGCGATGCAATTATTGTTTTGTTAGGGTCGAAACAAAGGAAAACCTGGCTAAAGGACCAGATGGCCATATGCCGATCTGAATCTATAGGTTACATATCTAAAAGTGGGAGAAATACTGGGCATTTATCGACATTATATTATAATAACATAAATCAGGGTTTTCGGGTGGTTACGACTCTGCATAGTTGTGAATTATGTGGGAAATACAGAAATGTTATCAAGATAATATACACACCTTGAAACGACTCACTGCATTACAAATCCTAAACATGTCAAAATTCATTCTTAAAATAAGTTACAAGTAACTAACAAATAATATGACTGCAACGTGCATATGCCACTGTTAAAAAAATGTATTTCGAAAAAGATTTACAGTACATGTTTATAGTTATTTTCAGGTGTGATTGCCAGTGTCCTTATGAGCCAGAATGGGGCAAGTTCTTGGGCGAGAGGAGGGAGCAATTTAGCTTCCGAATTCTGATTCTCAGCACTTTCTCACCAAACATCGATATTCTCATAGCCACTTATGGGTTTATGACAGGTCAATCCTTACTTTTATTAACAGTATCTACTACTATAAGAGTTTTTTAGAAAATCTTATTAATGGGAAAACTCTATGACATTACGCTTTGTTTGTCTTGAATATAGCATTGCTAACTGAAACTTGAAAAAAAATATTGAAAGAAGTACTAACTTAACGCGAGTCAGCGTCTGTAGTGCTTGTGTCGGTACAGAAGCTGGCCTTAATGGCTGAGTCCAGGATTGTTTTTAATGTTTGTTTGATGGGTACAACCGCCTCCATTTTATTCATGTTATCTAATGCTCAATCTGAGTATGTAAATATACAGTTCCATTTCGCTTTGGGAATACATGACAGTGCAGTAGTACTCGCTGCCTGTCATATTATTTTTTTCGTATTCTGGTGTCACCAAGGCCCGGTGTGTTCAGCACCTGCGGGTCCTGGGTTGGTAATCGCCCCCATCCCATTGCTAGGGATAACATTGAGGAACCAACAAAGACGCAGTTATTTGTGAGGGATACACGGCTGTGGGTCAAAGCCTTTTCACTAAGCCTGCAGAGCTTTTAATAATTACATAAAAATATATAATTTAATAATGTATTGTGATATGGTAGGTAGAACGTTAAATTAGTATTATTTTATTAATTATTACCATATCGGCCAACGGATTAACTGTATATTTGACTCTGTTCCATGATTATTTTGTGTATATATGTTTTTGCCATCACGGACTAGATCTTCCAGTTTATGTGAACAAGGACCAAGAATATAATGAGCGCCTTCTTCCGTCGTGCCTACACTATACATGTTATGCCTTCCGCAAAATGTTTGATTTACCTTTGTTGAAAGACCAGTCTTCTTATTATACGGACTTTTGTCTTTCCTTCACATGTCAAGTAAGTTTTTTTTTATTTTAAAGTTTCCATATATTTACTACACAGCAATCAAGGTGGCAAAAGTAGTTTAATTACAGAGAATACTTTAAGATAAAAAACTTGGAATGATTATCCCGGGTGGCCTAGTCTATTTATAATTTCTGCAAGTGAGAGTACGGGTATCTAGAGGGTATTCTCTCCTATTTGATCTGAATAAAGTGTGATCAATTAAAGAAAATATCCCATATGGAATGACAACAAGAAACAGTGTTAAGACTGCCCACATCGTTATTTGAATCATATTTAAGCAAAATACAAAGGTAAGTACGTCCGACATTTTGCTTCTTTTTACAATGACAGTAATTGGGCAATTGTTTTTATCGAAATATTTATAACGAAAGCTTTATTACTCCATTGTCCTGTCCTAACACTGATAAATTAATAAAATTATGAGCCGGTTAATTCCGTCTTTTTCCGCAGAATACCTGACAAAGGTGATGCGAATAATATATGCTCCACATGAGATCCCTGTGGCTGAGTTCTGTTTTTTTCGTTTTCCACGCCGCTAGGCGGCACTGGGGAAGACATATGAGCCCAGACATCAGTAAAATACTCCCGGTGGTATAAAATGTCACGTACTAGGAGACAGTCAATGGATCTGTGTCCCGTTGATAGAATAAAAACCGATTCATTTAGTTGTATTTGTAACTGTTTCAGAAATAATATAATTACTTTTATGGTTATTTGATCACAAGACCGCCTTAAGAGTGGTATATCGCTCTATACTCCTATGCGCATGCGCGGCTTGATCGACAGCAAAAGGTGACTCTTAGAATTTCATATCGTTTCTGCTTTTAAAAAACGATACTTAAGGGACGTGTTTACAACATTTCTTCAATTACTCTGCATAAAAGCGAGAGAAGCATTTCTTATGGATCCAGACTCAGAATTTGTCAGTTATTTGTGACATTCGTATGAGGGCCCTGTATTATCGCTCATTGGGTGAGTTCCTTTTGTTATCGCTCACGCTCACGCTGAGTTGGCATTTCAAAATGCGCCCATACGGCGGACCAGGTTCCAACTGCGTGTCAGCAGGGTCATGTGAAGTCTGTAGAGGGACAGATGGTGTTAAACTGCATATCAGTGGTGACCTTTTGTGTAAGAAATGTCGCAACAAAGACGCTCCCATTGTTCAATCAAATGACGAGGTAGCGGCGAACCTTATAGCAGACGAAACACAGCAGCTTACAGAGGTGAGACCCCCGATAGAGAAGTTGAAGTAACATTGACAGAGACATCGCCCAGTGCTAGTAACAGAGAGAATGAACTACTTATCTGTGTTAATGAAGTATTGTGTTTTGTGTCAAACATGATAAGTTCAATGCCATATGATATGCTAGTTAAATTATGTGAAGACACATACAATGAAGATGAAATAGTGATAGCTAAAGACAAACTGTTTGAAACTGGATTTATGGATCGTCGAGCAGCACCACGGAATGTTCGACGTAGAGGTCCAACCAAACGACGAAATGACCTTCGAGACATTGTGAACATCTTTCTTGAAATGCCCCCAACATATAACACTGTTTATGTAGCTAAAGATCTGTCTAGGCTCCCGCCATTATCCATTGACAATTTTGATATCTCGAGTCTAGTCAAGGAGATGGAGACAGTCAGACTCCAGATTGGTATCATCCAGGAAGACCAAGAGCAACGCACACGGGCCTGTAGAAAAATGACTGAGAGATATGTAGAGCAAACTATTACAGAAGTACAGGGGGTACTGACAGACTAGAGGACCTAGCAGAGGAGGAGGTTACAATTATGCAGCAAGAGCCTGCAATACAACTAGAAGTTCCTGAAGGTGAAGCTGATGCATCAGCTGATGCTGAAAGTGAAACATGTATGATGGAATCCCAAGAACAAAATGATTCAATACAGGCCAGCAAATCTGACCCACAGAGTCATGAACAACAACTTAAACAACAAGAAAATCAACCCCCAATACGCCAGTGTTCCTATAGCTATTCTGAGGTCTGCCAGATATCTTTAAGTGACACTTTGCACAGTAAGAACCAAACCAGAGTATACTCACAGACTTTCACAAACTCTGACAAACGTAACAGAGCGAAAACTGCACAGGACCTAGGAGTTACTAATCATACCGACAGGCGTGACATCACAGGTGCTAGAAGCAGTACCAGTTCCCACTGACAGTTATACTCTAGTAGACAGCAACCTGGTCACACTGCTGGTGGCACCACTGCAGGGTTACATCTAAATACAAATAATTTAAAGAAGTCTGGCATTAAACAAGGCCAGGGTCGTAATTTCCTCATACGTTCTAACAAGCCACAGCGAAGATGCATCGGTATCTTTGTCTCAAGGCTGGATCGTCGAACGCAGTGCTCCGATGTTGTGGAAAATATCACAACGAGACTGGTCTGAGACTCGTATGTGAGCAACTGACTACGAAATATAACTCATGCAGATCCTTTTGTATTCGTGCTCCAAACAAGTTCCTGCATCGACTTATGGATCCGAAAATATGGCCCATAGGAACACTGGTGAAAGAATATCTGCAGTGAATAAGCCTTAAGTGTTATCACTATGTCTTGACTGGTGCTGTGCATATTTTAATTTTTTTTAGTTCTATGGATAATAAAACTCAGTTGCGACTTGTATCTTTTAATTGCTATGGATTGAAATCCTCTGTATCTTTCATTCAAGAATTGTGTAAAGATAATGATGTGTTATTTCTTCAAGAATCATGGCTCTCACATGAAGAGCTCGTAATTTTAAAACAGATTCACAAGGATTTTACTGGTTTTGGAGTGTCAGCTATGGATTACAGTGAAGGCCTGGTTGCCGGACGACCACATGGTGGTGTTGGTATACTCTATCGTAAACATCTAGTAAACATATGTAATGAAGTTTTTTACACTGATAACAGACTTTTAGGTTTGGAAGTAAGCACTAAATCTCTTGATAAAATCTATTTTGTGAATGTATATCTACCATATCAAAGTGAATACTATATGGAGTGTCTAGGTTATCTTCGGTCAGTTATTGAAACATCTGACACATCAAATAATATTATCATTGGTGACTTTAATGTAAGTATTAATACTTTGTTTGAAGAAGACCTTTTAGCTTTTTGTAATGCGACAAATATGATAGTAGCTGACTATGAAAAGTTTGGTAGAGACAGCGGATTCTACACTTTTATCAGCCATGCACACAACACCACTTCTTGGTTAGACCATATTTTGGGTAGTGGTAATGTATATTCGTTAATTGGTGATATTTTTGTTAGCCCAAAAAGTCCTTGCTCAGATCACCTAGTACTTCATGATGTTATGAATATCTCGCTGAATAAGGAAAAATGTTCTCAGGTGACTAAAGTTACAGAATGTTTAATTAATCAGTTCTCAGTTGTAAATTGGTCAATCTCTGATAAGTTTAAACAGTTTAGGGATTATACCAAGACTATGCTGTCGGATATTAAATTACCAAAAAATACTTTACTGTGTACAAATGTAAGGGGTACAGACCAAACTCACTTACCTGATATTGTAATTCTATACAAAAGCATCTGTGAATCTCTGCGATATGCTGGTTACAAAACGCATACTAAATGTAAAAGTAATTCTCATAGAGATTATATTGTACCGGGTTGGAATGATTATGTAGAAGCTCTGAAGAACGTCATAATTATATTATCTGGAGAGGCCAAGGCAAACCAAGGTCTGGACCTGCATGTGAGTCCATGACACGTTCTCGTCTTCAGTTTAAATTTGCTCTAATGTCAACAGAATGAGGATCAGTTGAGAGTTGATGCTATGGAAAAAAGTGTTGAAAACAGAGATAAAAAATCCTTTTAGAAGGAAGTTCGTAAATTTTATAATTCTAAGGTACCCGCCTTTCTACTAATATTGATTGTGTGTTTGGAGAACATAATATATCTAAATTGGGGAAAAGCCACTATTGTAACCTTCTGAATTGCATTAAATTGTCAACAACTAAACATCAAGTCATGCACCAGTGTAACAATATTTGCAGTGAAGGAATTAATTTTACTTCCTTAGAAGTTGCTGACGCAATTAAAAGTTTGAAGTCTGGTAAATCTGCTGGATTGGACTGTCTGAGTGCTGAGCACTGTAAATATGCTGATAAGCAAATAGAATTGTTACTGTCTCTTTTGTTCTCATCTAGTGTAAATCATGGCTATATTCCTACAGGTTTGATGGATACTATAATTGTTCCTTTAGTAAAAAAACAAAAATGGTAAAATAAATGATAAGAATAATTATAGACCAATAGCTCTTGTAACTATTATGTCAAAGATATTTGAATATGTTTTGTTGCTGAAAATAAAGAATATTATTGGTACATGTGATAACCAATTTGGATTTAAGAAAGGACATGGTACAGATTTTGCACTGTATACACTAAAAACTACAGTAGAATACTACAGGAAATTTAATAGCCCCGTCTTTGTCTGTTTCTTGGATGCTTCTAAAGGATTTGATCGAATAAATCACTGGACATTGTTTTGTAAGCTTATTGCTAGAAATGTACCTATACTTGTTGTTCGTATCCTTATGTACTGGTACCAGAATCAAAGGTTTTGTGTTAAATGGGGTTCATGTACATCAGAGTTTTTTAATGGGATTAATAGTGTCAGACACGGGAGTGTGTTATCGCCACACCTGTTTGCTTTATATGTGGATGACCTAAGTTATTTACTAAATAATAGTAAAAATGGTTGTTAAATTAATGACCTTTCAGTAAATCATTTTTTTTATGCAGATGACCTTTGCCTTATTGCACCAAGAGCAAAGGGACTACAGGATGTATTGGACATTTGTCAAATCTATGGTACTTCTGGTGATATTATGTATAGTCCTCAGAAAACAGAATGTTTGGTGATTAGATCAAAAGCTTACAATCATGTCCGTCCAAAGGTGACATTAGGAGGCTTGGAAATTAAGTTTGTATCAAAAGTGAAATATTTAGGCGTTGTAATTCAAGATACTCTGCAAGATCATGAAGATATGTTAATGCAGTTGAGAAGTTTATATGCACGAAGTGATATTCTTTTGCGTAAATTTAGTAAATGTTCACCTCCGGTCCTTGCATCCTTGCACCAAGCATAGTTTAAATTTTTATAATGTCACACTGTGGTGTAATTATTCAAAACGGATGTACAGTAAAATCAGGATTGGTTGTAATAACGTACTCAGACGGTTTCTTAACTATTCTAGAATGGATAGTGCCAAGGTAATGTATGTAGCTAATGGACTAGATAACTTTGATGTGGTAATACGGAAAAATATTTATAGATTTATGTGTAGACTTGAAAATAGCTCAAACATAATTATTAAGTGTTTATATGATAACAATACTAACAAGTCTGGCGTCCTGTGGTTCTACCTGGTAAACTTGTACACACCAAACCAGGGGTGATGGTTTGCATACATCGGTATGACACAGTGAAGAAAAACGCATACACCGTAAGAAAAGTAAAAGGGTGATACATCTAATAACATAAATAACACAAACAAAGATTCAGTTTCAAGTTACACTGTCACAGATACTTTCAGTTGTCCTTACTAGGTTAAAAAAATAAAATTATATAATTAGTAAAATAAGTGACACAAGAACGGATTCAATTTAAAATTAGACTCCTAACAGATAATTAAAACATGTCCTTACCGTGAATACTTAGAACTACTATGGCATATGTACATGGCAGCCAATAATGGATGCTCAAAAGGCAGCAGATAACTACTTTTCCTCAAGAGAGTAGGGCCACGTTATTTATAGCAGTCTGTCCAAGGCTGATCCGTTATCAGACCAAACACTATCCTAGATGTCATATTTAAGTCACCAAATGTGACCAGTAGCAACACAGCCCTGTAGCGTGTCACCCAAAAGTCAATACCTAAAAGTAATTAAAAATGATACATGTATAATATTTTCTATGGCTTGTCTATGTCTTCGTGATATTCTTCTGCTTAAATCACTTGTCTTTTATGGCATGTTATCAATGTTAACAAAAGCTAAATATAAAACATCAGTAAACAAAACTTTAATAAGAAATAATTTAGACCAGCTTCCTATACAAAGGTGATTATAAGGACGATGGATTGTGTATTTTTGACTGAAACATGGAAATCTCCGAGAATGCAACTTAACCTATCAATACATGTACTTATATGGACTGACTTTGTTTGAACTCTAAAGCTTTAACTGCAACATCTATTCTGTGAACATATGTTTTGATATATAAAACGTAGTTTTTGTGTCAGCATTTATAAAGATTTAAATTATAGTTTATATTCTGTAGTCGACACTTTATGGTGATTATGAACGTATCTATATGATGAGATATCTATGGAATCATAAAGTGTTCGGGATATCACGTTCCATGTATAGCAAAACAGGCTTGATACAGGAATCCCTTCATTTTAAAACAAGAACAAACCTCCTGTCCGAACCCCCATGTCCCACAATCACAGGTTCAAGTTGCGGGCCTGACGCGCATACCTAACCTTTGTATAATGCTAAAATATGATTAGAATAACATTCTGTGCAGTCTTAACACTTTTTTTTGTTTTTATATAGTATGATGTATTTTGTCCATCTGATCACATTTTAATAAGATCATAGGGGCGCAAACCACCTTCTAGAGACCCGTACCCTCATTAGCAGATATTGTATATGACTGGCACACCCGGGATAATCATTCAGGATATTATAACTTAAGGTATTCTCTGTAAATTAACTATTCCTTTCACCTAGGTGTGTAAAACTTTGAAATTTTAAAAAAAGCTTACTTCACATGTAAAGGAAAGAGGAAGTCCTTATAATAAAAAGACTGGGTCTTTCATCAAAGTTATATCAAACAATTTGCGAATAGTCATTACATATATTGACTAACATGGTGTGATCCTTGTTCCCATAAGTGACACAGAACATCACCGATAAATGTGTCCAGGAGAAACTTTTTCAACTTCAACCTCTCAGTGCACTCAGCATCGCATTTAAATGATGATTTGAAAGACACGAAATGAGATTAATGTTGAAGCAAGAAGCGCACTCAGCCTAAAGGAATTTCAAGTCAACACCTGAGTACCCTTGAGGACTCAATAATCGGAAGCGATCAGGACTGGTTGTTCAAGGATGACACAAACTAGGAAGGCGTTTGGACACGGTCGGGATGGTTATGGTCCCGGGGAAAAAAATTGGAAAGCGAACAACCTGACTGCGTGAGTAAAATAACTAAAGATAATTGATCCTTATCAAACATAGAATCTTATTCCTGTGTAGAAATATATCAATTGCATGATACTAAACAATCCTAAACACAGTAATTTAGGTCAGGTTTTGCCTTGGTACATCCTCTATCGAGACCAGCACGTAGCCAAGATTTGTCCCAGTGGTCGTTGCGAAGTGCTAAAGCCTCTACGAATATCAGCTTTACATCATTGTATGCGAACCTAGTGTAGCAGATGCGAGCAGTAAGTTACAGATGAATGCTATGTTCCCTTCGTGAAAGTGCCCAAACGTCATTCTTCGGACCATGAAACATTTAAAACATTTAACAATTAGGCCGATCGATGATTTGAAAGCTGGATTAATCGCAAGTAAGTACCAATGCAGACTCAATAATTTCAGGCGATCCGGACTGATCGTTCCAGGATGATACAAACCGGTGAGGCGTCTGGATTCGGTCGGGAGAGTTGTGGTCCCGGCGAAAAAAAAAAACATTGAGAAAGCAACCGACCTTGCTACCTGTGTTGATTCGGATGATACGTGCAACTTTAATACTGTGTTGTAATATATGACTTCAGGTGACGGTGTGCAGGATTACCTCAAAATCTTAAATCCAGTCATTAAGGTCAGATTTTTGGCCGATACAAGCCCCACGGTCGCGCGTTCTCGGAAAGTTAGTATTTGTTTCAATGTTTCTGTTACAACATTTTCAGTTTCTAAAGCAACGCTAAATTTAAGTAATATCTTAGGGTTTTCTCATACTCTTAAGTCGGTAAATAATGTTGATAAAAATAACTTAAAATCTGCTATTAAGCCATACGTAATTATGAGAAGTCGATGTTTGGTGAAAAAGTGCTGAGAATCAGAGCTGCGGTAGCTATACTGCTTCTTGCTACTGTGAAGGAACGTACACCATTCAGGTTCATAAGGCCACATGTAATCATTCCTGAAAAAGGCATATACATATAGTGTAAATCTTTTTTCAAAATATATCATTGAATATGACACTGGTATATGCACTTGAAGATTAAATGTAGCAGTTTTACTATTGTTCAATACTTCTGCATGCTTTTCCTAAATGTGTTTAGGATTTGTAATGGACCCTTTTAGAAAGAAGTAAATTCACAGTGTGCTTGTAACTGCAATTTTTCTTGACAAAATTTCTGTATATACACATGATTCACAACTGTAACGTAACCAGCTTATATGCCTGAATTCTCGGCATTAAATATTTATTAACATAAAATAGTTATATACATTATATGACGGGACTCCGTTTTGTGTGTGTGTGCAACCAGTGAAAATCATGAAATGCGTAACAGGCTGTGATCCCTTTTTGGTAGTGTGCCAATACGATACGTGGCCATAAATCCCACAAATCGTTTCTTTTCCAATTTCTTTACCGTTTTCTTTTCGTTTTCTAAACCAAAGGCAACCCTGGCCGTTACTTGATAAGGGCAGTTTTATTCCGAGGGCAACGATAAGGGTAACAATATCGAGTGACACACATCGGCACATCGTTTGTATCCAATTGACGAGACCTTCTAACAGTGAGAGTATAAGTTAGAAACATTTGTTATAATATTTACCAATATGTGCCACATTAACTTACAAGGTTGGACATTTCATATAATTTCTAAGGACCATATGCTCTAACTTGTACTACACTTCTGAGTCTTTGATTTCTGTTGTATGAGACAAGCAAACTAACTTACGACTAGAGTTTATAGATGCCACCAGACCGGGCAACAGACCGGGCAGTTTTGCCTTTGCTCTCTCGAAAAAAAAAATTAAGAAGTCCAAGAAGAAAATTCCGAACGAGAAAGCAGCCCCATAGGGTATAAGAGAAAAGAAGAAAGCTGCAAACATCACCACCCATCCCCAATCGCCTTCAGGGGCCGCTAGCATAATGGTATCACTACCTCAAATATGTTTTGTTATGCCAGCATTCTGTTCATCACCCCTTTCAAGGTGCAAATTATTTGAATAAACTTCAATTGTCATTTCATGGAATAGATAATAATTAATGACGACAGTCTACTTCTGATTTGTAAATTTAAACATCACTGATTAACCTTTAATGCACAGTGTATGACATGGTGCATCATGCTTGTTGGTGAATGTCCATAGACAATTACCACGAGACAATAATCCCCCGGAATACTACCTGACATATTAATTACCCAGACAATCAAACCAATGATTAAATACCCTTGGACAATTAAGTTCTTGGACCAAAATCCTCATAAATATATACATATATACAGTGAAAACTGGTCTAACGGACACCTCAATTAAGCGGACAACTGGCTATAACGGACAAGATAGTTAAGTCCCTTCAAAATTCCCTATATGTATTGTATAAGCGAAACCTCTATAAGGCGGACACCTCACTACTTCGGACAACGGACAGCAGATTTCAACCCAAACCAACATTCTAAGAGTAAATGGACCTGACAAATACGGACAAGATACGTCATCTCCGGCGGACACTGATCACTCGCCCCCGCAACATCAAAGGCCAATCGCAGTGTTCTGGTTCCCGGGACTGGAACACGCAGGATTATGCAATCCCCAGTTGTCACCTTAATTTGTGTACGTGCTCAAGCCACGGTGTGTTGTGCTCAGTAGATAAACACAGCAAGGGTGAAGCGGTAGACATTGTGTCACTTTTATTTCACGGTTGGTCATTTACACGTTGCGAAGGTCTTTAAATTGATTAAACGGCTGCCGTTCTTCCATGCGTCACTGAACTCACCACGCAACATTTAACTGTATACTTAGCCACTTTGTTGAAGCAGGCTGTTTGATACTAATAAATTAGTTTTGCCTTAATATTTCACAAACTGATCTGCTCAGTGTCAAACGTTCTCGCTCCGTAGTTGTTTGTACAGTGCCGCCGTGCACAATCTCCTCGGAGATTGTCTAATCTCAATTTCAGGGTGCTTTCAATATCAAAGCAAATCAAACTATACAACCGTCATCAAAGAAAGTTTATTAAAGGCTTATGCTACAATCTCCTATAAAAACGAATGTTCCAAGGTTCCTAGCCATTACTATCTTTGCATTATCAACGTCGTCAATATCTTTGAGATTATCGCATTGGGGTAGCTGAACCAGGATAGTTTTACATAATGCCGCCAGATGGCACCGGGCGTACTCCTAGGCATGATCTTACTCTGAGAAAGCCAAGCTTGTTCGACTGAGTGAATCAGCGAAAAAGAGCGCAAGCGCACTTTCAGAAGAATTGAAGTGTGGCATGACACAGGTTACCTCAGTTTTTAAACGTAGCAAATAATCAATTTGTACATGTCTATTGAATGCATGATGTGTGCATGAATATGTTGTACATGAACATGAAATCTGATATAATACAATAAACACGTTCTTGCAGTTGTTCGTTTTCTGTATTTATAATCCCTCAGTTATCAACCAAAGTCAACCTTCCTGATAAGGACACCTCACTATTAAGGACAAAATGATTGAGTCCCTTGACTGTCCGCTTTAGACAGGTTTCACTGTATATATATATATATATATATATATATATATATATATATATATATATATATATATGAATCATAAAGAATGTATGTATCACCTATTCTTTTGATTCCCGTAAAAAACAGTTGGTTGAAATAGACATGTAAATTGTCAGGCTTTATACGTGCTTTAGAAGTGCTCGTTTACCTAATTACATGGCATTTTATACCGTAAGTACAATAACAAGCAAAACATATAAAATTAACACATAATGATAGTTATACAAAGGTACTTGAATACCAAGTAACACGTAAGTGAAGCGGAAACGTGAAGTCCACCGCTGTTCGGCGTCAACTAGAGGGTCATAGCGATGCACAATAAATGAGTCAAGTTCAGCGTTCACTTGAAAATCATGGTGGTTCACATTTCACTAGCTAATAATGATATGGTAGCTCATGATATGGTAGGTCTGCCGACGGATATACAGGGGGGGGGGGTACGACTCACCTGAACAAGTTATGGGCCATTGTCCGTGCTTTGCCTTCTTCAGTCCTCTATTACCCAGGAAAAAGGGCCTGAAAAAAAGGTTGCTCGGAGAAACAACGAACAAAATTATAGTGACCTTGATTACCCTTGTAGATCGACCAGATGTCCAGAGCACAGGGGAAATCAAAAAGAGGGACACTAACCCAGGTCAAATGACTGTCTACAGTCGCAACAATACTCTCAGTGGATGACACAGATCTAATAAAAATCAAGACTAATATACTTTAAATTAAGAGTATTTTATGTTGGATAAAGAACATATTTGGTAAGCTCTGTATAAAGGCCTGCCTTCAGAGCAATAGAACTCGCAGTTTTCGGGCGGATGGAGGGCGCGATAATAGTTTGTGACCAAACATTCTCTCTTGTATTTATTAAATCAGTACACGGGAAGGGGTTGTAGACAATACCCTACCTAGGAGTTAAATCAAAACTGTGGTTAAATGAGACACAGCCTTCTGTCTTATGCCATTCATATTATATTGATACTTGCGTATTTTGTTGCCCCAAATTCCAAGCAACCTCACATCTACCAAATATTAACAACACATTATTTTTAACCACTGATATGAGCTGCTGGCATGCAAATACCAGCTAAGTGTCTGGCACAGTGGCCGGGGATGTTTTTGAAAGAATATAAAGACATTTTAAGAATATCCTACGGCATACAAAAAGAATATGACTCACCGGAGCCACATTAAACCTGATGATAATTGTACCTTTCAATACTCGTATACAAGTGTCACCTTTCCATCAGGCTTCCTAGAACCATTAGAAATTATAATATTATTACATAAATTCTCCAGACATTCGAATCAGTACGGTGAGAGTTTAAGCTTAGCTTGGGTTAATACTAGACAATACGCTAAGGGTACCAATGTATATCTTTTAATGATCGTTTCTTGATAATCTGGGGGTAAAATTATTTTAAATTACTGGTTTAATAATACCGTTTAATAGCTGTATAAGGTTTATGATCAGGTATGCCCGGCTGGTGATATATGCATCCTGGGAAACAGCTGATTCACAAACAAGTTGATTTGTATAACCACGTTAAAATTGCTTAGAATATATATATATATATATATATATATATATATATATATATATATATTATTTATCATGAGAAATATAATTACACATACTAAATTTTAATAATAAACTCTTATTACAGTTTACAAAATATATCGCGCTACGTTGAGGTTATAATAATGGAGAGAGTGTTCATTTATTTTTCTGGTTTAACGCTCTAATAACATACTTTCAATTAGTAAAATAACTGAACATGTATTCTCTTAGCGTCATATTTTCCCAGATAAATATAGATTCCGCAGCAACAAAAAAAAAAACACTGATATACGGACAATAAGTAATCTACACAATCAATATCCCTAGTTATATGTGGATATTTTGCGTGGATTATAAGTGCACTATAATATAAACCAAACTCATCCATCTAATAACCACAGGAGGACAAAGTATTTACTGTGAATGATAATAAAAATGGCATGTGTTTCTACCAAATTATATACTATTTTTCCGACAGTGGTTAAACTGAAAAAAAATAAATCAAATCGCTTAAGACATTTAATTATATAACTATATAATTTTAAATGTATTCACACATGCTAAATGTTGGTATAAAACTCATGAACCTAAAACTTAACAAAAGTGCATTGTCTTATAGTAATGAAAACCGTGGTCTAATGTTCACGAAAGTGTGTAGTGGCTGGTACCAGTTCAAATATTAGAAATCGCACCATCTCTTTTAATTCTTGTTTTCCCGGTAAATTAAACACAAACAACAAATAAACAAATAGTAATACTCAAAGAAGACATATTTTTATCATTTATTGAAATTACAGTGGATAATGGGGTTTGATAATACACATTACGACACATAAACACTGCGAAATGTAATTTATCTGAATTAATGGTTAACAGACATCCACTATTTCTTTCTGAAATGATACAGCGAAGTGTCTCTCAGACAATGGTTATACTAAACAAATAAATTAAGCGTTCAATATAAGCAAGCGTGCATTATACGTATTGTTATATACGCCGGCAGGAAGCTACACTAATTGTAAGCTTGTCTATGTCGTGTTTATGGTGTATTTTACATGGACATTGTCATCATCACTATGTTAGGATTCACAGGAATCTGGCTCATAGTTTGCTGCATCATGGTCATATTACAGATGTATACTTGTATTCCCAAAGGTAAGAAGGAACGAGGAGGGGACAGGTCACACAGAAAGGATCAAAGGGTTACCGGAAACAGCTCATAGCATCTTGTAAAACTTAGCGGTCAATGCCCATCCTTACAGCTCATTAGCGTGCTATTTGACAAGGTCCTTGAAAAGTCATCTAATGTGTGAGACGCAGGTTATGTCTTGGATTTGAAGACAAGATGTTGAAAGAGGAGAATACTAACCGGTGCTCATAATACAATGGCCCTTGGTCTTTTAACGCAGTTCTTGATCAAGTCAACGCTTACTCAACTCCAGTAAAAATACATCCTGCTTTCAGGCTTTAAGAGTATTAATGTTTCCATTTCGGTGATAACAACAATGTCTAACAAGATGATGCATTTATTAAGGTTCGGTGAACACTGTCAACAAACAATTCGAAGGTTTTGTATAAAAGAATAAAGAATTGTTACTCGCACTATTCACAGAGAGGCTTTATGCTTATCATTTATTGATGGCTGTCACATATAACATTCATTTGATTATCACCTGAACAAACATTTATAGCTTAAAGACATATACTCTCGGTTGTGCACGGAAACAAGAACGATTTTGCAATTATATATTTTTAGATTCCACGCTGCCCAATATTAACCCTGGTAACATTAATATTACAAAATATATTCAACCCGAGAGGAGACAAACGTCTGCCTGGAAATGGACAAATGGGGAAAATTATGGTAATACATAACATTGGTTAATTACAGAAGTACTAATTTTCAAAATATAAACATAATTGATTTAATTTCACTTTAATTTACCAGTCTTGTTATCTTGTTTTTCTTGGTTATCTTGTTAATCAGAAATTTATAAGTCCAGTGCCCTCTCACAGATTATGCATGTAACGATATACCACGTGCATATATGTTAATTTTATATTATATTATATATTATATATATATATATTATATTATATATATATATATATATATATATATATATATATATATATATATATATATATATATGTAGTCTACTTATCGCCTAATTTTGTAGAAAAGGAGGGATTCGCTAATGAAGAATCACCTGGACGTAATTGTGTTTCAGTTAGAGACAATCAGCTCCTTGCGCTTAATTGTTCGTTCAAACGGGGATTTATATGCGAACGTAAGTATAATGGGCCCTCATGTTGCATACCGATGAAAAATATGTCTGTCCATTTACTTCTTCGTGTGCATACAATCTTTGATACCATAAATAATAGCAAAACAATTAACAAGTGACCCATAGGTCATGACGCAGCGCTTTTGGGTATACAAGGAGATTTAAAAGAAAAAAGTTTCTACAACAAGCAGTTACGATATATGTCTGGATAATAACTTGCCAGCCGTGATTTCTGAATACAACAAGGAACCTTGAACAACAGGTAAGATGACTCCTGGAGTTCTCAAATCATGCATTTTGCAAATGGACCTTAGATATAGAGTACAGTGACCTTATTCTACAGCCATACGCCAACATTTGTGCCCATCTGCAAAATAGTATTAGAATCATGTTCTTTCACGCAGCTTGCGGAATAAAGGTCAAAGTGACAATATTTCTGGTTTCCAGGAAATATTTACAGGACACTCCTTGGATCTTAATCAAATTAGAAGGTTTGGGTCCAACTAACAGTCATGCAGATGTGTCCTGTAAGACGCTCAAATCATGTTTTTCACGTATCTTGCAGAACATAGGTCACTATGACCTTATTTCAGGTTATGTCATGTACCTTCCTGGATGTTAAGCAAGAAGATTCTAGGTCAAATGGTTACGATTTCTGCCATGTTCACTGACGACCGCTTCTTTGAAGGTCTCAAAAATAAAATAAATGCGTAAAAATTTGAAAAAGTACAGGTGGCACCAACAGTTTGCAGGAACTGAAGAAACAATCTATGATAAATATGCATGCAAAAAAAATGGTGATCAATGCATTAGGTATTCAGACAGTGAAGCTCTTGTATCAAATTTGTAATAATTCTGGGGGTAATTATGAACCCCATAGCTTTCAGAATATGGGAAACAGAGACTTTTCTAAGGAGGGTTTTTCATGGACCTCCATGGATGTCAAGTTAAAAGATTCCAGGTACAGCGGTTTTGATTTGTGCCTGGTAAACGGTCGACTGCTTCTTTGAAGATCTCAAAAACAGAGAAAAATGCGTAAACATTGGAATAAATACAGGTGTCGCCACCAGTCAGCAGGAATTGCTTAAACCCTCCATGATCAATATGCATGCAATAAGTCATGGTGATAAGTGCGTGAGTTATTCAGATAATGGAGCTTTTTTGTCAATTTTTATAATTCATGGGTTTACTGGGGAGGATGGACAGACGGACAGAGTAATCACTTGAGCTAAGGTGACTTTCAATCTTGAAATAAAATCAATTATGAATTAATTATTTTAAATTTTAATCAAAATCTATCGTGTCATCGGGAAGTGTTTTATTAAAACGCCTCGATTACACAGAAGCTGTGCATGTGGACAACATACCTCTGTATGAGGGTAACACAAATACAAGAAATGTGTAAAAGAGTTCATCGTAACTTGTTCTTTCATTTGCTTGTGTGTACCTGTTTGTATTTGTGGCACCAATCATTTTTGTTCACTTTGCACATAACCGATTAACAGTGCTTAATTAATTTTTTCGTTGTAGGAAATCACGGTGCATGTGTTGAGGATAAAAAAGATTGCATATTTGAACAAGAAAAGAAAACTTGGCTGGCTGCTGGCATTCTGTGCAATCTCAACAACGGATCTCTGCTATACCTGGGCGCTTTCAAGATTGCCTCGTGGATAAACCAGTGTCCTGAAGGCTGCTGGATTGGCCTGGCTTAATCAAATATGTATCCAACTACAGGTAATTGTACACTTTTTTAAAAACACCCAATGACATTTCCCTTATATGTAAAAGACTTTCTCGATTATGAAGAAAATCACCCAAAATAATTTGTTTGAAATATGCCTTATTCTAACTCATTTTTCATATATATATATATATATATATATATATATATATATATATATATATATATATATATATATATATATATCAAACAGATATATATGTATCATATTAGATATATATTTATATAAGTTCCGCGCAATGGGAAAGGTGAGCGTTCACTACCTGAAAATACGGCAGTAGATAAATATCATTTGCCGGGCCGATTGTAGCAGGTATATCGAAAATAGCGGTAAAATTAAATTTGTCATTCTCCTGGTATTAAGGGGTCACACTGATAGTAAAATATGCGTAATTTTCCGTGCCATAATTAATCTTTGGGTCTCCTAAATAAGCTAAATTCAATGGAATGTGTTTGGGTACGAAAAAGAGCATCATTCTCATCTACATATGGAATCTTACAGCCCCTTCTTGGAACAGACGGACGGTCTGCATGAACAAAAAAAAAATGAAAACCAAAACACCTACACACGAAACAAATCCAGTTGTGTATGTACATGAATACATGACCAACAAAAACAATAATGCATTAATGTTCCAATTATACCAGTTTTGTAGCTATAAACACACAATTGACTATATTCGCAAAACTTTGTTGACCTTGGACCAATTAGTATTTATATTATTCTATTTCAGCCTCAACTCCTTTGTCATGCAAAATTATATTTATTTTAATTTGTGCTTTCTAATTAACACAAGAACAAAATTTCAGTTGAACAATTATTTTCTTAAATTACATCAGCCTGTCAAATGCGTCAGCTTCTAGATGAGACAGATACGTCATGTAGCTTTAAAATTACTCCAGGTTGATCTTATCTAAAATGATCCCCTTTGTGGACTAGTCTTCAGAAGAAAATTTGTAATAGAGGAACATACCTGAATCCATTATAATTTTCACATATTTGACAAGCCTCTGGAATTTCATCACCGTATACACCTACTACAACGAGAAGCTTGTTAACAATTACAACGGCGGATAACATTGAATCCTTGCCGACAAAAAACGTGACACATTCAACCGAGGACGTCAATAAAGTGGGTAAGAAACGTCTGGCAGGTTTGTTCATTCATACATATAGTTTAATATGTTACATTTTAATCTCCTTTTTATTAGATGTGATATAGATGTTGCATCTAAACATGATTATGTACAAATATTTATCTAAACAATATTATGGAAAACGATTAATATAAACATGATCATGCAGAAAGGTTTATCTAGAGAAGATTATTGACGACGGATAAAATAAACATTATGGAGAACCATTAATATCAACAAGACTATGGATAATTAATGCATGATAATGGACAACGATTAATCTTAAAATGAATATGGACAACGATTATTCTAAAAAAGGATTATGGACAACGATTTATCTCAACAAGATAATCCACAACGATTAACCTTAAACATAATTATGGACAACATTTCATTAAGTAAAAAAAGGTGTAGAAATAAATGTCCATGTTTTGCTTCTCATGGTACTGCCGACGGCTTTACTGTATGACCTACATTTCCTGCGTCTTGTTTCCAGTAGGCTTTGTACTGGCGGTGTTCCTGGTCCTCGTGCTTATTGCCGTTGGAGGCATCGCGTGGAAATTCGAGTAAGAACCTGATCTTTACGATTCAACTGTTTTATAATCTATACAATTTATAAAATAAGTAGTTGAGACTTTCTTAAGATATGAACTGCAGTCAGATTTGTATTCTTTCAGATTCTGTAAACATTATTACTCTCATAATGTATTGTATATTTACTTGCAGCAGAAGAATGTCTGTGGACAGGAAAAATTATCACTTGACTTCTGGGAGTTGTGGCCATATTTATGTTTTTGTTTTTATGAGCAGCAGTGCTAAGAGAGTAACCACTGGCTTGCAGCCGTTTTAAGCTGTATTTTAACGGAATGATACGGGACGCACTATTGCTGTGACACGCCATGAGGGATAGATTTGAATGTAAGAAGTAAAGATGGGTTAGTCCCAGAAACAAATACCAGAAAACAGACCAATGATACTTCCTGCTTTATTTATCTTCCTATGTGGGAAACACTTCCAGATTAATCACAGTTTGCTTGCATACTTACATGTAGCGCTTTCGAAATACATGTATAAGAACTGTTGGTGACGGGAATTCAAATATGTTTTCTCTGTTTTATTATTTATTTACCAGCTTAAATAACAAGGTGTTTAGTCTCTGTTAGGCTTTTCCCTCTATTTCAAAGGACCAAAGTAGGACAAGCCCCATCTAATAAATCCCATGTGACTAATGCACATTATTAAAGAAGCTTTAAAGACGAATATTTCGTTTTCAATCCCATTATTTGTAAGAGGTCCCATATTATGAATCCTATGTGATTCATGCGCATTATTGCAGAAGGATTTATAACGAATATTTCGTTTTCAAACCTATTTGTATATAATAATTGATTTTAGAAGGAAAAACATTTTCTTTGGCTAAATTTAATTTCTGCATGTTTATGGTTTTAACTAATTCAGCTGTCTACAGTTACCGTAAAATTTACTTTATGACTAAAACTGGTTAATGTGATGTACTTTAAATGAATAAAATAATTGATAATTCACACAGTTTGCGTTTCATAAAAGAATACATGACTTACTCACCGCCCCCCCCCCCCCCACACACACACCTTAAAACAATGCCCACCACACTAGGACTACAGGAGATGGGTATGCGTCTGTGCAGCCTACTTTGGATATGCTGAAATTTAATATGTTACATATTTATGAGACCTTCTGCAAACAAATGGTTTCTGTTTCTATTTTAATATCAATTGCATTGTGTTATATATATATACATATATATATATTTATATATATATATATATATATATATATTTATATATATATTATCTTCCTTTTTAGCAACACCGCTTAACTTATAAGAGACAATATCTTACAAGTTATAGACACTTTGTACATTGGGATAGGCTATATTTTGCTCATGATTCATGGAAGGGCATTCGTTACTTGTGTAGGAAAATCTCCATTATGGACTCGAATATTTATGCCTGCAAAAATTACATCTAAGCTTGTTATAGCTGCTTATTATAAGAATCGACGTGCGCAGGAGGGTTCTTGACAGCCATACCGACTGCATTGCATTTTACGTTCATTATTTTGTTCTTCTCACCTTGAATAAATTAGTTCTTGGTCAGATTTCTTTCATCAAAAATTGAAGAGAACACAAGGTTTGATTTTACTGTTCAGAATTAATCTTGGAAGAATGCAGTTCTGTGATCTCCCATATTATTACCATAACAAATTGTTTCTTTTTTTCGTATTATGCTGTTTTAAAAATTTCAGGTGTGGCCAGTAGCATTACTAATGACCACATATTTTTTTCTGGCAAAACTGAGCATTCAGACCATATAGAGGCTTTTGATGTTTGGGTTATGTGTGGTACTGAACAGCGCGGTGATCCAACAATAATCAGCAAAGTATTAATAATACGTGCTTTTTTTATATATACCTGAATGTTTTTAGTGCTCCGCGGGTCAAGCTGCCACACAAACATATTGTATAATTACATCACAGTAACTTCCTGTTAAAACGTACACGTTATATACTATATAACCACACACTCTAAGCGTATATGATTGACTTACTAAATAATAATCCTGATGAAATATATATTGTTAGCTCGAGGTTAAAATAGTTGTGTTTAAGTGAGGATATTGTGATACTAAGGAAACACTCACCTGTGCTGGATTAATGTTCAAAGGAGAGACCCGATTCTTTCCAAACACGGGCCAAATGTCCGATGTTCAGTACTCAAATATTATTTTTTTTATAGATCGTTAAGTGTCTTGTGCCGTTTGAAAATGAATGACACTATCTAGCCGACATGTAAATAATCTCCCGTTACACACACACACACACACACACACATATATATACATATATATATATATATATATATATATATAATGTACAGTTACCCTCCATTGTAAAGTGATCTATGGCCTACAGACTAGGCCAGAGCGGTATAACTCTAAAGAATAGCAACACCGTAAGTTCACAACAGTCTGTTTTACAGGGTGTGACCCGATCATCAGGTGAATGTCAGAGTTATACATATATAAATATTTGAACATAATAGAAGCACGTGAAAGATGTAAATATTTAAATACCATATATTACAAGAAGATGTAAAAAAATACTTACCTGTAAATTTCAAAGTTCAGATCATTACGGCGCTATCAAGAATATATTCCAACTTTTAAAAATTCGCATCACACCCCATCCCAATCAGCGGTCAGGAAGCGCTTGCACAACAGTGTAAATTCACAACAGTCTGTTTCCCGGGATGCGACTCGATCATCAGGTGAATGTGGTTAGAATGAAGCTACCGGCGTGGTTTAAAAAAGCCGAGAAGATCGGGTCGCATCCCATAAAACAGACAGTTGTGAATTTACAGTGTTGTAAATATATATATATATATATATATATATATGACATTATATGGAGCTACACAATATTAGTTTTTTTTAACCTTGACAGATAGAACTTTTATTAATCAGAGTTTTAACATGTTTATCCCTGAAAATAATATTAATATAGAGGTATGATAATTGATTAATAGAAACTTTGGCAAAGACCCGACAAGGCAGACAGCACAGTAATTGTTTCGGTGTGTTGTGTTTGTATTGCATTGTACGGGGACATTGCTAACATGAAAGGTTCAGGGCATACAGGAGCTCGTATCTTGGTAAACTGCATCATGATAATTATATAGGACACCATTCCACTTGACAAGATACAATTTAGAAATAACTCTGGAATAACTCACCTTGTTATAATCGTCAACCCTTTTAAATGTTAAATCTTTTCTTCTTTTTCAATCGCAATCTCGCTAGCCAGGCAGATGTATCTGGTTACTGTGAAACGACAGAATGATAATGACTTTAATAGAGTCTAAGCTAGGTAAAAATTAGTCAAAACAACCTCACGTCAATTCGAGAACCGCTTCAGTGATTGTGCAATTTTGTGTGACCAAACATTGAGAAGGCCTGTTTTGTCTCTAAGACCCATGTGTTGAAAACCATGTATGCTCATAATTGGTTTGGCGATGTGTCCTTATGCTCTTTTTATGTATAAATGATTTGTAGGACAGTTTAAAGAAATGACCTAGGGTAGGGTACTTTATATACTGTACAGGATGTTATAAATGTATTCCATGTATAATCTTTCGGCTGGTTTCGTTTCAATTACTGACGCCTAATTGCAATTTTCTTCAGTGACTGTTGTTTAAAAGCGTCCTTATCATTTGGACATCCGGTCATGGCACGAACCTCAAAATATTAAAACCTTAAAATATTTACTGAGAAAAGAGTTCCAGAAAGAACCATCGTTCTATCCAGAACCAGTTGGGTTCATAAAAAGACTATCAAGAATCGTTTTTTTCTTAGAGTGTACTATTTTTTCTACGCCTGATCTATAATAAAATGTTTGGCCAATGTATCAAAATAGTAGTGCCTAGGATCCTACGAGGAATAACTGACACCAATTTATTATCCATTCATATCATTTTGCAATTTGCCAGAAATGTAGGTCAGATATATTGTTCCAGTGTCTCCCGAGCATCGACAAAACTGGCCCCAGTGCTTAGCACTGGTGTTTTTAAAGGCTCACATGGGGGCACAATAATCTTTTATACCAAAATATTCAATAACAAGGAGGGAAAATATATCTTGCCCGTTATATAAATGTGGACATGCGTAATAAAGCACAAATACATAATTAATAATGTTAATATATATATATATATATATATATATATATTATTCTATTTTCCTTTGCAGAAAATGGTTTTGAGAATGAAGAGGAATCTGAAGATAGTTGTGTAGTACTAAGACAGGGTCAATTACACGCTGACTCATGCTTAATTTACAGGCCTTATATTTGCGAGGGTAAATAAGTTTTTATTTTTTGTACGGAATTATTACTTTTCAATTCATTTTTATTACTTTCTTACCCAATAGCATGACCTTGCCATTTCAATTACTTATAACACTAAGTACTTCTTTCAAAAACAAGAAAAGACTAACCTGATGTGTCCCTGTTACAACAGAATTTGCCGGTAAATATATATATATTTGTTTCATACCGAAGAAGAGATTTTATCATACAACCCTTCAAACATGCTAGGCATCAGCTTTCTTAAGGCCATTTTCCCCGGAAAATATCATTTCAAATATATATATATATATATATATATATATATATATATATATATATATATATACAAACATATATATACATTAAACAATTTGGCATGAATATTCTAAGAAATATAATTCAATAATCCCATTCCATATCTTATTCATTCTCACTCAACCTAGGATAATTTAAGCTTCACGAATTTCTACTTTGTCCAAAATATATAAAAACATGACTTCAAAGAAGTTTTATATATCTAGGATATTAGATTATTAATACACAAGTTATAAACAAAAGCTGTTTTTGTATCCTTACAAAAGAACAAAGAATCAGAGAAAGTCTGTTTATATGACAGTATTTCCATAATATTGCAAAGAACATGTTCAGGGTCGAATAATTTGTCCAGTGAATATAAACATAGCCGACATAAAGCAATAGAAATTCATTTGCTTGTGCAAACGTCTTTTCATACCGGACTGCTGTGGAAGCTTTGCGGACCTCCTGGAGTTCTTGACGTCGCCATCGTAACCATCATAACACATTTGATCAGGTTTGTACTTAAAGGGACCCAATCACCAGTAAAGGATGTTGAATTATTACGAAAAATAGCTTTTTCCCTTTAATATAAAATTGTACCAGCCAAAATATCACCCTGACACCGTTTGCTTACTCCTGACCGGACGCGATGACAGGTGTCAACATGAACACGGCTCATGTATCGCCCGGCCACAACACGTGTCAATCAGTAGATGCCCTGACTGATTCGGCCCAAAAAATGTAAAACATGTTCCCGCTGGATGAAACATCGCTGGTTGCAGCTAACATTCAGACCTACGGTCACGCGGCCTCGTTATGGTTAACAGTGTTTACTAGGGACTGTGTTCACCAGGGTGTTAAACAGGCATATACGAGTTATTGGGTTGTGTGCTGGGATGGTTTTGCTGGGAAACTTTTGAATAAGGCAAAACTTAAGTGACAGTGTTAAAGAATAGGCATAATATTGCTTCTGATTATGTCCTTTTAAACAAAAATTCTTTTAATCAAATAATATATATATATATAAATATATATATATATATATATATATATATATATATGTATATAAGTATTTGTGTGGGTATACATATACTTTTAGGGCCTGGTATTAAGTTTTATACAAATGGAGTATATGTAGTTTTATATGATGACCTTACCTAATTGGGAGGGGAGGTATTTCTTGATATAACTGTATCTTCACATAGATAAGAAAAGTATGTTCATAGCATATCATCCTCTGAATAATTAATTTTATTACTTGTTACGAAGACAAATTGCTGAGGGGAAAATACATTGGGCCGATCTTGGATTCGAACCAAGGTCGGTGGCGCACAAGTCCGGCGTATCAACCGCTTAGCTAGAAAAGCAGGCTTCACTAGAGAGACAGTTCGGTCCGCTTTTATTTCACCCCGTAAGACACCCCCTCTTAAGAGCATTTTGCTATCAGAACAAGATTAATTATCCCAGGAGTCACACTTTGGTGAGCTTTTTCCTTGGGCCAAAAATTTTAACCGTCACGTTGGACAAGCCTCCATTTTGTTACGAAGACAAATTGTTGAGGGAAAAATTCTGGGCCGTTCCGGGAGTCGAATCCAGGTCGGTGGCGCACAAGTCCGGCAAACCAACCGCTTCGCTGGCAAAGCAAGCTTCACTAGCGAGACAGTTCGGTCCGCTTTTATGTTACCCCGTAAGACATCCCCTCTTAAGAGCGTTCTGCTATCAGAACAAGATTAATTATCCCAGGAGTCACACTTTGGTGAGCTTTTTCCAGGGCCACAAAGTTAACCGTCACGTTAGACCAGCCCCCATTTTGTTATGAAGACAGATTATTGAGGGGAAAAATCCTGGTCCGATCCCGGTTTCGAACCCAGGTCGATGGCGCACAAGTCCTGCGAACCAACCGCTTCGCTAGCAAAGCAAGCTTCACTAGCGAGACAGTTCGGTCCGCTTTTATGTCACCCCGTAACAAACTGATTTGTTTTCCCAGTGTTGGCATAAGTATTATTCTTTTAAATAACTTCTAA
Source organism: Sipunculus nudus (assembly GCA_026874595.1). NCBI lineage: Eukaryota > Metazoa > Annelida > Sipuncula > Golfingiida > Sipunculidae > Sipunculus > Sipunculus nudus. The sequence goes on from CM049317.1 coordinate 1,920,862, forward strand.
ATGGCTTTCGAAACTTTTTTTATTGAGACTGGGTACTAACAGAAAAAGACGACGCTCTCACGATAGGGGAGAATGTACGAGACATTAGAATGATAGGAGATATCACGTGACCGATAACAGAAATGACCATATGATGACCTTATGAGACCTATCCTGGAGGAATCAATCAAATTTTTACCAGGACACGGATGAATTTGGATAATAATGTTACATCATTATGGAAAACATAGTCTATAAATTAGTTGAACTGAAGGATAGAAAAGAACAAAAAACCAATACCAGTCCGTTCTTAATTATTTTGTGATTAAAAGGTTAATAGTAAATAGAAACGCGCAGTTTCACTTCCCTCGTGGAGTTGCCATGAGGATATTTAGGGGAATAATAACATTATATAGCTGGCGTGAAATGAGATTATTGCATGACTAGATGTAAGGAACCGGATCAGGATTCGTTATTTTAATATCAATATTAAGTCATTTTATTCCTACGTTTCACTTATTAGAATACTAGGCCTCATCCTTCTCCGTCTCAGGGGTCATTAGATGGTCCACCAGGGAAGTAGGACCTTTAATTCTTAAAGAAACACATCTCTGGCAGACCTTACAACCTTTTACTGGTACAGAGAGCGGCGCGGCGCGGCAAGGTTGTTTAAAGTGAGTTAAACCTGATAATCGTAGACATTGATAGTTCTACCATTTGGGTCAGGACATAAAGAACTGTAATAGTGAATATGGGGGTTGGTATTGAGGCCTGGAGGGCAAGAATAGGCTCGTTTGTGCAGCGAGCGATAATACCAGAATGGAAGCCCGGGGCAATCGTTGTCAAGGGAGACCTGGCACGCTTGGTTGTGAGATCTTCCCCTATTATCGCTCTACTACTGGTACCTGCAGGCGATGTTGAAATGAACCCCGGCCCCGTGACACCGGTAAATGACAAGAGTGCAGGTTCCAGTAACAGAGAGGACATCGGTACTGTGACCAGGTCAAGAAGTAAGAATACCACTCAGCCTTGTTTAGTTAGGGATGCAGAGGGAGCTCTGAGTGTCAGTGTACAGAGCTCATATAGTCACAGCGCCAGACCTAATGTTACCGGCAGGCCTACTAAGTCAAAGAACTCTTCTTCCATCAATCCAGCTCAGGCTACTTTACTGTCAGAAAGCCATGAACAAGTACCTCTCATGTCCTCTCAGTTAATTGGAGCCAGTCAAAATGAAACACTTGATGATACAGATGTTGGTATGTGTTGTCAGTCATACTCATCTGACACGAACATCAGTGACCAATTGACAGGTATTACAAAACGCTTCCAGGACACTGAGAAACTTCTCACAGATATTCAGGAAAGACTAAATAAAGTTGAAAAAGAAAACAAAAAACTTAAGGATAAATGTGAGAAACTTGAAAATCAGTTACGTCGTGAGAACGTAATTATACATGGTGTTCCTGAAAGTAAAAACCGAGAATCCTGGCAGGAGTGTGAGGAAAAGGTCCGAGGTGTGTTGAAGGACAAACTGGAGCTCGAGTGCGATAGTGACCAAGATCTGGGTATTGTGAGAGCCCATAGACTACCAGTCAGATACAGAAATGGGAACCCAAGACCTGTTATTGTCAAATTCACAAGATATAAAGACAAAGAAAACGTATTATCACAGGCAAGAGAGAAATTGAGAGACAGTAATATCAAGATTACAAATGACTTTAGTGATCAAGTAAGAGAGGCACGGCGTAATTTGGTCCCACATATGATTAAAGCCAGAGAAGACAATTTAGAATCCTATCTTTCTTTTGATAAACTGTGTATTGATGGGACGTGGTTCAAATGGGATTTTGATACTCAAAGTAAAGTAACATTGGGAAGAGCCGATAGAAATAAATAGGGATTTGGCCAGCGTCCAAAATCTTATACACATGAAAATGAGAACGTGATAAACCATATGTTTATTTCCTTTTCAGATGCAGAGCATTGAAGTAACAGGTTTAGTCCAACCGATGAATTAACAGCACCTTGTCTCCAGGATACTAACATTCACTCAGCACTTGCACAAAATATGGAGGTTAGCACAGATCAAATAACTAACACTTGCACAGATACTAATGACAATACAGATTATGTGAATTTTATATCCCGGAATGCAGGAGGTCTGAAATCTAAGCTTTTCTCAACAGATTTTAAACAGTTGTTAATAGATTGTCATGTTTTGTGTATTGTGGAAACCTGGGCTAATAACTCTGATGATTTTGTAAGATTTTTTTACGGACTTTAATTGCTTTGGAACTGCAAGGTAACCTGAAACGAGGAGGTGTATTATTGTGTATAAGAAAAACTTGTAGTTTTAAAATTATTGAGGTTCACAGGTTTATTGATATGGTTGCTTTGCTATTAGATGAAAATGTAATGATGATATGTGCATATGTTGCTCCAGAAAATTCACCCTTGTACATTAGTATGGAAGAAATTTATGGTATACTTAATTTAGAAAATATAATATTTCAAATGGTATCAAAATATGGGGAATTAAATTTTATCTTTATGGGAGATTTTAATGCAAGAATAGGCAATACGCATGATTTTATTGACAATGATGAAGTAGAGTTTGTTGGTGGTTGTGATGGCTATCCTATAGACGACTTCAACATGATTAGAAATTTAAAAGATAGTAAAGTAAATACATTTTGTTATTCTCTACAACAACTCTGCTGTACTTTTAATGTACATATTGTCAATGGCAGGCTTTCACTAGACTTAACAGGGGAATATACATGTGTCACACACTCAGGGCAGAGTGTTGTGGACAACATAATTATCAGTTCTGATGTTTTTTATACAGTAGCATCATTTTCAGTGTTAACAACAGATCTGTCTGACCATTTTCCAATAAGATGTACTCTTCATTATTCTGTAAAATCATCTGAAAAGAAAACCTCCATGAAGTCATTACAATGGAGAAAATACATTGTGAAATCGAAGGAACCTGAAGAGTTGGCTAATTTACTTGATCAGGAATATTGTAAAAACCTTTTTTCAAGAGTTTAACACATTTATTGATTATGATATTGAAAAAGCCCTTCATTGATTATATAAAGTGATACATACTGTCTCTATAGAACATAAAAATAATTACTATCCTACAAGCCATCCTGATTGGTGGGACCAGGAATGCAGCTATGCTAAATCAGTAAAAAACAAGCATTAAATAAATACAGAAGTACAGGTAGCACTCAGGATCTGATATTATATAAAAATGAAAAGAAGAGATTCAGATATATGTGTGATCAGAAAAAGAACATAAAGCAGCAGGAGAAAGTAATGAAGGTATTTAATGTTAAAGGAAACCATGAACTTTGGAAAAATCTTTAAACATTTAAACGGAAAGCTAAAATATCCAATATAGATGCTAGACAATGGTTTGAGTACTTTAATGGACTACTTAGTGGTAACAAGACTGATATTGACAAAGATGTTAAGAGTATGGTAAAAAGGTATACCGAAGATTCATATAATAAAAATGCAGGTGGTGTCCTTAACACTGATCTTAGTGTTAATGAAATCCAGTAAGCTGTGCAACAAATGAAAAAAAGGTAAAGCTCCTGGTCCTGAGGGAATTCAATTAGAAATAATAGTATATATCTTAAAATACATTTTACCTTCTTTGCAGTCATTGTATAATAACATATTACACAAAGGTTCTTTTCCAGAGGAGTGGTGCAAAGCAATAATTCTACCATTACACAAAAAAGGTAATGTAAATGATCCTGGAAACTATAGGGGAATATCATTATTAAGCATTTTGGGTAAAGTTTTCATGAAAATTCTTCACACCAGGCTATGGAAATATGCAGATGATTCTGACTTATAACCAGAAGCACAAGCAGGGTATAGGAAAAACTACAGTATAATAGATAATGCATTTGTTTTACAGGCTTTAGCACAGAAATATCTGACAAAACCAAAAGTAGATTTTATTGTTTATATATAGATTTTTCTTAAGCTTTTGATTCTGTACAACATGACATCTTGTGGTTTATATTGTTGAAATCAGGGATAGATGGTAAAATTCTTAAACTTTTAAAATCAATATATTCCAAAATGAAGTCTTGTGTAAAAAATGACTCTTGAATAACAGATTACTTTAATTGTGCAGTTGGTACCAGACAGGGGGGTGTACTCAGTCCATTGTTATTTTCTCTTTTTTATTAATGAATTTTCTAGCATGTTATCAATATCAAATCAAGAAGGAATTTACATTGACCACATTCTACCTAATGTTATGACATTGTTATTTGCAGATGACATTGTATTTTAAAGGTAAACCAATAAATCTTGTTTCTCAGTATAAATATTTGGGCATTAACTTTACTTCTAAACTGTCATGGCATAGGACACAACAACAGCACAGCTCTGCGGCCAGCAAAGGCAGTGCAAGTAATCAAGAACTTTAATCAACATAATAATTTAACAGTGAAGCAAGTTTTTAAGCTATTTGATAGCATGGTAGCACTAATATTAATGCATGGGAGCGAGCTATGGGGACATAGTAAATCAGAAATAATAGAAAGGGTTCATTATAAATTTTGCACATAAATATTAAATGTTGGAAGCACTACTCCAAATGCAGCTGTCTTAGGAGAGTGTGGACGTTTTCCTTTATTTATGACATATTCAGTTCAGTGCATTAAATACTGGTTAAGGTTGCTGCATATGGAAGATGCAAGATATCCAAGACGTTTATATATTTTATTAAGGAAACTTGATGAAAATGGTAAATCAACATGGGTATTTACATATATATATATATATATATATATATATATATATTGTAAAGTGCTCTTTTGCCTACAGACTAGGCCAGAGCGGTATAACTACACCGTAAGTTCACAACAGTCTGCTTCACGGGGTGCGACCCGATCATCAGGTGAATGTTGTTAGAATTTTAACCACCTTCACCTGATGATACACATCCCATACCAATCAGCGGCCAGGAACCGCTTACATACCAGCATCATTTCCTTAAACTCCAGCGGCTATTTTAGACTGTAAAGTTTCTGGTCATTCTCTTAGTGACATATACTGTGTATAAAATAACCAATCCCATTTTGGAAACATGTTGCGTATTTCTCTATAAAAGGCGCTTACGTGACTGTTTACCTTGTGGTAAAACCTCATTATTTCAGTTACTGTACTTTTAAGGTACATTTTGAACGGTATACAATCGGAAAATTCTATTCCCGTGTATATAACATTTGTATGAGACAGAGATATAGTGTCAATTATGGTGTATAAGACAAAGCTGGGCTATATTGTCTGGTGCCTGACAGTAGAATCTCCGAAGATCGAAGAATCCGGCAGCAGGATAGGAAAACTGTTTTACTTGAGGAAGGCATTCCCTGACAGTACCACCTATTGCTAGAGCTAGGTTAAATCTTTATAAAAACAGTCACCCGAATGCTGCTCTGGTTCCAATGCTGTTCCATATCGCATTTCTGTACTAGCTATTCCTATGACAGAAATCAGAAAGGCTGCGTCTTCACGTGATACACTTACACTTATCTAAAGAAAATTAAAAAAAATTAAAAAGACAAAAGTCATATTTGCTTCAAAATGTAATCGTGTTTGGATGAGACCGTTACATCAATATAAATGAAGAGAAGGGCGTAAGAAAAACAAAATAAAGTTTGCTCAAGAAAAGAACTTATGTTTGTTGTTTTGTATATCCAGCGCCAATTCCTGAATTCATCAGGTGACTCTTTTTATTATACCACTCGTAACGTGTATCCTTTTGACATATATGCTCACAGGAAAAACATAATGGAAGGCCGTATACACGAGTAAGCTTAAAGCAAGTAGGTTAAGTATATAATGCGAATAGCCTTCACGTTAATGTTATTTTAATTGCGTCTATGCATAAAAGCACTCTATATTACTGGCTTAATACCTGAAGAACAACCGAAACAACGAATTCCGTGACATTTGCCCTCACGTACCATTCATTTTTCACATTTTCTTGGATAGCCTCTTTCGTGTTGGAAACTATTCATTTTGATCCTGAACATTCGTCCAATCTTGCTAAAGTAAACACTAATGGCATACGTACATACAAAAGACTCCATATTTCTATAAAACTGATATAAATAGAGAGTTTTTTGTTTCCATATATTTCACACGTTTAATTACGCTGAATTATGGCCTAGATTCTGGCCTGGTTGATATTAAGTATGGATAAAGAGGGAAGAAAATATAACAATAATGATTCATGATGATATTATAATTTATCACAATTTTAATCCATGCAATATAAGCAACCAATTAAAATACTGCTTTGTTGACTGTAACATGTTAGTCCAAAAACCAACTATGAGTACCCTCTCGATTGCGTTATGCTAGCCTTCCATTACAACACACCATGGGATTACAAGTCACATGCTGAACTTCCTTCAAGGATACTTTTCCTTATATATTTTTTCATGTGTGGCAGAACAAACTGTACCTTGCCGTGTTTTGACAAAACTGGAAATAAGCCAGATATTTGATATTATATAGACAAAGGGGTATTGGGTTAATCGTTTGGAACATATCCCAAACGCTAAATGGTGATTATAAAACGCAAGACACAATCAATCTAAATACATTATTCAGTGTAACCATCAGATTCAGATAAAGAAACAGTCGCACTACTGTTTGCTTGATTATCAGTGTTTTTACAACCTGCTACTGTTTGTAATGACAGTAATTCTGCAATCGTTTTATCAAAATATTTCCTAGATCGATAATATATCACTGGTATACATCTTATTTATTTATGTTTATGTAAGTTATCTTCAAGCTAAGTAATTTTTTAAAGTTGATAAATTACAGCGTTTCCCCCATGTTCTTGCCGTAACACTTTTTTTTTTGTTTATTGACAAAACAATTTATAAACATGAACATAAAAAACAACATGATACATTACATACAAGACATCAAGGGCACACAAAGTCACACAACTACGCAAAACCGTAACACAAAATGGTACGTATCTGTAAGAGAAAATGAATTATATATATATACAGATCTAGTGCTAATTTAATCTATTTTTAATGTAAGTATCCACTCTTTGTATTATGTTACCCCACTTCTCTTTATGAATCTGAGTCTTTCCACTTTTCTCGGCTATCCTTTTTTTTATATCTTCAATAGATTTAATATAGTTTAAACAGCTTAATATATTTGGTTCCTGGTGCTGGCATCTGCCTACATATATATATATCTTTTAACTGACAAAACCACCATATTCACACTTTGTGATTCGTATTGATTAAATATAATACCTTTAAAATCCAATTTTTTCCCTTCACAAAATTCTTGTTCACCTTCTAAAATCTCACTCAGACTCTTCCATAAACTTCGACTCTTTTTGCGAAGCCAGAACAAATGACAAATTGTTTCCGACTCTGTCTTACAAAAGGAACATGAAGCATCTGTCTGTTTTTTAATTTTAACCAAGGAAAGGGTTTAGAGTCAATTTTCTGTGTAAAACTCTGAACTGAAAGTATCCGAGCTTGCTATCGATTGTAATTGTATATATCTCTTTAAAGGACTGCATTATATATTCCTCTGTCACACCTAGTTCTGCCTTCCATTTATTGCATATATTACAAGGTTCTGCAGATATAGTTTTCAGAACCTTTTCACAAATTTGCTTTGAAAAAGTTTGTTTATTTAATATTTGAAGAAATGCTACTTTATCTGAATTGTTTATATTTTCAATCTTTTGAATATGTTCTTTCCAGGCTAGTGGTATTGCGCTCACTAACCCATAATACTCTAAAATATTTGGTTTACAATCAAATATTTTGCAACATTCATCAAAATTACAAAATCTAGTTTCATCTTTATCATTAATTACAATATCTCTTATAAATTTTATTCCTTTCTCTGCCATTGTTCTTATGTAAACCATTTTGTGGTCAATTTTAATAAAGGAATTGAACCATATTGCTTGATCTAACAGACTGCTTATTTTATCCTCTGGTTCCAAATGGTATATTGCCCAACTGGAAAAAACCTCACACCAAAAAGGACTACATTTTGACATAAGTTTCTGAATATCTTGGGCATTAATATTCCCTTCTAGTATATATACAATTTTTTCCTTCATATCATTTAAAACTAATGTTGTCCAAGGTTTCAGTTCATTTCCTACAAACATCCTTTTTATCCAATTTGTTTTCAGTGAAATATTTTTACTCTCAAGGTGAACCATAGCCAGTCCACCTCTATCTTTCCAGTTATACATTATATTCCTATTAATTTTATCAGCCCCTCCATTCCAAATGAATTTAAAGAATTTAGATTTAAGATTTGCATAAAATTGCTTTGAGGGACTTGGAAGGACAGACATTATGTAGACTAGCTGTGGTATCAGTTGTGACTTTTTTATTGTTATTTTACCAAGGGGAGACAATTTTCGACTTGACCACAGGTTTAATATATTTTCAATCTTTTTTAATTGTTTATTATAATTAATATCTATCATTTCTTTCCAATCTTCGCTTATTGTTATTCCTAAAACTGAAATTGGTTCTCTCGTAAACAATATGCCTAGGTCTGTTACCATTTTTATATTATTTTTAAGCCTACAACAGTTTCCTAATGGTTTAACTGACGTTTTATCTTTATTTATTTTTAAACCTGATATCCTATGAAATTCTTCAAATTCTTTTAGCACTGCTTTAATTGTCTTAACACCCCCAGTTATAAATAGTGACATATCATCAGCGTATTGTGTAATCTTATATTCTTTTCCCATATGTATAAAACCTTTAATATTTGTATTTTGTCGTATATTTTCTGCTAAAATTTCAATTGCCATTATAAATAAATATGGTGAAAGTGGGCATCCCTGTCTAACCCCCCTAGTAACTTTAAAGAATCTTGAAAACCACCCATTATTAATAACACATGAAGACACATCTGTATACAGAGTATTCACCCAGTTTATGATATTTGGCCCAAAATTAAAAATCTCCAAAGTTTTTTTTATGAAATTATGTTCTAAAAAATCAAAAGCTTTTTCTAGGTCCACAGTCTTATCTCTTCTTCTGTGATATCTTTTTCTATAAATCTCTTGTACATTCATCTATCTTTTTAATATAAGAAGAATTAAAATCAATATTTTTTCATCACGCACTTTGGAGCTATATATATTTTGATAATAATTTTGCATTTCCTCTTATAACAGGTTTGTATTTTCAATTTCTCTTCCATCATTGGTACAAAGCTTGTGAATAGCCTTTTTATTGAAATTCCTTTTCTCCAAATTCAAAAAATACTTTGTTGGTTTTTCACCATCTTCATACCATGATACTTTACTTCTAATAATGGCTCCAGCTGTTTTACCTTCAATTAATTTCTCAAATTTACTTTTCAGAATAATATATTTTTCTTTTGAAAATAAATCTCCATCCTGCACTTTCGGCGATTTGATCATTTCTTTTTTAACTGACAACATTTCATTTTTAATGTGGCGTTTTTTTTCTGATGAATACTTTATTGAGGCACCCCTGATTCTACACTTTACAGTATCCCATAACAAACTTGGGTCCGTGTGTGGGTTTTCATCTATAACTGAATCAATATTTGAATTAATAGTATTTACATACTATTCATCATCCAAAAGAGAGCAGTTCAGCTTCCAAAAGCCAGAACCCCGTTTATTGACTGAAGTCTTAAGAGATAGTTGAACGGCTAAATGGTCACTCTTATAGCTATTTTGAAACTGCACATGCTCAACAAAAAGTCTCAGACTCTTAGAGGTTAAAAAATAATCCAATCTACTTGATGCAGGGGTTGGGTTTGAATGAGTCCATGTGTTCTCTCTCTTATCTGGGTGTAAATATCTCCACACATCCTCTATACTGTGGCTGCTACACCAATCTTTCAGTATTTTCCTAGATTGTTTGTGTGTGATTCTATGGCTTCCTAATTTATCTTTATCTTGCTCCATAACCAAATTAAAGTCACCAGCTAATATACATTTCTCATTTCCCAGACCATCTATTTTCTCCAACATTTGTTGATAAAAAGTAAACTGGTCATCATTTGGTCCATATATAACAGCAAGTGTAACCTTATGGTCTCCTAATATAATACAACATGCCAAAAATCTACCATTTTCGTCCCTAACAACATCTTTAATTACTATACCTGAACCATTTTTAATGAGAATACATACCCCTCTAGCATTCCCCTGCCCATGAGAAAACAGGACCTTACCTCCCCATTCAGCTTGCCAGAAAGCTTCAATTTTCTTTGAACTATGAGTTTCCTGCAAAAGAATGACCTGGTCGTCCCTTTTATTCAGCCAATGGAAAACTTCGCGTCGCTTCCTGTACTCTGCCAACCCTCTAACATTCAAGGTCAGTATCTTAATTACATCCATAGTATATTATTAAGATATCTCTAAAATTCAATAGAACACACACATAATCAACTAAGATTAAAAATACAAGAGCAAGGGCCTTGCCAAGAAAATTTGTCTTTCTTGAGCATCTACTAGTTACAAAAAGAGTGCGAAAAATGTAATTTAGAGTCTTTGTACTAACATAAATAATACAAGAAATAACAACAACAGTAATTACCCATCTTCCAGACAGTCTCGTAAGTCTGAAATAAAACATGACGTCCTGTTTCCGTCGTAACGCTGTGCCGTGTCAGATGGCTTGTTTGTGAATGCGATAATAAGTTACACACATAAGAATAACAGAGTCTCTCCTACGCAGAGGAAATACCCGGGTAATCCCAAGACTGGTACCCCGCTCCATCATGCTTGGCTAAGGGCCATAATAGAGGGGGGCACCAGTCCCGGCAGGCCCCGGCACTCCCCGGCAATAGTCAGTCTCTAATTCCCGATGGTAGACGAAGTTTTCCGACTTGCGTTTCTGTCACTAGGCTGCACGTGTGGCGGCAAACCGCGTGCTCGTAATCACACTAGCTCCTACTGGATTTGGATGTATGACGTGTCTTAACGCGTCAAAACCGGCTCACCTGCATGTTTGTTAATTAGAAACGTCATAATGTAACAAGCTATAGGCCGAAGTTGTTTGAATTGGCACCTCTACACCCTCAATGAAAAGTTTTCCATGCCAAAATCTTGAACGTTTCTTTTGTTTGAAGGCCTCAGTCATTTGTGCTTTGGCCTGACGTTTCAGTCGGTAATCACGCGCTGTGAGGTCCTCAAACAGACGCAATGGTCCTTTGTTCATTGCGGTTTTTGCTCCTTTGACCAACGCATTTCGGACTGGTCGACTGAAAAGTCTCGCTATTATGTGTCGAGGAACACCAGTCTTTTGTACGCCATTTCTGTGTACATTTTCCAGCATATCTGTGATGCCCTGCATCGTGGTTTCCCCCAATAATTTCTCTCTTGCTATAATTTCAGCTACAATTTTTTTACAGTCCTCGCTTTTGTTTTCTTTCACTCCTGATATCCTTATGTTATATTCACGTGAGTGTCTATCAAGTTCATTTAGTTTATTCTCCGTATTTTCTTCAAGTTTTTTAATTGTTTGGGACAGATTCATATTTTCTTTTACCAGGTTCTCCACGTCACATTTTAGTGTTTCGTTTTCTGACAAAACACTTTCCAGCCGTTTTTCCATTTCACTTATTGACCCTTGTGAATGTTCTAAACTGTCAACTAGTTCTTCAACCTTCTTTTCTGATGTTTTACATTCAGAGACCAAATTTGTAACCTGGTTCTCTAATTTTGCCACTTTATCTTCTAATTTCCTTTCAAATTTGTGAAATGCTTCTAAGATTGCCTTAGTTGAATCATTTACTGTTTTGGCTATATACTGTTGGAGCGTGGCACTGGGGACTGGACTCGGTTCACCGGGAAGGGATTGCTCACCTGGATCGTCGTCCGACATGACCGTTTCAGTGTGGTCAGACTGACTCTGCCCCTCATTTTCTCCCTGTACACTGACAAAACTATCCAGAGTATTATTCCCTTTACTGTCCTTTTGTTTATTCTTCCTATTTCTTGGCATTTTTAAACAGTTTCTGTCCTGGTAATCCTGAAAAACACCTGTTCAATAATCGTCACTGCCAGAGCTCAAGCATAGCGTGTCTGCTCACTGCGCCATGTCAACCGCAAGTCTTGCCGTAACACTTACTGATAAAATCATGAGCTCATTCCTTCCGCCTATTTCCGCCAAATGTTTTAGGTACCTGACAACGGTGGTCTAACTAATACATGCTCTTCATTTGATCCCTCTGACTGTGTTCTATAATTCTTTTTCGTTTTCCTTTTCGTTTTCTAAGCCGCCAGACGGCGCAGTGGAAGGCATATGAGCCCGGAGATCACTATAATACTCCCAGCGGTATAAAAAGTCAGGTGATAGAAGCCAGTCAGATCATACATAGATCCTGAAAAAAATGAGAAATCATTGAATCTGAGACCAATTGTAAGAATAAATCAAATGACACAAATCCATTTTTTGCAGTATTCGTAACTGTTACAGCAGAAAAAATATAGTCACGTTTATTGTTATTTGATCACAAGACAATCTTAACAGTGCTGTATCACTCTATATTACTGTCACCGACCGAGTAATCGGTAGGTGTAATACGGTTGAATATACTCTGGACCACGTTAAAAATGTGATATAAAAAATACAATGAAACAAATTTATTCACTGCAGTATCCGTAACTGTTAGAGCAGAAAATATAGTTACGTTTATAGTGTTTTGATCACAAAACAGCCTTAACAGTTTTATATCACTCTATATTAATGTGACCGACCGAGTAATCGGTAAGTATAATACGGTAAAATATATACTGGACCGTGTACAAAATACGTAGAATCAAAATGTATAAAACGCCAGGTTTGTGACTGTTGAGTGAACATTTCAAATCTCACTATTAAGATTTTACATGGTACTATTTGTACAACTATGGTGACCTAAATTCTGGAATAAGGATTACATTGTAAACTCAGAATGACAATAGTGAAGTTAAATGTACAGGAAATAACATTATAGATCAAGCAACAATATTATGAATACATGTTCCGGTTATTAAACTGCCAAAATAAGAACCATTACAAACAATAACCCAGTATACCAGTTTACTGAGTATTGCCACATGTATGGTATTGTATACAAGTGTCATAGATACTTTCTCTCAACATCCTTTAAAAATTAAACAAGCATTTCTTATCACCCTGAGAGAGGTTCTGTAAGAAGGGTTATCAAGTGACAAAGTAAACCGAAAATGACGCCTGTAATGTACGCAGACCCTGTTTCACCTCCCAGCTGTATTCCAACAAGTGCACCCGCGCCTCCACAAAGAGATAAGATTCCAAAGGACTTGGTGAAATGTTCTATACCAAGAAGCTCTATCAGTATGACAGAGCGAAGAACAACATATACACCTACAAAAAAGGAATGAGGATGATAAATCTAATAACATAAAGAACACAAACCAGGATTCAGTTTAAAGTTAGATTGTGACAGATATATTCAGTTGTTCTTACCAGGTGGGAAAAAATAAGATTATATAAATACTAAAAATTATGACGGAAGTACGGATTCAGTGTAAAATAAAGCTGTTACAGATACTTTCAGTCGTCCTTACCGTGAACACTTCTAACTGCCACGGCATATGAACATAGCAGCCAATAATTGGTGTTCAGGGGGCAGCAAATGACCACTACACCTCCAATGACCAGGGCCAAGTTGTTTATAAGTAAACAGTCGGCCCACTGCTGGTCCGTTATCAGACCAAACACTATCCTGGATATCATATTTGAGGCACCACACGCTACCAGTAGCAAAGCAGCCCTGTCACGTGTCACTTCAAAGTCAATGGCTGAGTCAGGTAAATACATTAAAGGAACCATAATGCCTAAAAAGGTAATTACAAATGGTCAGAGGTACATGTAAAATATCCTTTATGGCTCCTCTATGTCGTCATGATATGTTACATTCTGCTGCATTTATCACTTGTTTTTTAACGAAATGATTTTTATCCATGTTAACCAAATCTAAATATAAAACTAATAAGTAAAAGAAAACTCTATTAAAAATAATGTTAACAAGCCTGCTATAAATATATAATAAATTCATAATCCATCGTCTTTAGTATCACCTTTCAGTGAAACCAGGATATTTCCGAAAAGGAAATCTAACTTCTCAATACATTTATCTATATTGAATGACTTGGTTCCAAATATAACTTTAACGGCAACATCTATTTCGTACAAATCAGCTTTGATGAATAAAACGTTGATTTTTGTGTAAGCATTGATAAAGAATAAATTGAAGCCGACGCTATCTGTTTAATGATCATGAAGGTATCTATATGATGAGAACTTTATGGGATTATGAAGATTTCAGGTTTCATTTATATCTGAAGAGCATTAATACGAAGAATCCTTCATTTAAAAATCAGAACAAATCTGTGACAACCTGTGCAAATCCCTATATCCCCTAATCACGGGTTCAAATTGCGGCCTGACGCACAAACCTAACCATTGTATTATGCTAAAATAAAATATGATTCAAATAAAGTTGTGTGCAATCTTAATACTGATTTATGCTTTCATGCCGTCTGTTGTATTTTTACAAGTTGATCACACATCAATAAGACCATAGAGGAGAAAACTACCTTTTTAAGACCAGTACCTTCACTTGCAGATACTTGAAATAGACTAGCACGCCCGGCATAATCATTCAGGGTATTATTTCTATCAGTATTCTCTGTTATGAAACTATTTTTGTCACCTAGGTTTCTTTGTAGAGGATAAAGGGAAACTTTGAAATAAAAAAGAAACTTACTTGACATATAAAGAAAGGACGAAAGTCCGTATAAAAGGAAGACTGGGTCTTTCATCAAATTAAATCAAACATTTCGCGAAAGGTACAACTAATATTGACAAACATTGTGTGGGCACGACGAAGGAAGGCTCTGAAAACATCATCATTCTCCTGATCCTTGTCCCCAGAAACTGAATGAACTAGTCCGTCCTGCTAAAAGCATATATACACGAAATAGTCTGCTATCAGAGTCAAATATGGAGTTATACAATTGCCTAACATAGTTATATTAAATGAAATACCGCTGTTATATAAAATGCAACCTACTATATCTCAGACATTATAAATACGGTTTAATTTGGAAGCTACTGTTACATTGGATTAAGTGCTAAATTTAATTGGTATACATACGTATTTTAAAAAATTACCGTTTGCTTTCTTTGAGGTTATTGAGTTCGATGCAGGTAGTTATATACCCTGGTGAGTAAGGTCCGCTGGTCGTGAGACGTCCGAGTCGAAAAGACCACGTTTATTATAGAGCATCAGATACCAGTGTCTTTAGTAGGAGCCTGGACATCCGTATAAACACTAGCTCTGTTTACACAAAAACTTAAACTTCAATGAACAATTCTTTCACGTTCTCGACCTCCAAATACTTTACATAATGCCAGGTACATAAACATGTCCTATTAGCAGTAAAAACGTTTATAATCAATGCAATCAGTTATGAATCCTGAATCTCAAAACATTATCATAACTAAATATATATTGATTTTTCAAATGGTCACGTTGAAACTTACCTGCAACAATCGTTGCTGCCCTTCTAGTCTTGACTTGCGCAAAGGTCGTAAAAGGGCACCAGTGACCAATCCATTAAAACTAAGGTCCGCCATTACCACAATGCTTCTTTCCAAGCATAAACTTCAATCAGCTTTTCGGCCAGCGGTGGGTATATAAAAGCCCCAACGGCAGACCCACAGGTGGCGACACCTGTAGCAAATACCCTCCTCTTTTCAAAATAGAAGCCGACCATTACAGTAGCAGGCAGGTACATAGCTCCAAAACCAAGTCCTAGAAGAGGAGATAACAAAAATAATATGGAAAAAATAAACTAACCAAGTTTGATTGAATACCTTATCTAAAATGTTGTTTTAAAGATTGTTCTAATTGTCATGTAATATGTACAGCGACTGTTGATTCGGATTTAAATGTAAATATACCAGCGGTTTTGGACAATTTATGCTCATGAATAGTTGTCAGGAAATTGACTTACAACAAATTTAAAGCTTGGTGCTGACATTAGTATAGCACATCGCACATGTGTTAAAAGTGCCGTAGGGGAAAGTGTTTGAACGGTCAACTTCTAATTGCACTCAGCCTCGTATTTAAATGAGTGCCCATGACTCATGGAAGAAAAGCTAAACATTTTTTTATATTTTAATATTATTTTAAATTATTGCTGATACAAGGTTGCTTTGCCTTAACAAGATCCAGAAGCAGCCAAAATGTGTCCCGGTGTCAAGGTTGAATATTATGTTGTTTTTGGATGTAAAAGAGCCCCAACATCATTCTTCGGACCAAGGCATCTTAGCAATTTAAAATAAGATAGGAATAGCCAAGCTTTGTAAAAAGGAACGTGCCCCATACCGCCTCATAAGCCCGCTGGCAATCAGACCTGAAAATAAGTGTGTATATATATATATATATATATATATATATATATATATATATATATATATATATATATATATATACAGTCGTGACTTAACATTCCGACCCTTAACACTCCGGAAACCTTGCAATCCGACGGTAATTTGCAATAAACGAACGGGGCCCATAGAAATTAGCCTTGACAAACCGACAGCCTTGGATTCCGACTCCGACATGACATTTCCCGACACAAGCAAGGATACCGACGTATTTTCTGACTTGACAATCCGACCGGTATATTGTCCTTTGATGTCAGTCGTCGGGCTCGTGCACACAGCACCCTGATCAATTAGGCGTGAAATGCAGCGATGCGTATTGTTCTAACTGTACACGAGAACCAATTATCGAGTCAATATGGCTAACTAATTAAGTCAGTTTACATCCGTATGTGGCAAACATTAACCTCTCGGTGTGTGGAATACGCGGAGGTGGAGTACGGTGTTGGGGACCTTTTCCAGGCACTCAACAGCGCGGACCACGTGACCGCGGAGCGATACCTCGTATTAGACAACATGGAGCCCACGGAAGCAATGCCGACGGCCGCTGATATTGTGTTAATGGTCAAAGAAGACTGGGGCGACAGTGACAGCGAGTCTGATGGAGAAGATGGTCATCCTAAACCAGTTACTCTCACAGACACGATTGGGGGAATGGAAACAGGGCTACGGTATATTGAGGAGTAGGGCTTCGCTGCAGG
Organism: Sipunculus nudus; assembly: GCA_026874595.1. NCBI lineage: Eukaryota > Metazoa > Annelida > Sipuncula > Golfingiida > Sipunculidae > Sipunculus > Sipunculus nudus. The sequence continues at coordinate 1,938,065 of CM049317.1, forward strand.
GGACGTTGATGCCGACCGCTTAGAAAAGTCCGTGAAAATGAAAAAATAAAAAAAAACAAGATACCAGACAGATATGCTTGCATTCTTTTGACGCACATGAACTTAGTAGATTAACCGCTGGTCCATATATATATATACATTTAGTTAATATTTGTTCAGAAATATAAGCATATCTCATAATTGTAGAATCTACAAAGGTCGTCAATCTTGACGAGCGTAGTATATATAGACACGTATATAAGAAATAAAAGCAGTACTCCATGACGGATGTTTTTTTTTATGCTCATGAATAGTTGTCAGGAAATTGACTTACAACAAATTTAAAGCTTGGTGCTGACATTAGTATAGCACATCGCACATGTGTTAAAAGTGCCGTAGGGGAAAGTGTTTGAACGGTCAACTTCTAATTGCACTCAGCTTCGTATTTAAATGAGTGCCCATGACTCATGGAAGAAAAGCTAAACATTTTTTTATATATTAATATTATTTTAAATTATTGCTGATACAAGGTTGCTTTGCCTTAACAAGATCCAGAAGCAGCCAAAATGTGTCCCGGTGTCAAGGTTGAATATTATGTTGTTTTTGGATGTAAAAGAGCCCCAACATCATTCTTCGGACCAAGGCATCTTAGCAATTTAAAATAAGATAGGAATAGCCAAGCTTTGTAAAAAGGAACGTGCCCCATACCGCCTCATAAGCCCGCTGGCAATCAGACCTGAAAATAAGTGTGTATATATATATATATATATATATATATATATATATATATATATATATACAGTCGTGACTTAACATTCCGACCCTTAACACTCCGGAAACCTTGCAATCCGACGGTAATTTGCAATAAACGAACGGGGCCCATAGAAATTAGCCTTGACAAACCGACAGCCTTGGATTCCGACTCCGACATGACATTTCCCGACACAAGCAAGGATACCGACGTATTTTCTGACTTGACAATCCGACCGGTATATTGTCCTTTGATGTCAGTCGTCGGGCTCGTGCACACAGCACCCTGATCAATTAGGCGTGAAATGCAGCGATGCGTATTGTTCTAACTGTACACGAGAACCAATTATCGAGTCAATATGGCTAACTAATTAAGTCAGTTTACATCCGTATGTGGCAAACATTAACCTCTCGGTGTGTGGAATACGCGGAGGTGGAGTACGGTGTTGGGGACCTTTTCCAGGCACTCAACAGCGCGGACCACGTGACCGCGGAGCGATACCTCGTATTAGACAAAATGGAGCCCACGGAAGCAATGCCGACGGCCGCTGATATTGTGTTAATGGTCAAAGAAGACTGGGGCGACAGTGACAGCGAGTCTGATGGAGAAGATGGTCATCCTAAACCAGTTACTCTCACAGACACGATTGGGGGAATGGAAACAGGGCTACGGTATATTGAGGAGTAGGGCTTCGCTGCAGGGGACGTTGATGCCGACCGCTTAGAAAAGTCCGTGAAAATGAAAAAATAAAAAAAACAAGATACCAGACAGATATGCTTGCATTCTTTTGACGCACATGAACTTAGTAGATTAACCGCTGGTCCATATATATATATACATTTAGTTAATATTTGTTCAGAAATATAAGCATATCTCATAATTGTAGAATCTACAAAGGTCGTCAATCTTGACGAGCGTAGTATATATAGACACGTATATAAGAAATAAAAGCAGTACTCCATGACGGATGTTTTTATTTTTTAATTCACATTAATCATAACATTATCATATACGCAGTTTATTATAACAAAATACTTAATGAATTATAACAAGTCCTCCAAACATTTAGGTCACATTGTATCTTTACCCTCCGTCATCTTTATTGATTTGACAGTCCGACAGCCTTGCAATCCGACGTAAATTAGCGTATTACATTTAGTGTCGGATTATCAAGTCACGACTGTATATATATAATGTAAATCATTTTTCAAAATATGTCTTTGTTGAAACTGGTATTTGCCCTCGAAGGTTAAACGTAAAAAAAAATGAGTATCTTAATCCATTGTGCTAGAATCTTGTGCAGATATTTAAATGAATATCTCTAAAACTTATATCCCATGTAACATAATCCATATTTGCAACAGCTTGTTCCTAATCAAAATAACTTAACTGGTATCGCAGGCTCATCTTTGAAAGATGGGGAACTAGTGGAAGTGAAGGTCTTATTTCAATCTGATCGAAGATGAATTTGTTTTGTCAAACAAAACGAGATGAATATATTAAGGGTTTACTGACGTTACTTAAAGTGTGCGATGTATAAAATACCGAGTTAATTACGTTTTGCAGTCATAGACACATGCACGCCCGAGCCGGCATGATACAAACCACCTGATTAATTATCATGAGTGGAAGCGGAAATGTCAACCTACCCCAATATTATCTGTTGTAAATTGTTATTTGTGGACGTGATCAGGAAAAAAAGCAATATCTCAATTTGATTACTGGTGTGAATTTGTAAATTTAGACTATCCTGAGACATGTTGCTCTACCCTCGTTATACGTTACACAGTCTGTTTTCAGGAACTACACCTGTATATAAGTATGATTGCGTTTTTTATATCATTGAGGCAAGAATCCTGCGTTGTTGTAAACAATTATGTTTATTTGCAATCCGTCTTCCTTTAAGGCGTGTCACACGAGTTGGGGATGGGGGGGGGGGGGGGGTGCGTTAATTTTGTGAACTAAAATTCCATGAGTGGATAGGATAAACAATTTGGTGATTACTGTAACTGATAAACATTTTTTGTTTGTATTGACAGTGTCGATAACTGGGCTAATATTAACATATTTTCACAAAGTGAATCGTGTCGTTTTGTTAAATCATGTATAATTTTAACCGCGGGTTTAGTTGTATCTTTGTAATTATTTGTCGAGCCAATGTCGATGGGCCGGCCTAAGGTATTGTGTCCGGATATAATAGGGGTATTCAATAAGCCTTTCCCAGTGCTCCGGGTCAATTTATGTTGTTATGGCGTGTTATGCTCCAAGCCTATTTAGTAGTCAGCGTGCATATGAACATAGATGAGCTTTCAGGGTGGTAGAGTATATACGGATCGTAGAGACAAAGGGTCTAAAGGAGCCAGCCAGCCGCGAGTGCGGGGTCCAGTGCCGCCAGTCGGGGTCCAGTTATGCCAGTTAAGCAGGTCTAAAGACTGTTTTCCTGCACTCTGTACCGGGGTTTTTTTTTGTGCAACCAGTGTAAATCATGTTATACGTGACAGGCAGAGAACCCTATCTGGTAGGGTGCAAATACGATAGGTGCGCAATCAGAAACCACACTATCTCTACTGTACCACGTTAAATCAAACGCAACCCGGGCCGTCACTTGGTAAGGACAGCCTTTTTCCTATGACACCGGTATGGGCCTAATACCGAGTGACACACATCGACACATCGTTTCTATCCTATTGACGAGATCTAATAACAGTGAGAATACCAGTAAGAAACATTGGTTATAATATTTACCAATAAATACCACACTAACTTACAAGTTTGTGCGTTACATATACTAGTAATGTCTAAGGTCCGTATGCTGTCAAGTTGTACCACAATTCTGAGTCTTTCACTACTGCTGTATGATACGAACAGACCAACTTACCACAAGAGTTTATAGTTGCGGTCATCACTGCACCAGCCAAGGCAGTTTTGCCTTTGCTCTCTTGATAGTAATATAAGAATTCCAAGTAGAATATTCCAAACGAGAAGGCTACATCATCGAGTAGAAGAGACGATAAGAACGCTGCAAACATCACCACCCATCCACAACCTCCGTCAGGGGGCGTTGGCATAAAGGTTTCACTACCGGAAGCATGTTTTGTTATGTCAGCATTCTGTTCACCGTCTCTTTTAGGCTGCAAATTATCCGAGTAAACTTCAACTTGAATATCGTGGTATAGATAATAATTAATGACGACAGTCTACTGCTGATATGTAAATTTAAACAAAAACCGCGTTAAGACTAAGAATGGCCGAGCCTTATTATTTTTTCTCGGCAAACGTCCATGCATCCTCATAAAAACAGAGCCTCAACAACCAGACCCCTGTATTGTTGAAATCAATCATGTATAAGCGTGCACTGTGAACATTATAGTGTATCACAAGGGGGGGGGGGGGGGGTGCGCTGACCGTGTAACGTGGTGCCTGGTGCGAGGATAGGGTTAACAGTTAGCCGCGATAGGTCAAAAGTTCGTTTGACACTGTACGTTGGACTAGATCACGAATTTACCATTAGGCGGGATAAATGACATGGTGCGTCATGCTTTTTTGGGAATAACAATATATGTCCAAGACTACCTGGAAGCAATTATATGAGGGATTTCGACAATTAATACCAGAAAATAATCCAAACAAACAAAACATATAGGATTAACACATGATGACAGCTAAACAAAGTGGAATACCATTACTGAAGCGGAAACGAAAGGTCCACTCCAGTTTGGCGTCTATCAGAGCTTCTTGGATATTCACAATAAATTCCAGATCAGCGTTCACTTGAAATCATGACAGTTCACAGTTCACTAGCTAATATTGAATAAATCTAGGCGTCCATGGCAGGGCTGCCGATGGATACCGCTACCAGTTCCAACAGTCAATATCATGCTGTTGGCAGGGACATCAGCAAGATGATGCAATACACAGCGCTCGGAGTGTCAGGGTGTAACTCCTTTATATAGGGCGATACGACTCAGTTGACCAGTTATTGGTCATTGTCCGTGCGTTGTCTTCTTTAGTTCTCGATAATACCGGACAAAGAGCCTTGAAAAACAGATTGCTAGGCAAAAATAGCGAACACAATAGGGACCTGGGTAACGCTGTACCGATCGACCAGACGTCCAGACCACAGGCGGAGATCCAAGCGGGGGACGACAAACCAGTGCGAATAACTGTCTTCAGGCGCAACAGTATTGTCAGTGCGTAACACAGAACTTATGAAAAAAAAGGCTGATATATTTTAAATTTAGTATTTGTGTTCGATAAGATAAACGTATGGTAAGCTCTCTATAAGAAGCCTGCCTTCAGAGCAATAGATCTGGTAGTTTGCGGTGGGTGGGTGGGTACACGTGGCACGATAATAGACCGTGACCAAACATTCACTCTTGAATTTATTTAGGCATTACGGGGGGGGGGGGGGATTAGTAGACAATATCCTGCCTAGGATTTTCATCAAAACTCTGTTTACAACACATTACTCTTGATCACCTCTTGATCACTGATATGAGCTGCTGTCATGCATACACCAGCATTGTATCTGGGCCAAGTGGACGGGGGACTTTTTAAAGAATATTAAGACATCTTAAGAATACCCTTGTCACATCGGTTAAGATGTGAACGTCAAGATTCCTTAAACAAACTGAATGAACACATACATACGTACACTCCAAAAAAAGGATTTGGACCTGTATTAACAAAACAATAATATAAATATTTAAAAAACTAACATTCTCATGAGAGGCGCTCCCTTTACTCGAATAAGAATATAATCACATAAATACACAGAGTGTACTCAGAGTAACAGATAATTTCCTGAATACTCGGTTCGTCACATCACACTAGAAGGCGATCTCACTGCGCTCTCAAAAAATGTGCCAGATCGCCGTTGAGCGCAGCTAGAGTGCCCTGATGTCTATATTAGCTTCGCAGGAGCGATATAGTGTCGCCTTGGGTCGTCATATGGTCACCATGAGCGGCGAGCAATATTGAACATGGACACAAGTTACGTCCCGGGGTCGCTGTGGCTGGAAAAGCGCAGTTAGATCGAAATGACAGCGCAGTACAAGCACCAGTGAACGGGGTAATCTGCCTTCCCGTCCAACGGCGCTGGTCCAACGCACTTACCTCGAGACCTCGGCGACCCTAATGAGCTCCTTACATGCTTCGCACGGTGCTGCGGCTGCGCTTATGACGTAAGAGTAGCGCTCTCGCTGCCCCCAGTTGGATCATAGGGCGCTGCTGCTGCGCTCTGGCCAAGCTTTATATATACCTCGCGGCGCCCGCACACGTCGTGGCAGCGGGCTAAGAGTGGCACCGCAGTCACACTTGGACGGTTTTTCCAATGTTGATGGCGACCAATGGCGATCTGCTAGGTCGCCATTGGTCGCGGTGGTCGCCGTTAGGTCTTCATCTAGTGTGATGGGGCCCTAAGCACTTGGCTATCGGCCACACTCGTAACACCGGGATGTTACACTGTCCTGTATTCATGGAGTTTCTATAATCCCCAATCTCTCGCTGGGTATATACGTTTCACAGTCCACGTCCCGCGCACAGACTATTCCTTTCTGAGCGTTGAACCACAGTCTCTTACAGCTGATATATCCTGTAATCCTCCAGACCTGGTACCAGAATAAGCTCTCACACAGCAATATTCTTTACCTCTTCGGTAATGCGTATATATAAAATCCTCGGTCTGTTCCTAGAAGCGCACACAGTATCAATCCGCCAGATTACCAGTCCGGCAAAAATGCGTTTTTTGCTCTGAAGTCCTTTACAGTCACTTGTGGCTTCCTCAGTCATCGACCAACTACGTTCGTAGACACCACATCTGAGCTGTCTCCGCTGTGACATATGCAGACCGGCCCCAGGACTGCTGTAGGTTTCGACATTCTGTAACTCGCCGCTGAAACGGGCCCTTCTGCCGAAAAAAAGTCCCACCCTACTCCTTATAAATGCTTGCTGACGTCACAACCCCCGATTGTCCTCCGGCTAATCATTACTCCAAATTACGCCGACCGTCAATCAGTGCGCAAATATTAATAAGGAAACGCCTCTACTAACCGTGGTAGAATTATCTAACCCACACAGGTGCATCTGCCTTAAAATCCACAACAAACACTAGTGATAGCCAAAACAGAGGCGGCTCCGTCTTAACCAGACCGCACTGAAATTAACATCAGACGAGAAACGTGTGCTCTCTTACAACTAAACTGCCCTAAATTAACATCTAACAAGACACGTGCGTCCCTTAACCAACTATTTCACGCTATTATCTAATCATAACACCCCGTATCAATGCACAATAAACTATCAAAACAGTCATTTGGCTTTTATCCCTAATTGAACATTAAGTATTGAACACAATACCTAAGTCACATCTTAGTGGGAAAAAACATTGCCACTCTGTTAAGTTAAACTTTGATTCCTGAATGCGAGTTTTGACCAAATTGTACTTTTCGATACTCGTATACAAGTGTCGACTTTCCATCACGGTTTCTAGATCCATTAAAATAATAATGATATGACATACATTTTCAAGGCATTCGAATCAGTACTGTGAGCGTTCAAACGTAAAATGGGTTACTTTTTGAAAATACGCATTAGGATACAACAGTTTCTCTTTTAAAGATCATTTCTTGATGGGCTGGTGGTAAATCCCTTTCAAAATACTACTTATATAACATCATTAAATAAATAAATGTATAGGGCTTATGATCAGGTATACCTGGCTGGTGAGATATGCGTCCTGGGAAAAGTTGATTCACAAACAAGATAATTTGTATAACCACGTTACCAATGCTTAAAAAATAAACACATATATTGTTTATCATCCGAAATATAAATTGTGATATAAGTAGGGTTATACAGATTAGGTCAGATAACCATGGCGGAATGAAATTTATCTCCATTAATGATAAACAGACATCCACTCTGTCTTTCTAAAATGATATAAAATAGGTATACTAATTATATAAAATAAGCAGCCATTGTAAATAAGCATGTATTATATGTATTGTTATATAAGCCGGCAGGAGGCTAAACTAATTGTTAGCTTGACTATTTCATGTGTATGGTTTTTACTTTAGGTGGACATTGTCAACATCAACATGCTAGGCTTTACAGGAATTCGGCTCATAGTTTGCTGCATCATGGTCATACTACAGATGTATACTTGTATTCCCAAAGGTAAGAAGGAAAGGGGAGGGGACAGGTCATACGGAAAGGACCAAAGGGGTGACCGGAAACAGCACATAACATCTTGTAAAGTTAAGCAGGCCCTTTTCTACAGCTCTCTAAGCGTGATATTTGACAAGGTCCTTAAAATGTCATTCGTATGTCTGAAACACAGCTTATAAGTCTTGAATTTGCAAAACAAGCAGTTAAAAGAGGATGGTACTTACCGGTGCTCATAATACTATGGCTCTTAGTCTTTTAACGCAGGTCTTGATCAAGTAAACGCTTACTCAAGTCTAGTCAATATACAACCTGCTTTCAGGCTAAAAGGGCATTAATGTTTCCATATCGTTTACGTATCAACAATGACTACCTGTCACCCCTAACTTAACATGAAAACTTTACAACGGATATATCCTATAAAACAATAGGATGGGTTAACGCTCGCCACTTGATTTCATTAATCAAGAAATTAGATCCCGGTCATTACAGGTGACATTTCCAGGTTCTTTTAAGGACGTGTATAAAAAATACCAGACAATCATACACCCAGATCAATAGAAACTATGAGACATGAGGTTAAATTCACAAATATATTCAAGACAATACTTACAGAGACACAAGTGTGAGTGTGTGCGTTGATGTGTCAATACGACAGTTCTTCACATTAAAAATACAGGATATTTACTGAGTCCGTGGTTTGTATAAAAACCAATAAAGTCCAGTTCCTTCAGAGATCTCTGGTTACTGTTTTGTGTAGAATCTAGCGTGTGGTTAGCAGCATATAGTCTTTCTGAGTTTAGCGATCTTCAACTGATCTTGCTTGTCAGCGACCCGGGTAGGTTCTCGTTCACATGAATGCAATAGCGCCCTTTGTTTACGTTGAGCTTAGAGTCCTTGACCTTGCTCGTGTAGCAATGGGTTCACGGCTTACGGCGGTTATGTATCTAGGTCAAGCTGAACTAGGCCGGCAGGTGACAAACGCGCTCTCTCTATATCGCCAATACGAAGCTCTTTCGGCAGCACGGCTGAGTTCTTATGAGCTGGGTCCTTGCCTCATGCAGAAGCTTGCTTCTATGCCGTCCCTGGCGTTTCAATGTTCGTGCGTGCGTGCTGCCACCTCAAGCTTCAAGACCCAACTGAAGTCAGCTTCCAGCGTCTCTCCCTGAACTCTGACGTCACAATCGTCGTCACAATACGGCGATCCGGTTCTCTGATTGGCTTATTTCTGAAGTGTCCCATATAAGGATATATGTGACCTAGTTTGACTGTTAGCGTCACCATGGCGACCCACATACCAAATGTAACAATTACACACGATGCGTGACACGGATAAATCAGCTGATAGCCGATGGGATTTCATACAAGAATACACAATATATATATATATATATATACAATTAAGACCTGTCAACGCTTTAGGATGACGCTTCACGTCAATATCAATAGAGAACAGACTTCGTTAAACTATGATACAAAACACCGTACATATTGTCACCGATTTCTGGTGACCAGACTTCGTTAAACTATGATACAAAACACCGTACATATTGTCACCGATTTCTGGTGACACTACCAGAAGATGCACTTATTAAGGCTTACGGAATATTGACAAATGTTACCGAACAAATGCGAAGGTTTTGTATCAAAGAATAAGAATTGTTACTCACACGTTTCACAGAGAGGCTTTTCGCTTATCATTTATTGATTGCTGTCTCATATAGCATTTCTTTGATTATTAACTGAACAAACATTTATAGATTGAAGACATAAACTCTCGGCTGTGCAAGCAATTCAGATTTTGCAATTATATATTTTTAGCTTCAACTCCGTCCAATGGAAACCCTGGTTACATTAATGTTACACAATCTAATCAACGCGAGAGGAGACAAACGTCTGCATGGAAGTGGATAAATTGGGAAAATTATGGTAATATATAACATTGGTTAATAAAGGAGTACTAACGTTCAACATATAAACATAATGGATTCAATAGTACTTCAATTTACCCACTATTGTTATTTTGTACATCTTGTTTATCCTGTTAATCGGGAATGTTTAAGTCTAGTGCCTTCTTGCGGATTAGGCATGTTATGATACACCACGTGCATATATGTTTAATTATATATTATATTATATATTATATATTATATTATATAGTCTGGTAATTCCCTATTTGTAGATAAAGAGGGATTCGCTAATGAAGAATCACCTGGACGTAATTGTGTTGTAGTTAGAGATAATCAGCTCCATGCACTTAATTGTTCGATCAAACGGAGATTTATATGCGAACGTAAGTATAATAGTCTCTTTTATGTCGCAAACGGATGAAAAGTATGTCTGGCCATCAACTTTTTTGTGTGCATACAAGCTTTGATACCATAAGAGATGGCAAAATAATTAACAAGTGACCCATAGGTCATGACGCTCAGCTGACCCGTATGCCTTTTAGTATGCAAGGAGATTTATGAAAAAAAAATTCTACATCAAGCAGTTACGTTTTGGGTCTGGATAATACGAAGCCAGCTGTGTTTTCTGAATACAACAATGAATCTTAAACAATAGGTAACATGACTCCCAGAGTGTTCAAAATCATTCATATTGGAAATAGACCTTAGATATATTGTTTACAGAAAACTCATTCGACAGCCTTCAGAATATAGGTCATATTTATTTATTTATTTATAATACATATTTAACCAGGATAGCCTATTCAGCAAAAGGTGTTTTTCTATAGGGTCCTGGTCAAGATGATATGGATAAGTACACAGTTAAAAAAAAAGCAAATATGAATGAACTGAGACTAAAATACATGCATACATAAAAACAGTTATATATACATGGTTTAAAATGATCACAGAAAAAAAATTCTGAAATGATATACACGAATATTGAGTAAATAAATTAAAATAAAAGGCCTAACTAAAAATTAAAACATGTAAGATTTCACAATAAATATATTACATAATGACACAGCAATATAGGTGATAAATACAAAGACGAAAAGGCACCCGTGAACATGTATGAACAATTATATGGCATAAATTGCTTGTACAATGATTTAAACTGGTAGAGACTGGTTGCAGATTTGACACTTACAGGTAAAGGATTCCAGTGGATGGGACCAGCATATTCAAGACTTGCTTTGAAGGATTCTCTGTTTGGTTTTAGGTAATGATAAATTGAAGCCCTGAGAAAAACGAGTATTATATGCATTATTAACACGGTTGAACGTATGCGAAAGAGAGGGAGGGGCATTACCAGACAAACATTTAAAGACCATTAAAGAAACAAAATATTGCTATCTCTGTTTAACATTCATCCAATCCAATGTTGTAATCAATGTTGTAGAGGATATATTGGTATCATAAGTTTTAGTAACGATTCTAGCAGCTCTATTTTGAAGTTTTTGGAGTTGTAATAAATACGTTTTGGAGGAATTACCCCAGACAGATATACAATAATCAATATGACTCTGAATTAAGGCATTGTAAAGTATGTTTAAACTAAAGATATCTAAGGTTTTACTTAATCTGAAAAAGAGACCTAGTTTTGATACTATTTTATCGCACACCAGTTGAATATGTTTTTTCCATGTAAGACCAGCGTCGATGATAACACCTAAAAGCTTTGTGTGTTCAACCGGCATCACTGTAATGTTATCCATGGAAATGTTCATTTGATTTCCATTGGTTTTAGACTTAGGGCCAAATAATATGAATGATGATTTTTGGGGATTTATACTAAGTCGATTCTCTCTAAACCATTTAAGTGCAATTCCGAGATTTACTTGTAATGACTCTATAGCTTTAGCGGCTGAATTCGCTGAAGAATAAATTGAAATATCATCAGCATAAATGACGCATTTCTCCCTGAGGAACATAGGAAGATCATTTAAATAAAAAAGGAAAAATATAGGTCCAAGGACAGTCCCCTGTGGGGTACCTATGTCCAAGGTACGTGGTTCTGAAAGCAATCCATTAGAATAAACCACTTGCTTACGATTAGACAGGTAGTTTTCGAACCACAAAAGTGGTATACCTATTATGCCATAGTTGCTCATTTTTGTAAGTAAGACAGTATGATCAAGGCTATCAAAACCCTTTTTTACATCGAGGAAACATGCAGCGGTAACATTATTGTTATTGAGACTGATTAAGCATTCGTCAATTATGCCGTGCAAGGCAGATGAAGTTGAACTATTAGGAAGATAAGCGAACTGTTTATCCGAAAACAGATTATTACTTTCAAAAAACGTAATGAGGCGCGATTTAACGAACTGTTCTATTATTTTTGGCACGTGGCCTATAACTGAGATCGGTCGGTAGTTATTTGGATCATCCTTACATCCAGATCCTTTGTATATAGGAGTGATCCTAGCGGTCTTCCAATCCAGATCCTTTGTATATAGGAGTGATCCTAGCGGTCTTCCAATCTGCTGGAAACTCGCCGGTTTGAAGTGAGATGTTAAATATGTGGGCTAATTGAGCTGAAATATAAGGTGCGGCTATCTTAAGGAAAAATCCTGACATTCCTAGTATATCTTCTTTCATAATGGAGTTTACTTTCAACAACTGTGATAAAACAAATTGACTTGAAACTGAATTAAAATCAAAAGATTCCAAATTCGGGTTAACAAGATGATCGCAGGTAAATATTGTTTTTGGAAATTTATCGTTAATATTTTTCCAACAGAAGTAAAGTAATGGTTAAATTTATCAGGGTCAATCTTTCCGCTTTCTTTATTCGAGGAAGTTTTCGAAAGCAGTATTTGTTTTAAAGCTTTCCACACACAACCAGGGTTGGAGCCATTTTTTTTTTGTATCAGCGTGGCATAATACTGGCTACGAGTGGATCTGATAAGATTTGTAACATAATTTCGCTGATGTCGGTACGCAGACCAGTCATTACTGTGATTTGTTCTAAATGCGTTCCGTGATACTATTTCTGGTTTCCTAGAAATTTTAACAGGAAAATCCCTGGATCTGAATTACATAAGAAGTTTCTAGGTCGAACTAGCCAATCATGCAAATGTGTCCTGTAAAATACTCAAATCATGTTCTTTCGCATATCCTGCAGAACATAGGTCACTATGACCGAATTTCAGGTTTCCAAGGATATTTTTCATGGACCTCCCTGGATGTCAAGTAAGAAGATTCCAGGTCTAATGGTTCCGATCTGAGCCCTGTTACTGACGACCGCTTCTTTGAAGGTCTCAAAAATAGAAATTTAAATGCGTAACATTGAAAAAAAAAACAGATGGCGCCACTAGTTTGCAAGAACTGATGAAACATTCAATTATCAATATACGTGCAACAAAATCACGACGATAAATGCATTAATTCAGATACTGGAGCTTAAGGTCTCAAAAATAGAAGAAAAATGCGTAATCTTTAGAAAATACTGGTGGCGTCACCGGTCTGCAGGAACTGATGAAACACTGCATACCCAATATGCATGGAAATAATCATGGTGATCAATGCATTAATTATTCAGATACTAGATTTATTTATATTAAATTTTGAAATATTCTGGGGGGGGGGGTTACTAAGGAGCCCTATTGCCAGTAGGATATGGGAAACAAAGACCTAATTTCAGGTTTAAAAGGAGATTTTTTATTGACCTCCCTGCATGCCAAGTTAGGAGATTCCTGCTTCAGTGGATACGATTCGTGTCTGGTTAACGGACAGAAGGACGGACAGGCGAAGAGAGTGATCGCTATAGCTCAGATGACTTTCAATCATGAAATAAAATCAATGATGAAACGTTTATTTAAATTTTAATCCAAATGTCCTTTGTAATGCATTATAACAATGCCTCGATAACATGGAAGCTGTGCATGTGGATAACATACCTCTGTATGAGGGTAACACAAATAAAAGAAATGTGAAAATGTGTTCATTGTAACCTGTTCTTGCTTTTTCCTGTGTATATATGTTTGTATTTGTGGCACTCATACTTTTTTTTCACTTTGCACATAATCGATTAACAGTGTTTATTTAATATTTTCGTTTTAGGATATCACGGTGCATGTGTGAAGGATAAAAAAGAATGTATATTGGAACAAGAAAAGAAAACTTGGCTGGCTGCTGGCATTCATTGCAAACTGAACTACAGATCTCTGCTATACCTGGGCGCTTTCAAAATGGTCTCGTGGATAAACCAGTGTCGTGAAGGCTGCTGGATTGGCCTGGCTAAATCAAACATGTATCCAACTATAGGTAATTGTACCCTTTTTTTAAACACCCCATTACCCCTCTTATGTAAAAGCCTTTCTCAATTATAAAGAAAATCCCCAAAAATGATTTGTTTGAAATATGCTTTATTCTGACTCATTTTTCATATATATATATATATATATATATATATATATATATATATATATATATATATATATATGTATATATATATATATATCATATTATGTATATATAATTTATCATGTTAGATATATAATTATCTATGTACCGTATATAAGAAAAGGTGGGCGTTCACTTCCTGAAAATACACATGGTTAATATAGAGTGGATCAATGTCATTTTTCGGGCCGATTGTAGCCAGGTAAAACGGGAATAGCGGTAAAATAAAATTTGTCATTCTCCTGGTATAAAGGAGTCACACTGTCGGTAGGATATGCGTTATATTCCGTTCCATATTTAATCTTTGGGTCTGCTAAATAAGTTAAATTCAATGCAAGATATATGGGTATGAACAAGGAATTCATTCTCATCTACACATGAAATCTTACAGACCCTTCTTGGAACACACGAACGCCCTGCATGAACAAAGAAACCATGACAACCAAAACACCTACGACGAAACAGATCCTGCTCTGTATGTACATCATTTCATGAACAGACAAAACAAAATGTATTAATGTTTGAATTATTACAAATTGGTAACCAGAAACAAACAATTGAATGAATTCGCAAAATGTATTGACCTGTAGAAAATCACTCAATTATGATTTATAATATTCTATTTTAACCTCAACTACTTTGTCATGCCCGATTTTATCTGTTTTATTTTGATGCCTTGTAGTTAAAACATTAACCAAATTTTCAGTTGAACAATTATTTTCTTTAATAACAACAGCTTGTTCATGAGTCTGTTTCTAGATGAGACAGATGTGTCAGGTAACTTTGAAATTACTCCAGGTTGATCTTATATAAAATAATTGCGTTTGTGGACTAGTCTTCAAAAGAAAATGAGACAATTTGTCATAGAGAGAACATACCTGAATCCATTATATTTTTTACATATTTGACAAGCCTCAAGAATCTCATCACCGTATAAATCTACTACAACAAGGAACATTTTAACAAGTACAGCGGAGGATAACACTGAATCCATGCCGATAACAATTGTGATACGTTCCAATGGGGACGTCCATAAAGCGGGGAAGAAACGCCTGACAGGTAGATTCATTCATACATCCAGTTTCATGTTTCATGTTTCAATCTCTTTTTTTATATGATGTATTATGGATATTGTATCTAAACATGATTAGGGACAATTATTTTTCTAAACATTATTATGGAAAACGATATATATAAACATGATAATGGTCAGTGTCTATCTAGAAAAGATTATGGACAACGATAAAAATGAACATTATAATCCATAGTCTTGTTTATAATAATCGTTCTGAATAATATATTACTGAGAACGATTAAAATAAACGAGACCATGGATGATTAATCTAAACACAATTATGGACAACGATTAATCTAAGCGTGATTATGGAGAACGTTTAATTTAAACAAAATTGTGGACGATTTATCCCAACAAGATTATAGACAACGAATAATCGAACCAAGATTACGGACAGCGAGTAAGCTAAACATGAATTTAGACAACGATGGACCTAAACAAGATTACGGACAGCTATTAGCCTTAACATGATTACGGACAACGGAGTGCTGCCAACGGCTTTACGCATAACACCCTGTATGACCTCCATTTCCCTCCTTTTATGTCCAGTAGTGCCTGTACTGGCGGTCTTCCTGGTCCTCGTGCTGCTTATTGTTGCTACATGTATCGCTTGGAAATACAAGTAAGAACCTGATCCTTACGATTTTGCTTTTTGTAATCAATATCATTTGAAAAACAAATAGTTAATTAGAGTTCTCCCAAAGAGAACTACAGCCACATTCGTATTATTTTATACGTCCTAAAAATTATACAGGACCTCCGCATTTGTTATACAATAACACTACTCTTGTTACGGAATATACCACCGTTCTTTGTTAATGATAACGCCGCTTTTTTATAAACACTGCTATTATTCACATGACCTGATAACACCTTCTACGTTGTTTACCAGCTTATAAATGTAGCTGAATGGAAGAACATGTAATTTCACAAACATTTATGAAATGATGTGTACAATAGGGTTTATTTTCAGAACTACAGTAAAATTTAAATTTTCTGTTACTCTTTATCCAGAGAGTACATCCATACAGGCCTTGCTGGACGAAACCCGTCTGTGAGTGCCGAAGGTGTATTTGACGACAACAGGATTTCCGTCGACCCTGGAATGTATTTACATATACCATCCTCAGCCTTACAGTCCTCATCAGGAAACCACGTGATGAGCAGTTCAAGGTCAGTGATGAGGAGTGACTGCTCAATTTGTTCTGGATCCCAAATACATGAGCTGCCGATAGTAAACTTTACCAACACAGCCGGAATGAAGAAGTCCATGGCTTCCATCTCCTCAGAAACGACAGCCAAGTCATCAGTGATCGGGTTACAGAGACATCAAGCCTCAAGCCCAGCTCATCAGAACCAAAAGAAACTAGACACACTGGACAAGATCCTGCAGGAGATGGATGACGAATACAATTATGTAAATAAGAAGATGTGTGTCCCTGACATGGATGTTGACAGTAGAGGTTATGGGCGGCATGGGCAGTTTGCTGCACGCAGTATGCCTAGAGAGGGGTGTCACGTGGACTCTCTGTACTCAGTCTTCCAAGGGTCTCGTTACTGTCCGTCAGTATACAGCACCCATACCTTACGATCTGAAAGAAAGGTTGACGCTGAATCAGTGTACATGGATCCTTCTGATTTTTATAAGATCCCGTCTTCTCTGAGAAGTAGCCATGAAAGTATTCACCTAGAAACAAACGCCTCCGATAGTGATATATATTGTGAAGTTGATGTTTTAAGGAATTCTGCAGGTGCACTTGAGGATACGAACAATAAATCGTTTGAGGTCAAACGTAAGTCACCAGATCATCACAAGAAGGCGTTATATTATAAGGCCAGGAATGATATGGAGGCTAGGCCAGGGTGGGGATTACCTGGTCGTTATTACAACACTCAGCCCCGTCCTGTGTACGCTAAGGTTAACAAAGAGCGGGAACGTAGAGGAGCAACCGGCAACCAACCAAACAAAGAACGCAGCAAGAAAAAGATTTACAAGGAACCCTTGTATCAGAAACATACCCACCCAGGACGGAGGAATTACATGGCAGCCAAAGGCCTGGTCAAAGGAAGATGGCGGAACACAGACCCTGATCTGTACCACGCCGGAAGTGGAGAGAGAAAACACGCACTGCCAACGGTCAGTGCCTACTACGCCTCGGACGAAAGTTCAGACGACTCCGACTTCTCACACTGACAGTGTATAACAATGATAGACCCCTGTGTGTTTTGTATATACATAATGCCATTTTACATAAACCAGTGTCATTTTTTATATATTTTCCGGCATACCAAGCGCAGTGGTAATGTTCTGTTATAAAGATTCGGCCTTGTGACGACAGTATATATTTGACCAGGAGATAATGTATGGTTACAAGTCCTTGATTACATATTTTTCTTTACCTTTTTCGTTTCGTTGATCAATTTTAATTTGATAGCCTATATAGGTCTGTACCAGCATTTCAATCTTTATAACCACATGTGTTTACTTAAAGCTTTAACTGAATTTAATTATATGCTGTCGACCACAGGCAAACTCGGCTGGACTAATACCCGTCTGGCTGCAGTGTAACATGGCGGCTGTCGCGCAGACTGTATTTATTAAAATTAAAAAAATTAAAGCGTTTGAAAAAAAAACCCTGAAACAAGTCTGACGATATGATAACATGAGTCTTAATGACACGGCCAGTCCACTGTAAACATAAAGGAAATATTTAATTATATGTCTTCCGCCGGCACCTTTCCGGATCCCTTAGTTTGAATATTTTGATCCGATATTGATATATTGATGGAAATACACACAACGACCTTTAAATTTTGGTCTTGGCTAGTTCAACTTACATTAAGTGCGTCATCACGACATAGGTTTCAGTAACGGGCCGACCGAGTTTTTTTTCAATAAGTAAAATAAGTTTGTAATAGTGAGCCCATTCTGCTTGTAACCACGTTTTCTTGTGTTATGTCACTAAATGAAGCTTGTGATACTAAGACCCGTTGATTCTATACTATATAGGCCTACAATAGGCCAGGGATGTGTTATGATAAGGGAGCACAAAACACTTGCGAGATTTTGAACTGTTAACCAGCTAACCAGCACAGCCGTGTTGAACACACAGTGAACCGTTTTACACTCGGTAAACATCACCAACCCAAGTGATCGAGATTGGTAATTACCGCTCCGATGGTTTATATGTCACATCAAAAAGGACAAACCCAGTTTCATTATAGTGTGAAATTTTGGCGCATGTGTGTGTAGGGATATTGAGTGGATGTATGCATGTGTGAATGCAGCTAATGGCCCATTCAAGAGATGAACGGTGCATTTGTGTGGGTGGTTTGCATTTGTTATACATGTGGTTGTTCTTACATTGTGTTTTGTCCGCCCGTGTATGTATGTTAATGTGTATGCGCGTATGAGCGTTTGGACGTGCATGTTTATGCTACGTGTGTGTGCATACATATATATGTAGGTGTTGGCATTGGTGCACACAGGCATATGTGATGTGTATGTGTAGGTGTGTACGTGCGCATGTGTGTAATTGCGATAGTTAGTATGGATATATACAGGAGAGAATGAGAGTGAAAAGGGAGAGATGATATAGGGTTAAAATAGACATAATTTACTCCTAATTGAGACATGTGACAAGACACTACAACTTTGACCCCATCCTTAATACGCTGTCCTGTGCAATAGATTCTGGTACTGTGCGATAGACAAACAGACCTGTAATAGAGGGTTATTTACACGCGGTGATGAATCTATAACGTGTGGTCCTGGCTCTCTCCCAAACCTCGTGTACTACAACCAGGTCAAACACCAGCTCAGCTGACTATTGGCCTTGAGAACAGCTGATCGAATGAAGCACGGAGTATGAAATCACATGAAATATCACTCGGCTTTATCAGATCATCGCCCTCTATCAGACATTAAGGACGAGGTCTGGATAATTTGACAAAGATTAAGGTCAGAGTGTGAATAGAGGAAATGTATGAATGACGACTTTACTATTTCTAGTCAGCGAAACAGGTGGGATTGTTGATGACTGCATATGATTGTATTACGATGCACCCGGTAGTGAATTAAAACACGCACATTCTGTAAGTCAGTTTTCATAATGTAAAAAATGCTGACTTGGAACCATTTTTAAGTAGCGGTTTTTCCCAAAGTTACCAGAGTTACCAGAGGCGACTGCCAGTTGATCGTGATCCAACTGTCTCATATATAACATCATTAACTGCGTATTTTTGGGTATATACATATATGTATACATATATATATATATATATATGACAAATTTACACAGTACTCACGGAGGGGGTGATGTGCTAAGGGGGGAGGCGATGGGGGGGGGGGGGGGGCTGGAGCTTACCAAATCCACCTTGTCTGAGACTCATTTCATAATGTATCTCTGACTGGCTCCTCATAAATAAATAGTTTATCCATAATGGCCTTTTTTTGTGAGAATATGAATTAAATTAATAGAATAAAAAATCGGCTTAAGTTCGCCGCACGGTAACCTTTAATGAATTTACGATTTAAGAAGGAGTGTAGGTGCAGATCATGAGTTCCGGGGAATATAACATTGATTTATTTTATATTACCTCGATTTGATAATAAACCATTATATATCTTGAACTGGTGTTATCTGAGTTAACGTTAGGCCAATTACAGATGAAAGATACACCCATTACTGAACATGAGATTACCGTGATGATACTATCGGTGTTTGTTATAAATAATTATTTTGATCAATGTTACTTGATTTACGACTGATGGAATGTCGTCCTTGGACCGCAGACCGTTACGGGGTATCCAATGATAAGGTCGACTTTGTTTATATGCAGGTTTCGGCCATGCTGACGTCATCAGGAGTCATTAACTAGCAACTGGGCGGGTAAACGAGGTGAGTGAACCCTTTAATAAAAGCCACCAGGTTTTATATATAAACCATCATAACTTATAACTATTTCCTATGTGTCCCACTATTTGTTGCTCTCCACAGTAGTGCAATGTTGTTGATAAATACTTGTATACACTTACATTGAACACAGTAACCTATCCAACCGGTAACCACGTGACAGTTGAAACACACATACACACATATATTTTGTAAAAAAAAATATATATATATATATATATATATATATATAATTTATGAATCTTATTTAATAACTAATTAGTCGGTTCTACATTAAGATGTTACGCAAATGTAAAACTCCCTTCACTAAACGTATTAACTGATAATTTATTCCTGCCTGGGATTAATTTTATGCTTTAATCACTATATTTTGTTTCAGACTCCTTCTTAACTTATCATAACCTTGTGGTAATGGAGTACCATCTTAGAGGGAGCTTTGTCTAAGGATCATAGTTGTTAACGTGAATGCATTTCTGAAATGCCTTCTACATGTAAAAATTAAATATGAATCAACCTCTAATTACTTTGACTTGATCTAAAACCATATAGTCAAATTCAGTATCCTATATGGTTCATGAAGCCGTATGTTTGAATAACAAATAAATCCTAAGTGTGGAAAACGTGATTTTAAATATAAAAATTTAGTTTCAGAACTAATGGGACACCAAAAAAATAATGGGGATGCTAAAATATCCAACGAGAACATCAAAACATTCACAAAGAGACCAACACCACGGAGACCAGTGGTGTCCCCTGACGGTGGCTACGGCTGGGTGGTCATGCTTGCGTCCTTTCTCGTCAACTTCATCGTGGACGGCGTCTGCTTCACGTTCGGGATCTTCTACCTCGAGTTCGTTGACTACTTCCGGGAGAGCAAATCTAAAACAGCCTGGGTCGGATCCGTTCTTATAGGCGTCACGTTATGCATGGGTTAGAAGAACACCGATGTATAAATTTATTTCTTTTCGAGATACATATAATTAGCCTTTATCCTAGTCGTCGCATGCCTTTAAACGTATTAGAATATGTCGACTCTAATTCTCAGTTTAGTAATATTTAATATGAATCAACCTAAAATAGTAACTATATTATAATATCCAGCTTTAAATATTCAAAATAACTATATCTACGCCACTACTGTTGATTTCTACCCTAAAAAAATCATAGTTCCAACTTGGCATACCTATTTCATATTGACGCTCAACGTATATGAAAGTGACGTGTAAATTCAGTATGTTCGATGAGTAAATAGTAAAACTAGGGATTTTTTACCTTCAGGTCCTGCAGTCGGCGTCCTAACCGACAAATATGGCTGCCGCGTGGTTACAATGGCAGGGAGTATCCTTGCAGCAACCGCCTTCGTCCTCGCTACATACTCACCTAACATTGATATCCTCATACTGACGTACGGCGGACTTGGAGGTAAGACAGAGCATATGTACATTGTCTATTAAAAATTGAAATGAAAATCAGCAGTTGCGGTGACCTCATAATCATCCGCAAAATTGTTCTAGTATCATATTTTGATGGTTGACACCTTTTGAAAAAGACTAGCTGTGATTTTACACCTGAGGAAGGGGGCCGAGCACCCGAAAGCTTGTGTACAAGAACCCACACACAGCTAGTCTTTTTCAAAAGGTGTCAACCATTTACATTACTTTTGTAAGTAACAGACTAGCACGGCATTTCAAAACTTTATATCATATCTTGACATTGATTAAACATTTTAACGGATGTCGCATTGACAGTTATGAAGCTTTGTAGAATTCAGCCCAGCTGACATATCCCAGGCCATTTCTGACTTCAATTGGAATGGATAGCAACAAAAAGTGAATTGAAATCAAAGAGTCCACAGACAAAGATTGTGATAAATTATGAAAATTGCCCAAACCACACATTTCCCCACCTTGTACTCATTAGATGCTACTCCCGTCTTGGAGTAAACGCTTAGTCACATATTAATGCCTTTAAATTGCGTCTCAAGGAGCTTGGTGAGAACTCAAATGCTGACTGATCTCTCTGAATAACATCAGTTCGTTTATTGACTGTCTAGCCACTAAAAGATTGTATCTCCTGCACTGCAAAATGAAATTGAAATGATTAAATATATTTTGAATTGAATTGGAATTTACATTTAAACAGATTATTTAACAGAAATGAATCCAAATTAACGTTTTTTAAACATTCTTGAACAGGAATTGAATTTTAATTGAAAAATCAGAATTCACACCTGGTCTGATAGCCGGTACCCTTATGGGTCAAGTGTCCATCAAACGAAACCTGAACAAAATATTATAAATGCTTTAGGCTAATTCCGTGAACTTTGAAAACGCTATTTTGTGTAAACAATACAACGTTCCAGAGTACTTCTTATGTTGGGTTTTTGCTTTCAGGTGCAGGCTTTGGACTGATGTATCTTCCGTCCATCATAATCGTTGGATTTTATTTTGACAAGAAGAGGGCGTTTGCCACAGGGGTTGCCGTGTGCGGGTCAGGACTGGGGGCGTTCGCATTTGCTCCATTGTTTGAATTTTTAATCAGGTTGTACAGCTGGAAGGGAGCTTTATGGATCTTGTCCGCGATCCTCTTGAACGGCGTCGTAGCAGGGGCACTTTTCAGACCACTTAGCATATCTAAATCAACACATGAAGAAGATTTACGTATGAAAACAAATGGTGATCTGAAAACCAGGCATAAAGCAGTGTCGTCAGAGTCAAAAGCTTTTATGGAACATCCGTCAGAAAGCACGCACAGTCACTTGCGTGCTGCCTTCTTCGTTCTGTCAGTCGTGGGTGTCGTTAAGGAGATGATGAACATTTCTCTTCTCAAGGACCCGGTATTTGTCTTGTACGGCGTATCGTGTTTACTTTGCATGTTTGGTAAGTAGTAGAATCACAAATCTTGAGTCCACCAACTACTAGAGGTTAATATCACTTGACTACACCCTATTCATTAATAATTTGTGTTGATGATCAGGAGTTGTCTGTGTCGAGCATAAAAAATCGTTTTAATTTAATGATTTAAATATAAAAATATACCCTACACACAACACATGCATGCTTAGGTAATTCTGGTGAATAAAAAAAGAATTTCGCGAAATAAATTGACACGGAAATTGTAAGGAACGTTGGATTCTGCGAGAATTGTAAGTAAGAAAACTCATGTTCCAAAACATGATTAAAAAATAAAACGGTGTTCGTTCTTCTGTAACACTGCAGTACACACACAGTCAAGTAGTAATTCATATTAACATACCTTGACGTCTCAGGATTCCTCGTGCCGTACAACTACCTGCCCGGGTACGCCGTGGGTCTTGGGATCCCTCCGGCCCGGGCCGCCCTCATCATGTCTGTGGTTGGGATCCTGAACACCCTGACCAGGGTTGTTTGTGGCTGGGTGTCTGACAGACCCTGGGCAGACTGTCTGGTCATCAATAACGGCGCTCTAGTCATGGGAGGGGTCGCCACCGTGCTGTGTCCATGGTTCAGGGACTTCGGTTTACTGTGCCTCTACGCATGCGCACTGGGAGCTTCTATAGGTAATCTCTCTCTCTCTCTCTCTCTCTCTCTCTCTCTCAAACATGTAACTTCAAATCAAATCAATTCTTGTACTGTAAAGAAAACGTCCTGTAAAAAAGACAATCCTCTTGGAAAGTTTTCTAGACTTCATTAACTTATCATAACACATCAAATATAATCTTGTGTATACAAAAAAGTCTGGTTTAGATGCAAGGTAATTTTGTTTTGAATTAATACAATAATTTGGTCCCCTGATTCTTATACGCAATCCTGTGTTATGACACTGTCTGTCTGTTCATCTTCAGCCGTGTTCACGTCGCTCCGTTCCATCATCATGGTGGACCTATTCGGGTTAGAGACCTTGGCTAAGTCATTCGGGCTGGTGGCGTTATGTCAGGGAGTCGGCAGCTTCATCGGACCCCCTATAGCAGGTAACAACAATACCACACCCTCCCGTAAAGAACAACTGAAGAAATATTACCAACCTGGGCGAATTGAATCATCATGGTCTCGCAGTCTGAATATCAATCCATGTTTAAGTTTCCGCCGTATGTGATATCGTAAAACGCTAGGGTAGGCTGCGCATAGCATAAGAACAGTAGTGACATGTGACCAGATACGTTTCAGGTTTGACTCCATAAAACATATTGCAATTCCGATCATGGTAGTCACGAAAAGTTGCTGACCAAGACATGTTAAAATTAATTGTATTAAATGTAATTGGTTTTGTTAGTAAAATCGAATAAATATTTTGCTGTCATTTTCATTTCCATCGTTTTTTGAAAAGTTAATATAATACTATATAGTTGAAAAAAATAGTCAATGATAACTAGATGAAACCTAGCATTAAATTCTTATATTTGTTAACAACTGGAACAGATGTGATATTAAGTTCTATTCACGCCAGGTGCCATCTTTGACATGACGGGCAGCTATAACTTTTCTTTCTACATGGCCGGGGGCACGCTCATCATGGCAGGTCTGGTTTGTTTCCCTCTCCGCCGCTTGGAGGCGCGGCAGCATGGACGCAGTAAGGTACTGATGGCTGGGTCACAGAACATGTGACCATTGTATCAAATGAGGCCAATATATAAAGAAACATTGCAGGGGATCGGAGACGGGTTATAAAAATGCTCTCAAAATGTGAGAAAGGTCACACACATACATAAGAAACACGTCCGCATGCACACACGTAATGCCGAGACTCGCATTTGGTTACAGCATGGACTGTTAATCCGTTTTAATTCAAAACAGATATATATATATATATATATATATATATATATATATATATATATATATATATATATATATATATATATATATATATATATATATATCTTAAATTGCAATACAAATGTTTTATGTTGTTATATTGGATTGATTTGATAATATTTGGGATTTGATTGTGTGTATTTTTCCAAGAATTGTATGTTTGTATTTCGATTGAGAGTGCAACAAACGTGTATAAAGACCGACAACATGTACTGATTTACAAATATCATATACACAGTTTACGGTCGTCCTTTAAAATAGAATCTTTAAGCGATTATCGTCATTATCTAACCCTCTTTTATTTTATTTTTTACACTTATTTATAATTCAGGGTATATATCTTATATCTCCAGGGTTAATGAATACCGTCATTACATTATATTAATATCGTTTAATAAAGTATTTTATATCTGTTTGTTGTTCTGCTATCAGTGATTAAATGTCGCATGTCCGAGCCTTTAGCAGGAAATGCAATATTATTTATGAATAGATTTTATTGTCACTGTTGTATCGTAATTTCAGAAGCGTAACAGTTGAAATTAAACCTAATTTGATTACATTTGTCCATATAAAATAATTTTCCCCATGTGAAATAACCTTTAATTTCGTCATGTTCCCTTACATTGTTTTATCGCATTTTATCCAGCTGCAGTCTATAAAAAAAAACAACTTTTCGATTTTATATTCTTTTTATCACAAAGAGGAAATAATATTGATTAAAGTACTTTAAATCAACTATGCTTGATGATGGTCGATTTAAATTGATCTCATATCGTAAGAAAATCATGGAATCGTTGAAGATTTTAAAACCACCCTTATTAAAAACTGATATTTGCGGTAATACTGAAGGTCAAGGTTATTACCTGGTTGTTGATACATCTGCTTCCGCTGTCCATGCGGAACCAAGTTGATCAATTATGAATACAACCTTCGTTGACAAAATCGATTAATCGGAACAACACTATTGCTTGATCATCAAAACTTACTTTATTTATAAAAAGTATCCTGATGTCATCGAAAACGTATGAATCTTAGATATGGTAGTACTTCCAAAATACAATTACCGTAAATAAAGTCGTACTTATTTTGTGTACATGTTTGTAATGTATTCTCATGCAGTGTTGTGAAGATGCTACAGACAATGGACTATAGGGGAGGGTTGCACAGTAATTCCTGATTTTTTTTTTACATTTCAGACCGTGTACTTTGTACGCCATGATAAAATCCGTGTCATTAAGAGGCCATATGAATACACAAAAATGCACGAAATAGATCGTTTATGAAAATGATGAAAGCTATTTTACCAATATTTTACTGTTTGTAAATATATAATTGTCCTTCAGTTATATTATTCACGTAGACAAAACCTTAATACATATAACAGACAAAGCATAACTGTTAACAAAATGTAAACCAAATTAAAACTTTAATCAAAAGCTAATTAAACAGGAATAGCCTCAAAGCAAATAATGTATGAGGTTACCAACACAACAGTATATGTGTACCCACTCAACAGTGTATGTGTACCCACACAACAGTATATGTGTACCCACACAACAGTATTTGTGTACCCACACAACAGTATATGTGTACCCACACAACAGTATATATGTACCCACACAACAGTATATGTGTAACCACACAACAGTATATGTGTACCCACACAACAGTATATGTGTACCCACACAACAGTATATGTGTACCCACACAACAGTATATGTGTACCCACAAAACAGTATATGTGTACCCACACAACAGTATATGTGTACCCACACAACAGTATATGTGTACCCACAAAACAGTATATGTGTACCCACACAACAGTATATGTGTACCCACACAACAGTATATGACAGTATATTTGACTCATCTGTTATCTATATACTATCGACGACAAAACAAAATGGAATTTTAAAGGATTAAATTTACCTAGACATAACCAACAGTTTGATCGAATATCATTATTGTCCGGTATATCACTAGCGCACAAAGCAGACCGGAGGGGGGGGGGCGATAGGGGTCAAGGGGATCAAGACCCCCAGTTTTACATACGCCGCAATCATTTCTTTAAAGATTTTAGACCGATTTTTTTTAAGCAGCCTAGACCCCCGTTTTCCGTTACTGGGGATCTATATTCATGCAAAATTTCAGACCGATACGTCAAACCAGTCCTGATATATTAGCATGGATGCCTGCAGCCAAAATATAAAGGTAGGTGGCGCCACCTTCCACAAATCCAGAAAGTGGTCCAAGATGTATACATATGCAAAATTTTAGGCAGATAAGTCAAATCACTGCTGAAATATGGGTGATTTTATCCCACGGTAGACAAACAGAAGGACGCTGTGCAAAAATGGTTGCAGGTGGCACCATCAGTGTTGTGTATGATAAAGAGCTATGTGAGATCTATACGCATGCAAAATTTCAAGGTGTATATACATGCAAACATTTAAGCAAATAAGCCAAACTACTGCCGAGATATGAGCGATTTTTTCCAAGGGCAGACAGACAGACGGACGCTGTGCAAAATGGTTGCAGGTGGCGCCGTCAGTTTTGCATATGATAAAGAGCTTCGTGAGATCTATACACATGCAAAATTTCAGAAAAATACGTCAAATCAGTCCTGAGATAAAAGCCTTGGTGTCTGCAGACTGAACGTGAATGTAGGTGGCGCCACCTTTCAAGTCAAGAATGCTATCCAGTATGTATTCACATGGGACATTTCAGGTGGATAAGTCCAACAACTGCAGAGATATGAGTGATTTTAACCCAAAGCAAATGAACAATTTGACAGTGTGCAAAATAGTAGTAGGTGGCGCCACCATTTTTGTGTATATTATACAGCTATCCAAGAGCTACGTTTGTGCAAAATTTCAGCCCGATTTGTCAATCGAGTCCAAAGATATGTGGGTTAATGTGTCAAAGCAGACGCACAGATGGACGCACTGCGGAGAGGAAAGGTCAGAGGTCAAAGCTAAATATTTTGGCACCAGTTCACATATGACCTGATAATGGTATCAAATTTTGTAAAAATCGGTCCTGCGGTCTCAAAGTTCTAATCCGGAAACGAATGCGGCGGCGGCTGAACCCGCTTTTAAAAACATACTATCCGCAAACATTGTTTTGGCGGATACAGATATCAGTGTGAAAAGCTGCTTGGTCAGTATGATATAACCAAACGTTTCCAATCACTGCAATTTCCACATTAGTATATTGTTAGTATATTAGTATATTATTTGGTTATGTGAACTTATTTGCCCGCTCTGGCCCCATTAGGCCCATAGGATTAAAACCTACAATTAAGCAAACACAATTTAAGTAATTTGAGACTTCCTGTTTTTGTTCATTCTTTTTCTTGTGCCTTTGGAAACTCCTGACCCCGAGCCGCCTCATGAATAAATCTTTAAAAAGACAAATCAAATTTCAGCATTTCAAGGATTTAATTGTGCCCTAGGAAACGCCATAGTCGTCCCGGAACCTTGTATCCCTTCTGGTGAAATGCAACATATATGTCAGTTCACACAAATGCTGAAAGAGAATTTTTTTTCCTTTCAAGCAATTTCTTTTGCCCATAGTAAGCACTTAGCCGGCTCAGACCCCCTTACGCCATTTCGGGTTTAACTGGCCACAATGTGAAACACCATTATAGACCCGATGAAACTAGTGAAAGAAAACAAAACTTTCGCATTTTCAAGTTCTCTAAAGGACACGGTCCTGGCCGGCTATTACCCTCTCAAGCTGTCTTGATAAAAATTATAGAAACACAAAAATTGAGACATTTTGTAAACACCTAATTGTGCCCTAAATGAAATTCGTGCCCAGCCATGGTGACCCCCTCCTCTCGTAAGGCTGGGTATTAAGTCAATAGTTTAAAATAAATTCATTAAAATATAGACCATCTATTTTTGCTTGAGATTCATGGTGTTTCATTCTATCTGAAACATTTTTTTTATTTCATACCCTATTCATGACTGTGTGTTTGCTCTGACGTACCTCTAATCAACTTTATGTTCGCACATCAAGAAAACAGCTTACAAAGCACGTGTTTCCCTGAGTATGCATGTCCATGCATATTATTGTTTCAAGATCACTAGGTGCTATTGTTCATGGCTGACGTGTTAATCGACCTAACAATGCACTGTAACTGTGATATATATATATATATATATATATATATATATATATATATATATATATATATATGTTATTTTTTTTCCCCTGAATGGTTTTCTTGGATGTCAGGATTATCACTGAACAGCCTTCAGTATGTTGGGGGCCGTGTAGGTATATCATGTGTGGTTTTATCGTTGTACTGTTTTAGTAATGCGTTGTTTATTATAATGCGCAGCGTGGCGAGTACTTGTTCAAGCTATAAATAAAACTGGGCCATTAAAATGAGCAAAACACTTCAGTCGGTGTGTGAATTACCTATGTTTTCTATATCTAAGTATGAACCATGCAGCTTAAAATGCATGCAATGCTATTTGAAAATACAATTTACTTCATCCTATAGTTTATCTATATCATGTGAGACACGATATTATATATATATATATATATATATATATATATATATATATATATATATATATATATATATATATATATCAGGGATGGGGTAATAGTAATATTTAATAGTAATCGAAAATTACCGGAAAAGTTGTAGTGAGATAAATTCATGCAAGATGCTGGCATGGTACAGTGGGCACGGACATCAGCCACTGGCTAGAGATGATAGCCAATTAGATAATCCCTGGACCTGTTTATAGATTCATTAATTAGACTTTGTCATTAAACATTGCAGTAGTTCTTTGCCAGCTTACACATTATGTGGGACATGTTATTGTCAGCTGAGGATAGACAGTGCTGCTGATGGCTGAGTACTTCAGAGGTAGACAGTCTGATTGTCATAACCTCTGATGAGTTATAATAAGTGATGCCACGGAGAGTGAAAGAGGCCCTGTTTGTACTAACCATGTCTAGGTACTATGGCTTGGACAAATCTTATCGAGTGTGTTTGAAAATCTAATGTTTATCATGTGTAATTAACACTAGCTCAAGATAAATTAAACGAAGTGTCTAGATCTCCGGATCCGGAAACATTGCCTCAGAACTAAAGGTCCGGACTAAGTCCGACTAGCACTTATGCTATAAGTTTTCAATAATTTGTTAACTTGTTAAACTGGGAGTAGGCCTTCTTATATTTTCATGAAAAATCATAGATGGACTTCATCTCAAACTTATAAACAATGATTTATATTTATATAGGGTTTTAGTTTAAACAATCTGCGAGTAAGCCTACACATAATTTAAACTTGTTTGGGTCATGGTCAATTTGAAATCAAGCAGTTCTCTTCTGTCACATTTTAATTTTGCAGATCTCGGGGTCTATGCGTATTCTCAAAGTTGAAGAAAGTCTACAATAAACAGCAACAGCCTAAATCAAAACTGACTAATAAAAAAAAAAGAAGTAAAAAGTTGGCGGTATAGACACAAAATTCACACGACTTCGTGTTTTGTTGAACATTAACAGATTGAATTTGAATGATACAAGCAAGGACTATTTGCACATTGTATATTCTATAATTAAACTATATACAGATATACGTATATTACTTGGTTTATGTTGTTTTTAACAGGAACAGGGCATATTTGATTACACTATATCGGACCAAACCTTCATTTAATATTTTCTTGCGTTTCAGGATTATTCAAACCTTACTCTTTTTCTTTTAAAACCATCTTTAAGATGAAGTTTTTTTATTTAATTCTGTTGAACACTGAAACGTACAATTAAATGTGAAAGACTGGGTCTTTAACTATGGTGAATATGAACCTACCGGAACTGGATTTATGTTGTACTGATCGTAAACTAGCTTTAAATAATGCCGAACTAACCCAAATTGGGCATATAAATTGCGACATAAAGCCTCTGTTATACTAAAGGATTTATATCTATTTAAGTTTCATGTTTAATTAACGACAACAATAACAAGAATGACAATTTAGATATATGAACACGTTTAAGTTTCACCTACAGGGAACGGGGTGGGGGTAATGTAGAGGGCATATATAGAGGGCGTCCTCCCGCTGAGACGAAATCCATTGAGACGAACCCGGATATCGACGACCCGTTTAGAGAAATGGGGCTTCAGATGAATGGCTTTATACAAGGAGTTTACAGACTGTAAACTCCTTGCTTAATGTAAGGAAACCCCCAGCCCAGTGGTTTCCCGTAACTGGTGCTAACAAAGGAGTCTGCAGACTGTTTTTTGCTCAGTATCAGTGACCCAAATTAATTTAGATTATAGGTTCAACCAAACACAAAAATATGACATAATAAATAAGAATAATAATACAATTACAATTTTTTCGCTTCATATACACGGGGAAACGTTAAGAAAAAGGAATACCGCAGATAGCTCCCTTGTCGAGGAAATGTCCGAAACGGCAAAAACATGCCCCGTTAAACTTCTTTACCATGATTTATTGTTTCCTGCAAATGTGATTTTCATCTGACACTCCCATTTAGTTTTCTGATGCCTTTTCATTGGAGAACGCAAACAAATGAATTAATTAAAATATCGGAATGAGTTATCTTTTTTAACATACTGGACAGGCGTCATTATAGGGATTTATATTGTTACGGAACCTTATATCATCACGTATGCGTGACGAACTCAAACTTTGTCATGGAGATAAAAAAATCAGTTTCTGTAACACTAGGCAGCGTGAAATGTCTAGGGGAATGAATAAAGAAGTCAGTGTATTTTTTTGTTAACAAATAACTATAATTTATTCTTAAAACAACCCTAACATCACAATACACTAAATCAATACAATTACACAGTACAATAACATTATAACAGCAAGTCAATATAATCACACAGCGTAATAAACAAAGTGCACAGTACCTGGATTCCAACACTGTCACAGCGAAAAGTCCTTTAAAATGTATAAACCGGATGAACAGTTCACACAAATCTTCTCAGAGAATAACAGTCTAATGTAATCACAAAATCAATCTTCTGTAATCCAAAGTGAAATCCTGGCAGTGATCGTAAAGGCAAACTGTTGCCGTCATGTCAACGGCCAATGCTAGCGCTGCATACACGCATACAATAAAAGAGACATCTGTAACACTATGTCGAGTTATATACCGAATTGTGTCAACAAAAGTTAAAATCAACCAAGTGCAGTTTATTTATTTAGAAACATTAATATATATATATATATATATATATATATATATATATTAATATATTCCAAGTTTGAACGTTGTTCCGTTTGGACGACTTAGATTAGTCAGCGCCAGTACCGGAAACCCACCGGGCTGATGGTTTTTCCTATATACAGCCATTCCTCTGCAGCCCCAGTCGTCTCAACGGGTCGTCGATTTTCGGGTTCGTTTCAACAGAGATTCTTCTCGGCGAAGCGGAACCTATGTAGAGGTCAGCATATGCTAAAATCACTATTTGAAAGTAAAGTAAAGAAATAGAAGGAATAAGATGTAATGGTAATAGTAATAGAAGGATTTAGATGTAATATTGATAGTTATATAAATAGAACCCCTTTAATAGGACCCAACCCTGATATATATATATATATATATATATATATATATATATATATATATCATAGTGTCTCTAATGCCATAAATAAACTGGTCAATGTTAAATAATAGTTCATTCATTATATTAGATAAAGGTGTACAATAAATACATGTATATCCATTTTAGAGTCAGTGTAGAAGACAGTGCCTGCATCATTTATACACAAATTGTGTTTTAGCCAGCGGGAAGATGTATTACTTTTTTTATGGGCAAGTATGTCAGGGCATCTCCTGATTGACACGTTTAGTGGCTCCGCGATGCACACGGTCCCACACGCTGTACTTGCGCCCGGTCCACTTTTGTTAACACTCGGTTACAGGAGTAAGCAGGTACAGACTTTTTTTAAACGGAAGAAGTTTTTTTGGTTGATCCAACATGTTTTATAGGTGATTTGACCCCTTTAAGTTTTAACATTAGTCCTCCTGGATTGGACCCGTCCTTTTCCTATATCCTGGATCCGCCCCTGGCCTAGTTCATGTTGCTTATTATCTCCACCGCCTGAATGCTGAAAAAAACTCGAATGCCAAGGCGAGTGTTTTAGTACGCGCAGTTGTCTGTTTAACGTCGCACTCCAAAAAAACTGGACCACGCAGGAAGGTATCACTTTCGATTCATCGAGCTTGATAATAAACCTTATCGAACGGACCGTCTGTATGACTCTGTGTTCGAGAAGCGCTGACCGGTCTGCATTATGTATTTCTCAATCCTCGAGGTAGGGGATAACGGAAACCCTCATTTTCTGAGGAAAAGAGCTACACTGTCCATCAGCTGCATAAATATCCATGGAGCGTCAAGAGGTTAAAGCTGATATTGAAACATAGCTTTGCAATAATTGTGACATCAGCATAATTATATGTATATTCCTCATATCACAACCTTTATATCTGGCATATTGCCAGAGGCAGGTACGATAGCGTGTATGGATACATTCGTACCAAAATAACCTTTTGCACCTTGAACAAAATTACATCACCCAGAGATCTGGCTAGTCGACGAGTCGAAACATTCGAGGTTAGAGCACTGATCCCGGGAAAAGAGGAAAGAATTCGCTAAAAATTCTTTGAGAAATCTTAATCTTTAGCCAGTGGCGACAGTTTGAATTCTGTCCAATTCTGACACGGGTATGTACTTTATAAATAATTCCTCCATATCATGTTCTTTAAAGTTTTTTTCCCGTATTTATGAATAGAGATTATTTCCCAGTTTTCATCTTATTAAATAATTAATTCTGTATTGATTTCATGAAAAGGTAAAATTAAGCACTGTGGCCTAGAAAAATACCTGTCCAGACAAACTAAATTATTATTATTATTAGATATATATATATATATATATATATATATATCATACTAAATGATAAATGTTATTCATGCAGATGTTTACATTTAAGTTTTTTTAAAAGTAATTTAAACATTATATATACAATGTGGTTCTGCAATGATTATCAAAATAATTCTTATCGTCTCTCTCAATATTTTTTTAAGAAATAATTAAATTATAGAAAGTATTACTTTATTGTCACCATAGGTTTTGGATCTTTCCTGTATTTTTAATACGTAGTCATCAAATACTAATGTTTATGATAAAGAAAATTTCTCTTCAGGAATGTGAAATAAACAAAATGTCATTATATATATAGTAGTTTCATGAAGTGCAGTATGTGTAATGTGTTTTTGAAGTACTGGATTTTTCTGTTTTCAATTAATGTACTATACTATTTTATACTAAAAAGTTATTATATTTAGGTTTCCTGCGTGGTATTGTCCTGGGTACCTGTCACAAATATTTAGCTGATTCAAATTTCGATAAATAAAAAAATCTAAAAACAGGTGCTTCAGAGTTCTGTATCATTAAGTTCACGTGGGCATGCAGTTGTATATATGTCCATGCGCAGGAAGCAAGTTCCACTCAACAGATACCGAATTAGCTTAACTAAAAATAGCAAAAAAATAACATCGAGCCTTCTTGTGCTGTATAGATATACAACAGTGATTTAATGTATAAAGCCATGAGCTAGCGTAGAGCGATCGGAATGTTACCAGTTTAAACTTCGTTCCTGGCAGGATCACATGATGATGATGCAACCGTGATACAGCCAGGTAAATCCAGGATCATTTTACTCGGCCACGGTGAACTAGATATTCTTAATATAACCTAAATAACGGTGTTGCTGTGCAGAGTCAGACTTCGCTTATCACAGGTCGTTCCACATGCGCATATTCAAAAAATTATTTATCGTTTATTGATAGGTTCATTTATACGTTTCAAGTGCAATAGATGTCACCAATATAACGTTGAATGAAATAATAACAGATATGATGTGTAGTGATATTGCTTAATGTTTACGTGTCAAGAACTATATATAAAAGGTATACAGGTATATGTATTTTTATCTTTCGGCCTATGTTTATGAAGAACGTGTGACGTTCAGACACAGACTTAAACATTAAAAGAAAACTGTTATTTTTTAAATTATAAAATAGAATACATAATATACTTGTAAATAATAGCATGCAATTTTCAATGACATTATGAATTTCAAATTCACTCTATCAAAGGTCAACAGTTCACCGCGTGTATTCTGTATGCTAATTACTGCGCTCAGTTGCCTTGGCATTGTAGACACCATACCTTAACTATTCAAACCTTATTTACCCTATCATCGCTCCTACCCAATATAACTCAAATCATCCATGGCAAAATACCGTTTCGAGTGCCATACGTAAAAAATGATTTGCATCAATGGTATAAACGTGTTCAGGACTCAGCAACGTCTATGTTGGTTGTATGGCAAAACACAGTTAAAATAAACCGACACATTCTTGAGAAAAGTAAAAAGCAGTGTCGGTGATTCTTCTAGTACTCACTTGTTTCAATATCTCAATTAATTCACCAAGGATCACATTACGAACCATAACGAATTGTACAGTCTGAGATATACACGTACATATACAATAAGTCAAAATAAGATTTACATTATAACTATAACTATATATAAATATATATATATATATATATATATATATATATATATATATATATATATACACATACAGTCGTGACTTGACATTCAGACCCTAAACTATCCGAAAACCTTGAAATCCGACGGTTTTTGTATATATATATATATACATACATACAGTCGTGACTTGACATTCAGACCCTTAACTATCCGAAAACTTTGAAATCCGACGGTTTTTGTACGAAAACGAACGGAACCCATAGAAATTAGCCTTAAACAAACCGACAGCTTTTGATTCTGGTTCCGACGTGACATTTCATGACACAAAACGAGGATATCGATGTATTGAAAATCCGACCTGTTTACTATGCTTGGACATCAACGGACGGACCCTTGCGCATAGCACTATGGTCAAGTAGGCGTAAAATCGAGCATGCGTATCGTTCTAACAATGTGACATATTTTGGCATGGGGGGGGGGGGGGGGGGGGGCGGTCGACGCGAAGGGCAGAGTTTAGCGCAAAAACAAACCGTTAAAGATGCAGTTTACAAAAAACCATAGCAAACTGCTGGCGGTAAACACGGATGTTAACGACAAAAGCATATAACAGCGTGTATGGGGGTCTTACTGTTCTCAGATGCAACGGACAGCTCCAACAGTAACCGATAGTAAACATATCACAGCGTGTATGGGGGTCTTACTGTTCTCAGAAGCAACGGACAGCTCCAACAGTAACCGATAGTAAGCATATCACAGCGTGTATGGGGGTCTTACCGTTCTCAGAAGCAATGGACAGCTCCAACAGTAACCGATAGTAAGCATATCACAGCGTGTATGGGGGTCTTACTGTTCTCAGAAGCAACGGACAGCTCCAACAGTAACCGATAATAAGCATATAACAGCGTGTATGGAGGTCTTACTGTTCTCAGAAGCAACGGACAGCTCCAATAGTAACCGATAGTAAGCATATAATAGTGTGTATGGGGGTCTTACGACAGGTTCTCGTACATAATTATTAAAATTTCTCTTAAGAATATATTTCTTCGCATCTTTCATAGAATTGAGAAACATCGTTTTTTTTTTGTGCTAGCATATTCTCTTTTCTTGCATATTTTCATATTTCAAAACTAGCTTTTTCAAACAATGGACATTATCCTCTATTCTTAGTCTAATTTATATATTGTTTAACTATCAAAAGAATAAAGTTTCCTGAGGCAGATCCCCCTATTGCACCATGTAGGATAGATGTTAGATTTATAACAGTATAAAATTCTTTTTGTTTACACCAACTGTCAATATCTGACCAGAGACCAAGTCCAGAAAAAGCGCAGTAAATTTACTTGTTCAGTATTATAAAATGTACATAGATTAGAGTTTTTTATGTTCCATTTGTGTACGCAAATATTATTTACAATGCAATTATTTAACAGTTTATACAGGAAATCTTTAGATTTGTATCCCTACATATTCTAAAAGGTTAGCACATAAATTTCCGTTTAGTTAACTTCTACACCTGGAACATATGTCGCTACTTTAGGCAGAAATGGCCCTCCATCTAATGTTGTTTTTAAAAAACAAGAATATGTGTTTTTTGTTGTTGATGAAACTACTAAATCTTTAAAATCACCTTTATAAAATTAAAAGGAGTGTGGATCTATATTGTTTTCATTTTGCCCTTTGACACTTTTAAACTTGACAACCAGGGCATACCATCGTAACATAATGCATCCCTGACAATCCTTTTTCAACCCAGAATGTCAACGGTATTACCTTGCCTGTATATGATCAAACAAATCAAGTCCTGTGTTCATTCCTATTTCATAAACTGTTTCCAGTATATTGTGGTATATATAATTTGTATTAGCCTATTGTTCCAAATAAAGTGCTGTTCCAATGGAAAATAAACAAAATACTTGTTTTGCGTAACATTTTATAACTTTTTAAATTTTTTTTATAAAAGACAAGTATTTCATGTGAATCTTTACTTTTCAGTTCTAAATTACTGTTAAGAAACATATTTCCATCAGAACATACGCACTGCAAATAGTACTCAAACATTAGTTTCCATGGTCTTCCTTCTCCTTTGATATATCTTTAACCCAGGATATCCGTAAAGTATATATTATAGATTTAGTGTGCGGGAAACTTAGGCCTCTATTTTTCTTCTTCTTGTATTAATTTAATTCCTTTCATTCTTTCTCTATCTTTATTCAACAAAAATTTAAATAGCATTTCTTTTACCTTTTTTTTACAAAAGACAACTGGTATAGGCTCATATGGTAGGCAATAATGAAACTTTGAAAAAGAGGAAAGTTTCGACAAATTGTATTTTTCCTAGCATGGTCAATTATGTTTGTTTCCACATATTTAATGTATTTTGCACTGATTTTAATTAAGAGAGAAATTCAATTGTTGTGCTTCTTTTTTATTAAATAATATGTATACACCCAAAATACTTAACTGGATTCCGTTTAATCCAAAATGGCTTATGTACATGATTCCTGTTCTAACACATCCACATTCCCTCACATTTATCAAAATTTAATTTAAACCCACTGAAAGTACAAAATATATATGACTAGTTGCAAAATTTTCATGGACGGTGTTACGGAATTGGTCACCAGTGGTCGTGGAATGTTCGTTCGATAGCATTATTATAAAGTGACCGCAACTGCCAAACTTATGCCAAACAGTCACGGCCAGTCGCCATGACAACATGTTTTCTGCAATGAGTCGTAGTTGCATGTGATAGCGGTTCACCTGTGACCGGGCCCTATATATGGCATGCTGCTGGTTACCGAGCGGTAGGCGTGTGGACATGATGCGGTCACTGTGGTATGTTTTTTTGGTAACCTCCTATTAGGTAAGCGATTTACACGTTCTTGGCGGTTGCTGTCAGTAGTCTATGATCTAACGCACTCTGCTGAACTTGTCCTACATTATTTGGCGCTTGAAATACGCTCTCTGCTGGCATGGCTAAACTGTGTACGAGGGTCCAGGAGACAGGCTTTCTTGTATTCCTACATGTGGAGCAGGCAGTGCTTTCCCTGAAGTGGGTGGTGTTGTCGTTTCCTGGCCCATGTCAGACAGTTACATGCCTGAATTATGAACATGTAGAAATGGGGACATCTTCCGCCTACCGTATCATGCCAACTAGAGATCATTCTCCTATGCAGTAGCCAACAAAACTTGGAACCTGTTTATTCTAAAGGAAGGCGCAGCATAGGAGGTGTTAGGAGACACTGGGCTTCTCCTTGGTGGGCTACCTGCTTCTCTTTATGAGACCACATACCCGGACTAGGTTGATGACAGAGCGAGTCCCTGGCCCTTAGATCATACACACATACAATGTTGCCAGCACTCTTATGATATCGCAGCTGCGGTTTACCGGACATATCTCCATAATAACAGACCAGTGCATACTAAAGATATCAAGGGAGAGTTAAACCGCTTATTGCGGCACCGCTGAAGAGATGCAACGATAAGCGGTTTACAGATACGCCAATCAAATTCCTCCTAGGCATTCTATCTGAAACTAGAATTTATTTCTGATCGACATCGCTACTGACTCCTGATATGACACTAAAACATGCATTTACACTTGTACCCGTTTCATAATATTGTATACATCAATTGTTAAAGAGCACAAGAGTGGAAATAAAAGTCATGGGAAATGACAGGGACAAGGACGGTGATGGCGTATCCAGAGAGCGAACAGACACTTCTAAGAAAAACGCGGTATCACGGGAAAGAGTGGTGCCCCCTGACGGCGGTTATGGCTGGATGGTGATGATGGCGTCCTTCCTCATTAACTTTATCGTTGACGGCGTTTGTTTCACCTTTGGGATTTTCTACGTAGAGTTTTTGGACTATTTCCGGGAAAGCAAGTCAAAGACCGCCTGGGTTGGATCCGTTCTCATTGGAGTCACATTATGCATGGGTCAGTATATACATTATATATATATATATATATATATATATATATATATATTTATATATATATATTTATATATATAAGGCTTTTCACATTTAGATATTTTAGATAATCTCTTTAACCGGAAATCGTCTCAGGCTTTCGTCCTTGCCGATTGCACATGTAATTCACACTCAATTGCGTTAATAATTCGTATGTAAAATGAATACATTAAGTATGTAAGTACGTTGTAAGATGAGGGAAACATATCTTTTTATGCCCAGCTGTAGGCGTCCTGACCGAAAAATATGGCTGCCGCATGGTTACCATGGCAGGGAGCATTTTAGCAGCAGCTGCCTTCATCCTCGCCACCTTCTCACCCAACATTGATATCCTTATACTGACATACGGCGGACTTGGCGGTAAGATAACATGAACATACGAATGAAAAGTGAAATAAATAACATTTATAAATGGTGTTGACCGAATAATCATCTGCAGTAATTCCGGTTTATTAGCTCAGCTAACTGTAAATGATCTGAGCCATAGCAATCATCCTTTGCCTATAACAAGGCACAAGTCGTTACCGTTAGACCTAGAAACTCCTAGCTGTACATCAGGGCTGTCCCAAGGCAAATCTCTTTAAGAAGCTGGAATAAGGTCATGGTGATCTTTATTCTTGGACCTACAGGCCGAAAAATAAACCATAATTCAACCATAAAAATGAAAAATAAATAATTATAATAAATTGTTGTTTACTATTGGGGATTATATGAAGCAAGATAATGATAGACAAGGATGCAGTTTATTATATTTAATTAATCAAAATTTCCAGGTCTTTTCCAGGTGATTAACTTATTGGTTTATATTTATTACAAAATTAAAATAATAAATAAATATGTCAAAAATTTAAAATATTACTCAGAAAAGTGATCATTAAAGATTTTAATTTGTTTGACTTATAACTCATGGTTGTATCAGTTGTTACATGATACTGGCTCAATAATCAAAATTTATATTGCTGGTCCTTTATTTCAGTTCATAAAATTAAACATTCCCAACTCCAGTTTGCTCCTGGTATGATATATTGGGTGTTTTGATCCTTGAATTAATTTTAACACATGTATTAGTTTTATAGCTGAGAATACTTTTCTTTTTTTCCTGATACCATTTTAAAAAATATGAATATTCAAATTTTTCCTGTTAGTGCTGTGGATTTAATTTTCACAGCATGTACACATTAACATTTCATCTGTTAAAATCTGAAATTTGAATCCAATTGATCAAAAACTGTAGATTTTATTCAAGTTTCCAGGTACCATGTCTTCATTGTTTACATCAGATCAGTATAAATGCAGTTTACTGGGCAGTTACATAACACCTTCAGGTCTGACCTACTGCCACTGTGAGTGTCTGGGGCAGGCTGGGTCAGGCAGTAATTACCAGAGAGCCTCTCTTTCTCTCTCTCTCTGGCAGTCTAGGTCTCTCTTTCTCTCTCTCTCTCCTCTGCTTTTTCTCTTTCTTTCTCCATCTTTCTTTCTCTCTTTCTCTCTCTCTCTCTCTCTCTCTCTCTCTCTCCCTCCCTAATTGCCTCCCTTCCTCCCTCCGTCCCATTCTGTTGACAGGTACTTTAAACTTGATACATTAGCTATAAATGTTGATGCAATTTAGAAATATGAATCAACTAAAATATTCACAATCACATGTATGTTATACTGTAAATATATAGTAACATTCGCAAACTTGGATTAAAATTATGTAATGAAAAAAAGGAATAAATGCAAATATTGTTAATTTTTTCTTGGCTCAGTAGAATGGGGAAAAAATTATTTGCTT
This sequence comes from Sipunculus nudus, assembly GCA_026874595.1. NCBI lineage: Eukaryota > Metazoa > Annelida > Sipuncula > Golfingiida > Sipunculidae > Sipunculus > Sipunculus nudus. Next base: position 1,979,426 of record CM049317.1, read on the forward strand.
TGTTTCTCCATCTTTCTGTCTGTTTTAAATATTTAATGTTCATGAATAAACTTTTTTTTTATAAGCACTGTTGAATTAAATTTCATATCCTGTATGTATATGCAAGGGTGTTGTAACTCTCACCATCCCCTTCTTCATCCCATTGAGGCTTTGCTCCTTGGCACTGTGAACAATAGTTCTATGGCTATAGCATAAAATTTAATAATTAAAGAAAATATCTACAGAGAGACAGAGGCATTGTAACTCTGATCATAACACAACACAACACCCCCCCCCCCCCCCCATCAAGTCATTGCACCTGTGGAATGGGGACGTTATGGCAACTGTATACATATCATAAAATTGATAAAAAAGGTTTACCAAATAAATTGGATCTCATCAGACAAATGTGTAAACTGTTGAACTGTCAACAGCTTATCAGAAGGTAACCAATGGAAAGGCATGGTCAGGTCTCAAATATTATTTGCAACATTTTCTTCAATCATATAAACCAACCATGGCCCGGATTACCTCTTCCTCTCAAACATTATCTACATTTCATCATATTTTTAAGATTTTAACCTTCCAGGTGGTTCAGTACTGTTGACCATTTGTCCATAGGTACCTATGTACATGCCAGAAATTATGTCAATATTGTGTAATATGTAGACGTGAGGGGCATCAAAATAATGCACCTTGTCAAGACCGATCTTGTCAAGATATTATGTCATATAGTCACAAATTTATAAATCCCCTCATCAGCATAGTTAATCATAACCTTGTATCTGTCAAATTGAACTCTTGCAGTTTTCCATACACTATAGATCCTTCAACAAATAGCCTTATCATCATTATACCACTGCTTAGCATACTGTCATTGTATTCATATTTGCTCAAATAAATTGCTTTTTTCGACCCCTCCCAAATAAATAAAAAATAAACCACTATATTTTATTCCGTATTAATGCATCAGTCAGGTTATTTCATATATCATTTACTCACATATTACATTATATTCCTTTATAAAAGTCCAACATGGTTATGATATTCTAAGCTTTATCTACTCAATATAGTATCACAATAATGATAAATTTATAGTCCAATCATGATCAGCTGAGCGCCGTGACCCATGGGTCCCTTGTTAATCAGGTCGTACAGCTGGAAGGGAGCATTGTGGATCTTGTCAGGGATTCTACTGAACGGTGTCGCGGCTGGTGCCCTCTACAGACCACTCAATACCTCAAACACAAGTTGTGAAGAAGGTTCAGCAATCACTAAGACAGCAAACGTTGCTTCTGAAACTACAAAAGAAGGGTTGTCGTCCGAGTCTAAACCTTTCCTGGAAGATCCGTCCTAGAGAGAACGCACTTCACTAGGCCAACCTCGTGTTGCTTTGGTTATTATTTAATTATCAGTCTCATCAAGGAGATGATGAACTTTTCTCTTCTCAAGAACCCAGTTTTTTTCCTATATGGCTTGTCGTGCTTGTTCTACATGCTTGGTAGGTACCTCATGATATCTCATAGAACCCAAGAACGATACATATCATTTTCAAGAGTCATTTCTTTATGTATGGCTGGTAAGTGCCACACCCAAGTTCTAACTTTGGATCAGTTTAATTACGAGAAAAGAAGTAAGAAATAAGAAAGGTTTATATTTGCATGCGGTAGTGAGAAATATTCTCTTTCTTCAACCAAGCGGCTTATCTTGAACTTCAGAAAAGGCTGCCAGCTGATTACTTATTAGACGAGATGTCCCAAATGACCCTACAGGGTATCTGTGTACGTTACCGCCGCAGCAAAGCTGCATCTCGTCACTTTCAGTGCGATATACCCAGTAACTGAGCGGTAAATTTGCAGAAATAGCATTGACTTGAATTATTTATGCACGGAAAATTTATTATTATTTAGAATCATGCGAAGAGTGCCATTGCAGGTAAAATTTACGTATTACAGGCCGTATTTGCTTTGGCCTGGTGATTTTCTGGCTTGTTAAAGGTGCCAATTCACGTACCTTTTGAAAAAGAATTTATGTGATTTCTGGTTTCCTCTGTGTGTATATTATTGATCTATAGGTAATTTTGATTGTGAAAAGTTCTTATAACACCTTCTTGAAAGATGTATGAACATGTTTATCAACATATGTTTGTAAACACAGCAATGTAATGAAAATATATAATACGAACGCTTGATTTTTCACGCCCCTGGGGCTTATCAGCGGTAAAACTTTGGATTCCAGATTGGCTAGTTTTATGGCCCAGACACGGGACTCCATGCCATATGAACACGTTAAGCCGTTAATATGTGACCATGTATTTCCCGTAGATTATATGCAAATTTATATTTTTTAAAACAAAAATCAAATGTAAAGAATTCGATAACTAACTCCCAACAAAAAATCAGGTATCTAATGTTTTTCTATAGATAGAGAAATAGATAATCAGTTTGCCGTCTGTACCATCTTTTGTTAACGCTTCTGAACTTATTCGTGTATAATTCCAATTTTATATTGGATGACTTTTACGTTAATTTGTAAGTTAACTATACAGGGTTTCTGGTGCGATACAACTACCTGCCTGATTATGCCATGGGTCTCGGGATCCCTCCGGCCCGGGCCGCCCTCATCATGTCTGTGGTCGGGAACCTGAACACCCTGACCAGGGTTGTTTGTGGCTGGGTGTCTGACAGACCCTGGGCAGACTGTCTGGTCATCAATAACGGAGCTCTAGTCATGGGAGGGGTCGCCACCGTGCTGTGTCCATGGTTCAGGGACTTCGGTTTGCTGTCTCCACGCATGCGCACTGGGGGCTTCCATAGGTGATCTCTTTCACTTTCTAAAACGCTTACCTACGCCAGAACCAAATTACAATAATTATTCACGTATGCTGCATGTTACCGTATATGTATGATTTTATGGTTAAGGATTAAGGAAAAGACTGTTTAGATGTTAGGGGATAGTGCTTGCTAGGACTGATTTATGCATCTGGTGTATATGTTGATACCTGGTATGTAATGGAGTATGGAGATATCTTCTATTCATTATGATAACCCTCCTGAAGTGTTTCATACAGGCTGAATTTGCTGACTTTGCTGACATGTAATATAAATATAAAAGCCTGCTTTAGACAATAAATGTTTTGTCTGCCTGACATTGTAACTTAGTTTAACCATAGTTTAAGCCGATGGCATGTCTCTTGGTCCGTTATATGTACCAAATTCGGACTGTACCTGTGCCTGACAATTTATGTCTGTTCGTCGTCAGCTGTGTTCACGTCGCTACGTTCCATCATCATGGTGGACCTATTCGGGTTGGAGACCTTGGCCAAGTCCTTCGGTCTAGTGGCGTTATGTCAGGGCGTGGGCAGCTTTATTTGGCCCCCTATAGCAGGTAATAGCATTCTTGCAAACAACTTTGATTTTTTAGGGAAATATTTTTAATGCATTCAGGTTCGACGACATGTTCCAAGCTGCTATCAATATAATCGTTTTTATAACTGATGTCACGGAATCTATTAACAAAAGATCACGTATGTGTGATAAATATAAATTTTGTAATGGAGATAACAAAAAAAATCAGATTCTGTAACACTAGGCAGCGTGAATTGTCTAGGGGAATGAATAAAGAAGTCAGTGTATTTTTTTTTGTTAACAAATAGCTATGAATTATATTTAAAACAACCCTAACATTACAATACACTAAATCAATACAATTACAAAGTACAACGACAGTATAACAGCAAATCAATATAATCACACGGCCTAATAAACAAAGTGCACAGTACCTGGACACCACCACTGTCACAGCGACAAGTTCTTTAAAGTGTATAAGTTGGACGAACAGTTTACACAGATTCTCTCGGAGAATAACAGCCCAGTGTAAAGCTCTTGAAACGATCCCGAAAGTAAACTGAAGACCAAATAAGATTCATCACAAATATAGAAGAAAATCTATAATTACCGCACTTATCGGAATAGGTCCCATAAACTGACATACACGCTTCTGTGTCCGCTGGAATATTCTCTTACCTCTCTCTCGGCTCTGAAACACAGCCCCCTATTTATAACTTCTCGCCTTCCTTTTCACGAACAATTTAAAAACTCAAACATAATAAACACGCCCAAAGAACATACTAGAACAAAGAACGCTGTGTATCTAGGGTTCAACCAATGCGGATTAAACCGAGCCTGAAACATCCGGCCAGGCGGGGCCGCTACAACATGTGCTACGCGTGGCACATGAACCAAATGTCAACAAGGCATGGAGCACCTCTGCGCACAACAAAAGAAACACATGCAAGACCGCATTAGAAAGGGCACCTGTAACATTGACAAGTAATGCTTTGTTTGTTATCCGACGAGTTTTATTGGACAAAGGAACGGTGGCTGGTCTAAACGAATCCTTGACTGTCCATGCCTTCTTGTTTTGTGTATTTGTAGATGGAATATCACATTCATTTAAAATTCAGGATATCCGTGAGTCTTTATTCTTGTCACTAACAGGTATAAATAATTCAGAAATATAGTTCTTTGAAGATACATCTCGCTCTCTCTCTCTCTCTCTCTCTCTCTCTCTCTCTCTCTCTCTCTCTCTCTCTCTTCTCTCCTTTAAGCCTTCGTAACATACCAATAACATCCTGACTTTGCAATTTGATATATAACCAAAATATACTAATTTGTCTAGCACTCGTAACCCGTAACGTTAAAATTCATGTTTGTTATGGGGAAACTCTTCATAGAAATTGATGCAATAATTCATATAGTCATATAGTCTGGTAGAAATAGAGCGTCGCCATTGGACCAGGTTTGTTCAATGCAGTTGGTTAGCAACAACTATTAAAGCTAGCTGTGTGTCTCCTTCTGGGTGGAAAAAATATGCTGCTATAGTGTAATCACTTCTCCAGTGGTTCGGAGCTTTAAATGAGAAAGTGACATTTACTGATGAAACCCCATGCACTCAGGACTACCACCTGTCGTCCACGCTGGTCTTCAAAGTGATAGAAGTGGAGAAGTAGGAAAGTGATCAAGAATCTTGGCCAGCGAATACAGTTCGCACAGCTAAATGCACAAGCTTGGTAATGAAATATCTGTTTCGGTATATAGAACCAATATTCGTCGACAGAAGGTTGCGCTTTGACATTTTAACCCTCTTTCATCACAGAAGGACGGTGTCTTGAGTATATATATATACACCCAAAAAAAAAATTACCGATGACTTGTCGCATGACCGTCTAACGATTACCCGGTTATTTCCCTATTATCACAGGCAGTCGTAACTGGTGATACCTCCACGTCTGTTGAGCAAACATTTCGAGTTATAGACGCTTAAACGGTCTGGGGGAGGTAGTGCACCGTGTGACCTTTCCAAAGAATATCACAGATAGGATGCTAGATATTAGATTTTGTTTTGGAACTATTATTGTCCGTTTGATGTTGAAATGACACACCAAAGCGACTTAATAATGCTTGTCTATGGGACACAACCTATATACATAGATCGCTGAGTCTGCAAACGTTATGGTAGCACTGTAAATAGTATACAGTTTATAACATGTAACTTCTTTTTCACGCCAGGTGCCATCTTTGACATGACGGGCAGCTACAGTTTTTGCTTCTACATGGCCGGAAGCACGCTCATCATGGCAGGCTTGATTTGTTTCCCTCTCCGCCGTTTGGGGGCGTGGCAGGCCAGACGGGTCATGACAACCATCGGATGGTTTGGACAGAGCCCCTCAGTAAATGAACACTTAACCGCGGTGTCCAAGGAGACCCCAATAAATTAGGAATACATTAAACAAAAATTTACCTCGGCCATACTGGCCATTTTCTGAAATAATGAGTAAATCATTTTAGGAACCAAATGCATTTGTTATATATTGGAAGTAATTTGAAACTTCCTCTGATGCAACAGTGAATTTTGCGTTACCATGGATAAAAATAATTCAAAATCGAAGGGGCCGGGACAGTCGAGGGGTAAAACGCTCGGCTCTCCCCGCAGGCGACTCGGGTTCGATCCCCGGTGTGGCTACGAGAGTGGGTTGTAGTTGCCCTCAGGTTGGTTCGAGAGTATCAATGAAATAGACCAGGTGCTGATATGACATGACCCATAACCATTGTACCTTTTTTCGAATATATTATTGTTTATATAAGTAGTTGTACATTGGATAACATGTACTCTTGCATTTATAAATCATTTAAATTCATGTTTTCAGTAGCAAATAATATGTGCGATTATTCAAATGAGAAGATTAAATTAAACATATATATATATATATATATATATATATATATATATATATATATATATATATATATATATTGTGTGATTATAACGAAATTTAAACCAAATCTATGCTTTTATTTAAGATAACTTGTTTAGAAAAAAAGCGAGTCGGGGGAGACAATACTATTCCAAATAAGAGATTTATTGAATATATTTATGTCATATAATGCTCACATAAAGAACATTGTTAAGCAGTATAGAGTGGTGTTATTGTTCAATTGTTTTGTTTGTGCTTCTTAAGCATAACAATCCATACACGTGGGTGCATATATAATGTATTGTGCTTAATCTCTCGCACCTTTAACATTTATTATATACATTCTTATAATATCTCTACGTACACGTATCATGGTGCAACATGTAGGCCACGTGTTCCAGGTATTAATGCCCGTTTTTTTTTCAAGGTCACATACCCACAACATGATCGCAAACTTGTTTTCGATCACTGTGGTATATTTGATATTTAACGTGTTCACACACTCAAAATTTGCCGATGATATCTGCTTGGATTATATCCTCACCATGTTTACCGTGTTTATGGGCTGACACTCTCCTACCGCTGTTCTTGTGTAACGTGTTGCTGATTGCTTTGCGCTGGGCCAGCCAGGTACTTGTACACGGGAGGTGTAGGTCAAAATAAAATGGACTAAACGCTTTCCCCGGTGACATACAACTTTGACAGACATTATAATTGGCAACAGATGCATTAAGCACTTCGGGTATTAACACACCGTTTCAGAAGTGATGCTGCCTCATGAAATGTTCTTTACAGCGATCTGTTGTCCCGACAAGGATTTTAATATGGTTTGACACGACAAAGGCCCATAACAGTTATTTTTTCTGATTTGTTTATTATACCCCTATAAATTAAGCATTAAGGCCTTTATTCCAAAGTAAAAAGAAAAAATCACTTCACATGCTTGCGTGTTTTCATAAATCTAATCCACTCATATCGGAAATCCTAATACTACCAAACCGCAATCCTAATCCTTCCAAAACGCAATCCTAATCCTACCAAACCGCAATCCTAATCTTACCAAACCGCAATCCTAATACTACCAAACCGCAATCCAAATCCTTCCAAAACGCAATCCTAATCCTACCAAACCGCAATCCTAATCTTACCAAACCGCAATCCTAATCTTACCAAACCGCAATCCTAATCCTACCAATCCGCAATCCTAATCCTACCAAATCGCAATCCTAAAGTAGGCCACACATAAAGCGGACGAGACGAGACGAGATCGGACCGGACTTGAATCCGGTCCGGTCCGCTCAGTTTGCGGCACTTTGCGGACCGGACTGCCAGTCCGGGACCGCTCCGGACCTAGTCCTGAGCGATCCTGACCATATCAAAATGTTTTGGTACTTCAGGACCGGTCCTGAGTGGTCCGGTCTGGTCCGCTTGAGTCCGCTCTGTTTGCGGCGGTTTTAGGACTGCACAGGAGCAACTCAGGATCGGTATAGCTTTAAATTATTAAAATTAGCTTATTTAGCCGGAATTGACATGAAATTTTGTTATGGTATTTTGCATATTATAAACTACTATATTATATACCGTAAATGTATTTTTTTTTTCTGAGCTTCATTCAAACATTAATAGACAATTTATTTAAAAAGATTTTCTTAATTATAATAAATCTGTATTGTACGTTACAAATAACTGAAGAATCATTCTTATATATTTAAGTATATAAATAATTACTCATTGTTGGAAGGGACTTCTTACTATTCGAAGGATAGAGTTCCACCACGTCAAAGCCAAAGAAAGAGCATTGTTGCTTATCTGGAATGTCTTCGAACCATTTGGTGACTGATTTAGAGCTTTCATATATAAGAATTATATATTTTTACATATATATATATATATATATATATATATATATATATATATATTACACCAGAAGTGTAAAACATTTTAATTTTCTTTTTTTAAATATTACCGTGAAACCGTATAAAATTAAATGTTTATAGTGGAACCCCACAATTACGACCACCCTGGGGACTGAGAAAAGTGGTCCTAATTGTGGGGTGGTCGCAATTGTGGGGTGGTCGCAAGGCGGGGTTCCACTGTGATTAAATTACACTTGCAAATGATAATGTCCTCTATAGATTGCACAAGACGTCCACATAGTAGTATCCCTAGAAGCGTTAAAATGGAATTCATGAAACGCTTAAAAGAAAACGGTTGTTGTTTGGTCAAATACTTCAGAAATCAGATTGATTACACCAGCATGAAAGGATCAGATGAGGAAATACCTATTCATAAAATTTCAAAGAAATAAAATTTGAATTCATGATGAATATAAGTTTGTGACTACATATTTAAAGTTAATCTTCCTGTTCTTTCGTAGTTTTATGTACATATATTGGAACAGAACAAGTTGATTTCGTCTGTAGATTGGTACTGAGAACACCCGCCATTTTCACCGGTTGAATTAATGTTGAGCAATCCGGTCCGCTCTGTCTGCTACCCGTTCAAGACATGAGCTGCAGCAGGACGCGTGGTTGCGGATTCTCCAGGATTTCCGGTCACGGCCGGTCCGATCCAATCTCGTCTCGTCCGCTCTGTGTGCGGCCTACTTAATCCTACCTAAACGCAATCGTCTGTACTGCAGTAGGCCTATAGCTTTCTGGCCAAAGTGGTGGTGGTTGGGGGGGGGGGGGGGGGTTATTTAGTCAACCTTCAGTTTAATGACGGAATTGAAAACGATTTAATTATAATGTACTAAATATTCATGATAATATTGGGAAATTACATACTTTTGGTTAATCATCTAAATTGATCACTTTATGAACGGGTCTGCTTTGGAATATAACAATTTTAGAGAATACGACCATGTGTAATGATATCCTTGATTTATTGTCAGTGTACCATAAATTGTTTATGTTCAAAAAGATTTTAAAATTACATCGTAAATTTTATCTAAGTGTAAAAATGGTATAATCATTGCCTTTAAGTATTTTTTTATATCATGCTTCATATATGATGCACACCCCGAAGCGCTTCGAGAAAAGTCATAGAAATTACTCATGTAGTTAGCTCCTCAGTCCTTAGGGACTGTATGTTATAACCTCGGTGGACAGATAATACCTGTGTCGTTTATGTAAAAATATTTGTAAAAACCAGTATGCTCTAACACAAACGTTACGTGGATCTTAAAATACATTAATACTTTTTTTTCTTGTTCATGAAACTATCGTTTGTATCGAAATAATAATAACAGATCACGTGACCATTGTATCCAATGATGTTAATTTATAAAGAACTATTGCAGGGGATCGCTGACAGGTTATGAAGATACTCTCAAAATGTAATTAAGGTCACACAAATGTATAAACACACACACACACGTTGCCTCGCGTTTCTTTATACCATGGATTGTTAATCCGTGTAAATAGGATGAGAAAGATATAAATCTTGAAATGCTAATATATTTTTCTTCTTGTTGTAATTATTGGACTATATTTAAAGTTTTTTTGCTTTAACGATGTGTCTTCATTCAAATGTTATATGTTATAGTTATGCATTTGTATTGGGACTGAGAGTGCAAACGTTAATAGTCGACAGTATCGATTGTACAAGTTAATATTCACCTTTTAAAGCCAGCCTTCAAATTCTTGAGTATCTTTAAGGGTTCGTTAAGATCAATATTACCTGACTTTCATTTGCTTATATTTTACCTGAATTTATTCATGTATTTTACCTGCACTAAATAAAATCGCTCAATAAAATATTTTACTTTTTTTTTCTAGTTTTTATTTTTAACAATTAAAAGCCGCTTGTCTGAGCCCAGTTTTAAACAGCAATATTATTTTTCTTTTTGTTCCTGTTTGATCGTTATTTCGTACCCAGTTGCAGTATGTGTTATCTCATTTATTCAACATCTAAAAAAGCGGGTTTTTGATTCACAGGTTATTTTTACCACAAAGGGGTAGCAATATTGATAGATTAAAAAAAACAATGCTTGATGAATGAATGAATGAATACATGAAAAGCCCCATGATTTATTTTTAGATCTTTTTGTTTATTAAATGTCTATATCGTGATAACAGTGTGAAAGCTTTGCTGATGTTTGATAATTCCGAATAACATGACTGGGTATTTTCGGTTAAAATGAATGTCAGGGTATAACTACCTGGTGGCTGATACATTTTATTCTGTTGTCTAAGGCTCAGTGTTAACAAGGGTTAGTACTTTTTTATTTCGTTTTTCTTTTTTTTTCTGACAGAACCGACAAATATATTTTTCCTGATAATATTACTTCTTTGTATGTGAAAACTGCATAAATTACCGTTCACGAATTACACGAAAATGCAAGTACAAAAACACATATCCCTTATGAATAAACTGCATGTGATCGACATAATCGATTAATCGGTATAAGCCTATAATGTTTGATTGGAAAATGTAAGCAAAACTAACTTTATTTAAGTAGCCGTTACATAATCATATCAAACACGAATGAATATAAAATCGATTGAATTTTCTTATACAGATTTAAATAAATAATACTCGCAATGTATTGCTCGGTCAGGGTAAAGAATTACGCGCCTATATATGCTTTTCTGGTACATAGTGATCAATGTTTGGAGATTATATGAGGTTTAGTTATTAGTTTAAGTGTGTGTATATATATATATATATAAATAAATATAAATAAATATATATATATATATATATATATATATATATATATATATATATATATATATATATTAGATAACAGTGAAATAGCTTTTGACACGGAACTATCCAGATTATGACATAACAGTTATCCTTTTTTACAACCTTCTACACAAAAAGTTGTGTGTTATTTATTGTACCATTTATTACTGTTAGTATGAGTTATGTTCTAGCACTATTTTTAAATAACTTTTGCTGTTTGCATTACCTTGGATGAACACCTCATATTTGTGTATTTTATTGCATTAGTTTATTGGCCGGAGACTTAATACCTGGATAAATATTCATTCATTCATTCATTCATTCATTCATTCATTCATATATATATATATATATATATATATATATATATATATATAACTTATTAAAATATTGACTGTAAAAAGCTGCCTGAGAGACGTGGTGTTTTTTTCCTTTTTTTTACCTATTATTGTGTATACTGCACACCTTATTTATGACTATACAAGTGGTTGCCCTGACGTACCTGTAATCAACTTTATCAAACGCTTATCAAGAAAGCCGCTTACAAGGCACCTGTCTTCCCATATCCAAGGTCACCTGGTGTTATTGTAGGTGGCTGACGTCTTAATCGACCAACTGCTATATAACTGTGACAGATGTACCGTATTTTATTTGCTCTGAAGAGTTTTCGGTGAAGTCAGGATTATGAACACAGTAGCCTTCAGTATTTCACAGTATCTCTGTGCATATCACGTGTGGTGATATCTTTCTACAGTCGTTTAATAATGGGTTGTTTATTAAAATGCCCAGGATTGGTGAGTTACTTGTACATGCGACGAGATCATGCCAAGCAAAAACAATAGGAAAAACATTCCAACCTGTGTGCGAATTGCTTATTTTTACTATTTGTAAGTATGAACCATACGACATAAAATGCATGCAATTTAATTGCTTGTAGGTTCACTTGAAGGTTCAATTCCCATCCGAGCGATATATAACTGGACCCGTTCAACTACATGAACCAGTGTCTCCACCGAACTTACCGTCCCGGCATGTCTAATATCAAGGACCCGTTCAACTACATGAACCAGTGTCTCCACCGAACTTACCGTCCCGGCATGTCTAATATCAAGGACCCGTTCAACTACATGAACCAGTGTCTCCACCGAACCTACCGTCCAGGCTTGTCTAATATCAAGGACCCGTTCAACTACATGAACCAGTGTCTCCACCGAACTTACCGTCCCGGCATGTCTAATATCAAGGACCCGTTCAACTACATGAACCAGTGTTTCCACCGAACTTACCGTCCCGGCATGTCTAATATCAAGGAGGAAAAACTAAGCCCACGGCATTCATTCTCAGGTGTTTTTTTTTTGTGTGTTTTGTTTAAGGAAGAGGTGTTATGTTTTTGCCTCTTATGTTTGTCACTTGGTTGGCTTGTCTGTTAGAAACTTTACCCAGATATTTTAACAACTTTTTATGACAATCTGTGAACGTTTATTGTAGCTTGACAGGAGCAATCAGTTTATTTCAGGGAAAAACTGGTTCACCTTGTTATGCTTTTGTTTAAAGTGAAGTTGAGAATGTTTTTCCCTTGTATTTGGCACGGCATTTTTCCTTATTGTCAAAGATAGGTAGATTCGTGAACTGTGACACACATTTCTTCTGTACAATGATCTGGTGAAGATGTAGGTCGAGGTAGATCTGCGGGCATTCACTGCTTTCAATTTCGTTCTTCAACGTTTAGTTCCACGAACGGACCAATAATTCATTCTTTAAAGGTAAAGCCAAGACTAGGTCAACTAATGAATGTATATATAAGTAAAACATCAGTTCTTCTTGGTTTGCAGTGCTGAATACATTAATATTAGGGTGTCTATGCCCCTTTGTAATAAGCAACAAAAAGTATAGTATTTCAATAGAATTTGATTACAGAGATTGGCAGTGACTTACCCGATGGTTACATGCACATATGTAAGGTCTCCATAGAGGACTTAATGTTACAAAATTTCCTAAATACTAAAATTTGATTATCATACAATGATACAAAAATAACAAAATACAAATACATCTGGCCGACTTATCACTCCGAACAACTTCGGTGACAGCTATTTCCTAAACCTTGAAGTCATATTAAATCTTATGAAATTATTTATTTAGTACTTTGTGGTAAACAGGTTTGGAACCGACTTCGGCGCTAAACCTTTGACGAAATCCTTTAATGCAAAGATGCGCCTTTTACAGTATTCTTGGAAGAGGAACAAGATTATTGTATTGAAGGCTGTATCATGGGTCCTGTTTACTGTGAAAATGTCAGGGGACAGTCAACAGAAGATTTAAATGAAATTGAACTTACTCTTATTAACAAAATCTGAGCAACATACCATAGGTTGACATTTGTGATAATTCAGTAAAACTGATACACCATATCCTGCATGTTTTCATGATAGAATTCGTAACTGAATGATGACTGAGGGAAAGATGAAAATACAAACTTGATGAAGGGAATATCTCAAAATCCCTATGTTGAAGATTATGCGTTTTATTAAAAAAAGTGAGGGAGGCAGAATGTATTTATTCAGGAAAATTGTCAAGTTGAATTAGACTACTGACGGACATATTCAGCCTTTTGATCGTTAAAATCTAAAAATAGGATAATCACTTGCATCGCCCGTACCTGTCATAAGAAATCCCACTGAACGACTCGTCTCTACTCTACGTATATACCATTAGACAACTTCACATTTCATCTTTTTGTGTCACTGAACATACGCCAAGCGTTATCTGTGACTTAAAATGTATCCTATGGGTGACGTCATATTCAAGACATTGTTTCATGTGTCAAAGGTTATTTAACAGAAGCGGATGCAGAGGGGGTCCAAGAGGTCCAGGACCCAACTTTACCAGAGAGCGCAATCTTTTTTAAAGGGTACGTTTCAGACCAATTTTTGCAGCCTGGATACCCCCCCCCCCCCCCCCCCCACCGCCCCCTTTCCAGACCCGGGGACCTGTTTTAGGTTTTTAAATTAGTCCTCCTTGCCTGGACCCCTCATTTTCCTAAATCCTGGATCCGTACCTGAGTAAAGTTATTTCAGCAGCTATACGCATTACTGCTTACAGAATGCCTGCAGTTATTATCCTTTATGTCATCAAATGATTATAACACCCCCACCCCCATGTGTCCCTAATATTCAAATGTGTTATCATGAGTACAGCATACTACCCACGTGTCTCTATGTTTTTTTTTCTCGCATGGTCATGTGCTTTAATAGTGGTTCTTGTACCTGTCTCTCGAACAAGTGAGCGAGCGAGGTCGTATGGGAACATATATATGTTATCCGCGTCGTGTGTATATGCATTCAACGATAATACATGCACACACATAACCACAAAAATATATGAAATTGTATGAGCTCGACGACTGGGATATTGTAGAGGCCTTCCTTATGTAAATATACTGTAGTTTTTTTGTTAAGGGTTCCATCGGTTACAAGAAATATATATAACTTAAAAAGACATGCACATATAATCAGACATACAAACGTAAATCGGGTTGCAGTACCCTTACCAACTCATTCAGAGACAAAGGTCACAATTAAGGATACATATACAGACGTTGTTTACAGGTTTCATGTAAAAAGTACTTGCCCACACAATAAATAAATTTTGTTGCCTTCTTGGAAAAGACATAGACATTGCTCAGGTAGTAGGCTCCTTGACCGTTCAATATTGTTTGTTTAACCCTCAGAAGAGAATAAATACCTCTAATGTAATCGTAAGGATATTTGTTCTTGTATTTAAAAAATAAAAACTGGTGCTCACTCAGTTAAAGAGATTCATGGAAGTAAAAGCTATACAAACAGCACAATCATATAGCACTTCCTTCAAAGTCATAGACGCAAATAAAATAACTGTATGATCTAATACAAAGGTAGCGTGGGTCCTTAAATACATTTATACGGTTATGCATGAAACCACTGTGAAAAACAAAGCGTGCAATAAATCCACCGTAAAACATCCATGTTGTGGATTGGAAGCAAAAGGCGTCCCCCTGTATGTAACCTCGGTTGCATGGAAGTTATATCTTCTGTCACTCATTACGATGTCCCCTTTAAACGAAGTCCACTTTATATGTATATATTAAAACCTGTATACATTAATGTATTATAATGTGATTTTGGTGAATTCCAAACATCCATGTATAACCAGGGGCGTATAGATAGCGGGGGGGGGGGGGAGGATGGGGGGATGCATACCCCCCCCCCTCCAGAATTAGGGGGATGGGGATGGTGTGCACAATCATCCCCCCGAGGTTTCCATGAGGAAAAAAGCAAAACTATAGTAATTATGCAATACATGCCAGTTATAGTAATGATATTTATAACGAACGTTGTAAGGTATTAGAAGTAAAAACTGTCTCGCTTCGTCAATCATTCAAGGATCGTTAATCAAAATTTCATCACAGGTTTCGTATATTTTGTATATTTTGCAGTGGAAATACTCTCATAATATTCAATTACAGTCTCACCGTAATTACTGTTATCGTTAAGTATACAATTTAATGTGCAGACTAGGACCTCCATAGCTCTATAGCTATATGATAATCTGTTAATCATATGAATTAATATGTTTAATAATTCTAAAAATAACACATTCTCATAATTTATGATGCATTCGGCCAAAAGCACGGAAACCAGCTAAAAGTAAACAATTTTACATGAAAAAGTCATTTACGGCATCTTCATAATCTATACATCATTCTTTTTCTATTGGTTCTCTGGTATGTTGACTGAATAAGGAAAATAAATTAAATAAGTCTATTTCAAGATTTTAAAATTTCATTGAAGAAAAATCATGTCTTTAAAATCGTTCTAATATAAGATGTCAGTGTAGACATAGACTATGATAGTCTATAAATTATGTATTGCTTAAATAGGATACCTAAGAATTCTTGAACTAACAGGTATAGTTATATATTAAGACAATATGTATAAAGGGAATTAAAAAGAAATTTAAAAAAAAGGCAGATAAATCCAGAAAAATCTTTCGGTAGAATAGCTAAAAATTCTTTTTATCACATTTATAACTATATTAAATATAGAATCATCACAATAGAATCATTGTAAACAAGAATTCATGTCATCAAATTAAGTGGACAGGTTCGATGGTCTTCTTTAAGTATTTAATCACTCAACATATAGAAAAGCTCTTCAGACGTTTTCATGAGAAATGTAAGGAACTATGAGAGGAAAAATATTGATTGCAGATCTTTCAACAATGTTCAGTTGTGAAGACTAAACTTAAAAATCAGAAAAGTTTTTGTATACATATATATATATATAAATTATGTTAATCTCAGTTGTAATGTCTTATAAATCAGACAATTTGATTTCTTTAATAAGTTGCTAAGAAACTCCTAAACATAAATAACATGTATTTATCAATTTGAAATATCTAGTTTGGGTCAGAAACAGTGGGTCAGAGAGGCTGGAATTAAATTTTTTTTTACCTAATTTTTGCCAGGGGTATAACTTTGTAAATTTTCAATTTTCGATCTCTCTTAGAAGTCAAAGACACATAATAGTATAGAACAACCCCTACAGGCTTCATGCATTTCGAATGAATAGTTAGAAAAGTTATAACTTACGAAAACTTGTAACATTTTCGAATTTTTTTTTCAGAAAATTAGTGTCAAGCCCATTTGTTAGGTTAAAATCTCCAAATTTACAAACTTTAGGCAAATCATAGAAGGTCTGATAAAACCCTTTTAATCAAGCTTTGTAAACAGAGTTTGCTCAGCATTTCATTTTCTGCATAGCTGCAGGTTGATCAGGAATATTATTTTGATAATTTTAATTTTACCCCGTTTATCATTCATTATCGTTCTTGATATTTTGTTCCTGTTCTTGCGATCATCGATTCTCATGGTTATAATTTAATCAGGAACAAAATACAAAATATCACTGTCATGAAATAATGTAAAGGACAGTTTGTTTATTGCTGAAAGTAGAGTGATAGACTAAGAGTTATAAAAATGCACGACGTAATCATACTACAATGTACCCTTTTGCTTTTTTATCACTACATATTATGCAATGAACTTTCCGTGCACACAATAACCCACACACTAATTCATATATATATATATATATATATAAATATATATATATATAAATATGTTTATATATATATATATACATGTATATGTACACATGTACTCCTACACAAGACTTCAAAACTACCTGGACAACTTGGAGAAAAGTTGTATTACATTAAGCATATACAAGTACATGAAACCAAAACCAAACAACTTAAGTATGAGTCGTGAGAGATTCGTTATAGCCGCATAAAAGAAGACATAAAAGCTGTTTGTACTTACATGTAGCGCGGTGTTTACTGCACAAAACAGCTGATAGATTGCTTACTGCGGACACGTGGAGTCGTTTATCACATACCAGATACTAGATAACGATTATACTGATAAGGCAGATATGTATTATCACCCATTGTCACATGTCATTGAATATATTGTCTGATTTTAGCTTAACTATGCAGACTATGTTTTGTCTTGACAGTGTTTCTCCTAAAATAATTATAAAATTAAGTGAGGTATTTTCACAGTCCACAAGACACAGGCAGCTTCATATAACGGGTATTTTAACAACAAAACGCAAGCCTTAAATATTGATAATAAAGTTCGAAATAAAATTAAAGAGAGATGTGATAATTATTATCCATATGCATTTGACGTGTAATGCCATCAATTAAAATGCATCCCTGGGGTCCATCACATCTTCCGCTGATTTAATTGACGCCATAGAGGTAAACCTTGCCCCTTAGCGACAATATAAGACAGCCAAGTCTGAAAAACATACAACTTTGTCATATATCCAAGCCGCCACGTGCCGATACATTAATAATGCATGACAGAGGTTCAATTTACCGATTGACATTTGAGTTGTGGTCCCGCTTTTATAGAACAGATCATCTTATAATTCCATTCACCACAACGTTACGAGTTCAAAGGTCTAAGTAATACGACGGAGCAATGTACAGACGTAAACCTGATCCAGAGTGTAGGGTTATCGTGGGCACCAGCGGGTAGTCACTCTGTACGTGTATAAGTTAGCTGGCGGTCATTATCTTATGAAGGAAATATGTAAGTGGATTAAAGGACAGGGTCATCATTGAGAGTCGACCTCCACGGTAGGTTTTTATTGAATAGGACAGTTACATAAATAAATGTATATATGTATATAATATATATATATATATATATATATATATATATATATATAGAGAGAGAGAGAGAGAGAGAGAGAGATAAATCATTATCAATATCCCATCGACTAATCTTTATTAGTGTTTGTTTAATGCATCAGTATACACACATATGTATGTATGCCCATGTATTTATGTGTGTTTGAAATTCATAACCGTGTTATGATTCCACATAAGCCTTGAGGAGTGATATAACTTGAGGAGTGATATAACTTGAGGTTTTATATAATGTGTGTTTCAAGCAACTCAAAGTAAACTGGCTACAGCATGCGCCTAGATAAATCAAACATTAATCAATAAAGAGTGCTTTGTTGAAACCACTGGGTCTTGGAACGGGCGAGGCAAAGTCTAAGTACAGTCAGGAAGCCCAAATGTGTGTGTACATGTGTGTACATACACATATGTGAAATGTCTGCACGGACGCTTTTTCAATTCTGTGTGCATGATAATTGTCTTGAAAACTCCCATCCCTTCTGTAATAGTATTTTTTATCTAACACATGGGCCTTGTTTGCCCAGAAAATGAGTGTGTGTGTGTGTGCGAAGGGGGGGGGGGGGATCCGAACAATACCCAACAGAAGCCGCCCCACCCCACCCCCCATCCCCAAAAAAGGACACATGTTCAAAATCTACTTTGGGCTTATGGATTAAGAGGCATTTCCTTGGCATGTACGATACCTTAGGTGTCGTTCAGAGCATAATTAATTTGTTTTTAACTGAGACGTTGAGTTGACAACATTTCATGTCCTTCTTCGTCTCGATTGCAGGTGGTTTATTTTTTCTATGACAGGTACGATGTTGTCAGTGTTTTATTAAAAGCTTTGTGAATTTGAAAAAAAAAGAATGTTGTTTTCGAAAGAAATGAAAAAGATTTATTTCAAGTTAATCACCAATAATCTTGACAAGGGATGCATCGTGTTTTGTGGTTTTAATTCATATTTATTGAAATCAGAGGTATTTAAAAATATCCGACGGATTAAATCGACAAACTTATGAGATATATTTTCATTATTACATGAGAATTTCAGCAGTTATCCTCCCATTAGAATTATCCGGACCATTAATGTTATCCTCCCATTACAATTATCCTCAAATTACAATTCGGTTCTTACGTAACCAAAGAGGTTAAAGGAGACATGTATTACCTTCCAACCGATAAGTTGTCACAGTTTTAAGTCAAGGACTCTGGCATTCTCACACTAAATCATATTACATCATTATTGTTTTGAAGTGAAAATGGGGGACAGTTCTGTGACAAAAGATTCACCTGACCCGTCAGACCCGGAGCTGGAATCAGACATCTACGCGCCCCCTGACGGCGGTTGGGGCTGGGTGGTGATGTGTGCGTCCTTCGTGCTGAGCGTAATCGTGGATGGAGTCTGCTTCTCGTTTGGTCTGTTCTACCTGGAGTTTCTCAACCACTTCGGGGCCAGTAAAAGCAAGACAGCGTGGGTCGGCTCAGTCCTCAATGGCATGTACATGTGTATGGGTGAGTGCTCAGTCCTCAATGGCATGCACATATGTATGGGTGAGTGCTTGGCTTTTGTACTTTCAGAGGGTTACCAGGCATGGAAGTATGAACATTCAGTGGTTGCATTAAACAAGAAGAATGATCCAACAACTAAAATAAAAAGTAATTAGATTACTTTTACTGAACGTTTGGTGAGTAGGAAAATTGGTGAATAGTCTAAATTAGCAGCATCTTTTGCAAGTTTACGACAGGGAAAGAACGGACACAGCATATTAAGTGCTGCAGCAAAAGACTTTTTTTTTATTTCCTTGAGACAAAGATGTTCAAGCAAACCAGGCAGCGTATTTTACTTTAAAAGACTAATTGTTTATCAGACAGGCTTGGGTCAAGTACATGTACTTGTACTTGGTACTTGTACTCAAGTACAAAATTTTCAGTACTTGGCCTGTACTTGTACTTGGTACTTTTTACCAAGTACAGTACTTGTACTGTACTTGTACTTGCTAAAAATGTACTGAAAAATCAAGTATATTTCAAGTACTAGTCAAGTACATGTATTTTTTTTTTTTAATTATTTTGAATACAGAGCATATGGATTCATGGATGTGAGACAAGATGTACATGTCACAATAATAATAAACTTCACTATTTAACATCAAAAATGCCTCTGTTTATCCATGGTTTACTAATCAAAGGTCAGATTATGCCAGGTAACTTATTTGGCTGTGACCTGCTTTGTCCAGTACTCTTATGTAATTAGCACCAGTGGTCACCAGCAATGTGGCAGCTGGCCCATGCTTGCCTCCACAATGGGCACATCCTGGGCAATTACTTGACAAGAACTGAGTCTGTTCAGCATTATTTGCTGATATGCTTCATGATCAAGGGGCTTACAGGAAGTAATAGAAAGTAATATGTATTACTCTATTACTTTGTCTTCTGTTTCTATTACTATCACTATTACAGCTCAAATTTATGAGTCTATTACTATTACTATTACTATTACATGGAAAAAGCTGTAATAGTAATAGACTCAAAAATTTGAGCTGTAATAGTGATAGTTCCTCAGACCTGATTATATGAACAGCTTGTGGAAACACTACCCACTTAATAGTTCTGCTGAGTAAGTTTGTCCC
Source organism: Sipunculus nudus (assembly GCA_026874595.1). Lineage (NCBI taxonomy): Eukaryota > Metazoa > Annelida > Sipuncula > Golfingiida > Sipunculidae > Sipunculus > Sipunculus nudus. The sequence goes on from CM049317.1 coordinate 2,000,222, forward strand.
AGGTTACATCTGCTCATGCACCAGGCTAATTAGCTGAGGTAACTGAGAAGGTCAGGTTGGTATTAGTGGTGGGAGTCGGTTCCTTTTTCATAATCGATCATTGGTTTAAGCAAACCGATCAATGATTGATTAGTAATCGGTTTAGGCAAATATAAAGAAATATGCATTTATCTGTGAAACTGTACTTTCTGAACCCAGCCCGCATGTCTTAGTAATTATACCTACTTTATCGTGTATCCGTACTGATATCTGACTGTGTAACAGTGTGTATAATATAGGTAATTGTTTTATCAATATTAAATATTCAGAAAAATTGCTTTTTTAATTAAAATTACTTGTACTCAAGTACAGACCCCTGTACTTGTACTTGTACTCAAGTGCATTGAAAAATTGTGTACTTGTACTTGTACTTGACAAATTCTAAAGTACTTTTAGTTGTACTCAAGTACTGACCCCCTGTACTTGACCCAAGCCTATTATCAGAATATTTTAAGTTGTTAGTAGTGGACCTGTACACTTATGATACTGGTATAATATGACAAGTATCTGATATATTAAATAAGGTATAATATGGCAGGTATATGATACATTTCAAGTCCCTCGGAGCACTGTCGGAGTGTTGGTGAAGCGGCTCGGGGTACCCCGCTCTATTATGGCACCGCTGCTCTAGGCCAATCATAGAGACGGGCGTACAACGCCATCTTCAGGACTCCCGGCAGACTGGTTCCAACCCAAGAATGATTTATATATGATAAAAATTAGCATTTCGTTTGCTCAGAGTTGCCTGTACGTTTCGTGTGACATTAATGATTAGATTTATAGATATTGATAATAAACTAATGCCACGTATGGTGGAATATCAAATATTCAGTATATCATATCATCTATACATCCATCAATCAATTTTTGTGCAAAAACTCATTTTTCAATATTTGGAAACGATAAGTAAATAAAGAAAGTAAATGTATCAGAAATCTTCATGGATAACTAGCCAGGATCGCGTGAACGTCGATGACAATCGGTATGAGCTTGCAGACTGGAGTGATGGTTTATATTGCGAACCGGAATGAGACGCGGAGGCATACCGTGTTTCGTTGATATTTGACTGGTTTCTATCGTTGGACGTATAAAGAATAGGTTGATGTGAAGAACACATTAGATTAATTAAATGTACGTTGCAAGGAAACTGTTCCTGAAGAAGGAAACAGAAATATACATACATCGTAAGTAGCAGAAGCGGACCCAGCGAGACTCCATGCAGTGGGTCCGTATCCCATTTTCAGACCCCCGACACCACCCCAGCCCTGTTCCTGAATTCGGGACCTTGAATTAGGTTTTGTCATTAATCCTCCTGGGTTGAACTCCCCATTTCATAAATCGAGAAACATGTGTTTTTCTCTTTTACTGACCACGCACGTGGGTCAAATCCCTCATTGAAAGCAAGCGTTATTCATATGAACAATATAGTCCTTAGTGTTAGAGGTTTAGTGACCACGATGCACGCATTCCGGTGATTGCCGAAGGCAATTCGGCTGTGCTCGGTAAAAAAACGGAAAAATCACTCAAAATTATGTGTATATTAAAAATTATTTATTTTCATATCGCCTATGTCACTGCGGGGATAATAACCTTTAAAATGAAGTGTGGCACAATATTGTACACAACGCGGTTTTAGAGAACACCGCGAACAAACGTGAACTGAATTCCTTTTATAAGAATTAGATTTCAGATCCCCCTGTCGGTGTGTTAGTGAAGCAGTTCGAGGTCGGTCATGTGTAAAATGACAGGTATATGATACATTTCAGGTCCCCCTGTCGGTGTGTTAGTGAAACGATTCGGGGTGGGTCTAGTATAATATGACAGGTATATGATACAATTCAGATCCCCCTGTCGGTGTGTTAGTGAAGCAGTTCGAGGTCGGTCATGTGTAAAATGACAGGTATATGACACATTCCAGGTCCCCCTGTCGGTGTGTTGGTTAAGCGGTTCGGCGGCCGTCCTGTCGCCATCCTCGGCAGCGTCTTGGCTACCATGGCCTTCTTTCTCAGCACCTTCTCTCCTAACATCGACATCCTTATATTGACGTACGGCGCCATGGCAGGTAAGCTGTTTGATTATAATGACAACTTTGATAATAATAAAGGCAGTACCCGTCACTCAGTTTCTATTGAACAATTTATTCGAACAAATTCCTTACTATAATCAAGAGATTCCCCAAGGACTACACTCGGCGCCTGCATAATCCACATGCTTGTAAAAATACAAGGGCAATATTGGTACTTATTTGACTACTTGACTTCAAGATAAAATCGTAATAAAATCTAATTATGCAAAATATATGCGATCAATCTACGATAATTATTTCCCCGTAATGTTGGAATAACAATAAGCTTTACACAGGTCTGTAATTAGCAATTAACATTTTATTACATTTAAAAAAAGAACCACTTTAGCCAATATAAGCTGATGTGGAAAAGTCCCATACGTAAGCAACAGATCAAATGTACATGTAACAGTAAATGTACAAGTACATTAAATTTAAACTGAAGTGGAATATTTCATTCGTGACACGTGTTAAATCAAACCATCTGTTAACCGATGCTTGAGTAAAAGTACTTCATACAATCACGGATGATATTTTAGTAATGTGTTGTAACGAGTATCATAGGACATATATCATACAATCACGCATGATATTTTATAGTAATGTGTAGTAACGAGTATCATAGGACATATATCATACAATCACGCATGATATGTTTTTTTGTAATGTGTAGTAACGAGTATCATAGGACATATATCATACAATCACGCATGATATTTTTTAGTAATGTGTTGTAACGAGTTTCATTGCACATATATCATACAATCACGCATGATATGTTTTTGTAATGTGTAGTAACGAGTATCATTGGACATATATCATACAATCACGCATGATATGTTTTTTTGTAATGTGTAGTAACGAGTATCATAGGACATATATCATACAATCACGCATGATATTTTTTAGTAATGTGTTGTAACGAGTATCATAGGACATATATCATACAATCAGGCATGATATGTTTTTGTAATGTGTAGTAACGAGTATCATAGGACATAAATCATACAATCACGCATGATATGTTTTTGTAATGTGTAGTAACGAGTATCATATGACATATATCATATAATCACGCATGATAATTTTTAGTAATGTCTAGTAACGAGTATCATAGGACATATATCATACAATCACGCATGATATTTTTTAGTAATGTGTAGTAACGAGTATCATAGGACATATATCATACAATCACGCATGATATTTTATAGTAATGTGTAGTAACGAGTTTCATTGGACATATACAATCACGCATGATATGTTTTTGTAATGTGTAGTAACGAGTATCATTGGACAGATATCATACAATCACGCATGATATGTTTTTTTTTAATGTGAAGTAACGAGCATCATGGGACAAATATCATACAATCACGCCACGCATGATATGTTTTTTGTAATGTGTAGTAACGAGTATCATAGGACTTATATCATACAATCACGCATGATATGTTTTTGTAATGTGTAGTAACGAGTATCATAGGACATATATCATACAATCACGCATGATATTTTTTAGTAATATGTTGTAACGAGTATCATAGGACAATTATCATACAATCACGCATGATATGTTTTTGTAATGTGTAGTAAGGAGTATCATAGAACATATATCATACAATCACGCATGCTATGTTAATGTAATGTGTAGTAACGAGTATCATAGGACATATATCATACAATCACGCATGATATTTTTAAGTAATATGTAGTAACGAGTATCATAGGACATATATCATACAATCACGCATGATATTTTATAGTAATGTGTAGTAACGAGTTTCATTGGACATATAACATACAATCACGCATGATATGTTTTTGTAATGTGTAGTAACGAGTATCATTGGACAGATATCATACAATCACGCATGATATGTTTTTTTGTAATTTGTAGTAACGAGTATCATAGGACATATATCATACAATCACTCATGATATTTTTTAGTAATGTGTTATAACGAGTATCATAGGACATATATCATACAATCAGGCATGATATGTTTTTGTAATGTGTAGTAACGAGTATCATAGGACATAAATCATACAATCACGCATGATATGTTTTTGTAATGTGTAGTAACGAGTATCATAGGACATATATCATATAATCACGCATGATAATTTTTAGTAATGTCTAGTAACGAGAATCATAGGACATATATCATACAATCACGCATGATATGTTTTTGTAATGTGAAGTAACGAGTATCATAGGACAATTATCATACAATCACGCATGATATTTTTTAGTAATGTGTAGTAACGAGTATCATAGGACATATATCATACAATCACGCATGATATTTTTTAGTAATGTGTAGTAACGAGTATCATAGGACATATATTATACAATCACGCAAAATATTTTTTTAGTAATGTGTAGTAACGAGTATCATAGGACATATATCATATAATCACGCATGATAATTTTTAGTAATGTGTAGTAACGAGTATCATAGGACATGTATTATACAATCACGCATGATATGTTTTTTTAATGTGAAGAAACGAGTATCATAGGACAAATATCATACAATCACGCATGATATTTTTTAGTAATGTGTTGTAACGAGTATCATAGAACATATATCATACAATCACGCATGATATGTTTTTGTAATGTGTAGTAACGAGTATCTTAGGACATCTATCATACAATCACGCATGATATTTTTTAGTAATATGTTGTAACGAGTATCATAGGACAATTATCATACAATCACGCATTATATGTTTTTATAATGTGTAGTAAGGAGTATCATAGGACATATATCATACAATCACGCATGCTATGTTAATGTAATGTGTAGTAACGAGTATCATAGGACATATATCATACAATCACGCATGATATTTTTAAGTAATATGTAGTTACGAGTATCATAGGACATATATCATACAATCACGCATGATATTTTTAAGTAATGTGTTGTAACGAGTATCATAGGACATATATCATACAATCACGCATGATATGATTTTGTAATGTGTAGTAACGAGTATCATAGGACATATATCATACAATCACGCATGATATGTTTTTGTAATATGTAGTAACGAGTATCTTAGGACATCTATCATACAATCACGCATGATATGTTTTTGTAATGTGTTGTAACGAGTATCATAGGACATATATCATACAATCAGGCATGATATGTTTTTGTAATGTGTAGTAACGAGTATCATAGGACATAAATCATACAATCACGCATGATATGTTTTTGTAATGTGTAGTAACGAGTATCATAGGACATATATCATATAATCACGCATGATAATTTTTAGTAATGTCTAGTAACGAGTATCATAGGACATATATCATACAATCACGCATGATATGTTTTTGTAATGTGTAGTAACGAGTATCATTGGACAGATATCATACAATCACGCATGATATGTTTTTTTTTAATGTGAAGTAACGAGCATCATGGGACAAATATCATACAATCACGCATGATATTTTTTAGTAATGTGTTGTAACGAGTATCATAGAACATATATCATACAATCACGCATGATATGATTTTGTAATGTGTAGTAACGAGTATCTTAGGACATCTATCATACAATCACGCATGATATGTTTTTGTAATGTGTTGTAACGAGTATCATAGGACATATTTATCATACAATCACGCATGATATGTTTTTGTAATGTGTAGTAACGAGAATCATAGGACATATATCATACAATCACGCATGATATTTTTTCTAGTAATGTGTTGTAACGAGTATCATAGGACATATATCATACAATCACGCATGATATGTTTTTTGTAATGTGTAGTAACGAGTATCATAGGACTTATATCATACAATCACGCATGATATGTTTTTGTAATGTGTAGTAACGAGTATCATAGGACATATATCATACAATCACGCATGATATTTTTTAGTAATATGTTGTAACGAGTATCATAGGACAATTATCATACAATCACGCATGATATGTTTTTTTGTAATGTGTAGTAAGGAGTATCATAGAACATATATCATACAATCACGCATGCTATGTTAATGTAATGTGTAGTAACGAGTATCATAGGACATATATCATACAATCACGCATTATATTTTTAAGTAATATGTAGTAACGAGTATCATAGGACATATATCATACAATCACGCATGATATTTTATAGTAATGTGTAGTAACGAGTTTCATTGGACATATAACATACAATCACGCATGATATGTTTTTGTAATGTGTAGTAACGAGTATCATTGGACAGATATCATACAATCACGCATGATATGTTTTTTTTGTAATTTGTAGTAACGAGTATCATAGGACATATATCATACAATCACTCATGATATTTTTTAGTAATGTGTTATAACGAGTATCATAGGACATATATCATACAATCAGGCATGATATGTTTTTGTAATGTGTAGTAACGAGTATCATAGGACAAATATCATACAATCACGCATGATATGTTTTTGTAATGTGTAGTAACGAGTATCATAGGACATATATCATACAATCACGCATGATATTTTTTAGTAATATGTAGTTACGAGTATCATAGGACATATATCATACAATCACGCATGATATTTTTAAGTAATGTGTTGTAACGAGTATCATAGGACATATATCATACAATCACGCATGATATGATTTTGTAATGTGTAGTAACGAGTATCATAGGACATATATCATACAATCACGCATGATATGTTTTTGTAATATGTAGTAACGAGTATCTTAGGACATCTATCATACAATCACGCATGATATGTTTTTGTAATGTGTTGTAACGAGTATCATAGGACATATATCATACAATCACGCATGATATGTTTTTGTAATGTGTAGTAACGAGTATCATTGGACAGATATCATACAATCACGCATGATATGTTTTTTTTTAATGTGAAGTAACGAGCATCATGGGACAAATATCATACAATCACGCATGATATTTTTTAGTAATGTGTTGTAACGAGTATCATAGAACATATATCATACAATCACGCATGATATGTTTTTGTAATGTGTAGTAACGAGTATCTTAGGACATCTATCATACAATCACGCATTATATGTTTTTGTAATGTGTTGTAACGAGTATCATAGGACATATTTATCATACAATCACGCATGATATGTTTTTGTAATGTGTAGTAACGAGAATCATAGGACATATATCATACAATCACGCATGATATTTTTTCTAGTAATGTGTTGTAACGAGTATCATAGGACATATATCATACAATCACGCATGATATGTTTTTTGTAATGTGTAGTAACGAGTATCATAGGACTTATATCATACAATCACGCATGATATGTTTTTGTAATGTGTAGTAACGAGTATCATAGGACATATATCATACAATCACGCATGATATTTTTTAGTAATATGTTGTAACGAGTATCATAGGACAATTATCATACAATCACGCATGATATGTTTTTTTTGTAATGTGTAGTAAGGAGTATCATAGAACATATATCATACAATCACGCATGCTATGTTAATGTAATGTGTAGTAACGAGTATCATAGGACATATATCATACAATCACGCATGACATTTTTAAGTAATATGTAGTAACGAGTATCATAGGACATATATCATACAATCACGCATGATATTTTATAGTAATGTGTAGTAACGAGTTTCATTGGACATATAACATACAATCACGCATGATATGTTTTTGTAATGTGTAGTAACGAGTATCATTGGACAGATATCATACAATCACGCATGATATGTTTTTTTTGTAATTTGTAGTAACGAGTATCATAGGACATATATCATACAATCACTCATGATATTTTTTAGTAATGTGTTATAACGAGTATCATAGGACATATATCATACAATCAGGCACGATATGTTTTTGTAATGTGTAGTAACGAGTATCATAGGACAAATATCATACAATCACGCATGATATGTTTTTGTAATGTGTAGTAACGAGTATCATAGGACATATATCATACAATCACGCATGATATTTTTTAGTAATGTGTAGTAACGAGTATCATAGGACATATATTATACAATCACGCAAAATATTTTTTTAGTAATGTGTAGTAACGAGTATCATAGGACATATATCATATAATCACGCATGATAATTTTTAGTAATGTGTAGTAACGAGTATCATAGGACATGTATCATACAATCACGCATGATATGTTTTTTTAATGTGAAGTAACGAGTATCATAGGACAAATATCATACAATCACGCATGATATTTTTTAGTAATGTGTTGTAACGAGTATCATAGAACATATATCATACAATCACGCATGATATGTTTTTGTAATGTGTAGTAACGAGTATCTTAGGACATCTATCATACAATCACGCATGATATGTTTTTGTAATGTGTTGTAACGAGTATCATAAGACATATTTATCATACAATCACGCATGATATGTTTTTGTAATGTGTAGTAACGAGAATCATAGGACATATATCATATAATCACGCATGATATGTTTTTTGTAATGTGTAGTAACGAGTATCATAGGACTTATATCATACAATCACGCATGATATGTTTTTGTAATGTGTAGTAACGAGTATCATAGGACATATATCATACAATCACGCATGATATTTTTTAGTAATATGTTGTAACGAGTATCATAGGACAATTATCATACAATCACGCATGATATGTTTTTGTAATGTGTAGTAAGGAGTATCATAGGACATATATCATACAATCACGCATGCTATGTTAATGTAATGTGTAGTAACGAGTATCATAGGACATATATCATACAATCACGCATGATATTTTTAAGTAATATGTAGTTACGAGTATCATAGGACATATATCATACAATCACGCATGATATTTTTAAGTTATGTGTTGTAACGAGTATCATAGGACATATATCATACAATCACGCATGATATGATTTTGTAATGTGTAGTAACGAGTATCATAGGACATATATCATTACAATTACGCATGATATTTTTTTTAGAAATGTGTTGTCACGAGTATCATAGGACATATATCATACAATCACGCATGATATTTTTTAGTAATGTGTAGTAACGAGTATCATAGGACATATATTATACAATCACGCATAATATTTTTTTAGTAATGTGTAGTAACGAGTATCATAGGACAAATATCATATAATCACGCATGATAATTTTTAGTAATGTGTAGTAACGAGTATCATAGGATATATATCATACAATCACGCATGATATGTTTTTTTAATGTGAAGTAACGAGTATCATAGGACAAATATCATACAATCACGCATGATATTTTTTAGTAATGTGTTGTATCGAGTATCATAGAACATATATCATACAATCACGCATGATATGTTTTTGTAATGTGTAATAACGAGTATCTTAGGACATCTATCATACAATCACGCATGATATGTTTTTGTAATGTGTTGTAACGAGTATCATAGGACATATTTATCATACAATCACGCATGATATGTTTTTGTAATGTGTAGTAACGAGAATCATAGGACATATATCATACAATCACGCATGATATTTTTTAGTAATGTGTTGTAACTAGTATCATAGGACATATATCATACAATCACGCATGATATGTTTTTTGTAATGTGTAGTAACGAGTATCCAAAGACTCATATCAGACAATCACGCATGATAAGTTTTTGTAATGTGTAGTAACGAGTATCATAGGACATATATCATACAATCACGCATTATATTTTTTAGTAATATGTTGTAACGAGTATCATAGGACAATTATCATACAATCACGCATGATATGTTTTTGTAATGTGTAGTAAGGAGTATCATAGGACATATATCATACAATCACGCATGCTATGTTAATGTAATGTGTAGTAACGATTATCATAGGACAAATATCATACAATCACGCATGATTTTTTTAAGTAATGTGTATTAACGAGTATCATAGGACATATATCATACAATCACGCATGATATTTTTAAGTAATGTGTTGTAACGAGAATCATAGGACATATATCATACAATCACGCATGATATTTTTTAGTAATGTGTTGTAACGAGTATCATAGGACATATATCATACAATCACGCATGATATGTTTTTGTAATGTGTAGTAACGAGTATCATAGGACATATATCATACAATCACGCATGATATTTTTTAGTAATATGTTGTAACGAGTATCATAGGACAATTATCATACAATCACGCATGATATGTTTTTGTAATGTGTAGTAAGGAGTATCATAGAACATATATCATACAATGACGCATGCTATGTTAATGTAATGTGTAGTAACGAGTATCATAGAACATATATCATACAATCACGCATGATATGTTTTTGTAATGTGTAGTAACGAGTATCTTAGGACATCTATCATACAATCACGCATGATATGTTTTTGTAATGTGTTGTAACGAGTATCATAAGACATATTTATCATACAATCACGCATGATATGTTTTTGTAATGTGTAGTAACGAGAATCATAGGACATATATCATATAATCACGCATGATATGTTTTTTGTAATGTGTAGTAACGAGTATCATAGGACTTATATCATACAATCACGCATGATATGTTTTTGTAATGTGTAGTAACGAGTATCATAGGACATATATCATACAATCACGCATGATATTTTTTAGTAATATGTTGTAACGAGTATCATAGGACAATTATCATACAATCACGCATGATATGTTTTTGTAATGTGTAGTAAGGAGTATCATAGGACATATATCATACAATCACGCATGCTATGTTAATGTAATGTGTAGTAACGAGTATCATAGGACATATATCATACAATCACGCATGATATTTTTAAGTAATATGTAGTTACGAGTATCATAGGACATATATCATACAATCACGCATGATATTTTTAAGTTATGTGTTGTAACGAGTATCATAGGACATATATCATACAATCACGCATGATATGATTTTGTAATGTGTAGTAACGAGTATCATAGGACATATATCATTACAATTACGCATGATATTTTTTTTAGAAATGTGTTGTCACGAGTATCATAGGACATATATCATACAATCACGCATGATATTTTTTAGTAATGTGTAGTAACGAGTATCATAGGACATATATTATACAATCACGCATAATATTTTTTTAGTAATGTGTAGTAACGAGTATCATAGGACAAATATCATATAATCACGCATGATAATTTTTAGTAATGTGTAGTAACGAGTATCATAGGATATATATCATACAATCACGCATGATATGTTTTTTTAATGTGAAGTAACGAGTATCATAGGACAAATATCATACAATCACGCATGATATTTTTTAGTAATGTGTTGTAACGAGTATCATAGAACATATATCATACAATCACGCATGATATGTTTTTGTAATGTGTAATAACGAGTATCTTAGGACATCTATCATACAATCACGCATGATAAGTTTTTGTAATGTGTAGTAACGAGTATCATAGGACATATATCATACAATCACGCATTATATTTTTTAGTAATATGTTGTAACGAGTATCATAGGACAATTATCATACAATCACGCATGATATGTTTTTGTAATGTGTAGTAAGGAGTATCATAGGACATATATCATACAATCACGCATGCTATGTTAATGTAATGTGTAGTAACGATTATCATAGGACAAATATCATACAATCACGCATGATTTTTTTTAAGTAATGTGTATTAACGAGTATCATAGGACATATATCATACAATCACGCATGATATTTTTAAGTAATGTGTTGTAACGAGAATCATAGGACATATATCATACAATCACGCATGATATTTTTTAGTAATGTGTTGTAACGAGTATCATAGGACATATATCATACAATCATGCATGATATGTTTTTGTAATGTGTAGTAACGAGTATCATAGGACATATATCATACAATCACGCATGATATTTTTTAGTAATATGTTGTAACGAGTATCATAGGACAATTATCATACAATCACGCATGATATGTTTTTGTAATGTGTAGTAAGGAGTATCATAGAACATATATCATACAATGACGCATGCTATGTTAATGTAATGTGTAGTAACGAGTATCATAGGACATATATCATACAATCACGCATGATATTTTTTAAGTAATATGTAGTAACGAGTATCATAGGGCATATATCATACAATCACGCATGATATTTTTAAGTAATGTGTTGTAACGAGTATCATAGGACATATATCATACAATCACGCTTGATATGATTTTGTAATGTGTAGTAACGAGTATCATAGGACATATATCATTACAATCACGCATAATATTTTTTTTAGAAATGTGTTGTCACGAGTATCATAGGACATATATCATACAATCACGCATGATATGATTTTGTAATGTGTAGTAACGAGTATCATAGGACATATATCATACAATCACGCATGATATATTTTTGTAATATGTAGTAACGAGTATCTTAGGACTTCTATCATACAATCACGCATGATATGTTTTTGTAATGTGTTGTAACGAGTATCATAGGACATATATCATACAATCAGGCATGATATGTTTTTGTAATGTGTAGTAACGAGTATCATAGGACATAAATCATACAATCACGCATGATATGTTTTTGTAATGTGTAGTAACGAGTATCATAGGACATATATCATATAATCACGCATGATAATTTTTAGTAATGTCTAGTAACGAGTATCATAGGACATATATCATACAATCACGCATGATATGTTTTTGTAATGTGTAGTAACGAGTATCATTGGACAGATATCATACAATCACGCATGATATGTTTTTTTTTAATGTGAAGTAACGAGCATCATGGGACAAATATCATACAATCACGCATGACATTTTTTAGTAATGTGTTGTAACGAGTATCATAGAACATATATCATACAATCACGCATGATATGTTTTTGTAATGTGTAGTAACGAGTATCTTAGGACATCTATCATACAATCACGCATGATATGTTTTTGTAATGTGTTGTAACGAGTATCATAGGACATATATCATACAATCACGCATTATATTTTTTAGTAATATGTTGTAACGAGTATCATAGGACAATTATCATACAATCACGCATGATATGTTTTTGTAATGTGTAGTAAGGAGTATCATAGGACATATATCATACAATCACGCATGCTATGTTAATGTAATGTGTAGTAACGAGTATCATAGGACAAATATCATACAATCACGCATGATTTTTTTAAGTAATGTGTAGTAACGAGTATCATAGGACATATATCATACAATCACGCATGATATTTTTAAGTAATGTGTTGTAACGAGAATCATAGGACATATATCATACAATCACGCATGATATTTTTTAGTAATGTGTTGTAACGAGTATCATAGGACATATATCATACAATCACGCATGATATGTTTTTGTAATGTGTAGTAACGAGTATCATAGGACATATATCATACAATCACGCATGATATTTTTTAGTAATATGTTGTAACGAGTATCATAGGACAATTATCATACAATCACGCATGATATGTTTTTGTAATGTGTAGTAAGGAGTATCATAGAACATATATCATACAATGACGCATGCTATGTTAATGTAATGTGTAGTAACGAGTATCATAGGACATATATCATACAATCACGCATGATATTTTTAAGTAATATGTAGTAACGAGTATCATAGGGCATATATCATACAATCACGCATGATATTTTTAAGTAATGTGTTGTAACGAGTATCATAGGACATATATCATACAATCACGCTTGATATGATTTTGTAATGTGTAGTAACGAGTATCATAGGACATATATCATTACAATCACGCATAATATTTTTTTTAGAAATGTGTTGTCACGAGTATCATAGGACATATATCATACAATCACGCATGATATGATTTTGTAATGTGTAGTAACGAGTATCATAGGACATATATCATACAATCACGCATGATATATTTTTGTAATATGTAGTAACGAGTATCTTAGGACTTCTATCATACAATCACGCATGATATGTTTTTGTAATGTGTTGTAACGAGTATCATAGGACATATATCATACAATCAGGCATGATATGTTTTTGTAATGTGTAGTAACGAGTATCATAGGACATAAATCATACAATCACGCATGATATGTTTTTGTAATGTGTAGTAACGAGTATCATAGGACATATATCATATAATCACGCATGATAATTTTTAGTAATGTCTAGTAACGAGTATCATAGGACATATATCATACAATCACGCATGATATGTTTTTGTAATGTGTAGTAACGAGTATCATTGGACAGATATCATACAATCACGCATGATATGTTTTTTTTTAATGTGAAGTAACGAGCATCATGGGACATATATCATACAATCACGCATGACATTTTTTAGTAATGTGTTGTAACGAGTATCATAGAACATATATCATACAATCACGCATGATATGTTTTTGTAATGTGTAGTAACGAGTATCTTAGGACATCTATCATACAATCACGCATGATATGTTTTTGTAATGTGTTCTAACGAGTATCATAGGACATATTTATCATACAATCACGCATGATATGTTTTTGTAATGTGTAGTAACGAGAATCATAGGACATATATCATACAATCACGCATGATATTTTTTCTAGTAATGTGTTGTAACGAGTATCATAGGACATATATCATACAATCACGCATGATATGTTTTTTGTAATGTGTAGTAACGAGTATCATAGGACTTATATCATACAATCACGCATGATATGTTTTTGTAATGTGTAGTAACGAGTATCATAGGACATATATCATACAATCACGCATGATATTTTTTAGTAATATGTTGTAACGAGTATCATAGGACAATTATCATACAATCACGCATGATATGTTTTTGTAATGTGTAGTAAGGAGTATCATAGAACATATATCATACAATCACGCATGCTATGTTAATGTAATGTGTAGTAACGAGTATCATAGGACATATATCATACAATCACGCATGATATTTTTAAGTAATATGTAGTAACGAGTATCATAGGACATATATCATACAATCACGCATGATATTTTATAGTAATGTGTAGTAACGAGTTTCATTGGACATATAACATACAATCACGCATGATATGTTTTTGTAATGTGTAGTAACGAGTATCATTGGACAGATATCATACAATCACGCATGATATGTTTTTTTTGTAATTTGTAGTAACGAGTATCATAGGACATATATCATACAATCACTCATGATATTTTTTAGTAATGTGTTATAACGAGTATCATAGGACATATATCATACAATCAGGCATGATATGTTTTTGTAATGTGTAGTAACGAGTATCATAGGACAAATATCATACAATCACGCATGATATGTTTTTGTAATGTGTAGTAACGAGTATCATAGGACATATATCATATAATCACGCATGATAATTTTTAGTAATGTCTAGTAACGAGTATCATAGGACATATATCATACAATTACGCATGATATGTTTTTGTAATGTGAAGTAACGAGTATCATAGGACAATTATCATACAATCACGCATGATATTTTTTAGTAATGTGTAGTAACGAGTATCATAGGACATATATCATACAATCACGCATGATATTTTTTAGTAATGTGTAGTAACGAGTATCATAGGACATATATTATACAATCACGCAAAATATTTTTTTAGTAATGTGTAGTAACGAGTATCATAGGACATATATCATATAATCACGCATGATAATTTTTAGTAATGTGTAGTAACGAGTATCATAGGACATGTATCATACAATCACGCATGATATGTTTTTTTAATGTGAAGTAACGAGTATCATAGGACAAATATCATACAATCACGCATGATATTTTTTAGTAATGTGTTGTAACGAGTATCATAGAACATATATCATACAATCACGCATGATATGTTTTTGTAATGTGTAGTAACGAGTATCTTAGGACATCTATCATACAATCACGCATGATATGTTTTTGTAATGTGTTGTAACGAGTATCATAAGACATATTTATCATACAATCACGCATGATATGTTTTTGTAATGTGTAGTAACGAGAATCATAGGACATATATCATATAATCACGCATGATATGTTTTTTGTAATGTGTAGTAACGAGTATCATAGGACTTATATCATACAATCACGCATGATATGTTTTTGTAATGTGTAGTAACGAGTATCATAGGACATATATCATACAATCACGCATGATATTTTTTAGTAATATGTTGTAACGAGTATCATAGGAGAATTATCATACAATCACGCATGATATGTTTTTGTAATGTGTAGTAAGGAGTATCATAGGACATATATCATACAATCACGCATGCTATGTTAATGTAATGTGTAGTAACGAGTATCATAGGACATATATCATACAATCACGCATGATATTTTTAAGTAATATGTAGTTACGAGTATCATAGGACATATATCATACAATCACGCATGATATTTTTAAGTAATGTGTTGTAACGAGTATCATAGGACATATATCATACAATCACGCATGATATGATTTTGTAATGTGTAGTAACGAGTATCATAGGACATATATCATTACAATTACGCATGATATTTTTTTTAGAAATGTGTTGTCACGAGTATCATAGGACATATATCATACAATCACGCATGATATGTTTTGTAATGTGTAGTAACGAGTATGATAAGACATATATAATACAATCACGCCGGATATGTTTTTTGTAATTTGTAGTAACGAGTATCATAGGATATATATCATACACAATCACTCATGATATTTTTTAGTAATGTGTTGTAACGAGTATCATAGGACATATAATATTCAATCACGCATGATATGTTTTTGTAATGTGTAGAAACGAGTATCATAGGACATATATCATACAATCACGCATGATATGTTTTTTTGTAATTTGTAGTAACGAGTATCATAGGACATATATCATACAATCACTCATGATATTTTTTAGTAATGTGTTGTAACGAGTATCATAGGACATATATCATACAATCAGGCATGATATGTTTTTGTAATGTGTAGTAACGAGTATCATAGGACATAAATCATACAATCAGGCATGATATGTTTTTGTAATGTGTAGTAACGAGTATCATAGGACATATATCATATAATCACGCATGATATTTTTAGTAATGTGTAGTAACGAGTATCATAGGACATATATCATACAATCACGCATGATATTTTTTAGTAATGTGTAGTAACGAGTATCATAGGACATATATTATACAATCACGCATAATATTTTTTTAGTAATGTGTAGTAACGAGTATCATAGGACAAATATCATATAATCACGCATGATAATTTTTAGTAATGTGCAGTAACGAGTATCATAGGATATATATCATACAATCACGCATGATATGTTTTTTTAATGTGAAGTAACGAGTATCATAGGACAAATATCATACAATCACGCATGATATTTTTTAGTAATGTGTTGTAACGAGTATCATAGAACATATATCATACAATCACGCATGATATGTTTTTGTAATGTGTAATAACGAGTATCTTAGGACATCTATCATACAATCACGCATGATATGTTTTTGTAATGTGTTGTAACGAGTATCATAGGACATATTTATCATACAATCACGCATGATATGTTTTTGTAATGTGTAGTAACGAGAATCATAGGACATATATCATACAATCACGCATGATATTTTTTAGTAATGTGTTGTAACTAGTATCATAGGACATATATCATACAATCACGCATGATATGTTTTTTGTAATGTGTAGTAACGAGTATCCAAAGACTTATATCAGACAATCACGCATGATAAGTTTTTGTAATGTGTAGTAACGAGTATCATAGGACATATATCATACAATCACGCATTATATTTTTTAGTAATATGTTGTAACGAGTATCATAGGACAATTATCATACAATCACGCATGATATGTTTTTGTAATGTGTAGTAAGGAGTATCATAGGACATATATCATACAATCACGCATGCTATGTTAATGTAATGTGTAGTAACGAGTATCATAGGACAAATATCATACAATCACGCATGATTTTTTTAAGTAATGTGTAGTAACGAGTATCATAGGACATATATCATACAATCACGCATGATATTTTTAAGTAATGTGTTGTAACGAGAATCATAGGACATATATCATACAATCACGCATGATATTTTTTAGTAATGTGTTGTAACGAGTATCATAGGACATATATCATACAATCACGCATGATATGTTTTTGTAATGTGTAGTAACGAGTATCATAGGACATATATCATACAATCACGCATGATATTTTTTAGTAATATGTTGTAACGAGTATCATAGGACAATTATCATACAATCACGCATGATATGTTTTTGTAATGTGTAGTAAGGAGTATCATAGAACATATATCATACAATGACGCATGCTATGTTAATGTAATGTGTAGTAACGAGTATCATAGGACATATATCATACAATCACGCATGATATTTTTAAGTAATATGTAGTAACGAGTATCATAGGGCATATATCATACAATCACGCATGATATTTTTAAGTAATGTGTTGTAACGAGTATCATAGGACATATATCATACAATCACGCTTGATATGATTTTGTAATGTGTAGTAACGAGTATCATAGGACATATATCATTACAATCACGCATAATATTTTTTTTAGAAATGTGTTGTCACGAGTATCATAGGACATATATCATACAATCACGCATGATATGTTTTGTAATGTGTAGTAACGAGTATCATAGGACATATATCATACAATCACGCATGATATGTTTTTGTAATGTGTTGTAACGAGTATCAAAGGACATATATCATACAATCACGCATGATATTTTATAGTTATGTGTAGTAACGAGTTTCATTTGACATATATCATACAATCACGCATGATATGTTTTTGTAATGTGTAGTAACGAGTATCATAGGACATATAACATACAATCACGCATGATATGTTTTTTGTAATTTGTAGTAACGTGTATCATAGGACATATATCATACACAATCACTCATGATATTTTTTAGTAATACGTTGTAACGAGTATCATAGGACATATATCATACAATCAGGCATGATATGTTTTTGTAATGTGTAGTAACGAGTATCATAGGACATAAATCATACAATCACGCATGATATGTTTATGTAATGTGTTGTAACGAGAATCATAGGACATATATTATTCAATCACGCATGATATGTTTTTGTAATGTGTAGAAACGAGTATCATAGGACATATATCATACAATCACGCATGATATGTTTTTTTGTAATTTGTAGTAACGAGTATCATAGGACATATATCATACAATCACTCATGATATTTTTTAGTAATGTGTTGTAACGAGTATCATAGGACAGATATCATACAATCAGGCATAATATGTTTTTGTAATGTGTAGTAACGAGTATCATAGGACATAAATCATACAATCAGGCATGATATGTTTTGTAATGTGTAGTAACGAGTATCATAGGACATATATCATATAATCACGCATGATATTTTTTAGTAATGTGTAGTAACGAGTATCATAGGACATATATCATACAATCACGCATGATATT
Organism: Sipunculus nudus; assembly: GCA_026874595.1. Classification (NCBI taxonomy): domain Eukaryota; kingdom Metazoa; phylum Annelida; class Sipuncula; order Golfingiida; family Sipunculidae; genus Sipunculus; species Sipunculus nudus. The sequence goes on from CM049317.1 coordinate 2,019,910, forward strand.
TTTTAGTAATGTGTAGTAACGAGTATCATAGGACATATATTATACAATCACGCATAATATTTTTTTAGTAATGTGTAGTAACGAGTATCATAGGACATATGTCATATAATCACGCATGATAATTTTTAGTAGTGTGTAGTAACGAGTATCATAGGATATATATCATACAATCACGCATGATATGTTTTTTTAATGTGAAGTAACGAGTATCATAGGACAAATATCATACAATCACGCATGATATTTTTTAGTAATGTGTTGTAACGAGTATCATAGAACATATATCATACAATCACGCATGATATGTTTTTGTAATGTGTAATAATGAGTATCTTAGGACATCTATCATACAATCACGCATGATATGTTTTTGTAATGTGTTGTAACGAGTATCATAGGACATATTTATCATACAATCACGCATGATATGTTTTTGTAATGTGTAGTAACGAGAATCATAGGACATATATCATACAATCACGCATGATATTTTTTAGTAATGTGTTGTAACGAGTATCATAGGACATATATCATACAATCACGCATGATATGTTTTTTGTAATGTGTAGTAACGAGTATCCAAAGACTTATATCAGACAATCACGCATGATAAGTTTTTGTAATGTGTAGTAACGAGTATCATAGGACATATATCATACAATCACGCATTATATTTTTTAGTAATATGTTGTAACGAGTATCATAGGACAATTATCATACAATCACGCATGATATGTTTTTGTAATGTGTAGTAAGGAGTATCATAGGACATATATCATACAATCACGCATGCTATGTTAATATAATGTGTAGTAACGAGTATCATAGGACAAATATCATACAATCACGCATGATATTTTTAAGTAATGTGTAGTAACGAGTATCATAGGACATATATCATACAATCACGCATGATATTTTTAAGTAATGTGTTGTAACGAGTATCATAGGACATATATCATACAATCACGCATGATATGATTTTGTAATGTGTAGTAACGAGTATCATAGGACATATATCAATACAATCACGCATGATATTTTTTTTAGAAATGTGTTGTCACGAGTATCATAGGACATATATCATACAATCACGCATGATATGTTTTTGTAATGTGTAGTAACGAGTATCATAGGACATATATCATATAATCATGCATGATAATTTTTAGTAGTGTGTAGTAACGAGTATCATAGGATATATATCATACAATCACGCATGATATGTTTTTTTAATGTGAAGTAACGAGTATCATAGGACAAATATCATACAATCACGCATGATATTTTTTAGTAATGTGTTGTAACGAGAATCATAGAACATATATCATACAATCACGCATGATATGTTTTTGTAATGTGTAATAACGAGTATCTTAGGACATCTATCATACAATCACGCATGATATGTTTTTGTAATGTGTTGTAACGAGTATCATAGGACATATTTATCATACAATCACGCATGATATGTTTTTGTAATGTGTAGTAACGAGAATCATAGGACATATATCATACAATCACGCATGATATTTTTTAGTAATGTGTTGTAACGAGTATCATAGGACATATATCATACAATCACGCATGATATGTTTTTTGTAATGTGTAGTAACGAGTATCCAAAGACTTATATCAGACAATCACGCATGATAAGTTTTTGTAATGTGTAGTAACGAGTATCATAGGACATATATCATACAATCACGCATTATATTTTTTAGTAATATGTTGTAACGAGTATCATAGGACAATTATCATACAATCACGCATGATATGCTTTTGTAATGTGTAGTAAGGAGTATCATAGGACATATATCATACAATCACGCATGCTATGTTAATGTAATGTGTAGTAACGAGTATCATAGGACAAATATCATACAATCACGCATGATATTTTTAAGTAATGTGTAGTAACGAGTATCATAGGACATATATCATACAATCACGCATGATATTTTTAAGTAATGTGTTGTAACGAGTATCATAGGACATATATCATACAATCACGCATGATATGATTTTGTAATGTGTAGTAACGAGTATCATAGGACATATATCAATACAATCACGCATGATATTTTTTTTAGAAATGTGTTGTCACGAGTATCATAGGACATATATCATACAATCACGCATGATATGTTTTTGTAATGTGTAGTAACGAGTATCATAGGTCATATATCATACAATCACGCATGATATGTTTTTGTAATGTGTTGTACCGAGTATCAAAGGACATATATCATACAATCACTCATGATATTTTTTAGTAATGTGTTGTAACGAGAATCATAGGACATATATTATTCAATCACGCATGATATGTTTTTGTAATGTGTAGGAACGAGTATCATAGGACATATATCATTCAATCACGCATGATATTTGTTAGTAATGTGTAGTAACGAGTATCATAGGACACGTATCATACAATCTCGCATGATATTTTTTAGTAATGTGTAGTAACGAGTATCATAGGACATATATCATACAATCACCCATGATATGTTTTTGTAATGTGTAGTAACGAGTATCATAGGGCATATATCATACAATCACGCATGATATGTTTTTTGTAATGTGTAGTAACGAGTATCATAGGATATATATCATACACCCACGCATGATATTTTTTAGTAATGTGTTGTCACGAGTATAATAGGACATATATCATACAATCACGCATGATATGTTTTTGTAATGTGTAGTAACGAGTATCATAGGGCATATATCATACAATCACGCATGATATGTTTTAGTAATGTGTAGTAACCAATATCATAGGACATAAATCATACTATCACGCATGATATTGTTTAGTAATGTGTAGTAACGAGTATCATTGGACATATATCATACAATCACGCATGATATGTTTTTGTAATGTGTAGGAACGAGAATCATAGGACATATGTCATACAATCACGCATGATATGTTTTTTTAATGTGAAGTAACGAGTATCATAGGACATATATCATACAATCACGCATGATATTTTTTAGTAATATGTTGTAACGAGTATCATAGGACAATTATCATACAATCACGCATGATATTTTTTAGTAATGTGTTGTAACGAGTATCATACGACATACATCATACCATCACGCACGATATGTTTTTGTAATGTGTTGTAACGAGTATCATAGGACATATATCATACAATCACGCATGATATGTTTTTGTAATGTGTAGTAACGAGTATCATAGGACATATATCATACAATCACGGATGACATTTTTTAGTAATGTGTTGTATCGAGGATCATAGGACATATATCATACAATTACGCATGATGTGTTTAAGTAATGTGTAGTAACGAATATCATAGGACATATATTATACAATCACGCATGATATTTTAAATTAATGTGTAGTAACGAGTATCATAGGACATATATCATACAATCACGCATGATATGTTTAAGTAATGTGTAGTAACGAGTATCATAGGACATAAATCATACACACGCGGATGATATTTTTTAGTAATGTGTAGTAACGAGTATCATAGGACTTAATTATACACACGCGGATGATATTTTTTAGTAATGTGTAGTAACGAGTATCATAGGACATAAATCATACAATCACGGATGATATTTTTTCGTAATGTGTTATAACGAGTATCATAGGACATATATCATACAATCACGCATGATGTTTTTAAGTAATTTGTAGTAACGAGTATCATAGGACATATTTACATGTATCTGCATGGTAAAAATGTATTTCAGGAATGAGCTTCGGATTGATGTATTTACCAGCGATAGTCATGGTGGGTTTTTATTTTGAAAAGAAGAAAGCCCTCGCCACAGGCGTGGCGGTTTGTGGATCAGGGATTGGAGGGTTCCTGTTTGCGCCAATGTCAGAGAAACTGATAGAAACGTACGGTTGGAGGGGCGCCACCTGGATCATTGCGGGAATTGTACTGAACGGGGCAGTAGCAAGCGCCCTCTTTCGGCCATTACCTAAACCAACAAAAGCATCACGACTTACCATTATAAAGGTAACACAAGCTCGGCTAAGCTCATGATTGATTTAGTAAACCATACATGCTGCTTGATATATGTCCTGGTTATTAGATCGGGAAACATGAACTAAACCCATGGAGACACATCGCAGATTTAAATAAAATCTTAGTTTATATAGTGAATTATTATTTGTAGTCAAGCACTCATTCTAGTCCCTTTTTTTTTTTCCTATTTATTCAATATACTCCTGAAGATTAATGAAAGGTTTTTTTCTGACTATGTAGTCTTTCTTTCAGAGCAGTGAGGGTAAAATAATCTCCAATACTACACAAGGAAATCACGCAAACTCGTCTGAACCAAGTCGTGCATCCCAGACATGGCATCATTTTCGTGTAGCTATCTGTGAAATGTTTGATATATCCTTAATAAAGGACCCAGTTTTTGCCATATATGGTTTATCATGTTTCCTCTGTATGACAGGTAAGCATGTCTAGGATATGACATTCCGCAACAAGTATTCCTATTAAAACAATTAAAAGAATTTGAGCGCTGTCGAAACCCAGTCGTTTGTACGCGTTTATAAGATACCAAGTTTGAAATAATGTGACCTCTCTTTTTTTAAATTTCAATGTGTGCACGCTAGCAGAGTGTTACATTATCTGACTGACTATCGTATACTTTGGCCGGTTACCGACAATATTAATTATACATACACTTCAACTTTATACACAGCAGCTGAGGTTAATCGTCGGATTGATTAACGTAACTATAAGATAAGATCATTTTAAAATTCCAAACACATGAAAAGACAAATCACAGAAGGACTTTTTCCTTGCTTGATAAAATATTAAAAATACATATTTTCTTTCTGTTTATGATATCTATCGTTAATAAAGAAATCGGTTTAATTTTTACCAAAAATATGATTGTGTCAAAATTTTACATTATTTGTACGCTTCTTACCCAGGTTTCTTTGTGCCCTTTACCTATCTACCGGATTATGCCATTGGCTTAGGCATATCACGTGACAATTCCGCCTTCCTGCTGTCAATTATCGGGATAGCCAATACGGTGGCGAGGGTTGGGTCAGGCTGGATTTCTGACCAGTCCTGGGCGGACTGTTTACTAATTAATAACTTAGCTCTAGTTATCGGTGGTGCTGTCACGATAGGCTGTCCTTGGATGAAAAATTACCCCCTCCTGGCGGCGTATTCGGCAATCTTTGGAGCATGCATCGGTAAGTACAGCCTCCTACAGCTAACAGACAATAACCGGGTCCCAATGTATAAATAAAAAAGAAAACATGAAATTAATTATCATCGGATTAGTAACCAAATGCGACGTTCATCAAAGCTGTAATGGGATTTTTTCTTGTCGACAATATAGTTTTCTTTATATCCCTGCTGTAATGGTATTTTTTCTTGTCGACAATATAGTTTTCTATATATCCCTGCTGTAATGGGATTTTTTCTTGTCGACAATATAGTTTTCTTTATATCCCTGTGATCTCTATACTGATGAGAATAATTTTTTGTAGGAGATCATTAATTTTCAATAAATCTTATATAGAGCAGTTACATCCGCGACTAATTGAACATAGACCGCCTCCTGGCGGGATTGCAATAAACAAGAATATCAATTTTATCTGGGAATATTACTCTCTTCTCCAGCGGAATTCTGTTGGAGGAGACGGGTTTAAGTTGATACTCAGATTTATGATAGCCACAAAAGTCATGTAAGGAGGTAAAATATGCAGGTATTAGGAATCTGATCTTTCTGAATCAGACAAAACGCGACTGTTACTCTGATTTCACTTCGGAAATTGCCTTCTGTGAAATTTGATAGGTATATTATTGTGCTTTCAGCCGTGTCTATGACACTTCGGTCAATCATTACGGGTTAATGTACTTTCAGCCGTGTAGGTTACACTGCTGTTTATCATTGCGTGTTATTGTACTTTCAGCCGAGTTTGTTACACTGCGGTCTATCATAACGAGTTATTGTACCTTCAGCCGTGTTTGTTACACTGCGGTCTATGTTTCGGTGTTATTGTGCTTCCCCCTTTGTTTGTTACACTGCTGTCTATCATAACGGGTTATTGTACTTTCAGCCGTGTTTGTTACACTGCTGTCTATCATTGCGTGTTATTGTACTTTCAGCCGTGTTTGTTACACTGCGGTCTATCATAACGGGTTATTGAACTTTCAGCCGTGTTTGTTACACTGCTGTCTATCATAACGGGTTATTGTACTTTTATCCGTGTGTGTTACACTGCGGTCTAACATAAGCGGTTATTGTACCTTCAGCCATATTTATTACACTGCGGTCTATAATTACCGGTTATTGTACTTTCAGCCATGTTGGTACACAGCGGTCTATCATTCCGTTGCAATTACCTTTATCCGTGTTTGTGACACTGCGGTCTGTCATTCCGTGTTAATGTACTTACTGCCATGTTTGTGACACTGCGGTCTTTCATTGCATGTTAATGTACTTTCAGCCGTGTTTGTGACACTGCGGTCTTTCATTGCGTGTTATTGTACTTTCAGCCGTGTTTGTTACACTGCGGTCATTCATTGCGTGTTATTGTACTTTCAGCCGTGTTTGTAACACTGCGGTCTTTTATTGCTAGTTATTTTACTTTCAGCCGTGTTTGTTACACTGCGGTCTATCATTGCGATGGAACTGCTGGGTCGAGAGAGTCTCACTAAGTCATTTGGTATCGTTACTCTGTGTCAGGGTCTCGGCACTCTGATCGGGGCGCCCGCAGCAGGTAATATATTATTGGTATGATATTATTTTCAATATCACCTAATGTTTACAAACGGGTTTAATTTAAGTATGGACGGTGGGTTAGACCGTGTTATGAGTTACATTAGATATACGATATATCAATATATATTATGCACAGTATACCCAGAGTTCTGACATGCGTCCTGTGACATATGGGTTTTACTGTGTACATAAAATGGCAGCCCCCATGAGCGGTTAAGAGAAACTGGGAGAAATAAACCTGTCAGGGATCGCAGTGAACGACACTTAAATACTCTGAGGAAAAAGTTCAGACAAGAATCTTTTTGCGGATAGAATTTTGAATGAAAGGGGGCGGGCATATAAAGTCTAAAGCAGAACAACGCCCAAGTCCTAAAACTATGCAAGAATGTGAAACTATATGAATAAAATCTGATTTGGGATTACATGCGGTATACCATGCTGAGATTATGAGCATATACCATTTTCAGGTGCAATATTTGATCTGACCAACAACTACAACATATCCTTCTACGTGGCCGGTGGTACCCTGGTCCTGTCCGGAGTTATTTGTTTACCTCTCCGCCGCTTAGCGGCGTGGCGAGCAAAACGAAAACAAGAAGGCCCAGGAAAGGCAAGACCAAGATCATCCGAGGGCGAGAGTCTGATGAAATAGCGGACCGGGTGCACCAGTTTTCATCTGACAAATAGATCTTTACTTGATATTGGCGATTCATAACAATTAAGGACTTCATCTCTCTTTTAGCTCTGAGCTATAAATCCGATCCGTGTGTGTCTATGTATGTGTTACGTATGGGCCAGGCCGCGTGCAAGAGTTTTTACAAGGTGTTTATTGGTTTTATAGTTTATTTGGTGACATGTATTTATTCAGGATCAGTGAATATGTTTGAACCATTGCAAGTTAAATTAACTGAAGATGTTATATTTGTTTGTGTCAGTCTTATTGCTTATGTATATTCACTATTAAGATGATAACTATCCAGTATAATGAAAGGATATTATATTAGAACTGTGATGCACAGAACAGTATAAACTTTAAGTATAACCTAAATTTCATTAGAGTACGCAACTTGGTAATCACGGAGGACTCTTTTTTTTTCACCGAAGCGTCTGTATATAGTGATCAAAATAATTCGAACCAGGCGTGATCCATTCTCCCTCAGTAAATTATTCCGAATCCAAATGAAACGCAGTCGTTGTCGACAACTGTGTAACTGTGTTTGTATTATAAGTTTATCTTTACAAAGAAGGGAATTGCTGCATAATCCTATAATTAAACCTACCATGCTGTTCTAGCGGCAGGTTTGGCCCTCTGAAAAAAGAAGTTTAATCCAAATACCAGAGCCTGCATTTTCGGTAATAAAGCACGCTAAAGTTCGATCCTAGGCTGACTCCGGGAATATTTAATGAGGTCTCTTAGCTTCTACGTGTCATCGCTGCGATAACCTACCAAGCATTTTATATGCAGAGTTCACCATAATTCTTCAAGGTATTGTTGTGATAATTAGAAATGTGTTTGGTTTGATAACATTCACTTGGAACATTTTACCATTAAACTAACTCTCCTGGATTAATTGTATGAAAAACCTGTGGATATTTTATAAAGTCATAAAACGTGACCGCGTAATACGCACTCTTTCGATGCTCTTGTTTACTAGCAGGTGGCGCTAGCAACAAGCTATATGTATGATAATAAAGCTGTCATTTACATGTTCTTTATGTCCAAACCATATCCGTCTTAACTGAACGTTTCTTTTTTCGTCATCTTAAGTTTTTTTTCCAACGCTTAGAACAACTACATAATTATCAAGGCTGTCAATTCGGTGATTAGACAAGTGGCATTGATGGACGGAAAATAAAAATTGCAGGATTCATAGGAGACTTGCCAAGGACCCCCCCCCCCCCCTGGATTTCAAAACAGAAGGTTCCAAGGAAAATGGAAACAATTTGGACCCTGCCTGTCTTGGGGTTCAAAATCATGTTTCTGGTCCATAGCTTACAGAATAAAGGTCACTATGACCTAATTTTAAATTTCAAAAGAGATTTGCCAAGGACCTAGGCCTAATGCATACAATTTACACCCATCTGACGTTAAAGGTGCTCAAATCATGTTTTTGGCTTCTCGCGTGCAGGTTTCCTTTGGGATTTGTCAAGATCTCCCTGGATGTTGTGTTGAAAGATTTTAGAGCTTAAGGATACAATTTGAGCTTTATCTGTCTGTATTTGACATGTGTTATAAAAATTAAGTAACCTAATTTCAAGATTCAAAGGAGTCTTGCCAATGACCTCCCTAGACTTTTTCAACAGAAGGTTCAAAGGAAAATAGAAACAGTTTGTACCTTGTCTGTCTGGGTGCTCAAATTCATATTTCTTTGGCTTATAACGCGTACAATTTTTCCTGTGCACAGAATGGCTGACATAGAATATAGGTCCTAAGATTCTAAGCTCATGGATACAATTCATGCCACATCTGACTGTCTGGATGCTCAAAATCATGTTTTTGGTAAAAAAAGGTAGCATAATATACGTGACGTTGACCTAATTTTAGGTTTTCAAAGTACATTTGACTAGGACCTACCTTAATCTTACGATAGAGGGTCTCTAGGCCTAATGGATGCAGTTTGTGCCCCCTCTGACTGTCTGGGGGCTTATATGACATCTTTTCCCATAGGTCACAAAGAATAGGTCACTATAGCCTAATTTTAGGTTTCAAAGGACATTTGCCTAGAAATTCCCTAAATAGTATGTTAGAAGGCATTATGTATACAATTTGTTCCCCGTCTGACTGTTTGGGTGCTTATATGACATCTTTCTATAGGTAACAAAATATAGATCACGGTGACATAATTTCAGGTAAACAAAGACATTGCCCAGCACGTCTCAGAATATTACATTAGAAGATTCTAGGCAAAATGGATTCTTGCCCAATAGGTACATTTTGTGCCACGTCTGATGTGATGGGGCTCAAATCATATTTTCTGCTCGTAGGTTACAAAATATAGGTCACCATGACCTAATTTCAGGTTTCCAAGGACATTTGCCTAGGACCTCTCTAGATGTACAGTGAGATTTTTCTAGGTTAAACAGATACGATTTGTGCCCATCTGACATTCAAGGTGCTCATATGACATCCTTTCCTTTAGGTCGCAGAATATAGGTCACAGTGACCTTATTTCATTTTTCCTAGGACATATTCCTATGACCTCCCTGAATATTATTTAAAGGATAATTCTATGCATAATGGAGACCATTTGCGCCCCGTCTGACTGTCTTGGTGGTCAAAATCATGTTTTTGGTCCGTAGGTCACAACGTCAAGGTTACATGACCTATTTTCAAGATAACAAGAAGATTTGCCTAGGATCTCCCTGGATGTGCAGTTAGATTTTTATAGGTTAAACAGTAACGATTTTCGGCAATCTGACATTCAGGGTGCTCATATGACATATTTTTTTCCTATAGGTTGCAGTATAGGTCACAGTAACCTTAATTTAACTTTTCCGAGAACATATGCCTCGGACCTCCCTAAACCTTATTTAAGAGGATCCTAGGCAAAATGGACACAATTTGTGCCCCGTCTGACTGTCTCGGTACTCAAAATCATGTTTATATAGGTCGCCATGACCTAATTTCAGGAGATTTATCCAGAACCTCCCTGGATGTTTAATTAAAAGTTTCTAGATCTAACGGTTACGATTTGTGCCCTGTGAACTACCGGACGGCCAGACATCCGGACGGACGACAGACAAAGGGTGATAGCTATAGCTCAGATGAATTACAGTCAGGTTATTCCACGCAACGTGCAAAGAAGACGAATACCATAGTACAAGGATTTCTAGCTCTACACATAACGATATTTATATGGAGAAAGGGATTGGTAGAAATAAGAGTAAAAAATGATATTAACTATATTGTCAGTTGAGTTATATTGCAAATCAAATTCAAGATATGTTCAAACGTGACAAACTATAAATAAGGTTCCATGATTTTTATCTAAACACAGTAATGGACATGAGTGCATTTTGAATGGTGCGCCGTTGATTGTGCTAAATTTTAAGCGTAGCTGATTTAGAGTTTGTGAGTTTGGTGCATTTGTAATCCGCTTCTGTGTTATCATAGAGGAAAAAATATTGTTTAACACAGTTTAAAGACAAAATGGTTTATCAATAATATAATGGTTTTTGCAGAATTATTTAAAAAGAAAATGCTTGGATTGAAATGTTATGCATCATTTTATCAGTACATCGTTAAACAACGCAGTTTCTCTCGCCGGAGTTAAATGAGGTGGAAATTTATTATGCGCATTAAATTGTTTATACGTTCAGACTATTTTGCATCATACACCCTCCCTCACATCATGAAGACGCATGGGTGCTTTGAAAATCAGGACATCATTGATAATCAATATAAAAAATCCCAGTATTGATCGTTGAATGAAATTGTTTAAGATCATATTTAAGTTGTTCTGAACCTCACTGCTAGATTTATTTTTGCTTGATATGTTCAGGAAACAAGTCTAAATCAATCTCTTCAAGTCTTAAAAAGGTGGTGAAACAAGTCTATGTTCTCACGCGTTCCCGATATTATCATGTCTTTCTTTGCTTTCTATTTATAGTTCCACGTACGGAAAACATATTATTCCGGAGATCACCTTAATACCCCCGGCGGTATGGAAGGTCACGTGATAAGAGCATGTCAGGTCATATATTGATCCTGAAATGAAAAGAGGTAAACTGATCGCGAGCTAATGGTTCAATTATTTAAAGTTGTTTAAAATTAAATATATCAGTTAAACGATGTTTTTTAACCAGATGTGCGTTTATTATGCAAATCGTAGATAGCGTCGATTGTCTTGAGTCTTATAATAGTAAATTCATGTTACAAAGCATGTTCAACGAAGTTGATTAAACTTATTATAATTAACCAGGGTCATGTAACAATTTCTCTTTGTGCTGAGTTCAAAGAAAAAGCAAAAAAAAACTCAAATGCTAATTTGAAGGTAGCTGTATAAATCAGGTCAACGGAGAGCATTACATAAGGTCTGTTTTTTGTATGTTTGCTTGGCTTGTTCTATATGCACAATTAATTCAGTGACCAATGATCTTGTCTAAATTGATTTACTTCCGATGTTACCCGATGTTTTCCGGGTCTTTTCGGTAGTAGTTCCGGATATCAAACCTTTGTCAAATCGACACGAGTCGCGCACAACCTATGTAGGATCCTTTCATTATAAAGAAACATCTCTTTTTTTTCGGGGGGGGGGGGGGCGACTTCAGAATACAATCGGGGTAGCATTGGGATACCATGGGCACATCTTGAGTGTTGGAGTACATCTTGATTTACAGACATCGGCAAACTTCGAATAACATCAGGAGTACATCAGTGTGATCCCGATATCATCCAGCTGCTCCAGATGCCCCTTGATGTTAACTCAGAGTTTTTTTTCCCAAGATGTTTTCCCATAATGATTTTGATGTGAGATGTGTCTCCAGTGATGGAGGGACTGCCTCATCCGTCGTGTAAATGGTTCACATATTGTGTTTCCATGGTAACATCGGATAATTTTAAGAAGTTAAAAAAGGGCTACATCTTGATGACATCGGGACATCGAATAAAGAAATTAATTTCAAACCGCAATTATGTGTAAAAAAATACAGTAGCTAGTAGTTGCCGGTAGGGGGGGGGGGTGCTTTCTTGAAAAAAAGAAAGGCCGGCAATTCAGCTCAATTCTTTTATTCTTTTATATTCTTTTTATGGTGTATATACAATGAAAGTCTACAAAAGACAGAAAGGACTGCCGGTAATATATTAAAGCACATGTCCTCTCCGGGTGTGTGCATGAGGTGTTCTGCCCTATGTATCTTACATCATTATATTTTGCGTGCCAGCGGTAATACGGTAGACCTACAAAAAGTGTAACTTTATACGTTATACAGGTATGGGATAACACGTGAATGTTGAGGATAAATTCTACATATTATAGTAAATTCAGAAAAAGTACGTTACACGTAAAACAAATACTGGATAAAACATGGAAGTTTAGAATAAACCCTATGTAAGGAAAAACTACTTAGTAACAACAATATTTCAGTGCATAGTTAGAACATAATTAAACATACTTGCAAAAGACAGAAAGGACTGCCGGTTATACGCAAATACACACGTCCTCTCCGTGCACGTGCCTGAGGTGTTTTGCGCAAGGCCACGGTCAGAGTCCCTGGTGTCGCCAGGACAGACGCAGAGACCGTGACCTGCGCTGATAAAGGGCTACCGAACTGTGTGAACCGAATTGGGGATTACAACATCGACAACTGAGAAAAAGGGGTTACACGTAGTTATGATATCATTTGATGGTGTAACACGTAGATTTACAACGTTGGGAATGTGACTGCCTGATGGTGAAATCGGCGCTCGAGTCAGTCAAAGGTTTCGGAAAATCCGCCCGCACTGGCTCCCTCAGCATGCAGCGACAAGTTTGACAAAAATGAGTCGGTTTAGGTTGATCCGAGATTTTTTAAGGCGATAATAGAAGATACTTATAAAGTTGAAAATGGCACTCGATAAGGCTTGAGGAAACCCAGAGAAAACCACCGACCTTGGACGGTCCACTATAACCGACTCTCAAAACCACGCCGCGAATCGAAAAGCGGAAAGGGGCCGAGCGTTTTACCGCATAGCTGTCCAGGCCGCTAAACTGAGGAAGTCTGTTACCTGTCATTTGTATCCCAACTAGTGCCCCATTGCCTTGATAAACAGACGAGATTCAAAAAGACTTGACGAATCTGTCTTTTCCGGGAGAAGTATGACTGAGCGGAGAAGAATAAATATACCTCGAATGAAAAATAATCAGCGATTATTGGTTTGTCAAAATATTACCAATATAAAACATATTGTAATCACCTAAAGTTGGCATACCCGTATTATCATACCAGTCCACTGTAGGTAATTGGAGTTTTTACATGCAAGTTATTGCAAGTGATTCTCAGCGTGCTTTGGCTAGCACAAGAGGATTGATAGTAAGTGATGTCACAGTTTGGGAGACTGTCATGCCAGAGCGGGGCTACCTGAGACACTGATCAAAAACAGATAGGCCAGCTATGAAGTCACCATCGTCCAATATACGACATAAGTGTCAACAATGTTATACATAGTTCGTCAAATCTTCAGATTCTTAATTATCTGCAGCACAGAATAATCCATAATGGGTGCTCAGAGGGCAGTAGATAACCAATTTATCTCCAATGACCAGGGCCAGGTTGTTCATAAGTAAGCAATCAGTCCACGGCTGGTCCGTTATTAAACCAAACACACACTATCCTTGATACCGCGGTCCGTCGATTTACCCAAAACACCTTCTTTATCACAACCTTGGGAAACAAGCAGCTGCCGCTTGACAAACGGGAAGAATACACGATTAACATGGAATCCAAATACAAAGTCAAATATATTTGGGGGATTTCCACTGTATGATGCAGCCGGAATCCCGCTTGATTCAGCAGGTCACTCAAGATAACTGCAAAACAAGTGACCAATGGGTCCTGACGCTCATCCGACTGACACGTTGACAATACGTCCTTGCACGGGCAAATTATTAAGATAATGTAGGTGGCATCATTGTTATGCATATCAGCTTAAGTTCATCAAGACCCATAAGCACACCAAATTTGATGGCCTTTCCTGAGGAATCTGGCTTTTGTGTGTATTTTGCATTATTTCTGGGGAGCTCAAACATACCCCATAGCTCAGAGAATATGGATAACAAAGACTTAATTTTAGGTTTCCAAGAATATTTTTCACGGACCTTGGATGTCAAGAAGATTCTGGGTCCAGTGGTTATGATTTGTGCTCTGTCTATGGATGACTGCATCTTTAAAGGTCTAAAAAACTAGAGAAAAAACAATGCTTAAAATTAAAAAAAAAAAAAAAATCCAGGTGGCGCCACCAGTCTGCAGGAACTGATGAACACTCAATGATGAATATGCATACAAAGAATTATGGTGAACAATGCATTAGTTGTACAGATACTGCAGCTTACATTCTAAACCCAATAGCTCGGAGGATATACGTAACAGAGACCTAATTTCAGGTTTCCACGGAGATTTTTATGGACCTCCCAGGATTTAAAGTTAGAAGATTCCAGGTCCAATGGTTACGATTTGTGCCCTGTTAACAGAAGACCACAACATTAAAGGTCTCACAAACAGAGGAAAAAATCGTAAAAAGTCGAAAAAATAGCAAAGACCTAATTAAAGGTACCCAGGGAAATTTTTCATGGACCTCCCCGGATGTCAAGTAAGAAGATCCCAGGTCCATTGTTACAATTTGTGTCCAGTTAAAAGGCGACTGATTCTTGAAGGTCTCAAAAATAGAGAGAAAATGCGTAAAAATTCAGAAAAACGTGGCATTTATATGTTATTTGGAGGGGGGGGGGGGGGGTACATCTGAGACCTATAGCTCGGAGGACACGGGTTACAGAGACCTAATTTCAGGTTTACATGGAATTATTTATGGACCTCCCTGGATGTAAAGTTTGAAGATTTTAGGTCCAATGGTCACGATTTGTGCCTTGTTAACAGATGACCTCAACATTAAAGGTCTCAAAAACAGGGGAAAAATTGAAAAAAAAGTCGAAAAAAATACATGTGGCGCCACCAGTCTGCAGAACTGACGAAACATTCCATGACCAATATCCATGCAAAAACTCATGGTGATCAATGCATAAGTTGTTCAGCTTTTGTATCAAATATTCCATTATTCTGGGGGGAGGGGGTACTTCGAACCCATAGCTCAGAGGTTTTGGGTAACAGAGACCTAATTTCAGGTTTCGAAGGAGTCTTTTTATGGGCCACCCTGCATGTCAAGAGAGAAGATTCTAGGTCCAGTCGTTATGATTTGTGCCCTTTTAACATATGCCCACAACATTAAAGGTCTCAAAATCAGAGGGGAAAAAATCGTAAAAAATACAGGTGGCGCCACCAGTCTGCAGAAACTGATGAAACACTCCATGATCAATATCCATGCAAAAGTCCATGGTGATCAATGCATTAGCTGTTCAGATACTGGAGCTTTTGTATCAAATTTCACATTATACTTGGGGTACTTCGGAGACACAGAGCTCAAAGAATATGGGTAACAAGAGACCTAATTTCAGGTTTGGAAGGAGACTTTTCATTGGCCTCCCTGCATGTCAAGAGAGAAGATTCTAGGTCCAGTCGTTATGATACGGCCTTGTTAACAAATGACCAAAACATTCAAGGTCTCAAAACCAAAGAAAAAAAAAATCGTAAAAAATACAGAAGGCGGCACCAATCTGCAGAAACTGATGAAACACTCCATAATCAATATCAATGCAAAGAATCATGGCGATCAATGCATTAGTTGTTCAGATACTGGAGTTTTTTTTTCAAATTTTCCATTATTCTGGGGGGTACTTCGAGGCCCCATAGCTCAAAGAATATGGGTAACAGAGACCTAATTTCAAGTTTCCAAGGAGATTTTTTTTAATGGACCTCCCTGTAAGTCAATTTAGAAGATTTACGATTTGTGCCTGGTTAACGAACGGACGGACGGACAGACGGACAGCTAGACAGACAGACAGACGAACAGACAGACGGACGGACGACGGACAAAGGGTGATCGCTATAGCTCAGAGTCAGCTGAGCTAAAAAACTGACCATCGACCATTTTTTGAGTTTCTTACGCTACGGAGCATTTCAAATATTGAACACATGGAAGGCTTTTCAAGAGGGATTAAAGGAAATTTGTAAATGTTGGACATTTAACTGGGGTTGAAGTATTACGTTTCAGTTGTAATGCTAACTCCAGCAAATGTAATAACTTTGTATTAATAATAAAATCAAATTTTCCTGAATTCTATTTTTTTATACAGTGAGACCTCACCTTACGACCAACTCGGTTTTGTGGCTCAAATAACGAATTTTTGTTAAAGGTCCCGAGTCACGTGTTTGTTC
Source organism: Sipunculus nudus (assembly GCA_026874595.1). Taxonomy (NCBI): domain Eukaryota; kingdom Metazoa; phylum Annelida; class Sipuncula; order Golfingiida; family Sipunculidae; genus Sipunculus; species Sipunculus nudus. Next base: position 2,036,633 of record CM049317.1, read on the forward strand.
TTTATATAACACCTCGCTCGACGAACAACTCGAAAATGCGACCAGTTTATCAAGTCCCTAGTTTACAAGTTTTACTGTATACTTTTTACTGAATTGAACCAAAGGACCCAAAGACTAGTAATACTAGATTCATGGCTGTCCATACAAAAATCAATATAACGGTAAAAAGTATTTTATGTTCAGTTGTATATTTTAGTTGTGATGGCGTTAAATATCCCTCGTTTCGTATTTTTTCAGTGATCTGTCAAAAGGCTTGAAGAGGGCATCATATATCATCCCGTTCCGATTGACACCCACCATATTCTCATAGTGCCTTTCAAACCATATACATGTGCCTAGTTCATCAAACCCAACAACGGGGGGGGGGGGGGTATATAAATCCTCCTACAACAGACCCGCATGTGGCAACCCCCGTAGCATATGCCCTCTTCTTCTCTAAATATAGCCAGACAATTACTACGGCAGGCAAGTACATAGGCCCAAGACCGATTCCTGAAAAATAAAGTTAAATCTCTCATATAAAGGCTGATCAAAATTAAATTGTTTGTCTTAAACTGAAGTGTTCAATAAATCATCTTCGCGATTTTTTACATTACCGTATTTGTCAAGTTTATCTTTTATTGTTTAAAAAAAATGCTCTTTCTGGCTGAACTGTTTCTCTTTTTTTTAAATTAAGTTCGCTAAAACTAAGTTGTTTGTTTAATCTCATAAAAGATGCAACTTCGGGCTGAACGTGTAAAAATCGGAAGTGACGGCCCATTCACATGCTACTGTGAGAAGGCTCAGAACTACGGAAAAAGAACACTCACCCCGTCTCTCATACTGCCACGTACCGTCTCCAATGAGAATTATCTTGCAGGGTGTGTTCCCTGTGTTATCTTCCAACTAAAACCACAGTTGATGGATGTCTTTAATACATGTTATAGAAATTAAAGAAAGAATTATCCGCGCAGTTATATGTTCCAAGGAATACTGCTCCGGGCAAGTATGTTCCGACGTTTCCTCTGTTTTCTTGAAAATGATCGAGAAATTCCAGATAAAAAATCCCGATCGAGTAAGGAAGGACATCAACTAGGAACGTTCAGAAGAACGCTGTACACATTACTACTAACCACCAGCTGCTGTCGGGGGGGGGGGGGGGGGGGCTGAGGCAACTTATTCGTCGACAAAAGCGCCCTCCGATGATTTGGTGCCAGGAGCATCAGTATCAGCTGTCATGCCTTGCAACTCATGAACTTCCTACTTTTACCATCCTAGAAATTATAATTTCTTCATGCCCCAGTGGCATATTTCTTGGATACTCGTCAAAGTGTGCCCTTTATTAAGACCCAAAAAAAAATATCTGCCTGTAAAACATTTAAATACCTTAACGGTACTTAACCAGCAAGCCTAGAGAGAAGCACGCACATGTCGACACGGTTGTTAGTGGCTGCTTCCCAGGAATACCTAGCTGCCACCGGTACCTCTGAGTATTCTTTTGTGTTGTTTTTATAGCTACAAAACCTGAACGAAGTAAACGCCATATGGTATAAATGCGGGGTGCAGCGCTAGTGGTAATATTATTCTTGATCTTAAGCATATATAGGTCGTATGTGTCTAATTGAATCAGTCCAGGATGAATAAAGCCATGTAATGTCACGAGCCGTGAGTAAGTCAGTAGGTTGCTCTCATACAATGTTTATACTAACGGTATTCATATTAATTCTTATTATGCTTCTATTATTGTTCATAATAAATAAAAATATTTTGATGTTTCTTCATGTATCAGATGGTGTGAGTAATGACCCAGACCCTAGCAGAATCTTGTAGAATATTGTAGAAACATACATAAACTTAAATATATTATAGATATGTCCGCCCAATTTACCTTTTTATTTTGTTATCCAATCACGTCTTTGAGAAACGGCATACTTAGCTCACTCAATAGGGAAAAGTGAAGACTGATTTCCACTTTTCTGGGGATGACTGATTCTCATTATGCATCGTTAATCTGAGATCAACAAAGTTCTATCCGCAACAACCTGATGCATTTGAGTCTTACCTGAGTATAATCTGATGAACTGACAACAGAGGAAATGTATTTCTTAGTTTCAGACATCCCGTATTTGTATTTGTTGTAGGTTTAAATTAATTTTAGCCATGATGTAAGTGAAAGTCTGTGTAAAAGGATATGCATTTCTATATGTCACGGTATGTGTGCAATTTTTTGAAAGCCACCCTATGTTTCATTCCGCGGCTTCCTAGATCGGTTGATTTGAATTATAAAAAAAAAATAATAATTATAACAATAATAATAATAATAAAAATAATAATAATTATTATTATTATTAGCAGTAGTAGTAGTAGTAGTTGTAGTAGTATTATCTCAAAAAAATTATACGGGATAACTAATTAAGAAGTCGTGATCTTCCACTATACCCTGTTAAAATTATACATTATAATATGTATTAATATTGAAATACATATGATTATCTACAAACACATTTACACATTAAATCAGACGTATAATGATAATAAAATCATGTAGATTGGGAACTATACAATTATAAACCATTCCATTTATTGAGTATCTTGTGTAATTAACTTACAATAGACCATAAAGAATCAAAGATAAATGTTAGATACAAAGAAGTTGAGAAATTAAAAGGGATTCGACGCTATGCTTTAAAGTGGTTGAGGAATTAACAAAACTGAGCTCATATGGCATGATTTTCATAATAATGGACCAGCATCAATAAAACTTGATCAATAACATTCCGTTACCGGTTTAAGAAGCGCAATTACATTATTCGTTGTAGGCAATGAAAGGCAGTCCCGTCCTGCGGCAGAACAACCAATTGATAATGCCTAAGGCGTAAAACCCTCACCACAGGCGTCAAATTCAATCCATCACAGAGTTATGTTTTTAGTTCATGTTTTTAGAGATAAACATCAAACTCTATACTACCACATTGTAAATGTGTAAAACAGGGCTTAGTACAGACATCTGTTAGGGCTTTCTCATGGGATTACACAAATGAAAATTATAACATATTCACCCGGTGTTATCGTGCTCACTCTTCTTCGGCAGAACATTTTTGATTAAATTGTCAAGAATAATTACAAATCTTCAAATCAATAACACTATGCATCAACTATAGATTCGTCATGACCTGCACCTTATCACATATCAATCAGCCATAGCCAATCAAAAAGCCATAACTTGCATGAGAGAAATGTGTGAAAAGTTTAATGATGATCACAGGTATATCAGCTAGGGTTGGGCAGTCCAACAGGTGATGGCCTACAGGTTCAAATGGTCTCAGCAGAGTAGGTTCTGTTCCTGTTTAGATTCTGTTCAGGGGTGTATTAGTGGGACAAGGTGTGATCGTATACGATACACGATGACCTGTTTTTGAGTTTTGTGTGGTCATATGGTTCAAGCGACTATCCATTCATCGGCATCTTTTTCTGGTTTGATCTGCTTGTTTGTAGTGCTGTGTTCATGGGCAATGAAGCTACCTGTTTGCATGTTATTTCTTTGGGTTCATTGCCTTGTATATTTACATGTCCTGGGATTAACCGAACTGTTAGTTCGACGGCATTGGTGTTGATGAATTGGCTATTTTTTAGAAGACTTCTAATGGAGGAATTTTATAGATTTTACTCTCCTAGCAAATGTCTATAATAGAGTCGCTTTTAAGGAAGGATAAACATCTGTCTGTCGTTCTTATAAATGTAGGACAAATTTATTTAAATAAGACAACGAAATATACAACCCAAACTGTATATCTTGTGTTTTAAAATAGCGCAATTTTCATTAAACGAGTATTTTCTTTTTATTTCGTAGTTTTTATAGTAGACATAACACGATATATGCTTTGAGGACAGCATACAGGAAAGCACAGAAGAAGCCTGGAAAGCTTTTACCAGTAAAGTAGGTAGATATACGTGCAGCTGACACATCAGACACAAACCTTCACTTGATGTCATAAGCATAAAAGTATTGTTTTTTATAAATCCACATCAGGTTTTTACTTAGGTTAGTAATATTATAGTTTGCTGGTTATAAAATATAAATTTGAACTTTCATATATAGTCCTACATAAATATATTTATTAATATATATATTCGGATTTATCAGTTTTCTGACATAGATTGTACAACTAGTCCGTGCTCCTCGGGTGATTCAAGTGACCGCGTTATATTTTTTCTTCCTTTCTTTTTGTTTTGCCATGCCGCAAGACGGCGCAGAGGAAAACATATGATTCCAGAGATCACTACTATACTCCCTGCGATGTAAAAGGTCACGTGATACGAGCCAGTCAGGTCATATATTGATCCTAAAATGAAAAGAAGAATTCTGTGCTTATGGTATCTTTCAACGTCAGATAACTACATACCAGACATGGGGTGATTACTTTATATATGAAATCAATTACGATTACAATTACATTATAAGTATACGATAACGATTACAATAACTATAACGAAATTGATTGCAATTACGTTTAACATATGATTACTTCATAAAGAATTCACGATTAAGGCCACGAATAAAACCATATTATTTTCAAAAGACCACACCAGAATTGCATTAACTTACTTTTTTTCAAATGCAACAAAAACTTGTGCAAACACTGAAAGAATAGTTAGTCTCATTAAGATGTGAAATAGATGTAGTCAAAAGTCTGAAGTAAACCTAGACATGATTTAGTTAGTTTGTTGCGCTCAGGGCACAAAACTATGCCGGCTTCTGCTGGTAGTTCATAGTGATCATATATCAATGAAGACATGGCAATTGCCATTACTGCTACCGCTCTGTTGGTTTCTGTGCAGCAGTTAATATGTTCAACATGTATTACATTTGCCTGTCATATTTCACAAGTATTCAGGGTTCATGGTCACTCGTCAGTTAAACTGAACTGATGAGACTTGAGGTTAACTGTTCAAAGGGCTTACAGAGGTGTAGATTGATTATAGACTAATGAGTTGGGGTGCTATGCTGGTTTGCTCATATACTAATGAGGTTACGAGCAGGTAGGTAATACCTGGCTCACTATGATTACTCATGTTTGCAATACCAATTACACAAATAGGTATAGCCAAGAGCTGTGACAGTGAACACTTCACCATGGTCTTAAAAAAAGGCCGTGATGTCCCTGCTAAACATGGTACAAATGAAGGTGACAACATAAAAAAAGTGATTTTATTTACTCCACTATTATTTCATATCAAAATGCTCATACAATCCAGCTAGCTTCGATCAGATACACCCACTACTTAGGTATGATTTGATGGTTCTCATATGTCTAAACAGCCTTTAATGATTCAAAGTAAAATAGAAATTATCTCTGATAATCATGCTTACGATAACTTCATATGCGTAATTGATTAAAATTATTTTGCTTTAAAAATAAATAAATGTAAATAATTATTATTGATTACGATTACTGATACGATTACCCCATGTCTGCTACATATACTCATGAATCCTTGTAGAAATTTTAAATGTCAGTTTACTACAATTAATGTAGTTTTAATCAAAACTATTGCTGCAAGTCCTCAGATAGCAACAATAGTCGAAAGCTAGTAAATGATAATAAAAAATACACTGCATGTTCAGGACTTTTACACTCATAGCCGACACTTAACAATTATATCCGGATCTGATGTCCCGATGCCAACTTGACGTCACCTTGATCCATGAACATAAATGTTCCCATACCTCCGCGATCTTGTTTCCGATTATCAGCAAAAGCTCTTACCTGCTATCTGTATTCCAACTAGACCTCCAGTTCCTTGACAAACCGACAAGATTCCGAAAGACTTGGCGAATAGTTCTATACCCAGGAGTTCGATAAGTATGATGGAACGGAGGAGTGTAAATGTCCCTGGAATAAATTTGAAAAAAAGTTAAGCAAACACTGTGTTTAAAAACAATGTATTGTTTTCTGAAGTAGAAATTCTGTCATAGACATTAAACTGCAAAATCTAGACTCGGACAAACCAAACCAGTGGAGAAACGGTTCTGAAAATTTTCAGGCAAAGAGAACTCTCTATTTCTATGAAAAAAAGCCCAATTAGCAGAAAACGAGAATATTGCGAGTCGACCACTGCGGTTTGTCCAGTCTTTACCCATTATTGATCAAGGCGGCTTCAGTTCTGTCTCTCATGTGCACGAGGTAACTTTTGTATGCAATCTTGTCTGTCCATCTATACATCCCCTGATACGATTATTGACATTAATGACATGATTCACTGTGTCTTTCTTTGTTTTTTAATGCTGACACATTACCTGTCAAGGCGTCCCCCGAGCTAGGAAATGAGTGTCCATTACTCAGAGCGTTAGATGATGCACCATTTCGACCTTACGAAGAAGAAGTTTTTTTATCTTTTTGTATGCGTGAGCTCCAAGTCTTCATAACGCTGAGGGCTCTTACAGCTGGAATGTTCCTTACTTTTATATCCTTCAACGAATTGTTCATGCATGACCAAGTTGTTAAAAGTTCACGAACTCTTTGAGGACTATGCCTTTATTATTGGTTCGAGGAAGGTAGCTTGGTGGTTGATAGATGGTGATCATCTCTGTTTTTATTTTTCGTTTTGGGGGTCAGGCTGACTTTTGCACAATCTTTCTTAACATGGGTTAAGAGCTAATGCGCTTGCATCAAGTTGTTCAAGGTTAGACATAACTCTGTTTGATACAAGTGCGCAAGGCTTAGTCTAGCGCCGTTTGTTAAAGTTGAAGTGGTGTAATGGAAGCAGTGTAGCTGTTTATTCATCTCGTTTGCAGTTACTGCCACAGACTTGCCCTTTGCGCAAAAATTGGCTGAGTAAGTCCATGCTGGTTTTATATAGCTCCTCCTTAATCAGGACTCTCACATTGCCTATAAGTGGCATACGATGGTTAATGGACAACTTGCAAAAAAAAAAAAAAAAACAGACAGATTGCGAATTTCTACATTTTTTTTATCCGAGGGACAATCATAATGCTTTCCGGAAGAAGCAAATGACCAGATCATAGCCTTGTGAAAGGTATTTGAACAGGTGAAGAGGAACAACTTACCACCTCTGCTATGTTTCCTTAAATCCTGATAAAACCCTAAGCCATATCACTTCCTACCAATCTGCTACATAAAAATGCATTTTAACACATTAGCTTAGGTCGAAACACCAGACGGTGACAGCAACGAGTTTGAAGTTTCAGCAGGTGTCCCACAGAGATATACTGCTGTACCCTACGTCTTCATCAGCCTGCATCATTCCGCCCTGAACCAAGCTTTCAATTGGACCGATGACGATATCAAGATCATCTTTTATTGTACTGACTGATCTTGAGTTTACATGCATAAATATAGTGGTATAATTACTGCATTTTTACTTACCTATAGTAACCCCGATTAATGTAATGTATGTAAAGATTAATCCGTAATGGATGCTCAGAGAGAGAGAGAGAGAGAGAGAGAGAGGGAGAGTGAAAGTGAAGAGGTCATGTCAGGTCAGCAAAGTCAACGGAGACCGCAAGAAACGTTTTTATAAGGCTAACCATCACCTATAAACTACGTATGACAAGCCCAAGGTTAAGAAACTGAGGAGAAAATATCAAAGAGTATGAGGATTGGGACGCAATATGCTGATTGATTAATCGTTACAGCTGAGTTACAGCTAAGTTATGTTTCAGACCTTCAGAATGCCTATTATTTTATCAATTGAGACAAGATGACAAAAACACGCAAGGTGTCTCGGCAAACCTAACATGTACTCTTACACACGAGCTGTTGCTTATCTTAACATTGCAGATGACATGCTACGTTAAATATTCAGTGGAGTATTCCCCCTTTTGTACTTACCGATAGTGATCCCGACTATCGTGTTGTATGTACAAAGTAGTCCATATTGGGTGCTCAGAGGGCAGCAGATTATCATTATACCTCCAATGACAAGGGCCAGGTTGTTCATAAGTAAACAGTCAGCCCACGGCTGGTCTGTTATTAAACCAAACACTATCCTGGATACCGTATTAAAGACACCGGCTGGTACCAATAAAAACGCAGCTTTGTCACGGGACATTCCGAGGCCAACAGCGTAATCCGGTAGATACATCGAAGGAACGAGAATACCTACAGAATAAAAAAAATAAACTATTGTTATTATTGGAAGAATAAGAATATGATCAAGATATCATCAACTACAACCGCCAAACGGGAAACATAAGTTTAAGATGAAGGAGCTTTTTCAAAATTTAACTTTTTCTATGACGTTAGATAGTAAACCAATATGATATTTTCAAAACACAATAAAGCGAACTCTTGCATATGAAAATGGCATCTTGAACATTTACACCTGTTGGTAAGAATTTGCTATTATATAACGCATGAATTAAAACATCTGATAAGGAATAAGCGAAACCAAAACACTAAACTTACTTGAAAGACACATAAAGCTCGAAAACCCATATATTAAGAAAACTGGGTCTTTTAGCAAAGCGAGATCAAACATTTCCTTGATGGCAGAATATATAATGACCAATTTACGGTGACAGACTGTGCTTGAAGTAGTCTCTAACCAGTTGTCTTTGTCCACAGCGGACGGGTCAATCGGTGTATGTCTCTGAAAAGGCAAGACGGGTGAAAGGATTAGGTACAATAAATCAAAACGGCAATACAGGTATTTTGTTGTAGATAGGATTGAATTGTGCAACTGAAAGCCGGAAATTCAGACATTATCTTGCCAGACTAGAAAGATCTTCTAGACTATCCTTAAAAATGCTGTAGATTAACCATTCGGTCATTGAATAAATGGAAAGCTAGACGTATCGGTTAATAGGACGCAAGGCAGATTCAAGGAAGCCTGAAAAAGATCGTACATCTCTGTCTAAAAATTAGCATACTTTTATTGAGTCCTTTTAGGTAAACTTTTTGTTGAAACTACAAGAAGAGCAGCATAAGGGAATTCCTGCGGTCTAAAAACAAAATCGCTCTCCTGTATCTTTTTGGTTAAAGAACTGTCTTTCAATGAACATATATAATTAAAACATCAGAATGTCAGGTCATGATAAAGTGTTATGCCTTAAAGAGAGGAGTTATAGTTTGGAAGCAGAATCCAGTCCTCTATCGCCTTGCCCCCGCTTCAGGCGGTGATTTGTATTTTTTTTCAGAACAGAAAACGGTATTAGAGGTGATGGCCATTTTTGACACAGCAAATGCCTTCAATAACAAAAAGTCTGCGCAGGATTTTATGATAATTTCCTTATATCAATTCCATTTGCATTAAATTAACTTCTCAAGTTTATATTAAAAAAAACATTCATTTTTGTTCATTCAAGAATAATTTGAGATTTATGAATATTCTATCTTTGATTCATATAAAGTCAATGGCCGACTCCGAATACTGTTTTTTTTTAAGTTTCGACCTGATGGCATTCATGTGATATTACCTCACTTATATTTTTCCGTCTTCCCACTTGAGAGTTCAAAGACCTGAAGAGGGCGCCACATATCACGCCATTGAGAGTAATACCTGCCATGATCCACATAGCTCCTTTCCATCCAAAAACCTCGATCAGCTTCTCTGACAGCGGGGGGTATATAAAGCCCCCTACAGCAGACCCGCATGTGGCGACTCCTGTAGCAAATGCCCTCCTCTTATCAAAATACAGTCCAACGATTATGATGGCAGGCAAGTACATAGAACCGAGACCCAGTCCTGTAAATAAAGGTAATTCTATTATAAACAAGAAAAACAAAAAATTGAACTGCTGACTAAATCACTAGTCAAGTTAACATATGTTCAATTAAAGATCTTTTTAACGTATTACACACATTTTTGTTTGATTATTTATCTAAGTGACTTAATTATAATTCTTAAAGTTTTGAAGTTATTATGTTCTTGTAGAAATTATTATTTTATATTGGAAGTTTTCAACACTTCGGTAAAGGCTCATGATTTCCCATGTTCTCGGCTATTGTAAATCTTGAATCAAGGATAACATATGTAATATGATACATTTGGACAGCTATTGTATGGTTGTGCACTCACCTGCTACTAAGCCGTAACTGACTATGAGTATGTCGATGTTTGGTGAGAATGTGCAGAGAAAAAGAGCTGCGGCAGCTAGAACACTCCCTCCTACTGCAACGGAACGTGTCCCATACCGGCTCACAAGACCGCTGGCAACCAGACCTGAACATTAATTACTATAAGATCAGATTGTACCCAGATTCGGAGCTATGGCAGCAGGAAAACTACCTCCTATTTCCACCTAACGCGCCCTATACCGACTCAAAACCGTTTGCGATCAGTCCTCAAAACTCAGAATCGGGGAAACATCATATATAGTCCAGCTGTTAAGAGAAGAATTTTGCAAAAAGTGAAAGAAGCATGAAACTTGGCATAATAGTTGGCCAGACCATACTCAATATTTTCAGATATAGGCCCAAGCGGAATTTACCCCATATTAGTCAAAATCCAAGATGGCGGCCAAGATGGCCGCCGGATTATAAAATATCAATACATTCGGTTATATTTGTCCTAGAAGCTTTCCAAGTGCACTATTCCTATGTTTTCGGGGTCGATAAAGTTAGTTATAAGGGTTTAAAGTCTGTAAAATGACTATGTTAATGAATCCTGGTTTGTTAATATTGAAATTGTCCTAGATTTGCTTTCGTTTACTAGCACATGTACAGCAAACATTATTTGTTGGGTTTTTGCACAGTGGTCGCATACATTGTAAATGTATTCGAATGAGAGTGTCCTTTGATGGCTTAGGTTTGTCTGCTTTGTCATGCATTTGGATGCTTGAGTTGTAGAACAGTTTTTATTGCAAAATTACTTTGAATGTTCCTTTATTTGCATGCTTACAAATGTAATTGCTTTGAAGAGGTGATGGTTGCAAAAAAACTTGTCTATCGAAATCTGCAATAAAATTAGGATTGAACTTGTTATGTCCATAAACACTAATCATTAGAATGTTTAAATTTACAAATATGTAATTAGGTTTTACGGTCAGCTTTCATGGAAACCTCTGTTAGTGCAATTGGGAAATATCAGATGCATAAATCCAACTGTGCTGACATATATATATATATATATATATATATATATATATATATATATATATATATATATATATATGCCTGTTTCTATGTAATGTAATGGACAATCGAGTGGTAAAACGCTTAGTCAACATCGTTCCTATCAGTGGGTTGTAATGGCCCGTCCAAAGTGGGTGAATTCCTCCTTGTCCTTCGCGTTCCTCCACCCCTGTATATATACCACCAAAAGCCACCATACAAGCCATGGAGCACACTTGTAATAGTAATTATAACTAACTGTCCATATAAACTATATATTATAATAAAATAAATTAGACAATCCATATAACATAGAGTTTATCTTGCTTCTAACTTTTATGTCAGACTGGATGCGTGCGTGGTAGGATACAGACCTATGTAAGAAGCTGACACCTGTCAGCTGTATAGATTCTGCCTTGTGTGTACCTCCTGAATTTGTACGTGCTAAGTCCCTTTTTCATCAGCACACCCAACGGTTAAATTTGAGAAAATTATTTAAACACTGCACCTTTAAATGATTTTATCATTTGCTTGGGTGGTTTTATTATATTAATATTTAATTTCTGATTTCCTCTGTTTGAAATCCCATAATTTGCATGCTAACGAATGTATTAATGGTTTTGTAGAGGTGAGAGATGAAAGAAACTTAGGAATCCTGTCTAGTATCAAAGTAGGAGCTTGATATATCCGTAAAAAATAGTTAGGAATTTTTAAGTATCTACAAACATGATCTTAAATTTTACCATTAACTTAACATTCAAATCTGTGTTAGTGCAATAAAGAAATAGAAGAAAGTTCAGCTGAAATCGAATTTACATGTACCAGTTTTATGTATTTGAACATCATGTCTGTTTCAAAGGAAAGACTCTTAATTATAATTTAATTAGACTATATGCGCGCAAGACAAGATACGCGCTTATGTAGAAAGTCACACTTGTTTGTTGTATAGACTCTAAGCTTCTTTTGCCATGAAGTGATGGCTTTCAGACTGTATGTTGGCATGAAAACAGATTCAACACACATTTAGAGGTGCTCAGCATGTTGCTGTATGCTGCTTTGTAATATGGTGATAAATGCATGAAATAATCAATACTCATGTAGATACCTTTTGCAGATTACTATTGTTTATATGGTGATGATGCAGACTTTAAACTGTATGCTCGTATGAAAGAACCAACACGTGTCGGAAAAATATCACTGCTCTTTGTTGTGATGCTTTCTTTGTGATATAGAACTAGTTCCTTTCCAATGAGTTGCCATTAAATTTCACTTTGCATAATGTGTTTATGTCAACAAAATACTTTCATTTGCTGACATAATGCACATTTGTAGATTCATGTAGTACCTGCATGTATTTTTAGAAATATTCGCTACATGTATGAGTCGGTGCTGCCAGGTTCAGTCTAGCTTATCTTTCATGGATGGATGCTCAGAAAATTGAAAAGCAAGGCGGAAGATATAAAGAGTCGAATTTACAAAACAAGGTTAAAAAAGTATAATGCACCCTCAGGTGCTAGACATGCATATTATCTTCAACTTGATTACCTCAAAATTCAGACAAAGTTTGGTTTTAGTTTTTATCGACATGTTTGGTGATTGTAACTTTTCTGTGCTTTCAGCTTCTTAGATTTGGCACCTTAGTACAGTTACACTTTTCCTTCGTCAGTTTTATGTCCAATTGCAGAATGCTTGAGAAACTTGTATTTCATACCATGTGCTTCATTACGTGAACCTACATTTTTGATAATACACTACTTCTAAATGTTATCACTGAACAGAACAGTTTATTTCAGCATTCTTTGTAATATTGCCAGCAATTTTTTTTAATAACCTGTGCCTGAATATTTTCTTATAGATTTGGCAGGACAAGAGCGTTTTCCTTCTGGTAAAACACACACAATTTCAACTTACTATCGGTTCTTTTTATCTTATGTGCAAGGTTCAGTTCGATCTACAATTTTGCTTCTTGTGCACTTGAAGATAAAATATGTACTGAATCTTCATGCAAGCAAAGAGTCTGGAAGCTAGCAAAAGAACCATTAACTTATAAACAAAAAGAATCTTTAAATGGATTGTACAACCGGTTAAAATAACAATTACAAGGCAGTCTCCATGGGTCCGATGGCAAAGTAGTGGACGAAATCAGAGGACACGAAGAAAACAACCGACTCTGTTCGGACCACTACAACCCACTCTCATAGCCACATCGGGGATAGAAACTGAGTTTCAAGTGAAGAGAGCCGAGCGTTTTACCAATCGACTGTCCCTTTCATTACACTAAAAGAGACAGTGTTTAAATACTTAAAATTAACAAATCTATTAAATTTCAGCAGGGTAATTAACAAATACGTTTTACCGTTAGATGTGCTGGTAAAAAGGGCAATTTTAGCACAATTTCAATACCAACAAAATCAGACTTCAATCACACAATCATGATACAGACCTCAAACCCTTATACATGAATTTCTCGACCCCAATAACATAAAAACAGTGCACTTGCAATGCATTCTAGGACAAATATAACCGGCTGTATTGGTATTTAAGTTTCAATGGCCATCTTGGCCGGCATCTTGGATTTTTACCAAGATATGGTGAATTCCGCTCGGGTCCATATCTGAACATATAGAGTATGGTCTGGAAAATTATTACGCAAGGTTTCATTCTTCTTTCATTTTTTTGCACAGTTCTTCTCAATATGAAGCTTTACCGCTGAACTAATAGGAATATTACCATATTCTTGACAAAAACCCAGCTAATGAGTATCTGAAGAGGTTCGAAACCTCGAAAATTGAATTTCTCAGCCCCCAAAAAAACATAATATTAGAGTATTTGCAATATTTTCTGGGGACATAACTCAAGTTATTGACATTTTTCAATCTGGCGGCCATCTTGGATTTTGGCCATGATATTTTTTTTTCAGCTTGGCCCTATATCTGAAATTCACCAATAAGCTACAAAGAATACTTTTGCCAACTTTCATGCTTCTTTCATTTTTTGCACAATTCCTCCAAATATGGGAGCTTAACCGCTGGACTAATATGGTGTATTTGTCTAATATATAAAGGGTTTTCAAGAAGGACTTACCTGCACAGTTATATGTTCCAATCAATACTGCTCCTGGAAGGGATGTTTTTCCCTTGTTCTGTTGAAAGTAATCCAGAAATTCCAGGTAGAAAATTCCGAACGAGTAGACGAAACCATCAACCATCAGCAGCATGTAGAACGCGGCAAACATCACTACCCACCCCCAGCCGCCGTCAGGGGGCGCTGATACACCTAATCCACTGACACAAGCGTCGTAAGATGATGTATCACCGGCATCAACGATATCAGCTGTGTCACGCCGTGCATTTCCTGAACTGTCTTCTATTGCTTCTTTCTCCAGTTGCATATTTCTAAGATAAACGTAAAGTTTGCCCTTTATTCAGAACAAGAACACTACCATGCCTCAAGGTAAAACATTTTAATAAACCAACGTCAAACATCCAGAAAGCCCACAGAGGAGCTCACACAGATCGAAATGGAAAACCTAGTTGCCGCTACTGCCGAAAGGTATGAGTGTTTCATGTTTACATTTTTAGATTGCTTCCAACGGGAATAAAGTAAATGCCATAAGTATATATGCAGGGTGCAGCAATGTGTGGCAATATCGACCGTGTTCTCATAGCCGGCTGTGTATGGTTTTATCAGTATATACTGAATTTTGCTAATGTTAATCAAAAACCGTAAGTATATTAGTAGATCGCAAAAATATAGTAATGATATTAATTGTAATCACAATAACTCATGCATTACATTTAATATTAACACAAATATACATTGTTATCCCAATGTTTCTTCATGGGTCTGTCAGCACCAGCGATCACTCTAGTTGGTAGAATATGAGCACTGATACAAACACATAAATAATATATACACACATATATATGTATGTGTTTTCCCCCAATGTTCCGCTATGTAATCACAACCTTTCTGTCCACGTGAAAAAGTGAATATTAGAGCACTCAAATAGTGAGGAGTATTTTCTCGTGTTTCGGCCAACAGAACGTGTTTTTTTCTTTGAACGATCCTCATACTCCATCATCAGTCTAGAATCAACCAAGTCATCAGCACAGTTATTCTTCAGATGTATACAACCACATGAGGCCCTTGAGACTTACTGAAGCATAATGTGGTTGTCAGACAATAGGGTGTTTCTCCCCTATGTTTTAGACCATGCCTGGTAAACCATACTACAACGTCAACCCTCCAGGAAACCCACACAGATCTAAATGGAACACCTCGCTATTGCCGTTAAGCACGAGCGAGTCATGTTTATATTTCAGTTTTTCATGGCTACCAAACATGAACGCCATGAGTATATATGCGTCATGCTGCGTTGTGTATCATTTTTAGCTCAGCTGACTTTCAGTCATGCTAGGCTATAGCGATGGGTCTTTGTCCGTCGACCTTCCGTCTGTCCGTCCGGCCGGCCGTCCGTCCGTTAGCAGGGCACAAATCGTAACCGTAGGGGCTAGGGCCATGAACCCTATGCAGTCTTAGAGGTTATAAAAAGATCTCCTTGCAAACTTGAAATTAGGTCACTTCGACCTATATTCTCGAAGTTATGGGGTGTGTTTGCACCCCCCAGAAATAACTCTTTGAGACAAAATTTTCATCCCAAACCTTCCATCTTTCACATACAGCTAACCTACCAAAAGGGAAGAACCATAATTTTTTTCAGGTCAAAAGGTCAAAGGTCAAGGTCACAGGAGCCTCTTCTTTGAAAAGCCTGTGGATGCATTTTAAGCCAACCCTTTTATCCAAATTCTTTGATTTTTCACATATAGCTCACCTACTAAGTTGGAGAAGAATCCTATAGATTTTGAGGTCACAAGGTCAAAGGTCAGGGTCACAGGATCCACTCCTTTGAAAAGGTTGTGGACACATTTCAAGCTAGACTTTTCATTCCAAACCTTCCAGCACTGATATCGCTTCTCTGCCAACAGGGGAAAAGACCTGTTGATTTTGAGGTCAAAGGTCAAGTTCACAGCACCCACTTCTTGCGTGGAGTCATTTTCAGGCAAACTTTTCAATCTGTACCTTCCATCTGTCATATATGGCTTACCTACCAATAAGGGAAGAAGCCTATTGATGTTGAGGTCAAAAAGTCAAAGGTCAAGGTCACAATATTTAATTGTTCTTAATGCTTGTGAGCATATTTCAAGTGTAACTGTTCAACCCAAACCTTCAGTCTTTCACATATGCCACATCTATGCATCACTCAGTTTGACTCAAACTTCATATTTATGGGTCTTTTTGCTTGAATAAATAACTTATTGATTTTGGGGTCAGCTGGTCAGCAGGTTAAAGATTGCAGGTCAAAGTTATTCACCCATTGGTTGCTAAGTAATTACACCAGATTTAAGTGGTTAGTAGTTACCCATCATTTAGAAAGAATCCAGTTGATATATGGGCAAAAGGCCAAGGTCATAGGTCAGGGATGTTCACAATTACTTATTTTATAGACCATCTCTATTTTTCTTGTATATATAACCATCCCACTCCAGCTGGTACATCTCCCTGTGTGGCTGTAATTGTGAGTGACACTGGTGACATATGACTCCCTTTTGTATCAGCCTATTAAGTGATAAGGCTCAGTGATAAGTACCTCGTTACTTCATAACAAAAACACTGTTGTCAGAATGCTTCAGCCAGGCATTAAGACTATGAGAGTATAGTATTAAGGTTTAGCTACTGATTTATAAGATGATGGGAACATTTTGCAGTTTATTTTATGGAATCCTAGCAATAAACTTAGTTTCCTAGATATCTGAATATTTTAACATATATCACCACATATAAAAGCAAGTGTTTGTTCTCATAATATGTGGATGTGTACCTTGATTTAGGATGGCTTTTTGTTTTATTTCAAGACTCTTAGTCATGC
The DNA here is from genome assembly GCA_026874595.1 of Sipunculus nudus. Taxonomy (NCBI): domain Eukaryota; kingdom Metazoa; phylum Annelida; class Sipuncula; order Golfingiida; family Sipunculidae; genus Sipunculus; species Sipunculus nudus. Next base: position 2,053,616 of record CM049317.1, read on the forward strand.
TTTCTGCATTTCTTTTCTTTCAGGTTTGGCAGTTTACCTACCCTGCTGACCCCATTAAAAAGAAGAGTGATAATAAAAAAATATTGGACTTACACTTTTTACAATTGCATATCTATAAATCTGATATGAGGGCCTGGACATGCCTTTTGAATTATTTTGGGCATTCATTACTGGATAATTTGCCCAAGTTTGGTCTCTTATTGGAGAATGTGAGATATCAAATGTCATACTTGTCAGAAATCCATAATGTCTGCCATTTAGTCACCTTAGAAATTCTTTCTTCAGTGCAGTTTCAGTATTTTTCTTTAATGTTTAGTCCGATTTAGAGAATGTTTGTTGTCTGATTTCAGACTTGTCAGAAGTCCAATATGGCCACCAGGCAACCATCTTTTAATTCCTTTTGATCATATTATCTCAAGAACAGTTAAAGTGAATGCAGTTGGATGTATATTTATGTAATCTTGTAAAGGATTTGGGTCAAATATTTCTGAATAAATATTACCATCATTTACAAAAGTGCAGTACAGTTGGCTTGTATTGAATAAAAATCCATACAGAAGCACCTGTTTCTCAATAATTCTTGCATGTATTTCCCTGATTTTTGCTATATATTTTGATCTTATATTTTCCCTTTGTGGTGTTCCTTTGAGACTGAGAGGTTTCAAGCAAGCTGTTGGAATAGTTCCTGATAGCTTAACAATCATGCGTTTTCCTCAGACCATCAATTCACTGTGTTTTAACCAGACATAGGTGATATATATTTCTGTTGTCATAGAAAATTTTCAACAAATTGGCAAATTGGTTCTTCAAAATTTGACTGGAAGTTGTGAATCTCAGTCCATGATGTCACAGGTCATGCTTGGCAGCTGAGCGTCATGACCCATGGGTCACTTGTTTTATCTTGTTTTCATAGCACACGCTCGGCTGTGTCCAATTCAAAAGATCGAGAATGAATGAAGATAATTAATATGACAAGCCCTGAATGTGTTAGAAAATTGATGATACTAATGGTAGCCATTATCACTATATAAATACTCCCACTAGTGTTCACACATATGAACAATTTTGATCCCATTGTTTCTTCATAGACCTGTCAGCTCAGACGAAGGCTCTAATTACTAGAATCTAATCCCTGAGACGCACACACAGACATATATGGACCCACCATATATATATATATATATATATATATATATATATATATATATATATGTATATATATATATATTCATATTTTCCACTTTTGTTGTCACAGGCCCTATTTCGACGAGAAACGGCCTTTGAATGATCCCCATAAAGTATCATCTAGCGAAGCGGCTGGTACGCCGGACTTGTGCGCCACCAACATGGGTTCGAATCCGGAATGGGCCCAATGTTTTCCCTGAGCAGTTTGTCTTCGTAACAAAATGGGGGCTCGTCGAACGTGACGGTAAACTTTGTGGCCCAGGAAATAAGCTCACCAAAGTGTGACTCCTGGGATAATTAGTCTTGTTCTGATAGCAGAACGCTCTTAAGAGAGGGTGTTTTACGGGTATGACATAAAAGCGGACCAAACTGTCTTGCTGGTGAAGTTTGCTTTGCTAGCGAAGTGGTTGTTACGCCGAACTTGTGCGCCACCAACATGGGTTCGAATCCGGAATGGGCCCAATGTTTTTCCCTGAACAATTTGCCCTCGCAAAAACCTGAGGTACTTGAGACTTATCGAAACATAATGCAGGTACCAGACGAAAGGAATAATCCCCCTTAGTATTAGACATCCCTCGAGTTGTAGTCGTTATAGGAATAATTAATTAATACCCATTATCCGTTCGAAAGAGTGTGTAAAGGGACATTAATTGGTATATCTCCCGGTTTTGTATGTTTATTTTAAAATACAGTTTATTTTTACCTGTGAACCTGGGATCAGTTGATGTCACATGGAAAAGATCACTGAAAGGTGATTATTTGGATTTGACATATGCATGGGTGTGTGCCCTTAATTGTTTGTTGATATAAGGCTCTGTTTATTATCATAATTAAAAGGTAGACATGTTGGGAGGACCGAAAACGTGATTTTGATCGAGTGTTTGGCATCATTTTCTAAATTAGTCTTAAGCATAGCCCCTGCAATTTTATTTTCTTCCCGGAAAACAGAGGGTCATGCATCTTTCGTTCACGAAATATCAGCTTCTAAATCCATCCGAATATGTCGCCTCCTGTCGCCGTGCTTTTCATATAAACCCATATAACCCTACGCTCCATAAGTAGCGGTTACGCTATGGTCAACATTTTGCTACACTACCCGCTGCATTTAACCGCGCTTGCTGGTCAAGTTTGGCCGCAAGGCGGTGCTGTCTCTGTAGATTCCCCCTGGGTAATATTTAACCAATCACATTGCAGGTATCATCAGCACAATCAGATGTTCTTCAAGGTACTGGTCAATTTGCACTGCGGTTGAAAGCGCTTTGTAGCACAGACTTTTTCCACCCCTCTGTAGTGGCCTGGGGCCAGTTATCCAGTTATCCCCACTGTCTGCATATTTCCTCTCTGTCCGTGCAACACGAGCTTGTCACGGTCGCAGCCATGTTTGTTTACACGCTTAGCCAATCAGATTTCTACTTCCAGTTCTGTAGATTTGTTTTTACGCAGAGCCAATCAGATTTTAGTTTATCCAGCGCAACATGACTGGGTGTTTGGCACCTTGCCAAACCTGATGATTCCTGATATTTCTCACAGCGTGTAAGTAGAAGGTCACCAGGAGGTCACGTGCTGTGTTCAGAGCGTATTATAACCCATATAAACAAATTGAAAATTTAAACTGCCAACGCTTTATTTATTAAATTTCCACGTTCACCAATCTGCTGTATATATGTTATGTTTCGACCCTAAAATATTTTTCGCCAAAAATATACTCAGGTTTGCAATATTCAGTGCCCTGTCCATATCCAGTTGTAACGCAAAAGAATGGACTGATCTGGTAGGACCCGGAAATAGGCCATTCACCTGTTGGTACTACAGCATCAATTATATAAAATAAAGATTATAGGCTTTATATGGTGATGCAGTTAAACAATAGTCGTCTCAGCTTATCTTTTTTCAGTCTACATGGCTTTATCTAGGTCTGGCAGTAGGTCCTAAACTGTTGAGTTAGGCATAGAAGGTGAGCCATGTCTCGCAACAGAACCATTAGCTGATAATACTATTGTCAATATCACAACACTTTCATCAAGAGTCATATCAAACAACCCATCAGTCGCTCATTTTTTAGTAAACCTCCGTGCATAGAACCTCTTTAGCATGGAAAATGACCGAGTTATAAATATTCCTTAAATTCTCGCATATTCCCGTTCAACAGCAGATGTCGTGAGTTTTTAGTCACTTAAGGTCTGCTAATCGTAAAAAATCGTAAAATTGACATTTTTTTATGAAAAATCGTGACATCATAGTTGTTTGTTATAAAGATCTATTTTGTCACAAAAACACTTTCCTGGTGTTATATTGTATCAGTTGGAAAAAAAATAAGCATTTTAAATCAGATGTCAACCCCACGTCGTGTGTATACAGGACCACCGTAAGCTCGGCGGGAACCAACTGGGTATCACATTGCTTATTGGTTAACTATTTACTGGCGGTGCATGGTACATCGTTGATTGACAGGTTTGCGGAAGCCGCTGGTCAGTCAGCCGGGACTTTGCTTATCTTTATTACCGGCACTTGATAATTAATTAACACTAATTACCGCGAACACTTCCTCCTGTGCTCTGACCCCTGAACTATTATAGAGATGGTAGAATTTTGTTTAAGTCTGGGTCAATGCCCAAAATTACGTCAGTTCTGTCCGATACGGTAAAGGTCGTGGTATCAAGAATATGTCATTAAAATATAAAACTGCCGCTTGTTATTTCAGTAAACTTCACCTTGCTACGGCTTATAACCATTACCTTGCTACGGCCTATAACCATTTCACCCGTGTTATTATGATGTCTTATTTTATGCTAAATATTAAATATGTCGATGTTATTTGAATACATTCAAAAGCTGGTTTAAAAAATGTTTGTTTCATGACGTAGCCCAGTAGTAAAAATCAATAAAACATTGCATTGCTTGGCACTCGTCACTTCCTATTTATAATTATAATGCTCTGTTGGTTGTCCTGTGGGTTTGCGTGTCTCCGTGGATTATTCCGTGAAAGCTCTCTAATAATGTCGACCTTCACTGAAATCGTTAACACTTTACCCGGTAAATACGGCACCTAGTGAAAAAGTCATCCTTGTTTCAACATTCATATTTCGTGCTGCTAAATGGCTTATAGCGCTGTATAATGCGTAAAAGAAAGTTCGGATATGTTCGGGAACGCGGTCAATCAACATCGGGTACCGATGACCTAATTATCGATGACCAGCCACTCGGAGCAGTAACTTCTGTTTAACCGTTCTAGAGATGTCATTTCATGTTAATATTTCACCATGACAAACTATTTAATTTTCAATTTTGTTTATCGAAACCAATTAAATTCAGGATATATTATGAAAAATATATGACTCTCACTTGCGCTGATATTCCTGTTTCCCATTGAAAACGAGATCACTCCTCAAATAATCTTTGTGGCCAGTTTCTTAAAACAACCATTCAACAACTGCACGGTCTTCGGCGCGATATATCCTAAAAAAACACCAAATGTAGAGTTTTCAAATTTTGCATTTAGGTAAGTTAGCATGTAATCTAAAATTCTTTTCTTCTTTTTTTCGATATTTGTATGTACTTCCACGTAATATTATTTTTACATACAAACTGTTTGCCAAATGTAAAATATTTAACGTTAAAAAATATAAAATAAATTATTTAAATTTTAAAATATTAAATGAAAAATCTGAGACGATGTTTTATCTATCTCATCTAACAGAGGATATACTAAGGATTTTGAATATGTATATATCATTGTGGCTAAAATTCATTTAAATATGAATGCTTAAGCTAATTTAAACCAAGGTTGTTTGACGATCAACAGATCTAAAAGCTTGTCAAATGCTATCTGTAGCAGAAAACCATTCGTTAGGGCCCTGACAAAGTCTATTTCCTGAGAAACCGATCCATATAATTTTGCCGTTTGACACATTAGGTGTTCAGCTCGCTACTGCAGCTTACAATGTACTACAGCGGAGACATGTCATGCCATGAGTCATGGTAACCACGATCATGCAAAAAAAAAGTCTTTAATGGTGCTTGCCACATCCAATACATTCTTGAAGCTTGGGGAATATGTATCACGCATAAAATTAACGACAGGCCTCATAAAATTTATGAAACCGTTACGCAAACATTCCTTGACTGGTGTGATCATCCGTGAACACCCTTTGATGTATGGCTGCTCTTCGCTTGTTTCGTCCACTGCCCTTTACCAATCAGGAATGTAATGCATTGGTTTGCGCCCGACCCACCACTTAGAAAAAAATGGAGGTTAGGGTCGCGCGTTAAGACCAAAATATATGGCCGGGAAACGGAAAAGTGGTGCCGTTTTATCTTACCTTATATATATATATATATATATATATATATATATATATATATAAACCTATATACGTGTGTGTGCATGTGTTAATCAAAATTTCTTTCTGACCCCCCCCCCCCCCCCCCATATCGAATATCATAACCATTGCACCGTAATAAGCTCTCCCAGAGACACCATTTGGATCCTGCTTATCATAGTCAGCTTATGATGACATATGACGAAGACGTTCTGGAATGCTGTGACCACATTTTCCTGTTTTAAAGTTTAAATTGTGAATTAATCCACTTGACTTGGTCAATCCATCCCTCGAGGGTCCAAAAGTCTCATAAATGCCTGGTATGGAGACAGGCGGGCGTACAGGCATAATGCTGATTTATATTTTGACCAGCTGATCTGAACTGCCTTTGACTCGCTAGATTCGGAGATTGACTCGATATATTTGGAGATTGACTCATTAATTCTTGAGATTGCTGCCATATACGAAAACATATAACTTACACCTTTGCGGTCTTCTTTCCCAGTGCAGTGATAGCTTCGATCTGTAGGTCAGCCAGGCGCACGTTTCCTGTGTTCATACACGCATGATGTTTTGAGCTGTGTTGTGCGTGCCCCTGTGCTACGCTGCGAGGCCATAAAAGAGGGATAATGTGGGGTTAAGTCCGACTAACCTATAGACCCAATCGAGTCAAAGCGAGGCGCCCCTGACGTAGCTTATTAATATTAAGTGGAGGCAGGACAGTGGCGAAGCCCCTTGCCTCCAACCTTTGTTCGCATAGCACTCCAGCAAGCACCTAGGTGTTACAAAACTACAATAAAATCATGGTATCCAGGCATTATCCAGCTGTTGTGTAGTTGGATGCACGTCAAAGCAGAAATAGCCTAATCAAAGGGCGTCACAATACATAAGATCCCAAAAGGCCCGAATAGTCCTGGGACCAATTTCCATAAGGATCCTTAATTCCAAGTTTGCTGCCATTACTTTTTCTTTTGCCATGCGTATCTTATATCTTGCGCTTGAAACCAGTCTATTATGCTAAAAATTCAAGTTATATTCATCAATACAATCAGGACTAATGTCACGAGTAAAGTTGACTAAATAAGAAATTGCAGGCATTCACATTGTAATTCATTGTCAGTTGCTTAAATACAGTTGGCATTTTTTTATATTAGTCTCGTTTGGTTTCCAGTCTTATATGACTGACACATCACCAAATTGATGGAATGATCTGAGAAGGAAAAGTAATTGAAATTGCCAGGAAATACAGTATAGCATTAATAATTTGAATACATACATTTAAACTTGCATACGCATGTAAACTATTTTTTACTTGGCATGATTTATAAAAAGATTTGGAAAGGGAAGATTATAGTCCTTGAAATCAAAGTAAAATTGCAATCCCAAATTTATTGATATGTTTACATTAACAGGCTTTATAAAATTATTACACTGAAGTAATACACGCACATATAAATTAATATATTTATGTTAAATTGTATAAATTAATATATATAATGTTACTTTGTATACTTACTATTTATATATGGAAATACAATTGTAACAGTTGTCTCTTTTATTGTGTAGCAGTCATACATGTGTTTGTGTAGCGCTAGCATTGTCGGTTGTCATGGGAGACGCACGAGCTGGCTTGGCCCAGGTGTAGGGTCTGACGTGTACAAACACAGCGCTCATGCTGATCTGGAACTTTCTGGGCTGGTCGAGCTCGGTGAGCGCGTGTCTTGTAATGTTCTTTGGGCGTATGTATTATGTATTGTTGGGTTCTTCGATTATTCGTGAAATATTAGTTTCTAGAATATGCGGATGAAAAGTTATAAATAGGGGCTGTGTTTGAGAGCCGAAGGGAAGGGGAGAAAAATATTCCAGCGGACACGGAAGGGTGTGAGTCAGTTTTGGACCTGTCCGATAATTGCAGTAATTTCAGGGATTCTACGAAGTCTATGCAGATTAAGTGCGGCCTGTCTCCAGTTTGCTTGCGGGATTATTACAAGAGCTTTACTTTGGACTATTTGAACTGTTTACGTGGATTATTGGTTTTAAAGGACATGTTGTCGCTGTGACAGTGGTAGTATCCAGGTACTGTACACTTTATTTATTATACTGTGTAATTGTAATGATTAACTGTTATGCTGTTGTGTTACTGTGTAATTGTATTGATCTAGTGTATTGTAATATTAGGGTTGTTTTAAGAATAACTTGTAATGATTTGTAAACAGAAAACAGCTGACTTCTTTGTTCATTCCCCTAGACATTTCACGCTGCCTATAGTGTTACAGAATCTGATTTTTTATTTCTCTCCGTAACAAAATTTTTGCCCGTCACGACTACGTGATCTGTTGATATTAGGTTCCGTAACACAATTGATTAAATTCTGTCAAAACACCAAAAAAGGTGGAATTGATCTAAGAAGAAAACGTAACTGAAACGACCAGGAAATACAGTTTAGTATAAATAATTTACATACATACATTTAAACTTGCATTCATATGTAAACAAGCATTTTATCATATTTAGCATGATTTATGAAAAGGGTTTGAAAATAGAAGATTATAGTCCTTGAAATCAAAGTAGAATTATAATCCCATATTTACTGATATATTTTAATGAACATGCTTTATAAAATAATTAAACTCATGTAATATACACACACACACACACATATATATATATATATATATATATAATTTTATTAATTCAAATATTATGGTACTATATTTTTTTATTTATATATAAATGAAAATATATTTCAATTTAATTTTGTATGATTAGAATTTATTTCAAATTATATGTATACATATACGTACTTACAAAAACTATTCACAGATAAACATGTACACAAACGTACTTCTATTATACATCTATTGCGGAATAAAACGATTCTGTCCCAGTGCTTTAAATGTATGCATACAGGCCTACATTTGAAAATATACATACATGTATTGGTTATAGCCCAATGAAATGTTATGCAAGCCGTGAGGTTTGCGAGGCTTGTGTCACATGGCTGGCGAGCCGTTTAGGCGAGCCTGCCATGATTGACACAAGCCTCCTTGGTCGAAGGTCACGCGTGTCATTTTTTGGCAGCGCACCAGTTCTTTGCCATATTTGGAAAGTCGCTATGCAACTTCACTTGCATGGTCACTTTTCATGACCCTGTGATGCTAGCAGATTTGAACGTACAGTTAGAACAAAGGAAAATACGCCGCATTTGGGACAAGTAAACTTGCATACATATGTAATTTTTTTAATTAGCATGATTTATTAGATGGTTTTGAAAACAGAAGATTATAGTCCTTGAAATCAAAATAGAATTATAATCCAAAATTTATTGATATGTTTGAATGAACAGGCTCTATTAAATTATTACACTAAAGTATTATATACATACACACACATGAATATTTATATAATTTCATGAAATGTTACTTATTTATATGTATAATGTTACTATGTTTTTATTTATATGTGGACATGTAATTGTATTATATTTTGTTTAATTAATTTTTTTTTTACTTATGTATACATATACATACACAAATAACACCGACAAATAAATATGTACACACACTTACTTTTGTTATTTAAGTCATATATATATATATATATATATATATATATTGTTGAATAAATAGTTTCTGTCCCATATATATATATATATATATATATATATATATATAGTATATTATAATAATAATAATAATAATACAAAATGAAGACGAGTCAAGTATTTTCAGACATTTTACTATGACGTAGTTCCGTGCAACCATCAGGTAAGGCTGCCTGACTGAAAAGGACTACATCATACCGGTATACGTGTTACAGAGACCCTGAGTGTATATATATTGCTGGCCTGTTGTGTCACATGTAACTAAGGCTGTTGAGTGTAAATGTGCACCCTGGGGCAAAGATGCAAGCATCGGATAGAATCTGTCGGGATCCGAGAGGACAAGGGTCAAAGGTAGTTGTATGAGGGGAGCTGGTAAGAGCTAGGTTGTACTGAGAGCAGTTATAGTGACAGTGCTTAAAGGAGGCTATATGTGTATAAACACGGGGCTCTTCAAGTGTTTACTTGTGGCTATTATGAAAGAAAGAAGGAAAGAAAGAAAAATATACTGAGGGTGTCTCTCACAATTTTCAGGAAATTTTTATCAATATTAATGGCTACGTTTTTGCTGTAAGGTGGATTGTACCATATGGTACCTCGACGGCGTTTTCTCTTTCGGTTGCAGGGTACGGGTTTCGATGTTGAGGTATATTTTAATTGGTAGCTGTATCCGCTTTTTTAAGCGCTTCTTGGTATATGGGTGCTGCCTGGTTGAATGATTCAGCGTCTGAGGATATTTGGGAGAGACGTTAATAGACCGAATCGGGTATATTTTTGGTTATTCCTGGGAGGTGGTTGGATTTGCAGTTGACATATAATGGCGTATTATTTGTATTCGTTAACGGTTTGTGTTTACGACGGTTTTTTTGTTTGCCTCAATTGTAATCTTTAGGCCGTGCCTTTTGGATATTTTGCTTAGGTCTTTCTTTACGGCTTCTACCTTTTTGGTGTTTTCCTTTGTGATCCCTAGCTAGTCGATCATCCCTGTATAATCCAAATAGGTTTCCGTGTTTATTTGTGATGAGATGGAGGATGAAGCAACTCACGTAGCTACGATGGTCACGGTGCCGAAACATGTGAACTTGTGGGCTCCTTCGTCCTCCATCTGTGCATGTACTAGCTGTTTAGATGAGTTATTACTGAGATAATTAGGAATTTTACTAATTCTAAAAAGAATATACTATGCTGATTTACACACAGATTTAATATTATATTCCATACTCAAATGATTATCAAAAAATAACTCCTGAGCTGCATACAGTATCCACAGGTTTAGTATTATTTCCATCAATGTCAGTATCCTGTCTATGTATTAAAAATAAAGTATACATATATACTTATCATCATCTAAAGACAGATCACTTGCACGCTTGTGACACAGAATCACCGGACTTATGATGAACCATCAGATTACTGCTAAGAACTAATACAGATCTACATGCATTCTACATGATCTACATATACATAATTTAGGATCTTATCAAATACATATTTATACCTGATAAGTACACAAATATAAATATATGTACATATGCATATGCATACACATTCGAGTTACTGCTGTATCGGCTCTTGTTTATTATTGTTTTCATGCCCTCAGTACAGACCAAAACAAGCAGCAACTCTCTATTTGAATGTTTTAAGGCGACGCCGCACCAAGCCCCCGAGGGGTTTCAATCCGTCATGCCCTGATGCGTGCAGCCCTGTTAATAAATCTTTATGCACATACACATGAACTCATAATCACAATTCTAAGAACGAAATATTTGACGAATAAGAACATTAATTTTCTAAACAATTCTACAATCAACATTTGAAAAGAATGAGCCCGCCAGCACAACACCAAATACAGTCAATGAATGTTTGAATTATGCTCTGATCAAACGAAATACATAAATGTAGATATATATATACAGGTACAGGTACACTTACACAAGCATACATATTGAAGCTACTGCTGCACCGGGTTTGACAGGAGGTTAAAGCTCAGCATGCCCTTTCACAGGCCAGTGCAAGCAGTAGCTCATTTATTATATAACATGTAAGGATCTGCCGCTTCAGTTCTGGGAGGGATTTTGAAAGTTAACATTCCCTTAGAACAGACCGTTGCGAGCAGCCCAATTTTACTATATCTACAGAGATATGCACGTATGCATATAGTAATAAAAACATCATAAATGGTTATAACATATAAATGTGTATAGCTATTTCATTCACTTCTCTCTCTCTCTCTCTGTATATATATATATATATATATATATATATATATATATATATATATATATATATATATATATTACTGTCACGTCCAGGTTATTGCAAGGAGGGTTTATACGGCATGCCGCGAGGCTATTACACGGTGCATGCAACTCTGTTTTCTTCACGATTTATATACATGCTTGCATTTTCACGTATACATACATATATGAACAGAAGATGCTACCATAAAATTAGATTATCCTGCAATTATCATTTCACCCAGGCATTTCTCTGAATAAAATAACAGGTATATAAATACAAATAAAACATTAACAAGACTGGAACTTCTGCAAGGCAGAAGATATGATGGACCAGAGAGGCTCAGAGCCCGTTGGGACAGACACCCGCACATCTGCAGTGTTCTGAGTTCCGGGCATAAGAGAGAGATGTGATTGGTTTGTGCAAAGTGCGACGTCGCAGGCAAAACTTAGAAATGACTTAAATCTAGCAAGACAAGTTGTTTTTGTTTCTTCACTGAAAATTTGGGTTTGATAGTGCCAGAAATACTAAGCCTTAGTGGAAATCCAGAATATTGTGTCATAGAGGGGTTTCCCTGCGGCTTACGTCACTGCCGAGTTGAGAGTGCTCTTAGTAGCGCCGCGCTTTTTTGGAATAATAAAAAGAAAAATAGCATTTTTTCTTTCATTATCTCTTTATGCACAATCTGAATTAATAATTTATTTATTAACAAGTGAGTTATATGACAATAAAATTAGTTATGGAACACGTTTGCTTAAACAAGAACACGTTTGCATTTAATATATGGGGTGCGACAGGGCAGTTGCATGTATACAGATGTACAGTGTTTCCCGGTTATTTGAGACTTTCATCCCATAAGCCATGATGGCGCTAACAGTTCTCGGCTTCAGTTGCAAATATAGGATTGCTTTGAGGGATAATATGATTTCAATGCATATTTTTAAATTAAAAAAGAAATAAGTGCCAGAGAACCCAACGCTCACCAGTCATTTATAACAAGGTTATGAATATTTCTTATAAGCTATGTTTTTTAAGCCTATAATTGGGCCACATTTCTAAATTTAAACATTTATACTAAATTTAAAGGATTTTATAAAGATAAAAGTAAAAAATGAAATGATTTGTGAAGATTTCAAAATTAAATACTCGTTAAAATCGTGATTTTTAAACTTAACTCACTTAACAAGAAAACGCCTGGGGATTATTAACTAAATTCTCGATTTATTTAAGAAGTTTTTCTGTATCTGATTTAGTTGTGCTGGAATAAACTATTTTTGTTAAAAATTAAAATTAAATTAAAATTCTTAAAAATTCAAACCTGTTCCTCGGAAACAAAGTTTATTATAACCAAACTACAGAGAATTTTCTTAGCTTTCAGAAAATGTATACTTTAGGGGGTATTAAAACATTAGATTGTTCCATGCAAAGGAAAAACTGAAACAAAGTCAGGTCAGGTGGGGGGACCAGTCCTGCCACCTTAAAGATTATCTTAAATTCGATGCCCAGAAATTCATGTTTTAAAGTATTTACATTAAACATTTAGCTTCCCTGGCGTAAAAGGTGTTCCAAAAGTCGGAACAATCATGCGCAGTAGCACTTCCACCTTTAAAGGTTTCGGTGATCTCGTGACGTTTCATAACAGGGGCCGTATCAGCAGCTAATGGCAGGTGGCTTGTTATGTGTATATGAACACGACCATTCTTACCATTATTTTCTCGTGGATAAGGGTTAAAAAAATATTTAAAAAAAATCAAATTAAAAAAAAAATTAAAATGAAACCTTCTGTTCCTTTCAAGGGCAAGTAAATTTCATAATTTTTTTCCCTTTGTTATGTAGTGCTTTTTCTTTTTTTAACCTTTATTATCATCTTCACAATACATTGATACATTAGTACAGTCATATAAGATTTCATTTGAAAGGTACATCACATTCAGGATCTATGGTGCAGTTCTTGTTCAAAAAGGTATATCGGGTTTATTAAATTACCATATTTGTACTTGCTGATACATTTTTTTTTCTATCAAAATATATTCGTTAATAATGTCTTTGTCATGTTGTGTAAGTGTTTCTGTTTTCTCATATCCTAGTATGGTTTCTCTTTCTGTTAGTGTGATCCCTTTACATAGTTTAACACAGATGTGGGAATCCACTGTGTCCCAAAACGGTCTTAGTTTCAAACAGTTAAAGAAAAAATAATCGACTAATTCTACTTATTTCAATAGAAACACCTGTTTGTGTCAGTAACACCAATTCTTTGCAACAGCTAGGATACGGGTAGGATAGATGTTGTGGACGATTTTCCACTGTAAGACTCTTAACCTGGTTTCTTTAGTACAACTGTATATGTTTTTTTTTCCATATAGCACTTTTAAAATTAAAATTTTCATATTTTTGGTTCAAGAACTTTTGAATTTGTTAGGGTCCTACGCCATCATTCGCTTAAGATAGTCAAATAGATCTCGCGGTCCAATTACTGATTTCTTTACCTCGTTCTAAATAGATTCACTGACTTGAACGCCACCTGGTGTCTAAGTGAGCTATGCAAAACAGCTGTCTTTATTTACTACATTATATTCCAGTAGTGTGCTTGGCCCAAACCCCTTTTTCTGCACTATCTCATCAAATGATAGATCTGTCCGTTTCGAAATATATCTTCCATGTAGATAATATTTGCTTTAATCCAGTCTCTGAAGAACAGAACCGATTTTATATACGTAAATGCCTCATTATTCCATATAACCCTCGATCTAAATGTACTCCCATTGTACTAGTTTTGTTATACGTTAGCCATGTGTTTAATAAACTTCTGTAGAAATCCGATTTTATTTGACGCGTCCCTTTCATATTAATGGGTTTGACACTACTCTGAAATACAGAGAAATGAATTCCCATTTTCCCATAGTTGTATAACGGAATGTTTTTCCCAAGTTGTTTTATCGTTCTTGTCTAATAATATTATCCATGCTAGGAGTTAAACATGTTGTATATCTTTGACTAATGACTCTCCACCATTTTCATAATCAGATTACATTATTTTCTGTTTTACTTTTTCAATGCCCTTTTGCTACTGGTTTTTTTTTTCCGACAGATAAATTTGAAATCATTTAATTAATGGTATTCATTACTTTTTCAGCCATATACAAAGCTTACATAATGTATACCATCTGGGATATAAGAAAGGTTTTCACAATTATTATTTTCCCCATTATCGAGAGATTTCTCTTTTCCCATTTCTTAATTTCTTCAAATAATATTTTTACTCGGAGCTCCCAGTTGGTTTAATATCTGATGCCGGCTTACAGCTGTTAAATTTGACCCCTAAAACTTTAATTTCACATTTTGGATAGATATTCCATTTAATTTCTTCATATTTTTCTTGTTTATGTTTAAAGTTCCCTATCCATACAGCTTCCGTTTTATTTGGGTTTAACGCCATTCCGGAGATTTCTGTTATTTGCTTAATTTATCTAAAGCATATTCTGATATCTACTTGATCTCTCATGAACAAAGTAACATCATCAGCATACAGTGCAATTTTAACATTGTTTACCGAGTAATTAGTCAACGGTAGTTTAACACCTTTTATTTCATTTGTTTGTCTGATTTTAATTGCAAAAAGATCAGGCCAAGAACAAAAACCAGGTGAGAAAATGGACACCCCTGTCTGACCCCAGACTGAACTTGAAACATTTGAGAAAGCCAGCCGTTGAGTTGTATACAGTTTTAACTGCCATTGAATAAAACTGACACCCGATGCATGAACTGCGAACCGAAATCGAATATCTTCATTGTCTCTAGTATATACTCTTTGTTAATCGAATCAAAGGCGCTTTAAAAATCTAGCGCTATTACAGCACCAGAAATATTTTCTTAGTTTCGGTAATTAATGACGTCGTCTATTTGTCGGATTATTGTAGCTATGTTGTGACCTCTAATAAAACCCACGTGGTCTGGATTTGCTATGTCACCGATTACGGACTGCAAGCTCATAGCGAGCCTGCACCTTCGCCAACATTTTATAATCGGTGTTGCATATACTGATAGGCCGCCAATTACGCAATTCATCCTTTGGTAATGTTTTCCCTTTGTGCAGTAAAGTAAACTTTTTGTTGTGTGGATAACATTCCTGTTTTATGTGCATAGTTAAAAGAATTAACCACTAGTGTTTTCACAGATGGCCAAAAAATTTTACAAAATTCCGTTGTAAGTTCATTGTCAAGAAATCCTTTATATGCCATATTTAAGGTTTTTTTAAGAGATCATCTATTTAATATATTAAGGTGTTGTAAAAGAAAATAATTAACTTGTTTTTACTTTAAGAGACATGGGACTTCTTGTATAGTTGACCTTGGGTCAAAATCAGCATGCAATACATAGATTTCTTCAATGTGACAAATGTGTATAACAGCCAACAAGTTTTGTTTACGTGTACAGCGGAGACACAGAGTCAAGGGTTGAACTTGCCCTGGGACAGTGCTGTCTGTCCAAGTACAGCCAGGTCAGACAATGGATAAGTGGGTGTAGCATTGAAGCTTCTGGGACAGCATGAGTGTCTTCAGTACTTGTCAGAATGTTAAAGAGAGAAGGTGGTTCCAGACAAGCATAAAAATAAAATAATACCGGTAACGGCAAGTTACTCAACAATCAAAATGGAATACCGGACTTTTTTAAATACCTGGGAATAACAAGAAGTAGGATGAAGTAGTGGAACCTTGTGCTATTTTTATATGAATCATTGATCAGCCCAGGTCACTAGACTTAACATAAGGATTATACATAACAGCGTGGCTAGCCATGAAGATTCGGTGTACACAAAAACTCTACTAAGATATTATGGGAAGTGACAATTAAGTGAAGCAGAAGTCAACTTGAATGATATTTGTTACATAAGCATTAAAGGAATATATTGAAGAAGCTCGACCAAGGAGGAAAGACTTTATTTGTTTGAATGGACTTTGTATCTTATATATACACACATATTGGTGACAGCCATCTAATCCCGGACTTGATCCGTTTTTCATTTTCCTTAAGGCATTTGCAACTTCAGCCGAGACAACGAGACCTTCACATTCCCCTTTCATTTTTTTAATAAAGCCTGGGAATTATCAGACCATCTTTTAAATGAAATAATCTTAGTTAGCATGTATACATCTGAAACCCGTGTTCCGGTCGATGTTGGCTGGTCAGGACTTTTGAGGGCTCTCGCAATCAAGTGTTCTTTCTTTGATTTGTGGCTTGGTGGGCTGTCGTTGTGTGAGTATTGTATCCGTGCGTCGTGATTACAGGTTGTGGACTGTAATTTGGCCGGATGAAAGAGCTGAATTATTAAACAAAAGGATGGCGGAAAATCATACAAACAGTGAACAAGGACCTGCATCTAGCGTTGCTAGCAATACGAAATCAACCAGAGTTGAACCTGTATACATTCGGTGCAAAGAATTACCGGGCTCTAAAAAAGGCCGAGGCTCAAAACCAGGCTTACATAACATAAATTGTATTTTCTTGGTAAACACATCTCACGAGAAGCGTCCTACTAAGAATGTAGTAAATACGAGCATGAGTAAAAGCGGCTAAGTTTGAAAGGTTGTTTTTTATGCTTTATTTAGATGTGATTATAGCATTATTAAGTTGGACAGGTAGTCAAAGTAAACGAACCCTTTTCAATAAGTGGGAAGGTTGGTTAGATAGGTGACAGGGGGATAGGCCCAGTATTGCTTGTAATATCGTTCACCCGGCGACTACAGTGTGTCAAGTGCCTGTTACTTTTTATCAAATTGTATGCGTCCGCGAGGTCAACTTTGCCTTAATAACAATATTTAAAGAGCTTAATTTAACTTAAATATTCCTGATATAAATATGATAAAAATGAATATTCAATTTATAAATTTGCATTCAAAGCATATGTCAATTCATTAAAACGTTTACACCTGTGACATTTTGTAAGAAGTGAGAACATACTCAAGAAGACTCAAGTTTAGTTATATATTTTGGTTAATTATGGGTACGTATATACTTAAGAGATTTTATTACAGATTTATGTTAACTCTGCTTGTTCCAAAGACGTATAAAATTTCACTATTATTGTAATTTGTCCCTTGGAAATAGAGTTTCACTTAAAATATCCCAATACGTGTCTACTTATCCAAAAGTATTGAAAAATGCAAAGACACAAACGTGTTTTTATTTTGATTTACTTGCGTTTACTCCCATAATACGCCATCACACGCGTCACCTGGTGTGGGCATGATTAACAATGCAGCTTGAGGGGCCGTCTCACATGCACCGATGTTGTTCATGCGATAAGTTCAGTGTCTTCTGACGTTTCCACTGGCAACACGTTTACAGGCTGCAGAATAGAAGAGCGTTTAGAGAGTGTGTTTTTTAGAAGCACATTCCATTTTAGCGAACTAAGAGGAAAACAATTTGGCGTGCATGACGCATATGACGTATTATGGGGGTAAACCAAGAAAATCCCCAAAAGGCATGTTTGTTGTACCTAGCGTCAGAGGGAGCTCTTTTATTGTCTGTTAAAGAACATAACGATGTTAACGTGGTATTAATGTTACCATATGATCTACAAAATTATAGAAGTTAGCTATAGGAACTCTAGTCCAAAACTAAACGATGAACGTCAAGAGTATAGTTCTGGACAATCTCAACCCTGTCTCTTCAAAATTCGATCGGTTCCCTTCTTTAGTTAATAAGTAATACTGACAATAATAAAAATCGTCTGTAACTTTGGTCTTTGACATTCTGAACCAAGGTTGAAAGGTTCCATCCTGTAGGTCTGGAGTCACATATGTATGGTTTAAACCATGTGAACCGAGTGAGGTAGCCATGCGTGGAGAAATATTCAAAAATAGACAATTAATCCCCGTAACTTCATTGACTGCATAAATATTTACGCACTGAAGTAATACATGCGCTTGTATTTGTTAGAGAGAGAGAGAGCGAGAGAAATCAACCACTCGAAACCATCATAGATCTTAAGAAAATTTCGTTTGTTTGTGACAACAGATATCAACACTTGATTATGGATATTAATCGAGGTAGCCAGTATTTTGGTCTGTGGCAGAAGCAGTTAAATTGAATACTAAACATTTACAATAACGAACCCGTGCACCAGGAGTACCACCTGAAGGGCACTTTCTATGAACATCGACCCAGCGATAGACTATTGTCATCAAAATCATGATCTTGCAGGGTTGATGCTATATAAATATATAATTTCATGTAATATTTTGATATATTGATTAAGTTTTAACAAAAGAAGCAAGGTATATATTGCATGTAAAACATTGTACATATCTGTACAGGTGAGTTATTCATCATTCAGCTGTTTTAACAGTAATTGGGAACTCTCTTACAACTAATCTACTGATCAGTTTTGTCGGGGGTTTGTCTGGCAGGTTTCTCAAATCTGATGGATTCTTCTGATAACGTTGTTCCCTTTATCAATAATAATTGTGTAATTCCTAACTGATTCCTTTATTTTAACAACAAAAATGTTCACTTTTTTCTCAGTGATAAACGTGTTGGTTAAATGTGACAACAGATCGGTCGTCATCCTAACTTGGAACACACCGGTCGATATTTATAGCTGAAACAAGAATGGTTGACTTTGCACGATTTACGATATACAGGCTGTTAAAGGTACCCGGCTACTTGCTAGTTGCAATATTCCGTTGCTGCATGTTAATTAAAACAAGAAACGCAGAACAGAGAGCTTCACAAGAAGGGAATATTGCCAGCATGTTAACACGCAAAAAATACAAATTCACAGGTGTAGATGTGACCTACGTGCCTTAAATCCTTTACGAGTAAAGCATTAAGTGTAACTGTAAGAAGAAAATATATATCAAAGTGAGTGATCACAAATGGACTCACTAACTCAATATTTAATAGCTGAACATTTATTCAATGGAACTACCGGCAGGTCCCCAATGTTTTTTTTTTGTCTTGATATATTGTGAGGACGTGGCTGGAGTTGTGGAAAACCTCGTCTAATTGAACATTCACCTCTAGGTGTCCCATATCGCTCATATTAAACACAAAACCAAAGCTGTTTCTCTGTTCGGGAAATGTTTGTTTCCCGACACGTTTGTTTCCCTCGCTCTTGAATCAAGGACAAGAATCGCAAATAAAATAGTGATGATTATCTGGCTCTCCTCGTTATATATCAATCAGTTAGTTGTATGGATAAATTTATGAAGAACAACAAAACACAGTGATATCGTATTTATAAGTGATTTAACATCAGATGTTACAATGAGTATTAACAAGACCCTATCTGATTTCAGAGATGATATCGACATGTATTATCAGATATGACATCAGCGTGGTTATATCGAGACTCGGAATAATGTGGTCCTGGCTTTAGCTATTTTAGCTGTGGTTCAAATATCCAACTATAATTTGAGGATCTGGGCGTGGTTCTAAAAAAACTTTATTCCCCTCCTAACTTTACCGATACACCTCCCCTTGCCACCAAACCTTTCCAGCAGATAGCTTCTCTCCAACATGTTGTATTTATCAGTTATTTAACAAGAATAACAACTGATGTGAGAGATGATGTAATGTATTTTAAATCAAACGGCTTTTGTAATAAAATATAAAAATAATATAAAGATCAACCTAAATGTCCGTTTGTTTTCTAAGATTGATACTATTTATAGGGCATGGACATTTTTTTGCAAATTCCCTTCCGAGAAAGGCGATCTGTCGTCTGACTGCGATCAATGACATCGAGTATTTGTTTCTTGAGGTGACAAACAAAATGTAAACTGGATGTATAAACTTTGTTATAGAAAGGTTGCATACAAATGGAATTGTATAAAATATGACAGAGCGAGCTCATAGGTTCACAAAGTTCCGTGAGGCAAGATTTAATCAGTCATGATCATGCATGAATATGACACAATACACACTTGAGTATTACTGTATTTCATTGATTATCTCCAAGTTTTACAAGTAAAACGCGTTTATTTGGGAAATTTTGACAATGCAAATAATAACATTATTATGCATGTGTCGATTAATATATGAAACATAACTTATACATACACAGTAAAAAGATAATTATGTTTCTTTGCACAACCTCTCTCAATAAAATTATAAATATAAATTCAGCAAAGGTAATAAGTAAAATATATCTTATACACATTGGGTTGTATAAATAAATTACGTAAAATATCTATATACTGGGACAATTAAACTCAACAAGCAATTGTGTAAAACCATGAATGAAATTGATATTTTAACATTACAAGTACATACTAGAATTTATATCTTAGAGTTCGTTTACAAATGCCAAATGTTAGCCTGTCAATAGAAAGATCGTGTTCACGTCCATATATGGTCTCCTTGATTATGTTTCCTCCTCATGGCTTAAAATATAAATTGTTGCATATAAAAGTTATTCAATTTTTTTTAAATATCAGGTAGTATGATTAAACAACGAATATTTAATTTGCATGGTAAGGGAGAGGTATTTGTTACATATATATATATTTGTTATATTCCCCGCCAGAGAATATTTTAGTTAAACATCCTATATTAGATGTGTAGGTGGGTAGAATACAGCAGGATGATGAAGGGTTCGAATCTTACCCGAGGCAGTGAGAATTTTTACCGATGGCCCCAACCGAGGGTGAGTGCTCAACGAGCTCAGTGGGAAGGCCGTGCTAAGCGGGGTTGTGTTTCAGTCACAAGCGAATGCGCCTTTAGGGGTTTATCGGTGGTATGACCCAGCGATGGGGTCGATTGCACACCCATATACATGTATTTGCAACCGGCCTTGGTTAACACAAATATAAAAAATGAGAGGAAGCGTGTGCTATTGATTGTCATGTTGTTCGACACCAGAAAGGAATTGTTGTTCAGGTGTCCATACTTAGTTAAGCATTATAAATGGTGGCAGTTACCTCAAACAAACAAAAAACTGTATTTGAAAAATAAACAAAATTAAAAAAAAGGATGTTCCTGTGGCACGCAGAGCCATGCACAATGTTTTCAACCATTACGACTTCATCTTAGTGCATGCATCTCTTAGCTTTTCAACTCCCTTCAAGCGTTTGATACCGTTCATGTTTTTCGTATATGAAACTTTCCTGCATGACGTTACAGTCTTCCTCTATATCCTACGGTCTGTCCTTGACGGCTGGTTCTGTTACATTTGTTGGACGTGCAGATTCATAAATGATATTATCCACCATGACGTCACAACCTTCCTCTCTATTCTCATGCGAATCTTTGGTGCCTGGCTGTGTTTTATCTATTAGCTTTGCGGATTCATAGATTATGTTGTCTATCATGATGTCGCATTCATCCTCCTTGTCTTCCTGCGATCGTATGATGCATTGCTGTATTTTATCTACCGGGGTTGCTGATACATAAACAATATTATCCGCCATAATGTTACAATCCTCCTCGAGATCGAATTGGTTTTGCTTCCTGTTGCTTTGTGTATCACCAGCTGTGAATGACGATTCATAGACGCTGTTTTCCACAATGACGTCAGAATTTACACCCATATCTGAATGTGACTCCCTGGTAACTTGATTACTTTCCTCAGGATAATTTCCGTCCGGGTTCTCGTAGATATGGTGACTGCCCTCGTAGGTCACATGATCCTTCCCATCAATATTCTCCCTACGCATGCTATCTTCATCCGCATCTTCAAACCGTCGTCTTCTCCTGCCAACATATAGGACTATCATTTATATATTTACATAATTATTTAAATATGTAGAGGAAGTCAAGAAATATATTTAACATGATTTGCCATAAGTAATGCCCTGACGTTTATTTAAAGTACTCTCTCCTTATGGATGCAATATATTGATCCTGTGTTTGTGTGTGTAAGCTTGTGTATGTTTGAGTGTTTGTTCCTAAAAAAAAAAAAATCAGCAGTCATGAATGGAAACTCAATATATTTACAGGGCATTTCGGAAATTAGATTTCGGTGTTGATCCACTAATGTAATCTAGGTATATTAACAAGTGCACGGTGAACGAATATTGCTAACTTGTGAACGAATGTACCTGGGAAAATTGACCGAATAAGTCAATGGCGGAGGCTTGCATTCTTTAGAATGCAGATGTTTACTTACTGATGTTATCATACATACGTTTTTAAGAATACCCCTTGCTGTCTCTTGAGACATACGTATACCTTTCTATAGCGGACATCTGAGGGATAACTTTAAGGAAAAGCTATAGAGTGGAATTGTTAAAAGGAACATATTTCCAATCAATGGCAGGTTTAAACATGACTCTAGAGAAAGAATATTTCACGGACTTGCCATTTGCAGAGAATAATGGTGGTTACTATGGCGACGACGATTATGACAGCTGCCCCGATATTCCACAACTGGTTAAGTGGAAAAGTCGTTTGTTTTGGCTGTTCCGCTGTAATCATATTTATTGCAGAAAGCATGTTAAGTTCATAATGTTTATACCGCATCCTTAAAATGTCACAAAAATTACACAATCATCTCACTCTTACATAATTAATTTTTATATTCGCTCTTTATAATATAAATCGTATCAGATAATACAGAGTTTAAAACACACCGACTTGAATGACCATAGCATCAGCGGCGAGTGTAGTTTCAGTGGCATATTTTGGATGTACGGCGGAATAAAAAAATGTAAGTCTAATTTAGAAAGATGTTTGTTATTTCTTGATTACGTTTCTTAATGGATGCATTTTTTATTTTATGACAAAGTGATCCGCAACGGGTGATGCATTTTTTGTACTAGTATGTTGGGTTACAGACCGCGAAAATCTTATTACAGCTGTGACAATTAGCTTTGGATTTCCATCTGTATTGTTGAAAATACTTCTCGTAATATTTAAGCTGATGCCTTTGTTGTACTACAGAACAAAGTCAAGATCTTGAAAAATAAATTTTAACATTTAAACTGTGATTCGACACTGATTCAAAGAGCTAGTTATGTGTCCAATAACAACATGTTATAGGAGAAAATATATCGAACATTCCATTATGCAAGGAGCTCGTTAATTCAGTATCAATACTTTTAATTGCCTGTTGTACCAGGGCTTCCTACAAAGACCTTACAGAGAACCAGGGTAAAGGACACGTTCTAATAATACTTAGAGCAGAAGTGTTGGACAGTGATTTCATTATGTTATTCTAATTCTGTCATAGATATTTAAATTACCCAGAACTCTTGGAACTGCAGTTGTGTAAATGTTATGATAGAAGCCACGGTTTAAGTTACACGTGCCCTGTATACCATATTAAATGCTTATTTATAGTATTCGTATCACAAATAGCCCTCAGAAAAAAAAAATTTGGTTGTAATCAGCGTTCTTGCAACAGGAGAGTATTACAACACTCACCTTTGGTTTCTTTATCACGAGTGACACCTACGGTTTCTGTAGGAGGTTCTGAAACAAATCCCAAGGTCTCACTTGTCGCTCGACTGTCCCAATTGATGTTAGCTGCAAAAAGAAGAAACAGCCACCAGTTAAATTCAGATTTTCCACTGGTCTAAACGTAATACAAAATGAACGGCAAACTACGAAAGCTTAAGATTCATAAAAATATTAGACTTTATTTGAAAAGGCAGTGAACACTCTAGAAAATAACACACAGAGATTATAACAAAAAAAGTAATATGGCGTTGTATACACATATAAAAATACGTTTATCTAATAAAATGAGGGTTTATAATATTTTCAGATACACAAATCTATTTCCCTGTGAGGGCTTGAAGGATATAATGATCTTACCCGAATTTTTATATGCTTTTGCTTTGTTTGAAAGAAATGACTAAAAAAGACCAAAATATTTCATAGGTAAAAATGTTATATATATATATATATATATATATATATATATATATAAATATATATATATATATAAATAATTTACCATTCGTCACATAAATCCCGCCAACTCTGCCTCCCTTGGCCATTCATCATGTCATTTTATTTAAGCAGCTCAGAATATTGACTAATATTTTACTCGTATATATATATATATATATATATATATATATATATATATATATATTTATTAAAGGTGAAAGTACAATGTTAATTCCTCGTCATTCTATCAATTTTTAAAGTATTTGTGAAGTTGAAAATAATTTGTAGCTGTCATAATAACAAATATAAAGGGGAAACTATCTGTAAGATAGAGGCACAAGGCATTTTTATCCAAATTGTCTTGGCATGTAATCTGTATATCAACGGGTCCTGTTTCCATTTTATTATCGCATCAAGTCGTATCCTTTTAAATGTTATCAACTGAAAGCAATTCCGATTATATACGCATTGTAAATGGCTCTGAATAAGTTATAACTGCCTTTTTTTTCATTTTATAATTTTCATTCTTGTGAAATGATTTTTACTTTTTAATAACAATCCATTTATATATATATATATATATATATATATATATATATATATATATATATATATATATTAATTATTAAAAAAAAGTATTAAATGTATGTGTGAAATTAGAAAATTAATAATATGATATCATTAATAATTTTACTCATTATTAAAAATTAATAAAACAATAATATTAATGAAAACAATAATAACAATAATAATAATAATAATAATAATAATAATAATAATAATCAGGTAAACTCACTTGACTATACTCACCTTGACATATGAATTCTCGTTCCACGTTACAGGTTGATGAAATCCATTTACCATGCTTAGTAAGGGATAAGCAGCGGTCGGTCACGGGGAATCTGTCCTTAGGACTAAAGAAATGATCTGTCGTTATGTCTTTGGAACTTTCAGAGGAGCCGGAATCTGCAGCTAAGTTGTACAGTTCAAGTTAAACAATCATTGCTGTTTAAGAATATTTTTATATGAATAAAGTATTACAAGTTTGACACAATGTGAACATGCGTTTAAATGAAAAAAAAACATAATGCACGGACATAAGGAACATTAAATTTATTTTATTTTACAGCAATAATCCGTGCTCTAGTTTATATAATACAGCACTACTGTAAACGTAAATGGGGTTTACGTCTGCTTAACTGTACAGGTTTATAATACTGCATGGATATTGTTTGCTGAGAATATGTCCCCTTCGTCTGAAAATCCCATTCCTGCAAGATAAGTTCAATATTCACACTAAATGCCATGAAATATATACAGCTCCTTGGGTATACGATTTTTTTTAAAGTTTAACACTTTGGTTCATCATCTAAGTTTGATTCAAATAACCACATTGATAAACTTCCAACAACATACAGGCTACATTTATGACACCCCACATTTATGACAATTCGATGAAAACCGATGTATATCAAACCGTAAATTTTATTTATATGAGATAGATAGTTAAAAGGTCACTGAAGGATAGATATAAAATGAAATTATAAACTGAAGGACGGAAGTATATCACAATCGCTATCGAAAAGAATTTGCCTGATACCCCCACCCCCAAAAAAAAAATAAATTGAGGGGTCAAATAGTCTCTCCCCAGCCCCCCCCCCCCCCCTTAAAAATGAGAGGAATATGTCCCTGTGACGCCTTTGAAATACGTTCCATCCATGTAAAACCGTGTTAATAATGATCTCCACATGTTAAACGTGCTTGCCTTTGTTCCATGTCCATGAAATTGTTGTTACCAGTATCCAGAAATACTGGTTCTTCGGTATCCTTTTTATTTCATTCTTCTGAATATAATGCAGCGACTCGAGCGACAGCAGGGAGCGGCTTCTTGAACAACGTCCTGATGCTGTAATCCAGTTGTGCGTGGAGTTTTGTGGAACATACCTTTCATTTTCTTGAATTATAATAATGAGAATCTCACGCAAACATACAAATAATAATAATAATTATAATAGTAATAATGATAATAATAATTTAATATATCATAACCATCATTCCGTTCTATATATTACAGAAGTAGTCGGAATCAGATTAATCTTATTTTCGTAATAATGTATATTTGCATGAAATCTTAGTAGACAAATTACATATATATATATATATATATATATATATATATATATATATATATGTATTTACCTAAAGACCAAGGTCACAGCATTCATATCATCAAATTAGAGTCTACCAACATAAATATATAACGGATATTCATCTTAGCATAATGTATACATTTTTACTTGGATAAAGGGAACTGCTGCTGCCTTTGACTTCGCAAATCCCGCTCAACATCTGCGAGCATGAAAACGCTCGTATTGTGATTTGAAGAGGGGACGTATCATTAAATCTGACGGCAGCGCAAGATGCCTCTCCAGGAAAGCTGGTTTTGTTTCTGAATTCATTCTTCCAGAAAATGGTTCCTTAAACGCAACATGAATATACTTAACAACATTCATGTGTTTATATAAAGATATACCTTTCCTTAGCCTGTCGCCCTTTTGCGAATTTTCTTGCGATTTTTATCTGGAACCTGTCGCAGACATGCAGTTTGCGATCGTCTGTGACTGCTTGCGACTGGCGTTCAGCGATCAGTCGCAGACTCGAGATCACAACATTTCCCGCGTTGTTTATTTAATATGAAGATGACCAATGTGTAAAACTACAAATATAATTTTTAACTAGAATATCAGCAGAAGCTGACAAAAGCCCTCAGCCAAAAGAATAGTGTTTACAGGCAGTAACAGTAACAAGTACGAAATATTTGTTCTCACATGGATGTATATTTGTACATTTCTAAGTTTTAAATTTAAACTGGAGAGGTATGTACCATGTTTCATAACATTCCACCAAATGCTTCCTGAGAAATAAGCTCCTAAGTTTTACTCTATTCTAAGCTATGCGACCTGGAAAAGTAGGTCAAGGTCACCCATCCTTGAACATTACCAAGATTTTGTAAATCTGCATCAGCACTGAGGAAATGAAGTTAATGTGTTGAATACCTTTGGAGACATCCCGCTCACAAGGCCAAAGTTGAAAAATCCAGGAAAAATTCATTAAACATCAGAAATTGTATGTGACACCCCCTTACTAGTGCAGCAGGTACAAACCATCAGTCCTAATGTTCATAGTGAGTTTTGTAAAAATCAATCCAATGGTTCATGAGATATAAGCTTATGATTGTTTTTCTATAATCGGCTCTAAAACGTAGAAAAATAGGTCAAGGTCACCCATCTTCGAACTTGTCTAAGATTTTGTCAATATACATCATCACAGAAGAAATAAAATTCCTACGGTGAATCCTTTTAGAGATATCACGCTCACAAGGCCAAAGTGGAAAAATCCGAGAAAAAATCATTAAAAAATCAAAAATCGTAGGTGCCGCCCCCTTACTTGTGCAGCAGGTTCAGACTATCAGTCCCAATGATCACAGTAAGTTTTGTGAAAATCCACCCAATTGTTCCTCAGAAATAAGCTTCTAAGCGTTTTTCTATAATCTGCTCTAAACGGTCACCCATCTTCGAACTTGACCGAGATTTTTTTGAGACACATCTTCACCGAAGAAATAAAATTCTTACAGTAAATCCTTTTAGAGATATCCCGCTCACAAGGTAAAAGTTAACGGACGCCGGACGGACGGACGGACAGCTTGGGTGACGACAAAAGCCCATCAGTCTAAGGGCTGAGGGCTAAAAACTATCACAATATCGGCCCCAACTCATCACACCTATCTCTTTATATGCGCTCGTTTTTTTGTTGGTTTCGTCTGTCTTATAGTTGTACGGCCACGGTGTTTGATTCCACATCACCATCGATTCATCTTCTTTTTCAGGGGAACAAAATAGCTGTTTTTGGGCGATGCCACATATCATAAATACAAGCTTACTCTGCGACTAGTCGCCGCCTGGTAGCAGACCCTAGCGCCTGAAAAAAAACTAGCCCAACCATTTGGCTGATGTTCAGTTACAAATCGCATCGCAAGCAATCGCAGAAGATCGCAAAAGTCGCAAGGAATCGCAAGAATTCTGACATGCAGACATTATTATCGACGACCCGTCACAGATCCCTTGCAAATTTAGTCGCATCGCAACGCAGCAAAATTGCCAGTGGGCGGCAGGCTTTGTAGTTCCAATAACCTTAAATTTTATTAATATTTGTCTTTAACCAACATGTCTACTCTATTACAATTTATATATCTTTTTTTTTTTATTTTGAGTTTGGAAAAACAGTGTGGGAAGTGGGCTGGATTTGTATTATTGATGATACATTTCCGTTGATATCTTATGTGTTTGCTGGACATATTATGCAAGAGTAAGACGAAAGCTGAAATAAGATAATAAATAAACTGCGTGGTAGTGTGACTACGTATTACCTGTATGACTACGGTTTATTAACCTGCTCTGAAATAAAGAATAAAATTATTCACTAACTGGCTCCAGTGTTATATATTCTGGTATTCTCTTCACTGTGGCACATCTGATTTGAATGAGCTGTACACACTTCCCAATCACGGCAGCAAATCAGCGTGACAGCTGTCCCGTTAGCTGGTTTTCCACATCGCACAAAAATTATCTTATTTAGTAAATATTATTTTAGAATTATATTGTTTTAATATATATATATATATATATATATATATATAGTTAAGATAATAAGTATATAACCTACAAAAAGGTTGATAAGATTAAATAATATCCGATAGGTTTCATTTGTGATTCGCACAAGTAACCACTGTATTTTTATTACTGAGCTAACTTCATTCAAGTTTGGTACAGCGGCTTACCTAGGATAGTTACAAGAATTTGTTAATTATATGATATAATACAAGACATTTTTTTACAATAATGGCCGTTTGTTATGTAAGCGCCATTTCAAGATCGGGAGGCATCTGAGAAATGACCTTGAATTAAATTGAAAAGACACTGGACTGGCGAAGTATCACAATTTAAAGAGTGTATGTTATTAGCAAAAAAAAAATGATTTGATCAGAATTATGGATAAAAAAACTTGGCATTTGAGAAATAATGCACATCAACGAAATATGCATATTTAGATATGGCCTTTTTCCCCTTTGACCTCAATACTGGGGCCCGTCTAGTCCTGCGTTTTGTGATGAAAATACTAAAGTTTGTTAGGTAATCCACCCAACTAGTACGGTTCAGTGGCCGTGCTGATTTCTTCTCTTTTAGATACGTATGATTCTTTTAACGTTTGAATTATATAAAGAAATTATCTCACCTTGGATGCTGCTCCAGTGACCTGACTCTGTTTTCCCACCCAACCAGATGTTACTTATGTTATCCTTATTCATCAAATCTGTCAGAACTGTTTCGGTAACATTACTTTCGTCATGCACAAGATGACCACCGAGTTTTTTACAATGTGACTGGGCTTCATTCCATGATAACTTATTTAGGTAGTAGTTTGCTGAAAAAGATTATTGTATTTCTACAAACGTAGCATAAAGCAATAAAGATATCATTATATTATTTATTGTATTTAATATTAAACCATTTAAGCAAATCATACAATGGTCGAAGAAAGTTCACCAAGCTTATATACGAATGGTACTGTTCTTAAAATATATGAATGCAAAATTTAAACGTGCACATTATAAGCGGTAGAAACGGTCGCAGGTAAATAGGAAGTCAAACGAATTATGGGGATAAAGATAACCACCAAACTTTAAGGGAGTGTTCAGTCTTTCACCACAAAATTCCGGCCGAATTCGTTCATGTCTGTATTCAGTGATTTTAATGTTGGTAAAGAAACAAATTAACCGTATGGTGAAAAAAATATATTACATACGAAAATGAAAGTAAAATAAACCATGACATCCGGCAAAAAAAAAAAAAGGTGAAAACATCCACAATGCTTCCACAAATCATCCATTACTTACTTTTATTCTCATTATGTCGTGGTTCATGGTAATCTCCCCCGGCGTCCACGCTGTATAATATAAACATTACCTTGAAAGTCAAGTGGTAGAAAACCGCTGTCAGCAAACCCGTCATCACGTTAAATTGAGGGAAATATAATGAGTGTTTCATGGAAACATCATCCCCCTTTATAACAATGAAACGACAGATAAAACAAGGAAGAGTGTCGTAATGGCCACCGAAATAGAAGCCTGAATTGTATTCCTAATTCAAATGGATGTGAACTGTGGAAACGTAATCTATTATACATATGTCCGAGCTACTAGATCTCGAGTCCTGATATTTATTAATATATAGTTATATACATACATATATATATATAATTGTATCAGTTTCAGCTATAGTGCTCAATACAAAAAGTAGAGCAAGTTATAAGTACTGGTGGTTCAGTCCGCAGGGCCTCCGAGGGGGGGGGGGGGGGGGGGGGTCAGCCGGTACATCGTACCGGGGCCCCGTGGACCGAAAAGGGGCCCGGGAAGGCGAAAATTTCCAAGAAAGCATAAAAAAGTTGGAAGTATGGAAGACTTATCTAAATTATTTATTCAAGTGACACATTGTTCTTAATCCGGATTCCGGAAGGCAAAGAAAGGGCCCGGCCGACCAGGATTTTCACAGGACCCTATGCAATGCATGAACATTATATTTTTAACGTGTATATATAAAGTGGGACCAGTTGTTAAAGGGGACCCTATAGTGAATATATTGTCCAATAAAAAGCTTGTAACTGAAAATAAGGAAGACTTTCTTTTTTGCAATAACTCATACATGTTTGAATCAGGGAGGTCTGTTGGGCCCGGGCCACCAAGGAGTTGTATTGCATGGGCCCGGGGACTATTTATATTTCATTTGGTTGTATGTTACATGGTTTCGATCAGGAAGATGTGAGGTGGCCTTGGGAGGCCAAAGGATTTATCAGTCTAAAAATTACTTTAAATGACAATTTTTGTTTTGGTTTGTGTGTATCTTTTTATATGACTTTAATAATGCGGGACGGTTCAAAGGGGCTCGGGCCGGCCAAAGTTTTCTGGGGAAGTTGGACCTAAATACATAAAATATGGAATATGTTTAATTTGTTTTTAAGGGCTATACTGCTTTTAATCCAGACTGATCGCTGCGAGGTTGGGGGGGGGGGGGTGTGAAAGGGGGCCCGGCCTGGTGAAACTTTATATATATATATATATATATATATATATATATATATATATATATATATATATATATATATAATTATAGTGCTTGGAGGGGGCAGGGGCCGGGCAACGTTTTTGTACCGCCTTAAAAGAATCCTCTCGGAGGCCCTGTCAGTCCGTATCGCTACCACTGGTTTATCGCCGGGCGATCATCAAGCGAATGGACATATTTGTTGTACTGCGGGTACTATTACCTCTTGCTGCGGTCAGGTGGTTTGGATTTGCTACTGTTGTGGCGGCATTTTGAGATTATATATTGAAACTAAATTGTTGTGGACCCCTTTGTATCGCGTGGACGCCGTGTTGTTGTGAAGCTCCGCAGCCGTACTGTTCTTCTGGATCACCCCCTACTGTTTAGAACGTCGTCCGCCAGATAATCAACTGTTATTTTTGTCGCTGGCACGGAAAATCGCCTTTATTTTTGTACCTGCAAGGGGACTCGCTCTATTGTGGACTATATTGTGGACTCAAACTTCATAATTATTATATCTATTGAGTAAAATTGCTGCCTCATTGAAATAAAACCACTTGAGTAAAGTCGCTGTCTCATTGAAATAAAACCACTTTGACGCTTTTTACCTTTTTTCACGAATCCTATAGGAGGACTCCTCACCGGGCTTCGATTTGAACTTTTTACGTTAACATGTCAACCACGGGGATATAAAGCTTTTTCTTTTTCTGTAGGTCGTCCTCCCACACAGGAAACCATGGACTTTTATTTGTGAAGAGGAAGGATTTTTATTTATTCGCATACTATGGACCAGAGAATCTTTAGTTGAACATTTGGACTTCAGTTAAGTATTTATTTAGTTGCAGCCACCTCAAGAGACTTTGTTTTGTATTAGTTATGTATTAATTCTTTGATTACTTTTTGCTCTTGTGTTAATATGAGAATATGTGTCTAAAGTTTTGTGTTATGGTTCGGCCAGTCAGATTTGCCGTGTCAAAGAGAACCGTAACAATATATATTTATATATCCTTATATATACCGTAACAATATATATATATATACATGTGTGTGTGTGTGTGTGTGTGCGTGTGTCTGAAATTTAGTCAATACACGAGCTTCTGCTTTCACATCTCTGAAACTAGAAAGACATTCAGACGGTACACTGTCGAATCATCCAAACGACAAAGGCTGTATAATTCATATTTCCTCTGTGAAATGTAAAAAACGCTAACTAATTTTTTTTTATTGTGTCACAAATCAGTTCTGACAATAAGTTATTCTTTAGTAAGTTCCTTAATAGTATACCCAAAAATGACATAAATGGCTACTTTAAAACATAAAACGCCTGTACTATATTAATTGACTGCAATAAACTGCTATAATATAGCTCTTGCATGTGAAATCGACAAGCAACTGATGTATGTTAAATATAAGTTTAACGAAACCTGATATAAATGAAGGGAAAATCCTGGGTTGATCCGGGAGGCGACCCCAGGTCGATGGCGCACAAGTCCGGCGTACCAACCGCTTCGCTAGAAAAGCACGCTTCACAAGCGAGGCAGTTCGGTCCGCTTTTATGTCACCCCGTAACACACCCCCTCTTAAGAGCGTTCTGCTATCAGAACAAGACTAATTATCCCAGGAGTCACACTTTTGTGAGCTTATACCCTGGGCCCGAAAAAGTTTTACCGTCACGTTAGACGAGCCCTCATTTTGTTACGAAGACAAATAGTTGAGGGGAAAATCTTGAGCCGCTCCCGGAGTCGAACCCAGGACGGTGGCGTACAAGTCCGGCGAACCAACCGCTTCGCTAGAAAAGCAAGCTCGGTCTGCTTTTATGTCTCCCCATAACATAAGCAATACAAATGTTGTAAATAACCACGGCATGTTTATATCTCTAGCCTTATATTGCATATTATAAGGTCGGAAATGATATTATTATTAATATTTAGCAACTTGGAGGTCAGAGCTAAGTCTCTGCAACATTATGAAGGTAGATTGTACGACATGTCCTTATCTCCGATGCCTTGTTTGTTACCCCTCGGGTGAGGAAAGATTAATGGGTATAACCCCCGACAGAACAACCCACAGCCACAAAGTGCATACAGGGCATTGTCCTGAGTACTGCCTGTGCGTTTTGCCGTATGCTTCGACTTGCAACCATCTGTTCAGTCGTATGTCTTTCCTATGACTTCTACATCGGTTTGCCCTGGACTTTGGCAGGAAGGTTGAGAGAGGTTGCTGAGGCAGCAATACATCTATGCGCATGACTCTCGGCGCTAATCCTCTCGTAAACATGACAGTTAAACTTTATTGACCATATAGTCGACCATATAATATTCATATATTTATATGTGTATGGAGCTAAATTTTATAATATATACTTTGTTAGCTTCCTGATTACAGCCTGCTGCTACACACACAATTACATATACAAACGCACTGTTGAGTATATATTTACTGTAATTAACCGGTTTGGATATCACCTAATTCCGCCCTCTTCTCTTGCACTAGGTGTCCGATCGCCAACATCCTCTCAGTACAGATTAATTGGCTCCCTAACACGTACGTACATCAGAGAATTCTTTCTGTATATACTTTTTATATTGCCTTATGAAATTTAAAGGGATATATCCATTACCACAGCCCTTAAGATTTTGCTCCTACAGTTTTAATGCATTTGACCTATATATATATATATATATATATATATATATATATATATATATATATATTTATAATGTTGAATGGAATAACGGTAATGTTACATTACATTACGTATTGTAAGTAGTAACAGTATGTTGCCCCTGCATCACCCATCTTAACAGGCGCATACATATAATCCTTCAGTATTAGTTAACCGGGGTTTCACAAAGATACTGATTCTTGGAAAAGTGCATATATTTGGGATCCTTTTAACATTTTGGAAGACACAATCGAAATCGCCTTAACCCAGACTTAGTAAGGCATGCAGAGTATACTCAATAACAACATAAACTGTAACCACGAACGTTTAACACTAAACACACCACAATTATAACGGGTTATACGTATATTATATTTATTTTAATAAAATGCTTTCGTTAATGATTTCAATACATAAAAATATGCGAGAACCTGAATTTGTAAAAAAAAACCGTATATATAATACGGGTTGTATATAAAACTGAATCGCAATATGAATTATTTTTCTCAGATACATGTTTTAAATATAAAAAAAAACGTGAAATCGGGTCACTACAACCTATATTCTCCGAGCTAAGGGGCTCTTTTGAACCCCCTAGAATAATTAAAATTTAATATAAAACACCTTGTATCTTGATAATTAATTAATGGACTGCCATAAATTACCATGTCATGACTGATTTTGTCAGTTCCCAAAAGCAGGTGGTGCCACCTGTATTTTTATCGAATATTTGCCATTTTTTTCTGCTTTTGAGACCATCAAATGGAGCAGGAGGAGGAATATCAGTTTCTGAGCTGTGGTTTCATTGAAGACTGGTTGTGCCACCTGTATTTTTTTTTCATTTTAGCGCATTTTCTTTATTTTGGGACTGCCAAATTATGTTGATACTATCAGATTCGTAAATGTGGTTTCCTCTGTGTCCTGAAACTGTGTGTGTATGTCAGGGCCCCTCCTCGAATAACCTGATGCCCTATATTAATCACCCTGTTGGTATATTAATATATATCTATTTTGGCATGTGGTGGAGCTGAGTCACTACCGCCGGTTTCGCCTCATCGGCTCATCAGATGACTGAAATTCTACTGCTGCGATGTCGGTTTTTATCATTTCTTTTTCAAACGTTTGGGTGCGCTTGGTCCATGAAGACAGGTGGATACAATCTCGTAGCGGTTGTTCAGCGATTATAAGCTAAAACAAAAGATATATCATTTGTGCATCAAGGTTTATTTTCTTCCCCCCTCACCAGATTGTGTATCTTTGGTCCCAGATAGTATCCTTTCATAGACTGTGTTATCCACCATGACGTCAGAACATCCAACAACTGCCTGTTGTACCTCAGTGTTGGTGCCTTGAGCTGCACCAGCGCTAGATGTGGGTTCATTAACGATATTTTCCACTATTAAATCTGAGTTTCTCCCGGTCTCAGTTTGTGAGCCCATGACAGTGCAGCGTCCGTCATTTGAATTAATAGAAGTCTCGTAAATTATATTATCAATCATAATATCACAATCCGGATCGCTGAAGTCTCTGGAAGCACAAAGGAGCGGTATTGACAGACTTAGAGCGTTAACAGACTCTCCTAGAACGGCCTATCCAGGTCTTCATACAGTGGTTCTCCGTTCCCACTACCAGCAGTATCATTCTCTCCTGTTTGCCTTACAGGAGTATTAATTTGCCTTTTTCCGATAAATTTCCATCTATAAGACACATGTTCTTCTCTAATATCTTTTTAAACAGGTTTATAATTAAGAAAAAGATTTTGGTCGCACCTGTGCTGAGAATAACAATGTGTCCGATTAACTTTTATTAAAAAGATCGTGTAATCACATTCAGCCTTCAACAGATTGCTGTGTAATATTAGCTTTTGTGGCTCTGTTTGGTTATCCATTTTAAAAATAATTCAGATATTAGAGACGCTTGCTTATTGTAAATAATCTTGATCGGATCCATTTATTCAAAAGTTGATAACATCGTTATACCTACCTGACATAACATACAGCAAGGGTCACCATCCAGGCCAACACAACCGTTCACTATTGATAGCATTGGTATGCTCCCTGTGTCTAAAAATGATCAGGCATCATATGTTTAAAATAATCATGATAAATTTATTACCTGTGTTTTTTTTTCTTACTCACCTTTTCGTTATAGATGTACAGCGATTCCAGGACATCAAAACTTTACATTTGTAACGACTTCCGTTAACGCAACATATCTATGTTGCTTTTAAATTTACAAGTTTAACGTATGAACTATAAACAAAATGTGACATTCATAGGCCAATCATTCAAGAACGATGCTGTAAATTCAGTGCAAAGGACGCTGACATTAGTTTTATTCATGATTGTAGGTATTTATTTTAACCTGTGATTGTTGTTAGGTCAGTAGATGTCATTTGAACTGTGGAAACTGTTTGATCTTTAGCCCTCGTCCGAGCTGTAATGAGAAATATATCAGATGCTGAACCTGTCACGCTTGTTTGAGCTGTTCCTGTTGTATGATAAGAGGCTGTATAGGTATAGACCTTTACCCGATGTGGAACGAACAGCCGGTATATAATCTGAAGTCAAGCAATATAAAATATTAACCGTGAAGAAAGTGACGCATGGTCCATGACGCTCAGCTGAATAACACACGCTACAATAGACAATGACATTTACATTAAGCTCACATTAAGAACATTTTCTAAAGACTTAAAATATTTTAGATAGGCCAAAATTTGCAGTACCTATGTTCCTTCTTTTATCACTTGTTTCTAAAGTGTTGTTTTGTCTATAAATCAAACATGGCATATAAGTAAAACTACTAATTAATTATTGAAACAAAATGTTAAATTGTTGCATGTATGTGAAGAGTACCCAAATAAAACAGTTATTACTAAATATTCAATGCTAGTAAATGTAATAAGACTCAACAGAGTTGACAAAAAAAGTCATCAGTGAAAATAGTTAACAGTTGATATTTTATATTCATTTGCAATTCGATATGATTGGCATATTATTGATAAGTAGTGAAGCGATTGGATAAGTTTGTTTTCCTATGCTTTGTACATACACTGACATATTGATATTTTTTGTTTATCACAATCCTGTTCCCTCCACTTCCCCTTTTTATTTATCAGCAGGCACATGTTGAACCCAGGGAGGCGTTCCGCGTTCCTCCACCAGTTGTTTGAAGTAATTTCAGACCCCTGGTCACCTAAAAAACGATCCACTGGGCTACAGGCTCCTCTGTGTATCTGTACAATTTGACTGGAAACAGCAATTTGACGTCAGAATACAACTCACTACGTATGCACCCAGAATCGAGGACCGATGACCTTGATAAACTGCCTTACTTGAGGAAATACTCACTGCAAACACAGACATATTGTGCTTTGTGTCGCGTTCACAGCGGTCTGCCTTTATGAAAAATTCCTTGATGTTTCCGCAGCAGCATTGCATTTTATTTCTCCTTTCCTTTTTCTGCCAAAGAACCAAAGTTTAAACAGAAATTACTTATATTATTTAAGGTATATGTTAATAAACAAAGAGAAAAGAAAAATAACTGTGTCACAATTATGTATCACAGTGGAATGTATAAAACAAATTGTCTCTATTTGCCAAGATTACAAAATTATCTTCTGATATGTATCTATATACTTATCAGTAAGAACAAAATAGGATTACTCGTTCTAGATATATATATATATATATATATATATATGTATATATATATATATATATATAGAAGGGTATATTAAGCCGTGTAAGTCTTCACGTAGTTAAATATAAATGAGAGGTGACTTCTAAATTTCGACTTACTTTTTTGTAGGTTGCACGGGCAGGTCTGTGACCTGATGAAAGAGCCTGCGAGCTGCGCAAGCTCAAGCAACCTATTGAAAAATTAGTCGAAACTAAGGCGTCACCTCATATATATATATATATATATATATATATATATATATATATATATATATATATGTATATATATAGAAGGGTAATAGGAACTATTCCATGTGCGTTTAATGTGTGATTTCATCCAGATCTCAGACCTTGTCCTGATTTGACTGGCTGGTACACATGTGACATCATGGACTGGACTTTATCAACAACTTAGATCTAGTAATGCATATTGTTTTTATTCTCTGTTGAATATTCGGGACTGACAGAGGCAGAAATACTGTGCTTTTTCTAAGATCTAGAAATTTTAGTCACAGGGGATTTCCCAGTGTGTGACGTCACTGCCGAGTTGAGGGTGCTCATAGACGTGCAAATAGTTTTTTAACAATTCACACTACCTCATGTATTTAGAGGAAAAATAAATAGAAAAAATGTTTCCACCAGGAATTTGGCCCATTTCATGTAAAATTAATATTAATATTTTTTTCATAGGCAATTATGCTATTTGATAATATAATGAGATTTGGAATACGTTTGCTTGACTTGAAGTGGTTCATTCAGTGCGGACCTGGAGACAAGATGGCGAAGTAAACAATATCGAACCACACGTGTTTTACAAGTCATGGTATGACCAGTAAAATAAGGCGCTGTTTTCTTTATTTTAGCAGGTTAGACCCAGAAACAGCTTGGTGGAGGAAAGCCTAATTGTGGCAGGTGAGAAATTTGAATTGTCATGGTATATGTGCCCTTTGATTAAACAGAATTTCAGTTGCAAAGCTAATTTGGATCAGAGAACAGTATTTCAATGTACGCTGACAGTTATTCTTAGTGTTCGAGAGTATTCGGTGGCAGATCGGGGTGGGGGGGGGGGGGGGGGGGGCGTGGCAGCAATTTCTCTGTTTCTGATCCACTTGTTCGGTATCATACATGGAATATGTTGACATATATAACAAATATTTACGTTGTCTATGTATCCAGCACATAGATACACATTATATGTAATAATGTAATATAAATACTATACATAATATTAGCTTTATATCCCAAGTTTGGATATTTTATTTATATACATACATATATTTTTTTTCTTTTTGTGGATAACAACACAACTGTCATACAGTTTGTTTGACATTTATTTAGAATATGTATCTTGATGTTGTTTCAGGTTTAAAATTCCAGTCACTACACACTGGGTGAAGGTCCATAACAACTGAGTGAGAATCCTGTGACTGTCAGACACCAGTCAGCATAATTGTGGGCAAGGCATCAGTTCATTGTACATATGGCAGGCTGTGGCCTCTTCTGTTCCAAGCTACCAGGTAACTGTGACATAACATGGTTAGAGCACTTCAGCCAACTTAAATAGAATATAAGTTTGTTTAAGCTAGATAGGGCCAGATAACACAAATACTTGGAAAATCATGCACTTTTAGCAAATTTGAAATATTTGGAGCATCAAAGCTATGTCTCCCACACAGTTTGGTCATAAATGACAACTTGGGTATAACAGGTATCAGTAAGGAATACATAAGAATGCCTCACATGTAGGGAAGGATGATGGTTCTTAGATAACAGAACACTGGTATAGTCATTTTCACAGTGGCCACTGTCAGGTAAATCACAAATGATAATGAGTTAGTAACAGGGCTCTAATTTATTTAATGTTAGAGATAGAGTGTTAAAAATTCAGATTCTAATAGTCATTTAGTGTCACAATAGAGTGTTTTTTTTTTATAATAAATGGGGTAAAATATGTTAGGTGTGAGTGTATAAGTCGATAAACTACTAGTAATTAATAACCTATATATAGGCTATATAGAGCTTTATCCTTTGTGGACCTCAAAGCTTACAGATACCACACAAAGTAAATTCTGTCTGTGAGCTTGAGCGCGCGTATATTTTACCAAGGGTGTGTGTGTGTGACATATATCAATACCTATCTTGCTCACTTGTGTGCCTTATTTGTCATATCTTCAGGTGGATTTTGTTTTACCCGACCTTAAGTACCCAGTTCTCATGCTAGAAGGAATATATGGATTCAGAATCAGTGATGTATGATACAGCTCTTCGCGGTGTTTCTCATCATCATGGTCATATCCAGAATCTTTATTCAGACAACATAATCTTGGTCTATGTGTGTGTTAGAAGCAATGACACAAATTTTAAAGTCCATTTAAAGTAGGCTATCTCTAGATCATAACAGAACTTATTTATATTTTAAATGTAGAGCACGTATTTGGCAGTGATGTAGGGATGTAGGGGTTTTGTATAAACTTTTATAAGTTTTCGAGCATGGAATCGGACGTAAGGACTCGAGAAGTTGAGCTGAGTCTTTATCGAGTTAAGTAAATAAAAAAAAAAAACGAAAAAAAAATTGGCACATATTATTTAAAGATCGTGCACATGGGTGAATAGTACTAATAACAGAATATATGACATATGACTATACATACCATGTTTTATCTCTGCTTTAAGGACTTTACGTATTTAAACATTAAAGTAAAGGGCAATATAATAAACTAACATAACATTTCCATGATTATACATGCAATACATCCATTTTAGATTGCTTTTAATTATAAGATTTGTATTGGATGAATTTCTGTAGACTTGCGTGGTTTAGACAACCATACGACATCAAATTGCATAAAATAACAGCCAAAGAGACATATATATATATATATATATATATATGTATATATATATATATATATATATATATATATATATATATATATATATATATATGCATGTATGTTGCTTTATTTTTGGTTTTATAGAACAGGGAACAATACGAAATATGTATCATTACGATTCAATATGTTTAATGTATGTATTAAAATAGTCAGTATTCACCGTGCGTTTACCTTTGGCTGGGCAAACTATCCGGAGTGCAAACACTTGTTATGGCATTGCTGATGGCCGTCGGTAGAAGTACACATGGTGTTATTTGCAGCTTCCCGTCTTCTGTAACAGCCTTGGTAATGTAACTTTACGGTATTCCTTTTTGCTGTGGATTAATATGTTGGCAGTAAGCGAGCCATCTAATTAACCATGAAAAGGAGTTTTGCCAAATGGAATGGGTAATCAATTAAAACGAAGTTACATTTAATAACAAACATATTTTACTAAAAGGTTTAAATATTGCCCGTTTACTTCCTCAACGTCTGTGCTGGAATGGTAGAATAGAACACTTCGGCATTACAGGCGCGCATGTGCGATGAACGACCTTGAGCCCCAGATGAAAGGTCACGACTACCGAAACAGACCACACGCGGTCCTGACTTCTGCCGCTCAGTTAGCAAGACCAAGCAGATGCAATGTGTGACATGTTTCTCAAGGTTTAACCATAAATTAGCATGCCTTGTCCCAAACAATGCCGGGAAACGTTGTTTCAATGGTACACATGGTTTGTAAAAATAGAGCCAGCTAGTATGTAAAAATTATTATTAATTAGTAAA
This sequence comes from Sipunculus nudus, assembly GCA_026874595.1. Lineage (NCBI taxonomy): Eukaryota > Metazoa > Annelida > Sipuncula > Golfingiida > Sipunculidae > Sipunculus > Sipunculus nudus. Next base: position 2,094,957 of record CM049317.1, read on the forward strand.
CAACACGCGTGTGGTGCTATTTTCTTGCTACATGAATTTATACTGACACTTGTTTGACTTACTACAATTTTTTTTTTCAATTATTATTAATTTATATAAAATAAACAAATATTAATATAATTATATTATAATAATAAATTATATAATAGATATCGAACTATATTATCAAGTGTTTTATATATATATATATATATATATATATATATATATATATATATATATATATATATATATATATAAGTAGGTTCCAGTGCTTGAAGTATAATTATGATAATAATAATAATAATTTATTTTATATAGCATAGAACCACACATGTGCTCTAAAACGCTTAACCCACATTGCAATACATATAAATACCATAGATGAGTAGATAATATATAAGAAAACTTAAAATATATATATGATGTACATGTATCACTAAGATATACACACGGTAGTTAAAATAACAGATAAATATAGTAAACGTTTACATACATTCACATGCCTTTATGAAAATATGTGTTTTCGGTTGTTTTACAAACGTTCAAGTGTGACTGCAGATTTAAAATGTTGTGGTAGTTCGTCCCTGAGAACCTAAAAGCTCGTTCTGTAGCCAAAGTCGGCCCTGTGAGCGGTAACTTGTTGGTTCATAGGGAACGATAAGCTCACCTAAGTATCCAGGGGCCTCACCATGTACACATTTGAATACCATCACTAAGACCTTGTACTATATACGCTGACGTACTGAGAGTGTTCAATACAAGGGTGACTTTATCCGCTCGTTCGGTCCCACTGATGATCCGTGCGGCTGAGTTCTGAGCACGTTGCTGTGGGTAAAACTGGACTGAGGCAGGCCAAGTAGTAAAAAAAATTGCAGTCATCTGGTTGTGTTGTTATAAATGCATCCACCAACTTTAGAGGTGAGTTGTAAATATGCACGCTTACAGATATTCTGAATTTGTGGTTTCATGCTTAAACTTGGGTCAACAATGACGCCTATGTTTCTATCATATAAGTATCAACTATTGATTTTCTGACTTCAGTTAGGGGACTTGAACAATTTGTGATGTTTTTGAAGAAATTACCAAGACTTCAGTTTTAGACTCATTTACTTTTAGGATATCTATATTCATCCATTCTTTGACAAGCTGAATGCATTTTTCGATTTTTGAAACCACTTCTGTTATTGATGCTTGTCCAGGAATATACGGTATTCCTTGCGCACGCAGGAGTCTACCTAGTGATGAAGTGTATAAAGTAAACAAAATTTGGCCCAGGACGCTACTCTGAGGTACCCCATAAAAAAAAAAATCCTTGCCCTGGGACCGCATGCCTGAAACACAAATATGCTGAGAGCGGTGCATTAGATAGGACTGAATCCATTTCAGCACTATGTCTGATAAACCCAGTCTCGTAGTAGTAAGTACAGTCAGCAGCATTTGATGACTGACATTGTCGAATGCTTCTAACAGATCTAATAATACCAAAATGAGAGACTTCTTTTCTGATAAAGCCAAAAGTATATAATTGTCTACCCTTAGGAGTGCTTATTCTGTGCTATGGCCATCGCGGCCTCTGCTAAGTGATTTTCAACAATATGTTTGTTGAGTTTCTAAGCAACCTCTCCCTCCAGTAATCTGGAAACAAACACCAAATTTGACACGGGGCGGTAATTTTTTAAGTAATTTGGGTCCAGTGTGGCCTTCTTTGTCAATGGTGTAAGAAGTGTCATTTTTCAGAGAACTAGGACATGTCCTTCCCTCAAAGACGCATTTATGATTATACAAATGAAATAGGCAGGTACTTCTGCAAAATTTTTACATAGCACTGTAGGAACTGGTTCAAGCCCGTTGGACTTGTTAGGTGAAGTTTGGATGAGTTTACAAACATCATCAACACTGGCTGGTGTGAACTTAGTCCAGTAAACCTCGCACTGAGATATAAGAAACTCCGCATTTGATTCTCGACTGTGATCAATACTGTCCCAAATAAATTGATTTTTATGATAAAATAATCACCAAATCTTGACATAATTTCCTCAGTAGAGGATTAATCAGGAAGCACACAATGTTTTTTTCTTGGCGCGACCTAAAAATATAGTGCTCGATACAGCAAAGGTAGAGCAGATTAGCTAAACGTCAGGATCCCCTGTACCCCACACTTAATTTAAAGGGCCAGCTTTTAACGTTCCCAAAGTGTCTCTAACATATGGATATTAAGAAAATAAAGAAACGGTGCCAAAATAAACAATGGTAGTGCTTTCTGATAACCATCCGTGGATAAAAGATCCTTTATACCTATAGTTCTTTGAACATCTTCTTTCAGCAAATAAAAAAAAAAAATGAAAATTAACACTGTCACCTTAAAAGAGCATCTGTTAATACCGTGTACAGGTTCCATCAAAGGACAATTAAAGAGTCTGCTTTTACCATATAAAATGGGTATATTGGCTTACATCTCAAATTTAACAGGGCAATTATAATTTTTCAAATTATTCTGGCGTCCAATTACAGTGTATTAAACCCTGAAAAATTGGTTTCCTCGAGTTTCTGGTGCAGGTATGGTGGCATATATTTTGTCTCCGTTACCGTCTTATATTGTATCAAATCCCGTACGTTAAGCATGAACTGAACCATGAATCATTTATAACATTCGTGAGGGTGCCTGAAGAGCTTATGCTGACGATTAATGCCACAAAATGATCCTATTTGAACTTAAACACAATGGTCAAATAAAACATTCATATTTCATTACTAATAATAAAATAAAAATCGCCTATTTTCTCATTGTGAAAGCTAATTTTACAGCCTTTTTTAATGTTTCTGTATGTGTTTTAACTTAAACTTTTCTTTAAGGGATTCATACCAATTACTGCGGCTGGACACCCTTTTCATGGACCTGGAGACCTTTTTTTTCAGGTTCTATCATTAGTCCGTCTGACTTGGAACCCTCCTTTTCCTAAACACTGGACCGCCCCTGTACTGATACCAACAACTTGCTCCAAAAACAACATTATTATAAGCAAATATCCGTTAATCATGGACCTCTTATCCTGCATTATACAAAATGTGGCCATGTTTTATATATTCTGTTATCATTTAAAGTGTTAAAGACACTTTGAGGAACACATTTCCCTGCTTTACACCGCTTCCCATGCCTGGATTCAGAGTGGTATAAACGTTATTTTGTGAACAAATACACACTTTCAGGTTTTCCTTTTCACACTTTTATGTGTTAGAAATTATGAACGAACATTATTATTACGCGGCATGGGTATGTTGCACTTGACACAAAAACATCTCTAAAGCTTTATATTACCGAATATACCATGATTTTATTGATGGAGAAATAATATACCCGTTTAGGTTCAATTTTCTTCGGCTTGACCATGTAAATGACCTTGGAAATGACCTTAAAGGTTAAAATGTAGGATGGCATCCGCCTACACTTTTTTTTATCACTGTTTAATTTGTTGATCTGGCATTGGTGCCTGATACAAACAAGCAATGACCCAACAAGTGAAAAATCAACCTTTGCTGGCCTTTTTTCAGTTTGACCTTGAAAATGACCTCGAAATTCAAAATTTCAGGTGGCATCCACCCACACTTTTTTCTTCACTCTATGGCTGACTGTTCTATCATGGATACCTGCTATTAACAAGCAATGTCCCTAAAAGTGAAAAAAAAAATTCAACTTTGGCTGGCCTACTGGCCGTTTAGGCGAGCCTGCCATGATTAACACAAGCCAAGCAAATCTCATGGCTTACTTTACATTTCATTGGGCTGTAACTGATTTTTTTCCCACACGCTCCGCCTCCTTGGTCGAAGGTCATGCGTGTCATTTTTTTTGGTTACGCAACAGTTCTTTGCCATATTTGGAAAGTCGCCACGAAATTTCACTTGCATGGTCACTTTTCATGTCCCTGTGAGGCAAGCAGATTTGAAAGTACAGTTAGAACAAAGGAAAATACGCCGCATGTGGGCCAATAAGTCTTGTTCTGTTAGCAGAACGTTCCTAAGGGGGTTGTGTAACGAGGTGACATAAAGGCTGACCGAACTATCTCGCTAATGAAGCTTGTTTTTCTAGCGAGGCGGCTGGTACGCCTGTCTTGTGCGCCACCAACATGGGTTCGAAACCGGGATCGGCCCTATGTTTTTCTCTGAGCAAATGTCTTCGTAAAACTGATTACACAGTTTGCCTGAATGATATATATATATATATTATGTATGTATATGTATATATAATAAGGTGTACTCTAGATGCCTCTTTCATTTCGTTCATTAAAAGCTTAGAATGAAAATAGTATAACCTAATTTGAAGATATTTCAATTTTCACACATATATTAAAAAATCATTCTGTTTGTAATAGTCATTGACTGCATTCGAAGCTACTTGATACTCTCAGAATAAGTCGGACCCTAATGTTACTTTGCTGCAAACATAATGAACTGGGTTAAAATTAGTCTTAAAATAATCAACAACAAGACATGGGTCGTGTACTGCGCTCCCTGTGTTATATTCTGTGTGATAAAGGCTACTCATGAAAAAAATGAAATTTAAACCAAATATGAAATTAACCAGTGGCATCATAGTGGCATCATCTGTAAGTTCCAACAGCTTACCAGTCACACACGTCATAGTTGCAGGCATTCATGAGATATACGAGGACTGTCATAACAGCATTAATACAATCATGTAGAAAAAAAAATAAAATTCCTGAAGACTACTTGACCTATTTTTTTAATAATCACACCAATATCATTAACTTTCGTCATAACACAAAACTGATTACCATAATTTGGCATTAATCGCCTCTGGCTCTGGATTATACAAGAAAAAGTCTCAAATATCAATTCAGGTCGCGGGATGTAAAACAATATGTGCCCCAACTGCGGCTCCAAATTACAATAGCAGCTACGATATCACGATAATGGTAATATATGTCTGCGACGATTGCGACTGTTTCTGATATATAATTGGTAACAGATATCAAATGCTAAGACATCAAATTGTCAAAGTTTTTCAGTCAACTAAGTAGCGTGAAGGCGCCTATCTTGAAAACAGAGCAACTCCTTTTTTTACTTAAAAAAAGGAAAATAATAAATAATACTATTAGGCCATTTAGAAAATAGGTACACATAGGTGGCAAAAAAAATTAATATATGTATAGATCTGCAAAGTTTCTAAATGGCAATTGCAGCAGATATTGATATATTTGATAACTGACGGTAGACAGCATGTGTGCTAAATATCCAGTGCTTCTGGGATAACCGTACAATAGCATAGGGGTATGGTTGTCAGGTTTACTTTTACCGAAATACAGATAATAACTGGTAGATTCAGTGTAAACTTATAATTTAACATCAAGGGATATCCTTAGGAAATCTGCTTTGAGACATAATTTAGATCACTATGACAAGAATGTTTTCATGTAGGGGGAGGGTTATGGAAACCGGTTTTTGCAGAACCTGAGGGATTCCCTTTTAACCCCTTAGAGTGTAATTCCTGCTAGGGATGTGAAATGAAATATATCACCGAACCTCGGCTGGGATTTTGTCTCAAAACCCCCATGTGTTCTACCCCTAGACCACAGAAAGCTGTCTCATGGGAACGTCTTTTTTAATTCCAGGGAAGTCCTTGTCAAATGTCCTTTAAAACTTTAAATGAGATCACCGTCACCCCTTTTCTGCAAGCAAGGGAACATAAATTAGTACCCTCAGAGACAGGTAGCCAGAATTGTAACCGTTGTATATTTGGTGTTCAAACATAACTTTGGTAGTTCTTTGGCACATTTGGGTCCTGTGGATTGGAATTATGCAGATGGATGCAACAAGGGTCAAGATGACATCATGTAGAAGTTGGAATTCTATGCCTAACCATGCCAGATTTCTTCTTTAATAAAATACAATTTCTGTCCATGGTATACGTGCATTTATTGAAGTAACGAGGTAACTACAAGACGAAAATATCTTGTGAAATAACAATAATTATAGTTGAAACATAACAGATTTATTTTTTATAACAGGGCATTGAATGTTAAATGTGCGGCCCGGACAAGGAAAAAATGTGAATCTGCCAGGTTAGGTTCAAGCGGTCAGGTGCGCACGTTTATTTTATACACGGATCTGTTAAATAATGTCTAAACGGATTAAGCCTGAAATCAATGACAATATAGTTTTGTTTAACCACGTGTGTTGAAATAAACATAAATTTATCAGACTGAGGCTAAATAGCCATTGTACAACATGTATCACCATATACATATATCCGATCATGTTTTAACACTCGGCTAGTGACATCGTTTGCAAAATGGAAGCAAATAGAACAAATAAAGACGTCAGGTCATTGCATTTATCGAAATTAAATTTAATAAATTTCCCCGAGTTTAAGATCCGCCCCGACAAAAATAAAATCAGATATTCACAGTGTGTGCCTTTGACAATAAAGATCCTGAACGCCGAACCAATGTAACAATAGTATATTTTATTTTGAAACGCATATCGTGTTACAATCATTTAAAACGTTTAGTGGGGGTTGTATAATGTACTGCGAATTTAGAACAAGGATATGTCCCTGTGTTTTAGCGCGAAATAGAAAGGCGATTCATTTAGGCTGTAGTAATTTCATTAGAGGCATCCTAAATGTTATATCAGTTTGCCATCAATCCTTTGTCTGAAAACTGCGGGCATAAAAAGAAGGAAAAATAGCACTTAAAAAGTGCATACATCCGCCAACTCCTGGACCACATTACACCAACATACAGATAAATCATCTCGATTATTTAAATTAATTGAAACATAATATATACAGACTAATAGACATACAAAGCCAGTAAAATATTATCATTCTGGAAACGATCAAGCCGCTAAATAGTTTCTGCAAGTTCCCTATTAAGAAAGGGATATTATAACAGTTATTGGTTATATATATACATATATTTTTTCCTTTGCATACCGGCGGCCCGATGGTCGGGGCGGGAGAGACAACTCCTGGGCCGGAAAGAGCATATATATGTGAATTAACAGTGTTGTTTTTCTTAAGAGTTTATATATATATATATATATATATATATATAACTCTGGAGAAAAACAGCACTGTTAATTCACAAGAGTCTGTTTCACGGGGTGCGACCCAATCATCAGGTGAATGTGGTTAGATCACCTGAGTTATACCGCTCTGGTCTATTCTGTAGGCCATAGAGCACTTTACATCGGAGGGTAACACTACCTTCTATATATATATATATATATATATATATATATATATATATATATATATATATATATATGCATATACAGATATTTATATATTTGAAACTGTTTGCCATATTTTTTTTCAGGTGTTCACACCTCTATCACACCTCCAGCACTGCATTAATATTGATTGCTTGCATGCTGCGAGGAACAAAAACATATATGAGAATTTTGCTATAAAAATACCGTAGCTGCCTGTGGCACAACATCTAACTTGTTAACATACACACCCACTCGCCAAAGAATACCCATACTCTTAAAAGGGAAATTATATACCAAAATTATATGAATTTGCTTTTTTTTTAATTAATATAATTTAACAATTGTTTCTTTCTTGTAATCTATCGCGTTCTTCTTCGGTTCACTATATCCTGATTGAATCAAAGTTTCTCGTACAAAATATTACCTATCATGTTATCAGATGTACCATCGTCCTTCAGCTGTCCGTCTGTGTTGCTGCCTGCATGACACCAGTGGGGAGAGCGGATTCGTAAACAGTATTTTCCACCATTGTGTCAGAGTTCCGAACAGACGATTCATGTGGTCCCACGGCATCACAGACTCGGCGCCAGTTGGAGTCGGCAGACTCATAAACGATATTATCCACAAAGACAGTACAATCTTTACCATTGACTTTTTCCATATCAGTTGATTTGGTTGGAAGATTCAGAGATTCACCAGCTTCTCCTACAGCCATATCGTCAAGTTCTTCATAGTCTGGTTCTCTGCTTCCAATTTCGACCCGATCATTGTCATTCCTCTGCATAACAAAACTGTTATTTTCTCTCTCCTGGGGGCGTTTTTGTCTGTCACAATAAGAAACAATAATGTAACCCGTCTTAAGGCATTACTGAAAACAATTGAACTCGGTCTCACCTGACAATTCTGTTACATATGTTACATATGTTCACATATGTTATTATTTCTCAACAACAACTGTTGATCTCTGTTAGCGAATTATTAGGATAACCATTATCCGTCCGTTGTCTTCAACTTTGTTAATTACCCGTCATAAATCCTAATCGTTAGCCCTAGGAAATTCAGACATACTTGCTGTCGGTCGTCATAACACTAATATAACAAAGCAGGTTGGGGGGATTTTACGTAACGACCATAAAAGATATAGGGTATGAAAAGATATGATTTCATTATGCTGCCGTTCTGCTTCAACGGCCTTTGTTAATAAGAGCATTTGTAAGAGCATTTGGGTCTGTGTGCAATAAGAGCATGTGTAAGAGCATTGGGGTCTGTGTGCACTTACCGCATATAATTTGTATAACCCACCTGACAATGCATACGATGAAGGTAATAACAGCTGCAAGTAGTGTGAGCCCTGCAAGAGTTCCTGCTACCAATGATAATAACCGCGGGCCAGGGATGTTGGCCGTCTGCTCTGTAATAAACATTCAATCACACACTCACATATATATAAATATATATATATATATATATATATATAAATACATTATGATTTTCATATTTTATTGTTAAACATTTAATAAATATTACATGTAAGTTTCGGACGGTTGGCATTTCAACAAATATTTTGTTCGTCTTGAAGATCAGGACCTTTCAAATATCACATTATTATTAATTGCCACTTAAACATATATCAGTCCTTATCATAGATGAGCTTCCTGTGTTTACACAAGAGATGCTTTAAAAGTTTAAACATCATACACTTTGGTTACAGTGTGAGAAGAATTGAACCTGTTTAACATTTTGTGGGCCCTCCCTGTGCACACGATATAAAGATATTCGAACTATTTTGGATAGATATATGTTTGTGATTGCTGGCAGCCTCCCTTTTATCAAATGATATATAAGAAAATAAATTACTCTTTGTCCTACCTCTACATATTCCTATTCCTTATTTTTTTTTTGCATCCGCTGATAAATTCTTTTTCATAAATACAAAATTTCAAGGAAAAAAAAACAAATACCTGTTGCTGTCGTGGAAACTTTTGACTTCAAACTGATGATACTTGTTTAAATCATACCTAGAAATTTAAACAGTTTTAATCAAGAAAATTGAGATTTCTGTCTCAAACTTTCTATCATTAAATATATAATGTAGGCCTGTTTAAACCTACTCCTCTATCTGAATGGTAGGCATCACTGAAAATTCGAAAGGAACATATATATTTTTTGGCTCGGCAATGATTGAATCTGTTTACTTAATCATCTGTTTAGAGTAACCTGTGTATATTGATGAATATGTTTTTTTTTATTGAATAAAAGTCCCTTTACAATTAATAATCATTAAAGGTCAGTACAGGGGAATAAGGCACTATGGCAATTAGACACAAATGCAAGATTGTTATAGTAATCTTAATTTCAGTAAAGAAACGACTTTGTACATAGATTTAATTAAATACTATAGCCATATCAACAAATAATGCATTGAATAATAAACACGGTGCTAACGTTTTGTGTAACTCCAATTAAAGGTTGTGGTCAACACTCCTGTACTTGTTTTATATGAGTCTGCAATATAGAAGAGTAGGGCGCCGGAAGTCATTTACAACGAAAAATAAGAGAATCATAAATGCCGTCAGATGTGAACCCCACATTGTTTCTGATTCATACAATCTTACTTGTTGAACTAGATTCCCTTGTGTTTAAAGAATGGTTGAGAACATTTAGATAAAATAAAAAAAATATATATGTTCCTATGAATATTATGCCTAACTTTGACGAACTAAAATTGCCTGTATGATCTTGTTTCTGTATATCCCTTTATTCCACTCAAATAGTAACATGTGTATAGCATAAATGCAGGCGTTAGAAATCACTAAATTGTATTACAAAAGTATAATAAATGTAACTAGATACGAAGTAACAAACCTGTCTTCCTTGTAATTACAGGTTCTTCTGTATTATTTATCATGTCTGAAAATAAAGCATATTAAGAAAATGGACAGCTTAACATACAATAATAATGCTGTACCGGGTATTCAATATTATCCACAGGACCTTAACACACACACGCACACACACACACACACACACACACACACATATATATATATATATTACAATGAAATATATTTACATTGTAACTCGAGATACCCCTGAGAACTCTCTTTTTACTCTCAAATATATTAATCAAAAATTGACAATCTTTCTGGGGAGATCATCTGTAGAGATTGATTAACAGATTTGATTTAATAAGACATTGCATAATTATAAAGTTTTGTATGCGTCTCACAAAGTAAAATCATGGAATATCTTTTGTAAAAACGTAGTACTTTATCTATATTATGTTCTGTATAGGTATACATACACTGGCAAATAAATTTGTCCTTTTTGTCACACCTAGACTTTTGCCACAATCCTTTTTATTGATCAATTTTATTCCTCGGGAAGTCGATTACTGTCCATCGCCCAGTGACTTGTGCTAATATCCTCGTATTTCTGGATACCATTTGAATCTGAAAATTAATGATGAATCTTACTGTCTCATAAAAAAGTGCGACTTGTGCACACTTGTTATTACTAGTTATATCATGCTTAGAGCCACAGAAATGGCTCTCGCGTAGTGTATTGTCTTAAGCAAGAACGATGATAAAATATGATTGAAAAACTGTTTCAGAAATAAATTTCCCTTTGATACGTCCTATGTGGTTTTCAATAAACACTTCAAAAACAGGCGAAAGTGTTGCAAAAGACTTTATAACTTAAATATATAAACAACATCAACCATTGTCTCGTTCTCACTATATCTATAAAATACCCATAGCATTACATCATAAGTGTATTGCATAATATGTATATGAATAGCACAAACAATTCTCAGCTCTATCAGTAATAAATAAAGAAAAATTAAATTGGAATTTTACAATTATACCATTGCCATTTATTAGAGGTCACCAATATCCAAGAAGAATTATTGTAGATATCTGATCTTTTATTGCCATTTTTCACGTCTTCTAAATATGTATCTATCTCTTTCAGGGAGACGAGGGACATTTTACAACTTTCAGCTGCTGTCCAATTGAGTTGGTCAAACTTTGGTCTGAGTCCTGGAAAATAAACGAACATTTTAGGTAATATGGTAACTAAATTCGATAAACACGTAACTGCTTGTATATAAAAACAAATTGATGTATGAGGTAAATAAAAACATATATGACGTATGTAGACTTTGTATTTTACTAAATGTTATGAATTTGAGTTAAGGTTGCTAAACTTGTATCATTTACCACGTAAATATATTTCAAATTTGCTGGAATATGTTATATTCATGATACAACCTGACTATTAGATATAACATTTTCAACTGAGATAAAACTATCGCCTTTACCTACTTTCCCTATTGCAATGTGAATATATATCACGTACTGTAGTTTCCATCATGTCGACAATTAATAAGTAATGTGTCGGAACAGGGTTTGGATCTTATTGAAACTCCCGGGTCCAGGAACTTTGTCACGCCGCACGAAGACTGTCCAGCAAGCCCAACTTCTCTCGGATGCTCTTTATCCCAACTGGTAAACTCTTCAAAATGGCGAGATAGAGAGACATTCATTGTTTATATATGTTAACTTTTATTATATTCCCCGTACTGATACGCTCCTGGTTATCCTACCGTTAACTGCTTATTTTATAAACCTGCTCTAAAGGGTGTTTTTCTTTGCTATTATTAAGAATCTCATGATTAAGAATGATCATTTGTCATTGATTAGGAGTATGGTTATCCATCCTTTTTTTCGCTCTCGCTCTCTCGTGTGAAAAGAAAAGAAACTTACGTTGCGGGATATTCACTGCATAAACAAACATGTGTCTACCATCTGAACTCCCTGAGCAGTGATCACGACTCCCAATATCGACAAATGCACTGTTGTTTCCACAACAGCATGTCGTTTTTTCTCCTGCTTTATTATTCTGTGAACAAATTGGTTGAAGAGAAAACTAAAGATGCACTCATTAGAAGTAAGGCCAGGTGGTATGAGGAAGGAGAGAAATCAACCAAATATTTCTTAAATTTAGAAAGACGAAACTACAACATGAAAGTTCTTACAACACTAAATATAATTGGAAAGATAATAAATAAGCCTTCAGATTTATTACAAGAAGAACATTTTTTTTTTAATTATATAGTTCTGACAAAAATCATGACATTCGAAATTTTAAAAAATTGACATTTAAACATTACATTAATATCAGACATACTGAAATACACACATGGCCAGCAATATTATCAGAACTAGAAGTATTATATAGCTTAAAATCATTTACAAATGGAAAGTCTCCAGGAAGTGATGGTTTTCAAGTAGAATTTTACAAATTCTTTTGGTCAGACCTCAAAAAATATTTCCTAGAAAGTATAAATTATAGTTTTGAGATGGGATCTTTATCTTTTACTCAAAAACAGAGAATAATAAGCTTGTTGCCAAAGAAAGTAAAGAATTTAACTTATTTAAAAAACTGAACCACTGACCTATTAAATTGTGACTATAAAATAATATGTAAATGTATAGCAAATAGATTAAAACAGGTAATACCTGGTCTAGTTCATTAAGACCAGACAGGATTTATATCTGGCAGATATATTGAGGAGAACATAAACAAAATAATTCACTTGATTAATTACTTGAATTATAATAACAAAAAAAAAAACTTTTCTCATAGCAATGGATTTTGAAAAGGCATTTGTTTAGAATGGGATTATATATATAAAATATTGGAATTTATGAATTTTGAAAAATTATATCAATGAAAAAAAGTTCTTTATAATGACATTTCGAGTTGTGTTATAAACAATGGGACCTTTTCTAAATTTTTCAAAATATATAGGGAAGTTAGGCAAGGCTGTCCATTATCACCATATTTGTTCATACTGGGTATAGAATTATTGGCCAATATAATTCGGTCAAATGAGAATATAAATGGTATAAACATTAAAAATAACGTATTAAAATAATCACAATATGCAGATGACACTGTTCTCTTCACCACAAATATAAAAGGTATAACATAAATTTTTAAAATCTTTAACGACTTCAAAAACATATCTGGTTTAAAAATAAATTTAGAAAAATGCATGGTCATGCCTATGACAAATGAAAAATAACACGAGAAAAAATTAAATAATAAACTTAGGGCTTGAATGGTGTGATCATCAAATTAATGTATATGGGATTACTCTGACAACTTCACTGAGAAATAAATTCGAATTAAATTATAAACCTAAGATTGAAAATATTAAAAATATTATATCTTTATGGTTATGGAGGAAAATTACAATTATGGACAAAATTACATTGGTTAAAAGCATATTAATTTCACAGCGCAGTTATTTGTTCTCTGTACTCCCTTCACCCCCGAAACATATACATGTACTTGGACAAATTGAAAAAAAAATATTCTTCAATTTCATATGGGGTAAGGGAAGATAACTTATTAAAAGGAACATTATAATTGCACCAAAAGACAAAGGTTGATTAAGTATGGTCCACTTATTAACTTATAATAACTCCTTTAAAATCTCTTGGATTAAACGCCTTCTGCTTAAACCAAGGAATGATAATTTTAGAGACATGGTATGTAGTATTCTTAAAATGGGTGAGGAATCCTTTCTTAATTTATCACATGAAGATTATAAAATTATATTTTGTTTGCCATCTGTATTCTGGGAAGATGTTTTCAAATCTAGGTGTATTTTCAACTATCACACTCCTAATACATGTGTAAATATATTAAACCAAATGTTGTGGTTTAACTCACATATAAAAAGAGATAATAATGTTATTTACTTTAAAAACTTATACCCAAAGGGTATAAAATATTTTGCAGATATTATAAAAATAGAGGATTCCAGAATGAAGTGGCTGACTCATGAAGAGGTATGCCTTAAATTCAATGTCCAGATTCATATAATAAGCTATCAAGGTCTCATCAGTGCAATTCCTGTATCATGGACAGAAATACTCAGCCACAATAGGCAGTAGACAGACTATATAGGCCTTGTATTTACTGTTGATAGACTAATACAGAAAGAAAAAGTATTAAGATTTATTTATTCAGATTTAATCAGATTACATATAGAAGCACCATTTAATATAATCCAAAAATGGACAGAAGAGTAAAATTTAACATCAGATGGAAAATTAAACAGAGGACGTATACAGTACGTCTATTTCAGTAAAACTCCGAATATTTCAGTTCCGACTAATACACCGCAGAATTACATTAAATCCATTTCTACATAAGATTAAAAAATTAAATTATGATGAATGTACATTTTGTAAAAATGAAAAGGAAACATTAATACACGTTTTCTTGGAATGTTGCTTCTAAAAACTATTATTGGATAAGCTACTATATCATTGAAAAATAATAACTCTGTTCAGCCCACATTCACTTGAGCCTTGGAAGATATTTTAATAGGATCTTATGAGGCTACTTGGTTGAATTTTGTTACATTACTTGTTAAGAGACATATATATGTAAGCGGATGTAAGAAAGAAAAACCAATAATGATATAGAGAAGAATATAGCGTTGAACAGAGGTTAAATACAACAACATGAAGTCAAATGGAAATCATTATCTGGTTAACTGGATTAAGCAATATATGTATTTAAAAAAATAATTTTTGGCACCATGTTTTAAACTCCGGTGAAACATTGGTGTCATTACACAGATAGACACCTGTGAATAGGTTTAAGAAAATATTGTATGTGTTTATGTTTTTTTATGTATATTATTGCATACTTTGTATGCACTGTGTTGTCAAATTATGTCTGTATACTTGTTTTGGTAATTAAAAAAAAAGTCGGCAGGTTTGGCCTCCGAGGGGTAGGGTGTTATCAGTAAATTAAATATATATATATATATATATATATATATATATATATATATATTTTTATAGAAAGCCAATGTACATAAATAGAAGAGAGACATCAAAGCCAACATTTCAATTAATAATATTATGTAAATCACATATACAGACTTTTGCTAAATTTTGAGATATCTCTGTAGCCTTCGTCAGAGTGGGTGAGAAAGTGACCCTTTTCTAGGTTACCGGGGCTAGCTTGCCAGCTATACCCATTAATCTGGCTGATGTCACTTTAGAACTGTTCTGTGTATATCCACGTGAAAACAAGGCTGCTTAGGTATCAATGACAGGGAGGGATTAGTTAAGAGGGGAAAGTATGTGCTGAGTGCAGGGTATATAGAGAGCCATGTCCTTGTTTTATCCTTTTATTTGTATTCATAGGGTACGAATGTGATTTTGTTCGGATGCTTGTCTTTGCTGTAGGATAAGTTGCATTTAACGATGGTGCATGTTAATTCTCGGGGATATGGTCGGACTTGTTTAAATGTGCCGCCACGGAGAATGCGGGAGTGTTGTCGCGGATGGCCTTTTTTGTAGCTGTTCAGTCTGAGCCTGAATTTGGTGCCAGTTTGGGTATAGCTGGAAGATAGCCCCGGTGACCTCGCGAAGGGCCACACTGTCAGCTTTGTTTACTGATTTCATGATACTCACTCGCTCTGACGAAGGCTACAGGGTAGCTGAAAGTTTCGCCACAGTTTGTATGTATGATATACATGTTTGATTGAAATGTTTGCTTTGATGTTTCACAACTAAAAAATGAACGTTTATGTAGAAATAATGCTTGTATATCTGTATTACAAGGAAATATTATATGCGGGGATCCGTTTGTAGTGGGGATATTTCACACAGAATATCATCAAAATTAAACACTGGATACAGAGATCTAGTGACAACATTATGAAGAAAAATAAATGAAAATTTTTGATATATGGAATTTAATAGCATATAACATATAAGTTTTTCTAAGGAATGGTATCTTGAAAGGTTTATTTTATTAACATTACAACCACATAACTTGTTTGGTGAAACATACAAATCAATATAAAAAATAAATAATAACACACTTTAGAAATTGTATTGTGCGCTTCAGACTACTGCAGAACAGATCATATATTCTGAGGACTAACGGTTCATACTTGTATGACGCACTTTTAAGTAGTTACCTGTCTGTTTTTTAATTCCTCACGCATTTTCCCTCCTCCTGGGAGGCAGCATGTATTCCTGGACTTGGTGTTAGGATAACCAAACCCGTGAGTAACGTAGCCCAGATAGCCATAACAGTCATCCTGTGTGAGTATCGCCTCGCAGTTAACCCAATCCATGATATAAAAGATGCAACGGAGATAATGTAACCACGCGTGAATATGCGATATTGGGATATATTGCATTTATTTCTGTGTGTGTGGATGGGGACTTTGCTGCTTTTGGGCGAAACTGACAAGGATTCACCCAATAATATTTTCTTCTTGGGTAATTTTATGTTAAAGAAATTAAATAATCAATAAAAATAAAGCAGTTAATTGTTAGTTCATGTTTTGAATCCTAACTTTTCAGCCAGTACAATAAATATTGCGTCATTCTAAGTTTAATCATTTGATTATAAACAGCATTTGTAACACATTTACGCAAGATTTGCTTAAATCTACCTCAAGTAATCATTTGATAAAATAAACTGGATTATATAACAAAGGAATATATGAACATTTAATTACAGGTATTATTTAAGTCATGGAATACTTACTCTCCATGAAAATTGCCAGAAGTACAATTCAGTGATACCCCTCTATTATCAATCAGACCCTTTAATGAGATTCACAATTCTACTAGGCAGTTGTTGGGAGAGCCTTCCTGGTCAATTTCCAACCACCTTCGACCAAGAACAGGGCTCTGCCGGACTGAAATTTTATATATTGACTGCCATATTCTTCTCTTTTGTATAATATTTTTTAGTTTCTCTTCACATTCTTAATAACCTGGATGTTCACATCTAACTCTATGGATCAACATTTTTAAAAATATAAAAAGTGTCCCATTAATACAAGGTGATTACATTACTATTTAATTTATTATTGTCATAATAAAAAATATATGAAGAGTCACTTAAACGCAATCAAAATATATGAAAATAAAAAAAAAAAAAAATAATACGGATGTTTATTCTGGTCACAGTGTACTTTTCCGAATAATATTAAAAAGTAATATTTTATCTCGGATGACTGCAAATCATCCTTTATGCGTCGTCAATCCGGTCTTCTGAACTTCTGTTTGTTAAAAAGGCACAAAGCGCAACCGTTACCCCTAGAAATTCTAACTCTACTGCAACGGAGGTCCTAGCTGAATCTTCCTGAACACCTGAAACTAGGTTATGGTGACCCTTATCTTGCGAACTAAGGGAAAATATGATCTGAGCACTTTGGGGACAGACAAAGCGTATGTGTGCTACTCTATAATATTCTTACTTCAATTGAAGGGCGGCCATAAATTCTTTTCGGAGCCTTAATTGATGTCATTGTAATATATATTCTCTAGCTTTTGGAGAAAACGTGAGCAATCTAACACTCAGTTTGGCACAACATGTCATCGTTAGACAAAGAATCATCAAGGGAGTTATTGACCGAATTTCCATTGAAATTAAGGACACTGTAACCTATATTCTGTGACCCATAGAGAAAACGTGATTTGAGCACTATGAAAGTCAGGAGGGCACAAATCATAATGGCTGTAGTTAGAAACGTCAAACGTAACATGCCGTAAGATCCAACGAGGAAAACTTAAATTAGGTCTTGGTAACTTCTCTTCTAGATAAGGACTAAAACATTATTTTGACCATCCAGAAAGTCAAACTGTGCACAAATTGGTACCGATAGCCCAAGAACTTTCAAACGTTACATCCAGAGAAGTTTTGATTTAATCTCCTGGGAAGTATAAAACTAGGCCAAGGTCACCTGTATTATGTGAGCTTAGGGCTAATAATATGATTTTGGGTACATGTAAAGAGTCAGATCGGACACAAAATCGTAACGTTGGACCTATACATTTCTTATTTAAAATATAAGGAGATTCTTGTACAGTGTAACTGGAAACCTAAAATGTCATGAAGTCCTAAATTCTCCAGGAGCTGTAAAGTCTGGACTATGTGATATGAATGTAAGAGATAATAAAAACAATGCAATAGACTTGTTTCACAACGTTATCTTATACTAGGAGCAGACATATTCTGTTATCTCAAAATTCAAGGCATATAATTAGCCATTGTCAGAACTGGAAAATGGATAAATGTTTACATAATGATGTATAGCTCTCGTCTGGTAAAAATAATTGGAAGCCAACATATAAACTAGGGGACAAAAGGTCGAGCGCATGCCGGAAATAATGTGGAAACGTTCAAATGATTGCGCAATGATGAAGAGGAAGAAAATATGCAAAAGTTTGCGAAGATAGGACAAGTCCGACAAATACCTTATGAAGATTTAGAAGCGCGTTGGTGACCTTGTCCTTGAACTTTAACTTCTTTAAAGAAAACTACCCATACAACTTTCAGAAAACGTTGTACTTTCTGATATGTGTAAATTAAAAAGTAATTGTTAGAAACTTTTGACCTGTGGAATGCTTTTTGTGAGACAAGAACCAGCAAGAAGGCGAAATTAAGGACAACTGAAAAACATTTTGCAATCCAAGTTATGGAAAAAACAATTAGAAAGAAAAATAGCCGTATTTTGTGAAAATAGGACCAATATTGACACAGTAATGGGGAAAATAAGATGTCGATCTATTGTGAGAACCTTAACCTTGAGCTCTGACCTATATGAATAATACACATACAGCTTCCAGAAATCGTTCAAATATATGACATGTGTGGTTACAAAGTGATTTCTGCAAAACCGTGGCGTGTAGAATGATAATTTTCATGGCAAGAACAAGCTAGAAGGCGAAATTTGGGACAACTGACAAACAAACATACATACAGTTCAATTTTATGACGACTGACTAGATGGTCTTGTGGAGATGATACAGAGGAAAAAAACAGCTTTAGTTTATGTAGGTAAAATTAATTGTTTGGAGATAAGGCAAAAAATAAAATTATATGCTGTGGTGCTTGGAGTTCACCTCCCCTAACGGCTATTTTTAAAAAAAACGAAAGATTGCTTATGAGATATTATTATAGGACATAAGATATATATAGTTTCAAAGCGATTCCCGCACACTTGTGCAGACTAGGGATTCAGTAAGTGATATCTCGAAAAATCTCGTTTCGCGAGTTATTGTGCGAGATATTGTAAGACCTGTAATAAAATGCTGTTAAACCAATCGGATGCTACTTAATGCAAACAACTAGACCACTCTAGGTTTAAAACTGACGAAGTTAGAAAATTGGAGTTTTTATTTCTTGTTTTAATGATTTTCCGGATAAAATACGTAACCATGGTTACAGCAGATTTGAGGCAGTTTCACACCAGAAAAAAAGGTTTTACAGTGACGAATAACATGAGCTGTTGTTCAAGTCACTATGACATTATTTTACAAAGATATGAAGCGTAAAAGCGTTTTTAAATGTTGATGACCTTGGCCTTTCGCATATATATTGACGAAAACTCAAAGGCTTCCAGGACAATTGCTGTGCAATTGTGGCCTGTAGAGGAGGGACAGACAAACAGACAGAAAAACAGACATATGGAACTGACCAATATTTTTTCGAAATAGAAGATTTCCGGCAAGCAAAACAATTAACTAACATTATTATGTATTCAGGTTATATTTTCCTGCGAGAAATTTGATACAAGATTTATATTGTTATCATATTATTATGAGATAAGATAAACAAAAATGTGCTTATTTGAAAGTATGACGATGTTTCATTATCTCAGTAATAAAAGTAACATAAAGTACCCCTTCTGACTCCTCGATGTTTTGTAGACCGACAGTATGCATTTTCAAAACACACCAAAGTGTACCTTAAATCCTTTTTAAACATAGTTCCATTCAACATAATAATAGCCCAGAACACATGATACGTGCAAAAGTAAAAACATCAGCATTAGCAACTACAACCAAGCTGCTCGAAATAAATTAGACAGATAGTTGCTCACGTTTAAATTGTAACAGGCGGATACGTATAATTTTTTAAAGCTGTAATACTTATAGTATATGACCAAATCTCTTCCCGCTTTTCAGAGTACGGTTCATTGTTACCATTTTCAACTTGGTCGTTCTCCTGCCCTAGGCTTACAAGAATGATATGCAAAACCCAAGCATTTTGTCTCCATCTATAGCATGAAGATTTTTCAGTAAGATGAAAAGATCTGAAAAAATAAAGTCATAATTGTAGCTCAGGTTTCAAATGTATTGAAAGGTATAAGGATAATATAAAAACGCTCTCTGTTTCATTTCCATTTTTTATATTTCTATATGCAAAGTATATCTTTTGTATATCTTTTGCAATGTTTATATTCTTTCAGATATCAGTTTCAGTAAAATACATGTTTGAAAAATAATATCAAGGCAATAAGACAGTAAGATTTGTTTAACTAACCTTGCACAACATAGACTCAGGGTGAGTACGGTAAGGACCACCAGACCATAAACAGCACCAGTCACCACACACATCAACATACGACCAGAAAAAATCACCCACACTCCCTGGATTTAATAGCATTAGATATATGAGATGTTTAATTCATTAACAATAATCACAATAAATTAGTACTGTTATTGACATGCTGGCGAATTTTATATTATTAAGAACCATAAGATAATAGACCAAAACAAAATCAGTGTCTGTGCCTGATATAGATTATATGTAATATAATACAGGCCAGTACTGCAAACGTAACTTCTGTGCGACCGTTGAGCCAAAGAGTGAACTCCAGTGTGGTATATTATGTGAATTATCGAATCTGAATTCGGATCCCAATCATCATCGAGGAGATATTATTGCTAAATCTTTCTGTTAATTCTTTCAAACTTTATGTGTTGTAGTCTCTTCGTTTTCGTACGCGATATTCATACTTACCGACAGACGCGATCGAATTATACTCGCCCTCTGAACCATGTATCCATAACATGAAGGTTTTTGTAGAGATGTAATTTATATATAGTAATCTGATCCTTTGTTAGCCTTACATATACATATATCAAGCCGCTACTACTGTAGTCGTGACTACTACTCCGCTTTCATAAATATACATGTATATGTGTTTTGTGTGTAGTCTTATAGGACAGCTTGTATCAAATAGTCGGTATTTAGTGTGTTGATACTTAATACTATCTGCAGGACATTTTTCTTCTGTTTGGAATATCTCCTCCGACTCCTCACATTGTGATGATGATAAAAAACTCAACGCCATCAGTAGCATCAGTACAAATACCATGTTTTAATCAAGGATAACGTTGATTCAAAGCTAATCAAAACAGTGGTTCAACATTATATTATTATACACTAGGCGTGTATAACCATGTACACGATACCAGCAAAGATAGCTGGTCGAGGAACTTAAACCTGTTATAGGGAGGGCGGCAATGCCAAATATATATTCCTATCTCTAATTATTCAAGCGCGAAATTTTTACAACCATAACATACAACTGGGACATTGTTGGACATGACCATATTTTATCTATAAAAATCAGCACCCCTTCTGCGGTCTTAATCCTCCCTTTCGGTCCAAATCCTCCCCTTTTATTTATCTGATGGATCGTGCTGAGCTGAGATGACCTAGATAAAAACATCCTCCATTTTGTACTGATTAGTACCCTAGATAAATGCTTGTACTAACATGTCGATTATGACGAGATAGATGATGTCATTTTATTTTTAACTCTTGTAATGTAACTGTGTCAATAGAAAACAATATATATATATATATATATATATATATATATATATATATATATATATGTATATACATGTTTAAAGTTGAAAAGTATGCTGTAAGGTTAATTCCAAGAACAAGCACCTGAGGATTTGGGTTAATCCGGTGAAACAGACTGCAGTGAATTTATAGTTATATATATTATATTTCTATATATATATAGGGAGAGAGAGAAAGAGAGAGAGACAGAGAGACAGAGAAAGAGGGATAGATAGATAGATAGAGAGAGAGAGATGAATGGCCAAACTGGTCCATTGTATATTGAAATAGAACATGAATTCACAGAAACGTCAGTTCCGATCGGCAGCGAACCGACATTTTGTGTATTCGTGTTCCAGTTATATATACAATGTACACTGCACATGGTGAGGCTGTAATATTTTTTCTAGTTATTTCTTGAAAATTTGGGCTTTACCAACTTCATATAACTTTACCCCATACAAATGATATTTATGACATTTTATACATGGTTAGGGTGAAGGGATGTTTCCATGTGAGAGTACCGGGAAAGTCGCTCATATGATTTTGCAACCGGGGTGTTGATTTGTGTCCTTCAGCGCTAGAGCGTATGTAGCACAGGAACGATTTTCACGCATTGGTCTGAGTAGTTCAGAGTAAAATGAAGTTACTTCATTATCTTTTTTGTGGAAGGACTGCTCTATCCAATATACACATATATTAGTCTGCCAGTTCAAGCATATATGTTGGAGCCTGTGTGCGGATCTAGCCCATCTGCCGATAGGCTTGGCCCATATGAGGATCCGTTATTGGGCTGCCCATCTGCAGATGGGCAGCCCAATAGCGGATTTGAAACCATGCACTTTCTTGCCCGGCTGCAGAAGGGCTTTGCCCAATAACCGATTTTATTTTTCATTAGTTTTACGTTATTTTTTCATTATCTTGATGACTTTTGTACTCAGACAAACATTTCTCAGAACTTAAATGGATTTTCCTGCTCTTGGGGTGTCCAACACACTTATTCCCTCTAAAGCCAAGCTCAGAGAAGAGGTTAGCAATTATTTACGGGTAGTCACTGTTGATAGTCTGTTTTACGTCAACAAGAATATCCACGAGAGGGAGGAATACCATTCAGGATATCGAAAGACCTTTGCCCATGTTAGTGCTTTATTTATCATGTAAGGTGTATCCGATATTAAGTAAGTCAACTAGTCATACCTAAATGCGTTTACCCTTAAATGTTATTATAGTGTTAGTGACAACCAAATTAACTAGAAAGCACTCACAGAGCACATGCCTCCGCCACCGCCTGTGTACGTACCAATGAAAGTACACTCGAATATATGACATGAAATAGTATATGGCCTTTTAGACAAAAAAGGTACAATCCTATCAAAATAGTGTGCCATTTAAACCACCGTATTATCATAATTTATTCAATTTATATAATATAGATTAACTTAACATATATGTTTAATGTTCCGAATCCAAGCAGGGTCTATAAAAATGTTTAGAATAGTTCCTAGTAAGCTGAGCTAATATTTTATTCAATAACAGTATCCCACACAGACCGAAATAAGTAATATGCAAGTATTAACTACGAATTTTGGTAGTTTTATCGTATAAATTTTATCTCTTCATTATTTATCTTATGAGTATAAAGTATAATTATATTTATCAAAACTGGTTTATAAGGAGTCTTGTCACAATTTAAATTTTATATTTATTTTTATATTTTATATATTAAAACATATTTATATATTAAAAGTGATGATTTCTTGTTTCAGAGATCTATTTATTTATCAGTTGTATCTAATAAATTGTTATATATTAGAAATAAAAATAAACTTTACTATGTTATTGTGAAAGATATGTAAAACATAACCCTATCGTTTTGTTTAAATTTATTTTGTGGTGTTTTTGCCCTGCCCTTTGCAAAGACACTACTCTCCGGCAATGACCCCTACAGCCAAAACTACATTTAACCTCGGCATCATCTCTGTGATAACCTGAACAAAGGAATAATGTCCGACTTCCCTGCTGTTCTCATCACCAGGACGCCAACAATTCTGTACGAATACTGAGAAGGGAGAGCTTATCAATAAGACACTTCTCCAAAAGAAAATGTATCAAGATGTGTTATTGTGGTGAAAGTGCCTGATTGTGATTGACTCTGAGATCTAATGACTCATGAGAGAGTGTTTGCTACATATATTACACTATTCTATTGTCAAAATGTATGTGGTAACCTTGATATATATGTGGATATGAGAAACTGAATATGAGAAACTGATTTTTACCACACATAATTTCTCTTTAGTAAATTGTATGTACCATGGAAGTCGCATCTAGGTGGTAATGTAAATGAGATTTTTTCGCAATAGCTGTAAATACTCTTTGGTAAAATGTGAACCTCATTTAACTCTTAACAGGTATTGGTTATAGCCCAATGAAATGTATATGCAACCGGCTGTCATGTTGTCTTTTACCAGGGTACAGATGATAACTGCTATATACAGAGTTTACTTATCATTTCTTGAGGATATCCAGGTATATCCTAAGAAATCTGATTGAGATCTTAATTAGATCACGGTGACAAGTATATTCAGATTTAGGGGAGGGAATGCTGAGAAACCTTGAGTTATTCACGCTTTCTAACCGTTGGACCTGACATGTCTATATTTATTTTTTTTTTTATAAATGTTTTTTAATTCTATTCTAAAAGTCAGGTTGCCAGAATTGAAACCGTTGGATATTCGTCGTTCAAACCTAACTTAAGTACTTCTTTTGGTACTTCTTTTTTAAAATGTGTATTAAAATTATACAAGCATATGCATAAGAATACACCGGCTGCGCAACTCCATTAGGCCTTGCATTTCTATGTCTTAACCAGCCAGACCCTCTTGTATGAAACAAAATTTCTGCCCCTGGTATAAGGGTATTTATTGTAGTAACGAAGAAGCAACAGAAACAAAAAAAAATATCTTGTTCAATAACAATGATCATAGCTGAAACAAAACAGATTATTTATTATAATATTGCATGAAATGTTGAAGGACCAGAAAAAAGTGCGAACTTGACAGGTAAGGTTCAAGTGGTCAGATGCGCACCTCCATATACATTTATATACCTGGTACACGGATAAGTGAAATAAAGTATAAACGGATAAAAAAGCCTGTAATAAAAAAAAAACATAGGTTTTTAAGAACGTGGAATGATATGAACATACCTCTCTCAGGTTGAGGTCACCTAGCCTTTGCACAAGATGTTTCATCATATACATATATGTGATCATGCATAAACATTCGGCCAGTGTTGTTAATTGCAAAAGTTAGCCAATGGAATAGATGAAGATGAAAAAGTGAGGTCATTGCATTTGTATATATCAGTTAAAAAAGATCCGACCTGGCATAAACAAATATCAGATATTCACACGGTGTTACATTACCGGGAACATGCTGAACCATTTACCAATGTAACAACAGCGTATTCTGTTCTGAGATGCATGTTATAATCAGGTGGTTTAGTGAACTGCGCGTTGAGATTCAGGATGTATCCCAGCGTATCAGCGCGAAAGCGAAAGGCCATTCATTAATGCAATATTATTTTGTAAACGATCTTTTATCTGATTACTACAGACAAAAATAGAAAAAGAAAGCACATAGAGAGCGCACACCTCCACCAACTTTTTGACCCAATTGCATTAAGTAAAATAATAAAATAAAAATACACCAAATTTACACCTTATCATCTTGATTAATTTAAGTCTATTGAAAGACTGTACACAGACGAAAAAAAACCCCATATAAACGGTGAACAAGGTAAACACAGTTTAGCACATATATTAGCACAATGGAAAACTTCGAGCCGCTTAGAGTAAAGTTAGCAAATAGTTTAAATCATGACAGCTAAATATGTAAAGTTTCTGCATGTTATATATTAAGGAAGAGTGATTATAACAATAATTTGCGAAACATATAACTATATATCTATTACCACATTTATATACATAAAAGTTTGTATATTTTCAGGTTTTACACACCCAAGCAAACAAAAATATATATATAATCACACGGATTTACACATATTTTATTAAGGTTGATTGCATGCATGTTGTGAGGTAACAAAAAGAAATTAAGGAATTTTGCTATGAATAAATACAATAGCTGCTTGTGGCACAACATCCATCTTGTTGACATACACATCCACCCACCAAAGAATACTGGTCCTAATATACCAGAAATGATATACCAATGTCAATTTGCCGTTTTTTTAATGAATGTCATTTTACCATTGTTTCTTCCTCCTTATCTAAGCAATGCTTTTACTAGGTTTACCATATCTTGCCTGGGTCTTCTCGTACACAATATTATCTATCGTGGTGTCAGATGTACCCTCGTTCTTCAGCTGTTCCTCTGTGTTGCTGCCATTCACGAGTGTGGGTTCGTAAACTATATTTTCCACCATTGTGTTTTTTTTCCGGGAAGATGTTGTTTTAAAACAATAATCTGTCCCCAAATTATGTATAAAAAAAGTGTTTACTTACACCGTTAAGCGAACGCATCTACTATACCTCTCCTTTTTTGAAATTATAACATTAGATTTGAAATAATAAATACGAATTTTAAAGATCAATAATTAAATATGTTCTTAAATGAAAAATCAGTTGCATGTTAGATATTTGTTTAACTGCTCAGTGAAATGTCAGATGGGAGAATGTATTACAACTGGTCGTAAAAAGTTGGCAAGTGTCAAAAGTACAAACATCCATTGATTTATTTCCCGTCACTAATTCACAACGTGTAAACAGAATGGCCAATGGAGGATGAACCACATACGATCATATGTCAAGACCAGATATAATGTGGCCCGGAAAGGGAATTTACAAATGTATAACCATTCATACAACTGCACAACATTCAAATATATGCAATCAAGTATAACTCTGAGTTGCTGCTGTTATTTAAGGATTGCTGTTAAGTAGGATTAAAAAAAGGACGTGGATATAGCAAATTTTGAGGTTATATTTTAGATGTTGGATCCGACCCAGCATTTAAAAATCAGATATTTATTTTACCCTTCCTTAATCAGGTACATCCTGAACGCTATAACATTTTTACAATAATGTTTTACTTCACGTATTGTCGTTTATGTATACAGGGTTGAAGATAATTAAACTGATGGGGTTATTTATTACTGGTAATATATGAATATTATAATTACTGTTAATATATGATTGTTGAATAGGAATAATGATAGTTCAAAGTCATTCAAATGAACCCTCAGACAGTAGCATATTCTGTGCCTGATATTCCCTATCCACACCGGAATTATAATTCTGATTGGCTTCCAGAGATTATACGCAAAAAATTACGCAGGTTAAATGAATATTTCTTAAACCTTTTACACTGTTAAAGGTCCACCCGAGACATATGCAGTGTAAGTTTGGTGCCAACTCTTAATAAATTTAAAAACATTGTCAGACATCTGGTTGAATAAATATTTCTTATTTAAGTGGTGGGCCACATATATCAAGTTTGAAATCCATATGACAAACCAAGCTGGATTTTTCATCCCGAAACAAGTGTATTCACGGACAGACGGACGAACAGACGGACGGAAAGACAGATGGACAGACTGGAAGAATCCGCTTATTCAACCGTGGCCCTAAGAAAACAAACACGGGTATTGTGTGTTATTAATTGATAACGCCACAAAAAAGATAGCACATACATATTATTAGAAGGACTCCTTAGTAAAAAATTCTAATATAAACACACAAACACACACTCAATAACACAGATTCATATATATTATACTCTAGTACAGTTTATATAGTGTTACATACACTAATATGAATTTGTGGGTTTTTAATTCGTGCTTTTGACTGTTCTTAATAGTTATGTACACAGGTTTGATTGCTGCTTCACACACGTACCATGAAAATGCAAGAAAATGCAATATCTACAAGAAAAGGATTGTTTCCTTAAATGACAACATAGCTTTTGGAGTTGTGTCAATAGTTACAAAATACCATATCAGTCCCGTTACAAAGCTTCATTTATCAGAAAATACCCTGTTTTAAAGGAAAGTATATAGACACCTTGTGTTAAAATGTCTTCTTTGATCTGATCTGTTCTACTGTGTCAGCAGATTCGTAAGCCAGGTTTTCTACCATTATCTCTACATCACTGACTGTTTCCTCATTTATACCCGACTCATCATTCCTGGCCTTTTCTCGAGTCTTTTCATAAACAACATTATCTACCATGATGTCAGAGTTTCTACTCGTCATCAGCTGTGCCCCTGTGTAGCGGCCATGTTGATTTCTGGTGTAATTAATCGTGCCATGTGATGATTCATAAACAATATTTTCCACCATCACCTCAGAGTTTCTGTCGGTTTTTTGAAGCTGTGAATTTGCATTTGCCCCTTCTGAGACCTGATGGGTTTCGTTCATGATTATACTTCTCACGGCAATACCGGCTCCCGGGCTTCGAGAATAAATAGTGCTTCCGATGCCGGTTTCTTCGGATTCTTCATAGTCTTGCTCGCTGTTTCCGTGTGGGGCACTACATCGGGCTAGATAGTAGTATACGAGAACACAGTCATTTTCAAATAGTCACGATGCATAGTCAACCAAACGCATTGGAGATAAATGTACTGGTGCCACAAGCTCACCTTACACACCATACGGCGATGGTGACAACCCACGCAACGCCTGCCAATAGCCCAACAGCTCCAATCAGTTTACATGTCACTAGAGGGTCAGTCTTCGTGTAGCCTGTATCAGCGAAAAATAGGACATTCAGCGTATTACTCTTCTTCGCATAACCATTAGAATGGGTATATTACAGTTGTTTTCAGTAAGTTGTGCAAGCTATACCCTCGTAAAAGCGTGCAACACTTTTCATAAAAGCTATCTGTCTTGCTTCCCCTATTAACAATATGTAATGAAATCCCGGTATCCGACGTAAGAACCAACTTTCTATTATTAAAATTGTGTTCAAAAATTAAACGTTTCCACATAAAGTTAGGGAGCAACATAAATGCAAATTTTTAATAAATGAAACATATCTTTAAATGAAAAAGCGTTGTCCATCACCTTTAATACACATATCCAAATAAGAAAGATGGACAGTCCGCAACATGACGGAAAGAACATTTAACATTTATTGTTTAAATATTGCCATAATAATCGTCTGAGACCAAATCAGTTTAAAAGTAGCAAATATAGTTTTGATTGTGCAGATTTAGTAATGATGTTACAATTGTTACAAAGGGTAAACTGGAAACATCTTTGGAGTAAGAATATCTAAACGGAACTCTTCAAAAGTTATTCCAAATATGTTACATTAATCATGCCACTAAATGTAAATGTATGTTTATCATTAATATTTCAAAAATGTATTAATTGAATCCAGAGGGTTTCATATATAAGCCGTAATTATCATTGATGTCTTGCCCTTGTATGACGCATGTTAAATATGGATGAAGAGAAAGAATTTAGAGAGAACTACAACATTTATTTAATTTATATTTTACTTACTAAAGTATGATATTATATATACACACACACACATATATATATATATTTATATATATATATGATGGACAAGTATGTGTTAAACTACACAACGATAAAGAGCTCAGCTGTTATATATGTAAAGTTCAAGACTACATGGGTTTTACAACGTTGTTTCGTGAGGGCCGTAGGTCCTCACTATTCAGAAACCCTTATGAAGTGGACGAGTATTTAGATGTTTGAATGGCAGAGAAACAGGGCGAAACACCGACGAGCTAACAAAGGCCAGATCAAACATTCATCAAAATCTTAATAATCTCGAATTATATATATATATATGATATATATATATATATAATATAGATTATATTATCTGAGTTCCCTTTCGATCCAATGGATTGTATTATGTTTTTCAGGCTAACATAAAAACCAATAATTCCTTCTTTACCATTCAAATATTATATTTTATTTGTTGACACTGTTTTAATTATTTTTATTATAACCAATCGCGTTGACTTTACTGTTATGAATGTTGCCTATTAGGGTGATAAACAAATTAAGTTAAATAAAGACCCTGTTGCTGTTCAAATTCAAATAGTCAACACATTCTCTTAAAATGCATATAAAACCATATACAGTTTTTTTTTTAAATAACAAGGGAAAGTAAGTGATAATAATAACCGGTAAATTTTCCCAAGGGCTCATAAATTCTCTTTTTCAGTTGGTCAATATGTAACTTCTTGCGTTATAAATGTTACACAGTCTCACATTAATTCGATAGATATATTTAATTTTATTACAGAAGAGGTACGGTTTTACACACCTATAAAACAAAAGTAAAAATCTCAAAGTTTTCAATCTCGTACAGTAATGAATTGAAAACTAATAACTAACTGTTTCCATTTGAGTGACCGTTAACTTCTTGAGCATTGGTACTAGTAAACACATTGCCTGGATAAAATAAAAATACAGGTAAGTATTATGTAACTCTTCAAATTCAAATACTCATCAGTTTCATACAGGAACAAATATATATTAGCTGCCCGTTCGATATCTTATTTGATTTATATCTTTTTCGTTATGACAAATTACATTGTATGGTTTGCAAAAGATAAATTATAATATACAATTATGCACACATAATAAAGGCGGAACACTTTTAATGTAATTCATTTGATTTATTAGTTTCATTTTCAAAAGATTAAAAGGGGAAAAACAATAAGCTACAACGATAGTGTTACACCTAAAATATATACCTCTATCTGCTGCGTGACTTCCAACATCTTGCTTTCCTGCACTTGTAGATAATGGTCCTAGAAATTGTAAATACACATGTACAACAAATATCTTTGACAGTGTTTGTCATTCAACAGTTATTTCCCTCTTAAATTGACACTTGAAAATTTAAATTTATAACTCACCACGTAGACTTTATGAATGAAAATTACATTTTTATTACTTAAATTATTCATATTATAATACAATTAGAAGACTAAACAACAAATATCTCTTACAGTAATGATTTGAAAACTAATTACTAACTGTTTCCATTTGAGTGACCGTTAACTTCTTGAGCAGTGGTACTAGTAAACACATTGCCTGGATATAATACAATACAGGAAAGCATTCTGTAACTCTTCAAATCAAATACTCATCGATTTCATACACAAACAAATATATATGCATATACAGTACTTCTGAAAATTTGAGAATTATTAGCCGATAATACAACTAGCAAATTTGGTCTCACGTTCATGTATTATCTTTTTCAGTTATTTACATGTATTTAAGCAATATAAGCTGCACCTTTCCATATGTAATTGGATTTATATATTTTTTGTTATGACAAAATACAATCTATGGTTTGCACGAGTTAAATTAACAGGCGTAACACGTAGTATCACTGAGGCCGTCAATGCGATAGCTCCAGAGAGAGAGATTAAAAATAGAAACTGGTGGAACTTCACCCAAGAAATAAAATAGATGGTAGCCTTAATGCGACGAGTCAGGCGCTACCAACAACGCACATGTACCACGGAAGCCAAAGCTTTGTTTAATAGAGTAAATAGGTTAGTAGATCGAGCTATCTTGGCGCAAAAACGATCTCAATGGTCAGATTATATTAACAGTCTATATCATAAAGCAACCTCAGGTGAATTCTGAAAACAATTCACACGTTTCTTTAACTCTAAATTAAACCCAAATACAGGACAGGCTAAACCCCTGATACGCCCTAACGGCACAGATGCTGCTACAGACGTGAAGATCTATTTGAATACTTTAAACAAATTGTTACGGAACCTAATATAAACAGATCACGTATGCGTAATGAATAAAATTTTGAAATGGAGATAAAAAAAATCAGATTCCGTAACACTAGGCAGCACAGAAGCGGATGCAGGGAGCGGTTCAGGGGGTCCGGACCCCCCCCCCCCTTTTTTTTTTCATCCGCTGCAAGCTTTTTCTAAGGGTTTCAGACAGAATTTTGAGGCCTTGACCCCTCCCCCTTTTCCGGACTTGGTGATCCCTTTTTAGGTTTTTCACTTGTCCTCCTTGGTTAGACTCCCCCCCCCCCCTTTTTTTTTCCTAAATCCTGGATCCGCCCCTGCAGCGGGAAATGTCTAGGGGAATGAATAAAGAAGTTAGTGTTTTTTTTTTGTTAACAAATTACAATAATTTATTCTTAAAACAACCCTTATAATACAATACACTAAATCAATACAATTATACAGTAAAAACGGCGTTATAGCAACAAGTCAATAAAATCAGAAAGATAATGGTACAGTACCTGAATACCAATACAGTCACCACGATAAGTCTTTAAATGTAAACTCTCGGAGAATGAAAGTCCTGTGGAAAGTTCTTGCAACAACACAGAAAGTAAACTGAAGTCCAAATGTGTAAAATCCAGGATGAAAATGTATAATTGCCGCATTCGTCTGATAATGTCTAAGAATCTGACACACGCTTCTGCGTCCGCTGGTATCTGCTCTGCTGTCTGCTCCCTGGTTCTAAACAACAACCCCTTTTTTATACCTTCACATCCCAAGCCGGGAATTTTCCACTTCTCGAACAGTCTATAAGGACCCTACTCCACAGTTAACACGCGTTTCAGGAATTCTCTAGAAATACACCGCTGTGTATCTACACATACCAGGCCCATCACTTGGCCTACACATACCAGGCCCATCACTTGGCCTACGACCAGGCGTGAAAACTCAAGGCCCGCATGAAAACGAGAATTCAACCAGTACGAATCAAACACAAAATGCAACAACAACACGAGCCACGCCCGTGTCACATAATAGAGCACCTGTAACAAACTACACAAAACCCCGACACACCCTGACTTCAAAAATGATTTCCTGAAAACAGCTAAATAAGGTTTCACAATACGCTAACGACATAGCCATCTGGGCCACTGGTTCCAACGTTTGCTGTTCACGCAACGCAGTCCAAGCCCAGCTCGACCGCGTGAGCAACTGGTGCAACACCTGGAGAATCAAACTAAATCCAACAAAAACACAAAGCGTACAAACCAAAATATTTGAACCCTTAAAACTTTTAGGTGAAACTTTAAATGATTCTGACGTTGCAAGGTTCTTAGGTGTAATTTTTGACCTAAAAAGCCACTTTGTGCCAACACATAGAACATATCAGTCAACGAATGTGGAGTAGGATTAATGCTCTAAAGGCTGTGTGCTATAAGAAGGACGGACCTAAACTGGACACAGGTACACACCTATATAAACAATGGATCCGCCCTATAGGCATATACGGATCTATAGCATTCTTAGATGCAGCTAAGATACACTTATATAAACTAGAAGTTCTACCAAATAAAGGCCTCAGAGCAGCCTTAAGAGTTAGTAGTTTCAGTAAAACATCAGAACTAAGATCACGCACAAACACACCGACTGTTAGAAACTAAATATAGAACAATCCGTCAATACTTACAACAGGATAAAACATAAAAACTCAATACAGATCTTAACAAATGACGACAAGCATACAACAGCCATGAATAAATTCGTTTCTTCTCTAGACATAATCCGACCACATCCTATGTAGAAAGAGACTAACATCACATCCACTAAGCAAGGAGGCTTTTCAAGTCAGCTTGATCTTACCTTGCACCCAGTTTGTTATTTATTGACCATAGCTATTTATAAAACCTTAGTTTTTCATATCTATCTCCTCTCTGTCTCCTATGATTTTCTCCTAAACTTTGGGCCTAATAGTAAATAGATAATAATTAAACATTCAATTAGATATCATCTTTATCATTGCTCAAGAAGCACCTAGAGCGGGGGTTCCTGACTTCTTCAACTATGGCGCTCGAGCGCCATCTTTTCCTTCTTTAAAAAAGTTAAATTATTATATACAATTATGCACACATTGTGAAAGCAGAGACACTTTTTAATGTAATTCATTTGATTTATTAGTTTCATTTTCAAAAGAGGAAAAGGAGAAAACAATAAGCAATAACAATTGGTTTCCTCTAATGGTAGATATTCTATCTAGAAAATGTAAATGAACATGTACTGACTATCACGAGTACCGGGTTTTTGTCAGAGATTAGCTCAAGGTCATGCTTCTTTTTCACCTAGCCAGTTCTCTGCAAACAATAATGCGTTCTAAAAACGTCCTCTCAATATTAAAATATAGACATGTGTACATCATAACTAGTATGTGAACTGAAATACAATATATTGAACATACACTTAATATCAAACCATTGTAGGCCTTTATGACAGCAGCGTATAATTTCTGTAATACGACACCCATGTATGATTATACTGGTCATATCTTGTGCGTTTATTGACAATCAATAATATAAAACAAAGGACATGCATAGTACCGCTTGATATTTCTAACCACGTTATAATTGAGCATTATAACAGTAGGTGTGCATAAACCATACTGTTTCAAGTGGAATGTGTTCATTTGCCATGCTGTATCGGCAATGTACCATTGGGTCATCGATCAATATACAAATGATTATGCTTTTGACTAACCTTTAATATCCCTTACTGCCTGTTGTATGACCCATACAAGAAATGCATCAGGAGGATAATCTAGAAGATTAGAACAGTGTTTGTTTAATGTATTTGTTTATTAGTGATTATAAAAAGTTCGAAATGTTGATATATACAATTCACTGGTTTTAACTGAGTATTGTTTGATAGATATGTAATGTCTTGAACATGTGTTTCTTATTCAGTATATGTGGTGTTTTTATGCATTGTTAAGCGGCGTAGAGCGTTTCCTACTAGAGGGGGACATTGGAGCAGGTCAAATCTGCAATTTAAACAAAAGTCAGTGTAAACATTACATCCATATTTATATGATACAGTAATTTAACATTTCTATGAACCCCCACAATACATTCAGTAGAGAATACAATTTTACATGAAACCCAACTGGCATTTTTTATTGTGTAGCAAGAGGTTTACATGACAAGACGATTAATATATTTAATCTGAACATTCCTCCGATGCATACAACTATTTGCTTCGGATAAATCGATCAACTTTGTTCATACAAACATACAGGAAAATCACATGGCAAAGTAAGCTTTTTCGTAGGCATTTCTGTAAGTCTCTCTCTCTCTCTCTCTCTCTCTCTCTCTCTCTCTCTCTCTGCCATATATCAGTATATTGAAGTGGATTGGATGATGAATTATAAAAAAATCAATTACCAATATGTTGAGGTATGATAACAGCCAAACAAGCACGATATAATATCTACTCATTGAGTTTGTCCAACAGTAATGTGTTATTACTTTTCATTCATATATATATATATAGCTGGTCACTGCTAGTGTGATTGTTTCTCCAATTCATAGATCCTCATAATCAATCCACTTTTCAGTAGTTTCTTGTAATAAATACACCCACATAAATAACCTTTATTTTATCAATAATCAGATGTGTTGTCCCTCTGATTTCCAGTCAGCTTATATTTTGCTTTAGACTATGGTTTCGTTCAACATATATACATGACTAGATTAATGAAAAAAAAATAAAATAAACTTGAAAAAAATGAAATAAACTCTTAATACAACGTCATAGTCTAGACCCAATCTTAACTGTCTCAACCCCAGGCATGTCTGATTTGGCTACTTTGCACGATGAATAATCTAGTGTATTTTCTTTTAAAAGAATATAACTTAACACCATAACAGATACTGTTTTTTTGCTTCTGAAGCTGCACGTTTTATGTGCGGCTGTAATGCAGAAAGAGTACAAATGAAAATGTGCTCTAAATCTACTTACCGTTCTTCTTTACCTCCTCCTCAACTGGGTTTGCTTCTTCCTGGGTAGCAACGAAAGGCGTTGGATTCGATGCTACAAACATAAACAGACTGCTCATAAAACATATTAAAAGGTTCCATTTAAAAGCCATCCTGCCTGTGTGTCGCTTCGCATTTCACAGCTTACCAGACCCAGTATACACGAGGGCAAATGTAGACATATATGTATGTATAACCATATCTAATGACATGACCACAAATCTGGTAGCATTATAACAAAAAGGTTCCATGTATATAAATGCCTTACAAACTTGGACATTTGATACAAATATAAAAATGTTTCACCATACTGTTGAACATAGATTAAAAAATACATTTTAATTCTTAATAACGGGAGATTATTCAAATAAGTTTGAAGGAACACTTTATTTGATTCCCCCTCGTTTCTGATCCGCCTAAATAGACAATCGTGATAGCAATCACCCGGATCTCCCCCAACAGATGCATTATAGATTCAGTACACGTTCATATATATATATATATATATACATATATATATATATATATATATATATATATATATATATATATATATATCCCTTGTATATTGGCTTCTGTGGTGTATGGTCCGGGCACAGGATTCAAAGCAGGGATATCATGAGTTCGAAGATCAGTTGTTTTGTGAGATTTTTTTTAGATTTTTGAGAGCGTCTCCAGGCTTAAGGGGAATACTGTACCCCATAGTCTAAGGTCTGTACTCTGAGGATGTTATAATTAATTTAGCAAGCATTAAAGGTTACCTTCACAAGAAAGTAGGTATAAATCCCACCCGTATAATATAAGTAAGCAGGTCCACGATACATCGCAAAGTCTCTCCCGTTGGGGACTTATTACATTCCCCTTATCTACCATTTTTATCAAGCGATACACAAAAAGATATTCATACAATGTATTGGACATTTGTGTCCTGGTCAGTGGTGCTAGCGTGTTTTTTTTTGCATTTTAAATTAAACTCAAGATATGATAGCAAATCTGTATAGCTGATCCATGTACATGTAGACGCCTTCGCGTTTTAATATAAACTTAATATACCTACAAACTAAGTTTTTATGTAGTTGTATTGTGCCCGTGTTGCGTGTTGTGTCAATAACCATCGTATATTGTATCGTATAGTAAACGCAGGCATCCATGTGGAATAGATATGTTAGGAGGCGGAAAAGGTGTGGGTGGATGCCATCAAGAAATTTGAATGTGAAGGTCAGTCTTGGTTGTTAAGGTTACAGGGTATAACCTTGTGTTTGTATTGTCTCGTTTAATATAGCCTGCTATTATTTATACTAAGTTTCCGTTAAGATTAAATTGTGTTGCTGATTGCAAGTTGCAGTGCAAACTAATGAAACAGTAAATGTAGATAATTTATTACATGAGAGTGATGGGACTGTGATTTAACTGAATTTGTTACCCTATGTATTCACTCTACAGACCTT
The DNA here is from genome assembly GCA_026874595.1 of Sipunculus nudus. Lineage (NCBI taxonomy): Eukaryota > Metazoa > Annelida > Sipuncula > Golfingiida > Sipunculidae > Sipunculus > Sipunculus nudus. The sequence goes on from CM049317.1 coordinate 2,132,125, forward strand.
GATCCGTGGGTTGTGTATTAGTCTCTCGCTTTTCTCTTAGATATGTATGGAGTCTTGTTTTCGTAGATTTCAGTTTGTTCTTTGTGCTTACATGTATCGACAATTTGACAGCAGCTTCCGGAACAGGATTGTTACCTTCCTTCCGTTGCAGGGATTTCATTTTTTTTTTATTTCTTTCGTATTACAGTGAAGCAGATCAGTTCTTAAATTCGACGCATTCATATATTTTTTTTATTTGCCTACTGAAGTTTAACAATGATACGCTGTTTTATTAACTAGCTTCATTTATAATCAAAGATTAAGAGAGAATTTGAAAACACAAGAATCTACATGCTACTTTGGGACTAAAGTATTTCTGAATAGAATTATAATGACAAAATAAGTAGCAATTAAAAGATTTATTATTGAATATCAATAAATAATTAATCGATTGGATGCACGGTTTATTTCATTATCAATGGCACGAAAGTCTCAGGTGTTTGAATCTATTTTATTTACACATATGGTCCGGGAAAGAGAAATTACCTCTGTCAAAAGCACACCGTTTAAAGGATCTTTGATTTTTTTTATTGAAAAGGTAACTAATATAATGAATCGGCTACAAATAAATGTAATTTCTGTGGTAACATTGAAAACATATTAAACTAACTAAAGCCGAAGGAAAATAAAGACTTCCAAAGTCTAATGAAACAGCACATTATTTCTTTTTAATTTAATTTTTTTGTTTAGGTAACCGCCTTGTTTCCAAAATGCTTAATTAACTAATTAGATGTACATATGCAGAATTCCATTCCGATTTGGGTACGTCACAGGGCAGTATCACACGCTTTCTCTTTTTCTGTTTTTTTTTTGTTATCTGAAGTTAACGAGGCCTGGCTTTACTTAAGTTCCAACGAGACATATTTGATGCTTTTGATAAGAAAAAAAGTTGTGTATCTTATTGTGCTTGATCTCAGCGCTGCATTCGACACGGTTTCCCATGAGCTGCTACTGAGCAGATTGAAACACAGATATAATCTGTGGGTGGTAACATTTTGTCCTGGGTGAATTCATATATTTGTGATTGAACTGAATCTGTGGTGATTGATGATCCAGATATCGATGGTGCTAAGTCAAAACCAGCAATTTTACAATGTGGTGTCTCTCAGAGCCCTATTGGGCCTCACGCTGTTCAATCTCTAGGTAGCACCCATTTGTGCTATCTGTGCAAACATCAAGTGGATATTAAAGAATATACACCCTATTTATGTTGCGCTATAGAAATAAATATTTGTATTTGTACTAGAGTTATATACAAATATGGTGACAGTAATAGTGACAAATAATAATAATAATAATAATTATTATAATAATATTTTTTTTTTAATTTGACTGATTGTGTCATCTAGGGATATACCTTTTATCATTTACATCAAATATATCATATATAATCAATATAAATAATTATGGTAATGTACCAAGCTCTATTTTTCCTTGATTATAAGTCGATCTGTATGCTGTTTACGCAAAATTGTATGTTTATTTGAGTTAAATACCCTCATATGGTGTCCACTAACTTGAAACATTGACCTTAGTGGGCCATTATTTGTTATGTGACCTTGAAAATGACCTTAAGCCCCCCCCCCCTCCACACACACACACTATTACTACACTCTAGGCTAGTGATCTAGCTTGGATGCCTGTTACTGTCAAGCAATACCATTAAATTTTTTTTTTTAAATCAACTAAGGCTTACCAATTTATATATTTGAGAACATGTTTAAAATGATCTTAGTGGATGTAAGTGGTGAGTGAAGCGCATGTGAGTGACAAGAAATAAACAAGAGAGACGTACTGAGTACACTGCACTACGATGCCACTACACATGTTTCTATGTTTTGGCTTTTAATATTCATCATTTATCCAGAATAGGGCCCTGCGCGTGCCAGGAAAAAAAGGCCAGCAACCGCCCCGCATATTTATATTTCAACTGGCAACGGACTTTCCCCACATTTTAAACAAAAAAAAATGAGCAACAAGCAAACTAGACGAACAGAGGTCGAGCGCTTGCTCGACAACGTGCAACTGACAGACCGACTGACTCATCTGAGATGACAGAAGATAAAGGAACACAATGAGCTTTTGTTTGTGTAGATATTTTCGTTTTTGACGAAGCTATGATGAATTTAAGATTTGTACGTGTTTTGATAACCTTGACCCTGAATTTTGACCTATTTAAAAATACACATACAGCTTCAAGAATCGGTTCCGATATACGATATGTGCAAGTAACAAAGTGACTCTATGTATTGGTTATAGCCCAATGAAATGTTATGCAAGCCGTGAGGTTTGCGAGGCTTGTGTCACATGGTTGGCGAGCCGTTTAGGCGAGCCTGCCATGATTGACACAAGCCAAGCAAATCTCATGGCTTGCTTTATATTTCATTGGGCTATAACTGATTTGTCCCACATGCCCCGCCTCCTTGGTCGAAGGTCACGCGTGTCTTTTTTTTTTTTTGGCTACGCACCAGTTCTTTGACATATGTGAGAAGTCGCCATGCAACTTCACTTGCATGGTCACTTTTCATGTCCCTGTGATACAAGCAGATTTGAACGTACAGATAATACGCCGCATGTGGGACAAAGAATGCTATTTGTCATACGCGAGAACCAGCAAACAAAAAAAAAATTAGGACATCTGACAAATGGACAGCCATACTGTCCAGATGGGAGACCAGATGACTAGACCAGGCCAATTCACGAAAACCAATGACAATTTTATGAAATTTCGTTCAAGATTGTTAACATACAAACACACACCAATCCTGGCGGAGGCAATTATCTAAAAGGGGGCAGGTGGTGGGGGACCAAAGGTAAAGTCCCGTTTTGTGTCTATAGGTATATTCATGTACCAGAGATATATATCAACGGTCAACGTTTCTGATAGCATTCTACTCTGTCCATGTGGAGCTAAAAAAATAGCCAACAGCATATGACCCATCCATTAGACGAAAACATCTAGCTTTGTGAGTTACCTGAATTTAGTGTCCCGCTAGTGTCAGAGCTAGATTCCGCTGTTGATGCGTCTATAATAAGATCATAGTTAATCATGCTGCTCTCAGCCATGTCATAAATTATGTTAGACTACCACAAGTATAGACCTACAGGACTAATTCATAATTCTAGGACCAAATAAACAACACTGTTAAAAATCATGACCAGTTGTCAGGGCAAAGATGAATTTGTCACAATTTTCCTATTCGAGATCTCACAAGTGCATTTCTTTAATCCGCAATAGTTCTTCTTCAGAAAAAACGAATAATTAAAGAAGCATGAAGTGACCTGCGCGTCCCATTTAGTTAAATGAAATGAAATCCTTTCATTACTTTTCCTCTTCATTTTTTTACCCAAAGGAACCCGTACCTAGAAAATATTTGGGCCACCCAGAAACGCACATCAGAGCATTTCATCCACCCCGCCCAGCAGTCAATTTGTTTTACCCAAAATAAAACTATGAAAATGTAAATCCGCGGGGACACGAGGAGCGGGTTGGGTTCTGCGCATAGCTCTAATGTACATCCGGACCCATATCAAATTTAATGTCAAACAAGACCTTTTGTCAACGAAGGAACATTGACTTGCGATATTCCATTTAAATCCATTCATGGTTTTTAATTCAAACAAATAAGCGGCCACTGGATACAGTAAAAAAAAAGTGAAGAACATGGATCAAGATATAATCTCAAAGAATGGGATGATCGACTCGCAGGCAGGGAGCGTGGGGGGGGGGGGGAGAGATAATCAAAGTCAGGGCAGCCTTTTCATAAACATAGTTATACAGAATCAAAAATCGATGCACGAAATCGATGCTTGTCATAAGTCGATAATCGAATCGGTCATTAAATAATTGATTAAATTTTATTTATTGTATTTTCATTCATTTCCATACCTTTTCGGTGTCTAGCTCTTACCTGGTAATAGATAAACAGCATACATGATGAAGAAGCACTGTTATTTTACAAAGGAAGTCACCTTATATCCTTCATTAGATGCTAGCGAAATAATGGATGAAAAGATTTAAATATTAATTGTTATGCATTAATTCTCAAGTAAAAAATAATATTAATCTTATAGCACCATATGGATTGAAAAGTTAGAGTAGATACATGTCTCTAACAGAATCTTGTGACTTTATACAATAAAAATAATCAATAATCGAATTGAATCGAAGACCACTCAGCAATTCACAGGCCTAATATGTATATATATATATATATATATATATACATATCTATTATATACATAGAGTCAAGTCCGCTTATTGTCATGTCGGTGCATGCATAACTTATGATAATAACCGGGATGTGACAATATGCGGGCTTCAACATCGATGTCCCTTTTGAGTCATAGAAGAAGCGGTTTGTCTCAAATGATATTAAATAAATCGTCAACAAAAAGGAATCAAAAACGTTTATGTGTATATTATATATAAATATATATTTCCCAGTTCAGATATATAATATTTCATAATAAATCCAAACGAAGTCTATAATTCCAATTTTTAATACATGTATATTCAATTCTAATATATAAATATTATTCTCCGAATGTCAGGGGGGTCATGGGGATGATTTTATTGGCCATTCCCCTTACTGAGGGATAGATACCCCCCCCCCCCCCATCACACACACACACACTACCACCACCACCTCCAACCCCCCAACAGGCACACTGCCTTTTATTGACCCTGTGCTGCACAGTGGAGGATAGTAAATACATATAACAGTACAAATAAACTGTCCGTACTGCTCTATTTTTTATGTAGATTCGTGAAGGTACAGTTGACCTCGTATTCCGTGGGTGTGAAGGAAGTTTATATAACAGACGTATATGATATATCATACTGAGTGGGCGATTATCAGTAAATAAATTCGTTATAATGAGCGCTGATATAAATCCATAGGTTCACATTCTATTCAGGAAGACTCTGTCATTTAATCTGATCGTGCCCGGGTTTTCATTTTCTCTGTATATTTATTCTGTTGATATTATAGGCATATCACAGCATTTTTATTTTCTTTAAAATGTTATACATATCCATTTTTTTGCTTCGCAAACTCAAACGAAAAATCTTTCTTATTTTCTGTTTTAATTTTATATCCTTTTCTTCCCCTCTAACTAGCACCCTGCAGATTTACTTATTCCGAATCGGATAACTGCTGTTTTTTTTTTTTTTTTTTTTTTTGGGGGGGGGTATCTTGGCATGATCTGTAGTTGCATTACTAAACGAACTACAATCTAAAGTCTGGCCAATACAGCTATACAAATGTACGGGGCTTTTTACGTGCATTGCGGACCTAAAAAAAATGTTAAATCGCAAAATGATAAAGCTAACTTATATTGTATAGGAAATGTTTAAAATAATACGGTCATGGGCGAATGTAGATGTTAATCGATGGGCACGTGCGCCCTCTTTTTCGAAGCAACAATATGGAAAAAGAATAAAACAAGTTTAATACTTAAAGAACAAAGCTGGATTTTGCGTGTGGTCCCATTTTCTTCCTTACTTCTGTATAATTCTATATTCTCTGTAGCGCTCCTGTGTACCTATGTAAATATCAGCATGTAGGTGCCCCCCCCCCCCCCCTTTTTTTTTCTAAGGTCCTTTATCCACCACTGACTGCATCAGATCTGTAACGCTTATGGAGACCGTTTGTGACCAACCAAATAATTTAAAAAAATAAATAATACATTCAATGATTTGATTCAATGAGAGATAACCTTCACTGGAAATATGTACTTCCCTGTAGGTCAGATTATTGCAAACTGTACTGGTTAAATAATATTATTACCTCCGCCAAGCCTAGCGGCGGGGGTTATATTTCTGGGCGCGTATGTTTGTCTGTTTATTCGTTTATTTGTGAGCACTATAACACAAAAAGTCTTCAACGGGGTTTGATGAAATTTTCAGGAAAGCTCGGGAATGATACAACAAATAATTAATTAGTTGATCCTTGCGTAAATAACCCCGGAATAAGCTCTAGTATTTTACACGGGGGGGGGGGGGGTGTCAATCGCATATATTTATTTATGCAGGTGACGTATGACAATATTCGGGGTGCGAGTCTCGACGTTACAGAGGACAATGGCGTCACTCCATGCAAATGTGCAGTTTCCCTGAACTGTGTCACGTACAAAATCAACGAACAGCGCCTGGGGGGCGTAGGCGTGGGTGGAAGCGACGGTTGTTTATTGTTCATTGTCAACGAAGTTTGATGAAATTTTCAGGACAGCTCGGAAATGATATAAGGAACAATTGATTAATTTGGGCAAATATCCATGCGTAAAAAAGCTCGGAATGAGCTCTTGGGTTTTTTTTTTTTGGTTTTTTTTTTTTTGGGGGGGGGGGTTGGTTGGGGGGGGGGGAATTTGCATATATACTTACAATGGGTGTCAATAAATCAACGTAAAACAGGGGCCACGGTTGCTTGTCAATGTTTCTATTGCCCTGGGCCCTGTTTTAATAAGTAAGTAAAATAACTTGAGCTCAACAAAACCTCCATCCCAACAGGATTTGGCCAGTTTCGAGGACTAGTTTCTTCAGTAGGAGCGTGTAAGATTCCTTATCTGCGGAACATGGAATGCGTGTTGAGAGATTTCATATGAACCTGCACGGCGGGATGCATTTTTTCTATTTGGTGGCCCCTGATAATTTACGGAAACTTAAAAATTCACTACATGTAGCGATCATTTTGCCGGATAAAAGAATTCCGCATGCCGGGTCCGCGCATGAGAAATCTTTCCTTCTTTTTTTTTTATAAATACGTGAACCGATTTTATACGCTTCCCGCATCCCGCATTTCGTACATATAAGAAATCTTAACGTTAGTCTGAAAAACATATTCCACTTCACCTGTTAATTACCTCCACTAAGTTGCAGGGGCCGTGTTGTTACGGGTGCTGGTTTGTTTGTTTGTCCGCAACATGAGTCTAAAAGCTATTGACAGGTTTCGATGAAAACTTAAGGATATCTCGGCAATGATTGAAGGGAAAATGCTGCTTTTCTGATATTTCCATATGAGGCTAAGGGGCTGACCTGGTGGAACTCTGCGCTCCCTGAGTGCGTTTCTAGTTTGTATTTGACATTATCATGGTTAGTAGTAAATAGTTATTAGTCATTGCGCTTTAAACTGAGACAGGGCTCACATGAAATATCACAGTTCCTTGTCTATCATGTGAGTGTATTTTATTATATTTTATTCATAATTACTTCTGTGATAATTACGATTATAATATTGGTGATAACGGTGAATGCTATTGTTATGTTGACTACACCCCTAGGCATGAGACATAATCCGGGAAGTATTGTTCATCAGCTGTCCATGTTGATCATGGTTCCCGGTTGAGGCCATTTGTTTTCTAAATATTATACAGTTCTTTTGTTTGGTTTTGTCTCCTGACATATTAGCCATGACAATCAATCACTTGAAAAAATAAATGAAGACTCATCATACTTTCCACTGTGCCTTCCTGGTCTAGGGCCTGTTCATTCTTGTAGCTTTCTCGGCTCCCTGGGGAGCATACACCCTAACACACGTCTCTGTAGATGCAATCATTATATTCTACATTTTGAATGCTGCCCATGTATGTATCCATTCACTCCTGGATGGAGAGAGCGCACTCGTGGGGTAAAGACTTTGACCAAGGTCTTAGCGAGGATGGTGGTCTAAACGAGATTCGAACCAAAAACCATGCGGTCACAAGTCCAGAGACCCGACCATTACGTCACCACGCTCAAGTTGTTTTTTACACCTAAAAAAAGGTTTTATCCTCAGACAACATGAACAGTGACCCCGTAGTTTACACATTGTATGTGACCTAATCACAGGTATACATACAGCCAGAGTGCAATAACATGAGTTATAAGTTCCTATAGGCACTGAATCCCTGTGTATTACAGCAAGAACTTTCTCTTTTCATGTCAGTTTCCTCAGGTTTTAACAAAAAAAATGTATTTAAAATTATTAAATTATTAATATGCAAAACTAAACATGAACACACACAAGATATCATGCTTCATTGTGTATTATATTTATTCACAGCATAATAAGTTAATTCAATCTGGTTTATAGAGGTCATATATATATATAAATATATATATATATATAAATATATATATATATATATATATATATATATATATATATATATATATTTATTACTTTGTAGCCAATATGAACATTTTTTTATATCAAATCATGTTAGTCTCATTTCGCAGTTAACTGAAATATGAAAAAAACTGAGCCCTTTTTTTACAACTTAATTATGGAAAAAAAATCAGATGTATTGTATTACACAGTACATTCTGTTTTACATTCGGGGCACATTGTACGTACAATAAGCTCCACAGGGTCATAAATAGTCTAAAATAAACGTAAATTTTGAATCTCCAAATTACACAAACACAAGCTATAAGTATGGAACTTCTCCATCATAACCATATATATATATATATATATATATAAAGATAATGAGCGCTCCATACAAGACTGTTCTTGGAAGTCAGAATCCAGAATAATGTGGTTTTTTGGTGTTTACAATGCCTTATTTGACTAATAATATCCGTATTTGTGATCTCCCTTTCCAAATGACAGTTAATGAAGAGTAACCATGGTGATGACCTGTTTAACCTACGGTTTTTCAACTACTGTATCTTCCTGGTTTTTTGCGGTTGATGGAGCTTCTAATTATTCTGTCATCTGGCATAGATTATATCTGACAATACGCTTACCATACCGCACATTAAATATACAGCTAGCATAATTTTGTCAGTTACTGACGCTGATGTGTTCAACAGAGTGAATCGAAAAATGGATGAAACTGATACCAAACCTTATCAGTAACCAACAAAATAAATATAAGCTATGTAGCAACAGTATTGAAGCTTTCCAATCAATATACACATTTATATGTGTATATATATGTGTGTGTGTCCTTGAGTGTGTGTGATCTAGCTCTTTTTGAAAATAATCGATTCATTAGACACTGCAGTAAAGAATTAGTTAAAGTTTGCTATAGGTTCTTTGCAAAGGATACATAAGGTATCAAACACACACCGATCCATCATTTACGAGAGCTAAATATGTTCATCTGGCAATGTATAAGTAAGGTACTCAAAATATAATCACACATTATAAATATACGACTAACATCTATAATTAACCCGTGCCCTAATATAGAAACAAACATGTACAATATTATAATATCATATTCGGCATTTGTTAAGAAATAAATTTATTGTTAAAGTAGTATTGAGGGAACCCGCACAATTGAAGCTTACATGCTTTGCCAGACTTTATACACATCACTTCTTAAACATGTTTGCGTATATGGGACTGCCGAGAGACACTCGGTAGTTTCCGGGATCAGATTTCGGCCTCCGAGTGCGTCTCGTCCTTGGGGTGGCGTCTTCGCCTGCTTCCCGGGTTGGTGGTGACTTCACTTCCTCTTCCGGTTGTTGTTTGCAACTTTCCTCCCCTTTATCTTCGGTTGTGTCTGTATCGTTTTCTGAGAAATAAAATTTATTGCACATGTATAACACCAGTTAGATTAAAGTTTAATGGGTGTGTCAAAAGATAAATAACAAGAAATTAATAAGAAGAAATATATGAAAAACTTAAAATGTTTCTGTATTCAATAATTGGGGATATCAGTCTACTATATATATACTTAATTTTGAAAGGGTATCTCTCTAGATTTTTACAACCCCTTAATCTACAAACCATAATTAAATTTATCTGAGAGAGGGGAAACGGAAATAAGGAAATATAAACAACAGTTCGATTTACTTGAGAATGAAAAAAAAAAAATATCCATTGATCAGCCATAAATTCATTTTGTTCTGAATAAGAAGTAACATAGCATGCATTGGTAAGTAATGTATTGTTCAACAAGGAGAAATAATAGTTGCAGACATTGATTGACAGAGTAAGGCTCAGATGAAAATAACAGGTAGGAAAAAAAAAAAACTGAGCCATGTCTTACGTATATGTGGCACATCTCATATTAAATCACGTGATACCCACTGCCAATCTGGTCAGGAGGGCCTGGCGGTGCCAGGTGACGTTCCGGGATCTGGACTGGTTCCCCTCTCCTTAAGGAAGACGGCGTACTGCGGAAGTCTATCTCCTGTTCTCTGGATGGGGAGATCCCCCGAGTCTGTCTATCAGAGAGCGCGGCCTCGTGGGCCGTGAGCCGGGGCATCAGCCGGTCGGTCGGCTTCACGGTGTAGTACAAACCGTACTGCTGATTTCTGTTCTTCTTCTTCTTTTTCTTCTCTTTCCTTGGTTTGGAGTAAATGTTCTCGGGCAGACCATGTTCAACAGGGATTAGCTGACGGTCCAGCACCACGTGACGGTCGGCGGGGGACGGCATGTACATATCCTGACTGGAGTAGTAACGGACAAAGTAGCCTCCATCAGGAGCCACGGCCCCTACATGGTGGCGGTGCTTCCTTCGGTGTTTATGTTTGACGTGTCCGACTTCCATCAGCTCGCTGTCACTTTCTGTCACTCTTTTCTTCTTGTTGGGTTTGTGTACTGAGGCGTACAACACGTTATTACTATCAATATCGTCACAATCAGAGTCTTCTGCTTTCTCTTTCAGTTTCTTTTTGCTCTTCTTACGCGTCATATCAACTGTAGCGTACACGTCTCCTGGCTGGACCTTACTGGCCGTTGGCGCCGCGTCCACGGGGCCGTTAATACGGAATCCAGATTCAAGAGACATTTGCCTTCTTGTAGAGCTCACGGGGACACCACCTATCGCCTCCTCTCGCTCCTTCCGTTTATTTGCTTGACACAAAATCTCATCTACGCAGGAGTATCCCACCTGTGACGTCAGCTCCTCGCGTTCTGTCACCGACGCCGCCCCGGTGTTTGGGTTCGGGGCTTCGCCATCCTGGCTGTCCGGTAAGGAACTCGCATCCGCCTCTCCTTTGGTGGACATGTCCAGAATGGATTCCGAACTGGCAGCAGCTAGCCTGGTCTGGTTCTCCACATTCTCTGCCTCCTCTACACTGCGGAGAGGGATCCGCCGACCGCCGACCCGGATGTAGTCATTCTGTATGGCGTGGTTACTTCCGGGCGTCCATCTGCCTCGACGGTAACGTTTGAATGGAGCATATCTGCATAAGGAAACACTAACAATTCTCATTAATCCTACAATATTTGGACCCATTGCTGTAAATATACTTTATTTATGATGGTCCGTATTTGTTACACTGTCCAGTTTAGATCTAGGGTAGCTATCGAATTTTTCTTTCTCAATCTCCCGTTTAAGTTTTGTTAATTTGTGTCTGGTTTTATTTAATGTACGTATGGAATCCAACTTGATTGTTTTTCATTTTAATTTGGTATGTCTATTGTTAGACCATCTCTTTTACAAACAATGACAAATCCATAAGTCCATAGTTCATTCGTTAATATAGTTAAGAATTAAATATTACATATATTATGTACAGAAAACGAACTATGCAAGAATCATTTTAATAAAAATCATATATTCACCTGCCCATGGACATTACATAGTAACTCAATATTATTTGTGTTACTTTTGTATCCTTCTTCACCGCCGCGATTCACCAAATTATTGAATACATCATTTACACATTAAACATGTTTGAGTCACTCACCCTTTAATATCTTTAAATATTCAAAATCAAATCTTTTAGATTTTCTGTTGATGACATATATAATTAAATTATATTGATATCATAATTTAATACTCGTAATTAAATCAAGTATACTTTGGAAGTTATTTACCTCGAGCAGAACAGGATGTAAAGACTGCAAATACCAACCACGGTTAAGATGGCGGCATTGGCAACGGTGAGCCACAACATCGTGCTCTTTTCATTCTGGCATGCAGCTGTAAAATAAAGCAACACTACAAATACACGGAACAACACTACCTAAACACAACTCATACACAACTAACATTTACAAATACAGGTTAATAAAATTTCAATTAAAACAAGACCGGGTAATGAACAAACCACAACAAGCACAAAATATTAAAATGAACATATAGATCAATATTTTTTTTTAATCATGTAATCATTATGATGTTCATCTATAGCTTTGCAAAGATTTTCTAGTTTATCTTGATATGTGTGTCCGGAGATGACTTTTCAGACCAATCCAGGCACTGAAGAGCCTTCCACATTTTGCACACTTGTGAAATGTGGTTGCTGTTGAGGTAGTTGCCATCCTCGCCTTGCGGACCTCACATTTTCTCCTGGACATCGCCAGTAGTGCTATCTCAGCGTCTTCTGTACCTCTGTGTGCAGCTGCACGCCATGCTGTTCGTTCCTGCCCTGGACTTTCCCGCGAATCTGTGTTGATGGATAGTTTTTTTTTCAGCGATGATTGAGACGCCGCTGCTTGGAGCGCCTCCGATGACCTCCGATGGATGTTTTACCAGACACTAGTTCTCCATACAAAAGTGGATTGAGGGGTTTTGCATCTGGCATGCGGCACACCGCACACGTGACCTGCCTATCGAACCTGAAATCGATGCAAGATTGTGTAGACTGATGGGAGGTTGGCATGTGTTAGGACCTCAGTGTCTGGATCTTTGTCTAGCCATCTAATGTCATGCATAGACAGTACATGTCTCGCAGCCATACAGCAGGGTAGTGATGACTAATGCTTTGTAGACCAGGATCTTGGTTTCACGATGGATGCCTCTACGCTAAAAGAGCGAATTCTACCAAAAGCAATGTTTTTATACATTGGAGTTTTGATTCCAAGATTTAAAAATAAATGAGAACAGAGAAATCTGTACATACCTAGTGTTTGGTCAGTCCCGTCAGACATTTTTCTACGCTTTTCTGCTAAACTGTGGTATTGTTTTTTTTTTTCAGTTGTATTTCAATAATAACACAACAATAATAATGTTGAACAACCACACATGCAGTTAAAACATGGTTTCCTGGTTCGAATGTAACATGCGTGATCTAAATATACTCCTTAAACTGTTGTTCTTGTCGTCTTAAATGATTTGATATTTCAAAGTGTACAGGTAAACCAGTTAAAATCAAAACTCAAATGATTAAACTGATTTTGTTGACCTTTCAAATATCCATCGTCTTGCTCAGTCTTGCAGCATAAAGCGTGACTTCCACATAGCCCTAAGGTAGTAATTACGAACGTGTACCCGTTCTTTTGAATGTATAATACAAGTGTGACACACAAGGAAATACCGACCTAAATGAAGAAGAACCTTTAACCAGGATGTTGAACCACACAGCACCAGATGTTTCATCATTTATCTCATTATGTCGGCAAGATAATAAAGGTGCCCAGAGGAACCATGTTTAATTATATTTACACCAGGGCTAATTCTAATAACCATAATTAAAGGTTATTATTTCTGTACACATGATACACAGCGAGATCTACAAGTTTATATTCCAGTATTTATCATTTAGGTAGTACATTTTGCGGAAGCTTCAGCTATCTTCTGGTACATAGTGTCATGTAATAGGTTATTAACTCAATCTACTACAGAGCGCAAAACAGGCCATATGACAAAACAGTGCATGGATTAAAAAAAAGTTCCCTGTTAATTTCCCTATCATCATCGACAAGTTTATCCTGTGCTTTAACCTAAAAAAACCTAACGGTGTCAATATGGGACTGCGCATGTATTACAAACATGATCAGGGATAATGGGGGCTTTGCACTCATCTACCAGCTGTTTAATTAAGAAACAACTGTTGTGAGACTGGTAATGATGCACAAGTGCGTTGTCTTCAGATAGCCTTCAAATATTATTTGCACTTTAGGTAGATATGATAATATGTACGAAATAAACGGTTGGCGGTGAGCTGAATCTGAGACCGTGTTTTATCAAGCGTCCACCAGGGGGAGCGAGGGTTGTAAAGAGAAAAAAACCATTATCTTATGAATGTTCAGGTTGGAAGTATTGTTCTGAGTGTTTGTGTTTGCCTGTTCATCCATGTATAAGATCTGATTATTATGGCTAACATAACAGTTCATATTCATGATGGACAATCATGTATTTTCAAACCAAGATCAAACATGATCCCTGATTCATGTAATATGTTATCTCATCAATTATCTAGCTTTAATTTATATTGGCGTCTGAAATGGTGTTTACTGTCACCAGTATCCTTGTCACATGCAGTATTTGCAGAAGCGGATCCAGGGGAGGGGTCCAGGGGGTCCGACCCCCCCCCCCCCCTTATACAGCCGCCTCAACCTTTTTTAAAGGGTTTCTGACCAATTTTTCCGGCCTGGACCCCCCCCCCCCCTTTTCCGGACCTGAGGACCTTTTCTCAGGGTTTTCATTAGTCCTCCTGGTTTGGACCCCTCCTTCTCCTTAATCCTGGATCCGCCCCTGATTTGTCATCAAACACTTGTGTCTTTGACGGTTCCAGTACGGTACAGGGCGAGCAATAAACTCTCTAGTCTCAGAAATGCATTTTAAGAAAACTTTATAACATCAATAACAAGTTGCTACCCCTGAACATGCTCAGGGCAGATCCCCTATAGTTTGTAATTGATCAACTAATAGAGGGGAATATGATCATTTGTTTGTATTGTCGTTTTCAGCGGTTACATTAGCTATCTAACACTGTTTTGCTTTTTTCAAATGAGATCTTTATTAATCGTTTATTTAATATAAGAACCAAGTATGATATTATAAATATTTGAACATTTTTAAAGATTATTCTGAATTCATTAGTTCATATAGAAGTTATCTCTCTTGAAACATTACATTTTTTTTAGGCGTGTTAAACACGGTGTGTGTCTCGATCACGATATAACAAATAATGTAACATGATCATCTCCTGTACCTCTTACAGGGTTTATATATGTTAATAAACCATGTCTATGACTATGCCTATGCCACACATATATAGAAACACTTGTTTTGGATCAATAACATATGCACTTATCTGATCGATTTAATAATAAAGAACAATAGTATTAAGAGTATTCATGGTTGCAATCGTGACATGCGCAGGACACATTTATTCGTTATAAGTTCGTATTTTTATTACTCTTGGCCTTGCTCCTTAGCTATTCTACTGGCCTGGTGCCTGATAATTCGGTTTAGTGTTCTACACCATAGGCACGGCATGGAAACTGACATTATTTATCATATTCCTTCAACTACACCGGGCACTTCGTCCATTCGCCAAACTCACCACCCATGTACCTAGAGTTGACATAAAAATGAGGGTAAATGGTATTGTAAAGATCCGTAAAGTTGATTGTATGAAGATATAGTTAGCTACTAATTCAACCGCTAATTGTTTACTAAGCAGAAATCGAAAGTGGCATCTAAAATTCCCTCATATGGCCTGATTCTCTTAGGCCAAATGTATTGCATATTTAGTTTATGTTTCAAGGATTCCAAATTACCTCATAGTAAACCCTCGATAAAATTATTTTGAAAATTTTGTAAAGATACAACAAAAGCTTAAAAAATAATTGCCTCCCATGTAAATGTAAAATATATGTAAACATTTGCCCGACAGCTACATTTAATGTAAACAGAAAAGGTATTTTATCAGTAATTGTTTGTATTATTTTGGCCTAGTTAGTTATGGGAAAATAACAAGCCTATAGTATACTGATAATTCAGTTTACTCGGCAGCCGGAGAGGAAGGTATTGTGACGTCATACTTAAAAACATGTTACATATACATATTTAAATGATTATTAGAGACTTTGGTTAGGTATTCGACAGGTGATATTTCCCCGGTTCTTAATTATAATATCCAAGCCGAATTGTATTTTTCAAATGTAAACTTTTAAGAGAAGAGTCCATATGAAAGTAACATATTTATATCTTCCTTTCGGCACAAACACATACTTGTATCTGAAGCTGAAGAATTATAACACAGATATATCATTTTACAAAATAGAAGGAGGCTTCATTCTATCAAGGCCTGTTGCCTCTTGTATCAGACATCACCAGCGGTATATAAATATTTCGATATGCGAACAGCGACATCCGGATTTTAGTGTACACGTAAAATGGTAGCCCGAGTGAGGGGTTTCGAGAAACTGGGAGAAATGGAAATGTTAGGGTTAGAGAAGGAAGCGGGGATGCGACACGAAGGTACTCCGATGTCAGCGTCCAGGCGAGACTATATCTCTGGAGAGAGTTTATTGGCATCGGGCTGTGTATCAGTAATGTTAAATTCGGGATAATGCTTATTGGACCACGCCCAAAAATTTCAGTATGAACCAAATTAAGCTGAAAAAGACCTCCTGTCTCGGATCCTCTATACAAGGATCCGCCCTACTTATTTGTGCGTTTGGATAGCTACTGGTCATGAGCGGAAAATGAAAAAGATATACTTTTAGCGCCTATCATGTCATGTTGAGCTGTTTTTTTTTCATTTGACAAAAAAAGCTGCTTTTATAATGCAGACCAGGAAAGAAATATGTGAATTGGCTGCAGTGATGTGTGTCGTAAAAAGAAGACGGTAATTATGGGTATTAATGCCACAGTTTTTTTTTCGTTTTTTTTTTCTCCTGGAATTTGTTTCGTCTAGGCAGGTTTTATACAGTATATCCAGCATTCGCTGATACCAATATATTTCATGAAGGAATATTTTGCGTCATATTACATTGGACATTTTAATGGTACATTTGGACATTTAAAAATATTACATTAGGACATTTTAATCGCTGTTGTAACACTGACTTCGTTTTGTGCTTTTTCATTTAAGACCATCGGGCGGCGCAAATGAAAACTGTATCCACATGCACACACACGGATAAATTTATCATCTCAGATTTCCGACTTGTCATTTTTATCTCTGGATTGTTCTTCAAATCAGACCCTGATGTATCTTCTTTGAAATCAAGGTCATGATTGAATATTACTGCGTACTGAGAATTTGCACCCTGTAACAGTTTTTAGGTTGACTCTAACCGGTCTTATAAAATAACCCCCCCCCCCCCCCACACCACCACCACCATTTACAGTGTGGGGTGTCGCAGGGTGCTAAAGGTATATATAGAGAAAGACAGAACGAAATGATTTTCAAAGCGTAATAAATTGTAACGAAAAACGGTCATCCGTCCATCCATTTGAAGCGGCTGTTACTATCTGCCCTCTGACATCAAGAACAGAGTCCCGGACTGCCAGAGTGCCTTTACATCTAAGTCTGAGGAATGCATTATAAGGCCACATGAGGAGGCAAAGTTTTCGTCATTTCTGACAACGCCTCATGGCTTACAGGTACACTGTCACTTGACATAAACAAGACTAGTCGTTTGCATTGTTAGTGTTTTTTCTAACAACACCAAACGTTCCGTTTAACTCAGCATATTGGTAAATCCCTTCCCATGTTAGTTGATATCTGACCACATGAATACAAGCATGGCTCGCATGGGTTACTTGTTGCAGCCAACTTGTACGTGATGCAGGACATGACTCCTTACCATAGAAACGAGGTTTCAGTTGCGGTTGTGAGTTCACATGTATTCTCTTGCATTAATGCATCTGATAAGATTATTGGCTGTTTACAACAATATGAATGCAACATGATGGAAGACCACTGCGATGCATTCCTCAATACGGCTTGCATCGCGACTCAATTAGGCTTAGAGTAGTATCTTTTTATAATGTCTTCAATGACGGGTTCCCTTAATGTTATATATATATATATATATATATATATATATATATATATATATAATTATATATATAATGATTTATTATTGTTACATTTACTAATTGTATTTCAATATTATAAGTGTTCTTCTTCTTCCTATTATTATTATTATTATTAATATTAAGTTTAAAATTATTATTGTACACATAGTTCATATACACAAAATAATTATATATATATATATATATATATATATATATATATATATATATATACACACATATATATACACACACATATATATATATATATATATATATATATATATATATATATCTTATTCAACTGTTGTATGCTAATAGCTAATTTTCACTTACACATTTATGTAATACTAATGGAAACCAGACACTTGTTAGCCATGAGATTCTTCGCATAATTTGATATATTATATATCCTCGGTCAAATTTTACGAAGCTAATATATAAGGACCATTTAATTGGACCCTCTCTGTTTTTGTATAAATTTATGTTATGAGATATTTACGAGTTTATAGCTTAATGGGTTTTGGGCCAGGTTGTTTCAAGGTCAGAGAAACAATGATGTAAGCAGATGAAATACATGTAATATCTCCATGAATGACAACGGTGAATATATGGGTAAACGGGTCGGTGTAAAAATAATGTTTTATTAGTTAAGGTCGGGGTAACCGCCTCCATTATTCAATGCTAAATGAACTGATCTCAAAATGTATGTACGTATGCTGAATTCTGTTTCAGGTTGTAAATGCTCGACTTGGCGGTATCACATACACCTTCTCATTTGTATCTATTTGTGATGTACCTAACCAAATGTTTTGTTAAAACGTTGGAACCGCCTGCGGAAGGGGCCAACATTAAAAAGTCTTCACACATAAATATGAAGAAAATTCTAGCTGTGATACTAGCGGTCCATAGATGGGCACCGTACACGTGTAATACGAGAGTTATCATTTTATCTGACAACCGGACGACTGTCATTATTAATTTAGTGTCACAAAGAATTTGATATTTATTGAAGGTCTTAGACCTATCTTCCGGTTGTCATTTGTTTTTAACTTCCATTCAACAGCAGTGTGTGTGTCAGCTAAGGTAAACACAATGGCTGATAGTTCATCAAGCCTACATAAACCTGTCGTAAACAGCTGTTCACGTTGAATTGTTTCTCCTCCGTCATCACATGTCCAAAAACTCTGAAAATATATTTTCAGATGATACTCTATGAGGTTTTCGTTTCCTGCGGCGTTTAGACAGGCAAGTCACATCCTACATAGCAGCACCCTGTGCTGAATCAACAAAGAAAACGTATGGTACTCATCTAAAAAAAATATTCAGAATTCTGAGCTATGGCCCGGACTGCATAAGTAGCAATTAGTCCAGCTAACCTCTTGTGTCTTATAACTTTCGTAGCTGGCACATCGGTGAAACATTAGTTGAACATGGTCAGGTTGTTGCATGAATTAGCTGGATATTCAAATCCAATTAAGAAAAATGCCATGGCGAAACTCATGTTGCAATGTGTTTTCAGAACTTTAGGTGATAATGATCAAAGTACGTTACCCATCACTGTGCCAATTCTGCAGGACATTTTTAAAACTATATATATATATATATATATATCATCTCCTATAAAGATATATGCTTTTGGGTGATATGCTTGACAGCTTACTTCAGCTTCTTGAGGATTTCAATTAGCTTCCTAACTCTAGGAATGCAGCAAGTCAGGTGAATGTCTCTGGTGAGTTCCTTAAACTTTCTCCCGGAAGGCGTAGTCCCTGATGTTCACAGATCCTAGACCATTCAGGTTAAACAGAGATCCTCGTCCATACTACTCACACGTATTTCCGACTCTCCATTATGTCCAACCCAGACTTAACTACTTCATATCCATGTATCAGCAGCAGGACCTAGAGAATCAAACTAACTTTTTATGGCTGGTCCCTGGTGTGCACTCATGCAGGCATGACATGCTTCACATGGAGATCACAAATTGGTAATTTAATACAGGAAATAGGTGAGTCACATTTACAAAATTTGGTTTAAGTTTCAATAAGTGAACCATTGATACCCTGTCAAAATTTTGTAACCAAGTGTAGAGTATTTTTGGAGAAATTCCATACTTTTTTCGGTTTTTGGTTTCCAATAGGGAGGGGAAATTGAGTGGGCCAGTACAGTATTGTAAGGGGGGATTACAGGTTGAATACTTGGGAGTCTCAATGCTCCAGTGGTCACTGAGGCCTGCTAAAATACTGCACACCAGGTAACACGACAGGTACCCATTGACCCTTGTCACAATGTTGTGTTGAACCAGGGTAAGCTTGGGCCAATGCATCGACTATAGGAGGTAATGTGGTAATTTTGTTTGACTGGTACTATTGAAATGTAGCGTTATCTTTTCTCAGTATGTGATTAACAGAATATGCCCAAGGAAGACAGTAAGAGAACAAGGTCAGATTGCTCTAGCTCATCATCTGAATCCCCAACTATAAATTCCAAAAAGATCAAACAGTGTTTAGAATTAGAACATACTAATTTAGAAGACAGCATGAGTGAATTAACAGAGACTAGATTTAGAGAGATATTGGAAGAGTTTAAGAAAGATATCATAGCAGAATTCAAAATGTCAATTGTTACAGAAATAGAGGATCAAATTAAGGAAAAGTGTATCAAACCCTTGGAAAATAGAATTAACAAACTGGAGGAAGAGGTCATTAGATTACAGGAAGTAAATGCTACCCTGGTAAATGAATATGACAATGTCAATGCCAAGGCAAAAGAGACCAAAGTATTGGCAGTAAAAAATGAACAATACTCTAGGAAAGACAACATAAGAATACTAGGTGCAACAGACAAAGGTAAAAAGGAGGATACCAGGCAGGTTGTATTATCACTCTTCAGGAGAAAGCTTGACATACACATGGACAATAGTGCTATCGATGCTGCTCATAGAGTAGGACAATACAACAGTGAGTCAAACAGGGGTATTGTTGTCAAGTTCATGTGTAATGAAGATAAACTTCAGGTCCTCAAGGAAAGAAAGAAACTTAAAAACAGTGGGGTTATAATCTTAGATGACATGTGTATTGAAATGCAGAAGTTGTACAATAGAGTTAAAAATGATAGTAGAATTAAAGATGCATGGACCTGGAATAGTAAGGTTTTTGCCAAAACACATGAAGGTAAAATACACAGAGTAAACTACGGTGAAAGTCTGGATGAAGTGCTTGTTAGATAACATGTTATATTTTTTTATGTGCATATCATACCGGCATAATGTGCCTCAGTACTATTTGTACTTCACAAAAGTTTGTGTATATATAAATATATGTACATATAAATGAATACCTTGTATCAATCTTTTGTACGAAGGATGATTGGCCCAAGCTGGATAAGGGTACCAGTTATGTTTATAAGTGTTTTCTGTAAATGTTTGATGTTCTTTATTCATGTGTGTCCCGCTATGTATCTCTTTTGTGGATTTGATATGAACTGTGGTTTTTGTACAGACATCATTAAATGGAACCATCGTTTGCAATTATTGCATTTACTGTATTTTATATTTAGGTGTACCTTCAGTTTTATGGAATTACTCTTTTGGACACAGTGATTGATGAGCTTATGAAATTTAAAATTTTAACTATAAATGTAAATGGAATAAGAAACTATGTCAAAAGAAGAAAATTTCTTAATTGGTGTTATAAGCATGGAATAGATTATGGTATATGTTATGTACAGGAATCCCATTCAGACAATAACTGTGAACAGGCTTGGAAAAATCAATGGAGGGGACAGATGTTCTTGTCACATGGTACAAATAAAGCCAGGGGAATGTTAGTACTAATTGGTGACAAGTTAGAGTTTACGTTGCTTAATAAAATAACAGACCCGGACAGGAGATATGTTTTTATATATTGCAGGATTCAAGGGTCACCATTTTTATTAATTAATATATATGGTCCGAATAGTGAACCAGGGCAAGTAAGTTGTTATAGTCATGTGTTTGATGTGATAAACAGTAAATTTGAACTGGAGGAAAGTACACAGATAATATGGGGAGGAGATTTTAATTTTTGTTTCTCGGAAAATGATGCACATGGTGGTAATTTAACTTTGAAATATAATACAATCGAAACAATGAACAGCATCATAGAATCATTGGAATTATGTGATATATGGCGTATTAGGAATCCTCAGGCTAAACGGTATACATGGAGAAGATTAAATCCGTTAACTCAGCGTCGTCTTGATTTTTTCTTAGTCTCTTCATCATTACAACCATTAATATCATCATGCACTGTTATACCAAGTATAGGATCTGACCATTCTGCGGTGGAGCTCAAAATAGGGGGTGTTACTGAAGGATCGCGCGGTCCATCCTTCTGGAAATTTAATTGCTCATTGCTCAAGGATGAAAATTACGTCAATAAAATGAAAGAGCACATTATTTCTATTAAAACGGAAGCTGATCAACTACAACTAGACGCACAAAGGAAATGGGAATACATGAAATACAATATACGGAAATTTACAATAGAATATTCTAAAAAGAAAAAGAAAAAATGTAAGGAAGAGTACTTAGCTTTAGAGAAGGAAATGGAAGAAATGGAAAGTGTATTAGATAGAGAACCAAATACAGCTAATAAAGAGAAATATATCAGGATTAAAAACAGGCTAGAAGATTGTTATAATGAAATAACACAAGGTATTATTATCCGCTCAAGAGCCCAATGGTGTGAGCAAGGTGAACGTAGTAATAAATATTTTTTAAACTTAGAGCATAGAAATAAAAGTAAGACCTGTATTAGAAAGTTACTTGTGAATGACAGGGAGATCATAAAACCCAAAGAACTTATGTCTCAGATATATAATTATTACTCAGAGAAATTCAAAAGAAAAATTCATAAAACAAAACAAGAATTTGATAATTTTTTGCTAACTGTTGAAGATCTGCCTGAATTAAATGATGATGAAGCAGCTTCATGTGAGGGTATGATCACTCTTGCAGATGTACATCAGGCTATCAAAGCCATGGCTAATAATAAGACCCCAGGTAATGATGGCTTGGGGAAGGAATTTTATTTGTGTTTCTTTGGTGAACTTGGAAAAGAAATGACTGCCTGTTTAAATGAATGTTATAAAGTTGGAGAGTTGACCACAAGCCAGAGACAAAGTGTAATCACACTTTTAGAAAAGACTGGTAAAGATGTAAGATATATCAATGCTTGGCGCCCCATCAGCTTGATTAATGTGGATTGTAAAATATTAAGTAAAATATTAGTATCTAGGTTAAGTAAAGTTCTACAGAAATTAGTACATATAGATCAAACTGCTTTTGTGCCAGGCCGATACATAGGTGATTCAATAAGGCTCATATCAGATGTTATTGAGTTTTGTAATAATGAAAATACAACTGGTATACTATTTGGGGCAGATTTTGCTGCAGCTTTTGATTCAGTGGATCAAGGTTTTATGTTGTGTGTGTTAAAGCGTCTTGGCTTTGGGCCAATGTTCATTAATTGGGTCAAACTTTTGCATACAAACACCTCAGGTTGTGTTTTAAATAATGGGTTCTCCACCAATTATTTTACTATGTCAAGGGGTACAAAACAAGGAGACCCGATTGCACCATATTTGTTTATTCTTGTTATGGAAGTTATGACACAGATGGTAAGGAACAATATGAATGTAAAAGGTATTACAGTGGGGGACAAAGAAATTAAACTAACACTGTTTGCAGATGATGTGACATTTTTCTTATCAGACGTTCAGTCATTTAAGTCGTTGGTTTCTATATTTGAATTATTTGAAGAGTATACATCACTTAGAGTTAATTTTGATAAGTCAGAAGCAGCCTGGTTGGGTAACTGGAAAGTTAGACAGGATAAACCAATATCATGTAAATGGGTCAATTTAACATGTTCTGCAATCAGAATATTAGGGATATTTTTTTTCGTATGATACAGATATTTGTCAAAAGTTAAATTTCCATAGTACATAGGCAAAGTTAAAGACTGTTCTAAATATGTGGTCATGTAGAACCCTACAATATTTGGTCGGACGGAAATATGTCGAACACTTGCTTTGTCAAAAATACTTTATGTATGTAATATGTCTATTGCACCAAAATCATTTGTTGAAAATGTTACACAGTATTTAAAAAAGTTTTTATGGAATGGTAAAAGACCATAGGTTCAATATAATGCAATTATTGGTGATTATGAAAAGGGTGGAATAAAGTTTCCAGATGTAAGAACTCGACTAAAAACACAGAACATAATGTGGATCAAACGTTTGATTGTGGCAGGTGATGCAACATGGAAAATAATCCCACAGTATTATTTAAAATCTATAGGAGGGGTAACGTCAGTGTCTTCAAATTTTGATGTGAAGAGGGTTCCAGGAAACATGTTATCATTTTATAAAAAATGTCTGAAAGAGTGGTCTCATTATGTAACAGTTATTCCACAGACAGCAGAAGACGTTAGAATACAGCCACTCTGGAACAATTCTTTCTTAAAGATAAATAGTAAGTCATTTTATTATGCTACTCTTGATGTTTATAACATTAAAACAATTGGAGATTTGATGAATGCAACAGGTAATCTTTATACCTGGAATGAGTTTCAGAGGGCTTACCCAGTTGTATCAGTAAAAGAGTTTATGCAATGGAGGTCTATCGTTGATGCAGTACCAAAGGATTGGATTGAAAGAGTAAAGTTGAAGGCTTCTGGGCAATTAGAAATTGTATCTAAAGATGGATGTGATCTTATTCAAACAATTGGTGGAATATGCAACCTTTTAAAATTAGACTCAAGGACAGTGTACAAAGTTTTGATTAAACAAATATTAGTGCCACCAACACAAGAAAACAATTGGGTTAAAACCACAAGTTTAAGTCCAGAAGACTTGAAAAATGTTTATAATTTAATACATCAAACTTACTTGGATATGTACAGTAGAGAGTTTCAATTTAAAGTGATACATAATTATTTAGCAGTTAACTATTGGTTACATAAATGGAAATTGTCCGATACTCCACGCTGTTCATATTGTCATACTGAATATGAGACTATAACACATTTATTTTTAGAATGTTTTGTTTCAAAGAACCTATATTTTAAAATACAATCGTGGTTAGAATCAGTAGGTATTACACTGCCGTGTATAAGTAGGAAAACAGTTTTATTAGGTGTTCTACCAGGGACAGAAAATTGTTTAATCAATCAGATTATATTGACATATAAACTTACTCTGTATTTTAATAGAAAAGAACACGAAGTCGACCTTTTTGCAGATTTTGTTCGTAGAATAATATCTGTTCAAAACACTGAGTATACTATTGCACAAAGTAAAGATAAAATGTCCTTACATGTAAAGAAATGGAACATAATGTTACCTCATTTGCACTAATTAGTCATTAACTTGAAACTAATGTAATAAATATATATGTGTATATGTGTATGAGCGTCCATGTGTATATAGAAGTATGTATATGCATATGTATATGTAGATGCATAGAGGTGCTCATACACCAGTTTAGATCTGAAGCACCTTGATGTAAATACTATTTTTTTTACATAGATAAATACAGGTCCCTATGGATCCATGTAAAAAAAAGTATAATATATTATGCATAGTTAACAGACTTTGTATTCCACAGAAACTATCAATATTTTATAGCATGTGTTTTTTTTTCTGTAACTGTTACTTGTGAGTAATATGTATTGTGGTGTGATTTGTATAGTGTCAGCTCAATGTTCAATTATGTTTGCTTGTGTAATTCATTGTTTATGTGATGTAATGTAATTGTCATGTCATGTAGTGTAAATGTTGTATCATTTGTCTTTTGAGAATTAAAAAAAAAAAAAAATAACTTTTTATGCAAAAAAAGGTTACGCTAAATCATCACTTACTATATGTTTATTTATAAGTTAGAAAACGTCCTATAAAGATGTGGGTGAAACCAGAGGAGTATGCTGGGCACAGCTTTCGTAGGGGGGGGGGGCACATTTGCAATATAATGTAAAATGTGTCATTTTAGTCATTTGTGCAGCATATGTGGTGCATGTACGTACATGTCATAATGCTAATTCACTGATATATACTATTATATGCATTTAAGCTGTGGGACCAATTGGTCCTGATTTTGTATAAAGTCCTCGACATACCCGATCCCGTCTCCTTATTCATATTAAATGTCTCCTTGTGTTGGCTGCTTTGACGTGGCGTTGAGTTCAGGGCGACATTGCAATGTCTCTCACAGCGTCTAAACCCTGTTGCAACACAATCCTCCGATAAATCGTACATGCAAAGCATGTAGCCGACATGACCGACTAGAGGAAGCCCTCTGGGACCAGACCCGTGACGTAAAGACTCTCATGAGATGGCTAGAAGATCTGAAGTCTCAACTCAAGGAATGTGAAGAAGAACACGTGCTCCCTGGTGAGGTTTTTTAAACAACAGCAACATCTTATTAACAAATACAGACATATAATATATACATACAAAGACACTTAGGATATACGTACATTATTCATAAGAAATAGACACAAACAAAGAAAACGTAACATGCATACATTTTATATCTACTCACGTGTTTTTTATATGAAAGGGTCAGGTTGATACACACTACTATATATAAATATATGAACACATGTATGATTATGCAAGCACACATACATGTACAAACTGAAAAAGAAGGGTTTTGTTTTTCCTTGAGAATGTGAATTTCATCTCTTTTCAGTTACTGTGGAGCATTGTGTAGAGTACCCCATTTTTTTCTATGAGCCTTGATTTTTTTCCATTTTTATCAGCAGTTTTCTTCTCGATATTATAAATTTGTTTACAGGTATATATGAATTTTATTATTTAAAGTTACATCATATCAACCATGCAGTTATTGGTCTTGTTAAATATTACAGCTATTTTACTAATGTTCTTTTCTTTTGCCAAGACGTAAAGTTGACAGCCAATTTTCATTTGGGATAATAAGTTTTGTGTTAATTTGCATTCGTAAAACCGATGTAACTGTTTCTTTCTGAGGCATGCATAAAGAGCACATTGTGGTTTCTTTTTTTTCCCTATAAGGTGTAAAAAGGGTTTTAAGGGTATACATCTGTGAAGAACAGTTATATCTGCTACACTTGTAGTTTAGTTAGACAAATGTCAGAGTTCAATGTCTCTTGTCAGCCCTGACTGATAATCCGTAAATGATAGTATTCTGCAGTAACAAAACATTATTTTAGGATTTCCTGATGGTCAAGGCTATGATGGGGCATGCCAGGCCACATTTGATAAGCACTGTCTTATAAATTATTGTTTAAAGATATTTAGCAATATCGAATGAAAAAAATTGGGCTTAGTGATTTTATTATTATTTTGTTCAAATTAACAATCATTGAAGATACAATATTGCTTATTATCAATACATGATTGCAGGGCAGACTAACCAATTAATGTCCTTGACACCTTGGTTGCATTCATCTACAACTGAATTACCGCTGTCGTCAGAACTGCCTGCATGAATTTACACCTGTGTGTATGTTTTCTCGGGTTCCTGCGTAATATGTGCTGCGCCACTCTGTGTCGTAATATATCGAACAATTGGTCACCGTGGGTCATTTATTCTCTCAAAATTCAACCGGATCCAGACACTGAGGAAAATATGTCAGAGCTGAAGTTGAGATATAAAGGAGTTAAGTGCCTCATTAACCAACTGGGGAAAGACGTGAGCGTGATGAAAGGTCGGATGAAAGACCACTCTATCCAGGTAGGAACTCCAGTAGGATGCCAGTACTCATACTTACGGCATAGCGGTAGTCAATATGTTAAATGCATTCAGATAAGCATATCTGAGTAACTAAATACTTGTACAAAGTGTTACTAGAAATGACATCCATCATTATGAGTCAGATTATTTTGTAAGCTACATTTCTTTTTCATCTTCAAAGATTTTATTAATGAATGGAAGTGCGAGGACTGGCGTCTTCAAGGCATTTTCAAGGTTTCTCCAATCGAGGTCTACTATGAAAAGTTGGACGATGGGTGGACCGTCATATAAAGGAGATTGAAAGGCCAGAACTGGGCCGAGTACAAGAAAGTATCACATGCTCAGAACTGAAAGACAATTGTGCAGCGGAATTTAGTCTCCTCTCACTTATCAACATTACAGAGTGGAAAATGAGGGCGATACTGGCTGAGCGTTATACCAACAAGGCCCCAAATGTTCTTCCCCGTTCCACCCCCATCAAATATGTATTTGCCGAAGATGGCCATGATGATGGGATGACACATTCCTTAAATTATAACTAAAAGCGTACGTCATGAAGATAATACCTGACTCTTTCTTCTGTAAGAAATACAGGGCAAGATGTCCTGCATTTTAAAACAGATTTTTAGGATTATATTACATTAAAAACATAGTTTGGCACCTTAGGCTCAGCTGGAATGAGATCGGCATTGATTGAATGATGTGAGGAAATCCATCACCCGTCTCTACTACTATCCTTGAGTCCTATCGTTGGGATCACTTAGGTTTATTACCGTTATTTGCCAGGTTTACTCCGTGTGTTAACTAGAATACGGGTAGTCGACAAGCGACTACGTGTATCCGCCTAAATCAGAGTGGAACGGGTAAAGTGAGGCATGGATTGAGTGGCAAGGGGAAATAGAGTGAAGTGTTGCATATTAGCATGTATGTCTGCAGCCAAATTGTGTATGTAGGTTGCGCCACCTACCACAAAATCCAGAAAGCCGTCCAAGTTGTATACATATGCAAAATTTAAGGCAGATAAGTCAAACCACTACATGTATATGAGTGATTTTTGCCCTTGGCAGACAAACAGATGGACGCTGTGCAAAAATGGTTGCAGGTGGCGCCACCAGTTTTGCGTATGATAAAGAGCTATGTGAGAACTATACACATGCAAAACTTTGACCAAATCGGTCAAACGGTTCCCAAGATAGGAGCATGGATATCTGCTGCATAAACTAGAATGTAGGTGGCGCCACCTGTCATAAAATCAAGAGAGCTGTCGGGGATGTATAAACCTGCAAAATTTTAGGCAGATATGTCAAACCACTGCCGGGATATGAGTGATTTTATCCCATGGCAGACAAATAGACGGGAGCTGTGCAAAAATGGTTGCAGGTGGCGCCACCAGTTTTGCGTATGATAAAGAGCTATGTGAGATCTATACACATGCAAAATTTTGGCCTAATCGGTCAAACGGTTCCCGAGATAAGAACTTGGATGTCTGCAGCGTAAACGTGAATGTAGGTGGCGCCACATGTCATAAAATCAGGCAGACGAACAGATGGACACTGTGCAAACATGGTTGCAGGTGGCGCCACCATTTTTTGTGTATGTTATAAAGCTCTCCAGGGGCTACATTTGTGCAAAAAAAATTTCCTGATCGGTCATACGGTTCCTGAGATATGTGGGGTTTATGTGTGGAAGCAGACGCACAAACGGACGCAGAGCGCAGAGGAAAGGTCAAAGGTCAAAACAAAATCGGGGCGCAGCAGTTCACATGTGACCCGAACATAATCCCGGGTTTCGTAAAATTCCGCCCAGCGGTTACGGAGGAGTTCTCCGGACACCTACGCGGCGGCGGCGGCGGCGGCGGCGGTGGGCTGAAAACAGAGTATCCGCAAAACTCTGTTTTGGCGGATACAATTAACATTTTCCCTTGAAGAACCCACTAATTTAGGCACTAATTCCATGATGGACTTATCATTTCAGCCTCTGAGACATTCTCAATAACAACGAGTAAATGAAGTCTCCAAAACGTATGCTTAACCACTGTCACCCATCTTTCAGTCATCTCTGTTTAGCAGGGCATAACCACACACTCTGCTGCTTACACATTTTCTGTACAAGGGACTATCTAAACATTCCAAATGATAACACTAGTTATTCTCGTCATTCTTGAGATCACAGTTCCCTTCACAACTGTACTGCCATGAGCTTAGTTAAATGGAGTTTTCTACAGCAATTATGTTATTTCTATATGCCAGTATTATTAATGACGTGTATGTATTGTTCTTGCCGGAAAGTAATATTTAGATTTAAAACCGGTTTCTGTGGCTTAGGGGTAGACTGCAAGACTCAAAGTTCAAATCTCAGCCGAGACGGTGAGATTTTTCAAGGTCGGTTCCCACCTAGGTTGAGCCTTCCCCATGCTTAATGTGAAGGGCGTGCCTAACTGCGGTGTTTCACTCACATACGAGTTAACCTTTAATTTAAACATATTTATTTTTATTTTAACAGGATTACATAGTAGGCATTATGGCTAATGAAACATGTTCTCCTGTCTGCAAAAAAGATAATTGTAATAAATACAAAACATATACAATACACAATAAACAAAAAAATCGGAGTGAAACAAGCATTTTCAAAATAACTAACTGGTCATTAACATAATAAAGAAAGTAACAGTTATAAATACGATATTGTTCACAAAACACACACACTGAAGACAAAAGGAGGGAAATATAAACAATTTGTATTGATCATAATCATTGATTTATTGATTGATCACTAAGCATTTCGTCTAAAATCTCTTCGTGTTCAGTATAAACCTCTGGATTAATAATGATACGTTATCTCTAATTGCATTAGTTAGGAAATTATCACTAACAATTATGCGTTAAATAACAGTTTTCGTTCGCTTTTCTTCTC
This sequence comes from Sipunculus nudus, assembly GCA_026874595.1. Lineage (NCBI taxonomy): Eukaryota > Metazoa > Annelida > Sipuncula > Golfingiida > Sipunculidae > Sipunculus > Sipunculus nudus. Next base: position 2,162,486 of record CM049317.1, read on the forward strand.
GGTCCTTGGTTATTGAATAGGTCAGCCAGGAATTTCCTTTAGATAGTATATTTTTAATTCCGTTGTATAAGTTTGATCTGCAATCATTATACGTAATGCAATCCTGATGTAGTGTTCTACGGTTTCACCTGCCATTCTACACTTACAGCGAGGATTATCTGATTTTCCTATAATAAAAAGATATTTATTTAATTGACTCCGAATCTTAGCCTCTTGATTATTATTTCTATTTTCCTTTGTTTAATGACATTTATATTCTTTCCAGTGCGTTCTTCGCGGAATATGTTTTATCAATACATTTTAAAGGAATTCTGAATAATCTGAATATTTAAAGGCAGTTTATTCCATAGAAGGCAAGCAGCTGGAAGAAATGAACGTCTGCTTTGTTCTTTTTTAAAGAAGGGTGGACGAGTGTTCTCCTTACCGCAAAGATTGCAGTGTACTATTGTACAAGTGGTATTGGGTTCCAGGTTACTTAATTAAGATGGAGCCAAACCATGGAACATTCGTTGAAACGTAAGAATACTTTGGAATTCACGTCTGTTTTTCAGATTAGTTCGTGAATTAATTTTTGTGAGCTTGTTGAAGTCATATCACCAGTACATATCAGTGCTGATCTTCTTTGTATGCTGTCAAGTATATTTGCAAGTTTTGTAGAACATTTATTAAATAGTTGTGATCCGTACTCAAGGACTGGTCAGATCATAGCCTTATATAGCCTTTCTAATGTTTTCATGGACAGATTATATTTATAATAATTTAAAATTCCCAATCGCTTAGATGCTTTAATGCATATACGATTGATATGATCCGCCCAAGACAGGTTGAATGTCAGTGTGACTCCTAAATGTTTTACACTATTAGTCTCATTTAATTTACTATTATTAAAACACAGAGGTGGGTGGATGACCAGCGGTTTTATTATAAAAAAACATATCACGCTAGTTTTATTAGGATTAGACATTAGTTTCAACATTTGTACCAACTGGTTTAATCTTTCTAATTACCTGCTTAAGGATAAGGCAGTAACGTCTGGATTAATAACTGTTGCATACAAACATGTATCATCTGCATACATTCTCAAGTTATTTTCTAGTCCGTAAAATATGCCATTAACGTATACTAAAAACAAAAGAGGCCCCAAGATTGAACCTTGGGGCACTCCTGACTTAATATCCGAGTAGCTGGACTGTATTCCATTTAGTATCATGCAATTTTTCGGTCCGCTCAAGTAGCTGTTTAAGAAGTTACGTAAGGCGCCATCTATACCCATTAATTTAAGTTTGTATATAAGACCTTTGTGCCCCACCCTATCAAAAGCCCGCGAGGCATCGAGGCAGACAAGTCAAGTGTCGCAGCCTTTCTCGAAACCATTGTATATGTCGTGGCTCAAGGAAATTAATATGCAGTATAATGCAGAATCAATTTTTTTATATCCTGAATTATATGGCGAGAGAAGCGCATTTTTAACAAGATCATCATATAATCTATTATATACATACCGTTCTAGAACCTTGGATATGTTATTTAAAAGCGATATTAGTCGATAGTTCTCAACGTTATTTCGTTCTCCTTTTTTGTAAACTGGTAATACATTAGCCTTTTTTCCAATCCTCAGGAAACACTCCCTGTCTTATACAATGATTGAAAAGTTTACAACATGGAAAACTTAGAATGTCTGCTGTATGTTTAATCACAAGGTTACTTATTCCACCAGGTCCAGTCGCTTTATTCAGTTTTACTTTTGACATTGCATGGAAAACTTCAGTCTCAGTGATAAAAATAGATGTCATTTTCGGGCATCCAATACTTTCGATATCAGAAAGGTCCGTGCAATCTGAAACCACGTTAAATTGTGAGGCAAATAGTCATTGAATATTTCTACTTTTTCAGATGCATCGGTTATTATATTGCCATTATGTTCAGTTGGTGGTATACATTGTGTATACTTCTCGCCGTAAAACCTTCTGGCCATTGTCCACCAAAGCTTTGAATTTGTATCAAAACCGTAATTTTATTATTTGTATGAATCATAAAACGCTGGTAGCATTTACGATATTTGTATACTACCGAGTTTTTCAATCTTTTGTAAACAAAATAGTGCTCTCTTTTTTCGTTTTTATGTATTTTTCCCATAGCCCATTGCGTTTTTTTATGGGTGTTTTTAATAGCTTTTCATCAATGGTTTGTCATTTGATTTTACATAAATATCAAGATGTGGAATATGGTCATTTATTGCAGATTTTAGTATGACATTAAAATAATCTATTATGTCTGATATACTGCTGAAAGTTTCAAAAGCTACGTCCCACGGAGCAGTTTGGAGGGAGTTTTTAGTCCGGAAAGATCAGCTTAGTCGTTATAGTATATCTGCCGCAGATACAGGGGCGGCTTTTTAAACTTTAAAGAAACTGTCCAAATCAGTGTGCTATGATCACAAGATGACAGGGGACTTAGTATCTCCAATTGTCGTACCCTTCCTGGAGAATCAGTTATTACGACATCCAATAATGAGGAAGAATATTCTGTAATTCTAGTCGGTTGATCAACTAGTTGCACAAGACCATTTGCGGCCACAAATTCGACCAAATCATTGCCTAAGTCACAATACCAATGTGTTGATTCCCACTGGTTACATCGATCGTTAAAATCGCCAGTGATGAAGAGAACATATGGTCTCTCTTGTAAAGCCATCTCCACACTTTCAGAGAACATACCTAAGAAAATCCTGCAAGCATCTGCTGGTTGGTCAGGTGGCTTATAGTATGTACTTATTATTATCTTATGTCTATTAATGTTAATCTGAACCCACAGACTCTCCATTCCTGCCCTTTCTAAATCCTACACGCAGCTCTTCTCACTGAGACACGAACACATTGTTTTTTTATGAAAAGAACCTATCATGACTCGATAACTTTTAATAGAAATACCCATAAAACAATATTGTATTGTTATCTCCATGAATGCCAGAAGTTTCAGTGTTCGTGCCCTTGAATCCCAGTAAGTATACTGCAATAGTAACCTGTCCTTTCGTGGGGCCAAGGAAACACGTAAAGCAAAGTGATCCACATCCCTACCTTTGACATTTACAGTTACATTACAAGTTACATTCACATAATAAAACAACATATACATTCGCATTGTGTGATAAAGATAAAACTCCTATTTGAGTAATGTTCGTTGTTATGTACGGGCTGCCGTCCACAGTAGGTGTCGAAAGAGAAATTTGTTTTGTTATCTGGTCATTTTATTTCATATTGAAACAAGTGATAATATTATGAGATAAGCATTATATTAGTACTTTGTATATATCAAGACTTGTACGTCATTTGATTCACACATGACGAACGCCCCCCCCCCCCCCCCAATAGTTCGTATCCAAGACCAAACTAAATTGTTCATAAACTCGTTCTACGCATAAGTGAGTAAAAGTCCCCCGTGAGAATTAAACAAAGGTCGGGTTTGTTTACTTCTTTCTATTGTTTTGGCGAAGAGGATATCTAGCTCGGAGAGCTGAGTCACGACTTTGATGCTTTTATCAAGCATTCTTATGTTTATGAAGCCGTCAAAGGTCCAGGTGTCTGCGATCCGTTTTTCACGTCTCAGCCGTCTTGCTTCGTAGGCTAGTCCAGCTCGTTACTTGGTTAAATCTTCGTTGACAAAGATCTTTTCACTGCCCCCTGCAGTGCGGCCCGGTTTGCGTGCACTAAGAACCATGCGTTTTGTACTGTAATTTGTAAACCTGACCAGTACTTCTCTTGGCCTTATGTCCGTTTTATCAGGGACCCTGCCGACTCGATGCACACGGCAATATTCAGACCCGCTAATATTGGTTTTCAAAGTGTTTGTAAAGAGGTCGTGAACCCTAGATTCTATGTCTTTACCTTGTAACTCTGTTAAGCCAGAGATCCGTACTGAATTTCTATGACTGTACTGATACAAGTCATCACAGTTTATCCTTAGCAAATCTGTTGCGGACTAGTTTAAGTCCAAATTTTCCTCAGACATTTTTACTTTTTCTTCTAGTTTATTTATCTCCTTTTTTTATTATTAATCAGTTCATTCTGTCATTTTAAGTGCTTTTGGAAAACACCAGTAATGTATGCAGACTGTCTGTTTAAGAGTTTTATAAGCACACCAACTGTTACTTGTGCTGTTGCATCCATGCTTTCTAAAGTAAGAAGTACTGGATTCAGCTTAATATCAGACTGATTTGTCCGTTGGATGTGGTGAACCGGGCGACAGTGAACTGTCAGACATGTGTATACACTTTTGTGTATCTGAACGTGGAATGTCCGGTATGTCTTCGTTAATTGATATTTGTTCAGGTGCCATGGTGCTAAGAAGCGTAGTATATAAAAGTACTTATCTCATGGTCTTCTCTTCGGTCAGAAATTGAGGCGTTATATGACACTGCCCGTCATGATAACCAACTTAGCGAGAGCTGTTGAAAACACGTCCGCTCTCCAAGCTGGGTCAAAGTTTTTTGTTCGAGGGACCCTGGATCTGGACGGCTTATATGGTGTTGTGTAACCATTACTTCTGAATTCTTTTGAAACATGTCACGATAGGTAAGGTATATAGATTAGACATTATAACAATTAATGTTTAAGAGAAATATATATGTATACAGATATTTCTGAAAGCGATAGATTAATCTGTTTGCTGTGGATAACAAAATGTAAAGTTATTGTTTTTTTAGTCATGGTGCCGATATTTGCAATTTCTATATTGATTTAAAACTAGATAATTAAGTATCTTTATGGATGAAACATAGTTATCATACTCATCTGATCAGCTCTCTTATTTACAAACCTCAAGTAATAGGTCGATTCCGATTTCTAAAGAAACCTGGTACTTTCCAATACCTTAATATAACCTATACATATCCAGCGAAACATGCCCGTAAATACCAAGAAGGCCACTTCAGAAATGTTTTCTTCCATAAAAAGCCATGCTACACTTAAATATTGTTAAAAATGAATTCCCAACGAGAATTTATCAGGTCATTTGACCATGAATTATTATAATATATTTTTTTTTGTTTGACCTTATATTTGTAAAATCTTGCTATCATGTATATAACGAGCACTGTTAAAACTTCTTTGGGATAATTCATACAGCTGCGAACTTTATGCGAAACACACATACCAAGGCTCTTTTTTTTGCTCATCTTTAAAGTTATTTCATGAAAGTCTCTCTTTTTGTGTAGACTGGCAGTTTGGTAATGAAAGTGATCAGAGGAGGGGCGGCGTCTGCAAGATTCGTCCAGACACGTCATCTCCGATTGAGGTATATTGTGACATGTCAGTTGGCAGGTGGACCGTCATACAGAGAAGATTATCAGGTCACGTAAGCTTCAATCGGAACTGGTCAGAGTACAAGAACGGGTTCGGGAATTTGTACGGAGATTTCTGGCTCGGGAATGAGAGAATCTATCGACCTACATCAAACGCGGACTACAAACTTAGAGTTGAGATACAACTTTTCAATGGAAGTTGGTATCATGAAATTACCAACAATTCCGGGTCGAAACGAATCCGATCGTTATCGACTGCGCGTGCTTGGCTACAGTGGAAATGCCGGCCATGTGTTTATCAACAGTGGCTGGAGCAACTTGAATGGGAACAATATGCAGTTTTCGACACCGGATGTCGCTGGCGCTAGCTGCGCTCAGTCTTACTCCAGTGGTTGGTGGTTTAACTCCTGCTTGTGCGGGAACCCTAACGGCCTCTACCAGCCTGGCCCTTACTGTCCCTTCCCGTTCCATTGTTATCCAAAATGCATTTGCTGGCGATGGGAAGACGTTTCCCCTAAAGTATCCCTGAAATCTACTGTCATGAAAATAAAACGTAACTGAAAGTTCGTTTTGAAAGACATATTGTCCAAGAAGATAAGATGTCATGCATGTTTAGATTTTAATTACAAAGTTTAATTACAAATAAAATAATAGGTAAATAGAAGTATTCCATGGCGACTGAGCACTTGCCTTCTCTATGAACAGGAGTCTTTTTGACACCTCACTCCTGTTCCTGTATTTTTACCATTTAGTTCCCTGAACCGTATCAATTAATTGTGCGTCGTCTGAATTTGGTGTTTTGGCATGAAAATGTGCTTCAGCTCTATTCTTGACACAAATTATCATCAACAATCTTTGAATAAAGATGAATATGATTATGTATCAAACTTCATTCATTGGAATAAATACAACTTCAGAACACTGTTCATTGTCTTTGGCGTCTCGTTCTCTGTAGAGCCTGGATGTGTGACAATATGAGGCAAATTGCTCGATTTGAGAGCATATTCAAGAAAATATATAACGAATTTTAGAGGCATTGCCCATCCTAAATTTCCAACTAAATATAATATATTTTCCATCAAAGATAAGATAATACAAATATTACATGTTTTGCCATTCTGAATTGTTAGCGTATACTAAGAATGTCTTGACAATATACTTAACTGTAGTAGTCCTTTAGAATATCATGACAATATCTAACCGGAGAAGTGATTACAATATAACTAGCTGGAGTGGTCGATCAGTATGTCATTAAAATATAAGTAGCCTCATTGGTTCCTCAGAATGCCACACTTATAAAATCAACAGGAGTGGTCTCTCAGAATGTCATGACAGTATCCTTGGCTGAAGTAGTCCCTCAGGATGTCATTACAAAATAAACAGCAGGAGTAGCCCCCTAGAATGTCATGGCAATTTAGCAAACAGGAGTTGTCCCTAAAAATGTCATGAAAATATGGCTTACAGGAATATTGCCTCATGGCAGGATGTCAGATCAATATAGCTAGTCGGAGTGGTCCCTCAGAATATTCTGACAGTAAAACTAACCGCAGTGGTCCCACAGTATGCCATGAATATATGACCAACTAGAATATTGCCTCATGATTGGATGTCAGAACAATGGAGCTAGTCGGAGTGGTCCCTCAGAATGTCATGACACTATGACAATATAATTAGCAATACCGATACCTCAGAAACTTCATTGCTCTATATCTTGCCGGATTGCCTCATGACAGAATATCATGACAATATAAGTAGCAGGAGTGGTTAGCATTGTAATGTTACAAACTTTGGTGGTTTGAAACATCGAATTGTTTGTTTGTCGATCAAAGAAGCAAAGACTACCAACCTACAGGCGATAGTCTACAGTTAAATTTGAACCCAAAACCTCTTTTCTTACAAGGAAGCTTGAATTTTCTTGTTATGCTCTGGTTCAGAGCTCGGCCTGGTGAGAAGACTATCAGTACAGACCAGATAATGGCATGGTCAAATGCACTATATGGGTTTCAATGAAAACAAATCCGTTTTTTTTTTCAAATTATAACTGAAGACCTGTTACAAAATTTATTTTGGCAAGACCCCACGTGTCCACCTGATGTATTTACTGTGGTGTTTACAAGGAAATGCGATTGTAAAGGCTGATTAAACTGGCCTTGAGTGCGCCCTTGAGACTAAAGGTTGTGAAAGACCAGAAAGAAATACAGAGAGTTATTTGGTATTATAAACAGCTGAATAATTTGCCTGCTGAGTTGTTTCCTAGTTGATGTATGGCTACAGGTGGCAGGGAGTATCTTTGATATTTCCTAAAATGTTTAAACCCGATACAAAACAACCCTCCTCAGAACCATACATGTGACATATTACCACCTCGACAAAATGGAGGAAGTGAGAAGATGGCCAAAGAACTGTAAAGGTAAAGAGGTATTCAGGGGTAAGTGCAATGTTGATGAGGTGTCTGTTGAATGTGCGTTGCGCTGCTTGATACTCGTTATGTAGCAGTTTGTAGAATTGAATGATATGATATAGATTACAAAGCACCAGTGTGAGCAGTGGGGTTGGTGCCATTCCTAATGTAGAGTCAGTACACTGGTACATGTGAACAAGATAATGCAAGTTGTCCTGAACGTAAATATGTTTGAAAGCTGACCTCTCTGGTATTATGTTTGGTCTGGTATATACGTCCTGGACTTTTTCATACATTTACTGTGGATGACAATTTGTATGAAAAGTACAGCCAATTAAGTGACGATCCGTTTAGTTCCAGCGAGTGTTTAGCGATCACAGCCGTGGTAATATACTGCTTTATATACAACGCCTTAAAACAGAGAAGAAAAACGGTGATGATTTCAGAAAACGATCAGTTTGTGTATATTGTGTATCATTAATAGGGCTTCATGTTCATATTTTGAATACCATAACAACTGGACGAGAATTTATCCACAGAAAATCGCTCACATTTGAGCTCCAGCATGTCTTGACCTTACCCTTTTTTGTTGCTATTGATTTGTTTCTATCATTATGCATATGACAGTGGTGAGAGGTTATCAAGGTTCGTCCAGACATGTCTTCTCCAATCGAGGTCCACTGTGAAGGGTCAGACGGCGGTAGACCGTCATACAGAGGAGATTGGCAGGTCACGTTAGCTTCAATCGGAACTGGGTAGAGGACAAGAACGGGTTCGGAAGTTTCAGTGAAGATTTCTGGCTCGGGAGAGAAGATATCGACTGACATCAAATGCAGACTATTCAACGGAAGTTAGTATCGTGCTACATATCAACACTTCCGGTTTGAGAATGAATCTGACCGCTAACGTCTACGCGTGAGCAACTACACCGGAAATGCCGGCGACGCCTCTACAGAGAGGGAGTGGAGCTACCTGAACAGGAATAACATGCCGTTTTTTACACCATATATCAACACCCTATGTGCCAAGCATTACTCAAGCGGATGGTGGTTAAATCGGTGCATTACCGGGAATCTTAACGGCCACTACCACCCAGGTCCCGATTGTCCATTCACGGGGCCTCGCTCGCCAATCTGCCCTTTCTGGCGGATAAAATACATATTCACAAAGCAAGCCCTGAAAGCAACCATCAAGAAAATTAAAATCAACTAAAATTTCTTTTTCATAAAATGCCTGTTTATCAATTTTATGTTGGTAATACCCATCGTTAAGACAACAAAATCTCAGAAACGTAACAGCTTCCTCAAATTTCCGCAAATAAAGAAAGAGTAAATAAAATAATAAAATGTATTACATAACGGAGAATATTATTGAACTCTTTTTGTGTGTGTGTGAGCAATAATTATATATATATATATATCCCTTTATTGTGTAACCTACGAAATGATGATTCGAGAGGGTTTATGATTCTGCTCCGGTAGGTCTTCTGATGTGACTGAAGAGTATAACACAGGGGAAGCAGTAAACAATCCAATGTGCACATCCATCACGTGTAAGGGAAACATGCCAGGCGGGAATGTGTGTATGTGTTTGTTCATGTATTCATGTGTCATATATCAATGATATAATTTTACTTTATAAACGTAAAATATACATAATACATAATACAAAATACATTATTATAACCTCCCTCCTTCCTGGATTTGTTTGCATAATATGGGGAAGATTATGGCATGTAATCTTTTTGTATGTGAAACATTTACTTTAGAATATGCAGGAATAAATGGATTTCGAGGAATTGCTTCGCTTACATTTAAAACAAACAGAGAAACAATTATAGAGAAAAAAGGATAAAACATGTCCTACTTAGTTGAAATACATATGTTTATGGTAGAAATATGTGACATAGGCATCGATTTGAAAACTAATGAACACCCTTTGCAAGTTCGTTTATCCTCGCCCAAAATCGCCGGCCTGCCATGGAAGTACCGACCGGCATGTGTACATATTCCAATCATCTGGTTGGTCACACGCAGTACATGTGATCTTATTTAAGTCTTAAAAGGAAAACGAAAAAATAAAAGTAAAGAAAGTTTCATAATATAGTTGTATCTATAATTGTTAAAAGCAATAGTGTTTACTCGATACGACAATTCAACAAAAAAGGCGTGACGGTTACCGTGTCGATGTGGCGTATTGATACAGTCCTAACCGTATGTAGTGGATATTGCTCTCAGGTCACGCTTACAAATGACCTTGTGATGCAGTTTGGGGTCTTCCAATGAGGTATGTTTTGAGAATGGACATTCCAAGTTACATCCAATCAGTGTAGCCCTCTTCGAAATTTATAATTCAAATGACCTTGAACTTATATTTTTTATTTGTTCTTCACGTCACTTTTGTCTGGTTAAAATGCACTCCTTTTGGGGTATTGGCATGTCAATGACTATAACAACTTCATATTCTCCTGAAACCATGAAACAATTTACGAATAAATGGTAAAATGAATGGCTTACTAGGTGTTCATATTCATGAACTCTGGGTGATTCTTATTAAGGAGGTTTTTAATACTTCTGTGATAGAAGTATGAGCTCGTTCATCTAAGCTGTTTGATAAACGTAAACCACGTAACGTAATTGGTTTGATTGCTTATGTGCGGGAGTTGTTATTAATTCATGAAAGAAGGAAATAAATAATTTGGTAACATTTTTCTGTTGTCTTAAAGGTTTTTGTCAAGGGTAAGCAATTAACTTTCAAGTCTCAACCAGCTTTTGTGATTTGGAGCACGGCAGGGGAATCAAAGCCAGGTCTCTGTCTCAGAAGAAGCGAGTCGTCACACACCCAATATGAGCCTTCTGTAGCCCTTAAGGCTGTGTCATACAGCAGTGGGTCACTAAAACATTAGTAGTGTGTCCCTGGGGAGTGGTTCAGTATATATTGACCCCATAGAACTAGAATTGAGAAAGTATGAACTTAAATTGAAATGTAAACTTGAAAGAGAAATTAGATTGAAAGCACAAGAACCACGTAAATGTGAAATTGAGGAAATTTAAACCAGAAAATTCGAATTTGAAAAAGAACAAGAAACTCAAATTAAATTGAAAGAGTCAGAGTTGCAAAATCCCCAAATCGTAAAGCACATGAGCAGTCTGAATTCATATTCAGAAATTCGACAAATGTACCTCCCTTCAATGAAAATGAAGTGGAGCCTTTTTTCAATTATTTTGAAAGTGTCGCCACTTTAATGGCCTGGCATAAAGACCAGTGGACACTGTTGTTACAAAGCGTTCTGGTTAGGCGCGCCCAGGACGTATACACAGCGCTAACAGACGAACAATACAGGGATTACAAACTGTAAAAGAGGCCATTCTGAGAACCTATGAACTAGTCCCCGAAACGTATCGCTTAAAATTTAGGAATGGCACTAAAAGAGAAAATCAAACTCGTGTTGAATATGCTAGAGACAAATAAGGCATATCCGTAGTGATATTAAAATATTTTTGGATGAACATAAAGTAAGAATTGTAAGCGAGGCTAGTGTCCTGGCAGATGAATTTGCCTTGAAGCAGCGCCCCAGTTATACCAGTCACAGGAGGAGGTATGGTGAGAAAAGAGATGGTAGTAAAATCCCAAAACTTGATCGATGAAAGGGTAGTCCCTATTATCGGGGTCACTCCGGCTCAGGTAAACTACGGTCCGATAATGGTAAACCCCAGTGTAAAAGTCAATATGACTCTTCTGCTTAAAATAAAGAGGTCCAACCTATAACTGGACCAAAATATTGTACATTCTGTGAGTTCAAGGGGCATACAGAATCTGAGTGTTATAGAAAAAGATACGGTCAAAGTAAGCCTAAACCTAATGCGTTAACTGTTACGCAGAGCATGAAACCGGTAACAATGCCCAGTAAACTAGAGACTAAAGGTGTATCACAAAGTCCTGTCCACGAGAGCTTTCAGTCCTTTGTGTCAGATTGCTTTGTTCAGTTAGAGGGTAACCATGCAAGAAAGGCCTGTGTTAAAATCTTAAGGGATACCGGGGCAACATAAAGCCTCGTTTTGAGATATGTTCTTCCCTTCTCTAAAGAGAGTTACGCGGGGTGTTCAGTTCTAGTCCAGGGCGTTAATTCGGAATTTTTAGAAGTTCCATTACACAGAGTGAAACAAGAATCTGATTTAGTCTCTGAATTTGTAACTGTAGGAGTTTGTTCAAAGTTGCCAGTAGAGGGCTTTTTGCTCCTTCTAGGCAACGATTTAGCTGGTGACAGAGTGAAAATTGATCGCAAATTATGCATGTGGCCAACCCAGTCCAAAGGACTCAACTACAAATGTAGTAAAGGGCAAACAGACCCTGAATAGAAATCTCCAAAGAAGCACAAATGGCGTGAAATCGCCTGATCAAATAGGCATGAACAGTTAAAGATAGATAGGAGGGTAAAGAATGTAGAACTTAGCATGAAAACTGCTGATTTTATAGAAATGCAAAAGAAAGATCCTGATATTGCCTCCCTTAGAGAAAATGCATTGACTAAAGAGGAAGCAGATAAAGGTCCTACTTGTTCCACCTTACAGAATGATGTACTAGTCAGAAAATATAGACCTCCCACCATACCGGCGGACGAAACGTGGAAAACTCTATATCAAATTGTAGTCCCCCCCCCCCCTCCCCGAGTATCGCTCAGAAATCTTAAAACTTGCGCATGATCATCCTATGGCAGGACATCTGGGTGCCAGGTTATGGCAGAGCTTGGCATAATTCCAGTGCGTACCATCCTAAGAGTCAAGGTGCGCCAGAGCGATTTCACCAAACTATCAAAAACATGACAAGTGCTTATTGTCTTGACACTGGGAACCAGTGTGATGAGGGTTTACCCTTTTTGATATGTGCTGCCCGAGCAGCAGTGCAAGAAAGCTTAGGGTTTAGCCCTTTTGAATTAGTGTATGGGCACTGTGTAAGAGGCCCCCTAGCGGTGTTTTAAGACATTTGGATAGAATAAGAAGGTTCTCACCTATTGTTAGAAGCCTATAATACGAACTCGCCTGCAGTACGAGGCGGGACTATCGATTTTGCTACGCCACGTTACTGTTTTCCCCTGGGACCGTGACCGTGGGCTATTGGTCCCCAAGCCCACGGGGTGCCATGAACTTTATGAACTTTATTATGTAGTAAGAGGAGAGACTTTTTTTTATTCTGGTGTCACATGGATTAATACAGGAATTCAGTTTTGTGTGTGCCCGAACTTTTTTATATACCGGATTCAGTTAAGTATCTCGTTGCAGTTCGTTATTTAGAGACTCTTCAGAGATTTTGTTATAAATTGCGTTATGTGTTGATTATTATATTGTTTGAGTACAAATGTAAATATTGTAATATATTAATATAGCACTGTTTTTGAACCAATATTTTGGTTACGTATTCATTTGAAGAGAACGTGTCTGAGCATTCATGTTACGGTTCGGCCTGAGTTGTTTGTTTGGTGTGAAAAGGGACCGTAACACCATCTCAATATTCATGTGATTATTGACGATCGGCATTATATAGTGTGCCAGGAGAAGGTCGGGACGATGACGTCAGCAAGCACATGTGAGCCTGGGTTAAGAAGAAATACGCTACAATTGCCTGTTCAGCGCACAAGCTTGGTGTACTTCTGACGATTCTCTGCAGTATGGAAGCAGGTCTGCGTTCATCAAAGTCACGACAACTAAGAGATGATGTCTGTAGGTGTAAAAAGGCAGTATCTGAGAAATGCCACGTTGATTACTCTGTAACGGAGTCGGTGCTGTGTGAACTGTGCCCCGAGGGGCAGGCGAGTACTCCGGCGTGGAACTGTTGGTGGTTTGACACTGTGCATATACACAAGAGCGAGTGAACTGTGATTAGCGGATTGACCTTCCGATGGCACATGTGCGCAATGAAACGTCTCTCCAGAGAAAAGTTGATGTTTATTTTTTTAATATATTTATTTGTTTTGTTGGTTCATGCCTTGGTCATATTTTGGAGAATTTAATTTAAAGAACCAGGTCGTCCATACCTTCCGGGATGTGACATCGAGAAATATACTTTGCAAACTATGAAACACACACATACCGGGACCAAGTTATTTCTTGAATGGAATGTTAAAATTAAGCCTGATCTCTTTCTTTAGACTGCAAGTCGGTTTATGAGAGTGGGGAGGGAACGGATGGCGCCTCCAAGGTTCGCCCTGATATATCTTCTCCCATCGAGGTCTATTGTGACACGTCAGGGTGGTTCGTCATACAGAGAAGATTGACAGGCAATCTTTCTTTAACCGGAACTTGGCAGAATGGGTTCGGGAAGTTCAACGGGGATTTCTGGCTGGGAATGAGAAATTCTACCGTCTGACATCAAATGCAGACCTTAAGCTAAAATGATTTACAACTTTTCAACGGAAGTTGGTATCATGCCACTTATCAACACTTCGAGGAAACGGTTCCTGGTTCCAACCAAGCCGGTGCCTCAATGGCATAATGGTGAAATCTCGCGTATACCTCACAGATTCGCTCTAATGTCTTAACGACAAGTTATGACTTCTGGATTATTCCTGACCCCTTGCATATAAAACCTGAAATCCAGATGGCTTAATATTAACATATCTTTATTATCATATGGATACCTTCACCCTCGCTCAATAGACAGTGCCCGGCACCAACAGACTATGGACATATCCTTTAAAAAGCACTTTCGGGTTGAAAACGAATCCGCCCGGTATCGACTGCGCGTGCGAGGCTACAGTGGAAATGGCGACGTGTTTTTTTCAACATTTCATCTAATCGAATGGGAACAACATGCAATTTTCGACGCCTGAAGTCGCTCGCGCCAGTTGCGCTCAGTCGTACTACAGTGGTTGGTGGTTTAACTCCTGCCTGTTCGGGAACCCTAACGGCCTCTACCAGCCAGGCCCAAGCTGTCCCTTCCCGTCCCATCGCTATCGCTAGCTTGTTTTATAAGACATGTAGTGCAAGAGTATGATTATATGTCATGTATGTTCAAAGTGAATTTGAAATTTTAATTGAAAGTAATTTAAAAAATGCTAATGGTGGCATTCCATGGCGACTGAGCACTTGCCTTTGAACATTTGTCTTTTTACACCTCACTTCTGTTCCCTTTGTGTACCATTTTATTCCCTGAACCATATCAATTATATGTGTCGTCTGAATTTGGTGTATTGGCATGCGGTTTGTATTTGAATATACTTTCTAGTTCTGTTCATTTCACTAATCGTGAAAAACCAATATATATAAATTGAAAATGATTATGTATAAAACTGGAATAAATACAAATTCAGAACACTGTTAACTGTTAAAGTCATGTCTATTACCAGAACACGCCTCCTGTATAATGTGGATATGTGAGAGGATGAGGCAAATTCCACATTTTGTGAGCGTATTCATAAAAATGTATATTGAACAAATGTGACGTTTTCTATCATACCTTTCCGACCAAGTAAATATATTTACCTACAAAGATAGGGGTTATATCTCTTCTATCAAATTTCTGCCACTCCAACAGTTTAATCTTTATCGAGAATTTGGTTTTATTTTATATTTAACTCCTTATTTCTATCCTGTTCTCCCACAGCAGGATAAGTAAGATTCTTAGCAGTGCACTGGAGTCATTAGCTTTTGCCATTTGGTCCTTCCATGATGCCTTCCTTGCCATGATTAACAGAAGTGACACCTTTGAATACCAATGTTATGTTACTAAACTTAGTCATTGATCAGATTGCAATGTCATTATGGGTGGCCCAATCGATCCTTCTGGATCTTTGACATGTTTGTTAGCCGATTAAAATCCAAAGACCGCCAGCACGCAGGCGATAGGCTAGGTTTAAAATTGCTGTATGAATTTGTCCTGAACTAACTTGTACCGAATGCAAGGAAGGTTGAATTGCCCGCTTTTACTCTGGTATTGAACTGGCCAATTGTGACACAACTATCCTTACAGACACGATAATCAAATTGGCCTCCCACACACTTAAAGGCTTTCAATAAATCACATCCGTGTATGCAAATTACAATTGAAAACCTGTAACACCGACGTTATTTTGGCATGAAATTATTCCGCGTGACTGGTTTGTTGTTGCGTATACATAGGAGTGCGGTGATTAAACTGATCAGACCTGGCCTGGTGTGTCCAGAGACAAAAGGCAGTAAATGACTAGAAAGAAAGACAGAAAGACTGAGGGAGAGTTTGTCAAAGGTAGTTACAGCTAAATTTAAGATCTACTGAGATGTTTCCTAGTTTTCGTATTTCTGCATGTGGTTAGGAGCAACAGCCGAACCTGTAATGTCTCCTACAATGTACAAACCCTGGTACAAAACAACCCTCCACGCAATCATACATATGATTTATGTCACCAGCTCAACATACTGGAGGAACGCTTAAAACACAGCTAGGGAACTGTAAAGGGGAAGAGATGTTCAGGGGTAAATACTAGCTCGTGAGAAGCTTATTTAATGATACTCGTAATGTAACAGGTTGAAGAACTGAATGATAAAGATAACGTAGCACCAAGCACAGGTTGGTGCCATTCCGAGTTGACATTCAGTTAACATGTTGGCATTATAATGGTAGCTGCAGTGAAGGTAAACATGTTTGACAACTGACCTCTCTGGTATCATGCTTTCTCTGGTATGTCTGTCCTGGGATTGTTCACACATTCACTGTGGATAAAAAATCTGCATTAAAAACAGAGGCATACCAGGGATGATCCGTTTAGTTCGAACAAGCGTCTAGTTACAAGCCGAGGTAATATAGTGCTGCATAGGCAAAACCATAAAACGCAGAAAATGAACGGGGATAATTTTAGAAAACGATCAGTTTTTGTATAATGTGTTTATGAAATCGTGATCCATTCTCATGTATTGAATACAATAACAAGTGGACATGGGACATGAATTCAGCCATCAGAAAGATCGCCCACATTTTGAGCTCCAGTATTTCTTGATTTTATACTGTTTTGCTATTGTTTTGTTTTTCTCATTAGCGTCCGCATAATGATAACTATCAATCTACCTTTTTCCAGATTGTCAAGCGGCATATGTGAGTGGTGAGCAGACGGGCGGCGTTATCAAGGTTCGACCAGACTTATCTTCTCCAATCGAGGTCTTCTGTGAAAAGCGGATGGCGGGTGGACAGTCATACGGAGAAGACTGACAGGTGACGTCAGCTTTAACAGGAAGTGGGCCGAGTACAAGAATTACTACGGAGATTTCTGGCTCGGAAATGAGAGAATCTATCGACTGACTTCAAATTATGACTACAAGCTCAGAGTTGAGATACAACTGTTCAATCGAAGTTGGTATCGTGCCACTTATCAATACTTCCGGGTAGAGCATGAATCTGACCGGTATCATCCGCGCGTGCGCGAATACACCGGCAATATTAATAGTGAATGGAGCTACCTGAGTGGAATCAACAAGCCATTTTCAACACCAGATGTCGCTGGTGCTAATTGCGCCAAAGAGTATTCAAGTGGAAGGTGGATGTGCATCGAGTGGTCATAATTACTTACTTGCACCTAATATCGGAATATTGACAATAACTCTAATGACAGGAGCTTTTTCAAAGTTTTGATACCTATTCCACCCGATTTTAATTCATCCGAACTGATATTTGATAAAAGTTTGTCGATCATGTTTATAGATCTCTAAGTGATAACAAATTATCATCATTATATCAACAGGTAGCAAAACCCTCGACAAACACAAGCTCTAGTATAGCACTCATAAGATTTAAATATGTTTTACTCTGCACGATGAGGGTATCAAGATCGATTAATATACAGCGAAGTCTGTATGGCCGGACATCGAGATCCTTAGGTGACGGATGATACACACATGAGATGAACACTGGCGCCCTCGCAGTAAATGCCATGAGGCACGCATTGACGCGAATGCGCTTTGTCATTCTCTGATATTTGGGTAACATACGGAAGAGTGGAAAAAATCCACAAAGTTCAGTGCCCCTTCTCAAATAAAAATATAGGACGACAACAAGCACAGAAAGTTTAAATAAATCTATAAGTTAAAAGAATGTTTACCCAAGAATGTCTAGTGAGGTATTATTTTCAAACTTTAGGTAAAAGTTAAAAATAAACTCACAACATTTACATATTAATTACAAATAATTTTTTTAGCTGGAATCATTGGCTCCCCATGAGTAACCTTTACTTGCATTAGTTATTCTTTTATTCACAATTTATTTACATATTATACAGTTTCCCCACAAGGCACCTGACCATGAAATATGTTTTTCCTAGAATTACATATTAACTTCTAGATGAAATATAACATAATTAAACGTTTGGAATAAAAAAAAAATAATTACCTAAAGATCCACAACGTCTAACAAGCTTGCGTATGAAGCCCCTAGAAGACAGTTAACCTAAAGACAAACACGACATAGGAAGAAAAAAGGTACCAGGACGCAAAGTGAAGATAGCTGACGAGGCTTTACCGGATACACAACAATGATTCCAAGGAGACAGTAAAACTAAAGACTAACCCGACATAGGAAGGAAACAGGTACCAGGACGCAAAGTAAAGATAGCTGATGATGCTTTAACGGGTACACAACAGTGATTCCAAGGAGACAGTAAAACTAAAGACTAACCCGAAATAGGAAGAAAACAGGTACCAGGACGCAGAGTGAAGATAACTGACGACGCTTTACCAGATACGCAACAATAATTCCAAGGAGACAGTAAAACTAGAGACAACCCCGACACAGGAAGAAAACCGGTACTAGGACGCAAAGTAAAGATAGCTGATGATGCTTTAACGGGTACACAACAATGATTCCAAGGAGACAGTAAAACTAAAGACTAACCCGACATAGGAAGAAAACAGGTACCAGGACGCAAAGTGAAGATAACTGAAGACGCTTTACCAGATACACAACAATAATTCCAAGGAGACAGTAAAACTAGAGACAAACCCGACATAGGATAAAAAACCGGTACCACAACGCAAAGAAAAGATAGCTGACGAGGCTTTACCGGAAACACAGCAATGATTCCAAGGAAACAGTAAAACTAAAGACAAACCCGACATAGGATAACAAGTGACCCATGGGTCATGACGCTCAGCTGACTGGGAAGAGATTCGCAAAAGGAAATTTTATCATCAGAATGGTAGTATATACCCATTCAACTGAAGCATCAAACAGATTAACCAACAGGCCAAGATTTAGTCTGTATTTATATATCTCAAAAATAGAGAAAAAATGTGTAAACTTTAAAAACTAGAATACGGGTAACCGACAAGTGACTACATGTATCCGCCAAAATCAGAGTGGAATGGGTGAAGTGAGGCATGGATTGAGTGGCAAGGGGAAATAGAGTGAGGTATGTTGCATATTAGCATGGATGTCTGCAGCCTAAATGTGTATGTAGGTTGTGCCACCTACCACAAATCCAGAAAGCTGTCCAAGTTGTAAACACCTGCAAAATTTTAGGCAGAAAAGTCAAACAACTACATGTATATGAACGAATTTTGCCCATGACAGACAAACAGACAAACACTGTGCAAAAATCTTTGCAGGTGACCCCTCCAGATTTGTGTATGATAAAGACCTATGTGAGATCTAAACACATGCACAATTTTGGCCCAATCGGTCAAATGGTTCCTGAGATATGAGCTTGGATGTGTGCAGCGTTAACTAGAATGTAGGTGGCGCCACCTGTCATAAATCAAGAAAGCTGTCCACGATGTATAAACCTGCAACATTTTAGGCAGTTATGTCGAACCACTGCAGAGAAATGAGTGATTTTAGGCCACGGCAGACTAACAGACAGACGCTGTGCAAAAATGGTTGCAGGTGGCGCCACCAGTTTTGCGTATGATAAAGAGCTATGTGAGATCTATAAACATGCTAAATTTTATTTCCTGATCGGTCAAACGGTTCCCGAGATATGAGCTTGGATGTCATCAGCTTGAACGTGAATGTAGGTGGCGCCACATGTCATAAAATCAAGAAAAATATCCAGGATGTATACGCATGACGAATTTCAGGTGAATTAGTCAATTCACTGCAGAGATATGAGTGATTTTAACCCAAGGCAGATGAACAGATGGACACTGTGCAAACATGGTTACAGGTGGCGCCACCATTTTTTGTGTATGTTATAAAGCAATCCAAGGATTATATTTGTATAAATTTTATTTCCTGATCGGTCAAACGGTTCCCAAGATATGAGCTTGGATGTCATCAGCGTTAAAGTGAATGTAGGTGGCGCCACCTGTCATAAAATCAAGACAGCTATCCAGGATGTATACGCATGACGAATTTCAGGTGAATTAGTCAATTCACTGCAGAGATATGAGTGATTTTAACACAAGGCAGATGAACAGACAGACGCTGTGCAAAAATGATTGCAGGTGGCGCCACCAGTTTTGCGTATGATAAAGAGCTATGTGAGATCTATACACATGCTAAATTTTATTTCCTGATCGGTCAAACGGTTCCCGAGATATGAGCTTGGATGTCATCAGCGTGAATGTTAATGTAGGTGGTGCCCCCTGTCATAAAATCAAGAAAGCTATCCAGGATGTATATGCATGACGAATTTCAGGTGAATTACTCAATTCAATGCAGAGATATGAGTGATTTTAACCCAAGGCAGATGAACAGATGGACACTGTGCAAACATGGTTACAGGTGGCGCCACCATTTTTGTGTATGTTACAGAGCTATCAAAGGGCTACTTTTGTATAAATTTTATTTCCTGATCGGTCAAACGGTTCCCGAGATATGAGCTTGGATATCATCAGCGTGAACGTGAATGTAGGTGGCGCCACCTGTCATAAAATCAAGACAGCTATCCAGGATGTATACGCATGACGAATTTCAGGTGAATTAGTCAATTCACTGCAGAGATATGAGTGATTTTAACCCAAGGCAGATGAACAGATGGACACTGTGCAAACATGGTTACAGGTGGCGCCACCATTTTTTGTGTATGTTATAAAGCAATCCAAGGATTATATTTGTATAAATTTTATTTCCTGATCGGTCAAACGGTTCCCGAGATATGAGCTTGGATGTCATCAGCGTTAAAGTGAATGTAGGTGGCGCCACCTGTCATAAAATCAAGACAGCTATCCAGGATGTATACGCATGACGAATTTCAGGTGAATTAGTCAATTCACTGCAGAGATATGAGTGATTTTAACACAAGGCAGATGAACAGATGGACACTGTGCAAACATGGTTACAGGTGGCGCCACCATTTTTTGTGTATGTTATAAAGCAATCCAAGGACTACGTTTGTATAAATTTTATTTCCTGATCGGTCAAACGGTTCCCGAGATATGAGGGTTTATGAGTGGAAACAGACCCACAAATGGACACTGGATAGAGAGGAAAGGTCAGAGGTCAACGCAAATTGGTTAGGCACCAGTTCACATGTGACCCAATAATTGGTGTAAGTTTCGGAAAAATCGGTCCATTAGTTTCGGAGGAGCTCTCTAGAAACGAACGCGGCGGCGGCGGAGGAACCAGGTCAAAAACATAGTAACTTCGTTTTGGCGGATACAAAAATACAGGTGGCTCCACCAGTCTGCAGAAACTAATAAAAACACTTAATGGTCAATATCTATGCAAAGAATCATGGTGATCTCCCCATTAGTTGTTCAGATACCTCAGCTTTTGTATCAAATTGTCCATTATTCTGAGGGATAGTTCGGAGTCCTATAGCTTGAAGGATATGGGTAACAGAGACCTAATTTCAAGTTTCCACAGGCATTTTTCATGGGCCTCCTTGCATGACAAGAATGAAGATTCTAGGTCCAGTTGTTGCGATTTGTACCCTTTTGACAGATAACCACATCTTTAAAGGTCTCAAAAAAAGAGAAAAAATTCGTAAAAATTTGAAAAAAAATAGAGGTGGCGCACCCAGTCTGCAGAAACTGATGGAACAGCTCATGATCAATATGTATGCCGAAAATCATGACCATCAGTGTTGTAGTTATTGAGATACTGCAGTTTTTGTATCAAATTTTCCATTATTCTGGGGGGGGGGTATTTTGGAGCCAAACAATTTAAAGAATATGGGTAACAGAGACCTAATTTCAGGTTTCCATGGAGACTTTTCATGGGACTCCCTGTGTGTCAAGAATGAAGATTCTTGGTCCAGTTTTTATGATTTGTGCCCTGTTAACAGATGTTCATATCTTTAAAGGTCTCAAAAATAGAGAAAAATTTCATAAAAACTGAACAAATACAGGTGGTGCAAAAGTCTGCAGAAACTGATGAAACACTCCATGATCAATATCCATGCAAACAATTATGGTTATCTCTGCATTAGTTGTTCAGATACTTAAGCTTTTGTATCAAATTTTCCATTTTTCTGAGCTGTACTTTGGAGTGCCATAGCTCAAAGGATATGGGTAACAGAGACCAAATTTCTGGTTTCCATGGAGACTTATCATGGGTCTCCCTGTGTGTCAAGAATGAAGATTCTAGGTCCAGTCGTTACAATTTGTACCCTGTTGACAGATAACTACATCCTTAAAGGTCTCAAAAATAGAGAAAACAATTCATAAAAATTGAAAAATACAGGTGGCACCACCAGTCTGCAGAAACTGATGAAACATCTCATGATCAATATGTATGCCGAAAATCATGACCATCAGTGATGTAGTTAATTAGATATTGAAGTTTTTGTATGAAATTTTTGACTATTCTGGGGGGGGGGGTAATCTGGGGCCCCATAGCTCGAAATATATGGGTAACAGAAACCTAATTTCTGGTTTCCATGGAGACTTTTCATAGGTCTCTCAATGTGTCGAGAATGAAGATTCTAGGTCCAGTCGTTTCGATTTGTGCCACGCTAACAGATGACAGCATCCTCAAAGGTCTCAAAAATAAAAGAAAAAATCGTAAAAAAATCAAACAATATAGGTGGCGCCACCAGTCTGCAGGAACTGATCGAACATCTCATGATCAATATGTATGCCAAAAATCATGACCATCAGTGGGGTAGTTATTGAGATATTGAAGTTTTTGTATGAAATTTTTGTCTATTCTGGGGGGTACTTTGGGGCCCCATAGCTCGAAGGATATGAGTAACAGAGACCTAATTTCTGGTTTCCAAGGAGATTTTTCATGGACCTCTGAGTGTGTCAAGAATTAAGATTCTAAGTCCAGTCTCAATGATTTGTGCCTTGTTAACAGATGTTCACATTTTTAAAGGTCTCAAAAATAGAGAAAAAAATTCGTAAAAAATCGAAAAATACAGGTGGCGCCACCAGTCTGCAGGAAGTGATGTAACATCTCATGATCAATATGTATGCCAAAAATCATTACCATCAGTCAAGTAGTTAATTAGATATTGAAGTTTTTGTATGAAATTTTTGTCTATTCTGGGGGGTACTTTGGGGCCCCATAGCTCGAAGGATATGAGTAATAGAGACCTAATTTCTGGTTTCCAAGGAGATTTTTCATGGACCTCTGAGTGTGTCAAGATTTAAGATTCTAAGTCCAGTCTCAATGATTTGTGCCTTGTTAACAGATGTTCACATTTTTAAAGGTCTCAAAAATAGAGAAAAAAATTCGTAAAAAATCGAAAAATACAGGTGGCGCCACCAGTCTGCAGGAAGTGATGTAACATCTCATGATCAATATGTATGCCAAAAATCATTACCATCAGTCAAGTAGTTAATTAGATATTGAAGTTTTTGTATGAAATTTTTGACTTTTCTGGGGGGTACTTTGGGGCCACATAGCTCAAAGGATATAGGTAACAGAGACCTAATTTCTGGTTTCCAAGGAGATTTTTTATGGACCTCTCAGAATCCCAAGTTACAAGGTTCTAGGTCCAGCGGTTACGATTTGTGCCTGGTTAACGGACGGACAGACGGACAGACAGACAGACGGACAGACGGACAGACGGACAAAGAGTGATCGCTATAGCTCAGATGACTTTCAGTCAGCTGAGCTAAAAAACCGGTACCACAACACAAAGAGAAGATAGCTGACGAGGCTTTACCGGAAACACAGCAATGATTCCAAGGAGACAGTAAAACTAAAGACAAACTCGACATAGGAAGAAAACAGGTACCAGGACGCAAAGTGAAGATAACTGACGACGCTTTACCGGATACACAACAATAATTCCAAGGAGACAGTAAAACTAGAGACAACCCCGACATAGGAAGAAAACCGGTACAAGGACGCAAAGTGAAGATAGCTGACGATGCTTTAACGGGTACACAACAGTGATTCCAGGAAGACAGTTAAACTAAAGACAATCCCGACATAGGAAGAAAACAGGTACCAGGACGCAAAGTAAAGATAGCTGGAAAAGTTGGCAAAATGGCGTGGACACACTGACATAGACCTACTAAGAATTGATAAATGATGAATCACACTCGTTATCTTTTGATGATGGTGAGATTCATATGACAGATATATATTACCGTTAGATACCTTCTTTGTGTAAGAAAGTTATTATTGAATATTATTGTATCACATATAAGTTTGACTTATAAAAAATCGTAAATCTGATAACACTTATTTACTTCCGCTGACAGAGGCATCAGAACTTGCATTTACTGATTCGCTTGGGACCGGTACTGTCGCCTTTCGGCAAGTTATAGAACTAATTCACTGTTCCCCTGTCCGGCTGGCTGTATTGTTTGTCATAAGAGCCATTACAAAACTTCCAGACTCATAGGATCAGTTATATTTTTAAGATTTTAAATGCTGACATAAATACCATGGCAAGGCTAAGAAATAGTTTTATTTCTGTAGGGATGTATGCGAGTTTGGGTCTGTGAGTTTTTCTGTAACCAACGCATGAATCCTCTCATGTTTTCTATTTCGATTTAATGTGAATAGCGTGACAAAACCAGACAAACAGAAAACTGAATTCAAACAAGGAACAATAGTTCAAAAAGACTAGTGGGAACCACTGCACGATAAAATGCTGGTAAGCGTTGAGATAATCTTAAATATTTAAGGGAAAATAAATGTAAAAATAAAAGAAGTGCCTCGTTGTCGGCGAACTCTAGCGTACACATACCAATACGCAATTAATGGGCAAATAATGTGTCCTATTTATTTGAGTTTCTAAGCAATTTATATAAATAATAATTGTAGATCTAAATAATAGTAGGTATATATATATATATATATATATATA
The DNA here is from genome assembly GCA_026874595.1 of Sipunculus nudus. NCBI lineage: Eukaryota > Metazoa > Annelida > Sipuncula > Golfingiida > Sipunculidae > Sipunculus > Sipunculus nudus. Next base: position 2,187,353 of record CM049317.1, read on the forward strand.
TATATATATATATATGCATTTGTCACAAGCCATAGGCATAATATGCGTTCATATATAATATTGTAATTGTATTAAGCAATATGAAGGACGATATATTATTTCAAACCCTAATTACTAAATATTTTATGAATACAATGGAATTGTGCTTGTTGGTACACATTTTGTAAGGTCTGACTCTTACGAGTGTCAAAAAAATGTAAATATACCCCCGAGACGTGAATATTGATATTTGCGTTATCTCGAATGAACTCTGGACAAATGGGGGAACCAGTTCTTCCTAATCTGGCACTGCTTTTGGTACAGCAGAATAGCCGCGTCCCATGCTAATGGAGCAACAAGGTCGGCGTTCCATGCTGATGGGGCAACGCAGTCGCGTCCTATGCAAGTGGGACAACATCGGCACGTCCCATACTAGTTGAAGACCAATACCGTGTCCCTTGTAGGTTGAATAACAAAGCCGGGTCCCATGAAGGTGGAACAACATATACTGGTAGAGCAGCATAGACGCGTCCCAAGTTGGTGGAGAAACATAGCCATGTCCCATGCTGGTCGTAACAAGTAACAACTGCTTTCTGCCTTGCAAAACAGTATTAGATGCGATGGCGCTGCAATAGCTCTTCGAAAATAATTTGAAATAACCCTGGATGTCTGGAGAAATAAGGGAAATTCCTTCACCCCTATTGCACACTTTCCATCCCCTTGTCGATTCATGACCAGAAACGCACATTTCCCAAGCGATTCAAGAGATGAGTTCCGTGACTAAAGTTCGTCAATTATAAAATATATGGAAATATAACATATAATATTTGTGAATGTATATAAAGATATCAGATGAATTTATCTAAAAGTCTTTTTGTAGTTTTTTCAAAATGCTCAGTTACAGATTTCAGGATATACCCTTGCAAATACGGACCTCACTTGTTAAATATCGTTTAGGTTGAACTTTAGGGTGTGTTTCGCTCTAATTTATTTAATTTATGTTGTTGCTTGCCGGATATTGAAGATTTCTAGAAGCAGGTTGGTCAACTGCGTACTTCTATTTGTGTGTTTGTTGCTTGCCGGAAATCTTCGGTTTCGTCAAGCATGTTGGTCATGTGAATATGTCTGTGAGCGTTTGGCGCACTCTACTAGCCAGAATTTTGTAGCAATCAATCTGAAACTTACAAGGTTGGTTGAAAACATAAAGTACTGGAAAGCCCGTTGTTTTTAGTCAATATATGTCAAAGGTCAAGGTCAGGGTCATAAAAAATCAATTTTTTTAATCACTTTTCAGTATGTCTGTCTGCCTTGCTGGTTTTTGCGTCTTACATATAGCATTCTACAGACCATAGTTTTGCAAGAATCACTTTGTAAATTACACAAATTGCATATATCGGAACAATACATGGAAGCCTTATGTGGATTTTTTAAATAGGTCAAAGGTCAAGGTCATCAAAAGATATCAAAACCTTATTTTCATTACAACTTTGTCAATATTGGTCCTATTTTAATTTGCTTCCTGGTTGTCCTCTCTTTCGACTGCTTGCTGGTTCTTGCGTCTTATATATTGCAACCTAGACCCCATAGTTCTGCAGGAATCACCTTGTAACTTACACATATTGTAAATCGGAACGCATTCTTGAAATCCGATATATATTATATAATTAAGTCGAAGTTCAAGGTCAACGGCATCAAAACACATCCAATTTTTATTATTTTCCTCTTAACTCTGTCAATATTGATCCTAGCCATAGCTCATTCTATTACTTTTGGTCTTCTCATTAACCTGCCTAGGCACCTTTTATCTCAGATTTGTCATATTGTCAGTATGTCAGTCTGTAAGAAGTCTTCGATTTTGGTTGATTGCCGGTTCTTTCGTCTGACAATGGCCATTCTGCAGGCCAAAGTTTATGCAGGAATATTTTGAGACTGGTACATTTTTTTTTCTGATACTGTTATCTCAAAAGAGATTTTTCATTAACTGAAAATGATATATCTTAAGTCGTATACTTATATCTCTAAAGTGATTCTTTTATTTTTGAAAAATATCAATTATGGATCACTGCACTGGAAACTTTATAACATATCTTTGTTTGTTTATATATAGGTCAAAAATCAAGGTGAAGATTTTAATTTCGTCTTTATTTCGCCAATTTTAGTCCTATTTTCACAAATTAGACTCAATTTCTTTTACATTAGCTGGTCCAGTTGATTGGTCTCCATCATGTGTCACTTGTCAGAAAGTCAGTCTAATTTTCAGTAGTTCTTAATTTTGGTTGCCTGCTGATTGTCACAATTAGAATCCTTCAGACAGCAGTTTGCAGGAATCCTTTTGAAACTGATACATTTTTTTGTCTTAAACTGTTATCTCGAAAGAGAATTTTTCATTTTCTGAAAGAAGCTGCTAGGGTGTGCTTCAAGAGAAACATTACTTCATTACACTTTTTTGCTGTATCCTCAAATCTTTAAAACTTAGCCCCTTGAACTAAAGCTCATTTCCTTCTTCCTTACCTTCTCTATAACTTTTCTAGTCATCAATTATCTCAGATATGTCAATTTGTCAGTATGTCAGTCTATTTGTCAAAATCCTTGATTTCGGCTGCTTGCTTGTTCTCCCGTCTTAAAATTAGCATTTTAATGGCCACGGTTTTGCAGGAATCCTTTTGAAACTGGCATATCTTATGTCTTACACTAATATCACAAAAGCTATTTTTCATTTTCGGAAGAAAAAACACTAGGGGCGCTGCAGGCGGATCACTACAACATATTTTCTGGATATATATACAAAACCATAAATCATACCTACATAAACTTTAGCTCATTTTGTTTCTCTCCACCTTTTCTCAGACATGGGGTCTATTACAGTTGTTCTATCACTATTACTATTACTATTACTTTCAATTTCTGATATTACTATTATTATTACTATTACCACATTTTATCTTCTATTACTATTACTATTACTATTACTGGGGTACATATTACTGTTACTATCACTTAAAACGATTGGAGGATTCTAGGCCTTGCGCAGCCATGAGTGCTATAAACTAGCACTACAATCACATGTTTAAATAATATTACAAGCCCCTATATCATCCAGTTACCTACACAATTTTCGTATACTGTGTCTGTGATTTACTAGAAGCATAATGATACTGGAGATTTTAATTATTTCAGCTTCTTTAATTCTGTTTGTTTTATATTTTTAAACCTCAATGATCGTTATTGGGGCGTTTCAAGTCGAAATTATAAGAAAATGGTAGAACTCTTGAATACATGTAATTTATAGCAACCCATTGTAAAGGCCCTGGCAAATGTAAACTATTGATTTATAATTATATGCATACTTGTACAGTTTATATAATTGTCATATACATTTCACATAAATTTATTTTATAGTACATACTTCTGTTTAGATTAAATCTTGTTTCTCATAGTAAATAAATAAATATTTTCAGTGTAACAAACATCTGTCTGGAGAGGAATTATTCATGATTATTGCATATTATTATTTAGTGTCAAATCTGACAATTCAGTCCTTTATGTATGTATCAGGAGGAATTTATGTAGGACTGTGTCCTGTTTCCCAATCCTTATAAATATAAACAGTAAAAATACTGTTTACATCAAGATTCTGGACAGAACCAAACTGGAGACAAAGTACCCCATCTTCCCAGGTGTATATATGTTCATTTGGATGCCATGTTTTATTCCATCACATAGTACAAATGAGAGTGAACAGAGAGGCCATGGTAAACTTTGCAATAATGGTACCATGAATGGCTTTTATTCTTCAGGCATACCCTTCTTCATTGCAGCAAAACCAGCAAAGAATGATTTAGGAATATGGAGAGTGATTTAAACTAACATCAATTTTACAAAACAAATAAAATATTAATTAAATCACTTTCACAATAAATTTTGTATCAACAATCTTCTTCTTTGAATTTTGTACATAACAGGATCTAAATATTTAGTATCAAAATTTCTCTGATATTAATATTGTGAATAAAACAGTTCATTTAATTTTCAAAATATAAATTAACATAATTTTAGATACTGAATGAAGGTCTGCAAAATTGGTTCTATGAAATAACAGACAAGTATTAAAAGAATAGTTTTAAAAGAATATGAATATAAATTAACTAGATAATACATGTGCCTTCAGTATGACTTTATCCAAGTGATTGTAGTACTGGTACGAGTTTATAGCAGTGTAGGCTTCAATATGTTATGGGTGGTAAAAACACCATAAGCTTATCATGAACATTTTGGGTCTGATCTAAATCTGGTTCCATATTATATTTTTCTTGAATGTGTGTTATTGCAATCAGTATGATTGAAATGCAAACTGGCTTGTGAAAACAAATTTAGGTACATTTCAGAATATGCATATGGATTGATGGATGTGAAATAAGATGTACTTGTCACAATTATAATACACTTTTTATCTGTCTCTTAACATCAAACATGCCTCTGTTTATCCATGGTTTACTAATCAATGGTCAGATTGTGCCAGGTAACTTATTTGGCTGTGACCTACCAGTGTCCAGTACTCTTATATAATTTGCACCAGTGGTCACCAGCAATGTGGCAGCTGGCCCATGCTTGCCTCAACAATAGGCACATTCTCGGCAATTACTGGACAAGAACTGAGTCTGTTTAGCATTATTTGCTGATATGCTTCATATCAAGGGGCTCACAGGAAGTAATAGAAAGTAATATGTTGTCACAGACGGTCTGTGACAGCCTCATGGCCTGTGGTGGCCTTAAGTATTTGTAGAAGAATTTAGTTTCATTACACGATATCTCTGCCAGGAAGGTCGAGGTGATTTATTTTTACAGGGACACCTTGTTTTGAGAGCGTAGCCTTAAACCAATCAGAGAGGGTTATGACTGTGAAAGTTAATTTATATTCATGAGTGTCATGAATTAATTAGGTAACCCAGGAAGTAAGTTTTTTCTGCTGAGTGGGGGAGAGTCGAGATTGCGGCCGAGGAGAGTCGTTCGAGAAAGGCTTCTTAGGCCATCACATGTGTCGCAGACCGTCGGATGGTTGAGATGTGTACCCCGTACGAAGGTTCGTCTAGGTCCAGCTAAAAGCCAAGTTTGTGGGGAAGCTGGCAACGTATGTCCAAGTTCGGCTGTGAACGAACAGACCGGCGTGAGTATCTTAAGACGTGTCTACTGTGTTCCCATGAAATGTTATGGTCGTCACGCATCGATGATCAAGACTTTGTATGAGCTGTACTCGACAAACTCCTAAAACAGCTCGGTGTTGTGAGCGCTTACAGAAAGTGACCTGTGTGATGTGAACTTTGTTGTATTTCTTTACCGTGGACTGCCCACTTGTGGTTGTACGCTATGCGGCGTATGGTGATTTTGTTATGTGACCAAGATGAACATTGGCGGCTTCTAGACGTTGTACCTGCGGCGTCGGATCAAGGGATTTCTGGATTCCTGACCTACGGGACCCAGGTTCCCCGGACCCCTCCTCCTCTAATATAATAAACTCCAGCTATGAGCAAAATTAAATACGGGAATTCTGAGGAAAATGATATGTATCGGCCTTTTCCCAGGAAACAATTTATTATGCGACACCCGTTGTACCGGCGGTAGGCTGAAGCCCGGTTTCTATAGTTCTGCCCCATATTTTTTTACCGTGCTACACTTGTTAATGAATCCCAGTGTACGGGAATCTTTTGCATTAATTTGTTACTGCAAGAGGATTAGATGCAGGTTAAAGATCTTAACAGTGTAGGTGAGTCCACACATCTGTTATAACTGTTTATCTGTAAATGTCCCGTAATGAAAGTCTTAAATGTTTCACACTGCGTTTATGGGATTTTTGAGAGGCTGATTTGAGTGAATTTGAGTGAAGCAAGCCGAGAGCATGACCCACTGACGCCCGTATGAGTACAAATTAATCCCTTTAAAAGAACCCGGGTCTGTCACCACCCCTTTCGTGTGACATATGTATTACTTTATTACTTTGCCTTCTGTTTCTATTACTTTTACTATTAAAGGTCAGATCTTTTACTCTATTACTATTACTATTACTTGGGAAATGCTGTAATAGTCTATTACTATTACTAATACTTATTACTATTACCCCATGTCTGCCTTCTCCATGAGCTTATCTATTCATATGTTATATTAGACGTGTTACTCTGTCATTATGTCTGTCTGTTAGTTAGAAGTCCTTGATTTCGGCTGCTTGCTTGCTATTGCGTCTTACAATAAGCGTTCTACAGGCCAATGTTTTACAGAAATTCTTTTGAAACTAGTACATCTTATGTGTCATACTAATATCTCGAAAGATTTTTTTTTTATTTTTGGAAAATGTAACTAGAAGGTGCTACACGCGAAACACTACAACATAAATCCTTTTTTTTGGCCATTTATCCAAAACTATAAATCTTACCTACATAAATTATAGTTCATGATTTTTCTCGTCACCTTCTCAATAGGCTTATCTATTCATCTGTTATCTCCAAATTGTCACTATGTCATTATGTCTGTCTGTTTGTAAGTTGTCCTCAATTTAACCTTCTTGCTTGTTTTTGTGTCTAATCTTTGGCATTCTACAGGCCAAAGTTTTCCTTGATTGACTTTGTAACTTACATATATTTTTTATCGGGACGAATTCTTAAAAGATGTGTGTGCTTAAAAGGTAGAAGTTCAAGGTTAAGGTCATAAAATTACAGCAAATATTATTCCGATTATAACTTTGTCAATCTTGGTCCTATCTTCACCAACTGTGCCTCATTTTCTTTCTTGCGTCATTGCTCATTCGTTTGACAGTCGGCAAGCGCTCGACCTATGGGCGTCTAGTTCATTTTGTTTATCTGTAAAGTGGTTGACGAGAAACATTCCAAACATTCCAATGTAATTTTATTAATTTATTTACCGTGAGTTGGTAGAAACTGCATGGCAAATAAATCATTATCAGCCAAACCTTACTCTTGTTGTCGCAGCGTTTCTGTGTAGTGTTATATTGAAAACTCTTCAATTTAAACGCATGTTTCCACGTTTCCATTAAATATTTTGATGAGTATTTAGAAAAAAATATATCCAGCACATAGGGTGTTCACATACCAGCTTTTCCCCGTAAACTAATCTCTCTCTGTCTCTCTGTCTGTCTGTCTGCCTTTCTCTGTTTTCTTGGTCTTTTTCCGACCCTTTAATACCATTCTGTTTTCATTCTCTGCCAGTCTACTGGTCTCCCTACCTCCCTCCTTCTCAGTCCCTGCCTTCTGTTCTCTCCGCATCCATAAATCTCTCGCTCTTTCTGATCAAGTGCTCTCTCATCTGAGTACATGCACGGTAAATTTCACAGAGAAGAATTTGTACTGATTTTATTTCACAAATTATCACAGTACATTCATGTTTTATCAATCCACCCAGAAAAAAAGCAAAACAACATATAAAAATATACTTAATATATTAAGTGAATTTTACCTGAAGGTCGTTTAAATATGTCATACTTTTTGTAATGCACAATTGCAAAAAATCTCACAAAACTGACATATGTAAAACGTAGTTCCAACCACACACTAAAAAATCTGGCCAATCATTGAAGGAAATTGCCTGGGGAAATGCAATTTTCCTTACAGAATTATTCTATTGAGTTGAAAAAAAAAACTTACTTTAGGCTTAAGATGAACAATTATTTTTTAATTAGGATAACCTCGTTATCATGGTAACGCCATTCCTTACTACCTTCTTCTGCAAAATGATAACATGTCTTTCAGTTCTGCTGTCAAAGTTCGATTAGTGGATATAAATACAAAGAACGTTAGTCCCGAGAATACCGGTGGAACATATTTGGCCACCTCAAAAGCCCATGGCAGCGGCCGTCCATAAAAAAAGCGGAACATTAGAATAATAAAAACAGGCCCGTTTAATGATATAAACATAGAATTCAGTGTAATGGCTGTGGCACGATATTTCGCAATGACTGATGTTAACGCTTCTGTATTACCATTGATTGCTGCCCTTTGTTCCCTTGTTTTTGTCATATAAACTAATGTAAGTATATTTGTAATGAATAAAGTCACAATGACAATTATTTGTGACACAAGGTTTGCTGCCACAAGGAACTTTGAAATACTGGTAGGGCAACTCGGGCTGTTGTATTCTGCGGTTACCACGGGAACGGCAGTGATGAGGCAGAGGATCATCAGTAGGATGATGGAGCTAATTACGACCCTCTTCTTTGACCACCAGATGGACGTCTTGAAGGGAACAGCTACAGCGCCCAGCTGCATCACGGACATCCCGACCATAGACCCGTAACCAAATACCGTTGAAATGAATATGACAGAAGTAGCGGCAGTGCAGGCGTAAGTTGGAAGGTAGATGATATCTAACCCCGTTATGTTGACAATTAATAGCACTGTCATAAATACAACGTTTGACACACACAAGCATGACAGGTACCAAGATATTGTATGTGAACGGACCTTTTTGCGGACCATAAGGCCGGCTCCTAAGAGATTCAGGCAGAGGCTGACGATTACAATCCCAAGATGTGCATACTCATCAACTACAGTTCCAGGAGAACCCGTTGACACTGGAGGTGATGTCACAATTGTTGTTAAGTTCCTTTCCTTTGCATCTTCAGTCAAGCGATTTGAAAAGCCTGTTGTATGCGTTGCCATTTTTTTTTCTGTTGTGTATAGACGCTCAACCTTGTTGACCTGAAAAAAAGACTGAAGTTTCCATTAGGCGATCACAAGGGAGATACCTGCATCTTGAGACCGTTCATTTCTTTTCTTTCTGCCAACTTGCACAATTTTATGATTTACTCCACAATCAGTCACTCGTAAGTGTTATGCAATGTTCGGTTACGGTAGCCATGACCGCCCCCCCCCCCCCCCGACTCCGTCGACAATGATTACTGGGCCGGTCAACCTACTGGAGTCGTGTTACAACAGATATCGAGGAATGCATCGCAGTGGTCTTTCACCATGTTGCATTCATATTGTGGTAAACTACCCATAATCTTAACATTATGCTACGAATGATGAATTAACACAATAGAGTACATGTGAACTCGTAACCAAAAGTGTAACCCCGTGTTTCTATGGTAACGAGTCATTTCCTGTATCGCGTAAAAGTTGGCTGCGTCTAGTAACCCGTGCGAGCCATGCTTGTATTCATGACGTCAGAAATTCTAAACAGTCGTAGCGCTTTACCAATATGCTTATTGGAACTTTTCTCGCTCATGTTTGGTTTTGTTAGACAGTACCCTAAAATGCTTACTATTAGTCTGGTTTATGTCAATTGACAGTGTACTTGTAGGCAATGAGGCGTTGTCAAAAATGATGAAAATATTCTGGCCGTTATGTCAGAAGGCCGATATGGCGCTACGGTTACAGTAGTGCAATCCTATATTATTTTAGGATAAACCCTCATGACAATTCTCTAAACGAACAATTTTTAAATCGGCCGTCAGTATGCCCTGTAAAATAATTATTGTATAATATGTCGTGTTGAGAGAGATGAAAGGTGCAAGTCGTTCTATTTTTTGGTGCTACCTTGGCGTGCTTATATGCTTAATGCTATTTATTTAAACTTAAATTTTGACAATATCTTAATATAATTTATAATATATAAAATTATAATATCTTGAAATTAATTAAATGAACTGAATTTAGTAAAACTGTTCATATAGAGACAAGAAAAATTTTAAAACAATAATAATAATAACAACAGGCAAAGGCAACAATTTCCGCTCTGTACATCTACAACCTTGGCTCAACCACGGCATGACCATGATTAACATTGTTGCGGTCCGTCCAATATGGTCAGTTTTCCGTAACTTCGCCACGGAGAGTGCCTAGGATGGTTATTACAAATATATGTAAAATCCATGTGAATAAATAACATTTGAAACAATATGCTGCATTTATATAGCGCCATACCAAAAACAATTGCCCATGGCGCTGTACAATAAACTATGTATTATTATATGTTATTTTATCAAAATCAATGGGCAAATGATTTCAAATGGTAATTGATGGCAGTCACAGTACGCACAACTCTACCAACAACCACATCAGTCGCATCAAAGCCCGCTTCAAAATTGAATAAACCAATACGCCATTCCCTGTTGATTCACTGTGAACGTTAGCAATTAACGACGACAAATTCAATCTTAAACAAATGTCTATCCCCCATACTTTCACTTAAGCTGGATGGAAATCATAAAAAAATATGTTTTGAAAAACTAAAAAAATTATAAGTGTCTGTCGTCCTGTTGAGTCTGACGGACTGATGATAACTCTAATGAGAGGCCAAGCTGCGACGGTATACAAGGTGAGGCAGACGGTATACGCAGTGAGGCAGACGGTATACGAGGTGGGACAGACGGTATACGAGGTGGGGCAGACGGTATACGAGGTGAGGCAGACGGTATACGAGGTGAGGCAGACGGTATACGAGGTGAGGCAGACGGTATACGAGATGAGGCAGACGGTATACCAGGTGGGGCAGACTTTATACGAGATGTGGCAGACGGTATACGAGGTGGGGCAGACCGTATACGAGGTGGGGCAGACGGTATACGAGGTGAGGCAGATGGTATACGAAGAGGGGCAGACGGTATTAGAGATGAGGCGGCAGACAGTCAACGAGATTAGGCAGACGGTATACGAGGTGAGGCAGACGGTATACGAGGTGAGGCAGACGGTATACGAGGTGGGGCAGACGGTATACGAGGTGAGGCATACGGTATAGGAGGTGAGGCAGACGGTATACATGAGGGGCAGACGGTATACGAGGTGAGGCAGACGGTATACAAGGTGAGGCAGACGGTATACGAGGTGAGGCAGACGGTATACGAGGTGAGGCAGACGGTATACGAGGTGAGGCAGACGGTATACGAGGTGGGGCAGACGGTATACGAGGTGGGGCAGACGGTATACAAGGTGAGGCAGACGGTATACGAGGTGAGGCAGACGGTATACGAGGTGGGGCAGACGGTATACGAGGTGGGGCAGACGGTATACGAGGTGAGGCAGACGGTATACGAGGTGAGGCAGACGGTATACGAGGTGAGGCAGACGGTATACGAGATGAGGCAGACGGTATACCAGGTGGGGCAGACTTTATACGAGATGTGGCAGACGGTATACGAGGTGGGGCAGACCGTATACGAGGTGGGGCAGACGGTATACGAGGTGAGGCAGATGGTATACGAAGAGGGGCAGACGGTATTAGAGATGAGGCAGACGGTCAACGAGATTAGGCAGACGGTATAAGAGGTGAGGCAGACGGTATACGAGGTGAGGCAGACGGTATACGAGGTGGGGCAGACGGTATACGAGGTGAGGCATACGGTATAGGAGGTGAGGCAGACGGTATACGTTAGGGGCAGACGGTATACGAGGTGAGGCAGACGGTATACGAGGTGAGGCAGACGGTATACGAGGTGAGGCAGACGGTATACGAGGTGAGGCAGACGGTATACGAGGTGAGGCAGACGGTATACGAGATGAGGCAGACGGTATACCAGGTGGGGCAGACTTTATACGAGATGTGGCAGACGGTATACGAGGTGGGGCAGACCGTATACGAGGTGGGGCAGACGGTATACGAGGTGAGGCAGATGGTATACGAAGAGGGGCAGACGGTATTAGAGATGAGGCAGACGGTCAACGAGATTAGGCAGACGGTATAAGAGGTGAGGCAGACGGTATACGAGGTGAGGCAGACGGTATACGAGGTGGGGCAGACGGTATACGAGGTGGGGCAGACGGTATACAAGGTGAGGCAGTCGGTATACGAGGTGAGGCAGACGGTATACGAGGTGGGGCAGACGGTATACGAGGTGGGGCAGACGGTATACAAGGTGAGGCAGACGGTATACGAGGTGAGGCAGACGGTATACCAGGTGGGGCAGACTTTATACGAGGTGTGGCAGACGGTATACGAGGTGGGGCAGACCGTATACGAGGTGGGGCAGACGGTATACGAGGTGAGGGAGATGGTATACGAAGAGGGGCAGACGGTATTAGAGATGAGGCAGACAGTCAACGAGATTAGGCAGACGGTATACGAGGTGAGGCAGACGGTATACGAGGTGAGACAGACGGTATACGAGGTGGGGCAGACGGTATACGAGGTGGGGCAGACGGTATTCGAGGTGGGGCAGACGGTATACAAGGTGAGGCAGACGGTATACGAGGTGAGGCAGACCATATACGAGGTGGGGCAGACGGTATACGAGATGAGGCAGACGGTATACGAGGTGAGGCAGACGGTATACGTGGTGGGGCAGACGGTATACGAGGTGAGGCAGACGGTATACGAGGTGAGGCAGACGGTATACGAGGTGAGGCAGACGGTATACGAGGTGAGGCAGACGGTATACGAGATGAGGCAAACGGTATACTAGGTGGGGCAGACGGTATACGAGATGTGGCAGACGGTATACGAGGTGGGGCAGACGGTATACGAGGTGGGGCAGACGGAATACGAGGTGAGGCATACGGTATACGAAATTGGGCGTAGGTATACGAGGTGGGGCAGAAGGTATACGAGGTGAGGCAGACGGTATTCGAGGTGAGGCAGACGGTATACGAGATGAGGCAGACGGTATACGATGTGGGGCAGACGGTATACGAGGCGAGGCAGACGGTATACGAGGTGGGGCAGACGGTATACGAGGTGGGGCAGACGGTATACGAGGTGAGGCAGAAGGTTTACGAAGAGGGGCAGACGGTATACGAGATGAGGCAGACGGTAAACGAGATTAGGCAGACGGTATACGAGGTGAGGCAGACGGTATACAAGGTGAGGCAGACGGTATACGATGTGGGGCAGACCGTATACGAGGCGAGGCAGACGGTATACGAGGTGGGGCAGACGGTATACGAGGTGGGGCAGACGGTATACGAGGTGAGGCAGATGGTATACGAAGAGGGGCAGACGGTATACGAGATGAGGCAGACGGTAAACGAGATAAGGCAGACGGTATACGTGGCGAGGCAGACGGTATACGAGGTGGGGCAGACGGTATACGAGGTGAGGCATACGGTATAGGAGGTGAGGCAGACGGTATACGAGAGGGGCAGACGGTATACGAGGTGAGGCAGACGGTATACGAGGTGAGGCAGACGGTATACGAGGTGAGGCAGACGGTATACGAGGTGGGGCAGACGGTATACGAGGTGGGGCAGACGGTATTCGAGGTGAGGCCGACGGTATACAAGGTGAGGCAGACGGTATACGAGGTGAGGCAGACCATATACGAGGTGAGGCAGACGGTATACTAGTTGGGGCAGACGGTATACGAGGTGAGGCAGACGGTATACGAGGTGGGACAGGCGGTATACGAGGTGGGGCAGACGGTATACGAGGTGGGGCAGACGGAATACGAGGTGAGGCATACGGTATACTAAGTTGGGCGTAGGTATACAAGGTGGGGCAGAAGGTATACGAGGTGAGGCAGACGGTACACGAGGAGGGGCAGATGGTATACGAGGTGAGGCAGACGGTATACGAGGTGGGGCAGACGGTAAACGAGGTGAGGCAGACGGTATACGAGATGGGGCAGAAGGTATACGAGGTGAGGCAGACGGTATACGAGGTGAGGTAGACGGTATACGAGGTGGGGCAGAAGGTATACGAGGTGAGGCAGACGATATACGAGGTGAGGCAGACGGTATACGAGGTGAGGCAGACGGTATACGAGGTGAGGCAGACGGTATACTAGGTGGGGCAGACGGTATACGAGGTGAGGCAGACGGTATACGAGGTGGGGCAGACGGTAAACGAGGTGAGGTAGACGGTATACGAGGTGGGGCAGAAGGTATACGAGGTGAGGCAGACGATATACGAGGTGAGGCAGACGGTATACGAGGTGAGGCAGACGGTATACGAGGTGAGGCAGACGGTATACTAGGTGGGGCAGACGGTATACGAGGTGAGGCAGACGGTATACGAGGTGGGGCAGACGGTAAACGAGGTGGGGCAGACGGTATACGAGGTGAGGCAGACGGTATACGAGGTGGGGCAGACGGTATACGATGAGGGGTAGACGGTATACGAGGAGGGGCTATCGCAGGCCCCGCTCACTCTTATTCGACAAAGAAACTGAATTATAACCTTTAAGCAAAAAGTGCCCACCAAATAGCAGCTACTAAAACCAAAGATGTTCCAACAACTTATAAGGAAGGAGGACATAACTTATTTCGATTTCTAAAGGAATCGGAGAGGGCAGAGTAACTCTTGGTTAAATCATTTTAACCTTTTCGTGTTATTCAGTTTTGTTCTTGGTAGTAAAAAGTGGAAGTATTCTGCTTGAGACTGTACGGCAACACCTGGGTACATAAATACTGATAGGTTCCCGAGCTTAGAATGTGGAATTAGTATTAAATATTATTTGAATTAGCCAATAAATATAAGGCAATTAAAAAAAAAAAAATATATGTTGCTTTTCATGCAAAGTAACATTATAAACAATTAAAGAGTTTCTTCAAACTTCGTTCAGTCATGCACTGCGTGTCCAGGTGCTGTTAACATCCCGCCACTTGGGCCCAGCTTTAGCTTATTGTAAACAAAATTCCGCGCCACTGGGCATAAATACGTTGGAGACCGTTATCCTAGACCAAGTCAAACACGCAGGCAGATTATGCAACCGCAGCCTCAGGAAGTGTCAGTTCCCACTTGAAAAGTTGAGATCGATTTCAATTAATAACAGGTCTTGTTTCAACTTCCCCCTCAGGAGTAAAAACATTGTAACATTTACCACTCCCCCTCATTATAACGTTTAGTACAGTCTGAGAAGTTAAAAAAAAAATATTAATAGTTTTTTATACTTGAAAGGTGGTCATTTTTTTGCTGACTAAATCCCCTCATATATCGTTTTGGTCTTAGGTTCATATAATTAAAGTTCATACATTTGTGTTCTTTTATTTTTATTCTCTATTTTTTCTTTGAATTTATTAAAATGTTATACGAGTCTTTAAGTCTTGTGATTAATCAGAGTAAAATCTGACAATTAAATTTCAATTCGTGAACATATAAAAAAAATATGGTAATTTTTGGGGAAATTAACAATCTTAAAGCTCATCTACAAAATAGCAGAGAGGACATGGCCTAAGTCAATCACTGTTCCACTGGATTATATTATTTTAATTAGATGTTGTTTGGTAATGTGCCATGCAACAAAATGTGACCTTACATGTTACACCTTTGCATAAATTATCAGTTTTAAACTAAATTATGCTAGTTTTTACAATTTTAATGAAAAGATTATATATTCGTACTTATCTACTTAGACTCGGAAACACTTATATCATTTTTTAGAATAAAAAAGCGGTTCATATATTTAAAAAAAATCAAGGGTACAGGAAGTTTATCAGCTGATCAATTTAAATGAAAAGTTAAAAAATGTTGAAAATAAGAAAAAAAATACTATGGACTTTCCATAGGAATTATTCATCACAAAGGACATGTATTGTTTTCTTTTACAAAACAAGTATATAGTATTTAACCGTTATATAAAATATAAAAACCTTAATATGAAATTGACGCGTGTATCAATATAAACAACGACCAATGTATTATTATTCGTGTGGCAGTAATGATGTAACTGCAATATTAATTGTACAAAATTAATCATGATAACATTTCATAACCATTTGTATATTTCACAGACACCCGACCTTTTTTAAAAATCCTGAATAACTGAATAAAATATAAAATATAGCATGGTCTCATACACGACCCCCCGTTTGACCGATTAATCGTCGTTTATATTGGTCACTCAGATGATTTGTAAATCGTTTATATTTTGAAAACAACTATTACATAATTTGCACATGTCCTGTCATTGAACTACGTGTAAAGTCTAAAGTCTAGATAAAGATGCTGTAAAATGGTATAAACAGAAGCAATGACCGTCGGTTTTGGAAAACGCGTGTCCTTCATACTTTCAAGCTGATGGCTAATTGAAAAGGTGAAAACAGTAAGTACATGTCAACGCATACGATTTTGAAAGAAAGTGTCACTATCTTTCTAAACAACGCAAAGAAATATGTGTCAAAGGAACATCTTTAATGATTTCTTTGCAATAACGCGACAATTGAGTAGGCGATAAAATCATACCATCAGTTCTCGTCTTCAAACGTGCAATAAGTTTTATATTAATCAAATAGTTTCCACAATTTCGTTATTATTTCTTGTCAAATGTCCTAGAAGGTGTCTATAACATGCGCGACTTGTTGAACGGATTTTTTCCTTGGTCCAACGTGGTCCAACGCACCGCTTCGTCTGGCTGGTTTCAGTTTATTCCTGTCTTCCTCGGCGGGGGGGGGGGGGGGGGCTTAAGTCGTGTCGGCAAGCATAACCCGCGGATTGCGCACAATTATCATTAAACACGCTTTGCTATAACCATTAAAAGCGCACATTCCTTGTCGGCAAACTGCAGCAACGAGCCATTATATTGATGGGAGAAAAGATGCAGGGACACATGTAATTCAAATAATCAATATAATGTTAAAGACAATTATAACTATCAATGAGATTATATCCTGTGGACAAGGCGTGGGGATTGTTTTTATGCTTACTTTACTTGCACCCTCCTGGGAAAATACATTAAACATAAATCCGTGTTCGAACTTACAACCCGAGTAGTCTATTCTGAAAAATCTAAAAAATGATTTTGGAAGAAAGACACGAATAATCCTTCATAAAAACATTTACGACAATTGACTCAAGACGGTTTCATGACAATTGTATATCACAATGTAAAAAAAATCAGGATTTTATCTCAAGATATTAAAAACATTCCTTGTTTCACACAATATTGAAAGAATATTATTGTTATGCACGTTAAACACATACAATGCGCAAAACATTTTTTATGATAAAAATTTCTGTTTAAAGTATTTGAGATCCCCTGCATTTTTACAATAGAATATGAAAATTTATTATCGATTTTTTTACCAATCCCAAGTGTTACAATAAATATGTTTAATTTCTTAGAATATTTAAAAAAAAGTGCAAATATAAAATATATATAAATATAACGTCACATTAAATATTTGTCGTTTCTGTTTTGAATTTAGCCATATGCATGGTTGCATATGTCATTAATATTTTAATATTTCAATGATTTATGCAGGTATTACACTTGATGCTAAAGAAAATTTGTCTCCAACTGTTATTTAAATAATTAATGAAATAAATAAAGAATCGTTGTTAATTACTCTGGCACCTGTCATAGTATCTATATATAATATTTGTAACCTGAAAGATACTTGATATCAGTTTACCTAACTTCTGATAATCTGGTTAGATTTTATATGACCCCCAGAGTACCCCAAAATCATACCTAGGAATGCTGCAGGCTCACAATTTAGGAAATTTTTGTAAATTACCCGCCAAACGTTTCACAGTATTTTTTAAATGACAGTTTAATTAATCATGGATGTTTTAAGTATCGACACAAATTTGTCATCAGCCCTCTCAGAATGATACTACATTTCAACTGTAAGCAAATATTCAGCATTTATCATAATACGCTTTTGAATTTATTCCCACGTTTGAATTTATTCTATTTGTGGTTAAAACAAGAATTAATTTAAAACGCAGGAAAAGCTTAAAAATAAGTCTGTTTAGAAATAAGAAGTACATACATATGAAAACTCTTCGCAAATTTCGCCCCTTGATTCAGTTACTTCTCAAGCGTGCTGCCCGATCGCCTTTCGAAATATGAAATGAGTGGTATCAGATACACCCATATACTTTAAAGCAACCGTACCATGGGGATTAACCTGTTTTGTCATATGGTAATTATGGATAAAAATGTATGAAAAATAATACTTATTGGAAAATTAATCTCATTAGGAATTAATATGTCACTAATGAGTAGTGTATTAGATGATACACAACTTGGAGTCTTAATTAAGAAAACGTCGTCGTTTCCAAATTAGCTCCCGTATTCTTGTCTATAATCCCGTGATTTCGGAACAGAGGATTATATATGTAGCCTCAAGGTGACTTTAATAAGCACAATGTCTATACAATACATACTCTTTTTGGCGGATCACCATCAATCAGTAACTTCTTAGACCTGTCATTTCCATTCTGCAAATTAATTTTCTGATGTGGACATATAGATAACAGATGACATTCTTGAAAATCAATACGATTCAGGATGTCAGGAATCCTAGGGGAAAGGGGCGTTTATTTTATTTACTATCGATAACATTATAATGAGTTTCGATGGGCGACCTGATAAATGTGTACACAAAATTAAAATCCTCACATGCAGTGCCGAGATACTACGAAGAAAGAAATTCGTCAGAGGTTATTTATAGTGGGGCAGCCAAAGTTTATTTTTTATTTTTAATTTTAAATTGATGGCATCCATGCTTGATCAATCGTCCAAACATAAAATAATCGGCAAAAATGTAGTTTATTCCACCCTACATTTAAACTTTCAGGATCATTTGCAATGGAATTATCAAGGTCGTACCAAACAAAATTGAACCTTAAGTGGTAGAGTGTTTCTTCATCATTAAAAGGAAGGTGTCTTCCGTAACTTTAGGCTAACCCGGGTAAATTTGTGTCAAGTGCCAAAGTGCAGAAGACATGAAAGAATTAGGTTAATAATTTCTTAGACTAATATTTGTGAATAATACAACCTGAAAGTGTGTTCTTTTTAACATTCAGCTGTGAATCAAGAAATATAGAAGGGGAATTAAGGGGGGGGGGGCTGAGTTTTCAACGTGTCTTTCACACATTTTGAATGATAGCAGACTAAGAAATGGCCTTATTTTGTAAAATGCAGGATACTTACCCCATTAATAAAGAACATTAGTAATAGCAATGTTGCTTTGGCAGCGAGTTGTGGTTCTAACAAAACCCTGAATAAACGATTTATTTTTTCAGGTAACAGGAGTATTAAACTTTCAAATAGCTGCCACGATCAAGAAATAGACCTTTCCTATCAAAACGTATTAGTTATCAAATACAAATACTTTACTGGAGGATTGTGCTTATTTAGCTTACATCTAATCCTTCGGTGGTATTTATTGCACCAAATGAAACGGTGTTGGTTTATTTTCTAACACTACCGAACTGTTACTTTCATCCGACCTAAAAACTTGGATTATGCTGTCTTTGGTGCCTGTCATTTCTTTTAGTTTTTGCTCGGTTCCATTTGGCGCATACAATACAATCAGCTATAACATAGATGCTACCCAGCATATTATTGGTTCTACTACATTTGCGTGCCGCCAATAACCAGTACCTGTTCACCCTTTGGTCGAGAGACCGCACCCTTGTGGTTAAGTCTTTAACTAGGAAACTGAGCGCAGACGGCGGTCAGAACGAAACGGGAACAAACAACCTTGCAGTCACGAGTCAAGCTAGCTGTGACAAACACGACTCAGTTAGGGCCCCCTACTGAGTCGTGACACAAGCCAAATTTAGAACCGCCCTGCAAGTCCACGCCACGCTTTATAACCGTATCTCCGCATGCAGTCAGCAGGCAGACCGCAGGCAGAAATCTCCCGTACATGCAGAACAAAATACGAATTTATTGAGTTATAACGGAATATATCACACACATGGTAGGTGTCGTTGGAGAGATAAGAAACTTATTAAAAGGTTTAGTGGGTTTATTTGAAGTGACACGATATTTGTAAACAATGAGGCGTTGTCAAAAATGACGAAAATATTTGCATCCTCATGGTGCCTTATCATGCGACCCTCAGAGTGAGATGTCCAAGCACTCTGGCAAGACAGTAATCTGGCCATGATGTCAGAGGGCCGATCTGGCGCTAGAGTCAAGCGCCCTGATGAGAACGCCACCACGCTCGAAATAAGCTAATCAGACATCCTGATAAATAAGATACATAGATCAGGTCTTATTTTATTCAAGGGGATTGGTCAATACGACAGAGACACAATACATGTCGCAATGCTAGAATCCGGAACTCAACGAAATCATCCTTTCAGGACTATCCATATTGTCATTCTCCTGAAGGAAGCTTCGGAGTGTGTCTGTCATTATCCTGTCAGATCTGTGGTTTGCTCCAGATGATTAGTTAAGTAAGTGAACGTCCCCTTTCCAGTTTTGACACCCGTATTATTTCGGGTTTGTGCTTTATAACCATACACCTCAAATGTACGTGTTGACATATATACTTCACGTCCGGAAAACAAAATTTACCACTGTTAAAGGTTTCGAGCTATACTTGTAAAATTAACAGTCTAATCCAGATTAATTGTACGCATCTGTCATGGATGGTGTTAATATAATCAGGCAGTTCGGCCTCTAACACATAGACATCATACATGATAAATCCGTAATTTTTTGTGTGGAATTCTATTGATAATTATTTCAGTTTAAATATTAACAGACCAAACAAGCACACAGTCATGTGAGCTGAAGCTTATCAGTTATTAAGAAATAAAGACCAGCATAGTCGTTTCGGTTCTTAAGAGTTTGTTATGTGTATACCGCTTTTAAGAGTCTCCTTTATTTAACATTTCACATTTTTTTGCGATGGAACTAATCCATTTATCTTTCTCACTGCCATCAGGGTCAAACGGAAAATTGGACGAATATTATTACATGACACTTATTTTGATGAGCATCAATGTTGAACCCTCTACATACTATTTTTCCTTAAAACATCAGCGCCTCGTTCCGATGTACACATCGCAGATGATCATTACACATATCAAAGCATATATTCCAGGAGCACCATACGGGGTGTACGTCAATATTACTTTCCAAAGGAGTAAACTGATTTAAGCTCCATTTTCTTGATACAACGTTTGTATCCTGACATACACATATCATCAGGAGACACCTATCGGGGATATACACCAATAGCACGTTCCAAAGGAATTAACTTGTAACATTCCCATTTTTGCCATGAAACTTTTGTATAAAAAAAATTTTGTTTACAAACGCATATCATCACCAGGCACCTTTTTGGGGTATGCCTGTCAGGTTATTGTCAGCTCTGCAGATTGCTCCAAAATTAAGATAAATAAACTGAGTTATTTAATTCAAGCAACTGATGTCTCCTAGCCTTTGATTGTAATGATTATCATGCACGTTGACTTGCCGTCCATCTTTACAATTAATACGGAGTTGGCTTTCTCTAGACCACGGTTTATCTGATTCTGTTCTGATTTGACCCTCCAAAATTCGGCAGACGTATCGTTGGTGTGTTTTTTAAGGTGGTTGTTTTATTTTGTGGGATTATGCCCTATTCAGCTGAATAATTAATAATTGTTATATTTCCCAATCAGGTGCCCCTACATTTTTTGTGCTGTAAGGTCCTCCACGCCAGTGACGTTTATTCAAGAGGCGCCTCGAAGATTTTCACTGGCCTGTTAAGACCGTGGCCAGCGCGCATGTCTTGCCCAAAAGGTATTTCCGTGCAATATGCGGCCGCGCGGGTCCACTATAATCCCCGATGATCCCCCATTTCCATTGTATCGCATCTAAAAGAATTTTCTCCCTCAAAGGAAGTAAATGCTTTTAATCCAAAGATCACATGACTCCGCTTTCAATGCGAGGGCTTTTCAGTTTGTTGAACACTGGGTACTGAGTCGAGTGATGTGACCACCGTTTGACAACATTGTTTTTGGTTACAAGTATGTTGATTTTTATACATTCAAAAATATATTTTCATGATAACCATGATTTCAAAAGTTCGGCCAAGTCTTGTGTTTAATGAAGTTTAAAAAAAAAGCCGCAGAATTTAATTATCATTCGGGTAGGGTGGGGTTGGGGCGAGGGGGGGGGGGGTTACATATATTTGTAAAGATCTGTTCTCTGTAGGAACGTTGTATAATGAACAAATGTCACCGGTAGATCTTTAAATTGATAACACACTAGAATCTGTTGTCAGGGCGTATAGACTTAACCAAAATCATCTTAAATATCAGTCATGTGTTCACGTGTACGCGTTTAATGGGAGCGAGTATAGAATCCGGTCTACATGGACGAGGTTATGGGTGTATACGGACGGACGTAATGATGTTTAGGATTTATGTAACGGGAAAGTAAGAGGCATGTCGATAACATAACATCAAGCATGTCATGGCTTATGTTGATTACTACTTGTATGAGACGGTCCAGTCAGTTTAGAACCATCTTGGAAAAGAAGACCGGATTCTATATTCGGGCCGTTTAATGTTTGAACACTGTCACGCTTCATCGGGTGGCTTCCACAAGGAGACAAATAAATGGTCCTTTGTCATAATGGTTTACCAGAAAATATATATTGTGGTGATTCTTTTTACCTCCAAAATGAAATGGACTATTGATATGTCTTTACCCTAACCCTCTACAAATGTTCAGCATAATATTATTCGCCTGTCACGCTTTCTCAGGAGGCGACCTGTTATCCCTACTGAATCCAATTTCCATTATATCGCCTGTTAAAGCCCCCATCACACGTGACGTAGACCTAACGGCGACCATGGCGACCTAGCAGATCGGCGTCGATCGCCATGAACATGGGAAGAACCGTCCATGTGTGACGGATATGCCGCTGTGAAAAGGCTTGCACGACGTGTACGATTGCAATTTTCGGCCGTTTTATGCCGTTCCTACCATGTTGTATGGCGCTGCTACACCGTCGTTTATGATCAAACTGCGTTCCCCTTACGCGTCCATGAGGTCCCTAATACAAACTGAAGAGCTCAGTCAACGACAGGGCTGTGGTCATGATGATCAGCATCCGGCCCCCGATCCGTCTGCGATCAAAACGACGGAACTGCGCGCGTGGGAAGATGATACTGCGCTGCTTCAGACTGGTAGTCGGTAGACGATACTGCGCTGCTTCAGACTGGTAGTCGGTGGTTGCCATGGTCCCCATTGTTGACTAGTACATATAACATTGTACACTTATGTTACTTGACTAAACTTCGACTTTCTCCCACTCACGTTTTTGTTCAGGCAAGTTTGTGGCGTTAGTGGCACACGGCCACAACAGACAAATTTGGCAACTAGGTAACCATTTTTATTCTTCAGTTGCATCCAATTAATATAAAAATGTCAATACATAAAAAGTGTCCTCAGTGCAGAGTGGTCAAAAGGAATCTCTCCCGCACATAATTATACCTTGGCTTTTTTTCTCTCTCTCATTGGAATATAATCAGTAACATCCCCCATTTATTCCATTGTTCAGACGGGTAGGCTGAACTCCACCCCCTATACTGGCCAATGAAATGCAAGGAGAGTTTGTTGATTATACCCTGACATATAAAAAGTCTACATAATGTGTAATTATACGTTATCCTGATATCATCTTTCTGTGTGTGTTCCTAGCTGACTAAACATTACGGGACCCCCCATTAGTGGTCACCCTGATGAGATCGATACCTGTACCCTTATGAGGTTAACAGATTAGGAATTGGCCTGTACAAATAAAGGGGCCTAGTGACCATGGATAGGAGATTATGTAATAAGTACCCAGGCATCACGGAACAAAGGCTAGTAATGTGTTATATATCACAAGGTAACGCAGAGGTTTGAATGTATACAAAAGATTAAATTCACAAAATTAGTAAACTTAACATAATAATTAAAATATTCCTATTATTGAGAACAGCTGCAAATGAGAGAGAGAAGCACGTTGAACTCATTTAGTGTGATATAAAATAACAAGAATAAACAGCCTATCAGGCCAAATCTTACAACATGACCGGTGAAAGAATGTTTAGTGAAGCAACACATGTCAGCATGGACAGAAATTACATGCTACAACTAACCTGTCTGCAAAGCCAACAGTTCATGCTGCTCCACGAACAGCTGACAATGGCTAAAAGGAGGCAACAGGAGCGAAACGGATAGACCGATGCTACAATGTTTACTAGCGATCGACCTGCGCTGTCAGGAAGCTGGTACTGCGCTGCTGGGACACTGATGGCGATCGAATTCCGATCTGACTGCGCTTTTAATCCACGGCGACCCCGCGGGGGATATTTTGTCCATGTAAAAAACTGGTGGCCACTCATGCCGTTCATTGTGACGAGCACTTTTCAGTTGAGTGTACAAAAAGGCCTGAGACCCTTTACACGAAAGAGCATCGTTTTATAGTTTTACAGGTATTTTGATTTTTATACATTCAGAAGTGTCTATCCATGGTAACCATGGTTTTAATAGTCCGGCCGATTTATGGGTTGTTTGAAAAAAGGGTGTTTTCAAAAGGAAGCCCCGGGGGGGGGGGGGGGATTGCGCACACTTTAAAGGGTCCTCAATCTCTTGGGGACTTTGAAACCCCCACTAGCATCTACCAAAGAATCTTTCGTTTATACGTGCACGTTTCATGTAAAAATATGTCATGGTTCAGAAACTTGGGTTCACCAGGCGAGTGGCGGGACAACTGCCTAGGTATTTGCGGCTTCTACTCGGGGACAAGGGAATAACCTCTTATAATTATTCCTTTGTGGAATTGTGATTATCGCACTCAAGAAATAAATATATTAGGGTGATTCCTATGACCTCAAATATGAGATGGATTACGGATTCAGTTTTACTCTACCCCTCTACAAATTTTCAGCAAAATCAGTATATTTTATTTAGCGCTAATTTACTGAAAGACAATGCAACGAACCAAGGCTGAAGTGCTTTCTTTGCTAAATGCTTTCATCAATATATATATTAATGTGCTTTCTTTTTATCTGGGAGAGTTGTCAATTTTACCTCGGACCTGCTTATTCCGTGCCAATACACAGTACTTAAACCAAATATTTTTCTGGTCCTATTTTTCACATTCGCATACAAGAGACTTCAAAGACATATGCATGTGTATGCAAATAACGCATGTGTCGGTTTACATGACTTAGACTATAACCCCAACTAACCACACTAAATAAACATCGTGTTTCACAATGTCGCTAGAGCTTGAACTAATACAAAGCAACTTACTTATAATTTCCCGGTAGAATGCTTCTTTATACAATCGTTTTATCAACGATATATTCCTAGCAGTGAAGTTGCCGGACCTACGTTGTTTATTGGGGGAAAAAACTTCTCACTTAAAAAATTCTTAAACCTTGTATATGCCTCGCGTCTCTTTCCAAACTTTATTTTTGTTGTGTGATTTCTTGAATAGAATAAATTTTCTTTCTTTGTTGATATTAAGGGGGAGGGTGTTCCTGGAGAATTCTACCAGAGGCAATTTATATATCATATATATTTGACACACATGACAAAGTTCCTGCAAAAATCTAAAGATTATAAATATGCGTCGTTTAGTTCCTACCAGCTCAATACAAAAATATGCATCAGTTAGAGCCGTGGATTTTCAAGGGTGCAGCTAGTTATATATGAATTTGCAAATCAATAAAAGGCGAATTTTCCTCTGGCATAGCTTTTCATCCTATTTGTCTTTGAACAGCTACAGTAAAGAGTTTAATAATCGGAATTAAATAAAATAAACACATTTTTAAACACTTATGTCAGAGTTATAAACTTTTACAAAACCTATAGGTGTGTCATGGGGCTGCAAAAAGACCACAATGCATTGGTTATAGCCCAGTGAAATGTTATGTATCATGTAAGGTGTTACAAGGCGTGTGTCATGCAACCTACCCGCACCCCATGAAAGTGTAGCAATATTGTCGCATTCTATACAGGTGTAATAACTTAAATGCGTCCTTTACACGTAGTCTTAGGCCTAATTGTCAACTGGTGACGTCTGTGTAGACCAAATGATTGTTCAACCATGTTAGCTGCTTTACCCTGAAGACCACAGAAATACCAACATTTAAAATGAACGTGCAGTATCAAAATAAACAACTAACTATGTATTTTTATTTGTCAAGCAGTAACAATGTAACGGCGATCTTTGATAAACTAAATCAATCATGATAACCACGACCATTGGCAAATTTCGCAGACACCCGACCTTCACAAAAAAATTGAATAATTAATAAATTATAACATATATGATCACATCCTCTGATTTACCGATTATATATATTGGTCACTCAGATGATGTGTAAATCGTCTTGTTTTTGAAAGCAACACTTTCATGATTTATACCTCTCCTGTCAAAGACCACCTGTAAAGTCTTAAGTATAGATAAGACCCCGTAAAATGGTCAAAACAAAAGCAATGTCCGTCGGTTTAAGAAAACGCGTGTCCTTGCTGCTTTCAAGCTGAAAGCTAATTGAAAATGTGCAACATTAAGAAAATGTCGACACATACGATTTCATATCTATTTTTTTCTAAATAACGCCAATGAGTATGCCTGAAAGGCACATATTTAATGATTTCTTAACAATAATGTGACAATTGGGTGGGCGATAAAACGAATACCTCTCATTGTTAAAGATCTATTTAAAGTTTTATATTAATCAAAAAGTTTCCACATTTTTGGTATTATTCCTAGTCGAATGTCTCAGTTGGTGTCTATAAAAATTCGCGATTCTTTGGAACGGACTTTTCCTCGGTCCAATGTTCAACCACGTACATCACTTCGTCAGTCTGATTCCTTTTTGTTCATGTCTGCGTCCTGGGCGCTGAAGACGTGTCGTCACCAAAAACCCTTTTTGAACCTTTTCAATATACAATCAACCAGAAAGGTACTTGATTTCAGTTTACCCACCTTCTGATTAGATTTTATATGGCCCAGGGTACCTTGAATTTAGAGGTTTAATCAGTACATTGGAAATATGATGTCGCAAAGTTTTAAGAGTACTGTTAATTGATTAGATATTTCCTCGCTCAATTCACCAGCGCATCTTGCTCATTACAAAAGAACATGTGATATACAAATATTCAACATAACTTGTTCAATTCAGTAAAAAGAAAATTACCAAAATTACAGATAAACAAACATAACGATCATAAAAATCTCTGATTCAGAGGTTAACATTGCAGGTAAACCATATTATTTATTAGAGTTTTTTTTACCGGGGGAAAGCATTCCTAAGAATTACTTGGGATGCCGCATACTTTAGGAAATTTCTAAAAATAACCCGCCGAACTATTAACAGTATTATTAATTAATCATGGGTGTTTTTAGTACCGAAACAAATTGGACATCAGCCCCCTCAGAACGGTATTACATTTCAGCCATAAGCAAATATTCAGCATTTTGATATAACTCTCAATATATTGTTAAACCAAAAAAAGTTCAATTTAAAACGCAGGAAAGGCTTAAATATAAGTCTTTGTGGATATAAGATATACATAAATAACGAAACTCTTCACAGAAATTCCGGTTCTTGATCCAGTCACTCGTCAAGGACAACCTCGAATGCCAAATTCGTGTTGTGAAATGAGTAGTATCAGATACATCATATACTTTAACCGAACCGTACTTTGTTTTGTCATATGATTAAAATGTATGAGAAATAATAACTTATCTCATTAGGAATTAATATCGCATTTAGGAGTAGGGTATTAGATGATACACAACAAAGAGCGTTAAATAAGAAAACGTCGTGGTTTCTAAATTAGCTCCCGTATTTTTGTCTATAATCCCAGTGATGTCGGTGCAGAGGATTTTATTTATGTAGCCTCAGGGTGACTTTAATAAACACTTTGTCTATAAATAATATAGATTTTCGGGTGAATCCGACATCAATCAGTAACTTCTGAGACCTGTCATTTCCATTCTGCAAATAAATTTTCGGATCAGGACATATAAATAACAGATGGCATATATGCGCATAGCCCTTGCTCAACCTTAAAATGTGATCGCTCACGTAATTTATGTCTGCCTTCTCGTAAAGCACAGACACTCGGGTCCGAGGCGGGAGTCTCAAGGCCGTCCTTAAGGCTCAGTTTTGAAGCTGTTGGAGTTTCTTAATGTGGTGCTCTTCAGCTGAGATCAGGGCTATGCAGCCGTACGTCATGACCGGTCTGATCCAGGCTTTATAAAGGTATATCAAGCTTTGGGTAGACATGACACCTTTTCCTGCTTTCAGCACTCTTAAGCAGTTTAGTCTCGCTTTGACCCTCTGTTCGATATCTTTTATGTGAGCCGTCCATGTGAGTCTCTTATCAACCGTCAGATCCAGAAATTTTATCTGTTCTAAGGTTGAGCAAAGGCTTTGTCGAAAAGGTGAAGCAAGAGAAGTTTTATACCGACCTCAAAATGTTGCTCGACTGGCAAAATATCAGCGGTAAGCGGAGCCCCGGCACTATCACCCCACTGGAGAAAGTGGGGGAGAGGTAAAAAGGCTACGGAGCACCGCAGCGTCCGATTTCAAATGTAATAAACGGGCCGTCCATCGGATGAGGACGTAAAATAGTGGTCCCGTGTCTAGAAGGGGATGGGCACGAAAAAGACCCCATACAGTTTTACGATAGAATAGTAGGCCAGCCTGTTGCCGGCAGTATGGAACCCAGCCCTCTGGAGCCAGCCGTTTGGTGAATAAAAGATATGGAGATCCTGAAAGGATCAGGGACAAGGCTCAAGACGTAAAAACCAGGGGGTCCGGTTAGGACCAGGAGGGACAAGGCTCAAAAGCATGATGGCACAAGCACCAAAGAAGGCTCCCGAGAAGCCTCTGATCGAACGAAAACCGTACCTGGCCGACAGGGACAAGGCTCAAGGCGAGACTTACGGAAGTCCAGGGGTAGTGCTCTGGCGCTCGGACATTACTGGCAGGTTGCAAGGCTCAGGTTCCCGGGACACCTGGGGGATTCCCTGGTGGTAGACTGTAGGCAAGGGCGGACCAGACCTGGCCAGCTGGCGTGTCAGTTCTGGCGACCTCAGTACAAAAACCCACCCGAAGAGGCAAAACTGAGGCGTGAAAACCCCTAGTTATTGCCAGAAGGGTGTAACGGGTATGGATGGATATGTGCATACCGGCTTCTGTGGTTAGAGCGCAGGACTCAAAGCCGGGAGATCGTGGGTTCGAATCTCAGCCGAGGCGGTGTCGTTTTTCACGGTCGGCACCCACCCAGGGTGAGCGCTCTGCAGGCTCAATGGAAAGGCTGTGCCCTACAGCCGTGTATCACTCACATACGAGGGCGTCTTTGGGAGGGTTCCTCCTCGGTGTTATGAGCCAGCAACGGGGATGATTACACACCCAGGATCCACAGGTGCGGAACACCTGGCCTAGGCGACACCAAGATAAAAAAAGCAATGATAGGAAGCGAGTACCACCGCCCTGTGAGAAGTCCCAAACCGAAATGGAAACTCTGCAGCTTTATAAGAATTAGATAAGTCAGCATTAAAAATGGAGGCGGTTACCTCCACCAAAAAAATAAATAACAGATGACATTCTTGAAAATCAATAATATTCAGGATGTCAGGAATCTGCTCGACTGGCAAAATATCAGCGGTAAGCGGAGCCCCGGCACTATCACCCCACTGGAGAAAGTGGGGGAGGGGTAAAAAGGCTACGGAGCACCGCAGCGTCCGATTGCAAATGTAATAAACGGGCCGTCCATCGGATGAGGACGTAAAATAGTGGTCCCGTGTCTAGAAGGGGATGGGCACGAAAAAGACCCCATACAGTTTTACGATAGAATAGTAGGCCAGCCTGTTGCCGGCAGTATGGAACCCAGCCCTCTGGAGCCAGCCGTTTGGTGAATAAAAGATATGGAGATCCTGAAAGGATCAGGGACAAGGCTCAAGACGTAAAAACCAGGGGGTCCGGTTAGGACCAGGAGGGACAAGGCTCAAAAGCATGATTGCACAAGCACCAAAGAAGGCTCCCGAGAAGCCTCTGATCGAACGAAAACCGTACCTGGCCGACAGGGACAAGGCTCAAGGCGAGACTTACGGAAGTCCAGGGGTAGTGCTCTGGCGCTCGGACATTACTGGCAGGTTGCAAGGCTCAGGTTCCCGGGACACCTGGGGGATTCCCTGGTGGTAGACTGTAGGCAAGGGCGGACCAGACCTGGCCAGCTGGCGTGTCAGTTCTGGCGACTTCAGTACAAAAACCCACCCGAAGAGGCAAAACTGAGGCGTAAAAACCCCTAGTTATTGCCAGAAGGGTGTAACGGGTATGGATGGATATGTGCATACCGGCTTCTGTGGTTAGAGCGCAGGACTCAAAGCCGGGAGATCGTGGGTTCGAATCTCAGCCGAGGCGGTGTCGTTTTTCACGGTCGGCACCCACCCAGGGTGAGCGCTCTGCAGGCTCAATGGAAAGGCTGTGGATGATTACACACCCAGGATCCACAGGTGCGGAAGACACCTGGCCTAGGCGACACCAAGATAAAAAAAGCAATGATAGGAAGCGAGTACCACCGCCCTGTGAGAAGATCCAAACCGAAATGGAAACTCTGCAGCTTTATAAGAATTAGATAAGTCAGCATTAAAAATGTAGGGCGGTTACCTCCACCAAAAAAATAAATAACATATGACATTCTTGAAAATCAATAATATTCAGGATGTCAGGAATCCTCGGAGAAAGGGACGTTTATTATATTCACTATCGATACCTTCATAATGAGCTCCGACGGTCGACCTGATGTAATGTGTACACAAAATTGGAATCCTCACGTGCAGTGCCGAGATACTTCGAAGAAATAATCCGTCAGAGTTTAATTATAGTGGGCCATCCAATGTTAATTTTTCTACCTTTAAGTGGACTGCTTTTTTTATAGGAGCATTCATGCTAAATGAATCAACCAAACAGCTATGGCAAAAATGTAGATTTATGCCACACTACATTTAAACTTTCAGGATCATGTTTAATGCCATTTTCAAAGTCGAACCAATCAAATTGAACCTTAAGAGGTAGAGTGTTTCTCCATCATCAAAACCAGGGTGTATTCAGTAACTTTACGCTTTCCAGTTGTTTTTTTTTGTGTCAAGTGTCAACGTATACAAGACATGAAATAAGTAGGTTCATAATTTCTTACACTAATTCGTGTAAAAAGTACAAATTAAAAGTGTGTTCTTGTTAACATGGTATTGTATTCTCTACTCTGAATAAAACAAAATATAGAAGGGGATTTAGGGGTCTGCTTGTCTTCCCCAAAGTGTCTTTCACACCGTTTGAATGACAACTGATAAATGGTTGACTTTATAATGTAAAATGCAGGAGAATGAGCCATGAAAGAACGGATATTATTAATAATAATGTTTTTTGGGAGCGAGTAGTGGTTCGCACAAGACCCGGAATGAACGTTTTACTTTTTTAAAAAAAGGGTACTGAAACTTTCAACTTGCTGCCATTATGAAGAAAAGGGCGTTTTCTATCATAACATATTAGTCATTAAATATAAATATTTTATTGGACTATCGTGTGTTTTTAGTTCAAATCTAATCATTTGGTGGCATTTATTGCCAAAGCATTTTTTGCTCCAAGTGGTGGTTTATAGTCTAACATTACCGACAATGTGAGTCTCTGCCGACCTTAAAACTTGGCTTTCCCGGTGTTTTGGTCCTGTCAATTTTTCGGCTCCATATGGAGCATACAACAAAAACAGCTTTAACAAAAAGAAACCAGAAGGTAATTGGTTCTCAACATAAGCTCTTCAGGCACATAGATGATCCATGGGTCATGTCATGTTTTACCTAAGGGCATGTATCAATTAGTCAAAGACACAATATATGTCGCCACGTTAGCACCCGGAGTACAAGCTCACAATTGAGATTCAACTGTTCAGTGGTAGCTGGTATCGTGTCACTTACCAACACTTCAGGGTAAAGAATGAATAGGCCGCTACGTCTGGGCGTGCGCGATTACAGCGGCAACGCTGACGATGTGTTTTATTAATAGTGTATGGAGCTACCTGAATGGAAACAATAAGCCGTTCTCAACACAAGATGTCACTGGTGCCGTATGTGCCAAAGAGTATTCAAGTTCATGGTGGTTCAATGGGTGCATGGCCGGATATCTGAATCGGCTTCACCAGAAAGGCCCCGAATATCCTTTTGGAGGACCTCGATCTCCAAGATGTCCGTTCTGGCGAATAAGAAACATCTTCCTGAAGTAGGCCCTTAAAGCGACAGCTATGACGATTAAGCTTAACTGACTTCTCATGGAAGGGAAATCAAAGAGGAATTCTGAATAAATGTACCATGCATGGTCATCATGTAATGTGTGCAAAGCGAAATCAGTTGTGTCTTTATGCAAGTGTGAATAAATTTCAAGGAAAAAACAAATAATAACTTCAGTTTTGGACAAATTTGAGACAAGAAAATTATTTGTTTTTTGTCCAACGTTTAGATTTGCGTGTTCCCAAAAAAAAATTCCTGAGAGTTAATGGGTCCACCCTTTACTATAATCGCTTGTTCCTCAGAACATTAAAATCCTGTCAGAAAGATGATGGTTTCTATGACGTTATCGAAGTGAACAGAAATGGACATAGTCTAATTAACAGCATAGTCTCAAAGATTTAAAGAAAGATGTTGACTTAAACGGTTTCATTGTATCAAGAATACACGAAACGTAGCTGTCTGGGCAGGGTCAGAACCTAACCGATTCAAACTTAATCTGCGCGTGGTCCTGCTTGACATTCAGTCTCTCTAAAGTGTGTTGATATGTATTGGGTAAAGCCCAATGAAATGTAATGCAAGCCGTGAGGTTTGCGAGGCTTGTGTCACATGCCATGATTTACATTTCATTTGGCTATAACTAATTTGTACCACATGCCCCGCCTCCTTGGTAGAAGGTCACGCGTGTCATATTTTTTGGCTACGCACCAGTTCTTTGCCATATTCGGAAAGTCGCCATGCAACCTCACTTGCATGGTTACTTTTCATGACCCTGTGATGCAAGCAGATTTGAACGTACAGTTAGAACAAATGAAAATACGCTGCATGTGGGAAATATTGTAGATATCAAGAATATTCTAACCTGACTGCAGTTTGCTCAGGTTGTTTCATGAGTCAAATAAAAATCTCGTATGGTATCTCGGAACACCTAAGTGATAAGTGATAAATGTTTTGTCATTTCACAACGTTTAAGATTCTGGAAGGGTATGCTATATCATTACTACAAAAACTATAGCTCTTTTCGTCGCGAGGGACAACAAGCTTGTATATTTAGCTTATGGGAACCGGCAGTTTCACCGATGATACTATGGTGTAGTTAAAAAATATATGCGTTTAATTAAGATTATTACGTGTTGCCCAATACTTGTATTAGTTATAATTTTATTCACGTTTTATTTATATATAGCATCCCCCCCCGAGGCACCTGACCATGTAATATGTTTTCCTAGAATTGCTTAATACATTTAAAGAGAGGTTATAACATGTTACATGTAATTGGTTCAAAATCTGTTCTGTTTATTTTCTCATAATTTAATAACGGCTCTTTATGATTGTCAAAATTTACTTCTAGAAGAAAGTAAAACATAATTAAACGTTTGAAAAAAAAATAAGTGCCTAAAGATCCATAACGTCTAACAAGCTTGCGTATGAAGCCCCAGGGAACCAGTAAACCTAACGAAAAACCCGACATAGGAAGAAACTGGTACCAGGACGCCAATGAAGATAGCTGACGATGCTTTAACGGATACACAGCAAGGATTCCAAGAAGACAGTAAAACTAAAAACCAACACGACATAAAAAAACCGGTACAAGGACGCAAAGTGAAGGTACTTTACGATGCTTTACCGGATACACAACAGCCCAAATAGGGGAGGAAGTCAATTGAGTCTGAATAAAGACATGAAAACAGCTTAAGGTGTTTCCAAGGGGAAAATTGGCCAAAATGGCGAGGAAACACTGACATAGACCTACTTAGAATTAATAAATGATGGATCACACTCGTTATCTTTTGATGATAGTGAGATTCATATGGTAGAAAACGAAATATATTACAGTTAGATACCTTTTCTGTGTAACAAATGAGAATATTATTATATCATATATATATATTATATATATATATATATATATATATATATGTATATATATTAGACTTGCAGAAAAAAATCCATAAATCTGATAACACTTGTTTACCTCCGCTGACTGAGGCATCAAAACTTGCCTTTACTGGATTTCTTGGGACAGGTATTGTCACCTTTCGGCAAATAATAGAACGAATACACTTTTCCCCTGTCCGGCTGGCTGTATCATTCGTCATAACCGCCATTACATAACTTCCAGACTCATCGTATCAGTTATATTTTAAAAATGTAACGTACAGACACAAAAACTAACGTCTTGGCAAGGTTAAGAAAAAGTTTTATTTCTGTAGGGATGTATGCCAGTTTTGGTCTGTGAGTTGTTCTGTAACCAACGCATGAATCCTCTCATGTTTTCTATGTCGAATTAATGTGAATAACGTGACAATACGGATAAACAGAAAACTGAATTCAAACAAAGAATAACAGTACAAAAAGATTAGTGAGAAAAACTCCACGATAGATGCTGTTTGTTATGCAATGGGATATGTAACATTAAGATAATCTTCAATGTTAAAGGCAAAATGAATGTAAATGTAAAAGTGCTGCCTCATTGTCGGTGAACTTTAGCGTACACATAGCAATACGCAATAAATGGGCAATGTTCTATTTTTTTAAGTTTTTACAACTGTTTTCCAAGCAATTTCTAGTAATAATATTAGTAGATCTGTCTAAATAATAGTAGATCTCTCTTTCTCTCTCTTTCTCTCTCTCTCTCTCTTTCTCTCTCTATATATATATATAAATATGTGTGTGTGTGTGTATATGCATTTTATCACAAGCCATAGGCATACTATGAGTACACATTATATGGTATTAAGCAAAATGTAGGTTGATATATTATTTCAAACCCTACTTACTCAATATTTTATTAATTCAATCGAACTGTGCCTGTTGGTGCACATTTTGTAAGGTCTGACTTCACGAGTGCCAGTAAATGTTAATATACCCGCACACATACATTTTGATATTTGCGTTATCTGGAAATAACTTTGGAGAAATGGGGTAACCACTTCGTCCTAATCTCGTTTTGCTTGTGGCACAGCAAAATAGCCGCGTCTCATACTGATGGAGCACGCAGTCGCTTCCCAAGCTGATGGAGCACACAGTCGCCTCCCATGCTGATGGAGCTCATAGTCGCGTCCCTTGGTAAGGGAGCTCACAATTGCGTCTCATGTTGATAGGGCACACATTCGCGTCCCATGCTGATGAAGCACACAGTCGCGTCCCATGCTGATGGAGCACACAGTCGCGCCCCATGCTGATGGAGCACACAGTCGCGTCCCATGCTGATGGAGCTCACAATTGCGTCTCATGCTGATGGAGCTCATAGTCGCATTACATTCTGATGGAGCTCACAATTGCGTCCCATGCAGGTGGGACAACATGGACACTTCCCATACTATAAGAACAACATAGGCACGTCCCATACTATAATAACAACATCGACACGTCTCATAGTAGTAGAAGACCATTTGCGTTTTCCATGCAGGACGAACAACATAGCCGTGTCCCATGCATGTGGAAGAATATAGATACGTCCAATGCTGGTGGAGAAACATGGACGCGTCCGATACTAGTGGAACAACTTACACGCGTCCCTTGCAGGTGGAAAACATAGCCGCTTCCGAAGTTGGAGAAAAATCATAGCCATGTCCCACGCTGGTCGTCATGTCCCACGCTGGTCGTAACACGGGTTAAGAGCCTCATGCACGCCTTTGTTCAGAGTAACAACTGCTTTCTACCTTGATATGCAGTGGAAGTTACGATGGCGCTACAATACCTCTTCGAAAATAATTTTAAATAGTTCTGGGTGTCTGGAGAAATAAGGAAAATTCGACCATCCCTAGGGCACACTTTGCATCCCCCTTTGAATCAATCTTGACAATTCAAGACCAGAAACGCACATATCCGAAGCGATTCCAGAGATGAATTCCGTGAGAAAAGGCCCCCGTCAGTTATAAAATAGATGTCTATATAACGTATGCATGTATAATTTATAATATTTGTAATTTATCTAAGAGTCATTTTGTGGTTTTCAAAAAGCTTAGTTATATCATTTAGGAAATACCAATTAAAAATAGACCTCGCTTTTTAAAGATCGTTTAGGTTGTACTCTGGGGTATGTTCTTCCTTCATTCATTAAGTCATGTTGTTCCTTACCGGAAATCGAAGATTTCTGCAAGCAGGTTGGTAAATTGCGCATCTCTGTTTGTGTGCTTGTTGCTTGCCTGAAATCTTCGATTTCGTGGAGCAAGTTAGTGAGTTGCGCATGACCTGGTCTAGTCAGCTGCCCTCTACTTTGTGTCATTTAGTCAGTATATCTGTCTGTTTGTCAGTTGTCCTCACTTTCGGCTGCTTGCTGGTTCTTGCATTTTATATATAACATTCTACAGCCCATTTTATCTGCAGGAATCACCTTCTAACTTACACATGTTGTATATCGGAACGCTTTCGGGCAGTCCTGTGTATATTATTTAACTTAGTCGTAGGTCAAGGTCAGCCTCATCAAAACACAAAATATTATATTCCTCTTAACTTAGTCAATAATGGTCCTATTTTCACAAGCCACAGCTTATTTTCTCTCTCTAGGTCTTCTCCATTAGCTTATCTAGTCATCTGTTATCTCAGATGTGTCACTTTGTCAGTATGTCTGTCTGTTTGTCAGTAGTCCTCAATTTTGGTTGCTTGCTGGATCATTCGTCTTACAATGACCATTCTACAGGCCACAGGTTTTTTAAGTCCTTTTAAAATGATATATCTTATGTCGTATACTAATATCTCGAAAGTGATTTTTTTTTCATTTTCGGAAAATTGCCATGCAATAGGGGCGCTGCACTCGAAACATTACAGCATATAATTGTTTTGTCAATATAGGTCAAAGGTCAAAGTCTAGCTTATCGAAAAACTTTATAAATTTATTTTCGTCATAAATTCGTCTATATAAGTCCTATCTTCACAAACTTTGGTTTAATTTCTTTTCTATTACCTAGTATAGTTGATTAGTCTCAAGATGGTCAGTCTGTTAGTAGTCCTCAATTCCGGTTTCTTGCTGATTCTTGCGTCTTACAATTAGCATTCTTCAGGCCACAGATTTGAAGGAATCCTTTTCCAACTGGTACATCTTTTGTCTTATACTAATATCTCGAGAGAGATTTTTTTTTATTTTCGGAAAGTAGCCGCAAGGGGGCGCTTTAGGTGAATCAATGCAACATTACACTTTTTGAAATCTTCAAAACTTTAAACCTTAATTCCATAAACTAAAGCTCACTTTCTTCTTCCTTACATTTTCCATAAGTCTATAAAGTATTCTATTATCTCAGATGTGTCACTTTGTCAGTATGTTTGTCTGTTTGTCAGTAGTCATTGATTTCGGCTTCTTGCTCGTTCCAAGGCCAAGGTTTTGCAGGAAACCTTTTGAAACTGGTACATCTTATGTCTTACACTAAAATCTCGAAAGTCATTTTTTCATTTTCGGAAATAACCTCTAGGAGTTCTGCAAGCGAAACATTACAGCATATTTTTTTGGCCATATATCCACAACTGTAAATCTTACCTTCATAAACTATAGCTCATTGTGTTCTTTACCTCCTCCAAAAGCTTATCTAGTCATCTGTTATCTCAGATGTGTCACTTTGTCAGTATTTCTGTATGTTTGTCAGTTGTTCTCAATTTCGATTCCTTGCTTGCACTTGTGTCTTATCGTTAGCATTCTACAGGCCAAAGTTTTGCTGGAATTGCTTTGTTTCTTACATATATTGTATATCGGGACGAATTCTTGAAGCTGTATGTGTAACTTTTGATGTTCTAGTCAGGCAGCTTAGGTCATGTGACCAAGGGCTTTTAGCGATCTCTAAAGCATGAAGTGAGATGTGGCTCCAAGGTTTTGGAATGAACTTCCGCACTCAATCAGAGCTTCGCCATCTTTAGCTTCTTTTAAAAGAAATCTTAAAACTAAGCGTTTTATATTAGCTTTTGGTAGTTCTTAGAAATTAGGGTTTTCTTTTAGGAATCTTTGCTTTAGTAGGAATCTACATTTTATGTTTTAGTAAAACTGTGCTTTGTGTCTTGTAAAGCGCTTTTGATAACTATTTTGTTGAATTAGCACTATATAAATTAAATGTATTATTATTATTATTATTATTAATAGGTAGGAGTTCGAGGAAAAGTTCATCAAAACACCTCAAAATATTATTCCGATCATAAATTTGTCAATATTGGTCCAATCTTCACAAACTATGCCTCATTGTATTCCCCGTCTTCATTGCTCATTCATTTGACTGTTTTCTCATCATTTTCGGCAATCGCTCGGCATATGGTCGTCTAGTTTCTTTTGTTTCTCTGTAAAGTGGTTGGCGAGAAACATCCCAATGTAATTTAATTACTTTATTCGCTGTGAATTGGTGGAAATTGGATGGCAAATAAATCATTATCAGACAAACTTTGTTCTAGTTGTCGCAGCTTTTCTGTTTAGCGTTATAATGAAAACTGTTCAATTGAATTTATGCATTTGTTTCAAAATTCTCATTTAATATATTGAAGATTATCTCGAAAAAATATACCTCGCAAAAGGATGTTCACATAAAAGGTTTTCTCTGTCAGCCCCTCTCTCTCTCTCTCTCTCTCTCTCTCTGTCTCCCCCCCCCAAATATCTCTCTTTTCCTGCTCTCTCCCTCTCTCGATGCTCCTTGCCTATATATCTTGGTTCTCGTATTGATCATGCCCCCTATTCATCTGGCCTCTTTACCCTTCTTCTTCTTGCGCTCACGCTGCTTTTCTCTCTCTTGCACTTTATTCTTGCTCTCTGACTGGGCTCTTTCTCTCTCTCTCTCTCTCTCTCTCTCTCTCTCTCTCTCTCTCTCTCTCTCTCTCTCTCTCTCTCTGTGTGCTCTTGGTATTTTCCCGTCCCTTTTATACCATCCTGTTTTCATTCTCTGCAAGTCTGCATGTCTCCCTTCTTTCCTCTCTTCTTTCTCTCTCTCACCCTCTCATAATGCGTTCCTGCTCTTTTCTCGTTTTGTTTTATTTTTTTCTATCTCCCTGTTTGTGCATCCGTTCTCTCAATCTGTCTTTATCTGCCTTCTGTTCTCTCCGAATTCATACATCTCTCGTTCTATCAGATCATGCTCCGTGTCTCTGTTTCTCTGTACTCCTATAATTCTCTGTCATCTGTAAATGCACAGTAAATTGACACACAAAAAAAGAAATTTTACTGATTTTATTATCAAATTCTCAAAATACACACATGTAAGCAATCCACAAACAAACGAAAAAAAAAACACAATATAAATAAACTTTATATGTTAAGTGAATCTACCTGTAGGTCACTTAAAAAAGTCATACCTTTTTGTAATGCATAATTGCAAAATATCACACACGACCGACATATGCAAAACGTAGTTCCAACCACACACTACCTAATCTGACCAATCGTTGGAGGAAATTGACTGGTGAAATGCAAGTTTCCTTAAAGAACCATTCTATTAAGTTGAAAACCTACTTAAGTCTTAAGATGAACAATTATTCCTTTATTAGGATAACCTCTTTATCATTGTTATTCCATTCCTTACTGCCTCCTACTGAAAAATGACAACATGTCCCTCAGTTCTGCTGTTAAAGTACGATTAGTGCATATGAATATAAAGAACGTTAGTCCAGAGAATACCGGTGGAATATACTTGACCACCGCATAAGCCCATTGCAATGGCTGTCCATAAAAAGCGTGATACATAAGAATAATCAAAACAGGACCATTTAATAATATAAACATAGAATTCAGTGTGATGGCTGTGGCACGATATTTTGCAATGACTGCTGTTAACGCCTCTGTATTGCCTTTGATTGCTGCCCTTTGTTCCTTTGTTTTGACCATATAAACCACCGTAAGTATATTTGTAATGAACAAAGTCACAATGGCAATTATTTGTGACACAAGGTTTGCTGCCACAAGGAACTTTGAAATACTGTCAGGGCAACTCGGACTGTTGTATTCTGCGGTTATCAAGGGAACAGCAGTCATGAGGCAGATAAACATCAGTAGGATTCCGGAGCTGATTACGATCCTCTTCTTTGACCACCAGATTGACGTCTTGAAGGGAACAGCTACAGCGCCCAGTTGCATCACGGACATTCCTACAATAGAACCATGGCCAAATACCGAGGAAATGGTGATGACAGAAGTAGCGACAGTACACGCGTAACTGGTCAGGTCGACGATATTAAACCCCGTTCTGTTGACGATAAAAAGCACCGTCATAAATACAACGTTTGACACACACAAGCATGACAAGTACCAAGATATTGTTTGTGAACGGACCTTTTTGCGGACCATAAGGCCGGTTCCTAACAGGTTCAGGCAGAGGCTGATAACTATAGTCCCAAGATGCGTATACTCATCAATTACAGTCCCAGGTAAACCCCTTGACACAGGAGATGATGTCAGAATTGTTGTTCCGTCCCTTTCCTTTGCATCTTCAGTCAAGTAACTTGGCAAGCCTGTTGTATGCATTGCCATGATTTTTGTTGTGATTCGATATCCGTCCAAGACGCTCAACCTTGTTGACCTACAAAAAAGACTGTAGTATCCATAAAGCGATCTCAAGAGAGAAATACAGGCATTTTTGGACCGTTCATTTCGTTTCTTACTGCCAAATTACATAATTTTATTTTTACTTCACAACCATTTATTCTTAGGTGTTATGGAATCTTCTGGCACGGTACCCGTGACAACCCGACTCTGTAGGCAATAAAAATTGGGCTGGTCAGCCTACTCGAGTCGTGATACAATCAATATCGAGGAATACATCGCAGTGGTCTTACGTCATGTTGCATTCATTTTGTGGGAAACAACCCATACTCTTAACATTGTGCTACGAGTGATGAATTAACACAAGAGAATTCATATGCACTAACGAGCCATTTCCTGTAACGCGTACAAGTTGGCAGTGTCTTGTAACCGGTGTGAGCAATGACTGTATTCATGCGGTAAAAAAAATCAACAAACATACGGAGGGGTTTACAAATATGCTGAATTAAAACGAAGCTTTTCTCGCTCATTTTTGGTGTTGTTACAAAGTACACTTAAATGCTAACGATTAGTCTGGTTTATGTCAATTGACAGTGTACCGGTGGTAATTAAGCGTTGTAACAAACAACGAAAATATTTGCATCGTCATGGGGCCTTATAATGCGTTCCTCAGATTTAGATGTAAAGGCGACAAGGCGGCAGTGATTCGGAACCGGTTTGTCCCTCCTCAAGCAGAAACCACTTTGGCGCTGACCAAAATTGTTCCAACAAACGGAAAGGAAAGGGGACATCACTTATTTCGTTTTCTAAAGGAATCGGAGAGGTTAGAGTAATTCTTGGTTACATTATTTTAATTTGTTCGTGTTTTTCTGTTATGTATTTGGAAGTAAATATTGGAAGTAACCCGCTTGAGATTTACAGTGGCAGCTGGGTACAAACATATGAAAGGTTCCCAAGCTTAGAATATTAAATGAGTATCGAATATGAATTGAATGAGCCACTTAATATAAGGCAATTCCTAAAAAAAGTTGCTTTTTATGCAGATTAACATTATAAAAACTTCGTTCAGTCATGCATTGTGTGACCAGGTGCGGTTAACCTCCCGCCGCTCGTGCCAAGCTTTGGCTTAATGTAAACAAAACTCCGCGTCACTGTGCATAAATACGTTGGTTACCGTTATCCTAGACCAAGTTAAACACGCAGGCAGATTATGCAACCGCAGCCTCAGGTAGTGTTATTTCCCACTTGAAAATCTGAGTTCGTATTTTAATTAATAACAGGATTTTTTTCAACTTCCCCCTCAGGAGTAAAGGCATTGTAGTAAAAATTACAAATCCCCCTTATTATAAAGTTTATTACAGTCTGAATGGTTTATAAAAATCTTTATGAAGAGTTTTTTTATATTTGAAAGAAGGTCATTTTTTTCTGCTGACTTAATCCCCTCCTATATGTTTAGGGTATTAGGGGCATATAAAGTTCATTCATTTGTGTTCTTTAATTTTTAATTTATTGGAATGTTAAACAAGTCTTAAACTTTTGTGATTGATCAGAGTAAAACGTGACAATTAAATTTTAATAAGTAAACATATTAAAAATATATGGTAATTTCTTGGGAAATTTGCAATATTAAAGCTCATCTATCAAGCAGCAGAGAGGACTTGGCCTAAGTCAAACACTGTTCCACCGGGTTATATTATTTTAATTAGATATTGTTTAGTAATGTGTCATGCAACATTATGTGACCTTACATGTTATACCTTTGCACACATTATCAGTTTTAAACTAAATTGTGCTTGTTTTCACATTTATGATGAAATAATTATATATTTTTTCCTTGTCTACTAAGACTCGGAAACACTTAATTCATTATTTGAAATATCAAAGCAGTTCATTTATTTGAATGAAAATCAATGATATAGGAAGTTATTCAGCTGATCAATTTAAATGGAAAAAATAACGAATAAAAAAAACCGTGAACTTCCCATAGGATTTTTCATCACGAAACACATATATTGTTTTTCTTTACCTACAATATACAATAATATATCGTTGTCTTAGGCCTACTTGTTAGATTTGACGACTGTGTAGGCCAAATGATTTTTCAACTGTGTTAGCTGCTTTGCCCTGAAGACCACAGAAATACCAAAATGTAAAATGAACGTGTTGTATCAAAATTAACAACTACCTATGTATTATTATTTGTCTGGCAGTAATGATGTAACAGCGTCTTAAATGAACTAAATTAATCATTATAACGAAATGACCATTGGGACATTTCACAGACACCCGACTGGTTGCAAAAATCCTGAATAATTGAGTCAAATATAAAATGCATGGTCACATACACATCCTCCAATTGACTGATTATATACATGGGTTACTCAGATGATGAGTATATCGTTTATATTTTGAAAACCACTGATACATGACTAAAACCTGTCCTGTCATTGAACCAAGTGTAAAGTCTAAAGTCAAGATAAAGATGATATAAACTGGTATGAACAGAAGCAATGTCCGTCAGTCTTGAAAAGTGCATGTGTTCGCTACTTTCAAGTAGTAGGCTTATTGAAAAGGTGAAAACAGTAAGAAAATGTCACTTGCAAAGAAAAAAAACACATACGATTTTGAAAGAACGTGGCACTATTTTTCTAAAGTACGCCAATAAATATGCTTCAAAGGCACATATTTAATGATTTCTTTACAATAACGCGACAATTGAGTGGGCGAAAAAATCATACCACAGAAACAGCTCTCATCGTCAAACGTGCATTAAAAGTTTTATATTAATCAATCAGTTTCACGTTTTCGGTATTATTTCTTGTAAAATGTCCTAGAAGGTGTCTAAAACATGAGCTACTTGTGGAACAGATTTGTTCCTTGGTCCAACGTTTAACCCGCGTGCACCGCTTTGTCCATCTGGTTTCAGTTTGTTCATATCTGCGTCTTCCCCGCCGGTGGGGTGGCCGGGGGGGGGGGGGGCGCTAAAGTCGTGTCGTCACGCGAATCCCGCATTATGAATTAATATTGCATTTATGAGTAAGGTATTAGATGATACACAACTTGGAGTGTTAATTAAGAAAACGTCGTCGTTTCCAAATTAGCTCCCGTATCCTCGTCTATAATCCCATTGATTTCGGTGCAGAGGATTATATATGTAGCCTCAGGGTGACTTTAATAAGCACAGTGTCTATACAATACATACACTTTTTGGCTGATCATACATCAATCAGTAACTTCTTAGACCTGTCATTTCCATTCTACAAATTAATTTTCGGACGTGGACATATAAATAACAGATGACATCAATACAAATCAGGAAGTCAGGAATCCTTGGGGAAAGGGATGTTTTTTACATTAACTATCAATATACTCATCATTAGATTGGCGACCTGATTAAGTGTGAACACAAAATTGGTATCCTCACATCCAGTACCAAGATACTACGAAGTAATAAATCCGTCAGAGTTTAATTATATTTTGATTATTTTTTTTTTACTTTTAAGTTGATTGCTTTCAATTGTTGGCATCCATGCTAGATCAATCAACCAAACAGTTATGGCAAAAATGTAGTTTATGCCACCCTACATTTAAACGTTCAGGATCATTTGCAATGCCATTATCAAGGTCGTACCAAATAAAATTGAACATTAAGAGGTAGAGTGTTTCTCCATCATGAAAAGGAAGGTCTTCAGTAACTTTAGGCTACCCGGTTATTTTTTGTGTCAAGTGCCAATGTACACAAAACATGAAAGAATTAGGTTCATAATTTCTTAGACTTATATATATATATAATACAACCTGAAAGTGTGTTCTTGTTAACATGGCATTTTTTTCAACTGTAAATCAAGAACTATAGAAGGGGAATTTAGGGGGAACTGTGTGTGTTTTCAACCCGTCTTTTACACATTTTGAATGATAGCAGACTAATAAGTGGCTTCTTTTGCAAAATGCAAAATAAAAACTCCATGAATAAAGGACATAATTAATAATAATGTTGTTTTGGCAGCGAGTTGCCCTGAATAAACGTTTTATTTTTTTCAGATAACAGGAGTACTTCAACTTTCAAATAGCTGCCACGATCAAGAAAAAGGCCCTTTCTATCATAACATATAAGTTATCAAATATAAATACTTTACTGAACGATTGTGTTTATTTAATTCACATCTAATCATTCGGTGGCATTTATTGCCAACAAATAAAAGGTGGGGGTTTGTATTCTAACATTACCATAATGTTACTTTCATCCGACCTAAAAACTTGGCTTTTGCGGTCTTTGGTGCCTGTCAGTTCTTTTAGTTTTTGTTCGGCTCCCTTGGGAACATACAACACAATCAGTTATAACTT
Organism: Sipunculus nudus; assembly: GCA_026874595.1. NCBI lineage: Eukaryota > Metazoa > Annelida > Sipuncula > Golfingiida > Sipunculidae > Sipunculus > Sipunculus nudus. The sequence continues at coordinate 2,232,029 of CM049317.1, forward strand.
AGATGGTAACCAGAAGGTTATTGGTTCTACATTTGCGTGCCGCCAATAACCAGTACCTATTCACTCTTTGGTCGAGAGACCGCACGCTTGTGGTTAAGACTTTGACTAGGAATCTGAGCGCAGACGGCGGTCAGAACTTAAACGCGAACCAACAACCTTGCAGTCACGAGTCAAGCGCCCTCATGCGTACGCCATCACGCTCCACAGTTGCTATTCAGGCATCCTGATAAATAAGATACATGGATCAGGTATTGTTTCCTGAAGGGGATTTGTCAATACGACAAAGACACAATATATGTCGCCCTGCTAGAATCCGGAACTCGACGAAATCATCGTTTCAGGATTCTCTAATTTGTCATATTCCTGTCAGATCTTTGGTTTGCTCAAGATGATTAGATAAATAAGTGAACGGCTCATTACCAGTTTTGACATCCGTATTATTTCGGGTTTTGCGCTTTATAACCATACAGTTTAAATGAAAGTGTTAACATATATACTTCACGTCCGGAAATCAAAGTTTACCAATGTGAAAGGTTTCGGGCTATACTTGTATAATTAACAAGTTAATCCAGATCAATTTCACGCATCTGTAATGGATGGTGTTAATATAATCATGCAGTTTGGCAACTAACACATAGACATCATACATGATAAATCCGTAATTTTTTTTTAATCTGTTGATAATTATTTCAGTACAAATATACACTGTGGGAATGAGCCCCCATGCAAGTACACAGTCATATGTGCTTAAGCTTTTTATTTATTAAGAAAAAAGACCAGCACAGTCGTTTCGGTTCTATTGAGAGTTTGTTATATTTATACCGCTTTTAAGATTGTTCTTTATTTAACATACCACATTTTGTGCAATGGAACTTAGAGAAGAATCAAATTATCTTTCTCACTGTCATCAGTGTCAAACGGAAAATTGGACGAATATTATTACATAACATTTTTTTTTGTTAAGCATCAGAGTTGAACGATATACATACTATTTTTCCTTAAAACATCAGCGTCTCGTTCCGATGAATCGCAGATGAATATTACACATATCAAAGCATAAATTGCTGAAGCACCATACTGGGCTGTAGGTCAATATTACTTTCCAAAGGAGTAAACTGATTTAAGCTCCATTTTCTTAACACAACTTTTGTATCCTTACATACACATATCATCGGGAGACACCTATCGGGGGTATACACCAATAGCACTTTCAAAGGGAATTAAACTTGTAACATTCCAATTTTTGCAATGAAACGTTTGTATCAAAAACATTTTGTATACAAACGCATATCGACACCAGGCACCTTTATGAGGTATGCTTGTCAGGTTATTGTCAGATCTGCAGATTGCTCCAAAATTAAGATAAATAAACTGAGTTATTTGATTTAAGCAACTGATGTCTCCTAGCCTTTCATTGTAGTGATTATAATGCACGTTAACTTGCCGTTCGTCTATATAATTAATATGGAGATGGCTATTTCTAGACCACGCTTTACCTGCTTCCGTTCTCATTTGACTCTCCAAATTCGGCAGACGTATCGGTAATGTGCTCTTTAAGGACAAGTTTGTTTTATTTTGCGGGATTATGCCTTATTCAGCTGAATAATTAATAATTTTAATAATTCCCCATTAGGTGTCCCTTTTTTTTATGTGGTGCATGGTCCTTCTTGCCAGTGACGCTTTTTCAGGAGGTGCCTCGGAGATTTTCATTGGCTTGTTAAGACCGTGGCCAGCGCGCATGCCCTGCCCAAAAGGTATTTCCGTGCAATACGCGGCCACGCGGGTCCACTATAATCCCCATTGATCCCCCATATCCATTGTAGCGCCTCTAAAGGAATTTCTCTCTCAAAGGAAGTAAAGGTTTGAAACCAAAGACCACATGACTCCGCTTTCAGTGCGAGGGCTTTTCAGATTGGTCAACACTGGGCACTGAGTCCAGTCATGTGACCACCGTTTGACAATTTTGTTTTGGTTAAAGGTATGTTGATTTTTATACATTGAAAGATATATTTCAATGATAACCATCGTTTCAAAAGTTCGGCCAAATCATGTGTTAAATGAAGTTTTTTCAAAGCCTCACAAATTAATTATCATTCGGGTGAGTGGGGGTGGGGTCTAGGGGAGGGGTTCACATATATACATAGATCCGTTGTCTGTCGGGACGGTGTAACATGAAGAAATATCACCAGTACATATTTAAATTGATAACACACTAGAATCTGTACTCAGGGCTTGTAGACCCAACCAAAAGCTCCTTTAATATCAGTCATTTGTTCACGTGTACGCGTTTCATGTATGAACACTGTCATACTGATTTGGGTGGCTTCCACACGGGGACAAATGAATTGTCCTTTGTCAGAAAGTTTTATAAGAAAATATATATTGTGGTGATTCTTATTACCTCCAAAAAGAAATGGACTATTGATATGTCTTTACCCTAACCCTATACAAATGTTCAGCAAAACATTTTTCGCCTGTCACGCTTTTTCAGGAGGCGACCTGTTATCCCCACTGAATCCTATTTCCATTACATTATTTCGCCTGTTAAGGAATTTTACTCTGTCAAAAGGAAGTAAAGATTATAAATTCAAGAGCGAAACACATGTCCTCATAATTTTTTTAATAGGGCGCACTTTTCAGTTGAGTGTACAAAAAGGCCTGAGACCCTTTACACGAGCACCGTTTTATAGGTTTACAGGTATGTTGATATTTATACATTCAGAAGTATCTATCCATGATAATTATGGTTTTAAATAGTTCGGCCAAAAAAGTGTTTTCAAAAGGAAGCCCTGGGGGGGGGGGGGGAGTTGCGCACCCTTCTAAGAGTCATCAATCTCTTTGGGACTTTGAAACCCCCGCCAGCATGTACAAAACAGTCGTTCGTTCATACGTGCAATTTTCATGTAAAACACTGGCATGGTTCAGAAACTTGGGTTCTCCAAGCGAGTGGCGGAAACAACTGCATAAGAATTGGCGGCTTCTACTCCGGACAAAGCAATAGCCTCTTATAATTTTCCTTTGTAGAATTGTGATTATCGCACTTAAGAAATAAATATATTAGGCCTACCTGTCAACTTTTGACGTGTGTGTAGGCTAAATGATTTTCAACTTTGTTAGCTGCTTTACCCTGAAGACCACAGGAATGCCAATATTTAAAATGAACATGTTATATCAAAATAAACAAGTAACTATGAATTATTATTTTTTTGGCAGTAACAATATAACGGCGATCATAAATAAACTAAAAAAATCATGATAACCAAATGACCATTGGCACTTTTCACAGACAACCGAGCTTTACAAAAATCCTGAATAATTAATAAAATATTACAAAATATGATCACATACACATCCTCAGATTTACCGATTATATATATTAGTCACTCAGATGTTGTGTAAATCGTTTTGTTTTTGAAAGCAACAAATTCATGATTTATACGTCTCCTGTCAGAGACCACGTGTAAAGTCTAAAGTAAAGATAAGACGCCATAAAATGGTCTAAACAAAAGCAATGTTCGTCGGTTTTGAAAAACGCGTTTCCTTGCTGCTTTCAAGCTGAAGGCTAATTGAAAATGTGAAACAGTAAGAAAATGTCGACACATACGATTTTGAAAGAACGTGTCACTATTTTCCTAAACTACGCCAATGAATATGTCTGAAAGGCACATTTAATGATTTCTTTACAATAACGTGACAATTGGATGGGTGATAAAACGAAAACCATAGGAACAGCCCTCGTTGTCAAAGGTGCATTTAAAGTTTTATATAAATCAAATAGTTTCCACATTTTTGGTATTATTCCTAGTCAAATATCCCATTTGGTTTCTATAAAATGTGTGGAACGGATTTTTCCTTGGTCCAACGTTCAACCGCGTGTATCGCTTCTTCAGTCTTGTTTCTAGTTGTTCATGTCTGCGTCTAGGGCGCTGAAGACGTGTCGTCACCCAAAACCCGCGAATTGTGCCCACTTATCATATTAAACTCTAAAAGCAACATAAGCGCACATTCCATGTCGTTAAACCGCAGCCAACAGTCATTATATTGACAATTATATCTATCAATGAGATTATATCCTCAGGAAAAGGCACAGGCATATTTTTCTTGTTTATATTGTTTGCACCACTGATGGGAAAATATATATTGAAAATAAATTCCGTGTTCGAACAAACACCCCGAGTAGACTATCTATTCTGAAAAATCTGAAAATGATTTTGAAAAAAGACACGATTAATCCATTATTTTAAACATATTTTACGACGATTGACTCAAGACGGTTTCATGACGATTGTATATAACGATATAAAAAAATCAGGTTTTATCTCAAGTTATTGAAAACATTCTTCGCTCATCACACAATATTGAATAATTTTATTGTTATGAACGTTAAACACAGGCAATGCGTAATTTTTTTTAATGTTTAAAAGTTCTGTTAAAAGTATATGTGGATGCCCTGCATAATAACAATAGAATATGAAAATTTATTATCCATTTTGTACCCATCCCGTCACAATGATATATATCGTTCCGTTTTGAATTGAGCTATATGAATGATTGCATATGTCATGAATATTTTAACATTTTAATTATATGTGCAGGTATTAGACTAAGAGGTCTGATGCTTATAAAAAAATTGTATTCACATGTAATTTTAGTTATAATAAAATAAATAATTAATCGTTGTGAAGTACTCTGACAGCTGCTATAGAATCTATTTAAAATACCTGAAACTTGAAAGATCCTTGATTTCAGTTTACCCAACTTCTGATAGTCTAATTAGATTTTATATGACCCACAGGGTACCTTGAACTTTAATTGAGCAATTTATCAATGCATATGATTTCAATGTATAAAATACTAATTAAATAAAACCCCTCAAAATACAATATTTAAAGGAGTAATCGATACATTGGAAGTATAATGTCGCAAACTTTTAAAGGTATTGTTGAGTGGTTCAATATTTTCTCCCTCACTTCACCAGCGGAATTTGCTCATTAAATAAGAACATTAGAGATAGAAATATTCAACATAACTGGTTAAATTCACTAAAAGAAAACTACCAAAATTACAAGCAAACATACATAAAGATCATAAAAACTCTGATTCAGAGGTTTACATAGCAGGTAAACTATAGTATTTTTTAAGGGGTCACTTTACCTGGGAAAAGCATCCCTATGAATTACCTGGGGATGCCGCAGACGCAGAATATAGGAAATTTCTGAAATTACACGCAGAACTATTAACAGTATTTTTGAAAAGACAGTGTTAATTAATCATGGATGTTTTTAGTACCGACACAAATTGGATGTCGGCCCCTCAGAACGGCACTATATTTTAACTATAAGCAATCATTCTACATTTATTATAAAACGCTTTTGAATTTACTCTCAAGATATGTGGTTAAACAAAAAAAAATAATAACTATAGAAAGCAGGAAAGCCTTGAGTATAATAATATGTGGAAATACGAAATACATACATAGCAACACTTCACAGAAATTCCGCTCCTTGATTCAGTCACTTCTCAAGCGTGCTGCCCGATGGCCTTTCGTGATGTGAAAAGAGTGGTATCAGATAAACCGACATGCTTCAACCCAACAGTACCACGGTGATCAACATGTTTTGACATATGGTAATTTTATATAAACATGTATGAGAAAATAATACTTATTGGAAAATTAATATCATTAGGAATTTATATGCCATTAATGAGTAGTGTATTAGATGATACACAACAAAGAGCGTTAAATAAGAAAACGCTGTCGTTTCCAAATTAGCTCCCGTATTCTTGTCTTTAATCCCAGTGAAGGCGATGGGGAGGCTTTTCTATATGAAGCCTCAGGGTGGTTTAAATAAGCACATTGTCTATAAATTACATCGATTTTTGGGTGAATCCTATATCAATCAGTAACTTCTTAGACCTTTCATATCCATTCTGCAAATTAATTTTCGGATGAGGACATAATGCAGATGACATTCTTGAAAATCAATGCGATTCAGGAAGTCAGGAATCCTCGGGGAAAGGGACGTTTATTATATTGCCTGTTGATAACCTCAGCATTAGCTTCGACGGGCGACCTGATAATTATTTCAGTTTAAATATACACAGTTTAAATGTGCTTCAAAGCAAGTGCACAGTCAAATGTGCTTGAGCTTGATAGTAATCAATCCAATGGACCAGGATAGCCGTTTTGGTATTCATAAAGCTTGAAACTACCATCTCCTGATACCAATATGCCCTGTATTTAATATACATGTAACACTCTTTTGTTATGAAACCTGAGAGAGTCCAAAAAACTTTTTCACTGTCATTTTAAGGTCCAACAAAAAAGGACGGGAATCGTAACATAGTGTTTATTCTGTTGAACGTCAATGTTGAACACTGCATATACCATTCCCTTAAAACATCACCATCCCCTTCCGATGCGCACATCCATGATCAATGTTCACATATCATATGCATTTTTCAGCAAGCACCTTCCCGGGGTTTACGTCATTCGTACTATCCGATTAAAGTTCCATTTTGTTGTAATGCCACTTTTGTACAATACCATCATATATCATCAGCAGGCACCTTTAGGGGTATGCCTGTCAGGTTTCTGTAAGCTCTCCAGATATCTACAGATATTAGATAAATAAAGTGACTTAATTGAATAAAGCAACTGATGTCTACTAGCCTTTTATGTGAATGATTATCACACACCTTGTCAGGACTGACATTATATAGGAAGAAGTAAATTTTCAAAGACCACCATTCATCTGCATAGACATTCATACTAAGCTGAAATAAATCCTACAGGTATTTGAACTGCTTAAGAGAAGAATTATATGATTGACATGATATGAAATAACACATTTTTTTCTAAACTTTCTGTACGAGTCATGAATTTTATATTACACCTAATCTGTCACGGGAAAGCACCAAGGTTTGTATATAAAGATTATAACAGCTTATATTAGGTTCTTTTATCTAAGAAACATAAAATCTTGCATAAATAGCCTTCGAGTCGACTAAGAAAAAGGTACAACAATGGTACATGGCATGTCTAACCTGCTGGGGGATATAATTGAACGTTATGATAAAAGTAGACCCCTCCCGGACAAAATCAATCGTATTACATTTTCATTGTGACGTTGCCTGTTTGTCTGAACTACGCACTCGCGTACGCACACACACTCAACGTTCACAGTAATGACAGAGACTAGTATTTTAGATAAACGTATCTTTAATCCGTTTACCCGAACTTATTCATAAATACTCACGTGATTTGTTAGGAATCCTATGGCGCACACGATCCGCTACACTCTGACGTCATTACCCAGACTACCAATTGTTCTGTGCTGGACTCGTGCGCCCCCAGCCCCGGTTAGTCACTACCCGGACCAGCCGTATTTCGTTACCTCTAGTCTTTCGTCTATGACTTTCGCACTAACCCGTCGGTCACACTTGAGCGCCATCTCTCGGCTCATTGATGAACCTGGCGTCAACCGTACGGTTCTGCGGTGCTGGTCTGCGTTTAACCAGACACCAGACATGATTCCGGGATGTCCACTACTCCGTCAGCTGGAGAATACACCCATTCTGAGCCCTCCGCTATTCGGCCTCGCCGATGTTGTCTCACCCGGGTAAAAGGGGGTCTTCAACCCCAACCTTTCGATGACACTCGAAGATCTGCCGCTTCTGCTTGAGATCCCTTCTAGTTTATTGCTATGGACTGAGTGTGGCTGAACTAAGCCGTATCTGTACATTTTTACTGGACTTTGCTGATCGGTTCTGAAGATGCAGGAATAACAACACGTGAACAATACGAAAAGTCTTCCATAGCCCGATGAATATTTAAAAAAATTGACACAAACGTTAAACCGTGTATACACATGCCGTGTCCCCTTACCTAACTGAACTGGTGACCTACTACTGACCTGAAAGTTTCGTCTAAGGTGGCAAACAATAGTCTTTGTCAACACGATGAGGCGGCCGAATTACAATAAGCGCTTACTCAACCAGAACGGCAAAACAAACGAGTGACAGTTTACCCATGTGTCAGTATTGAAAGTTCGTTTTGTAACACATATAGTCCAAGAGGATGAAAAGATATCATGTAAATTCAGATTTTAATAACAAAGTTTAATTACAGATAAATTGAAAAAAAAATTAAATCGAGGTATTCCATGGCGACTAAGCACTTGCTTTTACCTTTCTTTATCATTTAGTTCCCTGAACCGTGTCAAATATAGGTGTGTCGTCTGAATCCAATATTTGGCATGCAAAATGTGCTTTAGCTCTATTCTTGATACAAATTATCATCAATAACCTTTGAATATACATAAAACAGATTTTAAAAGTTTAATTAAAAATTGATTTAATAATGCTAATGGTGTTTTTTTTATGGCGACCGAGCACTTGCCTCCTCTAGAACAGTAGTCTATTTGACACCACACTCCCGTTCCCTCCTGTTTACCATTGATTTCCCGGAACCCAGTCAGTTATATGTCCTTCGTCTGAATTTGGTGTACTGCCATGTGGAATGTGTTTAAATTTAGTTTAGCTTTATTCTTGGCATACAGCAGGTTATGTATCATACTTCGTGTCATTGGAATAAATACAACTTTGGAACACTGTCAATTGTCTTTAGTGTCTCTATTACAATAAAAAAATAATGTTTCGTTCCCTGTATAACGTTGAAGTGTGACAATATGGGGCTACTTTCTGAATTTGTGAGTGTATTCAATAAAATATGTAATGAATTTTAGTGGCATTTTCTACCCTACCTTTCAAACCAGATATAAGATATTTACCTAAAAAGTTAGAATTCGAATTCTTTGATTACCTATTCGCCACTCCCAATGATTAGTCTATAAACTAAGAATGTCTTGACAATATACCTGTGGTGGTCCCGCAGAATGTAATGACAATATCTCATCGGGGAAGATCTTTAGAATGTCATGAAAGTATAACTAGTAATACCAATATCTCAGAAACTTCATGACAATATATCATGCGGGTTATTGCCTCATGCAAGAATGTCCTGACAATAATAGCAGGAGTGGTCAGTCCGAAAGGCAATTCAACAAAAGAAACTTCAGTGGTTTGAAACTTTGAAATGCTTGTTGGTCAATTAAAGTACCTAAATCAACCAGCCTGCAGGCGATAAGCTAGGGTTAAACTTTTACTCAATACGTCCTTTCTTCCAAGGAAGCTTGGATTTTCTTGTTAATGCTCTGGCACTGGGCTCGTCCTGGTGACAAAACTATCAGTACTTACCCGTTAATCACCCGGCCAGCCATACACTTAATGTATTTCATTAACACAAATCTGTTTATGCAAAAATATAATTGAAAACCTGTAACACTAACTTGTTATTTTGGGCAATAAATCGCATAATAGTTCCGCAAAACTTGTATATTAATGGCGTTTACAAAAGAGTGCGGTGATAATGACGATCAGGCCTGGTCTGATGTGTTCAGTTACAAAAGGCAGGGAATGATCAGACAGAAAGACAGAGAGCGATTTTGTCAAAGGTAGTAACAGCTGAATAATGGATCTGCTGAGATGTTTCGTAGTTTTTGTATTTCTTCATGCGGTAAGGAGTAACAGCCGAAAGTGTAATGTAACCTACAACGTATAAACCCTGGTACAAAACAACCCTCCAAAGAATTATACATGTAACTTATGTCACCAGCTAAAAAAAAAAAAAACTGGATGAAGTGCTGAACACACAGCCCAGGAACTGCATGGCGGAGTAGATGTTCAGGGGTAAGCGCAAAGCTGATGAAGTGTTTATTTAGTGTGCGATTCGCTGTTTGATGTAGCTCGTAATGTAGCAGTTTTATATAACGGAATGATAAAGATAATGTATCACACGTGTGGGCAGTGAGGTTGGTGGAGAGTTGACCTCGCTGGTACCATGCTTTCTATGGTATGTACGTCCTGGGATTTTTCCCACGTTTACTTTGGATTGCAATCTGCATGCAAAACAGTGCCAAGCCAACAATAGTTTAGTTACCAGGCGAGGTAATATACTGCTGAATAGGCCAAACTATAAAACAGATGATAAACAGAGATAATTTTAGAAAACAACCAGTTTTGGTAAAATGTGTTTATTAAACAGTGATCCATGTTCAAGTTTTGTAAAAAAATAACATCTGGTAATGAGTTCATCCATCAGAAAGAACGCCCCAGCATGCTCGAGCTTGTCTTGACCTTACCCTGTTTTGTTGCTATCATTTTGCTTTCTCATAGACGTCCCGTAATGAAAACTATATCAATTTACCCTTTTCCAGATTGTTTATCGGCATATGTGCGTGGTGAGCAGTCGGGTGGCGTTATCTAGGTTCGTCCAGCCTTGTCTTCTGCAAACGAGGTCTACTGTGAAAATTTGGACGGCGGGTGGAACATAATCATACAGGGTAGACGTACAGGCGACGTCAGCTTGAAAAGTAACTGGGCCGAGCACAAGAAGGGGATCGGAATTATTAAGGAGATTTCTGGCTCTGAAATTAGAGAATCTATCGCCTGACTTTAAATGCAGAGTACAAGCTCTCAGGTGAGATTCAACTGTTCAGTGGAAGTTACTCTCGTACCACTTACCAACACCAGGGTAGAGAATGAATCTGACCGGTATCGTCTGCGCGTACTCGAATACACCGGCAACGATGGCGATGTGTTTATCAATAGTAGATGGAGCTACCTGAACGGAAACAACATGCCGTTTTCAACACCAGATGTCGCTGTTGTTGGATGTGCTAAAGAGTATTCAAGTGGATGGTGGTTCGATGGGATCATGACCGGAAATCTGAATGGGCTGTACCATAAAGGCCCGGAATGTTCATTTGGAGAACCTCGATTCTCAAGATGTCCATTTTGGCGAATAAGGTCCACCTTCCGAAGCAGGCACTTAGGGCGACATTCATGAAAATTAAGCGTAACTGACCTCTTATGGAAAGGAGAACAAAAAGAGTTCTTAATAAGTGTACCATACATGGTTATCATATAATGTGTGCAAAGCGAAACCTTTTGTGTCTTTATGCTGGTCGTTTGAATGTGTCAATTAATTGTAAAGACAAAAAATAATAACTTAAGTTTTTGGACTAATTTGGCGCGAGGAAATTGATTTTTTATACAACGTTTTGATTTGCCTGTTCACAATATATCCCTGAGATTAAAAGGGTCCGCCCTAAACTATAATCGCTTGTCCCTTGGAATATTTAACTCCTGTTAGAAAGATGGTCGTTTCTATGAGGTTACCATTGTGAAATTGTACTGCTAAAAAGTAGTCTTGAAGATTAAAAAAAAAATTGACCTTAAAGGTTTTTATTGTATCAAGCAATCTTAGGGCGGGTCAGAACCTGACCGATTCAAAATTAATCTGCGCGTGGTCCTTCTTGCCATCCAGTCTCACTCTAAAATGTGTTGATATATTGTAGATATTTACAATATGTTATCGCACTGCAGTTTATGCAGGTTGGTTCATAAATCAAAGAAAAATCTCACCAGCTTTAAATTATATTTTGTAATCTCACGAATTGTAGACGGCGTATGGTACTTCGGTACACCTGAGTGTTACATTATTGATAAAAGTGTATGACATGTTATAACGTATCAGATTCTAGAAAGGTTATGCTATATCATTACTAATACAACTATGGCTGTTTGCGTCGCGAGGGACGAAAAACTTGACTTTTCAAGCGTCTCTCCTCCAGTGGATCCAGGTATAAAGCCTGGAAGGCATAATAGGGAAGTAGAGCTGCTTGAGACGGCAAACACCGAGGCAGGGAGTTAGTTGTAGGATGCTTGTCTAGGATAGACTAACACCTCTGGACTTATAACTACATGGTCTAAAAGGAACACTTGTGTGCGACGCCTAGTGTAGCGCTGAGATCCCCTGCAGTGACCAGTTAATTAGGTCTGATGCCCTGTGACAACTAACGTATAGAGATGCTCATCTGCTCATAAACGCATCAGCCCCTGCTACCAGGTTAATTCACTATCTGGCCCATTGTTAGGGGTTAGGTTTGAGTATGCCAGGGCGTTTCCAAACGTCTGTGGGCCAGGCGCATATCTCATGTGGGGGCCAGACCTCCTTCGAGTCCCTCCTAGTTTACCCTGGGGACCCAGTTACCATGTGTCGCCATCATTAAGGCTCTACGTAGGGCTTGCTGGTGGAGAGGCTTTGTACTGGCAGGAGAGACTTACAGACTCGGCTCCTTTTCGCGGGAGCTAGCAAGAGGTGGCACCTGAAAGCAAGAAGTGTCAAGCGCCACTACTAAACTACACCACCACACGCATCATAGTATCCACGACTCGTTTGATATAACTGGATTATATGTGCTCTCTGATGAACAACTTTTAATATAACGAATATTGAGCTTATGGGAACCGGCAGTTGAAACAAAGATACTATGATGTATTTGAAAAATACATGCGTTTAATTTCGATTATTACTCCTTGCCCAACCTACGCTGCCTACTTATAAATGCCTTAATATCCCGTTATATGGAAACAGAGCACAGTATACACTTGTATCTTAGTATTTGATAAGCATTCTCAATGGTATCCATGTTAAAATATTCGTGTTAACATGGACGTTGAGGCAATGTTTATGAAGTTCGGTTCACCCCGTGTACATTACGGTCCTTTCAGTGGCAATAATTACTTATACCTTATGTTGACATTCATTTTAATGACAAAAGCTTCTTAAAGTATTGATACATCTTCCACCTAATGTTTATTGATCAGAACTGACATTTGAGTGAACAGTTTGTTTATCATGTTTTCATATCTCTATGTTATAACAAATGTTTATCAAATCAAAAAGGTGGCAAAACCTTGGACAACTACAAGCGCCTTTAAGCTTTCATAAGATATGTTTACTTTGAACGATGAGGGTATCAAGATCGATTAATATGCGGCTGTATGACGGGACACCGAGATCCTGATGTGACAAATGATACACACATAAAATGAGACCATGCACATTCCAATTAAAATGCCATGAAGCACGCATTGATGTGAGTGCGCTTAATCATTCTCCGATATTTGAGTAACATACGGATGGGTGGGAATAAATCCATAATGTTCAGCAATACTTTTCAATAAAGTTATAGGACGCCAACAAGCACAGTAGCTTTCAAATCAATCTATAAGTTCAAACAAACATTTACCCAACAATGGCCTGTTGATACTATGATACTATTTTCCAAATTCAGGTTAAACTTTAGTTAATATTCACATATTAATTTCAAATGAATGTCTTAGCTGGAATTACTGGCTCCCCATAACTAACCTTTACTTGTATAAGTTTTTCCTTTATTCACGATTAATTGCTATAAAGCTTTTTCCGCCCAAGGCACCTGGCTCTGTAATATGTTCTTCCTAGATTTGCTTAATACATTTAAAGAAAGGTAATAACATGTTAAATGTAAATGGTTCAAAATATGTTGTTTCTTTTGATCTATTTCTCTCATAATTTGACAATAGCTGTTTATGAGAGTCAAAAGTCCGCCATTTTCCTTAACTTCTAGATGAAAGTATAATATAATTAACAGTTTGGAATTAATAAAAAAAAGTCTCTAAAGATCCACACCATCTATCAAGCTCGTGTATAGGATTAAGAAGAAACCATTTTACTACTGCATAATTAAACCAACGGCGATTCAGCTTGCAAAACCCATAATTTAGTTTAAGAATTTTCAATCTTGTTGAGACATTAAATATTTCATTTTAATTTTTATTAGTAACCAAATAAACTAAAATTGACGAATAATTCTAAATATTTTTTTTTGCCCGAACACCTAATATGTAAACCCAGTACTGATTCATGTGCAGATCGTATGGAGCTTTTAACCCCAGTCAAATGTTAGGTAGTGACTAAACGTATCGGATTAAGCTGACAGTTTAATTACTCTTGGTGGCTTTTTTATGCGTGGCATGGCATATTTTGGGTACAACAAAATTAGACCTAGCCATAACCGTTAGATGGCAGTAGCAGTGCTTACTTGCTGACACGTAAGCACATGATCTCATGTGAATACCCATGCGAGCATGTTTGAATGTGTACGTTGCCAAGAACAATGCACCTCCATCCCAAATGAGACGAATACACAAACACAAGTGTATATGTAAGTGGAATGTGATTTGGTGACAAACTATTTAATAGATTCATACAAGATAATCCATACAAGATAACTTCCTATCTGACATATGCATGAAACAAACTGTATTTTCTTCACTTTAAAGGCGGGCCATTCTGTGCGTGGACAGGCCAATCCTACACGGGCTGGCAGAGAGTATACCGCGCAGTCAAGTGATTGTGTGTGAAGGGAGCATCTTGCCAAGACCACCTTTCCCTTACAGTCAAGAATTCTCTTATTATCAGGTTAATTGTTAGGCTCAAAGAAAACTTGATTTATTTATTTATTTATTTTTTTTTGGGGGGGGGGCACTGTTAAATATTAATTGCGTATAGGCACTTTACGAAGTATATTACTTATTAGTGTTGGTGCATTCCACGTGTAAAATAAAATTATATATATATATATATATATATATATATAGCTTGATAGATAGATAGATAGATAGATAGATATACATAAAACATATACTCTTTTGATGTCATTATATTCAACATCATGATGAAAGCATTTACATTTAAATGCACGCAGTTCTTATTCTACAAAACATATTGTAATAAAATACAAGAAAAACTCCTTGTCTGCTTGTTCTGTTAATCATATAAATCCGACAAAATCCCTGAAAGTATCCGATATTTTCGTGATTTAACCCATAAATCATTTTAAGTACTAGTATAGAGAGAATGCTGGGGTTTTTTCTACACAATCGTTTTCCCACTTCCGCTGTGATTTGGCCTTTCTTATTTGCCACAATTACGTTCATGGGGCCTTCTTGGATTTTTTTTTTATTTTGCTTGATTATTTCCTATTAAAGTGCATTTCAATATTTTTAATGTTTCCTTCATAGGTGCTCCTATTTCTGCTACACTTTAAGGTTCTCCACGCCTGTCAGGTTTATTAAGGAGGTTGGGGGTTTCCTGCATTTTGAGCTCATCGACCCGTTAGACCATGGCCAAAGGGCATCTCCTGCCGAAGCCGGGCGTTTTCTCATCCTAATAGACCCCATTATCCATTTTAACTCATCGAAAGGAATTCCACATGATAAGGATGTAAAGGTTTTAAATTCAAGCACTTCAGTTTTGTCAATGTTGTCAGATTTTTAATTTTTTTATCAGACCTTCTCATTCCATGAAAATCAACAAAGCTAAGGATAAACAATTATAACCATGTTAATATGTTTACTCGTACCTGCCTTTTCCCATGAGCTTATACGTTACATTTTTTCGTGCAAGAACCTATAAGGACATACATATGTCTGTAAGCATGCCTGAAAGGACCTTCTAGTGAACACTAAAACAATCACTTTTTGTGATGTCCTCTGAGGTCAAGTTTATACTAAGTACCTTTTTATAAATTAACTCTTAACGTTGCAAGAAACAATATTTTCTTAAGATTATTTTCACAGTAGATGTATATTTATATACATTTGTATGAAGGAATCTTTTAGGTTAGTAATATTACGCTCAGTGAGGACGGTCATTTTTTAATTATTGTAAATGCACCCCATTGGAATTTTCTTACAAGATTTAGTCTGCCAGACGAATTAGTTGACAATTGTGAGTTTTTGTTCTCATTTATTATAATTATACGCGACTACGAGATGTTACACAGTGTATTTCAGAATCTTTTGTACTTTAGAATGTATTCACATTTAGCTGAATATTAGTAATCATTTTGTTTAGTACAATTACTTCATATTTCACCATTGCAAATTGACTGGTACTTAACGTGAAAAATTGAACCACCATCAGTTTATATATTCCAAATACCCTTGTATATGAAAGAAATGAATATTCATTGATCAACCAATAATTTCCCGTAATCGAGCTTATATGTTTGAAATATATGAATCCTTAACATTAAATTGTTATCTTTTACTTGAAACCTACGATCAACCAATGCGTTAAAATCAGTTTTTGCATCAGACATCCATAGATTTTGCTGCAAGCTTAAATATACAAAAACACGATGATTTTGATATATGTCAATCAGCATATAACATATTCAGGGGGTTTGTGGAGTTTAAGATCAATTTCCACGCAGCATGTAAGAAAACAGACAAAACCAGTTTATCCATACCTAATATATGCTACCAACCGGCATCCATTTTAGTGTTTTCTCTATTACATATGCAAATTAGTTCATACTGTGTTACACCGTTTTCATATGTAATTTTTTTTTCTTATGAGAGATTATGCGTATGCAGGTATTTATAATTGAAACAAAATTGAAAATAAAACCAAAACCCCGCTCTACTCTTACTTTTTTTCTATGTTCCACATCCTGCAAAGATGCAAAACTAAATGAAAACCCTGAACATAAACTTAAGTGTCAGAAAACAGGTAATTTTTCAAGGTAATTTTGTGTTTCCTTTTTTTTTAATTTTTAGCATTTTTTTATTACTTAGATTTAGTTTTTCTTAGACTTTAGCTTCTTTTCATCTAATAATAAAAGGGATAACGCTATAAATAGATTTCTTAATACAGATTCAGAGGTTAACACAGAGGTTAAACAATAATATTTATCAGAGTCACTTCACCAGAAAAAAAGCATCCCTAAGATTAATTGTAAATCACGCAGAATTGGCCGCAGAATTGTTAGCAGTATTTTTAAAATAACAGTGTTATTTAATCATGATTTATTTAAAGTACCGACAGAAGGTGGATGTAAGTCCCCTCTGAACCGTAATCGTTTAAATGTAAAGCAATTTTTCTACATTTATTATTATTGGAATTTACACTGAAGAAATTTGTGGTTTAACAAAAAAAAAAATAAAGTAAAATATACACCATAGGCTGAACTATAATTCTATGTGGAAATGGGAAATACATAGCAGGAGTTGAAAAATTTTGCACCAATTCGTTTGACAGTTGAACCCCAATGTGTTCTCACATTAGTGGCTGATAAGTAGTAACAACCATGAAACAAAAATGAAATATTTTACAGGCGTTCTTCCACCGATTCCCCATATTTTCTATATTTTCTTTTTAAAAACGGACTATAAATTTTTATACGTTCAGACACTGAGGCCCTCATCTATATATTTTCCTGTTCTTATACCGTGCAATCGTGTTTCTAATACAACAGTGTTACTATTGAAAACATTCAGTTGTTTTGCATGCAAGTTACCATGTAGGATGGAATGTTAGGTGACAAAATGAGGTTTATACTGGGCGAAGTTTGACTGTAAGTTTGATAGGATGGTAAGATCCATCTGTATCTGAAAGACAACAGTTTCTGCTGAATGGCACATCTGTATTAATGCCTTTCCGTTGTGGGGTGGAAATTTCAAAGTATCATGACCCCTGCATAACATTGAGCGTCTTGATTCTGTTATTTCACAAGCGTGCTGCCCGATCGCCGTTCGTGATGTGACATAGTGATATCTGACACATCCATATACTTTATCCCAACCGAACCTTTAAAGTTAACATGATGTCGTCACAGGGCAATATTCTATAAACATGTATGAGAAATTATTACCCTGTCCCGTGGGAAATAAAATTCGATTTATAATCAGGATATTTGATGATAAACTTGATCAAACATGTTAATTTAGAGGAAATTGTTTCTAAATTCCCTCCCGTTATATCCAGGTCTTATTTGTCTATTATTCCAATGACGTCGGTGCATAAAAACATTAATGTAGCCCTATGGTGACTTTAATTTGCACACTGTCTATACTTTATTTTTTTATGTTGAATCATATGTAAATTAACATTTTGGACGAAGACATATAAGAAACAAAGTGACTGTAAGTAACAGATATAATCAAGGATGTCGGAACCCCTTTGGAAAGAATGGACGTAAATGATATTTATTCGCTTTTATTCGCTCCGTACTCGCTTTATAATTAATTTCGACATGCAGCATATAATATCCGGGTTTTAGTCTGCGCACAAAATTGCAACCTTTGTGAGCAGTGTCTAGAAATTGAGTCAAATAAACCTGTCTGGGTTCAATAAGTGTACGGAGATTACGAAATTACTCAGATAAACAGCGTCTAGGCGAGAGTATTTCGGCGGGCAGAGTTTGTTGAGAAGCATGTAATGGCTGCGTTTAATGTAGAATAACGATTTTTTTACCACGCCTATATTTCTTAATATAGTAGAATACTGTTACGGAACCTAATTTCAACATATCACGTAGTCGTGACGAGCATAAATTTTGTTATGAAGATAAAAAAGCAGCTTTTGTAACACTAGGCATCGTGAAATGTCTTGGGGAATGAATAAAGAAGTCAGTGTTTTTTTTTGTTAACAAATAAGTATAATTTATTCTTAAAACAATCCTAACATTACAATACACTAAATCAATACTAAAACACAGTATAACAACAGTACAACAGCAAATCAATACAATTAAACAGTTTAATGAATAAAGTGATCGGTACCTGGATACCACCACTGTCACAGCGACAACAAGTCCTTTAAGACGTATAATCCAATTGAACAGTTCACATAAATCTTCTCAGAGAAAAATAGTCCAATTCAATCACAAAATCAATCTGTTGTAATCTAAAATTAAAATTCTGGTAGCGACCCCAAAGGCAAATTGAAGAAAAATTTAAAAGAAGATCTATACTGCTGCAATTTTCGGAAAGGTCCACAATCTGACTCACACTCTTCCGTGTCGGATGGTATATTTCTCTCTCTTCCTCATTTTTTTGCTCTAAACACAGCCCCTCATTTATAGCTTCTCACCCCCAGAACCTAGAAACTTCTATTTCACAAACAATCTAAAGAACCCAACAACACATAATACACACGCCTAAAGAACAAAACAAGATAAGCGCTCATAGAACGCGTACAGCCAAGAAATTTCTAGACGAGCGCTGTGTCTATACACGCCAGCGTTCACACGTGGCCCACGTTGCCCACAATAAAAGAGACACCTGTAACAATTCATTATAAGTGTCACGTCTCCGGAAAAAAAGAGAGATAAATCCTGTGGTGCATTTCGTTCATTTTTTTTTAATTATCGGTTGAATACTAACATTCACTTCAATTGACAATGGTAAGATATTTTATATTTTCCGCCCTGATGTGTATATACACTATAAACGATAAATATTTTTTTCATTAGGTCTGATATTTTACGGTAGACTTATTCTTAAGTCCATCACTATTTCACCATCTATATATTTAGCATATTTCATATTCAAGATCAACATTAACTTGGAGGTATTTGTATCTTATTGAAGAAACAAACATTTCACTGGAGTATTTGTGTATCCTTGTGTTTATAACTCAGTACGAAATTGGTTTCTGTTTCAGAAATATTTCAACTATAACCTAATGAGAATTAATGTAAATTTAAACCGGATGGAAATGAAGAAACAAAACACATTCATCTTTTCATTGAGTATTACTGGTTTAAATATATTTATGTTTATAGAATTCCAGTCTGAATTTGTTCTGTGGCGTTTCTTCTGCTGCGGCCTGACTACCGTAAACACCGGTTACTCTATAACACTATTACGATGAAATCAAACTGAACAGAAAAACAATAGACTTACTTGTAGACGTCATGTGTAAAAATTAACATCAGCACACTTTTTCTCTGCGTTACCGAACGTTTAATCTACCAGTTAACATCAACATATTTATCCCCTATGGTACCGGGCCATTAAACGCTATAAACAAAATAAATCATGCCAGTTTTATAGATTATTATATTGAGGAGAAAGCAGTTTTACTTCTTTTTTTTGGTTTCTGAAGCAATAAAATGAAAAAAAAATCTTAATTTTGAAATAAAATTTCAAAAGTTGCCCACATCCAATGGGGAGACACCTCCCACAAGGGCAGCCCCCTCAGCCGGTGTAAAAGGAAGACAGTCGGTTTAACCGGCTTTGTGTCACGTCTTAATGTAATCTCCTAATTTAAAATCAAATAGCATATGTTATAAACGATCATATCAAGCACACGTATTATTGTGATCTAGAGCTAGAAGTGTGTGTAATAATGTTCTCTGATCGTACCCTGACAATTTTATTTACAGGTAACCCCTCTGGAGGTTCAGGTTTCATGGCCGCGGGCATCGGAGTCAATGTTGGCGCTTTAATGGTAGTCATTCTCATCATCATTGCCATGCTGATATGGTCAGTAATTCATCTTTTAGGTACATTGAATATGCTTAAGTTACATAGATACAATATATCGGAATTAAATTTGTTTTCTTGGTTCATAATGTATGCAATTTGGTTAATTCGACAGCTCCATAGAAGTAGATAACATTCAAATAGTAAATATGTACATGTCCATACATACGTATATGGTCCATGATTTTCTCCAATAAACAGGTGGATAAAACTCATGGCACAAATGACAGCCATCATAACTGTTTCAAAGTGAGAAGAGCCCTCCGAGAATGTAAACGTCATATCAAAAGGTGCTGAACCGCCCATTGAGTCGCATATTTACGACACTTTAGACGAGTATGTTCGCACAGGGCGTGCACGAAGAACCCCGGAACCGTCACCGAAACGGATGCGCCTCCCAGCAGACGACAGGCCTATATGAGGAGGTGAAAGGGCAGCCTGGCTACAAAGCACACGGATATGATAGCCCTGACGTTAAGGCGTATGAAAGCGTCGAAGGCACAGTTGAAAACGTGCTGAGTATCATAAAAAAGTTCAGGTACGGAAAACAGGTCAAACATGGCGTTTCTGGATGAACAAGGTAAACGCTGTGGTAAAGACTCCGGAGGAAGGGTCCCGAGGAGACTGTGAAACTAAAGACAACCCCTACATTAGAAGAAAAGCAGCACAGGGACGCAATTGATGATAGCTGACGATGCTTTGCCAGATACACGATAACCCAAATAGGGAAGGAAGTCAATTGACTGTGTTAGCCGCAATACCTATGCCAAGCCAAATAAAGGCAAGGAAACGCCCAAATTTGTTTCCGAGGGGAAAGTTGGCCAAAATGGCGAGCAAACACTGGCACAGACCTACTTAGAACTGATAAATGATAGACCACACGTGTTATCGTTTGATGAAGGTGATATTTTTATGTAGAAGACGACATATATTACAGTTAGATACCTTCTCTGTGTAAGGAAGTGAGTAACTATTATATTACATTTTAGTTAAACTGGCAAAATCCATTAAACTGATAATACTCATTTACTTCCGCTGACAGAGCCATCAAAACCTGCCTTTACTGAATCGCCTGGGACAGGTTATGTCACCTGCCGGCAAATTATAGAACATATTCACTGTTTCCTGTCCAGCTGGCTGTATCGTTCTTCATAAGAGCCAATACAAAACCTCTGGAAACATCGATTCATGTATATTTCAAACATTTTACATGCAGACACAATACAATGGCAAGGCTAAGAAATAGTCTTATTTCTGTAGGGATGTATGCGAGTTTGGGTCTGTGAGTTGTTCTGTAACCAACGCATGAATCATCTCTTGCTTTCTATGTCCAGTTAACGTGAATAGCGTGACAATACGACACAAACAGAAAACTAAATTCAAACAAGAAATAACAGTTCAAAAAGATTAGTCAGAACAACTCCTCGATGGATGCTGTTTGGCAAGCAGTGAGATATGTAACATTGAGATAACTTTCAGTGTTAAAAGCAAAATAAATGTGAAAATAAAAGTGCTGCCGCATTGTCGGTGAACTCTAGCATTTACATATCAATACTCAATAAATGGGAAAATAACGTATCCTTTATATTGGAGTTTCTACAACTGTTTTTGAAGGAATTTATAAGTTAACTTTGGACAAATGGTGGAACCAGTTCGTCCTTATTTCCACTGCTTGTGATACAGCAAAATAGCCGCATCCCATGCTGAGGAAGCAACAAGGTCACGTAATAAGGAAAATTTCCCCACCCCTGGGCACACTTTACACAACCCCCCCCCCCCCCCCCATAGAAACGCATTAAAAAATGGTCAATTCAAGACTAGAAACTCACATATCCAAAGCGATTCCAGAGATGAGTTCCGTGAGAAAAAACTACCGTCAATTATAAAATACTAGAATATGCCCATACCAGTACCTGCATCCACACTTTTCTTAAATTATGAGTAAGCACTGACATTGCGTGCGCGTTTGAAATGCACTGACACAAATTGCGGGACATGTTGCCGATTTGGCGAGGGGTGAGATGTTCCGCGTCCAAAATCGTCCCAACGATTAACCCGCAACATGATTCACTTGTGCAAAAATAGGGGGACATATTGCCGATATGGGCAGTGGTGAGATGTTCCCGGTCTAAATTCGTCCCAGCGGTCAACCCAGAACAACATTCATTTGTGTTGACTTTAGCGGACTGCTTACAAAAGGCCGACGCGTAGTAAATGTTTGGCAGACTATGTCAGGTTTGATTTGATTGGTTAGCGAGAGGAAATTCAGGACGACGTGGGCGCACTATGTGAGAATGGCCATGGCACAGCGCAGGTATTAAATCCATAATATTTTTATCGATTTTGAGGCCATTTCTTTACCAAACGCCTAAAAAAATATAAACTCGTTCTTCCCCAGGCCAAGATGCACCGTCCCACGAAGTTTGACGACCGTGCGATCCCTAGCGTGCGAATGAATCCGGACAGACAGACAAACAGATTCCCGTGAATTATAGTATGACATGTTTATATTATATGTGGATATAAAATATAAATTATTTGTATATATATAAAGATATAAGATGAATTTATCTAAGAGTCATTTTGTGGTTTTCAAAATATTCAAT
The DNA here is from genome assembly GCA_026874595.1 of Sipunculus nudus. NCBI lineage: Eukaryota > Metazoa > Annelida > Sipuncula > Golfingiida > Sipunculidae > Sipunculus > Sipunculus nudus. Next base: position 2,254,861 of record CM049317.1, read on the forward strand.
TATATCCTTCAGGATAAACCCAGGAAAATACAGACCTAAATTTTAAAATATCGTTTAGTTTGAAATTTGGTGTGTGTTTGGCTCTAATATGTTTATTTCATGTTATTGTTTGAAGATTCCTGCAAGCAGGGTGGTCAATTGCCGACCTCCGTTTGTGTGTTTGTTGCTTGCCGGAAATCTTCGGTTTCGACAAGCCTGTTGGTCAGTTGCGCATGCCTGTCCGTTTGTTTATGCATGCCAGAAATCTTTGACTTCGGTAAGCATGTTGGTCAGTTGCGTGTATCTGTGGGTGTGTAAGTCCGCACTCTAATAACCTCAATTTTGTAGCAATCGATCTGAAACAGGGTTGATTGAAAACTAAAATTCCTGGAAGCCCATTTTCTGAGCCAATATAGGTCAAAGGTCAAAGTCATCAAAATCAAAATGTTGTGTCACTTTGTCAGTATGTCCCTATTGTCCTCAATTTCGGCTGCTTGCAGGTTCTTGCGTCTTATATATATATTAAGCATTCTATAGCCCATATTTCAGCAGGAATCACCTTGTAACTTACACATATAGTATATCGGAAGGTCCTCAAGAAATTAATTTTTGTTTTAAATTTAAATAAAAATTTGGGACTTCCAATTCCGCATGTCAGAGTGAGCAGTCACGCTTCTGAAGGGCTCCGAGATTGGCAGATATTAAAAGGTAAAATATAAACTGATGTTAAACGTGATATATATTGTGGTGGAATCAAGGATAATGCCCAAACGAACCAAGGATATCCGGAAGAGTAAACAAGGAACTGTGACAATGGACAGTTATGTGAATGTTACGGAATCCAAAGATGAGCTACCTAGTGATCACACAGAGAGCGGCGCAATAGGTGAGCAACCTCGCATTGACCCCACTCACACAACAAAGCCAGATACCGGCCTCAAACATTACATTGAAAAGACTATTAGAGACCCCATGCAAGATATTATTCAAGCTTTCAATAAATTTGAGCAGAGATTTGAAGGAAGATTAATTAAGGTGGAAAACCAAATTAAAGAGATAGAAACAAAACAAAATGTTACAGACAAAAAATTAGAGGACACATTAAACAGTTTGCAATTTACGCAGGGCACAGTTGAAACAAACAAGAGCAAATTAGAGAAGATTATTACAGAAAATGCTGCTTTGAAAAAAAAAACAGTTGAAAACCTGGTTCAACAAAATACCAACTTGACCGAAAAAAATAAAGGAACTGGAACAAGGTACAAAGGATAAACTGAATGAAATGGAGAGACACTCCAGGGAATACAATGTGAGAGTTCGGCTATCAGAGAAAATCCAGGGGAAAACTGTAAAGCAGAAGTGGCCAAAATAATAGAAGAAGCAGGGTTGCTAGATGGACTGAACGCAGGAGATATAGAATAACTAATGGAAAACGTGCAACGCACCGGACGGAAAAAAACAAAGCAGTCATCGCCATATTATTGCCCGTTTCTATAGTCGCCCAGTCCGGAACATGGTGGTTAAGAATGCGAAACCCGCATTTAACAAGGGACCAGTTTGAGGATCCCACGGCCGAGGACTTCCAAATGAAAAGGCAGGCGAAAAGACAAATGGACGCAGCTTACAATAATCACCTGAAGACACGGTTAGGCGGGGACGCCTTTATTTGGACGGCTCCGAGGTTCCGGTCCAGAACACTGATTGAAATGGCACAGTTGCGTAACACTTATGTACACTCGGTAAACCCGGTCCACTCATAACAAACACAGTTGGACTTGTTTTATGTAAATAGCCACTGCCGGGACCCATACTGGACATGTGTTCCATTTAGGCATGTTACACACGCAGCTTGCTGAGGTGTACTGGGGGCGTAGAGTTTATTTGTATTTATGTGAACTGGTTTTATGTGTGACCCTGTTTGATTATCTAAAATATTTAGGTTACTTTGCTATTAAGAGAAAATATTTGTTTATAATACTTGGATTTTTACCTGATTTTCCAAATAAAAAGAGAATTTGTATTCCTATGTCAGATATAAGAATACTTACTTAAAATGTTAGAGGGATTGCAAATTAAAACAAAAGAAGAGGGCTTTTTTTGTTGGTTAAATAACAGCACTGATCAGCTGATATTCCTACAAGAAACCCGCAATACTAAAAAGGATGACTCGTTATGGCGAGCCGCGTGGGGAGGAAAAATTGTGTTTGCTCATGGGGAATCAAATGCCAGAGGATAATGTCTGATAATTAAAACTTCGGTAGGATCAGAAATTCATGAAACTATAGTAGAAAATCCTATGTATATTATTTAATTTAGTCGAAGGTAAGGGTCAACGTCATCGAAACACATCAAAATATTATTTTTCTCTTAACTTTTTCAATTTGTTTCTATTTTTACAAGCCATAACTCATTCTCTCTCTCTGGGTCTTCTCCATAACCTGTTCTAGGCACCTAGCTGTTATCTTAGATGCGTCATTGTGTCAGTATGTCAGTCTGTTTGTTAGTAGTCCTCGATTTCGGCTGTTTGCTTGTTCTAACGTCTTACAAAGGCTATTCTACAGGCCACATGTTTTGCAGGAATCCATTTGAAAATGATATATCTTATGTCGTATACTCATAACTCGAAAGTGATTTTTCATTTTCGGTAAAACAGTCACTAGGGGGCGCTGCACTCGAAACCTAACAACATTTTTTTATTCAAAATAGTTCAAAGGTCAAGGTCAAGATTATCAAAAAAATTTAAATTTCTTTTTTCGTCATTATTCCGCCAATATTAGTCCTATCATCACAACCATAGGCTCAATTTCTTTTCCATTAACCGGTCTAGTCAATTGGTCTCCATAATGTTTCACTTGTCGCAATGTAAGTCCCATTAACAGTAGTCCTCACTTCAGTTGCTTACTGATTCTTGCTAGTACTGCTAGGGAGCGCTACACGAGAAACACTACACCATTTCTCTTTTTGGCCATATCTTCACATCATTTAAACTTACATCCATAAACTAAAGCTCATTTTCTTATGTCTGTTTTGTTTGTCAGAAGTCCTTGATTTCGGCTGCTTTCTTGTTTCTGTGTATTACAATTAGCATTCTACAAGCCAGAAGTTTGCAGGATTGCTTTTGAAACCGGTACACCTCATGTCTTACACTAATATCTCGAAAGTAACTTTCATTTTCGGGAAAACAAATCTTTAGGGGGCGCTCCACGCAAAACACTACAACATATATTTTTTTTCGGTCATATATCAAAAGCTATCAATTTATATAAACTTTAGCCTATTTCTGTCCCTCTTTGCCTTCTCCGTTAGATTATCTATTCAGCTGTTATCTCAGATGTGTCACTTTGTCAGCATATCCGCTTGTTTGTCAATTTTCCTCAATTTCGCCTTTTTGCTTGTTCTTATGTCTTATCTTTAGCATTCTGCAGGCCAATGTTTTTGCTGGAATGGCTTTGTTTCCTACATATCTTGTATATCGAGACGAATTCTTGAAGCTGTATGTGTATTTTTAATGGGTAGAAGTTGGAGGTTAAGGTCATCAAAATACGAGAAAATATTATTCTGATTATAACTTTGTCAATATTGGTCCTATGTTCACAAACTATGCTTCATTTTCTTTCTTGTCGCCATTGCTCACTCATTTGACTGTTTCCCATCATTTGCGGCAAGTGCTCGACCTATGGTTGTCTTTTTTGTTTTGCTTCTCTGTAAAGTGGTTGGGAAGAAACATTCCAATGTAATTTTATTATGGCAAATAAATCATTATCAGACAAACCTTGCTCTAATTGTCGCAGCGTTTCTGTGTAGTGTTATAATGAGAACTCCTCAATGTTATTTACGCATGTTTCAACGTTCCCATTAAATATATTGAGGAGTATCTATAAAAATATAATATCCAGCATACAGGGTGTACCAGATTTCTCTGTAAGCTCCTCTCTCTCTCTCGTGCTCTTTCTCTCTCTCTCCCTCTCTCTCTCTCTTAATCTCTGTGCTTTTTTTGTCTTTTCCCGTACTTTTATTACCATCCTGTCTGCCTGTCTCCCTATCTCCCTATCTCTCTCTCTCTCTCTCTCTCTCTCTCTGCGCTCCTGCTCTTTCCGAATATTTTTTTTTCCATTTTTCGTCTGATTGTGCATTCCTTCTGTCTATCTCTCAGGCCTTCTCAGTCTATCTTCTCCGCATCCATGCATCTCACGCTCTACTTGATAAAGTAATTTCTCTCTCTCGTCTCAATATGTACAGTAAATTTCACGGAAAATAATTTTTACTGATTTTATTTCCCAACTTATCACAAAACACACATATGTAGTCAATCCATTAACAAAAAGCAAAACACAATATAAAATGGACTTAATATGTTAAGTGAATTTTATCTGTAGGACACTGTAAAATGACATACTTGTAATTTCATATTGCAAAATATCAGACAAAACTGACGTATGCAAAACGTAGTTCAAACCACACAATACCAAATCTGACAAATCGTTGAAGTAAATGGCCTCGGCAAATGCAAGTTTCCTTACAGAACCATTCTATAAAGTTAAAAAACTACTTCAGGCTTACAACAGTCCTTACTGCCTCCTTCTGAAACACGACAACATGTTCTTCAGGTCAATTGTCAAAGTACGATTAGTGCATATGAATATAAAGAACGTGAGTCCAGAGAATACCGGTGGGACATATTTGGCTACTACATAAGCCCATGGCTGTGGCTGTCCATAAAAATTGTGGAACATAAGAATAATCAAAACAGGGCCATTTAATAAAATAAACATAGAATTCAGTGTGATGGCTGTGGCACTATAATTCGCAATGTCTGCTGTTAACGCTTCTGTATTCCCTTTGATTTCTGCCCTTTGTCCCCTTGTTTTGATCATATAAATCACCGTAAGTATATTTATAAAGAACAAAGTCACAATGGCAATTATTTGTGACACAAGGTTTGCTGCCACAAGGAACTTTGAAATACTGTCAGGAAAACTCGGAATGTTATATTCTGCGGTTACCAAGGGAACAGCAGTCATGAGGCAGATGAACATCAGCAGGCTGAGAGAGCTGATTACGATCCTCTTCTTTGACCACTAGATGGACGTCTTGAAGGGAACAGCTACAGCGCCCAGTTGCATCACGGACATCCCTACAATAGAACCATGGCCAAATACCGGGGATATGGTGATGACAGAGGTAGCGGCAGTAAACGCGTAACTGGGAAGGTAGGCGATATCTAACCCCGTTCTGTTGACGACTAAAAGCACTGTCATAAATACAACGTTTGACAAACACAAACATGAAAGGTACCAAGATACTGTTTGTGAACGGACCATTTTGCGGACCTTCAGGCCGGTTCCTAACAGATTCAGGCAGAGGCTGACGATTACTGTCCCAAGATGCGTATACTCATCAACTTCAGTTCTAGGTGAACTCGTTGACACTTGGGGTGACGTCATTATTGTTGTTAAGTCTCTTTCCGTTACATCTTCAGTGAAACGACTTGTCAGGCCTGTTGTATGCGTTGCCATATGTTCTGTGTAAAGATATCCGCAAAAGACGCTCAACGGTGTTGACCTGAAAAAAAAGACTGAAGTAACCATTAGGCGATCATAAAAGAGCTTGTTCTTTTCTTTTCAGTTTGCCAGATTACACAATTTTATGTTTTACTGCCAAATCAGTGATTCTTAGTTGTTAAGCAATCTTAGGTTATGGTAGCCTTGACAACCCGACTTCCTAGTCAATGATAATTGGGCTGGTCAGCCAAGTGGAATCAATATCGGGGAATCGATTGAAGTGGTCTTTCATCATTTTGCATTCATATTGTGGTAAACAATCAATTATTTCAACATTATGCTACGTATGAAGAATTCACAAGAGAGTATATGTGAAATCACAACCCAAACTGCAACCCCGTCTCGTTGGTAACGAGTCATTTCCTGTATCGCGTACAAGTTGACTACGTCTAGTAACCTGTGCGAGCTATGCTTGTATTCATGCGGTCAGAAATTCAACAAACATGCGGAGGGGTTTATCAATATGCTGAATTAGTAAGAAACTTAAAAAAAAAAACTCTCGTCAGAAAATACCCTGAAATGCGAACGATTAGTCCGGTTTATGTCAATTGTCAGTCTACCAGTTGGCCATGAGGCGTTGTAAAAATTACGAAAATATTTGCATCCTCATGAACCTTCTAATGCGTACCTCATACCCTAAATAATAGATACCCTTTTAAAGACTTAAGACGGTTTCATGACGATTTCATGACGGTTATATACTTTGAGATACAACAATATCAGATACAGTTCTTTTAAAATAACAGTGTTAATTAACCATGGATGTTTTAAATACCGGCACAATTTGGAAATCAGCCCCCTCAGAAAGGCACTATATTTCAACTGTTAGCAAATATTCAAGATTTATCATTATACACTTCTGAATTTAATCTCAATATATTTTTGGTTATACCGAAATAAAGCAATATATCGAAGTACAGGCTATAAACCCTCCAGAATTAATATAGAGTTACCAGAAGGGTATAAGATGATAAACTTGATGATAGAGTGTTAATTAAAAGAAACATCGTCGTTTCCAAGTAAGCCCCTGTATTATCTATAATGCCAATGCTATCGGTGCAGATGATATTATGTGATGCCTCAGAGTGACTCTAATAAGCACAACGCCTATACATACATTTCATGGGTGAATCATATATCAACCGATAACTTCAAAGACCTTTCAAAGTCTTTTGTATTGTGCATATTTATTTTCGGATGAAGACATATAAATGACAGATGGCATTCATTAAAATCAATATAATTCAGGTTGTCATGACTCCTACGGAAAAGGGACGTCTATTACATTTACTATAGATAAACTCAACATTAGCTTCGACGGGCGACCTGATTTAATGTATACACACAATTGAAAACCTCACATGCAGTGCCGAGAATCTTAGGGAAAAAATAAACCCATTAGAGTTTAATTTTAGTGGGTCAGAAAAAGATGAGTGTTCACTTTTAAATTCATTTCTTGTTAATAGGGGCTTTCCATGCCAGATCAATCGACCAAACATCGATGGCTAAAATGTAAGTCTATGCAATCTTTCATTTAAACTTTCAGGATCATTTTCAATGCCTTTTTCAAGGTAGAACCAAGTGTCTTTTCAAGTGTCTTTAACTAATCTTTATTGATAGGAGACAAATAAACGGCCTAATTTTGTCAAATGCAGGATAACAGCTCCATGAATAACGGACATTATTAATAATAATGTTGATTTGGGAGCGAGTTGTGATTCCGACAAGGCCCTGACTAAACGCGCAGCATATTAGGGTTATATAATACATATCATTTTAAAGACAATCATATCTATCAATGTGAGTATATCGTGAGCACACGGCAAAGGCATAGTTTTCTTGTTTATTTTGTTTTGACCCGTAATGTGGAAAATGAACATTGAACATAAATTCCATGTTCGAACATTCACCCCGAGTAGACAATCTATTCTGAAAAATCTGAAAATGACTTTGGAAAGAAAGGCACGGTTGATCTATTGTTTAATTAACATTTTACGACGATACACTCAAGACGGTTTTATGAAGATTGTATATCGTTAGATACAAAAATATCAGATACAGTTCTTTTAAAATAACAGTGTTAACTAATCATGGATGTTTTAAATACCGGCAAAATTTGGAAATCAGCCCCCTCAGAAACGCACTATATGTCAACTAATAGCAAATATTCAAGATTTATCATTATACAATTCGCAGGAGAGGCTTCAATATAGTTCATGTGACAATTAGGATTACATAAACGGCAAAACTCTTCACAGAAATTCTGCTACTTGATTCAGTTACTTTACAAGCGTGCTGCTCGATCGCCGTTTTTGATGTGAAATGAGTGATATAAGATACACCTATATACTTTAACCCGACCGCACCTTGGGAAATATCGTGTTTTGTCACATGGTCATTATGCAGAAACTTGTATGAGAAAATAATACCCTCAAGAATTAATATGGAGTGACGAGAAGGGTATAAGATGATGAACTTGATCAGAGAGTGTTAATTACGAGAAACGTCGTCGTTTCCAAGAAAATTCCTGTATTATCCATAATGCCAATGCTATCGGTGCAGAGGTGTTGCCTCAGGGTGACTCTCATAAGCACAACGCCTATACATGACATACATTTCATGAGTGAATCATATACCAATCAATAACTTCATAGACTTTTCATTTCCATTGTGCATATTTATTTTCGGATGAAGACATATTAATGACAGATGATATTCATTAAAATCAATATAATTCAGGTTGTTAGAACTCCTACGGAAAAGGGACGTCTATTACATTTACTATAGATAAACTCATCATTAGCTTCGACGGGCGACCTGATTTAATGTGAATACAAAATAGGAAACCTCACATGCAGTGCCGAGAATCTTAGAAAAATGAGCTCGTTAGAGTTTAATTTTATTGGGCCAGCCAAAGTTCAGTTTCACTTTTAAGTTGATTGTTTGTTAATAGGGGGCTTCCATGCTAGATCAATCAACCAAATATCGATGGCTAAAATGTAGGTCTATGGAATCTTTCATTTAAACTTTCTGGATCATTTTCAATGCCATTTTCAAGGTAGAATTAAGTGTCTTTTCAAGTGTCCTTTAACCAATTTTTAATGATAGCAGACAAATGAACGGCCTAATTTTGTCAAATGCAGGATAACAGCTCCCTGATTAACAGACATTATTAATAATAAATGTTGATTTGGGAGCGAGTTGTGATTCCCACAAGACCCTGAATAATTGCTTTACTTTTATGGTAACAGGCGTACTGAAACTCTCAAATACATGCCACAATTAAGGAAGGGGCGCTTTCTATCATACCATATTAGTTTTCACATAAATACTTTACTGAACCATTGTGTTCAAATCTGATCCTTCGGTAGCATTTCTTGCCAACACATGGGGCGATGGGGCTGAATAGTCTAAAATTAGCGACAATGTTAGTATCGGCCGACCATAAAACTTGATCCCTCCAGACCTTGGGGCCTATCAATTCTTTTAGCTTGATTTCGGCCAGATCGGGAGCATACAGCACAACCAGCTATACCAGAAGGTTATTGGGTCTATATTTCCGGGCAGCTCTTGACCAGTATCCATTCACTCTTGGGTCAAGACTCCGCACGCGTGTGGTGAAAACTTTGACTAGGAAACCTAGCGCAGACGGGGATCAGAAGGGAACGCGAACCCACAACCTTGCAGTCACAAGTAAGAAGCAACCACCCTCCACATAAGCTCTTCAGGCCTCCAGATAAATATGATCCATGGATCAGGTCATGTTTTACTTCAGGGGATTTGTCAATAAGACGGGACACGATATATTTCGCCATGCTAGCACCCGGAACTCGACGAAATGAACGTTTCAGAGTTCTCTAAATTATCATTACCAAGAGGAAGCTTCGGGGTGTGTCTGTCAAGTTCCTTTCAGAACTGCAGAATGCTCCAGAAATTAGATAAATAAGTGAAGCGACTTTTTACCAGATTTGAAACCCGGTTTAGTGGGGGTTTTTTATGCTTAATAATCATACTGGTTAAAATGTATACGTTAAAATATATACTTAAACTTCAAAGTGGAACATTTCATATACCTTTCCCTTAAAATATCACGTCCCATTCCGATGTGCACATCCACGATCAATGTTCACTTATCATACGCATATCATCAGCAAGCATCTTTCGGGAGTGTACGTCATTATTACTCTTAAAAGGAGTTAACTAATTAATGTTCCATTTTGGTAATGCAACTGGTGTATCCGTACCAACGTTTATCATCAGCAGGCACCTTTAGCGGTGTGTGTCAGTTTCTGTAAGATTTGAAGATTTCCCCCGATTTATGATAAATAAAGTGAGTTCACTGATTGAAGCTGATGTCTCCTAGCCTTTCATGTGATGATAATGATGCACCTTGCCTAGGCTGCCTATAAATAGGAAGTAGTTTATTTTCAAAAGGCCACCTTTTATCTGCATGGTCATTCAACCGGACCTGAAATAAATCATACAGGTACTTTAACAGCCAAAGAGAAGAATTGTATGATTAGAATGGTATTAATAACACATTATTTCAAAACTTTCTCTATGAGTCAGAAATATTTATTACACCTCTGTAATGGAAGCTCGAATTAAGAGCACCAAGGTGTGCATATAAAGATTATAACAGCTCATATAAGGTTCCGTTAACTCAAATAAACATTGCATAAATAGTATTTGGGTCGACAACGAAAAAAGGTACAAAAATGGCGCATGGTAAGTCTAATCTGCTGGATGATATATTTGAACGTAAAAATAAGAGGAATAGCTCAACCGGAAAATATCAATCACATTAACATTATCATTGAGACGTCGTTGTCTGTCTGTCTGAACTGCGCGCTCGCGCGCACACACGCACACACACCCACTCGAAGCTCACAATAATGACAGACACCAGCATATAAGAAAAACGTATCTTTGTTTACTCTAACTAATAGAAAAATTACAGCGTACAATCACGTGATCTGTTAGAAATCCTGTGGCGCACACACGATCCGCTACACTCTAACGTCACTACCAAGACTACCAGTTCTTCTGCGCTCTACTCGTGCTCCCTCAGCCCCGCGTTAGTCACTAATAACCGTATCTCTATACCGCTCGTTTCTCTATTACTCTCCCGCCGGCCACACTTGAGCTCGTACTCTCGGCCTCGTTGACGAACCCTGCGTCGACCGTGCGGTTTTGCGGTGCTGGTCTGCGTCTCATCAGACACAAGAAACCATCCCGCTCCGTCGCAACTCCGTCTGCTGGACAGTACACCTACTCCACGCCCTTCGCTATATGGCCTTGCCAATGTGGCGTCACCCGTGGTAAAAAAAGGGTCTACAGCCCTAGCCTTTCGATGACACTCGAAGAACTGCTTCTTCTGCTGGAGATCCTTCTGTTTGGTTGTTGTGGATCGAGTGTGACTGATTTAAGCTTTATCTGTACATTAATATCGGATCCTGTTGATCGTTACTAAATATTCATAAGAAGCATGAATACCTATACGTGAACAATACGAAAAGTGTTCGGTAGGCATATGGGTATTGATAAACTTCGATACACGAGTTAAACCATTTACATACATGGTCGTGGGCCCTCGCTGCTGAACTGGTGACAAACGAGTGGCCGTGCACATATGTGTAAGTGTACAGTTTTGCGTTTGTTATTTTTAACCCGTCAGTGTCGTTATTTGTAATAAAGCATATGACCCAAATGGTTTCAAAACCTGAATATTTAATTCATGGAATTAAGAAATTACCTCCGCCTGCATTAAACAAGTCAGTCAGAGATATTCACCTACAACAATTATTGATACACATTGTCGTTTTATGTTTTTTTTATATATATTCTTAACACTATATTCTATAGTCAACGTATCATGTTAATGCTTGAGTTTTTAAAGATTCTTTCTTTAAAACTTTCTTTCTTATAAAGATGTGTATACAGTAGTAAGCATTCTAGCAAATGACAAATTTGCAGAAAACGTCCATTTGAGAATCGAACTGTTTGTCTGGCAATAAGAAGGAAAGGAAAGAGTTGGTATCACTGTAATGGAAGGAGTAACAGCAAAGGTCGTGGTTTATCATGAGATGTTACCGACGATATCAGTCTTATTCGACCTTCACTTTGCCTTCCTGGTCTTTCGGGCCTGTTCATTCGTGTAGCTTTTCTCAGCTCCCTGGGGACATTATAACCCAAGCAGCCGTATAAGGCACTAAAAAGTTATTCATTCTGCATTTGCCTGCCGCCCAAAATCAGTAACCGTTCACTCCCTGTTTAAGAGACGCGAACCCACAATGAATTACGATACAACGCTTTACAATATATGCTGAGTATACCAACAATAATGTTCAAGAAACTGTTGTCGAATTGTCAAAACACTTTGAACAAAATGACCCCTATAGCAAAACGCAAGGTAGTCGTGTCAGAGTCAACAGCGCCCTCTTGTGGTCACATTTGTATGGGAAACAATAAGGCTCTTATATGGTCAATGCATGATAAAATTATCAAGGTAGTCTTGATGGCCACGGAAAAATGAATAAATAATTTGTTACACACAGGGAAACAATGCAAAAAACTATATTCTTGAAATTTTACAAGTCCTGTTAAAAATTGATTAAAATGCCCAGATTTGTTTAAAATTAGTAATTATTTGGTTTTATTTAGAAATATTAATATAACCAGATATATCTCATTTAAAAAATCAGGCCACAAACAATACACGTCTTTTTTTTGCAACAGCCATATTATCAATGATTGCATATGTCATTAATATTTCAATTTTTTATTTATATGGGCAGATGTAACATTTATAGACCGAATACTGTAGAGGAATCAACTTCACTTCTCCGTTTATCTACTCAGCTGATATCTCAGATGTGTAACTTTGTCAGCAAATCTGCCTATTTGTCAGTTGTCCTTAATTTCGCCTTTTTGCTTGTTCTTATATCTTATCTTAAGCATTCTACAGGCCAAAGTTTTGCTGGAAATGCTTTGTTCCTACATATATTGTATATCGAGACAAATTCTTGAAGCTGTATGTGAATTTTTAATGGGTAGAAGTTGGAGGTTAAGGTCATTAAAACACTTGAAAACATTATTCTGATTACAACTTTGTCAACATTGGTCTTATGTTTACAAACTATGCCTCATTTTCTCTTTTTTTTGTAGCCCTTGTTCACTCATTTGACCGTTTCCCATCATTTCCGGCAAGCGCTCGACCTATGGTTGTCTTTTTTCTGTTGTTTCTCTGTAAAGTGGTTGGGAAGAAACATTCGAACGTAATTTTATTACTTTATTTGCTTTCAAATGGTAGAAATTTGATGGCAAATAAATCATTATCAGACAAACCTTGCTCTAATTGTCGCAGCGTTTCTGTAAAGTGTTATAATGAGAACAACTCCTCAATGTTATTTACGCATGTTTCAACGTTCCCATTAAATATATTGAGGAGTTTCTATAAAAATATAATATCCTGCATAAAGGGTGTTGATATACCAGATTTCTCTGAAAGCTATTCTCTCTCTCTCTCTCTCTCTCTCTCTCTCTCTCTCTCTCTCTCTCAGTGCTTTTGGTCTTTTCTTGTACCTTTATTTCCATCCTGTCTGCCTGTCTCCATCTCTCTCTCTCTCTCTCTCTCTCTCTCTCTCTGTGCGCTCCTGCTCTTTCCTGGTATTTGTTTCCATTTTTCTTCTGATTGTGCATTCCTTCTGTCAATCTCTCAGTTCCTTCTTGTCTTTTCCGCATCCATGCATCTATCGCTCTACCTGATTAAGTACTCTCTCTCTCTCGTCTGTATATGTACAGTAAATTTCACAATAATTTTCTACTGATTTTATTTCCCAACTTATCACAAAACACATATATGTAGTCAATCCATTAATAAATAGCAAAAATCACAATATAAAATGGACTCAATATTTTTAGTGAATTTTATCTGAAGGTCACTGTAAAATGTCATACTAAATTACTGTAATTTCATATTGCAAAATATCAGACGAAACTGACGTATGCAAAACGTAGTTCAATCTACACAATACGAAATCTCACCAATCGTTGAAGGAAATTGCCTCGGCAAATAAAAGTTTCCTTACAGAACCATTATATAAAGTTAAAAAAAAAACAACTTCAGGCTTACAACAGCTAATCCTACATTAGGATTACCTCGATATCAAGGTTACTCCAGTCCTTACTGCCTCCTTCTGAAACACGACAACATGTCCTTCAGTTCTGTTGTCAAAGTACGATTAGTACATATGAATATAAAGAACGTTAGTCCAGAGAATACCGGTGGGACATATTTGGCTACAACATAAGCCAATGGCTGTGGCTGTCCATAAAAATTGTGGAACATAAGAATAATCAAAACAGGGCCATTTAATAATATAAACATAGAATTCAATGTGATGGCTGTGGCACGATATTTCGCAATTACTGCTGTTAACGCTTCTGTATTCCCTTTGATTGCTGCCCTTTGCTCCCTTCTTTTGATCATATAAATTACCGTTAGTATGTTTGTAATGAACAAAGTCACAATGGCAATTACTTGTGACACAAGGTCTGCTGCCACAAGGAACTTTGAAATACTGTCAGGACAACTCGGACTGTTGTATTCTGCGGTTACCAAGGGAACAGCAGTCATGAGGCAGATGAACATCAGCAGGCTGAGAGAGCTGATTACGATCCTCTTCTTTGACCATCAGATGGAAGGGAACAGCCACAGCGCCCAGTTGCATCACGGACATCCCTACAATAGAACCATGGCCAAATACCGTGGATATGGTGATGACAGAGGTAGCGGCAGTACACGCGTAACTGGGAAGGTAGGCGATATCTAACCCCGTTCTGTTGACGACTAAAAGCACTGTCATAAATACACCGTTTCGCAAACACAAACATGAAAGGTACCAAGATACTGTTTGTGAACGGACCTTTTTGCGGACCATCAGGCCGGTTCCTAACAGGTTCAGGCAGAGGCTGAGGATTACAATCCTAAGATGCGTATACTCATCAACTTCAGTTCTAGGTGAACTCGTTGACACTGGGGGTGACATCACAATTGTTGTTAAGTCTCTTTCCGTTACATCTTCAGTCAAGCGACTTCTCAAGCCTGTTGTATGCGTTGCCATATGTTCTGTGTAAAGATATCCGCAAAAGACACTCAACGGTGTTGACCTGAAAAAAAGACGGAAGTAACCATTAGGCGATCATAACAGAGGTTTGTTGCTTGCCGGAATCAAAGATTTCGGCAAGCATATTACTCAGTTGCGTATGTCTGTTTGTCTGTTTGTTGCTTGCCGGAATCAAAGATTTCGGCAAGCATATTACTCAGTTGCGTATGTCTGTTTGTCTGTTTGTTGCTTGCCGGAAATCTTCGATTTTCGCAAGTATGTTGATCACCCGCGTATGTTTGTTTGTTTGTTTGTTTGTTTGTCTGTCTGTCTGTTTGTTTGTCTGTATGTACACGCTCTACAGGCCACAGTTTTTAAGCAATCGCTCTGAAACTTATGCATTAAGTGTAAGATTGGTTCTCCTCGGAGCCTATTGTTTTTGGTCATGATCGGTCAAAGGTCAAGGTCAGGGTCACCAAAAAACCTAAAATTTTTACTTTCTTCATATCTTTGTCAATAATAATCGTATCCGCATAATCTGTAGCTCATTTTATTCCTCACTATGTTAGCTTTCCAAGTGCTGGCAAATTTTTCCGGTCAATGGTTACCATGGTAACGTATTTTTGGGGGAAATTCAGAAAATTCGAAAATTTCCCTCCAAATTTCTCATTATTCAAGTTAGAGAGGTCTAGTTTTTTGCAATGCATAGCATTTAATATGCTCTGTGCGAAATTAATGTAAGTCTCGCAAAATCTCGTGCCATTTGTCGTCAAATGAGACTTTTCGATATTTCATTAAATACGATTTACAGGTGGCAGTTTTACAGCTAAGGTTCTGAAAGTGACATATTTTCTGTTGTTCTGTATTATCTCGAACTTGTTTTTTCATTTTTCGGAAATAGCCACCAGGGGGCGTGGTACTGGAAACACTACAACTTATCATTTTTCCGCAATATCTAAAAAAATATTAAGCATAGAACAATTTTTTTTGTCGCATCTAAAATTAGGATCATTGCCTTATTCCTTCGTACATTTAGCCTTGTGCTGCCGTTACCATGGTTACCAAATTTTGGGGTAAAACTTGACAATCTGAAATACGGAGTGTTCCTGCTTCTGTCTCTGTCAATATTTGCGATAGAACGCTCTGGTTTTTGGCGTTAGATAGCATTAGTTTACTTCTTAGTCATTCAATAGAAAGGCTCGTCATATCTCGCAGCGTTTCTCGTGAAACGAGAACACGAGACCATTCAAAGAAATGCCTATAATTCTGTCGTTTTTTACGCTACAGACACATGGTTTTCAGCGTTGGGTAGCGCCTGACACTCGCAGTCACATTCAGGGGTCATATTGTAAGTCTCGTCAAATCTCGCGCCGTTTTTCGCCAAACCACGAAGACCCGCGCAATTGCCGCAAGTGGCGACAGGGTCCTTACGGTGGGCGGCCGGCGTGTGCAGCGGTGCGTGACGGCCTCTCCGGGCCCTGTCTATGATCATACATGTCGGAGGCACAGTCCATACTTTATTGCTTGCCGGAAATCTTCGATTTTCGCAAGTATGTTGATCACCCGCGTATGTTTGTTCCTTCATCTTATGTTTTACACTAATATCTCAAAACTTATGTTTCATTTTCCGGATATGGCTGCTAGGGGGCGTTGCACTAGACACATCCAAACAAATCAAACATCCAAACATATTTCCGTAAGAGTAAACCTATGTTACACAAACAGTAACTTATTTTCTTTCTCTTGGCCTTCTGCAAAATATGGTAACGTCATCTGGTGTACATCTTGTGTTACTTCTTTCAGTATGTCTGTCTGTTTGTCAGTTATCTTCAAATTCGCCTACTTGCTGGTTCTTGCATCTCACATATAGCAATCAACAAGCCAGATTTTTTTAGGAATCCTTTTGAAACGATTACATCTTATGCCATTCACTAATATCACGAAACGCATCTGTCGTCTCCAGGATATGTCCACTAGAGGGCGCTGCAGTCGAACATCCCCAATATATCATTATTTGGCCATGTCTCCAAAACTGGAAACCTCAATTACATAAACTATACCTTATTTTCTTCCTCTGAGTCTTCCCCATGACCTGGTTAAGTCATCTTGTCTTCATCTTGTGTCCCTTTGTCAGTATGTCTGTTTGTTTGTCAGTTGTCCTCAAATTCGCCTGCTTGTTTGTTCTTCCGTCTCACTAATAGAATTCTACAGGCCACAATTTTGAAAGAATCTTTTTTAAACTATTAAATCTTATGTCTTACAGTTATATCTCGAAATAGATTATTAGCGAATCTGTGAGCTTATGCTATAGGGGATTCTTAATATTCCTCATGAATAATTAATCAGCTAGCGAAAGCGAGGCTTACTGGGAATAACAGGGAGCATGTGCTCACTCACCATGGCTATGTACAGCAACACAGACCTGTCAGTTGTTCCATTTATCCACTTCAAATTTGTGGATGCTTACAAACAAATTTTGTTAAAAACATCTGGAAAGAAGTGTAAATCCAAAGGAATCTGCTGCTATGAGCACAATGAGAACCCGACTTGTAAGGGAGGTACTTTCCAGTGACTCTTAATATAATAAAGTTAAAGACCCTTAATTGGGCTCACATCTACTTGGCTCTACGGTCTATGCTAGCTATGAATCAAACCACAGGATGCCATTAATTGCCCGAGGTCAATTAAAATATCAAGATATACAAGTGTCGGGCACAGGTGCTGACTGATACACATTCCAGACGGCACAGAATGAGGTGGTCTGTGCATGGTTCCTCTGATGGTGTACATTAATACTAAGTTTCTTGTTTCATGTACAGTAGGCACCAAGAGACACACACACCAAAACACTTTCGGCAGTACGCTGCTTATACTGCCATTATAAAGTCATTAACTTAATAAAGACTAATAAAGCATAAATGAAACATGTCTGCCTCTGTGATTGTTAAAAGTGTTCTGAAATGAAATTATGAAATGTTTTCTATTCACAAGCCTATTAAAAATATAGATGTAGGTATGCTGTATCTGGCACCAATAGAAAATACTCTGTATTTTTAGTGGCATAACCAACACATAGCTTTCAAGTGAAACACTATGTCACAGGTCATTTTAAAAAAAATATATCGCTCCTCATTAGATAGTGATATGGTAAGTTCCTAGGCATGGCAAGGATTATATTAGTGCATGGGCAGAAACAGAATTGTATAAATGATACCTTTTTCCTGCAAGACTTTACATAATTTGAGAAAAAAATATAAAAATATGTAAGGTATGAAATATGGAATAATATATTCATTTTAATTAATGCTCAACACTTCACCAGCTCCAATCCTTTTAACTCAGGTTAGTTACTTCAAAAATTCTTTATAAATCGAATATGAAAAGTAATGTCTCATATACTAAAACTTCATATTTGTTATGAATAAAGAGTTAAAATATACTGACGGCGTGTCCTACAGCTGTAGACATAAACTGCATTGACAAACAATGGAAACGGTGACACAAGAATTGCATGAGTTAAATATTCTTTAAATTACAGTGGGTCTAGGCCGGTCATGTGGGGATATATCTATAATTGTTTCGCAATCATGTAATTTAAGGGCCTTAAAGCTATCCACAGATGCCATCTTAGAGGGCCTCAAGTAAAAATGAGGAAATGATGACAATAAGTTTTGGTAATACAAAATATAAGCCCCTTCAACCAATTGAGACATACCAATGTATCTATTATCTATAAACCAGTAAGGGGATCAATGCTTCGCTGGTAAAAACTATATGCAGATCTTTGCTAAATGTCACCATCAAGTTAAATATGTTGGTAGTCTTCTATCATTATTTATTTATGTTATTTATTTATTTTAATAAAGTACAATTAATTGCATGTGTATGGAAACAGATTTTGTGAAACAGCACAGTATTTTAAAATATATTGACACGTACATAAAAAAGGTAAGGCAAAACCAAATGAGGGCATGGACCATGTAAAAATGATATTTTAATATGTGCCTTTATAAATTGATACAGATCATTAAAAATCATTGTTCTAAAATGGTTGTTCATTTACTTAATTCTATGAACAAATATAACAAACAGCAGACCAAACCAGGAACATATGAATACACAATCACAAAGAGTCCCTCGTCCAGATGTATGAATTAATTAGTAATTTCCACTGTTTCTTTCTACCTGGATCACTTATGAAAACTAATGAAAATCAAATCTGATGTACAATTAGTAAATGAGTAGGATGAGAGAACAGAATAGGCTGTGACACGACCTGCCTTGCTGGGCTAAACTGTATCAGCACATGTGTTACTGCTGTGACAAGTAAGCACGTGTCTTTGTTATTCCCCATTGGCCTCGCTTTGGCCTCTGGTATGTGTGGCATGCATAGAATTTAAGAGTCCCCTATGGTGCAGCGTCGTCCGTCGTCTGTAGGTTAACCATAGTTATCTCAAAAACGGCAGGAACTAGCATTACCAATTTTTTTGTAAATAAACAGTCATCTGAAAAGCACTATCGGATTTTGTTTATTTTTTGGCTTTCTGCATTTACTGAGATTTTATAGGGAAAAAGCTAAAAAAAACTTTAAAAATTTTCTTCTACGAAACTGTCAGGCCAAATAGGCCAATATTTCTAAGAAATGATCTCTTGATCAATCTATCTCAAGTTTGTTCGATTGGTTTCAGTTCGGAGATTAAACAGGAGGTTGAACTTAGTCATCTGCCAAAAAAGCAAACTAAAATTAAAATCTCAGAAACGGCTAGAGCTGTCATTACCAAATTTTATACCTATATTTGTCTCATATGTCATATCTGAAATTGAGGTATTGGTGGCGCCACTTGCATTGATCTGTTTTTTACAAGAAAAAAATGTAATTTTAGTCTCCAGGTTATACTCTGTTTTATGATGAAACTGTTAAGCTGATTGGTTTAAACTTTACAAGAATTATTCTATGGTAGGTTTCTGCCAGTTTTATAAGAAGAGATTGGGTAAATGCAACTTTAAAAAAGCAGTGTAGCCAATTGAAAACTATGATTTATTTTCTTCCTCTGAGTCTACTCGATAATCTGAGTAGGTCATCTGGTCTTATTCTTGTGTCATTTTTTGAGTATGTCTGTCTGTTTGTCAGTGATCCTAAATTTCGCCTGCTTTGCTGGACCTTGCTTCTTGCAGTTAGCAATTTTCAGGACACAGTTTTCAGGGAATCCTTTTGGAACTGGAACAACATCTTATTTCTTACATTAAAGTCTCAAAAGAGATTTTTAATGTTTGGGATATGGCCGCTACCATATATTGGCCATACCTCCGACACTATAAACTCTACCTACTCATTTTGCTTCTATTTACGTTCCCAACTTTTTTTCTGGTAGTCTGTTATCTCAGATGTGTCAGTATATCTGTCTGTTTTGAGCCAAGTCTACTTTCATGATCTTTTGTGTGATATATGTCATTCAACATGCAACACTTTCCAGCAATCGCTCTGAAAGTCATTCAATTTATAGAAAAGCGACAGTTTCTCCTGCTTGTTTCGCTGTCTTATTTCCAGCCATTTCCGGCAAGCGTTCGACCTCTGGTCGTCTAGTTTGTTTGTTTGTTTGTTTGTCTGCACTCTCCTGGCCACAATTTTGCCACAATCACCTTGAAACTTACAGGGATGATGAAAAACATAATGTCTAGGTGCCCTATTGTTTTTGGTTAAAATAGGTCAAAGGTCAAAGGTCAAGGTCACGACAGGTATGGTTAACGGTTTTTGCACTATAACTTCGCCATAAATAGGCTTATCCACTTCTGCAATAGCTCATTTTTTTCGTCATCACCTGGCCTGTCATCTGGTGTGTAGCTGACTCAAATTTGAAGTAACCATGGTAACAAATTTTTGGGGAAAATTCATGATATTCGAAAATAAGGGGTCTTATTTTTGTAACTTTGTCAGTTTTAAAGCTAGAGTGATCTAGTTTTTTGCATCAGGAAGCATTCAACTAGTACTACAAGATTTTATTACAAGTCTTGCAGTATCTCGTAAAATATTTCGTGAATAGAGATATTTCGAGATTTAATTCATCTTGCACCAAAGGCCACATTATTGCAGGAATCTTTTTGAAACTGACATATTATAAGTCCTACACTAGTATCTCGAAATTGTTTTTTCATTTTTTGAATAGGGCCACTAGGGGGCGCTGGATGCGAACCTCCCGAACATATCATATTTTGGCCATATCTCCAAAATTATAAGCCTCAATGACATAAACTATAGCTTATTTTCTTTCTCTGAGTCTTCTCCATAACCTAGTGTAGTCATCTGGTCACAATTTTGTGACACTTTGTCAGTGTGTCTGTCTGTTTGTCAGTTGTCCTCAAATTCGCCTTCTTGCTCTTGCGGCTCACATATAGCATTCTACAGGCCACAGTTTTGAAAGAATCCTTTTGAAACTATTACATCTTAAGTCTTACACTAATATCTCGAAACCAATTTTTCATTTTCCGGATATGGCCGCTAGGGGGCGCTGAACTCGAACCTCTCCCAACATATCATGCTTTGGCAATATCTACAATACTATAAACCTCAGTTACATAAACTGTAGCTTTTTTCTTCCTTTGAGTCTTCTCCTTAACCTGGATTAGTCATCTGGACTCAATCTTGAGTCACTTTGTCAGTGTTTTCGTCTGTTTGTCAGTTGTCCTCAAATTCGCCTGCTTAATTGTTGGCTCTTGCGTCTCACATGTAGCATTCTATAGGCCATAGTTTTGACGGAATCTTTTTGAAACTATTACATCTTATGTCTTACGCTAATATCTAGAAATAAATTTTTCATTTTCCGGATATGGCCACTAGTGGGCGCTGCACACGACCCTCACACATACCATTATATTGGCCATATCTCTACACCAAAAGCCTCTGTTATATAAACTATAGCTTATTTTCTTCCTTTGAATCTTCTCCATAACCTCATTAAGGCATCTGGTTTCAATCTTCTGTCACTTTGTCAGTGTGTCCATCTGTTTGACCGTTATCCTCAAAGTCGCCGGCTTGCTGGTTCTTATGCCTTACATATAGCATTCTACAGGCCACGGCTTTGACGGAATCCTTTTAAAACTGGGACATCTCATGTCATACACTAATAATACGAAACGCATTTGTCGTCTTCGGAATATGTCTGCTAGAGGGCGCTACAGTCGAGCCTCCCAAGTATATCATTAATTCGCCATACCTCCAAAACTATAAATCTAAATTACATAAATTATAACTCATTTTCTTCCTTTGAATCTTCTCAATAACTAGCTTATGTCATCTGGTGTCAATC
This sequence comes from Sipunculus nudus, assembly GCA_026874595.1. Lineage (NCBI taxonomy): Eukaryota > Metazoa > Annelida > Sipuncula > Golfingiida > Sipunculidae > Sipunculus > Sipunculus nudus. The sequence continues at coordinate 2,276,812 of CM049317.1, forward strand.
TTGTCTCACAAAGTCACTATGTCCCTCTGTTCGTCTTTTGTTGTCAGCTTTGTCTGCTTGCCTGTTCTTTTGTCTCATATGTCATTCTACGGGCCACATATTCTCAGCAATGTCCCTGAGAGTCATTCCATTAATAGAAAACCGACAATATGTTCTGTCTGTCCGTCTGTGTTTCACTTCCGAATTCCGGCAAGCGTTCGACCTATGGTCGTCTAGTTTGTTTGTTTGTTTGTTTGTCTGCACTCTCCTGGCCACAATTTTGCGACAATCACCTTGAAACTTACAGGGATGATGAAAAACATAATGTCTAGGTGCCCTATTGTTTTTGGTTAAAATAGGTCAAAGGTCAAAGGTCAAGGTCACGACAGGTATGGTTAACGGTTTTTGCACTATAACTTCGCCATAAATAGGCTTATCCACTTCTGCAATAGCTCATTTTTTTCGTCATCACCTGGCCTGTCATCTGATGTGTAGCTGACTCAAATTTGAAGTAACCATGGTAACAAATTTTTGGGGAAAAGTCATGATATTCGAAAATAAGGGGTCTTATTTTTGTAACTTTGTCAGTTTTAAAGCTAGAGTGATCTAGTTTTTTGCATCAGGAAGCAATCAACTAGTACTACAAGATTTTATTACAAGTCTTGCAGTATCTCGTAAAATATCTCGTGAATAGAGATATTTCGAGATTTCATTCATCTTGCGCCAAAGGCCACATTTTTGCAGGAATCTTTTTGAAACTGACATATTATAAGTCCTACACTAGTATCTCGAAATCGTTTTTTCACTTTTTGAATAGGGCCGCTAGGGGGCGCTGGATGCGAACCTCCCGAACATATCATATTTTGGCCATATCTCCAAAATTATAAGCCTCAATTACATAAACTATAGCTTATTTTCTTCCTCTGAGTCTTCTCCATAACCTAGTGTAGTCATCTGGTCACAATTTTTGGACACTTTGTCAGTGTGTCTGTCTGTTTGTCAGTTGTCCTCAAATTCACCTGCTTGCTCTTGCGTCTCACATGTAGCATTCTACAGGCCACAGTTTTGAAAGAATCCTTTTGAAACTATTACATCTTAAGTCTTACACTAATATCTCGAAACCAATTTTTCATTTTCCGGATATGTCCGCTAGGGGGCGCTGAACTCGAACCTCTCCCAACATATCATGCTTTGGCAATATCTCCAAAACTATAAACCTCAGTTACATAAACTGTAGCTTTTTTCTTCCTTTGAGTCTTCTCCATAACCTGGAGAAGTCATCTGGACTCAATTTTGAGTCACTTTGTCAGTGTTTTCGTCTGTTTGTCAGTTGTCCTCAAATTCGCCTGCTTGTTGGCTCTTGCGTCTCACATATAACATTCTGTAGGCCACAGTTTTGACGGAATCCTTTTGAAACTATTACATCTTATGTCTTACACTAATATCTAGAAACAAATTTTTCATTTTCCGGATATGGCCACTAGTGGGCGCTGCACATGACTCTCACACACATACCATTGTATTGGCCATATCTCTACACCCAAAGCCTCAGTTACATAAGCTATAGCTTATTTTCTTCCTTTGAGTCTTCTCCATAACCTGATTAAGGCATCTGGTTTCAATCTTCTGTCACTTTGTCAGTGTGCCCATCTGTTTGTCCGTTATCCTCAAAGTCGCCTGCTTGCTGGTTCTTACGCCTTACATATAGCATTCTACAGGCCACAGCTTTGACGGAATCCTTTTGAAACTGAGACATCTCATGTCATACACTAATAATACGAAACGCATTTGTCGTCTTCGGAATATGTCTGCTAGAGGGCGCTACAGTCGAGCCTCCCAAGTATATCATTAATTCGCCATACCTCGTAAACTATAAATCTAAATTACATAAATTATAACTCATTTTCTTCCTTTGAATCTTCTCAATAACTAGCTTATGTCATCTGGTGTCAATCTTGTCTCAAAAAGTCAGTATATCTGTCTGTTTGTCTTTTGTTGTCAGCTTTGTCTGCTTGCCTGTTCTTTTGTCTCATATGTCATTCTACGGGCCACATATTCTCAGCAATGTCCCTGAGAGTCATTCCATTAATAGAAAACCGACAATATGTTCTGTCTGTCCGTCTGTGTTTCACTTCCGAATTCCGGCAAGCATTCGACCTATGGTCGTCTAGTTTTCTTTTCAGTTTGACAAATTACACAATTTTGTTTCACTGCCCAATCAGTCAATCCTAGTTGGCAATGATAATTTGGCTGTTTAGCCAACTAGAATCAATATCAGGGAATCGATTGCAGTCGTCTTTCATCATTTTGCATTCATAATGTGGGAAACAATCAATTATTTCAACATTATGCTACGTATGAAGAATTCACAAGAGAGTATATGTGAAATCACAACCCAAACTGTAACCCCGTCTCTATGGTAACGAGTCATGTCCTGTATCGTGTACAAGTTGACTGCGTCTAGTAACCCGTGAGAGCTGTGCTTGTATTCGTGCGGTCAGAAATTCAACAAACATGCGGAGGGGTTTATCTATATGCTGAATAGTAAGAAACTTAAAAAAAACTCGATAGTAAATACACTAAAATGCTAACGATTAGTCCGGTTTATGTCAATTGTCAGTCTACCAGTAGGCCATGGGGCGTTGTAAAAATGACGAAAATATTTGCATCCTTATGGAACCTTCTAATGCGTTCCTCAGACCTTAAATAATAGATACCCATTTAAAGACTCAAGACGGTTTCATGTCGTTTTCATGACGGTTGTATATCGTGGGATACAAAAATATCAGATACAGTTCTTTTAAAATAACAGTGTTAATTAATCATGGATGTTTTAAATACCGGCAGTATTTGGAAATCAGCCCCTTAGAAAGGCACTATTTTTCAACTATTAGCAAATATTCAAGATTTATCATTATACACTACTAATTTAATCTCAATATATTTTTTATTATACCGAGATAAAACAATACATCGCAGTACAGGCTAAAATAAATATACTCTATGGGAAATTAGAAATATATACATGGCGAAACTCCTCACAGAAATTCTGCTCTTTGATTCAGTTACTTCACAAGCGTACTGCTCGATCGCCGTTTGAGATGTGAAATGAGTGGTATCAGATACACCCATATACCTTAACCCAACCGCACCTTGGGATATAACATGTTTTGTCACATGGTCATAATGCAGAAACATGTATGAGAAAATATTACCCTCCAGAATTAATATGGAGTGTCGAGAAGGGTATAAGATGATAAAATTGATCAGAGAGTGTTAATTACGAGAAACGTCGTCGTTTCCAAGTAAGCCCCTGTATTATCTATAATGCCAGTATCTATAATGCCAAAGGTGCAGAGTTATTATGTGTTGCCTCAGGGTGACTCTTTTAAGCACAACGCCTATACGTTACATACATTTCATGGGTGAATCATATATCAACCAATAACTTCAAAAACCCGTCATTTTCATTGTGCATATTTTTTTTTTCGGATGATATGACAGATGATATTCATTTAAATCAATATAATTCAGGTTGTCAGAACTCCTACGGAAAAGGGACGTCTATTACATTTACTATAGATAAACTCATCACTAGCTTCGACGAGCGACTTGATTTTATGTGTACACAAATTGGAAACCTCACCTGCAGTGCCAAAGTTGAGTTTTCACTTTTAAGTTGTTTGCTTGTTAATAGTGGACTTCCATGCTAGATCAATCAACCAAACATCGATGGCTAAAATGTAGGTCTATGAGTCTTTCATTTTAACTCTCAGGATCATTTTCAATGCCATTTTCAAGGTCTAAACAAGTGTCTTTTCATATGTCTTTAACCAATCTTTAATGATAGGGGACAAATAAATGGCCTTATTTTGTCAAATGCACGATAACAGCTCCCTGAATAACGGACATTATAAATGAAAATGTTGATTTTGGAGCGAGTTGTGGTTCCCATAAGACCCTGAATAAACGCTTTACATTTTAAGTTAACAGGCGTACTGAAACTTTCAACACCTGCCACAATGAAGGATTAGGCAATTTCTATCAATAAATTATAGTTTTCACATATAAATACTTAATAGAACCTTTGTGTGTATAAGGATCAAGTCTTATCGTTCGGTAGCATTTATTGCCAACACATGGAGCGATGGGATTATATAGTCTAAAATTAGCGACATTGTTAGTATAAACCGAGCTAAAAATTTGGTTTTCCCAGACCTTGGGGCCTATCAATTCATTTAGCTTGATTTCGGCCAGATCGGGAGCATTCAGCACAACCAACTATACAAGAAGGTTATTCGGTCTACATTTCCCGGCAGCTCTTGACCAGTACCCATTCACTCTAGGGTCAAGACTCCGCACGCGTGTGGTGAAAACTTTGACTAGGAATAGCAGCGCAGACGGCCGTCAGAACAGAACGCGATAGCACAAACTTTCAGTCACAAGTCCAGCGCCCTAACAAGTACTAAACCAAGCTCCACATAAGCTGTTCAGGCACTCAAATAAATATGATTCATGGATCAGGTCATTTTTTACTTAAGGGGATTTGTCAATACGACGGAGACACAATATATGTCGCCATGCTAGCACCCGGAACTCGACGAAACCAACGTTTCAGGGTTCTCTAAACTATAATTTTCCAAGTTGAAGCTTCGGAGTGTGTCCGTAAAGATCCTGTAAGATCTGTAGATTGCTCCAGAAAATTAGATAAATAAGTGAAGCGACTTTTCACCAGATTTGACACCCGTCTTTGTGGTTTTTGTTTGCTTTATAATCGTACTTGTGAAAATGAACGTGTTAAAATATACACTTCCTGTCAGAAAATACAAAAATCTACCTCTGTGAAATGGGTTTAGTTATACTTGTAAAATTAACAAGCTAATTCAGATCAATTTAACGCATTTGTTATGGATTGTGTTGATGTAATTATGAAGTCATACAACTAACACATAGAAGATGTAAATGATAAATTCTTAATATTTCTTGCGAAATTGTTATTTAAAGAATTGTGGTTTTCCGAAGACCCTGGATGAAATCTTTACATTTTGAGGTAACAAACGAGTAGAAACTTTCATTGTAGGTGCCACGATGATGAAAAATGTGGTCTATCATAATATCTGTTATCAAATACAAATTCTTTATTGGACCATTATGTGTTTTAAGTTCAAATCCAATGATTCGGTGACATGTATTGCCAACACATGAATCGGTGGAGGTTTATATTCTAACATTACCGAAGATAATAATACTGGGTCTTCCCGGTTTTTCGGGCCTGTCGTTTCTTTTAGCTTTGTTCCATTTGTAATGGATGATGTTAATGTAACTTCAATGCACCCTAGGGAATAAATTGTTTTCTTTTCATGGTCGTAATGGGCTTATACATGTTTTAGAAATAAAGCCTTTATTCAGAGAGAATTAATATGGGATTGACGTTTTGCGTATCTGAAGATAAACTTGATCAAAAACGTAATAAAAAAGTCATCGTTTAAATGGTCCCGCCAGTAGTATTACTGTATATGATCCCAGTGATGTCGGGGCATAGAAGCCTCTGTGTGACTTAAATCAGCATTTAAATCAGTAAAAGATGAGTGTAAACTATATTCAGGGTGGACTCTTTTTGAAAAGGGACGTTGATTACATTTACTACCGATATTCTCATCATTAGCTTCGAGAGATTTAATGTGTACACAAAATTGGACTTCATAAGCAGTGTCGGAAACGTGGAAGTAATGTATCAGTCAGAGAGGGATTAGATTAGGACAGCAAAAAGATTTTTTTTTATAGGGGATTGCTTGTTAATAAAAAGCATCCACAGTTGATCAAACGGCTTTTGAATGAAGTTAAATGTGGATGCCACCTTAGAATTTGGCTTCCAATGTTTCGTCCTCGATAAAATCGAAAGTAGGCCAATAAATGCGTTTTTATGTTGGAGATGATGTGTTTGTATGTATTTTTTACTGCGGTAAGGATATGTACATCCTTAGAATTCCAGCAATGTTTTAGAAAACGTGACAGGGCGGTATCACACGCTTCTTCTCATTGTTAACATTCTGGCGTTAAACAGGCCCTGTGACTACTGTACCTGCGGGCTTTGGGTACTTAATCGTCCTACTGCTGTATCATACCACTAAGGTACCCATGAAAGGCAAATTTGTGAGAGAAACGCCGCCGTTCGGCACGGCGTTCCAGTTAAGCTTGAAGAGCGCTTTCCCCGGGGTCGGGATCCATCGTGGAAAATCTCACCGCCTGAACCGCCACTATGCCAAGGAAGCCGGCTAATATCATTGCTTGTTAATATCAGACATCCATGCTAGACCAGTCAACCAAATCGGTGATGGGACATGTGTAGCTAGATGCCATCCTACATTAAAAATTTAAAGGTCGTTTTATTGAAATGTTTATTCAACAGTTCAAACCGTTCAACAATAAATGCCGAGTATAACAACAATATTATTGAAGAAACTGTTGTCGAATTGTAAATACATGTTAACACTGAAAACAAAATTACATCTATAGCATGATGGAGGAAGCCGTGTCAGAGTCACCATCGCTCCCTGATGGCCACACTTGTACAGAAAACAGTGCAGCCCCCAGTTCTAATAGACTCACTGTCAGTCATCCTTAGAAGGGGTTTAGATCCGACAGGCATAATTTCAGTCTTGTCAGTATTCAATTAAAGTTTGTTGCTGGTCATCCATGATAGTATATCCCCAAAACAAGCTTGTATGCTTAACTTGACAGAGCTGAACTCACCTCCATGTAATTCGCTGTGTAAGCCTAAATTTCCAAACCGCATAATGACGGAGTATTATATATTATGGTAGTATGTTACACAAAATATATAAATGAATGTTCCTTTCAGGTATTTGTACCTGTACCTTTACCTAGGTACACAATTCAGAGTACCTTTACCTGGCTTTCATGAGTAGGAAGTACCTTGTACCTGTAACTGGTACTAAAAATCATGTACCTGGTATAAGGTACTCCAGGTAAAAATTTGATGCTGATACTTGAAATGGACACCAGGCTTGGGTCAATTGCATGTACAAAGCTGTCACCTCTGTCAGGGCAGTTAGCCATCTTAGGCAGGGGTAATTACAAAGCATTCATCCTTGCTGCCTTAGTAGCTAGCCACCTGGCAAGCAAGCTGGTCCACCTCCGGCCTCTAAACAGGAAGTCATTGCAGCATTATATTATCAGCACAAGTATACAGCAAGCAACAAAGGATAGATACATGGGGTTGCCTACAAGCCCCATGTCTAAAGTTGGCTATTATGTTCACTGAATAGGATTGGGGCCAGTTACTTGTACCTGTATCTTTATACACAATTCACAGTTTTGTGACCTGTAATATTACAGGTTTTCCAAAATACTGGAATGGAAATCAGGTTTGGTCAAGTAAGTTACTGAGCTGTCATCCCTGTCAGGGCTGTTACCTAGACCAGGCAGGGGTAATCACTAAGCTTTCAACCCTTTGAACTTGAGAGGACTTGGACTTGTAGCATGCTGGCCTAGCTACCTAATGCCTCTACACAGGAAGTTCAATGTGGCATTATCAGACATAAAGGGTACAGGGCAAAGAATATGGACAACGTTGCTTGCTCCATGTAGATACTTGTTGTCTAGTATGTATAGAGAACATTGATGTAGAATATATGTAGAAGTAAAGAGGGTATGACTGATGGAGATGTACACACATGACAGAATAAACACATTAATAATAATTTATTATTAATAAAGTAAAAAACGTCAAAATTTGTAAATAAGATTGTTAGTATGCATGTGTTAAGTGGGTCCAAATAAATCACTATTGAAAAAATGGCACATTTTTCCAAATGAATAAAGGACAAAAGGTAAACAACATTAATGTATACTGCATGTATTCATTTAAATCATTCATGAAGGTGAATACTTCTGCAATGTATTTGGATACGAATACAAATACATTTGTACTTTTTACAAATGTATTCGAATACGAATACGAATACTGAAAATACCTGTATTCGAATACAATGAATACAAATACTGAATACGAATAGCCCATGTCTGATATATATATATATATATATATATATATATATATATATATATATATATATATGGCCAATATATGATAAATGATCAAGTCAATACTGTTTTGTATTGTATTGTTATGCACGTGAATTCAATGAAAAAATGTATATTCTTGAAATTGTACAAGTTCTGTTGAAAATTAATCATAATGCCCTGAATTTATTTTTACAATGGAAAATAAAAATGTGATAGTTTTAAGATGGGTATTGATTTGGTTTTATTTAGAAATTTGAATATTGACAAAAATATCTTATTTTAAAATTAGGTTACAATTACACACTTTGTTCCTGTTTTGCATTCAGCTGTATCATGGATCATTGCATATGTCATCAATATTTTAATCGTTTAAATATGTGGGCAGGTGTAACATATAGAGACCTAATGCTGCAGAGAAATCAACTTCACATTTCACTTCCGTGTCAACTTAAATTGAATATGCAGACAAATACAAAATAATTCGTTTATGCTTTCGCAGTTGCTATTATATTATTATTATATACATTATTATATTGCTATTATTATATACAGCCTGATAGATACTTGGTATCAAGTGACCCGACAGCTAATAATCTGAAATGGAGTTAATATAGCCCCCGGGGGCACCTTAATTCTATTCTTCAGATTACCCGCCGCCTTAATTTAACAAATTGCAAACACAAAAAATTTAAATGTTAATTATCTTTGTGTCGCGTCAAAAAATTGCCCATCAATACTAATGTGTTCGATCACTAGCTTGTTTGGTCAGGAACAAAGGGGAAGGACAGCAGGGTGCGACAGCTAAGCCGGTTCCGGATGAGGCAGGACGTCCCACTACCTCCAGCAGAGATACCACCAGTCCCCAGGCCCACCCGATGGAACAACATGACTTGGACACACCAGAGGGACTAAAACGGCAAGTTATGTATTTAACAAGCCACCTCTCGACCCTTGAACAGGAACTGAACAATGTTAATGACAGATTATCCAAGGCAGAGGCAGAGAATACAGAACTACGCAATAAATGTGATAAATTAGAAAATCAGTCTAGGCGGAACAACTTGTTGTTCCATGGTATCCCAGAAAGTAATGGACGGGAAAGCTGGGAAGAATGTGAACAGAAAGTAAAATCAGTAATGAAGGACAAAATGGGAATGAATTCAGAAACTGTAGATAATGAAATTAGTATCGAAAGAGCACACCGGTTACCTGTTAAGTCTAGAGATGGAAAGCCAAGACCTGTAATTGTAAAATTTGTGTACTATAAACAGAAAGAAAGTGTCATGAAACAGGCTAGACAAACATTGAAAGATTCAGATTTCAGAGTATCGCATGATTTTAGTGAACATGTCAGGCTTGCAAGGCGTAATCTTATCCCCTTTATGGTAAAGGCTAGAGATGATAACAAAGAAGCTTTCCTATCTTATGATAAACTTTCTATTGAAGGACAAATGTTCAAATGGGATTTTTATTCAAATTAAAAGTGATGGTAGGGAAAACTAAGAACGATAAATAACGGCTAGGCCAGGGTCTGAATGTTTCCAAAACACTTGTGAAATCAGTATTGTTACCAGTTTCAGATGCTGATCAACCGGATGACAGAGATGTTGTTGAACTAATTTCACCATACCAGCACTGTACTAACACTGAGACTGCATGTGCACCAGATAAACAGGTAAGCACATGTTCACATACTAATTCAGGCACACTTACTAAACCTCTCAGTTTATGTAATGCTGAAAATAATACTGTAAACTTTGTTTCATGGAATGCTGGGGGTCTGAAAAACAAGATTGATTCTGCAGAATGTTTAGATTTAATAAATGATTCTGATATATTGTGTATTGTGGAAACTTGGGCATCTTGTGAAGAAGAGTTTAACTATTACTTTGAACAATTTCTGTACTTTGCAAGTGTTAGAGATAAAGTTGGCAGAGGAGGAATAATTGTATGTGTAAGAAAGAATTGCAATTTTAAGATAATCAACATTAAAAAATATACAGATATAATTGTTTTAATCCTGGATGGTGAAGCTTTTAATTTGGATAAACCTGTTCTTTATTATGTGCATATATTGCTCCAGAGGGTTCAGTATTATATGAAACTTTAGATGAAAGTGATGGAATAGTAAGACTAGAAAATATTATGGTAGATATTATAACAAAATATGGAGATTTATATGTCATTTTAATGGGCGATTTGAATGCTAGGATTGGTAAAATATGTGATTACATAGAAAATTATCATTTAGGATTTATTGGTTTAAATGAAACTTACCCTTCGGATGAATTTCAAATGTGTAGAAATTCAAAGGATGGCAGGACTAACAAATTTGGTTTTTCATTACAACAGTTGTGTTGTGCTTTTAATATTCATATACTGAATGGTAGAATTCCACCAGATCTTGAAGGTGAATACACATGTGTAACACATGCTGGACAGAGTGTTATTGACTATATTGTTGCTAGTGCTGAACTATTTGTTAAAATAGAATCATTTTCTGTTTTAAGGTTAGATTTATCAGATCATTATCCAGTGAAATGTACAATAAGATTTGAATCTGACAGAAAAGTTCCAGAAAATTTGGTGTCCATGACTCCATGGATAAAGTACAAACTTAAAACACAGGCCATTGATGAACTTATAGATGATCATTTATATAATGAACATACATGTAATTTTGAACATTATGTAAAACAAGATGTGGATAAGGCTGTTGAATACTTGAACAGGGTGATACACAACTTTACTATTCCTAAAATGTATAAGAAAAAAAAGAGGTGGTCACAACCAGATTGGTGGGATGAGGATTGTGCACAAGCAAAGCTAATAAAATTTTCAGCACTTGATGAATATAGGAGATCTGGTAATTTATATGATTTGAACATGTATAAAATGAAAAGACAACAATTTAAAAACCTATGTGATAATAAAAAGAAGTCTACACAACAGTCTACAATGATACACTTATCAAATATTAAGAATATAAATGATTTATGGGTCTGTATTAAAAAGTACCTTAAGAAAGAGAATAGTGTTAATCATATTCCAGCAAACGAATGGTTTAATTACTTTAGAGCTTTGCTGAATGAAAATAAAAACAATGTTAAAGAAGAATTTTGCATTATGGCTAACATATACTTCGAAAATAATTATAACAGTGGGTCTGTATGTCGGTCCCTTAACAATGAAATAACGGTATTTGAAATAAGACATGCAGTAAATCAGATGCAAAGTGGTAAATCTCCTGGACCAGATGGGCTACAAGTTGATATTATTAAGTCACTTTTAGAAATTATTTTGCCCTTATTACATACTTTGTTTAACAGTGTTTTCAATAAGGGATCATTCCCTGGTGAATGGAGTAAGGCAATCATATTTCCTCTACACAAGAAAGATCCTTTAAATGATCCTAGTAAATATAGAGGGATATCATTATTGAATGTTACAGGAAAAATTTTCACTAAAGTTTTGAATATTAGGCTCTCTCAGTATGTGCAGGAAATGAATATTTTATCCGAGTCTCAAGTTATAGAAAGGGGTATTCTACCATTGACCAAGCATATGTCTTGCATGCTTTAGTTCAGAAATACTTAGTTAAAAGAAAAGGAAGGTTTTATTGTTTGTATATTGATTTTGCAAAAGCTTTTGACTGTGTGCAACATAATTTATTGTGGTATGTCTTATTGAACAGGGTATAAATGGTAAAATATTAAATGTTATAAAATCAATGTATTCAAAAATGCAGTCTTGTATATTAACTGACGGTGGTCTTGCCGATTATTTCTCATGCTCATTAGGTACCAGACAGGGTTGCATGGTAAGTCCATTATTATTTTCCTTATTTATAAATGAGTATTGTAATATGTTACATAGAAGTGATTGTAAAGGGATATATGTTAATGATAATCTTTCCAATGTAATGACTTTATTATTTGCAGTGATATGGTTAATTGTGCAGATACTGTTGGTAGACTTCAGCAACAGATTAAACTCTTGCACAATTTTTGTAAAAAATATGGTTTTAAAATTAACACAGATAAAACTAAAATAATGGTTTTTAGAAAAGGTGGTCCTTTACGAAAAGTTGAAAGATGGTATTTAAATGGTAAACAGTTAGAAGTGGTTCCATACTATAAATATCTTGGTATTACTTTCTCAACAAAATTATCTTGGTCAAAAACACAACAACAGCAAGCTTTGCAAGCAAACAAAGCTGTATGTATGATTAAAAAATTCAGTAAAAAGTGTAAATATGTTAGTACTAAACATATCTTTTATCTTTTTGATCAAATGGTAGTGCCAGTATTAATATATGGATGCGAATTATGGGGCTTTAAGAAATCAGAAACTATAGAGAGAGTGCAGTACACATTTTGTAAATATATTTTAAATGTAGGCCAGAATACTCCAAATGCAGCAGCATTAGGGGATTGTGGCAGATTTCCTTTGTTTGTAACTTGTTTATTACGTTGTGTTAAGTTTTGGGTTAAATTACTTTATATGCCAGAACATAGGTATCAGAAACAAGTGTACAGTTTGTTGAGGAATTTAGACAATTGTGGTAAATCAAATTGGGTATCTCATGTAAGAACATTGCTATTTGAGTCTGGTTTTGGATATGTTTGGATGGCACAGTATGTTGGAGATGTGAATAAATTTTTGAAAGAATTTGAAATTAAAATAAGAGACATGGCTATTCAAAACTGGCATAGTGATATTGAGTTGTGTAGTAAATTATATTATTATGGTGCTTTCATATCTATGCTAACTCTTGAAAAGTATTTATATTGTATTCCTAATAAGAAACATCGCATAGCACTTGCTAAACTTCGATGCTCCAATCATGAATTGGCTATAGAAATAGGTCGTCAAAATGATACATCTCGTGAAGAGAGGATCTGTAAATATTGTTTACATCATGGATACAATATTGTTGAGGATGAAGCTCACTTTATGCAAGAATGTATTCTATATAATGATTTGAGGATAAAATACTTTAGACAAGACTTACATTACCCAAGTGAACAAAACTTTATTAAATTATTCAATTTAGACAATCATATTGAGATAATGAATGTTGCTGCATATGTATATTATTCCTTTTTGAGGAGACGAAGAATAATAGATGGTTAAAGTATGTGTTACATACTCACTGATGATGGCAATATAGATACATTGTGTACTAAGGTATGTAGTCATGTTACATGTGTTTGTTACATTATATATTAATTAATAATAAGACTGCTACTTCATGTTCTATTTATGCAATTATTTGATTGAATTATTGTTGAAATGTTTGGAACTTTGGGCCTGAGGCCTTTTTCCTGAATAAACTCTGTTCTGTTCTGTACTAGCTTGTATTAACTCTTCTGGTTGAGTGAGCGCTCATTGTAATTCGGCTTACCGGGATCGGGTCACCAGTTCAGAGATGGAGGGGGGGGGCTTAATTAGCAAGTTGGTGCTAATTAATATTCATAGGGCTACCAGGCTCTTTGTTTACTGTTAAGGATTTGTAATTCGTGCACCTCATGACAGTCAGTAGCTTTCAGTGTAGTCCAGTATGAAGCCGTCAACGAGGAGAGTAGGTAGCAAATCTTAGAGTGCAATCGAAAGGTTGGGATCTAAGACCCGCAAGTTGTTCTCACTTGTCTCTTTATTGTATATGTAATACTTAAGACGTTTGACTTTTGTCTTACAGCATGAATAGAGTAAACATTTTGTAAAAACTAAGAGTAGACTGTTTTAAAGGAGGGTTCGTTTAAGGCTTCATTAAAAAAAATAGTTGATATTTCGCGAACTTAGCGCATTTGTTATCCCATGTGAACGGTAGCGTATACTTTTAGTGATTATGTAATGTAAAGCCAAAAGCAGCTTAAATGTTAAGTGCACAGTATTAGACGGGGCTGTCGGTCTCTCCATGTGCAAGTTATGTGCAAGTTATAATCGAGGGGAAATACGGGGTTTTCCCATAATGTCAATATGTGATGCATCACCGGAATTCTTAAAAAGGCCACCCAACTGTAAGGGCACCAGAGGTGACACTGTCAATGTTATTTCGTTTAGCGCGTGCAGCGCTGGTAATACGTAACTTAAATGTTCGACTTTAAGTGTGTGTAACGGGTATAATCCCAGGGGTATTATGTAACGTTCCCGATAGGAACTTTTCTAGGCAGTAGACCCTCATGGCATGCGTGCCGTGGTATTTGAATCGGCCACAGGAGTTTTGAGTATTCTGTATATTTTTCTGATAGCAGTTTACCTCGGGTGAGACCACCACGTGAGGCCAAGAGCATAGGGGAAGCAGAGAGGGGTTGTTGCAACCACTATTGTAATAACGTTCACTGTTGTAATAATTATTACAATAGTGGTTGGTAAGGGCAATTTTTTGCCAACCACTATTGTAATAACGGTCACTATTGTAATAATTATTACAATGGTGGTTGCAAATGCAACCACTATTGTAATAATTTTTTTATTACAATAGTGGTTGATATGGCAGGCGGGAAATTTTCCAAGATTTGTTAAGATTCTTCCAAACAAATGACATTTCCGAAAAAAACCCACACAATTCATACTCTGTCTCCCCAAAAGCACATCAGTTTGTATTTCATATGTTATTACACTAGTGAAGTTTATTACATTAGTAACCGTGTCGAGAAACCACTATTGTAATAACGGTCACTATTGTAATAAAAACTAGCGGCCACCTTCATTTCACCAATGAAGAAATAATTCTATCGTCGTTCATCTTGAAATGCCACCATTGTTTTAAATTTGAGTTCAATTCGAAAATGCTGCAGAATTGTGGTATTCCAAACTTTATAATCACTCTTACATCATTCATTATAGCAATTACGAAATATATTACAATAGTGAACGTTATAACAATAGTGACCGTGTCGAGCAACCACTCTTGTAATAACGGTCACTATTGTAATAAAACATAGCCGATACTTTCATCTCACCACTGAAGAAATAATTTCCCTCATATTTCATCTTGAAATGCCTCCATCTTTTTATATTTGTGTTCAAGTGTAAAATGTTGGGAAATTATTATTTTCCAAACGTTGTAATCCATCCGTACTTAATTAATTATACCTGTAACGAAATTTATTACAATAGTGAACGTTATTACACTGTGTCCGTGTCGAGCAACCACTATTGTAATAACGGTCACTATTGTAATAAAAAATAGCCGCCACTTTTATCTCACCACTGAAGAAATAATTTTTCCGAATTTAACGAAATTCATAACAAGTAAAAGGTTACGGATCTTTTTTATTACCAGTACTACCAGTTATCCCATGATTTCATTTTGTATAATCATAAAATTCCTGTGCTTGCATGGCACTGATGTCAGTTCACATGCAGATACATTGAGCGACATCCTTAGGATAGAAATATCAGAGTTTGCCAGGAGACATCCAAGAAAACTTTAACCCCATAACTTATAAGACGCCTGAGGTGTCTGTGAAACATGTACGCATTGCAAATGCAGTAATTAATATATTATTTATCGATAACGCTACACAGCATATATATATATATTGCACAATAGTTCTAATTGTAATATATATATATATATATATATATATATATATTTTATATATATATATATATATATATATATATATATATATATATATATATATATATATATATGTTATGGTACAAATGGCAATCTGGTATGATAGTAAAGATTGCGATTGGGATTTGTACCAGTAAAAGTCCCTCATTGCGATCTGTACTGGTACAATTGCCAAGCGTACCAGATTGCCATTTGTACCATGATATATATATATATATATATATATATATATATATATATATATATATATATATATATATATATATATATATATATACCACCACATACCTCAAACGCAGTTAACCAAAACAAGGTTGAAACCAACCTGGCGGCAATTTTCACATTTACATTTTTACAATGTCTGTAATACGGGAGTGAGAAAGTAACAAATACAAGTAATTTTTTGTTATATAAATATAAATATAATCATATAATAATTGTTAGGATAAATAAAGACGTATCTGTGTTCACATGGTTATCTAAATGACATTAAATACAACTCGAGTGCACTGGATGTTTGGATGTCTATATACATACTAGTTTGAAGCAACACATGTTGGTCATTTAAAATCAACCGCGCATTTATCAGCAGCTTGCCTCACAGTATCACGTGATCTCATCAAGCACTGGACCCTTGTCAACCATGAACACACTTTGGTTTCCAGGTGTTTAAATCGAGCCGCTTATAAACACCCGGGTGTTTTTACTTTTCATGTTATAGGGGCTGATGAATTAATGAATAAACGGAAGGGCATTATTATTAGACCTATTAGACCTCGAATCCCCGATAACTTATTTAACAGCAAAAACATATGGTCAAAATTAGTACTGACCCCTGATTATAATGCTTGAAATACGTGTATGTATATTTTTACACAAATTTGAAACTATTACAATGTATTTAGATTTATTTTGAAAGAATTATACCACTTTAAAGTGACCTCTAAACATGTTGGTAAAAGCACGTCTTGTGTCTATCGGTAGACACCAGTGTTTTATGCATAAACCCAGACGTTTTAAACACGTGGGTATTCAAATATAACACTGGTGTATTGTAAAAACATTGGACATGTCTCCATTTTTTCCAGTGTACTGTATACGGGATTGCTATGACCATTATTGTGTTATATGTTTAATAACGTTTTTGTTTAATTAATTTATTCCTTCAAAGGGCACGGTAGATGGCGTCTTGTTGATGAGAAAACTCTGCCAAATTGCAGATCAACACATTGAGCCACTCCTGAGATATGAGCAATTTTCACCTAAAGCATATATATATGGATGGACGCCACACGAAAACAATTGCAGATGGCGCCACCAGTCTTGAATATAAGATGAAGGAATCCCAGGTCAATGGACATGAACAATTTCATTCCAATCTGGTCATTATTTTTTTTTTTTTACTTTGCAAAGTGGCATTGATGGGATATTAAACGGCACGAACACAAGAAAAGGACAGAAGATGGCGCCAATAATCTTTCGCAGAAGGCAAAACTATCCAAAATCTTCGGTCAACTTGATTTTTGGACCATTCCATTCATCACGTATCGAGATATTTATGATTTTATGTGATTGTCGCCATATATGGCAATACTCAAGGTCAAAGCCACTCTCATAGAAAAGGCCATGACCCCATTTTAAATATACATCATCCCATAACCCATATCTACGTATATATATATATATATATATATATGATAATAGAAATCTGTCCATTTGTTTTTGACATATAATCCTTACAGTACTGTCAAGTGGCACTGATGGGGATATTATACGGCACGAAAACAAGAAAAGGATAATAGGTGGCGCCACAGGTTTCCAGTATATGACCACACTATCCAAGATCTTCGATCAACTTGATTTTTGGAGCAATCCATGCAACATGTCTTGAGATATTTAAGAATAAGTTTAATTTTCCCCAAAAAATGGACCTGTTCAAGGTCAAGGTCACTCTCCTAGTAAATGTCATGACCCCATTTTAAATAGGCTCCGTCTTTTCAGCCATATCTATGCACATATCAAGTTTGTTTAAGATCCGGGAAATATTTTTATCTCGCTTGAAAGAAATCTCTGCGGCGGCGGCGAAGGCGGAGGCGGCGCGACCGTGCCTAAGCCAAAGTATCCCCACTTTGTCTGGGGATACAATAATATAAAACACATTTCCTGTTTTACTCTTCTTTATGAGGCGTACAAACATGTAAATATGTGTTTGAATGGTCTAGTTTTCTTGACGACGTATACAACGTCATGAACCACATTATATAGCGGAAGACCTATATTTCTAGTCAATTGGTCCAGTTTAACAGCGTTGCTTTTCCCAAAATGTATTAATTTACATTAAATAACCCCTTATATTTGCTTCATTATACATTTTTTAATAATAATTATGGTATAATTTCTAATTCAGGCTTCTAAATTCAAGCGTTTATTCAACCTTTTAAAAATACCCCATAAAAACATCGTTACCAGTCTTATGACATATACAATCAGCTCTGTACATATGTAAATTATATTGATGACCCGACCTTTTCCAATCCCAGCCCCTATCCATGTCAAAGGCTGTCCCACAGAGGGGCCGCATTTTGTACCGAGCGACCCGTGACATGACGTCATAATATGGGTGACCAAGGTATTCATGCAGTCGCGGCAAATTTTATGAGTGGAGCAATGCGTCTCTCTCTCTCTCTCTCTCTGTCTCTCTCTCTCTCTCTCTCTCTCTCTCTATATATATATATATATATATATATATATATATATATATATATATATATATATATATATATATATAAGAAAATAAATAAATTCTATAGACTAATTAATTTTTTAATCCGAGCTTTCAAGACGCACATGATTCTTCATTACTTTATGAGAGGGAACGGGTAGAGAGGTGTTTTTACATATCAGAGTAATAATGTATGGAGTCCACGGTGCAAGAAATATTTTGCACAAATATGAAATATAAGTGGAATTTTAAGATATACGATAAGGAAAAAATTATTCCTTTAGTGATGAGATGAACGTGGCGGCTATTTTTTTATTACAATAGTGACCGTTATTACCGTATTATAACGTTAATATGGGTCGGGGGGGGGGGGGGGTGCAAAAATTGCCACCGATCGTAATAGAAAGACGTCCGGCAAAAACATC
Source organism: Sipunculus nudus (assembly GCA_026874595.1). Taxonomy (NCBI): domain Eukaryota; kingdom Metazoa; phylum Annelida; class Sipuncula; order Golfingiida; family Sipunculidae; genus Sipunculus; species Sipunculus nudus. The sequence goes on from CM049317.1 coordinate 2,295,578, forward strand.
TGGCTTCAATTCAGAGAGTTCTGTAAATGACAAATACTGCATTGCTTCACAAGCTCTAACGAATATCAACTAGTGATCTTTCAATTACTCGGTTACATGTTTTTATCAGTATGTTAACATTTGCTCAAGTGCCTTGTGTACAAGTAGCCTGTAGATAAAATGTTTATACGTCAAAGTGGCGTTATCAGACCCATTCTCAGCTAGGGTAACCTTTACTTTTTTTTGCTTCCTAAATTTTTTTTTTCTTCCTAAAAATTTTTTTTGTTGCTTCCTAAATTTTTTTTTTTTTTGCTTCCTAAAATTTTTTTGTTGCTGCCTAAAATTTTTTTTTTGCTTCCTAATTTTTTTTTGCGAAACTTATGTCGAGATCTCGAGATAAATATTTTTTTTCTGTGTCCTAAATCAGCCACCGTAGTTATGTATTAGATAGGGTAAACGCAGTAAAGATACGTTTATCCTATATGTTGGTCTCTGTTATTATTGTGAGCCATAAGTGAATGTGTGTGATCGCATTGTCGAGACAGACAGATAACGATATATAAATATGATGTCGCAAAGTGTTAATCGTTTTGTTAAGTGATTTGGTATTGGCCCGCTCACTTAACCAGTGCACATTTAAATAAAAGTGAGATGTACAAATATTCAACATAACTTGTAAAATTCAGTATATATATATATATTTATATATATATATATATATATATATATATATATATATATATATATATACATAAATAGTCATGCTGGGTCATTGTTTTTTTTTTATAGATGGAAAGGGTATACACAGAAAAGTGGTTCACTGCCAGTTGGATTCGAACCCACGATCTTCCGATTTCCGGTGTGGATGCTTAGACCTCTTGGCCGATCCCATCCCCTCTTTGTATTTGTACACTTTTATAGGAACCAGCGAAGTGACGTCACGGTAGTTTTGTATATACATATATATACATATATATATATATATATATATAAATATATTTAAATATATATATATATATATATATATATATATATATATATATATAAGTTAACAAACGGGAGGAGATGTAGTCTGGAAGTGTTACAGTTTTCATATCTAATATTTTCTTATGACACTTATAATGCGTTTTCAGGATTTTATAATTGAATCAAAATTGAAAATGGGAAAACGCCGCTCCATTCTAAAGAGTAACTGTTATATCGGCTTTAGGTAGCATACCTGGCAAAAAAAAAAATCCACAAAACTTAAAATCAAACACAAAGCTGTGTCAAATGCTCTTTCTACTACCATGTCCCAAAAAATTTTTTTTACTGAATCATTATTTAAAAAATCAATTTAAAGTTAAAAAGAAACGTGATACATCAAAACGTTTTTTAGACTGGGTGATGTAGTTTGAAGTTATCCCATTAAAAAATTGCTGTAACTGTTTTTTTTTTAATCGTGAAACAATTTAAATTGGTGAAATCTTTGTTTTCTTTTATAACCTTCACAGCAATATTTATTCATATGCATTGGCTATTCTCTGACGTTAGCTTCTCAAAGTTTCAGTAAAATAAAAAGGTTACAATTATAGAATGAATTCAGTCTGTCTGTCTGTCACTTTGTCTGTACGTCTGTCAGGTTTTCGTTTGTCTGTATTGGCAAAAAGAAAGGTATCGGGTATAGTTCTATCTTTCGTTATTCATCAACAAAAATAGTGTAATGCGGAATGGTCCGCTTGCAACCCGGGTTCAATTCCTAGCGAGACTGTGACGACTGAAGGCGACCATCCGAGCAATGGAAAGTGCCACGTTGAGGCAAAGTATTTATTTTTTTTCAGTTTGGTAAGGTTCTTTTAGATGTTTAATTAAAAAAAAAGTCTAGCTCAACAAATTGTAAGTTACCTAATCGCTGGCGCTTGTTATTATTGTCAGTCTGGCCAGTTGTTCTTCCGGTTGGCCTGCCGGCCTGACGTCCATTGGGGCACAAATCAATACGGTTATACTGGTAGTTTGACATGATTTTTTATAAAGTCAGTTAAGGTCAAAAATTATAATTATACCTGGAATTTGGTAAATATTTCCTCCTTAAATAAAGCAAACCCCTTCGTGATTCATTACATCCCATTGTTACATTCCAGGAAAAGGCCTAATATCATAAACATTAGTCATATTGTTTAAATGGGCAGTCTTCTTAACTGTTCTCTGGACGTCAGAGGACAAAACAATCACTTTAAATGAAAGAAAATATTCTATTGGTTGATACGGCGTAATATTGATATTGCTTTCTTGCAAGAAACCTATTGTGTTCCAGCTGTTGTCAGAATATTTAACAGCTGGTGCGATGGTTAAGTTTACCATTCAGCGTCAGATACTTCTCATGGAAAGATGAAGCTCTTTTAATAAACCAACATGTAGGGTTTTATTTTATAGATGAATATCAAGATAAAGAGAGCAGAACATTATTAATTGACTTAGATATATCAAAACACTTGTACACATTGGTTTGTTTGTATGCGCCAAATCAGGATAAACACTGCTGAGAGTTTAAAACAGAGACACTGAACTAACTTACTGAACACTGCAAGGCATTGGAAAGTTTAATAATTGCTGGAGAATTCTGATACTAAATTCCATTTAAAGGTTAATGTACGACTGTCAACACTGTTTATACTCTTGATCTAGCAGACACTTTTCTTTTAAGTAATAATTCCGAAGGTTTTGCATGTGCTGATAATAGCGGGAAACTCAAAAGAAGACTTGATTATATATTGTTGCAAAAAAATTAAACTCCCTGCACAGTTCCCTGCAAACTGCACAGTAATACCGGTAAAATCGGAGGAGTTTAACCGATAACAATGCGGTTGGCATTCACATAGAAACTTGCATGAACAAAAGAGGTCAAAACTTTTGGAAGTTAAATATTCAACTTTTAAATAACACCGTTCACCTAAAATTAATAGAAAATATTATAAGCCAGTGCTTTACAGAATATAAAGGTACTATAAAAGTTTTAATGTGTGCAATCTGATTAAAATTATAAGTAAGAGAAATCTCAATTAATGATCCAAATGAAGAACCTTTATATTTGAAAATAAAAAAAGGTGTCTTGAACAAAATGTTTTTGATTCTGTAAAAGGCAATTAGAAAAGAAGAAGAAATTACCAAGTCTGCATTAGAATTAAATGTTCTATTTGATGAAAAAATGAAAGGTGCCCAGATCGGATCTAGAGCAAGTTGGGTCGAGGATGGAGAGAGAAGACCCAAGTTCTTTTTCTCGTTAAAAAGAAAAGACCAAATGATGCATACAATTACTTGTATAAAATACAGTAATAACCCTTATACAGATGATGATTAGATTCTGCAAATAATATCAGAATTTTATGAAAAAAACTTCACAAGTCATCAGCCCCTTCTAAGTCTGAGATAGATACATAAACCGATAAAAGGGGATAATATTATAAATCATGAAAAAGGTAAAAAAAGATATCTGGTTTAGATGGCCCTCCCGATGAATGTCACCAACAGTTCTGTGAAATACTTGGGCCAATTTTCTATGATCTCCAAAATGGAATTTATATTAAAAAGGAAATGCCAATATCAATGAGAAAAGCCGTCATCTCTTTAATCTTTGAAAAGGGAGATAAAAAGAACTCAACAATTATAGATCAATAAGTCTTTTTAATACAGATAACAAAATATTAACATTTTTTGCCAAGAATCCAGAAATTAGCAGATCATATAATTAATTTAGACCAAACAGGCTATATTAAGGACGCTATATTGGTAACAATATACGCTTAGCTCAGGACATTATTAATGTACAACATTATTTAATAAAGCAGGTGCTTTAATTCAGCTTGATTTCTCCACAGCTTTTGACACCTTGAAATGGGAAGTCATGTTTACTGCATTAAGGTATTTTTAATTTTGGAAATTATTTTTTTACGATGGATAGGATATTTTACAAAAAAACGAATTCTGTATAAAAAAAAAATGACTGGATTTTCCCATAAAAGTTATGAAACGCAGAATAAGATATGACTTTTAATTCATCATCGTATATATATGGTCAAAGTCAACATGCATCGCCAATATCAGGTCAATCCATACTTTAGTGTTTGAGATAGAAGCAACTATTTTACATTTATCATTATGCGATTTTGAATGTTCTCTCAAGATATTTGTGGTTACACAAAAAAAATCAAGATAAACGCAGGAGAGGCTTAAATATGTCTATATAGAAATAATAATATACATACATTGCATAAATCTTCACAGAAATTCAGCGTCTTGATCCAGTCACTTCTCAAGCGTGCTGCTCAATCGCCTTTCGTGATGTGAAATGAGTGGTATCAGATACCGCATACTTTATCCTAACCCCGCCTTTCGAATTAGCATGTTTTGTCAGATGGTCATAATGTACACCCATGTATCAGAAAACAATACGCTATGTTGCGGGAATTAAAATGACATTGATGAATAGGGAAAAAGACGATACATTTGATCAAAGACAGTTAATTAAGAAAAACGCCCGTCGTTTCCAAGTTCGCTCCCTGTACTGTTGTCTATAATTACAATGATGTCGTTGAAGGGTATATTAAATGCTCGATCTCAGGATGACCTCAATTAGCACCTTGTCTTTATATTACATACATTTTTGGATGAATCTTCTTTCAATCATGAACTCCTTAGATCTGTCATCTCTATTCTGCAAATTAATTTTCGGACGAGGACAAATAAGTAACATAGGACTTCCGTAAAAAATATAATTGAGGACGTCAGGACTCCTTAAGGAGATGAAGTTTTTTATTCCATTTACTATCGACATGCTCATCATTAGCTTCGACTGGCGATTTGATTTAATGTGTACATAAAATTGGAATCTTCATTTGTAGTGTCGAGAATCTTGAAAGAAATACACCTGTCAGGGTTAAATTATGGTGGGCCTGCCAGAGTTGATTTTTTTTTCACTTAAAAGGGCATTTCTTGTAAATAGGAGGCATCCGTGCTAGATCAGTCGAGCAAACAGTGATGGAAAAGTGTAGGTGTATGCCACACAACAATTTAACTTTTAAGGTATTCTTCAATGCCATTTTCAAGGTCAAACAGAACAAATTTGTGGTTCCAAGAAGACCCTGAATGAATTCTTCACATTTTAAAGGAACAGACGTAGAGAAACTTTCATTATAGGTGCCACGATGAACAAAAGGCACTTTCTATCATAACATATGAGTTATCAAATATAAGTACTTTATTGGAACATTGTGTGTACAGTAGAGGGCTGTTATTAGCCAAGCTGACTGTAAGTCATCTGAGCTATAGCGATCACTCTTTGTCCGTCGTCCGTGCGGCCGACTGGCCGTCTGTCCGTTACCAGGGCACAAATTGTAACCGCTGGACGCGAATTCTTCTAAATTGAAATCCAGGGAGGTTCATGAAAAATCTCCCATAAATCTGGAATAAGGTCTCTGTTACTCATATTCTTTGAGCTCTTGGGCTCCGAAGTTAATACAAAAGCTCAAGTATCTGAACAGCTAATGCATTAATCACCATGTTTCTTTGCAAAGATATTGATCATAGAGTGTTGCATTAGTTTCTGGACACCTGTATACTTTTTCGATTTTTTACGATTTTTTCTTTCTCTATTTTGAGTCCTTAAACGATGCGACAATCTGTTAAAAGGTCACAAATCGTAACGACTGGACCTAGAATCTTTTATCTTGGCATGTAGGGATGATCATGAAAAGTCTTCTTGGAAACCTAAAATTAGGTCTCTGATACCCAAAAACTCTGAGCTATAGGGCTCCGAAGTACCCCGCCCCCAGAATATGGAAAATTTGTTACAAAAGCTCAAGTATCTGAACAAGTAATGCATTGATCACCATAATTCTTTGCATAGATATATATTATGGAGTGTTATATCTGTTCATGAAATCTGTTTGCGCCACCCAGATATTTTTTTTTTAATTTTAACACTTTTTTTTCTTTATTTTTGAGACCTTTAAAGATACGGCCGTCCGTTTATCGGGTACAAATCGCAACCATTGGTACTAGAATTTTCTATCTTTACCTGCAGGAAGGCTCATGAAAAATCTCAATCAAGACCTGAATTTAGGTCTCTGTTACATATATTCTTTGAGCTCTTGGGCTCCGAAGAGCATCCAGAATAATGGAAAATTTGAGACAAAACTCAAGTATCATCACATCTTATGCAATGATCGCTTTGATCCTTCCCATACATATTGATCATTGAGATTTTAATCAGTTTCTGCAGACCGGTGGCGCTACCTTTTTTTCCGATTTTACGACATTTTTCTCTGTTTTATAGACCATAAAATATGCGATAATCTGTTAACAGGGCACAAATCGTAACGACTGGACCTAGAATCTTCTAGCTTAGAGGGACCTATTTCTAGTTCCGTTCAAGGTCGGCCCATTTTGTAGCGTAAAGAGTTAGCAGGAAACAGTGGGGGAGACAGGAGACTTTTATTTTTTTTTTCTCTGAGGTTGTCATAATTTCTTTTGCTGTTTGAGGAGATTGAATGTGGCAGTGTTGGTGGTGTGGGCATGGCTCAGGAGATGGCGACATCTGTGGTGCACCATAGTAAATTTTAGAAGCTGGTCTTTAGCAGAAAACGGAGATACTAAACTCCTTGCTTTTATGGAATAAAATAAAATTTCAGGTGTTGATCTTGAGTTTGATATAACATGATGCCATGGTACCATGACACAACTTATGCATTGACCACCATGATTCTTTGTATGTTTATTCATCATGGAGTGTTTCATAAGTTCCTGAAAAATGGTGGCGCCACCTTGATTTTTTTTAAATTTTAACACATTTTCTTTCTTTATTTCTTATACCTTGGGATCCCTTTAACAGGGCACAAATCGTAATCATTGGTACTGGAATCTTCTTACATGGCAACCAGGGAGGTCGATTAAACGTCTCCTTAGAAACATTAATTTTGGTCTCTGTTACCCATATTCTCTGAGCTAGGTGGCTTATAAGCATCCGCCCCCCCCCCCCCGGATTATTGAATATTATATACCAAAGTAGAACACAAATCATAACCATTTGACCCAGAATCTTCTAACTTGACATCCTGAAAGTTCCGCAAATATTCTCCCAAGACACCTGAAATTTGGTCATTGTGACCTATATTCTCAGAGTTTTGGGGCATGTTTTTGCACCCCAGAAATAATTCAAAATACAGACAAATTGCCAGATTCCTCAGGAAAGGCTGATTGAATTGTAATCAAATTTGGTGCGCTCATGGGTCTGGATGAACTTAAGCTAATATGCATGTATGATGATGCCACCTACATTATCTTAATTTGTTGCCTATGCAAGGACATATTGTCAACATGTCAGTCGGCTGACCGTCATGACCCATACGTCACCTGTTTTCCGAAAGCTTCGGAGGACAAGTTTTTCTTTTTCGGAAAAACGATTTCTCGGAAAGTCGGTCATGGTTTAAATGGCTAGTTCGAACGACAGTTTGAGATAAATATAACGCCATTTTACTGAGAGAACACAATGTTATTTCGACCTACGTAATGGACATATGGAAAATATTGGATTAATTGCAAGGCTTGGTTGGTAAAGATAAATCTTAATTCTTTTTTTTTAAGATACGTGCGAGCCCTTTTTTCGACAAATTCACCGGAGGGAAAGATCAAATGACATCCTCATTAGTGTATTTTGTTTACCTGCCACAGGTAGCGCCAAAGAGGAACACGCAAAACGAGTGTACGGCAGGTGAAAAAAATTTCAACGATCGTAGAACCTACTGAATAGTATTGATAATTTAGAATTTTCAGATCTAACGTAGGTTTAAACTTATTGAATACCCTAGCCGACGTCGCACATTGAACATCCTGACTTCGTTTTATGAGAAAGTCCTTTCCTTTTTTTAACATCTGGAGGATGGCAGGCTTGTCACCACGGTCAAGTCGCACAAAGATTGCCAGCTTCTCATCTAAGCATAACGCCATCGGTTGTCCATCGGAAACCCATTATTGCAGGCCCTTGTGACTCTTACTTACAAAAAAAATGATTTGAAGTACATGTATTAACATTCTTGAAAAATATTTCGTAAATACGAACAAAATTTTGGTTCCCGATTGTAAATTTCGGAAAAAGATTTTTTCGAAAAACCGGCATTCGTAAATACGTCGCGCTCCTGGATGTAGTTCAAATCTAATCATTCGGTGGCATTTAATGCAAACACATGAAACGATGGGGGTTTATATTCTAACAGTACCGAAAATTGTACTCTTAGCCGACCTATAAAGTTGGCTTTCACGGTGTTTCGGGCTTGTCAATTTTTTAGCTTTTTTTCCCGGCTTCATGAGAAGCATACATCACAATCAGCGAGAAAAGAACGTATCCAGAAGTTTTCTTGGTTCTACATTTGCGTGCCTCCAATGGCCAGTACCCGTTCACTCTTGGGTCAAGAGAGCGCAAGCTTGTGGTAAAGACGTGCAGTCACAATTCAAGCGCCCTAATAAGTATGCCACCACGCTCCACATAGGGTGTGGATAATATTATCAATGGATCAGGTCATGTTTTACGTAAGGGGATTTGTCAATATGACGTAGACGCAATATATGTCACTATTCTAGCGCCCGGAACTCGACGAAACGAACTTTTAAGGGTTCTCTAAACTGTCTTTTGCAAAAGGAAGCTTCGGGGTGTGTCTGTCAAGTTCCTGTTAGATCTGCTGATTGCTCCAGTAAAATTTGATAAATAAGTGAAGCGACGTTTTACCAGATTCGACAGTGGTCTCAGTGTTCTTTGTTTTGCTTTATATAATATTTCTGAAAATGTACGTTTTATAATATATACTTCATGTCAGAAACACACAAAAAAATCTACCACTGTAAAATTGATTGAGCTTACTTGTAAAATTAACAAGCTGGTCCAGACTTATTTAACGCTTTTGAAAGGGATAGTGTTAGTTTAATTATGCATTTCGGCAAATAACTTATATATATCATACATGATAAATCCGTAATATTTCTTGGGAAATCTATTGATAATTATTTCAGTTTTAATATACACTGCGGGAATGTACTCCAAAACAAGTATACAGTCATATGTGCTGAAGCTTATTAGTTATTATCAAAAAGACCAGCACAGTCATTCTGGTATCTATTGAGAGTTTGATTCCTGTCTACCGCTTTTAAGAGTATCCTTAATTTAATATACTATTTTTATTATGAAACTAAGAGAAGAATCAAATTAACTTTCTTATTGTCATTTTCAGGGTCAAACGGGAAAAAATGGACTAACATGATTACATAACATTTATTTTGTTGAGCATCAAAGTTGAACCCTATATATACTATTTTCCCCTAAAACATCAGTGCATCTATCCGATGTACACATCCCAGGTGAATATTACACATTTAAAAGCATATATTCCGGAGGCACCGCTTGGGGTGAGCGTCAATAATACTTTCCAAAGGAGTAAACTGATTACGCTCATTACACAGCGCTTTACTTATAGGCCTACTACATATATCGTATGCGATATATTTTTTTACCTCGTATCCTGAGGCTGAATCCCTACACCAGAGGGGAGCACTGTGTTTTGGTCAAATCAGACGAGCCCCTGTGCTGGAAGACACGGCCTCTATGTGCAAACGGTTCCTCCAAGCGAGGAATACACGGAGCCAATGTTGTTCATTTCGACCCGGCAACCGTTTGAACAGGCTACAGGCTCAGAGAGAATGGCCCCTGACGTGGTTTGCAAAGGTCCTTGGGCACATAGGATGCCCGGGCGGTGAGCTGTAATGCAAAAGAAATGTAACAACATAGGCTCCGTGCACACCTCGCTGGCTGGTTTCAGTTTTGCAGACAACTGATACATGGCTACGCTAACATAGTCGTAATGTCATAATCGAATCGGTCGATCATGCGAGAAGGCGGAGAGAAATTAAAATTCCACTTTTCTTTACTCAGTGTATTCATAAAACTGTCATCAAGCGGCGCATGAAGTGCAGCTTTGGGCGGAGCCAGGAAGCCTGTCGAGTGTTTGTTAATTGGCATCAGGTTGGCTACTTGTCACATCATACGCACAATTTTTTTCAACAGACAACGACCCACCACCTAGTGTTTAAGTGTATCATAAACGGCCAAACCAGTCAGCGGGAAAATCAGTTGGTTCTTTAGAAGCGCTATATATCCTCTACCTCGGGAGCATATGAACTGATCAAAGCTCAACTTTCCTATAAAATACAACTTTTGTATCCGTACCTACACATATCATCAGCAGACACCTATCGGGGGTTTACACCAATAGTACTCTCCAAAGGAGTTACCCTGTAACAGTTCCATTTTTGCCATGAAACTTATCAGCAGGCACTTTTATTTAAGTAACTGATGTGTTTAGCCTTACATGTGAGTGATTATTATGCACGTTCACTGGCCTGTCTTTCTATGAATTCAACTTGCAAATTATTAAAATACCACCTTTCATCTGGCTTTGCTTTTCAGCCAACAGGTATTTGTACAGCTACAGTAAAAATTTAAATAATTGGAATTACATAAAATAATACCTGTTTTAATTTATGCCCGAGCCATGAACTGTTTCAACACCTATAGACGTTCCATGGGGGCTACAAAGAGAGCACAAAACATTGGTTATAGCCCAGTAAAATGTTATGGATCATGTAAGGTTTTACAAGGCGTATGTCATGCATAGCAATCGCGAGACGAAGCCGAATCACATGCTGGGGAACAACGCAGACGCGACCATGCTGGTGGAGAAATATAACCATGCCCGTCGTAAATATACACAGGGGCTGAGAGCCTCATGAACGGCTTAATACAGTATTATCTGCTTTTTGAGTTGATACACCGGGTTAGTTCGGATGGCGCTACGATAGCTCTCCGAAAAAAATAGGATAGCTCTGGATTTCTGGAGAAAAAAGGAAAAGGCATTGACACACATCCGTCTTGACGATTCGAGAAACGTACATATCCCCGGCGAGACCTTAGAGGAGCTACGTGACAAAACCGTCAGTTATAAAATAAATGTTCATATTAAGTATGTTTATATTACATATGTTTATATATATATATATATATATATATATATATATACCTATATCTAAGACGTATTTTATGGATTTCAAAATGCTCAGTTATATCCTTCAGGAAATACCTATGCATATACCGATCTTACGTATTGTTTAGCTGTAAGGTGAAATCCTGGAGTGCGTCTTCCCAGCCTCCCTCACTCGCTCTCTTTCTCACCCCTAAACTCTCCCTATCCCCCCCCCTCTCTCTCTCTCTCTCTCTCTCTCTCTCTCTCTCTTTCTCTCTCTCTCTCAGTTCCTGCCATATGTTCTCTCCGTACATCTCCCGCTCTATCAGATCGAGGGATCCCTCTCTCTCGACTCTACATAAACAGCAAAATTCACAGAAAAGAATTGCTACTGCTTTTATTTCACAAATTATCACAATACACATATGTGTAATCAATCCACCACAAAATACACACTTAATATTTAAAGTGTATGAATGTTACAAGTAGGTCAATTAAAAGATTCATATTTGTAAATTATCACACAAAACTGACATACACAAATACATAGTGCCAGCCACACACTACCAAACCTGACCAATAGTTAAAAGAAATATAACCTTGTGTAATGTAAGTTTCCATACGAACCTATTAGTTGAGTTACAAAACTTACTTAAGGCTTACGATGAACAATTATTTCCTTCTAAAGATAACTTTTTTATCATTGTTACTCCATTCCTTATTGCCTCATTCTGAACAATGACAACATGTCCTTCAGTTCTTCTGTCAAAGTACGATTAGTGCATATGAATACAAAGAACGTTAGTCCAGTGAACACCGGTGCGAGATATCTGGCCACCATATAAGCCCAGGGTTGTGGCTGTCCAAAAATATATTGGTAACTAAGAACAATCAAGACAGGTCCATTCAACAGTATAAACATAGAATTCAGTGTGATGGATGTGGCACGGTATTTTGCGATGACTGCTGTTAATGCTTCTGTATTGCCTTTCATTGCTGCCCTTTGTTCCTTTGTTTTGATCATATAAATTACCGTAAGTATATTTGTAATGAACAAAGTCACAATGGTTATAATTTGCGAAACAATGGCTTCTGCCAGAAGGAACTTGTGAATACTGTCTGGACACACTGGACTGCTGTAATCTGCGGTTACCACGGGAACCGCAGTTATGAGCAAGATGAACATGAACAGGGTGACGGAGCTGATTACAATCCTCTTCTTTGACCACCAGATGGACGTCTTGAAGGGAACAGCTACAGCGCCCAGCTGCATCACGGACATCCCGACCATAGAACCATAGCCAAATACGGCGGAAACAGTGATAATAAAAGTAGCGACAGTGCAGGCGAAAGTTGGAAGGTCGGGGATATCTACCCCGGTTCTGTTGATGATTAAAAATGCTGTCATAAATACAACGTTTGACACACACAAACATGACAAGTACCAAGATATTGTTTGTGAACGGACTTTTTTGCGGAGCATCAGGCCAGTTCCTAACAGGTTCAGACAGAGGCTGACGATTACAATCCCAAGATGTGCATACTCATCAACTAAAGTTCTAGGTGAACCCGTTGACGCTTGAGGTGACGTCATAAGTGTTGTCAAGTCCCTTTCGTCTGCATCTTGCGTCTTGCCACTTGTCCAGGCCGCCGTATGCGTTGTCATGTTTTCTGTTGTGTATATATCAAAGACGTTCAACCTTGTTGACCTGAAAAAAAAAAAATCTCCCAAAATCAGGAGTGATGGCTTACATGTCCCGAAATTGATGACAAGAGAGAGATACTGTCATACCATCATTTCTTTTCTTTCTGCTTAATCACATAATTTTATAATTTTCTGTAGCGCCAGATCAGCCCTCTGAGTCTCTAACTGAGTCGTGTTTGTTACGGCTAAATTTTCTGCACCTCCTGCCATTTCAGGTGTTATGCTGTATCGGTAACTGTAGTGCAATTCTATAACATTGTAGAATATTTACCTCCTAAATGTACTTTAAACTAGCAATTTTAAAATTTGACCCAGTTACATCGATTCAAATATTTCGAAAAAGGGCATTCGTGAATGCCCTTGAGATAATTCTGGTAGAACGTGTCGTATAAAGAGAGATGAGAGGCCGTGCTGTTTGATTTGTTCGCTGAATACGCGTTGAATAGGCGTGCTAAATTAGCACTGCTAATATGCCAAGATTTATCACATTTTTAAACGTCTCATTTTTTTATTAAACTTTACAATTAAAATGCCTGATTTGTTTGTAAAATGCAACCCTTACAATTAGTCGGATAAACTCAGTTCAATAGATATGGTTAGTTTACACTCAAATCTTTTATCAAATCTTGGTTAACCATACAACCAAACATGCTGATGCTAAGGTTTATCGGACACTGTACCATTTACAATAACAGTCAGAAACAGCCTGGACAGTCCAGTGATAACAAGTTTCGCTCTGTCCGCCTACAGCCTGGGTTCAACTTCCGGTGCAACCATAAGGATGGCTTTCGCAGCCCGATCAAGGTCGCTGGTTTTCTACGGGTTATCTTGTTTGTTCCACCTTAAGAGATTTAAGACACGCCCATCTCGACACGGAGAGTGCATAGCATAGTTATTATAAATATTTGTAAAACGCATTTAGAACAGTTTGACAAAATATGCTGTATTTATATAGCGCCATACCAAATACAAATGCCCATTGCTCTTTACAATGAACTAGGCATTGATATATGTTATATTATATTAAACCAAATGTACAATTGATTGTAAATAGTAACTAATAGCAGTCACAACCAACAACCGTAAATCACATTTACCACATCAAAGGCCTTTTTCAAGATTCAATCAACCAAAGTACCATTCCCTATTGATTCACTGAGAACGTTAGTAAACAATAAATTCAAATTTAAACAAATGTCTATCGCCAATGTTTCACTAAAGCTCGATGAAATCCGTCCTTAGATTTTATGTTTTAAAGTATCTGTCGTTATGTTGGTTCTGACTGGCTGATCATTAATTTAAAGAGTGGCCGAGCTGCGACGGTACACGAGGAGGGGCCGACGGTACACGAGGAGGGGCCGACGGTACAGGAGAGGGCAGGCGGTACATGAGGAGGGGCCGACGGTACACGAGGAGGGGCCGACGGTACAAATGGTGGGCAGGCGGTACATGAGGAGGGGTCGACGGTAAACGAAAAGGGACCGGCAGTACATGAGGAGGGGTCGCCGGTACATTAGGAGGGGCAGGCGGTACACGAGGAAGGGCCGCCAGTACATGAGGAGGGGTCGGCGGTGAACGAGGAGGGGCCACCGGTACATGAGGAGGGGTCGGAGGTACACGAAGAGCGGCCGACGGTAGACGAGGAGGGGCCGACGGTACACGAGGAGGGGCCAGCGGTACACGAGGAGGGGTCGACGGTACACGAGGAGGGGCCAGCGGTACACAAGGAGGGGTCGGCGGTACACGAGGAGGGGTCGGCGGTACACGAGGAGGGGTCGACGGTACACAAGGAGGGGCCGGTGGTACACGAGGAGGGGTCGGCGGTACACATGGAGGGGTCGGCGGAACACGAGGAGTGGCCGACGGTAGACGAGGAGGGGCAGGCGATACACGAGGAGGGGCAGGCGGTACACGAGAAGGGGCCGGCGGTACACGAGGAGGGGCCGGCGGTACATGAGGAGGGGCCACCGGTACACGAGGAAGGGCCGCCGGTACATGGTGAGAGGCCGGCGGTACATGAGGAAGGGCCGCCTGTACATGAGGAGGGGTAGGCGGTACACGAGGAGAGGCCGGCGGTACACAAGGAGGGGCCACCGGTACACGAGGAGGGGGCCGCCGGTACACGAGGAGAGGCCGCCGGTTAACTTTGGATATTAAATGATTTCATAATTTGTTTAATTCTTTTATTTAAAAAAATATATTAAAACTTAATTAAAAAAAAATCATTTATCATTGTTGCTTTTGTCGGGGTATGTGATCTTATACAATACATGCAGCCTGAAAGACACTTTATATCATGTTACCCGACCTCTTACAATCTGAAATAGATTTTATATAGCCCTCGGTCGCACCTTAACTCTAATGTATAGATTACTCATCCAATTAGCCAATTATAAATATTTATAATGTATCATATACCTATTAAATAAAAACCTTGAAATATACAATATTTTTATTGTTATAATCAATATATTGGAAATATAATGTCGTTATAAGGGTTTATCGTATTGTTAATTGGCTTGATATTGGCTCACCCACGTCATATTAAATAAAAAAAACATAAAATCTGCAAATATTCACATAAAATGTGAAAATTAGAAAAAAAGAAAAGTTCCTTAAGTTTAAAAGTAAACAAACACAACTAGAACATTTGTAGAGAGGGTATTCTCAAACAGAAGAGATATGATTAAACCAATTTTATCCTCTTGCCGGTAATCTGAACGTTATTTCAAGTTACCAGGGCATGATATGATCTGACCCTTTTGGGCGGGGGGGGGGGGAGATCTTGCTTATCTGTGATGTACCATTTTCATATATAATATTTTTTAAGGAGCGTATGTGCTTTCAGGATTTTAGAATTAATAAATCAAAATTGAAAATGCAGCAAGAACTTTTTTTGTCTTGCCGGGTGGAACATAAACTGCTAAGAGAACCTTAAACATAATTCCAATATTGGGCAACATCTTATACGCGAGAAAACGGTGTAAAGTTTAAAGGTTATCTTTATGTTTCAATAAGTAACTTTTGTAGCAAGTATTTATTACTCAACCTTGTTCTTTTTTCAGCATTAGCTGACAAGTGTTCAGATGATAACATAGAAGTTAAAAAATAATATTTTTGAGAGTCACTTCACCAGAGAAAAGTGTCTCTAAGAAAAACTGAAAAAACTAAAGGAATTAAGAAATTAAGGAATTTTCTGTTAATAACCATGGATCTTTTAAGTACTGAAACACGTTGTACAGGAATCCCCTAAGAACCGCATTTTATGTAAACTTTGAGCCATTTCTTTCTACATCATTTAAGGCATTTAAAAATTCTCTCAGGAAATTTGTTGTTAAACAAAATAATAAATATAAAACGCATTATAAGTCTATGTGGTAATCAAATAATACATACATAGCGTTACTCTTCACAGAAATTCCGCTCCTTGATTCAATCACTTCTCAAGAGTGCTGCCCGTCTGCCTTTCGTGATGAGAAATGTATGGTATCAGATACACCCATTCCCTATAATCTCACCGCAACTTGAGGAAGCTTTGACTCAGGGGGAATCAATGTAGGATTGACGTTAAGGGTATTTGAAGATAAACTTGATCAAAAACGTAAGAGAAAAAAAAACCATCGTTTCCAAGTTCTCACCCGCAGTGTTATTTCTCTATGATTCGTATGATGTCGGTGCACAGAAGCCTCCGAGAGAATTAAAAAGCACATTGCCTATACTTCATATTAATTTTTGGACGGACTCATAAAATAATTACTAGCTTCTTAGACCTGTCACTTCCATTTTGCAAATTAATTTCCGGCCGAGGACATATCAGGGGCAAATAAGTGTTAAAAATCCATATATTTCAGGATATCAGGACTCCTTTTGGAAAGGGACGTTACATTTACTATCGATATACTCATCATTACTCAGACAAAATTGGAACCCTAAAGCAGTGTCGAGAAACATGGAAGCAATAAACCAGTCAGAGTTTGTTTAGAGTGGGACAGTCAAAGTTTATTTTTTTATTTTTTTCAATATAGGCACAAATAGGCCAGTGAAGGTCGATTTGTCCCCATTTTAGACACTGTTTGTATTCTATTTTTTTTGTTGGCGGTAACCGCCATCATTTGTTTATGCTAACTTAACTACGTATATATGTATA
Organism: Sipunculus nudus; assembly: GCA_026874595.1. NCBI lineage: Eukaryota > Metazoa > Annelida > Sipuncula > Golfingiida > Sipunculidae > Sipunculus > Sipunculus nudus. The sequence continues at coordinate 2,312,448 of CM049317.1, forward strand.
TCTGCCGAATTCCAGTCCTGTTTTGGATATCGTGAGAGGGCAATGTCACAAGCTTCTTCTTTTTTTTAACACGCCCGGTGACTACTCCACCTGCGGGCCTTGGGTGCGTTACCATCCTGTTGCTTGGTCATACCACTCAGGTACCAACGAAAGCCGTACTCGTGAGGGAAATACGTTCTTGGGCACGACCGCCTTCCCTTTAAGCCTACAGACCGCTTTCCCTGGGTCGGCATCCACCGTGGAAAATCTAACCGCATCGACTCAGTTAAATCACGATTTAATGGCACTACCACCGAGCCACTCAAGTATTTTATATATCCTGTCCGTGTCGGATTTCATTCATTAAACATGCGAAAGTAGCTTTTGTGGAACTTCATTTATAGAAAGACCCAGCATCAATAAGGTGCACAGGGTGCACAGTTTTTTTTCTCCGGAGTGACCACATGTTACTACCATGTGACGTCATGTACACCTAGCTACCTTACATTATCATCATGGTGACGTCACGAGCTTCCGTTTGTCTATCGCAATGAATACCCCCTGGAAAGAGATAAAGGATAATCCCTTCGTATGACTGTTCTATACACAGTACGTAAAATCAATGAATATTCAGCAATATTTAAAAATCTTGTAATAATCGTTATGATATCTAATAAGATATCGTGTTTAAGCCTTTATTTGGAAAAACAGCGGCATCTCTGAATGAGACTTCTGAAGATAATTATTGAGTATTATTGACTGAAACATCAAGATAATAAAATTCTGGAGATTAAATAGAACCTAAGGTTAAACCGATCATTGCCGTGATGAGCTGCATTTAAAGTGTCATCCAACTGGAAAGAAATACTGTTTACCGTAACATGAAAATACCAGGTCTGTCCTCAGCATTTGGTAAATATCAAGGATTATTACTTTCAACCGAATGGAGACTCACGAAGCTTTTGTTTAGTTTATATTTGTAGATACAAAAATCGGATATTTATTATATAGATAAGTTAAGGGGCGAATACGGGATCTGAGGAAAAAGGAGGGGGCGGGGGGGGGGGGGGGTGGCTCGGCAACCTGGTACAGGTCAACAAGTACGTCGGAATGCTAGGAGATTTTATCCTTAACATGCATATATACGGGGAAGACTGAACCTATGGCGCTTTATTTCGATAATAATAATAATAATAATAATAATAATAATATATATATATATATATATATATATACCTTTCCAAGAATCTGTTTGGCGGGGAAAAGGGGACACCAAAGCGCCCGTTCCAATTCGGCACATGGTGTTACTGTATAAATCAGGATCGAGAATTTATAATATTTTCCTGAAGCAGGCAAGGAACAGTATAACTATGTGGTTAAAAAGTCTTTGCTTTTTAACAAGGAAAGCATTAAACGGTTTCATGTTTTAACTGATCTCCTCTTTCATATCGTTCAGTACATTCTGATTCACGACAGTCTACTTATTGAAACACGCCTCTCCTTTGTTCAGCCCAGCCACTAGAAAATGCGTGTCTCTGTTAAAAAAAGTTGTAAAATACCTTCAGTATCATCAAAAAAATCCTTCATAAAGCTTCATTGAATTAGATTTGCTACTGTTTATATTACTTTAGTACAAAGCTATCGCAACATATTCCCATCTTTACCAATTTACCCTCAACCCGTGTGAACGGCTCATGCGGCTTTGGCGTGTGTAGTCGTTCCCATTGCCGAATCGCAGCATCCAAAATCTCCTAAAATGCGTTTTCTTTTGTGTATAAACACTGCCGTAGGGCAAAGCATCCCAATAAAGCAAAAAAAAAAAAAAAAAAAATGCTCGTCGTCGGCTTAAATTCGAACTCATCCGGTTTTGAGTCCTGTATTCTTAATTCACTTAGGCATAAGAGGAGCTACGCTCTGAACACAGCGCGTGACCTCCCGTTGACCTTCCACTCACACGCTGTGGGAATGGAAGGATTCTTCAGGTTTGGCAAGCCGCCAAACACCCAAAAGTTTGGGTAAAATCTGATTGGCTCAGCGTGTAAACAGAGATGCCTGCGCCCTACAGAGCTGGTAAAAGAAATCTGATTGGCTCAGTGTGTAACTGTAAACAAACATGGCTGCGCCCTTGCCAAACTCGTGCGGCACTGAAAGAAAGGAAATTTGAAAACAGTGCAGGACAATTGACCCCAGGCCTCACCAGCAAGTTAGTACAGAGACTGTTTGGAAAAGATTACGACTGCATCGTGTGTATTCTAACTGGGGTCGGAAAAATCCGACCGGCACCTCGAAGAACATCCAATTCGGCTGGTGATACCTTCAGTTTGATTGGCTATATATTACGCATGGGGACTTCAAAAGAGACAGCACCGCCTGGTGGGAAAACCTGACGGCAAACGCGGTTTCTTGCAGCAATTAGAGTAGCGAATATATGAGCATAGCGTAACCGCTGCTTATGGAGCCTAAAGGGCAGCCTGAACGTTACAGATAACAAACATACAGAGGAACTTTTAAATTATATAAATTTTCCAACCAGTTTCAGTATGCATACACTCAAATGGGCATGTTTTTAAATCTTGATCAGGTTTGTTTGCGTCAGATTTCTTACGGTAATAAAGAAATATGCAAGTATAATGCACCTTATTTTAGGTTGGAACCCAAAGTAAAATATTTATTAAGAAAATGATGAAAATTATAAAAAAAAAGATTTAATTTATACCATCTGGCACATACATATTCAATTTCGAAATTTTCGCTCCCCCGGGGCGTTCTTGCTTTCGCATTTATTTCAGGTTTTTCATCGGCTCTAAACACGCATATATTTGCCCACTGGTGAACATTAGTACAATATTTAAACAGTGAAATTATCAAATTAATTTCCAACTTCTTTCATATTGTTTTTTTAATTGTTTTAGCCTCTTTGACTTACCCGAACACGCATGTCTAACGTCGTCAGGAATTAGTCTGTGTGAACGTCATCATGCGGCAAATACGTATCACACCCAGGTGTGAATGAAGCAATATCAATATTATTCACAAACATGATTTCCCTTGCTATATGATGGTTATGAAAAAAAAATATATTAAGTATTTAATATTGCATTAAAACAAGCTGCATCGCATATTTAATTTTTGTATGGTACTAGCATTTTCTGTAAAATCGTTTGGTCCGTGGAAGGCAACAGTTTTAACAATCTTTCATAACAAATTTTATCCCTGAGATAACTGAGATGCAGCCAGTTGCGGATCTAGAGGGGCGCCTGGGAGAGTGCCCCCCCCCCCTCCCGCGGGCTAAAACATCTCTCAGTTTTATCTATTTCTTTTTGCATTTATTCATAAATATTTACTTTTTATGATATCGTATTATTTTAAATCTTCATAATTCAGTTTTATTCTTTAGCAAGTAGATTGTTAAATCATGCAGTTTATTACTTTCAAGTACACAGGGTGAGGATATTAATGAACAGTTTATGATTTACTCCATGTTCAGATAGCATCCAAATATTTCTATAACCAGAGAAGAAGTTTCCGGCATTGCACGGTGCTTGGTCAATGATCCTCGGCTAAAACTCGGACTCACAATCTGTGTTCTGCCTGGTCGAGTGTAGACCATAGAAGCCGGCAAAATGTTTGACATTTGACTTGACCATTTTAACGATTATTTTACCACGAAAATTACTTAAAAGAGGATATTTTCCAAAATAGATTCGCGTTTTCACAATTGACGTAAACGTGTTATACGTTCCAGTTATAAAGCTAATTTTGAAAAAAATATAAATATTAAAGCCTTCCCACACGTAAATAAACCCTGCAGAGTTTGACTACTTTATGCAAAATCATTTAAAATAACAGCATTAAAGCAATAAAAAATTAGCGTATTTTATTTGACAGTGCCTCAAAATGTCCTCTGTACAATTTTCCCAATTTGGAGAGGGATATCGCCTCTGATGCCGTCAAAGTACCTATATTTATCTTGAATAATGTTAAAACATTCGTGAAATAGGTGAAATTATATATATATATATATATATATATATATATATAACTCTGAAGAAAAACAACTATATATATAATTTACAAAACAAAATTATAAGGACTCAATTAATATACTTATCAGCCACAACCTAATATTAACGCCCACTGTTCTGGAGTTTGTGGATCGGCCACTGAGAGTCGATGCATACTGTAGTCGTATCCTCCTCACAGCGGTAGCCAAAATAAAAAAAAAACAATACAATAATTTCAAGTATTCTACAGAATAAACGGTTTGCAGGACTGGAGTATGCTATACTCTTGAGCTTAAAGTCTGTCTTTCTTACCCTGACAGTAAAATCCGCTGGAAAGCTGTGTTATTAAACATTCGCTAAGCAAAAACGTTGGTCAACTCCTGTTGGAAACTGTGTAAAATGACCATGCGCCCCAACATGCGGTTCACAAACAGGAAAGAACAATTTGAATGACATCATTATACCTTCACCAGGTGGCGGTGAAATTGCCATTCAGGTTTGCAGGTATATTTAATAACCATGATAACATTTTAATACAAATGATAAAATAACGTTGTGAGTCCAGTTAGGGCCATATACATTCATTGTAACTGGATACCAATAATAATTGGTACCACCCTGGTTCCCCCGTGACAGTCTGGTCAAGCGTGACATCGAAAGAACACACGAGGCCTGGATTTTGATTGGAACGGGGTATGTTAGCTTCAAATAATATATGCACACTAGTTTTATCATCATTCTATTCATGCCTACCGATGTTTTGAATTCAGAAGCGGAACCAGATGGACCGGAACCAACCTCCCAACTATGACGTTTTCTGTTTCTCACAGCTCTCACACTGCGAGCATAACCTTACTTTGACATGAACGCTTAAGTATGGATATTTTTGGATACTTGTAAGGAAAATGGACAAGCCAAAGGCTACTGTGGCTAATAGGAACACAGGTCGTGACATCTGCTGCATATAATCATAAGGCAGACCGGATGACCAATAAGCCTAGGGCATGACATCATGCATGTAAACATGTGAAATATAACTTTATTTAATTTGATAAAACGCAAATAAACACTTTGTAACATATACTCCAAAAATCTGCTGAGTGTATTTCCCTCAATGACCCTCTACATTGCAAGCAAATTTCGAAAGAAAGGGGAATATAACTTATGAGAGGTATTATAACGCAATGCTTAACTTTTCAAACTTTTCAAAATTATAAGTAGAGGTCATATGTCTGTCTCCTTACCCCGCCCGTGCTGTTAGGAAAGACCTGACAGGACTGCATGAGCATGAACTGCTTGCTGGAGTTGAGGACGCTCAGGAGCCGTTCCTTCAGGTCCTGGCAAGCACTGATCTGCTGTTGGTGAGTGACCGTGCATGCCTAACGACGGCTCAGGGCTTTCAGGAACAATATACATAGACACGCAAACACACACAAACACACAAACAGCCATATCCTTACGTGACCAATGGAATAATATATACAGACCCGCAAACACACACAAAAACACAAACAGGGATATCGTTACGTGACCAATGGAATAATATATACAGACCCGCAAACACACACAAACACACAAACAGGGATATCCTTACCTGACCAATGGAATAATATATACAGACCCGCAAACACACAAACACACAAACTGGGATATCCTTACGTGACCAATGGAATAATATATACAGTCCCGCAAACACACACAAACACACAAAAAGGGATATCCTTACGTGACCAATGGAAGAATATATACAGACCCGCAAACACACACAAACAAACACATACATTTGTTTATGTGGCCTACGGAACTATATATAAAGCCCCCGCAACACACAAACACATGCACACGCATTAACTAGATTGACTAGGGACTGCTTTGTGTATTTATACAACAAAAAAATATGGGTTGTGTGTATCCGTTTGACACCATGTTGTGCATGAACTTATATAGTGCAGTTTTTAAAGTCAGCTATGTTTAGTTGTGTTTCATAAAAAAAAATACATAACTGCACATAAGCAAGTTGTCACCTCAACTGAATTGGTACTTCAAATGTTCCTTGGAGAGGAAAATGTCATTAACTTGTCTAGGGGATGATTTTTTATTATTATTATGTCAGGGCGTTTCACTCCCTGGAAGCAGCAGAATGGAGAGCTCTGACCCCCAGGGATTTATATTTTATCCTCAGCACCTAAGAATTATGGCGTTACCAGAACGGAATGGATCGACAAAGTGATTTCCAGCATATCCCTGATGAAAAATGAGCCATGACCTCGCAGAACCTGAACGTTATTAAGCAGATCTTATATTTGATCCGCAAGGCAACCAGTGTGGACTCTGCAGGACTGGCTTTATGTGCTCAGGTATTCGTGCTCTACAAATACTCGAGGCCCAAATATCTGCACTCGTTGGAAAGATGTCACTGGACAGTTCTGTAGGAACGGCATTGCAATAATCAAGATGGGTGAGAACCAGAGCATGTAAGAGAGTCTTTTAGGTTTTTCGAGTCAAGGTTTTTTCGAACTTTCAATTATCAGTGGAGACATTTATTTTGGTCATATTATGCACCTAGGTTACGGACGAACACAGATGGCTCAATATTAATGTCTCTAATAGTGATATATACTTTCAAACCTTTTGGAGTGGTTTCTGTGAACCAATAATAATATACTTCTGTCTCGGCATTATTCATTTTAAGCTTAGTATTTCATCCGAATTTAGATACATTGCATTGTTCTTTATAGAAAATCTCAAAGCCATGGTGAGGATATAAATAGCGATTAATATGCGAATATTTGTCTGAACGACGGGACACAGATATACTGAGTTGACAGATGATACACACATAATGTGCAACTAGGCGCACTCTCAGTAAACAATTCATGAAGCGCGCCTTGACATAACGGCACTTTATCAGTCTTTTGGATTTGACTATCGTACTGACACCCACAACGTGGACAAAAGGCAGTCGTGTTTAGCACCACTCGATATCACGAATAATGCTATAAGAAGTAAACATGCACAACTTCTTTGAAAAATGATAACATTACAACATTTTTTTATTACATTGCAACTTTTATTGAGCTCTCGAATGAAAGCATATGATAAAAAAAAGAACCTGCTGTATCACTGGGCCTGGATAATTGAATTAAAGGCTGTTTGGAATCATCATTAATATGTATCAGAATTTTGCTTTTCTTTTGCTATACATTATTTTTCCGTCCTGATTTTATCAGATTTAACACAAACGAATTGAAATAAACTGTTAATTCGAAATATTTTCTTGATTAGTCTGATCACTTTATATGTAAACCCCACACTGATTCATGTGTCGATCTCTTGTTATTAAACATACCGGAATAACATAAACACAATCCAACCGATAATGTTAGCATGCAATATACACCATGAATGTGGACTATTATCAAAGCATTTTCTCCGCGAATTTCATAATATCTATTTCAAAGAAGTTTTATTCGGAAGCATCATTGTATGGTCATCTTCAGATATCAGGGCCCTGAAAGTATATGTATTGATATTCATATGACAAGGTTTCTTTATCATTGTTACTTTCGTTGGGACATTACATCCTCGACACCCTAGTAAAAGGAAAACGAAAAATGAAGACACGAACTACACAGCATACAGATAACAAGACGTACTTTCAACCCAATGCGTGTTACGTTCCAAGAAGACGCGGGTCACTGCTCAGAGCCGCCATGACATTAGCAGGAAGAAATTATTCACTGCGACAAGGTTTGGTGCACAATTCTTATATACTCATGTTCCAATTAAACTTACTACGAGAGGCTATACAGGAAAGAACTTTTTTTTAAATAAAATGGTAAACCTGTGATAATTATACTTTCGTTTACAAATACAGATCGTGTGGGGCTTATAATTCCAGTCAATTGTGGGGTAGTGACAAAAACGTATCGGATTTCGCTTACATTACATACACCCTTAGTGGCCATGTTGTGCGAGGCATGGCATGTTTTGGTACAACAAATTTACTCCTAGCCTCCACCGTTAGATGGCGGTAGCAGTGCTTAGTTGCATGTGTACACCTGTATTAGATCTCATGTATACACCTGTGTGACCATGTCGGACAACAGGACGTTTACAAACAGCTGTCTCGTATTCGGATGTTCCATGGATCGAACTGTCCCATTAATCACTGTAAACTCTCTACTCGGAAAAAAAATAACTGTAAAGCTGACATGGGTAAAGCATCCTTTTCAGGGAATTCGGCAGTTTATATATTTACTCACGGATTCAATTAATGTACAACATATTTCAAAAGAAAAGCACGGCCAATTATTAGAGCGTGTCAAGATCCGGGAAGATTCGACGAATCCTGCGATAAACAAATCAACACAAAGCTACGTTGCCGTGCGAATAAGAGAGTTCACTCTTATAGCAGTCTGAAGAAGTGGAAGCATAGTTTTAAATATCACTGATTTCATAACAGAATGGGTCTGTTTCTCTACTTCGTGTATTGTACCATTCTATTTGTGGTGTGCTCTTGTGAAACTTCGTGCCGGAATGTCTACTACAACATCAGCGCTCGTGACATTCATAACTGTCCGCAACTGAAAAGGTTATTAGACGAAGCCCACCAGAAAGCCTGCCAAGACTGTGCGAAACAAATCGAAACTCCGTGCCGGAATATCTACTACAACATCAACTTTCGTGACATTCATAACTGTCCGCAACTGAACATGTTATTTGACGCCCACCAGAAAACCTGCCAAGATTGTGCAAAACAAATCGAATCTCCGTGCCGTAATGTCTACTACAACATTAGAGTTCGTGACATTCATAACCCTTGGCAACGGAACAGGTTATTTGACGAAGCCCACAAGAAAACCTGCCAAGACTCTGCAAAACATATCAAGAACCTGGCATCATCCCTGAGAACCCTACAGAAACAAATGGAGATATTGAAAGAAAAACGGAATGAAGGTGAAACAAGCTACTCCGGTAAGTTAATCATAACCTGAAGGCAAATATTCCATGTCAGCCTTATTTTCATCTTGGAGTCGTTGCGGCATGTTGTCCATATCAAGTTTCTGAAAGCTTAAAATGCATTATGTTCGCATTTTATTGCTGTAAAGAAATCATCTTGGGAAACCCATACATTCCTTGTTCGTGGCACTTATGAACACGATTTTCCTACTTCTCACCAATGGTTCCTGTTTTCTGAAGAACAGTTGTGCTTTTAAAATATGTTAGAACACCAGTTCGTCCAAGGTTATTTGTTCACCTGGTTTGCTTGGATGTTTTATTACTGTACAGGCATGATGTCTCTCCTTTGCAGTTAGCACCTGGAACCTAGATTTGTATTCCGGTGCCTCATGGGCCAAATTGTGAAATATTCGTAGACTCTCAATAGAAAAGATTTGCGATATATTTTAAAGACATATTGTTATAGGTTATGCTTAATTCTTTAGGTACATAACGCTTAATTGTAAATGTTATTCTGGTGGTTTATCAAAAACCTGATCCTGATCCAAAGGACAGTCATATACAGGAAATTGCGGTATTCTTTAGAAATGTAAAATTGATTGAGGTTTATATGTAGTTTCTAGCTTGTTGTCAGATGCTGGCTCAGCAAAGTCATCTTGCGATCGTTACTTACATGTTTACTCTACAAAGGAGGGTACGTTTTTATATTAGAATGTGGTTGTAAAGGGTTATTTCAGGTATGTTCTTATTTGGATTTTCTAGTTAAAGCTGATCGATATTTACAAGTACTGGGTTAATATTCGATTACAGATTGTCAGTCGGTTTATGAAGGTGGTGAGAGGAAGGGCGGCCTCGTAAAGGTTCGTCCAGACATGAATCCTCCAATCGAAGTCTACTGTGACATGTCGGACGGTGGGTGGGCCGTCATACAGAGAAGATTGACAGGTGACGTCAGTTTCAACCGGGACTGGAAAGAGTACAAGAACGGGTTCGGAAGTTTCAGTGGAGATTTCTGGCTCGGGAATGAGAGAATCTATCGTCTTACATCGAATGCAGACTACAAGCTCAGGATTGAGATACAACTATTCAACGGAAGTTGGTATCATGCTACTTATCAACACTTCCGGGTGGAGAATGAATCTGACCGCTTCCGTCTACGCGTGAGCAATTACTCAGGAAATGCTGGCGACCCATTTATAAATAATGGGACACACTTGAATGTAAACAACAAGCCTTTTTCCACACCAGATTTCTACCCCGGTTCGTTCTGTGCCAAGTATTCTTTAAGTGGATGGTGGTTCAATTCGTGCACGGCCAGCAATCTGAATGGAGTGTACCATATAGATGCCGCCTGTACATTTGATAAAAATTTTCCATGGTGTCCATATTGGTTAATGGAAGAATGGCAAGCTCTTAAAGCGACAGTCATGAAAATAAAGCGCAACTAACCTCCTTATAGAAGGGAGATCGAACAGGAAACCTGAATAAATGGGCCAGGCTTTTGCATTATGTGTAAGGTGCAATCTATGCCAATTGTTCGCATGTGTGTGTGTAAATGAATTTTAGTGAAAGAGAAAAACAGCTTATGAACAATTCAGCTTGTGATTAAATTAGAATACGAATCCAAAGAAATTAATCTTTTTCTTCTGACGTTCTGAATTGCTTGTCTACAGTATATCCCTGATATTAAGTAGATAGGCCCCCAAATATAGTTACTTTTTCCTTGGTCTATTTAATATCATACTGAAATTTTATTGCAAAAAAAAATTATACTCACAGAAATTTAAAGGAGGCCATTGACCTCAAAAGCTTTAATATATCACCTATAAATGAAACATAGTCGTCTAAATCGGCAAAGATCCTGTCAGAAGCCCGGTTGGACTCTAAGTGTGTGTATATATTGTAATTATTAATAATATTTGAATATCACTGAAATTTGGTTTGGTTCATTAATCAACGAACAATTAATTGACAAATTTCTGTGCCGATCCAGACGTGTGCAGAGATATGCAATTCCATAATGCTAACTAATATTCTTAAAGGAATATTTACTTAGTAGGAGGTATAGTCAAGCCCGTTTATTATCAAGTCGGTGATGCATGTTTAAATTATGACAATAACCGGGATGTGATATTATGCGGGCTTCAAGTTCCATGGCCATTTAAGTTCCAGAAGAAGCGTCATGTCTCACATTATGTTAAATAAATCATCATTAAAAAGGTATCTGCAAGAATTAATATTTTTTTTTGCACAACGGCATATCAAAGTAGACTTCAGTAACTGTCATTGGACAGTCACGGTTCTCCACCTATCCACTTACCCTGGAAGCGTACATTCTGGGTAAATATGAATGAAAACCGATGAAAAAAGTGGTAAAATAATAATATGAAAAAAATAATAATAATAACAATGCCAAAACAAATATCTCAACCTATGGATAGGTAAAGATAATTACGTTTATGCACACCTGGTAATTTATTCCCTATAAGTTTTGTGCCACATGTTACAATAACTGACCAAAAGCCGACTTGCCAACAGATAGCGTATGCCAATGGTCAGGGGTTCAAATGTCTGGAAATATGAGACAAAGTTAAAACCTGATGCGAAGGCATACTATTTTTACTTAGATAAGTCTTGCACATTTCCCGACTCTTGGTGGACTTGTGTTATGTCTGGTCATTTTCTGGATGTGTTATTAATGACTGAAATTTCGCCGATCGTCTTTAGATGGGGGAATGGCCATCGTCCAGCCGTTTTCAACTCTCTGAAGTTTAATGGAGATTAGGGGTTCAGTGCTTTCAAAACCTCCAGCTTTTCGTGGACCCTCTCATGATATTCAGAGCCGTAAGCTCCGTTAACAGCTCGTGCTAAAAATAATCTCGTTTTACATGGTCAAGTGCTTCAAATAGTTTATATCATTATTCTTCTGTAAACAATTTGCTTTTGGATAACGGTGTTTACAAGTCAAATTTTATATTCAATGCCATGTTTAAATATTCTTGTTTGGCTAATTTATTTTTAGTGGGAATAGAATATGTATAGGTCTCAGTGGCTAGTTTTTGACAATATTTCTCGTTTGTTTGTTTGTAAAAAAGGGTATTCTGTATATATCTATTATATTACAGATTTTGGTATATATTGTGTTTTGTTGTATAAATAAATTGGTTGCAACGAATATGAGTCCACTTCCTCTAAAAATCACTCCAGAGATTTTATCATATAAATTGAATTCTTTATATGAATTTAAAAATCATGAAAGATTGTATTATAATTTAATTGAATGGTTCATTTCTTTAGTCTTCTCCCGCACAATGCCTCTGTTTTATTAAATTTTACTTACAGGACTGGAGCTCCGGTTTTATAGTTTACAGAAAAGATGATTGGGTGAACTTGCATGTTTTGAGTAACCTAAAAGAAATTGGGTTACATGACGAACACCGTCCGCAAAATCTGGCCGCACACTTTTTAGGCGCTGGTTTTGGTACGCGAAACTTTCGTGTGCGTATGCGTGCACGCATGCGTGTACGAGTTTTAGGCATTCCTTTTTTCTATTAACCGATATGACACAAAGTGGGCTTGACTGTTTATGGTCCTCTACACACATGTGCTCGGAAGAGCTTAGCCAGGTGATACTCTCCTTCTACAATCATGTTGGATTTACCTAAAATGAATCAATAATCATAATTACTTCTTGTATATCCTAGGTTTGGAACAAAATCATGAAAAATAACAACACACAGATACACGCAGATTCTTATACCTGTCAAAAGATTTACATTCGGCAATGCACACTTGCCATGATTAAAAACGTTTGTTATCTTCAGGTTGAAGTTATGTCAAGCTGAACTTGGGATGTATAACATTTCATAACTACATTAAAACATAACTTGCGGTTTTTACCAATATTCTTATACTGCAGGAACAGAGGTCGCCTTACACAAAATAAACATATATCTGTAAACATTTTATATCTCATATCAGCTTTATATATTCGTTTTTTAGATACCTCGTGTTGCATACATGTTGATATTATATCAATATTAACCCTTTTATGGCTGCCAATCCTAAGAATAAACAAATTGAGGGAGCCTTGCTCATTTTGAAATATATGTATCAATTATCCTTTCAAATTCAAATTTGAATATTGAATAACCTAATAAGTAAATTTGACTATTGAATAAGAATGTTGATAATATAAAGCGACATTGCCATATATATATATATATATATATATATATATATATATATCGTACTTTTAAAATAACTACAGAATCATATCAATGCCTGTTTTAATTTAACTGGAAATTACACCGATGCCCCTCGGTGTAACCAATAAATATTTGCACTTACTATGGATAATTCCACTACGTTGTCTACTTGTGAAATTCATTAATTTCCCGTCATGTGGGAAAGGGACATGGCACTATCATGTATTTTAGCTTCCTTACCTGATAAGTACTTATAATTCCTGAAAGTTGAACATATCATTTATATCATATCTATTATAGATGTTTACTACCTTAGGTCTATCGTAACCAAATTTGTTTTGAGCATGTGTAATATTACATCAACATTCTGGCTTTGCTATACATCCACAATAACCTCGGTGTTAAAATGCGATTCTTTCCGTGGCCATAATAGCTGATATAACTGATATCACTGTCTACTATAAATCAAATTGCACTGGCTGTATAAAGCATTAAAAATATATCTTTATTTATTGAGATGAGCTGACATTTAAGTGAAATCGATGCGGATCATATTTATAGATCTCTAAGATATAAACTAGACGAACTGAGGTCGAGCGCTTGCCGGAAATGATGTAGAAATAGTCAGATGAAAGGAAGAAAATGAGCCATTGCTTGTGAAGATAGGACCAATATTGTCAAAGTTATGAGGGAAATGAGATTTCGACGTGTTTAGATGACTTTTGACCTATTTAGACAATACACATAGAACTTCCAGAAATCTTTAAAGACATACACTATATGAAAGTTACAAAGTGATTCCAGCAAAAATTGAGGACTGAAGAATGTTATATGTAAGAAACATGGACCAGCAAGCAGGAAAGACAGCTGACAAACAGACAGACATATTAACAAAGTGACACAAGATTGAGACCAGATGACTCTAACAGGTTATGGAGAAGACTCAGCGGAAGAAAATAAGCTATAGTTTATGTAATTGAGATTTATAGTTTTTGAGATATGGCCTAAAATTATATGTTGTGGAGGATCGGGTGCAGCGCGCCCTAGTAGCCATATCCCGAAAATTAGAAAATCACTTTCGAGATATTAGTGAAAGACATAAGATGTACTAGTTTCAAAAGGATTCCTGCAAAACTGTGGCCTGTAGATTGCTTATTGTAAGACGCAAGAACCAGCAAGCAGGCGAAATTGAGGACTACTGACAAACAGACAGACATACTGACAAAGTGACACAAGAGGGAGACCAGATGACTTACTCAGGTTATGGAGAAGACCCATAGAAAGAAAATAAGCTATAGTTTATGTAATTAAGGTTTATAATTTTGGAGATATGGATAAAACATGATATGTTGTAGTGTTTCCAGTGCAGCGCCCCCTAGCGGCTATATCCGAAAAATGAAAAATCCGTTCTGAGATTTTAGTGTAAGACATAAGATGTACTAGTTTCAAAAGGATTCCTGCAAAACGGTGGCCTGAAGAATGCTATATGTGAGACGCAAGGCGAATTTGAGTACAACTGACAAACAAACAGACATACTGACCTAGTGACACAAGACTGAGACCAGATGACTTACTCAGGTTATGCAAAAGACCAAGAGGAAGAAAAATAAGCTACAGTTTCTGTAAGTGAGGGTTATTATTCCGGAGATATGGCCAAACAATGATATGTTGAAATTGTTCGAGTGCAGCGCCCCCTAGCGGCTATTTCCGGAAAATGGAAAATATGTATCGAGATATTATTATAAGACATAAGATATATCAGTTTCAAATTGATTCCTGCATAATTGTGGAGTCTAGGCTATCACTAAGCGATATCTCGAAATATCTCTTTAGACGAGATATTGTACGAGATATTACGAGACTTGGAATATAATCAAATAAAACTACTTGTATGCTACCTGCTGCAAAAACCTAGACCTCTGTAGCTTTAAAACTGATAAAGTTAGAATAATAAGACCCCTTATTTTCAAATATCATGAATTTTCCCCCAAAATGCGTTACTATGTTAATCGCAGATTTCAGTCACTTACACATCCGATAAAAGCCTTTGGAGTGACGATTAAAAAAAGCTATTGTTTAAGTAGCTACGACCATTTGTAACGAAGATATGAACAAAAATCCATTGTAAGATGTTTTGATGACCTTAACCTTGACCTTTGAATTTTATTGACCAAAAATAATAGGGTTTCAGGACTGCTGATTATCTACCAACTGTATAAGCTATAAAGAAACTGATGCAAAATTGCGACCTGTAGAGCGCACACAGACAAACACACAGACAGACAAACATACGGAACTGATCAACATGCTTGCCGAAATCTTTGATTCCGGCAAGCAATGAACAGACAGAACAAACCGTCGGTTTTCTATCAAATGAGTGACTTTCAGTGCGATTGTTGACAAGTTTGGCCTGTTGAAAGACATATATCACACAGAAGAACATGAAAGCAGATATAGCTCACAACAACCGACAAACGGACAGACACATGACACACTGACACATGTGCGATAACAGATGACAAGATTATCATATTGGAAGGTATTTAGAAACAAAATGATTTATAGTTTATGCAGATAAAGTTTGCAGTTTTGGAGATATCGCCAAAATGATGTGTTTGGGAGGTTCAAGAGCAGCGCCCCCTAGCGGCCATATCCGGAAAATGAAAAATTCGTTTTGGGATATTAGTGTAAGACATAATATGTACCAGTTTCAAAAGGATTTCTGCAAAACTGTGGCCTGTAGAATGCTATAAGTATGACGCAAGAACCACCAAGCAGGCGAAATTGAGGACAACTGACATACAGACAGCCAAACTGACAAAGTGACAGAAGATTGAGACAAGATGGCTTAACCAGTTTATGGAGGAGACTCAGAGAAATAAAATAAGCTATAGTTTATGTAATTGAGGTTTATAGTTTTGGAGAGATGGTCAAAAAATAATATGTTGGGGAGATTCGAGTGCAGCGACCCTTAGCAGCCATTTTTCATAAAATGAAAAATCAATTTCGAGATATTAGTGTAAGACATAAGATGTACTAGTTTCAAAAGGATTCCTGCAAAACTGTGGCCTGTCGACTACTAGTTGTGAGATGCCAGAACCAGCAAGACCGTGACCTTGACCTTCGACCGACAATGACCAAAATCAATAGGCTTCTAGAACATTTCCTTTACTATCAACCGATAACGTATGAAGTGATTGCTGTCAAATTGTGGCCTGCAGAGTGGCGACAGACTGGTCTGCAAACAGACTGATAAAGAAACCAAGAAGACCAGAGGCGAAAGATGAAAGTTACAAAGTGATTCCCAGTAAACTCTGGCCTTTAGAATGCTATATAACAGTGGCAAGAACCAGCAAGAAGTCAATATTGAGGACAACTGACAAACAGACAGGCATATTGACAAAGTGACACAAAGTTGAGACCAGTTGACTAGATTAAGTTATGCAGAAGATGAAGGTGAAAATAATGAGCCAAAGTTTGTGAAGATAGGACCAGAATTGACAAAGTTATGAAGAAAATAACATTTTGAAGTGTTTTGAAGTGACAGACATAATTTAAAATTCAATTTTAAATTATATGGTTTTGGTATAGAGGTTTTGCAACGATAACTCCTGCAGTTTTCCAGAAAAATTATAGCCCATATATGCCAGTGCGGTATTTTGTGCATTTAACGAGCCTGCAATGTTTAAGGTTTGCCGCATTCATTCAAATGATCATTACTCCCGGACGTTGTTTGGTTTTCAATGCCAACATGCATTTTCTACACCCAGGCACCATAATTCACAAAACAACCCGAGATATTTTTGAATAAACCTATATTAATTATTTCAACTTAACATTTGGTAAATAAATATGTAAAAATATAAAATCAATAAAATAATCTCATATTACGAAGAAAAGAGAACTTTTAGTTGATGTGTTAGATGGAATAGGGAACCCTAAATCTACCCCTGACCGCTCTCACACATCAGCCAAACCACGGAGTGAAGGTCGTGTTCATTGATCTTCACAGTGTAATTCAAGATGTAGGCTACGAACCTGCATGACTCATGACAAAAACAACAAATGATTCAGTGAGTAAATGAGGCGTTTCTCCCAAGGAAAGTCGCAAAAGACGAATAGCTTCAGACGCAGTGATTTATCGTGTCTGACTGATGATAACTCATCATCCGTCCTTAGGTGCCCTGAATGTCATGGGCAACATGCCATCTTATACCGGGAACAAGGAATACACCTTTTGCATCAATCACAATAACAATGTAATAGCAACCATTCATCAACCTCGCCAGGTCAACCTTTTTAATAACACCCTATGGATGTAACACTGGCACTTGACACTTTGACGTTCCAAATCTACTACAGCTATTTAAACCGACAACCAAAGTGCCAAAGAAACACAAAGAATATAAAAAAAACAATACCTAACAAACGACCCCCCCCCCCCCCCAGTAAAAAGAACCCCTCCCCACAATAAAATGCTCTCGCCCCACATAAAAGGTCAATTAACATTGATGACAATTACAGAGAACAACACACTCTCCAAGAGCTAACTTAATTAAGGTGGTTTATACAATGGGTATACAGAGGGGATGCCTGAATAATTACATCACCTATAAGCGCACCGACACACGTGTGCGACAAATATATATTTACAGAAAAATGGGTTTTTGTAATTTATATGCATCTATACATGGTAATATGAACAAAACTTAGAATATATTTAAAGAGAGGGAGGGAGAGAGAGGTTGTTTGTGCTTCGCTATTAACAAATTATCCGGATATTCTAATTGAACATCTCTCCATATAGTTAAGTAATCATATTCGTAATTCAATGTTGTTGCTATCAGCCGTTACCAAAACAAAGTGCGCGTGCTCAAGGACCCTTGAGCTTATACTAATGCTTTATCTTTTCCCGAGAGAAGTACCACCTGCGGCAAAAAATTCGACGACATATCACCACCACTTAAACCAATCTGGGACAGTCAAAGAAGAATTGAAAGAGTCGATTCATCTATTCGTAGCACATTCAGCGGACCAATGTGACAGATATATATATATATATATATATATATATATATATATATATATATATATATATATATATATATATAGGGTACCAATGTCTACAATGCCAGGCAACCGGTTTTCTTTGGCACAAGTGAAAGAATTCACAAGCGTTCGGGTCGAAATCAAACCTGCCAAACAAATAAAATCTATCTAATCTATCTTACCTACCTATATATTCTATCTAATCTAATATATCTATCTATCTATCTACTTGTCTATCTATCTAATCTTATCTATCTAATCTATCTAGCTTTCTAGCTTTATATATTATATATATATATATATATATATATATATATATAAATATATATATATATATATATATATATATATATATATATATATATATATATATGCCTCCCACTGCCACTTATACGCACATTATTGTGGATGGAGTGGTGGATCTACCGCTAAAGACTCACATTATATTTAACATATGATTCGGTTCCACAGAAATGACAAACGTTATACAAAAAACAAGTAAGGTCAAAGGTTATTCCACTTGTGAGTAAGAACAAGTGTAGCAAATTCCCCTTTTACTGATCGCCTTGGCAGTGACATTTCCAGTCAATTAATGCAACTTAAATAAAAATGTAACGAAATAATTATAACACATTAGACTGAAGCCGCTTGGAATTGCCATGCGTATGTCACACACTTCATGTCGCATCAGTGTTTTGTTCTGTTTTTGCACCCATTGAATCTACGTCATGTCTAGATGCACGGTGTCGCACGGAGAGTGCAAATTAGCCTCTTCCACAGGCTCCGATTGAGCCTGTGGATGGGGAATAAAAGGCTTTCGCTGATTGGCCAGATTTACTCAATTTTCTCATTGGCCAATCCCGGGAAAGCCCCTGCTTGGCTCTGTCAATAAACAAGCGCACATGGTGCTGGCTGTCAGCTGACGAGTACTTCATCGGGATCTTTTTACTATCGGGCTTCATGATGAAGGAACAAGACACTTATTGTAAATACAACTGCTAATTATTACGGAAGCATAAAGTCAGTTTTATGGGCAAAGGACACGAAGTGGGATATGCATACATGTCAAACCTAAGGCTATACAGAAGGTCGATGTGCCCCTCAGCTCAAAGCTTGTCGTCAGGGTAAGTCTTGATGTGTTTTTTTTCTGAAAACTGCCCATTGCCTGAAGTTTGTCAAAAATTTGTGGGACAACATTCTCCAAAAACCAAGCACTTAGAAAGAGCAAAATTTATCATATTTTACCCCAAAACATATTAGATTTCAAGCATAATCTTTTTTTTTTATATTATACCTGTATATATTTTTTATAGTGTCATGTTCTTTATAAATATATTCAACGGTTGTTACTTTACTGGGCCTTAGATCCAATATCTATTTTTATATATATATATATATATATATATATATATATATATATATATATATAAAGGCATGTATGTATGTATACCAGTATATATTCTGTTGGTTAAGTGTCATGCTGCAACAGGATGAATGTATAATTTCATTATATGACCTGGTGCACATTCAGCACAAAGATTCATATATTTTAACTAATATGTCATACATTGTGTAATATACATTCCAAGTGTCATGCCATAACCTTATAACAAATTATTCAAAATTAAAATATATATTTGTTATATAAATATGTGCAGTACTTCTGATTTATCAATGAAAAGAGGGCGTTTGATAGATAAATATACTTGAATAAAAATGAAGACATGTTACTTTAAAAGACAAATGATGGAACTTGTTTGCAGCAAATAAAATTAACTGACAAAGTTTGAGTTTGCCCAACTGTGTTTAATGAAGGGGGAGACCTTTGTTTCAGGTTAAATTGGATTTTCAGTGGTTAAAAAAAGTCAAACAGATGCCAGTTGTGACTGGTCAACTATGAATAACATTTTAAGTCAGGGACAAGTCTGAGGACCAAAGGTATGAGTCATAGATATCTTAAAAGGATAATCTGTCTTAAATTTTAATGTGAAAAGATATGGCATTAATGCTCGCAGTTCATTTACATCTTTGTAAAAAATACCAGCTACCCTCTGTATTACTAGCTTGTGTGTATTTGATCATCTCCAGTTGGATATAGGGGTGTGCTCAGATATGGAATGTTGCACTGCAGTTTAACATGTATAGGCATAATGTCATCGATTAAAGTATATAATGCTAAAGATTTATTAGCATGTGCTTGATAAAATTGCATTCACTGTTGCATCATTTCTGTTTATTATTTTTGGTCAGATATGTTTCTTGATGGGAAATGCAATATATTAGCAATGTTTATGATATATGTTCAGTATTAAAGATCAGTTGAGGTTCAACCTAGTGTCAGTACCTTTCATTGCTTCCATTAACATTTGTCCTCATGTTCTCTCTCACATATGAGAGAGTCAACCAGCATTGAAAGGCTCACTTAATTTAATTTATTGCATTCACAGTAATAATCATGTCCTTTTGATAGTTTTGATCTCTAGGTGATACCTAAGGATATAAAATATACATATACATGGTGTAGTGGGGATTATTGTTTGAAAAGGAAAGTCACCTGACACGCCATATTTGATTTATGGACAATAAGCAGTAGTACATTCAGGGTTGCTATTTGACCAAGGTAAAACCTATTTTACCAAATCCAGTGGGTAAAACCTGGGTTAAAAGTATTTTATCCAGGATTAACCATTATGTACTCCAGAGTTTTGCCCAGCATATTAAAATATTTTTTTAAAGATTAGCTTCTTTTGAATTGGTCAAAAGAAGTTAAGCACACATTTTGTGAAACATAGGTAGCTAAGCCAAGTGGCTCTGACCACATAATCCCTGCCTAAAGGAAGCTATTTACACCCATTTGCAACTTGCACTTTAACTAATGTTGGGTTGCATGTACAAAGCACATCACTCTGAATAATAGAAATTAGTGGTAAAACCAATCTGAGGAATACCTTGTTAAAACTGTTTAACTCAAACTGGGTTTTATTTTGCAACTGACATGCTCCCATATATAGCAGGGTACATCTCAACAGATGATCACTATATATTATGTTCAGCTGTAAATAAAGAACATGCTGCTGTACTACTAGTAATTGTGGGACTGGTGCAGTTCTAAAATTTATAGTTTTAGTTCCAGTAAGATACTGAAGAAGCACCCTTATGTCCATGACAAAATAAAGCCCACTGTCTCTATAGGGGTGTATGCTTAGGGGTAGATTGGATGAAAAATAGGTGAATACATGCTCCGTGTTAGTCTATGTGATTCATATATTAAGGTATAGGTCTGCTGCATTAATAAATTACTTGCATTTTTGGAGGTGAAAGTTAAAGCAGAAACCTATAAACCTTGATTTGCACACTAATAAATTTTCAATGTGGATTTCATGTGAAAAAATGTCAAATTCCTACTTAACCAACATGTGGAAATAAAAAGTCCTGTATTTTTGTAGGAAAAAAGCAATTAAGATCACTTTACATAAAGGAGAAAATTGTTTAAGGACAGCATTTACATGGTGCCAATTACGTGTATATGACTGTAAATTGGAACGAGACCGTGGTCAAATACTGTGCATGCAGACACATAGACATATGATCATTCTATTCATGTCATGTGAATAACTACATTGTATTTAGATATCTATATAATGTTAATACATATAACAAATCCTTAATAAAACATGGATACAAGCACAGATCTTCTTCTATGGTAAAATATATACTTATGAAAGTCCACAAGGTCCAACAAAAATACTAATTCAAATATAGGAAATCAAAGTAAAGGATATACCAATAATAAAGACCAGACTTGCTTAAAAACAAAGAGTCCATACCAGGTCTATGTAACCTTACATTATATTTCACACAATTTTGTGCTTTACCCATAAAAACATAAGTTTTTTTTTCTCAAATCAAGCACCTGCTATAAAGTAATAAGTAGATAAGCTGACACATGCCAGGCTGTTGCCTTAGATCTGACTGCTTCAGTCTTGTGTAATTCTGTATTCTTTTGATATATACTGAAAAGTTGATCTTTAAGGAAAGATGATTTGCATATCCTACCATGAGGGTTCATGGTCCAGTGATGTAGTTGAGTCCACCCCATCCAAGTCCAAGTGTCACTCGAGTCCAATTCCAAATCTGAGTCCTTAAGGTTTAAGTCCAAGTCCACCTTCTTCAAGTCCCAGTCATTTGGTACATGCAGAGTCCAAGTTTGACACAAATTTTCTTATTAAAAGAACTTGGAAAAGGATATTTGAGATAATCATGCAAATTTATTAATTTTCAAGTGTGCTTTATTTAATTAGATTTAACTCCTGATACAGAACTAAATCTTGGTATGTTTTGTCTTATTTTTTTATAATATTCAATTAGTAGTTAACCCTTGTGCACAATCTGAACATAATATGTGAGTTTTCTTTTTTATTGGACTCGACAGTCAAAATAAGGTCCCGAGGCCTGATAAAAGGGGGATCCAGGCCACAAAATGTTGTCTGAAACCCTGGAAAAAGGTTGCAGCATATGACCTCAGGACCCCCCTCAATCCGCTTCTGCTTGAGATGGACTCTGGCTGATTTCTTGAGTCCTTATACCTGCGAGTCTAAGTAGATGTCCAAGTTCAGGACCCTCGCGTCCAAGTCAGAGTCCTTAAAAAGTGAACTTGAGTCTGAACTAGAGTCCAAGTCCAGACTGGAATTCTACAACACTGCCATGTTCTGCCAGCAGATTTATTAAAACTCATTCAAAGTTAAAGACCTTTCATTCTGTAAGAGATGATATTAAAGTTCAAATGCATTACAGAACATAAATAGGATATGGTTATATTGTATGATTATCATGTCTTGTTAAAAATAGGGATATCAATAGAATGTATTCATGAAATGCTTGCAATGATAAAACAATGAAATAAATCTGGGAAAGTTTATTTATGAACTCAGCATGACTATAACATAACAGGGTTTTCTCTGATTTAATGTTTTTTTTTAATAAACACATGCTATTTGTTGAACACAATGCTTATATATTGGGTCATGCTGATTATTGCTGATTGCATGTATCTTTATATCAGAAGGTGGAAAAGCATATATACTATCTATGATTGAACTGCATTATTTTTATATTTTCAGTTAATGTATTGTTTTAATGAATTTATCTAAAACATTTAAGGTAATCAGGATGTTACACGTCACATTTAGCAGTAAAGGAACCACATTTGAATAATAATTTGTTGTTAAAATACAAAAAAAATTAAACCAGTGCAAAAATAAAAACAAAATGAAAATCATAATTAATATTTGATTGTATCTAAATATCACATAATAATATATGTTCATTCGGCTCAAAACTTTGCCATTTTCTCACATGCCTACATTTGTGTAAAAACTCCCCCCCCCCCCCCACACACACACACACGCGTACACACCAACCAAAGAAAAGGGGGCGTGGCACTATGAAAATTTCTTGGAAGAAAAACTTTGGCATTACAGGTTTAATGCTGGCCCATCTGATTATATGGTACTATTTAAACAGTTTTATTTATAAAAAGCAAATTATAGTCGTACTTTTATATTTTATTTATTAATTGATAACAGTCTGGCACACGAAGCATGAAGGCAAAACGTACACACATGGACTTGAGCGATATCAGGAAGTGCTACGTTTAATACAGTATGTCATCATGAATGCACATGTGGTACCCTTATGAGTGATACTTAGAAGCTGCAATAACCTGAGTATATGCCGTACGTCAATGACACAGCGTCAGTTATCCTAATTTGAGTGACTTTTGATAGCGAAAATGTGTTTCGTGCCCATGACTCGCTTGCAGCTGTACCTGAACGGAATCGCGTACCACGCATGCGCAGCTTGAACTCATCTGAATAGATTCGGACGGAATCCCAGGCCCAAAATGGCCTCCGTTTACAGACCCACTGGGGGCTTGCGGAGCGCCACCGTGTGTCTGTGTAAGAGACTAAGTGCAAATCAGTTTATCATTAAAATAAACTCCAATATGTTTCTTTGCTCATGGCAAATGATGCAGTATTTCTTGTTTGCATCTCTCCAAGTCATTGTGTGTTGTTAGCATTGCGCTAAGATAAGGAATATGTTTCAATATTCCTATGATCGCCCAGTCATAATATGGAGATATTAAACCAGCATAAACTGCTACAAAAAGTACTCGTACGTGCCTCCGAGGCAGCCGTTTTTACAGTTCTTTCACATCATTTTTTTTTTCATTTAATGTAACATCTCTTTCTAGAGACTAGCCCATAGACAACAACATTCCTTTGAGTTGCAAATGACAATAATCAGAGTATTAGCAAAGTAATTATGTATTTTGCGATTGACCATCGAGCAGAAATCATGTCCAATAATCAGACATCAATTATTTAAATCCACCAAAATTGTAACAAGAATAGACCATAGTGATCCGCAAGAGTATGACTAACAATTACGAAATGTCAACACATGAGGTAAATTTTGAATACCATTTCATACAAATGCAATAATTTCCCAATAATTGCTTCCGCCTGGAGACTATGCAATCATTCCCGTTCGATTGTAAGTATGTGTGAGGGTGTGTGTTTGTTCACAACATAACCCATGCAATCTTTTGGATTTTTCAGGGCATTTCGGTTATGGGCCAAGAAAGAATAAATGAAATTGTTGGTGTTCCTCCAACATCTTCTACGGAATCTGAAGCGTCTCAAGGAATATTCACAAACACACGGACATTTATGCACGAATTAACCCGGGAATATAGACCACAAACAAATAAGTTAATACACAGAAGGTACAGCCTCATCCATGTCCCCGGAGACCTGTTCAGTTCACGGTCGAGCGCCCAATACCTCGGAGTGGTGGTTTCGACTGTGTTCGCAGGGCGGTTTTGAAACTTGTGCTGGCATGACGGAGGGATGTATCCATTGGGATGCAGATTCTTTGTTCCTGAATGAGCTGATATGAAAATTGATGTCCGAGTTGATCATAGATGTTTTCTGTCTGGGGAGCTTCAGGGCAAGTCCCGGATAATGCCTCTGCCAACTGATATACCTCGCTGTGACCTACTGCTGTGAAACGTTTTTGTGACCTTTTCTTGGCCAAAATTGAACGTATCCGTCGTGAACTTGACTCTTTTATATGTGAACCTCCTAATGTTGATGTTTATGATGTTCCCTCTGTGTCCTGGTTTAGAGCGACTGATCAGGAGATACATAAACTCATAACGTTATCACCAACAAAAAGCTGTATACTTAATCCCTTCCCCACTGCCCCTCTTAAGCAATGCATAGATGAAATAAAACAATTGGTAACCTTCATTATAAATGTGTCTCTATCAACAGGTACAGTTTATAAAGGTTGTTGTGGACCCACTTTTGAAGAAGCAGGGATTAGTTCCAGATGATCTTAAACATTTTAGGCCAGTTTCAAACCTTCCCTTTGTTTCTAAAATCCTTTAGAAGACTGTTTTAAAGGGGTTATAATGTCATCTTTATGAAAATAGCTTAATGGAAATCCATCAGTCCGCGTATAGAAGCCCCTTAGCACCGAGACCGCCGTACTGAGTGTCATGGATAGTCTGCTGATGGCGGCAGGCGAGAGACACGTTTCTCTCCTAGCATTGTTGGACCTCAGTGCAGCGTTTGACACGCTTGATCATTCATCTTTGCTTAAAAGACTAGAAATTACCATTGGCATACACGACACCGTGCTTTCATGGTTTACTTCATACCTCGCCAATCGTTCCCAAGCTGTGGTCGACGGTAGAGAATCAGACTCATGTACTTTGTTGTACGGGGTTCCCCAGGGATCCGTGTTAGGACCTATATTGTTCACTCAATAATCACAACCCCTATCTCGCATAATATCTGCACATGATGCTTCTCTTCATAAGTATACTGATGACACTGAACTGTCAAAAAGTAGTCAACCAGGTGAGTTCAGCCCTGTCTAGTTCAGCATACAGGCTTGTAATGAGGATGTACTATCATGGATGACCAGCAACAAACTTAAATTGAATACTGTCAAGACTGAAATTATGCCTGTCGGATCTAAGCCACTTCTAAGGATGATTGACAGTGTGTCCATTAGCACCGGGGGCTGAACTGTTCCTTTTCAAAATCAAGTGAAGTATCTAGGTATTAAGATTGATCGTAATTTTTCAATGCATGATTATATTAGTAGTATATGTCGTGTGGCCTTTCTTGAGCTCCGCCGTATACCTTTCTTCCGGCGTTTCCTCTCTACTAATGCGTGCTGTCGGCTCATTTACGCCACAGTAATATCTCGCCTGGATTACTGTAATTCAGTTCTTGCTGGGTTACCGGCAGATTAAGTCTCTCGGCTACAGATGGTACAGAATAATGCTGCGCGTCTCATTCTTAAAGAAGCGTTAGACCGACCACGTCACGCTGCTGTTCAAGCAGCTCCATTGGCTTCCCGTCAATTACAACATACAATACAAAATTTGCTCTTTTTGATTACTCACTTCTATCATATTTGTCTGGAAAAAAAATAATCTATCGGCCTTTGCGAACACTATGCTCGGCTGGCGGAAATCTTCTTAAAGTACCAAAGTGTTATATGAAAGTCGGTTAACGTTCCTTCCGTTTCATAGCCCCGAAAGTTTGGAATTCACTTCCCATTACACTAAGAAAATCTCTTGTATCATTTAAAACGAATTTAAAAACGTATCGCTTTCGGCAAGCTTCTGGTAATTAATATGCATCATTTATTTTCTTGGGTCAGGCACAGTTAGTGGATTTCCATGAAATTGTATGTATGTGTGTGTGCAAATTGCGCTGTGAGTCCGACCATCGGAGAATTGGCGCTATATTTACTATATATTATTATTATTATTACCAATTGTGTGATACCGGTGGTACTATATAAATTCTTTTCTTTTTCAGGTTCTTTATTGGTTATGATAAGACTGACAAATATATATCAATCAAGTCACAGTCCTGTTAGCTCATATATACATGTATGTCCCTCATCACTAAAGAAAATACCTTTCGACTTTGGTGTGTGTGTTGCCAGAACAGGAACAACCTTATCGATCTTTTCGACTGAAGGTCGAGGTCAGTGTCAGCTATAATTTCTGATTAGGTGAATTAGTATTCATAGTATGGGTACAAATGATTAATTTGTTCAAAATGCATGTTTTTATCACCCTAATCTTAAAAGATTCCATTGATTATGGGGTAAAAAATCAAGGTCATAGATCACATTCGATCACAGTTGGTTTTCAAGTCACTTATATTTTCACAATATGGACCCTGTCTGAGCCGCGAACCCGATATATTGCCGGGAGGAAACATGAATCATGCAGAATTACCGGGACAAAGAGAAAAGGGGCTTGTTAGTAGAAAACATCTCTCTAATATCGTGTAGTACTTATATAATACATGCAGTGGATGAGTTGTCAAAGAGCAAAGTAGGCATAAATAAGTCTATTGAATATAAAAGACAGCTCATTATAATAATTAAAACATTTAACGCAATTGAACAGTCCAGTCCGTTCAATAAATTATTACCGTTGTGATTTTTAACATCTAAGAGTTCAATTAAAAAAATATGCTGTAATAAACAAATCAGTCACATACATAAAGAAACCAAAACATACTTGTAAAGGTTTGAATTTATTGGAACAGCGTCGGATGTTCAATCAAATGACATGCAATTTGTCTACGGATTATATGGATAAGTGAACTCGCGTTGTAACTGACCGTTACCACATACATCGGGCACTGCGATGCTTATTAAGCTGCGTTTGATGGGCGAGCAGTTTGCAATATAGACACATCCGATCGTTACGTCACTGAAACCAGGTCACTAACCACGTAGTTCTCTGTAAGGCAAAACATGCGCTGCGGCAGGCACTGGACAAGCAATTTACGCCACAATACCAGTCGGAGTTATGCTGTCAGTTTGCATATCAAACACTATAAATGCCAATCTAATATTCCTACAATTAAATAGTCATTTGAACTCGAGGAGGCCTTCTCTACAACAATTAAATTTGAGGTATCAGAGGGATTCACATTAAGGTTTTCACGCGTCATTTTTCATATTTGTATCAAGCTATCCAATCCTTACTACCTCAAAGACAAATTTCAACCACTTATGCAGTTCTATTTGTGTTACAAGCACAGACAAGTTTATTCATCCAGTCAGCAGGAGTCCTTGTCCAGAGCTGGACCACCTGCTGGGTGTTTAAACTAGTAGTAAACGTTTCTTCCGAAAAGGGAGTATAAAGTTCACTTATATATCATTTCCTATACCAAATCATATTTTAATGGGATTTTTTAAATATAAAATATTTTTATAAAAAAAAAGGAATTGCCTTTAGACCAGTCTGTGAGAGATCCTAGTTGAGAATGTCCATGGAAGCTTTATCAGATGACATAATTAATTTCTTATCTTCCTATTTTATTTGGGACTCATAATTTGTAACAAATATATGCAAGACAGGTTTTTTATCATTTCCATCTTAATATCTTATATTCACAAGCATCGTCTCTGATAGAACCAAATATGATCTGTTGCAGTAAATAGACCTGTGCCTCTTCTTTCAATGATTGAAGTGGCCAATAATTTCTTGAGAATACCAAAGTTATAATGGGCCTTGGCAGAGTACATTTGTAACTTATCTTATTGTGATACTGATCAAAGATATAGTAATGCCATCAATAGGTAAACTGTGCTGATCATATGGCTAGCAGTCAAGCTGTGCTGTGCTTCTTGCCTTACGGCCCAGTGCGCATGTGCCAGTCGGGGGGCTTTGTTTCCAAACATCGGATGTCTTTTTATATGCGGAGTGCGGCAGCATAACGCGGTGTAAGTCGAGTTGCGAGTAGGGGGTACCAATGAATTGGCTAAGGTACAAGGTTTATTGATGGATTTGTGATGGTAGGGGTCCAATTATACTTTTAAGGTAAGTTGTCCTCAAGAGCAATTTTTGTATTATGAAAATTAGAGCCGCCATTGACAAAAATTCTACTTTCGTCAATATCTCAAGAACTAATCATGATAATTGGTCAATAATTTTGTCTAGACGTAGAATTTTATGGTCAAAGATTCAAATGAAAGCTTAATAGCAACGGTTTTGTCCGTATTTTAAATTTGAATATGCAAATTAGGGCCGCCATTGATAAAAATTCTACTTTCTTCAATAAAGCAAAAAATTAACACGATAGTTGGTCGAGCGTTGTCTCTAAACCTAGGTTTTAATGGTGAAAGATTCATATCAAACCATCATAGCAACGGTTAAGTTAGTATTTAAAAATTGAATAAGCAAGTTAGGGCCGCCATTGATGAAAATTCTACCTTCCCCTAAATCTCAAGAAATAACCATGATAAGTGGTTAAAACCTGCGTCGGAACTTATGTTTTCATGTTTTTCATGTGAACAATGATTTAGCTAAATATTAATATGCAAATTTCAGATGTCATTGATTTCTTAATTTCTTAATTACAGCATTGGATTACTTTTGATTTTATTTAGACAGTCATGGAATCCGGAGAGTTTTTCATGACCAAATATTTTTTTTTATATTAGGGTTCTGTTCAGCATAAAATATACCTGACTATTTATTGATTATATCCTAAATCTGGCCAGTATATTTTATACTGAGAGGATGTAAAGATATACAGATGAACATATTAGATAAAAATTTATAGGATATAAGATCATTTTAGATTTGGCCACTTTTTCTGGATGACAACCCCATTTGACAATACATGCATTTTTGCTGTCTGTATGTAATTCTTAAATTAATAGAAAACACAGTCATTTGTATAAGGACCAGTTCAGATCCACTGGAATAAATATGCCTAGGGGTTCATCCTAATTTACGCTCTCAACACAGCGCATGACCTCCTGGTGACCTTCTACTCACCCGCTGTGAAATAGCAGGATTCTTCAGGTTTGGCAAGGTGCCAAACACCAAGTCAGTTAGCTCTGGATAAACTAAAATCGGATTGGCTCTGCATTAAAACAAATCTGCAGAAGTGGCGAAAAATATTTGATTGGCTCAGTATGTAAACAAATATGGCTGCGCCCTTCGCAAGCTCGTGTAGCACTGCAATTGAGGAAATATGCAGAAAGTTGGGGAGAACTAACCTCAGGCCACCAGTAAGTCAATATTGACACTGTGTTGGAAGTTGAGGATTGCATCGTGTGTATTCCAACGGGGATGGAAATAGTCTCCAAGCGCTTTCCACCGCAGTGCAAAATGGCCGGTTCTTTGAAGAACATTCGATTGCGCTGGTGATACCAGCAGTGTGATTGGTTGAATAGTTCAAAGGAGGAATATCACAGAGACAACGCCGCCTGTAGCCAGACCTGACCGGCAACCGAGGTTTATTGCAGCGGGTAGCAAATAGTTGAGCATAGCGTAACCGCTGCTTATGGAGCGTACTCACAATTCACCATTTAACATCTTTCGCTGTACATGCAAATTTTGATGTATCTTTTGTGAATTAATGAAAAGTATAACGATTTTTTTTTCTTAACACGAGTAGAGTTGGAATATGGATTCTTAAGGTAATATAAGTTAAAGATATCATGACGCCATTCATTCCATTTTCCAAGGCCATAAGTTTCAATTCACTAGAATAATTATTAGAAGCATAAGAATCATTATCATGTCTGTATACACATTGAATGTGATTTGACAATGGTATCTATTTTTACCCAATTCCAAAATTCATGGTATATGGGAATGTAAGGTAGTTTACTTAATTCAGGCATCCTCCCCTCTGGCCTAAAGTCATTTTGGTATACCGATCATGCAAAACACCCTGCTTGATTGATCGTAACAGAAAGGGCTCCACCTCATTAAATTTAAGTTACAATACGTCTGTATTTGCAGTTCAACGAAGACAACATTAATCAAGTCCTAGTGGTAGGAAATCCCTATTTTTATTTATAATTCCTATCTTGATATGCCTTTAGCTGTAGCCTGACGGCTTGGCCTTTGACACACATAATCGTGTCTATAATATACAACATTTTCATTCACTAATTCAGGGTGAAATTGAACGTCTTTATTTCTCACACAATGATGGATATTATAAACGGAGCATTGATTCTGGCCTGCCAGATCCAATCTAATTTGATCAGATATGGTGAAATACTCTTATTCCACAAAAAACCTAGCTCCTTACATAAAATTAATTGACAGTGGAACAGCTACTCGTCTATCTGACAGGATAAAATGACATGTAATTTAGACTTTCATTTGTAGGCATGGGGTTGTGAATAACACGGTCA
Source organism: Sipunculus nudus (assembly GCA_026874595.1). NCBI lineage: Eukaryota > Metazoa > Annelida > Sipuncula > Golfingiida > Sipunculidae > Sipunculus > Sipunculus nudus. The sequence continues at coordinate 2,343,919 of CM049317.1, forward strand.
TAAATTATCGTGAAGACATCAGAGCGAAGCTTTCAGCATTATGCCTTGGAGGAAGTACTTAGGGTTGAATCGTGCCCATTCGACTAACACAAAAGTAGACAAACCACCAGGCTACGACCGAGTCTCTTCACTTTACCATCATTACAAACTGAAACATTGCAGATATGCTGTTTCTATCAGGGAAGCCTTCATTTTTTTCAACAAAAATTAAAATACACTTAAACTCTTAGTAATAGGGTTCTGTTTGAATCAATAACCGTGGAAACCCTTAGTCTTGATATAATGTTTGACTAAATATTATGGTTAGTTCTTTTGCTAATGCGGAAGATTATCTAGAATGTTTTTCCGATGGTCTTATAACAATCGTTGCCATGAAAACCTAGTATATCATGTTTGACTAGTTAACATGGTTTCCGTCTGAAATATTGACTAAAGTGGGTTTCATTTTATGGGGACCATAATTTGCATGTTGAATTTCAAAACACGGATTTAACGTTTGTTAACATGGTTTCATTTGAAGCTTTGACCATGGAAACCTAGGTCTAGACACAAGGTTGGACCATATATCTTGGTTAGTTCTTAAATTCGAAATAAATTGTTGTGAACAGTGTTTCTTTTGAATCTTTGGCCATGAAAACCTAGGTCTAGACACAACGTTGGACAAGATATTTTGGTTAGTTCAGAGGACATTAAAGAAAATAGAAATTTCGCTTATGGTGGCCCTAATTTTCATATTACAAAAATGCCCAAAATCGTCGTGAGGACAATCAATCTCAAAAGTGTCCTTGGACCCCTACCAGCACAAATCCATAAAAAAGATTGTACTATAGACAATTCATAGGTTCGCAATTGAATAGATAAGGCAGCAACTCGACTATATACGGAATGCGATATAAAATCGCTCGGGGCTTTTACTTGGCGGGCGGTAAAACACTGCGATATAGGCCTGATGATGTCAAATCCCGCTAGGTCGAGCTGCATCTGTAGTTCTTGCATATGGTAACCAGGACCCATGGGCGCTATACAGGTCGCGCATCCAGTTCTCCCCTGAGAATACCATTGAATAAAATAAATATTTGCCAACCCAATCTATTGGTTCTTGTTAAAAAAGAAAATAAAAACGATCTCACATTTCTTGCTCTAATTTATCATCCATTGGTATTTTAGACGATAAGACTTAGACGAACTTTTTTTTTGGTAAAGGCTGTAGCATACACCATAGTTAAAATGAATGAACACAAAAATCTACCACAAGGGCTAGATGTCATGATCTTGACAAGTCTGCTGACGTTTAATCGGAAACTCGATCATCCATTAGTATTTCGCTATTTATTCCGAGATAAGCTTAATTATTCCTTATTCATCGATAAACTTATTTAATGATGTTCGTGGTAATATATCATTGAAATGATAAATAAAAGCATGGAGGAATAATAAATAAAATCAATGCCCTTAGCGTTATCCGTTATTCACCTCCACGCTCAGTAAAACGGTGTCATCATGCGATTCTCATACAGTTTCATTATTTTCTCTACTATGCATTGAATGCATGTTGTTTTTATAAATCACGTGTCATATGTATCAATGCAGGTATCTAATCGATATTATTAAAGCTTAATATCTATATGAAATAAAAATACCAAAATCCATAGTACACACCAAATAGCAGATGAATAAATTAAATTAATAATTAAATTAAGTAACGTATTATCCCCGGGAAACTAAGTTGCACGAGGGGATATAGGGATATCTCCGTCCGTCCGTCTGTCAGTCCGCCACACTATTGGCATTGGTGTGTGGACGCAGTCTCAGTTAATATACTAAACAACCTTGAGGTCACAAGGTCAAGGTCATGGCTACAGGATCCACTTCTATAAAAAGCTTGTGGTTGCTTGTAAAGCTAATTTATGTTTCAATTTTCCAAAAACCTTCCATTGTTTTCACATATGGCTAATCTATCAATATGCGCAGGACCATTTTGATTTTGAGGTAACTTGTTCAAATGTCAAGGTCACATGACGCATTTCTTGAAAAAGCTACTAGACAAATTTAAAACAATATTTCCACCAAAAGGTTCCATATTTTCGGCTCACCTACCAACAGAGGGAGAGACCTTTTGATGTCACAAGGTCAAAGTTCAACGTCGTAGGATTCACAAGATGCCCTGTCCAGAGCCAACGACTGCGACCTCACTGATAACTGAGTCAAACATTCAGTCACCAAGTTCATTGATTATCAAATGGTTAAAATAAATGAAACAAGATGTCAGTGATGAAGCTGAGTCCGCACAATCAGAGTCAGAGTGTAAGTCCTGTTCCAGACAACTCAAGTCCAAGTCCAAGTCCTAGTCCAGGCCCCTCAAGTCCAAGTCCAAGTCTTAGTCCAGGCCGCTCGAGTCCCAGTCCAAGTCCTAGTCCAGGCCGCTCGAGTCAAAGTCCAAGTCTTAGTCCAGGCCGCTCGAGTCCCAGTCCAAGTCCTAGTCCAGGCCGCTCGAATCCAAGTCCAAGTCTTAGTCCAGGCTACTCGCAGAGTCCAAGTCCAATTCCTAGTCCAGGCCGCTCGAGTCCCAGTCCAAGTCCAGGCCGCTCGAGTCCCAGTCCATGTTCTAGTCCAGGCCGCTCGAGTCCCAGTCCAAGTCCAGGTCCAGGTCGCTCGAGTCTCAGTCCATGTCCTAGTCAAGGTCGCTTGAGTCTCAGTCCAAGTCCTAGTCAAAGTCGCTTCAGTCCCAGTCCAAGTCCTGGTCCAGGCCGCTCGAGTCCCAGTCCAAGTCCTAGTCCAGGCTACTCGAGTCCAAGTCCAAGTCTTAGTCCAGGCCGCTCGAGTTCCAGTCCAAGTCCTAGTCCAGGCTACTCGAGTCCCAGTCCAAGTCCTGGTCCAGGCCGCTCGAGTCCTAGTCCATGTCCTAGTCAAGGTCGCTTGAGTCCCAGTCTAAGTCCTGGTCCAGGCCGCTCGAGTCCCAGACCAAGTCTTAGTCCAGGCGACTCGAGTCCCAGTCCATGTCCTAGTCCAGGCCGCTCGAGTCCATATCCCAGTCTTAGTCCAGGCCACTCGAGTCCCAGTCCAAGTCCTAGTCCAGGCCGCTCGAGTCCCAGTCCAAGTCATAGTCAAGGCTACTTGAGTCCCAGTCCAAGTCTTAGTCCAGGCACTCGAGTCCAAGTCCAAGTACTTGTCCAGGCCGCTAGAGTCCCAGTCCAAGTCTTAGTCCAGGCTACTCGAATCCCAGTCCAAGTCTTTGTCCAGGCTACTCGAGTCAAAGTCCAAGTCCTAGTCAAGGCCCCTCAAGTCCAAGTCCAAGTCTTAGTCCAGGCCGCTCGAGTCCCAGTCCAAGTCCTAATCCAGGCCGCTCGAGTCCAAGTCCAAGTCTTAGTCCAGGCCGCTCGAGTCCCAGTCCAAGTCCCAGTCCAGGCCGCTCGAATCCAAGTCCAAGTCTTAGTCCAGGCTACTCGCAGAGTCCAAGTCCAATTCCTAGTCCAGGCCGCTCGAGTCCCAGTCCAAGTCCAGGCCGCTCGAGTCCCAGTCCATGTCCTAGTCCAGGCCGCTCGAGTCCCAGTCCAAGTCGAGGTCCAGGTCGCTCGAGTCCCAGTCCATGTCCTAGTCAAGGTCGCTTGAGTCCCAGTCCAAGTCCTAGTCAAAGTCGTTTCAGTCCAAGTCCAAGTCTTAGTCCAGGCCGCTTGAGTTCCAGTCCAAGTCCTAGTCCAGGCTACTCGAGTCCCAGTCCAAGTCCTGGTCCAGGCCGCTCGAGTCCTAGTCCATGTCCTAGTCAAGGTCGCTTGAGTCCCAGTCTAAGTCCTGGTCCAGGCCGCTCGAGTTCCAGTCCAAGTCTTAGTCCAGGCAACTCGAGTCCAAGTCCAAGTCTTTGTCCAGGCTACTCGAGTCCAAGTCCAAGTCCTAGTCCACGCCGCTCGAGTCCCAGTCCATGTACTAGTCCAGGCCGCACGAGTCCCAGTCCAAGTCCTAGTCCAGGCCGCTCGAGTCCCAGTCCATGTCCTAGTCAAGGTCGCTCGAGTCCCAGTCCAAGTCCTAGTCAAGGTGGCTTGAGTCCCAGTCCAAGTCCTGGTCCAGGCCGCTCGAGTCCCAGTCCAAGTCCTAGTCAAGGTCGCTTGAGTCCAAGTCCAAGTCCAGGCCGCTCGAGTCCCAGTCCAAGTCATAGTCCAGGCTACTCGAGTCCCAGTCCAAGTCTTAGTCCAGGCTACTCGAATCCCAGTCCAAGTCTTAGTCCAGCTACTCGAGTCCAAGTCCAAGTCCTAGTCCAGCTACTCGAGTCCAAGTCCAAGTCCTAGTCCAGGCCGCACGAGTCCCAGTCCAAGTCATAGTCCAGGCCGCACGAGTCCCAGTCCAAGTCCTAGTCCAGGCCGCTCGAGTCCCAGTCCAAGTCCTGGTCAAGGTCGCTCGAGTCCCAATCCAAGTCCTAGTCAAGGTCGCTTGAGTCCCAGTCCAAGTCCTTGTCCAGGCAGCTCGAGTCCAAGTCCAAGTCCTAGTCAAGGTCGCTTGAGTCCCAGTCCAAGTCCTGGTCCAGGCCGCTCGAGTCCCAGTCCAAGTCCTAGTCCAGGCTACTCAAGTCCAAGTCCAAGTCTTAGTCCAGGTCGCTCGAGTCCCTGTCCAAGTCCTAGTCTAGGCCGCTCGAGTCCCAGTCAAAGTCCTGGTCCAGGCCGCTCGAGTCCCAGTCCCAGTCCTAGTCCAGGCTACTCGAGTCCCAGTCCAAGTCCTGGTCCAGGCGGCTTGAGTCCCAGTCCAAGTCTTAATCCAGGCCACTCGAGTCCCAGTCCATGCCCTAGTCCAGGCCGCTGGAGTCCCAGTCCAAGTCCTAGTCAAGGTCGCTTGAGTCCCAGTCCAAGTCCTAGTCCAGGCCGCTCGATTCCCAGTCCAATTCCTAGTCAAGGTCGCTTGAGTCCCAGTCCAAGTCCTGGTCCAGGCCGCTCGAGTCCCAGTCCAAGTCCTAGTACAGGCTACTCAAGTCCAAGTCAAAGTCCTAGTCAAGGTCGCTTGAGTACCAGTCCAAGTCCTAGTCAAGGTCGCTTCAGTCCCAGTCCAAGTCCTGGTCCAGGCCGCTCGAGTCCCAGACCATGTCATAGTCCAGGCTACTCGAATTCCAGTCCAAGTCTTAGTCCAGGCAACTCGAGTCCAAGTCCAAGTACTAGTCTAGGCCGCTAGAGTCCCAGTCCAAGTCTTAGTCCAGGCTACTCGAATCCCAGTCCAAGTCTTTGTCCAGGCTACTCGAGTCCAAGTCCAAGTCCTAGTCCACGCCGCTCGAGTCCCAGTCCATGTACTAGTCCAGGCCGCACGAGTCCCAGTCCAAGTCCTAGTCCAGGCCGCTCGAGTCCCAGTCCAAGTCATAGTCCAGGCTACTCGAGTCCAAGTCAAAGTACTAGTCCAGGCCGCTATAGTCCCAATCCAAGTCTTAGTCCAGGCTACTCGAATCCCAGTCCAAGTCTTTGTCCAGGCTACTCGAGTCCAAGTCCAAGTCCTAGTCCACGCCGCTCGAGTCCCAGTCCATGTACTAGTCCAGGCCGCACGAGTCCCAGTCCAAGTCCTAGTCCAGGCCGCTCGAGTCCCAGTCCAAGTCCTAGTCAAGGTCGCTCGAGTCCCAAAGTCCTAGTCAAGGTGGCTTGAGTCCCAGTCCAAGTCCTGGTCCATGCCGCTCGAGTCCCAGTCCAAGTCCTAGTCAAGGTCGCTTGAGTCCAAGTCCTGGTCCAGGCCACTCGAGTCCCAGTCCAAGTCATTGTCCAGGCTACTCGAGTCCCAGTCCAAGTCTTAGTCCAGGCTACTCGAATCCCAGCCCAAGTCTTTGTCCAGGCTACTCGAGTCCAAGTCCAAGTCCTAGTCCAGGCCGCACGAGTCCAAATCCAAGTCCTAGTCCAGGCCGCTCGAGTCCCAGTCCAAGTCCTAGTCAAGGTCGCTCGAGTCCCAGTGCAAGTCCTAGTCAAGGTCGCTTGAGTCCCAGTCCAAGTCCTGGTCCAGGCCGCTCGAGTCCCAGTCCAAGTCCTAGTCAAGGTCGCTAGTGTCCCAGTCCAAGTCCTGGTCCAGGCCGCTCGAGTCCCAGTCCAAGTCCTTTTCCAGGCTACTCAAGTCCAAGTCCAAGTCTTAGTTCAGGTCGCTGGAGTCCCTGTCCAAGTCCTAGTCTAGGCCGCTCGAGTCCCAGTCCAAGTCCTGGTCCTGGCCGCTCGAGTCTCAGTCCCAGTCCTAGTCCAGGCTACTCGAGTCCAAGTCCAAGTCTTAGTCCAGGCCGGTCGAGTTCCAGTTTAAGTCCTAGTCCAGGCCGCTCGAGTCCCAGTCCATGTCCTAGTCCAGAACGCTCGAGTCCCAGTCCAAGTCTTAGTCCAGGCCGCTCGAGTCCCAGTCCAAGTCCTAGTCCAGGCCGCTCGAGTCCCAGTCCAAGTCCTAGTCCAGGCCGCTCGAGTCCCAGTCCAAGTCCTAGTCCAGGCCGCTCGAGTCCCAGTCACAGGCCTAGTCTAGGCCCCTCGAGTGATTTGGATTTCGACTCAAAGTCCAAAACAAATATTCTAATAAGAATTTTAAAAGGGATATTTGAGATAATCATGCACATTTTATGTTAGTTTTCAAGTGTCATTTACTTAAAAGTTTAATTACGTTTAGCCCTAGATGCAGAGCTAAAACTTGGCATGTATAATCGTATTTCTTGTAATATTCGTTTATTATGCAGCAATGTGCACAATTTTATATTATACGTGACAGAGTTTCTCGAGATCTATGCGTGAATTTGCTAACAGACAAAGAGAGGGTAAAGAATGAGACATCTCGCCAACTGGCGGAGATATGATAAGTGATCTAATGGAAAATTTATCTGAAAGGATTTTTAAACAATATGAACAATATGCGTTTATTAGTATGAAATATGAATATGTAGTAGACCCAGTAAATTAATATTCGAAGTATCCGCGTTTACTTTGATCCATTTGTAATTATGCGACAGGGTTCTAAAATGTTGCGCTCCACGCAAAATAACACTCTGAGCCAAAGATGCAGCACTCTGATGCATCACGACATCATGGCCTTAACTTGTGATCAAGAATCATTTCCAACTATACATCTGCATTCTAATGAATACAAGCCTCCGCCTTTCAATTATTCTGCCCACATTTTTAGGGTCAAGCCTGCATAAGTGACTGTAGATTTGTGAGTATTTCTTGATGACATTCCTTGATCCGGATCATATGCTGGATCCAGACCAAAATCTCATTGATTCTTCATTAGCCGATGCCTAAAATGCCCTGTAAATTTCATAAGATTACGCACATGACTGTGAAAGTTATGTTGTGAGAAAACACACATATATATTAATTTAGGGATATAACGGAGGCAACTATTACAACTATGATGAATGGATGCAGACACCAAAGTGTAACAGACGTCGCTATCTAAGCATTGCAGTGCGTTGGGCGTTCTGGTTCAAGATTCATTAAATTAGAGAGGTCCCAAAAAACAAAGAAAGAGATGACGCAACTGTTATCACAAATCAGGTGATTGTCAAAACGCCCCGGCAATTAAGTGAGCTTGGTGCCAAAGCTGACATGGTCCCTAGTTCTGTCATTAAACTCTATCTAAAATGGCGCTCTTAATGCTTTATTTGACTCAGTAACAACAGAACACAGTGTATGTGTGTGTGTGTTGGGGGGGGGGGGGGGTTAAATGGTGCTGCACGGGACAGGCGGAGAGTTTTCCTCCAACAAGTCACTCCGCCTTTAAACCCCCCACGTTCATATAAATTACACGTTTGGTACCAAGGAGAAATTACCGACCATGGAAACATCATTTAATATAAAGATATCTTTATATAAAAAATTTCCTTCTAACATATCATTCCATTAGTACGTGTATTTTTTTGTTATTTTCACACCCACACCCATACACACGCATATAAATATAAATTTAAATGTATATATATACATACATATATATGTTCATATACATATATACATTGAAATACATATATGTATATACAGAAACATTTCTCTCCCCCTCTCTCTCTCTCTCTTTCTCTCTCTCTCTCTCTCTCTCTCTCTCTCTCTCTCTCTCTATATATATATATATATATATATATATATATATATATATATATATATAGCCTTGGGTAATTATCTCCAATTAGCATGGCTAGACTTTTACTCTAAAACAGGACATACTGGTAACGGCGGAATGAGATCAGCTGTACCCAGGCATAAGCCCTGTGATCCTAGTTTTACATCCTGTAATTAAAGTTGTGACCTACTTTTTACTTTTGAAGTTATGGAACAATAATTTAGGTTTAAGTTGTTGGGGTGCAGCACCCCCTGGTGGCCATATTCGAAAAAATGAAAACTAATTCAGTTTAGAGATAGTTTTGTCTTACATATAATGTATAACTTTTGAAGTGATCACTTCAAAACTGGGGCCTCTACGGCATTATAAATAGAATCTTGCAAACATCTAATACAGCGCCCTCTTGTTGCCATTTCTGGATACTTGAAATAAGATTGTGTTATAGTAAATAAACTCTGCATGTTGCGAAAAACTGGAGCTCTGTACCTTTAAAAATGATAAACACTCAAAAGTAAAGATAAAAATGCCAAGACTTTTACTTTGAATAAGTCATCATGGTCACTGCGGAATGAGGACAAGTGTACCCAGGCATATAAGCCTATTTATCCTTGTGTCAGATCCCGTAATAAAAGATTTGATATTGTTAATAGTTTAAAGCTATAGTACAAAAATTATAATTTGAATTGGTTTCAGCGCAGCGCCCCCTGGTTGCATTTTTCGATAAATGGAAACATTTTATTTCGAGATATTTCTTAATAACATTTAATGTATGAGTTGTGAAGCGATTTTTTTTTAAATTGGGGTCTTCATGGCTTCATTAATAAAAAAATCGCAAAAATTCTCATGCAGCATCCCCTGATGGTCATTTCCGGATGCTTGAGAAAAATAAATCCTTTACAACTAATTAAAAGCCACATGAGTCAAACAAACAGACTTCTCTAGCTTAAACAATGACCAAAATTAATAAATAGGTGTAAAACTTTTGAAATTTCATGAACTTTTCACAAAAATACGTAACCATTGTAACGGCAGAATAAGGCAGTTTTGCATCAAGTCGAAAGGCCATACAATGCCGAATAAAACGAGCTACACATTTGCGGCTATGATCATTTTTAACAATGATATGAAGGAAAAAACTATTTTAGGGGTCTTGATATTCCGAAAATCTCGTGCAGCGCCCCCTGGTCTTCATTTTGCAAAATTTGAAAGATAATTTTGTAGCAATAACTGAAAACTACGTGGTGCTTAAAACTAGATCTCTCTAACTTTAAAAATGACAAAGTTACAGAAGCTAAGAAAAATGCCAAGAATTTAACTTTAAATAAGTCACCATGTTAACCGCATAATGAGGTCAGGTGTTCCCAGGGATAAGCACACTGATTAAACTTTCAGATTCGATAACAAAAGTTATGACTTTGTTTATAGTTTTGAAGCTATGAGACAAAAATCAGATGTTAATTTGTTTGCACTACAGCGCCCCTGGTTACTTTATTAAAAAATGAAAAATTCTTTGCGAGATATTACTATTTCATATATATATATAATTTATATCTTTTTAAGCAATTCCTTCAAAATTGGGACCTCGAGGGGTCATTAATAAAATCTCACAAAAGTGTCGTGCAGCGCCCCTGGTGGCCATTGCAGATATCTGAAAAAAAATCGTGCAATGCCTATAAACTCTACATATCGCAAATAACTAGACCGTTCTAGCGTTAAAAAGTGACGAATTTATAAATGTTTGGTTCAATATTTTCTAATTCGATGAATTCAACAAAATGTGTTACCATGGTAATAACAGAATATGACAGTTTGCCTCAAGAGGAGAGGGCATTTATTGTCGAATAAAATGTGATACAATTTATATGGCTACGATCACTCTTCACAAGGATATGAAGAAAAAAGCCATTTTTAGGGATTCTTGATGACCCTGACTTTGCTCTTTGACCCATTATGACCACAAACAATAGGTTTCTGTTGGGGATGATTTATACTCTCTATATAAGTTTGAAAGCAATTGCTGCAAAATTGTGGTCAGCAGAGTGCAGATAAACAAATGAACAGATGACTCTGACCTTGACGTTAGACCTATTTTAAAAAAAAACACAGTAGGCTTCTAAGTGGTAAGACTATGCACTAACTTCCTAAGTTGAAAAGCCGTTGCTGCAAAATTGTAGCCTGTAGAGATGGGACAAACAAACAGACAAAATAACAAACGGAACTGACTAACATACTTGCCGAAATCTCTGATTCCGGCAAGCAATAATCACGGGGACGGGGAAATACGAGTAAATTCACGACTCCCGACAAAACTTACGGCCATATCGCGAAAACGACGCATCGGAGCATAGCAAATGTCGTACAAAAAGTTTGGGGAAGGTCAAGAGGAACCGAATGAGACAAATTGACCTTGAGGTCTGCTCGACTGCGACCAATAACAATAGGCTTCTAGAACGTTTGGTCTTAAATCATATACATGTATTTCAGTTTCCAAGTGATTGCTGCCAAATAGCGGTCTGTAGAGAGGCGACAGACAGGTCCGGAAAGCGAGTGAAAAACAAACGCTAGACGACCTGAGGTCGAGCGCTTGCACGGAAATGACGTAGAAATAGACAAATGAAAGCGCCAGGAAGAAGAGAAAGAAAATGAGCCATTGCTTACGAAGATAGGACCAATATTGTCAAAATTATGAGAGGAAATAAGAATTTCACGGTTTTGATGACCTTGACCTTTGACCTATTAAGACAATACACATAGAACTTCCAGAAATCTTTAGGACATACGATATGTATAAGTTACAAAGTGATTCCTGCAAAATTGAGGACAGAAGAATGTTATATGTAAGACGCATTATCATGCAAGCATGAGAAAATGAGACAGCTGACAAACAGACAAAATACTGACAAAGTGACACAAAATTGAAACCAGATAACTGAACTAGGTTAAGGATAAGTCTCAGAGGAAAAAATAAGCTGTAGTTTATGTAATTGAGGTTTATAGTTTTGGAAATATGGTAAAAAAAAAAGATATGTAAGGTAGGTTTGAATGTAGCGCCCCCTAGCAGCCATATCCGAAAATGAAAATCAGTTTCGAGATATTGGCGCACGAAAGAAGATGTATCATTTTCAAAAGGATTCCTGCAAAACTGAAGATTGCTAACTCTAAGACGGAAAATCCAGCAAGCAGGCGAAGTTGAAGACAACTGACAAACAGACAGACATACTGAAAAGTGACACAAGGAGAGACTAGATGAAATGACCAGGTTATGAAAAAATACCAAGAGGAAGAAAATAAGCTATGGTTTAGGTAACTGAGGTTAACGGTTTGGAGATATGGCTAAAAAAATAGTATAATGTGAAGGTTTGAGTGCAGCGCCCCCTAGCGGCCATATCCAAAAATAAAAAGTTACTCACGAGATATTAGAGGAAGACATAAGATGTACTAGTTTCAAAACGATTCCTGCAAAATTGTGGCCTGTAGAATGTTAGACGCAAAAACCATCAAGCAGGCGAAATCGAGGACAACAGACAAACAGACAGACATACTGACAAACTGGCACAAGACCAGCTGACTAGACCAAGTAATCCAGAAGATCCAGAGAAAGAAATTGAGCCTAAGTTTGTGAAGATAGGCTTGATATGGACGAAGTTTTCAAGGACTTTTGATTGACAGTCAAGTGTTTAAGATTGAAAGCAGTTGCTGCAAAAGTGTGGCCTGTAGAGAGTACACAGACAGACAAACAGATATCCGCGACTGACCAACCTGCTTGCCAACATCGAAGATTTCCGGAAAGCAACAAACACACAGACAAACATACAGAACTGATCAAGCATCCGGCAAGCAACAAACAGAAATCCGCGACTGACCAACCTGCTTTCCGGAAAGCAATAAAAAAAAATATTCTATCAACAATTTGCAGAGCCCTGGTCAAACACAACATTAATACAATACTCATGAAACTCAAATAATGGACATCTGATTCAAATATGTTTAACTCACACGCTGAGGATATGATGAGTTATAATGCTACAAGAATACAATAGAATCTAATTACAAAAAAAGTGTTAATTTAACATGTATTGTGCATCAACAGTTGTATTTTTAGAGAATTTTTTATGTTGTGTTTCACAACATTTTACGAAGAAAATTATTATTGAACTTTAATATTGTATGGTCATCTTCAGTCTTCAGATAACAAAGCACTGAATTTATGTCCCTAATTCGATATATTTACTTAATTCGGCGGTACAGCTTTGTTATCATTATTACGGACATAAAAATATTACTTCCGCACTAAAAATTAAAACAAGCATATACAAAAACAAAGTACAACATATGGATAATGGGAATTACATTTTACTCACTGTGTATTTTGCTCCACGAAGACAATAACCATTGCCAAGAGCAACCATGACATTAGCTGTGAGATGTTCGTAGCGACAAGGTCTGGTGCTTTTACCAAATACTGTTCCGGAATATACAAAATGCGTAATTTGCTCGGAAGACCTTTACAGAGAAATCACTTGTGGCTTCCTCAGACATCGGCTGTATTCACTAGTTGACATCACGTCTCAGCTGTCTCACTGCAACATATACAGAAAGGCCCCAGGACTACTGAAGGTATCGTCAGTCTGAACCACACCGGTACGCTGAAACGGGCCTTTGGCCCGCAAAAAAACTCCCACTCCACCCCTTATTAATGTTTGCTGAAGTCACAACTTCCGATTTTCCTCCGGCCAATCATTACTTCAAATTACACCGACCGTCAATCAATGGGCAAATATTTATAAGGAAACGTCTCTAGCAACAGAGTGTGAGAAAACCTTGCTTTCACAGGTGCACTTCCTTTGCTATCTACGTAAAAATAGAGGCAGCTCCGTCTAAATTAGATAGTTCTGAAATTAACATCAAACGAGACACTTGTGCCCTCTAACAACAAAACTGTCCTGAAAACTGCAAAAGCCTTTTGACCAGCAGGGGTCGTTTCTATGTTCTGTCATTTGGGTTAGAGATACAATGCAATTGTATTTTGTTACTCAAACAAAGGTTTTCTGTCATTGTATGAATATCTATCTTGTTTTGTATATGAAGTCATGCAATGATCAAACTTAATTGTATTGTACATGGTGATTTATGTGAGGCACATAATTCAAAGCAGTGATTAAGAATATATTGTTGTATGTTTAGATATTATGTCTGTCATTATAGTGACCATGTAACTGGAAAAAAAAATCCCTTAAAATGTATACTTGTGTAGTCAGCTACCCGACCAATGGGGGATGTTGCTGTATCAGGGAATGATCAATACTGTATTAATAAGGTCTCATAAATTAGATTAGTATTAGTACCAGTGGTAACTCAGTTGATAAAAGAATTTTTATTTTTTTTTTTATTTTAAAGGTTGTTCATGATAACTATCATTATGCCATTTTTACCTGTAGGGGATATATGTATAATATGAAGGTCGAACCACTGAGTTTATTAATATTTCGAAAACAGGGGATATGTCCGATGGTGCACATATCAATAGCCATAATGAGCAACGATCATGATGTGATAGGCCAGGCCATGGCAGCCACCAGTCAGGCAGTAGCAGACGCTTTCTATAATTGAGACTCAATGTAACCCCAACGATCAGGCACCTGTATCCAAAAGCCCTCGTTGAAACACCTTAAATGAGAGCTTAACAAAATGATTATGAGGAATTTAGCGAGCAGTTAACGGTTGTTTCTTGAAGCACCGGTTAGACCCATGTTAAGTCCTCGTTAAACTCGTCTAGCGCCATCGTTAGGGTAATGTTGTCTCTGGATACACTTACCCTCGTTAACTCTTTTTTTCATACGTCCTCCCCAAAGAAACAGTTTTTTGTTTCAGAAAAAAAAGCATTGACGATAGCAACCTCACTCATGAATAAACAGAGTAATTGGACACGAATCGAGAGCTGCACAGCAAATCATGGTAAAACGCCGTCGCGGAAATCACCAAATAATAGGAGGGCGCAAAACTAGTGAAAATAACAACAAGAGCGCCCCGGTATAACGAAGAAAACTGTCTATTTTAGCACAGACTGTTTTACAAAGCTGTGGATGCAGTAGGGCACTTTCAAAGAACAGAGAAAAGAATACGGCACCTACCAAGAACCGAGAAAAGAATACGGTTCTTGGGAAGTGGCGAGGAGAGGATACGTTCATAACTGATCGATTCCAAGAACCGAGGAGTGGATACTTACATCACGGATCCATTCCAAGAACCGAGGAGTGGATACTTACATCACGGATCCATTCCAAGAATCGAGGAGTGGATACTTACATCACGGATCCATTCCAAGAACCGAGGAGTGGATACTTACATCACGGATCCATTCCAAGAATCGAGGAGTGGATACTTACATCACGGATCCATTCCAAGAACCGAGGAGTGGATACATGCAAACTGGATTGATTCCACTGTTTTATTAGATCAGTGAACTGGGCATCCTCGCTAAAGTACTGACAAGGGAGCCGGTGTTAGGCTCTCCACATTTTGACCGAGACTTTGTTCTAGAGATAGACGCTTCGGTTAAGGGCCTTGGGGCATGTTTAAATCAGATAGATGATAACTACGACATTGATCCGGTTCCTTTTGCCAGAGGGCTTTGTAGGAGTGAGCATCGCTACTCCATACACTCCAGCTTCAAACTTGATTATTAAAGGCTTGTGAATGATAGGACAAACACCTCACCATTACTGGTTTGCATGATCCAGGTCAACCTTCTTTCGGGTGAAGAAACAAATCCAGATTCTGGAGTTTCAACCACGTATTTCTTGCCCATTTATACACAGGAGCAGTTAGAGGATTGACCGGTATACTAGTAGGCTTTGAGGCAAGAAGGTCTCCAGGTGGCAGCCAGGACTGGAACAAACGGACCGATATACCTAATTTGCATACCTGGCTCCGTGAATATGACAGGTCAGTTTTCTGTACAGGAGTGCTTTATCGGAAGAAATATGATTCTTCATCTCAGAAAGCTATTAATGCCTGAACAGTTGCAAACTCCTATGCTGGATAGAGGCGATGACCATTGGGGTCATCAGAGAGTTGTTCTTACATGTGCCTATTGCAATTACGCTTTTTTTTAGTTAAGTCCCGTTCCTTGTTCGCAAGGGTATTCACTGCACCATAGCAAAGGCCCACACACACAAGTCCACTAATGCCGCACTTGCTAGGGTTCAAGCATTTTGAGCTGAGATTGTACCTCTTCTCAAAACCAATGCATTTACCTAATGGGCACAGACCATCCCTTGCCTAGCCGTAACGATGGCCAAGAAATTAGTCCATCATTAGGCCATCATTCATTTATGTCAGATTTACCGATTTAACAAGAGTAGGACCCCTGTCTGTTACCCTCAAGGAAAAGGGCAAACCTAACGTTTCGACCGGACCTTGATTGGGACGATTAAATCGCTCAGTACGTCCGATCTGAGGAAATAACCAGAGGTATTACCTCTCCAGGTATTTATATATATATATATATATATAATAGTACTTCACACAGGGTCACAGGATTCTTTCCTTACAGCTTGATGTTTGGCGAAGAACCTCGAATTTCCTTTGATCACATGTTGGGTAACCCGAACAGTAATTGGGATAATGATCATGTACCAGCTCAATCCGATGGGCATTGGAGGTGGTACGTGCTCGCTTGGAGAGTAGAACCAATATAGAGAAACAAAGATCAGGTCTTTACCCATTACTATTGGATCCCGGGTACACGTTCAAAAAAGGGGTTTTAGGTACCGTCATAAACTAGAAATTTTGTTTCGCAGTTGGTTAAACGGACACTGTTAATGATAGACCTAAGGAGGTTTGAATTTGATGTACAACTGTATGGTATGATAAACTGAGATCATGCTTCATTTTTCCGGTGGTCGGTTGCGTTATTGACAGGTCATGTCTCTTTATTTTAGCACCGTTGTTACTTACTATGACTGTGTTAGAAATGTTAATTATGGGTTGCTCTGAACATCAATGGGGTTGGACTGTTGGAGGTGAAACATAAATCTTCGTGACCTTGGTATCTCAAAATGGTCGCTGAGTCGGTAAATTAAGGCATGCTCTGAATATTTGCTGTCTTCACCGATACTTCAGCTTACTCGGTGGTTAACCCTTGACCTGATTACATTTTATTTTTAATTACTGTAGAGCTTGCTTGATTCCAGGTTATTTTGCATTCTCATGGAATTGATTCTATGAAACTAGTTCAATAGGCCTATTGCCTTATCTTGCTATTATTTTGTAAATGAAGTAGAGAGCACCATAAGGGATAACTTCTTCTGACAGACTAATTTTTAATCTTCTAAGCTTGGTCGGTAACTCAGTTGTGCAGTAGGCATAAATTGTGGGCTATTGAGTGATGTTATGCATTGCTGAAGTCATTGGGACTCGTTTTAGTGGCCATGTTGTTATTGTTGAATTTTTGTCCTAGTATTTGGTGGCATCGGGTAGTCTAGTAAGCTGTGGAATAATAGTTACAGCTGCTAATGGATGTAATCTCAGGGTCAACATGATATATGTAATATATATTATTAGGTTGTGCCGTAACTTGTATCTTGTCTCATGCTGGTGATTGTATAACCAGGCTTTATATTTATGATACCATGTCACTGGTGTTATCAGGATGCTGTCAGTCCGGCATGTTATTATGCCTTGTGTAATTGTGCAAAAGACTGATACGGTTCGCCGGTCGCATTGTGTTTACGTACAGAGCGTATAATGCGTGCAGAGCTGACAGGAATTTTTATGTGAAAGCATGTATAGTTTGACTCGTGAAGGTTTAGGTTGTACGCCTGAAGATATTGTATCTATATTTCCATCTCATATTTTTTAAATATATATATACTTTTATATATATATATTAAAAGATATCATCTGATTAATGTATACTACAGATTAATATGACGTTTGGTTATTTATTGCCTTGTGTATATGGTGAATTGTACTTATCATCTTAATATGTCTAAGTCTTCTGCAAACAGTTAGACCCGTTTAAGATGGATGGGTTCATCATATAAAGTGTATATTGACAACAGTTTGCTCTAATCCATTTAATCATATCTGTTTGGTTATTTTAATATTTATTTCGATTTAAGGCTTAAGGGGAAACATGTGAGGAGAGGGCTGTAATTTTATATTTATTAACAAATGTATGTAATTTATTTCTATAGGCGTAAACGATATACAGTTAGATCCCTTTAAGAGGTCAGATGGAACGGACGCAGGCGAAGAGATGAAGGAATAGTCTTACTGTCAGGCTGGATGACACGTATCGTTTTGGATTGTATTTAAGTGAAGTGAATAAACGTTATTTCGGCCGTAGAACGGTAATCTGTCATTTGAACCTGTGCATGTGCAGTCATGACAGTTTTAATATGTGTCTGCCTGTGTGTATAATGTCCAGGATATATACAATTAGAGTATGTCATATATTCTAGAATGCCATTCTAGAACTTCATTCCTGCATGGTCATCTTCAGATGTATGACCCTAAATATAATTATGTCCTTTTATGACCACAATTCGACTGTAACGCTTCGTTCTCTTTGTGACGGACATTGGAATAAAAAAAACTAATTTGCACCATAGCATAATGATCTTGTACAGAAACGAACTATAACATATGGATGACAGAAAGTACTTTTAATCATGCGGGTATTTTGTTCCATGAAGACGCGGGCCATTGCTCAGAGCTGCCATGACATTAGCAGGAAGAAAGTAATCATAGCGACAAGGTGTTGTGTACTGCCCCTATATTATTCAGGATATACACGTTTAATTGACTTTTTCTATAAGCTAAATATGATTTTTTTATATAAATCTCTGATAATTATGTTTTTTTTTTCTTTTTACAAAACAAATACTATGGAGCTGAATAGGCTCCCAGTCAAATATAGGGCAGTGTATAATCGTACTGGATGTAGCTTACATTGTGAGCACCCTTGGTATTATGCGTTTGCCTGGCATGCTTTGGGTACAACAAAATTAGTCCTGACCTCCCCCGTTAGATGGCGATAGCAATGCTTACTCATTTGCACTTGATCCCATGTGTGTATTTATGCCAACATGTACGACTAGTTGTGTGTGTTGCCTGGGAAACTTAGACATCAATGGAACTTTTTTTTATGTATATCAGTATGTGTTTTTGTTGTCCATAGTGTTAACAATCAGTGTTTTTCAAGCATTTGTAGTCGTATGTTGCGCATGTTTTATACAATAAGGCGGTGTTATTTATGTGTATTTATGTTTGTGAAGTACGTTTAAACACAGCTGCCCCGTACCCGGATGTTCATGGATCTGTCACATCAATCACTGTAAACTCTCTACTCAAAAACTGTAGGGTTTACACGGGTAAAGCAGCCTTTCCCTTGAATTCGGCAGTTATATATATATATATATATATATATATATATATATATATATATATATATATATATCAGCAAGCAGTAATACAATAATCTAAATGCATTTCAATATTCCTAATAATTTTCATCTGTACACGAACAAATATATTTTCTGTGCCTGTTTATTCACCGATGGCGTGTATTCCCAACCTATAGACATATCCATCACCCGGTGATTATTTTCTTCATATTGCTTGTTTTCTTTTATATTCAGAAAATACGGTTATATAAACAGCTCACGGATCCAATACAATGAATGACAAGTTTCATAAGAAATCTCCGGGCTATTAATAAATGCCAGTCAAGATCCGGGAGGATCCCACGAATCCGGTTACATATACATCAACACACAGCTACGTTGAATAAGAGTGTTCACTCCTACAGCAGTACGACGAAGTTGTAAAATAGTTTTGGCAGTCGCTGATTTATTTACAGAATGGGATTGTTCCTCTACTTTATGTTATACGCTACTGTGTGTCTGGTGTATTCTTGTAAAACTCCGTGCCGGAACGTCTACTACAACGTCAGCACTCTCGTTCAGAACTGCCCCCAACAGAACAGGCCATGTGACGAAACCAACCAGAAAACCTGCCAAGAATGTATGGAGCACATCAAGAACCTGACTTCATCCCTGAGAACCTTACAGAAACAGGTGGAAATATTGAACGGAAAACGGAATGGAGATGAAACAATATACCGCGGTAAGTTGATCATACCTGAAAGCAAATATTCCATGTTGTTAAAACGTGTATGAATATCAGTCGGAACTAGGTCGTTTCTTTACCTCCATACGGCTGATAGCGGGAGTAGTCTGTTCGGATGTCTAAACTTTACAGCCACGCATGTCTCTCCTTTGAAGTTAGCCCTTGGTACGTAGATCTAATTTTGTGTACCGGTGCCTCATGGGTCAAATGGTGAAATCTCTTAAGAACTTTAATAGATATAATTTGCGTTATATTTTAGCGACAAATTGTAGTGGGCTATTCCTAAATTATCATGTATAGAAGGCTTAATTACCTCCGCCAAGCCTAGCGGCGTCTATCTGTTTATCTGTTAATCTGTTTGTCTGGTTTTTTTTTTTTTGCATGCCACATGAGTAATCTCACCTTCTTAAATATATCTCTCTACGTGAACTTATATTATACGCTTCCCGTATTCCGTAGGCCTACATAAGAAATCTTATCTTTAGTCTGCAAATATATTCGAGGTAATACCTGTTTATTACATCCGCTAAGCGGCAGATGCTACGTTTTTAGCTCAACTGACTATAAGTCATCTGAGCTATAGTCGTGGTCCATTGTCCGTCGTCCGTCCGTCTGTCTGTCTTGCCGTCCGTCCGTCTGTCCGGATGTCCGTCCGTAAGACTGGCACGTTTCGACACCATTGGACCTACGAATCTGAAATTCACCATACAGTTAGATGTCCCCAAAATCTCCTACCATGCTGAAAATTGGGTCAATAGGACTTCTTTCCTTCGAGATATTAAGAAAAACCTAAATTTTTTATTAGAAATCTATTTTCACACTTCAGGACTGCCTAATATCAAAACCATTCATCTGGTTTTCTTCATATTTACCATAAATATTCCCCTATATAGTTCCTATGTACATGCTAGAAATTAAGTCAGTATTATTTAATTTCAAAAAGTTATTGGCCCAAACATAATGGACTTTGTAAACAAATCAGGAAAGATATTAGGTCACTTAAGACCAAAAGTGTTAAAGGTAGGGACTTTTTTCAGTAATACAACTTTAATTGATCAAAATTTAATTGTATACCGAAAATTAGATCAAAACCTGTGATTTGTTTTAAATATTGGCAAAAATATAAAATTGGTTTCTTAAATTTTGCCCAAGTTTGACCAGGGCACGTTTTTTTTTCTTGTCAGTACTGTGGATTTAATTTTCACAGCCTGTTTTTGTTAGCATTTTTTCTGTTAACACCAAATATTTGAAACCAGTTGATCAAAAACTGTAGATTTTTTTCAAGTTTTCAAGCACCATGTCACATCAAGTTTACATCAAGCTAGTGTTAAGCAGTTTGCTAGAGCTCAGCTCCCCAGCTTCAGCTCTAAGTTCCTTAAATTTAGCATACAGTTATATGTCTCCAAAATCCCCTACCATGCCAAGAATTTGATCACTAGGATTTAATTCCTTCGAAATATTAATGAAAAACTTCATTTTTCCATTAAAAACCCCTTGTTACACTGCAATACTGCCTAATATCAAAACCACTGATCATATATAATATACATATTTTTCTATACATTCGCTATGCACATGCCAGAAATGATGTCAGTATTGCGTAATTGTTTTACGTTATGGGCCCAAACATAATGCACTTTTAAAAAATCAAGAAATATATTTACTCCCTTAAACAAGAGGATTGCTGAAGCTAGAGATTTTTTGTCAGGGATGTAACATTATTTAATCAAGATTCAATTGAATACCAAATTGGCCAAATATTGTAGCTTTTATTAATGTTTTTATGAGACCATGTCAGACCCAGGCTTAATCCAGCCCCTCTTCAGTCACCTGTATGTTGACCTTGTTGACCTTTCATCAGATTATGCATGCTTGAGCGAAGCATACACATGGGCAGCCAGGCAGCTAATGCCCAGCCACAGTTGATCCAGGTGTCCAACCCAACTCATCTAGTAGTTGTTTTGAAAAACAACATAACAATAAACAATAGATTAATAATTTTGTATTGGTTTTTTATAACAAATTAAAGAAAAATTAATAGAAAAGGATTTTGTTAGTTGATGAGTAACAGAAAATTAACATTCAGTTACTGATGATGTAAGAATCTAGTATGAATGGATAGAATGTCAATGTCAATGTTATTCCAAATAAAACCATGCAGTCACCTATGGTATTTTTCAGTGAAATGTTAATGATAAAAAATAAATCATATTATTCATTACTAATCATTAGGGATTATATGAAGGAAATTGATGATAGACAAAGATGCAGTTGATAATATTAATCTAGATTCCTACTGTGTCTAGTGTGTAGATTGATGTGAAAGTAGTCCAAAGTGAATATATTACATTTATTTTTTAATATAAATAAAAGCCATAAAACCAGGTACTTATGATCATTATTCAAATTTGTGAATTTTGTATATTCTGGATTCTCAACATCATTATTTGGCTAAAACTGAATAAATACTAAACATGGTGCGAATGCTTTGCAAATGTATTTGAATATGAATATGAATATGTACTGCATTAAACAATTTTATTGCATAAGAATGGGAATTCAGGTAAAAATGAAAGTATTTGAATACCAGTGCAGATACTTTAAAATGTATTCATGAATGCATTCATGAATATATTCTATAATATTATTTCAATAATCATTTCAGTTCTATTTTATTAGCGAACCTGTGAGCTTATGCGATGGTGCGGGGTCGCCCGTCGTGTGTCGTGCGTCGTGCGTCGTACGTCGTGCGTCGTCTGCACGTTAACCATAGCTATCTCAAAAACGGCAGGAGCTAGCATCCCCAATTTTTTTGCAAATAATCAGTCATTCAAAAAACTATATCGGATTTTGTTCATTTTTTTCTAACTGTATTTTCTTAGATTTTATAGTGAAAAAGGTAAAAAAGCTTTATAAATCTTCTTCTCCGAAACTGTCCAGCCAAATTGTCCAATATTTCATAGAAATGATCCCTGGAACAATCTTTCTCAAGTTTGTTCGAATGGTTCCAGTTCGGAGATTTTTGGCCGAGTTACAGGAGGTTGAACTTTGTTAACTGTGCAAAAAAGCATATTGAAATTTTAATCTCGTAAACGGCTCGAGCTATCATCACCAAAGTTTATTCCAATGTTGGTCACATAGGTCATATCTGAAACTGAGGTATTGGTGGCGTCACCTGCATCGTCCTTTTTTGTACGGGGTCATCAGTGCTTCTAAAAACTTCTTCTCTGAAACCATATGGCCACAATGTTTAATATCACACAGAAATGATCCTAGGGTAGTGCTTTCTGAAGTTTGTTCAAATGGTCTCTTTTCAGTGACTTTTGGCTAAGTTATGGGAAGCTGAATTTAGTCATATGCCAAAACAGCCCATTTTAGCTCAGTGGCTACAAATATCTTCTTCTCAAAAACCACTGGGCCAAATTCTTAAATCTCACACATTAATAATCCTCAGATGTTGATAATTCAAGTTTGTTCAAATGGTTTTGGTTACATCTAGCCTGGCACCAGTTTATCAGCATCTATTACATCATGCCACTAGATATTTAGATTTTAGGTTATCTTTGGTAAATATTGACAAGAAAGTTTTTTTTAAAAGCTTTAAAAAAAATTAGATTTATGATTTAAATTATTCATCCAGGCAATGTTACAATCATGGATATTCAGCTCTCTGTGGCTGTATGAAGACAACTGTACGTGGATTATAAATTATAGGTATATCTACTCAACTTAATTCAAGAATTTGCCATCAATGAGATATATCTGTATTTTAATTTTGCATTCAGTATGCATCCATAATAATTTTACATATATTCCTGAATTCTTTTTTTTTTTTTTTAAATCAGCTGAAAAGCATATTGTATTGGGAAAATAAATTTCAAAGTTATTTCAAGTAGGGACCACTTTTGTGTACAGATGGCAGCACTTGGTATACCATTGGCAGATTGCCAGTGCCTTGATGTTGGCCATTACCCAAGATGATGTCAGCTCTATAAATAGTTTTGGCACAGTGCCAGGATTTGAAGAAGTGCAGCCAGGTATAGGTCAAGAGTTCACTCAGTGCAGTAGCTGCATTCTATTTATAGCTTTGGCAGACTGCTCACTGCATCATATTTGGCACCAAAGTTCAGCCTGAATCTATTTATAGCTTTGGCAGACTGCCAACTGTGTCAGATTATGCAACAGGTCAAGAGTTCACTCAGTGCAGCCAGGTACAGGTCATAAGTTCACTCATTGCAGTAGCTTGAGGCAGCAATTTGTCACAGGTCACTTGGGGGCAACTGCCTTACTCACCTTAGCCTTGTCAGCCCAGTGCATCAAACGCTGGGGAAGTTTAATATATTGGACTGATATTTTGACCTGTCTATGCGTCATTGCCACCTTCATTAATTTTTGCAGTGTATGCGCCTGCTTATTTCTACAGAGGAATTCGATACATCAACCTAAAATTGGGCATGTTTATACATATCGGGTAGCTTTATAGTGTACAAGACTGGTGGCGCCACCTACAATAATTTTTGCACAGTGTATGTCCCTGCTTTTATTTTACAGGAGGGGTTTGACATATCAGTCTGACATTGGGCATATGTATATATCTCTTCGTTGTATATAAGACTGGTGGTGCCAGCTACAATCATTGTATCCGCCAAAACAGAGTTTTGCGGATACTATGTTTTCAGTCGGAGCAGACGCTGCCGCCATCACCCCATAGGTTTCCGGAGAACTCCTCCATAACCACTGGGCAGAATTTTTTAAAATTCGGAATTATGATCGGTCACATGTGAACTGCTGCGCCCTCATTTTTGGTTGACCTCTGACCTTTTCTCTCTGCCCATACGTTTCCACACATACACCCACATATATCGGGAACCGTTGGACCGATAAGGCTAAAGATTTTGCACAAATGTAGCCCTTGGAAAGCTTTATAACATACACTAAAAATGGTGGCGCCACCTGCAACCATTTTTGCACAGCGTCCGTCTGTTCATCTGCCTTTGGATAAAAAAGCACTCATATATCTGCATAGGTTGGACTTATCCACCTGAAATTTTGCATGTGTATAAATCCTCGACAGCTTCCTTGATTTTATGACAAGTGGCGCCACTTACATTCACGTTTAAGCTGCAGACATCCAAGCTCATTTCTCCGGAACCGTTTGACCAGTTGGGCCTAAATTTTGCAGGTTTATAGATCTTACATATCTCTTTATCAAAACTGGTGGCGCCACCTGCAATCATTTTTGCACAGCGTCCGTCTGTTTGTTTGCCGTGGGATAAAATCAGTCATATCTCGGCAGTGGTATGACATATCTGCCTAAAATTTTGCATGTTTATACATCTTGGATAGCTTTCTGGATTTTGTGGCAGGTGGCGCCACCTCCATTCAGATTTACGCTGCAGACATCCAAGCTCATATCTCAGGAACCATTTGACTGATTAGGCAAAAATCGTGCATGTTTATAGATCTCACATTGCTCTAAATCATACACAAAAGTGGTGGTGCCACCTGCCACCATTATGCACAGCGTCCGTCTGTTTGTCTGCGGTGGGCTAAAATCACTCATATCTTAGTAGTGGTGTCACTTTTCTGCCTAAAATTTTGCAAATTTATACATCTTTGATAGCTTTCTCTATTTTGTGGCAGGTGGCGCCACCTCTATTTATGCATACGCTGCATTAAGGCTTACATCTCAGGACTGATTGGACATATCCCCCTGAAATTTTGCATGTGTATTGATCTCACATAGCTCTTAATCATACACAAAAATGGTGGCGCCACATTCCACCCTTTTTTGCACAATTCCTTTTGTTTGTCTTCCGTGGGCTAAAATCATTCATATCTCAGTAGTGGTTTGACTTATCTGACTAAAATTTTGCATATGTATACAACTTGGACAGCTTTCTTGATTTTGTTGTAGGTTGCGCAACCTACATCAGATATTTCGGCTGCAGACATCCAGGCTATTATGCAACACACCTCACTCTATTTCCCCTTGCCACTCAATCCATGCCTCACTTCACCCGTTCCACTCTGATTTTGGCGGATACACGTAGTCCCTTGTTGACTACCCATAGTCTAGTTTTTTGTGTTGTGTGTACCCATGCCAGAATTGCAGCAGTGATGTTTGTTTAATTGTTTCTTGTTCTAAGTGTTTAGTACTTGCATTGGTTATATACATGTTACACATGTTCTTGAAAAGTAATGGTCCAGCATTGAAGCATTATACCTGGTGTAATCTCATTGCACAGGTTCGCATTAGGCCTGTAGGCCTTGTTTGAAAAAATCATATGATTTTCTTATTATTTTTTTTTAATAAAAACATTTTATTGGCACAATATTTGTTATTAAATTTTAATAAATAGTTAAACTCTTTTATTATATGTGCTGCTTATAAGTTATATGGCCAAGTCAAAATCTGTGTGACTAAAGCACTCCATTTGTTAATAAAATAAATTAAATCAATCCTCTTCCCTGTCTCCAAAGATACTATCAAAATCATACATAAGCTAAACATCAACAACTCATATTAAAGCTTATATTTATTACCACACAAAACAAGCATGTGCCTCTTTCCCAAATCATATTTTTTATCATATATAACAGCTGAGCGCCGTGACCCATGGGTCCCTTGTTTTTCGGGCGCTGGTTTGTTTGTTTGTCTTTTAGCAGCATTAGTCAAAAAGTTATTGCTTGACAGATTTTCAGGATAGCTGGACAATGATGGTAGGAAAAATTGATTAAATTTTGATAACAATTAAAACTACGGAAAACAATCTCGATCCAGGAAATATTTTAATGGAATATTGCTGCTTTTCTTGCAGTTCCAAAACTCTCTGAGTGCTTATCTAATTGTAACATGTTAACTGGTTTATTATCATCATACTGATCCAAAAGACAGTCCTACGCAGGCTATCGCGACATCCTTTAGAAATGTGCAGTACATCGTAGATGCTATGTAGATAAACAGTTGTAGATAGTTGCCACGTGCTGCTTCGGCGTCATCACCTTGCGATCGTTGCTTACTTGTTTTACTCTTCCAAGGAGGGAACCTTTTTAACAGAATGTGGCCGAAAAGGGCATTTCAGGTATATTTTTATGTAGATAATCCGATCAATATTTATAAGTACAGGGTTTAATTTCAATTACAGATTGTCAGTCAGTTTATGAAGGTGACGAGAGGACGGGCGGTGTCGTTAAGGTTCGTCCAGACATGTCTTCGCCGATCGAGGTCTACTGTGAAAAGTCGGACGGAGGGTGGACTGTCATACAGAGAAGATTGACAGGCGATGTTAGCTTCAACCGGAACTGGGTCGAGTACAGAAACGGGTTCGGAAATTTCTATGGGGATTTCTGGCTCGGGAATGAGAGAATCTATCGTCTTACATCAAATGCAGACTACAAGCTCAGGATTGAGATACAACTATTCAACGGAAGTTGGTATCATGCTACTTATCAACACTTCCGGGTGGAGAATGAATCTGACCGTTATCGTCTGCGCGTGGGCAACTACACCGGCAATGCTGGTGACGTGTTTATTAATAGTGGGTGGAACTACTTGAATGGAAACAACAAACCGTTTTCAACCCCAGAAGTCGCTGGTGCCGGATGTGCCAAAGAGTATTCCAGTGGATGGTGGTTCAATGGGTGCATGGCCGGAAATCTGAATGGACTGTACCATAGAGGCCCTGAATGTCCATATGGAGGCCCTCGCACTCCAAGATGTCCATTCTGGCGAATAGAAGACATCTTCCTGAAGCAGGCTCTCAAAGCGACAGTCATGAAGATTAAGCGTAACTGACCTATCATGGAGGGAAAATCAAAGAGGAATTATGATTAAATGGACCATTCATTTGCATTATGTAATGTGTGTGAGCCGAAATGTGTTCTATTCTTTTTCCAAATGATTGAATATGTAAGTGAATTTCAGAAACAAAGAAACACTAACTTATGTTAAAGGGCAGGTAATTTAAGCGTATTATAGTTAAATCAGAATTCGTGTCCAATAAAATTTTCCTGAAGTAGGCTCTTAAAGCGACAAGTGTGAAATTGAGCGCAACCGGCACCTTTATGGAAGGGTTATCAAAGATAAATTCTGAATAAATGGGTATTTGCATTATGTAATGTGAGTAAGCCGAAATGTGTTCCATTCTTTTGCCTTTTTTTTTTAATATGTGTCTTTCAGAACAAAGAAACAATAACTTGGATTTTAGGACAGGGAAATAAGCTTATTATAATATACATGTATCAGATTCTGTATCGAACTAAATTCATCATTTTTGTCTGGCGTTGGTCACTTAAATAATTTAGATCAGAGAAACGACCATCTGTTTAGTATGTTAAATTTTTAATACTGAAATTGTAGTGCACAGTATAGACACAGAAATTCAAAGTAGTTCATTGACCTCAAAGGTTTTATGTATCCCATAAAAACCTGCTTGGAAAAGCTTAGCCAGGTAAAATTCAAATTATATAATCATGCTGCAGTTACATAACGTGAATCAATAATTATATTTACTTTTTGCATACATTATTGTAAGTTTGGAACGAAATCATGACAGCTTACAACCGGATATTAGCGCAGATACTTACAAATTTAAATATTTATTTAATTTAAAACAAACTTGTCAGGAATTAACATGTTTGTGTTCTCAAGCTGAACTCATGTCCGATGCGTAGCTTTAGGATTCAGGGGGCGGGTAATATAGGACACGTTTGGCTTCGTCGGATAAATGTTTCGTAACTAATCAAAACAAACCAAGTTTCCGGGTATCATGTTAGACCTCACAAGTTTAAACCTTATAGTAATATGTGTATTTTTGCTAGTATATAATCAGTCATATCTTTATTTATGAAATAGATTGAAGACCAGACGCTTGTTGTGCAATTACTTTTGTTGGAAGTCTGATGTATGGGAAAATGCTAGAACTTATAATTTTACCCTGTATAAATAAAAATCATTCTCTAAATCCAAAATGCAAGCTAAATTTGTATTTTATTAGTAAACTGAGAATTGTAAAATATTCGCATCCAAGCAACACTAAATGCCGATTTTTACAGCAAATATATGACGTTATAACCTCGTGTACTATGAACTTATACACAGCAGATTTACTGAGAACATAGCTCCAAATATAAAAATAATTTATTATCTATACACTTAAGCGGCAATGTTTATCTTTCGAAGAGCTCCTTGAAATGACAGCCAGTTTACATGGTGCCGATTATTCGATATTACGCGAGTTAATTCTTGACACAAGACTGGCCACCCGAGTAATATCGGACACTTCACAAATTACAAATTACAATTAATTTTCCGTTATCTTGAAAAAGAATATGGCATTGTCATGTACGTTAGGTTCCTAACCTGATAAGTAACTATAATTCCTGAATGTTGAACATTACAGGATATATTATAGGACTCACCGTAACTTCTGAGTATGTGTAATATGACATTTCTATTCTGGCTCTGCTATACACCTACGATAACCTCAGTGTTATAAAGTATATGATACCATGGACGACGAGGAAAATTGTAATGAAGCTGAATACCCTCAACTACTTTGTGATTCCTCCCGTGGCCACCGTAGCTCAGAGCTGAAAGTGATTTCACTGTCTGCTAATAATTCACGAGCTGTGTTAAACATTAATAGATGCTCTATCATGTGCTTATTTAGGAGAGCTGACATGTGAGTGGAATCCTTGCTGATCACATCTGTAGTTCTCTTAGAACCTTAGACAAGCACAACAGTATTATACTCATGAGACTCAAATAGTTATAATGAGATTCAAATAAGTTTAATTTACACGGTGAGGATATGAAGGTTGATTAATATCTGACTTAATGTGTATGGCGGGAAACAGATACTTTCAGGGGGCATAAGATACACAGGTAATATAGGCGCACCCGCAGTAAAAGTTCATAAAGCACGCTTTGACATAAATGCGCTTTCTTATTATATGGTATTTTAGTAACATACTGACACAGATAGGAGGATATTAAACAGTTGTGTTTAGCAACACTCTTCTGATATCAAGAGTAATAGAAGTCAACAAGCACTGACAATTTCAAATTGATCCATGAATTCAAAGAAATTTACACAAAAATGGCCAATGTTCAACTAATTTTCAACTTAAAAAAAGACCCAATGTTTAACTTTCATTGGTAACATATAAATTAAAAAAATACCTAGCTGGAATCAGTGGGTAGCCTTCATTAACCTTTACTAGTATTTTTTTTTTGCTATAACACACAGTTTGTTAACATAGAGCATTTTCCTCCAAGGCACCTGAGTATGTAATCTAATTTCTCAAGAGGTGCTTAAAAACAAACATTTTAAAGATTCTATCAGTACACAAACAAATCAAAATTAATGTTTAATGTTATATACTATCTTGGTTAGCCCGACACCTAATATTTAAAACCGTCACTGATTACTATGACGCTCCCTAATTATGGACCTACAGGAATAAATAGAAAAAAAATCCAACCGAAATGCATTGTGCACATTGTAAATGAACAGTTGTATTATCAGAGCATTTTCTCTGATGTTCTTTACAACATTTATCATAATATCAAAGTAATATTATGGCACCAATATATGTCGTTGTATGAACCTAATTCAGAAACGCAAAATGAAGTAAAACATATAGTAACAAGGAGTACTTTAACTCAGTGTGTATTGTTAAGAATGCGCATAACCTTCAACGTAGATTACTCCTATTAGCTAATCATGAATTAACTTATTTTTATAAATAAAATGGTAAACCAGTTTTGTTATTGTTTTCCCCTTCAACTGGTTCAGCTCATATGGAGCTCATAATCCCGGTCAGTATTTTTATGCATTCAGAATGAAAACAATGAAAATGTGTCAAATTATAGAGAACTTAGCAGAACACCTGCTGAGCATATTTCCAATTTTAAACCTTTGCCGGTTTCGGAGATTTGGCAGTTGGTGACTCAGAGAGCAACAAAATCATATATTATAAACCCGTTATCAACTGTCCTATTAAAGCAGTGCATTATTGTCCTATTTGAACTATTAACATACATTGTATACAGTTCTTTAGTTGAAGGATCATGTCCACGAGACTTTAACTTAATTATAAATATTATAGACCGGTCAGCAACCTATCATTTGTTTCGAAAATTATAGAACAGGCTGCCCTCTCACACTACGATGATCACTTGAAAGAGTCAATATGTTTGCAAATAGAGACGCAGCATATTAAAAATACAAAAGCACTGAAACACTGCTTGTAAAAGTTTATTCCGACCTAATGAACAGCACTGATGATAAAATAACTGCAGCTTTTGAAACGGTCAGCTTGGACGTCTAAGCAGATATTTTTAAGGACCGATATAGCATAAGGGGATTGCTAATGACGAAATTAGCAACCGTTCGAGATTGAGTTCAGCCCTAAGCATTGGCTGGCCTCTGTAACTCGGACCGGTTGCCCGTGCGTCGCCCGCTCGGGACTTTTTGGGCGTGATTGCTGTGGCTTTCCTCGGTCACCGGTGCGGGTAAAACGGTCGCGTATTGTACATGTTGTACATGTTTTATTGTGGCGCTTTTTAAATTCAATAAACTATAAAATATAAATTCTAACATATGCATCTGATTGGGCTGATATTTTAGTTACCCTTCGTGACTTGGTTATACATGTCATGGCATGTTTTGGAAACAAAAAATTAGTCCTGAATTCAACCGTTAGATGGCGATAACAGTGTTTACCTCGCGAAACTTTATTTCATTTGTGTACTTAAGTGAACATGTATGACTGAACGCGTATTCTCCAAAGCATATATGAATTAACGGAACGCTTTAATTTGTGTCTGTCTGAGTGTGTGTATGATGTCCGGCATATTTGCAGTTGTAGAATAATACACATCAGTGTATGCATGTTTCCCGGATCCTTCTCAGTAAGGCTGTGTTCTTTTATGGCTATTGTTTGTGTGTCTGCGGTACGTGTAACGTACAGTATATTACAAACTGTACACATAAGCTGCCTGGTGCCCGGATATCTCGTATTCGTATTAATTAACCACTGTAAACTCTTTACTCGTCAACTTCAGGGTTGACATAGATATAGTTGTCTTTTCGTTGAATTCGGCAGCATTATTCACCCCTCCATATATATATATATATATATATATATATATATATATATATATATATATATATATATATATATATATGCGCAAGCAGTTACACAATAATTATAATGCATATTCGTGTTGTTTAATAATATATGATTAAATGGAGGGGTTACATCCGAAAGCAGTGAACACGTTGAATTCTGGGATGCAGCAGCCTAGTATATGTACCTTAATGTGAATTGGTATTCATAATTCTGATCACTTGCACATGGAGACATTATTTCATACATATTCATATTCAAACAGTGTGTATTCCCTAATAAAAAAAAAAACTTAAAACCTACATCGATTACTCTTTTATTCGTATGTTATTATATTTGGAGAAATACTGAAACAAAAACAGCTCACGGATGTAAATAATGTATAACAGAGCCCTCACAAGAAAGGCCCGGGTTATTAATTCATTACAAACACCGTGAGGACCCGACGAATCCGGTTACACATATACCAGTGCAAAGCCACATAATGGTACGACCAACAGTGCTCAGTCGGTCCTGTAGAAACGAGGGGGTAACTTAGGTTTTATCAATCGCTTATTCACCCACAAAATTGGTCTGTTTCTGTATTTTGTATCATCCCCAACTCTTCGTGTGGTATATTTTTGTAAATGCCCGTGCCGGAACGTCTACTACAACGTCAGCACACTCGTTCAGAACTGCCCACAACAGAATAGGCCATGTGACGAAACCAACGAGAAAACCGGTGAATACATGAAGAACCTTACGTCATCCTTGAGAACCCTATAGAAACAGGTTGAGATGTTGAGAGGAAAGTGAAAAAAAAAGATGAAACAATAATCTCCGGTAAGGTGGTCATATCCTAAAGGCAAGCATTCTGTGTAAAGGTCACTTTCATCGTAGAGTCTTTGTCAATGTCTTGTTTCTAAAAGAGAGTAAAGAGGAACATTATAAATTGAAATCTCATAAATGATTCATGTGTTCCAAAGCACAGCTGTGTCGATAAAGCGTCTCGGAATATTAATAAGTACGCTATAAGATGGTTCTTACCTCCAGCCGGCTGAAAGCGGGAATCCTGCTCCTAAACCTAACTGCCTTTTACGCACACAAAGGTCCCTGGCTTGGAGTTGGCCCTTGTTATCCACAGATAGGTTTGTATTCCATTGCCTCACACAGGCAAAATGGGGAAATCTTGATAGAAGCTCAATAGAAAACACTTGCTAAATACGTTAATGATAGGTTATATGCTTAGTCTTTAATATTAAGAAGGTTTAATTGTAATATGTCATTCTTGTGTTTTGTTGTCATCATTGTCCTGACCAAAAAGACACAGTCATATACTGTTGTACAGGTAATTGCGTTACCCTACAGAGATGTGCAGGACATTGCAGATTAATTCGATGAAGATAAATAGTTTTAGACAGCTGTCACGTGCTACATTAACACAAACTCATTATTGAGGGGAAGATCTGCCGACGGCTTCATTTCACCGAAAACACGCACATTATTTCACATACGCCAAATATCATATCATACATTGCCTTTCATATTACAACGCCCACAGGCATTGGACTCTAGGATAAATGCTTATTTGTTAATCTCCTTATCGTTGCCAAAATATATTTACTTTACTAAGAAGGGTACCTTATTTTGGAATATTATTAAAATCGCATAGAGTCATTTCAGACAAATGAGTTCTTTTTCGAATAACATACTCTGTAGGCAAAGTTGATTAATATTTATAAGTACATGGTTAAATTTCAATTACAGATTGTCAGTCAGCTTATGAAGGTGGTGAGAGGACGCGCGGTGTCGTTAAGGTTCGCCCAGACATGTCTTCGCCGATCGAGGTCTACTGTGAAAAATCGGACGAAGGGTGGACTGTCATACAGAGTAGATTGACAGGAGATGTTAGCTTATACCGGAACTGGGCTGAGTTCATGTAAATTGTTAAATTTCAGACTGTCAGTCGGTTTATGAGAGTGGTGAGAGGAGCCGTCAACATTCGTTCAGACATGAATCCTCCGATCGAGGTTTACTGTTACATGTCAGACGACGGATGGACCGTAATACAGAGAAGATTGACAGGTCACGTCAGTTTCAATCTGAATGGAAACAACGAGCCATTCTCAACACCATATGTCGATGGTGCTGATTGCGCCAAAGAGTATTCGAGCGGATGGTGGTTCAATGGCTGAACGGCCGGGAATCCTAACGGACTTTACCACCCAGGGTCAGCCTGCCCATACGTGGAACCCAAGTTTCCGAAATAACCGTTCTGGCGAATAGGAGACATTTACTCTTAAAGCAGCCCTCATGAAAATTAAGCGAAATTGACAATTTCCTTCAACAAAATAAAATATCCCCAGCATAATTACATAGTCTGTGGGTATGAGTAAAGTCTAAGACTGATCACTGATAACGATATTTCTACATGTATAATGCATGTTATAGATTAAGGAATTTGAAACGGATCCCTCTACATTAAACATATCAGAAACACTTTCTGCAAAGTTTAGAAAGATGTTGAAAAACAATTTCAGATGGTTCATTGGGATAATGTTCTGTTTAAATACTTGGTAATAACACGTAAGTCATTTATACTTCAATAATGTTCACATTATGTTCGCATTTGCATTTGGGTGATATTTGATTTGATTTAAATCTGCAATTGCACTTTTTTTTAACATTTCACTTCCAAAAACGGCGCAAAACGTTTAATTGGAGCATCTGGAAAGGTAAGTGCATGTATGCCAGGGAGACACAAGCTGGACAGGCAATACATAAAACGCCATAGTACATAGTATAATACGCCAAACACGAACTGAAAAGAGCTCTCATAATGTCCATCTATGAATTTATTTCCATTCACTCGTGCTTATGTTGGCAAGTAAATTGATTTCAACGAATTTTTCATGCATTTAGAGTACGATACGTGCATCTAAAGAGATATTGGGTGCACAGAAAGAATATCTCTCTTTGTGTGATGGTTCAGGTTCATCTTCTTAAAAAATTGATGGAGATACCATGGAGAGAGTATTTACAGGGTCAATTGTGTATGGTCTTTTTCCCGTGGTATGAACATCCTTTGTAATTTTTGGGCTCTCCTCCTCTCTCTCTCTCTCTCTCTCTCTCTCTCTCTCTTTCTCATTATACCTTATATGAAGGTAGGCCATACTTGTTACTAGCTAGTCAAGCATTTACACACGTTTTTCTTTGCCTCATAGAATATATTTAATGTTAAATATGATGACAAACACACGTTATATGAAGGTAAACCATATACCTATTACTGGCTAATCAATCATTTACACCCAAATTGTTTTTTTCTATATAAAAATATATTTAACGTCAAAAATTTATTATTTACGCAGTTAATTATCTTTTTCACGAAATCAAAAGAGAATGAATATAATTACAAAAATGCGCTGCTTTACTATTCATGTTACACTCCAGCGTGTGTTAACTAATTTACCTGTCTAACTCAGTTATACTAACGTTAAGGAGTGTTGGCCACGCATGAACATTGATCCATAATACACCGTAACATGCCACATTATGGTTGTTACAAATAGTGTTTATCATTCCCCAGCAAAGGGATCACGGTCGTGTAGTTTAAATATAAGCAAAAATACATAGTTTACATATATACAGCAAAAACCTAATTACATCCGAATATAAATGAAACAATATGAAACAACATACATTAACCAACAAGCAAACATTGATAGCATTGATCAATGACTCTACGTGTCTTTGTGGGGAACGGCTCTACCCAAGTAAACATACTACTACAATACGTGTTTACTTTGACTGCCCCGGCATTAAACTAACAAATGGTTATATGCTGATTTGCCTGTTACAAATGTTTCCTCATATAATAACGATCATATACCTTTACAATAACAAGTAAGACTTGATATACAGTCTTTCATACGGTTTTATTGTACAAGTTTAATATCGGCGGTTTTCCATAGTTGGTTATCATGAGCCGATTTTATGTTGGTTTCAATAGGAATGCCTTGACAGAAAGTAACTGTCCCCCGCTTCCTCGGGATGGGAGTTATTGATTTGGGTTTGTCTGTCTGTCCGTCTGTCTGTGTGTCTGTCCGTAATGTTTTCGTTTCCGTGCGATAACTTTCCTCAATATTATCCGATTTCATTCAAATTTAGGTCAGTGTTTGCTCTCATGCATACTTTGGTAGGGATTGTTTTTTTAGTGGCTGTTTGAAAATAAATTATCGCTACCTCCAAAACATACAAACAATCCCTTTTGTTCCCAATTCACAACACATATTATGACATGTGGAGACATCTTCAGGGTACAATGAAAACTAAATCACAGAATCTATGACATGTGGAGACATCTTCAGGGGAAAATAAAAAAAACGAAAACGTATTGAAAAGGTAAGTATCAAGATCACAGGAAGCTAAAACAGCAAGAGGCGGAAGCGGAGGACATAAATTCAACAAATGTGCTTGTTTGTGTTTAATATGTTAATGTTAGCATATTTGCAGTGTCTCAGGAGGCATCACTACATATTTTACAAGTACATCAGTTCACCTGTTACCAACCTTCGTCGAAGAATAAACATTATAGATATATATAAACTTAACCCGCACATCTAACGGGCCTGTCATACAAATAAGTGATCGATTTTTTTTTATATTTATAAAAAAAATATATATTGTAGTACATATGGCAGATAAGAAGGAGATAAAGAAATACACACTATCCTTGGCTTCGAGGTCTCAACATCGAATACGTTAAGTCATATGGATCATGAACACTGGTCACGTGGTGTCTTATGAGAGCTGCTCATATTCTGACTCTGTGGGGCTCAGATAGTCCTCCTCTGCCACTGCAGGCCCATGTTCCGTCTCCTGACACACGACCTCCCGCTTCAGAACGTCGGGGGTCCTGTCTGGAAGGGTTGGAGGGTTTTCATGGGCGTTGATGTACTCCCTGGGAATAACTGTAGGAAGAGCGGTCTTACTGACCTGTAGACACGAGTAGCCGTCATCATCAGTGCTGCAATGCTGCCTGGACCAGCGTTCAGAGGGAGGCTGCTCACTGAGCCGGGACAGCAAAGACTGGTTCCTGGATGAAACAGGAAAAAAGTGGACCGTAAGAATTACATTCACAGTTATCTTTAACCTGACGTTACCCTGTCCGAAGCTGCATATACACGTGATGGTGTTGTTCACCAGCACCCGTGACATCACCTGCAGGTTCAAGGTATGTCCAGTTAAGCTTTCCGATATGAACCTAAAATTATTTGTTTTCATTATAGGTAACCACATCTTTTTTAATGCTTGTTTAACTGAGTATTGAGTGTGTAATTGGCCCCTGTGCCGGGTCATACCTCGGAGGGACCCCCGAAAGGCGCACTCGTTGTTTAGTGAAACACGGCCGCTGGGCGAGACCTTCCCATTTAGCCCGAAGAGAGCTCCCTTGGTGGGGGCCGACCGTGAAATATATTTCAACCCCGGCAGTGATTTGAAATCTCGACCTCTCGGCTTTTAGCCTGTGCTGTACCCGTTGACCAACGGAGCCGGTGACCCTTAAATAACTCGCAAAAGAGCTTTACTCTTGCTTTAAAAACGTTGACATGTTTCAAATGAATACATTTTATCTTTGCCTCTGCTTGAATGCTTTACATTTGCGGTAACTCTCCTTATGCAGTAGTCTCACTTTCCTAATGTCAATCCATTTACAGA
Organism: Sipunculus nudus; assembly: GCA_026874595.1. Classification (NCBI taxonomy): domain Eukaryota; kingdom Metazoa; phylum Annelida; class Sipuncula; order Golfingiida; family Sipunculidae; genus Sipunculus; species Sipunculus nudus. The sequence continues at coordinate 2,380,927 of CM049317.1, forward strand.
GGCAGTTTAAGGAAATGCTATAGGCAGTGGTTAAAGGAATGTGATATAAAAATAATGGAGCGAAACCTATGGAGCATACAAGGAGCATACTTCAAATGAATACATTTTATCTTCGCCTCTGCTTGAATGCTTTATATTCGCGGTTACTCTCCTTATGCAGTACTCTCACTTTCCTAACATTAATCCATTTACAGAGGCAGTTTAAGGAAAATGCTACAGGCAGTGGTTAAAGGAAAGTGATTGGAAATAATGGAGCGAAACCTATGGAGCATAAAAAGTAGAATACTTTACAGTGAACTGATATGCCGTCAGATCATTTCAGGTAAGAATCACTTAATTATTTGTATCTGATCGCATAAGACTGGTTCCTGCAGCTCCATAGGAAGGCTGCTGAAGCAATTCTGGTCCGATTTATATCGATCTCAATCCAAAGGAGATTTAGTTGGATGACAATGAAAAAAAAACCCCACAGTATTAGCTATTTGGACCCGAACACTACAGATGATAACTAGCATGTTTGTTGAATAGGTCTATTGTACATGTGTACCTACCCGTTTGATTTACGTCGACTCCGGATGAACATCCCGCAGAACGTCCCCATGAAGCACATCACCGTTCCAACAAAGGTCGGTATTAGTATCGTCAATAGCCGCTGAGGGTCGCTCCACAGCCCACGTGACTCTGTAACAGGTCTTGGCGTCGCAGTGCCTTGGGGTGTTTCTGGTACTGCACTGTTGTCTTTATCATCGTTATCTCCGGACCCATTTTTATCTATAATACATAGATAACATCAAAGACGTATATTCATCTTATCTACATGTTCCGTTTATGAATCTATTTTATATATAATGTTAACAGAAAAATAATATATATATATATATATATATATATATATATATATATATATATATATATATATATATATATATATATATATATATATATATGAAATATGGAATCAACAACTGTAAAAACCAACCCTGAGAATAAGACAAATGTTTCTTGTATGAAGGATTGTTCAATCTTTTACCAATCAGTGTTAAGACCAGAGCTTGCGCACGATACCATCAATCTTATACATAACGAAAGCTCAAGTTATTCCCTAGGAAACAGTAACAACGATAATATAATTAGAATTTAATATTACTATGTGTCGTTACTGGACAATCATATTTACAATAACACATGATAATTTAAAGGAGTAAGATTTTGATTACCACACCTGTCTGCTTTCCAGAGAGAGAAGCCCCTCCTGAATTAGAGGACATGGTCGGTAATATCTTGGTAGGTCGTACGCGTGAAGTCACTGACGGGGTCAAGGACAGGGTTGAGTCACGGGATGGTATTGTGCTTGGGCTCTGTTCTTCCCCTTTTGAAATATCAAAGTTCATGTAAATATAACAAAATATATCCAAGCCTTCGAGCAGACATATGGGACATTTCGTGTATGACGAGGATTTTAGCCTTACAGATACATTTGAATTCTAATGACAGATACTAAAAGTTAAACTACGCGCGGGGAAGAAAAATACACATTTTTTGTTGGTTATAAAAGGCAACTTAATGTAAACATAAAGACAATCTAACAATCGTAGGGGGCAGAGGAAATCGGCAAGTAGGAGTTGTTTGCAAAATGGATTATATTTCAAATAACACATTAAAGGGTTTTCTTCGTTAAAACATATTCTTACATTGGAAGCACAAAACATCATGTGTCGCCTTGCAACTGGTTTGTTGCCAATGGTAACCTTCATTCTCCCTGGCGACCGATGCACATTTGCCACTCGTCTTCTCGCCCCAACGGCTCATTGACACCAGGAAACGATCTCACAGGAACACAAAGTAAGGTTTGCGTAAGATTTTGAGCAAAAAAAAAGTTATCCAAAATTTTACTGTCCTAAGTCATAATGGATTTGGATTTACATATCGCACGTCTATTGATGGAGACACCATGGACAAGGGCGCCTACTACTGGTACCCTGACTAGAATTCCGACTTGGTCCAATTGAAATATCACTAAATATACAATTTCTTTTAAGTTGCAATAACTTTATATTCAACCTAACCTATAACACACTATTTAGAGGAACTCTTACAAGGCATTCTGTATTCAGGCAATTGGTGCCAACCAATAGAACTGGAACTCGGTTACTTATGCAGTATTAGCTACATTTCCGTCAATTTCTTTCAAATAAAACCGTTATCGGATCTTGGAAGCTTCTGCTACACCATGAATGGTATTCGACTGCGTCTATTTGAACCTAAGGTTCATAGGGACAGACTTTGTATTTACTATTGTAGGATAGGTTTTATAAGTTCTTTTAATTATTATATTTATAACTGTTCATAAAGACAGGGTTTTGCTAATATTATGAATTAGAAGCATTCGATCGCTGTATTTACATGAATCAAATGGCGATCGGTATACCAGTGTATTGGACTTGAAAACAGAAAAAAAGTTACCTACCAGATTGTCCTGCTACGGAGAACATCCAGGCTGCCCGGGAGAGACCTATCGAGACTTCATCCCTACACTCTGCTTGATCCAGACTCTCTCTGATCACAGAGGGCGCTGCCGTCGCTAGGGCCTTATTGGTATCGCGACACGCACGGTCAGCCTCGAGGTACGTCACGGGGTCACAGTGGACAGTCAAACAGCGTTCAGAGTTGTCACATTCTGTCAATATTCAAATAAAACTAGCACTTCTGAAACCATTTATGAAAATTAATCATAATGAAATAAAAGACTAGCAACAGAAAATGGTGTTATTGTGTACACATCATGCACAAATATGTTGCTGTCTGTCTAAATTGGTCTAAAAAAGTTTTAAAAACTTAAAACTTACTAAAATTTAAAACTCTTTGATAAAAGTATTTTTAATATCATGTTTATTCGCAACATATCACATTTGCATGATATATTTAGGCATGGGGTATTAACTATTTAGGTAAAAATATTCCTGTACAAACCTAGGTCAGTTTCAGGAATTATGACTATTATTTTAAAGTTGTTGTATTGATATTTACCTTGAATGTTGTTATCCTATTTAAATGGTTAATGATGATTAACTGATGTTTGCTAATTTTTTAGATGATGAATTATTTTATACTATACCTAGGTGCTGACAAACATATCCACTGATCGTTTCAGTGCAAGCCGTCGCAAACAAGCCTTGTGGTCTGAGCGCCGCACAATTCCGTGCCTCGTTGCTCCTCTTGATTTCATGATCTACGTGATGTAGCATTTTGTTAAATTATTTACGTTTATGACACTGTTGACATTATTTATCTATATTCATGGACTTAGGTGCACATTTAATAATCCTAATTAAATAAAATTTAATAATTAAGATATCAGTTCTCGGGAATCTTCTCTATATTCAGCTATCAAGTGTTTTTTTTTTTTTTTGTATATTTGTATAGAAGTATATTTATCCTCCGATTGTTTACGGTGTTCACAGACATAACTATGATTTCATATATTAATTCATTTAAAATGCGGTACTCGAGATGGTTGACAGAGCTGAAGCTTATGTTATCAGGATGATCGGGGGGGGGGGGTCAGGTTACCGGGATAGTTGACAGAACAGGAGTTCGTGTTATTTAGATGTTCTTGATGGGATGATCAGGTTATCGGGGTTGTCGACTGAACGGGTTTGTCTTGTCAGATAACTAGGTGTTAATGGTATGCGGTTGGGGTGGGGGGTGGGGGTTAATTTGTCTGGAAAACCACCAATGTGCGATTGTCCGATAACCCTGATCATCGGTAAAGCGGGATGGCCGGGGTACCGGTACGGTCGTCATTATGAGGTGACGGAAGTACACGAGTGGTCGTCGGGCGGGGTGTTTACTGTATACAATGATACGTTTACCTGACGTTCTGCCGTCCTCCCACCGCCAATGTAGTGGTTTTAGTGGCTCCCACTTGAGCCCCAGCCAGGCAGACTGTGCGTCGTGCTTCTCTATAGCTTCCGCTATGACGTCATAGTTCTGCTCATTCAGATCGACTGGTAAAGTCAGGTTTGCTCGTTCGCAGACTTCTTGTGCCTTAGCTAAAGAATCTTCTGCTCCAAAACTCTGACCGTCACCTAAAATATCTCTAACCGTCTCCTAAAATAACTCAGACTGTCACCTAAAACAACTCTAACTGTCACCTAAAACAACTCAATCTGTCCCCTAAACAACTTAGACTGTCAGCTTAAATAATTTACTGTCACTTAAAATAACTCAGACTGTCACCTTAAATAGATCAAATTGTCCCCTAAAATAACTCAGACTGTCATCTAAAATAACCCAGAAAGTCACCTAAAATAACTCAGACAGTCACCTTAAATGTTCACATGGACAAATAATCAGTAGGCCAGGCATAACAGCATTCATAAATATTTAATATATAATTATAGTCCTACTAAACCATTTTAAGAGAGCTCTTTTAAGCTAAAATTAGGCTAAATCAGTTTGTGTACTGATTTAGCTTAATTTCAACTTAAATGTTCCAAGTTTTTTACAGCCAATTTTTATTTGTGAACAAATTGATAAGATTAACTATATTTACAAAATACGATACAAGTTTAAGAAAAATAAATAATATTCATATAGAGATGAGATTTCGTTATTTTTTAGCGACCTATCGAGTGTATTGTTAGCTGGGGGTATTAACATTAACAATACAAAGCTAAATTTACTGTTATTGTTCTTACCTAAGCGTATCTGCGCGCTGTTAGTGACCACCAGCATTAAGGAGATGAAAACCTCAGTGACCACTCGGGGAGCCCCAATACAGGCCATGTCTGTTGTGTCTCTAAATGCCCGGGGTCCGATCTACCCGGAGATAGTACTAAATAACCATGGTCACCAGACCGTTCACCTTAAAGGCATCCAGGGCCAGCGACGTCACCAAAAGTAAATAATTGGTGGTTGTTTTTATATATATAGCGACAAGTGGGTTATCTAAACATTAAGGTCGTGGTTGTTACTTCTATGTCCCAATATTTATGCATCGGAATGATATCAATATATACATAACCATATATCGCGCTGCGGCATGACAATTATTCTGTATGTTTTCTTTATTTATGTTTTAATCAAATCGGATGAGTATTTCCAAAGTAAGTGAACAAAGACAAAATAAGATAATCAATCTTATCAATGGATTCGATTGCAAAGTGAGCATTTTTTTTATTTATTTTTTTATTAATGGTCGTTATTCAGCTAACGGATTATCTTACGTCCTCCTAAATACTACCTCATATCCGTTCACGAGACCTTCTCTGCAGGGTCATGCACATCTTTAAAGGATATTCGCGACACTAAGTGTCAACATGCAATAATAGAGGTACTTGGCTGAAACTGCTGTCGAATTTTGTACTTAAGTATTTCACGACTTGGACTCGAGTACTAGTTACAATGGTGACACTCTCCAAGGAAACATCTAATACTTATAAAAGGTTCACCTTTGTTCGCAATATTCTCTAAATCAGCGTTGCGAACGATACAGCGCGATGCCTCATTTTAAAGGTTATTGTTCCCGCAGTGTCCTCGCCCATATGAAAGTAAATAATTATTGTTGTACACCTCTTGAGTGATTTTCGCTTTTTAATGATCTGCATTGAGGTTTTCATCGAAAACAGTCGGGAAAGACCGGATTACCTGTGCAACACATGATTAAGAACTATTGTTTTTATTGTGCAAATGAATAAACCAAGATTTCAGTGAAGGATTTAAGCATGTTTAGCCAGACATTTGACACAGGCTCTGACCCACATGCGTGGTCAGTAAATATGAACATAACATTATATCTCTCGCTTTACGAAAAGGAGGGGTTCAACCCAGGTGGATTAATGGAAAGACTTAATACAAGGTCCCCTTTTCCGAAAAAGTGCAGGGGATGGAGTAAAGTCGGGGATTCAAGGACTCAAAATTGGTAAGATACAATTAAAAATCAGTTCCGACATCACTTGGGTCCGCTTCCGTAATTAACGAGGTATGCGTATTTCCATATCTTTCATCAGGAATAGACACAGTTTCTTTCCTGAAAACATATATTAAATTCATCGTTTAAGTCATCCTCACATCAACCTATTTTTTATACTTCCAACAATAGTAACCAGTCAAAGATCATTAGAAACCTGAATGTCCTCGCCTCCCATTCCGGTTCAATAATGTAAACATCATCACTCGCCAGGCCTTCTAGGTATACATTCTGGTATATGAATTTCTTACTCTGCCCACAACGCCACAAAATAATTGCAAACAAATATGTGTCTATATCTCATTATGAGGTCATCCCAATGCAAATCTATATTTTCTTTAAACGTTTTAGGATAAAAAAACGGAGCCAACATTTGCTCATATTAGTTCATTCATTTCCCCACCCTGGTAAAAAGACCGGTATTCCAGGTTTATCAGCTAGTTTAACATAAAGCAGAAAGTTCCGACTCGGAAATGAATGTCACAGTTTTAAAATTGTGCAATTTCATATTTATCATCAGGCCTCTGACTGTGACCCTTCAGTGCCTAAGCAGTAAGACACACGCATCATAACAACGTGTCATTGCTGGGGGTCCAAAAAAGCAGACCCAACCGATTACTTAAGACCCGACTTCCATATCGACTACTTGACTTGATTTACCCAGACATGAGTCTTCGAGGACACATCTCAGTACTACGAGGACCGTAAAGCTAAATGAACCAACTGGATTAACGAGAGACCTAACGGGCTTATGATGTCATTCGCGAGTTCCATTTGGTGAACAGGACACACTGGACACATCAGACAGGATCCGGTATTTTTACTCATATGATGACGACATATCTGAATGGGCTCAATCGTCTTTTAAGAGGAATGTATTGTTTATAGACCGGGCGTGGAATAAGATAGGTGTCACCTGCAGGGTTATAAATGTCAGTGGTGGATTCAGTGAGGAAACATCTTGCATAAACAGGATCAGCCTGTAGATTTACGGAAAGTGATTGACGGAAAGTGTAAGCAGATTACTTGTATTGGGACATTTTTCTCCAGATTCCTCGGAAATTTACACTATTCTCCCCATTACGAGTTTCTTCTCTGATTGTGAGAAGTCTTGTAAACGCTAATATTTATTGTGTTACATATTTCAAATATAATAAAATTAAATGAACGGTTTTATAAAATAAGGTTTTATACGTTTCCAATGTAGGATAATTCTCAACCAGGTTTATATATATATATATATATATATATATATATATATATATATATATATATAATTAATTCGCAGGTTTTTTTTTACAGAATGCTTTACCTTTTTCCGGTATGATTTGACCCTCCAAATTCCGCACACGTATCGTTGGTGCGCTCTTCTAGGACAAGTTTCTCTTCTTTTGCGGGATTTTTTCCTATAAAAATGGACAATTACTTATTTGAATATTACCCAAATAGTTGTCCCTATTTTTATTTTTGCTTTTAGGTCCTCCATGCCTGTCACGCTTTTTTTGGAGGGGCCTGGGGGATTTTCTTGCACTTTAAGCTCACTGACCTGTTAAGAACGTGGCCAGAGCGCATGTCCTGTTCACAGGGCATTTCCGTGCAATACGCGGTAACGCGGGTCAACTATCATACCCATTGATCCCACATATCCATTGTAACGCCTCTAAAGGAATTTGCTCCCCAAAAGCAAGTAAAGGAATATAATCCAATGACCTTACGACTCCGCTTTCAATGCAAGGGCATCTCAGTTTGGCTAACACGAGAACTGAGTCCAGTGATGTGACCACTGTTTGACAATTTGTATGAGTTACAGATATGTTGATTTCTATATATTCAAAAGTATCTCTCGATAATAAAAATGGTCGGCCAAAAAACTTCGGCCAAGTGATGTGTTCAATAATTTTTTCTTTTCGTTTTATTTTTCAAAAAGAAGTACTACAACTTGAATATCATTCAGGGGGTGGAGGGATGAACATGTGAAAACTGTCATGTTTCAGTAACACGTGTTCACCTTGTGAGTGGCAGAACGAATGGTTGGCTTCCACACGGGAACAAAGGAATGGTCCTTTGTCATAATGGTTAATATGAAATTTTATATTGTGGTAATTCTAATTACCTTTAAAATCAAATGGACTTATGATATGTCTTTATCCCAACCCCCTACAAATGGTAAGCAAAATCCACACATAACATTTTATTTTAAATTACTCAGCGACAAAGCAACGAACCAATGCTGAAGAAGTTTCTTTGCTACAGACTTGCAACGAAAGATATCAGTCTGCCTTTTCTCTGGGAGAGCTTTCCTTTTCCATGAGACCTGCTTATTCCATTTCAATGGACAAAGTTCAGGTATAAAGCTTATATGATACTCTTATAAATATGCTTTTTATAATATATGTCTTTCACATAAGCAGCTGTAGGTTTTCGCGCACAAGAGCCTTTCAATGCCTGGTATGTGTTTTTTAACTTGCTTAAGAAAACCATCAACTTACAACTGAAAACATCGTTCTTTTTTCTCATTTCCTGATTTTTTTCATATATACTCATTTATATTCATATAATTTCTAAAAATTATTTTCACAGTAGATGGATTCTTAAAATAGTCATGATATCTATTATATAGTCATCTATCCAGAAATTATGATTTCTTACCAAAGGTGTTTTTCTCCTTCAAAATGCCAGACCCTATATATGCTTCACGTCTTTTTCTAAAACGTGTTTCTTTGTGTAATTATTTGAAAAGCCCAATTTGACATTCTTTGCTGACATTTTATGGGGAGGGGGTTAATTCTCAGGGAAGGGGTAAGTGAAACATATGAAAAAAAGAACTCGTGAAATGATCTGGATCAAAATTTGCACAATTAAGTCTCTACATGCTTATGAGAAAATTGTTTGTCTAAGATTACCCTGGATTTCCCACGGTTGCCACTAGTATATATATTTTATTTCACAGTTAACTCGGAATGGAACGTAAGATTAATTAATAATATTTCCTTTGTTTCAAAATGTAATTGTTATTTTCTCAATAGCAGATGAGATACATTGACCATCCGCCTCGTTAAAAAGTGGGGGGGGGGGGGGTGATGATGGTGGATATATACTCCCATTAGCCCCCTGTATGTGATGCCCCTGAGCTTATTAAACGCGTGCACGGTCTATCAGACCTGGCTACATGTTCGGCGTCTCTTAGAAACCCAAGAATTGATACACTTGGGGAAAATTAGGTAACTATAATGAAATCACGCTGTTTTATATGCGAGTATTACTTTTCGGTAAATGAAAGCTAAAAAAAGAAAACAAACCATTACATTTCAAGGAATATTTTTATTGTGAAATCAGTCGTATACTCATTTGATTATACCCATAGCCCTAGAAATGTTACCAACCTTATTATTAATGTGTATATCTTTAACATATATACTAATATTGACTGAGGTCAAAGCGTCGACATGACCGTATATACCCTTGACACAAACATCCTGGGGTTTATATTCATGATTATGTTTCTGGCAAGCTATATTTCAACCCGGCAATATTACGATCAGGAGCAAATAAGATGGTTTAATCTTATTTTGCTCAAAAATATGTCCTCTTGATACTGTAATAATCGAGTGCCGGCAACAGGCGTCACCAACGTCGGGCTAGAGCCATGATAAAAGATTAAATGTCATTGATCAAGCTTAACTAGAAAGAGATAGGCAGTGATTTTTGCGCTTAAAGCTAATTGACTTTCACTTTTTCGGGTCCAGTTTAAGTTGTATATATATATATATATATATATATATATATATATATATATATATAAGTATATATATATATTATATATATATACACCCAGTTGTATATATATACACTTGTATATAAATATATATATATATATATATATTATATATATATATATATATATATGTGTGTATATAATCAATACGGTGGGAGACCTTTTATTTAGAGGGTTTAAAATTTGCGAAATTCGAAAATACAGCCTTCATGTATTAAACATCTAGTCTACACACGTAAACATATGTATCAGCATGATGTGTATATGTTATCCAAGCATATAGCACTGAAAGGCATAAGGCAGAGGGTTGATCTTATAAATAAGAACGCATGTTGTATGTTACCAATGAATCAAAATATATTAAATATATAAATACAGATCGTCTATAATATTTTCTTATAAGTAATAAGAATTTCCACTCATTGATGCTATATTTTTTCTTCTTTTTACCGAGCAATAATCGTCTACACTTGGTCACGTGGTTTCTGTTCCTCTGGTAATGGATGTAAGTAGTCCGCTTCGTGATTTTCCGGGACCACACTGTATACGGGGTTCAAGGATCGGCAGCCAGGGGGCGTTGGTGGTGGATCCGGAAGTATGCTGCGTCGACATTTCCGTTTTCCAGGCCTGGATTTCATCTTACCCAGGGGCTGCGGTTGCTGGTACACTTGGGAACAGGATGGCGGCTGTCTGTTTCTCGTTAGACTATCCATCGCTAGCTGCGTGTAGCCGTCTATAGTTGGTGCACCGCCAGTGCATTTTTTCGGGCCCTGTTTCCTTAAATAAAGCCAATTCACTCTTGAATAAATTATGTTCTATCATGTGAGTATTTGTTACTTACTTTAAAATAAATGCACTTGCGTTAATAAATAATAATAATAAAAACTATATCATACGGGTCGTATTAAGCCTGCTATCGCTGTGGTAATACCACACAGCTTGTGACTAAATTTGTAAAGAATAAATTCGTGTCATCTTGTGCGGGTGTATTTGGAAACATATAAGCGAAGGGCCTGCTTTAAACAGCAGAGAACATTTCCCTGTATTTTGAGTTTAACGAGGAATCAAGTGTACGTCCACACCCGGTTGTTATGGTTCGTCTACATGTCGTCTACATGGTTCGTCTAGCTTCCTTTTCATTTTCGTTACATACAACTTGCGGCTATTTTTTTTCTCTCTTGTAGTTGATTTAATTCTTATAAAACTATACTTGCCCCGGCAATGAGTCTAGAATTGTTTGCACTCGGACATGTATGATATAAGCTTTGTCCTTGAGACATGCATTATGCCCACAAAAGCTCTAAATTTATTTACCTTGACTTACGGTAACTGCCAAGGCAGACAACGGATAAGATGATACCGGAAATCAGCATGAGTCCGCAGTAAATAGCAGGAACGAGGTAAACAAGGTACAGAAGAGACCCCGTATCTATGATATAGATTTTACAATTTAAATTTACAAGTATCAAAATTATTTTCCTTATAATTTATATTTTTCTGTTCAGGAAATGAGAAATGTTACGAAAGATCATTGCTTATAATCAGTCTGTACTTTGCATAGGGACAATTTTAACACACAACTAATTTGAATTGCGTTTTAAACACATGGGTATTTCCATTATATATTCATGAATATGCTATTACCCACAGTCAGAAGTAGTATTAAACATGATAAATATTAATTGATATTGTAGCCGATTTTATGATTGATTAATACGAAAGGTCCCTAAAAAGTCATTAGTTCATTATAGTTATGATACACATATCTAGGACATTAATGTTTATATTAAGAAGTCTCAAAAATCACGTTTTTTACCAAAAATTCTATACCATTTTCCCCATGGCTGCTTTGATTGCTTAGGTTTTGTTTTACCCTAGTACATAAAAAGATGTAATATATAGATTATAACAGAATGTAAAACCAAACGGGAGAAAAGGTCACCTTGTCGTATAGGTAGCACATCATAGTGGCCTGTAGATGGCGGGGCAGTCGTAGCTTCGTTTGTACTTTGGGGGTGGTCTGCTGAGAATAAAATGGTTGATTTAATATTCTCTCTCTCTCTCTCTCTCTCTCTCTCTCTCTCTATATATATATATATATATATATATATATATATATATATATATATATATATATATAATTATAAATTATTCAATAATTTTATCCATAACGAAGTCCTCTATCGTACTCATGGGAATTACATGAATACAAATACAATACTGATTGCAAATTGTATTCTCAGCTTTCCGCGAGACAAAATAACATACAGACACCTGAGACGGTTCATGCCCGATGCGGGTGGTATAATCAACGGGTGTTATCTGTCTACATAGGCTGTACATAACCGGGGCTGTACCAGATTGGGGACATCAGATAAGCTCTACGCTTGTTCTCGTAACATCATGATTATGACTAATGTTTGCGTGATACGTGTGTGTGTGAAGGGAGGCGTGGCTTGGATGTGGGGGGGGGGGGGCAGGCTTTATAATTCGGATGAATTAATTTGCAGAGCCTTTTAATTAGACGCACAAATTCTCTTCCTGTCTTTGAAGAGGCGATAGTATTCCTCACACAAACACCTTCCCATACACATACCATTACACAACACATACCCATATATACATTCTCCCTGTAAAGGAGAAACCTTCCATCCTGGAAAACCATTAACCTTTAAGATAATATAGAGTTGGTGTTATCATTCGTATGTCACAGAAAAAAAAATCTCTCTCTTTCTCTCCCTCTCATATATATATATATATATATATATATATATATATATATGTTTGTATGTATGTATGTATGTATGTATGTATGTATACTATATATACATGCCTACACACATTTAGGCTTGGTTACTTCGGGTGATCCCTGTGCTGATGATATCAATTAAAGCATGTCTTTTTTTCACCTGACATACCAAAAGGTGTTTTCTTTCCATAGCAGACGACAGGATGCCTCGCTTTGCAGGGCTGTAGCCTAAGACCGAGGATCAGTACCTCGACATGCGCAGTGACGCACTGGTCTGTCAGGCTGGTGTTGTTGAACGTGACGTTCGTGGTGTTCACAATACTTGATAAGTCGTCTGTAACACATAAATAAAACCCACACACATATTGTTACGGGGTGACATAAAAGCGGACAGAACTGTCTCGCCAGTGAAGCTTCCTTTTCTAGCGAAGTGGACATGTGCGCCATCGACATAGGTTGGACTCCCGGATCTGCCCAATATTTTCCCCTGAGCAATTTGTCTTCGTACCAATATCATATGTATATACCGCAATGTCATACGTATATTTAATCGGTAGGGTCCAGACTTAATGGTTACCTTATAAGAATGGATGGAAATTGAAGCCTATTTTATTATGAAGTGTTGATTTAATGCATCTACAAATATCCTTAATAACTTAATATACCGCTTGTCGACGAGCATGTCTCTTACAAATTAAATTAGAGATCCATGATAATTTTGTTCACATGAAAACAAATAAAAACAAAATCAAAAGACAAATGTACAAGATGACATATAGATGTACAAGCATGGAAATACATGTTTATTCATTAGTTTGATATTTAATATGCTTAACAAAATATGCCTAATCATTAATATATTATCATTTTGTGTATTTGCTGAAGAAAAGGGGTATCGGGAAGCATAGAAAACAGAGCCAACAACTGTAGAATGTGTGTTTACTAGCGTTCTCATTTGTCAATCATAAGATGAGTTGAAGTCGCACGAATTATCCTCTTGCTTATTTGCTTATTTATAAATTGATATAGAGGCTATTTAAAGCGCAAATACAAATGTTTTATGGGATACAGTGTTTTATAATTATGAATGTATAATTATCAGTTATTGTCTTTTAATTTATTTCTTCAGATTAAGACATGTACTTCACCATGATCATATAAATATATATATAATTTCAGTGATAACTGTCACTACCCGCAGGTTTCGTGTTAACTGTGTGGCACTCATCGTTTATGTATATGTAGTTAAACTTTAAGTTTCATGTGTTAGCCGTGTGAAAAGATCATTATTATAGCTCCCCTTGGTGACGAGGTATTCTGTTTTCCCCTTGGTTTGTTGGTTGGTAAGTTTGTCTGTTTAAAAACGTATGCAAAACTTTATAAACACATTAAGATTTTGTTAAGGGTTTAGGAATTTGTCCACTTACAATCCTTACATTTGCAGATATTTTACATTATATTTTACATTTTCAGTTCACTAGAAGAACGTTTAGCACTGACACGGGACACCACGTGCAACATATGAACGTATGTAGGTAGTCTAATTAGTCACCCAATTAGTCTTATATAGGCAACGTGACAAAAAATAAGCTAAAGAGGCTGTCCTAGTGCATGATTATTTAAAATAAATAAATTAATTGAAAATTAGTACAGTTGTAAAAAAATCTACCTGAATTGGGGTTAAAAAACGCCATGACAGCCCTGGTGAGGCCCAGCCACACGTCACCTTTACAATGCCTGCCGTCCACGGCCTCTCTGATGGCGGAGGTGTTTTTGTACGCCAGGCACATCCCCGCAGCCTTACAGCTCGTGTCAGCCTCCAACCACGTGACCTTTCGGCTACACTGGAGCTGGAAACACGCTGCTGCTTCCACGACACAGTCTGGTGGAAATCCACAAAATAAAATCAAATTGTGTGAAAATACAGATATAGTGACTCGTGCTCTTTGTTAGCATTTAATAAGTGCAGTACTGTGTTAACACAATAGTATAAATTGTATTACATAACATTATACATGCAACTCGGGTTAAATATTTTGGGATTATTTATATTTTTACACTTGATTATAATTTACAGATATGATACATAGAGTGTGCAGTTACTGACCCTGGGGGAGGAGGGTTGATCTTAGTCTTTACCGGTAAGAGAGAAGTGACTGTGTGACAGATGTTACGGACCTCCGAGTCCTTATTCATCGGACCTCGAGTGTCCGTGATGAAGTTACTCCTGGCAGCGACTCAGAGACTGGATGTCTATCAGCAAATATAAATATATAAGTGTGTGAGGGTGTGTGTGTGTATGTGTTTGTGTTGTAGAATACTCACCTGACCGCCTGCAGACGTAGCCGTTCAGCTGCTGGTTACAGTCCGTGGCATACAGGATCCCGTAACGTAATGCGCCACACATCCAGCCAGGCTTCTTGTCTCTCACCACGGTCTCCTCTGAAACATCAAATAGTGCAATGAGAGAGAGAGAGAGAGAGAGAGAGAGAGAGAGGGAGAGAGAGAGAGAGAGAGAGAGAGGAGCCGGCATTTGCTCTCTGTAAACACGTGAGTAGTTTTTTTTTTTTTTTTTTTTTTTTTTTTTTTTTTTTTTTGGTGGAGGTAACCGCCTCCATTTTTTTTTTAATGCTGACTTAACTAAGTCTTAACTAAGTATGTACATCTGCAGAGTTTCCATTTCGGTTTGGGACTACTTGACAGGGCGGTAGCACTCGCTTCCTATCATTTTTTTATATCCTGGTGTCACCCAGGCCCGGTGTCTACCGCACCTGCGGGTCCTGGGTGTATAATCATCCCCATTGCTGGGTCATAACACCGAGGAACCCCCCAAAGACGCACTCGTATGTGAGTGATACACGGCTGTAGGGCACAGCCTTCCCATTAAGCCTGCAGAGCGCTCACCCTGGGTAGGGGCCGACCGTGAAAAACCTCACCGCCTCGGCTGAGATTCGAACCCACGATCTCCCGGCTTTGAGTCCTGCGCTCTACCCCTGAGCCACAGAAGCCGGTGAGTAGTTTTACCTACTCACTCTTTCTCCGTAGGCAAACTACTCATCTAACTGCTCATAACTGTTGTTCCTAGTCATGTTTTTTACTTTAACCGCAAGTTGACACTTCCAGCGATCTGTGACGTGATACAATTGCCGCAAAAAAAATTAATTGTCCCGTCTGTGTCAATTCAGCCATTCAGACATGTTGTACAGCAGGGACCGCTGTTAGGTAAGTTAAGAATTAATTGTCTCTATCTGCTGCATATGGAATATTATAATAAGTAAAAGCGGTAAGAGGTTTGGAGGTTAATTTTGTGAGATTTAGAAGATGATGACAGCCTGTTATACTCAAAGAAAGACGTGTACAGTCGTAATATTTATTTAACTGCATCACAGAAATGAACATATATCCATAAGTGTAGCGGCACACAAAGGCAGAGGTCACATATTGAGCTCTGAAGCTGCTGGCTCATGGGGTCTGTGTGCATATACACAAACGTATGTCTATATAAACACTAGGACATAGTAATTATTTCGTCAATGTTCGTTATTTTCTTACTTTCAATTCTTAAAATTGTGTCTATACGTGGGTTGATGTTGACTCTGCTGCAAATTCATCAACAACACGGCTGGTGCTCAACAGAAGCGTGTTCGTCAGCTTTCTCAATGAATGTTTTGATTATGCATGTTCTGATGTGCACAGATGTATTATAATATGCTTATCTTATTTAATATAAATGTAAGTTCCTCAGTATCTAAATCATCTTCTTAGTTCTTATTTTTATAAATACATATAAATATTCATTTTACAGAGCGCGGCCATCGGACTAATAAAGTATTTAAAACAGAATGGTAATCCTGTTCATGTGAAATAGGTCTGGTAGTTATTTTGGCCCAATCTTACTTAAAGACATACCGGAGAGCCAACAGATAAATAGGCATGAGTAAAAATATAACCATAACGAATGAAATAACCTGTCCAAAATACAGTGCAACGTATTATAATAAAATTAAACTGCTCCATATGTAGGCTATAGGTCCTTGAAAGTGTTCAGTCTGGGTAAAAAATCCTGTTAAGCTACTCATAAACTTCCCAATCCAATTAGTTTATTTGTTGCAAAATACACTGATGACTTGAGTCTAGCTAAGTAGTCTTCCATGTGAAACTACTCACTGAAAGCATCATCAGTCTGAGTAGTTTTAATTCATCTGGGTGATGAGTTATGATTTAAGTGTTGGGACCGTTAAAGCAACTGTCGTCTATGAAAACACACTAGAAATACTGTTGGAAAAGTAAAGTAATATGTTCAAGAGTTTTGGAACGTATTATTATCTACCAACCGAAGACAGAATATGTATACCAGGAGGAGACAGATATAGTGAAAAAGAAGTTAAAAAATATTCGTCGCGATCAAAAACTCTGATGCAACTGGAAATTATAACAGGAAACTTTATTGATTTTTTTTACTTCAGCGAAATGATATTATCATAAACAACATCAGCATAATATCATATACATGTATCTCTAAAACATAAAACTTAATATTTATCTTTTATGCTAAAATTGGTCAAGTGATTACATCATAGTCAGTATTTGTCATGAATCGGCCTTCCTTTATGACCTGTTGTCATATAACCATGCGGTGAAGCTGAGAGATTTTAACTGATAACGACAGACACTCCATCCTGATCACACATAACGGGGTATTTTTTTCACGTTTATAGGGATCGTATTAAAATCAGATCTAAGACAGAAATAGACGAAATACACAGAAAGGTAGTTTCCATTAGGAGTTCTGTCTCCTAGTGCCAAGTGAAAACGGATAATTTACTTAAACCAGGAGGATGAAAAGGTCTACAGACAGTCTGCGGTTTATATTTATATTTACCATTAATAAACTAAAACAGAGTGTAGGATTTAAAATTATCATTTATCAATCAACATATTATCATTTTCCAGACAGTCTTCTCGGCAAAACTCGGTCAAATTCAGTTCTATGTTGTTTCTGAAAGATCACCCAGTATAAAACAAGTAATCTCTTGCTATCTTGAGGAGGTATAATAACGACAACACGCAGGAATCCCCCTGTTATTCGAATTAATGGTTAGGAGCCTTGTTTCAAACCCCTTGACACTAGCGATTTCATTTCCACCTGTCCACATGAAGAGATTTTTTTATTTTTTTTCCGTTCTCCTCCTTCTTATTATGATTATTATTATTATTGATACGTGGAGATATTTAATGTTGTCATTCTTCTTCTTCTTATCATTATTGTTGTTACTATGAGCCACTTTTAATTCGGTTTATTGATTCTAACCCATTATTGTACCATACTGTGGCTCGATAACTTTTACTCAATTTTCAAGGTCATAGGGCTAAGGAAATGCGATATTTTATCATTTTAAATATTGCTTATTGTGGTTGTTTTCTAATTTGCGTTGACTTCAAAATCGTGTGTCAGCGATCGCCGAAAAAGCCAAAATTGAAATAAGAGGTTATGAATGCTTAATAGCTTAGTATCAGCGAATATTTAAAAAAAATGATAATAATGATACACATAATGAAACCGGGGGAGAACATAAAAATATGTCTGATTCATGGATTGTGCAAATAAAATTTCTATATTGGAACAAACTCCCCTCGATGTCGCTTGTCACAGCTTGGGCCTGATCCTTGTTCCTTGAAAGATATGTACACACTCATCTGTTGCACACAAGGTCTATTTTTTATGGAAGAAAAGAGGGACAGTTTTCAAGGAAATATCGATTTTGTAACGTGAGAAAAACGTGACCCTTTGATACCACCCAAAAATTGACAATGGTCCTACCGGCGTGCAGTGTTCCAACCATCATTTACTTGACGGCTTTGATGTTATTTCTCTTTGGATAATATGAAAATTATGAAAATGTGACGTTAACGCGTTACCATGTTCAGCTTATCTGCGAAATCCCCAAACCTTTCATTTCTGTTTTTGTAGTATGCTTTTTTTAGTATGTGTTTTCATTAACGTGTATGGTTTGTTTTTACCGTGATATTATTACTGTATCCACTTGTCATTACCTTGTACTGTACAGTATCTTAGTTGTATGTGTTTCCCAGAAACAATTACACTAGTCTATAAATTGATTAAATTAATATGTTTAAACCATACCGACTTTAGTTTTTACCAAATTAGAGATCGATAAACAAAGTTTCATCAGCATAAAGGTTGTTAATCAGGTAAATTGGTAATCTGTCATAATCCTGCCTCCAGAGAATGAAATAAGGGTCGAGAATGGTCATCTTTATCTTAAACAGGGGCAAAGAAAAATCTATAACATGTACTACTGACCTGGTGGGTCTCCAGACAGCCAGCGCCACACCCCTGTGTCCTCCCAGTACTGACCTAGCCAGGTTTCCGTGACACGCGCCCTCACCATGGCAACCCTCAACTTTTCTCGGTCGGTCTTATTCCGTACGACTGGGAGTTTCATATTTTTAACAAGGCAGATCTCCGTCGCCTGGGAGACATTTCCTTTTGTTCTGGTTAATACTAAACCTGTGTTGGATAAAACATATATAAACTTATATATATATATATATATATATATATATATATATATATATATAAATATATATATATATATATATATATATATATATATATATATATATAAGTGGTATAGCCTTGTTAGTCTGCTGTTGAAGCGTAGGTAAAGATCAACAGTGACGCCTGTAATTCTACCACCTGACGAAGAAGCCTGTGTGCTTCGAAAGCTCGCGTGTTAATAAACTAGTTAGTCTATCTAAAAGGCGTCACTTTTTATCTTAACCTTCGCTATATTTATATATGTTAAAGCCGATGTGTAAAATCAATTTGTCAATTTGAAAATTCACTGATTCACTCTCAGGCACTTTATAAAATGACTGAAATTTTCAGGCATTTTACAAATTGAATGAAAAATTAGTAAGTTTACTTGATACAATGACTGAAATGTAAAAAGAATGATATACTATTGTTTCAAGGTTACAAAGAATTAAATGACATTTCATTTATTTCATCTACCTTACTCGAGAAAACATTTATACAGTTTACATCATATTATTGTACACTTTTACAATTTATCTTATCAGAATCGTCCATTTGGCTCAATTCTAGTTTTTGCATAAATTTATGTAAGCATATGAGATGTAAATATTATATTATCTCAGGGCACAATTTCCTTTCGCACTTTTTTTCTGGGGGGGGGGGGGCTGTGGGGACGATGATCCTGTCTCTCAGTGCTGGAAAATTGTCACAAAGGTCTATCAACATTTTAGAAATTTTGTAGAACATTTGGTGTAAAATAACTTGGAATATTCTCATTTCAGAAATACCACATATTACATTTTTTAAGGTAAAATACTTAGGGCAGCAAGCGTCCCCCAAGAAACTCCCCTTCCAACCCTTGGATCCGCCGCTGGTTATTTCACAATATAACTTCAAATTCATGTTTAAATTCTTGAAATCTTGATGGATTATTTAATTTGTGCATTAATAATTAGGTCCAATGCACTATCACGGATACAGGGAATTATGCCTTATAATAAGTCAATTTATTAAGTTAGTTGATAGATATTTTGAAAGATAACACTCCATTTTTTTAGAGTTTTGAGGAAACTGTTTCACATTTTGGTAAATATCTCTGTTTTTATGATAACATGTCATTCGTTTATTTGTAAGTATGGATGGGGATAATATAATATGTCCCCTGAGGTCCCCCACCCCCCTTTCCTACCAAATTGTACTTTTGTACTTACTGTCTTATTAACAGTTGACTACATAACACTACCAGCCATCACAGTGTCGCTCCAATCGAAGAATGGGGATCATTAAAAGTAACAAATACAGTTGGTTTAATTGTGATTAAACAGTACCTTTTGTTACCCATAGCATATGTCAATCATGTATTTTATATTAACAACCATGTACTGTGGTCACCTTTCACCATCTTCAATATACATCATTTATTTCATTTGTTGTTGTTGCATATTTAAATGTTTATTTAATAAAAAGCTTCCTTTGACCTGATTCTAGTTCTTACTACATAAGCAGGGTTTTAGCCATATGAGTTGTAAAAAGTAGTAAGCATATTTCATTATGTTACAATAGTCTGCATATTTCAGTTATGTGATTCTGATTATCCCTCACCAGTCTGTGTATTTTATTCTTATTACATTTTATTCTTCATAAAGAGCCAAGAAAAGACGGAAATGTTTACTTGAAAGCAGCTGGGTACACTAAATGACAATGTATGTGTCACTATAATGAGATATGTGGAACAACAGAATATTCCATATCGATTCAGTCAATGTGTCTAATAAACTGACTAATTGTTCAGTCAATCTGTAAAATGCCTGAACATTTCAGCCATTTTATAAAGTGCCGGAGTATATCAGGCAAGCTGTAAACTGACTGCAAATGTCAGGCAATTTACAAATTTACTGATTTTATACATTGACTGTAACATATATATATATATATATATATATATATATATATATATATATATATATATGGTGTATATGTGTGTGATAGCGTCACCTTGTATTATTTAGCATTTTACATTCTTCTTTCTTTCGTCCTCCGCTCTCTCTCACTTTCTGGGTCTATCCCACTCACATGATTTACAAAGGTTATCAGATGAATTGAATGCCACTCATTCGCAACCAGAAATAATTAATGATATATTCATTCTGTAAATCATGAGTATGTTCTTTCGTATAACCGGACCGATATGACTGGAATTATAATTAGCTCACGGAACCAAGTATAATAACTGTAATAATGAGAGATATAAGAGTGTAGTCTGTATCTATCAAATCTCACCTCTTTTATCAGTTTCTTCACCACAGATTACACGAAGAAAGATGAGAACCAGGAACGTCTGAATATCCATGCCTGTCTAGACGATATACCCACAAGGGTAATATTATCTCGTGTGTGTCGTCCCTGTATCACGAGGTCACACGCGTGCCAAGATCACATACTTTTTATCCCTTTTATGTGTTGTGGATGTGATGTAAAATCCGGGATTCCCTGCAAAGGCCGCATGTGACATTTAACCCACGCCAAGAGCCAGTGTAACTCACCCAGATCGTGCTCAGGCTCAGAATAAATATGTCCGTTTATAATGATAACATTCTTGACCGCTGGTTCCTGGGCAAAATCGTTTCTAAGCAATAACGTAACCAAGGAAATTTTTGCCAGCATCAAATTTTTTTCGAAGTATTTGGGTGTTATAACTTGACGATGAAGACTTATACTGGTACTACAGGAATGTTAGTACGAAGGCGCAAAGTACAATGCAATTCTATATATGTTTAATATATATATATATATATATATATATATATATATGATTTTTTATCTTTTATAAAGGCATTACATTTTCAAAAACGCTTAATTCTAAATCATGCTCAGATTTTTATTTTAAAGTAAACTCAGAAATGAAAAAATCGGATCAGAGTCTTACTAATAATTTATATTATTTCCAATTATATTTTCCCAACCCCTCACTCCGTAATGTCGGCCCTGATTGTTGGTCGGCAAGAAGAAACAAACTCAGTGTCCAGCAGCAAAATCTCCTATGTTTTCTAAGCGGTCCCGCAGAGAAAGTCCATTTTGGCCTTTTCTTCTTTTTACCAGACGTATTCACTCACTTTCTACCCGTGATCCTTAATCATACAGCATCTGATTTAGACATCCTGGCTAGTCACATATTCCTCCAGTAGAGACTGTCCGTACCTTTCTCCTCCAGACACCAACATTACAAATACAACCACATCCCCTGAGGGGATGGAAGCTGGAATCAGAGTCTTCAGGTAAGGGTAGAGACCTTTAGTTTACGGTGACACCTCATAGCCGACCAGTGGTTAAACCTCCTTTATCAGGTTTTCATTTGTTTTATGTAGTGTCTAACAGGTGGCAACAGAAAGGAAATGGAGCAGGTTTGACCCCTGTCTTAGTTTAACTTTCTTCCAAGAGCCTGTACATATAGGAAATTCTTACAGAGTTATTAGGTCTTATGGTTTATTCTTATCGAGTCCGTTTCTGCTGGACAGATGGTAAGTTATAGTTTATTCAAGAAATGACTGGGCCCGGGACGCTTTTATTCCCCCAACTAGTGGCAAAACATAACTATTTACAGGCCTCGGGAAAGCGATCCATCAGCGACTGAAGATCCTGAAGTGTTGAATAATGGATGCTGTGCCGTCAACGATTAGAATATCATTAATGGAAACAGGAGGTATACTTTTTGGCTTCAAGAATCCACCATATGATTTTGTGTGAATTTAATTGCCTCTTATTGCAATGATGAATGCATATAATAGGATCATTAAGAAGTAAATCCCACTCGAGTGGCAGCTAGGTCGCGTCTTTGATTGACACAACTATGAATTTCTATAAATGTGAATCACCATGGATCATGTAAACCATGTGTTGTGATCTGTATGAACTCATTTCCCAGCAGTCATTGTAGTTTTTTTTTTGTTTCTTATGCATGTGAAGTAGAAGTAGTTTTTGTTTCCTTCTTTGTAGGTGATATGTACAGTTTTCTGATGATTAAAGCCTACGCTAGGATTCAAGAGTGAATTTGAGTTATCCTTGCTATCATCTCAATCACCACACCACATCCTGCTCCCCCGACGTCTCTATGCTGACAAGAATTGCAGGTTTTCCCGACACTCGTTATACATCTAAGGTTTATGAAAGTATTAACACGATGATTTATCTGCGTCACTCTGTCCTGCAGCATACATCACAGAAAAGCCAGGGGGACAATTGCTGTTCCCTTTAAGAGAATAAACCAGACAGAAAATGTGATGAAAGAATAAAAAGATGGAATGAAAAATAAGAAAGAGTGAGAATAAATGGAAGTAGGTCATCTAAACAAGCGGTCAAGGGGCCAAGACGCTTATCTGAATATGGGTCGAAATGAGATTTTAAGCACACACGAACTAAAGGATATCAACATTCCCAATTACAGCTGTAAATACCTTCCTTATATTTGTCTTTTGTGCCCAACTAACGGACTTGCAGCCAGGTGGAAGGAAAAAACCCAAATAGCCATGTTATGGCTTAGCTGTATTCAAGATCGCTGAACTAATGCAACTTTCATTGCTGATCAATGTAATAATTCTTAGGAAAATCTATCAATCCACTGCTGGAACAACTGCAGCTGGATGGTGGTAAATAGAAAATTAAAAACAATTAGAACATTACCACTGCTGTCTCAAATATGCAAGTAAAATGAACAAAACTATACAAATATATACATTTACAGATACACACACACACATATATATATATACATGTCATAGTTGCCTCTTTTCAGCTTTATCAATTTGTTACAATAGATTCTGCTGAAGCATGTGCTAATGACTGTATTATGCCTTAATAAACAAAAAACGCGCCAATAGGTTATTGCAGCAATAAAAATCGGCAACTTAAATTGTTCTCCAGAGTCATTTGCTTTGTTGCCATCTCGTCTCCTGGACTACTGACGTGACATATCTGACTCCTGTACAAGCAGCGACTTGCCTACTTCTCCGTCGTTCACAATGTTTCCAGTAG
This sequence comes from Sipunculus nudus, assembly GCA_026874595.1. Taxonomy (NCBI): domain Eukaryota; kingdom Metazoa; phylum Annelida; class Sipuncula; order Golfingiida; family Sipunculidae; genus Sipunculus; species Sipunculus nudus. Next base: position 2,405,012 of record CM049317.1, read on the forward strand.
ATTGTGCCTTGACCGCTCGGGTGTTAACACGTGATTTCCTGTTACCGCTATCCGGCAGGTTGCCAGGCTGTCCGAAGCCATCTGGTTGGTAGGATAGGTCTGACAGACGCTGACCACTATGCTTGTCGTCATGATCTGGTCCTTGTAACTGGTTCACTGTACAAGACGGCTCTGTAGTGTGGACGTTTCTATCTTCAACTGACAGCAGGTGCAGACACCGTCAAGTATTTTCAACTCGTCAAATTCTGACATGATTTGCCTCTTACAGATTTAGTTTTTGATATGTGGTACTTATACGCACGTTTATTTTCCTTGTCTGTTGACATTTCTCTCTCTGCTGCAAATGAATGAAAAACAAGGTCATGATAGAAGGTAGGTAATTTTTTTTGTTCAGGAATTATAAATTTCAGGAAAAGTCTTCATTCGTTCACGACCTTGGATAAGCAATCGTACAATAAAGATACTTATAAATTAATAGAATAGTCCGTCTCTGTATTTCTTCCAAACTGAAACTACACAGAAAATGGATTTTCTAATTTTGAGTTATTTTCGCTGTTGGGGTTGTATAGATATTTATTGAAGAGAGGCCATAAGAGGTTAAATGACCACCTAGCGTGAAGAACATAAACATTGCTTCATTGAGTTATATGCGCAGGAACATGATGTACATGACTTCTGTAAACCGTATGGAGCAAGGGTAAGCTTCCGACTCTAGCTGTGTCTTGTTGTTGCCTAAATGATCAAATGGTTAGATATGCACGTTGGTATATCATTGTCTTCTTGCTATTTTCTTATATCTCGCATGTGACAAAAACGTACCTCCTCTAAAATATTAAACGTGTCGCGAGGATTGTAAGAGGGGATTGAATAGTAGTATCATACACATATACATTTAAAGCAATAACTTTTTAATGATTTAGTTTATTTGACATACTAGTCGGTACGACAGGTGCACAGCAGTTCTTGAAGAAGACTGGATCGAATGTTTCTGATTGAATGCACATTTACATTGTACAATGTAGAAAGAACAATGTATACGTACGGCATACAAATCTAGATTACATTAAAATGGCTCATATTTTGTATGTCAGAGTAATGACCTATGAAAATGTTAACATCCCAGAAGTCCAATCTCATTTTTTTTACAGAATCTCAAGCCTGTCTCAAACATCCATACCTTTAGTGAATAAAATAACCCTGCAATAGTCTAACATTAGTCACCCGTCATACTATTTGATTGTCGATTGGTTTCAGCCAGAATAAGCGAAGAGCATGTGTCCGTAATAAATATCTACTCAAACTTGCAGATATGAGTACAGCTTGCTAAATTAACGCATAAATTGCACCATGTACAGTGTCTGAACAAAACCATCTGTAAAAAAAGAACTTTTGCAGCTTCTTGTTTCCAGATGAAAAAATAACCAAATAGGTTTTGAAGTTTCTCCCGTTCACATTGTTCTCTTATATCATCAATTTCATACATTAAAAAAAATTTACTTTAAGAAAATTGAAACCAAAAATTGAGGTCGTACCTTCCCCGTCTATTTTGTCTTGCTTCCAACCAATGGCGGTCAAGCCTGTCAGATCTTGGATATATTCTGCATATTCTTTCAAAAATAGGAAAACATTAGAGAGGTAGCTACTGTGTTGTGCCACTTGTCTGTTATTGTTTGTCTTTCTTTCTGGTACAAAAAGTAAACTTTACAAAAAGACACAGAGAGATATAATAAAAGACATAAAGGGCTCTAAAATGAAACACGCATCCGTAGATAAGATGAATAATGGCTTAGAATAATGGTTAACTTGCAGTTCTTAAATAATGGTAAGACTGCGTAAAAAAAATAGCGGATATCAAGGGCAAACTCTTTGTAAGTTGCACAGTGCCAAAACCCGTAACGTAGTTAAAACTGGCAAAGTTGTTCTCAATTGTACAATGTCCGACCAGTATTAGAGTTATTACTGGTAGCATAATAAGATTTAAATAACATTTCTATAGTAAAGTAATGGTAACGGTTCTATAGTTACATTTAATTGTATTCCTTTGTCTGAAAGACTGCACAAAAAAAAACATTTTGTTTAAGTTGAAACTGTTTTCTTTTTCATGTTGTGTTCCATTAATACTTTCTTTAATGTATTTTATTTTACAATTTAATTATATGTATGGTTACGCTTCTGTTCCTTGTTTCCACATTATAAATTCACTAATGTTACTTTTTCTTAATATCAGTTCAACCGTTAAAGCTTACCTTTTCGACTTTTTTTATTAGATTCATGTTTGTGGTAGTAACATCTATCAATATGAAGCCTTGTTTTGTCAAATATTTCATGAAAAAGGTACCAATCTTTACAATTGATTAAGCAGGTAACTACTAAAATCAATCATAGAGTGAAGCCAATTCAGATATTCTTTAATTCTATTTTTTGTGGAAGCAATTGTTTTAGTTTATTCAGAAAATATTTATTACAAAAGTGACGCCAAGTTATAACTAAACTCATTCATAGAGCAAAACAGTTTGAATTGCATCAATGTAATATTTCCTGCAACAAAGGTTTGACTTAATGAAATTATCTGATGTAACATTAACATATTTCTATGCAACCCATAGAAATGCCGAGTCTTTAGCATGTAGAAACTAGCAACTGTATCCGGGTCTTTCTGAAAAATTATGCCGGGAGAATTTTATTTTAATTATGATCAAAGTCCTGAACTTACTTACTAATGTAAACTAGAAGACTTGCATATATCTTTAAAGAAGCTTAAACACTGATGAAAATATTTTTAAAAACAGCTCGGATTTAATTCAAATTACAGATGATCTGTTTTAACACGAGTTTTCTTCAGTATTATTAGACGTGCAAACGTAAAACCCGTTACTGTTACGTTATGTCCCTTTTACAGACACGAGACCACCTGGCATATAGAATTGTTGACAGAACGAGAGACGCTTGGTTTATCCTCCTAAATTCCTTAAACACCTCTGAGAGTGGAGAAAACCAGTGTTTTTTAGAATTATTTTCCTATATAAATGCAATGTGTATTTTGTTAATTTGTGATCCTTTATTTTTTGTTTACGTAAAATTGTTGTTTATTTATATAAAGGCAGCTTAAGCAGTCGATCCGCGCGGTGTTCATTGACATATTTAAATGAGATTTGGTGTTTGAATAACACGCGCGCAATCTTCCGGTTCAGTCCATCCACGTCCATGCGACCGTTAATAATTTTTATACAAGCGTTATTCTGTCAAAATAAAGCAGCGTATATGCGTTTCCTTGACTAATGTCTCACATTTTACACAGATTTGGCCAAATAATTACTTAACTTCGATTGAAAAGTGAGATTAACAAAGATAACTGAAGAATTCATGGATATGGCTTACGCTTGATAGTACTGACAGCACCCATTTCAGATGTGACAGAAAAGTTTGCCGTAACAAATTTCTTGATATTCTTTATGGAAAGTGAAGTAGGAAGCCATCAAGATTCATTTTCCAAAGAATTGTCCAATTCAAAATGGAAATTACTCTTTTCTAGTGCTATTTCTGTGCGTTGTCAAGTCCGGGCCAAGTTGTCAAATTGGGCCAAATCCGCCGCTTCGGCACCTGCGCTGTCCCGGTACACTTGCACTTGTGACGTCACTCACTCGCGTGTTTCTGAACACAGCAAACCATGGTGACATCCATCGAACCGAGGTTTTTGGTTCCCCGCTTAAAAAATGTGACCGAAAACGTTGCCAAATGACCAAAATATCTGAAATTCTCAAATTCAGAGTACTTTGTGCTCTTTCGTTCTGTTATGGTCCCATCTGCGTCCAAAGCCAACTCAACAAATATATCACGTTTTAACACGCACAAAATGCATCTCTTCTCGGCGAACCGATGCGGTCCTGTGGCATTTGTTTTCTAAAAGTAACATGACCAATAACGTGATTTGTGGTTTAAGTCATTGCCTACAGATGTAAGGATATTTGTTTCAACGGTCATTCAGCATATAGATACCACTGTGTACACAGGAACGGGCTTTAAACTAGGGGTCGCTTGATATTTACAGATAAATAATCGGTCAGGTTACTTTCAAGTTTTAGCAGCAGGTGGCGCGTCGGAGCACAGGCAATATAAGGAAAGCACACGTGGAGTTCACCGCGTGGATCGACTGTAAGGGAGCCCTTTCTTTCACCTTCAGGGATCGGATACTCGGAACAGACGGCATCTTAATAAGAAAGCAAATGGTTCACTTACCCCCTCCTCTATGTAGGTTGCTATGTAGGTTGATCCCCGCACTTCGTCTTACTAAGCTGTCTTCCGAACTCACATATTTGAGTTTCGATGCGGCTTACTGGACACGAGTGTCGTGTGTCGAAGTAAACGCAGCCAAGGGATCTCTTCTTCCGTCAACTGATCCCATTGCCCCATGCGGACCTCTCTTTCCAGGACCAATTAAAATTTTTTTCTTGCTTGCCCCTGCTCGTTTCAATTTAATTATTATAATTCTCCTTTTTTGAGTATATATCTTTTTCCTTGGAAAGTATGATTTAGCTGACGTTGCCCTTACGTCTGCATTTTGACGGGATACGAATCGAAGGTCAAATTGATATAAAATGTGGCAAAAGACAGCCAACATGTAACCCTGTATGGCTGGTGAGATACAATTATAATAAATAAAAATGTTTCAACCGTATATTTAAGTTTAAAATAATACATTTAATGGTGAAATACAGTATATTATCGAAATAAAGACCACCAATTGGTCTTCTATTAAGTTGTCGTATTTAAGGTGGTCGTATGAAGTGTGAATAGCAAGGTTCTGAATAATGGCTAAATTAAATGGCTATAGGTTAGTAATTTAAGTGACCGTTACTGATATGTGGCAAGTAATTTCTATTTGGAATGACATTATGTTTGTATCTACCCCTAAATGGTAACCTCCTTGTTTGCTTTAAAATTATATTCAGCAATCTTGAAAAACAAATTTGTTAAAAGATAGTAAAAAACCATGAAGCAAGCATTACTGCCCTGGGCTGACCATCCAAGGGCACAGTTTGATCTATGACCTATAATTGTTTGATCTTTTAGTCTGTACTGATTAGTGATGCAATTAACACTACGCCTAGCCAGGCAAAGTTTACTCAGGACTCTGTGGTCTCAGTTTCAGGTCCACCATTCGAACCAGAATAATTGCCCGCAATACGCAAAATTCGAGGCGAAAATCTGCCAAATCATCCAAAAGTAGACGTGATGTAAACGGAAACTTTCTTACTGCCGGAATTCATAACTGTCATGGCGGGGACGACCACGCATTTCGAGAAATGCTGGACACTAAAAAGAAAGTGGATATATAGCTATATATTGAACTACATAATTTATATATATATATATATATATATATATTTAATGAATGTGCTATATGTTCATTAAACCTCTGTCCAAACCCGTGTTCAAAAATCCTGTCCGGTAAATTCAATAAGTCCGGCAAATTTCTATAAGTTTACGCCCCCTTCAAAATTACATGTCCTCTGTCAGCTCCTTGTGCTAAATGTTAAAATCACTGATTTAACCATTGAAACATCTAATATATCTTATAGTGTCAATTATTTATCCTGTACGGCGCTGTGTGAAGATAGAGCGGTGATCCTAATGTTCAGCAAGGGGGGGGGGGGGGGGTTATAAAGCATGATGACACAGAGACGGGCTCCAGGGTAGACTGATCATTCATAAACAACCCCACAGAAACAGTCCACGTATCATCAAGACTCTCATGGATGAGAAGACCATGTTAAGTTTTAGTTTTGACAGTTTATTTTTCATGTGGCGACGTCTTAACGATAACAAGAGCGGATGAAGGCCCTGCAGCTACACGCTTTTATTTAGACTATCGTGATTCCTGATGATGTTATCTTATTTTGGAACATGTACACAAGAAGACAAGAGTCCGGTTCCGACGCCACCTGGTGGTTGTATGCCTCAGCACTTATACTTTATTACTTCATAGATTTCTTTTGACTTGCACTACTATTCATGACAAACGAAAACTAGTGCGCTTTCATTTCACAGATTAATGTAATAATTTATTAGGCTAAATAATTTCAGTATTTGCAATACTCAGTATTAAATTATGTGAAATTTCTCTGTAATGACTAAAAGTTCTGTATACTTCCTGTCTGCGATAATTCTATTCCCATCAGGTCGATCGACATAAACATACTTTACCATTTTTTTGTCTATCGACTGAAATTTTTAAGAACTTATCTTAACTTAAGAATCTTATTTTTAATTTTCTTAGAGATTAGGATTCTTGTGCAGGGTTAGGTTGACGTCTGCGTTTTGAGTGTTAGATATTTCTTTACATGTAAAGCTGTTGTTTTGCTTTACATTAGACACTGACAGTTTGGATTTACATTAGTAGTGAACATAGGTCTGAGAGAGTCTAGAAACAGGTAATGAACCAGATTATAGGGATCCAAGCCTTGGCAAAGTTGTTTAGCAAGAACGAACGAGATGAAAAAAAGGATGAGGAACAGAATCAAGAACGCAATAAAAAACTCAACGTGAGCGTATAATCAATTGGAAGAAAGGAAACGTTTATATTTATACCTCTCATAATAGACAGAATAGGGAAAGTGTGTAAATATTCCTGTAAATATAGATGATCGTGATGTATATATGAAATGATTTCAATGTTTTGCATCGGTTGGAGAGCGCTTAGTTTGTTAAAAGTGAGAGCCCTAGAAATCGAGTAGCGTATGCTGCCTTTAGAAATTCAGAGATGATAAATATTGCACTTTTACAAATCATTATAAAGACGTAGGATGACTTCGGATATACAGCAAAGTATCAAACTTCGAGAAAACTCTTCGTACTATCACGTAAATCACGTATCACTGCCTGTTGGTTTTCGTTTGAATCATTTTTATTGTGCGAACATTTCTTAAAAATTTGGTGTAACGGTCTGAAGATGAGCTTGTCAGGTCGCCAGAGAATGCAGTTACATTTCCGGATTAGTCAAATTTTACACAAAAGCTCCTGGACCTAAATTAGGCTGCTTTACATCTCCATTTCAAGACGGAAAACAACGTCAGCATGCATCTACTAAAAATGAAGTGAAAATACGATCAAATTGGATAGGCAGTTATTTCATCTCTAATGGCCTGTCCAATTTGTCGGGAGACTGCAATAAGATAATAAAGGTAATAAAGCTAATAGCTCTGCAGTTGAGAACCTGTCTGACAGGAACAAGGACTTAAGCAGAACCAGACTCCTCTAAACCCTCAGAATTCACCGCCCCCAGGACTTCTGGTCGTTCAAAAGATGCTGACGACAGAGAGGTAGGATGAACAATAAACGAGTTGAAAGACTGCTTTAAAGTGCAGGACCACTTGAACAGTACACTGCGGCGTAAGGTCTTAAATGTGGCCTATCCTCCTACAGATCCACCATCTATGCCAACATGTATACCCATTTTGCAGGGTAGAGGTAGAAGTAACACTATAACGGTACTTCGAGATTCGAGTTATAGTAGAGCAGCCATAAGAAGCGGCCTAGTCACCCAGTAGCAATTTAAGGGAAGAGAACAAACGTGTTGGTTAATGTACAGGAATATAGAATTATTCCAATAGCTGTTGTAAATGTTGACACCTCGTATCTAGCTTTCAGATTACAAGAATGGGATATGCAGAGTCTAGTTTAAGATCTGATTATAGGCAGTATCGCAGCTGTCATCGACCCTGATGAAAACTAGGTCAAGATAAACGAGAAATAGGGAGTCAGAACAAAATTGCGTAGTTAATCTACTGAAATTCTCGCAGTGGAAAACCACGGAGAAGAAACTACACTCATGAAGCAGATTTTTACCATCGCTACTTGTCCCCGCAAGTGACGAACATAATAACATGCATCAATTCGGAGTAATGAAACCTAAGAAAAACAGTAAGTAAAGCAAGATCCACATGTAAATAGTAAGTATCACTTTGTTGTTAAAAACCTTGCTCATTCATGAACTCAGACACTCTTACTCAAAAATTAAAAGATGCAAAGGCGCAGTAGTCATTTGAACTACCTGCAGAAAGAATTTCATAAAGAAAGCTCACAGGCATTAACAGACAGGTCATACGTAAAATAGCACGTGCCTTTGATAAGATCAGAAGTGACTTCGATTGGCTAAAACTGCATGAAAATGTGATCTATTCTTGTAGATCATGTGACATATGAAGAACAAAGAGTCCCTCACGTATGCCAGTGATTGTCGTTCTCTTAAATCGTATTGTCTCAGACCTGGTGGAAGCAATGTGTGGTCCTTCTGATGGAAGACATGGCTTTACTCTACTACGATATGTAGCCTTCATGGCGAAATATCCATCCTTAAATATAGATCGGATATAGATCTGGGATGGGATGGGAAATTTTAATCACACTCCACAAAATTAACAACAGTGAAGCTATAATTCCCGAGACAGTGAGAGCCTGAAAACGGGATGATTCCCGTAAAGTAGAGGAAAAACCAGCTGACCTGCCAGGCTCGGGCCAGAGAGAGAGAGAGAGAGAGAGAGAGAGAGAGAGAGAGAGAGAAGAGAAAGAGAGAGAGAATATATTTGATTACTGATTTGTTTTGTTCAGTTAGTTCCATTAAAGTTTTATTCAGATTCCCAAAGAGTATTTAAGATCATTGAATTGAACATAACTCTCACTTCAGACGATCCGTTCAAAACCAAAGAAAAGGGAAGAAAGAAACATGCTTTGATTTGAATGCAGTAGCCATATGGCACTCGTATGAAAATAGACCAGACCATGCGATTTTGCACAGTGTATCAGCAAATTAATAGAATTTTTGTTTTTGATGCACATCCAACGCTTAACACATTATATAAATTTTCACACAAAAGTCGATACTTCAGCTAAACTGATAAGACAAAAGGATGCTAGCAAATGCAAATGTTAGAAGGATTGCAGGATTGGCTCTTTTGGCCAATACCACACCGTTCTGAGTGTTTTTTTATTCATATTTAATTTTTTTATTCAGATTAATTTTCCTCGAAATAAGTGCATTGCTTCTTTTATACAGTTACAAAAAAGATATGTTGGTTGCAAGTGTAAGTTTGATTAAGACTTACCTGGTTGACGTTTTCTTCTACAGCAACTGTGGAATATTTCGAAAACAGAATATCATTAAATGCACACACAATATCTACATATATATATATATATATATATATATATATATATATATATATATATATATACATTATGTATTGCCTAACTCTTAATGATTAATTAAACATTTAGGTCATTAGGTTTCCCGTATGTAGTTTATTTTAAAACTTACCATTTCTTAACTGTATTCCTAAGTTAGCTGCGAAACATAAAAAGGACCAATACGGGTAGAACAATGTGATATCCATACACTGGTGACCTTTCCTACCTTCCCGAAAAAGTAATCTTTCTCAGCCGCTCCTCCCGGAGGTGTACATGTACATACAAATACTTTTGGATATGAATTAAAACAGCAGTAACGTTTAACAGGGGAGCGCTGACACTTTTTTTTATCTTTCTAAATATAATACTTGCATGACACAAGTGAGGATGATAATACAGCCCAAGACTGCTGTTCCCATGACGGCGAACAATATTATGACAAGAAGAGGGCAAGCGAGATCCTCACTGGTCACGTGACCCTCATCACTGAAGGGAGTTCCTCCATACGGATGAAATGCAGTCGGTGTTACAGTGTCGATAATAATGTCACCTGACCGGGAGCCACGATCCACTGATGACGTCATAGGAGTAACTATGCCGACTATCCCACGAGTAGAGCCGTAAGTGGAGATTTGGTGTGCTTCTGTCGCTACAAAACAATATTTTAACAGAACGACAGCGTGTGCAGGGCAGTCTATTAAATGCAGAAAACCTCTTGGCGTAATCAGTATCGACCATCTCCTGCTTAGTGCCTGTAATACAAACAAGATATAGTTTCTCCGTGTGTTTACTTAAGCTATGATTGTAAAATGTATGATCCCTTTTAAGCCCAACGTTATGTTTATTTAACATAATGGATTAAAATATATAGACTTATTTTTAATGGATTGTACAACGAGTTATAATAACTAATACGTGACGCCCAGATAGTTCAGATGTTGGCGTTAGGTATTCGCTAAGTTTATGTTTTGCAAAAGGAGAATCCTAGAGAAACAACCGCCCCTGGACTAACTTCTTCTTACTAAGCGAAATTGGATCACTACCTAACACTGTTACGTGTATATAAAAGAAACAGCGTATAAACAACCGAAAGCCGCTGTACGCGAAAACGAGTTTTTTAAAGAGTTTTATTGTTAATATAATGTTGAAACTGCCGTCCCCAGGTAAAAGATGCATTATAAATAATCTGCTCTAAGAAGTGTACGTTCCACATTGCCGTGTCATGTTCTAGGGGTGTCTGTTTGAAACTCATATAACATATCATATATAATGATATAGTGCTTCATTTTACATACTGACGCAAATTTATTTGGGAAAATATATTTTTACGTTCCCTCGCGATCTTTCTGCGTTCCTACGCAATCTTATCACGTTCTCTAGCGATCATATTGCGCTCAATCGTGATATTTTTTAGTTTGCTCGCAAAATAATCACTTGGCCGGTTCGCTGCTTCCCTATATCTTGCATGCAGGCAAATACATGGACGTGGGAACCAGTACAGCAACTTACTATGTCTCTTTCTGTGTCTTTAACGCCTAGACGCTAAGTCTCTTTGAAATACGCTCGAAGTCATGTTAACACAGCGATTCCTGTTGTTACCGACAGGTAGCTGACGGTAATTAGCGGTATAAGGGAGGGGTTTTAACCCCGTGTACAAATACAAGGTATTTGGTGTTTCTGTGTAATCAATTGAACTTACGCGTGGGCTCGAGGAGAGTGCCATGTGGATTCAGGGTTAATGATTTTTTTTTGTACGACAATAGGTCTGTGTTCAGCCAGCTCAGCAAGCTAGTGTGTTGAAATTTGAAGGCGAAAAAATCTGTAAGTTCTATTATATATTAACTATTACTATTACTTGGCTTCTTTTTCCATAACTATTACTTTACTTTCGAAAAGCGGGATGGACATATGCAATCTACATTACCCAATCCCATCCCCTGTAGATGCAATTTTAACGTGTTTTTTTGTTCTAACTTAAAATAAGAATAAAATAAAACGAAAATTTTATTATTTTTTTGGCTCGTTCCGTCATTAATGCAATCTGGCAAGGTTAAGCAAAACTTATTTCGATCAAGTTCATGATCAATACATATTAAACCCTATATTCACTGCGGAATATCTTAACAATTTAATCATATATTTTACATAATTTTCAATGGGAAATATAACAACGATTTCATGCTGAAAACAGTTTTAAAAATAAGTAGGCTTTTAATAATCCTGAAATAAAAAAATAATTGCCATATCACTTAGACTGCTGTGTGTGGCACGATTCATTAGAATTTATGACTATCAGACTATCAGCTAATGAAGTACCAGCATTGCAGCAGTAACACTGTACAGCCTCGGATGACTATAACTTACGAAAAGATCGCGCGGGAATCCAATATTTCGTCAAAGTATATATTGCATACGTGCCCTTTCAGGGGTTCCGTAAACAACAGATGAAGACCAATAGTTCAAAAGTAAAGCTTTCTAGGAAAGACATTAATTATGTTTGGTAAAATCTAGTATGCTTAGAACAGTTCCTGTTCAATAGCACAAATCCAGCAATGACATAGTCACCAATTTTTATATAAAGGTTTTCCTCAGTTTGGATAAAATCTTGTTTATTATGGAGAATACCTGTGCAAGTTCACACAAGAGAGTTCACGTTCAGTTACACAACTTACAATACGCACAGACACCCTCCTGTTTGAGCATTCAGATTAAACCTATTCATGTTCAGGAAAACAAACAAATTCGTGTGAATATCGTGTCCACCAACAATTTATTATTTTGAGTTTATCTTGAGCACCACGTTAAGATTAGATAATTACACATACTCAGAAATATATTTTCAAGCCATATCACTTAGACTACTGTGGCTTCATATAATATTAATGACTATCAGACAACTTTTGAAGTACTCAAACATGAGCCCTGCATCACTGTACAGGCTCGGATGACAAAACTTGCCTCACATAATGTGTAAACTGAATAAACATTGCTCCAACATTTAGTGATCAAGTTTTTTTAATCAAACTACGAATAGTACCCTCAAATTGGTTATCACCAGGTGGTGCCAAGTTTCCAATGGAACATGTATGAACTAATCAAACTACATCTTGCGCTCTCCAGTATAATAAAAAGCACCCCATGCCTCACTTGTTTTATTAGGGACTGTAATAGGGAAATAATAGCTGTTTTTCTATCACTTAGTGTCATGTTACTATTACTATTATTATAGTTAAAATGTCTTGTTCATTACTGTTATTATAGAAATCTGTTTTTCTCTATTAACATTGCATATTATTATCCCATTCCTAATATATATATACATATATATATATATATATATATATATATATATATATATATACATACATACATATATATATACACATATATATATATATATATATATATATATATATATATATATATACGATGAAAGGTTTTAAGAACAATTAAACACCCAAGGGACTTGGTGTCTTTGGGATTCTTTGTCGAGATGCCTACTATATATTGTAAATGTTGATTATAAATATGTGTTAATAAATAATTTCGTCAATCGAAAAGGCGTTACTCTTGCTCTTTACCTTAACTATATATATGTGTGTGTGTGTGTGTGTGTAAACATCAATGCACATGTGATACCTGGACCGGACGTTGTTGAGTTACAAAAACAAAGATGAAGGCAGGAAGAAATCCATATTGCTTGGATCAGTGACATCTAAGGGAGACACACAAGTTAAAAGCACATTGAATTGATTTAAGTGTATGAACATTTGATTAATAGACAATTATTTAACAGTGACAGGCATATTTTACATTCGAGGTGAACTATTCTGTCATATTTTAATACAAGTATTAATATTGTATTAAAGATATTATATGGCGAATGCATTTGTCACATAATTATACCAAAAACTTATTGTTGTTTAATTATCCACTTCGTATCTTTATTGCCAAAAGTAAAATACTTCAGTATTAAGAAATGTTTTATTCGCCCACGAAATACTCATTAAAAATGATCATGGTTTACGTTTTTGATACGATACTACCGCGGGATGTTGTAAACCTTATTTTTACCTTGAATTCATCTGTGACTGTCTCCTCCAGTTGTGAAATCTGATGTATGGACAAGCAACCCAAGAAACAAACATACATCCGAGTACGGTCACACGTTGCGTTGGTCTTACTTCTTTACCCCATAAATGCTCCACAGTTGCTTTGTGTCTCAAAGTGAAAATGAATGAACTCTAGGATTTATACAACAATTAAATAATTACCTATGGAATACGTTTATTATTTCTCTTTCTATTGTTCCAGATGATACACAGCTACTACTCGCATGGTATGAGGCTTAATGTTGACAGGAACACGCACATATAAAGAGACGAGACTCCACTATAACCGGAGAACATATTTCCTTTTATATTAACAACAAAAAAATTAAGCGAAAGGGCTGCCTGTCTTAATAGGTTTCGTGTACACTGTATAAAGCCCTATGTTCCCCACATGCCGCTTTATATATGGTTCTCATTGATGTTATGGATTTTTTCTCCGCTCTTTCTTACTATTACTGCTAATACAAAAGCCTTTAAGATGAGGTCATAATATGTACTCGTATGTTTTGTCTGTAATTCACGAGTACTACACTTTGCGATTTTATGGCCATTATGACAGGAACTTCAAGCGGAAAAGTAGTTAGCTGTCCCAATGTCGTTTGTACCAAAATTAGAGGGATTCACCCTTGTAGGGCTTTAGGACTTTGTGGGGAAACAATCTTGGCAAAAAATATATTTAAAAGGAAAAGAAACATAATATAAGAAAACTTATGTGTTTACGGAAACTTGTACAAAAACTTGTACATAAAAAAATCCATTTGTATATAACATTTATTTTATAAAAATATATTTTCATGTGTCCAAGTAGCACGTCTTTTCTCAAGCAGAAGTCATTAAGATATTAGACTACACTGATACTTTAGTCGATATCTCCGGTTCATATGCCATGTAGTTTAAAAATATTAGGAACAATTTATGAGATACAGATATAAAAACACTGTAGGTTAAGCTTTAAATACGAGATACAGATTTTTTTTTTACTATCTCATTCTGCCCAGGACGCTAACAGACATACTGTGGTCGCTCAAGAGGACTGGGAATGTTTAGGAAGTACTTGACAAGAACTGCCCCGAATAGATGAACCCCGTAGAATACTTCGTTCATGTTCGTAGTTCGACGTGCTTGTTCAACGATTATGCAGATGCACTTTAGTTCATAATGCACGACTAGCGGGCTGAAATCAAGGAACATTACCTTGACGATTACGTCACATAAGGATCTCCGGCATCCAGTCAGTGCTGTGACCATCTGCAGATTATGCCCTCTAAGGTGACTAGTCCCTCTACACTGATGGAGCACCTGAGTAGCATTATTGACACGGAATTCATGGCGCTTGAGATTTCGGAGGAAAGAATAACCGAAGTCATGAACGAACTTTCACTTTGGAGGAGAAAACGCTATTTCTTATAGGAAACTTAACCTTTGTCGCTCAGATTGTTCGACTGGATAGAACATTCACCAGAAGCCTACTGACTTAGCAAAGAAAGTCAAGCATCTTCTCCAGCGAACGCGGCTAACTAAAGTTGCACGTAAAGACATCGTATAGTTAGTGCAATCAGATTAAGCCTGTTTTACAATTCTGACTGGTCATTCAAAGTAGACCTCCATCTTTAGAGTGGCACATTAGACTTCGGTGTTGGTGTGCGAGAACAAGAGGTGTTGCGGTTCGTTAAGCGAAGAGGTTTTGCAAAGGGAATTATCGCCTGGTCCGAATTGTATGTCTTGGTTTTAGCGGTAGCCACCATGGGACATAAATTCGCCAGACAAAAAATGATTTGTTCTATTGCAATAATATGACAATTCTTAACATTTTGCGAAAAGGTACATAAAATAATTTTTAAGATTATGTCATGCATACGATTATTATTCTTTATATATGCAAATCACAATTTTAATAGCAGTATCGAACACTTTGCAGGGGAAAAAATTCCGGCCGCCGATGCCTTTTGAAATTGCAAGGAATAAAAGTTATGGAGCACTTGACAGAGATGGGATATACCCTCTTTAATGTTTTATTTTAAGAGAAGGGTTAGTAGCAATGCACTCTTATATTCTTAAACGTATCTTGTTTTCAGATGATAGTCGACTGCTACGAAGCGAGGTCAGAGAGCTTGTTTAGAGGAAGCTTTTAATCATCCACCGGACGAACATTCGAAGTAAGACAGACACAGTATTTGCATTTTTGTGTAGAATGTAATCTTAGAGCTGTACGGGCACAGGGTACACACTGCTCTTGTTTATAGCTTGGTTGCACCGTTGTCTCTTAATGATAGCTCCGGGTCCGTAAACCTGGCCGCAGTAAGATAATTACATATTGAAGGAGGCAATTTTAATTCCCTCCCCGAAGTCCTAATATTTAAGCTGGCGCTTTGTGCCATCAAAATTATTGAAGGCCCAACGTGAAGAAAACTGCCAATAACATTTAATATCCATAACCTTCTATTTAAGTCATGGCTAAGTCCTATTAACATAGTTTTTGTAGTCAGCTTTTACTCTGCCCTTTTATCATTTCCAAAGTTATTTTGTCTATGTCATTATTTAAAAATCAAATGCGGTTACTACTGTGCTGAATTTCTCCGGTCACTAAATGCGTCGCGGTTTCGCCACTTATGCCGCTCCGGCAATGCTTCGGGATTAGCAGATTAATGTCGTGGAACGCTGGAGTAACAATGTCTACAAATCAGACTAAGTAACACTTGCCAAACATTAAAATCGGCATCACAGACAGGTTAGCTAGCTATTTTGACTCGAGCTTTGCGGTATCTGCGTCTCAAGGTTGACTTAGGCTTTTATGCGGCCCAAGAAATCGCAGTTTTCTTTTTAAGATGTACCTCTTAGGTACAATTATAACAGACTTTCAATTTATTTATGAAAAACGCGTGAAATTGCTGAGTGGCACTTAGCCTCGAGCATCGAGAGTAGCACCTGTACAATAAATCATGAAATCGTCATTAAAGTTATCCGCTGATAATTTGTTTAACCTTATGTACCTTATGTATGTAAGAAATATTTCATAAACCAAGGTTGATAGGCATATACGGGTTATATACATTACTGAATATACATTTGAACATGTTTTCATTTTTCTCGTATATCATAATATGTGCATATCATTAATTCAGAGTACAAAATGATAATTACATTACCAGAGGAAATATATGAATTTCACAAATGTGATGATTCAGACATCAAATATAAAACATTAAACCATAACACTATTATGTTTGTTTGATGACATACACAAGAAAAGTGTTATTTGAAAAAAAAATTAAGCCTCAAACTGCTGCTGCCAGAGTTATTAAATTTTAAAAATACAATTCATGAAAACTAAGAAACAAATAATTTTAACAGAAATAGTTAAAGTGATAGTATTATATTGTGAAATTTAGTATAATAACTGTTGAAGGAACAAAGAACTCTAAAGTTCATGTACAATGAATAGCAGTAGTGGCAGATCCATTGCCATCTGCATGTTTTCACGACAAATTAGTCTAATACCACCCATTATTTCCATGAAAGTATCTAACTAAAGTGATGTCTTGCTTTCCATATACAAATAATAACATATATTTCATATACCAGATAAATACCCAGTCTTCAGATAGTTACGAGAGCAATTTCTGCTTTTAAGCAGGTGTTCATCATTGAGAACTTTTACAAAGTCGTGTGCTTTAAGTAACGAGGGCGTGTATACTCAGGATAAAATGTAATTTATGTGATGAATAATAATTATCAATCTTGTTACTTTCACATATACATGGTCAATGGACGTTATACTGCCCCGTCCTGGTACTAATGGCCATGTAGTGTCGCCCGTTCTATCCGTAGTGTCCGGTTGATATGGATTCCAATTAGTGTACTTAAATTTCAAGCCTAATGCTGTCCAACTCCATTGATTTTCTTCTTTTTCATCTAAACAAGTTGTCCAAGAGGTTGCGGCTATAAAATTCGAGTGCTAAGAAAAAGACATAAATTTCATTATTTACCACCATCTTGAATATTATCTTGAAAATAATTGAATGGCATGAATAATTACAAAAAAAGTATATTAACAAAAAATAATAAAATATAAAATAATAATAAAAAGGAAATTCGGAAAAGTTTTTATAATTAAAATTAAAGTGGAATGAGAAAAAAATCCAATTTTAAAATAAATCGTATTCATAACATACTGTGAAAATGGCATGTTGTATAATGTGAACCAATGAGATTTATTATGACACTGTTTACTTACTGTTTAGGTATTTCATCAGTAGTTTTTCCATGTATCTCTGCTCTATGACTTACTAAATACTATGAACACTGATTCTCCGAATACTAAACGAATTATTGTTGATTATATACTGTACATTTCCAGGTCAAACCTGTAACATGAAGGTGCCCATCCGCCAGTCGAATCTAGTCTTCCGCAGGCAAAACCACCAGTAAAACCAAGTGGGCACGCTGCAGCTAGGTAAGTTATGGAATAAATGATAACATAGATATATATTTAGATCTCATCATGTAAATTGCTAGCCGATCGTAATGGACCTTTAATGCGTTAAGATTCAAAATAAAATGAACATTTCCTACTATAATAGCGAAACTTAATATTAAGAACACAATATGATGGAAGAGCCGCTGAAAAATTATGACCCTTATAAAGAAAAAATTGTCATGTCTATACTACATTACTTATAACAAGTGAAAAATGATGACTTACTCTGTCCTATTGTGGGCTCGGTCAGTATCCTATTTATTTACCAAATCTCAGCAGAGCGGAACGCTGAACAAAATATGCACACTCGTAAATGTCAATCGTTATTCATTTGAGTTGCATACGTTAATAATAGTGTCTATTTGAACCTGTTATCGAGCGTGCGTGTGTCTATGAACCATGTCTAGGACCTTGGTTTGTACGACTTCTTCTTTGGCGCCTGCAGTACCAGCTGGCCAGGAAGTCCAGGTCCCCCTTTGTAATGTAACTGAACCTGATCACACGCACATGCACACAATGTCATGTTCAAAATGCACTATGATTGTATATAACTTAAGAGACCAATACCCTATCAGGTCCCATTCGAAATCCTATTTCGTATTTCCCTAAGATGTTCTTACAAATATGTTATTTGAAAGTTCAATTTTTCAAGAACATTGAGTGTCTTTTCGTGTCATATCATGGATAAAATACATTGACTGTTTTTTTTTGTTTCGTTATGACGCTCGTTCCAGTTTAGGGTATTAATTCTGACTACTACCACGTGTCACAATCTATATGTGCATGCTGTATATGCAACGGTCGATCACTTCAGCTTATGCAACTAACAAATACATAAACATAATATATTAATGTAGAATTGGTTAAAAAAGCAGGGATATACAATTTAATTGTTAAAATAAAACATACAACAGAAAAAAAAGTGAAAATTTTATTGTCTACACTGAACAGCCTTGTTAGACGACATATAACATAATAAGGTTGTCATAATATTGCCAAAACCTAAAAATTGGTCCTGACAAACCTTGTGAAAAACCCCAGCATACAATATATTATAACATTTTAATGATACTTTGATAAATGAGATTACAAGGCAGAGAGAGAAGGGAACTGATCGAACCTTAATTATTATCACAACAGAGAAAATGAATTATTTTTTGCGGACCTGTGTTTAATAATACAAGAGTAAAAACTTAACCGGGGAAGAATTCACATTTCGAGGTTTAAATTTATTGGACACATCAGTGTTGGATATGAAAGTTCTTCATTTTACAAGATAAATGCCTTTCGGTCAACAATGAAAGTGTACCTGACATGTCTGAAACAAGTCGGCCTCTGTCTTCAACTATTTTTACAGAGATGCTTGTTTTCAGATGTCACAGCATCATCATACACGTATGCCAGTATTGACGTTGTACAAATAAGAAATGATGTGAGGACAAATGCGAAATATTAGCTATGTCCAATAGCATGACATTTAATGGCTCCTGAAATCCAACATGTGCATAAACGCAACCCGTACCAATAACCCCTTTGATAAAATATTGGATTTAATGGTTTCGAAGCAAGATATAAAAAAAAGTGTCATGATCCATCAAGCATATTCATAGATTACAGTGTTTTATTTATATTCAAGATTGATGCGTCAACACAATTTAACGTCATAAAACAGACATGCAAATATACATATATAACATTATAGCACAACCAAAAATGTTAATCACGTCACATGATTCATCTCGCCTTTGGTTGATTTTGTTCACCAGAGCGTCTACGCTGACACGTATTCTCTATCTGCACACACAGAGCGTAAATTCGTTTAATAATACATTGATTTTTGGGCTCTGCCAGGTAGCAGACCAATGGGTATCACAACAGCGCCGAATCTGACAAATATACTTAAATGCTCTTCTCGGTATTTATCGCCGAGATCCTTCAGAATCATTTCTACCGGCTCTCGTAGCTCTCTTACCATTTGCGATTGTCAGCAACCACTTGCAGTTGTAGCACTGTATATCCGATATACATAATCCACACGCAGCTGTATCAACTGTATTATAGTATTCATATAAGGTTAGTCAGAATATTAAACATGATGAGCCTGCCATAGAATGTGTTGCTTCTGTAATTAGTGGTTATTTCAAAATGCGTTACGTTCGCAAATTAGAGAGAATTTCTTGCTGAAAGACACATCATTCCAGTGCCCCAACCAAGTATTGATAACCATGTGTCGTTCCCCGAAGATGCCGTCGTTATCCGGTTGTCCCCTTTTCCAATTAGTATAATTTAATTTCTCGCCGGTGGCGGTCCATATCCAATGACCTTCTTCCTGCTCATCTGAACCCGAAGTCCAAAAGGCAACGGCTACAAAACAAGACATGATTTATTTTGTAACAAAAACTTATTACTTCAGCTTCAAAGATTGCAATGAGTACAAAATAGGTTGTTCTTTTTATTTCTCTTTTTTTCATTTAAAAACTATCTTTTTAAAAACAAACATATGAAGGAAGTAGCATATTTGCACTTCTGATACCAATTACGTACTCATGGGATATTTTTTCAGCAGTTTCTCGATGTGTATCTGCTCTATGTGTGTGTCGAGACTGACGAGATTACTTCTCCTATCCTCGCAGCGACGCCTGGCGAATGCCGGGTAGAATAACGTCTGATCAATCTTGTAACACGAAGGGGACCATCCTCCATCTGAATCTGGTCGTCCACAGCCAAAAAAAGTCACTGAAACCAGCTGGGCACTCGATAGCTGGGGAAGGCATGGAACGCATTTTATTAAAAAACATATCCTATGAATTTTCTGGTTGAAGTGCGTAAATATATGCATGCAATCGACCTTTTTGTCACAGTAGTGGCACTAGATATACACTTAGTTTACAGTTCCATCACATGAATATGTACATTATGATATATCTAATAATTAAGATAAGGAAAACTGCATTTTATTTAACCGAGGTTCCTGGTTTTTAAAAGTACGTATGCTTTGTTGTTTTTCATTCACCCTGCATATATAATAGATATATTATATCTACATACAACTATTGTTGCTGACACATTCCCTTTCATGTAACTGATCCTTGTTTCTGTTAAAACCGTTGTCGGGCATTCCGTAACACACACGGTTCTCTTTCTGTGTCACGTGACAAGTTGAGCAGGGTCCGTATGTCTTTATTTCACGACTTCTTTCTTTAGCACCTGCCACGCACGATGACCAGGAGGTCCATATACCCCTTTGTAATATAGATGAACCTGGTAACAAACACACGTTTTAATTCTATTTGCTATAAAGGGCACAATCCTTGCCCCACTTACTGGAAGACTCTATTGTTTAAGGTAAATGCCAAATCTGTATTTAAATTATATTACTGTATCTGCTGTAAAAATAATAATGATAATAATAATAATAATAATAATAATAATAATAAAAATAATAATAATAACGTTTTATTGCAGACTAGTTGTACATAAAACAACATTATCCTTTCTTGCTTGATATCTATCACTGATAGCTTGTACAAGTTAAAAGTCTCCACTAGGGTACCGATGGTTTCAACTGACCTTCCATGCATGGGTTGTTTTCCCGTGAAAGAATAATACCTTGGACATAAGCGACAGAGCTTAAAATGATGCAGGGTATGATGTACAATACCTGCATATTTTCTGCACACCGTATGATAAACCTCAACTTGCTGAAAGTAATTAAACGTTTCATGTACTTAATCAAGCGTTCAAGTATATTCATTTTGGAACATTTAACATTGAAAATTTCTAGTTAGGTTATTCTTGATCTACAGTTAACTTCTTACTTCAAAAGCTGTTGAACCTGCGTACAATTCTCCGTGCATGAACTTCCAGTTAATGTGAACACTTTTACAAATCTCCCTTTAGATGACAGGAGTGTAATGTTCTGAATTCTAAAATGCGTTTATATTATTTCTAAAGAAATAACATAAAAGAATAACATATAGAATAAACACTTTCTGAAATAATAAATAAAAATAAATCTCAAACCCGTTATGATGTAACTTTCGTTATGCAATTTTCGGTATCACTGTCTATGATGGGCGTCGATGCTGGTGATATTAAAGCAGATAACAAATGCATTGAATAGAATCACAGCATATTGTACAGCCTTCCATCAATCGTGACCAAATTCATCCTTAGTTCACTTTCAGCGATGAGGCATTTAATATACTGATTGTTTAATAAATGAGCATCCCATAGTTCTAATTGCCGACCGAGTCCCTTCGCTTTCTTGTGTTCACATGTTTTAAAGTTTATTAAAAATGAATACCATTTTGAAAGCAAAAGTTTAGTGCTGTAACCTTACATTTGTTATACGAGACATGATCACTGGCAACATGAAAATATACTCTGCTTGTATTACAATGAGTCTACTGAAATGATATCTGATTAAACGTTATTATTGCAACCCTTATAACAGATCAACAGTGACAGAATATACAACAGTTACGCAGTACAGTTTCACTAGTTACTCAGCAAAATCGAACAAAAGTGATATAAGTACTAAATATTCAAAACAACAAGATAATTTGCATTTTTACAAGTATTACCTTCCACAGTTTATCAGGAATATTAAATAATGGCTATATTTATAAAATTAAATTACAAATAATGTTCATAAAACGGGGAGACCCCCTCGACATACAGTCCAATACAGCCTGCGCAACCAAGGTTCACAGTACCAGTGAGATTTTGCCGCTATTATACAGACCATTGTTGCATGCAAGAGATATTCATCTTTTCATTAATGCCTTTCAATAAATCAGACAAGCTTGAAAGCGAGTCTCTTTGTCTCTTTGTAACAAAACATTTGTATTCTCTCCTTTCCCTGTATCCAAAATAGGTTATCTAAAAATGAACAGTGTCTAATATCTGGGCCATATCAGCGAGACTTTGTTTCAGGAAAATAAATGCGGTATTTTGAATGTGCATGGATGGTGACACTCGAAAAGTTTTCAGGGACAAAAGAAACATTTATTGACAACGTGAACAAGCATCGCTGGAACAAATGTCATTAGCTCTATTTATACATTACTTTTTTCGTAAAAGGGATAGCTCAGTATAAATATTAATCAAACGCTTCCAAGGAATGACACATCCGTCAGTACCTTACAAATGGCAGATTGTCATAGCATGGAGCCTCGTATTTCTCCACATTTTGATGGTCAGTCGATGAAGGCAGCCCTGCAGCCACTTCAGCATATTAAAAAAACACATTTATTTCTTAACATGAAAAGACTTGACCAAGAGTTGACCACACCCATAAAGGCAAACATTAAAAATTATTATAAAAATTAATGAAACAAATTTTACACAGAGAACACCTCAACTCTTACATTAATAAATAATAAACATATTTTGTTTCAGCAATATCGTTACAGTTAGAATTATAAAGCTCCAAGAATAACTCAAATTATTATATATTATTTGTACCGGCGCTTTTGCCCAGCAGAAGAGTATATGATTCAATGCCGGTGGATCTCTGGGTTTGAAACCTAGCCGAGGCGGTAAGATTTTTCACGGTCAGGCGTAATCCAGGCTGAGCACTTTGCATGCTTAATTAATTAAAAGGAAGGTCGTGCCCAACGGCCGTGCTTCACTAAAAACAGTCCGCCTTTAGGGGGTTTCGCCATGGTATTATCCAGCAATGAGGACGATTACACACTCAGGGGCCATAGGTGCAGTAGTCATTGGACCTGGCTAACGGGAGAGGAGGCGTGTGATACAGCTCTTTCAAGTAGTCCGAAACTAGAATTGAATTCAACAGATATACAAATACTTAATTAAACTAGCATGAATAAAAGGAGGCGGTTAAATTATTGTTTGTAATTAAATGCGGATATATTTCATATATTTCATTCACTCAGTATGAAAATGTCGAAGTTGAAAACATTTTAAGTACAGCAATCGACTAGATGACTGAATTTTAGTTTTTACTCCTGTTATCTCTAATGGGCTGAAACCTGATAAATGGGCATTTTTTGGGCCCTGCGCAGCTGCACTTGTCATTATATCTTACCATTAAAAAAAAATCATATCATGAAGCGCTTGTATATAAACGACGGAGTCAAACGAGCTTAAGAAATGCTTGTAGACGATTGAAAGTCTAATATTATCAATTTGTTTTTTTAATAACTGCTTACGATATCATTCATATTGGCTCAATTATATAATAAGATGTTTTGTTCTGGAAGAAAGCCAATTACAATTGTTATACTTGACCAAGGTGGTATTTAATCTTTCATGAATATTTGTATTGACAGGACTACTCAAATATTCCTTTGTTGGTTACTTAAAACAAGAATACATATGAAGTTAAATTTAAGACAAGCCAACAATGTAGTAGTTCGATTGTAGTAGTTCAATGTGAAATCATCCGAAGCCGATTTCATCACCAAGAATTAAATGTCACTTTCGAGGTATCCGTTTAACTGAATCACTTTTCCAGTCACCCATAGCCTTAACCATGGCCAAAGGAACGCGGACTGACGGGAGCCACCTGGCTCTACCTCTACGCAAACTATGAGTATTATAGTTGGTTTATAATAGAGCAATATCAGCTGATGCTATCGACAAGCGCCTACGGAAAGTCACTTGAGTCAACCCAATGGAGGCCCATTAGAATCCCCAGTAGCAAATAATGGTACAGCCGAACCCTGCTCCCCCGTGTTTTATTTTGCCATGTTGCATATACTTGATTATCGCAGATATCGGACAAAGAGGGCAATCTTGAATATATGACAGTGTTACCTCATGTATCTTAGCTTTGAACTGGTTAGATCTTGAATTGGGCACGCATAAAAAGCCCCTTCGCTGTAAGGAAGAGATTCTCTCTTATTACTGATAGTCCCGGTTAGAGGGGGAGCGGCTGGTGACTCATCCTTATTCTAATACTAATTCTAAGCAGTCCATACCCCATCACAGATCAGAGCTACCATGAAGTCAGATGGTTCTCGAGGGCCAAAGTCAAGGTGGAGAATTCCTATAATGTTTATGTATGTTTGACCGAAGAAACTGAACATTTCCCCGCAAGGAAAGCTGCATATCTACAAATGTTTTGGTGGAAACAGGGACGGTAGGACAATCTACTGACCTGCAGTCCTTTATATATGTCCGAAGGTGCGATCTATATGCAGACATGGTTTAAGTGGGTATTAGTTGTGCTATACAGTGTACGACTTCGTTATCTAGTTCCTTGCATACTGTTTTGTTGGGAAGTTCACTTTAAATGTAGATTGTTTAGTCATATGATAACCAAAGTTAAAAGTTGGAGGTAGCAAAATCCAACCGACGTAAAGTCCATGTATTGTCATAAGGAACTTTACAACATTTATCAGGTCTGCAATGTGTTTATCCTTGCCCAAAATATGAGTGGAAATTGTAGAAAATTTGAACCGGAGAGATATCAAACAGAGTTCCTTAAGTATGTTGTTACACACATATACAGGAGATGCAGCTTTATTAAAGAAAGACATAGCAACTTTTGTATGCACAATGATACGCTGGTTGAGCCATTTGCGTGCAGCCAGCAAAATTGATAACATTTCTTTCACGTTAATATGTTCTTGGCGAAGTTGGGTATTATCCCTCTCCTAATTGACATAGAACAAGTTACCATTGCAAAAGATCCTCCCACTTGACTTGCTGGAGTCTGTGTAAATATGAAAGTTAGTTCGGGTGTTCCAAATTAGCCGAGCATTATTTAAACAAGCCACTTGAACCATCAAGGTCAGAATAAAGATTTTCAAGCCTATATTTATAGTGGGGCAGCTTCAAACCTTTAATGACATTGAAGATAGTTTTTTTTTAAGATTAGTCCTTCTCCAATGTATAAAATTTGAGGCCCAGTATTATTTCCCACCAACAACTCTTGTTCACGTTTGGAGGCTCTGGTACAGTGGATATAGCATCTAGAGGTTCCCCTTCACCGAATAGATTACTGCCCCCAGGAAAGTTATCGTCGTTGTAGGGTCACACACTGTTTTTGCAAATTTACATGAAAACATAACCTACTCAAAAGTGTCAACAGACAGTTGTACCCTAGCAAACAAGAGTCAAATGAATCCCAAATCACCAAATAAATCATCAAGATATACCACCAACTTTAAACCTGGCCTCTGCATCATCCGTGTTTACCGCCTGTGTTATTTACAGGCACTTACAGGTAATTTAGTCTCCATTGTGCTTGATATCTATTGACACTTCAAATGCATTGGAGAGCTGTATTTAGAAAATTGATGGGTGTATCGGCACACACCTATATGCACACTGCAGATCTACTTTGCAAAATACATTTTGATCTACATGACATTACCCCGCTGAATAAGCTGTAATGCATGTTAAAAGGAATCCGACTGAAAAGGGTACTTTAAAGCAAAATTATATACAGCTCTACCATGTGGACGCCTAAAATCTTGTACCAGTGGTATACCACCATCTGACTTCGGTACAGCAGAGAGTGCACTTTTAATCACTGGGTCATTGACAGGGCAAATATAATTACTTCAGATAATATTCTTTTTTTGTGTTTTTTGTTTTTTTTTTGTTTTTTTTTTTTTTTGTTTTTTTTTTTTTGCTGTCAGGTGAGTTGCTGGTTGACTATTACCTGTTTTAACTGGATAAATGTTTTCTGTATTTAAGTCATTAATAACACTGAGACCTTAAGTGAGTCCTGTAAGCAAGAAGTCTCTATCTTTGGCATACATGAGATCATGTGACCACACCTGAATCTGTTTGGTCAAAGGCAACAAAACACTGCATTTTGTCAGTCAGTATGGTCTGGGTGCTTGTTGTTAAGCAGGCTGTGGCTAAGCTGGTTGTGAGTGAATGTTCTGTCTGCCGTCACTGTTCAACATAGCTTTGTTCTGTAAAATCTGCTTAGGAAAATCTTCCAAATGTGTCTGTGAGAACCCGGTTAGGCATACATAAGCGTGGCGACAATTTTTCAATGAAGATTCATTTTCACCATTGAACCTTTCACAAATAACGCGGCCATAGGGCGGTTCATATTAATTTTTGGCTGAGTCTTGACCCATCAGTAGCTACTCTACTATTGTCCCCTCTCAGGTTGTCTGAGTACAAGTTGCATAAGAAACGGACTGTCAGCTCCCCATGTAAAGCATATAGGCGACTGGGCTTTTCTATTTCGAGTGTTTTTTAGTACTGACTGCGAGGAACAGAATTGACCCATACAAGCAATCTTTGTTGGGAAAGAAATGTAGTTCAACAAGCAAGACAAATCGGCTTCATCTCCAACCACCATTCCTTTGAGTATCTTCATGCTTCTTTCAAAGAACTGCAGGGGACTAATTCTATCCAGAGGCATTCTTTTGTCTGTTATAGAGGGTGCGAGATCGTCAAATTTTATCGGCTGATAATAGGAGCTTCTTGCACAATACAGTTGACGAAACATGAAAAAGTATCTAACCTAACAGTGTTTAGCCTTACTGCTAAAGCTAGCATTGGGCGTAAAGGAACCGAAAGAGGTCTTATATCCACCGTTTAGTGCCAAGCTCTATTTCAAGGCCACTTTTGTTACCCACATCACTGGTCATTATCTTGAATTTTTACAGATATCGTTAGGGATCATTAGGGACTCAGCTTAGGGTGCTTTGTGATTAACCAAGGTTCAGTGACATAATTATGACGTTAATATATTTTTGTTCATAATTTAAATGGACCTGTTCACACGATATCACATGTAGATTATAAATTTAAATTTCTTTCAAAATGCTATGTTATCTACAGATATATCTTTATTAACCTGTTTGGTTTTACCTGTGCACAAGCGGAAGTAAATATGCGCCCGGGGGCGATCAGTGGCTGTAAACATATCAGGCCAACTATATAGATCCAGCTGGAGGGTATTCTGTGATCCTTTCTTCAGGTTCCTTCTTGTTTTGGAGGTGTCGATCATGCCTCAATTCAGCCCTCAGGTGACGCACTCTTGTTATGGTAAACAGTCATACATGAACCATGTTTACATACACAGAACCATAACAATTTAAAAAGAAGACTTTAAAAGGATATTGTGGCTGCATGTGCTGAGATAGTTCTGATGGGAAACTTTGGTATTGAGACTAAATGAAATTTCAGCGAGACATATCATTACAAAGGTTTATGTACCCATTTCATGTCATGTTTTGCCTAGGCAAATGAAACTCTGGGATCCGCAGAAGTTAAAGCTGACAGTTGATATGTGTGGGTCATAGTAACCCTTAGGTGTATATGTGCTACCTAAACTATTGCGAAAAAGGTAATTCATGAGATATATCTACTCTGATCTGTTTTGAAATGAATCACAGGGAATTATAAAATATCGCAGAAATATGTTGTATAAGGTATAGTAATTATTAAAAAAACAAAGAAAAGAAAGACAACAAAAAGTTACACTTACCACTTACCGTATGAATTGGACAGAGAGGGGAAAGTGAGGAGTCAAAAGAGGCAACAATAAATACGGGACCAAGCTGCCGGCCCCAGTTTATAATGAGACTTGTATTTGTCTCTTTCATGCGCTGCACTCTTTAATCGCACATTACGTCATAACAATATCCAAACAATGGTCACTTGAGACTGACCTTTGGCGCCAAACCTGGTACAGTTGGCAGTCTGTCAAAGCTATAGATAAAATGCAGCAACTGCACTGAGTGAAATCTTGATCTTTACCTTGCTGCAATGAGTGAACTTTTGACCTGTTGCCCAATCTGATAGTTGCCAGTCTGCCAAAGCCATTTATCGATCAAGGCTGGTTTATAACTCATATTAGATTTCATATTTGACTTATGTGACCGATATTGGTGATGATAGCTCCAGCCGTTTCTGAGACTGAAATTTTAGTATGCTTTTTTGGACAGATGACTTAGTTCAACTTCATGTTACTCAGCCAAAAATCACCGAATTGAAACCATTCGAACAAACTCTAGAGAGATTTAATTTGGAATTATTGGACAATTTGGCTGGACAGTTTCGGGGAAGAAGATTTATAAAGGTTTTTAAGCTTTTCCCCCTATAAAATCTAGGTAAATGCAGATAACCAAAAAAATAACAAAATCTGATAGAGTTTTTAAGATGACAGCATTTTGCATTAAGTTTGTTAATGCTAGATAAAATCTATATTTTATTTTCACAAATTGTGCCAGAATTACTAGTTTGTACATCATTTTAAGGATCGTCTACTCTGTGTTGAAGTAGTTGTCTGGTCGTCGGGATGCCCAGTTTTCTCCTTTGTGGGCGTCCTTATACTCTCTATTGATTTTGTTGCATCTGACGCTGACATCCAAAATATGATATCGGTATTTCAAAAGTTTATTTAAACACCAATCAGGGGGTCAGAAAACTTTAAAATTGGAAATTCATTTTCGAAAATTTCACTTGTGTTTCTCTTAAAAGTTTAAACCAAGTAAATACCCATTCAAAGCTTAATTTAGCTCTATTCCTTTTTAACACACCTCCGTGATTTTCCTTCCGCAGTCCTTTTATGTGATCATATACAAGTAGATGCTGACAAGTCTGCCTCCCCCAAAAAGAACAAAATATCAGCAGACAATAATTCCCTACTGACTAGGTCAACTTGATCACATGAAGAAACCGATCTTCTATTTTCAGTCTCAGCCTACAGGCAAATTGATTTTCATTTCCTGTTGGGCAAATGGTATCTGTAAGATTATGAAATGTTCCTCAAGGCTGTACAGATTTGCAGTTATTTGGAGGATAATGAACTGTTAGAACCATATCAATCTGCATACATGAAAGGGCACAGTACACAGGCATCCTTAGTACGTATTGAGAATGATATATTCTGAGCTGAATTTTCGGTCAGCAGCTAAATATAGGATTGCAATGCACTCTTGTGTGGAATTCCCGGATCATTAACAAATCAGCTACAAAGTATACCGATTGCTGCGACGAGGATTATTCAAAATCGGATCATATTACACAAATTTTGTATTTTCTGCATTGGTTGCCCGTTGAGCGGGTAAAATTCAAAATGTTAATTTTTGTGTAAAGAGCAATTAATAATTTAGCTCCTCTACCAACTAGAGCTCAATCACTGTTATACTCCATCAAGAAGTTTTCGTTCAGCAGCTAAAGACTTACTGATCATACGTTTTTCCAAATCGTCCTGTTGTAGTGGTGTTCTTGTTCCAACAGATAATGAACTCCAGCATCGGTTTAGAGATGTTTTATTCGCCCCGGCTTAAGTACCAACTGACTAACATGTCCACGAAAACGTGGGACATTAACTACGCGCATGCGCAATAGCTATAACAATAAACAAAAGAACATGTAACATTTAAGCCGCTGTTAACCCTGCTCGACCAGTTTCGATGAATACAGTCCTACCATTACCCTGCCGGTAGATGTCGCCATCAGCACAACACGAAATAATTTACCGGTTTACATGTTAATACTGCTAGAGTCACCAGATGTCGCCACAAATCATTACAATCCCCCCCCCCCTTAAAAATGATGAAAGATTTATAAACATCAACTAAACCACTAATTATTAAGAGTAAACATCACAACATATACAGGTCTACCGATTTCCAGCGGACAGGTCGTCCCTTTAACCTCGGTAGACATTCACAACATCCCATTCCCCACCAACCATATGGTGAACCATTTAACAGGTTATGAGCCTAACTATGCCTCCTCAAATGTCGCGAGAGACATCAATATCCGTTACAATACATTACAATACATAACATAAAACATATTACAAAATTACTCTCATACCCCACCAGCTATGGTGTCTAGCATAATTTAACAGGAATTGAACCTACCATACACATACCCCACCTACTACAAAGGTGTACCAACAAACCACTCTCTTATGTTACATAACGTTAGGGTTTAATACGAGGCATATACCATAAATATCCTCACAGTTTGATAATAACATCTGTAATATACGAGTTCTATAAGAACAAGGCTCACTCATAGAAACCCCCCCCCCCCCCCAAAGGTAGCATATGAATTTTCACTTCACAGACATTATAATAGGAATAACCAGAAATCTATTTGTACATGGTACTAAGTAGTAACTGAGTAATGTAAGCTCCACTGATTGCCTGATACAATTATTTACTTTACAAGAACACACAAAACAGGCACTTTTTGGGACAACTTACACATTACAGAGCCAAGACTAGAGCAATACTTGATTTAGAAATTTCTGGTGGGATCACCGTACCAGCTTGCTGTTCCTCTAAAAGAATACATTTTAAGTAGACACAAACATATTTCGTTAATTCAAACAAGATAACTGATCATAAACAAGTAGATAGCTCAACATCACACTAGCATAATGATTAATCTGTTTTCCAGACATTCAGAATAATAAACTTAGCATAATATCACTTCCTGAACGTGGTATATGTCTGGTATCACAATACTACTCGCTAATGGTACATGCTAAGTGATTGTGACATAGTGCAATCATAATACAGTGTGCAATCATAATACACAATATGCAAAACAGTATATTAAACACAGCATACAAACAGAGTCCAACTGATAAGACATCAGCTAATACATATATCACAGAAGGAATACAGAGTCCACCTTATAATACATCAGTCCTCATGGACTGATAAGGTCCATCAGTCATAAGGCATCAGTCATCACAGAGTTCATACACGCGTATATATATATAAGGATTCACAATAGTCAAAGATCCATGCTCGGGCTTGAGCTGATCCGCATGCTTCACTTATATCTCTGGTCCAACTTGGACGCCGAAATTTAACGTATTAAAACTTTTCACCACGGGATAAGGTCCGTCCCAGCGAAATGCCAATTTCGCAGTAAATTCCTTCGAAGCATCCGACTGATGATGTGTTTTTACATATACGTGATCTCCGACTCTAATATTAACTTGCCTTCGACGTTTGTCATAATGGTATTTCAGGGTTGCGCGTTTGTCTCGCAGTCGTTCCAACACATTATTGTCTCTCTCCTCATGGTCCTTGATGAGTTTTAGTATCCATTCCATATGAGTGTCACCGGATGGAATGATGGGCGCCACATGAACATCCGAAGAAAAAACACCGGTCTGAGGATACTGTAACTGACGACAAAACAGAACCAAAGCAGGAGATTCCCCAGTGGAACAATTTTCAACTGAGTTCAAAGCATAACGGAATTCCGACAGATGAACGTCCCAAGTTCTCTGATCATCCTGAACATAACTAGACAACATGGACTTCAGATCTCTGTTAGCCCTCTCCACCCAATTAGTCTGAAGATGATACGTAGTAGAATGGATAAGACGTACACCCCATCTCCGACAAACAGCCTTCAAATACTTAGATGTAAATTGACTACCTTGATCAGAAAGTAATTTCTGTGGTGGACCATATCAAGTGAATATCTCTCTGACCAAAATCATAGAAATATCTTTGCCTGTTGCTCTTCTCAAGGGAAATAGTTCAATCCATTTAGAAAAATGATCTCGCCAGACTAGGATATACTGGTGTCCACCATAAGATCTAGGCAAAGGACCTACTAAGTCTACGGCTGCGAATTCCCACGGTCTAGTGGACTCAGTACTTTGCATAAAACCCTGAGGTTTACGATAAGAGGGTTTAACCTTCTTACATACTGAACAAGAGTCAACATACCTTTTCACATCATTATACAATCCGTCCCAAGTAATATAAGACTGAATTCTCTTTCTAGTCTTAAAACTACCCATGTGACCTGCTGTGGGTAAATCATGTAATGCACTGATAACCGGCAGTTTCACGGCAGATGGAATCCAAATCTTATATCCGTCACGGGTCTGACGATAAAGAATACATGACAACTGACACTGACTCGCTAATTTCTCAGTTTTCTTATCAAGGTCTCTCTCACCCTGTAAATATTTTATAACTAAACCTATCACAGGATCTTGTTTTTGCATCTGTAGGAGTTCTTGATTATTAGGTAAGGAACTGGGAATATTCCTAAACTCCATAGTGGGTCTAGCATCTTGATTAGAATGGGGCGCCAGAGAATTGTTAAATAAGGAACAGACAAAATCCAATTCACTAGCTAATGTGGGATCAATATTTACACATATATCATGAAACCAACGGTCACATTGATCACACTGGACCCAATCTATTACATCTCCTGTAGGTTTAATACAATCAGGGGATTCACATTTACCGTGATTCTGAGTTTGATCTAAGACAATTACAACTGGCATAATAGAATGAAATCTGGTATCATGCGACAAAGTATCAGGAACAACATGAAATTTTACTGGTCGATACCGAACCTCAAAATTGAATTCTTGAATTCGAAGAACCCAACGATACAGTCTACCATTTAATTCTTTCTAATTCTTGAATAGCCATGAAAGTGCCTGATGATCAGAAATCACTGTTGTAAATTTACCTTCAATAAATGGTCTCCATTTTTCCATACTCTAAACTACTGCTAAGATTTTTCTTTCAGTTGTGCTATACCGTCTTTCAACAGGAGTCAAAGTTCTGCTGGCAAAGCCAATAGTTCTTAATTGTCCATTTTGATATTGATTTAGAGAAGATCCAATTCAAACACCACTAGCATCAGTGTGTATTTCGAATTTATCACCATTTGGATCAGGGAAATGATAAACAGAGGGGTGACCCTAATATATCTTTCAACTGATTAAAGGCCTGTTCACATTCTTTTGTCCATTTCCAATCTACATCTTTCCTCCGAAGATTATTGAGAGGTTCTGCTAAAGTAGAATATTTAGGGATGTATTTGGAATACCAACCACACATGCCTAAAAATCTTTCAAGTTCTTTTTTGTTTTGAGGAGCAAGGAATTCTTTGATGGCTTTAACCTTTTCTTGGTTTGTAGAAATACCTTTACCAGATATGCAATGACCTAAATATATTAATTCTCTTTGGAAAAAATTACTTTTCTTTGGATTTATTGTTAATCCTGCTTGTCTGATTTTTTCAAGAACTTCTTTCAAATCACTGATATGTTTTTCTACATCCGATGAATAAATGACAATATCGTCCAGATAAACATAACAATTCCGGCCAAGACAATCTTTCAGAACTTTTTCTACTAATCTCTGAAATATGGCAGGTCCATTGATTAATCCGAAGTCTAGTACTTTAAATTGATATAAATTCTGTCCCGTAGAAAATGCTGTAATTTCTCTATGTTCAGGTTTCAATTTCACTTGCCAGTATCCAGATTTCATGTCAAGAGTAGAAAATATGGTAGCTCCATGTAAAGAAGTCGGTATTTTATCAATAGTAGGCAATGGGTAAGCATCAATTTTAGTAACCGCATTTACTTTCCGGAAATCAATACAAAGTCTGTAATCAATACCTCCTGGTTTAGGAACCATTACAACAGGACTTGGGTGATTTAGATTCTTCAATAATACCATATTTTCAGATTTGAGGAATTTGCTCATCAGCAGCGTTTTGTTTTGCAGGGGATAATCTATATGGACGTTGTTTGATTGGTTCAGTTCCTTCTTTTACTATAATTTCATGTTCAACTAAATCAGTCCAACCAGGTTTTTCTGTAATAACATCCGAAAATTCTTCAAATATAGATTGCATGTATTCTGAAACCCCATCCACTCTATTTGAATTTTCCAAATTTTCATCAATTTTTTCAAGTTCTACTTTTTTAGAATTACTTGGAGTTTTTGAAAAAGTACTGAGTTCCAAACAATGTATTTTGAGTTTCAATTAAAGGCCACTTGACAAGAGGTTGAATTTTCTCTGAACATACACTTTGATTAGCAAAATCAATAACCAAACCTGCACCTGCACAATAATCATTCCCTAATAACATTGGAGTTTGGAGATGTGGAGTTACAATACATTCAATTTGGTGAGAATATCCAACACACTCGAGATCAACTATAACATATCCAATAGCAGAGAACCCTGATCCTTCAAACCATCTCAAAACCTGATTCCTCTTCTTAACAATGGTGAGACCTAAATCATGACACAAGTCTTCTCTGATCATGGAAACAGAAGATCCAGAATCAACCAAACCATAACATTCTTGACCATTTACTTTTAGTGCTACTAAGGATCCATTTTGGGTAGTGGGTGGAAATCTATCAGATGAAAATACAGAACAATCCTCACTCTGCAATTTCGTAATAAACTCTTTAGTATGAACACTGAATTTTGGAATAAATTCTTTGGCATGAACATTTAATGGTTTTGAAGGATGGCATAGTCATTTGCCAGTTGGTTCAGCTTTTACAGGTGACTTTCTTTGCTTTTGTTTGTTAGGGCAATTTCTTTGAATATGACCTAATTCACCACAGAGAAAACATGCCGAAGAGAATCTTCCTCTGCCTACTGATTTATATTGAAAAGTATTCTTTGGAATAGCCCCAGAATAAACTGAATTTTTGGTATCAGAATCTTTCTGATCAGATTCTTTAGGTTGAAATCCAGGTCCCTTGTAAGCATAGCCTGTTTGAGGTCTTTTGAATGTCTTTTCCTCTCTCAGCAACTTTTTCTGCAGAACATGATCATCTGCAATGTCAGCTAATTCTCTGACTGTTAACCCTTCCTTTTCCACCAACTTAAGTTTCAGATTGTCATCAGCTACAGAATGTAACATTTGGTCCATAACCAGTGTATCAAATATAGCTGTGACTTCCTCATCTTCCATTAATCTATCACTAGGTTGTACCCATCTAAAGAAATATTCTTCCAACCTTGAAACATACGAAAGAAAAGTTTCATCAGATTTCTTCGCCTCATTCCTAAATTTAAGGCGATAAGTACTAGGAGTTAATTGATGTCTGTGCAAGATAGTATGGATCACCTTATCATAATCCCTTTGTTCTTTATGGGAAAGTGAATGATAGGCCTGCTGATCATTTCCTGAAAGATATGGTTCTAAATAATGACTCCATTCACTTTTAGGAATTTGATATCTATCAACCAAATTCTCAACAGTTTTGATCCAATAGTGGATATCATCTCTATCTGTAATCATTTCTTTAATCTTAATATGGGATGGACTACCTGATTGTTTAACAATCATCTTCTCAAGAAGATTAATAAATTTATCATTATCCTCTTTCCTATGCTTTTCCATCTCACTAAGGACAGACTGGAGAGGAATATCTGACATACCCTTAAGAGATACTCTAGGCTCTTTCATGTCAGGAATCTCTACTAAAGCATCTATATGCTCTTTCTTAGTATTCAAATCAGACAATTCTAAATGATTATGTTCACACAATTGAACAATATAATCTTTAGTATATCTACGCAAAATAGCTTTCTTTTCATCTATTGAAGCCATGATGACATTTAAAAGAAATCAACTATTATTAGTACGGAATTATCTTCTTTTATTTCTAAGGATAAATGGCTCACTATCTCTTAGCTGCGGTATGCCGCCCAGACGACAGTTCACCAGACCCACATGAGCTATAGCTGCTGGATGCCGCCAAGGCCCCGAATGGGTCTCCCTAGAAATAATGCCACGCCAGCAATCCCACTAATAATGAGCAAAGCCCCTGGTTGATAATAAGAAAATAATAAAGAGTATTACTGCCTCTTTAAATTCCACTCCCGCTCTTCCTCAGAACTAGAATCATTCATTGTTCTTAATTGGCAAGCACGGATGAGTTTATTAAAGATCTTCCGCTTTAACACCATGTACCCCATCCCTAAACAATTAGAAATTAACCTTTCTGACTACCTTCTTATAGGATTTCCCTGGCTTGCCTCTTTTCTTGATGGAAGTGCGTGTTATGTCTTTAATGGAATTGACAAATATAAAACCGGACTGACGGGCTTGAGAGGTAATGAAATGATTGATAGTGAGTATATCAGAATCTAGAGCTTTTTGCTGGACATCAAATTGAGCATCAGTAGAATTTAGTAAACGAAGCTTTCCAGTTTGGACATTATGTTGACAGGCAGACTTAATATTGACAGGAAGAATGGTGTTCCAAATGACAAAATGGCTATGTTGTTTGACATAAGAGTTAATATCACTGGCAAGATTCTGTACACGTGTAAGTCTATGAGGGTCAGGAGTGTATATAATTTCTATGCCATGGGGAGTAGTTTTCTTTGTGGTGAAATCACAAATACCAGCAGAAAAAATAATAGTAAATTCCGTTTTTGTATTAGAATGTGTACGACCCCGAAGTTCATGAAACAAAGAATTCAAAGTAGCCCCGCCCCTACACACTTCAACAACGGAATCCTGAGGCGAGAGCCGTGCATTTGCCCAAAAAGTAGTTGGCTAATCCCCTCCCCCTAGAATCAGAGAGGAACAGAAACGTGGACAGAGGGACGAGAAAACAACCAGAAAGCAGAGAGAACGACAAAAAACACCCGAAGACAGGCCAAAAAAGAAACAAACATGAAAAGAGAGGAAAAACACTTAGCTGCGTGCAGCGACCACGAAAAACAACAGAAAAAGGAAGTAACGAGAAACAGAGCTTGACGGGAAAAAACTGGAATCCACAGGTGTTACCTCAAAAGCACATGGCAGCTCCAAGTGAGTCGGCAGCCGGCGACGTTGGGCGCCATTTATGTAGTGGTGTTCTTGTTCCAACAGATAATGAACTCCAGCATCGGTTTAGAGATGTTTTATTCGCCCCGGCTCGAGTACCAACTGACTAACATGTCCACAAAAACTTGGGACATTAACTACGCGCATGCGCACTAGCTATAACAATAAACAAAAGAACATGTAACATTTAAGCCGCTGTTAACCCTGCTCGACCAGTTTCGATGAATACAGTCCTACCACTTCCCTGCCGGTAGATGTCGCCATCAGCACAACACGAAATAATTTACCGGTTTACATGTTAATACTGCTAGAGTCACCAGATGTCGCCACAAATCATTACATTGTGAACAAAATCGGGCATTCATGTGAAATGAACTACCAGATGCTCTAAAAGAAGCAACCAGTGTCTCAGAAATTAAAAGTAAATTAAAAACATATTTATTCATGGTATAGTTCTATGCCTAGTCATTTTTGTACGATATTTTATTTATTGAGAGTAAAACGTGTGACACAATTTAGTGGAATTATGATAGTTTTTCAATGTCTTATTTAATACTGTCACCTTCTGAGTGTAATATTTTTGTCAATTGAACTTTAATATCATATTCCTATATTAATATGTTAAATGATTGCTAATTGTATTCTAGTTGTGTAATATCATTTAGAGCATGTATCATCATGGATTTTCCCCTTTACAAAATAAATTATTATTATTATTATTATATTATTATTATTTCCTACTGTCAACTGTTGTCAATCTGAATTATTTAAGGGTTATCATTATATGCTTTTCCCCGCAAAGAATTACATAAGTGATTCTCTTTCTGCGTTGCTTTGTGAATGCAATGTAGGTTCATCCGTCATTTTGTATGTCGCAGTCTAAGATGACCAGGATCCCCATTCCGTCGCTTCGAATATTTAAAATATATGTACAGACTGTACATATACCAAAATATGTGTTAACACTAATTCCAGACATAATGCATTATATATATATATATATATATATATATATATATATATATATATATATATATATGACTTTCATATTAGGTGTACGTGAATCCATCCAAGGCATAAGACAACTCAAGAGGTCGATTGTCGAACTGACCTTTGAAGTTTCTATCCCTATCAGATATTAATCTTAAAGCAAGTAAAATCAATACATTTCCCGATTTGGAGCCCTCGTAGCAAACAAGGAAGTGAACTTTAGTATCGATAATACAATAATCAGTATCAAACGATTTGATCGTACAAATTTAATGGAAAATGCAGAATTTATATAAATGATAGATGATACTTATATTTGAGACGACATCTAAGATTCATACACCATGCAGTATTACCATGTTCGGACAATTTCTGAGATACAGATGTTGTCTCATACATTGGTAAGATGACAATTTAAATATGCCTCATGACTGCTAGGCAACGATGTTTATAACTAATTAAATTATTTTGG
Organism: Sipunculus nudus; assembly: GCA_026874595.1. NCBI lineage: Eukaryota > Metazoa > Annelida > Sipuncula > Golfingiida > Sipunculidae > Sipunculus > Sipunculus nudus. The sequence goes on from CM049317.1 coordinate 2,443,798, forward strand.
TGCGGAAAACGTTATTTTATTTGATGGCATCTCAAGGCCACCCCTTCATCGAAATCAACTTAAGAATAAGACCAGCGTAAGACAGGTCTGACTTTGTTCAACAAATTTGACTATTTGTGCAGTAATAGTCCATTATGACACTAGCTGCACCCGTGGAAAATCAACGGCTCTATCTAATCCAAATTTTTGTAATGAGCTGATATGAACTAAACGACACATATTCCAATCCTAAGGTTATTTGCAGAAATCACACAAAAATTCATTTTGGAAAGAGACGTGAGGCATATACAGGGAGTACGAATTTATAAGGGAGAAGATTTTTTCTCCCGATAAACAACATAGGTCCGACAGTTCATTGCTTGGGAAATATCGTAGAATTAACGATTGTATAAAGATGCATTTAAGCGTGAAATTATATGAAAGATGCTTTGTATTAGTTGAAGATCAGGCGACATCGTGAAACATGATATTTATTCAGTGTAGTCAGTTGAAGGTATAGTCTAAGGCATGTTAACATATACATGCGACATTTGTATACATATACATTTGTCGCTGAAGTCTCTTGTACGCGAAACGTATAGCTTCCTGTGTGAGAAAGATAGGCCAAGAAAATATATTCTAACAGTATTAAATTTTTGGTTTAATTATTGTAAATTGTCTAGAATAAGCAGGTCTGAGGCAAAACTGACAACTCTTCAAGATAAAAACAAAGCAGGTTGATATATTTCGACGAAAGCATTTAGCAAAGAAACCATTTCAGCTTTGGTTCGTTGCATTAATTACCTTTTAGCAAATTAACGCAAAATGTAATATACAGATTTACCTGAAAATTTATAGAGGGGAAGAGTAAAACTGCATCCGTAACCAATTACATTTTTGGAGGTAATTGGAAACACCAAAATATTTTTCTTAAGTGCCATAATCACAATTCCACAAAGGAATACTTATAAGGGTATATTCCTTTGTCCCCGAGTAGAAGCCGCCCATTCGCATGTAGTTGTTCTGCCACTCGCCTGGTGAACCTGTGTTTCTGAACCATGACAATGTTTTACATAGAACGTGCACTTATAGATTCTGGCGGGGGTTTTAAGGTCCCCAAGAGATTTAGGACCATTAGAAGTGTGTGCGATCCCCCCGGGCTTCCTTCTGAAAAAAAACTTTCTTCCCAACAACCCATAAATCGGCCTAACTATTAAAACCATGGTTATCAAGGAAAGATACTTCCAAATATATAAAAATCAACATACCAATAAAACTATAAAACGGTGATCGTGTAAAGGGTCTCAGCTCTTTGTGTCCACTCAACGGAAAAGTGCTCCCTATTAAAGGATTCATGTGCAAATGTGTTCCGCGCTTGAATTAAAAATCTTTACTTCCTTTTGAAAGAGTAAAATTCCTTAACAGGCGATATAATGGAAATGGGGTTCAGTGTGGATAACAGGTCGCCTCCTGAAAAAGCATGACAGGCGAAAAATGTTTGTTTTGCTGAACATTTGTAGAGGGTTAGGGTAAAGACATATCAAAAGTCCGTTACTTTTCACATATGAATGATTTCTCTACGTTAAATGCAAGTCATTCCATTGGCCAGTCCCTGTTTTCATGACCACGTGTTGTTCCTCGAGGAAACCATCGTTGTCCGGTTGATTTGGTTGCCAATTAGTGTAATTAAATGGCTCGCCAGTTGCTGCCCAAATCCATTGATCCTCTTTTTTTTCATCTGTACCAGATGTCCAGATTGCAGCGGCTACAAATATTTAAAATTATTTGCTTTGAGTAAAATGAATATAATTATTTACCACTTTTTAAATTTCAGCTAACAAAAAATTGTTCGAGAGCTTTAAAAATGCATTTTATTATTTACCACTATACTGAATATCATCTGGCATTTTCTCTTTTTTTTCATAGTGCAATTTCCAGGGAGATTAGACAAGAGCCAGTTTTGAAATCACAGACTATGAACATGGTTTGTCATATAATTTAAGCGAATGATCTTTCTGTTATGTGACAATTAACTTACTGTTTAGGTATTTCTTCAGCAGTGTTGTGATGTGTCTCTGCTCGATGAATGACTCGATACTGACAAGGCTGCTTCTCAGAGAACTACAGTGAATCCTTGCTGATAATTTATCGAGTTTTCCTCTCTCAAACCTGTAACATGAAGAGACACATCCGCCATTTTAGTCTTGTCTTCCGCAGGCAAAGGAGCCACTGAAACCAGGTGGGCACGCTGAAGCTAAAGAAGTTAGGGAATAGATAATATCATAGATATATTTTTTTACCTGATTATGTAAGTTACCTGACAATTCATTATCTGGATATTTTGCTTTAAGATTTAAATAAAATAAACCTTTCCTAACATATTAGTGACATCCTATGAAGTAGGAAACGAAATGCAAGGCCACTGATGCAGAGGTATGATATCTGTCACAAAGAAGAGAATTGACAGTTTTAATACATGTGCCAGATACCTAAAGCACAGGTGATGCTTTATTTTGTCACATTGAGGTCACTTTATAGTTTTCTGTTTTATCAACCAAATCTCAAAAGACCTAAACGATGAACACTATCATCAGTTTGCGCAATATACACACTAGTGAAAGTATTATATTCATATAAGTTGCTCACGTAAGAAATTAATATGTGTGAGCGTGTATCTACGCACCATTTCTATCCGTGATACATTCGTCTGGTGGATTCTTATTGCCGGTGAGTTTTTCTTCAAGACGTTCGTTACACACACGATCCTCTTCTTGCATTTACGAAAAGATAGTCTTGGTGGGTACTTTTCGGCCAGATTGTGTTTTCTTCTCATGACGCCAGCCGTAAAAGATAATCAGCATCCCCATTGTAATGTAGATGAACCAAGTCACACAAACATACGCAGGTGCACTTGTTAAAAAGCACGATCTTACTTGGACTATTCACTTTTCATCGTCCTAATATTTTATCGTGTTTTACCTAACAGTTGCAGTTATTATAAATTCCGTTATCGGTCTACTTCATAATAAGAAAGGTTAACCGTTTAAAATGTCAATCCTTTCTATTGTCACGATCTAAATGCTAACGCACTATGTGCAACATCCAATCCCTTACAGCTTAAATAAATATATCGATCGTGACTAACCTTGTTTCTATAGTTTCATTTCCTTTGACAACAATGTTAATTGCACAGAAGCCACTAAGCTTACCATCAAGAAAAGTAGCCTGTGTAATGTGGGCATTTCCTCTGCAGACCGTATGGACATCTTTAACATACGATAGCTATTTCCACCTTTGAAAATATATTCGATCAGTAGACTAAAAAGCAATGTAAAAGAACAAGTCGAATCGAAATGCGGTCAGCAAACTGGGGAAAACTTAATGCAGTTCACGGTCATCACTGACAATGTATCCGATGAGTCTAAAACAAGTCGGCTTCAATAACCATTTTGACAGGGATGCTTTTTGTCAGCTATCACGACATCACAATAAACACCTGCCAAGTATTGACGCTATATCACTAAGAACTGATATAAAGACAAATGCGACATATTAGCTGTGTCAACTGGATGACATATTAATCGTTTTTGTTGACAAAAGAAATAGCGGCAATTGAAATCCCCCATGAGTATCCCTGCAACGACTACTTTAAACCCCTGAATTTAAAACATTGGCCATTCGATATTTACATGAACAAATAACAGATAACAAATGTGTTTATTGATCAGACACAAACATGGAACACCCAGAATAACATTAATGTGCATTTTAATGGTGTAGCACAATCTGTGTTTCTCAACTACAGGAAAAGAACTATTATTTTTTTAACAAACATTAAGATGGGGCTAGGATAATATTTGTATATGTTTGCCCTGACCACGTATGCTTGATCAAATATTGTTTCAAGAGATCATCCAACGTAATCAGAATTCAGAAGACATGATGGCGTCTAAATAAATTGAAAAGAATGTTCACGTACATATTCTATAAATCCTTTTATAGTCTTACATATATATATATATATATATATATACTCAACAATATTGCATACTTTGTAAATTTACCTCGCCTGTCCCAGCCTAGCTTGATTATGTCCATAAGAGCGTCAACGCTGACACACATCCCTCAGTTACTACACACACAGTAAATCCATGGATTGACAATATGGTCTTTTGGCTCTGCCATGTGGCAGTCAATTTGATAAGGAAATGTGTATTAATCATAACAACACCTAATCGGACAAATATATTTAAATGCCCTTCTTCGTTTGTGTTGCCGAGGTCATTCAGTAGCCATTATCTTATAATACTGCGCTTGTAGCTATTTAGGCATTTGGGATTGTCACACAGCAACCACGTGTAGCAGAGTAATTCAGACATCGAAAATTCACACACGGCCTGTTTACTGTGTATTTTACTGTTTCGTATATATATATATATATATATATATATATATATATATATGAATACATTGTTTCAGAATATTCAAGACAGCAACATATGTTCAACTTTCATGGAAAACGGTTGCAAAAAAAGAAACAGTCAGCATATTTGGCATACATAGGATGTGAGCCTTCATTAAGATAAGTGACTCCTGTAGTAAATCAGGATTTTAAAATGCGTTAAGCCCACAAATAAAAGTGAATTTCTTGCTTTAAGTCACGTTATTCCAGTACCCCTACCGAGTATTGATGTCTATGTATTGCTCCCCGAAGATGCCGTCGTTGTCTGGTTGTTCTGGATTCCATTTAGTGTACATTGTAATTTAATTTCTCGCCAGTTGCCGTCTATATCCATTGAGCTACTTCCTACTCATTTGAACCGGAATTCCAATTAGCAACTGTTGCTAAAAAAAAAGAAGAAATGAAATTTTATTTTGTACCAATAACATTTTCTTTAACTTCGCAAATTTCAAGGTGTCCATAAATATTTGGATCTATTGAAATTCGTCCTTACTATTTTTGTTCAGTTTGAAACTATTTTTCTTTAAATATTTTTTGTAACTATTTACGTGCTCATGATTCTCGATATGTCTGTGTTCCGTTTGTGTCTCGATACTGACTGGATTACTTCTTATATCCTTGCAGCGAGGCATAGCGAACACCGGGTAGAGTAACTTCTGATCAATCCTGTAACACGAGAACCATTCTCAATCTGAATCTGTACGTCAAAGGGCAAGACCATCAATGATACCTGGTGGATGGTGGTTGCTGGGGATCATAGAATACAATAAATACATAAAAAACTGTATCTTCATATTCAATCATTTTCTGCGTGAAGTGGGTAAATATACTTGCTTGCGAGAGCCTTTTCTATTGCGCTAGGGACCCTTGACATAAAGTGTTCACATTTTATAATAAATAATGATTAATATAATATAAACTCCATCTTCTTTAATCTGAGGTTCCATGTTTTAAATAGTGTGAACTTTCTAATATTACTTATTCAATCTACCTATATAACAGTTTTATGTGAACAACTGTCTACATACCATTATTGACGTTGACACATTCCCATTCATATAACGGATTCTTGTTACTGCTGAGGCTTCTCTCACGTGATAAGATGACCAGGTTATGTATGTCTCCACTACACGACTTCTTCCTTTTCCATCTACCGCGCATGATGACCAGGAGGTCCATATCCACCTTTGAAATAAAGAAAAACCTGGAAACACACACATAAAAGCATTAATTCCCTTGAAAATGCACAACCCCCTTCCAAACTCACTGGAAGATTCTTTTGTTTAAGGTACTTGAGACATAAAAAACTCTTTATACAATTGTGTTATTTTTAAAATTAACAGTACTTTGCAGCTTGAAATATAATAATATAATTGAAAGTTATAGTTTATTAAATTTATAAAACGCCAAAATAAAACATGAACAACATGTGTAATACTAAGTTGCACTGTACAGACTAAAATTCAAATAATACATTCTTCCTGAGATCAATTTACAAGATCCTACAACAAATAATATTAAATTAAAACAGAAAATAATAAGACAACGCACGGATAAAAAGAATGACCAAAGAATATGAAACTCGATTGCAAATAAAATGATAGCGTTAACCTTTTGTGTGATCGGTATATATTTTACAAAAATGATGAGCAGTTCTGAATGTTTTTTTTTTAATAAGACTTTAAATGTATTAATACTGTCCTTGCATTTGATGTGTTTCGGAAGTTTATTCAAACCGGCTGGTGCAGCACTGGTGAAGGCCCTTGACCCCTATGCCGGCACTTAATACCAAAGGAGCTATTTTATATTCAATGCGTGAGGAAACCGGAAGCCAGTGAAGATCCTTCATTAATGGAGTTACATGATCAAATCTCAGGGCTCCACATACCGCCCTAGGTGCAAAGTTCTGTAACTTTGCAATTTACTAATCACATACTTTGGGCAGCCATACAAAAAATGAATTACAATAGTCCGTATTTGAGCTTACAGAAGAGTGAATAAGTGCTTCAATTGGTAATTCGTCCAGATACTTCTTTATCTGTCTAATTTTAGCCAACTGATAGCAGCCTGTATATTGCACACATGGTTTACATGATCCAACATTAACATGTTTGAATCAAAGATTACGCCAAGATTCCTTATTTTATTACCCGGCCTTATCCCTGCATTTCATACTTTTATTTCACTGACATTTCCTTTTCCATTTGTTTTGTTCCAACTTACATAAATTCAGTTTTCGTGTTCTTTTATTTTTAGTCGATGGGTCCATGCTCTGACACCTGAAATACATTTTTCAAGGTTTTTGATGGCATCCATTTCCGTTCTTTTACATCCTGGCTGGTACGCCAAGTTAATTTGTGATTATCAGCATATATCCATCATGTCATAGAGGGAGCTAAGACAGCTTAGAAAAATCACAAGCCCAGTGCAGCTTCCCTGCTGAACTCCGTATTTTAATAATGTTTATCAGAGAAAGAGTTGTTTACTGTCATTCTCTGATCCCAATTACTCAGGAGGTATAACTGGAATCAACTCAATACAGATCCCCTAATGTTATATTGGTTCTGAAAAATCTCTAATAGGATATCCAAGCTGACCTTATCAAAAGCTGCAGGAGAAAGAGAAAGGTAACTTTTTGATCATCCATACTTTTCATCAGGTCAGAATGAACTTTTAAAAGCAGTGTTTCAGTGCAATTGTATTTTTGTATGCTGCGTTTTTATTTGCAAACATTGATTCTTTCCGGGTGATCTACATACTGTGAAAGGGCAGCCTTTTCTATGATTTTCGAGGCAAATGATAGGTTGCTGACCGGTCTATGACCGGTCTATAAGTTTTATAATTAAGTTCAGCTCCCGATTTCTTAAACAGTAGGGTCAACCGCGCATTTTCAGTCGCGTGGTAAAGATCCTTCTACTAAAGAACTGTTTACAATATGTGTTATTCGTTTCAACAGGACATCAATGCACTGTTTTAGCACGTCAGTCGTATTAGGTCTAGAATGCATGGTATTGTTGCTGACTGAGCGATCAATTGCCTAATCATCGAAGCACAAAAGGGTTTAAAAGCAGAAAAATGTTCAGCAGTTGTTCTTGTAAGTTCCCTAAAATTTATCACATTCTCGATGTTCTCACTCCAAATGTTCATTTCAATGTCACTCTAATTTTGTCAATTTTATCAATTAAAGGATCACGGAAACTCTCACATAATATATTTTCATTATCGCATTAAGGATAGGGTGTTATAGATTCACCTTGTGCCAATTTTGTTATCAGTTTGTAGAGTTTATTTTGATCTCCCTCACATGTATGTACTTCATTTGAGTAGTACATCTTATTTGTTATGTTGCATTTATTAATGTATTCCAATCGTATTTGTTTGAAACTTTTGTGATCTGAGTCCAGTCCAGATTAATAACAACCCTTATAACTTGAAGAAACAAATATATCTTTATGTATTCAATAGATGCACACTGATTTCTATATTACTATTATAATTAGGTTATCAATCTGTAAATTAACTTGTTTAGACTAACCTGTCATCCATTGGTTTTCCTTTGAAAGAACAGTTGCTCTGATGTTAACGACCCAGTTTAACATGATACAGATTAGGTCTGCAAATTTCCTGCTAACCGTATTGAAAACCTCTACCTGCTTTACGTAAATAAAAAATTAAGGGTTATCAAACAAAATCATTTCTAAAAATATAACAACACAATACAATTTCGCCAGTTACCACCTTACCTTCAAAGCACCGAAGAATTCAGGGAACAGGCTGATTTGTCCCCAAATCCATTTCGTACTCGTCTCTTCGTACTCCCCCCTGTTTCTCCACAGGTCCGATTCGCACCCAGGAATGGGGCCATAAACTGTTTTGTCCACATATTTGCATACATAGTGTCATTATGTCCACAGTATTAAATACCTATGTCTAAACAAAACGATACATCTGATCCAGCATACCTATGACGGGTATACATTTCAGGTATTTTTTGATAAATATAAATATTGTTTAAATGATTGAATCGTGTATATTTATATACTTTAATGAGGAACATAATCAATTAAAGTTTAAGTATATCGATATTAGTTAAAATCAACCAACAATAATTGTTATGGTAATTATCTTTATTTCTAATTATAATAATAATCATAATGATAACCATGATCACTTGATCATAAAAAAATGTTATTGAATAAATAAGTAATTGATAATACTTCTATTAATAAAACAATTGTATATCTATAACAAATGTAATATTACTCTTATAAAACATTATTGTCAATATTAATATTATTTTCTTGGTTATGGATTTTTGTATGAATAAGAAATCTATTAATAAAACAAATATAGCATTTTTTAAATAAATATATATATTCATAAATGTATAACAAAAAGAAATAACACTGATTATTCGGATTATTAATAATCCATCTATCAATCTGCAACCTTTTTGAAGATGTTGGTTCTGTGACCTTGACCTTTTACCTCATAACCATAGAATCTATAGGGTTCTTACTTTAGTGATGGGTCATACATATGTCACGTTGGAAATCCATGTTGCTATCGACACTAGATATATCATAAAAGGTGTTTTATTTTTACCATATATGGACACATTAAAGGTTACGGTCACTCTAAGGATAAAGGTCATGACCCACATATAAATAGACCCCATCTCAAATCCCATCTCTCTACATGTGCATAATATGAAAGAAATCTGTCCATACGTTTTTGACTTAAAATGCTTACAGTATTGTCAAATGGCAATTGTGGGGGTATTAAAAAGGCGTATCACCAAGAAAAGGGTGATAGGTGGCGCCACCACTTTTCGGTATATCACAAGACTATCCAAGATCTTCGGTCACTATGATTTCGGGACCAGTCCATGCAAGCTTACTTGAGATATTTCAGAATTTGTGTTATTTTCAGCAAAAATGGACTTATTCAAGGTCATGGTCACTCTCCTAGCATAGGTCATGACCTCATATTAAATAGACTTCGTCCCCTTACCTATATCTATACAAATGTAAAGTTTGAAAAAGATCAGTGAAATATTTTGTTGGGATATCCATATCACAATGTATTTTTTCTGCGGCGGCGGCGTACCGTCGTGAAACCATAATATGCCAACTTTGTCTAGGGATACCATAATAATTATGAAAAGCGGCGGATATGAAATACAACCCCTGCGCCGTAGAATGGCATTTAAACTGTAATGTATTCCTGGAATGAAATGCCATCCAATCGTAATTGTTGGTGATACAATTCCACATTTGCATTTTTTTAGTTATATGCCCATTTTAGCAGTCAGTTTATGAAATGATGGACTCTTTACAAACTCGTGGTGTTCGTATATATATATATATATATATATATATATATATATATATATATATATATTTATATATTCCGAAATACATCGTGTAATATTGCAAATACAGTCAGAATATAATAACATGGTGTACACGGTGACTCATATGTTCATTCAGAGTGTTATCAAGTGCAACATCAGAGATCCTTATCAGAGGCCATTTATAAAGCATACATCAGCTGAAAGCCTTCATGGTTTTTCGAACACAAGCTGTCAACTATTAATAGTTTGGCTTGTATCACAACAAGGAAGTGTTGATAACATCTATAACGCATAGTGTAACCGTCTTGGCTTGACTGGCAAATACAATACAATGAAGATTTGTCCTAGATGCGGAGCTGACGGTCATATACAGTGACGTATGTGTTGTTCTATCATGCGTATACAAGCACCACAAATACACACACATACACATTATTAGATGTGTGTGGAATCTGCTCAATAATTCTGTAGGGATGAATCTGATTATTTTCACTTATAATCATTTCATTAAGACCGTAGTCCTTTATAAACCTGTCTGATAATGCTCAAAGATTAAATCAGTACTATAAAGTTATTAACTGGACATTTAAGAAAATGAGTATGTTAGGCCAAAACAATAAAAATGTATGGTTCTCAGGCACTCGCATCAAGTTTAAACCCCTGTATCAAAAATTTTATTTTGATTTTCAATAAAAACTTTCCAATTTTGAGTTGCTGCCGCTCCGACATTTCTTTCGACAGGATAAAACCATACTCTTTCATTTGTTTTGTAGCGCTTTTACTGATTTAACTGTATAAAAACTTATTTTCATGCTTTTCCCTGATCATTTGATATTTTTATCGAAACGTACCAAACAGAAAAATAAAATGAAAAGCGCCCGCCCGCAATGATTTCTGAAAAACAGATTTTGAGAACCATACTACTTTTTTGTTTGGCCTTATAATGTCTGATGTATAGTTATCACCACAGCTGTAAATTAAAGCATACTGTAAATAATATGACCGTACAATTTACTATGAATTTGTTTTGTCGACGTAACATGGTGTAATTTTGGGCATGATTAATATTATTGAGGTAAATCCAAAATAGTATTTCTATATTTAATATGTGACCGATTCATGACAACAGTAATGATTCCCTACATAGCTGTCCTTATATAAATTCTTAAATTAAGAAACATCGAAGAGTTTAGACATTTATATCAATCTATTTATTTTACACATATTGTACAGATGCATATGCTGCATGGGTGCAGGGAGGGGGATGGGGGAATGTGTTATGAGAGGAAAGACCTTACAAAACATGCAGAGAACTTCAGCCCAGATATTTGTAATATACTTTGTTTAACCAGATTGTCATAAAATCATGTGTGGTAATTTATGGTATACATCTACGTTAACGATATTAATACTTTACGGCCCTGCTTATGAATACATTATTGCATCAAACATGGCTTGCAGGTAGGCGATAATGAATGTCATTTGCCAAAAAAACCCTTATTAATCAACTAGATCTACAACTAATAATTTAATGACCCTTCTTAAGCCGAGGACAGAACATTATAAATCAAATTTGTATTTATGCTGGTCTGTTGTTATAGAATATGTTACCATATTTGAGATAGATCAGTAAACTCTTTCGCCACTTTTAAGCATATCGCCAAATCTGTCTTTTTAAGCTCTCAATTTATACTAAATATAGTATTATATATTTTCTACTTTGAGGTTTCGCAATAAATGCGATGTGTTTATGCTATAAATGTTGTTCGTAATATGTATACTTTTATAATCATCATATGTTTGTCAGATTTAATGTGTATAGATTTGTGTATATGATCGGATGTTTTTAAATGTAAATGTATTTCATATTTTTACATTCACAGGGCCTAGTGGAAGAACAGAATCACTTCTGTTTCAGTTACCTTGTATAAATATACTAATGATTAATAATAAAAAATAACAATATTTGTATATATATATTTAGGTGAAAATTCAACAAAAGTAATGGTAAATCATTAGTTTCTATTATATCAGAAGACAATATTATATATGATATATTAACAATACATCTGTTGCACACTGTCTTATTACTTTTAATCTGATTGTATAATCTGAAATGACTAAGATATATCAATGAAAAAAATTAATTAAGCATTTAAGGAACTTATTATTAATTGTATTAGGTATATCGGGGATGCAATACAAAATTCCCCATTAATGGTCATTGGTCAATATAACTTCCTAGTTCATCACAATAAATTTCCTTGTTTGTTTAATAAAATATCCTGGTTTGTTTCATAAAATTTCCCGTCTGTTCGACAGTATACTGTTTCGTAAAAATGTTACATTAATATAGAAAGGGAAAGTTTCATAAATGCATTACTTCACGGAAGTATGATGTCATAAAATTTCCAACCAATTTACAAATGAGGAAAGATTTTATCAAAGTAATATTTGTGTGACAATAATACCATAGAGGAAGTAAATATGAAACGTTCTTGTTCCGGGTTGGTTTATTATAAATACACAGATCACATCTTGAGTTGACGTTATATGAAGACAGAATTCCGTATCGAATTCAGCTGGTCAACTGCTCGGCAAAAGGTAGGCGTTTCTTGATATTACCAAACAGTGTTTTTTGTATACAGTGAAATGCCCAATTATTATCGCTCCATGCAAGCTGTTTTAATTTCTACAGCTGAGTTCTCCAACACCTGTTTCATTTCATTTAACTTGTTAATATATTGTCAGGCAAACTTCGTCGTGTCAGCAAGTGTTAATCTTTACCCCAAAGTCTATTCGCATAAAATTCCCTGGTGTGTATATACCATGAAACACCTAATTCATGTATACGATGCTCATACATGAAATATATCAGACAACAAGAGAGAGAGAATTAGAAGAATAAAATATAAGTGTATTTAATCAGAAGTCATATTATATGATCCTGTGAGGAACTGATGAACGATCATATGCAATGTACATACATATATATATATATATATATATATATATATATATATATATATATATATATATATATATATATATATATATGTGACTTTTCTTTAAATAACATGATGACGGGTTTGTTTATATATATGACCTTTTTCCAACCCTATATTGAGAGAGCTCTACGTGTAATGTGATAATTTGGGTTATTTATGTATATATATATATATATATATATATTTATCCTGTGTTACGATTTGGTCTTGTATATTTGCCATCAATCCATTTTGTCACTTGCAATGAACACTTCCCTTATATAAGTTCAGTCATAAATTCTCATAATATACATATCAGAAACTGTACGCACCTGCATTGGCCTGAAAATGGGCAATTTTGTGATGTGTACAACTAACTGGTAAAAGACACATCCAACGCTTTTGTGCTGATATTCAGGATGTGTTTTGTTATGCTCTGTTAAACCCGAGCTTCACTGACAGGAAACCAAGCGGTTGATAACATCGATTTGTACACACGCATACATTGGCGTGCACCGAACGTACAAACATATAGATATTCTAGGCAAGCTAACAATCTGAATGTATTTATATGAATAATTATTTGACTATATCACAGATTATGTGTAAAAATTCAGTTCTCTTTAAAAAAAATGCTGGAGATATTTAATATAACCGTATTTCAAAATGAATACACATTATTCTCATGCTAAACAAGTTTTGAAGATTAACAGTATCTTCTAATATTCATAATGAATTATTTTGTGGTTACAAATTGGATTAAAATAGTTATAGCCAGTTGAAATGTCGAATTTAACTGTAACCGTTAAAAGAGTATATATTGCTGCCATCTGGTGTGTGCTGGAGGAATTACTTTGGATTATCAAATTAAATTATTTATTTAGACATTTATGTAATATTGGCTTGCAAATGTTCTCAAATGGTCGACAAGCAAACCTGATGGCCGCTGATAGTCCTTTGTATGTGATATACCAAGAGACAAGGTCAAGGTCATTGTAAAACACCGAAAGGTTATTTCCGTCATAACTTCATCAATATTAGACCTATCGTCACAGACAGAGGCTCTATTTTTTTCTCTGAGGCTTCTCCGTAACCTGAGTTGGTCATCTGGTCTCAATCTTGTGTCACATTGTCAGTCTGTCCGTCTGTTTGTCAGTCTACTCAATTTCATCTGCTTGCTGGTTCTTGAGTCCTACATAACGCAATTTACAGTCAACAGGTTTGCAGGAATCCGTTTGAAACTTATACATCTTATGTCTGGTACTAATATCTCGAAATCTGTTGACCATTTTCCGGATATGGCCGCTAGGTGTCGCTGCATTCGAGCCTCCCTTAAGATATCTTCTTTTGGCCATATCTTCAATACTATAAACCTCAATTACATAAATTATGGCTTATTTTCTTTCACCGAGTCTTCTCTGTAACCTGAGTTAGTCATCCGGTCTCAATCTTGTGTCACATTGTCAGTCTGTCCGTCTGTTTGTCAGTCTACTCAATTTCTTCTACTTGCTGGTTCTTGCGTCCTACATAACGCCATTTACAGTCCACAGTTTTGCAGGAACCCTTTTGAAACTTATACATCCTATGTCTGGTAATAATATCTCGAAATGTATTTTCCATTTTCCGGATATGGCCGCTAGGTGTCGCTGCATTCGAGCCTCCCTTGACATATCTTCTTTTGGCCATATCGCCAACACTATAAACCTCAATTACATAAACTATAGCTTATTTTCTTCCGCCGTGTCTTTCCCGTACTCTGGTTAAGCCATAATGTCTCCATCTTGTGCACCTTTGTCAGTATATCTGTCTGTTTGTCGGTTATTGTCAGCTATCAATGTTTCCATCTTAGTATTTGTGATATATGTCGTCCAACAGGCCACAACGTATCAACAATCGCTCTGAAAGTTACACAATTGATAGAAACCTACAGTTTGTTCTTTCTCTCCATACCTGTCATGTTTGTGAACATGAGAAAATATACATGTTCCGGTCGTGTCATATCGAAGCTCACAAAGTCATATCACGCCTGTGATTTGGTTTTGGACGGTGTGATAAATGTATATTATTTCATCCACCTCTAAATATCTTCTCTACTGCACGTGTATGACATGAATGTTTTGCACATAATCTGTGCACCCCATGACGTCTGATATGTGTCAACGTACCCTATCCATTTGCTTGCATATTCCTCTAATATAATACATGTAGCTCGGTTACTGTTTAGTGCTAGCCCATATCAGTCGAACTATTATAATAGCCCGCGCGTGTGCTCAGAATATAACATATCCGGAATGTTCTTCGTACGGGATTGTCAAATACCTACCATCCCCTACTCGTACCAGTATATAACGTCCTACAATGTGCCTATACTCGCTCCCCTAACGTGTAGATATTTCGTAGGATAGGTATATTCTATACGTCTTGCAAATCTTTCTAATCATTGTACAGACGGACGTATTTCCGCTATCTGTGCAACCTGACCAACGTGTTGGTTAATGTACATTAATATGGGGGCGTCAGTTCTTTAAATAGGCAACAATCAGTCCGTCATCTGTTTTCATTCCTTACATTTCCGTGACTCAACGAGACGGCTCATACTCCGTCATGTCTGAGATTCCGGTGAACAAACAGGTCAGGCGCAGGGGTTTTCAAGGTCGTTGTTTGGATAACGCTGACACATATGTCAAAAAATGCTTGTTTACCCGACGATGCACAGTCGCGTCACAGAACACATACTTGTTTTGAATATTTACAATCGCACAACACCATGCATGCCATATAATCATGACGTTGAACCATGTCAATTTCGTTTTATTGATACATATAACACGACACATGTTTGCATGGATACCATATTGTATTGTGTTATGATACAGTACAAGGGATCCGCTTTTTTTGGTCCAGTAATCAACAATACATTCATGTATATGTCAAAACATAAACAGTAAAAAATAACATGTCAACCAGATCTATCTACGTTTTCACATTTCACAACGTCCAAACAATGACACCTTTAAATGTATCAGTATTAATCAAAGATATATGATCCATAAACACGTATATATGACACGTATATATAGATGAATATGCATATATTGTACAGCTTCAGTTTCTACAATCACATTAGCAACATGTGTAACACGTGTTACATTAATCCTCCCTGCGTCATCACAATTCTGTGTCGCTGTCTGTATCACTGTCTCCAAATATGTTGTTCCCATGATGCATAAAGGAACAAATGATCCCTTTCCGGGCTATTCAGACCAATTCCCTTTTTTTATATCCTCACCGTATGTCCCGCACCAAATGCCTGAATACTAATCATGAATAGTCCTGTGCGCTTCTGTTGAAAACAGGTTGGTCGAAAAGGTTATAAAAATTATCGTATACCTCATGGATGCGTAAAGCGATAGCGTCACCTATTTCGTGCAGTTCTTGTATGGCGGCGCGAAGGACGTATACAGCACCACGGACTATTCTGTTGTCGACCATGTCTGTGATTGACATGACGTTTACTCTTCAGTGTGTCTTTATATTGTTATATATAAAATGTTATTTATCTATTTATACCTTTTGTTGATGACGCAATTCCAGCACAGACAGGAAACGTGGTATCACACGCACCAGTTTAACGAAAGAGAATTTTGGATGGATTGCTGAATAAACCAGCTGACGAGTTAGAAGACGTCGTGGTGACAGTCTTGTTAAATGGCGAAACGAAAGTCGTACTCGCGTTGAAAGGCTGACTGAATATCGGACGTGACGTTTGTGGTGAACCAAATACCGTACTCGCGTTGAAAGGCTGACTGAATATTGGACGTGAAGTTTGTGGTGAACCAAATACCAATGAAGGGAACGTCACAGCTGCGTTAGATGATGTACCCAATGTGGCACCTGCGTTCGATGATGTGTTGCGTGTCGCTTCAGTGTTGATAGGTGTACCCCAGGTGGAATTTGCATTACCAAAGGACGCATTCTGACCAAACGAAAATCCCGCCGTAGATTTACCATCACTAGCGAAGTTAAATGCAGGCGTAGTCTCTGGTTTATTTTCAGGTACGCGTGCCGGGCTATCAGCTACCCCTGGTTTTTTATCCAGTCTCATCGCCACGCAAATGTTTCCGATGTATTGTCCATCCACGGGGAACTGACTGAATCCATCCCCATCTAAAATCCTCATTTCCACGTTACGCTTTTGGCACAGTTTTTGTGGAAGTAGTGCGATCAAGCGTGCTTTGATTAACTCTTGGGTGCTGGTGTCTTTTCGGGCGGCTCGGACCATGTCAGCCACTGTTGTGTTATTGCACACGAGTATCCGTTCGTCTTGGTAGTTGTACCTCACGGCGGGTGTCCCAACCAAAGGTTTGTCACCTCCATTACTCACGGGTACAATAACATCTGGCATGTGGCGGGGCTCAGCGTATACGAGAAACACGAAGAACTGGTCATCGCAAGATAGCCATTTCATGTATTTAGCCTTGTAATAACAATCCTCCATTGTATAATAAAACGATGACAGTCCTGCATTAACGACCATGTGTAACGTCGTTTCTTGTGGCACGGCCACGTTGTGCTCTTGAGTATCGTTTGCCATCATGTTGCCAACTGTCTAGACTGTAGACAAACGCACCATTATTATATATTTCTTACGCAGGCACGTGATCGGTATTGACAAATAGTTTGGTGTCACATGAACCCAATATTTGATAAACAGATTGTAAAGAAAACAACATGTATTGCTGGGATTTAAGGCATTTATAAAGATCGTCTGTGACGTCACACTTTCCATCAGCCAATCAAATCAAGGAATAGTACCTGTTCATGATAACAGAAGAAACTCATGTACAAAAAGCATGTAGTCCCTGTGGCGCAATCGGTTAGCGCGTCCGGCTGTTAATCGGGAGGTTGGTGGTTCGAACCCACCCAGGGACGTTATACATGTTTTATGTCCCTATGCCACCCGTTCCTGTTTTTCTTCGTCCAGAGTCTTGCCTGCGAACAAACGGGGAGTAAGTGCACATGGTGCCAGACAGGTCCCTGAGTGGGTAGTCTTCGATAATGTACCCAAGCAACTTTGAAACCTGCCAAGCCGCCAACGATATCGTTGTCGCAGTGTCGGTTTGTATCTTAGCAACGTACCCGCAGGCTCCGACATCAACATGTTTTAAAGACCCGTAAAACGTGACTGTCCCATCAGGATGCATTGACAAGTGCAAAACATGGTCATCGTCACAAACCCACCGTTCATAGAGAAACATTGCGGTGACGCTGCGGTTTTCTCGTTGAGCAATCAACAGCAAAGCGTTGAGATTGCTACTCAGAAATTCGTCCTCAAACATGACTAGCATACCCGGCACGTTTAACACATTGTGACTTTCTGTCTCACATTCGTAACTTTCACGGGCACCCGTCTTCGCCTGTCGCACTGCCTGTTCTCCTACCATCTTGTGTTCACAAGACACAGCAGGAGGCCTCCATGGCGTGCAGATAAAGCATACTTTCTGGTAATCGGATATCACGTTATCCAGAAGCTGGCACAATTCCACTGTTTTCAGGGAGATCGCGGTTTCGTGGTCAACCACAACGTCTCCCTTAAATGATTCGTTGTTCTTGTCTAAGCGCGCGTGGAACGAGACTGTTCCAAATGTGTCCATTGTGATATGCACAGATTCACCAAGTCCCTCATCAATGTCGTATATCCAGCCTGTAACACTGCCGCCTACTTTTAGGGCCTCATTGAGTAACAGGTCTAAATATTTGGCAAGTTTTTTCCACACGAAAACCCAACCTCCGACGTGTACGTGCTCTGTGCCTTGTTCCAAAATTACAGTATCGCCTCGGACGGCCCACGGCCTCCATTTGAAACATTTGCCCTGCCCTACTTGATATGTTATAACCTTTGCGAACTGTTCCGTCAGTTCCGTCTCGTCACACGTGGGGCAGTACCACTTGAATGTGACACGGTCGTCGGGGACTGTAATGCCCGGAGATGTTTGACATTTCTGGCACGCTCTCACAAGTATGCGTTCTCGCCATTGCAATCCCATCTCTCGCAACCTGTCCTGAAAGTACATCCCGTCTGACGGTTCGTATCTCCCCGGGTTGCGGGGCCGACCTGCGTCAGGACTCGGGATCTCCGGGGAACTGCATCGGTCTCCACATGTATTCCCCATCTTGTCTGAACGGCTGTGCCTGGAACGCCGTTTTATATACGTACAGTCTCCTCAGCAACCAGCACCTCCCTCCCCCCCCCCTTTGATCTCCCTGTGTGTCTGTTATTGTACGTGCCCCGTGTATCACCAGAACAGCGGGTGGCATGACGGATATATGTATATGTACAAACGTGTACGGTACCTGCAGGTTTCGATAACACGTCCGGTGTACGAGATCATATGACTACATTCCGCGTTTTCAACTGGCCTCATCCATTTGCCCTTCTTCGTCTTCTTCAGCCTAAGTGTTCTCAGAAAACAACCGAGGGTAGGTGTACATCGTACCCGACAAATCTTTCGGCGGGTAGTTACTGATCACACACTCGAGTAATGATACAACATCCCATGCCTTGAGCGGTATCGCATTCAAAGTGTCGGTTTGTATCATCGTCTGTATCTCGTCGCGGAAGTTGAAATACAGCGTTTCCAAAGGTCCATAAAACGTTACGGTACCGTCTGGGTCCATCGAGATGTGAAGGTCGTGCACTTGATCATGGTTTATCCGATTATAGCGGAACACTGCGTTCATACGACAGTTTTCCTTTTGAGCGGCCAGGAGCAAAACGTCTAAATCACCGGTCAGAATATTATCCTCCAACATGGCGAGCATTCCTGGTACTTGTACCTCGTCTTCTGTTACGAGCGTGACTTTGTCTTTGAAACGCAGATACGGTTTCCATCTAAGGTGTATCCACCAATCCCAGGGGGGTTTGCAGTATACCCAAATCGAGGTGTCGGTGCCATGCGGTAGGAAGCCGATTGTTCTCTCACGTGTGAACAGATACTCCAACTCACTCTGGTCGCATATAGGGCAGTATTCCTGTACGCCATCAAACACATTTTCATAATCCGGGTTGCACGTCTTGCAGGGAATCACTATCATCTTCTCGCGGTCGTAAAACATATCATACCCTCGTACATTATCTCGAAAGAACATGCCGTCAGAAGGTACGACACCGTCTGATGGTCCGCCCTCACTGTCAACACCAGCTTCAGTAGTATAACCCGTGTTCGCGTGGGCATGCTGCCCTGGGGATTCCGTCACTGTGTCTACGATGTTGTCATAAGACACCGCCAGAGGTTTCTTGCCGTAAATGACTACATCCTGGTAATCGGTGATCACGTGCTCCAACAGTTTGAACAGTACTTCTGTCGTCAGCGATATCGCTTTCTCCTTGTGGACCGCCACCTGCATGGTGAAACACGCGTCTTCCTTGTTAATGCGGTCGAAGAATGACACAGTGCCATACGGGTCCATCTGGATATGCAAGGACTCACAGATACCCTGAAAACGTGGGTATATCCAACCGGTCACGCTGCGGTTCGCTTTTTGAGCCTCGCATAGAATCATGTCGAGATGTTCAACCAGTGCCCGCAACACGGAACCGAAGCCTTCCACGTGGATTGTCTTGTCTCCGTGTCGAAACAACACTGTATCTTCTGGACGTAACAACGGTCTCCACCTAAACGTTATCCCTTGCCCCAAATCGTAGGTTTTCTCGTTTGTGAACAGTGCCATCACTTCTGTCTCTTGACACGTGGGGCAATATATCCTTGCATGGTCGTGGTTGGGACGGTACAGGTAATCGTCTGCACACATTGAGCATTTGTCTACAATTATGTGTTGTTCCCGCCACCTGACTCCCCTTTGTCGTAACACTTTACCAAAGAAAGCCCCGCCGGATGGCGCGAAACGGTAAGTGTTACCCGGAGGACCAGTGAAAATACTGATAACCTCCTGGCGATGGCGTGTGTCTGCACGGAGGCCCCCCATCGTATATGCCCAGCGATGCCTGGGACAGCGTTTATATACGTGGCGTCTCCTCAACAACCCGCTCCACTCTCCAACTCAACATCACTGTCCCGCCGTCACTAAATATATAGACCTCGTCATTTGTGAGTCACGTGCTCCAGAGTTGTTCCACATAACCTGCTGACACATGTGGTTCACGACACGTCTCAGATTACGCAAGGCCTCTCCTTCACCTCCGATGAACCGTCTGCCGCATGCTGCGTTACATATTCCGTGTACACAAACGTGTACAGTACATGCTGGTTCCGATATGACTTCCCCTTAATTAATAGTCCTCATTCATCTTCTCATCATCATCGTCAGTATCGTCATCAATTATCTGTTCTTCTTCGTCCTATTCAGCCTGTTCCCGAGGATAAGTGTACATCGCACCCGACAAGTCTCTCGGCGGGTAGCACCTGATCACTGTGTTAAGTAATGATACAACATCCCATGCCTTGATCGATAGCGCATTCAAAATGTCGGTTTGTATGGTCTCCTGTACCCCGCCGGTGTCGATGATATACCGCGTTACCAAAGGTCCATAAAACGTTACCATACCGTCCGGGTCCATCGAGAGTTGAAGTTCGTGCATTTGATCATGGTTTATCTGTTTATAGCGGAACAGTGCGTTTATACGACAGTTTTCCTTTTCAGCGGCCAGGAGCAAAACATCCAAATCGCCGGTCAGAATATTATCCTCCAACATGGCGAGCATTCCCGGTACTTGTACATCTTTGTTCTGTCCTGTCAACCTTACCTTGCCCTGAAAACGCTTGTACCGTATCCAGTTGAAGTATATCAAATCAGAGACGGGGGTGCCATACGGTTGGAAGTTGAAGCGTTCCTCAAGTGTGAACAGATAGTCCAACTCACTCTGGTCGCATATAGGGCAGTATTCCTGTACGCCATCACACACAGGTTCGTAATCCACGTTGCACATCTCGCATTGTTTCACTATCATCTCCTCGCGGTCGTAAAGCATGTCATGCCCTCGTACATGACCTCGAAAGAACCTGCCGTCAGAAGGCACGACACCGTCTGATGGTCCGACCTCACTGTCAACACCAGCTTCAGTAGTATCACCCGTGTTCGCGTGGGCATGCTGCACTGGGGATTCCGTCACTGCGTCTACAGTGTTGTCATAAGACACCGGCGGAGGTTCCCAGTTGTAAATGGTTACATCCTGGTAATCGGTGATCACGTGCTCCAACAGTTTGAACAGTACTTCTGTCGTCAGCGATATCGCCTTATCCCTGTGGGCCGCCACCTGCATTGTGAAGCGCGCATTGTCCTTGTTAATGCGGTCGTAGAATGACACAGTGCCATAAGGGTCCATCTGGATATGCAAGGACTGACATATACCGAGATACATTGGGTATATCCAACCGGTCACGCTGCGGTTAACCTTTTGAGCCTCAGATAGCATCCTGTCGAGAGTTACTACCAGAGTCAACCGCAACAGGGAACCGAAGCCTTCCACGTGGATTGTCTTGTCTCCGTGTCGAAACAACACTGTATCTCCTGGACGTAACAACGGTCTCCACGTAAACGTTATCCCTTGCCCCAAATCGTAGGTTTTCTCGTTTGTGAACAGTACCATCACTTCTGTCTCTTGACACGTGGGGCAATATTTCCGTTCCGGGACGTGTTGGGGATGGTAATTGGGATGGTAATGGTAATCGTGTATATAGTCTGAATCGTCTCCATTGTCTGCACACATTGAGCATTCGTCTACAACTATGTGTTCTTCTCGCCACGTCACTCCCCTCTGTCGTAACCTGTTAGAAAAGAAATTCCCATCGGAAGGCATAAAACGGTAACTGTTACCCGGTGGACCAGTGAAAAGACTGAGGACATCCTGGCGATGGCGTGTGTATGCTAGGCGATCCCCCATCGTGTATGTTGGGCGCTGCCTGGCCCGTTAACAATTAACGGTCGATCACGCAGAGCCTGACACCAGACCGTGGATACTTGTTAACCCAAATAATGTTACATATATGAGACACGGCAGGGCTTGAATGACATGTGTGAGTCACGTGTGCCCACATAGTTCATAAGAAATACGATGACGCATTCCTTGTTTTTTTTGTTTCGTGTCCCTTTATTTCATAAGTGTCATAATGTCCGGGTCTGATGTGAAAGTCCCCGTGGCGTAACGGGCTAATTCAAACTTTCCTACCTGGACCAATAGTTTGTACTTGCAGTTCCGGCAAGGTTAAGTTCGGATCCGGGTTCGAATCCCGGCGGTGACATTCACTTTTGTCTAATATATATTTCATATACGTGTGTGTCGGTTGAAATTAATGTTTATGAGGTAAATATACAAAACATCCCTCACGTATCTGCAAGATCAACAACAATGGTGTTACGATTATGTATTTAATACATAATAATATGTAAATATATATATATATATATATATATATATACATATCTCATTGTGTTCAGATGACAACAGATAAGGCGACCCGGGACGAACCCGAGGTCGCATGACTCATCAATACGTGTTATCCAACCGTCACTTCCTCTCGTCTGACCCCATGTGACCCGGCACTTCCGTTCACGACCCTTCACACTTCCTCACTTCCGGTCCAACACTACCCCACGTACCCGCACCGGAAGTCCCATTTACTCAATGGTTAAGCGTGACCCCAAAGCGTGACCCCAATCACGACTGCCGGGTGTAAAGCAGACTTCCGGTACATGCGCTGTTAGTTCATTGGTCAGATCAGGTCACGTGGTGTGCATTCAGTCCGCCCATTGGTCAGGTCTCATTCACAACAATCAAACACGCGCTGTCCACGTGGTCTATTGCATCATCCCCGACCCATTCGTCCACACATTTCAAACCTGTTTTTAAACCTTTTTCTCTCACGTTTTCTTCCGGATTGGCATCATATCCCACTTTACTCACATAACTGGACAATTATGCAAGATTTCACCATCATCGCCTTATTAACATCACTACAACAACTCATTTAAATCCTGAAGCGGTGCACAACCGGAAGTACTATTCTACCGGAAGTTGGGCACACCCGCACCCGGCACCTCGACCCTCGACGCTTCGCCATGAATAAATTATGTGGGCGATTTCGAGCCCGCGTGCCGGGGTGGGTGGGTGTCGATTTCGGGCCCGCGTGCCGGGGAGGGTGGTGCATGTGTGTGAGCGATGATACGGGTGTTTGATTTTTTACCCCCCCCCCGGGTAAAAATTTTCAAGATGGTGGATGGATGTATATGTAAGGAGAGCGTTGATTGGTTGGGGAGATGTGAGAAGGGATTTGATTGGTTATGCAGTGGAGTGACGTCACAGTAAGCGGAAACCAACGGGGAGGTGAAATAAGGATGTATGTGTATCCGGCGGAAACGAAGGGGGGTGGTTTGTTTGAAATTGTGTGTGTGACGTCACAGGAGAAATAAGGTATATAAGGAGGTAGTTTGGACGGAGTAAAGTCAGACTCTGGTTTTGACTGGTACTAGTACTGGTAATAACTACAATTTGGATATACAGAAGCCGTCGTTGTGTTATATAGAAGCCGTCGTTGTGTTTGGAGACAAACAGCTACAGAAGCAAGTTGAAGCAAAGATTTGAAAGTTTGTTGAAGATTTGAGTTTGTGACAAAACAACAATACCGGTAGGTGTTTTTTTTGTTGTTGTTGTTGTAAAAGTATTGAATTGGTTTTGTTTTTGAACTAAAATAACGTCACACTCATTGGCCAGTAAGGTAGGCCGGGGGTGAATTTTTCTGTTTAGGGAGTGAATTTTTAGTTTGTACTTGAGGTGGCCCCGGTAACGAAGGGTCCCTAATATTTGGTTGTTGGCAGTAACAGAAAAAAACTAAAATGTGACCAGTAACGAAGGTCATTGGGAAGGTGGGGATGGATGAGAAGGGGGGGGGGTTATGTTTTTGTTTTGGTTGTTGTTAGAAAACTTAGGACACCCACTGGCCAGTAAGGTAGGCCGGGGTTACATTTATTTTGTGTATGGTTGTGTACACAACGGACTGACATAACTTTAAAAACCCCAGATGCGCAGGAGTTAGATAAAAGCCTTGTTTATACTACCTGACCAGTAAGCAAGGTCGGGTGACGTGTTTTTCCCTGATAAAAAAAACTATCAAACCCCTGACCAGTAAGCAAGGTCGGGTGACGTGTTTTCCCCCCCCATCCATCCATCCATCCAACTCGGAGCGGTTCGGTTTTTTGCCACACAAGTGACACAGACTAACCGTAACGACGATTAAGTAATGTTGTGACATAGAAACGGGAAGAGAATTTGTATTTTTTTAACCATTAACAAAAGAAAATAACAGACACGCGGACCTTTGAAACAAAACTGTAGAGCAAAAAGGTATTGCAAGAGTTTTTGTTTTTTTTTCGGAAGGACAATGAGAAACACTATAATCTGTAACTGATAAAAAATAAGTAGGTAATTACTGTGAACCAAACAAAAAATGCATTTAGGATATAATAATAAACAAAAGGTTATGAAGCAGAGCGCCACTTTGCGTGACACCTTGCATGAATGTAATATGTAACCTCGTCACGGATATCAGTCCCTTCACGTTTATTGTATAACATGACCTCGTTAGTTTAGTAAACAACTACAACGGAAAAAAAAACGACATTTCGACACACGACCAATCACAAATGTCGATTGAGGAAAGAGGAGTAAGGAAGGTGGGGGGGGGGGGAGGTTATTTTTAATATTTTTGTTTGGTACATCAAAGTATAACCCTAAACAACACAGAAAAAAGTCCTATATTGTTATAAGACGTTATTATAAGACGTCCTTGTGACTTACAGGGAAACATGATGAACGAGCACTTCGAACGTGAAATGGAGGAGTTGGTAAATGTGCAAGGCCAGGCCATACTTCGCTACGTTCAAAATATTAAATCGTCGTCGCCTGAGACGTATTTCGCAATGCAAGGCGACGACGAATATTTCGATCAGTTAGACGATGAACTAGTGCACAAGTACGAAATGTTAATGCACATCCCCAGTGAAGAACTGTACAGATGTATCAGAGAAAAAAAGAACCTGAAAGAAATGGTGCGCGTTGCATCCAATGTTCTGTTCCTGGCGCACGCTATTGATCAAATTGTCCTACGCTGCCACAATATATACCGCGATATAGTGCAAATATACCGCGGTGAGGCCCCACCGGCCGCAACCAAAAGCCATCACACCCGGGCGTGTTCCCTTCTAACATCTCATTTAAGAATAGTCGCCAGGAAAGCATATGTGGAATCACTGCGCCTTTGGGCAAGTAAGATGATCACACATGAGGAAGAATAAACTTTTATTTTACAATATATGCAACTAGTATAGGGGGTGGCAATTGTATTTTGTAAATACATTATACATAGTGTACATATGGTTTTTAGGTCGAGTCGTATACGTGTGTCAATATTTTTTTTTATTAACTCACGGCCACGGAAAATTATGTAATTAAATATATCAGGAATAAAACATTTTTTATCTTAGCGAAAAAGCTGTTTGTTATAAGACGTCCTTGTGACTTACAGGGAATCATGATGATGATGATGAACGAGAAGTTTGAATGTGAACTGGATGCAGCCATAGTAGCTGTGCCAAAACAAGGAGAGGCCATACTGAATGTTATAACAAAGTTACAAACGTCGCCTAATACGTATTTGAAAGAACCAAGGGACGGAGACGAATTTGATAAATGTTTAACACCTCTTCTCGATGTGCATGATCACTTCACGGCCAAGACTGGTACAGAACTTTACAAATACATTTATTTGGATGCGGATATCGCTGAAGCCACGCGCATCGCAGTCCTCATGGATAAGGTTATGCGCCTTACGGAGGGCATCGACGATATTGTCCTCCGTTGTAAGGAACTCTACGATATTATCGTAGAAGAGTACCGCCCTAATGTGACGCCGGCCGTCCACAGTCGCCACCTCGCCCGGTCGTCTTCACTTTTCATGGCGCATGTGTTAATAGAGGACATGCAACAATATGTACAGTTATGCAAGAAACGTGCTCTGAAGAAGATGCAAACTGTATAAACGTTTTATCGGTCAAAGTACCAAAGACTTTTTTTGACTTTTCCATATTTAGATATATCGGCTGTGTAAAACATTGCTAATCCTCACTTGCAGAGGTCGTGTAAGAAAACACACGTTTATGTATATATGTCATTGGTATTCTTTTTTACCTCCCAATATAGGGGTGGCGAATGTATTTTGTAAGTATATCAGGAATAAAACATATTTTAGTAACATAATAACTGCTTTATCGTGTCTGTTAACACACAAAAAAAGAGAGAGGTGATGCATGTCAAGATGACTGGAAAGGTTATGCGTGGTGTACACACACTGGAGATGTGTTAAGACCTGTCCTCCCTTTATGCGGTTGATAAGTATTTGTAATGTAAACATACAGACCGACACAATAAAAATAGTCCTTTCTGCTCGTTTGCTGTCCAACATGGACTCAAACCTGTCAAAAGAATTTGACTGTGCATTGCTGGTAGATATTCCAGCTAAAACACGTAAGCTAAATGACTGTATTAAGTCGTTCCTGTCCACACCAGACAGATTTTTCGTCGACAGCGACAGGGTGTTTCAGCTGACTCTGAAAGCACTGGTCGACGAAGACTGGTGGTGGAACGCGCGGATTCTCAAAGGACTTGTGTTAGCAAAAAAGATATGTTTACAAAAGCGGTGCCAGACTGAACAGACATTAATTGCCGTGCGGATGGCGAAACTGTTTATAGAGTGGTTGAAGGATACCTATGACGTAACACTCAAACATACGGCAGACGCATACACGCAAGTTGTGCATCACTACCAAAGCCACAGTCGGTTTAAAGGCCCTGTGCAGAAGAGGCACCACCAGAACAAGCAATCCATAGCCTCGTTTCAGTTTCTGCTTTGGAAACACAGGCAAAATTTGGCTTTCGAGCTGGGACAGTTTAACAACGATGGCTTGCACACAAAAGTGACAAACGCGGACAGCAGCTCGTCTAAATAAGTCGGAATACGCGCACTGTAGGTCCCATCATCAACGTGTCCCAGTGTAAATGTTCAGTCTGTTCACGAAAGGTGGCGTCCAGTACAGGACACACACGCACGGACAGACGGACAGACAGACGAATATGATTGGCTTTTAAAAGAGCTCTGTTTCAGTACAGAAACGGATGTAGGATTTGAACTGAATTCGTTAAATCTCATTGTCGCTGTGTAACTCCTCTGCATTTGTGACACCAGTATATTCTGTAACGGCTTCGCATACCATATATCTTGCCAAATTGAAAACATTTGGTTACATCAATTCGTACTTGTGAATTACAGGAATAATGCAGAGTGTTACATTTGATAACCCGTGTAATTGTTTGAGACATGGGAGAATGTACAGATAACATAACAACACTTTCACGACTGTATTTGAATCTCATGTGATAAATGTGTCGTAGTTACACATCAGTTGTTGATTGGTATGTGGGTGAAACAAAGCAAATGTGTTTGATTACGTGATGTGAAGCTGTGCAAGCAACTGAGTGGTGGTGGAATCAGTCTGAGGACAAGATGATGCGGGCGGACATGATACATGAGAAAACACCAGAAACAGCAAACATGGACGTCTACTGTCTACCGTAGAGGAGTACAGGGGGGTATTATTGCAGCAGCAGCAGCAGCAACGTCCCAACAGAAGACACATGAGGACAAAGATGCACTAAATATGTACAAATGGACAGATCGACTGTGGTTGGATGACACTTGTTTCTTTGTTTGTATTACAGAAACCCGTCATCCTAACCAATGGAGCCAGAATTAGTTTACCACTTTGAGGAGAAGGCGTGCGGAGAAATACAAACGTGGATGGCACAGTTGCAGAGGCACATATGGAATTACCGACATGATAATAACTCTTTTTTCGCCGCGAAGGACAGGAGGTTCGTGCGGCATGTCACGATGATGCACCATGAGATCGACTATTGGATGAGGACATGCACCATTGGGCTGGAACGAGCACGAAAAGTGTGTTTGGAAACGGGGCACACGACAGAACGGTCCGATGCGGCGTATCACCTGGCTCTCATAATGGTTAAACTCTTTGAGAAAATGAGCACAGACGATATACCTGAAATATACAAAAGATACAGACACGCGTTGCAGTTGTACGAAACGCACAGGATGTTCGGAAAGAGGGCCTACGCCAGGCACCGCGACAGGTATTCTTCAATAGGAGACCTGAACCTGATGCTGATCTCTAACATTCTAAAATTGCAGATGGAACTATACTATTTTGATTCTGCCGGTTTCTTTAGAAAACCAAACTTCTAACGTGAAACCGCGGGAGCCTTACTGTACAGATGTATATATTTGTGGACTTTCCTATAACCGAAATAGACGTTTTTTCAAGTTTATGTTATTTTCCACACAGATACCCAAACACTACTGTACTCCAGAAGAAGACAGAAGAAATCAAAACTGCAAAAGGTAATTCAATCTTTATTTTTATTCCAAATTGTTTTCGCCGACATCATGTAAATGGTTTACCCAGTGTACAGGTACACACTAACGGACCGACCCAACCGCTTTTTCTGTTTCAATTCTGAGACGTCCGTACCAGTACAGGTACGGATTCAAAAACACTTAAGGTATTTGTCGTGTACATCCGGAAAACGATAATCCATTTTTTGTGCGAACTGTAGATGGCGTCCAGTACAGGACTCGCACACTAACAGACAGACGGAAGTGCTGAGCGCTTTTCCACTTTGAAATCGTCTGTCCCAGTACAGGCACGGAAAAACGACGTATAATGTCTCGTTAGGTGAATCCCACAAAGGATAATCCAGCTTCCTGCGTTGGCCCAATATGTCGTCCAGTACAGGACACACACTAACAGTCTGACGGAAACGCTCGGTCATTTTCCCCCCTGTTTTGTAAGCGTCCGTACCAGTACAGGTACAGATTCGACAATTGATGTTTGGTCGAGTAAATCTGAAAAACGAAATTCCAGTTTATGGTGAACTCCAATGTGGCGTCCAGTACAGGACACGTACACTCACTCACAAAAGCGCTCTGTTTTGATCACCTTATATAGACGTCCGTACCAGTACAGGTACGGAAACTGATTTACGTAAAAAAACCTTCTCATATATTCCACGAACCTAAATGTGGCGTCCAGTACAGGACACAGACAAAATATTGCCAAGCCCATATCCGTTTTTCGCTCTGGTTATGGTATCGTTCAGTGCTGCTGCTGCTCACGTTAGCCCGTTTGGTCTCCAACGAGACCAATTGCACTGTTGCCAAACGTCTCCTTATATACATAATTCCGCCTGTGACGTCATTCTATCAGACTCCATCACCTGCATCTGGTAGATACACAGTGTGTTTCCGGAATGTATATTCAACATGATATATATATATATGTATATTATGTCTTTTTCGATATTGATAATACGTTTAGCATGTTGGCTAGGTACCAGTGATTCTGCATTGGATGTACCATATGTTCTTATAGAAGCACCCGTTCATGGCTCCTGTACTACAGGCACAATTTTATATGTTTGATGTTCATGTTGCTTTGTCCATGTTGCTTTAGATTGTTTATGTAATTGTAAATGTACCAGTATTCAGTTGTTGTTGTAATACATGTTACAGTCATGAGGGGGGGGGGGGGGGCCTCGGTGACGGGACTGGTATACAACACTTGTAACAGTAACAGTCGGTGCAAATTATGTTTCTAGGAGTTACTGCATGTCCCATGGCAATATGTGTGCATGTCAATCTTTCGTACCATGTACATAACAGAACAGACAGCAGATACGATAAACACTGCGTTTCGGTTTTTTTATGTATCATAAGGTGGGACCTGCATCAGATGCATCATTTGTGCAAGGCATCTCCGGTCTTGTTGCGTCCTGCCCCCCCCCCCTCCTTTTTTTTTTAAATGATTTTACACTCTCTCCAAGTACAAGGGGAGATGTATTTCGCTTGGACAGTTAGCGTTGCGCTGACAGTAAAGGTGGATTTTGCGCTCGTTTCAGACCAATGATGCTGAGTGAAAAGACAAAAATAAACCCTGTGTACAATCCTAAACCACTGTACACAATGACAAAGGAATACTTATGCGAGCGGTACAACCCGCAGATATTTTGGTTGACCGTGCCGGACATAATATTAGACGAGTTGATAGAAACAGCTTCGACGACTCAATTTTGCAGGAAGTGCAACGCTAAGTGCACCGGCGATGAATTCATACGCGACATGTGCAAGGAGCCTCCCGTGCTGAGGTGCACAAAGTGCAAGGTCATAACGAGAGATATGCGTTTGCACGCGTCGTTTCACCGAGACGTCGACCTCGAACAATATAAGACAATATCCGAGTGGCCCGACATGATTTGCTGGGTGCACAGAGGTGCCCTTTACGTGTCCAGGTATTGGGGACCGACCCGGCCTCACGAGATCATACAGCAGCTGTGGTGCCGTGTAGACTTGCCCGACAAATCAAAGGACGTGAACAGACTTGTCAAACAGGGGAACTGTGTTTGTGCAACAGTACCTTGGCAGTTTGGTGTTTATGATGCATATACAGATGGTGGTATGAGTGCACGAAGGAGGGTGACATGTCGACGGCCTCCGAAAGAATATTTCGGTGAAAGGGGGATAAAGCGCGCCAGATTACGCGTTAACCCTTTACAATAAACATTTTCTGGAATAGGAGGTGCCGCGTGTATATATTTTGTAAAATGAAGAACCATATGTGGTACGAGCAGCAACTGTATGAACATGTGTTATAACCATATTTGGAAAGGTGACGATGGACAATTGATTGAAGACATTTTGTACTGTTTTTTTTTAGAGCAGAGATTACATAAATCACAGATACAAGACCGACCGCAGACACACCCTGAGGTAAGTGTGCACGGTTTGTCATTTATCTTTATATTTATTTGTTGTTGTCGTAGTATGAATGGGGTCAAAGAGGGAATTACATGTCTGTTGATAACGGAGCGAATGTAAAGACGGAAGAGCAGATGAACAAACGTACTAGCTGCCGGCAGTCAATGTCATGATTTTAGTCTGTGTCCAAGTACAGGGCCACAGTGAAGACATGTGGTCTTATAAAGCATACGAGAATTATTATGGAGTAAACCAGTTGATCAAATCACTTTGTGTTTCCGGCTATGTAACGCATTATCGCGTTGGCACCTGCAACTAACACAGATAATTCGGGGAGTATTGTTAAGCATATGCATACGTACGTACAAGTGTCTCGCTGAACAAAACAACGAATGCACCCATCTGTTAACTGACATGGTATCTTTGATGATCATGTCGGTTTGTAGGTTATGCTCATTACTAGTTTGGTTTTGTTTTGATTTGCAGACATGTATTCTACACTAAAAGTAGAGATCGATGGAAAGGACTGCGGCGATTTCGCCATTGATCTGTCAGCAAGTGTATCCATCATCAACGTGGAAACCCTATATCGTGCAAGGGTTCCTTTTTTTCCACGGGAGCGGAACCGTGACGATATTGACAAAATCAATAGAGCAAAATTGTTAGTTAACTGTGGGGATTGCGGGGGGGTTCATAGACGGTTGTGCTTTAACGTATTCAAAAAAGTGTTACTGCCTGTAGAGGTGACGGACACTAAGGGTTCAGTCTTCTGCAAACCCATAACCCTATACTGTGCGTGGGATTGGCCATATCAATTCAATGGTGTTCTGGGGAGGGATTTTTTTGGTCAATTCATGTTTAGACGAGGGGATAAACCTCAGGTACCGGTGTCAAAGCCACCGGTAGTGACAAACAGTTGCCGGGAGGAATGGTTTAGGCACAATTCGGCCGTGGTTCCTATTTTTAAGGATTAATTGTTTATATTATTTAATTGTTTAATACATGGTGTTTGTAAATATACCCTTGGTATATGTTACCTCTACAGGCAATAATATAACATATATCATTATGAAGAAACTGCGTAGTGTGAAACTTGTATTTTAAATATGGGAATGGCGGGGGGGGGGGGGGGATTGCACTGACGTGCGTGTTACAATATTTTTAAAATAGTGCTATTGCTTCACTTCCTGTGCTTATTTGTACAGATGAATTTTTGTTTATATCTGTAGTTGTATATATTGTATAATGATATTACATAGATTATTGTGAAAACATATATAAACGTTTGTATACATAATATACTACAACATATATATTTGAATATATGTATATATTGTTGGCACATAATAAATACATTTGTATTGTCTGTCTGTATCTGTTTCTTTGTAATGTGTTGTGATACAGTTGCTGAGTGACCTCACCCTGTACACGTTGGCCCGTGTGTTTGTGCGTGACAGAGAAATAGGTAAAAGAAAACCCTTGAATTGAACGAACGAGTACGGATGTGGTTGATGCTGAAGGAATCCAAAGGGCCGGCGGCGGGCTGGCAGACGCCCTTGGGTTTCTTCACCATCACCACAGATCACCAAGCAAGCAGCAATTATCCAAGACGTCTAAAAGATGACAAGAAAGCTGGAGCCGGAGGGCGGGCGGGCAGATGCTCCGGCTTTCTTGTCATCTCTCAAAAAGAACCCAGAACAAGTGTCGGAGTGATGGTCCCCGCCGCCCTCACCGGCTGAAACCATCACCGAATGTTCAGGTATGCTGTTTTTTTTTTTTTTTGCAGTGCATGTACGTTTTTCATCAGGATATGTAGTCATGTTTGTGTACAAAATATATGTTCTAAGATACGTACAGCGCTGTCGGTGTGTTTCTGTTGTAAAGAAACAGTAATTATGTTTTATCTTAGTTTGTATTGACTTGTCATCTGTTCTCTTCTGTTTACGTATGATGCTATGTCATTACAGGCAACATAACACATACATACCATGTACCCCCCCCTTCTTTTGCCATAACACGTCTCATGTGTGTTTCCTTATCATTTCAGAGCGATGGAACAGACTGAACATTCCGACAGTTCGTCCATAGAAGAGGAGGACGTTATATACATCGGCACCGAACGCCAGCGGAACGAGTCGGAAGCGTTAAGCATCAGAGGCTTGTTTCTGAACTACATGGAGGTTGAAGATGCTCTGAGCCTCCGTGTTGATCTCCTCGCTTTAGCCACAGACGTCAATCTGATAGATCTGCCTACGCTGCTGCCACACAGGGATGACCTCAAGTACGTGCAGTCGTATAGGGAAAGTGGAAAATCGGAAGCGCGCTCCATTACCACTGCTTTATACGTGAACTGTTCTTTGTTCAATGTAAACATATTGGAGCTATACCACAGGCTCTTCCAAAGAGGCATGTCCGACGCATGTGCCCTGTTAAGCGAGGTATTTGAAATCGGCATATTACAAGACTGTTTCAACAATGTGGTCCCGCACCGTTACTACCCGATCGTGTTGGTGTCTGATGACGATGAACACATCATGCGGTTTACACAGTGTGAAGAAGAACAATTCATGCCGGGAGACGGATACAATGACGTAACACGTCCTGAGCCGCATGCGCAGCAAGAAGGAGGGGCGGAAAATGCAGACCAAGCGGACGAGGGTGAGGAAGGTTTGGATGCGCGGGAGGTTTCAATAGAACGTGAATACCAACGCGTACGTGAGGCTGTTTTAGCGTATATCGAGAAAGACGTTTGGTATGAGCCGGAGTTCAGGATCGCATACTCCCTGTTTGATGCCACACAATGGGACAGCTTGGTGGCCGACCTGGTCGGAAGTATACGTTTAACTAGGCTTTTAATGAAATTACTAAAAAAACACGGTATGATAGACGCCTCCTTGAGCAAAACTGAAGTCGAAGACATCTATAAGAAACAGGACGTCCGACGCGTGCTCGGTCATATCTATCGCCCTGGGGAGACAACACGGAGGAAAGCATTTAAACGCCTGTTACTCCTGAGGTTTTGCGTCCAGGTGGCGAGGCAGACAGATGCCGATAGGTGTCTCCGGGATTTCCTGCCGGCAGAGATGGACTTTAATCAACCAGGTCGTGTTTCAGGGATCACCGGTTCACATAAATGCAACGTAGCGTTGCATCCTGACATGAATTGGAATGGCCGCTTTCCCAGGAGAAAAAGGCGATATACCACAAGGCCGTCATCACCCGCCCCGTCTTCGACCTCGTCACAATCGCGTACTGAGAGCCCGTTTGATGCAGGTCGGGAATTATTGCAGTTGATGAATTCCATAACAGCAACCAACCCGCCCCAAAATGTCGCTGACGACACAGACGCCTCTGATCCATTGACTTCTGAACGTCGACCTCCCGTGGACCCTGCGCCTCCATCGGAACATGATACATCAACCCAGGGAGGTCAGACCCGATCTGATAACATTTTGCCTGCACCCAAAAGGTTAAAGCTTCGACACGTCAGGACGGGCGCCACCGAAGCAGCGATGTTTCCTCCATATACGGGTGGCAATGCGGAAACAGTTTCGGCAGCACCTGACACATCAATCCGTTCGGCGACAGTTTCTACTTGCAGAGGTTCGGCAAACGTTTCAGATCCAGGCGTTGTCGTTTCCAGTGTGGAGGAGCAGCTCGCACACGCTCAGACCATGATTGCCCAGCTTCAAAGTAATGAAAGGGATGCCCAGGAAAGGCTAAGTCGCTTCCGGTGTCCAATTTGTTTGGAGAACACCGTGGACTGTTTCCTAAAAAAATGCGGACACATGTTTTGTCACAGATGTATAATGGCGGTGTTCTCCTACAATGAAAATAGAAACGGCTTTCAAGCGTTGATAAATCGCTTGCGCGACAACATGTTCCGTTCCACGTCCCGTTCTACGTCCCGCGAGGAGGTCCATTGTCCGACATGCAGGGTACCCAACAAACGCACTGATGTGGTGAAGATATACATCTGGTGGGTGGCGTGTCGTTTTGTAAATATGTTTTGACCGTCCATCTGTCTGTATGTATGTTGGTGTTAATATACTTGTTGTATATTGATATATATATATATGAATATATATAAATATATATATATAAACAATATATATATGTTGTAATATGATAGTGTTGTGTCGTTATACATATGTGTTTATTTATTTCAGGGTCAAATGGGACATTCCATCCGAGCATCTGGCAATGTTTCACATGTTTGCATGATTTGCTGCCCCCCCCCCCCCCTCACAGGTTTTGTTCTTCTTCTTATACAAGTGTACTTTTACATTATCATTTGCTTATGTTCCAGATGAACCCAAAAGCGATATGCAGATGCTACATGTCAACGCGAAGAGAGGGGCTGAAAGTATGCATTCGGTTAGACGGCCGAATTGATAAATGCCTTAAAGTGAGACTGGAGCGTATACAGTCACCTTGCCGGATTGACAAATGCCTGAGAGTGAGTCTGGAGCGTGTACGGGCACCCGGTACAAAAAAACACAATCATACATCCGAGCGACAGTTCATGTTCACATCTGATATGCAACGGAAAATTCATCCAAAGCTGCGCTGGAAGCCTGCAGAGTTGTTAGGTTTTCTTATAAACCTGTACCCGTGACCATTTCCACGCACGTTGTACAAACAACATTTTATCGAAAAGGTACATATATATATATTTATTATATATATATTGTGGAACA
Organism: Sipunculus nudus; assembly: GCA_026874595.1. Lineage (NCBI taxonomy): Eukaryota > Metazoa > Annelida > Sipuncula > Golfingiida > Sipunculidae > Sipunculus > Sipunculus nudus. The sequence continues at coordinate 2,480,181 of CM049317.1, forward strand.
ATTCGCTGTCGTCTGTCACGCTTCTGTATATTGTGGGACAATTCGCTGTGACTACATATGACCTTTATGACATTTGCACGCTTGCCATGTATGTTTATCGATGATATGAAATATATCTGATATATGTAAACCTGTATAAATGTAAATTGTTTAAGTGAACGGAATATATTTATGTATACCTGACAACATGTCTCATTATTCATTTCATGTTTCCGTGTGTATGCAGATGTATGTGTGTGCGTTTATGTGTAAAATGTGCTTTGCTTGCGGTGTGTTGGGATATGTTTTACGATCGCCCTCATCACCTGAAGAAATATTAGAAGATTACCAATCCTTTGTGCAGATATATACGTGTGTGCTTATATGTAAATGTGTGGTTTTGTAAGCTGGTGTACAGTGTACGTTGTTATAGTCCACATAGCCTCAGGAAATATGAAAACGTACCCGGCCTTAATATCAGACATTGAACGACACTATCCCTTTAAAAAAAAAAATTGTAACACGAGGAAGACAGACATCCAACATACGCTAAAGACAGACATCCAACATACGTGAAAGACATACATCCAACATATGGTTTTAAAACAAAAAATAAAAACATCGGCAAGGGTGCATATACTGCCATCTGGCGGTGACTGTGCTATATAAACAGACACGACACGCAAAGTAGATATAACGCAACAAATAAGTAATGCCGAGTGGATTGTCTGTTATGAACACGAACAACTGACGTGATAGACAAAACTTACCCAAAGAAAATTGTATAGATGACAAACAGATGGAGAAAAATGTATCATGAAGGTGCTGGCGGGATTCGAACCCACAACCCCTGGCTTCGGAAACCAGTGCTCTATCCATTGAGCCACAACACCCACATCAATGTGCTCACACATGACGTAACATGTACATACGGCTGGCTGACGAAACCAGAAGGTTATAAATGTTTATGTTAAAATAACAATCAACTGCGCACATTTCTTACAGCGACAATGTTCCGGATTTGGGAAGACGGGGGGAGAGGGGAAAGGGGGGGGGGGGCAAGTGTGAAACGGAAGACGCCGAGAGAAGGAGTTGTTATGTAACAATCATAATCATAAACAACAAACACACCTGCACATTCATGTCCGTTTATTTGAACTTTGCCTGATGTAAGCTGTGTATTCCCCAAGCCAAAAAAAAAAAAAAAACGGATCGACATATTCATCTTTCTCCCGCAAACCAGGTGCCGTTTATAACAACGGATACACCCCTCCCTTGTAAAAGGGGCGCTCAATGTCCAACTCTGACCTCCAGTCTATGAACAAACATGTGACCCGATGTTTGACCTTTGACCACGGTGTAAAATCCACATCTGGCAATATTATCTGCAATTCCGCCATCAGCGACTCCATCAAATGCCATCGCGCCATTGGCGCATTTGACACGAAATCTGCGAAATCATGAAATGTCTCCACATCGTTGCCGCAATTTACAGGCAGGTACTTCTCCATAAGGGGAGCTATTGCATCCTGTTTGTCCAGTTCGTCATATAGCTGAACAGAACGTTCACACGAGAAAGCGTCTTCAAAACGTTCACTCATGTCATATGTTGTTTCCAATGAACAGTCACAGCAGTGGCCATCCACGCCTTTACAATCACTGTCACAATCGCATGTCACGTGAAGCAAGCACTTGCATTTATCACAGTATACATCGTTGCTACCTTGACCTTGACCTTTTGTGACACATGCATCCATGGTTCCTTCGTCCATGTACAGGAGTCCGTCACACAACCCCATACACAAGTATCTATCATCAGTACAAATAGATACACGTTTACATCGTCACGTCGCTTCATCGTATTTATCATCATTACAGTGAGAAAGTTTGTGTGATATGAGGCGGGCGACCAGTCGGTGAATGCTAGGATTGTTATAACGGAAGGGGGCAAAAGGGGTGGAGGGAGGGGGAGGTGGTGGTAGTGGCAGAATCCATATTTTGTGACACGTGGACAACCGTCTCATACATTCATTAACACGTATACGTGTACACGAGAATGACACATATGTAACATGTACCATAAACGTTTATTTCAGGTTATTACATACCAAGCAGTGGTTTAATCACATGTGCATATATGGTCACGAATGTTCTGTTATCTCCACCAAGCAGAAACGTATCAGAACAACCAATTACGAATGTTTATATGAACATTTCCCACATTCCAAGCAGAGGTTTATCCACATGTGCATTTATGTCACGAATGTTCAGATAACAAGTACGGGTTATTTTTTCCGGTTACTCTGCAGGAATGCGATGTAATCGGGAAACAAGACCTGCACGCCTGACAATCTGAGACCACGTTCGATTGTTCCACCTATCTGTCCGTATCCTGCCTCGTGAAAGATAACCGCCAGTTTGTTCCAGTACCACAGCGGAAGTTTTTCAAGGTAAGTCAAAAAAGTCAAGCGCCTTTTAAACGCTAATCCGGTGATGAGAAACAGTTTATCCCTTTGAAACTGGTTCATTATATGCAAGTCTACGCACAAACGCGTAACGACACAGGACTCGTCCATGCACAGGATGTCATCCCGGATAAACAGGGGACGTATATATACAGCCATGAGGACACCAAGGTCTTTCTCGCCGCCTGTGGATGCTCTTGGACATGTGTACCGTCGGGAATGAAAGAATGCCTCCAGCCGAGACAGTTTTTTACTGTAAGCAGGATCTTGTACCGTTTTATTCATCTTATGATCCGCAGTCGGGGCCCGCGGCAGGCTCTGTATGGCGTGTCGCATGACCACGTTCCAAAAAAAATAATACACCTGCGATTCACCGGTTTTGCAAAATAGCTTCATGGCCTCGTCCATTTTTTCTAAAGGGAACCGCCCTGCCAGATGACTAAGCAGCATGACGCCGCGTACTTTGGCACGTTTTTCTTGCATGATGTTTTCAAACATCGTACGATCAAGGAAACCGAGCTGCAACATTATATTCCAAAGGGGGGATGTCACCTTCGTGTGGATTTTCTGAGCCAGTGTGGGTATCTGACGTCCCATGTACCTCATTACAGCTTCGTTGTTCGCATACACTTCAGACCGGATATGGGCCATCTGTGACAGAACAGAGAGAGAGAGATAGAGATAGAGAAATTACAGACAGGGTATCATGTAAAAATGACCATCCGACCTTGCACGCCAACATTTCAAACCCTGCGTACAGGCACATCCATACCGCAGTTTCGCCGGCAAAACTCCGATTCTTGCATGCGATACATAAAAAAGGAGACGGTAGTGAAAGTTACATCATTTATTCCGAACTAACTGGTACAAGAATATCTACTGCGCTATCATCCAAACTGTTACAAACAATATATATCAAAAACTGTCTTATAAACTATGAAACCGATATATGTAAGGCATACACGGACAAAATATTTACAGTAGGTACACATTAAACAAAATACATATCAAGTGCGATCTATGATAAAAATAAGACAAGTTAACTAAACCATAACATGTACCTTGATTGTACGTACGTGGCATTAACAAATGGGTATTAAAATGCGATCATATAACAAAAGTTCTCTTGGTCAAAGATACCACATATATCCTGTACACCACACAGTGTGTACCGCCCTTCACAGGGGCAAAAAATGTACATTTCTTGGTTGAAATGATTTTCTTTACTTTGTGTTCCTTTTTTTGTTCCTTTTTTTGCCACGCATCTTGCGTTTCTTGATGACGCGACCTGTTTTAACTGTTGTGGTTTTAGGTTGATCCTGCGCAGTAGAAGTCACGCGGCGTTTTTTCTTCCTCGCTATTTTTTCCGCTTTTTCTTCTGCGATACATATGGCCTCATCATTTAACCATTTCAAATAATCCGCGAGCCTGTCCCAGTTCAAGCGGTGGTCCTGCAGAGCTTCATATGGTACCCATTTGGTCGTATTATCCAGTGTGTCAATCATATCAATATAAAGGGTCTCCACCCAATCCATGTACCCTGACAGTTTACATAGAGCTGGGTACACCAGATCCTGGCACGGCATGTCTGTCAGTTCGTCGACGGTTTCATACATCTGCATATACGTATTCCAGTATTCCCTATCGTGCACAAAAACGTCTCTTTCGTTTCGTTCATCCCAGGATTCTTCCTCGAATTGTTTGATGTACCCTGGATACCGCGACATGATATCAACCAACAGCCTCGTCTTTAATGAGAAATCTTTCAAAACCTGGCACTCTCCTTCTTCATCGGGTGATTCTAGTACACGTTTTTCCGCATCATTGGCCAGTTTTAGGAGCGCCTCAGTGTTTTTCTTTAACGCTTTTCTAGCTGACGTTTCGTGCATCAGTCGGTACTTGTTTCGGGTTTCTTCATCAGATGAGTCATCCGACGAGTCATCCCATGAGTCATCCGATATGTCGGAATCTGGGGTGTTGGCTTTTACTTGGTAGTTGAGTGAACAGTCTTGGTGGTCTGGGTCGTCCGTTTGATGGCGCGGGGCGTCCACCATGTCAGTCATTGTTTGGTCGCACACTTCTGTCGTTTCCATTTTCGTAACGGGCGTGCTGCAATATACACAAACGCATTAAGGGCAGGGTATCAGGAAACTGACAATCCAAGCTAGCAAGCCAACATTCAAACTTTCTGCACAGAGAAACATTCATACCACACTTTCGCCGGCAAAACTCCGATTCCTACATGCGATACATGAAAACGGAGACGGTAGTGAAAGTTACATCATTTATTCCGAACTAAACTGTTACAAACAATATATATCAAAAACTGTCTCATAAACTATGAAACCGATATATGTAAGGCATACACGGACAAAATATTTACAGTAGGTACACATTAAACAAAATACATATTACGTGCGATCTATGATAAAAATAACACACACAATCTCAGTTAACAAAAACCATAACATGTACCTTGATTACACGTACGTGGCATAAAAAATGGATATTAAAATGCGATTATATAACAAAAGTTCTCTTGGTCAAAGATGCCACATATATATCCTGTACACCACACAGCGTGTACCGCCGTTCACAAGGGTCTAGTTGACGCGACCTGTTTTAACTGTTTTGGTTTCAGGTTGATCCTTCACGGTAGAAGTCACGCGGCGTTTTTTCGCTATTTTTTCCGCTTTTTCTTTTGCGACACATATGGCCTCATTATTTAACCATTTCAAATAACACGCGAGCCTGTCCCAGATTATGCTGTGGTCATGCACCACATAATATGGTATCCTTTTGGTCGTACGTTCCAGTGTGTCAATCATATAATTATAAAGGGTCTCCACCCAATACATGTACCCAGACAGTTTCAGCAGAGCTGGGTACACCAGATCCTGGCACGGCATGTCTGTCAGTTCGTCGACGGTTTCAGACATCTGCTTAAACGTACCCCAGTATTCTCTATCGTTCACGGAGACTTCACTTTCGTTTCGTCCATGACAGGATTCTTCCTCGAATTGTTTGATGTACCCTGGGTACCGCGACATGATATCAACCAACAGCCTCATCTTTGATGAGAAATCCATCAAAACCTGGCACTCTCCTTCTTCATCGGGTGATTCTTGTACACGTTTGTCCGCACCATTGGCCAGTTGTAGTAGCGCCTCAGTGTTGTCCTTTAACGCTCTTCTGGCTGACGTTTCGATAATCTGTCCCCACAGATTTCGGGTTTCTTCATCCGACGAGTCATCGGATGACGACGAGTCATCCGATATGTCGGAATCTGGGGTGTTGGCTTTTCCTTGGTAGTTGAGTGAACAGTCTTGGTTGTCAGGGTCGTCCGTTTGATGGCTCGGGGCGTCCACCATGTCAGTCATTGTTTGGTCGCACACTTCTGTCGTTTCCATTTGTAACGGGCGTGCTGCAATATACACAAAACGCATTAAGGGCAGGGTATCAGGAAAATGACAATCCAAGCTAGCACGCCAACATTCAAACTCTCTGTACAGTGAAACATCCATACCCCTGTTTCGCTGGCAAATCTCCGATGCTTGCCTGCGATGCATTAAAACGGAGACGGAAATGAAAGTTACATCATTTATTCCTGACTAAATGTCTCATCATCACCTAACAAAACATACACCAGAAATCAAATACATCACAAAATTATATGTTACATTTTTTGGTGGTTATATGAATATCAAACAACCTAACGCTTACATTATACATCAAACCTACATCTATGAGGCACATTGTTAAAATATTTACATCAGGTACACACATGTAACTGTACGAAATATGTTGAAAATACAACAAAATATATGTAAGCAAAATATTATATGTAAACAAAACTGTAGCAGACTCTTGGATTACAGGTACGTAGCAGTAAATATGGACAAAAAAAGAAAGAATTACATTACAAAACAGTTCTGTACAAAGGTATTTATGCATCGGGCAGTCTTGGTGTGAAAAAGTTGGCTACATATTCACATCAGACCACACACTGAGTTCTGTCGTTTACGATCACGCATACTTTGTTTCCTTGCACGAGCAGCAGCATCTCGACCTCGACGTTTCTGTATCTCACACCATAAACCATCCTTACATTTACGCAGCATGTTGCACTTATACAATATTTTCTGCAGATCTCTTTGAGTATTCCGATTGTGTTGCAGCTCCTTTATTAAACAATTGTATTTCTGCTGTACACGGGTAAAGTACCGATGCAATAACAGCAATGCAGCGACCACGAAGCCATCGCAACGTGCGTCTTGCTTGTACAGTCTTCCAGAAATATAATTAAACAGCGTGTGATATGTGGCCTTAAACCAGCATCTATCGCTGAGGTACAAATCAGGGAGGCCGTGAAGTCCTGTCGTGTCGAAGATACGCACGTACACCTCTAACATTAATGCAACCCGGCGGCAATCAAACATGTACATCTTATGTATAGCTGATGTAGACCTTTTGGCACGTCTTTCGTAGATATCCGCCAGCCGTCTCAACTGTCGGCAGACCCGTCTATCAAATATATCCTGTATGTCCGTCATCGTGCCAACACAAGCTGCAAACAGATACGATACCATTTACCGATAATGTCAATGTATACAACAAAATCACGAGAGCAAAGGAAATATTTGTACATGTCTTTGTTGAAATATGTCTTTGTTGATGAAAGTTTTTCTTTTGTTTACTTTTTGTTATTTTTTCGGCCACGCCTCTTGCGTTTCTTGTTGACGCGACCTGTTTGAACCGTTTTGGTTTTGGATTGATCCTGCACAGTAGACGTCACGCGGCGTTTTTTCTTTCTCGATTGTTTAACCATTGCCTCTTGTACCTCATCTGATACCTCATGATCTAACCATGACTGACATCGCTCGAGTTTTTCCCAGTTCCAACTGTGGTACTCCCGCACAAAACACGGTGCCACTAGTACCACAGGAAGTTCCCCTTCGGGTATGAAGTCACGCAGCCTGTCCTGCATGTCTGTGTAAAGGATCAGGATCGCCTCTATGTAAAAAGATAATATACCGAATGCATCATACACCAGATCCGGGCACGGCGTTTTTCTCATTGCGTCGATGATAGCTTTCATTCTCTTGTACGTCAGTTTGTATGCACCGTCTTTCACGACGCGTTTCCCATCTGTTGGTCCAACCATGACATCTGCCTCAAACTTTTGTATATGTCCAGGGAACTTTGATATTACATCAATAAGATTTTTGGTCTTATCAGCAAAATCCTTTAAACCCCTACACTCTTCCCTACACTCTTCATCATCATCAGGCGATTCTATGATTCGCTTTTCGGCAATGTCTACCAGATCCTTGAGTTCTTGTATGCGGTCCTCCATTTCTTTTTTGACCCACATTTCGTGCTTCTGCCGGAAACTCATTGGAGGGTCCTGATTGGCTGGGTCGTCCCCTGGAGGGTCAATTTTCTGTTCCTCTTGTGTTTGGCCGATAATTAGACTGTCCTGGTTGGCCTGCCCATTAATTGGAGGGTCCGGGGCGCTAATCTTTTGGGGGCTCATCTCTCCGCTAACTTCTGTCGTTTCCATTATCGTATCGGGTGTGCTGTAATAATCCATAAACGCCATTAAGGGAAGGGTAGCAGGAAAAACACCATCCAACTTAGCATGCCAACATTCAAACTCCAGGACACTGAAACAACCATATCACGTGATTCATGAAAAAAACTAAAAGACATTAATACAACTTACAATCATTTATTCTGATGAGATAATACAAAACTTGAATAATACAAGATACGACAATCACGTATTCTAATTGAGGGAATACGGGGATATTAAGATCGATATACTGATCACACTATCTACTGTCACTTACAAAAACCAAACATCTGCAATGGGTAAATATATTGGCATATTTACATGTTTATCCACAAGTCCGTTCAGCCATAAGTCCTTTTGTAAACATAACACTGTTACTTTCTTCCATTTTCGTCCGCTGCAGCCTTCTTCTCTAACCATAAAGCCCAACCTAATATTAACACCCCCTGTGCGAACTCCTCCCAATGGTGATGGTGCCACATCATTTCAGATGGTATCGACTTACAGTGAACCATGCTCCTACGTATGTAAAGGGTCCTGACCCATAACATGTACGCCGACAATTGACATAAGGCCAGCCACAATATATCACTGCATGACCTGCGACGCATTACGCCGACGATGGAATACATCTTCTTGAACGTCTTCACGTATCCGCGATCTATTACGAAGCCGTTATGTTCTTGTTGTCCATCCCTTGCCTCAAAGTTTTGAATGTACCCAGGGATCTGAGATATTACGGCAATCAGATCCTTGATGTATGTAGCGAACTCTTTTAAAGCCATACCCTCATCTTCATCATTGGATGATCGCTGTTCTGTATCCTTGACCAGTTTCGATGATCGCTCTTCCGCCTCCTTGGCCAGTTTCGCCATGTCGTCTAACATTTGTTTGCCCACTATTTCATGTTTCTCTGGGTCGTATTCATCTGGGGAGTCATTCACGTTCATTCTTAATGAGTTCATCTTTTCGCAAATGTCTGTAGTTTCTATGAATGTATCGCGCGTGCTGCAATAATTATAACGCGACCTGAGTAATGATGACACATATAAACCCTATGTAACAAATACAAAACCAATGTCACTGTCTATTACGTCGAGTCACAGTATTCATTGGTTCACGTCGTGCCGGCCATGATTATTGGATACATGTAACAAAGTCCGGATATGTCTGCCACAAATCAGCCAGCAAGCACTGTGTCATCTGGTTCATTTCTTGGCATTGCAGTTTATGCTCATCAACGACACATACTAATGTTTGCATGTTTTCTATAACGAGTACGTATCTCCGGTGTACAGCGCACAACCGCTTATACACCGCCCAAAGTGCTTTCACAACAAGCTCAGAACATGACAACGATAGCACGTTATTTGCGATACACGACAGGTCCGCAAGTATTTGATCCATATCCATATTTTCACACGGATACGTTTGGTATGATATGACACACCCCAACAATTGATCAAAGCACTGTTGGAACATAGAAATACATTCTACATATTGCTTTAACGTCGTGTCATTGTCGCTGTTTGGAGTAATACGTAGACACGTTTCTGCAGTTAATTTCAACTTTCCAAGTACATCTTCCACAAGAATATCGTTGTGTTCCATTGTCAGAACTACAATTACATACAAACGACATCATCACGACCGTCCTGCACAATTGTCCATGTGTTATGTCTATATCGTGTTGATGACCGATATTTACATTCAGTTGTAGGATGTTGAATCTCTTGTTTTACTTGATGCAGGTACGTGTAGTAACACGTCAATATTCCGCCGCCGTGTAAATTATACTGTGCATGATTACGTAGTAAGAGGGTGTCGTTCGATTACCGTCACCGTATAAATATGACTGAGTATTATTATAGTACTATTAATATTTGTTTGTCAACATTATTTACAAACTGTCAGAAATGCGGTCTGTACAATAAGATTTCATAAACAATATTGTACTCACATTTAGCTGTGATATCCGGAACGATTTGTGTCTCTCTTCTTTATATGTCTTCGCCTTGCTCTGCAATAAAACAACAACACCGTAAGAACACACAGTCACCATTGATAATCTACAACAGGAAACGACAACCACATATGGTGAATGCCAGTATCCCTATCAGAAACCATATTCAAATCATTACATTTATCAACTGCCCCCTGAAATATAAATGACAAGGTACTCTTCCAATGCTAGTCAGCACAAACATAACGATAACAATGAAAAGAAAAAAAATATAAAGCAACAACTTAACAGCAACTGCAACTCAACAGGCATCAAGGCGTGTGCCTCACTGACCTGCAAGCATCGATTGGAAATATGCGCCGACAAACGTGTTAACCAGGAAATGAAACAGCATTATGTGGGTTTCTCTGTCCGGCCGGTTCCGGTTAAGAATGTTCCTGATGAACACCAAGATGTGATCTCCTGTCTGCCTGGGGTTGCTGTTCGGGGTAGGGTCGAACACGTGTGACGTGTAAGGGAATAATGACATGAATAATGTCACAGTTGTCGTCAGTAGCTGGCGCATCTGGTCCGACATCTGAACATTCCCTTGAATCATACGTTCCAGGTACGTTTCTGGCCTGTACGGCACCAGAGGCAGGTTTCGGCGAATGTTCACCGGTAAACCGTCAACATGCTGTTGCGCATTATACTGCGCACCCACGGGCAACAAAGGCGACCACTGGCCTTGTAAGGTACCCGGAACATGGTTGCCTTGGGGTCGGGCTGGTGCGCTGTTCGGGGGCTGTGCCACTACAACCAAAGGCAACACTGGTTTTACAAAAACCGTTGTCATATATCACATATGACATTGCCGAACAGTTGGATCAGAATGTACATCAATAAGAGATGAACACCTTTTACAGTAAACTAAATGTGTTGAACGATAAAATAAATGTACTCACTTTTGATTTCTTGCTCGCTTTCTGTTGTAAGTATACTCTTTATTCTTCACTCGCTTCTTCTGTCTATCCTTCACGCCTGTAAATTGCTTCAGTGAAGTCCTATGCTGCTTCTATACTAGTATCCGTGTGCTACGGTATAAGTCCCTTGCTGCTGTTCACTTGCAGTGGTATGTCTCTAAGCGAGAGTGATTGCACTGTTGCGAGTAGGGTCCTTATATACACAATTTAGCTTGTGACGTCACACATACAAAGAGCCAGAGTGACATCCGGTGAAACCCTAAATGGTTCCGGAATGTGCACAGACCTACGTATTATTGTGTTTGTTGATATTATATAAATATATGAATATATATATCGGCATGTCTGGTCGGTAAGTGGTTCACGTGACAAAGAGGTAACGTGTATGTCTACTTCGGATGTACAACACGTGGTATCATAAGAAGCATGCTTTCAGAGCTTCAGTACGCCAGGCAGAACAGACATTATGACCAATGCTCATATGTCTTTGATTCCCGTTTGAATGAAGGTTTATAAGTGTAAATGTCTTCAGACACATCATGACATGTGGTCGTCTACCCATCAAAAATATGAACGGACATGTTTCGCAGACGGATGCCGGTACCAAGCTCATAATAAAACCCACTTCTATCAGTCGAGGGATGCAGCCGGCGTGTGTGTGGATTTCTTAATGGGCTCACAGCCACACATAACAGTCAAGGATGAATAACAAATTTTATAATGGACACATATCCTGAGCTGCGACGTACATCAGATGCAACATGAGTGCAACACATGTCTTGGTAGCAAACACCCCCCCCCCCTCTTTTTTTTCGCTGTTTGTCAAGCTTTCTCATAAATCTCGATCATTAGTAACACGTACATGTCTTTGATGTCTAAGTGCATTTGATATAGCCCAACGTCAATGAACGAACGTGTTTGGCAAGTTAAAGCACACAGAAGGCCTAATACTGAGATTTCCAATTCAATATATTTGTCAATATGCGTCGCGTGTTATCTCCGCTCACGTGTTTCTCTGCGTGTTCTGGCAGCGTCAGCTGACCTCATACGTTCTCATAATATACACCTTCACCTGTAATAAAAGAAACACTCGGTCATACGTTATCTTTACTCATATAACACTCTGTAAAGTTTTATCAATAATATACTTCATAACAAAATGTGCACACGTATGATCACGGCTTGCTAAAGTCATACCCTTCTTATATCAGTACTGGCACATCTTTTTGTTCTATGGAAACTGTGGAAAAGCTCGGTAATATGGCATGTACAAACCTTTTATGCATCCGATACATGTTGCACGATGGTTGCTTGCGAATGCTTCCACCTGACGGATACCGATTACCTCCCGGCGTATCAGTCCTGTGCAACACATACTCTTTCCGTCCCACGCGACCATCGCGTATGCATTCGACCTCGTCCTGCCAGTCCCTTTTGCACTTTTTGATTATATTCATATAAACAGATAGTCCCCGAGGACAACCAAAACCAGATCTGTATTGGTCGAACAGCTCGACCGTTTTCACTACGCTCGCTACATACAGCTCAGGGTTCATCACTTCACTCGGAGAGAACGTTGCAGCGGTTTTAACGATATGTACCCTGTCCCACAGACTAACGTCTTTTCCGGGAGCCAATGTGCTGTAAAATCGCACGTATGGGTCCATTCTGGTATGCCTCGACATGATTTTTTGTCCCAAGCTGACATCCCAGACATGATGCACGTTTGCAGCCCAGTCAATCGATGTGGGAGGTTCCCCAGAAATACGCACGTCATTATCTTGAGGGTCGTGCAGGGTTGCGATCAGTGTGACAGGGTGGTCTCCGTCCAAACTCCGTTTCATCTTTACACCACCTGGCGGTGTACCTCTCCACTCGTACTTTTCAAGTACGGTAGTTCCGCGTCTGAGGCCCTCGGGATAACTGGCATCTGACCAAACGGTGTATTTTCTCCCTGTGGCCCGTTCACGCTCCACCCAACAGTGGCCCAAAGCCCATTTGGGTTCAACTGCTCCGAATACTGCCCGCAGACGCGAACGCTCAGGAAAGCAGGTCATCGCAAACGACATCAGACCTTCCATGTCCAGGTATTCACAGAAAACCCGCCCTCCCGCGTCCGTGCACTGCACCGGAGCGTCCTGGTAGTACGCCATTGGAGGCTGCCTTTTGAGCCACGACCAAGCAGAATCTCTTTTGACCACCCCTTCCGGATCCCAACCAACGTACACCACGTTTAGTGCCACTGCATAAGGCGTCACGTAAAACGGTCTAAGACTGGCGGGCTCCATTGACGACCTCGATGCGCGAACGGGCACCCAAACTAAGGCCAATCCGTGTTCGCATTGGATGTAACGTCCCACCATGAGGTGAACCTCCCCGCCTGCGTGATCGATTTCCTGTCGCCAGTCCCTTATGTCGAAAACAAACTGTGAAACTCGTCCTTTGCCGTCCGTGCAAACCCAGTACGTGTTAAACGTGGCGCCGGACAGTTTGAAAAATACAGTCTCGTGGAAGAGTCGGGGGACGCGATCTGACGGGTCAGTGTCAAAAGAGACCACCGCTCCGTCCTTGTGCGCCATCCCGAAATATGTACCCATGATGCCGTCGGGCCCTGTGTCATGAACAGCAAGATCGACCGGAGGCCACATGTCTGACATGTCTGACTCGTGTAATGGCAATACAAAGAAAACTGCAATTAATAAATGGACACGCGTCACATCATTACGTCACATGATCCGCACAAATAATGGACACGGTCGTCCAGTCACTACACCCGTCTATGTACAAAAAAGGTCACTCACGTTTTATTCGACTGGCACGCAATCCGTACGAATGATCAGTGTATGTGTCAATGGGTCCACCCAGTTGCTGTATTCGCTTCGCCAGCATCAGGCAGTGTGCAAGCAACGCTGCCCTGCAGCCCCTTATATACGTTATCTTGTTATGTCACGTGACTGACACATACACTGCTGACATGAGAGTGCGAGCGTAATTCATCCCGTTTTGGTGCACACGTGATTGACACGTTCAGGGAAAACAACATATCTCGTTACAAACTGAGTCACGACACATGGGGTCACGGCGTGTCTACAGTAAAGTTGCGCAATACCATCGAATGTTAATCATACAGCCCGCTTCCTTTACTCTATCATTTGTTTTTAGTGATTTTTTTTCGTAACGATTCCATGTACGGGTGTTGGATGTATATATGTATAGTTATATGTATTTACGTAAACATGAGCAGTCTGTATGTGGCAACGTGTATGACACATAACATCTAAAAAAAACCACCTGACAATACAGCAGTCCTGCATCACACACATCAGGAAACACTCACGCAGACAGCCCCTGTCACGCTCAGACGTACCAGCACAGTCACGAGACGTGAACCTGTTACACCAAGAGTAAAATAACACAAACGCTATGCCTTTTCTAGTTACACAGACGTTTATTGAATGTACAGAAAGTGATGACATACGATATGTCATGTACAATATATATATAATATATGTATATATGAAATATATGGGTATATATAATATATGTATATATGAAACGAAACCAGATATGGAAGATATATAGCTTATACATGCATATCTACACAGCATATGTCAGTCAGAATCATATACATCAGTATGCGCCGTCTGAATAAATCAATCAAACAAATAAAACATATGATACAAGTACGTGCTTATACAAGTGGTACTGCTTTGCATTTGTGCAGATTCCCGGCAGAGAACGTCGACAGAGGAAAAAAGCTTCCAACATCATGTGCAGCACATATATCGTTAACTGATATGGAAAAAAAAATGAAATAAGGAATCCAAGTTGAAAACATTAGACATTAACACCTATATATATGTATATACATCTTTCTATCTACAGATATCTGTCAATCATATATTTACATTCATGAACGTCAACCCATAAACATAAGCAGGTACATGTTACCACATCGCATATTCTATATAGAAACTGTGATGTCCCTTAACAAAACAGAACGAGGTATAATAATGTATAGATATGTGGCAGTAACGAAAATGTTAAACATACCACTCGTATTAACTAAAGAGGAAAGGGGTTTACAGAACAACGGATTCACCGTTTAGCGATAAGACATATATGATAAACATACAAACAAAAGAACGTAATTTGAAATAAAAGCAAAATAATCTGTGGCACGTGTGATCCTTGTTAGGGATGGATGAGACTATTATTCGTCTGACTTCTACCCGTGTGACCTTTCTGGCATGGGTGTCCCTCAATATAGATAAAATCTACGCCAGCAGAGCTCACAGGGTCATTGAAGTACACAAGCTCCCCTACCACGGCAAGGTTATAGTCTCGGCAGGGGAGTAATATGTTTTATTGTTATCACAAAAGATACATGACAGAAAAAAACGAAGCGCAGGTTTGACCGTGTCAGTCTGATGAGAACAAGGGACATAGGCACAGCAGACACTGGGCCCATCATATATACATACAGGGAAAACTATGTATGGGTAAGCAACATTAGCAAATAGAAAGGATGGAAGGGTTCACAAAAGAGTTGTAAACAAAAATGTAAAAAATGGTGAGTACCAGATTACAAAACAAAGCATTATATTGCTCCAAACACAGGAAAGGGATTGGGAATAAACAACTGATAGGCAACAAGAGTATAAGTTGAGAAAACAATTCTTTGGTAAGTAAAAAATTATGCATGACCTGAACCATGAGAAACGTGTAATGGGTATGTAAGACCAAGAGATAGGCTGGAAGTATTATCATAACTATAACGGAACGACAGCCCACGAACATACACCTTTCAAGGTAAGCATTACGGAAGGCAAAATGGAAAAGGGCACGCAAGGACAAAATGTTTGGTAAGAAACAAATATCAGCTGGAAGGATTTGGCGATCATTACAGAAGGCTCAAAAAAGACAACGACATATCTACCCACAGATTGTGCGTCGGACACATATATGACCAAACAAAAGAGGTCCGTTTTATAGGACGACGGATGATGTTCACGGATAGCATTCAAAGCAGCACATTGCCCATGAAAAAGGAAAAGTAATATGATAGCAACATACCAACAGATCTGAAAATAAAATCGGGTAAGTAATACTCTACGAGGTAAAGACAAAATCTGATGGCGCCATGTTACATACGTAAATGTAGTGTTTAGGGTTCGGGGTAATTATATGTGGATGTACTGAATGCACTATATATAATATATATATATATATATATATTTATATATGTATATATATTTATATATACAAAGAAACAAACTGCTTAGGAACAAGAGAAACAGGCATCAGCGACCTTCGTTAGCTGATGGATGTTTAATACCTGCAACAACATGCAGCGGCCTTCTAACATGGAGATTATCTTATATGACTGTGTGGAAGATACCTGACGGTCTTTGCAGAAAGTATCACAAACATGCAACTGGGAAATAAATCGACTTTTTCATGTTAAATGTAAAGAATTATGTAGTGTGTGCTAAGAAGGACACTCTCACGGTGCTAATGCCGATCGTTACCAGATTCTTTTACTACATTATAACAACTGGAGGAGAGCGTATAAGAACTGTAACATTGCTGCATTATGGGAAGAACCAATACCACCTGTATTTTGCACCGCGTGCCGGTCAACACAACAACTACAGAAGAACCTATAACACCCTAAACAATTTGACTTGGAAGGAGAAGCAAAAAGGTCTACACGCGAAAGGGGATGGAAGAGCAATCACTGTGACTGGCAGACAGTTGGATTCAGTGAAGCAACAAAGGATAAACAGTGAACCAACATGGAAGGTAGCTGTGAGATGGACAAGGTACAGGCTGTAAGAGACCCGGAGGACCTGAGCTATGCCAACACGCCCTCAGAAGAAAAACTGCCAATGTCTCATGCGTTCCGTTATATTCGTATCCAACAATACCAAAATATCTGAGAACGGAACAGATATTATCGCTTACGAGAGAAGCAGATGAAAGGAACAACAGCAGCAACAACATCGTTAGCGATTCACATACATGAGGGAGTAAACAAAACACATAATAGTTTTTTTTTGTATCAAACATTTCCAGGGAGGAAACCTGGAAAACACAAGGAAGAAACACAGTTCAAGGGAAAGTTGGGCGAAGGAGACAATGGGAAAGAAAACAAAGAGGCACAGGTGTGTGTCCAGACAAGTAGGATCATAAAAAACGGAGACGCTTTCTACCAACTCGTTAAGCGGCGGTGAAATGTGAGAGGAAGTGCAGTTTGAACTTTGCAATTGGTATTTTCTATTAACATCAGGATATATATATATTTATATACATGAACATATTTATATATACATACTTTACATAAGCATATATACACAGTTGTATTTGGTAATAATTTAACTAGGGTTGTCCGGAATATCGAGTTTTTAACATAACGAGTTTCCACCGTATTATATTTGTGTATATATATAAAAGAGATCGATACATAAAGTATCGAGTGACTGTAATACCGGAACCGATTATCCTATTCCCAATACCGATAAAAGCATCCTTTGTAAATGAAAGGAAATAACACCAGCAAGAAATAAGCCACAGGACAGTGACGATTATGTGACATAATCATCCAGTGAAGAAGACGTAGAAGGGTAAAGGATGAATTACAATGTTGCGGGAGGCAGAAGACAAAAAACAATAGTGCCGACGGAATATGATCAACTGGCTTCATGAAACGATTTTTAGTTGGTTTCAGGAGCTCTCATCGAAAACCTAGTACTTGATGAAGTCTCGATAAGTGGGATGGAGAATACAATAACCAGCCTTTGAGAACTGGACATTTATTGGAAGCATATATGGAACACCGTGTCAGTCGAATTGAAGATGGATTAAAAAGGACTTACGAAATACTGCGACACACATTGTGACAAACATAGGAGAAAAACCATCAAAGTGCGGATCATAAGGGAAGACAGAAAAGAAAAGTCAAACCACACGTGCAGTTACGACAACCGTTCGGTAATCAACAATTACTGTCGGTTTATATTGAGAAGGGGACCTTTTCACATATCGTCATCTTGAGAAGGGATATTCCTCATAGCGTCAACATCCAAGGCAAAACAGAAAAGGAAGACCGGCTCATCCCTAAAATCAATCTATATTGAGAGTGAGACCAAGAACATACACAGCATGACATTTAAAAAAATACTCTGAGCAAAATAATGTTGCGATTAGTTAAGGTCATCGCAGAGTCCAACCTGCAGTACCATGGGAGAAATTGTAAGTATAATCAAACAAATCAGTACACACGACCCGGTAAATCATACGAACGATATCACGACCCAACATGCAGGACGCTAACAATGAAAAAGTTTTACGTGGGGTAAGTAAAATAAGGCAACAAATTGCAAGTACCATAACTGAAACAGAAGAAACCAACTGTCCGGGACATTGCCTTAAAAAATAAAAAGAATATGAAACCGAACTGGGGAGAAAGGGAACGTACCAACAATCGCTTTGTTTATATACGTCATTGAAGAGATCGAGAAGTGCAAGCAGATCAGAACACTAACACAGAACCAGCATGCAGCGAAAGGAACCACGCAATAAAAAGGAAGAGAAACTGTCATAACATTAAGTGTAGGTAAGAAACGTCGTCTGTAAGAGGTGGGAAAATCGGGAACAATAACAGGGGATACACATTATACAATGTCGCAAATAAAGATGTGGGGATCACTAACCCTCACACAAGAAAACAGTATATATATTCAGGGCTCGACATTAACTTTTGAAAGTATTTGCCTGACCGGGTAAGTAACATCTAGCTATTACTTGCCCTACATGAATGTTTACTTGCCTTACAAATATGAATGATTGTATCGAAAAACACAAAGACGTTTTTGCATGCCTTAGGTAAAGTTTTTCTGTTGGACCGATTTGTCCAGTCGGGCAAGTAGGAGGGGACTTCTAGTTGCCTTACCACTATTTTAGGAACTTTTACTGTCCCCGTGCAAGCGGTTAACCGTAAATGGCGAGCACTGAGATATGACATGTGTGTGTGTGTATATATATAGATATATATAAATATGTGTGTGTGTGTGTAATATACAAATGCCTAGGAGGTATGTTTGCAATAGTAAGATCAAATCGACAAGAGGAACATATGGAGAAACTGGCTAAAGATGACCTGTAAGTAAATGCCTTGGGAATCTACAGGTAAGGCGTCACACAAGGAACAATCCATCTATACGTGTAAAAAATGTATATGGATATCATTGACCCTATGAAAGGATATGAAGAAACAAGAGTGGATGGAAGAGGAATTTAACAAGAGAAAACCCAACAAGAGGTAAGAGGAAGGAATGTCAAACAGGCAACATATCACGATAACGCATCCTGATGAAAGCCCGTAACATATATGATCTGTAGATATATATATATATATTGTATCTATATGTTCAATTATTTACACTTTTACACTTAACACACAATTATTTCCTATGTGTCGGGACAAGAAAATGGTCGTAATGGTTCAATTACGTAATTGCGGGATGGTTACAAGACGGAGTTCCACTGTATATATGTATATATATATATATAAATGTGCATGTCTCTATGAACTGCTGGCATGTTTCATCGCACAAGGGAATGGACAGAGCTACAGGTAAGTATCGTAAGAGGTGTGACAGTAGATCAGCAGATATTTAAAACATTACTGACAAATACTTAGATACCAGTTATCAGCAAAAAAAAACAAGTTTTAGGATTATGACGAAATAAAACGGTAAGTATGAGAATATCACGACCATACATACAGGTCGCTTACAAGAAATAACATAAGATTACATGCCACGCTTTACATGATATGCCAATAAGGAACTCTCTGTACCAAAAACTATAGTTCTACCATATAAATATCTGATTAACAGAAAGGGTGCATATACGGTAGTGTTTTACTGAACACATTTGTGTTCCTTCATTAAATTAGAAATATTAACCTATATCACAAAACTAACATACTGATATCGATACTTTATCAATTTTTGTAAACAGGTAATTCAACAAGGACAAGTATACACAGTCGACACAAAAATATGTTATAATACAGAAAGAATGTTATACTTCGAGCATTAAAGTATATACAAAAAAGTATATCCGCTATAATACAAACATATGGATATACAACAAGAGATCTGATATCGATCGCAATGATATAGCGGATGCGTGTGATATGGATACTTGCACATATATTATATATATTATATATATATATATGTGTGTGTGTGTGTATGTGTATGTGTGTGTATTATGGATGCGTGTTTTATTTGAATACTGTCGGCATGCTAGAACAAATAACAAAATATGCAGCGTATACCTGTAGCACTATTACATTGCATACAGACACCAGGAGAGTCATAAATGCCTCTGCATCAGGATGAAGAAGTCTGTATCACATCTTTTTGGCTGGAGATCACATCATCGGACGTCATCGAACCGTCCAGCGAAGTGTCCTTAGGCTATCACGTGTCAGAGCGATGTGGTTATCATCACCGTGTCCGAGCGATGTGGTCATCATGGCCGTGTCCGAGCGATGTGGTTATCATCACAATGTCCGAGCGATATGGTGGTCATGTAACAGATTCTTTACGTGGCACATAACATCTGTTTTATGTAAAGATTTTCACCAAATGAATATCTTCTGGTTTGTAGTATAATTATGAACAGTCCGCTGAACAGTGGCATATTACATATTCCATATAATTGTACCTGTCTGGTTCTTCACTGTTTCACAACAAAACAGATATCTACCGGGTCTATTGTCAGTAAACAATCTTACAGGAAGTCGCCGTATATATCCAACAATTCCTGAAAGGGCAGTCTTTATAGTCTATTTCACATCTGGCACTATACTGTTATCACAGAAACAGACACCGGTTAAATGTTCGTTGTATTATCAGATGATACCAGAATTCAAACAATAACGTCTCAAATCACAGTTTGCAGCACATTTAGATACGACTGTTAAGTTAATGCGTTCAACTCACCATACCATTTATGGTACAAGCTCTTAACTGAAAGTCCATCCAGCCAGCCAGTTCCAAAAGTATACTGATATTTTTGACGTGTTGTCTGTACCAAATTCAAATCGTAATGTGGAGAGCACCCTCAGACAACTCGCATTTGTCAAATCTTGACGTGGCAGGAAACACACAGCTGCTTACATCAGACGACAAATTTAATCTGACCACGGGTGAAATGAGCAGTAACATTCATACTGATCATGTTGGGTTTTCATCAGGACGGGAGATCATTGGAGAGAAATACATGAGTACATATTGGAGTCTGCAGATCAGTAATTGTGTGATATAAATCAAAATAATGTTTACATACCACTCAAACGATATCACATTCGACTGAGGTTACGGCAATTACACAAACCCACGTATGTTTATAAGATAAAGACAGACACACTGTTTTGCACCATTGTTCCCCACCTTAAATAATGCACACGTCACCCAGTTCTGAACGCAGAGGGAAACGGGTCATTAATCCGCAAGAAATATTTCACTGGGAAAGCTGTTTTCTTCACGCAGGGAGATCATTGGAAAATAAATGTTAGCACGCCTATAGCTGTATACAGATGAACTGTGGTATACCATAAACAAGGCATATTAGCAAACCATATCATATGATATCAGAAGTGACTGAGATCACATGAAATGCGCAAATACGCCTTGGTGTATGAGGCCAAGACGGATACATAGTTTTGCACCAAGACACCCCCTGTGAAATAATGCACACGAAGTCTGCAGGAACTCCGGATGTGACCGGAGGAATACAGGGTTCGGTGACTGGTTTAAAATACGGTGGTCCAGATGACGCTGTGTTATTAACAACTAGGTGACTTCGTGTATAAACCAGATTACCCCCTTAAATGTATCATTGGCCACGTTTATTAGTTTATAATACCTTTTCCATATACTGACGATATGATGAACACTGAAGATAGTTGTTTAATGATCACACATCACCTACATCATGAATGTGACGTGTTGTATCGAATCGGAAAATGCATGTACGATATCTGAACACACGATCTGACTTTATTGTGACTCGTGTCATGTGATGACTGTATGTTTTGGTAAGGGAATATCATGAAACAATGTATCGCGCAGCGTTTCCTATATATGTTATACATCGCTGTCTGTGCAAACACGAGTACTGATTTAATGTATTTATTGTTGATCATACACATATACTTACTGTTGCAAAAAGCAAAAACATTGCTATCAATACAAATGTAACAGAAGTCATACATCACGGTCCATTTTGATTGCATTACTCGTCACAGATATTCGAACATCCCCCCCCATCCCCATACGATTACTCAATGATAGAGCGTTCGAACTCTGCTGTGTGTTGTCCCCATCGAACCCACACGTTCGGTACACAGATAGCATGGAAAACCACGTCCAACATACCTGTTCCAACAAGTGAAATAACGGTATACTGAAGGATTTACATGAGGATATTTTGTATAGTTTATGAGGATATTCGTATGGACAAAATGCCTCAACATAAATGTGTTTTTTCGAATATTTGCCCTGGCGGGTACAAGAAATATCAGCTATACTGTAAGCACGTGGTGTGTTTGCACTGTGTCGTGACACATTTTCTCCCGTACGGACTGGAGGAAGCAAACAATCTGACCCGTCTGAAATATATATGCAGGTTGATCCGTTGCCCGAAATGTCGACGGAAGAAATTGTGAAATATAGGGTGAGTTAATCCTTTTCCTGTGTTACACATTTATTGCATAGACAGATTTATACGCACAGTTAACTCATAATACAGTTTTCATTCTACACAGGCATCGCTTTGCATAACAAAACTATGACATGAGAAACACACAAGGTCATATGTTTGATCTTTATTTTATTTGTAAAATATGATATTTGCAAAGCGTTTTTTTACTGATATATGTTACAAATATCATCGCTGAATTCATGCTGCACGTACGAGCATGTGTGTATCATAATAACAGTGTATGTCTTAACATATTACGGCAATATGAACACCATATATTTGAATACGATTGGTCCGAGCGTCAATCCGTATCAACAAATCTCTGGTTACACACTTGAATTAGTGTGTCTATAAGTTTTTATATTATATTATGTTACTTTCCGTGTAATATTAAATTGATTCTGTAAATGCGCAATGTCTTGTTCTTCACCTGTTCCTTGTATCGTCACTTCGCAGGTGTTTATCTAACGTCCTTCTGGTAACTCCAAAATGTTGTCATTACATGCAGACTGTGACAATGCCTCCGCCTTTAGGTCGGCCTCAAACACGTGCTTTCACCCAGTACATGACGTGTACATTTTGTATCATAATTATGTAAAATATTGTGGTATGATGACAATGTAACACGTATCATCTAGCGTCCGTCTAATGACACAACTGGGTCATGTGATTTAATACAGGACGTCATACTGCTCGCTATTCTTTCTACACCCGTTGTCGTTGCACGCAAACGTGATTCATAATCTGTTTATGGAATCTCAGCAGATGGTCCGGCCTGAACCGTAAGATCTTTTCGGAATCCCAGTAACATCCAAAGCACGTACAGTTCCCAATAAACATGAAATATTTGACGGGCTCAGCTGTTAGTGACTCGCCGTTTGCTAAGAGGTTTCCCACAACATCCCCGGGATCGACATGCTCTGCTGGCCAATATTTCGATATCACGACAGTAGAATGTATGACAAAACCGATCATACCGGGCCACTCGAATAATATCTTCACGGCGCATGGTGTATGACCAGGTCCCTTATGGAGCGCTGCGTGCTCCATATATTTCGATGTGATGACACCACACAGTTTACAACGCAATATCGGGTCGCTGTCGTAGGAGTCGATCACACAGTGTTTAGAGGCGCAACAGCTGATTCGAGACGCCGTAAGCAGGGTTGTACACTGTTGACAATCGCCGTTGTTTTTATACATCTCGATCAAACGTTGGTACAGTTCACTAGGTAGCAGCCAAAAGAATGTATGCGGTATATACCGCGACGTTAACCACCGCGTGCATATGTCGAACAAAGTACCTGGTTGTTTCCGTTCCATGATATCACACCCCCGATTCTGTCGTATACCAGACACGTACTACAGGATAGTGCTATGTGCACAGACCTTTATATGTTGCAGGCCAACATTAACTCGAACGAGTTATGGCTGGTACAGCGGACTTGTATCAACACTTTTCAGGCGCTCTGTCATTTAAATGTGTCATACTGTCCGCACTGTCGTATACTAAACCGAAACCATTCCATCATCGCATATTCTTTGGTTATTAGTACCACGGACGCCTTCGGACAATAACGCGCTGACTATTCGCGAACAGATGTCTGGGAATTTCGATCATCTGCTTGTAAAAAAACACACGTTCAGGATAAGAAAAATTTTATTGTGCCTCGGATAAGTTTCCGGCATATCGGGCAATTCCTAATGTCTGATGCACAACCCATACATGATACAATATGTCCGCATGGCAAGAAAATGATTTGACGAATTTGGTCCAAACAGATTACACACATAGTCTTGTCTTGTAACAACTGCTTTTCTTGTATCAGGGCATCCACATGTGAAATTAACAACACACGAACTGATTGTCATGCAAAGCGATGTATACCTTAAATAACCGTTATGTAATCATAGAAATCAGCATACGACTGTAATCTACAACGTTATATTACGGACACCGATCTATATTTGTTACGTATACATACTACAGCAAATATAATGTTTTGTTCACTGTCATTCAAATGAGGACGTTATTGTCATTGTGTGTGTGTGTGTGTGTAATAAAATGACCGTATCGTTGAATTGACCAAATGATTACTTTTTTTGTTTGTAGGTCCAGCTGTTTGCGGACCGTTCCCGTCACCGTCACTCCCGTTTGACTGCTGCATTTCGCCAACGAGCGGTTTCTCTTCCGCTTCACGTGCGGCTGGAGTGCTGGCAGCGGATGTTTCATATGAATCCATCACAGCAGCTAGTAAACATTCAGCGGATTCAAACGCCTGCCCTGTCGTACGTAGCTTGTTTTCTATGACGGACGCCACTCTGTCACGGGGAATACCCGTGTTGAGGACTAACTGGACTCTGTCCGTGCTCATTTGTGCCGCCAGGTGTCGGGGGTCGTACTCTGATGTCGGCCATTTGAAACAGCACACAATATATGATAATATATGTGAATGAGTCCGAACGACGTGTTGAATATCAATACGTTTCTGAGAATATTTATAATGTGGACAATGAAGCTACACCTCACAAATTATTACCAGTATGAATATGCATGATATCAACACAGAATATCAATGGGTCCGATCTCACTTGCCAAACAACGTATCTCAACAGTATAACGGCTTGGGTATTATGGCTCTGATCAGAAAGAGTCCTAAAGTCTAACCGAGACGTATTAATGACCATATGAAACATTTGATATGTATGTGAAAGTGAAACGGAAAATACGTTTTTCATCACATGACTGGACAGCTCTTGCATAAAAATATCAGCCATTGTGTGAATATACTGACATGACATAAGTCCTGAACAGAAATATAACGTAATGTTACATATTTGGCATATATTATATATATGTTCTGACCTTAGAAACTCAAGTACAACATTAACAGCAAAACCACACACCTGATCGTTCGGGCGTTTCGCTCCTGCTTTCTAAGTAACGTTTGGTCCTAACTTTGGCGTTGGTACCCTGTAACAGATTCATAATATGTTTGTGTACACACGTCATCACGAATATTTCCTTATATAGTGATACAAAGTGGTTTCGTATGTTCATATCTTAAACAAAACGCATTACTGAATATATTGTATTGACTGTCGTTAAAGGATAATGCGTGTCTGATGCTTTTTCTGTGTGATCATGTAAAATGTGTGTGATAAGTAAAGAATAATCACCAATGTCTCGCTTTTAACCATAGTTGCATTTCTGTTTGCCTCGTGAATGAATTCAGGTCCTTTGGACTGCATAACAAAACCACATTTTGGGAACCAACGTGCATGCTCAGCCCATGGTTCATCTCCCGGTTCCCAGGCACGAAGCCCTCCATCACAGTAAAAACACCGGCAACAATCATGTTCACCTGCAACACAAAATACGTATCATCTGTTATGAACATAAATGCGTATCACATTAATTAATACATACCACTGTAATCAGTGACCGAAGTATTATCTTCTGTTGCAAAAAAAAAAAAGAATCAATATGCGTCTCATAATTATTCATCTGAAATTGTTTCTTGGTCATGTGCCAAACAATATACAGTTATCGTCTCACAGCCTGCAAATGCAGGATAGAACCGTTTCCAATGACTGATGCGATATCTACAGACATATTACATTTTATACGAGATGATATACTCCGTTGTTCGGACTTACAAGAACGAACTAAAACAATCAAACACGTTTATTTAGGTTAAAGAAATGGTGTCGTTTTTCTAACTACAAATGTAGCGAGCATGTATTACCTGTGTAGTAAAACCCGGCTTCGGCCAGTGATTCGGGAGTCTGTTCTTTACCCACTGGCCATTCACGGAACGTCGCTAGTCTGTTTTGCTCTGTAGCCAGTCTTGGCCTTCGAGGTCTCTTTGTAATTATGCCCAACCGTTCCTTCAGGATATCCTTGTAGAAAGACGTTCCTCCAGTTTTGTTTGCAAGGATCGGGCTATTGTCGTCAGGAAGTGGTACGTTATTCGTTGGTTCCCCGCGAACAAACGCACACCGGTCTCCGTAATACCGGAAATGTTCCTCGTCTGGATCATCCCCTGTCTCCCAACCCATCATAGCACCTTGACAGAAGGCACATTTTACTTTATCACGTGGTCCGACAAAGTATAAACCCGCCGCCGACATCAGCCTCGGCTCGATCAAGTCCCTTTTCGGCCATTGACGGTAGCTATCCAGTCTGTTTTTTTCAATCCACATCGCCGAAGCCCCTCGCCGTTCGCCCATTTTGTCTATGAGCGTTTTCAGATGACTTTCACTATATGCATTTTGGCCATACGAAATAGCTCTTTCTGGGTTTTTATATTATGCAACGTCACTCTCGCAGTGCCCGCGTCCCTGCACTATCTGTTTCAACCGATGCTGATGTGTATATAACTGTATCTGAAGTGGAGTATTAGTTCGGTCACATGACTACGGGTACAACGTATTAACTCGGAGTACCACGTAGTCGTATGTTTACAGCAGCTCTTTGCAGATCAAACAGAGCAGACAGTAAAGCATGTCGGACTCTATATATATAGGCCGCGTGCTGTTCCGCATAGGATCCTATTACAAATACTCTGTGAAACTGATACCACAATGTATTATATTGGACGAAAGCTGACACACGTTATCTTGCGATACTACATCATATTCAGGATTCCGATGTTCCAGCACCTGTACCGACCAATCAGCAGGCAGTGAGTCATACCTGTCCTATCACAATGTGTATATAATATTTGGCGTGTGCTTACCCTCATTGAGTCACAACCGCACTCCCACAACGTGGCACCTCACGACTGACTGGTGTCTACCGCTGATTGCAAGGACAGGATGTCTGCGTCTTGGGCAGAAGTGTTCAGACGATGCCGCCCAGAGTTGTTGGCTAACCTGACGGTGGACGAGATGTTATGTGCTATCCTGAAGAGCAGAAACGTGTTGTCACAGTACCACGCTTACGCACGTAACACCACCCCTTTTGCAAAAGCAACATCCTTGATCGACCATATATCAAAGAACGACAGTCATGTGAAACATTTCATCACTGCTCTTAAGGAAACAGGGCAGCCGCACGTGGCTCTCTTGTTGGAAAAGCAAAAGCAGAAATGCGAGGAAGAGGCGAAGCAGAGATGTAAAGAACAGACAAGACAGTGGTGGGAGGAACTGGTACCACCAAATGGCGCACAAGCCCACCGACAGTCCGACCCATGCGGTGGTCCCGATTGGACAGGCCTGTTTGCGTTCTTGTCTTGCTCAGATCAACACGACAACGCTCCGTTCGATCAAAACAAAGACAGGAAGTTCAAAGAAAAGATTGTGCCGCTGTTTCGAATCTTGGCACAGATACTGAACTCAATGAACGACAAGTTGCTCTTCATGATGACGTGTGTGTCAGCAAAAATCGTCAAGATGGCAGAATGGCACCAGATATGGGAGCAGACAGACAATGACACAGCCAACAGTTTGCTACAAGCTTTGGAGGGAGAAACATACGTGCAATGGAACTACTTCAGCCTGATATGCCGTACAGCAGACTTGAAGGCCGCCGCATACATCATCGACGACGCCTTGACGACAGCTGGAGTTACATCGCTCTACTCCATCATGGTTTCGGGATCCCCGTGCGGGTAGAAAACAAGGGAAATCGCAAGGACCTTCACAGTGTATATACCGTTTTGTAGCACTGTATCATTGAACTTATATCTGCTTTATCACAAGTATCCGACTCTAGTCAGACTAAAGGATTTCGTTTTTGGTATACTGTAATGACGCCGGACTCTGGTTTATGTTTTTCCAGTTATCGGTATGACGTATGTAGGCGTCAAGTTTCGTGTGGTCACACATACGACGACCGTCAGTCATGTTTGTGTTGCAGGCGATCCGGAACACGGTTAGCTCACATCAAATGCGTCGGGTGAAATAAGCCAGGAGACGCGCACAGGCGCCTCTTATACGTGCAAGTGAACGGAAGGTAGGTACAATCCTTTTTGATTTTTTTTTTGGTGCTGCATGCGTAGTCCTAGGTAACGTTTTGTGTTATGGCGTATCACGTGATTCACGCAGGTTTGTGATATAATACTGAGTCACTGTACACAATAAATATACGTGTTTTCCTTGCGCATGATATCGATGGTTGTTATCATGTATAGGCAGATGTAGACACAATCCTACGTCTTTCTTGACCCGTCTATTTGCACTAACGATAGCTGCCATATGTACGTGTGCAAAGAGCTCCACTTGACGACATTCTTGCTGCAATTTCACGCGTACATGCTTCAAAATTAAGAGCGCGCACTAGCGTGGAGTGCGCCACCTCATTATCAAATATTTGCAACAAGTTGATAAATGTTACCAGTCTCTGAACGTCCCAATGCTCGAGTACACACAGCAGCTCCCCGTTCCTCTCGATAGACGTCTCCTTCGCTTTGATACGATCCGCTTGAACAGAGTCGATTAGGCCTCTGTTGACCATGACGTCATACAGCAACACGTCGACATCAAGAGAGGTAACCAACTGAGGACGTATGTCACCGATAATGCTTCCGCCCGTGATCGGGGGTTGTATAGACAAGTAATATTCCATTGGCTCTACATCTCCGCTGTACATGATGTATCCGTAAGGAGTTCTGTTCAGTAGGGTGGTTGGCAATGAAATGATGCATTTATACAGCAACTGTCTATTTATATGTGTGCCCCTCCCCATATCCACACATCCACATCCTTGACCCATCTGTTTGCTACTAACGATGGCAGCATAATGGACATGTGCAAAAGGCTCTTTTGCGCCTAACTGCTTCCAAATTAAGAGCGTCCACTAGTCTGGAGTGCGCCACCTTATTATCAAATATTTTCAACAAACTGATAAATTTTACCAGTCTCTTCACGTCCCAATGCTCGAGTACACACAGCAGCTCCCCGTTCCTCTCGATAGACGTCTCCTTCGCTTTGATACGATCCGCTTGAACAGAGTTGATTAGGCCTCTGTTGACCATGACGTCATACAGCAACACGTCGACATAAAGAGAGGTAACCAACTGAGGACGTATGTCACCGATAATGCTTCCGCCCGTGATCGGGGGTTGTATAGACAAGTAATATTCCATTGGCTTTAAATGTCCGCTGTACATGATGTATCCGTAAACGAGTCCTGTTCAGTACGGTGGTTGGCAACGAAATGATGCATTTATACAGCAACTGTCTATTTATATGTGTGCTCCTCCCCATATCCAGATCCTTGACCCGTCTGTTTGCACTAACTATGGCTGCAATATTGTACGAGTGCCAAGGACTCCATTTTACTAGTTCTTTGATGCAAGGTTGCGCGTACATGCTTCACAGTTAAGAGCGGCCAGTAGCAGGAAGTGCGCCACCCTATTACCAAACATGTTCAACAAGCTGATAAATATTACCAGTTTCTCAACGTCCCAATGCTCGAGTATACACAGCAGCTCCTCGTTCCTCTCGACAGACGTCTCCTTCGCTTTGAGACGACCCGCTTGGTCAGAGTCGATAAGGCTTTTGTAGAGCATGGTGTCAACCAACAGCACGTGGACATCAAGAGTGGCAACCAACCGGCCACGTAGTGTACCGATAATGCTTTCGCCCGTGATCGGAGGTTGTATTGACAAGTAATATTCAGGTGGCTGCATCACATCTTGGAAGTACATGATGTATCCGTAAACGAGTCCTGTTCAGTACGGTGGTTGGCAACGAAATGATGCATTTATACAGCAACCGCTTATTTATATGTGTGCCCATAGCCCCCCCCCTCCTCCGCATCCTACACTAAAAAAGCATAAAAAACGTTTTTGACAATCCATACTGCAAGATACGATGACATGCGCCAACTGGCATTCTTATCCTTTTTTCGAACCGCCCGTTTGCACAGACGACGGCTGTAAAATGGTATGTGTACCGATGACGCCAGTCGGGGAGAAGCTACATCCGTCAGCAAAGCGCTTCCATGCTGCTCGATTCAGACATTTCACGAGCACGACGTGCGGCCCGGACCGGTTGCAGGTTTTGAGCAACTCGATAAACGTGACAACTTGTTCAAGCCCCAACTCCATGATGATAAACAGCAGCATCTTGTTCTGATCGATGACGGTATCTTCCCCGGTGATACGTGCGGCTTCGTCCTGACTTATAAGACCTTTCTGGAGCAGAGTGTCAATCAGCGAAGGATCGACGTCCAGGCTGGTCACCAACGTGCGCCACTGTGGCCGGAGGATGCTCGCGCTCGAAATCTCAGGTCTGACAGACAAGTAAAAATTCAATGGCTGCAACGTATCGACCCGGCCCATGGTGTATCGGTTAGACACTCCCGTGCAGTACGGCGGTCGGCGATGAAATGATGGATGGATACAGCGACCGGTACTTTTGTAACCACGCCACAAGCAATGACATATAAAAGGACATATAAAATGAAAGAGAACGGGATTCGACACACACGTTTGAAGTACCAAATCATTACCCCCATGGAGTTACGCCACATGATAGTCGGGAGGTCGGAGGCTGATTGCATCACACAGAACAGAACATCATACAGAACGCAGTACGAATATACAAACATCACAACGACACACTGACACACACGCACCTAACCGGGAGAGCGTTCAGAACAGGTTCCCCACATCCGTCATACAGTACACGTTGTACAGAAGAATACGTTTAAATATATACACTACATTTTATTCATTTGTTATTCATTTATACAATAACAAAGGTGCGATTACGAAACACAAATGCGCAAAGTAAGATATATACACAAGTTTGAATCATCAATAAAGAACGTGTCAACGTATGTATGTTATAGAGAGTATCAATACAAAAACAGTTCACTTATCGTATATACAGGCACTTACGCGTTTCACTGTGTGAGCTGGGGCAGGGGAAGCAAAAAGAGTTCCTTATGGTACGTCCTGTTAGGTTCACATGAAACAGGGTTTGATATCTTCTACCCGGTTTCTGCATGTTATACATGTCATATCCTCGTTCTCGCTGCACCTCAACGCACATGTGAAACAGCACCTTATGTGACCGCAGGGCAGAAATATCGTCTTCCGTTTGTTGTCCATACACACTACACAGACTTGTTCATTGGGATCATCTGGAGTCACCGATACGTCGTTTTTCTTTTTCGCACATAGCATATCGCGCATGCGCCTCCACCGTTGACCAGAAGAAACCTGCCCATCCGCCCCGCTTAACGTTCCATTGAAAGGTTCGACCTCGTGACGGGTCGGTTGCTCGACCGTGTTCGTTGTTAGCGATCGTCCGACACGGCCAGCCTGCTTCGGGAAAGCGTGTGCGTTCAATGATTTCACCAGGATATCTCGCGGAACGGGCTGATCATACACCTTCAGCAATCCAATAAACCTGACCAAATTAGGGAGACCCCGCTGAGCGAGGATGTCCAACAAGGCTGTGCTTTTCGCATATTTGTGACACTTGCGGAGTATGGTTTCGGCATTGAACCTGCTGATGATGCCTTCTTCGACCATCGCCTCCTGCAGCAGCGGGTCAACGTCCAGGCAATTAGCCAGCGCAACCCGGTCTGAATTGATAACACTGCGTATCGTAATAGCGGGACTGACAGACATGTAAACGTCGAGTGGATGCAACCAGTCTGGCTGACGTGAAGAAACATGTACACCCGCGCTGCCGCATTTTCCAGTGTGGGGGTCGGCCTGACTGCTTGACGGTTTCCCGGCTGTGTTCCCAGTAAGGGTACCTCCGCCAGGGACACCCTGCTTCCCGAAAGCGCATGCGTTGAGTGATTCCACCAGGATATCCCGGGGCACGGGTTGATCATACTCCTCCAGCAAACCGATAAACCCGATGAAGTTTCGAAGATCGCGCTTCAGGAGGATGGCTATCAACTCGGTGGCTTTTCTACTCATAACAGGGCTGTTGTCTAAAAGTGCAGCGTGGCCCTTGCATATGATGCCTTCCTGGACCATGGCGTTCTGTAGCACAGTGTTGACGTCCAAGTACATCAACAGCTTGATACGGTTTCCTTTGATCACATTTGATATATCGATAGCGGGACGGACAGACAAGTAAACATCGACTGGATGTAGTGTACGTGACATCTCAACACTTTCAAATTTGGGTAGAGGTAACACCGAACAGAACTGCTGCTGGTACTGGTCTGATGTAAGCCCACCAAGTTCTGCTTTATGTAGCTGCCAGACAAGTCATCTGATCGGCAGGAGTTCACTGTGCGCATGTCGAATATATGTATATATATACATGGGAGGGGCGTGTTTCAGACGTAGGTCCATCACTCACGGAATTGACGTTCAAATGATGTCCTTGAACAAACACGTGCATCCCTATTATCGTATTGCGTAAAAAGCAGGCCACATAATAGCTTGTTTTAGACTGTCTGATCATCCATTTACGTTTGGTACGTTTAGTAAACCAGTATTAATCATGACCATATGTACAGAAAAAAAAACCAAGACAAAAATGACAAACTTAACGCTGGTGCATCGCTGATACATAACAGCTACGATGTTAACCTCACGTGCCACCTGAACTCCAGTCTTTACTCCGTCTGTGCCGCATCATTACCTCTAGACACCGGTTCAGTCGACAGATACGTTTCCTCTGTGGACTCACTGGTTGCGTCGCACTCACTGCAATCGAGACATCTGAAACATGTTTCACAGTACGGCCGATTTTTCAGGTAGAGGCCGTGTCTCATATCTGCAGGTAAACGCCGGTATAAATCCTTCATTGAATCATTCAGATATTTTAGTTCATCATACACATCCTTGCACCGAGACGGGTCAAACATAAAACCCCAACATCCGCACAGCATCATGTCCACCGTGTTGAAAAGTTCAATGAATTCCGTACGGTAAGATATTTCCGACCCGTCCGAGGTGGCCATTACTCTTTATTCTTCTCTTCTGTCTTGGGATACTGGTCCAGTTTAAAGGAACGATATATATATATGCCCGCGATACGGATGGGGCACCGACGTATAGAAGGACTGTTCTACAGCGGCTTGACCACCTCAAGTGCGCGCGTGTCTGACGAACGAAACTGTGTCATTGAAACGTGACTTGTATCACTGAAATTGTAAAGCGCAATTAAAGGTCATATAAAACAGCATGTTTACACTGACGACCCATTTACGTTTGGTACATCTGGTAAACAAGTATGATTCATAACCACATTATTACAGCAAAATATAGACGGCCTTGACGCTGGTGCTTAGCTGATACATGAAAACCAGGATGTTATCGCGTTCATGCTGCTGTGACTAACCGCTCAGGACATTGACCGAATGCTTGCGGTCTGGTTTTTCCGATGTTTGCGCAGTTGTTTTGACACATTTGTCCTTGAGTCACAGTCTGGGCGACATGTCTCATCTCCTGTAAAAAGTTGTTTGCGCAGACGTACATTGACACGGTATGACGTGATTTCTCTAGAAAAGGAAGTGAAAACAAAACTTGCACCGGGTGCACTGCTGATTCGTACATCTGATTCGTGGAAACTATATATAAAATATTGTTATTCCCATGTTTTGGCCGTGACTCATTTACCGACAGGACGTTGAACCGGATGTTTTCGTGTGGGTTTTCCATAGCTTTTAACGATTTTGTTTTGACACGTTTGTCCTTGAGTGAAAGTATCGCGGTTATCAGATATATGTAAAAAGTTGTTTTGTTCATGTTGGAATTTCCACAGTATTACGTAATGTCTGGGTTACTGGCTATAAAAGCTCAGCAGTACCAAACATTCAGCAGAACCTGCCACGCACTGCTACCAGCCGGTTGAAACTGCTGCTGCTGTTGCTATTCTCTACATTACAAAAGCAGTCTTCAGCGACATGGGCTCTCGTTCGAAAACGGCAGATATGTCCGCTCGTTCAACGAAGAGAAACTCGCAACCATTGGCGAACTACAGTGGCGGTGATGTGTTCGCGCCGCTTCTATCAGGCGTAGAATGCAAAGAGAAAAGCCGGATCTCTACAATGACGGCGCCTCTGATGAACGACAACATACTCACCGTGCGCAGCATTGGACTGACGGTGAGGAAATGTTCCGACAAGGGTAATCCGGTGAACAGGCGTATCACGCCCGAGTTATTCGACGACTGTTGCGATCTGGCCTGGCTGCGCACGCTCATCTATTACGGGGAGCTGTTGGGAGCGAGCCTGGACGACTGGAGCCGGTTGTACATGTTCTTCATATGCGACCTCGCCCTGTGTCAATCGGACAAGTCCCTGCCCGCGTTTCCATGCTTTATGAAGAACACGGCGGACATGTTCCTGCGTTTCCGATACAATCACTTCCCCTACCTGATGACCGACAACGAGGAGCTGTTTCCGGATTTCCACCGATCCCAATCCATCTCAAAGCTCTTCGGTTTGGAGTATTTCGTCACGGTGCTCACCACAGAGGAACGGCACCTTTCTCTGGCTGAAAATTTCCGCCGGACATTGCGTGGAGATGATCACATTTTGAGCGAGGCCGACGCAGACGAAAGCAAGCTTCTGTGCAATGCGATCGGCGAAGCCATCCGCTGCGTGACAGACAGACTTATAAACAGGGAGCAAAAGGGCAACGATTTGATCCCACTGCAAGAGGACATCAACCGCGTGGCAAAGGAACTGTGCCGCTCAACAGTTTTCGCACACGAGCAGGCCTTGCATGACCTGTATGTGCGTGTACATTCTTGCCTCAAGAAAATGGAGAAAGCAGCCAAAAGCCCTCCCACATACGGCCTGTACACCGGTAAATCGCGCGAACGGTGTGTCCTGAAAAGCTCCAAGAAAGGGGCGATACCATTTACGCTGGTGCCGTATGGCCTGCAAGACGATGCGGGTACGTTTGATCAGGGAGCAACAACAACCAGTGTCACGGATGATACCGCCGACCCCGTTTCCTCTGAACCGTCTGCAGCTGTCGATGCCGCCACCCTGAACGTACAAGCTGAACAGTGGGTGAAAGAAAATGCCGGTCATACGACAGTTGACGTCCAGGATCAACAGGGGAGTCCCGACGGTGCGACAACAGGAAGAACTCACGCCGAGCTCGGGAAGCGGAAACGCGGTCCGTGTCACGCTGCTGACGATCAACCAAGGTTCAGCGCCCCGAGGAAGCGCATACGCATCGATGATACGCCATTTTCACCCATAGGCGGCGGCGACTGCGCAACGCTGTACCCTCCTATTGACAGCTCGCCACAATCGCCCGGCACAGACGCTGACAGGCCGACCGCACACGGGGCGACGAATGGCTCAAACCTGATCCTGAATTACGAAGGGAATGCGACACACTCCACGTCACAGGAGGAGGAAACGACCCTAAAAGCGCCTACGGTAAACGGGCGCCGACCCGCCATACCAGACCCCTACGAAATATCTCTTAATACACCCGCAATGCCGGCCTTGTTGAACATAGATACACAAGACCTGGTATTGCCAGACGAGGTGCGTGACGAAGACGAGGACGGAAGTGTCCGTTTGCACCTCAATCAATCGGGCCCGGCGCAAGAGGGAGATGCGGGTAACGCTTTGGAGAATGAGGTGTCTATCGCCCGCTCAGCAACAAGTCAACGAGACAAAAGCGCGCCACCGTCTGCAGTGGTTGGTGAGCATGAAAGTCCTTATTCTGATATATCAGACGACGAAATGGACAATACCGGGTTACCTGTGGGGGGGACACAACAACATATGGGTACACATTACGATCACATGCACAATGCAGGGACGGACTTGGGACACAGCACTCATTCACCCTTCACGGGACAATTCATGTCGTCTCCCGGCGTGGTCAAAGCCAATGCGCCCGTTTACGCCTGTGCAGGGCAACGGCCGATTGCTGGCGTCACAGTCAATGCGCACTTGTATGACGGGACGGGACTGCAGCAGCAAGGTACGTCCGTTGCAAGCGACCCAAACCCGATGAACATTCTGTACACCGTCGCCCAGCAACTGTCAACATGTGACGTGAATACACAGAATTATATATACACTCCAGCTGCACCTATCGTCGCAACGCCAAACAATGCAACTGCGCATAACTACGCCTCAAACACGGCCGCCATGGATACGCAAGAACTTTGGAATGTGACGAACACGATGACGGACAAGCTGCACAGGGCCATCAGCAGCTTTCAACAGTCGATGGCCATGCTGGAAGACGTCAAACAGAACTTTCAACAGTTGCAGCAACAAGTACTCCTAGTTTTCCCACGGGGATCATCATAAACTGATACTTTCCACGTAAAACGTAATGTGGTTCTGTGTCATTGTGACAAAGCGAGCCAACACGAAACTCAAAAATGCTTGACTGTTTATTGTGTATGGAGATGTAAATATATGCTAAAGGTTATGTTTAGAGTTGATTACTGTTGATCATGTGAAATGTCAAAATGAAATGTCAAAATGAAATGTCAAAATGAAATGTCAAAATGAAATGTCAAAATGAAATGTTAAATGAAATGTCAAAATGGAATATCAAAATGAAATCTTAACATGATATGTCTAACTGTGTATGTTTCAAAACAGCGATCACGGATGATATATATATTATTATACGGCTTAACCATATATGCTTGTCTCATACGTCACCTGACGTTATGCTAAAAGATGATTACTGTTGATAATGTCAAATGTAAATGAAATGTCAAAATGAAATGTCAAAATTAAATGTTAACATGAAATGTCTAACTGTGTATGTTTCAAAACAGCGATAACGGATGATATATATATTATTATACGGCTTAACAATAGATACTAGTCTCAAACGTACGTCTTATTGTTTTCTGAAAAGGACATTGTATGACAGCGTCTGTATGGTATGTGATATAACGTAAAAAACCACTATTGATCAGAGTTTGGGATTGTGGATACTTAATACATAATATTAAATAAATATGGCTTTATATTTTCGGTACGCCCATTTTACATGCCATCATTAAAAATGTCAATATATATATATATATATATATATATATATATATGTAAACATGATAGACTCCATGCTATCGAAATATATTTCACGATCCACTAAGATGCCAGCATTCAGTCATTCTAAGTCTGACTCAGATATTAAATCAGTTACACATATCTCCTCTGTGGACATGGTTAAAATAGTTCCGGTAACATACGATAGGGGGCGCTGCCTCATACAGCACTGGTCAACACAACAAAATAGCCCTTTGCCGGACAACGGTCTACATGACATTTACGAAATACCTGCTAAAATTTTAGGAAAAATATGCCTCCAACGTTCCACGAGTAACATTTACGATATCTTCGCCAGATTTCGCGTGCATCTTGCACAAACGATAATTCTGCCACACACCAAAGATTTAAATGTGTCCCAGACGGCTCCCCTGTGTCTGTGACGTCACACTTTCCATCAGCCAATCAAATCAAGGAACAGTACCTGTTCATGATAACATAAGAAACTCACGTACACAAAGCATGTAGTCCCTGTGGCGCAATGGTTAGCGCGTTCGGCTGTTAATCGGAAGGTTGGTGGTTCGAGCCCACCCAGGGACGTTATACCTCTATGGGCGCTTTTGGCTCCCAGACGGCTCCCCTGTGGGGGAGGGGGGGACTTGAGGGGGCGGGGGCAGCCCCTCCCTCTGCCTTATGTCAAGAAGTAGTAGAGTTGTGGGCCTGTGGCCACCAGGGGTCGGTTGTGTGGTTCAAGTCAGAAGTAGACCAGTTGTAGGTTTGGGGATCGCCGGCAGGGGGGGGGGGGAAGAGTCGGTAGGATGTGAAAGGTCGGTCTGGGTCGTCGAGGTTAGAGATGAAAGGTCAGTAGGGTTTACCGGGGGGGGGACCAGGGGAGTTCTGGGTGGGATCGCCTGGCGGGGGGGAACAGGGGAGTTCTGGGTAGGATCGCCCGGCGGGGGGGGAACAGGGGAGTCCTGGTTGGGATCGGAGGAACAGGGGAGTTCTGGGTAGGATCGCCAGGGGGGAGGAACAGGGGAGTCCTGGTTGGGATCGGAGACGCATGTGAATGGTCAAAGAGTGTTCATCGAATATCATCGGTACTGGAAAAGCCACAGGTGTGCAACGCATGTCAAAGCACTATGGGATCGTTCAGGGTCTCCGCTTGGACCGAGGCCCCTATAGAAATTTCTCCACAGGGGTCGTGGTGGGGGCTTCGCCCCCGGGGTATATTCTTTGTAGGGATCGATCCCCCATAAAGTATTATCCCCGGGGCGAAGCCCCCATGAGGAATTACATGGAAGGCCCGTGGTGGGGGCCTCGCCCCCAGGGGATAATACTTTATGTGGGATCGATCCCTACAAAGAATATACCCCGGGGGCGAGGCCCCCATAAGGAAATATATGGAAGGCCCGTGGTGGGGGCCTCGCCCCCAGGTGATAATACTTTATGTGGGATCGATCCCTAAAAAGAATATACACAGGGGGCGAGGCCCCCATAAGGAATTACATGGAGGGCCCGTGGTGGGGGCCTCGCCCCCGGGAATAATATTTTATGGGGGATCGATCCCTAAAAAGAATATACACAGGGGGCGAGGCCCCCATAAGGAATTTCATGGAAGGCCCGTGGTGGGGGCCTCGCCCCCAGGGGAAAATACTTTATGTGGGATCGATCCCTAAAAAGAATATACCCCGGGGGCGAGGCCCCCATAAGGAAATATATGGAAGGATCGTGATGGGGGCCTCGCCCCCGGGAGAATACTGTATGGGGATCGGGGCGCCGAAGGCGCCAATACACAGATGTATGTATGGAGGGCGCCTTCGGCGCCTCGATCCCTAAAATGAATATTCCCGGGGGGCGAGGCCCCCACCACGTGCCTTCCATGTATTTCCTTATGGGGGCCTCGCCCCCAGTGTATATTCTTTGTAGGGATCGATCCCACATAAAGTATTATCCCCTGGGGGCGAGGCCCCCACCACGTGCCTTCCATGTAATTCCTGATGGGGGCTTCGCCCCCTGGGTATATTCTTTGTAGGGATCGATCCCACATAAAGTATTTTCCCTTGGGGGCGAGGCCCCCACCACGGGCCTTCCATGTAATTCCTTATGGGGGCCTCGCCCCCTGGGTATATTCTTTGTAGGGATCGATCCCACATAAAGTATTTTCCCCTGGGGGCGAGGCCCCCACCACGTGCCTTCCATGTAATTCCTGATGGGGGCTTCGCCCCCTGGGTATATTCTTTGTAGGGATCGATCCCACATAAAGTATTTTCCCCTGGGGGCGAGGCCCCCACCACGGGCCTTCCATGTAATTCCTGATGGGGGCCTCGCCCCCTGGGTATATTCTTTGTAGGGATCGATCCCACATAAAGTATTTTCCCCTGGGGGCGAGGCCCCCACCACGTGCCTTCCATGTAATTCCTGATGGGGGCTTCGCCCCCGGGTATATTCTTTGTAGGGATCGATCCCACATAAAGTATTTTCCCCTGGGGGCGAGGCCCCCACCACGGGCCTTCCATGTAATTCCTGATGGGGGCTTCGCCCCCGGGTATATTCTTTGTAGGGATCGATCCCACATAAAGTATTTTCCCCTGGGGGCGAGGCCCCCACCACGGGCCTTCCATGTAATTCCTTATGGGGGCCTCGCCCCCTGTGTGTATTCTTTTTAGGGATCGATCCCCCATAAAGTATAATCCCCTGGGGGCGAGGCCCCCACCACGGGCCCTCCATGTTATTCCTTATGGGGGCCTCGCCCCCTGTGTGTATTCTTTTTAGGGATCGATCCCCCATAAAGTATAATCCCCTGGGGGCGAGGCCCCCACCACGGGCCCTCCATGTTATTCCTTATGGGGGCCTCGCCCCCTGTGTGTATTCTTTTTAGGGATCGATCCCCCATAAAGTATTATCCCCTGGGGGCGAGGCCCCCACCACGACCCCTGTGGAGAAACCGCTATAGGGGCCTCGGCCCCAGGGGAGATTCTGTGGTGATCGGAACGATCCCATTGCTTTGACGTGCGTTGCACACCGTTGGCTTTCCCAGTACCGATGATACCCGACGATCACTCTTTAACCATTCACATCCGTATACGAACCCACCTAGGACTCCCCTGTCCACCCCCCCCCTTGTGACCCCTGTTGACCTTTCACCTCCGACCCGATCCCACTCACAACTCCCCTGTTCCCCCCCCCCCCGGCGACCCCTGCTGACCTTTCCCCTTCGACCCGATCCCATCCAGAACTCCCCTCCCCCCCCCGGCGACCCCTGTTGACCTTTCACATCCGACCTCGACGACCCCAACCGACCTTTTACATCCAACCGACCCTTATTCCCCTCCTGCCGGTGATCCCCAAACCTACAACCGGTCTAGTTCTGACTTGAACCACACAACCGGCCACAGACCCACAACTCTACTACTTCTTGACATAAGGCAGAGGGAGGGGCCGCCCCCTCCCCCCCTCAAGTCCCCCCCTCCCCCACAGGGGAGCCGTCTGGGACCCAAAAGCGCCCAGAGAGCGCTCTCAACTGATAGTATAATAGACTCGGCCTGCTTATATAGTAGGGTTGTGGACACATTGAAATCTTTGGTGTGCTTCAGATTGCACGTTTGTGCAAGATGTACGCGCAAACTGAAAAAGATATCGCAAATGTTACTCGTTGAACGCTTAAAGCATATTTTTCCAAAGATTTTAGCACATATTTTGTAAATGTTGTGTAGACCGTTGTCCGGCAAATGGCCATTTTGTGTTGCTGACCAATATGACGGTGTCAGTATCGCCACCTGCCGACGACAAGTGGAACTATATCAGATAGACAACGGATTTATCTAATTAAGTTGCACATATGAAACAACATTGAAATCTTTGGTGTGCGGCAGATTTCACGTTTGTGCAAGATGTACCTGCAAACTGGAAAATATATCACGAATGTCACTCGTTGAACGTTTGAGGCATATTTTTACTAAAATTATTGCAGGTATTTCGTAAATGTTGTGTAGACCGTTGTCCGGCAAATGGCCATTTTGTGTTGCTGACCAATATGACGGTGTCAGTATCGCCACCTGCCGACGACAAGTGGAACTATATCAGATAGACAACGGATTTATCTAATTAAGTTGCACATATGAAACAACATTGAAATCTTTGGTGTGCGGCAGATTTCACGTTTGTGCAAGATGTACCTGCAAACTGGAAAATATATCACGAATGTCACTCGTTGAACGTTTGAGGCATATTTTTACTAAAATTATTGCAGGTATTTCGTAAATGTTGTGTAGACCGTTGTCCGGCAAATGGCCATTTTGTGTTGCTGACCAATATGACGGTGTCAGTATCGCCACCTGCCGACGACAAGTGGAACTATATCAGATAGACAACGGATTTATCTAATTAAGTTGCACATATGAAACAACATTGAAATCTTTGGTGTGCGGCAGATTTCACGTTTGTGCAAGATGTACCTGCAAACTGGAAAATATATCACGAATGTCACTCGTTGAACGTTTGAGGCATATTTTTACTAAAATTATTGCAGGTATTTCGTAAATGTTGTGTAGACCGTTGTCCGGCAAATGGCCATTTTGTGTTGCTGACCAATATGACGGTGTCAGTATCGCCACCTGCCGACGACAAGTGGAACTATATCAGATAGACAACGGATTTATCTAATTAAGTTGCACATATGAAACAACATTGAAATCTTTGGTGTGCGGCAGATTTCACGTTTGTGCAAGATGTACCTGCAAACTGGAAAATATATCACGAATGTCACTCGTTGAACGTTTGAGGCATATTTTTACTAAAATTATTGCAGGTATTTCGTAAATGTTGTGTAGACCGTTGTCCGGCAAATGACCATTTTGTGTTGCTGACCAATATATTGGCGTCAGTATCGCCACCTGCCGACGACAAGTAGAACTATATCAGATAGACAACGGATTTATCTAATTAAGTTGCACACATGAAACAACATTTGTGCGGACTGCATACTTTAATTGAACTGGATGTTTTGTGTGCCTTTATGTATTTATAAAATGTATCAGAAAATGATCATGAATCACATATGCGGATGATCATGGCATAAAGAAGACCGTGAAACTTTCATATTTTATTCATTATATAAGTTCCGTCTTATGAGTTCCACAGGTATTGTGACGTAGATTCAGGCAAAACATTGTTGAAAATAACGAGTACATCAAGTTTTTATACATATTTTTGAAATATTGTCACATATGCATTTATTTAAAATTTCGTTTTCTGAGTTTGGAAGTATCAAGTGATATCAACATCTATTAGTATGTTTGTCGTATCTGGTTGATCAGATCCATATAACATCTGGTTGTTCAAACGATTTTCGTGCATTCGCATTGGATGTGCCTAAAATATACATCTGGGTGACGAATGGTTTTGATGTACCCGTCTTCTTCTTTTTAAAAAATGTATATAACGTGAAAGTACACCTCGGCGTGCAGGGTTTTCTGTATCGGGTGTTTAATCTGAAACCGATCGCCAACGACAAAACTAATTTATGAATACATGCAAACACGCAGACAGTTATCGAGCAGCGATGAAAAAGCAGATTACCAGCAAACGTATTAAGATCATACCAGGGACGAACCCTGTTTAACCACATTTCAACCCGTCACCCCTCATATACATATATATATATATATTCATGTGAGCTTGAGAAGCCGTCACCCCTTGTTTCATGGCGGGTGAGACCTTCCGAATACATGCATCCCATTCAAGCCACGCCCACGCAACACATTGTGTTTGACGTACCCAACAGTTGCGGACGTGTGCTCATTCTTGATTATACTTCGGACACAGCGTGATGCATTCGCTCCCAGCCGACGACCAGTTAACCAGCAGGTTGTGCGACAAGAACGAAATGACATATCTGATGGACAATTTGATGGGTCACGCGGAGCTACTTTTGAAGAAGATCAAAGTCCTTGACGACAGATCAACTGATGTATTTCCCAGATCGTGGCAGTGTGTGGAACTGGTTGACGGCGTGGACCCGTGGCCACCCAGCCTCTGCTTGAGTATGATAACTGATATCGGGAGAGGGTACGGGATCACACTTGATGAGGCTACTTTGACGGCTGTGTATAAAACGGAACCGTGGGTCAGCTGGCACAGGATATGCCCTTCGATCACAGTGAACATTACACGCATGGTCCCGACGGCTGAAGCCCGATGCCTGGCTGTGTACATATTGTACTGCTTCTTTAGCAAAGAGTACCGAGTGTCTCACGCTGACAGCGATTTCCACAGGGGTCTGCTGTGTTTAAATTACTGCCCATGTAGCCGATACCAAATGAGGAATGTAACCTCTCGTTGCTGTTGTGTGTCACTTGGTTCTTTCTCGTGAAAGCGTCATTGTGTACCCGATATCTGACAGCGTACGTCACACACAATGACACCAGTGCATACATCTCCTCATTGTGGTTTTTTATATCTATATGTGTTCATGTCGCGTGGGATAATGCATCTCAGAAACGTATCTTCGCTCATGCAGTGGACTGACCTTGAAATGAGGCCATTTTTTGTTATGTCACATGAGCTCTGCCGTTACTCACATTTGAATTTGGTAAACAATTTTGAGCCTATCCCGTCAACATCCAGGCATGCGCACTGCCTGGACTGTACATGTTCGAAAACATATAAAAGCTGCGGTGATGTCTAGTTGCCAGGCACAATTCCTGTGGGAGCCCTACCACGACCATGGCTTGTTCTTCACATTGGCACGAGACGTTTTACGGCATACTGCCCCGTTTGGCATCTGCACTGTACGTGAAACAGAGTCTGCTGCCTGACGAGCTGTTGGCAGAGGGGTTTCTCGACAGGGACGAGCTGGATAATGTCAGGGCGAAGATGACTAATTCGGAACAAGCCGAACTGTTGCTGCACACACTGGCGGATACGAACACTCCCAGAAGGCTTGACAAAGCTATGAAAATTATAGGGCGTCATCACCCAGACGTTTTGCGGATGTATCAAGATCGCATGAAAGCACTGAGTCGGGATGAGAAAAAGGCTCGACCACACGGTTCGCCTCCGGCTAAGGTGTCTTC
The DNA here is from genome assembly GCA_026874595.1 of Sipunculus nudus. Lineage (NCBI taxonomy): Eukaryota > Metazoa > Annelida > Sipuncula > Golfingiida > Sipunculidae > Sipunculus > Sipunculus nudus. The sequence continues at coordinate 2,524,896 of CM049317.1, forward strand.
GTCTTGGAACGACAGTTTTTACAAAATACTTCCCGGTATGGCCGACAAATTAGACGTGCTGCATAGCGACGTAGTTGATGTACTTGCTGCGCGAGGGTTTATCAACGACAACATGGTCGAGCAGATACGTGTTCACAGGATAAACACGGCCCAAGCCAGAACACTCCTGTACCTCCTTCTTGATAACAACGGTGTATATGAACTTGATGCTGCCATGGAGTTGCTGCGCGGCCATTACCACGCGCATGTGTCGGATTTTTATAAACAAGGTATGAAACATCTCGATCGTCCCATGCTGGTGGACAACGTGAACAACCGTTCGTAAGCATGTACGCCCCGTCTAAGGCACTGTATATACACATCAAACGCTGGAAGTGTTGGAGGTCCAGATGCTGATATTAACTCGTGTATTCGGGATTTTTCGAAAGAACTGATTGTTTGGTCTTTGAGCATACGCAACGATGTAGCATATTTATACAATGCACGCATATATATGACTGTTTGAAACGTGGGATTAACGTACGGGACGTGTTTCATAACGGACCTAACGTCACAGCCAGCTTTCCAGGCAATAAGGTTTTGTATAACAGGTTGTTTTGCATGTGATATGTTTTTGTCTATCCTGTAATCTATATGACACGTAATAAAAAGGCATAAATGAATTGCATCCTGTATTGTATCAGAGTATGATGGGCTTTATGCTATGTGTGTGTATGTAAGTGCGTGTGTAAAACAAATTATCTATAAGATACCATGGGAGTCGGTACACGTCACTATATGAAATAACAGGATGGTAACAGAGTTCTCACTGGATGGCACCATATTTTTTCAATTTTGTTTGTCCTATCACGGTCTCTTAGATGATGTCCACATTTAACCGTGCATCTCTGTCACAACGCGTTGCATCAGGGTTCCCCTTAGATATTTGTTCTACTCCTCCGGTTTATGTATGAAACTCGGCAACGGCAACCGTCCAACTATCTTCAAGAACGAAGTTGATACCCACTGGACCGCATGTTGATCCGTGTGCGTCATCACAGATTCAGAAAAAAACTATATTTGGATACGCGCAATGTATGCTTGCTGATGGTATTATGTTAACGTTTCTGCCACACGTGTGTCATCCCCTCCTTCGCGTGTAAACGTCATCACACGTGACTATATAACCATCACCGGGTAGCATGAACGCCACATGCGCACAGTCTTGTGAGAAGGACAGGCATGGGTGCCGCTGGTGGTGACTGGATTTCGTGTTCGCAGAGGTTTGCTTACCATTTGGTACTGTTTTTTGTATTGATGGGGTGTATCCTCCGGCTTACTTTATTTTTTGTACTGTACAGTGACCTATGTCTGGCAACATATGTGACTCCTAGATCGGCTGCGCCTTCTCCGTACCATGTATTCAGATTCTTCGACATCAATCTGACAAACAGCGAGGCCCAGTATGCGTGCGGTATGTTACAGGATGGCAGGTGGTACCTGCCTGCACCGGATGACAGCCATGACGGGTTATCGTTCCACACAGAATTGACTGATTTCATGAACAGTACTGGTATTTCCGAAGCGTGGATTTCGCTGAAAGGGAACAAACTCAAAGAATGGCGGGTGTCCTGGACGAAACCTTTCAAAGGCAGGGTACAGCATAACGGGGAGCAACACAGACACTGCGCCAGAATACAATCTCGATATGAAGCTGCTGTGAGTGAGTCGTGTAATGACGACGTCAAAATGTTTGTATGCGTTGTACCGTCTTCTAGCCATCTGTTCTTCAGTAATCTCTGCAACGGACAGTACGGACCGTGCTACGCGATATTGCGTGGCGCCGCAAGTTGGTTTGCGGCTAAAAGCATGTGCGTTTACATAGGGGCACGCTTGGCCGTGGTTCATAATGGGGAGGAAGCTAAAGCGCTGAATAAGTTCATAAAATCTAAGATATCCGGTGCAACGGAATATTGGGTGGACATGGTGAACCACGTTTGGCAATACCGTCTGCGCGGAAACCAGACTGCGGTTCCCGACATGTACTTTTGGTACAGACAACGACCTGCCACCGGGAAAAACTGTGCCGTTGTAAGGAAATACCCAGACGGATATTTCTGGGAAGCTGTGGACTGCGAAAGCCGCCATCAAATCGTCTGCATGAGTCATCGTTCTCTATCGACAAGACGTAATGGCGCAATGGTCAACGTGCCTACACGCTACACGCACAACGCATCGGATACTGCTGCTACTGAGACATATTCTTCCGCGTCATCACACCGCTCTATATCGCACGCCGTTATCATACGTATGTGTCTATCACTGTGCGTCAGTATCATTACGTCGATCTAAAACATCAGACTGAAGGGTCATGCAAACAATACGCCCACATATGGGGGATTCACATGCGCGGAAGATATTACCCAGGAAGTAACATGACACAACGTGATGCATGTAAATTACTTGCTTATCAGATATTTCCTTTTTTTTGTGCGTAGGCCGGTGAGGCGGATGTTTTAACACTCCTGATGCTGTAACGAAAATTAAACCTGGTTTTTCCCGAAACATTCCCGGGGTGTAACATGACGCAATGTCACGAACTTGACACGACGACTGTTGCATCACGCAGCTATATAAAGACCAGGTCTGCCGGAGATTTGAATCATATTCGCCCAGTCTTCACAGCAGCCTGGTGTTCCGTCGGACCGAAGCCTCTGTTGCAGTAAGTGTTGTTACGTGTTACGCTTGTTCTATGCTAGAACACGTTCTCTCAGTGTGTGAATGCTGTTCCGTATCATCATGCTACGTTTCCATCTGCTGTATCTGTTGTTGTTCGTCTCTACGTCTGCTGGCCGTCCACATCCCGCGTTCCGTTCTCTCGGGTTGTCTTTGACAAACGCTGAAGCCGGGCTCGCGTGCAGTATCTTAGGAGGGGAGACGTGGGCCCTGCCTGTACCCGACAATGTGTCAGACGCTGTAGCGGTTCATCAAAGACTGACTGCCTTCATGAGCAGCGCTGGTGTTACGGAATCATGGATCTCTCTGAAAGGGAAGATGCTCAAACAGTGGCGCGTGTCTGGCCGTTATCGTTTCTGCGGTACTATACGCCAGGTGTACAATATGCCGGGGCAACATTGCGCTCTGTTGAGACCTAGGGGGAACACCCTCCTCCCCTTCTACTGCAATGGACGCGACGTAGACTTTGGTTATGTCTGCGAACTGCCTACCGCTACCGGGTGTCCTCTGTGGTTTTCAGGACATTACTGTGAATGCAAACACCAGAACGGACCTTGCTACATATTCGGACCTGGTGTCAGCAGTTGGTTTGAGGCTAGGAATCTGTGTGTTAGTATAGGAGCGCGGTTGGCCTCGGTCAAGAACGAAAAAGAGATAAAGGCATTGTCCAGAGTGCTCTACAAGTCTGTTTTAGCGCGTCACGTGTACTGGCTTGATGTTGTGGACCACGTTTGGGAATACCATTTCTCAGGCAACCGGTCTGCTATTCCAGACATTTACTTTTGGTACAAAGACCAACCTAAGCCAAATATAAACTGTGCCATCGTCAGGAAATTCCCCAAAGGTTTCTTGTGGAAAGCTGTGCCGTGCCACAGCCGCCACCAGGTGATTTGTATGAACACCATCGAACGGCACCAGAGCGTCGCGTCTGCGTACGACTTATCTGTCAGCCCGGCTCAGGATACTGCCACCTCCCGGTACCCGCTCCGTATTCCTCATCAGCTGCACGTACATGCGTTTGCCGATCCCTCAGGACTTTCTGCACGTGATCCAGGTGTATGCCAAGACGCAGACATGTCGTCAGGAGACGACTCTGAACCAAGCGCTCCGTATATACTATTATCAGGCAGCAGCCCTGCACCTAACACTGTTTCTCCTATATCCAACAACGCAAACAAAGACGGCTATGTTAATGTACGTTCGTTGACAAGTCCCAGTCCCATGATACCCGTCGATCCACAGCCCGATATTTCCACAGTTGCTCCCACAAACGCAATGAGAAATCTGTCTGCCGGTTTTCGAAAGCCGTGTGCAGACACGTTACTGCTGCTGTCTATTGTCACCAATGCTTTAAACGTCTGCATACGTTAAGATTTGCTGCAGTCGAGGAGGATAAAATGAAACAAGGACCTTTCTGTCGCATTCGGACGACTAGCTCTGTATATACTTAGACCATGTATAGTATAATCAAGATGTTTTCTTTTGTACAGTTGTTAGTGTCATGCAGTTTGTGTGTTATGATATATATTTGGAATTGTACAGTGTTTCATACGTGTTAACCACCCCATTTATCTGTGTGGGTAGGGTAAGGCAAGGGTGACTGTATACATCGTGTGAAGTGTAGCTTTATAAAATAAACACATTTGTACTATGTCAAGGTTTGTTTTGTTTTTATCTCTCATGCTCAAACACGAAATGATTGTGAACCCACTTGTGAATGACTGTTTGTGAATCCACAAAACCTTTATTCTTTTTTAACGCGACACTAATGTTTTGTTACGGTAGATTCAACAACATCACTTTATAAACACATAACACATCGATTTGCATTTTATACAAACATTCGATTTAACACAGGCCCTCCATGTTCACAGTGCGGGTGCGTACACCCTTGCGCATTGCTTCAACAGTTGGTCGGGTGACAGGGCCCCTTCCTGGTATTGTGCCCACAGCTCGAACAAGCGACCTTGCATGTCCCTGTACAGTGACCGTTGGTAGCGGGCGACTTTATGTTCTGGCAACAGCTGCACCTGAACTCTTATGTTTAAGGCCTCCTCGTACAGGAGGGCTATCAACAGGTACAGAGAAATATTTGCCCTTTTCACCCGGCTTTGTATCCTGCGGTGCCACCCTTCACAGTCATTGTTGGTTCTCACGCTCTGCATGAATCCGGACCAGGCGGCGGGAGGCCACGTTGTAGAGTTTATCCACGTCTTCCGCACGTAGCGGGTCAACCTGCGCAGTGACTGTTTAAGTGTGGCGTTTTCCAGACGGTTGAAAGCTCCTGCTATCTCCGATGCTGGTAGGAACGGCAATGCTAGCAATCGTCGGCATGTCTTGTGTACCAGGTTGTTGCGGGAGTAGGCCGACTGCAGGCCCAGGCTTTGCACATGCCTCCATACGGCTTGGGTCCAGTGGAAAGCGCATCCTTTTAACCGGACGCTCGGCATGACCTTCCTGACGGCGTTCCATACAGCCTTCTCGAAGTCCAGCATTATTTCTTGTACGCATGTGGTCGGGGGCAGCAACCCCATCAAGTGTTTGAAAACGTCAACGTAATCCTTTTCACGTTTCCCGGACATCAACACGAACACCAGTGGGACCTGTTTGTAAGTGTCGTTGCGGCGTATGAACACGTGCACGCTGTACAACTGGGTGAAAGGTTGTTTCACGAGCTTGAAGGTGCCGTCCATGTACCACCGTTTCGCTTTGGCGAGCAGTTGCAGCATGTTGCGTGTTGCAAACACGAGGTGCCTTTTGCCGTCGGTGTGTATGTCACCGTGCAGGAAATCTGTTGGGACGGCTCTTTCTTCCAAGTGGAAGTCGAGGTTCCTGGGATGAGGAGGTCTCTTGTTCTGTCTGTGCCTGTTTGCTGCGCGTATCAGGTGTTTGGTTTTAGGTATGGCCGTGCAGATTTCGCCGGGTTTCAGGTCCCTGCGTAAAACCCCTTCCACCACCTCGCCTGCCGGCGCGAACAGGTCAGCTTCTGCCTTTTTCTTTATGCTCCACGATATCTCGGCAGCCCTGTGAGCACCCGGGAGGGGACCGTGTGTGTGGGAATGAATGCCGGGTTGGAAATGGTGTTTGCCGCCTCTTGTTCTTTGCACGACGGAAGCTTGGCAGCGGGCGCGTTTGTTGCGTTTGATGCAGTTCCAGTAGACGACGCCGTTCCTCCGGAATTTCACTGTGAAACTGTACCCTGTATCTGTGAAAAGTTTGTCCTTACCCCGTTTGCTGCCACCGGATACCAAGTGCCATTTTGTCCGGTTCGCCTGATCGAGGGGCGTTTCCTGTTCGGCGTCGGCGTGTTCGTCATCGCTTCCTGTGACCGACGTTTCGTCAAACACGTCAGGCGTCCCGTAGATGTCTGCAGCGTCACGTTGTCCTTGACCTTGTCCGCTCTTGCTCAGGCACCGAGGCGAGTTCTGTGTTGATCGCGGGCTCGAGTGGCAAAAGCCAGACAGTACGTCACAAAGGCTGACGTGGAGGTTTTTTTCCTTGTCCGGGCCAGAGGGACTGCTTTCAACGCTGCTGCTGTTTATGTCGTACAGGGTGACGGAAAGCCTCTGCCTTTTGTTTTTGGGTGATGCTTCTGGCGTTGAGTTCGACCGTTTCTTCTGTAACTGCATGTTTTCCGGGTTCGAACGTCGCTCGCACTGGGTCGGCATGTCATCTGTGCAGGGCAATATTTGCTAATGTGACGGCCCGCATGTCACAACACATGCTGCGAGGCGGTGTCGGTTGTCATGGGAGCCACTGCTGTGTATGCAAATACTGACCTAGATAACCAGAACATCGTTACGCCCATACACGTGTTTCAGTGAAGACAGGGATAGTGGCGGGCAGGGGCGGGGAGAGGAATGGTGAGCGAAACGCATTTGAGTGGTATGACATCAGTTTACAAAAGCTTCAGCCGGGCAATCCGTGTTGCAATAATCAGGGAAGGGAGAGGGTTAGGGACCTGCTATCTGGATTTGAGCATACATGATCAAACGTTAGACTGTGTTTGCAAATTGTGAGGGGAGGTATTTGCTACGTTCCGTTCGTACAGACATACATGTTTCAGTCCCATCTTGATTCGCGCAGGGCATCATCAAACGAAACAAACACGTTCAACCAAGTACATATTGTTTATTAAAACTAACTATAAAACGTCAAGAACAACTGAAACACAATATACACTGTAACCAATTCAATACATGAATATAATACATGAAAATTTTAACACAAGTCCTTCACACAAGTCTTTTCACTTACACGCAGCCATTACGAAGCCGGTCAAATGTTTTGATCACGGACAGCATGAGGTGCGCCGGGTATCGTTTGGACTCGCGACCAGTCTTACAGATTTCGCTTGGACGACGTCTGGTTCTGTTGCAACTCTCACTTTCCATACACTTTGATACGTGTGCCCGGTACCTGTGCCAGCCAAACATGTGTTGCAGCTGTTCGTGCACGCGTAAACCCACTTGCCGAACGGGGTGGCGACGCATCCGACGTTGTACGTTTTTCTTTCAATTTTTGCGTATTGCGTGCGTACGAGCGTGAACATTCCGGTCGCGGCGTCGCAGTTGGCGAGTTCCAACTCCCATCCCAAGGAGAACCACATGTAAAACAACGTGAAACTAATGAACCTGGCGTTCCGCAGTGACAATATCTTTTCCTCTGGTATCTCCAGTACGAGCCGGTGGACGTCAGTCTTATCACTGTGTGTCCTTTTCCCTCTGACTGCGTACATTGTTTTCTGGAGCTTACATCCGAGCACGTGAACCAGGGCGTTCAGCATGATGTGTGGTTGCTTGTCGTGGTCTGTTCCCTCTGACAAAGCAGGCATATCGGTATCCAGCTTGGTGGGCATTTGGAAACATTCCCCCATTGAGCGCCAGGTGTCGCACAGGATGCGAAAGATGTCTTTGCGGCGCGGTATTTGTTTTGCCGTCAGCAGTGATACTTTCGTGCTGACGTGTTTTCCGATATGCAGCATACACACGTTACGAATGTGAACCCTTGACGCCTTGCGGAGCATTGTCTGCGGCGGATCGCGCACCTGACGTTCGGTGTACCGGTGAGACGTTACATCCACAACGGGCATGCAGCATATCTGTTGGAACAGGTGTCCTTCGTTCGAAATCACGTGTTTCACACACGGTCGGTAAACAGTCTGCGGGTTTGCTTCAGCGGGTTCCCCTGTTTTCGTGTTAAGGATGGGAATCTGTTGTATCTGGTGCACACTCAGTAAACCTGCTTCCAAGCAGGTCAGGGGCGCGTTTACGGTGTATCCCATGTGCCACAGCAGGTACAGCAGGTACGCAACACCATATTGACCGAGCGCACTGTGATTGCCAGACAGATCAAAAGTCATCTCACCCTCGGGACCCGTGAACAGCCACTCTATGTCGTGCATCTGACAGATCCCCTCTACGGTTTTCAAGGAGACTCCTGATTCCTTCAATGTCCTGCAGTTGTCGGTGTGTGAGGAATCCATGGTGAACCGCGACATGTCGCGCATCATTGTTTCCCATGTCTCCATACACAGGGACGACGGTAACCCGTGCTCACCGTCTGCACTTGATCTCAGTCTTTCCTGGTCACGCCACATCTGTTGGGTTGACCAGTTGAGTGCTTTGATGAGTACACGTGCTTTGTTATCGCGAACACGTAAACGCGCAGACATACCCGGTAGCAGTCCTCCTTCCACATCTGCTCTTGAATATATGTTGATCGGAACGAATGGAACACTGTGCAGACGGTCTGCCATCCTTTGTTGTGGCACCTTGTGCGCACAGTTAGACTTGCAGTAACAAAGTGTGTCTGATCTGTAACGGCGAACCGGTTAAATATGTTCACGGCAAGGACAAACAGGCGGCCAAAACCAGCCAATAGGCGCTCTCAGAAATAGCTTGTCTAAGCATGACCCGCGTGCTGACGTCACGCCGTACTTGCACCTGCACGTAGAAAATGTTAGCGCCAATAGCCGTTGCGCAATCTGGCTGGTTCAGGCAAGAATCACCCGTACCCGTCATGTGAAATAATGACCGTCAGCTACGACCTGCACGCAGGAACGAGAGTCCATCGGTCGCCACTTTATGGTTGACACGAGTCGCACTGGCGTGCGGCACTGCGGGCACGGAATGTGTTCCGTGGTTGCTACTCCTCTCGCTCTGTTGTCTGTATGTACTTGTGCCATTTTTTTGTAACACGCAAGGCACACGTAATGTTCGCACTGGCTGAACACCACGTATTCCGCCTGCCCGCTTTTCTTCGGGTGATCGCGTGCAGCTTCCTCACAATTCTCCTGGCAGACGCTGCAAGATAGACGGCATGTCAGCATGCACCCGTGCCCCATGCGTTTCATAACCCCGTTGAAGATGTCAAGCATTTCATTGTAACTGCAACCGTAACACAAGTCTGATATCAGATGGATCCAGGCCAATTTCCGTACCTGCCTCTCACAGGTTATCTGGTGTGTCCGCCTGTTCCTGAATACGTGTTCCGTATCGGCGTATGTCTTCAGGACCGCGTTTCTCGCGGCTTTCAGGTAACTGTTTACTGACGTGCGGAGGTATCTCATTGTATCCTTACGTTGTTTGCGTGGACGATCACTTTCCTCGAAGTGTACGCTATCTGTGGTACGTTCATCAGCGAGGTGTGACACGCCTGGTGTCTCACGCGACATCGTCTTCCAGTAGGTGCTTTGCAAAAGCCTCGTGAGAGATAGTTTGTAAACGTCGGCCTCGTGAACACCCGAAGCGCTCAGCTGCTGCAGGTGTCTGCGGCTTGCTGTCAGGCGAGGGATAAAGTCCGCTTGTTCCGATAAGCTTGCCAGGTACTTCGGTACGTGCGGTGTCAGTTCGCCTGCCGTGTATGGAATGTGATTATCGTCACGTTACACGTCCTGCGGTAATCGCTTCTCGTTCAAGGTTGCTTCCGTTTTTTTATCCAACCGACCGAGTTCACGGGTGCCCCACCAAATGAGATGTCTTTCCAGGCTCCACAGTCCCAGTGCGGCGTCTTCGTCGATGGTACGTGGGGTGTCGGGGTGGACTACATGTGTATGTGGTACAGATGATATCGATTCCGATTCCTCCCGCCTTTGTCTCGCACCGAGAGATTCTCCGTTGCCGGCCTCAGTTCTCCGTCGTAAGCTGATGGGCGCCAGAGGTTGCAGAGACTGTAACACGTCGTGGTTTAAAACCGACATGCCCATCCGCTTTGCCCATCGTTACTCGTACGTCTGCAATGACTGCGCCTGTCAGGAGCGACTGCCACGTTTTTAATACTGTCACCTTTGGGGCACGCGTGTCTTCCGGCGGAGTGCTGTTTTCACAAACGGGTGCACCTCTCCAGCGGGTCACGGGTCGTGTTGACAATGCCCTCTCCGGGTCTATCAAACCGGTCTCAGGGTTACAGGCATCCAGAGGATGCAGCCGTGGGTACAACATCTTCATACACGTTGAAAACCCCCGTCCCTGTCCAACAGCATATTCCGTTTTGCTGATTTCGGCGTCTTCTTTAGCACAGGCGGTTTCTATCGCACACACGGCTGTCCTGTACGCAGCGGATGCGATATGGGAAATATCCGCTTCCCGCTGTTGTGGATTGTATCCCGGGACACCGGCCAACCAGCTGTTGTGTTGTGCGATAATTTCCCACGTGTACACGAGGGATCCGAAATCGACCGGCGAAGCTGTTAATAACCGGGGGAATACCTGTCGTTTGAACCTCACGAGCGTTGGTACGCGGCAGACCGGCATGTGCCTGGCCATATCAAATATGAATATACAATACGCAGTTGTGGCAGGGCAAGGTTTGCACGTTATCGATGTGACACACTTGTATATTGCTGTGCACCACCTGAGCAGGCGAGACCTGCGACATGTGCGGTTGGATGTTTCGTTGCGTAAACCGAACAGCGACATCTTGCACGTGAGGAGGGGCACGGCATCTGGAGGGTGTGAAGGCATCTTGTTCACTGGGTGCTTATATTTCTGCAACCCAACTTTTGTATTGGTATTCCTGTTGTAGATGGAGTACTTTGTACTCTCACGTGACTCTGCATGGTTTAATGCTGCCCGCAGTTTCATCGAATAAATGTCAGAAACATTTAGCTGAAATCCGTTTCCTCTGTCTTCTGTTTGTGCGCGATGGTGTATGTATTTCATGTTGCGCCCGCAGATATCATATCGACCGCACGTTACATTTCTCAAATAACAAAATGTCAGCTGTGTTTAATAGCATACTATTTGTCACGACTAAACGTTGGGTCACATTTTCCTACACAACCTGTTGTACGCCACACCGAGTCCAATCATTGTACAGGTCAGCCCGAACAGTAAAAAAATCATGGCACCCCAGTAACATTTGCGGAGGCGACGTCCCCGGGCAAGGTACAACAGGGCTGACACACTCAGGTCGTGCGGCTTACACTGCATCCTTGGTTTTTTTATCGTGACCTGGCCGACCGGAAATACAAACCGCGCGATGCTCTGGTCGTTAGCCAAACGGGTCGCCCTCAGCACTGAAATCGTGTCACTATTCCGGGTAAAATGTAATGAACTGTTACACCGTCTTACACGGAGACTGAAAAATGCAGTATTTACAAATATCCCGACCCTTCTCCGTGGAGGTTAGTCCTGTGCGTCGATTGAAAGCCCCAGCGCGCAAATGACGTCTCCGTACAAGTAACAGGACACGTCGGCTGGTGGCACGATTTGTGATATAATTTCGCTGTCGCATTCGTCGTCCAACGAAAGTTCACAGAAAGGAGGGAGGACTTCGGCGTCCGACAGCATCGACGGGTCGCACCTCAATTCAAATGATGCTCCCTTTTCACAGTCACCGTATCTCTCCGTCAGGTGTAATGTGACCTTGCAGAGACCTTCCCATTTTTGTGTGTCGCCTGGGTGTGTTACATGTGTTATTTTCCCGTTGCAGGGGACGGCTGCGGGGTTAAAGAATGATGGTGTACGACCGGGAGGCTGCGTGTCATGCTGCGCGTCATCGCCCACGTCACCATACCTGGCAACGAAAAAGTCATGAGTTTGTGCGGCTGGTACTATCACAGCGTGCCACGAGAGACGGGGACACAAGCGGTAAGTGTTGTTTCTTTTCGTCAGCAAGGTGTCACGTACGAGGAGGAGCATGTCCGCTGGTTCTTGCATGTGTGGAAATCGTTCGGGTGGGTCGAACAAGACGCACTCGAAAGATGCCCCTTCCGGTAAAACGGCTGTGAGAGTACGTATCTTCCTTTTTGATTTACTAGTTTCAGAATCTTCTATTAGTTGTACGCGACCGACGACTGTTATGTGCTCGTCCACGTGACACTTAAACCGGCCGGGGGCTGGTATGTCACAGAATGAGGTGCCGTTTTCGTGCTGGTCTTTTGTCAGTAATTCTTTACAGGTTTCTGCTATACGTAACCGCCTCAGATTGAGCTGTTGAGACGTCAGTTCCGACCAACTGGTAGGCGGATGGTGACGCTCCCACACGAATCCTTTCACACTCAAAACAAGGCCGTTGCAGATACGCTTGAAATTGCCAGACACACGGTACCATTCTCCGGGTGCCCACTGTTCGATTTGTTGACCATCGGAAACGTTTAACACGACACACGTCCCCTCTGAGTCGTAAACGACGGCTCGGAAATTCCCACCGGTGCTTGAATACATTGCGACGGTGACAGCAGCGCCGGGAACGCCGGTGTCTAAGTTCGAAATGGCTTCGCATTGAGCCATGTTATTGTGTTTCTGTCGCGGATAAGTCATTCGAAATGGCAGTGGTCCGCTATGTTTTGAATCATATACAAGCGGTTTGTTATCTGGCACGTCACGTGCGATAACCGGTTAGTAAACACGCCCTGTAAAAAACAGTCAGAAGGCAGGTCGTCCACGTACACGCACGGGCCGTCTGGCAGTGCGTCCATTCCCACGCTCAATGTATCAGGGTTGGGTGGGTCCTGGTCTACGTCCCATGCTGTTGAACGTGCGATTTCCATGGCGTTCAGGTCGGCGCTGACCAAGTCCGGGTTCCACACGCGGTTGTGTTGCGCCAACAAGCACAGCATGCACGGTAATCTGACGAGCAGGTCTTCGCAGTGCAGCTGTTCGTTTCTGTCGCCTGACACGAAAGCAAAACGTTGTGACGGTAACTGGGAGGGATCTCTGGCCTGCTGCAGAAATTCGTACATGAAAAGAACAATGTTGAAACATTCCAGTAAACGAACGTGATTTGTGACCGCTAAGCTTACGTCGAACAATTTCGCTGGCAGGGCGACAAGTCCACGTGGATGCGAAGTCCCTTGCATACGCGACGACTTCCGCATATACGCTGAGGCGACACACGTTGGTAGGGTGCAGCGGGCCTCCGTGTAAACCACCCGCAATGCCTCTGACAAACCCTCTGATACGGGTATGTTCTTGAAGCCGGCGGCATCGACCAGATGTTCGACTATTCCGCGGCGTGCGCTTAGTGACATCCAACTGTTTGCGTGTTTGAACGTATGGGGAGTTCCAACCACTTGAGCGAGGGGGTTACGGGCTGCGACACGTATAGCGCGCGCCGGTGGTCCTTGGTTGTCCTGTGTGACAGGGCGCAGTTTGCGACGCTGGTCTGTTGAATATTTTTCCCCATTGCAGTTATCAGGTATTTCATCAGGGTTGTCTGGGAAAAGTGAATGTTCCAGTGTCAAAGCTTGTACGCCTTCTTCTTCCACCTTCACGACCATTGGAAGGCTTGTGTTGGAGTTGGCGGGAACTTCTCGTGCTTTGTGCGTGTTTCCTGGGCATGACACTACCATAAACCCTTCTCTGCGTTCTGAACCGTCAGGTAGACGTGAACGTGTCCCGTCTTCACGCTTCGACAGTCCTGTCGGGATGATCGACACAGGGGCCCCGAGGTTGTATGAGCATACTGTAAGGGCGCTCTTTATTGCATTGACGTTCACGTTATCCGAACGTTTGCAACCGGCAGACGCATGGTCATGCGACAGGGTCTGTTCCTGTGTGTTGAATGTGGTCCACGGAGACAGGGGTATAACCCCAAGGTTTCTGTCCGCCATGCCTTATTTGGGTGATCGGAGGCCGATGTCCGGCCTGAGTTGACTTTCAAAAAAAAGAACCATCGGTGAAACACTATGGCTTCCTCAGACGACCGATCGGCACACACGGTGCAGGAGCGCGGTGTAGCTGTCGGGCACCCGCTCGAATGCGCGGATTCTACAGAGTGGCTCAGGTTGTGGGCGGACACGTTGACGGCGCTGATCGATGTGAACGTATCAAAACATGTGTATCCTGATCTTATGCTTCAGAGTTTGCCACGCTTGCGGTCAAACGCGTGTGTGGCAAAGGAAATGTCATTTTTTGTACGTGAAAGTCTGCATTGTTCTTTATCGCGTGTCACGTACGGACTGTCCTTGCTCTTGCCGCGACTGTCCCTCGAGATGGATCACGTTGCTTCCTGTCTGGAAGAATACGTTCGTAACTCTCAAGACATGCAGCGAGACGCGAGGTGTGGTAGAAACCAGGGCTTGACGGAACAGCAGGTTGAGTCGCTGTGTCAGAAATACTTCCGTTCTGTGCTTCGGACAGAGGACTGTCGGTTTTGGCACACAACGGGCAGTAACACTGCATGGACGGTGCACGAGATGCAGAAATGCTGTTGGGACCTTGATTTCGCTTTTTACAGCACACCCCTGGAAGAGGTTATTACCGCCCTCGGAGAGCTAGAGGAAGTATGTGCGAAACTGTTTGTTTCAGTTTGGGTATTGCCTCCCCACCTGTTGGATATGAGCCTGGGTTGTTTAGCATGTGTTTCCGCTCAGGCCTTTGCGTATTCCCTCGCGCAAGATGGGTCCCGTGCAGGGGCCGACCCACCTGAACAAACCAGGTTAGGTGCCAGTAACTGTTCTCATATTGTGTCATGTGACACGGGGCATGATCTTTTCCAGACGTTAAATGTACCTGCAGGAAGCGGGTCATGTCAACGGGAGCGAAGCAGAGATGGAGCTGCTCCTGCAGGTGATGGCGAACGTGTGGCCGCGCTCAACCAGTTGCCTAACGCTCCTGACATGGCACTGGCTGCCGGTTCTCCACGTCCTATAAACTCTGTCGACCCCACTGAAGACAGGTATTACTGTGGTTTCGGGAACACCTCTGGCGCAGACGACAGGCTCCTCAAGGAGCTGCGACTGGGTAACAGTCATGTGGCAGAAAAGACCCGTCTGTTGTTGGAAAACATGAGGCGCGCCCGTTCGGAAATAGACTCGCATTGGCGGAATTCGGCTGATATTTTTAGATGGTGTGGTGAACGCGGTGACACTGACGTGCAAACCGAGGGTCATTACGCGGGCAATGCCGTTCTCATGTACACGGTTCCCGTCTACGGGTTGACTGTTGAAGAGCTCGTGGGGAACGAGTTTGCGGCCATGGACGCTCAGGCCGAGCTTGAAGCCCGCAAACACGAGACTAGGATCAAGGAGCAGTTAAAAAAAGCTAGGGACCGTGGAGTCCAAGACGCGCCACAAGCTGTTGCGTGGGACATCTTGAAAGGGATTAACATGGATGGTAGCAACAACGGGGGTTTGGCGCAAATGTTGGAGCGGGTGACAGGGAGGCGTTATGGGGTCGGCAACCAAGCAGTTGGATGTGGAAACAATGAACGTCCTGGACGTTCTTGCGTTGATGATTACATCGATACCTTGGTTACGGAGATGACGTCATGTGACATAGACTCCGTCCAGAAATCGGTGGGAGAGCGCGTTTTCGAACGTCACCGCAAACTGGTGAGGGCGAGGCACGCAAAGCTGTTGCGCAAATTGCGCAGGGCGAAAGAAGACCTGTCCTGTTGCATGCAGCCCCGCGTAGCGGGACAAGAGATCTTGTCAGGACTTTTCGCCGTCAGACGATGTGTCAAAGCAGTGCAGCTCTTCCGAGAGGTTGTTTCCGCGCAGACGGGAGCAGACGTGAACCCCGACGATTTGCAAAATGGTTGGCTTGTGCCTGGGGACGGGTCACCGTATGATCCGTCCCGTGTTCCTCGCCCGCGTGTAGCTGAAGCGTGGGAGGTCAGTTGCGGGGAGCCCCTGCTGGAAACTGTCAACATATCGATGGCCTCAGAACTGACTAAGTCCCTGCAACTTGGCCCTATGTGGATGTCAAGGGACTCGCACGAGGACACAGCGTGCCCCGTCAGGGCGGGATTTGTTATGCACGCTGTTTGGTCTGCAAGGGGCGTCCCCGCGTCTGCGCGTGCTGACGTTGAAAGGTTCTGCACTTTGAAATCGGAAATGGGAGCACTGGGGTCACGACAGGCGGAACGCTTCGGGGATGTGTTCCCAGTGATGCAGGAACAGTATCTGGAACTGCTGCAGCAGTTGCGGGCGCAGGAAGCGCAGACGTCGTCAGGTGATGCCGAAAACCAATCTCGTCTGGACAGTTTGAAGCAAACACGGTTTCTCTGCCACATGCACAAGGTTCGGTTGGTGGCATATGCTGTTGTGGCGCACCAATTGGCCCATCCGGGGAACCGTGTCCGTTGTCTGTCTGTGGCCGATCCGTCACATTTATGTCCGGGGGAAGGGGGGAGGTTTACGCTCTCGAGGAGGCTGTATATGTGGGGCCCGCTTTTTCACCACACACGCTGATATCAAGGCGACACTACACGCCTCCGGTAAACGACGCTGACGCACAAGAGGCAAACGCGCGGGATCTATGGGATATAAAACAGAGTCATGACATCTTCGAACTCCTGGCTGCTGCACCAGCGACGCGTTGACTTTCGTCGTATCCTATATGGAACAAAACACTCATGATACAAAACCGAATAAAACCAAACACATACAGTCATAATGTGCAATGTGATATTTATTCATTAAACAAAATAATTTATTGTATGCAGGTTTTGATGTTGCATTGTGTGTATATGTGTGTCTGTACATATGTGTATATGTGTGTGTCTGTACATATTGAAATGTCTAGTTTGGCAGTTGTGACATGATTTCTAACAAGTCTTATCAGGAGGCTTCGATCAAATTGCTGATGAATTCAGCCGTGCCGGTTACGTACTCCGGTATATCTACTTTCATCATCTCTGCCAGTTTATATATGTTTTGTAACGTCTGTGATCCCGGTTTGAACGCACGTCTTAGTTTGACGGCCAGTTCAGTCTTGTACTTCGACACAGTTTCTTTCATAACTTTGGCCACATCCTGTGGTATGTTCTTTCCCATCAGGCATTCAGTCAGATCTGCTGTGTAGGGCACGGGGAGTCTCCTTTCGTTGAGAAAGGTTGCATTGGCAAAGGCCGTGTTGCGGTCCACCAACAACGTGTTTTGAGGTGATATACCGATCCGCAGAACAAACCGGTAGGCCAAATGAAGCCATAAAGATAGCGGCAAGCGTTTGGCGTCGTCAGCCGACAGTTTGTGCAGGGGCGCGAGACCCAGCTCGTTATGGTCAATGACAAAACATCCCGTTGGCCCACCGTCGGCAAAATGGTTGTAAAATGTGTGGTGGCTGCCGCATACGTAAGAGTATTCCAATCCGAAGGCAATATGCAGGTTGGTCTGCATGTACGACATCACGCCGTTACAGAAAAACTCTACGCAGCCCGGAGTGTGCTTGTCCCCGAGGAAAATGTTCATGGCTGCGTGCCTGAACGCCAATTGTTTTGCGTCGTGATAGAGCATGGGGCCTTTGAACACCTGCTGCGATTTCAAATCAGCTCTCGTGAACGATTTCGTTTTCTGATGCGGCACATGCAACAGAGGCAGGCGGCTCATGACCTCTTCTAGTTCTGTGATGGATGTGAAACGCTGTTTCAGGATGTCAGTAGGACATCTGCAGTTAAGGGTCATTCGAACTGGTCCACATGTTACCTCGTGGCATTTGGGGCGTTTAGCGTCTGCGTCACCTGTGTCTTTTTGCTTCCTTTTCCGGGAAAAGCGATCACACTTGGGCAACGAAAGCCCATAAACGTCGCTGTCACATGGTTGGGTCATGGATGGGAAACATTTCCTAAGTCGTTTGCATACCTCTGTTGCAGGGTTTCCACCCCCGCGTGTGTGGGTCTTGCGTGGCCGCTTCGGTCTGGTACACACCCACTGGTTTGTAATAACGGGATACAATTCGGCGTAATGTTCCATCGACTGGTGCGAACGTTTCCGCCGGGAACCGTAAAACTCTGTACAGTGGGTGGGGTCTGCTGCAAGCTCGGTAACCAACCCTGGTGGCTGTGGGACGCTGCGTCCCGTCCTGCCCCGTCTGGTTGTGCGGTCGATGGCGTAGTCAGGCATCGCGTTCAAAGGTGGTAGAGACTTTGGTTTAACCAACACCTCGTCGACCAGCAACGTTTTGGAAGCGTCGTGGTTCACAAGCTGTCCCCGGCCGCCTTTCCGGTTCTTCAGTGCAGGAGGGCACATGCACATCAGGTACCTGATCACGACACAGAAGAGAATCAAAACAGGGTCACCGTATCGTGCAAACTTGCCACACGCCGATATGAACACTTGCATGTAACTGTCCCGGTCAGCTATGGCCTCCCGTTGTAGCAGAGACAGCACCAGGTCGATAAGCTGTGGTTTCCCGTGTGGCTTACTCTGCAACACTGCCTTCCCTGCGTCTGTGACCTTTGCCGGACAGCACGTCATGCACATGGCTACGTGTCTGGCTGCTGACAACAGCCAAACCGCGATGTCGTCTTTCGTGTCACCGGTCACGATCGGATTCACGTCCCAGTCGTTACATTCTTCCACCTTGTTTTTCCAATCACGCCATGCCCGCAGCAGATTGGTCAGGGCGAGCGCGGCGGACATTGTCCCTGGTTCCGATTCCACCAACGGTATCAGAGTTGCGTCCGGTTGAAACACCCTCATCGGTGGAAGCGGGGTTCTCGGGTGCAGGAAGGGAGGGGTCAAAGTCGCGGTACACATGCACACAGCTACACGAGATGTTTTCACGTCCAACAGAGTTTCAATGACAGATCTCATGTTGCGTTTCGACTTGCTCCCCGTTGCATTTGACAAATCGGCCACTAACGTGAAAACACGCGCCGGTGCCAAGCAATGGTCTTCCAGCAGGAACTTTACAACGTGTTTCCATTTTAGTTTGGGCGGTCGTCTTGATCCTAACAGTTCATCGGTGGCCTGCAACACGTGTTGGATGTCTTTCCTCCTGAGACCTGTTTGCACCAGGGACAAAAGCTCATCCACGCGTATGGCTAGACCTTCTGAATAGCAGTGCGCGTTTGGGGTTTGCATGTCGGCGTAACTGGCATCAGAGAAATGGCCGGGCAGCATGCGCAGGAGCACTTTGTATGCCCAGTCGGCTGACGGTCGTCCAATCAGCGTGCGTCACGTGTGTAACCCGTTTTTGGCAAAATCTGGAGGGGGGGTTGACTCATACCACATCATATATATATATATATGTGACAGCCGCTGGTACATGTGATCACGTGATGCACCGGCACTTCCACAGCCTCATAAATATCGCGGTTGGTAGGTATGCCCTCATAGACCTCTACGCCGCCGTCGAGGCTGTTGCACAAAAATGTCGTCGAACGAAAACACGTCGCTCCCGGCGACAGAGAAAGTTGAAGCTGAAGGCTGCAGCACGGGTAAGACTGTCATATCAGATCGCGAAGTGGAAGCCCCTCGACCGGATGGTACCGCGTGTACCAAATCGAACGATGGGGAACCCGGGACGTGTAACGATACCGCCAAACCAAAAGGTAGGCCCGGTCATGTATCGTTTGCATGCTTCCGACCACACATTTCCGGTGTGTGTTATCTGGACGTGAGATGCCAGTTGAAATCCCCGCAAACAGTCCAGAGACCGGGGAACGTGATCTATCTTAACGACACTGGCGTTCAGGGTGCAGTTTCCACTGTGGCGGAGGTCCTGCTAAAGTGTCCCGATAAACACCCCGGTGCCAGACCAACGGGAACTGATCAAGGAATTATGACAAGTTCATCAGAACACAGAGATTTGTTCTTTCTGTGTACCAACCGAGCAGCGTCCGAACTCGTCGAGCAACTGAACCCCGAATTAATATGTGATCTGGTGGCGGCAGCATTGGCCTTCTTCCCACACATGCTTGATTGCGTTGTGCAATTTGCATCACAGGAAAACGTGTTTTGCGGAAAGGATTTTACCATATACTGCGTTCAGGAATTGCCCTTACAGCCCGATCACAGTTACAGTCTTGTTGGAAAATGGGACCAGGTGCTGAGTACGTTCCATTGTGGGGCGTACACAAACGCTAGTGGTGAACGTATGGTGCTGGTGACGTACCCAAAGCTTGAATGCCTTGTGCGCGCCGCGAGCGATTCCGATGGCGGTCGTGCGTTTTTTCAAAGCCTCTTGGAAGCCATGGTGACCGAGGAGGATACTGACACCAACCCCTGGCAGGTGTTGCTGACAGATGATGTCAACAGGGCTTCTGTCAACGGAAGGACGGTAATGTTGATGTGCAAGATTCGGCGAAAGCCCAAAGCCGCATCCAATGAGTCTCATGCTGGCGGTTGTCACAGTCACATACAGCAGTTGCGTGCCGAAACATCAGACGTCGCAGAACATCATGTGAAAGAGAAGAGATACGTTGGACCACTGCGACCGTCTGTAACGCACAGGCGAACGGCCACAGCGCTTGACCGTGATCTGATCACGGTTGTCCGTCATCTGCAACCCCGAGTGATCTGTGATATTATGTCCGCTGTGTTAATATCGTACCCACACATCCTCGTTTATGCGAACTTTGCAGCAAACACGGAAGGTCTACGATATGCACATAAGAAATGCGACCAGATTATCACCGTGTGCTGCGTGGAGGAACTACCCGTCAAACCACAATGGCGATATGAACTCACGGGGACATGGGGTGAGACGTTGAACACATACAATTGTGTAATCTGTAAGGACGCTCGGTCTGGACCCATCGTGGTGGTTGAGGACCCCGAATTCGCCCGTGTCGTGGAAGCTGTCAGGTTTTCCGAGGAGGGCAGACGTTTTGTGCAACTGGTCTTGGAGTCTCTTGTGTCGCCCTTCGACGTGTTTGTTACACATGGTGACTACATGTCAAGAGTACTGCTTGACGACAATATGGACGTGGCATTGTTGTGTTGCATCGTGGAACCCAATACTGATTGAAAAGGTTTGATACTGTCCCCATCATGGGATTTGCGCGTGTCGGACATTAACATGTGACAACGTATGTTTTGTTGTGGTCCAGCCAAACCAGTTTTGCGAGTGATGTGGTATATGTTTCTCTTTGTGATGTGTATACAACTTTAACCTGTTATAATTGTACATTGTTTTTTTTTGTCAGGTACCCCAATCAGCCGTTCTGACGTGTACGTTATTTGATCGCGCTGGACGTTTGTACCTTTAGAGCGTTTTGTCATATGACCTACATCACACACACGCACATACACATTCGAAAACACAGTAGAGCAATGACAATGTGAAACAATAAATAAATATATATCTATCTTTATTGTGGTCTGAACTCAATTTATTGATGAAATACGAGTGTGTATGATATGATCAGTGTCCAAAAACTCGGTCTGATTCTGTAGGGTTCAACATCTCCTCATTTCCAGCCACCTGCTTCTTACTTACAGTTTCGTCTTTGTCAATCCGTCAAGACGTTTCTGCAGTTGCAGAGATCCCCGGGAATAGTGGAGGTGGGAAAGGTAGGGTTGAATTATGGGATATCGTTTCCGCGACCCAACCCACCGTTCCACACGTGTTCGTGTGACAGGCGCATGTCCCTTGCGTACTGTGCTACTGGGTCCATTGCATCCCCGGCCTGTAACAGTCGGAACACAGTGGCCCAGACGTGTCCTGTACACTTCCCGCGGCACGTGTTTGATCCGTGAGCGGCACCATTCATATCGGCATCGGGTAGAGGGCAGGTGGAGGCGTGTGACTTCAGCAGCCTGCGCAAAGGGTGTATCATATCCATGTCTACGGTGTAAATAAAGCCTTCGCTCTTGTGGCGTATTGCACCCGACATCATGAGGAACCCGAGCGCCATGTCACGTATGACTATGGCCGGCAGTGCAAGCCTCCGGTCCATGTGGAAACGTAGCATCTGTCCCATCCTAGCGGCCGTATTGGTCGACACGCAAGCCAAAGCCAGAGCTCCGCATGCGGTGAAACGCAAGGCGCCCGGTACGGGGTCACGTGCGTGGTCGTACGACAGGTGGAAATGGCCCTCTTCTGCGTATGGTGTTCCCGTTGGCGTCCAGAATTGGGTTGCCGCCGCCCAGGCCGTCCTGAGCTCAATTTCATGGGGTTTACCCACAGACGCCCACAGAGACGAATACGTTTTGTTTTGCATGAAGGCGGATATGCGCAAACCGACTCCGTCCGGCATAAAAGCTGCCCACAGTGTGGGGTCTTCCAGTCCTATGCGTTCTAGCGCGAAGTGTATTGCCTCCAGCACGAGGGCGTGATCAGCGAAGCATCGGGCCATACGGTATGCTATGTGCTTTCGTCTGTTAGTAAATGCGTCTGGTCCACCGCAGAATGTAAACGTGTAATCGTGTTTAAGGTGGAGCAGCCATTCAATGAAATCCCTCATACCGGCAGATCTGTCCAAAAGTTGGAAACCAACGTATAAATCCGTAAACTCGGAGCGCTTTGCATGTCCGTTTTCCATAGTTATTTCAAAGCTGTATCTGGTCTTATCGCGTGTGTGTACACGGGCGCTTCGAAGGGTGAATCCGTATTGGTTGGATATTCACGAACAAGACGGGTAACATGAATCTGAATCGCACAACAGGGTGCGTTCGTCATCCAGACGCAGCAATCTCTGGCACTCTGCCATGGTGGTTGGACACAGCGATTTTATACCGTAGGGTAACAGGTTTTCTTGCGCGTGGGCAGACCGTGGGGGTGTGTGTTGGACGGCGACGGAATGAAATATGTGCGATAGCATCTTCTGCAGTTGCGCCGTTGTTACAGTTCGCAAGACTGGCAGCACCGCCGCGTACAGTACGTCGTTGTACCTTTCCCAGTCTAAGGTTGTGCCTGGCAAGACGTGGTCACGGTGCACTAGTCCCACGTTGAAACACAGGTCCTCTGCCGGCACGTTTCGTGCTTTGATTTTGGAACATGACAGGATAGGGCGGCCCGCGTGTTCGGCGTCTCCCAGCAACCCCCTGTGGAAAGGGCTGTATGCCCAGTCGGCCGGACTGTACACTGCGGGGCGTTCAACCCAAACATAAGGCCCCGCTTTCCCCTTCACGGTCAAACGTACAGGCAAACGGCCTTCCTTCCACACGTAAGGATCGAAATCTCGCAGTGACACCAGGGCTTTTGTTACTTCGGCAAAATCACCCTTCTGTTTGCAGTGTGCCCCCTTCGTAGGAGCTGACAGCTTTGTCGGGAAAGCGGGCAGGAGGAACCGATTGACGAGATCGGGTTGATTTCCCAAAACGCCTTTTAGGTCTGTCGTGTGCACTTCCCACGTTGTCGGCCAGTGTTTGTACATTTCTTTCATGCCTGCACGCACACACTGTTCCACTTCATCTCGCGTTGCGACTTCCACAGGGCAGCCAGTGTCTGCTTTTCCGCCGAGTATCAGCACGACCTCATGTAACGTGGCGTCGATGGCCTCTGAGACAGCTTGGCAATGATCAGACCTGTGGATGCCGGTTACCTTGGACAAGCGCCAACCGGACGCTGGATCGCGTTTGGCGTGAAATAAATGACAGGGCCCGATGAGGCCGACGAGGTTGTAGGACCCTTCGAGTTTGAAGGTCATCTCAGCAAAGCCTGTCAGACTCTGTACTCTGCTTTGAAATATCTCCAGTTCCGCATCAGACCCTGCAACCGCGTCTTCACTTGTGCCCGTTAGGT
The DNA here is from genome assembly GCA_026874595.1 of Sipunculus nudus. Lineage (NCBI taxonomy): Eukaryota > Metazoa > Annelida > Sipuncula > Golfingiida > Sipunculidae > Sipunculus > Sipunculus nudus. The sequence continues at coordinate 2,548,469 of CM049317.1, forward strand.
CTGGGGAAGCCTCGAACAGTACGCTGTCTTTCATCACGCGCAACAAACGATTCGTTTTAGGCACGCACTCCACCATAGCTGTGCTTGCCTGCTGTGCCAGTTGTGTCCATCTGTCATAGAGCTCAGGGGCGTAATACTTCGACTGTCCGTAAGTGCACACTTGACAGGCTTTTACGCGGGAGGCGGCCGATTTCGATGGTGAGAATAAGCGCCTGCGTTCCGCCAACCAAGCCAGCAGCTCACGTAAATACTCCGTGTCCAGGTGTGCTCCTAGGGTGGGGTAAAACTGGTTGGCGTCCATACCGTAAAACTGCCCCGTGTGAACGCCCCGCTTGGCATAAATCACCCCTCCCGTTTGCGGCGGGAGTCCTTTGACGATAGTGACCGCATGATTATCTTTATCGGCACCCTCATCATCGCGTGCTTGGTTCTGTTCTGAAAGGGGTTCTCCTTCGTTGCAGACGCATGGATTGCACGTATGTGGCTCAATTGGGATTCGGCTATGTGGTTCTGTTGTGCTTTTGCTATGCCGTTTTGACAGGGGTATGGCGACATCCGCAACAAAAGCTTGAGGTGACAAATTCAGCGGCCATCCCATGATGGATATATGGGCGTGCAGGCTATCCTCGCCTGCGTGACACGGGACACCCGAATTCACAAAGGCCAATTTACCCTGGCCAGTAACCACACAACCGTAGGGTAATATAATAAAAAGCTCCGACCTGTGCAGGGGCGAAGGACACATGTGTTCCATGACCCATGACGCCTGCGCGAAGGCACCATGTCTGATGTCACTTAGGTCAGAGCTGACGTCCAGCCAATGGATGTCATCCGGGAGCGTGTGTGATGGAGGTTGACACAATAGGAACGCACCGCCGAACTCCGTGTCCTCTAAACATTGGTTGAGCATTTCGGAAAATGCACTCAATTCACGCGCTTTCCTCAAAGGGTTGGCTGTTTGTGGTACAGGGCATCGTGCTAATGTGAGCTGTGGCAATGTGAACATATCTGAGGGTACGTTCATCGTGGCACCGGACGTCTGCAATAAGTGTATGACGGCGCGCGAAAGCGGGTCCCATGCGACAGCGTTGTGCCTTTGGCGGTGACCATTGCATACGTTGAGTGACTCGTGTACGGCCGAATTGACGACTCGTGTGAATGTTCGCTCCGTGATTGCGTCCGCATCACCGTCGGTCGCACGGTTTGTCGATTTCCGGTGGAGGTCGTGTGCAGGCCAGGAAACATTTCCGATGACATCTTTTGGTAAACGTAAGCGTTTCACATGCAGCCACGCACGCATGTCCATCTCCGAATGGTCAAGCGCAAAGTGTGAGAGAACACCTGGGTACCTCCCGGTCCCGCCACGGGGTGGCGGCAGGAAGACAGGTCGCACACCACTAGTCATCAGCGGAGGGAAACAGGCGAGCGGGTGCTCTTTGTTCCTACTAGCAGCGGATAGGTGCATGCAGAGTGCCTGAAAAAGGTGAGGTATGAAATCGTGCCACACGCTATTTTCGGTCGGGAGTTTGTCACAGAATGTCCAAGGGCACTTCCAGGTATGCGAGTCCCTGTGGTCTTTCGGCAGACGTGCATGTAACCTGACATTCAACCCTCCCGGTATTTTAAAAGGCAGAGGCAGATATCGGACGCCCTTATCTGTCCCCTCACACGGAACGCAGGTGAAAGTAGCCAAGGCACACATTCCGTCGTGGGATATGGCATGAAACCTCCATGCAAGAATCATGATCCTCGTACCTGTCATGTTCCCATTCTCAGAAGCGATGTGACTGCCGGTCACACATGGCGACGTTTCCGTCATCACGTGACAGCAACTGTTTAACGTATGATATGATCGGAACACAACCCCCCGTATCGTATCATTGACGGCCTGCCGTGCAGTTACGTCTGCGTCCCCAATGGCAGGCCACTACTTATATAAGTGATACACGGCCCTGTGCCAGTTGCATATATGTACAAGTTGTGACCCTCGCGATGTCGTCAGTGAGCCGTCGCGATAAACCTCGACCTAAGCGGTCGGTGTCACTCAGACGGCTCGTCCTTCTAAAAGCCGCCATGACCAGTGTAAATGCTGAAGCGGCCAGGCAAATGGTAGACTTCATCAGGGGAGCGCGAAAGTCGGCTTCTGACTTGTCTGATTGCTACAGTCTCGCTCTGGCAACCAACTGTCATCTGAATGTGTGGAAGCACCTGCAAGTGGACCCATGGCCACCAGAATCGTGTCTGTTCTGTCTGATGAATCTCAATAACCAGTCCGGTCCTGTGTTGTCACCAGAAACGGAAGCAGCCGTCTACAAAGCGTTGTGTCGCGAGATCCCGTTTTTGGAGAGCGTGATCATCTTGGAAATTTACAAATTTACTCCCATGTCCGCTGATGCCGAATTGCTTTCGTACGTTATTTACTGCTTGGAAAATATCGGATACATGTTGAAAGAGGACGAAGCCGAGTGGGGCAAAGGTCGTATGCGTTTTGAAATTGTGTCAACGGATGTATAGCCTAACTCGCTCTGCCCCCACGTACAGGATTGTACGATAGGAGACATTGCAAAGAGGAGGGGACTCTCACAGATTCCCAAACCAGGACTGAACTTTGTTTGCATATTCTTGTTGTTAGTATTAACAAACATTTGACCAACATTGTGGGGTGTTTTTGGCATGCGTTATAAAGAGGTATTTGACATTGTGTTCATGTGTTGTGTTGTTTTTGGGATCGGCGTGTTGTGTGTGTGTGTTTGAACATAACCATGTACGCAACATATAACAAACAACGAATGCTTGCGACTATAAACCTTCATTAGATAACAGTTCGAAAACATTTTTCAACGTCTTTGACAATAACCGCTCCAATCCCTTTCATGCCATTGGACGGCCTCCAGACGTGGCAGGGTTGGCATTTGGGTTGAATAGTAATGTGTTAAACCCGTTCAATTTGTAGTTTCCGTCAGGGAAGCGCTTGGGTTCACCCCATGTACGGTTATCCAAGGACAGGTGAGGGGCTGAACATGATGTCATTTGCACGGCCCCGCCTAGGACGTGGCTGAGATGTCGGTACTGGCCCGGGCTATTGGACAGGCTCATCGGACTGATATGTGTGTGGCTTGCATCTCCTTTTGTCCCGACCTTCCATCCGGGTACAGGAACGTCTGCTCCTGGTGTTTTCCTTTTCCTCCCTAGATGGCCAAGTTCCATGTTCTCCAACAGTTCGGTCAGGCCGCGGTCCAGTCCGTTGTGAACGGGTGACCTCTCAGCAATCGTCTGAGGCATGCGCAACAGTTCCCCTACACTCGTCTGTGAATGTCCTACGTAAGCCAAGGAGAACGGCAATGATGCCCACGGGTTGCTGAAACCGGAAGCCTCCCCCGTGAAAAACATGGAGCGGGTCATCCGGTTGGCACAGTCTTGAAAAGCGTCCGACTTGCCCGGGTTACGCACGTCCACGACGTTGCAGAACGCTTCCAGTGGCATGCAAGTAGGCACCAACAGTATATCGGTTGTGGACTTTTCTGCCTGGCCGCGACCCGCGTCCCTCTCTGGCCAATAGGCGCTGTGTCCTTGAACGTAACCGGCTGTCTTTTGCAGGGGATCTGCGCCTGTGGAGCTTGCGGTCATCTTTCCGGCGAGACTGCTCCCGTACGCCTTTGCACTTTCCACGTACAACGTAGCCACGTCAGATGTTATGTTTCGTGCGTTCCTGTCGATGCCTTGCCAGGAGACCCTTGGGTGGTATGCCCCGTCTGTGCGGTTTCCTGTGAACATGGCGTGCGGCACAACGAGGCCTGATGTGCCCATCTTGGTTTCAGAAAAACGGAGCATTTCTTGCACGATCGTGCCACTGTGAGTGTCGTTGATCGTCTCTTGCGTGTGCACGGGTCCCTGTCTGAGCCATATACTCGCAGGGGTGGCTGCGAACAGGTGTTCTGTTTCCACTTTGTCGTGTTGCAGCACCATGCAACCCAGGGTGGCATGACCTGCCTGCTTTGCAAGAGCGCATATACCGGCTGCTGTTGCATATGTCTGTTGTACAGGTGTTATCATCACCCTGGCCTCCGGGCTCAACTGCGAAAGTGCTACGCGGCGCGAGTGAATGCCGTCTCGCTGAACTGGGTGATGTGCCGCAGCGTAAAGGTATATGTCCGGCTGCATGTCACACCCGTTGTACCGTGGTATATCCTTTCCAATCAATTTTCCTTTATTTTCCGTTAGGGTTTCGCACATGTTTACGTCCATCACTTCTAGGGACAAGGGCAGGGGAAACCACAGTGTTTTGGCTGTTTCATCTGTGACAATCTTTTTTGCAGCCTCCAGTTTCGTTTTGGTGTCTTGTTTTATCAAGCCGGTGTCGTCGTCGTATTCGAACGTGATACCCTCAAATGTTTTCAGCGAAATGTGGCTCACGTCACCAGAAATGTCGACGGCGTTTTTTAGGAAGACCCCGTCCGTGCATAATGCAGTTTCCGTTCTGTAAAGGCCACCGTTTGTTGTTTTCATACGCAGACTGGCTGCCGGTACAGCTGATATGCGGAAAACCGTGTTATCTAAAGGGTAGAATTGTGTTTGAGTGTCCCAGGATGAGTGTCGGTTATTTCGAGCTGTCTTTTTGAATAAGTCCCTCGCTGTAGCCACAGTGACACACGCGGCCATCTGTTGGTTATCCTGACGTGGTTTAACAGCTGTCATTGTGCTCCCGCAAAGTTGCTGCATTATGCTGTAAAATGTCTTCATTTGAATCATGTCTTGTGGCGTTGCTGTTTGGAATATATTAGTTGGTATCTTAACATGACATTTGCTATACGCGTTTGTCTGATCACGTTTTGCCTTTTCAGTCACATCGTACTTAGTTGGGTGAGTAGCAAACTCATTCTGCTGCTGCCGCATCCATGCGAAACACGTCACGTCCGTTGAGTCTTTCATGTCGACATGCTGCCACATGTTAGACGCCGTCACGCCCATTGGTAGCGGTGTGGGTAAAGCAAGGTCTGTACAACTGCTGATTTCTTGACTACGCCGTAGTAATATTGCAGATTCTTTTTTTGTGAACGTCACTGCCTCGGATGACACGAGTTTTGCTGCTATCTGCCCGTGACCCAAAACCTGCAGATCGGCAGCTAACCGTTTCATCAAACACCCTGCGACATCTTCAGTTAACTTCACTATGCCACGGCATGCTTGTTGTAGTTTTTGTAAAGGCGGGAACTGCCTCAATACAGGGGGGAGTGGCACTGTTGCGATCGCCTTCATCAGCGTCAGGTTTGAGTCGCATGTCAGCACCCCTCCGAAAGCGGAAAATATGTAAGCTGACCGTAGCAGGTACTGGAATTCAATGCTTTCTCCATTTTCACAAACGTGTGTGTGAAATTTTTCGACGAACAACATGTCAGTGGGGTACTTGGCGATCAGCATCGCTTCCCAGCGTTTGCAGAGCAGGTCTTGACAAGAGTGGTTCAACGACGTACTCCAGACCCTGGCTGCCTCTGAGCGTGGATCAGTGGGGTCCAACAGGTAAGGGTAATGCGTCCTCGCTATGCTCTCACCCGCGTCCTGAACGCTGGACAGGGGTCGGAGACAGAGCGGTATATTTTCAAGATGAAATCTCGGTACGAACAGCGCGGATGTTCCTTCCTTGAACCCGTCTGGTATTGTACCACCTGTTATTTCACACAATTTTGAAAAAGATGTTTTGTCAAGATTCTTTGGGATGAAGTGTAGCGTCTGGAAGGGGTTAGGTTGGTCATGGAGCAGACGCACAGATCCCGCTTGGTGATAATTCATGTGGTCCACATTACTCAGGCTGCGCTGCAGAGGCAATAGCAGTGTGTTCTCACAGGTCCATCCGTACGATCTCGCCATAGGCCCTTCAGTTTCATGCAACCTCAAAGCTGTGGTCGATACGTCATGGTGTGCAACAACATCACACAGGGATGCTCGGGTTTTTGGAGGAAAGACGTCCCATACTCCTGCAGTGTGTGTACTTTCGTCATTTCTCCCGGAAGGTCCGGATGTCCCTGCAGCATGCAGTTTGGAAGGCGTGTTGTACCTTTTAGTTGTACTCACGAAATTGTACAGGTCCGGGTTGAAAAGGACGTCGATCAGTGCCTGGAGAGCCGTAACGGTTTCGTCGCGGCCCCCGTAGGTTTTCCACGTCATGCTCACGGGCACTTGCAGGCGTTGTTTTGCGCTTGGGTTCCTGACTGGGTGTGGGTCACCTAGGTTTCCTGTAGTACAAGACGGGTTCTGCAAGCGGTCCAGCACGTAGTCTAGTTGACTGCACAGCGCTATCGGTGTGGTCTGTGTCACGTGCAGTATGTCCCGTGTCACATCACGGTCCACGCGGCGTGTCACGTCTGTCACATCGCTGACGTCTTTCGAAAACAAGACCAGACCGTCTCTGTGGGTCAACCCCGGGAATGTCTGTACCACGTAACCCTTTTCCACTCCAGCGAAAAGAGTCTCCGTAGGTTCCCCGTTGCTGTCGACAGGGCCCCGCATGATCGAGACGTATTCTTCGGCTGTCGGTTCTCTGTCTTTCACGGTCTCTTTGTTGCTGTGTATGTTAAGGACCATGATACCCGTATGTGCGATCATCTGTTCCTCCGTTTTGTTTATGCGGAGCACACCACGGCGCAAGTCTATCAGCACGCGGTACATTGACATACCTTGAGCCATCTGCTGGTAAGTCTCGGGTCCCATCAGCACCACACACAGAACATCCGAGGCATCGAACAGTTCACTTTCCGAGGACAAAAGATCTTTCATCCGTTGCAGGTGAAGCTTCTGAGTGATGCTGGGCGGGTCGGCTCCCGGTCTGCTGAGCTGGGCCTCAGCTTCCTCCACGGCGACTTTCAATTTTGCCTTTGCTCCAGACCAAGGCGCCCCTTCGTCTCTTTGCGACCTCTCGCGGATGAAAGGAATCCGGTCACACTGCTGGCTGCACTGGTTCGCCAGGCGGCGGACAGCGCCGTATGCGTCCAGCCGGACTGAAAACAGGTTCGCCATAAACATCCTCGCCGCCTCATTCAGTGCCTGACATTTCATAAGAGCTATGCGGTTGGGGTCAGGGGCACGTTGCAGCTGCAACCTGGTAGCGTACAGTGCCCGCATAATGGCTGCGTCCGGCGATATGTCCCTCAGGAACTCGCCCATGTGGGCCATGTTTCCGGCGCGCAGACTCGTTATGAGGTCCCTCATGCCGTCTTGCATCATATACCCGAACCGGACGATAGGTTCTGTGGTGTGAGCATCGTTTGTTTCACTGGCCAACTTTGTGCGTAATACGTTCAGCACGTCAAAGGGCACATCCAGGTAGGCTGAATGTGACAAGGCGAAGGTGAATTTCTTTTTCCGCCTCTGAACTGTCCTCGGGGGCGCCTTGTCTGACTGTGGCGGTTCCGACATCACAGCGTCTTTACTGACGTATTCGACATCTTCGTACCTGCAGTCCATCATGTGCGGATCGAAACTTTGCACCAAGCAAACGCCCAGGGGTGTGTTTTGAACGCCTCGCACTGACGCACCCGCCACATAGCATTTATAATATCTGATAAATTTGGATTCCAGCAACCGTGCATCCATAGGGTCGTTTTCCAGCAGTCCTCCCGTGGCGTAACTCTTCGCTAGTGTGTACAGTTCCTGTACGCCAGTGTTGAGGTAAGGGGCCAGGTGATGGTTGTCAAATGCAAAGGCCCAAGGCCCCAGTTGTGGGTGTGGCGGTGGTATAGCGGCCATGTTGCGGATCCTCGAGGGTAAACAAAAACAAAAACGTGTTTTCCGTTATACCTTTGGTTGTCACTGTTCTCAATTCCCGTAACGGCTTGATAACGAATTGACATGAACGTTGATGTAAAGAGAGAACGAGGTCAATGGCCCCTTTCCAAATACAGGTCTGTGTCAGTAGCGGCTGTGTGGTTCTGTTGGTTATTGGATTGGGGGTGTTCCTACTGTTCTTCTGTTCAGGTTGTTGTATATGATTGCCCTAATAACGAAAGCATAGACAACGATGAACGGCAAGGCGTCATTCGTCAGAGGTCGCCGTCTTCGTATCATGTTCGCCTTTGTTCTTGTGTCTGCATACGGCATTATCATCACAACAGGCGCGGCACATATATCTTTATGTGACGACAGTTCTTTTCTTCCTATATGTATGATACAATATGGATCCAGCATGATCTGCTTGACTGTGTTCGCGTACCGTATTTCCGGAAGGAACAACCCAAGGGAGACGAAGATGTCCGCTCATGAGGGACGTAATAAACATACGTTTGGGAGTAGACGAGGACCTCGAAAAAACACTTACATATTCAGAGACGAAAAAGATGACAATGGAGGTGACACGTGTGAGGAAAACCATGAAGGCGAAAGGTTACTAGTGCATGACAAAGAGAACGTGCGTGGCACGAAGGGTGATCCACGTGCTTTTTACAGTCTCACGGGGATGGTATCAGCCTCTTCCAAATCCGCAATCGTGTCTGGTTTGCATGTGATCATGATCATCCCTTGGTTCATAAGTTTCTTGGTGCAGATGGTGCGCGTGGCGAAAACAGGAATAGTTCAGCCCCCGTGCATCACGTTCTACGTACTCTCTGCCATGTACCTGTTATTCACTGCAGCCGCCCTCGTCCTTGAAACCACTCAGCACGCCTTTTGGGACAGATCGTGAACGCTATTTGCATTTGCTGGTGAGCAGGCGTTGGATGCTCAGGCACAGGAACGTTGAAACGACACAATAATGAAAAATGTGTGACACTTCGTCTCTCGAATAATTGCCTGATCGTGCAGTTACAAACCGGCGTCCCCCTAAGTGTACTGTTATCCGTGATAAACGGCTCGACTAGCCGGACATGTGTCCCAGACGTTAACCCGGATGTCGACATTTGGCCGCGGAAATGACACTCAACTTCTCCGACGACTTGCTACCAGAATATCTGTGGACGTTCCCACATGAGTGCGAAAGTCGTGCGCGTGACCTGTGTAGCAATTTGCAGTAACACCGTTTTCGGGCGTGAGTGGTTTCGCAAATTAAGGACAGGATACCAGGCATTGCACTACCGCCGCACGCAAAGTCGTTCACGCCACATTAGACAAGTTTGCTGATACGCTCGAATAACGGTATGCGTAGAAGATATCCGCTTGTTATGCCCCATTCTACAGCCAGGCGAATCGTGAATCATCTTTTCGTCTGTCAATTCCCTGAACGCCACGATAACCGCTCAGTCTGTTCTGATTGTTTTATACCGTACGCGCACGTGGAAATTGCACTGGGAGGGTGCATAAAGCAATTGGAAAACATGAAGGACATCAAAGTTGCGGGAGAGAGGTGGTGGTCATGTCTGAACGGGCAACATGACATTGAAAAGAGTCTGAATATCATACTAGGCCGCGTGGCGAACGGTTTCTGCTATTATGGACACGCTTTGGTTTTTTTCGCATTCGCTTTGTCTGTTCGTCGTCAGCTGGAACGCAATGGCGTCCCGCTGGAAACCATTAAATGTGTGTCCTCTGTTTTCGTCAGGTGGGCTTATTTGTACGTGGTTAACCCGTCAATTCACAAGAACCATGCTTCTCCTGGGCTTTTCACAGGATGGATGCCACATGGGGTGCCAGGTTGGGTTTCTTTTTTCTGTCAGATCGCGAAAGCCATCGCTGCATAACAGAGACTTGTATTTGTGCAGTGGGGGATGTGTATCTGTCTGATGTCACAATGACAGCTGCCTCACCGATCAATGCGGGATCATTATCGTGCTGTGTGCGGCATTAAATATGGGACACACGACATTTCAGGTAGCCACTGGCCTAGCTGCGTCGATCGCCTGTATGGCTGCGGGGATCATCAGCGCTCTACATTTGTGGCACCCTGGGTGGTGGCCGGAGGACGACCACTGCGGTTGCATTTATTTACGCTCTGGACGCAACGCCTCTATGGAACCTTACTTTTTGCCACAAACCGCATACCCGACAAGCGCCTGCTGGTTGAGACGCCCACGTAGACTCAGGTGTACTGTCGGCATATTACTTTGCAATGAGAACGCGTCACCTGTTCCTACCACTGATTCGTCAGGTCGACCCCCGGAGCGCCTTGTTGCGGCCTATGACGAGCTGCTGCAGGAGATGTTGTTTGACGCTGTGTGCTTCCCACTTGTGGGTCTATGTTTGTTCGTTGTTTTGAGCATGCACTTGCGCAACGCTGCGCATAAACTGCATGTAGCTCACATCCGTATCATGGATGGTCTTCGTGAAAAAGCACAACAGAAACTTGCAGACAAAACAACAGCTTGTAACGACAACCCAGCCGTCCCGGGAGGCCACAACCCAAAATCCGATGTATCGCGTCCGCGCTTCACGTATGCGGAACCGAATCTCGTAGTGCCGCCGACACAGGGCGAAAAACTCGATGAGAAACCTGCCATTCTCGACGGAGTGGACTCAATGGAAGCCGTTGTGTCCGAGGAAGCCGACCGGTACTTGCACACGGGCACCGATGAACCTCCTCCGCCGTATTCCCAGTTTGAATTCACCGGGTTCCACTGGCCGATCGGGAAAAATGACCGAAAGAGCGTGTCCACACGACACAGACACAACAAGTTGGTCTGTTCCGGCGCGTGCGGAGCTTTGCATGCCATGGTTATATTTCTCACTGTGGCCTGTTTGATGGGGACGTATTCATCCCATCGCCTACGATCCTGTGACGCGTTCGTCCCACAGTTTGCGTACTGGCACGCAGGCGTCTTAAGCGCGGGGTGTTGGGTGATGTTGTATTACGTGTCACTTTTGGTGGAGCGCTGTGGCATTTGTCGGCGCAGTGGGAAACACTCTGACGGTGACTGTTACGTGTGCGAATCGTGTTGCTCACGTATAATCAGCAAGATTATTTGCACGATCCTGACGCTTTCTGTGCTAGCAGGTTTAGGGTACGTGTTATACACGTACGTGATAAAGCCAAGGGTAGCATGATGATATACACGTACCGCTATGAACCATGACGACGGACGTTCTCGCGAGGCATGCAAAGACTGATACTGATCAGGACATGTCAGGTGTTGTCGATCCGTCACAGAAAGGTGACAAGTACAGAAGAACTATGTCTTTCGATATCCGGAGTGGACGCACAGGTACGGTGCGCGAACCCGTGTCGCCGGGACCCTCGACCAGTGAGGTCAGTCACAACAGAGAGGTAGCAGATCTGAATGACCGATTTCGCTTGGCTTGTCGCATGACCGCTTGTACACGCCTAGCGGACGTATTGGAACACAAGGCCCTGGCGAGTGAAAGAAAATACGGGATTACGGGAAGAGCCCTGACACTCGAATGGTACCGTATGCACAAAGACGAGTTGCAGCGTGCACGTGAAATGGCAACACGAGCGGCCGCTCAAGTCCGTCAGACCGAACATACAGACAAACAGGTTGCTAGAGAAAAAGCCTTGCGTGAGGTATATCACTCGGGATCGACGAAAAATGCATTGTACGGTGCCGTTCGGCGCAACGTTATTGACCCTGTGAAAAGGCGTATTTTTAACACCCGGATGGAACGCGGATTAACGAACAAGGTTCACAAGGAGAAAAGGCGTGCCTTAAAGGAGAGCAAAAAGCAGATGTGGTTACAGCGGCTGAACGACGTGAAAGATGCATGCGCAGATATGTGGTCCAGCGATTCAGAATCGGACGACGGTGAGGGAAGAGGACAAGGTGAAAATATGAAACTGGATGAAGAAATTGAGGAACTGTACCTTGCGCGTAATATGCCCGAACCGATTACAGACGATCCTTGCGACAGGACCATGTGCGAAGATCGGACGGAACCGCCGCCCATATGATACAGTATAATGATTAACTGCAATGTTGGCACGTGTGATATATCAGACTTATATATCATCTGCGCCGAAATGTGTACCATATATGTTGTTTTTTTGCTCCGTCACAGCTCTGTATTGTATAGTGTTTTCATATTAAAGATTTATGTTCCTCTGTGATTCAGTATGTACTTTAAATGTGTAAATGATAAAGCGTGTGCGTGTATACCACAACATAATAATAGACTAAAGACACCAAGGCAACGATATGAAAACCGTCTTTATTTCTGTGATAACACTTTACATAAACATATATGTGAAATAGGGGTGGGATGGGGGGGGGGGGGTTGCAGTGTAACGGCGGACCGCGCGAATGTCATCTGGTTAACCGGTGGCATATCTCGTAGTTTTCTTTTATACAATCAAACATTTTTTCTACCATCCGGTCTGTAGCTATCACGTTTGTACACACACGAAACCTCGGCAGTGATCTCAATCCAGTCAGAGGGAACAGTTTCTTGTGCGTATGTTCTGCCAGTACCCACATGTTGTGCCAGTCGTTGTCATCAAGCAGGTCTTCTGGGATATTTTCGTTGAAAGCCGAGCAGACGATTGATACTGTGTCTATAACGTGCCTACCCGTTGATGCGGCGATCACTCCGCATGTTCCGATCACTTGGGCTGCGTATGGGTGCAGCGGGTTGAGTATCACCCTGCTCCTAGTGCCGTTTGGCGCTTTGAGTGATGCTTCCGTGTCCTTCAGTGATGTGACGGGGGAAACCTCTGTTTGAGACTTTCGTTTGTCCGGCAGTAAGAACGGCCCTTCCACTGACGGGGCTGTGATCGTGTGATGAAGACTGCACACCAGGTGACGTTCTGTGTCCCCGCAGTCCGTCCCCACGTTTTCGACCGTGTAGTCTAACACGTACGTGGACGTTGAGCCTCTGTGTATGTTCAAAAACAAGTAATGATACGCAAAGGGGTGTTGGCGTACCGATAGTTGCGGCGTTTCCTTAATGAGCGCTTGCAAGCCATCTATCGACTCGTCCGTCGCACGGCAGAGGTCTGCGTCGATCTCAACGTACACGTTCCTTTCGGCGAACGGTTTCTTACGGCCTCGTTCTTCTTTACACAAGCGTGAAAAGGCCGGCAGCCGGTCCAGACCGACGTGGCTGAAGGACTTGTCAAACGCCTTCAGGTTGTATCCCTTCACGTGTGTTAGACCGCTCATGTTTGACCAATCTTTTGTTGCACTGAAATGGCACTTCACCTCGATGAACCCTGTCATGTCTTCAAACACAGCATCAGGTGAAACGCCGAGCATGGGGTACTTCTCCTGGTCAGGGTGCAAGACCAGGCCCGTGCTCTTAAGCTGCCCGAAGCCGATCACGTCACGCAGTATGTCGATCACGATCGGTTCGAAAAGCAAACCGTGTGCCATAGGGTTCGTCGCTGCTGCGGCTGAGGACCGTGCAGCTTCACAGACGCTTTCGGGTGTTTTCCATAGTTTGTAAAAACTATTGAGCATGACAGATTGTGACTTACATATGAACTTTTGCATGTGCGATGCTGTGACGCGCCCCAACCTCCAGTACCACCAGTACCAGTTCGATGTCTGGCCTGTTGTGAGCATGGCAAGGCTGCCCAGAGCGCCCTTCAAAAGAGCTTGTTTCTTCTGTGGGATCTTCTGTCTCATGTGTGGCAGCGTCTGTGGCGGACAGCGTCTGCTTGAGGTCAGCGGTGGTAGCCATCGAGAGCGTATTGCAGAGGCGTCGCCATTCTTCAGCGTGAGGATTTGAGTGGAACCGGGGGTCGCATGGTTCTCGCACGCTGTGCCGACACTTTTCTGTCCACACATCCTGTGTTTGACACCTGCATCCCGGAGCTGTGACGTGAGCATCACTGGGACTGCCGCCATCGATACATCGACGGATGTCTCTGTAGGTCGTCTTGTCCACGCGGCACCTGGAGCACGGCTGGAGACACCCGCTGACAATGACAGATGCCTGCTGCACACTGAGCGCGGCATCAGCTTGTGTGGCCTTCACCCGGTAGAATTCACGGCATGTTGCTGCGGTTCTGTAGACGCGTCTTGTGTCCTGCCATTGCGGCCAAAACAGGTAATCGGCGTTTCGATGTCTTTCCTCGGAACTTGAAACTGACAGCCAGCACGCCCGAGGGCGGTAGACAGCAAACCCCACATGTTCCGTCTCGTTGTTTAACGAATGGCGCAGCAAACCCACTATTATGACACCTAAGGCCCACAGGTCTGCATTCTTGCCCACATCGGGTGTGAGGTGGGGGCGCAGCCGTGAAAAAAGCTCTGGAGCTCGGGATGTCCAATAGATGGTCGGGTCCCACAGACGTTTGCTGAACGGGCAGACGTGGTTGGGCATCAGGTCCTCTTGTGGACATGCGGCGTTACCGAAATCGATTATTTTGACATCGGGTGGCATGCACCATTTTTTTTTCAACATAACGTTCTTGGCAGACAGATCAAAATGGAAAACCCCCAGATCGTGCAGGTGCAGAACACCTTCGGACGCTTTAGACGCGACCGTCCAAGCCAGGTCGTCGTCGTACATGCACGAATGCATGAACGTGTGCAACGTCATATCCATGCGTTGGGACACCAACAGCTCGGTTATCGGCGACACTTCTGATCCAATGCGATAGGCCTTCCCTGTCAAAGCCTCTACCACGTCCGCGAACAGTTTGTGTTTACGCGCGTTTTCTTGCAACAAAACGAGGTCTTCATTGACACCTTTCGCCTTCAAATGTTCCATAATGTTTAACTCGTGTTTTGCGTGTTTCGTTTGGCATATTTTAAACACGTGGTCCGTGTCCGTATGTAAGTACACGTGCCCGTATGTACCACTGCCTATACGCTCTAAGCCCCGTCGTTTTAGTTCTTCAGGTTTCAATAGCTCTACTTTTCGATGAGGGTTAATTGGCGTGTCACCGAGATCCGACATGGTTTCTCTGCACATGAGGTCCATGATCTATAAGATCACGGGTTCGGATTTGTCGTATGCAAGGAACACCGGCCCTCTCTTCGTGCTCCCTTGAGAATGTGTTCCTGAATGGTACATGACCCGTATGTTATCGGTATATATTTATATATGGAATGTGGTTTTTTATATATATCATGACGTACCGCGGGTCACATGATGCATTCAGGAGCGCTGAACAGCAGGCAATGATGCGCATGCGTGATGTTTTTTCACTGCTCTTTGCGGCTGTGTAATCTGGCCACTGGGGTCGCATACATCAGATGCTCCGGGAGATTCTTGCGAACACATGCGGTTTGTTTTTACATCTGGCGCGCACAGGTTCATACGACTGCTCGGCAGCGGGACCGCACCTTTTAGATTAGCATCTAGCATCGTGTTCACAGCCTCTTCCTGTGCCTCTGCCAAAAACTGATGGCTCATTATATCGCGGGCTGCACTGACTGCACGTTCAGCATCCGGAACAACGTCCCCGCTTGCGTCACCTTCAGAGCTGTATAAAGCTTTTGCCAGGTCCACACAGACTTTCGTTGCTTCGTCACGTTTAGCCATCTTTGCTTTGTTAATGAACAACAGGTAGGAACTGACAACAGTCTTCAACATGTTGGACTGACGGTCGGACGCTTTTTTAGAGTGCCTTTTCACATCAGCCAGAAGCACCTCGGCTGATCTCAGTTCTCGCTTAGCCGCGCTCCAGTTGGCCTCGTCGTCTTGGTGGTCCTTCGTCCCGGGCCACGTTTCTGCAGCTGCCCCAGGAGGACAGTCCGTGGTTGCAGCAGATACTCCTTCGCGTACAAAGTGCCGGCGGTTTGCCTCAAGTATTTCCCAGCTTTCACGTTGGACAAGGTCCCGCAAGGTTGTGACACGCCTTTCCAATGCCCTGATCATATCGTCTATATTCCGTTTGTTGTTTTCGCACTCTGTCAGTCCGTAAACCGCGGCGTCGACGAAATTCTTGCTGAGAGGGTTGCACTCGTCGACCTCCCGTGATACATCGTCCAGGTGTAAGAGCTGCTTGAACATATCAACTTGAGCCCCGTGGCGCTCCTTGTCTCTGGCTGAGAGGTCCGAATCACCGTCTGACACGCGGTCGGCTGCGGCGTCCTTTTTACGCTCCCTGTTCACACTGTCTGCGAGTTCCAGAAAGCCGTCAACACCCAACGAGTACAGACTTTCGAGCCATGGGTCCGCATCCCCTCCCGGGTGCCTGTTCCGGACCATAAGGTCGAATGTGAAACTATCAAACCTACCCTGGACACTTTCTCCCATCGCAACAACGAAACGCAGTGGAAAATGGCACAGCTGAAGCACCCCTGCCAGCAACTGTTTCCACGCTGGCATCCTGACTGTGAACTCACCGTATGGGTGAAACCTGCCCATTACGCCAAACTGACAGATCTTCTAATAAGTACGGTGTACCCGGACGTGTACGACGGCATTTCAGAAGGCGAAGGACAAGGGCCGGAACACGTGTGGACGAGGTCATGCGTGAGCCCGCCGCAGTGGCGCGCACTCTTACTCTTTGACCACTTAGCTGCGGAAAATACATACCTGTCATCAAACGGAGACATGGGAAAAGGGGGAACGCGTGGGGAATCACGTGCGTGCAATAGTTTGTCTCCTGCCCGTCCCGTGAACGTCGTCTTCGCCATTTTGACAAACAAACATGAGATCCCACGGGGGCAGACCGGTACAGCTGCATGCACCGTAACACTGCTTCCCGTTTTAGTTCTACGTAATGTACCTAGAACTTTTATCGTTGGCAATTCACTGTATCCGTCTGACGAGATCCGCCGGTGGGTGTGCAAGGCAAGTTCCGTCCACTTCGTGTTAAAGCACGTGTCGCGCTTTTACCTGCCGCCGGCCCTTTCCGGTGCGGCCTCGCAATGCCCCACTGACACACACGTGTACGAAACCCTCTGTAAGCGGTTGTACATTGACCGTGTGTGGGATGTCCAGCACAGGGCGTCCATCGACACGGATTCATCCTTTGCCTCGTTAATCACACACAGGGATATCACCCACGTGTCTGTCGTTGCGCTTCTACAACTGCACGTGTTCTCCATGCGACCTCTACAAAAAGCAGACGGGGCGGGCAGCATGTCTGTCAACGTGAAGTTGTGGGCGATGTGGTCAGACTGGCTGGAAGGGCAAGGCGTGAAAGCCCACAACCCCTTCGACATGCATCCCTGTCTGACTGAACGGTCCTTGGAAGACGGATCCCTGCACGGCCTCTCTTCTTCGAACGCCTATGGGTACGAGGGGCTCGTCCATTTTGTGGAGTTTGTGCGATGGTGGTACGGATTCAACACGCATGTAGAAATGTGCCAGCACCAAACGATCTCGGCAGTGATTGCAAACATTTCGTGGATGAGGATCCACGTGGCCACCGTGGTGCGTAAGATCATGGAAGCATTCGGACAAAGCCCCATCTACACACGGCCGCCAGTGCACCCCATGTGCCCCGCGATTTGGACACTGGCCGTCTCGGACAATTGCCGACAGTGCAAACGGCAGGCGGAATATGAAATTCGTTTGCAGCTTGATAAGGTGATGCCACTGTTGGAGCGGTGCAAGCTGGGACGGTACATGCGGGATGTGCTATGCGCTGTGTTCTCAGACAAACCCCTTGACGTAGCTCAGGCTAAGCTAAAACGTTACGACCCGGCCGTCGTGCACTGGGGGTTGGATTCTGTCGGCGGTCACGACAGCAGTGTAACGCGCACCACAGCCTTGTCCATCAAGAACCAACACGCTCTAAAACAGCTGGCTGTTTCAAATTGGAACGCTGTTTACAGAAATGTGACAGATGTCCCGTCTCCACATTTTTCGAGACTTGCGGATTGTGTTACATTTGTGTCCCAACATGCATTACAGCAAGGGAGCGACGGCGGTCGGTTCAGGAACTACGCCCGTTTTCTCCCAGCGTTGTCGCGCCCCGTCAAGACGTCGGGAGGTTTCGTCCCAGTCTGCACCGACCGCCGGTTATGGAGGGCTTCCAAGGATTACGCTGGGATTACCGCACGGGTGAAGGCAGCTCTCGCGGAAGTGGAGAGGAGACGCGTCAGTGGAATGCCAAGCGACACAGGCGCGGAAGTCCGTGTCCAGTACGCGATGTCTGTCGCACGGGCTTATCCTGGACTGCATGTGTGTGATGTACTGTCTTACCTTTACCACATGGACATGAAACAGGCCTTGTGCGTGGTTGGGCGATCCGATTACGACACCGTGCGCCTGAACGAGTTAGGAGGATCTTTGCACGTGAAAGTGGACCCCGTACTGAGTTTGTTTTCCGTCATGTTCGACGTAGACATGACATACAGGACTCAATATGACGCTCCAACCCTGTCAGAAGTGTACGCTATTGCGAGGGCTTTGTACACATCCGTCATGGGTCTCGTGGGATCTGTGCGTGTGGCACTGGGACCAGAGAAAACGGACACAGAATCTGCAGCCGCTTCCGTTTTGACGAAGGGCGCCCATGGAAAATCCGAACTTGAATCGTACATGGCCACACACCCAGACATACTTGGAAGCAGGTTGTTCGTATACATGTCAAACTCGCTGCCCCCGTGTTGCGCCGTGTACGATGAAAACCCTTCGCAGGTACCAAGCCGTGCAAACATGAGACCGTTGGATGACAACCGTCGCGTGAGCGCAGACGAAGATAACCTGCTGCGCACTCTCACCGAACTGCAGCGGACACGGTCGCTCAGGGTGGTCGTGCAGCTCCCGCCTAACGTTTGTTTCGAATCAGCCGAAGCTTTCCTCTCTTATCAAGACATGCTTTTTGGATTTTTGAGGGCCGATGAGAGTTTGCGGCCGTTGGTCCACAGGTTGGGAAAAGAGGCTAACTTAGAACGGTTTATAGACATGGCCGTCTTCAGGGGCCAGTGCCGCATGCCACATTCCGGTAAAGCCGACGGTAGTCAACCGTTCGACCCCCTGACAGTGGTACCGACCCTGTGCCACGGTTCCGACCCGGATGTCATGCGCGAAACGTGCCTGCGCAACCACTTGGACCCAACTGTTGGACTGATGCACAAGGACCCGTTTCCGGCTATGCACTCGAACGAACACCTGAAAAGAGGTCTGGTGATCAAGCAGCGTGGACGCTCGGGTTTGTCTGTGTCGTCATTTTTACGCAACTGCCCAACAAACGGCCCGGATGCCCCTGTTCATGCAGTGGACCAAATGGCTATGCGGGTGGTTGAAAGCACGCGCGAGCAGGACAAGTTTTCTCGCTGTGCCCAATTCATTTTGTGCCACTGGGGAACAAACCACCCTCGGCTCCTGCATGCAACTCCCGCCGACTTGTCTCTTTGTACGGGTGACTCCCTTTTGAAAGCGTTAAACATTGTCGTGAAGCCCTGCATGCTGGAAGCACTTCTGACAGGTCCTCAATTGCCAGCCGCTTCAACCTTACCGACCGACAAACGTCCGAGGCCCTTGTTTCAGATCGCGGATGAGTTTCTGCGGTTAGGTTTCATACATGCGAAACGCAGCAGGCATTGGGCAGGTACCAGACAGGAAGCTGAGGTCAGAGCTCACGGTATCTGTGTCGAATTTCAGATATCTCCCCCGGTGCATGCCGCAAGTAAGCGTAATGACAACAACACGTCCTGGCCAGCGTGTGTGTACTACGACCATACGACACGCTCTGATTGCAGATTGCGTCTCCGCTGCTCGCTACACCCGACCGCGTCCGTGGATGGCCTTGAGACGTATTTGCGCCAAAAAGGTTTCAATCTAGACGAAGGTGAACCGGTTGACACGTGCTCAGTAGAGGGTGACATGTCAGGGGACGATTACGTGTCACAGGACTCGCAAGACGCTGAGGACCTAAAACGGTACTGTCGCCGTCGCCCTACCAAAGGTGAGCAATTATTAGATGCTCCCTTGAGGTTTAGCCTTGTCTACTATTGTTTCCATAACCGGTGCAGTGGCGGATGGCGTGCGATTACAAGGTTTAGTGTAAATTAACGGTGATAAACGGATTACGGGGGTGGGGGGGGTGGGGTGGAGAAAGGGGTTATCCAGATGCATATGCGGGCACGGTTTGTATTACATACATGAGTTATTATTAAAGTTTCATGATCGATCTATTTCGGAAGTGTTCTTGTGATGAGTGGGCAGATGTCTATATATGGTACGTTTGTTGTTATGTGTTTCGTTGTATACATAATACCAGGATACTCGCGCTGCATGTTTCGGGGACAAGCGTGACATCCATGGCGAGTCATGAAACGAACAGCACGACACAAAAACGTGAGAGCTGTTTTCAAGAAGGACTAAAAGACGGAATGCATGCGTCCCCAGCCGAGATACTAACCAGCCACCGGTGGAAAAGATATCGTGAGCGATACGGCGATTTTGATGGGCCCTTACTCGCTTCACAGTACGTAGGTGCCATAAGGGGAAGCCAGGTGTGCGCTGTTTGTGCGTTTAACGCACGTGCTGCACGCGATGAACAGTTTTGTGAGTGGGTGGAAGGTTTTGCTAACGCCATGCAGTTTAAACCTTTCTTTTCTAGCCTGACCACGTCCCTCGTCATTCTTTACTGGCGCCGCGTACACGCAGCTCTGACACGGCTCGAAGCACGGCCCGCCGCTGATCCCGATGATATTTCGAACGCGTTAGACGAAGAAGTGTTGAATTCAATCACACCCGAAGTATTTCATGTGCACTTCATCCACAACCGCTGCCAGTTCTCGTCGTTCAATACAGGACACGATAATGCTGGACGTGTGGATGGCAACAGGCCGCTCTTACGCATTGAAAAGGGGGATATGTGGAGGACGTGGCACGTGCACAATAACAGCCACATTGTAGCTCAGATTTTGCAGTTACACAATGGGTTGGCCCTGTGGCAACGTTCTGCCAGCCAAGGCTTCCATAACACTCCGGCGAACGACAGGGTAGACACTAGCGCGGACAGTGCGCGTGTTATCGGGCCGTGGGTTGTGACGTCCGGTTTAGAGTTACCTAGACTACCCACGACCGACGACATCCACCAAGGCGACACGAACGCGAGTGGCAACAGACAACAAACGGACACAGCGTGTTTGCACCCGGAAGAGTACGAAGAGGCTCTGTGTGTTAAAGCCGATGCATCGTCGAGGTTCAAAGACATTACCTGCATGATGGCAGACGCGTGCTTTGGCGTGTGTGGGTCAGACATGTCAGAATATGTTCGTTCGTTTCAACGCAGGTGGGGCTTCATGTGTGACCTTACACGTGATACAGATACGGTTCAGTGCAAAGACAACATAACAACCGGACATGTTGCACAACGCGCTGCGCGTTCGGGACGTGCCCCTGATTTCTCTCGGTTTCGGCCTTACCCGACAGGAAGGGAACGAAACAACACAGGTAGAGAGACAGCAGCGACGAGAACCGTGTCCCCCACGCTCGTACTGCGGGGTTACAGTTCCCACTGCGGTCGTTCATGGCACCAACCTGACGCATTACTTCAACACGAAAATAATGCGTTGACGCCTTCTGCTGCTGAGGAAGCGGGGGCCTGTGTTGCGGCAGAACCCTCAGAGGCCGGCATTGCGTACCGCCGGATGGCGGAAACACTGGAAGAGGTTCGGTCCGTTGTTCTGCGAACGTCGCAGAGAAGCCGACTCAACCTGTTAAGAGGTAAAAGCAAGTCCTTTTTTCCTGCTGTCACCCCGCCTGAGGGTGTGGAATGGGCAGTCGATTGGGAACTGGCACCGGAAGACACACCGACAGAGTGCTTGCTGTGCGGCATGTGCGCATTCTACGATTGGTACCGTGTGATAGAACAAATGCTATTGTCGTTAGGCATGGAGAAGGCGTGCGCAATGCAGCCGGTTGCCAACGTTAACACATTCGTCTCTGTGTTAAACACGTTGCAAAAGCGCTTGTCAGACATGTCTCAACGCGACGTGGATCCACTCGACGGATTCCTATTGAAGGGTTTGAACCCCTCGGTTTTTTACCATCACGCGTTTTCGTCTCCGCTGTGCGCATTGAACAGGGCACGGATGGGTGTGATGTACGAAAAGGATTCTTCGCTGCCTTGCGGTTCGGCAGTTGTCGCAGCATTAATGTACGTCGTGTACGGAAACTTCAACAGTTCTTGTAGGTTTCGCCCCCTGTGGTTGAAACGGTGCATGCAAGTGTTACAGGGACATAAAGTGTACTGTGACCCCGGCGTGTGCTTGTCCGGTTGATTATTAGGAGGTGCAACGAGATGAAATACCATCTGTGTATTCGCGGGAGTATAGCACACATTGGTCATGCGAATGAAATCAATGGGACGTCAAACGTCGAGTGCAACCAGGCGCACCGTAGCGGGTCCCAAGGGGAAACGTCTCAGGTCGAAACGGAAAACACGCATATACAACAATGCCCTCAAACTGAAAGCGGCATATCGGTTGAACACGATACTGTTTGACCCGAGCAAAAGTTCAAAAAGGTTCAGAGAAATGTCACTGTCCGCATATGGGAAAGACGTGGCGCAAGGGCAACTGCCACACATTCAACATGAACGGTCAAACGATCTAAAGTCTGACATCCTGCCGTTCGGACGCTCCGGAGTTTTTTACACAAACACGAAAGATATGCCAGTGCCGATGTTCACAAATGACGTCTTGGACATCGGTGGTATGCGCTCTCGCGTACAGGACGCTACCTGTTGCCTGGACCTTAATATTTTTGCCGACCCTGTACACAGCGGAGCAGTGGTTCCCTTCAGGGAGTGTTCCACCTGTCTTGCCATGAAGCGCAAGTATCTCAGCGAGCATCCTGTATTCCCTGATCAAGTGACGCCTTTCAAACAGGATCGGTCGGAGGAAGGTTCGTCCTGCATCGAGGAAGTCAATGTGCACGCGTTGCTTCATGACGTTAACTCCTTTGTACAGGCACCGCGGGTGATCTTGCTTGACGAACAACAAGGGAAAGATGGGTCGGGGCACGCATCGCAAGAGGCGTTCGTGCTCCTGCAGGGACTGCACCGTGCGTTCTCTAGGAATCCCGGCTGTGCCAGCCTCCTGGACGCGAAAAGTTTGGTGTGCATGGCGGTAGAATTTACAGTCGGCGCAGGGAAGAGAGCCGTTCACATGTTGAGAACAATATTCGCTTGTATGGCTAAACATAACGTGCACCCGGACTCGTGCCGTCTGGACATCATGATCGATGACCCACACAATTGCGGCCTGCCAGGAGGATACCTCTCGCTAAAGTCGTGCACCTTCAGCTGCACAGGCTTCTTGCATATATGCCGCAATGCGCTCCGAACCCTATCAGCTCACGTCGACTACTACCGTGAAAGTTTTAGGATCTCATGGCAGGTGTACCCAGACGGCACACGGGGGTTCACGGTCGAACTTCCCGTTTGTGCATCGTCTGTCGACACGAGCACATTGACGTGTGATGATCGTATGTATCTAAAAACTTACGCATCTGAGGACTGGTACGGATTGTTGGAAGAGTGGGTCGCAACGGGATTGTGACGACCCCGTTCGTTCGATATACATTTATACCAGGAATGCATATGGTTTGATACACTTATTATTAGGTAATAAAATATATCGTCTATATATGATATGTCTGGTTTTTTTCATCTCATTGACAGTTACACGTAATGACTAGCATTCTCTTCACAGCCCGCTTTTGTCGATCAATCATTCACAGCATATCATCACACAATAAACAACAGTAAATGTCATCGAAGGAAAAACAATGTTTTATTCGAAGAGTACAAACACCATAGACCATGCACCCACATATTTTGCAGTCTCTTAACCCTGTTAAGGCTCCAGATCAAGTTGTTGGAGTGATTCTGCCATCATCTGCGCACGCTTTTCCTCTCTCTTCTTGTTCTGTTCCTTTTCGTTCCTTTTCCGTCTTGGGTTGACAGGAACGTCCTTCGGGCGACATCTGTCTTGTGTATTTTGTGTCGTTCTGCCTATCTGTTCAAGCAGCCTAGTGCTCCTTGCCTCCATCTTCATATTGCGTTCAATCGTATCTTGCGACGATCTGGAAGTTGGAAACACGTCTAAAGAAGCCGCGCCGGGATCCTGCATATTCGCGATCAAAACCTGTTGCATTCGTTTCATATCTTTCGATAAAGCCGTACATTCCCCGACTATCTGCCAAAGCCTACCGATTATCAGCGCCAACCAATCGATAGGTATCAACACTTTGGTCTCGCTACTAGCGACGGGTACAGAACTGTCTCGCGTGGCTTGGTTACTTTCCGAGCCGCTCATGGTGCCGTGATGTGTAGAATGTGCGCTCGTGTCTGATGGGAATGCCTATGTGGTTTGGTATTTATTGGTGTTTCCCGGCGGTCACATGTCCTGGCGCTATTTGTGATGACGGGTGTCACAAATAGTGCAGATAACGTCTGACTGGACGAACTACTCAACAGTAACAAAAACAACGGTTCGGTTTTATAGTGTCACTAACAGGAAACAGCTGCGATGTCCTCTGCCGGGGACAGGCTGGACCTCACATGTGAAAACAAGTGTATAGACAAACATGATCTATACGGATACCTGTCACCCGTGCGCACCATGCCCGGTGGCAGCCAGGGGTATGGCCCGGGTATACATAAAAACTGTTTCGTTGTGGGACTTCCATTGCTCACAGGAGATACATCCCCTGCTATGATGTTGTCGGCCTGCGACGGCGTTAGCCCCGTGGAGTACACACGCCTTTCCCGGTGGAACGTCCACGGAAGGGACGGGGAACTGAACATTTCTGGTAACTACATCACATGCTCTACAGGTGTCGGGATGGAGTCTGGTCGGGTTACGTCGAACGAGCACCAGGTAAAAACCATGAGAAACAGCGGCCCTTTCACCCTCTCTGTGAACGATCTGGTCTGTCTGGTGCCGATATACCCTTTGCTGACACCGAACGACAGGCACTCACACAAGGACGAGATACCCCCGAATGACCCCGCCAACCCATACGGACCCCCTGTTAGCATTGCCAAGGCGACCGCGCACGGCCTGACGTTTCCGGCCACCGTACCTATCTTTAAGATGCCTGAGGTGTTCACCGGTGTGCTGACGGGTTTAGTGTGTAAAGTCATGCGGAACGTGGACAAGATGAAGTACGCAAAAGCAGCCAGCTCAAACACGCGCTTGACCATGGAAGAGGAGTTGGGGGAACACCCATTCAGTCGGACGCTGGAGCCGACCTTGCTCCTGCATCTGTCAAGACTGTTGAAGCATTACGGTTGGCTTCAGTTCTATGCCTTTTGTGACGCAGCTGTCCGAGATCTCAATCTACCGGATCATGCTGCTTTGTCAGCACCAGGCATGCCACAAAGGGATGTGATGAAAGAATCCACAGCTCTGAAGGATACACATAAGACGCTTTCTGCCAATTCAAATCTGAAAGAGAGTGAAAAGGAAACCAACACTCTTGCTTTGCGGGCAGGTTTGAAAGCTGTTTGGACATCAATATGCAGCTTGGCACATGCCTATAACCCCCCAGTATATGGTAGGGTTGTACAGAGCAGGGCGTCCTCTATGACAGGTCACGCCATTACCCCACATAGTTTTTTTGACTGCTTCGTGACTGGTACAAATGAACTACCTAGCGTTATACCACAAACAGCGCTTCATAACCAGCTCGAACCATATGGCGCCGGGACGCACGGGGCTTTGCCGGCTGGTTTTTTCTATAAGTTTGATACCACGTCACAAGGTACCACTTTCCGACCCCTTATTTTAGACGAAACAAACCCTAGTGATTTCTCGACGTATGCCACTGCTTGGCAGCAGTGCAGGGAAACGCGAGTGAAAGCGAAAGCTAACGTGCGCCAACGTGACGTGTGCATAGTGGAGCTAGTCAACAACGGCCCGGATGACATCAACACCCACATGGGTGCCTACCTGTGCGTGCAACCTCCTGTAATAATGCCGGAGTCGGGGTTTGGGGAAGATCTGCCTTACGACGATGACCCGAAACCGGGGGTGCTACGGCGGTGGGATCGGCTCGAGGCGGAGCATGTCGATGCCATCTGTGCTTACGGGCATTATCAGATATCGCATCACTTCGACAAGCTGTTCCACCCCCCTTCCAAAGACGAACAGTCGTTCTCCCGCAGGCAACCGTCTCTGGCCAACAGCGTGCGCCTTGTCTGTATTTTGGCGAACCAACTGCGTATGTGCAACAACGTCTGTGGTTCGGCGCTCAGAAGCCTTGCCGAAGAGTGCTGCCTGGAAGACGGGAACCTGGAATCAAATGTGGCAATCTGTGACCCGGGTTTTGATGCTCCTAACCTTATTGACGCCCCAGCTAACCAACCGGCAGGCTACGATGAGGATCATACGGCAGATCCTGTTATACTGCAAAACACACAGCTTTACGCATTCAAAGATGTCATGAACCCAGGAGCTGACATGGATGTTTACGAAGACAGGGATTTGTCTTCCCGCATAACATGTGCACAGGCTATGTTACACGAGATCATAAGAACAGCTTCCGCCTTATACGATGAAATATTCAGCGTAACCCCCGTTGCAGTTGCACTGAGGGCCACCGGTGTGAACCCAAGCAGCAACAGGACAGAAGACGGAGCTTTGATCATCCCTCCCGGTGCCACGTTTGAGGCGCGTGTTATCTAAATATTTGGCACGTCGCAATGCCGAAACACAAAAACACACATGTTACTTGAATAAATAAACACGATACCAACACAATGCATTTTTTTATCATTTGAATTTATTCCACATGCAACATATCTAGTCGTCGCGTTTTTCATCGTACATGTGATACCCTGTCCTGAGAATGCTACCCGTATTTGTAATGCACGACGTGAGTGACGTCAGCATAGACTCGGCTTCGTGGTACATCACAACACGCCAGAAGGATGATGAGTTCCACGTTGAACACGACGCATGGGCGTCCTGGTGAGTTTCAGGGCAGGCGACTTCTGCGTAAGGTTATGTCACACACAACATCACATAAACTGACAAGGGACCAAACGGCTGTGCTGGAACACCGGTTTCAGCCTGGGGACCGCATCCATGTTATCGGGGAAGACGGCTGTGGTAAATCCGTAGCCGTGATGGAGAAGGCCTGGGCGGAACCACGTTTCCGTTTCCTGTGGATTGTAAGGTGTTCTGATACATGGCGGCGTCTCAAGGCCGTCTGTCCGAAGAACGTTACCATATTACCATTAGACCAAGTGCTTGACGGGGCCACGGATAACCACCTGCACCACGACCAACGTTTAACCATTAAACGCCTCATACTATCGATGGTTAACCCGCCCGCGCCAACAAGGCTGGTATTTGAAACATTTATGGCGTTTCTGCTTGATTATGACACCGTCCACGTGTGTAAAGACCACGTTCCCTCAGCTGACTCTGTATATTGGCAGTACTCCGCATTTACGCCTGATGACATTGTCCGCCTGGCCAATGGTATGTGGCAACACATATACAACTTCATGTGTTCAAACGGTGATTACAATGGGTTGACCTGCGCAGACGTCCCTTATTCCGTTCTTCTGAAATTATGTGCCACCCATTTTTTTCATGTAGTCGTCATGGATGATGTTCATCTGCTTCCCACACGCCACATGTTGCTGTTTCAGCGTTTCCCACAAATACAGATCCTCATCGGAAATTACGAGGCGGGAGGAGTCGTCCAAACGTGGTGGGCCATGCCCCCTTCAGCGACCACCACTTTCAGTATAACAGATGCTTTGCATAACACGGACGATTAGGTAAAAGAGGATGAACCACTGAAACATGCGGCAGACTATCAGATAATAAATTACTATTTAATGTTTCTGATGTTGGTTGTTATCTCATACAGATTAGTTGTTGTTGTTTTTATTTTGTGTTAATGGTCACCTCATTCTTCGCTCATGTAAAGCCGGATAAGGTCGTACTCGTCGTTCAGATTACGGCCTTTTCGGGGGGGGTAATATCGCAAGCGGCTGTGTTTGGCGGATCGTGTTTAGGGTGTTACATAAAACCGTAAACAGTTCCGAATCTTGAATAGGGCCTTTGGTCTGTGTCTGATGCTTTTGCACACCAGGGGTTGGTACGTGCATGTTCCTGTGTTCCACGTGTCGATCAACCGGAATGTCAACCGGAATGAACTCGCGACTTGATCTGGGAGAGCGGGGTGTGGCCGTCATTTCACATGAACCGAATAAAGTGGACGGTTGACCCTCCCGCTGGTAGGAACGGCTTGGCTGGTCTTCGTAGACGAATTGAACGCCTTTTCTCCGTGTATCCTCACTTTTAACATTTTTGCGATGGTCTTCACGTGCACCTGTTGCATCCTTCACGTATGAGGTGTCCCGGGCATTAGACGTGTGGATGCTTATCCCCAATAACGTATCGGATTCCTGTGATTGTGTAACATCTGATTTTGTAGAAACGTTTGCGTAAGGAGCTCTGTACTGTGGCTCAGTAACACCTGTTTCTGTAGGTACTTTTGTTTTAGGGGCTCCATATTGTGGCGCAATCACTTTTGATTCTGTAGAGACCTTTGTGTATGGAGATATGTGTTGTAGCGCAGTTTGGACGGGATCGGTCAACATGGATACATGTATGGTTGGTTTGGCGGGTATATTTGTTCTGTTAGGAATGATGTTGTCGTGGGATTGTGTATCTTTTAGACGCAACCCTTTTTCACGCCGTCTGGTATTTGGGTGTTTAGATTTATGAATTAACGGACGGTTTGGCTGTGAATGGCTCTTCAATCGTTGCCTGTCACCCGTCTCATATGTATCCGATGATACATTCTGTGTTTCCGCAGTACCTGATAGAGTGCGAATGTCTCCTATACTCATGTTAGCAAATGACTCTGTTATTTCCCTAGATATGCCTGCCCTTTGTTGTGCATATGGACCGGAGCCCATCTTACCATGTATTGTTACGTCATCACACAATTCGTAACTACGATGTTGTTTCCTGTGAGGCAGGTGTTCTTGTACGTCATCGTCTGACTTTGATTGTATATTTGCGCATGATATATCACTTGCGGTTTGTGAGACAGGTAACGGGGATATATCACGCGAGTTGCTATTCAGCAACTCCTCCGTCTGTTGTATCTCGTGAAACAGAGACACGCCGTCATCTTCTGACCCTGTGTGTCCCTGTGTCATATGGTGTTGCTGTACATTTAGATTTTGTAGTTCTGTATCTGAGAGTTCGTCGACACGAAACGGTGTTTCATTGTCGTTGGGCCTTGCAACTTCTTCGTTTGTGTACATCTGCAACGGGAATTCTGGGTGCTGGTCCGACGAAACACACTCCAGGTGACCGCGATCACACCAAGGGATGAGTCCCGCGTCATCGCTCGCCTTTGTTGTGCGGACTCTGTAAACCCTTCGAAACCAACCCCGTTCAACTTCAACGGGACCGCATATCCTTTCGCCATACGTAAACGACAGTTGGTTTACTTTCTCGTTGTGTTCGTTTGCCACAGCGTACCCCGTCGGCAGGAACCGCTCACCACCGTCCGTGTTGAGACCGTCTGTAAGTATCTGCACGCTTATTATAGGAATGAACGTCGAACCCCTCAAACCATCCAGGTACTTGTTGACTGGGACGTGAGTGCTGCTAGACGCGGACGACCTCGGAAGTGCAGCAAACAAGGGCAGGGCGCTTTGGTCGAAAGAGAAGAAGTACCGGAGTATATCTGTTGGGCAGGTGTCCGCCGTGAGAGGGGCAGGGTAAGCAGAAGCCGGATCGATGATGCTATCCACGTTTGGGTTGTACGTGGAATTGGTCCATTCGCGATGAAAAGGTATTTTGCTGCCGGCCACGGTGTCGTAACACGTGGCCAATGGTATACCCGTGACGAGCGAAAAGAGGATGACGTCAAATCGGCACCAACCTTGTGCCTTGCTTTTCGTACCCGAGCATGGCCACGATACATCATACGCTCGCACGTTGGAGCCATCCTGTACGTATTCTTCCGGCTTGTCCAACCCGTACACGTGTTGAAGGACACTCCGCTGCATATCTGCTGCTTCATGCATTGCTACCTCTCTTTCTTCGAATTGAAAACCATTGTTTTCATTTCCACATCTCGTTGGCAAGTGCGTGTATTCTTCCAAGATGTGGTCCCAAACTGACCCGACACCGTGGCCGTGTTGTGCCCACAGTGTTTCCAAGACTTCTGAGTCGATCATACGTCCGGCTGTCACTGCATAAGCCATAAAGCCTCTTAGCGTTTCGGCAACACGCAAGCACAAACGGTCGTCCCATCGTGGCTGATTGTTTGTTGACCATCGCGTCGGTATATCCTTGCTCAGAACGTAGTGGTGGAGGCCTGTTTTACCGAGCAAGGCTTTCAGGCCCCAGTGCACATTGGAGCCGCAAAACGCGAAGACAGCTGCCGTACATGTTGCCAACCAGAAAAGGTGTGAGGTCCGTCCCGTGTCCGAAATGATGCTGTCCGTCATCCTGACCCATTGAAAGAGATCTTTGTCTTTCAAATTGTAGACGGGTCTCCCACACACGTTAAAAAAGGTCGGCAATTCGCCCCAGGGCCCGACGTCTTGCTCACCGTTTATTGCCCTGGCGGAATTCACTTTTTTCATGGCCAGACAGAACCTGATCCCGTACACCAACAGGCAGTGCCATGTCTCCTGGGCTTTTTGTGAGCTGATCCACCATCCCTTGACGCCATCTGACCGCGTCTCAACACCTGTCTGACGTCCATGCTCAGCCTTCAATGCTTCCAATGTTTGTCGCGTGATAAACGGATATACGCATTCGAGTACCCTGAACACGTGCCGCGCGACCTTGTATAAACCAGATGTGTTACTGGTGCCATCGTTCGGAATTAGGTCCGTGACGGAAACAGTTTGTTTTGTCGTAATACGATCCAGGGGTTCACGACTGAACGGCAAGGCGGCTTCCACTGTGATGTGTTCTGACGAATTGTCCTGTCGTCCGGCGGCTTGCGCTAACCCTGTCGTGCAACAAAATATTGTGTCCATGTCACATTGCGGCACTGTGTAACAGTCGTTTTCGTTTGTACATGTGAACAACCAGTTCCCTTCGTAACGCGCACCCTCTCTAGTACTCAAAGCGATATCGTGTTCTCCGCGTGCCTTGAAAAACTGTTGAAATATAGTACATTGCGTTTGGAAAGTACTTGGGTCATTCAGAAACATAACAGTGTCTTCTGACAATAATGGACGCACTACGGACATGTGGTCTGCTGCGGCGTCTAATTCGTTGTGGCCATCAGACTGTTCTCGGATATGCATCCACGCAGAGACGGGTCCGATAATTTCGTAAAGGCTAGAACACGTATTTGGCTCGGGTTTCCGCATTAGTCGCGTGAAACCTAAACTTGTGGAATTTGCCACAACAGCAACCAAAGGAACACCGGGCGGTTTGGTTGCGTACACGTCGTCAATGTGAGCAAAGCTGTAATGTGAACGTGGGTTGTCAACGTTGCCGTGCGTGACCTCCTGCATGCACACATGCAAGCTCAAATGTGCCTGCACTAACACACGTTCCTGTAACGGGGAGGGTTGAGTTCGCAGCACAACGTGCACCATGTGGTTTAAACACTCTTCTGGTAACCAACCGCCCGGGTCAGATGGGTACGTGTAACCTGACACACAAACGTCCATTATCACACGCGTTGAATTCCACGTTTCGTAACCTACCGTGATATTGTTTTTCTTTAACACTGTGAGCATTCGGGCTTGTTGATCCATTTGACAGTTTACTCTTGCCAACCAGGCGGAACAGAGTTGCCTTAATGCGTCAGGGAAGGGATGGAGCATTATACCTGTTCCAGACTGGTATGAGATAACTTGTTTGAACAGGAGGTCGCATTCCGCCCGGCTATCGTATTCTACACAAGAGCCCCAATTGTTCTCTTTCTGGCTCTTTTTATAAATGTTATGTGTTTTTTCTTGGTGCAACTGCCTGACATCCTTTTGGGAAAGCGTACATTTGTACACCTTAGGGATGTTATCCAGCCAGACGCGCACGCGTTTCAGGTTTTCTTTGTCGTCTGTGTCGTCATGTGACACGTGCCGAACAAACGCGGTCATCAAACGTTCTCTGACGACCATACCGTCACACCACCACGATTCTTCACACTCTCGTCTTTCGTCTGGTGTGTCAAGATGCGTCGCCCTTTGTATCAATTCCAAAAACGCTTGGTATGC
Source organism: Sipunculus nudus (assembly GCA_026874595.1). NCBI lineage: Eukaryota > Metazoa > Annelida > Sipuncula > Golfingiida > Sipunculidae > Sipunculus > Sipunculus nudus. Next base: position 2,580,432 of record CM049317.1, read on the forward strand.
ATCGATCCTCGTTTTACACGTGTTATATACCTCGTTTAACACTTGCAGACTGACGTTTTCGGTTATGTTGATACGAATTTCTGTGGTTGATGGCCATGTGTGTTGCAACCTGCTGAAAGCATCTTCCGTTTCCATCATCATACGGGATAGTTCTTCCCTTTTGTTTTGCACATCCGCCTTATACGAACCTACAGTTCCGTAGGGGATGGAATCATGTTGTAAAAGGTTGCGCAGGTTTTGTTCCGTATATTCCATAATTGCCACTGACATCTGCACAGCTTGTTGAACAGAACGTCTACATTCGGTGAGACGCCCCTCTACGTGTGTATAGTCGTGCAGCTGTTGCTGCTGCATGTCAAACAGACTGAAGACCATAAGGCTTGCTAAACATCCGAGAGTGTGATGCACCGATAACGCGTTCGCGTGATACGTCATCTGTTCAGTATGTAAGGAGATGAGGTCGAGATGTAGTTTGTCGGCGAGTATCAACATTCGCTGCGTGACATCTTCCTCTATATCCGCAGCTAACTGTTCTACGACACAAGACATGATGTCTGGTACGCTGCGCATGTTGCCTGTTTGAGAATGCGACATTTCCTCTGTGTACTTCTTCCCCATTAGCGCACGAGTGTCGTCCATATACCTGTTGCATATGTGTTCGTACCACTTACAGGATGTTAAAATGCATTGTATGATCAACTTGCCATGTTCACAGTGTCTTTCAACTGTTCGGATACATTTATCGATAAGCGTCTTTATGCCATTACGCAAACCGTCAGTATCCGGATTCCTGTTTTGCTCATTTACTTTACGTTGCAGGAATTCTTTGCATGCTGACACGTTGTTTTCTATCAGCGTGGTCCGCCGATCATGTTCTTTGTCAACAGCTCGTTTTGTCAGTTGTATAATTTGTTGTTGTGTGTTTGCTGATTCGTGCATGAAATTCCTCGTGCCATAACAGGTATGCAGGTGAGTTGACACTTGCGTTTCTGTATGTATCTTTGCCTGCAACCAATCCAAGAACAACTGGCTGCTTTTATCGTCCAGCTGCTTAATCCATGCGTCGAGTATATATTGGGGTATATAGGTGCTTACTTCATTTTGCAGACGTTGCAGGGAATCCTGAATGGCAGACTGTGTCCTATTCCACGAAGGATACACAGTTTGAATGAGCCACGTATGAGCGTATCGGAAACTGTATATTATGGTCATAGCGTCCTGTAAGATGTCCTGTAGTTCACCTGTATGTCGTATGATGTTATGCAGGTTAACGGAAATACCTTTTCCCGCCACTGTCACATCGTCACAGGGCTGCCCATGGAATAAAGCCGTTTCTGCAACGATCAACTGGTGCCCGCTTGATATGTCGTTCCGGATTCGGTCTACAATAGCATGCACACTCTGTTTAAAATTATCCGCGTACTTAAGGGCCGTTTGATAGCTGGATCCAGTGATTTGCAACGCTAACGTTTGAAATGCTGTGAGGGTTCCTGCCACAAGATCGTACACGTACTGGTATTCCTGCGACTGCAGGATCCAGGAAACGGTGGAGAGCGAAGACTGTACGCGCTCACCCATGCGAGCAGCTTTATCTAGCCATTCGCGCAAGTCGGGCACATCTTCAGTCGGGTCCAACCTGCTGTCAGCTGGTATTTCAGAACGTAGTATCTTTTCACCCTGTTCGAACGCCCACCTGCGAATGGACTGCGCGAGGTTTTTGGTACTGCCTAATGTGGCATCAACTGATTTGTTCAGAAGTCCCACCAGACCGTCGAACCATTTTACATCGTCAGGCTTCAGCTGCTTCAGAAGTGTCATGACGTTGTTACCTGTACCACCTGTTGTAAACATCCCATCCGTGCCGCCCCAGTGAGCATTCTCCTGGAGCAGTTGGTAGCATCGGTTCAGTAGTTCGCGTACATTACATGTACGGTGCGCTATGCATTGGTAGTGTACGTGCTCGTCTGTCAAGTGGTAATTCACCAGGATGTCCTGCATTTCCTGTATGGCATCTTTCAGTATATCCTTTATCACCCCCTCTAGCTGCTTACGCAGGTGTGAAATGTAGCGTTGTTTCAACATCTTTTCCGCCTTGCCCACCCGTTCCTGCTTGTTTACGCTATCTGCCTCCTTGGCTATTTCTTGTTTCAACATGTTCAGTTCATTTTGTATATGTCGTAAACTGTACAATGCATAACTAACGCTTTGAAAACTGTTGTCCACGTTTGTGGTAGCTTCCTGTGCAGCTGTTTCCACATATTTGAGTTTCGTTTCGAACATATCTGCCATACAACTGCGCTTGGTGTGCTCCATGTCGTGCATTTCCATCATGTTGTGAAGGCGGTCGAGGTTAGCCGTCACAGATGTCCAAGCTGGCGTTTGTGGATACAGGTTCTCGACACTTTGCTTTAGTCGATCGGTGATCATGTGGCTAATTGCATTCCCGGCACTTTCTATTCCGCTGATGACGACATGGCCGGCTTCCAGTTCCTGCCTGTACGTGGTTCGGGTTCCCGTCCTCGCGGCAACTATGTCGACAAGACGGTACAGGCGTTTAGCTAAAGGAATGTCACTCGTCCCAAGCTGTTTAACGCCAAGCTGTGTGCCAAACCTGACCTGATCCTGCAGCCGCGTGGGACATTCCAGGACACGCGCCAGGTGTCGGAAGAGCGAATCCAGCATCCGGGTAACCTCATCTGTTGGCCCACATCTGTTCACGTGTTGTAGTATGGTGTCGGGCAGATTTGCTTTTTCAGATAAACCGGTGGTCAGCAATTTATTATAAGCCTCGGTAACATGGTCTGCAGGTTCGCCGTGTTCGGACCCGGTGTGTTTGTTATCCATGTCGTTTTTTTGTCTTAGGTGTTCCGCACGCACATTCAGCAGCTGAATCTGGTGTATGGCTGCATTGATGCTTTTGTCCGCTGCATTCAGTTTTTTCGCGAAACAACCGTCTCCTTTGTTCCAATGGGTACCCGCCGCTGCTTTTGCTGCCGTCAGGGCGTTTAGCGTGTCATTCAGTCGTTTTTGTGAGTCGCGCAGTTGGTTGTTCGCTTGGTCCAGTCCGGTTTTGTCCCACGTGGTAATGAGATGATGCATGCCGTCCTTAGAAAAACTTTCGATATCCTCTGAACTGGCCTGTGTGGCAGACGCCGAACCTCGTACGGTTTCCGTGCAATCTCGCACGGTCTGATCCGTCCACTCGTTGATAACCTGAATGATGCAATGGAGCAATACGTTGCTGGTCCTCTTCGGGGTGGTTTCTCTCCAAGCCCGTTCTGTGAGAAATTGAATGCGGCTGGCGTTGTCTGTGTCACGCGCGCACTGCTCTGCCCGAAGGTTTTGATAGATTTCAAGTAAAGTTTCGGCTTCTTTACGTTTCCGTTGATATTGCTGTTTCTTGTCTGAGTTGTCCGAGCACATGTGTTCAAGCAATCCGAAAACGGCCGGGACTTCATCCGCGATACAACGTGGAGCATCCTGTGAGGCACCGTCGTCTAGTCCGCTTGTGTACGCGTGTGCCAACCGCTCTACGTCTTCTGTCAAACGGTCTGTCCAATGTGAACAGTGCAAGCAGAGATCCGTAACCTCTTCTTTAGTGAGCGGATAGATCGTGTCCATGTATTGTGCCAGGTTGCTTGTCACGTCTGTGAGAGTGCCACTTGCAGTGAGATCTCTGACGATTTCCTCGCGCCTCTGGCGTTTTTCTTTAGCTTCCAGTTCTTTTCTTTTAGTCTGCATGACCCTCTTGGCCTCCTCTATCTGTGTGCGTGTGATTGGTTCGGTTTTTTTAAAACGGATCTGCTCCTTCTCCTTATTTCCCCAAAAAGTAGTGTCCTTGCTGGCGACCAGCGTTCCGTCTACCACGCAGTTACCGCGTCTGAGTTTGTCCAAGGTGCTGTTGTGTATATCGAGTACTCCCACCTGCTGATCGAGTTCCTTCTTGTACATATCGATATCACGTGTATTTTCAAATTGAAACGTCTTGCATGCCTGGATCCATGCACGTGTCTTTTCCGTTGAGGTGTTGTATTGTTCAGTGGCGATCAGCACTTCTTTCAACCATGCCGTTTCTGCTGCAGCCGTTTCTGCCGCAGCAGTTTGCGCCGCGTGTGTTCTTGCTATCAATTCGTCATCACCTGTGCCCCGAACGGTAGAGGACTGCCCAGGACTGCTTGCGGTTTGTGCCTGTACATGCTCGGCTGTTTTCCAGCCTTGCAACTTTCCTATGAGCGCGTTTGCCTTATCGTTCTTTGCATTCAGTAACTGTAGTATCTTCTTCAAGCCGTCCGAACGACATCCTTTTACGTCGAACGGCTGGTCCTGATTCCCACCTAACTTTTGAAGCCATGCTGCGGCTTTATCCTCACACCACGAAAGTGATTTCTTCACCTGGCTCACCTTTTCAATGTGTTCTTCCAGGAGAGTGACATTCTTACGGTTGCTTTCATCCGACGTGTACGACGCGTCTACGTTTCTGAACATCTCATCTACTCGACTTACGTGTTCATTTATCTGCTTTTCCAATTCCTCGCTTTCGGCGTTCCACACGTTTTTGAAACAGCAGCGCAACCCTTTCAGAATAGGTTTGGTGCCGGGCTGACGAGCCCAGGCGATCAACCTGTTCAGCTTGTCCTCGCGGGAATCGTTGTGAGAGGCATTATAAACGTCCTTGCAAACTCCGAGCAACTCCTGCAGCTCAGCGCCGGTACTGTCAGGTTTCTCAAGTAGACAGATGTAACACGGTAGTTTTTCAGGCGGAGCATCGCATCCAGGTGGACACGATTGCTCATAGTCAGACAATGCAATTTCGACGTCTTTGACCACGTTATTGACCCACACATCCACCGCCTGTTTCCCAAACGATACGTCGTCCTTTTGCAGAGGCAGAAGAGATTGTACGACGTTTCTGGCTCTCGCGTATTCCAGTTGACCGCTTTTCACGAGCTGCAGCAGTTGTTTTCTCTCTGCGTCCTTTTCCTGTTTACTCAGTTTCTCCAACTGTGCCCGCAGTTTCGTTCTCACTTTCTCTGTGTCCGGCAGGTCGGGGATCGCATACACCTCTGCGATGACCCGCAATTCATCCCATATCCCTGCGGGGATGCCATGGTCTTTCATAAGAACATTTTTGGTTGTGCGTCGCAGGGATTGCCCATCACCCTCCAGCTCGTCGATCGTTTGTATAAACGATGCTGCTTCTGTGCACGAAGAGCACTCAGTACCCATGCAACGTTTAATAATTCCCTCGAGGTGGCGCTTATGAGAGGCGTAATCGTCCTTGGCTTTGCTTACCCGCGTGTTCCATTTTTTCACCTCCGGGCACCTCTGAGCAATGGTAGCGATGCGCACCTGCATTGGTGTATTCTTTTCCGTCAATATGCGACGGGCTTCGTCCCGCGTCAAAGGATCGTTCTCGTGACGGTCGTTATTCACTTCGTCGGACGGGTTTTCTCTCACTGATGCCGTTTCGGGCGCTGAAGGAGGGCCCTCTATTGGTTCAGTTTCGGTCAGCGGCGTTAAAGGGACATTCATTCTCCTCCGGTGCGACTTGCGGAGCTGTGGTAGTGACACTACCCGTGCGCTCACAGCAGCTATGTCCTGCTCTATTTGTTTCAACTCTCTCTGCAGCTTTTTCTCCGTTTCTGTCAACGTGTTATGCCATTGTCCATTTTTTTTAGAGGTAACCCTGTACTGTGCTGCAGATTCATAAACGCTTCTGAGCAGTTCCCGCAAGTCTTCCTGCATACATGTGATCTTTATCTTCATGCGTCTTAAACTTTTTTCATCGTCACCACTGGTCCCGCTTCTGATACGGAGCCTCATCAGACGTAATTGGGGCATAATCTGACCGAGCATTGCATCGACTCGTTCGTCGAGAACAGAAGCGTCCAGTTCGTACCATGTCTCGAGGCACGCGCGGATCTTATCATGTACACATTGCAAAGAAGCATTCTCGAGCCATGCTTTCAGTTGATCCACCATGTCTATCAGCGTTTTGTTATGGTCGACGGCGCTTGCGCGCAGCACCCTGTACATTTCCAACAGCGCTCTGCCCGTCGCAACTTGTGTATCCGTTTCTTTGTGTAACCAGAAAATCCCGGGCACTCCACGGGGTGGCTCGGCCAACATGGACGGTGACTCTTCTGCTTTTTTTTGGATGTGGATCAGGGCATATTCGATGTAATCGGCCATGTTCGTCATCCATGCTTCGACGGTACTCTTAGCGTCTTTTTCTTCTGCGGGCGTTATTGGCAGGAAGTGCTGGTATTTCGACTCGTTTCGTTTCACGTCATCGTACGTGACACTGGGGTCTCGCAATTCGTTCAAAAGGCCTGCCCGCATGTCTGCGATTGTTTGATCATTTTCTTTCTTTTCCCTTTTGGCTGCTTCTGTTTCTGCCTTGTCTAAAGCCTTTGTAGCCTTCGCTGTGTTAGGCATTATGTTTATCTTGTGCTTACGCTCTACTTTCTTTTTCACAATCAGGGGTATATCGACGCCCTGTAATGATGGGATATTCGTACGCGCTCGCAGTGCTTTCGTCTTCAACATTGTCAGTTTCTGCTTCATTTCCTCTACCTCCTCGATATTTCCAACCACTTTGGACGTGCAAATTGCACAGAAATGTGCAAGTGTGTCTCTACGTTCGTTGTATACTTTGACTGCCTCTTCATACCGTTTGACCAACGACACAGCATGTTCGTCCATCTTTCCGTGCGTCACGCCTTTTGAGGGGCGACCTCTGTTGTTTGAAGCTTTTCCGGGTTGACTTTTGATATGGAGCTTCTTGCGGGTCGATGTGTTCAGATCGTCGACTCCTGGGTCGCCTTCGCCTGATCGCGGAGGGGTCTGTTCATCACGGGTGATGTCACCCTGCACATCTTCCATTTCTTCCGTCTCGGATGGACCCGAATGTTGCTCGTATGCCGCCACATCCTGCTCTTCCATATCCGCTTCAGCCCCTGTGTTACAGGCGGAGGCGGGGTTTGGTTGGCCTGCCCCGTCATCGGGCTGCTCCTGAGCAGGTCTTGTGGCGACGTCCTCTTCTGTCGTTTCCTCACGGGTGATGTCACCTTGCACATCTTCCATTTCTTCCGCACCGGACTGACCCGAATGTTGCTCGGATGCCGCCACATCCTGCTCTTCCATTTTCTCGTCAGCTCCTGTGTTACAGGCTGAGGCGACGTCCTCTTCTCTCGTTTCGTCCACCCGGTCCGACTGCTGCGTATCAACTGGCGTGTCCGCCCGCGGCGTGCTGTGGACGGGGGCAACAGGGTCCGTTTGCTCTCGGACAGGTGCGTCCACTCGGTTCTCAGTTATACTGTACAATCTGCTTTCGTATCCGTTTACTTTCAGCGTGTACGCGAGATTTGTTATATGCTTAATAGCCTCTGCAAGAATGTCAAATCCCAAAAGCACAGATGTGCCCGTTGGTGTGACCTTCCCGCGCATGTCCCGACTGTGCGAATCGAAGACGTAATATTTGCTACCTTTTTGCATGACAGCGATTGCGCAGTCTTGGAGTATCAGGATCGACGATAAGTACCCCTTGTCGTCACACAGAGCCATCCGTAACGTTCTGTAAGTGTTACGGAAATCATTTCTGTTAATCAGGTCGCTCCGGTACATGTACGATACCACAGAGAAAGAACGCGAGAAGCAGTCAATCGTTTCCGGCAACTCGTCCAAACAAACGTATCCCGCGTCTTCCACAGGGTACCCTTTAATGCTGTAGTAAAGCTGGTCGCCGGCGTCTAAAATGTCGTCTAATGTGGAGGTTGTCCAAGTCTCCGGGTCCTCAATGCTGCACCGGATCAAAGCCACTGCGCAGTTGGGAACACACTGTTTTCCGACTGAAAACGAAAGAAAATGTTGGTGGTCCCCCTGGTGAAATGACCCCGTCACGCACTTCGTGATCACCGGGTGTCCAGGTGGTATATCACACGCGTCTGTGTTTGATGCATCTTTTCCCGTTGTATCTTTCTGTGACGCGTGCCGGGGAGGTCCGCCTGAACTCGATCGTGTTTCGTCCGGGCGGTCGCTGCGAGGCATATCTCTCTGTTTGTCAGATCCTCTGCCTTCGTTGGCGGTCTCCGTATCACATGGCGGGTCACCGCGTGACGCGACAGTCTTTCCTTGTGTATTGACAGGGACACGCCGTGCGTCGTTCACGCCTCCCTCGTCTTCCACCGTGCCGTCCGACTCATCCATGGTAGTTACACTAATAGGCACGTTTCCCTCACATTCGCTACTCTCGTCCATATGCTGTTCCAACGTGTCATCAGACGCATCGCTGTCGTCCATGCTCTGCTCGAACGTGGCAGGCATATTCTGTATTCTTTCTGTAAGTGAAACAGAACTCGCGTCATCTTGTTCCTGTCCGTCCTGTGTTTCTTCTGTTTGCATAAACGGTGCACCTGTGACCGTGTGTGAATCTTTCACCCGCGGTGCTAGGAGGGAAGCGTGGTCCGCGCTGGGGTTTGGGGTCTGCGGACGACAAAGAGTCATATCTACACTATACATACCGCCTTTGTCCAGTTGGAAGTACTCCCGAGTTTTTATGTCTTCGAACGTATCACACAACATAACACGTGTCGGATAGTCTCCAGACATGGAAGGGGCGCTATCGTCACCTTCCATTTCTCCACACTCTTCCGCGCTGGTTTCCCTCTGCTCACAGGCTGTTGTGTCCATCTGGTCCGACTCGCCCCTCGCGCCGCTCGTATTTTCTTCATGTGTTGTTTGTTCTGCGTTTTTTGCATGTCCGGCGGTGTCTTCCGCGGTCGGTCGTTCGCCTGCCTTTTCCGAGCCCGAGGGCGTCGTAACTGTGTCATCAGCGGGCCGGGATGATAACTGACATGGCCGATCGTTCTGCGCACTAGATGCTCTGCGCCGTTGTCCTTGCCGCTTTTTGCGTATGCACTTTGGCTCGTCTTCCGACCCAGGAGGTTTCGAGTACGGGTGGTCAACGTGCGCAACGCGTAGCTGGCGCCTTGGTCTCCGCTTGGGAAAGTCAGGAACTGGTGTGGGGTGTATGACACGAGGTTGTAGTATTTTGGTACTGAGCCGTACCGAGTTGCGTTTAAGACGTCGCGCTGTCTTCCTCAGAGCTTCCTTTTGCTTGTCGGCGGTAGAATGCTGGTTTGATGGTTTCAAAACACTCTTGTGGCCCTTTCGCCCACGCGTTTCTTTTTTGCACGCACCCGTGTCTGGAGAGCCGTCTGCGATACGGCGAGCCGCCTCCGCACCACCTGTATGGGCAACAGGCGTGGCTGTTTCTCCTACCGTCCTTAAATGTTGATTTGCATCTTGTTCCGGTGCCTCATTCTCCCCCACATGTTGCGGATGTTCAGAAGGAATATCTTTGTCAGCAGTATCCCCTGGGACGGCAGAGACAGAAGGCGCGACGTGTTGAGCCCCTGCGTTTTCCCCCAGATCAGTGACAGAGGGCGCAGTGGGTACGTTATCGGGACAGATGTCTGAAGCGCTAAATATGTCACATTGGTTCATTGCCATCTGCAGGATGTCCTCTTGGCCCTGCCGCATGGGCGTTCCCTGTGCTGTATCGCTGTGAAATGGAGGGTCTTGGGTAACAGTTGTATCCGTGCTGTGTGCCTTCCCTTCTTGTATACTTTCTTGTTCGTCGGTTTCATGTTGTTCAATGTGATGTGATGTGCCCCCGCCATCGGCAGTTGCGGGGCAGGGAACAAACCCATTTACTGTGTCACCTGTAACCTTTTTCTCTTCATGCCGCTCGTCATGCTCTAGGGCGGCGATGATGGTGGCGACGGCACTTTCGGTTTCGTCCGTATCAGATTTACTCAGTTGTCCCTCTTCACCTCTGGCTCTTGGCCGATGCTCGAACCTGTTACAAGCCGTTGCTGTGTGTTGACCCCGGTTGATGAAGACACGTTGGACGTGTCTGAGGGGGTCTTTCTCACAGGGTCATCCTGCTGTTTACGGTCGTCCTCCCCGTCAAATGAAGGAAGACTGAACGTGGTATCCTCTGTGAAAGGATGTTGATAGTGTACAGACCCGGACGCGCCCTGGTCAGCAGGTTGTGTCTGAACGCCTTGGTCATTTGATTGTCCGTCGCCAAACAGTTCAGATAAAAAATCATTCAGATCGATACCACCTTCCGCACAGTACACGTTTTGATGTCCTATGTGATCAGCCGTTTCTGTGGGCAGTGTCAATTCCTGTGTGTCGTCGGCTGTGTCACCTGGCACACGATTGGGCTGCCCCGTTCCGCCCTGTTGGTAGACACCATCCGCTACCTGTTGTACCCCCGCTTCCGACTGCCGCAGTTCGATTTCTGCAGCAGCAATTGCGGCTTCTAGTTTGGCCCGTTCTGCTGTAGCTTGTGCGGCTTCTCGAATGGCGCGTTCTGTTTCAGCTTCTGCGGCTTGTAGTCTGGCGAGTTCTGTTGCGGCCAGTGACATTTCACCTGTCATCATATCGAAATCGGTTTCGTCTTGGTTTGATGACGAGGCTGGAATCTGAGCACCCAGCATTGTAAGCTGACCCAGCAATTGTTGGGCGGCATTATCGTCGTCTACGTTCCTATCGGTTTCGTCATTAATCTGTGACATGGCTGGTGGCGATACAGCACGGATACTTTTAATCGGTGACCAGGCTGGTTGTAGTTCAGCATGCATATTTTTTACTTCATTGAATAATACCTGGGGGTCGGGTTCGGTGCCTTTTTGGACAGCCTCCTGGGTCGTTGCGTCTCGTGTCTCAGGTGCGGGTTCACTATGGGTTTGTGTTTCTGACGTAGTCGTGGTGTCCATTTGGGGTGCCTGTGCGGGTGTTTTGGGCTTAGTACACTTCTTTCTTTTCGATTTACTGCCTGAGACCGGTTGGTCGTCTGTCACACTGCCCGACTGTGGACGGCTTGGAGCGTTTGTTCTACTTGCTGTTGATGTCATCCGCCGTTTTCGTATTTCTGTTTTATCCGCTGTTTCCTCCGTACTCATCGCCTCTCCGCTTTCACCACCCGCCGTCACATGTTCATCCGTACACATTTGATCTGCGCTCCCACCAGCGGCATTTGCACTGATTGAAGGCAGGTGCCGCCGGTGCTGTTCTTCCCGCAACGGCCCTGTTATCGGTATTTCGTCCAATCCGCCGCTACGCTCTTGTCTGGTGCTGGCACTTGTCTGCATGCGGTGCATGATCCTCGCCCATTCTTTGTCAAGATCCTCGAGTAAAGAGGATGCCTCATCCGCGTACATATCTATGGCACGAGGAGGAGAACAGGACTGTGGTTGTACTTTTGCTTGTTCAGATGTCGGTATTAAAACGTCGTACCCTCCTTCGGTGTGTACGAGAGTTATTGAAGGTTTCCTGCTACGTGCTAATGATGTCAGAAGGCGGATGTCACCTGTCGTCCGCAGGACATTTACATGGCAATCGTACTTATGTGATATCGCCCGCACCGCGTCGTTTCCGGGTTCAACCCCTTCCTGCAGCTCGTTGTTACCTGTGTGATCCCTTACTACCTGACGCAACCTCCCATGCTGGCCTTCGTGCATCCCGTTCATTAGTATGGCCACAGCCCGGAAAAAACTGTTTCCGTCTCTGATGACGTTCTTGCGCGTCCATCCCGTTTTTTGCAACTGCTCGTCCCATTCCGTCCTGCTCATCGGTGTCGGGTCGGCTGTTTGCCGTGTCATTTTTATTATTGGAACTGTCTGACCTCTACAATGTCTGTTTTGCACTGACGTTTGATGACGCCCTTTTCCCGTCACAGCAAGGGACGACGTGAGGGACAAAGTTCACCATTGCGGATCCCAAATAAGTTGCCCTCCGTGACCCATCAACACGTGATGGAACAGGCTTTCAAGTTCGATCAAATGAGCAGGGACCGCTTCATGCGGACACAGAATCGCCGGCTGGAGACAAGCCTGCCGGAACACATCCGCCGCAAAGCCATAGCCGTGTTGCCGAGGGTTCCAGAGACTTACCTCCATGGGGTGTTCGTAGGCGACCATGACGTCAGAAAGTACAAAGGGGAGTACACGGACATAGTGAGGTTAAAGACGCAACCCGTCCGGGAAAGTTTGTGCAGGGCGGGGGCAGAATTGCCCATAAATGTCGACCTCAGCCACCTGGCGACCACAGGGCCTGGCCCCGTCGACGTTTCCGATTCTTCAGCACCGACTGTGGCCCACCCGAAACATTTCGTCCCTGGGCTGTTAATGTTCACACGTCGGCGTCTGCACCTGCTGGACGCGGACGCAAAGATGAAGGACAGACTACGTGTGCAGCAATCGGGTCTCACGTACGCCGAGAGATTATGCGAAGTGATACAGGATGCTAGCGACGCCCTCATTTCACGCGTGGAAGGACCGGACACGGACGGCTATTTACATCAGGTGCAGGGGAAATCGTCCTACGGCCGACAGGTTCCAATGAAGTCTCTGCTGGCAGCACTTCACAGTCGGAGACTCAAAGACGAAACATCTGTCTTTGTCAACACCATCACTGATTGCATGGCTGATGTCACCGTGGACGCTATGCAGGACGCCAAAAAACTCGGCAAGCAGTGGGACCCAGTGGGACTCTTCACAGAAAACTTCATTCCGTCAGGAGTGTACATAGGCTGTCACAACACGAGCGGTGGTTCACTGCTGGACGCACCTGTCAACCAGTGCAATTTGCCACACGCTGTCCGTCTGTGCGTGTCAGGGCGGCCTCGGGACGCCGCCGATAAGGTGCATGCGCATTGTAACACGTTCATCCCTCCTTCCGATGAAAAGCTACAGTTGTGGTGTCCCGTCGAAAATTACATCGATATGGACCTATGTTACCACACTGAGGACGACGAATATTACGACGAATATAAAGTCATGTACGACCGCTCTGGTGCATTCGATGGAACGCCAACGCGGATAAATGATTTCCAACTGTTTTTTGTCGTGGCCATGTTGGAACAAGATAAGATTGGGCTGTATATCGTTAAGTCAACCAAAACAGCCAGACACGTGTCACGGCACGTCCACCGCTACGTCGGGACAGGTGTGGGTCGTGTGAGGCGCACATTCTGTGCCACTTTGGAAATGGCCAAGTGTCGATCGGTTTCAGTACAGGACGCGAAGAAAAACCTGTTTTCTGTTCTAACAAGAACAGCGGCGTGGGCAGCGTCTTTCCGTTTGGGGCGCGTGCGACAGTTTGCTTCTAATGTACCGTGTGTGGAAGTGAGAGACGGCCGCGTGTATTTTCCCTATTTCTTGCTTGATCTTGATACAAAATACACGTATGCTTTTTGATGATATGGAACGTGTGTGATAAACAACAAGGCATTGTATAGGAAATTGTTGTTCCCAATAAAAACCACATATTGTGCTTTGACAAATGAATCATCTATGTTTTTCTTCATATATCTGTTATATGTGTTGTTGTACGCTGTATGTTTTTAAATACAATTTGTTTCACTACCATCTCTCACCAACGTCCAAATGCCCCATTTATTGTTTTGTGTACATGGTGTGTGTGTGTGCGCGCATTCAGGTTATGTGTCATATAAACCCCGCACATTGCAGGTTAAATTTAATATCTATCACAAACAGACCAAAAAGAAACGACATAAACGTACTATTGTGTCACATAAAGGGGGTAAAACCTTACCACAATCTGCACAACGCAAACAATTATGCTTCATACGATCAATTATCAGGTAAACTGGTTCATTAAATACGTCATGTGTAGTGACTGTTATATTAGTGTTGGTAATATACGATAGGGGGCGCTGCCTCATACAGCACTGGTCAACACAACAAAATAGCCCTTTGCCGGACAACGGTCTACATGACATTCACGAAATACCTGCTACAATTTTAGGAAAAATATGCCTCCAACGTTCCACGAGTAACATTTACGATATCTTCACCAAAGATTTAAATGTGTCCACAACCCTACTATATAAACAGGCCGGCTCTATAATACTATCAGTTGAGAGCGCTCTATGGGCGCTTTTGGGTCCCAGACGGCTCCCCTGTGTCTGTGACGTCACACTTTCCATCAGCCAATCAAATCAAGGAACAGTACCTATTCATGATAACATAAGAAACTTACGTACACAAAGCATGTAGTCCCTGTGGCGCAACGGTTAGCGCGTCCGGCTGTTAATCGGAAGGTTGGTGGTTCGAGCCCACCCAGGGACGTTATACCTCTATGGGCGCTTTTAGCTCCCAGACGGCTCCCCTGTGGGGGAGGGGGGGACTTGAGGGGGGGAGGGGGCGGCCCCTCCCTCTGCCTTATGTCAAGAAGTAGTAGAGTTGTGGGCCTGTGGCCACCAGGGGTCGGTTGTGTGGTTCAAGTCAGAAGTAAACCAGTTGTAGGTTTGGGGATCGCCGGCAGGGGGGGCGGGGGGGGGGAAGAAGAGTCGGTAGGATGTAAAAAAGGTCGATTGGGGTCGCCGAGGTCGGATGTGAAAGGTCAGTATGCTTAACCATGGGGGGAACAGGGGAGTTCTGTGTGGGATCGGCCGGGGGGGGGGGGGGGGTACAGGGTAGTCATGGGTGGGATCGCCCAGGGGGGGGGGGGGGTGGTACAGGGTAGTCCTGGATGGGATCGCTCAGGGGGGGTACAGGGGAGTCGTGGGTGGGATCGCCCAGGGGGGGGGGGGACAGGGGAGTCCTGGTTGGGATCGGAGATGCATGAGAATGGTTAAAGAGTGTTCATCGGATATCATCGGTACTGGAAAAGCCACAGGTGTGCAACGCATGTCAAAGCACTGTGGGATCGTTCAGATCCCAACAGAGGGTCTCTGCTTGGACCGAGGCCCCTATAGAAATTTCTCCACAAGGGTCGTGGTGGGGGCTTCGCCCCCGGGGATAATACTTTATGGGGGATCGATCCCTACAAAGAATATACCCCGGGGGCGCGGCCCCCATAAGGAACTACATGGAAGACCCGTGGTGGGGGCCTCGCCCCCAGGGGATAATACTTTATGTGGGATCGATCCCTACAAAGAATATACACAGGGGGCGAGGCCCCCATAAGGAATTACATGGAAGGCCCGTGGTGGGGGCCTCGCCCCCGGGAATAATATTTTATGTGGGATCGATCCCTACAAAGAATATACACTGGGGGCGAGGCCCCCATAAGGAATTACATGGAAGGCCCGTGGTGGGGGCCTCGCCCCCAGGGGATAATACTTTATGTGGGATCGATCCCTACAAAGAATATACACAGGGGGCGAGGCCCCCATAAGGAATTACATGGAAGGCCCGTGGTGGGGGCCTCGCCCCCAGGGGATAATACTTTATGTGGGATCGATCCCTACAAAGAATATACACAGGGGGCGAGGCCCCATAAGGAATTACATGGAAGGCCCGTGGTGGGGGCCTCGCCCCCGGGAATAATATTTTATGGGGGATCGATCCCTAAAAAGAATATACACTGGGGGCGAGGCCCCCCATAAGGAACTATATGGAAGACCCGTGGTGGGGGCCTCGCCCCCAGGGGATAATACTTTATGTGGGATCGATCCCTACAAAGAATATACACAGGGGGCGAGGCCCCCATAAGGAATTACATGGAAGGCCCGTTGTGGGGGCCTCGCCCCCAGGGGATAATACTTTATGTGGGATCGATCCCTACAAAGAATATACCCCGGGGGCGAGGCCCCCATAAGGATTTACATGGAGGGCCCGTGGTGGGGGCCTCGCCCCCGGGAATATTCATTTTACGGATCGAGGCGCCGAAGGCGCCCCCCATACATACATCTGTGTATTGGCGCCTTCGGCGCCCCTATCCCCATACTGTATTCTCCCGGGGGCGAGGCCCCCACCACGATCCTTCCATATATTTCCTTATGGGGGCCTCGCCCCCTGTGTGTATTCTTTTTAGGGATCGATCCCCCATAAAGTATTATCCCCTGGGGGCGAGGCCCCCACAACGGGCCTTCCATGTAATTCCTTATGGGGGCCTCGCCCCCTGTGTATATTCTTTGTAGGGATCGATCCCACATAAAGTATTATCCCCTGGGGGCGAGGCCCCCACCACGGGTCTTCCATATAGTTCCTTATGGGAGCCTCGCCCCCAGTGTATATTCTTTTTAGGGATCGATCCCCCATAAAATATTATTCCCGGGGGCGAGGCCCCCACCACGGGCCTTCCATGTAATTCCTTATGGGGGCCTCGCCCCCTGTGTATATTCTTTGTAGGGATCGATCCCACATAAAGTATTATCCCCTGGGGGCGAGGCCCCCACCACGGGCCTTCCATGTAATTCCTTATGGGGGCCTCGCCCCCAGTGTATATTCTTTGTAGGGATCGATCCCACATAAAATATTATTCCCGGGGGCGAGGCCCCCACCACGATCCTTCCATGTAATTCCTTATGGGGGCCTCGCCCCCTGTGTATATTCTTTTTAGGGATCGATCCCCCATAAAGTATTATCCCCTGGGGGCGAGGCCCCCACCACGGGCCCTCCATGTAATTCCTTATGGGGGCCTCGCCCCCGTGTGTATTCTTTTTAGGGATCGATCCCCCATAAAGTATTATCACCTGGGGGCGAGGCCCCCACTACGACCCCTGTGGAGAAACCTCTATAGGGGCCTCGGCCCCAGGGGAGACTCTGTGGTGATCGGAACGATCCCATTGTGCTTTGACATGCGTTGCACACCGTTGGCTTTCCCAGTACCGATGATACCCGACGATCACTCTTTAACCATTCACATCCGTATACGAACCCACCTAGGACTCCCCTGTTCCCCCCCCCCCCTGTGACCCCTGTTGACCTTTCACCTCCGACCCGATCCCACTCACAACTCCCCTGTTCCCCCCCCCAGGCGACCCCTGCTGACCTTTCACCTTCGACCCGATCCCATCCAGAACTCCCCTGTTCCACCCCCCCCCCCCCCGGCGACCCCTGTTCACCTTTCACATCCGACCTCGTCGACCCCAACCGACCTTTCACATCCAACCGGTCCACTTCTGACTTGAACCACACAACCGACCCCAGGCCCACAACTCTATTACTTCTTGGCATAAGGCAGAGGGAGGGGCCGCCCCCTCCCCCCCTAAAGTCCCCCCCTCCCCTGTGGGGGAGCCGTCTGGGACCCAAAAGCGCCCATAGAGCGCTCTCAACAGATAGTATAATAGACTCGGCCTGCTTATATAGTAGGGTTGTGGACACATTGAAAACTTTGGTGTGCGGCAGATTTTACGTTTGTGCAAGATGTACGCGCAAACTGGAAAAGATATCGCAAATGTCACTTGTTGAACGCTTTAAGCATATTTTTCCGAAGATTTTAGCACATATTTCGTAAATGTTGTGTAGACCGTTGTCCGGCAAGTGGCCATTTTGTGTTGCTGACCAATATGTTGGCGTCAGTATCGCCACCTGCCGACGACCAGTGGAACTATATCAGATAGACAACAGATTTATCAAGTTGAAGGAACACAAATGTAACAAACATGTTCCCAAGCTACTAACGTTCATGTATAAATCTCTTGTGTATCATACTATAATTCACGGGAATCTGTTTGTCTGTCTGTCTGTCCGGATTCTTTCGCACGCTAGGGATTGCACGGTCGTCAAACTTCGTGGGAGGGTGCATCTTGGTCCGGGGAAGAACGAGTTTATATTTTTTAGGCGTTTGGTAAAGAAATGGCCTCAAAATCGATAAAATTATTCTGGGTTTAATACCTGCGGTGTGCCATGGCCATTCTCACATAGTGCTTCCTCATAATTTAAGAAATGTGTGGGTGCAGGTACAGATATGGGTATACTCTAGTTAATTCTAAAGAGTACATATGATTTGCCCTGTAACTTAATATCTTCCAAATTATAGCAAATATATATTCATAAGTGTTCATGGATTCCGTAGTCCAGTACGGTGGTGTATATTTTAATACATTTGAAGTCAATGCCAACTGTGGGGCCGGTTAGCTCAGTTGGTTAGAGTGTTGTGCTGATAACGCAAAGGTCGCGGGTTCGACCCCCGTACTGGCCACGTATTCTTTTTGGTTTTAAGCCACATTCAGCCATTTTTATTCTTTCATTTCCTACCCAGGTACACAGCAGTTTATCAAAGAAAGTAAACTATTTTCTGTTGTTTATACATATCGATCAAAAATGAAATGGCCTTAGCAAACTGCAGGGACACATATACTTTAGTCTCTTACACGGGCATATGATGGCGCTCCTGCACCCAACAATATTGATTAAGATATAGACTGGTACCCCGCTCTATTGTGGCACCGCTGCTCTAGGCCAATCATAGAGACGGGCGTACAACGCCATCTTTTGTACCCTTGGCAGACTGGTACCAACCCAAGTATATATTATATATGATTAAAAAAATAAGCATTTTCGTTTGCTCAAATAAGTTACCAAAAGTTGGCCGTATATTAAATGTGACATTAATAATTAGATTAATAGAGATTAATGATAAATCACTGCTCCGTACAGGTATCGATTGTCATCACGCTGCCAACTGTCTAGACCCCAAGTAAACAATTGAAGTAAACAATATGTATTACTGGGATTAAAGGCATTTATATAGGTCGTCTGTGACGTCATACTTTCCATCAGCCAATCAAATCAAGGAACAGTACCTGCTCATGATAAAATGAGAAACTCACGTACACAAAGCATGTAGTCCCTGTGGCGCAATCGGTAGCGCTTCCGGCTTTTAATCGGGAGGTTGGTGGTTCGAGCCCACCCAGGGACGTTATACATGTTTTTATATCCCCTATACCATCCATACAGCGGCCCCTGTTGGTCATCTTGTACAACATATTTTGTACGAATTAGACCAATACGGTTCTATTCATTCATCACCACTTGTTTTGTGCTTTTTCCGCTACAACAATCAGCCCTTCCAGTTCGCAGAAGGATCATTACACAGTGCATGTTTATATATCGGTTATTGTTCGCCGTGTCCGGCTCCACAATATGATGTTGATCAGGATAATGTTCATTGTATCATGTACGACAAATGGAACGGGAATGGGATGGGTTCAGATCGGACACATATTATGTTCATTGGCGTGTAATATCATTTAAACAGCGCAAGCTATTGAACGCACCCTCACACCCTTCCCCCCCCCCCCCCCCCACACACAAACACATTCAGGTAGGCATGTTATAGTGAATCGGTGAATCAATCAGTGACATCACAATGAACAAGACGGAGATGAAACTTACATTTTATTCGACAATAAACACATCATACATAATTACTAAACTGCATGAGTTGTGTTGGGGTGTAAAAGTATATACAGCAATCCCAGATGAGGGAAAAAAGCGCAACGACGGCGGAACATGTTACACGACACATAAAGTTCACGGCTGGCACGGGAGATAGCGACGTAAGGTGTCCTGAGGTCTCCGCACATGCCGTCACTTACAGAGACGGCCACCCGCTGGTATGTGTGACCTTGAGATTTGGTTACAGTCACGGCCGTCTGCGAAACCATGGGGACGCGGAATGACGAGTGCAATGCGAAACGGGGCACGTCGATTTCTGGTTCTGTGATGTACTCTTCAGATGACGGTAATGCGAGGCCGACCCAACCCGTCTCTTCGGAACACACCACCGCGCACCGCAGCTCGAACTTGTCGCCTGAGGAACGCACGGCTTTTACGAAACGGGGCAGGGTCGACTTTTCGTAAGGCTGGTAATTAAGGGCGTCGAACGGAGAATCGGCGGGTATGGTCCTGCTCCCGAGCACGGTGACTACTTCGGCTGTATCTAATACCTGGTTCGGTATCACGTACCGCTGGTCGACAGCTCCCAGGCCTTTGTCCGCCGAGCCTTCCGGTTCTGTGAGGCACGTTAGACCCAGGTGCACCTCACATTCGGAGATGTCCGGGTATTCGTCAGCGGCACGCATGTATGTTGTGCTGAGATCGGACACCAGCGTGTTCAGGTAGTCAAAATCCGTGGCAGGGTCGGGAGCATCTGCAGAAGCATCTACGTCGAAACGGCTAATGTTTTCGTCAACACAGTTACCTTCCTGTCCGAGTGAGTGTTTGGCCATGAAACGGTCAGCCACCCCCTTGTCGGACAGCAGGCTGTACAGGGCCTCGTACGCTCCTTGCAGGATGGCACAAATGAACGGTGTGTGGGCAGGGAGGAAGGACAGGCACATCCTGGGTAGCGCCGTTCTCATCAGCAAGCGGAAAGGTCCCTTGAACCCTGTCAGCACGAACTGACATGCCCGCCGACATACAGCGGGCTTGCCGACCGGCAGGGTGTGCTTACACATGAGAACTCTGTATCTTTGAGGGAGCAAGGGGTCTGTCTGTCTCGCGTCCGGACGGGGGGTTTCCTTTTCCCGTAATTTGTGGCCGTTTACCGGGCCTTGGCTGTCCGTGAAGTTTTCTGGTGCCGGGTCGTCCGTGATTTCCCAAGTGTCCTTTGTCGCCTTTGGCCGCAGTATGTGGTTGTCTTCTCTCTTCCTGTCAGGTGGAGGGTAGTATTCGCCTTCTGGCTCGTACACTTTTCCACCCGCGAAATAATGCACAGACTCACTCGTGTACTCGAACCCAAACAGGTTCGGGGCGTGTGTGTATAGTGAGTCTATGAACGAAT
The DNA here is from genome assembly GCA_026874595.1 of Sipunculus nudus. Classification (NCBI taxonomy): domain Eukaryota; kingdom Metazoa; phylum Annelida; class Sipuncula; order Golfingiida; family Sipunculidae; genus Sipunculus; species Sipunculus nudus. The sequence continues at coordinate 2,600,985 of CM049317.1, forward strand.
CGAGTGAGGTTAACACCAGCCCCGTTTCGGTAACCATCGGGGCCATTTGGTGATCGGACCCCCAGTTCAGACCGACTGACGCGGAGCTGTTTTCCTTGTCTCCCGGAGGCTGTGCACCCGAGTTAGGTAGGGCTCGTTTTGCCCACGCGTCACGAAACATGTCGTCCACCCTCCGGTTATCCTGCTTCTCACGTAACGGTCGTCGACGTTTCCTGCCCGGCATCCGCTGTTCTCTGAACTGCGCCTGCAAAACGGACAGGTACGCGATCGCGTCGTGGACGTTCAGGAAAACCCATATGCCCAAATCGGCGGATTCCATAGTTTGTTTGCAACGTTTGTCATACTCTGCGACTTCGTCGTTACTGGCGAATATTCTGATGCAGCCTGTGAGGTCTGTCGCGGTGCCGTCCGCGGTTGTGTCCAGGCTCATTGGTTCCTCTACCACGTGGGACGGCACCACGTGTTTGTCCAACAGACGGATGGTGTCGGGGTCCCTTATGCCGTAGTGAAGGTCGTAAAGGAGTTCGCTTATTTCCAAGTGGCACCTTTTGTTGACGTGCATCACGACGGTGTGATTTGGTTCGTACACGCCGGTGGCCTTGGCGATAATAGGGACGTTGCAAACATGCTGCAGCATGCTGACGGCCGGCACTCGGTTCGCCACGGGTCCCATACCGTCTGACCGTATAGCCGTCGACTGGCTTTCTGAACCCAGTAAAATGAAAACCAGAGGTTTCTCGTGGTAGATCCCAAGACGGCACGCCGCGTACCGATACAAGAAAGCGTATGTATATAAGTTGTAGCTGCTGGCCATCCCCGCCTCGTCCACTAGCACGACGTTACTGCTGCATATTTGAGGGAAATCAAACCGGAAACTAGACTGTAACCATGGCATGTCCACCCGTTTCAACCCCATGTTCGCCATGCATGTGAAGTCCCTGTGTTGTTGATCCTTCTTGTTACACCGCCCCTGCGTAGCGCCACTGCGAGGAGGTTTACTGGACGACACCTGACCGGCCAATTTTACCGCGGGATCGAAGCCGGGACGCATGCGGGACCGTGGCTGTATTATTTTCCTGCCTTTGACGTACGATACCTTGTTCCCGTGCCGGGCCACAGTGTCGTCTTCCCTTTCGAATGCCTCGGCGTAGCGAGCCCATTCCGTACCCAGCGCCGTTTCTATCCTTTTAAGTTTCATTTTAAGGTTGTCGAACTGAGACCGGAAATTCCTGTGGTCTGTAAGAATCCCGTCCAGCTGGGCTTCTGCGAAGGAGGTAGGGTTCAATGTCGAAGCCGGCTCGCGGGGTTCTGCTTCACGGCAGTTGTACATCAACTGCAATTTCGCTAACGTCCCGACGCGCCCCACTTGGTGTGACTTCAGAGCGTTGTGGAGGTTGGTCACGGAGGCGTTTCCGGCGGCGGTGCACACCATATGTGTGTTGGCGGTGAGGATGTCCACCAGCGTGCTTTTACCCGCGCCGGCCGGGCCCGTCACGACGTAACAGCGGAAATGTACGGGAGTGAAAGAACCAGGCGTCGCCGGAACGGTAGGGTCCGCCGCCCGGCGCAGGATCTCCCATTTGCAACGTTCTGCTTCGTCGGGTATCAAGGCCTGGTTCGGGTCGAATATAGAACTGGGGAACGGCCATGTCATATGTTCCAGTTGATGGAGCCATTTTTCTGTCTCGTACGGAGGGGACGGGCGCTGCATCCACGTTGGCACGGGGACGCGGTGTTGCTCGGTGCGAATCGACTCGGCCAAGTTGTCCGCTATACTTGTTGTTGTCAGAATGAGTCTCTCACGTTTATCTTCTGTCAAAGCCATCTGTCAAAGATGTCTGTTCGTGTACAATATGCGCAGGAGGGAGCTCAAAATAAAATGTTAGGATGGCGTGCCCTGTGTCAGGTCAGACTGCTTAAAAGTGGTGCACTGACTCACCTCGAGGCGGGAGCATGACTGATTAGGGTAATCGGGAGCCCCTGTGTTATATATGTTATATACAGTCACGTGACATATGCGCGCGCCATTCAAAAACTGGATGCGGCTGGGGGCTTCAACATCTTATCCAATAACTTCAGCCTATCTGTCACAACCTTTGACAGTGCTGGCTCTTTTTCAGCGGACGGTTCCCGTTCGGCCTCTACGGTGTCTGCTGGTTTACCGCGTGGTTTATCCCTGCCGGTTTGGCCACCCTCTGTAGGGGTGTCAGATGTGACAGCGGAGGAGACCTGTGGTTCACCTGACGCAACGTCACCTCTGTCACGTCTGTTTTGCTCTACGACATCTGCGATACCCCGAACAAGTTCTTGCAGTAACGCGCGACTGTCACGGCCGTCTTTTTGGTCACCCACCGTAGTCTCAATAGACGGGGGATGGGCAGGAGCATGTGCTGCGGCTGGCTGAACGGAAGGTTGACTGGCTTGAAACATGTGAGGTGGGTGGGCAGGGTGAACGTTTGTGTGAACGTGTGTTGTCAGTTTTTCCACCGTCTCCTGCAGTGTTTTAACGGTGGACTCGAGCCCGGCAGGGGAAAAAACGGACGCTCTTTGCGTTTCTGGGGATTTCAACATATCAAGCCCGGAGTGGCCACCAGTGTCCGACGTGCGTGCGTGGTTGTGATGCGCGGCTTCTTGTTCCGTTTTATCATCAGCTCTTGACGATGACCCTGTCCTTCTGTCCGCGATATGCTGTTTACCGTTATCACCGTAAAAATAATAATGCACGGTGGAGGGTTGCTGCTGCGTGTGCGGCGTTTGTACAGTGTGCCTGTCGAACCCGGTCGTGCTGCCGTCACTCGCAAAGGGTGGGGGCGGCGCCACAGGTGCTTGCGGGTACAACGGTGTCGCGGGTGGCTGATAGGGCGAGAAGCGCGCTGATGCGTAATGCCCTGGTTGGAAGACGGGCCCTGCGTTCGTCGGCGAACCCGGCCACCAGACCCCGGACCCTGGCGCATAAGCTGACGGCTGCGTTTGTGTTCCGACCGTCGGGGATGCGTAACCGAAAGAACCGTGCGGCCATGGTGCAGCCTGAATCTGCACAGGCGCTTCCGCATCGACCCGGCCGTACTTAGATTTCAACCTTTGCAGTAGTTCTTCTTGACCCGTTATCCACTCCTTCATGTCGGCTGTTAACTGCCCGGAACCGTTAGGGGTTACTGCCGCGTTACTGTTTGATGATGACATGTCTGCGGCCAGTCGTTCGGGGTTTCCGGAACTGCCTTCCACTACGGTCAAGGTCGATTTGCCCCTGTCTGAAAGATTGATCGGATCGGTGGCGTCAGAATGTTCCTGTTCATCACAAATACACGTTTGTGGTGAAGCTGGTTCCAGCGGCGTTTGTGGTGAAGCTGGTTCCAGCGGTGTTAAGGTTTCAGCGTGCCCAGCGAGTGGACTGTCCGCACCATCGTCTGATTTGTTTTCAGCGTCAATAAATGTCGAAGCCAACCCCAGCTGTTCGAGTTCTTGTTTCTTGCATTGTTTGACCGTGAAAGGGTTCAGTGCTGCCCCCAAGAGCAGGTTATGCCAGGTGGGCACTGTGGTCTCGTCTGTGCTGAATGTCTCCTCTGGGAGGACACGCCCTTCAGCCTCTTTAATGATATCCCTGTACAATTCCGGGCTCAGGCCGAGGTGTTTGAACAGGTTCTCGTTTTCAGTGTGCTCACAATCCGGTTCGTCCAAATGCAGACTTGTGCAGTACATGGCAAGGCAGCCTGCACGGGCGTTGTTCATCGTCAACGAAACGTGGTTCAGGAAGTCCGGTCCGGCAGCAATCTCCAGGTCCTCCTTAGTCGGACAACCCTGTTCTGAAAACGTGTCTGACAACTTCAGTGAGGACAACGACACAGCGGGGAACAGCGCCCGCAGAAGGTCTTTCGTAGAAGCGTTTTCACGGTTTGCCGGTGATCTGTCCACAAAGTAGGGACACGCCCGTGTGAGCACACCCACGAACCTCGGGTCCAACTGTATTACCCCAAACAGCCCGACGTCTGGGAGATGACGTATGTGTATCAAGCTCCCGACAGGGGGGGAGAGCCGGTCGTGTGTGATGAACACGGGTTTGGTGCATGACGCGTTTCTGTTCACATCCTTCGGTGCATCTGAACTATCGTCCACCCCTAGTGATACGTGACGTAAGATGGCGTCTGAAAGACGGTATTTTCCACGATCGGGTCCGTTTAACCTTTTCCATACCTGGGGACATGTACTGGCTAAACAGCAAACTGCAAACATGTTTATGGTGCTCGTGCAATTATGTCACATGTCATTTGTCGTTTTCTGGCGCTTGCACCGGGGTAAATAAACAGTGCGGTTATGTTCTTCTTCGTGATTTCTTTCGGCGGGAGGGGTTTCTGTCGTATACTTAATGTTCAGGCATCGGCAGGTGCAACTTTGCCGGCGGGAACACTGCCCGTTCGGCTCATGCTTCTGCGCTCTGTGTTCTGTTGTCGCGAAAAATCTGCACAGTGTCCCGTATCTCGCCCAGTGGATGCAAACGTGGAAACATGTAATGTTCTCCCAACGTGTAAAGTTCCAGACTGTGTTTGTTTTCCACCGCCTCAGTCTGTGCGTGTTGACGTGTCGGGTCAGTGTTTGTACCTTCCCTGATGTGTTTTCCACCTTCCGTCTCGGTTGTGTTTATGTCGCGTGGGCACACACCCGCTAGTTCCGCGCACGTTTGGTGTATGTGCCTGTCGATGGCCGTTTTTACGCCGGCGAGTACTTGCGTGTGATCACGTGAGAATGGTGTTATATTCAGGTGCCAAGGGTCATGTGCCGTACGTGTTTTTGTGGTGATCAGCAGGCAAGGGTAAGCGTGTGTCCACATCTCCCACGCGTTTAACACGCATGTACCGTCGCATTGGGATGAAGTGATGGGCCGCGCTGCAGCGCTCGCGACAACCTTAGCCAAAGTCGACCTGGTGTCTCTGTTAGAACAATGGGAGTGCATAACCGCCAGAGCACGTAGTACATGCGTTGTTTCGCGTGATACGTTTCCGGCCGGCGCTCCCCTCAGTAACGCCCACATACTTGCGTATAGGTACACAGTCTCAAAAGTTGCGAACACTGGGAGCCCGATTTGCACGTATGAGCAGGCCAACGACACCAGGGTGGCGTCGAACAACAGGAGGACTCCCACCGTTCGCAACTGTAACTGTTTCAGTTTCAGCGAAGGATTCCCCTTGTTGTTCTTTATCCTTGACTCTGCTGTATTGAATATATTTCCGGTTTTACGGTTGGGGGCCAAGGTGAAACCCATTATGCTCGCCAGCTCGTCCAGCCACGTGCCAGAAAACACATCTGTACTTACATTTGCGATATGCCGGTCCCACGAGACGCTGACCGTGTCTTGACCGTGAACGTCCACGTAGTGTTCGAGCAAATGTGTGGCCAGCTGCTTCAGTTCTGGTTGGGCCCCGTGTGTTGTGTGATGGCCGTTATCCCCAGCGTTTGATGCTGGGTCGTTAACCGTGTTTGGTTCGCCGTTCTTTGCGGCACTGTGATTGTCCCCGCCCCTCGTCCTCTTCGCCCTTCTGGTCTGCCTGGTCAGCTGTAAGATGCATTGTTCCCATTCCTTGTGAGACTTAACGAATTCCTGTAAGGCTGGGGCGACTGTTGTGTACCACCAATCCACGGGATGGCTGTCCTTATTTTCCCCGTGTAGCTGACGTGTTTTCCTGAACCATGAATCCACGTGCTCTGCCACTTGTTTGATGTGTGAACGGATATCCTTTTGCATGGCCCGGTGTATATTTTAGTGTGTGTGCGGTGTTGTACCACGTAATCATACCCTGTCTAGTCGGGGTCTTCTGTTGGTATGAGTTCCAGAAGTCGCTCCACACTCTGAAGTATCACTTGAGCGTTTCACACGCCGAACCCATTTTTTAATGCTGCTTTGTCACGTGGTTGCCACAGCATATCATGCAGCAGTAGGAAACGGTGTGACGCCATACCTCCTTATAAAAGCGCGCACCGACTGCGTTTCGCTTATTGTGCTCGCAGTTGCAGGACTTGATAGTTGTTTCTACCAGAAGCATAGACACTCGGTTCAAACATGCACAGGTCGGGTGGTAGTAAACCAGACGAGAAAGACTACACCAGTCTTTGCGAGACCGGCGATCTGGGGGATATCACGCCTGCCCGTTTGTATGTGGTCAAGAGGGACGATTTGCTCTCGCTTGACGTCGCAGGAGGCATCATAGTTAAACAGCTGTTGGCGCAATGCGAAGGGGAACCCGGTGGTTGGTTACCTGTCGTGAGGGGGCTGACCGTGGAAAGTGATCTGCCCTGGAAAGGTTTCGTGGAGACACCGGACGGTGAAGTCAACAGTGCCGGCAGGTATCCGTTCTTGTTCCTCCTGCACGGGTACGATGACCCGCGTCTACACGAGCATGACAACCCGATGAGACGAATGAAGAACGTGAGGCAGGTCATCGATGACATGCTGCAGACCACAACCCCCGCCTGGGAAGGTTGTGAGAAAAGCGAGTTTTTTCCCGTTCCGCAGAAATACACGTCTGCCGACCTGGTGGACAATGGCAAGGACCTGCACTCCCTGACTGTGCAGCGGATCATGAGCGTTGTGAAGAGTGAAGGACCGCCACTGGAGGCGAAAGATTTTTTCATCTTTGGAACGTTTACGTGGGCGCATATCAGCGCACTCATGCACGGTTGCATGTTCCTCGTGCGGGACTCGGTAAGGCGTGACGTATCCCTGCACGAAAACCTAAACGCGGTCACCGTGGATTTGTGGGACGCGACGCTGGCCTACGCTACACGCCGTTCTGCTCCGAAGCGACGGCCGCAACGGAAGCAGTTGCTTGCGGACGTCCTGCAGGACGACAGGACTTTCCCGACGGAAGAGCCCATTGAAAACCTTCTGGTCGTGTCACCCGTGCTCAGCCAGCTGATGTGGAGCATCGTCAGGGGCCTGATGCACAACCTACATATCAAACCGTACTTGGCAGACGTGGTTGTTTACATGCTCGACACACCAGTGCACCGGCAGGTGGATCTACCTCCAGGTTTCTCATCCCCGTACCAAAACCAACAGGCATGTGACAAACGGCGGCAGATATCTGAAGAAACCGCCCCTTTGGTTGCTCTGCTGGTGTATCTCACGCTCACCCAGAACACCAGTTGCCGGTTCGCGGATACTGTCGAATTCAAAAACTGGCCATGCGACGAGGACGTGCACTCTTCCCTCGTGCGACAGGCGGAGGCCACACCTTTCGGTAACCCAGAGAAGTGTACAGCAGAACTGGAGCGCATGATGCCAGGTCACATGGAACGCCAAATGTCACCTTGCCTGGCTGAAGCCGTAGCAATGTCGTTGAGGTTGAATGAGGCTTCACTGCTGTGCAGTTTGCTGAAGTCCACGGACTCAGCCGCCGTGGACATGACGTCTTTCTTACTGACAGACAGGCAGGCCCAGCTACGGACGTCGCAGAAATGGCGTGCTTCGTTTGACATCGACAACTACCCTTTCGAACTACCGTTCGATAAGCAGGAGCGTCAGGGCAACATCAAATCGCACATGGACACGGCAGGCCGCCACGGCAATACCGTCTTGGCCCAAAGGCTTGTCGGCCTTTCGTTGGACCTCCACGTTACGGCCAGGTCGCTAGATTCGTTCGAAACTCTGGCGGAAGGGGTGCCCTGGGACGCTGACTTGAGCGATGTGAAAAAAGCGATTAATACACGTATGTGTCACAAATGCCACAAGGACGGGGTCAGTTTGGACAGGGGACCGGAAAACTGCCCCTGTGTGTGGTTCCCACGCCCCGTCAGGCAGATCCTCGAAAAGCGGGGGACAGCTCACGACGGGCTATGCGTACCTGGGTTGCACGTGCTGTGCAAAGGACCCCATTTTACGGGCAATGTTGAGAAATCGTCCTTTGTCCAGAGAAAAGAATCTGACAGCAGAAGAAGAGAGTCGCAAGAAGCACCGTCGGGTGTGTTGGCACGCGTGCTCAAAGAAATACCACCGGAACTGGATATGATCGTGCAGCCCCACGCGGGACGTCTACACACGTCCTTCATTGACGCGCTCGCCGGTTGTTTCATTACAAAACCCGACTCGCAGCTGCGAAAGAAGCACGACAGTACGCCTTTGGATGTCACGAGCGTTTGCAAAATGTTCTCGTGTGTGACTGATACAGTCGCGAGCGTGACGTTGGAAGCCAAACGCTTCGCGAACCTCGCCGCCGAGAGAACAGCTAACAGGAAGGCGGGGGCGACAGATGTAGAGAAACTGCGGTCTGAACTGGCCATCACGTTGTCGGGCGAGATGTTGGCCTACCAGGGTGCAGCTGTGTGGAAGATGCACCAGTGCACACTGCTGCACCAGTGCTTGCTGGCTTCTAACATGGCGCAAGCAGATGTATTCAAGCGGCTGCAGAGCGCAGCTGCTACGTACCAGCAGGTGCAACTGACGCTTTTGCATTCACCGTTGATGCTCGACAAACCGTTGTTCTCGTACAAGCCGTACGTTGTCAGGAGCGCGAGTGTACCTTCCCTGCACGATCAGGGGAGGGTTCTGGCGCACGAACACTGTTCGAAGGATTGCGTCTGGTACAAGGTCCAAGACGCATACTGTAAAATGAACACCACCACGTGGTACAAAGATAAATCTTCCGCAAACAAGAAAGGATGGCAGCGTCCGCAGGGAAGCGTTGATGCCCCGTTTGCTGAAACGCACGGTTCCATACGTGCCTCGATCATGGAGTCGCGCAGTGCGGGTGTCAGTGCTGCCGACATATATCAGGAACAGGGTGACTTCACCGTAACTCCGCGGGTGTCTGGTTTATCAGACGATGCAGTCGAGGATGAAACAATTTCACCGGCTGTTGCGGCAGATGTGACAAGCGTTGTCCGGAATTCATCGTACGACTACATAATCGGCAACCACGAACAGGAAGAGGAGAGGTTTCGTGGAACGGGGTGGGGGTGGGTGAGCGGTCTGTCCGTCTTCACGAAACCTCTGTCTCGTGACACGCTAGGTTGGATAGTCCAGATCATACAGAGTTGTTACCACCCTTCACTTAAAAAGATGATCCAGGCAAAGACCTTGCGTGAACTCGCGTTGGATGCTGAGGAATCTGGGGTGCACCTGCGGCAAGCGGACGTGCATGCTCTGGTGCGTTTGGTGCAGCTGGTCGAGACGAGCCCGCTGCGCGGCGGGAGACATGTCAGCGGTTCCAAGGAATTCACGTCTTTCCTCCTCCAGTCTCAGCTGTTCTGTCACATGAGCCAGCTATCCGATGCACACCAGAAGGAAAACGCCATTTTGCCCGTTTGGGTGCAAGCTGGATGGGGTGGCGTCACCTTTAACAACCCAAAGAGCGAGTCTGGTGAAGCGCAAATGCCCGTCTTCCGTGATGCCGGTCTCGTGATGGTGAAGGACGGCGTGTCCTGCCTGAACGAAGCTAGTTCTTTGCGCTACAAGGTCACGGTGGCGTGTATGAGGCCGAATTTTTATGTTCTGCAAAACCATCTTGTGGTCCGTCACCGGATGTTGATGGGTGTGAACGAGACTGAGCTCTCAGCACTGTATACAGGCGCGCTCAAGTCGATGAACTGGCCACGTGCGGGAAAACAAGATGCTGACGATAAACGGCAATACCCGCTCTTTCTGGGGGTTAGCACGGAGCCGTTCTCTCAACGCATGCAGGTGCACCACGCTGCACGCAGTGTGCTACACGGCATGGACGCAGCCGGCAGGACAGGAAGCATCCAAGACCTCGAAACGTGTTTGGACGACATGTGTGAGGACCCTGACGTTCCTGTCGAAAAAGTGGCTGGTCTGTTGTACCAGATAATATCCACACGTATAGGAAACAGCGGAGTGGATATCGAACAGCTGCCGAAAAGCAGCTTGGACGCAGAGACGTTTAGGTGCGTCGATGACTTTTGTACCCGTTTCCCTTACGTCCGCATGGACGAAAACGATTTGTCATCCGCTCTCCGTTTTCTCATGCCGATCGGCGAGCCGGACACGAAACGCAGGCGGGTTTCTACCGATTAATGAATCACATGATTGTGTCCTTGAATGTGGGTCGTGCACCTGTTTTTGTTTATTGCTATGGTATATCATATTAAAAAACTATATTTCTTTTATACGTGTTTGTGTTTTCGGTTGCGTGCATCGTCTGTCTGTTGTATGGTCCAGTCGGTCCTGTGCATGCGTGGTTGGAATGTTGCTATTTGAATGATTTATCACATGTTTCGTTGTAAACCCTGTGTGCACGTCCGTATATATATATATATTTGTGTCGTGACTGCGACTTTATAACAGCCGCACTGGTGACAGTTTGGTTCATTTGCTATGTCTGACATACAAGGGGTTACACTTGGTACAGCAGGGTACCACGCGGACGATATGTCATTACCAAATGAAGACGTTCATCGTTCTGATGAGGAAGGCGGGTCGGGAGAAAGGGAAGAGAACAACAATCCCCGGGACGGTGTCGCCGATGACCCTTGTGGCTGGCCTGTACTTGGATCCGGAGATGAGGATGACAGTGGGGGAGAACTACAAGAAAATGAGGAGGATTCGTCGTCATCGTCGTCTGACATGGACGATGAAGAGATGATTATGCGTTACGAAAAGTGCATGTCGGAAGCCGATGGGAATATTGCAACATTTTTCGAGACGCACGGCCGTCAGATGTCTCTGTGGAGATACTTGGACGTAATCGATCTCTCTCTGTCGAGCACAATGGCAAATGACATGTGGTCGATATGTTCAGCTATTGCAGAGAGGTTACCCGAAGAGCCAGGTGAAGAAGGGCAGGTCACAACATTTGAACCAGGAATCCTGATTTGGGTGGCATTCTGTCAAATGTGGTGCCAGCATTGCTTCCAGTTGATGCGGAGAGTGGTTGCGACGTCAGGGATTGGTGCGAATTTACCTACTCCTTACAGCACACTTGACAATTACGAGGTAGATGAATATGTCCGGAACAACGTGACCCCGAGGTCTATTTGCATGGCCCTTTTCCTTGGGCAACGGGAGTGGCGGGGTTGCGGTTGCACATTGTGCAGGAGACTCGAAACCAGTCTGCCGCTTCTGCAGGGATTACAAACTGTGGCGTACATTTCTTGTCCGCGCCATTGATTCACGCACAAACATGCGGTGTTCTTTTGTCAGTATTTGTCACGGACCACATGTACTATATTGACCCCCATAGCACGTTTTCATGCTTTGTCGATCGGTTCGTGTATTATCACCGTTTAGTTGTCTAGCGTAGACGTCACGTGTGTGTTCATCGGAAACGTCAACGTCTGTGGCCATGTGTGGAATATTGTCTTGGGTGCTGCGTGTTTGCTTCGCAGTGACTGCTTTCCAGCAAATGTCCGGCGCCGTCACTTCCTCGGCCATCGACATAACAACGCTTAACACCTCGCAACGTGCGTACGCGGACCTGAAAGGGAACGAACGTTTGAACAGACTGCGGTTCTGTGACCCGCGGACGCCGTCCAAATATGTACATTTCGCTCCTCACCCCAGATGCCCCCATGCAGCTGACCATGCACAGGACCACCACGAAACCGGGACGGTTATCACTTTCAAGAGGAATATTCAAGCCACCAGGACCGACGCCATGGCCTGCCAGTGGTTCGTATCGTACAGAAAAACCTACACGGGTTGGTTTGGTCACAAATTTATAACTGACAAATGGGACCGCCCGATTGCGCCTCCCTCGGCAGAAGAGTGTCGGAAATGGCGCTCAACAAGGGACTGCACGATCGACGGCAAGACGCACATGTTGTATTATGTCAGCATGAGCCACGACGGATACGTCACGTATTCCAGCAACATACCTGTCAGTGTGAAGTATAATTGGTTCGCGTTCGGGTACGATCCGGAAACGTACACTCACAACTGTATCATGAAAGAAGTGTATGTTGTCGCTTCTCCCCCGTATCAGGTTGTGCACACGTCGCTGGGCATGGCTCAGAACCTGTCGAGCACGGGAGCCAGATCGTTTGAACTGGGCAGTCACATAACCACTGACGAATGGGTCATCGTTTGGCACAAAGTCGAACCTACGATGTCATGCGGTTATGTACTGGCAGAGATACACCATAACGTAACCAAGGTTAAGCTGGGTGACGGCAACGGGCGCTTCTACTTGGTGCTGGAGGACGCCAAACAAATGCTTACATTTGACCGACAGAAACATATGATACCTAGTCTCAGTGCCATCGATCATCCCTACTGCGTGTCAAAGAGGCTGAGTATAATGAACTACACGGAAATGTACTGGGACACCTATTACGGGATCGTCGCTTGGATACCTGACACTGTTCCCGTTTCTGCAATCGAAAACCACCTTAACCATTCCACGGTACATCTGAATGTAAGCGTAGTAAACCATGACCACTTGTGTGAGGAGTACAAGAGGAAGCAGCACGCCGACGCTCACGGGGCTGCCGCGTTAAACTGCACGCATTACCTTTCTCGCCGAAGACGTGACACTGGCCACGCAACCAGGTCGGAACTGCTGCTGATGACCAACGAAATAATGGAAAATGTGAGGTATTTTGTGTCTGGGAAGATTGTGGACTGGATGAACTCGCAACAGCGTCAGCGCCTGGACACTTGGTGCGCTCAGAGTTATTACGACCACAACATGGCGCGTTCTCTTGCCATTGTCAACCCGTCGTCTGTGCTGTCCGTGTACTTAGGGCGGGACGTGTATGCCAAACCGCGCGGCAGTGTTTACGAGATAAGCCGATGCAGGTTCCTCAATGAAACGGACTTCCGTCTTGCCCGCAGTCTGGAGGTCGGCGAGGGCAAATCGTTGTGCTACAGCAGGCCTCTCATATACTTCAATGACCCGGAGGACGGGGGCAACAGGACGGCCAACATGACCGGGATAAAGGACATGGAACCTCTGCGGGGCCAGGCCATGGATGACGGACGGATCGTGATCCCGCCCAAGTACACGGAATCCTGCCGCTACCCGAACATGTTGCGTTTTTACATCAACGAGGTACCGCTCACGTACAAAAACTACACTCTTATCACCCTGCCGGACGAAAACGGGACAGAAACCGAATTTGCTGTGTTGTCGGACCTGCCTTCTGAAAATTACATCCGTGATATGAATTACGGCTACATAGTGGATGACGTCGATCCCGCCCTGCGGGACGTCACCGATTTCCTGCCACCGATAGAGGCCGATGTCCCCATCATGGAAAACCCTTACACGGACAAGGAAATCGAAGGCGAGCTCGATCTCATGTCTATGCTGGAAAACGCGAACCAGATGCGCGTTTTCGATCGCCATTTACGTTGGACGATGGCCATGTATCAGGTTTACACCAGCAATGACCCAGACCTGGGGAAAATCGCTTCCGACATAATCAACGGCATCGGCAGCGCCGTTGGCACAGTATTCAGTGGTGCGTTGGATTTCTTCGGTAAACTCCTTTCTGGGATTTTGGGATTCCTCGGTACACTTGCTGGTAAAGTGATCGCTTTTATACTGGGGATAATGGTGGGTATCGGTGGCGTTTATGCTTTTTTTGTACTCCTAAGACAAATGACAGCCCTGACCGTGCAAGCGGGGCGCGGGGCCTACGTCAAGTACAAAGACAGGAAAAGCGGGGTGCCAACGGTTGTTATCAGAGACCGTCGGTCGTCCACGTCGTCGAGTTCCTCCTCTACGTCGTCGTCGTCTGAGGGAGAAGACGAACCGGCGGGAAAAGGCGAGCAGACCCGTCTGCTGGGGAAAACAGGAAAAGATAACATTGTGAACGCTGAAAAGGACATGTGGGGCAAGAAATGGAATAAAAGATCGACAAGACGGGACAAATTGTCCATATGGCCTAGCGTATATTAAAATAAAAAAACGTATACGTCTTATATAGACCTATGGGTTGTCTTGTATGCAACTGTACAAGTAATGGACCACCCCCCCCCCCCCCCTCTTTCCACCATTGTATGATGATCAATAAAAGTAACAAGAAAACGTGTCAGTTGTTGTCGTTTATTGAAAAGCAAACAAGTGATATACATGTGCCTGAATCCGTATATATCCGAACTGTGAACTATAACAAAATGTCGGGTGTTCACGGTAAACTTTGCTGACGAACGATATTAAAAATACAGCAACAAACACGCAACACGTCGTTCAGATCAGCTCTCACTGTCCCTGGTAGACCCAAGTTCATCGATATAGAACCGGCGTCGGGGAAAATGTAACTCGTGACGTCTTCCCACGGGTGACGAGTTATGCTGGCGTTAACAGCGTTCGACGACGACACTCCGATCACGATATCCGCAGGCAAGGGCCCTGTCAACAGCCCGGCGGGTCCTCCGCGTTGTCCGCGAAATGTTTGTTTCATCCCACGCACGAAACGGTTCAGCTTCCCTTTTCCCTTCCCGCGTATGAACGAGACGCGCTCGTCTCCAGCCTGCCAAATACAAACTGACGTGGCGTCCGTCTCGACGTCAACACTGGTGTCTGAAGTGCTGTGCCGTGCGGAATCTGACCCCAACCATCGTTTGAACTGCATGTCGAGATCCGTTGACCGTACAAGAACTCTGTTTCCTGTGACGTGGAATACGACCGTTTTATCACCACTCGTCGCCAGGTTGAAAAACACGTGAACATCCGAACCGCTGTCGAGGCACCAGTAAAGAAGGATTCCATCTGATTCGAGGTGCAGCGTGTTCAACACGTAATCTGTGACACGACTGTTAGAGTTTGTTGTTCCACTTCCGGGAACCGTAGCAGACAGGCGGTTCTTTCTACCGGTTGTGCGGTGCATAGTTTCAAGAGTCATACTTTTGTTCGGGGGGGCACAACAGACGTTGTGACAAACACAAATAAAAGGTGTCTACCGTGCGCGATTTCTAGTCCGTGTCACCGCACGTGCATCCCATTTCCTTCATCTTTTTGTAGAAGACGGATTCGGGGTCAGAGTAAACGACAAACACGGTAGGCACGCCGCCATGGTGCGATGCCTTGCTTTCATACATTTCGTTGGCTTCAACCATAAACAAAGGCTTGCGCGTCTGAATGTCCATCGCCAGGTTCATCGGGCGTTCTTGTCCGTCGTCCCGCTTGTTTGTGACGCGGACGGCTTTTGCGCCGTTGTCTTGTGAAGGTTTGCACAAGACACAGTAAGCGGGGTATTCTAAGGGCTCGTCGTCATCATCAATCGTCGTGTCCGTTACAGGTGCTAGGTCATACAAGCGCACGTCGGTGCACGGTCTCACGGGAGCGCCGTCCCTTTTAACCAAGTCTTCCAAGTGGACATACCACAGGCGATGGACGGCCCCGGTCACTGGATCCATTTCCTCCATTAGATATCCCTGTGTGGATATCATATTTTCTATGTAGCGGTTCATTTTAGGATGCTTGCATTGTACCAGCACAGAATGGGGGTGAGGGAACTGGCGGTCCCCCGGTGGCACAGGCTCCAAGGATCCGTGAACAGAACATGGCCGGTGGCGTTTCGTTGAATGCGTATCAAGAGACGTGACATCCGTAGTGTCTGGAGTTGTGCTGTGATGTTTGTCATACATCGTCTCAGAGGGCGTTTGTGGGGTGCTGGCAGTTGTTTGAATGTTCAGATTCGGTTTAGGTTGCGCGACGGAAGAAGATAAACGTAACTTGCTTTTTCCGCGGAGCGTACGGTCAGAACGGCATTGTTGGCTCTTTGACTTGGTTGCATGAATCATTTCCTTTTTCTCCATCTTTTTCCTTTTCGGTTGCACCCGTGCGTCTTCCGCACATTCTAACATTCCTGCGCCCAACCAGTTTTCTAACGCTTCCTGGTCGATTTTCTGTTCGCGGACTGTCACGCCTGGTAGAGGTGCGGGCCCGTCCTGCGTTTCCTGGCATGTGGCTATGGCAGCTATATGGTGAAGAGCGGCCATTGACTCGCGATTGCGGGTATTCTTTGTGGTATGATCTGCCGTGTCCATGAGTGCGGATGTATTCGTGATATGAACAAAATGCACTTTGCTGCCAGGACTGAATTGTACATCGTGTGACGCAACCACGGGTCTCCGTCACAAATAAAAGGTGTCGGATGTGGATCATGCTGTTCCGCCTGTCAATTCGGGAAGGCCAAAAACACGCATGTATTCGTGAATGCTGTCATGCAAGTGCATCGCGCAATCACATGCATACCAACAAAGGCAACCTTGACACAGGTGTTTTTGCGGGATTTTGTTCCGGCAAAGACCCGTGACATGCTTCACTCTCTTTTCATGGAGCGACAGCTCTGTTTCGTCTGTGTTCTCGTTCCAGCTCGATGAGGGTCCGTGGAAGTGTGTGTCTTCGAAATGACGCACGCACGTCGCTCTCTGAAGCGCTTGTGCGTTTTTTGCGTCGCAGGAACAGCAAACTGCGTTCTCGAAGCCTTCCCCGATGGTGTGGACAAGTTCGTAGCACGTTCTCTCACCATTGCATACCTGCACCACGCACAGCGATGCTTTCGATACGCAACCTTTTTTCTTCCCGGTGCATCTCGGCGTCCCTACCACGGCGGGAGGGTCATTCGTAGATCCTGTGACTGTCACTGGACCGAACCGCCCGGATGTGACGTAAGCCATCGGCACCCCGTGCCTGTCACCGGAACAGAGCATCATGTGGCGTTCGGCGTGCACGTACAGTTCACGCGAAATCCGTTTTGCCATCGCAAGCGGAGCAGGGGCTTCGTAAACCCTGTGCCATGACAAGGGCAGGGCTGTGACTGAGAACCCTCCGTAAGGAGTTCCCACCCGCAGGCTCGGTGTGTGCACGAAGCGGGGTTGACATTTCCCGCCCTTGTTCAGACGATCTACGTCAACGCAAACGCTGCGGGTGAACTCTGTTATGAACGGCTTCCGGACGCACTTGGCCTGGCACAGCGTGCACGCAACCTTCAAGAATGTTATGTATTCTAGTCCACCAGCCAACGTATCTGATATCGTGCTGTACATCTGCCAACGGTACCTTTCCTGTATAAAGGAACGTAACACGAAACCTACAAGGTCTGCTTCTTGTGATTTGTTTTCTACATTGTTTGTTCCGACACTCATGACAGCCGGTCCCCTTCCGAGTGGTACAAACACGGTGCGTCGCAGCATTTTACTCATGTTCTTTATTTTATGGAGGACAACTGCATCCATGTGACCCGTCCGCTGCTGGGACAGCGCATGCGGTCGCTTTTCGCTACACGCCGTCTTGCAACGGTTTAGCCAATGTTTCATGATAGGCCCCATACCTGAGAACAGATCAGTCCTGGGGTCTGGACCCGCGTTCACAATGCAGCCATTTGG
This sequence comes from Sipunculus nudus, assembly GCA_026874595.1. Taxonomy (NCBI): domain Eukaryota; kingdom Metazoa; phylum Annelida; class Sipuncula; order Golfingiida; family Sipunculidae; genus Sipunculus; species Sipunculus nudus. The sequence goes on from CM049317.1 coordinate 2,618,269, forward strand.
TAATGATACGGCTACCGCCCTGGCGGAAGTGGAGCGGCAAAGGTTTACACGGCTAAGGTGTTCAACTGCGTTCAACGAGGATACGTGTACCAAACTCGGAGCAACAGGTTCAGAACACGCCCGCTGCCACGTTTCCGAATTACCCTGGTCGCCGTTGCTTTCATCCGCTGGGGCAAACGTGGGCTGGGCAGAAGAACAAACCTCACGGAAAAATGAAATCCTGTTGCGTATGACTTCACCCAGGCAAGACGGTGTGGGCATCTCTGCGTGCTCCGTCACGCCCTGCTCGTCTGCTGCGTCTCCTGAGCCTTCCCCTTTTGTGGTTTGTATCAGGTTTTCGGACAGCGACAGGTACCATTGGCGTGCTGGGGCGGATGCGCCGCTTCCGAATTCGTATATACAGTTGATTATGGCCTCCTGTAGCTCTACATCTATTGACAGGCAATCGCTTAAACTTTCATGTAGGAAGACGCGTCTCAGACGACGCTTGTATTCTCTGGCCCGCGACAGGCAAGCGGCATGTGCGTCATCGTCCACGTCCGTGTCAAAGGGTATAACACTCAGACTGCACGCGCAGCACAGGTCATAAACCAAAGAAACGTCTTGCGCAAAACCCGATTCTCTCTGTCGATCAGTATCATTGGACCAATTGTGACAGAACCACTTGTAAAACCGCAGTCCCAGATTGTAAGTATACAACCATGCAGTTGCATTCGGGCCTCCCGTCTCAAAGAAGGAACACAAGTCCGATAACCGGTCAACACCTTCGGGGTCGAACAGCAGTGGTTGTGCTACGCATCTTAACAGAAAAACCTCTTCTGTTGACAGATCACACTGCGTAATTTTGAAGGCAGCGAGACCTGAATCTCGGATCGCATGTTTTACGCTTTGTGTGAGAAATCCGTCCAGACCGGCCTTGTCCGCTGTTTGGTACTGCGTGAGGAATATCGCCCGGCATAACCCCCGTAGAAATTGGGTGTGAGCGTGAATGACGGATTCGGTGGTGGTGGTCGAATCGCCCCCATCTCGAGGGCGCGTCGCTGATGGCGCGTGATACGATACAGACGACATTCGTGATTTTTAAAACACGTGCGTTTTCATCCAAACGCAAAAGTCATTCCAAACAGGAGAGCTGTGAACATCTGTCACGCTGTCTTGTGCAGTAAACGGCGTGCCGTGGATGCACGTGTGTATATCCCACAAGGCGGACTGGCTGTTACCACTGGCCACCGCCTTATATTGGGTGATGCTCCTCAGCCATCTTTCGGTCTGTCCAGTCGATACTGCAGGGCAGGAATCCTTTATGCAACGCTTCAGGTATCCAGATAGGTTTGGACGGGAGGGATCCCACAGGAATAATGGTGCTTTTCTTGTGATCATGCAGCGCATGTGTGCCCGCAGCTCATCTGATTCGGATCCTGTGTCAAGCAACCTTTCTGCGATGTGCACGCAGATGTTGTTTATGTTTTGTGCCCTTCGGCGCAAAAAGTTGACCCGTTTTTGTCTAAGCGTTGGCGCCTCCTTAGCGTCCGTCGGAGGGACAGGTAGCCGACGCAAAAATATGCGGCACATTCCGCACAGCCGCCCGATGGCTTTCAACAACAGGGTAGTGGCCAAGTAGCTGCCCGCCCGGAAACGGGCGTGCACCACGTTATTGGAACTTGAACCACTCGTAACGTGGGCGTGCATGAACCTTTCCACAAAATGCAGCACCCATATTCCCAACGGTTTCAAATGCCGTGCGATCTTTGCCTTCCATTTATCCTCTATGTTCAAAAGCGACAGCCGTTGTGTCCAGAGGTCTGTTTTCCCACAGTCCCACCAGTCGCCCGACACCAAGAGGTCCTGTTCCTTTGCCGTCTTTGGTTTCATCGCATGGCTCAGGACGATGTCCTCCATTATCATATTGACCAACGGGGAAGCCCCTCCTGCTTTTGTTCGATCGCATGCATTACCCATACAGTCGGGTATGCATGTCGCTAACAGGTAGATCGCCGTCTTTCCTGAAAGGTGCAGACCCAGCCACCCGGCCATGCGTCGCACTTGTGCCGATGTCTGGATCCGGGCGTGCTCGCATCCTTTATCCCACAGCATGTTATCCGTTTTCGGCATATATGACCACAGGGAATCCCGTCGGGACACTGAATCGTCCCACTTCTCCCTGCATTTTTCCAGCAACAAACGGAACGCTTGTTCTGGTTCTTCTCTGACGCAGGTTCGTTCAGACAGTGGCCATACCGCGCCTACGTAAACATCGCCCTCCTGAATCCTCTGTCTGCTGTATGGGGTATCATCGGTGGACAGCGACCCATTCTCGAAACAGTCTGCAGCGCTGAACCCCACCACGTCAGCAGCAGCCGTCAACAACACCTTCAGGGCAATCTTGTCCTCCTTGCACATGTCGCCCATAAGCCGTATGTATACGTGGTGTTGTGGCAGCTCGGGGGACAGCAGGTTAAACAGGACAACGTCTGCATCAGGCGGTTCATCCTTTCTCCGCTCCCGCAAACGCATCGATTGCCTCACGTGAGACTTCAAACGTGCGACACCCGTCCCTCTGCATCTCGACACATAGTTCACACACATGTACACGTACGCTGCCATGACCTTCCCCATTATATCGCACAACCACACAGGGGTCACACTGGTAGCCTCTTTTGGCCTTTCTACAGGCAAAGCTGTGTCGTCACTTGCAGACGTACTTGCCGACGTTGCCTCACCGGAAAAAGTCTCCTTTGCTGTGGCAGCATGTTGTGATATGTCTTCGTCCACGTCGCTGTCGTATTCCTCGAAGGTAACGCCGGGTTTACTCTGAACGAATGACGGATGGTCCACCCCATATGCTTTCGTTGTAGATTGGCTTTTGCTGTCTGCTGTAAGTTTCGGGAGCTGTGCCCGAGGGACTGCAACCAACCTGGCGACCCGCTCACAGTTGTACGCAGCAAGCTCCGAGGTGGTCAAACTTAGTTTTTCGGCTTTGTCAGCCCAGGCTGTGTCCAACCATGAAAGGTGTGGTAACTCTGTTTGTTTCTTCTGTCTACAGGTCGACGCGACCCATTTCTCTGTGCCGTGTAGGCTCGGTTGTGAACAAATACTTAAATTTCGTTTCTGTCTTTTTTCTAAATGCCGTAGTTGCGTGTCCTCGGATGGTACGCCTGTTTTGGCGGCGTCAGCGATCAAGCACAGAAGTTTGTTCATCCACTGGTGGCATTTAGCCCGCACGGTCGCAAATCGCTCCCGTCCCAAGAGGTTGTCCAAGTTGCGTGATGTGTCAACGGCGCTTTTGTCCTCCCGATGTTTGTCTGCTGTCCAGACGCATACCCAGGCCGGAGCCAGTTCGAAATTATCCAGTTCGCAGAGGGCGTAAGACGTGGGTGTCAAGGCCTTCCACAGAACTGGGTGATCCTTCAGACGGTAGCTGTAACAGTCACACGTGTGTAGACTTTCGTCCGACGGGTCGGCAGTATTTTGCCAGCGTTTGTCAGACGCGTTGCACGATTTATGGTTTTTCCCGTTTTGTGGCAGTAGGTCAGCTAGTAGCAGCCTGTAACGTTTGCCTGAAAGATGAACCGTCTCGTACGTCAGGACAGCTGCCCCCGCATCCCGCACTAAGTGTTCTTCATTTTCCCGCCATTGGTCACCTGCTTTGTGAAGATCGAGGGCTGTTGAGATATCCCCATCACCCTGGAATTCAACCGGTAGGGACTCTATGAAAGATGAACGGCAGTTCCCCCATGCACTGTCTGCGTCGCACGGGGCCAGCCCTGACTCTATGGCATTCGCGTCTTGGTTGAATCGGCGAACTCCCATATCCATGAAACCCGGTTGCATATGTCTTCCTTGAAATGCCCCTGTCAGGCCCTTCCAGTCGGCATGCACAGTGTGAAACAAGTAAGGGTCTGGTAACTTGATCAGTTGGCTCAAGTGCGCACCTAGTGACACCGACCCGTTCACCTTTGTGTCATTGGAAATGTAGCCCCTCCAAAACAAACTTTGGGTATCTGCCCGATACATCAAGAAACCCGTGTACAGGTGTATGATCGCCACTGGAGTCCATGTCGTAGGATCAAACCCGAGGATGAACCCATTTTCACAAGGGCTAGTGTCAACAGACGTCCTTTCAACCCAAAGATCCCATGGTTTACGGCCGCGTTTTTTAAAATTCGTGCCACGCACTTGGAGCTTACGCTTCAATGATTCGGAAGGTGCATAGGGCACCAGACCTTCGTTCTTGCATGACACCCTACGGCAAAAGACAAAATGCTGACAATCCATCGTTACATTTACTGCGTTCAAATATCCAGGAGCATTTGGACAGATACACTCATACGAACACTTCACGTACATCACAAATATCAACAAAAACACGATAAAGACGGTTATGGATACGACGGTTTATACGATATGTAACAAACATGCAGTAAATACGCGCCCGGGCTAACCGGAGCTGTACATAAACCTGTTTTATTTCATATCTACATAAACCTGTTTTATTTCATATACAGTAATACACAATATCCACAGGGGCCGTTATACGAACTGTTCTAGAATATACGACTGATAATACACATGGTCCGTGGGTAATAAAGTCCGCGCGCCAGTACAACAATGTTTTAGTCGATACTCAACATAAATATATACGTATCTTGTTTGATGCGCGCACATTGCATTGGGGGCAAACCTGAAGCTGAGCAGAGCATGTGTTGCACACCAGCAGGTGATTGCAAGGCAAGAAGACGACACTCACTTCCTCTGCAAAACACACCTTGCACAAACACCTGTCCTCGTTTTGTCCTTCGTCTTGTATTGGGGTTTGACGTCTTGTTTGTTGATCGGTAGTTTTGGGTGACGCCAAGACGTTTTCATGCGAGGTTACGCTTAGGCGTGCATCCAGGAAAGAGCATCCATGTGTCCGTTTGGCATGCTCTACCCACGGGTCGTGTTCTGGCAACCACTGGTCAAGAAGGACACCGCATTGGAAACACTTAACCTTGTCTGCGCTGCCCGTGTAATACAAGCCAGCTTCTGCCAGCCTGGCAGGCTTTTGTATGTCGCGTACAGGCCAGTTCGGTAAAAACGACGCCAGGCGATCTATGTACTGTTGCATAGAAGGCTGAGTTAAATAGACGGTGGGTAATACCTCCTGTCCTACAACCTCAGTTAACGTTGTTACCTTTCTCATGGCGGGCACGGAGAGAGATATGTCAGACATGTTAACGGATGGTCGAGTACAGACTGCAGTGCAGTCCCTGGAGCGCGGCTATATATGGAAGACGTGGGGAATATGTGTTGTGCAACACGGCAGACCACGTGCCTTTATGCTAAGCGATCTACGTGGTGTAACGGGGGCTATACATGATACATACACACCACTAACTGTATATGGCAAATATGTATGTATCAGAAATGAAGCGGTAGCAGTAACAACACTTAGGGGGAGAGTCAAATATTGTACCTCTTTTCACACTGCGTGTCGGTGTAGTATACGCACGAATCGTTATTTACCATCATATGATCCTTGTGTGTCATTCACATAAATGTTTTCACTGTGGCTTTAATGAGTTCACGACAAATGGGACATTTTTGCAGCTGCAGGGAACAGTCAAGGCAACAGACCAAATGGCTGCATGGTAAGAAGACGATGTTAACCTCGCTCGTCAGACAGACTTTGCACTTCGTCTTGTCGCGGAGTGCCTGTATTTCTGCGGAAAGTGTATCACGGCGTTCTTTGTCATCAGCCGTTTCCCCGGCGCTACTACCTGTCGGCTGTGGGGCCTTTTCGCTTTCTTTGTCATCTGCTGTTTCCCCGGCGCTACCAGGTGTCGGCTGTGGGACCTGTTCGCTTTTCTTATTTTGCTTCTTCTTCTGTGTCTTCTTTTTCTTACGTTTCTTAGAGCTATCAGAACATTTCTCTGTTTTCTGGGTGCTCGTTCCTGTTGCCTCCTCACCCTGGCTTGTTCCACACTCGCCGTTCTTGCACGCTGAGGCTGCAACAGAGGTAGAAGCATTTTCCGGTTCGTTTTCATCCTCCGAATCAATCTCTGTATGTGCAATGTTTGCATATGTGACTGTTTTTTCAAAACGGCTTTGAGTCACTTCAAACTTTTTTACAGCATCCATCAGTTCATTGATGTCAACACATGCCCGTCCCTTTAGTCGCATAGCACCCTTAATGCTATCCCTTGTAAAGCCCATTTCAAGTGCCTCTTTAACCATTGGTGTAGTCATAAAAGAAGCAACAACGTCAGAAATATCAGTTCGTGAACGGTTCTCACCCGCCTGTTCAGACTGGTCTATCATACCGTTGATGGCATTCTGGACCTCCGGTATGTGTCTGCATGCATTCAGGAACTCACAGCGGGGGAACCAACGTGCGTGTTCGGTCCAAGGATTATCGTCTGCATCCCAATTACAAAGTCCACCTCCGCACATAAAACAGCGTACACGGTCGTCCTGGCCTATGTAAAAGAAGCCCGCTTGACAGAGTCTGGCGACAGGTTGAATTGACGACGCCTGCCACAGTCTGAATGACCTGAACCGGATCGCTACGTCAGCGTATTGTGGATGTGCCGCGTGGTGCATCATCGTTCTGATGCTTGCCGCGTCACACATCTCATCAGGTGCCTGAAAAACAGAACAGACTTTATTGTCGTAACGTGCAATGACGTCCACATGATCATATGTCCGTTTCAGTTAAACGCACATGTTACCCATACGTTTCTCACAACAGCAAAACACCCCGCAAACCTTTACATGCGCTGTAATCTATGATCAAATGTATAACAATTTGACAGTTTCGCTATGTATGTATCAGCTCTATAACGTGATTGCAAACATTTAACTTACCCCAGGGGTCTCTGGAATATTGGACGTGCTGACACTGGTTCTCTGCAAAGATAGGTTCTGCATATCCTGGCTCAATGTCGACATGCCCGGTGTAGAATTTGACGGTGTTAGAGCCCGAGGTTTTTCCCTACCCGTTTCTGCTTCCCGAGGTTTATCCTGACCTGTATTGAATGCAGCGGGCATGCTGGACGGGCCAGCAGCAGCTTGAACATGGGACTGTGGAGAACGCCCTTCATTGTTGGGTTGCAATGAAGTTAAAGTTTCCTTCACAGCAATCTTCAGTTGTGGCACTTTACATTTTGCTCCAGTGTTGCCAAAGAAGGTGAATATAAACGGTAAGGGCACATTGTTTGTGTTAGATGTAGCGCTACCACTTGCTCCACCTGTTGTCTCAGAGGCAGTCTGTCTCAGTAATGTGACCTTGCGTTCTTCTTCGCGTATTCTGTCCAACGAAGACACTTCATTTTCAGCGACCATAGGAACATTTCCAATGTCGATTCCTAAAATGAACTGGCACCTAGGAGCGTGTCTCTCGTGTTCGGACAACGGGAGGTCCGTTTCCACCCAACGTTTCAGACGAATGTCACAAACAAAGCACTTTACCTCATCTTCACGCCCTGTATAATAGAACCCGACTTTTGCCAGAGCTGTCGGAAATGCTGGGTTTCCTTTCGGCCACGTTTTGTATGACACCAGCCGGTTGATCTCATATCTGTAATGTTCACGGTCACTGACAATCTCTCCCGTCAAGTTATTATATATAGTTACCATATTGGACAGACAACCTGTGGTGTATATAAGTTCCAGACGAGCTCAGCAGCACGATAGTCATATGGAATCAATTGTAGAGCCCTGTGCCAAATAACAGTCACTCCGTTTATTAATGACAGGATGCTGACTTATGATGCCGAAACTGAACAGTCGACGTCCGCGGCGGTTATGCTGAACATTCTGTAGTGCTGAGCTTATATAGCAAGAAAGCAGACATGACGTCAAACATAGGAAATTCCACAACACGCACAAACAACTTTTTGTAAAACATGTTTAATGGCAGGGGCAACGTGACTCACAAACACATATATCAAATAACTACGTAAACACCAAAAAAACTCCCTACTGGTGTGCGTCATAACCGAAACATACGACCAACGACGTTTTATACATTGTTTCCACAAACCACGTTTAAGTAGCAGGGTATCCGGTACGTGATTAGCAGTCATATCCTCTTACAAAGACATCACGTCCTTGACACTCGTATGAGCGAGTATGGTTTGTTTTACATACGGAGGTGTACATATGATGATGACACTGATATGTTAACACTTAACACATATTAGTATATTCCTAATTTCGTGAAAGTTAACGGTCACTGTACTATTCACATGGTTCGATAGGTTCAAGCGATGAACACGTTTGCACTGCCATATATAGGTTCACGGCACACGGGACAGTGGAGCAAACACAGAGCACACTGGTTGCAGACGATTATATGTTTGCAGGGGAAAAAGATAACCTCCACTTCGTTTTCTAAGCAGACGGTGCACAACAGTGTGCGTCCTGTTTCCGCACGGCCGAACGTTTCACCGCCGACATCGAATGTGTCATGTCGTGCGCCGTGGCTGGGACGTCTTTGCTGGTCGGCAACTGATCGTGGCTTACAGCGGATAACAAACAGACATTTTGGGCTAAACCTTTCGTGTGCTTTCCATGGGTCATCGTTTGGTCCAAACTCCCCGCACTTCTTACCGCAGCAGAAGCATCGGGTCTGTGCGCCTACTCCTAGGTGAAAAAAACCTGCTTCAGCCATTTGCTCGGATGGGGGCACAGTCCCTATTGGCCAGCGGCGGTGTAACGGTTTGAACGAGTCAAGTCTCTCCTCAAGTGTTCCCATGGCGGGTACGACAGGGTTGTGCTTGCGTATTCCCAAAGCCTCCATAGTGTGAAATGACGTTGGATCAAGACTGTCTGGCGCCGGGATGTTGTCAGTCGGTTTCCCGTTGATAAAGGGACATGCGTTTCCAAAGTACAACATATGGAACCACATAGGACAGAAACCTGTGGGATACTCAGTGAAAGATGCTGCACAAAAGGCGCAGTTGATCACGGCAGAAATGTCGTCGTAGTAAAACCCCGAAGCAGCCATCATGCGGGGTTTGATCATATCTTTTCCTGGCCAGTTTTCAAACGTTTTCCTGCGGCACAGTTCGCTCTTCATACGTTTGACCTTCACATCTGGCGTTTCGGCCAGCTGTTGCCAACGGAATTTACTGTTTCCTTTACCCATCCCGATCACTTAATTCGGAACAACACGTCTACAAGAATGTCTGGTGAATTCAATGCTGCCTCGTCACGTACTATCCTTTATATGGACAGTGCGTGTGGTTACATCAGCGTTTTTCTGCGACGTTGCACACGACCCTCTTCTGTCAATGACCGTTCGACAAAAACATGTTCAGGCATGACACGTTTCCAAGGTCAGTGTCCCAAACAGGTTGCCACTTGCATTCGAAAGTGATAGGGCACTCTAGTGTGCACGTGACCATCATGTGCACGTGTGTTGTTGTTGCGCAACAAAACTACTCGTATGTATGGGGGGGGGGGGGGGGGGCTGCGGCACGTCGGCCTTGGGAACGTGCCGTGACATGCCAGTTTTGTCTAGACGGCGGCGAGTGTTCAGGCACAAAAAAACAGGTCTGACGTAAACCCTGATAATTTATGAGACACGGAGAAAACCAGGTCTGTGCACCGCACGTGCGCTTTGTAATAGGTGCGACTGCACCGGTGAAAAGGCGTATAGTTCAGACTGTCTGTCGCGTATGGCCGTTTTCTTACACGGTGAACTGACCTTGTGATGGTATACCCGTGTACACGTTTATTTGATATATATGTAACATGGATTGGACAGACACATAACCTGTCATTGTATATTCAACGTTGATGCGTCCTCATGGATGTCAGGGGCATAACCGGACAAACCTACGGGTCTGTTCAAAATCGGAAAAAATCACAGAAGACAGAAGGGCAGACGGCTGTTCGCGGCAGCAATCGTGACATCACACATAATGATCGCGAGAGTGAAGCGTGGAACACCGCGCCACGGGTTTACCCTGTCACTGCATACCGCCCCAGGGAATGGCAGGTCAACCAACACCCTTTAGTGCGTGACGTCCCTGACTGCACTTTGAGACACCCACTGTTCTCTTGGGTGGTGGATGATGTGTTCGACGATTACCTGTTCTGGAGGTCGGGTGTTTGCCGGTTACAGGGCAATGCCGAACTGCTTCAAAATGGCAAAGCGGACGACTTGTACAAGGAGTTTGACTCGCATAACCGTAGTCCGTCATCACGCAGTTTCACTGACATATGGCTCAACACAGAAGCGGGAGTTCGCCAGAACCATGCGCACGTCTGCATTCCCCTGGCTTCACAGATACCCATGACCCTGTTTGAATTGCACGACTGGATGAAACACTCTGTGACCGGGATGTCTTCACGGTTGCGACCAGTGTCTCCCTCAGACAGGCTGGCTTTGGATGAAAGCGTGTGGCAGAACACTGAAACGCGAGCGGTGCTCAACTGGCTTAGTTTGTTACATTTGTTTTTTAAATACAAAGACATCGTTCTTGAACCGTTTCAGGGTCTCATGGTTATGCATATCGTCGCCTTTTCTGCCGCAGCGCGTGCGCCGGAGCACAACCACATGTTGCAGCGGATCATCAAACGATTTTTCATAGCGGGAGGATACAGCCGGCGTGTTATGACCGAAAGCCGGACGTCAAATATATGCGTGGCCCTCGTTCCCAGGCGCATGGGCAAAACATACATCACACAGGTCACGCTGGCGGCGGGCATGCGGGCGACTGATATGCGGTTTGCATATTTTTCGTGTTCGCATGATCTCAGCCGTAAGGTAAAGGCAGATACTGTGCAACACGTCAACTCCATGCAGCTGATACTCGATCATTTGGACGCCAAGGCCAAACAACGTTTCCGAACGACCGTCAATCAGCAAAATCCTATGTACGAACCGAAGTTGGCGATACATTTTGAAAACGGGTTGCACACGGAAATGTTTTTCCTCAGCTTGGGGAATCAAAATGTAAGTATAACTGTAGCTGGGATAAAGCCACTGTGTCGCATGGATGTGTGTGAGGGAAGGGAGGGATGATGTGAATAATGAATGATAACGTGCAATGATTATTAGTATCTTTCATATGACACCTGAACGTCCGTGGCAGAGGTTACACATATGAAAAATGCTCACGCCAGTGTTATCGCTTGTTATATACTTTTAATAATCATTGTTGTAAATACAGCAGTGGTTCTTACAATGAAACACACTATGATTTCACATGGTAAAATAATTTGTGCGACCTTTCAGCAGGTCGCGCCACAAACCACAGCTAGCACACATATACAACACGTATTCATCGTCCAGTTGTTTAAGTTCCCATATGTTTTGCGGCAGGTCAGTGCAAACGCTACCCGCACGACGGTTCTGTTCTGACTGCGACGATGTGTTTGGATCGGACAGTTCCGGTACAGCAGTCTGCAATTTGAACTTGCATGTGGTACTCCTTTCCTCTAGCATCCTGTCAATGCCATGCTTTGACATGTCCTTCTCTGCGTCAGCTATCTGCCTGCTGACACGCGTGTACGTACTCCCTGGGGCAGCACGCCTGCCTGCTGTAACACGGTTGCACAGGTTACCTAACCATCCTGACATGGCCGAGTTCTTGTGTTGTGACACACACGACACCCGCACAAAGCGGTTAGGGTTCCCTGCCTCCACAGGCGTCTCTGTTGGGCCACGCCAACCCGCCTGGAGAGATGCGCACAGACACTGTACGGCAGCTTGCGGGCCACCCCACCCGTTGTGTGAATACGTTTCGTCTTCTGACTGTTCACCCATGCAAGACGTGAAAAGTGAATGCTTCACTAGGGCTGGCGGCACTGCAGGTACGGCGCCCGTCGCTGCGCCGTTGTCACAAAAGTACGTCCAAAAGCTTTTACAGCTAGCTTGATAAAATAACTGCGGACCTGTTCTGGCCATTATATCGGTTACATCTGACGGGTTGGTGTTGTTTGTGTAAACAGGGATGTTATCGATCTCTGCAAATCCGGCGTACTTTCCTTTCCCCCTCCCGTGAACGAACAGCCAACTGGGGTGCACAACATGGCTGTTGGCCAACGTCCGACTCTGTAGCCAGGTGATACACTCTCTGTCGGTAATGCCCAGTATGCTGCCTACGGTGTTTTCAGGGAGGGTCACACGGTTTCCCGTTCTGTACGGTGCGCAGAGCCAAAATCTGCAAATCTGGTGGTATCCTCTGGCGGGCATCACATGTGCGCGTCCGTTCAGTTCTATTCTTACGGGAACTATACTGTGTTCGTCTGCGTTACCCTGTAGGTCGCTCAAGATGTAAATGTGGGTCTTGTTCACAACGCATAGTGATGACGCGCCTGTCTTGCAGTTGAGGCCGTAGAATACGTTCACTGTCTGTGAACGGGGTCTGCATATACGCGTATCACCTGACACGTCTGTCACCAGAAACACGTCACCTGGCGCCGAAAACGAAGGCCTCGAGAATTTGTCTATAACGTCTACCATTTTGGCGTCTGACAGAGCAGCTGTGCCGCCCACAGTTCAGCGACAACGTTAACACAAATAATACATGTCGGCCGGCTGACAGGTATAGGTTCCACCATCGTGAAACCGATGAATTCGATCAGCAGATCCAGAGGGTACGAAAGCCTTTGCAGCAGTTCTTCCATCATTCCGGGGTAACGCCATTCCACTGGGATGCCCCCCGGAACGTAATGTCGTGTCAAACGCGAGTGCTTGTTGGGACAGAGGAACACCAAGTCATTTGGTTCACTCACGTTAATCCACATGGAACATTCGTCAGAATGTTGTTGGCCGCCGTGCGGTCCTTTGAATGTAAAATACCACACAGGCTCCATGAAGCGTACCGTTCCGTTATGCACACCAGCCCCATAAAAATGAACTTGCAAGTAATAAGGGACGTCTGGGTTTGTCCGACGGCCGTCCATATACCACTCAACGGCGGACTGCAACCTTGCGCCAAGTCCTTTATTGAAACGCAACTTTACCTGTCCGCATTCCCCCCTCAGGCGACTGATCACCCTCCTGAATATCAGTACCAACGCCACAGGGTTCATGTGCGAAAAAGCCCTCATAAGTGGATCGGTCACACCGGGCACTGTACAGCTGTCGCGAACTGTCAACCATCCGGCGTAAAGCGCGATCTGCTGGGATAATGTATCATGCACGTCCGGACAAATTGAAACGTTAGCGCACCATGTTAGAATGACGTTTATGTCATCCACCTGGTCAAACATTCTGCTCAGCATGGGGAGGCTAACTGAGGTCAGCACTCGGAAGATTTTGTCCTCGATCCCGCACTTGTACGTCCCCGTGCTCGCCGGGTCCATCTGCCGTTCTGAAAACACCTGTCCGTAATTGTGCATGTGAGATAACAGCATTACGGCCACGGATCGCCTCCTGCCTTCCTCTGTTGCAGGTACAGCCGGTTCCCAATGGCAGATGAGTCGCATGCAGGTGTGTTCAGGTGTTAAGGCTTGCATTTCTGCAGACGTGGTTTGGTCTTCCGGGGCAGGACTAGCATCGTAAAACTGGTTCAGTACGCTTCGTAAATTCACTGCTGCGGACACGGTCTCTCCGGGAATGGCACTCATTTCACTTTCAGCGGTTTGCGCACCTTCCTCTGTACCAGGTAGTTTTTCCAGCGCTTTCAAGGAACGGGCGTGGATAAGCCACTCGTTGAACATGCACGTGACGCTTGACAAAATGAAATGTACAGGCACGGTTACTCTGTCCAGCGTGTCATTGGGACCGTTATCGTTGTCAATGAACACGATGTCCAGCCAATCTGTCAGCTCCACTGAAGAACCGGGCTCCCTGCTATACGATACAAGGTCTGGCCGTGGCATGTCCAGTTCTATGACCGTGCCTCCCACTAATGTATCGTAGAACATGTTCCTTGGTTTGATTTCTGTGTAGCGGTTATGCCATCTGTGATCACGGGCTGACATGTAATGGGTCACCAGGCGTATCCAAAATACTTCGTCAACGCGACGGTGGTGTAGGTACAGAAACATGGACGCCGGGGCTCCAGCGGCTGTTCTCCATATCGGTTCATAGCAATCCTCAAATGGCCTGGTCACTGCTGGTCCGGTATGTGGATCACATAGGTCTTTTGCAGCCATGGTTGTTTGAGGTTTTCATCGGTGGGGGGCTTTCCCGAACGGGCTTTTACTAAGGGATCCCCCCAACGGGTGACGGGTTACCACCGCATGAAATGAACTATATGTTATTTGCGGTGGTGGTAGCTTATTAAGTAATGTCAACTAAACGGTAAAACGTAACGAGTATGTCTCGCAGACGTTTCCGCTGAAGTAGTCCAAATATGGATAGGGTACCTTTGGAGGAATGTATGCCACTAGATGTCAGGAGGCAGCTTGAACTGCAACGAGGCGCGGGTTTTCTTCGGCTAGACAAGAAACGGTCGCCCACCGTCCCTGATGTGGCTGAAACGCTCAATAACGTGGACGGAAAGATTCTATCCAGTGTGTTGTTACCTTCGTTGAGCTTACACAGCGACGAAAGTATCTGCACTTTTTTATTTGGAAGTCCTGGAATCCCTGACGCTTTGCATGCAGACCAGGAATGCCTGCGTTTGTACAACTACATCTGCATCCGTTTGGCGGCTGTATATTTCGTGAGACGATTTCTAATGTCAAAAGAGGTCCCGCATAGCCATACATTCATGATCAGTTGTACGAGGTTTTCGTGTTTGATCGAAGGTTTACGCGACCTGTACTACCTGAAATATTCCGAGGTACAGCGGTTGGTGGATGCAATCGATAAGGCGAATGAAGATATGCGAGCTGCGAGAGGAGAGGTCGACGTATGCACTGTAACAATGCGCGACCGTTGGATGGTGTCTGCATACGCTGCTTTCGGGTGTTTCATGAGGCTGGTGGCAGAAGCGTGCCGTTTCCATTGCAAACCCACACCTGTGTCACTCGGCCATTCCAACACGGCGCGCCGTGTCCTGAACAGCTGTGAAGACTCAGCTTTCATGTTGTCTGAAGACGGAACTACTGTCCTGAGTCACCTGCTTTTGCATGTTCCCCATTTGACACTAAATGAGCTAGCTGTGTGACGCCTTCAGGTAAGCTTAAACGGTTTTCACGTAGCTTCCACGGTGACAGTTGACAAAATGGAAACAGGGGAATTAGAGTAACTGTGGATTATAGACACAGACGGCTTCATAAACGCTGGTGATGTGGTATGCAGGGCTTTGGTAGCATCGGCGTAAAATACCTGTATTTTGGACACCTGGATACATTCATACCGGTCACTGGGTCATAAGCAGTGTACGTGATGTGGTTACACCCGCCGCCTTCGACGTCCTGCGTGGTGACCTGTCCAGCCACACCTGCTGAAAGCTGGCTGGACGTTGACGCCGGATGGTCGTAGATCCACATGGCATTCCTTTGTTTGCCCCGGTTCATGTCTGATACTGCATGTCTCATATGTGTGGCGAGGTATTTTTTCAATTCATCGATTGTCCGGGATCCCCTGGTCGAGTCCTTTTCCGACGAAGTCAGAGATTCCACTGCAGAGCACCATGCGCGGGAGCATTCACCGTACGACGGACGAAGGTTGGGTGAAAGCCGAGACAGGGCCTTGTAACACTCGTATTTCACATGTTTCGTGTCGTCTTGGGATGGGTGTGACACTTTGCTTGACACGTAATCGTGCAGAAGCGCATCAGTCTCTGTGTATCGACTGAACAGGAGCTGATCAACAAGTGAAAAGTTGTACACCGTGACGGGTCGGGCTATTACCGCCATAACGAATTCCGGACGTGGCTCTACCCTTAGGAGTTCGTCACGGTCGGCTGACTGTTGTTTTTCCCACGTGTACGTCGCCATGTGGTCTTGTTGAAAAACATGGGTCGCACATGTTTGGCCGTTCCCGTCACCTGTAGATATAACCGGTGCGTCATTCTCTGTCCCGTGCCGGGGAAACTCGTCCTCACGCGGACACGTTTCATATATCTTGGCTCCGCTCGGCATCCCTGATGCCACACACACCATATCACCGTCTGCCGTCATCTCCACGCCAGGGCAAGGGTCGCTACCGCTGTCCGGGTGCTGGTCCCCTGTTTTGAAACAGGCATGGAGGCGTCCGTGCGTGATGCAGTGGAACAAAGCCGGGGGAGACCTTGTTTTGGCGACGGTGTTTAACAAAAAAACGTAGTGGTCTGGCGGACGTCTGAAACGGCATCGCGAAGCGTTCGTTGAGTAACACGGATTGTACCTCCTGGGTCTCCCTTTACTCTTACCTTTTGCTTTCATGAGTGGGGTACCCTGTCATATATGTTGCCATAAAATACCTAAAATGTGTATGATAATTTATGTTCTCAGCTGATTGGCACCCCCAGAGGTGCGATAGGTTTTTGTTGTCAGATGCGGTCACTGTGAGTGGTGCATATATCGTAGTAAGCAGACATCACAAGGGAGGATAACGCTTTTAAGACGATGTCACATCTTCTCGTATCACACGTTCCCTCCTCCCGAACATGCTCGTGTACCATAAAGCAGTTCTCGTGTAACCGGTCTATGATCTGTTGTGGCGTGCTCACGAGCAGTGCTTGTTCCCAGCTACTCACCAAGTCCTCTAACTCGTCTAAAGTGTGTTCGGTGCCTTGAGCCATCCACCCTCCCTTTTGAATATGTGTCTGATGAATCTGCGCACTCACGTGCTTTTATATTGTTGTGTCGCCACCATGGCCTTTTTTATAATCAGTGACGTGTTCTTTCCTCGTTCGTTTCAGGCTGGCAGGGGTCACACGTACGACATCGTGTATGTTGACGAAGCTGGATTTGTGAAAACGTTGACACACCTGTTGCCTTATGTGAACCGCAGAGGGACCAAGTTGGTGCTCACATCTTCGATGAACACGTCGGCTGAGAATACATGCGCCTTACTGAAGTTGGAACGGACAGGGGTTGCTTACTACCGCGTGTGCTTCAGCTGTCCTGCAGACGTTCCACGCGTTGCCGAGTCGCCGGAAGCCATAGCGTGTCACCACTACGTCATGTCACTGCCGCCTCACATCACGACGGACGTTGTACAAAAGACGGTTATGAACACGTTGGAACCTCACAGCTACGAAACAGAAAATATGGGCGTTAGTCTGGGGCGCGGCGACGGGCAGCCGGATGGGCAGAATTCGGGGGATGAGGTTGGGCTTTTTTCACGATCTGTCCTGCAAGAAATGAAAGACGGTTTGAATGACTTGGATACATTCAACAATGTCGATTGTTTGGGTGATACATTGTTTGTGTACGTGGACCCAGCTTACACCACCAACGTGTCGGTGTCTGCTTCAGGAATAGCTTGCGTGTGTCGTTACACACCTGGCGCTCCGCCGTCCGGTCGTGTTTCCCGCAGGGTCCCCTCAAACAAAACCAGGCGCATGGCGGTCGTCCTCGGATTGGACGAGGTGCGTTTGATAGAACACAGCGTACCAGCGGAAGTTTTCATTGGGCTGGCGGTTTTGCGCCTGCTGCAGCGTGTTGTGAATATGCACGCGTGCCCGCTGACATACTCGTCCCGTTTCAAGACTGCTGTTGTCGCTGTGGAAAGCAATAGCAACGAACACCTGGCCGTGCAGATTTGTCATTTCATACACAACGCCGCCAAAAAAATGGCCGGGCCGGTTCGGTCGCTGTCGTTTCAATTCACCCACAGGAGGAGGACAGAGAAGGATGCCAAGACGGTTGGGCTCCAATCCGTGCGGGATTTCGGGACAGCCGAGGTTGCGGGTTTCTTCCTGGACAAACAGAAAAAAACTTTAGTGTCCCTCTTTCAAAGTGCATTCAACAGTCGCATCGTGCGTTTGTCAATGAGCCTCGCCAGCTCGGCACTTGAGCATGCCGGGTTGTACGCTAGAAATTTGATCACGGAGCAGCTGTCGAAATTCCGGCCGGACCGAAAGCCCCACGATCATACACAGGATGACGTGGCCCTTTCCCTGATACTGGCATACAACCTGTTGCTAAACGAGAGAAACGAAAACTTTAACGTACATGAGTTGGCACCGTTGCACACGTCCATTATTTAGGATGCACGATGTTTTCCCCTTAAATAAAAGGGACACATGCCTAAAATGGTACGCTCTGCGTGATATGTTCGGAAAATCTGACACACGCCCGTATGTATCAACAGACAGCCGATGGGTCGGGTAATGATGCGTCACGCGCGACTCGGCAGCAGTCATCGCACGCAACCGATCTGGTGTACTTCCAGACCGTGACACCGAGAGAGCTACTGGACACATTTCCACGGACAAAGGATAATCGACCTTGCACCTCACTGTCTGCTCTCCAACATTTTGTTGTGACCGGGGTCAGGGCATCTGCCATTCAGAGCGCAAGAGACGGACACTTTTGTGAAGTACACTCCGAAGCTGTGACCAACAATCTACGTCTGCTTCGGGACTGCACCAGCATTTGAGGTCAGGGAAGGCATGTTTGAGGACCACGCTGCAGGGAAGGGAAGTGAACGGCCGCCCGCACTTCGGGACGTCGTGCAGGCTCACGTGCAATATGAAAACCCCAAACATTCTTTGGATTTCAGGTTATTGGGGGAACATGTATGTCCGTCTGTTTCTGATCCCAATACACCCGCCTGCGTCAACATCGGCAGCTGCGCAGGTATCAAACGGGTTAGCCTATCTTCGCTGTACAAAGTATTACGGGTGCTGGACGGGTCGGGGACATGGTATCTGAAATTAATGAGTCAGGCTGCTGGTGGACTCGTGTCCATCGTGAGACGCCCCGGGTCGGAAACAGAGCCAGACTGCGACATGACGTATCACAAGGTGAATACCGAGTACATCCAGCCGCTGGGTGAAACCAGCGCGGGTGAGATGCCTTGCATGGTCCCCTTACACAGTTTCCTGCGGCATCCGCGCGTCACTCACAGCGACGTCGTTGATGACAACGAAGACAGTTCCAGTGACTCTGATTGCTCTGTATACTGCACAGATTCCGAAACAGAAAGTGAAAGTGTCGAGGAAGACGCCATATGTTTGGAACGGGTATCGCAGGACGTGCAGACTACAGCCGGGCCAGTGTATCCTCTGCGTCTTGTGAATTACAAGAAGCGCATGCAGGCGGGATCAGCCGTGAAATACGACGGTAGTCTGGTGAACCGTTCAAGGAACATTTTACAGGAAGAAGACAGGGCAGTCGCCGAATTTTGGTCCCGTAATGCTGATTCGAAAGGCCAGGAAAGGACAGGACTGTACGGACGATCTAAGACCACCTTGCACAGCCTGCTGGCGGCGTCCGATCCGAACCTGCCTTTCAGGAAACTGTGGATGCGCTTTAGGAGAACGCACATATGGCCTCGGTTCTCCAGCAGCCTCGTTTGTAATGTGGTGCGTGTACTTACGTGGTTTCTGACGAGTGTCTCGAGTCTGGTTCTGCTGTTTTTTTTGTGCCACGTTCGCCGACTGTATGCATGTAAGGTGTACTTAGTATTTTCGTGTATTTGTACAGCTTTGTTTTTTGTGTGCTTATACGTTTGTGGTGGCCACAGGTCTATAGACGCGATCTCGTGGTTGCGCCTCCATGTCATCCCGGGAACCTTCACGAGAGACATATACGATGCAGCAACGTTCCTGAAAAGAGTTGTATTGCATTGACAAGGCATGAAAAACATCTTTCTCTCGCTCTATATATATATGAGCAATGTACATGGTGGATTGTAAATGCAATAAAAAATATGGCACGCTGTTGTTTGTTTTTATTCGAAAAAGGTGTGTGGTATAGCATTATTGTGTGTGATGGATGTGTCATTCATAGCAGTCTTCTTACGCCAGATAGATCACGTGATCACGTGATCATGATTCAGTAGCAGATTAGGATGTATAAAAAAACAGACACGCACCGATGTTAGCCAGTGTGTTGCATATCATAATTGCAGTTACAGGCTGTGGAGAGAGGAAGCGGGATGGAGGACCTGTGCCAGGTTTCTGCCAGGATCGACACACCTTGCATCCTTGATGAATGGGTCCCAGTACACAAGGTGAGGGATTATCATGCACAATCAAAAGACGGTTGGGATCACCGTCGTCTCCTTCAGATATTCGGTCACCTGTTTGCGCGCAGTTTCCCATTCCCACCCTCCACTCACGCTGACTACAAGAGAGAAGTTGAACTGGTCGACAGCGTTGTAAAGGCTTGCGGGACCCGGTGGTGCGTGTCACAGCCCGTGCCGGATGTGGACGGTGTCCGTATGACAAAAGTGGCTGTCTTGCTGGCCCGTTTCTGCACACCGGGTGCCGATGATATATCAGAACATTTACGTCACCGTTTCATCGTGGCACTGGAACATGCCGCGACACGGATGGTCGAAGGGGCGGGTGTTGTGCATGTCAGGGTGATATGTCCATATCAGGACTCAGCAAAAGAAGAGTTGGCACGCGACGTGCTAGCTTACGACGTGACGGACACGTGGAACGGCCTGTCTGCTCGTTGTGGCAAGCAGCCCCCTGCTTGGAACGCTACACCTGAATGGAACAGAGCATCGGCCGGTTTCTGCCGTTACGCGGGAACATGTCAACCAGATCTGGACGATACTGACGGACGGGCCCCGTCAGCAAAACGCCTGTGCCTGGAAACGCGGACGTGCGTCAGGTCTCGTTTTTTTATCGTGTGGCCTTCAGGCCATGTCAGTTGTAAGCCACATTTAGATTCATGGGCGGTGTCAGGTAGCAACCCGTCCACGCGTCCAGCTGAACACTTCCACACGTTGTTCATCCGCATGCTAATGGAAGCATGCTTACCGTCTCTGAGTCGCGTGCCCGATTCAGCGCTCTTGTATCTCCTGTGCAGACTTTTGTCCCCTGAACGTGCCATAGGTATATGCAGTCATAAGTACCCTGTATTTATACAGAACGCCCTGGCAGAAAAGGCGCGGCCGATTCCGGTTCAGACTCTGCGCCGTACCGCAGCAGCGGGGTGGTGGGAGGCTGCAAACGTCGCCTGGATGCAATACGCTGTAGACACAGGCATGTTCGGGGAGTACAATGCCATCTTGCGTACTGAACAGATCGCAGATGCGCTTGCGCAGGCCGCAAACGAAAGAGTAACTTTTATCAAACGTGGTGAAGGTGTGTGGAACATATGTCATGCTGTGCACCACCTGTTGAACACGTGCAGAAACCTCGTGAGCCAAGTCAATCGACAGGCCAATGAGGTTTGCATCCCGTTCACGGAGGTGGACGGTTTCGTAGGCGTGCCGGGCATAAAGGCTTACAGGCACGACCTCTTCCTGAAAGCATACCGTACGTCCCAGGGCCTCTTGCGTTTCAAACCGCCTAGTTCCCACGATCCTCGGGCCCGCAGTTTCAGTGTGCCTTGGCACCACAGGTCTAGTTTAATTCCCGACGTGCTCACCCGAGGTGGTTTCCAATCAACTTCGCCGCGCAGCTGTGTGAAAGATGAGAAGACTGGACCTTCTAAAAAGAAATGGAACAAAAACAGCGACATGTTCTGGGTTTGGTTTCCGTCAGGTGCGCCAGAAACGGACCACTTCTGTCACAAAAGGACTGAAGCAGAGGGGCCGGCTGAAACACCTTGCCCTGAATGCTGGGACATTTTGGAATGGCAGGCAGATCATGAAAAGGTCGGCCTGGACAATGGGTCAGGGAGCGGTCAGAGACACCCGACGAGTTGTCTTCTTGGATTCGGGTGCAGGTCTGTTCAGATCAAACGGTTACTGTTACATCTTGCAGTCGGTTGCGCGGTTTCTCCGAGACGGTGTGGCCATGCACGAGATGCGACAGACGTGTCGGAGAGTCACGTCTCGTGTCCGGCCACAGCCTGGTGGAAGGCTCACTATGTCCCCGCGACCGTGTCTCTACACAGGGAATGGCGAGACGTTATGCCGTGGAAAACCAACAACTGGCAGAACGCTCATCCACAGACCGCGCAAGAGGGCACTGCAGCTTCTGCGCGCTTCGTCGGGATTTTGGAAACGCTGAACGATCTTATACGGAACCCTAATGTCCATCCTGTACCCGCTCCCTTCAATTCAGACGAAGCACTGAGTGATGTCTATCGGTCGGCGCGCCAAGCGTCAAGCGTTCCAGACACAGACCAGCGACCCGATCCGGGTTTGCTGGATGTGCACGTGCTGCAGTGTCTGTCTTTTAATGACGATGCCACCCAGACTGTCTGGCGTGCGACGGGTTCTGACGACTGCAAAATGCCTCACCCTGTTTATGGGAAGATCCCCCTGGCGTCTCCGTATATTTCCGTCTGGGGCAGTTCCAGTCAAGGGGGCGCCGTACTTGGAAGCGGTGATACGGCAGGTGCCGTACACCTTGCATGGGGAGGCACGGCTTTTGATACGAATCGCGTGTACGTCACGTTCAGCGGCCCCAGGATGACCACGTACAGTTCTGAAGGGACCGTAAAAAATCATTCCGGTGCAACATTCTCTAGAAGTGCTCAACGTAGTCAAGGGCTCATGATCCAACGGACCAACAACAACAGGGGAGGTATACAGAATCTCCTTCTCTCGGAACTCCAACGGCATGTGTGTGCCCACATTTCCGACCCGGTTGCGCAGCACCACTTGACCCGGAACGTTCCCGGTATTGTCGTCGTGAATGTCAATTTTTGCGTGGACCACCACGGACCAACGAACGTGTCACGCATTCCAGGGAAAATGGTCAGGTACACACGCGCGGTGAAAGCAAGGAAGTTTCCAGGTGTGGCACTGTCTGTCCTCGTCCCAATTAAGTGCACCACACGTCTACGTATCAAAAATATTCACGTTACCCCTGTGGGGGGCAACACGGGCAAGACGCCGGAATGCGTGACGGTCGAGGACGCCGACGTTGATGAAAACGGGTCAGTCACCGCGTCTTTGCCGTGCAATCTTCACAAATGCTGTTCCGCCACGTACCCGAAAGCCAGCAACCCACACACCCTGCACGCACTTGTGGAGTCCCATCGGCGTGTCATTGAAAGCGTAGGAGAGCTCGACGTTGCAATGCAGAGGGCCATGCAAAACACGGAACGCGCCAATGAGTGCCCATTAAATTTTCTGGCGTCACGTCTGATTTCGTGCGTCTACAACTTAAGAGACACGCGGGGCGGCGCAGAAAAAAGCACTGCTTCGGACGGAGATTGCGATCAGTCCGAAGACTGCCCGTTGGTATATACGTGGGGTTCAGTGGCCGTCGGGAGCGGACCCCATATGCCGCAGCTGGCGCGCACTCTCCGCAAAAGGTTTTCGCCTGCAGCGTGTAAACCATTGCAGTTGTGCTCGGCCGATTACGACCCTTGCGCACAACGAGCACGCCACGGACCAACTGACCGTTTTGGCAGGGTAGGGCGGAAGACCGATTCTGTTCTCAGCGGGCAAAGCACAGCTTACAGGTCCCGCAATGGCGATTTCATGTCCGCTTTGTACGACTGCACAGCCGACCCGTCAGTTGGGTCCTTGTCACCTGTAAATGGCGTTTACGCTTATTTCACATGGCTTCAACAGAAACGCCACGCCTTGTGGGCTGTTGACGGAGACGTGAACGAAAAGCAGCAGCAGGTGCCGTGGGACACATTAGAAATGACGTGTCAGGCGTGGACCTCCACATCAGGACTCACCCCCGCTGTCGAACCTTACAAACTTTAAATAGCAAAATATAAACTAATGTTTCAACACACACACATATCTATGTATGTATAACAAACAATAGATCATGGACATACAACTGTTTTATTGTTGATATATAATATAAAGCAACAGTGTTCACAAAATATCAGTTTGACATATTATACTTAAGCATTATGCAATATCTCTTGTGAATCTATTCAAATGTGTATAAGTATGCGTGTGTATGGATGCCATTCTCGAATACGACATTCACATAAAAACATTGGGTTCTTCCTTATGCGTGAAACCTTGTGTTATGAATTGCCATACGTAATCATGACCTTTGGGGGTCGAGTACAGATTGTTTGCGAAGGGTTTGAACATGTACATGGTGGTGTATATGGCGTTCTTTAGTATGTACCATTTAGTGTGTGCTGCTGTGCCCTCTTGTATGTTTGATGCCGTACAAATTCCCAAAGCGTTTATATTTTTTTCAACCTCCTGAAATGCTATGTTGCGCAGTAACAGAACAGAGGACCGTATTTTTGCAAGTTTCTGTGACTTTTTGTTGTGTCTTTTACCATCAAGGCGGAGAGTTGCAGTAGGGTCCAAACATATATCTGCGGAGAGTTTATCAATATCTGTCAGGTTGTATACAAGCTGGCGAAGAACTAACAAAGCGTAAGGTGCCCCGTCGTATTGCTTGTCCATCCATTCGTGCATCTCCATTCCGGGGATGTATAGTCTGTCCCGTGATTCAGCAGCACTCTCTGTTTCTCTACGCTTGGCCCATTCTTCCTCGTACGCTTTGATTGCACCCGCCAGGTCTTGCCTGTCGTTCAGTAGACACAAAAGCCATAAACCGGGGAAAGCGCTTGATGTGGTGACTCGGCGATCCATACCTTTCAAATACATCAAAATAGATGAAGTAAACGCTTCCCATGTTTGTTTAGTCCGGTGCCATCCTATAGCGTACAGACGTTAATCCCTAGAACTGCTGCTCGCCGAACGCTACTGTACTTGTACAACGCGTAGAAGACGCCCCTGCAGTCATCTGATGCGTTCTCGTCTGTCAGAACGGCCTGAATGGGCCTGTCCTCTAACCGGTAGCTCGGGTTCCCTTCCTCGTCCCTGGGCGTGGCACCAAAGACCATAGTGTACAGCATGTCTGCCGTGTGGCATGAGGACGTCATTAGCTTTTCCGCACTGCCGTACGATGGCTGTGGCCACACGACGTAAGGTGTCCAGTCTGCCTTTTGGTTCAAGGGGTCCGCGTGCGTCATATGACTTTCACTTGCATCCCTCTGGGCCTCGGACACGTCATTTTGTATGCCCTCCCAGCATGAATCGTTACCTGTCGTGGCAGCAACAGAACCCGATACGGAAGCGGCCGTTGGAAAACCTCCTAAAGGAGGGAGGGCCTCCCATTCCAGTCCAGTTTGCAACAGTGGTCTGTAACCTAAATCCTTCTTTCCGCATTTGAACCCCGTCAGGAACATGTCGTAGTAACACTCGAGAGCCACTGGCGTGCTCGCCACGACATCCGCCCACCTGCGGGACATCACATATTGTATCTGACGGTTATTTTGCGATATCTCATACCAAGCGTACAGGTACCAAAGGCCGGCGTAGAGGTCCGAGAAGTGCCGGTTCGCATCACAGTCCAGTTGGTGGGTCAACGTTCCGACATCTGCCACGGCGTTGTTGACAGCGAGCACGAATGCTGGTGCGACGGTAACGAAAGAACCCTTACTGTCCTGTGGCACCCTCCAGGCCCCGCTGCTTCCCTGGCGGCCTGGCGGGACCAGGTTCACGTTAGCCAAGGACGGGTCGGTTGGTCCCATTTCATGCCGGAGCAATGTCTCTTGCAAACTGGACAAACGTGACCTGGTGAAATCCTTTATTTTTTTCCCCTTTGACGTAATCATATGGAAAAGTAAATGTGTCTCGGGACCGTACACGGGCAATGCTGGGCGATCACACTGTTGCGTGGAAGCCGCGAGTACTCTTTTCGCATGCTCGGTCGGAAGTTGGAATGCAGGTAAACGTTGGCGGCACGTAAGCAACGCGCGTTTTGACATGTTCATTGTCTGCAAAGCCCTTTTAGTACGTGTCTTGCCATCAACCGTTTTTACCATCATGGGTACCAGCTGCTCCACGAGCGGGGGAACAGAAGCGTCTGCTTTGTTTCCATGACCTATCAGTTCATCAGGGCAGGGTCGTGATGTTGGTTGACGCAATGGGCTACGAGACCTGCGCTGGTCCTCTTCCTCTGGATGGACCATTTCTGGAGGCCGTCGACTGAATGCGTCGTTCAGTGTTGTCAAATGTCCCATGAGTGCATCCGTGAGTTCAGCCGCACGGGCGGTGTCGCCTGTGGTCCGTCGTAAAAAGTCTTCGGCTAACCCCTTAACCCTTTCCCCGGCGATGCACAGCGCGTCCTGGGTCCCCGGTTCCATTAACCGTATGAGGTCCAACAACTCTGTCCGGTATCGGTCGTGGACGTCTGTCACAGCTTCATCGTGCAGCCGTTTCGCTTTCAGCCGTAAAAGCGGTAGGTACCCGTCCCTCATGGTGCGCATTTTGAGTCTTGCAGTCCTCAGACTCTCCCTGGTACGAGCGGAATGAACCAGTAAAACATGGTACAAGGGAGGCAAACGGTTATTGGCGGTAGACTGTGACATGACGGCGTTGTCAGGTGTCCACGCAGAAATGTTAGCACCAGAACACGTCCCGCTGTCCAGTATTTCAAGCCTGCGGTGGAACTCTTTGTCCGACTCCAGTGTGCCATTTTCGAACAAATGATCACTTCTTCTTCGTCCGCTAGTAGTATCATGTGGATCTCCGCGCCATTGAGCCATGGCATGAGAAGACCGCATTCATAAAGTGATATGTGTCAGGAACTTCCAACTCTAAGCCAATAAAGCCACCGCATGCCATTGACCATGCGAGACAAGCGGGCGCCTACATGCTCTATCAGTCTAACCTGCTGCCCCATATGCATCCTGATCTTTGAGGTACCCGTGCAGTTGAATATTATTAGCACTCTACGCTACTGTGTGTACTTCTCAATCGGGCAGACGGTTGTCACCAGTTCATACATCGCTTTTGTGTAGCGGTCGGCGTGTTCGAGCACAGACAGGTCAGTTGGTGCGCGGAACGTACATATGGGCCCTGCGGGGGCGCCGCCTTCACACTTGCTTCGTCCTTCGCCAATAGGAAGAACATATCCGCATTCTTGAGAGCAGAACACCATTTCTGAAAAGGCCACGTTCGAGAATTGGCCCCCGTCTCCACAGCCTGTTTGAGGGTGAAATGTTCGCTCGGATGCGCTGTCCCTTTTATCGTTTGTGGCATCTGCTTTTTCCTTAACAGTGAAACGTCTCACGCGACAGCACGTCTTTCCAACCCACACGTATGAACTGAAACGAACGCGAAGTGCGTGTATGCGGTGCTGTTGCTGTGCACGCTTTCTCCAGTGCGCTGCGGATGATCGATGCAAGAACTCGCGCAGGCGCCAGGTAGTGTCGCAAACCTGGTAAAACGCCGATTGACACGCGAACGTAATTCGTTCTTTTGAAAAGACAGGCGACACTATACTGGAGTACTTGAACGTCCTGGCGACTTGTTGATATTGCGAGCGGATGAGATCCTGTTTATGGACACTTGCGTTGAAGCCGATACTTTTCACCTCGACCACACACACCCATGCGCAACGGCCTTTGGGGTGTGCGGCCAGCAGTACCACATCCGGCCGTCTCGTCCCTTTCAGCTGTAGGCGCTTCTTCGCATCCATCCGTTTTACTTTCCGACGTGGTGGCCACCTCACAGAGTTGCATGTCGGCAAAGGTCTGTTGCTTTCTGTTGAGGCAGTACCGACGTTTGATATTGGGATGTGCGGTCCGACGGGTGTTTCACATACAACGGTAACTTTAACATCTTTGGCCCATTGTAATAAAACAGGCGTAGGTATGTCTTCGCCTTTTTTAAACGGATAACATTCCAACATGGTCAGCGCCCTTAGTATAAACCCCCTGGCGTTTGATTCGGCGTGTGCGGCCTGCACGGAACCCGATGCTTGCCAAAATAGAGCATTTCCGAATGCGATTTCTACCACGTCTTTCAAATTGGTAACTTTATAGAGACGATTTTGTAGTCGCGTGTGGAACCGTTCACCAGCCGTTGTCGAACGGGCGTGGCAGCGGTCGAGGTTTGCCAGGACTGGGACTATCAGGCCCTTGTTGTACGATTCGAACGTCTGGAACACCTTGGGTGACACATGTCCCGTATGTGCGGTCCAGGATGAAACTGCTCTCCGAAGTAAAGGGTTTTTAGCCGCTGCAGATTTCCATGCAGCAAACTCGCGACATCTCTGCACTGTGTACAACTTTGTGAGTTCTGACACCAGTTCTTGCTTGTGGAGACGATACCTCTCATGGTGGACACGTTTTTCCATGCCGGTAAAGAGGCCACGCGGTGATCACTGTCAGTTCACTGCCCCCGCATTTACCAAATGACGCACGCGGTTTACCCCGTGTGACGAGTGTAATATATATGACTCGTAGCTATCACGTGATCACCATTACCAGTTTCGGTATATGCAAATAGGTTCATGGCATATTACGCTGCGTATATGTACGGAAAATGGTTGATTAAACAAATGTATTGGCCACGGCCAACAGTTCCATGTAAGCTTTACCCTCCATCTCCCGAAATTTCATCATCTTCTTGGTTACTGGAGGTCTTGTCGTTCTCGTTTGTTCGTACATGATTCCTGTTTGTGTTGACACCAACAGTACCGGTGTGTTCCGCCCACATCACAGGAGCGGGTTTTGTCCCCCAATACCACAGTTTGCACACAGGATAACCTCTAACTGGTGTTTGGTCCACCTCCCTGACCTTCCAAACGCACAAGACTCGAGGGGCTCCACAGCACATGTCCGACGCCGTGCAATTTTCCCCTATACGTTTACAATCCTGCACGGGATCTACTTTATGGCGGTCAGTGAGAAGGTGTTTGGCTAAGGCAAACGGAAACGTACCCCTTAACTTGACTCCGGGTAGCACAAACAACATCAAAGAAACCACGGTCAGATAGGTCAACGCCATGTACGGGCGGGTACCCATTGCAATCTGAAATCGTCCTCTATCGTGCAAACCAATGGAATTGCGCTTATGCACGAGACGTGAAATGTTTGCTGGCGACTTTAACCATGGTCTGCGTTTCACAAATACTTTAACATTCGAGGCTAGAGATATACACGATGGGACTGCACTGTACAGGACGATAAATGGACACCATATGCCGGGAGCAGACGTCGGTGTGTACACTAGTGCAGAGATGTCGTATTTATTTTCCTCACAAGGAATCTGTCCTCGTCAGATTAGTCATTAAGGTCGAACCTGTATTCCTCAAATGATGGAATGGTCACGACATAATATTGCTTTGCCTGATTCTGTACGGCAGTCATGAGCATATCGGCTCTCTCATATTCACCCGATACATACAAGGCATACCACACATCAGACCACATATGCGGACGCTGGTGCAGCCAATCGAAAAAACGGATACCGATAAAGCAGGAGGACACCCCTGCGGCGATATAAGAGAGTTCCTGATCAGACATGATGTCCATCTCGTAGAGTGTATTTAACAGCCCGTTGCTTTTAAGATCCAATCCATCCAATAGGTCACCTGAAATATCCCTCAACGTTTGTTTCGTGTAGTACACGTATCTACATTCTGAAGTGTATGCACATGTAGGTTTAGATAAAAGAACTGGAACCGTCGTGCCTGCTTTGATGTTCTTAGCAATAGACCGTTGTTTTTCGATCCATGCGTGTATGCCTTCTACTGTATGTATATCTGGCCGTGTTTTGGCAACGACCTCTCCTGTAAACGCAGCTGCATTATATCTATCCCGCACGTACCGCATCCATACGTAAGGAGGTATTTCCTCTGGGTACAGAGTGAACGTGCAGTATATGCCATCACTCGGGTCAGGTTCGGTCGCGTCCAATGTCGGCAGTGTGTGTATATCTTCCAACCGCAACCCGGTATCTAAGCAATCCGATCCTGGCGTGTGCCCCTCCGTACGACATCTGTAACACGGTAACGGCTCGCGACTCCCCATGTGCGCACGGTTTATCACTTCATATACATCATATGGACTTACATTTATGATATATATATATACCGACACCTGTGGCGCTAGGTATACAATGATACCTTACGTACATGTTCCCTGTTTTATTTGCCGTAGCGGCACCAGCCACTCGTCACGTGACTATGTGTGACACTATCGTGCATGATATATGAGACAAAATACCAGTCATACGAAATGGGCATTTTTTACGGAAAAGTGTTATACCTGCCGCTTCTGGCATTGATCGCGCGCCAGATACTGGCCACCCGCAAGGCCACACCCTCGTGGCGTTGGTTGGGAGCGCCGACGGAAAGTGAAATGGCCGGCCCTTTTAAATCGTGTAAGGTAACTGTCAACAACAAGCGTGTTACATGCGACGGCAGTAAAGAGACATACACGTACCAGAAAGCAAGACGTTGCTGTGAGTGTGCCGGTTTGGAACTTCCGCGTACAAAGGCATCGCAGGTAGCGTGGATGATGGAACTGGCTCCCACGGTGACCAGTGCACATTTCCGCATGGCAATCGAGGACAGAAAAACCGAGGCATGCTCCGTTTTCCGCCGAACTACGGGTGCTTCCAAAATGAAGGGATGCCATAAAGAGAAGGCCGGTTTTTTGTGTTGGCCAAAGACTGGTACCCGTTTTTCAGATCCGGATGATAACATGGAACTCGTAGGGCCTTGGTCAAAAAATAAAACATTTTGCAAAGACACAGCAAAGAAGAATTGCAGTGGCTTGACAGAAGTCACTAACAAGGAGGCAAAAGGTTGCTGCCAGTGCGCAGGAGGGCGTTTGCCTGTCATATCCGACCAAGGTTATGACTTCAACAGCGACTCTCTAAGCAAACTGTTGCGACAAATGAATATTTCAGAAACGTGGACAATGTTCTCCGAGAACAATCAGGTCATACAAACTCCGGTATGTCACCTCTTTCGTTATGATGACGATATAAAAGCAGGCCATTACAAACACAAGGATCAGAAGGGAAACGTCCATTGCGACCAGAAACATCGGTACATATGTGTCCGCCCAGAGTGCTCTGAGGGATACTGGGGACGCAAATGCAAACGGAATTGCTCAACAGGATGTTACAGACGTGTGTGTATGGGATACACGGGAACGTGTTCACACGGGTGCAAGGCCGGCCTCAGAGGAAAGCTTTGCAACACAACCTGCAACATTGGACGCTGGGGTAAAAACTGCGCACATAAATGTTCATCCGGGTGCATGAGGGAAAGGGGTGCCAAGCCTGTGTGCTACCCCACAAACGGAACTTGCTCTTGTAAAGTGGGTTACGCAGGCTCGAGATGTAACAAGTTGTGCACGAACGGAACGTTCGGCCTCGGTTGCAACCGCACGTGTTCTGCAGGTTGTCTGCGTGAACCGGACGAACAGACGAAAAACGGAACGATGATTAAAGGGACAGCAGTTTGTCGTTCAACAGATGGGGCATGCGATTGCCTGCCCGGGTTCAGAGGCAAAAGATGTGCGAACGCATGCTTGTCAGGTCAGTGGGGTCTTCATTGTGCCTTCAACTGTTCGGAAGGTTGTTCCCGTCGGAAATGCAATGCAGTAAACGGCGGATGTTCATGCATGCCAGGCTTTAAGGGGGCCCGCTGCAACGTGACGTGCCCTCCAGGGACATTGGATGATATATGTACCAGGACATGTTCTAACAATTGTGTACCAGTAAAAGGTATCCGTTTATGCGACAAGCACAGCGGGTCTTGCAGTTGCTGTCCAGGTTACTACGGCAAGGATTGCAGCATGGAGTGTGCCAGGGACAAGTATGGATCTGATTGTACCAGGACGTGTCCAGTAAACTGCATGCACGCCCCTGGCTCTCATATATGGATGACCAGTGCCAGGGATCGGAACTCGTCTTCAAGATACATGTGGCGTGTGTGTGCAAAAGAAACAGGTGCGTGTAGCTGCAAAGCTGGTTACAAAGGTCAGACATGTTCGGAAACATGCAGCCAGCAGGAATGGGGTGAAAACTGCCACAGTACTTGTCCGGTCAATTGCAACGGGACCGCCTCGGATTCAAATGCTAAATGCGACCGGTTTAATGGAACGTGCTTGTGCAAGGACGGCTATACGGGACACAAATGCGCGGATGTATGCTCTACAGGCACGTGGGGTACGAAATGTTCCCGAAAATGTTCTAGTCGGTGCATCACCACAGGTAACAGTCATAAGCCGACTTGCAATCATATAAACGGGACGTGCACCTGCCAGCCGGGTTACACGGGTAGACATTGCAACGAACTGTGTGCCAACGGCACATACGGCCCATCCTGCTCGAAAACGTGCCCAAGCCGTTGTGTGCGTGCACGGAGCATGAATTCTGTTCGGAAAACAACGTATCCGTTATGCGACCCCGTATCCGGCAGCTGCTTGTGCCAGGCCGGTTACAAAGGGCAGTACTGCAACGAAACGTGCTCAGCAGACAAATGGGGTTCAGAATGTACATTTTCGTGTACGCCTGAATGCAATGGATCCGTTGTAGACAATTGTATACCTGTCAGGAAATGCAACATGGTGAACGGTTCGTGCACGTGCCAGGCCGGGTACGTGGGCGAGCGCTGCACTCAACGTTGCGACGGTGGGCTTTGGGGGGAGGGTTGTGTCAGTGTATGCGGTGCCGGATGCTGGAACCGCTCCAGCTGCCACCACGAAGACGGACATTGTGCACAATGCACAGACGGGTACACGGGGCCGAGGTGTGAGAGCCTGTGCCCGTCCGGTGTTTGGGGGAATAACTGCAGTAGCACCTGTTCGCTGTTTTGTGCAAACAAGAAATGCAGCCCATTTGATGGAAAATTTTACCAATGTAAAGCTGGCAAGGACGGCGACTTCTGCGACGCGGATTGCCCGACCGGTGTGTGGGGGACTAACTGCAGTAACACCTGTTCATTTACTTGTGCAGATGGCAAATGCAACCCATCCGACGGGAAATGCTACCAATGTATAGCTGGTAAAGAAGGCGCCTACTGCGACGCGGATTGCCCGACCGGTCATTGGGGGAATAACTGCAGTAGCACCTGTCCGCCGTCTTGTGCAAAAAGCACATGCAGCCCATTCGACGGGAAATGTTACCGATGTAAAGCTGGCAGAGAAGGCGTCTTCTGCGACTCGGATTGCGGCGAAGGGACGTACGGTCCCAACTGCATGATGTTGTGCCCCGTCTGTCCAAACGGTGTATGGTTTAAATGTGATCCCGTCACTGGTGTGTGTCAGACAGGCGGCACAGACCTCGAGGACACTGGTCGGTGGAGGGAACACTTTCGTGCCTTCTGTTGGAAACCTGACAAAACGGGAAGGCAATGCAGGGACATTAATACAAGCAAGCCTGCCTGGCGTGATCAACACTTAGCGGTTGTCTTGTTAAGCCTCCGTGTTCTGTTCGAGTATGTGTAGTGATGTCATATCGTGACAACATATCATGACCACACTGCCCGATAGCGCGTGTGGACTGCATGCTAGGATATGCAAAATAAATGTCCAGGCTGTCAACCAGATATAGTTTTATTTGATATGAAATAAACAACAGATATATTTTTTATTTAAACATGTGTGTTCTTTGCTGATGTCTCAGATTTGCACAGACGACCTGTCTATTATGCCGGAACGGACACCTGCTTCCGTGAAGGGGTCCATATGCACATCTTTTCTTTCACTGCTTTCTCCATTTCGCATTTCTCGTTTACACGGTACGCCAGCACTCTCCTTTTCCGCAGCCACTTCTAAATGATTCGAAAACTGGCGCAGCGTCATACCTGCGACAGACAGTTGGAATGCCGCGTGCACCACTGCGAATTGCGTTTCGTCCAGCGCGTTCACGGTGCGCCCTCTTTCTGCGGCAGGGTCACCGTCTAACGGTAACGGGTCAACGTCAAATTCCGGCGTCACGTTCGGAAACACCATTTCGAGGTATGGTTTGACGAGGGCTCTGTTGGTTTCCTTGCGTGGTATGTACCGCACGGCATTGTTTGTGTAGGTCGACACTTGGTTGAAATTGAGCATGTTCATGGTAACTGAAGCCCATTGTTCACGCTCCATGTCTGCGTACGCCTTCACGTCCGGGACAGCGGTGCTCAGCCGGTGGCCCAACACTTCTCCAAACACAGGGTCCATCTGGTTTGTGACGTCAACGACTGTCGGTCCCGCAGCGGACCGGCTTTTTGGCGGCCCGATGCCACCCGATTCTACGGGCCGGTTGGGCCCGTACACGTCTGACACTCCTCGCCACAGGCCGTGCGCGTCGTCAGCTATTTCGTCCTCAAGTTCCTCTGCTGTCCGCTGTTCCGTTTTACACGAATCGACGGCTCTTTTCACGTCCCGCTGAAGGTTTTTCAGGTGTCTCAAAAGTGCGCGACTCGGTGGAGCCCTTTCGCCGTCCCACATTGGTTCACCGCCCATTTCTTCTGTGGGTTCGAGGCGTTCCTCGATAAATTTCTCGTAAAGGTGAACGGCCTCACCCAAGCGACGCTGCTCCTCTTGGTATTCGTTCAGTTGGGCGGTCAGCTGTACGTACCGTTGGGCGTGTATGGCGGCTTGGTGTTTATGCAGGTCAAGCGCGTGCCCTGACTGTTCCACGAGATCGATCAGGTACTGCATGACCCTTTCGGCTTCCGCGTTCTTGCGTTCTGCCCTTCTCAGGGCTTCCTTTTCAGCCGACGGCTTACTGAACCAGGACAATGCTTCGGCCACACCCCTCTGCATGTCCAGCTCGGCCGCGGTTCTTTCCAATTCGCGCACGTTGTACCTGACGCCTGACGTGGCGTCGAGGTCGCTGACACCAGGGCGTGACAAACTGCCATCGTACAAGCGGCCGGAGGGCAGTCCGTCGCCAGCGTGATCCGTACTACCACAGACACGCTGTGTGTTACGTTGAGGGGCACGGCTAAACTTCGGGCCCGCACCCGGAAATGTGGACGATGAAGACAGAGGTGCTCTCGCGTCGTCAAGCGTACCGCCTGCGGTGATCCGTTTCTGCAGATCACGCAGGTTAGCGTACATGCTACCCCAGTCACCCGCGACTCCGCTCACGATACACGGCACCAGTTTTTTCAAAGCTCCGCGTGTGATAGCGATATCGGATTCCGCGGCTGTGCCCAACAGTTTCATCATATCGTCTGTGGTTTTTTCTTTCGCTTTACATGATATCAACTGCCTGTGAAGTTTAGCTGCGGCCAAAGTGGCAGAATTGACTTTTTCCTCTGCAGCGTTCAGTGCCCTGCGACAGACCTCTCTTTCGCTAGACGGGTCGTCATCCTGTTCGGCAGGTTTCTTAGGCATGCTCTTTTGCCCTAAAAGCACGCACGGTTTAGAGTTGAATATGTGCGAGTTTTCTGCTAGGCTTTGTAACAAACCACGTGCCCTGCTGTACATCAGAACTTGCCCACAGGCTGTGGCCATCGGATCGCACCGGAAATGTTTGTGCGGGTATACCACCCCAAACTTGGAGCCCGGCGGGAAAAATGATTGGTCCATCACAGACACCCCGAAGCCGGACTGGGGTCCCAGGTATACCAAAACACATTCTTCCGGTGAAAGGACGCGGACATGCCCTTGGCTGCAGTCGCAGAGCCTCGTGGAGCAGGTACGCAAGGCTGACAAAAGAACGCTCTCTGAGGCGGAGGTATCGGTTGAGCCACATTTCCATCCAGAGCACACGCAAGGGCTGAGGTTACCTGATCCTGGGGGTAAACGCACGTAAGGCACTGCGCCCAACGAGAGGGTCCATGTACAGTACATCTCGTAGTTTCCCTGGAGTTTTACACGCTGCACCACCCGTTGTACGAGTTCTGCAGAAAGCTCTCTGATGTGGTTCTCGAGATAACCTTGGAAATTTTTAACGGACACGCGAATTTGGGCTGCACACTTTGTGATATCGAGGGGATCGCCCACGGCCATATCAACATGGTGCGCCCATTCCTTCTTGAACTTACCGTAAAGCGCGGTGGTGACGTCAGAGGACAAAGACCGACACAGGGAAGATGCGACGTATTGAAAAACGAGCATATCTGTAGGCAGTGACAAGACGGCTCCTGTGCAAGCGGAGGACCCCCCGGTGAAAGTACGCAAGAGTTCCCTGCTGAGGTCGGTCGGATGAACCAACACAGGACGTGAACCGGCAGCAGACAAAGGCGCATTCGACAGGCAAGACACCACGGCGTCCGTCACCTTTTCGGCCGGCGGAGGCCCGTACGCCGTGTCACCCACCGTCGTATCGCATGACGGTACAGCTATGCAACGCACTGAACGGAGTGCACGTGCGCGTTTTAGTTCACGGTGCAGCAGGTTTCTCTGTCTTGCCAGTTCCACGTACGTGTCTTTCATCCTTTCCGCGTCCCGCCTCGTGCGGTCCAGTTGTTCGCACAGATTGTGAAATTCCCGACGTGTTTCGCGGTCCCGGACGGTTTGTATTGCTAGGACGTCTGCGGAAACGCGTTCTTTGTCCAGCAGTTCAAACCGTTCTTTTAACTCGTGGAGCATGTCGGGATGTCCCTCTGGCCAAGGTGTTGGCACGTCAAGGGATACCCGTTGGGAATCCATGTTGGGTACATCTGTGTAATGGGCGTACGCCTTTTTAGGGCCGTAGCCACCTTCGTAGGGAAACGCTTTGGACCGGACCTGGTCGTAAACTCTTGCATCCTGCCGTAGTGGCGGGAAACTGCCCGGACGTGACGGGTCCTCGTGTCTGTGCACTTGCTCTTTCAGGCTCCTGTAAGACTGCCTGCACCCGTTCCTGGAGAACGACGCTCGATCCGCCGGGTATGATCTGTGTTTCCGTCGTGATTCATACCTGAAACGCGGTGTCCACATGCGTGTAGTGTGCATTTTTTTTTTATCATGCCATGGACCGTTTGATGACCGATCAGTTGACGTAAGTCACAGTAACTGTGACAGTGACTTTACCTACCCCAATACCTGATTCAACCGCTCGGACCAGAAACACAAATACGTACACCAAATAAGGACCAGTCTGACCCTTCGTCTGTTGCGCTCGTACAACCCGATCGGATATAATATGCGGGGTGTGAAAGGAGGGATGGGCATGATTTGATACCATTGTTTACATTATAAAACAAAGCACCATCAGTATAGCTCAGGGGACTTATAGTCAGCTGAGCTGCAACCGACCCACACCTTAGCTACCACACACGTCATCCATACCATCATACATTGGAACGTCATTTGACAAGTGCACAAAACGAAGGCTGGCATAAATCACGTTCATTAATGCTGTCTAACATGAAACACGAAACAATAAAAAACAAACAACACCGTACACGATACATCACATTTATACCAAGTAAAAACGTAAAAACAAATCAAATTCATGCACGTTCATGTCAAATAAACCAAAATATATCTGTCCATATCACGTTTCACTCGATCATCCGTAAGAACATACACATCTCTGAATTGTCTGTAGCGTATGCCAGTGAACGTGCTGTTTCCCTATCGTAGGATTCGAGAGATATGTCAGCTCCGGCTTCTAATAACAGATACTTCACCATGTCCACATTGCCACGCAGAACAGCTTCATGTAACGGTGTCAGGCCTCGTTTGCCTTCTTTACAGTTGGGATCCGCGTGCAGCGCGAATAAAAGATAGTTCAGCATGTCCCTGGCATCTGCTTCTGCTGCTATGTGCATGCAGGTGCGACCGTCCGCGTTCATAACACCCGTGAGATTCCTGTAGAAATCCGGCTTGTCCATCATCACAAAGCCGGCCCAGCATGTCAGTGATTTCAAGCATTCCGAGCACTTGCGCTGGCAAGCCAAGTGCAGTGGGGTGTTCGCGTGTCTGTCCCTTTTCGTAACGTCCGCTCGGCGCATCACTAGATGCCGGATGAGTTGGTGCATGCAAAGTCTAACAGCCAGCTCGAGGTAGGTTTCTCCTTGTATGTTTACTATGTCGAGGACTCCTGGCCCGTCCATTCTGTCTAGTACCGATATCGCCCAGCCTTCCATCCCGGCTAATATGCAATTGTGTAGAAACGTCTCACCGGCACTGTCACGGGAGAGAATGTGACACGGGGTGGACGATACGTCCTGTGGGGCACCAGAAACCGTGACTTCTTTGGCGGTGCTGTTCTCGCGTATGTCTTTGACGGTGCTGTTTTCGCTTATGTGAAGTCTACGCATCCCAGCCTCGACTGACTCCGTCGAACAAAACATGTCTCTGTCTCTAAACGTGTAAACGAACAGTGAACTGCAACAGTATGTTATCAAATACTACCAGAACAGTCATATATATATACGCTAAAACGACATCTATTTTTAACCCATGGAATATCCGAAAGTCACATTTGTGAGGTAATCTCTAATTTTGGTAACGTCGGATTTCCCCACAAATCACAGCATGATAATGCGTCATCCGACATGTGGGATTTTTGTTCACGGTCACACACAGCCACGTCATTGGTAGTGTTTGTTTAGGGTTGAACAACGGTGTATCCGGAAAGCGAAGCCCCCCCCCTCCCCCAGTTCATCAGCCAGTGCTGTCATTGCGGGATAATTAGTAGGCACAGTATACAATCACAGTGTATACACTTTCGTATTAAGCTATCCACTCTCGGTCATGCTGTCTTCTTCGCTGTCGCAATTGTCCGGGCGCACAGCACCCAACCCTACAAGAAACATAACACATTCCTCGTGCCCGTTCGACATTGCAGCTTCCAAGGGAGAACTCCTGTTCCACGCTCGCGCGTGTGCATTCGCCCAACATTCATTTACCAAATATCGTACCATGTCTATTCTGCCAGACTCAGCTGCTTCGTACAGTGCAGTCTTTCCCGTCTTTCCATTAGGCACATCGACATCCTCCAGCAGTGGTTTGAGGCAACCTAGCAGGTCCTTGTGCCCACCTTCCGCAGCCAAATGTACGCATGTCTGCCCGTCGTAGTTCAAAATGTTCGGCCTTGGGGGGACTCTGTTAAACGGTCTGTAACGTATATATTTTTTCACTTCTGCATGTGTCAGGTACAATGTCAGAGCCATAGCACACATCGTGTCACCTCTGGCTGAAGCCAAATGCAACGGTGTGTTCCCGTGCGCGTCTCTAGCCTCTGTGTCAGCACCGCGAGCCACCAACTGCCTAACCAGTGAATACATACCCTTCTTAACGGCCAGGTGCAAGCAGGTGTCGCCATTCATATCGGTCTTGTTGATCCCTCGGCTGTGCGTTAGGTCGCGCAGTATCCCCGTGGCAGCACGTTCCCTGCCCCAATTCTTTATGCAACTGTGTAAAAGTGTTTCGTCCGTGCCCATCCCGACGTCTTCAAATATGTTGTTCACGAACCGCTTGGCGTTTTTCATGAAAACAGGCAAAACGTGCAACCCAAGACCACGGCGTTTCGCCATGTGAAAGGCCAACTGCAGAGAGAAAGGGGACCCTTGAGTCCAAAAGGGAGCTCTCTTCTCGTCCAGCTCGGGGTCAAACCCTTCACAAACCGACATATGAACCGAGGTACACGTCGGATTCGACACAAGTAATAGCCCGCCAGTTCCGTTGTCAA
The DNA here is from genome assembly GCA_026874595.1 of Sipunculus nudus. Lineage (NCBI taxonomy): Eukaryota > Metazoa > Annelida > Sipuncula > Golfingiida > Sipunculidae > Sipunculus > Sipunculus nudus. The sequence continues at coordinate 2,657,525 of CM049317.1, forward strand.
TGCTCGTCAATGAGGTGTCCATTTCTGAAAGTGTTTCCCCTGTATTTATGTCATCGTCTATGACATTAACGCTTTCTGTTGAGTACGCAGACTTGTCTATGAAGTTATCACCCTGGGTAGAGTACTCAGACACTTCCGCGCACATTCTAGCAAGTTCAATGCTTTCAATTTGCCGCCTGCTGGCCATGGTACGGCGATAAAGACGTTCATCCAAAATGTAAACGTTGACACTGGTCGGGCACATTTATACACAATGCTTCCTAGTGACAACCAATAGAAAGTCTCTGATTGGGGGGAAATTCTCCTGACTCATACCCTCCTGACTTGTTTACACAAGCATATGATTTACATGGGGAAAACCGACGATGACTCACTGATTGTGTGAATTCCAAAACGTAAACCGACGTAGTACACATCCGGGAAAATCTACGTGTTAGCGGTTATGTTACCACGACGTCGTACCCACGTTCTGGCAGGTATTCAGTATACCAACTGACGCTTGGAAATACCCGGTTTTACGCTTAAGTAAAAGTAAAAACCCAATGACGTAAATGTTTAGATGCTCCACTACTAAAAACACTAATCGGGCGACGTATATTCTGTGTGCGGAGGAAACAGGATTACATCCTGACAGTTCGCTTATTAAACACATACGCCTCAGCATTCATCTATATCGCTTTCCTCCGACGTTTCTTTGCCGCATTTCTTAATGTAATTCAAAAGGATTTCAGCTGTTTCCTGTTGGTTTTCCATCATAGCTGACTGTATGGGTGTCCAGCCGTCGGACGACTTAACGTGTACGTCTGCGCCGCATCTCTCGATCAGGCACCGAACCATGGTACTCAAACCGGCTGCAGCTGCTATGTGAAGTGCCGTTCTGCCACTGCGGGTTTCCCGTTGGTTTACGTCCGCTCCCAACTTGTTCACCAGGTGAACCGTCAGTTCCTCCACCCCGCAAGCTGCTGCGAGGTGCATAAATCCCAGACCTTCCTTGTTTACCGCGTCCATGTCTTGAGGTAACTTGGTGAACGGCACAAAGTATGGGATGTTCAACATCTCTTCCCCCAGGACTGCTGTCAGGCATTTAACGGTCGACAGGTCACCTCGTGCGCAGGCTATGTGGAGGGGCGTGTTACCATCTGAGTCCCGAGCCTCTAAAACAGCACCGTGCATGACCAGTTGCCTTGCCAAGCATGCCTGTCCTTTCATGACAGCCAAGTGGAGGCACGTTCGGCCTTTCTTGTTGGGAATGTTCAACACAGCATAGCATTCCTGTCCTTTCACATAGCAGCTCGGTCCTTTCAGCCCTGCCAGTATACGGGAAACCACATCATACCTTCCCTCTTCGATTAGCCTGTGCAGCGCAGTCCTCCCAGTTTCGTCTGTGCGACGCAACTGTTCCTGAGTGTATCTTTCTCCCGCGCCTGTGTTCTTAACATCGGGTACCACGCCTGCGTCTGCTTCTGACAGCACGCAGTCATTCATACTACACGCCATGTCTTCCATGTCAGAATCGTCATCCATCTCTTCACTGAAACCTACGTCGTCGTCATCAACCGGAACACCGGCGTAGAACGCGGCTAGTGCTGCTGCTGCGCGTGGGTTTGCGCGTGCCATCTGGAGCGACTCATCCATAAGGCCACGGTGAATATGTCCTGGAAGTTCCTGCTGAAAACTCCATCCTACGGCTCCTAAATCATCGTCAGCGTCATCTTCTTCGTCGTCCATGTTATGTATATTGTCTAACATCCGTTGAAAGCGCGGGTTTTCCCTGTTAAACCGCTCTCGTGACATTGCTGAAACACGCCTGTATTACAGTGTGACCGTGTCGATTGCACTGTGGGTTTTATTAGTATTCGTCGGCTGACGACATGTGGCCCGTCCGTGTTTCAGTGCAAAGTCTGGTCAAGACGGGGCGTAGCTGTACACGTGCAACGCAAATACATGCGACATTGACTCCGCCCACGGCATGTGACGTCAAACGCCAGTCACCCGCTTGCTTATAAAGCTAGACTCATTTCGTTCAGTGCGGTCCAGACAGGAGGAGGCGTCGTGATTGACGACACGCACAACCGCTCGGTTGTCTTTATATCATTATACAGCAAAGTTGGTGTGTCATGGGTGCCATGTTCAGCAGGTCTCGGCATTACGTTACCCACGAAGACCCCGAAGATGTTAATGACGTCGTTCATAACGAAACTTCCCAAGTACAGTGGTACATCGGAGAAGGCGAACCAACGCATGAGAGTATAATCCCCAGCACACTGGACCGTGCTACGTGCAGGGAGGAACGTTCTACGCTTGAACAGGCGGAGAAGTCTGACACAAGCATGACAGATGGTGGTGAAACGAGTACACGAGCACGCACACTCAGCCGTCGCGGGAGAGGACGTCGAAACCCATTGTCGGGCCACACGCCGGACCAGACCCAGAGTTCCGGGACAACAATTAAAGCGGAAGTGATGGTTGGGAGGTTACAAAAAATGACGCAACTGTTGCATGAGATGAGGGAAGACCTAGCACAGATGGACAGGATGTTGTCCGAAATGACACCGGGAAAAGTCCAGGTCTCCAAAAAAGAGTAACACAGGTCGGACATGCATGGTTCTCCGTTTCATTGTACCTGACAGTGTTTTGTTACCGAAGTACTGCGTGATGGAGCATGTAATAAAACCAAATAAACACAACTTTGATATTATTGAGTATTTTTTTCGTACTGATACCTGCCATACGTTTCCATACATACATACATATAACCTTCATATGCACGTAACATACACCGGGAGCTCCCCCGCCTTTTGTTCCTGTTGCGATTCATCAGGTGCGTGATTCATGTTTGTGTGTGTCTGTGATTCATGTTTGTGTGTGTGTGTAAATGTGGCATGCGTAAAGAACGACAGACACCCGTTAAAGCAGGACAATATTTTTACTGCGTGCAAATCAAGCATACATACAAAACAATACACATGGCGCTGAGATGAAGCACAGTATTTGACGTGACGGAAAGGACAGTGACTTTACAAACAATATTAATTCGCCTTTAAGAAGAAATGTTAATTCGTTTGAATTTCAATTCAAATTAGTCCATGCTCTTTTTCCAACAAAGCATTAAGGCCGTCGACTGGATATAAACTGTGTTTTTTTTTATTATCTATACTTTTCTCCACTGGAATGCTCGTCCTGGTGACGTCGTTTCCGTGACTTTGCGTTTTTACGTGTACGCGTTTTATGTTTTCTGTCGCCGTGAGTGTCTCTTGGGCGATTTCTACGGGTGCCGTGTGTACTGGTTGATACGACAAGGATGGGGCGCGTGCATGTGTTGCCTGAGTAATGGGCGTCATCAGGCGTAGTGTTCTCTGTCGCGTATTCACTCGAGTATCTCGACGCGTATCCTGTCAGGTATCTCGTTGCGTGCAATAGACGTAGCAGCACACGCCAGTGCGCGCAGTCCTTGAGATAACGCGGGTCTTCCGGTTTAAAACCACGCCTCTCTCCTGTCCAGGACACGAAGTACAGACACTCACCTTCTAAAAGCTGACAGGAACGTATAAGCTGCAACCCCTTTGTTCTCACGAGCAGCGGGAGGTTGCTCATGTACGAACATCCCAACATTCTGCATATGCTTTGCATATACGGCATCATGTAGCATATATACGTGTCCTTGTGCAGCAGGCAGGAACGTCCTGCGTGGAATCTGTCCTCGTGTTCTTTGCGATGCCAGATGTCGCCGAAATTCATTCTGCACACAGAACAGGCGGAGATCGGGTCAGCGAACCAAGGCAGATGAGATACAGCAACATGCGAGCGGAGGCATGATACTGAAACCCCGCATATGCAGCAAACCTCTTGCTCTGGAGCAGTACGTCCTCTTTCATTCTTCTCAAACATGCTTGTGTTTTCATCGGACAGCTCTAGTATATCATCCATTTGAATATGTGTATGCACGGATGAAGACACACTGCACACGAAGTGATAACCTTGACAGTCTCACTCTGTACTGACGTCTTAGCTCACCCGAACCACTATATATATTATATATGCACGTACGATACGCTTACGTCAGCATGAAGGCCACGCACGACATGTACGTCCACTCCTGTACATGTACCGTGTATGGTTCTGTAGTACAGGTAAACCGATCTCGCGCCTGTACAAAACGGTCACTGCATTTACAGGCCTGTGCATCCAGTAACGGGACACCTTCTCATTAAATCGTCTAGCGCATCTGTCACCGCATGCCAGGTCTGTGAGCCAGACCGATTTTCCCAAAAGCCGTTTCCATTCGACGTCAGTTACACACGGCACCTGCATCCTATCGCACTGCCATCCGCAAAACACACAAGGAAAACAGGAGTAACCCAAGATTTCACCATAGATGTGAAGAGCACGAATATCACCTACCAGATGAAATAAGGAGGCACATCCGTCAAATGGTTCGATGCAGACGCATAACAGGCAATCCAGTGACTCATCTAGCGTTGTGTGTTCTCCAGGAAAATGATGGCTTCCAGGAGAGCATGGTTGAGTAGTGTCATACGTCTTCCTGTATCCGCACAAGACGCACGTGTCATAATTTTCATGTGTCGCCGCAGGGTACATGTGAACGAAAACAGCCATGGTGACGGGTCGAAATGCATGCGAGTCTGAGGGGTTAGTTCTTTGTTTGTACACTTTTATATCATCGTCGGCCGAATAAATTGCGCCCCATAACTGTATATCACAAAGAGAAGCAAAAGCGTGATTCATTTTCCGGCATCAGGTTACCTCCAAAGCATGATTCGTCCTCAGCTCTGTCCAGCTGGACATCCATCTTCTATTCATTCTGTGGATTTTTTTGGACCAGCAGTTCCCTGTGCAACATCCAACGGCCTCTCAGACGGTTTTTTGATCATTTCCACAGATACCCCCGAATGCGATTCCCCTGCAGGCTTCCCAAGTTTGTCCAGTTTGTCATGATTTTCGGATACCCATTGCTGGCATTCAGAGCATGCACAAAAAAAAGACGATCCGTTGGAGAAATTTGCTAACTTAACAGGTATAGCTCCTGATGGGCCTTCCACTAATGCATCAAATTTCTCCACAATAGTCGGAGCTGGGTTGCGTGCAGTCGCACCTGTTTTAGTCGCACCTTGTTTTGCCGCACCTTGTTTTGCCGCACCTTGTTTAGCCGCACCTTGTTTTCCCTTCTGTTCCTGTTCCAACGTTTTTGAGGGCGGTAAGAACACATGAATGGTGATGTCTGATGCTCCATCTCCTACGTCCTTTTCATCAGGTTTGTCGGCCTTTTGTTCACGCGATTCAGCTGTTTGTGCAGGTTTGTCGGTCTTTTTGTCACGTGATTCAGCTGTTTGTGCAGCTGCTGCTGCTGCTGCTTTAGGGGCATCGTTACGTTCACATTCGTTTTTCTTGTCGTGTCCAGAATCACACTGGGACTGTATAGGACGTGACACTCTCTCTTTTAACTTTTCAACCCGGTCTGTCAAATCGGAAACACGTTTGGTCAGGCTGTCGATGTCTTTCTTGAGTATTCCTTCCATTCGGTCGAGTCCGGAGTGGATCATTTGCTCGGTCTGCTTACGATTAAGCTTCTGGTGCATAATGGGACGCACAATCTGCTTGCCTCTCCTTTTGTCACGGGCTGCGATTTCCTCTTTCGTCTGAAGTGTAAACATGTCGTTCCCCTCGGCGCGATCCATCGTGTAGAGAGACTGTAGCGTGTCTGCCACACTCCCCTCGCGCCAACGCTTAAATACCCTTCAAGGCTGAGTCATGCACCACGAGTCATGCACCGCGGGAGTGTCAAGCGACTTGTTTACACTTGAGAACACAAGAGCCGAAGCGGTCACGTGAGCTGAACAAACAAAAAAAAGCAATTCATGTCACAGTACCGGTTAATCGTCTGCAGCACGTCAACGTTCCTGTCGAGGCAAGTTACAAGCGCATCAGGTCATACCCTAGTTTCTGCACCGTATCAGTGATTGGAGAAGCCAAGTCCTGAGAGCCGGTGTAATGTAGGATGGCTTCGAGGATGATCCAATCTTCGAGGGGCCGTCGTTCCATGTACGACATGAACTGCGATCGCTGCTTCCTCAAAACAGGAGTCTTTTCCGTGATGATGTCTAACGTGGTTTTGCTGATGATTCCCCAGTGGAGGGCGTACTGAACCTCGTCGGGGACGTGCAGGAATACACGTTTCTCTGCCTGCACAAACGGCAGTCGCACGTCTCGGGACAGTTTCCTAACGAACTTCTCATTCACCTGGTAACGCTTTCTGATCTCGTCCGCATGTGTTGGGCCGTGGGGGTACTTCTGCAGTAGTGCCCGCAAGTCCGCATTCTGTCCTGTGCCGCTCGAGCGGACGGCTTGCTCGTAACTAGGCGGAAGCTCATGTATATAGGCCTGCCCGTAAGGAGGCAAAGCAATGTTAGGTAGCGGTAGATCTGCGCAGTTCACTGTGCTGTTTGATGCCATTATCGACCGAGGAATGACAACCGGGACCATGTGCCTCGTTACTTATACGTTATGAGGAAAGTCGTATCACACTGTGCGGGCAGCAGCCCTAACAAACCACACACGTTCACCAAGTCATACACACGTCTGTCCTGTGTCCTTAATCCGTCACATACACCCGTAAACAAGCTCATTAATCTTTCCTTGTCTGCCACGTCACGGCCTTGAAAACGTAGCAAGTTGTTTACGTATTGTTAGAACTACCGTTGTTTCATACTGCTCCGTGATCTGAATCCGTCACATTCACCCGTAAACAAGCCAATCAATCATTTTTCCTTGTCTAACACGTCACGTCCTTGAAAACGTAGTAAACCAGGACTGATCAGTCATGTTGATAACCGGTGACTGTGATACTTCCCGGACACAGTAGAGACGTTTGTGTCGTGGCTGTTGTGCTCACGTCTGTTGCGTGTGCAGTATGAATTATTTTTGCCCCCCCCCCCACTTACACCACACGTATAAAAGTTTCTCGGTGTCTCATGCAGAACCATACCAGTGCTGCTGCCCCTTCTGGCCACAGGAGTTATCAGTTAAAATACACACGTGGTCCTGGCTGCCATTCCCCAGTCTATCATGGCATTGAAGAGCATCGGACAGTGCGGAGATCCCCCGTTACCAACTGCTACCACTCTTTAACCATTCACATGCGTCTCCGATCCCAACCAGGACTCCCCTGTTCCCGGGACCCCGGGCGATCCTACCCAGAACTCCCCTGTTCCCCCCGGTAAACCCTGCTGACCTTTCACCTCCGACCTCGACGACCCAGACCGACCTTTCACATCCAACCGACCCTTCTTTCCCCCTGCCGGCGATCCCCAAACCTACAACCGGTCTACTTATGACTTGAACCACACAACCGACCCCAGGCTCACAACTCTATCACTTCTTGACATAAGGCAGAGGGAGGGGCTGCCCCCTCCACCCCTCAAGTCCCCCCCTCCCCCACAGGGGAGCCGTCTGGGACCCAAAAGCGCCCATAGAGCGCTCTCAACTGATAGGATAACATAGTCGGCCTGCTTATATAGTAGGGTTGTGGACACATTGAAATCTTTGGTGTGCGGCAGTTTTCACGTTTGTGCAAGATGTACGCGCAAACTGGAAAAGATATCGCAAATATCACTCGTTGAACGCTTTAAGCTTATTTTTCCAAAGATTTTAGCACATATTTCGTAAATGTTGTGTAGACCGTTGTCCGGCAAAGGGCTATTTTGTTATGTTGACCAGTGCTGTATGAGGCAGCGCCCCCTATCATATGTTACCGGAACTATTTTAACCGTGTCCAGAGAGGAGATATATGTAACAGATTTAATATCTGAGTCAGACTTAGAATGACTGAATGCTGGCATCGGGGTGGATCGTGAAATATATTTCGATAGCATGGAGTCTATCATGTATACATATATATATTGACATTTCATGATGGCATGTAAAATGGGCGTACCGAAAATATAAAGCCATATTATCTCAGATAGGGCTGGTTCGAAATTGACCATTGTGGAACATCTGCGATTTATTAATTCATCAACCCGGTCTCGTTCTTACGTGGGATAAATGGTGAGTCTGTATCCTGCATATATGAAATACTGTATGTTTACGTATCGAAAAGTCCCGTGCATAGTTTGTCTGTAAAAGGCCCTGTGGCGGTGTTTTCATGTTACAGACCGTTGGACTGTGGGTCACGTAACATTAGCCTAGAACAGGACGGGAAAACTGTGATCAATAGTGTTGTTTACGTTATATCACATACCATACAGACGCTGTCGTACAATGTCCTTTTCAGAAAACAACAAGCCGTACGTTTGAGACTAGTATCTATTGTTAAGCCGTATAATAATATATATATCATCATCCTTTAAACGTACCAAGTGGGGTTTTTTTGTATGTTGTTATACTCCACTTGCCTGGTTTGTTTTTACCTTAACATAATCTTTGTCACGATCACTGGTAAACAACATGATTAATCAGTCTAAACACAACTATTTTGCGTGACTCACAATGTAACACGACACGTTGTTGTGGGTTAGTCTAAATGTTAAGCATACTTTCAGAAGGACAACGCACATATATAAAGCCCCAGATCGGCCGCGTTTACTGTCACACTGTCTCTTGTGGTCGAAACGTGAGGGATAGGCTGCACCACGCACATAGTGGTGACATGTTTTATTTCAATCTGCGTCTTGTAAACTGCGATTGGTAGTCGTACCAATAATGAACGTGGTGGTTGTCGATACAGACACTGGGCTCACGACAACACACCTGGTGAACAGGAACAACTGCGATAGGCGGTATCTTGCCAAAGAAAACGTGTTCGGAAAGGGAGGGTGTAGAAAACTGATCGTCGGGTCCGTCGAATGGGATAACTTGTTTTTCTCTTCCGGACAGCCATATCCAACACATCACTGCCATTTCCATTTCATGGGTGTTGACTTTTGTGGTTTAGAGAAGAGACACGTTATCTACAAATCTGACATCAAAGACAAGTGAATAAACGACACGCACCTCAAAAGACGACAAGGGGATCTACATCGAACGTGTTATATAACATACGGGACTACAATGGCGTGTAGTGCTTGGCACAACCACACTGTCATAATATATACAATTTACACTGCTGGTGGCTTTACAAACCAGGCGGCAGAAAATGAGGAGGTAATATTTGAGTTAGAGTTCCTTGGAGCGAGCTGAGAAACACGTAGACATAACAGCGGACAGACTCATCAGCCGCACATACCCGCTTACTTCAGAAACATTATAACCGCGCAAACATAATTCAATTTAGCGAAACTGCGTCATATGACTATATTTGTTTTGGAGGGACAGTTATATCACGTGGCTGCCGCACTACGAGTCAGGGCGTGCAATGCGGGACGCTTGTGAGCAGCAAACGTACGAATAACGCGCTTTCGGCAAAGATGACACCGCTGCTGCCGATGTTGCATCTGTTCACACTGTTGGCAGGCTGCCTTTATGTGATTGAAGGCAGTCGCACAGTCACTTTCCATAACTACGCGTCTTACACATCGGATACAAAGATGTGCTCCGACCCTTACCAGTATCGAATCGAGGCGTACGACAACAAGACACTGGAGTTCGGCGATGGTGACACGATCACTGTGCGGTGCCGTTTGGGATGCAATGTTCACATGAAAGACCCTTGCCCTTCGGTTACGACCATGGGGTTCGGACTGTCTACAGGAGTACTCGAGCTGTTCAATATGTCGTCGCCGAGAGTGTTCGTAGAAAATTCCACCTCTGGACGGTCTAATGCCTTGTTCAACATATCCGCCGACGAACTGCCCAACGGATTCTCTGCCGTGTATTGCGGCTGTGGCTGTTTTGTTTGCTCTGCCCTGAGAAGCAGCGCCCTCTATTTGAAGGTGGTGGACACGGCCGCCCCAAAGAAACCCTCGCAGCCGAAGCAGGTCACGAAAACTCTCAAAACTAATTCTGTGACATGGAACCGCCCTGCCGCTCCTGGAACATACCGGTACAAAGTGATCTACCAAAAGGTCCCTGACACAGTAAATCCACCGGGCACCTCGGTTTACGATCCAACCTACAGGTGGGTTCCTCAGGTAGAGACCCACGTCCACACCGTTGCCACCACTTCTGCGAAGCTCGTCCATGCCAAACCGTCCACCAAGTATCTCGTGTACGTGTCCGCAGAAGTGAACGGCACGAACCGTTGGTCCTCGATATCGCGAGGTGGTTTCATAACTCCCGAACCATGTCCTTAACACTATCTGAATGTCAAACGCGATTTCATAGTCTTTTGAGCGAGGATCTTCCAATATGGACCTTACGCTGTTTACGTTTTGAATAGTTTCACAAGACAATCTTTGTTTTTAATGTACATAGACGTTTGCATATAGAGTCAATTAATGTTTTATTGTTTGATGGCCAATAACATGTTTTCTGCTCTTTTGTATGTACCGTGTTTCACGTATATCTGTGTTTACATTTGATCTATGCCGATCACATTTGATTGTTTCTCGTAATTGTATATGTTGTGGTTTTTTTGTCGTTTGTATTTATACTTGAATATAATGTACCCTGATGCCGATATTGTTACGTCGCTTGCACCAGGAACATCGCCAGATAATATGAATCAGCAAGAACACGTCGGCTGATTATTTGTTTTGTGCTATTGGGGGGTTCATGTTTCCGATGTCACGTGACGGTACTCGCATGTTATATATGTGGTCGCGACACGTCGACTCAGATCATTTTAAACGGGACGCTGGTGAGAAGCAAGCGTGCAGCAAACGGCCTCCAGCCCTGTCCGTTGACTGTACGTAAGACATACCAGGAAGGGAGACAATATGAGACCGCTACTGCCGTTGTTGCAACTGTTCACACTGTTTTTCTGCTTATATCTGGTTGAGGGCCGCCGCACCGTCACGTTTTATGATTACGGCTTTTATGGCTCGGAGGACAGAATATGCTCCGACCGTTACCAGTATTTGATAGAGCCGTACGACAACGCAAATCAGGTGTTCGGCGATGGTGACACGATCACTGTGCGGTGCCGTTTGGGATGCAAGGAAAACGCTGTTCACAAGGAAGACCCTTGCCCTTCGGTTACGACCATGGGGTTCGGACTGTCAACAGGAGTACTCGACCTGTACAATATGTCGTCGCCCAGAGTGTTCGTTGAAAATTCCACCTCTGGGCGGGTGAATGCCTTGTTCAACATATCCGCCGACGAATTGCCCAACGGGATATCGGCCGTTTATTGCGGCTGTGGCTGTTTTGCATGTTCGAAGTTGAGAAGCCGCGCCCTCTATTTAAAAGTGAAAGACTCGGCCGCTCCAACCAAACCCTCGCGCCCGGTGCAAGGTACGAAAACCGTCAAAACAAATTATGTGACATGGAAACGTCCCGCCACCCCTGGAAGATACCGGTACAAAGTGATCTACACAAGGGTCCCTGTCAGTGCCAATTCACGAGGCAGCAGCTCTGTTTACGATCCAACCTACAGGTGGGTGCCTCAGATCAAGAGACATGTCCACATCGTTGACACCAATTCTGCGGCCCTCGTCCATGCCGTGCCGGCTACAATGTACGTGGTGTCCGTGTATGCAGAGGTTAACGGCACCAATCGCTGGTCCCGTATATCGCGACCCGGTTTCTTCAAAACACCAGACCCTCGCCAATAAATCTGGTTGAATGTCGGAGTCGTTTTCATAATATTCCGTGCAAGGATGTTCTTCATGGACATTGCGAGGTTTTGCTTTTGATTACCTTTCACCGCATGTGCTTTTGTTCTTGTTGTAGTTAGCTTTTTTGCATATCTTGCCATACAATAATGTGTTTGTCCAGTTCCGTTTTATTATGCGCCTACATCAAATGTTTGTTTTCCACATTAAAAGATGTGCTGATTATATCTACTTGTCTTCGTGGTTTTTTTGTCGGTTATGGTACACGTTTGTATGTGTGCGTGTATGTGGACTTGTATGTCGTCCGCTTAATATGATACTGGAATATCACCATCGCCTGTATGGTTACTGTACGTAGGACAACGCCCCACACGCCTCAAAACCTTTATGCCCTAACCTCCCACCAGCGTACATATGCAGTTATTTAATGACGGTAAGCGAAGCCGATATATGAGCTTTGGACGACATAACAAAAGTAGTGCCGTAGAGCTACCAGTATTTTAGATATACATGTGATCGTAAAAAAAACTATCATATTGCCGGGAAATGATAATAACTGGCATGATATATATCAGTGTTGCGCGTGGACGATATGTCCCTGTGGACGAAAAGGCACCACAGACGTTGATCACAACCGCATCACATTTCACAATGCTGCGGATGAACCTTTAGACAAAGATCACCATGATGCATTAAAACAGCCAGCACATTAACTTGTTAAGCACATCCGACTGCCTGGTCAGTCGTGCAATATTTTATACTGGACACAGAGCGCGTGAATCTGCGGTGGACGAAAAGAACTGTGGACGAAACGTCCGTTACAATATTCCTGTGGGCGAACCGGACCTGTGGAGAAACAGGTGGTTGGACAAAGAGGCGAGCACAAAAAGATCTGGGGACGAAACATCTATAACCCAAGAATTCATACAAGACTTAGTACCTGGACCAATTATTGTGAACCTTTATAGCAGTTTCCCCATGCATGATTGAACGCAATTTTCATGATTCTCAATCGCGCAATAACCGTTTTATAAGGTAAACGGTAAACAGTGGCACTAACTCCCTTTAACGTTTTTTAACTGCTAAAATATAATGTCTAGGTGCTGCTAAGAACAAAACCCTCGTACAAACTGATGAGGCACTATGAAAACCATGTGTGCACAATTTGGTACAAATTAAATGAGCCATTCCAAAGAAAAAGCTATCAGTCAAACATTTCAAAAGCAGGCCATAGTTCCTGTCCACACGTTTCAATCTGCTAAGGGTCTGAAAAATGACATTTTGCATGGTTACAGAGAAAAAAAAGGATTTATGACTATCAGTTCATCTTGTAGCTGATAACACAATGACCACTTACTGCCTCGCATTGCTAATAATGAAACCTTATATAAATGGGAAAAAATAAATTCGATATTACTCATCTAGGTATTTTTCAGAAAACCTGATGACGTATAGGTTACGGGCGTTGGATAAAAATCTAGCTTTGTAAGAGATAAGAAGAATATCAAATCGAGTTAATGCTTTTCTTAAACTCACTTTGGATGTATAATCTCTTACTCGTAATTGTTATCTTCTGAACAATTCGGTATCACAGCTTATCAGGGGCATCGGTAATTTTTATAATAAAGCAGGTTCGTTTGAAAATAAAACAAATATAGTCACAACATATCAGAAACATTAGGTCACAATAAAGATATACAACACTTTATAGACTGATTGATCTCATATGTAATGCCTGAGTCCCTCCTTTTTTTCGTGTGCTCACATGTTTTACCATTTTATTAAATAGCATATATCATATTGAGGAAATAAAATCTTTCTCCTCGGAACTTTTGAGCTGTAACCTTAAATTTACTATACCAGATTATTTGCTATAACCGCAGACAAGATAAAACATTGGTTTGTTGGTATATTGACGAGTCGTGCTCGAACAAAATCTGACTAAACGTTTTCAATAAAACGTTCTGTTTAGATCAATTTTGGAAGCAAATACTCCTGTTACCGAATATCAAATATCTGCCATACTCATCGTATTTTAAATATTTACATTTTTCAAAATGTTAAACAAGGAAAGTAGTATCAATAAGTGTTTATAATGAACAAAAAAACCCAGAAATTACAATTGTTGTTTCAGTTTAAAGGGATAAGGACAGTTTTAAAATCAGAGACACACTTTTTATTTTCAGTCCCGTTGAGCCTGCGCAATCAGGGTTCACAGTGAAACGTGATTTTTCCCATTATTTGACACAAATATTGCATGTGGTAGACATTTCTCATAAATTCATGTCGGGATAGTATTTTGTCGGGGTAGTTTGAAACAGGTCTCAATGTCAGGTAATGTTTTGATTCAGAATTATTCTTTCTCCTCTCCCTGTATTCATATAGTTGTCCATGAAAAACAAAACTGTCGAATAGGTGAACCATAGATGTGATACTTTATCTGAATAAAATACACGGGATATATCGAATGTGTCCGGGCTATCATTTGTTCAGAGCCAAACAAAAAGTCCATTGACAGCATGAAGGAGTAACATTTCAACAGATACAATGAGCCTATTCTCACATCATTGCCAGTTTTATGCTGAAATTTGAAAGTTATTTAAGCTCAGAATAAGTATAGTTAATACACACTGAAATAACATCACTTTGACACATGGTATGCCTGTCAGTGCCTGATAATTGGTCGATGATCAACACATGTAGCCTGGTCCACACGGGTTTAGGATGGTTGTTATATGTTAAATAACGCAGTTTATATTACCAAACATTAGGTTTGATCGATACCATCAGTTTATGCATTTTTTGTGATAAACGTCTGTACTTCTTTGATCATTTATCGACTATGTTTAAAAACTTTCAGCTTGAAGTGCATGACGAGCAACTCTTCACAAGAGAGAGCTAAGCTCAAAGTCTATCTGCATCCCGGTCATAAGCTACAAAGCATATGCAGTAGTGTGACGGTTGAAAGTTTGCGTATGTAACTTTATAAGACAGCTGTCGTTTGACTTCTTTCAGCATGCACAAGAAGTATGGAGTGCTACGGTCTGATCATACGGTGAATGATATCAGATCATTGAGAGAAAATGGCGCATCAGTGCATCTGAACTCGAGAGGTTGAAAGTTGAACTGAGGAACGACAGCGACGTATATCTGGGGTTGATATGGAGTCTTTCGTGTGGCTACTTCGTGGGAAACATTGTTCAAGAGAATCGTAATACGGGTTGGCTTCTAGTATTTTCTTATGCACGAATTGAATTCCCTGGATATGAAAAAATACGACAGGCAGATATATACATACATGACTTTTGTGATTTTAGCTTTATATCTTCCATTCATTGAAAATAGCTGTCCCGCACTACCCTATAACAGACAACTTGATGCAAGCACCTGAATATATCAATTGCATCACATTTCCAAGAAATGAAATCACTTGCTTGGAACCTGTGATTTATTAGTGACTCTTCCGAAACGAAAACGTACTTATATTCTGTTTGGCTATCAACTCGAAAATACCATTGCAAATCCATTAACAAACACAATAGACACATGAGGCTTCATTAGCTAAACATTTGTATAAGTTGCAACCTTAGAGTAATATTTGTAGAATAGGGTTCCTTTACATGCCCCCTTCCCCTGGAAGGACATCAGTAGCTGGTAACAAAGGTTATTCTGCCTTTACCTGACCGATCGAGTGACAACAAAGGGTGGAACTTCTAGATTTGTTCTACCGATATCTGTAAACTGTTCAATTAACAGAAAAAATAACATCTCCCCATTTTAATAAATCTGCCAGAGCTTTAATTAGATTGAACCTTGGCCTGTTGCCAAATCTGAAATAATTGGCAGTCTGCCAAGCTATTTACAGATACAGACACAATCTTAGCATGTTGATAAATCTGTTAAAACATGCTTAAGACTTCGGCTACAATGGTTTTTTTTTTTTCAACCTGACATTTTCCTAAGATTTTTTTTAATAAATGTTTCGTATAATGACAGAAGCCTATTTAAAGCAACTTAAGAATACAGATATATTTTAATCATGGGTTTATCTCACAAATGAGCTCGGTATGGATAGCAAATATTTATGTTGCTTTCACGAATCTCCTTATATATCCACAGAGTTCAATCTGTTAATAAAATTAATCTACTTGCTTAATAAAGTATCTCACAGTATCAGGACCGACATGAATACAATTAATTTCTGATATATGTAAATGTCAATATATATATATCAATCAATATATATATGTATATATATATATAAATATATTCTAAAAGTAAAAAAAAAACCGCCTAAATATCATACATTATCCAAAACCTGTCTTTGAAATGTGTCACTTGAGATTCACAACCAGACAACGACACAACTTACATCGAAGTGCTACTAAAGCTGCAAAGAGAACGAAGTATAGGTTTACCCTAAATTACCACTTTTGTGAAACGGGATGTTGTTGTTAAGACTGAATTTATGGATACACGATTCAGGTACAATCAACTTCTTAAATGTAATAATAATACCTGGCCTCCTGATGATTTTGTTTCTTTCCTTTCTAGAAAAGGTCCGTTGATTGATTATACAACGTGATCGCTTGAGTTCGGATATATACCACCGTATATTAAAGTTATGATATCACTGGAGATGAAAACAGTACTAACCACGAAGTGTTATTTTAACTGTACTTGTACAAAATACTTGAAGTACAAGTACATAAGTAAAATATGATTTAAGTTATACGCGACAGTGTCGCGAACATGTTGTTACATATCTTGGTTTTAAAAAAAATATACTTATTTTTTCTTTACTCATATTGATCTTAGTTTAATCTACAATCAGTGATCAGTACTGATACAATCACTGTTATATTGACAATTTGAGATCTTTCTGTAAATATTCAAATATAATTTTTGAAAAGCTGGTTCATATGATAACCACAACAGGAGATATTACTGCTTGTTTACAAAATTGAGAACGGCATGCTCTGAACAGTGGTGTTCGAGATTCTAGGTTGCGACAGCTGTGTGAACACAAAACTTACAAAACTTCTTTGTGTATGTGCAAGTGCGTGAGTGAGGATGCGTTTTTGTGTTTGTTTACAACATTACCCATTACATAATGAACGGAATCCCATAATATTTTCAGATCACCTCTTGAACGGGCCAATGAACAAGTGGCCCATGGGCCATGACGCTCAGCTGAATTCAAGGAATGTTGAACAATGAGCAAAATAATTGCCAGAGTGCAGTGGGCTTTTGGACAGATGACAACTTCATTTGAAGGTCTCATAAATAAAAAAAAAAAATGCGTAAAAATGTGAAAAAATAAAGGGAGTGCCTCCAGTCTGCAGGAACTGATGAAACACTCCATGATCAATATATATCCAAAGAATCATTGCTATCAAGGCATTAGTTATTCAGATACTGGAGCTTTTGTTTGTATCAAATTTTTAATTGTTCTTGGGGGTATTTATGAGCCCTATAGCTCAGAGAATATAGGTAACAGAAACCTAATTTCAGGTTTCCAAGGAGATTTTTCATGGACCTCCCTGGATGTGAAGTAAGAAGATTCTAGGTTCAGCAGTTACCAATTGTGCCATTTTAACAGATGACCACTTCATTTGAAGGTCTCATAAATAGAGAAAAATGCCTAAAAATTTGAAAAAAAATACAGGTGGCGCCACCAGTTTGCAGGAACTATTGGAACACTCCGTGATCAATATGCCTGCAAAGAATCATGGAGATCAATGCATTGGTTATTCAGACACTGGAGCTTTTGTATCAAATTTTGCATTATTCTGAGGGGTACTTACTACGAAGGATATGGGTAACCGAGACCTAATTACATGTTTTCACAGGGACTTTTCATGGGCCTCATTCGATGTCAAGTTAGAAGAATCTAGGTCAAGCGGTTACGATTTGTGCCCTGTTAACAGATGACAGCTTCTTTGAAGGTCTGAAAAAAGAGAAAAAAAAATCGTAAAAATTAGAAAAAAATAGGTGGCACCACCAGTCTACAGAAAGTGATGGAACATCCCAAAATCAATATTCATGCAAAGAATCATGGTGATTTTTCATAGATCTCCCTGGATGTCAAGTGAGAAGATTCCAGGTCCAGTGGTAACGGTTTGTGCCCTGTTAACAGATGACAGTTTCATTACAGATCTGAAAAAAAGAGAAAAAAATTCGTAAAAATTAGAAAAAAAATAGGTGGCACCACCAGTCTACAGAAGTGATGGAACATCCCATGATCAATATTCATGCAAAGAATCATGGTGATCAATGCAGTAGTTATTCAGATACTTGAGCTTTCGTATCAAATTTTGCATTATTCTAGGGGGTACTTCGGAGCCCCATAGCTCCAAGGATATGGGTAAAGACGTGATTTCAGTTTTTCAAGGAGCTTTTTCATGGACCTCCCTGGATATTAAGTTTGAAGATTCCAGGTACATTGGTTACGATTTGTGCCCTGTTAACGGATGACAGGTTCACTGCAGGTCTAAAAAAAGAGAGAAAAAAATCGTAAAAATTGGAACAAAATATAGGTGGCACCACCAGTCTACAGGAAGTGATGGAACATCCCATGATCAATATTCATGCAAAGAATCATGGTGATCAATGCAGTAGGTATTCAGATACTTGAGCTTTTGTATCAAATGTTGCATTATTCTAGGGGGGTACTTTGGAGCCCCATAGCTCCAAGGATATGGGTAACAGAGATCTAATTTCAGTTTTTCAAGGAGATTTTTCATAGATCTCACTGGATGTCAAGTGATTCCAGGTCCAGTGGTAACGGTTTTTGCCCTGTTAACAGATGACAGTTTCATTGCAGATCTGAAAAAAAGAGAAAAAAATTCGAAAAAATTGGAAAATATACAGGTGGCGCCACCAGTCTGCAGCAAGTGATGGAACATCCCATGATCAATATTCATGCAAAAATTCATGGTGATCAATGCAATGGTTATTCAGATACTTGAGCTTTTGCATCAAATTTTGCATTATTCTGGGGGGTACTTTGGAGCCCCATAGCTCAAACGATATGGGTAACAGAGACCTAATATATGGTTTTCCAGGAGTTTTTTCCATGGACCTCTCTGGATGTCAAGTGGGAAGATTTCAGGTCCAGCGGTTACGATTTGTTACTATTGACGGACGGCCGGACGGACGAAGGATGATAGCTATAGCTCAGATGACTTTCAGTCAGCTGAGCTAAAAATCGATTAGACTTTGGTGTAGACCCGCGTCATGATCCAGTTCTGGAAAGGACTTCCAGGAATATTCACAAATGTGCAGTATCATGCGCACGAATGAACCTGGCAATATGGGTGAAATAAAATAATGCAAACACGTCATATCTATTAACGATTATTTGTTCCAGAATTATGAGTTGTATCATAATTTACCTTCAACTTTATCTTTTTTATCCTTTATCCTTGTCGCTTTTATTGAAAAAGGAAAATAATGTATTTTTTATTTAATTCAAATTCTTCGACTGAATTTGAAAGGAAAGTTTATTTCTAATAGAGAAAAAAGAATTAAAAATCTCTCCATAATGTCAAAATATGGTAACTTGTAGATTGCCACTTGAATCACTATTAAAAAAAATAAACATTGGAAACAGTTTTGCAAATATATACATCCTTTGTATTAACATTAATAATTGATTCTTTTAAATAAGGTTTAAACTTCAAATTTCCAAATCGGGTACATACAATTATAGCTGGATAAGGTATCAACAATATAGAGAAAAGTAATAATCAAAGGTTTCTCAATTTTAATTAAAAACTGAAATTAATACTAAATTTCACATATGTTAAGAAGAGAACACAGTCAGATTTTAAATCGGTAACAAAACACTTTTCTTTATGCTGAGTACCATGCCTTCCTCAAATTATGCATATCCACACTATTAAAGCAATACATCACTTTGTGGACACATAATTAAGTGAGCACTTTAATCATTGTTATTTCTTGGATAGCAAAACACCATCCGAAATGAGGTAATAGTCTAGAAATATATGGCATTAAACATTTTAAAATGTTAACATATACCTTATATTTATCATTTCAATTGAGGCGAGGCGGATATATGGGTAGGATTCTTTCTGTTCTAAATTCCACGAATGAAAACAATATTTCCAAGAATACTTACAAGTCCTGACAAAAGTGCTTCTTTGTTATACTGTCGTTATCCGACAAAAAATATGGGATAGCGTAAACCATGACAAATGCCTCACTGTGTTGCAGAATATTTTGCAGTATTGTCAAATTTTGTTTAGATGTTTAGAAGTGTTTGTATGCTTTTCAGGCACAATACATATTTCTTTTACTGCGAACGGTGTTTCAGTATTGATTTTACTCAACCGGATCGAGATCAATCACAAGGTATTACGTTAACATTTTCTCAAACTCTTGGAAATCGGAATATTAAACAAGCATTTTCGAACAATCGGACACCTTCACATGAGAACATTTCAGGTGAAATCTACACATATTTTTCACAGATTGTGCTTGCATCATAAACAGATGGTACATCATTCCAGCTACCGTCATCCCAAATCATAACATTATCCTCCCCGTTCGCGTAGTTGTCTGGTTGACAGGGTGACCAGTTCGTGTAATTCATTTTCCCCTTTGTAGCCGTCCATACCCAATTCCCTTCCTTTGCTGCGTCTGACCCAGACGCCCAAAAGACTCCTTCAAAGAAAATATGAAATCGGTATTTCAGAATTACCAAGAATGTCGAAGAATTTCATATTGAAAGTATCTTAACAATTTTCACTTGTATGTCTCTGCCATTTTGATGATATAAATACACATTCAAAGATTATTTTTTTAAGATACCTCCGGGATATTTCTTTATCAGTCTGTTGATATGTTCCTGTTCCTGCGGTGATTCGATGCTGACAAGACTGCCTCTCCAAATAGAACAAAATATATCAGCAGACATGAAGTTCTTACGGGAATGGTCAACTTTATAACATGAAGAAACCCATTGTTCATTTTTCAGTTTACGCCCGCAAGCAAAGCGATGTCCATATCCTATTGGGCAGTGGCCATCTGTAAGAATACAAAATGTTCGTTAAAGTATTCCCATACTATAGTAAGATTTTTTTTTTCATATGGGCTATATCACACATATCTATCGATATACTAAATAATAAGTGTTCGTTTATTACATATTGCAATAGTGTATAATAATATGTTTAAATAGATACCAGGATTTTCATTAATGCATTCGTCAACTCGGTAAGATTTCTTCTGATCGTCTTTCGCAGGCAATTCCTGCTGACAACTCTTATCATTCTGAATCATCTGAGGGGTAGATTTATAAGCTTTCCCCTGAAAAGAATTACATATGTGCTTCTCTTCCTGCAGTGCCGTGTGAATGTACGGTACGATCAAGAGCCGGCGTCTCTGCCTCCACCCACCTGTGCAAGCTGTCCAAGAAGACCAGGACCCCCACTCTGTCGCATCAAGTAATTTAAATTTGTTACAAACTCTACGTAAACCAACATGTGTAAACACTGATTTCAGACAGAATACATTACATATATGAATTTGATATTCCGTTTGTGTGAATCATTGTCAGCTATAAGGCCGTGATGAAATTACGGCGGGATGGAGGTAACAATTCAAATATTCGATTGTTGAACTGCCTTTGAAGTTTTCATCCCTGTCAGGTATTGATATTTAAGCGAGATAAAAAAATAACACTACATTTCATATTTTGGAACCCTCCTAGCAAGCCCGGCAGCAATCTATATTACTCCTTAATACAACAATTATTACCAAACGTTTAATTGTTCAGAAGAAAGACAACTAACCGTAATTAATTTCACTTCTGCTGACCAACAGGCCCCAATGTTCCTCGTTTGCAACAACAGTTATTGTCAGTAACAGGAGTATGTATAAGACTTCCATTTTATCGACTTTTCCTTACCGTATCGGATTTCTAGAACATTCAAGTATTATACTGGAGCATTAAACATTGACACAAATATCAGACATTCTCTTTTACCAATAAATAAACAGAGTCGTCTTCAAGGTAAGGTTCAAACCATAAAGACAGTGACATGAGGTAGTGGGCTTATACAACAATAACGTTCATAATGTAGTACTGAACCGACTTCAGTCCTATCCTTGCAGTTCTTCCGGGCATGGTCATTCTTGTAGCTTTCTGCTCTTCCTACTAGCCAAATAATAGAAGCATCCATAATATGGCATCACACTCGAATATCTTCTCCAAGTATATGCCGATATACCTTTTCTATTTATTTGGTGCAATTATCATCTTTCAAATCAATACGGACGTATTTGATCGATGAAACATATGCAGTTGCCTTGCGGTAAAAAAATACTGGTATCTGACAGTGTACATATAACTATCGACGCCGACCATACATGCAGATTTATATACAGGTACATGCTAATATATATACATGCTTAATATGTAAAATGGATAATATGCTTAAGAAAAAAGCCAGTCCGAAATAAGACCTTCGAATGAATACGGGTGCAAACATATACATTGTTCTGTGCTAAACGGCAACCCATATTTCTGAGAATAGCCATACATCCTATAATATAAACCTTACTGAAGCAAATAATAACATAAGGAAAAGTAAGAAAACAGTAACAAACTGAATATGCTTTTTCCGAGACCCCTAGCTACGATTGGTTGAATACTGGGCAGCACCACTGAGGAGCGTATATGTCGACCAATACACGCCAAATTCGGGAGCGGTGTCTATGTAAAATTGAATGATATGATACCAAAGCAATTATTAACGCCGATATCAGAAGCGGTGTCTATGTAAAATTGAATGATAGGATACCAAAGCAATTATTATAGCTTCGATATCAGGAGCAGTGTCTATGTGAAAGTGAATGATGGGACGCCAAGGCAATTATTAGCACAATTAACTATTCCAATAGACTATTTTGTACATTGGCAAGGCTCGACTTTCCCTGATAGATTGAATGACAGCCAAGGTCTCTCCAATAATTAATCTACCATCAGGTCAATGGTTTCCACAATTGATTAATATGGTGTGCTGATGAAGTGTCGATGTTGAATTGTGAGATATCATTGATAACCCACAAATGTCTTTGTCATTATAAAATGAAGATTTTTATATTTGGGTACTTGCCGAAATATTCGAATGTCTTTAATGACATCTTCGATTAATTTCCCATACAGAATTATCACAATGGCAGTAGCCTAAACTGGCTGCTTCTAGCATATCATATATGCGACAAATACGACAAAGACATATTTTAAAAGTATTTTCTTACTAATACGAATCTTACAAAAATAGAATAAACACATGTATGCAGTTATTCCCTAATATCGCACACACACACGAAGACGCATTAGATCAGAAACAACGCCTATGTTGTCAATAACCATTGTAACCGGTCACCTTCCAATCCACAAGATACCAATATTAACGAGATTCAAGAGGTTTGCACATGCTGGTTACACATTTTTTTCACACTCATGAGGTACGTTCTTCCTCTCCGTTTCTCTTCATCATTATTTATGTAATTTCAGGCGAAAAGAAAATAAGACGGATCAATCAATAATTCAACTAGAAAACGGGTAGTTGACAAGCAACTACGTGTATCAGCCGAAATCAGAGTGGAACGGGTGAAGTGAGGCATGGATTGAGTGGCAAGGGGAGAAAGAGAGAGGTGTGTTGCATATTAGCATGGATGTCTGCAGCCGAAATGTGTATGTAGGTGGCGCCACCTGCCAAAAAACCAGAAAGTTATCGAAGATGTATAAAATTGCAAATGGCAGACAAAAAGACGGACGCTGTGCAAAAATGGTTGCAGGTGGCGCCACCAGTTTTGCGTATTAAGCAGAGCTATGTAAGATCTATACACATGCAATATTTCAGGAGAATTCCTCAAACGAGCCCTGAGATATAAGCCTAAATGTCTGCAGCCTGATCGAGAATGTAGGTGGCGCCACTTGTCATAAAATCAAGAAAGCTATCCAGGATGAATTCATATGCAAAAATCTCAGGTGGATAAGTCCATATACTGCGGTATAATGAGTGATTTTATCCCAAGGCAGATGAACAGATGGACGTATGCAAAAATTGTTGGGGGTTTGCGCAATATTATGTATGTTATAAAGCTATCCAAGGGCTACATATGTGCAAATATTTTAGCCTGGTTGGTCAAACAAGTCAAAAATATGTCGGTTAATATGTCAAACAGACGCACAGATGGACGAGCTGGAGAGAGGAAAAAAGTCAAAGCAAAACATGTTGGCACCAGTGCATATTTGACCCGATAATCATGTAAAATTTCGGAAAATCTGTCCAGTGGTCTCAGAGTTCTATTACTAAAAGGAACTCGGCGCGGCGGAACCCAGTCAAAACCATAGTATCCGCAATAATTGCCTTCTTTTTAAACTCAACTTTTCACTCATTTCTTTTGCAGTAGAGAATGAGATTGACTCAGGCAAACCTCCATGAAACGAGATGGAACCAAAACAGATTGATCTGGTACATTTCAGAACAACAAGATGGTTCAAACAGAATGCAAGCTGCAATACATTTATTTCAGAAACTGCAAACTTCACATTTCCTAATGTCTCAGGTTCCCCTAACGTGGTCTCATATTACTCCACATTTGACCAGGCTCACCCCTCCAGAATACTTTATGTATAAGCACTTCCACTTAACCTGCTGCTAGGACTGGTACTAAATTGTGTACTACACTTTTAAGTACCATAATCGAGATGCTCCGTGACTGAATACAATTTGCCAGCTCTACTGTAATTCAAGTAGTGAGCGATAGTGTGATATATTGAATGTTATGTCCAAGTTCTCTCCAGTCTCCCCTTCTAAATTGATTATCTTCATCTGTTTCTTTTCTGTACATGTATAAACCAGGATAATACTCGGCAGGGACAAATTCTTTAATAGTCTCTTCATCCGTAAGCGTTTCATGAGTTAGTTTCACACTTGCAGGCATTCGGATAACTTGACCAGGTTAAAGTTCCCAATCACCCTCACGGGGATCAAATATCAATACCGATTCGATTTTAAATTTAACACAAGCTTTTCAAAGAAGTGGGTTATATGACCTTTACTCTGACCTAGCGGTCCTCAATATAATTATGGTTCTTCCCCTGTTGACAGGTGAGCCATATGTGAAAGATGGAAGGTTTGGGATGAAATTTATTTTGGCTATAAGAAATAATTCTGGGGGTTGCAAACACACCCAAACTCAGAGAATATAGGTCGCAGTGACCTAATTTCAAGTTTGCAGAAGATCTTTTTAGAACCTCTTAGACTGCATAGGGTTCATGATCCTAGCCCTTACGGTTACAATTTGTGCTCTGCTAACAGCCGGACGGCCGACTGGAGGGCCAAACGGACATACCAAAGGACAACGGACAAAGACCCATCGCTTTTTAGCACAGCATGACTGAAAGTCAGCGGGGGCTAAAAAACAAGGGACCAATGGCTCAGCTGAAATTTGGAAAATGTTAGCAAATGCAAAATATACATATTATATATATATATATATATATATAAATATATATATATATATTATAATTCTGGGTTAATGTCAGTTGCGTCAATTTTTCTTCGGGGGGGGGGGTGGCTTTGTACATTTATATACACACATATGCCTTTTCAGGGTCTCTGAGTGACATATTCAGCTATATATATATATATATATATATATATATATATATATATATATACATAAACATACCAATGTTAATCATATTTCAAATAATAATAATATTGTAATTGAAAATAAGTTTTTGTAATTCAAAGCAAGGTTTAGATATAACATTTTTTAGTAAATGGATCCAAAGTCTTTAATTCTATTCATTAATATATTTCATTTGCAATATTATAATATTATTCTCTGAAAAGTTGGGGGGGATGATTACATTGGCCATCCCCCCCCCCCCCTTGCCAAAAAGTGGGGGGTATATATACCCCCCATCCCCCCTATATTGACGCCCCTGGTTAATGTGATGATGACCCTTGTACAGAAAAGGCTGATGCCGGTGGCACAACCAATACCTCAAATTCATATTTAAGCCATGTGACAAACATTTGCATAAAATTTGGGGAAGATAGTTCCAGCTGTTTCTCATTATATAATTTTAGTATAAAGTTGACTTAGTTCAGCTTCCAAAATTCACCGAACTAGAACCATTTGAACAAACTTGAAAGAGACGTGAACTATTGAACAATTTGGCTGGACAGTTTCGGAGATGAAGATTTTTAATTGATGTCAGATTTTGCTGAGGCAAGAATATAGAATATGATTCAATGATATCCTATTTTTTATTACACTAATTACACAAATGTTTTTCATAAGACCCCCAGTTATTTTCATTACATACATTTTTCTACAAGTTAATAAATTGTTACCATTTGCAATACAACGTGTATCTGAATATATTAGTTCATAGAATTTGCAAAACAATAATTATCTGAAAATATAACTAGATTCAGAATTTAAAATATTTAATTGCACCGCTAACTATACATTTTTTGGCTCATATATTATCAAATTATGCTTCATGATGAGTTTGATCATATTTTATTTTGTT
This sequence comes from Sipunculus nudus, assembly GCA_026874595.1. Classification (NCBI taxonomy): domain Eukaryota; kingdom Metazoa; phylum Annelida; class Sipuncula; order Golfingiida; family Sipunculidae; genus Sipunculus; species Sipunculus nudus. The sequence goes on from CM049317.1 coordinate 2,683,787, forward strand.
GAAATTATTTAAATTTTTTAATGTAACTCCCACATCATAGCATTATGGATTACTCCTTGCTTTAGAACAGTGTTGAACAATGCAGTAAAAACTGCTTTACAATCAAGGAAATACATTTCAGACAATACAAACTTTGCACTCTGAGGCTGCATCTCTCACTGAAGACCAATGAACTTGGTTCACTTTATGTTATATCATCTGACTTGGTGTATGAAAACCTGAATTCCGCCAATTCCTATCAAATATCAGATTTTATCAGCTTAACAATGTATCTGTCCATCATTTGAAAATGAAAGCGAATGTACATACAGGGGGTAATATGTGCCATAGTCCAATTTGGGCAATGATTTTACACTAATGCTAATAACTTTAAAAAAATTGCAAAATTTTTATCTAATTTTTGGTATACAACTAAGAGAAAGCTGACTTTATGTCTGAAATAAGCTCTCTAGCTAATCAAATTATTATATTAAGTAAATAAATATATTTCCGGATTATGGACAAAATGCATTATGTTTTGGTGCATAACTTCAAGAAATTACACAATACTGATCTAACTTCTGTTGTGTATATAGGAAATATATAGAGGAATGGTTATATTATATATGATCAATATCAGATCAGTGGTTTTGATATAATGCAGTCTTGAAGTGCAACAAGGGGCTTTAAATGGAAAATTAAGATTTTTTCTTAAATGTTTTTGTATGGAAAGAAATTTTGGGGACATCGAACTGTATGCCGAAATTTGGATTCATAGGGCTAACGGTTTCAAAACGTGTCCTGTTAATAGACGTCTTGACGGCACGCCGGACGGCCAGACAAAGAACCATGACTTAAGCTCAGATGACTTACAGTCAGCTGAGCTAAACATGTTCCTAAATTGCGTATTGTTTAAATTATATTTGAAGGAGTGGGATATATTTATGGCAAAGATTCATGTTGTGATGGAAAATTTAAAGAATCCAATAAATGAAAAAATATATCCCAATTTGGAAAAAAAATCTGTATTATAATGAAAATGTTTGAAGTAGGTCCCACTGGGAACTCACATGCTCAGTAAATGAATGCCATCTCAATGATTATTCAGGTATTATGTCTCCATGATATAGAAATTTAGTAAAATATTTTTTTTATGTGCATAAAAGTATACCTTGGGAGTCAATAACAAGGGGTTGCAAATAGGCAGCTGTAGTGGTCAAAATATCTTTATTATCATTTTAAAATTAGATAATGTGAAATAACAATTTGTATTATATAAACAGCTAAACCTTTATTGGTGTCTGTACTGGAGTGATTTATGAACTCAAGCTGTTATATTTACAGCTGGCGAAATAGGCAATCATTTTCATCTTTAAAAAGTTGTAGTATTTTTAAAGGAATTGACGATTTAACAACATAAACCACATTTTTACTGTCCTTTCCAGCGACAAAAATACACAAAGCATTGATCGATGTTATATGTTATATGACGTTGTATTCACTGAACACCGACACCATATGTAAACTAGAATACACTTAGTCGAGAAGCGAATACGTTAATCCGCCGAAATCACAGTGGTACGGGTGAAATGTGGCATGGATTGAGTGGAAATGGCAAATAGAATGAGATATGTTGCATATAAGCTGGGATGTATGTTACTCAACCATTACTTTAGGTAGCGCCACCTGTAATTTGAATAGGAAAACTACTTAAGATGTATACACATCCTAAATTTCAGGCGGATAAGTCAAACCACTGCAACTATTCTTGTCGGGTTATAGTGTTAACATCGTTTTAGCATTATCGCTGCTGTGAGCTGGTCAACCGTATTCCAACTTTATAAGGTGCATCAATGGTGCAAGTTTGGTGACTGTACCTCGTGTTATTGCGTTAACATCATTTTTGCATTATCGCCACTGTGACCTTGATAAATGAGTCAAGGTCATCCATGTTCTAACCTGAACTAGCCCTCGAAAAAATACATCAAGTCTGCAAGTTTGGTGACTGTACCTAAAATTCTTTTTGAGTTGGTGCGTTAACATCATTGAAGCATTATCGCCGCTGTGACCTATTATAGGTGGCGCCACCTGTGCAGAGAGGAAAGGCCAGAGGTCAACCGAAAATGAGTGCGCAGCAGTTCACGTGACCCGATCATAATTCTGAGTATCGTAAAATTTCGTCCCGTGTTTACAGAGGAGTTCTTCGGAATCTTCTGCTGAGTCGGCGGCAGCAGAGGCCGGCTGAAAACTCTGTATAGCGGATACAATTACAAGCTTTGTTAAGTTTGCGTTAAGGTATTATTTGTTTCTTAACCTTGCATACAACAGCGATATAGTAGTTTGCTTCTTTGTTGCGATCTCTACATTCTAAAAAGAAATTAATAAAGCCAAAATTTGCCTGTCCATATCATAAAGTGTAACTATTCCTGTGCTTAATACCACTATATTCCATGGAATGAATTGTCAGATAATTTTTCAACATTCTTTTAAGGATCGGACATAGTCTGCTCCTGAAATCGTAAGTCTGACGGCCTCTCCAAGTAAGTCAGGATGTTGACAGTTGTACTTATTTCCCCCTAAAAAGGTCTCAGAACTAATATCAATGATATTTCCAGTTAACCCTTTGTATGTTAGTATTTCATTGTAAAACATCACCGCTGGAATAAGTAAAAAACTTTGAAGGCAGTGTTGTTAATGATGATATTATTTGGGTTTCAATTAACGGGGTCCCATGAAAAAAAGTTTCGGAACTCACCCTAAGTCATTAATATAAAAAAATTTAAATTACACCACAATGGTCCAAGGTCCTTTACCTGATGGAAGCAACAGCTCATCTGCCCCAAGTAGAAACAAACGATACCCGTAACAAAATACCCCCTGTCCAAGAAGTTAAATATCACTCATGTGGTAAAGCCCAAGACTCTAAAGCCATTCTTGCTGAAATATGCAAGACCGGCAGATCCACGTTGACACAGAAACACCATAAGTTGCACCTGTCATTTTTAAAGAAAATTACACTGCCACAAGAATTCAAAGACGCTTCCATTGTCTACCTATACATGCACAAAGGAAACATGAGCTATGACAACCACAGAGATATTTCTTTGCTCAGCATTGCCGGAATGGTCCTTGCTAGACTGCTCCTCGATCACCTCTTTTTACACCTGGAAGACGGTCTTCTACCAGAGAGTCGATGCGCTTTTCGTGCTGGTCTTGGTAGGGTTGACATGATCTTTGCCGTTTGTCAACTCAAAGAGAACTGCCAGAAAATACCAGGACCTGAACACCACATTTGTCGACCTAACAAAGGCATTTGACACTCTAAGTCGTGATGGACTCTGGAAGATTATGGCCAAGTGTGGACGGCCTGATTGGCTCATCCCCATCATACGCCAGTTTCTCGATGGCATGATAGCGAGCATCCTCGATGATGGTGAGGCATCTTCCTACTTCCAAGTAAGCAACGTCGTAAAACAAGGCTGCGGCCTAGCTCCAACACTGTTCAGCATGATGTTTTCTGCCATGCTAATGGTTGTTCCTAACAAGGATGATCTTGGAGTCGTTGGTAGATACCGCACAGATTGGAAGCTCCTCAATTGCGGGAGGCTGTATTCTGTCATGAATCCCGGACAACCATTATTCGTCAGTTGCTCTTTGCTGAAAATTGTGCCCTGAATGCATCTTCAGAATCAGACATCCAGCATAACATGGACAAGTTTTTCCGTGCATTTGAAAATTTCGGGCTTACCATCAGCACATATCTATAAAGAAGACTGAAGTGATGAACCAACCAGCACCAAGAAAGCAATTTGATGAACCCTCGATTATTGTGCATGGATCAAATCTGAAGGTGGTGGATATTGGGGAGCACATTATCAAAAATACCAAACTTAAATGACCAGGTCAACAGTAGTGTAGCAAAAAACTCATTCAGACAAAATGTTATTTAAAGGTTAAATAAAAGTAGAATACGCATTTATGATCTAGTGTACTAATTGTGTCATTGTGTGCTCTGGTTAAGTTGCATCATAAATTGTTGTAGGTCGTCAGAAAAAAAAGAGACAAAAAAACATGACAGGATTCAGTAAAGATGTTGGTATCAGAACTACAGATACGCCAGGAAATGCAGGTCTGTATAAATAAAGTATGCCCGGAAACACAAATTTAATTCTTGATTCAGGAAAGAAATTCCAGTGTTGTATGCTAAATTTGATACGTAAAGAAAAATTCTCTGGAAAAAAAAGGACTTTCCTGGGGTAGAATTTAATCACAAATTTCTCGAATCTCCTAAACTCATGTTGCAAGAGTCACGAGTCTTGAATGTGATGCGTACTCATCATAGGATGAACTTTTGTACAATTGGTCACCTTCCTCTCTCCATTACCACTTTAGCCAGTATGCGCCAACAGTTGGACCTGGCCTGCAAAAATTGAGCAGGTTCTGCCGAAATTGTCTTCTTGTCATAATTTGATTTATCTGAATGGATAACAGGTCTTGCCTTCACTAAAAATTAGCGCATGCTTTTGTAAGATTTTCAGTTTAGCCAAATAAACTAGTGGTTATTTTAATATCTCAGTTTGTTTGTGCTCTATGTATGTTGATCAGTTGTCAAATGCAACTTCTGGAGCCTGCCTAGGCAACGTTGAAGGAGGTTCCATCAGGGTTGTAGTGGCCTGTTGTAAAGCTGAGCCAAATCAAGATCTCCATTCCCTCAGTTAATTCATAGTGAGTATATAACTATGTGATTAAAACTGGGTGAAAACAAGTGACCCATGGGTCATGACGCTCAGCCGACTGACATGTTGACAATATGTCCCTGCACAGGCAACTAATTACGATAATGAAGGTGGCATCATTGTTCATGTATTTTAGCTTAAGTTCATCAAGACCCATAAGCACAACAAATTTGATGACAATCCAACCAGCCTTTCTTGAGGAATCTGGCAATTTGTGGGTATTTTGCATTATTTCTGGGGTGCTCAAACAACCCCAAATCCCTGAGAATATAGGTCACAGTGACCGAATTTCAGGTATCAGGGGAGAACTTTTGAGGAACTCTCAGGATATCAAGGAAGAAGATTCTGGGCCCGATGATAATGATTTGTACCCTACTTTAGTTTCAAATTTTCAATTATTCTGAGGGGTGCTTATCAGCCCCATAGCTCGGACAATATGGGTAACAGAGACCTAATTTCAAGTTTCCAAGGATATTTTTCACAGACCTCCCTGGATGTCAAGTTAAAAGATTCTAGGACCAATGGTTACAATATGTGCCTTGTTAACGGACGACTGCATCTTTGAAAGTCTCAAAAAGTTTTAATACTTTAAAAATCCATGTGGCGCCATCAGTCTGCAAGAACTAATGAAACACTCCATGAGGAATATGCATGCACAGAATCAGGGTGATCAATGCATTAGTTGCTCAGATACTGGAGCTTTTGTTTCAAATTTTTAGTTATTCTGGGAGATAATTCTTAGCCCCATAGCTCAGAGGATATAGGTATTAGAGACCTTATTTCAGGTTTCAATGGAGATTTTTTTATGGACCTCCCGGGATGTCAAGAAAGAAGATTCCAGGTCAAATGATTATGATTTGTGCCCTGTCAACAGAAGACCACATCTTTGAAGGTCTCAAAAATAAAGATAAAAATGCGTAAAAATTTAAAAAAAAGGCCAGGTGGCGCCACCAGTCTGCAGGAACTGATGAAACACTCCATGATGCATATGCATGCAAAAACTCATGCCGATCAATGCACTTGTTGTTAAGATACTAGAGCTTTTGTATCAAATTTTTAGTTATTCTGGGGGGTACTTCTGAGCCCCGTAGCTCGGACAATAATGGGCCTCCCAGCATGTCAAGAAAGAAGATTCTAGATCTAGTAGTTAGGACTTGTGCCCTGTAAATATATGACCGCATCTTTTAAGGTCTCAAAAAAAGAAAAAAACAATCGTTAAAAAATGTAAAAAATAAAAAAAAATATAGGTAGCGCCAACAGTCTGCAGAAACTGATGAAACACTCCATGATCAATATCCATGCAAAGAATCATAGTGATTAATGCATTAGTTGTTGAGATGCTTGAGCTTTTGTATCAAATTTTCCATTATATCTGGGGGATACTTTGGAGACACAAAGCTCGGACAGTATGGGTGACAGAGACCTAATTTCAGGTTTCCAAGAAGACTTTTTTGGGCCTTCTTTTAAGTTAAGATACTTGATGTGTGCCCTGTTAACAGATGACATCTTTAAAGGTGTCAAAAACAGAGAAAAAAATAGTAAAAATTCTAAAAAATACAGGTTGCGCCACCAGTCCGCAGAAACTGATGAAAATTCCATGACCAATATCATGGTGATTAATGCATTAGTTGTTCAGATATTTGAGCTTTTGTATCAAATTTTCTATTATTCCTGGGGGGGGGGGGGGGTGGGGGGGTGGGGGGTGGGGGGGGGGTACTGGAAGCCCCATAGCTTTTGGGTAACAGAGGGGCCTAATTTTAGGTTTCCAAGGAGAGTTTCATGGGCCTTCCTGCATGTCAAGACAGAAGATTCTAGGTCCCGGCGTTACGAATAGTGCTTTGTTAACAGATGACCGCATCTTTTAAGGTCTCAGAAATAGAGTAAAAAATAATTAAAAAGTCGAAAAAAATACAGGTGGTGCCATCAGTCTAAAAAAACTGATGTAACACTCCATGATCAATATCCATGCAAAAAAAATCATGGTGATCAAAGCATTGGTTGTTTGGATACTTGAGCTATTGTATCAAATTTTTCATTATTCTTGGGGGGGGGGGGTATTTAGGAGCCCCATAGCTTGAATAATATGGGTAAAGGAGACCTAATTCCAGGTTTTCAAGAATACTTTTCATTGACCTCTCTGGATGTAAAGATAGAAGATTCCAGGTCCAGCGGTTACAATTTGTGCCCTGTTAACAGATGACCGCACCTTTTAAGGTCTCAGAAATTGGAGAAAAATAATCGTAAAAAAAATTTAAAAAAATACAGGTGGCGCCAATAGTCTGAAGAAACTGATGAAACACTCCATGACCACTATTCATTGCAAAGAATGATGGTGATCAATGCATTTGTTGTTCAGATACTTGAGCTTTTGTATCAAATTTTTCATTATTCTGGGGGTACTTCGGAGCCCCATAGCTTGAAGAATATTTGTAACAGAGACATAATTCTAGGTTTTCAAGGAGATTTTTCATGGACCTCTCTGGATGTAAAGTAGGAAGATTCCAGGTCCAGTGGTTACGATTTTTCCCTGTTAACGGACAGACGGCCAGATGGCCGGACAGACGACGGACAAAGAGTGATCGCTATAGCTCAGATGACTTACAGTCAGCTGAGCTAAAAAAGGTTTGGTTCTGCATGTAAAATTACTGTTAACAGTTTAATAATTGGATTTAGATCTTGTATATAAGCCAGGCTGAGCAATTTGAAAATGATCTGTGAAGTAATTTTCACGTGTTACCTCTGAATTTCTATAACTGACACTGAAGTATTTCCCCTTATATTAGCTTAAATCAGCATCTAATTTTACAATTGGGTTTCAGTAGCTATCCCTAGAAAAGTTTGTTTACAGTTGGGACAGGTGGCAGTAGGAATTGATTGGGAATGGAGGTGTTTTTGTTCACAGACTTCTTGAATAAAAGGATGTTATAGATGAGGAAGTAGAGTTCATGACCTGATTTGGATTGACTTTTTCTACGAGTAAAATTACTGAATCCATTGTCTTGTGAGGCTGTTTGTGTCCATATTTGTGAGGCCTTCTCTGACCTTGTATACATTACTGAAAGCTTTATATAAGGTACTAGCAAATAGCCCCGGTATACCGGGCTTATTACCGGGGTTGGGGAGATTTATTAACTGAGATGTGAAATAACGGTTCATCTAATATTATAAAAGTTAACAGAAAATATAGGTTTTCAGTGGGAAACTGTCTCCATAAGATATGTATAAACATTTTGGCACGACTGCAGAATAACTCACGCACCTCTCTGAGGCACAACACTTCTGTGATCAGAAAACGTTTTCATGTACAGCTGCTTGTATCTTAATTTGCCACTTACTTTTAAATTACATGAATCCTAAACATCATACCGTCCGTCCGTGTAAACTCATAACCTGGTGGATACAGTGTGTGAGTGATTCTGCACTCGCTCCAATATTTTTATCATTTATTTTGTGGGGCTGTCCTCGAGGCAAGAAATTAATACCTTGGTATGTTTACCTTGAAGACCTGGTCAGTGAAGGTGTTTACATTGCGAACAGGAATGAGACGTTGGAGCATTCAGGTTTTCGATGATATTTGACTGGATTCTTTCGTTGGACGTATAAAGATTAGGTTGATGTGAGGAACATATGAAAGATTTATTTAATGTACGTTGCAAGGAAACTGTTCCTGAAGAACGAAACGGAAATATGCATATCTTGTAAGTAGCAGAAGCGGACCCAACGGGATTTCATGTAGAGGAACCGTATTTATTTTCAACCGCCGCAACCCTTTTTCATCGTATCAGACAAATTTTGAGGCCTGAACCCCAGACACCACTCCACCCCGCCCCACCCCACGCCTGTTCGTAAAATTGGGACCTTGATTTAGGTTTTGTCATTATTTCTCCTGGGTTGACCACGCACGAGGTTGGGAGCCTCGTTCAAATGAAAGGCCCGACAGGCTCAAATCCCTCACTGAAAGCAAGCGTTATTCATATGAACGATAGTAGTGTTTGAGGTTGAAAAACCACGATGCATGCGTTCCGGTCATTGCCGAAGACAGCTCGGTTGTGCTCTGTCTTACCTCTGTGCAAGTTAGTAAAAACGGAAAAATCACACAAAATTATATGAACATAAAAAAGTATTTATTCTCATATCGCCTATGTCACTGCGGGCATAATAACCTTTAAACTGATGTAAGGCACACTATTGTACACAACGCGGTTTTAGAGAACATTGCGAATAGACGTGAACCGAATTCCTTTTATAAGTATTAGATATATTACATCTGTTATGTAAAAATGCCACTGGTAAGTCTAGGCTACTATCAATCTTGGAAAGAAGCTTAAAGTTTGCTTTTCGCTGCAACACTGATAAACAGTTATCTGCTCTGGAATGGCACAAGGTCTTATTTTAAAAATTCGTTTTCACTAAATTTTCATGTGCACCTATCCAACCTAACACAATCCAACCCTCACAAAAATCTGTGAAAAAACTGATGCACTTGAAAAATATCTTGTTTTACAGTATATATTTGCACAGCATTTGAAATTCTTTTACTTATGCAGGTTTGTTCGAATAATGGTGCGACCTGCTTCTCTGGGAAGTTTCTGGGATGAAAGACTCAGCAATTTTGTGTACCCTGAAATTCAGTTATGTTAACTCTCTGTATAATTTCTATAACCTCTGCAAAAAAAAGTTGATGCAGGTGGCAGCACCAATACCTCAATTTCAAATATGAGTCATGTGACCAACATCTGCATAAAGTTTGGTGATGAAAGCTCGAGCTGTTTCTGATACTGTAATATTAGTATGATTTTTTGGACAGATGGCTAAGTTCAACTTCCTGTAACTAGGCTAAACATCATCGAACTTGCACCATTCGAACAAACTTAAGAGAGATTAATCAGAAATCATTTCTGTGAAATATTGGAAATATGACTGAACGGTTTCGAAGAAGAAGAATTTTTAAGGTGTTTCGGTGTTTTTCCTATAAAATTGCAGAAAAAGCAGTTAGCCAAAGAATAAGCCAAATCTGATAGAGTTTTTAGATGCCTACTTTTTGCATAACATTTGGTGATGCTAGCTGCTGCCGTTTTCGAGATAATATGGGTTCATCCAGGGATGACTGAGACAACGGACGACACCACACCATCGCATAAGCTAACAGGTTCGCTAACAAAAAGAAAAGTTAGACAAGTTGAGAAATCTGGGGGACCACAGCCATAAAAAAAGTCGTTAAAGTTTGAAAAGGAGAACTACTTGTGTCGCGTAGGTTGGCAGGTAATGCAAGGTAATGACTTCCACACTTGTCCAAGCCGGTAAAAGACTTTCCAAATCATACATCTTACACAACGATATATATAAAAGAGACAATTCTAATTTGAGGAAGGGCGCGCTCACAGGTAGAACTACACTGCTTAAAGGAGCTGAAATAGGAACAGAGGCTTCTAAAGTGATGTTCTGAGGATGAGGTTATGCCAAAATAACAACAGGATGATATATATATATACAAACAGGAGCCAGTGACTGTAACTTTCAGGCACACTTTTGATAATTAGCTCTTGCACCATATCAGTACCTGGCCCGAACCTCGAACAGTTTACTTGTGAATGCAGCTGAAACAAGATTGAATTATTTTGCTTTGTGATATCTTTAAAATCTTGCTTAGAATGTAACCTGTTGCTTAAAATGAATCTTTTAAGGATGTGGGTCTTTTGACCTTGACCTTTGACCTCATGACCCCAAAATCAATAGGATTCTTGCTTTATTGATGGGCCATATATAAGTAAAGTTTGAAACCCATATATCAATCAAAGCTGAAGTTATCATCAGGAAATGAATTTTTGGACAGATGGCTCCTGTGAGTAGTAGTGTGTGATGAAGTAGTGTGAACTATGAATGACCGTTTTTTGTTCATGATGACTTGTAAAGGGAGAAGTTGATTTGTAAAGGGAGTGAATGACATGTGAAAGGAGAAGCTGACTTGGTAGGGGAGCGATGCCTTGTTAAGGGAGAAGTTGAGTTGAGAGGGAAGTGAGGTAGGATAAGAATGTAAGGTGTGATAAGGGAGATTAAATGGGAGTGACCATAGGAGGATCCTAGTGTGACCAGTGGTCAAAACGGGGGGTGTGGGGGCAGAGCCCCCCAACAAACGAACCAACAAGCTAGTTGATATCAGCGAATAGTTTATTGAAACGGGTTGTTAAATAGACATTTTACTTTATCCCTATAGATGATCCGCTATTCATGCTACTGTGCGTGCATTAACTTTAAATGTATTACTGTCACATGACTAACATCATGCACTATCGATCATAACCAATCAGCAAAACTGGTGCACAACTTTAAATAATAACAACATAACGATAGGTTGGGGGTAATTAATGTCGCATTTAATGAGGCAAACATCCTCATACAGAGGCTTCTAAAGTGATGTTCTGAGGATGAGGTTATGCCAAAATAACAACAGGATGATATATACATATACAAACAGGAGCCAGTGACTGTAACTTTCAGGCACACTTTTGATAATTAACTCTTGCACCATATCAGTACCTGGCCCGAACCTCGAACAGTTTACTTGTGAATGCAGCTGAAACAAGATTGAATTATTTTGCTTTGTGATATCTTTAAAATCTTGCTTAGAATGTAACCTATTGCTTAAAATGAATCTTTTAAGGATGTGGGTCTTTTGACCTTGACCTTTGACCTCATGACCCCAAAATCAATAGGATTCTTGCTTTATTGATGGGCCATATATAAGTAAAGTTTGAAACCCATATATCAATCAAAGCTGAAGTTATCATCAGGAAATGAATTTTTGGACAGATGGCTCCTGTGAGTAGTAGTGTGTGATGAAGTAGTGTGAACAATGAATGACCGTTTTTTGTTCATGATGACTTGTAAAGGGAGAAGTTGATTTGTAAAGGGAGTGAATGACATGTGAAAGGAGAAGCTGACTTGGTAGGGGAGCGATGCCTTGTTAAGGGAGAAGTTGAGTTGAGAGGGAAGTGAGGTAGGATAAGAATGTAAGGTGTGATAAGGGAGATTAAATGGGAGTGACCATAGGAGGATCCTAGTGTGACCAGTGGTCAAAACGGGGGATGTGGGGGCAGAGCCCCCCAACAAACGAACCAACAAGCTAGTTGATATCAGCGAATAGTTTATTGAAACGGGTTGTTAAATAGACATTTTACTTTATCCCTATAGAAAATCCGCTATTCATGCTACTGTGCGTGCATTAACTTTAAATGTATTACTGTCACATGACTAACATCATGCACTATCGATCATAACCAATCAGCAAAACTGGTGCACAACTTTAAATAATAACAACATAACGATAGGTTGGGGGTAATTAATGTCGCATTTAATGAGGCAAACATCCTCATACAAGCGACACAAAGGTTTATAAACAGCGGTAACCATGAAATGAAAATATGATAGCAAGTGGGAGGGTGGGCGGGCGTGCCTGGAGAAACTAGCGCAATTTGGTTACCGGGCATGCCACAGACAGGCCTGTATGAAGGCAATGTACCGTGACAAGACTAAGCAGCCCATTGTTAGAGTCCGGCACGAAGTCTCCCGTTTGATAAAATTGCAAATAATATCTTCAATTATTTTTCACTTTATCCCTATAGAAAATCCGCTATTCATGCTACTGTGCGTGCATTAACTTTAAATGTATTACTGTCACATGACTAACATCATGCACTATCGGTCATAACCAATCAGCAAAACTGGTGCACAACTTTAAATAATAACAGCATAACGATAGGTTGGGGGTAATTAATGTCACATTTTTTAAACAAACATCCTCCAAACCCCCAACCAGACTGAGCGAATTCTTTACACAACTGCCGCTGCCAACACTTTCGACAATTTTATCTTAATGTCCATGGGAACATAAATTTATCGTTGATACGCCGAAGATTTCCAGTCCCCTTGCATCTTAATGAGGTGAGGAGGGACCCCCGAGGCGAACGCGAATGAACTTCCTCCCCGGCGGAAGCTGTGGCCAGAGTACTTCGATTTTCTCAAACCACATGCTGAAATGACAACTGATAAAGCCTTTACAAAAGCACACTAGGTCATTGGAACATAACGGGATTTAGACATGTATCAAAACAGTGGGTCACGGTCACCTGCACACGATGTTGCTGCAATCATCAGCCTCATAGCTTGCACAGGGCACAGTATGGAATTCGGAACCGCCGCCAAAGGTATCGTCAATTCACGTTTACAACACTTTATTTTTTTGTATATTTCACATGTAAAATAACACCCGGCTCCCCGAACTCTAAATCTCTCCTGCATAAATGTTTGTTTGGGTCATGCAAGGCTTGAGGTTTACACAGGAGTGTAGACTTCCGGCAAAAATTGAAGGCGGCCACTAAACACACAGCCCATAGCGGTCTGTCGAAACTGGAACTCGTATCTAATTGTTCACCAATTAATTTCAAAATTTCTATGGTCATTGGTAACTTTTGTTTTGGTGGCGTGGCAGTTAGCCGTGAAATGCCTCGCTTGAGCATGCGCAGTCGCCAAATATTTAGCGGCGATGGGAATCCTGCGTCCAGATGTAGTATTCGGACGGCATTTAGGTACCCATCAATACTAGAGGCTTTCAGAGTACGTGCAAGGAATGTTGCGTACCTACAAATATTTGTAGGAGAACACGGTACAGGTTTCAGATTGAAATAAATGCAGAACCTCAGGTAAGCTCTTAACTGAGATGTATACGTACTCTTAATGGATTCGGCGAAAGCGGACTGTTCATAAGTTTTTCGCTCATGGTCCAGCATTTTAAGTTGCCTTGAAATTCCACCTACACAGATAATGCCATGAATTTATTGTCATATGAGGTAAGGTTCTGTTTGTTTCGGCAATATAATCTTGTTTCCCTTGTGAAAGCCACTCATGGATTACTTGTTGACCTTTGTATGTATGCAGTCTACTGAAAGCGTCTGCCAAAGTTTTTTCCACATCCGGAATGTGTTTCGCCGTGAAGTAACAATTATAATGCACAGATATCCAAAACAGTTCCTGTAGACAATTTTGGGCCATGGTATTTTTAGACATGCCTTTGTTAACGTTATTAACCACACAGAGTTATCACAGTAGAACACTATGTTTGTTGCGCCAGAGTTCTTTCCAGCGCCTAGCCGACAGTAACAGCGTAAAAAGTTCCTTTATATTAATGTGCTCCTCTATCACTTCTGGGAAATCGGCTTCCCAGGCACAATAAAACCAGTCGGTAAAGAAAACGCCTGCACCCGCCTCATTACATGCGTCCGTTGACAAACACGTTACTGGCCATGGTTTCTAATCTATGAAAAATGCAGTGCCGTTGAAATTTGTGCTAAAATTTGCCCAGAAATCTGTATCTGTGCGCGCCTGTTTTGTAAGCCTAATATAGTGATGAGGACGTTTCACGCGTTTTAAAAGGTCAATTAAATGACGCACGTGTGTCCGGCCACCACGCACAACTTTAGCTGCCCACTGCAGTTTGCCGACCAAATACTGTAATTGACGCTTCGTAGCTTTGCGCAAGTTTTGCCACTTTTGTAATAATGCCACAAGATATTTAAGTTTACCGCTCGGAAGAGACAGTGTTCTGGTTTTACTGTTCACTTCAACTCCTGAAAAGGTAATGCGCTGTGTTGGGCCAACCACTTTACTGAAATTTATCGTGAAACCAAGTTGTTGTAATAAGTCTTGTAGACATTCGTACGCTTCCCAACAGCGTTCGCGTGAATGTTCTATAAGGATGAAATTATCCAAGTATGCGCGTGTATTGCAAAACCCCCGTCTGTGCATCATTCAGACAACACTTTGCGATAGTCTGTTAAAAATACTTGGACTCATAGATGCACCGAACGGCAACTTACTATCAAACATGTAAACGGTCTTATAGGTCGCTTTAAAAGTCCACTTTAGACCAGTAAAGGGGTGGCATTCTGGGTGTATCGGCACAGATCTATATGCCGACTGAAGGTCTTATCTTTGCCATAAAAGCATTGGGTTCTATTAAACTGACAATATTATCTAGTGTTTCATAAGTAAAGGTATCGGGGTGCGCATAATTGTTAAGGGCCGCGTCCACCGGTCTGGAACAATCATGTAACAGTCTCACTTGACCCGGCTTTTCCTTTGGTATGGCGCCTAATGCTGACACTATACGTGGTTTACAATTTGTAATAATGTAATGCCCTGATGTATTTCCTTTAAAATTTGTTCTTCAACTATTTTTACATTACGTGGGTCTACAGCCGATTTATAAAATTTCTGCATTCTACATCTTTGACATCAGTAACATATCCAACTATACGGAACCCATTTACAATGCCATCTAACAAATAATCTTAATCTACATCACCTATCAGTTCTCGTTTCCAAACATATATATGTTTACACAACGGACTTGCATGAACGTGCGCGAGCTGCTATTCCCAGGATGATGGGAGTTGACGGTTTTGGTTTCCCGCATATTCACTCCTGGGATTATTACCAATCGTGAGGGTGGCACTATGTTGCCATTGTGGGTGGTTTCCGCCGCAACCGGACTCTAAACAGACATGCGCGTATTTGCACGCCGCGAACGGGCACCCATTTCTACTATTGAAACTAAGGCAGATCTCTCTGCCAGAAGAATCAACGGAACGACGTTTTGTGTTCATACGAACACCACTGCTAGTTTTTTTTTTGCTTTCATATTTGTATGCTTTTTAGTCCAATATTACTGACATGAGGTGTATATTATCTGTTCCCCACTTGAACCCTTCTTTGGCCTGATATTTACGGTATTCATTGTCAAACTGCATAACTGACGGGATAGTGTTCTGTTGTGCATACTCGCCAAGCTTCTCATTATACCGCAAATATGCAAGTATGTCAGTTACATTTGACAGCTGCCCGGACTGTATTAAACTTTGCATAATACATGAGTTAGCCGAAATCCACTGGGCTAAAGTTACATATTCTACTTTTGGTTAACCCCTGTGTTCTAATGAAAAGTTGAACGGAACCGGCGGTAGCCAGTTCTTGTTCCTCCGACACATCTACACTTCCCCGTATAGCAGTGAAAAAGTCAGGGATAAGAAATGGTTTTAGCTCACCTGATTTTTCCAGCTTGGAGCACGGTTGGTCAAGTTCACACGTGTCACGATCGTCCAACGAGGCAAGCGCAGCAGGTAGTGCATCATATCCGAGTGATTTCATCAACTTGTTCAAAGCCTTATCCTTTGCCAGTGATTTTGTTGTTACTGGTTGCTGGCCCTTTCTTTCTTCCGGCATGGCATTCTTTGTGTTTAGTTCTTGACTACCGAGTTTAGAGGCAGTACGTTGTCCAATGTTCAAATTCAGTTCCAAAATATCTTGGTCCGTTAACAATAGCAGAATCCTTTAGTTGCAGATACTATTTTCCTTTAATTTTGCAACAGTTGATGCTTCCAAACCGACAGTTTCTGCCCATTTTTCTAATTCAATTTTTATGTCTGCCATGCCGGGGGTCTGTACACGTTGGCGTGCCTGGAGAAACTAGCGCAATTCTGTTACCGGGCATGCCACAGACACGCCTGTATGAAGGCAATGAACCGTGACAAGACCAAGCCGCCCATTGTTAGAGTCCGGCACGAGGTCTCCCGTTTGATAAAATTGCAAAAAATATCTTCAATTATTTTTCACTGTACGTAAAATTGTCTTGTTAGTATGGTTACTGGTGAGTGTAGTGTGTAGGATAATGTATAAGGTTTGTTTACAGAGCGGATGTTAGTGCCTTTGAAGGGAAGAGATGGAAGCCAATATGCGTACGTTGGAGGAAGGTTTGGGTCATGCGGAAGCGAATTTTGTAAAAACACGGGAAATTTGTATTACCCACAGCATCATCTTACCCTTTGAAAGTGGCTATAGATCACATGTGCAATGAGGATTGGGGGCAATCGGAGTTGTCTGAGCAGGAGATGTTGACGATGTTGGGAAGCGTGAAGTTTCTGCATTATATATTTGAGAAGTGTGAACTGTCGTTCCAGTATACCAATTGGCAGTCTTTGAGCGTGGACAAGACGGAACAGTACGCAGGACACAGGTTGTTTGAGTTGATGGAGGTTTTATGCGCTGAGGTGGAAACTTTAAAAAGCGTGTGGCTTCAACAGCTGGTACTGAATGTCGGTAACGATGAGCCGCGACGACCAGTATCTGGACAGTATGAGAACGAGTGTGAGTCGGATGATGAATCTGGAGCTTCGAGACCTTTATTGGGATAAAATGCGGGGTTTTACAAGACGTTGGAGAAATTGAAACTCGCGACAATATATGGACAAAAGGGGGATTCGTTCCATTTAAATTTAAGCAATTATTATGCAAATTACCGCGCAGTGGCTTGTGGCACAGAGAGTTTGTTTGGGTTGTTGTATGAGTGTGTTCAACTAGGTTGGGAGATGGAGGATAATCCCTTGCTTGTGCCTGAGTGACTACAGTTGGACTGGTTATTAAAAGAGACGCACCAAACATTTTGTGACATTCAGAGCTCAGATTCAGAGCTTGTACACATCTACATAAAAATCATTATCTGCATCAAATGCCATCTTTTGTTGGCTTAACATGTCTACATGGTAGTATATACCAATTCAACTGAAGCATCAAACAAATTAACCAAAAGGCTGAGATTGTGTCTTTATTAATATATCTAAAAAATAGAGAAAAAATGCATAAACTTTAAAAAAAATACAGGTGGCTCCACCAGTCTGCAGAAACTAATAAAAACACTTAATGGTCAATATCCATGCAAAGAAGCATGGTGGTCTCTGGATTAGTTGTTCAGATACTTCAGCTTTTGTATCAAATTTTCCATTATTCTGAGGGATACTTTGGAGACATATAGCTTGGAGGATATGGGTAACAGAGACCTAATTTCAGGTTTCCACAGACACTTTTCATGGGCCTCCTTACATGACAAGAATGAAGATTCTAGGTCCAGTTGTTACAATTTGTACCCTGTTGACAGATAACCGCTTCTTTAAAGTTCTCAAAAATAGAGAAAAAAAATTGTAAAAATTTGAAAAAAAATAGAGGTGGCGCACCGAGTCTGCCAAAACTGATGGAACACGTCATGATCAATATGTATGCCAAAAATCATGAGCATCAGTGTTGTAGTTATTGAGATACTGGAGTTTTTGTATCAACTTTTTCATTATTCTGGGGGGGGGGGGTATTTTGGAGCCAAAGAGCTTAATGGATATGGGTAACAGAGACCTAATTTCAGGTTTCCATGGAGATTTTTCATGGGTCTCCCTGTGTGTAAAGAATGAAGATTCTAGGTCCAGTTATAATGCTTTGTGCACTGTTAACTGATGTTAATATCTTTAAAGGTCTCAAAAATAGAGAAAAAAATTCGAAAAAAGATCGAACAAATACATGTGGTGCCACCAGGCTGCAGAAACTGATGAAACACTCCATGATCAATATCCATGCAAACAATTATGGTGATCTCTGCATTAGTTGTTCAGATACTTCAGCTTTTGTATCAAATTTTTCCATTATTCTGAGCTGTATTTTGGAGTGCCATAGCTCAAAGGATATGGGTAACAGAGACCTAATTTCAGGTTTCGATGGAGATTTTTCATGGGTCTCCCTGTGTGTAAAGAATGAAGATTCTAGGTCCAGTTGTATTGATTTGTGCCCTGTTAACAGATGTTCATATTTTTAAAGGTCTCAAAAATAGAGAAAAAAAAATCGAAAAAAAGCCCGAACAAACACATGTGGTGCCACCAGGCTCCAGAAACTGATGAGTCACTCCATGATCAATATCCATGCAAACAATGATGGTGATGTCTGCATTAGTTGTTCTGATACTTCAGCTTTTGTATCAAATTTTCCATTAATCTGAGCTGTACTTTGGAGTGCCATAGCTCAAAGGATATGGGTAACAGAGACCTTATTTCAGGTTTCCATGGTGACTTTTCATGGGTCTCCCTGTGTGTCAAGAATGAAGATTCTAGGTCCAGTTGTATTGATTTGTGCCCTGTTAACAGATGTTCATATTTTTAAAGGTCTCAAAAATAGAGAAAAAAATCGAAAAAAAGCCCGAACAAACACATGTGGTGCCACCAGGCTCCAGAAACTGATGAGTCACTCCATGATCAATATCCATGCAAACAATGATGGTGATGTCTGCATTAGTTGTTCTGATACTTCAGCTTTTGTATCAAATTTTCCATTAATCTGAGCTGTACTTTGGAGTGCCATAGCTCAAAGGATATGGGTAACAGAGACCTTATTTCAGGTTTCCATGGTGACTTTTCATGGGTCTCCCTGTGTGTCAAGAATGAAGATTCTAGGTCCAGTCGTTAAAATTTGAACCCTGTTGACAGATAACTACATCCCTAAAGGTCTCAAAAATAGAGGAAAAAAATTGTAAAAATTTGAAAAATACAGGAAGCGCCACCAGTCTGCAGAAACTGATGAAACATCTCATGATCAATATGTATGCCAAAAATCATGTCCATCAGTGATGTAGTTAATGAGATATTGAGGTTTTTGTAAATTTTTGACTATTCTGGGGGGTACTTTGGGCCCCATAGCTCGAGGGATATGGGTAACAGAGACCTAATTTCTGGTTTCCATGGAGACTTTTCATAGGTCTCTCAGAATGTGAAGAATGAAGATTCTAGGTCCAGTCTTTACGATTTGTGCCCTGTTATCAGATGTTAACATTTTTAAAGGTCTAAAAAATAGAGAAAACAATTCGTAAAAAATCGAAAAATACAGGTGGCGCCACCAGTCTGCAGGAACTGATGGAACATCTCAACTTGAAAAGCTAGAATACGGGTAGTCAACAAGTGACTATGTGTATCCACCAAAATCAGAGTGGAATTGGTGAAGTGAGGCATGGATTGAGTGGCTAGGGGAAATAGAGTGAGGAGTGTTGTATATTAGCATGGATGTCTGCAGCCTAAATGTGCATGTAGGTTGTGCCACCTACCACAAATCCAGAAAGCGTTCCAAGTTGTATACATATGCGACATTTTAGGCAGAAAAGTCAAACAACTGCAGAGATATGGGTGATTTTTGCCAACGGCAGCCAGACAGACGCTGTGCAAAAATGGTTGCAGGTGGCCCCTCCAGTTTTGTATATGATTAAGACCTATGTGAGATCTAAACACATGCACAATTTTGGCCAAATCGGTAAAATGGTTCCCATGATATGAGCTTGGATGTCTGCAGCATAAAATAGAATGTAGGTGGCGCCACCTGTCATAAAATCAAGAAAGTTGTCCAGGATGTATAAACCTGCAAAATTTTAGGCAGATATGTCAAACCAATGCCGAGATATGAGTGATACTATCCCATGGCAGACAAACAGACGGACGCTGTGCAAAAATCATTGCAGGTGGCACCACCAGTTTTGCGTATGATAAAGACCTGTGTGAGATCCATACACATGCAAAGTTTTGGCCTAATCGGTCAAATGGTTCCCGAGATATGAGCTTGGATGTCTGCAACGTAAACTAGAATGTAGGTGGCGCCAGCTGTCATAAAATCAAGAAAGCTGTCCAAGATGTAAACAAGGGACCTATAGGTCACGACGCTCAGCTGTTATATATGATAAAAAAATATTATTAAGAAATGAGGCACATGCTGGTTTTGTGTGGTAATAAATATAAGCTGTATTATGAGTTGTTGTTGTTTAGCTTATGTATGATTTTGATAGTACCTTTGGAGACAGGGAGAGGATTGATTTCATTTATTTTATTAACAAATGGAGTACTACTGTCACACATATTTTGACTTGGCCATATAACTTATGAGCAGAACATATAATATAAGAGTTTAACTATTTATTAAAAAAATTACAAATATTGTCCCAAATATAATTTTTATTAAAAATAATAAGAGAATCATATGATTTTTAAAAATGAAATATAACTGATATGATTATTAAAATAATAATAAAGAATATATTCATGAATGCATTCATGAATACATTTTGAAAGTATTTGCACGAGTATTCATATACTTTCATTTTTACCTGAATTCCCATTCTTTATGCAAGCAATTTTATGATGGAGTACATAATCATATTCGTATTTAAATACAATTACAAAGTATTCGCACCATGTCTGGTATTTATTCAGTTTTCACCAAAAAATGATGTTGAGAATCCAGAATATACAAAATTCACACATTTAAATAATGATCATAAGTACCTGGTTTTATGGCTTTTATTTATATTAAAAAAATAACTGTAAAAAATTCATTTTGGACTAATTTCACATCAATGTACACACTAGACACAGTAGGAATCTAGATTAATATTATCAACTGCATCTTTGTCTATCATTAATTTCCTTCATATAATCCCTAATGATTAGTAATGAATAATATGATTTACTTCTTTATCATTAAAATTGAACTGAAAAATGCCATAGGTGACTGCATGGTGTTATTTGGAATATGTGACATTCTACCCATCGATACAAGATTCTTATATCATCAGTAACTGCAAGTTAATTTCCTGTTATTATAAACTAACAAATTCCTTTTCTATTTTTCTTTAATTTGTTATTAAAAACCAATAAAAAATTATTAATTTATTGTTTATTGTTATGTTGTTGGTTAAAACTACTAGATGAGTTGGATTGGACACCTGAATCAACTGTGGCTGGCCATAAGCTGCCTGGATTCTCGCCTCCAGCGTGCATAGTTTGATGAAAGGTCAACAAGGTCAACATACAGGTGACTCAAGAGGGGCTGGAGAGAGCCAAAGTCTGACAGGGTCTCATAAAAAACATTAATAAAAGCTACAATATTTGGCCAATTTCTTTCAGCTTTCTAAACTAAAAAGATGAAATCCTTATGTGTGCATGATATGAAAATTATATCAACAGTGCTCACGGGCAACAAACGTGCCATGGTCACAGTTGGGCAAAATTTAAGGTACTAATTTTATTTTTATACTAATAACTTTAATAATGTTTAATGATTAAATAATGTTACATCCCTGACAAAAAAATCTCTAGCTTCAGCAATGCCCTTGTTAAGGGAGTAAATATATTTCTTGATTTTTTACAAAGTGCATTATGTTTGGGCCCATAACTTAAAACAATTACGCAATACTGACATCATTCTGGCATGTGCATAGAGAATGAAAAATATGTATATTATTTATGATTAAAGTCAGATCAGTGGTTTTGATATTAGGCAGTCTTGAAGTATAACAATGGGTTTTTAATGGAAAAATGAAGTTTTTCATTAATATCTCGAAGGTATTAAGTCCTAGTGACCAAATTCTTGGCATGGTAGGGGATTTTGGAGACGTCTAACTGTATGCCGAATTTAAGGAACTTAGAGCTGAAGCTGGGGAGCTGAGCTCTTGCAAACTGCATAACACTAGCTTGATGTTAACAATATGTTACATGGTGCTTGAAAACTTGAGTAAAATCTAGTTTTTGATCAAATGGTTTCAAATTTATGGTGTTAACAGTTGAAATGCTAACAAAAACATGCTGTGAAAATTAAATCCACAGTACTTACAGGAAAAAAAACGTGCCATGGTCAAAGTTGGGCAAAATTTAAGGTACCAATTTTTTATTTTTATTAATATTTTAAAAAATTTAAAAGATTTTCATCTAATTTTGGGTATACAATTTAATTTTGATTAAAAAAAGGTTTTGAAAAAAAATTTGAAAAAAGGTCCATAGCTTTAACGTTTTTTGTGTTAAGTGATCAAATATCTTTCCTGATTTTTTACAAAATGCATTATGTTTGGGCCCATAACTTTTTTAAAATTAATAAATAATACAGACATAATATCTGGCATGTACATAGGAACTATATAGAGGAATATTTATGGTAAATATGAGGAAAAACAGATAAGTGGTTTTGATATTAGGCAGTCCTGAAGTGTGAAAATAGGTTTTATTAAAAAAATTGAGGTTTTTCCTTAATTTCTCAAAGGAACGAAGTTGCAAAGACCCAGTTTTCGGCTTGGTAGGAGATCTTGGGGACATCTAACATAATGCCGAATTTTGGATTCCTAGGTCTGGACTAATACCTTTATTTCACATTCAAGGGAATACTGTGGTTGCCTTTATATTGGCGGGGCTGAATTTTCGCGGTTTTTTTATTTTTAAAAGTTTCACGGGGTTCCATTTTCGCGCTCTATCATTGGTCTAGTAGTATATTTTACTATCAAAAAATTATTTCATTAATCGGTGATTTCACCAATATCTAGGTCTGCTATTTCTCTGTCCGGATATCGCATGTTCGAACATTCACGGACGGCTGAGCCGACGCCTGCGGGAAGCATTGACCGTTCAGGTAGCAAGAAGTTCAGGGCCGAGGCTCATTAAAAACAACTCACATGTTATTAAGGTGTGTCGAGAAACCGACCTGAAACTACAAAGCCGTATATTAAGTTTGTTTAGGGAAACTGTCTTGATAAGGGTATCTTACTCCTGTTAATTAAAAGTCGATTCGTAATCACCTGCTCAACCAACAAGGGACGCCTGTAGGAGCCCCCTTGTTTCAGTATCAAAGGCAGGGATGTGCCCAGATTAATCTGAGTGCCGTTTATGTTGCTAATTACTTCCATATAGATGGATGAAGGAACCGTATTCAGTTTCTTACAGTTAGAATCTGAAGCAAAACATAATATTCCACTGTTTTACGGCACTTCGGCCCCAAAATGAACTGTGACCTTTCAAATATATTCAAAATTCACGTCATCATAGCCACTCATACATCGTTTTCGAGTCATGATTTCACAGAATTAGTCCTTTATACAGTTACAAGGTGGCGCAGCCCTAGCGGCTACGTTCACTACCTTTGTGGCAAATTTTATTCAATAACATGACTAAATACGGTACAATGTGAAAGAGTACTTCTACTCAATATTCATTTTTAGCGGTTCTGGATGTCATCTAACTTGGCACACATACACGTAATTTTTTAATATTACTGCCCAGCGGGCACTGACACTTTGCAGTCATGTGGCGGGGGACAGGAAAAACTGCCGGGCGCGTCTGCCACGTCTAGCACGCACTTGCAAAGGGGCACAGATTTTGCATCTAAGCCAACCGATATTATTTTAAATGGGCCCTGTCATTCTCCCTGAATCATTTAACGTACATGCACCAGGCTGGATGAACATCACTACACAGCTGAAGATAAATCTCAACTGTCGCAAACTCTCGGCAGCTTCTGAAATAATGATCATGGTCTTGTACATATGCATTCAAAACTGCGTGGTTTCAATTTCGCGGTCAGAGAGCGACCGCGAATATCGCGATAAGAAGACAACCACAGTAATACATTTAAGTTTATATATTATTTAAGCATATCCACTTTTTCCATTAAAATAGTTTTTATCTGATTATTTTTTTTTTATTTACAAGTTTTATAAATTTGTATTAAAAAAACACTGAAAATATAAGTTAAAATATTAGAATTTTTTGTTGCAATCATTATACATCCAGAGTGTAGCTCGTATTGGGTCATATTATGCATACACATATATTTTTATTATTTTTAAATCACAAATTTTTAAACTGAATTTTAAACAAAATAATGCCACAACATGGCATCTGCAAGATTATTCCTTGAATCACTATTAAAAAGTTTTGCACATTGGAGTTTTCAGTACATGCTTAATCTTATTCACCAAAATAAAATAAGATTCTGTAAATTTGGTAAAATTATAACATCTTTTCAAATAAAGTATACACACTGTTGGTTGAATGAGGGACAAACAATATCATTATGCTAATTACAATCTAAGCTTTAATTTATTCCTGGAATTAATAGTCAATTTCACACCTGGTGAAGTTTTTACTCTTCTCAAGGAAGGAATTACTTATCTGATGAACATCCACACTTTCATAGCAATACACCACTTTGTAGACACAATTAAATGTGCACTTTAATCATTGTAACACTGGTGGTAAATACAAAATCTAAAATGTAGCATAGCCAAGAATAAAATGAAATACAGAAAATTATAACATTCATCTAATAAATGCATCATCTAGGTGGGGGGGGGGGGGGGTGTGCAGGGCAGAGGGGAAGCCTGCTAGTAGTGGCCCAGCTGAGCCAAGGCAAGCTGCCTGGGGTGGGTTACATAATGCAAGTGAAGGCTTTACTACTAGGTGGGCTAGATGTAAACAACACTTGACAAGGTGTATGAAAACTTGAATAAAAGCTACTCTTTTCAATCAATTCCTTTGAAATTTCAGATTTTAAAAGATTAAATCCTTATGTATATATGCTGTGAAAATTAAATCAACAGTACTTAGGGGAGACTGGGGAGGTGTGGGTCACAGGGAGGGGTGGGCCATCCTTCTCTGTGGACTAAGTGTTGGAAGGGGAATCCCCATGCTCTGATCACATGATCCTTCCCAGGGGTCTCCACTTACAGACCACAGCAAGGAAGACATCAGAAGTCTCAATCACCAGATCTTTACCAATCGTCATTAATCCTGCATGGTGAGTAAAAAATTCACTTTCACTTTCAATTCCCCTGCTCCCCAAATTTTTAGGACATTGCCTAGAACTGTTGGTTTAACTTTTTCAGTTATATCAAACCTGTATTTTGAGGGAGTAAAATTATGATAATTTCCCTTTAAAAAAATATGGCTGCCTGTTTCCATCAGGGTCTACTGTTGGGGAGGTGTGGGCCATGAAGCTGTGGGAGGAGTGGGCCAGTGGCCAACCTCTCCCCTCCCGTGGCCCACTCCTCCCGTCTAAAATGATATATATTAAATGAATATCAAATGTTTTTGTTTTTATCCAAATAAATCTTTTTTCAATTGCAGCAGAAGACAACATGCCATTCAAGTACAAAAGAAAGCGCGAGACATTTGGTCAGACTTCTGCAGCTGCTATGCAGGTAGCAGTCACGGCTGTTCTTAATGGTGAAAGTGAAAGGAAAGCCGCCAAAAGACTGAATATATCAAGGTCAACACTGCAACGATATGTGAATAAGGCCAGAACTGATGGAATTGGCAAAATCAGACTGACACCAAATTATTCAAATTGCTTGATTTTTAATCAAAGTCAGGAAACTGAACTGGTACATTATCTACAGACAGCATCCAGAATGCATCATGGATTGACAACAAAGGCAACCCGGGAGTTGGCATATGAATATGCGCATATGAATAATATAACGGTTCCTGAAACATGGAACAGGAATAAAATTGCCGGTTGTGATTGGCTTCGGGGTTTCCTGTCACGCAATAAAGAACTAAGTGTTCGCTCCCCAGAAGCAACAAGCATTGGCAGAGCAACAAGCTTTAACCGGCCAGCAGTAAACAAGTTCTTCACAAACCTGGAAACGGTTATGAAGAGGCATCAATTTCCACCCAACAACATTTATAATATAGATGAAACTGGCCTCACAACAGTTCATAAACCACCCAAAGTCATTGCCACCAAAGGGGAAAAGCAAGTAGGACAAATAACATCAGCAGAAAGGGGGACTCTCGTCACGATGGTTGGGGCTGTCAATGCTGTGGGTAACACCATACCTCCTCTTCTGATATTTCCCCGTGTACATTTCCGGAATCACATGATTGCCGGTGCACCACCAGGTACCATAGGTTCTGCAAATCCAAGTGGTTGGATCACTGCAGAAATCTTTGAAACATGGCTTGAACATTTTATTGAACATTCACATTCTAGTAAAACAAAACCTACACTTCTTATCATGGATAACCACAGCTCACACATATCCTTAGCTGTGATTGATAAAGCAAGGGAGAATGGTGTAATTCTTCTGACTTTTCCACCTCACACCAGTCACAAACTTCAGCCCCTGGACCGTACTGTATATGGTCCCCTGAAGAAGTATTTCAATGCAGCATGCAATGAGTGGCAGCTAAGCAATCCTGGGAAACCCATGACAATTTATGAAATAGCACAGTGCTTGGGAAAGTCATATGCCCAAGCGTTTTCTGCAGAAAACATTCTATCAGGATTTCGTGTGACAGGGATTTTCCCATATGACAGCAATGTGTTCAGTGAAGATGAGTTCTTAAGCTCTTATGTAACAGATCGAGAAATGCCACAGGAACCAGCAAGTGCAGAGCTTTCTGCTGATGAACCTCAGCTGCCACAGACTGGGTCCAACCAAGCTCCTGCTGCAGAGGCGACTGTCGAACAATTGTCAGAAACTGGAAATCACCCAGCCACAACTACGACAGAACTAGAGTCTCCGTGTAAAACAACTGAAACCCAAAGCACTGCTCAGCATGGCGATAAAAGAGGACAACCAGAATCAGCTCTGCCAGCAGAAAAAGAACCGGAACAAATCCAAACAGGAGTTCGCAAACCTGATATGGAACAAACGCCAAGCCATAATTCAGATCCACCTGAGTATAGGAATGATGAAACTGAAAAGGCCACCATTTCAAAGGAATCTGAGCCACAGCCAGGCAGTAGTGGTAGGCCTAAACACTGGTCACCAGAAGATATACGGCCATACCCCAAAGCGGGGCCAAAGAAGACCAACCGCGGGAAACGACAAAAGAGTCAAACCATGATACTCACCGATACACCATCCCGAATGCAGCTTGCACTGAAAGATTCCCAAAAGAGGAAAATTTCTAAATCCACTGGTCATGTTCAAGCAAAAAGAAAATTAAAAATGAAGACCAAAGAAGAACAACAGAAAAAAAATCATGAATCTGAAAGTGACAGCTCTTCAGAAAATCAAAATCAAATAGAATATGATGATGACACAGACAGCGAAGATCTCAATACTGAAACATTTGATGCCAGGGAACCGAGTATGGAAAACCTGACTCAGGAGGATTTTGTACTGGTAGAATATGCAACGAAAAAATGAAGAAGTTCTTTGTGGGAAAAGTTACAGAAAAATGCTCTGAGGACAATACAGTGGAGGTGAAGTATCTAATTCGTATGCCAAAAAAGGATACATTACGTTTTGTTTTTCCGGACAAAGAAGACATCGACAGTGTGCCAGTTGGAGATATTGTCATGATCCTTCCAAGGCCAATGCAAGCTGGAGGAACAAAGCGCGCCTCTAGTCAATACATTTTTGATGTTGACCTTAGTGCTTATTTCTGAGAAACCAGTTGTAAACATATGACCATTACTCATATTTGACTCATTAGATTGCAATAAGTATTATTTAATTGTCAGTTTAAGACTGTGCCTTCTTTGATGAGGATTAGGCCTAAGATGTCTATGATCCATAAAAGTATTTCTAATTTGCCGATTTGAGACGTTGTCGTCTTTGCTGAGGCTTAAGATGTCTATGATTCCTAAAAGTATTATTTAATTGCCGGTTTCTAAGAAACAAGTTGTAAACATATAATTATTACTCATATTTGACTCATTAGTTTGCAATAAGTATTATTTTATTGCCAGTTTGAGACTGTGTCCTCTTTGCAGAGATTGTGTCTTCTTTGCATATGTCTATGAATCATAAAAATTGGTAATCACTATTGTAGGCCTACATACTGTGTTTTCATTATCTTACATTCATAATACAGGTTCTAGCGGTAGACTTGTGTTGGCCCATCCCTCCCTACTATGTGGCCCAGGCCTCCCAATATGAGGGAGGTCTGGGCCACTTAACATATATGATTATATACCATGATTCTAAAAAAATGCAAAGGCATATGTACCATGCAATATGCGAAATTTGTAGTAAATATATGCAAGGTTCTTAAAAATATCAAATATCCAATATTGTGTTCAACGCTTTCACTTAAAGGGCAAAAAGATAAAATGTGGCCCACACCTCCCCAGTCTCCCCTACAGAAAAAAAAACATGCCATTGCCAAAGTTGGACAAAATTTAGGGTATTGATTTTTTATTTAAGCTTATAACTTGAAAAATTTGCAAAATTCAGATCTAATTTTGGGTAAACAATCGAATCTTGATTAAATAAAGTTATATTCCTGACAAAAAGTCTCCAGCTTCAGCAATTCTCATCTTAGGTGAGTAAATATATTTCTTGATTTTTAAAAAAGTGCATTATGTTTGGGCCCATAACTTAAAAAAAATACACAATACTGACATCATTTCTGGCATGTGCATAGCGAATGTATAGAAAAATACGTATATTATATATGATCAAAGTCAGATCAGTGGTTTTGATATTAGGCAGTCTTAAAGTGTAACAATGGGTATTTAATGGAAAAATGAAGTTTTTTGTTGATATCTCGAAGGAATTAAGTCCTAGTGACCAAATTCTTGGCATGGTAGGGGATTTTGGAGAAATCTAACTGTATGCCAAATTTAAGGAACTTAGAGCTGAAGCTCGGGAGCTGAGCTCTAGCAAACTGCATAACACTAGCAATATGTGACATGGTGCTTGAAAACTTGAATAAAATCTACAGTTTTTGATCAACTGGTTTCAAATTTTTGGTGTTAATAGTTGAAATGATAACAAAAACATGATGTGAAAATTAAATCCACAGCAGTTACAGCAAAAAATCGTGCCATGGTCAAAGTTGGGCAAATTTTGAGGTACCAATTTTTTATTTTTTCTAATATTTTAAAAAATTTAAAAGATTTTGATCTAATTTTGGGTATACAATTTAATTTTGATTAATAAAAGTAATATTACTGGAAAAAAAGTGCTTAGCTTTAACAAGTTTTGTGTTGAGTGATAAAATTTCTTTCCTGATTATTTACAAAATGCATTATGTTTGGGCCCATAACTTTTTTAAATTATATAATACAGACCTAATTTCTGGCATGTACATAGGAATTATATAGAGGATTATTTATAGGAAATATGAGGAAAAACAGATGAGTGGTTTAGATATTAGGCAGTCCTGAAGTGTGAAAATAGGTTTTTAATAAAAAATTGAGGTTTTTCCTTAATTTCTCAAAGGAATGAAGTCGCAAAGACCCAGTTTTCGGCTTGGTAGGAGATCTTGGGGACATCTAACATAATGCTGAATTTTGGATTCCTAGGTCTTACGGTTTCAAAACGTGCCACATCTACGGACGGACGGACGGACGGACAGACGGAAGGACGACGGACAATGGTCCACGACTATAGCTCAGCTGAGCTAAAAACTGCAAAATTTTAGGCAGATATGTCAAACCACTGCTGAGATATGAGTGATACTATCCCATGGCAGACAAACAGACGGACGCTGTGCAAAAATCGTTGCAGGTGGCACCACCAGTTTTGCTTTGA
Source organism: Sipunculus nudus (assembly GCA_026874595.1). Taxonomy (NCBI): domain Eukaryota; kingdom Metazoa; phylum Annelida; class Sipuncula; order Golfingiida; family Sipunculidae; genus Sipunculus; species Sipunculus nudus. Next base: position 2,713,661 of record CM049317.1, read on the forward strand.
GATAGAGCTATGTGAGATCTATACACATGCAAAATTTCGGTCAAACGGTTCCCGAGATATGAGCTTGGATGTCTGCAGCGTGGACATGAATGTAGGTGGCGCCACCTGTCGAAAATCAAGAAAGCTATCCAGGATGTATACGTATGCCGAATTTCAGGTGAATTAGTCAATTCACTGCAGAGATATGAGTGATTCTAACTCAAGGCAGATGAACAGATAGACACTGTGCAAACATGGTTGCAGGCGGCGCCACCATTTTTTTGTGTATGTTATAAAGCTATCCAAGCGCTACATTTGTATAAAAAAATTTTCCTGTTCGGTCAAACGGTTCCCAAGATATGAGAGTTTATGTGTGGAAACAGACGCACAAATGGACGCTGGGCAGAGAGCAAAGGTCAGAGGTCAACGCAAATTAGTTAGGCACCAGTTCACATGTGATCCGATAATTGGTGCAAGTTTTGGAAAAATCGGTCTAGAAGTCTCAGAGGAGTTCTCCAGAAACTAATGCCAAGGCGGTGGCGGCGGCGCAGGCGGAACCCCGTCAAAAACATAGTATCCGCAAAACTTTGTTCAAAGGATATGGGTAACAGAGAACTAATTTCAGGTTTCCATGGAGACTTTTCATGGGTTTCCCTGTGTGTCAAGAATGAAGATTCTAGGTCCAGTCATTACGATTTGTACCCTGTTGACAGATAACTACATCCTTAAAGGTCTCAAAAAAAGAAAAAAAAAATTGTGAAAATTTGAAAAAAATACATGTGGCGCCACCAGTCTGCCGGAACTAATGGAACACCTCTTGATCAATACGTATGCCAAAAATCATGACCATCAGTGTTATAGTTATTGAGATGTTGCAGTTTGTTTTTATCAAATTTTCCATTATTATCGGGGGGTAATTGTAGGCCCCACAGCTCAAAGGATATGGGTAACGGAGACCTTATTTCAGGTTTCCATGGAGACTTCATAGGTCTCTTAGTGTGTCAAGAATGAAGATTCTAGGTCCAGTCTTTACAATTTGTGCCCTGTTAACAGATGTTCACATTTTTAAAGGTCTAAACAAGGGACCTATGGGTCACGGCGCTCAGCTGTTATATATGATAAAAAAGTATGATTTAGAAATGAGGCACATGCTGGTTCTATGTGGTAACAAAAATAAGCTTTATTATGATTTGTTGTTGTTTAGCTTATGTATGATTTTGATAGTACTTTGGAGACGGGAAAGAGGATTAATTTAATTTATTTTACTAACAAATGGAGTGCAATTGTCACACAGATTTTGACTTGGCCATATAACTTATAAGCAGAACATATAATATAGGAGTTTAACTATTTATTAAAAAAAATTACAAATATTGTCCCAAATATAAGAGAATATTATGATTTTTTCAAATAAAATATGACTGAAATGATTATTAAAATAATATTAAAGAATATATTCATGAATGCATTCATTAATACATTTTGAAAGTATTTGCACTGGTATTCATATACTTTCATTTTTACCTAAATTCCCATTCTTATGAAAGAAATTTTATAATGGAGTACATATTCATATTCGTGTTTAAATACAATTGCAAAGTATTCGCACCATGTCTGGTATTTATTCAGTTTTCACCAAACAATGATGTTGAGAAACATATAATATAAGCGTTTAACTATTTATTAAAAAAATTACAAATATTGTCCCAAATATAAGAGAATATTATGATTTTTTCAAATAAAATATGACTGAAATGATTATTAAAATAATATTAAAGAATATATTCATTAATGCATTCATTAATACATTTTGAAAGTATTTGCACTGGTATTCATATACTTTCATTTTTACCTGAATTCCCATTCTTATGAAAGAAATTTTATAATGGAGTACATATTCATATTCGTGTTTAAATACAATTGCAAAGGTTTCGCACCATGTCTGGTATTTATTCAATTTTCACCAAACAATGATGTTGAGAATCCAGAATATACAAAATTCACACATTTAAATAATGATCATAAGTACCTGGTTTTATGGCTTTTATTTATATTAAAAAAAATGTAATATATTCACTTTGGACTAATTTCACATCAATGTACTAACTATAGACACAGTAGGAATCTAGATAATAATATTATCAACTGCATCATTGTCTATCATTAATTTCCTTCATATGATCCCTAATGATTAGTAATGAATAATATGATTTACTTTTTTATCATTAAAATTGAACTGAAAAATACCATAGGTGACTGTATGGTGTTATTTGGAATACGTGACATTTTATCCATCGATACAAGATTCTTATATCATCAGTAACTGCAAGTTAATTTCCTGTTATTATCAACTAACAAATTCCTTTTCTATTTTTCTTTAATTTGTTATTAAAAACCAATAAAAATTTATTAATTTATTGTTTATTGTTATGTTGTTGGTTAAAACTACTAGATGAGTTGGGTTGGACACCTGGATCAACTGTGGCTGGCCATTATATAATAAGCTGCCTGGAGCCCCAGTTTATGACTCGCCTCAAGCATGCATAATTTGCTGAAAGTTCAACAAGGTCAACATACAGGTGACTCAAGAGGTGCTACAGAGAGCCTTAAGGTCTGATATGGTCTCATAAAAACATTAATAAAAGCTACAATTTTTGGCCAATTTCTTTCAGCTTTTTAAACTAAAAAGTTGAAATCTTTATGTGTGCATGATATGAAAATTATATCAACAGTGCTCACATGAAACAAACATGCCATGGTCAAAGTTGGGCAAAATTTAAGGTACTGATTTTATATTTATACTAATAACTTATAAAATTTGAAAAATTCAGAACTAATTTTGGGTATTCAATTGAATCTTGATTAAATAATGTTACATCTCTGACAAAAAATCTCTAGCTTAAGCAATCCTCTTGTTAAGGGAGTAAATATTTTTCTTGATTTTTTACAAAGTGCATTATGTTTGGGCCCATAACTTAAAACAATTACGCAATACTGACATCATTTCTGGCATGTTCATAGAGAATGTATAGAAAAATATGTATATTATATATGATTAAAGTCAGATCAGTGGTTTTGATATTAGGCAGTCTTGAAGTGTAACAATGGGTTTTAAATGGAAAAATGACGTTTTTCATTAATATCTTGAAGGTATTAAGTCCTAGTGACCAAATTCTTGGCATGGTAGGGGATTTTTGAGACATCTAATTGCATGCCAAATTTTAGGAACTGAGAGCTGAAGCTGGGGAGCTGAGCACTTGCAAACTGCATGACACTAGCTTGATGTAAACAATATGTTACATGGTGCTTGAAAACTTGAATAAAATCTACAGTTTTTGATCAACTGGTTTCAAATTTTGGGTGTTTACAGACAAAATGCTAAAAAAAAACATGCTTAGAAAATTAAATCCACAGTACTTACAGGAAAAAAACGTGCCATAGTCAAAGTTGGGCAAAATTTAAGGTACCAATTTTTTTTTTGTTAATATTTTAAAATTTAAAAGATTTTGATCTAATTTTGGGTATACAATTTAATTTTGATTAATTAAAGTTATATTACTGGAAAAAAAGTTTATAGCTTTAACATATTTTGTGTTAAGTGATCAAATATCTTTCCTGATTTTTTACACAATGCATTATGTTTAGGCCCATAACTTTTTAAATTTACATAAAACAGACATAATTTCTGGCTTGTACATAGGAACTATACAGAGGAATAATTATGGTAAATATGATGAAAAACAGATGAGTGGTTTTGATATTAGGCAGTCCTGAAGCGTAAAAATAGGTTTTTAATAAAAAATTGAGGTTTTTCCTTAATTTCTAAAAGGAACGAAGTCGCAAAGACCCAGTTTTCGGCTTGGTAGGAGATCTTGGGGACATCTAACATTATGCTGAATTTTGGATTCCTAGGTCTTACGGTTTCAAAACGTGCCACATCTACGGACGGACGGACGGACGGACAGACGGACGGACCGACGGACGACGGACAATGGACCACGACTATAGCTCAGATGACTTATAGTCAGCTGAGCTAAAAATAGAGAAAAAAATTTGTAAAACAATGAAAAATACAGATGGCGCCACTGTCATAATGAGTAAGATTTCCTTATAGTCATAAGCGGCTAGCTTCGCCTTGATGTAAGCGGCCCGAGCACATGTACCAGTCTATCGTGATGGCCGTGTAACCGGACGCATGTGAATAAACCAGAGTTGTTTGTTAACCTTTGCGGTTGTTAATTCCTTTACTGGATTACTCCGTTCGTGACATGGTGGCAGCTCAATAATTTAGCATGGCCAAGCTTAACCCACCAGAGCCTCTGGACTTTCCAAGCCCGCATAACTGGCTTGAATGGAAGAAACGTTTTCAGCGGTACCGGCTGGCCAGTAAACTTCATAAAGACGATGGCGCCGTGCAGGTAAGCACTTTAGTGTACACGATGGGGCCGGAGGCCGAAACTTTACTAGAATCGTTCAGTCTCGACGAGAAAAGCCAGGAAGACTTTGAAATTGTGCTAGATAAATTCGATCATCATTTCTCCCCTACCCCAAACTATATTCATGAACGTGCACTGTTTAATCAACGATGTCAAGCGGAGGGTGAAAATGTGGAGGCGTTCGTCAGAGCCCTGTACGACCTCGCGGCTAAGTGTGATTTTAAGGCCAATAAGAATGAAAATATACGGGACAGGCTCGTTGTCGGATTAAGAGACAAGCAGTTGTCTAAAGATCTTCAGTTCCGTAGTGATTTGACTTTAGATACGGCAATAGAAATTGCTAGGCATCATGAGCAAATACAGGTGCAGGTGTCAGCACAGCAGCATGATAACCGTGCTAAGGGCCTTGATGAGATTAAAAGAAATTCCTTTGCCAGATATAACAGACCGCACAGACAAAAGCCGGCTGCATTCAGTCATTCATCAACACGTAGTCAAAGCCCATGTGGGAGATGTAATAAAATTCATCCCAGAGGTCAGTGTCCTGCATTTAGAGCAGAATGTAGAAAATGCAGAAAACGCGGACATTTTGCTATATGTTGTCGCACCCGTGTAAACAGAAATGCCAAGGACACAAAATCTAGCAACATTCGTGAAGTTTCCAGTCATTCATCGCAGCCATTTTTGCTGGATACTGTGAATACTAACATAGCACAAATGCCGTGGCTGGTGACATTGCCAATCAAGGGTTGCAATACAACATTTAAGATTGATTGCGGAGCAGACGTTACTGTAATTTCAAAAGAAACGTATGAGACCATGCCAATTCAACCTAAATTAAAGCCAACGGATAATGAACTGAAAACAGCTGCTGGATCTAGACTTCCATGTCATGGAGTTTTCAGGGCCAAAACTAAGTATAGAGGGCGCCACTTCAGAGAGACTATCTATGTAGCTGATTGCACTGGAAATTTATTGAGTAGAGGCATGAGCATGAAACTAGGCATCCTCACATTAAATGTTGATGAGTGCAAGACAGATCTCACAGAGCAGGTATTTGGTGAGATAGGTGAGATGAAAGGTGAACCTTACAAAATTCAACTCCGTGATGATGTGCAACCATATCATGTTGCTGCTGCAAGGAGAGTCGCCATTCCATTGATGGATAAAGTTCAACAAGAATTGCAGCGCATGGAGCGATTAGGCGTGATCAAAGAAATTACAGAGCCTACTGATTGGTGCGCCCCTATGGCCGTTACTCTCAAGAAGAATGGCGATGTACGTATATGCGTCGATCTCAGACAACTAAACAGAGCTGTGAAGCGTGAGCGCTATACACTACCGACAATTGAAGATATCACTACAAAATTACAAGGATGTAAAATATTCACCACACTAGATGCCGCTAGTGGTTATCATCAAATACCTCTTGATGAAAACAGTGCTAAATTAACAACATTCATGACTCCATTTGGGAGAAGAATGTATACCAGACTACCATTTGGAATTACGTCTGCGAGTGAATTATTTCAGCGCCGTATGTCTGACGTGCTTGATGGGCTAGGTGATGGTATTGCCGTGTTCCAAGATGATATAATTGTAGCCGGATCTACTCTTGAAGAACATGATGCTAGGCTTGAATGTGTATTCAAAGCAATCATTGATGCAGGCTTGAAATTGAACAAGCAAAAGTGTGAGTTTAGACAGGAAGAGCTAGATTTCCTGGGACATAGATTTAGTAAAGAGGGCATGAGTCCATCACCAGAGAAGGTCAGAGCGATCAATGAAATGAAACCACCGACCAATGTCACTGAACTACGCAGGTTGTTAGGCCTGGTCAACTATCTCGGTGGATATGTGCCGAATTTGAGCAAAATTCTACATCCTCTAAATGAGCTTCTTAAAGCTGATACAGTTTGGACATGGGGTAAACCACAAGATGAGGCCTTCAGAGAAATTCGGAAACAATTAACTAGTGCTCCAACATTGGCTTACTATGACCATCAGAAGCCAACAGTAGTTACAGCTGATTCAAGTAGTTATGGACTCGGGGCAGTCATCATGCAGGGTGGAAGACCCATAGCGTACGCCTCGCGCACATTGTCAGATAGTGAGCGAAATTATGCGCAGGTGGAAAAGGAGTGTTTGGCGCTAACCTGGGCCTGCGAAAAGTTTCACAGATACCTGTATGGGTTACATTCCTTCAGACTGGTCACTGATCACAAACCCTTAGTTCCACTGATTAACAGCTGTGATTTGAACAAAGCACCACTAAGGGTACAGAGACTATTAATACGGCTCATGAGATACAACCCAGTTGCTGAATATGCACCTGGAAAAACCCTGACAGTCGCTGATACACTTTCCAGACAGCCGTTGGATACCACTGAAAGCATAACCTCAATTGAAGAAGTTACTTTCCATGAACAGCTAACACGCAGAACCTGGCCTGTTACTGATGATAAATTGGAGGACCTTCGGTGCGCCAGTGCCGCAGATACAAATATTAGTGCCGCTATCGAGATCACTCTAACAGGTTGGCCAAAATATGCCAGAGATGTTCCGGAATCCCTAAAGGACTGGTTTCAGTATCGAGAACACTTCTCCGTTGCTCATGGTCTGTTACTATATGATAGCAGAATTGTGGTTCCTGAGTGTAAACAGAGCGAGATTCTCCAGAAAATTCATATGGGCCACCAAGGAGTAAACAAATCTAAAGAACGTGCTGAAACATGTGTTTGGTGGCATGGCATAGGCAAAGACATTAAGAGTTTTGTGGCAAAGTGTGATTTTTGCCAAGAGCACAGAAATACTCAGCGGAGAGAACCGTTAAAAACCACCCCTATGCCTGATGGTCCATGGGAGCGAGTGGCTACAGACTTGTTCACATTTAAAGGGACCAATTACCTGATAGTTACCGACTACTATTCGCGGTATCCTGAGATTTTACATTTACCAGATAGCACAAGTCACACTGTGATATGCAAGCTCAAGTCAACATTTGCGAGATGGGGGATCCCACTTGAGGTCATGTCAGACAACGGACCTCAGTTCTCGTCCAACCAATTCCGCTTGTTCGCTCAGGAGTATGGATTTAATCATGTAACTTCGAGCCCAATGTATCCGCAAGCCAATGGAGAAGCCGAGCGCTTTGTTGGTATAGCCAAGAAAATACTGGCACAGGACGATCCTTTCATGGCACTGCTAGTCTACAGAAGCACTGCAAACACAAGCACAGGTGTGAGTCCAGCCATGCTCATGACCAATAGAAATCTTCGAACCACACTGCCTACAATGGTGAAAAATGTGCGCCCACAAGAAATTGATCACGATGCAGTGCACCAAAAAGATGCTCAGAGCAAGAAAGCATATGAGTTTTTCTATAACCGTAGGTATTCTGCCAGACCACTTAATGACCTTGAACCGGGCAACCTTGTTCGTGTTCGAGATGACACACAGGATAGATGGAGTGAACCTGCTAAAGTTGTTCAGTCCGCTAAATCGCCAAGGTCGTATCGTGTACAGTTCTCTGATGGAAGAACATACCGCAGAAATCGTCGACACTTACAACAGGGAGAGAATCCTGACACTACCCGGGATTCAGAGCCAATTCCAGGCGAGGAAAATACAAGTGACCTTGACCATACACAACCCAGTATGCCTGTTGAATTGACCAATGTACCTTATACCACACGAGCTGGCAGAGTTGTGAAATCTAAGAAAATATTGGACATGTGAGTTAGTTTTTCTGAAACAGTGAGTAGACGATAAGGCCAGAATAATGCCTGTCTGCTCTCTGAGTGAGTCAGGGTAGTCTACCCCTGTCTCACAGTTTGGTTGTAATTAAAGTAGGTGTGTAAGTTTGTTTTGTGACATACATCACAATCTGTGAAAGAACAATGAACCGTGTAATTCGTTTATTATAGCTGGATGTTTCATATTGTAATTCTTACATCATTGTGCGGATGTATCCCAATACATCTATTCAAAGTGGACAGTCTTTCTACATGAACATTTATATTGGTGACATGTATCGGTCTTTACTTTGAATGTCCTAGAAATTAAAGTCTCACATGTTTAAGTGCCATACCTAAAGAAAGCATGAAAAAGACTTGATAAGTGTAAATTCATAGCAATTTATTTTTGCTCTATAAGTACAGTAGATTTTGACATACATGGGTCATGTAAGGCTTAAAGAACTAACAACATATATATTTTATTTGTGATGTATTGGTTTATTGGTTAAAAGATATTTCATATCATTTTGAGGGGAGATGTCATAATGAGTAAGATTTCCTTATAGTCATAAGCGGCTAGCTTCGCCTTGATGTAAGCGGCCCGAGCACATGTACCAGTCTATCGTGATGGCCGTGTAACCGGACGCATGTGAATAAACCAGAGTTGTTTGTTAACCTTTGCGGTTGTTAATTCCTTTACTGGATTACTCCGTTCGTGACAGCCACCAGTCTGCAGGAACTGATTGATCATCTCATGATCAATATGTATACCAAAAATCATGACCATCAGTAATGTAGTTAATGAGATATTGAAGTTTTTGTATGAAATTTTTTACTATTCTGGGGGGTACTTTAGGGCCCCATAGCTGGAAGAATATGGGTAACAGAGACCTTAATTCTGGTTTCCAAGGACATTTTTCATCGACCTCTCTGAATTCCAAGTTACAAGATTCTAGGTACAGTGGTTATGATTTGTGCCTGGTTAACAGACAGACAGACAGACAGACGGACAACAAACAAAGAGTGATCGCTATAGCTCAGATGTCTTTCAGTCAGCTGAGCAAAAACTGAACAAATAAAATTAATTATGAATAAACGGGAAAAGAAATAGATAAAATGAGAGGTTTTAGATCATTGAGAAGTAGGTGGTGTGGAGTTCGGGGGAGGGGTAGGGAGGGCGCGTGTGCCGCGGGCCCTCTGGATCCGCTTCTGATATTAACATAAAAAACCAAACTTACCCACGATTCTTAAGTATCTCTTTGCACCAGGGGAGTATTAAGGGGTGATGATGTGGTTGCAGTACCAGCACCAAGTAAAGTAGCAGTTGTAGTAAGAGTAGCAGTAGTGGAATCAGTAGCAGTAGTAGTAGTAACAGTAGGCGATGCACTAGGTATAGCCTGTTTTTTTTTCTTTCAGGGATAATTTACTATATCTTAAATTCTTATTTGTTGCATGTGGGTATCCTGGTCCGCTTTGCGCTTGAGTCTCTGTTTCACTGTCCGGTACACCACTTTTTCTGAAGCTCAAACACATTGCTTCATATGTTTGTAATACCTGTTGGATTTAGTAAACACTTTTAAACAGCAAGTACATTTGTAAGTTCCATCTTCCGATATTTCTCTTGTGGCGTGAGGCTTAGGCGAACCAAAAGGTATCTGATCATCCTCCATGCTGATGAACTAATTGGCTAAACTTGGGAGAGTCCACTAGTTTTAAACCTAAAATGTTCACTGTTCCTTCTGATGAAAGAACAGTTAAAGTTGCTGACGGACGGACGGACGGACAATTAAATATAAATAATAAAAATTACATACTCAAAACCAATGAAGATCCTTTATCTCTAGCATGTCTTTTTTCACAACTGTGGGTAGTGGCAGCTGCTGTATATACTTATCATATGTCTCCATGTTTGCAAGTTGTATGGATTCAATAATAACTTTGACACACCAACTCTTTAAACTGGTGGAGGTAATGTCTTGATCCATGTTGAGTCAGCTAGGTGCAGTGGGCGAGTTAGGTATAATTATAGTGGTTACTTTTGGCTTGCTTTACAAGAAACGAAAGCAAGGCTAATCAATATTGATGAAGAGTCCATATAGAGAAGGTGTGTCCTTATATGGTAATGGGCGAAAACCTTAGCCCAGGACCATTCAAAAGCTGAATAGGTCTCATCATTAAACAAGAAATCTAACTTTATTTCTTTATGGTAATTTTTCACCACTTCATCAAACATGTGACCTGTGTTTGGGTACACATTAAAATATGTTTGATGCATCAAATGATCAGGGTTATCACAGTCCCGGAGAATATCATCCCCATCCCTAAATAAACACACTCATGTCATCAAACTCTCTTGCATTACATTAAACTATCTGGCACTCATCGATTCATCTACTTTCGCATGAGCCTCCTGTTCATAGGATTCTCACAGAACTTCCAACAATATTTTTCAATCAAATGGTACATATCACTGTACATTAAAACTCTTGTGAATGCGTCACCCTTATTGTCACAAGCCAAATCTCTTCAGCGCATTTGACCGCGACAAATTCATGCATGTCTCATGTTTTCAGCATATAATTCCAGTCATGCGCTGTGGGGATTTTGCGCCCTTGTCAGTGAGTGTGCATATTGCAGACCTGTCCAAGGTGACCTCAGCAGTTAAACTGGGAAGCTTCCTATTCACGCTTTATACGGACATAATCACTTTCCCGCACAAAAAAAAACAAGAAATCGCATCTGTACAGCCCATGCTCGTTCCACAAAAGCAATACTTTCTCATACATCTCAATCAAATCAGATCATAGAGTGTTTTAAATAATACACTGTACGTCGTTTGCATTCATATATACTTGTAACCGCCTAGGGCTTAAACTATGCGGTGGTTTCCATGTCAGCATCATGACTTGAGAATACAGCTCCAAATAAGCAATTAATTTCCTACTGTATTTAGGTTTCGCATCGTATCTCACACACTTTCTCATCCAATGCTGTGTTGCTTCCAAAAAACCTTCCATAATCTGTTGCATCAATATTTTTGCCGTAAAACCTTCAACCCTTAGATAGCCCCTTCCGTTACCTTTTCATATACATTAAATATGCATCATCCAATAACAAACGAGATGGCACTGCAGTACAGGTCATTCAAACAACGGGCTAAAAGTCCTCCTTTCTTACAGTTACACTCAGCAGCTCGGTACCCATTTACAGCCTGCGCCTTACTGGGTAACTTCTTCCCTCCAAACCTCCAATGAGCTTTCATATCACTCCCACACTTGCTGGTGAAAAATCATCCTTGGAGAGAAAGAACCTTGCTCCAGGAACATCTTTATACATTCAAGCAAAAATACAGCGTACTCACATAATGGCCATATATGCGCATTTACGGCCTGCAGTTGGTATGTTACAACAGGTTCGTACACACCTCTCTCCAGAGCTTCCTCACCGTTCATTACCCGTTCTCCAGACATTTTTATGCTTCATCGATACCAACAACTTCGCTGCCATTAAAGAAAATGACTGTCACTAAACCCTACGGAAAGGAAAACCTATAAACTACCACAACATTTTAAGGCCAAAATAAATAAAATGAAAGGTATGGTTTTCAGTTACAAAACCTTTTTTACCCGTTAGCAAAAAATAAAAACAAAAAATCAGTTTATTTTTTGTTTTCCCTATGATATGACATTTTTATCGAAATATACAAAAAATATAATAAAAATATCCCCCGCCCGCACTTGTTTATGATAAAGTGCTGAGAGACCATACCCTATTAGGCCTATTTGCTTGGCCTTGTGCCTCGTGTTTACACCGAAATAAGCCCGCCAACAGATCACGTGACTGCATGTGCCAACAGATGCATGACTATACATCATTGGAACACATATGCTTATAATTCAACTTTACTTCAATCAATTTGCTATAGCTATAATAGACATCTTTACAAGATGCACTGTACTGTACTTCCATTAATTCCGAAGGCAGATACCCCCTTGGTCAGAGTAATCATTAGTAATCATTAGACTCACCTCTGACAATAACAACACATCACTCATTTCCGCAGAACTAATGACAAATTATTCACGCTGTGGAGAACTATTTACCGACTCTCAGCATGAAAAGGATATAACTGCAAAGTTTTTATTACGCTAACAAAGAACACATCTAACTGTGGAACCTTACAACTGCTGAGAAATTTAACAACATCTGTGCTTGTGCACACTATTCTTACCAAAATAAATTTAAAAATATATACTTATTTTATGATATACCAATATAAACTTATAAATACACACTTATCTTATGATACACTTGAGAGACTGCAGGACTTTAAAACCATGTTTAACACTTTCTTAAGAATAAAAAAAAAAATACACCCTATTAACAAGACAATTTTACGTACAGTAAAATGTCTATTTTAACAACCCGTTTCAATAAACTATTTGACAATATCAACTAGCTTGTTGGTTTGTTTGTTGGGGGGCTCTGCCCCCACACCCCCCGTTTTGACCACTGGTCAATATAATTCAATGCTTTGTGTATGTAACTATGAGATGTTGAATAATGTTCTGTAATTTTGTGATTTTTATCTGTTATGGCAATTTGTTAGTAATTTGAACCAGAAATCTTTCCGGTAGTACACCATTTGAACAAAGATTTCTCAGCTTTGTATGGATCCAATTCTATGAATTGTAAAATACATGTTTTGGTAGGGAATAGGGATGTGCATTATATAACTTGAGCCCTTACTGACCCATTCACAAAGCATGTACATTGTAAAAAGGGACAGATTGTTGCTTATAATTACAGGGAAGTGGAAGGCTCCAAACCAGCATTCTGGCCAGATGATGTTGAATTTAGATCCCCAACACATGGGCAGGTGATATGTATCTGGTATACAATCATGATAAGGTGGTCTTTCCCTACAAGACTTCAAGTTTGTTGTTATGATGATCATTTTGTGAAATTGTGATGTTCTTTACTCATAAAAATCTATTTCACATGTAAAGTGTGTCTTTATAATGAGGTGCAAAGAATTCGAAAAAAAATATAAAATATCATCATGATGTTGTACTAGAGACTACCAATTATATATTTTGTTTAAAATGTTAATTTGTTGCAGCTGGCTAAACATCATAGTCAGAAGAGCTGAGAAAGATATATAAGCAGATGCAGGAGTATTTTCAGGTGACAAGTTGGGAATTGACAACAGAAAACTGCAAGATGAGGAGGACTCGGCCGTTTATTCTGTTGATCAAGACTCACTTATTTTTCATTGTTGTGGAGGATCAGGCCATAGTTGTTGCGCCAAAGAAATATTGTGGCACTGGATACATTGATGAAGGCATTATACATCTTTGACACCCATTATGCAAAAGAAATCAACCCTTTACTTTCATCTAGCATTATATTTATAAAACTGATGGACACAACTCTACTCCCAAAGAAAAACTGTGAAAAGAACTGTATTCTGAATGATGTGAATTAAAACTGAAATACCTCAGTATTTCAGGTGGTAAGTAAGGAATTTACAACGGAAAACTGCAAGATGAAGAGGACTCGGCCGTTTATTCTGTTGATCAAGACTCGCTCATATGTCATTGTTGTGGAGGATCAGGCCATAGTTGTTGTGCCACAGAAATATTGTGGCACTGGATACATTAATGAAGGCATTATACGTCTTTGACACCCATAATGCCAAAGAAATCAACCCTTTCTTTACATTCATCCAGTAATATATTTATAAAATTGATGGCCACAACTCTACTCCCAGAGAACAAAAACTGTGAAAAGCAGGCTTTGGTCAAGTACATGTACATGGTACTTGTACTTAAGTACAAATACCTGAGTACTTGCTCTGTACTTGTACTTGGCACTTTTTACCAAGTAAAGTACTTGCACTTTACTTGTACTTGTCAAAATGTACTTGAAAAATCAAGTATTAGTCAAGTACAAGATTAAAAAAAAATAGCTACTAACCATAAATACAGCATGAGGAAACATTGTGATGTTCAGAACATCTTCGTACTATGACAGACAGAAATTTGTTTGCCAGCTAGATCTCAGTCATCAACTGCTCACATTATAATCCTGAGGTTTAATAGGTGAATGAGTAATGGACTAAATGGAGGTAATGGCGGCATGACCTGTTTATTATATTTAATTTATTTTGAGCAGGTGTTTAAAACACCTGCTCAAAATAAATTAAATATAATAAACATAAAACATAAATATATGATAAACATAAGATTTTCAAACACAAGCAGCAAAATTTGTTCAAGCCATTGAAAGCCTCCTATACTTTGACTGCAAGACAGGATTTGATTACAGTATTTGATTAGTACAAACAAGGCCTCATTCACTGTGTGTGGCATCACTAATTAACTCATATATGTCATTGGGATTTTAAAATACAATATTTTAAATTTGATAATTTAGCGAGGAACACATACATTGGTGCTCAAACATGGTTTGTTGCACATCGTACGATAGTATGTTGTGAGCATTACCCATACATGGTGGAGGCTGTCCAGGTGTAATTAATGATTTGGCTTCACAATATTTTGTGGTTTAAACATTGAAAGGTATCTATCAACAGCGTCGTAGGTGTTTGTTAATCCCCACTTGCAACCCCACGGAAAAAAAACGGGGTGGGGAAAGGTTTAGAAATTGCATCAGTCGCCTGTTTGCCTCCTAACACTAAACATCGAAGCAGGTCAGGTACCGTATTTTGATCAGCTTTTGCAAATGGAATTGGTTAAATCGTTATGAATTATACGTAAATTAAAAGCTGATATATATATATATATATATATATATATATATATATATATATATATATATATATATATATATATATATATATATACATATATATATTTATTGGTAAATTTGTGGCAAATGGGCGGCTCATTTTTATATATTACTTGTAATAATTTTATGATTGTTGTGACGCACCAGTTTCTTTAGAGTAAGTTGAACTAAGCCAGTAAGGCCCCGGGAGATGGAAGAGGGGGTTCATAGAAAAATAAAAACGATACTGACAAAGGGAATAATGCAGAAAGTAGAAACAGAGCAGTTAGAAATGGCAGATTCCAATGAGGAGATAGATAGCCAGGGGGATTCGGAAAGTGAGTCTCAATTACAGAATGAATTGGAATTGTTGAGAAACAAGAAACAGAATTTGCTTAAAAAGAGAAAGAAATCAGCTTTGAGGCTGCAGATAGAAAACAAGTGACCCATGGGTCATGACGCTCAGCTGACTGGGAAGAGATTTGCAAAAGGAAATTTTATCATCAGAATGGTAGTATATACCCATTCAACTGAAGCATCAAACAGATTAACCAACAGGCCAAGATTTAGTCTGTATTTATATATCTCAAAAATAGAGAAAAATGTGTAAACTTTTAAAACTAGAATACGGGTAACCGACAAGTGACTACATGTATCTGCCAAAATTGGATAGTGAGGCATGGATTGAGTGGCAAGGGGAAATAGAGTGAGGTATGTTGCATATTAGCATGGATGTCTGCAGCCTAAATGTTTATGTAGGTTGTGCCACCTACCACAAATCCAGAAAGCTGTCCAAGTTGTATACACATGCAAAATTTTAGGCAGAAAAGTCAAACCACTACATGTATATGAGCGATTTTTGCCCATGGCAGACAAACACTGTGCAAAAATCTTTGCAGGTAACCCCTCCAGTTTTGTGTATGATAAAGACCTATGTGAGATCTAAACACATGCACAATTTTGGCCCAATCGGTCAAATGGTTCCTGAGATATGAGCTTGGATGTGTCCAGCGTTAACTTGAATGTAGGTGGCGCCACCTGTCATAAATCAAGAAAGCTGTCCACGATGTATAAACCTGCAAAATTTTAGGCAGTTATGTTGAACCACTACAGAGAAATGAGTAATTTTAGGCCACGGCAGACTAACAGACAGACGCTGTGCAAACATTGTTACAGGTGGCTCCACCATTTTTTGTGTATGTTACAGAGCTATCAAAGGGCTACATTTGTATAAATTTTATTTCCTGATCGGTCAAACGGTTCCCGAGATATAAGCTTGGATGTCATCAGCGTGAAAGTGAACGTAGGTGGCGCCACCTTCATAAAATCAAGAAAGCTATCCTGGATGTATACACATGACGAATTTCAGGTGAATTAGTCAATTCACTGCAGAGATATGAGTGATTTTAACCAAAGGCAGATGAACAGATGGACACTGTGCAAACATGGTTACAGGTGGCGCCACCATTTTTTGTGTATGTTATAAAGCAATCCAAGGGCTACATTTGTATCAATTTTATTTCCTGATCGGTCAAACGGTTCCCGAGATATGAGGGTTTATGAGTGGAAACAGACCCACAAATGGACACTGGATAGAGAGGAAAGGTCAGAGGTCAATGCAAATTGGTTAGGCACCAGTTCACATGTGACCCGATAATAGGTGTAAGTTTGGGAAAAATCGGTCCATTAGTCTCCGAGGAGCTCTCTGGAAACGAATGCCGCCGAGGCGGAGGAACTCGGTCAAAAACATAGTATCCGCAAGACTTCGTTTTGGCGGATACAAAAATACAGGTGGCTCCATCAGTCTGCAGAAACTAATAAAAACACTTAATGGTCAATATCCATGCAAAAAATCATGGTGATCTCTGCATTAGTTGTTCAGATACTTCAGTTTTTGTATCAAATTGTCCATTATTCTGAGGGATACTTCGGAGTCCTATAGCTTGAAGGATATGGGTAACAGAGACCTAATTTCAAGTTTCCACAGGCACCTTTCATGGGCCTCCTTGCATGACAAGAATGAAGATTCTAGGTCCAGTTGTTGCGATTTGTACCCTGTTGACAGATAACCACATCTTTAAAGGTCTCAAAAAAAAGAAAAAAATTTGTAAAAATTTGAAAAAAAAATAGAGGTGGCACACCCAGTCTGCAGAAACTGATGGAACAGCTCATGATCAATATGTATGCCAAAAATCATGACCATCAGTGTTGTAGTTATTGAAATACTGCAGTTTTTGTATCAAATTTTCCATTATTCGGGGGGGGGGTATTTTGGACCCATACAGCTTAAAGAATATGGGTAACAGAGACCTAATTTCAAGTTTCCATGGAGACTTTTCATGGGTCTCCCAGTGTGTCAAGAATGAAGATTCTTGGTCCAGTTTTTATGATTTGTGCCCTGTTAACAGATGTTCATATCTTTAAAGGTCTAAAAAATACAGAAAAATTTCGTAAAAAAAACCGAAACAAATACAGGTGGTGCCACCAGTCTGCAGAAACTTATGAAACACTCCATGATCAATATCCATGCAAACAATTATGGTTATCTCTGCATTAGTTGTTCAGATACTTTAGCTTTTGTATCAAATTTTCCATTATTCTGAGCTGTACTTTGGAGTGCCATAGCTCAAAGGATATGGGTAACAGAGACCAAATTTCAGGTTTCCATGGAGACTTATCATGGGTCTCCCTGTGTGTCAAGAACGAAGATTCTAGGTCCAGTCGTTACGATTTGTACCCTGTTGACAGATAACTACATCCTTAAAGGTCTCAAAAATGGAGAAAACAATTCGTGAACAATGAAAAATACAGGTGGCGCCACCAGTCTGCAAAAACTGATGAAACATCTCATGATCAATATGTATGTCAAAAATCATGACCATCAGTGATGTAGTTAATGAGATATTGAAGTTTTTGTATGAAATTTTTGACTATTCTGGGGGGTAATTTTGGGCCCAATAGCTCGAAGGATATGGGTAACAGAGACCTAATTTCTGGTTTCCATGGAGACTTTTCATAGGTCTCTCAGTGTGTCGAAAATGAAGATTCTAGGTCCAGTCGTTACGATTTGTGCCACGCTAACAGATGACAGCATCCTCAAAGGTCTCAAAAATAGAGGAAAAAATCGTAAAAAATCAAACAGTACAGGTGGCGCCACCAGTCTGCAGGAACTGATCGAACATCTCATGATCAATATGTATGCCAAAAATGAAGACCATCAGTGATGTAGTTATTGAGATATTGAAGTTTTTGTATGAAATTTTTTACTATTCTGGGGGGTACTTTGGGGCCCCATAGCTCAAAGGATATGGGTAACAGAGACCTAATTTCTGGTTTCCAAGGAGATTTTTCATGGACTTCTCAGTGTGTCAAGAATTAAGATTCTAAGTCCAGTCTTTATGATTTGTGCCTTGTTAACAGATGTTCACATATTTAAAGGTCTCAAAAATAGAGAAAAAAATTCGTAAAAAATCGAAAAATACAGGTGGCGCCACCAGTCTGCAGGAAGTGATGTAACATCTCATGATCAATATGTATGTCAAAAATCATGACCATCAGTCAAGTAGTTAATGAGATATTGAAGTTTTTGTATGAAATTTTTGACTTTTCTGGGGGGTACTTTGGGGCCCCATAGCTCGAAGGATATGAGTAACAGAGACCAAATTTCAGGTTTCCATGGAGACTTAACATGGGTCTCCCTGTGTGTCAAGAAAGAAGATTCTAGGTCCAGTCGTTACGATTTGTACCCTGTTGACAGATAACTTCATCCTTAAAGGTCTCAAAAATGGAGAAAACAATTCGTGAACATTGAAAAATACAGGTGGCGCCACCAGTCTGCACAAACTGATGAAACGTCTCATCATCAATATGTATGTCGAAAATCATGACCATCAGTGATGTAGTTAATGAGATATTGAAGTTTTTGTATGAAATTTTTGACTATTCTGGGGGGTAATTTTGGGCCCCATAGCTCGAAGGATATGGGTAACAGAGACCTAATTTCTGGTTTCCATGGAGACTTTTCATAGGTCTCTCAGTGTGTCGAAAATGAAGATTCTAGGTCCAGTCGTTACGATTTGTGCCACGCTAACAGATGACAGCATCCTCAAAGGTCTCAAAAATAGAGGAAAAAATCGTAAAAAATCAAACAGTACAGGTGGCGCCACCAGTCTGCAGGAACTGATCGAACATCTCATGATCAATATGTATGCCAAAAATGAAGACCATCAGTGATGTAGTTATTGAGATATTGAAGTTTTTGTATGAAATTTTTTACTATTCTGGGGGGTACTTTGGGGCCCCATAGCTCAAAGGATATGGGTAACAGAGACCTAATTTCTGGTTTCCAAGGAGATTTTTCATGGACCTCTCAGTGTGTCAAGAATTAAGATTCTAAGTCCAGTCTTTATGATTTGTGCCTTGTTAACAGATGTTCACATTTTTAAAGGTCTCAAAAATAGAGAAAAAAATTCGTAAAAAATCAAAAAATACAGGTGGCGCCACCAGTCTGCAGGAAGTGATGTAACATCTCATGATCAATAGGTATGTCAAAAATCATGACCATCAGTCAAGTAGTTAATGAGATATTGAAGTTTTTGTATGAAATTTTTGACTTTTCTGGGGGGTACTTTGGGGCCCCATAGCTCGAAGGATATGAGTAACAGAGACCAAATTTCAGGTTTCCATGGAGACTTAACATGGGTCTCCCTGTGTGTCAAGAACGAAGATTCTAGGTCCAGTCGTTACGATTTGTACCCTGTTGACAGATAACTTCATCCTTAAAGGTCTCAAAAATGGAGAAAACAATTCTTGAACATTGAAAAATACAGGTGGCGCCACCAGTCTGCACAAACTGATGAAACGTCTCATCATCAATATGTATGTCGAAAATCATGACCATCAGTGATGTAGTTAATGAGATATTGAAGTTTTTGTATGAAATTTTTGACTATTCTGGGGGGTAATTTTGGGCCCCATAGCTCGAAGGATATGGGTAACAGAGACCTAATTTCTGGTTTCCATGGAGACTTTTCATAGGTCTCTCAGTGTGTCGAAAATGAAGATTCTAGGTCCAGTCGTTACGATTTGTGCCACGCTAACAGATGACAGCATCCTCAAAGGTCTCAAAAATAGAGGAAAAAATCGTAAAAAAATCAAACAGTACAGGTGGCGCCACCAGCCTGCAGGAACTGATTGAACATCTCATGATCAATATGTATGCCAAAAATGAAGACCATCAGTGATGTAGTTATTGAGATATTGAAGTTTTTGTATGAAATTTTTTACTATTCTGGGGGGTACTTTGGGGCCCCATAGCTCAAAGGATATGGGTAACAGAGACCTAATTTCTGGTTTCCAAGGAGATTTTTCATGGACCTCTCAGTGTGTCAAGAATTAAGATTCTAAGTCCAGTCTTTATGATTTGTGCCTTGTTAACAGATGTTCACATATTTAAAGGTCTCAAAAATAGAGAAAAAAATTCGTAAAAAATCGAAAAATACAGGTGGCGCCACCAGTCTGCAGGAAGTGATGTAACATTTCATGATCAATATGTATGTCAAAAATCATGACCATCAGTCAAGTAGTTAATGAGATATTGAAGTTTTTGTATGAAATTTTTGACTTTTCTGGGGGGTACTTTGGGGCCCCATAGCTCAAAGGATATGAGTAACAGAGACCAAATTTCAGGTTTCCATGGAGACTTAACATGGGTCTCCCTGTGTGTCAAGAACGAAGATTCTAGGTCCAGTCGTTACGATTTGTACCCTGTTGACAGATAACTTCATCCTTAAAGGTCTCAAAAATGGAGAAAACAATTCGTGAACATTGAAAAATACAGGTGGCGCCACCAGTCTGCACAAACTGATGAAACGTCTCATCATCAATATGTATGTCGAAAATCATGACCATCAGTGATGTAGTTAATGAGATATTGAAGTTTTTGTATGAAATTTTTGACTATTCTGGGGGGTAATTTTGGGCCCCATAGCTCGAAGGATATGGGTAACAGAGACCTAATTTCTGGTTTCCATGGAGACTTTTCATAGGTCTCTCAGTGTGTCGAAAATGAAGATTCTAGGTCCAGTCGTTACGATTTGTGCCACGCTTACAGATGACAGCATCCTTAAAGGTCTCAAAAATAGAGGAAAAAATCGTAAAAAATCAAACAGTACAGGTGGCGCCACCAGTCTGCAGGAACTGATTGAACATCTCATGATCAATATGTATGCCAAAAATGAAGACCATCAGTGATGTAGTTATTGAGATATTGAAGTTTTTGTATGAAATTTTTTACTATTCTGGGGGGTACTTTGGGGCCCCATAGCTCAAAGGATATGGGTAACAGAGACCTAATTTCTGGTTTCCAAGGAGATTTTTCATGGACCTCTCAGTGTTAAGAATTAAGATTCTAAGTCCAGTCTTTATGATTTGTGCCTTGTTAACAGATGTTCACATTTTTAAAGGTCTCAAAAATAGAGAAAAAAATTCGTAAAAAATCGAAAAATACAGGTGGCGCCACCAGTCTGCAGGAAGTGATGTAACATCTCATGATCAATATGTATGCCAAAAATCATGACCATCAGTCAGGTAGTTAATGAGATATTGAAGTTTTTGTATGAAATTTTTGACTTTTCTGGGGGGTACTTTGGGGCCACATAGCTCGAAGGATATGGGTAACAGAGACCTAATTTCTGGTTTCCAAGGAGATTTTTTATGGACCTCTCAGAATCCCAAGTTACAAGGTTCTAGGTCCAGCAGTTACGATTTGTACCTGGTTAACGGACGGACAGACGGACAGACGGACGACGGACAAAGAGTGATCACTATAGCTCAGATGACTTTCAGTCAGCTGAGCTAAAAATGAAGCAAGAGTTAAATGAATTAGAGAGCAGTGAGAGCTGTGGTAATTTGGATGCTAGAGTTAAAAAGGCTGATGCCTTTACTCTTAGTAATTTTAGGGAAATGAGGGACTTGCAGGGAGATGTCAACACGAGTGTCAGAGCGGCCAAACAGCCGTTGTGCTATGAGGAGACTGATTCATCAGATGACAAGGGACACCCGTCAGAGGAAACAAGAAACAAGGGACCTATGGGTCACGGCGCTCAGCTGCTATATATAATAAACAAGGGACCCATGGGTCACGGCGCTCAGCTGTTATATATGATAAAAATATGATTTGGGAAAGAGGCACATGCTTGTTTTGTGTGGTAATAAATGTAAGCTTTATTATGAGTTGTTGGTGTTTAGCTTATGTATGATTTTGATATTATCTTTGGAGACAGGGAAGAGGATTGATTTCATTTATTTTATTAACAAATGGAGTGCTATTGTCACACAGATTTTGACTTGGCCATATAACTTATAAGCAGCACATATAATAAAAGAGTTTAACTATTTATTAAAATTTAATAACAAATATTGTGCCAATATAATCTTTATTTATAAAAATAATAAGAAAATCATATGATTTTTTAAAATAAAATATAACTGAAATGATTATTGAAATAATATTATAGAATATAAGGTGACTCAAGAGAGGCTGGAGAGAGCCAAGTTCTGACACAGTCTCATAAAAACATTAATAAAAGCTACAATTTTTGGACAATTTCTTTCAGCTTTCTAAACTAAAAAGCTGAAATCATTATGTGTGCATAATATGAACATAATATCAACAGTGCTCATAGGAAACAAACGTGCCATGGTCAAAATTGGGCAAAATTTAAGGTATTAATTTTATATTTATACTAATAATTTATAAAATTTGAACTAATTCAGAACTAATTATGGGTATTCAATTGAATCTTGATTAAAAATTGTTACATCCCTGACAAAAAAATCTCTAGCTTCAGCAATCCCCTTGTTAAGGGAGTAATTATATTTCTTGATTTTTTACAAAGAGCATTATGTTTTGGCCCATAACTTAAAACAATTACACAATACTGACATCATTTCTGGCATGTGCATAGAGACTGTATAGAAAAATATGTATATTATTTATGATTAAAGTCAGATCAGTGGTTTTGATATCAGGTAGTGTTGAAGTGTAACAATGGGTTTTTAATGGAAAAATTAAGTTTTTCATTAATATCTCGAAGGTATTAAGTCCTAGTGACCAAATTCTTGGCATGGTAGGGGATTTTGGAGACATCTAATTGTATGCCAAATTTTAGGAACTGAAAGCTGAAGCTGGGGACCTGAGCTCTTTCAAACTGCATAACCCTAGCTTGATGTAAACAATATGTTACATGGTGCTTGAAAACTTGAATAAAATCTACAGTTTTTGATCAACTGGTTTCAAATTTTTGGTGTTAACAGACAAAATGCTAACAAAAACATGCTGTGGAAATTAAATCCACAGTAACTACAGGAAAAAAACGTGACATGGTCAAAATTGGGCAAAATTTAAGGTACCAATTTTTTATTTTTGTTAATATTTTAAAAAAATTTAAAAGATTTTGATCTAATTTTGGGTATACATTTTAATTTTGATTAATTAAAGTTATATTACTGGAAAAAAAAGTTCATAGCTTCAACATGTTTTGTGTTAAGTGATCAAATATCTTTCCTGATTTTTTACAAAATGCATTATGTTTGGGCCCATAACTTTTTTAAATTATAAAATACAGACATAATTTCTGGCATGTACACAGGAAATATATAGAGGAATATTTATGGTAAATATGAGGAAAAACAGATGAGTGGTTTTGATATTAGGCAGTCCTGAGGTTTTTAATAAAAAATTGAGGTTTTTCCTTAATTTCTCAAAGGAAGGAAGTCGCAAAGACCCAGTTTTCGGCTTGGTAGGAGATCTTGGGGACATCTAACATTATGCCGAATTTTGGATTCCTAGGTCTAACGATTTCAAAACGTGCCACATCTATGGACGAACGGACGGACGGCACGACGGACGGATGGACGACGGACAATGGACCATGACTATAGCTCAGACGACTTATAGTCAGCTGAGCTATAAAAGGTAAGAAATCTGGCATACTCAAAAAGTCTTCAGATATTTAAGGAGTCAGCAGGTTTGGCCCCATAGTATGCTGGCTTTCGAGTTTGTGAGTAAAAGCATGGATTATAAAGATTTGGACATGCGCATGTTGGTAGCCGGGGAATAGGAAATTGTAACGTCAGATTGGATCAGTTCAGATGACGGAGTGCAGATTAGAGCATTTCAAAAGAGCAGTTTATCTTGAGGGTAGTTATGAGTGGATATGCATTTTAGAAATGCATGCAGCAAAACTTCGAGCTATCGAACTTGGAAAGAAAAAATGGGGGTAGCAATTTTTTATGAGTTAGAGCATTTTGTGAAAAGATGTTATTCAAATTGGGCAGGTAGAGCAGATAAGAGAATTTGGCAAGAGAGCTCCGGGTATTCTTTTGTAAAGATTTCCAAACAGGAAAGTGTGATAAGTAGTGTTACGTGAATGGTAATTGTCACATGAGGAACTGTTTTACCTTTCAACCGTCATAAGGGATAATATTTCACTTTACACCCTATGCATGCACGCTTTCTGGAGATCTCGGACCTCTTACATCTCGGCCCACACGAAGTCGGACCACTTAGTACAATCTCGGACCACCCGGTCGACGATCTCGGACCACATTCCGTACCATCTCGGACCACTATATCGGACCCGTTCGGACCTCTATCAGACTCATGATGTCGCCGTCAAATGTGTACGTTCCGTCTTCAAACGATGTTAAAGCTAATTATTAAAACATTATTACTCCACGCATAACTGTTACCTCTCTCTCTTTATCATTCTCTCAATCATTAATTATTCGCTACATATCGTCTTAATTTTAATTTGCATTTGATCGTATATTTAAGTATACGAGTGTGTGTGATAAAGAATGAAAGAAAGACAATGAATGTGAGATTAAATGAATGAAAGAATGAATAAAAGAAAGGTTAAATAATAGACAGATTGAATGAAAGAAAGATTGAATAATAGACATACAAAATGAATGAAAGATTGAATGAGAGAAAGATTGAATGAATAAAAAAAGAATTAATGAAAAAAAGATTTAATGAAAGAAAGATTGAATGAATGAATGGATGATAGACAGACAAATTAAATGAAAGATTGAATGAAGGAAGTAATGAATGAAAGAAAGAACAATGAAAAAAAAATGAAAGAAAGATTGAAGGAATGAAGGAAGGAAATAATGAATAATAGACAGATTGAATGAAAGAGAGATTGAATGATAGACAGACAAAATAAATGAAAGTTTGAATGAGATTGAATGTATGAATGAAAGAAAGAATGAATGAAAAAAGATTTAATGAACGAAAGATTGAATAAATAATGAAAGAAATATTGAATGATAGGCAGACAAAATAAATGAAAGATTGAAGGAATGAAGGGAAGGAAAGAATGAATGATAGACAGTTTGAATGAAAGAAAAATTGAATGATAGACAGACAAAATGAATGAAAGATTGAATGAGAGAAAGATTGAATTTCGTTTTTATATTGTATATATACGAAATTCTAATTAACTTTTTAAGCTATTTTAGTTTAAATATGGTGTCAATTCCCACTTTTAAAATTCTGTTTTATGCATATATCTAAACTATAAAACTTTTTTTCATTCTTTAATATTATCTAGTACAGTAGTTGAATTGTAGATTTATAACAGCGATACACCAGTTCTGATTCTTTGATTCACACATACTCACTTGTACATTTTTGGTTTACGTAGTTTATCATAAATTTCATATTTCGGTTTTCATACCTCTTTTTATATTGTATATATTAAATTCTAGTAAACTTTGTCATCTCCCTTTGAGTTAGAATATGGTGTCATGCGTTTCACACAAACTATTATAAATTAAGTGTAAGAATGTGTGCGTGTGCCAAATGTTTTCTGAGTGGATATACATACTGAGCTTTGCCGTAGGCCTAACTTTTCCAAATGGAATTTTTAATATCTGAATCGCGCGCAGACGAAATAATATTGTGTATTATAAACATAACATCGGTTATTTCAAAACAGTTTAGGCGGCTTGGACATGTAGGCCTATGTTACTTTGGTCCGAGATCGTAGTTGCCCGATCGCAAAGTGGTCCGAGATCGTAGTGGCCAGATACAAAGTGGTCCGAGATCGTCGGCCCAGTGGTCCGAGACCGTAATGATCCGATCTGAAGTGGTCCGACTTCGTGTGGGCCGAGATGTAAAAGGTCCTAGATCTCCAGGTACCATGCATGCACAGTGTTATAGACCAGACTTCCTGCAGACTACCATATTAAAGTTCAGCTGTAATTCCCTACTTGTGTAAAGTTGTGTGTGCAAACCATGTAACATGGTGGCAGCTGTAAGCGATTTATGAACTGTTCTCTGAGATAAACAACCCCATGTGCCTAGACTGTTCACTCTGTGCTCACATTTTGTGGCTTCTGTTCGTCATGTGCACATGCCTTGCTCCAGCCTTCACTGATAACTGCGACATCATGAGTCCAAATGGTGCCCCAACCTCAATGGCCCCTGTGCATGGTATTAAACCACCCTGTCCGCTGAACCTGGATACGGTTGGACTTGCTGACAACTGGAAATTGTTCAAACAGCAGTGGGAAAACTATTCTGTTATCACTAAACTGCACACACAAGACTGTCAGTATCAATTAAGTTGCTTTATTATTGCACACATTTGGGGATGACTTAACTGAAAATTTACAATGGATTTTACTTCACTACTCCTGAATCTGAAAGAACTACTGCTGAGATTCTAGAATGTTTTGACCAGTTTGCAGCAGGTGAACTTAATGAAACTCATGAACGTTTAATGTTCAACCGTAGAGACCAGAAACCAGATGAGAGCTTTGAGACTTTTCATGCTGCCATTCGGTTTCTGCTAGATCCTGCAATTTTTGTGCTGGATGTGTAAGCTCTATATTGCGTGATAGGATTGTTCTTGGTATTAATGATCCTGAAACACATAAACCCTGTTAGACAATAATAGTTACACTATTAATAAGTTAACTGAGCAGGCAGCACTTTATTTAACACACTCTGCAATTTACTCTGCAATTTTCACTTGTGAGTTGACATTTAAGTATTTATTTTTATTTTATAGTTATTTTATTCATTGGTTTCCATCATTTTGAATACATTCAGCTTTGTTGCAAATGATAATGCTTCATGTAACGTTTATGTTTAAGGAAGGGTGTATCCTGTGTGATTTTACATGTTGTCATTAGAGAAAAATGTTTTAACCATTTACAATGCATAATATGCATTGACCATCTTTTAATAGTTTTAAATCTGAATACTCCCTTTAGTCCTAGATGCAACAGCACGGTGAATGACTGTGTCATTGTCCTGTAATGGTTGTATTATGCATGTTGTGGTATCTTTTATGAAATTGCAGCATCATAGATAAGGAATGATTAATATGCTAGAGGTGTAAGATTCCTTAGAATATTGGAAAACTGTGGAATATTTGAAACTTGTGAAGCTGAAATGTGCTCACAAGTAAAAGCCACATTTAACAAAATGTCAAAAACAAAAGTAGTCTTAACAGTTTTTTTTCCAGTTTTGGTTGTATATCTAGATAAAATCAAATCATTTGAAAATGTTTATTTTGTTTTGTATGATGCTAATAGCTGGTGTATGGTAATGTATGGTGGATAAGAAAAGAGTCCCATATTAAATAAAACAAGTGTGTCAACCTAAACACAAGTAAAATGTGCTAAATATAACACAAGGATGTGATTTCTTTAACAAGGATGTGTTTTCTTTAACAACAATACCATGAATTTGTTATATTAAACACAAGAAACTTGTGTTAAATGTAACAATTTCTTGTGTTATATGTTATACAAGTTTCATGTTAATTCTAACACAAGATAGATTGTGTCACCTTCAACACAAGTATATTGTGTTAATTTTAACACAAGATGCTGTTACCTTTTACTTGTGAATTCAACGCAAGATTGTGTTACATTTAATACAAGCAATTTGTGTTATATTTAACCGAATCCTGTGTCTAAATGGGTTTGACACAATTTTTTGGGACTGTTTTTACACAAGTTGACGGCTTTGTCCATTTAGCGGTTGGAACTTGCCATTAAAATAAATAACCCCCCCCCCCCAGACAAACCTGTGGAGCAACTGGACCGGAAAAACCTGGTTCGCTACAATATTACAAAATGCAGCTTGCTTGCCACAACTTCACCATCCATAGAATGGACAAACATAAAGTTGTTAATTATTTTTGGCATGAAGTAAAGAAGGCCTCACTGCTGATGTATCTGCCTCCTGTGTACAAGATGACAGTGAGCAGCAGTGAGATGATAATATACAGCGATGGTTGTACATAACAAAACAGGAATATCACTATGTCAAACATGCTGCTTCATATGGCTGTAACATGACAAAGGACAATAACACACAGGTACTAAGAGCTGGGTCATACACAGCACCACTGACATGAAATAAGGCAAAAACCCTGTGAGTTTCCCCGCCGTTAAAAAAATAAAAGAAGCCAGGTGGAGCCAGCCTTACAAAATGAAACACACAGCTAGATCACTCATTTTTCAATGACTAATCAGACCTCAGGATCTACCACAATATCCGTCCAGGCAGCAGGAAGGGAGATCAAGTGGTTACGGATTTAAGACAATTGATATACCTGCCAGATTGCACCATTATATACAAAATGACGCACCCAGGGGAATCCAGCCTTATGCCATGCAGTTCTGGAGTCCAAGGCCCCTGTGACATGAAACCTCTAACCACCTAAACTAAAACAGATAAATTCAAGCATCTTCAGGAACTGAAATTGGTACTGGCACTAGACTTTCATAGTTTTTACAACAATCTTTCACATGACCTTTGAAAATGAGGAATGTGTGTTCGCACAAAGCAATTAGATAAGTGCCACACAAGTGACAAGTTTTTCAAACTTCGAAATTATTTGGAATAAGTGTTATAACTTTGACTTAACTATTAATACCTGATTCCTCCCAAAAAACTAATGTCATGCCGTGCATGGGGTCTATCGATAAGAATTATTATATTATAATTAAAGTCACTGTTGTAGCTTGTGACATATGGAATAACCCCTGAAGATCTCTGCTGAAAAAGAAAGTTATCACAATTAAAACAGTTTATTTCTTACATATTTAAAGGTACCAAGTACACCCCTTAAAGTCCTTATCAGATGAGTGAAAAAACCATGGCCCATTACACAAAGTCTATTAACATCTTTTAATAAAATGCGGTGAACAGCTCATCTTGAGCAATTTAGGGACTCTGCTTTGAGCTCTCCTGGAAATTTCAAATACAAAGCACTGAGAAATGATGCCTGTATCTTAATCAAATGATAACAGCACTGCTATATATTAAACCAGATCCAAGCTTTGAGCCACCAAGGCCAGTGCTCCCATCTGAGGCACCATGGTGCACACATGAGGTGTCCCAGATCTCAAATGAGACACCAATGACACATCAGAGACGTCACCTGAGCCATCGAGGGACATGGCCAAGGGGTCAACATGTATAGCTGGTATGAATTACAAACTATGTTATCTTATAATTAGTAAAGGGTATTTTACTTAATTAAGTTGATTATGCTCAAAGATATGATAACTACACCAAATTAGCAAATTTCTCCAAAAAAGGTCTTTTAAAACACCTTTTACCATAAGCTCAGTCAACTGACTTTTGATAAAATTGCCGTCATACTTATGGCATTCCCATACAAAGTCTTCAAGGTCTAGCACGCAGAATAATCCATCTAATCCTAAAAATTCCAGGTTTACAGAGCTAATCACACTCTTATTTTCTTGCTGTTTTACTAATTAAGTTTAGTGTCTTTTCATTTTCTATGTGTTGACTTAAATTAAAACTACAGACTATGCATCTAGTCACAACCCCAATGCCATATATATGCATGTTTTTATCTAAATCTTTTTTTTACTCATTTACATCTCAGTTATATCTTTATACACTAGGTACCTTTGTCTTTCTTTTTTTAACAAATGTTGTTCCTATATTTTGCACCTCTCCTGCATGTATGTACACTATCACTTGCACTTGTTCATCTTGTTTAGGGTGTTTATGTTACCGCACTTTGTAGCGGTTTAAGGGGGGGACACTAGACAGAGGCCAGTATTTGCTGTGACACAGGGTCAGCCATGGTATCGAGATGGTATCAGGCCCCTGATTGGCCATGAAAAAAAGGTAGCCGGGCCTTGATTTGCCGGTGTTCAAAATTGAGGAGGAATGGAAAGAGCTGGAAGAGAGAAGCAGATTTGCGATAAGATTGAGGAGAACAGCTACAAAAAGAGAGACTGACCTCTAGAGGTGAGAGCGAGTAATGGAGGTATAGGAGAGAACAAATAGTAATCTGTAATTAGCAAATAAACTGTTGTTGTTCTTACAGGACTTGTCTTGTTCTTTGCTCCCTGGCCGGGACGGAGGGGTCCGCCATTTGCAATTTGAGGAATTAGGGGTCCTACTAAGATTAAATACGGGCATGTACCCCCGGGGGCTGGGTAGTGGAACCCAATAAGCCGAAATACGGTACACACTTTCATATCTTATATGTGATTATATACTGTTATTTTTAGTTTTAAAACTAACAGGTTATTGTGTTATATATTTTATTTCTTTATGTATTACAGGGCCTTTATGTTAACATGATATTTTATTCTGAAAAAGGCTACCCTAGAAGATCTTGTCATAAATAAACTAGACATTTCTTGGCACCGCAGGTGCCAGAGTATCCCCAGACATAGTAGGCCCCCACCCCCTTTATAAATAGACCCCCATTTTTAGCAGCATATACTGACACTTGGCATATTCATTGTTTCTTCCATCTAACAGTCCACAATCTTGTTAAAGATGTTGGCCCTGTGACCTTGATCTTTTAAAAGATGTGTCCTGTGACCTTGACCTGTGACCTCATGACCCCAAAATCAAATCTGGTCTTGCTTTTCCAATGGGACATATGCAAGTTAAGTTTGAAATCTATACATCAATAAAGCAGGAATTATCACCCAGAAACTAATTTTTGGACAGATGGCTCCTGTGACCTTCACCTTTGACCTTGTGACCTCAAAATTGATAGTGTTCTTCCTCTCTTGGCAGGAGAACTATATGTGCAAGATGAAAGATCTGAGATGAAATGTTTGGATGAAAATGCATCCACATCTTTTTAAAGATGTGTCCTGTGACCTTGACCTTTGACCTCATCACCCCAAAATCAATTTGGGTCTTGCTTTTCCAATGGGACATATACAAGTCAAGTTTGAAATCCATACATCAATAAAAGCAGGAATTATCATCCAGAAACTAATTTTTGGACAGATGGCTCTTGTGACCTTCACCTTTGACCTTGCGACCTCAAAATTGATAGGGTTCTTCCTCTCTTGGCAGGTGAACTATATGTGCAAGATGAAAGATCTGAGATGAAATGTTTGGCGGAAAATGCATCCACATCTTTTTAAAGATGGGTCCTGTGACCTTGACCTTTGACCTCATGACCCCAAAATCAATTCGGGTCTTGTTTTTCCAATGGATCATATACAAGTCAAGTTTGAAATCCATACATCAATAAAAGCTGGAATTATCATCCAGAAACTAATTTTTTGGACAGATAGCTCCTGTGGCCTTGACCTTTGACCTTGTGACCCCAAAATTGATATGGATCATCCACTATTGGCAAGTGAGCTATATATTCAAGATGGAAGACCTGGGATGAAAGTTTGGCTTAAAATGCATCCCCAGTATCTTTAAAGATGCGAGTCCAGTGACCTTGACCTTTGACCTCATGACCCTAGAACCTATAGGGTTCTTACTTTAGTGGTGGGCCATACATAAGTCACATTTGAAATCCATATGGCTATCAACACTGGAGATATCATAAGAGGTGTTTGATTTTCACCAAATATGGACACCTTAAAGGTCAAGGCCACTCTCATGGTAAAGGTCATGACCCAAATGTAAATAGACCTCATCCCATAACCCATCTCTCTACATGTGCATAATATGAAAGAAATCTGTGCATTAGTTTTTGACTTTTTAAGCCCACAGTACTGTTAAGTGGCAATGATGGGGTATTAAACGGCACAAAAACAAGTAAAAGAATGACAGGTGGCGCTACCAGTTTCCGGTACATGACAACACTATCCAAGATCTTCAGTCAATTTGATTTTTGGACCAATCAATGCATCTCTTATTGAGATATTAATGATTTTGTGTGATTTTTACGGTACATGACAACCCTGTCCATGATCTTCCATCAACTTGATTTTGGGATCAATCCATGCAAGATTTCTTGAGATATTTAAGAATTTGTGTGATTTTCCTGAAAATTGGACCTATTCATGGTAAAGGACACTCCTAGTCAAGGTCATGACCTCATTTTAAAGAGGCGTCAATCTCTCACCCATATCTATACATATAGCAAGTTTGGTAAAGAAATCAGTGAAATATTTTTTGAGTTATCGCGCCAACGAGATTTATATGCGGAGGCAGCGGCAGTGGGACCGGTATGAAAACATAGTATCCCCCAACTTTGTCTGGGGATACAATAATGAAGTGTTCTATGCCAAGTAGTCATTTGTTCCCTTCTTTACCACACAGGCCAAAGACATGCATTTCAGCCTTCCTGAATCTGCCTGGTTTCTCTGAAGGTCCCTTGTGAGAGCTGAGATTGATAGTCACATGACAGGAACAGGAGAAATTTCTAGAGAGGAAGAACAAGCCAAACTCTCCACTTACTTTCCCACTTGGTCAGGATACCAGTCTATAATCCATGATGTGATGCCTGTGATGAGAATAGTTGCACCACCATTGATGGCTGCTCCTGCCAATGAATGGTCAACTCTCCTGACAGTGTTGATGCAGGCACAGGGAATAAACAGTAATGTGGTAGGACCAATGCCCAAAACAATCATCTCCTTAGATATGGGACTTTACAAACCTGCAAAGCAACTTCAAATGTCACGTAAGGATATGGACAATTTGATCCTTCAGCCAGGTGAACTTCACATTGTTATGGCACAGTCCCATTGGTGCTTTCATTGAGAACAGTTGAATTTACTTGTGCTGATAGAGGCAAATTTATATGGAGCTGTGACAGTAAACCAAATTTTAGAGGGAAATCATGTAAAAAGAGGATAAATGGCACATATTGTGACACTGCAAGCTTTGCTTTCTTTGTATGAGTAGGCTTTCTTCAAACACCATGCAGAGCTCCTAGCTGACATCAAAGAGATAATAAATGATTCAATCAAAATGAAACTAAACAAATTAAAAACAAATAGATAGCATTTTATAGAAATCATCTGATGCCATGTATGGTTCAAATAATCTCTATAAAATGTGTCTAACCATTCCCTTCCAAGTTTCAGATAGCACACTAGAGGGCGCCAGGGTCAACTCCATGATGCTCATATTTTCTTTTCTCCTTGCAGCATCAAGGCACATGGTAGTCCATTACGTACCTTTGCTGAACAGAGGTAGATCCTGTGCAAATTACCATGTGTATATAAAAGAAAAGACACTGCCACTGTCATCTTTCGTTTCAGGTGTGTCCATTCTTGCATGGACAAGTGGTCTTTTTATTCCTGGGAGTCATTGTCAGCCAACAGTGCAGTCTTGCCAGTGTATTCCATACCAGCTCTTAGGCCACACCAAGCCATGCTGCGACCTGTGCCAACATACACAACAGACAGAAACTATGGACTCTATTGCAGCATACCTAAAGAAATTGCTAAGGCTTGTGGTGCCTTAAACTGGACTGAAAACATAAACTTACTATCCAATGGACATAAGGCACGCTAATGGACTGTGGATGTGTGCTTTTGAATTTTAGAGACATCTAAAATACAATATGGATGCCATGCAAGCAGCGATCTTGGAATTCAATTTTCACTCATATTATCTCCAGAACTGTTCAAGCAGTTGCTGTAAAGATTTTACTGAAAACTGATGCCCATTAGAAATGTGCACTATCATATTTCAGACCTATTGGTAATTCAATATGGCAATTTGGCAGCAGTCTTGGAATTCCTTTCACACCCTATCTCAAGAACCGTTCAAACAATTGCCCTGAAAATTTTACTGAAGATTGACACCTATGAGAAGATATGGGAGTTGCCAGATATCATACCCTTAGGAAATATAATATGGCCAGTACAGGCAGAATTCTTGCTGGGATTCCTTTCGCAAGCAGTATTTAAACAATTGACCAATCTGATACCCAATATGGCCACAAGGCTGCCATTTTGATGATCATGCTAATTAAATGAGGATATTTAGGCTCTCATTATTTCTAGTTCAGTATATCAACAAGTGACCCATGGGTCATGACGCTCAGCTGACTGGGAAGAGATTCGCAAAAGGAAATTTTATCACCAGAATGGTAGTATATACCCATTCAACTGAAGCATCAAACAGATTAACCAACAGGCCAAGATTTAGTCTGTATTTATATATCTCAAAAATAGAGAAAAATGTGTAAACTTTTAAAACTAGAATACGGATAACCGACAAGTGACTACATGTATCTGCCAAAATCGGATAGTGAGGCATGGATTGAGTGGCAAGGGGAAATAGAGTGAGGTATGTTGCATATTAGCATGGATGTCTGCAGCCTAAATGTGTATGTAGGTTGTGCCACCTACCACAAATCCAGAAAGCTGTCCAAGTTGTATACACCTGCAAAATTTTAGGCAGAAAAGTCAAACCACTACATGTATATGAGCGATTTTTGCCCATGGCAGACAAACACTGTGCAAAAATCTTTGCAGGTAACACCTCCAGTTTTGTGTATGATAAAGACCTATATGAGATCTAAACACATGCACAATTTTGGCCCAATCGGTCAAATAGTTCCTGAGATATGAGCTTGGATGTGTCCAGCGTTAACTAGAATGTAGGTGGCGCCACCTGTCATAAAATCAAGAAAGCTGTCCACGATGTATAAACCTGCAAAATTTTAGGCAGTAATGTCGAACCACTACAGAGAAATGAGTAATTTTAGGCCACGGCAGACTAACAGACAGACGCTGTGCAAACATTGTTACAGGTGGCGCCACCATTTTTTGTGAATGTTACAGAGCTATCAAAGGGCTACATTTGTATAAATTTTATTTCCTGATCGGTCAAACGGTTCCCGAGATATAAGCTTGGATGTCATCAGCGTGAACGTGAACGTAGGTGGCGCCACCTGTCATAAATTCAAGAAAGCTATCCTGGATGTATACACATGACGAATTTCAGGTGAATTAGTCAATTCACTGCAGAGATATGAGTGATTTTAACCCAAGGCAGATGAACAGATGGACACTGTGCAAACATGGTTACAGGTGGCGCCACCATTTTTTGTGTATGTTATAAAGCAATCCAAGGGCTACATTTGATCAATTTTATTTCCTGATCGGTCATACGGTTCCCGAGATATGAGGGTTTATGAGTGGAAACAGACCCACAAATGGACACTGGATAGAGAGGAAAGGTCAGAGGTCAATGCAAATTGGTTAGGCACCAGTTCACATGTGACCCGATAATAGGTGTAAGTTTGGGAAAAATCGGTCCATTAGTCTCCGAGGAGCTCTCTGGAAATGAACGCCGCCGCGGCGGAGGAACTCGGTCAAAAACATAGTATCCGCAAAACTTCGTTTTGGCGGATCCAAAAATAAAGGTGGCTCCACCAGTCTGCAGAAACTAATAAAAACACTTAATGGTCAATATCCATGCAAAAAATCATGGTGATCTCTGCATTAGTTGTTCAGATACTTCAGTTTTTGTATCAAATTGTCCATTATTCTGAGGGATACTTCGGAGTCCTATAGCTTGAAGGATATGGGTAACAGAGACCTAATTTCAAGTTTCCACAGGCACCTTTCATGGGCCTCCTTGCATGACAAGAATGAAGATTCTAGGTCCAGTTGTTGCGATTTGTACCCTGTTGACAGATAACCACATCTTTAAAGGTCTCAAAAAAAAGAAAAAAATTCGTAAAAATTTGAAAAAAAAATAGAGGTGGCACACCCAGTCTGCAGAAACTGATGGAACAGCTCATGATCAATATGTATGCCAAAATTCATGACCATCAGTGTTGTAGTTATTGAAATACTGCAGTTTTTGTATCAAATTTTCCATTATTCTGGGGGGGGGGTATTTTGGACCCATACAGCTTAAAGAATATGGGTAACAGAGACCTAATTTCAAGTTTCCACGGAGACTTTTCATGGGTCTCCCTGTGTGTCAAGAATAAAGATTCTTGGTCCAGTTTTTATGATTTGTGCCCTGTTAACAGATGTTCATATCTTTAAAGGTCTCAAAAATTTCGTAAAAAAAAAAACGAACAAATACAGGTGGTGCCACCAGTCTGCAGAAACTTATGAAACACTCCATGATCAATATCCATGCAAACAATTATGGTTATCTCTGCATTAGTTGTTCAGATACTTTAGCTTTTGTATCAAATTTTCCATTATTCTGATCTGTACTTTAGAGTGCCATAGCTCAAAGGATATGGGTAACAGAGACCAAATTTCAGGTTTCCATGGAGACTTATCATGGGTCTCCCTGTGTGTCAAGAACGAAGATTCTAGGTCCAGTCGTTACGATTTGTACCCTGTTGACAGATAACTACATCCTTAAAGGTCTCAAAAACAATTCGGGAACATTGAAAAATACAGGTGGCGCCACCAGTCTGCACAAACTGATGAAACATCTCATGATCAATATGTATGTCGAAAATCATGACCATCAGTGATGTAGTTAATGAGATATTGAAGTTTTTGTATGAAATTTTTGACTATTCTGGGGGGTAATTTTGGGCCCCATAGCTCGAAGGATATGGGTAACAGAGACCTAATTTCTGGTTTCTATGGAGACTTTTCATAGGTCTCTCAGTGTGTCGAAAATGAAGATTCTAGGTACAGTCGTTACGATTTGTGCCACGCTAACAGATGACAGCATCCTCAAAGGTCTCAAAAATAGAGGAAAAAATCGTAAAAAATCAAACAGTACAGGTGGCGCCACCAGTCTGCAGGAACTGATCGAACATCTCATGATCAATATATATGCCAAAAATGAAGACCATCAGTGATGTAGTTATTGAGATATTGAAGTTTTTGTATGAAATTTTTGACTATTCTGGGGGGTACTTTGGGGCCCCATAGCTCAAAGGATATGGGTAACAGAGACCTAATTTCTGGTTTCCAAGGAGATTTTTCATGGACCTCTCAGTGTGTCAAGAATTAAGATTCTAAGTCGTCTTTATGATTTGTGCCTTGTTAACAGATGTTCACATTTTTAAAGGTCTCCAAAATAGAGAAAAAAATTCGTAAAAAATCAAAAAATACAGGTGGCGCCACTAGTCTGCAGGAAGTGATGTAACATCTCATGATCAATATGTATGCCAAAAATCATGACCATCAGTCAAGTAGGTAATGAGATATTGAAGTTTTTGTATGAAATTTTTGACTTTTCTGGGGGGTACTTTGGGGCCACATAGCTCGAAGGATATGGGTAACAGAGACCTAATTTCTGGTTTCCAAGGAGATTTTTTATGGACCTCTCAGAATCCCAAGTTACAAGGTTCTAGGTCCAGCGGTTACGATTTGTGCCTGGTTAACGGACGGACAGACGGACAGACAGACAGACGGACAGACGGACGACGGACAAAGAGTGATCGCTATAGCTCAGATGACTTTCAGTCAGCTGAGCTAAAAAAACCCACTGCTAGCTCACAGTATGAGTTGTGGGGTCACTGTGAGCCCTCAGTAGGTCACCATGTGAGCTCATGGTATAAGCTGTGAGCTCATTGTGAGGTTACACATTTAGCTCACTGTGACCTCATCATCTGAGCTCTCTGTGAGTTGACTATTCACTGTGAAATCAAAGTCTTCACTAGGCCCAAAATAATTAAATTTGAGACAAAAGATCCAGTGTCTGAATAGCTAATGCACTGATCACGATGATTCTTTGCATGTATATTGATCATGGAGTATTTCATCAGTTTCTTGCAGACTGGTGACACCACAAGTCAAATGTAATACAAATTGTATCAAATGTTTAATTATTCTTGGGGTACATCCGAGTCCTATAGCCATAAAGGATATGGGTAACAGAGACCTTATTTCAGATTTCCAAGGAGACTTTTCATGTGCTTCCCTGGATGTCAAGTTAGAAAATTCAAGGTCCAGTGATTACGATTTGTGCCCTGTTAACAGATGACCACAATTTTAAAGTCTCAAAAATAGAGAAAAAAAAATGTGTACAAATTTTTAAAAATTGAAGATGGTGCCACTAATATATAGGAAATGATGAAACACCCCTCGCTCAAAATACATGTAAAGAATCACGGTGATCAGTGCATTAGTTTTTCAGATACTGGAGCTTTTGTAAACTTTTCAGTTATTCTGGGGGATACTTATAAGCCCCATAGCTTAGAGAATATGGATAAAAGAGACCTAATTTCAGGTTTCCAATGAGACTTTTCATGGACCTCCCATGCCCAGGATGTCAAGTTAGAAGATTCTAGGTCGAGTGGTAACGATTTGTGCCCTTTTAATAGAAGATGGCATCTCTAAAGGTCTGAAAAATAGAGGGGAAAAAAGCTTAAAAATTAAAAAAAAAAACATTCAGATGGTACCACTCATGTTCAGGAAATGAAGAATAAAACACTCTGTGATTATTTTGAATGCAAAGAATCATGGTGATCAAAGCATTAGTTGTTCAGATACTGGAGCCTTTGTATCAAATCTAAATTATTCTTGGGGATACTTCTGATTTGTGCCCTGCTAACGGAAGGCTGGAGGGAAGGAAGAGGGACAATGACTGTTTGCTATAGCTCGGCATGACTGAAAGTCAGCTGAGCTACAAATAGTCCTTAAGAATTACTTTTTTTTTAATGTGTTAATCATTTGATAACAGTTTCTCTTGTAATGAATCAACATATAACTGGACTAGTTGTCTGATAAATTATACGTGTCAAAACCCTATACTTTAGACCATTTGATTGATGTCAGATTGTGATATTAAAAGGTTTCTTTTTTATATTTTCTGATTACCCTAATGTTAATGGTATGCCCATGAACACCTACTGGATGTGTTATTGCACAAAGACAGGTCTTCACCCCTCAACAGGATTTTAATAATTTCAGGCAAGAAGATATATCTAGCACTGACTATTGATTCACAGAAATTGGTTGTATTTTTCATATACACTGAGAAAATTAAGGTTAATTTTAGCACAAATGTGGAGATTGAAGCCTATATATAGTTTTGTGCATGTGCAGAGGTTAGGAGACTTCGATTCCAGAATAAACATATGCTGGTACCATGTCCCTATGAATGAGGTAACAAAATAAAGAATTGTGGAGGACAAACTTTTAAGTTTTTCAAGAGAGTGGAGTGGATTGGTAAGGAGACAAGAACCATTATAAAGAGCTCGGCTTTTGTGTTATTTACTTTATATAACTTCAGAATCATATTCTTTGGTCTCTAAGATAATATTTTTAAAAGTTAATTGTAGTGATATTAAACCATTAATTGTTCTTGCAGTCAGTTCAGGCATAGTTCTTAAAATTCTTACCAAGATGCATACATGCCAACATTGCAATTTTAGGAGAAGAATGTATCACTTGTTAATCTGGCACTATAAATGTTTATTCTACACAGCATAATTTTAGAGTAATCAGGGGAGTTGGAGGTTGTTTTAGGTCTTATTCTCCTGTTAGAATGCTGCTTAGACACATCAGATCAAAACATAAGGTTTTTCATCAAGAAAACCTCTCATGAATGTGGCATTCAAGTGGAAGAGAAAATGGTGTTTGTTTCAATAATGCTGACAGTTGATAATGATGCAGAAGGTAGTGCAGAAAGTGACCGTGGTCCAGCATCATCTCACACTGATGAAATGAGTGAACAAGAACCAGCCAGTAGACCAGACAAAAATAACTGCTATGAAACTTTTGAATTTAAGAGAAATGAGCAAGATTGCCTCATCAGTTGTTAGTAAATTTATACAACTGCTAGCTGATATGCTGGCCTTACAGCAAAATAAATTAGGTAAAAAGATAAGAGATGTTCTGAGAGAAAATGGTACAGACATAGATAACATTCATGGCCTGCCAGGGCTGTAAACTGTGGATGGTGATGCATAAGCTGCCTGTTTTCTGCAAAGAAGCTAGATCAGTATGCAAAAACAAAACAAGTGACCCAAGGGTCATGACGCTCAGCTGACCAGGAAGACATTGACAAAAGTAATTTTATCATCTGAATGTCAAATTTGAATGAAATACTTTTTCCAAACTTGACCTTTTGTATAAAATCATCCAATATTCATTGGGGTACTATGGAGCTCTGTAGCATGAAGGATATGGGTAACAGACACCTATTTTCAAGGTTTACAAGATGACTTTTCAGGGGTCTCCCAGCATGTCAAAAAATAAAATTCTAGGTCCAGTTATTATGATTTGTGCCCTGTTAACAAATCCAAATGTTTATTCTGGGGGGTATTTCAAAGCCGCATAGGATGAAGGATATGGGTAACAGAGATGTAATTTCAGGTGCACAAGGAGACTTTTCAGGGGCCTCCCAGCATATCAAGAAAGGAGATTCTAGGTCAAGTCATTATAGTTTGTGCTCTGTTAACAGATGACCAAATCTTTATTCTGGGGAGTACTTCCGAGCCCCAGAGCATGAAGGATATGGGTAACAGGGACCTTATTTCGGGTATCCATGTAGACCTTTTATGGGCTTCCCTGGAGGTGAGGACAGAAGATTCTAGGTCCAGTCATTATGATTTGTGCCCTCTTAATATATGATCAAATCTTTATTCTGGGGGGTACTTCAGAGCTCCATAGCTCACAGAATATGGGTAACAGGGACCTTATTTCGGGTTTCCATGTAGACCTTTTATGGGCTTCCCTGGAGGTGAGGACAGAAGATTCTAGGTCCAGTCATTATGATTTGTGCCCTGTTTACAGATGACCAAATGTTTAAAGATCACAAATGTAGAGAAGAAAAATCGTAAAAAATAAAAAAAATATAGGTGGCGCCGCCAATCTCCAGAAATTGATGAAACACTCCATGATCAATATCCATGCAAAGAATCATGGTGATTAATGCATTAGTTGTTCAGATACTTGAGCTTTTGTATTAAATTTTGCATTATTCTGGGGGGTACTTCAGAACCCCATAGCTCGAAGAATATAGGTCACAGTGACCTAATTTCAGGTTTACATGGAGAATTTCCATAGACCTCCCAGGATTTCAAGTAAGAAGATTCCCGTTCTAGCGGTTACGATTTGTGCCCTGTTAACAGACAGACGCCTGGATGGCCGGACGGACGACGGACATAAGGTGATCCCTACAGCTCAGATGACTTTCAGTCAGCTGAGCTAAAAATTGAAAAAATACAGGTGGCGCCACCAGAATGCAGAAACTGATGAAACATTTCATGATCAATATCCATGCAAAGAATCATGGTGATCAATATAATAATTGTTTAGATACTTGAGCTTTTGTATCAAATTTTCCATTATTCTGGGGGGTACTTTGGAGCCCCATAGCTCAGAGGTTATGGGTAACAGAGACCTAATTTCAAGTTTTTAAGGAGACTTTTCATGGGCTTCTCAGCATGTCAAGAGAGAAGATTCTAGGTCCAGTTGTTACGATTTGTGCCATGTTAACAGATGACCGCATCTTATGAGGTCTCAAAAATAGAGAAAAAAATTTGTAAAAATAAAAAAAATAAAGGTGGCGCCACCATACTGCAGAAACTGATGACACATTCCATGATCAATATCCATGCAAAGAATCATGGTGATCACTGCAATAGTTGTTTAGATACTTGAGCTTTTGTATCAAATTGTCCATTATTCTGAGGGATACTTCAGATGACTTACAGTCAGCTGAGCTAAAAACACTTAATGGTCAATATCCATGCAAAGAATCATGATGATCTCCGTATTAGTTGTTCAGATACTTTAGCTTTTGTATCAAATTGTCCATTATTCTGAGGGATACTTCAGAGTCCTATAGCTTGAAGGATATGGGTAACAGAGACTTTATTTCAAGTTTCCACAGGCACTCTTCATGGATGAAGTTTCTAGGTCCAGTTGTTGCAATTTGTACCCTCTTGATAGATAACCACATCTTCAAAGGTCTCGAAAAAAGAGAGAAAAAATTCGTAAAAATTTGAAAAAAATAGGTGGCGCACCCTCTCTGCAGAAACTGATGGAACAGCTCATGATCAATATGTATGCCAAAAATCATGACCATCAGTGTTGTAGTTATTGAGATACTGCACTTTTTGTATCAAATTTTCCATTATTCTGGGGGGTATTTTGGAGCCATACAGCCTAAAGAATATGGGTAACAGAGACCTAATTTCAGGTTTCCATGGAGAATTTTCATGGGTCTCCCTGTGTGTCAAGAATGAAGATTCTAGGTCCAGTTTTTATGATTTGTGCCCTGTTAACAGATGTTCATATCTTTAAAGGTCTCAAAAATAGATAAAACATTCGTAAAAAAAACCCCGAACAAATACAGGTTGTGCCACCAGTCTGCAGGAACTGATGGAACACCTCTTGATCAATAGTTATGCCACAAATCATGACCATCAGTGATGTAGTTATTGAGATATTGAAGTTTTTGTATGAAATTTTTGACTACTCTGGGGGGTACTTTAGGGCCCCATAGCTCGAAGGATATGGGTAACAGAGACCTAATTTCTTGTTTCCATGGAGACTTTTCATAGGTCTCTCAGTGTATTGAGAATGAAGATTCTAGGTCCAGTCGTTACGATTTGTGCCAGGCTAACAGATGACAGCATCCTTCAAGGTCTCAAAAATAGAGGAAGAATCGTAAAAAAATCAAACAATATAGGTGGCGCCACCAGTCTGCAGGAACTGATGGAACATCTCAAAATCAATATGTATGCCAAAAATCATGACCATCAGTGATGTAGTTATTGAGATATTGAAGGTTTTGTATGAAATTTTTGACTACTCTGGGAGGGTACTTTGGGGCCCCATAGCTTGAAGGATATGGGTAACAGAGACCTAATTTCTGGTTTCCATGGAGACTTTTCATAGGTCTTCTTGTGTGTCGAGAATGAAGATTCTAGGTCCAGTCGTTACTATTTGTGCCATGCTAACAGATGACAGCATCCTTAAAGGTCTCAAAAATAGAGGAAAAATTCGTAAAAAATCGAACGATACAGGTGGCGCCACCAGTCTGCAGGAACAGATGACAAATCTCATGATCAATAGTTATGCCACAAATCATGACCATCATTCAAGTAGTTAATGAGATATTGAAGTTTTTGTATGAAATTTTTAACTTTTCTTGGGGGTACTTTAGGGCTCCATAGCTCGGAGAATATGGGTAACAGAGACCTAATTTTGGTTTCCTTGGAGACTTTTCATAGGTCTCTCAGTGTGTCGAGAATGAAGATTCTAGGTCCAGTCGTTATGATTTGTGCCACGTTAACAGATGACAGCATCCTTAAAGGTCTCAAAAATAGAGGAAAAAATCGTAAAAAATCAAACAATACAGGTGGCGCCACAAGTCTGCAGGAACTGATGGAACATCTCATAATCAATATGTATGCCAAAAATCATGACCATCAGTGATGTAGTTATTGAGATATTGAAGTTTTTGTATGAAATTTTTTACTACTATGGGGGGGGGGTACTTTGGGGCCCCATAGCTCGAAAGGATATGGTTAACAGAGACCTAATTTCTGGTTTCCAAGGATATTTTTCATGGACCTCTTCGTGTGTCAAGAATGAAGATTCTAGGTCAAGTCGTTACGATTTGTGCCATGCTAACAGATGACAGCATTCTTAAAGGTCTCAAAAATAGAGGAAAAATTCGTAAAAAATTGAACGATACAGGTGGCGCCACCAGTCGGCAGGAAGTGATGGAACATCTCATGATCAATATGTATGACAAAAATCATGACCATCAGTCCAGTATTTAATGAGATATTGAAGTTTTTGTATGAAATTTTCTACTTTTCTGGGGGGTAGTTTGGGGCCCCATAGCTGGAAGGATATGAGTAACAGAGACCTAATTTCTGGTTTCCATGGAGACTTTTCATAGGTCTCTCAGTGTGTCGAGAATGAAGATTCTAAGTCCAGTCATTACGATTTGTGCCTTGTTAACAGATGTTCACATTTTTAAAGGTCTCAAAAATAGAGAAAAAAAATCGTAAACAATCGAAAAATACAGGTGGCGCCACCAGTCTTCAGGAACTGATGGAACCTCTCATGATCAATATGTATGCCAAAAATCATGACCATCAGTCAAGTAGTTAAAGAGATATTGAAGTTTTTGTATGAAATTTTGGACTTTTCTGGGGGGTACTTTGGGGCCCCATAGCTCGAAGGATATGGGTAACAGAGACCTAATTTCTGGTTTCCAAGGAGATTTTTCATGGACCTCCCAGGATGTCAAGTTAGAAGATTCCAGTTCTAGCGGTTTCGATTTGTGCCCTGTTTACAGATGACTTTCAGTCAGCTGAGCTAAAAAAAATGAAGTCTAACCCTGATACAGGTTCCATGTTATCATGTGTTTTAGGTATGCACTGTCATTCCATTATGACAAAAT
Source organism: Sipunculus nudus (assembly GCA_026874595.1). NCBI lineage: Eukaryota > Metazoa > Annelida > Sipuncula > Golfingiida > Sipunculidae > Sipunculus > Sipunculus nudus. Next base: position 2,758,201 of record CM049317.1, read on the forward strand.
GGCTGAGACAGTTGTTGGATACTTTCAACCAGGTCTATCTGCTGGCCTCAGCAAAGGTAATTGCATCTCACCTGGAAGGAGAGACTTAGAAAAAGTGGCAGAATTCCAGGTTGAGGAAGGATTCAGCCATCCAAGAAGTACAGTCCAGGAAACTTAAGAAACCAGGTGTGGTGGAGAAGAGGTCATTGCAAGATTCTCCATCAGATGTGTACACATTGGGTACAAGAAACTTCATGTCTTCAAGACCAGAATCTGAAGATGCTGAAAGAATTTGCAAATACAAGGAGTGGCTTCAACTTGAGAAGTGCAAACTGAAGCCTCGTCAACGAAAGGTAATTTTTTTTATATTTATATTTTGGTAAAGTGAAGCTAATTATTTGTGTAAGTGTATTTTTTATTAATTCATGTACAGAACTTAGGATACTGTACTATTATTTAGGATATGGGTTAATTAAATATTAAAAATTTGAATATAGATTGTATTGTTAAAAGCTGCAACTATTGATTTTCATGATTCTGCAAATAAACTACAGAAATGGAAGGAGAGGCAATGTTGTTGTGTTTCTGATTATACTGTGCTGGTGCTTGAAATGTACAGCTTCATAGGATATCTGTTATTTGCTGACAGTGGTGCTAGTGATAATAAACTTTCAGACAGACACTCCAAAACCAATCCTAACCAAGGTATGCATAAGAGCAATCACTGACCCAAAGTTGAATGTTTTCCATATTCATGTTAAATACTAACACTGACAGTGTATTACAGGAGTATTCAGTATGGTAAAATTAAAGATACCCTTTTGTCTATAAGTTCTGTAGGATGAAACAAAAATTATAACTACTTCTTAACCAGGTAGTTAATGTGGAAAATTTTATTTAGTCCTAGGTGAAAACTGACAAAAAGGAACCCTATAACTCTGGTATCCACAAATTCTGGCAGAGTTCCAGAGACTTGATCCCAAGATGGAAGATATGGATATAGTTACTGTTGTGAGAGGCAGGATGGAGAAAATCCAAGCAGGAACTATGAGGCTTGTGGATCATGTTCATCATGAACATGGGGTGACCGAGAGTAGGGCCTCCTATATATAGTCTGTAAGGTCACATTTAACTATGCAGCTGCTGAAATGGTGTGGAGTGGAGGGTTGCAGTTTCACTACCCGACAGCACACGTGTGCCATATGTCCCATGCAACTGCCCCTACAACTGGCAAAACTTCAATAGGGCTTCCAATAAGTTCAGCAGAAGTTTACTGGACAACAGCTAGCCATAGTAAGGAAGTAATTCCTTGTAGGATGCAGGTGATCCAAAACGGCATGAATTTCCATACCATGGGAATCAAAGAGACTGTCAAACAGTTTAAGAATTTGACTTGCTGCCTGACGAATGTACCAACTGCCATGAAGAGATTGGCAACCTCCAATACAGGGCAATGAAGCAAGTGCAAGAAACCCTAGGAAAACTCCTTGACCAGAAAGAAGAAAATATAACGCTGATAATGCATACCAACAACCAAGCTGGCTGCGAAATTGCCAATCACAGAAACAAAGTCGGAGAAAAACGGCATGGGACCTCCAATCATGATGCAGAAAAAAGTCACGCAACTACCCCTACAACTGGCAAAACTTCAATAGGTCTTCCAATAAGTTCAGTAGAAGTTTACTGGACAACAGCTAGCCATAGTAAGGAAGTAATTCCTTGTAGGATGCAGGTGTTCCAAAACGGCATGAATTTCCATACCATGGGAATCAAAGAGACTGTCAAACAGTTTAAGAAATTTGACTTGCTGCCTGACAAATGTACCAACTGCCTTGAAGAGATTGGCAACCTCCAATACAGCGCAATGAAGCAAGTGCAAGAAATCCTAGAAAAACTCCTTGACCAGAAAGAAGAAAATATAACGCTGATAATGCATACCAACAACCAAGCTGGCTGCGAAATTGCCGATCACAGAAACAAAGTCCGAGAAAAACTGCATGGGACCTCCAATCATGATGCAGAAAAAAGTCAAGCAACTACCCCTACAACTGGCAAAACTTCAATAGGTCTTCCAATAAGTTCAGTAGAAGTTTACTGGACAACAGCTAGCTATAGTAAGGAAGTAATTCCTTGTAGGATGCAGGTGATACAAAACGGCATGAATTTCCATACCATGGGAATCAAAGAGACTGTCAAACAGTTTAAGAAATTTGACTTGCTGCCTGACGAATGTACCAACTGCCATGAAGAGATCAGCAACCTCCAATACAGCGCAGTGAAGCAAGTGCAAGAAATCCTAGGAAAACTCCTTGACCAGAAAGAAGAAAATATAACGCTGATAATGCATACCAACAACCAAGCTGGCTGCGAAATTGCCAATCACAGAAACAAAGTCGGAGAAAAACTGCATGGGACCTCCAATCATGATGCAGAAAAAAGTCAAGCAACTACCCCTACAACTGGCAAAACTTCAATAGGTCTTCCAATAAGTTCAGTAGAAGTTTACTGGACAACAGCTAGCCATAGTAAGGAAGTAATTCCTAGTAGGATGCAGGTGATCCAAAACGGCATGAATTTCCATACCATGGGAATCAAAGAGACTGTCAAACTGTTTAAGAAATTTGACTTGCTGCCTGACGAATGTACCAACTGCCATGAAGAGATTGGCAACCTCCAATACAGCGCAATGAAGCAAGTGCAAGAAATCCTAGGAAAACTCCTTGACCAGAAAGAAGAAAATATAACGCTGATAATGCATACCAACAACCAAGCTGGCTGCGAAATTGCCGATCACAGAAACAAAGTCCGAGAAAAACTGCATGGGACCTCCAATCATGATGCAGAAAAAAGTCAAGCAACTACCCCTACAACTGGCAAAACTTCAATAGGTCTTCCAATAAGTTCAGTAGAAGTTTACTGGACAACAGCTAGCTATAGTAAGGAAGTAATTCCTTGTAGGATGCAGGTGATACAAAACGGCATGAATTTCTATACCATGGGAATCAAAGAGACTGTCAAACAGTTTAAGAAATTTGACTTGCTGCCTGACGAATGTACCAACTGCCATGAAGAGATCAGCAACCTCCAATACAGCGCAGTGAAGCAAGTGCAAGAAATCCTAGGAAAACTCCTTGACCAGAAAGAAGAAAATATAACGCTGATAATGCATACCAACAACCAAGCTGGCTGCGAAATTGCCAATCACAGAAACAAAGTCGGAGAAAAACTGCATGGGACCTCCAATCATGATGCAGAAAAAAGTCAAGCAACTACCCCTACAACTGGCAAAACTTCAACAGGTCTTCCAATAAGTTCAGTAGAAGTTTACTGGACAACAGCTAGCCATAGTAAGGAAGTAATCCCTGGTATGGTGCAGGTGATCCAAAACGGCATGAATTTCCATACCATGGGAATCAAAGAGACTGTCAAACAGTTTAAGAAATTTGACTTGCTGCCTAAAGAATGTACCAACTGCCAGGAGGAGATCAGCAACCTCCAATACAGCGCAATGAAGCAAGTGCAAGAAATCTTAGGAAAATTCCTTGACCAGAAAGAAGAAAATATAACGCTGATAATGCATACCAACAACCAAGCTGGCTGCGAAATTGCCGATCACAGAAACAAAGTCCGAGAAAAACTGCATGGGACCTCCAATCATGATGCAGAAAAAAGTCAAGCAACTACCCCTACAACTGGCAAAACTTCAATAGGTCTTCCAATAAGTTCAGTAGAAGTTTACTGGACAACAGCTAGCTATAGTAAGGAAGTAATTCCTTGTAGGATGCAGGTGATACAAAACGGCATGAATTTCCATACCATGGGAATCAAAGAGACTGTCAAACAGTTTAAGAAATTTGACTTGCTGCCTGACGAATGTACCAACTGCCACGAGGAGATCAGCAACCTCCAATACAGCGCAGTGAAGCAAGTGCAAGAAATCCTAGGAAAACTCCTTGACCAGAAAGAAGAAAATATAACACTGATAATGCATACCAACAACCAAGCTGGCTGCGAAATTGCCAATCACAGAAACAAAGTCGGAGAAAAACTGCATGGGACCTCCAATCATGATGCAGAAAAAAGTCAAGCAACTACCCCTACAACTGGCAAAACTTCAACAGGTCTTCCAATAAGTTCAGTAGAAGTTTACTGGACAACAGCTAGCCATAGTAAGAGAGTAATTCCTTGTAGGATGTTGGTGATCCAAAACGGCATGAATTTCCATAACATGGGAATCAAAGAGACTGTCAAACGGTTTAAGAAATTTGACTTGCTGCCTGACGAATGTACCAACTGCCATGAAGAGATCAGTAACCTCCAATACAGCGCAATGAAGCAAGTGCAAGAAATCCTAGGAAAACTCCTTGACCAGAAAGAAGAAAATATATTACTGATAATGCATACCAACAACCAAGCTGGCTGCAAAATTGCCGATCACAGAAACAAAGTCCGAGAAAAACTGCATGGGACCTCCAATCATGATGCAGAAAAAAGTCAAGCAACTACCCCTACAACTGGCAAAATTTCAAGAGGGATTCAATAAAGTTCAGCAGAGGTTTACTGGGCAGACAGCTAACCATTGTAAGTAAGTAATCCCTGGTATGGTGCAGGTGATCCAAAACGGCATGATTTTCCATACCATGGGAATCAAAGAGACTGTCAAACAGTTTAAGAAATTTGACTTGCTGCCTGACGAATGTACCAACTGCCACGAGGAGATCAGCAACCTCCAATACAGCGCAATGAAGCAAGTGCAAGAAATCTTAGGAAAACTCCTTGACCAGAAAGAAGAAAATATAACGCTGATAATGCATACCAACAACCAAGCTGGCTGCGAAATTGCCAATCACAGAGACAAAGTCGGAGAAAAACTGCATGGGACCTCCAATCTGCCAAAATATTTGCTGACATTGTCAAAACCCATTTGGACGCACCTGACCCTATCTACCATGCAACTCTGCATGAACAGGTAAGCAACAATTTTCAGCAAACCTTTAGTTTAGACAACCAGTACATTGTTTTGAATCATTGTTTCTCATGTTAAGAAATTTTCATTCCTTCTGATTCCAACCTAATTTAAAAATTGCTCAAGAACTCTAGAATTATGTGGGCCCCTTTTCCAACAAAATGTTTCCCCCAAAGACCCCAAAGAATGGGTTCCCTGTCGATTTTGGCTGAGATATGCAAAAATACATCCCCGCCATAAGTTTCTGAATTTCAACAAGAATATCCAGACGAAGCCCCCGAGTGCTTAATAAGGTAAATTTCAGGAACCTTTACTTTCTATTAACCAAGCATGCCCTTTTACAATCACACTAACATGCAATAGTGTAAATGTCAACTTCTTACGCGTTAATATTCAGGCGGTTATATCTTTTGACCTAAGGACCCTAAACCAGCCAATCGTTTATGTTTATGGAAACCACACAAAACCAGACAAATGGCAGACAAGCAAACGCACCGTCTGACAGCAATTAATTTCTGTAGCCTTCGAATCTGCGTCCCTGTACAGGGCCCTAATAATGATATATGTTTTTAGTTTGAAAGATAAGCTTGTATAATCATGTTATGTATCTGATATATGTATCTGATGTTGTAGCATCTCTTGCATAAATCTGCCTACGCTGCTGCCAAACAGGGATGACCTCAAGTTTGTGCAGTCGTATAGGGAATGTGGAAAGTCAGAGGTGCGCACCATGACCACTGCATTATACCTGAACTGTTCACTGTTTAATGTAAACATATTGGAGCTATACCACAGGCTCTTCCAAAGGGGCATGTCTGACGCATGTGCCCTGTTAAGCGAGGTATTTGAACTCGACATATAACGAGACAGTTGGCAGATGCCCTTGGGTTTCTTCACCATCACAACAGATCACCAAGCAAGCAGCAATTATCCAAGATGTCTAAAAGATGAAAAGAAAGCTGGTGCTGGAGGGTGGGCGGGCAGATGCTCCAGCTTTCTTTTCATCTCTCCAAAAGAACCAAGAAAGCGTGTCGGAGTGATGGTCCCCGCCACCCTCACCAGCTGAAACCTTCACCGAATGTTCAGGTATGCTGTTTTGGCAGTGCATTTACGTTTGTAGTTAGGATATATAGTCATGTGGGTGTACGAAATAGATATTCTAAGAGAGGTACAGTGCTGTCAGGGCTAGTAAGTAAACAGTAATTGTGTTTTATCTTAGTTTGTATTGACTTGCCATCTGTTCCCGTCTGTTTATGCTTGATGCTATTCATAACATAACAGATACATACCATGTACCCCTCCCCTTCTGCCATAACACGTCTCATGTATATTTCATTCTCATTGCAGAGCGATGGAACAGACTGAACATTCCGACAGTTCATCCATAGAAGAGGAGGACGTTATATACATTGGCAGCGAACGCCAGCCGAACGAGTCGGAAGCATTAAGCATCAGAAGCTTGTTTCTCAACTACAGGGAGGTTGAAGATGCCCTGAGCCTCCGTGTTGATCTCCTCGCTTTAGCCACATACGTCAATCTCATAGATCTGCCTACCCTGCTGCCAAACAGGGATGACCTCAAGTTTGTGCAGTCGTATAGGGAACGTGGAAAGTCGGAGGTGCGCTCCATGACCACTGCATTATACGTGAACTGTTCACTGTTTAATGTAAACATATTGGAGCTATACCACAGGCTCTCCAAAGGGGCATGTCTGATGCATGTGCCCTGTTAAGCAAGGTATTTGAACTCAGCATATAACGAGACAGTTTTGAATATCTGGTCGCCCTCTGTTACTACACGATCATGTGGGTGTCCGATGATGATGAACACATCATGTGGTTTACTCAGTGTGAAGAGGAACTATTCATGCCGGCAGACAGAGAGAATGACGTAACACCTCCTGAGCCGCATGCCCAGCAGGAAGGAGGAGCGAAAGATGCAGACCAAGCGGAAGAAGGTGAGGAAGGTTTGGATGCGAGGGAGGTTTCAATAAAACATGAATACCAATGCTTAAGGGGAGGCTGTTTTGGCGTTCATCAAGAAAGATGCTTGGGATATGCCGGAGTTCTGGATCACGTACAACCTGTTTGATGCCACGCAATGGGACAGCTTGGTGGCCGCATTGGTTGGAAGCGTACGTCTAACGAGGCCTTTAATGAAATTACAAAAAAAAACATGGTCTGATTGACGCTTCATTGAGCAGAACTGACGTTGAAGACATATATAAGCAACAGGACGTCCAATGCATGCTCAAACATATCTATCGCCCTGGGGTGACAAAACGGAGGAAAGCATTGAAACGATTGCTACTCCTGAGGTTTTGCCTCCAGGTGGCGAGTGGTTGTGTTTCCGGGATCACTGCTTCACATGAATGCAACGTAGCGTTGTATCCTAACATGAATTGGACTCGCCACTTCTGCAGGAGAAAAAGGCGATATACCACAAGGCCGTCATCACCTGCCCTGTCTACGGCCACGTCACACTCGGGTACTGAGAGCCTGTTTGATCTAGTTCGGAAATATTGCAGTTGATGAATTCCGATACTGCAACCAACCCCTCCCAAAATGTCGCTGATGGGACCGTCGCCTCCCATCCACTCAATTACCTCTGGGCATCTGAACGTTGACCTCCCATGGACTCCGCACTGCCATCGGAACCTGATACATTAACCCAGAAAGTCCCACTCCATCTGAGAACACTGGGCCTGCACCCTAAAGGTTCAAGCTTCGACACGTCAGGATGGACGCCACAGAAGCAGCGACGTTTCCTCCATATATGGGTCGCCATGCATAAACATTTTTGACCGCACCTGACACACCAATTTGTTCGGCGACAATTTCTGCTAGCAGAGGTTCAGCAAACGCTTCAGGTCCATCCATTGTTGTTTCCAGTGTGGAGGAACAGCTCGCACACACTCAGACTGTGACTGCCAGCCTCAAAGTGATAAAAGGGAGGTCGAGGACAGATTCATATGCTTCCGGTGTCCAATTTGTTTGGAAAACACCGAGGACTGTTTCCTCAAAAAATGCGAAATGTTTTGTCACAGATGTATAATGGCGGTGTTCTCCTACAATACAAATCAAAACAACGACTTCGTAGCGTTGCTAAATCGCTTGCTCGACAACAGAATCCCTTCCACGTAAGATGTCTGTACGTGAAAGATTCAATCAGAATATTTAAAAATCTGTTACTACTCAAAGTTTGTGTTCAGGTGGTCAGACAGAGAGGTGCTGATAATTTCATTTGTATGTTTCTGCGACCACAACTGGACTTTCGAATACCAAGAAGACAAATAACAAATAAGTGAAACAAATAACTCACTTCACAACAGGTCCCTTCACTGATGATTTGAGCACCCATGAATTGAATAATGCACCCATGGTCACAAATGATGTCGACATCAGGGTACGGCTGGAACAAGCCAACAACGAAATCGCACGTCTAAGATCCGCCAACAAACAAGAATTTTTTTTAAGTGCCCAATCTGTCTGAGACAGGTTGTAAATTGCATATTAAAACAATGTGGACATGCATATTGCCATGACTGTTTGATAGGAGTTTTTAGTAGAAGCACATGAACAGGAACTAGAATACGGGTAGTCAACAAGAAAATCAGAGAAGGACGGGTGAAGTAAGGCATGGATTGAGTGGCAAGGGGATATAGAGTTACATGTGTTAAATAATAGAATGGATCTCTGCCACATAAACATGATTCTAGGTGGCGCCACCTGTTATTTGAATGAGAAACTATCCAAGATATATGCACAAGCAAAATTTCATGTGGAAAAGTCAAACCACTGCAGAGATATGAGTGATTTTATCCCACAACGGACAAACAGATGGACGCTGTGCAAAAATGGCTGCAGGTGGCGCCACCATTTTTGTGTATGCTATAAAGCTATCCAAGGGCTACATTTGTGTAAATTATTTTTCCTGATTGGTCAAATGGTTCCTGAGATATGAGCTTGGATGTCTGCAGCATTTTTTTAATGTAGGTGGCGCCACCTGTCATAAAATCAAGAAAGCTATCTAGGATGTACACGCATGCCGAATTTTAGGTGAATTGGTCAAACTACTGCAGAGATATGAGTGATTTTAACCCCAGGCAGAAGAACAGATGGACACTGTGCAAACATGGTTGCAGGTGGCGCCACCTTTTGTTGTGTATGTAATAAAACTATCCCAGGGCTACATTTGTGTAAAATTTTTTTCCGGATCGGTCAAACGGTTCCTGAGATATATGGGTTTATGTGTGGAAACAGACACACAAACGGACGCTGGGCAGAGACGAAAGGTCAGAGGTAAAGGTCACTTGGTTAGGCACCAGTTCCCATGTGACCTGATAATTTGTGTAAGTTTCGGAAAAATCTGTCCAGTAGTCTCAGAGGAGTTCTCCGGAAACAAACGCGGCGACGGCGGCGGCAGCGGAACTCGGTCAAAAACATAGTATCCGCAAAACTTCGTTATTTTGCGGATACAATTAAGTGTCCGAAATGCAGTAAAAAAAAAATTTGTAGCCTTTGAATCTGCGTCCCTGTACAGGGCCGTAATAATGATATATGTTTTTAGCTTGAAAGATAAGCTTGTATAATCATTTTATGTATCTGATATATGTATTTGATATTGTAGCATAATCAGTTTCTGTGATTAACCAATTTCCGCACACCTGTGGTATTCTCCAGTTATGATATATACGTGTGATGAGCTGGGATAGTCTTCAGTAAATAATTGATGCAAAGCATGCATATCTTCTCTATCCTATTTAAACAAGAGAGAGAGAGAGAATTTGTATGATCAGTTTAGGAGAGTTTGTGTTTCTTTTGTAGAAAGATGACATACCACAACGTCACGGTTGCTGGTAAACAATGCAAGAGATTCATCTTGGACCTACAGAGTCCAGTGTCAATGGTGGATATGAAAGTGTTCCTACCACACATCTGTTGGTATACGCCAATGTGGGATGACATATTACACAAACCTCTGGTCGTGCGTGAACCATGCAGGGACCCAGTGCATCCTTATAAAAGACACTATGTACCCATGGGCTTTGAGGATGCAAAGGGGCACTATTTCTTCAATAGTGTAGATATGAACATCGTCTTTGACTGGAAATTTCCAAGTGCATCAGGGGTACTGGGTCGTGATTTCTTTGGAAAATTCTTGTTCATACCACACATCAAACGACCTGAACTTTACCAAAAAGGAAAATATACACACTGTTGCCCGGAAGAGTGGGGGAGAATGCAGACCATTGTAAATTGGGGCTGATAAGGCATGTCTTCGCACACGATGTCGCCACACATGCCGGCAGAATTGTAAGAACTTGTTGAACGTTTCATCTCTTTTACGATGGAAACTTTACCATTTCAAAGTGGTTTTGTATAAATCATTTGTATATGAATATTGTACAGATGTAATACGTATATATTACAGCTCATGTTAGTTGAGCACCTTATAATTGTGTAGTTTAATATACACCTGACTATCATTTGTATATGTCATGGTATAGCCTTTTTTTATCAATTGTCTATACCAGGTGTGTGTATCTCGTTATGTAATCAGAATTAAGGGCATTGAATATTCGATACAGGATATGTATTTATTTTGTTTACGCGCTTGTATATGGACAATCCTGTTAGCGTGTGGTTCAAATACCAGGAAGACAGCGGGACAGAAGTGAAACAAATAACTCACTACACGACACAGGTCGCTTCACTGATGATTTGAGCACCCATGATTCGAATAATGCACCCATGGTCACAAATGATGTTGACATCAGGGTACGGCTGGAACAAGCCAACAACGAAATCGCACGTCTAAGATCCGCCAACAAACAAGAATTTTTTTTAAGTGCCCAATCTGCCTGAGACAGGTTGTAAATTGCGTATTAAAACAATGTGGGCATGCATATTGTCGTGCCTGTTTGATAAGAGTTTTTAGTAGAAGCACATGTACAGGAATTAAGTCGAAATGCAGAAAAAAAACAAGACGCAGTGACATAACTACCTGTGTGTCTGTGTATCTCGTTATGTAATCAGAATTAAGAGCATTAAATATTTGATAAAGGATATGTAAATGGAAAATCCTGTTAGCGTTTGGTTCAAATACATGGAAGACAGCGGGACAAGTGGACCAAATACCTCACTACACGACACAGGTAGCTTCACTGATGATTTGAGCACCCATGATTCGAATAATGCACCCATGGTCACAAATGATGTCGACATCAGGGTATGGCTGGAACGAGCCAACAACGAAATCGCACGTCTAACATCCGCCAACAAACAAGAATTTTTTTTAAGTGCCCAATCTGTCTGGGACAGGTTGTAAATTGCGTATTAAAACAATGTGGACATGCATATTGTCGTGCCTGTTTGATAAGAGTTTTTAGTAGAAGCACATGTACAGGAATTAAGTCGAAATGCAGAAAAAAAACAAGACGCGGTGACATAACTACCTGTGTGTCTGTGTATCTCGTTATGTAATCAGAATTAAGAGCATTGAATATTCGATACAGGATATGTAAATGGACAATCCTGTTAGCGTTTGGTTCAAATACATGGAAGACAGCGGGACAGAAGTGAAACAAATAACTCACTACACGACACAGGTCGCTTCACTGATGATTTGAGTACCCATGATTCGAATAATGCACCCATGGTCACAAATGATGTCGACATCAGGGTACGGCTGGAACAAGCCAACAACGAAATCGCACGTCTAACATCCGCCAACAAACAAGAATTTTTTTTAAGTGCCCAATCTGTCTGAGACAGGTTGTAAATTGCGTATTAAAACAATGTGGACATGCATATTGTTGTGCCTGTTTGATAAGAGTTTTCAGTAGAAGCACATGTACAGGAATTAAGTCGAAATGCAGAAAAAAAACAAGACGCAGTGATATAACTACCTGTGTGTCTGTGTATCTCGTTATGTAATCAGAATTTAGAGCATTGAATATTCGATACAGGATATGTAAATGGACAATCCTGTTAGCGTTTGGTTCAAATACATGGAAGACAGCGGGACAGAAGTGAAACAAATAACTCACTACACGACACAGGTCCCTTCACTGATGATTTGAGCACCCATGATTCGAATAATGCACCCATGGTCACAAATGATGTCGACATCAGGGTACGGCTGGAACAAGCCAACAACGAAATCGCACGTCTAAAATCCGCCAACAAACAAGAATTTTTTTTTTTAAGTGCCCAATCTGTCTGAGACAGGTTGTAAATTGTGTATTAAAACAATGTGGACATGCATATTGTCGTGCCTGTTTGATAAGAGTTTTCAGTAGAAGCACATGTACAGGAATTAAGTCAAAATGCAGCAAAAAAACAAGACGCGGTGATATAACTACCTGTGTGTCTGTGTATCTCGTTATGTAATCAGAATTAAGAGCATTGAATATTCGATACAGGATATGTAAATGGACAATCCTGTTAGCGTTTGGTTCAAATACATGGAAGACAGCGGGAGAGAAGTGAAACAAATAACTCACTACACGACACAGGTCCCTTCACTGATGATTTGAGCACCCATGATTCGAATAATCAGGGTAGGGCTGGAATAAGCCAACAACGAAATTGCACGTCTAAGATCCGCCTACAAACATGAATTTTTTTTAAGTGCCCAATCTGTCCGAGACAGGTTGTAAATTGCGTATTAAAACAATGTGGACATGCATATTGTCGTGCCTGTTTGATAAAAGTTTTTAGTAGAAGGTATCGGGCTGAACCCATGTACCGGTTATAAATTGTATATCAAACAGGAATATTTTTATACTCTCATGTAGTTGATGTATATCAACTCAAGTTAAGGGAGTAAATATATTTCCTGAATTTGAACAAAATGCATTATGTTCGGGCCCATTACTTCAAGAATTAAAAAAATATCGAACTAATTTCTGATATGTACATAGGATATATATAGAGGAATTAATATATTAAAAACTAGACATTTCTTGGCACCCCAGGTGCCAGAGTATCCCCAGACATAGTAGGCCCCCCCCTTTAAGAATAGGCCCCCATTTTTAGCAGAATATACTGACACTTGACAAGCAATTATTGTTTCTACCATCTATCAATCCACAATCTTTTTGAAGATGTTGGTCCTGTGACCTTGACCTTTGACCTCATGACCCCAAAATCAATTTGGGTCTTGCTTTATTCAATGGGACATATACAAGTCAAGTTTGAAATCCATACATCAATAAAAGCAGGAATTATCATCCAGAAACTAATTTTTGGACAGATGGCTCCTGTGACCTTCACCTTTGACCTTGTGACCTCAAAATTGAAAGGGGTCTTCCACTCTTGGCAGGTGAACTATATGTGCAAGATGAAAGATCTGAGATGAATTATTTGGCTGAAAATTCATCCACAATCTTTTTAAAGATGTGTCCTGTGACCTTGACCTTTCACCTCATGACCCCAAAATCAATTCAGGTCTTGCTTTTCCAAAGGGTCATATACAATTCAAGTTTGAAATCCATACATCGATTAAAGCAGGAATTATCATTCAGAAACTAATTTTTGGACAGATGGCTCCTGTGACCTTCACCTTTGACCTTGTGACCTAAAAAATTGATAGGGGTCTTCCTCTATTGGCAGATGAACTATATGTGCAAGATGAAAGGTCTGAGATGAAATGTTTGGCTGAAAATGCATCCACAATCTTTTTAAAGATGTGTCCTGTGACCTTGACTTTTGACCTCATGACCCCAAAATCAATTGGAGTCTTGCTTTTTCAATGGGACATATATAAGTCAAGTTTGAAATCAATACATTAATAAAAGCAGGAGTTATCATCCGGAAACTAATTTTTTGACAGATAGCTCCTGTGGCCTTGACCTCTGACCTTGTGACCCCAACATTGATATGGATCATCTACTATTAGCAAGTGAGCTATATATTCAAGATGGAAGACCTGGGATGAAAGTTTGGCTTAAAATGCATCCACAGTATCTTTTAAGATGTCCAGTGACCTTGACCTTTGACCTCATGACCCTAGAACCTATAGGGTTCTCACTTTAGTGGTGGGCCATACATATGTCATGTTTGAAATCCATATGGCTATCAACACTGGAGATATCATAAGAGGTGTGTGGTTTTCACCAAATATGGACACATTAAAGGTCAAGGCCACTCTCATGATAAAGGTCATGACCCAAATGTAAATAGACCTCATCCCATAACCCATCTCTCTAGATGTGCATAATATGAAAGAAATGTCCATTAGTTTTTGACTTATAATGCTTACAGTACTGTCAAGTGGCAATTATGGGGGTATTAAAAGGCGTAAAAACAACAAAAAGGATAATAGTTGGTGCCACCAGTTTCCGGCATATCGCAGGGCTATCCAAGATCTTCAGTCACCTTGATTTTTGGACCAATCCATGCAAGCTTACTTGAGATATTTAAGAATTTGTGTTATTTTCAGCAAAAATGGACCTATTTAAGGTCAAGGTCACTCTCCTAGCATAGGTCATGACCCCATTTTTAATAGGTTTCGTCCCCTTACCTATATCTATACAAATGTACAGTTTGAAAAAGATCAGTGAAATATTTTTTGAGTTATCCCACTCACAAGGTTTTTCTGCGGCGGCGGGACCGTCGTGAAACCATAGTATCCTGACTTTGTCTGGGGATACAATGAACAATATCAGGTCAGTGGTTTTGATATTAGGCAGTCTTGAAGTATAACAATGGGTTTTTAATGGAAAACAGAGGTTTTTCCTTAATAATTCGAAGGAACAAAGTCCTGGTGACCATATTTTCTGCATGATAGGAGATTTTGGGGACATCTATAGGTATGCCGAATTTCAGATTCGTAGATCCAACGGTTTCAAAACGTGCCAGTTTAACGGACAGACGGATGGATGGATGGACAGCCAACGGACAAAGGACTACGACTATAGCTCAGATGACTTAAAGTTAGCTGAGGTAAAATTCAGGAATTGTAGGTGGTGCCACCAAAAATGTGCAGCACGTACAGACCATCATTCCCCATGATTATAGTTAGTTTTGTGAAAATCCACACAATGCTTCCTGAGATATAAGCTTCTGAGTGTTTTTGTATAATCAGCTCTAAAACAAAGAAAAATAGGTCAAGGTCACCCATCTACCAACTTGACCAAGATATTGTTGATAAACATCTTCACTGATGATATAAAATTGCAACGGTGAATCCTTTTAGAGATATCCCGCTTACAAGGCCAAATTTTAAAAAATCTGATAAAAATTGACTAAAAAATTAGATATTGCAGGTGGCACCACCAAAATTTTGAAGCATGTAAATACCATCATTCCTAATGATCAGAGAAAGTTTTGTGAAAATCCACACAATGGTTCCTGAGATATAAGCTTCTGAGTGTTTTTCTATAATCAGCTCTAAAATGTAGACAAATGGGTCAAGGTCCCCATCTTCAAACTTGACTGAGATTTTATCAATATACATCTTCACTGATGAAATAAAATTCCAACGGTGAATCCTTTTAGACATATCCCGCTCACAAAGTAAAAGTTAATGGACACTGGACAGACTGACAGCTTTGGTGATGACAATAGCCCATCGGCCTATGAGCTGAGGGCTAAAAAAGGCTGTACATGTACATTTCTCATATAAATTTCTATTTTTCATGAAATTTTCTATGTTTAGGAGCCGTCAAATGGTCAAAAGTAGGTCAACTGGGACGAAACACGAACTTAATCAGAGACTGGTCATTATCTGCCAACACATAAAAAAATTCGAGGGAGTCTGCAGGCATTGTGGAAAAAAAGTCCGTACATATGCATTTGTAATGAAAATTTCTATTTTTCATGAAATTTTCAATGTTCAGGAGCAGTCAAACGGTCAAAAATAGGTTAACTGGGACAAAAAAACAAACTCAATCTGGAACTGGTCATCATCTGCCCACACACCAAAAATCAGGCCAATATCTGCAGGCTAGCGAAAAAAGTCCTTACAACTGTTTGATTTCAGAATGACGGACATGGGTAAAACAATATGCCCCGGCCACTTTGTGGAAGGAGCATAAAAAAGCCAAAAGATCAGACAACCATTGATTTCATCAAGGAATGTACAAAAGTCCAACAAAAAGGAATTTAATTTAATTGAACATTCAGATTATTTCATCACAACATATTTATTTTCTGGATATATTAACATTTCTTTGACTTTACTTTGGACAATACATTTGATTCCATATCTTTATGAGGTAGAAAGCTGGAAAGAAACGGGAGATTATTGGTCAGATGTATCATAATATAAATTGCCAAAAGAGGTGGAGAACTAAGCAGATTAACACTGCAAGACTTGCATGATGCACAACATGAAGAGTGGACATCACAGGGAGAGGGATCCTTTGACCAGCATGAATAAGGTGATGTATACTGGTGGTTAAGGGAAAGAGTCAGTCCCTTTACTATTTCAAAGATATACTTGGACCCTGTTATATTGGATTTCCCAGGAAGACATTAGAAGTCAAGCATATGGGAGTGAAAGAAACCGCTTTCTCTTTCCAAGCACTGGGTTCTCGTCTAAACATGCTGATGGATGGAAGATATGCATGATATGAATGTAGAGGCTGACAGTGACCCTGCTTACTGGGTAACAGCAACTAAAGTGAGACATATGATTTTAACATGGTTTGAGGAGAAAACATAGATCTAAAGGACAAAGACATTTTCTGTAAACATATGGGCCATGCTGCGGAAATAAACCAAAATGTGTACCAGTGCCCATTAGTTGCAAAGGAACTAGCAGTGTCTGGAGCATTTTGTGCAGAGATGGACAAGTCATTTGGTAAGAATAAATGATTTTTTACCTATTCTATTTAGATTTTCATGAAGCTGTCTTTTATTTATTCCACTGACACAGATTATGCTTTAAACCACTGAACAATTTGATATCTTGTAATATGAATTTTTTTTTTTTTTTTTGGGGGGGGGGATCTTAAATACATGTATGCACATAACTTGGCAATTAGACAATTCTAGATCATGTTTCAAGAATAATGTGTCCATCTTAAAGCATGATGTAAGAACAGAATACTATTTTTTTTATTATCAAGACCATGTTAACCAGAGTATTCAAATTCTATGAAAATGTTTGGTACCATTAAGTCACCCATGTGACTTGGACTTTTGGTCTGTTAGGGATTCGAACTGTCTTGGTATCTATCATTATCTATCAATCTATATCTATCTATAGTCTGTGTGCAACCTTGTATCCGGTGAGTGTTATTGCCTCAACAGGTCATGCATGTTTAGTATTACCACTATCAACAAATACCTGACCTCTTTGTCTATTTGTCAGTCTGAATGTCTGTTCAAAACATTGCATAAAATTGGAATTATTTACTCTGTCAGTCCTTCATGTCATCAGAGCACAAAAACATGAATCAGGCCAGGAAACATTTTTCCATGGAGAAGGATTGAGCTTACTCAAATTCTGAATGATCTGGAAAGGAAGAATTCCACTCTGCAAACAAAGCAGGATGGAAAAATGAAAAGAGATGTAATGGATACCAGGAAAGTCACCCTTAACCAGGCCAGCCCATTAGAACATCCTCATTAGGATCAGTCATGTGCTCTGCATTCAGACCTACTGATTCTGTATTCTGAGCTACTGAAGGATAGCGCAAGCTGCCTTTAGCCAACTTGTAATGGATATGAAGCAGAGACGGATGCTGTCATGGATACTGAATTATGATGACTGTCACAGATATAAGTTAAAAAAGCTGCTGCAATGGATACCACATGGTGCAATATATATGAAGCAATGACAGATGTTGTAAAAGTAATGGATAATGAATTATGATATGCTGTAATGGGAATTGAATTGTGACAGATCTATATGTAGAAATGGATATTGAATTATGACATCCTACAAAAGATACTGAATTGTGACAGATACTGTAATAGATATTGACTTATGAAAGATGATGCAATAGATATGAAATAATGACATATAGGGTGTTATGAACATTTTCTGTTTACACATTTTTGACCAAGGATAATGATATTTGACCAGTCAGGACCAAAAAAAATTTGCCTTATAAAATGACACTCTCCAATACAACAAGTAGGCTAATGTCAAAGAATGAACAAGGAAGCATGACCACTAGGCAATGTAATGGAAATTCAAGTATAAAATCAGGTATTTCCAGTCATCAGAATGAAATTCTTGTGCAGATAACTAGGCAAGTTTTAAATCTATAAGCCCATTTATATTGCTCCTTGGGACCAAAACTGGCCATCCAATATCTTAAAACATCATACCATGAATAAAAGGTGGCATCATCTTTGTGAAGGCTGGAAGTCCAATGAAAACAAAATATGTATACCAACTTGGTGATCAACTAATAAAATGATATTTACAATGCTGTTAAAACAAAAAAATACCCAATGAACAGATTAGTTTCTGTTGTCTTCTTTTTATTACATTTATGCAAGAATATAGTTACCTCATGAATTTACTAAAATGTTGCAAACAATTTTATATCTGGGTAATAAAGACCATCTAGAACTCTTATTTGAGTGCATTCAGTTTGGAGCTGTCACAAATTATCTTACATTTTTGGTCTTCTAAAAAAAATCTTGACAATGATACAGAAGATCCAGGGGATCCATTTGCTTTGTCCATTTTTTGTTTGATTTCAGCATGAAGCTCAATTCAGACAATTAATGTGTGACTTTTTGTTTCAAACAGTTTTGCATCTAAATCATATCAGAATCAGTGATCTGATAATCACAGTTTTGTACTGTCTGAACTCCATATTTCTATGGTTTTCTGTCCCTAGAGCCAGAGGATCTTGCTCTCTGAGATCAGATGTGTTAGGTAATGCTTTTCCTCTTGCTTTGATGGACCATCTGTTTCTTTTTTTTTTTATTTTCCTTCTTGACAGATATTCTTTTCTACATTAGTATCAATATTCTTTCCTATTTTATTTAGACTGTCCTTCTCGAAAGCAATCCAAACACAGATAACAGAACATTTTACACATGTATATGAGAATGATAGAATGATGACATTTTCCCACGTTTATATATACAGTGGAACCCCACAATTACGACCACCCTGGGGACTGAGCAAAGTGGTCGTAATTTGGGGGTGGTCGTATTTGTGAAACTCTTACCGTGGTCGCATATAACACGCTGATATTTAATGTGTATCAGAGTTTATCTGTTGCATATTTTTAATGTGAATTATAACACAATATTTTATTTAGCGGATGACCCTTATTATGAATTTTTTGTGTGTGTGTAGCTGAACATATTTATTCATGATGAAAATTAATATACATGTACACATACGTAGTGACTAATGATTAACAAATAATAACACTAAGGCAATACGATTGCAACCTACTGAATGCATATTGAACATAATACGTGGCTGTCATATATTTAGCCTTCCGCTTGAGTATATATTGCGTGCACTTGAGTTTTCCCGATGCTAAACTGCTGAGCCTCTGGTGCTGACTGCGCGTGGTGTTGCCGCCTTGATCAACGCCTCTGTATCCTTCAAGGAGAGCTCTTTCAGAGGCATGGTTGCCTAACAGCAAGCAATTTAAATGCAAACTTAACCAGTAGAGAAATAAACTGACAACCATCTATCAGAAAAGGCAAGTTAATGTGAGGGATCCCCCCCCCCCCCAACCATGCAAGCTTTATTTATTCTGCTCAATATTCAGTGCCAGTAAGGTATGGACACATGTAGGATTAACTAGGTCGTTAATTTTACCAATGAGGATCGAACAATATGTGATGAGTTGAAATATTAAGGCCGCAACCCTACACTTAGGGTAGCTGTAATACAGGTGATTACTGAGGGGCAATTAGCATCTGACCCCAGGTCTTACCGGCTCATCAAGTAATCAGGCCGATGGTTACCCTCTTTGATCTGTAACCTACACCGCAACGAGTCTCTGCGAAGACACCGAATCGGGAAGATATGCGGGACCAGATTAACACTCGGGTTAAGAAACCTTGTTACCCGCTTTGATCTTTCGTAAAGGCGCCTGTGACAAGACGCAACCATTGACTCGTGAAAAATGTTGTTTCAGTATTTCTCGACGGTGGTCGCATTAGCGGGGTCGCATTAGCGCTGGGGCCAGGAAATCTGGTCGTAATTCTGAATTCAGGGGTGGTCGTAATGTTGAGTCATTTTTAAACATAAATTTCGGGAAATAAAAAATTCGGGACCCAGCAAAATGGTCGTAATTGTGGGGTGGTCGCAAGGGGGGGTTCCACTGTAGTTGGAAAATTTGGTAATGGTTGTATGAGAATTATAAATAATGCAAAAGAGGTAACTGGGGAAATCTATTGCTTATAAAATATGAAATATACATGGAACAAATACCATAAAAAAAAACATTGATGACAGCACTAATGAGAACCTGATGAATGAAAACATATACCCATGACCTGAATAGCTGCTCTATTTTCCTTCAAGGCAATGAATGAAATCTTATTTATACAATGTAACCAACATTATTTTTGACTTTTCATTTAGTGATGATGACATGACAAAGCAAAACATGAGATGTAAATCACTTACTGAAAATGTTACAAACTGGAAACCAGTGAGACATCAGAAAGTCCTTCATACTGTTATTCCATAAAGGCAAATGTATACAGAAAATAACTAAGACCAAGGCAACATGTTTCACTGAGGCAAGGCAACTTGTTTCATGGAGGAATGTCTCACTGAATGATTAGAATAATATTGAACAGATAACACACTATAATTTATTGGACCTACTACAGGCCGTTGACAACTGAATAATGCCACATTCCAACTAGATATTTCTTGGCACCGCATAGTATCCCCAGACAATTAACCCCCCCCCCCCCCCCCCCCCCAGCCTCAAAGAATAGGAACCCACCTTGAATTCGGATGCAGACACTGACACTTGGCAAGCCACCATGGTTTCTTATAAGTATGGGCATATTTAAGGTAAAGGTCACTCTCATAGGAGAGGTCATGATCCAAATTGAAATATATCTAATTCTGTAACCCATGTCTATATACATGATATGAAAGAAATCTGTCCATAAGGTTTCAACTTATCATGCTCACAGTGCTGTGAAGTAGAAATGGTGGGGTATTACATGGTGTGAAAGCAAGAAAACGACATAAGGTGGTGCCACCTGTATTCTGCAGAAAACAATGCTATCAAAGATCTTATGTCAATTTGATTTTTGGACCAACTCATGCATCCCTCAGTGAGATATTAAAGTTAACATGATTTCAGCATTATTGCCTCTGTGACCTTGCAAAATGCATCAAGGTCATCCATATTCGAACTTGGCCTAGCCCTTGATAAGATGCATCTATAATGTTGGTCTGGTGACTGTACCACAAATTCTTGCAAAGTTATCATTTAAACAAGAAAACTACACAAGGTGGCGCCACCTGTCTTCTGCAATAGACAAAGCTATCCAAGCTATCAAGTTAACATGATTTCAGCATTATTGCCTCTGTGACCTTGCAAAATGCATCAAGGTCATCCATATTCGAACTTGGCCTAGCCCTTGATAAGATGCATCTATAATGTTGGTCTGGTGACTGTACCACAAATTCTTGCAAAGTTATCATTTAAACAAGAAAACTACACAAGGTGGCGCCACCTGTCTTCTGCAATAGACAAAGCTATCCAAGCTCTTTGGTCAATTTAATTTTTGGATCATTCCATGTATCCCTTACTGAGATATTAAAGATTTTGTGTGAATTTCACCAAATATGGGAATATTCAAGCTCAAGGCCACTCTCATAGGAAAGGTCATGACCCCATTTTAAATAAACATCATCCCTTAACCCATATCTATGTATATGCATAATATAAAAGAAATCTGTCTATTAGGTTTTATTTATTAAGCTCACAGTACTGTCAAGTGGAAATTTTGGGGGTATTCAAAAGAATAAAAACAAGAATAATAGGTGGCGCCACCAGTTTCTGGAACATGACAACCCTATCCATGATTTTCAATCAACTTGATTTAGGGATCAATCCATGCAAAAGAATTTGTGTGATTTTCCCCAAAAATGGACCTATTAAAGCTTGTGACCTCATTTTAAAAATGTGTCCTCCTATCACCCATATCTATACATATATCAAGTTTGGTAAAGATCGGTAAAATATTTTTTGAGTTATCGCGCCAACAAGATTTATGTGGCGGCAGCGGCGGGGGTGGCAGGACCGTCATGAAAACATAGTATCCCCTGACTTTGTCTGGGGATACAATTAAGACAAAAATGACATTGAGGCAATAAGCAAATTTTTACATGACTCAATCACTAAAAAGTTGTTATAAAAATTATCTCTGTAGTTATTAAAACTAATAAGACAACACAAATAACGATTATAAATCCTGCTTAAAAGAATATTATAAGATATTCTTACAAGGCAACATGAATGAAGCAATTGATAACTAGAATATCAGCAGAAGCTGACAAGCCCTCAGCCAAAACAATCCTGTTAATGGGTGGTAACAGTAACAAGTATGAAGTATCTGCAATCACATGGATGTCTATTTGTACATATGTCTCTTGTTCAAATTATGAATTAGAACTAGAGATCTATGAGGTTCAGTTTTAAGACAAAAAATGACACCCATATTTCATAATCTGTTAAATGGTTCCTGAGAAATAAGCTCCATAGTTTTATTTTTCTATAATTAACTTTGATCTGTGACCTTTAAAAGTAGGTCAAGGTCACCCATCTTATAACCTGACCTTAATTTTTAGTTATATGCACCAGCAATGAATAAAGTTTCTGTGTGGAATACTTTTGGAGATATCCTGCTCACAAGGCCAAACTTAAAAGCTGATAATAAATCAATTAAAATTCAGATATTGTAGGTTGAGCCCCAAACTCATGCAGCATTTAGAAATTATCTGGGCAAATGACCATGCCATGTTTAAAAAAAATCCACCAAGTGGTTCCTTAGAAATACACTGTAAGTTTTTTCTTCTATTATATGCTATATTGTTGAGGGAGGGTATTTTCTTTAGAGTATAGCAATCTTGCTGAAAAAGATGCTGATTACCATAGAAGAGCTCTGGTCTCAGCGAACAATTTTGATGTGTATTGGCAGTTGTGGTGGGTCAGTGAGCTGCTTAAGTGGCACGCTCAGTTAAGAAAGTTACACTTATCAGTTGTGCATGTTGTGTGACCAAGCGGTCTTGCTGGTGATTGACAAAGCAGTTTATGTGACCATCTAAGTAAAGACATGTTGATGCAAAAACAACCATTGTATAACCTATTGGGAACCGAGTACAGTGGTGCATCACAATCCATTACCGTTGTTTGACTTGTCCTGATGGACATACTTGGTTATCCCTGTTTGCACTATGTGTGCCTGTGAGGCCTGCCAGGAATGGTACAGGTGGTACCTCAATCTCTACCAGAAGAGTAGTATATAGTGAGTTTTATAAATTGCATCCTTTTGTTTTAGTGAACTTAGCCCTTTCTGTTGATGAACTTCTTCCTTTGAGATGACCAGAGGGTAGAAGTTCTTCAAATAATGGGTCACAGTGCCCTCACATGGGGGCAAAGTCAACCCCTGTTGGGGCTGAAGTTTTCCAAGGGGAAGAACTTTGTTTTAGATAGAAGTTTAGCTTGATTCACAATATTTGTGGGGCAGAAGTGATCTGGTCTAGAAGTTCTCCCCACACTGGGTTACAATGCCCTCACAAGGAGGCAAAGTTAAGTCCTGGTGAGGGGGTGAAGTTGAATGAGTTATAACTTTTCTGGGGGTAGAAGTTTTGTATAGGGTAGAAGTGTGAACTTTTCTGGGGAGTAGAAATTTTGTATGGGGTAACGGTCAACTGATCAGTGGGAAGTATAAAGCTCTGAGAGAGGCTCAGTCTGTCACAGCACTCTGAGCCAGGTCAGTCAGATTTTTTTTGTTTTTATAGTGCCTGTATGCATATCTTTTACCGTTGGGTTATCTACATCTAGACATGGTAGTTTTTTGCTCATTCTTGATGTGTACAATAACACCAGGGAATATCAGTTGTGTACATGTTATGCACAGGTAAATTCATTAAGTCTATTTGCTTGCTTCGTGATGGAGCTGGTTCAAGCATTATTTGGATGGACAAGTTTGGATACACCTTCACAGACAAGCCTGCAGTGGGGACAGGAGGAACCATATCTGAATGGCTGTAAGAAACTTGACAAGACTCATCTGCTGTTTGTGTCCACTTCTCCTGAGGTTTATGGCAAGACAATATGTTGAGGCTGCAAGGAAACTCGTGAGTGTTCACGCTTTTTGAATGATATAGTTTGAGAGTTAATGTATGAAACAGTCCATTGCAGTTAACATGTGCACTTATTTAATTTAATATTTGGTCTCAAATGATTAGAAAACGTTTCTTTGGTGAAAAATAAAAAAAAAAAAAAATGCTCTATTCATGTAGGTTTTAAAGTAATCAAAAATAAAATAAAATTCACAATAACTTTCAAAATATTCAATAGAATCATAATGTTAAAGCTCTTATAAGTCATTAAATGTTCATCTTATGTACAGGCATCGTGCATAACATTATAGTGTTCACCATGCTTGCCCAATAATAATTATGTGATACTGCAGACTGTCCAAAATGTTCAGAACTGTCTTTAAAAAATGTTGAAAGTTATTTGATAATTAAAGTCCCTTAAAATTACAATTTGGTAATACCTATTGAGTTTCAATAAGTTTTGTCATATTGGAAATTGCTAAGGTGAGCTCTGGGTCCTTGGATCCTCGTTGTATATTTTCCTCAAATAAGTTCAGTGTTGAATATCTATTGAATGAATCAGTTATGTACTCTTCACTTAAGAATGATATTAAGATTCCTATAATCAGTTTCATGTTTACACAAACACTATATATACACACACACACATATATATATATATATATATATATATATATATATATATATATATTTATCAAATATAATATAATATATATATATGCATGATGTGCTGTTTTGGGTAAATATATAAATGTGTGCAAAAGTATAACAGTTGTGTTTCTTTCCTTTAATTTTATATTACTTTTTTGTAGATATCTCATAGACTGACAAAAATTTGCAAAATGGAAACAACCCAATGGCAATACCGTCGAAGAATCTGAGAGTCCTGGGAGTGTTGGCCACAGTAGGATTTGTAGCTGCAATATATAACTTCAACCACTTAGGAATAAGTAAAATTGTACAGGTTCATGAATTTAAGACCCAAGTCACAAGGTGAGCAACTGAAAAATGCAGGAACTGGAGAACTGGAGAATGAAGTTAATGTGACCAGTAATCCACAAGAATCCACCAATAATAAACAGTAAACAGTAAACCTCAGGTTTATGGCAAGACAATATGTTGAGACTGTAAGGAAACTGGTGAGTGTTCACGCTTTTTGAATGATGTAGTTGAGTCTGGGTCGAATGGTAATAATGAGTGTCATGTCCAGGGGGAATTTGATCCCAGATGTGTACACCCTCTTCATGCGTGTATTACAGTTGTGGTGTGAATACAACTAACATACAGTGGAAGCACTGTTTTTTGTCAGGATGCGTGATTATGAACGCATTAAAGAAATGAAGGGATATGAGGCAGCGTCCAATTAATTGGCCAAAGTCCAAACAAAATACGAGTGGTAGTACGTGTTACAAGAGTAAGGGGAAAACCACAATGGAAATGGATTCTTCCTGCATAATTGAAATGTTCCCTGAGCCGCACCCTGATGCCAAGGAAATGTTGTCACATATCAGTATATCGGACTTTATTATGCTTGTATTACATTCAGTTGACACAGAGTTGAACTCTGGGAATATGACGTGTTTCCAAAAGAATTTTTTGGTCTGTAACGTGGTTCAGGAAATGGAAAAGGCTTATTGGAATCTCCCTGGAATCATGTTTCTTATAAAACATGAAAGAGAGATGCACACGGCACAACTGAAGCAGTTAAACGAAGCCTTCAACCCACTTTTGTGCCATTCCATCATTGGTGATTTGTTAGAGGGGGACAGTGAGTTCCCTGACGTGTTTGTGGCCCCCTTGTACTTTAGGTGTAATCCCACAACAGGCGAGGTATCATCAGAAGTGTGTGTTAAGTTTTTTCACAAGCTTGATGACCCAGTGAACATTCTGTGTTTACGTATGCATCCCAGTGGACTCGTGCGCGGTTTATTCACGTGGCCCACAGCATCCCAACCCATCCAGCTGTATTTCACATTTAAAAGGGAGAATGTAACCCTATCATGAAAAGGGAGAACTGTGACTGATATTATTTCTTTTTATTATAGGTACTTCGCCCTTTAGAAAGGGAGAACTTTGATGCATGTTAAGTGTTTAAAAAGAGGGAAGAGAGTGGAGTACAGTCAGTCGTGAGCAGTAGATTGGGGTGCAAACATCATGGACAGCAGCCAAATTCCTACGGGCTCTTCAAAGCTGCGTGTCACGAGGGAAATTCTACCGGACAGAACATATAAATGCACCAGATGTTGGAAGTTGTTTCATATTCATAACTGTTAACACCATAAAAATCAAGTGTGCACATAACCGTTTAAATTATTGGACTCCAAAAAAAGTAGCTAAAGTAAGGCAGATTTGCAGAAGCATTAGAACAATATTTAAACATTTGAACAATAGCAAAAGAAACAAATTAAATGTAAAGAAACCATCTTCACCTACTGCTAGCAGCACCACTCTTGTTGCTGAGAAGACACCATCTACAGTACCAGTGCAGCCTCCTTGTTCCATGCCCGATGTATCACAAGGTGCTTCATAAGCTGTAACTGGTATAGTGAGTACATATGTTGCACATCTTGTTAGACTGTGTTATAACTGAGACTGTGATATTTTAATAATCTGTGATAATAAAACTTGGGTATTAAAGATATGATTTTATATGTACTATCAGATAAGTCTGAAAGATGTAATGAACATGTGTCAAATTGGGTGGGACCAGCAGGTGGCACAGGAGATGAAAGTATCAGCTCAAAATGCTCCATCTGAGGATCAAGATGAGTCTATCCCTACCAGTCAAATTCCACATTATACTGTTCTGGAGAATAGGTCCTATTCTCAACAGTCTCCTACATCTTCCTCTGAGCAAGAAGATGATGTGAGCCATTTTTTGTTTCACAGGTACAGTTACATTCTTTCTGTGTGTTATATTTCATATTATTTACACAATTGATGGTGAAATACATGTGTATGCATTGCATGTTTTTTTCCAGGAAACCGCTTGTATGAGAAGCATATGTGACCATCAGAACGTATTGGTATGTGCCCAAGCAGCTATTCAGCTTGACCCTTTTGACAGACTGATAGCGGGTGAAGAAGATGAAGACTTACAAATTGAGAATTCATAGTTTTTAAGTCAAAAACAGTTACAGGCTATGAACAGGGCAACAAAACAGGAATTATATTGCAAACACATGGCTCAAATAAAAATGTTATGATGTATCATCCATCTTTATGTACTATGCCAGGTTTCGATACTGTCACGCAACAGCAATTGTGTTGGATGTTAGTACAGATTTGTATATTGATGTGTTTAAGTTTAAAATGGAAAAAAAACTGAACACAGATGTATGTTTTCAGATGTGAAGTTTTCGGGTAAGGAAAAAAACGTCTTTAAGACCCAGACAGTGAGTGTAAAAAGGCTGGGGGAGGTGAATAGTTTGTAAATCAAGCCTATTTATTCTGATACGGTGGCATAGTGTTATTAAATATAACTCTCTCTTGATTGTCAACAGAAGCACTCAACAATTTGACATTCTTCTTTACACAATATTAACACTTTGCATGACAGTCCTCTTCTTAACAATTCTTAATGACTTCAAGTCAGTCTGTTCTTCCTTATACAGTACAGTTCATCATTCAGTCCATTACACAAAAAAAAAAATAACACTTCACAACACTCACTTGATTCATAAAGATCGTATCAGTGTCCCTTGCTAATACAGCTTGAGATACATTAGTTACCTCATGTTGTTACAGAGAGGTGACAACTAGTCTACACAACTTGGAGGGAGGCCTAGCTGATGAAGACCCCAAATATGACCTTGACTGGCTGACAGGCTGACAAATGATCTATCTATTTGACTCTTTAATTTTAATTCTTCTCTTCTCTCCTCCTTTCTCTCTGAATTCAGACTACGGAAGCCCCTGTGACAAGCTGTACAGTACTACATCAGCCACTGTGACGAAAAGGAGCAGACAAAAGACTGGGAGGACAGCACCATATCAGCCACTATGACAAATTGGACAGTATCATACCAGGGCAGGACTGCACCATATCAGTCACTGTGACGAAAAGGAGCAGACAAAAGACTGGGAGGACAGCACCACGTCAGCCACTGTGACAAACTGGACAGTATCATACCAGGGGAGGACTGCACCATATCAGCCACTGTGACGAAAGGGAGCAGACAAAAGACTGGGAGGACGGCACCACTTCAGCCACTGTGACAAACTGGACAGTATCATACCAGGGGAGGACAGCACCATATCAGCCACTGTGACAAGAAGGAGCAGACAAAAGACTGGGAGGACGGCACCAGATCAGCCATTATGACAAACTGGACAGTATCATACCAGGGGAGGACTGCACCATATCAGCCACTGTGACGAAAAGGAGCAGACAAAAGACTGGGAGGACGGCACCACGTCAGCCACTGTGACAAACTGGACAGTATCATACCAGGGGAGGACTGCACAATATCAGCCACTGTGAGGAAAAGGAGCAGACAAAAGACTGGGAGGACAGTAACATATATTAGCCATTGTGAAGAGGCAGAGTTTACAAGCACCCCCATCCCCACGCCCTTATATAGAGTGGACCACTGAGGTCAGCCAAAGTGGCCCTACATGAGCAAGTTGAAGGGCAAATAGAGGAAAAACTTGTGTGGCAGCACAAAAGTCTTATGATAATAGCTGAAACATACTCCTTGGATGAGAAAAAAGGGAAGAAGGCCACCATGCTGACAAACATTAGGACCTTGACAAGGATTCATATAAATTTAGATTAGAACAATGACCAGATGATAGACAACAGGGAAGACAATATACCCCAGGGACATCTGTCCTATATCACCAAAATAAGACTTAACTGTAACCAATTTACGTGCATGGGGCATCGGCAGGATTTTTTCCTGGTCTGGCAACCTACATCCACATAAAGAAATGTTACAATTGGTAATTCCCTAGGAGCCACTTTTCGGGGGGGGGGGGGGGGGGGGGGGAGTTCTCAGATGCCTGCAACTATCTGGGATGGCCTTTATTAAAAAAGTATCAAGGTCAAGGATGTGTGCCTTTTACTTTTAAAGCGCGCTTCAACATAACCATGAGCTGAATGCAAACAAGTAGGATTATATTTTAGTCAGAACATGTTTCCGTTTTGGGTCTAGATCTCTACTGGTGCCTCCTTTTTCCCTACAACTGACTTTATTTGTGAATGACAGCCAGAGCTTCATGTTAGCATGTTTTTAATACACATGTTCAAAGTGACCATATATATGTGCCATTATCCAGTGACTTTGTATGAACTATTGTATTAGAACTGCATCTCCAATGATGAACAAGATTACAAGAAACTAAACACACAGCTTGAATGAGGGAAAGGGGATGAGGATGATTCTAGAAGCCACAAATGGGAGGATCAGTAGTTAAAGAAGCTTCACATGCTTACAGATGACTTTGAAATATACCTTGACAAGGTGCTGGTGTTAAGCATTTAAGTATGGTCTAAATGTCTTTCAGCAGTGTCTCCTTACAAAGCTAGTCAATGAATATGGGTCTATGTGAACGTCATGAAACAGCATTCTAGCTACAGCCTTATTTATGTGCTTGGGGAGTGGCTCCAGCCTGACATTCACAAATTCTGTGCTGCATCCACCAGCCTCAGTGACCTTTTGAAGGCTGAAGGGGTCATTGAGATAAAGTTCTATTTCCCCTATGGAGTGTCTAGTGAAGATACCAAATTTTTCCTGCTGAAGTAAGCATCATGACTGAAGACAAAAACAGTTTGAACAGTCGACAAAAATTGCCAAATAAGGCCTTAACTATATACTCAGAAGATACAAAGCATTGGTTAGAAAAATTAAATTGTACTGCCAAACATTCTTGCTGGGTTCCAACCAAAGAAAGAAAAAGTAAAACCAGACAAGACTGGCAGCAGTGTTCCCCATTGCCTTAAGGCATGGAAGAGCTGCCAACTGGAGATGTTGACATAAACTGGTAATCAAGTGAACAGCAACTTTCCAGATGATTAGTACATGGAAGAGCATCAACTGGGGGTCAAGTGAAGAGCAACTTTCCAGATGATTATTACATGGAAGTGAGCATCAACTGGTGGTCCTGTGGACGGCAACTTGTCAGTTATCACTACATGGAACTTGGAAGTGAGCATCAATTGGCGGTCCCAAGAAAGGCAACTTGTAGAACGATAACTGCGAGATTGGCATCAACCGGAGGTCCTGTGAACAGCAACTTGCCGGATTATAACTCCACGGAGGTGGAAACCAACTGGAAACCTAGTAAAAGGCAACTTGTCGCATGATAACTATGCAAAGGAAGGCATCAACTTAAGGTCCTGTGAACAGCAACTTGCGGGATGATAACTCCACGGAGGTCGAAATCAACTAGAGACCGAGTAGAAGGCAACTTGTCGCATGATAACTATGCAAAGGTTAGCATCAACTTTAGGTCCTGTGAACAGCAACTTGCGGGATGATAACTCCACGGAGGTTGAAATCAACTAGAGACCGAGTAGAAGGCAACTTGTCGCATGATAACTATGCGAAGGTTGGCATCAACTTTAGGTCCTGTGAACAGCAACTTGCGGGATGATAACTCCACGGAGGTCGAAATCAACTAGAGACCGAGTAGAAGGCAACTTGTCGCATGATAACTATGCGAAGGTTGGCATCAACTTTAGGTCCTGTGAACAGCAACTTGCGGGATGATAACTCCATGGAGGTCGAAATCAACTAGAGACCTGGTAAAAGGCAACTTGTCGCATGATAACTATGTGAAGGTTGGTATCAACTTGAGGGCCTGTGAATAGCAACTTGTGGGATGATAACTCCATGGAGGTCGAAATCAACTGGAGACCTGGTAAAAGGCAACTTGTTGCATGATAACTATGCAAAGGTAGGCATCAACTGGAGGTCCTGTGAACAGCAGCTTGCAGGATGATAACCTTACGGAGGTCAAAATCAACTGGAGATCCGGTAAAAGGCAACTTGTCACATGATAACTAAGCAAAGGTTGACATCAACTTGAAGGCCTGTGAACAGCAACTTGCATGACGTTCACTCCACTAAGGTTGAAATCAACTAGAGACCTGGTAAAAGGCAACTTTTCATATGATAAATATGCAAAGGTTGGCATCAACTGGAGGTCCTGTGAACATCAGCTTGCAGGATGATAACTCCATGGAGGTCGGAATCAACTGGAGATTCGGTGAAAGGCAATTTGCCGCATGATTACTGCATGGAGGTCAGCATCCAAAGCCAAATGGGAATGTGAGTAATGTGTACACACCATCACACACACACACACATTCACAGAACTGACCAAAAACACTTTGTGCAGGCTTAGTCAGAGAACTGATCTAATCTGCTGCCAATACAGAAAGTGACTTATAGGATGCACCTGCTATTTTAATCAGAAGTAGATCCCAATAAACCTTTTTGAGAAATAGTGTCGCATGTGAAATGTAAAAATTTTGTATAAAAACAATTCATAACAAAAGCACCGCAAATGTGCATAATACCCGATGTGTATGTGTTGACCTCTGACCTTATCAGTATGCAAGTATTTTTATGAGAATGTAATTCAGGTAAGAAATCCTATAAAAATTTGATGTTCAATGAGTTTCATGAAAATACATAAGATTTTTGATAAGTCACCATGGTGGCACCACTTGGGTAACATCTGACTTAGTAAATATGTGTGGATATTGCTGGAAATTGAAAAGAGGAGAGATAATATACTGATTAATATTTCTGCTGAGTTTGATCAACATCCATGGTATTCCTCGTAAGTTACAATGGGGACATCACTAAGTAGCCTTGTGACCTCTGACCTCATTAAATACGCCTGGATTTTGCCTATAATCGAATTTGGTCGAGATAACCCATTAGTTAGTGGTTGTGGGGAGTTTCATGAATATCATTAAAAGTCCTGGCCAGTTATTGCATTGACACTATAGGTTAACGGAACAGAGAAATAGTGTCACATATGACATTTAAAAATTTTGCATATCAAATTCAAATAAAAAAAATAAAAAAAATAAAGCAAGCATGACCAAAACCTAATCAGCTTTGGAGACCAATAAGATACATTTGGTGCTACAATCCGAAGTAGATCTGAACAAAACTTTTTGAATAACTGCATCCCATTAAATTGTTTACAGACTGGCTGATCACTATATCCCCTGCTGGGAATAATAATTCCTGGTTTCTAGCGCCAGTCTATTTAAGTTGTAAACAAAGCTCCAGGGAATATTCTACGAATTACTAGGGACCCTGGTACTCTCCCTTTTCTCTTGATTTGTTGTACATGAAATTATCCCCTTCACATGTTTAACAGCACCAAAGTAATATATTTAACACCTCTGACAGAAAAAGGCTCAAACAAAAGTTACTGTTACTACCAAGACAAAGGACCATCACCATAGCTCAATTGACTCATAGTCAGCTGAGCTAAAAATGGAAGAAAACACAGCAAAGTTTAAAAAGTTAAATAATAATACATAGCAGGCAATGAAATCAATTTCCAAACTTTCCGACAGCAGTGACGTAATACTTTTTGTAAAACCTTCAAAGATGACACGGTACCCCGTCTGCTCCTTGGTGGAGGAGAGCAGGCACTCCGGGTTTATTAAGGCACGTTATCCACACTGGGGAGGGATGATTACAAAGAGAGTGACGTGGTACAAGCCTGGAGTTCACCAAGCAAAACTATACAAGACGTATCATATACACCTCCATCAGTGCTGTGGGCTAACCTAGTAGCA
The DNA here is from genome assembly GCA_026874595.1 of Sipunculus nudus. Taxonomy (NCBI): domain Eukaryota; kingdom Metazoa; phylum Annelida; class Sipuncula; order Golfingiida; family Sipunculidae; genus Sipunculus; species Sipunculus nudus. The sequence continues at coordinate 2,791,173 of CM049317.1, forward strand.
CCTGTATACATAATTTGGCCATTCCACAGTAAACAGGCCAAACTCATGATACTGCTTGCTAAAAATATTTGATGATTACTACTGTAAAATCTCCACTTAAAACCGCAGTTTAATAAAGAAATTCAATATCTTAAAATCATGTTGTTTTCCTGAAAGCACTGTGCGGTTTATACTAGAAGGGTTTTCTTATTATCTTCCTGACATACATCGTTTCGGGCCCGCGAGTGGGTGATCATATGGCAACTTTCAAAGGCCGCCCCTAGCAGCAGTCTCGCATGCATGGGAGCCGTGTGTAAATGTATTATTTACGATTATTTGTTATTTGTAAATTAAATATTGCTGATTATCTTTTGTGAGATATATAACTTGTTATAAAAATCTTGGTAATTGTCACCAAATAATACATTTATAACACCCATGCTGTAACACATAGCGGCCCACTTCCTTTGGCATGGTCAAGCAAAACTATAATAAATGTCTACATTAAACCCATTTGCGGCATTATTCAGCAACGATTATTTTTTTAAAACATAAAATGAATAAAAAGCTGACTTTGTAAAGAGTTACACAATGGCGCACGTTTTAATGTTTGATTGCCGCCATGTGCTGTACGCGGTGGGTGGTAAACAGAAGTAACCAATATGATCTGAATCTTCCAAGTAATTCAAGAAAATGGAATTTTCATCTTAGATTAAGGTTTCAAAATATTACCTTTATAATTAAAATAAAATTTAAAAATTTAAAATTGATCAGCAGAATATTTTTTTTTCCAAAATATAATGGAAAATCAGTATCAAGCAAGAAAACGGCACAGCATAATAAATCTGTATAAACACGCAGAGGTTTACCGGCCCTTACATCTTCCCAAACTTCATGCATGAGTGACCCTGCAAAAAAGGGTCTTGATGTGTTTAAATAAAATGCCCAAGGAATTTTAAAGTGGAAAGGAATGGCCGTGTCTCAACCTACGCGTATTGATTTCTAGAGGATAGCTTGATTTGTGACTTATGTCAAATCATTCCGTAACGAAAGTTGGTGGTTTTAAAGGGGGGATTTTAGTATTTGAGCCCATCACGGTGTCTCACCTGGGATTTCGGCAAAGTCTGGGAAGTGCGGTTTTAAGTGGAGATTTTATGGTAGGGGTGTTTGGCATAACTGGCATCGGGGTTGAAAGCAACTTGCAGGACGATTAATCCAGTGAGGTCGGCATCAACTGAGGGCAATGGAAGGGAACTTGCCAGATGATTACTCCAAGACAGGTGGAAATGTGGCGTAATGTTTGTTGATGTGCTGGAGGACAACCGACAGCTACTGGTATGATGAGGACTGTTCTTTGCTTGGCCACTCACTCTGCAAAGTAGGACTATATATATACATATATGTGAATAGATACACCTACCTCCAACAAGTAAAATAAAAATGGGCACTTACCTTTGTTCAGCCGGGCTTGTCTGTGGATGGTGGTAACATTGCCCTAGGATCTTACAAAATAAAAATCAGTCCTTTAAATGCGAGGTAACAACGCCCAACACAACACTTAAAATTTTATACATATATAAAATTATATATATATATATATATATATATATATATATATATATATAGGGATGTTCTCATGCGGGGCCGGTGCACCAAGTATTCTTTCCTGCTGCCCTAAACTTGACTGGAAAGTGCCAGTGCCTGCCTGGCGGTAATATTTTTTTAAACTGTTTAAGCCATGAACAAGTGAACCTGTCAGATATATGAGTGTGTCTGCCACACTAGATGACATCCAGTGGTGCAGAAAATGAATAATTCACAGAAGGGACTCTTTCACAATGTGCCGTATTTAGTGAATGTTAATGAATATAATTTGGTACAAAAGTAGTGAATGTAGCTGCTATGGTAGCGCCATCTTGAATCTGTATAAAAGACTAATGCTGATATCAGCTTCTATGAAATCACGACCCGCAAAACGATGTTTTAATGACTATAATTGATGATTGACGTGAATATTCAAATATATTTGAAAGGTGACATTACCTCATGAGGTCCAACTGCTGTAAGGAAGTGGAATATGATGTTTGGTATCAAATTTTAAGCGCGAAGAACTGACAGCCCCTTATTATTATTTTTCTGTTATAACCCATATGATATGGAAGTAATCTTCAACAAATCTGACTGACAGAATCTGAACTGACAGATGTGTTCACTGCAGAGTTTTACAATCAAATTTGCTGTCAGTGGGAGCACTGCTGTCAGCATTTTGGAAATTAATAATACTTTTTAGTATTACAAATGACTGGTTCATGCAGTTGAAATATCAAGAATAACGTAAAAAAAAAAATGAAAGTTTAAATATCCTGTGTACCCCCCCCCCCCCCCCCCGCCATTTCGCGTGCACAGCCCACCCGGCACTCAAATTATTCTGAGCACACCCCTGTATGTGTATATATATATATATATATATATATATATATATATATATATATATACACACGCTCCAGACAAGTGGGAAGATGAAATCAGAGGTATTGTAAATTACTGAAATAACAACCTACCAGGGTATCTGGTGCCAGTCCAGTTTTAATGACTGCACTTGTCTGAAAAACCAGGGCTCATTGATGAGGTGCCAACCATCCACTGTGAATTCTTTTAAGGAATCATGTATTGTTTAAATCTACCTCACCCTTTTTGTGCTGCTTAAAGTCAGTTATAATGTACAACATATAAATCTTCCAACATCTAGTTCAACAAAATTTATCTGAAGAAAAAATGTATATTTATGTCTCTGGAAATTTTTTGGCAAATATGAATGTTATTTAATTTTCAGGTATATATAAAAACTGAAATATTAATTGTTTAAAGTACCCAATTTTCTATGTCCTGAATGCTCTTATAGAATTACATGAAAGAGGATTTTTTCAACAAGCATTTTTTTAAGCTTGCCTTATAACTGGAAAGACTGAACACCAAATATTTGTTACTCAAACACCTGAAATACTTAGACTGTATCAACCTTTATCATAAGGGGGAGTGGAAATAAGCATCCCTTATCACTACTGTCCCTAGGGGGAGTGGGAATAAGCATTCCTTATCACCACTTCCCCTAGGGGGAGTGGGAATAAGCATTCCTTATAAGGAAGCTCTCCAGGGGAGTGGAAATAAAGACCTGCCTACTATATTATCGGTTTTGCAGAAAACATTTGGGCCCGAATGTCGAATCACTCGCGCACGTATACAGCGCCGACTATGCCATGTCACAAAACAAGGGACGCTTTTTAACATATAACTGCCTATGATACAACTCAAACATCATTTTCTTACCTATACTCAATCACAGGTTATGACATAATACATCTTTTATCTACAATCTCCATGCAGTCATATCAACATCCTTCTACGTCCATCATGATGAACTGTACGCTGTCGCATAGAATATCATTCCCTTATTGTTTATTGAATATGTCATAAGAAACCCCACATTTTGGCATAACTCACACCTTCACTATCTCGCATAGCTCTAAGTCGGATTTATCACATCTTGACACGATGTTTAAGACGATTCTAAGCTTCATGGGGGGGTTTGGGGGTCTCCCCCCGATCATTACTCATGTTGATTGTCATATCCTGGACGGTGGGGTTGGGGGTCTCCCCTCAATATTTACCCATATTCATTCTAATTACTCTTCATGTTTATATATTTACTCATGTTGATTTTCATATCATAAGGGGGGGGGGGGGGGTCCCCCAATATTTACTCATATTCATTAATTACCTCAGTAAACAAGCATTCATCTTAACCTTTTATTATCCTGATTCATTTTTAAACTGGTTACACCAAGCTTTCTATTTGGTGTTCGTACTAAGTTAATTCACTGATCATGACTCCTGTTGAAGCAGTACTCGAAAGTGTACCACGTGATCACATTTTTTTTAATCCAGGTTTAAATAACCCTGTTTTCCCTGGTTCTGCAATGAGTTCTGTGTTGCATAGTTGTTATGCAATGGGACTTGTATGCCGCCTTTCAGTGGTTCGAGACCCGATCCAATGCGCTGTCTTTGCATGTCATATGTACTAATAATTCATGTATTTCTTCTCTTCCAGGTACTTCCACGCAGCCAAGTTCAGGATGTCACATGAACAAATATCACGAGTCGGTACGGACTAAAACCCGGATGCCACATGTCACATGCCAAAATGCAGATATTGTAAGCCGGATGCCAACATGTCTAAAAGACTGTATTATGCACCTCATTTATTTCCAATATAAAACAAGAAGAAGACTGGAACCTGTTCAAGTAAACCTTTATTTGCATAATATAAAAGGATACGCGTTACATAAAGAAACATAATAAACTGACCAGTGCACTTCAATTTTATGACTGTAAAAAATAAATAAATAAATAAATAAATTGAGAGAATTTCAGCTTTGGATTTACTGTACTTGGGCATCTATTAACGGGCTGTATTTCTGAGCTAGCACTTTTGCAACAATTAAACTCCCCATGACTGCAAAATACTTGCATTTCATTTGACGTCCAGCTGACATCGTGATGACGTCCGAGAGTAATATCAGTTAATAAAATTATTATTAATCAATAATAACTCGTGTAACTCAGTGTGATTAAAGAAATAGGAGCGACTTTACAATCAGTACCTACCTATATGGTATATCCCACATACTAAAGAGGGCGATATATTTGATGGGGATAGAGAAAAAAATGGGGTATAGTTTTTTGGGGGGGTTATTATTAAAAAAAATAAATAAATTAAAGAAATAAATATTGACACTACTGCTTATTGTCTTGTTATCTATTATCTTCTTGTGTTTTCTCCATCTGATGACTGTTGTGAGCCTGTGTTCCATGTAACCTGAAAGCTTGAGAGAAATGAATGAATGAGTATACATATAAATATAAACACAAGTATGAAATATGAAGACGATGACTGGAATCGATCCTGGGCAGCACGGCTCTGAAGTGGAACACTAATGCCATTACACCATACAAGACGATGTGAAGGTCACAGGAAAATGACGATATTTAAACCTGTGCCAAAGGCTGTGAAAAACGACACCTAGCGGCAAGTGGGGAAACTATATAGTCATAATTACACACTAGCTACCAATTAGCGTCATTAGCAACGGCACCATGTGGTCTGACAGCAGTGACTTTGAGTCCCCTCACATACCGAGAATAAGAAAAAAGCTGCAGGAAATAATAACCGAAAAGACTATGAGTGCTAATGAATCAGCAGTTGGGCCTGCGCTGGACAAGAGAAATGTGGATATTACGGAGAAATCAAAGGTCGAAGGTCATGAGATAGAGGCTCAATCGAGGAGCAGAAGGGGTGGCCAAAAAATATGCAGTAAGTCATCTACTTCAATAAGACGTAGGGAAGTGTTGAAAAATGGAAAAAGCAGTGTCCCAACTATTAAAAGAAAACGAGATAAAAGCGTACAGGTCAATATTACAGAAAGAAGGCAGGAGCAGCCGTTAGCGGGCGGAAAACGTTTTAAAAGTACAGGCAGCCAAACGAGCAAACTGACAGGCAGTTATAATAGAAAGATAGACTCAGATGATAAAGATAATATAACCTGGAACATGTTAAATCAAAAATACATGGTTTCCAAAGAATGCACAATAAACTGGTTGTTTGAAAGAAAAGTATTGTTAAGTTCGAGATCTTGTCACATATGTGGAGGAAATATGACCTTATCTAACGCTACTGCAAAGCAAACCAGTGATCTTTTCAGGTGGCGCTGTCAGAAAAAATCGCCAAAACATGACATTAAATTATCGCTAAGACACGGCAGTTGGTGTGACAATTCCAACCTGACGCTAGAAGAAATTATGCAGTTGACATATTTGTGGACAATGGGTTGCACGGAAACTCATATGATGCACGAGCTACAAATAAGTAGTAAAACAGTGGTAGATTGGAGCAATTTTTGCAGGGAAACATGTGAGGAAACTCTCTTGTCGGAAAATCGAGAAGGAAAAAAAATTGGCGGTCCTGACATTGTGGTGGAGATTGACGAATCAAAATTCAGCAAAAGGAAATACCACCGAGGTCATCAAGTGAAAGGCGATTGGGTATTCGGTGGCAGGGAAAAAGAAAATAAAAAAAATATGTTCATGGTTGTTGTAGCTGATCGGTCTAAAGACACGTTGGTTCCGTTAATAGAAAAGCATATTGAAAAGGGAAGCATCATTTACAGTGACTGTTGGAAAAGTTATGATTGTTTAAGTGAACGTGGTTACAAACATTTCACGGTAAACCACAGTAGTAATTTCAAAGACCCAGTAACCGGCGTTCACACCAATGGAATAGAAGGTGACTGGCAGAAAGCGAAAAGAAGTGTGTGTATGCCACGTTTCGGGGTAAAATCACAGCATTTACCAGGTTACCTTTCAGTTCACAGTTGGCGTCTGTATCATGAAGGTTCAAACTTGTTTTCATGTTTCCTGCGAGATGCCAGTAAACTTTACAATGGCAACTGCCATAAACAGAATTGTAAATTCTGTTACCGCACCCCGTCGAACTAAGAGAACAGTTTATGCAGATAAGATTTGTACATATGTAAATATTTATCGTTTCCCACATTGAGATGGAAGTATAGAGAAGAAAATAGAAGGTAAGAACAATACAATATAATATAGAAATTGCAAAAGATGAACTTAATGAATGAAATTACTCATACCATTTAAAGTAAAATGTATGGAAATATGAAAAAATCTGAAGAATATTAGACAGATAAGCATTTAAAGAAATGAGGAGTAATTGGGAGGGAACCCCCCCCACACCCCCCTGTGAAAAATGAGAACATGTATAAAATATGAAGGACTAGCATAAAAAGAAAGGAAGAGGAATTGGGGGGGAAACCCCCCCACACCCCCCCTGAAAAATGATAACATGTATAAAATATGAAGGAGTAGCATAAAAAGAAAGGAAGAGTAATTGGGGGGGAAACCCCCCCACACCCCCCCTGGAAAATTTAAATGTGAGACAAGGAACAAGGGAAAACATTTATGCATGTAAAATAGAATGTGTAAAAAACCCGTAAGAACCCCTTGATCCGTTCAAGATAACTTACGGTAGTTGAACTTGATTATTACCGTATTGATGCCTCATATTGTAAGATGGCATGGTGACAAGGAGTAAAAGAATACAGACAGATACAGGGGGCATAAGGATTAAGAACAAGGAATGTAATAGCATGAGAAATCAGAGAATCAGTTCCAGACGGTTCAATCAGCACACCTGTTAATTTGTTGGGATAGGACTATTCCATTAGGACTGTCAGATAGGTAGGTACTGATTGTAAAGTCGTACCAAGAAATATATACAAGCAATGGACATGTGAAGTTTTATATGTATATGATGAATGATTATAAAAATATGGTGAAACTTTTAAAATCGGCGTCCGACATCCGTCGTCCGGGTTTTACACACAGCCTGTGGCATCGAACCACCCGTGCGGCATATGGCGGGGCATCCGATTTGGCATGTGACATGTGGCATCAGGGTTTTAGTCAGTCCATCACGAGTCAAACAGGAGACAGTAAACAGTTGTTGTTATATTTGTACTGAAAACCACCCAAAAAACTATACCCTTTTTTCTCTCTATCCCCATCAACTATATCGCCCTCTTAACCTTGGTTGCTAACCAGGGAGGCGTGAGTGATTCGACATTCGCTCCAAAATTTGTCGGTTCTTAGCTGGGCTGCAAGCCTGGGTCCTTAGCCCGATTCCGGTCGTGCTACATACCAGCCTAAGTGATGTGCCCGAATATGATTGGTTGGAGTTTGGGCATGAGCGATAACGTGTTAGAATGCTTTTGAAATTCTGTCATGTCAAAGGAGATTTCTGATATAGGATGAACGCAAAGCTGCCCGAGAAGGAGTTCAATGTAAACTTATCTGCTGATGCACGTGACGGGAGTTTCTGTCCTTCCCTGCTTCGCCCTTAAAATGGTCAGCTGCCTTCCGCAAAAATTCTTGACATGTTGCTCAACCCGGAACTCCTCGGATTTGTCTGAAACGAGGCTGTGTGTAAAACCCGGACGCCGGACGTCGGACGCCGATTTTACAAAAATCGACATATTTTAATAACTTCTCATCATGATCAATCACCTATAAAATTTCACATGACCATTGTCCGTATATAAATCTTTGATCCTACAGAATAACGTGAATAAATATGGACTGATTATAATTTTATTAACCGTCATTCATCTCGGACGTGAGTCGGACGTCGGCCGGACGTCAACTGTATTTTGCAGTTATAGTGAAATTTATCTGTGCAAAAAGTACTCTGATATACAGTTTTGGAATAAAAACTAGAGTACAGCCAATCCTAGGCTAATATTGATTTAGTTATCACCGATTTTATAACTCTCCGATGCCGTTCGGGGTTTATCAAGGGCTGTTTTATAAACATGGTATATATGTGTTACAAAAGGAATTTTTGTTTATTGAATATATATATATATATAATTATATATGTATATATATATATATATATATATATATATATATATATATATATATATATATATATATATATGCAGTTAGATCAGAATCACAGTGCAGAAAGATTAGCCATGACGATTTTTATAATAAAAACCTCATAGCTAATGAATTGAAGGATTTTTAAGTATCAAGTATACACGTACCCTGAGCTCATTTGTTACATGGCACACACAGATATTTTGGCTGATTTTAACCGCCTGCTTATTGCTAAATCTGAGAGTCTCCTTTATATGGTGTATGACACCACCTTCAACTTGGGCAACTTTTGTGTGACTCCAGTTTGTTTCCGACATGTACTGTTTGAAAAGGAACCATTTGTTTCATTAGCTTTCAGGATTCCATTAGGTCTCTTGTTAGAAGAATCCCAAATTTAAAAAATTCCTCAATACAATTGGTAGTAGATAAAGAAGGGGTATAACAAATGCTTTTCATAAAGTGTTACCAAATGTGAAGGTTCTGCACTGTTGGAACCACTTAAACAAGACTTTAAGGTCTAATCATCGTCAAACTACCTTGGTTTAATTAAGCTTTAGAATTCATATTAATAATAATTTTAGACACAATGATGTATATATATTTAGAATCCTTAGAATATTCTCTATCAGATGAGATATATTTGAAAAGTGTAACAGTGTCCACTTTGAAAATTTAAAACTTGAAATGCTTTCAAATTATTTTTTTTAATTGGATATATCTCAAAATTGGCATAGGGTATGTATGTGGAAATAGTATCATTTGAAACTACATACAAATATCTCAAGGCGTTTTTTTTTTGTTATATATTTTTTGTCTTCTTTTCATAATGAATTTCAAATTTAAAAAAAAGGTGTGATGTTAACAATACTTATTTCGTTTAAATAACGTATTTCTACTACACTAAAAACGACATAGGAAAAAGAACAAAATGCATTTTAGAATACTTGTTGATTTACCTATATGCAAAATTTGAAGACTCTATATTCGATGGTTTTTTAGAAATATCGCTCTGAAGACCGTACAGTCTCCTGAAATACTGTTTTGAGAAAACGGCCAAAAACTGTTTGGGAAGATAAATTTTGTTTTGAGTGGAAAACAGGGATATAAGCGCAAGTGACAGTTGTATTTTTTCACAAAATGTTCGGATGAGAATCGGTTTCAATATATAAATTATAAAATTTAATGGTTTATCAATGTTAAAAAAAGGATTTTATTAGGCATCATGACAACTGGAGAACTGTCAAACTAAAGTAGGCGGAGCTTACTGGTCCGAGGGGTCGGTCATCGGTAATCAGGTCATGAGTTACCGCGCCGGGGCACGCGTCAGGTGTGAAGTGACTGATAAGAACGATCACTGTGTTTACTCTGCGCTCTCATTCAGACCACCATATACCCTAATCCAATAAACAGCTTTTCACTCCCTCTCACAATTATATATATGAGACACTACATAGCTAGCAGCAAAACTTCTCTCTCTATCTCGCTCATTAGATTTATTTACACCAGTCATATACGCGCTAAATCATGCTGCGGTCGCTCTTCTTTTAACGATCGCTCTCATAGCTAAGACTCCGGCGCGGTTCACTTCGCAAAATTTGTTAGCACGCGACGTGGTGGTGTAACTTGGTGCCGCGTTCCTCTCACAAAATTAATTTGTGCAACGCAGTACCATCATGCTGCACCACCCTCGGCGTTTATCTACATCCTCCTTAAACGACACGGGAACCTTGTGATCAGCAGTATGTGACAGTCTCTAGTTTAAATAGCGAATTTTATCTTTGCTCATTCTACTCTATTTTCTTCGACCCATGACGTTCAGTTTGAAGATAGTGTATAATGTAGAAGAAGGAACGATGTATTCGGTAATGGTTTTGGCAATGTAATGATGGACCCTGTGTGGAAATGTTATAGTGTATAACAGGGTCAATATTACAGTAATAACAATCAGTAAATTCAAATTTCTGTGTATATTCTTGGTGCCAGGACCATTAATGGGTGACACTAACATATTTTTAGGGCAGTGACATAGACATTATTCGGCGGCTGGAAGAGTACGATGTACATTTTACTTCTGGGTTAGGCGTATAAGAGGGACGTGTTTGTATAAATTAGTGCCAATAAGTAAGTGCCGGTAATAAAGATAAGCTCTTTCCAAGCTGACTGACCGCGACTTCCCCACGCCTGTCAATCAACCATTTGCCTAATACCGCGAGCGCATGGTTAACCAATAAGCAACTTACACGCTGTTAACTCTCGCCGAGCTGACAGTTGGTCCTGTTTGCACCCCACGTGGGGTTGACATCTGAATTAAAATACTTATTTTTCTAATTGATACAATATAACCCTAGGAACGTGTTTTTTGTGAAAAGATAGATATAACAAACATCTATAAAACCAGATGTTTTTCAGAAAAATATAATTTTCATGATTTTTGACGATGATTAGACCTTAAGCGAGGCTCCTTGACAAAGTTGCAAAAAAAGATGAATTTCCCATTTATTTCGAGGATTTAAATAAAATTTTGCATAGTCAGTCAGTAGAAGAATTCGAAACAAACTCCAGTTAGGTGATGTTGAACTGGAGCCAAAGTGTGATGAACATTTTAATAAAAAATTGAGGAGTGACATATTAAAACATTCAGTTAGGTTTGTCCTAGAGGAGCAGAAAGTTTATAATCCTTTCTCAGGTATAACCAATAATGGTGCAGAAGCATTCAACACTGTAATTAAACGCCTCTGCAAATGGAAAGAAGCTCCTGCTGACACTATGGCCCTGTTTTTATTATCTCCAAAACTATAACTGCCTCCTCGTGGCTCTGACTGGGCAACAGGCAATTTCTGTAACACCTGAGGTATACCCTTTCATAGTATAACTTTGGTGGGTCAGAGTAACTGGCTGGTGTACAGAAAAAAGTCTGGCTAAAGTTGTCATAGCAGTTTGATTATAATAACTATTTTTATCAAAAGTAGTTATTTTTTATTATTATAATTGTTATTATTAATATCATTATTATTATTATCATCATCATTATTATTGCTGAACCCGTAAAACATGTATAAATTTTAAATGATATTTTTAATATTATTTTTATTTTAATTAAAAATGCGCATGGAACAGACACGAGCGCCCTCTTGTGTCACAAATGTGGCAGGAAAGACGTCCCATTTTGTGGAACAGCCCTTGATAAAACCCCTACGGCATCCGAGTGGTACAAAATCGGTGATAACTAAATAAATGTGGGGAATTTAAGCCTAGGATTGGCTGTGCTTGAGTTTTTATTCCAAAACTGTATATCTGAGTACTTTTTGCACAGGTAAATTTCACCTTAACGGCAAAATGGCCGCCCTTATTGACATACTGGGTGTGTCAATAAGGACACACGGTTTAACTGCGCATGCGTCAAATCTGTCACACTCCCGCTAGATGGCAGGGCGTTCACCGTGTTACTAACACCCTCGTCGTGATACCCGAAACGGTGTGTCAATAACGTACGCAAGTTGTAGTTACTATAGCTGGTCTTAATTACCAGAGCCGTGTAGGAGAAGTGGTGGCTCTGGACTAATCAAGTCCTTTGATCTCTGACACATGTTTAACATTTATAATAGTTTATTACTTTCATCGCCTGGGTATATATTAACTAGTTTAAAACCTATTTTTATCAGGCGGGGTACTACTAATTTCGGATACGAAAATAACATCCCTGATGAAAATTATTTATCTCATTTCAAAATGTTAAATATATTCATCAATTTAAAAATAAAATATAATTTACATACATAAATCTCTTGTTTTATTCAATATCATTTTTCTAATCAGAAAATAATAAACAAGAATAATAGGAACAAATAAGCTTTATTGAAATTAATACAAATTATAGTAATTTAATCATAGTTTCTTATGACTAAATATACGAACTTTATAAGCACATCGATGCTGAATAATTAAATAATTGCTTTTAACCTGGAGAAGTGGGTATTTTATTACTCTAATTATAATACAGACGTGATTACTGGGAATTTAATGTTGTCACATTCTCCTTTATGAGATATATACTTTTCCAGATTATCACGATGAAAAGTGGACATGTTCAAAATCAGAGGAACTAACCGAAAATGAAATTGGCTAAGTTACTACGAGCCATGGAATGGTCATATCTTTATCAAAAACTCATCATCGTGGCCTGATCGATTATAGAATAACGCGTCTTACTTTAACAAACTTATAGCCAAAGATCAGAATGGGGTTCGAAAAGGACGCTCCTGTACTGATCATATTTGTTAGTTACTTCATTATTAAGTAATCGTTTGCCTGAAGGAATAGAAACACGTCGCCCTAGTAAGTGGGCATGCATGCAGGAAAAAAGCTGATGGGTATATATAGGAAACTACTCTTCACTCGCGGCTGTTTGGACTAACAATTGATAACAAAATCTATAACACCATACAAAGTTTATATAGTAGTTTTTCAGCTTATGTATGATTTAGTAATAACACTTTTTCACAAATTGGTTTGGAGTACTATATGTGAGTTACAAGGCGATATAATCCGTCACGCTGTTTAATATATATGTATAAACGGCTTAGCAGAAAAAATAAAAAGCCTTATATCGGTATAAAATCCTTCTTTTTATGGCCTAAAAGTTCTGATGTTAAGCTCTTGGTCTAGTATTGAGCAAGTTTAGGAATTTTAAGGATACTATACTTAAATGACCCTTTACAAACTTATATACTATGATGGTAGTAACAGTCCTATAGATTATGCGTATGAGTTATGGGGATATGCATAAACCCCGTCATGTGATAAAATTCAAAACAAAGCTCTCCATTTCCTTTTTTAGTGTTCACAGGTTCTGCATGTGTAATTGCTGCTCTAAATGTGACATTGCATGGTTGTTTAACATGTAGATATCATTTGATTGAGATGTTACAGTTTTGGAATCACTATGGATTACACAAGTCTAACCAAGACAGTATTTATATTGGATTATAACCTTGCAAGTCGCGGATAACTGCAGTGCTCAGATGCAAAGATGTAAGATACTCGAATCCATGGATGTATATTAATACACATATAATGAAATAGCGTCGCATTGCCAACGTAATCTGAAACACAAGTTATACGTTCTGATAATCAACATAAATGGCTTGAACAATGCCGATCAGTTCCGAAATTAAGATTTTTTTGTCAGTTTTATCAGCACTCAGTGCAAGGAACATAATTAAGTATATATAAAAGTATAAGGCTTGATCGACGACAGCAAAGTTCAGTATACTTGCTCGGCTTTGGTGTATGATACCTGCGCAGAGAAGTGAAACTGACAGATTTCAGACACCATGGTATAAGCTGATACCACCAAATATATACATGAACCTAAAAATTGAAGCAAGGGGTTCCATATGAAACAAGTGACCCATGGGTCATGACGCTCAGCTGCCAAGCATGACCTGTGACATCATGGACTGAGATTCACAACTTCCAGTCAAATTTTGAAGAACCAATTTGCCAATTTGTTGAAAATTTTCTATGACAACAGAAATATATATCACCTATGTCTGGTTAAAACACAGTGAATTGATGGTCTGAGGAAAATGCATGCTTGTTAAGCTATCAGGAACTATTCCAACAGCTTGCTTGAAACCTGTCAGTCTCAAAAGGAACTCCATAAAGGGCAAATATAAGATAAAAATATATAGCAAAAATCAAGGAAATACATGCAAGAACTAGAATACGGGTAGTCGACAAGCGACTACGTGTGTCCGCCTAAATCAGAGTGGAACGGGTGAAGTGAGGCATGGATTGAGTGGCAAGGGGAAATAGAGTGAAGTGTTGCATATTAGCATGGATGTCTGCAGCCCAATTGTGTATGTAGGTTGCGCCACCTACCACAAAATCCAGAAAGCTGTCCAAGTTGTTTACATATGCAAAATTTAAGGCAGATAAGTCAAACCACTACATGTATATGAGTGATTTTTGCCCTTGGCAGACAAACAGATGGTCGCTGTTCAAAAATGGCTGCAGGTGGCACCACCAGTTTTGCGTATGATAAAGAGCTATGTGAGAACTATACACATGCAAAACTTTGGCCCAATCGGTCAAAAGGTTCCCAAGATATGAGCTTGGATATCTGCTGCATAAATGTAGAATGTAGGTGGCGCCACCTGTCATAAAATCAAGAGAGCTCTCGGGGATGTATAAACCTGCAAAATTTTAGGCAGATATGTCAAACCACTGGAGAGATTTGAGTGATTTTATCCCATGGCAGACAAATAGACGGGAGCTGTGCAAAAATGGCTGCAGGTGGCGCCACCAGTTTTGCGTATGTTACAGAGCTATGTGAGATCTCTACAAATGCAAAAGTTTGGCTCAATCAGTCAAACGGTTCCCGAGATATGAGCTTTGATGTCTGCAGCATAAACGTTAATGTAGGTGGCGCCACCTGTCATAAAATCAGAAAAGCTGTCCAGGATGTATACGCATGCTGGATTTCAGGTGAATTAGTCAAACCACTGCAGAGATATGAGTGATTTTAACCCAAGGCAGACGAACAGATGGACACTGTGCAAACATGGTTGCAGGTGGCGCCATTTTTTGTGTATGTTATAAAGCTCTCCAAGGGCTACATGTGTGCAAAAAAATTTTCCTGATCGGTCAAACGGTTCCCGAGATATGTGGGTTTATGTGTGGAAACAGACGCATAAACTGACGCAGAGCGCAGAGAAAAGGTCAGAGGTCAAAACAAAATCGGGGCACAGCTTCACATGTGACCTGAACATAATCCCGGGTTTCGTAAAATTCCGCCCAGTGGTTATGGAGGAGTTCTCCGGACACCTACGGGGTGGCGGCGGCGGCGTGCAGCTGAAAACATAGTATCCGCAAAACTCTGTTTTGGCGGATACAATTATTGAGAAACAGGTGCCCTTGTATGAATTTTTATTCAATACAAGCCAACTGTACTGCACTTTTATAAATGATGGTAATATTTATTCAGAAATATTTGGCCCAATCCTTTACAAGATTACATAAATATACATCCAACTGGTTCACTTTAACTGTTCTTAAGATAATATGATCAAAAGGAATTAAAAGATGATTGCCTGGTGGCCATATTTGACTTCTGACAAGTCTGAAATCAGACAACAAACATTCTCTAAATCGGACAAAACATTGAAGAAAAATTACTGAAACTGAACTGAAGAAAGAATTTCTAAGGTGGCTAACTGGCAGACATAATGGATTTCTGACAAGTATGATATTTGATATCCCACATTTTCAAATAAGAGACCAAACTTGGGGCAAATTATCCAGTAATGAATGTCCAAAATAATTCAAAGGCATGTCCAGGCGCTCATATCAGATTTATAGATATGCAATTGTAAAACGTGTAAGTCCAATATTTTTTATTATCACTCTGCTTTTCAATGGGGTCAGCAGGGTAGGAAAACTGCCAAACCTGAAAGAAAAGAAATGCAGAAAGCATGACTAAGAGTCTTGAAATAAAACAAAAAGCCATCCTAAATCAAGGTACACATCCACATATTATGAGAACAGACACTTGCTTTTATATGTGGTGATATATATTAAAATATTCAGTTATCTAGGAAACTGAGTTTATTGCTAGGATTCCATAAAATAAACTGCAAAATGTTCCCATCATCTTATAAATCAGTAGCTAAACCTTAATACTATACTCTCATAGTCTTAATGCCTGGCTGAAGCATTCAGACAACAGTGTTTTTGTTATGAAGTAACGAGGTACTTATCACTGAGCACTATCACTTAATAGGCTGATACAAAAGGGAGTCATATGTCACCAGTGTCACTCACAATTACAGCCACACAGGGAGATGTACCAGCTGGAGTGGGATGGTTATATATACAAGAAAATTAGAGATGGTCTATAAAATAAGTAATTGTGAACATCCCTGACCTATGACCTTGGCCTTTTGCCCACATATCAACTGGATTTTTTTCTAAATGATGGGTAACTACTAACCACTTAAATCTGGTGTAATTACTTGGCAATCAATGGGTGAATAACTTTGACCTGCAACCTTTAACCTGCTGACCAGCTGACCCCAAAATCAATAAGTTATTTATTCAAGCAAAAAAAACCCATAAATATGAAGTTTGAGTCAAACTGAGTGATGCATAGATGTGGCATATGTGAAAGACTGAAGGTTTGGGTTGAACAGTTACACTTGAAATATGCTCACAAGCATTTAGAACAATTAGATATTGTGACCTTGACCTTGACTTTTTGACCTCAACATCAATAGGCTTCTTCTCTTATTGGTAGGTAAGCCATATATGACAGATGGAAGGTACAGATTGAAAAGTTTGCCTGAAAATGACTCCACGCAAGAAGTGGGTGCCTTGAACTTGACCTTTGATCTCAAAATCAACAGGTCTTTTCCCCTGTTGGCAGAGAAGCGATATCAGTGCTGAAAGGTTTGGAATGAAAAGTCTAGCTTGAAATGTGTCCACAACCTTTTCAAAGAAGTGGATCCTGTGACCCTGACCTTTGACCTTGTGACCTCAAATTCTATAGGACTCTTCTCCAACTTAGTAGGTGAGCTATATGTGAAAAATCAAAGAATTGGGATGAAAGGGTTGGCTTAAAATGCATCCACAGGCTTTTCAAAGAAGAGGCTCCTGTGACCTTGACCTTTGACCTTTTGACCTAAAAAAAATTATGGTTCTTCCCCTGTTTGTAGGTGAGCTGTATGTGAAAGATGGAAGGTTTGGGATGAAAATTTTGTCTCAAAGAGTTATTTCTGGGGGGTGCAAACACACCCCATAACTTCGAGAATATAGGTCGCAGTGACCTAATTTCAGGTTTGCCCGGAGATCTTTTTATAACCTCTAAGACTGCATTGGGTTCATGGCCCTAGCCCCTACGGTTACGATTTGTGCCCTGCTAACGGACGGACGGCCGGCCGGCCGGACGGACAGACGGAAGGACGACGGACAAAGACCCATCGCTATAGCCCAGCATGACTGAAAGTCAGCTGAGCTAAAAAACGTTGACGTCGAAGATGAGAGGAACTATGGTTTTGAATGTTCTGCCTATATTACAAGCCCCTAACAATTGTGTATGATAAAACATCTAACACAATTACGCAGTTTCCTATACTTGATAAAACAATTAAATTCAATGTTGGTTTAATTCATAAATTACGGCGGCAAGACTTTGGTAGAATACCTGGTCCGCTGTTGGAACAAGTGTAAAAATTTACTTTTACGCCGTTAGAAAAAAGCACAACCCGTACACTCTAATGATATTCATGATGTTCAATATCTACCACTAAGTATTTACTTATATATATTTGAGGTGACATTTATGAGCCCAAAGGGGACTATATAAAAAACATACCATTATAAAAAAATACTAATAAAACCAGCAAAGAACATCCAAACAAGAGAAAACAAGAGAAACATTTAGTCACTCCAGACATAGTAGTTAAGAAATGGATACAAGATTTAATTGATATATCAGAGGAGACTGTTTATATGGGATTCTCCTAGATTTATGACACAACAATTTTCGTACCACTTAGGAATTTTCAGTTTTATGTACTACAACGTTGGGTGACGTTAAACATATTTCTTCATAGACTGAATATAATAGTTCTCCTACTTGTACTTTTTATAAATTAGAAAGAGAAACTTTATCTCATATTTTTTTTAATTGTTCTTTTGTCGCAAAGTTGTGGTTAAAAATACAAGGGGTTTTGAATAGTTCGTCATTAAACTCCTCTGTTAAGTTTTCAGTATCTGAAGTTCTGTTAGGTTAAAGCCAACATATAGATGGTTAAATATGCTAACACTAGTTGTAAAAAGTATGTTTATATTTGCAGATGTCTCAAAATGTTACCGAACTATCATGGATGTATAAGCTATGTTAAGCAGATTTATTCAACAGGAGATGTAATCGCTAAGAAAGGAGGTAAATTAACGCAACATTATTCAAAATGGGAAAACCTTACCTACCTGCTCTCCTCTACATGAACAATCTTCACGATCCAATGTAAATTGTTATTGAAACATTAATTTCTGTATGTATAGTTGTATGTATATACTGTTCCGTTATGCATGTACTACGTTTGTGTAATAAAAAAGAAAAATAAAATCCAAACAATTCATCATGCTATATAAAATATGCACAATTAAAATACACAATATAAACATGTTTAGATACGGACACAAACATGCATACACATTTTTATAATATAGCGTACATAAATATTCAAGCAAGTTTCATATAAAATTGAATATTCAAAAACAGTCTTTTCAGTATCATCCTTCTCGACCTCTAAACAGTGTTTCCTGATCGTCTGCATGCCCTGGCATGCCAAGGGCCCTGGATGAGGTAAATATGCAACTAGAGAATTTTGAAAGGCTTGTTTCATTTATTATCTTTGACGCATTATTTTTAAATTTATATCATTCTATAATAAGAAGAAATGGATATCTATATAAGAATAACTGCCATGTTTGATATGTAATGACTAAATGTGCTCAATTTAGTCAAATATAGCTTGTACAATGCAATGCAACGTTTTCTTAGCGACTTTATCAATATCAACGTCATGCGTAACGTTATGGTGGTAGATCAAAGTTTGAGCCGATAAATTCGACTTCTCTGAGCAAACGGAATGCTTATTTTTATCATATGTAAATCATACTTGAGTTGGAACCAGTCTTCCGGGAGTCCTGAAGATGGCGTTGTACGCCCGTCTCTATGATTGGCCTAGTGCAGCGGTGCCATAATAGAGCGGGGTACCAGTCTAACCGAGACAGTTCACGTCCGGCCGATGTCCGACTCACGTCCGAGCTGAATGACGGTTAATAAAATTATAATTAGTCCATATTTATTCACGTTACTTTGTAGGATCAAAGATCTATATACGGACAATGGTCCTGTGAAATTTTATAGGTATTTAATGAGTTATTATAAAAATATGTTGATTTTTGTAAAATCGACGTCCGACGTCAGGCGTCCGGGTTTTACACAGCCTTTTAGACACAGCCCCAAAACGAGGAGATTCCACGAAGAGATGGAGAATTCGCGGTCAACCTGCGGAAAAGGGAGGGTATAATTCGCTGATCAAACCGCTGATCATCGCGCTGATCAGCGAATTATATCCTCCCTAGGGAAAATTCGTGGAAAATTTGCGGATAATTTTTTATATGCAGTGCTACTTTTAAATACACAACAAAATCACTTAATATCTCCAACTAATTTGCGCTTAACATATGTGTTCACTTTTAAATGACCGAAATAATTAAAATCTGTACATTCACGTAAACTTCAGCTCTCTCCGCAAATTTTCCATCTCTCCGCGAATTCTCCACATTTTAGACAGACCCGAACGGCATATAGTAAAACCCGGAAAAACTCGGAAATTCTTGGTAATTAATAACTTGGAAAAACGGCCGGGAAAGCATTGGAAAAAAGTTGTCCCCTCGGAAATAAAGTAAATTTTACTTAAAGACTTTGTTAAAATGCCACATTATGAAACAAATCAATCATATTTTTAAATGAACACAATTATTACTTTTTTTTGGAAATCAAATCTATTTATTTTTAACCAATTTTAAATCCATTTGGCCCATAATCCTCATACATGACTTTCAGGGAGGTTAATAAAAAAAATCTCCTGTGGAGCCTGAAATAATGTTACTGTGACCTATTTTCTGCGAGCTGTGTACAGGAGCATGATTTTAACACTCTTTTAGTCAGATCGGTATATATAGTAGCAGCTGGATGTAGAATGTCACTGTAACCTGTATCTAAGGTCTATTGGCAAAATGAATGATTTTACCCATTGTTCAAACCTCCTTGCATTCAGCTGAGCATATTGGCCAATGGGCCACATGTTAATTTTACTCAAAACCATAGGCGTACAAGGGATGAAGCATGAAACAATTATGGGCGTACTGAGAGGGAAAATATATACCTTTTTTACCAGATATGCATTTTCTTGAAGTTTAAGTGTTAATTATCAAATAAATTTTTCCATTCTCAACTATTTTACAGAAAACTTATTGATTTCAGTCATATAATATTACACATTGAACAATACAAAAAAATGTTATATTCCATAGCAGACCTCGCTATAAAAATATATCAGATTAAAAAATGCGCATAAAAGTATATTTCCACCCGTTCTCCCTAAAATGAAGTCACAGTTGTTTTCACATGCCTGGAAAGAAATAAAATGGATTTCCATACGAATTGATGGAATTTACGTCATTTTATGGAGAAAGGTCGTTGAGCAAAAAGGTTGCTCCACCGTTGGGCCTAAAAATAGGGGGGGGGGGGCTCCCCCTCGGCTCTCAAGCATATATATAAATAACAACCAGCCTCGTCACCTCTCGAAGAACTATTCAATTGGATCAGCTCTTTGTTCTGTAGGGTGAAATTACGCTTTATAAGAATATTTATTAACACAATATTTAAAGACACAAAATTAACATAACAAGCAGGCAATACGAATATTATATTTTCAAAGTGTCCTTTCACACTTTAGGTTATGAACATTGAAACAAAATGTATGTGGATCAAAACAACGAATAACCTACGATATGAGAACTGACATTTATTCAGCATATTAAATATGCACCAGAAGCCTTTAATAGTTCGAGGAAAGAGGTAAAGAATGTGCTGTGTGAGCTGCACAAAGTACTTATTTATTTAGCAATATAATGGCATGTCAGAGTCTGTACAGTTCTTAATAGTTAGGTTAATTCTAAAAGCTGTTATTGTTGGATACACTCTTCTCGTTTTATTCGCTTTTCGATTTACTTTCAGATTTTATGTATATTTGCTCAACAGGATGTAGAAACGTCTCCATTCCCCTGCCACAAAGTCTTTCTCTCAAGCAATAATGGCCCTGAAATAAAACCACAAAGTTCACTAATAGAGACAAAACTATTATTTATTTTGGAAACTACATACTGTTATTTAGAAAACGTTCACATAATCTCTATCATATGCAGATATGCATACAAACTGTGGACAATTAATGATAAATGTCAGTTATTCAACGATTATATATCGCCTTTTTGAAATTATCGCCTGCTTATCTGCCTTATTCCAGTGCTCATTTTACAAAGTGGTACACTGTAACGGCAGTGAAATTGGAAAGCGACAGTCTGGAAGCCAATCGCTTAAATTCCTTTGTTACTGATTTCCAGACTCACAGATATATATGCAGCTTTAAGGATCACATACTTCAGTTTTATTGTATCTTTCTTTAACAGTTAAGAACCTTCGATTATAAGTATTACATTAAAGTCAAATTAACAGGACGTATTAACAGTATAATAACAGGACGCATAATTTTTAATGTAATCAAATCTAACAGCCATGGCAATTCAGATATTCGCTGATGATTTTTTGTTTATTAATTAATTTCTTTTTCTTTTTCAGAGATAATTTCGAGAGAACAATCCTTAACCTTTTTCATGGACAATAGGCATTCTAGAAAGCAGGAGAGATGCGTCTTGTAGATCGACAAGATCAGTCACTTTCTTGCATTATGTGTCTCGTATGCAGTATCGAAGAATTCGATCTTGGATTTTATTCAAGCCTTATCCACAGCCGAAATAAAAAAAAACGGTAAACCTTACAAATAACACATTCTGTACAATGTTCATTTAACTTTCAATAATTAGGGATATCTTTTTTATTTATATATCCCAACAGACCAGCCTGCAAGTAGAAACAGACTACTGACACAAGATTGAGGAATGGATTTCTAAATCTAGACATTATGATCAATACTAAAAAATATCAACACCGCGGGCATTTGTTCTGCCTTAAGCTTCGTCATTATTAAGGTATCTGGTTATAAATATCACATGGCACACTGTGAGAAATCGGCTATTTTCTATGTTTCCATGAATATGCGTGTTTTTGTTTTATCTTAATGTACAATACAACAGTGTGAACTCAGAAGTAATTAATTTATTAATTTGCAAAACTCTCATACCTAAAAATCGATGGAATGTTGTAAATGTTGCACGCTCACATGAAAGTAGTTCATCCATCTTGTTAACAAGTATTTTAAAATTAACTAATTTAATTATTGTACCAGTATATTTGTACACTAGAATTATTTAATAGAACTTCCGAATAAATCGTAGGCTCACATGAAAATCTTTCATGTATCAAGTTTTAATTTATTTTAAATTAGACTATTTATTCCATGAAATAGTATATTTCTCTTATTGTTTTGATATTCAAAGGATAAAAGGAAAAATACAACTAGGGTGAAATTTTAAAGACTGTAAACTGTATCTTGAAGATACTTTTAATTTTCAACTAGGGTATAATTGTAAAAATGAAAATTGAAAATGTCTTCAAGAGGCAGTTACTGACGCTCTGTCATCCATCCGTTCATTTTCCGATGATATGCTTGGTCTTTCTTAGAAACTTTCAGAACTTGTAACATTGATCAGCGACTAATAGAGATACCTTGTTACTGGTAGGGTGTAAACTGTGTCAACCTTTGCTATTTGTAATATCATAAGCAATGTTTGACCAGGATAATCCAGTGTACAGGGTGATATAAAAGGAATATTTCCTTAATCACTTGAACATATTCGTGTTTGATATTGAGTACACCAGATGTTCTGTATTTCCGAGGGGCTAACTTGCTATATAACACTGTATCCAATGTGATTATTTCATTTTATTATACAGATGTTGAACATATCTGTGATTACTATATATATTCTTATATTAAAATGTAAAATCGATTCTCCATGTTGCTTTCCTAGAAAACTTCTTCTCCCAAAATGATGTCAACATAGGTTTCTGAAGTTACCTAAGTACACATGACCTATAAATAGTACTTTACATGAACATTCCGGATTTATTAATGGTTGGGAAAAGGCGGAGTTGGGGCGTGCAACAGTGCCGAGAAAATCATAAAATCGTGTAGCAAGGCCTGTACCGAGTAGAGTAGAGGATAACATTTGCCAATACTCTAAATGAATATGCACTGCCCTTAAAATAGTTTGACTTACACCAGGAAAAAACATGCTTTGAATACATTTTTGAAGTTCTACTTGAAACTAAACATAAGACTGGTTGGTTTTATATTTTTCTACAAGTAATTTGTAATACTTGTTTTTTTCCCCAGAAAAAAAAAAAAGCCATATTTCCAATCAAATAGGAGCTGCGATGTGGACGGATCGATTTGCATATTTTCTGTCCACGGTTTCTCCAAGATATTCAAAACCTGGTTCATTTTAACTTAACGTCAAGCTATGATTATATTGCCACAACCAACCACAACCAAAATATTACAAGCGAACAAAATACAAATACACACACTAATCAAAATCCACCCACTGAGGGTGCAACGTATCTTTTGTATTTCGTTCCCTGATTCAAATCTGAATAATTAAATCAACGAATTCAATAAATATTGTAGTTATTTTAAACTACATTTTAAAACTTATTAAATTCTGCATAATCATGATTATTCCAATCTATAGAATTGTGCATCATGTGAATATGTCTAAACACAAAAGAGACAACATAACTATTTCATAACAGATAACACGAACGTTAAAATCCCAAAGTTTTTTAGACATTGGAACTGACTCTGTGGTTTGCTCAAAACAGACCACAAGCTTTTATTATGAGGACTCATTAGTATTCAGGATATCAAATATGCGCAATCCTGAGGAGTCATTAATAGTGTGAGGGAAGATGAAAAGAAAGTTCTGTGTCAGCTTTACAAATTGTTTGTCTTCCTAAACAAACAAATACTCAATGTCACGTCCTATTCTGCATAGTTCATAATAGTTACAATAATATTCAAAACTGTAATTGTTTGATACATTATTTTTATTCTTTTTTTTTATTATTTTTGACCTGGTTACGTCTACCTTAACATTCTATGAAATTTTGCTCCAAAGGGCGTAGATACGACTCCATTCCCCCGTCACGGAGTCCTTTTTCCAAACAATAATAGCCCTGAAATGGAATAAAAAAATGCTACACTAAAAGTGATGAATCCATTAAAAAATGTGGAAAAGGTAACTGTAAAGAACGGAATGTTCCCATAATGCATCACATACAGAGATGGATCTAAACGCAGAGAAGTGCAGGGAAGATAAATGTCCGTGAAATTATTAGTTTAAGCACGAATATATCATATTCTTTATCATATGTTAAATTTTTTATGACCGCGTGCTTACTTCCCATTTTCCAGTGCACTATTGTCTGATTTATCCTCTTCGTAATGGTACAGTGTAACCGCGGTAGGTCCTTAGAAATCTAAAGCATCAGTCTGGAAGTCAATCACATCCAACTCCCTTGTTCATGATGACCTGATGCATGGCTGTTATAGCTGCTTTAATAATACTACACTTATAATTATACTACAAAGTCTGTTTTTACAAGTTTCACTCTTAGGGATTATATTGTGTTTAAATTATTCAATTTAGAAAATGGACGCATGATTTATGAGATAAACATTACTCAGAGTTTTAATTAAGAGAGTTATCAGCTATAATCAAGAGAGATCAATTATTATTACCTTCTCATGGACCATAGGCATTCTTGAAGGCAGAAGAAATGTGTCTGGTAGATCGACCTGATCTCTCACTTTATCTGAATTATGTGTCTTGTATCCATTACGGAAGAATTTGATCTTGGATATGATTTTCTCTGTATCCAAAGCTGAAACACAAAACAAATCTGGAAGTCCTACAATAACATTATTATTAACTTTAAGTAAACTATCGACACTGAGGGACATTTCTTATATCCATACAGACTAGCATACGATAGAAATCTACTATTGACAAAAGGGCAGTTATTTAAGTTCCAAAACTGGAAAGATAAGCAAACAACTAATATGATAATACTTAAAAAAAGAGATAACTACTGCGGTCGTTTGTTCTGCCTTGAACTCCGTCCTGAGTAAGATAAATTGTCACACAGGCTACAAGGCAGACTGTGAACCAACTACGATTTTCCATATTTGCTACTGGATTTTGCGAGGCCCTTATAGTTAATGAATAATACGGTCACCATACGATGGTCACAGCTTCTCAGGAAAAACCCTTATGGCAAAACTCTCAATCTCTAAAACTTTTGTTATCTTGCAAACTAACATGCTAGTCATTAATTCTTAATGTTGCTTACTATTTTAAAATTGAATTATTTAATCAATGTACTTGTATATTTCTATATTTATTTTGTCAGTAATCTGAGACGTACAATTTAATAGAACGTCCGTATGCTTACACGAAAATCCTCCATCAATCAAGTTGCAACTTTTATGGAAACTGTTAGTATATGCATATGCACAGATAGATCTAGATACAGATCAATTGCCCTATCACAAATATATTGTTGTGTGTTTAATATTTACTGTTAGAGTTGGCTTTGTGCGCAGCCAACCGTGTCACGAATGTTGTGAAAGGTGATACTGTGCAGTGAATAGGGTACCTTGTTCTTGTTATTTTAAATTAAGGTCAGAGTTCACATAATATATGTAGTAGTGAAGCGATCGGCGCAGTTTGGCAGGTCGAGACCCGAGTGCTATAGAGTATTTATATTATTGCACTTTTTGTCACTTCTACAGATATGTGTTCCTTTATAATTCCATATTCATTTGTGTCTTCATAAATACCGTTGTAACTGAGAGAAAGCCCGTATCTCATGATCGTTCATTTGTTGTAATATTTTATTAATGTTCATTCTGCCAGAACAAGTACAATATATAACATGGCAACCATGTAATTGCAGCCCGTTAGTTTTTACTGTATGTAGGTTTTTACCTGTTAGCTAGTTGCATTATACGTAATGCTGTAATTCAGACCCACTTTGTAACACCTACCTGCAGACCCACCCATTACGTGGAAGCTTTGTATAAAATGTATATGTATATGAGCATAATATCGATAGATTGATTTTTAAATGTGTTTTATATTTCTATAAATGATTTGAAATTCGAAGGAAAGAGGAAATATACAAATAAAGGCAATTGTAAAGATGGTATTCAAAATATATTTCGAAGTACAGTTACTTACGCTTTGTTAAAAGTGCGGAAGACATGAACATGTTTTCATGTACTTGTTTTCCGCCGTGTCTGAGACACATTCAGTACGTTGTATCTTTATCAGTACCCTAGAAAAAACAAACATGTTAATAGGATGTAAAAAGTATCATTCTAAAGGGATGTATCTTTTTTCACTTTATCATATCTAATGTATCATAAGACACATACATGATGTCCTTGTTGAGTCGTCGACCGTATGCGATGACTTGGTTATACACAACGTCTAGTCAGCCGTATCAGGTGTCAGGGGTACTACAGGTGACACAGGTGTGCAATTATGGAGCAGTGAAGAAGGACACCAATGGCAGAAAACTCAATGTACTTACGGAAAAAGGACTTGGAAATTGCGTTTGTTGTTTGGACTCAGTAAACTAATTTTGGCGACAAATATTCCGCCACACGAGTATAAAAGCCCTTCACTTGTAACTCACGCTGAGAGCTTGAAGAGGTGTTCCTAATGTTTGTTAAAACATAGATAACCAAGAGACACAGGAAAAAAATCGACAAAGCAGGTTTCTCATAAATCTCTCATTTACATTTATACCATTATAGGTACTCAGAAATATGTGGAAGAAACTTAGTAAACATAAAACATATTGCAAATCCAGGGGAAAAGGAGAGTCGTCTAAGTAGTCGGGAGAGTAGCAGCGGCCACAGACATAAACGTGGAAGCTCGAAGATCTGTCAACATCATTGGCGCGACGGCTATGACCAAACCAACCAGAACCTCCCGCTTAGACACTCAAAACGTATGGCTATTTTTTTCATCAGCCGACGTGACGTCATATAAGCGAAGAAGACTGATATATTAATTTGGATCAAAATAAAGTATAACGTGTTTGATGTTATTGGGTCGTAATGAGATAGAGGATTATTTTTTGTATAGTCTTAATATGTGACGAAACATATCAAGAGAAAGACTTTTCTGGTAGAAAGAAAGTCATGCACACAGCATATCTGATACCCATAGAAAATATCAAGCCAATATAAACATGAAACATGTTCACGGAAATGTGGGAATACTCGATTCCTTGGTGTAAATCACTACACTTTTAAATCAAGGCATAACGTATCTCCTCTACAATAATAAACTAGCTTACTCAAGTAACATGCTGAATATTAAGTTTTGTCAGAGGTAATTTTACGCAGATAATATTCAGATGATCATGGAATATACCACAAAAAAGTAACGAAGAAACACTATTAATGTTTACCCACGGCCAAAAGATATTTCCACTGTGTCACAGGACCGAGCTGCTTTAATCCTTTCCAGTAGCACCCTAATACTGTGTTGATGTTTTGTTTAACGTTACGAGGATGCAATAATACATAGTAGTCGGATCTTATGTGGTAATTTGAACGAAACATTTTGAGAATTTAAATCGACTGAGCATCAATATCCTGCCTCGTTACTACTTTTTTTCCCGAAAGAAATATTTAGCAAATAAAATTGTCAAGCAGAAATAACATTTATCTTAACGATAACCGTTTCCTTTGAATATTGTTTTTCTTGGAATTATGAACATTGCATTCTCCATAAAATATTGTTCAACTGTCCATTCATCGCTAAAGGATTGGCAATGTCCTCCAAAGCCGACCTGCACTGAATGACATTCACTTGTTGAAGTTCTAACCTTCAATTTATTTTTTTAAATTTTTATATAAAGAATGATCTATATTTTTTTAAATACGTAAGTTTGTTATATGATTACATTGTGGCCACAGGCGAATTCTGGAAAATAGTCCAATGCTAAGTTTATTAGAACACACGGAAGATTTACTCTAAGTCATAACCCGTTGCTTACTTAGTCTTGGTCTGAAGTTATAATTTGGTGTGAAGGGTGTGTATTCCTGTGAATTTCAAAAGATGTTTGTACATATTTTGGAAGAACCTTTTACCTGTAATGAATTATATACGAGTATGTTGATGCAAAAACATTAAATGAGAATTATATGCATACTATACATAATCATAAATTCACCGGATTCCATTCACTAAACGGCAAATCAGGAAAAGGATGAAGAGTTTGCCAGTTTAATTTGTGATGTTTCTTTTTTTTTGCAGTGAAAACCTGCATAGTAAGCAAACAATATTTAAATGCAAGTCATGTAAATTTAGGCCTGATTGGTTACATTTTTAATGAAATGTTCTTCCTAGTGATATTTAATTTGAAAAACATAGCCCGTACAGAGCCGTACTTTAAAAACTATATACAAATAAAGTTTTTACGATGGAATTTTTCCTAGAAGATATATTAATTTCGTGTGGCTTAAATCCTAAAACAACATTTTCGAACTCCTTATTAGCTTCATGGGTGAACCGGGAATTTTATTATGACGTCATTTTTACACGTGTACGTTTTGTCTGAGGAGGACAAATAGCTTGTTAGAGAGACAAAGATATAAGCATGATCTGTAATCGTCTCGGGCAAATTATGTTCATGTAGAAATAAGAAAATATACACATAATTGTTTTGCAGGCGATATGTAACTATCAAAACGAATTGTTTTATTGCGACAAGAAAAAGTAGGAATTCCTTGCTATTTTTCGTCATTCTTTCTCGCGCTAATGAAAAATTACAAACTTCTTCTAAAATGCCTTAATTTTAAACCTAAAGATGTTATTGAACGCTCTGGCTACATCAAATTCTATCACTTATTACTGTGTTGCACTTCTGTCATAATTACGTGGCTGTTGTCTTTTATAAAGTCCTGCCGCTTATAGTTGATAATTTAATATGTTAATATATTCGAAAACGGAATAAATGCTACTTAGGGCGAAGCATAGAGGTTATATTTCATGTGTTTTGAAGTCATACAGACATTATGTCCCATTCCTGAAACCACAAACCTAAACACAAATAAAATAACACAAAGGGAACATGTTACGGTTAGGGCTGAGAGGAGTACTCGAGTACTCGAGTCCGGGTAATACTTACTGAGTACTCGAGTCCAAAATTCGGACTCTTGTACTCATGTATGTACCTTCATATTTTAATATTACTGCAAATTTACTGGCAGTCTTGGCCTATTTATTAATTATCGAAGTAATAGTTATACTGCACAATTAATTTCAAAGAGTCTCACATTTATGAGTTATATGCTTTCGAATGAAGTTTTCCACTGTTTAATTTTGTTTTGGTATTTATATCTATTCCTTAGTTTGGATAAAGTTAAGCCGTCATGAAGTCAAATTTATGTAATTTTTGCATCGGTAAACAGATATCCGTTTAACTTAACATCGTTGCCATAGTAACGGGTACTATAGTCTGAGTCAAGTCTTGCCTATCAGGTACTCGAGTCCAAAATTTTGTACCCGTTTCAGCCCTTGTATTTACACCATAGATGTACATATTCCGGAAATCATAAGACTTAATTAAAAATATAAATTTTGTTTTTAAGAGTAAAGTTTATAACATGAAACATATATTATATTTATATATATATATATGTATGTATATATATTCCTAAACAATGTTTACTGTAAATACTATTTTGAATAATATATATATATATATATATATATATATATATATATATATTTGTTAGGCATTTCTTTTAAAACTGTTATTAAAAAAATTTGATTTGTTAGGAATTCCATATTGAAACTACATTTTAGATGTGGAACTTTTTCATTTGGATCCTGGAGAACAATGATTTATATAAAAAAAAAAATTAATTTGTTAGGAATTCCATATTGAAACTACATTTTAGATGTGGAACTTTTTTATTTTGATCCTGGAGAACAATGATTTATATATTATCATTGTACAGTTTAATCACTTATGTGCCAAGGCATTTTTTTAAATCTTATAATTTTCATAATATCTCATATTGAAAATTATTCCCAAATGCCTACTTGTATACAATGTATATATCCACGACTCCAGTATAATATGTTGTATATATCTTTTAACATGAATCGCTTTCTAATTAAACTGTTTATTTGTCGATTAACTTTTTTTTTTTATTTTTGTAACGGGTTACTTACATCGCCTGGGAAAAAACAGTGTTTCTTGCAGTTCCTAATCAAATTTTGAAAAACTTAAATTAGTTCATTGACCAAGGTGACCTGTATTTTGCGAACTACGGGTCAAAATTGTGATTTAAAACACTCAGTGATTCAGATGGGGCGTGAATGTATCCATTTGGCCCATAATCCTGATATATGATTTTCAGGGAGATTAATAATAAATCTCCTGTGGAGCCTGAAATAATGTAACTGTGATCTATTTTCTGCAAGCTGAGTACAGGATCATGATTTTAACACTCTTTTAGTCAGATCGGTATATATAGTAGCAGCTGGATGTAGAATAATGTCACTGTAACCTGTATCTAAGGTCTATTGGCAAAATGAATGATTTCGATCATTCATTTTACCCATTGTTCAAACCTCCTTGCATTCAACTGAACGTATTGGCCCATGGACAATATGTTAATTTTACCCAAAACCATAGGCGTACAAGGTATGAAGCATGAAACAATTATGGGCGTACTGAGAGGGAAAATATATACTTTTTTTTAACAGATATGCAACTTTCTTGAAGCTTAAGTGTTAATTATCAAATTTATATTTCCATGAACAACTTATTTACAGAAAACTTACTTGATTTCAGTCATATAATATTACAAATCAAGTCATATAATATTACACATTAAACAATACAAAAAATGTTATATTCTAAAGCAGACCTGGCTATAAGAATATATCAGATTAAAAAAATACGCATACAAGTATATTTTCAACCGTTCTCACTTAAATGAAGTCACAGTTGTTTTCACATGCCTGAAAAGAAATAAAATGGATTTCCATACGAACTGATGAAATTTACATCATTTTGCAGAATAAAGGTCGTTGGGCAAAGGGTCACTCCACCGTTTGGCCTAAAAGTACGGGGGGGGGGGGGGTTTCCCCCTCGGCTCTCAAGCATATATTTATATCTACCAGCCTCGTCACCTCTCGCAGAGCTATTCAATTGGATCACCTCTTTGTTTTATAGGGTGAAATTAAGCTTTATACGAATATTTATGAACACAATATTTAAAGACACAAAATAAATATTTCAAGCTGGCAATACGAATATTATATTTTAGAGGTGTCCTTTCACACTTTAGGTTATGAACATTGAATCAAAATGTATGTGGATCAAACAACGAATAACCTGCGATACGAGAACTGACATTTATTCAGCATATTAAATATGCAACAGAAGCCTTTAATAGTTCGAGGAAAGAGGTTAAGAATGTGCTGAGTGAGCTGCACAAAGTACTTGCTTATTTAGCAATATAATGGCATGTCAGAGTCTGTACAGTTCTTAATAGTTAGATTAATTCTAAAAGCTGCGATTGTTTGATACACTCATCTCGTTTTATTCGCTTACAACTGGACAAGTTTACTTTGAGTTTCTATGAATCTTTGCCCAACAGGATGTAGAAACGTCTCCATTCCCCTGCCACAAAAGCTTTCTCTCAAACAATAATGGCTCTGAAATAAAACCACAAAGTTCACTAATAGTGTCAAAACTATTATTTATACGCTCTACTGTATTTTGGAAACTACATACTGTTATTTAGAAAACGTTCACATAATCTCTATCATATGCAAATATGCATACAAACTGTTAACAATGAATGATAAATGTCAGTTATTCAGCGATTATATATCGCCTTCTTCTAATTATCGCCTGCTTATCTGCCCTATTCCAGTGCACTTTTTACAAAGTGGTACACTGTAACGGCAGTGAAATTGGAAAGCGACAGTCTGGAAGGCAATCGCATAAATTCCTTTGTTACTGATTTCCAGACGCATAGTATTATATGCAGCTTTATGGATCACAGACTTCAGTATTATTGTATCTTTCTTTAACAGTTAAGAACCTTCGCTTATAAGTATAACATTAAGTCAAATTAACAGGAGTAATTAACAGTATAATAACAGGACGCATAATTTTTGATGTAATCAAATCTAACAGCCATGGGAAATTCAGATATTTGCTGATGATTTTATGTTTATGAATTTTATTCTTTTTCCAGAGATAATTTCGGGAGAACAATCATTCACCTTTTTCATGGACAATAGGCATTCTAGAAAGCAGGAAAAATGTGTTTTTCAGATCGACAAGATCGGTCACTTTCTTGGATAATGTGTCTCGTATGCATTATCGAAGAATTTGATCTTGGATTTCATTCAAGCATAATCCACAGCCGAAATACAATACAAACTGTAAACCTTACAAATAACACATTCGGTACAATGTGTTAATTTTCAACAATTAGGGATATCTTTTTTATTTATATATCCCAACAGACCAGCCTGCAAGCAGAAGCAGACTACTGACACAAGATTGGGGAATGGATTTCTGAATCTAGACATTATGATAATACTAAAAAATATAAACACCGCGGGCATTTGTTCTGCCTTGAGCTTCGTCAATATTAAGGTATCCGGTTATAAATATCACATGGCACATTATGAGAAATTAGCTATTTTCCATGTTTCCATGAATATGCGTGTTTTTTATCTTAATATACAATACAACAGTGTAAACTATAAAGTAATCAATTTATTAATTTGCAAAATTCTCATACCTAAAATCGATGGAATGTTGTAAATATTGCACGCTTACATGAAACTAGTTCATCCATCTTGTTAAAAAGTATTTTAAAATTAACTAATTTAATTATTGTACCAGTATATTTGTATGTTGGAGTTATTTAATAGAACTTCCGAATAAATCGTAGGCTCACATTAAAATCCTTCATAAATCAAGTTTTAATTTATTTTAAATTAGAATATTTATTCCATGAACCAGTATATTTCTCTCATTGTTTTGATATTCAGAGGATAAAAGGAAAAATGCATCTAGAGTGAAAATGTAAATATTGTAAACTGTATCTTAAAGATAATTTTAATTTTCAACTAGGGTATAATTGTGAAAATGAAAATTGAAAATGTCTTCAAGACGAAGTTACTGACGCTCTGTCCTCCATCCGTACATTTTACGATGATATGCTTGGTCTTTTTTAGAAACTTTCAGAACTTGTAACATTGATATGCACCCCACAGAAATACCTTGTTACTGGTAGGGTGTAAACTGTGTCACCCTTTGCTATTGGTAATATCATAAGCAATGTTTGACCAGGATAATCCCGTATACAGGGTGATATAGAAGGAATGTTTCTTTAATCACTTGAACATATTCGTGTTTTATATTGAAGCGGAGGTCACCAGATGTTCTGTATTTCCGAGGGGCTAACTTGCTATATAACACTGTATCCAATGTGATTATTTCATTTTATTATCCAGAAGTTGAACTCATTTTTGATTACTATATATATTTTATATTAAAATGTAAAATCGATCTTCCATGTTGCTTTCTTAGAAAACTTCTTCCCCCAAAATGATGTCAACATAGGTTTCTGAAGTTTACCTAGTTCACATGACCTATAAACGGTACGTGACATGAACATTCTGGGTTTATTAATAGTTGGGAAGAGGCGGGGATGGGGCGTGCAACAGTGCCGCGAAAGCCATAAAATCGTGCAGCAAGGCTTGTACCGAGTAGGGTAAAGGATTACATTTGCCAATAATCTAAAAGAATATACACTGCCCTTAAAATGGTTTGACTTACACAAGGAAACATCACACGTTGTATAAATTTTGAATTCCTGCTTGAAACTAAACATAAGACTGGTTGGTTTTATATTTTTCTACAAGTAATTTGTAATACTTGTTTTTTCCCCAGAAAAAAATAAAAGCCATATTTCAAAGCAAAAATGAGCTGCGATGTGGACGGATCAATTTGCATGTTTTCTGTTCACGTTTTCTCCAAGATATTCAAAACCTGGTTCATTTGAACTTATCGTCAAGCCATGCTTATATAGCCACAGCCAACCACAACCAACATATTACAAGCAAACAAAATAGAAATACACACACTAATCAAAATCCCTCCACTGAGGGTGCAACGTATCTTTTGTATTTCGTTTCCTGATTCAAATCTGAATGATTAAATCAACCAACTCAATAAATATTGTAGTTATTTTAAATTACATTTTAAAACTTATTAAATTCTGCATAATCATGATTATTCCAATCGATAGAATTGTGCATCATGTGAATATTTCTAAATACAAAAGAGACAACATAACTATTTCATAACATATAATACGAACGTTATAATCCCAAAGTTTTTTTTTAAATATTGGAACTGACTCTGTGGTTTGCTCAAAACAAACCACAAGCTTTTATGTGAGTGCTCATTAGTATTCAGAATATCAGATATCCGCTATTATGAGGAGTCATTAATAGCGTGAGAGGGAAGATGAAAAGAAAGTGCTGCGTCAGCTTTACAAATTTTTTGTCTTCCTAAACAAACAAATACTCAATGTCATGTCCTATTCTGCACAGTTCACAATAGTTACAATAACATTCAAAACTGTGATTGTTTGATACATTATTTTTATTCGCTTAGACCTGGTCACGTCTAACTTAATATTCTATGAAAATTTGCTCCAAAGGGCGTAGAGACGTCTCCATTCCCCCGTCACGGAGTCCTTTTTCCAAACAATAATGGCCCTGAAGTGAAAGCAAAAAATGCTACACTAAAAGTGATGAATCCATTAAAAAATGTGGAAAAGGTAACTGTAAAGAACGGAATGTTCCCATAATGCATCACATACAGAGATGGATCTAAACGCAGAGAAGTGCAGGGAAGATAAATGTCAGTGAAATTATTAGTTTAAGCACGAATATATCATATTCTTTATCATATGTTAAATTTTTTATGACCGCGTGCTTACTTCCCATTTTCCAGTGCACTATTGTCTGACTTATCTTCTTCGTAATGGTACAGTGTAACCGCGGTAGGTCCGTAGAAATCTAAAGCATCAGTCTGGAAGTCAATCACATCAACTCCCTTGTTCATGATGACCTGACGCATGGCTGTTATAGCTGCTGTAATAATACTACACTTATAATTATACTACAAAGTCTGTTTTTACAAGTTTCACTCTTGGGGATTATATTGTATTTAAATTATTCAATTTAGAAAATGGACGCATTTATAAGATAAACATTACTCAGAGTTTCAATTAAGAGAGTTATTAGCTATAATCAAGAGAGATCAATTATAATTACCTTTTCCATGGACCATAGGCATTCTAGAAGGCAGAAGAAATGTGTCTGGTAGATCGACCTGATCGCTCACTTTATCTGGATTATGTGTCTTGTATCCATTATGGAAGAATTTGATCTTGGATATGATTTTCTCTGTATCCAAAGCTAAAACACAAAGAAATCTGGAAGTCTTACACTAACATTATCATTAACTTTAAGTAAACTATCGACAATAAGGGATACTTCTTATATCCCTACAAACCAGCATACGATAGAAATCTACTATTGACAAAAAAGCAGTTATTTAGGTTTCAGAACCGGAAAGAAAAGCAAACAACTAATATGATAATACTTAAAAAAGAGATAACTACTGTGGTCGTTGGTTCTGCTTTGAACTCCGGCCTCAGTAAGATAAATTGTCACACAGGCTACAAGGGAGACTGTGAATAATCTATGATTTTCCATATTTGCTCCTGGATTTTGCGAGGCCCTGATAGTGAATGTATAGTACGGTCACCATACGATGGTCACAGCTTCGCAGTAAAAACCCTTATGGCAAAACTCTCAATCTCTAAAACCATTGTTATCTTGCAAACTGACATGATAGTCCTTAATCCATCATGTTGCTAACTATTTTAAAATTGAATTATTCAATCAATGTACCAGTATATTTCTATATTTATAATGTTACGAATCTGAGACGTAAACTTTAATTGAACGCCGTATGCTCACACGAAAATCCGCCATCAGTCAAGTTGCAACTTGTATGGATACTGTTAGTATATGTTTATATGTCACAGAGTAGATCTAGATACAGATCAATTGCCCTACCACAATTATATTGTTGTGTGTTTAATGTTTACTGTTAGAGTTGGCTATGCGCGTAGCCGACCGTGTCACGATTGTTATGAAAGATGACACTTTTGTAGTGAATAGTTTACCTTGTTCTTCTTTTTTTAATTAAAGGTCATCCCTGTAATATTATATAAATGTTCGTTATGTCAGACAAGTCACTTCCTGACCGAATACAGTATATTACATGGCAGCCATGTTATCGCAGCCCATTAGTTTTTACTCTATGTAGGTTCTTACCTGTTAGCTAGTTGCCTTATACGTAATGCTGTAATACAGACCCACTTTGTTATACCTACCTGCAGACTTGCCCCGTTTGTTATTTGTATTTTCTTACAGTTTCGTGTTTCACATACATAGCATATGATATAGAAACCTACATAGCCCTTTGTTATTACCTGTTGGAATACCTCTTTATGGGTACGTATTCGTTATTATAAAGTATGTAATTGCCACTGTATTGCAAACTGGGTATATTATAACTACCTGTAGACCCACCCCATTACAGGGAAGCTTTTGTATAAAATGTGTATTTATATGAGCATGGTATCGATAATTTGATATTTAAATGTGTTGCATTGTATTGATATTTATTATACTTTAAAATTGTTGAAGGATGTATTGAAGGGTATCAAATGTTTTGTGCTTTACACGTGTAATGAAAGTCCTTTCTATTATTGATATGTATTTAGTTATGTATTTGATGCGCAGTTTGTCAGTTCGAGACCCGAGTGCCACACAGCATTTATATTATTGCACTTTTTGTCACTTCTACAGGCATTAAACTGGGTAAAACACTTTGTGTTCTGGGTTTGGACCCACCAATTCCCGACCCCACTCACAGGTCTGGGACAGCTTTACGCCAACCCACAGACGCCCGGTAACATATATAATCCACGTACCAGCATGTACAGCATACATGTTGTATATAAAACACGGACCCCATAAACATTAACAACCTATTTGACTCGGGATTGTATATTCAAATCGCCATAATTCTTTGCTTGTATAAAAAAAAGGGAAACTACATGCACACGTCTGGGTTGTATGAAATAACGCGTGTTCTTAATTGAGCGCAAATCTAGCTTCCCCTCAAAGCGCGAAAATAAAAACTTGCAAACAAAACATTCCACTGTATTTCTATCATTGTTTTGAAATTCATATGAAGGAGGAAAAATAAAAATAAGGGCAATTGTAAAGATGGAATTCAAAATATATTTCAAAGTACAGTTACTGACGATTTGTGAATAGTGCGTAACACATAAACGTACATTTCCCCCCTCAAGTTCATGTTTTCCGCTGTGCCTTAGACACCTTCAGGACGTTGTATCAGCACCCTGGAGAAAACCCACCATTTTAATAGGATGTAAAATGTATCATTTTAAAGTGATGTATCTTTTTTTCACTTTATTATATTCTGTAATTTATGTTCTTGAATTTCCCGCAGACCTGCTACTTATAAATCATTGTATCAAACGGATGATTAAAAACTCTTAGTCTTTGTTATGACCGATTTATAACCGAATATTTAATAAAATCATAATGGTCCAAAAAGAGCATATGTCCTGATGTCCATATTGAGTCGTCGACCGTATGCGATGACTTGGTTATACACAACGTCTAGTCAGCCGTATCGGGTGTCAGGCGTACTACAGGTGACATAGGTGTGCAATTATGGAGCAGTGAAGAAGGACACCAATGGAAGAAAAATCAATGTACTTACGGAAAAAGGACTTGGAAATCGCGTTTGTTGTTTGGACTCAGCAAACTAGTTTTGGTGACAAATATTTCGCCACACGAGTATAAAAGCCCTTCACAGGTAACTAACGCTGGGAGCTTGAAGAGGTTTTCCTAATGTATTGTTGAAACACAGATAACCAAGAGACACAAAAAAAAATCAACTAAGCAGGTTTCTCATAAATCTCTCATTTACATTTATACCATTATAAGTACTCAGAACTATGTGGAAGAAACTGAGTAAACATAAACATATTGCAAATCCAGGGGAAAAGGAGAGTCGGCTAAGGAGTCCGGAGAGTAGCAGCGGCCACAGACATAAACGTGGAAGCCCGAAGATCTGTCAACATCATTGGCGCGACGGCTATGACCAAGCCAACCAGAACCTCCCGCTAAGACACTCAAAACGTATCGCTTTTTTTGTCATCAGCCGACGTGACATCAAATAAGCGAAGAAGACCGATATATTAATTTGGATCAAAATAAAGTAAATCGTGTTTGATGTTAGTGGGTCGTAATGAGATTATTTTTTTAATAGTCTAAATATGTGACGAAACCTATCAAGAGAAAGACTTTTCTGGTAGAAAAAAAAAACCTGATGCACACAGCATATCTGATCCCCAGAGAAAATATCAAGCCAACATAAACATGAAAAAATGTTCATGGAAATGAGGGAATACTCGATACCTCGCATACATCACTGTAATTTTTAATCAAGGTGTCTTTCTATATCGTAAAGTATCTCTTATACAGTAATAGACAGGCTTACTCAAGTAACATGCCGAATATAAAGTTTTGTCAGAGGTCATTATACGCAGATAATATTCAGTTTTTAAGATGATCATGGAATTAACTACAAAAAAAAGTAACGAAGAAACACGATGAATGTTTACCCGCGGCCAAAAGATATTTCCCCTGTGTGACAGTGCCGAGCTGCTTGAATCCTTTCCAGTAGCACCTTACAAGGACATGGCGCTTGAGTAATAGCGTAAATACGTAAAATTGTTATATATTTACATATTGGCCAAAGGGAATTCCGGAAAATAGTCCAATGCATGGTTTATTAAAACATACGGAATATTAACTCTAAGTCATAGCCGTTGCATACATTGAAGTTAGTCTTGGTCCGAAGTTATAATTTGGTGTGAAGGGTGTGTATTTCTCTGAACTACAAAAGAAGATATTTTGGAAGAAACTTGGACCTGTAATGAATCGTATACGAGTATGTTGGTGCAAAAACAATAAATGAGAATTATATACATACTATACATAATCATAAATTCACCGGATTCCATTCACTAAACGGCGAATCAGGAAAAGGATGAAGAGTTTCCCAGTTTAATTTGTGATTTAATTTTCTTGTTGTGAAAACCTGCATAGTAAGCAAACAATATTAATATGAAGGTCAAGTTAATTTAGGCCTGGTTGGTTCAATTTTTAATGAAATTTTTTTTCCTTGTGATATTTCATTTGAAAACATAGCCCAGACAGTGCCGTACTTTAAAAACAATATACAAATAAAAAAATGTGATGGTAATATCTTGAAAGATTTATTAATTTCGTTTGGCTTAAACCCGAAAAACAACATTTTTGAACGCCTTATTAGCTTGATAGGTGAACCAGGAATTTTATTATGACGTCGTTTTACACGTGTACGTTTGTTTAAGGAGGACAAATAGCTTGTTTAAGAGACAAAGATAGATACATGACCTGTAAACGTATCGGGCAATTATTTTCAAGTGGAATTCAGAAAAAAATACACATAATTGTTTTGCAGACGATATGTAACTGTCCAAACGAATTGTTTTATCGCGACAAAAAAAAGTAGGAATTCCTGGCTATTTTCCGTCAGTCTTTCTCGCGCTTATGAAAAATTACAAAATCCTTCTTAAAAAATCTGTTAAACCTCAAGATGTTATTGAACGCTCTAGCTACATCAGATTCTATCTTTGATTACTGTGTTGAACTTCTGTCATAATTACGTGGCTGTTGTCTCTTATAAAGCCCTGCCGTTTATATTTGATGATTTAATACGTTAATATATTGCAAAACGGAATAAATGCACCACAGGACGAATAGGTCACACCCCATGTTTTTTGAAGTCATACAGATATTATGTCCCATTCCTGAAACCACGAACTTAAAAACAAATAAAATAACACGAAGGGAACATGTTACGGTTCATTATGGTTTGTCATTAGAGCAACAGTCATGGTATCAAAGCTACTGATAAAAAAATTATATACCACTCTTCTTCAATTAAGTAATGATCTATAGATAGACCAGCAAATTTATTTATTTATTATTGTCTATTATGTTAAACCGCTTTTCTTTTAGCATTTCCTAATTTTTACAGTAAATATCATTGCATGTTGTAGGTGGCTTCATACAATGACTGAAACGTTTGCAATATTGTCGAAAGCAGGTCTTACTAACGGGACTGAGGGATCTAAGAAATGCATTCAATTAACATGGTCCAAATCAAATATAAAATTTTTTTTATGAACACCCACACCTCATACGCAAAATGTCTATTTAACGGAAGAATAAATAATCCTTTGGCCAGTCAAATTCCTTAAAATGATGTCCTTTTATAGGTAGGCAGGCATGCCAACACTGCATTCGCCGCACATGTAGCTGTTGTGGTCAAAAGGATATACTGTACATGGCAACAGATAATCAATGACAACCCTGCAGTACACATGTAAACCTTACCAAAGTCATTTTGAATAACTTCACAGGCCTAGGGAGTAACAGCATCCGGCGCATCAGCTAGAGACAAACGATAAAAGCAGGGTCAAGAAACGCAGGGGAAAAAAGGGAAACAAATTGCACATAACAAATGAGGCACTGACTGCTGTAGGCCTTTTGTAGCCAATGCTTGCAAATCAGCCATAGCGAGCACTGTCGGTCACGAACCTAAAAGTGCAAATTCAAATCGTCTTCCGATACAAAGAACACAAACAGTCATGGGTCAGGTGGGAATGTGAATACATTGTGATTTTTACATTATGCCAAGCTTGAGCATTTGATTTGAACACGCGATCATCGATCCTGTTCACAGAAGTGTAATAATCAAGTTCCGAGTTTCTCTACCATCGAAGAATATCAACTTAATATTATAAAAGAAATTAAATTTAATTGACATTCTGTACCATATTTTAATTTACGAAAAAAAAACATATGGCAGAACAAATAAGTGAATTTCTTTTCGTTCGCAGACTAAGTTGAATCTGGCGGGAAGTGAATCTAGAAAACATGTATTAAGTATGGTGTTTCAGAATATAATCCATTATAAACGAAATGCCCCACATTATTCTTTAAAATGATAAGAATATACATAAAATGCTTATGAATATCACCAATATATATGGTTTCCTCATAATATAAATTTGTTGCAACTCCGTTTTGTCTGCAGAGATGTGAAAGGAGTAAATCACTGAAAGCTGAATGTTGATAACGAATATGTTTTCTTAACATCACATGAGAAATAACTGAATTTGGGATGGAAAAGTTATAAAGTAGTCAAAGTAATGAGACATTGGTGCCGTCATATATCTTTAAATAGGAAATTTTGTCGTCGAGTAATCATATTGTGTAAGTTGTGACACACGTTCGTATTTATCAAACATTCTGCAGCTGATATTGGCGTCTATCTTGGCTACCATGGATAGAAGACTTGTTTTGGTAAACGAGTTGAAGGCTGTCACTTGGGAGTTGAAGGAGAAGCGGATAGCGTCACGATTGGTAACAAGCTGAGCAAGACCCACATGAGCCAAGTCCCTGCTTGTGCTGATTATGTTGGGATATACATAGGTAGTATCATATTTGGGCAATGTGACTTCCAAGGCAACTTTTTTC
The DNA here is from genome assembly GCA_026874595.1 of Sipunculus nudus. Taxonomy (NCBI): domain Eukaryota; kingdom Metazoa; phylum Annelida; class Sipuncula; order Golfingiida; family Sipunculidae; genus Sipunculus; species Sipunculus nudus. Next base: position 2,833,323 of record CM049317.1, read on the forward strand.
TTCTTTTCGAACATTTGTATCTTCTCTGTTATAGTTTATTTTGCGTTGAAAAAAGCGTGGCCCATATCACAGTGCCTCATATGGAGGAGATTTTACCCCAATTTTACCTACAAATACGTTCGAGTACAATATAAAAGGTATGCGAAATTCATTAGGAGTGTTTTAAACATGTCCAAAAGGATTGGTAGGCATTATGTTTAAATATAAGTTTTGCACGCACTTTTCTTGAGCTCTTCATAAGGTCATAATATGCCAAGGCCATAATTCCGGCATCAGTCATAAAGGGAATAAATAAGGCTTTGATAATTTAGTGAAATACCCTGTTTATAATTTCAAGTAGATGAGGGGTCCACCTTCACACAATTCTTTGCCCCCCTCCCCCCCCCCCTCAAATATTTTGGGTTACACCCGCCTTTGATATAAGAGGAAAACTCTTTGCTTTGTTTATGTACCTTAGTATTTCATGCCACCTCGAGCGTTTGCCAATTTTTCAAACTATCTTGCCTGATATGTTTGGCTTTCTTTAACCGAAGCAGAGTTCAACTACAAATAGGCACATGAAATGTTGACACCCGCTACGGAAACTGACGTATCACGCCATAATTGTAATTTGGAAGTTAATTGATAAAACATGGTGGTTGAATTTTAATGTGAAGCATCAGTAACGATGGTTTCAATTAGTTTTTACACGCATGTCTTACATATGGGTTATTATCAATTAATTGATTTGATTATATTTTTGGAACTTTATATTAAGGTTTCACAGATTCTACAAGCAAGCATGGGAGAACGCAGAAATTCCTTTAATTGCCTCCTGACGTTGATGGCAATTTCCCTTCTAGATTATGAAGTTCAAGGAAGAAATAATGGTAACTTATTTGAAGGAAATTGTAAAACCTTATTGAAAGTTTTTTTTTTTATTGGTAAACCATGGAGGCTAACTTATGTTTCAGATGATGACAAACAGAAGATTTTCTCTGTTATCCAAGTCCTTGGACATGCATACCAGACACATAATCCGGAGGAACTGGCGGATCGTTTAGAGTTACCAGCCACGTTTCTTCTACCTTCCAGGATGCCAATTGCCCATGGAACAGGTTGGAATAGTAACTTATGTTTATCTTTGTCTTAATATTATAAATATATTCTTATATGGATAAATTATATAAGTATAAATAAATTAACAATGATCCTGCAAATTTACTAATTATGACTTTTACGCAAAGACCAATGGCTGATGACTTAAACTGGCTAAGTGTTAGTAGACGGATAGCCCTCGATAGGTTCAAAGTTGACTACCCCAATCAACCGGGACACAGAATGTTTGACCATAGTGCTGGTTATTGACTTCTCTGAAGCTCAGCACATATATATACTATTATAACTATAAACAATTATCAGCATATTTTGATTCTGCTGCACTTTGTTTGGTGGTACTGTGCGTTGGTTTAATCAGCATTCATGGATCTAACATCTTTTGTTTCGGTCAGCCTGTGAGCCCATGCGGTTTCTCCAGAATGCATTCATCTATTGATAATAAAATGACTAGAAATACATGTTTTCAAACGTTTGAATATTAGAAATATAAAGATATTTAGTTAATAATTACAGCTGCTATAAAAGCCTTGCATCAGAAGATAATGGGGAGCTGTTATGATTGACGACTGGACAAACGCTATAGACATATATGGGAACACTGCGGTATCGCTCCATCACTACAAGGAGGATAGGTCTGACGGGAGTGCACTTGAGAAGGGCAGGTATGCACGCAATTTGAATTAGCGTGAAGTGAATATATGCGCTATGAAGAGAACATACTAAATTAGTAATAAAGTAACCATAAATAATCAGATTCATCATTGAGAATTGAAATGTTTGTGTGTTCTGAGATTCTGCTGTGTCCATATCCCATTAAATTATAATTGAAACGTCTAATTAGACCCTTTTGTTTTCAAATTTTATAAATACATAGAGTTAACGATTCAGCAAAAACATTCTATATATCTTTTCAGAGCTCTTCTTGTTTGGAAGAAAGACATCGTAACAGGAAAATGGAGGCGTCTTTCCGCTCTTTGGAGCAAGATAGCATAGACTTTGAAGAATTATATTACCACATAAGAATGAATAAAGTTAATGTAGCAAAAAGTAAAAATTTTGAGTTACATTTTAACGATTATTAACTGCTTTTCCATTTCTATGAAAAGAGCATCTTCACTCACAGTGGGCTTATATTTTACCAACTAGGACTAAAATGGATGTTGGTTTCACACTTTACATATAAATGTGGTGTGTGATGCAATGTGCAAGTTTTTTTCTTGCTTCGTTTGACAATTCTTGACAAACCAAGGTAAAGCACTCGGCTCTCTCCTCTTATGACCTGGGTTCGAACCTTTGAGTGTGGTCAAAAAATTTAAGTTCAAGAAGGGCCATAGTGGTTTGCCGGCCATGGTCAATGGTTTTTCAGGGTTCTCCAGTTTTCTTCATTTGAGATTTTGTATAAACATAATTTGTACAATCCATGTAGAAAAAATTAATTTTAAACAGAGGTTTTACTGACATTGGTTGCAATTCGAATTCCTTCTGTTCATGGACCAAATTGATAAATTGTATTTTTGGACTGGCTTTCCTGTTTACATTGGTTGTTATGTAATTAATCTCGCCGGGTCTACATCATTAGGTTCGGTTCTCAAACCAATGGGGTTCCCTTTCAAAGGAGAATATCTATTGACCTATGGAATCCTGTCATTATAGATGCCAGCCTCCGGCTTTCGATTATTGTTCTATCGTCGTGTCTGCCGGGATCAATCATTTCTTCGTTGTGGTACAGTCGGCCTTATATTTTTGTGTACTGTTGCAAGTTTGTGTTGAGAACTTCCTTGTTTCCTTTCTATCTTACATATCTGAGAGGTTTTTTGGTTGTGTGTCGATAATATTTGGTTCCTGTTTGACATGCAGGTGTACCTTCGTTTCATTGTGTATCGGAGAAGAATATAATGCAGTCGGCGGTCCGGGGAAAAGGCTTATCCAGAAGTTGTAGGATTTTTCTATATTTGCTTTACGTTTGCGGAATATTGTGGGTTGAATCAAGTGATGTTTCTAGCCCTTTTTCTCTTCTTATTGCTTGGGTTTAATTGATGCGATTAGGTTAAATCTGCTGTTTCGTAATGCCTCTTATTTTGGCGGTATATATAATTATGATTTGGATGAAATGGTAGACAGTGATTATCTCATAAACTCTTGTGTATTTCCTTTTTTATGAATGGGGTTAGTTACTATGTGTAGGCATATACTTTGGAACATTGTTCGGTTTCGCGTATGGCTTGTATTCTTTTAAAGAGTCAATATGATGTCTAAGACATTATTGGTTTCGGTTGTGATTTTAAGTCTTAGTTGGTAGAATATCTAGTATTTTGGTAATGTATTTCGAAAGGTAAATCATCATTAACGTTAAGCGCCCACAATTTTTAATGAGAATATTCTGTGAATATTTTTTTTATAATATCACTAATACATGAATGATTTCCCTCAAATAACTTGCTTCTGCAGTAGCGGGTGGAACGAGTAAAAGACTGAATATCACGTGGGTGAAGAGTGTTTTCACAAATTCATCACGTCGGTATATATTTAAAGAAAAATAATACATTTAAGTTATATATATATACATATTACCATTTATTTTTTGAAAAGGTACACTTGTATGGGAGACGTTTCTGTAAGAGGTGACACACGTTTTTTTTTTTGAAACAATCTTAACTGGGGATTAGCGGCTACAATTGCTGCTATGGATAGGTCTCTTTGTCAAGAGAATAAACGAACTGGAAGACAGAACTCTGAAGAGTTCGAATAGTGGGAAGCGGGTTGAACAACCACTTAAACCAAGTTGAGCAATAGGCATATGGGTTTATTTTGAGCTGTCCTAGCTTGCTAGGAATTTCGGAGTTTGTTTAGATTTTACTCTATTGAAAAACGGTCGGGGGTTAATACGTGCTTTTCATGAATTATGTCTCAAGTGCTCAACACCGGATACACGGGAAACTGATTGTGTCAATTCATTGGTTCATTCTGTTCCTTTGTAAAGTCATTGATTTATCCTGTAATCCTATACCTATAAATGAGAGGCCCATCGCCCAACCAACCATCCCGTACCCCCAGCACACCATTTGGTTAATTCCACTCTTCCTGTAAGCGGACAAATCTTTGCTGCTTTTTTTTTTTGTGTCCGAGTAGTTCATATTTCCTTAAACCTTTCTATTGGCAAAAACCTCGAATGTTATATTTGGCTACTTGTTAGATCAGCCTTTGTAGACATACTCATTACCAGAAAAAATGGTAATTTACAAGTTAATAGATTGTAGCATGATTAATGAGAAATTTTCATGAGAGGCAATATTAACAGTGGCTTCGAAGTTTGTACATGTGGCATATGGTTATTAATACAATACTTGATTCCATCATGTTTTTAACCTACTGGTTAATTCTAAAACGTCGAAGTTTCCATGAGCGAGTATGGGTAAACGTACTTAAGCAGTCTTCAACTTTAAGCTAGGCTCTTAATGCATCTATCTAGATCTATAATCAAAGTTCAAAGCTAAAATTTTTCCTGGTAATTGTTTTTTCTTCCATACAAGGTAAGACATCAGTTAAAAATATCATAATGTCTGGTAAATGCCTTTCAGTAAAAGACCCGCCTGGTCGGAATTAATTTTTGTAACAAATCTATAATTGTATTTGATAGCGCTTTAATGTTACTTTTTTCACCAGTATTTAATAATGATATAGGGTTCTAGTTCTCCAGTAGTGATCCATTCTTCCCTTTGTCTAATAATGTTATAAATGCTTGTCATTGAGTGACTGACATTTGGCCATTTTCTTTTAAATATTTATAGGAATCCACTATATACTGCCCGAACATATCCCATTTTTTTATTACCACTGACATACAGTCGCTGGACACTGGTTTGGCCTAATTTAATTCATGCTAGTTTACTTCTACTGATGCGCGTGACACCCCACAAGACTCCTGCTCATCTGCTGAAAGTTTTTGCAGGTCTAAAGCTTGTAACTATTTATTGTTATCTGCAGTTGTATACCTAAAGACTGAAGTGAAAAAGATTTCATGAAACGATTTCTGCAAATTATACGTTTCTGCTTGATCCGTTGTATAGTGTCCGTTACATTGTGTCAGTTTAATGACATTTTTCTTTTGACTTTAGGTTAAGGCCGTATTTATTACTCCATTTAGCCTTTTCGAAGCATTTGGCCCTAGATGTAACCTGCACACCTTGTGTCGTTACTCTATCTAGATTTTCTAACTCGCACTTGACTTGATTTTAATTTTTTTACCAATGCGTCCTTCTCTTTATAGTTCATCTCATCGTCCAAATTCTCTATCTGGAGTTTAATTGTTTTAATAGGTCATTTTTCTACATTTTTCCTGGTAACGTACGGTTGTGTAGTATAAATAATTATTTATATTATACATAATATACTTCCATTTTGTTTGTGGATTTGTGATATCTGAACGTTCTCTTTGCAAAAGTGTGTGAAGTGAATATAATAATTTGTAATAATAAGTTCCTTGTAAAAAGCTTTATCAATCGAATTGTTATGCAAAGATTTTTTTTCTTTTCATGTTTATGCCTCTAATTTTTATATATATAATTTTCATTTTTATGGTATATGTGTTTTGCTTAAACTATATATAAACACAGATATTAATATTATAAAATAAACCGCTGAAAGAATATATACCGGTTTAATAGCATTACACGCATACCCTACAAATATATAATGTCTTTACTGAAGCCAACACCTTTAGTAGACAATGTAACAAGTTACAAAGGATACACGAGGATGACTAGTGTTTGTCTGCTTTGAGACCAGGGTACACGGGTGGCTGCATGACAAAAAAGCTCCCTAGTCTAATTAGTTATAATTCTGTTAAGCATTTTACGGACCCTGGGATCTGATGTTCCTCATGATATCACAGCATATTTTGGTACATTTGTTCTGATAAGGACCAATGCACTTGATAGTTTTGTATATTTTTACTATTGTAAAATATTATTGCTGATACATATAAACTAATACAATTATCAGATACGTTTATGTTCCTTGAAGCACAGACGTCCAGTTTCCAAATTATCTTGAGATAATTGATTTATTTAACAGGCACCATATCTTCATCCTGTGTTTTGATAATTACCTGTCCATTTACTTCCCATATCATTTGTAATTTCTCGTGATTCTTTGCCATCTTTGTCTCGTAGATATGTTTTAACCCGAAACCAATTGCAACAGAAATAAAACCAATTGTATCTCCCTAAAAATATTCTGGAGAATAACATATCAAGGTCCAAAAAAGGTCCAATTCGGGGTAAGTCGTGTAATTTAATAATTGTAATTTGATAATTAACGATTTAGTTTTACTTAACTTGTCTGCGCATTGCCTTATTAGGGTCCTAATTCCTATGAGCGTCCACTCTCTTTATTGTATGGCTGTTAAACCTGCCTTAGATGTAAATATATCAAATATAACGATTTTAAGAATATTGACCAGTGCGGGGCTCAATAAAAGCACTTACCTTCTTGCTCAAGGGAAAGGGAATTGCATGAGAACAACTAGTCCCCATGTCTGTAGGTTACCTGCTTTGCCTACGATATAGTTGTATCTACCATGCAATTGACACAATACGAGGGAATGCCTCGCGCAGGATAAAACACGTAGATATACGAATAGGGTATATTTTATACTTCGGCATGTATTACAAGGGATTTGCATGGTTTAACATCAAAGGCAATTTAGCATCTAAATGGCTAAAATTGCATATTGATATGTTAAACCTTGCTTATTCTCTCCTAAAAATGTTTTTATGTATTGTACTTCCTTTAATTATCTGGCCAACGCATAGGAAATTTTAAAAACCATCGAACCGCACGAACCACTTAAGAGACAGGACAAAGGAATGGCACTACTAATATTTTAAAAGGTTCTTCTTTTTCCATCAACATTTACGCAGTCAGTCTGCCTTATTATAATTCTAAATTTAATTAAACAAATCAACAACAAAAAAACACATTTTAATCTGGATGGAATTTTTACCATTTTCAATTAGGTCAAAGGACTTAATGGTATATGTATGACTTAATAACGATTATATAGATAATCGATTAATTGGTTAAATTGGAAGCACTCTGCAGAATCGATTAGAAATGTTTATAGAGTGTTAACCCACAATTACAATTTAAATATAACTGTATGCAGAAGAAAACACGGGTTTTATAGAAACTACAAATAATAATCGATTAATAATCCACAATCCATGATCTTAAGCATCTAACATGATTTTACCACCAATATCTGCAACTAGTATAAATATATATATCTCTATTTTGTTGTCGGTTTTTTTATTAATTTCAGAAAAATTAAAATCATTTATAAAATGTACTCCTCCTTAACTAGATAAATTAAATTTATTAGCATTCCCATATTAATTTCACTGCGTAACATATCCAGTAATAGAACCAACTAAGGCGCACTACATAAAACAGCACACAGTATGATTTAAACTATGATTTTCAAATACAATTAAAAGTTTGTTTATGTTTACTAGATAATTAAAGTACGTTTAGTACACAAAACGTTTCTAAGTAGATAATAAGAAAGCTTCCACATAATAAATTGCAAGTTATTGAAATTAGGTGACAACAATTAAATATTCCCTGATGGCCATAATTCTGTATCCCTCATTATCCATATCATACTTCTATATGATTTATTATATATGTGATATTCCCTCGGTTTGTCTGAGTTGCATGATCCGATATATCGTAGGCCCAGCCGCCAACTTTCAGACAAGGGGTTCTCAAGATATATCCATCCTCTAGGGCAAGTGAGCAAGTGTTATTGTCGAGTGTAGTATAGTATTTTATTCCTTGCAAACTAACGTTGAGAAACAAACAAAAAAAAAACAAATATTCTGACACCAAAATAGTAAATTTTATGTCTGACTACTATGTCCAAAGCATAATACAATTATTTGCTAAAAATATACTTTAGTTGACATGATTTCGAAAATGTGTATGACAAAATTACAGTAATGATACGAGAAATATTATGAAAGTTCCGTGATAATCTATACTTCCTCGGTAAAAATATAAGGTTCTTCACTTAGACATTATAATGGAATCCTCTGTGTAGTAATTAACCGTAAAGAACTACTATGAAAAACTACTACCTATAACTCATAATGATAATAATTTTTCTGTTGGTTGATACAACAGTATTTTATATTGAAACTATTAAATTAAAAAAAAAAACTATTGTATCTAGTTTTCACAGAAGTGTCTCAATCACAGGATGATATTTAATAAAATACTTGTTCTCTTAAAACTGAGGCATATTTACATGAATAACATTAAATTTCCTAATACTTCCTAGTCAAGCCACTTTTGTGCATAAAATATAGCAAAAGCTTAATTTTCGGCTTAATATGAGTCTTTGTTTGGTTAACATTATGGTGCAACTTATAATCAGCATTCCCTTCATCCGTATCGGCGACCACACCATTGTAGGATCAGCTGTCTGGTCACCATTCTACGGCAGCTTTCACTGGACGATGGGTTTGACGAATGGACTGGGCAGGCTGCAAAAGCGATGATTCATCTTGAAAAAAAGATGGACAAAAGTAATGCTACTGGTTAAAACGCGGTGTGTTTTATTACACTGTTCTCCACAGGATCGCAGATATTTTTGTTAACTTGGGCATTGCTGAATTAAGTGAATGCATAATCATATTGTTATAATAGGGTCATTTATGCTGGTGCCAATGTCTAATCCTCAAGCTGGGCATACCGTTAAAGTCGGGATTTTTTTTTTAAATAACAACTCACCTGTTACACCTGTGAGCCTACTGTTATGTGCTGCCATATGTTGTTTAGTGTAGACACTATTTTTTTTTGTTCTGTGAGCATGCTCAGTGGGCTCTTCCGCCCAGCAGTTGTTTTTTTGTAAAGGTTTGCCACGCATTTTTTTGTTTCAAGAAGTTTATCTAGAAAGAAGTGATTTTAAACCATACTGGAACCCCAGATGAACCAGGAATCTAAGTTATCAGCTTATATTAATTCCTGGCAGTGTGTTATATGTTTGACTATGGTAGATTTATAGATAAATGGTAGATTTGTGTTATTAATCTCAGCCTTGCAACTTTCTAGTGAGCCTATGTACAGGACAGCGTAATACGATGCTGCCCTGGTGTCTGCAGTCTGTACGCTTTATGGCCTGAACCTGTTTTTCCCCAAGTGAATATATAGGCTAGTGTGCTGATACCAGAGCGTATGCAATGTATATATCCACGACTCCATTATAATATGTTGTATATATGTTTTAACATGAATCGCTTTCTAAATAAGCTGTTTATTTGTCGATTAACTTTTTTTATTTTTGTAACGGCTATATGTTTCTTACATCGCCGGGACAAAACAGTGTTTCCTGCAGTTTCTCGGCAAATCTCCTTGAAAAACTGATATTAGTTTATGGACCATGATGACCTATATTTTGCGAACTACGGGTCAAAATTGTGATTTTTAAGCACCCAGTGAGTCAGATTGGGCGTAAATTGTATCCATTTGGCCCATAATCCTCATACATGACTTTCAGGGAGGTTAATAAAAAAATCTCCTGTAGAGCCTGAAATAATGTTACTATGACCTATTTTCTGCGAGCTGTGTACAGGAGCATGATTTTAAATCTCTTTTATTTACATCGGTATATATAGTAGCAGCTGGATGTAGAATAATGTCACTGTAACCTGTATCCAAGGTCTTTTGGCAAAATGAATGATTTTGATAATTCATTTTACCCATTGTTCAAACCTCCTTGCATTCAGCTGAGCGTATTGGCCCATAGGCCACATGTTACTTTTACTCAAAACCATAGGCGTACAAGGTATGAAACATGAAACAATTATGGGCGTACTGAGAGGGAAAATATATACCATTTTACTAGATATGCAACTTTCTTGAAATTTAAGTGTTAATTATCAAATAAATATTTCCATTAACAACTCATTTACAGAAAACTTACCTGATTTCAGTCATATAATATTACCCATTGAACAATACCAAAAAAAAAAAAAAATGTTATATTCCAAAGCAGACCTCGCTATAAGAATATATCAGATTAAAAAATAGGTATACTACTATATTTCCAACCGTTCTCACTAAAATGATGTCAGAGTTGTTTTCACATGCCTGAAAAGAAATAAAATGGATTTCCATGCGAATTGATGTAATTTACGTCATTTTACGGAGAAAGGTCGTTGGGCGAAAGGGTCGCTCCACCGTTGGGCCTAAAGTTAGGGGGTGGGGCTCCCCCCGGCTCTCAAGCATATATATATATATAACAACCAGCCTCGTCACCTCTCCCAGAGCTATTCGATTGGATCAGCTCTTTGTTATATAGGGTGAAATTACGCTTTATACGAATATTTTTGAACACAATATTTAAAGACAAAAAATTAACATTACAAGCAGGCAATACGAAACTTATATTTTCAAAGTGTACTTTCAGACTTTAGGTTATGAACATTGAAACAAAATGTAGGTGGATCAAAACAACGAAGAACCTGCGATATGAGAACTGATATCTATTCAGCATGTTAAATATTCACCAGAAGCCTTTAATAGTTCGAGGAAAGAGGTTAAGAATGTGCTGTGTGAGCTGCACAAAGTACTTGTTTATTTAGCAGTATAATGGCATGTGGGAGTCTGTACAGTTCTCAATAGTTAGTTAATTCTAAAAGCTGTTATTGTTTGATACACTCTTCTCTTTTTATTCGCTTACAACATGTCAAGTTTACTTTCAGATTTTATGAATATTTGCTCAGCAGGATGTAGAAAAGTCTCCATTCCCCTGCCACAAAGTCTTTTTCTCAAGCAATAATGGTCCTAAAATAAAACCACAAAGTTCACTAATAGTGACAAAACTATTATTTTATTTTGAAAACTACATACTGTTATTTAGAAAACGTTCACATAATCTCTATCATATGCAGATATGCATAGAAACTGTGGACAATCAATGATAAATGTCAGTTATTAAACGATTATATATCGCCTTCTTGTAATTATATCCTGCTTATCTGCCCTATTCCAGTGCACTTTTGTCTGACATCTAGCCTTACAAAGTGGTACACTGTAACGGAAGTGAAATTGGAAAGCGACAGTCTGGATGCCAATCGCATAAATTCCTTTGTTAATGAGTTCCAGACGCATAGTAATATTTGCAGCTTTAAGGATCACGGACTTCAGTATTATTGTATCTTTCTTGAACAGTTAAGAACTTTTCGTTTATAGGTATTACGTTAAAGCCAAAGTAACAGTACGTTTTAACAGTATAATAACAGGACGCATCATTGTGATCAAATGTGATCAAATCTAACAGCCATGGCAAATTCAGATATTCGCTGATGATTTTATGTTTATGAATTTATTTCTTTTTCCAGAGATAATTTCGAACAATCATTTAATTTTTTTTTCATGGACAATAGGCATTCTAGAAAGCAGGAGAGATGTGTCTTGTAGATCGACAAGATCGGTCACTTTCTTGGATTATGTGTCTCGTATGCATTATCGAAGAATTTGATCTTGGATTTGATTCAAGCCTTATCCACAGCCGAAATACAAAACAAACTGTAAACTTTACAAATATCTCATTCTGTACAATGTTCATTTAACTTTCAACAATGAGGGGTATCTTTTTTTGATTTATATATCCCAACAGACCAGCCTGCATGCAGAAACTGACTACTGACACAAGATTGGGGAATGGATTTCTGAATCTAGACATTATGATAATACTAAAAAATATAAACACCGCGGGCATTTGTTCTGCCTTGAGCTTCGTCAATATTAAGGTATCCGGTTATAAATATCACATGGCACATTATGAGAAATTAGCTATTTTCCATGTTTCCATGAATATGCGTGTTTTTTGTCTTAATATACAATACAACAGTGTAAACTATAAAGTAATCAATTTATTAATTTGCAAAATTCTCATACCTAAAATCGATGGAATGTTGTAAATATTGCACGCTTACATGAAACTAGTTCATCCATCTTGTTAAAAAGTATTTTAAAATTAACTAATTTAATTATTGTACCAGTATATTTGTATGTTGGAGTTATTTAATAGAACTTCCGAATAAATCGTAGGCTCACATTAAAATCCTTCATAAATCAAGTTTTAATTTATTTTAAATTAGAATATTTATTCCATGAACCAGTATATTTCTCTCATTGTTTTGATATTCAGAGGATAAAAGGAAAAATGCATCTAGAGTGAAAATGTAAATATTGTAAACTGTATCTTAAAGATAATTTTAATTTTCAACTAGGGTATAATTGTGAAAATGAAAATTGAAACTGTCTTCAAGACGAAGTTACTGACGCTCTGTCCTCCATCCGTACATTTTACGATGATATGCTTGGTCTTTTTTAGAAACTTTCAGAACTTGTAACATTGATATGCACCCCACAGAAATACCTTGTTACTGGTAGGGTGTAAACTGTGTCACCCTTTGCTATTGGTAATATCATAAGCAATGTTTGACCAGGATAATCCCGTATACAGGGTGATATAGAAGGAATGTTTCTTTAATCACTTGAACATATTCGTGTTTTATATTGAAGCGGAGGTCACCAGATGTTCTGTATTTCCGAGGGGCTAACTTGCTATATAACACTGTATCCAATGTGATTATTTCATTTTATTATCCAGAAGTTGAACTCATTTTTGATTGCTATATATATTTTATATTAAAATGTAAAATCGATCTTCCATGTTGCTTTCTTAGAAAACGGTACGTGACATGAACATTCTGGGTTTATTAATAGTTGGGAAGAGGCGGGGATGGGGCGTGCAACAGTGCCGCGAAAGCCATAAAATCGTGCAGCAAGGCTTGTACCGAGTAGGGTAAAGGATTACATTTGCCAATAATCTAAAAGAATATACACTGCCCTTAAAATGGTTTGACTTACACAAGGAAACATCACACGTTGTATAAATTTTGAATTCCTGCTTGAAACTAAACATAAGACTGGTTGGTTTTATATTTTTCTACAAGTAATTTGTAATACTTGTTTTTTCCCCAGAAAAAAATAAAAGCCATATTTCAAAGCAAAAATGAGCTGCGATGTGGACGGATCAATTTGCATGTTTTCTGTTCACGTTTTCTCCAAGATATTCAAAACCTGGTTCATTTGAACTTATCGTCAAGCCATGCTTATATAGCCACAGCCAACCACAACCAACATATTACAAGCAAACAAAATAGAAATACACACACTAATCAAAATCCCTCCACTGAGGGTGCAACGTATCTTTTGTATTTCGTTTCCTGATTCAAATCTGAATGATTAAATCAACCAACTCAATAAATATTGTAGTTATTTTAAATTACATTTTAAAACTTATTAAATTCTGCATAATCATGATTATTCCAATCGATAGAATTGTGCATCATGTGAATATTTCTAAATACAAAAGAGACAACATAACTATTTCATAACATATAATACGAACGTTATAATCCCAAAGTTTTTTTTTAAATATTGGAACTGACTCTGTGGTTTGCTCAAAACAAACCACAAGCTTTTATGTGAGTGCTCATTAGTATTCAGAATATCAGATATCCGCTATTATGAGGAGTCATTAATAGCGTGAGAGGGAAGATGAAAAGAAAGTGCTGCGTCAGCTTTACAAATTTTTTGTCTTCCTAAACAAACAAATACTCAATGTCATGTCCTATTCTGCACAGTTCACAATAGTTACAATAACATTCAAAACTGTGATTGTTTGATACATTATTTTTATTCGCTTAGACCTGGTCACGTCTAACTTAATATTCTATGAAAATTTGCTCCAAAGGGCGTAGAGACGTCTCCATTCCCCCGTCACGGAGTCCTTTTTCCAAACAATAATGGCCCTGAAGTGAAAGCAAAAAATGCTACACTAAAAGTGATGAATCCATTAAAAAATGTGGAAAAGGTAACTGTAAAGAACGGAATGTTCCCATAATGCATCACATACAGAGATGGATCTAAACGCAGAGAAGTGCAGGGAAGATAAATGTCAGTGAAATTATTAGTTTAAGCACGAATATATCATATTCTTTATCATATGTTAAATTTTTTATGACCGCGTGCTTACTTCCCATTTTCCAGTGCACTATTGTCTGACTTATCTTCTTCGTAATGGTACAGTGTAACCGCGGTAGGTCCGTAGAAATCTAAAGCATCAGTCTGGAAGTCAATCACATCAACTCCCTTGTTCATGATGACCTGACGCATGGCTGTTATAGCTGCTGTAATAATACTACACTTATAATTATACTACAAAGTCTGTTTTTACAAGTTTCACTCTTGGGGATTATATTGTATTTAAATTATTCAATTTAGAAAATGGACGCATTTATAAGATAAACATTACTCAGAGTTTCAATTAAGAGAGTTATTAGCTATAATCAAGAGAGATCAATTATAATTACCTTTTCCATGGACCATAGGCATTCTTGAAGGCAGAAGAAATGTGTCTGGTAGATCGACCTGATCGCTCACTTTATCTGGATTATGTGTCTTGTATCCATTATGGAAGAATTTGATCTTGGATATGATTTTCTCTGTATCCAAAGCTAAAACACAAAGAAATCTGGAAGTCTTACACTAACATTATCATTAACTTTAAGTAAACTATCGACAATAAGGGATACTTCTTATATCCCTACAAACCAGCATACGATAGAAATCTACTATTGACAAAAAGGCAGTTATTTAGGTTTCAGAACCGGAAAGAAAAGCAAACAACTAATATGATAATACTTAAAAAAGAGATAACTACTGTGGTCGTTGGTTCTGCTTTGAACTCCGGCCTCAGTAAGATAAATTGTCACACAGGCTACAAGGGAGACTGTGAATAATCTATGATTTTCCATATTTGCTCCTGGATTTTGCGAGGCCCTGATAGTGAATGTATAGTACGGTCACCATACGATGGTCACAGCTTCGCAGTAAAAACCCTTATGGCAAAACTCTCAATCTCTAAAACCATTGTTATCTTGCAAACTGACATGATAGTCCTTAATCCATCATGTTGCTAACTATTTTAAAATTGAATTATTCAATCAATGTACCAGTATATTTCTATATTTATATTGTTACGAATCTGAGACGTAAACTTTAATTGAACGCCGTATGCTCACACGAAAATCCGCCATCAGTCAAGTTGCAACTTGTATGGATACTGTTAGTATATGTTTATATGTCACAGAGTAGATCTAGATACAGATCAATTGCCCTACCACAATTATATTGTTGTGTGTTTAATGTTTACTGTTAGAGTTGGCTATGCGCGTAGCCGACCGTGTCACGATTTTTATGAAAGATGACACTTTTGTAGTGAATAGTTTACCTTGTTCTTCTTTTTTTAATTAAAGGTCATCCCTGTAATATTATATAAATGTTCGTTATGTCAGACAAGTCACTTCCTGACCGAATACAGTATATTACATGGCAGCCATGTTATCGCAGCCCATTAGTTTTTACTCTATGTAGGTTCTTACCTGTTAGCTAGTTGCCTTATACGTAATGCTGTAATACAGACCCACTTTGTTATACCTACCTGCAGACTTGCCCCGTTTGTTATTTGTATTTTCTTACAGTTTCGTGTTTCACATACATAGCATATGATATAGAAACCTACATAGCCCTTTGTTATTACCTGTTGGAATACCTCTTTATGGGTACGTATTCGTTATTATAAAGTATGTAATTGCCACTGTATTGCAAACTGGGTATATTATAACTACCTGTAGACCCACCCCATTACAGGGAAGCTTTTGTATAAAATGTGTATTTATATGAGCATGGTATCGATAATTTGATATTTAAATGTGTTGCATTGTATTGATATTTATTATACTTTAAAATTGTTGAAGGATGTATTGAAGGGTATCAAATGTTTTGTGCTTTACACGTGTAATGAAAGTCCTTTCTATTATTGATATGTATTTAGTTATGTATTTAATGCGCAGTTTGTCAGTTCGAGACCCGAGTGCCACACAGCATTTATATTATTGCACTTTTTGTCACTTCTACAGGCATTAAACTGGGTAAAACACTTTGTGTTCTGGGTTTGGACCCACCAATTCCCGACCCCACTCACAGGTCTGGGACAGCTTTACGCCAACCCACAGACGCCCGGTAACATATATAATCCACGTACCAGCATGTACAGCATACATGTTGTATATAAAACACGGACCCCATAAACATTAACAACCTATTTGACTCGGGATTGTATATTCAAATCGCCATAATTCTTTGCTTGTATAAAAAAAAGGGAAACTACATGCACACGTCTGGGTTGTATGAAATAACGCGTGTTCTTAATTGAGCGCAAATCTAGCTTCCCCTCAAAGCGCGAAAATAAAAACTTGCAAACAAAACATTCCACTGTATTTCTATCATTGTTTTGAAATTCATATGAAGGAGGAAAAATAAAAATAAGGGCAATTGTAAAGATGGAATTCAAAATATATTTCAAAGTACAGTTACTGACGATTTGTGAATAGTGCGTAACACATAAACGTACATTTCCCCCCTCAAGTTCATGTTTTCCGCTGTGCCTTAGACACCTTCAGGACGTTGTATCAGCACCCTGGAGAAAACCCACCATTTTAATAGGATGTAAAATGTATCATTTTAAAGTGATGTATCTTTTTTTCACTTTATTATATTCTGTAATTTATGTTCTTGAATTTCCCGCAGACCTGCTACTTATAAATCATTGTATCAAACGGATGATTAAAAACTCTTAGTCTTTGTTATGACCGATTTATAACCGAATATTTAATAAAATCATAATGGTCCAAAAAGAGCATATGTCCTGATGTCCATATTGAGTCGTCGACCGTATGCGATGACTTGGTTATACACAACGTCTAGTCAGCCGTATCGGGTGTCAGGCGTACTACAGGTGACATAGGTGTGCAATTATGGAGCAGTGAAGAAGGACACCAATGGAAGAAAAATCAATGTACTTACGGAAAAAGGACTTGGAAATCGCGTTTGTTGTTTGGACTCAGCAAACTAGTTTTGGTGACAAATATTTCGCCACACGAGTATAAAAGCCCTTCACAGGTAACTAACGCTGGGAGCTTGAAGAGGTTTTCCTAATGTATTGTTGAAACACAGATAACCAAGAGACACAAAAAAAAATCAACTAAGCAGGTTTCTCATAAATCTCTCATTTACATTTATACCATTATAAGTACTCAGAACTATGTGGAAGAAACTGAGTAAACATAAACATATTGCAAATCCAGGGGAAAAGGAGAGTCGGCTAAGGAGTCCGGAGAGTAGCAGCGGCCACAGACATAAACGTGGAAGCCCGAAGATCTGTCAACATCATTGGCGCGACGGCTATGACCAAGCCAACCAGAACCTCCCGCTAAGACACTCAAAACGTATCGCTTTTTTTGTCATCAGCCGACGTGACATCAAATAAGCGAAGAAGACCGATATATTAATTTGGATCAAAATAAAGTAAATCGTGTTTGATGTTAGTGGGTCGTAATGAGATTATTTTTTTAATAGTCTAAATATGTGACGAAACCTATCAAGAGAAAGACTTTTCTGGTAGAAAAAAAAAACCTGATGCACACAGCATATCTGATCCCCAGAGAAAATATCAAGCCAACATAAACATGAAAAAATGTTCATGAGGGAATACTCGATACCTCGCATACATCACTGTAATTTTTAATCAAGGTGTCTTTCTATATCGTAAAGTATCTCTTATACAGTAATAGACAGGCTTACTCAAGTAACATGCCGAATATAAAGTTTTGTCAGAGGTCATTATACGCAGATAATATTCAGTTTTTAAGATGATCATGGAATTAACTACAAAAAAAAGTAACGAAGAAACACGATGAATGTTTACCCGCGGCCAAAAGATATTTCCCCTGTGTGACAGTGCCGAGCTGCTTGAATCCTTTCCAGTAGCACCTTACAAGGACATGGCGCTTGAGTAATAGCGTAAATACGTAAAATTGTTATATATTTACATATTGGCCAAAGGGAATTCCGGAAAATAGTCCAATGCATGGTTTATTAAAACATACGGAATATTAACTCTAAGTCATAGCCGTTGCATACATTGAAGTTAGTCTTGGTCCGAAGTTATAATTTGGTGTGAAGGGTGTGTATTTCTCTGAACTACAAAAGAAGATATTTTGGAAGAAACTTGGACCTGTAATGAATCGTATACGAGTATGTTGGTGCAAAAACAATAAATGAGAATTATATACATACTATACATAATCATAAATTCACCGGATTCCATTCACTAAACGGCGAATCAGGAAAAGGATGAAGAGTTTCCCAGTTTAATTTGTGATTTAATTTTCTTGTTGTGAAAACCTGCATAGTAAGCAAACAATATTAATATGAAGGTCAAGTTAATTTAGGCCTGGTTGGTTCAATTTTTAATGAAATTTTTTTTCCTTGTGATATTTCATTTGAAAACATAGCCCAGACAGTGCCGTACTTTAAAAACAATATACAAATAAAAAAATGTGATGGTAATATCTTGAAAGATTTATTAATTTCGTTTGGCTTAAACCCGAAAAACAACATTTTTGAACGCCTTATTAGCTTGATAGGTGAACCAGGAATTTTATTATGACGTCGTTTTACACGTGTACGTTTGTTTAAGGAGGACAAATAGCTTGTTTAAGAGACAAAGATAGATACATGACCTGTAAACGTATCGGGCAATTATTTTCAAGTGGAATTCAGAAAAAAATACACATAATTGTTTTGCAGACGATATGTAACTGTCCAAACGAATTGTTTTATCGCGACAAAAAAAAGTAGGAATTCCTGGCTATTTTCCGTCAGTCTTTCTCGCGCTTATGAAAAATTACAAAATCCTTCTTAAAAAATCTGTTAAACCTCAAGATGTTATTGAACGCTCTAGCTACATCAGATTCTATCTTTGATTACTGTGTTGAACTTCTGTCATAATTACGTGGCTGTTGTCTCTTATAAAGCCCTGCCGTTTATATTTGATGATTTAATACGTTAATATATTGCAAAACGGAATAAATGCACCACAGGACGAATAGGTCACACCCCATGTTTTTTGAAGTCATACAGATATTATGTCCCATTCCTGAAACCACGAACTTAAAAACAAATAAAATAACACGAAGGGAACATGTTACGGTTCATTATGGTTTGTCATTAGAGCAACAGTCATGGTATCAAAGCTACTGATAAAAAAATTATATACCACTCTTCTTCAATTAAGTAATGATCTATAGATAGACCAGCAAATTTATTTATTTATTATTATGTTAAACCGCTTTTCTTTTAGCATTTCCTAATTTTTACAGTAAATATCATTGCATGTTGTAGGTGGCTTCATACAATGACTGAAACGTTTGCAATATTGTCGAAAGCAGGTCTTACTAAAGGGACTGAGGGATCTAAGAAATGCATTCAATTAACATGGTCCAAATCAAATATAAAATTTTTTTTATGAACACCCACACCTCATACGCAAAATGTCTATTTAACGGAAGAATAAATAATCCTTTGGCCAGTCAAATTCCTTAAAATGATGTCCTTTTATAGGTAGGCAGGCATGCCAACACTGCATTCGCCGCACATGTAGCTGTTGTGGTCAAAAGGATATACTGTACATGGCAACAGATAATCAATGACAACCCTGCAGTACACATGTAAACCTTACCAAAGTCATTTTGAATAACTTCACAGGCCTAGGGAGTAACAGCATCCGGCGCATCAGCTAGAGACAAACGAAAGCAGGTCTTACTAACGGGACTGAGGGATCTAAGAAATGCATTCAATGCAGGGTCAAGAAACGCAGGGGAAAAAAGGGAAACAAATTGCACATAACAAATGAGGCACTGACTGCTGTAGGCCTTTTGTAGCCAATGCTTGCAAATCAGCCATAGCGAGCACTGTCGGTCACGAACCTAAAAGTGCAAATTCAAATCGTCTTCCGATACAAAGAACACAAACAGTCATGGGTCAGGTGGGAATGTGAATACATTGTGATTTTTACATTATGCCAAGCTTGAGCATTTGATTTGAACACGCGATCATCGATCCTGTTCACAGAAGTGTAATAATCAAGTTCCGAGTTTCTCTACCATCGAAGAATATCAACTTAATATTATAAAAGAAATTAAATTTAATTGACATTCTGTACCATATTTTAATTTACGAAAAAAAAACATATGGCAGAACAAATAAGTGAATTTCTTTTCGTTCGCAGACTAAGTTGAATCTGGCGGGAAGTGAATCTAGAAAACATGTATTAAGTATGGTGTTTCAGAATATAATCCATTATAAACGAAATGCCCCACATTATTCTTTAAAATGATAAGAATATACATAAAATGCTTATGAATATCACCAATATATATGGTTTCCTCATAATATAAATTTGTTGCAACTCCGTTTTGTCTGCAGAGATGTGAAAGGAGTAAATCACTGAAAGCTGAATGTTGATAACGAATATGTTTTCTTAACATCACATGAGAAATAACTGAATTTGGGATGGAAAAGTTATAAAGTAGTCAAAGTAATGAGACATTGGTGCCGTCATATATCTTTAAATAGGAAATTTTGTCGTCGAGTAATCATATTGTGTAAGTTGTGACACACGTTCGTATTTATCAAACATTCTGCAGCTGATATTGGCGTCTATCTTGGCTACCATGGATAGAAGACTTGTTTTGGTAAACGAGTTGAAGGCTGTCACTTGGGAGTTGAAGGAGAAGCGGATAGCGTCACGATTGGTAACAAGCTGAGCAAGACCCACATGAGCCAAGTCCCTGCTTGTGCTGATTATGTTGGGATATACATAGGTAGTATCATATTTGGGCAATGTGACTTCCAAGGCAACTTTTTTCTTCTTTTCGAACATTTGTATCTTCTCTGTTATAGTTTATTTTGCGTTGAAAAAAGCGTGGCCCATATCACAGTGCCTCATATGGAGGAGATTTTACCCCAATTTTACCTACAAATACGTTCGAGTACAATATAAAAGGTATGCGAAATTCATTAGGAGTGTTTTAAACATGTCCAAAAGGATTGGTAGGCATTATGTTTAAATATAAGTTTTGCGCGCACTTTTCTTGAGCTCTTCATAAGGTCATAATATGCCAAGGCCATAATTCCGGCATCAGTCATAAAGGGAATAAATAAGGCTTTGATAATTTAGTGAAATACCCTGTTTATAATTTCAAGTAGATGAGGGGTCCACCTTCACACAATTCTTTGCCCCCCTCCCCCCCCTCAAATATTTTGGGTTACACCCGCCTTTGATATAAGAGGAAAACTCTTTGCTTTGTTTATGTACCTTAGTATTTCATGCCACCTCGAGCGTTTGCCAATTTTTCAAACTATCTTGCCTGATATGTTTGGCTTTCTTTAACCGAAGCAGAGTTCAACTACAAATAGGCACATGAAATGTTGACACCCGCTACGGAAACTGACGTATCACGCCATAATTGTAATTTGGAAGTTAATTGATAAAACATGGTGGTTGAATTTTAATGTGAAGCATCAGTAACGATGGTTTCAATTAGTTTTTACACGCATGTCTTACATATGGGTTATTATCAATTAATTGATTTGATTATATTTTTGGAACTTTATATTAAGGTTTCACAGATTCTACAAGCAAGCATGGGAGAACGCAGAAATTCCTTTAATTGCCTCCTGACGTTGATGGCAATTTCCCTTCTAGATTATGAAGTTCAAGGAAGAAATAATGGTAACTTATTTGAAGGAAATTGTAAAACCTTATTGAAAGTTTTTTTTTTTTTTATTGGTAAACCATGGAGGCTAACTTATGTTTCAGATGATGACAAACAGAAGATTTTCTCTGTTATCCAAGTCCTTGGACATGCATACCAGACACATAATCCGGAGGAACTGGCGGATCGTTTAGAGTTACCAGCCACGTTTCTTCTACCTTCCAGGATGCCAATTGCCCATGGAACAGGTTGGAATAGTAACTTATGTTTATCTTTGTCTTAATATTATAAATATATTCTTATATGGATAAATTATATAAGTATAAATAAATTAACAATGATCCTGCAAATTTACTAATTATGACTTTTACGCAAAGACCAATGGCTGATGACTTAAACTGGCTAAGTGTTAGTAGACGGATAGCCCTCGATAGGTTCAAAGTTGACTACCCCAATCAACCGGGACACAGAATGTTTGACCATAGTGCTGGTTATTGACTTCTCTGAAGCTCAGCACATATATATACTATTATAACTATAAACAATTATCAGCATATTTTGATTCTGCTGCACTTTGTTTGGTGGTACTGTGCGTTGGTTTAATCAGCATTCATGGATCTAACATCTTTTGTTTCGGTCAGCCTGTGAGCCCATGCGGTTTCTCCAGAATGCATTCATCTATTGATAATAAAATGACTAGAAATACATGTTTTCAAACGTTTGAATATTAGAAATATAAAGATATTTAGTTAATAATTACAGCTGCTATAAAAGCCTTGCATCAGAAGATAATGGGGAGCTGTTATGATTGACGACTGGACAAACGCTATAGACATATATGGGAACACTGCGGTATCGCTCCATCACTACAAGGAGGATAGGTCTGACGGGAGTGCACTTGAGAAGGGCAGGTATGCACGCAATTTGAATTAGCGTGAAGTGAATATATGCGCTATGAAGAGAACATACTAAATTAGTAATAAAGTAACCATAAATAATCAGATTCATCATTGAGAATTGAAATGTTTGTGTGTTCTGAGATTCTGCTGTGTCCATATCCCATTAAATTATAATTGAAACGTCTAATTAGACCCTTTTGTTTTCAAATTTTATAAATACATAGAGTTAACGATTCAGCAAAAACATTCTATATATCTTTTCAGAGCTCTTCTTGTTTGGAAGAAAGACATCGTAACAGGAAAATGGAGGCGTCTTTCCGCTCTTTGGAGCAAGATAGCATAGACTTTGAAGAATTATATTACCACATAAGAATGAATAAAGTTAATGTAGCAAAAAGTAAAAATTTTGAGTTACATTTTAACGATTATTAACTGCTTTTCCATTTCTATGAAAAGAGCATCTTCACTCACAGTGGGCTTATATTTTACCAACTAGGACTAAAATGGATGTTGGTTTCACACTTTACATATAAATGTGGTGTGTGATGCAATGTGCAAGTTTTTTTCTTGCTTCGTTTGACAATTCTTGACAAACCAAGGTAAAGCACTCGGCTCTCTCCTCTTATGACCTGGGTTCGAACCTTTGAGTGTGGTCAAAAAATTTAAGTTCAAGAAGGGCCATAGTGGTTTGCCGGCCATGGTCAATGGTTTTTCAGGGTTCTCCAGTTTTCTTCATTTGAGATTTTGTATAAACATAATTTGTACAATCCATGTAGAAAAAATTAATTTTAAACAGAGGTTTTACTGATATTGGTTGCAATTCGAATTCCTTCTGTTCATGGACCAAATTGATAAATTGTATTTTTGGACTGGCTTTCCTGTTTACATTGGTTGTTATGTAATTAATCTCGCCGGGTCTACATCATTAGGTTCGGTTCTCAAACCAATGGGGTTCCCTTTCAAAGGAGAATATCTATTGACCTATGGAATCCTGTCATTATAGATGCCAGCCTCCGGCTTTCGATTATTGTTCTATCGTCGTGTCTGCCGGGATCAATCATTTCTTCGTTGTGGTACAGTCGGCCTTATATTTTTGTGTACTGTTGCAAGTTTGTGTTGAGAACTTCCTTGTTTCCTTTCTATCTTACATATCTGAGAGGTTTTTTGGTTGTGTGTCGATAATATTTGGTTCCTGTTTGACATGCAGGTGTACCTTCGTTTCATTGTGTATCGGAGAAGAATATAATGCAGTCGGCGGTCCGGGGAAAAGGCTTATCCAGAAGTTGTAGGATTTTTCTATATTTGCTTTACGTTTGCGGAATATTGTGGGTTGAATCAAGTGATGTTTCTAGCCCTTTTTCTCTTCTTATTGCTTGGGTTTAATTGATGCGATTAGGTTAAATCTGCTGTTTCGTAATGCCTCTTATTTTGGCGGTATATATAATTATGATTTGGATGAAATGGTAGACAGTGATTATCTCATAAACTCTTGTGTATTTCCTTTTTTATGAATGGGGTTAGTTACTATGTGTAGGCATATACTTTGGAACATTGTTCGGTTTCGCGTATGGCTTGTATTCTTTTAAAGAGTCAATATGATGTCTAAGACATTATTGGTTTCGGTTGTGATTTTAAGTCTTAGTTGGTAGAATATCTAGTATTTTGGTAATGTATTTCGAAAGGTAAATCATCATTAACGTTAAGCGCCCACAATTTTTAATGAGAATATTCTGTGAATATTTTTTTTATAATATCACTAATACATGAATGATTTCCCTCAAATAACTTGCTTCTGCAGTAGCGGGTGGAACGAGTAAAAGACTGAATATCACGTGGGTGAAGAGTGTTTTCACAAATTCATCACGTCGGTATATATTTAAAGAAAAATAATACATTTAAGTTATATATATATACATATTACCATTTATTTTTTGAAAAGGTACACTTGTATGGGAGACGTTTCTGTAAGAGGTGACACACGTTTTTTTTTTTGAAACAATCTTAACTGGGGATTAGCGGCTACAATTGCTGCTATGGATAGGTCTCTTTGTCAAGAGAATAAACGAACTGGAAGACAGAACTCTGAAGAGTTCGAATAGTGGGAAGCGGGTTGAACAACCACTTAAACCAAGTTGAGCAATAGGCATATGGGTTTATTTTGAGCTGTCCTAGCTTGCTAGGAATTTCGGAGTTTGTTTAGATTTTACTCTATTGAAAAACGGTCGGGGGTTAATACGTGCTTTTCATGAATTATGTCTCAAGTGCTCAACACCGGATACACGGGAAACTGATTGTGTCAATTCATTGGTTTATTCTGTTCCTTTGTAAAGTCATTGATTTATCCTGTAATCCTATACCTATAAATGAGAGGCCCATCGCCCAACCAACCATCCCGTACCCCCAGCACACCATTTGGTTAATTCCACTCTTCCTGTAAGCGGACAAATCTTTGCTGCTTTTTTTTTTTTGTGTCCGAGTAGTTCATATTTCCTTAAACCTTTCTATTGGCAAAAACCTCGAATGTTATATTTGGCTACTTGTTAGATCAGCCTTTGTAGACATACTCATTACCAGAAAATATGGTAATTTACAAGTTAATAGATTGTAGCATGATTAATGAGAAATTTTCATGAGAGGCAATATTAACAGTGGCTTCGAAGTTTGTACATGTGGCATATGGTTATTAATACAATACTTGATTCCATCATGTTTTTAACCTACTGGTTAATTCTAAAACGTCGAAGTTTCCATGAGCGAGTATGGGTAAACGTACTTAAGCAGTCTTCAACTTTAAGCTAGGCTCTTAATGCATCTATCTAGATCTATAATCAAAGTTCAAAGCTAAAATTTTTCCTGGTAATTGTTTTTTCTTCCATACAAGGTAAGACATCAGTTAAAAATATCATAATGTCTGGTAAATGCCTTTCAGTAAAAGACCCGCCTGGTCGGAATTAATTTTTGTAACAAATCTATAATTGTATTTGATAGCGCTTTAATGTTACTTTTTTCACCAGTATTTAATAATGATATAGGGTTCTAGTTCTCCAGTAGTGATCCATTCTTCCCTTTGTCTAATAATGTTATAAATGCTTGTCATTGAGTGACTGACATTTGGCCATTTTCTTTTAAATATTTATAGGAATCCACTATATACTGCCCGAACATATCCCATTTTTTTATTACCACTGACATACAGTCGCTGGACACTGGTTTGGCCTAATTTAATTCATGCTAGTTTACTTCTACTGATGCGCGTGACACCCCACAAGACTCCTGCTCATCTGCTGAAAGTTTTTGCAGGTCTAAAGCTTGTAACTATTTATTGTTATCTGCAGTTGTATACCTAAAGACTGAAGTGAAAAAGATTTCATGAAACGATTTCTGCAAATTATACGTTTCTGCTTGATCCGTTGTATAGTGTCCGTTACATTGTGTCAGTTTAATGACATTTTTCTTTTGACTTTAGGTTAAGGCCGTATTTATTACTCCATTTAGCCTTTTCGAAGCATTTGGCCCTAGATGTAACCTGCACACCTTGTGTCGTTACTCTATCTAGATTTTCTAACTCGCACTTGACTTGATTTTAATTTTTTTACCAATGCGTCCTTCTCTTTATAGTTCATCTCATCGTCCAAATTCTCTATCTGGAGTTTAATTGTTTTAATAGGTCATTTTTCTACATTTTTCCTGGTAACGTACGGTTGTGTAGTATAAATAATTATTTATATTATACATAATATACTTCCATTTTGTTTGTGGATTTGTGATATCTGAACGTTCTCTTTGCAAAAGTGTGTGAAGTGAATATAATAATTTGTAATAATAAGTTCCTTGTAAAAAGCTTTATCAATCGAATTGTTATGCAAAGATTTTTTTTCTTTTCATGTTTATGCCTCTAATTTTTATATATATAATTTTCATTTTTATGGTATATGTGTTTTGCTTAAACTATATATAAACACAGATATTAATATTATAAAATAAACCGCTGAAAGAATATATACCGGTTTAATAGCATTACACGCATACCCTACAAATATATAATGTCTTTACTGAAGCCAACACCTTTAGTAGACAATGTAACAAGTTACAAAGGATACACGAGGATGACTAGTGTTTGTCTGCTTTGAGACCAGGGTACACGGGTGGCTGCATGACAAAAAAGCTCCCTAGTCTAATTAGTTATAATTCTGTTAAGCATTTTACGGACCCTGGGATCTGATGTTCCTCATGATATCACAGCATATTTTGGTACATTTGTTCTGATAAGGACCAATGCACTTGATAGTTTTGTATATTTTTACTATTGTAAAATATTATTGCTGATACATATAAACTAATACAATTATCAGATACGTTTATGTTCCTTGAAGCACAGACGTCCAGTTTCCAAATTATCTTGAGATAATTGATTTATTTAACAGGCACCATATCTTCATCCTGTGTTTTGATAATTACCTGTCCATTTACTTCCCATATCATTTGTAATTTCTCGTGATTCTTTGCCATCTTTGTCTCGTAGATATGTTTTAACCCGAAACCAATTGCAACAGAAATAAAACCAATTGTATCTCCCTAAAAATATTCTGGAGAATAACATATCAAGGTCCAAAAAAGGTCCAATTCGGGGTAAGTCGTGTAATTTAATAATTGTAATTTGATAATTAACGATTTAGTTTTACTTAACTTGTCTGCGCATTGCCTTATTAGGGTCCTAATTCCTATGAGCGTCCACTCTCTTTATTGTATGGCTGTTAAACCTGCCTTAGATGTAAATATATCAAATATAACGATTTTAAGAATATTGACCAGTGCGGGGCTCAATAAAAGCACTTACCTTCTTGCTCAAGGGAAAGGGAATTGCATGAGAACAACTAGTCCCCATGTCTGTAGGTTACCTGCTTTGCCTACGATATATTTGTTTCTACCATGCAATTGACACAATACGAGGGAATGCCTCGCGCAGGATAAAACACGTAGATATACGAATAGGGTATATTTTATACTTCGGCATGTATTACAAGGGATTTGCATGGTTTAACATCAAAGGCAATTTAGCATCTAAATGGCTAAAATTGCATATTGATATGTTAAACCTTGCTTATTCTCTCCTAAAAATGTTTTTATGTATTGTACTTCCTTTAATTATCTGGCCAACGCATAGGAAATTTTAAAAACCATCGAACCGCACGAACCACTTAAGAGACAGGACAAAGGAATGGCACTACTAATATTTTAAAAGGTTCTTCTTTTTCCATCAACATTTACGCAGTCAGTCTGCCTTATTATAATTCTAAATTTAATTAAACAAATCAACAACAAAAAAACACATTTTAATCTGGATGGAATTTTTACCATTTTCAATTAGGTCAAAGGACTTAATGGTATATGTATGACTTAATAACGATTATATAGATAATCGATTAATTGGTTAAATTGGAAGCACTCTGCAGAATCGATTAGAAATGTTTATAGAGTGTTAACCCACAATTACAATTTAAATATAACTGTATGCAGAAGAAAACACGGGTTTTATAGAAACTACAAATAATAATCGATTAATAATCCACAATCCATGATCTTAAGCATCTAACATGATTTTACCACCAATATCTGCAACTAGTATAAATATATATATCTCTATTTTGTTGTCGGTTTTTTTATTAATTTCAGAAAAATTAAAATCATTTATAAAATGTACTCCTCCTTAACTAGATAAATTAAATTTATTAGCATTCCCATATTAATTTCACTGCGTAACATATCCAGTAATAGAACCAACTAAGGCGCACTACATAAAACAGCACACAGTATGATTTAAACTATGATTTTCAAATACAATTAAAAGTTTGTTTATGTTTACTAGATAATTAAAGTACGTTTAGTACACAAAACGTTTCTAAGTAGATAATAAGAAAGCTTCCACATAATAAATTGCAAGTTATTGAAATTAGGTGACAACAATTAAATATTCCCTGATGGCCATAATTCTGTATCCCTCATTATCCATATCATACTTCTATATGATTTATTATATATGTGATATTCCCTCGGTTTGTCTGAGTTGCATGATCCGATATATCGTAGGCCCAGCCGCCAACTTTCAGACAAGGGGTTCTCAAGATATATCCATCCTCTAGGGCAAGTGAGCAAGTGTTATTGTCGAGTGTAGTATAGTATTTTATTCCTTGCAAACTAACGTTGAGAAACAAACAAAAAAAAAACAAATATTCTGACACCAAAATAGTAAATTTTATGTCTGACTACTATGTCCAAAGCATAATACAATTATTTGCTAAAAATATACTTTAGTTGACATGATTTCGAAAATGTGTATGACAAAATTACAGTAATGATACGAGAAATATTATGAAAGTTCCGTGATAATCTATACTTCCTCGGTAAAAATATAAGGTTCTTCACTTAGACATTATAATGGAATCCTCTGTGTAGTAATTAACCGTAAAGAACTACTATGAAAAACTACTACCTATAACTCATAATGATAATAATTTTTCTGTTGGTTGATACAACAGTATTTTATATTGAAACTATTAAATTAAAAAAAAAAACTATTGTATCTAGTTTTCACAGAAGTGTCTCAATCACAGGATGATATTTAATAAAATACTTGTTCTCTTAAAACTGAGGCATATTTACATGAATAACATTAAATTTCCTAATACTTCCTAGTCAAGCCACTTTTGTGCATAAAATATAGCAAAAGCTTAATTTTCGGCTTAATATGAGTCTTTGTTTGGTTAACATTATGGTGCAACTTATAATCAGCATTCCCTTCATCCGTATCGGCGACCACACCATTGTAGGATCAGCTGTCTGGTCACCATTCTACGGCAGCTTTCACTGGACGATGGGTTTGACGAATGGACTGGGCAGGCTGCAAAAGCGATGATTCATCTTGAAAAAAAGATGGACAAAAGTAATGCTACTGGTTAAAACGCGGTGTGTTTTATTACACTGTTCTCCACAGGATCGCAGATATTTTTGTTAACTTGGGCATTGCTGAATTAAGTGAATGCATAATCATATTGTTATAATAGGGTCATTTATGCTGGTGCCAATGTCTAATCCTCAAGCTGGGCATACCGTTAAAGTCGGGATTTTTTTTTTAAATAACAACTCACCTGTTACACCTGTGAGCCTACTGTTATGTGCTGCCATATGTTGTTTAGTGTAGACACTATTTTTTTTTGTTCTGTGAGCATGCTCAGTGGGCTCTTCCGCCCAGCAGTTGTTTTTTTGTAAAGGTTTGCCACGCATTTTTTTGTTTCAAGAAGTTTATCTAGAAAGAAGTGATTTTAAACCATACTGGAACCCCAGATGAACCAGGAATCTAAGTTATCAGCTTATATTAATTCCTGGCAGTGTGTTATATGTTTGACTATGGTAGATTTATAGATAAATGGTAGATTTGTGTTATTAATCTCAGCCTTGCAACTTTCTAGTGAGCCTATGTACAGGACAGCGTAATACGATGCTGCCCTGGTGTCTGCAGTCTGTACGCTTTATGGCCTGAACCTGTTTTTCCCCAAGTGAATATATAGGCTAGTGTGCTGATACCAGAGCGTATGCAATGTATATATCCACGACTCCATTATAATATGTTGTATATATGTTTTAACATGAATCGCTTTCTAAATAAGCTGTTTATTTGTCGATTAACTTTTTTTATTTTTGTAACGGGTATATGTTTCTTACATCGCCGGGACAAAACAGTGTTTCCTGCAGTTTCTCGGCAAATCTCCTTGAAAAACTGATATTAGTTTATGGACCATGATGACCTATATTTTGCGAACTACGGGTCAAAATTGTGATTTTTAAGCACCCAGTGAGTCAGATTGGGCGTAAATTGTATCCATTTGGCCCATAATCCTCATACATGACTTTCAGGGAGGTTAATAAAAAAATCTCCTGTAGAGCCTGAAATAATGTTACTATGACCTATTTTCTGCGAGCTGTGTACAGGAGCATGATTTTAAATCTCTTTTATTTACATCGGTATATATAGTAGCAGCTGGATGTAGAATAATGTCACTGTAACCTGTATCCAAGGTCTTTTGGCAAAATGAATGATTTTGATAATTCATTTTACCCATTGTTCAAACCTCCTTGCATTCAGCTGAGCGTATTGGCCCATAGGCCACATGTTACTTTTACTCAAAACCATAGGCGTACAAGGTATGAAACATGAAACAATTATGGGCGTACTGAGAGGGAAAATATATACCATTTTACTAGATATGCAACTTTCTTGAAATTTAAGTGTTAATTATCAAATAAATATTTCCATTAACAACTCATTTACAGAAAACTTACCTGATTTCAGTCATATAATATTACCCATTGAACAATACCAAAAAAAAAAAAAAATGTTATATTCCAAAGCAGACCTCGCTATAAGAATATATCAGATTAAAAAATAGGTATACTACTATATTTCCAACCGTTCTCACTAAAATGATGTCAGAGTTGTTTTCACATGCCTGAAAAGAAATAAAATGGATTTCCATGCGAATTGATGTAATTTACGTCATTTTACGGAGAAAGGTCGTTGGGCGAAAGGGTCGCTCCACCGTTGGGCCTAAAGTTAGGGGGTGGGGCTCCCCCCGGCTCTCAAGCATATATATATATATAACAACCAGCCTCGTCACCTCTCCCAGAGCTATTCGATTGGATCAGCTCTTTGTTATATAGGGTGAAATTACGCTTTATACGAATATTTTTGAACACAATATTTAAAGACAAAAAATTAACATTACAAGCAGGCAATACGAAACTTATATTTTCAAAGTGTACTTTCAGACTTTAGGTTATGAACATTGAAACAAAATGTAGGTGGATCAAAACAACGAAGAACCTGCGATATGAGAACTGATATCTATTCAGCATGTTAAATATTCACCAGAAGCCTTTAATAGTTCGAGGAAAGAGGTTAAGAATGTGCTGTGTGAGCTGCACAAAGTACTTGTTTATTTAGCAGTATAATGGCATGTGGGAGTCTGTACAGTTCTCAATAGTTAGTTAATTCTAAAAGCTGTTATTGTTTGATACACTCTTCTCTTTTTATTCGCTTACAACATGTCAAGTTTACTTTCAGATTTTATGAATATTTGCTCAGCAGGATGTAGAAAAGTCTCCATTCCCCTGCCACAAAGTCTTTTTCTCAAGCAATAATGGTCCTAAAATAAAACCACAAAGTTCACTAATAGTGACAAAACTATTATTTTATTTTGAAAACTACATACTGTTATTTAGAAAACGTTCACATAATCTCTATCATATGCAGATATGCATAGAAACTGTGGACAATCAATGATAAATGTCAGTTATTAAACGATTATATATCGCCTTCTTGTAATTATATCCTGCTTATCTGCCCTATTCCAGTGCACTTTTGTCTGACATCTAGCCTTACAAAGTGGTACACTGTAACGGAAGTGAAATTGGAAAGCGACAGTCTGGATGCCAATCGCATAAATTCCTTTGTTAATGAGTTCCAGACGCATAGTAATATTTGCAGCTTTAAGGATCACGGACTTCAGTATTATTGTATCTTTCTTGAACAGTTAAGAACTTTTCGTTTATAGGTATTACGTTAAAGCCAAAGTAACAGTACGTTTTAACAGTATAATAACAGGACGCATCATTGTGATCAAATGTGATCAAATCTAACAGCCATGGCAAATTCAGATATTCGCTGATGATTTTATGTTTATGAATTTATTTCTTTTTCCAGAGATAATTTCGAACAATCATTTAATTTTTTTTTCAT
This sequence comes from Sipunculus nudus, assembly GCA_026874595.1. Classification (NCBI taxonomy): domain Eukaryota; kingdom Metazoa; phylum Annelida; class Sipuncula; order Golfingiida; family Sipunculidae; genus Sipunculus; species Sipunculus nudus. The sequence continues at coordinate 2,865,872 of CM049317.1, forward strand.
GGACAATAGGCATTCTAGAAAGCAGGAGAGATGTGTCTTGTAGATCGACAAGATCGGTCACTTTCTTGGATTATGTGTCTCGTATGCATTATCGAAGAATTTGATCTTGGATTTGATTCAAGCCTTATCCACAGCCGAAATACAAAACAAACTGTAAACTTTACAAATATCTCATTCTGTACAATGTTCATTTAACTTTCAACAATGAGGGGTATCTTTTTTTGATTTATATATCTCAACAGACCAGCCTGCATGCAGAAACTGACTACTGACACAAGATTGGGGAATGGATTTCTGAATCTAGACATTATGATAATACTAAAAAATATAAACACCGCGGGCATTTGTTCTGCCTTGAGCTTCGTCAATATTAAGGTATCCGGTTATAAATATCACATGGCACATTATGAGAAATTAGCTATTTTCCATGTTTCCATGAATATGCGTGTTTTTTGTCTTAATATACAATACAACAGTGTAAACTATAAAGTAATCAATTTATTAATTTGCAAAATTCTCATACCTAAAATCGATGGAATGTTGTAAATATTGCACGCTTACATGAAACTAGTTCATCCATCTTGTTAAAAAGTATTTTAAAATTAACTAATTTAATTATTGTACCAGTATATTTGTATGTTGGAGTTATTTAATAGAACTTCCGAATAAATCGTAGGCTCACATTAAAATCCTTCATAAATCAAGTTTTAATTTATTTTAAATTAGAATATTTATTCCATGAACCAGTATATTTCTCTCATTGTTTTGATATTCAGAGGATAAAAGGAAAAATGCATCTAGAGTGAAAATGTAAATATTGTAAACTGTATCTTAAAGATAATTTTAATTTTCAACTAGGGTATAATTGTGAAAATGAAAATTGAAACTGTCTTCAAGACGAAGTTACTGACGCTCTGTCCTCCATCCGTACATTTTACGATGATATGCTTGGTCTTTTTTAGAAACTTTCAGAACTTGTAACATTGATATGCACCCCACAGAAATACCTTGTTACTGGTAGGGTGTAAACTGTGTCACCCTTTGCTATTGGTAATATCATAAGCAATGTTTGACCAGGATAATCCCGTATACAGGGTGATATAGAAGGAATGTTTCTTTAATCACTTGAACATATTCGTGTTTTATATTGAAGCGGAGGTCACCAGATGTTCTGTATTTCCGAGGGGCTAACTTGCTATATAACACTGTATCCAATGTGATTATTTCATTTTATTATCCAGAAGTTGAACTCATTTTTGATTACTATATATATTTTATATTAAAATGTAAAATCGATCTTCCATGTTGCTTTCTTAGAAAACGGTACGTGACATGAACATTCTGGGTTTATTAATAGTTGGGAAGAGGCGGGGATGGGGCGTGCAACAGTGCCGCGAAAGCCATAAAATCGTGCAGCAAGGCTTGTACCGAGTAGGGTAAAGGATTACATTTGCCAATAATCTAAAAGAATATACACTGCCCTTAAAATGGTTTGACTTACACAAGGAAACATCACACATTGTATAAATTTTGAATTCCTGCTTGAAACTAAACATAAGACTGGTTGGTTTTATATTTTTCTACAAGTAATTTGTAATACTTGTTTTTTCCCCAGAAAAAAATAAAAGCCATATTTCAAAGCAAAAATGAGCTGCGATGTGGACGGATCAATTTGCATGTTTTCTGTTCACGTTTTCTCCAAGATATTCAAAACCTGGTTCATTTGAACTTATCGTCAAGCCATGCTTATATAGCCACAGCCAACCACAACCAACATATTACAAGCAAACAAAATACAAATACACACACTAATCAAAATCCCTCCACTGAGGGTGCAACGTATCTTTTGTATTTCGTTTCCTGATTCAAATCTGAATGATTAAATCAACCAACTCAATAAATATTGTAGTTATTTTAAATTACATTTTAAAACTTATTAAATTCTGCATAATCATGATTATTCCAATCGATAGAATTGTGCATCATGTGAATATTTCTAAATACAAAAGAGACAACATAACTATTTCATAACATATAATACGAACGTTATAATCCCAAAGTTTTTTTTAAATATTGGAACTGACTCTGTGGTTTGCTCAAAACAAACCACAAGCTTTTATGTGAGTGCTCATTAGTATTCAGAATATCAGATATCCGCTATTATGAGGAGTCATTAATAGTGTGAGAGGGAAGATGAAAAGAAAGTGCTGCGTCAGCTTTACAAATTTGTTGTCTTCCTAAACAAACAAATACTCAATGTCATGTCCTATTCTGCACAGTTCACAATAGTTACAATAACATTCAAAACTGTGATTGTTTGATACATTATTTTTATTCGCTTAGACCTGGTCACGTCTAACTTAATATTCTATGAAAATTTGCTCCAAAGGGCGTAGAGACGTCTCCATTCCCCCGTCACGGAGTCCTTTTTCCAAACAATAATGGCCCTGAAGTGAAAGCAAAAAATGCTACACTAAAAGTGATGAATCCATTAAAAAATGTGGAAATGGTAACTGTAAAGAACGGAATGTTCCCATAATGCATCACTTACAGAGATGGATCTAAACGCAGAGAAGTGCAGGGAAGATAAATGTCAGTGAAATTATTAGTTTAAGCACGAATATATCATATTCTTTATCATATGTTAAATTTTTTATGACCGCGTGCTTACTTCCCATTTTCCAGTGCACCATTGTCTGACTTATCCTCTTCGTAATGGTACAGTGTAACCGCGGTAGGTCCGTAGAAATCTAAAGCATCAGTCTGGAAGTCAATCACATCAACTCCCTTGTTCATGATGACCTGACGCATGGCTGTTATAGCTGCTGTAATAATACTACACTTATAATTATACTACAAAGTCTGTTTTTACAAGTTTCACTCTTGGGGATTATATTGTATTTAAATTATTCAATTTAGAAAATGGACGCATTTATAAGATAAACATTACTCAGAGTTTTAATTAAGAGAGTTATTAGCTATAATCAAGAGAGATCAATTATAATTACCTTTTCCATGGACCATAGGCATTCTTGAAGGCAGAAGAAATGTGTCTGGTAGATCGACCTGATCGCTCACTTTATCTGGATTATGTGTCTTGTATCCATTATGGAAGAATTTGATCTTGGATATGATTTTCTCTGTATCCAAAGCTAAAACACAAAGAAATCTGGAAGTCTTACACTAACATTATCATTAACTTTAAGTAAACTATCGACAATAAGGGATACTTCTTATATCCCTACAAACCAGCATACGATAGAAATCTACTATTGACAAAAAGGCAGTTATTTAGGTTTCAGAACCGGAAAGAAAAGCAAACAACTAATATGATAATACTTAAAAAAGAGATAACTACTGTGGTCGTTGGTTCTGCTTTGAACTCCGGCCTCAGTAAGATAAATTGTCACACAGGCTACAAGGGAGACTGTGAATAATCTATGATTTTCCATATTTGCTCCTGGATTTTGCGAGGCCCTGATAGTGAATGTATAGTACGGTCACCATACGATGGTCACAGCTTCGCAGTAAAAACCCTTATGGCAAAACTCTCAATCTCTAAAACCATTGTTTTCTTGCAAACTGACATGATAGTCATTAATCCATCATGTTGCTAACTATTTTAAAATTGAATTATTCAATCAATGTACCAGTATATTTCTATATTTATATTGTTACGAATCTGAGACGTAAACTTTAATTGAACGCCGTATGCTCACACGAAAATCCGCCATCAGTCAAGTTGCAACTTGTATGGATACTGTTAGTATATGTTTATATGTCACAGAGTAGATCTAGATACAGATCAATTGCCCTACCACAATTATATTGTTGTGTGTTTAATGTTTACTGTTAGAGTTGGCTATGCGCGTAGCCGACCGTATCACGATTGTTATGAAAGATGACACTTTTGTAGTGAATAGTTTACCTTGTTCTTCTTTTTTTAATTAAAGGTCATCCCTGTAATATTATATAAATGTTCGTTATGTCAGACAAGTCACTTCCTGACCGAATACAGTATATTACATGGCAGCCATGTTATCGCAGCCCATTAGTTTTTACTCTATGTAGGTTCTTACCTGTTAGCTAGTTGCCTTATACGTAATGCTGTAATACAGACCCACTTTGTTATACCTACCTGCAGACTTGCCCCGTTTGTTATTTGTATTTTCTTACAGTTTCGTGTTTCACATACATAGCATATGATATAGAAACCTACATAGCCCTTTGTTATTACCTGTTGGAATACCTCTTTATGGGTACGTATTCGTTATTATAAAGTATGTAATTGCCACTGTATTGCAAACTGGGTATATTATAACTACCTGTAGACCCACCCCATTACAGGGAAGCTTTTGTATAAAATGTGTATTTATATGAGCATGGTATCGATAATTTGATATTTAAATGTGTTGCATTGTATTGATATTTATTATACTTTAAAATTGTTGAAGGATGTATTGAAGGGTATCAAATGTTTTGTGCTTTACACGTGTAATGAAAGTCCTTTCTATTATTGATATGTATTTAGTTATGTATTTAATGCGCAGTTTGTCAGTTCGAGACCCGAGTGCCACACAGCATTTATATTATTGCACTTTTTGTCACTTCTACAGGCATTAAACTGGGTAAAACACTTTGTGTTCTGGGTTTGGACCCACCAATTCCCGACCCCACTCACAGGTCTGGGACAGCTTTACGCCAACCCACAGACGCCCGGTAACATATATAATCCACGTACCAGCATGTACAGCATACATGTTGTATATAAAACACGGACCCCATAAACATTAACAACCTATTTGACTCGGGATTGTATATTCAAATCGCCATAATTCTTTGCTTGTATAAAAAAAAGGGAAACTACATGCACACGTCTGGGTTGTATGAAATAACGCGTGTTCTTAATTGAGCGCAAATCTAGCTTCCCCTCAAAGCGCGAAAATAAAAACTTGCAAACAAAACATTCCACTGTATTTCTATCATTGCTTTGAAATTCATAGGAAGGAGGAAAAGTAAAAATAAGGGCAATTGTAAAGATGGAATTCAAAATATATTTCAAAGTACAGTTACTGACGATTTGTGAATAGTGCGTAACACATAAACGTACATTTCCCCCCTCAAGTACATGTTTTCCGCTGTGCCTTAGACACCTTCAGGACGTTGTATCAGCATCCTGGAGAAAACCCACCATTTTAATAGGATGTAAAATGTATCATTTAAAAGTGGTGTATCTTTTTTTCACTTTATTATATTCTGTAATTTATGTTCTTGAATTTCCCGCAGGCCTGCTACTTATAAATCATTGTATCAAACGGATGATTAAAAACTCTTAGTCTTTGTTATGACCGATTTATAACCGAATATTTAATAAAATCATAATGGTCCAAAAAGAGCATATGTCCTGATGTCCATATTGAGTCGTCGACCGTATGCGATGACTTGGTTATACACAACGTCTAGTCAGCCGTATCGGGTGTCAGGCGTACTACAGGTGACATAGGTGTGCAATTATGGAGCAGTGAAGAAGGACACCAATGGAAGAAAAATCAATGTACTTACGGAAAAAGGACTTGGAAATCGCGTTTGTTGTTTGGACTCAGCAAACTAGTTTTGGTGACAAATATTCCGCCACACGAGTATAAAAGCCCTTCACAGGTAACTAACGCTGGGAGCTTGAAGAGGTTTTCCTAATGTATTGTTGAAACACAGATAACCAAGAGACACAAAAAAAATCAACTAAGCAGGTTTCTCATAAATCTCTCATTTACATTTATACCATTATAAGTACTCAGAACTATGTGGAAGAAACTGAGTAAACATAAACATATTGCAAATCCAGGGGAAAAGGAGAGTCGGCTAAGGAGTCCGGAGAGTAGCAGCGGCCACAGACATAAACGTGGAAGCCCGAAGATCTGTCAACATCATTGGCGCGACGGCTATTACCAAGCCAACCAGAACCTCCCGCTAAGACACTCAAAACGTATCGCTTTTTTTGTCATCAGCCGACGTGACATCAAATAAGCGAAGAAGACCGATATATTAATTTGGATCAAAATAAAGTAAATCGTGTTTGATGTTAGTGGGTCGTAATGAGATTATTTTTTTAATAGTCTAAATATGTGACGAAACCTATCAAGAGAAAGACTTTTCTGGTAGAAAAAAAACCTGATGCACACAGCATATCTGATCCCCAGAGAAAATATCAAGCCAACATAAACATGAAAAAATGTTCATGGAAATGAGGGAATACTCGATACCTCGCATACATCACTGTAATTTTTAATCAAGGTGTCTTTCTATATCGTAAAGTATCTCTTATACAGTAATAGACAGGCTTACTCAAGTAACATGCCGAATATTAAGTTTTGTCAGAGGTCATTATACGCAGATAATATTCAGTTTTTAAGATGATCATGGAATTAACTACAAAAAAAAGTAACGAAGAAACACGATGAATGTTTACCCGCGGCCAAAAGATATTTCCCCTGTGTGACAGTGCCGAGCTGCTTGAATCCTTTCCAGTAGCACCTTACAAGGACATGGCGCTTGAGTAATAGCGTAAATACGTAAAATTGTTATATATTTACATATTCGTTTGGCCTTAACCCGAAAAACAACATTTTCGAACGCCTTATTAGCTTGATAGGTGAACCAGGAATTTTATTATGACGTCGTTTTACACGTGTACGTTTGTTTAAGGAGGACAAATAGCTTGTTTAAGAGACAAAGATAGATACATGACCTGTAAACGTATCGGGCAATTATTTTCAAGTGGAATTCAGAAAAAAATACACATAATTGTTTTGCAGACGAAATGTAACTGTCCAAACGAATTGTTTTATCGCGACAAAAAAAGTAGGAATTCCTGGCTATTTTCCGTCAGTCTTTCTCGCGCTTATGAAAAATTACAAAATCCTTCTTAAAAAATCTGTTAAACCTCAAGATGTTATTGAACGCTCTAGCTACATCAGATTCTATCTTTGATTACTGTGTTGAACTTCTGTCATAATTACGTGGCTGTTGTCTCTTATAAAGCCCTGCCGTTTATATTTGATGATTTAATACGTTAATATATTGCAAAACGGAATAAATGCACCACAGGACGAATAGGTCACACCCCATGTTTTTTGAAGTCATACAGACATTATGTCCCATTCCTGAAACCACGAACTTAAAAACAAATAAAATAACACGAAGGGAACATGTTACGGTTCATTATGGTTTGTCATTAGAGCAACAGTCATGGTATGAAAGCTACTGATAAAAAAATTATATACCACTCTTCTTCAATTAAGTAATGATCTATAGATAGACCAGCAAATTTATTTATTTATTATTGTCTATTATGTTAAACCGCTTTTCTTTTAGCATTTCCTAATTTTTACAGTAAATATCATTGCATGTTGTAGGTGGCTTCATACAATGACTGAAACGTTTGCAATATTGTCGAAAGCAGATCTTACTAACGGGACTGAGGGATCTAAGAAATGCATTCAATTAACATGGTCCAAATCAAATATAAAATTTTTTTTATGAACACCCACACCTCATACGCAAAATGTCTATTTAACGGAAGAATAAAAAATCCTTTGGCCAGTCAAATTCCTTAAAATGATGTCCTTTTATAGGTAGGCAGGCATGCCAACACTGCATTCGCCGCACATGTAGCTGTTGTGGTCAAAAGGATATACTGTACATGGCAACAGATAATCAATGACAACCCTGCAGTACACATGTAAACCTTACCAAAGTCATTTCGAATAACTTCACAGTCCTAGGGAGTAACAGCATCCGGCGCATCAGCTAGAGACAAACGATAAAAGCAGGGTCAAGAAACGCAGGGGAAAAAAGGGAAACAAATTGCACATAACAAATGAGGCACTGACTGCTGTGGGCCTTTTGTAGCCAATGCTTGCAAATCAGCCATAGCGAGCACTGTCGGTCACGAACCTAAAAGTGCAAATTCAAATCGTCTTCCGATACAAAGAACACAAACAGTCATGGGTCAGGTGGGAATGTGAATACATTGTGATTTTTACATTATGCCAAGCTTGAGCATTTGATTTGAACACGCGATCATGATCCTGTTCACAGAAGTGTAATAATCAAGTTCCGAGTTTCTCTACCATCGAAGAATATCAACTTAATATTATAAAAGAAATTAAATTTAATTGACATTCTGTACCATATTTTAATTTACGAAAAAAAAAAACATATGGCAGAACAAATAAGTGAATTTCTTTTCGTTCGCAGACTAAGTTGAATCTGGCGGGAAGTGAATCTAGAAAACATGTATTAAGTATGGTGTTTCAGAATATAATCCATTATAAACGAAATGCCCCACATTATTCTTTAAAATGATAAGAATATACATAAAATGCTTATGAATATCACCAATATATATGGTTTCCTCATAATATAAATTTGTTGCAACTCCGTTTTGTCTGCAGAGATGTGCAAGGAGTAAATCACTGAAAGCTGAATGTTGATAACGAATATGTTTTCTTAACATCACATGAGAAATAACTGAATTTGGGATGGAAAAGTTATAAAGTAGTCAAAGTAATGAGACATTGGTGCCGTCATATATCTTTAAATAGGAAATTTTGTCGTCGAGTAATCATATTGTGTAAGTTGTGACACACGTTCGTATTTATCAAACATTCTGCAGCTGATATTGGCGTCTATCTTGGCTACCACGGATAGAAGACTTGTTTTGGTAAACGAGTTGAAGGCTGTCACTTGGGAGTTGAAGGAGAAGCGGATAGCGTCACGATTGGTAACAAGCTGAGCAAGACCCACATGAGCCAAGTCCCTGCTTGTGCTGATTATGTTGGGATATACATAGGTAGTATCATATTTGGGCAATGTGACTTCCAAGGCAACTTTTTTCTTCTTTTCGAACATTTGTATCTTCTCTGTTATAGTTTATTTTGCGTTGAAAAAAGCGTGGCCCATATCACAGTGCCTCATATGGAGGAGATTTTACCCCAATTTTACCTACAAATACGTTCGAGTACAATATAAAAGGTATGCGAAATTCATTAGGAGTGTTTTAAACATGGTCAAAAGGATTGGTAGGCATTATGTTTAAATATAAGTTTTGCACGCACTTTTCTTGAGCTCTTCATAAGGTCATAATATGCCAAGGCCATAATTCCGGCATCAGTCATAAAGGGAATAAATAAGGCTTTGATAATTTAGTGAAATACCCTGTTTATAATTTCAAGTAGATGAGGAGTCCACCTTCACACAATTCTTTGCCCCCCTCCCCCCCCCCCCCCTCAAATATTTTGGGTTACACCCGCCTTTGATATAAGAGGAAAACTCTTTGCTTTGTTTATGTACCTTAGTATTTCATGCCACCTCGAGCGTTTGCCAATTTTTCAAACTATCTTGCCTGATATGTTTGGCTTTCTTTAACCGAAGCAGAGTTCAACTACGAATAGGCACATGAAATGTTGACACCCGCTACGGAAACTGACGTATCACGCCATAATTGTAATTTGGAAGTTAATTGATAAAACATGGTGGTTGAATTTTAATGTGAAGCATCAGTAACGATGGTTTCAATTAGTTTTTACACGCATGTCTTACATATGGGTTATTATCAATTAATTGATTTGATTATATTTTTGGAACTTTATATTAAGGTTTCACAGATTCTACAAGCAAGCATGGGAGAACGCAGAAATTCCTTTAATTGCCTCCTGACGTTGATGGCAATTTCCCTTCTAGATTATGAAGTTCAAGGAAGAAATAATGGTAACTTATTTGAAGGAAATTGTAAAATCTTATTGAAAGTTTTTTTTTTTATTGGTAAACCATGGAGGCTAACTTATGTTTCAGATGATGACAAACAGAAGATTTTCTCTGTTATCCAAGTCCTTGGACATGCATACCAGACACATAATCCGGAGGAACTGGCGGATCGTTTAGAGTTACCAGCCACGTTTCTTCTACCTTCCAGGATGCCAATTGCCCATGGAACAGGTTGGAATAGTAAATTATGTTTATCTTTGTCTTAATATTATAAATATATTCTTATATGGATAAATTATATAAGTATAAATAAATTAACAATGATCCTGCAAATTTACTAATTATGACTTTTACGCAAAGACCAATGGCTGATGACTTAAACTGGCTAAGTGTTAGTAGACGGATAGCCCTCGATAGGTTCAAAGTTGACTACCCCAATCAACCGGGACACAGAATGTTTGACCATAGTGCTGGTTATTGACTTCTCTGAAGCTCAGCACATATATATACTATTATAACTATAAACAATTATCAGCATATTTTGATTCTGCTGCACTTTGTTTGGTGGTACTGTGCGTTGGTTTAATCAGCATTCATGGATCTAACATCTTTTGTTTCGGTCAGCCTGTGAGCCCATGCGGTTTCTCCAGAATGCATTCATCTATTGATAATAAAATGACTAGAAATACATGTTTTCAAACGTTTGAATATTAGAAATATAAAGATATTTAGTTAATAATTACAGCTGCTATAAAAGCCTTGCATCAGAAGATAATGGGGAGCTGTTATGATTGACGACTGGACAAACGCTATAGACATATATGGGAACACTGCGGTATCGCTCCATCACTACAAGGAGGATAGGTCTGACGGGAGTGCACTTGAGAAGGGCAGGTATGCACGCAATTTGAATTAGCGTGAAGTGAATATATGCGCTATGAAGAGAACATACTAAATTAGTAATAAAGTAACCATAAATAATCAGATTCATCATTGAGAATTGAAATGTTTGTGTGTTCTGAGATTCTGCTGTGTCCATATCCCATTAAATTATAATTGAAACGTCTAATTAGACCCTTTTGTTTTCAAATTTTATAAATACATAGAGTTAACGATTCAGCAAAAACATTCTATATATCTTTTCAGAGCTCTTCTTGTTTGGAAGAAAGACATCGTAACAGGAAAATGGAGGCGTCTTTCCGCTCTTTGGAGCAAGATAGCATAGACTTTGAAGAATTATATTACCACATAAGAATGAATAAAGTTAATGTAGCAAAAAGTAAAAATTTTGAGTTACATTTTAACGATTATTAACTGCTTTTCCATTTCTATGAAAAGAGCATCTTCACTCACAGTGGGCTTATATTTTACCAACTAGGACTAAAATGGATGTTGGTTTCACACTTTACATATAAATGTGGTGTGTGATGCAATGTGCAAGTTTTTTTCTTGCTTCGTTTGACAATTCTTGACAAACCAAGGTAAAGCACTCGGCTCTCTCCTCTTATGACCTGGGTTCGAACCTTTGAGTGTGGTCAAAAAATTTAAGTTCAAGAAGGGCCATAGTGGTTTGCCGGCCATGGTCAATGGTTTTTCAGGGTTCTCCAGTTTTCTTCATTTGAGATTTTGTATAAACATAATTTGTACAATCCATGTAGAAAAAATTAATTTTAAACAGAGGTTTTACTGACATTGGTTGCAATTCGAATTCCTTCTGTTCATGGACCAAATTGATAAATTGTATTTTTGGACTGGCTTTCCTGTTTACATTGATTGTTATGTAATTAATCTCGCCGGGTCTACATCATTAGGTTCGGTTCTCAAACCAATGGGGTTCCCTTTCAAAGGAGAATATCTATTGACCTATGGAATCCTGTCATTATAGATGCCAGCCTCCGGCTTTCGATTATTGTTCTATCGTCGTGTCTGCCGGGATCAATCATTTCTTCGTTGTGGTACAGTGGGCCTTATATTTTTGTGTACTGTTGCAAGTTTGTGTTGAGAACTTCCTTGTTTCCTTTCTATCTTACATATCTGAGAGGTTTTTTGGTTGTGTGTCGATAATATTTGGTTCCTGTTTGACATGCAGGTGTACCTTCGTTTCATTGTGTATCGGAGAAGAATATAATGCAGTCGGCGGTCCGGGGAAAAGGCTTATCCAGAAGTTGTAGGATTTTTCTATATTTGCTTTACGTTTGCGGAATATTGTGGGTTGAATCAAGTGATGTTTCTAGCCCTTTTTCTCTTCTTATTGCTTGGGTTTAATTGATGCGATTAGGTTAAATCTGCTGTTTCGTAATGCCTCTTATTTTGGCGGTATATATAATTATGATTTGGATGAAATGGTAGACAGTGATTATCTCATAAACTCTTGTGTATTTCCTTTTTTATGAATGGGGTTAGTTACTATGTGTAGGCATATACTTTGGAACATTGTTCGGTTTCGCGTATGGCTTGTATTCTTTTAAAGAGTCAATATGATGTCTAAGACATTATTGGTTTCGGTTGTGATTTTAAGTCTTAGTTGGTAGAATATCTAGTATTTTGGTAATGTATTTCGAAAGGTAAATCATCATTAACGTTAAGCGCCCACAATTTTTAATGAGAATATTCTGTGAATATTTTTTTTATAATATCACTAATACATGAATGATTTCCCTCAAATAACTTGCTTCTGCAGTAGCGGGTGGAACGAGTAAAAGACTGAATATCAAGTGGGTGAAGAGTGTTTTCACGAATTCATCACGTCGGTATATATTTAAAGAAAAATAATACATTTAAGTTATATATATATATACATATTACCATTTATTTTTTGAAAAGGTACACTTGTATGGGAGACGTTTCTGTAAGAGGTGACACACGTTTTATTTTTGAAACAATCTTAACTGGGGATTAGCGGCTACAATTGCTGCGATGGATAGGTCTCTTTGTCAAGAGAATAAACGAACTGGAAGACAGAACTCTGAAGAGTTCGAATAGTGGGAAGCGGGTTGAACAACCACTTAAACCAAGTTGAGCAATAGGCATATGGGTTTATTTTGAGCTGTCCTAGCTTGCTAGGAATTTCGGAGTTTGTTTAGATTTTACTCTATTGAAAAACGGTCGGGGGTTAATACGTGCTTTTCATGAATTATGTCTCAAGTGCTCAACACCGGATACACGGTAAACTGATTGTGTCAATTCATTGGTTTATTCTGTTACTTTGTAAAGTCATTGATTTATCCTGTAATCCTATACCTATAAATGAGAGGCCCATCGCCCAACCAACCATCCCGTACCCCCAGCACACCATTTGTTTAATTCCACTCTTCCTGTAAGCGGACAAATCTTTGCTGCTGTTTTTTTTTGTGTCCGAGTAGTTCATATTTCCTTAAACCTTTCTATTGGCAAAAACCTCGAATGTTATATTTGGCTACTTGTTAGATCAGCCTTTGTAGACATACTCATTACCAGAAAAAATGGTAATTTACAAGTTAATAGATTGTAGCATGATTAATGAGAAATTTTCATGAGAGGCAATATTAACAGTGGCTTCGAAGTTTGTACATGTGGCATATGGTTATTAATACAATACTTGATTCCATCATGTTTTTAACCTACTGGTTAATTCTAAAACGTCGAAGTTTCCATGAGCGAGTATGGGTAAACGTACTTAAGCAGTCTTCAACTTTAAGCTAGGCTCTTAATGCATCTATCTAGATCTATAATCAAAGTTCAAAGCTAAAATTTTTCCTGGTAATTGTTTTTTCTTCCATACAAGATAAGACATCAGTTAAAAATATCATAATGTCTGGTAAATGCCTTTCAGTAAAAGACCCGCCTGGTCGGAATTAATTTTTGTAACAAATCTATAATTGTATTTGACAGCGCTTTAATGTTACTTTTTTCACCAGTATTTAATAATGATATAGGGTTCTAGTTCTCCAGTAGTGATCCATTCTTCCCTTTGTCTAATAATGTTATAAATGCTTGTCATTGAGTGACTGACATTTGGCCATTTTCTTTTAAATATTTATAGGAATCCACTATATACTGCCCGAACATATCCCATTTTTTTTATTACCACTGACATACAGTCGCTGGACACTGATTTGGCCTAATTTAATTCATGCTAGTTTACTTCTACTGATGCGCGTGACTCCCCACAAGACTCCTGCTCATCTGCTGAAAGTTTTTGCAGGTCTAAAGCTTGTAACTATTTATTGTTATCTGCAGTTGTATACCTAAAGACTGAAGTGAAAAAGATTTCATGAAACGATTTCTGCAAATTATACGTTTCTGCTTGATCCGTTGTATAGTGTCCGTTACATTGTGTCAGTTTAATGACATTTTTCTTTTGACTTTAGGTTAAGGCCGTATTTATTACTCCATTTAGCCTTTTCGAAGCATTTGGCCCTAGATGTAACCTGCACACCTTGTGTCGTTACTCTATCTAGATTTTCTACCTCGCACTTGACTTGATTTTAATTTTTTTACCAATGCGTCCTTCTCTTTATAGTTCATCTCATCGTCCAAATTCTCTATCTGGAGTTTAATTGTTTTAATAGGTCATTTTTCTACATTTTTCCTGGTAACGTACGGTTGTGTAGTATAAATAATTATTTATATTATACATAATATACTTCCATTTTGTTTGTGGATTTGTGATATCTGAACGTTCTCTTTGCAAAAGTGTGTGAAGTGAATATAATAATTTGTAATAATAAGTTCCTTGTAAAAAGCTTTATCAATCGAATTGTTATGCAAAGATTTTTTTTCTTTTCATGTTTATGCCTCTAATTTTTATATATATAATTTTCATTTTTATGGTATATGTGTTTTGCTTAAACTATATATAAACACAGATATTAATATTATAAAATAAACCGCTGAAAGAATATATACCGGTTTAATAGCATTACACGCATACCCTACAAATATATAATGTCTTTACTGAAGCCAACACCTTTAGTAGACAATGTAACAAGTTACAAAGGATACACGAGGATGACTAGTGTTTGTCTGCTTTGAGACCAGGGTACACGGGTGGCTGCATGACAAAAAAGCTCCCTAGTCTGATTAGTTATAATTCTGTTAAGCATTTTACGGACCCTGGGATCTGATGTTCCTCATGATATCACAGCATATTTTGGTACATTTGTTCTGATAAGGACCAATGCACTTGATAGTTTTGTATATTTTTACTATTGTAAAATATTATTGCTGATACATATAAACTAATACAATTATCAGATACGTTTATGTTCCTTGAAGCACAGACGTCCAGTTTCCAAATTATTTTGAGATAATTGATTTATTTAACAGGCACCATATCTTCATCCTGTGTTTTGATAATTACCTGTCCATTTACTTCCCATATCATTTGTAATTTCTCGTGATTCTTTGCTATCTTTGTCTCGTAGATATGTTTTAACCCGAAACAAATTGCAACAGAGATAAAACCAATTGTATCTCCCTAAAATATTCTGGAGAATAACATATCAAGGTCCAAAAAAGGTCCAATTCGGGGTAAGTCGTGTAATTTAATAATTGTAATTTGATAATTAACGATTTAGTTTTACTTAACTTGTCTGCGCATTGCCTTATTAGGGTCCTAATTCCTATGAGCGTCCACTCTCTTTATTGTATGGCTGTTAAACCTGCCTTAGATGTAAATATATCAAATATAACGATTTTAAGAATATTGACCAGTGCGGGGCTCAATAAAAGCACTTACCTTCTTGCTCAAGGGAATTGAAATTTCATGAGAACAACTAGTCCCCATGTCTGTAGGTTACCTGCTTTGCCTACGATATAGTTGTATCTACCATGCAATTGACACAATACGAGGGAATGCCTCGCGCAGGATAAAACACGTAGATATACGAATAGGGTATATTTTATACTTCGGCATGTATTACAAGGGCTTTGCAGGGTTTAACATCAAAGACCATTTAGCATTTAAATGGCTAAAATTGCATATTGATATGTTTAACCTTGCTTATTCTCCCCTAAAAATGTTTTATGTATTGTACTTCCTTTAATTATGTGGTCAACTCATAGTAAATTTTAATAACCATCGAACCGCACGAACCACTTAAGAGACAGGACTTATGTTTTAAAATGTTCTTCTTTTTCCATCAACATTTACGCAGTCAGTCTGCCTTATTATAATTCTAAATTTAATTTAAAAAATCAACAACAAAAAACACATTTTAATCTGGATGGAATTATTTACCATTTTCATTTAGGTCAAAGGACTAAATGGTATATGTTTGACTTAATAACGATTATATAGATATTCGATTAAATGGTTAAATTGGAAGCACTCTGCAGAATCGATTAGAAATGTTTATAGAGTGGTAACCCAAAATTACAATTTAAATATAACTCTATGCAGAAGAAAACACGGGTTTTATAGAAACTACAAATAATAATCGATTAATAATCCACAATCCATGATCTTAAGCATCTAACATGATTTTACCACCAAAACATAGTATAAATGTATATCTCTATTTTGTTGTCGGTTTATTATTAATTTCAGAAAAATTAAAACCATTTATAAAATGTACTCCTCCTTATCTATCACGATAACACGAAGGGAACATGTTACGGTCCATTATGGTTTGTCATTACAGCAACAGCCATGGTATGAAGGCTTCTGATAAAAAAAATAACATACTACTCTTCTTCAATTAAGGAATGATCTATAAATAGACTAGCTAATTTTACACGCCCTATTTATTATTTTCTATTATGTTAAACCGCTTTTCTATTGGCATTTCCTAATTTTACAGTAAATGTTCATTGCATGTTGTAGGTGGCTTCATACAATGATTGAACCGTTTGCAATATTCTCCAAAGCAGAACATACTAACGGGACTGAGGGATGTAAGAAATGCATTCAATTAACATGGTCCAAATCAAATATATAAATAATGTTATGCCCACCCACGCCTCATACGCAAAATGTCTATTTAACGGAAGAATAAAAAATCCCGTGGCCAGACAAATTCCTTAAAATGATATCCAATTATAGGCAGGCAGGCATACCAACACTGCATTCACCACACATGTAACTGTTGTGTTTAAAAGGATATACTGTATATGGCAACAGATAATCAATGACAACCCTGCAGTACATATGTAAACCTTACCAAAGTCATTTAAAATAACTTCACAGGCCTAGGGAGTAACAGCATCCGGCGCATCAGCTTGAGACAAACGATAGAAGCAGGGTCAAGGAAACGCAGGGGAAAAAGAAACCAATTGCACATAACAATTGAGGCACTGACTGCTGTGGGCTTGCAAATCAGCCATAGCGAGCACTGTCGGTCACGAACCAAAAGTGCAAATTCAAATCGTCTTCCGAGACAAATAAAATAAAAAGTCATGGGTCAGGTGGGAATGTGAATACATTGGGATTTTTACATTATGCCAAGCTTGGGCATTTGATTTGAACACGCGATCATCGATCCTGTTCACAGAAGTGTAATAATCAAGTTCCGAGTTTCTTTACCATCGAAGAATATCAACTTAATATTATAAAAGAAATTAAATTTAATTTACATTCTGTACCATATTTTAATTTACGAAAAAAGCAGAACAAATAATAAGTGAGCTTCTTTTCGTTCGCAGGCTATGTTGAATCTGGCGGGAAGTGAATCTAGAAAACATGTATTAAGTATGGTGTTTCAGAATATAATCCATTATAAACGAAATGCCCCACATTATTCTTTAAAATGATAAGAATATACATAAAATGCTTATGAATATCACCAATATATATGGTTTCCTCATAATATAAATTTGTTGCAACTCCGTTTTGTCTGCAGAGATGTGCAAGGAGTAAATCACTGAAAGCTGAATGTTGATAACGAATATGTTTTCTTAACATCACATGAGAAATAACTGAATTTGGGCTGGAAAAGTTATAAAGTAGTCAAAGTAATGTGACATTGGTGCCGTCATATATCTGTAAATAGGAAATTTTGTCGTCGAGTAATCATATTGTGTAAGTTGTGACACACGTTCGTATTTATCAAACATTCTGCAGCTGATATTGGCGTCTACCATGGCTCCCATGGATAGAAGACTTATTTTGGTAAACGAGTTGAAGGCTGTCACTTGGGAGTTGAAGGAGAGGCGGATAGCGTCACGACTGGTAACAAGCTGAGCAAGACCCACATGAGCCAAGTCCCTGCTTGTGCTGATTATGTTGGGATATACATAGGTAGTATCATATTTGGGCAATGTGACTTCCAAGGCAACATTTTTCTTCTTTTCGAACATTTTTATCTTCTCAGTTATAGTTTATTTTGCGTTGAAAAAAGCGCGGCCCATATCACATTGCCTCATACGGAAGAGATTTTTTCCCAATTTTACCTACAAAAACGTTCGAGTACAATATAAAAGGTATGCGAAATTCATTAGGAGTGTTTTAAACATGTCCAAAATGATCGGTAGGCATTATGTTTAAATATAAGTTTTGCCCGCTCTTTTCTTGAGCTCTTCATTAGGTCATAATATGCCAAGGCCATAATTCCGGCATCAGTCATAAAGGGAATAAATAAGGCTTTGATAATTTAGTGAAATACCCTGTTTTTAATTTCAAGTGCATGAGGGGTCCACCTTCACACAATTCTTTGACCCCCCCCCCCCCCAACTATTTTGGTTTACACCCGCCTTTGATATAAGAGGAACACTCTTTGCTTGTTTATGTACCTAAGTATTTCATGCCACCTCGAGCGTTTGCCTATTTTTCAAACTATCTTGCCTGATATGTTTGGCTTTCTTTAACCGAAGCAGAGTTCAACTACAAATAGGCACATAAAATTTTGACACTCGCTTCGATAACTGACGTATCACGCCATAATTGTAATTTTGAAGTTAATTGATAAAACATGGTGGGTGAATTTTAATGTGAAGCATCAGTAACGATGGTTTCAATTAGTTTTTACACGCATGTCTTACATATGGGTTATTATCAATTAATTGATTTGATTATATTTTTGGAACTTAATATTTAAGTTTCACAGATTCTACAAGCAAGGATGGGAGAATGCAGAACTTCCTTGATTTGCCTCCTGACGTTGATGGCAATTTCCCTTCTAGATTACGAAGTTCAAGGAAGAAATAATGGTAACTTATTTGAAGGAAATTGTAATACTGTTTGAGCACTCATCTGCACTTGAAATGGTAGCAGTGACAACATGTACGTAATAACAAACCCTATTGAAAGTTTTTTTATTTGTAAACCATGGAGGCTAACTTGTGTTTCAGATGATGACAAACAGAAGATTTTCTCTGTTATCAAAGTCCTGGAACATGCATACCAGACACATAATCCGGAGGAACTGGCGGATCGTTTAGAGTTACCAGCCACGTTTCTTCTACCTTCCAGGATGCCAATTGCCCATGGAACAGGTTGGAATAGTAAATTATGTTTATCTTTGTCTTAATATTATAAATATATTCTTATATGGATAAATTATATGAGTATAAATAAATTAACAATGATCCTGCGAATTTACTAATTATGACTTTTACGCAAAGACCAATGGCTGATGACTTAAACTGGCCAAGTGTTAGTAGACGGATAGCCCTCGATAGGTTCAAAGTTGACTACACCAATCAACCGGGACACAGAATGTTTGACCATAGTGCTGGTTATTGACTTCTCTGAAGCTCAGCACATATATATACTAATATAACTATAAATAATTATCAGCATATTTTCATTCTGCTGCACTTTGTTTGGTGGTACTGTGCGTTGGTTTCATCAGCATTCATGGATCTAAGATCTTTTGTTTCGGTCCGCTTGTCAGCCCATGCGGTTTCTTCAGAATGCATTCATCTATTGATAATAAAATGACTAGAGAAACATGTTTTGAATATTAGAAATATAAAGATATTTAGTTAATAATTACAGCTGCTATAAAAGCCCTGCATCAGAAGATAATGGATAGGGGAGCTGTTATGATTGACGACTGGACAAACGCTATAGACATATATGGGAACACTGCGGTATCGCTCCATCAGTACAAGGAGGATAGGTCTGACGGAAGTGCACTTGAGAAGGGCAGGTATGTACGCAATTTAAATTAACGGGAAGTGAATACATGCGCTATGAAGAGAACATACTAAAATAGTTATAAACTAACCATCAATTATCAAATTCATCATTGAGTAATGAAATGTTTGTGTTCTTAGATTCTGCTGTGTCCATATCCCATAGAATTATAATTGAAACGTCCATTTTGTTTTCAGATTTTATAAATACATAGAGTTAATGATTCGCCAAAATATTCTATATCTTTTCAGGGCACTTGATGTTTGGAAGAAAGACATAGTAACAGGGAAATGGAGGCGTCTCTACGCTCTTTGGAGCAAGATAGCATAGCCTATGAAAAATTATATACCACATAAGAATGAATAAAGTTAATGTAGCAAAAAGTAAAAATTTTGAGTTACATTTTAACGATTATTAACAGCTTTTCCATTTATATGAAAATATATAAAAGTTATACCTTGCAAACTAACGTTGAGAAACAAACAAAAAAAAACATATTCTGACACCAAAACAGCAAATTTGTTTGTTTGACTACTATGTCCAAAGCATAATACAATTATATGCTAAAATATACTGCAGTTGACATGATTTCGAAAATGTGTATGACAAAGTTACAGTAATGAATACGAGAAATATTATGGAAGTTCCGCGATAATCTATACTTCCTCGGTAAATATATAAGGTTCTTCACCTAGACATTATGATGGAATCCGTAAAGAACTGCTATGAAAAACTACTACCTATAACTCATAATGATAATAATTTTTCTGTTGGCTGATACAACAGTATTTTATATTGAAACTATTAAATTAAAAAAAAACCTATCGTATCTAGTTTTCACAGAAGTGTCTCAATCACAGGATGATATTTAATAAAATACTTGTTCTCTTAAAACTGAGGCATATTTACATGAATAACATTAAATTTCCTAATACTTCCTAGTCAAGCCACTTTTGTGCATAAAATATAGCAAAAGCTTAATTTTCGGCTTAATATGAGTCTTTGTTTGGTTAACATTATGGTGCAACTTATAATCAGCATTCCCTTCATCCGTATCGGCGACCACACCATTGTAGGATCAGCTGTCTGGTCACCATTCTACGGCAGCTTTCACTGGACGATGGGTTTGACGAATGGACTGGGCAGGCTGCAAAAGCGATGATTCATCTTGAAAAAAAGATGGACAAAAGTAATGCTACTGGTTAAAACGCGGTGTGTTTTATTACACTGTTCTCCACAGGATCGCAGATATTTTTGTTAACTTGGGCATTGCTGAATTAAGTGAATGCATAATCATATTGTTATAATAGGGTCATTTATGCTGGTGCCAATGTCTAATCCTCAAGCTGGGCATACCGTTAAAGTCGGGATTTTTTTTTTAAATACCAACTCACCTGTTACACCTGTGAGCCTACTGTTATGTGCTGCCATATGTTGTTTAGTGTAGACACTATTTTTTTTTTGTTCTGTGAGCATGCTCAGTGGGCTCTTCCGCCCAGCAGTTGTTTTTTTGTAATGGTTTGCCACGCATTGTTTTTTCAAGAAGTTTAGCTAGAAAGAAGTGATTTTAAACCATACTGGAACCCCAGATGAAACAGGAATCTATGTTATTAGCTTATATTAACTCCTGGCAGTGTGTTATATGTTTGACTATGGTAGATTTATAAATGGTAGATTTGTGTTATTAATCTCAGCCTTGTAACTTTCTAGTGAGCCTATGTACAGGACAGCGTAATACGATGCTGCCCTGGTGTCTGCAGTCTGTACGCTTTATGGCCTGAACCTGTTTTTCCCCAAGTGAATATATAGGGTAGTGTGCTGATACCAGAGCGTATGCAATGTATATATCGGCGACTCCATGATAATATGCTTTATATATGTTTTAACATGAATCGCTTTCTAAATAAGCTGTTTATTTGTCGATTAACTTTTTTTTTATTTTTGTAACGGGTATATGTTTCTTACATCGCCGGAACAAAACAGTGTTTCCTGCAGTTCCTCGGCAAATCTCCTTGAAAAACTGAAATTAGTTCCTGGACCATGATGACCTATATTTTGTGAACTACGGGTCAAACTTGTGATTTTTAAGCACTCAGTGAGTCAGATGGGGCGTTAATTGTATCCATTTGGCCCATAATCCTCATACATGACTTTCAGGGAGTTAATAAAAAAATCGCCTGTGGAGCCTGAAATAATGTTACTGTGACCTATTTTCTGCGAGCTGTGTACAGGAGCATGATTTTAACACTCTTTTAGTCAGATCGGTATATATAGTAGCAACTGGATGTTGAATAATGTCACTGTAACCTGTATCTAAGTTCTATTGGCAAAATGAATGATTTTGATCATTCATTTTACCCATTGTTCCAACCTCCTTGCATTCAACTGAGCGTATTGGCCCATGGCCCACATGTTAATTTTACTCAAACCCATAGGCGTACAATGTATGAAACATGAAACAATTATTGGCGTACTGAGAGGGAAATATATACCTTTTTACCAGATATGCAACTTTCTTGAAATTTAAGTGTTAATTATCAAATAAATATTTCCATTAACAACTAATTTACAGAAAACTTACCTGATTTCAGTCATATAATATTACACATTGAACTATACAAAAAAAATGTTATATTCCAAAGCAGACCTCGCTATAAGAATATATCAGATTAAAAAAATACGCATACAAGTATATTTCCAACCGTTCTCAGTAAAATGAAGTCACAGTTGTTTTCACATGCCTGAAAAGAAATAAAATGGATTTCCATGCGAATTTATGTAATTTACGTCATTTTACGGAGAAAGGTCGTTGGGCAAAAGGGTCGCTCCACCGTTGGGCCTAAAGGTTGAGGGGGGGGGGGGGGGCTCCCCCTCGGCTCTCAAGCATATATATATATATATAACCACCAGCCTCGTCACCTCTCCCAGAGCTATTCAATTGGATCAGCTCTTTGTTCTATAGGGTGAAATTACTCTTTATACGAATATTTATGAACACAATATTTAAAGACACAAAATTAACATTACAAGCAGGCAATACGAAAATTTTATTTTCAAAGTGTCCTTTCAGACTTTAGGTTATGAACATTGAAACAAAATGTAGGTTGATCAAAACCACGAAGAACCTGCGATATGAGAACTGATATTTATTCAGCATGTTAAATATTCACCAGAAGCCCTTAATAGTTCGACGAAAGAATTTAATAATGTGCTGTGTGAGCTGCACAAAGTACTTGTTTATTTAGCAATATAATGGCATGTGGGAGTCTGTACAGTTCTCAATAGTTAGGTTAATTCTAAAAGCTGTGATTGTTTGATACACTTTTCTCTTTTTATTCGCTTACAACTGGTCAAGTTTACTTTCAGATTTTATGAATATTTGCTCAGCAGGATGTAGAAACGTCTCCATTCCCCTGCCACAAAGTCTTTCTCTCAAGCAATAATGGTCCTAAAATAAAACCACAAAGTTCACTAATAGTGACTAAACTATTATTTATTTTGGAAACTACATACTGTTATTTAGAAAACGTTCACATAATCTCTATCATATGCAGATATGCATACAAACTGTGGACAATCAATGATAAATGTCAGTTATTAAACGATTATATATCGCCTTCATGTAATTATCGCCTGCTTATCTGCCCTATTCCAGTGCACTTTTGTCTGACATCTAGCCTTACAAAGTGGTACACTGTAACGGCAGTGAAATTGGAAAGCGACAGTCTGGATGCCAATCGCATAAATTCCTTTGTTACTGATTTCCAGACGCATAGTAATATTTGCAGCTTTAAGGATCACAGACTTCAGTATTATTGTATCTTTCTTTAACAGTTAAGAACTTTTCGTTTATAGGTATTACGTTAAAGCCAAAGTAACAGGACGTATTAACAGTATAATAACAGGACGCATAATTTTTTATGTGATCAAATCTAACAGCCATGGCAAATTCAAATTCGCTGATTATTTTATGTTTATGAATTTATTTCTTTTTCCAGAGATAATTTCGAACAATCATTTAACCTTTTTCATGGACAATAGGCATTCTAGAAAGCAGGAGAGATGTGTCTTGTTGATCGACAAGATCGGTCACTTTCTTGGATAATGTGTCTTGTATGCATTATCGAAGAATTTGATCCTGGATTTGATTCAAGCCTTATCCACAGCCGAAATACAAAAAAAACTGTAAATCTTACAAATATCTTATTCTGTACAATATTCATTTAACTTTCAACAATGAGGGGTATCTTTTTTATTTATATATCCCAACAGACCAGCCTGCATGCAGAAACAGACTACTAACACAAGGTTAGAGAATGGATTTCTAAATCTAGACATTATGATAAATACTAAAAAATATTAACAACGCGGGCATTTGTTCTGCCTTGATCTTTTTTCATTATTAAGGTAACTGTTAATAGATATCACATGACACATTGTGAGAAATCTGCTATTTTCCATGTGTGCATGAATATGCGAGATTTTTATCTGAATATACAATACAACAATTTGAACTGTGAAGCAGTTAATTTGCAACATTCAAACCTAAAAATCGATGGAATATTGTAAATGTTGCACGCTCACATGGAATTAATTCATCCATCTTGTTAACAAGTATTTTAAAATTTACTAATCTAATTATTGTACCAGTATATTTGTATGTAAGGGTTAGTTAATAGGACTTCCGAATAAATCGTAGGCTCACATGAAAATCCTTCATCTATCAAATTTGAACTTATTTTTAATTAGAACATTTATTCCATGAACCTGTATATTTGTCATACTTTTTTATATTCAGAGGATAAAAGGAAAAAAAATACAACTATGGCGATATTGTAAAGATTGTAAACTGCATCTTGAAGACATTTTTAATTTTCAACTGGGGTGAAATTGTAAAGATAAAAATTAAAAATATCTTCAAGAAGCAGTTACTTACGCTCTGTCATCCTTCCGTACATTTTCCGATGATATGCTTGTTCTTCCTAAGAAACTTTCAGAACTTGTTACATTGATCAGCACCCCATAGAAAACTTCTGTTACTGATTGGGTGTAAACAATGTCACCCATTGCAATTGGTAGTATCAAAAACAATGTTTGAACAGGATCATCTCGTGTACAGGGTGATATAAAAGGAATCACTTGAACATATTCGTGTTTGAGATTGAAGCGGAGGTCACCAGATGTTCTGTATTTCCAAGGGGCTAACTTGCTATATAACACTGTATCCAATTTGATTATTTCATTTTATTATTCAGATGTTGAACATATCTGTGATTACTATATATATTCTTATATTAAAATGTAAAATCGATTCTCCCTGTTGCTTTCTTAGAAAACTATTTCTCCAAAAATTTGGACTTATTATCTTATTATCAAGCTATGCTTATATAGGCACAACCAATCACAACCAACGTATTATAAGCAAACAAAATACAAATGTACACACTAATAAAAATCCATCCACTGTGGATACGACGTATCTTTTGTATATCGTTCCCAGATTCATATCTTAATCATTAAAGGAACCACTTCAATAAATATTGTAGTTATTTTAAAGTGCATTTTAAAACTAATTAAATTCTGCATAATCATGATAATTCCAATCGGTAGAATTGTGCATCATGTGAATATTTCTAAGCACAAAAGAGACAACATAACTATTTCATAACAGATAACACGAACGTTATAATCCCAAAGTTTTTCTTTTAAACATTGGAACTGAATCTGTGGTTTGCTGAAAACAAACCCCAAGCTTTTATGTGAGGATTCATTAGTATTCAGGATATCAGATATGCGCCATCATGAGGAATCATTAATAGTGTGAGGGAAGATGAAAAGATGAAAAGTTTGTCTTTCTAAACAATCAAATACTCAGTGTCATATCCTATTCTGCACAGTTCATAATAGTTACAATAATATTTAAAACTGTGATTGTTTGATTAATTATTTTTATTCGCTTAGACCCGGTCAAGTCTAGCTTAACATTCTATGAACAGTTGCTACAAAGGGCGTAGGGACGTCTCCATTCCCCTGTCACGGAGTCCTTCTTCCAAATAATAATGGCCCTGAAGTAAAAAAAAAAAAAAACTACACTAAAAGTGACGAATCCATTAAAAAATGTGGAAAATGTAACTGTAAAGAACGGAATGTTCCCATAATTCATCACATACAGAGATGTATCTAAACGCAGGGAAGTGCAGGGAAGATAAATGTCAGTCAAATGATTAGTTTAAACATGAATATATCACATTTGTTATCATATGTTAAAGTTTTTATGACCGCGTGCTTACTTCCTGTTCCAGTGCATTATTGTCTGACTTAACCTCTTCGTAATGGTACAGTGTAACCGCGGTAGGTCCTTAGAAATCTAAAGCATCAGTCTGGAAGTCAATCACATCCAACTCCCTTGTTCATAATGACCAGACGCATGGCTGTTATAGCTGCTGTAATAATACTACACTTATAATTATACTACAAAGTCTGTTTTTACAAGTTTCACTCTTACGAATTATATTGTATTTAAATCATTCATATTATAAAATGGACGAATAATTTATGAGGTAATCCTTACTCACAGTCGTACCAAATTCACATATTCGCCGAGTTTTAATTAAGAGAGTTATCAGCTATAATCAAGAGAGATCAATTATTATTACCTTCTCATGGACCATAGGCATTCTTGAAGGCAGAAGAAATGTGTCTGGTAGATCGACCTGATCTCTCACTTTATCTGAATTATGTGGCTTGTATCCATTACGGAAGAATTTGATCTTGGATATGATTTTCTCTCTATCCAATGCTGAAACACAAAAAAAATCTGGAAGTCTTACAATAACATTATTGTTAACGTTTAGTTAACTTTCGACAATGAGGGATATTTCTTATATCCCTACAGACCAGCATACGATAGAAATCTACTATTGACAAAAGGGCAGTTATTTAAGTTCCTGAACCGGAAAGATAAACAAACAACTAATATGATAATACTTAAAAGAAAGAGATTACTACCGCGGTCGTTGGTACTGCCTTGAACTCCGGCCTTAGTAAGATAAATTGTCACACAGGCTACAAGGCAGACTGTGAACCAACTACTATTTTCCATATTTGCTACTGGATTTTGCGAGGGCCTTATAGTTAATGAATAATACGGTCACCATACGATGGTCTCAGCTTCTCAGTAGAAACCCTTATGGCAAAACTCTCAATCTCTGGAACTATTGTTATCTTGCAAACTAAGATGATAGTCATTAATACATCATGTTGCTTACTATTTTAAAATTGAATTATTTAATCAATGTTCCAGTATATTTCTATATTTATTTTGTCACTAATCTGAGACGTCCGTATGCTCACACGAAAATCCTCCATCAATCAAGTTGCAACTTGTATGGATACTGTTAGTATATATAATCCACGTACTAGCATGTACAGCATAAATGCTGTATATAAAACACAACGTGTTTGATGTTAGTGGGTCGTAATGAGATAGGGGATTATTTTTTATAGTCTTAATATGTGACGAAATCTATCAAGAGAAAGACTTTTATGATAGAAAAAACACATCCACTCAGAATATCGATCCCCAGGGAAAATATCAAGCCAATATAAACCTAAAAAAGTTCACCGAAATGAGGGAATACTCGATTCCTCGTATACATTACAATTTCAAATCAAGGCGTGTTTCTATATCATAACGTATCTCCCTACAATAATAGACAAGCTCACTGAAGTAACATGCCGAATATTAAGTTTGGACAGAGGTCATTCTAGGCAGAAAATATTCAGTTTTTAAAATGATCATGGAATATACTAAAATAAAAGGTAACGAAGAAACACGATAAATGATTACCCACTGCCAAAAGATATTCCCCTCTGACAGGGCCGAGTTGCTTGAATCCTTTTCAATAGCATCCAACAAGGACGTGGCACTTGAGTAATACCTAATGTTGATGTTTTATTTAACGTTACGAGGATGCAATAATACATAGTAGTCGGGTCTAATGTCGTAATTTTAACGAAAACTTATGGGCATTTAAATCGTTCTAGCATCAACAACCTGCTTCGTTACTTATATTTTTCCAGAAAGAAATATTTAGCAGATAAAATTGTCAAGCAGAAATGATATTTATCTTAACGATTACCTTTTCCTTTGAATATTGTTTTTCGTGGCCTCATGAACATTGCATTTGCTATAAAACATTAATCGCGAAAGGATTGTCAAAGTCCCCCAAACCGACCTGCACTGAATGACGTTTACTTGCTGGAGTAATAACCTTCAATTTATTTTTTTTTTAAATTTATGTAAAGAATGATCTATATTTTTTTAAATACGTAAGTTTGTTATTTGTTTACATATTGGCCACAGGCGAATTCCGGAAAAAATTCCAATGCTAAGTTTATTAAAACATACGGAAGATTAACTCTAAGTCATAACCGGTGCTTACATTGAAGTTAGTCTTGGTCTGAAGTTATAATTAGGTCTGAAGGGTGTGTATTCCTCTGAACTACAACAGATGTTTGTACATATTTTGGAAGAACCTAATACCTGTAATGAATCATATACGAGTATATTGGCGAAAAACAATAAATGAGAATTATATACATATATACATAGCAATAAATTCACTGGATTCCTTTCGCTAAAATGCAAGTTAGAAAAAGGATGAAGAGTTTCGAAGTTTTGTTTGTGATGTTTCATCTTTTCTTGTAGTGAAAACCTGCATTGTAAGCAAACAATATTTATATGCAGGTCATGTAAATTTAGGCTTATTGGTTACATTTTTAATGAAATGTTCTTCCTAGTGATATTTAATTCGAATAACATAGCCCATACAGAGCCGTACTTTAAAAACTATATACAAATAAAGTTTTTGCGATGGAATTATCCTAGAAGATATATTAATTTCGTGTGGCTTAAACCCATAAAACAACATTTTCTAACGCCTTATTTGCTTCATAGGTGAACCGGGAATTTTATTATGACGTCATTTTTACACGTGTACGTTTTGTTTGAGGAGGAAAAATAGCTTGTTTAAGAGACAAAGATAGATATATGATCTGTAATCGTGTCGGGCAATTATGTTCATGCAAAAATAAAAAAAAAAAACATATACTTGTTTTGCAGACAATATGTAATCATCCAAACGAATTGTTTTATCGCAACAAGAAAAAGTAATATTTTCCTTCAGTCTTTCTCGCGCTAATGAAAAATTTCAAATTTCTCCTAAAATGCCTTAATGTTAAACCTAAAGATATTATTGAACGCTCTGGCTACATCAGATTCTATCACTTCTGTCATAATTACGTGGCTGTTGTCTTTTATAAAGCCCTGCCGTTTATATTTGATAATTTAATATGTTAATATTTTGCAAAACGGAATAAATGCTACTTAGGATGAAGAGGTCACATCCCATGAAGTCATACAGACATTATATCCCATTCCTGAAACTAAACAAAAAACTTAAAAACGAATAAAATAACACAAAGGGAACATGTTACGGTCCATTATGGTTTGTCATTACAGCAACAGCCATGGTATGAAGGTTTCTGATTAAAAAAAATAACATACTACTCTTCTTCAATTAAGGAATGGTCTATAAATAGACTAGCAAGTTTTACACGCCCTATTCATTATTTTCTATTATGTTAAACCGCTTTTCTATAAGCATTTCCTAATTTTACAGTAAATGTACATTGCTTGTTGTAGGTGGCTTCATACAATGATTGAAACGTTTGCAATATTGTCCAAAGCAGAATATACTAACGGGACCGAGGGATCTAAGAAATGCATTCAATTAACATGGTCCAAATCGAATATATAAATAATTATATGCCCACCCACGCCTCATACGCAAAATGTCTATTTAACGGAAGAATAAAAAATCCCTTGGCCAGACAAATTCCTTAAAATGATGTCCAATTATAGGCAGGCAGGCATGCCAACACTGCATTCACCGCACATGTAACTGTTGTGTTCAAAAGGATATACTGTATATGGCAACAGATAATCAATGACAACCCTGCAGTACATATGTAAACCTTACCAAAGTCATTTAAAATAACTTCACAGGCCTAGGGAGTAACAGCATCCGGCGCATCAGCTTGAGACAAACGATAAAAGCAGGGTCGAGGAAACGAAGGGGGAAAAAAAAAGAAACAAATTGCACATAACAAATGAGGCACTGACTGCTGTGGGCTTGCAAATCAGCCATAGCGAGCACTGTCGGTCACGAACCTAAAAGTGCAAATTCAAATCGTCTTCCGAGACAAAGAAAATAAACAGTCATTGGTCAGGTGGGAATGTGAATACATTGTGATTTTTACATTATGCCAAGCTTGAGCATTTGATTTGAACACGCGATCATCGATCCTGTTCACAGAAGTGTAATAATCAAGTTCTGAGTTTCTTTACCATCGAACAATATCAACTTAATATTATAAAAGAAATTAGATTTAATTTACATTCTGTACCATATTTTAATTTACGAAAAAAGCATATGGCAGAACAAATAATAAGTGAGCTTCTTTTCGTTCGCAGGCTTCGTTGAATCTGGCGGGAAGGGAATCTTGAAAACATGTATTAAGTATGGTGTTTCAGAATATAATCCATTATAAACGAAATGCCCCACATTATTCTTTAAAATGAGAAGAATATACATAAAATGCTTATGAATATCACCAATATATATGGTTTCCTCATACTATAAATTTGTTGCAACTCCTTTTTGTCTGCAGAGATGTGCAAGGAGTAAATCACTGAAAGCTGAATGTTGATAACGAATATGCTTTGGACATAGTAGTCAAACAAAAAAATTGCTGTTTTGGTGTCAGAATATGTTTTTTTTTTTTTGTTTCTCAACGTTAGTTTGCAAGGTATAACTTTTATATACTTTTCAAAGAAATGGAAAAGCTGTTAATAATCGTTAAAATGTAACTCAAAATTTTTACTTTTTGCTACATTAACTTTATTCATTCTTATGTGGTATATAATTTTTCATAGTCTATGCTATCTTGCTCCAAAGAGCGTAGAGACGCCTCCATTTCCATGTTACAATGTCTTTCTTCCAAACATCAAGTGACCTGAAAAGATATCGAATATTTTGGCGAATATTAACTCTATGTATTTATAAAATTTGAAAACAAAATGGTCTTAGACGTTTCAATTATAATTCTTTGGGATATGGACACAGCGGAATCTAAGAACACAAACATTTAATTCCTCAATGATGAATTTGATAATTGATAGTTAGTTTATAACTATTTTAGTATGTTCTCTTCATAGCGCATGTATTCACATCCCGCTAATTTATGCGTCAGACCTATCCTCCTTGTAGTGATGGAGCGATACCGCAGTGTTCCCATATATGTCTATAGCGTTTGTCCAGTCGTCAGTCATAACAGCTCCCCTATCCATTATCTCCTGATGCAGGGCTTTTATAGCAGCTGTAATTATTAACTAAATATCTTTATATTTCTAATATTCAAACGTTTGAAAACATGTTTGTCTAGTCATTTTATTATCAATAGATGAATGCATTTTGGAGAAACCGCATGGGCTCACAAGCGGACCGAAACAAAAGATCTTTGATCCATGAATGCTGATTAAACCAACGCACAGTACCACCAAACAAAGTGCAGCAGAATCAAAATATGCTGATAATTATTGATAGTTATATTAGTATATATATGTGCTGAGCTTCAGAGAAGTCAATAACCAGCACTATAGTCAAACATTCTGTGTCCCGGTTGATTGGGGTAGTCAACTTTGAACCTATCGAGGGCTATCCGTCTACTAACACTTAGCCAGTTTAAGTCATCAGCCATTGGTCTTTGCGTAAAAGTCATAATTAATAAATTCGCAGGATCATTGTTAATTTATTTATACTCATATAATTTATCCATATATGAATATATTTATAATATTAAGACAAAGATAAACATAATTTACTATTCCAACCTGTTCCATGGGCAATTGGCATTCTGGAAGATAGAAAAAACGTGGCTGGTAACTCTAAACGATCCGCCAGTTCCTGCGGATTATGTGTCTGGTATGCATGTCCAAGGACTTTGATAACAGAGAAAATCTTCTGTTTGTCATCATCTGAAACACAAGTTAGCCTCCACGGTTTACCAATAAAAAAACGTTCAATAGGGTTTGTTATTACGTACATGTTGTCACTGCTACCATTTCAAGTGCAGATGAGTGCTCAAACAGTATTACAATTTCCTTCAAAAAAGTTACCATTATTTCTTCCTTGAACTTCATAATCTAGAAGGGAAATTGCCATCAACGTCAGGAGGCAAATGAAGGAAGTTCTGCGTTCTCCCGTGCTTGCTTGTAGAATCTGTGAAACTTTAATATTAAGTTCCAAAAATATAATCAAATCAATTAATTGATAATAACCCATATGTAAGACATGCGTGTAAAAACTAATTGAAACCATCGTTACTGATGCTTCACATTAAAATTCAACCACCATGTTTAATCAATTAACTTCCAAATTACAATTATGGCGTGATACGTCAGTTTCCGTAGCGGGTGTCAACATTTTATGTGCCTATTTGTAGTTGAACTCTGCTTCGGTTAAAGAAAGCCAAACATATCAGGCAAGATAGTTTGAAAAATAGGCAAACGCTCGAGGTGGCATGAAATACTTAGGTACATAAACAAAGCAAAGAGTTTTCCTCTTATATCAAAGGCGGGTGTAACCCAAAATAGTTGGGGGGGGGGGGGAGGGGGCAAAGAATTGTGTGAAGGTGGCCCCCTTATCCACTTGAAATTAAAAACAGGGTATTTCACTAAATTATCAAAGCCTTATTTATTCCCTTTATGACTGATGCCGGAATCATGGCCTTGACATATTATGATGGTAGTATCATAGGTAGTATCATATTTAGGCAATGTGACTTCCAAGGCAACTTTTTTCTTCTTTTCGAACATTTTATCTTCTCAGTTATAGTTTATTTTGCGCTAAAAAAGCGTGGCCCATATCACAGTGCCTCTTCTGGAGGAGATTTTACCCCAATTTTACCTACAAAAACGTTCGAGTACAATATGAAAGGTATGCGAAATTCATTAGGAGTGTTTTAAACATGTTCAAAATGATCTGTAGGCATTAAGTTTTAATATAAGTTTTGCAATAACTTTTCTTGAGCTCTTCATTAGGTCATAATATGCCAAGGCCATTATTCCGGCATCAGTCATAAAGGGAGTAAGTGGGCTTTGATAATTCAGTGAAATACCCTGTTTTTAATTTCATGTGGAGGAGTGGTGCACCTTCACACAATTCTTTGCCCCCCCTCCTAACTATTTTTGGTTACACCCGCCTTTGATATAAGAGGAAAACTCTTTGCTTTGTTTATGTACCTAAGTATTTCATGCCACCTCGAGCGTTTGCCTATTTTCAAACTATCTTGCCTGATATGTTTGGCTTTCTTTAACCGAAGCAGAGTTCAACTACAAATAGGCACATAAAAAATTGACACCCGCTTCGAAAACTGACGTTTCATGCCATAATAGTAATTTGGAAGTTAATTGATTAAACATGGTGGTTGAATTTTAATGTGAAGCATTAGTAACGATAGTTTCAATTAGTTTTGGCACGCATGTGTTACATATGGGTTATTATCAATTAATTGATTTGATTATATTTTTGGAACTTAATATTAAAGTTTCACAGATTCTACAAGCAAACTTGGGAGAACGCAGAACTTCCTTCATTTGCCTCCTGACGTTGATGGCAATTTCCCTTCTAGATTATGAAGTTCAAGGAAGAAATAATGGTAACTTATTTGAAGGAAATTGTAATACTGTTTGAGCACTCATCTGCACTTGAAATGGTAGCAGTGACAACATGTACGTAATAACAAACCCTAGTGAAAGTTTTTTTATTGGTAAACCGTGGAGGCTAACTTGTGTTTCAGATGATGACAAACAGAAGATTTTCTCTGTTATCAAAGTCATTGGACATGCATACCAGACACATAATCCGGAGGAACTGGCGGATCGTTTAGAGTTACCAGCCACGTTTCTTCTACCTTCCAGAATGCCAATTGCCCATGGAACAGGTTGGAATAGTAAATTATGTTTATCTTTGTCTTAATATTATAAATATATTCATATATGGATAAATTATATGAGTATAAATAAATTAACAATGATCCTGCGAATTTACTAATTATGACTTTTACGCAAAGACCAATGGCTGATGACTTAAACTGGCTAAGTGTTAGTAGACGGATAGCCCTCGATAGGTTCAAAGTTGACTACCCCAATCAACCGGGACACAAAATGTTTGACCATAGTGCTGGTTATTGACTTCTCTGAAGCTCAGCAAATATATATACTATTAGAACTATAAATAATTATCAGCATATTTTGATTCTGCTGCACTTTGTTTGGTGGTACTGTGCGTTGGTTTCATCAGCATTCATGGATCTATGATCTTTTGTTTCGGTCCGCTTGTGAGCCCATGCGGTTACTCCAGAATGCATTCA
Source organism: Sipunculus nudus (assembly GCA_026874595.1). Lineage (NCBI taxonomy): Eukaryota > Metazoa > Annelida > Sipuncula > Golfingiida > Sipunculidae > Sipunculus > Sipunculus nudus. The sequence continues at coordinate 2,900,190 of CM049317.1, forward strand.
TCTATTGATAATAAAATGACTAGAAAAACATGTTTTCTAACGTTTGAATATTAGAAATATAAAGATATTAAGTTAAAAATTACAGCTGCTATAAAAGCCCTGCATCAGAAGATAATGGATAGGGGAGCTGTTATGATTGACGACTGGACAAACGTTATAGACATATATGGGAACACTGCGGTATCGCTCCATCACTACAAGGAGGATAGGTCTGACGGAAGTGAACTTGAGAAGGGCAGGCATGCACGCAATTTAAATTAACGGGAAGTGAATACATGCGCTATGAAGAGAACATACTAAAATAGTTATAAACTAACCATCAGTTATCAAATTCATCATTGAGGAATGAAATGTTTGTGTTCTTAGATTCTGCTGTGTCCATATCCCATAGAATTATAATTGAAGCGTCTAATTTGACCATTTTGTTTTCAAATTTTATAAATACATAGAGTTAATGATTCGCCAAAATATTCTATATCTTTTCAGGGCACTTGATGTTTGGAAGAAAGACATTGTAACAGGGAAACGGAGGCGTCTCTACGCTCTTTGGAGCAAGATAGCATAGACTTTGAAAAATTATAATATCACATGAGAATGAATAAAGTTAATGTAGCAAAAGTAACAATTGTGAGTTATATTTTAACGATTATTAACTGCTTTTCCATTTCTATGAAAAGTACAGACCCCGAGCCCCTTCACTCACAGTGGGCCTATAATTTACCAACTAGGACTAAATTGGATGTTGGTTTCTCACTTTACATATAAATGTGGTGTGTGATGCAACGTGCAAGTTTTTTTCTTGCTTCGTTTGACAATTCTTTACAAACCAAGGTAAAGCACTCGGCTCTCTCCTCTGGTGACCCGGGTTCGAACCTTTGAGTGTGGTCAAAAAATTTAAGTTCAAGAAGGGCCGTAGTGGTTTGCCGGCCATGGTCAATGGTTTTTTCAGGGTTCTCCAGTTTTCTTTATTTGAGATTTTGTATAAACATAATTTGTACAATCCATGTAGAAAAAATTAATTTTAAACAGAGGTTTTACTGACATTGGTTGCATTTCGATTTCCTTTTGTTCATGGACCAAATTAATAAATTGTATTTTTGGATTGGCTTTCCTTTTTACATTGATTGTTATGTAATTAATCTCGGCGGTTCCATATCATCAGGTTCGCTTCTCAGCCCAGTTGGGTTTCCTTTTCATAGAAGAATATCAATAAACTATGGATCCTGTCATTATAGATGCCAGCCTCCGGCGTTCGATTATTGTTCTGTCGTCATGTCTGCCGGGATGAAACATTTCTTCGTTGTGGTACAGTGGGCCTTATTTTTATGTGTACTGTTGCAAGTTTGTGTTGGGAACTTCCTTGTTTCCTTTCTATCTTATATACCTGAGAGGTTTTTTGGTTGTGTGTCGATATTATTTTGTTCCTGTTTGACATGCAGGTGTACCTTAGTTTCATTGTGTATCGTATAAGAATATAATGCAGTCGGTGGTCCGGGATAAAAGCTTATCCAGAAGTTGTAGGATTTTTCTATATTTGCTTTACGTTTGCGGAATATTGTGGGTTGAACCAAGTGATGTTTCTAGCCCTTTTTCTCTTCTTATTGCTTGGGTTTAATTGATGCGATTAGTTTATATCTATTGTTTCGTATTGCCTCTTATTTTGGCGGTACATATAATTCTGATTTGGATGAAATGGTAAACAGTGATTATTTCATAAACTCTTGTGTATTTCCTTTTTATGAATGGGGTTAGTTACTATGTGTAGGAATATACTTTGGAACATTGTTCGGTTTCGCGTATGGCTTGTATTCTTCATTCAATGTTCAATATGATGTCTAAGACATTATTGGTTTCGGTTGTGATTTTAAGTCTAAGTTGGTAGAAAATCTTTTTTTTTCGGCAATGTATTTCGAAAGGTAAATCATCATAACGTTAAGCCCCCACATTTTTTAATGAGAATTTCCTGTGAATAATTTTTCATAATATCACTTACATATGAATGATTTCCCTCTAATAACTTGCTTCTGCAGTAGCGGCTGGAACGAGTAAATGACTGAATATCAAGTGGGTGAAGAGTGTGATCACGAATTCTTAACATTACATGGGTATATATTTGAAGAAAAATAATACGTTTAAGTTATATGTATATACATATTACCATTTTTTTTTGATTTGGTACATTTGTATGGGAGACGTTTCTGTAAATGGTGACACACGTTTTTTTTTTAACAAACTTAACTGGAGATTAACGGCTACAATTGCTGCTATGACAGAACTCTGAAGAGTTGGAATAGTTAGAGGCGGGAAATTGTCGGGAGTTAATATGTGCTTTTTCATGAATTATGTGTCAAGTGCTCAACACCGGCGTCAGATACACGGGAAACTGGCTGTGTTAATTCATTGGTTTATTCTCTTACTTTGTAAAGTCATTGATTTATCCTGTAATCCTATTCCTATGTATGAGGGGCCCATCGCCCAACCAACCATCCCGTACCCCCAGGACACCATTTGTTTAATCCCACTCTTCCTGTAAGCGGACAAATCTATGCTGCTGTTTTTTTATATCCGAGTAGTTCATATTTCATTAAACCTTTCTATTGGTAAAATGCTCACGTTATATTTGGCTACTTGTTAGATCAGCCTTTGTAGACATACTCATTACCAGAAAAAAAGGAAATTTACAAGTTAATAGATTGTAGCATGATTAATGAGAAATTTTCATGAGAGACAATATTAACAGTGGCTTCGAAGTTTGTACATGTGGCATATGGTTATTTATAGAATACTTGATTCCATCATTTCTTAAACAACAGGTTATTCTAAAACGTCGAAGTTTCCATGAGCAAGTATGGGTAAACGTACTTTAGCAGTCTTCAACCTTTAAGCTAGGCTCTTAATGCATCTATCTAGATCTAGGATCAAAGTTCAGAGCTAAATTTTTTCCTGGTAATTGTTTTTTCTTCCATACAAGGTAAGAGATCAGTTAAAAATATCATAATGTCTGGTAAATGCCTTTCAGTAAAAGACCCGCCTGGTCGGAATCAATATTTGTAACAAATTTATTATTGTATTTGACAGCGCTTTAATGTTACTTTTTTCACCAGTATTTAATAATGATATAGGGTTCTAGTTTCCAGTAGTGATCCATTCTAATGCTTGTCATTGAGTGACTGACATATGGCCATTTTCTTCTAAATATTTATAGGAATCCACTATATACTGCCCGAACATATCCCATTTTTTTAATACCACTGACATACAGTCGCTGGACACTGATTTGGCCTAATTTAATTCATGCTAGTTTACTTCTAATGATGCGCGTAACACCTCACAAGACTCCTGTTCATCTGCGGAAAGTTTTTGCATGTCTAAAGCTTGTAACTATTTATTGTTATCTGCAGTTGTATACCTAAAGACTGAAGTGAAAAAGATTTCATGAAACGATTCCTGCAAATAAAACGTTTCTGCTTGATCCGTTGTATAGTGTCCGTTAAATTGTGTAAATACCGTATTTATTACTCCATTTAGCCATTTCGTACCATTTGGCCCTAGATGTAACCTGCACACCTTGTGTCGTTACTCTGTCTAGATTTTCTAACTCACTCTTGAATTGATTTTAATTTTTTACCAATGCGTCCTTCTCTTTATCGTTCATCTCATCGTCTAACTTCTCTTCCTGGACTTTAATTGATTTAATAGGTCATTTTTCTACATTTTTATCAGGTAACTAACAGTTGTGTAGTATAAATGATTATTTATATTATACATAATATATTACCATTTTGTTTGTGGATTTGTGATATCTAAACTTTCTTTTTGCTAAAGTGTGTGAAGTGAATATAATAAATTGTAATAATAAGTTCCTTGTAAAAAATCTTTATCAATCTAATTGTTATGCAAAGATCTAAAGAGACCTATTTTTTTTCTTTTCATGTTTAAGCCTCTAATTTATGTATGTAATTTTCATTTTTATGGTATATGTGCTTGAACTATATAGAGGATGACCAGTGTTTGTGTGCTTTGAGATAAGGGTACATGGGTGGCTGCATGACAAAAAATTCCCTAGTCTGATTAGTTATAATTCTGTTAAGCATTTTACGGACCCTGGGATTTGATGTTCCTGATGATATCACAGCACATTTATGTACATTTGTTTTTATAAGGACCAATGCACTTGATTGACAGTTTTGTATATTTTAACTGGTGTAAAATATTATTGCTGATACATTTAAACTAATACAATTATCAGCTACGTTTATGTTCCTTGAAGCAAACATGTCAGTTTCCAAATTATCTTGAGATAATTGATTCATTTAACAGCTCCCATATCTTCATCCTGTGTTCTGATAATTACCTGTCCATTTACTTCCCATATCATTTGTAATTTCGCGTGATCCTATGCCATCTTTGTCTCTTAAATATGTTTAAACCCGAAACAAATTGCAACAGAAATAAAACCAATTGTATCTCCGTCAAAAAAAAAAATTCTGGAGAATAACATATCAAGGTCCAAAAAAGGTCCAATTTGGGGAAAATCGTGTAATTTGATCATTGTAATTTGCTAAATAACGATTTAATTTTACTTTACTGGTCTGCACATTGCCTTATTAAGGGTCCTAATTCCTATCAGCGTCCACTTATTTAAAAAATCTCTTTATTGTATGGCTATTAACCTGCCTTAGATGTAAATATACTAATAATAACGATTTTAAGTATATTGACCAGTGCAGAGCTCAATAAAATCACTTACCTTCTTGCTCAAGGGAATGGGAATTTCATGAGAACAACTAGCCCCCATGTATGTAGGTTACCTGCTTTGCCTACGATATAGTTATATCTACCATGCAATTGACACAATCCAAGGGAATGCCTCGCGCAGGATAAAACACGTGGATATACGAATAGGGTATATTTTATACCTCTGCATGTATTACACGGGATTTGCAGGGTTTAACATCAAAGACCATTTAGCATTTAAATGGCTAAAATTGCATATTAATGTGTTTAACCTTGCTTATTCTCCCCTAAAAATGTTTTTAAGTATTGTACTTCCTTTAATTATCTGGTCAACGCATAGGAAATTTTAATAACCATCGAACCGCACGAACCACCTAAGAGAAAGGACAAAGCAATGGCACTACTTATATTTTAAAATGTTCTTCTTTTTCCATCAACATTTACGCAGTCAGTCTGCCTTATTTTAATTCTAAATTTAATTAAACAAATCAACAAAAAAAAACACATTTTAATCTGGATGGAACTTTTTACCATTTTCAATTAGGTCAAGGGACTTTATCGGTAATCGATTGAATGATTAAATTGGAAGCACTTTGCAGAATCGATTTAAAATGTTTATAGAGTGTAAACCCACAATTACAATTCAAATATAATTCTATGCAGAAGAAAACATGGTATTATTGAAACTACAAATAATAATCCATTAATAATCAACAATCTATGATCTTAAGTATCTAACATGATTTTACCACCAATATCTGCAACTAGTATAAATATATATCTCTCTGTTGTTGTCAGTTTTTTTTTTATTAATTTCAATAAGTTAAAACCATTTATAAAATGGACTCCTCCTTAAATAGATACATTAAATATATTAAGCATTCCCATATTAATTTCAATGCACAACATATCCAGTAATAAAACCGCCTAAGGCGCACTACACAAAATAGCACACGGTATGATTTAAACTAAAATTCTAGATATTTAAAATTATAACAAGTAAGCACATGCAAACATATATGGTTTCAACTTTTAATTTGAGGAATTCAGCATCGCTGATACTGGCAGGCAACCTATTCCACCTTGCTTGGGCAGCACATCGAAATACTCTTAAAGATACAAAAAGGTTCGTGTTTTAGGCCGCACAAGGACAATACAGAAACTGGAGTAGACTGTACGAGTAGACTGCAAAATAGATATTAAATCCGAAATGTATTCAGGAGGGATGTTGTTAATGGCACGATAGGGGAACATCAAAATATTATATGAGATCATCCGTTTTGTTTTTGGCAACCAAATGTAACATTATTCGTGTAATACTCGAGTTATGCGTTCACTTCTTTTTGCCTTTGTAACCTTGCCTAAATGTCCCGAATGCGTTGTTGCCTTCATAATTTTAATATATCACTGAATATATTTCAAAATAGAGAAGCCTATTTCCTCATTTTGCTTTAATTTTAGGCCTGAGGATCACTGTTACTTTTCTGTAAATATCGATCTATATTATTAACAGTAAAAACATACATGACTGTGCGAATGAATGATTTATAATGAGAATTCCGTTTTCTTTTTACTATCAGGCTTTATATGAAAACCGCTTAAAAGTATACAGGATTTTTTATGTCTATTCTTATGCTAGAGTCACCAAGCGATGGCAAAATAGAAGCTTTTTTCTCAACATCTGCTTTTTTCTTTAGATTATTCATGGCCTGTTCATGACTTCCAGCTGGTAATACATATAGACCATTTATCTGTTACAAAAAGCTTATATTAAATTTTAGCCCAGTAATAGGCCTGAATAAAATTGTGATGATTATGACGTCAAAATGCCTAAAGTAATGACACACCGAATCGGTTGACTAAAGTCATTTACATGAATTAAGTCACTTTTTTTAATTCTCTCAACGCTGTAAAAACTGGATATGTGACAATAACTGAGCCAATCATTATGGCCTGTGGTACGTGAGGATTATGGATTTTTATAAGACTTTAAATACAATTAAAAGTTGGTTATGTTTACTGGATAATTAAAGTACGTTAAGTACACAAAACCGTTCTATGTAGAGAATAAGAAAGCTTCTACATAATAAATTGCAAGTTATTGAAATTGGGTGACAACAATTAAACATTCCCTGATGACCATAATTCTGTATCCCTCATTATCCATATCATACTTCTGTATGATTTATTATATATGTGATATTCCCTCGGTTTGTGTCAGTTGCATGATCCGATATATCGTAGGCCCAGCCGCCAACCTTCAGACAAGGGGTTCGCAAGATATATCTATCCTCTAGGGCAAGTGGGCATTGCTATTGTCGATTGTAGTATAGTATTTTATACCTTGCAAACTAACTTTGAGAAACAAAAAAACAAATATTCTGACACCAAAACAGCGAATTTTTATGTATGACTACTATGTCCAAAGCATAATACAATTATTTGCTAAAATATACATCAATTGACATGAACTCGAAAATGTGTATAACAAAGTTACAGTAATGATACGAGAAGTATTATGAAAGTTCCGCGATAATCCATACTTTCTCAGTGAATATAAAAACCATACCTTAAACTCATTATGATAATATTTTCCTGTTGGCTGATGTATTTTATGTTAGAACTATTAAATTTAAAAAACTATTATATCTAATTTTCACAGAAGTGTCTCAATCACATAATGTTATTTAATACAATACTTGTTCTCTTAAAAATGAGGTATATTTACATGAATATTATTAAATTTCCTGATACCGCCTTGTCAAGCGACTTTTGTGCGTAAAACATACAAAAGCTTAACTTTTGACGGAATATGAATCTTTGTTTGGTTAACATTATGGTGCAATTTGTAATCAGCATCCCCTTCATCCATATCGGCGACCGCACTGTTGTAGGATCAGCAGTCAGAATTAAATGAATGCATCATCATATTGTTCTTATTAGCTGCAACAGGTTGAGTTCAGACCCACAGTAGTCTGCACTTCCTCTTTTCTAAGCACTTTTTTTCATTTTTCCCTGCGTTTTCTGGGCCTGTTTTAACTCCTTGCCTCAAGCTGTTTCATCTGTTGCTGTTGCCTCCTTACCCCCTGCAGTAAATCTACACTAGTTCTGGTAAAGTTTACAGACATTCGTGTACTGCAAAGTTGTCCTGGTTGGCCTTCTGCCGGCATATACAGCATGTAATTTGGCACAACCTTTGGATATGCAGGAATGGAGTACCATGCATATATACAGTCCATATCACCGTGTCCCTTCTAGAGATCTTACCCGCCCTAGCTACAGATACGTTTTGGTTCAATACTGCGGAAATTTATTAGGAGTATCTCATACATGCTCATAATAATTCGTTGGCATTATAGTTAGTTAACAGTTTGCACGCACTTTTCATGTGCTCTTCATCAGGTTATAATAATTTCCGGATGCAATACCAGCATCAGTCATAGGTAATACATTGGCTTTGATAATTTAGTGAATTTCCCTTTAATTGACTTCTGGGGTAAGATTGGTCCATCTGCACAAAAGTGTGGCCATCTGGTTTTCAATACACCCGCCTTAGATATTAGTGGAAAGCTCTTCTGTTTACGTACCAATTTATATTTTAAACCACCTCGGGTATTTGAACTACACTACCCTGCCTGATTTGTTTACCATCTATAACTGAAGCAGATACAAAAAAGAACTAGACTTGACACCTCCTTTGAAAGTTTACATTTCAAGCTAAAATTGGAATTTTGAAGTTTATAGCCTAAATCATTGTGATTAAGCATTTCAATGTGAAGCATTATTAATGGCGGTTCTAATGAGTTTTGTGCACGCATGAGTTGCTCAATTGATATAATCTTATATTGGGACAGAATTGTAGTCTCGCACAGTCCACGTGCAAACATGGGTGAACACGGAAACGTCTTTGTCTGCCTCCCGATGATGACGGCCATATATCATCAAACATTTGGAGTTAAAGGAAGAAAAAAATATGGTAACACGTTTTAAGGGAATTGTTATGATATTGATCGTTCCTCTACCCTTTCCCTTGTATGGACATGTTGTACGGAATTACAGGTCCTGTTGACAGTTTTGATAGATTTTAAGTAGTCGACACGACATGAACTAAGCATGGACATTTTCTTGAATATTTGGATCTGTACTGATCACCGATTCTCAAAAAGAAAAATCATCTTTTACTTCGAAAATCATTGGTAAGCCACGAAGGTCAATTTGTTTTTTAGATGATGACAAACAGAAGATTATCTCTACATTCAAAGTTCTCAGACATGCATACCAGACACATAATCCAGAGGAACTGGTGGATCGTTTTGAGTTACCAGATACATTTCTTCTACCTTCTAGAATGCCAATTGCCCATGGAAGAGGTTGGAATATTGAATGATCTTTATTTGTATCTCAACATTATAAATATATTCATATATGGATAATTTATATATTCATAGATAAATTTACAATTATCCTGAGAATTTACTAATTATGACTAATACTAAAGGAAGGATGTATACTGAGGATGTATACTGATACTGGCTTAGTGTGAGTAGATGGGTTAGCCTTAGATAGGTTTGAAGTTGACCAACCCAGTCAACCAGGACACAGAGTTTAGACCCCCTGACAGGTTATTGACAGGTCTGGTCTTCAGCACATATATAACTCGCAGCATATTTTGATTCTGCTAAGCTATGTTTGATGGTATTGAGCCTTGGTTACATCAGCGTCCATATCATTCATGGATCTAAGATCTTCTGTTTCGGTCCGCTTGTGAGCCCCTGCGGTTTCGTCAGAATCCGTTCATCTATTTAAATTATTTGAATTAAGGAAAATGTTTTCAAACGTTTGAATATTAGAAAATATATAGACATTTTGTTAATAATTACAGCTGCTATAATAGCCCTGCATCAGCAGATAATGGATAGGGGAGTTGTTATGATTGACGACTGGACGAACGCAATAGACATATATGGGAACACTGCGGTATTACACCATCACTACAAGGAGGATTTGACTGACCGAAGTCCACTCGAGAAAGGCAGGTTTGCACGCAATTTAAATTATCGGGCCGTGAATATCTGCATTAAATTTGAGAAACTTTAACAAATGCACCATGAAAAGAACATTTGAAATACTTATTAACTAACCATCATTAATCAAATTCATCATTGAGAACTGAAATGTTTTGAGATTCTGCTCTATCCATCATAATTCATAATTTAATCATAATTTAATCGTCTAAATAGACCCTTTTGTTTTAAAATCGTTCTAATATATAGATGTCACAATTCACCAAATATATTCTTTATCTTTTCAGAGGACTTGCTGTTTGGAAGAAAGACATTGCAACAGGGAAATGGAGGCGTCTCTATGCTCTGTGGAGCAATGCATAGACTTTGAAAAAAGAAATTATCACATGAGAAGAAATAAAGTCAATGTCGCAAAAAGAGTGACAATTTTGAGTACCATATTAACGATGAATAACTGCTTTTCCATTTCTATGAAAAATACAGACTCGGTGCCTCTTCACTTCCAGTGAGCTTATGTTTTACCGACTAGGTCTAAAAGGGATGTTGGTTTCACACTTGACATATAAATTGGATATGTGATGCAATGTGCAAGTTCTTTTCGTGCTTCGTTTGACAATTCTTGAAAAACTTAAAGTAAAGCACTCGGCTCTCTCCTCTGGTAACCCTAGTTCGAATTAGAGAGTGGTCAATAAAGTTGAAGTTCATGATGGGCCGTAGTGGTGGGCCGGGCAAGGCCAATGGTTTGTCAGGGTTCTCCGGTTTGCCTTTTTCGGAGACTGCCTTGATTATGTTTAATGATAATTTGTACAATCAATTTAAAATAAATAAATTTTAAACAGAAATTTAACTGACGTTGGTTGCGATTCGAATTCTCTCTGGACCATGGACCAAATTAATTAACTGTATTTTTGGAATGACTTTCTGTGTTACATCTATTATTAGGCAATTTACCATCGCCGGGTCCACATCGTCAGGTTCGGTTCTCAACCCAGTTTGGTGTCCTTTTTATAGAAGAATATCTATTAACCTATGGAATCTTGCCATTATAGATGCCAGATTTTTGTTCTGTCTTCTTGTCAGCCGGAATCAAAGATTTATTCGTTGTGGTACAGTAGGCCTTATTTTCATATCTGCAGAAACTTCCTTGTTTCCTTTCTATCTTATATACCCGAGAGGTTTTTTGGTTGTGTGTCGATATTATTTGGTTCCTGTTTGACATGCAGGTGTACCTTAGTTTCACTGTGTATTGGATAAGAATATAATGCAGTCGGTGGTCCGGGGAAAAGGCTTATCCAAAAGTTGCAGGATTTTTCAATATTTGCTTTACGAATATTGTGGGTTGAACCAAGTGATGTTTCTAGTCCTCTTTCTCTTCTTATTTCTTGGGTTGAATTGTAGAGGTTCGGTATTATGTCAGAGTGCTTTTCCGTAAAATGAAGAGAATGTTCACAAGTTCTAAACATCACATGGGTGAACATTTGAAGAAAAATCATAAATTTATGTTTTATATATATATATATACATATTACCATCATTAATTTTTGAATAGGTACATTTGTATGGAAGACGTTTCTGTAAGTGGCGACAAACGTTTTATTTTTGACACAATCTTAACTGGATATTAGTGGCTACAATGGCTGCAATGGATAGGTTTCTTTGTCAGTAGATTAAACGAATTCTCGGGCAGAACTCTGAAGAGTTCGAATACGGAGAAGCGGGTTGAAACACCACATAAACCAAGTTGAGCAATATCCACATGGGTTTATTTTGAGCTGTCCCAGCTTGCTAGGAATTGCGGAGTTTGTTTAGAATTTTACTCTATTAAAAAATGGTTGGGAGTTAATACGAGCTTTCTTGGGCTTTTCTTGAATTATGTCTCAAGTGCCCAACACCAGACATCAAACACAGGAGAAATTGACTGTGTAAATAAATTGGTTTATCTTGTAACTTCATTGATTTACCCTATAATTCTATTCCTATGTATGAGGGGCCCGTCGCCCAACCAACCATCCCGTACCTCTACCACACCGTTTGCTTTATCCCGCTCTTCCTGTAAGCGGACAAATCCTTGCTGCTGTTTATTTTTGTGTCCAAGTACTTCATGTTTCCTTAAACGTTTCTATTGGTAAAAGCCCTGCATGTTATATTTGGCTACTGGTGAGATCAGCCAATGTAGATATACTCAATTCCAGCAGAAATGGTAATTTACAAGTTAACAGATTGCAGCATGATTTATGAGAAATTTTCATGAGAGGCAATATTAACAGTGGCTTCGAAGTTCGTACGTGGCATATGGATAATTATACAATGATTGATTCCATTACATTTTGAAACTAACAAGTTAATTCTAAAACGTCGTAGTTTCCAAGCAAGTATGGGTAAACGTTCTTTAGCAGTCTTCAGCCTTTAAGCTAGGCCCTTAATGCATCTTTCAGTTCTAGTGTCAAAGTTCAAAGCTAAAACTTTTCCTGGTAATTGTTTTTTTCTTCCATAAGAGATCATTTAAAATCTTATAATGTCTGGTAAATGCCTTTCTTTAATAAGACCCGCTTGGTCGGAATAATTTTTTATAACAAATTTATAATTATATTTGACAGCGCTTTAATATTACTTTTTTTCACCAGTATTTAATAATGATATAGGGCCCCAGTTCCAGTAGGGATCTATCCTTCCTTTTGCGTAATAATTTTATAAATGCTCGTCATTGAGCGACTGACATTTGGCTAATTTCTTCAAAATATTTATAGAAATCCACTGTATATTGCCCGAACATCCTATATTTTTAATCCCACTGGCATACCGTCGCTACCTGGACTCTTATTTGGCTTCATCTTTAATAATGCTAGTTTACTTCTACTGAAGCACGTGACACCTCACAAGACTTCTGCTCATCTGCTAAAAGTTGTTTTTGAATCTACATCTTGTATTTATCGTTATCTGCCGTTGTATACCTAAAGACTGAAGTAAATATCTTTCATAAAACGTTTTTCGCAAATTAAACGTTTCTGTTTGACCTGTTGTATAGTGTTCAGTACATTTTCTCAGTGTATTGACATTTATCTTTATTGCTTGGATTTTGTTTTAGAGGCATTATTTATTACCCGATTTAGCGTTTTCATACCATTTGGCCCTGGTTGTAACCTTCGTCGTTACTTTATCTAGATTTTCTAACTCACATTTGACTTAATTATACTTTTTACCAATGTGTCCTTATCGTTATTGTTCATATCATCCTCTAACTTCTCTTCCTGGAGTTTAAATTGCTTTAAAAAGACATTTTCCTACATTTTTTTCAGGTAACTTACGATTGTGTAGTATAAATAATAGTTTTACATTGGCAGTAGAAAATGGTCGACATAAAGGTATCCCGAGAGAAGAGAAAATATGTTTATTTTGTTTAAAAATGGATATAATATAATTGAGGATGAAACTAATTTTCTGTTTGAATGTTCTTTATATACTGATCTGAGGAACAATATATATCAAAGAAATTCGTTGAAACAAATGAATATGACTTCAAGTTCATACTGAATGTTGATAACCTATTCCAGATGACACATTTAGCAGCTTACATGTTTAAGAGTTTTAAAAGGAGATCTACAATAATTAAAAACTAGACACTAAATATTAAAACTGTTAATATTTTAAAGTGACAAAATTGATCCCTTACCCTGATACAATATATTCAGCAATAGCAGTAGTCAGTTCAAATATATATATATATATTTCTTTTGTATATGTATATTGCTTGACTATAGGTTAATATATGAAGGTTAATATATGTAAGTACAGCTATATTTAAACAATGAGACATATTAGAAATATAATGTCTTGCATGTACATGCTTCTATGTTAGTTGTGTAAGTGCTTGAATTTGGTATTGGAAATTATCTTTTAATAGAATGAAAAATTAAAGTAAAGGATGTATATTGATTATAGATTATTATTTTAATAGATTTTACTATTATTATTACTATTACTATTATTCTTATGTATTATCATACTGGTTATTTTATCACTTCTTGTTCCATATTTAGTTTTAAGATACAATGTTACTTGGTTATATGTTTATTAATTTATTATTATTATTCTTTGTTTTATGTTTGTTTGATTTTTTTTCCAATTTAAATTGATCATAACTGTGAACTTTCAATTGTGCATGTATAATCAGACTTGTAAATGTTGATTGTATTGTAGGAATATGGGCCTCTGCCTTTATTTCCAGAATAAATCTTTTTCTTCTTGTATACCAATAATAACGATTAAAAGTATATTGACCATGGCAGGGCTCAATAAAAGCACTTATCCACTTGCCAAAGGGGTTCGGTATTTCATGAAAACAACTAGACCCCAATCTGAAGGTTTCCTATTTTGTCTATAACATACTACCTTACATGAGACCACGCAATTGACACAACCCAAGGGAATATCACATACAGGGTAAATCGTGTAGAAATGGGAGTAGGGTATATTTTATATCGCAATATGAAATATAAGGGATATGCAGGGTGTAAAATCAGGAAATATCAAGCATTTAAATGGTTAAAATTGCATATTAATATGTTCAACTTTGATTATTCTCCCCTTAGAATTTTTTTATGTATTGTACTTTCTTTAATTATCTGGTCAACGCATAGAAAATTTTAATAACCATTGAAACCGCACGAACCACTATATAGACAGGAAAAAGGAATAGCTCTACCTATATTTTAGAGTTTTTCCTTTTTTTACCATTACCATTTACTCAGTCAATATGCCCTATTCAAATTTTAAAGTAAATTAAACAAATGAAAAAAGAAACGTTTTATCTAGATGTTTTTTACCATGTTCATTCAAAAAGGTCAAGCATTTCCTTGATAGATGTATGAATTAATAACGATAATCGATTAAATGATTTAAACGGATGCACTATTGCAGAATCGATCACAAATGTTTATACAGTGGAACCCAACAATTATACTTTAAGTATAGTTATATGCAGCAAATAATTATCGATTAATATTCGACAATCTATTATCTCAAAATATAAACATGATTTTTTCACCAATATCCGCAACTAGTTTAAATATATCTCTCTATTTTGTTGTGTGTTTTATTATAAATTTAAATCAAATAAAAATCATATGTAATGTACTCCTTCTTTACTAGCTCCATTGAAAATATTAAGCATTAGCATATTACTTTTATCGCGCAACATATCAAGTAATAAAACAGCCTATATAAAGGCGCACTACACAATAAAGCATACGGTATAATATAAATTAAAATTCTGGATATTTAAAATCATTAAAAGTTCGCATATGCATTCATGTATATGGTTTCAACTTTGATTTGAGAGATTCGGAATTTCTGATAACGACAGGCAACTTATTCCACTCTGTTGGTGCAGCACATCCAAATGCTCTATAAAGATATTAAAAGCTTCGTGATTTAAGCTGCACATGAACAATACTAGAACTGGATCACAGAGTACAAGAAGACTGCAAAATAGATATAAAATCCGTAATGTATTCAGGAGCGATGTTATAATTGATACCGTAATTGAATATCAAAATTGTATATAAGATCCTTCGTATTTGGTAACCAATGAATTGATTGCATACTCGAGTAATGCGTTCACTTCTTTCTGGCTTTGTAACTTTGTCTAATTGTTCTAAATGCGTTGTTGCCATCATGATTTTAATATATCACTGAATAAATTACAAAATGGAGAAGACTATTTCCTTTTTTTTGCTTTATTTTTTAGTCCTGAGGATCACTGTTACCTTTCTGTTAATTTCTATCTATATTATTTACAATAAAAACACATGACTTTGCAAATTAATGATTTATAACGAGAATTCTGTTTTTCTTTGCTATCAGGCTTTCTAACAAAATCATCTTAACGTATACGGGTTTTTTATTTATGCTTATGCTAAAATCAGCAAGCGATGAGGAAACAGCAGCATTCATCTCAACTTCCATTTGTTTCTTTAGATTATAGTTATGACAATCTGCATGGCCTGTTCATGACGCACAGCTGTAAACACATATAGACCATTTTTCTGTTACAATAACCTGATATTGGACTAAAGCCATAATAAATTGTTATAATTGTGACGTTATAATGCTTACCATAAAGACACACAGAAACCCTTGACTTAAGTCATTAACAAGAATTAAGTCACTGTATTCAAATATCTCTCTACGCTTTAAAAAAAGGCTGGAGATGGTGACAAAACACCATTGACTGAGTCAATCATTATGGCCCGTGGTACGTGAGGATAATGTATTTTTATTAGACTCTTAATACAACTAAAATTTCTGGTTGTGTTTACCTGGATTATTAAAGCAAGTCATTACATTGTATACGTTAAAAATTAGTAAGCTTTCAAATAATAAATTGCAAGTTATTGAAATTAGGTGACAACAATTAAACATTCCCTGATGGCCATAATTCTGTATCCCTCATTATCCATATCATACTTCTATATGATTTATCCTATATGTGATATTCCATCGGTTTGTGTCAGTTGCATGATCCGATATATCGTAGGCCAAGCCGCCAACGTTCAGACAAGGGGTTCTCAAGATATATCAATCCTCTAGGGCAAGTAGGCAATGCTATTGTCGATTGTAGTACAGTATTTTATACTATGCAAACAAGCTGTGAGATACTAAAAAAAATCTGACATAAATACAGCAAATTTTACCACTGACAACTATGTCCAGAGAGGTAAGCAAAGCATAATATAATTATTTGCTCAAAATATACTTCAGTCGTTATTTTTACCATGAACCCCAAGACTTGTATGACAAAGTTACAGTAATGATACGAGACATATTATGAAAGTTCCACGATAAT
The DNA here is from genome assembly GCA_026874595.1 of Sipunculus nudus. Classification (NCBI taxonomy): domain Eukaryota; kingdom Metazoa; phylum Annelida; class Sipuncula; order Golfingiida; family Sipunculidae; genus Sipunculus; species Sipunculus nudus. The sequence continues at coordinate 2,916,795 of CM049317.1, forward strand.
CAATACTTTCTCGGTGAATATATAAGGTCTTCCCCTAGAAATCATCATGGAATAATTGGTGTAGTAATTATCCGTAAAGAACCACTGTAATACCAACATATCATTTAATATTTTTTTCTGTTGGCTGATACAATAGTATTTAATGATGAAATCTATCAAACAAATTAACTATTGTGTTGGGTTCACAATGAAGTGTCTTAAATATAGAATGATATTAAATACAATACCTGTACTCTTAAAAATAGGTTTAATCACATGACAAATATTTAACTCCCTGATTCTTCCTAGCTAAAAGAATTGTTTGCATTAAACATATCAAAAGATTAACTTGATGGGGTATGAGTTTTGGTATGGTTTTTATCATGGTGTCATATGTCATACTGGATAATGAGTTGAAAAAATGGACTGGTATGGCTGCAGGAACGATGGCGCATCTTTAAAAGCTGCTGGTTAAAACGCCGTGAGTTTCATTACACTTTTCTGCACAGGATCGCAGATGCAGTTGTGGACATGGGCATTGGTAAATTAAATAAATGCATCGTATTCTTATGCTCAGTCATTTATTCTGTTGCCCATGTCTAATTCTCAAGCTGGGCATACTGTTAAAGTAAAAATCTCATCTCATCGCCTTTTTGCGACTGGCAGTGCCCGCTGTGAGTGACCAGTGTATTTTTCGGTCCCCCCCCCCCCCATTTATCTGCAACAGGTTGTTTGAGACCCACAGTAGTCTGCGCTTCTTCTTTGTTTTATTTCCTGCGTTTGATGTACCTGTTGTACTGTTTGTCTCAAGGATCTGATGCTGTAGCCCTTTAGCCCCTGCCTTCAATCTACACTACCTCTGATCAAGTTAACAGACATATGTGTATTGCAGAGTTGTCCATGTTAGTGTGCTGCCAATGACTAGCATGTAGTGCATGTCGTTTGAATCACAACCATTGCATACCCGGGAATTGGAGTGTCATGCATATATACAGTCAATATCACCGTGCCTCTTCTGGAGATCTTACCCGCCATAGCTATAGATACGTTAAAGTTCAATAATACAACAAGCGAGAATTTATTAGTAGTGTTTCAAACATTCCCGAAATTATTCGTAGGCAATACAGTTGGTTATCAGTTTGCATGCGCTTTTCTTGTGCTCTTCATCAGGTCACTATATTTTAATGACAGTAATTCTAGCATCAGCCATAAAGGCAATAAATGGGCTTTAATAATTTAGTGGATTAACCTGTATTTGACTTCCTGTGTAACAGGGGTCAATCTGCACAAATTTCTTTGCCCACCTAATTTTCAACACCCGCCTTAGATATAAGCGGAAAAATATTTGCTTTTGTTTATGTACCAAAGTATTTCATACCACCTGGGGCGTTTACCTTTGCACACCAACCTGCCTGATTTGTTAAGCAATCTATAATAGAAGCAGATTCAAATAGAACTAGGCTTGAAACATTCTTTGAAAGTCTATATTTCAAGCTATTCAATATTCCAGGCGCATGGCGTATTCAGTAATTAGACGCAATCAGCAAAGAGTCGCACAGAATATTTATTATATAGAGCAATTTACAAAACCAAAACCGTTTTTTGTGTGATCATCAGATTTTTCCGAAAGTTCATGTCTATAGTGAATGTGATGCCTATGCATTTTATTGTCAATGCAATTTTGTTTATGTAATAAAATATGGTAAAAAAAGTCTATATTTCAAGCTAAAAATGGAATTTTGAAGATAAAAGACTAAAGCATTGTGATTAAGCATTTTGATTTGAATGATGAGTAATGGGGGTTCTTATGAGTTTTATGTACACATGTGTTACAACTGCCTAATTATCATATAATTGATTAAATTTAATATTGGGACAGAATTGTAGTCTCGCAGATTCCTTGAGCAAACATGAGTAACCGCGGAAACGTCTTTGTGGGCCTCCTGATGATGACGGCAATGTATCCTCAAACTTTTATAGTTCAAGGAAGAAAAAAATATGGTAACACTTTTGAAGAAAATTGTTATGCTCTTGATCCCTCTTCTACACTTTCCATAGTATTTACAACATGTACAGAATAACAAATCCTGTTCTTAACTTCGATATATTAAGGGTAGTCAACAAAAATGGGTATTTACTTGAAACTTTTGGTCTGTATTGATAACCAATTCTCATAAAGAAAGGTCATCTAAAACTTCGAAAATCTATGGTAAGCCACGAAGGTCAACTTTTTTTAGATGATGACAAACAGAAGATTATCTCTATATTCAAAGTTCTAAGACATGCATACCAAACACACAATACGGAGGAACTGGCGGATCGTCTGGAGCTACCAGACACATTTCTTCTACCTTCTCGAATGCCCATCGCCCATGGAAAAGGTTGGAATATTTGTTTATTATTTATCGCTTTCTCAAAATTATATACAGATTTTCATACAGAAAATAATTTTTTAATCAAAAATAGTTTATAAGGACAACACAATATTTACCAATACTTACTTATGACAAATTAATAAGAAACAATGATTGAAGACGTATAATATAGGTTAGTTGGCCAGTCTAATACGGGCTTTACCTCTACGAACAATGTTGGACAAACGCCTGGTCTCATGATTTTTTGGTGTCGAGATGTGTGGACATCAGCAAATAATTTTAGAGACTGCTAAGATTTTTCTCCGCGATGTACGGCGGTATTTTGCAATGGTTTCCTCAATATTTATTCCATCACATTCATGTATCTATGAAATGTTTTCTGTTCCCTCATGAGCGTCTGCAATCTCTTTACTATGCATTTATTGGTTTATCATACTAGAAGTTTGGAAGAAAAAGGCCTTTCTTTTTGTTTGAACATGCGAAAATATTTCGAGTTTGTGTTTATTAACAGCTGCCGTAAAAGCCTTGCATCAAGCGATAATGGACAAGGGAGTTGTTACGAGGGAGCACAGGACCGACGCCGTAGATATGTATGGAAACAACGCAGTATCACTTCTTCATTACGAGGAAAAATCTGTCAGTAATGTACTAGAGAGAGGCAGGTAAATACTTAGAATTATGGATAGTTTAATAGTTTGACCATTTGCATAAATTTGGGAACTTCTCATTTCGACAAACATATATTTTTATATTTACAGAGCTCTTGATGTTTGGCAAAAAGACTTGATAACAAGGAAATGGAGACGTCTTTATGCCCTTTGGAGTCAGTTTCAAAACTGATATTATCACAAAAGAGTGATTAAAGTTAATATGGCTAGGAATCACAGTTTCAGTATTAATATTATGACTGGAAGCACCCACTTGAAATCTTCGGTGCAGTACTTATGTAATGAGCTGAGAGGACATAATACATAACAGTTTATCCTCTATCTTTAGCGGGGAACTTTTGTTAAATATATATAGATCACTTATGCTAGGAATCTATAGGTAACCCCTCCCCTAAAAAATCAGCAAAGAATGACAAATTATACTGTTCTAGAAATCCTTTATTTGCATACCATTATGACAATAGATGAATTCCTTTACATACATGTAGAAGCTGCCTGTTTTGCAATTCGGCAGGTGAAACCATGTCAATTTATAGAAATCCACATACCTGAAAACCCATATAAAGTCGAAGGGTGTTCGTTTAACTGGTCTAAGTGTTTAACAAACTAAAACGCCAGCCCATTGAAAGCGCAGTCATGTGTTCTTTTTTAATTAAAAAAGCTTAACTTTCTGTTGAGGGAAGAATTCGGATTAATTTGAATTAGAGTGGACCTATAACTTCACAATATGCTCTGTGGTTAGTGAGTTTGAAGTGCAAAAAAAAGTAAGTGATGTTGGACTCGAGTCTCGAAATGGAAACATGTATTTGGCTCCAGTCCACTGTTTCAGGGTTTCGGACTTTGATTTTGTCTCGAAGGTTCTGCACTCGGACTGGGAGGAAACGACTATAGAAATCAGACAGAGTCCATCTCGATTCCAGCAGAAAAAAATCTTATATACTCTAAAGACATGTGCGAACTACCTTCACAATATAAGGCATACGCACTTAGACCATATTTATCAACCTTTTCATCAGCAGTGTGAGCTAAAGGTATTTAAAAATCAGGTAAAAGCATGTACAGACTAACTTGAAAATACACATGGTATTCTGCAATATCTATTTAAAATTTCTGATCCGTGAGATGTGTATTGGACTCGGACTTGTATTGGTTTCCGAGTTATTTGGACTCGTAGAAAGTGGACTCGGATTCGAACCTCAAGGTCTCCGAATTACACTTAGGCTTGAGTGTCATAGACTCCTTACTAGGATGTTGCAAAAAATCACTGATGTAATTTCTCTCTTGTCACTTTTACAATCCTTGGCAAACTCACGATCCGTGAAGTTTAACGGACTAATTGTGTCCAGGAACAAAGTCAATAAACGGTGTCGCATCTATTTACATGTAATAGGATGTCGTGGTATATATGTTCGGATATCGACGGTGAGGTCTTTCACTCCAGCCGTGTCCAAATCATTGCTTTGGTTCTGAACTAAGGTCAAACGAAAAAAAATATGAATTAAAAACATATAATAATTGTGGTGCTCTGGAACCGACAGCTAACGCCGTTTATAGTTTTAAATGTGTTTTAACTACGCCGGAAACGGCGCGGTGCAAACTGGGATGAGATGTATGATTAAATGTAAATTAAGGTCAACCTGCTTTTACTGTTTCATGCTGCTTTGTGTGTCCTGCGATATTTCGTGCTTGTTTGCTAAATACGTCATACTTTGGCGACGAGGATGGGATCCATGAAAATCCCAAGTTTCTTGGAACAGGAAGAAGATTTTGATTCGTCCTGAAAACGTTTAGACGGGAAGGTCGACACCCTGATAATTGGGCTCAGTGCGACCCCCCAAGATACTTCATCGACTACGAGTTACGATGACCTGATTACCGTGCTAGCGGAGCTTTACAAGGGCAAGAGAAACCAGAGAGCGGAACCGTCGAAATTCAGTTCGATCGTAAGGAAGGAGGATGAGTCTATCTACGATACCAGAATCAGACTAAAACGCGCGCCAAGACACTGCAAATTTTGGACTGATTTTGATCATATGCTTGTTGACCAACTTGTGGCTAATAAAAGAAATAAGGCCATTGGATCAAATCTATTAGAAGCGACAGAGGGTTTGGACTTATCCTTTGCTAAGTCACTCTACCTACAGCCGACCCCAACTCAAGTGAATGCTATGTCTGGTTCAACCAGTGTATTGGGTAGAATGATTGATGGCAAGAACAATACGCCAAAAAACACAGTATAAAAGCACTCTGTCTCGCATTCACCAAAGCAAGTAAATGTCGGCAAGCAAAGATATAGTTTTCAATGCAATGCAACCAATCACCTAGAAAATAAGTGTAGATTTAGAGACAAATCCGAAAGGAGGAAGAAAAAAATGCCGCGAACTAGTGAATATGGAATGTTTGGTTTGACCATAGACTATGAAGATATGCAAAATTTATATTTAACAAAGTTTGTTGGGTATTGCAAAGGACAAGAAATATACAGCTACGATTCTGGTGAATGGTTCCGTGATTAATTTTGATATTGATACTGGTGCATTTGTTTCGTGTATCGGGGAATGTGCACTAAGCGCTATTGAAAGAATCCAGTAATGTGCTACATCCATCAAGCATAAAACTTCGTGATCATAACAAGAAAAAGCTGGATGTAGCTGGAGTAGGAGCAGTGAACGTAGACTATTAGGGACAAAGTAATAAGCTGCCCCTTTTTGTTGTCCGAGCAGTAAGAAGCTCACTTCTAAGTAGGAACTTGTTGCGTCATTAAGCCATTGACTGGAAAAACTTTAATAATAATATAAACACGGTTAATATAAACACAATGTTAACAAATATTACTGAAATTACATCTCTACTCCTGACAAAGAGCTGTGAAACTGTTCAGAGAGCGCATGGGCAAAATGGTAGGATCGTTGGGGAGAATTCGTTTAGTATTTTGTTTGACTAAAGAATTACTCCTCATGCGACAACTGATTTGGCTTCTCGTGAACTGCCGAAGAAACGCCGTATTATTTCTCGGTTTGACCGTAAGTTACCATCACCTCAATCCTATGTACAAAAATGCAAGAAGGGCAGGCAGACAATTTCAAGGGCACCAACGCGCAGGAGTTTCGTTCAGGTGACCAGTTTTCTCATGGAGATCATTTGTATTTCAGAAACTACTCTCAGTAAGGTTCCGGCATCATTCCAGGAATGGTGGAGGAGAAAGCCTGTCCTGTTTCCTTCCAGGTGCATGGAGAGGATGGCCGACTTGTGATGCCACATTACGAATAAATGTTCCCACAAGTCAAGCCTGTCACGGATTCGTCTGAAAGTGCAGATCCAGTGGAAAAAGTCGAGGAGTCAAAATCTTCTGATAGTCTTAAACCTCGAGAGACGTGTGCTTCACTATCTTTACAGAATGAAGTACAGGAGCTAGAGCTAGAGGGGACTGTGTGACGTAGAACTCGTAATCCAGTAGTTAGATTGGGCTATTAAATTGTGTAGCGATCATATTCGGATGTAAAATATACAATCATATTTAGCTTAGTTATTTACTCGTACTTTGGATACTACATCGCTTACTGAATATGCTTCCCATATTTTGTGTAAAGAAAATAACTGACCTTGCATGAATTCTTTATGGCGTTGAAGGGTATGGTGACCTGGAACCAAAAACTAAAGAAATCTATTTTCGTATTGACTACGCTGGAAACGGCGGGAAGCATGCTGGAAAGAGATGCATTAATTAAATATATATATTTAGGTCTACCTGCTGTGAGTGTTCTACAATGACGCATGCTTGTTGCTAAATTCATCACAATAATAAAAATTATAATGATATTAATAATGATATTATTATTACTATTATTATTATTATTATTGTTCTTGATGCCATTGTTATTCATAAAGCGCAAGAACTTTCCACAGACTCTTGCATATAGTTATCTTAAAACATGAAATATGACGAACAGCATTATATTGTTGATAGCCTTTAAAATAGGTATGTGACTAATACTAAAACCCGTGAACAGGAGAGCTTTCATTCGTCAATGAATTGATGTTTATAATATTGGTTCTTGGACCGGAACACCTTTCGCAACATTCTATATATGTTTAATTTCAACCCCTGTGGTTTAAATTGTCTTTTTTCTTGTTGTCACTGTCACAGCGAACGGACGCTTTATTATTTTCTGCATGTTATGTCCAGCATTTTACCGGATTTTAAGCAATTTTACGGGTCTGCTTCAAGATGAGTAACAAGGAAGTGCTAGCCCCATAAAAGAGGGCAACAGGTTTCCCCGAACAAAGATATAACTTTATCGTCCTCGCAAAATGGGGCAACAAACATGGCTTGAACAAAACGACAACGGCCATTTTGCGAAGAAGACCTTACCACTGCGCGTGCTTTCGATTTACTGGGAGAAGGCGCTGTTTCCTACCTTGCTCCAACCAAGAGACAGCGAAATCTGGCCACTCAAGGCAACCTATGAATCTAGCCATAGACAAGAAGCCACGGGTGACAACTAATGATATAAGGCGGCAGCGGAACAACTCCATTCCGAAGGAAAGACTTTTCTTGAACTTTTTACACCCTTGAATTGTGAAAAAAAAACACAGTAAATATCCACTCACAAGGGGAATCAACGGTGCCTAGCAGTACTGAGATTATTGACCAATTAGATCCTCTTTCAGTGCACTATAAAGACTACAAATAGAAAGGCCTTACATATAACACAGTTCCTGTCTGAACGTATAAAAAGCGTAGTCGGCCTCAGAGAAAACCATTATCGCAATTAATATTAGTTATCAGTTATCCTGTAACTAAAGGTGATGATGATCAGCCTAACAGTGAAGAGTGATCAACAGTAAATTTTAGACTAATATCGCACTCTATTCATATTGGAGAACTGGCGATAAATGAGATTGGCTTTTATCTCGCACATACTATTCACGTGTATAATCTTGCTTCTCACTTTGGTTGAGAAAACTTACTTGATTTTGACTATCACTTTAAGGAGTGTCAGGCAGAGAACGGCTTTAAATTGGACACTCGAAAAGCGAATATGGAAGTACAGCTCCCTGGTTGCAACAGCGAACGAACACTCAACGCAGGCCAGGTAACGTTAACATGAGGGATGAACTAATAATGCTATTACCCGAATGTAAACGTTTAAACCTCGCGATAGCAAGTGTCTCTTCGATTATGGTGGAAAATATCGTCACGTTTTCGATAAAAGTAAGCCTAGCCAACAAACACAAGCGCAGTTTCTACTAAAAGACACGGATACGTCAACTCAGAGTGATCACTTTGCTTAGATTAGTGGATACAATTATTACCAGAGGATTGCCCGGATAGGGATTATATTCTAAATGGGATAGCGAACGGATTTCAAAATTTCTAATAAATAATAGACCATTCCTCGCCGGTATTAATTATTTATTTTAAATCTGCAACTGCGTATGATGTTAAACAGCGTGTAGAAGCTACGATTCGGGAAAAATTAGCCAATGGTTAATTTAGAATCGTTTCAGAACCGCCGTATATCATCTATGCTCTATCGCTGTGGCTAAGAAGGTTAATTATGTTCCGTAATTTGGCAAAGATAAACAGATACGTATTAAACATGACAAAAATTGTCAGGCGGGAGAAGACTTAAATGATTATATTTTCAAAAATTAATTATATAATAATCAGTCGAGGATGCTGTTGGCTTAATTAAAACATTTATCTATGTAGCCAATGTTGATTCGTCAAACGCATAAAGAGTGGTTAAAAATCATTCATAAGAATACTGAGCAACTGGAATTAGGTAACAATTTACAGGTACTAGTAATCCAGTTTTTCTTGTAGGTTGTCAGCTTCAGTTTGGCGCTCGAAAATCTCCGTTCATTTCAAATACATTGTCCTAGGCTGTCCGGCGCATTATGAAGTGACAGAGGTTTCAAGAATATTTTATCTTTTCTGGATGACTTTATCTTCGTAGAAAAAATCATATTAGGCACGCAGGAAAAAAATGTTGAATTATTTATATTCTGCGTCAGTTTGAATTTACAAATTATCTATAATAAAGTCGAAGCGCCCGTACAGTTTTGACGTTTATCGGTATTCACCTTGAAAGCAGCAATATAACATTTTCACTTCCTAATAAAAAAAAGAACTACAAGAGACTTTTTCACGGATTAATATTAAGCAAACAGTTACTAAGAAAGACTTTATGAGCCTAGACGGAAAGTGAACTAGGCAATGCAATGTTTATACGGTTGGTGTTTCCATCAACAGAGTATTTAGGATAAAATGTGAACTTTAAATAAACCATGGCATAAGACACGGGTAACATTAGAAGTGAAAAGAATAATGCGTGGTTGCCAAGATTCATGAAGTATTTCAACGGCAGAACTTCTATGGTGGATAACTTCCCAGGTAGGCGAGGGTGTACATAAGCATGTACGGAGGCTACCGGAGTGTTTTTCATGGGGGACGTCTCTATTACCGCTGGGTTAAGAACAAGCCATAAGCTATCGATTTTCGTATCAATCATTAAGGTGGAACCGGCAGTGCTGCAGTGGGCTCATTACTGGACAAATGCAAGCTGTTCGTACATTGTAATAATATGGCACCAGTTTCGACAGTTAACAAATGATCATGGAAAAACGCCATAGCCTTGGAATTCCTCCGGAAAATCTGTTTGCATTCGGCAGTTTATAATTTTCAGCTCCTCCGTATTTATTATCCAGAAGTGTACAAAACAATCGCTGATGGCGAATCAGGGTTGCCCGAACTTTCAGCTTAGCCGTGTTTACATAAATATTATCTAAGTCTACAATCTTATAAAATTATTATGTTTCAGTTTGCCAAGAAAGGGCGCCAGATCTATACTTCCTCGACAATAATATTGAACAGTATTACCTCTTTCATTCGCCAACCTTGGGATGGGACTGTGTGGATATAAGGCGGTAAGCGAGGATGGCGGTTGATCGAGGGGTCCAAATACGATGGGGAGGGTAGCTTAAATCGGGCCATGCATTTCTTAGGCTCGTCTTTAACTTGTCATATAAAAAAAAAACATTTTTTTTTTTACATTTATATAACACTATTCACATAGAAAGAAAAATTTACAGAAAACTACAGAAAAATACAATGTGAACAATTTATTTAGAAGGTATACATATATAATATATCCGGCCAAAATATAAAATCTTTCTTGTTTACTCTTATATACTGTATATTTTTTACAAAGTTTAAGTCGACAAATTGGTGTATAAATTCTGTTACATTTGTAGTTGAGTTATGCCTCTGCTGATAGACATTTCAGAGAAGTATCAACTAGAGATTAACGAAATTCACATAAATATGACCGTGATGCAGAAAAAATAAGCGTCTCCTTTATTTATTTTCATATCACTGTTTGACAAATATTTTGGTGCGTAATTCCTTCCTGTACCTGATGACCTATAGTTGTATATTTGTCATATGTTTTAAAATTATATACCGAGTATTTTCACATTCTCTAAACAAATGATTTATCCTTCGTTATATTTAATGTTGACTCGTTTAGGGTATTTACCGTGTAAAAAAAAGAAAAAAAGAGATATTTCAGAGATTAAAAGTATTGCTTAAATGGCATACACATATTTGATTAAACAATGGTTAATTATTGAGTTATTATTATGTTCATTATAATTACTGGTTAGTTAATCATATAAAACGTGCCATGCTGCAATTAGTTTTAAATTTTGATTATTGAAGTATTGTTGATATGCCTGTATTATTCACATTTATGTGTTCGGATTTCCGTGTATCACACCCTTTTTCTATACCTCATACTTTTTGACATTTCTTTTGTTATCGGTCAGGAAGTTTTATTTCACGTGCTAATAACAAAGACTTAATTTTGTTTCATAGGAAGCCTTTTCCTTTATCTTACATAATTATGGATTTAGAGGGGCGACGCGATAGTATCTATCTAACATTTTTCAAATTCTAGGATATACATTGCCGATCTTGTATCTTACAAGAAAACACAAATTATACCATTATGCTCTCTTATCCAATGTATATGTGTGTTCGTGTCCGATCCATGCCTTCAAATGTTTTGGATATATTTCGACGAATGGACTATGAAAGAAGAACACGTTAATGCTGGTTGGGCTCGGTGCAATTAAGATGCCGATCTGGATCCAGATTGATCCAAATGCTCTCTTCCATGGTTTTGTCGTCGAGTATCTCCAAAAATACATTACCTTCTGCAGTTCTTATTCGAAAAATTCGTGATGACTTATTGACCTCAATATATGCATAAAGAAACCATCTTATATTATATAAATATATGTATTAAATATTAAATTCCAGTGATGAAATATCTGAATCCAATCACATTGAATTGCATTAGCCTTTGTCACGTTAAAAATGTAGCGAAAATGGTAGATCCTATATAATTTGCTAAATAAGTAAAGGTTGTGGCACTTGTGGAAAAAAAATTGGATTTCTAAACAACCTTAGAAAAACCATCAAGAACAATTAACTAAAATAATAAAGAATGGCATTAATTGATTAATTCTGGTATGAAATGTGTTTCTAAATGTCAGTTCTACCTCCTTTACCAATAATCAGATTTAAACACGACCACTTAAATCTTTTTTCGTATTCAAATATATTGCTTAAAACCTGGTATCTACTATACACATATAAATCAACACAACTTTTGTAATTCAATACATGTGTGTATTTCATAATGTATGTCATTTATGTATAAACGATTTTAAAGTTAACAAAAAAGCTGAGGAAACCGGATATAATTAACCCATCATTGGAGATGAATTACTTTAATAAACAACTTTATTCGAATAAAACAATACTTAATCACATTTCTGCTTGTCATTAAGCAATGTTCTTGAAGTGCAAAACATGCTTACACGTGAGACCGGATGATTAGTCCGTAAGTTTGAAATAGGGATCGCCAGGCTTGGTGGATGTGTTATAAACTCAACATTGTCATTAAATGAGATATATTCCCCTTAACCCTGTAAATATTAAAGCAAATTCTTCAGTATATTATTAAATGAATTCAAGCTTTTTTAGTAATATTATATATTAATTTCTTTGGAACCTGAAAAAGAATTAACGATTCCATAGGACATATTTCATCTTCAAGTTTGACGTAATTCGATTTTTCACCCAGATGGTAATAACTCTACAAGTAAAGAAATCATTACTAACAAAATGTACTAGAAAACATAACAGCCTCGCTGTGACTCAATTTCCTCTTCTCGAAATCGTATTAGCAAATTAAAACCAATGGTCATGTTATGAGTTAAAGACAAACTTCCAAACTTCTTTTTCCATGGGCTAGCATATTGTCATCTTTATGCTCAGCAAATATATAATTCAGGTATGAATTTTGTAATTATTGAATAAATCATGGTTCTTTCCATAGACTTCAGTAAGTTGTCAGGCGAAATGTTAAGTTGCTGGCCTGCCTAATACTGAAATGTGTACAAGTCTCCGATCAGGAGCTTCGAATATTGATGAGACAGCGGAACAAACCAGCATGGGAGTGTCTGGTTAGTAATACAATATCTGAATGTCATTGCCTAGTATCTGGGAGTCTTTAGTCAGTGACAGGGATATGCAGCCATCCACGGTTAAAGAATATTAAGCAGGCAACCTAACTGATGTCTGATGTTGAACCGAGAGAATCTCGACCACTCCAAAGGAATAAAATACAGGACTAAGCATATTGCGGAAGACTTAACGATTTGTATCATCAGGGTCCTTGTTGTTTGTGTCTGACTAAAGGAGACCCTCGGACGTTAAATATAATAATATCCTAACCTAAACGTTTAGTAGGCCAGCGATCAACAATATCTCTGACGCATTTGATTTATCTACAAATTAAATGCAAAAGTAAATAATTGCTGCATTTAACACATTTAACCTTGAAGAAATTCAGTATATTTTGTGTAATCAAGAAAAAAGCTGCTGTTTGAATATGAATAATTTTAAAATCATGACAGACAAACACTGCACTTCCATGCGCCCACCTGGTCAGCGCTCGAAATGGGATAAATCGAGAATTTTTCAGCAAGTGCAACGCAGTCAAAGAAAATACACCTAGGTATAGCACTTACTTTCCAATCACTTTGACAGAACCATCATTTCTGTCTTCTTTAAAGTCACTGGTATGAATAACAATGTCGCCAATCTGTGAGAATTCTCTGTTCTTGTCATACAAGAATGCACAAGAATTAAAGCGTGTTTGTAAATAAGAGCTGATCTCATCTGAAAATAATAATAATAATAGTTATTATTATCATTATAATGTTTTATGTTTTAAATGATGTGGAACGCTGTTACAAATAAAGCTGCATAGAAAATGGATAACTACTTAAATACTTAAATACTGATGCTATTTTGACAAGATAAACTGCTTATTTGAACTAATAAGAAAATTGTACAAAGTTCAGTAATACGATTTGAGATAAAACTCGTACACTACGGCGAAACAACCTGCAGTTTTTTTTTTAATTTCATCGGTAAAGGGGTGTCCATTGTTTTTTTATCTACACCTTTCTCTTTATTTTATTCTCCTTATCGTATGAACCAGTTCTTTATTATACTTTAAACCAATGAAAAGGATGCATATACTTAGATAGCTTATACCTTAAATTATATTTATTGCAGCTTACCAAATGAATCACAGAATGAAGCAGTTTTATTTGAATTTTGATCGGATACGAATGGTTTTGCAGACCTTGTCTAGAGTCATGTATATCAAGATTGGTTTAATATGCAAATGCATTTGCCTTTGAAAATGTCACATTCGTTTTTAAATGCAGAGCACCAGGAGCGTTGCATTTAAATGGAAAGTATGAAACAATTGATTTTCAAATACAAATGTAAGTTATAAAATGCTATCTTGCATCAATATAAAAAGGCCTCGACTGACATTGGAGCAGTTCTGTGATAACTACAAATGACAAGGGCAGTTTGTACAGGTTATGGTAAATGACTAAGGCTAGCAATCATGCAGGTTACATAACCACTGTAATTGATGAGTAGATCATTCCTGTTAGGGTACTGTTATGATGCATAATTTTCAACAGTCTATTACATATTTTAGCTGATCCTGCTATTAAAATTTCAACACCTTTTAAACTAAATAATAACATACTGGAGAGGCAAATGTTTACCAGATGTAATGGGCACCAGATGTAAATACATAATGAATCTGTTATGTGAAAATACAGACATACTTGTGGGCATAATATATTTGTGCATAATTTTTAAAAAATCCACTCAATATCTTTATGTAATACAGTGGTAGTCAGGGATGGGTAATAATATTATGTTATACTACTAATAAAAGAAATGGACAGGTTTTCAAAAGACAACGTAAGATTTATGATGAGAGTCAAAGGGACCCGTTATAATAAAATAACAGCCATTGCTTTTAGTATTTCAGCCATTGAATAAACAGGTTTGGGATAAAGTGTTTGTTTGATTATATTGAAACTTGAAACACAGGCAACAGCTGAAATTGTAGTGTAATTTGTTAATGCCAGATGCTGACATGGTCCAGCTGACACTGGGTAGTGTGTTTTAAAAGAGTGATGTATATCTGGGATAATTAACTCCTATTACAAATAAATAAAATATTTACTGATCTTAAAAGATATAATGAATAAATGCTGGACACACAATTCACACGACGTTTAAGATTTGCTGAACATGAAAAAGTTGAATCAAGCAAGAGCCACTTAGTGCGCCTTGTATTTTCTAAAATTAATATATATATATATATATATATATATATATATATATATATGTATATATATTCCAAAATATATTTCTGGTTTATATTGCAGGAACTCTTCATATCTAATTATGCTAAACTGCATTAATTTTTTTATGAAAATTCACTATTTTAGAATATATATCAATAATGTTATTTCAGGAAATCAATTAATTTGTTTTGTAACCAAAAACAGTTCAAATGCAAATGCTTTTGTAAGTGCATTTGCGAATGCATTTGCATTATGATTAGATATATTTTATTGCCTTTGCATTTGCATTGTTTTAATTTTCTATTTAAATTTAATTATTTGAAGCATTTGCTTTTGTATTTTAATGTACCGAGTTGCATTTGAAACCAACCCTGATGTATATACGTTCATCGGAAAAGCTTGTAAACTCAAGTGCTTCAAATTAAGTATTATATTGATTTTGGAACTGAACAGCATTTACACTTATAAAATATAAAAAGAGCGATGTTAAATCGTGTTATAGAGGGAACCTATTAGAATCAATTTCAGGAACACATACGTTGGTGTTATCCAAATACCTGAAGCTGTGAAATACGTTCGGGGGATGCAATATGAGATAACAGACAGTAGATAGGATAAACGTAGCAGTAGTTGTAAAAGCATCTTCAACATGATGAGATGCATACTACTGGTAAGAAAATAGTGAAGCAAACTTGGGGACTTTTGAGTTAATCTACACACATTAGTTAGTCCCTAAATATTCTAGACAGAATAAGCATGTAAAGCAGGAACATTTTGATAGCTTAATGGTTACCTTTTCCTTGAAAGGTTGGCTCCCCTGGTCTCATGAATACAGCGTCCTTTGTAAAATATTGTTGGTAGAAAAACGGTGTATTACTTCCGTAAAGGTTCTCGAATTCATCCAAAGCCGACCTTACGGACTGGACCGATGGTTCTATGGAATTCATTTAGTTAACATGGTCTTAATAAAAATGCAAAGTTAAATAAAAAACAACATAATAATTTTATGTTACTTGATCAGACTTTAGGTATTTGTAACAGAGACGTATTGGAGAAAATAGGGCCACAATTGAACATATTGGTCACTAGGAAATTATATTCACTTTCATTACTAGTGCTTTTCCTACAATGACTTGACATTATTGCATTCACTTTTTCAATGAAAATACAATTAACAATTCTGCCTGGCATTTTTGTTCTTTCTATTTTGTAAATTGCCAATTAAACAGCTTAACTTAAAAAGTGAATCTATCTTTTCTTTACGTGCTAACGAAAATAAACTCTTTATCAAGGGTATAGGTTGTCCAGCAAATCCTGATTCGTCTCAATTATCGGAACTGAATCGATATCATAGGACTTGGCCAAAGATAGGGTTAGGGTTTATTCTGTCCTTTTCCCTTTTGCTGATGTCCGGCGAGACGACCGAACGTTTGGCAGTAGTTAAATGCCTCAAAATGCATTGTCTTCAGCAGTTCATGCCTAGAGTTCGGTCAAGAAAAAAACCAGCAAGCCCTGAAATCTGTCCTGACGGAGAAGAGGAAGCATCTGATATTGTACAGGAAGCGAAAAACGAAAGCTGTGTGACATTGGTAAATATGTCGTGCATTTATAATGCGACCCACGTGAAAGGCTTTCTGTTTTGCTTCTTTATTGAAGTCACCTATGTCAAGAACACCTCATGAATAAGTCGAGAAATAATTGGATCCAGGCCACTGCTACGTGTGAGGCACTCAAAAACCATCGGAATCTGTTTCGGAGTTTCCAGTAGAATTTGCAAAAAGTCCGACCTATCGCTAGACTTTTTGACATTTTCGAGAGCAAATTACAAGCCAAAATGCTGGATAGTTCACATGAAATTTCAATTAAAAAATAATATGAACGTTTGATTTTGCATTTTTTTAAATATTTGCGTCCTTCATGAATCATTCGTATGAAAGTAAAAATCCACTTTAACTTTGTTCTAGTATAACCTTTCATCTAACAAAAACGCAGTTTATGCAATATGATATACCTCTTTGTCATTGATGATATTTAATGGATTTATAAAATATGTTTAAAAAGGCAAAGACTGAGATATTTTGAGTAATTTTTCACAAACACTATAATAATAAATTTGGGAATGACGTCATCGGTTTACGGTACCTTCTATGACCGCAGCTGAAAACAATCATGATCAATTTGCTTTTTAAAGTAGGTTTCGTTTGAATTTTTCAACTGTCCTTCCTATAAACATACTTTTGCAACGTTTTAGAAGCAAGTGTGCCCAATACAAAGAAACACAAACAAACACAATCAGGAAAAACCATAGATTTTGGTCAGAACCATCTTAAATCAGGCTTACTTATTTTTGGTATTTTTTTCAGCTGTTTTGTTTTTAACAAGGAAACTGTAGATACGTGTAAAATAGGTTACCTCCGACATTGATTCTGCCTTGAACTCCAGGATATTCAAAATGATTTGTCAGCAATGCCACGAGGCAGAACACAACAGATTTACGATCAGCCATGTTTCCTTATAACATCTGGAAAGACCTTTAACTAAATGTTCAATGACTGGAATATATAACTGAACCAATATTTCAATAATTAACTGCACTGCCTGACAATGATACATAAATCTGATTAAACTATTTTATTTAAAGAGGAATGCTCATGCTGTAATTAATATTTGACATGGAATTGTTCAAATTATATTAATATAATCGTGTGTCACACGCACTTATGGGGATGAAATATTGTGATTCTTTCAAAATACCAATGTTGGATCATGCATCCCACATTTGCACTTATCATCCATGGCTTAAGAGAAAACCCACTTTTAATAGATTTCGTATTTTTTTATCTATGCAATACCTATTTGATATTGTTGATATATAATGATTTTATATCAAATGATAAAATTTATGAACTGAGACTGTTTTGGGCTAATTTCATATTTCCAATCAAATGATTACTCATAAGTTATCGGAGACCATGTCATCGATTAACAGTACTTGCAATGGTCTCAAGCAGAAAGAAAAATCTACTAGCTTATATCTGACGCTCTGTTTCAAATATTCAACTAGTTTCCCTCACAAAGATATACGGTTTTGATGTGCATAAAGTATGTTTGCCGTGCAACTTCCAAACAAAAACGACCAGGAAGATACCTACCGATTTTAGTTAGTGACATCTAAGTTCAGCCTATATATTTTTAGAAAGTACCCCACTTTTCTGATTGTGAAGAAGAAAACTTTTGATATGTCTAAGGTTATATTCTGCCTTGAACTCCATATTATTCAGGATGATTTGTCAACAGTGCCAAGAAACATATCAAGAGAGTTCCACAAACAGCCATGACTCTCTCTGAAATCTCGGAAGACTTTCAAATAAATGTCCAATGGCTTAGAATTATGATTGGTCCATTATTATAATAATTTACAGCATTGTTTATATTAACAAAACTGGCTACACTTTCGTTTATTATTGAGGTTATATTAAAATCGCAAAAAGTCGGAATGAGTATACAAATTGAGTTAGCCAATTAATAAATGTATATCACATGCATGTTTGTGAATATGCTTTGACCCACACCCCCCCACCTCTCTCCGCAAAGCTTTCAGAATGATGTACATTTTCTCAATCTGACACACAAAAATAACAATATTTTCCAATCGAGACCTGAATCAATTGCAAATGTGGGGCTAATATCTATATAATTGATACTAAAGTAGCGAAAATTAGCTTTCAAATTAGTTTGACAGAACTATTAGTTTTTTAAAAAAGATTATTTGCATAATAAACAATGTCGCCCATATTGGAGAATTATCCATTTCTCATATACATGACGGCGATGTCATATTCAATGCATGTATGAAAATAAGAGAACATCTGATTTGAAAGCGGCACAACCTTAATTTAATAGGTTAATTCCGTTTGAAAGTTTACATTTTTGCATACGCCTGTCATTGTTCTTTATACGAAACTCCTAAGAAGATTCTCCTGATCAGGCTAATATACTTTATGTGTCGTGGATGGAAAACGCAGTCTTTTTTTCCGAAAGATTGCTAATATCTGAGTAAATTTGTACCAATATAGTTTTAGGTACAGGGAACTGAGTGTAGCTGCTGAGCATAAGTATAGCGGAAATTTATTTTGCCGGATTTGGTTGATTTTGCAGACTTGGTATATAGCAACTTGCTATATGTTCAAGGGGAAAAAGTATGTTAGCTGAAGTGATTCACCTGAAAAATAAGTTGATGTAGATTAAGCACCAATTATAAGCATATAACTCAAACATAGTGATCTGAGCTAAGGCCTACCGATATGCTGTAAAATCTTTCTGTACACTACTATTTATTTTTTTTTCTCCGTGTTCCAGAATAAAACAAATTATATCCATTCCAGAAACATACACGCTATTCTAAAACAAATACCTCATTTTACAGTTGTACTTTTCGAGAATGCAATATGTAACAACAGATTAACAGGATTAACGTAGCAGTAAATGTGAAGCCATCTTTACCATGACAAGATGAGAAATAAAAAAAGCTATCCTGAAGTTTTTTTTATATTTAATCTAGACTTATAAGTGAGCCCCAAAATAGTCCAAAGACATAATGAGCATGTAAAACTTTAACGGTCACCTCTTCCTTTATAAACTTGATATCTTTGTTCTCGGAAGCCTACGTTCTTCTTAAAGTAATTTTTGTAGGTAAAATATTAATAAAAAAGAACTAACAAAAAGACCTCAGGTAAACTATGTTACTTGATCAAACTGTGCTGTTTTATCAGAAGGTCCCGCAACTTGATCTATTCAAATTCTAGGAAAGCAAGGTTGATTCATATTCATTACCAGCACTTGTATTGATTTTCTTTATAATGTAACGTCTTGCATTTACCCTCTTGACAGTATTTATTTGTATTATGAAAGTGTTATATACATTTAAAAAAAATAACAGTACATTGGTTGTTCTATAAACTTGTAAAATTGACTCTAAACTCGTTCCCCATCAATATGTCCATAACTGACAACCGATGTTTCATAGAGGATCTGATGACTATTAATATTTACATTACAGCGAGCTTTTTCCTTTTTCACACAGGAACATCTATATCGACGATCCTGTGACTGTTCTTTAACCCCTGTTAAATGCTTTCATTGAGAGGTATGCATCTTTATAATGCTTTGACCCTATTTCCTCACAGTGAGGGTATTCCCTTTATGTTGATTTTCATGATTCAATGTTATGAATTCTATTGGCAGTTGACGTGGTCCTGCTTCTGTTGTGATTATCCAGTCAGCTCAAATTACAGTTGACCCTACTATATACCATGAGACGCTTATACCGGATGAACTTTTCC
Organism: Sipunculus nudus; assembly: GCA_026874595.1. Lineage (NCBI taxonomy): Eukaryota > Metazoa > Annelida > Sipuncula > Golfingiida > Sipunculidae > Sipunculus > Sipunculus nudus. The sequence goes on from CM049317.1 coordinate 2,936,922, forward strand.
CCAGGAAATTTACTTTCGGCCAGGCAGCTAGAATACCAGTTTTAATTTGTCGGCACTGTTCAAGGCTTATGTTTGATTAATTCGTTTCCAGGAATTCTTAACATAATAGATAAACATTGACTTTATTCAGAAGACATTTTTAATTCATATTTATTTTCATGTTCTATACAAAATGAGTGGCTTTCGAATGTATTCAACGAACATTATAGTAAATCTATATGTTCATAAATAATCCTAGGTTCTTCATATTTTACTTATTTCTGACATTAAGTGATTGATTTGATGAAAAAAAGTGGTTACGAGACCACGTTGAACAGCACTCATTCCTCTAACTATTTTGGAAGAACATTAAATTAAAATATAGTTCAATGCCTGGAAAATATTATTTGTCCATTCTTTTAGTGATACCTGTACTTTTTCAACGACATAAAATTGATGAAATCCTCGTTTATTTAGGTTTATATTAAAACTGTTTATGCCGATTTTTTTCAATTATTCAATTTAAAACAATCTACTTGTATATCACACGCACGTGTGTATAAGTATTTCTTTCTTTTCACTCGTAAAACTAAAATATTTTTTTCAAATTTCTTTTCTTACGTTTTAAGTTTTTTTTTTACGTCTAAGAGCCTTTATTTTGTTTGATTTCAGTCCGCACCCTCCTCTTTACTTAATTATGAATTCAAGACGAAAAAGGCACGTCTTAAACGTTGGAGTTGCCTTAAACAGATGTTGGATAAAGTCTGGTGGCCTCTAAGATCAAGATTTAAGTATATCATGCCTGTGTATCCCTTTCCCACAGCAAATTATGCAGCAAAATATCTGTCAAACCGAAGATTTATAAGATTCACTTGGCCAGACAAATTCTTAAAGAAGGATGTCTTGCTGCAGGTAGCCTGGCATTCCAAACATATATGCATGACTCTCCAATCGCCGCATATGTTAAGGTCGCGCTCCAAAGGGCATGCGGCTCATGATAACCACTGGCACAAATCTGACAATTCTGCAGTACACATATTTCAATGAACCTCATCAAAAGTAATTCAGACTTACCTCATAGGCCTAGGGAGCATGAGCGTATAACACAAACTACAATGAGATAAACAATTTAGACTGGGTCGAGGAAACGCATGAAAAAAAGAGACATGGAGAAATGTTAGGGCAGAGTACTTTTGGCTGAAACACAAACCTATTGTAGGTAATGTAGGTTTTATCTGATAAACCATAACGAGCACTACGGGAACCACAGAAGAATATAAACTGTTAAATAAGGAAAGTAAAAAATAATGCATTTTCTACCTGTATTTTATAACTAAAAGGCATATGGTTAAATTAACTGTATTTGGGAAGAAAATTAAAATAAATCAAACACATGTGCATTCATTTATCTGTCAAAAGGAACATTTGTGGGAACATAAATGATATTGTGTAAGTGATGACGCACATTCTTAATCTGGATTGGCTACCATGACTACAATAGAAGGATACCTACAGCTCGGTACAAGAATGTATGAAACCCCCTTGAACGCAAACATTTCCAACCAAATTCGGAATTATCAAGTTAACAGATTACAGAATGATAGACAAGGAATGTTCATGTTAATCAACATTAACGCTGGTTCCAATACTTCATGAACGCATGTGTTGCATAAGGTTAATTACTGATTTCATAATATTTTGACGCACAACGCATGTTAAGAATCGCCGATTCCAGGACCAAGTATGGGCGAGCGGGGAACTTTCACTTTCTGCCTCCTGATTGTGATGGCAAATTATCTTCAAGATTTTGGAGTTCAAGGAAGTAGCAATGGTAGCTAATTATACGTATATGTTAAACTATTTGATTGCTCATCTTTATCTCCCCTGTAGTAAAGGAAACTTATCCTGTTGGAATTATTTACATAAGTTAAAATAGTCGACAGGAACTTAATATATTTTTGATTTGCTTGAAATAACATGACAAGATGCATTCTTTTGGTGAAAAGACAAACTTTACACGATCATTCATGATTCCTTGTCATGATTTCTATTGACATTGATAAATGACGGTTTCCTGTTTATATTGTGCTACTCCAGTTTCCCCGAATACCAATATTTAACCTGATTTAGTGTGAGCTTATCGGATATGACGATTTCAAGGAATTCTCTTTATGCTGTTCTCCGCCAGGTCGATGGAATACCAGTATTGGTGTTACTGTAATGTGCGAAGCCTATATTTGATTTATTCATTTCTAAGAAATCTTTAAATGATATTCATAAAAAAAAATGAATAACCCACGGTTTCTAATATTCTACTTATGTTTTACCTTTGCAAACAAAAAGCCTCAGAATCCAAACCAGCTATTTTTTTACCTACTTAAAGGCTTATATCATTTTGGGTGTGACTTCGTTGTCTGTCTGTGTGAACCACTCTCGCGTGTACACACACACATACTGAAGGCTAACAATAATAACAGAGACCAGCACATAAAATAAACGTATTTTTACTGCGTTTATCCTATCTGTTATATAAAGGTATCTACTCTAAGGCAAAATAAGGAGATCTGTAGGAAATCCTGGGACGCCAACACGATCCCCTTCACTCTGACGTCATCACGCAGACCCAGGTCTTCTGTGCTGGACTGGTGCGCCCAGGTCCTCACCAACCGTATCTCGATACCTATCGTACAGTCCCTGACGAACCTCACTCCTCCTCCGCCGGCCACACACCTGCGTCCACCGTAAGGTGCTGGTCTGCAACTTTGCGCCTCACCAAACTTCCAGATGATTGTCTGCGTCTTTGCACCTCACCAGACTTCCAACCTCCCGGGATCTCCCCTTGTCCATCAGCTTGACGGTATACCCACTCTCTGCACCCACCTTGCTCTCGACCTCTCCTTAGTGGTCTCAAACGACGTAATAAGCTATCATAAAAAAATATCAACAGAATACTCATAACTCCTATGACAATTTCAAATACTTTGGCACGCATGCCATGAAATTTAATGTCTAGAAAGGTTTTTACGTTACGAATTACAATGAGCGCTCACTCAACCAGAACAGCAAAAACAAGCGAGAGATCGCATCCATGTGTAATTATGGGCAATTTTGTGAGGGGAAATTTTCAACGCGTCTCTTTGGGTTAAGAATTGCCCCAAATCTTATTATTATTAATCTAGCTGTAGATCTTTGCTTTATTTTAATAGGCCTTATAGAGATATTCTTATTGCAAAAATTTAATTTATCTACAAAATTTAGTCTTGGAAGCTCTCTCATGCTGGAACTTATTACACTCGTGTACTCAAATTATGACTATTAACGCGGAGTTATCACCCTACAGGTATGGCTTGTAAGTACCTGCATGAACCGAGTTAAAAGAAACATAGTGGTCCTCGTATTGAACCCTGTGGTAAAGATGAACTGCTGGAGGCAGAATCAGAGGTTCGATTAGATGTAGAAGCTTTGACGCAGATCGTTTGTTGAAACTTGAATAAGATTATTTATTTGTTAAATGTCAGAGCATCCTTACTCTTCAGACCCCACACGCGAGCGAGCGCCAAACAAGGGAGGTTCCCACAGCAACGATCCACTCCTGCGCTACACGAATCAGAATGTCAACAGACACATGTAACACTCCTGCGCACAAACATACAGACACCTGTAAGATAATCAATAAAATATATCGCGAGAATACACCCCAAGGGTTCACATTGATTTAAGGTGTACTGATGAAGGATATATATATATATATATATATAATTTGCTTCCATATGAGAAAGGAAAAATCCAAAATCATTGTGGGATTCCTAATAAGAGTCCTGATAGTGACTGTATGTCCTCGGGCATCCAGGAAGGTGTTAGTGTATAATTCAATACGCAGCTATTTGTTGCTAGAGCCGTAACGCGCTCGGAGTAAGCAAACACAACGAGCGCCATTAAGATCATACCTAAGAAGCTATATATATAGGCATTATACAATACATATTAACGCTGTACCTAACGCTGTGCCTGAGGTAAGAAATATTATATCAGTACTATTTAGGAGGTTTTCTATTTCATGGAAATGATATGGTAGAAATGTTAAATTAATAATAGTAATATTTTCGTTTTGTGACGTTGCTGGGTTATCTGTTGTATCTTTAGTTTGCCTTGTGTTAGCAGGAATGTTTGATTCAGGTTTCTTAACCTGGTTCGTAGGAAGGCCGTTTTAAAGGTTTTACTTTAAATTATCATCACTGGCTAAATGTTGTATTCATGAGGGTTACGATTATGATAAGTCATCCAAGCTGAAGGTATATTCAGGAAGCTTTACAGATACTTTCGAGGGCGGTGTTTATCAACTACACAATTGACTAGTGACAACTTTTCCTATGTGGAAAATTTTTCCATACGTAAAAACGTCACTAAAATATGGGATTTTTAGTGTGTACAGCGGGCATAAGTCCAGGGATATTAGGTAACATTCCCGAAAAAAAAACTTTCTAGACATTACATTTTCATAGCATGCGTGCCAAAGTATTTGAAATGGTCATAGGAGTTTTGAGTATTCTGTTGATTTTTTTTCTGATAGCTTATTACGTCGTTTGAGACAACTAAGGAGAGGTCGAGAGCAAGGTGGGTGCAGAGAGTGGGTATACCGTCAAGCTGATGGACAAGAGGAGATCCCGGGAGGTTGGAAGTCTGGTGAGGCGCAAAGAACCAGACCAGCATCCGGAAGGTTTGTGAGGCGCAAAGTCGGAGACCAGCACCTCACGGTCGACGCAGGGCTGTGTGTCCGGCGAAGCAGTAAGGTTTGTCAGAGCTAGATTATTAATAATCATATTTGGGACAGTTCTTAACCCAATGAAACGCGTTGAAAATTTCCCCTCACAAAAATTGCCCATTATTACACATGGGTGAGATCACTCGCTTCTTTTTGCTGTTCTGGTTGAGTGAGCGCTCATTGTAATTCGTAACGTAAAAACGTCACTAAAATATGGGATTTTAAGTGTGTACAACGGGCATAAGTCCAGGGATATTAGATAACATTCCCGAAAGAAACCTTTCTAGGCTGTAGATTTTCATTGCACGCCTGCCAAAGCATTTGAAATGGTCATAGAAGTTATGAGTACTCTGTTGATTTTTTTTCTGAAAGCTTTTACCCCGTTTGAGACCACTACGGAGAGGCCGAGAACACAGTGGGCGCAAAGAGTGGGTATACCGTCAAGCTGATGGACAAGGGGCATCCCGGGAGGTTGGAATTCTGGTGAGGTGCAAAGACGCAGACAATCATCTGGAAGTTTTGTGAGGCGGAAAGTTCCAGACCAGCACCTCACGGTGGACGCAGGTGTGTGGCCGGCGGAGGAGGAGTGAGGTTCGTCAGGGACTTTACGATAGGTATCGAGACACAGTTGGTGAGGACTGGGGCGCAAGAGTCCAGCACAGAAGAGCTGAAGACGTGTGTGTACACGCGCGAGTGGTTCAGCCAGACAGACGTCGAATATAAGAAACCGTGGGTTATTCAGTTTTTTTTATGAATATCATATAAAGATTTCTTAAAAATGAATAAATCAAATATAAGCTTCGCACAGTGCAGCAACACCAATACTGGTATTCCATCGACCTGGCGGGGAACAGCATAAAGAGAATTCCTTGAAAACGTCACATCCGATTAGCTCCTCACACTAAAGCAGGTTAAATATTGGTATTCGGGGTAACTGGAGTAGCACAATATAAACAGGAAACCGTCATTTATCAATGTCAAAAGAAATCATGACAAGGAATCATGACTGATCTTGTAAAGTTTGTCTTTTCACCAGAAGAATGCATCTTGTCATGTTAACGATGGCTTTACACTTACAGCTACGTATTACGTGTCCATTGTCTATTGTTATGTATCTTATCCCCGGGACGTATATCACAATTTTAGAATTATATATTTTTTTTCAACACCAATGTGTTTGTTCCTGTAAGGCACTCAATTAGTTATATTCCGAAACATAGCATATCAGTTATATGATTAGTATTCAAATTAATATAATGTTTCAGTTACATAGCTGGACAAAACCATCAAAATCACGTTAAATACAAAATAAAACTTTATATTTATTTACATTAGCTACTCTTATTTCCGTAAAGCATAAACAATTTTTGGCTCACCTTGACTCAATATAAGCCATTTTAAATAAGAATATGCTTTCTTTCAACGTTGCATACATATATTGGTCCGGTCAGAGAAATCCGCAAATCAGTTTCGTATAAAGATCTATAACATGACCTTGCAAAAAACGTGAGGCAAGCTCTATTATGATAATCACCTACCAACAGAACGAGCATATTGAATGATTCCCCTTTTAGATCAGATCGGCTTTTATCTTCAAAAACGCATTTTATCTGACATAGCCTTCATTTATGTGAGACATAGAAAATTCTCACACATAGGCGGCTTTATGTGTTATTCACACCAGTTATCTGGGAGAAGACGCAGCTGATGGATCTGTCAAACTAATTGGAGGTAAGTAAAAGTGTAAGGTAAATTTTCATTGAAGTTTCATAAGATAAACGTAGTTTACCACAACATATATAAAAGCAAAGGATCGTGAATCGTGGTCTGATGCATTTATCCGTGTAAATTTAATAACATCGAACTTCTTCCATCTGTACCATTATGAAGCCTGAAAGTACATAGTTAATAAAGTAGTCATTACTTTCGTATTTAATTCGCAGAAGCATTTAGTGCTTCTTTACAAGTCATGGCCTTAGCTCGACTTGGCACCAAGGAACTGGATACATTATAGGTATAGCTAAATGTGGTTTGTAATTCAGCTTGAAATAACTTTTAGTTGTGGTCGATTATTCATACAGCAACGGCACATTGGTAAAATTAGACCTGATTTAAAATCTGTTCCCTTTCTTGTTTCCTAAGTTTGTGGACGTATTGGTGTTTCAGCAATTATTTTCATTGATAACATTTCCATTGGTACAGCTGACGAACATTACATATGTTTTTAGGACAGAAAACATAAATTTGTATTCAATAAATTACCTTATCGTACGTCCCTGCACTCGTACAGTTTTACTACTTTAAATATTTTTATAATGTTTCGTGTCTATCAAATAATCCAATCTTGTCAAAGGTGCCCTTCGTCGCTAGAAGAGGGGGATGTCAAGTTTTGTACGCGGACTCGTGAGCACAAGGTAGTGGGATCGCGTCAAGACCTGGCCGCCATCTGAGCAACTGAGTTAAGTTTTCACCACAACCATGCGCCTTTTCCACTAAGGGGTAAATAGTAAAAGATTGGGGCAGGCAAATGTAATATAACGTTATATTACCGTGTGTGACTGTTTAGTTGATTAATCCACCCCCACCCCCCCCCCCCCCCCGCGGGGATATACAGGTAAAAGGCCCAAAACACCAGGTGCCAAAGTACAAAATTGAATGACTGTGACGTCACTGATATCAGACCATAACTTTCCTACATTTACAGCTCTTACCTTTACCATTTCCTTTACTCTTGTATGAATCACGTACTCTAAATCAGACTACAGAGAAATGTGTCATCCTTAACTTGGTAGTGAGCTTCTAAAGCTCCAACTAACGATGAGCTTTGCTTGCCTCATGTTTGGACAGGAAGCTAAAAGAAGGTTGTGGCATGTATACATTCTATAAAATAAGACATAACTCTTTGGTAAAACATCAACTGACAGAGGGGCAGGTAGAAATTGACTACGGCTTTTCCTTACCTGTGCGATCATAATAACATCAGAGAAGTCTGAGCAGAAATTATCCAGTACAACATTAGGTTCATCAAAGGGGCATCACTCACGGCTAATACTTGCAAATTTACAGAAAACTTTTCGTTCTCCCACTGAACCACAACATTTTATTTAGATATTTCTTTAAAATTTTATATCCATGTAGACCTCGGATTATTATGTGAATAAGAAAAACTTGAATTCTGGAATGCGTCAGGATGCTATTGGACAAACTCTTTAAGAACATTTATGTTATGTTACTGTTGGAGTGCCAGCCAAGAGACAATATCGCACGCATACTTTCATAAACGAAAAGAAGCTCTACTGTTCACGGGTTTTAGTATAAGTCACATGCCTATTTTAAAGACTTTCAGCAATATAAAATTATAGTTAATATTTCATGCTTTAAAACAAGATAACTTTTTGACTGTTTATATTCAGAGAGCATGGAAAACTTTTCCAACGTTTTATGAATAAGAATCACACCAAGGACAACATTATTAACAAAAATATAAGAATAAGACGAATAAAAATAATAAAAAAAAATGTTAATAATATGATTTTAAAGACAGATTGATCTTCTTCGGTTGACCAGATTCCAGAACCAAACCTGCTGATATGAACATGGCGAGAGTGATTGTTTCCATACATATGTGCCTTGTCTTCCTAATACATTTACATCGATGCGGTACCATTTATTAATTTTTTTCCCTTCAAGAATGAGTCCGTTAAACTTCACAGATCTCGAGTTTACAAGGGACTAGAATCCTGCTTAACTAAATTAAATTTTAATCTTCGGTTTTTTTTTTTGTTTGGTTTTGAAGATGAGCAAGGAAAGGTGAAGAACCTGACGATATAAAAGGTGCATTGACAGGCGCACGGTGTCTGAAATGTAACATATAAAGCTCATTTTAAGCATAGAGTAACGGACACGTGCCCAATATCTTTTTGTTCTTAGAAATGGAAAGACGCTTAATAATCTGTATGATTAAAAATGAAAGTGAAATTTCCCCGCTCGCCCATTCTTGGTCCTGGAATCAACGATTCTTAACATGCGTTGTGCGTCAAAATATTATGAAATCAGTAATTAGCCTTATGCAACACATGAGTACATGAAGTATTGGAACCAGCGTTAATGTTGATTAACATGAACATTCCTTATCTATCATTCTGTAATCTTTTAACTTGATAATTCCGAATTTGTTTGGAAAGGTATGCTTTCAAGGGGCTATCATACATTCTTATAACGAGTTGTAGGTATCCATCTATTGTAGCCATGGTAGCCACTCCAGATTAAGAATGTGCGTCATCACTTACACAATATCATTAATAACCCACAAATGTTCCTTTTGACAGATAAATGAATGCACATGTAAAACATAACTTTGATTAATTTTAATTTTCCTCACTAATACAGTTAATTCCGTGGTGATGTTTAGAAATCATATTCGTTATTCACATTACGCTTTAAGTGGTTTCCTCCTTCCAAATGTCTGCATATAAAATGATGTGGCCAAGTGATTAAATTAATCATATATTGTTCATGTTTATAAGCATTTATTCGTATATTTTTTGAAAGTTAATTTTCGCTACTTAAGTGTCAATTACAGAGGTATTAGCGCCACATTTGCAAATGATTCAGGTCTCGATTGGAAAATATTGTCATTTTTGTGTGTCTGATTGAGAAAATGTACATCATTATGAAAGCTTTGCGAAGAGAGAGAGAGAGAGAGAGAGAGAGAGAGAGAGAGAGAGAGAGAGAGATGGGGGTAGGGGTGGGGGGTGGAATCAAAGGACATTTACAAACATGCGTGTGATATACGGATACATTTAATAATTGGCTAACTCAATTTGTATACTTATTCCAACTTTTTGCGATTTTAATATAACCTCAATGAAAAACAATAGTGTAGCCATTTTTGTGAATCGTTTTCAAACAATGATGTAAATTATTATAATATTGGAACAATCATATTTTTAAGCCATTGGACATTTATTTAAAAGTCTTCCTAGATTTCAGAGGGAGTCATGGCTGTTTGTGGAACTCTCTTGATATGTTTCTTGGCACTGTTGACAAATCATCCTGGATAATCTGGAGTTCAAGGCAGAATATAACCTTAGACATATCAAAAGTTTTCTTCTTCACAATCAGAACAAGTGTGGATCCTTCTAAAATATATAAGCTGAACTTAGATGTCACTGACTAAAATCGGTAGGTTTCTTCCTAGTCGTTTTTGTTTGGAAGTTGCACGTCAAACATACTTCATACACATCAAAATCGTATATCTTTGTGAGGGAAACTAGTTGAATATTTGAAACAGAGCGTCAGATATAAGCTAGTAGATTTTTTTTTCTGCTGAGAACATTGCAAGTACTGCCCAAAACGGTCTCGGTTCTTAAATTTTATCATTTGATATTAAATCATTATATATTAACAATATCGAATAGGTATTGCATAGATAAAAAATACGAGAACTACCTAAAAGTGGGTTTTCTCTTAACCCATGAACGATAAGTGCAAATGTCGAATGAAAGATCCAACACTGGTATTTGGGAAGAATAACAAGATTTCATCCCCATAAATGCGTGTGACACACGAATACATTAATTTAATTTGAATAATTCCATGTCAAATATTAATTACAGCATGAGCGATATCCTCTTTAAATAAATTTGCAAAATCAGATTTATGTACCATTGTCAGGCAGTGCAGTTAATTATTGAAATATTGGTTCAATTATATTTTCCAGTCATTGAACATTTAGCTAAAGGTCTTTCTAGATGTTTAAAGGAAACATGGCTGTTCGTCAGTCTGTTGTGATCTGCCTCGTGGCATTGCTGACAAATCATTTTGAATATCCTGGAGTTCAAGGCAAAATCCATCTCGGAGGTAACCTATTTTTACACGTATCTACAGTTTCCTTGTTCAGAATAAAAACAGCTGAAAAAATTACCAAAAATAAATAAGCCTGATTTGAGATGGTACTAACCAAAATCTATGGTTTTTCTTGATTGTGTTTGTTCGTGTTTGTTTGTATTGGGCACACTTGCTTCAAACACGTTACAAAAATTATGTGTATAGGTAGGACAATTGAAAAATTGAAACGAAACCTCATTAAAAAGCAAATGGATCATAATTGTTTTCAGCTGCGTTCACAGCAGGTACCGTAAACCGATTTCGTCGTTCCCAAATTAATTACTATAGAGTTCGTGAAAAATTACTAAAAATATCTCGGTTTTTGCCTCTTTTAAACATATTTTATAAAACCATCACATATCATCAATGACAAAGTGATATATCATAATGCATAAACCACGTTTTTGTTAGATGAAAGGTTATACTAGAACATTTTCAAAGTGGATTTTCACTTTTCATATGAATGATTCGTGAAGGACGCGAATATTGGGTAGCTCAAACGCAGTGAGGACGACCTGTACAGGACATAAGGGGTTTCCGGGCATGCGTGGTAGAGATATTTGTTAGGTCCATTTTTTAGTTGAATAGTCTTTGTCCACCGAATATGAACTTCTATTCTCCAATGATAAAATGATATATCCTTTCGTCGGAGATGCTTGCGATCATTGAATGACCAAGCCGTCACAAGGACGTTCCCGCGCCGCAACATGGTAAATAAAATAAAAGGGAGACCACAATATTTGCCACGCACACTGTTTGAACATCTAGCTGGGGCAACATTCTCCACAGGATGTCAGATGTAATTGGCAGCTTTCTACAAGGGGTTTTGCCTAGGCTAAGTCGCATCCCTTTTAGGAAACTCTACGGCTTAAAGTTAAAACACATTTTATTAAGAAAGTTCCGTTCCAAATGTACAGCGGTAATTATTTTCATATATAGACAAACTCTTCCTTCCTTTAGTGTTATGTCCGACATAACCTACATAAGAAATCGGTAATACTGGTCCTAGCAAGTAACACATCGCCGTACAAAAGCCAAGGTAAGTGCGTCTGTGAGTCAAATACAACGCCTCGGGATTGACCACAGTGCACGCATGTCTCATCAGGAATTCGTCATTGCCGAATAGAATATAGGAACAGCACAACCTTTGAGCGATCACAATATCTTGGAAACAGTAAAAAAACTACGATGATACAGCCCGTCCGACCTCTGAACCTGAGGATATAGTTCCCCCACGTCCGCACACATCCGCCTAAGTCCATCAGGCCATGAAGACCATCTTATGATATTTCGAGAGCTCAAACTACATTTTATATTTTGACCGGATATATTATATATGTATACCTTCTAAATAAATTGTTCAAACTGTATTTTTCTATAGTTATTTGTAATTTCTTTCTTTCTATGTGAATAGAGTTTTATAAATGTATAAAATGTTGTTTTATATATGACAAGTTAACGACGAGCCTAAGAAATGCATGGCCCGATTTTTGCTACCCTGCCCATCCTATTTGAATCACTCGATCAACCGTCATTCTCGCTTACCGCCGTAAATCCACCCAGTCCCAAGGTTGGCGAATGAAAGAGGTTATACTGTTCAATATTATTGTCGAAGAAGTATAGATCTGTTGAGCACTTCACCGTCTAGCGCCCTTTCTTGGCCAACTGAAACATACTAATTTTATAAGATTATAATCTCAGATAATATTTATGTTAACACGACTAGGCTGAATTTTTGGGCAACCCTGATTCGCCATCAGCGATTGTTTTGTACACTACTGGATAATTAATACAGAGGAGCTGAAAATTAACTGAGCTGAAAACTGCCGAATGCAAACAGATTTTCCGGAGCAATTCTATGGCTATGGTGTTTTTCCATGATCATTTGATAATTATCGAAACTGGTGCCATATTATTACAATGTACGTATAGCTCTCATTTGTCCAGTAATGAGCCCACTGCAGCACTGCCGGTTCCAGCGCAGGGACAACTTAATGCTTGATACGAAAATCGATAGCTTATGGCTTGTTCTTAGCTCAGCGGGAATAGAGACGTCCCCCCTCCCCCCCCCCCCCCCCCGAAGAACGCTCCGGTAGCCTCTGTACATGCGTAGGTACACACCGGCCAACCGGGGAAATTATCCACCATAGAAGTTCTGCCGTTGAAATACTCCATGCAACTTAGCCACAATGCAATATCCTTTTCACTTCTAACGTTACCCGTGTCTTATGCTATGGTTTGTTTAAAGTTTACATTTTATCCAAAATATTCTGTAAATGGAAACACCAACCGTATAAACATTGCATTGCCTAGTTCACTGGCCGTCTAGGCTCATAAAGTCTTTCTTAGTAACTGTTTGTTTCATATTAAACCGTGAAAATATCTCTTGTAGTTCTTTATTTTAATAAGAAAGTGAATTTTTTATATTGCTGCTTTCAAGGTGAATACCGAGAAACGTCAAAACTGTCCGGGCGCTTCGACTTTCTTTTAGTTAATTTCTAAATTCAAACTGACGCAGAACATACAATAATTCAACAATTTTTTTCTTTGCATGCCTCATATGATTTTTTCAACGCAGATAAAGTCGTCCAGATAAAATAAAATATTCTTGAAACCTCTGTCACTTCGTGATGCGCCGGACAGCCTGGGATAATGTATAAGAGATGAACGGAGATTTTCGAGCGCCAAACTGAAGCCGACAACCTACAAGAAAAACTGGCTTACTAGTACCTGTAAATTGCTAACTAATCCCAGTTGCTCAATATTGGTATGAATGTTTTTTAACCACTCTATATGCGTTTGACGAATCAACCTTGGCTACATAGTTAAATGTCTTAATTAAGTCAACAGCATTTTGGACTGATTATTATCTCAATGAATTTTTGAAAGTATAATCATTTAAGTCTGACAACTTTTGACATGTTTAATACGTATCTGTTTATTATTGCCAGATAACGGAGCATACTTAACCTTCTTAGCCACAGCGCCTAGAGCAGAGATGGTATACGGCGGTTGTGAAACGATTCTAAATCAACCATTGGCTATTTTTTTTTCCTGAAACGTAGCTTCTACATGCTGTTTAACATCATATGCAGTTGTAGATTTACAATAAATAATTAATACCGGCGAGGAATGGTCTATTGTTTCATCTGAAATTTTTAAAATAGGTTCGCTTTCCCATTTTGAATAAAATCCCTACCCGGGTAATCCTCTGGTAATAATTGTATCCACTAATCTAAGCAAAGTGATCCCTCTGAGTTGACGTATCCGTGTCTTCTGGTAGAAACTGCGCTTGTGTTTGTTGGCTAGGCTTACTTTTATCGAATACGTGACGATATTTGCCACCATAATCAAAGAGACACTTGCTGTCGCGAGGTTTAAACGTTTACATTCGGATAATAGCATTATTTGTTTATCATCCATCATGTTAACGTTACCTGGCCTGCGTTGAGTGTTCGTTCCCTGTTGCACCCAGGGAGCTGGACTTCCATATTCGCTTTCCGAGTGTCCAATTTAAAGCCGTTCTCTGCCTGACACTCCCTAAACTGATAGCCAAAATCAAGTAAGTTTTCTCAACCAAAGCGAGAAGCAAGATTATACACCTGAGTAGTATTTTCGAGATAACAGCCAGTCTCATCTATCGCCAGTTCTTCAATATGAATAGAGTGCGATATTAGTCTAATATTTGCTGTTGATCACTCTTCTATAGATATACCACTGTTAGGGTGATCATCATCACCTTTAGCTACATGATAACTGATAACTTATATTCATTGCGATAATGGTTGTCTCCGAGGCCGACTACGCTTTTTATACGTTCAGACAGGAACTGTATTATATGTAAGGCCTTTCCATTTGTAGTCTTTATTGTGCACTGAACGAGGGTCTAATTGGTCAACAATCTCACTACCTCTACGCACCGTTGATTTCCCTTGTGAGTGGATATTTACTGTGTTTTTTCACAACTCCAGGGTGTTAAAAGTTCAAGAAAGTCTTACCTTCGGAATGGAGTTGTTCCGCCTGCCGCCTTATATCATTAGTTGTCACCCGTGGCTTCTTGTCTATGACAAGAAGGTTGCCTTGAGTGGCCAGATTTCGCTGTCCCTTGGTTGGAGCAAGGTAGGAAACATCGCCTTCTCCCAGTAAATCGAGAGCACGCGCAGTGGTAAAATTTTCGCAAAATGGCCGTTGTCGTTTTGTTGAGGCCATGTTTGTCGCCCCATTTTGCAAGTACGAATAAAGCTATATCTTCTTTCGGGGAAACCTGTTGCCCTCTTTTATGGGGCTAGCACTTCCTTGTTACTCATCTTGAACCAGACCCTATAAAATTGTTTAAAATTCGGTAAAATGCTGGACATAAAATGCAGAAAATAGTGAAGCGCTCGTTCACTGTGACAGTGACAACAAGAGAAAAGACAATTTTAAATACAGGGGTTGAAAATAAACATTTAAAGTATTTTTTCGAAAGGTGTTGCGGTCCAAGAACCAATATTACCAACATCAATTCATTGACGAATGAAAGCTCTCCTGTTCACGGGTTTTAGTACAGTCACATACCTTTTTTAAAGGTTTTTAACAATTTAATGCTGTTTGTTATAATTCATGTTTTAAGATAACTACATGCAAGAGTCTGTGGAAAGTTTCTTGCGCTTTATGAATAACAATGGCATCAATAACAATAATAATAATAATAATAATAATAATAATAATATCATTATTATTATTATTATTATTATTATTATTATTGTGATGTATTTAGAAACAAACATGCGTCATTGTAGAACACACACAGCAGGTTGACCTGAATATACATTTAATTAATCCATCTAATTTCGGCATGCATCGCGCCGTTTCCAGCGTAGTTAATACGAAAAATAGATTTCATTAGATTTTGGTTCCTGGACACCATACCCTTCAACGCCATAAAGAATTCATGCAAGGTCAATTATTTTCTTTACACAAAATAAAGGAAGCATATTCAGTAAGCGATGTAGTATCCAAAGTACGAGTAAATAACTAAGCTAAATATGGTATAATATTTTACATCCGAATATGATCGCTACACAATTTAATAGCCCAATCTAACTACTGGTTTACGAGTTCTACGTCACACAGTCCCCTCTAGCTCTAGCTCCTGTGCCTCATTCCTGGATCTCCTGTTAACATAGAGAAGCACACGTCTCTCAAGGTTTAAGACTTTCAGGAGATTTTGACCCCTCGACTTTTTCCGTGGCAGGCTTGACTTGTGGGAACATTTAGTCGTAATGTCGCCTCACATGCCGGCCATCCTCTCCATGCACCTTGAAGGAAACAGGGCAGGCTTTCTCCTCCACCATTCCTGGAATGTTGCTGGATCCTTACTGAGAGTAGTTTCTGAAATACACATGATCTGCATGAGAAAACTGGTTACCTGAACAAAACTCCTGCGCGTTGGTGCCCTTGAAACTGTCTGCCTGCCCTTCTTGCATTTTTGTACATGGGATTGAAGTGATGTTAACTTAGGTCAAACCGCAAAATAAATCGGTGTTTCATCGGCAGTTCACAAGGAACTACACCAGTTGTCGCATGAGGAGTAATTCTTTAGTCAAACAAAATACTAAACGAATTCTCCCCAACGATCCTACCATTTTGCCCATGCGCTCTCTGAAAAGTTTCACAGCTCTTTCAACGGTACTATAAATTCCATTTCTAATAAGAAATTCACGAATTTCAGAACTGGTAAAGCAAGCAGCGTTGTCAGAAATGATTGTGTCTGGAAAACACAAAACACACTCCTGAGTTTAGCGATGGTAGCAGCCGATGTGCTATATTTAGTAGGAAAACAATCATCCACTTTGGAGCATTAATAACAACAAGTAACAATCTGGCCTTCCATGGGACCAGTGTAATCAATGTGTAGTCTGGACCAGGATATTCGGCTACTCCCATGTGTGTAAAGGTTGTTGATACGAAGAAAATGATCTAGCTGACCGACAAACCCTACATGTGCTAACGACCCGCTCAGGAACCTTGTCCATATTTAGCCACCATATGTATGCTCTTGCCAGGGCTTTCATTCAGGGCTTAAAAGATCTAACGAGACCAAGGAAATGATCTCTATCCGTCAATCTCCGAATATCAGCGTCTGAAATACCAGAATAGGTTAGGTGTTCCAAATTCACTCTTCTTCTCCATCAGTAAATTATTGTACACAGAGGATCACCTTGACAAGCAGTCCGCGTTCGGCATTTTCGATTCAGATGTGTAAAAAATCCCATAATCAAAGGCAAATAAAGTTAGTGACAAACGTATAATCCTACCCGAGGCCATTGCTGGAACAGCCTTCCATTTTCCTTATAACCCTGACGAGGGTTTTACATCAGTGCGGATTTCCAAGCGACAGCCAAAGAAAAACTTGGAAAGTTTTCCTTATGACTACACAAATGCAAGCGCCTCCTCTTCGGTCTGTGAATAATTCCGTTCTGCAACGGACAACGTGCGAGAGACATAATGCTCAGGTCTTGTACTTCCATCCTCGAAGCCCTGTTCAAGTAGGGGCTAACACTTCAGCAGCATGGGAGAGAAATTTATCGTAGTACTTTACCATATCCACGAATCTTAACAGCTCTTGCTTATTTTCTGGCATAGGAAAATTCCTAATGGCAGCGACATTTTCCTCAAGTGAGTGTATTCCAACTGGGGCAAAGGATGCCCCAAGTAACGCACTTTTGGTTGCATAAAACACATTTGTTTCTAAAAAGCTCAGGTCAGACTCAGACAGTCTCTGAAGTACTCGTTCCAATGGTTTGACTTCCCAGTGATTATTATATCATCAAAGTAAACGGCACAATACGGGATTTCAAAGAGGACATTTTCCATGGTTTTCTGGAATATTCCAACAGGACTGTGGGCTCTAAACTAAGTCTTGTGTGAGCAAAAGGTCCTCTGTGAGTATTGATCACCTTTAATTTCTGTGCATTTGCAGATAACTTCACTTGGTTGTAGGAATGGCTCATATTTAATTTTGTGTATAACTGGCCCCCTGGCAGCGCCGATTAGGGAAGGGGTAACGGGCCATATCAGCAGCTTTATAAATAGTTTCGGTTTAATAGTAAACGTTTGCCATCGGACTTCACCACAGAAACGATAGAGCTATCCCACTCTGCATGTGTAATAGGTTCAATTACACCTGTGGACACTAGACGCTGTAGCTCCTACTCGACCACACTGCGCTTATGACAAGGAAGCGTGCGCGCTCGTTTGTACACGGGCGTTGCACCTGATTTCAGAGGAATTGACACCTCAACCCCTTTTAGGCAACGCAGGTCTTCCTCAAACACATGACCGAATTTTTCACAAAGTGCACTGGCCGCATCAACAATATCTGCTGGGTCTGTAACGACTGTGTTAACAGTTTACCAGTCAATGCGTTAATGACGTAACACGTTTCTTCTTTGAAATTAGCTTCGACCTCCTCGGAAAATAACAAGGGACAGCTTATTACTTTGTCCCTAATATTTTACGTTCACAGCTCCTAATCCAGCTACATCCAGCTCTTTCTTGTTATGATCCCGAATTTTTATGCTTGATGGGTGTAGCTTATTTTTGGATTCTTTCACTAGCGCTTAGTACACATTCCCCGATACACGAAACAACTGCACCAGTATCAATCCAGATATAATTCCATATTCACTGGTTCGCGGCATTTTTTCCTCCTCCTTTCGGATTTGTCTCTAAATCTACACTTATTGCTAGATGATTTGTTGCATTGCAGCGTAAACAATATCTTTCCGCGCCGACAGTCACTTGCTTTGGTGAATGCGAGACAGAGTTCTTATATACTGTGTGTTTGGCGGTACTGTTTTTGCCATCAATCATTCAAGGCCTACCCCATACACTTTTTGAACAAGACACAGCATTCACTTGAGCTGGGGTCGGCTGGAGGTAGAGTGCCTTAGCAAAAATTAGTCCAGGCTCTCTGTCGCTTCTAATAGATTTGATACAATGGCCTAATTTCTTATATCTGCCATAAGTTGGTCAACAAGCATTTGCTCGAAATCAGTTTGCAGTGTCTCAGAGTGTCGACCTTCGCCACTCTGAAGTAGGATTCTAACAGTCTTCTTCCTGTCCCATGAAACTTATGATTTTCCTGGATCCCTTCCTCGACGCCAAAATATGACATATTTAGCAAACAAGCACGAAATATCGAAGAACACACACAACAGCATGAAACAGTAAAAGCAGCTTGACCTAAATATACATTTTATCATACATCTCATCCCAGTATGCGCCGCGCCGTTTCCGGTGTAGTTAATCCCCATTAAAAACTATAAACGGCGTTAGCTGTTGGTTCCAGAGCACTATCATTATTAAGTTTTTAATTCCTATTGTTGTCCTAAGTTCAGAAACAAAACCGCTGATTTGGACACGGCTGGACTGAAGGACCTCACCGTCGATATCCGGACATGTATACCACGACATCCTATTACATGTATAATAGATGCGGTACCGTTGATTGACTTTGTTCCTGGACAAAATTAGTCCGTTAAAATTCACAGATCGTGAGTTTGCCAAGTCCACCTTCTACGAGTCCAAATAACTCGGAAACCGATACAAGTCCGAGTCCGAGTCAAATACACATCTCCTGGATCAGAAATGTTAAATAAGCCATTTACATATGAAGCAACGCATTATTCCCGATGGCTTAACATACTGAGCAAGTGATTCCCGACCGACATCACATTTCCCTTACCGCAAGGTCATTGTTGTTCTACGCTGGGAGTACATTTTCTTTAGGTCACTTTAAACTGTGTAGGCCGTGGGCCTTCGTATAACTCTCGGCTACCACTGCAATGCTGTCTATATATCGACATTCACTTTCACTGCCTCATTCTCGAAAACACAAAGAGATCCTTGCTTGAAATACTGCTTACGCATCAGCAAGTCGATTAACACAATAAGGTCTTGTCTCTTTGATCGAATAATCGAAGCACCTGCTTAGTCATACCGCAAACTGACTCGAAGTTTCGCCACGCTCTGGCTTTCAAGTACGAATTTTTTTGCGACATTCTTCCTCATTCATCTGTTAACGCTTTAACGCCGCTTACTTTAGCTCGTCGTATTTAATGGCATCGAAAATAGCTAACTGTATGTAGGTTTCATGTGCCTTGCCATGCAACAATATACCAAGCCCAACTATCCCGGTCGCAAACGGCGGGAGATCGAGTTTCGGGAAAAATTCCCAACTACTTATTTGTTCACTATCGCTCCCATAGCCTTTACTACCAGTCTCCTTACTGAGGGGTGCCTTCAATTTCAGCTCTTCTGTCTCGTGAGTTCTCTGAGCTTCACGTTTACGCTCTGCTTCTTCGCGTCGGCGCTCTATCTCTCTCCTGCTAGCCTTTTCACCTCGCTTGGCGTCTTCCCGTCATTGTACCCTAACCCTTGTTCACACTCGACAATGGACTTCAAGGACTCCATGGTAATGGCTAAAATGACCGATTATACAAATAAAACGCACATAATACACATATTATCCGCAAATGTAAACACAAAGCGCTGACGAACCTGTGGTATCACTTCGATCACACATGGGATGCACCAAAACAAACAAAGACGTACGCCTTACGAGACCAGCACGTAGGAAAAAAATCAAGTATGCAGGTGCGTTGCCTTTGAAGTCTAAAGGAAACAATGCTTCTTCAGGCAACTGACTAATTCTCATGGAATTTAATGAAAAAAAGTCAGTTTTCAACGCTAACATTGATACATGATACTTCACATTTATGTACAACAAATTATAGAAACAATCATCTGGCAAAACTATCCTTAATTGAATGTGATATAAAATAACTAAGTGCACCAAAGGTCTCGTGAATATATATATATATATATATATATATATATATATATATATATATAATATATATATATAAATATATATATCCCGATTGGTGCATTAATTTAATTTATATAATTTTATTTTTAAATCATATCCATCTCAAATGCTATTTAATAGAGCACACATAATAGTGGTTCTTATGAGTTGAAGTCATGCTAGTGGTGTCATATGGTTAATTAACAGTATACAGACTAACCACGTCTCCAAAGGTTCCAAGAGGAAACATGGGTACTCGGGGAACATCACTTCAACGTCTCATACAATTGCTGTCAATTAATCCTTAAAGATTTGTAGTTCAAAGGTGAAACAAAGACCCAGGGTTGTCTGCCTGATCTTTCAGCCCTGTTTATCCTTTCGGCATTTGTCGGCTTTTCGAGGAGCATTCAACGAAAGCAACTATAAAAATGATTCGTTCTTTATTTGCCTGCCGCCAATGGCCAGTAACTATACGTTCCTGTGTCACCCTTGTTATAAAATTCGGAGTAGGAGTCTTAGCGCAGTCGCCCGTCAGAACGGTACGCGAATACGCAACCCCGCGGTTACAAGTCCATCGCCCCCATTACGCCAGCATGCTGCAAGAAATCACGATGTTTTTGAATATCACTGCTATATCTGAATTTAGCATAAGTAACATATATATTGTTTATTTTGGTTCCCAATCTGTATACCATCTTACCCCGATAATCCTTAGGAAATTACTTATCAGCTCAATCTGCCAGAAACGTTTCTTTTGCAATCGAGCACTGCTCACGGTAAAAGGTTGAAATAGTATTTCTCTATATGTCTTTGTCTTCAAATCACACACAGAAGGCGATAAGATATTGTAAGTAATAATCAACATAATTAAAGACTTAAATCACTAAGATTGTCGAAAGATACGGGATAAAATTACGCGTTTTCTTCGTTTAATGAGGTTTTGTACCATTTGATAAGTTTTTAAAGATGGTTTTAGCATAAGGATATCTCTGATGTTTAAACCTTTTCCGCTTTTTTGTCACAAATTATAGGTACTTGGCTTAAGTGAATTGTGGCTTCAGGTTAAATTATCTACAACGATGCAACTAAATTTGTTATAGGTCTAACTAAAATAAACGAAAAAAACTTGTACTAGTTAAAAGCAGATATTTGTTTGATGAACATTAATCATATATGTGTTTTGTATTGTTTTTTTATCTACAGGTTTCAATTATGAACGCAGTTTGGTTTTAAATGCAGGTTACGAAATTACCTTAAAAGTTATGTAATTGAAAACGGACTCACACTTAGTGTCATAAGAACATTATAAATTACCATGTAATCATCAAAAGTTAAGAATGAAAAGAAGTGAAATATAATTTGGTCGCTTCAGAGAACAGAAATGAACTGCTTGACAAATTTTTTACAGGTCGCATTTTTCCCAAGTATCGTTCGGTTTACCTAAGTCTTGCAATTCATTCTGTGGATCATCCATGAAATATTTACAACAATAAGAAATCCTCTCTAAAAAAAACCGGTATACCAGCAGATCATACCAAATGTCCTGTCATTAAATTGAATCTTATTGAATGATCAGTTTTTTAAACTCCTGTCAGCCTTGTTTCTTTGCAATAGAAATATCAATAGGTAGTGTATTTGACAAGGGTAAGTGGTAATTAAACTTTCGACTCATTTATATCGGCAATAATGTCAATATGATTTAAGGGCAGTGTGTTTTTTTGCAAGTCACTCATCTAAAAAAAGTGTTTATATTATACTATATAGTCCTTATGGTCATTATGATGCTCGGTAATGTTCCATTCATGTCATTGAATGACCGCCAACTGTTGAACCCTGCTAGACTGGGACATCTAATATGAATAAGTTACCCGAGCCTTTCCTAATTGGTGACAACTGTGTTACCGTTGCCAAAGCATTCCTTGAATGCAGCTTAAAGTTTAACATTGTAAACCAATTTTGCAAAATAAAATGCTTTAAAAATATTTAATAAACACTTTAGAATTTAAAGACCTAGATTGTTCCAAAACGTATAAAAATAATTTTTATTAAAATAACATTTTCACGGAATAGAATGTTTTGATTTGAAGCAATAGATCTAAAAGCAAAGCATGCATTTACAAATATACAGTTGTGATAGTTTTCATAATCATAAACCTGTTTATAAGTTTGATACCTTTTCATAATATTTTCAGAAGCATCCCTATTTTGAATGTCAGGATTCGGTGTCAGGAGAATGGAAAGGTACCCGTGCCCTGTGGAATAAGTTTTCAAAGAGAGTAATCAGGGAAATAATAAAATGCAATAACAATGGAAAAAAATAAAGAACATGTTGCAAACATTTAAGGCGCTGATCATCAGTGAAGATTGATCAGTTCAAATGTTGTTTTTAAGTGTGGAGGACATGGTTTTAACTTCGTCATGGCAATAAGCCAATTCCGCGGCCCTGGCAATCATATTTCAGATTTTAAGAAAAAGTTCTGAGCGAGATATCACTTAGTTAGGTCCTCCTTTCTTTGCCTTTTCACTGTACTATAGAGTTTTATAACTGTTGATGATTGGAGTTTGCTATTAGTACTTCTAAGTACTCGAGTACCATCGCTAAGTACTTTAGCCCTTTTTCTAAAGTTTTGCAGTACAAGAACCGAGTACTCAAAATAAGTATTATAACGAGGAATTTTATTTATTAAACTGTCATCAACTAATGTAAAAACATATTCTGTTATTTAAAAACTATTTATCACTAAACATGTATAACAATTCGTACCATTTTTAATTTAAACTTGTATTCTATACATTTAAGGGGAATGATTTATACATTTAAGTTTCAAAAGTGCGTTTACTTATCCTTGCTCCCTCTAGGCGGAGAATCTTGCCGGAGATGCCAAACATTCACTCTAGTAACGCTGAAGTAGCTGGCACCGAGAAGCACTTACCTGTCAAGAATAGGGATTAAAATGGCTTTCAATTACTTAGTCTACCAAGCAGACGGTGATGTCAGATAACTGGGGGAGTTTGATTAAGAAAAATGTCTCTTTAAGCCGAAAAGCTATGGAAACATGGTGAAGTGATCCAAAACAAATAAGTGTATGTTATCCATATTCACCGACTACCAAGTGCCAACTTAATTTTATATGCCACAGCTCCACTGTTTGTAGATGTATCAACCTTAATATTATTCCTGAGTTTGACAAACTTTCTCAAACAAATTACACGCCTCTTTGTTTTAGGCGTTAGTGTACCATTGGTTACTGATTGTAATAAACGTATTTAAGCAAGTAAAGCAAGTAATACTGACAGCAATATGGCGTCTATCCATCACAAAGTTAAATGATAACCCACTGTTTGCTTAGTGGGATTAACTTGATTTAAGCAACTACTCACGGAAAACCTTAGTCCTAACAGTCCCTTTATTTGTTGATTTCATTTTAGCTACCATTTTTTTAGTAAATATATTAAAGCAAACTTTCACTGCAATGTACTTTCAATATATCTGGTATTCAGAGTCGTGATATGAAGTACTATAAATCATTTGTTAAAGTACTCGTTATATGAGTACTTTCAAAGAACTGGAGTTTTAGTATGAGTACCTGTGTCATTTTGAAGAAAGTACTCAGAATACTGATTTTTCTAGAAAGTACTTATGAATAAGAGTACTTTCTCGAGTACTTCAGCACCAAACTATGTTGACGATATTGCCGAAAAATAAAAATAAATGTACCTACAGCAGTCTGTCACACCTACGAGCAAGTACACTTTACTTATTGGTCATTGGAAGGCCCATCTGCTACCCATTGTAGAATGATGCTACACGAGGGCTCTCTGCCCCAGGTCACAGACACTTCTTGTCAGGAAGAAAGGGAGTATCTGGCTATATTTTGTGGCCTTTGGGTAATTTAAGACATACACTTGAACCCATTTGCGGCTCATTTCGGAGCTGATGATAACTGTTGGTAACAGTGAAGCTGATATGGCAATATCAGTAAAAAAGCATGGCGATTACATTTTGTGTTACGTGGTGACCTGATAGGTATTTGGTATTTTTGAAAAAGAAAGGTATACTCAAGGGTAAAACGCCCCGTCTCAATATTACAGTGTATAAGTTCGTATTTACCGTTTATGGATTACCATGGCAACTTATGGTTAAATATGTTACATTCATGGAGTGCAACCTATTTCCGAAATATATTTTATTTCTGCAGAAAAACAAAGTGTATGTTTGGTGGTATATAATGTTTTCCCTGTTGGTTGCATTTGCCTTCTAACAACTTTGTTTCAGTCGGAATGCTACGTTATCATAAACATAAATACACGAAAAGTTTACCTTTCTCTTGTGAAAATCATCACGGAATATGTCAGTAATACACAACTTTTATCATAAAATGATATAGGTATATGATCCTGATGTTGTTTCAAATATTTGTATATTCTATCCTTTTTGTAATTATTATCGAGCTATTTTTCAAGTAACATATTAAAATAAATAGGAATACATTACACTATCAAAATGGCTGCTCAAAATGTATGTCTGTTAATTTTTGTCAGTTTTACTTTTATGAACTTGAATCACGGGCGACTACATTGAAGTAAACATTACCATAAATGTCGGGAGTGAGGTGTTCAATAAATAGAATAGCAAGAGTAATGTGAAATTTATATTAATAACTGCAACAAAAAATATTCCCTGAATCACTGTGCATGATTATTTATTCCTGGTTCAGGAGCAGTAACTGGTATATTCACCGGGGCGTCCACAGAAGAAAAGCCCAGTAGTAGCCCAAGGTTCATTTGGTTCAATTTTTTTTCATGCAGAAATTGACCATTCTATAATCGAGAAAATGAGGAATTTATAGGCAACCAAAGACATGCCTACCTATCCTTAGGTATGAGTACTTGAAATAGATATATGATACCTTAATGTAGAATAGCTTGTGTTGTTACTCTAGACACAAGCTTTCGGTGGTACAGCCCCCTTCTTCACGTGTAAAAGGCTGTACCCCCGAAAGCTTGAGACTAGAGTAACAACACCAGCTAGTCTACATCAACTAATCATATATCTACTTCACTTACTCATATATACAGACTAGCACGGCAATTCAAACCTTATATCCTAAGGTATGTTCTCCACCTTCGTGCTGCACATCTAGTACTTATGTTAAATGTGCACTTAGCTTCTTTTCCCTTCCCCTACGATAGCATGAACCCTGCCTTGAATGTAACTAGTTAAAAATAAAAAAAATAAGATGTCTATAAATGAGGTGAATACACATTTATCACTATGACGTATCTGATGGTTTTGGGCCGAACTTGCACATGTAACGGGATTTGGGTATCTGGCTCCCCTTGCAAACGTGACAAAATAATGAAATCAATTTGATGATATCTGGACTATAGTATACTTTGCTGGTCAATATACAAATGCTATTGCTTCCTGCTGCATAATAATGAAATAAAGCTTTCCCTAAATATTTTTCATTTTAACTTTTGTATTATTGAGGGACAGTAGGATTATCATTTTACCAATTTGGAATTACTTGAGTCTTTAATGTCAAACTTAACAGGGTTAATACTAGTAGTCCTTTTATCTCGTGTATGAGCTTTCAAAACATTGTAAGTAGATCTGGGGTAGATAACCCCAACAAACCAAGTTATGATATGTGGAGGTACGGACAATGCATTTCCTAAAATGAGCGATTTACCATCGATTTATCTTTCTTAAGAAACTTGGCAAATGCCTTGTCATCGATTGTACAAAATGTATCATTTTTTCTATTAAATTTTTGAGATGATATTAAATCAGATTCACGTAAATACTCAAACTCTAATTCCTTGGACAATGGCATTCTTTTAAGTTTAAATATCGGTAAAAGTTAGGTCATTATACGTGTTTTTTTAGGCCAAACAAAATGATTAATGTTGTAAAATGACCGGATCATTCTGGTAAATGACATATCAAAAGTCCCAAAAAGTCATTTAATCCGATGATTTTGATAGCTTATTAACGATAAAGTTTTACTTTACTTTTCTGCATATTGTCATATTAAGCTTGGTCTTATCTCTACGAATCCTATCCGGAATACTTAGCTTTTATAAAATGATGTTCAGGTCCTCTTCATTGCATGTCTATTGAATCTATGATTTTTTTTTTTTGCAATTTGCCAATAATTACAAAATTTAGTATATTGGTCAGGGCAGGGCTCGACAATGGCACTCGCCAACTTGTCCTAGGAGTTGAAAACCAGCCCCGGTGTCTAAAAGTTTTCCGCTTGACCAACGATGTTTCAGACCATGCCCTTGCGACAGTCTATATGGTAGGGAATATCAGATACAAGCTAAATTATATGTAAAAATAAGAACATTTATACCACTATATGTTTTATGAGGTATATAGGGTTTTCAAAATAAAAGAATACTTAGAATTTAAAGGTGTTCAATCCAACTTCAGTGAACTGCAACTAAATATGTGGAACAATGCTAATTTTCCCCTTTTTAAAGCTTTGTTTTGATACACCTGGTCAGTGTTAGAAATTCAGTAAACTGGAATCCAATTCATCATGAACGTAGGTTTAAGTATCATTTATATACCATCAGATGGATACGCCACAAAGGGAACCCCCAGTAGAGATACCAGCAAAGAATCATAAATAACGCCACTATTCTTAACTTCAAGATACCAGCAAAACTAAATATAAACATAATTTTGGTTAGTGGAATCCTTATTTCACATATATTACAGCTATTGTCATAATATATTCATTTTATAATTGCTCAAAAGTCTAGAATTAAGCAAAAATTCCTCAATGATGGGGGCCTTTTCGAAATTCAACTTGGCAGCCATAACAAACCTCAAAACAATAACGGCATCTGATTTAATGGAATCCCATTTTTCACACATATTGGGGTTGATACCATTCACATTTTACTTTGGTGCCAATATGTTAAGATGAGGGAAAAATTTACAGAGAAATTGGGTCATTTTAACATCAATATAGTGAACCAACCCATTTATATACTAGTACGGCAATGGCTTAAATGGAGTCCCTGGTATCAAAATAAAGGTGGTGACACCGATTCTACGGTGCTCTCTAGTAAAGATGTAAGACAACATTGGGGAAATGTGGGGGGTCTTTTCAAATTCAAGTGGCGTTTAAAGACAAAACAAATAAAACCTGACTCATCAGCACCTTCAGTTGCAAAAGCAATACTAATAACATCGGAAAACAATAAAATGATAGATGAACTGGTTCCGAGATCCGATATATAGTGCTCGCAAGTGTTAAGCATCAATCAATGTCAAATATTATGACAGTAATTAAAATGATATATATATATATATATATATATATAAATCAATATAGGTTCATTACCTTGCGTCAACAGAGGGCTCGATCCGTAAAACAGAGAGCATAGATAATGTAATATATATCAAACAGTCCGAGAGTTCAGCTCATGTTCGATTTATGACACACTACGGTCCGTTTCGCCCAGAAGGCTCTTCAGGTGTGATTATGAGTACGGTGTGTTTACAACGCGTACTGCGTGCACAATTGGATTGGGGTGCGGTGGAGCGTATCGGATATGAGTTGCCTAATTGTTAACGAGGAGGAATTTGTTTTGGTGCCTGCATTTGCTAATTAATTCTGATCTGGTGTTTAGTATTGAACATTTTCGTCTGGTTATAATGAATAGTTTTTCCCACAGGCATAACTGACAGCGTTTTGTGATATTTGAGTAAGAGTTGGCCTGTTTTAGGAAGTTCCACTTAAGTTCGAACTTAATTTTTTCTTTTTGGCGTAACTGCCAAATGTATTTACTCAGGTCTGTTTCTTTACATTTATGTTGAAGCTTGAAGGAACTCTTATGATTATGCCACCGTTTTTTTAATTCCGTATCGCAAGCACCTATGTATGCTTTAGTGCCTTGTTGTGTGATAACGGTGGCTTCGTATCCGATGTTTTTTGACAGACATCGACCCTGCAGGGGGCAATCATCAGGTTTTCTGCAAATGCATTTGCTCTTGTTTTTTATTCTCTTTGCTTAGGATTGTTTTATTATGTGCATTGATGGTGTTGCCAATATTGTCCATACAACTGTAGCTAACCTTAACATTGTTGCGATTGATTATTGGATGGAGTATGTGCCCCTCTGGGAAATGTTTGTCCAAAAGTAGTAAGAAACGCCTTCCCATTCTCGTTGAGACGTGCTTACTAAACGGGGGTTATACCATATTAGCTTTCTTTTCAGGTTGCAACCGCAGGGACGATGTGCCTGTCAGTTATGCCTGTGGGAAAAACTATTCATTATAACCAGACGAAAATGTTCAATACTAAACACAAGATCAGAATTAATAAGCAAATGCAGGCACCAAAAAAATTCCTCCTCGTTAACAATTAGGCAACTCATATCCGATACGCTCCACCGCACCCCAATCCAATTGTGCACGCAGTACGCGTTGAAAACACGTCGTACTCATAATCACACCTGAAGAGCCTTCTGGGCGAAACGGACCGTAGTGTGTCATAAATCGAACATGAGCTGAACTCTCGGACTGTTTGATATAGATTACATTATATATATATATATATATATATATATATATATATATATATATATATATATATATATATATATGTATATATACAGGTGTCGATGTAAATCACGTGTGCTTGGGCATTAATTAAATTAAACAGTGGTTCTAATGATTTGAAGTAATGCTGGTGGTGTCAAACGGTTAATTAACAGATTTCAGACTCAAAATATTAATCCACAAGTCTTCAAAGGTTCCAAGAGGAAACATGGGTAATCGCGGAACATAACTATTCTGTCTCATGTCATTGCTGTCGAATCCTACAAGATTCGGAGTTCAAGGGAGAAACACTGCCTCAGGTTTGTCTTCCTGATCTTTTGGGCCTGTTCGTTCTTGTAGCTGTTTTATAGGCTCCCTTTGGGAACATACAACCAAATCAGCCATAACAGGCGTATGTACCCAAACACTCCTGGGTCGAGGGAGCGCACCCTTGTGGTTAAGACTTTTGGCAGGAGTCTTAGCGCAGACGGCGGTCAGAACGGTAAGCAAATACACAACCCTGCGGTCACAAGTCCAGCGCCCGAACCGCTAAGCCACCACGCTGAACGAACCAAGAAATCACAATGTCTCCGAGTATCACTATACAATTGCTATTGCTTCCGGCTGCATAATAATGAAGTAAAGCTTTCCCTAAAAATTTATTTTTATTTTAACTTTTGTATTATTGAGAGACAGCAGGATTATCATTTTAACAGTTTGATATTACTTGAATCTTCATTGTCAAATTTAACAGGGTCAATACCAGCAGTCCTTTTATCACGTGTGCGAGCTTTCAAAACATGGTAAGTATATCTATGACAGATAACACCAACAACCCAAGTTATGATATGTTGATGTACGAATAATGCATTTCCTAAATGATCGATTTACCATCGATTGACCTTTCTTGAGAATGACTTGCCGTTCACTAACCCCTCACAAATGACTAAACAAATACCGCCCCCTTCCGGAGCAGTCAAATCGTAAGACTGATTCTGTTTATCTGAATTGAGATAAACGGGCCTGACGGTTTCATACTAAGACTCCCGGACAGCCTTGACAACGACTTGGGCTTACGCTTTGCTTTGGCCACCTGACTACCACTAGGCTTATTCCCGCGCTGTTCAAAATCTGAGTGCAACGCTGTGGGGCAGACTTGGACCAGACCTGGCACTGGTCTATTAACATTCGCACGGCTTATTCCCCAACCCGTTACATATGAAGCAACGCATTACTCCCGATGGCTAAACAGACTTGGCAAGTGATCCCCGACCTACATAACGTGTCTCCCTCGGCAGGGTTCTTGCTGTCCTACGCTGGGTGTACAATTTCTTTGGCTCACCGTTAAACTGTGTAGGCCGTTGGACTCCGTATATATAACTCTCGGCCATCACCGCAATGCTATCTATATAAAGACATTGTCTGACTTTCGAAAAAATAGAGATATCCTTAATGCAACAGTTCAAATACTGTTCACGCATCAGCAAGTCGATTAACACATTAAAGTACTAGCATAAGCCTGCCATTTTGATCCAATAATTTTGGTATCCGCTAAGTCGTACCGCAAACTGACTGGAAGTTTCGCCACCCTCTGGCTTGAAAGTGCGAAACTTTTTTTGCGATATCCTTCCTCATACATCTGGTAACACTCTGAGGCGCTAACTTTAGCTCACCATAGTTTATGGCATTAGCTAACTGTGTGTATGTTTCATGTGCCTTGCCACGCAACAATTGACTTAAGAACCAAGCCTAACTATCACGCTCGCAGTTTTGCGTCTAGTCTATTGTGCTGCTCGACAAACGGAGAGAGATTGTTTTTCGGGACAGATTCCCTAACACTTATTTTTTCACTATCACTCCAATCGCCAGTACTTCCAGTCTCTTTACTGAATGCTGAATTCAATTTCGGCTCTTCTAATGCGTGGGTTTCCTGGGCATCACGTTTACGCTCTGCTACTTCGCGCTCGCGCTCTTTCGCTCTCTTTCTAGCCCGCTCATCTCGCTTCCCGTAATTGTACCCTTAACCTTGTTCACATTCGACAATGGACGTCAAGGTCTCCATGGTTACAGCTAAACTGACGATAATACAACTATATATATATATATATATATATATATACACACAAACATATATAAATATATACATATATATATATATTCAGGTGTCGATGTAAATCACATATGCTGGGGCATTAATTAAATTTAACAGTGGTTCTAATGAGTCGAAGTAATGCTGGTGGTGTCAGACGGTTAATAAACAGTATTCAGACTTACCACATTAATCTAAAAGTCTCCAAAGGTTCCAAGAGGAAACATGGGTAATCGGGGAACACCACTTCTCTGCCTCATACCATTGCTGTGAATTAATCCTACAATATTAAGAGTTTAAGGGTGAAACAAAGACCCAAATTTGTCTTCCTGATCTTTTGGGCCTATTCATCCTTTTAGCTTTTATCGGCTTCATGGGGAGCATAAAACCCAAGCAACCATAAGAGGGCATTCGTTCTTCGTTGGCCTGCCGCCAATGGCCAGTAACTATACACCCCTGGGTCGTGGGAGCTCCCCCTTGTGGTAAAAACTCTGGGTAGGAGTTTTTTAGCGCAGTCGCCAGTCGGAACGGTACGCGAATACACAAGTATGCGGTTACAAGTCCAGCGCCCCAACCATTACGCCAGCACGCTGCAAGAATTTTACAATGTCTTTGAATATTTCTGAAATTTTTGCTATATCTGAATGTAGCAAAGATTAACATCAATGGTTGGCTTTGGTTCGAAATCTGTATACCATTTTGGGGCTATAGTATGTATGAATATTACAAATTACAAAAATGGTTTGTGTGTAATGTGTAAATTCTATTTTAGATGGTGACAAGTAGAAGATCATCTACATGATCAAAGTCCTCCAGCATGCCCTTGATGATCCTGAGGAAGTGGAGAATAAGACCAATCTGCCAGACACGTTTCTTTTGCCTTCGAGGATGGCCATGGCTCACGGAACAGGTGGAAATAATAGATCATCATGTGTCTATGTCTGTAAACCACACACTGAATTCGATCAGATATTGTAAAAAATAATCAACATAATTAAAAACTTAAATTCACCAAGATGGTCGGATGTTACTGGATAAAATGACGCTGTTACTTCATTTGATGGGGTTTCGTACCATAAGATCGGTTTTTGAAGATGGTTTCAGCATAAGGAAAGTCTTTAGTTTTTAAACCTGTTCCGCTTTTTGCCACGAATAATAGGTAATATCCCACTCAATTTTCATTGGGTGAAGTTGTTACCAACTTGGCTTCAGTGAAAGGTTGCTTCAGTTTAATTTATCTTCAAAGTTAAAAATAAATTTGTTATGGGTCTTACTAATAGGGACAAAATCTAGTTCTAGTTTAAATCAGATATTTGTATGATAAAGATTAATCATAAGAAAAACCTGGAATTGAAAAATACAACAAAAAGAACATTAAGGAAGAAAAATGATTTTCGAAAAAACATTAATTTAAATATGGTATAATTACAGCTGCTATGATAGCCATGCGACATAAACTCATAGACAAGAGAGTTAACGTATTCGGTTTCCAAATAGAGGAATTAGACATGTACGGAACTGTCGCAGTAACCCTCCTCCACTTTGAGGCGGATGAGGCAGATGGTAGCGTATTTGACAAGGGCAGGTGATTATTGAACTTTCTACCCATTTACATGGGCAATAGTGTCCATATGATTAAAGTGCAGGGTTTTTTTTCTGCCAGTCGACAACCTCCTAAAATTGCTTAAATAACAAAATCAAGTCCTTATGGTCATTATGATACTCGGTAATGTTCCATTCACGTCATAAAATAGCCGCCAGTTGTTGAACCCTGCTGGCACTGGTATATCTTATATGAATAAGTCAGCCGAGCCTCTCCTAATTGGTGACAATTGTGATACTCAGGCCCTGAAGTGGCTTTCTTGAATGCAGCTTAAAGTCATTACGTAATAGCTGTTTAATAGTATTTTTGTTAGACCAATTTTTACAATATCAATTGCTTTAAAAGGTGTTAAAAGAATTTTTTATGTGAAATTTACAATTTAAAGACCATGAATGTTCCAATACGTATAAAAATAATTAACAATTCCACGGAATCCAAAATGTTTTGATTTGAAGGACTTGATTATAGTCTTCTTTCTATAAGCAAAGCATGCATATACAAATATTTAGTTGTGATTGTTTTTAAAATCATAAACGTGTTTATTAATTTCATATCATTTTATAATAATTTCATAGGCTTTCATGTTTGGAAGAAAGATTCGATAACGGGAGAATGGAAAACTACCCATGCCCTGTGGAACAGCCTCTCATAGAGAGTAATCAGTAAAATAATAAAATAAATAACAATAAAAGAAAATAAAATTGTGTTGCAAACGTTTACGGCGTTGATTATAAGTGAAGATTTATTACTTCAAATATTGTTTCTAACATCTACATTGGCTTAGATGAAAAAGGCGTAACTGTGTACTTGCAATGAGCCGATTCCGCGGCTCTGGTCATCTGATATAGATGTTAAGGAGGAGGTCTGTGTCGAGATATCACGTAGTTAGGTCCTTCTTTCTTTGCACGTTCCTTGTACTAAAGAATGTTATAATTGTTGATGATCGGAGTTTGCTTTAAGTACCGTCAAGTATTCAAGTACGATAACTGAGCACTTTTGCCCTTTTTACAAAAGTATTGGAGTACAAGAACCGAGTACTCAAAATGAGTATTTTAAAGAGCAAGTTTAGTTAAACCTATGTTATCAACTTATGCAAGAACACACTCTATTATCTAAACACTATTTATCACCAAATACTTATAACAATATGTAAATTTAAGGTATATGATTTATACATTTAAGTCTCAAAAGTGCGTTAAATTGTCCCTGTTCTCTGAGCGGGGAATCATGCCGGAGATGCTAAACACTCACTCCAGTAAGGCCGAAGAAGCTGGCTCTGATAAGAATTTTCTTGTCAGGTTGGCCAGGATAGGAAAAATACCTTTCGGCCCTCCCCAACATTTAATTGTTTGTAGAATTCTTCAAGTATTTGTTCTGCCATGCAGGCAGTGATCTCAGATGATTTGGGAAGTTTGTTAATGATAGATGTCGCCCTCAAGCGAAAAGTCATGGAAGCTTGGTGAAGTGTTCCAAAATAAATAAGCGTGTGTTATCCATATTCACTGACTGCCAAGTGCCAACTGAATGTATGTCACATCTTCCCTGTTGGTAAATGTATTAACCTTAATTCTGTTCCTCAGTTTGACAAATTTTCCAAAAAAAAGGTCAGTCCTTCTTTGCTTTAAGCGTTAGATTGTGTTCCATGGTTTACTGATTGTAATAAAATTGCAAAAAAGCAAGTACAAATGACAGCAAACTGTCGCCTGTTCATTGCAAAGTTAACAGATGACCCACGGAAAACTATAGACCGAACAGTCCCCTTCATGAGTGGAGTTCATCATAGATGCCGTGTTTTACTAAAATGATTAGAATAGATTAACACTGCAATGTAGTTTTAACATAACTGTCATTCAGGGTCGTTATATAAAGTACTTAAAGTATTCGTTAAAGAGGTCGTTCTATGAGTACTTTAAAGTACTGGAGGTCTAGTATGAGTACTCGCGACATTTTGAAGAAAGTACTCAAACAGAGTACTGGTTACTCTAGAAAGTACTCATGAATACGAGTACTTCAGGTACGGGTACTTTAGAAACATACTATGGTGAAGATATAGCCGAAAAATTAAAAAAATAGTATCTACTATAGTCTGTCAAACTTACGAGCAAATACACCTTACGCTTTGGTCATTGATAGGCCCATCTGGTACCTTGTCATTGCATAATGATGCTACACGAGGATATTTCTCAACAGACCTAGACATTTTATGTCACAAAAAATAGGAACATCTGGCTATAGTTCGGGCCTTTGGATAAGTCAAGATGTACACTTCGTGATATGAAACGGATTGCGGCTCATTTAGCAATGGCAATATGAATATAAAAGCATGGCGTTTACTTTGTGTTTCGTGGTGACCTGATAGGTATTTCTTACCTTTGAAATAGAAACGTGTACTCGAGGTAAAACACCCCGTCTCAGGATTAGAGTGCTTAAGGTCATATTTAGTGTTAATGGATTACCATTTCAACTTATGGTTAAATATTGTATACCCGTGAAAGGCAACTTGTTTCTAAAATGTATTCACTTAAGTGGAATTGAACACCTTCCAATATTAAGTATTCCTTCATGTTAAAATCCAATATCCCTCATAATACATATCGTAGTATAAAACTCTCTCTTCCTCTATTTTTCCATATGATTTATCCTGTATTTATTATTCCATATCACGTGGACTGTCTCAGGGGCATGCAAGGTCTGATATATCGTATGCCCAGCGGAAATTTTTCAGACACACGGGACAGCTTTTTCTCGTGATATTTTCAACCACTTGGACAAGTGGGCGAGTGTCATTGTCGAGCCCTGCCCTGACCAATATTTTTAAACTTGTTATTATTTTCAAAATGTACACCTTAGTCAGATTCAATAGACAGGCAACGAAGAGGAATCAAACATTTTTTTAAATGGTAAGTATTCCCTGATGGGACTCATAGGGATAAAGACAAAGCTTAATATACAAAATGCAGTTATGTAGAGGAAAATTTAATCGTTAAGAAGCCAATCAAAATCATCATATTAAATGACTTTCCCCATCGGATTTTTTGGGACTTTTGATATGTTATTTTCCAGAATTTTCTGGTCATTGTAAAAAAAAAATCATTTCTGTTGTAATTTGTGCCGGGTTTGGCCTGAACAATCAAGGAAAATGACTAAACTATTCCTGTTTTAATCACAAGATTGCCTTTGTTAAAGCATCTACAGAGTCCAGCATTGAGTCTTAACGTGAATCCTATTCAATTTCATCACGCAAAATAAAGAACCGATACCCTTATACGATGTATATACGATGACACGGCAGTTGCCCAGATTCTCATTAAAGGTCAATCGATGGTTAAATGCTCATTGTTAAAACCTGTATTGTCCATACATCCATATATCCTAACTGGGTAAGATGGAGTTAACTGTGAGAGATAAACTAACAATGTTTTGAAAGCTCACACAAGTGGTAAAAGGACTACTGGTATTGACACTGTAAAGTTTGACATTAAAGACTCAAGTAATATCAAACTGGTAAAACTAATAATCCTACTGTCTCTTAATAATACAAAAGTTATATGACAAAATATTTAGGGAAAGCTTTGCTTCATGATTATGCAGCAGGAAGCAATAGCATAATTGTATATGCACCATCAAAGTAGTAAATAGTCCATATATCATCAATTTGATTTCATTATTTAGGTGCGTGTACGAAGGGAGGCAGACACATGGAACCCATTACACTTGAAGGTATAGAACATACCTTATGATAGGATAGCGTGACATTAGTTGCAGTGATTCGGATGGACTTAAACCGACTCTTGGTGCACTAAAACCCCACATCTAGAAAGCTAGCCTCATATCGCTAACTGGCATGGGGTATGAGGAGCCAGAACTATAAATGCCTCACCTTCTTGATAATGGATGTGACAACTTCTGTATAAAAAAAATTCTTGAACCAAATGAACCTTTGGCTACTCCTGGTCTTGTGTTCCGTGGACGCGACGATGAATATACCAGTAACTGCTCCTGACACAGAAATATTTAATCATGCACAGTGATTCAGGGAATATTTGTTGTTGTTGTTATTAATATGCATTTCACAGTACTCCTGCTGAAACAGTATTTGATTTATTGAACAGCGTAGTCGCCAGTGATTTAAATTCATAGGTTTAAATAAATAAATTATTTAGTTAACTGAATATGTGTATACAGGTAAAACTGTAATTCAAAAGTTGAAATAAGTTCAGATAAATAAACTGTTTATTGGAC
Organism: Sipunculus nudus; assembly: GCA_026874595.1. NCBI lineage: Eukaryota > Metazoa > Annelida > Sipuncula > Golfingiida > Sipunculidae > Sipunculus > Sipunculus nudus. The sequence continues at coordinate 2,973,905 of CM049317.1, forward strand.
TAAATATGTTTATAAACGTAAAACTGAACACAAATTAATAGATACACATTTTGAGTATACATTTTGATTTTTGTAAATTATTCATATTAATTTATTGGTTTCTTAAACAATAGCTCAAAAATTGTAATAAACATAGAATAAACATGTATTTGAGACAACATAATGATCATATACATATATTATTTTATGATAAAAGTTTAGTATCACTGACACATTCCATGATGATTTTCACACGAGGAAGTTAAACTTTACATGTTTATTTGCTTATGATTACGTAACCTTACGACAGAAACAGAGCAGGAAGAAAGCGAATGGAACCAACATAGAAAAACATTCTATACCACAAAACATACACTTTGTTTGTTTATCTTTAGAAATATAATACATTTAAGAAACAAGTTGCCTTTCACGGGTATACAATATTTAACCATAAGTTGTAATGGTAATCCATTAACACTAAATATGAACTTAAGCACTTTAATCCTGAGACGGGGTGTTTTACCTCGAGTACACGTTTTTATTACAAAGGTAAGAAACACCTATCAGGTCACCACGATACACACAAAGTAAATGCCATGCTTTTATATTTTTATTGCCATTGCTAAATGAGCCGCAATCGGTTTCACATCATGAAGTGTACATCTTGACTTATCCAAAGGCCCGAACTATAGCCAGATGCTCCCATTTTTTTGGCATAACATGTCTAGGTCTGTTCAGAAATGCCCTGGTGTAGCATCATTATGCAAAAACGGGGTACCAGATGGGCCTATCAATGACCAAAACGTAAAGGTTACTTGCTTGTTAGTTTGACAGACTTTAGTAGATACTATTTTTTAATTTTTCGGCTATATCTTCACCATAGTATGTTTCTAAAGTACCCGTACCTGAAGTACTCGTATTCATAAGTACTTTCTAGAGTAACCAGTACTCTGTTTGAGTACTTTCTTCAAAATTTCGCAAGTACTCATACTAGACCTCCAGTACTTTGAAAGTACTCATAGAACGACCTCTTTAACGAATACTTTATAGAACTTTATATAACAACTCTTAATGCCAGATGTGTTAAAACTACATTGCAGTGATAAACTATTCTAATCATTTTATTAAAACACGGCATCTATAATGAACTCCACTAATAAATGGGACTGTTAGGACTAAGGTTTTTCGTGAGTAGTTGTTTAAATCCAGTTTATCCCACTAAGCAAACAGTGGGTCATCTGTTAACTTTGCAATGAACAGGCGACAGTATGCTGTCAGTATTACTTGCTTTACTTGCTTCAGGTAAGTTTATTACAATCAGTAATCCATGGAACACAATTTAACGCTTAAAGCAAAGAAGGACTTACCTTTTTTGAGAAAGTTTGTCAAACTGATGAACAGAATTAAGGTTAATACATTTACCAACAGGGAAGATGTGACATAGATTTAGTTGGCACTTGGCAGTCAGTGAATATGGATAACACACGCTTATTTGTTTTGGAACACTTCACCAAGCTTCCACGGCTTTTCGCTTGCGAGCGACATCTTTCATAAACAAACTTCCCAAGTCATTTCAGATCACTGCTGCATGGCAGAACAAATACTTGAAGAATTGGAAGAAGAAGAGGGCCGAAAGCTATGTATCCTATCCTGGCCAACCTGACAAGAAAGTTCTTATCAGAGCCAGCTTCTTCGGCCTTACTAGATTGAATGTTTAGCATCTCTGGCATGATTTTCCGCCAAGAGATTAATGCTCTTTTGAGACTTAAATGTATAAATCATATCCCTTAAATGTATATATTGTTATAAATATGTAGTGATAAATAGTGTTTAGATAATAGAGTGTGTTCTCGCATAAGTTGATGACATAGGTTAAATAACTTAAATTGCTCTAAAATACTCATTGCGAGTACTCGGTTCTCGTACTCCAGTACTTTTGTAAAAAGGGCTTAAGTACTCAGTTATCGTACTTGAATACTTAACGGTACTCAAAGCAAACTCCGATCATTAACAGTCATAACACTCTGTAGTACAAGGAACGGGCAAAGAAAGAAGGACCTAACTACGTTATATCTCAACACAGACCTCCTCCTTAATATCTGTATCAGATGACCAGAGTCGCGGAATTGGCTCATTGCAAGTACACAGTTACGCCTATGTCCTCTAAGCCAATGCAGATGTTAGAAACAATATTTGAAGTAATAAATCTTCACTAATAATCAATGCCGTAAACGTTTGCAACATAATTTTATTTTTTTTTATTGTTATTAATTTTATTATTTCACTGATTACTCTTTGTGAGAGGCTGTTCCACAGGGCATGGGTATTTTTCCATTCTCCTGTCATCGAATCTTTCTTCCAAACATCGAAGCTTCTGAAATTATTATAAAATGGTATAAAATTAATAGACACGTTTATGATTTTGAAAACTATCACAACTAAATATTTGTATATGCATGTTTTGCTTATAAAAAGAACAGTATAATCTAGTACTTCAAATCAAAACATAATGATCACGTGGAATTGTTAATTATTTTTATACATATTGGAACATTAATGATCATTAAATTGTAAAGTGCACATAATACATTCTGTCAAATCCTTTTAAAACAATTTATATTGTAATATTGGTCTAAAAAATACTATTAAAAAGCTATTACTTAATGACTTCAAGCTACATTCAAGAAAGCCATCTCAGGGCCTGGGTATCTCAATTTTCACCAAATAGGAGAGGCTCGGCTTACTTATTTATATAAGATGTCCCAGTGTCAGCAGGGTTCAACAATTAGCGGCTATTCCATGACGTGAATGGAACATTACCGAGTATCGTAATGACCATAAGGACTTTATTTTGTTATATAAGCAATTTTTGGAGGTGGGCGACTGGCAAAAAAAAAAAAACCTGCACCTCAATCATATGGACACTATTGCCCATGTAAATGAGTTGAAAGTTCAATAATCACCTGCCCTTGTCAAATGCACTACCATCTGCCTCATCCTCTTCACAGTGGAGGATGGTTACTGCGGCAGTTCCGTACATGTCTATTTCCTCTATTTGGAAACCTAGTACGTCAACTCCCTTGGCCATGAGTTTATGTCGCATGGTTAATATAGCAGCTGTAATTATACGATATTTAAATAAATGTTCTTTCAAGAATCATTTTTCTTCCTTAATGTTCTTTTTTTGTGTCTTTCAATCCCAGGTATTTCCATTGCAAAGAAACAAAACGCGATAGGAGTTTATAAAACAGATTGGAAAAATATTTTTTTTTCATTTAATTTAGATTTTATTCATATCACAGGACATTTTATGATATATGTTGGTATACGAGTTTCTTAAGAAGAAATCTGTTTTTGTTGTAAATTTTACATGGCTGATCCACAAAATGAATTGCAACACTTAGGTATACTGAGGAGTACTAAGTAAAAATGCGACCTGGGACAAATTTGACAAGCTGTTTTAGTTCATCTGAAGAGATCAAAAATAATTTCAATTCATTTTATTCTTAACTTCTGATGCATTCATGGTAATTAAATAATGTTCCAATGGGACTAAGTGTGAGTCCGTTTTCAATTATATTACTTTTAAGTTCTTAAACTGCATGTTTTAACCGAACTGCATTCATAATTGAAACCTGTAGATAAAAAAAACCTAAATATGATTATTCTTTATCATACAAATATCTGATTTAAACTAAAACTAGAATTTTCCCTTTTAGTAAGACCTATAACAAATTTATTTTCAACTTTGAAGATAAATTAAACTGAAGAAACCTTTAACTGAAGCCAAGTTGGTAACAACTTGACCCAATTAAAATGAAGACGGATATTACGTATTATTTGTGGCAAAATAGCGGAACAGGTTTAAAAACTAAAGACGTTCCTTATGCTGAAACCATCTTCAAAAACCGATCTTATGGTTCAAAACCCCATCAAATGAAGTAACAGCGTCATTATATCCAGTGACTTCCGACCATCTTGGTGAATTTAAGTGTTTAATTAAATTGATTATTTTTTACAATAACTGATCTAATTCAGTGTGTGATATACAGACACAGACACATGCTGATCTATTATTTCCACCTGTTCCGTGAGCCATGGCCATCCTCGAAAGCAGAAGAAACGTGTCTGGCAGATTGAGTATATACGCCACTTCCTCAGGATTATCAAGGGCATGCTGGAGGACTTAAATCATGAAGATGATCTTCTCCTTGTCACCATCTAAAATACTATTTACACATTACACACAAACCATTTTTGTAATTTGTAATATTCATACATATAGCCGCAAAATGGTATACAGATTTTGAACCAAAGCCAACCATTGATGTTACTCTTTGCTACATTCAAATATAGCAAACGTTTTAGTGATATTCAAAGACATTGTCAAATTATTGCAGCGTGCTGGCGTAATGGTTGGGGGCGCTGGACTTGTAACCGCGGGCTTGTGTATTCGCCTACCGTTCCGACTGGCGACTGCGCTGCAACTCCTACCCAGGGCTTTTGCCACAATGGTGAGCTCCAACGGCCCAGAGGTGTATAGTTACTGGCCATTGGCGGAAGGCCAACGAAGACCAAATGCCCTCTTATAGTAGCTTTTGTTTTATGCTCCGCATGAAGCCGAAAAAAGCTGCAAGGATGAACAGGCCCAAAAGATCAGGGATCAGGGATCAGACAAATTTTGGTCTTTTTTTTCACCCTTAAACTCTGAATATTCTAAGATTCATTGACAACAATGGTAGGCAGAGAAATGATGTTACCCGATTACTCATGTTTCCTCTTGGAACCTTTGGAGACTCTTAAATTAATGTGGTATGTCTGTATACTGTTAATTAACCGTATGACGCCAATAGCATGTATGTATTATATGCATTTTAGTTGTATAATCGTCAGTTTAGTTGTAACCATGGAGACCTTGACGTCAGTTGTCATGTGTGAACAAGGTTAAGGGTACAATTACGGGAGCGAGATGATATGGCTAGGGAAGAGCGACAGAGCGCGAACGCGAAGTAGCAGAGTGTAAACGTGATGCCCAGAGAACCCACGCATTTTAAGAGCCGAAAATGAATTCAGCATTCAGTAAAGAGACTGGAAGTACAGGTGATGGGAGTGATAGTGAATAAATAAGTGTTAGGGAATGTGTCCCGAAACACAATCCTTCTCCGTTTGTCGAACAGCACGATAGACTAGACGCAAAACTGCGACCGTGATAGTTGGGCTTGGTACTTAAGTCCATTGTTGCATGGCAAGGCACATTTCACCTACACACAGTTAGCTTTTTGCGATGCCATGAACTATGATTAGCAAAAGTAAGCGCCATAAAGCGTTACCAGATGAATGACGAAGGATATCGCAAAAAAGTTTCGTACTTGCAGGCCAGATAGTGGCGAAACTTCCAGTCAGTTCGCGGCACGACTTAGCGGATACCTCAATTATTGGATCAATATAGCAGGCGTATGCGAGGACTTCAATGTGTTAAACGACTTGCTGATGCGTGAACAGTATTTGAACTGTTGCAGCAAGGATATCTCTATGTTTTCGAAAGTGAGACGATGTCGTTATATAAATAGCATTGCGGTGATGGCCGAGAGTCCAACGGCCTACACAGTTTAACGGTGAGCTAAAGAAATTGTACTCCCAGCGTAGGACAGCAAGAACCCTGCCGAGAGAGAAACGTTATGTAGGTCGGGGATCACTTGCTCAGTCTGTTTAGCCATCGGGAGTAATGCGTTGCTTCATATGTAACGGGTTGGGGAATAAGCCGTGCGAACGTAAATAGATCAGTGGCAGGTCTGGTCCAAGTCTGCCCCACAGCGCACTCAGATTTTGAACAGCGTGGGAATAAGCCTAGTGGTAGTCAGGTGGCCAAAGCGAAACGTAAGCCCGAGTCATTGTCAACAGCCCTCAGGGAGTCTGAGTGGAAAACCGACAGGCCCGTTTATCTTAATTCGGATAAAGAGAGTCAGTCATTCGGTTTGACTGCTCCGGAAAAGGGCCGTATTTCTTTAGTCATTTGTGAGGGGTAAGTAAACGGCAAGTCATTCTTAAGAAAGGTCAATCGATGGTAAATCGGTAATTTAGGTAATGCATTGTTCGTACATCCACATATCATAACTAGTTTTGTTGGTGTTATCTGTCATTTACTGACAATGTTTAAAAAGCTCGCACACGTGATAAAAGGACAGCTGGTATTGACCCTGTTATGTTTTACATTAAAGACTCAAGTAATATCAAACTGGTAAAATGATAATCCTACTGTCTCTCAATAATACAAAAGTTAAAATGAAAAAAAAAATATTTAGGGAAAGTTTTACTTCATTATTATGCAACCGGAAGCAATAGCAGTTGTACAGTGATATTCGGAGACATTGTGATATCTTGGTTCGTTCAGCGTGGTGGCTTAATGGTTCGGAGCGCTGGACTTGGGACCGCAGGGTTGTGTATTTGCTTACCGTCCTGACCGCAGTCTGCGCTAAGACTCCTACCAAAAGTCCAAACCTCAAGGGTGCGCTTCCTCGACCGTCGAGTGTTTGGGTACTGGCAATGGGCGGCAGATCAGTGTAGAACATACGCCTGTTATGGCTGATTTGGTTGTATGTTCCCAGGGAGCCAATAAAACGGCTACAAGAACGAACAGGCCCAAAATACCAGGAAGACAAACCTGGGTCAGTGTTTCTCCCTTGAACTAAAAATATTGTAGGATTAATTGACAGCAGTGACATGAGACAGAGAAGTAATGTTCCACGATTGCCCATGTTTACTCTTGTAACCATTGGAGACTTGTGGATTAATATGTTAAGTCTGAATACTGTTAATTAACCGTCTGACCCCACCTGCATTACTTAAACTCATTAGAACCACTGTTTAATATAATTAACGTCCAAGCATACGTGACTTACCTCCACACCTGCATATAATTTCTGACATAATATTTGACATCGATTGATGTTCAACACTTGCGAGCACCATATGTCGGATCTCGGAACCAGTTCATCTGTCATTATATTGTTTTTTTCGATGTTATAAGTATTGATTTTGCAACTGAACGTGTTGATGAAACAAATGCCATGTTTCATTTTTTTTTAAACGCCACTTGAATTTTAAAAGGGCCCTCACATTTCCTAAATGTTGTCTTTCATCTTTATTAGTGAGCACCGTGGAATCGATGTCACCACCTTTATTTTTGTACCAGGGACTCCATTTAAGCCGTTGCCGTACAAGTATATAATTGGGTTGGGCCAACGTTTTAAAAAGTCCCGATTTTTCTTGAATTTTGTCCCTGATCTTGAATTATGGGCACCGTAGTAAAATATGAATCGTATCAACATCAATATGTGAGATACATGGGATTCGATTATATCAGATGCCATTATTCATGAACCTGTTCTTATATCTTGACTTGTGAGCAAATTATGAAATGAATATATAGGCTGGCAATACCTGTACTATTTGTGAAATAAGGATTCAACTAATCAAAATTAGGTTTGTTTATTTTGTTTGGCTGGCATCTTGAGGTTAAGGATAGTAGTGGTATTAATTCTTATTTGCTCGTATCTCTATTTGAGGTTTCCTTTGTGGCGTATCCATATGATGGTATTTAAATGATTCCAAAACCTAAGTCCATGATGAATCGGATTCCCGTTTACTGAATCTCTAACATTTACAAAGCGTATTAAACAAAGCTTTTCCAAGGGAACGATTAGCATTGTTCCCCACATTGAATTGCAAATGGGATTGAACACCTTCTAATGTTAAGTATTCTTTCATGTTTAAACCAATATCCCTCATAATACATATCGTAGTATAAAACTCTCCTTCCCCTATGTTTCCATATGATTTATCCTGTATCTGATATTCCCTATCACTTGGACTGTCTCAGGGACATGAAAGGCCTGATATATCGTATGCCCAGCGGAAAACATTTAAGACACACGGGACAGCTTTTTCTCGTGATATTTTCAACCTCTTGGACAATTGGGCGAGTGTCATTGTCGGCCCTGCCCTGACCAATATATTTAAACTTGTTATTATTTCCAAAATGTACACCTTAGTCAGATTCAATAGACAGGCAATGAAGAGGAATCAAACATTTTTTTAAATGGTAAGTATTCCCTGATGGGACTCATAAGGATAAAGACAAAGCTTAATATACAATATACAGTTATGTAAAGTAAAATTTAATCGTTAAGAAGCCAATCAAAATCATCATATTAAATGACTTTCCCCATCGGATTTTTTTGGACTTTTGATATGTTATTTTCAGAATTTTATGGTCATTGTAAAAAAAAATCATTTCTGTTGTAATTTGTGCCGGGTTTGGCCTGAACAATCAAGGAAAATGACTAAACTATTACTGTTTTAATCACAAGATTGCCTTTGTTAAAGCATCTACAGAGTCCAGCATTGAGTCTTAACGTGAATCCTATTCAATTTCATCACGCAATATAAAGAACCGATACCCTTATACGATGTATATACGATGACACGGCAGTTGCCCAGATTCTCATTAAAGGTCAATCGATGGTTAAATGCTCATTGTTAAAACCTGTATTGTCCATACATCCATATATCCTAACTGGGTAAGATGGAGTTATCTGTGAGAAATAAACTAACAATGTTTTGAAAGCTCACACAAGTGGTAAAAGGACTACTGGTATTGACACTGTAAAGTTTGACATTAAAGACTCAAGTAATATCAAACTGGTAAAACTAATAATCCTACTGTCTCTTAATAATACAAAAGTTATATGACAAAATATTTAGGGAAAGCTTTGCTTCATGATTATGCAGCAGGAAGCAATAGCATAATTGTATATGCACCATCAAAGTAGTTAATAGTCCAGATATCATCAATTTGATTTCATTATTTAGGTGCGTTTACGAAGGGAGGCAGACACGTAGAACCCATTACATGTGCATGATTGGCACAAAACCATCATATACGTCAGCGAGATAAATGTGTATTTACCACATTTAGAGAGATCTTTTTTTATTTTTAACTAGATAGATTCAAGGCAAGATTCATGCTATCATAGGGGAAGGGAAAAGAAGCTAATTGCACATTTAAGAAAAGTACTTTATGTGCTTCACTTGAAGGTATAGAACATACCTTATGATAGGTTAGCGTGCATTGAGTTGCAGTGATTTGGATGGACTATCTTAAACCAACCCTTGGTGAACTAAAACCCCACATCTAGAAAGCTAGCCTCATATCGCTAACTGGCATGGGGTATGAGGAGCCAGGACTATAAATTCCTCACCTTCTTGATAATGGATGGGACAACTTCTGTATAAAAAAAATTCTTGAACCAAATAAACCTTGGGCCACCCCTGGTCTTGTGTTCCGTGGACGCGACGATGAATATACCAGTTACTGCTCCTGACACAGAAATAACTAATCACGCACAGTGATTCAGGGAATATTTTGTTGCTGTTATTGATATGCATTTCACAGTACTCCTGCTGAAATAGTATTTGATTTATTGAACACCTGACCCCAGGCATTTAAGAACTGTTTAGTTCAGCGTAGTTGCCTGTGATTTAAATTCATAAGTTTAAATAAATAAACTGTTTAGTGAACTAATATGTATACAGGTTAGACTGTAATTCATAAGTTTAAATAAGCTCAAATAAATAAACTGTTTAGTGAACTAAATATGTTTATAAACGTACAACTGACCACAAATTAATAGATACAAATTTTGAGCAAACATTTTGAAAGTGTAATTAATTCATATTAATTTAAATATATTATATTTTACCTCGAGTACACTTTTCTATTTCAAAGGTAAGAAAAACCCAGCAGGTCCCCAGGAAACACACAAAGTAACGCCATGCTGTTCTAGAGTGAGTGTTTAGCACCTCCGGCATGATTCTCCGGCAAGAGAACAGGGAATAGTTAACGCTCTTTTGAGACTTAAATGTATAAGTCATATCCTTTAAATGTACATATTGTTATAAATATTAAGTGATAGATAGTGTTTTGATAATAGAGTGTGTTATTGCATAAGTTGATGACATAGGTTTAATATCTAAAATTGCTCTTTAAATACTCATTTTGAGTACTCGGTTGTCGTATTCCGGTACTTTTGTAAAAAGGGCTTAAGTACTCAGTTGAATACTTGACGGTACTCAAAGCAAACTCCGATCATTAACAGTCATAACACTCTGTAGTACAATGAACGGGCAAAGGAAGAAAGACCTAACTACGTGATATTTCGACACAGACCTCCTTTTTTTTAAACCCATATCAGATGACCAGAGACGCGGAATTGGCTCATTGCAAGTACACAGTTACGCCTATGTCCTCTAAGCCAATGCATCTTCAAAATCTTCACTTATAATCAACGCCGTAAACGTTTGCAACACAATTTTATTTTCTTTTATTGCTTTTATTTTATTATTTCACTGATTACTCTCTATGAGAGCCTGTTCCACAGGGCATGGGTATTTTTCCATTCTCCTGTCATCGAATCTTTCTTCCAAACATTGAAGCTTCTGAAATTATCATAAAATGGTATGAAATTAATAAACACGTTTATGATTTTGAAAACTATGACAACTAGATATTTGTATATTCATGCTTTGCTTATAGAAAGAATAGTATAATCTAGTACTTCAAATCAAAACATTTTGATTCCGTGGAATTGTTAATTACTTTTATACGTATTTGAACATTAATGGTCTTTAAATTGTAAAGTGCACATAATACATTCTGTTAAATCCTTTTAAAGCAATTTATATTGTTAAATTGGTCTAACAAAAATACTATTAAAAGCTATTACCTAATGACTTTAAGCTGCATTGAAGAAAGCCACCTCAGGGCCTGGGTATTGTCATTTTCACCAAATAGGAGAGGATCGGCTGACTTATTCATATAAGATGTCCCAGTGCCAGCAGGGTTCAACAACTGGCGGCTATTCCATGACGTGAATGAAACATTACCGAGTATCATAATGACCATAAGGACTTGATTTTGTTATATAAGCAATTTTTGGAGGTGGGCGACTGGCAAAAAAAAAACCCTGTTCTATAATCAAATGGACACTATTGCCCATATAAATGAGTCTAAATTTCGATAATCACCTGCCCTTGTCCAATATACTGACATCTGCCTCACCCTCCTCATAGCTGAGGAGGGTTACTGCGGCAGTTCCGTACGTGTCTAATTCCTCTATTTGGAAACCAAGTACGTCAACTCCCTTGTCCATGAGTTTATGTCGCATGGCTATTATAGCAGCTGTAATTATACCATATTTAAATTAATGTTCTTTCGAAAATTATTTTTCTTCCCTTATGTTCTTTTTTGTATTTTTCAATCCCTGCTATTTCCATTACAAAGAAACAAAGCTCGAAAGGAATATATAAAACATATTGGGAAAATAATTTTTCTCATTTAATTCAGATTCAATTTCGTCACAGGACATTTTATCAAATATGTTGGTATACGAGTTTCTTAAGAGAAAATTTGTTTTTGTTGTAAATGTTACATGGCTGATCCACAAAATGAATTGCAAGACTTAGGTCTTCTGTGCAGTACTAAGTAAGAATGCGACCTAGAACAAATTTGTCAAGCTGTACGTTTCAATTCATCTAGAGAGATCAAAAATAATGTCAATTCATTTTATTCTTAATTTCCGATGCATTCATGGTCATTAAATAATTTTCCATTTGGACTAAGTGTGAGTCCGTTTTCAATTATGTTACTTTTAAGTTTATTTCTTGAACTGCATGTTTTAACCGAACTGCATTCATAATTGAAACTTGTAGATAAAAAAACCTATATATGATTAATCTTTATAATACAAATATCTGATTTAAACAAGCACTAGATGTTTCCCTTTCAGTAAGACCTATAACAAATTTATTTTCAACCTTAAAGATAAATTAAACTGAAGCAACCTTTCAATGAAGCCAAGTTGGTAACAACTTGACCCAATGAAAATTCAGTCGGATATCACCTATTATTTGTGGCAAAATTGCGGAACAGGTTTAAAAACTAAAGACTTTCCTTTAAGCTGAAACCATCTTCAAAAACCGATCTTATGGTACAAAACCCCATCAAATGAAGTAACAGCGTCATTATATCCAGTGACTTCCGACCATCTTGGTGAATTTAAGTGTTTAATTAAATTGATTATTTTTTACAATATCTGATCGAATTCAGTGTGTGATTTACAGACACAGACACATGCTGATTTATTATTTCCACCTGTTCCGTGAGCCATGGCCATCCTCGAAGGCAGAAGAAACGTGTCTGGCAGATTGAGTATATACGCCACTTCCTCAGGATTATCAGGGGCATGCTGGAGGACTTTGATCGAGTAGATGATCTTCTCCTTGTCACCATCTAAAATACAATTTACACATTACTCACAAACCATCTTTGCAATTTGTAATATTCATACATACTATAGCCCCAAAATGGAATACAGATTTCGAACCAAAGCCAACCATTGATGTTACTCTTTGCTACATTCAAATATAGCAAACGTGATATTCAAAGATATTGTAAAAATTCTTGCAGCGTGCTGGCGTAATGGTTGGGGCCGCTGGACTTGTAACCGCGGGGTTGTGTATTCGCCTACCGTTCCGACTGGCGACTGCGCTACAACTCCGACCCAGAGCTTTACCCCAAAGGTGAGCTCCAACGACCCAGAGGTGTATAGTTACTGGCCATTGGCGGCAGGCCAACGAAGACCAAATGCCCTTTTATGGTTGCTCGGGTTTTATGTTCCACATGAAGCCGACAAAAGCTGCAAGGAAGAATAGGCCCAAAATATCAGAAAGACAAATTTGGGTCTTTTTTCACCCTTAAACTCTGAATATTGTAGCATTAATTGACAGCGATGGTATGAGGAATAGAAGTGATGTTCCCCGATTACTCATGTTTCCTCTTGGAACCTTTGGAGACTTTTAAATTAATGTGGTATGTCTGTATACTGTTAATTAACCGTATGACGCCAATAGCATGTATGTATTATATGCGTTTCAGTTGTATAATCGTCAGTTTAGTTGTAACCATGGAGACGACGTCAATTGTCGAGTGTGAACAAGGTTAAGGGTACAATTACGGGAAGCGAGATGATATGACTAGAGAAGAGCGAAAGAGCGCGAACGCGAAGTAGCAGAGCGTTAAAAACGTGATGCCCAGAGAACCCACGGATTTTAAGAGCCGAAAATGAATTCAGCATTCAGTAAAGAGACTGGAAGTACAGGCGATGGGAGTGATAGTGAATAAATAAGTGTTAGGGAATCTGTCCTGAAACACAATCCCTCTCCGTTTGACGAGCAGCACGACAGACTAGACGCAAAACTGCGACCGTGATAGTTGGGCTTGGTACTTAAGTCGATTGTTGCATGGCAAGGCACATGACACCTACACACAGTTAGCTTTTTGCGATGCCGTGAACTATGATGAGCTAAAGTAAGCGCCGTAAAGCGTTACCTGATGAATGCGGAAGGATATTGCAAAAACGTTTCGTACTTGCAGGCCAGAGGGTGGCGAAACTTCCAGTTAGTTCGGGGTACGACTTAGCGGATACCTCAATTATTGGATCAAAATGGCAGGCGTATGCGAGGACTTCAATGTGTTTATCGACTTGCTGATGCGTGAACAGTATTTGAACTGTTGCAGCAAGGATATCTCTATGTTTTCGAAAGTGAGACGATGTCGTTATATAGATAGCATTGCGGTGATGGCCGACAGTTATACATACGGAGTCCAACGGTCTACACAGTTTTACGGTGAGCTAAAGAAATTGTACTCCCAGCGTAGGACAGCAAGAACCCTGCCGAGAGTGACACGGCATGTATGTAGGTCGGGGATCACTTGCTCAGTCTGTTTAGCCATCGGGAGTAATGCGTTGCTTCATATGTAACGGGTTGGGGAATAAGCCGTGCGAATGTAAATAGACCAGTGCCAGGTCTGGTCCAAGTCTGCCCCACAGCCTTGCACTCGATTCTGAACAGCGTGGGAATAAGCCTAGTGGTAGTCAGGTGGCCAAAGCGAAACTTAAGCCCGAGTCATTGTCAACAGCCGTCCGGGAGTCTGAGTAGAAAACCGTCAGGCCCGTTTATCTGAATTCGGATAAACAGAGTCAGTCATTCGGTTTGACTGCTCCGGAAAAGGGCGCTATTTCTTTAGTCATTTGTGAGGGGTAAGTAAACGGCCAGTCATTCTTAAGAAAGGTCAATCGATGGTAAATTGCTCATTTAGGTAATGCATTGTTCGTACATCCACATATCATAACTAGTTTTGTTGGTGTTATCTGTCATTGACTGACAATGTTTAGAAAGCTCGCACACGTGATAAAAGGACTGCTGGTATTGACCCTGTTAAGTTTTACATTAAAGACTCAAGTAATATCAAACTGGTAAAATGATAATCCTACTGTCTACTAATAAATGAAAAAATGAAAAAAAAATATTTAGGGAAAGCTTTACTTCATTATTATGCAGCCGGAAGTAATAGCAATTGTATAGTGATATTCGGAGACATTGTGATATCTTGGTTCGTTCAGCGTGGGGGCTTAATGGTTCGGAGCGCTGGACTTGGGACCGTAGGGTTGTGTATTTACTTATCGCCCTGACCGCCGTCTGCGCTAAGACTCCTACCAAAAGTCTTAACCACAAGGGTGCGCTCCCTCGACCGTGGAGTGTTTGGGTACTGGCAATGGGCGGCAGATCAGTGTAGAACATACGCCTGTTATGGCTGATTTGGTTGTATGTTCCCAGGGAGCCAATAAAACGGCTACAAGAACGAACAGGCCCAAAATATCAGGAAGACAAACCTGAGTCAGTGTTTCTCCTTTGAACTCCGAATATTGTAGGATTAATTGACAGCATTGACATGAGACAGAGAAGTATTGTTCCGCGATTACCCATGTTTCCTCTTGTAACCTTTTCAGTCTTGTGGATTAATATGTTAAGTCTGAATACTGTAAATTAACCGTCTGACACCACCTGCATTACTTCAACTCATTAGAACCACTGTTTAGTATAATTAATGCCCAAGCATACGTGATTTACCTCCACACCTGCATACAATTTCTGACATAATATTTGACATCGATTGATGATCAACACTTGCGAGCACCATATGTCGGATCTCGGAACCAGTTCATCTGTCATTATATTGTCTTTTTCGATGTTATAAGTATTGATTTTGCAACTGAATGTTCTGATGAAACAAATGCCAGGTTTCATTTTTTTTGTCTTTAAACGCCACTTGAATTTTAAAAGGGCCCTAACATTTCCCAAATGTTGTCTTTCATCTTTATTAGTGAGCACCGTGGAATCGGTGTCACCACCTTTAGTTTTATACCAGGGACTCCATTTAAGCCGTTGCCGTACAAGTATATAATTGGGTTGGGCCACCATTTTAAATAGTCCCCATTTTTCTTGAATTTTGTCCCTGGTCTTGAATTATGGACACCGTAGTAAAATATGAATCGTATCAATATCAATATGTGAGATACATGGGATTCGATTATATGAGATGCCATTATTCATTAACCTGTTCCTATATCTTGACTTGTGAGCAAATTATGAAATGAATATATATGCTGGCAATACCTGTACTATCTGTGAAATAAGGATTCAACTAATCAAAATTAGGTTTGTTTATTTTGTTTGGCTGGCATCTTGAGGTTAAGGATAGTAGTTGTATTAATTATTCTTTGCTCGTATCTCTATTTGAGGTTTCCTTTGTGGCGTATCAATATGATGGTATATAAATGATTCCAAAACCTAAGTCCATGATGAATCGGATTCCCGTTTACTGAATCTCTAACGTTTACAAAGCGTATTAAAAAAACTTTTCTAAGGGAACGATTAGCATTGTTCCCCACATTGAATTGCAAATGGGATTGAACACCTTCTAATGTTAAGTATTCTTTCATGTTTAAACCAATATCCTTCATAATACATATCGTAGTATAAAACTCTCCTTCCCCTATGTTTCCATATGATTTATCCTGCATCTGGTATCCTTATCACTTGGACTGTCTCAGTGGCATGCATGGTCTGATATATCGTATGCCCAGCGGAAAAAATTCAGACACACGGGCCAGGTTTTTATCGTGATATTTTCAACCTCTTGGACAAGTGGGCGAGTGTCATTGTCGAGCCCTGCCCTGACCAATATATTTAAACTTGTTTTTATTTCCAAAATGTACACCTTAGTCAGATTCAATAGACAGGCAATGAAGAGGAATCAAACATTTTATAAATGGTAAGTATTCCCTGATGGGACTAATGGGGATAAAGATAAAGCTCAATATACAATATGCAGTTAGGTAAAGTAAATTTAATCGTTAAGGAGCCAATCAAAATCATTATATTAAATGAATTTCCCCATCGGACTTTTTGGGACTTCTGATATGTTATTTTCAAGAATTTTCTGGTCATTGTCAACAAAAATCATTTCTGTTGTAATTTGTTCCGGAAAATGACTTAACTATTACTGTTATTTCAAAGTACAAGACTGCCTTTGTTCAAACAACCACAGAGTCCAGCATTGAGTCTTAACGTGAATCCTATTCAATTTCATCACGCATAATAAAGAACCGAAACCCTTATACGATGTACATACGATGACACGGCAGTTGCCCAGGTTCTCATTAAAGATCAATCGATGGTAAAATGCTCATTTTTTACACCTGCATTGTCCATACATCTATATATCCTAACTGAGTATGATGGAGTTATCTGTGAGAGATAAACTTACAAAGTTTTGAAAGCTCACACAAGTGGTAAAAGGACTATTGGTTTATTACCCTGTAAAGTTTGACATTAAAGACTGAAGTGATATCAAACTGGTAAAAATAATAATCCTACTGACTCTCAATAATACAAAAGTTATATGACAAAATATTTAGGGAAAGCTTTGCTTCATGATTATGCAGCAGGAAGCAATAGCATAATTGTATATGCACCATCAATGTAGTTAATAGTCCAGATATCATTAATTTGATTTCATTATTTAGGTGCGTTTACGAGTTGAGGCAGACACCTAGAACCCATTACATGTGCATGATCGGCACAAAATCATCAGATACGTCAGAGAGAAAATGTGTATTTACCACATTTATAGTGATTTTTTTTTTTTTTAACCAGATACATTCAAGGCAAGATTCATGCTATCATAGGGGAAGGGAAAAGAAGCTAAGTGCACATTTAAGAAAAGTACTTTATGTGCTACACTTGAAGGTATAGAACATACCTTATGATAGGTTAGCGTGACATTAGTTGCAATGATTTGGATGGACTATCTTAAACCAACCCTTGGTGCACTAAAACCCCACATCTAGAAAGCTAGCCTCATATCGCTAACTGGCATGGGGTATGAGGAGCCAGGACTATAAATTCCTCACCTTCTTGATAATGGATGGGACAACCTCTGTATCAAAAAAAATTCTTGAACCAAATGAACCTTGGGCCACTCCTGGTCTTGTGTTCCGTGGACGCGACGATGAATATACCAGTTACTGCTCCTGACACAGAAATAATTAATCATGCACATTTTTTCAGGGAATAATTTTTGTTGCTGTTATTAATATGCATTTCACTGTACTCTTGTTGAAACTGTATTTGATTTATTGAACACCTGACTCCAGGCATTTATGAACTGTTTAGTTCAGCGTAGTCGCCTGTGATTTAAATTCATAGGTTTAAATAAAGAAAATGTTTAGTGAACTGAATATGTGTAAACAGGTAAAACTCCAATTCATAAGTTTAAATAAGCTCAAATAAATAAACTGTTGAGTGACCTAAATATGTTTATAAACGTACAACTGACCACAAATTAATAGATACAAATTTTGAGCAAACATTTTGAAAGTGTAATTTATTCATATTAATTTAAATATATTATATTTTACCTCGAGTACACGTTTCTATTTCAAAGGTAAGAAAACCCAGCAGGTCACCACGAAACACACAAAGTAACGCCATGCTTTTCTAGAGTGAGTGTTTAGCATCTCCGCAAGATACTCCGCCAATACAACAGGGATATGTTAACGCTCTTTTGAGACTTAAATGTATAAATCATCTCCCTTAAATGTACATATCGTTATAAATTTTTAGTGATAAATAGTGTTTAGATAATAGAGTGTGTTATTGCATAATTTGATGACATAGGTTTAATATCTAAAATTGCTCTTTAAATTCTCATTTTGAGTACTCGGATGTCGTATTCCGGTACTTTTGTAAAAAGGGCTTAAGTACTCAATTGAATACTTGACGGTACTCAAAGCAAACACCGATCATTAACATTCGTAACACTCTGTAGTACAATGAACGGGCAAAGGAAGAAAGACCTAACTACGTGATATTTCGACACTGACCTCCTCCTTTATATTATCTGTATCAGATGACCAGAGCCGCGGAATTGGCTCATTGCAAGTACACAGTTACGCCTATGTCCTCTAAGCCAATGCAGATGTAAGAAACAATATTTGATGTAATAAATCTTCCCTTATAATCAACGCCGTAAAGGTTTGCAACACAATTTTATTTTCTTTTATTGTTATTTATTTTATTATTTCACTGATTACTCTCTATGAGAGGCTGTTCCACAGGGCATGGGTATTTTTCCATTCTCCTGTCATCGAATCTTTCTTCCAAACACTGAAGCTTCTGAAATTATTATATAATGGTATGAAATCAATAAACACGTTTATGATTTTGAAAACTATCACAACTAGATATTTTATTATTCATGCTTTGCTTATAGAAATAACAGTATAATCCAGTCCTTCAATTCAAAACATATTGATTCCGTGGAATTGTTAATTATTTTTATACGTATTTGAACATTTATGGTCTTTAAATTGTTAAGTGCACATAATACATTCCGTTAAACCCTTTTAAAGCAATTTATATTGTTAAATTGGTTTAACAAAAATACTATTAAAAGCTGTTACCTTATGAGTTTAAGCTGCATTCAAGAAAGCCACCTCAGGGCCTGGGTATCACCATTATCACCAATTAGGAGAGGCTCGGCTGACTTATTCATATAAGATGTCCAAGTGCCAGCAGAGTTCAACAACTGGCGGCTATTCCATGACGTGAATGGAACATTACCGAGTATCATAATGACCACAAGCACTTGAAATTTTTTTATATAAGCAATTTTTGGAGGTGGGCGACTGGCAAAAAAAAACTGCCTTTTAAACAAATGGACACTATTGCCCATGTAAATGAGTCTAAAGTTCGATAATTACCTGCCCTTGTCAAATACACTGCCATCTGCCTCACCCTCCTCATAGTGGAGGAGGGTTACTGCGGCAGTTCCGTACGTGTCTAATTCCTCTATTTGGAAACCAAGTACGTCAATTCACTTGTCCATGAGTTTATGTCGCATGGCTATTATAGCAGCTGTAATCATACCATATTTAAATTAATGTTCTTTCGAAAATCATTTTTCTTCCTTAATGTTCTTTTTTTTGTATTTTTCAATCCCAGGTATTTCCATTACAAAGAAACAAAGCTCGAAAGGAGTTTATAAAACAGATTGGGAAAATAATTTTTTTCATTTAATTCAGATTCAATTTCATCACAGAACATTTTATCAAATATGTTGGTATACGAGTTTCTTAAGAGAAAATTTGTTTTTGTTGTAAAGGTTACATGGCTGATCCACAAAATGAATTGCAAGACTTAGGTCTACCGAGCAGTACTAAGTAAGAATGCGACCTGGAACAAATTTCTCAAACTGTTCGTTTCAGTTCATCTAGAGAGATCAAAAATAATTTCAATTCATTTTATTCTTAACTTCCGATGCATTCATGGTCATTAAATAATGTTCCAATTGGACTAAGTGTGAGTCCGTTTTCAATTATGTTACTTTTAAGTTTATTTCTTAAACTGCACGTTTTAACCGAACTGCATTCATAACTGAAACCTGTAGATAAAAAAACCTTTATATGATTAAAGAGGCCCAATCATCTATAAAGCATGTTGAGTTAACATGACAAATAGCTTCTACCCTTTAAAATAAATCTGTACTTGCAAAAATATTGACCTGAAACCCTTTGCTTTCTCATGTAATCAAATGTTAAAAACAATGGACCGGGCGCGATGATAGGTGTCAACATAAACACAGCGCATGGGGCCATGTGCATTGCTGTGCCACAAAACGTGTAAATCAGGAGATGCCCGGTCTGACTTGGCCCAAAATATGTAACACATGTTTCTGCTGGCAGAAACACAACGTGTTGCCACTTTTAATCAGACCTCTGGTCACGCGGCCTTTTTATGGTAAACAGACTCTGTTTACCAACACGCAGAGCCATAACATGCATGGTGTTAGACAGCCGTATGATACCGTACGCTGGGATGGTTTTGCTGGGAAACATTTGCATAAAGCAAAACTGAACTGATAGTGTGAAAGAATACCCATAATTTAGGTTCTGATTATGTCCCTTTAATCTTTATCATACAAATATCTGATTTAAACTAGAACTAGATTTTTCCCTTTTAGTAAGACCTATAACAAATTTATTTTCAACTTTGAAGATAAATTAAACTGAAGCAACCTTTAACTGAGCCAAGTTGGTAACAACTTGACCCAAGGAAAATTAAGTCGGATATTACGTATTATTTGTGGAAAAATAGCAGAACAGAATTAAAACCTAAAGACTTTCCGTATGCTGAAACCATCTTCAAAAACCGATCTTATTGTACAAAACCCCTTCAAATGAAGTAACAGCGTCATTTTATCCAGTGACTTCCGACCATCTTGGTAAATTTAAGTGTTTAACTAAATTGATTATTTTTTAACAATATCTGATCGAATTCAGTGTGTGATTTACAGACACAGACACATGATGGTCTATTATTTCCACCTGTTCCGTGAGCCATGGCCATCCTCGAAGGCAGAAGAAACGTGTCTGGCAGATTGAGTATATACGCCACTTCCTCAGGATTATCAAGGGCATGCTGGAGGACTTTGATCATGTAGATGATCTTCTCCTTGTCACCATCTAAAATACAATTTACACATTACACACAAACCATTTTTGTAATTTGTAATATTCATACATATAGCCCCAAAATGGTATACAGATTTTGAACCAAAGCCAACCATTGGTGTTACTCTTTGCTACATTCAAATATAGCAAACGTTTTAGTGATATTCAAAGACATTGTAAAATTCTTGCAGCGTGCTGGCGTAATGGTTCGGGGTGCTGGACTTGTAACCGCGGGGTTGTGTATTCGCCTACCGTTCCGACTGGCGACTGCGCTACAACTCCTACCCAGAGCTTTTACCAAAAGGATGAGCTCCAACGACCCGGGGGTGTATAGTTACTGGCCATTGGCAGCAGGCCAACGAAGACCAAATGCCCTCTTATGGTTGCTTGGGTTTTATACTTCCCATGAAGCCGACAAAAGCTGCAAGGATGAATAGGCCCAAAAGATCAGGAAGACAAATTTGGGTTTTTTTTTACCCTTAAACTCTGAATATTGTAGGATTAATTGACAGCAATGGTATGAGGCAGAGAAGTGATGTTCCCCGATTACTCATGTTTCCTCTTGGAACCTTTGGAGACTTTTAAATTAATGTGGTATGTCTGTATACTGTTAATTAACCGTATGACACCACTAGCATGTATGTATTATATGCGTTTCAGTTGTATAATCGTCAGTTAAGTTGTAACCATGGAGACCTTGACGTCAATTGTCGAGTGTGAACTTTAAGTGCGAAGGTTAAGGGTACAATTACGGGAAGAGAGATGATATGGCTAGAGAAGAGCGAAAGAGCACGAACGCGAAGTAGCAGAGCGTAAACGTGATGCCCAGAGAACCCAGGCATTTTAAGAGCCGAAAATGAATTCAGCATTCAGTAAAAAGACTGGAAGTACAGGCGATGGGAGTGATAGTGAATAAATAAGGCCCGTTTATCTGAAGTCGGATAAACAGAGTCAGTCATTCGGTTTGACTGCTCCGGAAAAGGGCGCTATTTCTTTAGTCATTTGTGAGGGGTAAGTAAACAGCAAGTCATTCTTAAGAAAGGTCAATCGATGGTAAATCGCTCATTTAGGTAATGCATTGTTCGTACATCCACATATCATGACTAGTTTTGTTGGTGTTATCTGTCATTGACTGACAATGTTTAGAAAGCTCGGACACGTGATAAAAGGACTGCTGGTGTTGACCCTGTTAAGTTTTACATTAAAGACTCAAGTAATATCAAACTGGTAAAAAATAAATAGGATATTGGCAATATGATTATGCTATTTCTACACCTTCATATAGTGTGAACATCGTACAATATGACATATTCTCATAGATATACTTATAACATAATTATACGATTATGAAGGGAGAGTGGTTTTACAATATAACTGTTGCATATAGGTTATAGGCTATAATGCACTAGCGGATTGATTTTAAATACCTGGACTATATTTCTGGTTCCTCTATGTACGTATAAGTATGTCAGACCCTGAATGATATTTCTTAAATGACTTTATTTCGTTTATATTACTTTTTTTTTTATAAAATACTTGTATGGTATTATTTATATATATAGAAGTAGGCCAGAGCAACACCGCCCTAGCTTAGGCTAGTGGACGTGTACTGAGAGCTTCGGTGCGCCCACCGTTTTCAGGCCAAGCAGCTGGGCTGAAATATATTCCGCCGCACATGTCTAGGTCGATTAATGTGAACTAATTATTTAAATCTGCGATCGAGACACGTAAGAATCAGAACCTTCGAATGGATTAGAGAGTGGTTTTATAACAGTAGTGATCCGTTGAGCTTTGGATTGGTTTAGGAGAAGGGACTATTTCGCTCGAATGGACAGAGTTCTTGATAAAGTAGTGCTCCGGTCAGTCGGAACTTCAGTTTCATGGGGTTCAGAGGTGAGTAAACCTTTCTACCAAATGAGATCAATTTGTGAAGTAGAATGTCGATTTTTGTCTTAGTTTAACCTTCTGGGAAGTCACACATGTGTGTGAATGTCATACGTGGCATTCTTTAAAGGGCGATAGCTTTATTTATTCGTTTTGAAGTTTTAATGCATTTCGGAAAATAAAAAAGTAGTTGTCAGCCGTTTCACTAGGTGGCGACACTAACTTGGGGTTCAAAATGGTAACCTTACTTACCACATGATGGCAGCATTTGCTGACTGAATGGGGCTGAGTGAACAGCAGTTAAACGCTTAAACTAGCCCATTTAAATGTAGCGGCACCTATTTGGCCAGTATTTCGTGTTTTGTGAGTAATTTATGAAATTTACCGACCTAATGATTATTCCTCAAGCTTTTTCTTATTCTGAATATATGTATATATATATATATATATATATATATATATATATATATATATATATATATATATAAACGATCTAAACCATCCTTATTAACCGCGTGATTTTAGTCTGTGATATTAATAATATACTTGTATGCACGTGGTCTTAACCGGCCACGTGGTAATATTTACATTTTATCTACCCAGGATTTGTAGGTTATAATTAGCCACGTGGTCTTAATTTATCCGACCATGTGGTAATATATCCTTCTACCCTGTATATTTTTTTAACTATCCACGTGGTCTCACCTTACTCGGCCACGGGTTATTTTCTTATCTGACCACATGGTCGTATTTGAATCAGAACTGTCACATGGTAACATTTCTTTTCTCGTATGTTTATGCTTGTTTAATTACATATTATTTACACAACGAACTACACATTATTGGACCCTTGCGTAGCATAGAATATATTTTAAATGCCGCTGCGTTTTGAAGCACTACGAACCGGTCGGGTGCATTAAAATAATTAAATATGCTTTATAACGTCCCGAGATATAGCTTTTGGATTTTTGGCATTAAGTTTCTATAGTGGTTACTATTAAACTAGTTCATTTCTATAGTGGTTAATATTTACACTTGTTCATTTAGTAAATACTTGTTGGTCAAAATGTAAACGGGTTCGTTAATAATTACCTTGTCAAGACGTACACGTGTTCATTAAAAAATACCTGTTTGTTAAAATATACGACTTCACTTATAAATACGCCTATACTCTAACCCTGTGTTTAACCTGACCGTATAACGGGACCTATAAATCTCTCATTTAGGCCCTTTTCATAGGTCAGCCGTCCACGACTCTGAGACAAAGAGTCTCATTCCCTATCGACTGAACTAGCCGGTCGCAAGTAGCAGAGCTGCCACAAAGGAAATAGGTATGCATTTCCCAATTTTATGCTTATTTTCTACCTGTAATACTGCGTGTAATATTACAACTGAAATTGGGATGAAAATACCGGTAATACACTTCTGTAAATATGCAAATAATATAGCCTATCGCTACACACACTGTACATGAAAGGAGTATGGGGCAGTATTAAATGATAAATAGGAAGTAGGTTGCACTTCACGGATATAACATATTTAACCATAAGTTGCGATGGTAATCCATAAACGGTAAATACGACTTTAAACACTGTAATATTGAGACGGGGTGTTTAACGCTTGAGTATACGTTTCTTTTTCAAAAGTACCAAATACCTATAAGGTCACCA
Source organism: Sipunculus nudus (assembly GCA_026874595.1). Classification (NCBI taxonomy): domain Eukaryota; kingdom Metazoa; phylum Annelida; class Sipuncula; order Golfingiida; family Sipunculidae; genus Sipunculus; species Sipunculus nudus. The sequence goes on from CM049317.1 coordinate 2,998,413, forward strand.
TGTAATACAAAATGTAATCGCCATGCTTTTTTACTGATATTGCCTTTGCATAGCTTTCACTGTTACCAACAGTTATCATCAGCTCCGAAATGAGCCGCAATCGGGTTCATATCACATAGTGTATGTCTGAAATTACCCAAAGGCCCAAAATATAGCAAGATACTCCCTTTCTTCCTGACAAGAAGTGTCTGTGACCTGGCGTAGAGAGCCCTCGTGTAGCATCATTCTACAATTGGTAGCAGATGGGCCTTCCAATGATCAATAATTAAAGTGTACTTGATCATAGGTGTGACAGACTGCTGTAGGTACATTTATTTTTATTTTTCGGCAATATCGTCAACATAGTTTGGTTCTAAAGTACTCGAGAAAGTACTCTTATTCATAAGTACTTTCGCGAGAAATCAGTACTCTGAGTACTTTCTTCAAAATGACACAGGTACTCATACTAAAACTCCAGTACTTTGAAAGTACTCATATAACGAGTACTTTAACAAATAATAGTACTTCATGTTACGACTCTGAATGCCAGATATATTAAAAGTACATTGCAGTGAAAGTCTGCTTTAATATATTTAGTAAAAAATGGCAGCTATTATGAACTCCATAAATAAAGGGACTGTTAGGGCAAAAGTTTTCCGTGAGTAGTTGATTAAATCAAGTTAATCCCACTAAGCAAACAGTGGTTTATCATTTAACTTTGTGATGGATAGGCGACATATTGCTGTCAGTATTACTTGCTTTACTTGCTTAAATACGTTTATTAAAATCAGTAACCAATGCTACCCTATCTAACGCCTAAAACAAAGAGGCGTGTGACTTGTTTGAGAAAGTTTGTCAAACTCAGGAATAACATTAAGGTTAATACATCTACAAAAAGTGGAGCTGTGGCATTTAAATTTAAGTTGGCACTTGGTAGTCAGAGAATATGGATAACACACGCTTATGTTTTTTGGGTCACTTCACCAAGTTTCCACGGCTTTTCGGCTTAAAAAGATATCTTTCTTAAACAAACTTCCCCAGTAATCTGACATCACTGTCTGCTTGGCAGACCAAGTACTTGCAAATTCTACAAATGCCTTAAATTTCGGGGGAGGGCCCGAGCCATTTTTATCCCTATCTTTGACAGGTAAGTGCTTATCGGTGCCAGCTACTTCAGCCTTACTAGAGTGAATGTTTGGTATCTCCGGCAAGATTCTCCGCCTAGAGGGAGCAAGGATAAGTAATCGCACTTTTGAAACTTAAATGTATAAATCATTTCTCTTAAATGTATAAAATACAAGTTAAATTAAATATTGTACTAATTGTTATATATGTTTAGTGATATATAGTTTTTAAATAAAAGAATATGTTCTTACATTAGTTGATGACAGTTTAATCAAAAAAATTCCTCGTTATGATACTCATTTTGAGTACTCGGTTCTCGTACTCCAATACTTTAAAAAAGGGGCTAAAGTACTTAGGGATGGTACTCGAGTACTTAGAAGTACTAAAAGCAAACTCCAATGATCAACAGTTATAAAACTCTATAGTTCAGTGAAAAGGCAAAGAAAGGAGGACCTAACTAAGTGATATCTTGCTCAGAACTTCTTCTTAAAATCTGAAATATGATGACCAGAGCCGCGGAATTGGCTTTTTGCCATGACGAAGTTAAAACTATGTCCTCCACGCATATAAACATCATTTGAAGTGATAAATCTTCACTGATGATCAGCGCCGTAAAAGTTTGCAACATATTCTTAATTTTTTTTCATTGTTATTGCATTTTATTATTTCACAACTGTATATTTGTAAATGCATGCTTTTTTTAGATATAAAAATGAGTATAATCAATTGCTTCAAATCAAAACATTTTATTCCGTGAAAATGTTAATTATTTTTATACGTTTTGGAACGAGCTTGGTCTTTAAATTCTAAAGCGCTAATAATACAGTTTCTTAAATCCTTTTAAAGCAATTTATTTTGTAAAATTGGTTTAACGAAAACTAGTACGTAATAACTTAAAGTTGCATCCAAGGAATGCATGGGCAACGGTAACAGTTTTCACCAATTAGGAAAGGCTCGGCTAACTTATTCATATTAGATGTCCCAGTCCAGCAGGGTTCAACAATTGGCGGTCATTCAATGACGTGAATGGAACATTACCGAGCACCATAATGACCATAATGACTTAATAGTATAATATAAACATTTTTTTTTTAAATGAGTGACTGGCCAAGAAATACACTGCACTAAAATAATATTGACACTATTGCCCATATAAATGAGTCGAAAGTTCAATTATCACCTACCCTTGTCAAATACACTAACCATTGGTATTTCCATTGCAAAGAAACAAGGCTCGACATGAGTTTATAAAACTGATTAGGACCTTTTCATTCAATTTAGATTCAATTTTATCATAGAACATTTGGTATGATATTCTGGTATTCAAGTTTCTTGAGAGAGGATTTGTTATTGTTGTAAATTATTCATGGAAGATCCACATAATGAATTGCAAGACTTAGTTAAACCGAACAATACTTAGTAAAAAATGTGACCTGAAACAAATTTGTCAAGCAGTTCATTTCTGTTCTCTGATGCGACCAAAATATTAACTAAAACCATCTTTCAAAACGGATCTAATGGTACAAAACCTCATTAAATGAAGAGAACGCGTCATTTTATCCCCTATCTGCCGACAAACTTAGTGATTTAAGTCTTTATTTATGTTGATTATTACTTACAATATCCTTTCGCCTTCTGGGTGTGATTTGAAGACAAAGACATATAGAGAAAAATTATTTCAACCTTTTCCCGTGAGCAGTGCTCGATGGAAAAAGAAACGTCTCTGGCAGATTGAACTGATAAGCAACTTCCTCAGGATTATCGCGGTCAGATGGTATACAGATTTGGAACCAAGATAAACAAAAGATGTTACTAATGCTACATTCAGATATAGCAGTGATATTCAGAGACATCGTGATTTCTTGCAGCATGCTGGCGTGATGGGGCGAAGGACTTTGGACCGCGGGGTTGTGTATTCGCGTACCGTTCTGACTGGCGACTGTGCTAAAACTCCTACTCCGAGTTTTATAACAAGGGTGGCACAGGAACATAAGGTTACTGGCCACTGGCGGCAGGCAAATAAAGAACGAATCACTCTTATTGTTGCTTGGGTTGAACACTCCCCGAAAAGCCGATAAAAATCGAAAGGATTAACAGGGCCGAAAGATCAGGCAGACAAGCCTGGGTATTTGTTTCACCTTTGAACTCCAAATCTTTAAGGATTAATTGACAGCAATTGTATGAGACGTCGAAGTGATGTTCCCCGAGAATCCATGTTTCCTATTGGAACCTTTGGAGACGTTTAAATTAACGTGGTAAGTCTGTAAACTGTTAATTAACCATATGACACCACTAGCATGACTTCAAGTCATAAAAACCACTATTATGTGTGCTACATAAATAGCATTTAAGATGGATATGATTAAAAAATTAAATAATTAAAATTTAATTAATGCCCCAGCATACGGGATATATGGATATGATTTAAAAATAAAATTATTTATATTAAATTAATGCACCATACGGGATATATATATATATATATATATATATATATATATATATATATATATATATATATATTGACGAGAGCATTAGGTGGACTCAGTTATTTTATATCACATTCAATTAAGGATAGTTTAATCAGATGATTGTTTCTGTAATTTTTGTACATAAATGTGTAGTATCATGTATTAATGTCAGAACTGGAACGTAGGTTTCGAAAACTGAAGTTTTATCATTAAATTCCATGAGAATTAGTCGGTTGTCTGAAGAATTGTTTCCTTAGACTTCAAAGGCAACGCACCTGCATACTTGATTTTTTTCCACGTGCTGGTGGAAGCGTACGGAAGGCGTACGACTTTTTTAATTCGGTGCAACCTATGTGTGATGGAAATGATACCACCGGTTCGTCAGCGCTTACACTTGCGTCTGTTTACATTTGCGGATAATTTGTGTATTGTGTGCGTTTCATTTGTATAATCGGTCATTTTAGCCATTACCGTGGAGTCTTTGAAGTCCATTGTCGAGTGTGAACAAAGGTTAGGGTACATTTTTCAGTTAAGAGACTGGTAGTACAGGCGGTGGGAGTGATAGTGAACAAATAAGTAGTAGGGAATCTATCCCGAAACTCGATCCCCCTTCGTTTGTGACCGGAAGAGTTGGGCTTGGTACATTGTCGCGTGGCAAGGCACATAAAACCTACATTCAGTTAGCCGTTTGCGATGCCATTAAATACGAAGAGCTAAAGTAAGCGCCGTTAAAGCGTTACCCGATGAATGAGGAAGGAAGTCGCAAAAAGTTTTGTTCTTGAAAGCAAGAGCGTGGCGAAGCTTACAGTCAGTTTGCGGTACGACTCAGCGGGTTCTTCGATTATTCGATCAAAATGATAGGACTTTAATGTGTTTATCGACTTGCTGATGCGTGAGCAGTATTTCAACTGTTGCAGCAAGGATCTCTTTGTGTTTTCGAGAGTGAGGCAGTGAGAGTGAATGTTGATATATAGACAGCATTGCGGTGATGGCCGAGCGTTATATGGAGGCCCACGGCCTACACAGGTTAAAGGTGAGCTAAAGAAAATGTACCCCCAGCGTAAGACAGTAAATAGCCCTGCCTAGAAGGAAACGCGATGTAGGTCGGTAATACCTTGCTCAGTATGTTAAGCCATCAGCTTAATGAATCATACGTTGCTTCATATGTAAATGGTTGGGGAATAAGGCGCGTAAAGGTAAACAGATTTTGAACAGCGTGGGATTAAGCCTAGTAGTAGTCAGGAGGCCAAAGCGAAGCGTAAGCCCGAGTCATTGTCAAGGCTGTCCGGGAGTTTCAGTATGAAACCGTCAGGCCCGTTTATCTCACTTCGGATAAACAGAGTCAGACATTCGGTTTGACCGCTTCGGAAGATTGGGGTAGTTCTTTAGCAATTTGTGAGGGGTTAGTAAATGGCAAGTCAGCCAGAGTGTAACGCGTTTGCGGTTGCTCTTCAGCATGAGTACGTGAAACGTTGAACCGGAGCAGTTCACCGTACACAACGTCGAATACAATTAATTCCTCAAAGACACGTTACGCCAGCATACCTCATATTTGTTTCAAGTTAAATGCTGTAAAGATGTAAAGGAAGGTCTTAGAACGGCATGTTGATCCTTTTATCGTTTATTACACCATGCCTGTACCATTTCCGAGGACAATTTGGCGGTTGCCGCAGGGGCAGCTATTAATTCTTAATAGTGCAGTCACAAACGCAACAAACTTATTGTGCAGTTATTTCCACACTGATAAGGACGACTACAGTTAGTTATACTGTGTATCAGCCTTTTCAAAAGAGAGTAATGACTCTTCATCCTGACTTTTAGCAGATGGTATTATAGGTACAATCTTTAACAAAATATACTAACTTTTACAGAGTTGGTGAGCTTAGAATTAATTAAGTGTTTAGTAAATATAAAACAGTTGTTTTAAAACGATCATTAATAAAGCTGGTCCGGCTAAAATTCAGCAAATCCTCACTGGAAAACGGCACGTGCATATTCTAGAAACCAACCAACACTATGGCCTACTATGACCTCCTCCTTGAGGCATCTTTTAAGCAAGACTTTGAAAAATATCCTGAAAAACAGGGCATTCCATAATAAGTTTAAGAAAAATAAAACAAGATGACGTGCCAGGTGTATATGAGGAAACAACTTCAGAGATTCTTCAGAGAACAGTAACTGATCCCCGATACACAAATTGCAAAATGTACTTTTAGTATCCAATGAAGAAAGTTAACTGACTACCTAAAGATTGTGCAAGAATAAGACACCCTGCAAAAATGGAAGAGTCCAGAAACAACCGACAACTATTTGCAAGATAGATTCAAGAAACAACCGACAACTATTTGCAAGAATGCGTGTGATTCTGCAGTGACGCCCTAATGAGGTTCAATCCCCGAACTAGATTAGGAAGATACAAGTCTTCTGCTATCCAAAATTGTCTCTTTACTCCAATTGGTACTATTTTTAATTTAACTGACAAGAATGTCTTTGTCCCAGCAGTGAGTATACACTCAAGAGCAAAAGCATAGTTGTACGTATATGCGACATCAGAGTATCCAATATTTTAGATATCTTTCATTCCAATATTCCGGAGCATTCGCATATACCTTGATCCTATTACATATGCCTGATCTGTCCAACGCCAACGAAAATGTCTTACATATAGATTTTTTTTAAACACATATATAGATATCTGTATTAATTTGAAGAATTGTTTTCAAACAATAACATTCAATGCAAGCTTCATTGCATCATAAGGAAGTTGGAAAGCAGCTTAGTGCACATTTCACAAACGTATTAGATGTGCAACAGTTAAACGTAAAGAACGTAACTTCTCTGAGGTTACAATGTTGCACTGAATTCAGAGGCGTTAATACGAAGGGTCGGGGATATAACCCCCCCCCCACACACACACACATTTAAACAAGGGGTAAATGGTCAATGTAATCTTCCGACCTTAAATATAGAGAAAAAATATTTATATATTGAAAATTATACATACTTATATTTAGAAATGATATAATTAAGTTCAATTTAAGTGTTTACTTAAAAAATTATATATCTAAACTTTAATATTAACATACACTGGAAAAATAAAACTTAATTTTTCCAAACGTTATACTTAATTACATTTTATATTTTAAATAATCATACAGGCAATGGAATTTAAATATACATGATTATAGGTTAAATATATAAATATGAACATACATATATATGTTATTATAGAACTAACTTTAACCCCCAACCCCCCCCCCCCCCCCCCCCCCGACGCCTGTGACTAATCCTCCCTTCACTTGAAGATAAATTGACGTTACTGACTGGTTTGGATGGACTTTTTCGTTTTTTTGCTATTTGTCCAAAAGTAAATGAATAAAGCACAATATAATCCGATCAGATAATGACATAGTTCATGATTCCATAGGCTGAGCAAAGATGGTTTTGACCTGAAAAGAATGTAAATGTTCTTGAAAACTTTGTGTGCACTATCAGGACCAGCATATGCCGAATGTAGAAATATAAAAGAACTGAGATGGGAATTGTTAATAAATCTTGAACCACACGCTTTTTGTACATATACTGCACATTCATAACCAGGACTGTAAATCCCACACCTTCTTTATAGTGGATCAGACAATTTCTATAAAAAAATGTCTTGAACTTCTGGAGCTCGGGCTTCTTGCTGAGTCTGTTTACTGTGGATGCGACGGTGAATTATTAGTACGTGCTCCTGACACCGGAATAATTAATCAGTACAGCATGTTTTGTTTCAGTCATTTACATTCATTTTCATACTTTCATACTAGAAATACATGTTTAGATTAATGAAACGGATTTCAATTTGTTTTTACATTAAAAGAATGTGGTCCATATTCAAACAAAACAGGACGGCTTGTTTTCTTCCGTAAGAAAGTATTAGCTATAGAGTAAACACTTCACTTTTAACATGATATCATTCATATACAGCTATACCTAAAATCTAATACGCCTCTTTGGGACGTCAATGTAAACATAAAATCAAAGAATAGTAAACATATTAAAACATTGAATTTCGTAACTAGTAAGGTCATTGTTTTAATGGAATCACTTGCTACAAGCATAAGTATTGCTAACAGTTTTATTCCTCTGCTGTACCAATTACTCCAGACGGGCGACAAAACTCACGACAAACGGCGAATACGATATTTTGAAATTCAATATGACAGTCCAATTTGTAACCACTACGGCAATAGTTTAAACGGAATCCCTTGTATCACAACCATTGGGTGTGCTACTAATTATATTCTTCTGCCTTGTATACAAGTCCTGATAGAGGACAATATATGGAGAATGGCTTCGTTTTAGACAGTCAAAATGGCGGTTGAATAAACGCCAGAAACACCTGTGTTCTTGAAAATTAACCCTCCTTAATTTTATACAGGTAGCCAATAAACCCAATCTGGCCTTAAATCGACAAGGATCTAAATATTTCACGCAGCATACTTCTCTCCGCATGGTGCGTGGTGGCGCATTTGTTAGGGCGCTCGGCTTGTGAGAGAAAGGTTGCAAGTTGGCTTTCAGTTCCTGTTAAGACTCCAGGCTCACAAAGAGACACGTCACTCCTGGCGACAATACCAGATAATGAACTCGCTTCTTTCACCTCAACTGCAGATGAGGAAACACATTACAAATACCGTCATTTTGTCATTCTGTAAATCTTTGAGCAATAACGGCATCGAGATATATGGAATGTTATCTCTGTGAATTTTATCTTTCTCTGACCTGCCCCCCCCCGACTATCTCTCTCTTTCTCTCTGAAACACCTGTCATAAAAACATCTATCCAGTACAGTAAAATGCGTCATGTAAGCGTCGTTATGTAGGTTACGTTATCTGTGCGGGTGGGAGAATGAATGAATAAAAAAAAACAGATAGTCGTGGTATCTAGTAAGACCAGTAGAAGAATATCCCTCCTCGAGCCTTTCCTTGACAAGCTCTGGATAGCTGACCGACCGCCACTAAGCATCTACTGTGCACACTAGAACACAGCAGCTGACCCGTAGCCAAGGGGGGAGGGGCATAACGTGCCGTGCCCCCCCCCCCCCCCCCCAATCAGCGGTGCCTCTACCTTTCTCTCCAAAGAAGAGTACAGGAAAGCTTATGATGTGTACAAAATCTAAAATAAGATCAGGCTTACACCAGAATACCTGATAACCCAGCTTATATCAAGGCTTTTGTATATGCGAATGTATATGCAGTGCCGCTTGGTAAATATACAGGTTGGACGTTTAACCTCGGGGCAGTTACGAAAACGCACTATTGTTAGCTTGGTATGTCATACCACGTGACACAGTATAACCAACTGAAAAAGCAATCATCATGATAGATCAGGAAGGACACAGTACTTCCTTAAAGAACCTAAGCGAGCGTGACAATGGGACTTTATCTTGGTATGTAGCCTCGCTTCAACGTATGTTTCAATTTTGGCCAATCAACGCATGACACAACCCTCAAGTGACCCCAAATCATCCCCCCCCCGCCTCCCCCCTCTAAGATCCCCAGTTACGTCGAACTGACACACCATCAACGACAAAGGACCAGCACGGGAGCATGCGCACGTAGGAGACGACTTGAAATCGCCATCAGCGTACGATGTCTAGACTACATATGCGTACATACGATGGTTATTTCTCATGGTCAATAGTTTGTTTAGTATGAAACAAAACATGGGACGGTGTGCATCTCCGACGTAGACGCTGGATCTACAAACAGGACAGCTGAAAGCAAGCACACTTAATATCGTCGACGTTCATAACATAAACACCTGTAGGTGACAGTTTTCTCTATGCTTTTATTTATAAAAACTTAAAACAAGTCCACCATTGAAAGAGCTGCATACACAAAGGCACAATCATATGCATCGATCATTATAAAGATATTTCAATGTACTCTTGTTGAGACAGTATTTAAATTATGAACACCTGTCATGAGACTTATGTAACTGTTTACGTCAGCGTACTCGCCCGTGATTTAAATCCTTGTTTAGAGAAATAAGCTGTTTAGTGAACCAAATATGTGTATATGAGTAAAACTTGCACACATAAAAGATATATATTGTAAGCAAATATTATGAAAATGGAGTATATTTATATTCATTGAAATATGTTATTGAACCAAAGCTCGAAAATAATTGTAATAAGTATAGAATAAACAGTTTCAAGACAACGTCACAACCATATACATGTATAATTTAATGATAAAAAGTATCACTGACACGTTCCATTATGATTTTCCACACAAGGAAATTATACTTTACACGTACATATGATTATGATTATACATAGCATCACGGCAGGAAAAATGCTGGTAGATAGCAAATAGAACCAGCAGAGGAATACATTCTATACCACCAAACAAAAACTTTCAGAAATGGTTTGCCCTTCAAGGGTATCTATTGTTAAACCGTAAACTGCAATGGTATTCAATTACCAAAAATATAAACTTGAACAGTGTAATCCTGTAATTTGGTGTTTTACCATGAGTACACGTTTCTGCTTAAAAAAGTAACAAATACAGGTCACCACCGAACACACAAAGTAAAAATGATCTTTTATTAATATTGCCATTGTTCAGCTTCACTGTTACAAACAGTATCCATCATGAATTCAATATTATTAAATGCAAATTTGGCTGTAAAAATACAGGGATGCGGTAATTACAATTGACTGGCAGGTCTTTCTTTATCATTCAGGGTGAAAGACACGTTAACTTTCATATTACAAATATATAACCTTAGAAATGTGTAAACTTGGGCTGATACATCCTTCTTTATGTGTCAAAGCTGTAATGCTCTAACTTTTCTTGTTACTAAGATTGCTTAAAAATTGATAATATATTATGAAAAGCAGACAGCTGCAAGGTAAATTACGGAGAACTACCAAACAAGCATAATATTATGTTAATACTATAAAAAACAGACACTAAGTCAACATTACAAGAGCAATGTAGCTAAAACACTAATGAAACCCCGGACTGATTGTGGTTGCAGTGTGTGATAAGTGATTTAGAGTGTATATCTGCAGTATATGAATTTGTGGCCGTGGTGTCATGTGATCGGATAGCGTCAGCAAGGGTGTCATTGCCGGGAACACATAGGTGGCGCGGTTTGCTGTACTACGGAGACATTCGATAGTCCATCAAGGGTGCTGTGCGGTGCAAAACAAGGCACCCAATAGCTCTCACTGAGATGTCCCTCCATCAGGCCAAACTATGATTCCATACATATGTCTGCTGGGATCTGACGATTGTACGGCGACCCGTTTACAGAGAATTAATGGCAGCATGCTGAAAGCATTGTAAGATGGCTCTAGCGGATTCATAACTCTGTCGTCGTCATACAGTAGCGAGCAATCTTATCCCAAAGAACATTAATCAACTAATAGCAATTATCAGAGATAGCAACACAATCAGTTGATGTAAAGACAAATTTCAGCAGCTGTTATGCCTTTATTTCTGTAAATAATGATAGGGCCATCTTGTCATGTTGCTATCTCAAGCATATTCTTGTTTCGAGCGGTTTTCATCTTTCAGAAGGAAAGCATGAAGCCAACATGCAGTGATTTTTGTTGCTGCGTGCATATATGCGGTATGAATTAATACATCAATCAGCACAAGTATCAGCAAATGAAACGCCCAACATTGCTCAGGATATCCCTTAATACCGCCCAGTGTCCTGTGAGTGCTGCTCGTTGACGTCATCGTATTGATCAGGTGACACGGGAACCCTCTCACGTGATTTTGCTGATCTGTGAGAACCAAAAGGATGCGCGACACCCGGCATCTCATACGACCCGGTGAGATCAAAAGATTTCCGTCCTTCTGGACCGAACACTTCGATATCCAGATCGGTTCGCCCCCTGGCGGCCGAACGGAGAGACCCAGACGGCATGCTGTCACACTCGGATGAAGTGTAGTAAGATATCTGAGTGAAAACGCTGCTTCGGGAGGCCAGCAGGTGCGAGCGCTTCAGACGATTAAGTTTACGGATCCTGTTAGAGATAAAACATATCTCACACTTCAATGTTAGACCACACATGAGTAAGTATTAAAATTTAATGCAGAAAATACGAACCCAGTACACCCCTGCTGCACGTCCCCCCCCGGTATAAAGTCACTTTTAATGCCAAAGTGGACAACATGACAAATAATAAACCATTTAGCATAACCGTTAACGTTACACAGTAATAATTTTTTTCTGATCCAGGGTTGTTTAACTTAGGGAGGTGTTCCTCTATTGATACATATTGACAAATGAAAAAGTTAAGGTTACCCTCTATGCCCATGGTCTTATAAAAAGTTCACAACAGCAGGTCAGGGTTAGGGTTAGGTATGCCCAGGCGCTTTAAGGAAGGAGGAGACAGACTCTCCAACCAGTCCGTGTAAACATCTACTTACCGACGTAGTAATAGTGCAGCTACTATCAGCATGATTACCAAACCCGCCGACATGACCCCCAGGACGATGTACAGGTTTCTTGGCGTATTATCATGGAGGCTAACTGAAAACAAAATCATATTTTTTTTTATCCTTTAGTTCCTACAACCGCAGACGTTAATGTTGTGTGTTTTATATAGGGATATTAGTGTTAACTACTACAAGATTATGTCATCGAGTTAACTCTCTTGCCTGTCAATGGCTATGGACACAATTATCGAGGACAATTTACTGGCATACGCATCTTCAGAGCATTGGTTAATCTACTAGCTTTGAATACACGATCCAGTGGGTTGAAGTTGAGTCGTGTTATAAGTCATATCTGGGAGTGCACTACAACGGCCATCCATCCCATTATCTCAATACGGTGGAATACAGCCGAAAATCATAAAATCAGGATACAAGTGACAGCTTGCTAAAGGGGGTAACCAATGTGCAGAGTTAAAACGGACATTTTCTGTCACATGGTAGGTGTTGCAAGAAAGCACATAAAACGTATGTTATGATTGGTATAGTTAATTCCAAGTGACAGCATACCTGTGGGCATTGACATGTTGTCAAAAATTACAAAGATGTTTCCAATCTCATCAAACCCAAGATATATACGCATCTCGCTCTAGTCGCTGACTCTCTATTGTCAGAGGGCCGAACTGACGCTAGTGGTTTACCAGATATAAAATGATAAATCTGATCTACTATATGCTACATATATCATATACTGGTGTTTTGTTACCTTGATTGATGTTGGGTGTAAAATTCTCTGTAATCCGTTTCTGAACTTTTGTTGTAAGGGTGTAGTAAGGTTTAACAGTAGCAGACGGCATATGTCCACCGGAGCTTCCTTTTTCTCCTGTAGGAATAGAGTTGAAAAGCTTTGATTTAATTTCAATAGAAAACAAATTCACATTATCTTCTATTAATATAGTTATAGTTCATTCATGAGTTGTTCCAGTCGCTGTATTTACTACGCTGGATATACGCCTGTATTCAATTTCGCTGAAACCAAATGCCTGCTTTGAGGTAATATCCAGACTAAGAACACTTAGTTATCATTATAATTAGAAAATAGAAAATAGAAAAAATAGAAATTATTATACATCCATGGTACTTCAAAATTAAATGTCAACAAAACGGCATATGTCCACCGGAGCTTCCTTTTTCTCCTGTAGGAACAGAGTTGAAAAGCTTTGATTTAATTTCAATAGAAAACAAATTCACATTATCTTCTATTAAAACCGTTATAGTTCATTCATGAGTTGTTCCAGTCGCTGTATTTACTACGCTGGATATACGCCTGTATTCAATTTCGCTGAAACCAAATGCCTGCTTTGAGGTAATATCCAGACTAAGAACACTTAGTTATCATTATAATTAGAAAATAGAAAATAGAAAAAAATAGAAACTATTATACATCCATGGTACTTCAAAATTAAATGTCAACAAAACGGCATATGTCCACCGGAGCTTCCTTTTTCTCCTGTAGGAACAGAGTTGAAAAGCTTTGATTTAATTTCAATAGAAAACAAATTCACATTATCTTCTATTAAAACCGTTATAGTTCATTCATGAGTTGTTCCAGTCGCTGTATTTACTACGCTGGATATACGCCTGTATTCAATTTCGCTGAAACCAAATGCCTGTTTGAGGTAATATCCAGACTAAGAACACTTAGTTATCATTATAATTAGAAAATAGAAAAAATAGAAATTATTATACATCCATGGTACTTCAAAATTAAATGTCAACAAAAACAAATACAGAATAAACCAGTCATTGGTATTGTTTAATGCGTAAACGTAAGATGGCGCTATAAGTTCTTTTATAAAGAAACGCTTTCGTTTCCAAATTTCGCTCCAGTTACCATTTTCTATCCGGTATTTTATGTTCTGACCAGGGCATAAACGAAATTATTGCTTGACAACAATAAATAGCAGCTCTTAAAAGAATAATATCCTTGCGGTTTATAAATGATGTTACAACACGGATCCTTGGGGAACAAGTTGGTGCTATTGGGAAGATCTTATTTCCGATTCAGTGACTTGAAATTATATAGTATTTGTTAGATAAATCGTCGAGTGAATGAGCAACACCTCTAGGATATAATCAAGAGTGGATATCATGACCATTCATTTGTGCAGTACTGGATGTTGTTAGCAAAGGTTGAACTTAGCAAATTACCTGAGTTATCTGTGTATGACATTCTCATTGCGATATAAAGAACATAAACACACGAGAAATTAAATATCCCCGTATACACAATTGTTAAATGTTCTCTTAAAAGTATTGACCTGTGAACCATTTTGCTTAAGACCTTTGAGAAATGTGTCTAAGTCCTCTTCAAAAGGGCATAGTAATACTGTATGTTTATTGTTTACCACACAACATTATAGAAATATATATATATATATATATATATATATATATATTTTAAATGCCATAATTTTATGTTGTTACTTCATGGCTGTATGGGAGGTATATACATGCAGCCTTACCGTGTTTACATATAAACGCGCTGAGTTGGGTATTACAGTCCTTAGCGGCCCATGATCCATTCTTCAGCACTGACAGGCATTTATTGGGCCTGGGGAGTACCTGACCCCGGTCTGCTAAACGTGTTATGGTGATGTCTGCGGCCGAGCGAGGGACTAAAGGTACAATAAAAATATCCAATGATGGTATAATCAAGTATAAAGGTGCGATACAAGTCAGGGAATTATATTCATGGAAGCACTTTCTAACTATTCCTCCGTCAGGTTGCGAGAGGTATTATTTTTCACCTTGGTTATTTGGTTTGTCCATTAAAAATGTAAAAAAAAAACTATGGGAGGGTTATAACAGCTTCCATGGAAAATCCATTATATTGGGGGTGGGGGGAACAACACTATGTTTTTTCTTTAATTGACAGGATTATATTAATTTTTTTTTAATATTCTTCTTAATAACGATTGTTCCTAACAATATATATAATCACCAGTAAAAGGGGATGGCTTCTGTTGTTGGCCTGAAGTGCTATAGAGTTTTGACGCTTGCCAGGTGCGTACACTTTACTTCCGGCGTTGTTTTTTTTTCTCTATAGCTACTTTTGTTTCTTGTTATAACAACAAATCACCTGCATTTCCGATGAATCGTGGATTAACTTTTACATGGAACACAAGTTTTGATACTGTAGGATCTTTGCCAGCTGGGAGGGGCAACACAACAATTTTCGAATTATAATACTCCTATTTTTGGGGCTATTTTATATCTTTGAATATCCAACACGCTTTAAGTCATGAAATTTACTTTCAACCAAAAGACTCATATATGTACGTATGTCGTTACTACCATTTTATTTTTTTATAAAAATAAAGTAATAACTAATAATGTAAAGATAATTAAAATGTAGCATGGCAGCATGCGCCAGATTGGAGTATCAGTCCAGGTTTGGGTGGAAGCACTAACGTGTACTTAACTCACCGCCTTCCCAAACCCACCGACGGGTGTTACCAGCAACCCATATAGTGTTGTTATCCGAGTTCAATCGACGCATGAGGCTTACAGCTGTCGCCAGATGGCGGTAGTTCTCGGAGTCGTAGAAGGACACGAGGCCAGAGCGTCTGGCGGGAGCGAACATCCGGCAGTGGTCCATGGCGTCCCGCCAGGTATAGCGTTTACTGAGCATGATGAAACAGCGGTCCCCGCCAGGCTGACCGTGCTCTCCCTCCGAGTGGTAACACGGACTGCCCTGCCACAGATCTGTCAGTCAGGGAAATATAAAGATAGATTTGTACTGATCACTCCAAGTTTAGTTAAACGTACCTATTTATATTTTCAATGAGTTTACTTCTGTCGGAGCACCAACTAGATATAGTAATGTGACACCTACTTCTATCGCAGGGAAGATAGGACGGTGCACCAGAAGAACAGCGGCGGAAGTGAACCAGACAGTATGGATGGGAGGTGTACAGGAGTAAAGCGGCGGGGATATACCAGGATCAGATTGATAGTATGTCAACTAGGAGAACAACAGGAAGTGTAAATGAAGGAGAGAGGCGGAGAGTGTAACAGGTGGAGAGAAATCGGAGCGGCGTTCTTCTTCTTGTGCACCTCCCGCCGCTCAGGAAGGCGCTGAACCATAGTTGTAACAGAAGCAGAGAATGCAGAGAGACACCCATCATAAGGAGAAGCTGATAAGGAGGTGAACCAGGGAGAGGTTGTGGCTGGAGGTGAAACAGAAGGAGAGAAGTGAAAGGTCAGCAGGATGTGAGTGGCGGGAAGTGTACTTTAAGGGGACTGGTGGGAGGTGTACCAGAAAGAGAAATTATTTTCAATGGTAAAATCTTTGTCAAAATGAGAATTGGTTTTGCTTTAAGCTGTAAATAGCTCACCTAATTTGCAGATAACAAAGTGCTTTTCGTTACAGTGGAGACCGACGAGCGCCAGGTCTAGCACTGATCCAGTCGTTTTGATGGCGTTTACTGCTGCACACAGGGAATTCCCTTTCACGTCAGCTAAACCTCGGGGATGCCCGATTCTCCATGGAATATACACTGCAAAAAACAAATGGTCACCATTTCAACTTAATGGCTATCATGAGGTTTCCCATTTTATTTCCTGGAAAACGTCAGATATCCCATCCATTGTATCTGCATCATTTTAAACAACCAAGTAAAATGCTCAGTGAGTACTGACCAGTTCCCCGCTCCACTGAGAACACACCGTTGACGCCGTCCTTGCTCCTCACGTAGTGCCTGGTCTCGTCCATGAGGTTTCTCCTGTCGAGAGAATCACACCAGGTAGCAGCACCGTATGCACCGAACGAGTCTCCACAACAGCATTTATACAGCCAGTACCGGCGTCCGTGTTTGTCTTCCTGAAGAAAAACAAATCTATCATCAGAATTCAGCAAGATTAACCCATCGTGCTTAAATAAAAAAAAAATGTGGCGCAAGGTACTGTGTTTGGATGAGGGGAATGTATCCCGCCATTTGTAGCACGTTGGCGGGGAAGAGATCATAAATGTAATCACCCTTTGCCCCCGCAGCTATTCAGATAATACGTTGTATACATTGGAAATAAAATATATTAATAACTAGCATAATAGACTTTAGTTCAATTTCTGCAGGATGTACCAGCATTAATAGTTGCGTTATAAATCATTTTGAATGACCTTACCCGTAGATTATATTTATAGAAAGCTTAAAATATGTTGAACCCGCAGTGAAAAGCAAAAGAAACAGGAAAAGGAACTTAATATGGTTCAATTCCCCTACAGCCGTCATGTAAAACCCAACAACGGCAGATAATTCTTGAAACTAGTTGAAAAAGACTTCCCAAAACATCACAGGTACCACAAGCTATTCAACAGGAACAATTTGAAAATTAGCTATAGCTGTTTACCCAACATTTCTAACCTGATCAGCAAACATAATATGAAGGTACTAAATACTGACAAAGCTGTGTATGTAAATCAATGTAACTGCCGTTAAAAATGAATGTCCTACGAATGGTCAGTGTCAGCTGAAATGCATTGTCTACAAGGCAACAGTTAGAAAAACAATGACGAGAAACACTACATAGGGTGCAGTGAAGGTGATTTCAAGACCAGATACATTGACCACAATAAATCCTTTCGTAACACATCCCACGCTAAAAACACTGAACTGAACAATATCAATTACAAGCTCTCAGGGAAATCTCTGCCACGGCAGCACCTTACTTCTGTGTTTGTTTGAAAAGCCCTCCACCCCCCCCCCCCCCCCCCCCCCGGATCATTGTTGAACTCAAGAGCTGAAATTCTTTCCAAGTGCCGCCATCAAGACAAATTCGCTCTGAATGTTTTAAAACCTAGCATCCGTACAAATATTCAACGTGCCCGCTCATCATAACCCCCCCCCCCCCCCCACGAGGATCCGCTGGGCACACTTACCTGTCCAGGTAGTTGCTCTCTCACTGCTTTGCAGTGTTGAGGGACATGGCTTTGCCATTACCCCATGGTGATTTTATCGAGTCGAGTCCACTTGGTATGAGTATAGTATATTTGCCTTTGATATTGTATATTTGCCGTTTATATTGTGCATTTTCATGGTATATGTGTATTTTATATAATATGTATACCACTGGAATGTTCACTATACACAGGACCCCATTAAAAATCAGTTTACTATGCCCTTGCATTCTGGTAAAATATCTTTGTATTAATTATAAACATTAAAAAAAACAAACCTCTTTGCCCTGTTATGTTCCAGTATCGCACGTGTACCCCGACCAATCCTATTGTATCCCGAGGACAAAAGGATTAGTGTCAGTCTTTCACATGCCCCCCCCCCCCCCCCCGATACGGACAAAGCATAATCTCGTAATCTCGTAAAGTCTCGGCTTTTCAAACCACGTCGTTAGCTTCATTCTAACCACATTTACCTGATGATCGGGTCGCATCCCGTGAAACAGACTGTTGTGAATTTACAGTGTTGTTTCACTTCAGCGTTATATATATATATATATATATATATATATATATATATATATATATATATATATATGCGCAATATAACTGAGAAATGATATTCTTGGGTTTATTAAAAAATCTGCCTAACCTACGCCAATGAATTGTCTCCATCATTGAAGAAAAATTGCATGATGCCACTGCTGCAGCACAAGGAACGACTAACATGCGACATTTTTTCTACTACACAATTTATCAGTTACATTTTCAGGATATGACATGAGCACATTAATACAAGAAACTTTACATTAATCGGAGTATAACTATTTTGGACAAAGCCTGACATTTGAGGGAGAAAGAAGTGTGCCACGTTCATCTTTAATAGAGCATAGGCCGACCTACCCCTGTAGCTTTCATGGTGAAGTATTTATAATGCTGACAGTTTGCGATGCATTCTTTCTCGTCATGTAGGACTGTGCAGGCCCTGTTGATTTCCGCGGGGTCATGACCTCTGACAGGCTGGGCCAGGTAGCATCCTTGATAATCAAAGGGACGGACAGAATCCTCATCTGAAATAAAATATAGTTAACAAGATAAGAAATCCCTGCGTTTCATCTTAAGAAATATATGCCATGTCACATGAAACATGTAACATAAATCTAAGAGAAATGTTTGACACATGTGTCGCCTCGGGGTGGCGTTGTTGGTGACGCTCGTCTGACCTTTCCATATACCAGAACATTATTCATGACATGAGATATATACACTCCTTCATGGCTATATTTTTTTTTTATTTGAGCACAGTGGTTTACCATAAAATATATATCTCTTTTCATGTATGTTTCATTTCAAGTGTCTTAATTGTTTAACCAGTGTCTCCGATGTTCATAACGCTGTCGCTAGTAATGTTAATATGACTGTGTTAGTGTTTTTTTAAGGAATATTATGCGTCAGTGTTCATATTCGGTATATTCCTATATAATTCATAGTTATATTGAAGAATGAACAAACATGTAAATGTTCATGTAACTGTTAAGGCAACATTATCTAACAGCTGAGAGTATTTCATTAGCGTTGGCACCAGTACCAGTCAGAATATATTATAAATTATCTGAAAATACATCTTTCCACACCTATATAACATTCACTTGAAAAGAAATTTCATATATGGCATGTGATGTAAACCCTTACGTGACATTATATATATTTATACATATATATATATATAAAGTCGGGTCCAGTCGATACAACAGGTGAATGACTCATAGCCTGCTTCACTGAAGCCTGTACTAATTTGTCTTGTAATTACTGAACCAGGACAGACGACACTCGGCACTCGTCGTGTAGATGTTTACACTCAGTAGATAATAAATTAACGCCTCCACTTGAAAGTTCGCACGTACGTGCTCTATCTGTCATGTCATCTGATACTATTGTAAACCTGCCCTCTGTTGTTTATTTTTTAAACTGTTACAGTTCTGGATGTCAGACGTATCTCATTTTCCCACAGGTTATGACATATGTCATTATATAAAACATTGAGCTATATTTATATCATCCTACACAATAAATACATTGCCTAGTGATGTTCACTTTTTACACTGGAACCGCTCAAAATGTCAGCTGATTTTCCCATATGTTATGATATATATGACTAAATAAAACGTATTATCAAGATCTGCCATCCTGGCCGTATAATAAAAGACCGCGCAATAAGAAACGGTGAACCCGATAAAGACTTGAGATGAATACTAATAAAACGCTTTGAAAAATCACAACTCTTCGCCTGTTAATTTGGATAACTGTCATCTGCAAGAAGTGATAGATGACAGCATCTGGAGCACCAAGTTCAGTATCAGGTAATGGCACCTGGTAATAAGAAAGTGGAAAGGATATACAGTGGCGTATCCAGAGTTTGAAAATAGAGGAGGCGCAGCCCTAAAGTCAAGTCGGAAGGGGTTTGTTCTGCGTCTTTTAGACTTGTCTCATTTATATATATATATATATATATATATATATATATATATATATATATATATATATATATATATATACACTAATATATCATTATTTCAATTTCTATTTATGTTGCACAAAGAAGCAAGCCTTTTAAAACTTGTTTGAACACACTGCGTGGCTGTAAAATTGTCTCCAACTAAACATATCAAATATTGTTAGTTCTTGCATTATTATTTTGATTATTATTAGTAATTTTGTAAGGTTTCCAATTCAAGTTGTTATTTATGTTAACCGTGTTATCTATATATAATGCATTATTTGAACAACAGAAAAAATACATGCATCAATAAGTGTAGAGTTGTAATGTAATTGTAATATTTAATAAGATGATGGTCAGCACACATGTAAAAGAACTGAAATGGATTAACTATTATTATGTGTCACTGAATCTGAAGCTTCTGATAATGAATTCAATAATATAGGTCTTTCGTAGATAAATCAATTTTGCAGCAATTCAGCAACTAGAGCCAGTTGTAGTTGAAAAGTTATGAAGGTAGTCTGACCTGAGGTAATTTAAGTGAACAAACACAAAAAAATTGAAAGTGAAAAATACTCATTGACTGTTATTTGGATGCCATTTTCATGTTTATATTATTATTAAAAATAGCAGCTTTCAAACATCAAGCCTGGCAATCCAGCTCCAGTGACAGTATCTGGGTATTTAGAGGTGATTTTAATTACCCCAGAATCCAGAAACCGGAAGCTTTTCATAGTCTCTTGGTGTACTCCAGGGTTAATTAAAATGAGGCATAGTAAGCATCTAGTGAAAGTACAAATAGCTTGCACGGATTGTTTAACAGTTTTTGGCCTTCCACCATAATGTAACAGATCTATTATAGGGTTTGGAGACTTCACATCTGCACAAAAACAAAATAGAAGAGAGGGAAAAACATGAGAGAAATTTGTAAGTATATAAAACCTTTACTGTTTAGTTTTATTTCAGAAATGTTCAAAATCTGACACTCTTTACATTTAATCTACAGGCAATATCTTGTTAAGCTTTTTTTATTTCTTCACAAAATATCAACAAATAAAACAAAAATAGTTTCTCTTTAGGTAAATATCAACCTTTATAACTGATAATAAATATACATTATTATATAAGATATATATCTATATTTACATAACAGACAATATCTTGCTAAGCTTTTGTTCTTTCCTTTCCATATGGGACTAATATTACCACACTCGTGCATAAAATATTTATTTACTTAAACGCCATATTTTATCTAAGTGTATGTATACATAAAAAATCAAACATAAATTAAATGTGAGTTAACAAACATAACACTTGCCAGTAGTTTACTGGCATAAGTGTAAGCAGAATTTAAGGGGGGCGCGCGCCCCTTTGCGCCCCCCTATGAACACGCCCCTGATATAGTAAAACCTAGCCAAATAGAACGCCTCTCGGTCTCTGGGTCTAAGCAGGCTGCTGGTTGCGATGGACCTATATAGAACGTTACCTAAAAAATATCGGACAAAAATCGTAAAAAAAGTAAAGATCATGGTCGACACACATAATGTAGCTTTGTCCTGAATGGGTACCTGCGGAATTGCTGGACTTCTCAATGTCTTCGATATGTCCTCAGCCTTGTTTAAATTAATTATAAGACTCGGTAAGTCCAGTTACAGAGCTCTCCCCGCAACAAAACACCGACTTTAACATTACCTCATGTTTATTTAACTATTGCGTATGAAACAAAACAAAACAAAAAGTCGTGCAAAATGGTCAACAGGTAAAATAAACTTTTGCCAACATATGGCCCAAAAATATTATATTTAAAAATGGTGTGTTCCACTTTACTAGCTTACGTCCATATAACGTATCACTTTAGATACATTGTATTCAGATAAACAAATAACGAGGAAGATGCTGAGGCAATTAAACCGACAATCTTTCAATCATACACAGGATGTTTCAGAAACTATTGTATAAAGTGTCATTTGTGAAACACAGTACTCAGGGGCGTCAATATAGGAGGGGATTGGGGGTATATATACCCCAACTTTTTGGCATGGGGGGATGGTCAATGTATTCACCCCCCCCCCCCCCATTTTTTCAGTGAATAATATTATAATATTGGAAATGAAATATATTAATAAATAGAATGTGAGGATCTGTTATCTGCAGATGGGCAGCCCAATAACGGATTTGATACCATGCACTTTCTGGCCCATCTGGAGATTGGCTTGGCCCAATAACCAATTTTAGTTTTGGTTAGTTTTACGGTTTTTTTTATTAACTTGATGACTTTTGTACTCAGACAAACATTTCTCAGAACTTAAATGTGTTCCCACCCTGAAAGAAAAATTGACCCCACTGACAATACTCCTGTATCATAGTAAGATACCAAACACGGCTTTACTTGCGCTAAAACAGACAACGGGTTTGCAAGTTTGAACAATTATCTTCCAGGTAACGTGTGACGTCAGACCAACAATGAACCAAGTCAAGCTTGTCATGGTCACATTATCACTGAGAAGAAACAAATTTAAAAACATATGTCTAATTGTTAATGCGCATTCCATGAAGTTCTCACAGCAGATAGCGACGCACCGAGTAAACTATTTATCACTTCACATTGGGATCTTTTTATCCTTTATATACATAATATAAATATATAAGTTAGATAATGTCCAAGAAATCTTGATTTTTCCCACAAGATATCAGAATGTGAAAAACTAAAAGAAATATGCTTTCTAGCCATCTATTGAGTATCATGCACTCGCAGCAATTCTAACGTCACGTCACTCTTGCGCTATACAGTGCAACCGTTTATTGTTATTTTTTTATTTAAGCACGTACATATTTACTAGTATAGATATCGGGCAATTTAAAAATGACGCCTTAAACTTAAACATTTGAGAATTATATAAAAAAATATTATGTTTTAAAATGTATATAACACCTATCACTATTATCTCTAACTTGGAAGGAAAAATAATTATTCAATGTAAGATCAGTAAATCCTTTGTGAACGGCCGAAAAGGTATTACTTTGGTTGTACTGGGAATGTTTATGATTTAACATGAGATTTTTTATTTCTTTGTGAACTGCCGAGACTGTTTTACCTTGGTTGTACCAGTGCCAGTAGAAAGGAGCTGACCGTCCACCGAGCCACGCCGCACTAACTCCCTGAGTCGCCAGTAGGTGGCGCAAGACGGCATTGTCTCTCTTGTCAGTGTCCGTGGTCAGGGTGGTGACGCCGGGACAGGAGTCAAACGCATCCTGCCACGTGACGGACTGCTTGTCAATACAGTACTCCTTATTGACACCTGAAACGAAGAGAATTTTTTTAGCGACGATGAACAGTATGATATTGAAAACCCTTCCGCTAGAGGCTGTCCTTCGTAAAACGAACCTATTCCAGGGAATCGTGGGGACGGCCGAGAACACATGTCTCAAATGTCAGACTTCAGAATCAAAATTTGTTACATTTCAAGGATAAAACTTTTGTTTAAGTTTCACCTACGCAAGTTTACAAAATATAACTTATTCCCGGAAACCATTTTCACACACACACACACACACACACACACAAATATGTTTAAATGTAAGATGCCTTGAAACTGTTACTATTCAACATATTAGAAGGACTACATTACCCTCTTCTCTACATTTATGCCTACGCCATTGTTGTATTTAGGATCCCACACTGCATTGTCGGGATATAACTGTCACAGATGTTTCATTTAAAACTCAAATTATTGCACATAGCACAGTTTACCCCAAATTTCAACACCAACGTATAAAAAAATAAATAAATAAAAAAAAATAAAGTGCAATTTACCATCATAGACCTAACGGTTTCAAAATAAGTTGGTCTCTTCTGGTATACCGATGTGTGCAATTGCTATATGATAGCTTGGCAGGACTAATGATCAAGCAAACATATACTCTGGGAAAGTTATGGGTTTGTTGCAATATCGTTACTCAAGATATATTAAGGAGGCATGTGTGTGTATCACAATTATGACATCACAAATGAAGCAATGATTCTTAAGCTTGAACCTGACATTAAGCCTAAATTGATATTATCGTGACAAACCGCTAGTGTTTAGTGTAGAAAAGCTGACAGATATGCGTGCAATAACAATACACATTCAACTTTACATTATATATCTCCAATTAAAATCGTATTGAATCGAGTTTGAACCTAATAGTCTAGGCTATTTAAGTATATTTTCTGTTCACACAGCATATGTACTAGGGTTACGATATTTGTGTCAAGCATCAAAGGAATATGTAATAGCTTTCAATCGTGGACACATAGTATCTACTCGTGTCATGTGTCTGAATCTAGTGACGTCGAGATGAATTTAAAAATAATGTTGAGGGTACAATATATAATTAGTGAGGTTAATGACAAGTTAACCCATTTTTCTTAATGAACGGAAGTGTTGCTTGGCATGCGCAAGGAATCTCCCTATTATCCCACCCTTGCAATAGACCAGCAAAAGTGGATTATTTTTGCCATACACGCAACAATGTTGTTTACTTGTCTTTATTTGGGTCTGCCGGGTCTGTGCAAGGACGACATCCACTCTGGATTCACCTCCGGATGCTAGGGGTTTCCTGGCGCACGCCAAACGGCACTTCCGTTTTTCAAGATTCTTGAAAAAAAGCGTCCAATAACAGACGTACTAGTGCAGAGCGGTAGCGGCACCTGGCGTCTGTTGAAGGGACTACATTTTCCGTTACTTACTAACTCTTTAAAGTGAAGGCGGAAAATGTCATTCACGTTTTTTTTTCAGTGTTGGGCAAAAAAGTAAAATGGCGGATGGGAGTTCTCCCCTCTGTGTTTTTAATGTATTTTTTTAACCGGAATCAATCCGAAATCATAGCTTACAGGCCTATTCCATGATGAACGTAAATTTTATATATACTTACATGATTCGAACCAGGATCGATATATGTACATTTAGAATGCATACAGTGATTTCAAACGTGGTTGGTAGCACGAACTGTAGTAAAACAATGTTAAAGGATAATAATGTTATTAGTTTTCACCTGCTGTCCATGAATTTTCATTTATTTTTTGTATTCATGTCAGTTCTGTTACGGAAACAAGTAGGGGTTCTTCTTCATATTAGTGTGACCGTGTTCATTGTAAATTATTATGTGGAATGCTGGGGTATTAATTAAAATTCAGGTTTAGGGGGTAAATATTAGTGAGATTCACATGGTTTTTTAAATTTAATTTCAAACCCCAATATGAAAAGCGTTTCTTTGGGTTGTACAGCAAAATTAAGATGAGGGTAGCCGCTTTGTTTAGTCACTGGTAGTGCGTTTTATCAGCCTGGGCCTATGTGATCAAAGTTCTCGCAAGGATATTTGCGAGCAAAAACCTTTCGCAAACCTCTCGCAGACTGATTTTGGATGTGATCAAAACTTTCTCAAACGAACTAAAAGGCGCAGGCTCTCGTAAATTGGCGAATTTCAAAAACCTCTCGCAGCGGCCCCCGCGGCTGCCCTGCTCATACACGGTACAGTGCCGAGACACGGTAAATGTTTCATGTTTTAATGCCAGCACAAGCATTAATTGTTTAAAATCAGTATACTCTTTAATTTCCATATTTCCATACAGGTGTATATTTAATCCTTCCTTAATATGCAAAGATGTATATATGTTTATAAATCAAATAGGTCAAATATGATTATACTATATAGTTTTGAAATAAACATATAAATATGTTTTTGCACATTATATGTTTCTATTTCATTATAGAGTTTCATAACATATATAATATAATATATATTATATATTCATTGTGGCTAAACACTTTTTTTCTCACGTATGTCTTCCTTCTCTTAAAAAACCGGCATCCTTTGTGCATATTCAATCAAGAATATATGATTAGAGAATCTTAAAATAAATAATAAGTAAAAAATGCATATTTTATTACAAAATATCTAATACTTATTGCTTGGAAATAAATTATTCTAATTTAAAATGAAAATTAATGAATCTGAAGTCTTAGTGTTTTCCATTTCATTGACATCAACTAATGTACAGAACGTTTATAAAATAACATGTATCATACATAAATCATATATCATATATATTATATTATAAATTAACAGTATAGTTTACGAGCTGAATTAGCTGATTAATTATTTCTTATACTTGCATTTGTGCTATCGGTTCTATCGGTGTGTCTCTGCATGATTTATTGGAGATTTTGAATATATTATGAACAATAATTATACAAAATTAAAATGTTCCAATGACCATTTGTTTCTACAGAGGAATTTACGATAACTTTAAAGGCATTAAGAGCAAAAGACATGCAACAAAAATGGTGAGGTAACAAATCAATGATTCAAGTTTAATGTTGGCACTTGCCAAAGGTTGCATGTATCTATGGCAGACTTGTTCATAAATGAACTTCAAATTAGTTCACATTTGTGTAAAATCAGAAAATTAGTTAGCTTGGTAAATTATCACATTTATATAACATGAATCTATACCAGTTCAGATTAATATGAATTATTAAAGTTAACTTACGTTAAATTTCTTATGAATGAGATGTTTTACAATATTTAAAACAGTCATGGAATAAATACCTTGGAAATATTCCTGATTTTGAACATATATGTTCTATTTTCACTTCAATTATATATAAAATTTCACCGAAATCTGAACAACCACAACATAGGTATTTCATCATGTATATTAATTATAACAATAATAAGGTGCACGATCATGTGCGCATATAAATCGTGTTAATTTATCGTGAGGAATGCATAATATCATACAGAGTAAATACCACATATAAAGCGAATTTCTCTCGATGAGTCATGATGATTATGACAGTTATTAACGTACAAATAAACAAGTTTAAGTCTCTTTTGCGGATGTTTTAAAGGCGTTAATTTATTTAATATAATTAAAATATGCTATTTATGGATGCGTTGAATTCGGCGTTGGAAAAAAAACAGGGAAAGGTCCATGGTTCAACTCCCCTCCCTTCTCCCTCCATCCCAGCCTTTAAGAACAAAATCGTGATATGTCAATATAACGTCAGGGATCAGCTCTTAAAGTCTCAGCTGGGAAAAGATATGATATCTAGATTTAGACCCCATGCTTATGAAACCTGAGATCGAGGCTTAAATAATTATATATAATTGTTGTTACCTTATTCTTCTTTCAATATGCAAGCTTATATATATATATATATAAATATGTGTGTGTGTGTGAGGGTGTGTGTGTGTGTGTGTGTGTGTAATGACATATATAGGCATATTTGGACTTTATACTGGAAAACTGTACAAGAAGATCCGTCGAGACGTAAGATCAAACAATGAGTTGATCACTCTTGAACATATTCCGGTCTGCTGTGTGTTTCACAGGCGTATCCCCAATGTAAATAGAACGCGGGTTATACGAGTGTTCGCAACGGCTGATTAATCGCAAAATTGCGAGACACGTGCGAGAGGTTTCCAGCACACTTCGCAAAAAATTTGCGAGCCTTCGCAAACCTTCCGCAAGTCCCCTCACAATCGCAAATTTCCGAATTTTTCGATCACATAGGCCCTGGTTACCCGCGGTGTGTCACACGCTGGGTTTTAAAGCACTGGTTGACTCGTGACGCTTGTGACAGGGACGCTTGTACATTTCAGTAACACTCGGGGAGACGGAATGCTTGACTTGCACATTTCAAACATGTATATTTCACTTTGAACAGGTGGGACAGGTGGCTGGATGTTCGCCGGCAGGTTCACCGCAAAATGCCAATGTCCTTGGCATTTGTAACATTAACATATTTAGGCCGAGGAATGGTAGACTGGAACCCCGCTCTATTATGGCACCGCTGCACTAGGCCAATCATAGAGACGGGCGTACAACGCCATCTTATGTACTCCCGGCAGACTGGTTCCAACTCCAGAATGTATGATATAATTATATGATAAAATATGCACTCCGCATATGATAAAAATAAGCATTTCGTTTGCTCAGAGAAGTAACCAAAGGTTGGTTGTACGTTACGTGAGACATTTATGATCAGATCAATATATATTAATAATAATAAATCACTGCTACGCACAGTGGAATATAAAAGATTCAGTATATCGTATTATCTATACATCCATCATTCACTTTTTGTGTAACAACTCCATCTTCATTATTTAAAAACTAGAAATAACTAAAGAAAGTTATTTTATAAGAAATTTACACGGATAATCAACCAGGATCGCGTGAACGTCCATGACAACCCGTATGAGCGTGCATACTGGAGTTGGAACCAGTCTACAGGTAAGTCGGGAGTTGCAACTGAGAATACTTAAGATGGCGTTTTATGCCTGTCTCTATGCTTGGCTGAGGGCTATAATAGAGCAGGGTACCAGTCTAGAGGAATGGTTGTATATTTTGTAACGTAGCATCCGATATTAGATGCACGTGCACCACGAGTAAACAAGGGCCAAATATTAATGTTCATGTTCATGTTAAACAGGAGTATAAATTAAATAAATTCCCCTTGATTTGTACCACGTTGTAACCGCTTGAAGCCAATGCCTAATCTAACCTCGTTGACTAGGCAGTAGGGATCTCCGAACACGGGTATTTGCAATATTTGTGGTTTTGAAGAGCGTGAACACCGTTTGATAACAGACTTCACACTAAAACATTTAGGTGCCGCATCCTGCTAGGCCGCTAAATTCAGCAAATATCTAATTGGAGGTATCCGCCACCGTCGCGGCTCAGTAAACCCTACATATACTGTTGAGGGGCCCGTAACCTAAAAAAGACACCTAGAACTTTATGGCTGTAATCTTTAAGGTTAAATACATTGCATATTCATTTTTAGTTCACAATAACATTGCAATCATAATCAAAGGAACTTCCTTTATATGGAATTTTCTATATAAACTGCACAAATTCAGAATTTGTTCAAAACTTAAATAAATCTAAACAGGTAAGGGACGAAAGCTAAATATACAAAAAACGCATCATCCTCAGCCACTCTTCCCTGTGTACAAACACACTCCGTGACAGTTTTTTTTCGGAGGGTTCCTTCTCACAGTCTTAATTACCCCGTCAGGGCCAATCTTCTTGTATTGAGTTTCATATAGATGTTGGGATCTTTTTCCATAATATATGATATTTAAAGATTTTAGTGGAGGTAACCGCCAATGTTTTATGCTCTCTCACCTAATTTAAGGATGATCTTATTAAAGGATGTACATCTGTAAAGTTCAATTTCGGTTTGGGATTACATGGCAGTACGATAGAATGCACTCATCCTATCATTACCTCAGCCAAGCCTGGCGGCTGGGGTTATGTTTTTGGCAGCGTATGTTTGTCTGTTGATCTGTTAATTTGTTTGTCAGTTAGCACGATAAAACAACAAATCCTCAAAGGAGTTTGATGACATTTATCAGGATAGCTCGGCAATGAAACCGGTAACAATTGATGAAATTTTGGGGGCGATCCTTACGTGAATAACCCCGGAATAAATTTAAGTGTTTTATGGAGAGCCCAAAGCGTATTTGGGGTGCGAGTCTTGAAGTCACAGAGGACAATGACGTCACTCCACGTGTATGTTCCGTTTCCGTAAAAGGTGTCGGTAAATCAACGTTCAACAGGGAGGGTCAAGGTTGTTAATAGTCCTTGGCCCTGTAGCAATAAAAACGCAAATGGCTTAAGGCAATTTATATAAATATACAGAGAGAGAGAGAGAGAGAGAGAGAGAGAGGGGAGAGAAAGAAAGAGAGAGAGAGAATATGTATACACAATGACCGGGAAAATTAAGCGGTTCAACGGCGGCTCGTGCATGTAGACACTCGACCATTGATAAATTAGAGGAAATAATAGATGGAAATTAAAAAAAAAATGTCACAGTTAAAATCAGGTATGATTTAATTTCTGATGTCACTTTTTAGATTTAGTGGCTCAGGCCAGGGTTTGTTTCATTTGCTGGTTTCTTAGCAAAATAAACTGTTTAGTTGAGCGTGAAGCGAAATGGCACAGGTGTAATGTACATTAGTCATACGCGCGATCGTTGGCACGGGTTTAAACCTACGGTCTGCTCTCTCTTTTACCTTTATTTTAAAAACTTGTACTTCTACTGCACAAAAATACATGACTGCTTTTCATACCGAACACACCGATTCTACTTAACGATGTAAAAGTTGATTTAAAACCATTTATAATGTTTCGGTCAAATGTTAATTATGATTAATATAGTGCTGAAAATGACCAGAAATTATTTTCGTATAATCGAAATATAGTTCATAATATTTAGTCGGACTAAATATAAAACATGACATTCTTGGGAGGGATTTTTTTCCCGGTTTTTCATAAAGGGGTGTCAGTGCATGGCTTCTGTAAATTTGGGCTAACCTCGATCCCCCCCCCCCCCCCCCCGCACATTTTCTCAGCAAACAAGACCCGAATCTACTCTGTCGGCCAATGGAAATCATAGATCTGATATACAGACAAACCATGTCAGACAGAGCGCTGTAAAAACATAGGGCATTTTCCAATGACAGATATCCAAACAATCAAGCAATTCTCAGAAAATTGAAAAAAAAACTGGAGAAATACTTTTATGTGACGGTACTTGGTATAAGACCAGTCTCTGCATATTTCGAGGACTCGATCATTTGTTGGTGGTCACGTCACGTTGGACAATAAATACCAAGCTCTGTAACGGCAGGGAAAGAGGCGTACAAGCATGTTTATACTGAGGTTGGCTGGACCGGGATGGAAACTGGATATACCTCACGAGTGGTTATCCCAAAACTACAACTTGGAAAGGAAACCAGCAACTATAGATCATGTACACATATATTTTATCATTTTCAAATATGTCTGAGATAGAAAGTCATGAGGATACCTGTGTTAACTGCTTACATCAAAAGTCATCATTAAATTGAAGATGTAGACTAAGAAAGATTCTCTGTCGTATTGTGTGAGGTATAATCTGACGAACCATCTCCGAAAACTAAGGAATTAGATAATGAGACACCGGTATGATAATAGTTCTACGCATGCAAGAAATTTTTGAGATTGTCGTGAAAGTTTCTTGTTAATTCTTACGTAGTCTCTAGAGACATCGGAAAGAATTTACTTAAGAAATTTCTTATATTTCTTTATATATATATATATATATATATATATATATATATATATATATATATATATAGAGAGAGAGAGAGAGAGAGAGAGAGAGAGAGAGAGAGAGAGAGAGAGAGGGTGACTTTGGGTACTCTTTAAACGATCCTGTTTCATTCTTGGAATAAACTCAGTCTTTTTGTGTATATTATTAGTATAAAGCACATTGATGCTTACTAGTGCATGACAAATCATGACCGAAGCTTTTTAGTAATTTTGGCTCGGCGTCATAACATCATTACATTGAACGCGGGTAGCCCTGTACACGGCACATACAGCACCGTCCTGGGTTACAAGGTGCCGTGCACCTGATTTGGCAGCGTCACAGTAAGAAAGCGAATGAGTCATCTCACAGAATAATAAGTTCTGTTGCCTCATGTACAGTGTTGTACCATCACACATGTCATATTACACATGGAAGATGATTTATCGAATTAAGTCATTATATTTAACAAATTTCAAGTGATTTTGAATTGTCTGCTAGATATAAGTGTTATATGTGATGTTTGCGAGTCCTCGGAACGTCACGGATACAACACCAACAATAAGAAAAACGGCATATATTTGAAATCTCACCGCGAATCGTGAGGTGAATAATGAATAAAATCAAATATTCAACATGTCTTTTTATTTTTATAACATCTCCCATGTGCGAAAATGATTCTGTTGATTCTAGTTTATCTGTGAACATCCTTCCATGTTTGTTGAATTTCTGATCGCTTAGGAAGCATGTCATGCATGGGTGATGTTATTATCAGCTAATTCGTGTTCCATCAAACATATTATCATGGTGTCAAAATATATATGTTGCAAATTTTATATGCAAAGCATAATATAGACGTTTATTCAATCTGTCGGAAGGATTTTAGAAAATACGACGATTTGGGATTCTGATGACTGCTGATTTGGGATTCTGTCACTACACTGCTCATGAATGAACATGTGACACACTCATTACAAAAATCGTTTTTTTTTTTCTGTCTTTGTGAGACTTTTAGTATTTTCAAATGTGCATTAGATTAAAACGTGAACATTTATCAAAACAGTCATTAAACACTTTAAGAAAGGGACCTACATGCATGGCAACGAAAAAAAATCAAAATTGCTTCCTTCTTCAGTGCTGAAATTACCCCTTTCAATAAAATAGATACACAATTATAGGGTGCATCTCCAACGGAAACGGAAGATATTATATAATATTTTATAATATTATATAATATGTATATACAACAATGAGAAGGGAGACGGGGGCCGTGTTCGATGACGGACAAGAGACACCAGTGTGACAATAGAGTTATAATGATGATAAGTACACCCGATGTATGTACGATTATATATATATATATATATATATATATATATATGTATATATATATATATATATATATATATATGTATATATATATATATATATATATAAATATATATATGTATATATATATATATATATATATATATATATATATATATAACAAAGAATAAATGTGTTTTCATGGTATCTGCTAAACTTTAATTTCGATTTATCTCTAAAGGCTTCCGACAAAGGACGCCTGTCTTCCTATCTTATCATGTAAATTAAGAAATCTATATAAGAATATTTCCCCGTATTAATATCTAATAAATTAATTTAAAGTTGTTATTCCTCAAATCACAAACCACCGTATATTGAATGTATGCATCAAGTATACAAACTCACCTGATAAAGTGACGGTTACACATTTGCCGGTACTTAATTCCGGAGACAGGGCTAACCTGGGAGGTGCAATTACCAAAAAAGCAACAAGACGTACAATATACCAAGTCGTCATTACGGCAGCCTAGTCAGTCAGTAAACGTTTACCCAGAGCGCTCATTTCTCCTCCAGATACGCTACAGATCATGGACGCACACTTGCGTAATATACGTCCATGATAGTGCGTTATTGGCACATCTGTACAAATGTTTATATTTTGCTGCCTTGCTATTTCCCGGGACTGCCATGGTACGGTGCACGCACACTGACCCGTAGCTCCTCTCTCTCCCTGGACTATTGTTGCCACATACTTCTGTGTAGATGTTCGTAAAATCTGCGTCATTGTGTTTTTTGTTGTTGAACACAAAGAAGGGCACAAAATGATTACAGTATATTGCTCTCCCCCTGCGTCGGTGATTGCAGACTTGTCATATCTAACTCGCTAGGACAAACGAGGCTGAGAGGAGAACACAGCTAAATGGTTGCATGAGGGCCAAAGGGCAGATCGAGGATATTAATAAAGAATTCTGGATGTACACAAACATATAAACATATATATATATATATATATATATATATATATATATATATATATATATATATAGAGAGAGAGAGAGAGAGAGAGAGAGAGAATCAATGTTACTAAAATACCACACGCTTGTGGAAAGAGAAAGGTATGACAGAGAGCACCAGAAGATATGAAATGTAAATCTGGAAGCTAGCCCGAGATGTAATCTATATATTCATGTACGAATATTAAAATTATTATTCAACCTGACGAGAGGTATCATTTAATCATAGGTGTCACTTGTGTTAATTACATACAAAATTACACATACCAAGACCACCCACTCCGTGTAATAATATACACTTACAAGTTATTACCTACCTATAAAACGCGATGATTATATACATACGCATACATGTTGGGGAAAGGTTTTACAGCTATGCTTTATGCATGCATATGTGCAAAGCGGACTGCTCATCTGTAAACATGGCATAATCATAAACACAGGGAGACCTTGTCACACTACAAGGTGACGGATATATTTCAAGTTAGTATATGAACTTGTATCAGGATCCCGTTTTATTTCTCGTTCTAGTTCTAGTTCATTTTAAATGGAGTTTCCTATTTCCTATTTCCTATACAATATAATAATTCATAATTTTTTTTAGATTTTAATATTTATTTGCATGCATGTATTATAGGCTTGTGTGCCTGAACTATGTTTACTGAATCTTTTGGCATCGTGACCTGAGCCATAAAGAAAAACAGCTCATGCTGCCCTGCGGAGTTTCATGGTTAGACATTCCTTCTCATTTACGATCCAATGCGTGTATTACATATAATTTTATTTTTATCTATATCAATTATATTTTAGCAGATGTACCAGCTTAGGGCCTAATAAGAATAGTAAAGTCATAAGGTGACGACATATGGCTGTCATATGAGATGTACTGTCAACCTGTTTGTATTACTGTAATCGTGTCAAGCGTGCCATATTTGAAGGCCGAAGGAGTCTTCTTTCTCGTAGAGTAAGTTAAATATATTCTATTAAATTATCATCTGTATATATATATATATATATATATATATATATATATATATATATATATATATATACATGTGTTATTATGCAGACACAGTAGGATAAATGCCATTGACGCCCCTCTCCCACAGTAAATGCAAAACAATTCGGAACTTCCATAAAATAGCGATTATACGGCAATGGGACTACTATAAATCAATTCGACTTCTGTTGAAAAAAAAATCATTATCCACCCAGAGTGTATTATTGTCATTAAAGGCTCGATGTCTAGAGTTTCGAACATCGGGTACGTTTTGGTAATCTGCATCATCACCGGTAGGTTGTCTGCCTCGTGAGATCCGGATTCTCGGAGTGCTGTATATGTCACTGGGGTAGACGCAGACAGGTTGGTCACGCGAGATATTGCGTAAAGCTCCTTTCACACATTCACGGATAGCAACAGGGATCCCCCCGGACCTTAATCCGTGGTGTTCCGAGGACAGCAGCGCGATTTCGTAAATGGGACTTTCACATATTCACGGATAGCAACACGGATAATCCCGGAGCATCTACGGAATCGCCGTGTAAACACCGAGCATCACCGTGTTCACACCGTGTTGTATCTGTAGTGATCCTTGGTGCACCAGCATGATCGGAGAAAAAACTTAAACCTGCCCCCGGAAAGTGCCGGTCTCAATACGGAGCTCCCGGTGGCTACACGGTGACTCCCGGATGTATACGGTGGCTACACGGAGGTGCACGGTGCCTACAAGGAGTGATACCGATGATTGTTCATCCGTGTACTCCGGGACGAAAAATTGTGCAGGTTTAATTTTTTCTCCGAACATGCCGGTGCGCCAAAGATCACAATGGATGCAAAACGGTGTTAACACGGTGATGCCCGGAGTTTACACGGTGATGACGGAGTCAACACGGATGATCCCGGTACGGTGATCCGGGATGATCCGTGATGCTATCCGTGAATGTGTGAAAGGGGCTTAAACACGTGGTACGTCATAACACCCTGCTGAATGCTCGGCACCATTGTAGCTATTTAAAAAATGATATGGAGGAAATCTCTGAAAATCTGACGGTCTCTCTTAATCAAAAGCTTGACTGAGCCAATCTCTCGATTTAGGCCCACTATCAGCACGTGAAACCGCTGAATGGGCGCTCATATCAAGATAACCTCCATTCGATTCGTTTGTTATAGTTCCTGGTTGGCCGCCATTTTGCCCTTCCTGTACTCTATCACCATTCCGGGATCGCCTGCTCAGCCTTTTTATCGGTTTCGCGTAGAGTGCCTCGTTCCCTTTCATTTTACGTCGTACGTGTGCTGCGTTGACGCATTTTTATCACTGACAGTGTCACCAGATGGCGCATTAGGTTGCACAATTTCCCCAGCATCAATTAGCGTTTTCCCGCGGTCACTAACAAAAGTATTCCTGTTCACGCCCGTCGCGTTCCCATTCCCGTTACCTATATCCACCATTTGGTAAACGTTTTTTTGTTAGGATTCTGCCGAGGAGGTAAAGGAATAGAGTATTCTCCTGGTTCGTACAGCTCCGTCATTGGTCGGTGAATGGGCTGATAATCACGTGACACGTTTATTACACGTTTGCTATAATACTCGTTCCCGGGCCCGTTTGTATCTGCAATATCCAACATAGGTCCATCTTGCCCATACACCGAAGCCGGTTGACGCTTGTGCCTGTAAATTATATTTACGGAGTTAATATTTTGTTATCAGGAAATTAGTTTTAGATGTATTCTGAATCAATCAAAAATAGTCATTTGTCGATATATTATCTAAATAAATTAACCTAGAGGTTCCCCCTGTGTATATAATCACATGTTATTTCTAATATATAGTAACATATATATATCCTCGTTCAATAGACAGTGCCACCAACAGGCCATGGACCTATATCCTTGTAGAGTGGCGTCAATTTATTTTAAATTTTATTTTAAATATAGTGTGGGGGATGACTAATAGGGGTAGGTACGGGCAACTTTTTTTGTAAAACTTTATAAATATAAGAATATCTCACTGTTATATATACCCCCGTCCCTAATCCCCCCCCCCCCCACCCCGTATTGACGCCCCTGACTGTACAATCTCCTCTACAGCGAACAACCAAGGCCTGATTGCAGATGTAGGGTTGAGTGAGAACCTATTAACTTTATGAAAGACAAGATGCCCTATATGCTCCTTAAAAATTAACGGCGGCCTGACCACTGTCTCATATCTTTACTCTTAGACAGTGTGTTTCATGAACGTTATACCCGGTGAATGTTAGCTCCAACAAAGCTTTTTGAATTTTTGCTATCTTGTTCATGTTGGAGTTAATGTCTGGATTCCCATGCTAGCCTTCAATTGTCAGCTGGTACCATGTAAATATATGCCCACGCACAGTCTATTTTCTTTTAAACAAAAACACCTTCTGAGACCAAACATACCTTCGTTTACAGTAGATGATCAGAAGCACGGCCAGGACTATCAACATCACACTTGACACGGGGCAGCTGGATATGACAAACAACGTCTGAGAATTTCTGGGGTCTAGAAAACATCAATTGAAAATACTAGTACAATAAAAATAAAACAATAAAGAAAAGAATTATGAACAAATAAAAATAGATCCACTACCATAAACAAACCGCAAAACAATCTTTAATTTCATGTAGCTTTTACAGTACAAGACTATGAAACACAAGGACGGAATATTCATCTTCTGTGAAGTCAACATAATAACATTTTATAGTATCTTAGTCGACGTAAAGAAGCTTTAATTCTTCGCAGAAGAATTTTTGTGGTTTATTTTTATTGCTTCCTCTGTGTATATATTAATAACTTAAGGGTAAATTTTGTTGTGAAAAATTCTTATAATGCCTTCATGAATGATGTATGTGTATGCACTTTTTTATCATATTTGTAAACAGCAATGTTGACAAACGGTAAAAAGTGTAACTTAAGGTGGTAGATCACTTGTTGCAAAACGCCATTTGCAAAGCTCTTGATTATCTGACTTGCTGCATGATGCCCTTGTTGATTTGTTTTGATTATTTTTTCGGGCCCTACATATTACGAACACGTTTATATTGACAAAACAAAGCCTGTGTGCGGTGATATCCACTTCTGTTGGTCTATTTTTATAAAAACCTTTAGTTTATAAAGTTCAGATGGGTGATTGTGCCCCTTTAAGTTAAAACCACTTTCAGGACTTACCTGTCATTTTGGCTATATATATTTGCAAATATTTTATAGTAAAACAGAAATTAAATAATATCTTACCGTCATTGTGCTGGGT
Source organism: Sipunculus nudus (assembly GCA_026874595.1). Classification (NCBI taxonomy): domain Eukaryota; kingdom Metazoa; phylum Annelida; class Sipuncula; order Golfingiida; family Sipunculidae; genus Sipunculus; species Sipunculus nudus. The sequence continues at coordinate 3,036,597 of CM049317.1, forward strand.
AGAATTACTCTGAGATACAGTGGTTAGGATATCTCTGACCGTGAACACGGTGGTGTCTGCCTCAGTATTGTCTCTGGTTCCCGTACAAAAGTTCAGCATATGCTGCTTTTGGAGTATATGCTGTATTTCTGCTGCGAATATACTCATATTATGCTGCAACCTGGAGCAGCAAAAGAGCATATGTAACTACCTGCTGGTCAATACTGCTCCATCTTTGCTGCGAGAATCAGCAGTTATAAAGCATATGCTTTATTACTGCTACACCTCAGCACATTCTGAGCAGATATACTGCAAACCTGCTCTCCAGAAATAGCCTCCTAAGGCGATGCTGAAAATCTGCTCTCCTGAAATAGCCTCCGAGGGCGAAGCTGTTTCTAAGAGATTTCACGTAGAGTTTATGGAGCAGATTTGGAGCATATGCTGATTCACTGCTCCATTGAGATAGATCCTGCCCCTTGCATTCATTATATTTTTCACAAGTGTAGACAGCAGGTTCGGAGCAGATACTGATTCACTGCTGCTATGAGATAGATTACTGTTTCCACCATGATCGATCATCCATAAATACTATTCAAAATCTGAAAATGACTTTCAAAATAAATCGGTTGTTTATGAGTTTCAGGTAGAGTGATCTAGTTTGCTTCGTCCCAACATCTGTAAATAGTAGCTAACCAGATGTAATAATTCAAATAATTTTAATTATTACAGGGTGTATGTATTAAATATATTGCTGGAACCGTCATTGACAAAGTTATATATGTTTTTTCCCCTAAATTGTATACCACATGGAACTTGATAATATTCTAAGCAGTGTTATAATGAATAATGGTTATTCAATGTATAATGAAAACTGATAAAACATTTAAAACTATGTATACTTTTAATAATAATATATATTACTGTTAAAAAAATAACTGAGCGACGAATTTGTTTTCAGGCGACACATTAACAATTCAGTGATCCGATGAAAACTTAAAAACGTTTAATTATTATGTATGCTGTCACACACGACTTAAGTTACGTTTGTTTTAAATTGTAACTTAGTGAAACCGTTAACCGGATTTCGTGTATTTACTTTATATAGATTACGCATTAGTTACGTAACTCTTTTTTTAACAAATAATTCGGGAGCACGTATACAACAATATCATTGTATGCAATAGTAGATAAAAGTACGGAGATACGATACCTCATCATTGTTTGGAGAAAAGGGTATTTTTAATAGCTGGTATTCCAGTGCCCGTAATAATGCAAAAAATTACGCGGGCTTTACGAACTGATATTTTGTTTAACATATCATTAGTAGATGGCGCTCTTAGCAGCGACCTATGTATATTCAGACAGTTCACACATGACGTCACAGGGCAGTTGGTCACAGGCCAGAGCCATGCAAGAGTGTACGCTATTAGTTACTGGCTTACTGCAGGCCAGGTACACGTACTGTCTTTGTAGGCTTTGTGGCAGCTGTGTGTAGTATGAGTTCAGTTATTAATATGGTCTCTTTTATGCTGTATGGTTGCAGCAATAGGACAGGCAGGGATAAGAAGTCCTTTCACAGGCTGCCTGTTGAGCATTCATTCATCTTTTTCTGGGGGGGGGGGGGGTGCCCTTACCTAAACTTATTTGAACTTAAATGAAGAACTTCTGCTGATTCAATACTTATTCTAAAATTGGGAAAGTCATGATTACTCAAAACGAGGGTGGTAATACTTGTATATAGGTTTCCTATAAAATAAGCTTGCCAGACCATTTGACTTTCAATGAAGAAATTAGGTTATAGTGACAAATTGCGAGAAAAGACAAAAAATACACGAATTCAGCAGAAAAGGTTAAGTTTAAGTAAGTTTGCAATGTATTCCTCGTGATTGTCTCCGTAACAATCACAGTGTAAAACGCAGGAATCACATTTTGAAAACCACGTTTAGTGATTTTTTCTTGCAAAATACAAGTAACATGGGTTGTTACAGTTTGTTTGCCATGCAAATCTTCCAGGACATATCCTAGGACTACCCTTATAATATATCTTCTCGAAAACGTAGGTCTTTATATTAAGCGTTGGTAACCGGGTCCGGTGGTATTATGAGTAATTATATTATAAAAAATAGTATATGGGTTTTAGAAGCAAAATTTGGGAAAAATGCAGAGTATATAAACCTTGAAAAACATTCTCAGCCAGATCTTTCCAGCCTTTCCACGCCATTACATGACATATTAACTGTTTTGATGGTCTGCGTCAGGCAATTTGACACTTGAAGACCCTGCTTGATTGTTGCCTGACGTTGACCTTACCAGTCCAGTAAGCGACCATAGGAGGCTGGGCAACTTGAGCAAGGAGTCTACTGTCAACAGGCCTTCCCTTGTCCGGACCATAAAGATTTGACTAATGCTGTGTATCACTACCACTGGCTTGTGGCAGTGTATCAAACAGTTTCGCAGAGAATATTGTGAACTGGCAATCGAGAGCTTGTGTACTCAACAATGAACTCCCACATCAATATATATGTGTGTGTGTGTGTGAGTGAGAGTGTGCGTGTGTGTGCGTATGTGTATGTGTGTGTTGGCCAAATCATGTTTCTTTTTTATTTAATTTAATAATATTCATGGAATAATTGTCCAGCATATCGTACTATTTATGTTGGACTATAAATTACGAAAACTGCATGAAATATATATTAAACAAATAGACTGCTCATATCAAGAAGTCATAGCTATAGATGGTATTTATGTTCAGTGGATCAAAGTCATTAGATTTGAATATTCACCTGTTTTTAATTTCTTTATGCTTACAGCTCCCGAATTGGAAAAAAACTAATTAAAAAGTGAAACAAATGGCCAAAGGCTAGCGAAACATAAAATCTATGTTAATGAAAAATGAAGCTCTAGACCATTACTTTCTACATCCTTTTACTGACATACTCAAGATGAGTGTTATACATATTATGAGTTTTATAGCATGATACATCCTTGACAGAGTATTGACTGTAAATTGACTTGACATGTGTAATAGCTGTAAATAGAGAACAGAAAAAATTGGAAATGAAGGTGCTTTCACTTAATAGTATTAAATATCTAAACGAAAGGAATCAAAATGAGGTAAAAACTCATACAATATACTTCATACAAAACGGATGCAGAGGTATTGTTACAATAGTAAATTTCACAATTATTTTTCACTCATCAGCAACAGTCATTGAAATCCATTGCGAAAGGACAAAAAAGCCTAGGTATAGTAATAATAATACGCAAAGCATAATTAATAATCATTAAAAACCATTAATAATATCACACTCGAATTAACCATTTAATATCATTCACCGGGTTTATTTCTGTGGGTGTTTTTTTTTTTTTTTTCTTTTTTTGTTTTCTATGCATATTTTTATCTTCCCATTTAAAGGGGAAAATGGCATAAATTACAACAAGGTAAATCCTTATTCAAGAAAAACTCTACATTTTACAACATTTCTGTGCAGGTCCATTAATGGCGGTCAAATTCAATCGTCACATGTAAAAAACAGTATAAGGTGACAGCCTATTATAAGCTTGTAATTGGATGATGTTATGTAAATACTCTAAAAGGGACGCATAAGCATGCAGGGACACGTGATAGTAAAGAGTCCAAACATTGTGAAACATAAACTTGAGATATATGTTGTAAATTTCTTGTCTTATTCGGCTGGTTGAACAAGGTAAAGTAACTTTGATTACTCTTCTGTGTGTGAGATTACTATATTTAGTCTACACATCTTGTTTCAATAAAGTTTGTCGGAAGTTCGATCTAAGGCTTGTATGTCTATATTCTTTTATCATATATATTTAATCATTTCAGATATGGAGCTTTGTTAAACATACTTTCCTTATCTAGTTGATTGAGATGATATTGGTAAATTTAACTAACACATAGGTTATTTCAATCAACTCGTTGGTCAGGTACTAACACTACCAGACTAGGCCTACTGTCATTTTGTACGTGTAGAATCTTTTTGTTGTTGACCATTTGATTACACATAATTGGTTGAGTTAATATTGGTAGATTTTACCAATATATTAGCTATTTTTACTTATAGATTGATCAAACACTATTGAGGTGAACACCAAACACAGAATTGTTCGTGATCAGTTGTCAATGAAGCAACCTTTATACTGGCTGAGCGACAAAATGTTTGACTTGTACAGTTAAGTCACAGGTTCGATTTCACGACTGGCCGGATTACGTCCCCCTTGAAACACGCATCAAACCATCCATGATCTGGAAAAATGGTCTGTAACAAGACTTCCAATCAATCCATATCATTAAATAACTGATAAAGGGAGTAAATGTAAAAATAGCATTTCCCACATATCATTGCACACGTGTCGTCTGGTCTGACCAACTGGAATTGGTTGATTTGACTAATTTCTTTCATGATTTGATCAATTTTTTTTTGTTTGAACTCAGGGGAATACCTACAGTATTTTGTTAAATGTTGACCATTTTGTTTGGTTAAGATAACCTACATTACCAAAGAATTGGGTACTCCAACCAAAAGATTACTTAATAAGACCATTATCTGTTTGTTACCTTTAGCCAAGACAAATTGGTTGTTTCAACCAATAAATTTTAAACACATTTTGCCAAGGCATACTTTTTAAAATCAGTCAATATGTTTTTATTGTTATTTTTGAGTGTATATATGAATGCAATGTAATTTTTTGTAACTAAAAATATATATAGTACAAAAATGTTCGGTTAAAAAATAAAGGGTATATTTGAAAAACAAATATATCAGATTCGATCTTGAATAATTCAGGTCAATCAGCAAGCTGTCAAAACCCGAGGAAGTGATTAAACAAGTCCTGCCATATATATATATATATATATATATATATATATATATATATATATATATATATATATATATTGTATTATATATATATAGCTCTGCAAATTTGTACAAGGTCCTCCTTTGTACATTTAAGCAGATTTAGGTTATCTTTAACTGAGGGCATAAGAGTTGAGTAATATGGTGCTACTGGCTTCAATATGTAACCGGTTGTCTAAAAGTGTTCACAGATTTACTGCATGCATGGACTATAGTGGTCCGGACATTGATGACTTTATATCAGTGGCTTGGCAAGATATTCTTTTGTACCACAAGTGATAATATATTTCAAATGGGATTATATTATAGAGATAATATTTTTTAAATAGAAATTATGAATTTTTGTAAAAATGTCTGTTTTTCAGAGTTGCGTGAATCCTTTAATCAACGTATTTTTCCTTTGTAAACTAAAATTTAACAGAATCTTTATTATATAAGACCGCAGTTTGTGTAAACTAGTAGGTGACATTCCTGAAATACATGTCATGCAGTCTAGTGTTATCAAAACCACTTGCAGTTACCGGAGCCAAGCATGTGTATAAGGTTTGTCTACTGCGGCGGATGCCCCTCGACCGTGCTGTCACACCCCGAACATCTCAGTCTCGGTATAAATAAATAAGCTGCTTTCAGTAGATCTTGATAAGAAGGCACAAGACTGACCCTTTATTCAAGGACGCACTTGTACGTCACAAGCAGTCCTTAGGGCCGTGACCCTATATCTCCAGTGCATGGTATATAGACAGAAAACATTCTTGAATACCTAACAGCTATATATTATATATCCATCTAAATCTATAAACCCATATTGATATTATATATTATATACCCATCTAAATCTATAAACCCATATTGATATTAGTGTGTACTCGTGTATTTTCTTCAAATTCGTGAATAGTTTGTTGTTTTTATTATCTGTATAAGCTCTATTTCCATTCCATCGAGCAATCAAGCAATATAGCTTCTCACAGAATAAACAATAAAGCTATAACACACACACAATGACATAAATATACATATATAGTAATGATCTATTGCAAATGTGTGGTCTATATACTGTACAATAAAATTAAATAATTAAAAATTATAAAATGATATATTATTTCATGGGACATTCAAGGAGGACAAATATATATATTTTTTTCATGGTGCCCCTTAACACAAATGTTGAAGATATCGAGTGATATATACCACGCATTCTCTAGTGGAAATGCCCATTGCTGTTGGCCTATGCTGTAAACTGAACAGATATAGACAAGTGCAAGAGCCTCCTTTACTTGTATGCTCTTTGAGTAAAATCTAATCAAGTTCCATTTGTTTATAATATTGTATAGATTAATATGGAATCGTATGCAGTTTGATACTAGATACTGGATAGCTTGGTCATAAATTTGCATATAGACCGAACAATACAAAAAGGGGTCAATCATCCGATTATTGTTCACACAAACTACTACAAATACCCGTTGTCTTATTTGCTTACGTAGCACAGTTAGCACATTTGAGTAGCTAGCATAAAGTAAGAAACTAAAGTCCATGAGGGCCTGCTGCTTTCCTTTATATTAGCTTTGCATAAGTTAAAAAGATACCTTAACACTTCTCCATATTTTATAATTGATTGTGGGGCGGATCCAGGATTTAGCCAGTGAATGTGTTAGTGTGGGTGGGTGGGGGGGGGGGGGCTAATGGATACTTACAGTCGATATATATATATATATATATATATATATATATATATATATATATATATATATATATATATATTAGATTCAATAACCACCAGATTCAATAACCACCAAACCTCATTCAGAATTTTGCCAGTTGACAAAGCAAGGAACTCAGCAAATACATCTGGAAATTAAAAGATAGCAAAATGCGCCATAATATCACTTGAATACTGAAAAGGCAAAACCCTATTCCCCGGCAATAAATAGATGTAACCTATGTCTCTGGGAACATACTTTGTCATATATGCCAGCCCCAACTTGCAACCCTCAACAAGCGGAACGTGCAAACACGCTAATACATTTCTTCTACGGAACCTGACACGCTAGTATCAAGCAACCGACAAGGGACAGGCCAGCACTGAATCGCATCATCATTCTCAACTATACACTCAAACCCCAACCCAAGATTCAGAACAGGAGCTGGCCCTCAGGATTGATAAACGACAAGGTACAGCTGACCCTGACCCCAGTAAACTTACTTTAAACAAAGACCCCGGTAACCGGGATTTACATCATTTGAAGAGTACCACAGGGGCTGAGCGTGTGGTACGAAACTTATTAGTAAAAAAATGCCTGATGAAAACTTGGTTTAGTTCATTTTATACTATATATATATATATATATATATATATATATATATATATATATATATATATATATATATATATATGCAGTATGTACTTGTGATGTTCAAAATGTTATAATGAGTGAATACGTTTCCTGAATATGAGTCACTTTATACCTTTAACAACTCATTTGAGAAATATCAACAGTTTTTAATTTATGCGAGAAATTAAGAGCGATTAGATGTTCACAAAAATTACTATAAATACTCGTCTAATGTGTTTACGTAGCACAGTTTAAGTCCATGTACAGTGGGCTCCTGCTTTCCTATATATTAGATTTGCATAAGTTGAAAAGATACCTTAACACTTCTCTATATTTTATAATTGATTGTGGGGCGGATCCAGGATTTAGCCAGTGTGTGTGTGTGTGTGTGTGTGTGGGCGGGGGGGGGGGCTAGTGGATACTTTATATATATATATATATATATATATATGAGGTATTTACTTTTGATTTTCAAAATGTTATAATCACTTTATGCCTATATAAAATTCATTTTAAAAATATCAACAGTAATTAATAGATGAGAGAAAATAAGAGCTATTAGATTTTACCAGCATCACGTTCAAACTATTGTAAGCACCAAGTTTCAATCTAACATGAAGTAATTTTATGTACGTTGAGATATTTTTGCAAATCTTGAAATCGTTGTAAATTGGTACAAATGTGTAAATTATAATATGTTCCCGAGACATATAGCTTACCACTGGAAAACACATAGATAGATGGCTTAAAAGTCAGGATATTCACATTACGTGTATTTAATCTGGATATTTACAGCTTGTAGTGCAAGAAATTTTTAATCCAAGCAAAGAGAGATGTAAGGTACAGTTCACAAACTCTGTGGTTGAATAATAGGTCTGTTCATATTAATAAAAATATTTTGTAGATGATCCGTTTAACCTCTAAATGTTTTTAAATGTTCTTTCTGGCACTCTGCGTTTCCTCAAAGTCCCTTTTTAATATAACATTTTAATATAGACGAATCAACCAAGCCGCTAAATGAATCTTTAATTTTGCATGGGGGAGGTATAATTATCCCACAAAATGACGGCGTTTATAGTTACATAATGAATAAAATGATTTGGACATTAGTTTTGTTTTTGCTTTCAACCGATTTATAAATAAAATAACACATAACTATATATAAATAATCTCTTGTTACGGTATCATATGAACACATTTGCCCACTGATGTAAATAATTCTTTCGTTATTTATACCAACAGAGAATCAGTTATAAAACAAAAACACAAATATATACTACATTCAAACACATTATTCACCGTATTAGAATGGGCAGACTCATTTATTAATATTATTCTCGAACTAATCTGCAGAATTTCTTAAGATACTATATATCCGCTGAATATTGAACTATATACCTGATGGACCCTTTATATACCGAAAAGATTTTCAGTTGGATATTATCTCAATAAAATATACACACATATTTTTAACATTTATTTTTTTGCCCTGTGCTCGTGGCAAGAATTTAATACACCTGCACATTTATACCTGAAGACCTGGTTAGTGATGAAGTTAACATTTGCGAACCGCAATGGAGCGCGGGGGCATTCAGGTTTTCGATGATCTTTGACTGGTTACTATTGTTGGATATATAAAGAATAGGTTGATGTGAAGAAAACATGCAAGATGTATTTAATGTACGTTTTAGGGCAAGGAAACTGTTCCAGAAGAAAGAAACGGAAATACGATACCGGGTTAGTCGCAGAAGTGGACCTAGGGGGGTCCAGGGGATTTTTTACCTCCTCTTGAGCCGGCGCACCTTTTTTTTAATCGTATCAGACCAATTTTGTGGCCTGGAACTCCCGCAAACACCCCACCTCCACCCCATTTCCGGAAATGGAGACCTTATATTAAATTTTGTCATTTATCCTACTTGGTTGAACCCCTCGTTTATACAAAGCGAGAATCATGAGTTTTTCACATGTACTGATACGCACGGCCACAGTCCAGAGCCTGGGTCAAATGTCAGGCCAAACATGCCCAAATTCGTCACTGAAACAATTGTTATCCATATGAACAATACAGTCCTTAATCCACTCGGGCAATCCGGTCTTTGCCGAACGGAAGGCACTTCATTTTTCAGTGACAACCTCTACGCTAATCAGAAAACTGGCATAAAAAAAATCAAATGATGTGTACATTAAAATTTATTTATTATCATATCGGCAAGGTCACTGTGGGAACAACAACTTTTAAATAAAGCATGGCACAGTGTCATATTCGCAACGCGGTTTCAGAGAACACTGCGAAGAAAGGTGGACCGAATTTCTTTGATAAGTATATAAGAAGATAACTAGAAGTTTAAATTACTTTTCCTTGTGTGCAGTCCCATGCAAACGACTTATCTCTTTTGTGTACAAGTCTGGATGTATAATAACGGTTTTTTTTTTAAATTTTTATCTATTATTGTGAAAATATATGTGTAATTGATAACTGATACCTTTGTGACCTATAATAAATGTTCCATGAAACAATACTGTTGGTTTTAAATGTTGTTCATTTACTAGTTTCTCTTGCCGTTTATAAAGGATTATCTTTTCACCAGAGGCTTGGAAAGTCCCGGATGAGAAACCATGCATAATTAGACAAATTTAATGTCTGACACACGCATTTCTTACGATATTTAACGCAGCTTTTGTCTGTGATGCAGTTGAAAGGGTGATTAAAGTTTCATACACGGGAAATGCAAAGAAATATGAGTTTGTATATTTTTCTGAAAAAAAAAACCACTGATTCCATGCAGCTGGGGGGGGGGGGGGGGGGGGGGGGAGGATGGCTTGTTATATAAACTATAATACGAGGCACTCTCAATGGCTCAGATGTTGGCGTTCATAGTCAGTATAAGGGTTCAGGAAACCGGAGGACCCGGAAGAAACTACCGACCTTTAATCCATGCACTCCTATAGCAATGCGGATAATCGAAGTCAGGTCACCAGCGGAGAGGGCCGAGCGTTTTAACACTCAGCTGTCCAGGTCCCATATATGTTCCTGAATATCAGAGTGCGGTTACATTACCCCCCTCCCCCCCTTCTTAAAAGTTCCTCACGAAAAAAAAACACACACAAAATAATGGTTCTGCACTTTCTAGGCCTTTTCAATAGAATACCCGAAAGGATTCAACAAAACGCCCCTTTTTATGGAGCACTTTATGGTGAAGATAAATGTTAAAGTGCCAGTAACAGTGAAGAACTTGCATGGAAAACTGTTCAGGCAATCACTTTGAACCGCAAAAATGGAAAATTAGGATGATTCATATATATGTATGTATGTATGTATGTATATATATATGTGTGTGTGTGTGTGTGTGTATAAATATTCGTTAATTTTTAATCCTTCATATATATACACATTTTTTGCAATGTTGATGTTAGTCTGTGAGAAACTGTAAAAATTTAATTGAAGATAGGTTATTTATTTCGTGGAAATATATATATATATATATATATATATATATATATATAATTGCCATAGTGTATCTTCAAGCAGTTTTTTTCTAAAATAAACTATGTATTCCCAATATTTTACTTATTTCTTAATACTATCCTTTGAGTGAGAGAGAGCGCGAGATGTTTGGCAATGTGCATAAGTATTAAATATTATAGGGCAGTTCAAAAGATTTTTATTCGCACAGAAAAGCCTTTCATGAGGGTTTCTAGCACTCCGAGAAAGGCTTTAAAAAGTTTTTTATACATCGCAAAAGGTTTTCCAGAACTTTTAGCCTATGGTTCTCTAGAAAACCATTGACAGCTTTTTTTATGGGGTCAGCTTAAATACCTTTTTAAAACCTTGAGAAAAACCTTTATTTCTACCAGTGTAGCACGTGCTGTTGTGACAAAACGGGTGCATTTTGAAACATGACGAGCAGCATGCAACACCTTTTGACAGGCGGGAAAGAGACCATGCTCTCCTCTGCATGGTGGATGCCATTGTAAGGTAAGTTTAAAAATTTATAACGTAATTTATTATGTTATTAGGCCTATCAATCTTATCAAGTTAACATTTAATGCGTTGGGGCGTAGCCGGGCAGGGGTGATTGGGGGGGGGGGGGGCGTGCAGGGTGGAGGCTATAGGCATAAATGTATATATCTGCTCTTCCTTAGCTACATAGAGGACTATACTGCAAGCACTGGAACTACTAAAGACGATATATATATATATATATATATATATATATATATATATATATATATATATATTGCAATTGCTATCAATTCTCTAATCTTAAAGTTATAGACGATTTTGTGCTCAGAAGCCATATCGGGAGTTACTCTGAAGTGATAGGATGTGGTCTAAACGTGTAAAACTCGGAAGTCGCTGAGACGCACTATTCAACTAATGTTCAGTTTACATTTTACAACATGTATATATAAAGTATGTTTTTGCAAAATTTTCCAACATTAAGTTCCAGAACATAATTGTACTCAACAGCATGAAAATATCGTGGAAATATTATATCTTTCTGCAAAAACAGAAAATATTTTATTTTACATGACCGTAAAATGCACTGGTGAGATCTGGTCTCAATCTTTTTGTCAGTATGTCTGTCTGCTAGTCAGTTGTCCTTCATTTCGCCATCTTCCCAGTTCTTGAGTCTTACATGCAGCATTTTACAGGCCACAGTTTGCAGGAATCTTTTTGAAACTGGTACAGTATATGTCTTGCCCTCATATCTCGAAAGTGATTTTTCATTTTCGGGATATGGCTACAAAGGGGCGCTGCACTCGAACCACTACAACATATCATTTTTTAGCCTTATCTCCAAAAGTATAAACCTTATTTACATTTACTGTAGCTTATGTTCATTCTCTTGGCCTTCTCCATAACCTGGTCAAGTCATCTGGTCTCAACCTTCTGTCACATTGTCAGTATGTCTGGCTGTTTGTCAGTTATCTTCAATTTCGCTTTCTAGCTGGTTCTTTGTAGTTCTTTGTTCTTCTACTGGCCATAATATAGAAAGAATAACTTTTTACACTTAAACATATAGTATGTCGGAACGATTTATGGAAGCAGTTTGTGTATACAGATCAAGGTCAAGATTAAGGTCATCAAAACACATCACATTCTTATTTTCTTCAAAACTTTGTCAATACTGGACTATTATTAAAAAATTATAGCTCATGTTCTCTCTCTTTGTCATTACTCATTCATTCGATTGTTTTCACGTCATTTCCGGCAAACGCTCGACCTAGGGTCGTCAAGTATGTTTGTTTTTCTTTTTTTTTCTTTTTACATTCGTTCGATACGTCTGGAGAAATCATTATAAAAAAATTCAATGCAAAATATTATGTATTTTTTTTTTGCTGTCTATTTTAGCAACATTTTAAAACATGAAGTGAAAAAGCTTTCATTTGCAGCAGAATATATTGGGGTAACGCCATATTTTTATTTTTAAAGAAAAAAAAATACAAATCAATTTGTGCATTCTGATCATGAAATATTATATATAATTTGGCATAAAATGTAATATATGATAGATTTTGTACGAGTCTTACAGATTCATAATCCTGATGAAATTGTTTGGTCAATGGAACACGAAAAGGATGGTCAATTTATACATAAGAAAATAAAACATTTTATCGAAACAACCAATTAGAAACATTCTGAGGACGTTTTGTGTTTCTGTAAAATTGTATGTTCATCTTTCTATGATGTTATCAGTATATTTTCTATAGGGGCACATTTGTAACTTTTTCATGTCTCCAACATCTTAAAATAGGTATAGCAGCTCAAAATATTGATCGATTATTAAATTACTATCTTGTTTTACAAAATGAAAAAAATACCATAAAATTTTATTTAAAAAAAGTCACCATGAATGCATCACAACAGATTAAATTATGGGGAAAAAATGTAACAAATGTTTAACACGCATGTTGACGATTTGTTGACCAGTATATGGCCGTGGCTTCCGAGTTTTTCATGCTTGGACTGCGCTTCCGTGCACTTTCAAGTGACTTCCGAAATGGCTTCCGAGCAAAATATCGTCTTAAACTTACAGATGAAGAATGGATAACTAGGATTCTTCATATAATGATAAAGTATGCCTTATTCCATCCAGAAAAAAAATCGACATAGTATAGATTTATTTTCCGACTTCAGGATTCCGATTTCCGAGTTTTACACACATCCATGAAACGATTGTACGCATGCGCGTACAATATGGCGCTGAATTCGAACGTAAACACAACGGAGTGTATCCTTGGAATTTACCTGGCACGAAAATAAAGATGAACTTTACAGAAGAAGGTTAGATCAATACGATAATACGCTTTCAACTCGCCGTACATGTAAGCCTAGTCTTAGGTATTTGAGAGCGGTCCGACCATCTGTCATGATTCACCCTAGCCGCCGACAGCGCCGTCACAGTTTTTTTTTCAGGTTTTTTTAAAAATAATGATATATATATGACTGTGACGTCGCCGGCCTGCCCTAAGGCTAATTGATATTATACTGCCGCCCCGCGAAACGATCTGTTTCTCATTAATTGAAAATTAAAAAAGAAAATGTTCTCGTTGATGAATCACAGAAATATATGCATCACAGTGTAAGTTGGATGGCCTTTTTACTTAATTGACCAACCTTGCAGGCTTGTTGCTCTTTTAACATCTATAATTCGGCGTATGGTTTACAGAGATTCAGAGTTCCTCGATCTGTGCGGCCATACTGCTCAAAATGACCTTGCCCTTCGCGTTCTGTGTATGGGAGACCGAAAACTTTGCGCATGCGCGAAAACTTTCTTGCTTTCGTTGTAAACAAAAGCACGTGTCAGTGCCATGGATGAGATGCTAGAGAAACTCAGGAAAGAGAAGGATTTCACAATCCAACTCAAAGACGCCCAGCGTGAGGCATTGACATCCCTCCTCGAAGGGAAGGATACCTGCGCATTTTTGCCGACAGGCTATGGGAAGTCACTGATATTTATGTTATTCCCACTGCTGCTGGACAGTCTAGGAGTAAAGAGGCATATAGCCTTAGTTGTGAGCCCATTGAAGGTAAGAATCAAACAAGATCAAGCACATTGTTTATTTATATATATACACTATAGTCTAACACACACACACACACACACACACACACACATATATATATATATATATATATATAAGAAATCTGTTACATGAAAAATAAGAATTAAATGTTTCCAATTTCTAAAATGCCTTCCAACACCTAAATGCCTACCTCTGACATTATTACCTTTGAAATATATTTGTGTTTTATGTTCAAATATATAATGTATTTCTAACAACAACAGTTAATCTCCCTCACATAACCAGTGTGTTTGAAATATATAAATATGTCACTGTTTTTAAATAAATGCTGCTGCATATATTTTTGGTTGCATTCTGCCTTGCTTAATATTTAACTTTAAATGTGTGTAGTAATGTTGAAGCTTCCTTAAGTGCTTTATAGTTTCCTTATATATTATATATATATATATATATATATATATATATATATATATATAGAGAGAGAGAGAGAGAGAGAGAGAGAGAGAGAGAGAGATCTAACTTAGTTAAAAAAGGGAAGCTAATGTGTCTTCTTTAATTTTTTGTAGGCTCTGATGCGAAATCTGGAATTGGAATATTCCGACAAAAGATTCTCAGTGGTTCACATCACTGACAACATGGATGCGTCCAAGATAGCAGGTAAATATTTCTAGTGTTGAATCATATGAATAAAACTGCATCCTAAAATGATCATTATGTTAGGGAGAGGTGCAGTATATATTTTTAGTGTTGAAAACAGTTTGTCATGTGTGACAATAAAAGAATTAAACAATTTATTTGAAAGTGATTTAATGGAACATACAGCAAATAATTGAAGTGTAATATTAGTTAAAAATCTGTTTGAATAATTTATTATGTTTTCCATATGAATAATGTGAAAGTTTTCTTGCTCTCTTCCTGATAAAGCTGTTCAAGAGGGTTCGGTATCAGTAGTTCTGATCACACCGGAAGCTCTACAGCAGGACAGTGGTTGGAGGAAGGTGGTCCTGGAGAGTCCAGTTTACCAGGACCGAGTGAGCCTTTTTGGTGGTGGATGAGGCCCATGCTGTTTTGGAATGGTAAGCAGTGTTGTGTGTGAAACAAGCACAAAAAAAAACAGTAGATCTATTTTTATATAGGTTTAATATCATGCAGCAAAACTTGCAAGGAATTTTGCACCAGAAGAATCTTTCACAATTAATTGTCAACAAGAAAGATGTATAAACTAATGTGTAAAACTAACTATCATATTATACTAAGGGTTTCATATAGCAAGAATCAATTCTTTTTATAAAGGCACAACTTGTTCCATTGAAACATATTGTTTGTTAAGTATTCAATTGTAAATTACAACTTATTTTTTGTAAGTAAGAACATGGGTGTATATTTTACATTACAAAAGTGTTACACAAAGTTTTACACTCTTAAATTAATTTCAGGAACTCCTTTCGTGAGGCATACCAAAACATTGGGGACCTGAGGGCCTTTTTCAAGGTCCCATTGCTGTTGACCACAGCCACTGTCACACCGGAGCTGTTGGATCAAATGCTGGCCATCTTTAATCTACGACAGGAAGAAGTGACAATGGTGTCAAGGGTCCCAGACAGGTGTGTGATCAATGCCTATGTTACAGCAAATTAATAAATTAAACAAGATCTACTACACCTGATCAGAAACATGTTTGAATTAAGAAACAAAGACCAACATGTTTAAAAACACTTACAGACACTGTTATCATAAGATTCATATCATACAAAATCAGTTTCTGTCTTTGGATACACATTGTTTATCAAAATTACTCATCTGCTATGAGAATAGATTTGTACACCCAACAGCTTCTCTGTTGACAAAGTGAGAACCAAAACATGCAAATGTTGCTTAACACAGTCGAATTTAAAAAAAGCCATTTTTGTGTCAGTCATTACACAGTTTGCATGTAATTTTAAACAACATCTCTCCAAAAAAATGATCTTTGAAAAAAAAACATATCTTTTCATTTATACAGTATATGATACAACTTGCAGCTTTTCATTAAAAAGCTTTTTTCAATTTATCACACAACCAAGAAATCTGTAATACATGGGCTTCATTCGTTGATGTAATAGAAGAGCTGACATTCCAGCCTTCTTAGTAGCACTGAGTAGCAAAGCTTGTATTACTAGAGACAAATGCAAACATATGATCGACCAATATATGATATTCTATGTGGCTGACCAAGAGAATGTGTTTACCTGAAAGTAAGGAACATGCTCGATAAGGATCCTCTGTATGAGGATCTTGGCATATTCCTTTAGCACATCCCAGTCTGTCTGTGACGGTGTAAATTTGGATAGGGGGATTTCTCTCGCAGGAATGGTGGCATCATCTGCTGGACCTTTGTACCCAACCCGGTTCTTGGCAGCCAGACACATCGCCCAGAGCTTCATCTTATTTTTGTGATCTGATGATTGGAGCTTAGACCGCACCAACTTCTGGACATTGTCCCATATGAGAGAATATCCTGGGTCTGTAATACACACAAACATAAAATAGGTTATCTTACATTAATCAGGTAAAAATAAATAGCTGCCTGACCAGTTTACTATAATTAGCATTCTTAATCTGATCAAACAGCATTCAGGAACTTTTGTACTTCCAATGAATATGGTGAGTAATAGTGTGGGATGTAATGTCCATAAAAGGCAGATTGTGCAGTGCTACTATTTACTCAAAAACAAACATAAAATGTTATTAATTTTACTGCTGTATAACAATGCTTAAGAATCTTAGACTTGTTAAAGATAGAATGCATCAAGTATTACACAACCCCTGCCTTAGTAAAATCCTTGCACAAGGTACTGACAGAAACATATCCTTGTTATATAATAACAGTTACGGTTATCTGGTGTTTTGATGTCACTGATAGAAGTTTCCAGGTCCCGACTCAGCTAAGACGAGCCACTTCAGCATATCCAGCAATTTATTGATGAACTAATATTTTCATAGCAAAAGAAAGATTAGAAAACATTTAAATGTCAGCACATTTTCTGTATTTGTATCCTATAAAGGTGTACCTTCAACAGTGACCAGAGAAAAGATTACCTTACATAATCTAAGATATAGTTTTCAGGTTGACATGTGTGTAATAGTGTGATAGGATGTCATTATAGAGTTCAGAAATATTCTTTATCATATTAAAATTACAAGAATAGTAAAGAATAAATGGGTCTTTATGCTGACAAAATTTAATTATTTCTAACACATTTCAGCAACACAGAAACCCAAAGTTATCACTCACTGCTGGACTGTTCTGATGTCATGCTTGCCACATGCTGATGTTACTGCAGCCTTCAGAACAGTTAGTAGTGTTGGTGCCAGTTCTGTCAACTCATTCAGTGTGTGGTGCCAGCTGAAGCTGAAGACATTACTAGCAGTGACACTGCCCTTGCAATGAACAGCATCCTTCCTCACTTGCCGGACTTCCTTTCTGACTTCATAAGCCAACTGTTCCCTAAAATGGGAAAGAATAAGTAAAAATATGACTCAGCTGATGTAAAATCATTATAAATAAGTAACACTATAAAAGGAAAATAGTTTATTTCTTACCTGATATAATTGATATAAATATTGGGTACATTACATATTTTTTTGGTACTAACAGTGATCATGATAATGTGATATGATCATATTTTTGTCCCCACCAATATAAAAATCATTGACTGAGCACTCCCGTGTCTCTGTCCAGTAATTTTATAAAAGGCCAGTTAGTTAGATTAAAGTGTTACTAAAACCTTGTATGTTGACTGGTTTTGAAACAACTGGTTCAATTGGGCCAAAAACAATATAGATATTTAATGGGAACAGAATGAAGTCAGAATGTGTGTAAATACAAATAAAAAATTATATAAAAGAAAGAGGTTCATGTTTTACCTGATGTCCCGTGCTGCACTGGGTGACTTTGAAAGAAGAATCTTTGTGAGGGCTTTATATCTTCCCACTGACAGGAGATTAGCTGCCTTGCTTCTAAAGGTCTCACGAGTGGCTGGCTAAAAAAATGAGACTGTTGTTATTTATTTGCGGTGTTATTATTAAATTCATAAAAATGAATGAAAAGTATATCATTTGATAACTAGAAATATGAAAGGATTGGGACACTACGTTCATGAAGATTCAGTTTGTACTTTGATAGACAAAGGGATTGATAAGATGTAGAGATTCTGTTAATTTTATGCTTATGCAGATGAGTAAAAACATTTCATATTGCCTTTGCATGCACATATACATGTGCAGGGTATATGCATGGGTAAAAATACTTTTTTTACTTATTTTAATTACACATTGAGAACAATGTTTCCTTGTTCATTTATGAGAGTTATAATTTTGTACATTATTATACCACAAAACATGTTATATACAGAAGTAACCAGTTGACCATGTAATGTATGCAGTCTATTCATGTATTATGGACCATTATCTGCTTAATCAAATTCAGTATGGGAAAACGTGCTCAGCACAACATGTAACAGAAAATGGAGCCAGCAGTCTGTCAACTGATCAAGCCATATACTTTGAGAATCAAAAATAATATAGGACAAAGAGCTAGATGGAAAACAATTTCATTTCACAGATACCTGTAGTAGTTGATATCATACTCTATCTTGTGAGGGTATAGCTCGAAATATATGCATGTCAGAGTGTGAAGATATGCCAGACAAAATCAGGTTGCCAGTCATCATACTAAATATTGTTAATGGATATGGGGACCATAAATTTATTTTTTAAAATGTTACCAGTACTTGTAACCTAAATTGTCGTGGTATGTGTGTGTGTTTGGAGGGGGAGTGGGGGGGGGGTATTACGGTGGCAAGCACAAGAACAGTACAGGTACAAAAAAAAAACATGTTAGGGTACAGGTATGTACAACAATTACACAAACATATTTCAGTTTTATATTTTGTACCACACTTACTAAGGATTTAAAAAGCATTGTTTCATCATATATCATTATCATGATGGCTAATGGCAAACATGTTTTCCACAAAGAAGTTGACACACTCTCTGGGTACCTTATATTGCTGACTAGTATGTTCTTCAGCATACAGACACCTGGCACTTTTCGGTGCCACAGATGGGGATGGGGAGACAGGGTCCAAACGCAGTCGTTTGGTTTTTCTGGGTGTTGGTGTCCTTGTTTTTTTTGTGTCAGGGCCCTCTTTTGTGAAACTTTGCTTTTCAGGTAATGTGACTGAGATGACCTCTCCACAAATGTTCCAATGGCATTAGTCATCTGTTGCTTGTGTCTGCCAATTAGCCCTGCCAAATTATAGCAGGTGGGACACAGCACCCGAGTTGCCGCATTCCTTCCACATTTTGCTGGTGTGATAGACACGCCATGAATGTTTTCACAAGTATCTTTAATAAAAAGCTTTGGTGACGTTCTCGGGATCACTCTGTTTATAGAGTACGTGGTCCCGCCGTCACTAATCTGGCCGCAGTTAAAACACCTCTTTTCCGCCATCACGTTCTCATTGCAGAGACTACCGCCTACCACTTTAAAAATCCCGCCAAGCAAAGTTAATAGGTGTTATTGGGTGCAGGTTGTTGCCGGCAAGTTTGTAAACAATCACCACGTGCTTTTGTTTATAGCGGATGTCAGTGTCGGTTACCCAGACCGGAAGCCGCATTCTCATGTGGAATTTTGAAGATGGCGGCATTTGGCGAGTGAAGATCTGAGGTCTGTTTATTATGCACGGTTATGTATTTTCCAGGTGAAGGAAATAACAAAGAACAATGCAGTAATGCATATTATTGGTCAGAGATCGACCATGGACAATTAAGATGGACATTGATACACAAAAAAGCGTTCAAATGGTGTATCTCGGTATCCTGTTATAATCACATATAGCTGCAGGGGGTATCTATGGACTCCGCATTGCGTCCATCAGTAAAATAAAAAAAAAAAGCATTTGCGGAGTTCATTCTTATGGGCTAGATTCACCCAAACGTACCCAAAGTTCATCACCCAACAACTGCTCAGTGCCAGTGAATCAAAAGAGTAGGGGCTGAACATAGGCACCCGTCGTATCAACTACAGGGGCGGATCCAGGATTTTGGAAAGGGGGGGGGGTCCAACTCAGGAGGACAACTGAAAACTCTAAAAAAAAGGTCCTCAGGTCTGAAAAAGGGGTGAAGGCGGCAACATTTTGTCTGAAGCCCTTAAAAAACGTACAAAAAACGTTTCTGATGATAAAGGGACCCCCCCCCCCGCCCCCGGATATGCTTCTGATCACTAAGTCTTTACCCGAGTACAGATGCCTGACGTCAGTGGCCTGCCATGGGGCATCTGTTCTCTGGTAAAGACTAAGTTGATAAGACAGATGGCTGTGGGGCTGAAGTGCTATGATGGCATGGTTTGCACTTTTGGCATGGTTGCAACCCAAGACAGCCTCAGGGTACAAACTATGCCATAGGCTAATTAATAGGGACAGGGTGTATGAGCCTGTCCTTGATTACCTTCTCATCAGAGACAGGCTTGGGCAATATTTGAACAATGAATGATAGTAGTTAGTACACCAGGTACTGCAATAAAGTAAATGCAGTTCATTAATTATATTTGTGGTAATTGTCCATTTAAGCGTTTTTTTTAAGACTTATTTACCATTTTAAAAACAAACACATTATTTCCAAATTTTGTTTATTCTTTAATAAGGATAATTTTTTACTCCAGGGTTGGGGCCAGGTACAAGTGAAAGTACCTAGGTACAGGTACTTGTGAATTGGCCAGGTACAGGTACAGGTACTCGATTTTCACAGAGTAGCTAGGTACAGGTACTTACAAAGTACCTAGGTACAGGTACAGGTACATTTATTTGAGGATCACTTCAAAGACGTTTTTATGGCATATATTTACATATATGCAAGTTAACAAGCCTTTTTTTCTATCAAACACTACCAAAGTCATTTGCTAAAGTATATTTTTTAGAACTTAATAACTAAATGGCGCCATACGTTCACAAAAAATGTTATGTAAGTGTATTAAAAGTGTATTAAAAGTCCATTAAGTGCACCAAGTAGTGTATGACACCATACATTCACAAACATGAAATTCAAGTCTAATGAAAGTCCTTTAAGTACACCAAGTAGAGTAAGACAGGGATTATTCTGAAACCATACTTCACAAACAGGATATTTGTGTACTAAATGTTCATTAAGTGCATCAAGTATAGTATAATCAAATGATTTGCTTAATAAGTGGTAACCAGTACAGCTGATTTCACACATGTGACCATTCTGGAGGTGTGATAACAATTCAGTTCATGAGCAGTTTATCACACTGATGGCTTACTGATTATTTTACACTACAGGTAACCAAATTTAATACTAAAAGAGAAAAAAAACTATAAAAAAAAGAAAATATGAAAATGTACTTTGAGTACCTTGTACCAAGTACAGGTACTTTAGTTCCAGGTACCGGTACAAGGTACTTCCTACTCATGACTGGCAGGTACAGGCACAGGTACTCTGAAATGTGTACCTAGGTACAGATACAGGTGACATATAAGAATAAGGCTTAAAGTGTTTGTCTGTTTGATTACCGATATATTTTAGATATAATGAGCAAAAAATGCTCAAATATAGCATGTTTTCTCGGCGACGTCGTCAACGTCATGCATAACATTATGGCAGACAATGAAAATTTGAGCCAAAAAAATTCGATTTTGGAGACATTGTCTCTCAAACAACATTTCATTATATAACCTTTATTTTTCTTAAATTATACATCTTTTATAATCTCTTATATATTACAGTATATTACTTTTGTTTATAATTTGCGTTAAAGATTGCAAAATAAGCCTCTCAAAAAACCTGCTAAAATGCACAATTACCAAATTATTGACTACCTATTAGCCTTACAATTTTTTTTATCACAGCTTTATGCATAGGCCCATATATTATACAAAGTGTCCAGGGCTCCGGACCAAGACACATTGCCCCAGAGCTAAAGGTCCCGACTATTTCCGGTTTGCGCTTAAGCCATTGAGTGAAGAGCTATATATATATATATATATATATATATATATAAGTACATACATGTATACGTTGGCAATATGAGTAATACTCTCAAATTCTTAACATGTTAAAAAACTTGGAGTAGGCCTATTTATGTTTTCATTAAAAAGCATACTTAGACTTCATCTCAAACCTATAAACAATGAACATATATGTATAAAGGTCTTTAATTTTAATTTAAACATTAATTTGTGAGTACATATATTTTAAACATGCTTAGGTTACTGGTCAATGTAATATCATACAGTTCGCTTCTGTCACGTTTATGAAAATTCTTTGATAATATTGCAGATCTCTGGGTCTATAGGTATTCTCCCAGAAAGTCCTTAATAAACTGCAACAGTAAAAAATAAATTAATATTTATTACTAAATACCAGCTGGCTGGAACAATGACTAATGCTCTGGATGGTGTGTCAGTAAGTGCCGAAGAAATGGCACACACAGATGTGTCCGGCAGTGTCAGTGCGCATGCTCATTGGAAGTGCAGGACTTTAGCCTGTATGATCAGTGTCCAGGTCTGGACTGTAGCAACAGCCTATACAAAACATTGGATAGGACACTGTGTAAAGGCTAAGGCTTTGAAAGGAATTGTGTTGTAAATATTATTCTATGTATTGTATGAACATGTCCAATCATTTGGCATATATATATAAAATGTAAGTTGTCATTTTTTTCATTTAATTGAATATATAGGAATGCAAAATATCATTATATATACAATGTTGTTAAATACAAATGTATTAACTGGTGCTAGGTTGATCAATAATTCAACCAGCACCCGGTTATATATTTTTGTATATATATGTATATAATGTGCGTGGCTTTTATTTTCAACCTTTATCTGGTCGCTGATTAGGTTGTTTCCAGAGGTCATTTTTTGAGTTGATGGGCATCTTATGGTTTTATATTGCGGTTAATTCACATTCACGGATACCGAAAAATTAAAACCCCCGCAAAAAAGCAACCACAGTGCTTGAGTTTAAATAATAATTAATGCATATTTTATGAGTAAGTCTGGTAAAACAGGGTTAAAATCACACACAGTACCAGGGTTGGTAAAATGCTGGCAAATACTTGCATTTGCTGGTAAATACTGACAAGCTGAATTCTATCACAACAGGTCACATTATAATTTCTTTTTCTTGATTATACTTAATCAGGGTTGGCACAATCTTCCCGGAGGGAAGGGAAGGGAAGGGAAGAAATACTTTCTTCCCGGAAGGGAAGAAATACTTTCTTCCCACCATTTCTTCCCAGGGAAGAAATAGATTTACAACATACCTGTCATTCACGTTGTTCAAGTGACATTTTGGCATATCATATTTGTGCAAATCAGAGAGACAACTTTTGTTATATAAAAAGCTTGCAAACAGACCCTTAGTAGGTGATTGTTATGTGATTTGAGTGATGGGGCTGGATGGTATAGTTTTTAGCCGAGTTGTTGTTGCTGGTGCTGAAGGCTTGGCTTCTGCTGAGTGATTAAGATGAGTACATACACTGCAGGGATGGAGTTTGGCTTGTAGAGTTGAGCTGGTGTTTGGCTGAATAATTAGGATGAACTCAACATCAACTCACACTCCAGTGGACTTGAGCTGGTGTTTGGGTGAATAATTAGGATGAACTCAACATGAGTACATACCATGCAGGGGTGGAGTTTGGCTTGGACAGTTGAGCTGAGTAATTAGGATGAACTCAACATCAACTCACACTCCAGTGGTGCCTGCACTGTGGGGTTGGTTTTCCAGCTGAGAAATTAAGATGAGCTCAAGCTGAGTTCATTTTGAGTAACTGCTCACTAATGAGTAGATTACTTAGTTACTGGTCTAGAGGAGGGCTGATATAACCTGACCATATAAAACATTGACATAACTGATCTGCCTCAGTCTGGATGAGTGAGATAAAGTGTCAGTGTCACTGTTCTCAGTTTGTCAGTTTGATGATTTTATAATGTACAAGGGTGGCAGGAATAGGAAGCCAGTATGGGCTCACTACACAGAAGTCCAGACAGATGGAAAAATGATGGTTGAATGCAACTAGTGCAAAAGTAAACAGCTGCCTAAAGCATGCAGAATTGAGAATCACTATAAGAAGTGTACCAGCAAGCCAAGTGTTACAGCACCTGTGGGAAATAAGCGCCCACTGATTTCCGAAGATGTCTGCGAACAACCACCTGCCAAGAAGATATCACAAGGCGGCCTTGATGCTCATGTGTTGCGCACATCAGAGAGTTCAAAGGACAAGATTGACCAGAACCTAGCCAGATTTTTCTTCGCCTGTAATGTTCCCTTCTCAGTTGTGGAACATCCATCCTTCCTGGCATTGTTAGAGACTCTACGACCAGGGTATGCACCGCCAACCAGGAAGACACTGGCAGGAAAACTTCTGGATCAAATCTGCACGGAACTGGAGAACGAAATGAAGAAGGACCTGCAGGACCAGGTGGTTACCCTCGTGGAAGATGGATGGTCCAATATACATAATGACCCTGTGGTTGCAACATGCTTACAGACAGACTCTAAAACCTACTTTCTGGATGGTATTGAAACTGGTGATCTTCCAAAAACTGCTGAAAACTGTAAGAACTTATGTCAACAGAGCATAAAGAATGCTGAACAGCGCTTTGGTTGTGTTGTAAAAAATATAGTTACAGACAACGCAAAGAACATGGAGAGGATGAGGGATGCCCTTCAAAAAGACGATCAAGAATTGAATGTCTACGGTTGCTCAGCTCACTGGTTGAACTTACTTGGTGCTGATTTGACTCCTACTGCTGTCATCAAACACATTGTAGAGATAAACAAGTACTACCGTAATCATCATCGTCCATCAGCCTGGTTGAAGGAGCACACAGGTAGTGTTAGACCTCAGCTTCCTGGTGACACCCGCTGGAAAAGTCAGCTTCACACAGTGGACACCTACCTGACCAACCGAGCATTCATGGTACTTATCACCCATATCACACATTGATCGAAGCATTATTACCAAGGTCAATGATCACAATCTCTTCTGTCAAGCCAGGGATCTACGAGATCAGCTCAAGCCTATCGCTAATGCTCTTGACATCTGCCAACGTGACAACACTGGTCTTGCCCAAGCGTGTGAGGTTTGGCTGGACCTACTGGATCATCCAGAACTCCAGGGCCACAGGGCTGCTGTCTCCAAGAGATTCAACCAAGCAGTCCAGCCATGTCTACTGGCAGCTCACCTACTACATCCAACATACCAAGGTCAGCGACTCACTACTGGACAGCAGCAGCAAGTTAGGGACTGGTTGGCAAAGCGTAACCCAGAGTACATCGCAGCTGCAATCAGCTTTCAGACGAAGTCCCCACCATATCCAGCATTCTACTTCTCTGCCACATCACTGCCTGCCGTAACTTGGTGGAGGGGAATCAAGAAAGCCAGCCCTACTCTACCTGCAGGATTTGCCGAGTTAGCAGTGAATCTCCACACAGCATGTGCATCCTCTGCATCCATTGAACGCGTGTTCTCAACCATGGGTATGGTCCAGTCAAAACTTCGAAACAGACTTGGTGTGGAGCGTACAAATAAGCTTGTGTTTGCATACAGGATGCTGCGTGGAAGCCATGTTTTGGACTATTGAATTCAGTGTTCTGTATAAAATATTAGTCTAGATTGAGTGTTTATATATGAATAACAATGTGTACATATTGAACAACAGATACATTATTCTGTGGCTCTGTTATATCTGCATGTTTAGCTATGTTATATATTATTAATAAAGGTTTGTGGGAACATGTGGACAAAAGTCATTAGTTTCTTCCCTAACTTCCTTTTCTTCCCAGAAACTTCCTTTTCTTCCCAGAAACTTCCTTTTTTTCCCCTGGGAAGGGAAGAAATACCTTTCTTCCCGGAAGTTTGCCAACCCTGTACTTAATCTTTCCTTACTAGATTCTTCTTATTAGATTGCATTTCTAGCACTATTGAAGCAAATAGGACAAAAAAATATTGAATAGATTTATGGATAGGGGAGGCTTTGTGATTTTTCCCCAGAGGTTGTTTCAGTTTTATAAATTCATATATATATCTGGTAATTCTATGAGGGTGTACATTTCTGTTGTGACAGGTTCTAAAATGAATGGCCCATGTACCGAAATGTCCACCCAGGGGAGATATATCTTAGGATATGAAGCTGTGTATATGGACCAATTTGGACTATTCTTTGTTTGGGATCTGTCACGCAGGATAAAAATCAGACCTCCAGTCACATGGTCCTGTGGTTGTAAACAGACACATTTGGACTGTGTTTACTTGCACACATTTAACCATAACAAGCCTTTAAACGGCTCAAGGGTGGGTACTGAGACCTTGTGCTGGGATGGTTTTGCCTGGAAACCTTTGCATTTATAAATCAAAAATGAACTGATAGTGTGAGAGAATAGGCATGTTATTGCTCCTGAGTATGCCCTTGAAAGTAATTACTAAACAGGTCCTAATGTCATGCTAGTCAGCCAAGTATCATAACCCATGTGTCACCTATTTTCATTAAAATCAGCACTGTAGTAGTATAATATTACTGTTAATAATGTTGTTGTAAATATTTAGATCCCCATAGGAGGGCTTATTGTTTTTACCAGCTCCGCATCAGTGTCCGCATCTGTGTCTGCTCTTCTAGAGGCTTATTTCTCAGAAGAAGTGCTGCCACCTATAACAAAATATCAAAAAATTTTGTTGTAATCCTGCACTTGAAAGGCAAAAGAACAGGCTTCTGTGTCTCAGGGGTAGAGTGCAGGACTCAAAGCCGGGAGATAGTGAGTTCGAATCTCAGCCGAGACAGTGAGATTTTTCACAGTCTGTCCCCACCCAGGGTGAGCGCTCTTCCTGCTTAATGGGGAGACTGTGCCCATCAGTCGTGTTTCACTCACAAACAAGAGTGCCATTCAGGGGTTCCTCGGTGTAATGACCAACAGGGTTGGGGCCAGGTACTTGTACCTGTACCTGTACCTAGGTACACAATTGAGAGCACCTGTACCTGTAAATGTCTGTCATGAGTAGGAAGTACCTTGTACCTGTACCTGTACCTTGAACTAAAGTACCTGTACCTGGTATAAGGTACTCCAGGTACAAATTTGGTTTGGTCAAGTAAGGTACTAAGCTGTCATCCCTAGCTGTCAGGGCTGTTACCTAAACCAGGCAGGGGTAATTACTAAGCTTTCAACCCTGCAGCCTTTGAACTTGACCAGAATTGGGCTAGTAGCATGCTGGCCCAGCTACATCCATCCTCTACACAGGAAGTTCACTGTGGCTTTATCATATATATAAAGGGTACAGAGCAAAGGATATGGACAGTGTTGCTTTTATGCCTCATGTTAATACCTGTTGTCTAGTATGTATAAAGAACATTGGTGTAGGATAAATGTAGAAGAAAAGAAAATTCATATTAAATTCATATCATTAGTTCCTATATCTTTAAAATGAACCTGTACCTGTACCTAGTTACTTTTTAAAGTACCTGCACCTGTACCTAGGTACTGTCACATGTACCTGGCCCCAACCCTGATGACCCAGTGACCCAGCTAGCATCTAAAAATTTTATGCAAAAATCACATGATGTGGGATTGAGTGTTCTGTGGCGCCATAAAACTGGCACATTAACTGACATTTTATGGGAGAAAGGCTAAAAAAACTTTGAAAATCTTCTTCTCTGAAATCATTCAGCCAAATGGTTCATTATTTCACAGAAATAATCCCAGAGACCAGATCTCTAAAGTTTGTTCAAATGGTTTTGGTTTGATAAATTTTGGCAGAGTAACAGAATTTTTAAATTGCCATTTTGCAAGAAAGCAAACTAACATAACTATCTCAGAAACAAAAGGAGCTAGGATCGTTAAATTTTGTGCAAATGTTTGTCATGTGACTCATATTTGAAATTGTAGTTTATGGGCCCCACCTAAATCAACTTATTATTTATGATCAGAAACCTCATTATTTTAGCCACTTTCAATTTTTGGGTCAAAAGATGAAAGGTCAAGGTCACAGGACCCATTTCTTTAAAGGAATGTTTATGCATTTCAAGCCTAACTTTTCATTGAAACCTTCCATCATCAAGATATTACTACTTGCCAATAGGGGAAGGTTCTTTTCAATTTGGGGTTAAAGGTCAAGGTTACAGGGCCCATCCATTCACAGATTAGTTTATGGATGATAAATCTGCTTTGGCTAGACAGATTTGCTTCAAACCTAATTTATTTTATGAATGACCCATCACTTAAGCAAGAAACATTTTGATTTTCAGGGTCCAGAGGTCAAAGGTGAATGTCACACAAGTCAAATTTTAAAAATGATTGTGCATGCACTGTAAATCAAACTTTTCATCCCAAACTTCCCATCTTTCACACATGGCTTACCTGCCCAAAGTAAAAATTTGAGGTTACCTGGTCAGAGGTTAAGGTCACTGGGTCCACTTCTTTTAAAAGATTGTTAGGATAATCAAAATGCTGCAAGTTCTAAGGATAATAAGTTTTCCGATTTTTTTGGTCCAAAGGTCATTGGAGCATCAGTCTTGAAAATTTCTTTAAAAAATATTCCCCTGGGTCCCTAGATAATTTAAGTGGACTTTTAGTTGTAATTTTTGGTGATTTAGCTAACTTCTGTTGTACTGCATATTTTTCCTTCATAATCACTACACATATTGCCTTGACCATGTTTCGTGATGTGTTCGAAAACCAGTGACCTTGACTTTGATCTTTTCAAGTTATTTTGTATATTTAATATCTGGAGCCATTTTTTGCACTTGGCTAGTGTAAACAGCTGGGCAGGCATGTCTTAAATACACTGGCTCCATTATATTGTGAGGTCTGATGCATTGTGTTGCGAGGTAAGCCATTCTGAATAGGCTTTTATATCAGGACTTTTCTTGGGTCTGTCAGAATGTGATTTTTTCACAGTCAGTTTCATACATTTTCTTGAAGGTGTGGGTGAGAGAGGGTGTGTGTGTGTGAGAGGGTTTGTATGTGAGGGTGTGTGTGAGAGGGTGTGTGGGTGAGGGTATGAGTGTTTGAGTGTGTGTGTGTGTGTGTGTGTGTGTGAGAAGTGAGAGGGTGCAGGAGTGAGGGTGTGGGAGTGAGTGAGAGGGTGTGGGAGTTAGTGAGGGTGTGCATCTGAGTGCGGGGTACAGTGTGTGTGAGGCAGAGGATATATGTGTGATCATGAGGAAGAGGGTGTGGGAGAGGGTGACAGATGTTGGACAGGGTGGGTGGTTGGGGAAATGCAAGCCTATGTCACAGAAAGAATGTTTGCCACATGAGGCACTTCATATATTTGTTTACAAATGCAAAGTCATCTAGTTATTATTGAATCATCAAGTGAGCAGAACTTAAAACTGTTTAAGCAGCAACGAGCACCCTTTTAGTTTATCAGATTCAGTCCATCATTCACTCTCACCACATCAATGTAAGTTAGTAGCAATAAATCTATATATCTTAGCGTCTTTTGTTTTAGAAAAATTCCTACAGTTATAATTTAGGGAATATTTGTTTGCTATTGTTTATGCATACAGTCATTTTCATAACAGTTTATATAACAAAGATAGAGGTTTTTTTCACTAATATATAGAAAATTATGGACCATTTTCTCAAACCCATTTATGTCTTCAGTTTCACCCCAATAATGTAATGACCACAGCATATGAATAATTAAACAGAATTCATGCACATGGATGCCCACCAGTAACAGTGAACTAATACTTTTTGTAGAACCAACCAAGATGTTCTATGCCATATAATCCTGGTTTGAAGAAAAAGCCTACTCTGCAGGTCTGTTAAAGCAATTCACCCCAGGGAAGAATGGGGTGATTATGCGGAGGGCCAGGCTGTGAAAGCCCAATGCCCAGGATGGCCAGGAATATACATAGCCATTCTGTTGAAAATATCAGGTGAGTACATGTGCATGTGTTATTATTATCGAGGTTAATTTTTCCCCTCTGGCAGGGTGTAGGGTGGTGAACAATCATCAATTTAATGAATGATTTAATCAGTTTAGTTCAGCACACCACTGGCTTGCTCAATAACCAAAGTGTTATCAGTATTCACTTCCTCTAGCTGTATACAGGTCAGGTTAATGTTTTTAGCTCTGCTGACTAGATAAGTCATCTCAGATTTAGTTACACTTCCAAACTGCTAACTATGAAAACAGTCTGGAGTTAAACTATTTGTATTTTATATAACTTTTCCTGCATATATTTCCTGTGTAATGTATGCAGAAATAAGATCAATACAGGGCTTGACAATTTGAAAATACTTGCCAAGTTGGGCAAGTGAGAACTAGCTTTTACTTGCCCCAAATTGATATTTACTTTTCCCACAAAAACCAGTGTTTGCACCCACTGCCACAAAGAGATGTGATCCACATAAAGAAGCTATCTGATCAACAGTCAGTAAATTCTCAATTAGTGTATGCTTCTGCTTATCACAATTAAATTGAAGTGATTAATTTAATTTAAAGTATAATTTCTCAGCTTTTGGCTAGCTCTACTGTACAAAACATGCCTGGAGTGTATATACTCTAGTGCTGATGACCTATAATACTGAACTGAAGACTGTACAAACAGTACAAACCACATTTCATCCCTTGTGTTCATGTGTCCTCGTAATTGTTCAACTAAAGATTTTACCACTGAGACCCACAGTCACACCCTATTCACTTTCTCAGACACCAAAAGGGTTTGTTTGCACATCCTTTGCATATTAAGTTTGTAAAAACAATCCCCCTGATTTGTAATGACTTTGAAGGCCAAAATAACTTTGGAAAAATAAAAATGACAAGTATGTTGTGACTATTTCTTCCAAGGGAAGAAATGGTGGGGAGAAAGTTTTCTTCCCTTCTGGGAAGGTTGTGCCAACCCTGCTTAACACAGCATAGCTAGCCCCCCCCCCCCCCTCCTGCCCCCCCCCCCACCTCAAATGGACAGGATGCATAAACTAGATGAATATATTTATTTCATTCTCATTCTCGACTTTTGCTTTTTGTATAACAAGGGTTAACAATGATTAAGTGCACATTTCATTGTGTCCACAAAGTAATGTATTGCCATAGAGTGTAGATGTTCATAATATGAGGAATTTCTTAGTTCAGAAGGTTTTTTTTTGTGAACATGTGTGAAATTCAATGTTTATTTCAGTTTTAGATTATAGTTGAGATAGTTATTAGTTAATTGATATTTTTTCTCCCTCAACCAACCATCAGTGTGTATGTACCTGATTTGAAAAGGGAATATTTAATTAAATTAACTGAATCTTTAATTTTAATTAAATTAAGCAGGAACTGAAAACTCAAATATACAAAACTTTTTGTAGAATGATTCGAAGAATAATCTTAAAGATGTCAATCATGCCATCTTTTTAAGTGATATTTTCTTTAATCAAATCTTTTACATTCATTTTAAACATCTTGTGATTTAAAAATTAATATATATATATATATATATATATATATATTTAATATTATGTGTGCATAATTTGACTTGATGTGAGCCAAACTATGGATAAATAATTACAACTTACAATTCTAAATTAACTAAACAAATTTTTTTTAATCAAAAATTTAAAAAAAAATTATAAAACAAAAAAAAATGAATATTGTAAAAACTGTTCATAGCAAAAATTGATATGCAAAAAATGACTATTTGTTTCCTTATTGAATAACTTGTTTCAGGCTACAAGTTTCATCTATTATTCAGTTAGAGATATATATACCTAATTGGCTTGTTTTAACTTACTTATCAAATTTAGTTTAGGCTCATTTGAAAATGGAAAATTTTAATTTTTTAGAGCATTTTCTTACAGTTAATACATTAAATGTGTATTGTTATGCTTCAGCTCATGTCCATTATTCTATAATCTGCAGGGTTTTGTTCCCAGAACAGTGGATATATTTACAGGAATATTACAGTCATGTAGTTGAAATACTGAAAATTTTACAAATACATGTTTTTGATCATGAGAGGCTCCTGCTTCTTTCATCCAGTCCATAAATGTTAACAGTCAACACGTCCACTGGGGTTTTTTTACAAATATTCCCAGAAGATATTCCAGCTGAGCGCCCTGACCCACATATCCCTTGTTTTGTTATGTCTAAAGTTATAAGTCAACATTATATTACCCTATTGTATTCATATTTCATTATGTAATTCAACTGAGTTGTGTGGCGGGGGGGGGGGGGGGGGGGGGGGTAAGAATTCAATCTACAGTGCTTGCATTGTAGGTAAAGGTAACAGGCCACAGGTTTTCATTATGAAGTCAGTTTAAAGTTTATTTTTCTAAGGCTCATTGCTGCATTATTGATGAAGATATTACAAATAAAATAACATATTCAGAACTGCGACTGTCCACAGACACAACAATTTAGAATTGTCCTATACTTTTACGTTTAGGCTAATAATCATCAGTTAATGAACATAAAATGTTAAGGCCCCTGGCAGCTGAGGCTGATGGTAATGATTAAGTCTTCATAAATCAGCAAACCCTCAGCCTTCTCTTATCACATTTCATACATATTTCATACATACATACATATCAGGCCCGTAGGCTGGGGGGGGGTTCGGTGGGTTCGGACGAACCCCCCCGCTGAGCATCTGAGTTCCACCTGGCAAATACAGATATGCTATAATCTGGGAAAATTATACAGAACTTTATGTTTAACCCCTTCTGTCCGGTTCCATGCATGTCCCCACATGGAAAGACTACATTTCTTTATAAATATTGTTTATAGCTGCCTCTTTTCTTTAGCACTGTCAGGGATGTAGATTGGAAGTACAGTTCAAAATGTACTTGTTTTCACCTCCAAAACAAGCTTTAAATAATCCGTTCACTGCTTGATTCTGATTATAGTCCAGAACTGGATGTTTTTTGCCGTGTGAGAGGGGATAATGAGAAAACTGTTGATTGCCTCCTCTCATGCAAAGAGGGCAGTAGCACCCTCTTGTTTCCGGGCCAACGGGTGAAACTAAGGCCCCTTTGTCAATAGAGCACAGGGGGTATACGTGCCATGGGATCAAACCAAGCTTGATTCCATAAGAATAATAAATAAAGGAAGAAACCAAACAAAAAGTTAAAATATATAGAGATTTATAAATGAGCTTATGGAACTTTTCGATTTGCTGGTGTTGTAAAATAAAAGGAGGGCCTTGCATATTGCTTCGTTAGGTCAGAAGACTATCTGGCGATGATCCACTGTCTGTAGTCGTCCTATTAGCAGTTTGTCTGCCCGTTAGATGAGCATGTTTTTACATCGTTACCTACGGATTTGAAATTTTACATACAGTACGATGTACAGAAATTCTACCAAACCAGAAATTAGGTCAGTGTGCTTTGTTCCTTTGAAAAATTAAACTAAACCAGTTTGCATTCAAAACCTATTATAACAATTCAAACCGCCTTATATAAAAAAAATGTTAAGCTTGTATTGTTCTGATTAAGGCAGTTAAATGCACAGAGCTTTTCATTATATGTTTGATGTATATGAGGAAAATTAAGTCAGTATTGAGTAAATAGAAAAATTTATAGACTGGATTATGTGTTTAGTCGAGAATCTTTTTACTAAATGAATATGTTAAGCGCTTTAGCTGGAGCTCGCTTCATCCAGAAAATAACTACAGTTAATTTAGATTTAAGTATACACCGGAGCTCAGGTCAGAAAATTAATGTATTTTTAAAGAAATCAACAAATGTAAAATCACTCACATGAATGTCATCCTATACTTTGACTATCGCATATTGTTTTCTTAATTGTAAGCACAGTTGATTTAATTTTAAAATACCATGAAAACATGGATTTAAGCTATTGGTTCTAAAATTCTAAGGCAGTTACCCAAAAACACTGGTGAGGTATGGGAGTTTTCAAGGGGGTAATACTATATAATTTATGCGAAATCCAGATTAGGGAACAGGCCACCTCCACAGTGTACTGGAGGGCAAGCTGGCGATTTTGATATATATATGTGTCGAAGTGGAGCACACCTGCTGTGTGCCCCTTGCCTGAAGGGACTGAGGAATGACATAATTATCATTTAATATGTTTAATATTAATATGGATTTCATTCACCGAGGCTCTTTGAGTTACTCTGATCGTTTTTTTTTTTTTTTTTGGTCAGCTTTTAGGCTATTCACCCCCTAAATAGTTCAGTTTACACATTTCATTTATCATACAGTATAATGTATATACCTAAATAGTTTGTTTTTATTCGGAACTCGCAGAAGTGCCCTGGATCTTAATTGATCCCTTTAAGTTTCAGCTCCGGCCCAGTTCTATTCATTTGTCAAAGAATGTTAATATAATTCTGACTCTTTCAGCTTCTTACTGCCTCGCCTGCTGGTCATTTTTTTTAATTTATGCAAATTTCGAGTATAGCTAGAAACAGCAAACAGTGTCCTCTTTGACACCAAACAATACCCGGTTCATTTCTTTCCAAGAATGTTAATTTTCAAGTTATCTGCTTTGAATGTATATCAAGTTCAAGCAACCTCATTTAACTGTCAGTTAACCTGATAATCACTGGAATGAACAGCTACCGGAGAATATCGGATGACTGCATGAGGTGTGAGTTTGACAATGAATATGGTTGTTTCCTATTCAAATCTGAAATGAAATGGATGTCAATGCACTTTTTTTGGAACTGAAATGTTCCACCATCAGTGAAATCGAACCCTCCCACTCAGCAGTCAGCATACGGGCCTGCATATAAAATGGAAGTTGAGAAGTATCCCTCTAATACTTGATTGAAATGTGGCATTGAAATGTTGAATTTTTATGTAAGGGCATCTTTCCATGTGGGGTATAGTTATATTGCCCTTTTCCTCCAGGGGGCCCCACTGTCTTCAAGGGGTAAGCTTTAGAGAATTCTCTTGTCTTTGATCACACAGGCGCCACCTGTTGTGATTTTTATGAACTACTGGTACAGGGGGGCAGGATCACTGGTGACCGTGCAGAGCCTGCATGCTTGTTTTGCTTGCATTTATCTTACACCTGAATGGAATAAAATTTGGGGACCTGCTCAGGTCAAGAAAAAAACACATTTTCCCATTATTAAGGCATTAATATTTAATTTTTTTATTTATGTTTAAAACTGAATAACAGGTCAATTTCTCAAATGTAATATCACATATTTTCCAGAAACTTATGTCAGTCAGTTTGACAAGATAAGTAATACTACCTATATTTAGTTCCAGCATTCAAAATTTTCACTAGTACTTTTGAGTGTCAATACACAGCTATTCTTTGGTACTGGTCTATTCATGGATTGTCCTTAATTTTAAAAGCTCATTTATAATGGTTTGTGTTATCACTAAAATTAGATTGGTGTTGACACTTTGTTTACACATTTATTTGTATTTTAAGACTTGGATTACAACAGTTGCAACAGAAGTGGTATATATCCTAAAACTTGGTACTCTAATTTATAATTTATAAATTATTTATCTGTTTGCTTGCTTTAAGAAAAAGCTGAACTACAAGTTGCCCCCATTTTTTTCTCTTTCAGAATTCAGCATGATGCATTGGAATAGATTACCAGGGAAGGTGAGTAATGCAGTGATGTGCATCCTCACCTCCCTAAGGGCAAAAGAAGAACAAGGTAGTTGCAATTGTCATGTAATTATTTGTGTATATAGAATAAAGGTCAGTTATACACATTGAAACGTATGTGCTATTCATTCCTTCTAAAATTCGTGTAAAAGAGAATGCTGATGTATGGGTGTTAATCAACAATATATGCTTATGAGAAGATTGATATACAGACTATATAATACTGTTCACACTGTTCTGCTGCAAGAGAGCACTGCTGGCAGAGAGCATACTGTTCTGCTGCAGGAGAGCACTGCTGCCGGAGAGCACTGCTGCCGGAGAGCACTGCTGCCAGAGAGCACTGCTTCAGGAAAGTACTGCTGCCAGAGAGCACTGCTGCAGGACAGCATACTTTCTGCTGCAGGAGAGCACTGCTTCAGGACAGCACTGCTGTAGGTGAGCACTGCTGCAAGACAGCATACTTTTCTGCTATAAGAGAGCACCGCTCCAAGAGAGCACATAGGTCTGCTCCAGGAGAGCATACTGCTGAGGATGTGCTGAGGAACTGCTCAAAAACTGCTTCTGATATGCAAATAGGCCTGCTCCCCTGGAGCGCTAATTTAAATAAATTTAAATAATTGGAACCGCTCAATTTGTGCTGAATCACTGCTCAAAATATGCTGCGCAATCCAGGACAATATATGGTGAACGAGGGAGCAGACTTTCAGCATATAATCGTTGGGTCTTGGAGCACATATACAGCATATGCTGTAACTGTAACTGTAGGGGTTGGCTTTAGGGTTCCTCCCTCTGTATAACCGGTGATTTGCGCTGTGGTTGCGGTTGTTTTTTCTGGTGTTTCTGTGGTTGCTCTCTGTGTGGTGAAGGTGGGGGTCGCTGGTGGTGTCATGGTAGCTTAAGTGGGGTTGGTTGCTTGTTTTGTGGTTGCTAAGTCTGTAATTTGGGTCGTTGATGTTCGTGTGGTTGCTTCTTCTGTGGTAGGTTTGATTGGTGTTTTTGTAGTCGCTTCCACTATGGTAAGTGTGGTTGGTGTTTTGGTGGTAGCTTCTTCTACGGTTGGTGTGGTTTGAGTTTTTGTAGTTGCTTCTTCTATGGTTGGCGTTTTTAATGGTGTTTTTGTGTTTGCTTCTAATGTGAGTGGTGCTTTTATGATTGCTTCTACTGTGGGTTATGCTTTTGTGGTTGGTTCTTCTGTGACTGGTATTTTTGTGGTTGGTTCTTCTGTGACTGGTATTTTTGTGGTTGGTTCTTCTGTGACTGGTATTTTTGTGGTTGGTTCTTCTGTGACTGGTATATTTTTGTGGTTGGTTCTTCTGTGACTGGTATTTTTGTGGTTGGTTCTTCTGTGACTGGTATTTTTGTGGTTGGTTCTTCTGTGACTGGTATTTTTGTGGTTGGTTCTTCTGTGCTAGATTTGGCTGGTGATTCAGTGGTTGCTTCCTCCGTGGTGGGGGTGGTTGGTATGCTTGTGGTTGTTTTCTCCGTGGCAGTGGTGGTTGGTTTCCTCATGGTTATTTTCTATGATGTAGGGATGGTTGGTTTCCTTGTGGTTGTTTTCACTGTGGTAATTGTGATCGTCGTTTTCGGTTTTGACGTCGGGGACTCATATATGTTGGATATAATACAGGGATGTTCAATCTTACTCCGAGGACGAATATCACCCGCTTTCAGGTGGCATCTGAATGTGCCATTGGTGATATCATACTCCGTGTAATCCAAACATAAAAAGTAACAGTGTAACGTAAAATGTAACCAAGGAGAATAAGAGGTACAGCGAATGACGTTGACAACGAAAAGTAAGATGGTGCTAACACATAAATATTGACCCCTGGATTGTTGATAAAATTACTCAATAATAAGTCGTATCACGATAAAACGGGAACATTGTGGGGGCGAAATATGACTTACGATTTAATAAGTGTAGAATTTTTATATATAGTGTGAATGTTTTTTTTGTGAACGCTTTTTCTACGGTTGGTATGGTTGATGTTTTCTGTTGTTGCTTCTACTGTGGTTGGTGTTTTTGTGGTTGCATCTTCTCAGATATAATAAGAGTAGGATTTTTATGTGATACAATGTAGTTTTAAGGTGTTTATATTGTCTGTCTGTGCACATATTCTAAAAAGTTATGCACGCTTATGCACGCACCAGACTGACAAATGTATGCTTGTCGGGTCTCTGTGCAGGCTGCCTCCATTCATTGTCCGTTGTCACGTATACTGACGCAGTTGTCTAACGGCGCCGGTTCCTCTCTGCGCTGCCAGACGTTTGACGTTATTTCTTTGTCCTTGCGTTCCTCTGTAGGTTGTAAAGAGACTCAGCATAAAAGTACAGAACTCGAGTAATTCTAACCGTGTGCTAAAGTCCGAAATCAAGACCCGGGTGTTAAGGCCTGTGTTTTTAAATTTAAACAATGATCCATGAAATTCTTATTTATGCTTATGCCACAGCACCCCATCCGTTATTAAACTGTTACATGTATAACTTCTCATATGTTAGCATCACAAGGGTCATATTAGAAAGACGTCTGATTTCTATTTAATTATATTTTCCTTTTTTAAACGTTCTCTTTTTAGTAGATGTTACCATGGAACCATGGTTGATTGTTAAATTAAAACAGCTGGATTGCATTGACCGCTTTCATTTCATATCCTAATTGTTTTATCGAAACAGGGCGAAACGGAAATCCATCCTTTTTTGGTATCAACAAATACCGTCCGAACGATTGTTTGAATAACGTATAAATTGTAAAATCAGTATGACGGGTATAGAATTTTCTTCGTTTAATAAATTATATAAAATGCATGGGATCGGACATCATTTAGTTCACTAGAGCTAGATACCAGTATGAATTTACTTAGCGTATCCCTATACGTGGCCTCCTTCTCGAAGGGGAGCAGGGAACCAGTCTAGGTACTTACCTCCCTCCCACACCCATCTTCTGCTTGTACCGTACACCCAGAATATTTCTCTCTCATCCAGTGGATTTAATATTTGCCCGATCTTCTCCCTCATGTCCTGGTACACAGTGTGACTTTCGAGGTGGGACTTTCTCCTTAAAGTCTCACATTCCGTTACCGAGTCTTCCAACGTGTTTTTGATGTTCATGACCCCGATGCACTTCCTTGAACGTCTTGCCTACACCTCAGGCGGGTTTCGAGCACAACCAAACATGTCTAAATAGTCTGAAATTATTAGAATGGTTTCTTCAATGCTGAAATATGGAAGCTTGTGCCTGAGTATGGTCTTAAACGCTATGATTTAAAAAAAACAATAAATCGCAGTCTAGAACACAGATTTTCGTGTGCCGCCGATTGCAGGCTTCACTGAACGGAGACAATCTTTTGCTAGGTTAACCGATTTGACCCTCAGCGGCAGTGCATAGGGCAGCGCCCCCTGGGGTCATTATCCCTTCAGCGGGCTCGCCTTGCTCCCAGTAAATAATCCCTGAAAAGACAAACATATATTATAAATTTATTGGTCACAATAAGGAAATTTTCTCTACATGTGCATCCTAAATCTGTAGTCCGTCCGAGAACATGATCCGCATGTCTTTTTTTTATTTGCATTAACTATTTTACCAATATTCTTTTCAAATCATTTTTCCTAAAACATATTTGCAGATGTTCCGCCGCTTTTTTTTTTTGTAAGGTAATAAGATATTTAATCCAATGTATTTATTTTGCGACCTTGTTGCGTTGATTTAATGATCGACCGAGGATGGTGTCTTCTCGGTAAGGCTGGGCAGACTACCGAGTACTGTTTTAAGACAATAGTGACGTGTGTGACGTCACAAAGATCGATCACGTATGACGCTGAATTGTCTGACGTCACCAGGTGGAATGGCTCTAATATTTCTCAGATCATCGTTGATGAGCATGTCGCACACGTAGATGACTCTTCTGTTATATTTTGGATTATAATTTATCTCATGGAAATTCAGTTCGAAGTAGACTTTACTTTTTACTCAGGTTGTCTGCGGAAAAGCTCCTGCTACCACTAGGCCAGAAACTTTTGTAGTGTCCCTAAAAATTTACCCCGAAAAAATGAGGACACA
Source organism: Sipunculus nudus (assembly GCA_026874595.1). NCBI lineage: Eukaryota > Metazoa > Annelida > Sipuncula > Golfingiida > Sipunculidae > Sipunculus > Sipunculus nudus. The sequence goes on from CM049317.1 coordinate 3,076,464, forward strand.
GGTACTGGGACGGACTAGAGATGCATTGTCTATCATAGGAAATTAATTTTCAAGTTTAAATTGACAACGAATGCGACATTTAATTTTAAACTAATGGTCTGTGTTGTTCTAAAAGTTGATTTCCACAAAGAAAACCTGTGTGTCGAAAACAATCATGAAATGTGACATTTCTGGGCATAGGGTCTAACAAGTGCAATAACTCATTTAATAATACGATTGCTCTGCTCCTACATACACCCTATGATTAAAGGTTTCGGTATCCTATTTGAACAAACACTTCTATGATGGGTCCAATGAAAAGATGGCAGTGTTTTTATTTACAGTGAAGGGGACTGAAAGTGGTACTTGTGGCTGAGGTAAAATCCTTGAAAAGTTGCGATAATTGTGGCAAATTTTAGAAGCTACAATTCAACACAATTATCAAATTACCATAACCACATCTTCTTGTTACAGAATAAAAATTGAGACTAAATGAGCTTGAGTGGATGAATTACATACAGTCATGTTATCGGAGAATAACTTTTCTGTTTTCACCCATATGTACACATATCTGATAATATCGACCATTAGAATAAATTCCTCTAAATAGGGTACCTTTGAACAAGATAAGTGTTGCTTACGGTAACTCCCGCACTTGCGTATCGGCGCCATCTAGTAATCAAACTTTTAAAGGTTTAGAAATTTAAGATATCTATCTTTTCGATTAAATGTTAACTTTAATCATATTTCAATGCAACGTAGTGAAGCTTTATGTATTCCTTTTAGCGATCAACACAAATGTATAATAATACACAAAGGAATTAGCCAGTTTTAATGCCTTACTTAAACGTTATTTGTTTCACTAAATGAACACAAGATGGCACTGATAAGCAAAAGCGGGAGTTACCGAAATGGGCGCCGTTCAAATTCAAGTGAACATTGAATGATTGAGGTTTCATGTTCCTCACATCGCCGACTTTGAAATGTCAACAATGACTTACTGTTATTTGTAAGGTATAGTACTGATAGGCGATACATCCTTCCGCGCACGTGTTTTCATCGATTTCTCTGCATTCATATATTCTGAGTTTACTTCCGGAGGTGTATGATCTACTTGCGATGTCGTAACACCCTTAAAAATAAATCGCCCCGTGTTGGTTCTTTTCTACAAGAAAATTATCCAAATGCATGAAAACAACTGAATCCCTTCTTATATTCTGCAACAGCTACACTTACTTTTATTAAATATTGCCCTGCATCTATAAGATTTGTCTATTCTAGCCGAGGGATAGTGTTGGCAACAGTTACACATAAATCGACAGTAGCTGTCTTGCAGTCTGTTTAATTAAAAAAAAATCATAAAACAGTTACAAATACCATCAATCTTTCTTTAAAAATGTTATTTGATATAAATTAAATGAAATAACGATTTCTCGTTTCATTATTTACAACACAAAAAAATACCATTTATCCAGTTCCAATACAGAGGACCAGTATTCCCGCCTATTCAGGCGGAAGTGACGCCATTAACAGATATCAAATCCACCTAGATGTCATGGATACCACGTTTGAGGTCAGAGGCGAGGTGTCCCGGCTCCTCCTGACACACATCCTCAGTGCCCCGCCACGTAAACAGTAGCGCAACCCTACAAACCAGGCCAAACATAACATCCACTGGTGTCCAGAGTAAAACTACTAACTATCGAAATCTTTTCAAGTAGGGGAGACATGCGTATTCATGATGCAGATGATTGGTTAACCTGAGCATTTGAATAAAACTTGAAAATATATAAATATGCAATTATAAATCAATTTTAGGAAAACAACTTTAATATAATAATAATAATAATAATAATAATAATAATAATAATAATAATAATATGTTAATAATATGTTAATAATATTGAGATTACTGGTATTAGTGTAATTACTGATAAATAAAAGTATGATTGGTATTATAACTACAAATTAAAGTTATAGGCTACTGGCCAATTTTATCAGCCGAAAAATGAGTCATCAAATTGGGCAAGAAATAAACTCAAGCACGCATCACAGTTTAGAAAACACACACACACATATATCTATATATACATACACATGATGACATCACACGTAATCTTACCTCATCACGAAATGTTTCACAGACAGGGTTCAGATCCTGGCCATGAACTACAGCCACCACCAGCAGCAGAACTCCCGCCATCCACAGTGTGTCCTCCACATTCACATGTCTGATGGCGTATGTTTTAATAAGACTCATTTACTTTGTAGGAGGTTATGCTGATGATTGCTGCTGCTTTTACACACACAAAAACAAACAGCATAACATAATAAGAGTAATAATAATAATAATTATAATAATAATATACAACTCCTACTAAAAACAAACTGATAAACATTTAAATCAGCAAAATAGATTACCGTACACCCATATAAAAATATGAAATGAATACCAACACTTACCACAGCGTTCACGATTGTGTATGGACAAATAAGAAACATTGAATGATATGTCTCTCGTGCCTATATATGCAAGTTAGTTATTTTTATCTCAGAGGTATGCCACAGTGTGTTCTATACTTTATTCAGATATATAATTAAACCAAAATTATCAGAATACCTCAGTAAAAATCAGCCATAACCCGAACCCGACTGCGCCTGTCTGTGTGTCTGGTACTTCGAGTGTCGGGAGCTCTGACTCTGGACAAATCTCTAACCACTGAACTCTGTGCACCGTGTATTGATGTGCCGTAATGGCTTTGATAACCTATCGATCAATATTGATCAGGTACACCTGAACATCCGTGGTCACTCAGAGCATCAGATATGACCCACAATTTCAAGTTTTCATGTTTAATATGTTTGTTTTGTTTTGAGTAGCATTGTGTTTGACCTGTCCAAACGAGATGACGACAGTCATTCCCGCTATGTCGCTGTTCAGTGCTGGTATCGCGATATTGACCGAATATTAGTTTTGCCTCCGCCAGGCGGGTATGTGTTAATCCCCGTTCAGTTCTGCGTGTTTGTTAACAACATCACTCACGTAATCATGAACGACATCTCATAAAATTTTTAGGGCATTTCGAAAATGGGGCCAACGAAGAATCTATTAGATTTTGGTGTGAAACCAGCTTATGGTCCGGATTCAGGAGTGCCATCAAAGAATATTAACAAACGTACTGTCACTTATGCACCAGTGAACATGGGAATACTGCACCAATGCCTTGAAAAAAAATCTTCTCGGGGAATTCAGTTTGAACAGAAATAGTTATGTAATGTGACTTTGTTTGATGTATTTTTTTTTCATTTTTTGGGATCCTTAGAAGCCCTTGGTTCAATAACAATCTTACATGAAGTAACTTGTCTTGGTAACTGTACTCTTCCTGTGGTAGTTATATCACCGACTTTATTTGCACATTATTTTATATGAATCTTAAAAGTTATAGCAATAAAAAGTAATTGTTGCAAACCAAGTGTGATACCATGGGCCTTGTTTCGTTGGAATGTTGGGCATGTCCCCTCGCTTTATAAGCAATAGAGACAAGGAATATGTTATCACCTTAACATTCCAGGGAAACAAAACGTATCATTTCGAACAGAGGACTTTTTAGACCATTCATTCAGATTATTGTTAGTGGAATGAACGTCATTTGAGGGTAATTCAAACCAACTTTAAATTATAAACAAGTAAATTCGTGGAATTAATGTCCCCCGCTTTGGGATCTTGTTGTCACAGACAGACGGAAGCCAGACACTCCAAAACAAATCCCAACGAGGGTAAGCATGAGAGCAATCACTGACCAAAATTTGAATGGAATCGAATAATTTTTAGGAAAGTTATCCCACAGAAACGAAAACCTGACAAACTGACAGACAGACAGACAGACGGACATAAGCCAGACACTTCAGAACAATTCCAAACTAAGGTAAGCATGAGAGCAATCACTGACCAAAATTTGAATGAAATTGCATAACACTTAGGAAAGTTACAGCAGGGAAAGGAAAACCTGACAGACGGACATACAAAGTGACAGACAGACAGACAAAAGCCAGACACTCCAAAACTCATCCCAACCAAGATATTCATGAGAGCAATGTCTGACCTAAATTTGAATGAAATCGGATAATATTTAGGAGAGTTATCGCACGGAAATGAAAATCGGACAGAAGCCAGATATTCAAAAACCAATCCCAACCAAGGTAAACATGAGAGCAATCACTGACCCAAATTGGGATAAAATCGGATAATATTTAGGAATTCATCGCACGGAAACGAAACCTGGCGGAAGGACAAAGAGACAGACAGAGAGACAGACAGACGGGCAGACAGTCAGCTAGACAGACAGACAGACAAACCCAAATGAATTTCCCCCACATCCGCGGAGCGGGGTACAACAAAAAAAATAATGTAAAATTGAGTGATTTATTCTGTATAACTGAAATACATATTTGAAAATTTTGAGAAATATGATATTTTTTCATAAACGGCCTGTGAAGAAAATAATTTTCAGGCGATGGAACTTATCAGGCTATATGTGTGTGTGTGGGGTGGGGGGGGGGGGGGGGGGTAGTATTTTGGATGCTCCTGTGCATTGGTCCCCTTCACATGGTCTTAACAAACGAGTGGGATTTGCGTAGTTCTGATTTGCGTAAATTCATAGAAAATGTACTATTATATCTGCAAGGTACGGTTATATATATATCTTATTTCAGTGGTATGCAGAGAAGGACCGACTTTGTAATATATTTATTATATCAGATTGAAAATGTTGATTGGGTCACGTGTCAATGTTAGTGGTCGTGTTGTATTATAAACAGTAACTGTCTTTATGAGAGAGAAACTATTTTATTGTCCTTGACACATACACGCTGTATTATTATATTCCTTTTCACCACCACAAAGTTTAATGCCCTTGATCTGTTTTCTCATAACGGCTATCTGTTGTCATCGATAAAGCTCATCTTATCTCAAGAAGCATTGCTATGACGCGCAACTAGGAAGTTCTTTGCTTGACCACATATATAAATGCATATATTGATGTGAATTTAACTTTTGATATGAAATGGTTAAATGGCCATGGTCATTACTCTGACTTATTACTCTGACGCAATTTATAAATGACAAAATATGATTTTTCATGTAATCATTATTTATTTATTATGTCAACAGTAACGAGGGCAACTTAATACATAAAATAACAGTACCTGTAAACAAAGAGCTGCGTTGCAAGTAAATTGTTATATAAAGAAGTCTCGGCATCACCGGTTTATGTAAATATTTTAAACATTGCTTTACAAAGTCAGATTTATGCGCTTTATAAAGGTTCTCTAAATCATATTTCAGTCAAACAGGCGTATTATATATCTACAGGACTTAACATTTTATTAGGCATGGTTTTAATAAATGATCTTATTTGATATTAGTCTAAACGTATTTACTGTGAACTGATGCACCTCGCGCGTGGTGACGGCTATGGCAGCCGGAAGACTGCAGCAAACTCTCTCTCTCTCTCTCTCTCTCTCTCTCTCTCTCTCTCTCTCTCTCACACATACACACATACAAACACACCATAACACCCACATACCCATAGATCATGACCATTTAGCAAACACAAATGCATTCACCCATTTATTCATATTTTTATTAAATTATGCTACAAGCATACACAGCGGTATATACAATGTCATATTTCAAGGTGTATCGTACTAGGCATACCAGGCCAGGTAACTTCACTTAATCACAACTTCATTAATATACATTTTGAAATATTTCTGATGTTAAACACACTTTTTCAGCTGACCAGTAACATGCTTGTTCAGTTTCCTGGCCACAGGAGAGCGCTACCATGTATCATCACTGGACGTGGTCCAGTCGCTTGGTCTCAGCTTTATTGTCAGGTTCAGCAAATGCATTCCGATTTTACCTGATATTTTGTTAAAAATGGTATTGCTCCTATCAATTCCTCTTATTCAGATTGATTAATTCAGTTTCCCAAATCTCATTGTGTAAAGTTTTCTAGTTCATAAAACGTCATCATACTCTCCTTCTTCAATGTTATAATATTCACCCTGTGCCACCTTTTCAATGGCATTGTATTCCCTTTGTGCCGCATTTACATAATATGTGTTGTCATCGGTATCTAGTATTTCGTATCCACTGTTTAGACCTATGATGTTTTCGTTTATGTTTGAATATATAGATTCTGTTTGAGTGTGTTGGCCCTGGCTGCTTCTCGCCCTCCTGCTGTAATAACAAACATATCAGAGTGACTGAGAATGTCATTGTCCACATCAATCCTCAATTTAAATTTCGAGAAAAAAAATCCATTTGATTGTTTAGAATAAGCTATAATGATTTCCTCTTTACGTTATTGTGACGAATTTATCATTGATATAGCAAGGTAATATTCGTTAATGGCAAAGAAAGGTGTTTTATAGTAAAGGTATTCTTGTCTATGTTATTAATGTTCATGGTGGAGGTGTAGTTCCTTATGTGACAAATATTGGTATAACTTCAATCATTTTCACAATGACCATGACAGAGACTTGTTTGTGATGAACTTTATCACAATCTCAGTTCCTTATGAAACCTCTGTGTGGCCTGAACTCATACGTACTGCACCACAAAAGTAAAGGTGATAAACCAGATTATTCTTCTTGCTAAAATGTGTATAAACAACTCCAAGTATGGGCGAAACGAAAGACTTTTGTTTCTGTTAAATAATGATTTACAAGGGCAAGAATTACCAAAGAGAGGTGTATGATCACGAATGTATACTTGACATAGACAATTGTTCGATGATGTGCAGTATATGTGCAATGAAATGCATGTAATGTGGACCAAGGAACACTAGCTGTCAGTGTATTGTTGGGTTTTACCTGAAATGGTCAGCTGAAATTGAATAATTTATTTTATAAATAAAAAAAAAGCACTACATTACATCTTACATTTTATTCACATGTGCAAAACAGGAAGTGGCATCAGTGTCATGTGCACTAAAGTTGACCTCTAACATAATACTAACATCGTTTTAGTCAAGAAACCATTTTTGACACAAACTTACGTGGTACAATACACCTTTCATTGGACCTCACAGCACATAACCTGGGGGTGCCAAGTTCAAATCCAGAACCAAGCATCAACACATTTTTACCATTTCTTAAAGCTGCCAAATCACTAACCTTTTAAAGAATTTATGAGATTTTCGGCTTTCTCTTTATATATATTTATGATGTAATGGTAATTCTGGTTATGAAAAGTTCTCATAACGCCTTCTTGCCGGATGTAAGAACGTGTCTATCAACAACCCGCTTGTAAACACAGCAATGGCGACAACCTTAGGTGGTGGGTATGCGGAGGTAGAAAATTCACTTGTGGCAAAACGCCATTTGCAAAGCTCTGCCCTATCTGACTTGCCGCCAGATTCTCCTATTGGATTTGTTTTTATTATTTTGGCAGGCCCCTGCATATTATACACATGTAAATATAAAGAAAACAAGCAGCTTGTGTGCGGTCATATCTACGTTTTCTGGCCTATTTTTATTAAAGCTCCAAGGGATTAGCTTTAGTTTATAAAGTTCATATAGGTGAATAGGCCCCTTTAACATAATAATCAACATTAAACAAAGTCACATGTCCTGATCTGAGCTTTTGCATATGGCACATCATACAGCTGTGTGACTTACCCCCAGTATAACACGGCAATAATCACCACGACTAACATCACTGCTCCCAGTCCTCCCCCGATCACATCAGACACTGCAAAATATGTACATTTTACAAAATATATTAACAAACAATTAAATAAAAATTATAGGAATATTTAATAGAATCACGGTCATAATTATGTTTAAATTTACGTTATATTTAAGAAGATATTATAAAATATAATAACTACTCGTGGCATTGCGATCATCATTCAAATAGTACGTCTGCGTGTTGTTTAGTTCTTGCGTTGTCCAGTAGTGGGCCGAGGTACCTCTTGAAGTTACTGTTAGCAAAAGTATATGGGGTTAAATGTATAAAGGCTAGTACTAGGCGTAACATTTTCAGGTTACGTTATTGCAATTAAAGCTGCATGGCATGGGCATGTAGCAACTGCGTGGAGGGGGGTGGGGTGGTATCAATACTGTGGCTGACTGTTGTTCACGGGGGTTTCAAATTCTCGATATTCATGAAAGGAAAATCATCGCGAAAATAAAACCTTCGGTGAACATTCGTTCTTTTCGTGTGAATGAAATTCCTATTAACATTATCGATGCTTGAGCATAGCAGTATGATAATCTTAATGTTAACAAACCTTTTATGTAAATCACAAAAACCCTCTTTATTGTGCTGTATGTTTAGTTCGCGAAAATCGAAACCCTCGCGAAATTTTAACTTCAAGAAAAAGGCGTCTACCACAGTTATTCTGGTGTACGGTTCATTTTAGGTCCAGTGGGTACATAAATTATTCATACAGAACACACATATATTTGAAAATTACTTGTATTAGCTCTCAGAAAGCCATCTCATGAAATATAAAATAAACTTAGTAGAAATTAAACCTTACCGTAGACATAGTTTGTACAAAAAAAATGAGTTGTTATCAAAACAAGACACAGCATGCCATCTGAGATCCCTGTCCATTCGTATACAGTCCTCTCCTTTTTCAGGTCTGCCATGTTTGTTTATCAAAGACTCCTCAGGAACTTTCTTGGCTACACAGTAAAGAGTAAAATGTAACATTACTTATAGGGTTAATATTTCCCATATATAGCTTTAACTGTATAACATGGGTTCGAACCATATTACATTAATCTATACAGCTTTACCCTCTGGGGTGTACATTTTCCAGTCGGCCCGATGTATATCAGTCCATAACTTATAGGCACGTGCAATTTTTGAACAAGTCGTCAGCTCCTGGACAGGTATGGCGTTTCTTCTGTCACAAGTCAGACTGCGGTACCATGTGGTTGTAGGATAGGTGAAACATGGACAGCCTATGTTGCATCCTGAAAAAAAGTTACAAGTATATATATATATATATATAAGGTAGAGTTACCCTCCGGTGTAAAGGGCTCTATGGCCTTCAGACAAGGCCAAAGCGATATAACACTGAAGAAAAACAACACATTATATTCACTACGGACTGTTTCACGGGATGCGACAAGCTCATCAGCTGAATGTTGTTAGCATCTACAGACTGATTCATGGGATGCCACCCGATCATCAGGTGAATGTTGTTAGATTCTAACAACATTCACCTGTGAATCGGGTCGCATCCCTTGAAACTGTCTGTAGTGAATTAACAGTGTTGTTTTTCTTCAGTGTTATATATTGTTACGGAACCTAATATCAACAGATCACGTATACGTGATGAACATTAATTTAAAAATGGAGAAAAAAATCAGATTCTGTAACACTAGGCAGCGTGAAATATCAAGGGAAAGAATAAAGAAGTCAATGTTTTATTGTTAACAAATTACCATAATTTATTCTTGAAACAACCCTAACATTACAATATTCTAAATCAATACAATGACACAATATAACAGCAGTATAACAGCAAATCAATACAATCACACAGTGTAAAAAAAAAAACAAAGTGCACAGTATCTGGATACCACCATTGCCACAGCGACAAGTCCTTTAAAATGTATAAGCCAGACGAACAGTTAGCACAATTTCTCTCGGAGAATAACAGTCCAATGTAAAACTCTTGTAACAATCTCGAAAGTAAACTGAAGACCAAATAAGTTTCGTCACAAATCCAGAAGAAAATCTGAAGAAAATCTATAATTGCCGCACTTATCGGAATAGGTCCCACAAACTGACATACACGCTTCTGTGTCCGCTGGAATATTCTCTTACCTCTCTCTCGGCTCTAAAACACAGCCCCCTAATTATAACTTCTCACCTCCAGCCGAGTACCTTCCATTGCTCAAACAATCTAAAGAATCTAACACAGTACTCACGTTCAAAGAACATACTAGAACAAAGAAAGCTGGGTATCAAGGGTTCAACCAATGCGGATTAAACCGAGCCTGCAACATCCGGCAAGGCGAGGCCGCTACAACACGAGCTACGCGTGGCACACAAACAAAATGCCAACAACACATGGAACATCCGTGTGCACAAAAAAAAAAAACAATCATCTGTTAGACCGCTGCACACAATAAAAGGGGCACCTGTAACAATATATATATTTATATATATATATATATGTATATATATATATATATATATATATATATATATATATATATATATATAAACAACAGGTAGTTGTTCTCTCACTGCTGGCTCGTGGAGTCCATTGGATGACAGGAAAGTTCTACTTTATCCTGGTCTAATGGGCTTTACGACCTTCAGCTAGGAGACTTGCACCACTTGGTATGGGTATAGTATATTTGCCTTTTATATTGTATATTTGCCTTGTATATTGTGTATTTTCACAGTATATGTGTATTTTTATCTTATCATATGTATACTACTGATATGTTCACTGCTTCCAAGGCCCTATTAGAAATCATTTCAATATGCTGATTGAGCATCCTAGTTATATCTTTGTATTATATTTACTATTTACTACATTATATAACCTCTTTGCCCTGCCCTGTTATGTTCCAGTATCGCACGTGTACCCCGACCAATCCTATTGTGCACCCGAGAACAATAGGATCAGTGTCAGTCTTTCACATGCCCCCCCCCCCCCCCCACCCGAATCGCACAAAGCATAATCTCGTAATCTCGTAAAGTCTCGGCTTTTCAAACCACGACATTAGCTTCATTCTAACCACATTCACCTGATGATCGGGTCGCATCCCGTGAAACAGTCTGTTGTGAATTAACAGTGTTGTTTTTCTTCAGAGTTATATATATATATATATATATATATATATATATATATATATATATATATATATAGTAAAACCACGAAATTCCGACCACCATGAGTACTTTGATCAAGTGGAAGCATTTACGGGTTGGTCGTATACTCGAGGTATTACTTAAGCGAGACAGAATCGGGAAGCGTAAAAAGCAGTCTCTGCTTTGAGATGGTCGCTCAACCGAGGTGGTCGTTAGGCTGAATTTTGCAGTATACATATATACACATATAAGTAGGGTGGGGGGGGGGGGGGCGCTAGGGCCCGGAGCCATGTAAGCCATCCATTTGCAGCTAGCTGACCCAGAGAACTGTGACTTGATGTTTGTGTTGCATGTTCAAGTAGGAAGTATAAACAGATGATTGTATTGATTATTTATTGAACATTAATATGGAGTATCATGTCTAGATATTAGCGTAAGAATTTTTCTTAGAGCGCACACGTGTCTCGATGAATATTAATTTCAGTAAAGTTTAATTTCCCGGGAGCAGTCTCTGCTCTATAGTAACGATTGTATAGACTTCAAAGTACGACTTCCTGTTTAGTTTTGTTTTCTCGGGGATTTATCTATGGAGGCGTGTCCATATTAAAATTCATGTAATTATTGACGGTCGGCATAATAGAAAGTGATGATTGACCAGAAAACGGTCAGGACTTGTGATGTCAGTACGCATATAAAAGCCGTTGTGGGAAAAAATTGCTACAATTGCCTGATCAGCGCGCCAGTTTAAAGTAGCCTGAGTGCGTTCATCAGAGTCTAGACAGCTGAGTGATGATGCCTATAAGCGTAGATTATTGGTGTCTTGGGAAGGCCACGTTGTAATGGACTTCAGAGCGGATATCACATTTTGCAGACGGACTGATGATCTGGCGATTTATACCTGTTGTGAGCGCTTCCAGGAACAGACCGAGGACCGAAGACCGAGGACATCTTTTTAGCTTTGCATATAATTAGACAATTTCTCTACTCAGTTTCACTACTTACAGATTTTTAATTATCTTAGTCAATTAGCTTCCCTTTTTTAGTATTTTTTATTTCTTATTAATCTCTTATTTTATATTTGAACTTAAATTATGCATGTTATTGTAAGGCGCCCCTTAGCGACACTAAATGTTGGAAGGTGGCGCGGTATTAAGTGAATGAATTATTATTATTATTATTATAATTATTTGACACGCAAAACTGTAGAGGTACTGGATATCGTTGTGTGGAAACATATTCGGTTATCTAGAGCTGGATGACATCTGTGAAAGACATTGGTTCTTAGTCCAGATAGAAAAGCCGATGTGCTAATTAGTAATTGCTGTATGAACTGCGTCTCGAGACGAGTATGCACCAGCTGGTGGTCGGGGCCCGTTGTATCTATAAGTGGACTGATAATACTGTGTACACAGAGAGCGATCGGTGTGCAGAGTGGCCGACGTTCCGATGTCACGTGTGCACAGTGGCTAGGTGATCAGGAACAGTGTAAACAAGGGACTACTCTGTAGTGTGATTAACAGACATAGTGATTTTTCGTGAGTTTTTTATAGGAAGTTTGTGATCACCAGTGCTTATATGTATGGAGCGCCTCTCCAGAGAAATGTAAGTGTATGTTTTCTTAAATACACTGATTTGTTTTGTTAACTCATGCCTTATTCATCTTTTCGAGTGTACGTATGTATGAGTTTCAGCCGGTTGGTTTGACAATGAAAAGAACCTGGTCGTTCACCACTATCGTGGTATGATACTTGTTCAGACAACAACTTGCGTGGTTCGACTTGACTTAGCTTAACGCCGGCGCTTTAAAATGACATTTTTATTATATTGAGTTAATATTGTTTGAATTTTTATTAATATTATTTTATTTTACATATTTTAGTAGCAAGAATAGTACTACAGCCTAAGCAAAGCTACAGACTAACTTTGACATCATAAGTGTCAATACAGTCTTTTTACAGTCGCATTTAAAATTCTCAAGTACGGCAAAGTCGTTTAACTTAAACTTAAGATATATCGGCGGCTGCAGGTCAACATGACCAATTTCGTTAACAGTTACTAAAATGGATGCTTGATACTTTTCTTTTGATAATTTACTGATATGTTTAATCTTTTATAACCTACGTTGATTATCTCGATAAAAAATATACATGCCATTTCTTCGACAAATGACATTGATTCTTCTGAAACAGTTCACTGCATAAATATGCGACATCTCCTCAATGTAAGCACAGTTATGCCCGGCAACATCATCGGGTATAGCTAAAACATAAACGAAACAGTGGTTTTAAAATAAAGTTCATGTGTTTTTTATCGTATTTACTTACTTTAACTCTTCCAATATAGCTGTACATATAATATTAATGTATACATACAAAAATGTAAGTCTACATGTAGGTATGTGCATTCACTCCTTACTCGACGTAGTACCCTGCAGTCGTTCAAGATTACCTTCAGTCTGTATACAAGCTTAACAGGGTCTCTACACCAGGGCTGCAACAGGGTCGAAAATAAGAACAACGAGAGCGGGCTGTGTCAGCCCTGGTGGAGAATCAAGGCATGCAAAGCAGCAGTTTAAACGAAGGAGATCTGGAACTATGAGTTAAGTCTGTATACTCGAGAGGCCATATAAAGTAATTGCACAAAAGATATAAACAGTATAATTGTCTTAAATATATATTGTTTAAGATTACTTGCATATATATATATATATATATATATATATATGTGTGTGTGTGTGTGTGTGTGTGTGTGTGTGTATGTGTGTACATATGTATATTTAAACTCATGGCCTACTTTTATGTATTCATGCTTTTCCTACCTTGTCTCACCCCGTGTACCATTCTGATGTCTCCAGTGCGTGACGTCACGCCGTACAGGCAGCCAGGCCCCGGTGACGTCAATTGTAATCATTTTATCCCGTAGTTTACGTAACCCGGAGTTACTCAAGTCTGACCACAGCTCCATGGCTCTCTCCGTACATTCTTTCATGGCTTCCCTGTACTGAACTTTATCTGTAAATCCGAAAAATTCCAAACAATCACATGGACTATCCCAAAATGCCTTATCTGCACCATTAACTTAAGGTCACCTAGGCGTTAGTTACTCTCGGTGGCGCTGTTTTATACAGCGGGGGGGTGGGGGTGGGGGGGGGGGGGAGGGGGAGTTGGAGGGGGGGGGGGGGGGGGGCGGTGGTGGGGTGGTGCTTGTCGTAGAATATCTGAGGTGTACATGTCGGTGCATCAGTTCATGCAGAGTGCCTTTGTTTATTAATCTTAGTCAAGGAGTGTAGGGTCCGCCAAAGGAAAAATCTCATCAAAGTCCGATTATAATATTTTGAGTAATGTTTCAAACAGACAAAAAAACTAAAAGGTAATTATGAAGAAGTTATTGAGGAACATAATGAGCCATAATATATGTAGGTAAGGTTTATACTGTTGTAGTGTTTCGAGTGCAGCGCCCCCTAGCGGCTAAATTAAAAAAAAATAAAATATCATGTTTGAGGTGTTTGTATAAGACATGTTCTAGTTTCAAAAGGATTGCTGCAAGTGACACAAGATTGAGACCAATCAATTAGACCAGGTAATAGTAAAAACCCAGAGGAAGAAATTGAGCCTAAGATTGTGAAGATAGAACTTATATTGACGAAGTTATGATAAAAATAATACATTGACGTTTTATAATGATCTTGACCTTGATCTATGACTTATATTGACCCAAACAATAGGCTACCAGAACTTTTGGTTTTCAATAAATCCTGTAAGTTTCAGATCGTTGGTTATAAATTGTGACCAGTATAGTGGGGGAAACACACACACAGACACACAAACAGACGCAACTGACAAACATGCTTGCAGAAATCTTCGATTTCCGGCAAGCAACAAAACAGACACATAGACCAACGCCGGCAAAAACATTACCCCAGCCCTTTGGCAGATGTATTTGATACAATATAACCAGTAAGCTAGCAGCCTTTTTTCACAGTTTATTGCTCAAAGCTGCATTTTACAAATTGGTTCCGATCTGGTTCCGACAGCTAGAACCTAGGACCGTCGGATACTACATATGGTATTATGTACAATAACAGTTTAAATTCTATTTTCCATTTCTACTTCGAAGACAAATTTCAGGTTGCCTGTATTGCCATATTTAAATTTACTGATAAACATCTTTGCTATGAGAATAATGTGATTGACTTTTTATGTGGTCCCACTATTATCTTCACATTTGTATCCGAGTATTACGTCAGCTTCCGATAATTTGACACTTTTGCCAGCTATTACCGATATTTTGCTTTCTACTTCCAACCAAAAATGTTTCAGTTTTCCACATGAATAGAAAAAGTGTTCAATGTAGTCTGTTTAGTCACAAAAAAACTACATTTTATAGAGTCCTTTATACCCATTTTATGTAGCAACACATTGGTGGGAAATATATTATGAAGTTTTTTCCAGTGGAGTAGTTGTAACCTGACCTCTTTACAACATTTCTTTGCTGTATACCAGTCCGCTGATGTTAGGCATCTACTTGGATATTTATTTATCCAGAATTTTCAGAGTAGGGAGTCACGATGTTATCCTGCTTTATTAAATTACGAATAGATTTCAAATTAAGTGCTGTAATTGGCACGCCTCGGAACTGAATATTTTGTTGCTCGAAAACTGGGGAACCATTCTTGCGTATAAAATTTTTAACTGCCGTCAGCATTCTTGCTGGACTATTGCCTAGTTTTCTGACCACGTCTTCAAGACTCATGATAAGACCATTGTGTACTATATCAGAGAAGTAAATAAGCTCTCGCTGTACCCAGTCGTTAAAGAAAAGAATGTTGTCTCTATATGAAAAGGCGGTATTGTTCCATAGCACCGGGTCAGCAGGCCCTCGTTTTTGCATTAAAAGCCACGTTTTTAATACATTACGGTAAAATTCGTTTTTAATTACATGTAAATTTTTAAAATTTTTCGGTAAGGTGTTTGCCTGTAAAACGCTTCTATTTCTACCTAATTTATTGAAGTAGTACTCCGGAATATTTTTCCAGGTTTCCTCGGATTGATCAGTAAACAATTTTATCCATTTAATTAATAGCGCTTGCTGCATAACTTTCACATCAATGACTTTTATACCTCCATAATCATAATCAAGAGACATTGTGTTTCTTTTCACTTTTTCGAAAGCTCTTTTATTGTTGTTAGGTTTTTTTTTCCATATGAACAGGAAAATAATGCGGTTAAATTCAGTGGCGACGTCTTCAGGCATTGATAATGACTGCATTAAATATATAAACTGCGACATAAATGTTTTAACGATGACTATTTTGCCCATGATAGAGAGATTGCGTCTCTCCCATTTTTTAATCTCCGTTATTGCTTTCTCCATTTTGCTTGTCCAATTTGATTGGATGTTAGATGCTGGTTTGCAGTTACTAAATCTGACTCCCAGTATTTTTATTTCTTTGTCTGGGTGACGTAGCCACTTCAGAGCGGCAACTGTGTCTTGACATTGCTTATTTTACCCAGCCATAAAGCTTCAGTTTTGGATAAATTTATTTGTAATCCTGCAATTCTTTCAAACTTATTGAGTACAATTAAGGACTCTGTGATGTCCTTCTTGTCTTGCAGAAAAAGGGTGGTGTCGTTGGCGTATTGTAGGATTTTGATATTGTTTCTCGCATATTGCCTTTGTGGGAGGTCAATTCCTTTTATGGCTTCCTTTTGCCGTATCTTACAAGCTAACAATTCCACTGCAACTATAAAGGTAAGTGGAGAGAGGGGACATCCTTGTCTTACTCCTCTTTCTAATGTGAAACTTTTTTGAGATCCAGCCATTATGTTGTACACATTTGTTAGCATCCTCATTTAAAATTATAAGCCATTTAACAAAGTCCGTTCCGAAACCAAAGTGCTGAAATGATTTGATCCTAAATTGTTTGGAAAGAGTATCAAAAGTATTTTTTTTGGTAAAATGCTTTCAAGCCTGAGAGCAAGTGATTTCGCTAATAATTTGTGATCGGTATTTGTGAGTGTTATAGGGCGCCAGTTAGTAAGCTCATCCTCCGGTAGGTCCTTACATTTATGTATTAGATTAATAATACCGCGTTTCTGAGTCGCTGATAGTTCACCTTTAACAAATGCATGATCATAAACCTTATGTAAAATGTGTTTTATTTTGCTCCAGAAGAATTTATAAAATTATGTAGTCAGACCGTCTAGTCCCGGACTACTGTTATTTTTCATTTTATGAATACGTCTGCTCAGTTCATCTGTGGTTATTTTGCCCTCACATTGCTCACGATCAGTGATATCCAATTAAGGCGTATCTATATCCATAACAAAATTTTAAAATGTTTTAGTAAGATTGCTAGCCTGCCTTTTCTTATATATAGTACTAAAATAATTCCTCTGTTTAGTCAGTTTGCTCGGATATAATATGGCCATCTGTGGGCTTTAGACTTGGAATAAGTTTTCTTGACGCACCAGATTTTTCTAATCTGAGAAAATATTTAGTATTTTTCTTACCTTTCTCTCTCCTAGCAGCTTTGGAGCGGATTTGAGCACTGCGGGCTTCACAGGAAGCCATTAAATCCAGATTTTTACGAAAATTTGTTTGCTGTGGAATTAGGTCGGGATCGCAGTAAGCTAGCAGCCTTATTAAATAAGCTGGATTTGGCGTTTTAGTAATCAAAATTAATAAATCTTAGCACTGTATCCCCTCTAAATGCTCTTTATGTTTTGCCCTAATGGATAAGGATAAGTTGCTGTTAATTCTAAATCATATTTAATATTTCATAGTTAACTCAGAAATTAAAACAGAAGTTTATAATTCTAATTATTAACATATTTCTTTTCAAATATATGAATATTATTCTCTGAATAGCAGGGGGCGATTACATTGACCATCGTTACCCCCTTCCTTCCCCAAGCTATGTAAATGGGGGGGGGGGGGGGCATATATACCCCACATTCTACCCCCTGTATTGACGCCCATGCAGCGGGACAATTACTTTTCAGCTCTCACGGTTACGGTTTGTGCCCTGTTAATGGACAACTGGACGGCTAGATCGTCGGACAGTGGACAAACCCATCGTTACAGCCTACCATAAATAGCAATCAGCCGCTCAGAGCTCAGACATGACCCTGGGACCGAATGTTCACATATAAACATTCAGCATGTGAAATAATCGAATAATTATACAATTTTTTCTTTTAAGATCAAGGAAAAAATTATAACAGAATCTGCAATGAAGGCATAAGTCTACTTATTTTATGAGTAGGTTATTTTGCAATGCTTGTTATGAATAGTGGATGGGCCGATCATCGAGTTTGCTGTCACTTTCAAGCGCTCGATTACCAAAGGCAGCTATCAATTGCATTATAACCATAATTGTTGTTTTCAAAGAAAGCCTTTATGTTATAGGCAGAAATTATTCTTCCCTTTTTAACCACATTCCGCGATTTATATAATGAGTCTGTGTCCCCACAAAACTTCCATATGTAACTGTGTGTGCCACGGTTCCTAGTTGCGACAACGGAGGACTTATTTAACTTGTATGTACTGGCAGGGAGCTGCAGAATTAGCGTTGAGTTTTCTAACGAAATATACCTTGCAAAATATGGGCGGTAGGGCGTTAAAATGCTCTATTAATTCTACAGGTCCATGCCAAATTTGTGATATTCTCATAGAAATAATCTGATGCCAGGTGCCGCTGCCGCTGTTAAGGCCATCCTTTCTGGGTTAAGAAAATACAGTTTCACAGATAATTACATATTTCTTTATATTTGTCTGAACCGATTAATAATCGATCATCGATCGGTTTGCTTAAATCAATGATCGATTATGAAAAAGGAAACGACTCCCACCACTACTTATGAATTTTAAATATAGTATGAGGAAGTTTGGTTCATTCCTGTTGTTCCTTTCTTTTCATATGTAAAAAAATATCAAAATCAATATAAACTTACCCGGGTGAAATTTACAAGAACCAAGATGCCAGAATAACACAACGTATATACACTTTTGAAGTGACATATTCATGCAGTCCAGTAGGAGCTGGAATACTTAAATGTAGTTCCCGCACTGCAAGATACATCATTGTGACAAAATATACACACACCGTTATCATCAAAGCACTACGTAATAACTAGATACATAAGAAATTAAGCAAAACAATCATCTATACATCAACAATTATGTCACTGAATTAATCTGTCATGAGCCATAAGCTAGCTTTCCTAGATCTGAATATAAAACCAGAAAATGCACAGGATTGATTCATGTACATATAAATATATGGTTACGTCCCGCCCTGAGTATAATGTTGAAGCATTATAGTATGATATTATAGTAAATATTGTGAATAGTAATATAATATAATAGTAAAGCATCATTAGATTCAACAAAAGGTTATGTCTTATCACATTCTATCTCTATTTTACACAATGTGTTTACATTATGATATTTAAAATTCCTCATTATCTGTAAAAAGCATAATTAATGCTCACACGTATCAACGATCCATATAGACAGTCATATATTTAACATCATTAGGGTATTTCCTGGCTTAAATATAAACCCGATTGTCAAATATTTCTAAAGTTAAGTAAGCGAGTTAATTCATGCTTATGATGTTATTAGTTTATCATGAAAAAAGAAGAAAGCTACGGTTTTCAGGTTCCCTGTTTTTTTCTCTCATTCTATTTTACAGTTGGATCTAACTCAATGTATATTTATATTGGCTACACAGATACAAACACCGTTACAATTCTTGCCTCTTTTGAAAACAGAACAGGTGTTGAATTTTCACTCTTTTCTCTTAAATAACATATCCTAATATTTACATTTGTTCTCATTCTTTATCATGATGTTTTTTTCACATTATCATTATTTATCTTCTCATTAATTTTTACCATCCTACCATCATCATTGACATCATTATCTGATTCTGTAAATTCTGTAAACGTAAAATATTTGTTAATGTGGAAGTTTTCTTTGAAAGTGCTGACGATTATGTTAATATGGGTAAATGAAACATTGTCCCACTTTAAATTTAGATTCAGTATTGTATCTATAATATCATAAAGTTCAATAATATTGGTAATATTTTATGGTGTCCGGCAGAGGGGTATGCGTTCCTCGTTCGTTTTAAGTGTGTGTGACGGTGCTTGTGTGTGTTTGTTCACAACATAACTCACGTTATCGTTAGGGGGTCTCATGAAATTTTCAAAAAAATTCAGGAATGGATTTAGGTATGGATCGGGACCTTCTGCATGGGATATTGACAAATGTTCAGTCACTTATCGAAGAGTGAACCTGGGAATATGAACCGAATAAGTAAATGCCCACATAGCGGAGGTTTGTATTCCTTTGAATGCAGATTTCTAGTTTAATTTTGTGATCACGCATTACATTACACGGAGGGGATTATCATGGTTGGCAGTATTTGCAAGGTATTAATATATATATTTTATATATATATATATATATATATATATATATATATATACACAGAGATAGCGCACCAGTAAACCTAGATGATATATATATATATATATATATATATATATATATATATATATATATATATATATATATATATATATATATATATATATATTTATTGCCTATTTGTAACATAGACAATACACTATAAGAGAGGGAGTTTTTTTTTTTAATTTAGTTATTGATTAATGCCTTTCAGTAAATGAGGATGTTTCTGAAGAATGACATGTAGAAAAATCCAGGATTACAGTGTAAATGTAATACATATTTTTCAAGAGATTATACCGGGTTAACCTAGATATAAGATTTAAATTATAAGACAGAAAACCCATAAAGTGGTACACATATTACACGTTTATTTATTGTTAATCTTTTAAAGCATTCAATGTACATAAGCCTGTCGATTCAGTACTGTTTGACAAGTACGCTGCAGATTTCATGCAGTTCAGTAGAAGCTCGAGTACTTATATGTATAGTACACGCACTGCAAGTTACATCCTTGTGACAAATTACACACACACCGTTATCATCAAAGCACTATATACCTAATAACTTAAATACATAAACAATTAAGAAAAAACAATATATATATATATGGTTACGTCCCACCCTTAGTGAAGTATGTGAAGAAGGTTATTCAACTGCTCTGGAATGGTCGACCATACTCGTACAATGATACCGCCTAACACAACCGGTCATGGACGAGGAAAAATTTATTAAATAAAATATATAACACCAACTATTAGATAAATCACGTCTCCATGGTATCCACCGTGGTGTTTTTTTTTCTACCATGACTTACTAATGCCCTCAGTCACGCCCTCAGTAAACAGTCGCAGATATACGAATTGATTTGTCATTGTACTTAATTATACCTTTATCTTGTACATGCAGTTGAAAAGAAAACAACCATATGTAACTTTTTTTTCTATTTTTTCTAGTTCCTTCCATTTGGAGTAATACATGTTAGCTGTGATACAATTACTCCTCGAGATTTTTATTTCGGACTTCGACATAACATGTGGCGCCACTCGGACACCTCGGCTGACCTTAATGCCACAAGTTAATCTAAGGCTCTGATTACGACACCACACGTAGACCAACAGCACTGACCACACGATGTGTTAATATCAGACCGGAAGAAGTGCCGCAAGTTAACCTGACGCTCTGATCACGGCTCCATACGTAGACCAACAGCACTGACCATAGATACGCGATGTTTCCAAAGGTGTTTCGTGCTTTGTTCCCTTCATCCGAGCTTGAGCACATATTGGTCATATTCAGGTATTATTGTATCCGCGGATCCAATGTTCTCAGTTGGAGCCGCCGTCGCCACCACCGTAACCTCCTCCGTAACCACTGCGCAGAATTTAAAAAAAAAAATTGGAATTATGATCAAGATACATGTGAACTGCTGCACCCTCATTTTTGGTTGACCTCTGACCTTTCCTCTCTGCTAGGCGTCCATTTGTGCGTAACTTTCCACACATAAACCCACATATCTCGGGAACCGTTTGACCGATCAGGCTAACAATTTTGCACAAATGTAGCCCTTGAATTGCTTTATAACATACACTAAAAATGATGGCGCCACCTGCAACCATTTTTGCACAGCGTCCATCTGTTCATCTGCCTTGGGATAAAATCACTCATATCTCTGCATTGGTTGGATTTATCCTCCTGAACTTTTGCATGTTTATACATCCTGGATAGCGTTCTTGATTTTATGAAATGTAGCGCCACCTACATTCACGTTCAGGCTGCAGACATATAGGCTTATATCTCAAGACTGGTTTGACATATCCTAATTTTGCATGTGTATAGATCCCACATAGCTCTTTATCATACACAAAACTTGTGGTGCCACCTGCAATCATTTTTGCACAGCGGCCGTCTGTTCGTATGTCGTGGGATAAAATCACTCATATCTCGGCAGTGGTTTGACTTATCTGCCTAACATTTTGCAGGTTTATAAATCTTGGATAGCTTTCTGGATTTTGTGGCAGGTGGCGCCACCTACATTTATGTTTACGCTGTAGACATCCAGGCTTTTATCTCACGACGAGTTTGCTGTATTCTCCTAAAATTTTGCGTTTGTATAGACCTGAAATAACTCTTTATCATACGCAAAACTGGAGGCGCCACCTGCAATCATTTTTGCACAGCGGCCGTCTGTTTGTCTACCGTGGGATAAAACCACTCATATCTCAGTAGTGGTTTGACTTGTCTGCCTAAAATGTTGCATATGTATACAAATTGGATAGATTTCTGGATTTTGTGGTAGGTGGCGCCACCTACATACAAATTTCGGCTGCAGACATCCAGGCTAATGCACCTCACTTTATTTCCCCTTGCCACTTAATCCATGCCTCACTTCACCCGTCCCCCTCTGATTTCGGCGGATATACACGTAGTCGCTTGTCCCATATAGTTCCACATAAGGGAATAGAGTACAGACTGAAGCGTCATCAATGGTGTGCTAACATAGCAAGTCATTTGATTGACCGCCATAAAAGGGTTGTCGTACTACCCGTAATACCTTTTTAAGGTGGGGAGAGCTGTACATAGTCGTTGCTTGCTGGATTCGGGGACTCGGAAATTGTGTTGTCAGTTAAGAATGTTATTCTGCCGTTATATTCGTTTGTGTTTTCACGCTCTGCAGGTAATATACTCGTGTCAAATATATATAACCATAACAAGATGTGGCCTATTGTTTATTTTTTTATCAAAGTTCAGGGTCATCCCACAAGGCATTAGATCAGAGTATTGAGGTAAGAGGCGAAATATGTGTCTCATAAGACACCTGTGCATTATACATATGCATACGAGTAAGACTTGGGCATTGAATCCGTTTGAGGTCAAGGAAACTTTCTGTGAAGAAGCATATCGGTTAGCGCTCTGCCTTAGCGCCACCAGTGACCTGCCAAAGCGTACAAACAGTACACTGTTGATTTTGTCTGTCATACTCCTCGCTCCCAGTCCGTGTCTTCTTCGGCTTATGTGCGGTCTCCACGTGATTCATTCATTATATATCACTGCTTCCACCTCCAGCAGCCGATGGTTATAATTTTACAAATCCAAATTCTCATAATTTTTAGCCGTAATGTCTGCTATCTCATTATATGCACCCTGCGACATAAATCCATTATCATCCCGTGTTATATTCTCATAAGCTGGGTTATGTTTGAGCGTATCATATTCATGCGGCACATTACTGTCCCTGGTGTTTTGATCGATATCTGTATATTCTGCATTCGCTTGACACTGTTCACCTTCAGGGGCTTCCACACTCCTTCTATGATACCTTAACGATATTTGCTTAACTAATTAGTACATGTACTTATACCAGTTTCACCATAAATATGAAAACTATAAAAATAAATATTAAATTTATTATCGAATCATTTTTAGTCACATAATGCAGTTATTTTCAGCGATCAAACTATCAAGCGTAGACTCAAAAGAAATCTTGTTAATAAATTAAAGAAAGACAATTTAAGAGATGAGCGGTCAAGATTAACAATTTGTGTTTAAAAAAAATTAAACTTTAGTTATACACTTCTTAAACTCTCTTTTCAGATAAAAAGATATATAAAATCTATTTAGAAGGATAAATATTATTGTGATTAATTGTCTTAAGGAACGTGTACACATTTATCATTCCTAACAATAACGGCCTCTTTAAATAAGCTGTTTTCAGAAAGATCTCAGCTTTTGGATTAAACAAAAGTTGGACACCCATCATTTAAACGACAGGGAAATTTGAAATGATTAAAACATCCATTCATATAACTATTTTTTTTTTTCTGACTTCTCATCTCAACGATTCAGGACAGACATATGCTTAATAATTATATGTTTTTATGCTCAAACATCACAAACGAGTTATATCAAGAACAAGAAAGATCGTGTCATTCCTAACAGCTAAACAGCCATGCTGGAATGGTAGAGTATATTACATTGTAAATGTTCTACGGTGGTCAATTTGAACTAAATGTCTATTTTAGTATATATATATATATATATATATATATATATATATATATATATGTGTGTGTGAAATATGTGTGTCTGTTATTGTTGTACCTGATGGGCTGCTCGTGAAAGGACCCGTGTATGTTGCTGTAGTCAGAATATCTGTATAATTTGCTGTGAATGCAACAAAGTGTGACAATAATTTTTTGGGATAAGTTTCATCGTTTCATCCATCGGTACGAGTTTCTGAAAAATTCTGACACTACCGCCACACACCACCAATTAATGAACTAAAATAGGATCAACTTCCAGTGCCGTGTTGCATGCGAATGCGACGTTACCCAGTCCCATATCTTATTTATTCCTTATTTAAATGTCCTGATTTTTTTAAAATACTGAACATATAGTTTAGGATTGTAATTTTTCATATCAAATCACCGTCATCCGATGCTTACCGGGTGTTTGATTAACACGGCTATAGATTGTTAAAGCCACCGCAATTTCAGAGGAAAGTGAAAAACAATAATTATATTTTAATCAAAAATAGAATTATATAAATGAGAAAAAGGTGTTCGGGTTCTGCCTCATTATCAGTGAAACATACTTTTCGTGCCAGGAAATGCATACAAATAGGAACCGGTCAACATTTGGGAAAACAGAAAAAAAAAGAAAGATATACAGAATTCGCAGATGAACGCTCCAGCTTGTTCTGTGTCAGTTTTTGATCCCCAGTGTCCTGCATTGTCCAGGAAGATGAAGTGACGAGGAAGAGGAACCCCGTCGACTTTTTTTCCCACCAGAAAGTCTTGCCAAAGAAGGTGGCGCCATCTGCCGAAGATAAAATATTGCATTCGTATGGAGAGCTTACTTCAGTTCAATAAAGTGCACGTTTGAATACGAATAAGCTGAAAATAAGAAAATCATTATTTCAGTACTTTCAGTTGATTAGAAGAGATACAAGTGCAATGTTCACTTATGCTGGTTTATTCAAAGTATTAAGTGTTTGATTAAACGTTTCTTTATCCAAAGCACATATTGTTACAATAATCGAATTTAATTCCATTCACTCGATATATATATATATATATATATATATATATATATATCCAATTGTTGTATGGAAAAAGCAAGAGACCTCAAGACATGATATGTCGAGGAATTATAGAGGTAGTAGTTGTACTACTCACTTGGTCTTACAGCTGTTTCACTGTCTCCAGTTGATCACAGACTGAAGTGTAGTAGGTACATCTATTGTGGTTTTTCAGGTGCGCAGTCAGGCATGACGTGTCCGGGTCTTCGAGGCTTGTACACAGAGACGTGTGGCGGGCACCCCCACACAACTCTGCGTGCTTTTCTCAAGTTATTCTGTTAAGCATGAAGTTTTTACGATGTAGACATTTAGCCCCAATGTCATTTCTTTTGTTGATGTCGTTGGGGCTAGTGCTGTTT
Source organism: Sipunculus nudus (assembly GCA_026874595.1). NCBI lineage: Eukaryota > Metazoa > Annelida > Sipuncula > Golfingiida > Sipunculidae > Sipunculus > Sipunculus nudus. The sequence continues at coordinate 3,102,211 of CM049317.1, forward strand.
TTCAATATTTCTAGTTTTTCTGACAGACATAAGTCACAGCATTTATCACCTGGTTGGTAGGTTTTGCACTGTTTGATTATTTGCCATTTAATTTTTGGTTTAGGGTTCATCTTTTTGTCCCAGACGTATTGGGACAGGGTTGTGGCGTTCTTTTTAGATTGAGTTCTGAAAGAGTGAGTATGTTGGGTAAATCTGGTTTTTAATTTTCCTTGTGTCATGCCGACGTAGTTGATTTGGGTGTTTTCGACCGTGGCTTTGTAGATGACACCTTCCGTGCAACATTTTCCGGGGATGGGACAGTTGGTTTTGTCCTTGCAGTTGCATTTATCTGTCTGATCTTGTGGAGTGGTTTGGTCATTTAACACTTTACGGTTGTGGGATGATATTATGGAGTCAATATTAGGACAGCAGCTGTAACTGATTTTGACTGTTTTTCTGTTGATGATGGGATTTAGGATGTGGTTTTTGGGGAAGTGTTTATCAATTAGTTTTAGGAAGTTCTTACCGATGTTGGTTTTGAGTGCCATGTTATATGGTGGGTTGTACCATGTTACGTTTCTACTTCTATTCTTTTTTCTCCTAGTAGTGCCTTCAGCGTTTGGTTGAAATTTAAGTTGGCTGCTATGTCCACTTTTTTTGAGAGCTTGCTCATATTTATGCTTATTTTGGTCAAATAGAGTTTCATCAGATGATATTTCAGAGAGTCTTTTGTTAATGGCCTTGGGAAGGTTTTTTATCACATTAGGAGGGTGGTTAGACAATTTGTGAACATATAGGGGGGGGGGGGGTATCATTAGGTTTCCTGTACGGCTGGTAGTTTCGTGGAGGTTCATTGAGATGTCTAAGAAATCAACTGCAGCAAGGTTAGTGTCCAATGTAATTTTGAGGCCCATGTCTCAATGAACCTCCACGAAAGCAACTACCAGCCGTCCAGGGCGCCGGTCCACGTCATGTGATCGTTGGAATAAGACAAACACTTATTCGTTGTAGGCAACGTGAACTCCTCGTTGTGGCATTCCTTTGACGGTTCATTTAGAGGGTCTTCATTATATATATATATATATATATATATATATATATATATATATATATATATATATATTATAACCCTAGGTAATGTTATTGCGTTTACTTATCTAATACATGTAAAGACTATAAAGAGGACTAGAACTGACTAAGGATCATTCCGTGTTTCTTTAATAGATAAATTAATTTAACTTATAGAGTTGTATGAATGCATGGTATAGCCACGTGTTACATGATCCATCTCACTGACACATGTGGGAGGTTTAAGCTAAAGAGATCACGTAGTGATCGCAAAGAAAATGACTTTTCGTTAAAATATCAAGGTTACCGTTGTATGGATAAAGTTTAACTTGAGCGCTTAGAGAAAAACAAGTCGGAAAAATCATGTCATAAACGCATGAACCTTACCGAGAATACAAAGCGGTTTATGCATTTCACTGCAGTTCCTAGCGACAATATACATCTCCCACAGTGTTACCTCGAGTGCTGCACAAAGCGCTTCATAATTACCACTACTAATCTCACCCGGCTGACCGCGTTTCCACAAAATATCATCTATAAGATAATGCAATAAAAACATTTTTAACACATAATCTTCATGTTCGGATCAGTAACGTAATTTTTTTTCCCGTCTCAGGTTTGGTCTCGGAGGTCAGGTCTCCACCTCAAAGCAAAATTATTAAAATTAATAAGTCTGTTCTGTACTTGACTTTGAGATCAACCATATAGTAGGGCTTTATAATATATGCCCCACAGAAAGCATTTAGTTTGTTCTCTGCTTATTTTTTCCTTGATCAGCAATAGAGTTTACATATCCACTCTCTTAGTTTGTGTTTTTGGGTAATATTAAAGTTACAGGAAAAGTCTTATAGAGGGTTCACGGATACGTTCTGGGAACATTGCTATTATAACACAATAGGTTACTGCTGTAAAAATGTATGATATCGAGGCCCCATTCCAGGATCGTTTGGTCTCGTCTTTGTTCCTGGTCTCGTGTCCCTCTGTCTTGCTTTTTGTCTCGGCTACATAATCGAATCTGATATCATCTTTTGAAATGTAATACTATCATAAACGATATGTGAAGAAGGTAAGATAAAAATAACTTAAAGGCTTGGTTGTGTTGACTCAACTGATGACCATCCGGCTTAAAGTAACTCACCATATCGTGCCTTCATACTGTAAACAGCACTAAATCCCGGGGTCCGCGGACAGCGAAGACCATCATAACACTTTCTGTGTGAACACGTCGAGAGCTGTTCTGCATGTCTTCGGAATTCATCACCACAACAGCATAATACTATGAAACTGGTCTTATTGTCCTGAAGAAAAAGAGTATATTCATAGTTGCATAATGATTGAATAACAAACATCCTTTATTGAATACCTTTAACATTAACTTTAAAATATAACTGACTCAGTTTCGTTTATACTCTATACATCAGCCGTTCAAACACAAAAATAAACATTTAAATGTAACCGTAAAACTGAGTAGCTGTCATAGTTATCTACTTACTAAATCGTATCCTCGAAATTAAAATAATAATAATAAAATTAATAATAATAATAATAAGAAGAAGAAGAAGAAGAACGCCAGCTCCAACCTGGATGAAGACCAGCCAACACTGTTGTCTCATGTCCGGGTCCTCAGGAGCTCCAGCCAAGACAGGTTGGACAGAGACCGCAGCGGCAATGTCCAGGACACCGGGCAGGTGAGCGATAATGGGGTACAATCTGAATTAAACCCGATCGCAACACCCTTCGAGAGCCGAAAAGGCCGACGCAAACCCAAAAAATCAGCAAAAGCCCCCCCCCCCCCAAGCTCTGGTAATATTCATCCTGAACAAGATGAAATACCTGAAATTAATGATGACAATCTATTTGATGTTGTAAAAGACTTGCATGCTAAAATGACAAGACTCCAGACTGAGATTAGAGAAATTAAAGATGAAAATAGTAGACTGAGAGCAAAAGTTGATAAGCTAGAGGAGCAATCTAAGAGAGACAATTAATTTGTTATTTTTTGGTATACCAGAGGAGAATGGTCCAGAGTCATGGTCAGAGTGTGAAAATAAAATTAGAAAAGTAATAAAGGAAGATATGAATCTTCAGGAAAGGGAGAAAGAGGTAACTATTGAAAGAGCTCATCAACTCCCCTGGCATGCCCCTGATAAACCTCGTCCGATAATTGTCAAATATGGCATTTACAAAGACAAGGAGAGGGTTTTGAGTCTGGCACGCAAAGAACTGAAAAAGTCCAACTCTCAAGTGTTTGTACAGGAGGACTTTTCTGAACGAGTTAGAGAAGCCAGGAGATGCCTTAAACATAAATTAAAGGAAGCAAGGGATAATGATTTGAGAGCCCAGCTTAAATATGACAAACTTATCATAGAGAACAAAGTGTATGTATGGGATGCTGAAAATGATGCTGTTAAATGCATCAAAACAAGGAATGTGAACCGTGAATCTACCCCAACTGCAGGACTTGATATGTCAGCCAATAGTAGTAATGAATAAGGGTGGGGCCAGGGTCAAGACTCGCGCGAATAAAACTCTCATGTGATTAATTATTCTGTAAACCAACAAAAATCTTCTTGTAATTTCAATGTATGTCACTAGATCTCATTTCTTGTAATGATATACAAAATATAGAGACAATTCAAAAATCCTCATACAATGACCACACTTCATTATGCTCCACCTGTGAAAGTGATGATAAATGTATTATGTACAATAATGTTTGTGATATATCAAATGAAACTGAATGTTACATATTAAATGAAGATTCTGATGATGTAATGCAATTGGGTAAAAATGATAGAAGTCATATCTGTAAAACATTTAACCAGCAATCTTGTTAAATTTTTTTTCGGAAGATAGCAATGTAGATATTGAGGTACATCATACAGCTAGACCCTTAACATTAAATATGGATGTAAACACATTTGATGAAAATATCACAGATAATATCACAGATAATAATATTTTTCAATCTCTCTATTCAGGTTCTTCCTCTTTGCACTTAGATGCACACAATTTGAATAATGCATTGCACTGCACAACGACTAACAATTTGGATAAACCAGGTGAGTGTCAGATACATAATAAAACTGCTACACACTTTAATGATGTTTTAAAGATTATCTCTTGGAATGTTAATGGTTTCAAAACTGTCAAACAAGGTATAAGCTTTAAGAAACTTGTTACTCAATATGATATTATTGCTCTAAATGAAACTTGGGCAAAGATTACAGATGATTATACTGATGATATGTTGGGCTACACTGGATACTCCAGTATACGCTCAAACGTTAAAGGGGGGGGGGGGGGGGGGGGAGGGGTTCTTCTTTATTTAAAGAAGGTATTACAGTGTAATAGTGTATCAGTAAAAGACCAACCAATTTGGTGGAATCAGGAGTGTACAGAATTAAAGAGGAGAAAATACAATGCATTAAATGAATATAGACAAACAAATAATATGACAGACCTTGAAAATTATAAACAGTTAAAATCAGAATTTAAAATCTTGTGTAAAAAGTTAAAGAAAGAAAAAGCAAATTCAACTGTAACTGAATTAATGGCATGCAACTCTACAAATGAAATTTTCAGAATGATTAAATCTGTAAAAAGGACACAGATTAAAAATAATATTTCTGGGGAGGAGTGGTTAATCTATTTTGAAAAACTATTGAATGATAATATGAACCCTGTAAATCCAGGATTTAAATTCATATAAATAATTATCAGTTTAATGAAGATGTCTCCAATATAAATATGGACGATGAAATGAATTTTTATATAAGTAAAGAAGAATTAGTAAAACAGTTAAAACTTATGCAAAATGGCAAGACACCTGGACCAGATGGTATATCAGTAGAACTTTTGAAAGACAATATAGCAGTTTTAAGTCCGGTATTAGAAAAGATATTTAATGAAGTTTTTACTTCTGGTCATTTCCCAACTGAATGGTCCAAAGCAATTTTGTTCCCATTACACAATAAGGGCTCTTCTAAAGACCTAAATAATTATATAGGTATCTCACTTTTAAATACTATAAGTAAATTATTTACTAAAGTTCTTAACGAGATATTAATTACCTTGGCAGATAAACACAATAAATTCATAGAAGAGCAAGCTGGATATAGAAGAAATTATAGCACAATTGATAATATGTATACCCTCATGGCACTTGTTGAAATATACTTATCAAGGAAAAAAGGACGATTTTATACAATTTTTATAGATTTTTCCAAGGCGTTTGACTGTATTCAACATGACTTATTATTCTATATACTTCATAAATATGGAATTAGAGGAAAAATATTTAATATCCTCAAGTCATTGTACTCGAAATTACAGTCTTGTGTCTTAACAAATGAAGGAATAACTAGTTATTTTAAATGCAATGTTGGCACAAGACAAGGATGTATGATCAGTCCTTTACTTTTTACTTTTTTCATGAACGAATTTTATTTTACTCTACATTCTGAGGAAGACAGTATAAATATAGGTCCAGAATCATCTTATCTTTCAATGCTGATGTTTGCTGATGATGTGGTCTGCTTTGCAGACACAGCAGGCAGATTACAATCCAAGATTAATAAATTAGAAGTATTTTGTAATAATTATGGAATGAAAGTCAATGTCGAAAAAACTTAAATGGTTGTGTTTAGAAATGGGGGAACTTTGAGAAAATATGAAAAATGGTTTAATAAAGGTAAACGCTTAGAAGTTGTCAATAATTATAAATACCTGGGAGGCACATTTACAAGTTTACTAAATTGGTCCAAAATGAAGCAGAATCTAATTTGTCAAGCAAACAAAGCTTAAATAATAATCAAACAATTTATCTCAAAATACAAGCAACTATCTATTTGTAAATCCTTCTTTCTTTTTGATAGGATGGTCCTTCCAATTCTGTGCTATGGTAGTGAACTATGGGGTTTTGAAACATGTCACAATATTGAAAGTGTACATACCAAGTTCTGTAAATATATTCTCCAAGTTAATATGAATACACCAGTTGCTGCAGTACTAGGAGAATGTGGGCGGTTGCCCTTGAAGATTCATTATATAATAAGAGCTATATCTTATTGGACTAAATTGATAAATATGACAAATAATAGATTACCAAAGCAATTGTATAATAAATTATATCGCTTAGATGAAGCAGGAAAACAGAACTGGGTAACTAATTTAAAGAAAATATTATTTTCGCAAGGATTTGGTTATGTTTGGATTGAACAAGATGTAGGGGATGTTAAATTATTTATCTCAGTATTGAAACAGAGATTAAATGATTCTTTATTGCAGGATTGGACGAGTAGTATATCTAAAAATCGTCGATTAAACACATACTCAACTTTTAAATTAACTTTAAGCACTGAAAAATATTTAATAGTTCTACAGAATGTTAACTATAGGAAAAGTCCTTCAAGACTAAGATGTTCATCACATAATTTAGAAGTAGAAAAAGGAAGGCATAGTAATACTCCATGGGATGAAAGGTTTTGTAAATATTGTCTAAGATATGGGGAAGCTGTTGTGGAAGATGATCATCATTTTATCATGAAATGCCCATTGTATACAGACTTGAGAATCAAGTATATTGATGATTTAAGTACATTTACATCTCTGATGGCAGATAATAAGGCCCATACAGAAAAACAATTAGCAACCTATGTTCACTATGCCTTTATTAGGAGAGCTGATGAATTGAAAGCTATCATCTAAGTAATTTATTTATTTCACTTACTTATTCATCTGCGAATTAAGAAATAGATAAACTGTTTTCCATATATGCATTGTACTACTGTTTGTTTTATATGTTCACTTATTTATTTTTATTATTATTATAATTGGTATTATTATTGTTATTATTCATGACCTCTAAATGAAATGAAACATGTGATTACACAATTTCTGCTTGTGTTTAGATATTGCAAACATGGGTTTTTCATACAACATTTTCATACAAGATTGTGTTTTAATGCATGTTTTTGTTAGTTCATGTTATGCAGTTACATTTTGTTATTGTTGAATTTTTTATGATTCTTAACACATGCTCTTTGTGGAACCATGGGCCTGAGGCCTTTTATTTCAGAATAAATTTTTATTCATTCATTCATTCATAATAATAATAATAAACATATTGCCTGGTTGTCGGTTGAAAACTGTGATTTGCTTTGGTGTCTTAATTGCTCGTCATTGTGTCGGAGTAACGTATAAACTCGTAATAAAATAATAAAACCCAGAAGACTTAGGTCTGTCCTTGAAATAACAATGATAGAAAGACTCTTTCGATGGTTTTTACACTATACAAATGCTTTGCTTTCGATGAACGAGCAATGTTCCCTTGGGCAATTATTCACGAACTGTTCCACAGTTAGTACCAGCTATTGGCGAGATTTTTCCATATATTTAAAAGATTGTTCGAATTAATTAGAAAAGTAAAACTGTCAACATATTTTTTTTTAAAACAATGGTCTTTATCCCAAAGAGAATGTTCCTATTATATCAACAAGTAAAATTTGGAAAATATCGATAGATTTTAATATATTTTTCTGAAAAGATTATGTTGTGTTTTATATAGTTTTCTTTTTGCCCTCACTGGATGATTCTCACACTTCATATTAAAAAAATAAGCATATTTTTACCACAGCGTATTTCTGTTTTCGCCAAAATTGAACTTTGTTTTTAATCTAAACAGTGAATAAATGCCGAAGTTTTTCCCAATGTATTCCCTTTCTAGAACACAATGTGTTTCTATAGTACTCACTTCTCTGAGTAAAAAATAATTATAGTTCTGGCAGTTGATCTTGCAGTCTGCTAGTCCAGTCATTATTGTACATTGTTCTCGCGTTTCATTCGCATGGTGGTTATCATTATAACAGCCCTGGTAAAACATACCTGAAGGCTCGAGATCTGTACGTAAACAAATAAAAAAACACAGGGTATTTTGATGCATTTATACGAAACTACGCCAATGATACTGTAATTAGATAGACAATAATAATACCCAAACCACATTGACAACTAAGAGGTACGTTTTAGAAATGCTTTCATCGCTTGAACGGAAGCAAAAACGCTGATTATATGTGATTGAGTCCCTTTGAACTTACCGGGTCATCCATTTACCTGAACACGGTAGTGACAGAGATACATTTAATCTTAATTAACGAATCTTGTAACATTTAACTCACCCTTGCCGACCCAGTTCCAGTAGAGAGGAGTTGTTTTTCCACCAATCCACGTCGTCCAGGTATTGGTTATCGTGGTCAGTGCCTTCAGGCTAGAATAAACACTGTCATCCTGGTCCACAGCGAGTGGGCCATGTTGACTGAGACAGTAACTCTGGGCTTCTCCCCATGTACTGGGGTTCCGATATAAGCAATATCTTCTGTCGCTATCTTCCAAGAGGAATACATAAATCAAATGTCTAGCTGCAGACTGCTCACAACTCAGGCGTACATACATCAGGTATGATCTGAATACAGTCTATAACTAACATCTGATAGGTTTATACATTCATTTACAAATGCCATCATGAAAATGAAACGTGGCACTCCGGGACAGACGTCAACTCTGTACTGTTATTTATATTTAGTTACGGGCTGTCCACGAGCTCTTTAGGTTGCAAACAACAACGACGACTTGCAGTTCACACTTTATTACGCCATGTGCCATTTTCTAAGTGTTACCATAAAGACACATTTAACAAAAGTAGTGCTAAACATACCACTAGGTGGCAGCACTCACAGAAATATCTCTACTTTAATATGGCATACTCAACAAAATGCCTGACCATTAAGTAAAAAAATAAAGTCACATTTGGACAGGGCATTAACCGAAATTACATATATATATATATATATATATATATATGCATATATATAAAGTGAACCAGCATGGCTATTCATATATATATATATATATATATATATATATATATATATACATATATATATATATATATATATATATATATATATACAGAGAAGTCCTACATATAACAAGTGTTAAATGAATGTTTACAACGTTTTACTTAATACAGTTATACATGTATTGAGTTTTATTTAATATAAAACCAAAAACAAAAAGATTCATCGGCAAGTCATGGAGTAAACATTTACAAACACATATATACATAAAAAATGTCATATATAGAAAAAAAAAAACAGAAACGGCCCTCACCCTCAAGACGGAGGCAGCGAACAACTCGCAGCCACCCAGAAACACGTGACCATATAGAAGCCGATAGGCGGTGATTGTGTGGTCTTCATTTCAAACTGGAGCCAGACGAAAGCTTGTAATAAATCCGGTGACCAGGTCCTATATATAATACTTACGATTACGATATATGTACAAGGAAGATATACTAACGTCTAAAAGAGGATCTATCCGGGTAAACATATCCTTTTATCGACGCTTTTAGTTTGTTTGCATAGTGTGTCATACGTAAACGGGAGGAATGTACAACATACACACTGCGTGCCTAATGAGGCTTCGCATAATGAGAAATACACGGGCGTGAGGTTTTATAGAATTCAATGGAAAATGTCTGCGGGACTGTGATTAGCATTCTGTAGCATGTGGATCCATATTTATATACTCTGGAATAAAAGATACGTTTAATGTTGTGCGTTTTTATGTCAGTAAGCGTTTTGTTTCAGATCCCCCTCTTTTTCTCTCTCTCTGTCTCTCTCTCTCTGACTCTCTCTCTCTCTCTCTCATAAACAATAAAACGGGCACACAAAAACAGATTCATGGAAATTAAACCGATGTTTATTAAAATCAAACATAATTAATGTCCATAATTAAATCTTTCACATAACTGATGAAACATTTGCTTAAATTTAATGTTTCACGTGGATAGTTGTATCTGGCAGTTGCTTTTATGATCATGGTTATGTGGTCCACGCTATATCTACATTTTGAACGGGAGTATACTTGTATTATTTAAACATAATATGTTTATGAAATCAAATATAGACAAAAGGGGCGTGTGTCACAGTTTTTCCCCTTCCACAGAGTCGACTATATCGACTTTATACGTTAATATCTATATCATGTTTGTGGCATTATCAAATGAATAAGCACATAGTTAAGCAAATGATGAAAATCATATAAGTTATTATTACATTTCTTGAGTTCTGGATATACGATGTCTATTAAATAAAGGTAGTCCCTTTAACTCACTTTTACTAAGTCTCCGGTGAGATCTTTGGCTCCGTAGTTCAAGGTCATAACAAATAGATTATGTCCTATCCCTCTAAGATATTAAGTTGCTCAAGTTTTCTTCTTTTGCGGTTTAGCATAGAGCTGCTCAATATCCACTGAAGCGCCATCATCATTTGGTTCACATTGAGGCGATTCGTTCCCTGTTTCCTCATCAGAGGGCTCTGATGCTGTCTTACCGGAAGTGTCCTGGCATTTTGGCTTTTGTTTGTGTGGCACCGCGTACAGAGTGGCCTGGATTTGTTTTCCATCAGGTTTATGTATATCCTCTGCCTGTTCTTCCTCTGTTTTTTCATGATTTGACGACCCCGGTTTTGTTCCTTCTACATTAGCGTACAAGGCAAATACGGCGCCCTCACTCAGTTCCTTGTATGGTTTAGCGTACAGACTCTCTATATCCTGTGGGAACTGACTTGTGTCTTCTTGTATTTCAGATTCCACTTTCTTTCCATTCTCCTCCTCTTGAGGTGGTGAACTTTGTTTTGTGCTATTAACAGTAGCGTACAGACTGGTTGTGGGAGCTTGGTATTGTTTCTTGTCGGGTTTAGCATACAGACACTCTACATCCTCTGGTGGGTGACTTCCGTGTTCTCGTGATGCTGGTTTTGTTCCGTCTTCCTCCGGAACTGATGATCTTGTCTCTGTTCTATCTACAGTAGCGTACTGCTGTTCCACATCCTCTGGTTTTTCTGCATTGTTGTTTAATATTTGATCAAATGTGCCGTTCTGAACAAGTTCAAAGTCACCCTGTGCCATATTGTAATATGTTTTGTTATACTTGGTGTAGGAATTCCTTTTACCACGTACACTTGACAAATTGTTGTTTCTGGGAGTTTCAACCAAGTCTGCATATTCAGGATTTATTTGAGGGCGGTCGTTGCTGATGGTTCCTGCCTTCCGTCTGTAAAACAAATTCTACTTGAATATCTGACTGTAAACGCTTTTATTTAGAAATGCATAATTTCTTCGATAAATCATCATATCACTAAATGCGATGTCATTAAAAATAAACATACAATATAGCCTTAGAAATCCGATGAAAATTGAAAATGTTCTAAAAAATGAAATTTCAGATAAATTAACATATCCCACAGCTGTAAGCAGTCTAGATGTCTGTAATCGACGAGCAATAGCCAAGGAAAATTTAAGTAAATGTTAAAAAAATAATATCAGTTGCAAATCGTTTACCTGTGACTATTACCTTGACAACAGGTCATTTTTAACCAACCATAAACACAGGCAGAAGCGAGAGCAAAAAGGGGAATCGGCTATGGAAGTGTATGACCTTGTAAATGAGATCAAGGTCAGAATATATATCTAAATATATGGTACAATTCTATCACTTGTGCTCAACACTATGCCCAAAGATTAGTTTCTGACAGAGTCCAGTGTTACATTATTCAACAACTAGAACATGGATTTGTGTCCGACCAATGCTTAATTTCCCAGCTATCCATCTTACCTGCGAAACAGCAGAATAAAGACGACCACAACCAGTATAACAAGTCCTGCACCAGCTCCTGCTCCAGCATATATAACGGTTTGTTGGTCAATAACCCGAGCAGGGTCTGAAGTAGTTATACAGACTTAGTTATACAAAGTTATATAAGGTATACAAACTTAATCAGACTGTTATTTTGTACTCATCTTTCCTTTAAATATGATGTATAAATATCTACAGGTCCTTGTGATATTAAATTGATTCAATTAAACGCTAATAATTCATGCATCGTTTCATGTCAGCCTTAATATCGTTCCGGGGATGAGTAAAATACCGTTTCTGGTTTGTCTACATTTAAATGTATAATCGAACAAACAGGAATAGAGAAAACTAAATGTTTAAAATGGTTTCCGTTTAAAATAAGGTTTATTTTAACTGTTGAATATATTCTTAAATATATGAGGGAAATATAAGTCCAGTTTAATAACTTATTGCGATTATGCATAACTTTTACATCAGGTTTTCAAATGCAAACCTGTTGGGCTGAGTAATGAAAAAGCGGTGCTTGTTATTTCGACGACACTTCGAGTGCGGGTTGTTTGTAAATCTTTTTCTGGAGAAGAGAAACCCAAGGTTAAGTTTAAAATAAAACAAACGTATCCCTTAATAAACTAAAATAACTCTAAAGAAGAATTCAGTACGCAGAGCTTTGTTTCCCTGGCAAAGATCGTGGAAGATAAAAGAACTTTAGAACAACACCTTAGTTTCGCTTGATATTCAATTAATCTTATCATAAAATCAATGATATCAGTTAAAATAGCTAAAGTTATAAAGTTATACGTATAGCCTGATCAAACATTTCAAACTCTATACATGGTCCATAAAATGATAAACACCTGCAGGGCTATTTGGTGGATAAGAGGTGCTTGCTGTGTCGACGACAGTCCGAGCACGTGTTGTTTGTAAATCTTGACTTTCTGGAAAAGAAGAATTAATACGAAGAGCATCGTTCCACTGGTGAAGGTCGAGGAAAACATCGGCTCAGGTTCGCTTAACGTTTAATTGATCTAATCATTAGATTAATACTATCAGTTTAAAAAGCTAAACATATCTTCATAATTGTCAGATCAAACATTTGAAGACTCGCTAGGAGGTCTGTAATGGGATGGCAGCATCACATCGATCAAATCTACCTTTTTATTCTAACATTATATATATATATATATATATATATATATATATATATATATATATATATATATATAATATCTAATTTTCCTACCTGAAGTACTAATGACCCCAGCGGGATTTGTTGTTGGTGTCCTCAGAGTGTTCCATGGTGATGTTGCTTTTGAAGATTTACCTGAGAATACAATGAAGTTAATCATCCCAGGTGGTGTGGTAAACGAATCAATGAGTGGACAGTTGATTAAACGCTTGCTTTCTGAATTGTCCACAGTTATATAAGCCGACGACTCGTGTACCATTTGAGTACCATAAAAAAGCTATTTGAAACAAATCTTGCAAGTTCAGTTGCCAAGTTCCCTGAAAAAGGAGACTGTTATGATAGTTTGTATTGTAGTTAACTATATTAGAAGGTGGAATGTTTAACTGGTAATAACCTTTACAAGAAATAGAATGGAGAGGAAACCCCGGGCATGGATTCAATGTGTTAGAGTATTGCAACAACAAAAAAATGTACTCTGCACGAAGATGGACCAACCTGTATTTACTGACTTCATATTTCAGTATACATACACCGCGGCTAAACCTACCCCATCCCTATCCTCCTGGTCAAGCTTTCCCACAAAAAAATACTAAAGGAGCGGTTCATTGGCTTTTTGGGTAAATTGAGTTGCTGAAATTATAGCTTTAGTGTATGAATTTTTTGTGTACTAAACAATGCTAAATAGTTAGGCGTAGTCAGATACAATGCACAATTGTACACACACACACACACACACACACACACATATATATATATATATTTGTAACAAAAATTGACAAGTGGTGCAACTTATAAGCCACCTATGCATTTATATGTGTAGTTCTCAAGGTTTGAACCTCTAAACATGATTCCCGCCATGAATTTGTCAATTTAGTGCTCCTTTAACTTTCGGTTTTATTTTTTTAAAAGAATTGTTGGAGTGGAAAAGATTATGAAATTTGATAAAGGATCATCCATGACACCGGAACACGTAGTTCTGTATATATATATATATATATATATATATATATATATATATATATATATATATATGTGTGTGTGTATGTGTGTGTGTATATATAAACATGTATATATTGGAACATTATCAGGAATACATAGGGCAAAACCAATACACATGAAGCCACAACATCAAGTGTTTCCAATGTTTGTTACACCAGATTTTATCCCATAGACAGTAAACTTGACTCAGTTGTTTGTTCTGGAAACAAACATAAACACAAGCAAAACGTGGAGAGTTGAATGACGATTAACATGTGAACCAGATGCAAAATGAAATTAGTTGATGATTCCTCGATCAATGCAGTTATTTATAGGGATTTTCCTGTTATATTGTTCTACAAATCTAACCATGAACTACATTATACTTTCAGCCTTCAACAGATTTATGACCAGGTTTCACAGTAACAATGACCAGAATATCCATAGGGTTCAGCTATCCCTAGACGTACATGCGGACTGTTGGCCAAGCCACTTCAGGAGACAGGGAAACCTGGGGCAAACCAGCTGCTTTTAGAGATATATGGACAATGTTTATGGGGAGAAGGTGCGAATTTATCAAAATGTAATTTCCCCCGCATTCTGGTCTGTATGGAGAAGCTCAGTTGGTATCATTTTGAGGCAGGTACAGTTTTTGACAGTCTGCATCCCTACTACATTAGCCGGTTATGACAATAGATGTGAGCTGTGATGCAGGAACATATTACCTCTTGAAAGGAGAATTTAGGGTACCTTATTCATGAATGGTTATATAATACCAGCAAACTGTTATAAATGATTCAGCCAAAGAATTCAGTCAAAGAAATCCTAACTTTTATCCCATCTTCCCAAGCCTTATGGCAACAAAGCCAATTAAGTTTTCAGGGAGACAGAGGGAATAATAGGCCAAATAAAATTGTGTTCGTTCGTGCAGTGTCCTTTATACCTATTTTTGGTTTAGATTAGATGAAAACCATAATTTATAGTTATAAGGACATTTTGAAATGTTTTTTATAAAGAAGTCATGCAGCAGGAGTAGGATTATCACAAAAAGAACCATTAAATATTTTATTCCTGTGAAAAATGTAGTGAGGCCCGAAATGACCCCAATTGCTCATTTTAGTTGTTAAAATAGCTTGGTTGCTTGAGGAGTATAGACCGAATTATTATTACATACCAAACTGACAAATATATGCTTCTGCGGATTCCTCGTCTTTCTTTGATCCCCATTTCCCCAATTTATCTATGAAGATAAAACGAGAAGGTAACGGAAGGCCGTCAGGTGTTTCCCGCCAGTAAAATTGAGTGACTGCATTTCCGACCTCTGTTGTGAATGATAAAGATCACTTCAATAAGATTTCTGCAGAATGTTAAATGGAATAACCTGAAAACAGTGCTGATCGTATTGTTTAATGAAGGTTTAATAATTCACTCCTGCGTGTTTCCATTCGCAGACCTTATATAGATTTAATACGTTTATCCTTCACATCATTATTGAGACACATACGGCGCCATTGAGCTGTCTTATTTGACTATTTCTATAGATTGTTTCGCAACTCCGTAAACTTACCTGTGTCCCATGCCCAGCCTGTGCTGGAACCGTATAACCAGAAATATTCAGGCCATTGAATGCCAAGAATGCTCCTATTGACGTTCTTTATACCGTAATAAGTTTTATTTGTGTAAAACGAAACAAGCTGCGATGCTGGGCTTGTGACGACCGTTTTACAATACTCGACGGCGTCGATCCATGTCTCTCGACCATAAGGATAAGACAAACACTTTTCAAGTGTCGGTATTGCTAACTCTCCAGCATGACATTCTTCACGGAGACGCCCAAAGGAGACGCATGCAGCCGAAAAAGAAGTAAATAGCTATATCACATAAAGCTTTAGGATTGGACATAGGGTTCTGAATATTTGATCGTCATATATTTTATAAATGTAAAAAATAATGATTTCCATTCTTAAATATATTGGTGAAAAAAACACAGCAACGCCTGCGACTTTACAAGTTCAATCAATTTCCTAATGATGGTGCAGGTGTCATTTATAGCAACATTGTATGCCAAAGTTAAACTCTCACCAGTGATGGGTCGGAGGATATTGTGTGGCTTTTTACAGGTGTATGGACAAGTTTTCATGTGTACGAGATACAAAATATGATGTTATATTAACTTGCATTTTATGATTAAAAATTCATTGTATGAAAGCTTTGTTTCTTTCTTATGGTAAATTTTAATTGTCTGGTGTTTTGAGACATTAGATCAAAAACCTTTTAAATATATCGAAAGTTTCGATTTAAAACTTACCGCGGATACATAGCGGTCTATGCATTTCACTGCAGTTTAAAGCAACGACGTGCATTTCTTTCTCTGTTACTTCTAATGCTGCACATAGCGCTTCATCATTGGCTGAGCGTATCCTGTCTGGCTGATTTGTCTTCCACAATGTATTCTCTGTCAAATAATACATGGCAGCTAACGTTCTTTTTCAATTTTTTGACAAATTTACTGTTAGCATCAAGGAAATTATTAACTATCGCAAAACCTTTGAAAATGCGCCTTTACAATATACTGGTTTTATTTTATTCCGTCTAAGCATATAACTTTACCATCCCTGGCTCTAATACTGAATACAGCGTTATATCCTGGCTTCGTCGGACAGCGAGGAGCATCGAAGCAGTTTCTGTATGAACAGGTGTTCTGTGCAACATTTCTTCCGAATCGATTCATACAACAGCATGTTATTGTGTTTGCTTCATCGTGTTCAGGAAGCTGCAAAAAAGTTCCTCAATGGCGATTAAACTAATGTGGAATATAAAAAACTACAAGCATGTAACGAACAAAGCGTGTAATTTAATATAGAGAAATTACTATAGATATAAACAGAAATATGCAGCCACTTGTAATGCTAGGTATCGCCGTAATATTTTTGTATTGAAATATATTGCGTTATGTGGAAGAATTGCAATATTTTCAGGTATCAATATACATATATCTGTTATAAATATACTTTCATGCTTAATTTTTTTATTTATATTTATAAATATATTGATATAACGACACAGGCAATTTGACAAAAGTACAAGGTACATTATTTACATGCAATTTTCATAAAACGAGCCTATATCGCACTATCTAATATGTTAGTTGTCGTATCATGATCTATCGATAATATCCTATTCATTCAATTTTCTTATCGATTTAAAATTTGGTACCTTGCATGGAAGCAAGTAGGGTGTTCCTATTTCCCTTAAATAATATAAAGCGCATGCTGTCATCTTAAATAAAGCTTAAGATATCCATTTATATTCAACAGAAAGTCATCATAGATAATTTCTATTATCTCTGTGGAGCTTTCTCAAAGGTTCTAATTTATGGACCTGAACCTTAAGAAGCTTATACCTTCTCTTTAAGAGATGTTTCTTAATTCGAGCAGGTGTCTAACTTACTTCAAGAAGTGAAAAATAGCTATAGTTCTTGCAGGTTGTTTCACAGTCCGTTAGCCCCTTCATTTCCACACACTGATCACGTAGTTCTTCTGAGTGAGTATTGTTATAGCATCCTTGATAAAACATACTCGAATATTTTAGATCTGAAACAGTCAAGAAGCCAGTTTTAATATTGTACGTTATAAAAAATGATCGTGATGGTCCTTTTCAGAAACTAAATCATTGCAAATAACCATCTTTCTCATATGAAGGTATAGTTGGTATTAATTAGATTTTAGCCTGTAGACTGGAACCAGGAGCCAGTCTGTAATACTTTCGTATTTCGTATCTATGGCCAAATAAAGTTCAGGGTGATCAAATATCTCAGATATATGTATGTATTGGTTATAGCCCAATGAAATGTAATGCAAGCTATGAGGTTTGCAAGGCTTGTGTCACAAGGCAGGCGAGCCGTTAAGGCTCGCCTACCATGATTGACACGAGCTAAGCAAATCTCAGGGCTTGCTTTACATTTTATTGGGCTATAACTGATTTGTCCAACATGCCCCGCCTTCTTGGTCAAAGGTCACGCGTGTCATTTTTAGCTCAGCTGACTATGTCATCTGAGCTATAGTCGTGGTCCATTGTCCGTCGTCTGTCTGTCGGGCCGTCCGTCCGTCCGTCTGTCCGGATGTCCGTCCGTAAGACTGGCACATTTCGACACCATGGGACATAAGAATCTGAAATTCGGCATACAGTTAGATGTCCTCAAAATCTCCTACCATGCCGAAAATTGGGTCAATAGGACTTTGTTCCTTCGAGATATTAATGAAAAAAAAAAACAATTTTTTATTAGCAATCTATTTTTACACTTCAGGACTGCCTCATATCAAAACCACTCATCTTGTTTTCTTCATATTTACCATAAATAGTACTCTATATAGTTCCTATATACATGCTAGAAATTAAGTTAGTATTATTTAATTTTAAAAAGAAATGGGCCCAAACATAATGGACTTTATAAAAAAATCAGGAAAGAAATTTGGTCACTTAAGACCAAAAGTGTTAAAGGTAGGGACTTTTTTTCAGTAATACAACTTTAATTAATCAAAATTTATTTGTATACCAAACATTAGATCAAACTCTGTTCAATTTTTTTTTATATATTGGCAAAAATATAAAATTAGTACCTTAAATTTTGCCTAACTTTGGCCAAGGCACGTTTTTTTTCCTGTAAGTACTGTGGATTTAATTTTCACAGTATGTACACATAAGGATTTAATCTGTTAAAATCTGAAATTTTAAAATAAAAGCTGCAAAATTAGGCTAAGTAAGGATTTTTTTAGGCTCTTGTTGTATTCCCTTACATTGTCAAGCAGTCCACTTTGATGACTGTAGGTCATTCAGTGCACATCTCTATGCTCCCCAGGCTGTTGGCATAATGTTAGATGTCCCCAAAATCTCCTACCTTACCAAAAATTGGGTCATTAGGACTTCGTTCCTTCGAGATATTAAGGAAAAACCTCTGTTTTCCATAAAAAAAGCCATTGTTACACGTCAAGGCTGGCTTATATCAAAACCACTGATCTATTTTTGATCATATTTAGTATTCACATTCTTTCATACATTTTCTATGAACATACCAAACATTAGGTCAGTATTGGGTATTATTTTGAAGTTATGGGCCAAAATATAATGCAATTTTTTAAAAATCAGGAAATATATTTACTCCCTAACATGAGAATTGCAGAACCTAGAGACTTTTTTCAAGAATTTAACTTTATTTAATCAAGATTCAATTGTTTACCCAAAATTAGATCTGAATTTTGCAAATTTTTCAAGTTATTAGCATAAATAAAAAATCATTACCTTAAATTTTGTCCAACTTTGGCAATGGCACGTGTTTACCCTGTAAGCATTGTTGATTTAATTTTCACAGCATATATACATAAGGATTTATTCTTTTAAAATCTGAAATTTCAAAGAAATTGATTGAAAAGAATAGCTTTTATTCACGTTTTCATACACCATGTCAAGTGTTGTTTACATCTAGCCCACCTAGTAGTACAGCCTTCACTTGCATTATGTAACCCACCCCAGGCAGCTTGCCTTGGCTCAGCTTGGCCACTACCAGCAGGCTTCCCCTCTGCCCTGCACCCCCCCCCCCCCCCGATGGTGCATAAACTAGATGAATGTTATTATTTTCTGTATTTGATTCATTCTTATTCTAGGGTATGCAACATTTTAGATTTTGTATTGTACCACCAGGGTTACAATGATTAAAGTGTGTCCACAAAGTGATGTATTGCAATGAAAGTGTGGATGTTCATCAGATAAGTAATTCCTTACTTCAGAAGAGTAAAAACTTCACCAGGTGTGAAATTGACTATTAATTCCAATAAATCAATTAAAACTCGGATAGTAATTAGCACAATGATATTGTTTGTCCCTCATTCAGCCAACAGTGTGTATACTTTATTTGAAAAAGATGTTTTATTTTATTTACTGAAATTTACTGAATCTTTTATTTTATTTTGGTGAATAAAATTAAGCATGCACTGAAAACTCCAATGTGCAAAAATGTTTAATAGTGATTCAAGGAATATTCTTGTAGATGCCATGGTGTGGCATTATTTTCTTTTAAATTCAGTTTAAACATTTATGATTTAAAAATAATAAAATATATATGTATGCATAATATGACCCAATATGAGCTACACTCTGGATATATAATGATTGCAACTTTTGCAACAATTCTAATATTTTAACTTATGGTTTCACTTTTTTTACTCTGTATATATAATGATTGCAACTTTTGCAACAATTCTAATATTTTAACTTATATTTCAGTTTTTTTATTAAAAAATTATAAAACCTGTAAATAAAAAAAATGATTCAGATAAAAACTTCTTAATGGAAAAAGTTAAAAAAAAATAGGCTCATATATAAACTTAAATGCATTACTAGTATTCCCTTGAAAGTGAAATAAAGGTATTAGTCCATTCTGTCCACTTGCCTGTCCATCGGTAAATTTTCATATGCATCACAGTATCTCAAAACTTTTACTGTTTTTCTTCATGACAGTCTTGTCAGAGTATTAGTTTGCAATCATATATTTAGACCCTTACTATAACCAAGTAGGAGGGCCCCTTTCCTCATAGCTTTTCATATTCTTATGTAAATGAAAAACATTACAATAGAATATTTCTACATCCACCTTCGTGCTGCCCTCACTTTTCCCTTCTCCGAATCAATGAATAATTTATTTTTAAATTAATAATTAATCACCTGAACATCTTTAAAAATTGGCCACGGTCTCGGAATTTTTTATGGATAGGGGATTTTTTAATGATTCAGAACTTTTAGATATATTACGTACCAAATGGCCGTGGGCTGGCCACCGCCCAACCAGTCTATTATACGAAAGAAAGTATGACCGAATATTATCAAACTGGGCCATCAGTTCATACGATATGAATCGTTTAAACTTTCATTTTAGTCAACAGAGAGGTTTCCAGTTCAAGATACAAGCGCCCCCTAGTGGACAGATCTTTGTTCACTTGGACTAATTAGAGCCTAAGTTTTAATCTGATACCAATGAGTAAATTTCTGCATCAGTTTGAAATGAAAATACTTATTTTATCATGTTCGGTCCCCCAATATGGAGCTAAATGAACATTTCCGACCATACGACTATAGACATGGTAGCGATTAACATGGATTTATATCTTCAACTGGTCACTCCATTCATATGTCTAAACCCCGAACAGAAACATTATTCTTATTACAATAAATCAGTTTCAGTCGAATCAGTACCGCAATGACAAATTAACGAGAAATATTGATTCTTCAAAATCATATTGCAGTACACAATACGCGAATGCTATATTGTGTAAACCTGTATACCCATAATATCGCTCACCCCTATTAAGAATCACAAATTCAACCCTTACCATACCTGACCGTTTTTAATGTTTTGAATACCATAGAGTAAAACGCTGAAGAACTACGGCACAACTTTAACATTCAGAGGTGTATCACCTCAATGGGATATAACAAGCGCTCTATATTATTAGATCAGGCGTATGTATAAATACTGTTTCATTTGGCTGTATGAAATCCTAATGTATCAACTTTATAATGCATATACAATTGCTCAAATATATAAGAATCACTTGAAGGTTAAAAATTTATCATGTTAAACAAATGTTGAAATAATGTACATGATATATAGTTTCCAGAGAGAACCGAAATGAATGGAATAAAATTACGAAGGTTCTAGTTTCATTCATCGAACTTTACGAAGTTCTTCAGTGAACCGTTTTAAGTTTACATAGAGACGTCAAGGTTCCACTGAGGGTTTCAGGAGGAACCGGTCATGTCAGCTAAGAACCTGTAAAGGTTCCAGTATGAACCTTTTAAGAGTGTATATGAAAAAAATAATAATACCGGCGGAGCGTATGTATTATTTAAGAACGCTAAGTGTATTTAATGTAATATAAAAGGGTCGTAAAGCAATGTATAATTCTTGCAGACCCTTGTCTTGGTCTGATACGTCCTTCATTTAATTAGTTAATAGGATATTGTTCAACATTGTTGAGAAACGATCTGTTAGAATGTAATTAATGATGTTTTATAAAATAACCCCTCGTCTTGTTAGGTATCAAGATAATTTGGGAGAAAGGGTGTTTAGGTAAACTCAACTGCATATATAACATAATTTAGAAGATTCAGCGGACCGAATGACTGAAGCCCATTAAACACTGAAACCTCTGCACAAAAGAACAAATATATGAAATAAAATAATTTAATATAAGGGTAAAAAGGAAACATGACAAAGAGTTTTCAGCACCCATTTGTAAAAGAAAAAAACACATCTATATTCTATTGCAAAGTAGTGTACTCAATCGACTAATAAGTTAAGAATAAGTAACCCACCTTGACTGACCCAGTTCCAGTAGAGAGGAGCGGTTTTTCCACCAATCCACGTCGTCATAGTATTAGCTTGCATGACCAGTGTTTTTAGAATAAGATGAGCATTCTCATTGTCGTCCACTGCGAGTCGACCACCTTTTGTGTTACAGGAACTTTGAGCTGCTTTCCATGTACCGCTGTCCTTGTATAAACAATACCTAGTCTCTGTCTCTGCCCGAGAAAAATTAAATTTCTTACAAAAAAAATAAAATGAAAAAACCTCTAATACATCAAGATTTATTATGCTATATTTAGAAAAATATCAAATGACCAACACCACGTGTTCAGTGGTAATATCATCGTAATTTAAATTATGTAGAAACAACCGGATCTATGTTGAAGACTTGGTTCTGTATCAGACACTTATAGTCATTTATTTATTTCAAGCAGCACTAATAGATGCAGTTGCCATCTATCAGGTTACTATTATTAATCTCTTCCCAATATGTGTGTAATTTTAAGATAAGATTAAACATTAGAAAGAGCACTGAAAAAAACTCCGTGACACCAAGATGGTCCTTTATTTTCAGTACAATGTTTTCCTTTGTATTTTGCGGTTGCTATGTTGTTATAAAATCATGTTTACTCAAAGATTATGTTGTACTTATTTAGAACTGACAAACTGTGTTAAGGTCGTTATTCACTCCATATGTTAATAAGTTGAATCTACAAAAAAAAACCAAAAAACAGTATATATATATATATGTGTGTGTGTGTGTATGCTATTACGTAAGGTGTATAAATATTTATACAGATAAACTTATCAGTCATAAAATATCAGATAACACAATTAATTATTTCCCTCTTGTCTCAGAGACAGACAGTCAGATTCAACTATGTGAAATCAAAAACCCAGGTAATGAAACAATTTCAAGGAATGAATTTAAACACGATTGTGACCCAATAGTGTTACTTTATAATTAAACACTAATACATTTTCGTAGCCAAGTAATTGCATGCAACAGGGAAACTAGAAGGGTATGCACGACACAGTTCAAAATCAATGACCTCACATACCTTCGCTCTGCTGACAGACTAACCCACAAACACACGTCACAATACATGTGACTATGTAAATGGTAGGCAGAGCAGCACGTGATACGGTGGCTGTCATTTCAGCAGGACTTAAGCAGACTCTACTAGAGCAGACTACCAGGTTAGTTTTACCTCAGACGCCTTGTCCCAGTGAACAAAACGTAGTCACGGCATAACACTGAACAAGAAAGTTCTCGTGTAAATAAACCCGGCTTCGGACGATCTTTTATTTGCGTTTTCTTTTGTGCACCCTTGACGTAGGTCTAGTCAATGTTGTTGGCGCGATTCAGTAAACATACATGGTATGTTGTATATGGCTTCACATGGAAATACATTCAAGCACGAAAAGGGTGACTCAAAATATCCTTGATATATCAGGGCTTTATGGTGTAACTACTCTCCATGTATAAACTCTCATGACAAGGTTACTATGCATGAGGAATCATTAACTGTTAGAGTAGAGGTGGTAGGGATTTGGATGCACTGGATTATAAGACTATTCGCTTATATTAGATTATTCACTTATGCATTAACATATTCGACCTATATTCTCAGGTTCACTCATGCATTAGTGAATGTACATTTGTGAATGTTCCTTGTTGACGTTCCTGGATCCGGATCATGGGCCACATTCACACAATATCTAACCGATTCTTCATTTGCCCATTCCCAAAATTCCTTGATAAATATAAGAGATTCCGTTTATCAATGCTTAAGTTATGTTGTGAACAAACAAACACACCCACACACACTCTCACACGAACACACACAAAAGAACATGGATGAACGCATAACCTCCTGATGTAGGTAATAACTAATATGTCTGTCTGTACAAGCGCCCTGTTGCGTATTTGATATCTCAAAAAAGTTACTGTGGGGAGAACTCTTGTTGGCTAATTTGACATAAAGTGTTGATCTATAAATATATTACAACAGATAGGCGACCTCACGGTGGTTTTGTTTTTCTGTAATATTTTGCGAAATAAACCCCCTTTCAATTTACCGGGTCTATCTTCATACGAAAATGT
The DNA here is from genome assembly GCA_026874595.1 of Sipunculus nudus. Lineage (NCBI taxonomy): Eukaryota > Metazoa > Annelida > Sipuncula > Golfingiida > Sipunculidae > Sipunculus > Sipunculus nudus. The sequence goes on from CM049317.1 coordinate 3,126,584, forward strand.
TTCGTAAAGAAAACGTTCCAGAACAAAAGGCAGCACACCAAAATCAAAGCATCATGTTTGCGTTTAGCGAATAAAATACTGTCCTGACATCATGCAGTTGTAAGAGTGAAGATAAGCCCCACACAGCCTTGGTATATTTCGCTTGTATCTGAAATGTATCTCAAATTAATCGGGGACTCTAAGGCGGGATTAACGCGTATTAGTGTTTTAAATTATGGTTTATATACTCAGATTTTTATAATTTGTATACAGCGTCGTAAAATCTTATTTACTTTCATATGTTACAGTTATGCCATGGAGATTATATCGTTATGTGTGATTTATAAACGGAAAAGTAACATGAAAATGCACAGGGAGATTTAACATGTGGGACGGTATGTACTATAGATAGACCCAGGATCTTCCCAAAATCATGAAGCGGAAAGAGAACCCGTCATGTATAAGCTCAGATACTCCCTGAAGGAATCATTTCTGATTGATGTACCGGGGTGAGGTGTGAACGCAATACCTCTGATTCAGTTTTGTTGCAATGTTATTCGAATTAGATCCTTAAGGCATATTTAAAATGACCTGTGTAGGCCCTTTAAACACTGACTGCCACTTAACACACGGTGGCTCAACCTGTTAAATGTTGATTGTGGTTTTAACAAAATGCCCTCGTGCAACATCCAGAGGCTACTTTCCGTGAAGTTTTCCATCCTCTCAAAATTTTAACCATGACATATATATGTGGATTCTAACCACATTCACCTGATGACCGGGTCGCATCCCGTGAAACAGACTGTTGTGAATTAACAGTGTTGTTTTTCTTCAGAGTTATATATATATATATATATATATATATATATATTCATTTATTTATTTATCACTATTTATTTATTTTACCTACATTTATACACAGTTACGTATGCAACCACATACTTTCAAATAAAAAAAGTTGATCGTATTAATATCTATCATGTTTTAAGTTCTTTAGCACGGCACAATACTCAAACAAAAAAACTGAGGATTCATAAAAAAGGGAACCCACAGCCCAAGACTTGCATCCGCTGACTTTTTTCCTGTATTATTCGTCGATTGAACCAGGATGGATTTGTAAAAAAATTCACTTTGCATAGCTCGTGTAAATGACATGAAATGTGACTCGTCCTATTTTGAAGATCGAAGGGATCACAGTGACTCCTTTCTAAATAGATTGATTTTTACCACCAATAATCACCATGAATGAAACGTCTATATACAGCTGGTGACAACGTCCCGAGGTCATTGTTAAATTTTGTGTTACATCATTCTTTATAGAAATGCTCTTGGAGTTCATTACATTCACATAATGTACAAAACAGCATGGTCTCAAAACACTACTCGAACAGAACCGTCATGTATACATCACGCTATGCTCTAATTTTTTTCCACACGAGCCTAAGCCCTCAGTGCTTAAACTTCTCGTATTAAAAACACAGGTCATTTTTATGACTATTCCGTTCTATTCCCTCCTTTATCTTTCTGTAGGTTTGACCTATTGATTCCAAAAGTATTCCTTCTAGACCATCACACATTATTTCCCCTGACCTGTGTTCTTTTTGCCTTTTGGTTTGTGTGGTATTGCGTACATATGCTCAGCATTCTTCGTTTGTTCAGTCGTCGTTTTTTCGGCCACTTTTTTTTGTTCTGTTGTTTGCCAATCATCACCGTTATCAATGAGTTCAGCCCCGGAACGCCCACCTACAATCTTTGAGATTGTTTTGTCTTTCTGTGGTTTTGCATAAACTGGTTCAACGCCACTATCTTGTTCGGGTTTGGAAGACAACGGGTTCGATTTCATAATATTACTTTTTTTCTGAGGTTTGGCATATAAGGCGTCAACAGCGGCAACCTGATCCGAAAGTTTGCCCTCCATTTTTTTAAGAGATGTGCCTTTCTGAGGTATTGCATAAACGGGTGGACTGGTGACGACGTTTTGCTTTCCCCTAGCGGCAGTCGTTACGATCTCACTGTAAGCCGGCTCTGGCAAATCATTGTGACATTCGTTCTTTGAAGGTTCAGCTGTAAATTTGACGTCATCATAAGGATCGTAAATAAGGTTTCCAGTATCGTTTCTTCCAGGATTGACATTGATCTCACTGTAGTCATTCGTAACTGTGTGTTGTTTTTCTTTCGGTCGTTCGTTCTGGATAACTACGTCACTATAATGATGAATCGTGACGTCAGTGATTTCAAGCTGATTGACAGGTTTGCAGTTGATCTCACTGTACTCATTTCTACTGTCCAAACCCGTGGTGTCGCTGGTACTGGTTACGGTCCTTGTCACGTTCACGTATTCTCTCGTTTCAACTGCACTGTTCTCTTTCGTTGATACATCTGCGATTCCATTCCCCAAAAATGTTTTCATTCCGAGTGTTACGTCTTCAACATCGGCGTAAGAGTTCCCATGTTTCTGTTCCTCTCCGACCGAGTCTGTTGAATCGAAGGCGACATTTTGGCACGACTGCGGCGCAACAGGAATTTCCTCTACATCGGCGCCCTTCTTGTCTTCCTTAGATCCTTTTCTCTCTCTGCGACGGCTCCCATTACATCTGAAGCATACAAATGAATTATGTAACAACCACAAACTATAATGATTAGACACTTTAGACAAGATATATTTTACAGGGAACATTATGGTGTTGTAAATGCTCCGTCCGCGTGGCTTTATCTTGAATTCTTGACTTATGATAATTGTGAAACCAAAAGTAAAACGTGTGTGTATAAGACATTGTTTAAATTTAAACGCCTCTGTAAAAGTCGCATTTCCTTTTTAAATGAAGAGCTAACAGCAGCTCTTGTCTTTATATTTGTGTACAAAAACATGTGGTCGCCCATATACAGTCACTGTCATAATTTGTTAACATGAGAAACCATTTACGAGTCATTATGTCATTAATATCATTAACAGAGCTAAGAAGGACCAGAGTCGTCCTGTATTATTAAACCAAAGGAGTTCAGAAGCGAATGTATATGTTTGCTTTTGATATTTTCTTGCATTTGCATCTCCACCAGATAATATAAAAACTTCCAATAATTGACTATAACTATTAATGTTAAATATTAAAAGAAATGTAACTTAAATTATTTCGAATATAAATGGATTATTTCGCAATAAGCCTGTCCTGATAAAAATTACAGATTTTTTTAACTAGATAAGGCTCGAGGACACTTAAGATCAAATACTGAAAGATTCAATATATTCAGTCTTTTTTAGGTTTTACCCTCTGGAGACGAGAAGTGCTGAGATAAGTAGCAGGAAGAAGGCTGCTCCGGCGGCGATCCCGATGTAAAAAGTTGTTACGCTGTCTGTCGGTCCTGTCAGCAGATACAGATATTAAATTAAACAGCTGATGGTAACAGAGACTGGGAACTCTGTTCCTGCGTATGGAAATATATAATGTGACGAACTCTTTGTAAAATCGCCCTTACAATCTTAAGGGTAAACAAACAATGCCTTTAATTGATTTTCCTGACTTTTCGGGGGGGGGGGAGGTAAAAAGAATCCCATATGATGTCCATATCAGAGTTGTCTGTTTTGTGTATACCGGGGCAGGACAAGTGAACCTGGGTTAGGAAGAAATAAAAGTTCGATGAAAGGTTCCTAATCGCTCGCTGCCGTCATTAATTTGTTTTCATAACAACACAATCTCATTCAATGCCTACGTTTTTTTATTTTCATTTATTCAAACAATAATCAGACAAATTAGCGAAAAACAGCTTCAGTTGCATATGACTGTAGGACAACTACTCCTGGCCAGTAACCGTCAAAACCCCCGTCAACGACCCCCCCCCCCCCCCGACAACTAGCCTCCAAACAAAAAATTACCCCCCCCCCCCGAGACATCTGCCCCAGACATCTAAACATCCCAGGGCAATTACAACCGAGGGGGTATTTATCGGTGGGTAATTATCCGTGGTGATTTTGGAGGGGGGAATAATTGTCCTACTTCCGTTGAATACATAGCATTTAAAACCATGTTACATTAAGCTGTGAAATCAAAAGCAAGCATGGACCATTTTCTCCAAGAGAATTATGCATAATACAATATATAATAGCATAAAACGTCTGTCTGTTAATACTTAACTTCTACATTTATTTATAACTCTATTGTATTAATGGTCTGTAGTTTATGTGTTCAAACTAAACAGAGTGAAACTAATATCTGAAGAAAAATACCATCGTACCAGATTTGTGCGTCGTGGTAGGTGTGTTCCTTGTACTTTCATTTGGGGTAAACTCCACGTCGATAGCAGCTTTCATACAATTAAAGTTAAACATTTCTTTAATAGATTCGAATAACATCATATTCGCATGTTGTTAATATTACCCGATCTTTTTGTCTCCATATATTTTTTTTGCCCAGTAAGTTTTGTTGCAATGTAACCGTTAAACGTATTACAAATAAACGAGAAAAATGACATATTTACAGTTTACAAGTGAATTTTAGAAAAAGCTGCCACATTCGTCATACACAATACATTCAAGTTTCAAAATTCATCTTGAACATCGCCGAAGGAAAACTTAAATGTATATGCAGTCTATCCTGATACCAGAACTAAATATGTTAACGTATACGGAAAGCAACATTCTGATAAAACACTCTTTTTTTCGTAGTCAGCCTTTCTCCAGAGCCAAGCCATACTGCAAATTGCTACAAACTTACCAGAAGTGAAATTATAATATTGAGTTGCACCAGTCGACGCCGCACGGGCGAATGACGTCATAGGCAGAAAACCTGGTCCTAAACAAATTAGACCAATCAAATACCGTCGACCCATTTTAAATTAAACCATTTTACTTAAAACGTAATAACTTCAGCAATTTAATTGATACGCATGCCTTTTCCCGGTTAATCCAAATGTTTTCTACAGTCTTAGACATAAGACAACGTCCCTGATAAACGCGGAAGTAACTTCTTAAATAATGTAGGCAGATATGACAAAATACCTATTTGTAGTGAGGCCTGCCTATTTCTTTGAATTCTGAACTCTTCCTAGACAGTGCTTTGACCTGAGAGCATTACTTACTGGAGGTGAGCCAGCTCTGTTCCTCTTTGTTATGGAAATATATGCCCGTGTCAGCATTGACTCATTCCAATGGCAGTATTGTAATATATACGTGAAGGACAGCTCAATGTTTGAGATGTCAGGACTGATATGGAGAACTTACATAACAGCTTTGTGTACCTGATCTGTGCGTAAAATCAGTATGTTTATTCAGTGTTAAGATAAATATATGTTTATGCTAAAAACACCCAGAAAACATGTTATATTAGTGGGAACGTGTAATGCAGACCAGTCCAAAGACTGTTTGCACGTTTTTTTTGTGGAGACAACTCTCTACACGGATCGCAATAACACCACACTAAAAGAGTGTTTAACAAATTAAGTACAGCAAATTGTTTACAGGGTGATCTATGTTGTTCATTATCATGTATGGTCGACTATTATATTTTTTGGTGCGTGTGCATATGTTTAAAGTTTGTGTCATGGGCCTATTACGCATTAAACATATTTGAAAACTTTGGAATGTGTTTACAATTTTTTTTAACAAGGGAATGCCTTTTGTAGACGTTGTGCAACAATAGATGGTGTTAAATTAATTTCTTATTATATACATTGTCTTGCAATATTGCCAAAGAAAGAAACCCTCCTATTCAGTAAGAAAAAATTAAGCGGACACCATTCATAGCTGTCAGTCAAAGTTTAATAACCGGTGTTGCATGACATTTTAGACAAACAAAAGTTTGGTTCTCGGGCACTTTTTGTCAGAATCAGTGCTCGGGGCAATTTTTTGTTTGTTTACCTTTCATGTATGGTTTGATAAAAATGTCATATGATCCGGGACAAGCATGATTATAACAGAATTGTTTTGCTAAACAGGTAAAAGTGGTATTTAATTAAATTGTGTTATTTTATCTTCTTGGAATAAATGTCTGGAGCTCAAAATTGGTAAGTTTTTATTGAAAATCAAAATTATTGTTTTTGATGGGGGGACTTAACATTGACGCGCGGTGCCCTAGGACGATAATTTGTATTTATTCTATTTATTTATTTTTTTTGCCTTATAGTGTTTTTCATATATTAATACTTTATTAAGATGCAGACTATTATTGTTGTGGAGATCAGTACATATGGACAGGAGCATAAATTCGTATGCAGTAAACCAATCTGAGTAAATGTAAAATTGTACGACCTCATGAGGTGTCATATGAGTATAGAAATTATAGGGAAGTTTTGTGACGTTTCAAGTCTCAGGATTACAATTGTCTATGTCTCTCTGTCGTTTGGAGAAAGTCGACAATGGTAGTTCACCGTTAAATAAAGAACATAGATATGTTATTGCTGGATCAAAACATATAGAGAATACAATAGGGAAAGATCTGTTCCTAAATGATAAGGACATTTCCTTTTCCTATTAAGTAAGTTGTAAAGTGCAATTGTATCACAACTTTAAACATCACAGACTGCCCTTAGCGATATATATTCTGTGATTAAATGACTGATAGCAATCAGATGAAAAACTAAACGTAAACACAAGAGAATTTTCGTATTTTCATATGAATACTCGTATCTGGTAAACTTTTACTTCAGGCAAAAGTAATAAAATGCGTGAATACATATGGGTGCAGGTCAGCCTGTGAATGGTACCCAGGACAAGTGCTGACATCTACAGGGGACTACCTTTCACACCTGTCTACGTACATGTATACCCGAGTTCAGAATAGGTCATTTACTATTATTTGTGTTTAAAGATTGATATCTCTCTATTGTATTTTCTGCCTCTATTGGGTGTTGATTAATGATCTGCTACTAATGGACGATGAAAATGTTAACAATGCGACAAAACTTTTATGTTTTGTTCGAAGACTCTGTGGCTAGTGCCATGTTCAATTGCTAACATAAATGCCCCGGTCATATTATTTCAGTTCACGATGTTAATGGGTGTGTAATACTAGTGTCTAATCAGACTGTAATATACACGTAATAACTATTCCATATCTGCCAATTTAAAAAAAAAATCTAATTAAAAAGTCTTACTTTACATGACAGCTTTTTTGTTTTTACTTTTTCCTTTTTTTTGTTTGAGATAATTGTCTCCATTTTTAATTCTAACTAAACAACGTTTGTGTTCATCTGCTGATTTCCATTCCGGTTTCGAACTCTATGACAGGGCAGTATCACATGCGTCCTCTTATTTTGTATACTGGTATTAACTTGGCCCGACGACTACTGCGCCTGCGGGCCCTTGGTTGGCAAACGTTCCCTTTTCTTGCTCATACCTCTGAGGAACGACGGAAGACGCAAACATTCGTGAGCGAAACACGGCCGTTATGCACGGCCTTACCATTACGCCTGCAGAGCGCTCATCCTTTGTGAGGGCTGACTGAGATTCGAACTGACGATCTCCGGTTTTGTAATCTGTGCTCTACTCCTGAGCCACAGGAGCCGGTTAGATGACGTAATATGCACTAAGGTACTTGTTTGCAAATAATTGTTCGTTTATTACCCCCCCCCCCCTCCATAAATTAATTTTTTTTCGATATTTTGGTTTTATTTTTGGTGTGATGTATTTCTTTGCTCCCCCGGTGTGCAAACCCATCCATTTTCTTTTTCTTTCTCCTTTGTTTGTTGTTGCGATAGGTCTCCAATATGGATGATTTACAAAAGGTGATCTTTGGAAAAACAATTAATCATAGCTGACAAATTACCAACTTATTCTTAACTTTTGTCTTGATTATAAGTCCCATTAGTCTACGTTTACCCCATATTATTCACCAGTCATACTTAATGTGTAATTTAGCTGGATTATTTATATTTTTCTTAAAATATTATGTATAGCGAATTTGAATTAAAAGTATAGGGAAATGTGGTCATTTAAGCAGCTCGCCCTCTCCACCCATCCTCAGTCAGGTTATTTTCACACACAAACACACATCCTATATATATATATATATATATATATATATATATATATGTATATATATATATATATATATATATGTATATATATATGTATATATATATATATATATATATATATATATATATATATATATGTGTATATATATATATATATATATATTTATACATAAATTTATATATATATCCCAGATAGCATGCAAACAAGGGACCCATGTGGGACCAATATGTACAAACCCATGGGTCCCATATGGGCTAACCCAGTGGGCACCCGTGACTTTTTGCTCCCGGGTCCAATGTTGGCAAGGACGTGGGGCCAACATGGGTATACATGTGGGCCCTTGGAGGGTACCAGGTGGGGCCTGTATATGGGGCCCACGAATGGCTACTAATGGGCTAAACAGGGGCAGACACAAGGGTCCTTGGAGGGTTTGTCACTACATGCAAACAAGGGACCCTTGAGGTACATGTCCATGGGCCCCATATGGGCTAACCCCGTGGGCACCCGTGACTTTTTGCTCCCGGGTCCAATGTTGGCTAGGACGTGGGGCCAACATGGGTACACATGTGGGCCCATGGAGGGTACCAGGCGGGGCCTGTATATGGGGCCCACGAATGGCTACCAATGGGCTAAACAGGGGCAGACACATGGGTCCTTGGTGGGTTTGTCGCTACATGCAAACAAGGGACCCTTGTGGTACATGTCAATGGGCCCCATATGGGCTAACCCCGTGGGTATCCGTGACTTTTTGCTCCCGGGTCCAATGTTGGCTAGGACATGGGGCCAACATGGGTACACATGTGAGCCCATGGAGGGTACCAGGCGGGGTCTGTATATTGGGCCCACGAATGGCTACCAATAGGCTAAACAGGGGAAAACACATGGGTCCTTGGGTGGTTTGTCACTACATGCAAACAAGGGACCCTTGTGGTACATGTCCATGGGCCCCATATGGGCTAACCCCGTGGGCACCCGTGACTTTTTGCTCCCGGGTCCAATCTTGGCTAGGACGTTGGGCCAACATGTGTACACATGTGGGCCCATGGAGGGTAACAGGCGGGGTCTGTATATGGGGCCCAAGAATTGCTACCAATGGGCTAAACAGGAGCAGACACAAGGGTCCTTGGAGTGTTTATCACTGCACGCAAACGGAGTTGATAAAAAAAAGTTGGATTAAATCAATAAAGGATTATTTAAATTGATTTTTTTTTAAATCATATATAAGTGAATTTTTACCAGCCCTAGATAATACAATGTGTTTTGGACAATTTTTCTTTGTTCTTGAAAGCATGAGCATGATTTATTCCTTCCAGAATAATATGTACAAACTTGCCACTTTATCTTACATGAATGGTACAACTGGTCACAAAAACTAACACAAGGCATTCTCCATGGCAAGGATGGTGGCGTGCGGTAATCTGTTAGGGGGGAGGAAACAGGGGGACCTGGACAGGCCACTACAACTCGCTCTCAAAGGCACTCGGGATTGAACCCGGGTCACCAGGTGCCAGCAGGGAACGCTTACCGTTTTACAACTTTTCTGTTTTCACTGTGTAATACAACGGTGTTCCGATTAATCGATTGATGACTGGTCTTTTTTTTCCAAAATTAATTAATCGATTGCATTTGCATAATCGGGTAATATGATTATGCATGCATATGCAAAGAATCCTGTCAGAGATATGCGAACACAAAATAACAATGTATATCGAACAGCATCACAACAGAACCTTGCGGCAGCCAACAATCGTCCGTCGGCAAGTTCGACTTGGCTACGGGTGAATGGATTGGTTCATTATGAATAGTGATGTACAAGTCAGACTATTTACTAGGGTCAATATTTATGGTACTAGTATACAGTAGATTACACGGTAATATAGAAAGTACATAAAATAATCGATTAAATTATCGATCATCAGCCGTTTTTATTTTTTAATCATCGATTATGATTTTAAAACAATTTCCTACAACTTATATATATATATACACACACACACACACACACACATTTGAAAAGCTCAGAGGAAATAGCCCTGCTCACTGTTGATAATTACATATTAACTATATATTTGTCATACTAATACTGTGTACTTTTATGGACTATATCAAAGGTGGAGGTGTCTCTCAAGATCAAATAATTCTAGAAGTATCCTTATTTCAGCTATGTGACAGTGATATGTGCATAAAATAATCATGGAACCTCTCACTTATAAAGCAAGGAATAATGTGATACACATTTTATTTATTAGCTGAAATAAAATGCTCCCAAAACAAGGCATACAGGCCTAATGCGAACCTGTACAAAGTTTGGGAGTATGAATGGAGGTTTATTTTTTAAATTTAATATTGTTCCTCTTATGTCCTGCATATCTAATTAGCAACATTTACCATACATGTAATCTCGGGTGTGTGTGGGTGAGTAGGTGTGTGTGTGTGTGTGAGTGTGCTTATATATTTATATATTGTGTAACTGATGTGTAAAAATGCAAGCGCTGTGAGTCTGATCTTGGAGTTCAGCGCTATATAAGTACTATTCATTATTATTATTATTATCTACCATCGTCATTATGATTTCAGCAAAATGGACGTTTCAGACCTGCATTTTTCGGCCTAAGACATTATAAAACTAGGATGTATCAGTCAGGATATTTCGGATATGTTTTCTTTCCTTTTTTTGCCAGGGATGATTATTGGGACGGATGAAAGCGCAATTTGGCAGCATGGTTTCGGACAAGAACATTTTTAAATGTTTAGCCAAGAAATAAGCAAATCCCGATAGTATTTTTTAGATGACTAATTTTTTTGCAAAAAAATGGTGATGCTAGCTCCTGCCCTTTTTGAGATAGCTATGACGCACGACGGACGACGGCACCCCATCGCATAAGCTCACAGATTTGCTATAAATGCAAACCAAGTTTTTTTCAAAGAGTTGAAAGATATAGTTCTACTAGTTCTAATCTGGGCATTCTGCGTCTAGACGATGTGTCTAGACGTCTAGACGATGTGTCTAGAGGTGTAGATTTTCTAGACACCAAACAGAGCCAGGTCAGTTGCCATGGTGATGTCTGGGCCTAACCTGGTTGAACTGAGTGACCTCCTCACTTGGCATGTTGAAACTTGGCGTGTCAAATCTGTTTTCAAACACTGTAAGCCTTTTCCAATTCGCTACACTGGCAAAAGCTGCATTTACCCAATCTATTCTTATAAAACTGACAGAACCCTACCATTGAATAATTCTTGTAAAGTTTAAACCAATCAGCTTAACAGTTTCATCATAAAACTGTATAGGCTAGAAGAGTCTAAAATTACATTATTGCTTGTAAAAAAGATCAATGTTAGTCGCGCCACCAATACCTCAATTTAAAATATGACTTATGTGATAAAACATTTGCATAAAATTTGGTGATGCTAGCTCCAGAAGTTACTGAGATCATTTTCATTTTAGTGTGCGTTTTTGGACAGATGACTAAGTTTAACCTCCTGTAACTCGGCCAAAAATCTCCGAACTGTAAACATTCGAATAAACTTGAGAGAGATTGTTCCAGGGATAATTTCTATTAAATATTGGACAATTTGCTTGGACAGTTTCGGAGAAGAAGATTCTTAAATCTTTTTTAGCGTTTTCCCTATAAAATCTAAGAAAATACAGTTAGAAAAAAATTAAACAAAATCCGATAGAGTTTTTCAGGTGACTGATTATTTGCAAAAAAAATGATGCTAGCTCCTGCCATTCTTGAGTTAGCTATGGTTAACGTACAGACGACGCACGACACAAGACGCACTTACGCACGACGGCGCATTATCGCATAAGCTCGCAGGTTGGCTAAAAATTGAAAATTTATTTTCAAATGAACATAAGCTAAATCTGATAAGTATACATGTATATTGTACTCACTGTGTAAAACCTTAATATTTTGGCCTCTTATCGTTAATAATGCAATCATGAAAAAAAATTTAACTTGATTCAGAATTTACAATTTTAAATTGCACCTTCATTAATCCATAATTTGGCTCATATATTATCATATTACGTATCCTGTTGGGTTTAATTTTATTTTAATTTGTCAAAATTATTGAAAAGGGAATTAATTTATTTAGAGTATTTCATTATGTCTAGAAAACCAAGTGAGCTTTACATTTCAATGTAATTTCTGTGTCAATTAAGGAAGAATTCAAACGATAGGTTTCACATTACATTTTGTGCCGGAGGGGGGGGGGGGTTGATATGAAAATTAATGTACACTTGTTACAGCAGGGGATGTCCCAAGTGACCCATTACGAATCAGGTAAGCAGAGAGAGATGCATTGAATGCCCTCCAGTGACCAAAGTGGGCTGCATGACAATGCAATTGATACAATAAGAGCCTCTAAAAATATTTCAATAACTAGCTTAATTTTGCCATTACACACTTAAGTCTTTCTTGCAAACCCTTCCTACGGCAGCGTGGCAGAACAACGTTAACCAAGTTGGAACGATCATGTTAGTTAAGCTTGATTGAGCGCGGTTTGCTTCTGGATTGGCGTACAAAACAGTGTCCGATCTAGAGCACGGGAGGTATAGGGCTATTTCCGATCGTGTATATTTTAACGCAGCTCCCCCCCCCCCCCCATATTTATTACGTATTATGCAAATTAAATTTATTTGATAATAGCCAGTTATTCTACTTGTAATGATGGACCGCTTACTTTTGAAAACATTCAAAATAATATCAGCGAGGTTTGTAATATTCTCCACGAGGTGTCCGAAAATGTCCGGCTTTTATATGGTCCTGCCGAGATCAATTTCGGAATCAACCTCCACGGAGGGTCACGGACTGTAGCGACATTCTTGACATCGCGTGGATAAATCCTCTACAGGCAATCCTAAGGCCGAAGGCGGAAAAAGCCGACCTATTTAAATCTCTTTGTTAAAATGGCTGCGAACATCTGACTATGACGTTTTGATTTTGAAAATTCAGAATGAAATAAGCTAATTTGGATATCCGATCGCCATATACCTATGCTTGCAGCATTGCATTTGTGAGCACTGGAATTGTTGCACATGCACGGACTATTTCCCACTATGAAACCACATGAATGAAACTACACTCGCATGCGCGTAGTGTACTGTGAATCTCTGATTGGCTCTCTTTCTAGGGCTGCTGGGCGATCGCAGCTAATCGCATGGAAGCCCGGTAGGTCATCTTATGCAAATAAACTCTTTAGTCAAATATACACACAATGAAAATGCTAAAAATTGCGATAGGCACCTGTGTTATTTGTGGCCAATGCCGCGTTATACCGCTATTCTAAGGGCTCCGAATCGTTTGATGCAAAAAAAAAATTCTAAAATGATGTTCATCAGTATATACCTACGTTTGATATATTTGTTTATATTAGTTTGTTATTTTTCCTTGCATTTGTTTACATTTCTAAGGGGTAAACTTTTAATTAATTTGATATATATGATTAAATTCCCGACTGGTATAGTTTCACCATATTTTACATATTGTGTTTTTTTTTTTTTTTTTTAAATGTGTTTCTGAGGTTTTTTTCGATGATTGACAACAGATAGATCCTATCTTAAAGATGTTTTAAGTGATATTTTAAAGAAAAAGACTGTTTGCTTATTTTTCTTGATTTCTGAATGGGTGGCTCTGATGAACCCTGATATTGCTAACATGTACGTTTGTAATTCGAATTGTATATTACATGGCTATTTTTATTTGCCTGAACTTTCCTTTACTTGTTGTTAGCTTTTTATTGCCACCGACCATATAACATACTTCAAAATTAATAGTATAATTTGCAACAAGTGTCCTATACCGGTTATTATAAACTTTCAAGTTGTTTAAGTAAGAAAAATAGATCGATTGGTTTTACAAAAATGTTTTAATGGACTGATTAGTTTAACAAAAATGTTTAAATTGATAAAAGTTTAAAAAGAAAAAATCTTGATTTTTTAAAAGTTTTTCACTGGCCCATCAAGAAAATAATGAGGATATCCTGTAGATACTGAGAATACTTTATTTGCACTACTCATCGTAAAAGGGGAACATATAGTTCCTATCTATTCATGTCATCATTTGCAAAATTTATATGGAAAAATGGCGGTTTTTATATCTTCAATGTTTGAATTATATTTATTTATTTTTTTTTCCCTTCTCCTTCCCATCACTGTTCATTTCTTTGTTCGAGATACTTTTTATTAAATATGTAAGGCCTTATAATTAAGAAAGGGCTCACAACTTCAAGAAATTACACAATACTGACTAATATCTGGTATGTACATGGCAAATATATAGAGAAATATTTATATCAAATATGATCAATATCAGATCAGAAGTTTTGATGATCTTGAAAGTTAGGAACTGGCTTTAAATGAAAAATTTAATTTTTACCTAAATATTTAAAAGGAACGAAGTTGAGCGACCCAATTTTCGGTATGGTAGGGTTTTTTTTTTGGGAGGACATCTTACCATATGCCGCATTTCGGATTCATATGTCCAACGGTTACAAAAAATACCCTACTAACGGACGGACGCCCGGACGACGGACAACGGACATGGCTATAGCTCAGATGACTTTTAGTCAGCTGAGCTCAACATATAATTATCCCTATACTGAATGGGAAATTTTCAAAGCAAATAAATCACTCTGAACATAATATTAAGGACTTCATACTTTATTGGTGGTTCACCAGAATGTTAATTACAAACATTATTTAGAATTACAAAATAACATGGATAATATACATCTGAAACTTGAAAGTACTATATCTACCAAGGGATTATTCTACGCTTTTCTATGGTCCTTTATATATGTGCCATATCCCATCTGAAAATTGTTTTTTTCTTTTAACAAGAAATTCACCATTCATCAATTTAGGCTCCACTTTGACCTTTTTAAACTTAACAGCACATAAATAATCCTTCTTTCGCAAAAAAGAGATTTTTGAAAGATAGAATAATTCCTGGTATCAATAAATCTTCCATAAAAAGATTCGAAATATATGTCCGTAAAATCTGAGTTTCTGGTGTGACTTTCACCTATTCCAACTTGTGCTACTATCCTTTGAATACATATAATGAGTGCATTAATGGAGTAAATTTTATATTGAACTCATCAATTGTTCAGAACATAGGATCCAGATCCATTGTTATTTTGCTTGCCTGGACATTCCCTGCAGTGTTCTCCAAAATGTCAATATGTATGGGCTTGAATAGGAAGTTGGGTTGAGTTCTCTCCAGGGTTTTTTTTTTTCATGTGTGTTTTCCCATATATCTAAAGTAGAAAACTTTGTTTTAATATTTTTAAATATTTAACTTCCAATAGGAACTTAAAAAAACTAACATTAAAAAAATATTATCAACTTTGAATATTATTCATAAAAAAAATCCATTTTAATACTATTAAACGATGTGGACTTAATTTTCCCTGTTGTCTGTGGATCTAAAAAAACCCACAAACCTTAGCATGCATACTATACAAAGACACATGATATCAGGTGTCAGATTTACTAGAATTCTCTGCATGAACTGCTCTAAACCAAACTATTTTCAAAATATATTAATAATATAAAATAATTTAATTAGCATATTGATTTTTTTTATTATAGGGAACTTAATATGAAACTTCCTATTACTGTAGGTAAAAAAAGAAAAGAAACTGAAACCCTAATGGATAATTTTTTTTAAAATATGGTCATGATGTTACAAATTCTGAATAACATCCAGCCCAATATAGGTAATAACCTTAAAAATGTGTAAATAATACATGATAAGGCATGATATATAGAGTAAAAAAGGCAACATGACAGCCTATATGTACATCTGCAAAAAAAAAGTATTTACATATACTTCTATATACTTACAGTTACAGTGACATTGTTATTTGTATAAAAAAATATTAAATTTTAAAATTTACATTACAATTTTTAATAATAACACTAACACTAAGTAATAGATAAACCGTGTGAAAATGTAACATTATTGATTCATTTAAAGAGCATGACGTGATTATTCATGGTCATATGGCATAGTTTGTCAGTAATCCATGGCTCACCATAGCAATTTATTTGCGTCTTGCAGGCCCTCCGACTTCGAACACCGAACATCCCGGAATACAAACCAGCGTCCTTGAGACCTTGACATAGCCATTTTGGCTGACGACAATTCCGCAACTCGCTGCGCTTAACCATTTATCAAACACTGTAGAAAAAGCGTACTCCAGTAATATTGTATCCTCTGTGAAAATGAAGTCTATAGAACGTAGAAACTATAAAATTATGAACTTCTTAACGAAACTTAGTGTTCCACGTGCCGAAATATCCCCGCCTGACAGTCCCGCCCAGCAGACGACATGACTATAGTGCACTCCTTCTTATCACTACGCGGGTCCACACGCAGCGTGACGTCAAAGAGACCGCGGATTACGCTACACGAAATAGTTCTTTCGTTGTAAGCAAATATGTCGTCAGACTGTTTGCACGTTATATTCATCAGTTTAAATTGCTTGAAATTACAGAGTATAAACAAACGGTCAAGATATAAAACTGACATTTTGAAGATTAGTTAAGGGTTTCCTGAAAATATGAGATATATTAAAACCTGATATTCAATTTAAGTTGTTCTTATTAAGTTAAATAAATATAAGATTCATTTAAAATAAAATTATAAATAAACTAAAAATTAAATTATTTTATTAATATTTTATAATATTTATTTATCTGATTATTTATTATTAATATGATATTTTTTAATACTATGAATATATTATTTCATTATAACTATCATTAGGCCTCTTATTGCAATATTTAGTTATCAAAATTAAAATTGATCATAAAATCAGAAATAATATATTATTGACATTATATTAAGATATCATAATGTAATATAAATAATTATTGTAATTCAAATGATAATTATAATGAAAAAATAATATTAATAGCATTAAAAATAGAATATTTGAATACATATTCAATAATATAAATAAGAAATAAATTATTTTATTAATATTTTATAATATTTATCTGATTATATTCATAATATTCATCATGTTACCATAGTTTCCTATATGTTACTATGGGGACTTACTCCTAGCTGTGTTTTTCCTAGAGGCATTGAAAATTAACTATAATACCTCAAATATATTACTAATTAATTTCCTATATTTTACTGTAACCCCTATAGGTTACTATAGATGTATATAGTAAACTATAGGATATTTTGGCTGGGTAAATACGGACTTTATATGGTTATTATCCAGAAACGTGATGTTTATATGGGTATTACATCGACAATCCTGGAGGGACCCTTGTGACTTAACCCACCTTTCTCCCTCGACCTAATCTTATTTCAGAAATAAATGCTGTGATGAGTTCAAATAGACAAATACATGAAAATACGTCACGTAGAACAATTTCGCAGTTTAATAATTACTTTTCAAAGATTTAATAATATATTATTGTTTTTTATATTATGTAACCAAACGAACATGCCACGTGGGGCCCGCCATGGGCCCACATGGGGAACAATGCAGGACAAACTGGACAATGTCCTCATGGGCCCCATGTGGGCACTACCTACATGCACTAGTACTGTTCTATATTATGTTATACAAAAGATAGGTATTTTAATATAAACTATAGCTTTACTTTATGCTTACATAAAATGATATTAAAGGAAACTACAAACTAATATATGCTTTGAAACTTGACAAAAATACTCCACGTTACTAAAGTTTCTTATATGTGACTATAGACTCCTGCAGTTAATTAAGAATTTTCTTTAGGTATTGAAAATTGACTATAATATTCATCATGTTACCATAGTTTCCTATATGTTACTATGGGGTCCTATTCCAAGCTGTGATTTTCCTGGAGGCATTGAAAATTGACTATAACACCCCAAATATTACTACTTCGTTTCCTATATTTTTCTGTAACCCCTATAGGTCACTATACATGTAAATAGTAAACTATAGGATATTTTGGCTGGGTAAATACGGACTTTATATGTTTATTATCCAGAAAAGTGATGTTTATACTGGTATTACATAGGCTAGCCTGGAGGGACCCTTGTGAATTAGCCCGCGTGGCTCCCTCGACCTAATCTCAGTTGAGAAGTAAATCTTTTGATGAGTTTAAATAGATAAAAAAAAACAGGAACATGCGTCACGTAGAACAATTTCGCAGTTAATTAATTACTTCTCAAAGATTTAATAATATATCTTTGTTTTTATATTTTTTTTTTTTTGGTAACAAATACGAACATGCCACATGGGACCCGCCATGGGCCCACCTGTGGAACAATGCGGTGCAATCTGGACAATGCCCTCATTGGCCCCATGTGGGCACTACCTGTGTCCGCCCATATTCAATAATATGAATAAGAAATAAATTATTTTATTAATATTTTATAAAAAAAATTAATTATCTGATTATTTTCTAATAATATTCTAAATTATGTTATATAAAATGATATTAATGGAAACTACAAACTAATATATGCTTTGAAAATTGACAATAAATACTTCAAGTGACAAAAGTTTCCTTTTATGTGACTACAGACTCCTGCAGTTAATTAAGATTTTTCTATAGGTATTGAAAATTGACTATAATACTCATCATGTTACCATAGTTTCCTGTATGTAACTATGCGAGGTCCTATTGCTAGGTGTGATTTTCCTAGAGGCATTGATAATTGACTATAACACCCCACCTAATACTAATTAGTTTCCTGTATTTTAATATAACCCCTATAGGTTAATATACATGTAAATAGTAAACTACAGGATATTTTGGCTGGGTAAATACAGACATTATATGGTTATTTTCCAGAAACGTGATGTTTATACTGGTATTACATGGGCTAGCCTGGCAGGACCCTTGTGACTTAACCACGTGGCTCCTACGACCTAATCTCAGTTCAGAAGTAGACAAAAACATGAAAATACGTCACGTAGAACAATTTAGCAGTTAATTAATTACATCTCAAAGATTTAATAATATATCATTTTTTTTATTTTATGTTACAAATACGAACATGCCTCATGGGACCCGCCATGGGCCCACATGTGGAACAATGTAGGACAATCTGGACAATGCTCCATGGGCCCCATGTGGGCACTACCTGTGTCCGCCCATGCCCATGTCTGCCCATGTGAAGCCCATATATACCCAGGTGGGCCCCTCGTATACGTGCTATCAGGGATCCCTTCCGATCGATCGGAATCATGCCGAAATATCAGTAAATAAAACAGATAAGAACACAGGGAAAAAAAGGAAAAAATATTATATTTATATAACTTATAAATAGAGACAAAATTTGGCACCTTTATGTAAAAAGTCCAAAATGTAAATTTCACACAAACATCAAACTGAGTAATCAATTAAAAAATCAAGGAGTGGTAATTTTTCTAAACTTATCGAATATAATGGTTTTAAACGTTCAGAGCTGCAGGAGTATACGTTAAAATGGATATTATCAGATTCTTGATTATAATAAGTGCATTGTTGAGTGTAATCTGTCTCCGGTCATGGCCGTAACTGTCCATTGAAAGGCGTCTTCTCGCTGATACAATGGGTACTTGACGTATGTTTGTACCGTCGTGAGCAGATGACGTAGACACCGAGTACCGACATCAACATCATTGTAATCACATTAATCACAAGGTTAATGATGGGGATGGAGGATAAGGCTGGTCGGCGGGGTTCTGACGAGGCTTGACAGGCAACCTGTAATATATATATATATATATATATATATATATATATATATATATATATATATATATATAGTATAATAGTAAGTTATCTATTAAAATATACATGGGTATTAGGTAGTAGCTCATTAGTCATGTATTTTACGTTTTAATACAGCGGACTCAGTCTAAATGCACAAGTTATAGGGTTCACGTTGTCCCAATGTTTATGAAACAACAGGCGTTATAATGGTGTATATTTATCTATCCACCAACTTTGATCATTCGTGGATTCAGAGTTACACTTCCCATTTCTCACGTTCCTTATTTTACACACGAGGATATCTCAACCAAGTTTTTAAACTCATTTAGTTTAATCAGAAAATCGTTTTTCCGAAAACACCAAAAAAGGGGATCAGGAGATTCTCAGGATCAACCGAACATAACTAAGAACAGTACTTAACGCGTCGGATCTAATAAGGTTCCAAATATTTTATATATATATATATATATATATGTACTTCAATACATTTGGAATATAATCGATTTGAACTTGGATATCCAACCGTTTACCAGAAATATAAACAATGTCGGTGGTTATAGGTCCTTCTTGTAATGAAGATATTCATCATAATAATCGGGAAAGGTACTACCCCTCTATCAATTAACACCTACCTGATAAAAAATATATTTATCAAGCATGAAAAGAATTAAATTCCCGATTAACCCCCCCCCCCCCTCTCTTTCTCTCTCTCTCTCTCTTTCTCTCCTTGATAATTCTGCTAATCTACTTGTGAAAGTAGTTAAGTTTATCCTACACAGAAACATGTGTAACTTTGTATAAACAGCACAGACCTTGACTGACTGCAATTTATCTGCGGCACTAATGCTCGTTCCGGGGCCCTCGTCAAATGTCAGTCCGGCTTCTTCCTCTGTAACATATACACATATAACATGTATACGTGTCACGTCAGGCATAATATAAATATAAAGCAGGGCACACACACGTAGGACGAACCTGACAGGACTGAGAATCCTCAAGAGTCCGCTTCAATCCCTCCAAATCCGATCCTGTCCTAGAGGGGTCGCAGACAGAACGGACCGGACCAGATCGGATTCATTTACCCTGTTACTCCAAGCTGCTTTCCGCAAGCAAATATATATATATATATTAGATTATAACATATTTTAAAAAATTATGTCACCACTATGGAACCTATTCTAACCTGGAAAACTACAATCTATAAGTGTTTACAATTATTTCATTTATTTTTAATATACCCGTGATCAAAAATATGGTAATGACATCATGCAGAATTGGAGCCGCCACATGATTATATACATATATTTTATATATGTCATTTCACATTAAGAACTAATATGAATAATGAAATTGTGCTATAAAGTATATTTGCTTTATATCACATCACTTTTCGTTTTATATTTGCTTTATATAATTAGTTTTCGTTATATAAACAGATAAATATTTATATACAATACTACTGGTTTGAGCAATAACAACTTATTTTCAAGTATTTTTATGTATAGCTATATAAAGAACACCAATCTCCATGTGTCACCTGCGTATTTAATTTCCATCTCTTAAGTAATACCTCTTCAAATATGTACGCCTATCATGTGACTTATAGAGCTGCTCTTATTGGTCAATGATAAATTCTATATCATGGCTAGTCCTAAAACCCCCGCAAACAGAGCGGATTTATCAAAATTGATATGGTCAGGATGACTCAGGACCGGGTCCCGGACTAACAGTCCGGTCCGCTAAGTGTCGCAAACAGATGAGTTTTCAATCTGAACCTGAATCCGGTCCGATCTCGTCTCTTTCTCTCTGTGTGGCCTACTTAAGGCTTGAATATTAATCACGAAAAATTTTTATGTGATAATTAATTATTAGTATTAACTTATTTAGTGCTTCATTTTTTTATTTACATTTTTATCATATTCCTCATTTAATAATAGAACCATTTAATGTTTACAAACATTCAATGTTTGATTTTAAATTATTAAATCGGGAGCCAATATTCACTTATACCCATATGAAAATAGTTTATAAGAAGTACCACTTGTGATATTGTTGGATATGGAAATATGTAATGGTTCATAGCGATGCCATAAAATAAATGTGTCGGTAATTATCAAATGACCAGTGGGCGGAGAAGAGTTTCTCATGCAACGCTGTTAGCTCGAATACACACATTTACAAAACACAGGGCACATGCCCACATGTTTAGCAGTCAACTACAGATTCAAACCCACATTAACAGAGACCCACGAGAGCATAAAAAGCAGAGGGCGCTCAGCAGAGCGCATGTCTCCGCCACCAAAGAAAACATCATGCTGGATAAAAGACAAATAGGTATGGAAACAAAGCCTCGTCGGAGAAGACAATGACGATACAGTCTGCTGGTTATAACACACCCCTGACATATAGCCCCTTCATATGTCCACGAGAAATCTGATTTTTCAGTATGTGTCAGGGTAAAAAGGTAATTTGTAAGAATAGGCCTCATACAATGTTAACATTTTTGGATTTACGGAGGGCCTGAAATCAAAGGCCACATCATCCTCTCAGCAAATGCTTATTGGTTGCATTTTATAACGATCTTCAATAATGCACCAACATTTAATGAGTTCATCCCTGTTCAAATCAACCCCACCGAAACGTTTCCTGCTACCAAATAAAATAACAAACACACAAACAGCCAAACGGAGATGAAATCATAACCTCTTCGACGAATGTCATAGTGCTGTACCTGTTTTATTGTGGCTGCAGACCACGGTACAGTTGCTGTTACAGTCCGCAGTCCGCCACACGTACTCCTCGCCAGCCGTTCTCGTCATCTGTACACACTTCCCGCCATGGCCACGTGGTTCCCCGGCCGCCCACGGCGTGAAGGTGTAGCGGGTTTTATCGTCACCTGAAAAATATAAACAAAATATTGGCTATTTAAGTATAACATTCTTGGGCAGAATGTTTTCACATTCATTAGAGGAATGCCTACCTTCCTGCAAGTAAAAACAGAATGGAAGAGGAAACGACAACTATACTGTTATACCTATACCAAAGTGTAAAAAAAAACACAAAACGTTCACTTTAGTCTTATTCCTCGCCATTCTAAAATGTGGAAATCATGAAATATAATTTCCAAGCCCAATCTCTCAAGCAACCCGAGGTTGTTTCCTGCTTTGTCCATAGGTCAGCAAGTGCTCAACATTTCAGCTACCGAGGTGTGGGCTTAAAGCTTATGAATTATGCTATAACGCCATAACAATTAAAGATACATAACCATAAGGATACACTTAAACTAACTACATGTAGTAGTTCGCTGAGCTAAAACTACTTGACCCAACCCATGTGTTTTTTTTTATGTGAAGATGCTAAAATTCTATAGATATCCTTAGCTGGCAAACCATTTGCTCCAGGACAGCCATTCTCACAGTGGTTGACACCTATAAATATTTATATGACCCCGTGACCTCTGACACAGTTACGTTTAGGTTGAGTGACGTATCACCTGGTACATCCAGCCTCTCCCAGTCTTCTTTCCGCAGCCCGACCCAGGCGTAGGAGTCCATCCCGTCTTCCCAAAACATCTGTAAAAAATTGTATAAAGTTACCATATGAATGGAGGCGTAGGAGTCCATCCCCTCAACCCAAAACCTTTGCAAATAAATTGTATAAAATTACTATATGTACGGATAAGCAGGAGTCCATCCCTTCATCCCAAAACGACTGCAAATAAATTATAAAAAAAAATACCAGATATATGTAATCGAAAAGCGACCAACATGGACGCTTCCCACCGACCCCGAACAGAGCGATAATGGGGACTCAGCAATAGGTTGTACGGCCTTGGGGAAAAGGTCAGAGATAAACACCGGTGCAAATCTGTGACCTAGGACTTATATCGTGCACAAATTTCAGCTTCAGAATACGAGTTGTATATGTGATCTAGCGCAAACGAAAACAAAAAGCAGATGAAAGGCAAAATATTTATTTTTATTAAAAGAAAGGGGGAAAATCAAAATTTGTTTTGCCAAACCCATGAACCTAAGTAGTTTCACGCACAACAGTACTTTTACCCAATTATGGATATATATATATATATATATATATATATATACACACACACACATATATATATATATATATATATATATATATATATATATATATATATATATATAAAACTCATCAACATGTATAAGTCACCACTTCCTATCAAGGTATGAGTTTTAATTTACTTTTTACAAACGTAAATGTTACAATATTAATAGTTTCATGCACACTTAACATTTAACACATAATAGCAGTCATTCTTGAAGTCCAAATGTATTTACATGTGTGATGGTATTTATAAGGTCGTGTACAAAGATATTAGGTGCACACTAAGTGAACGGTACAGTGCTGACATCTAGTGGTCTTCACATAACTTAATTATGATTCTTTCTGGGACGGTAAAGTGCTGAAATCTGGTGGTTACTGTTGTACAAGTAATGCACTTGACGTTAATATTATTGGCCTTTTGATGACCATACCGCAACTGGTGGTCAACATTAAATTACTTTTAAGGGGGTAATTATGGTTATATTTTTGAATAATTACGGTAATAAAAAGGACAATTCCATTTCCAGCCAACCGTTGATGTTGACAAACTTTTTTCACTCATCCTGAACCATCCTGGCTAGGTAGGGTACTTAGAACTAAGGCAGGATATACCATCGATAATGTACTCTCTTAACTTTAAAAAAAGGTGACAACACAGGCTGTTCATAACATATTCTTATTTTCTATATATTCTGGGATGTTTTATGGTTTGGTTTTTTTAAGACACTGTCAGACACTACATAAGTCCGGTCTGCTTTGGTCCATTGTGATTTGTGATTCGACATTGGCCCCAACATTTCTCGGTCAACATACTACACATACATTATACCTTATAAACCTAAGACGTCAGTGACTAACTGTATTAAGTTTTAAAATGCAAATTACTTACTAAAATACCTCATAAAGCATTTAATAATTTAGGTTTATAAAAATACAAGTGACCCATGGTTCATGACGCTCAGCCGACTGATATGTTGACAATGTGTCCTTGCACAGGAAACTAATTAAGATAATAAAGTTGGCATCATCATTCATACATATTATCTTAAGTTCATCAAGACCCATTAGCACACCAAATTTGATGACCATCCAACCAGCCTTTCCTGATGAACCTGGCAATTTGTGTGTATTTTTCATTACTTCTGAGATGCTCAAACATACCCCAAAAACCTGAGAATATAGGTCACAGTGACCCAATTTTAGGTTTTGAGGGGAAAACTTTTGAGGAATTCTCAGGATGCCAAGTGGAAAGATTCTTGGTCAATGGTTATCATTTGTGCTCTAATTTGGTCTCAAATTTTTCAAATATTCTGGGGTGTGCTTATAAGCCCCATTGCTTAAAGATTATGGGTAACAGAAACCTAATTTCATGTTTCCTAACAGAATTTCCATGTACCTCCCAGGATTTTAAGTTAGAAGATTCTAGGTCCAATGGTTATAATTTGTGCCCTGCTTTGGTATCAAATTGTCAAATATGCTAGGGGTGCTTATAAGCCCAATTACTTAGAGAATATGGGTAACAGAGACCCAATTTCAGGTTTCCAAGGATATTTTTCATTGACCTCCCTGCCCTGATAACAGACGGCCGCATCTTTGAAGGTCTCAAAAAAAGAGAGAAAATGCATAAAAATCAGAAAAAAATCCAGGTGACGACACCAGTCTGCAAGAACTGATGAAACACTCCATGATGAAAATGCATGCAAAGAATCATGGCAATCAATAACATTTTTGTTAAGATACAAGAGCTTTTGTATATAATTTTTAGTTGTTCTTGGGTGTACTTCAAAGCCCTATAGCTCAGAGGTTATGTGTAACAGAGACCTTATTCTAGGTTTCCAAAGGACTTTTAATGGACCTCCCTGCAAAGAAAGAAGATTCTAGGTCCAGTCCTCAGGATTTGTGCCCTGTTAACAGATGACCGCTTCTTAAGAGGTATCAAAAAAAGAGAAAAGAATTTGTATAAATCGAAAAAAAATACAGGTGAAGCCACCAGTCTGCAGAAAGTGATGAAACATTCCATGACCAAAATCATGGTTATCAATGCATTCGTTGTTCAGGTACTGGAGCTTTTGTATCAAATTTTCCATTGGGGGGGGGGGGGGGTTACTTCGAAGCCCCATAGCTCGAAAAATATGGGTAACAGAGACCTAATTCCAGGTTTTCAAGGAGAATTTTTATGGACCTCCCTGGATGTCAAGTTAGAAGATTCCAGGTCCAGCGGTTACAACTTGATGACTTACAGTCAGCTGAGCTAAAAATTGTCTCGAAACACCCAAGTACCTCAAGCTGCCGGATCTTCCCGTCCTTTCTAAGAATGGCCAGGTCCGCTCTGCTCCTCCGACAGATGGCTCTGGCGTCGTAATAGCCCACTTTGGCACAGTTGTAGACAAAACAGCTGCTTCCTATTTTGATGCACTGCCCGCCAGGTGTCGCCCTGGTCGTACACCCTTGACAGTCTTGGTAAGCAAAGTGAATAGAATGGTTTTTATTTCATTTTTAAGAACATGTTTCATATCATATGGAACCATTTAACTTAGGGTAATTTGTGGAAGACGGTGAATAAAGTGATCATATATTATTAAATTATATAGTTTCAGTAGGGAATATCACATTTAAATGTCCCAGGCGCGGATCCGGGTGAGACCTCCCCACCTCCCCCCCCCCCCCCCCCCCGCACTGAACATACGACCTTTTTTTCTTAGACAAACCTTATGCATGAAGCGTGGTTTTAAGGGTCGAGAGCCCCCCCCCCCCCCTCCCCTCAAACGACCATTTTTAACAATCTTTATGCATGACACCTGTTGACGCCTCCTTGCAAAAGAATCCAGGATCCTCGCCTGTGCCCGTGTAACGCTCGTGATAAATTAATCAATCGAATGAATATTGTATAAAATATACGAGAAATGCGATATTGTTTTATCATTACCCCTTTCCTCGCATATAAACGGATGTTTCTTCTGTGAACAATGCCTCATTCGTATTCTCCCAACCTCCAGATCAACAGCCCCGCATATATTTCCAGTCACGTGACCAATCCTTTCTATCTCCGGCGCTGAAAAAGCAACAATAGATGAGAGTAAAAATCTTTGATAGACTGGACATATTAGATTTTTATAAAAAATTTCGACCCACAAACTTCCTCCTTAGGTTGTATTTTATCAATTATTCAAATTTTTTTTCTGTTTATTCATTTTTCGATTTGAGTAGTCTCAGACACGAGCTCTAGTCAATCCTTCATTAACGCCGAGACAATGACAAAGACTAAGTATTGTGG
This sequence comes from Sipunculus nudus, assembly GCA_026874595.1. Taxonomy (NCBI): domain Eukaryota; kingdom Metazoa; phylum Annelida; class Sipuncula; order Golfingiida; family Sipunculidae; genus Sipunculus; species Sipunculus nudus. Next base: position 3,153,617 of record CM049317.1, read on the forward strand.
CCGAGTATTATAAGGGGAAATTTAGAATAGATAAAAGCTAAATTTGAATGCGCAGAACACAGTCGCCCAGCCAACACATATGCACAAGCATTCAAGTTTATTAGTATTTTTCCCAGAGAGACAGTGTTTCTAATTGCCGCATCATGCAGGCCCCGTGGGATTCTAGCAGTCGTACTTTACATCTTCATAATTTTGAAGACCGCTTCAACTATAGTGAAACTTCTTATAGAATCAAGACATCAGTAACTTCGAATTTTGAAATTGTCAGGAAATAAAATGAACGATCAACGTTGACAGACATAGACATATGTACATGCACAAGGATCAGCAATTTAACAGAAAGCTATTATACTTACAAGCCTGTACACCATCTATCCAATACCACGTGGTATAATTTCTCCTGCCCAGGTTGACCCATGCGCACTTTATGCTATTTACTTTCATGTACTTCTGGAGCGCCAAGTGATCTGACCGGGCGCACACATCCGGTAACTGTGCGGACTTAGAGACGCATGCGCGATGAGCAGGTGACGTCAGAGCGAAAAAAACTTTTGGATCTACTAAAAAACAGTAAGTATATGGATCTTCAGAAAATTAATCTGTTTTTATACAATACATGTATATGTATTAACACTATAATTTATGATGATCCATACGGTTTCTGACTTTTGTATTTTTAGCATATATATAGATATATATATAGATATATATATATATATATATATATATATATATATAAAATCATGGTGTCCAATGCTAATTGTACTGAAAATTTCATATAAGAGATTTTACAAGGAGAGACTATGTCTTGTTCTTGAATTATAGTTTTTGTCGGAATGCAAGTCGTCGGTACTTGACTGTCGGAACCGAAGCTGTCGCATTATTACAGCTAGTTCCCCAATCTTGTTTGCTAAAAAAAGTTAGTGGCTTTATGACAAAGTTAGAGGTAGTTATTTCACATGACCGAATGCTTTACAATTTTTAAACAAATGTTCGAAACTGCATTATTAATGATGTTTGAGTACATGTTACATGAAAACAAGTCTCTTTCCCATTCTTAAAAGATAAAACTTCCTTATGATAGGACTATATACTTTATGTATATTGTCCTAAGAGAAATAAAGCCGATGATGTGATGTATTTTTTTCTTATACATTCGCATTATTTGCTCATTATTATTAACAGTATTTTCACCACAGGTCCCCTGCAAATTCAACCACAGACGGCGGACATAAAAATTGCCATGTAGTTCATTTTAGCTCCTCCAGGTGTCAGTACCCACGTGATGTATAGCTCTTTAGCGCGTTTGGGAGTGCATGCTCCCTTGAAAGCCGAGAAAAACTACAAGAATGAACAGGCGCGAGGACCATGAAGGCAAATGTAAAGTCGGTTGAAACTGAAGCCTTTTTAAATATGATATGTAAATAAAAAATAAACATTAATGTATATGTGTGTCAGAATCAGCCTGAACTATAACCACAACTGTTAACTGTTGCCCGCAAGTGAAACAATGTCAACTCACTTATAGTGATTGTTTTGCATTGTAACAAGTGGAATGTGACCTTCAAAATGAGGCCATGCAACAGAACCTATTGGTCCAATGATTTGCCGCTGCCATTTTTCGTGAATCAAAATTTCTTCAGAATTAACAAACAAGTCGTGGATACTGTTGCTAATTTGTGCAATTGCATAAATTCCCAACAAAAATTATGACAGGTATAGAAAATGGACTAAATTTTGTGTTGATCATACATTAATATAAACTTTTTTTATTTTACATGGATTGCACAAATAGTTATTAAACTAATCCAGGTACTCTCCATGGCTCAGATGTTGGCGTTCGGAAGTCTGTAGGGATGGAAAAACCGGAGGACCCGGTGAAAACCATCGACCCTGTACGGGCAACTACAACCCACTCTCATGGCCGGGGATAAATTTTATCCCCGGGTCACCAGCGGAGAGCGCCGAGCGTTTTATCCCTCGACTGTCCAGGCCCCCGTAAGAACACGATAACATTCTTTTTGTATTTTCTAGGCATGTCTCTGTCTCGACTGGTGACAAGAATAGACACACACAATTGTCGCCATGATTTGTTCTAAGTGTCAATAAGTGTCGTAGAACAATGATTTCGTATGGCCTAACCTTGAATGTGACCGTGTAACTCGAGTCGACCAGAGAACATAATTAATGGATACAAGCTAAATAAAAAAAAAGTCAAAATAAATATTGCACAGTACAACTGGATACCACACTGTAAACATTTAGAGTTCATTCTAAAAAAAGTTGGGTACAATAGGATTCCTGAATATGGTGAGCTGCTGGTAAAATAGTGCATTTTGTTGATGGTCGGAGCGAGCTTTTACCAGCTGTAATATCTTTCAGTGAACATTGTCATACGATAAAGGTGTCAACAAAAAGAACAAGAAACTAGTAAACATAGATAACGCTACAATCAATCATAAGAAGAAAATCGGAAACAAACACGAAGCCTAGTGAATGGTCACAAGAAGGCAAAATATAGTCTTGAGCATAACGAAAGTTTTTCTTGACACATTTCAACAAAACCTATGTATGTTCCAACACATATTCATGTGATTTTGACATATTATTTTGTTCCCTGGTTTCAGTCACCTTTTAGTGCCCTTTGTAACAGGTTTTGAATTCCTTACTTGATAATGCTGATCAAGATGAAAACCAACATTGTTAAAGTAAATTGAATATATATGTATGATCGGTTTCATCGCTTTTGTTTGTTTGGTTAAAACAAATTTAATTGGTGGTTTAAAGCAAATTATATGATTTTTTAGATAAGAAGAGCTTGATCCCTTACTGCCATAGTGAGATTTGAACTTAAAGGTCATCAAATTTCAAACTCGCCAAAGGGGAAATAATTAGTACAGCAAAAGTGATTTTGTGTACAAGAAATCGTATATTTTCACAGTTTTGACCTTAAAGATATAAGTTAAATTTCACTAGTCTTCCAAATTATCCGAAAATTGGTTTAAGCAATTTAGGTAATGAATGAGAGGATAAAATGCAATACATGTACCTTCAAAATGATGTTTCACAATAATACAATTCGACTTATTTGACCTTAAAGATCAAGGTGAATATCACTAGTTTGTTAACCTTTCCGACTACTTTAATGACACAATATGTGCATCGAAATTTTAGGAAAAGTATGCCCACTTAAAAAGTGACGGTGTTTACAAGAATCACTCTATTTCCATATATTAACTATGAAGATAAAGTTAAAGTCACCAACTCATGCTTGATTTAAAACATAAGGACAATTTCGAACAATTACGAAATTTTGACTCTCATGATGCCCAAAAGCATGTTGTCCCTTCCACAATACAGGTCACTGTGACCTAATTTCCATTTTCTTCAGATATTTTATAAGGAAACCTCCTTATGGCAAATTGTTATGATTTGTGCCATGCGAATGGACAGAAGGACAAGGGAAAAAAAACCAACACATAACTCATCGGGAATGAAAGTCAACACAGCTGAAAGCAAGCAACGATTTTCGATGTCATGAAATAAAACGAGTAGATGCAGGTGTTTCGTCCCAGAGGTCATTGGTATGCAACACACGGATTTCATTACAAATGGCACAAAAAAGACTAACTAGTTCGGTGTACCGATTGTTCCGAGGGAAACAATAAACGATGTATGTGCAACTGATTTGAACTAGGGACCCATTGGTCTCGACGCCGACATGCAGCTGAATTTGTCTTTTAGGATATTTTTAAAGATTTTTTTTTTTCAGAATGACAGCCCTGTGACCTTAACCAATTACATTGTGACCTTAAAATCTGAAAACTTATTATCCTTGAACCGCATAATTTAGATTATTGTAACAATTTTTTAAAAAGGGGGTCTAGTGATCTTGACCTCTGACCAGGTAACCTCAAAATCTTCAGATTTCCTCACTTAAGGCAAGTAAGCCATGTGTGAAAGATAGAAAGTTTGAGATGAAAGGTTTGATTTACAGTGCATCCACAATCTTTTTAAAAATGTGGCTCTAGTGGTGGGTCATTATCAAATCAAGGTTGAAGCCAATCTGTCTATGCAAAGCAGATTCATCAAACACAAACTAATTTGTGAATGGATGGGCCCTGTGACCTGGACCTTTGACCCCATTACCTTTATAGAATCTTTCCTTTATGACAGGTGAGCAATATCTTGAAGATGGAAGATTTGTGATGAAAAGTTTGGCTTGAAATGAATACACATTCTTTTTTAAAGAAATTGATCCTGTAACCTTGACCTTTGACTGCTTGACCCAGCAATCGACCGGGTTCTTACTTTAATGGTGAGCCATATATATATTAAGCTTGAAACCAACATGTCAAACTAAACAGGAGTAATCATTTGGAAACCAAATCGAGAACAGATTGCCCCTGTGATCTCTACCTTCGACCTTGTGACCCCAAATTCATTTTTGCTTTTACTGGCAAATCAGCTCAATGCGCTGGGTTGAAAGTTTGGGATGAAAAGCTTGGCTCAAAATGCAACCACGATCTTTTTTTTTTTAAATAAATGAGTCCTGTGACCTTGACATTTAATATCATGACTCAATAATTATACAGCTTTTTGCTTTAGTGATGGGCCATATGTAAATCAAGTTTAAAAGCCATGTGTCAATCCAACTTTGAGTTATCATCTGAAAACAATTTGTGTGGATGGACGGATGGACAGACAGACGAACAGACAGACAGACAGGTAGACAGGGTGATTACTATAGGGCATCCACTTACGATCAATAAACACACCAGGATATGGGATCTGTAATCACAGCTGAGAAACTGACATGATTGTTGTAATTTTATGGTAAAAAAAAATTGAAAAAAATTCGTTAAATTTAAAAAAAATACAGATGGCGCCACCACCTTTAGGAATTGACAAAACTAGTTATTGTCAATATTCAAGGCAAGATTCATGACAATCCATGCAATAATTTCAAGATATTGGAGGTTTTGTTTTAAATGTTTGATTAAGCTGAGCTAAAACTCTATCACAGTGTTTTTTTTATAGTAGGAGTAGCCAGAGCTAACCACATATGTAAGAGACAAAAGTAAAACAAGTGACCCATGGGTCATGACGCTCAGCCGACTGACATGTTGACACTGACCTTGCACAGTCGACTAATTAGGATTATGTAGGTGGCATCATCGTTCATGCATATTAGCTTAAGTTCATCACGACCCATATGCATGCCAAATTTTATGACAGTACGTTCAGTTGTTTCTGAGGGGTTTATCAATTTGTGTGCATGTTGATTTATTTATATAAATTATACCTCGTTACTTTGAGAATATATAGGTCACAGCGCCCTAATTTCAGGTTTCTGAGGAGAACTTTTGACGAACTCTCAGGATGTCATGTAAGAAGATTCAAACAGTATCACATTTTCAATTATTCTGGAGGTGTTTACATGCACCAAATCTCGGAGTAAATGGGAAACAGCGACCTCATTTCAGGTCTCCAAAGAACTATTCATGGACCTCCCTTGGTGCAAATTTAAAAGATTCTAGGACCAATGGTTACGATTTGTCTAAAAATAAAGAAAAAAAAACCTAACTAAATATGAAAAATACAGGTGGCACATCAAGTCTGGGAAAACTGATGAAACCGTCCATGATCAATATACATCTAAAGAATCATGGTGATTAATGCATAAGTGTTTCAGATACTGGAGCTATTGTAACAAATTTTCCATTTCTCTGGGGACTAATTCTGAGCCCAAGAGCTCGGAGGATATGGGTAATAACGACATAAGGAGACTTTTCATGGACATTCCAGCATGTCAAGTAAGAAGATCCTATGTCCAGATTTGTGCCTTCCTAACGGACGACGGCACTCGTAAAGGTCTCAAAAATAGAGAAAAAATGAATAAAAAATCGAAAAATACGGATGGCGCCAAAAGTTTACAGAAACTGATGAAAACTCCATGATCAATATGCATGCAAAAGATCATGGTGATCAATGCATTAGGCATTCAGATACTTTAGCTTTTGTAACAAATTTTCCACTATTTGGGGGGGGGGGGTACTTATCAGCCCCATGCTCGGAGGATAAGGGTTACAGAGACCTTATTTTAGGTTTACTAGGAGCCATCCTGCATGTCAAGTAAAAGATTCTAGATGCAGTGGCTACGAATTGTGCTCCTTTTAACAGACAACCGCATCTTAAAAGGTTTCAATAATAGAAAAAACAAAATGCGTAAAAATCGAAAAATTACAGGTTGCACCACCAGTCTGTAAAAACTGATGCAACACTCCATGATCAATATGCATGCAAAGAATTATGGTGACCAATGCATTAGTTGTTCAGATACTGGAGCTTTTGTGTCACATATTTCATTATTCTTTGGGTACCTCTGAGCCCCATAGCTGGGGGGGATATAGGTAACAGAGGACCAATTTCAGGTTTCATGGGGTTTTTTTTCATGGGCCTCCCTGGATGTAAAGTGAGAAGATTCCGGGTCCAGCGGTCATGATTTGTGCCCTGTTAATGAATGGACAGACGACCGAACGGACGACGGTCAAAGAGTGATCGCTATAGCTCAGATGACATACAGTCATCAAATTCGAAATTTTGAAATCATACTTTGCTTGGACAGCCCAATGGGTTAATCATTAGATAGGAAAGCGATTTGAGTGGACTGCAACAGATATAAGGATAAAAACCGAATAAGCAAAAAATGGTCAGCAGAATAAGACCCCACTGATTTATAATGTAGGTCTATGGGGTGTTCAATGGCACATAGGTGACACAATGCATGGATAAAGTAATCGGTGAGTAAGTGGTCAACGTTGAACAAATAATTCAACATGCGACAGCAAAGCATGGAACCATTTTGTTAATAAGTGCTGTTTTAATATATAAGGTTGTAACGGCATTCCCGTGCTAAAAATCAAATTTGCAAATCATCCGTAACCTCCACCAAAAGGTACATCAAATGACCAACAAAACTTGACTAGTAATATGGGAAATATGACAAATAAGCGTGGTAAAATGGATTTAAGCACAACAACAGAGGCATCGAACTTACCTTCGATTCTATCCCTACAAATAGCAAAGTGTATAATAATTGACAACACAGCATACACACAGGATACCTGATAACTGCACACTGATATATACTTACTGTGTTAGGATTTCCCAGTCATGTGAGAGAATTTAAGACAAAGTATGCCAAAAACCAAACAAAACACTGATTTTTTCGATAACAAATAAAGTGTTGTTGATTGAAAAGAAAGTTCATTTTTTTTCAGGACAATCGTTAAACTCTACACGCCTAAATTAATAATAATACGTTTAATGGCGGAATATATGAAACAGTCAAAGAGAAAAAAAACTCTTGTTTAAGGGCTAAACAACGAATCTGTTGACTTACGAGTACGACCATGTGAATGCAGCACTTCAGTGTCCAGCTTCTAGCCTTTCTTTAAATTGTTGGTTTTTGAGATTTTTAAAAACAGCGGGAATAAGCTGTTTAGTTTTAAAATCGGGCTCTCTGGCCTATCGGCCACGTTTCTCAGTTGACTGGCTTGACTATATCTTAAAATCCATGTATCATGTATCATGTTTATCGGACTATGAGTGAAAGATTTTCTTCAAATTTATGTCTGTATATATATATATATATATATATATGTATATATATATATATATATATGTATATATATATATATATATATATATATATATATATATATATATGCATAATGCGTAAGTTGGCAGTTCTAAGTCTGTGCTCTCTCTCTGAACATCTCTCTAACTTCTGTGATCACGCCTTTCTGCCATAAGCTGTACAAAGTTCAGAAGTAATAAGGTCTACACAATATACAAACTATTTTTGTCGGTTCTTGGTCTCACAGACCGGTGAAGTTTCTACAACCGATATCATATACCAAGAGAGGAAACTATTGTTTCTATCCAAAATATGTGATTGTGCAGACAATATTTAAAAAAATACATGCATACTCAGTTCCAAACTTAATTTAATTATTCTTTTTTTTTTAAATTTAAATAGTAATTCTAATATTTCAACATATTTCATTTATGATTTTCATCTTTCTGTCAAATATCATACTGGTGTAAATATTATGTAATTTTAATGTTGCATTTCAATTATCAGTTTCAAAAAGTGGCCAAATATGAAACATTCAGAAGCAACCTGTATCGTACACCATATATACCCCTGTACACCTGAACGTTCTCCAGCTATATCCAACAGTATACTGTCCATAATTATCTAGATGTTCCAATCGACTGACCTGGGATAATTTAAAAAAAAATAAAATTACTTACGCTCATCCAGTGTGAAGAACATGGCATGTGAATTTACAGAGACTTTTAGGAAAAACACCAAGAACAAACAACGACGAAGAAATGGGGGTCGAACCATCTCTCTGAAATGTACCAAGACAAAAGATTACTGAGAAGGAAAAGTGTAAATATGAAATAAACGGGCGTTCATCAGGCAAATATACAGCATATTGTATCAGAAGTTTAACGTCGCATTGTTTTCAGTTAACTCTATATAGTTACGATTTATTTAGTTGACCTGGTACAGCGGTCGCTTATGTTTAAACTTACAACAGCGCTACACATTGGCATATTGCTAATCCTATACATACGGTTGGACGAGGACTATGACCACAGCTTTCCCCTCTCGGTACTGTGTGTTCGTCTCAGGCAACAGCGGTAGGTCGCCACTCCCACTGGTTTAAATAAATCTTTGAGAGCAACAACGTGTTTCCTGTTGTAACCTGGTTTCATGATTCACGTTGACTGGTCTAGGCCACCACAGATCACTCTCTGCGTGTAGAACCAGCTTCACTATTTCACTCAAATTCAGTCCTCATAAGCAGCGATTGGACTGAGTATTCCACATTAACTTCAGCGGATCTAACCATTTGTACATTGTAACATTTCTTGACATTACATGCCTGTGGACGGACACCAGCGCTGAACTCAAACTTGTCCTGTTCTCTGTCTCAGAGAGAGGTAAATCCGCATGAATAACTCCAAGCATTGTGGACGGGGTATGGCAAACACTTATTACACTGATAGCAAATAGATCCTTTGAGATATCGGAAGTACCTCGGATAACATGACACCGGCACATGCATCTCTGAAAATATACAGTCAAGGTATGAGTAGACAATACAAAAAAATCACTGTTGTCTTGATCGATTACACAAGAAAACATGGTAAAGGGTTGCATGGCCATTGAATATATATAAAGAAATGTCATCGTGTTAAGTCACATTGCCTCCCAGGGGATGCGTGTCATGAATTACTGGTGTAAACACGAATCAGAATGCCGATGATACCTCCAACGAAGAGATTGTCATGTACAGGTGTTTGGGCTTAAATGTATCATGAACGAGTTCTTTGTGTGATGGAATGATATATATATATATATATAAAACCCCGACTGAAGGTAGAATTTAAACCTATCACGCACTACGTCATCACCATTTAAAAAGAAAATAAAGTTAAACACTGAGCAGATCAATCTATAGAGAACGGAACACGGAATACAAATACCCATTTTATAAGTTTAATGAGAATGGAATATCACGCCCCACTCGGCGTAATGTGACGTAATGTGTTATAAGTTTATCACAACATGAAATCTGCAATGGATCTCAGTGTATTACTCCGGAATCGTAAAATCTGAATTAATTTGGCGGACCTAGTTTTGTCAGAAGTGTGCGCTTTGGAGTTAGCTTTCTAGTTACTGGGATGTCGATAGAATCGTTTAACACAACCCAAAACACTTATAGAACATCAGAAAGTTCAAAATACAACTTGCCAAGACAGGATATTTGTGGTTGGATGATTTGTCGTGAGTTAGAATGACTGCAGTGTCGTGAGTCTCATGTAAATTTGGCTTCCCACAATTTGTGCTTTGGTGTACCGATATAGAAATACCTTATGTCACAATATCGTGTTTCTTGGCAGTATAAAACACCTCACGCACAGATACCGAACTAACATGTATACATACACCGTGCAAGAAACTAGTATATATATACATATATATTAATATATATATATATGTATATATATATATATATATATATATATATATATATTGTGTGTGTGAGAGAGAGAGAGAGAGAGAGAGAGAAAGAGAGAGAGAGAGAGAGAGAGAGAGATTGAAAGAGTTGGAGTGTGTGTAAGAGGGCACGAGGCTGGCATTAACGATTGCATAGAATTTACAGTAATCTTCAAGAGCAGATATAAGAATGAAATATCGTTTCCAAGATGGGCTAAGATCAACTGGATAAGGCCTGCATGTAGTCATAATATTGCTGTGTAGCGTATAAATTATTAATGGTCAAATTTTCCAGTTCGTTTTAATAAAATCTATTTATTTTACTTATATTATTTTATATTCTTTTCTAGAAAACTGTTACAGTAATATACATAGCTAGTAATACGATCGTATATGGGAGTCAGTCTGCTGGATGAAAATCAAAAACTATTTAAGGCTTTTTATATACAGACAGTTTTCACTGGCAGTGGATAAAATGTATATATAGACCATGGCATAAAACCTATGGGTGAAACAGTATTCATATTTTTAATTTGAATACGCTCGGCCATTTTGAATGAGACCTCAATATATAGATTTATTATTATTTTTTTAAATGACGAGTGTGTGTGTGTGGGTGGGGGGGGGGGGGGGGGTCGATGTGCTCCAGGGTAATGATTGGCACAAATGACCAACCATCTAAACCCATCCCCCTGGAGTTCACTTAGTACAGTTCAATCGCAGTTCAGTCGGTACCCTTTTCAAGAAGCCATTTGATTTCAGAATAATTTTAAATTAAATACAAAGCTGTTTTACGGACCGAATAATTAAAAATTTAATACAAAGCACACAGTATCTTGATAATGCTGAACGTGGTGAGTGGGAGAAGTGTGACTGCATGACATCCATACACACCTTTCGTCAGTTGTTGATGGTCATATGATGCCATTTGTTTAAAGCTATTCGGACATTTCAGCCGAAAAGAAAATGAAAAGCTGTTATATAATATTTGCGTCAAGATGGAGTTTATAAAACCAGTTCGAGGTGATGATAGTTCTAAGACGAGCAATTAACACGATTATCCCTTAACATGTGTATAATGTCGAGTTTAAATAAAATAAGCAACATCGGTCGAAAGATGTTGACATTAATCCCAATTCCCTCAGGTGTTTCACCTTTTGACAAAAAATACTTTGACATAGAGTATCTTAAAACTATCAAAGTTTGTATTTATTGATTAATGTGCTTTGGGAAATGGATTTTTGGAGTCAAAGTTTGTTGAGCATTTTAGAGGCAACTGTATATATGTTTAAATATTTTCTCGTGTAAAGTTTATACTTTAGTTGTATATTTAGTTAAAAAAACATTAGGCAGTGCACGACACAAGGCACAGCGAAATATGTGCGGCGTCAGGTCGCTGGTGTGGATATCACTGTTTACAATGGAGCTTCGATACCTGGATACAGTGGTCCGCAGTTGTTTCATTTACTGGTCCCGCGCCGTAGGAGAGAGAACAAATATAAAGGCCCACGTCCGTCTGTCCTGCCAACCTTATCAAATATCTCTGAAACCCCTGCTAAGGTCTTCATCTTATTGTGCAGATGAATGCATCATATTATAATTACCGACAGGGGGCGTCATCTCTGTAGAAATACCTTGTCCAGGCATGGTCCAAAATGTTTTTTTTTTCCTATTTCCTTAAGATGAATAATAAATATGAACACTTTAGCCTTCAAATAATCATGTTGTTGTTTCCTGAAGTTTCCATAAGAAATTGATGACTACGAAATTTCATAATTTCACGTCTCTTCATAAATAGTGCAAAATTCGTTACTTTGTTCCTGCGCCATCAGCCATGACCAAATTTAGCACTCATGTTGATCAAGTGACTGCCATGCGATTTTGGCTTACAAATGGCACTACCTGTGGTGGCTCTCCCTATAAGGAAAAATGGCATTTTCTGCTTATTCCTGAATATATCAGAAACATTAAAACTGAAACTTCCATATTCCCATCATGGTTAATTGTAACGTATCTAATCAGTTGCGTGCCATACGAACATTGAACATTCAGTAATTGCTCCTTCATAATATCACAAGTCTACCAATCACAATTTAAATTTTCAGGTGTTTTCATACTAAACCACTGAAAGTCCAGTTGTTAGCATAAAATGTTATATACAAAGCGTTATAAAAAACATAACAGCAATTTATTTTGGAAAACAGCTGAAATGACATTTTATCATACTGTTTGTTTCTGTAAACTGTAGGTCTTTACACGTCGGTCTCTTGTTCGATTCTATGTACTTTACAATATAATTTCTCCCATCACTCCCGGTTAAAAAATAATCTGTTTGTCTTATGCATGTATCCATTTTAAATAGGATACTTTTCAAGGTTTTATGGATAATAGGTCATCACTGAATTCACTCTTCCCAATTTAAACACACAGAGAAGGCTCCGGCTTTGATGGATGAATGGATAAGTGAATGGACAGTGATAAAGGGAGATTTGGGAACACTATGATGGCTTGATGGATGAATAAATAAGTTTTATTGGATATTCCGGAAAGCAATCAATTAACATTTAAATTCACTTAATCAATAAAATCACAAAATTTAATTGGCAAAACAAGTGACATTTATTATTTAATAAAATATTAGAGCCTTCCTCACGTTAAAAAAAAATCTATTAATAACTAATTATTCACCCCGAAAGGCAGAACTAACAAGTCACCCTTGACATCAGAATCTGAAATTTCAGTATTGGGAAATGAAAATTGTTTTATATCTTCTCTGTAACTGCTGATGAACGTGCATAGAACGGAAAAATGCCATACACCAAAAATGTTGGTGTCATCTTTCAAAGCAATCTCAGGTCAGCTTAGGGGCGATAGGTGGCGCTGACGCTACTGCCTCGTCCCATGCTGTCAGGCGCGGTTCCCTCACAGAAAAACATGTATGGTTGGTTGTATACAGGAAGCAAATAATCCAATAATAAAATAACGTGAACAAGCGGCGAATCTTTTCATGTCAGGGGTAATGAAAAGATTCGCCGCTTGTTCACGTTATTTTATTATTGGATTATTTGCTTCCTGTATACAACCAACCATACATTTGCACATTTTACAACATATTAATACAACATGGCAGGGGTAATGTTGTATTAATATGTTGTAAAATGTGCACTAACGTTTTTGGGGAAGTGGGGAACATCATTATATGTATTTTAATCGTCACCGGAGCGGCCTAGCAAAAAGAAATTTATGTCGCGGGTTATTTCTTGTCACGAACAGCTCTTTTATGGGAGGACCACATGATTCAACCCACGTTACGGACTGTATAATATACATATAAACATATATGACGCACACGGTATGTGATAAAACATATTACTCCTTAAAGGGGCCTATTCCGATATCTCACGTCTATTAAATAAAGATAATCCCATGATCCTAACGTTAAAATAGGCCAGAAACCGTGGTCTCCACTATGCAAATGCTGTTCATTTTGTTCATATCCACTTGTTTATAACATGTTTATAACAATTTCATTCAACAATTACATCTTGCGCCAAGTCAGACGAACCAGATACTGAGTAATGCAAATGGCTTTGAGCAGCTATTGAGCTTTGAGCAGCTAGCGAGCTTTGAGCAACTAGTGAGCTTTGGGCAGCTTGTGATCTGAGCAGCCAGCGAGCTTTGAGCAGCTATAGTGAGCTTTAAGCAGCTAGCAAGCTTTGAGCAGCTTGCGAGCTTTGAGCAGCTAGTGAGCTTTAAGCAGCTAGTGAGCTTTGAGCAGCTAGTGAGCTTTGAGCAGCTAGCAAGCTTTGAGCAGCTTTCGAGCTTTGAGCAGCTAGTGAGCTTTAAGCAGCTAGCAAGCTTTGAGCAGCTAGCGAGCTGAGCAGCTAGTGATCTTTGAGCAGCTAGTGAGCTTCAAGCAGCTAGCAAGCTTTGAGCAGCTTGCGAGCTTTGAGCAGCTAGTGAGCTTTGAGCAGCTAGTGAGCTTTGAGCAGCTAGTGAGCTTTGAGCAGCTTGCGAGCTTTGAGCAGCTAGTGAGCTTTAAGCAGCTAGCAAGCTTTGAGCAGCTAGCGAGCTGAGCAGCTAGTGATCTTTGAGCAGCTAGTGAGCTTTACACTTCCACACATATGCAATCAAGCACCTACAGTTACAAGGTTTCTCTGTTTGTCAACATTGGTACATATACCGTATGACTATAACAGTTTGTAGGTAACCAAGTTTGTACAGCCATGATAGAGGCAATATAAAAAAAAACCTTCTAAGCAGGAATTACCCACAGTTCAGTAATATATACCAGAATAAACCAGGGATCTCATAAACTCTGCAGATAAGGCATGTGAATAGCTGGCTTCGACATATTAAATGTACGACCAGTGATATTTAAGTACCCTGAGAGGATGCATATATTGCGATACTGCTGAGCACGAGTTATGTTTTGTCATGCAGTTTTCTGTAGAAACATCTAAACCTCATTCAGATGACAATGACCTTAATCACATTCCTTAATTACCTTAACCATACCCGTCCGTTACAATCTACTTCTTGATTTTCCCACTCATGATAATAATAACTATAATAATAATAGCAATAAGATGAACAATAATAATCGCCGTTAATACAGTTTTGTCAGAAGCGGATCCATAGGGGGGGGGGGGGGGGTCCAGGGGGCCCGGACCCCCCCTTTTTCATTAGAAACAACGTTTTTTAAGAACTTCAGACAAAATTTTGCCGCCTGGACCCCCCCTTTTTCAGACCTGATGACCTTTTTCCAAGGTTTTCCTTTGTCCTCCTCGGTTGGACCCCCCCCCCTTTTTTTTAAATCCTGGATCCGCCCCTATTTTGTTTCTAAACACACAAGAACAGTTTCTACAAGGCAATGCTGGTTAGGGAAATGCCCCTGCTAAGACAATACCTAACACACCTGGACCCGACAACTATTGTACAAAAAGGATATGCGCTTTTGATCCCTAATCCATGGACCTTGCCTTTCCAGACCGCATCATTGTTCTCGGAATCTTCATTAATGCAACTCACGGTTGCAAGCACCTTGTACCTTGTCGTTAAGAAATAAAAATAGCAGTTGTTTATTGAGTAAAACCATAAGATTAGTTTATATATATATACAAAAACACAATATCCACCATACACAATTTTTTTTGTTAAATTAAATAGCCAAATACTTCCTAAAAATAAATCTAAAGAAAAGATAATTCTCAAAATAAATATTTAAACAAATATCAATGTATATCTACTTTAAAAAACTACATACCCACAAATAAAATATACATTATAAATATTATAAATAAAAATATGATATATATTTATAATAAATATATATTTATGTATGTGATATTTATAACCCTAATTATACTTTTAATCATGATTATATTTATGATTACAAAATATATATATAATAAATATGTTTGATACTATATTTATGATAGGTATATATATATATATATATATATATATATATATATATATATATATATATATATATGTATATTCATATATAAAAGTGTACTTTATTTTATTATTGATAGGTCTCAAGAAAGCTTAAAATTCAGCTGGACACCAGAGTCGAGGTAACAATGCAGTGACGAGACCACAGCTTATATATTAGGCGCAGGTGACCTTTGGATGTGGCCCTCGACCATGCGCAATTGTTATGAGGGCTGATGACATTTTTAAAGCAATGGCTTGTTTCAGTTCAAATGTGGCTTTAGAATCCCGCACTGTTTAAAGACCGAGAAAGTAATGATAAGAGAGTATAACCCAAAATGGCTGTTAAAGGACTGAATTCTTATTTTTACCAATAACTGCTGAATTAAATAAATGTGGGGATTGACATCTCAAGCACGAGCGGAACATATACACACACACCTACCCCCTTCCCCCCACACACACACATAAGCAGGTATATGTCCTCATTCGGTTTTCCCCTGTTATTGGCTATTATACCCTTTCCGTATGTAAATTACCAAATAGTAGTAATATAGTGGAGTCCACGCCATCTGATTCCGAGTGCAAGTCCGAGTCCACGCCATCCAAGTCCGAGTCCGAGTCCAATACAAATATCCATGAAAGCAATTTAAAATGGAAATTTCAGATTATCACTTAAATTTTAAGTTAGTTTACAAATATGTTTACTATAATGGTAACTTACATTTATACTAGCTCCCGATACTGAGCAAAGCTTGGTGTATATATTATTATTATATTACAATATTCGGTCACTACTTCGCACATGTACATAACTCTTATAATATGTGACAGAGTTGTTTTCGAGATGGACTAGCCCAGATTTGTACAACCTCGTCTTCACTAACAATCCAGCTCCCTCCATCTGTCGTCAACCCACCCACACTGGTTATCCCCAAGTGAGGAGTAATAGGTATAGCTCAGATGGGCTATGTAGCGGTAAAATTCTGTTCCAAAATATTATCACGAGAAAATCTGTTACATCTAATTAATATTGTGCCAAAAGTCACTCATCACTACATCGCTCATATTACAGAGCTAGCGCAAACAGGACAAGGAGCGAACGATAGTGGCGGTCGGCATATGAGTGTACGACCTTCGAAATATATGGTCAAGTTCAATAATAAATATTGGATACAAATCAATCACCTATTTGTTTTACAATACCCAAAGGTCAGTTTAATAAAAACTTTAACCCAAACACAATCCAAAGACTATTTGTCTTCACTCGGAGTCATGACATATAAAAACAACATGACACCGGCTTCCATTGTCAAAACTGGGAGCATAGCGGTCAAAGCCGGGAGATCGTGAGTTTTTATATATTTTACGATCGACCCCAGCTATAGGATGAGCGCTCTGTAGAGTTTAAAGGGAGACTACTCCCACAGCCATGTTTCATTTTAAAAAGGCCAGTCCGCTTTTATGTCACCCCGTAACAAAATCTAAAATTACATTTTATTGTTGTTCAAAGTTGTTGAACATATAATTTCTGTGAAATGATAATATGGTATAATCACAAGTATAAAGAAACAATGTTTTTTTTTTTTCAGAGCACAGTCTAACCAAGTATGGAAGTAACACGCACTAGGATAAAAGAAAAAATTAAC
The DNA here is from genome assembly GCA_026874595.1 of Sipunculus nudus. NCBI lineage: Eukaryota > Metazoa > Annelida > Sipuncula > Golfingiida > Sipunculidae > Sipunculus > Sipunculus nudus. The sequence continues at coordinate 3,170,786 of CM049317.1, forward strand.
ACTTCTTCATCAACGAGTCTTTTCCTCAGATAAATCAATTAATAAACATCTTAAAGGAAGTTTTTGTTAATATTTGTTGTGGGTTTGTTCAGTGGTGGACTCCTAAGATGTTTACATTGAGGAGTGGGCCATGTGTTTCAATAGTGTAGTGTCGGTGTACTCATTTATCTCAAGAGATTTGTTTGTGAATAAACAAAATTAGTTTGTTCTGTAAACTGGAGTTGCCTACAGCACTTGGATCCTTCACACAGGACTGCTTAATCTGTATTCAATTTTTGGGAATTCTGTAAGTTTATGCATGTTATAATATGTCGTCTAAAGTTTCTGTGTCGTGTTATCTGATGGTCCTATGTTAACCCTTGACCTCCCACATATCGCTTCAGATACTGCATATTTCGTGCAGAAAATAATATCAATGTCGACTTATATAGCTATTTTGATAAACCCAGAGTTCGTTTGTTTTAAACATATATGTATAGGTTGCCCGTTAAAGATTTAGATATGTAGGCCCTGAGCCTGTGGTTAGAGTGCTGTAATATGATATTGTAGGAACACATGCCTCTACTTGGAAACGATGACGACAAAACGGGTTACACAAGTGTAAGCTCAGGAGATATGCACGGGAATGGTTCGGAAGTGAAGGTTTGATAAGAGCACGGGTCGAATATGAGAGAAAAATACTTGGAGCAATCACTATGTGGCTGTATCTGTGGGAACATTAAGGTGCCAATAGCTCGGTATATATCAAGAAGAAGCCTCGGTAATGCTTTTGGGATTACCTCATCTCTAAAGTACAGCAGGGTACACATTTATTTGATTAATAAAGACTACAAGATATATTGAACTTAGGTATCAGATTTGGGACAGTTCACAACAACCTATAATGTCTTTATGTACTTCATGTGTAACATCAGAAAGAAAAGAGAGCATGCATTGCTGACTCCACGAGGGAATGTATTCTATGAATCTGGCAGAGTCACTGCAATCAGTCGTCTAATTAGCTGTTTTTTATGCTAGACGTATATAGAGCAATCTTTTCATCATAAAGGAGTCGTCATAAGTGATGTGTACCCCTAAACCAGTACTGTGAAAAGTAAACTTTATACTTAGCATGGAACCAGTGAAACTTGAGTTACATGTTTATTTCGTTTAGATAATGAACGCGGAAGTGTCCCATTGATACACAAACGTGTCGACTGTTCTATGACATTTAGTGTATGGTTAAAGGTTGCAAACTGCAGAAAGTAACCATGAGGTATGCTGTCTGTTTCCGATGAATATTATTTGTACTGAAATGCCGCATGTAGGATTTCATATCAAATGAGACATATGTCGGAGAAAGAAGGGTTCAAAATCAAGAATCATGCGGTTACAATGACCAAATAACTTCCACTCCCAGACCATATACACTGAATTATGGTGTCGGATCGGTTTACGCAATATCCACGAATAGTAACCACGATATCGCATCAGTGTTTAATTGTATAATACAGCACCAGTTGACCCTTTTCCAGCCAACATTGACAAATGTAGTTTATTTTGTTGTTTTCTTTTCATAATCTGTGCAAAATATGTAAAATTATCTTTTCACTTTTAACTGTTTGTACCCTAACTAGTTTATAAATCATTAAACCATAAATAAGAGGTGTATGTATTTGAATCATTCCTTTAATCATTAAACCATAAATAAGAGGTTTATGTATTTGAATCATTCCTTTAATCTGAATACTTCATCGAGAACATAGATGAATAATTAACAGCATCAGGTTGCTTGGTCTTTTAAACATATTGACAGGCACATCTTTTGTATAAAGACATACCTCAAACTAGCTAATGCCCTTTTCGTTTCAGCGTCCCTCTAACCAGGCCCATTTTATTTTGGTCGATATGCGAAAAGGTTTCCTATTTCGTACCAAATACCACTACAAAATAAATCAGTTCAAGGAAAGCTAGGATTTACGATGGGGGTGGACGGGAATGCCAGACAGCGAAGGGTGGGGTGGATGTAGGTGGCTGTAGGCATACGTGTTGCAAAAAGTGGTGCACACGCGTATACTGCATTTGCGTATATTGTGTCCTCGGTTTCTTATTTATCTCATACACATTTGATTCAGAAATATCACGTCCCCGGGAAGGTAGTATTCCTATGTATTACTTTTCGTAGATGAATGTGGACAGTGATGAAACTTGACGTGAACATGACTTGCATTTTAAACCAAAATTTTACTCTATATCAGGTTTTAACAGATATCTAGAACATCTATATATATCTTGTGTTTGTGGGATTTTTATTTTTTTAATATTACATGCTCAATCAAATGGGAAGGGGATAGATGTTGGAGTGGTGGGTGGTCCCTTACGGAACCCCCCAACTTCGATGCCCCAGTTAGAGCTTTCAACCGTCAAACCCTAATACATGTACAATCACACAGTCCTATATTAGTCCTCATCGCTGGGAGTCACCGAGGACATTGCGTAAAAAAAAGGCCTACTCTGTTTGGCTCTAGCCATTATGACACAGAAAGGCAACTAGCCCTGGCAGTGCTTGTGTCTTTTCTGCCTAAAATGTTCTTTTTATAGTTCTGCTATGTTCGTTGTGAACGTGTTCCACAAATTACTGCCATTTTACAGCTGTTTTCAATTTCACCGGCGTCCTGTGGATGTTTCATATATAAACACACACACACACACACACACACACACACACACACACATATATATATATATATATATATATATATATATATACATATATATATTCTAATTATAGAAAGATGCACAATGATAATAATGACATAAATAACGATATAAACCTCAGGTTATTCATCCCATCTTTATGGTGTTCGCCGTCCGTTCCTATGTCTGACAACCACCTGTTTGTTGGGAGATGTACGGTCAGGGCAACAGGATAGGGCAATAAAGTTACGGGAACAGCTTGGACAGCAAGGTTGGAACTTAGAGTACTATCCTCCTGTGTGTTACATCTTCGTGGTTAATCATTATGTTTGTTGGGATACATGCTAGTACACGGTCAAGATTCTAACTTGCACGGGGTGCATTTTGTACGATGTGGTCAAAATTCAACTTAACCTTTGTAGCACAAGAATACATGTAAGCGGTGTATAGTTGTCAAAAGACTAAAATAGTTCATTTCTTCTCGAGATTTGCGGTGCAGCTTTCCACACAGCATGCATGGAATGAGATGCCGTTCTTATATCTATGTAATCCAATACATATACAAGACAGTCGTCAATTATAATCGAATATAGGTACTTGGTTTTACTGTAAGTAAATATATGAGGTATATTCTGAAGCTACTAGGAAGTGTTTATCATGCAGTCAGAGATACCGCTGTCTTAATAAAAGTCTCTTGTAATCGTGAGTTGTTGTGGGCTGTCATACCAATACCATGTCTAACATGAATCTTGTTTGCTTGTGAGTTTTTGTTCTAATAAGTAACCTCGTACGCCGAACATAACCACACATCTCTCTCTGGAAAGAGTTTTTTTTATGATACTTGGTCTTCATTAAAACTGGAAATACAAAGATACAATCTACCTGGTCCCGAGCAAAAACTAGAAAGTACTAAAAGAGCGCAATACTTCCGCAAACGTTAAAATTTGACTGTCATCATTTAGATCAGGAATCAACATTTTATCAATCAAAACATAGTTTTTAATAATATCCACCAGTATAACATAATTGCGATAACGTAATGGCTGCACCATTCTGCCAATACCTCGATGTCACTGCCCCATTTGCTATCTGAAAGTTTATACCTGGCTTATCAACAACCGTCTATAGATAGCTTTAAGAAGAATCACTTGAAGATTGGTCTTATGCCAAAGAAGATATGATTGACATTTTTGGCTGATCAAAGACTTTACAACAGGCGAGTTGACAAGTTGTCCATAAGACGGATTTCATTCTTGGCTAAGTTTTAGGACAAATTAATTAAACTTTCGGCGGTCTGGGTCGATTGTTAAATGGAAAAGGACGCTAAAAAAAAGTCATATGATCGTATCATTATCAGAGAACGTGGCACGACACAATGTCATGTTAACCAAGTGAACATTTATTTAACGTTTAAGGTCATCGCAATGATATCACGTGAAACCAGGGGTATAGTGGGGACAATTGATTTACCATCGTGCCTATGCTGAGATACGATTTAACTAACCAGTTGAACTTAACTTAACTTAACTGGTCTGTTCTTGACCATAGTTTCATCTACAGACACTGAATTTCTATCCGTGTTCCTCCACCGCGGAACTCCGGGACCAAGCAATTCGGCTTAATTGTAGGGTCACCTGTGAACTGGCGCATAACAAAGATTGATGGCGCCAACTACAATCAATTTTGCTCAGTGTTCGTCTGTGCGAAATTTTTGTGAGAATGAAACGTATCTCAGTAGCGGTTTGATTTATCCAACTGAAACGGTGTATGTCCAAAGATCTTGGATACCTCAGTTTCGTACACTGGCCTGGTGGCTCCACCTTCAATCATTTTTTGCAAATTGTTCATCAATTACCATTATTAATGAGATTTATAATATAGTAGAACTGGATAGATGTATCAGCTTGAAATTTTGCACGTTTATATATCTTGTGACTTATAGTGCCACCTACAACCATATATGCGCAAAATACATCTATGCATTTGTTCCAGGAGTTGTTTGAAGTATAAGCCTGAAACTTTGCATGTCAACATATTTTTTATATCTTTATCTTGTTCACACGACTTTTTGTACCACCTACATAATTTATTTTAAGTGTTCGTCCATTTGCATGTTTTACGCCACAACGTATGGAGTTGTGTCATCCTTCATATTATTCAGGACGTTTTGACACCCATAGCCTTAAGTGCTCCTATCCGCATGTACGGTACACAAATAAAAGTGTTGTTTCACAAGTGACAATTTTAAACGGAAATGTTTTCATTAACAAATATTTAGTTAAGGAATTTGATATCGGTCTAACAGTTTTGCTATATATACCAACTTCATGAACGTGGAGAATATGTTTTTCTTTCCTTGTGGATTTTCTTCTATGAAGACCAGTTGAAAACATTAGCGAGAGTATCCAGCGAGAGTTGGAGGGAGCCAGATATTCAAACGACTGCTATTGGCCTTTAAAAAAGATAAATAGTAGGCCAGTTACTTATATCGTTAATTGATTATCTGGGTACAGGAATTCATATTGATTTGATTTTATCAATGTTTTACCTTCACATCCATACACGGCAACCCTTTTCATTTGGTCAAATTTAAGTCAAGTCGTAAAGCCTTTAAAGTGCTATCTAAAGAAAGCTGTGTTCATACTGGATTTAATGATGGGCACTGAAACTGCAACGAAATAGAGAATGAGATCAAGGGTTAACGTTTATGGTTAATGACAAAATCGTGTAGCACCATATATCGGTTATTTATTTCTAGGACGTATAATCAAGTACACCCCACAGTGTAATGTGGCATGTCATTGTTAATTAAGCTCTGAATATATCGCTGAAAAACAGGTTAAAAAAGAATTCAGCATCAAAACATTAATAACCATATTGTTACAGGTGTCTCTTTTATTGTATGCTGTTGACATTCTGTTTTGGTTAGGCTTAAGCCCTTGGCGTCAATTGCCATGGCTTGTAGAGACACAGTGCTCGGTGTAATCCGTACTGGGTGAACCCTGGCGTGTAAAGACACCCGCTCGTGCTATTTTCTGGGCTGCTGGCGCTCTATGAGTGCATGTCATGTATTGTTCTTTAGGCGCGTGTGTATTACGTATTGTTGTATTCAATAGATTGGTCGTGAAATAGAAGTTTCTAGGCTTTGGGTCGAGAAGCTATAAATTTGGGGCTGTGTTTAGAACGGAGAGAGGGAAATTATATTCCAGCGGACACGGTAGAGTGTGAGTCAGTTTGTGGACCTTTCCGATAGTTCCAGCACTTAAAGATATTCTTCGAAATTTGTAACGGATTTTATATATTCTTCAGTTTGCCTTTGGGACTATTACCAGAACTTAAACTTTTGGATTGCAACAGATTGTTTTCGGGATTACATTGGACTATTATTCTCTGAGGAGATTTACGTAAACTGTTCATCTGGATTATATGTTTAAAGGCCTTGTTGAGCTGTGACAGTGGTGGTTTTCCGGAAAAGCCTAGGATCCGGACTCTGGTACTATACACTTTATTTATTACACTGTGTAATTGTATTGATATACTGTTATACTGTTGTTATACTGTGTAATTGTATTGATTTAGTGTATTGTTATGTTATGGTTGTTTTAAGAATAAATTCATTCATTCTAATTTAATTTCCCTAGACATATCCCAACACGATACCACGCTGTCGTCGGTCTGATTAAAACTCTTGGCCGTATCCCAGCCATTGTGGCAAAACCACGAAAAATATAATACACAAAGCAGCTGGAAAGCAAATGAGACCTGGAATGACTGCAATGTATAACGGCTGCGTAAGGAAGGAAGTATACAATTTGGCTGGAAGGCCACAGGGTATTTGCTTAACACGTGTACCGTGTGCAGTGAATTATTATCTTGTCTGTTGGAATTGAGACAAATATGTCTGCCAGTTCAACAAAAAAATAGTTTTAAAATTAATATACTTTTTCATATAGAATTTATTAACCTTGTTTTAAATATATATTATTATAAAACAAATGCAAATGCATTTCTTTCAGACACATTATCAACGTTTATTCCTTCGCGGATAGAGGACAGGGGTACCCTACTTGAACGATAATGGGAATTATAGTGTTGGCATCTTAACGAGTGGTGCTTGGAATTTTGCAAATTCATTGAATATTTTTTTAAAGACCATGGTAAGTTACTGATACGAACTTCTGCCGGTTATAATCATAACCCAAAATAAAGAAAAAAAGGATTATATTTTTCGTCAGTTTCAAAACAAACAAAAAATCCTATTGAGACAATGGCAATGATAATATGACAACTTGGGGTAAAATAACTTAGTTCTGGACTCTTTTGAAACCTTGCATGGTTGTTTGTCGATCTGCCAATGGAGCGTCCACAAACGTCCTCCAATTTAGCATCAACGACTCCTCTGAAACTAACATGACACCCATCAAAGTCAGTTCACATTCCGCAATAACATAAAACATATTTACAGTAACCTCAACTAGTTTCCTTCGGTAATCCACTGGAAAACGTTAAATAGATAATATAACTTCTCTACACCAATATAACATTATCAATTGAGACATATTTCTTTATTTTACTTGTGGTAACTGACATGTGGCCAGCGGTTTGGGGAATCGTACTGAGTGACTAAGATACCCTATGCACCCTGGTTTTTATACTTTTATTAATTTGAATTTTGCTAGTGATAACGATCCCAGGCTAGTTCGTAGGCGATTATATATTTTGCCAAAATTTGATAGATGCTTGCTCGTTTTATTAGCTGCTCCTTGATTTGGAAGCGTCATCTGAGGTGGATGTATGTGAACAGCGTAGGTCAAAGCGTGCATGACGGTCATAGCAGAGTGGCTCTGTTATACAGGCAGTCGTTATGACTAACGTTTTTAGTTCCTCAAGATGGTGGCGCCACCTGTATCTTTTTTTATATTTTCACGCTTTTCCTCCCTATGTTTGAGACCATCATATTACTGCAGTGCTGTAAGTTCCTCAGCTGTATTTTCATCTCGTGTTCTGAAACCTGATGTCCTCCTTAACTGATATTGTTCAAATTATTTAAGACTGGTTGTGCCTGTTGTATTTTTAAATTGTTTGATTTTTTTACAGTTGTCTATCTATTTTGAGACCATCAGCTGCAAGCAACCATATCAGTTTCATATTACCTTTATTTTGGAGACTGTTTAAGGAATTGTGCGAGTTTCCTCCCAAAACTTAAATACATTACCCGGCACAAATTGTAATTACTGGTTCTCCCAAGGAGACCATGACCACGTTTGTATTAATAACAGGCTTAAGTTCAGGTCCCTTAGAACAACCAGAACTATTCACATAAATACATCCAGTATCATAGCTAATACCAACACGTCAGTCAGTTGAGCGTCATGACCCATAGGTCACTTGTTAAAATTAAATATATTTATATATATATATATATATATATATATATATATATATATATATATATATATATATATATATATATATATATATATATACTCTCGTCTCATTCAATATACACATAATCTCGTCACACGTTTTGGTTGTACACCATGCTTTCTGTGCCGAGGTATAAAAAAAGAATGACAACTTTATGGAGGGTTTTCTTTTCCTTAGCTGTGTTAAGAGAGAATGCCGGTCCATTTGTCAAGCTTTGTAAACATGGACCAAAGCCATGGCCAGGCATCAGTCTCAAAGATTGTATTATCAGATTAGCTAGAGGATTACGGATATACCTTATCATTAAGGCCAACTTTTTTTTCAGGGCCGGATGTAGTGTAGATACCTCACTGCCTGTCAAACATATAGCAACAGCACGAACAGTTCTAGCCGTTCATCGGAATTATGAGCACAAGGAATTTACTAAAAGGCCTAAGAGACGTATATATCACAGTCTGTCTTGATGTATAGTTGCCGTGATAATTACGGCGTTGACACGGTGTATGAGATCAGCATGATTCATGTGCGTGCATGTCCTAGCGTGTATGCATACCTCGTAAGTACTCTACAAGCACGATTGACATCCTAAAAATAATTATATAAGAATGGGTCAATGGCCAAAGAAGAAGAAGGGACCTTTGGGTCACTGCGCTCAGCTGAAATTGATTATGAGAATATTTTTACAAAACCTAATTTATTGAAATGCAACAACAGTCATTTTTTGTACACCATTATTTTAGATATATACACAATGGACATGTTTTGAGTTGCCTGTGTACTTGTATGGGCTACATGAAATATGCAGTAGCCTCTCAGTATGACATATTTGTAGAAATTATGGTATTTACACTAAGTGATTGTAATATGCATGTATACTATAAACTTATGACCAATGGGTCTCGAGGCTCATCTGAATTTGTCTACAGGTAATTTTGTTGAGCCCTTTCAAACAAGTGACCAGGGGTCATGGCGCTCAGCTTAGTAGAAAGATATAAACCATGGTTAGAAGGTCCTAGGTGCAATGGTAACGATTTGTTGCGAACAAAAATAGCGGCGCTACTAGTCTGCAGGAACTGATGAAACATCCAATGATGAATGTGCATGCAAAGAATCATGTTGATGATGCATTAATTCTTCAGAAACTTGAGCTTTTGTATTATATATTTAAATTTTAAGGGTTATTTGCCCTATAGCTATAGGTTATTGGTAACAGAAACCTAACTTCAGGTTTCCATGGGGATTTTTAAAGGTTCTCACAGGATGTCAAGTTAGAAGTTTCTTGGTCAAATGGTTACGATTTGTTCCCTGTTAATTGACAACCACATCTTTGAAGGCCTCAAAAATAGGGGAAAATGCGTAAAATTTGGATAAAATCCAGGTGGCGCCATTTGTCTGCAGGACTGATGGAACCCTCCATGATTGATATGCATGCAAAGAATCATGGTGATCAATGCGTTAGTTACTGGATACTAGAACTTTTGTATATTTTTTAAAAAATATTCTGGTACGTACTTCTTGTTCCGTTGCTCGGAGGATATGGGTAACAGAGACCTAAATTCAGGTTTCAAAGGAGAATGTTTATGGATCTCCCTGGATGTCAAGTTAGAAGATTTCAGGTCCAGTGGTTACGATTTGTGCCTGGTTAACGGACGGACAGACGAATGGATCGCTAAATCTTAGGTGACTTTCAGTCAGTTGAGCAAAAATGGGTCCTGTGATCAGTTTGAAGCCAACCTGTCTTTCCAAACTAGTTTTACTATCTAGAAACTAAAAATGTTGATACATGGCCCCCGTGACCTTTACCCTTGATCTTATGACCCCAAAATCCAAAAGTTTCTTCCGGTACTAGCAGGTGAGCAATATTTCATGAAGGAGGAAGGCTTGGAATGAAGCGTAGAGACACAGCGTTCTTTTTTGTTCTAGATGTTTCGGTGAGAAGCTAAAATTGGGGCTGTGATTAGAGCTTAGAGAAAGGAAAATACCGGCGACCACTAAGAGTGTTACCTTCTCGTTAGTTTTTGGACCTGACTGATGATTGTAGTGCTGTCAGATATTTAAAGGATTTTACACGGATTTTTTAATACGGACTGTCTATTTTCTGTCTTTGGGTTATTACTATTTACGTGGATTTTTGGTGTTAAAGGACTCTTGTTGAGCTGTGACAGTGGGTACTCTGGTACTGTACATTTTATTGTTATACTGTGTAATTGTATTGATTTATTGAATTGTAATGTTAGGATTGTTCTAAGAATAAATTTTAATTGTTTTTAACAAAAAAAACATTGACTTCTTTATTCTTTCCGTTAAACATTTCACGCTGCCTAGTGTTACAGAATCTGATTTTTTTTTATCTTCGTAACGATATTTGTGCTAGTCACTATTACGTGATAAATTGTTGTTAGGTTCCGTAACAATTGAAATTCCGTGAATACAGTCCTTTTTGCGGGCACTGCTATGAATAATAAAGATAAATGACCTATATACGTTCCGGCTGAAAAAAGGTAAACTGATCAAAACTAGCTTCGGTCTCATAGTCATGACGATATGGCAAAATGATAAGAATATTTAAGTAGTATTTGGCGCACCAAATGCGAGCGTTATTTGCAAATTTAACGTACTTCTGCCAAAACGAACAGGGTGGCCGCTGTAGTGTGCGTTAGCGGGAGTGATTTTTTGCCAGTAGGGCGGACGAAAAGTGTCCGTTGTCCTAGTTAACAAGGTGTCCGTCCCAGAGGGGCCCAAAAAGAGTCCTTTAGGCGGGTGTCCACCTCAGAGGGGTGTCCGCAACCCCAGGTTTCAATGTACTCTTGTTTTAAGAAACCTTACATATATTTATTGTATCCCCAGACAAAGTCGGGGGATACTATGTTTTCATACCGGTCCCGCCGCCGACGCCGCATATAAATCTTGTTGGCGCGATAACCCAAAAAATATTTTACAGAACTTTACCAAACTTGGTATATGTATAGGTATGGGTAAGAGGATGACGCCTATTTAAATGAGGTCATGACCTTTACTAGGAGAGTGTCCTTGACCTTGAATAGGTCCAATTTTGGGGAAAATCACACAAATTCTTTAATATCTCAAGAAATCTTGCATGGATTTATCTCAAAATCAAGTTGATGGAAGATCATGGATAGGGTTGTCATGTTCAAGAAACTGGTGGCGCCACCTATTATTCTTTACTTGTTTTCGTGCCGTTTAATACCCCCAAAATTGCCACCTTACAGTACTGTGAGCATTATAAGTCAAAAACTAATGGACAGATTTCTTTTATATTATGCATATACATAGGTATGGGTTATGGGATGATGTTTATTTAAATTGGGGTCATGACCTTTCCTATGATAGTGGCCTTGACCTTGAATATTGCCATATATGGTGAAAATCACACACCTCTTATGATAGCTCCAGTGTTGATAGCCATATGGATTTCAAACATGACTTATGTATGGCCCACCACTAAAGTAAGAACCCTATAGGTTCTAGGGTCATGAGGTCAAATGTCAAGGTCACTGGACTGTCATCTTAAGAGATACTGTGGATGCATTTTAAGCCAAACTTACATCCCAGGTCTTCCATCTTGAATATATAGCTCACTTGCCAATAGTGGATGATCCATATAAATTTTGGGGTCACAAGATCAAAGGTCAAGGCCACAGGAGCTATCTGTCCAAAAATTTGTTTCTGGATGATAATTCCTGCTTTTATTGATGTATGGATTTCAAACTTGACTTATATATGCCCCATTGAAAAAGCAAGACTCCAGTTGATTTTGGAGTCATGAGGTCAAAGGTCAAGGTCACAGGACACATCTTTAAAAAGATTGTGGTTGATTTTCAGCCAAACATTTCATCTCAGATCTTTCATTTTGCACATATAGTTCACCTGCCAAGAGAGGAAGAACCCTATCTATTTTGAGGTCAAAGGTCAAAGGTGAAGGTCACAGGAGCCATCTGTCCAAAAATTAGTTCCTGGATGATAATTCCTGCTTTTTTTTATGTATGGATTTCAAACCTGACTTGAATATGTCCCATTGGAAAAGCAAGACCTGAATTGATTTTGGGGTCATGAGGTCAAAGGTCAAGGTCACAGGACATATCTTTAAAAAGATCAAGGTCACAGGACCAATATCTTCAACAAGATTGTGGATTTTGAGATGGAAGAAACAATAAATATGCCAAGTGTCAGTATATGCTGCTGAAAATGGGGGTCTATTCTTAAGGGGGGGGGGGGGGGGCCTACTAAGTCTGGGGATACTCTGGCACCTGCGGTGCCAAGAAATGTCTAGTTCATTTAAATAGATTCGATTACCATCAATCTTCTTTTAAAAGTTCAACCAGACCCCTAGCCATACAACTGCTACGAATAAGCACAAAACACATAGTATAATTTCCTTATTATTTATTCAATAGAGATATCACTTCATGTCGTGGTACAAGTGTATCGTTTCACTGTGCTGGGCTGACTGGCTAGCTGTCCAGCAGGCCCTAGCGGCCTCACCCATTGCCTCGTTTTCAACTCAGGATCGTATTACAGTATGACACTTAGCACTACTCTACATCGGGACCTGATGGCATCGTCGATACTCGGCCGTAAGGACGTCTGCAGACAAGCTGGTTTGGACGTGGACATTTTGACTAGCCTAGGATAAGAGCGGTAGGATGAACGACTTCTGTTGCACAGGGTTGGCAACAGGACAACTACCCCCTGGACAATTACCCCCGGACAATTACCCCCCGACAATTACCCCCTGGACAATTACCCCCTAGACAATTACCCCTCAGGACAATTACCTCCTCGGACAACTACCCCCAGACAACTACCCCCCAGGCAATTACCCCCCGCTACAATAACCCCCCGGACAACTACCCCCTGGACAATTACCCCCATGGTATAAATCACTCATTTAAAGTACACGTTATACATTTAAATATATTCTGTGTTGTTAATGAGTAGCACAGAATTCCAAAGAAATAAATAAAATTAAATGCAAACAAAAAATAAAAAGAAAATCACTTTAGATAATAATATCATGCTATTACTTATTATGATATTACTTATAGAGACTGCTTAGAATGGATCAGAATGAATGGTATTCCCTTTTTGAATGGAATTATATTGTAAGCTTGCAGAAATGAAACTGGGAGATCGTAAGGTTCAGTTTCAGCCGAGACAATAAGATTGTTCACGGTAGGCCCGCACCCAGTCTGAAGGCTCCAGCTGCAGGCTTGACGGCAAGGCCAAGACCCTGTTTCGATCAAAAAAAAGGATGTGCCTTATCGAGTTTCCTCGGTGATATGTCCCATCATTGGGACACGCATATAGGGCACGCAGGTGCAATAGTCACAGGGCTTGGTTAACAGCAGGATATAAAAAGAGAGGAGCAGGTGCTATTGTCCAGACACGTAGTCCGAAGATGGAATGCCATACTGCAGATGTGCATGTACATTTGTTCTTAAAACTCACATTAGAATTACATTAGAAGAGGCGAAATATCCATAACGCTTACCATTGTCTCTCGAGAAAGACGGATACCTATTACTCACTAATTCAAAATAAGTGTGACAAAGAACTTAAATATTGAATTGGAAAGTACCGTAAATAATGGTTCGTAATAGTCGTAAAGTGCTGTGACTAGAAACATTAATTCAATCCTCTAAGAATCAAACCGGTGCAACTTTCAGATAATTACAAGGGAGCATTTATCTTTTCGATTAAAAGTAACATAAAGTAAATTAGGAGCTGGATAATTTGACCAAAACATCATTATTATATGATAGCAAAATAGTATAGAAGGCAATACATAAATAAATGTATATATATATATGTGTGTGTGTGTGAGGGTGTGTGTGTTTGTGTACATATATCCATGCATGTGAATATACAGGGATGCATAATGAATTGTATTATGTTGTATAAGAAACTAACATTGATAATGTTGCTCATATTAAATTTGAGAAAACCTCCGACCGTGGAGGGGCCACAACAACCCAGCCCACTCTCATCACTCTACTATTACACAATGGATACGTCACCTAACACCTAGATATGTCATCTGTCACACACACACAAATATATATATATATATATATATATATATATAATATATATATACATATACATATATACATACACACACAAATATATATATACATAACAAAGCAGCTGTAGGTATATGAGTGTTGGGAGCGTTGTGACTGCGTGACATTCCTATCACTCCCCCCGTCAACTCGGTTATTGAAAGTCACAGGATGCCATTTGATTTAAGCTCTCCTGACATTTCAGCCGAAACGAAAACGAAAGCGAAAGCATTTTTGCGACAAGATGGAGTTTATAATACCTGTAGGAGAGTGATGATAGTTAAAAGACTAGCAATTAACATCACTGGTATCCATAAACATGTGTATAATATCCAGTGTAAATCTACTTTACAATATATACTGAAAGATGTTGACATTAAACACAATTTCTACATTTGTATTATCTCTGGACAAGTCAAAGTTTGACACAAGATATTTTGAATCATTAAAATTTGTATTAATTACCTCCACCACGCAATGGTTGTGTTTGTGTTTCTGCCTGTCTGTATCTCTGTTGTCTGTCTCATTGCAATATTATTCAAACAATCATTATTAACGGATTTTGATGAAAATATTACGATAACTTGGCAATGATACAAATAAAAATACGGACCAGCAACTGGATCAAGGTAATTTTTTTAAGGAGTAATGCTGCATTTCTGACAATGCCACTAGGGGGTAATGAGCTGCCTTGGCGGTCGGCGCTCTCTGAGTGTCCATATTCTGGTTGATTCCTACGCCTTGCGGAATGGATTTTGGCAGTCATGGTTGGTTTAGGGGCATCTGATGTGTTTAAATAATTCCTCGTATACTGAATGTATGTCAGTTGCATGTTGTTTCTTTAGACAAGAATTAGGCCGTACACTATACTCAGGGCAAAGTACGTGTTACAAGTACCGTGTTAGGTCCTTGAGGGGATACAGAGTTGTTTTTTTGAGAGTTGATTGGTGCAGTCTCGGTACCAGGATACTATGATCTACTGTTGTTACTATAATTTGTCCTGTGTTGTAGGACGGAGGACAAATAAGTGGCCAGAGTCTACACTTTTAGCTGTCTGTTCATCCGTCCGTTTGTTCGCCCGTCAGTCCGTCTGCCCCGACCTTTCCTTAAACAATCCATCCTCGTAGGTCGTAGGACTACTAAAATGGTCTTCGTCCGTCCTGCCGTCCGTCCGGCTTTCGGCAGTCCGTCCCCTTCAGCCCCCTTCTATTACTAAATATTTATAAATCCTGCTCTGCTTTTGGAAACATACTCATTACATGTAGTGGTGGGCCGATCATCGAGTTTTTTTCGGAAGTCAGTCGGTTTGCTGCAACTTTCAAGCGCTCGATTACGAAAGGCAACTATCGATTACATCATACTCATGATTGTTTTTACCAGAATGTCTTTAAGTTATAGGCAAAAATTACTATTCCTTTTTTACAACATTCCGCGCTTCATATAATGAGTTTCTGCTCCAAAGTAGCCTCCGTATATAACTGAGTATGACACGGTAAATGAGAGAACGGAGTACTTATAAAACCTATGTGAACTGGCAGGGAGCTGCAGAATTGGCGGAGAGTTTTCTAACGAGATGTTCATTGCAAAATATGGGCGGTATGGAGTTAAAATGTTCCATAATGCTCCAGGTCCATGCCAATTTGCAAGATTCTCTTAGATATAATCTCCTGAACTGATGTCAGGTGCCGCTGCCGCATGAGTAATTATATTTTTTTTAGCTTTTTTTTACTATTTTTTTAATTATATGGGCCTGTAATTTTTCTGGCAGGCCTGTGAAACCAGTCTACATGTCGGCAGTCATCATAATTGCTTTAAAATGGAAGTCCTACTATGGAAATGATACGCGGGAATATCATTAGGGCCAGCAATTAAATGTCCTGGAATTTGGTTTAATTGATTACTATAATTAATTAAAATGAAACTTTGAATAGCATATCTTAGTGATAAAAGGAAAATATAAAGAAGGCAACAACTTCTTTTCGTAAGGTAGAATTACTAAGACATGCGGCTGGGTTAAGAGAGTACAGTTTCACAGATCATTGCAAATTTCTATATATTTGTCTGAACCGATTAATAATCGATCATCGATCGATTTTCCCAAACCGATGATCGATTATGAAAAAGGAACCGACTCCCACCACTAATTACATGCCTCATCATGTCAACATTCAGTTGAAGCAACCTCTGTTAAACTACTTTCGGCGAACCAAAATGGTCTTTTAAACTTTGTGTAACTTTGTTCCTCACGTACCGCTTCGCTTGTCATTACTAACCTGAGCAAGCATAATACATTGATCACGTGACAGCTACTTGATTTTCGACTGCAGATGGCGCCACCTGTAATGTGCCACCCTCTGAGGAGTGAAATGGCTTTTTTTCTGCTTATTCCTTAATTTATCAGAAATATTTTGACATTTATATTATCATCATGCAGGGGCGTACCTAAGGGGGTCGGCGTACCTAAGGGGGTCGGCAGGGGCGGTCCGCCCCGGGCGGCACATTTTAGGGACGGCATTACGGGAAGTTAGTTAAATTAAATGGCATGAGGAGTTCCACAAAAAGCAAAAATTTGGCCTTTTTTCAAGAATGTTGAAACAAATGTAAATGTTTTGTGTTTTTAAGTTGTGTGTCCCATTTCAAGTATTTCAGGAATTATAAACTGCATGTGCCGTGAAACTAACCTAACGATTTGCGAAACGAGGCAAGCTACGCAAGAAAAAATACAGATATTTTGTTATCCTTTAAAAGATCAGCGGTATTGCAATGGCAGACCACAGGCGCTTGAATTCCTATTAGTGCAGATTTTGGTTAAATGTGTTACTTTTCTGGGTCATTTCCTTATAACAATTACTTATCTGACACTTTCCTGGCGTTTTTCGCACTATATATATTGTCCATCTCTGTATTGTTAGGCCCGACAGCCATGACACCAGTACCAGCGCTATGCCACATGTTCAGAATAGATATCAAGTATCAGTACTACATTAAAATATATTTCAATGACATAATTACATGAAATTTATTCATATACTTTTAATGAGAAACACATAATCTTAAGTTCATAGAAGGAACCTCGCAAAGGTCAGAAATATAATCACTAATTCTAAAATGAAATTGATGTAGCCTTAAATAAACTTTTAGCCTTTTAACTTTGATGATATTGTAATTAAACAAAAAAATCAGTTTATCCGAACTTTGTTTTTTTTCTGAAATATTAAACATATATATACCATGTCTACATTTAACTCATGAAATTACGCGTTTTGAGTAAAGACTAAAGTACAAGTGCTTTATTGCTTGCTGCAGTACCAGGCATATCACAGCGTTCTATTGAGTGGAAATAAGAGGTGGAAATATAAAAGTGACTAGGTATTTACATGTATATGCGTCGAGAATTGAATAACACCAATCAAATGTAGTGTTTTCCATGCTAAATTTTAGTTAATTATAAATCATGTTTTTATGAAAAATTAAGTTGCTTCATTATATCTGTTTCCTGTACAGTAATTTTTTTATAGTTACAGTTTATTCTTTCCTAGGAACTTCATAATGGAATATACCTGGTTAAAGTTAGGGCGATCTTTTGATTTACATTAGCAAAGAATGACTGCTTTTAAATGAGTGGCGAAGGAATTACCTGCCAATGAATTCATCCATATAAATGCGTTGTTGTCAACCAAAAGCCAATAACAAGGAAATTTGAAGTGATATGGTTCTATATTTTTTTCCAGTTTGGTGATGTTTTGTTAGAGGGGCGGAAATATCTAAGACCGCCCCGGGCGGCAATGAGGCTAGGTGCGCCGCTGTCATCATGGTATCTTATCTAATTAAATACGTGCCACGTGAATAATTAAGATTAAGTTATGGTTTCTTCTTGGACATACAAATGTTACCGAGTCCAAAATTGACAGTAGTTATTAGGACAACCATGTATTGTGGACAACAGCTATAATGACATTTTATTTTCATCGTTTGTTTAAAAAATAATGAATTTCACAGTAAGGTCTCTTGTTCAGATTTTTGTAGTTTGCATTGTTTCCCATCTGTCGCAGTCAAAACAGGTACTCTGGTGTGTCTTATGCCTGTATTTTGAATTAAAAGGGGCTTCTTAACAAGGTTTGTGGATATTGAGATATCACTGATACCACTCATCCGATGTTAAACACATAGCGGGGGCGGTGTTAATAAATGTAATGGATATGAGAATTGGTGGATGGATGCATAGAAGGATGGATAGATGGATATGAGAATGGGGTGGTGGCAGGATGTATGAACAAATAATTCAATTTACATTTTCGTCCAATAGTCCGGATAACAAGTAATTTCACTGAAAAAAAATCGATGTACCAAATTTATTTGGCATAACTGGGCATATATAAATAAAATTATTCAAAGTTGTCGGATGTGACGTGCCCCCTAAGTAAAAAATGATCTTCAAATTAAAACGTCTGCAGATTTAAACCTGTGATAAAAAAATTTGTCACTGAAATCAAATATTTATGAAACATAAAAACCTCCACATATAAGTGTAAATCTATTAATACATGATCATTAACTTCAAACAGCAGAACTGAAAAGTCCACGCCTCACATCACAATTTAGAAGTTCAGTATTGGCGATAAAAGAATTTGTTTTATATACTTCTCTGTACCCGCTGATCCACGTGTAAATCAGTGTAAAATGATATACAACACAAATGTCGGTGTAATCTATAAAAAAAGTATCCTTAGGTCAGTTTGAGAACGACAGGTGGCGCTGACGCTACTGCCTCCTCACGTTGTGTCAGGCGCGGTTGCTACACGGTATACCATGTCTGGGTGGTTGTTTTACAGTAAGCAGATAAGCCCATAATAAAATAACATGACAAGCGGACAATCTTTTCAAGTCAGGGGCCTTGTTGTATAAAATGATGTAAAGTGTGCACTAACTATTCGGGGGAAATAGGAGAACACATTTGGATGTATGTTAATGCCTTTGGAAATGCCATACGGAAAGACATTTATGTCGCAAGATTATCCTGGTTCAAGTCACGAACAGCCCTTTCGTGGGAGGACATTAGGACTTTACCGGCGTTATGGCACGTATATACTCCAGTTTATATCCATACAACGTTCTACGCTGGTAAAACACAGAAACGCCTTTGACATCGCTGAGTAACATAGAAATAAACTAAATCTATCGGCCAATAAAGTACTTATAACAATAGAACAGTTGAAGGGGAAGGATGCACACGGTTTGTGATAGAACATTTCACTCCTTAAAGGGGCCTATACCGATATCTGACGTCTATTAACTAAAGATAATCCTTTGATCTTCCCCATGAAAACAGACCAGAGAACGTACACCCCATCTTACAAATGCTGTTCATATTGTTTATATCAATATGTTTATAACATATGGAGGCCTATCAAAATAAGCATGAACTTTCAACGAATATTTCTAATGCTACGTCAGCCCAACCGAAGCTATACAAATTGCAATTTTTTGTAGCTGATGATTTTTACACTTCCACACATATGCAACAACCACCTTCAGTTATATTTTTTGTTTGTTTGTCAACAAGGGTGTATATACCCTGTTTACAATCATCATAGAGACATTATAAGGACCTTTCTTAGAATGTATTTTCTAAGGTACTTGATATATAACAGGAGTAAAACTTTAAATCACATAAATATCTATAGATAAGGCATGTGAATAGTAGCCTTTAACGAACTTATTACCGATATACGACGGGCCCAGATCCAAATATCTATCAGCTGCGTCCTCTTAATTCTAAAACATTTCTTTATTTTGTGTTTGGGGCAGATATTGATTAATTAATTGCTAATGAAAAAAAAAATACTTTCGGATTCTACTGAGAGTTTATCATGTTATCTATTCGTAACAGCACAGAGACTCATGTGAAACTTTGAATCTTTTGATTGTGAAATAAAAAAGGTAATACAGGTTCAGTATGCTTTAAATACAGTCTGTGCTGAATGTACAGAGCACAGACTCATGTGTTTTCTAAAATGTTGATGCAATCTATTTGTTGACAGCATATATAATTCTGTTTTGCTGTTGTTAGTGTTTCTATTATTTTATTATTATTATTTTTATAATAATAATAATGATAATAATAATAATATTTTTTATTATTATTATTATTATTATTATTATATTATTATTATTATTAATTTAATTATAGTAAAACAATGATGGTGGTTAATTATAGTAATAATTATAATATTATTATTTTTACTATTTTTTAAAAGTGCCATAAACACTTTAACCAATGATTGTTCTAATATTGGTATTTTGCATATTTTTGTTTGTGTTATCGTCATCCTTGGAGGAAATAAAAGCCAAACAGACAAACATGCATTTTTCTGTAGACACACTTTACCCTCTTGCAGATTGACAATGACTTCACGATTACATCACAGTCCATTTTAACTCTCTTACGTTGAAAAGATATGATATCAGTATAACTGCTCAAACATACAACACCTGTTATATTCACATCCAAATATTTATAACGTTATCACAAGCTTTCCGAAATACCATACGTTATGTTTCAATAAAGTTATATAATATTCTCTTTACGGTCCTCTAAACAACTGTGCTCTTATAGCTATAAATTTTTCATGATCACTTTCACAAGAGTCCAGCCATACATAAACAATTTTTTTGATAAATTACTAATCTGAATAACTGTCTGAATAAATAAATATATATTAAAATAAATATATCGCAAAATAAACAAGTTAATACATATCACATATGATAATAGCTATCTAATACTTATGAAAGGAATTCAGTTCACGTTTGTGCGCAATGTTCTCTAAAACCGCGCTGTGTACAATATTGTGCCATACATCATTTTAAAGGTTATTATGCCCCGTAGTGACATAGGCGATATGAAAATAAATAATTTTTAATATACATCTAATTTTGAGTGATTTTCCATTTTTTTACCGAGCACAGCCGAACTGTCTTCGGCAATTACCGGAATGCGTGCATCGTGGTCACTTAACCCCTTATACTAAGGACTATTGTTCATATGAATAGCGCTTGCTTTCAATAAGGGATTTGACCCACGTGCGTGGTCAGTAAAAGAGAAAAAAACACATGTTCAACACAGGAGGATTAATGACAAAACCTAATTCAAGGTCTCAATTTCAGGAACATGCGTGGGGTGGGGTGGAGTGGTGTCTGGGGTTTCAGGCCTCAAAATTTGCCTGACACGATGAAAAAAAAAACATTGCGGCGGTTGTAAATGAATACGGAATCTCTGCATGGAATTCCGTTGGGTCCGCTTCTGCTACTTACGAGGTATGCATATTTCTGTTTCTTTCTTCAGGAACAGTTTCCTTGCAACGTGCATTTAATAAATCTTTCATGTGTTCCTCACATCAACCTAATCTTTATACGTCCACCGATAGAATCCAGTCAAATATCATCGAAAACCTGAATGCCCCCGCGTCTTATTCCGGTTCGCAATGTCAACACCATCACTGGCCAGGTCATCAAGGTAAACATACCGGGGTATAAATTTCTTGCCACGAGGACAGAACCACAGAATGAATGTTAAAAATATTGGAGCGACTGCAAGATCACTCACGCACTGTCTCCACCAGATTATGAGTTTATACGTACGGACGGTATGATGTTAAGGATTCATGTAATTTAAAAGTAAGTGGCAAAATTAAGATACAAGCAGCTGTACATAGAAACGTTTTCTGTTCACAGAAGTGTTGTGCCTCAGAGAGGAGAGTTATTCTGCAGTCGTGCCAAAATGTTTAAACATATCTTATGGAGACAGTTTCCCACTGAAAATCTATATTTTCTGTTAACTTTTCGATTAAAAAAATGAGCCAACATTTCACATCTCAGTTAATAAATCTCCCCAACCCCGGCAGTAAGCCCGGTATACCGGGTCTATCAGCTAGTGAATTATAAAAACTATAAATAAATATAGGATATGAAGTGTATAAAATTAGAGAGAACATATATGATGAATATGTATGATAATATATTTATAATAAGTTTTTTTCAGAGATAAATATAGTAATATAATATGAAAATTATAGAAAAATTATATATATATAATTATATATATTTTATAAATAAGTCTACCCATACCGCCAAATATTAAAAAAAAGTGTACACCTATATTTATATAAAAAATTAAAACAAATATAAAACACATAGTTAATAATAAATGTGTATTACAATATTATAAATAAATACATAATATACATTCATAATTAGTATATATATATATATATATGTATATATATATATATATATATATATATACATGTATATGATAATTACAACAATAATAATAAGTTTAAACATGATTATATTTGTAATCAGAAAAAAATATACGTTTATACAGGGATATATATTAATAATGTAATATGAAATTTATTTATAGTATACAATGAAAATACATGAATGTAACATATTTTATAATATATTATATTTAATATTTTATATTTTCAGAATATAATTATATATAAATTTTATATTATATTTATTTCATTTATGTATATGTAATTTTATTTAAGGCGCAGTATATTTTATTATAGGCAGGTTTATATATAGAAAACTGGAAACCCCATGAGTCGCGGTCAACCATGAATGCAGTGATAGATCGGGAGCAACAGGTCTTCTGGGTGTGACTTTTGACTATGGATCATTGTTGTGGGGGATAATGAAATCAGGGAACAAGGGCTTGTTAGAGTTCAAATACGTCTTCAGGATTACAACATACAGAATGAGAAAGGAAGGACAATGAGGTACCTCCAAACATTTTGCTAATAATTAATAAATTTTTATCATTACGAATACCTTGTGGATTACATATAAAAAAACAATGTTTATAATAAAAACTACGTCGGTTTAGTTGTTAGCCACGCAGTTTTCATATGCCTGTAATCCCTGGTGTGACATTGCACACATATATATATATATATATATATATATATATATATATATATATATATATATATATATATGTAACAGTAGTTGTAACACCAGGTACGTCTTCTGATATCACACACTGCCAAGTACAGTAGGTCAGTCAATATATTGTCATAATGACGGTGATGTTATCATACACATACTATATTGCTAAATGTGGTCCAAAAGGTAAACTATAGGCGACTATAAAACTATTCTATGACCAAATGTGGTCGTCTGTAATATCGTATACTATTTATTATAGTATGTCAGTCATTATATTTTCATAATAATGCTAATATCATCATAGTTATTATTACACGCTTATGTTTGCTAAATGTAGTCAGAAAGTTTGATTGATCAATTGCGGTCATCCAGTAATAATGTTCTCAATGTGTAAACACATTGTAAGTGCCGCACATTATGTTAGCGAATGTTAACTGTGAATTCTGAAAACTGAGTACATTCTGTTTATATTTCCTATTGTACATTTGTCGCCGTTTTAATTGTATATATGACTTGGCAGGCAACCTTTGAACTGGAGAGTTCAATGTCATGTGTTTTTCTCTTTTCGGCACATTAAACCTGTATAGTACATTCTGTGTTGTGCTTCGGATGATGTTTGTGACTGATACTTAGAGACGTAATCTGTATGTGCGGCCCACTACCCCAGTATAATTGTCCTTAACCAAACTCGGTGTGACAACTACTGTTACACACACACACACACACACACACGCTAAGGAATATAATTAATCTGAATCGTATGTAATTTATCTGAATCTCTACCGTCATGGTCCAAGGAGACCCAACCGTGCTAAAAAAATTATAAATGACAAACAAGATCGCAATTAGTTGAAGTACTGATGAGTACTTACTGACACGTACCTATCAGGATTCACCTGAACTCTAGAGCCCCATGCGGAATGTGTATTAAATGGTCAGCAGGGAGCATTTCATAGCTTTTGATCCCCTACTGAGCAAATAAAATTCAACCAGATTTACGTGTTTTATTAATCATAATTCGAGAGTGCTAAGGGCTTTCATTTATTTGTACCTGACAATTTGCCAGGACATTACTTCTTAAGTTGTTTAACAAGATTATTCTGAATCAGGTTATCGGCACTTGATTCCCAAATACAGATGATTAAGAATTATGGACACAGTTGACACGTTCCCATGGTAACAAACAGGGAATTACAGAATTAAAGACATATTTTAGTAGTTTAACATTAATGTATTTAAACGCCCGACATTACGAACTGTAAAAGGCTGATAAACGTGTTATCCTTGAATTACATTTTATTATCTTTTTTTAAGCCATAAATACCAGTCTATCAAGTATATTACATTACATTTAAGTGTCACCAAGGTGTTTATAATGCGGTTAGAGGGAGCCAGGTCATGAGCAAATTCTACAAATTCTTTGCTAAGTGTCAAAGGGGGTTATAACATTACCTACACTGGTCATAACCCTCTTAATAAACATTTTATTCCTGTGTTGACTGGTTCACATCGCCGCGTGCCTGTGGAAAAGATTGTAACCACACTGGGAGTATAATATTACAAAACCTATTCTTAAAAAACTGCTTCTACTTACTAAAATGAAAAGTTAAGAGGCAAATATATTTTATTCCTGTGTTGACTGGTTCACATCGCCGCGTGCCTGTGGAAAAGATTGTAACCACACTGGGAGTATAATATTACAAAACCTATTCTTAAAAAAACTGCTTCTACTTACTAAAATGAAAAGTTAAGAGGCAAATATGTGGGGCCTGACACCTCAAGCACGAGCGCGATACTAACACATACACATACCCACACCTAAAACGACCCCCCCCCCCCCCCCGCCCGACATACACACCCAAAAAGGTATGTCCTCATTCGCCTTACCCCTGTTATTGTATGATTTTATATTTACAAGGTTTGTTTGTGAATAAGACTTAATTTCGGGATTCCAAGGAGAATTTTCATGGACCTCCCCACATGTCAAGTGAAAATATTCTAGGTCAAATGGTAATGGTATGTCCCCTGTTTACAGACGACCACATCTTTGAAGATTTAAAAAATAGAGAAAAAAATGTCGGAAAAATCGAAAAATTCCGGATGGCGCCACCAACAAGATGCACAATGATCAATGCATTAGTTGTTCAGATACTGGAGCCTTTTTTTATCAATTTTTTAATTATTCTGGTAGGTACATCTGTGCCCCATAGCTCAGAAGATATGGGAAACAGAGACCTAATTACAAGTTTCCAAAAATTTTTCATGGACCTCCCTTGATGTCAAATTAGAAGATTCTAGTTTTAGCGGTTCCGAGTTGTGCCCTGTTAACAGACAGACAGATCGACAGACGGACGGACGGCACGACAGACGAAAGGACGAACGGAATGACAAAGAGTGATGACTACAGCTCAGATGACTTTCAGTCTCTGCCAGCCTCTATTAATAAACACTTGGTAGCAGTCCATTTTTTTCTTTCAATAAGCTACGCAAAATATGTAATATTTATCTTTTCATTATTTTCCTTTTGGTCCCCTTCCTAGTTTATAAATTATTAAACCAAAATAATAAAGGGTTATATATTTGAATCATTCCTTGAATCTATATACTTCTACAAGAACAAAGATGACTAATTATCAGCTTCAGAATGCTTGGTCTTTTATACATATTGACAGACAAACTTTTTGTATAAAAACATAACTTAAACTATCTAGTATAACCAGATACTCTCCATTTTCGCGTTGGCGTATTCATATTTGCTCCTGGGGAAAATAGCCGGCAGCGGCCAGGACCACATCAATTCCCTTTGACCTTTTAAACTTATCGTTGTTTTATTTGGTCTAGATGCGAAATTAAATCATATTTCGTAACAAACACACCGACAAAATAAATCAGTTCAAACGAAGCCAGGATTTACGATGGGGTTTGAGGGGGGTGCGAGAGAGTGTAGGGTGGGGTGGAACCTGTTGCGTAAAGTGGTGCACATTCGTATATTTCTTATTTATCTCATGACAAATCCAAAAATGACGTCCCGGAATGGATATCTTTTCATGTATTTCTTGTTGCAGATGAACGTGGACACTAATGAAACTTAATGTAAACATGACCGGCGTTTCAAACTTAAATTTACTATATATCAGTTTATACATATATCTGGTATCTTGAATATATATCTATAATATTACATGCATAATCACATGGGAAGGAGTGTGGGATCGGGGTAGGAAGGGGTGGAAGCTTCTAACCGTCAAACATGTCCTGGATGATAGGTGGGGGGGGGGGGGAGGTGAGGGGCGTGCAATAAGACCACATAGTCCTTTTAAAATTCAACACTCGGATTCACTAAGGACGTAGAATAGTTAGGCTTGCTCTGGTTGGCTCTAGCCATTATGTCGCAGAGAGGCAGCTAGCCCGGCAGTGCTTGTGTTCTCTCTATTAAGTGTTCATATAGTCCTGTTATGTGCGTTGTGTGCATGTACCACAAATAACTGCCATTTTGAAGCTATTTTACAATTGAAGCTCGTCTGCTTCTCCGTTTATTATAAAACGTTAGGACTGTTACACAGGGATTACTATAAACGCTCCTCTTAACAGTAACATTTATACATTTCGAATATATCTTTGAATTATCTTGCTATTTCAGCTTGTACTCGTTTATCCATGGACTGTGTTTTAGTGCTGTGGTTACCCAACTCGAATATGATGGTTTTAGGAAACACCAGCGTTATCTGAGGACACAACATTCTTGTGTAGGTTTCATGTTTACTTGAATAATCGGTTCAACACCTTTTACAGGTTACCATGAGTAAACACACATGTATCTATGTATTCAGACGCGTAAATATATAATGCTGCACAATAATAACATTACATAAGTAAAGATATACACCTCAGTTTATTCATCCCATCTTTATTGTGTTCGCCGTCCGTTCCCACAACCACCTGCTTTTTGGGAGAATATATTTGTATAATGTCAGGATATCAGGCTAGGGCAATAAAGTTACAGGAACAGCTTGGTCAGCAAGCTTTGAACTTAGAGTACTATGTCCTCGTATGTTACATTTTCGTGGTCAATCATTATGTTTGTTGGGAGATACGCTAGTACACTGTTAGGGGTGCATTTTGTAAGATGATATCAAAATTTAACTTATTCTAAGTAGTACAAGTATGCCTGTATGCGGTGTAGAGTTGTCAAAAATAATGAAATAGTTCATTTCTTCTCGAGATTTTTAGTGCAGCTTTCAACACAGCATGCATGGAGTGAGGTGCCGTTCTGTTATCTATGTTATCTCATACATATACAGGACAGTCGTCATATAACCGAATATAGGTACTAAGTGTTACGGTAGGGAGACATATGAGGTATATACCATAAATAGTGTTTATCATGCAGTCAGAGATACCGCTATCATGATAAAACCACATGTAAACGTGAATTGTCATGAGCTGTCATACCAATTGCATGTCTAACATGAATATTGTTTTGTTTAACCTCGCACACCTAACATAACCACACATCTCTCTCTGGGAAGAGTCTTTTTTTATGATACTTGGTCATCACTGAAAAGTGGAAATACAATCTACCTGGTTCAGAGCGAAAACTAGAAGCCATTCATAGAGCGCAAAACCTACACAGGAATCAACATCCAATGAACGTATTTTTTATTATTATCCATCAGTGTGACATAATTGCGATGACGTTATGGCTGACCATTTTGCCAATACCCCAATGTCACTGCCTCATTAGCTATCTGAAAGTTAATATATACCTGACTTATCAACAACCGTCTATAGGTAACTTTAATTAGATTCACTTAGTAATAGGTCTTGTGCTGAAGAAGATATGATTGACATTTTGGCGTAGGCTTGTCTACATGCTCCGCGGATGGTGCATGCAGAACCAAACAGAACAGCACACAGGGCGCTGATCACAAACTCTACAATATGGGAAATGTAACAAGTTGTCCATAAAACTGATTTCAATGATGGCTATGTCTTGAGAACGACTTAAATAAATTATCGGTGGTCTGACTCGGTTGAGGGACAATGTTGAAACTACGAGACAGTTTCCCGTAGATGGATAATAATGTCAATGAAAGTCATGTGATCGAACCATAATTTGAGGAGGTGGCACGACAACAATGTAAGGTTAACCAAGTGAACATTTCTTTTAAAGTTTTAGGTCATAGCAATGATATCACGTGAACCACCGGGATAGCGGGGACAGTTGATAAACCACAATGACTCTACTGACTTAAGCTTCAATTAAACAGTTGAGCTTTTCGATCGTTGGTCCGTTATAGACTATATTTTCATCTGCACACTTTCATTTCATTCTTGTTCCTCCACTGCGCAACTCCTCTGAGACCCAGTGACGGACCTTTCTGAAACCGGCATAATTATAGGGTCATATACGAACTGGCGTCTAACATTGATTGGTGGCGCTACCTACAATCAATCTGGGTAGTGTCCATCTGAGCACATTTTTTTTTGTCATATCTCAGGAGTGGCCAAGCGAAAGTTATAGAAAAATATAGACGGACAATACTGTAAGACACACTTCTTAAATTCTTAAGGCATGTTTTTCTACACTGGATAAAGATTATGGTTAATCATTTGCATGCATATGTTGGGGGCTTAATACGCTGGGGGGGGGGGGGGGTAAGTTCGGATCAAACATGTGCCGTACTAATTTTCATAATATGAAATACATACCTGAAGTATTATTGTGGAAGATCTGAGGGGGAATTGAGCAATTTTCTAATAACAGTTTTTCCCCGAAAGAGGAGACAAATGATGGCCCACCTCGTCTCCTTAGAAAGTGAGGGAGATCTGTTCCTCTGCCCCCCCCCCCCCCCTTAATCTATAATTAAGAGTTAAGGTATTTAAAGTTAAGGTTTTTAGCTTTTCACGTTACACAAACAGACGTGTTGTTTTTTTTATCTATTCGGACTACCCGATATTATATAAGCCTAACCCTAATGAAATTAATATTTTTCGAGAAGATTAAATACTAGCTAGTATTTCAGATTAATTCATATGTTTAGTACACAAGGGATTATATCAACCATATCTAATGTTAAAATCAGTTACCCATAACAAACTTTATAAAGTGTTCCTTGAACACATAACAAATGACCCATGGATCATGACATTCAGCTGACTAGGAAGACATTCTCAAAAGGAATTTTATCTTTTGAATGCCAAATTTTGCACTGACGCTTTAACACCCTTAGCCACTTGTCAACTTTCCATATAATTGTTTTTATCAGTGTTTATCAAACTCTCTCTTCATTTTCACTTACGAACAAGTTTAATGACATTCTCGTTTGAAATCAACGACAAATAAAATATATAAATTCCTCTCCCTTAATCAGATTTTTATTTGACTTCACGGGAATGGTATTTCTAAAAGTGATGAATGTAATATCAATTAGGACAGAATATTTGACTCCGAATGTAGATTCTTGGCCAGCGGCCCACATTTCTTATCTCACTGAAAACATAATAATAGATAATTGTCAAAAATAGGGGTTGACTCACAGCCAAGAGTGTAAAGTTGCGTTAACGCTGACTGAATCTTAATCATATAGGATGTGGGGGAGCTGTGAATACACCTAGTGATAATGAAGGCGTCAATGCACACGACTTCTTGTTATAAAACTTACCCGTGGTTCATGACGCATATCTAAGGCGTTTGTATAATTAATGAATGTCATCATCGTATTTTTGTCAGACCCAACCGTTCTGAATGCTGAAGTTCATACAAAATAGTTTTTGCTTTAATCTTTGTCACGATATGGCTATAACTTTTGTTTTTGCCAGCCCGGATTGCCAGTGTAAAACAGAACAATAACTTAATTAAACATTGTGCATCTCGTCAGCCTAATTCCTCATAAACTTTGTACGGTACACAAAGTAAAATGATGATATAACATGTGATAATTTTAAACGGAAATGATTTTATTAATAACTATTTAGTTTAGGAGTGTGTGTTGGTTTTACAGTTTTACTTGTGATAAGTTAATTGAATATAATAATTTTCATTTATATATATATATATATATATATATATATATATATATATATATATATATATATTTGTACAGATTCTAATGACTATATTTAAACTGTATATTATTATAAATAAAATTAAAATGCATTTCTATCAGACACAATATTTACTTTTATCCCTACACGGATAGAGCCCTTGGATGCCCTTCTTGAACAGAAACCGAAAGTAGTGAAAAACACCTTAACGTGTGGTGCATGGAATTTTGCATAGACAAACAAAAAAATAAAAGATAAAATGTTTCGTAAGTGCCAAAACAAAATCCTACGTATTGAAAGTGTGAAGGGGATACATAACAGAGAAAACATGGCAGCTTGGAGTAAAAAACTTGGTTCTGGACTCTTTTGAAACCTTGCATAGAGAGTTTGCCAATGGAGCGTCCACAAAGTGTGCGAACACAACGTGCTCCCATTGAGGATCAACGACTCCTCTGAAACTAAAATGACACACATCAAAATCAGTTCACATACGTAAAAAAAATAAAACAACTTTTCTACACAAACACAAAATTATCAATTAGAACACATTTCTCCATATTACTTGTGGGAACTGACTTGTGCCCTTCACCTTGAGGGTATGGTACTGAGTACCTAAGAGACCCAGTGCATGATAAATATGAAATGATTTAACAGTACTCACGGGAAAGGTATTTGAAAACAGAGCTTTCGTCTGGTCTCAACTAGACTTGTTCACAGAGTGGCGTGAACAAGGCCAGGGGAAGATCCAGTGCACTTTGGTTTTTATACTTGTATTTATGTGCATTTCACTGTAAGTAACACCGACAAAAGGACTAGTTCGTCTGTGAGTGTATATATTGCCAAAAATTTTGCACTTTCTCGTTTTATTAGCTTGTTCTTAATTTGGAAGTGTCATATGAAATGCATGTACGTGAACAGCGTATGTTATAGCGTGTAGGTCTTAGCGGGGTGGTTCTGTTATACAGGCAGTCTAAATGACTAACTTTATTCATCCTTAAGATGGTGGCGTCACCTGTATTATTTAGTTTTCACGCTTTTTCTGTCTTTGCGACCGTCATATTACAGCTATGGTGTCAGTATCTCAGCTGTGTTTTCTCGTTGTCTGAAACATGATATCTTCCTTGATCGTTAATTGTCATATGTTGCTCAAGTCTTTTGGCGAATGCTTTACTTTATTTTCTGTTTTATGCCTTTTCGTCTGTTTATGAGACCATTACATAAAATCCAACATATCAGTTTCTCAGCTGCGGTTTTGCTAATGATCTGAAACCTAATATGTTCACTTTATTAGGTAACATTGACCAGTGTCACCATCTGTATTTTTTCTTTTATATTTTGTACCTGTATTTACAGGATTACAGGAATGGTATAAGTTTCAAACCCACCTCATTTGCATACATAACAGACATATGTTTAGTGCCCTCAGGACAACCAGTACCATTCACATAAATACATCCAGTATCACAGCTAATACCAACACGTCACTCAGCTGAGCGTCATGACCCATGAGCCACTTGTTTATATAATATACACATACTCTCGTCATACCATGTTTTATGTGTCAGTGGTACAAAAAACAATTACAACTTTATCGAAGGGACTTGTCCTAAGTTGTGTATAGAAAGAATGTTGCTCCATTTGTCAAGCTTTATAAACATCGACCAATGCCATGGAGCTTGATTAATCTCCAAGGTTGTATTTTCAGATCAGTGGATTACGACCCACATCATTTGCATACATAACAGACTTATGTTTAGTGCCCTCAGGACAACCAGTACCATTCACATAAATACATCCAGTATCACAGCTAATACCAACACGTCACTCAGCTGAGCGTCATGACCCATGAGCCACTTGTTTATATAATATACACATACTCTCGTCATACCATGTTTTATGTGTCAGTGGTACAAAAAACAATTACAACTTTATCGAAGGGACTTGTCCTTAGTTGTGTATAGAAAGAATGTTGCTCCATTTGTCAAGCTTTATAAACATCGACCAATGCCGTGGAGCTTGATTAATCTCCAAGGTTGTATTTTCAGATCAGTGGATTACGAAAATAAGTGAGTCCGGGATAGGGTCACCTTTGTTAGGTTCGGATATGTAACCTGGATACCTCATTGCCTGGCAAACAGATAGTGATAGCACCACCGGTTCATGTCGGCACATGGGATTTATGAGTTAAAGGAATTTGCTCAAGGGCGTACGAGACGGATTTGTCACAGCCTGTCTAAAAGTATTGGTAGCATGTTCATTACGGCGATTACACAGGGCATGGAATCAGCGTGATTCGTGTGCTTGCATATCAAAGCGTGTATGCATACCTCCGAAAGTACTCTATGACTTCCTGCGAACTGTTGAATAATGATGGGTCTTTGGCCAAGGCAGAAAACCTATAATTTGGATCAGTAAATCATTTGTTGGATCAGTAAAGTTTTTCCTCTAGCCTATGGTATACTCTTCCTACAAATTTAGTTGCATTTAAATTATTTTCTTTTAGGCTAATTAAACTTTGCATTTGAACATTCTTTATGGATTCTGAGGAATTGTCAATTAAGTACAGATAACAACTAGACATTTCTTGGCACCGCAGGTGCCAGAGTATCCCCAGACATAGTAGGCCCCCACCCCCTTTATAAATAGACCCCCATTTTTAGCAGCATATACTGACACTTGGCATATTCATTGTTTCTTCCATCTAACAATCCACAATCTTGTTAAAGATGTTGGTCCTGTGACCTTGATCTTTTTAAAGATGTGTCCTGTGACCTTGACCTGTGACCTCATGACCCCAAAATCAAATCTGGTCTTGCTTTTCCAATGGGACATATGCAAATTAAGTTTGAAATCTATACATCAATAAAGCAGGAATTATCAACCAGAAACTAATTTTTGGACAGATGGCTCCTGTGACCTTCATCTTTGACCTTGTGACCTCAAAATTGATAGGGGTCTTCCTCTCTTGGCAGGAGAACTATATGTGCAAGATGAAAGATCTGAGATGAAATGTTTGGATGAAAATGCATCCACATCTTTTTAAAGATGTGTCCTGTGACCTTGACCTTTGACCTCATCACCCCAAAATCAATTTGGGTCTTGCTTTTCCAATGGGACATATACAAGTCAAGTTTGAAATCCATACATCAATAAAAGCAGGAATTATCATCCAGAAACTAATTTTTGGACAGATGGCTCCTGTGACCTTCACCTTTGACCTTGTGACCTCACAATTGATAGGGGTCTTCCACTCTTGGCAGGTGAACTATATATGCAAGAGGAAAGATCTGAGATGAATTGTTTGGCTGAAAATGCATCCACAATCTTTTTAAAGAGGTTTCCTGTGACCTTGACCTTTGACCTCATGACCCCAAAATCAATTCGGGTCTTGCTTTTCCAATGGGTCTAATTCAAGTCAAGTTTGAAATCCATACATCAATAAAAGAAGGAATTATCATCCAGAAACTAATTTTTGGACAGATGGCTCCTGTGACCTTCACCTTTGACCTTGTGACCTCAAAATTGATAGGGTTCTTCCTCTCTTGGCAGGTGAACTATATGTGCAAGATGAAAGATCTGAGATGAAATGTTTGGATGAAAATGCATCCACATCTTTTTAAAGGTGTGTCCTGTGACCTTGACCTTTGACCTCATAACCTCAAAATCAATTTGGGTCTTGCTTTTCCAATGGGACATATACAAGTCAAGTTTGAAATCCATACATCAATAAAAGCAGGAATTATCATCCAGAAGCTAATTTTTGGACAGATGGCTCCTGTGACCTTCACCTTTGACCTTGTGACCTCAAAACTGATAGGGTTCTTCCTCTATTGGCAGATGACTTACATGTGCAAGATGAAAGGTCTGAGATGAAATGTTTGGCTTAAAATGCATCCACAGTATCTTTTAAAATGCCAGTCCAGTGACCTTGACCTTTGACCTCATGACCCTAGAACCTATAGGGTTCTTACTTCAGTGGTGGGCCATACATAAGTCATGTTTGAAATCCATATGGCTATCAACACTGGAGATATCATAAGAGGTGTGTGATTTTCACCATATATGGCAATATTCAAGGTCAAGGCCACTATCATAGGAAAGGTCATGACCCCAATTTAAATAAACATCATCCCATAACCCATACCTATGTATATGCATAATATAAAAGAAATCTGTCCATTAGTTTTTGACTTATAATGCATACAGTACTGTAAGGTGGCAATTTTGGGGGTATTAAACGGCACAAAAACAAGTAAAGAATAATAGGTGGCGCCACCAGTTTCTGGAACATGACAACCCTATCCATGATCTTCCATCAACTTGATTTTGGGATAAATCCATGCAAGATTTCTTGAGATATTAAAGAATTTGTGTGATTTTCCCAAAAATTGGACCTATGCAAGGTCAAGGACACTCTCCTAGTAAAGGTCATGACCTCATTTTAAATAGGCGTCGTCCTCTCACCCATATCTATACATATACCAAGTTCGGTAAAGTTCCGTGAAATATTTTTTGGGTTATCGCGCCAACAAGATTTATATGCGGCGGCGGCGGCGGCGGGACCGGTATGAAAACATAGTATCCCCCGACTTTGTCTGGGGATACAATGACGTCAGAATAACCTCTGGTAGTCGTGATTAAAATCAGGTGCACATATTACGCTACGTCCTCGATACGTCTGATATCATTTTGGCAAACGTTGCGTAATGTACACTGTATCGCCCTTAACATACGTATAACAACGTGTTTATAACCCTTGCTTTTTTCTGCGATATGTGTGCGTTAGGTTAAGAATTTTGAGGGCAAGTTGTGATTTTTGTATCT
The DNA here is from genome assembly GCA_026874595.1 of Sipunculus nudus. Lineage (NCBI taxonomy): Eukaryota > Metazoa > Annelida > Sipuncula > Golfingiida > Sipunculidae > Sipunculus > Sipunculus nudus. Next base: position 3,205,801 of record CM049317.1, read on the forward strand.
GCATTAAAACTCACGATAAAACCAACGTAATACCGTGTACACATATCACTACATCGCTCTTACGTAACTCCAAGGTGACGCATACGTATCGAAGGCGCAGCGCTTTATATGCTGGCTTTTACTGGCGGTCATTTGGTATTGTGACAGGGCCGCCGTCCCTATCCCTATCCCCTGTCCACTAATTATCAACCCCCTCCCCACTCCCCGGTCTTCTTAGTGCCTGACTTGGCTGCTTTCCTGGCGAGCACATGGATCTTTCGAAACCAACAAAGTTTTGCTGGATGCATAAGGCAATCTGTGCGCACTCTGGTGTTCCTGGCCAGAGAGCCATGTCATAGAAGCAGCGGTTACACAAGGAAGGAAGTCTGCAGTGTATAACCACTGCGTGAGGAACGTAGGGCAAGAGGAATTTCTCTGTTTTCTTGTTTCAAGTTATGTTCATTTATCAATAGCAGGTGATACCAGTGGATTTATGTGGAAAGGACGGATGAGAGTCGATAGGATTATAGGGCCTGGGCGCATAATTAGGCGTAGGTGGAGGTATATGCACCGTGAGAGATGCCTAACATTACATGGATAATTAAAGGATTATATCTTCTGTATGTAGGAAAGCGATAGCACGGAATTGACAGATCAGGTGTCTGTAATTTCAAAAGTGGTTGATACTTAAATACTGCATATTTTTTGGGTAATATTTTTGTTTTTGAATTTTCCCACTTTTCCTTTTTGCATGGTATCGTTGTTTCATATTAATATATGTAATAAACTCTGAGTTATTAGTTAAAATTTTGCATGTACAAGCTATATCTAATATGTACAAGTAATAGTTTGTTCAGTTGTGTGTTCGGGCTAAACGAGTGGGATAGTAAGGCGTCGGGCATGGTATGTTTAATAAATAAATATGCAGAGCTCTTACTTTTACTTTTTAGCCCGACCCCTTCCGAATTCCTTATAAGCAGCTGGATCGTATGAATGTCAATTTATGTTCAGCCTAGCTGCCTATCCAATAAATATAAATACCAACGAGGCTCCACTAAAGCTAAATTGTATTTCCGAGCACGTACCTGTCAAGCCCTAAATGGACACAGCCTGTAAAGTGTAGTCACAGTCATATGTATGTATACTGTGGTAGTCATTCTACCCATATTTCAAGGGTCGTTTATAAATAATTTACCAGATCAAAACATCAGTAATAATACAATCACCTGTAAGTCGAATTAAGTTAAGGGTAATGGTCTACTGGCCACCTGTTTACTGGTTATGGTGACAAACCCGTCACACAACTCGCTAGCATGAGGGCTAATTTGTCTTATATAAAAGAACACATTTAAACGTACACGGACTTGGTAAAAAGCTGTGGGATGCCTGATGTGCCTATCATGTTTTAGTGTATAATTCACAAAACTTACACCTGTCAATATTTGCCTAATACTTAATCACTCTTAGGAAACCCAGAGGACAATATAACACATTTTTAGGGAGGTCGCTTATCTTTTTATTAGCTCTGTTGTTACACATGATTGATAGGAAATGAGAAAGAAAATAGAGTCGTGTGTATGAATACACCGAAAGAGGTGTCGTCTAACCCATTTGACTAAAACAATTACAATCCGTGCAAGCTGGGCATACACAGGGTGACTCAGAAACAGGAGCGGATCTGGAAGGGGTGGGGGGGGGGGGGCAGGCGATCAGACCCCTCCCTCTCCTCTTACAGCAGCAGCAACTTGTTTTAGGGTTTTTCTGCCCTGACAACCCCCTCCCCTCTTTTTCCGGACCTTTAGACCTTGTTTTAGATTCTGTCATTTGTCATTGTGGGTCAGGCCCCTCCTTTTCCTAAAACCTGGATTCGCCCTTGAGGAACTACCCAACCCAGGAGAACGGGTCACATACAGCATGTCTTGATGATTATAACTAGTGTTATAGTCGAGTCACCAAACTCCGAGGCCGAGTTCGAGTCATCACCGTCCGAGGCCAGGGTCAAGGCCGAGGCCCAGTAACCTTCATCTACTAGTTAAACAGGCCACCCATACATGACATCCCTCTTAAAAGGAATGTATACTGTATAATTAATAAACGTCCTTAATATTGGTTTTATTATTGACCTCCAATCAAATATTTAGAAATATTATGACAATTCATCTATGTCTGTTTTTTAACAAGGCAAATATTCCTTCATAAAAGTACCATATATATGTGCCTGTATTGTGTATTGTTACGGAACCTAATAACAACAGATCACGTAGTCGTGACGAGCATAAATTTTGCTACGGAGATAAAAAAATCTGATTCTGTAACACCAGGCAGCGTGAAATGTCTAGGGGAATGAATAAAGAAGTCAGTGTTTTTTTTTATTAACAAATAATTTTATTTTATTCTTAAAACGATCCTAAAATTACAAAACACTGAATCAATACAATTACACAGTATAACAAAGAAAATGTGCAGTACCAGAGTGTACAGACCCTACGCTTTGATATCTGCATGGATACCACCACTGTCACATCTCTACAAGAATCCTTTAACATAAATATTCCAGATGAACAGTTCATGCTAATCTTCTCAGAGATTAGTCCAATTCAGTCCCGAAATCAATCTGTTGTAATCCTTAAGTGAAGTTCTGGTAATAATCCAAAGTCAAACTGAGGACACCTATAAATTCTGCAATTATCGGAAAGGTCCAAAACTAACTAACACTCTTCCTTGTCCGCTGGATTTTTTTCTCTCTCCTTCTGTCGGCTCTAAACACCGCCCCTATTTAAATACTACAAATCCTTAAATACTATAAATGGGAAGAGGTTTTTTTTCTTTAAGCAGTTTTAATGGACCTCGAACTGAGTGTCCGAAAACTAGTTCAAAGGCACTTAAACCCAGGGACTCTTGAAAGGATTTGCTGATAGCAAACAGCAATAGGAGGATTCCTTCATCCCAGTCTTTCTGTGTGTCATAGCAATAGGTCCTAATCATGTTTTTAAAGTCAGGTGAAAACGCTCGAGGGCTCGCCAACACTCAGGATGGTATGGCGAAGAGCTGAACTGTTTTACCTCTCAAGCATAACTTGCTGGAATAAGCCAGACATAAAATTAGACCCTTGGTCAGACTGGACGAATTTTGGTAATCCAAAAGTTGTAAAAAACTTTGTCAGAGCCTAGACAACATTTTTGGCATTAATTTTGCGCAATGGTATTGCCTCAGGGAACCTGGTAGATACACACATAATTGTCAGCAAGTATTTATGTCCAGATTTGTTTTGAGCAGTGGTCCAACACAATGAACAATAATCCTACTAAATGGTTCATCGAAAGCAGGAATAGGCCTAAATGGGCTTTAGGAGGATTCTGATTGGGCTTGATTACCATCTGGCGTGTGTGGCTTGATTTACAATATTGTACAACATCTGTCCTGATATTAGGCCAATAGAAATGTGTACTAACATTCTGATAAGTTTTATTTATACCTAAATGGCCAGACAAAGGAGCCTCATGTGCCATGCTTAGAATTTCATTGCGATAACTTTGGGGCACTACTATTTGATGTTTGATGGCCCACTTATCATCAGCGCACACATCAGGTGGTCGCCATTTACGCATACGCACTCCATTTTTAACATAGAAACAAACTGGGTTCTGTGACAGTTCAACTTTCGAAACTGCCCTGGGAAACAAATATGAAATATCACGGTCCTTATGCTGTCCGTGATAAGTTCTGACCTTGAAAAATGCTGCATCCTGTACGGGCAAGTCGTTAGACGAGTCACTAGTGGCTCCCGGAATAGAATTATTTGTGTGTTTTTCTCGGCCATAGATCTAGTAACAGCACATGAATGATACAAACAAGGAATTTCCTGACTTTCAAGATGAGCGTACTGATCAAGTGAGGGCTTTTTTGTCACTATTGGTTTAGGCTGTACTTTATCACTTGCAACATTATTGCCTAGTGTCTCAAAGTTTGACTTGCTAAAGGATTCTGGCAAGTTCCGTTGACAGAACGAACGAAAGAAGTGTCCGTATTTCTGACGCCGCAAGGAATAAATAAAGAAGCCAGTTATTTTCACAAATTATTATAAATTATTCTTGGATCAATCCTAACATTACAATACACTAAATCAATACAATTACACAGTATAACACTAATAAAAAAATGTACAATACCAGAGTGTCCGGATCTTAGGCTTTGATTTCTTGATACCACCAATGTCAATGCCCAACAAGAGTCCTTCAACACAAGAAATGCACGAAAACAATTCAAATAAATCTTCCCAGAGAATAGTCCGATTTCATCTCGAAAACGATTTCATCTCGAAAGCAATCCAAAAGTGAAGTTCTGGAAATAACTCCAAAGGCAAACTGAAGACAATCCGTATATAAAGTCTGTATAAAGTCCTTAGAAGATCTGTTTGTTTTGCAATTATCTGAAAGTTCCAAAAACTGACGAGAAAGTCACACTCTTCCGTGTCCACTGGTATTTTTCTCTCTCCCAACTCTTAACACAGCCCAATTTATAGCTTTTTCACCCGAAGCCCAGAAACTTACATTTTCACGAACATTCCAAACACAACAATACACACACGCCCATAGCACATGAACAGGCCCAAAAATTTAGACTACAACGAGCAATTTGTCTCTATGCGCCAGTTTTCAACCCGTACGGTTCCCATATCAACGCCCATGGCTTGAGCCGAACACGAATCAGAACGTCAGGCGCATAATAAACAGATACATGTAACACTATATAGAGGATTAAACTGTGTGTGGTTCATCTGGACTATTCCTATAAATGTTGCACATATGTGCAGGCCTGTCCTACCTGCTAACTGACAAAATTCTTTTCTCTAAAGGAAGCTACTTACATACTAGGAATGTTAAATAATCTTGAAATATATGGTTTTCCTTTTCAGTATATGATATCTGCCAAACTTGCCTTCCAGAACCGCTCAATAACTGATGCACTTGAGTTTGAAAAGGCTTGCATTTGTCGCGATCACTGGTTCAAAACATCAATACATTGCAAAACGCCTGACGAATCAAGATTTTCAAGCTTCAAACCAGGGTTTCTTCTTTCGTGTTTTTTTTTCTCTTTATTTGGAAGTTTTCAGGTATTCACACAATTGCACCAATGGTAGTGCAGCGTTGTTGTGGTAAACAGACGCAAAACTATAACAACTTATAAACAAGTGAATCAACGATAGTCAGTCCCTGTGTCGGATCAATTTTGCCAAGAAACGTTTCAAATCCTCGAAAAGGAAGTAATAGTGTGACTTAATACATCTATTTTCGTATTTTAATGTTGGTCAGTTCCGAATTCCCTTCTGTCTTTTTTTTCTGCAGATTTTACACAACTTATGTTGCAGTAAACTCTCAGTACCTGTTTGTTTCCACTTAAATAAGTCAGATTGAAACAAATAGCAAAACGGTAGCTTATGGTGTTTTTCCATGATTTCTTCAGACGATTAGGCTGTTCCTTCAAGCATCTAAATATTACACCATGATCTACCCCATGACTGTACGCGCTAAAGCCTACTGAATTAAACAAAAAATATACTGTGTTGGCTTCATATTCGCCTGGTTAAAATTTAGCGATTTTCATCTGTTCAGTGTTTTGCGAGGTTTCCATTTTCGCGATATCACAATACAAACGACCTTAAGAGTATAACCATTATTATGTGAATTGATTGTATGAATTGATTGTATCTAATATTATGCACACACATTAATATTAACAAAATATTCGAAATTGGAATGACTATTGGAAAGATATGATATCATTTAAAATATCAATCTTTGAATGTACATACCTGTATTTATTTATAATGTCAGCCTCGTTATTTTCAATTTGGACGATAGGACCCCTTATTTATTAAGGAAATTTTATTTTAGCGATAATTCCTCATTCGCGAATATCGCGATTTCAAAACCCTCGGAAAAAGAAAGGCGACAACAGTACTTTAAATATTTACTGGGTTAATGATATAATAGATGTTCACTGAAGGATTGGTGTGGCAAAAAGAAGCGCTATCTGGTGGTATTGGCAATAAACATAAAACCAAAAAATTGCCACTCGAATGTTCACGTGCCATCAGGGATGTCTAAATTTCCCTAAATGGAGAAACATTGTACCGTGTGTTAAATATAGTAACCCGAAAAAGGGTTATATTCGATATGGATGCTTCTTATATAAAACTTGTAATCTTGTGATGGTAATGATACACATATGTGTCTCAAATTACAGCCATTTTATACCAAGCTTTACTTAAAACAGCATCCTGTGTCAAAACTGTTTGTAAAACGTATAACACAGGCCTGCCCCTAAACACCCTTGTAGCTTGCTACTTTATTTAATGGAAATTTCTCTTAAATTAATCTTGATTTGTCAGCTGTTCACTGGTTGCCGCTGGCCCTGTGGGTTTTTTTTTTTGGCAGCGATTATCAAACTAGAAATTTGTAGTTTCAGGATATACCACGTTATCGGAGGACACGTCTTTTGGTTTTTTGTAAACAATTTAATAATCAAGTCGGTGCCTTTTTAGAAAACCCGGCATATATCACGGTGTGCATGACGTATAATTATCGAGAGACACACATATAAACACGTGCAATAATGCATTTACACTGTAATTATGTTATCATTTACTGATTTGAAGCAGTGGATGCATGAACACGCGTCCACACACACAAACACGTATAATTATTCATTCTCCCGTTCATTACTAAACAAAGCATATCTCTGACGTTGGGTATATTAAGAACACCTTCTATAATTACCATGTATATATCTATGTTTTCGTAAAAGTCACCAAAATATACATGAATAACAGAAATATCAATAGAGATGTAAAAGATATTATGTAAAAATAAACATTTTATTATGTGTTGAGGAGGTTATCGCCCTGTTTATATGTTGTACTAAAAGAATGATAAAGTACTTTCATTGCCTTTAAGAATTAATTCACGATGTAATCGAGCATTCATGTTTTTACATATTCGGTTGAAGGAATCTCTTTCTGACTCGTAATTAATAATATCAACTATTTTACGGCAACTTTGTGAAAAATAAATAATGAATTTTAAAGATTTATTGCATAACATTTCAATTCCGCCTCTTTTCTCCTGTAATCAGTGTGTTTCATATGACATCATAGGACGGATAATCATGGTCAGAAAGGGAAAGTAAGAAAATCAAAATACTGCAGGATTTACTGTGTAATATGATACCCCGTTCAGCGTAACACGGACCTCTCTCTTTCATCCCCTCTGAAAATGAAAATGTATAAAAAGTGAATAATTCAGTTAAATATCGGTTAAATTCATTTTAATCATGAGAACGTGGGAATAAAACTCTCCCTGTAGCAATTATGAGCCATGGTTCCTTCTTCTTTGTGAATATCTGTCCAAAGGTCAGGGTGTAGAGTTGGGCACTTTGTATAAGTAGGAAATGTCAATTCATACTGCGTTATAAATCTCCAAGTAGTTTATGTTCAAACCCGTACAAGATCTCTATGAACAAAATGGAGAAGGCAACGGCATATTAGAGTGCACTGAACAACGCTTAGCTGATATATATATATATATATATATATATATATATATATATATATATATATATATATTTCATATTACATTATATCTAATCATAAAAAGCCTCGGAAAAAATCAGATGCATCCACTCATCCTAAGAGTGATGGACATCAGGTGACGGGCAAATATGTGAGCCATTCTGGATAAATATATGCTCCAAGGGGAGCCGAGAAAATATACTAGAATATACAAGCCTGAAAATCGATGAAGGAAAGGTGTAAAGTCTAATGAGACGGATATCGTCAGTGATATCAGAGTATACAGTTATAAACCAAGTCTTTGTGTTTTTATCTACACCAAATCCAATGCGTGAAATCCATATGTTTCATAAATGGAATGTTACACTCTATCCTGATATTAAAGTTCGATTGTTTTATTTTTATCATAGTCTCTTATCAGATCTTACCCAATGTATGTCTTACGCTTTTTTTATTCACCAAAGGATTCGTATAATTGAAAATCACCCAGGAAGGAATTTACCCGCAGAACTAAAATCCTCACACATTTATTTGATATATTTCCTTGACACGACTTTTTTTGTGACATGGTTGCCAGTGTTGCAGTAATTAAATTTGGCAAAAGGACTTTATTTAGAATATTACAAAATAAAAGACTGATGAACAGCGTGGATGATGTTTCAGGCACCTTCATAACAATTTAACGCACAAACTGGATAATCAGTCATTCAATTTTGCTTGAAAGCTGCTGGTTCTTCTGAGACAAACAGCTATTTTGCGGGTGGGACTGAGAACAGTGGCGGTCACAGCATGCCGGTGGTATTGCAGAAAGCGGATTTTACTAGGGCTGTATCAATATACCGATATATCGATACGAATCGATACGCAACGTCGATACGGTGTCGATACACGTTGCATACTATATTGGTCGTACGAGGAAAAAAAGGCAGAAAACAAATATGGATACAAGTCCAAATTAAACTAACCTTTTCTTCTTTTAAAGCTATGGTTTAAAGTTTGACTTGTTTTAGCTGTTAAGACATAAACAAGATGAACAACTGGATAAGTAATACCAGGACTTTGAAGACAATCCGGTGCGTGCGTGTGGGCGTCACAAGGGAAATATAACCGACATGAGCCTTGTTTGCTCAGAAAATATCCAGTACGGGCTGAACTACGCTGACCCCGTCTAGGGCAAATTAAGGCATCGCTCCTGATAATGTGGAGTATGAGGACAGTATAGCCCCAACAAGAGAATCAAATTGCCTTAATATCATTGCTATAACACAAGATACTGTATATATATTTTTTAAGAAAGTATAATATTTGCTCAATTTACAACACTAGAAAGTATAATATTTGCTCAGTTTACAACACACTTTGATTTGAAGATTCAAGCTAACTCGATAGGCTAACATTCATGAGGACTCACTAAGGCCACTGAAGCGATCGATATCCTAATTTTTTTCCTATTTTGAGATGTGCAATGAATATACTCCTTAGTTGCTTGGTTAAGACAAGTCTTCATCGCTCTGAAGGAAATCTCAGCCAGCTAATCCACGGTGAAAAAAGTATCGTTATCAGGGCAGTGTCTTGAGCAAGAATGCCCCCCACTAAATCTGATTGTAAAAAAAAGTTCTTTCAACATTAAAGGTGCGGATCATAGAGCGGGAAGATTCCAGAGGGAGGTAAATTAAAACCTTTCTCATAACAAAAGAATTAAAAATTGGTCTGTCAGCATTAGGTAATGAAAATTTGAAAACCTATTTATTTAGAGCTAACTTTACACGATACGGCAAGAGAAGGAGGGAGGGAATTCAGGCATCCCTTCGTCCCATGTTGACCTGACAACCTCAAGCTAGTTTACATGCTAGGTCACAGGAACTATTTTCCATCACTAGCATGGCTTTAAACTGTCAACACATTGAGTACAGTGATATATACGAGCGTTTCTTGCAATTGAGCGCCTGTCTAACCGATATTAAAGGTTTCGTGTTTAGCAAGCTTTTAAAATCACCCAGATATGCCGAAAGTAACCCGTTATTCCGGTTTTTGTAGTTCCTCAGGGGCGGAATCGGAATTTAGGAAAAAGGAGCGGAAAAGCTCCCCCGTAAGAAGTATAAAAGGCTCCCGCTTTCACAGTGTGAAATTCAATGGTCCCCGGTTAGAAGTGTTAGAGTCCCCGTTTAGAGTGTAAAAGGTCCCCGTTAGTAGTGTAAAAGGTCCCCGGTTAGTAGTGTGAAAGTCCCCGTTTAGAAGTGTAAAAGGTCCCCGTTTAGAACTGTGAAAGTCCCGGTTAGAAGTGTAAAAGGTGCCCCTTAGAACTGTGAGAGTCCCCGTTTAGAAGAGTAAAAGGTCCCCGGTTAGAAGTGTTAAAGTCCCCGTTTAGAAGTGTAAAAGGTCCCCGGTTAGAAGTGTGAAAGTCCCCGTTTAGAAGTGTAAAAGGTCCCCGGTTAGAAGTGTGAAAGTCTCCGTTTAAAAGTGTAAAAGGTCCCCGTTTAGAAGTGTGAAGGTCCCCGTTTAGAAGGGTAAAAGGTCCCCGATTAGAAGTGTGAAAGTCCCCGTTTAGAAGTGTAAAAGGTCCCCGGTTAGAAGTGTGAAAGTCCCCGTTTAGAAGTGTAAAAGGTGCCCGGTTAGAAGTGTGAAAGTCCCCGTTTAGAAGTGTAAAAGGTGCCCGTTGAGAAGTGTGAAAGTTCCCGTTTAGAAGTGTAAAAGGTGCCCGGTTAGAAGTGTGAAAATCCCCGTTTAGAAGTGTAAAAGGACCCCGGTTAGAAGTGTGAAAGTCCCCGTTTAGAAGTGTAAAAGGTGCCCGGTTAGAAGTGTGAAAGTTCCCGTGTAGAAGTGTAAAAGGTCCCCGGTTAGAAGTGTGAAAGTCCCCGTTTAGAAGTGTAAAAGGTCCCCGGTTAGAAGTGTGAAGGTCCCCGTTTAGAAGGGTAAAAGGTCCCCGGTTAGAAGTGTGAAAGTTGCCCGGTTAGAAGTGTGAAAGTCCCCGTTTAGAAGTGTAAAAGGTCCCCGGTTAGAAGTGTGAAAAACCCCGTTTAGAAGTGTAAAAGGTCCCCGGTTAGAAGTGTGAAAGTCCCCGTTTAGAAGTGTAAAAGGTCCCCGGTTAGAAGTGTGAAGGTCCCCGTTTAGAAGTGTAAAAGTTGCCCGGTTAGAAGTGTGAAAGTCCCCGTTTAGACGTTTGAAAGGTGCCCGGTTAGAAGTGATAAAGTCCACGTTTAGAAGTGTAAAAGGTGCCCGGTTAGAAGTGTGAAAGTCCCCGTTTAGAAGTGTAAAAGATGCCCCGTTAGAACTGTTAAAGTCCCCGTTTAGAAGTGTAAAAGGTGCCCGGTTAGAAGTGTGAAAGTCCCCGTTTAGAAGTGTAAAAGGTGCCCGGTTAGAAGTGTGAAAGTCCCCGTTTAGAAGTGTAAAAGGTCCCCGGTTAGAAGTGTGAAAGTTCCCGTTTGAAGTGTAAAAGGTGCCCGGTGAGAAGTGTGAAAGTCCCCGTTTAGAAGTGTAAAAGGTGCCCGGTTAGAAGTGTGAAAGTCCCCGTTTAGAAGTGTAAAAGGTCCCCGGTTAGAAGTGTGAAAGTCCCCGTTTAGAAGTGTAAAAGGTGCCCGGTTAGAAGTGTGAAAGTCCCCGTTTAGAAGTGTAAAAGGTCCCCGGTTAGAAGTGTGAAAAACCCCGTTTAGAAGTGTAAAAGGTCCCCGGTTAGAAGTGTGAAAGTCCCCGTTTAGAAGTGTAAAAGGTGCCCGGTTAGAAGTGTGAAAGTCCCCGTTTAGAAGTGTAAAAGGTCCCCGGTTAGAAGTGTGAAGGTCCCCGTTTAGAAGGGTAAAAGGTCCCCGGTTAGAAGTGTGAAAGTCCCCGTTTAGAAGTGTAAAAGGTGCCCGGTAAGAAGTGTGAAAGTCCCCGTTTAGAAGTGTAAAAGGTCCCCGTTGAGAAGTGTGAAAGTTCCCGTTTAGAAGTGTAAAAGGTCACCGGTTAGAAGTGTGAAGGTCCCCGTTTAGAAGGGTAAAAGGTCCCCGGTTAGAAGTGTGAAAAACCCCGTTTAGAAGTGTAAAAGGTGCCCGGTTAGAAGTGTGAAAAGTGCCCGGTTAGAAGTGTGAAGGTCCCCGTTTAGAAGGGTAAAAGGTCCCCGGTTAGAAGTGTGAAAGTCCCCGTTTAGTAGTGTAAAAGGTGCCCGGTTAGAAGTGTGAAAGTCCCCGTTTAGAAGTGTAAAAGGTGCCCGGTTGGAAGTGTGAAAGTCCCCGTTTAGAAGTGTAAAAGGTCCCCGGTTAGAAGTGTGAAAGTCCCCGTTTAGAAGTGTAAAAGGTGCCCGGTTAGAAGTGTGAAAGTCCCCGTTTAGAAGTGTAAAAGGTGCCCGGTTAGAAGTGTGAAAGTCCCCGTTTAGAAGTGTAAAAGGTCACCGTTGAGAAGTGTGAAAGTTCCCGTTTAGAAGTGTAAAAGATCCCCGGTTAGAAGTGTGAAAGTCCCCGTTTAGAAGTGTTAAAGTACCCGTTTAGACGTGTAAAAGGTCCCCGGTTAGAAGTGTGAAAGTCCCCGTTTAGAAGAGTAAAAGGTCCCCGGTTAGAAGTGTGAAAGTCCCCGTTTAAAAGTGTAAAAGGTCCCCGGTTAGAAGTGTTAAAGTCCCCGTTTAGAAGTGTAAAAGGTGCCCGGTCAGAAGTGTGAAAGTCCCCGTTTAGAAGTGTAAAAGGTCCCCGGTTAGAAGTGTGAAAGTCCCCGTTTTGAAGTGTAAAAGGTCCCCGGTTAGAAGTGCGAAAGTTCCCGTTAAGAAGTGTAAAAGGTCCCCGGATAAAAGTGTGAAAGTCCCCGTTTAGAAGTGTAAAAGATGTCCCGTTAGAACTGTGAAAGTCCCCGTTTAGAAGTGTAAAATTTCCCCGGTTAGAAGGGGAAAAGCTACCCCGTAAGAAGTATAAAAGGCTCCCGCATTCAGAGTGTGAAATTCAATGGTTCCCGATTAGAAGTGTGAAAGTCCCCGTTTAGAAGTGTAAAAGGTCCCCGTTTAGAAGTGTAAAAGGTCCCCCGTTAGAACTGTGAAAGTCCCCGTTTAGAAGTGTAAAAGGTGCCCGGTTAGAAGTGTGAAAGTCCCCGTTTAGAAGTGTAAAAGGTGCCCGGTTAGAAGTGTGAAAGTCCCCGTTTAGAAGTGTAAAAGGTTCCCGGTTAGAAGTGTGAAAGTTCCCGTTTGAAGTGTAAAAGGTGCCCGGTTAGAAGTGTGAAAGTCCCCGTTTAGAAGTGTAAAAGGTGCCCGGTTAGAAGTGTGAAAGTCCCCGTTTAGAAGTGTAAAAGGTCCCCGGTTAGAAGTGTGAAAGTCCCCGTTTAGAAGTGTAAAAGGTGCCCGGTTAGAAGTGTGAAAGTCCCCGTTTAGAAGTGTAAAAGGTCCCCGGTTAGAAGTGTGAAAAACCCCGTTTAGAAGTGTAAAAGGTCCCCGGTTAGAAGTGTGAAAGTCCCCGTTTAGAAGTGTAAAAGGTGCCCGGTTAGAAGTGTGAAAGTCCCCGTTTAGAAGTGTAAAAGGTCCCCGGTTAGAAGTGTGAAGGTCCCCGTTTAGAAGGGTAAAAGGTCCCCGGTTAGAAGTGTGAAAGTCCCCGTTTAGAAGTGTAAAAGTTGCCCGGTTAGAAGTGTGAAAGTCCCCGTTTAGAAGTGTAAAAGGTGCCCGGTTAGAAGTGTGAAAGTCCCCGTTTAGAAGTGTAAAAGGTGCCCGGTTGGAAGTGTGAAAGTCCCCGTTTAGAAGTGTAAAAGGTCCCCGTTGAGAAGTGTGAAAGTTCCCGTTTAGAAGTGTAAAAGGTGCCCGGTTAGAAGTGTGAAAGTCCCCGTTTAGAAGTGTAAAAGGTGCCCGGTTAGAAGTGTGAAAGTCCCCGTTTAGAAGTGTAAAAGGTGCCCGGTTAGAAGTGTGAAAGTCCCCGTTTAGAAGTGTAAAAGGTCCCCGTTGTGAAGTGTGAAAGTATCCGTTTAGAAGTGTAAAAGGTCCCCGGTTAGAAGTTTGAAAGTCCCCGTTTAGAAGTGTAAAATGTCCCCGGTTAGAAGTGTGAAGGTCCCCGTTTAGAAGGGTAAAAGGTGCCCGGTTAGAAGTGTGAACGTCCCCGTTTAGAAGTGTAAAAGTTGCCCGGTTAGAAGTGTGAAAGTCCCCGTTTAGAAGTGTAAAAGGTCCCCGGTTAGAAGTGTGAAAGTCCCCGTTTAGAAGTGTAAAAGGTGCCCGGTAAGAAGTGAGAAAGTCCCCGTTTAGAAGTGTAAAAGGACCCCGGTTAGAAGTGTGAAAGTCCCCGTTTAGAAGTGTAAAAGGTGCCCGGTTAGAAGTGTGAAAGTTCCCGTGTAGAAGTGTAAAAGGTCCCCGGTTAGAAGTGTGAAAGTCCCCGTTTAGAAGTGTAAAAGGTCCCCGGTTAGAAGTGTGAAGGTCCCCGTTTAGAAGGGTAAAAGGTCCCCGGTTAGAAGTGTGAAAGTTGCCCGGTTAGAAGTGTGAAAGTCCCCGTTTAGAAGTGTAAAAGGTCCCCGGTTAGAAGTGTGAAAAACCCCGTTTAGAAGTGTAAAAGGTCCCCGGTTAGAAGTGTGAAAGTCCCCGTTTAGAAGTGTAAAAGGTCCCCGGTTAGAAGTGTGAAGGTCCCCGTTTAGAAGTGTAAAAGTTGCCCGGTTAGAAGTGTGAAAGTCCCCGTTTAGAAGTGTAAAAGGTGCCCGTTGAGAAGTGTGAAAGTTCCCGTTTAATAGTGTTAAAGGTGCCCGGTTAGAAGTGTGAAAGTCCCCGTTTAGAAGTGTAAAAGGTGCCCGGTTAGAAGTGTGAAAGTCCCCGTTTAGAAGTGTAAAAGGTGCCCGGTTAGAAGTGTGAAAGTCCCCGTTTAGAAGTGTAAAAGGTCCCCGTTGAGAAGTGTGAAAGTTCCCGTTTAGAAGTGTAAAAGGTCCCCGGTTAGAAGTGTGAAAGTCCCCGTTTAGAAGTGTAAAAGGTCCCCGGTTAGAAGTGTGAAGGTCCCCGTTTAGAAGGGTAAAAGGTCCCCGGTTAGAAGTGTGAAAGTCCCCGTTTAGAAGTGTAAAAGTTGCCCGGTTAGAAGTGTGAAAGTCCCCGTTTAGAAGTGTAAAAGGTCCCCGGTTAGAAGTGTGAAAGTCCCCGTTTAGAAGTGTAAAAGGTGCCCGGTTAGAAGTGTGAAAGTCCCCGTTTAGAAGTGTAAAAGGTCCGCGGTTAGAAGTGTGGAAACCCCTGTTTAGAAGTGTAAAAGGTGCCCGGTTAGAAGTGTGAAAGTCCCCGTTTAGAAGTGTAAAAGGTCCCCGGTTAGAAGTGTGAAAGTCCCCGTTTAGAAGTGTAAAAGGTGCCCGGTTAGAAGTGTGAAAGTCCCCGTTTAGAAGTGTAAAAGGTGCCCGGTTAGAAGTGTGAAAGTCCCCGTTTAGAAGTGTAAAAGGTGCCCGGTTAGAAGTGCGAAAGTCCCCGTTTAGAAGTGGAAAAGGTCCAGGGTTAGAAGTGTGAAAGTCCCCGTTTAGAAGTGTAAAAGGTGCCCGGTTAGAAGTGTGAAAAACCCCGTTTAGAAGTGTAAAAGTTCCCCGGTTAGAAGTGTAAAAGGTCCCCGGTTAGAAGTGTGAAAAACCCCGTTTAGAAGTGTAAAAGGTCCCCGTTTAGAAGTGTGAAAATCCCCGTTTAGAAGTGTAAAAGGTGCCCGGTTAGAAGTGTGAAAGTCCCCGTTTAGAAGTGTAAAAGATGCCCCGTTAGAACTGTGAAAGTCCCCGTTTAGACGTTTGAAAGGTGCCCGGTTAGAAGTGATAAAGTCCACGTTTAGAAGTGTAAAAGGTGCCCTGTTAGAAGTGTGAAAGTCCCCGTTTAGAAGTGTAAAAGATGCCCCGTTAGAACTGTGAAAGTCCCCGTTTAGAAGTGTAAAAGGTGCCCGGTTAGAAGTGTGAAAGTCCCCGTTTAGAAGTGTAAAAGGTGCCCGGTTAGAAGTGTGAAAGTCCCCGTTTAGAAGTGTAAAAGGTCCCCGGTTAGAAGTGTGAAAGTTCCCGTTTGAAGTGTAAAAGGTGCCCGGTGAGAAGTGTGAAAGTCCCCGTTTAGAAGTGTAAAAGGTGCCCGGTTAGAAGTGTGAAAGTCCCCGTTTAGAAGTGTAAAAGGTGCCCGGTTAGAAGTGTGAAAGTCCCCGTTTAGAAGTGTAAAAGGTGCCCGGTTAGAAGTGTGAAAGTCCCCGTTTAGAAGTGTAAAAGGGCCCCGGTTAGAAGTGTGAAAAACCCCGTTTAGAAGTGTAAAAGGTCCCCGGTTAGAAGTGTGAAAGTCCCCGTTTAGAAGTGTAAAAGGTGCCCGGTTAGAAGTGTGAAAGTCCCCGTTTAGAAGTGTAAAAGGTCCCCGGTTAGAAGTGTGAAGGTCCTCGTTTAGAAGGGTAAAAGGTCCCCGGTTAGAAGTGTGAAAGTCCCCGTTTAGAAGTGTAAAAGTTGCCCGGTTAAAAGTGTGAAAGTCCCCGTTTAGATGTGTAAAAGGTGCCCGGTTAGAAGTGTGAAAGTCCCCGTTTAGAAGTGTTAAAGGTGCCCGGTTAGAAGTGTGAAAGTCCCCGTTTAGAAGTGTAAAAGGTCCCCGTTGAGAAGTGTGAAAGTTCCCGTTTAGAAGTGTAAAAGGTGCCCGGTTAGAAGTGTGAAAGTCCCCGTTTAGAAGTGTGAAAGGTGCCCGGTTAGAAGTGTGAAAGTCCCCGTTTAGAAGTGTAAAAGGTGCCCGGTTAGAAGTGTGAAAGTCCCCGTTTAGAAGTGTAAAAGGTCCCCGTTGAGAAGTGTGAAAGTTCCCGTTTAGAAGTGTAAAAGGTCCCCGGTTAGAAGTTTGAAAGTCCCCGTTTAGAAGTGTAAAATGTCCCCGGTTAGAAGTGTGAAGGTCCCCGTTTAGAAGGGTAAAAGGTGCCCGGTTAGAAGTGTGAAAGTCCCCGTTTAGAAGTGTAAAAGTTGCCCGGTTAGAAGTGTGAAAGTCCCCGTTTAGAAGTGTAAAAGGTCCCCGGTTAGAAGTGTGAAAGTCCCCGTTTAGAAGTGTAAAAGGTGCCCGGTAAGAAGTGTGAAAGTCCCCGTTTAGAAGTGTAAAAGGTCCCCGTTGAGAAGTGTGAAAGTTCCCGTTTAGAAGTGTAAAAGGTCACCGGTTAGAAGTGTGAAGGTCCCCGTTTAGAAGGGTAAAAGGTCCCCGGTTAGAAGTGTGAAAAACCCCGTTTAGAAGTGTAAAAGGTGCCCGGTTAGAGGTGTGAAAAGTGCCCGGTTAGAAGTGTGAAGGTCCCCGTTTAGAAGGGTAAAAGGTCCCCGGTTAGAAGTGTGAAAGTCCCCGTTTAGTAGTGTAAAAGGTGCCTTGTTAGAAGTGTGAAAGTCCCCGTTTAGAAGTGTAAAAGGTGCCCGGTTGGAAGTGTGAAAGTCCCCGTTTAGAAGTGTAAAAGGTCCCCGGTTAGAAGTGTGAAAGTCCCCGTTTAGAAGTGTAAAAGGTGCCCGGTTAGAAGTGTGAAAGTCCCCGTTTAGAAGTGTAAAAGGTCACCGTTGAGAAGTGTGAAAGTTCCCGTTTAGAAGTGTAAAAGATCCCCGGTTAGAAGTGTGAAAGTCCCCGTTTAGAAGTGTTAAAGTCCCCGTTTAGACGTGTAAAAGGTCCCCGGTTAGAAGTGTGAAAGTCCCCGTTTAGAAGAGTAAAAGGTCCCCGGTTAGAAGTGTGAAAGTCCCCGTTTAAAAGTGTAAAAGGTCCCCGGTTAGAAGTGTTAAAGTCCCCGTTTAGAAGTGTAAAAGGTGCCCGGTTAGAAGTGTGAAAGTCCCCGTTTAGAAGTGTAAAAGGTCCCCGGTTAGAAGTGTGAAAGTCCCCGTTTTGAAGTGTAAAAGGTCCCCGGTTAGAAGTGCGAAAGTTCCCGTTAAGAAGTGTAAAAGGTCCCCGGATAAAAGTGTGAAAGTCCCCGTTTAGAAGTGTAAAAGGTGCCCGGTTAGAAGTGTGAAAGTCCCCGTTTAGAAGTGTAAAAGGTGCCCGGTTAGAAGTGTGAAAGTCCCCGTTTAGAAGTGTAAAAGGTCCCCGGTTAGAAGTGTGAAAGTCCCCGTTTAGAAGTGTAAAAGGTGCCCGGTTAGAAGTGTGAAAGTCCCCGTTTAGAAGTGTAAAAGTTGCCCGGTTAGAAGTGTGAAAGTCCCCGTTTAGAAGTGTAAAAGGTGCCCGGTTAGAAGTGTGAAAGTCCCCGTTTAGAAGTGTAAAAGGTGCCCGGTTAGAAGTGTGAAAGTCCCCGTTTAGAAGTGTAAAAGGTCCCCGGTTAGAAGTGTGAAAGTTCCCGTTTAGAAGTGTAAAAGGTGCCCGGTTAGAAGTCTGAAAGTCCCCGTTTAGAAGTGTAAAAGGTACCCGGTTAGAAGTGTGAAGGTCCCCGTTTAGAAGGGTAAAAGGTCACCGTTGAGAAGTGTGAAAGTTCCCGTTTAGAAGTGTAAAAGGTCCCCAGTTAGAAGTGTGAAAGTCCCCGTTTAGAAGTGTAAAAGGTCCCCGGTTAGAAGTGTTAAAGTCCCCGTTTAGAAGTGTAAAAGGTCCCCGGTCAGAAGTGTGAAAGTCCCCGGTTAGAAGTGTAAAAGGTCCCCGGTTAGAAGTGTAAAAGGTCCCCGTTGAGAAGTGTAAAAGGTCTCCGGTTAGAAGTGTGAAAGTCCCCGTTTAGAAGTGTAAAAGTTCCCCGGTTAAAAGTGTGAAAGTCCCGTTTAGAAGTGTAAAAGATCCCCGGTTAGAAGTGTAAAAGGCCCCGTTTAGAAGTGTAAAAGGTCCCCGGTTAGAAGTGTGAAAGTCCCCGTTTAGAAGTGTAAAAGGTCCCCGGTTAGAAGTGTGAAAAACCCCGTTTAGAAGTGTAAAAGGTCCCCGGTTAGAAGTGTGAAGGTCCCCGTTTAGAAGGGTAAAAGGTCCCCGGTTAGAAGTGTGAAAGTCCCCGTTTAGAAGTGTAAAAGGTGCCCGGTTAGAAGTGTGAAAGTCCCCGTTTAGAAGTGTAAAAGGTCCCCGGTTAGAAGTGTGAAAGTCCCCATTTAGAAGTGTAAAAGGTCCCCGTTAGAAGTGTGAAAGTCCCCGTTTAGAAGTGTAAAAGGTCCCCGGTTAGAAGTGTGAAGGTCCCCGTTTAGAAGGGTAAAAGGTCTCCGGTTAGAAGTGTGAAAGTCCCCGTTTAGAAGTGTAAAAGGTCCCCGGTTAGAAGTGCGAAAGTCCCCGTTTAGAAGTGTAAAAGGTCCCCGGTTAGAAGTGTTAAAGTCCCCGTTTAGAAGTGTAAAAGGTCCCCGGTTAGAAGTGCGAAAGTCCCCGTTTAGAAGTGTAAAAGGTCCCCGGTTAGAAGTGCGGAAGTCCCCGTTTAGAAATGTAAAAGGTCCCCGGTTAGAAGTGTGAAAGTTCCCGTTTAGAAGTGTAAAAGGTGCCCGGTTAGAAGTGTGAAAGTCCCCGTTTAGAAGTGTAAAAGGTCCCCGGTTAGAAGTGTGAAAGTCCCCGTTTTCAAGTGTAAAAGGTCCCCGGTTAGAAGTGCGAAAGCCCCCGTTTAGAAGTGTAAAAGGTGCCCGGTTAAAAGTGTGAAAGTCCCCGTTTAGAAGTGTAAAAGATGCCCCGTTAGAACTGTGAAAGTCCCCGTTTAGAAGTGTAAAATTTCCCCGGTTAGAAGGGGAAAAGCTCCCCCGTAAGAAGTATAAAAGGCTCCCTCTTAGAAGGGGAAAAGCTCCCCCGTAAGAAGAATAAAAGGCTCCCGCATTCAGAGTGTGAAATTCAATGGTTCCCGATTAGAAGTGTGAAAGTCCTCGTTTAGAAGTGTAAAAGGTCCCCGTTTAGAAGTGTAAAAGGTCCCCGGTTAGAAGTGTGAAAAACCCCGTTTAGAAGTGTAAAAGGTCCCCGGTTAGAAGTGTGAAAGTCCCCGTTTAGAAGTGTAAAAGGTGCCCGTTTAGAAGTGTGAAATCCCCGTTTAGAAGTGTAAAAGGTGCCCGGTTAGAAGTGTGAAAGTCCCCGTTTAGAAGTGTAAAAGGTCCCCGGTTAGAAGTGTGAAAAACCCCGTTTAGAAGTGTAAAAGGTCCCCGGTTAGAAGTGTGAAAGTCCCCGTTTAGAAGTGTAAAAGGTCCCCGGTTAGAAGTGTGAAAGTCCCCGTTTAGAAGTGTGAAGGTCCCCGTTTAGAAGGGTAAAAGGTCCCCGGTTAGAAGTGTTAAAGTCCCCGTTTAGAAGTGTGAAGGTCCCCGTTTAGAAGGGTAAAAGGTCCCCGGTTAGAAGTGTGAAAGTCCCCGTTTAGAAGTGTAAAAGTTGCCCGGTTAGAAGTGTGAAAGTCCCCGTTTAGAAGTGTAAAAGGTGCCCGGTTAGAAGTGTGAAAGTCCCCGTTTAGAAGTGTAAACGGTGCCCGGTTAGAAGTGTGAAAGTCCCCGTTTAGAAGTGTAAAAGGTCCCCGGTTAGAAGTGTGAAGGTCCCCGTTTAGAAGGGTAAAAGGTCCCCGGTTAGAAGTGTGAAAGTCCCCGTTTAGAAGTGTAAAAGTTGCCCGGTTAGAAGTGTGAAAGTCCCCGTTTAGAAGTGTAAAAGTTGCCCGGTTAGAAGTGTGAAAGTCCCCGTTTAGAAGTGTGAAAGGTGCCCGGTTAGAAGTGTGAAAGTCCCCGTTTAGAACTGTAAAAGGTGCCCGGTTAGAAGTGTGAAAGTCCCCGTTTAGAAGTGTAAAAGGTCCCCGTTGAGAAGTGTGAAAGTTCCCGTTTAGAAGTGTAAAAGGTCCCCGGTTAGAAGTTTGAAAGTCCCCGTTTAGAAGTGTAAAATGTCCCCGGTTAGAAGTGTGAAGGTCCCCGTTTAGAAGGGTAAAAGGTGCCCGGTTAGAAGTGTGAAAGTCCCCGTTTAGAAGTGTAAAAGTTGCCCGGTTAGAAGTGTGAAAGTCCCCGTTTAGAAGTGTAAAAGGTCCCCGGTTAGAAGTGTGAAAGTCCCCGTTTAGAAGTGTAAAAGGTGCCCGGTAAGAAGTGTGAAAGTCCCCGTTTAGAAGTGTAAAAGGTCCCCGTTGAGAAGTGTGAAAGTTCCCGTTTAGAAGTGTAAAAGGTCACCGGTTAGAAGTGTGAAGGTCCCCGTTTAGAAGGGTAAAAGGTCCCCGGTTAGAAGTGTGAAAAACCCCGTTTAGAAGTGTAAAAGGTGCCCGGTTAGAAGTGTGAAAAGTGCCCGGTTAGAAGTGTGAAGGTCCCCGTTTAGAAGGGTAAAAGGTCCCCGGTTAGAAGTGTGAAAGTCCCCGTTTAGTAGTGTAAAAGGTGCCCGGTTAGAAGTGTGAAAGTCCCCGTTTAGAAGTGTAAAAGGTGCCCGGTTGGAAGTGTGAAAGTCCCCGTTTAGAAGTGTAAAAGGTCCCCGGTTAGAAGTGTGAAAGTCCCCGTTTAGAAGTGTAAAAGGTGCCCGGTTAGAAGTGTGAAAGTCCCCGTTTAGAAGTGTAAAAGGTGCCCGGTTAGAAGTGTGAAAGTCCCCGTTTAGAAGTGTAAAAGGTCACCGTTGAGAAGTGTGAAAGTTCCCGTTTAGAAGTGTAAAAGATCCCCGGTTAGAAGTGTGAAAGTCCCCGTTTAGAAGTGTTAAAGTCCCCGTTTAGACGTGTAAAAGGTCCCCGGTTAGAAGTGTGAAAGTCCCCGTTTAGAAGAGTAAAAGGTCCCCGGTTAGAAGTGTGAAAGTCCCCGTTTAAAAGTGTAAAAGGTCCCCGGTTAGAAGTGTTAAAGTCCCCGTTTAGAAGTGTAAAAGGTGCCCGGTTAGAAGTGTGAAAGTCCCCGTTTAGAAGTGTAAAAGGTCCCCGGTTAGAAGTGTGAAAGTCCCCTTTTTGAAGTGTAAAAGGTCCCCGGTTAGAAGTGCGAAAGTTCCCGTTAAGAAGTGTAAAAGGTCCCCGGATAAAAGTGTGAAAGTCCCCGTTTAGAAGTGTAAAAGGTGCCCGGTTAGAAGTGTGAAAGTCCCCGTTTAGAAGTGTAAAAGGTGCCCGGTTAGAAGTGTGAAAGTCCCCGTTTAGAAGTGTAAAAGGTCCCCGGTAAGAAGTGTGAAAGTCCCCGTTTAGAAGTGTAAAAGGTGCCCGGTTAGAAGTGTGAAAGTCCCCGTTTAGAAGTGTAAAAGTTGCCCGGTTAGAAGTGTGAAAGTCCCCGTTTAGAAGTGTAAAAGGTGCCCGGTTAGAAGTGTGAAAGTCCCCGTTTAGAAGTATAAAAGGTGCCCGGTTAGAAGTGTGAAAGTCCCCGTTTAGAAGTGTAAAAGGTCCCCGTTGAGAAGTGTGAAAGTTCCCGTTTAGAAGTGTAAAAGGTGCCCGGTTAGAAGTGTGAAAGTCCCCGTTTAGAAGTGTGAAATGTCCCCGGTTAGAAGTGTGAAGGTCCCCGTTTAGAAGGGTAAAAGGTCCCGGTTAGAAGTGTGAAAGTCCCCGTTTAGAAGTGTAAAAGTTGCCCGGTTAGAAGTGTGAAAGTCCCCGTTTAGAAGTGTAAAAGGTCCCTGGTTAGAAGTGTGAAAAACCCCGTTTAGAAGTGTAAAAGGTCCCCGGTTAGAAGTGTAAAAGGTCCCCGGTTAGAAGTGTGAAAAACCCCTTTTAGAAGTGTAAAAGGTCCCCGTTTAGAAGTGTGAAAGTCCCCGTTTAGAAGTGTAAAAGGTGCCCGGTTAGAAGTGTGAAAGTCCCCGTTTAGAAGTGTAAAAGATACCCCGTTAGAACTGTGAAAGTCCCCGTTTAGACGTTTGAAAGGTGCCCGGTTAGAAGTGATAAAGTCCCCGTTTAGAAGTGTAAAAGGTGCCCGGTTAGAAGTGTGAAAGTCCCCGTTTAGAAGTGTAAAAGATGCCCCGTTAGAACTGTGAAAGTCCCCGTTTAAAAGTGTAAAAGGTCCCCGGTTAGAAGTGTGAAAGGCCCCGTTTAGAAGTGTAAAAGGTGCCCGGTTAGAAGTGTGAAAGTTCCCGTTTAGAAGTGTAAAAGGTCCCCGTTTAGAAGTGTAAAAGGTCCCCGTTGAGAAGTGTGAAAGTTCCCGTTTAGAAGTGTAAAAGGTGCCCGGTTAGAAGTGTGAAAGTCCCCGTTTAGAAGTGTAAAATGTCCCCGGTTAGAAGTGTGAAGGTCCCCGTTTAGAAGGGTAAAAGGTCCCGGTTAGAAGTGTGAAAGTCCCCGTTTAGAAGTGTAAAAGTTGCCCGGTTAGAAGTGTGAAAGTCCCCGTTTAGAAGTGTAAAAGGTCCAGGGTTAGAAGTGTGAAAAACCCCGTTTAGAAGTGTAAAAGGTCCCCGGTTAGAAGTGTAAAAGGTCCCCGGTTAGAAGTGTGAAAAACCCCGTTTAGAAGTGTAAAAGGTCCCCGTTTAGAAGTGTGAAAGTCCCCGTTTAGAAGTGTAAAAGGTGCCCGGTTAGAAGTGTGAAAGTCCCCGTTTAGAAGTGTAAAAGATACCCCGTTAGAACTGTGAAAGTCCCCGTTTAGACGTTTGAAAGGTGCCCGGTTAGAAGTGATAAAGTCCCCGTTTAGAAGTGTAAAAGGTGCCCGGTTAGAAGTGTGAAAGTCCCCGTTTAGAAGTGTAAAAGATGCCCCGTTAGAACTGTGAAAGTCCCCGTTTAAAAGTGTAAAAGGTCCCCGGTTAGAAGTGTGAAAGGCCCCGTTTAGAAGTGTAAAAGGTGCCCGGTTAGAAGTGTGAAAGTTCCCGTTTAGAAGTGTAAAAGGTCCCCGGTTAGAAGTGTGAAAGTTCCCGTTTGAAGTGTAAAAGGTGCCCGGTTAGAAGTGTGAAAGTCCCCGTTTAGAAGTGTAAAAGGTGCCCGGTTAGAAGTGTGAAAGTCCCCGTTTAGAAGTGTAAAAGGTGCCCGGTTAGAAGTGTGAAAGTCCCCGTTTAGAAGTGTAAACGGTGCCCGGTTAGAAGTGTGAACGTCCCCGTTTAGAAATGTAAAAGGTCCCCAGTTAGAAGTGTGAAAAACCCCGTTTAGAAGTGTAAAAGGTCCCCGGTTAGAAGTGTGAAAGTCCCCGTTTAGAAGTGTAAAAGGTGCCCGGTTAGAAGTGTGAAAGTCCCCTATTAGAAGTGTAAAAGGTCCCCGGTTAGAAGTGTGAAGGTCCCCGTTTAGAAGGGTAAAAGGTCCCCGGTTAGAAGTGTGAAAGTCCCCGTTTAGAAGTGTAAAAGTTGCCCGGTTAGAAGTGTGAAAGTCCCCGTTTAGAAGTGTAAAAGGTGCCCGGTTAGAAGTGTGAAAGTCCCCGTTTAGAAGTGTAAAAGGTGCCCGGTTAGAAGTGTGAAAGTCCCCGTTTAGAAGTGTAAAAGGTCCCCGGTTAGAAGTGTGAAGGTCCCCGTTTAGAAGGGTAAAAGGTCCCCGGTTAGAAGTGTGAAAGTCCCCGTTTAGAAGTGTAAAAGTTGCCCGGTTAGAAGTGTTAAAGTCCCCGTTTAGAAGTGTAAAAGGTGCCCGGTTAGAAGTGTGAAAGTCCCCGTTTAGAAGTGTAAAAGGTGCCCGGTTAGAAGTGTGAAAGTCCCCGTTTAGAAGTGTAAAAGGTCCCCGGTTAGAAGTGTGAAAGTCCCCGTTTAGAAGTGTAAAAGGTCCCCGGTTAGAAGTGTGAAAGTCCCCGTTTAGAAGTGTAAAAGTTGCCCGGTTAGAAGTGTGAAAGTCCCCGTTTAGAAGTGTAAAAGGTGCCCGGTTAGAAGTGTGAAAGTCCCCGTTTAGAAGTGTAAAAGGTGCCCGGTTAGAAGTGTGAAAGTCCCCGTTTAGAAGTGTAAAAGGTCCCCGTTGAGAAGTGTGAAAGTTCCCGTTTAGAAGTGTAAAAGGTGCCCGGTTAGAAGTGTGAAAGTCCCCGTTTAGAAGTGTAAAAGGTGCCCGGTTAGAAGTGTGAAAGTCCCCGTTTAGAAGTGTAAAAGGTGCCCGGTTAGAAGTGTGAAAGTCCCCGTTTAGAAGTGTAAAAGGTCCCCGTTGAGAAGTGTGAAAGTTCCCGTTTAGAAGTGTAAAAGGTGCCCGGTTAGAAGTGTGAAAGTCCCCGTTTAGAAGTGTAAAATGTCCCCGGTTAGAAGTGTGAAGGTCCCCGTTTAGAAGGGTAAAAGGTCCCGGTTAGAAGTGTGAAAGTCCCCGTTTAGAAGTGTAAAAGTTGCCCGGTTAGAAGTGTGAAAAACCCCGTTTAGAAGTGTAAAAGGTGCCCGGTTAGAAGTGTGAAAGGTGCCCGGTTAGAAGTGTGAAGGTCCCCGTTTAGAAGGGTAAAAGGTCCCCGGTTAGAAGTGTGAAAGTCCCCGTTTAGAAGTGTAAAAGATGCCCGGTTAGAAGTGTGAAAGTCCCCGTTTAGAAGTGTAAAAGGTGCCCGGTTGGAAGTGTGAAAGTCCCCGTTTAGAAGTGTAAAAGGTCCCCGGTTAGAAGTGTGAAAGTCCCCGTTTAGAAGTGTAAAAGGTGCCCGGTTAGAAGTCTGAAAGTCCCCGTTTAGAAGTGTAAAAGGTACCCGGTTAGAAGTGTGAAAGTCCCCGTTTAGAAGTGTAAAAGGTCACCGTTGAGAAGTGTGAAAGTTCCCGTTTAGAAGTGTAAAAGGTCCCCAGTTAGAAGTGTGAAAGTCCCCGTTTAGAAGTGTAAAAGGTCCCCGGTTAGAAGTGTTAAAGTCCCCGTTTAGAAGTGTGAAGGTCCCCGTTTAGAAGGGTAAAAGGTCCCCGGTTAGAAGTGTGAAAGTCCCCGTTTAGAAGTGTAAAAGTTGCCCGGTTAGAAGTGTGAAAGTCCCCGTTTAGAAGTGTAAAAGGTGCCCGGTTAGAAGTGTGAAAGTCCCCGTTTAGAAGTGTAAACGGTGCCCGGTTAGTAGTGTGAAAGTCCCCGTTTAGAAGTGTAAACGGTGCCCGGTTAGAAGTGTGAAAGTCCCCGTTTAGAAGTGTAAAAGGTCCCCGGTTAGAAGTGTGAAGGTCCCCGTTTAGAAGGGTAAAAGGTCCCCGGTTAGAAGTGTGAAAGTCCCCGTTTAGAAGTGTAAAAGTTGCCCGGTTAGAAGTGTGAAAGTCCCCGTTTAGAAGTGTAAAAGTTGCCCGGTTAGAAGTGTGAAAGTCCCCGTTTAGAAGTGTAAAAGGTGCCCGGTTAGAAGTGTGAAAGTCCCCGTTTAGAAGTGTAAAAGGTCCCCGGTTAGAAGTGTGAAAGTCCCCGTTTAGAAGTGTAAAAGGTCCCCGGTTAGAAGTGTGAAAGTCCCCGTTTAGAAGTGTAAAAGTTGCCCGGTTAGAAGTGTGAAAGTCCCCGTTTAGAAGTATAAAAGGTGCCCGGTTAGAAGTGTGAAAGTCCCCGTTTAGAAGTGTAAAAGGTGCCCGGTTAGAAGTGTGAAAGTCCCCGTTTAGAAGTGTAAAAGGTCCCCGTTGAGAAGTGTGAAAGTTCCCGTTTAGAAGTGTAAAAGGTGCCCGGTTAGAAGTGTGAAAGTCCCCGTTTAGAAGTGTAAAAGGTGCCCGGTTAGAAGTGTGAAAGTCCCCGTTTAGAAGTGTAAAAGGTTCCCGGTTAGAAGTGTGAAAGTCCCCGTTTAGAAGTGTAAAAGGTCCCCGTTGAGAAGTGTGAAAGTTCCCGTTTAGAAGTGTAAAAGGTGCCCGGTTAGAAGTGTGAAAGTCCCCGTTTAGAAGTGTAAAATGTCCCCGGTTAGAAGTGTGAAGGTCCCCGTTTAGAAGGGTAAAAGGTCCCGGTTAGAAGTGTGAAAGTCCCCGTTTAGAAGTGTAAAAGTTGCCCGGTTAGAAGTGTGAAAGTCCCCGTTTAGAAGTGTAAAAGGTCCCCGGTTAGAAGTGTGAAAGTCCCCGTTTAGAAGTGTAAAAGGTGCCCGGTTAGAAGTGTGAAAGTCCCCGTTTAGAAGTGTAAAAGGTCCCCGTTGAGAAGTGTGAAAGTTCCCGTTTAGAAGTGTAAAAGGGCACAGGTTAGAAGTGTGAAGGTCCCCGTTTAGAAGGGTAAAAGGTCCCCGGTTAGAAGTGTGAAAGTCCCCGTTTAGAAGTGTAAAAGTTGCCCGGTTAGAAGTGTGAAAGTCCCCGTTTAGAAGTGTAAAAGGTCCCTGGTTAGAAGTGTGAAAGTCCCCGTTTAGAAGTGTAAAAGGTGCCAGGTTAGATGTGTTAAAGTCCCCGTTTAGAAGTGTAAAAGGTCCCCGGTTAGAAGTGTGAAAAACCCCGTTTAGAAGTGTAAAAGGTGCCCGGTTAGAAGTGTGAAAGGTGCCCGGTTAGAAGTGTGAAGGTCCCCGTTTAGAAGGGTAAAAGGTCCCCGGTTAGAAGTGTGAAAGTCCCCGTTTAGAAGTGTAAAAGGTGCCCGGTTAGAAGTGTGAAAGTCCCCGTTTAGAAGTGTAAAGATGCCCCGTTAGAACTGTGAAAGTCCCCGTTTAAAAGTGTAAAAGGTCCCCGGTTAGAAGTGTGAAAGGCCCCGTTTAGAAGTGTAAAAGGTGCCCGGTTAGAAGTGTGAAAGTTCCCGTTTAGAAGTGTAAAAGTTGCCCGGTTAGAAGTGTGAAAAACCCCGTTTAGAAGTGTAAAAGGTGCCCGGTTAGAAGTGTGAAAGGTGCCCGGTTAGAAGTGTGAAGGTCCCCGTTTAGAAGGGTAAAAGGTCCCCGGTTAGAAGTGTGAAAGTCCCCGTTTAGAAGTGTAAAAGGTGCCCGGTTGGAAGTGTGAAAGTCCCCGTTTAGAAGTGTAAAAGGTCCCCGGTTAGAAGTGTGAAAGTCCCCGTTTAGAAGTGTAAAAGGTGCCCGGTTAGAAGTCTGAAAGTCCCCGTTTAGAAGTGTAAAAGGTACCCGCTTAGAAGTGTGAAAGTCCCCGTTTAGAAGTGTAAAAGGTCACCGTTGAGAAGTGTGAAAGTTCCCGTTTAGAAGTGTAAAAGGTCCCCAGTTAGAAGTGTGAAAGTCCCCGTTTAGAAGTGTAAAAGGTCCCCGGTTAGAAGTGTTAAAGTCCCCGTTTAGAAGTGTGAAGGTCCCCGTTTAGAAGGGTAAAAGGTCCCCGGTTAGAAGTGTGAAAGTCCCCGTTTAGAAGTGTAAAAGTTGCCCGGTTAGAAGTGTGAAAGTCCCCGTTTAGAAGTGTAAAAGGTGCCCGGTTAGAAGTGTGAAAGTCCCCGTTTAGAAGTGTAAACGGTGCCCGGTTAGTAGTGTGAAAGTCCCCGTTTAGAAGTGTAAACGGTGCCCGGTTAGAAGTGTGAAAGTCCCCGTTTAGAAGTGTAAAAGGTCCCCGGTTAGAAGTGTGAAGGTCCCCGTTTAGAAGGGTAAAAGGTCCCCGGTTAGAAGTGTGAAAGTCCCCGTTTAGAAGTGTAAAAGTTGCCCGGTTAGAAGTGTGAAAGTCCCCGTTTAGAAGTGTAAAAGTTGCCCGGTTAGAAGTGTGAAAGTCCCCGTTTAGAAGTGTAAAAGGTGCCCGGTTAGAAGTGTGAAAGTCCCCGTTTAGAAGTGTAAAAGGTCCCCGGTTAGAAGTGTGAAAGTCCCCGTTTAGAAGTGTAAAAGGTCCCCGGTTAGAAGTGTGAAAGTCCCCGTTTAGAAGTGTAAAAGTTGCCCGGTTAGAAGTGTGAAAGTCCCCGTTTAGAAGTATAAAAGGTGCCCGGTTAGAAGTGTGAAAGTCCCCGTTTAGAAGTGTAAAAGGTGCCCGGTTAGAAGTGTGAAAGTCCCCGTTTAGAAGTGTAAAAGGTCCCCGTTGAGAAGTGTGAAAGTTCCCGTTTAGAAGTGTAAAAGGTGCCCGGTTAGAAGTGTGAAAGTCCCCGTTTAGAAGTGTAAAAGGTGCCCGGTTAGAAGTGTGAAAGTCCCCGTTTAGAAGTGTAAAAGGTTCCCGGTTAGAAGTGTGAAAGTCCCCGTTTAGAAGTGTAAAAGGTCCCCGTTGAGAAGTGTGAAAGTTCCCGTTTAGAAGTGTAAAAGGTGCCCGGTTAGAAGTGTGAAAGTCCCCGTTTAGAAGTGTAAAATGTCCCCGGTTAGAAGTGTGAAGGTCCCCGTTTAGAAGGGTAAAAGGTCCCGGTTAGAAGTGTGAAAGTCCCCGTTTAGAAGTGTAAAAGTTGCCCGGTTAGAAGTGTGAAAGTCCCCGTTTAGAAGTGTAAAAGGTCCCCGGTTAGAAGTGTGAAAGTCCCCGTTTAGAAGTGTAAAAGGTGCCCGGTTAGAAGTGTGAAAGTCCCCGTTTAGAAGTGTAAAAGGTCCCCGTTGAGAAGTGTGAAAGTTCCCGTTTAGAAGTGTAAAAGGGCACAGGTTAGAAGTGTGAAGGTCCCCGTTTAGAAGGGTAAAAGGTCCCCGGTTAGAAGTGTGAAAGTCCCCGTTTAGAAGTGTAAAAGTTGCCCGGTTAGAAGTGTGAAAGTCCCCGTTTAGAAGTGTAAAAGGTCCCTGGTTAGAAGTGTGAAAGTCCCCGTTTAGAAGTGTAAAAGGTGCCAGGTTAGATGTGTTAAAGTCCCCGTTTAGAAGTGTAAAAGGTCCCCGGTTAGAAGTGTGAAAAACCCCGTTTAGAAGTGTAAAAGGTGCCCGGTTAGAAGTGTGAAAGGTGCCCGGTTAGAAGTGTGAAGGTCCCCGTTTAGAAGGGTAAAAGGTCCCCGGTTAGAAGTGTGAAAGTCCCCGTTTAGAAGTGTAAAAGGTGCCCGGTTAGAAGTGTGAAAGTCCCCGTTTAGAAGTGTAAAGATGCCCCGTTAGAACTGTGAAAGTCCCCGTTTAAAAGTGTAAAAGGTCCCCGGTTAGAAGTGTGAAAGGCCCCGTTTAGAAGTGTAAAAGGTGCCCGGTTAGAAGTGTGAAAGTTCCCGTTTAGAAGTGTAAAAGGTCCCCGGTTAGAAGTGTGAAAGTTCCCGTTTGAAGTGTAAAAGGTGCCCGGTTAGAAGTGTGAAAGTCCCCGTTTAGAAGTGTAAAAGGTGCCCGGTTAGAAGTGTGAAAGTCCCCGTTTAGAAGTGTAAAAGGTGCCCGGTTAGAAGTGTGAAAGTCCCCGTTTAGAAGTGTAAACGGTGCCCGGTTAGAAGTGTGAACGTCCCCGTTTAGAAATGTAAAAGGTCCCCAGTTAGAAGTGTGAAAAACCCCGTTTAGAAGTGTAAAAGGTCCCCGGTTAGAAGTGTAAAAGGTCCCCGGTTAGAAGTGTGAAAAACCCCGTTTAGAAGTGTAAAAGGTCCCCGTTTAGAAGTGTGAAAGTCCCCGTTTAGAAGTGTAAAAGGTGCCCGGTTAGAAGTGTGAAAGTCCCCGTTTAGAAGTGTAAAAGATACCCCGTTAGAACTGTGAAAGTCCCCGTTTAGACGTTTGAAAGGTGCCCGGTTAGAAGTGATAAAGTCCCCGTTTAGAAGTGTAAAAGGTGCCCGGTTAGAAGTGTGAAAGTCCCCGTTTAGAAGTGTAAAAGATGCCCCGTTAGAACTGTGAAAGTCCCCGTTTAAAAGTGTAAAAGGTCCCCGGTTAGAAGTGTGAAAGGCCCCGTTTAGAAGTGTAAAAGGTGCCCGGTTAGAAGTGTGAAAGTTCCCGTTTAGAAGTGTAAAAGGTCCCCGGTTAGAAGTGTGAAAGTTCCCGTTTGAAGTGTAAAAGGTGCCCGGTTAGAAGTGTGAAAGTCCCCGTTTAGAAGTGTAAAAGGTGCCCGGTTAGAAGTGTGAAAGTCCCCGTTTAGAAGTGTAAAAGGTGCCCGGTTAGAAGTGTGAAAGTCCCCGTTTAGAAGTGTAAAAGGTGCCCGGTTAGAAGTGTGAACGTCCCCGTTTAGAAATGTAAAAGGTCCCCAGTTAGAAGTGTGAAAAACCCCGTTTAGAAGTGTAAAAGGTCCCCGGTTAGAAGTGTGAAAGTCCCCGTTTAGAAGTGTAAAAGGTGCCCGGTTAGAAGTGTGAAAGTCCCCTATTAGAAGTGTAAAAGGTCCCCGGTTAGAAGTGTGAAGGTCCCCGTTTAGAAGGGTAAAAGGTCCCCGGTTAGAAGTGTGAAAGTCCCCGTTTAGAAGTGTAAAAGTTGCCCGGTTAGAAGTGTGAAAGTCCCCGTTTAGAAGTGTAAAAGGTGCCCGGTTAGAAGTGTGAAAGTCCCCGTTTAGAAGTGTAAAAGGTGCCCGGTTAGAAGTGTGAAAGTCCCCGTTTAGAAGTGTAAAAGGTCCCCGGTTAGAAGTGTGAAGGTCCCCGTTTAGAAGGGTAAAAGGTCCCCGGTTAGAAGTGTGAAAGTCCCCGTTTAGAAGTGTAAAAGTTGCCCGGTTAGAAGTGTTAAAGTCCCCGTTTAGAAGTGTAAAAGGTGCCCGGTTAGAAGTGTGAAAGTCCCCGTTTAGAAGTGTAAAAGGTGCCCGGTTAGAAGTGTGAAAGTCCCCGTTTAGAAGTGTAAAAGGTCCCCGGTTAGAAGTGTGAAAGTCCCCGTTTAGAAGTGTAAAAGGTCCCCGGTTAGAAGTGTGAAAGTCCCCGTTTAGAAGTGTAAAAGTTGCCCGGTTAGAAGTGTGAAAGTCCCCGTTTAGAAGTGTAAAAGGTGCCCGGTTAGAAGTGTGAAAGTCCCCGTTTAGAAGTGTAAAAGGTGCCCGGTTAGAAGTGTGAAAGTCCCCGTTTAGAAGTGTAAAAGGTCCCCGTTGAGAAGTGTGAAAGTTCCCGTTTAGAAGTGTAAAAGGTGCCCGGTTAGAAGTGTGAAAGTCCCCGTTTAGAAGTGTAAAAGGTGCCCGGTTAGAAGTGTGAAAGTCCCCGTTTAGAAGTGTAAAAGGTGCCCGGTTAGAAGTGTGAAAGTCCCCGTTTAGAAGTGTAAAAGGTCCCCGTTGAGAAGTGTGAAAGTTCCCGTTTAGAAGTGTAAAAGGTGCCCGGTTAGAAGTGTGAAAGTCCCCGTTTAGAAGTGTAAAATGTCCCCGGTTAGAAGTGTGAAGGTCCCCGTTTAGAAGGGTAAAAGGTCCCGGTTAGAAGTGTGAAAGTCCCCGTTTAGAAGTGTAAAAGTTGCCCGGTTAGAAGTGTGAAAGTCCCCGTTTAGAAGTGTAAAAGGTCCCCGGTTAGAAGTGTGAAAGTCCCCGTTTAGAAGTGTAAAAGGTGCCCGGTTAGAAGTGTGAAAGTCCCCGTTTAGAAGTGTAAAAGGTCCCCGTTGAGAAGTGTGAAAGTTCCCGTTTAGAAGTGTAAAAGGGCACAGGTTAGAAGTGTGAAGGTCCCCGTTTAGAAGGGTAAAAGGTCCCCGGTTAGAAGTGTGAAAGTCCCCGTTTAGAAGTGTAAAAGTTGCCCGGTTAGAAGTGTGAAAGTCCCCGTTTAGAAGTGTAAAAGGTCCCCGGTTAGAAGTGTGAAAGTCCCCGTTTAGAAGTGTAAAAGGTGCCCGGTTTGATGTGTTAAAGTCCCCGTTTAGAAGTGTAAAAGGTCCCCGGTTAGAAGTGTGAAAAACCCCGTTTAGAAGTGTAAAAGGTGCCCGGTTAGAAGTGTGAAAGGTGCCCGGTTAGAAGTGTGAAGGTCCCCGTTTAGAAGGGTAAAAGGTCCCCGGTTAGAAGTGTGAAAGTCCCCGTTTAGAAGTGTAAAAGATGCCCGGTTAGAAGTGTGAAAGTCCCCGTTTAGAAGTGTAAAAGGTGCCCGGTTGGAAGTGTGAAAGTCCCCGTTTAGAAGTGTAAAAGGTCCCCGGTTAGAAGTGTGAAAGTCCCCGTTTAGAAGTGTAAAAGGTGCCCGGTTAGAAGTCTGAAAGTCCCCGTTTAGAAGTGTAAAAGGTACCCGGTTAGAAGTGTGAAAGTCCCCGTTTAGAAGTGTAAAAGGTCACCGTTGAGAAGTGTGAAAGTTCCCGTTTAGAAATGTAAAAGGTCCCCAGTTAGAAGTGTGAAAGTCCCCGTTTAGAAGTGTAAAAGGTCCCCGGTTAGAAGTGTTAAAGTCCCCGTTTAGAAGTGTGAAGGTCCCCGTTTAGAAGGGTAAAAGGTCCCCGGTTAGAAGTGTGAAAGTCCCCGTTTAGAAGTGTAAAAGTTGCCCGGTTAGAAGTGTGAAAGTCCCCGTTTAGAAGTGTAAAAGGTGCCCGGTTAGAAGTGTGAAAGTCCCCGTTTAGAAGTGTAAACGGTGCCCGGTTAGTAGTGTGAAAGTCCCCGTTTAGAAGTGTAAACGGTGCCCGGTTAGAAGTGTGAAAGTCCCCGTTTAGAAGTGTAAAAGGTCCCCGGTTAGAAGTGTGAAGGTCCCCGTTTAGAAGGGTAAAAGGTCCCCGGTTAGAAGTGTGAAAGTCCCCGTTTAGAAGTGTAAAAGTTGCCCGGTTAGAAGTGTGAAAGTCCCCGTTTAGAAGTGTAAAAGTTGCCCGGTTAGAAGTGTGAAAGTCCCCGTTTAGAAGTGTAAAAGGTGCCCGGTTAGAAGTGTGAAAGTCCCCGTTTAGAAGTGTAAAAGGTGCCCGGTTAGAAGTGTGAAAGTCCCCGTTTAGAAGTGTAAAAGGTCCCCGGTTAGAAGTGTGAAAGTCCCCGTTTAGAAGTGTAAAAGTTGCCCGGTTAGAAGTGTGAAAGTCCCCGTTTAGAAGTATAAAAGGTGCCCGGTTAGAAGTGTGAAAGTCCCCGTTTAGAAGTGTAAAAGGTGCCCGGTTAGAAGTGTGAAAGTCCCCGTTTAGAAGTGTAAAAGGTCCCCGTTGAGAAGTGTGAAAGTTCCCGTTTAGAAGTGTAAAAGGTGCCCGGTTAGAAGTGTGAAAGTCCCCGTTTAGAAGTGTAAAAGGTGCCCGGTTAGAAGTGTGAAAGTCCCCGTTTAGAAGTGTAAAAGGTTCCCGGTTAGAAGTGTGAAAGTCCCCGTTTAGAAGTGTAAAAGGTCCCCGTTGAGAAGTGTGAAAGTTCCCGTTTAGAAGTGTAAAAGGTGCCCGGTTAGAAGTGTGAAAGTCCCCGTTTAGAAGTGTAAAATGTCCCCGGTTAGAAGTGTGAAGGTCCCCGTTTAGAAGGGTAAAAGGTCCCGGTTAGAAGTGTGAAAGTCCCCGTTTAGAAGTGTAAAAGTTGCCCGGTTAGAAGTGTGAAAGTCCCCGTTTAGAAGTGTAAAAGGTCCCCGGTTAGAAGTGTGAAAGTCCCCGTTTAGAAGTGTAAAAGGTGCCCGGTTAGAAGTGTGAAAGTCCCCGTTTAGAAGTGTAAAAGGTCCCCGTTGAGAAGTGTGAAAGTTCCCGTTTAGAAGTGTAAAAGGGCACAGGTTAGAAGTGTGAAGGTCCCCGTTTAGAAGGGTAAAAGGTCCCCGGTTAGAAGTGTGAAAGTCCCCGTTTAGAAGTGTAAAAGTTGCCCGGTTAGAAGTGTGAAAGTCCCCGTTTAGAAGTGTAAAAGGTCCCTGGTTAGAAGTGTGAAAGTCCCCGTTTAGAAGTGTAAAAGGTGCCAGGTTAGATGTGTTAAAGTCCCCGTTTAGAAGTGTAAAAGGTCCCCGGTTAGAAGTGTGAAAAACCCCGTTTAGAAGTGTAAAAGGTGCCCGGTTAGAAGTGTGAAAGGTGCCCGGTTAGAAGTGTGAAGGTCCCCGTTTAGAAGGGTAAAAGGTCCCCGGTTAGAAGTGTGAAAGTCCCCGTTTAGAAGTGTAAAAGGTGCCCGGTTAGAAGTGTGAAAGTCCCCGTTTAGAAGTGTAAAAGATGCCCCGTTAGAACTGTGAAAGTCCCCGTTTAAAAGTGTAAAAGGTCCCCGGTTAGAAGTGTGAAAGGCCCCGTTTAGAAGTGTAAAAGGTGCCCGGTTAGAAGTGTGAAAGTTCCCGTTTAGAAGTGTAAAAGGTCCCCGGTTAGAAGTGTGAAAGTTCCCGTTTGAAGTGTAAAAGGTGCCCGGTTAGAAGTGTGAAAGTCCCCGTTTAGAAGTGTAAAAGGTGCCCGGTTAGAAGTGTGAAAGTCCCCGTTTAGAAGTGTAAAAGGTGCCCGGTTAGAAGTGTGAAAGTCCCCGTTTAGAAGTGTAAACGGTGCCCGGTTAGAAGTGTGAACGTCCCCGTTTAGAAATGTAAAAGGTCCCCAGTTAGAAGTGTGAAAAACCCCGTTTAGAAGTGTAAAAGGTCCCCGGTTAGAAGTGTGAAAGTCCCCGTTTAGAAGTGTAAAAGGTGCCCGGTTAGAAGTGTGAAAGTCCCCTATTAGAAGTGTAAAAGGTCCCCGGTTAGAAGTGTGAAGGTCCCCGTTTAGAAGGGTAAAAGGTCCCCGGTTAGAAGTGTGAAAGTCCCCGTTTAGAAGTGTAAAAGTTGCCCGGTTAGAAGTGTGAAAGTCCCCGTTTAGAAGTGTAAAAGGTGCCCGGTTAGAAGTGTGAAAGTCCCCGTTTAGAAGTGTAAAAGGTGCCCGGTTAGAAGTGTGAAAGTCCCCGTTTAGAAGTGTAAAAGGTCCCCGGTTAGAAGTGTGAAGGTCCCCGTTTAGAAGGGTAAAAGGTCCCCGGTTAGAAGTGTGAAAGTCCCCGTTTAGAAGTGTAAAAGTTGCCCGGTTAGAAGTGTTAAAGTCCCCGTTTAGAAGTGTAAAAGGTGCCCGGTTAGAAGTGTGAAAGTCCCCGTTTAGAAGTGTAAAAGGTGCCCGGTTAGAAGTGTGAAAGTCCCCGTTTAGAAGTGTAAAAGGTCCCCGGTTAGAAGTGTGAAAGTCCCCGTTTAGAAGTGTAAAAGGTCCCCGGTTAGAAGTGTGAAAGTCCCCGTTTAGAAGTGTAAAAGTTGCCCGGTTAGAAGTGTGAAAGTCCCCGTTTAGAAGTGTAAAAGGTGCCCGGTTAGAAGTGTGAAAGTCCCCGTTTAGAAGTGTAAAAGGTGCCCGGTTAGAAGTGTGAAAGTCCCCGTTTAGAAGTGTAAAAGGTCCCCGTTGAGAAGTGTGAAAGTTCCCGTTTAGAAGTGTAAAAGGTGCCCGGTTAGAAGTGTGAAAGTCCCCGTTTAGAAGTGTAAAAGGTGCCCGGTTAGAAGTGTGAAAGTCCCCGTTTAGAAGTGTAAAAGGTGCCCGGTTAGAAGTGTGAAAGTCCCCGTTTAGAAGTGTAAAAGGTCCCCGTTGAGAAGTGTGAAAGTTCCCGTTTAGAAGTGTAAAAGGTGCCCGGTTAGAAGTGTGAAAGTCCCCGTTTAGAAGTGTAAAATGTCCCCGGTTAGAAGTGTGAAGGTCCCCGTTTAGAAGGGTAAAAGGTCCCGGTTAGAAGTGTGAAAGTCCCCGTTTAGAAGTGTAAAAGTTGCCCGGTTAGAAGTGTGAAAGTCCCCGTTTAGAAGTGTAAAAGGTCCCCGGTTAGAAGTGTGAAAGTCCCCGTTTAGAAGTGTAAAAGGTGCCCGGTTAGAAGTGTGAAAGTCCCCGTTTAGAAGTGTAAAAGGTCCCCGTTGAGAAGTGTGAAAGTTCCCGTTTAGAAGTGTAAAAGGGCACAGGTTAGAAGTGTGAAGGTCCCCGTTTAGAAGGGTAAAAGGTCCCCGGTTAGAAGTGTGAAAGTCCCCGTTTAGAAGTGTAAAAGTTGCCCGGTTAGAAGTGTGAAAGTCCCCGTTTAGAAGTGTAAAAGGTCCCCGGTTAGAAGTGTGAAAGTCCCCGTTTAGAAGTGTAAAAGGTGCCCGGTTTGATGTGTTAAAGTCCCCGTTTAGAAGTGTAAAAGGTCCCCGGTTAGAAGTGTGAAAAACCCCGTTTAGAAGTGTAAAAGGTGCCCGGTTTGAAGTGTGAAAGGTGCCCGGTTAGAAGTGTGAAGGTCCCCGTTTAGAAGGGTAAAAGGTCCCCGGTTAGAAGTGTGAAAGTTCCCGTTTAGAAGTGTAAAAGGTCCCCGTTTAGAAGTGTAAAAGGTCCCCGTTGAGAAGTGTGAAAGTTCCCGTTTAGAAGTGTAAAAGGTGCCCGGTTAGAAGTGTGAAAGTCCCCGTTTAGAAGTGTAAAATGTCCCCGGTTAGAAGTGTGAAGGTCCCCGTTTAGAAGGGTAAAAGGTCCCGGTTAGAAGTGTGAAAGTCCCCGTTTAGAAGTGTAAAAGTTGCCCGGTTAGAAGTGTGAAAGTCCCCGTTTAGAAGTGTAAAAGGTCCAGGGTTAGAAGTGTGAAAAACCCCGTTTAGAAGTGTAAAAGGTCCCCGGTTAGAAGTGTAAAAGGTCCCCGGTTAGAAGTGTGAAAAACCCCGTTTAGAAGTGTAAAAGGTCCCCGTTTAGAAGTGTGAAAGTCCCCGTTTAGAAGTGTAAAAGGTGCCCGGTTAGAAGTGTGAAAGTCCCCGTTTAGAAGTGTAAAAGATACCCCGTTAGAACTGTGAAAGTCCCCGTTTAGACGTTTGAAAGGTGCCCGGTTAGAAGTGATAAAGTCCCCGTTTAGAAGTGTAAAAGGTGCCCGGTTAGAAGTGTGAAAGTCCCCGTTTAGAAGTGTAAAAGATGCCCCGTTAGAACTGTGAAAGTCCCCGTTTAAAAGTGTAAAAGGTCCCCGGTTAGAAGTGTGAAAGGCCCCGTTTAGAAGTGTAAAAGGTGCCCGGTTAGAAGTGTGAAAGTTCCCGTTTAGAAGTGTAAAAGGTCCCCGGTTAGAAGTGTGAAAGTTCCCGTTTGAAGTGTAAAAGGTGCCCGGTTAGAAGTGTGAAAGTCCCCGTTTAGAAGTGTAAAAGGTGCCCGGTTAGAAGTGTGAAAGTCCCCGTTTAGAAGTGTAAAAGGTGCCCGGTTAGAAGTGTGAAAGTCCCCGTTTAGAAGTGTAAACGGTGCCCGGTTAGAAGTGTGAACGTCCCCGTTTAGAAATGTAAAAGGTCCCCAGTTAGAAGTGTGAAAAACCCCGTTTAGAAGTGTAAAAGGTCCCCGGTTAGAAGTGTGAAAGTCCCCGTTTAGAAGTGTAAAAGGTGCCCGGTTAGAAGTGTGAAAGTCCCCTATTAGAAGTGTAAAAGGTCCCCGGTTAGAAGTGTGAAGGTCCCCGTTTAGAAGGGTAAAAGGTCCCCGGTTAGAAGTGTGAAAGTCCCCGTTTAGAAGTGTAAAAGTTGCCCGGTTAGAAGTGTGAAAGTCCCCGTTTAGAAGTGTAAAAGGTGCCCGGTTAGAAGTGTGAAAGTCCCCGTTTAGAAGTGTAAAAGGTGCCCGGTTAGAAGTGTGAAAGTCCCCGTTTATAAGTGTAAAAGGTCCCCGGTTAGAAGTGTGAAGGTCCCCGTTTAGAAGTGTAAAAGATGCCCCGTTAGAACTGTGAAAGTCCCCGTTTAAAAGTGTAAAAGGTCCCCGGTTAGAAGTGTGAAAGGCCCCGTTTAGAAGTGTAAAAGGTGCCCGGTTAGAAGTGTGAAAGTTCCCGTTTAGAAGTGTAAAAGGTCCCCGTTTAGAAGTGTAAAAGGTCCCCGTTGAGAAGTGTGAAAGTTCCCGTTTAGAAGTGTAAAAGGTGCCCGGTTAGAAGTGTGAAAGTCCCCGTTTAGAAGTGTAAAATGTCCCCGGTTAGAAGTGTGAAGGTCCCCGTTTAGAAGGGTAAAAGGTCCCGGTTAGAAGTGTGAAAGTCCCCGTTTAGAAGTGTAAAAGTTGCCCGGTTAGAAGTGTGAAAGTCCCCGTTTAGAAGTGTAAAAGGTCCAGGGTTAGAAGTGTGAAAAACCCCGTTTAGAAGTGTAAAAGGTCCCCGGTTAGAAGTGTAAAAGGTCCCCGGTTAGAAGTGTGAAAAACCCCGTTTAGAAGTGTAAAAGGTCCCCGTTTAGAAGTGTGAAAGTCCCCGTTTAGAAGTGTAAAAGGTGCCCGGTTAGAAGTGTGAAAGTCCCCGTTTATGAGTGTAAAAGATACCCCGTTAGAACTGTGAAAGTCCCCGTTTAGACGTTTGAAAGGTGCCCGGTTAGAAGTGATAAAGTCCCCGTTTAGAAGTGTAAAAGGTGCCCGGTTAGAAGTGTGAAAGTCCCCGTTTAGAAGTGTAAAAGATGCCCCGTTAGAACTGTGAAAGTCCCCGTTTAAAAGTGTAAAAGGTCCCCGGTTAGAAGTGTGAAAGGCCCCGTTTAGAAGTGTAAAAGGTGCCCGGTTAGAAGTGTGAAAGTTCCCGTTTAGAAGTGTAAAAGGTCCCCGGTTAGAAGTGT
Organism: Sipunculus nudus; assembly: GCA_026874595.1. Taxonomy (NCBI): domain Eukaryota; kingdom Metazoa; phylum Annelida; class Sipuncula; order Golfingiida; family Sipunculidae; genus Sipunculus; species Sipunculus nudus. Next base: position 3,243,808 of record CM049317.1, read on the forward strand.
GAAAGTTCCCGTTTGAAGTGTAAAAGGTGCCCGGTTAGAAGTGTGAAAGTCCCCGTTTAGAAGTGTAAAAGGTGCCCGGTTAGAAGTGTGAAAGTCCCCGTTTAGAAGTGTAAAAGGTGCCCGGTTAGAAGTGTGAAAGTCCCCGTTTAGAAGTGTAAACGGTGCCCGGTTAGAAGTGTGAACGTCCCCGTTTAGAAATGTAAAAGGTCCCCAGTTAGAAGTGTGAAAAACCCCGTTTAGAAGTGTAAAAGGTCCCCGGTTAGAAGTGTGAAAGTCCCCGTTTAGAAGTGTAAAAGGTGCCCGGTTAGAAGTGTGAAAGTCCCCTATTAGAAGTGTAAAAGGTCCCCGGTTAGAAGTGTGAAGGTCCCCGTTTAGAAGGGTAAAAGGTCCCCGGTTAGAAGTGTGAAAGTCCCCGTTTAGAAGTGTAAAAGTTGCCCGGTTAGAAGTGTGAAAGTCCCCGTTTAGAAGTGTAAAAGGTGCCCGGTTAGAAGTGTGAAAGTCCCCGTTTAGAAGTGTAAAAGGTGCCCGGTTAGAAGTGTGAAAGTCCCCGTTTAGAAGTGTAAAAGGTCCCCGGTTAGAAGTGTGAAGGTCCCCGTTTAGAAGGGTAAAAGGTCCCCGGTTAGAAGTGTGAAAGTCCCCGTTTAGAAGTGTAAAAGTTGCCCGGTTAGAAGTGTTAAAGTCCCCGTTTAGAAGTGTAAAAGGTGCCCGGTTAGAAGTGTGAAAGTCCCCGTTTAGAAGTGTAAAAGGTGCCCGGTTAGAAGTGTGAAAGTCCCCGTTTAGAAGTGTAAAAGGTCCCCGGTTAGAAGTGTGAAAGTCCCCGTTTAGAAGTGTAAAAGGTCCCCGGTTAGAAGTGTGAAAGTCCCCGTTTAGAAGTGTAAAAGTTGCCCGGTTAGAAGTGTGAAAGTCCCCGTTTAGAAGTGTAAAAGGTGCCCGGTTAGAAGTGTGAAAGTCCCCGTTTAGAAGTGTAAAAGGTGCCCGGTTAGAAGTGTGAAAGTCCCCGTTTAGAAGTGTAAACGGTGCCCGGTTAGAAGTGTGAACGTCCCCGTTTAGAAATGTAAAAGGTCCCCAGTTAGAAGTGTGAAAAACCCCGTTTAGAAGTGTAAAAGGTCCCCGGTTAGAAGTGTGAAAGTCCCCGTTTAGAAGTGTAAAAGGTGCCCGGTTAGAAGTGTGAAAGTCCCCTATTAGAAGTGTAAAAGGTCCCCGGTTAGAAGTGTGAAGGTCCCCGTTTAGAAGGGTAAAAGGTCCCCGGTTAGAAGTGTGAAAGTCCCCGTTTAGAAGTGTAAAAGTTGCCCGGTTAGAAGTGTGAAAGTCCCCGTTTAGAAGTGTAAAAGGTGCCCGGTTAGAAGTGTGAAAGTCCCCGTTTAGAAGTGTAAAAGGTGCCCGGTTAGAAGTGTGAAAGTCCCCGTTTAGAAGTGTAAAAGGTCCCCGGTTAGAAGTGTGAAGGTCCCCGTTTAGAAGGGTAAAAGGTCCCCGGTTAGAAGTGTGAAAGTCCCCGTTTAGAAGTGTAAAAGTTGCCCGGTTAGAAGTGTTAAAGTCCCCGTTTAGAAGTGTAAAAGGTGCCCGGTTAGAAGTGTGAAAGTCCCCGTTTAGAAGTGTAAAAGGTGCCCGGTTAGAAGTGTGAAAGTCCCCGTTTAGAAGTGTAAAAGGTCCCCGGTTAGAAGTGTGAAAGTCCCCGTTTAGAAGTGTAAAAGGTCCCCGGTTAGAAGTGTGAAAGTCCCCGTTTAGAAGTGTAAAAGTTGCCCGGTTAGAAGTGTGAAAGTCCCCGTTTAGAAGTGTAAAAGGTGCCCGGTTAGAAGTGTGAAAGTCCCCGTTTAGAAGTGTAAAAGGTGCCCGGTTAGAAGTGTGAAAGTCCCCGTTTAGAAGTGTAAAAGGTCCCCGTTGAGAAGTGTGAAAGTTCCCGTTTAGAAGTGTAAAAGGTGCCCGGTTAGAAGTGTGAAAGTCCCCGTTTAGAAGTGTAAAAGGTGCCCGGTTAGAAGTGTGAAAGTCCCCGTTTAGAAGTGTAAAAGGTGCCCGGTTAGAAGTGTGAAAGTCCCCGTTTAGAAGTGTAAAAGGTCCCCGTTGAGAAGTGTGAAAGTTCCCGTTTAGAAGTGTAAAAGGTGCCCGGTTAGAAGTGTGAAAGTCCCCGTTTAGAAGTGTAAAATGTCCCCGGTTAGAAGTGTGAAGGTCCCCGTTTAGAAGGGTAAAAGGTCCCGGTTAGAAGTGTGAAAGTCCCCGTTTAGAAGTGTAAAAGTTGCCCGGTTAGAAGTGTGAAAGTCCCCGTTTAGAAGTGTAAAAGGTCCCCGGTTAGAAGTGTGAAAGTCCCCGTTTAGAAGTGTAAAAGGTGCCCGGTTAGAAGTGTGAAAGTCCCCGTTTAGAAGTGTAAAAGGTCCCCGTTGAGAAGTGTGAAAGTTCCCGTTTAGAAGTGTAAAAGGGCACAGGTTAGAAGTGTGAAGGTCCCCGTTTAGAAGGGTAAAAGGTCCCCGGTTAGAAGTGTGAAAGTCCCCGTTTAGAAGTGTAAAAGTTGCCCGGTTAGAAGTGTGAAAGTCCCCGTTTAGAAGTGTAAAAGGTCCCCGGTTAGAAGTGTGAAAGTCCCCGTTTAGAAGTGTAAAAGGTGCCCGGTTTGATGTGTTAAAGTCCCCGTTTAGAAGTGTAAAAGGTCCCCGGTTAGAAGTGTGAAAAACCCCGTTTAGAAGTGTAAAAGGTGCCCGGTTAGAAGTGTGAAAGGTGCCCGGTTAGAAGTGTGAAGGTCCCCGTTTAGAAGGGTAAAAGGTCCCCGGTTAGAAGTGTGAAAGTCCCCGTTTAGAAGTGTAAAAGATGCCCGGTTAGAAGTGTGAAAGTCCCCGTTTAGAAGTGTAAAAGGTGCCCGGTTGGAAGTGTGAAAGTCCCCGTTTAGAAGTGTAAAAGGTCCCCGGTTAGAAGTGTGAAAGTCCCCGTTTAGAAGTGTAAAAGGTGCCCGGTTAGAAGTCTGAAAGTCCCCGTTTAGAAGTGTAAAAGGTACCCGGTTAGAAGTGTGAAAGTCCCCGTTTAGAAGTGTAAAAGGTCACCGTTGAGAAGTGTGAAAGTTCCCGTTTAGAAGTGTAAAAGGTCCCCAGTTAGAAGTGTGAAAGTCCCCGTTTAGAAGTGTAAAAGGTCCCCGGTTAGAAGTGTTAAAGTCCCCGTTTAGAAGTGTGAAGGTCCCCGTTTAGAAGGGTAAAAGGTCCCCGGTTAGAAGTGTGAAAGTCCCCGTTTAGAAGTGTAAAAGTTGCCCGGTTAGAAGTGTGAAAGTCCCCGTTTAGAAGTGTAAAAGGTGCCCGGTTAGAAGTGTGAAAGTCCCCGTTTAGAAGTGTAAACGGTGCCCGGTTAGTAGTGTGAAAGTCCCCGTTTAGAAGTGTAAACGGTGCCCGGTTAGAAGTGTGAAAGTCCCCGTTTAGAAGTGTAAAAGGTCCCCGGTTAGAAGTGTGAAGGTCCCCGTTTAGAAGGGTAAAAGGTCCCCGGTTAGAAGTGTGAAAGTCCCCGTTTAGAAGTGTAAAAGTTGCCCGGTTAGAAGTGTGAAAGTCCCCGTTTAGAAGTGTAAAAGTTGCCCGGTTAGAAGTGTGAAAGTCCCCGTTTAGAAGTGTAAAAGGTGCCCGGTTAGAAGTGTGAAAGTCCCCGTTTAGAAGTGTAAAAGGTCCCCGGTTAGAAGTGTGAAAGTCCCCGTTTAGAAGTGTAAAAGGTCCCCGGTTAGAAGTGTGAAAGTCCCCGTTTAGAAGTGTAAAAGTTGCCCGGTTAGAAGTGTGAAAGTCCCCGTTTAGAAGTATAAAAGGTGCCCGGTTAGAAGTGTGAAAGTCCCCGTTTAGAAGTGTAAAAGGTGCCCGGTTAGAAGTGTGAAAGTCCCCGTTTAGAAGTGTAAAAGGTCCCCGTTGAGAAGTGTGAAAGTTCCCGTTTAGAAGTGTAAAAGGTGCCCGGTTAGAAGTGTGAAAGTCCCCGTTTAGAAGTGTAAAAGGTGCCCGGTTAGAAGTGTGAAAGTCCCCGTTTAGAAGTGTAAAAGGTTCCCGGTTAGAAGTGTGAAAGTCCCCGTTTAGAAGTGTAAAAGGTCCCCGTTGAGAAGTGTGAAAGTTCCCGTTTAGAAGTGTAAAAGGTGCCCGGTTAGAAGTGTGAAAGTCCCCGTTTAGAAGTGTAAAATGTCCCCGGTTAGAAGTGTGAAGGTCCCCGTTTAGAAGGGTAAAAGGTCCCGGTTAGAAGTGTGAAAGTCCCCGTTTAGAAGTGTAAAAGTTGCCCGGTTAGAAGTGTGAAAGTCCCCGTTTAGAAGTGTAAAAGGTGCCCGGTTAGAAGTGTGAAAGTCCCCGTTTAGAAGTGTAAAAGGTGCCCGGTTAGAAGTGTGAAAGTCCCCGTTTAGAAGTGTAAAAGGTCCCCGTTGAGAAGTGTGAAAGTTCCCGTTTAGAAGTGTAAAAGGGCACAGGTTAGAAGTGTGAAGGTCCCCGTTTAGAAGGGTAAAAGGTCCCCGGTTAGAAGTGTGAAAGTCCCCGTTTAGAAGTGTAAAAGTTGCCCGGTTAGAAGTGTGAAAGTCCCCGTTTAGAAGTGTAAAAGGTCCCTGGTTAGAAGTGTGAAAGTCCCCGTTTAGAAGTGTAAAAGGTGCCAGGTTAGATGTGTTAAAGTCCCCGTTTAGAAGTGTAAAAGGTCCCCGGTTAGAAGTGTGAAAAACCCCGTTTAGAAGTGTAAAAGGTGCCCGGTTAGAAGTGTGAAAGGTGCCCGGTTAGAAGTGTGAAGGTCCCCGTTTAGAAGGGTAAAAGGTCCCCGGTTAGAAGTGTGAAAGTCCCCGTTTAGAAGTGTAAAAGGTGCCCGGTTAGAAGTGTGAAAGTCCCCGTTTAGAAGTGTAAAAGATGCCCCGTTAGAACTGTGAAAGTCCCCGTTTAAAAGTGTAAAAGGTCCCCGGTTAGAAGTGTGAAAGGCCCCGTTTAGAAGTGTAAAAGGTGCCCGGTTAGAAGTGTGAAAGTTCCCGTTTAGAAGTGTAAAAGGTCCCCGGTTAGAAGTGTGAAAGTTCCCGTTTGAAGTGTAAAAGGTGCCCGGTTAGAAGTGTGAAAGTCCCCGTTTAGAAGTGTAAAAGGTGCCCGGTTAGAAGTGTGAAAGTCCCCGTTTAGAAGTGTAAAAGGTGCCCGGTTAGAAGTGTGAAAGTCCCCGTTTAGAAGTGTAAACGGTGCCCGGTTAGAAGTGTGAACGTCCCCGTTTAGAAATGTAAAAGGTCCCCAGTTAGAAGTGTGAAAAACCCCGTTTAGAAGTGTAAAAGGTCCCCGGTTAGAAGTGTAAAAGGTCCCCGGTTAGAAGTGTGAAAAACCCCGTTTAGAAGTGTAAAAGGTCCCCGTTTAGAAGTGTGAAAGTCCCCGTTTAGAAGTGTAAAAGGTGCCCGGTTAGAAGTGTGAAAGTCCCCGTTTAGAAGTGTAAAAGATACCCCGTTAGAACTGTGAAAGTCCCCGTTTAGACGTTTGAAAGGTGCCCGGTTAGAAGTGATAAAGTCCCCGTTTAGAAGTGTAAAAGGTGCCCGGTTAGAAGTGTGAAAGTCCCCGTTTAGAAGTGTAAAAGATGCCCCGTTAGAACTGTGAAAGTCCCCGTTTAAAAGTGTAAAAGGTCCCCGGTTAGAAGTGTGAAAGGCCCCGTTTAGAAGTGTAAAAGGTGCCCGGTTAGAAGTGTGAAAGTTCCCGTTTAGAAGTGTAAAAGGTCCCCGGTTAGAAGTGTGAAAGTTCCCGTTTGAAGTGTAAAAGGTGCCCGGTTAGAAGTGTGAAAGTCCCCGTTTAGAAGTGTAAAAGGTGCCCGGTTAGAAGTGTGAAAGTCCCCGTTTAGAAGTGTAAAAGGTGCCCGGTTAGAAGTGTGAAAGTCCCCGTTTAGAAGTGTAAACGGTGCCCGGTTAGAAGTGTGAACGTCCCCGTTTAGAAATGTAAAAGGTCCCCAGTTAGAAGTGTGAAAAACCCCGTTTAGAAGTGTAAAAGGTCCCCGGTTAGAAGTGTGAAAGTCCCCGTTTAGAAGTGTAAAAGGTGCCCGGTTAGAAGTGTGAAAGTCCCCTATTAGAAGTGTAAAAGGTCCCCGGTTAGAAGTGTGAAGGTCCCCGTTTAGAAGGGTAAAAGGTCCCCGGTTAGAAGTGTGAAAGTCCCCGTTTAGAAGTGTAAAAGTTGCCCGGTTAGAAGTGTGAAAGTCCCCGTTTAGAAGTGTAAAAGGTGCCCGGTTAGAAGTGTGAAAGTCCCCGTTTAGAAGTGTAAAAGGTGCCCGGTTAGAAGTGTGAAAGTCCCCGTTTAGAAGTGTAAAAGGTCCCCGGTTAGAAGTGTGAAGGTCCCCGTTTAGAAGGGTAAAAGGTCCCCGGTTAGAAGTGTGAAAGTCCCCGTTTAGAAGTGTAAAAGTTGCCCGGTTAGAAGTGTTAAAGTCCCCGTTTAGAAGTGTAAAAGGTGCCCGGTTAGAAGTGTGAAAGTCCCCGTTTAGAAGTGTAAAAGGTGCCCGGTTAGAAGTGTGAAAGTCCCCGTTTAGAAGTGTAAAAGGTCCCCGGTTAGAAGTGTGAAAGTCCCCGTTTAGAAGTGTAAAAGGTCCCCGGTTAGAAGTGTGAAAGTCCCCGTTTAGAAGTGTAAAAGTTGCCCGGTTAGAAGTGTGAAAGTCCCCGTTTAGAAGTGTAAAAGGTGCCCGGTTAGAAGTGTGAAAGTCCCCGTTTAGAAGTGTAAAAGGTGCCCGGTTAGAAGTGTGAAAGTCCCCGTTTAGAAGTGTAAAAGGTCCCCGTTGAGAAGTGTGAAAGTTCCCGTTTAGAAGTGTAAAAGGTGCCCGGTTAGAAGTGTGAAAGTCCCCGTTTAGAAGTGTAAAAGGTGCCCGGTTAGAAGTGTGAAAGTCCCCGTTTAGAAGTGTAAAAGGTGCCCGGTTAGAAGTGTGAAAGTCCCCGTTTAGAAGTGTAAAAGGTCCCCGTTGAGAAGTGTGAAAGTTCCCGTTTAGAAGTGTAAAAGGTGCCCGGTTAGAAGTGTGAAAGTCCCCGTTTAGAAGTGTAAAATGTCCCCGGTTAGAAGTGTGAAGGTCCCCGTTTAGAAGGGTAAAAGGTCCCGGTTAGAAGTGTGAAAGTCCCCGTTTAGAAGTGTAAAAGTTGCCCGGTTAGAAGTGTGAAAGTCCCCGTTTAGAAGTGTAAAAGGTCCCCGGTTAGAAGTGTGAAAGTCCCCGTTTAGAAGTGTAAAAGGTGCCCGGTTAGAAGTGTGAAAGTCCCCGTTTAGAAGTGTAAAAGGTCCCCGTTGAGAAGTGTGAAAGTTCCCGTTTAGAAGTGTAAAAGGGCACAGGTTAGAAGTGTGAAGGTCCCCGTTTAGAAGGGTAAAAGGTCCCCGGTTAGAAGTGTGAAAGTCCCCGTTTAGAAGTGTAAAAGTTGCCCGGTTAGAAGTGTGAAAGTCCCCGTTTAGAAGTGTAAAAGGTCCCCGGTTAGAAGTGTGAAAGTCCCCGTTTAGAAGTGTAAAAGGTGCCCGGTTTGATGTGTTAAAGTCCCCGTTTAGAAGTGTAAAAGGTCCCCGGTTAGAAGTGTGAAAAACCCCGTTTAGAAGTGTAAAAGGTGCCCGGTTAGAAGTGTGAAAGGTGCCCGGTTAGAAGTGTGAAGGTCCCCGTTTAGAAGGGTAAAAGGTCCCCGGTTAGAAGTGTGAAAGTCCCCGTTTAGAAGTGTAAAAGATGCCCGGTTAGAAGTGTGAAAGTCCCCGTTTAGAAGTGTAAAAGGTGCCCGGTTGGAAGTGTGAAAGTCCCCGTTTAGAAGTGTAAAAGGTCCCCGGTTAGAAGTGTGAAAGTCCCCGTTTAGAAGTGTAAAAGGTGCCCGGTTAGAAGTCTGAAAGTCCCCGTTTAGAAGTGTAAAAGGTACCCGGTTAGAAGTGTGAAAGTCCCCGTTTAGAAGTGTAAAAGGTCACCGTTGAGAAGTGTGAAAGTTCCCGTTTAGAAATGTAAAAGGTCCCCAGTTAGAAGTGTGAAAGTCCCCGTTTAGAAGTGTAAAAGGTCCCCGGTTAGAAGTGTTAAAGTCCCCGTTTAGAAGTGTGAAGGTCCCCGTTTAGAAGGGTAAAAGGTCCCCAGTTAGAAGTGTGAAAGTCCCCGTTTAGAAGTGTAAAAGTTGCCCGGTTAGAAGTGTGAAAGTCCCCGTTTAGAAGTGTAAAAGGTGCCCGGTTAGAAGTGTGAAAGTCCCCGTTTAGAAGTGTAAACGGTGCCCGGTTAGTAGTGTGAAAGTCCCCGTTTAGAAGTGTAAACGGTGCCCGGTTAGAAGTGTGAAAGTCCCCGTTTAGAAGTGTAAAAGGTCCCCGGTTAGAAGTGTGAAGGTCCCCGTTTAGAAGGGTAAAAGGTCCCCGGTTAGAAGTGTGAAAGTCCCCGTTTAGAAGTGTAAAAGTTGCCCGGTTAGAAGTGTGAAAGTCCCCGTTTAGAAGTGTAAAAGTTGCCCGGTTAGAAGTGTGAAAGTCCCCGTTTAGAAGTGTAAAAGGTGCCCGGTTAGAAGTGTGAAAGTCCCCGTTTAGAAGTGTAAAAGGTCCCCGGTTAGAAGTGTGAAAGTCCCCGTTTAGAAGTGTAAAAGGTCCCCGGTTAGAAGTGTGAAAGTCCCCGTTTAGAAGTGTAAAAGTTGCCCGGTTAGAAGTGTGAAAGTCCCCGTTTAGAAGTATAAAAGGTGCCCGGTTAGAAGTGTGAAAGTCCCCGTTTAGAAGTGTAAAAGGTGCCCGGTTAGAAGTGTGAAAGTCCCCGTTTAGAAGTGTAAAAGGTCCCCGTTGAGAAGTGTGAAAGTTCCCGTTTAGAAGTGTAAAAGGTGCCCGGTTAGAAGTGTGAAAGTCCCCGTTTAGAAGTGTAAAAGGTGCCCGGTTAGAAGTGTGAAAGTCCCCGTTTAGAAGTGTAAAAGGTTCCCGGTTAGAAGTGTGAAAGTCCCCGTTTAGAAGTGTAAAAGGTCCCCGTTGAGAAGTGTGAAAGTTCCCGTTTAGAAGTGTAAAAGGTGCCCGGTTAGAAGTGTGAAAGTCCCCGTTTAGAAGTGTAAAATGTCCCCGGTTAGAAGTGTGAAGGTCCCCGTTTAGAAGGGTAAAAGGTCCCGGTTAGAAGTGTGAAAGTCCCCGTTTAGAAGTGTAAAAGTTGCCCGGTTAGAAGTGTGAAAGTCCCCGTTTAGAAGTGTAAAAGGTCCCCGGTTAGAAGTGTGAAAGTCCCCGTTTAGAAGTGTAAAAGGTGCCCGGTTAGAAGTGTGAAAGTCCCCGTTTAGAAGTGTAAAAGGTCCCCGTTGAGAAGTGTGAAAGTTCCCGTTTAGAAGTGTAAAAGGGCACAGGTTAGAAGTGTGAAGGTCCCCGTTTAGAAGGGTAAAAGGTCCCCGGTTAGAAGTGTGAAAGTCCCCGTTTAGAAGTGTAAAAGTTGCCCGGTTAGAAGTGTGAAAGTCCCCGTTTAGAAGTGTAAAAGGTCCCTGGTTAGAAGTGTGAAAGTCCCCGTTTAGAAGTGTAAAAGGTGCCAGGTTAGATGTGTTAAAGTCCCCGTTTAGAAGTGTAAAAGGTCCCCGGTTAGAAGTGTGAAAAACCCCGTTTAGAAGTGTAAAAGGTGCCCGGTTAGAAGTGTGAAAGGTGCCCGGTTAGAAGTGTGAAGGTCCCCGTTTAGAAGGGTAAAAGGTCCCCGGTTAGAAGTGTGAAAGTCCCCGTTTAGAAGTGTAAAAGGTGCCCGGTTAGAAGTGTGAAAGTCCCCGTTTAGAAGTGTAAAAGATGCCCCGTTAGAACTGTGAAAGTCCCCGTTTAAAAGTGTAAAAGGTCCCCGGTTAGAAGTGTGAAAGGCCCCGTTTAGAAGTGTAAAAGGTGCCCGGTTAGAAGTGTGAAAGTTCCCGTTTAGAAGTGTAAAAGGTCCCCGGTTAGAAGTGTGAAAGTTCCCGTTTGAAGTGTAAAAGGTGCCCGGTTAGAAGTGTGAAAGTCCCCGTTTAGAAGTGTAAAAGGTGCCCGGTTAGAAGTGTGAAAGTCCCCGTTTAATAGTGTAAAAGGTGCCCGGTTAGAAGTGTGAAAGTCCCCGTTTAGAAGTGTAAACGGTGCCCGGTTAGAAGTGTGAACGTCCCCGTTTAGAAATGTAAAAGGTCCCCAGTTAGAAGTGTGAAAAACCCCGTTTAGAAGTGTAAAAGGTCCCCGGTTAGAAGTGTGAAAGTCCCCGTTTAGAAGTGTAAAAGGTGCCCGGTTAGAAGTGTGAAAGTCCCCTATTAGAAGTGTAAAAGGTCCCCGGTTAGAAGTGTGAAGGTCCCCGTTTAGAAGGGTAAAAGGTCCCCGGTTAGAAGTGTGAAAGTCCCCGTTTAGAAGTGTAAAAGTTGCCCGGTTAGAAGTGTGAAAGTCCCCGTTTAGAAGTGTAAAAGGTGCCCGGTTAGAAGTGTGAAAGTCCCCGTTTAGAAGTGTAAAAGGTGCCCGGTTAGAAGTGTGAAAGTCCCCGTTTAGAAGTGTAAAAGGTCCCCGGTTAGAAGTGTGAAGGTCCCCGTTTAGAAGGGTAAAAGGTCCCCGGTTAGAAGTGTGAAAGTCCCCGTTTAGAAGTGTAAAAGTTGCCCGGTTAGAAGTGTTAAAGTCCCCGTTTAGAAGTGTAAAAGGTGCCCGGTTAGAAGTGTGAAAGTCCCCGTTTAGAAGTGTAAAAGGTGCCCGGTTAGAAGTGTGAAAGTCCCCGTTTAGAAGTGTAAAAGGTCCCCGGTTAGAAGTGTGAAAGTCCCCGTTTAGAAGTGTAAAAGGTCCCCGGTTAGAAGTGTGAAAGTCCCCGTTTAGAAGTGTAAAAGTTGCCCGGTTAGAAGTGTGAAAGTCCCCGTTTAGAAGTGTAAAAGGTGCCCGGTTAGAAGTGTGAAAGTCCCCGTTTAGAAGTGTAAAAGGTGCCCGGTTAGAAGTGTGAAAGTCCCCGTTTAGAAGTGTAAAAGGTCCCCGTTGAGAAGTGTGAAAGTTCCCGTTTAGAAGTGTAAAAGGTGCCCGGTTAGAAGTGTGAAAGTCCCCGTTTAGAAGTGTAAAAGGTGCCCGGTTAGAAGTGTGAAAGTCCCCGTTTAGAAGTGTAAAAGGTGCCCGGTTAGAAGTGTGAAAGTCCCCGTTTAGAAGTGTAAAAGGTCCCCGTTGAGAAGTGTGAAAGTTCCCGTTTAGAAGTGTAAAAGGTGCCCGGTTAGAAGTGTGAAAGTCCCCGTTTAGAAGTGTAAAATGTCCCCGGTTAGAAGTGTGAAGGTCCCCGTTTAGAAGGGTAAAAGGTCCCGGTTAGAAGTGTGAAAGTCCCCGTTTAGAAGTGTAAAAGTTGCCCGGTTAGAAGTGTGAAAGTCCCCGTTTAGAAGTGTAAAAGGTCCCCGGTTAGAAGTGTGAAAGTCCCCGTTTAGAAGTGTAAAAGGTGCCCGGTTAGAAGTGTGAAAGTCCCCGTTTAGAAGTGTAAAAGGTCCCCGTTGAGAAGTGTGAAAGTTCCCGTTTAGAAGTGTAAAAGAGCACAGGTTAGAAGTGTGAAGGTCCCCGTTTAGAAGGGTAAAAGGTCCCCGGTTAGAAGTGTGAAAGTCCCCGTTTAGAAGTGTAAAAGTTGCCCGGTTAGAAGTGTGAAAGTCCCCGTTTAGAAGTGTAAAAGGTCCCCGGTTAGAAGTGTGAAAGTCCCCGTTTAGAAGTGTAAAAGGTGCCCGGTTTGATGTGTTAAAGTCCCCGTTTAGAAGTGTAAAAGGTCCCCGGTTAGAAGTGTGAAAAACCCCGTTTAGAAGTGTAAAAGGTGCCCGGTTTGAAGTGTGAAAGGTGCCCGGTTAGAAGTGTGAAGGTCCCCGTTTAGAAGGGTAAAAGGTCCCCGGTTAGAAGTGTGAAAGTTCCCGTTTAGAAGTGTAAAAGGTCCCCGTTTAGAAGTGTAAAAGGTCCCCGTTGAGAAGTGTGAAAGTTCCCGTTTAGAAGTGTAAAAGGTGCCCGGTTAGAAGTGTGAAAGTCCCCGTTTAGAAGTGTAAAATGTCCCCGGTTAGAAGTGTGAAGGTCCCCGTTTAGAAGGGTAAAAGGTCCCGGTTAGAAGTGTGAAAGTCCCCGTTTAGAAGTGTAAAAGTTGCCCGGTTAGAAGTGTGAAAGTCCCCGTTTAGAAGTGTAAAAGGTCCAGGGTTAGAAGTGTGAAAAACCCCGTTTAGAAGTGTAAAAGGTCCCCGGTTAGAAGTGTAAAAGGTCCCCGGTTAGAAGTGTGAAAAACCCCGTTTAGAAGTGTAAAAGGTCCCCGTTTAGAAGTGTGAAAGTCCCCGTTTAGAAGTGTAAAAGGTGCCCGGTTAGAAGTGTGAAAGTCCCCGTTTAGAAGTGTAAAAGATACCCCGTTAGAACTGTGAAAGTCCCCGTTTAGACGTTTGAAAGGTGCCCGGTTAGAAGTGATAAAGTCCCCGTTTAGAAGTGTAAAAGGTGCCCGGTTAGAAGTGTGAAAGTCCCCGTTTAGAAGTGTAAAAGATGCCCCGTTAGAACTGTGAAAGTCCCCGTTTAAAAGTGTAAAAGGTCCCCGGTTAGAAGTGTGAAAGGCCCCGTTTAGAAGTGTAAAAGGTGCCCGGTTAGAAGTGTGAAAGTTCCCGTTTAGAAGTGTAAAAGGTCCCCGGTTAGAAGTGTGAAAGTTCCCGTTTGAAGTGTAAAAGGTGCCCGGTTAGAAGTGTGAAAGTCCCCGTTTAGAAGTGTAAAAGGTGCCCGGTTAGAAGTGTGAAAGTCCCCGTTTAGAAGTGTAAAAGGTGCCCGGTTAGAAGTGTGAAAGTCCCCGTTTAGAAGTGTAAACGGTGCCCGGTTAGAAGTGTGAACGTCCCCGTTTAGAAATGTAAAAGGTCCCCAGTTAGAAGTGTGAAAAACCCCGTTTAGAAGTGTAAAAGGTCCCCGGTTAGAAGTGTGAAAGTCCCCGTTTAGAAGTGTAAAAGGTGCCCGGTTAGAAGTGTGAAAGTCCCCTATTAGAAGTGTAAAAGGTCCCCGGTTAGAAGTGTGAAGGTCCCCGTTTAGAAGGGTAAAAGGTCCCCGGTTAGAAGTGTGAAAGTCCCCGTTTAGAAGTGTAAAAGTTGCCCGGTTAGAAGTGTGAAAGTCCCCGTTTAGAAGTGTAAAAGGTGCCCGGTTAGAAGTGTGAAAGTCCCCGTTTAGAAGTGTAAAAGGTGCCCGGTTAGAAGTGTGAAAGTCCCCGTTTAGAAGTGTAAAAGGTCCCCGGTTAGAAGTGTGAAGGTCCCCGTTTAGAAGGGTAAAAGGTCCCCGGTTAGAAGTGTGAAAGTCCCCGTTTAGAAGTGTAAAAGTTGCCCGGTTAGAAGTGTTAAAGTCCCCGTTTAGAAGTGTAAAAGGTGCCCGGTTAGAAGTGTGAAAGTCCCCGTTTAGAAGTGTAAAAGGTGCCCGGTTAGAAGTGTGAAAGTCCCCGTTTAGAAGTGTAAAAGGTCCCCGGTTAGAAGTGTGAAAGTCCCCGTTTAGAAGTGTAAAAGGTCCCCGGTTAGAAGTGTGAAAGTCCCCGTTTAGAAGTGTAAAAGTTGCCCGGTTAGAAGTGTGAAAGTCCCCGTTTAGAAGTGTAAAAGGTGCCCGGTTAGAAGTGTGAAAGTCCCCGTTTAGAAGTGTAAAAGGTGCCCGGTTAGAAGTGTGAAAGTCCCCGTTTAGAAGTGTAAAAGGTCCCCGTTGAGAAGTGTGAAAGTTCCCGTTTAGAAGTGTAAAAGGTGCCCGGTTAGAAGTGTGAAAGTCCCCGTTTAGAAGTGTAAAAGGTGCCCGGTTAGAAGTGTGAAAGTCCCCGTTTAGAAGTGTAAAAGGTGCCCGGTTAGAAGTGTGAAAGTCCCCGTTTAGAAGTGTAAAAGGTCCCCGTTGAGAAGTGTGAAAGTTCCCGTTTAGAAGTGTAAAAGGTGCCCGGTTAGAAGTGTGAAAGTCCCCGTTTAGAAGTGTAAAATGTCCCCGGTTAGAAGTGTGAAGGTCCCCGTTTAGAAGGGTAAAAGGTCCCGGTTAGAAGTGTGAAAGTCCCCGTTTAGAAGTGTAAAAGTTGCCCGGTTAGAAGTGTGAAAGTCCCCGTTTAGAAGTGTAAAAGGTCCCCGGTTAGAAGTGTGAAAGTCCCCGTTTAGAAGTGTAAAAGGTGCCCGGTTAGAAGTGTGAAAGTCCCCGTTTAGAAGTGTAAAAGGTCCCCGTTGAGAAGTGTGAAAGTTCCCGTTTAGAAGTGTAAAAGGGCACAGGTTAGAAGTGTGAAGGTCCCCGTTTAGAAGGGTAAAAGGTCCCCGGTTAGAAGTGTGAAAGTCCCCGTTTAGAAGTGTAAAAGTTGCCCGGTTAGAAGTGTGAAAGTCCCCGTTTAGAAGTGTAAAAGGTCCCCGGTTAGAAGTGTGAAAGTCCCCGTTTAGAAGTGTAAAAGGTGCCCGGTTTGATGTGTTAAAGTCCCCGTTTAGAAGTGTAAAAGGTCCCCGGTTAGAAGTGTGAAAAACCCCGTTTAGAAGTGTAAAAGGTGCCCGGTTAGAAGTGTGAAAGGTGCCCGGTTAGAAGTGTGAAGGTCCCCGTTTAGAAGGGTAAAAGGTCCCCGGTTAGAAGTGTGAAAGTCCCCGTTTAGAAGTGTAAAAGATGCCCGGTTAGAAGTGTGAAAGTCCCCGTTTAGAAGTGTAAAAGGTGCCCGGTTGGAAGTGTGAAAGTCCCCGTTTAGAAGTGTAAAAGGTCCCCGGTTAGAAGTGTGAAAGTCCCCGTTTAGAAGTGTAAAAGGTGCCCGGTTAGAAGTGTGAAAGTCCCCGTTTAGAAGTGTAAAAGGTGCCCGGTTAGAAGTGTGAAAGTCCCCGTTTAGAAGTGTAAAAGGTGCCCGGTTAGAAGTGTGAAAGTCCCCGTTTAGAAGTGTAAACGGTGCCCGGTTAGAAGTGTGAACGTCCCCGTTTAGAAATGTAAAAGGTCCCCAGTTAGAAGTGTGAAAAACCCCGTTTAGAAGTGTAAAAGGTCCCCGGTTAGAAGTGTAAAAGGTCCCCGGTTAGAAGTGTGAAAAACCCCGTTTAGAAGTGTAAAAGGTCCCCGTTTAGAAGTGTGAAAGTCCCCGTTTAGAAGTGTAAAAGGTGCCCGGTTAGAAGTGTGAAAGTCCCCGTTTAGAAGTGTAAAAGATACCCCGTTAGAACTGTGAAAGTCCCCGTTTAGACGTTTGAAAGGTGCCCGGTTAGAAGTGATAAAGTCCCCGTTTAGAAGTGTAAAAGGTGCCCGGTTAGAAGTGTGAAAGTCCCCGTTTAGAAGTGTAAAAGATGCCCCGTTAGAACTGTGAAAGTCCCCGTTTAAAAGTGTAAAAGGTCCCCGGTTAGAAGTGTGAAAGGCCCCGTTTAGAAGTGTAAAAGGTGCCCGGTTAGAAGTGTGAAAGTTCCCGTTTAGAAGTGTAAAAGGTCCCCGGTTAGAAGTGTGAAAGTTCCCGTTTGAAGTGTAAAAGGTGCCCGGTTAGAAGTGTGAAAGTCCCCGTTTAGAAGTGTAAAAGGTGCCCGGTTAGAAGTGTGAAAGTCCCCGTTTAGAAGTGTAAAAGGTGCCCGGTTAGAAGTGTGAAAGTCCCCGTTTAGAAGTGTAAACGGTGCCCGGTTAGAAGTGTGAACGTCCCCGTTTAGAAATGTAAAAGGTCCCCAGTTAGAAGTGTGAAAAACCCCGTTTAGAAGTGTAAAAGGTCCCCGGTTAGAAGTGTGAAAGTCCCCGTTTAGAAGTGTAAAAGGTGCCCGGTTAGAAGTGTGAAAGTCCCCTATTAGAAGTGTAAAAGGTCCCCGGTTAGAAGTGTGAAGGTCCCCGTTTAGAAGGGTAAAAGGTCCCCGGTTAGAAGTGTGAAAGTCCCCGTTTAGAAGTGTAAAAGTTGCCCGGTTAGAAGTGTGAAAGTCCCCGTTTAGAAGTGTAAAAGGTGCCCGGTTAGAAGTGTGAAAGTCCCCGTTTAGAAGTGTAAAAGGTGCCCGGTTAGAAGTGTGAAAGTCCCCGTTTAGAAGTGTAAAAGGTCCCCGGTTAGAAGTGTGAAGGTCCCCGTTTAGAAGGGTAAAAGGTCCCCGGTTAGAAGTGTGAAAGTCCCCGTTTAGAAGTGTAAAAGTTGCCCGGTTAGAAGTGTTAAAGTCCCCGTTTAGAAGTGTAAAAGGTGCCCGGTTAGAAGTGTGAAAGTCCCCGTTTAGAAGTGTAAAAGGTGCCCGGTTAGAAGTGTGAAAGTCCCCGTTTAGAAGTGTAAAAGGTCCCCGGTTAGAAGTGTGAAAGTCCCCGTTTAGAAGTGTAAAAGGTCCCCGGTTAGAAGTGTGAAAGTCCCCGTTTAGAAGTGTAAAAGTTGCCCGGTTAGAAGTGTGAAAGTCCCCGTTTAGAAGTGTAAAAGGTGCCCGGTTAGAAGTGTGAAAGTCCCCGTTTAGAAGTGTAAAAGGTGCCCGGTTAGAAGTGTGAAAGTCCCCGTTTAGAAGTGTAAAAGGTCCCCGTTGAGAAGTGTGAAAGTTCCCGTTTAGAAGTGTAAAAGGTGCCCGGTTAGAAGTGTGAAAGTCCCCGTTTAGAAGTGTAAAAGGTGCCCGGTTAGAAGTGTGAAAGTCCCCGTTTAGAAGTGTAAAAGGTGCCCGGTTAGAAGTGTGAAAGTCCCCGTTTAGAAGTGTAAAAGGTCCCCGTTGAGAAGTGTGAAAGTTCCCGTTTAGAAGTGTAAAAGGTGCCCGGTTAGAAGTGTGAAAGTCCCCGTTTAGAAGTGTAAAATGTCCCCGGTTAGAAGTGTGAAGGTCCCCGTTTAGAAGGGTAAAAGGTCCCGGTTAGAAGTGTGAAAGTCCCCGTTTAGAAGTGTAAAAGTTGCCCGGTTAGAAGTGTGAAAGTCCCCGTTTAGAAGTGTAAAAGGTCCCCGGTTAGAAGTGTGAAAGTCCCCGTTTAGAAGTGTAAAAGGTGCCCGGTTAGAAGTGTGAAAGTCCCCGTTTAGAAGTGTAAAAGGTCCCCGTTGAGAAGTGTGAAAGTTCCCGTTTAGAAGTGTAAAAGGGCACAGGTTAGAAGTGTGAAGGTCCCCGTTTAGAAGGGTAAAAGGTCCCCGGTTAGAAGTGTGAAAGTCCCCGTTTAGAAGTGTAAAAGTTGCCCGGTTAGAAGTGTGAAAGTCCCCGTTTAGAAGTGTAAAAGGTCCCCGGTTAGAAGTGTGAAAGTCCCCGTTTAGAAGTATAAAAGGTGCCCCGTTTGATGTGTTAAAGTCCCCGTTTAGAAGTGTAAAAGGTCCCCGGTTAGAAGTGTGAAAAACCCCGTTTAGAAGTGTAAAAGGTGCCCGGTTAGAAGTGTGAAAGGTGCCCGGTTAGAAGTGTGAAGGTCCCCGTTTAGAAGGGTAAAAGGTCCCCGGTTAGAAGTGTGAAAGTCCCCGTTTAGAAGTGTAAAAGATGCCCGGTTAGAAGTGTGAAAGTCCCCGTTTAGAAGTGTAAAAGGTGCCCGGTTGGAAGTGTGAAAGTCCCCGTTTAGAAGTGTAAAAGGTCCCCGGTTAGAAGTGTGAAAGTCCCCGTTTAGAAGTGTAAAAGGTGCCCGGTTAGAAGTCTGAAAGTCCCCGTTTAGAAGTGTAAAAGGTACCCGGTTAGAAGTGTGAAAGTCCCCGTTTAGAAGTGTAAAAGGTCACCGTTGAGAAGTGTGAAAGTTCCCGTTTAGAAGTGTAAAAGGTCCCCAGTTAGAAGTGTGAAAGTCCCCGTTTAGAAGTGTAAAAGGTCCCCGGTTAGAAGTGTTAAAGTCCCCGTTTAGAAGTGTGAAGGTCCCCGTTTAGAAGGGTAAAAGGTCCCCGGTTAGAAGTGTGAAAGTCCCCGTTTAGAAGTGTAAAAGTTGCCCGGTTAGAAGTGTGAAAGTCCCCGTTTAGAAGTGTAAAAGGTGCCCGGTTAGAAGTGTGAAAGTCCCCGTTTAGAAGTGTAAACGGTGCCCGGTTAGTAGTGTGAAAGTCCCCGTTTAGAAGTGTAAACGGTGCCCGGTTAGAAGTGTGAAAGTCCCCGTTTAGAAGTGTAAAAGGTCCCCGGTTAGAAGTGTGAAGGTCCCCGTTTAGAAGGGTAAAAGGTCCCCGGTTAGAAGTGTGAAAGTCCCCGTTTAGAAGTGTAAAAGTTGCCCGGTTAGAAGTGTGAAAGTCCCCGTTTAGAAGTGTAAAAGTTGCCCGGTTAGAAGTGTGAAAGTCCCCGTTTAGAAGTGTAAAAGGTGCCCGGTTAGAAGTGTGAAAGTCCCCGTTTAGAAGTGTAAAAGGTCCCCGGTTAGAAGTGTGAAAGTCCCCGTTTAGAAGTGTAAAAGGTCCCCGGTTAGAAGTGTGAAAGTCCCCGTTTAGAAGTGTAAAAGTTGCCCGGTTAGAAGTGTGAAAGTCCCCGTTTAGAAGTATAAAAGGTGCCCGGTTAGAAGTGTGAAAGTCCCCGTTTAGAAGTGTAAAAGGTGCCCGGTTAGAAGTGTGAAAGTCCCCGTTTAGAAGTGTAAAAGGTCCCCGTTGAGAAGTGTGAAAGTTCCCGTTTAGAAGTGTAAAAGGTGCCCGGTTAGAAGTGTGAAAGTCCCCGTTTAGAAGTGTAAAAGGTGCCCGGTTAGAAGTGTGAAAGTCCCCGTTTAGAAGTGTAAAAGGTTCCCGGTTAGAAGTGTGAAAGTCCCCGTTTAGAAGTGTAAAAGGTCCCCGTTGAGAAGTGTGAAAGTTCCCGTTTAGAAGTGTAAAAGGTGCCCGGTTAGAAGTGTGAAAGTCCCCGTTTAGAAGGGTAAAATGTCCCCGGTTAGAAGTGTGAAGGTCCCCGTTTAGAAGGGTAAAAGGTCCCGGTTAGAAGTGTGAAAGTCCCCGTTTAGAAGTGTAAAAGTTGCCCGGTTAGAAGTGTGAAAGTCCCCGTTTAGAAGTGTAAAAGGTCCCCGGTTAGAAGTGTGAAAGTCCCCGTTTAGAAGTGTAAAAGGTGCCCGGTTAGAAGTGTGAAAGTCCCCGTTTAGAAGTGTAAAAGGTCCCCGTTGAGAAGTGTGAAAGTTCCCGTTTAGAAGTGTAAAAGGGCACAGGTTAGAAGTGTGAAGGTCCCCGTTTAGAAGGGTAAAAGGTCCCCGGTTAGAAGTGTGAAAGTCCCCGTTTAGAAGTGTAAAAGTTGCCCGGTTAGAAGTGTGAAAGTCCCCGTTTAGAAGTGTAAAAGGTCCCTGGTTAGAAGTGTGAAAGTCCCCGTTTAGAAGTGTAAAAGGTGCCAGGTTAGATGTGTTAAAGTCCCCGTTTAGAAGTGTAAAAGGTCCCCGGTTAGAAGTGTGAAAAACCCCGTTTAGAAGTGTAAAAGGTGCCCGGTTAGAAGTGTGAAAGGTGCCCGGTTAGAAGTGTGAAGGTCCCCGTTTAGAAGGGTAAAAGGTCCCCGGTTAGAAGTGTGAAAGTCCCCGTTTAGAAGTGTAAAAGGTGCCCGGTTAGAAGTGTGAAAGTCCCCGTTTAGAAGTGTAAAAGATGCCCCGTTAGAACTGTGAAAGTCCCCGTTTAAAAGTGTAAAAGGTCCCCGGTTAGAAGTGTGAAAGGCCCCGTTTAGAAGTGTAAAAGGTGCCCGGTTAGAAGTGTGAAAGTTCCCGTTTAGAAGTGTAAAAGGTCCCCGGTTAGAAGTGTGAAAGTTCCCGTTTGAAGTGTAAAAGGTGCCCGGTTAGAAGTGTGAAAGTCCCCGTTTAGAAGTGTAAAAGGTGCCCGGTTAGAAGTGTGAAAGTCCCCGTTTAGAAGTGTAAAAGGTGCCCGGTTAGAAGTGTGAAAGTCCCCGTTTAGAAGTGTAAACGGTGCCCGGTTAGAAGTGTGAACGTCCCCGTTTAGAAATGTAAAAGGTCCCCAGTTAGAAGTGTGAAAAACCCCGTTTAGAAGTGTAAAAGGTCCCCGGTTAGAAGTGTGAAAGTCCCCGTTTAGAAGTGTAAAAGGTGCCCGGTTAGAAGTGTGAAAGTCCCCTATTAGAAGTGTAAAAGGTCCCCGGTTAGAAGTGTGAAGGTCCCCGTTTAGAAGGGTAAAAGGTCCCCGGTTAGAAGTGTGAAAGTCCCCGTTTAGAAGTGTAAAAGTTGCCCGGTTAGAAGTGTGAAAGTCCCCGTTTAGAAGTGTAAACGGTGCCCGGTTAGTAGTGTGAAAGTCCCCGTTTAGAAGTGTAAACGGTGCCCGGTTAGAAGTGTGAAAGTCCCCGTTTAGAAGTGTAAAAGGTCCCCGGTTAGAAGTGTGAAGGTCCCCGTTTAGAAGGGTAAAAGGTCCCCGGTTAGAAGTGTGAAAGTCCCCGTTTAGAAGTGTAAAAGTTGCCCGGTTAGAAGTGTGAAAGTCCCCGTTTAGAAGTGTAAAAGTTGCCCGGTTAGAAGTGTGAAAGTCCCCGTTTAGAAGTGTAAAAGGTGCCCGGTTAGAAGTGTGAAAGTCCCCGTTTAGAAGTGTAAAAGGTCCCCGGTTAGAAGTGTGAAAGTCCCCGTTTAGAAGTGTAAAAGGTCCCCGGTTAGAAGTGTGAAAGTCCCCGTTTAGAAGTGTGAAAGTTGCCCGGTTAGAAGTGTGAAAGTCCCCGTTTAGAAGTATAAAAGGTGCCCGGTTAGAAGTGTGAAAGTCCCCGTTTAGAAGTGTAAAAGGTGCCCGGTTAGAAGTGTGAAAGTCCCCGTTTAGAAGTGTAAAAGGTCCCCGTTGAGAAGTGTGAAAGTTCCCGTTTAGAAGTGTAAAAGGTGCCCGGTTAGAAGTGTGAAAGTCCCCGTTTAGAAGTGTAAAAGGTGCCCGGTTAGAAGTGTGAAAGTCCCCGTTTAGAAGTGTAAAAGGTTCCCGGTTAGAAGTGTGAAAGTCCCCGTTTAGAAGTGTAAAAGGTCCCCGTTGAGAAGTGTGAAAGTTCCCGTTTAGAAGTGTAAAAGGTGCCCGGTTAGAAGTGTGAAAGTCCCCGTTTAGAAGGGTAAAATGTCCCCGGTTAGAAGTGTGAAGGTCCCCGTTTAGAAGGGTAAAAGGTCCCGGTTAGAAGTGTGAAAGTCCCCGTTTAGAAGTGTAAAAGTTGCCCGGTTAGAAGTGTGAAAGTCCCCGTTTAGAAGTGTAAAAGGTCCCCGGTTAGAAGTGTGAAAGTCCCCGTTTAGAAGTGTAAAAGGTGCCCGGTTAGAAGTGTGAAAGTCCCCGTTTAGAAGTGTAAAAGGTCCCCGTTGAGAAGTGTGAAAGTTCCCGTTTAGAAGTGTAAAAGGGCACAGGTTAGAAGTGTGAAGGTCCCCGTTTAGAAGGGTAAAAGGTCCCCGGTTAGAAGTGTGAAAGTCCCCGTTTAGAAGTGTAAAAGTTGCCCGGTTAGAAGTGTGAAAGTCCCCGTTTAGAAGTGTAAAAGGTCCCTGGTTAGAAGTGTGAAAGTCCCCGTTTAGAAGTGTAAAAGGTGCCAGGTTAGATGTGTTAAAGTCCCCGTTTAGAAGTGTAAAAGGTCCCCGGTTAGAAGTGTGAAAAACCCCGTTTAGAAGTGTAAAAGGTGCCCGGTTAGAAGTGTGAAAGGTGCCCGGTTAGAAGTGTGAAGGTCCCCGTTTAGAAGGGTAAAAGGTCCCCGGTTAGAAGTGTGAAAGTCCCCGTTTAGAAGTGTAAAAGGTGCCCGGTTAGAAGTGTGAAAGTCCCCGTTTAGAAGTGTAAAAGATGCCCCGTTAGAACTGTGAAAGTCCCCGTTTAAAAGTGTAAAAGGTCCCCGGTTAGAAGTGTGAAAGGCCCCGTTTAGAAGTGTAAAAGGTGCCCGGTTAGAAGTGTGAAAGTTCCCGTTTAGAAGTGTAAAAGGTCCCCGGTTAGAAGTGTGAAAGTTCCCGTTTGAAGTGTAAAAGGTGCCCGGTTAGAAGTGTGAAAGTCCCCGTTTAGAAGTGTAAAAGGTGCCCGGTTAGAAGTGTGAAAGTCCCCGTTTAGAAGTGTAAAAGGTGCCCGGTTAGAAGTGTGAAAGTCCCCGTTTAGAAGTGTAAACGGTGCCCGGTTAGAAGTGTGAACGTCCCCGTTTAGAAATGTAAAAGGTCCCCAGTTAGAAGTGTGAAAAACCCCGTTTAGAAGTGTAAAAGGTCCCCGGTTAGAAGTGTGAAAGTCCCCGTTTAGAAGTGTAAAAGGTGCCCGGTTAGAAGTGTGAAAGTCCCCTATTAGAAGTGTAAAAGGTCCCCGGTTAGAAGTGTGAAGGTCCCCGTTTAGAAGGGTAAAAGGTCCCCGGTTAGAAGTGTGAAAGTCCCCGTTTAGAAGTGTAAAAGTTGCCCGGTTAGAAGTGTGAAAGTCCCCGTTTAGAAGTGTAAAAGGTGCCCGGTTAGAAGTGTGAAAGTCCCCGTTTAGAAGTGTAAAAGGTGCCCGGTTAGAAGTGTGAAAGTCCCCGTTTAGAAGTGTAAAAGGTCCCCGGTTAGAAGTGTGAAGGTCCCCGTTTAGAAGGGTAAAAGGTCCCCGGTTAGAAGTGTGAAAGTCCCCGTTTAGAAGTGTAAAAGTTGCCCGGTTAGAAGTGTTAAAGTCCCCGTTTAGAAGTGTAAAAGGTGCCCGGTTAGAAGTGTGAAAGTCCCCGTTTAGAAGTGTAAAAGGTGCCCGGTTAGAAGTGTGAAAGTCCCCGTTTAGAAGTGTAAAAGGTCCCCGGTTAGAAGTGTGAAAGTCCCCGTTTAGAAGTGTAAAAGGTCCCCGGTTAGAAGTGTTAAAGTCCCCGTTTAGAAGTGTAAAAGGTGCCCGGTTAGAAGTGTGAAAGTCCCCGTTTAGAAGTGTAAAAGGTGCCCGGTTAGAAGTGTGAAAGTCCCCGTTTAGAAGTGTAAAAGGTCCCCGGTTAGAAGTGTGAAAGTCCCCGTTTAGAAGTGTAAAAGGTCCCCGGTTAGAAGTGTGAAAGTCCCCGTTTAGAAGTGTAAAAGTTGCCCGGTTAGAAGTGTGAAAGTCCCCGTTTAGAAGTGTAAAAGGTGCCCGGTTAGAAGTGTGAAAGTCCCCGTTTAGAAGTGTAAAAGGTGCCCGGTTAGAAGTGTGAAAGTCCCCGTTTAGAAGTGTAAAAGGTCCCCGTTGAGAAGTGTGAAAGTTCCCGTTTAGAAGTGTAAAAGGTGCCCGGTTAGAAGTGTGAAAGTCCCCGTTTAGAAGTGTAAAAGGTGCCCGGTTAGAAGTGTGAAAGTCCCCGTTTAGAAGTGTAAAAGGTGCCCGGTTAGAAGTGTGAAAGTCCCCGTTTAGAAGTGTAAAAGGTCCCCGTTGAGAAGTGTGAAAGTTCCCGTTTAGAAGTGTAAAAGGTGCCCGGTTAGAAGTGTGAAAGTCCCCGTTTAGAAGTGTAAAATGTCCCCGGTTAGAAGTGTGAAGGTCCCCGTTTAGAAGGGTAAAAGGTCCCGGTTAGAAGTGTGAAAGTCCCCGTTTAGAAGTGTAAAAGCTGCCCGGTTAGAAGTGTGAAAGTCCCCGTTTAGAAGTGTAAAAGGTCCCCGGTTAGAAGTGTGAAAGTCCCCGTTTAGAAGTGTAAAAGGTGCCCGGTTAGAAGTGTGAAAGTCCCCGTTTAGAAGTGTAAAAGGTCCCCGTTGAGAAGTGTGAAAGTTCCCGTTTAGAAGTGTAAAAGGGCACAGGTTAGAAGTGTGAAGGTCCCCGTTTAGAAGGGTAAAAGGTCCCCGGTTAGAAGTGTGAAAGTCCCCGTTTAGAAGTGTAAAAGTTGCCCGGTTAGAAGTGTGAAAGTCCCCGTTTAGAAGTGTAAAAGGTCCCCGGTTAGAAGTGTGAAAGTCCCCGTTTAGAAGTGTAAAAGGTGCCCGGTTTGATGTGTTAAAGTCCCCGTTTAGAAGTGTAAAAGGTCCCCGGTTAGAAGTGTGAAAAACCCCGTTTAGAAGTGTAAAAGGTGCCCGGTTTGAAGTGTGAAAGGTGCCCGGTTAGAAGTGTGAAGGTCCCCGTTTAGAAGGGTAAAAGGTCCCCGGTTAGAAGTGTGAAAGTCCCCGTTTAGAAGTGTAAAAGATGCCCGGTTAGAAGTGTGAAAGTCCCCGTTTAGAAGTGTAAAAGGTGCCCGGTTGGAAGTGTGAAAGTCCCCGTTTAGAAGTGTAAAAGGTCCCCGGTTAGAAGTGTGAAAGTCCCCGTTTAGAAGTGTAAAAGGTGCCCGGTTAGAAGTCTGAAAGTCCCCGTTTAGAAGTGTAAAAGGTACCCGGTTAGAAGTGTGAAAGTCCCCGTTTAGAAGTGTAAAAGGTCACCGTTGAGAAGTGTGAAAGTTCCCGTTTAGAAGTGTAAAAGGTCCCCAGTTAGAAGTGTGAAAGTCCCCGTTTAGAAGTGTAAAAGGTCCCCGGTTAGAAGTGTTAAAGTCCCCGTTTAGAAGTGTGAAGGTCCCCGTTTAGAAGGGTAAAAGGTCCCCGGTTAGAAGTGTGAAAGTCCCCGTTTAGAAGTGTAAAAGTTGCCCGGTTAGAAGTGTGAAAGTCCCCGTTTAGAAGTGTAAAAGGTGCCCGGTTAGAAGTGTGAAAGTCCCCGTTTAGAAGTGTAAACGGTGCCCGGTTAGAAGTGTGAAAGTCCCCGTTTAGAAGTGTAAACGGTGCCCGGTTAGAAGTGTGAAAGTCCCCGTTTAGAAGTGTAAAAGGTCCCCGGTTAGAAGTGTGAAGGTCCCCGTTTAGAAGGGTAAAAGGTCCCCGGTTAGAAGTGTGAAAGTCCCCGTTTAGAAGTGTAAAAGTTGCCCGGTTAGAAGTGTGAAAGTCCCCGTTTAGAAGTGTAAAAGTTGCCCGGTTAGAAGTGTGAAAGTCCCCGTTTAGAAGTGTAAAAGGTGCCCGGTTAGAAGTGTGAAAGTCCCCGTTTAGAAGTGTAAAAGGTCCCCGGTTAGAAGTGTGAAAGTCCCCGTTTAGAAGTGTAAAAGGTCCCCGGTTAGAAGTGTGAAAGTCCCCGTTTAGAAGTGTAAAAGTTGCCCGGTTAGAAGTGTGAAAGTCCCCGTTTAGAAGTATAAAAGGTGCCCGGTTAGAAGTGTGAAAGTCCCCGTTTAGAAGTGTAAAAGGTGCCCGGTTAGAAGTGTGAAAGTCCCCGTTTAGAAGTGTAAAAGGTCCCCGTTGAGAAGTGTGAAAGTTCCCGTTTAGAAGTGTGAAGGTCCCCGTTTAGAAGGGTAAAAGGTCCCCGGTTAGAAGTGTGAAAGTCCCCGTTTAGAAGTGTAAATTTGCCCGGTTAGAAGTGTGAAAGTCCCCGTTTAGAAGTGTAAAAGGTCCCCGTTGAGAAGTGTGAAAGTCCCCGTTTAGAAGTGTAAACGGTGCCCGGTTAGAAGTGTGAAAGTCCCCGTTTAGAAGTGTAAACGGTGCCCGGTTAGAAGTGTGAAAGTCCCCGTTTAGAAGTGTAAAAGGTCCCCGGTTAGAAGTGTGAAGGTCCCCGTTTAGAAGGGTAAAAGGTCCCCGGTTAGAAGTGTGAAAGTCCCCGTTTAGAAGTGTAAAAGTTGCCCGGTTAGAAGTGTGAAAGTCCCCGTTTAGAAGTGTAAAAGTTGCCCGGTTAGAAGTGTGAAAGTCCCCGTTTAGAAGTGTAAAAGGTGCCCGGTTAGAAGTGTGAAAGTCCCCGTTTAGAAGTGTAAAAGGTCCCCGGTTAGAAGTGTGAAAGTCCCCGTTTAGAAGTGTAAAAGGTCCCCGGTTAGAAGTGTGAAAGTCCCCGTTTAGAAGTGTAAAAGTTGCCCGGTTAGAAGTGTGAAAGTCCCCGTTTAGAAGTATAAAAGGTGCCCGGTTAGAAGTGTGAAAGTCCCCGTTTAGAAGTGTAAAAGGTGCCCGGTTAGAAGTGTGAAAGTCCCCGTTTAGAAGTGTAAAAGGTCCCCGTTGAGAAGTGTGAAAGTTCCCGTTTAGAAGTGTAAAAGGTGCCCGGTTAGAAGTGTGAAAGTCCCCGTTTAGAAGTGTAAAAGGTGCCCGGTTAGAAGTGTGAAAGTCCCCGTTTAGAAGTGTAAAAGGTTCCCGGTTAGAAGTGTGAAAGTCCCCGTTTAGAAGTGTAAAAGGTCCCCGTTGAGAAGTGTGAAAGTTCCCGTTTAGAAGTGTAAAAGGTGCCCGGTTAGAAGTGTGAAAGTCCCCGTTTAGAAGTGTAAAATGTCCCCGGTTAGAAGTGTGAAGGTCCCCGTTTAGAAGGGTAAAAGGTCCCGGTTAGAAGTGTGAAAGTCCCCGTTTAGAAGTGTAAAAGTTGCCCGGTTAGAAGTGTGAAAGTCCCCGTTTAGAAGTGTAAAAGGTCCCCGGTTAGAAGTGTGAAAGTCCCCGTTTAGAAGTGTAAAAGGTGCCCGGTTAGAAGTGTGAAAGTCCCCGTTTAGAAGTGTAAAAGGTCCCCGTTGAGAAGTGTGAAAGTTCCCGTTTAGAAGTGTAAAAGGGCACAGGTTAGAAGTGTGAAGGTCCCCGTTTAGAAGGGTAAAAGGTCCCCGGTTAGAAGTGTGAAAGTCCCCGTTTAGAAGTGTAAAAGTTGCCCGGTTAGAAGTGTGAAAGTCCCCGTTTAGAAGTGTAAAAGGTCCCTGGTTAGAAGTGTGAAAGTCCCCGTTTAGAAGTGTAAAAGGTGCCAGGTTAGATGTGTTAAAGTCCCCGTTTAGAAGTGTAAAAGGTCCCCGGTTAGAAGTGTGAAAAACCCCGTTTAGAAGTGTAAAAGGTGCCCGGTTAGAAGTGTGAAAGGTGCCCGGTTAGAAGTGTGAAGGTCCCCGTTTAGAAGGGTAAAAGGTCCCCGGTTAGAAGTGTGAAAGTCCCCGTTTAGAAGTGTAAAAGGTGCCCGGTTAGAAGTGTGAAAGTCCCCGTTTAGAAGTGTAAAAGATGCCCCGTTAGAACTGTGAAAGTCCCCGTTTAAAAGTGTAAAAGGTCCCCGGTTAGAAGTGTGAAAGGCCCCGTTTAGAAGTGTAAAAGGTGCCCGGTTAGAAGTGTGAAAGTTCCCGTTTAGAAGTGTAAAAGGTCCCCGGTTAGAAGTGTGAAAGTTCCCGTTTGAAGTGTAAAAGGTGCCCGGTTAGAAGTGTGAAAGTCCCCGTTTAGAAGTGTAAAAGGTGCCCGGTTAGAAGTGTGAAAGTCCCCGTTTAGAAGTGTAAAAGGTGCCCGGTTAGAAGTGTGAAAGTCCCCGTTTAGAAGTGTAAACGGTGCCCGGTTAGAAGTGTGAACGTCCCCGTTTAGAAATGTAAAAGGTCCCCAGTTAGAAGTGTGAAAAACCCCGTTTAGAAGTGTAAAAGGTCCCCGGTTAGAAGTGTGAAAGTCCCCGTTTAGAAGTGTAAAAGGTGCCCGGTTAGAAGTGTGAAAGTCCCCTATTAGAAGTGTAAAAGGTCCCCGGTTAGAAGTGTGAAGGTCCCCGTTTAGAAGGGTAAAAGGTCCCCGGTTAGAAGTGTGAAAGTCCCCGTTTAGAAGTGTAAAAGTTGCCCGGTTAGAAGTGTGAAAGTCCCCGTTTAGAAGTGTAAAAGGTGCCCGGTTAGAAGTGTGAAAGTCCCCGTTTAGAAGTGTAAAAGGTGCCCGGTTAGAAGTGTGAAAGTCCCCGTTTAGAAGTGTAAAAGGTCCCCGGTTAGAAGTGTGAAGGTCCCCGTTTAGAAGGGTAAAAGGTCCCCGGTTAGAAGTGTGAAAGTCCCCGTTTAGAAGTGTAAAAGTTGCCCGGTTAGAAGTGTTAAAGTCCCCGTTTAGAAGTGTAAAAGGTGCCCGGTTAGAAGTGTGAAAGTCCCCGTTTAGAAGTGTAAAAGGTGCCCGGTTAGAAGTGTGAAAGTCCCCGTTTAGAAGTGTAAAAGGTCCCCGGTTAGAAGTGTGAAAGTCCCCGTTTAGAAGTGTAAAAGGTCCCCGGTTAGAAGTGTGAAAGTCCCCGTTTAGAAGTGTAAAAGTTGCCCGGTTAGAAGTGTGAAAGTCCCCGTTTAGAAGTGTAAAAGGTGCCCGGTTAGAAGTGTGAAAGTCCCCGTTTAGAAGTGTAAAAGGTGCCCGGTTAGAAGTGTGAAAGTCCCCGTTTAGAAGTGTAAAAGGTCCCCGTTGAGAAGTGTGAAAGTTCCCGTTTAGAAGTGTAAAAGGTGCCCGGTTAGAAGTGTGAAAGTCCCCGTTTAGAAGTGTAAAAGGTGCCCGGTTAGAAGTGTGAAAGTCCCCGTTTAGAAGTGTAAAAGGTGCCCGGTTAGAAGTGTGAAAGTCCCCGTTTAGAAGTGTAAAAGGTCCCCGGTTAGAAGTGTGAAAGTCCCCGTTTAGAAGTGTAAAAGGTCCCCGGTTAGAAGTGTGAAAGTCCCCGTTTAGAAGTGTAAAAGTTGCCCGGTTAGAAGTGTGAAAGTCCCCGTTTAGAAGTATAAAAGGTGCCCGGTTAGAAGTGTGAAAGTCCCCGTTTAGAAGTGTAAAAGGTGCCCGGTTAGAAGTGTGAAAGTCCCCGTTTAGAAGTGTAAAAGGTCCCCGTTGAGAAGTGTGAAAGTTCCCGTTTAGAAGTGTAAAAGGTGCCCGGTTAGAAGTGTGAAAGTCCCCGTTTAGAAGTGTAAAAGGTGCCCGGTTAGAAGTGTGAAAGTCCCCGTTTAGAAGTGTAAAAGGTTCCCGGTTAGAAGTGTGAAAGTCCCCGTTTAGAAGTGTAAAAGGTCCCCGTTGAGAAGTGTGAAAGTTCCCGTTTAGAAGTGTAAAAGTTGCCCGGTTAGAAGTGTGAAAGTCCCCGTTTAGAAGTGTAAAAGGTCCCCGGTTAGAAGTGTGAAAGTCCCCGTTTAGAAGTGTAAAAGGTGCCCGGTTTGATGTGTTAAAGTCCCCGTTTAGAAGTGTAAAAGGTCCCCGGTTAGAAGTGTGAAAAACCCCGTTTAGAAGTGTAAAAGGTGCCCGGTTTGAAGTGTGAAAGTCCCCGTTTAGAAGTGTAAAAGGTGCCCGGTTAGAAGTGTGAAAGTCCCCGTTTAGAAGTGTAAAAGTTGCCCGGTTAGAAGTGTGAAAGTCCCCGTTTAGAAGTGTAAAAGGTCCAGGGTTAGAAGTGTGAAAAACCCCGTTTAGAAGTGTAAAAGGTCCCCGGTTAGAAGTGTAAAAGGTCCCCGGTTAGAAGTGTGAAAAACCCCGTTTAGAAGTGTAAAAGGTCCCCGTTTAGAAGTGTGAAAGTCCCCGTTTAGAAGTGTAAAAGGTGCCCGGTTAGAAGTGTGAAAGTCCCCGTTTAGAAGTGTAAAAGATACCCCGTTAGAACTGTGAAAGTCCCCGTTTAGACGTTTGAAAGGTGCCCGGTTAGAAGTGATAAAGTCCCCGTTTAGAAGTGTAAAAGGTGCCCGGTTAGAAGTGTGAAAGTCCCCGTTTAGAAGTGTAAAAGATGCCCCGTTAGAACTGTGAAAGTCCCCGTTTAAAAGTGTAAAAGGTCCCCGGTTAGAAGTGTGAAAGGCCCCGTTTAGAAGTGTAAAAGGTGCCCGGTTAGAAGTGTGAAAGTTCCCGTTTAGAAGTGTAAAAGGTCCCCGTTTAGAAGTGTAAAAGGTCCCCGTTGAGAAGTGTGAAAGTTCCCGTTTAGAAGTGTAAAAGGTGCCCGGTTAGAAGTGTGAAAGTCCCCGTTTAGAAGTGTAAAATGTCCCCGGTTAGAAGTGTGAAGGTCCCCGTTTAGAAGGGTAAAAGGTCCCGGTTAGAAGTGTGAAAGTCCCCGTTTAGAAGTGTAAAAGTTGCCCGGTTAGAAGTGTGAAAGTCCCCGTTTAGAAGTGTAAAAGGTCCAGGGTTAGAAGTGTGAAAAACCCCGTTTAGAAGTGTAAAAGGTCCCCGGTTAGAAGTGTAAAAGGTCCCCGGTTAGAAGTGTGAAAAACCCCGTTTAGAAGTGTAAAAGGTCCCCGTTTAGAAGTGTGAAAGTCCCCGTTTAGAAGTGTAAAAGGTGCCCGGTTAGAAGTGTGAAAGTCCCCGTTTAGAATAGCCATGACAACATGACACTCAGGCCTTCGGAAAAAAACTGATAGGGCCTGGAGTCATGATGGCAGTCACAACAGAACGCCCATTCTAAGGGTCGGATCAAAATATTTGCTGTCTGGTATTATTTGGCATCACAGGCTTATATAGTCGTATTATATGTGCTAAATATCGAAGAAAAAATGTTGTTACACAAAAATAATTACAATTATTACCTCCTTACATCACTGAGGCACCGATTCACGTGAAGCGGTACTTCTCATTCAAAACTAAATGTGTCATGGCGCGGTCGTGTATGTAAACTTGGAAGTCGGAAGCCGGAAGCCGGAAACCAACGGAAGCAGTTTAAAGCATATACAAAATGCTAACCCTTCAATACCGTTTTGTTTTATCCCCGATAGAATAAGATCTTTTTTTATCATTCTGTGAAGAATAATAGTTATCCATTGTTTTATCTGAACGTTATGGAAGATTATGTGCTAGGAAGCCATCTCGGAAGTCAGTCAGAAGTGCTTGGATGTTATCCAATGTGTATAATTCGGAAGTCACAGAGACGCACTGTGCCCAAAATGCAGTTTCATTATAATTATAGTTGCATGCATATTAAAATTGCTTATGCATGATATATATATATATATATCGTCGGTGTTATTATCGAGTAAAGCGTGATAACGGAAATACTTCCTATCTCATTATTCTAGTATATATTTATATGCTCTCTCAGTGGAGTAAATCACCAATTTATGAATCGGAAAGTAATAAATATAATAATGAAATTGCTAGGGAATAAAAAAAGTAATCTGGAAAAGAAATGAAAATTA
This sequence comes from Sipunculus nudus, assembly GCA_026874595.1. Classification (NCBI taxonomy): domain Eukaryota; kingdom Metazoa; phylum Annelida; class Sipuncula; order Golfingiida; family Sipunculidae; genus Sipunculus; species Sipunculus nudus. Next base: position 3,273,989 of record CM049317.1, read on the forward strand.
AGAGATATTACGTCTGAACGGGCTTGCGCCCTCTATGGATGCACCACTGCATAATTAATATGGTATAATTAACCCTTGTACGGCATTAAAAATACAGTTATAAATTACGATGTCATTCAAAATAAAATATAGTAATATATTTTCCATACGTTGAACAAATATGAAAATTCAATATATCCCAGAAGGTCATCGCTGGAACAAACATACATGTATCATATGCAAAAACGAAATGTCTTTCAATATGTTAGAGTTCAACGATATTTTAAAAAAAATGTTACATTTATATCTTAGAAAAGGGATACAAAAGTCCAGATAATATATAACATACTAATACATGTATTATTATAAAATCTGATCGATTTACGAATTTAAGCAAATATTTTTTAAAACTAAAATTAATTCTTTTTGAAGTTTTTGACTCTTTCTTTCAAACTTTATCAATCTCGATATTTACATTATATTAATTTCACTCCTGATGTTTCAACATCACATTTCAACTTCAAATATATGGATATTTATTAATATATTAAAGTATGTTTGCAACTGATTGCATGATAAGGGCATATAACCAGAATGTGCACCCTTCAACTTCATATTACTGTACGATTACAAGGATCTCGATAAGAAATTACAATTTTGTTTATATAATATATATATAAATGCAACCGGACCATGAAATGTAAAATATAACTTGGCATAAAAAGTATTACATAATAGATAAGAGTCTAGAGATTCATAATACTGATGAATTTTTTTTGGTCAATGGAAGAGGAAAATGTTTTTCAATTTATACATTAAAAATAAAATATTTTGTTCGAAACAACTTGTAAAAACATTAACTGGACGGTTATTTGGTTCTGTCAAATTTTCTGTTTAAGTCTCTATGATATTATCAGGGTGATTTTTATAGGGGCACATGTATAAAATATTATCAAAACCTTTTTTCATGTTTCCATCAACATAAAATGCGGTAACAGCGTAAAATATTGATGAGTTAAAATAATCTTGTTTTACAAAATGAAATAAAATATCAATATAATATATTATTAAAAAAACAGCATCATGAATGTTACAAAACAGATTGAATTTATGAAAAATACATGATACTGAAGAAACTGAAAATGCTTGACACGTTTGCTGACGATATGATGACCAGTGCATTTGCCATTACTGGCTTCCGAGTTTTACACATTTGGACCATAACCGGGCATTTCCGAGCAAAAAAAAGTCATTAACTTCGGATGGATAACTTTGATTATTTTATATGATGATAGAAAAGACCTTATTCTATCAATAAAAATAAAAAGGTACTTTCCATTGGTGTAGTAGCATTTTAATTATGCTTGGATCATTGCTTTAAAAAAAGTCCTTGCTTCCGACTTCGGACTTCCGAGTTTTACACATAGCCGTTTGGAAATCCCCTACCGGAAGTTATGATTCTCCCGCTGACAGACGTGGAGACGAGTTTTTCGAGTAAAACCAGCCTCGGAATTAAAAACTGCTGCACGTTTACACGTAAGTCAACCGTGGATGTAATAATTATTATTTTCCCCAACAGAATAACGTCACTTTTTGTCTTAACTCAGGAAAATGACAGTTCGAGAAGTGGATGAAAATGAAAAAGTAGTGTCAGAAATGGCGTGCACATCTGCACATACTAGAATTGATGCGAACCCAATAGCTTGTACTGTCACCCCATCGTCTTCAGTTCATCTAAAATCGACGTTTGGGGTGACAAGCTGTCGCTACGTTTAGAAGTGTAAAAGATACCCCGTTAGAACTGTGAAAGTCCCCGTTTAGACGTTTGAAAGGTGCCCGGTTAGAAGTGATAAAGTCCCCGTTTAGAAGTGTAAAAGGTGCCCGGTTAGAAGTGTGAAAGTCCCCGTTTAGAAGTGTAAAAGATGCCCCGTTAGAACTGTGAAAGTCCCCGTTTAAAAGTGTAAAAGGTCCCCGGTTAGAAGTGTGAAAGGCCCCGTTTAGAAGTGTAAAAGGTGCCCGGTTAGAAGTGTGAAAGTTCCCGTTTAGAAGTGTAAAAGGTCCCCGGTTAGAAGTGTGAAAGTTCCCGTTTGAAGTGTAAAAGGTGCCCGGTTAGAAGTGTGAAAGTCCCCGTTTAGAAGTGTAAAAGGTGCCCGGTTAGAAGTGTGAAAGTCCTCGTTTAGAAGTGTAAAAGGTGCCCGGTTAGAAGTGTGAAAGTCCCCGTTTAGAAGTGTAAACGGTGCCCGGTTAGAAGTGTGAACGTCCCCGTTTAGAAATGTAAAAGGTCCCCAGTTAGAAGTGTGAAAAACCCCGTTTAGAAGTGTAAAAGGTCCCCGGTTAGAAGTGTGAAAGTCCCCGTTTAGAAGTGTAAAAGGTGCCCGGTTAGAAGTGTGAAAGTCCCCTATTAGAAGTGTAAAAGGTCCCCGGTTAGAAGTGTGAAGGTCCCCGTTTAGAAGGGTAAAAGGTCCCCGGTTAGAAGTGTGAAAGTCCCCGTTTAGAAGTGTAAAAGTTGCCCGGTTAGAAGTGTGAAAGTCCCCGTTTAGAAGTGTAAAAGGTGCCCGGTTAGAAGTGTGAAAGTCCCCGTTTAGAAGTGTAAAAGGTGCCCGGTTAGAAGTGTGAAAGTCCCCGTTTAGAAGTGTAAAAGGTCCCCGGTTAGAAGTGTGAAGGTCCCCGTTTAGAAGGGTAAAAGGTCCCCGGTTAGAAGTGTGAAAGTCCCCGTTTAGAAGTGTAAAAGTTGCCCGGTTAGAAGTGTTAAAGTCCCCGTTTAGAAGTGTAAAAGGTGCCCGGTTAGAAGTGTGAAAGTCCCCGTTTAGAAGTGTAAAAGGTGCCCGGTTAGAAGTGTGAAAGTCCCCGTTTAGAAGTGTAAAAGGTCCCCGGTTAGAAGTGTGAAAGTCCCCGTTTAGAAGTGTAAAAGGTCCCCGGTTAGAAGTGTGAAAGTCCCCGTTTAGAAGTGTAAAAGTTGCCCGGTTAGAAGTGTGAAAGTCCCCGTTTAGAAGTGTAAAAGGTGCCCGGTTAGAAGTGTGAAAGTCCCCGTTTAGAAGTGTAAAAGGTGCCCGGTTAGAAGTGTGAAAGTCCCCGTTTAGAAGTGTAAAAGGTCCCCGTTGAGAAGTGTGAAAGTTCCCGTTTAGAAGTGTAAAAGGTGCCCGGTTAGAAGTGTGAAAGTCCCCGTTTAGAAGTGTAAAAGGTGCCCGGTTAGAAGTGTGAAAGTCCCCGTTTAGAAGTGTAAAAGGTGCCCGGTTAGAAGTGTGAAAGTCCCCGTTTAGAAGTGTAAAAGGTCCCCGTTGAGAAGTGTGAAAGTTCCCGTTTAGAAGTGTAAAAGGTGCCCGGTTAGAAGTGTGAAAGTCCCCGTTTAGAAGTGTAAAATGTCCCCGGTTAGAAGTGTGAAGGTCCCCGTTTAGAAGGGTAAAAGGTCCCGGTTAGAAGTGTGAAAGTCCCCGTTTAGAAGTGTAAAAGTTGCCCGGTTAGAAGTGTGAAAGTCCCCGTTTAGAAGTGTAAAAGGTCCCCGGTTAGAAGTGTGAAAGTCCCCGTTTAGAAGTGTAAAAGGTGCCCGGTTAGAAGTGTGAAAGTCCCCGTTTAGAAGTGTAAAAGGTCCCCGTTGAGAAGTGTGAAAGTTCCCGTTTAGAAGTGTAAAAGGGCACAGGTTAGAAGTGTGAAGGTCCCCGTTTAGAAGGGTAAAAGGTCCCCGGTTAGAAGTGTGAAAGTCCCCGTTTAGAAGTGTAAAAGTTGCCCGGTTAGAAGTGTGAAAGTCCCCGTTTAGAAGTGTAAAAGGTCCCCGGTTAGAAGTGTGAAAGTCCCCGTTTAGAAGTGTAAAAGGTGCCCGGTTTGATGTGTTAAAGTCCCCGTTTAGAAGTGTAAAAGGTCCCCGGTTAGAAGTGTGAAAAACCCCGTTTAGAAGTGTAAAAGGTGCCCGGTTAGAAGTGTGAAAGGTGCCCGGTTAGAAGTGTGAAGGTCCCCGTTTAGAAGGGTAAAAGGTCCCCGGTTAGAAGTGTGAAAGTCCCCGTTTAGAAGTGTAAAAGATGCCCGGTTAGAAGTGTGAAAGTCCCCGTTTAGAAGTGTAAAAGGTGCCCGGTTGGAAGTGTGAAAGTCCCCGTTTAGAAGTGTAAAAGGTCCCCGGTTAGAAGTGTGAAAGTCCCCGTTTAGAAGTGTAAAAGGTGCCCGGTTAGAAGTCTGAAAGTCCCCGTTTAGAAGTGTAAAAGGTACCCGGTTAGAAGTGTGAAAGTCCCCGTTTAGAAGTGTAAAAGGTCACCGTTGAGAAGTGTGAAAGTTCCCGTTTAGAAGTGTAAAAGGTCCCCAGTTAGAAGTGTGAAAGTCCCCGTTTAGAAGTGTAAAAGGTCCCCGGTTAGAAGTGTTAAAGTCCCCGTTTAGAAGTGTGAAGGTCCCCGTTTAGAAGGGTAAAAGGTCCCCGGTTAGAAGTGTGAAAGTCCCCGTTTAGAAGTGTAAAAGTTGCCCGGTTAGAAGTGTGAAAGTCCCCGTTTAGAAGTGTAAAAGGTGCCCGGTTAGAAGTGTGAAAGTCCCCGTTTAGAAGTGTAAACGGTGCCCGGTTAGAAGTGTGAAAGTCCCCGTTTAGAAGTGTAAACGGTGCCCGGTTAGAAGTGTGAAAGTCCCCGTTTAGAAGTGTGAAAGGTCCCCGGTTAGAAGTGTGAAGGTCCCCGTTTAGAAGGGTAAAAGGTCCCCGGTTAGAAGTGTGAAAGTCCCCGTTTAGAAGTGTAAAAGTTGCCCGGTTAGAAGTGTGAAAGTCCCCGTTTAGAAGTGTAAAAGTTGCCCGGTTAGAAGTGTGAAAGTCCCCGTTTAGAAGTGTAAAAGGTGCCCGGTTAGAAGTGTGAAAGTCCCCGTTTAGAAGTGTAAAAGGTCCCCGGTTAGAAGTGTGAAAGTCCCCGTTTAGAAGTGTAAAAGGTCCCCGGTTAGAAGTGTGAAAGTCCCCGTTTAGAAGTGTAAAAGTTGCCCGGTTAGAAGTGTGAAAGTCCCCGTTTAGAAGTATAAAAGGTGCCCGGTTAGAAGTGTGAAAGTCCCCGTTTAGAAGTGTAAAAGGTGCCCGGTTAGAAGTGTGAAAGTCCCCGTTTAGAAGTGTAAAAGGTCCCCGTTGAGAAGTGTGAAAGTTCCCGTTTAGAAGTGTAAAAGGTGCCCGGTTAGAAGTGTGAAAGTCCCCGTTTAGAAGTGTAAAAGGTGCCCGGTTAGAAGTGTGAAAGTCCCCGTTTAGAAGTGTAAAAGGTTCCCGGTTAGAAGTGTGAAAGTCCCCGTTTAGAAGTGTAAAAGGTCCCCGTTGAGAAGTGTGAAAGTTCCCGTTTAGAAGTGTAAAAGGTGCCCGGTTAGAAGTGTGAAAGTCCCCGTTTAGAAGTGTAAAATGTCCCCGGTTAGAAGTGTGAAGGTCCCCGTTTAGAAGGGTAAAAGGTCCCGGTTAGAAGTGTGAAAGTCCCCGTTTAGAAGTGTAAAAGTTGCCCGGTTAGAAGTGTGAAAGTCCCCGTTTAGAAGTGTAAAAGGTCCCCGGTTAGAAGTGTGAAAGTCCCCGTTTAGAAGTGTAAAAGGTGCCCGGTTAGAAGTGTGAAAGTCCCCGTTTAGAAGTGTAAAAGGTCCCCGTTGAGAAGTGTGAAAGTTCCCGTTTAGAAGTGTAAAAGGGCACAGGTTAGAAGTGTGAAGGTCCCCGTTTAGAAGGGTAAAAGGTCCCCGGTTAGAAGTGTGAAAGTCCCCGTTTAGAAGTGTAAAAGTTGCCCGGTTAGAAGTGTGAAAGTCCCCGTTTAGAAGTGTAAAAGGTCCCTGGTTAGAAGTGTGAAAGTCCCCGTTTAGAAGTGTAAAAGGTGCCAGGTTAGATGTGTTAAAGTCCCCGTTTAGAAGTGTAAAAGGTCCCCGGTTAGAAGTGTGAAAAACCCCGTTTAGAAGTGTAAAAGGTGCCCGGTTAGAAGTGTGAAAGGTGCCCGGTTAGAAGTGTGAAGGTCCCCGTTTAGAAGGGTAAAAGGTCCCCGGTTAGAAGTGTGAAAGTCCCCGTTTAGAAGTGTGAAAGATGCCCGGTTAGAAGTGTGAAAGTCCCCGTTTAGAAGTGTAAAAGGTGCCCGGTTGGAAGTGTGAAAGTCCCCGTTTAGAAGTGTAAAAGGTCCCCGGTTAGAAGTGTGAAAGTCCCCGTTTAGAAGTGTAAAAGGTGCCCGGTTAGAAGTCTGAAAGTCCCCGTTTAGAAGTGTAAAAGGTACCCGGTTAGAAGTGTGAAAGTCCCCGTTTAGAAGTGTAAAAGGTCACCGTTGAGAAGTGTGAAAGTTCCCGTTTAGAAGTGTAAAAGGTCCCCAGTTAGAAGTGTGAAAGTCCCCGTTTAGAAGTGTAAAAGGTCCCCGGTTAGAAGTGTTAAAGTCCCCGTTTAGAAGTGTAAAAGGTCCCCGGTCAGAAGTGTGAAAGTCCCCGTTTAAAAGTGTAAAAGGTCCCCGGTTAGAAGTGTTAAAGTCCCCGTTTAGAAGTGTAAAAGGTCCCCGGTTAGAAGTGTGAAAGTCCCCGTTTAAAAGTGTAAAAGGTCCCCGGTTAGAAGTGTTAAAGTCCCCGTTTAGAAGTGTAGAAGGTCCCCGGTCAGAAGTGTGAAAGTCCCCGTTTAAAAGTGTAAAAGGTCCCCGGTTAGAAGTGTTAAAGTCCCCGTTTAGAAGTGTAAAAGGTCCCCGGTTAGAAGTGTGAAAGTCCCCGTTTAAAAGTGTAAAAGGTCCCCGGTTAGAAGTGTTAAAGTCCCCGTTTAGAAGTGTAAAAGGTCCCCGGTCAGAAGTGTGAAAGTCCCCGTTTAAAAGTGTAAAAGGTCCCCGGTTAGAAGTGTGAAAGTCCCCGTTTAGAAGTGTAAAAGTTCCCCGGTTAAAAGTGTGAAAGTCCCGTTTAGAAGTGTAAAAGATCCCCGGTTAGAAGTGTAAAAGGCCCCGTTTAGAAGTGTAAAAGGTCCCCGGTTAGAAGTGTGAAAGTCCCCGTTTAGAAGTGTAAAAGGTCCCCGGTTAGAAGTGTGAAAAACCCCGTTTAGAAGTGTAAAAGGTCCCCGGTTAGAAGTGTGAAGGTCCCCGTTTAGAAGGGTAAAAGGTCCCCGGTTAGAAGTGTGAAAGTCCCCGTTTAGAAGTGTAAAAGGTGCCCGGTTAGAAGTGTGAAAGTCCCCGTTTAGAAGTGTAAAAGGTCCCCGGTTAGAAGTGTGAAAGTCCCCATTTAGAAGTGTAAAAGGTCCCCGTTAGAAGTGTGAAAGTCCCCGTTTAGAAGTGTAAAAGGTCCCCGGTTAGAAGTGTGAAGGTCCCCGTTTAGAAGGGTAAAAGGTCTCCGGTTAGAAGTGTGAAAGTCCCCGTTTAGAAGTGTAAAAGGTCCCCGGTTAGAAGTGCGAAAGTCCCCGTTTAGAAGTGTAAAAGGTCCCCGGTTAGAAGTGTTAAAGTCCCCGTTTAGAAGTGTAAAAGGTCCCCGGTTAGAAGTGCGAAAGTCCCCGTTTAGAAGTGTAAAAGGTCCCCGGTTAGAAGTGCGGAAGTCCCCGTTTAGAAATGTAAAAGGTCCCCGGTTAGAAGTGTGAAAGTTCCCGTTTAGAAGTGTAAAAGGTGCCCGGTTAGAAGTGTGAAAGTCCCCGTTTAGAAGTGTAAAAGGTCCCCGGTTAGAAGTGTGAAAGTCCCCGTTTTCAAGTGTAAAAGGTCCCCGGTTAGAAGTGCGAAAGCCCCCGTTTAGAAGTGTAAAAGGTCCCCGGTTAAAAGTGTGAAAGTCCCCGTTTAGAAGTGTAAAAGATGCCCCGTTAGAACTGTGAAAGTCCCCGTTTAGAAGTGTAAAATTTCCCCGGTTAGAAGGGGAAAAGCTCCCCCGTAAGAAGTATAAAAGGCTCCCGCTTAGAAGGGGAAAAGCTCCCCCGTAAGAAGAATAAAAGGCTCCCGCATTCAGAGTGTGAAATTCAATGGTTCCCGATTAGAAGTGTGAAAGTCCTCGTTTAGAAGTGTAAAAGGTCCCCGTTTAGAAGTGTAAAAGGTCCCCGGTTAGAAGTGTGAAAAACCCCGTTTAGAAGTGTAAAAGGTCCCCGGTTAGAAGTGTGAAAGTCCCCGTTTAGAAGTGTAAAAGGTGCCCGTTTAGATGTGTGAAATCCCCGTTTAGAAGTGTAAAAGGTGCCCGGTTAGAAGTGTGAAAGTCCCCGTTTAGAAGTGTAAAAGGTCCCCGGTTAGAAGTGTGAAAAACCCCGTTTAGAAGTGTAAAAGGTCCCCGGTTAGAAGTGTGAAAGTCCCCGTTTAGAAGTGTAAAAGGTCCCCGGTTAGAAGTGTGAAAGTCCCCGTTTAGAAGTGTAAAAGGTGCCCGGTTAGAAGTGTGAAAGTCCCCGTTCAGAAGTGTAAAAGGTCCCCGGTTAGAAGTGTGAAAAACCCCGTTTAGAAGTGTAAAAGGTGCCCGGTTAGAAGTGTGAAAGTCCCCGTTTAGAAGTGTAAAAGGTGCCCGTTGAGAAGTGTGAAAGTTCCCGTTTAGAAGTGTAAAAGGTGCCCGGTTAGAAGTGTGAAAGTCCCCGTTTAGAAGTGTAAAAGGTGCCCGGTTAGAAGTGTGAAAGTCCCCGTTTAGAAGTGTAAAAGGTCCCCGGTAAGAAGTGTGAAAGTCCCCGTTTAGAAGTGTAAAAGGTGCCCGGTTAGAAGTGTGAAAGTCCCCGTTTAGAAGTGTAAAAGTTGCCCGGTTAGAAGTGTGAAAGTCCCCGTTTAGAAGTGTAAAAGGTGCCCGGTTAGAAGTGTGAAAGTCCCCGTTTAGAAGTGTAAAAGGTGCCCGGTTAGAAGTGTGAAAGTCCCCGTTTAGAAGTGTAAAAGGTCCCCGTTGAGAAGTGTGAAAGTTCCCGTTTAGAAGTGTAAAAGGTGCCCGGTTAGAAGTGTGAAAGTCCCCGTTTAGAAGTGTGAAATGTCCCCGGTTAGAAGTGTGAAGGTCCCCGTTTAGAAGGGTAAAAGGTCCCGGTTAGAAGTGTGAAAGTCCCCGTTTAGAAGTGTAAAAGTTGCCCGGTTAGAAGTGTGAAAGTCCCCGTTTAGAAGTGTAAAAGGTCCAGGGTTAGAAGTGTGAAAAACCCCGTTTAGAAGTGTAAAAGGTCCCCGGTTAGAAGTGTAAAAGGTCCCCGGTTAGAAGTGTGAAAAACCCCGTTTAGAAGTGTAAAAGGTCCCCGTTTAGAAGTGTGAAAGTCCCCGTTTAGAAGTGTAAAAGGTGCCCGGTTAGAAGTGTGAAAGTCCCCGTTTAGAAGTGTAAAAGATACCCCGTTAGAACTGTGAAAGTCCCCGTTTAGACGTTTGAAAGGTGCCCGGTTAGAAGTGATAAAGTCCCCGTTTAGAAGTGTAAAAGGTGCCCGGTTAGAAGTGTGAAAGTCCCCGTTTAGAAGTGTAAAAGATGCCCCGTTAGAACTGTGAAAGTCCCCGTTTAAAAGTGTAAAAGGTCCCCGGTTAGAAGTGTGAAAGGCCCCGTTTAGAAGTGTAAAAGGTGCCCGGTTAGAAGTGTGAAAGTTCCCGTTTAGAAGTGTAAAAGGTCCCCGTTTAGAAGTGTAAAAGGTCCCCGTTGAGAAATGTGAAAGTTCCCGTTTAGAAGTGTAAAAGGTGCCCGGTTAGAAGTGTGAAAGTCCCCGTTTAGAAGTGTAAAATGTCCCCGGTTAGAAGTGTGAAGGTCCCCGTTTAGAAGGGTAAAAGGTCCCGGTTAGAAGTGTGAAAGTCCCCGTTTAGAAGTGTAAAAGTTGCCCGGTTAGAAGTGTGAAAGTCCCCGTTTAGAAGTGTAAAAGGTCCAGGGTTAGAAGTGTGAAAAACCCCGTTTAGAAGTGTAAAAGGTCCCCGGTTAGAAGTGTAAAAGGTCCCCGGTTAGAAGTGTGAAAAACCCCGTTTAGAAGTGTAAAAGGTCCCCGTTTAGAAGTGTGAAAGTCCCCGTTTAGAAGTGTAAAAGGTGCCCGGTTAGAAGTGTGAAAGTCCCCGTTTAGAAGTGTAAAAGATACCCCGTTAGAACTGTGAAAGTCCCCGTTTAGACGTTTGAAAGGTGCCCGGTTAGAAGTGATAAAGTCCCCGTTTAGAAGTGTAAAAGGTGCCCGGTTAGAAGTGTGAAAGTCCCCGTTTAGAAGTGTAAAAGATGCCCCGTTAGAACTGTGAAAGTCCCCGTTTAAAAGTGTAAAAGGTCCCCGGTTAGAAGTGTGAAAGGCCCCGTTTAGAAGTGTAAAAGGTGCCCGGTTAGAAGTGTGAAAGTTCCCGTTTAGAAGTGTAAAAGGTCCCCGGTTAGAAGTGTGAAAGTTCCCGTTTGAAGTGTAAAAGGTGCCCGGTTAGAAGTGTGAAAGTCCCCGTTTAGAAGTGTAAAAGGTCCCCGGTTAGAAGTGTGAAAGTCCCCGTTTAGAAGTGTAAAAGGTGCCCGGTTTGATGTGTTAAAGTCCCCGTTTAGAAGTGTAAAAGGTCCCCGGTTAGAAGTGTGAAAAACCCCGTTTAGAAGTGTAAAAGGTGCCCGGTTAGAAGTGTGAAAGGTGCCCGGTTAGAAGTGTGAAGGTCCCCGTTTAGAAGGGTAAAAGGTCCCCGGTTAGAAGTGTGAAAGTCCCCGTTTAGAAGTGTAAAAGATGCCCGGTTAGAAGTGTGAAAGTCCCCGTTTAGAAGTGTAAAAGGTGCCCGGTTGGAAGTGTGAAAGTCCCCGTTTAGAAGTGTAAAAGGTCCCCGGTTAGAAGTGTGAAAGTCCCCGTTTAGAAGTGTAAAAGGTGCCCGGTTAGAAGTCTGAAAGTCCCCGTTTAGAAGTGTAAAAGGTACCCGGTTAGAAGTGTGAAAGTCCCCGTTTAGAAGTGTAAAAGGTCACCGTTGAGAAGTGTGAAAGTTCCCGTTTAGAAGTGTAAAAGGTCCCCAGTTAGAAGTGTGAAAGTCCCCGTTTAGAAGTGTAAAAGGTCCCCGGTTAGAAGTGTTAAAGTCCCCGTTTAGAAGTGTGAAGGTCCCCGTTTAGAAGGGTAAAAGGTCCCCGGTTAGAAGTGTGAAAGTCCCCGTTTAGAAGTGTAAAAGTTGCCCGGTTAGAAGTGTGAAAGTCCCCGTTTAGAAGTGTAAAAGGTGCCCGGTTAGAAGTGTGAAAGTCCCCGTTTAGAAGTGTAAACGGTGCCCGGTTAGAAGTGTGAAAGTCCCCGTTTAGAAGTGTAAACGGTGCCCGGTTAGAAGTGTGAAAGTCCCCGTTTAGAAGTGTAAAAGGTCCCCGGTTAGAAGTGTGAAGGTCCCCGTTTAGAAGGGTAAAAGGTCCCCGGTTAGAAGTGTGAAAGTCCCCGTTTAGAAGTGTAAAAGTTGCCCGGTTAGAAGTGTGAAAGTCCTCGTTTAGAAGTGTAAAAGTTGCCCGGTTAGAAGTGTGAAAGTCCCCGTTTAGAAGTGTAAAAGGTGCCCGGTTAGAAGTGTGAAAGTCCCCGTTTAGAAGTGTAAAAGGTCCCCGGTTAGAAGTGTGAAAGTCCCCGTTTAGAAGTGTAAAAGGTCCCCGGTTAGAAGTGTGAAAGTCCCCGTTTAGAAGTGTAAAAGGTGCCCGGTTAGAAGTGTGAAAGTCCCCGTTCAGAAGTGTAAAAGGTCCCCGGTTAGAAGTGTGAAAAACCCCGTTTAGAAGTGTAAAAGGTGCCCGGTTAGAAGTGTGAAAGTCCCCGTTTAGAAGTGTAAAAGGTGCCCGTTGAGAAGTGTGAAAGTTCCCGTTTAGAAGTGTAAAAGGTGCCCGGTTAGAAGTGTGAAAGTCCCCGTTTAGAAGTGTAAAAGGTGCCCGGTTAGAAGTGTGAAAGTCCCCGTTTAGAAGTGTAAAAGGTCCCCGGTAAGAAGTGTGAAAGTCCCCGTTTAGAAGTGTAAAAGGTGCCCGGTTAGAAGTGTGAAAGTCCCCGTTTAGAAGTGTAAAAGTTGCCCGGTTAGAAGTGTGAAAGTCCCCGTTTAGAAGTGTAAAAGGTGCCCGGTTAGAAGTGTGAAAGTCCCCGTTTAGAAGTGTAAAAGGTGCCCGGTTAGAAGTGTGAAAGTCCCCGTTTAGAAGTGTAAAAGGTCCCCGTTGAGAAGTGTGAAAGTTCCCGTTTAGAAGTGTAAAAGGTGCCCGGTTAGAAGTGTGAAAGTCCCCGTTTAGAAGTGTGAAATGTCCCCGGTTAGAAGTGTGAAGGTCCCCGTTTAGAAGGGTAAAAGGTCCCGGTTAGAAGTGTGAAAGTCCCCGTTTAGAAGTGTAAAAGTTGCCCGGTTAGAAGTGTGAAAGTCCCCGTTTAGAAGTGTAAAAGGTCCAGGGTTAGAAGTGTGAAAAACCCCGTTTAGAAGTGTAAAAGGTCCCCGGTTAGAAGTGTAAAAGGTCCCCGGTTAGAAGTGTGAAAAACCCCGTTTAGAAGTGTAAAAGGTCCCCGTTTAGAAGTGTGAAAGTCCCCGTTTAGAAGTGTAAAAGGTGCCCGGTTAGAAGTGTGAAAGTCCCCGTTTAGAAGTGTAAAAGATACCCCGTTAGAACTGTGAAAGTCCCCGTTTAGACGTTTGAAAGGTGCCCGGTTAGAAGTGATAAAGTCCCCGTTTAGAAGTGTAAAAGGTGCCCGGTTAGAAGTGTGAAAGTCCCCGTTTAGAAGTGTAAAAGATGCCCCGTTAGAACTGTGAAAGTCCCCGTTTAAAAGTGTAAAAGGTCCCCGGTTAGAAGTGTGAAAGGCCCCGTTTAGAAGTGTAAAAGGTGCCCGGTTAGAAGTGTGAAAGTTCCCGTTTAGAAGTGTAAAAGGTCCCCGTTTAGAAGTGTAAAAGGTCCCCGTTGAGAAATGTGAAAGTTCCCGTTTAGAAGTGTAAAAGGTGCCCGGTTAGAAGTGTGAAAGTCCCCGTTTAGAAGTGTAAAATGTCCCCGGTTAGAAGTGTGAAGGTCCCCGTTTAGAAGGGTAAAAGGTCCCGGTTAGAAGTGTGAAAGTCCCCGTTTAGAAGTGTAAAAGTTGCCCGGTTAGAAGTGTGAAAGTCCCCGTTTAGAAGTGTAAAAGGTCCAGGGTTAGAAGTGTGAAAAACCCCGTTTAGAAGTGTAAAAGGTCCCCGGTTAGAAGTGTAAAAGGTCCCCGGTTAGAAGTGTGAAAAACCCCGTTTAGAAGTGTAAAAGGTCCCCGTTTAGAAGTGTGAAAGTCCCCGTTTAGAAGTGTAAAAGATACCCCGTTAGAACTGTGAAAGTCCCCGTTTAGACGTTTGAAAGGTGCCCGGTTAGAAGTGATAAAGTCCCCGTTTAGAAGTGTAAAAGGTGCCCGGTTAGAAGTGTGAAAGTCCCCGTTTAGAAGTGTAAAAGATGCCCCGTTAGAACTGTGAAAGTCCCCGTTTAAAAGTGTAAAAGGTCCCCGGTTAGAAGTGTGAAAGGCCCCGTTTAGAAGTGTAAAAGGTGCCCGGTTAGAAGTGTGAAAGTTCCCGTTTAGAAGTGTAAAAGGTCCCCGGTTAGAAGTGTGAAAGTTCCCGTTTGAAGTGTAAAAGGTGCCCGGTTAGAAGTGTGAAAGTCCCCGTTTAGAAGTGTAAAAGGTCCCCGGTTAGAAGTGTGAAAGTCCCCGTTTAGAAGTGTAAAAGGTGCCCGGTTTGATGTGTTAAAGTCCCCGTTTAGAAGTGTAAAAGGTCCCCGGTTAGAAGTGTGAAAAACCCCGTTTAGAAGTGTAAAAGGTGCCCGGTTAGAAGTGTGAAAGGTGCCCGGTTAGAAGTGTGAAGGTCCCCGTTTAGAAGGGTAAAAGGTCCCCGGTTAGAAGTGTGAAAGTCCCCGTTTAGAAGTGTAAAAGATGCCCGGTTAGAAGTGTGAAAGTCCCCGTTTAGAAGTGTAAAAGGTGCCCGGTTGGAAGTGTGAAAGTCCCCGTTTAGAAGTGTAAAAGGTCCCCGGTTAGAAGTGTGAAAGTCCCCGTTTAGAAGTGTAAAAGGTGCCCGGTTAGAAGTCTGAAAGTCCCCGTTTAGAAGTGTAAAAGGTACCCGGTTAGAAGTGTGAAAGTCCCCGTTTAGAAGTGTAAAAGGTCACCGTTGAGAAGTGTGAAAGTTCCCGTTTAGAAGTGTAAAAGGTCCCCAGTTAGAAGTGTGAAAGTCCCCGTTTAGAAGTGTAAAAGGTCCCCGGTTAGAAGTGTTAAAGTCCCCGTTTAGAAGTGTGAAGGTCCCCGTTTAGAAGGGTAAAAGGTCCCCGGTTAGAAGTGTGAAAGTCCCCGTTTAGAAGTGTAAAAGTTGCCCGGTTAGAAGTGTGAAAGTCCCCGTTTAGAAGTGTAAAAGGTGCCCGGTTAGAAGTGTGAAAGTCCCCGTTTAGAAGTGTAAACGGTGCCCGGTTAGAAGTGTGAAAGTCCCCGTTTAGAAGTGTAAACGGTGCCCGGTTAGAAGTGTGAAAGTCCCCGTTTAGAAGTGTAAAAGGTCCCCGGTTAGAAGTGTGAAGGTCCCCGTTTAGAAGGGTAAAAGGTCCCCGGTTAGAAGTGTGAAAGTCCCCGTTTAGAAGTGTAAAAGTTGCCCGGTTAGAAGTGTGAAAGTCCCCGTTTAGAAGTGTAAAAGTTGCCCGGTTAGAAGTGTGAAAGTCCCCGTTTAGAAGTGTAAAAGGTGCCCGGTTAGAAGTGTGAAAGTCCCCGTTTAGAAGTGTAAAAGGTCCCCGGTTAGAAGTGTGAAAGTCCCCGTTTAGAAGTGTAAAAGGTCCCCGGTTAGAAGTGTGAAAGTCCCCGTTTAGAAGTGTAAAAGTTGCCCGGTTAGAAGTGTGAAAGTCCCCGTTTAGAAGTATAAAAGGTGCCCGGTTAGAAGTGTGAAAGTCCCCGTTTAGAAGTGTAAAAGGTGCCCGGTTAGAAGTGTGAAAGTCCCCGTTTAGAAGTGTAAAAGGTCCCCGTTGAGAAGTGTGAAAGTTCCCGTTTAGAAGTGTAAAAGGTGCCCGGTTAGAAGTGTGAAAGTCCCCGTTTAGAAGTGTAAAAGGTGCCCGGTTAGAAGTGTGAAAGTCCCCGTTTAGAAGTGTAAAAGGTTCCCGGTTAGAAGTGTGAAAGTCCCCGTTTAGAAGTGTAAAAGGTCCCCGTTGAGAAGTGTGAAAGTTCCCGTTTAGAAGTGTAAAAGGTGCCCGGTTAGAAGTGTGAAAGTCCCCGTTTAGAAGTGTAAAATGTCCCCGGTTAGAAGTGTGAAGGTCCCCGTTTAGAAGGGTAAAAGGTCCCGGTTAGAAGTGTGAAAGTCCCCGTTTAGAAGTGTAAAAGTTGCCCGGTTAGAAGTGTGAAAGTCCCCGTTTAGAAGTGTAAAAGGTCCCCGGTTAGAAGTGTGAAAGTCCCCGTTTAGAAGTGTAAAAGGTGCCCGGTTAGAAGTGTGAAAGTCCCCGTTTAGAAGTGTAAAAGGTCCCCGTTGAGAAGTGTGAAAGTTCCCGTTTAGAAGTGTAAAAGGGCACAGGTTAGAAGTGTGAAGGTCCCCGTTTAGAAGGGTAAAAGGTCCCCGGTTAGAAGTGTGAAAGTCCCCGTTTAGAAGTGTAAAAGTTGCCCGGTTAGAAGTGTGAAAGTCCCCGTTTAGAAGTGTAAAAGGTCCCTGGTTAGAAGTGTGAAAGTCCCCGTTTAGAAGTGTAAAAGGTGCCAGGTTAGATGTGTTAAAGTCCCCGTTTAGAAGTGTAAAAGGTCCCCGGTTAGAAGTGTGAAAAACCCCGTTTAGAAGTGTAAAAGGTGCCCGGTTAGAAGTGTGAAAGGTGCCCGGTTAGAAGTGTGAAGGTCCCCGTTTAGAAGGGTAAAAGGTCCCCGGTTAGAAGTGTGAAAGTCCCCGTTTAGAAGTGTAAAAGATGCCCGGTTAGAAGTGTGAAAGTCCCCGTTTAGAAGTGTAAAAGGTGCCCGGTTGGAAGTGTGAAAGTCCCCGTTTAGAAGTGTAAAAGGTCCCCGGTTAGAAGTGTGAAAGTCCCCGTTTAGAAGTGTAAAAGGTGCCCGGTTAGAAGTCTGAAAGTCCCCGTTTAGAAGTGTAAAAGGTACCCGGTTAGAAGTGTGAAAGTCCCCGTTTAGAAGTGTAAAAGGTCACCGTTGAGAAGTGTGAAAGTTCCCGTTTAGAAGTGTAAAAGGTCCCCAGTTAGAAGTGTGAAAGTCCCCGTTTAGAAGTGTAAAAGGTCCCCGGTTAGAAGTGTTAAAGTCCCCGTTTAGAAGTGTAAAAGGTCCCCGGTCAGAAGTGTGAAAGTCCCCGTTTAAAAGTGTAAAAGGTCCCCGGTTAGAAGTGTTAAAGTCCCCGTTTAGAAGTGTAAAAGGTCCCCGGTTAGAAGTGTGAAAGTCCCCGTTTAAAAGTGTAAAAGGTCCCCGGTTAGAAGTGTTAAAGTCCCCGTTTAGAAGTGTAGAAGGTCCCCGGTCAGAAGTGTGAAAGTCCCCGTTTAAAAGTGTAAAAGGTCCCCGGTTAGAAGTGTTAAAGTCCCCGTTTAGAAGTGTAAAAGGTCCCCGGTTAGAAGTGTGAAAGTCCCCGTTTAAAAGTGTAAAAGGTCCCCGGTTAGAAGTGTTAAAGTCCCCGTTTAGAAGTGTAAAAGGTCCCCGGTCAGAAGTGTGAAAGTCCCCGTTTAAAAGTGTAAAAGGTCCCCGGTTAGAAGTGTTAAAGTCCCCGTTTAGAAGTGTAAAAGGTCCCCGGTTAGAAGTGTAAAAGTCCCCGTTTAAAAGTGTAAAAGGTCCCCGTTTAGAAGTGTGAAAGTCCCCGTTTAGAAGTGTAAAAGGTCTCCGGTTAGAAGTGTGAAAGTCCCCGTTTAGAAGTGTAAAAGTTCCCCGGTTAAAAGTGTGAAAGTCCCGTTTAGAAGTGTAAAAGATCCCCGGTTAGAAGTGTAAAAGGCCCCGTTTAGAAGTGTGAAAGGTCCCCGGTTAGAAGTGTGAAAGTCCCCGTTTAGAAGTGTAAAAGGTCCCCGGTTAGAAGTGTGAAAGTCCCCGTTTAGAAGTGTAAAAGGTGCCCGGTTAGAAGTGTGAAAGTCCCCGTTTAGAAGTGTAAAAGGTCCCCGTTGAGAAGTGTGAAAGTTCCCGTTTAGAAGTGTAAAAGGGCACAGGTTAGAAGTGTGAAGGTCCCCGTTTAGAAGGGTAAAAGGTCCCCGGTTAGAAGTGTGAAAGTCCCCGTTTAGAAGTGTAAAAGTTGCCCGGTTAGAAGTGTGAAAGTCCCCGTTTAGAAGTGTAAAAGGTCCCCGGTTAGAAGTGTGAAAGTCCCCGTTTAGAAGTGTAAAAGGTGCCCGGTTTGATGTGTTAAAGTCCCCGTTTAGAAGTGTAAAAGGTCCCCGGTTAGAAGTGTGAAAAACCCCGTTTAGAAGTGTAAAAGGTGCCCGGTTAGAAGTGTGAAAGGTGCCCGGTTAGAAGTGTGAAGGTCCCCGTTTAGAAGGGTAAAAGGTCCCCGCTTAGAAGTGTGAAAGTCCCCGTTTAGAAGTGTAAAAGATGCCCGGTTAGAAGTGTGAAAGTCCCCGTTTAGAAGTGTAAAAGGTGCCCGGTTGGAAGTGTGAAAGTCCCCGTTTAGAAGTGTAAAAGGTCCCCGGTTAGAAGTGTGAAAGTCCCCGTTTAGAAGTGTAAAAGGTCCCCGGTTAGAAGTGTGAAAGTCCCCGTTTAGAAGTGTAAAAGGTGCCCGGTTAGAAGTCTGAAAGTCCCCGTTTAGAAGTGTAAAAGGTACCCGGTTAGAAGTGTGAAAGTCCCCGTTTAGAAGTGTAAAAGGTCACCGTTGAGAAGTGTGAAAGTTCCCGTTTAGAAGTGTAAAAGGTCCCCGGTTAGAAGTGTGAAAGTCCCCGTTTAGAAGTGTAAAAGGTCCCCGGTTAGAAGTGTTAAAGTCCCCGTTTAGAAGTGTGAAGGTCCCCGTTTAGAAGGGTAAAAGGTCCCCGGTTAGAAGTGTGAAAGTCCCCGTTTAGAAGTGTAAAAGTTGCCCGGTTAGAAGTGTGAAAGTCCCCGTTTAGAAGTGTAAAAGGTGCCCGGTTAGAAGTGTGAAAGTCCCCGTTTAGAAGTGTAAACGGTGCCCGGTTAGAAGTGTGAAAGTCCCCGTTTAGAAGTGTAAACGGTGCCCGGTTAGAAGTGTGAAAGTCCCCGTTTAGAAGTGTAAAAGGTCCCCGGTTAGAAGTGTGAAGGTCCCCGTTTAGAAGGGTAAAAGGTCCCCGGTTAGAAGTGTGAAAGTCCCCGTTTAGAAGTGTAAAAGTTGCCCGGTTAGAAGTGTGAAAGTCCCCGTTTAGAAGTGTAAAAGTTGCCCGGTTAGAAGTGTGAAAGTCCCCGTTTAGAAGTGTAAAAGGTGCCCGGTTAGAAGTGTGAAAGTCCCCGTTTAGAAGTGTAAAAGGTCCCCGGTTAGAAGTGTGAAAGTCCCCGTTTAGAGGTGTAAAAGGTCCCCGGTTAGAAGTGTGAAAGTCCCCGTTTAGAAGTGTAAAAGTTGCCCGGTTAGAAGTGTGAAAGTCCCCGTTTAGAAGTATAAAAGGTGCCCGGTTAGAAGTGTGAAAGTCCCCGTTTAGAAGTGTAAAAGGTTCCCGGTTAGAAGTGTGAAAGTCCCCGTTTAGAAGTGTAAAAGGTCCCCGTTGAGAAGTGTGAAAGTTCCCGTTTAGAAGTGTAAAAGGTGCCCGGTTAGAAGTGTGAAAGTCCCCGTTTAGAAGTGTAAAATGTCCCCGGTTAGAAGTGTGAAGGTCCCCGTTTAGAAGGGTAAAAGGTCCCGGTTAGAAGTGTGAAAGTCCCCGTTTAGAAGTGTAAAAGTTGCCCGGTTAGAAGTGTGAAAGTCCCCGTTTAGAAGTGTAAAAGGTCCCCGGTTAGAAGTGTGAAAGTCCCCGTTTAGAAGTGTAAAAGGTGCCCGGTTAGAAGTGTGAAAGTCCCCGTTTAGAAGTGTAAAAGGTCCCCGTTGAGAAGTGTGAAAGTTCCCGTTTAGAAGTGTAAAAGGGCACAGGTTAGAAGTGTGAAGGTCCCCGTTTAGAAGGGTAAAAGGTCCCCGGTTAGAAGTGTGAAAGTCCCCGTTTAGAAGTGTAAAAGTTGCCCGGTTAGAAGTGTGAAAGTCCCCGTTTAGAAGTGTAAAAGGTCCCTGGTTAGAAGTGTGAAAGTCCCCGTTTAGAAGTGTAAAAGGTGCCAGGTTAGATGTGTTAAAGTCCCCGTTTAGAAGTGTAAAAGGTCCCCGGTTAGAAGTGTGAAAAACCCCGTTTAGAAGTGTAAAAGGTGCCCGGTTAGAAGTGTGAAAGGTGCCCGGTTAGAAGTGTGAAGGTCCCCGTTTAGAAGGGTAAAAGGTCCCCGGTTAGAAGTGTGAAAGTCCCCGTTTAGAAGTGTAAAAGATGCCCGGTTAGAAGTGTGAAAGTCCCCGTTTAGAAGTGTAAAAGGTGCCCGGTTGGAAGTGTGAAAGTCCCCGTTTAGAAGTGTAAAAGGTCCCCGGTTAGAAGTGTGAAAGTCCCCGTTTAGAAGTGTAAAAGGTGCCCGGTTAGAAGTCTGAAAGTCCCCGTTTAGAAGTGTAAAAGGTACCCGGTTAGAAGTGTGAAAGTCCCCGTTTAGAAGTGTAAAAGGTCACCGTTGAGAAGTGTGAAAGTTCCCGTTTAGAAGTGTAAAAGGTCCCCAGTTAGAAGTGTGAAAGTCCCCGTTTAGAAGTGTAAAAGGTCCCCGGTTAGAAGTGTTAAAGTCCCCGTTTAGAAGTGTAAAAGGTCCCCGGTCAGAAGTGTGAAAGTCCCCGTTTAAAAGTGTAAAAGGTCCCCGGTTAGAAGTGTTAAAGTCCCCGTTTAGAAGTGTAAAAGGTCCCCGGTTAGAAGTGTGAAAGTCCCCGTTTAAAAGTGTAAAAGGTCCCCGGTTAGAAGTGTTAAAGTCCCCGTTTAGAAGTGTAGAAGGTCCCCGGTCAGAAGTGTGAAAGTCCCCGTTTAAAAGTGTAAAAGGTCCCCGGTTAGAAGTGTTAAAGTCCCCGTTTAGAAGTGTAAAAGGTCCCCGGTTAGAAGTGTGAAAGTCCCCGTTTAAAAGTGTAAAAGGTCCCCGGTTAGAAGTGTTAAAGTCCCCGTTTAGAAGTGTAAAAGGTCCCCGGTCAGAAGTGTGAAAGTCCCCGTTTAAAAGTGTAAAAGGTCCCCGGTTAGAAGTGTTAAAGTCCCCGTTTAGAAGTGTAAAAGGTCCCCGGTTAGAAGTGTAAAAGTCCCCGTTTAAAAGTGTAAAAGGTCCCCGTTTAGAAGTGTGAAAGTCCCCGTTTAGAAGTGTAAAAGGTCTCCGGTTAGAAGTGTGAAAGTCCCCGTTTAGAAGTGTAAAAGTTCCCCGGTTAAAAGTGTGAAAGTCCCGTTTAGAAGTGTAAAAGATCCCCGGTTAGAAGTGTAAAAGGCCCCGTTTAGAAGTGTAAAAGGTCCCCGGTTAGAAGTGTGAAAGTCCCCGTTTAGAAGTGTAAAAGGTCCCCGGTTAGAAGTGTGAAAAACCCCGTTTAGAAGTGTAAAAGGTCCCCGGTTAGAAGTGTGAAGGTCCCCGTTTAGAAGGGTAAAAGGTCCCCGGTTAGAAGTGTGAAAGTCCCCGTTTAGAAGTGTAAAAGGTGCCCGGTTAGAAGTGTGAAAGTCCCCGTTTAGAAGTGTAAAAGGTCCCCGGTTAGAAGTGTGAAAGTCCCCATTTAGAAGTGTAAAAGGTCCCCGTTAGAAGTGTGAAAGTCCCCGTTTAGAAGTGTAAAAGGTCCCCGGTTAGAAGTGTGAAGGTCCCCGTTTAGAAGGGTAAAAGGTCTCCGGTTAGAAGTGTGAAAGTCCCCGTTTAGAAGTGTAAAAGGTCCCCGGTTAGAAGTGCGAAAGTCCCCGTTTAGAAGTGTAAAAGGTCCCCGGTTAGAAGTGTTAAAGTCCCCGTTTAGAAGTGTAAAAGGTCCCCGGTTAGAAGTGCGAAAGTCCCCGTTTAGAAGTGTAAAAGGTCCCCGGTTAGAAGTGCGGAAGTCCCCGTTTAGAAATGTAAAAGGTCCCCGGTTAGAAGTGTGAAAGTTCCCGTTTAGAAGTGTAAAAGGTGCCCGGTTAGAAGTGTGAAAGTCCCCGTTTAGAAGTGTAAAAGGTCCCCGGTTAGAAGTGTGAAAGTCCCCGTTTTCAAGTGTAAAAGGTCCCCGGTTAGAAGTGCGAAAGCCCCCGTTTAGAAGTGTAAAAGGTCCCCGGTTAAAAGTGTGAAAGTCCCCGTTTAGAAGTGTAAAAGATGCCCCGTTAGAACTGTGAAAGTCCCCGTTTAGAAGTGTAAAATTTCCCCGGTTAGAAGGGGAAAAGCTCCCCCGTAAGAAGTATAAAAGGCTCCCGCTTAGAAGGGGAAAAGCTCCCCCGTAAGAAGAATAAAAGGCTCCCGCATTCAGAGTGTGAAATTCAATGGTTCCCGATTAGAAGTGTGAAAGTCCTCGTTTAGAAGTGTAAAAGGTCCCCGTTTAGAAGTGTAAAAGGTCCCCGGTTAGAAGTGTGAAAAACCCCGTTTAGAAGTGTAAAAGGTGCCCGGTTAGAAGTGTGAAAGTCCCCGTTTAGAAGTGTAAAAGGTGCCCGTTTAGAAGTGTGAAATCCCCGTTTAGAAGTGTAAAAGGTGCCCGGTTAGAAGTGTGAAAGTCCCCGTTTAGAAGTGTAAAAGGTCCCCGGTTAGAAGTGTGAAAAACCCCGTTTAGAAGTGTAAAAGGTCCCCGGTTAGAAGTGTGAAAGTCCCCGTTTAGAAGTGTAAAAGGTCCCCGGTTAGAAGTGTGAAAGTCCCCGTTTAGAAGTGTAAAAGGTGCCCGGTTAGAAGTGTGAAAGTCCCCGTTCAGAAGTGTAAAAGGTCCCCGGTTAGAAGTGTGAAAAACCCCGTTTAGAAGTGTAAAAGGTGCCCGGTTAGAAGTGTGAAAGTCCCCGTTTAGAAGTGTAAAAGGTGCCCGTTGAGAAGTGTGAAAGTTCCCGTTTAGAAGTGTAAAAGGTGCCCGGTTAGAAGTGTGAAAGTCCCCGTTTAGAAGTGTAAAAGGACCCCGGTTAGAAGTGTGAAAGTCCCCGTTCAGAAGTGTAAAAGGTGCCCGGTTAGAAGTGTGAAAGTCCCCGTTTAGAAGTGTAAAAGGTCCCCGGTTAGAAGTGTGAAAGTTCCCGTTTGAAGTGTAAAAGGTGCCCGGTTAGAAGTGTGAAAGTCCCCGTTTAGAAGTGTAAAAGGTGCCCAGTTAGAAGTGTGAAAGTCCCCGTTTAGAAGTGTAAAAGGTGCCCGGTTAGAAGTGTGAAAGTCCCCGTTTAGAAGTGTAAAAGGTGCCCGGTTAGAAGTGTGAAAGTCCCCGTTTAGAAGTGTAAAAGGTCCCCGGTTAGAAGTGTAAAAAACCCCGTTTAGAAGTGTAAAAGGTCCCCGGTTAGAAGTGTGAAAGTCCCCGTTTAGAAGTGTAAAAGGTGCCCGGTTAGAAGTGTGAAAGTCCCCGTTTAGAAGTGTAAAAGGTCCCCGGTTAGAAGTGTGAAGGTCCCCGTTTAGAAGGGTAAAAGGTCCCCGGTTAGAAGTGCGAAAGTCCCCGTTTAGAAGTGTAAAAGTTGCCCGGTTAGAAGTGTGAAAGTCCCCCTTTAGAAGTGTAAAAGGTGCCCGGTTAGAAGTGTGAAAGTCCCCGTTTAGAAGTGTAAATGGTGCCCGGTTAGAAGTGTGAAAGTCCCCGTTTAGAAGTGTAAAAGTTCCCCGTTGAGAAGTGTGAAAGTTCCCTTTTAGAAGTGTAAAAGGTGGCCGGTTAGAAGTGTGAAAGTCCCCGTTTAGAAGTGTAAAAGGTGCCCGGTTAGAAGTGTGAAAGTCCCCGTTTAGAAGTGTAAAAGGTGCCCGGTTAGAAGTGTGAAAGTCCCCGTTTAGAAGTGTAAAAGGTCCCCGTTGAGAAGTGTGAAAGTTCCCGTTTAGAAGTGTAAAAGGTCCCCGGTTAGAAGTGTGAAAGTCCCCGTTTAGAAGTGTAAAATGTCCCCGGTTAGAAGTGTGAAGGTCCCCGTTTAGAAGGGTAAAAGGTGCCCGGTTAGAAGTGTGAAAGTCCCCGTTTAGAAGTGTAAAAGTTGCCCGGTTAGAAGTGTGAAAGTCCCCGTTTAGAAGTGTAAAAGGTCCCCGGTTAGAAGTGTGAAAGTCCCCGTTTAGAAGTGTAAAAGGTGCCCGGTTAGAAGTGTGAAAGTCCCCGTTTAGAAGTGTAAAAGGTCCCCGTTGAGAAGTGTGAAAGTCCCCGTTTAGAAGTGTAAAAGATGTCCCGTTAGAACTGTGAAAGTCCCCGTTTAGAAGTGTAAAATTTCCCCGGTTAGAAGGGGAAAAGCTACCCCGTAAGAAGTATAAAAGGCTCCCGCATTCAGAGTGTGAAATTCAATGGTTCCCGATTAGAAGTGTGAAAGTCCCCGTTTAGAAGTGTAAAAGGTCCCCGTTTAGAAGTGTAAAAGGTCCCCGGTTAGAAGTGTGAAAAACCCCGTTTAGAAGTGTAAAAGGGCCCCGGTTAGAAGTGTGAAAGTCCCCGTTTAGAAGTGTAAAAGGTCCCCGGTTAGAAGTGTGAAAGTCCCCGTTTAGAAGTGTAAAATGTCCCCGGTTAGAAGTGTGAAGGTCCCCGTTTAGAATGGTAAAAGGTGCCAGGTTAGAAGTGTGAAAGTCCCCGTTTAGAAATGTAAAAGTTGCCCGGTTAGAAGTGTGAAAGTCCCCGTTTAGAAGTGTAAAAGGTGCCCGGTTAGAAGTGTGAAAGTCCCCGTTTAGAAGTGTAAAAGGTTCCCGGTTAGAAGTGTGAAAGTCCCCGTTTAGAAGTGTAAAAGGTCCCCGTTGAGAAGTGTGAAAGTTCCCGTTTAGAAGTGTAAAAGGTGCCCGGTTAGAAGTGTGAAAGTCCCCGTTTAGAAGTGTAAAATGTCCCCGGTTAGAAGTGTGAAGGTCCCCGTTTAGAAGGGTAAAAGGTCCCGGTTAGAAGTGTGAAAGTCCCCGTTTAGAAGTGTAAAAGTTGCCCGGTTAGAAGTGTGAAAGTCCCCGTTTAGAAGTGTAAAAGGTCCCCGGTTAGAAGTGTGAAAGTCCCCGTTTAGAAGTGTAAAAGGTGCCCGGTTAGAAGTGTGAAAGTCCCCGTTTAGAAGTGTAAAAGGTGCCCGGTTAGAAGTGTGAAAGTCCCCGTTTAGAAGTGTAAAAGGTCCCCGGTTAGAAGTGTGAAAGTCCCCGTTTAGAAGTGTAAAAGGTCCCCGGTTAGAAGTGTGAAAGTCCCCGTTTAGAAGTGTAAAAGTTGCCCGGTTAGAAGTGTGAAAGTCCCCGTTTAGAAGTATAAAAGGTGCCCGGTTAGAAGTGTGAAAGTCCCCGTTTAGAAGTGTAAAAGGTGCCCGGTTAGAAGTGTGAAAGTCCCCGTTTAGAAGTGTAAAAGGTCCCCGTTGAGAAGTGTGAAAGTTCCCGTTTAGAAGTGTAAAAGGTGCCCGGTTAGAAGTGTGAAAGTCCCCGTTTAGAAGTGTAAAAGGTGCCCGGTTAGAAGTGTGAAAGTCCCCGTTTAGAAGTGTAAAAGGTTCCCGGTTAGAAGTGTGAAAGTCCCCGTTTAGAAGTGTAAAAGGTCCC
The DNA here is from genome assembly GCA_026874595.1 of Sipunculus nudus. Taxonomy (NCBI): domain Eukaryota; kingdom Metazoa; phylum Annelida; class Sipuncula; order Golfingiida; family Sipunculidae; genus Sipunculus; species Sipunculus nudus. The sequence goes on from CM049317.1 coordinate 3,298,161, forward strand.
CGTTGAGAAGTGTGAAAGTTCCCGTTTAGAAGTGTAAAAGGTGCCCGGTTAGAAGTGTGAAAGTCCCCGTTTAGAAGTGTAAAATGTCCCCGGTTAGAAGTGTGAAGGTCCCCGTTTAGAAGGGTAAAAGGTCCCGGTTAGAAGTGTGAAAGTCCCCGTTTAGAAGTGTAAAAGTTGCCCGGTTAGAAGTGTGAAAGTCCCCGTTTAGAAGTGTAAAAGGTCCCCGGTTAGAAGTGTGAAAGTCCCCGTTTAGAAGTGTAAAAGGTGCCCGGTTAGAAGTGTGAAAGTCCCCGTTTAGAAGTGTAAAAGGTCCCCGTTGAGAAGTGTGAAAGTTCCCGTTTAGAAGTGTAAAAGGGCACAGGTTAGAAGTGTGAAGGTCCCCGTTTAGAAGGGTAAAAGGTCCCCGGTTAGAAGTGTGAAAGTCCCCGTTTAGAAGTGTAAAAGTTGCCCGGTTAGAAGTGTGAAAGTCCCCGTTTAGAAGTGTAAAAGGTCCCTGGTTAGAAGTGTGAAAGTCCCCGTTTAGAAGTGTAAAAGGTGCCAGGTTAGATGTGTTAAAGTCCCCGTTTAGAAGTGTAAAAGGTCCCCGGTTAGAAGTGTGAAAAACCCCGTTTAGAAGTGTAAAAGGTGCCCGGTTAGAAGTGTGAAAGGTGCCCGGTTAGAAGTGTGAAGGTCCCCGTTTAGAAGGGTAAAAGGTCCCCGGTTAGAAGTGTGAAAGTCCCCGTTTAGAAGTGTAAAAGGTGCCCGGTTAGAAGTGTGAAAGTCCCCGTTTAGAAGTGTAAAAGATGCCCCGTTAGAACTGTGAAAGTCCCCGTTTAAAAGTGTAAAAGGTCCCCGGTTAGAAGTGTGAAAGGCCCCGTTTAGAAGTGTAAAAGGTGCCCGGTTAGAAGTGTGAAAGTTCCCGTTTAGAAGTGTAAAAGGTCCCCGGTTAGAAGTGTGAAAGTTCCCGTTTGAAGTGTAAAAGGTGCCCGGTTAGAAGTGTGAAAGTCCCCGTTTAGAAGTGTAAAAGGTGCCCGGTTAGAAGTGTGAAAGTCCCCGTTTAGAAGTGTAAAAGGTGCCCGGTTAGAAGTGTGAAAGTCCCCGTTTAGAAGTGTAAACGGTGCCCGGTTAGAAGTGTGAACGTCCCCGTTTAGAAATGTAAAAGGTCCCCAGTTAGAAGTGTGAAAAACCCCGTTTAGAAGTGTAAAAGGTCCCCGGTTAGAAGTGTAAAAGGTCCCCGGTTAGAAGTGTGAAAAACCCCGTTTAGAAGTGTAAAAGGTCCCCGTTTAGAAGTGTGAAAGTCCCCGTTTAGAAGTGTAAAAGGTGCCCGGTTAGAAGTGTGAAAGTCCCCGTTTAGAAGTGTAAAAGATACCCCGTTAGAACTGTGAAAGTCCCCGTTTAGACGTTTGAAAGGTGCCCGGTTAGAAGTGATAAAGTCCCCGTTTAGAAGTGTAAAAGGTGCCCGGTTAGAAGTGTGAAAGTCCCCGTTTAGAAGTGTAAAAGATGCCCCGTTAGAACTGTGAAAGTCCCCGTTTAAAAGTGTAAAAGGTCCCCGGTTAGAAGTGTGAAAGGCCCCGTTTAGAAGTGTAAAAGGTGCCCGGTTAGAAGTGTGAAAGTTCCCGTTTAGAAGTGTAAAAGGTCCCCGGTTAGAAGTGTGAAAGTTCCCGTTTGAAGTGTAAAAGGTGCCCGGTTAGAAGTGTGAAAGTCCCCGTTTAGAAGTGTAAAAGGTGCCCGGTTAGAAGTGTGAAAGTCCCCGTTTAGAAGTGTAAAAGGTGCCCGGTTAGAAGTGTGAAAGTCCCCGTTTAGAAGTGTAAACGGTGCCCGGTTAGAAGTGTGAACGTCCCCGTTTAGAAATGTAAAAGGTCCCCAGTTAGAAGTGTGAAAAACCCCGTTTAGAAGTGTAAAAGGTCCCCGGTTAGAAGTGTGAAAGTCCCCGTTTAGAAGTGTAAAAGGTGCCCGGTTAGAAGTGTGAAAGTCCCCTATTAGAAGTGTAAAAGGTCCCCGGTTAGAAGTGTGAAGGTCCCCGTTTAGAAGGGTAAAAGGTCCCCGGTTAGAAGTGTGAAAGTCCCCGTTTAGAAGTGTAAAAGTTGCCCGGTTAGAAGTGTGAAAGTCCCCGTTTAGAAGTGTAAAAGGTGCCCGGTTAGAAGTGTGAAAGTCCCCGTTTAGAAGTGTAAAAGGTGCCCGGTTAGAAGTGTGAAAGTCCCCGTTTAGAAGTGTAAAAGGTCCCCGGTTAGAAGTGTGAAGGTCCCCGTTTAGAAGGGTAAAAGGTCCCCGGTTAGAAGTGTGAAAGTCCCCGTTTAGAAGTGTAAAAGTTGCCCGGTTAGAAGTGTTAAAGTCCCCGTTTAGAAGTGTAAAAGGTGCCCGGTTAGAAGTGTGAAAGTCCCCGTTTAGAAGTGTAAAAGGTGCCCGGTTAGAAGTGTGAAAGTCCCCGTTTAGAAGTGTAAAAGGTCCCCGGTTAGAAGTGTGAAAGTCCCCGTTTAGAAGTGTAAAAGGTCCCCGGTTAGAAGTGTGAAAGTCCCCGTTTAGAAGTGTAAAAGTTGCCCGGTTAGAAGTGTGAAAGTCCCCGTTTAGAAGTGTAAAAGGTCCCCGGTTAGAAGTGTGAAAGTCCCCGTTTAGAAGTGTAAAAGGTGCCCGGTTAGAAGTGTGAAAGTCCCCGTTTAGAAGTGTAAAAGGTCCCCGTTGAGAAGTGTGAAAGTTCCCGTTTAGAAGTGTAAAAGGGCACAGGTTAGAAGTGTGAAGGTCCCCGTTTAGAAGGGTAAAAGGTCCCCGGTTAGAAGTGTGAAAGTCCCCGTTTAGAAGTGTAAAAGTTGCCCGGTTAGAAGTGTGAAAGTCCCCGTTTAGAAGTGTAAAAGGTCCCCGGTTAGAAGTGTGAAAGTCCCCGTTTAGAAGTGTAAAAGGTGCCCGGTTTGATGTGTTAAAGTCCCCGTTTAGAAGTGTAAAAGGTCCCCGGTTAGAAGTGTGAAAAACCCCGTTTAGAAGTGTAAAAGGTGCCCGGTTAGAAGTGTGAAAGGTGCCCGGTTAGAAGTGTGAAGGTCCCCGTTTAGAAGGGTAAAAGGTCCCCGGTTAGAAGTGTGAAAGTCCCCGTTTAGAAGTGTAAAAGATGCCCGGTTAGAAGTGTGAAAGTCCCCGTTTAGAAGTGTAAAAGGTGCCCGGTTGGAAGTGTGAAAGTCCCCGTTTAGAAGTGTAAAAGGTCCCCGGTTAGAAGTGTGAAAGTCCCCGTTTAGAAGTGTAAAAGGTGCCCGGTTAGAAGTCTGAAAGTCCCCGTTTAGAAGTGTAAAAGGTACCCGGTTAGAAGTGTGAAAGTCCCCGTTTAGAAGTGTAAAAGGTCACCGTTGAGAAGTGTGAAAGTTCCCGTTTAGAAGTGTAAAAGGTCCCCAGTTAGAAGTGTGAAAGTCCCCGTTTAGAAGTGTAAAAGGTCCCCGGTTAGAAGTGTTAAAGTCCCCGTTTAGAAGTGTGAAGGTCCCCGTTTAGAAGGGTAAAAGGTCCCCGGTTAGAAGTGTGAAAGTCCCCGTTTAGAAGTGTAAAAGTTGCCCGGTTAGAAGTGTGAAAGTCCCCGTTTAGAAGTGTAAAAGGTGCCCGGTTAGAAGTGTGAAAGTCCCCGTTTAGAAGTGTAAACGGTGCCCGGTTAGTAGTGTGAAAGTCCCCGTTTAGAAGTGTAAACGGTGCCCGGTTAGAAGTGTGAAAGTCCCCGTTTAGAAGTGTAAAAGGTCCCCGGTTAGAAGTGTGAAGGTCCCCGTTTAGAAGGGTAAAAGGTCCCCGGTTAGAAGTGTGAAAGTCCCCGTTTAGAAGTGTAAAAGTTGCCCGGTTAGAAGTGTGAAAGTCCCCGTTTAGAAGTGTAAAAGTTGCCCGGTTAGAAGTGTGAAAGTCCCCGTTTAGAAGTGTAAAAGGTGCCCGGTTAGAAGTGTGAAAGTCCCCGTTTAGAAGTGTAAAAGGTCCCCGGTTAGAAGTGTGAAAGTCCCCGTTTAGAAGTGTAAAAGGTCCCCGGTTAGAAGTGTGAAAGTCCCCGTTTAGAAGTGTAAAAGTTGCCCGGTTAGAAGTGTGAAAGTCCCCGTTTAGAAGTATAAAAGGTGCCCGGTTAGAAGTGTGAAAGTCCCCGTTTAGAAGTGTAAAAGGTGCCCGGTTAGAAGTGTGAAAGTCCCCGTTTAGAAGTGTAAAAGGTCCCCGTTGAGAAGTGTGAAAGTTCCCGTTTAGAAGTGTAAAAGGTGCCCGGTTAGAAGTGTGAAAGTCCCCGTTTAGAAGTGTAAAAGGTGCCCGGTTAGAAGTGTGAAAGTCCCCGTTTAGAAGTGTAAAAGGTTCCCGGTTAGAAGTGTGAAAGTCCCCGTTTAGAAGTGTAAAAGGTCCCCGTTGAGAAGTGTGAAAGTTCCCGTTTAGAAGTGTAAAAGGTGCCCGGTTAGAAGTGTGAAAGTCCCCGTTTAGAAGGGTAAAATGTCCCCGGTTAGAAGTGTGAAGGTCCCCGTTTAGAAGGGTAAAAGGTCCCGGTTAGAAGTGTGAAAGTCCCCGTTTAGAAGTGTAAAAGTTGCACGGTTAGAAGTGTGAAAGTCCCCGTTTAGAAGTGTAAAAGGTCCCCGGTTAGAAGTGTGAAAGTCCCCGTTTAGAAGTGTAAAAGGTGCCCGGTTAGAAGTGTGAAAGTCCCCGTTTAGAAGTGTAAAAGGTCCCCGTTGAGAAGTGTGAAAGTTCCCGTTTAGAAGTGTAAAAGGGCACAGGTTAGAAGTGTGAAGGTCCCCGTTTAGAAGGGTAAAAGGTCCCCGGTTAGAAGTGTGAAAGTCCCCGTTTAGAAGTGTAAAAGTTGCCCGGTTAGAAGTGTGAAAGTCCCCGTTTAGAAGTGTAAAAGGTCCCTGGTTAGAAGTGTGAAAGTCCCCGTTTAGAAGTGTAAAAGGTGCCAGGTTAGATGTGTTAAAGTCCCCGTTTAGAAGTGTAAAAGGTCCCCGGTTAGAAGTGTGAAAAACCCCGTTTAGAAGTGTAAAAGGTGCCCGGTTAGAAGTGTGAAAGGTGCCCGGTTAGAAGTGTGAAGGTCCCCGTTTAGAAGGGTAAAAGGTCCCCGGTTAGAAGTGTGAAAGTCCCCGTTTAGAAGTGTAAAAGGTGCCCGGTTAGAAGTGTGAAAGTCCCCGTTTAGAAGTGTAAAAGATGCCCCGTTAGAACTGTGAAAGTCCCCGTTTAAAAGTGTAAAAGGTCCCCGGTTAGAAGTGTGAAAGGCCCCGTTTAGAAGTGTAAAAGGTGCCCGGTTAGAAGTGTGAAAGTTCCCGTTTAGAAGTGTAAAAGGTCCCCGGTTAGAAGTGTGAAAGTTCCCGTTTGAAGTGTAAAAGGTGCCCGGTTAGAAGTGTGAAAGTCCCCGTTTAGAAGTGTAAAAGGTGCCCGGTTAGAAGTGTGAAAGTCCCCGTTTAGAAGTGTAAAAGGTGCCCGGTTAGAAGTGTGAAAGTCCCCGTTTAGAAGTGTAAACGGTGCCCGGTTAGAAGTGTGAACGTCCCCGTTTAGAAATGTAAAAGGTCCCCAGTTAGAAGTGTGAAAAACCCCGTTTAGAAGTGTAAAAGGTCCCCGGTTAGAAGTGTGAAAGTCCCCGTTTAGAAGTGTAAAAGGTGCCCGGTTAGAAGTGTGAAAGTCCCCTATTAGAAGTGTAAAAGGTCCCCGGTTAGAAGTGTGAAGGTCCCCGTTTAGAAGGGTAAAAGGTCCCCGGTTAGAAGTGTGAAAGTCCCCGTTTAGAAGTGTAAAAGTTGCCCGGTTAGAAGTGTGAAAGTCCCCGTTTAGAAGTGTAAAAGGTGCCCGGTTAGAAGTGTGAAAGTCCCCGTTTAGAAGTGTAAAAGGTGCCCGGTTAGAAGTGTGAAAGTCCCCGTTTAGAAGTGTAAAAGGTCCCCGGTTAGAAGTGTGAAGGTCCCCGTTTAGAAGGGTAAAAGGTCCCCGGTTAGAAGTGTGAAAGTCCCCGTTTAGAAGTGTAAAAGTTGCCCGGTTAGAAGTGTTAAAGTCCCCGTTTAGAAGTGTAAAAGGTGCCCGGTTAGAAGTGTGAAAGTCCCCGTTTAGAAGTGTAAAAGGTGCCCGGTTAGAAGTGTGAAAGTCCCCGTTTAGAAGTGTAAAAGGTCCCCGGTTAGAAGTGTGAAAGTCCCCGTTTAGAAGTGTAAAAGGTCCCCGGTTAGAAGTGTGAAAGTCCCCGTTTAGAAGTGTAAAAGTTGCCCGGTTAGAAGTGTGAAAGTCCCCGTTTAGAAGTGTAAAAGGTGCCCGGTTAGAAGTGTGAAAGTCCCCGTTTAGAAGTGTAAAAGGTGCCCGGTTAGAAGTGTGAAAGTCCCCGTTTAGAAGTGTAAAAGGTCCCCGTTGAGAAGTGTGAAAGTTCCCGTTTAGAAGTGTAAAAGGTGCCCGGTTAGAAGTGTGAAAGTCCCCGTTTAGAAGTGTAAAAGGTGCCCGGTTAGAAGTGTGAAAGTCCCCGTTTAGAAGTGTAAAAGGTGCCCGGTTAGAAGTGTGAAAGTCCCCGTTTAGAAGTGTAAAAGGTCCCCGTTGAGAAGTGTGAAAGTTCCCGTTTAGAAGTGTAAAAGGTGCCCGGTTAGAAGTGTGAAAGTCCCCGTTTAGAAGTGTAAAATGTCCCCGGTTAGAAGTGTGAAGGTCCCCGTTTAGAAGGGTAAAAGGTCCCGGTTAGAAGTGTGAAAGTCCCCGTTTAGAAGTGTAAAAGTTGCCCGGTTAGAAGTGTGAAAGTCCCCGTTTAGAAGTGTAAAAGGTGCCCGGTTAGAAGTGTGAAAGTCCCCGTTTAGAAGTGTAAAAGGTGCCCGGTTAGAAGTGTGAAAGTCCCCGTTTAGAAGTGTAAAAGGTCCCCGTTGAGAAGTGTGAAAGTTCCCGTTTAGAAGTGTAAAAGGGCACAGGTTAGAAGTGTGAAGGTCCCCGTTTAGAAGGGTAAAAGGTCCCCGGTTAGAAGTGTGAAAGTCCCCGTTTAGAAGTGTAAAAGTTGCCCGGTTAGAAGTGTGAAAGTCCCCGTTTAGAAGTGTAAAAGGTCCCCGGTTAGAAGTGTGAAAGTCCCCGTTTAGAAGTGTAAAAGGTGCCCGGTTTGATGTGTTAAAGTCCCCGTTTAGAAGTGTAAAAGGTCCCCGGTTAGAAGTGTGAAAAACCCCGTTTAGAAGTGTAAAAGGTGCCCGGTTTGAAGTGTGAAAGGTGCCCGGTTAGAAGTGTGAAGGTCCCCGTTTAGAAGGGTAAAAGGTCCCCGGTTAGAAGTGTGAAAGTCCCCGTTTAGAAGTGTAAAAGATGCCCGGTTAGAAGTGTGAAAGTCCCCGTTTAGAAGTGTAAAAGGTGCCCGGTTGGAAGTGTGAAAGTCCCCGTTTAGAAGTGTAAAAGGTCCCCGGTTAGAAGTGTGAAAGTCCCCGTTTAGAAGTGTAAAAGGTGCCCGGTTAGAAGTCTGAAAGTCCCCGTTTAGAAGTGTAAAAGGTACCCGGTTAGAAGTGTGAAAGTCCCCGTTTAGAAGTGTAAAAGGTCCCCGTTGAGAAGTGTGAAAGTTCCCGTTTAGAAGTGTAAAAGGTGCCCGGTTAGAAGTGTGAAAGTCCCCGTTTAGAAGTGTAAAATGTCCCCGGTTAGAAGTGTGAAGGTCCCCGTTTAGAAGGGTAAAAGGTCCCGGTTAGAAGTGTGAAAGTCCCCGTTTAGAAGTGTAAAAGTTGCCCGGTTAGAAGTGTGAAAGTCCCCGTTTAGAAGTGTAAAAGGTCCCCGGTTAGAAGTGTGAAAGTCCCCGTTTAGAAGTGTAAAAGGTGCCCGGTTAGAAGTGTGAAAGTCCCCGTTTAGAAGTGTAAAAGGTCCCCGTTGAGAAGTGTGAAAGTTCCCGTTTAGAAGTGTAAAAGGGCACAGGTTAGAAGTGTGAAGGTCCCCGTTTAGAAGGGTAAAAGGTCCCCGGTTAGAAGTGTGAAAGTCCCCGTTTAGAAGTGTAAAAGTTGCCCGGTTAGAAGTGTGAAAGTCCCCGTTTAGAAGTGTAAAAGGTCCCCGGTCAGAAGTGTGAAAGTCCCCGTTTAAAAGTGTAAAAGGTCCCCGGTTAGAAGTGTTAAAGTCCCCGTTTAGAAGTGTAAAAGGTCCCCGGTTAGAAGTGTAAAAGTCCCCGTTTAAAAGTGTAAAAGGTCCCCGTTTAGAAGTGTGAAAGTCCCCGTTTAGAAGTGTAAAAGGTCTCCGGTTAGAAGTGTGAAAGTCCCCGTTTAGAAGTGTAAAAGTTCCCCGGTTAAAAGTGTGAAAGTCCCGTTTAGAAGTGTAAAAGATCCCCGGTTAGAAGTGTAAAAGGCCCCGTTTAGAAGTGTAAAAGGTCCCCGGTTAGAAGTGTGAAAGTCCCCGTTTAGAAGTGTAAAAGGTCCCCGGTTAGAAGTGTGAAAAACCCCGTTTAGAAGTGTAAAAGGTCCCCGGTTAGAAGTGTGAAGGTCCCCGTTTAGAAGGGTAAAAGGTCCCCGGTTAGAAGTGTGAAAGTCCCCGTTTAGAAGTGTAAAAGGTGCCCGGTTAGAAGTGTGAAAGTCCCCGTTTAGAAGTGTAAAAGGTCCCCGGTTAGAAGTGTGAAAGTCCCCATTTAGAAGTGTAAAAGGTCCCCGTTAGAAGTGTGAAAGTCCCCGTTTAGAAGTGTAAAAGGTCCCCGGTTAGAAGTGTGAAGGTCCCCGTTTAGAAGGGTAAAAGGTCTCCGGTTAGAAGTGTGAAAGTCCCCGTTTAGAAGTGTAAAAGGTCCCCGGTTAGAAGTGCGAAAGTCCCCGTTTAGAAGTGTAAAAGGTCCCCGGTTAGAAGTGTTAAAGTCCCCGTTTAGAAGTGTAAAAGGTCCCCGGTTAGAAGTGCGAAAGTCCCCGTTTAGAAGTGTAAAAGGTCCCCGGTTAGAAGTGCGGAAGTCCCCGTTTAGAAATGTAAAAGGTCCCCGGTTAGAAGTGTGAAAGTTCCCGTTTAGAAGTGTAAAAGGTGCCCGGTTAGAAGTGTGAAAGTCCCCGTTTAGAAGTGTAAAAGGTCCCCGGTTAGAAGTGTGAAAGTCCCCGTTTTCAAGTGTAAAAGGTCCCCGGTTAGAAGTGCGAAAGCCCCCGTTTAGAAGTGTAAAAGGTCCCCGGTTAAAAGTGTGAAAGTCCCCGTTTAGAAGTGTAAAAGATGCCCCGTTAGAACTGTGAAAGTCCCCGTTTAGAAGTGTAAAATTTCCCCGGTTAGAAGGGGAAAAGCTCCCCCGTAAGAAGTATAAAAGGCTCCCGCTTAGAAGGGGAAAAGCTCCCCCGTAAGAAGAATAAAAGGCTCCCGCATTCAGAGTGTGAAATTCAATGGTTCCCGATTAGAAGTGTGAAAGTCCTCGTTTAGAAGTGTAAAAGGTCCCCGTTTAGAAGTGTAAAAGGTCCCCGGTTAGAAGTGTGAAAAACCCCGTTTAGAAGTGTAAAAGGTGCCCGGTTAGAAGTGTGAAAGTCCCCGTTTAGAAGTGTAAAAGGTGCCCGTTTAGAAGTGTGAAATCCCCGTTTAGAAGTGTAAAAGGTGCCCGGTTAGAAGTGTGAAAGTCCCCGTTTAGAAGTGTAAAAGGTCCCCGGTTAGAAGTGTGAAAAACCCCGTTTAGAAGTGTAAAAGGTCCCCGGTTAGAAGTGTGAAAGTCCCCGTTTAGAAGTGTAAAAGGTCCCCGGTTAGAAGTGTGAAAGTCCCCGTTTAGAAGTGTAAAAGGTGCCCGGTTAGAAGTGTGAAAGTCCCCGTTCAGAAGTGTAAAAGGTCCCCGGTTAGAAGTGTGAAAAACCCCGTTTAGAAGTGTAAAAGGTGCCCGGTTAGAAGTGTGAAAGTCCCCGTTTAGAAGTGTAAAAGGTGCCCGTTGAGAAGTGTGAAAGTTCCCGTTTAGAAGTGTAAAAGGTGCCCGGTTAGAAGTGTGAAAGTCCCCGTTTAGAAGTGTAAAAGGACCCCGGTTAGAAGTGTGAAAGTCCCCGTTCAGAAGTGTAAAAGGTGCCCGGTTAGAAGTGTGAAAGTCCCCGTTTAGAAGTGTAAAAGGTCCCCGGTTAGAAGTGTGAAAGTTCCCGTTTGAAGTGTAAAAGGTGCCCGGTTAGAAGTGTGAAAGTCCCCGTTTAGAAGTGTAAAAGGTGCCCAGTTAGAAGTGTGAAAGTCCCCGTTTAGAAGTGTAAAAGGTGCCCGGTTAGAAGTGTGAAAGTCCCCGTTTAGAAGTGTAAAAGGTGCCCGGTTAGAAGTGTGAAAGTCCCCGTTTAGAAGTGTAAAAGGTCCCCGGTTAGAAGTGTGAAAAACCCCGTTTAGAAGTGTAAAAGGTCCCCGGTTAGAAGTGTGAAAGTCCCCGTTTAGAAGTGTAAAAGGTGCCCGGTTAGAAGTGTGAAAGTCCCCGTTTAGAAGTGTAAAAGGTCCCCGGTTAGAAGTGTGAAGGTCCCCGTTTAGAAGGGTAAAAGGTCCCCGGTTAGAAGTGCGAAAGTCCCCGTTTAGAAGTGTAAAAGTTGCCCGGTTAGAAGTGTGAAAGTCCCCCTTTAGAAGTGTAAAAGGTGCCCGGTTAGAAGTGTGAAAGTCCCCGTTTAGAAGTGTAAATGGTGCCCGGTTAGAAGTGTGAAAGTCCCCGTTTAGAAGTGTAAAAGGTCCCCGTTGAGAAGTGTGAAAGTTCCCTTTTAGAAGTGTAAAAGGTGGCCGGTTAGAAGTGTGAAAGTCCCCGTTTAGAAGTGTAAAAGGTGCCCGGTTAGAAGTGTGAAAGTCCCCGTTTAGAAGTGTAAAAGGTGCCCGGTTAGAAGTGTGAAAGTCCCCGTTTAGAAGTGTAAAAGGTCCCCGTTGAGAAGTGTGAAAGTTCCCGTTTAGAAGTGTAAAAGGTCCCCGGTTAGAAGTGTGAAAGTCCCCGTTTAGAAGTGTAAAATGTCCCCGGTTAGAAGTGTGAAGGTCCCCGTTTAGAAGGGTAAAAGGTGCCCGGTTAGAAGTGTGAAAGTCCCCGTTTAGAAGTGTAAAAGTTGCCCGGTTAGAAGTGTGAAAGTCCCCGTTTAGAAGTGTAAAAGGTCCCCGGTTAGAAGTGTGAAAGTCCCCGTTTAGAAGTGTAAAAGGTGCCCGGTTAGAAGTGTGAAAGTCCCCGTTTAGAAGTGTAAAAGGTCCCCGTTGAGAAGTGTGAAAGTCCCCGTTTAGAAGTGTAAAAGATGTCCCGTTAGAACTGTGAAAGTCCCCGTTTAGAAGTGTAAAATTTCCCCGGTTAGAAGGGGAAAAGCTACCCCGTAAGAAGTATAAAAGGCTCCCGCATTCAGAGTGTGAAATTCAATGGTTCCCGATTAGAAGTGTGAAAGTCCCCGTTTAGAAGTGTAAAAGGTCCCCGTTTAGAAGTGTAAAAGGTCCCCGGTTAGAAGTGTGAAAAACCCCGTTTAGAAGTGTAAAAGGGCCCCGGTTAGAAGTGTGAAAGTCCCCGTTTAGAAGTGTAAAAGGTCCCCGGTTAGAAGTGTGAAAGTCCCCGTTTAGAAGTGTAAAATGTCCCCGGTTAGAAGTGTGAAGGTCCCCGTTTAGAATGGTAAAAGGTGCCAGGTTAGAAGTGTGAAAGTCCCCGTTTAGAAATGTAAAAGTTGCCCGGTTAGAAGTGTGAAAGTCCCCGTTTAGAAGTGTAAAAGGTGCCCGGTTAGAAGTGTGAAAGTCCCCGTTTAGAAGTGTAAAAGGTTCCCGGTTAGAAGTGTGAAAGTCCCCGTTTAGAAGTGTAAAAGGTCCCCGTTGAGAAGTGTGAAAGTTCCCGTTTAGAAGTGTAAAAGGTGCCCGGTTAGAAGTGTGAAAGTCCCCGTTTAGAAGTGTAAAATGTCCCCGGTTAGAAGTGTGAAGGTCCCCGTTTAGAAGGGTAAAAGGTCCCGGTTAGAAGTGTGAAAGTCCCCGTTTAGAAGTGTAAAAGTTGCCCGGTTAGAAGTGTGAAAGTCCCCGTTTAGAAGTGTAAAAGGTCCCCGGTTAGAAGTGTGAAAGTCCCCGTTTAGAAGTGTAAAAGGTGCCCGGTTAGAAGTGTGAAAGTCCCCGTTTAGAAGTGTAAAAGGTGCCCGGTTAGAAGTGTGAAAGTCCCCGTTTAGAAGTGTAAAAGGTCCCCGGTTAGAAGTGTGAAAGTCCCCGTTTAGAAGTGTAAAAGGTCCCCGGTTAGAAGTGTGAAAGTCCCCGTTTAGAAGTGTAAAAGTTGCCCGGTTAGAAGTGTGAAAGTCCCCGTTTAGAAGTATAAAAGGTGCCCGGTTAGAAGTGTGAAAGTCCCCGTTTAGAAGTGTAAAAGGTGCCCGGTTAGAAGTGTGAAAGTCCCCGTTTAGAAGTGTAAAAGGTCCCCGTTGAGAAGTGTGAAAGTTCCCGTTTAGAAGTGTAAAAGGTGCCCGGTTAGAAGTGTGAAAGTCCCCGTTTAGAAGTGTAAAAGGTGCCCGGTTAGAAGTGTGAAAGTCCCCGTTTAGAAGTGTAAAAGGTTCCCGGTTAGAAGTGTGAAAGTCCCCGTTTAGAAGTGTAAAAGGTCCCCGTTGAGAAGTGTGAAAGTTCCCGTTTAGAAGTGTAAAAGGTGCCCGGTTAGAAGTGTGAAAGTCCCCGTTTAGAAGTGTAAAATGTCCCCGGTTAGAAGTGTGAAGGTCCCCGTTTAGAAGGGTAAAAGGTCCCGGTTAGAAGTGTGAAAGTCCCCGTTTAGAAGTGTAAAAGTTGCCCGGTTAGAAGTGTGAAAGTCCCCGTTTAGAAGTGTAAAAGGTCCCCGGTTAGAAGTGTGAAAGTCCCCGTTTAGAAGTGTAAAAGGTGCCCGGTTAGAAGTGTGAAAGTCCCCGTTTAGAAGTGTAAAAGGTCCCCGTTGAGAAGTGTGAAAGTTCCCGTTTAGAAGTGTAAAAGGGCACAGGTTAGAAGTGTGAAGGTCCCCGTTTAGAAGGGTAAAAGGTCCCCGGTTAGAAGTGTGAAAGTCCCCGTTTAGAAGTGTAAAAGTTGCCCGGTTAGAAGTGTGAAAGTCCCCGTTTAGAAGTGTAAAAGGTCCCTGGTTAGAAGTGTGAAAGTCCCCGTTTAGAAGTGTAAAAGGTGCCAGGTTAGATGTGTTAAAGTCCCCGTTTAGAAGTGTAAAAGGTCCCCGGTTAGAAGTGTGAAAAACCCCGTTTAGAAGTGTAAAAGGTGCCCGGTTAGAAGTGTGAAAGGTGCCCGGTTAGAAGTGTGAAGGTCCCCGTTTAGAAGGGTAAAAGGTCCCCGGTTAGAAGTGTGAAAGTCCCCGTTTAGAAGTGTAAAAGGTGCCCGGTTAGAAGTGTGAAAGTCCCCGTTTAGAAGTGTAAAAGATGCCCCGTTAGAACTGTGAAAGTCCCCGTTTAAAAGTGTAAAAGGTCCCCGGTTAGAAGTGTGAAAGGCCCCGTTTAGAAGTGTAAAAGGTGCCCGGTTAGAAGTGTGAAAGTTCCCGTTTAGAAGTGTAAAAGGTCCCCGGTTAGAAGTGTGAAAGTTCCCGTTTGAAGTGTAAAAGGTGCCCGGTTAGAAGTGTGAAAGTCCCCGTTTAGAAGTGTAAAAGGTGCCCGGTTAGAAGTGTGAAAGTCCCCGTTTAGAAGTGTAAAAGGTGCCCGGTTAGAAGTGTGAAAGTCCCCGTTTAGAAGTGTAAACGGTGCCCGGTTAGAAGTGTGAACGTCCCCGTTTAGAAATGTAAAAGGTCCCCAGTTAGAAGTGTGAAAAACCCCGTTTAGAAGTGTAAAAGGTCCCCGGTTAGAAGTGTAAAAGGTCCCCGGTTAGAAGTGTGAAAAACCCCGTTTAGAAGTGTAAAAGGTCCCCGTTTAGAAGTGTGAAAGTCCCCGTTTAGAAGTGTAAAAGGTGCCCGGTTAGAAGTGTGAAAGTCCCCGTTTAGAAGTGTAAAAGATACCCCGTTAGAACTGTGAAAGTCCCCGTTTAGACGTTTGAAAGGTGCCCGGTTAGAAGTGATAAAGTCCCCGTTTAGAAGTGTAAAAGGTGCCCGGTTAGAAGTGTGAAAGTCCCCGTTTAGAAGTGTAAAAGATGCCCCGTTAGAACTGTGAAAGTCCCCGTTTAAAAGTGTAAAAGGTCCCCGGTTAGAAGTGTGAAAGGCCCCGTTTAGAAGTGTAAAAGGTGCCCGGTTAGAAGTGTGAAAGTTCCCGTTTAGAAGTGTAAAAGGTCCCCGGTTAGAAGTGTGAAAGTTCCCGTTTGAAGTGTAAAAGGTGCCCGGTTAGAAGTGTGAAAGTCCCCGTTTAGAAGTGTAAAAGGTGCCCGGTTAGAAGTGTGAAAGTCCCCGTTTAGAAGTGTAAAAGGTGCCCGGTTAGAAGTGTGAAAGTCCCCGTTTAGAAGTGTAAACGGTGCCCGGTTAGAAGTGTGAACGTCCCCGTTTAGAAATGTAAAAGGTCCCCAGTTAGAAGTGTGAAAAACCCCGTTTAGAAGTGTAAAAGGTCCCCGGTTAGAAGTGTGAAAGTCCCCGTTTAGAAGTGTAAAAGGTGCCCGGTTAGAAGTGTGAAAGTCCCCTATTAGAAGTGTAAAAGGTCCCCGGTTAGAAGTGTGAAGGTCCCCGTTTAGAAGGGTAAAAGGTCCCCGGTTAGAAGTGTGAAAGTCCCCGTTTAGAAGTGTAAAAGTTGCCCGGTTAGAAGTGTGAAAGTCCCCGTTTAGAAGTGTAAAAGGTGCCCGGTTAGAAGTGTGAAAGTCCCCGTTTAGAAGTGTAAAAGGTGCCCGGTTAGAAGTGTGAAAGTCCCCGTTTAGAAGTGTAAAAGGTCCCCGGTTAGAAGTGTGAAGGTCCCCGTTTAGAAGGGTAAAAGGTCCCCGGTTAGAAGTGTGAAAGTCCCCGTTTAGAAGTGTAAAAGTTGCCCGGTTAGAAGTGTTAAAGTCCCCGTTTAGAAGTGTAAAAGGTGCCCGGTTAGAAGTGTGAAAGTCCCCGTTTAGAAGTGTAAAAGGTGCCCGGTTAGAAGTGTGAAAGTCCCCGTTTAGAAGTGTAAAAGGTCCCCGGTTAGAAGTGTGAAAGTCCCCGTTTAGAAGTGTAAAAGGTCCCCGGTTAGAAGTGTGAAAGTCCCCGTTTAGAAGTGTAAAAGTTGCCCGGTTAGAAGTGTGAAAGTCCCCGTTTAGAAGTGTAAAAGGTGCCCGGTTAGAAGTGTGAAAGTCCCCGTTTAGAAGTGTAAAAGGTGCCCGGTTAGAAGTGTGAAAGTCCCCGTTTAGAAGTGTAAAAGGTCCCCGTTGAGAAGTGTGAAAGTTCCCGTTTAGAAGTGTAAAAGGTGCCCGGTTAGAAGTGTGAAAGTCCCCGTTTAGAAGTGTAAAAGGTGCCCGGTTAGAAGTGTGAAAGTCCCCGTTTAGAAGTGTAAAAGGTGCCCGGTTAGAAGTGTGAAAGTCCCCGTTTAGAAGTGTAAAAGGTCCCCGTTGAGAAGTGTGAAAGTTCCCGTTTAGAAGTGTAAAAGGTGCCCGGTTAGAAGTGTGAAAGTCCCCGTTTAGAAGTGTAAAATGTCCCCGGTTAGAAGTGTGAAGGTCCCCGTTTAGAAGGGTAAAAGGTCCCGGTTAGAAGTGTGAAAGTCCCCGTTTAGAAGTGTAAAAGTTGCCCGGTTAGAAGTGTGAAAGTCCCCGTTTAGAAGTGTAAAAGGTGCCCGGTTAGAAGTGTGAAAGTCCCCGTTTAGAAGTGTAAAAGGTGCCCGGTTAGAAGTGTGAAAGTCCCCGTTTAGAAGTGTAAAAGGTCCCCGTTGAGAAGTGTGAAAGTTCCCGTTTAGAAGTGTAAAAGGGCACAGGTTAGAAGTGTGAAGGTCCCCGTTTAGAAGGGTAAAAGGTCCCCGGTTAGAAGTGTGAAAGTCCCCGTTTAGAAGTGTAAAAGTTGCCCGGTTAGAAGTGTGAAAGTCCCCGTTTAGAAGTGTAAAAGGTCCCCGGTTAGAAGTGTGAAAGTCCCCGTTTAGAAGTGTAAAAGGTGCCCGGTTTGATGTGTTAAAGTCCCCGTTTAGAAGTGTAAAAGGTCCCCGGTTAGAAGTGTGAAAAACCCCGTTTAGAAGTGTAAAAGGTGCCCGGTTAGAAGTGTGAAAGGTGCCCGGTTAGAAGTGTGAAGGTCCCCGTTTAGAAGGGTAAAAGGTCCCCGGTTAGAAGTGTGAAAGTCCCCGTTTAGAAGTGTAAAAGATGCCCGGTTAGAAGTGTGAAAGTCCCCGTTTAGAAGTGTAAAAGGTGCCCGGTTGGAAGTGTGAAAGTCCCCGTTTAGAAGTGTAAAAGGTCCCCGGTTAGAAGTGTGAAAGTCCCCGTTTAGAAGTGTAAAAGGTGCCCGGTTAGAAGTCTGAAAGTCCCCGTTTAGAAGTGTAAAAGGTACCCGGTTAGAAGTGTGAAAGTCCCCGTTTAGAAGTGTAAAAGGTCACCGTTGAGAAGTGTGAAAGTTCCCGTTTAGAAGTGTAAAAGGTCCCCAGTTAGAAGTGTGAAAGTCCCCGTTTAGAAGTGTAAAAGGTCCCCGGTTAGAAGTGTTAAAGTCCCCGTTTAGAAGTGTGAAGGTCCCCGTTTAGAAGGGTAAAAGGTCCCCGGTTAGAAGTGTGAAAGTCCCCGTTTAGAAGTGTAAAAGTTGCCCGGTTAGAAGTGTGAAAGTCCCCGTTTAGAAGTGTAAAAGGTGCCCGGTTAGAAGTGTGAAAGTCCCCGTTTAGAAGTGTAAACGGTGCCCGGTTAGTAGTGTGAAAGTCCCCGTTTAGAAGTGTAAACGGTGCCCGGTTAGAAGTGTGAAAGTCCCCGTTTAGAAGTGTAAAAGGTCCCCGGTTAGAAGTGTGAAGGTCCCCGTTTAGAAGGGTAAAAGGTCCCCGGTTAGAAGTGTGAAAGTCCCCGTTTAGAAGTGTAAAAGTTGCCCGGTTAGAAGTGTGAAAGTCCCCGTTTAGAAGTGTAAAAGTTGCCCGGTTAGAAGTGTGAAAGTCCCCGTTTAGAAGTGTAAAAGGTGCCCGGTTAGAAGTGTGAAAGTCCCCGTTTAGAAGTGTAAAAGGTCCCCGGTTAGAAGTGTGAAAGTCCCCGTTTAGAAGTGTAAAAGGTCCCCGGTTAGAAGTGTGAAAGTCCCCGTTTAGAAGTGTAAAAGTTGCCCGGTTAGAAGTGTGAAAGTCCCCGTTTAGAAGTATAAAAGGTGCCCGGTTAGAAGTGTGAAAGTCCCCGTTTAGAAGTGTAAAAGGTGCCCGGTTAGAAGTGTGAAAGTCCCCGTTTAGAAGTGTAAAAGGTCCCCGTTGAGAAGTGTGAAAGTTCCCGTTTAGAAGTGTAAAAGGTGCCCGGTTAGAAGTGTGAAAGTCCCCGTTTAGAAGTGTAAAAGGTGCCCGGTTAGAAGTGTGAAAGTCCCCGTTTAGAAGTGTAAAAGGTTCCCGGTTAGAAGTGTGAAAGTCCCCGTTTAGAAGTGTAAAAGGTCCCCGTTGAGAAGTGTGAAAGTTCCCGTTTAGAAGTGTAAAAGGTGCCCGGTTAGAAGTGTGAAAGTCCCCGTTTAGAAGGGTAAAATGTCCCCGGTTAGAAGTGTGAAGGTCCCCGTTTAGAAGGGTAAAAGGTCCCGGTTAGAAGTGTGAAAGTCCCCGTTTAGAAGTGTAAAAGTTGCACGGTTAGAAGTGTGAAAGTCCCCGTTTAGAAGTGTAAAAGGTCCCCGGTTAGAAGTGTGAAAGTCCCCGTTTAGAAGTGTAAAAGGTGCCCGGTTAGAAGTGTGAAAGTCCCCGTTTAGAAGTGTAAAAGGTCCCCGTTGAGAAGTGTGAAAGTTCCCGTTTAGAAGTGTAAAAGGGCACAGGTTAGAAGTGTGAAGGTCCCCGTTTAGAAGGGTAAAAGGTCCCCGGTTAGAAGTGTGAAAGTCCCCGTTTAGAAGTGTAAAAGTTGCCCGGTTAGAAGTGTGAAAGTCCCCGTTTAGAAGTGTAAAAGGTCCCTGGTTAGAAGTGTGAAAGTCCCCGTTTAGAAGTGTAAAAGGTGCCAGGTTAGATGTGTTAAAGTCCCCGTTTAGAAGTGTAAAAGGTCCCCGGTTAGAAGTGTGAAAAACCCCGTTTAGAAGTGTAAAAGGTGCCCGGTTAGAAGTGTGAAAGGTGCCCGGTTAGAAGTGTGAAGGTCCCCGTTTAGAAGGGTAAAAGGTCCCCGGTTAGAAGTGTGAAAGTCCCCGTTTAGAAGTGTAAAAGGTGCCCGGTTAGAAGTGTGAAAGTCCCCGTTTAGAAGTGTAAAAGATGCCCCGTTAGAACTGTGAAAGTCCCCGTTTAAAAGTGTAAAAGGTCCCCGGTTAGAAGTGTGAAAGGCCCCGTTTAGAAGTGTAAAAGGTGCCCGGTTAGAAGTGTGAAAGTTCCCGTTTAGAAGTGTAAAAGGTGCCCGGTTAGAAGTGTGAAAGTTCCCGTTTGAAGTGTAAAAGGTGCCCGGTTAGAAGTGTGAAAGTCCCCGTTTAGAAGTGTAAAAGGTGCCCGGTTAGAAGTGTGAAAGTCCCCGTTTAGAAGTGTAAAAGGTGCCCGGTTAGAAGTGTGAAAGTCCCCGTTTAGAAGTGTAAACGGTGCCCGGTTAGAAGTGTGAACGTCCCCGTTTAGAAATGTAAAAGGTCCCCAGTTAGAAGTGTGAAAAACCCCGTTTAGAAGTGTAAAAGGTCCCCGGTTAGAAGTGTGAAAGTCCCCGTTTAGAAGTGTAAAAGGTGCCCGGTTAGAAGTGTGAAAGTCCCCTATTAGAAGTGTAAAAGGTCCCCGGTTAGAAGTGTGAAGGTCCCCGTTTAGAAGGGTAAAAGGTCCCCGGTTAGAAGTGTGAAAGTCCCCGTTTAGAAGTGTAAAAGTTGCCCGGTTAGAAGTGTGAAAGTCCCCGTTTAGAAGTGTAAAAGGTGCCCGGTTAGAAGTGTGAAAGTCCCCGTTTAGAAGTGTAAAAGGTGCCCGGTTAGAAGTGTGAAAGTCCCCGTTTAGAAGTGTAAAAGGTCCCCGGTTAGAAGTGTGAAGGTCCCCGTTTAGAAGGGTAAAAGGTCCCCGGTTAGAAGTGTGAAAGTCCCCGTTTAGAAGTGTAAAAGTTGCCCGGTTAGAAGTGTTAAAGTCCCCGTTTAGAAGTGTAAAAGGTGCCCGGTTAGAAGTGTGAAAGTCCCCGTTTAGAAGTGTAAAAGGTGCCCGGTTAGAAGTGTGAAAGTCCCCGTTTAGAAGTGTAAAAGGTCCCCGGTTAGAAGTGTGAAAGTCCCCGTTTAGAAGTGTAAAAGGTCCCCGGTTAGAAGTGTGAAAGTCCCCGTTTAGAAGTGTAAAAGTTGCCCGGTTAGAAGTGTGAAAGTCCCCGTTTAGAAGTGTAAAAGGTGCCCGGTTAGAAGTGTGAAAGTCCCCGTTTAGAAGTGTAAAAGGTGCCCGGTTAGAAGTGTGAAAGTCCCCGTTTAGAAGTGTAAAAGGTCCCCGTTGAGAAGTGTGAAAGTTCCCGTTTAGAAGTGTAAAAGGTGCCCGGTTAGAAGTGTGAAAGTCCCCGTTTAGAAGTGTAAAAGGTGCCCGGTTAGAAGTGTGAAAGTCCCCGTTTAGAAGTGTAAAAGGTGCCCGGTTAGAAGTGTGAAAGTCCCCGTTTAGAAGTGTAAAAGGTCCCCGTTGAGAAGTGTGAAAGTTCCCGTTTAGAAGTGTAAAAGGTGCCCGGTTAGAAGTGTGAAAGTCCCCGTTTAGAAGTGTAAAATGTCCCCGGTTAGAAGTGTGAAGGTCCCCGTTTAGAAGGGTAAAAGGTCCCGGTTAGAAGTGTGAAAGTCCCCGTTTAGAAGTGTAAAAGTTGCCCGGTTAGAAGTGTGAAAGTCCCCGTTTAGAAGTGTAAAAGGTCCCCGGTTAGAAGTGTGAAAGTCCCCGTTTAGAAGTGTAAAAGGTGCCCGGTTAGAAGTGTGAAAGTCCCCGTTTAGAAGTGTAAAAGGTCCCCGTTGAGAAGTGTGAAAGTTCCCGTTTAGAAGTGTAAAAGGGCACAGGTTAGAAGTGTGAAGGTCCCCGTTTAGAAGGGTAAAAGGTCCCCGGTTAGAAGTGTGAAAGTCCCCGTTTAGAAGTGTAAAAGTTGCCCGGTTAGAAGTGTGAAAGTCCCCGTTTAGAAGTGTAAAAGGTCCCCGGTTAGAAGTGTGAAAGTCCCCGTTTAGAAGTGTAAAAGGTGCCCGGTTTGATGTGTTAAAGTCCCCGTTTAGAAGTGTAAAAGGTCCCCGGTTAGAAGTGTGAAAAACCCCGTTTAGAAGTGTAAAAGGTGCCCGGTTTGAAGTGTGAAAGGTGCCCGGTTAGAAGTGTGAAGGTCCCCGTTTAGAAGGGTAAAAGGTCCCCGGTTAGAAGTGTGAAAGTCCCCGTTTAGAAGTGTAAAAGATGCCCGGTTAGAAGTGTGAAAGTCCCCGTTTAGAAGTGTAAAAGGTGCCCGGTTGGAAGTGTGAAAGTCCCCGTTTAGAAGTGTAAAAGGTCCCCGGTTAGAAGTGTGAAAGTCCCCGTTTAGAAGTGTAAAAGGTGCCCGGTTAGAAGTCTGAAAGTCCCCGTTTAGAAGTGTAAAAGGTACCCGGTTAGAAGTGTGAAAGTCCCCGTTTAGAAGTGTAAAAGGTCACCGTTGAGAAGTGTGAAAGTTCCCGTTTAGAAGTGTAAAAGGTCCCCAGTTAGAAGTGTGAAAGTCCCCGTTTAGAAGTGTAAAAGGTCCCCGGTTAGAAGTGTTAAAGTCCCCGTTTAGAAGTGTGAAGGTCCCCGTTTAGAAGGGTAAAAGGTCCCCGGTTAGAAGTGTGAAAGTCCCCGTTTAGAAGTGTAAAAGTTGCCCGGTTAGAAGTGTGAAAGTCCCCGTTTAGAAGTGTAAAAGGTGCCCGGTTAGAAGTGTGAAAGTCCCCGTTTAGAAGTGTAAACGGTGCCCGGTTAGAAGTGTGAAAGTCCCCGTTTAGAAGTGTAAACGGTGCCCGGTTAGAAGTGTGAAAGTCCCCGTTTAGAAGTGTAAAAGGTCCCCGGTTAGAAGTGTGAAGGTCCCCGTTTAGAAGGGTAAAAGGTCCCCGGTTAGAAGTGTGAAAGTCCCCGTTTAGAAGTGTAAAAGTTGCCCGGTTAGAAGTGTGAAAGTCCCCGTTTAGAAGTGTAAAAGTTGCCCGGTTAGAAGTGTGAAAGTCCCCGTTTAGAAGTGTAAAAGGTGCCCGGTTAGAAGTGTGAAAGTCCCCGTTTAGAAGTGTAAAAGGTCCCCGGTTAGAAGTGTGAAAGTCCCCGTTTAGAAGTGTAAAAGGTCCCCGGTTAGAAGTGTGAAAGTCCCCGTTTAGAAGTGTAAAAGTTGCCCGGTTAGAAGTGTGAAAGTCCCCGTTTAGAAGTATAAAAGGTGCCCGGTTAGAAGTGTGAAAGTCCCCGTTTAGAAGTGTAAAAGGTGCCCGGTTAGAAGTGTGAAAGTCCCCGTTTAGAAGTGTAAAAGGTCCCCGTTGAGAAGTGTGAAAGTTCCCGTTTAGAAGTGTGAAGGTCCCCGTTTAGAAGGGTAAAAGGTCCCCGGTTAGAAGTGTGAAAGTCCCCGTTTAGAAGTGTAAATTTGCCCGGTTAGAAGTGTGAAAGTCCCCGTTTAGAAGTGTAAAAGGTCCCCGTTGAGAAGTGTGAAAGTCCCCGTTTAGAAGTGTAAACGGTGCCCGGTTAGAAGTGTGAAAGTCCCCGTTTAGAAGTGTAAACGGTGCCCGGTTAGAAGTGTGAAAGTCCCCGTTTAGAAGTGTAAAAGGTCCCCGGTTAGAAGTGTGAAGGTCCCCGTTTAGAAGGGTAAAAGGTCCCCGGTTAGAAGTGTGAAAGTCCCCGTTTAGAAGTGTAAAAGTTGCCCGGTTAGAAGTGTGAAAGTCCCCGTTTAGAAGTGTAAAAGTTGCCCGGTTAGAAGTGTGAAAGTCCCCGTTTAGAAGTGTAAAAGGTGCCCGGTTAGAAGTGTGAAAGTCCCCGTTTAGAAGTGTAAAAGGTCCCCGGTTAGAAGTGTGAAAGTCCCCGTTTAGAAGTGTAAAAGGTCCCCGGTTAGAAGTGTGAAAGTCCCCGTTTAGAAGTGTAAAAGTTGCCCGGTTAGAAGTGTGAAAGTCCCCGTTTAGAAGTATAAAAGGTGCCCGGTTAGAAGTGTGAAAGTCCCCGTTTAGAAGTGTAAAAGGTGCCCGGTTAGAAGTGTGAAAGTCCCCGTTTAGAAGTGTAAAAGGTCCCCGTTGAGAAGTGTGAAAGTTCCCGTTTAGAAGTGTAAAAGGTGCCCGGTTAGAAGTGTGAAAGTCCCCGTTTAGAAGTGTAAAAGGTGCCCGGTTAGAAGTGTGAAAGTCCCCGTTTAGAAGTGTAAAAGGTTCCCGGTTAGAAGTGTGAAAGTCCCCGTTTAGAAGTGTAAAAGGTCCCCGTTGAGAAGTGTGAAAGTTCCCGTTTAGAAGTGTAAAAGGTGCCCGGTTAGAAGTGTGAAAGTCCCCGTTTAGAAGTGTAAAATGTCCCCGGTTAGAAGTGTGAAGGTCCCCGTTTAGAAGGGTAAAAGGTCCCGGTTAGAAGTGTGAAAGTCCCCGTTTAGAAGTGTAAAAGTTGCCCGGTTAGAAGTGTGAAAGTCCCCGTTTAGAAGTGTAAAAGGTGCCCGGTTAGAAGTGTGAAAGTCCCCGTTTAGAAGTGTAAAAGGTCCCCGTTGAGAAGTGTGAAAGTTCCCGTTTAGAAGTGTAAAAGGGCACAGGTTAGAAGTGTGAAGGTCCCCGTTTAGAAGGGTAAAAGGTCCCCGGTTAGAAGTGTGAAAGTCCCCGTTTAGAAGTGTAAAAGTTGCCCGGTTAGAAGTGTGAAAGTCCCCGTTTAGAAGTGTAAAAGGTCCCTGGTTAGAAGTGTGAAAGTCCCCGTTTAGAAGTGTAAAAGGTGCCAGGTTAGATGTGTTAAAGTCCCCGTTTAGAAGTGTAAAAGGTCCCCGGTTAGAAGTGTGAAAAACCCCGTTTAGAAGTGTAAAAGGTGCCCGGTTAGAAGTGTGAAAGGTGCCCGGTTAGAAGTGTGAAGGTCCCCGTTTAGAAGGGTAAAAGGTCCCCGGTTAGAAGTGTGAAAGTCCCCGTTTAGAAGTGTAAAAGGTGCCCGGTTAGAAGTGTGAAAGTCCCCGTTTAGAAGTGTAAAAGATGCCCCGTTAGAACTGTGAAAGTCCCCGTTTAAAAGTGTAAAAGGTCCCCGGTTAGAAGTGTGAAAGGCCCCGTTTAGAAGTGTAAAAGGTGCCCGGTTAGAAGTGTGAAAGTCCCCGTTTAGAAGTGTAAAAGGTGCCCGGTTAGAAGTGTGAAAGTCCCCGTTTAGAAGTGTAAAAGGTGCCCGGTTAGAAGTGTGAAAGTCCCCGTTTAGAAGTGTAAACGGTGCCCGGTTAGAAGTGTGAACGTCCCCGTTTAGAAATGTAAAAGGTCCCCAGTTAGAAGTGTGAAAAACCCCGTTTAGAAGTGTAAAAGGTCCCCGGTTAGAAGTGTGAAAGTCCCCGTTTAGAAGTGTAAAAGGTGCCCGGTTAGAAGTGTGAAAGTCCCCTATTAGAAGTGTAAAAGGTCCCCGGTTAGAAGTGTGAAGGTCCCCGTTTAGAAGGGTAAAAGGTCCCCGGTTAGAAGTGTGAAAGTCCCCGTTTAGAAGTGTAAAAGTTGCCCGGTTAGAAGTGTGAAAGTCCCCGTTTAGAAGTGTAAAAGGTGCCCGGTTAGAAGTGTGAAAGTCCCCGTTTAGAAGTGTAAAAGGTGCCCGGTTAGAAGTGTGAAAGTCCCCGTTTAGAAGTGTAAAAGGTCCCCGGTTAGAAGTGTGAAGGTCCCCGTTTAGAAGGGTAAAAGGTCCCCGGTTAGAAGTGTGAAAGTCCCCGTTTAGAAGTGTAAAAGTTGCCCGGTTAGAAGTGTTAAAGTCCCCGTTTAGAAGTGTAAAAGGTGCCCGGTTAGAAGTGTGAAAGTCCCCGTTTAGAAGTGTAAAAGGTGCCCGGTTAGAAGTGTGAAAGTCCCCGTTTAGAAGTGTAAAAGGTCCCCGGTTAGAAGTGTGAAAGTCCCCGTTTAGAAGTGTAAAAGGTCCCCGGTTAGAAGTGTGAAAGTCCCCGTTTAGAAGTGTAAAAGTTGCCCGGTTAGAAGTGTGAAAGTCCCCGTTTAGAAGTGTAAAAGGTGCCCGGTTAGAAGTGTGAAAGTCCCCGTTTAGAAGTGTAAAAGGTGCCCGGTTAGAAGTGTGAAAGTCCCCGTTTAGAAGTGTAAAAGGTCCCCGTTGAGAAGTGTGAAAGTTCCCGTTTAGAAGTGTAAAAGGTGCCCGGTTAGAAGTCTGAAAGTCCCCGTTTAGAAGTGTAAAAGGTGCCCGGTTAGAAGTGTGAAAGTCCCCGTTTAGAAGTGTAAAAGGTGCCCGGTTAGAAGTGTGAAAGTCCCCGTTTAGAAGTGTAAAAGGTCCCCGGTTAGAAGTGTGAAAGTCCCCGTTTAGAAGTGTAAAAGGTCCCCGGTTAGAAGTGTGAAAGTCCCCGTTTAGAAGTGTAAAAGTTGCCCGGTTAGAAGTGTGAAAGTCCCCGTTTAGAAGTATAAAAGGTGCCCGGTTAGAAGTGTGAAAGTCCCCGTTTAGAAGTGTAAAAGGTGCCCGGTTAGAAGTGTGAAAGTCCCCGTTTAGAAGTGTAAAAGGTCCCCGTTGAGAAGTGTGAAAGTTCCCGTTTAGAAGTGTAAAAGGTGCCCGGTTAGAAGTGTGAAAGTCCCCGTTTAGAAGTGTAAAAGGTGCCCGGTTAGAAGTGTGAAAGTCCCCGTTTAGAAGTGTAAAAGGTTCCCGGTTAGAAGTGTGAAAGTCCCCGTTTAGAAGTGTAAAAGGTCCCCGTTGAGAAGTGTGAAAGTTCCCGTTTAGAAGTGTAAAAGTTGCCCGGTTAGAAGTGTGAAAGTCCCCGTTTAGAAGTGTAAAAGGTCCCCGGTTAGAAGTGTGAAAGTCCCCGTTTAGAAGTGTAAAAGGTGCCCGGTTTGATGTGTTAAAGTCCCCGTTTAGAAGTGTAAAAGGTCCCCGGTTAGAAGTGTGAAAAACCCCGTTTAGAAGTGTAAAAGGTGCCCGGTTTGAAGTGTGAAAGTCCCCGTTTAGAAGTGTAAAAGGTGCCCGGTTAGAAGTGTGAAAGTCCCCGTTTAGAAGTGTAAAAGTTGCCCGGTTAGAAGTGTGAAAGTCCCCGTTTAGAAGTGTAAAAGGTCCAGGGTTAGAAGTGTGAAAAACCCCGTTTAGAAGTGTAAAAGGTCCCCGGTTAGAAGTGTAAAAGGTCCCCGGTTAGAAGTGTGAAAAACCCCGTTTAGAAGTGTAAAAGGTCCCCGTTTAGAAGTGTGAAAGTCCCCGTTTAGAAGTGTAAAAGGTGCCCGGTTAGAAGTGTGAAAGTCCCCGTTTAGAAGTGTAAAAGATACCCCGTTAGAACTGTGAAAGTCCCCGTTTAGACGTTTGAAAGGTGCCCGGTTAGAAGTGATAAAGTCCCCGTTTAGAAGTGTAAAAGGTGCCCGGTTAGAAGTGTGAAAGTCCCCGTTTAGAAGTGTAAAAGATGCCCCGTTAGAACTGTGAAAGTCCCCGTTTAAAAGTGTAAAAGGTCCCCGGTTAGAAGTGTGAAAGGCCCCGTTTAGAAGTGTAAAAGGTGCCCGGTTAGAAGTGTGAAAGTTCCCGTTTAGAAGTGTAAAAGGTCCCCGTTTAGAAGTGTAAAAGGTCCCCGTTGAGAAGTGTGAAAGTTCCCGTTTAGAAGTGTAAAAGGTGCCCGGTTAGAAGTGTGAAAGTCCCCGTTTAGAAGTGTAAAATGTCCCCGGTTAGAAGTGTGAAGGTCCCCGTTTAGAAGGGTAAAAGGTCCCGGTTAGAAGTGTGAAAGTCCCCGTTTAGAAGTGTAAAAGTTGCCCGGTTAGAAGTGTGAAAGTCCCCGTTTAGAAGTGTAAAAGGTCCAGGGTTAGAAGTGTGAAAAACCCCGTTTAGAAGTGTAAAAGGTCCCCGGTTAGAAGTGTAAAAGGTCCCCGGTTAGAAGTGTGAAAAACCCCGTTTAGAAGTGTAAAAGGTCCCCGTTTAGAAGTGTGAAAGTCCCCGTTTAGAAGTGTAAAAGGTGCCCGGTTAGAAGTGTGAAAGTCCCCGTTTAGAATAGCCATGACAACATGACACTCAGGCCTTCGGAAAAAAACTGATAGGGCCTGGAGTCATGATGGCAGTCACAACAGAACGCCCATTCTAAGGGTCGGATCAAAATATTTGCTGTCTGGTATTATTTGGCATCACAGGCTTATATAGTCGTATTATATGTGCTAAATATCGAAGAAAAAATGTTGTTACACAAAAATAATTACAATTATTACCTCCTTACATCACTGAGGCACCGATTCACGTGAAGCGGTACTTCTCATTCAAAACTAAATGTGTCATGGCGCGGTCGTGTATGTAAACTTGGAAGTCGGAAGCCGGAAGCCGGAAACCAACGGAAGCAGTTTAAAGCATATACAAAATGCTAACCCTTCAATACCGTTTTGTTTTATCCCCGATAGAATAAGATCTTTTTTTATCATTCTGTGAAGAATAATAGTTATCCATTGTTTTATCTGAACGTTATGGAAGATTATGTGCTAGGAAGCCATCTCGGAAGTCAGTCAGAAGTGCTTGGATGTTATCCAATGTGTATAATTCGGAAGTCACAGAGACGCACTGTGCCCAAAATGCAGTTTCATTATAATTATAGTTGCATGCATATTAAAATTGCTTATGCATGATATATATATATATATATCGTCGGTGTTATTATCGAGTAAAGCGTGATAACGGAAATACTTCCTATCTCATTATTCTAGTATATATTTATATGCTCTCTCAGTGGAGTAAATCACCAATTTATGAATCGGAAAGTAATAAATATAATAATGAAATTGCTAGGGAATAAAAAAAGTAATCTGGAAAAGAAATGAAAATTAAGAGATATTACGTCTGAACGGGCTTGCGCCCTCTATGGATGCACCACTGCATAATTAATATGGTATAATTAACCCTTGTACGGCATTAAAAATACAGTTATAAATTACGATGTCATTCAAAATAAAATATAGTAATATATTTTCCATACGTTGAACAAATATGAAAATTCAATATATCCCAGAAGGTCATCGCTGGAACAAACATACATGTATCATATGCAAAAACGAAATGTCTTTCAATATGTTAGAGTTCAACGATATTTTAAAAAAAATGTTACATTTATATCTTAGAAAAGGGATACAAAAGTCCAGATAATATATAACATACTAATACATGTATTATTATAAAATCTGATCGATTTACGAATTTAAGCAAATATTTTTTAAAACTAAAATTAATTCTTTTTGAAGTTTTTGACTCTTTCTTTCAAACTTTATCAATCTCGATATTTACATTATATTAATTTCACTCCTGATGTTTCAACATCACATTTCAACTTCAAATATATGGATATTTATTAATATATTAAAGTATGTTTGCAACTGATTGCATGATAAGGGCATATAACCAGAATGTGCACCCTTCAACTTCATATTACTGTACGATTACAAGGATCTCGATAAGAAATTACAATTTTGTTTATATAATATATATATAAATGCAACCGGACCATGAAATGTAAAATATAACTTGGCATAAAAAGTATTACATAATAGATAAGAGTCTAGAGATTCATAATACTGATGAATTTTTTTTGGTCAATGGAAGAGGAAAATGTTTTTCAATTTATACATTAAAAATAAAATATTTTGTTCGAAACAACTTGTAAAAACATTAACTGGACGGTTATTTGGTTCTGTCAAATTTTCTGTTTAAGTCTCTATGATATTATCAGGGTGATTTTTATAGGGGCACATGTATAAAATATTATCAAAACCTTTTTTCATGTTTCCATCAACATAAAATGCGGTAACAGCGTAAAATATTGATGAGTTAAAATAATCTTGTTTTACAAAATGAAATAAAATATCAATATAATATATTATTAAAAAAACAGCATCATGAATGTTACAAAACAGATTGAATTTATGAAAAATACATGATACTGAAGAAACTGAAAATGCTTGACACGTTTGCTGACGATATGATGACCAGTGCATTTGCCATTACTGGCTTCCGAGTTTTACACATTTGGACCATAACCGGGCATTTCCGAGCAAAAAAAAGTCATTAACTTCGGATGGATAACTTTGATTATTTTATATGATGATAGAAAAGACCTTATTCTATCAATAAAAATAAAAAGGTACTTTCCATTGGTGTAGTAGCATTTTAATTATGCTTGGATCATTGCTTTAAAAAAAGTCCTTGCTTCCGACTTCGGACTTCCGAGTTTTACACATAGCCGTTTGGAAATCCCCTACCGGAAGTTATGATTCTCCCGCTGACAGACGTGGAGACGAGTTTTTCGAGTAAAACCAGCCTCGGAATTAAAAACTGCTGCACGTTTACACGTAAGTCAACCGTGGATGTAATAATTATTATTTTCCCCAACAGAATAACGTCACTTTTTGTCTTAACTCAGGAAAATGACAGTTCGAGAAGTGGATGAAAATGAAAAAGTAGTGTCAGAAATGGCGTGCACATCTGCACATACTAGAATTGATGCGAACCCAATAGCTTGTACTGTCACCCCATCGTCTTCAGTTCATCTAAAATCGACGTTTGGGGTGACAAGCTGTCGCTACGTTTAGAAGTGTAAAAGATACCCCGTTAGAACTGTGAAAGTCCCCGTTTAGACGTTTGAAAGGTGCCCGGTTAGAAGTGATAAAGTCCCCGTTTAGAAGTGTAAAAGGTGCCCGGTTAGAAGTGTGAAAGTCCCCGTTTAGAAGTGTAAAAGATGCCCCGTTAGAACTGTGAAAGTCCCCGTTTAAAAGTGTAAAAGGTCCCCGGTTAGAAGTGTGAAAGGCCCCGTTTAGAAGTGTAAAAGGTGCCCGGTTAGAAGTGTGAAAGTTCCCGTTTAGAAGTGTAAAAGGTCCCCGGTTAGAAGTGTGAAAGTTCCCGTTTGAAGTGTAAAAGGTGCCCGGTTAGAAGTGTGAAAGTCCCCGTTTAGAAGTGTAAAAGGTGCCCGGTTAGAAGTGTGAAAGTCCTCGTTTAGAAGTGTAAAAGGTGCCCGGTTAGAAGTGTGAAAGTCCCCGTTTAGAAGTGTAAACGGTGCCCGGTTAGAAGTGTGAACGTCCCCGTTTAGAAATGTAAAAGGTCCCCAGTTAGAAGTGTGAAAAACCCCGTTTAGAAGTGTAAAAGGTCCCCGGTTAGAAGTGTGAAAGTCCCCGTTTAGAAGTGTAAAAGGTGCCCGGTTAGAAGTGTGAAAGTCCCCTATTAGAAGTGTAAAAGGTCCCCGGTTAGAAGTGTGAAGGTCCCCGTTTAGAAGGGTAAAAGGTCCCCGGTTAGAAGTGTGAAAGTCCCCGTTTAGAAGTGTAAAAGTTGCCCGGTTAGAAGTGTGAAAGTCCCCGTTTAGAAGTGTAAAAGGTGCCCGGTTAGAAGTGTGAAAGTCCCGGTTTAGAAGTGTAAAAGGTGCCCGGTTAGAAGTGTGAAAGTCCCCGTTTAGAAGTGTAAAAGGTCCCCGGTTAGAAGTGTGAAGGTCCCCGTTTAGAAGGGTAAAAGGTCCCCGGTTAGAAGTGTGAAAGTCCCCGTTTAGAAGTGTAAAAGTTGCCCGGTTAGAAGTGTTAAAGTCCCCGTTTAGAAGTGTAAAAGGTGCCCGGT
This sequence comes from Sipunculus nudus, assembly GCA_026874595.1. Lineage (NCBI taxonomy): Eukaryota > Metazoa > Annelida > Sipuncula > Golfingiida > Sipunculidae > Sipunculus > Sipunculus nudus. The sequence continues at coordinate 3,327,425 of CM049317.1, forward strand.
TAGAAGTGTGAAAGTCCCCGTTTAGAAGTGTAAAAGGTGCCCGGTTAGAAGTGTGAAAGTCCCCGTTTAGAAGTGTAAAAGGTCCCCGGTTAGAAGTGTGAAAGTCCCCGTTTAGAAGTGTAAAAGGTCCCCGGTTAGAAGTGTGAAAGTCCCCGTTTAGAAGTGTAAAAGTTGCCCGGTTAGAAGTGTGAAAGTCCCCGTTTAGAAGTGTAAAAGGTGCCCGGTTAGAAGTGTGAAAGTCCCCGTTTAGAAGTGTAAAAGGTGCCCGGTTAGAAGTGTGAAAGTCCCCGTTTAGAAGTGTAAAAGGTCCCCGTTGAGAAGTGTGAAAGTTCCCGTTTAGAAGTGTAAAAGGTGCCCGGTTAGAAGTGTGAAAGTCCCCGTTTAGAAGTGTAAAAGGTGCCCGGTTAGAAGTGTGAAAGTCCCCGTTTAGAAGTGTAAAAGGTGCCCGGTTAGAAGTGTGAAAGTCCCCGTTTAGAAGTGTAAAAGGTCCCCGTTGAGAAGTGTGAAAGTTCCCGTTTAGAAGTGTAAAAGGTGCCCGGTTAGAAGTGTGAAAGTCCCCGTTTAGAAGTGTAAAATGTCCCCGGTTAGAAGTGTGAAGGTCCCCGTTTAGAAGGGTAAAAGGTCCCGGTTAGAAGTGTGAAAGTCCCCGTTTAGAAGTGTAAAAGTTGCCCGGTTAGAAGTGTGAAAGTCCCCGTTTATAAGTGTAAAAGGTCCCCGGTTAGAAGTGTGAAAGTCCCCGTTTAGAAGTGTAAAAGGTGCCCGGTTAGAAGTGTGAAAGTCCCCGTTTAGAAGTGTAAAAGGTCCCCGTTGAGAAGTGTGAAAGTTCCCGTTTAGAAGTGTAAAAGGGCACAGGTTAGAAGTGTGAAGGTCCCCGTTTAGAAGGGTAAAAGGTCCCCGGTTAGAAGTGTGAAAGTCCCCGTTTAGAAGTGTAAAAGTTGCCCGGTTAGAAGTGTGAAAGTCCCCGTTTAGAAGTGTAAAAGGTCCCCGGTTAGAAGTGTGAAAGTCCCCGTTTAGAAGTGTAAAAGGTGCCCGGTTTGATGTGTTAAAGTCCCCGTTTAGAAGTGTAAAAGGTCCCCGGTTAGAAGTGTGAAAAACCCCGTTTAGAAGTGTAAAAGGTGCCCGGTTAGAAGTGTGAAAGGTGCCCGGTTAGAAGTGTGAAGGTCCCCGTTTAGAAGGGTAAAAGGTCCCCGGTTAGAAGTGTGAAAGTCCCCGTTTAGAAGTGTAAAAGATGCCCGGTTAGAAGTGTGAAAGTCCCCGTTTAGAAGTGTAAAAGGTGCCCGGTTGGAAGTGTGAAAGTCCCCGTTTAGAAGTGTAAAAGGTCCCCGGTTAGAAGTGTGAAAGTCCCCGTTTAGAAGTGTAAAAGGTGCCCGGTTAGAAGTCTGAAAGTCCCCGTTTAGAAGTGTAAAAGGTACCCGGTTAGAAGTGTGAAAGTCCCCGTTTAGAAGTGTAAAAGGTCACCGTTGAGAAGTGTGAAAGTTCCCGTTTAGAAGTGTAAAAGGTCCCCAGTTAGAAGTGTGAAAGTCCCCGTTTAGAAGTGTAAAAGGTCCCCGGTTAGAAGTGTTAAAGTCCCCGTTTAGAAGTGTGAAGGTCCCCGTTTAGAAGGGTAAAAGGTCCCCGGTTAGAAGTGTGAAAGTCCCCGTTTAGAAGTGTAAAAGTTGCCCGGTTAGAAGTGTGAAAGTCCCCGTTTAGAAGTGTAAAAGGTGCCCGGTTAGAAGTGTGAAAGTCCCCGTTTAGAAGTGTAAACGGTGCCCGGTTAGAAGTGTGAAAGTCCCCGTTTAGAAGTGTAAACGGTGCCCGGTTAGAAGTGTGAAAGTCCCCGTTTAGAAGTGTAAAAGGTCCCCGGTTAGAAGTGTGAAGGTCCCCGTTTAGAAGTGTAAAAGTTGCCCGGTTAGAAGTGTGAAAGTCCCCGTTTAGAAGTGTAAAAGTTGCCCGGTTAGAAGTGTGAAAGTCCCCGTTTAGAAGTATAAAAGGTGCCCGGTTAGAAGTGTGAAAGTCCCCGTTTAGAAGTGTAAAAGGTGCCCGGTTAGAAGTGTGAAAGTCCCCGTTTAGAAGTGTAAAAGGTCCCCGTTGAGAAGTGTGAAAGTTCCCGTTTAGAAGTGTAAAAGGTGCCCGGTTAGAAGTGTGAAAGTCCCCGTTTAGAAGTGTAAAAGGTGCCCGGTTAGAAGTGTGAAAGTCCCCGTTTAGAAGTGTAAAAGGTTCCCGGTTAGAAGTGTGAAAGTCCCCGTTTAGAAGTGTAAAAGGTCCCCGTTGAGAAGTGTGAAAGTTCCCGTTTAGAAGTGTAAAAGGTGCCCGGTTAGAAGTGTGAAAGTCCCCGTTTAGAAGTGTAAAATGTCCCCGGTTAGAAGTGTGAAGGTCCCCGTTTAGAAGGGTAAAAGGTCCCGGTTAGAAGTGTGAAAGTCCCCGTTTAGAAGTGTAAAAGTTGCCCGGTTAGAAGTGTGAAAGTCCCCGTTTAGAAGTGTAAAAGGTCCCCGGTTAGAAGTGTGAAAGTCCCCGTTTAGAAGTGTAAAAGGTGCCCGGTTAGAAGTGTGAAAGTCCCCGTTTAGAAGTGTAAAAGGTCCCCGTTGAGAAGTGTGAAAGTTCCCGTTTAGAAGTGTAAAAGGGCACAGGTTAGAAGTGTGAAGGTCCCCGTTTAGAAGGGTAAAAGGTCCCCGGTTAGAAGTGTGAAAGTCCCCGTTTAGAAGTGTAAAAGTTGCCCGGTTAGAAGTGTGAAAGTCCCCGTTTAGAAGTGTAAAAGGTCCCTGGTTAGAAGTGTGAAAGTCCCCGTTTAGAAGTGTAAAAGGTGCCAGGTTAGATGTGTTAAAGTCCCCGTTTAGAAGTGTAAAAGGTCCCCGGTTAGAAGTGTGAAAAACCCCGTTTAGAAGTGTAAAAGGTGCCCGGTTAGAAGTGTGAAAGGTGCCCGGTTAGAAGTGTGAAAGTCCCCGTTTAGAAGTGTAAAAGTTGCCCGGTTAGAAGTGTGAAAGTCCCCGTTTAGAAGTGTAAAAGTTGCCCGGTTAGAAGTGTGAAAGTCCCCGTTTAGAAGTGTAAAAGGTGCCCGGTTAGAAGTGTGAAAGTCCCCGTTTAGAAGTGTAAAAGGTCCCCGGTTAGAAGTGTGAAAGTCCCCGTTTAGAAGTGTAAAAGGTCCCCGGTTAGAAGTGTGAAAGTCCCCGTTTAGAAGTGTAAAAGTTGCCCGGTTAGAAGTGTGAAAGTCCCCGTTTAGAAGTATAAAAGGTGCCCGGTTAGAAGTGTGAAAGTCCCCGTTTAGAAGTGTAAAAGGTGCCCGGTTAGAAGTGTGAAAGTCCCCGTTTAGAAGTGTAAAAGGTCCCCGTTGAGAAGTGTGAAAGTTCCCGTTTAGAAGTGTGAAGGTCCCCGTTTAGAAGGGTAAAAGGTCCCCGGTTAGAAGTGTGAAAGTCCCCGTTTAGAAGTGTAAATTTGCCCGGTTAGAAGTGTGAAAGTCCCCGTTTAGAAGTGTAAAAGGTCCCCGTTGAGAAGTGTGAAAGTCCCCGTTTAGAAGTGTAAACGGTGCCCGGTTAGAAGTGTGAAAGTCCCCGTTTAGAAGTGTAAACGGTGCCCGGTTAGAAGTGTGAAAGTCCCCGTTTAGAAGTGTAAAAGGTCCCCGGTTAGAAGTGTGAAGGTCCCCGTTTAGAAGGGTAAAAGGTCCCCGGTTAGAAGTGTGAAAGTCCCCGTTTAGAAGTGTAAAAGTTGCCCGGTTAGAAGTGTGAAAGTCCCCGTTTAGAAGTGTAAAAGTTGCCCGGTTAGAAGTGTGAAAGTCCCCGTTTAGAAGTGTAAAAGGTGCCCGGTTAGAAGTGTGAAAGTCCCCGTTTAGAAGTGTAAAAGGTCCCCGGTTAGAAGTGTGAAAGTCCCCGTTTAGAAGTGTAAAAGGTCCCCGGTTAGAAGTGTGAAAGTCCCCGTTTAGAAGTGTAAAAGTTGCCCGGTTAGAAGTGTGAAAGTCCCCGTTTAGAAGTATAAAAGGTGCCCGGTTAGAAGTGTGAAAGTCCCCGTTTAGAAGTGTAAAAGGTGCCCGGTTAGAAGTGTGAAAGTCCCCGTTTAGAAGTGTAAAAGGTCCCCGTTGAGAAGTGTGAAAGTTCCCGTTTAGAAGTGTAAAAGGTGCCCGGTTAGAAGTGTGAAAGTCCCCGTTTAGAAGTGTAAAAGGTGCCCGGTTAGAAGTGTGAAAGTCCCCGTTTAGAAGTGTAAAAGGTTCCCGGTTAGAAGTGTGAAAGTCCCCGTTTAGAAGTGTAAAAGGTCCCCGTTGAGAAGTGTGAAAGTTCCCGTTTAGAAGTGTAAAAGGTGCCCGGTTAGAAGTGTGAAAGTCCCCGTTTAGAAGTGTAAAATGTCCCCGGTTAGAAGTGTGAAGGTCCCCGTTTAGAAGGGTAAAAGGTCCCGGTTAGAAGTGTGAAAGTCCCCGTTTAGAAGTGTAAAAGTTGCCCGGTTAGAAGTGTGAAAGTCCCCGTTTAGAAGTGTAAAAGGTGCCCGGTTAGAAGTGTGAAAGTCCCCGTTTAGAAGTGTAAAAGGTCCCCGTTGAGAAGTGTGAAAGTTCCCGTTTAGAAGTGTAAAAGGGCACAGGTTAGAAGTGTGAAGGTCCCCGTTTAGAAGGGTAAAAGGTCCCCGGTTAGAAGTGTGAAAGTCCCCGTTTAGAAGTGTAAAAGTTGCCCGGTTAGAAGTGTGAAAGTCCCCGTTTAGAAGTGTAAAAGGTCCCTGGTTAGAAGTGTGAAAGTCCCCGTTTAGAAGTGTAAAAGGTGCCAGGTTAGATGTGTTAAAGTCCCCGTTTAGAAGTGTAAAAGGTCCCCGGTTAGAAGTGTGAAAAACCCCGTTTAGAAGTGTAAAAGGTGCCCGGTTAGAAGTGTGAAAGGTGCCCGGTTAGAAGTGTGAAGGTCCCCGTTTAGAAGGGTAAAAGGTCCCCGGTTAGAAGTGTGAAAGTCCCCGTTTAGAAGTGTAAAAGGTGCCCGGTTAGAAGTGTGAAAGTCCCCGTTTAGAAGTGTAAAAGATGCCCCGTTAGAACTGTGAAAGTCCCCGTTTAAAAGTGTAAAAGGTCCCCGGTTAGAAGTGTGAAAGGCCCCGTTTAGAAGTGTAAAAGGTGCCCGGTTAGAAGTGTGAAAGTCCCCGTTTAGAAGTGTAAAAGGTGCCCGGTTAGAAGTGTGAAAGTCCCCGTTTAGAAGTGTAAAAGGTGCCCGGTTAGAAGTGTGAAAGTCCCCGTTTAGAAGTGTAAACGGTGCCCGGTTAGAAGTGTGAACGTCCCCGTTTAGAAATGTAAAAGGTCCCCAGTTAGAAGTGTGAAAAACCCCGTTTAGAAGTGTAAAAGGTCCCCGGTTAGAAGTGTGAAAGTCCCCGTTTAGAAGTGTAAAAGGTGCCCGGTTAGAAGTGTGAAAGTCCCCTATTAGAAGTGTAAAAGGTCCCCGGTTAGAAGTGTGAAGGTCCCCGTTTAGAAGGGTAAAAGGTCCCCGGTTAGAAGTGTGAAAGTCCCCGTTTAGAAGTGTAAAAGTTGCCCGGTTAGAAGTGTGAAAGTCCCCGTTTAGAAGTGTAAAAGGTGCCCGGTTAGAAGTGTGAAAGTCCCCGTTTAGAAGTGTAAAAGGTGCCCGGTTAGAAGTGTGAAAGTCCCCGTTTAGAAGTGTAAAAGGTCCCCGGTTAGAAGTGTGAAGGTCCCCGTTTAGAAGGGTAAAAGGTCCCCGGTTAGAAGTGTGAAAGTCCCCGTTTAGAAGTGTAAAAGTTGCCCGGTTAGAAGTGTTAAAGTCCCCGTTTAGAAGTGTAAAAGGTGCCCGGTTAGAAGTGTGAAAGTCCCCGTTTAGAAGTGTAAAAGGTGCCCGGTTAGAAGTGTGAAAGTCCCCGTTTAGAAGTGTAAAAGGTCCCCGGTTAGAAGTGTGAAAGTCCCCGTTTAGAAGTGTAAAAGGTCCCCGGTTAGAAGTGTGAAAGTCCCCGTTTAGAAGTGTAAAAGTTGCCCGGTTAGAAGTGTGAAAGTCCCCGTTTAGAAGTGTAAAAGGTGCCCGGTTAGAAGTGTGAAAGTCCCCGTTTAGAAGTGTAAAAGGTGCCCGGTTAGAAGTGTGAAAGTCCCCGTTTAGAAGTGTAAAAGGTCCCCGTTGAGAAGTGTGAAAGTTCCCGTTTAGAAGTGTAAAAGGTGCCCGGTTAGAAGTCTGAAAGTCCCCGTTTAGAAGTGTAAAAGGTGCCCGGTTAGAAGTGTGAAAGTCCCCGTTTAGAAGTGTAAAAGGTGCCCGGTTAGAAGTGTGAAAGTCCCCGTTTAGAAGTGTAAAAGGTCCCCGGTTAGAAGTGTGAAAGTCCCCGTTTAGAAGTGTAAAAGGTCCCCGGTTAGAAGTGTGAAAGTCCCCGTTTAGAAGTGTAAAAGTTGCCCGGTTAGAAGTGTGAAAGTCCCCGTTTAGAAGTATAAAAGGTGCCCGGTTAGAAGTGTGAAAGTCCCCGTTTAGAAGTGTAAAAGGTGCCCGGTTAGAAGTGTGAAAGTCCCCGTTTAGAAGTGTAAAAGGTCCCCGTTGAGAAGTGTGAAAGTTCCCGTTTAGAAGTGTAAAAGGTGCCCGGTTAGAAGTGTGAAAGTCCCCGTTTAGAAGTGTAAAAGGTGCCCGGTTAGAAGTGTGAAAGTCCCCGTTTAGAAGTGTAAAAGGTTCCCGGTTAGAAGTGTGAAAGTCCCCGTTTAGAAGTGTAAAAGGTCCCCGTTGAGAAGTGTGAAAGTTCCCGTTTAGAAGTGTAAAAGTTGCCCGGTTAGAAGTGTGAAAGTCCCCGTTTAGAAGTGTAAAAGGTCCCCGGTTAGAAGTGTGAAAGTCCCCGTTTAGAAGTGTAAAAGGTGCCCGGTTTGATGTGTTAAAGTCCCCGTTTAGAAGTGTAAAAGGTCCCCGGTTAGAAGTGTGAAAAACCCCGTTTAGAAGTGTAAAAGGTGCCCGGTTTGAAGTGTGAAAGTCCCCGTTTAGAAGTGTAAAAGGTGCCCGGTTAGAAGTGTGAAAGTCCCCGTTTAGAAGTGTAAAAGTTGCCCGGTTAGAAGTGTGAAAGTCCCCGTTTAGAAGTGTAAAAGGTCCAGGGTTAGAAGTGTGAAAAACCCCGTTTAGAAGTGTAAAAGGTCCCCGGTTAGAAGTGTAAAAGGTCCCCGGTTAGAAGTGTGAAAAACCCCGTTTAGAAGTGTAAAAGGTCCCCGTTTAGAAGTGTGAAAGTCCCCGTTTAGAAGTGTAAAAGGTGCCCGGTTAGAAGTGTGAAAGTCCCCGTTTAGAAGTGTAAAAGATACCCCGTTAGAACTGTGAAAGTCCCCGTTTAGACGTTTGAAAGGTGCCCGGTTAGAAGTGATAAAGTCCCCGTTTAGAAGTGTAAAAGGTGCCCGGTTAGAAGTGTGAAAGTCCCCGTTTAGAAGTGTAAAAGATGCCCCGTTAGAACTGTGAAAGTCCCCGTTTAAAAGTGTAAAAGGTCCCCGGTTAGAAGTGTGAAAGGCCCCGTTTAGAAGTGTAAAAGGTGCCCGGTTAGAAGTGTGAAAGTTCCCGTTTAGAAGTGTAAAAGGTCCCCGTTTAGAAGTGTAAAAGGTCCCCGTTGAGAAGTGTGAAAGTTCCCGTTTAGAAGTGTAAAAGGTGCCCGGTTAGAAGTGTGAAAGTCCCCGTTTAGAAGTGTAAAATGTCCCCGGTTAGAAGTGTGAAGGTCCCCGTTTAGAAGGGTAAAAGGTCCCGGTTAGAAGTGTGAAAGTCCCCGTTTAGAAGTGTAAAAGTTGCCCGGTTAGAAGTGTGAAAGTCCCCGTTTAGAAGTGTAAAAGGTCCAGGGTTAGAAGTGTGAAAAACCCCGTTTAGAAGTGTAAAAGGTCCCCGGTTAGAAGTGTAAAAGGTCCCCGGTTAGAAGTGTGAAAAACCCCGTTTAGAAGTGTAAAAGGTCCCCGTTTAGAAGTGTGAAAGTCCCCGTTTAGAAGTGTAAAAGGTGCCCGGTTAGAAGTGTGAAAGTCCCCGTTTAGAATAGCCATGACAACATGACACTCAGGCCTTCGGAAAAAAACTGATAGGGCCTGGAGTCATGATGGCAGTCACAACAGAACGCCCATTCTAAGGGTCGGATCAAAATATTTGCTGTCTGGTATTATTTGGCATCACAGGCTTATATAGTCGTATTATATGTGCTAAATATCGAAGAAAAAATGTTGTTACACAAAAATAATTACAATTATTACCTCCTTACATCACTGAGGCACCGATTCACGTGAAGCGGTACTTCTCATTCAAAACTAAATGTGTCATGGCGCGGTCGTGTATGTAAACTTGGAAGTCGGAAGCCGGAAGCCGGAAACCAACGGAAGCAGTTTAAAGCATATACAAAATGCTAACCCTTCAATACCGTTTTGTTTTATCCCCGATAGAATAAGATCTTTTTTTATCATTCTGTGAAGAATAATAGTTATCCATTGTTTTATCTGAACGTTATGGAAGATTATGTGCTAGGAAGCCATCTCGGAAGTCAGTCAGAAGTGCTTGGATGTTATCCAATGTGTATAATTCGGAAGTCACAGAGACGCACTGTGCCCAAAATGCAGTTTCATTATAATTATAGTTGCATGCATATTAAAATTGCTTATGCATGATATATATATATATATATCGTCGGTGTTATTATCGAGTAAAGCGTGATAACGGAAATACTTCCTATCTCATTATTCTAGTATATATTTATATGCTCTCTCAGTGGAGTAAATCACCAATTTATGAATCGGAAAGTAATAAATATAATAATGAAATTGCTAGGGAATAAAAAAAGTAATCTGGAAAAGAAATGAAAATTAAGAGATATTACGTCTGAACGGGCTTGCGCCCTCTATGGATGCACCACTGCATAATTAATATGGTATAATTAACCCTTGTACGGCATTAAAATACAGTTATAAATTACGATGTCATTCAAAATAAAATATAGTAATATATTTTCCATACGTTGAACAAATATGAAAATTCAATATATCCCAGAAGGTCATCGCTGGAACAAACATACATGTATCATATGCAAAAACGAAATGTCTTTCAATATGTTAGAGTTCAACGATATTTTAAAAAAAATGTTACATTTATATCTTAGAAAAGGGATACAAAAGTCCAGATAATATATAACATACTAATACATGTATTATTATAAAATCTGATCGATTTACGAATTTAAGCAAATATTTTTTAAAACTAAAATTAATTCTTTTTGAAGTTTTTGACTCTTTCTTTCAAACTTTATCAATCTCGATATTTACATTATATTAATTTCACTCCTGATGTTTCAACATCACATTTCAACTTCAAATATATGGATATTTATTAATATATTAAAGTATGTTTGCAACTGATTGCATGATAAGGGCATATAACCAGAATGTGCACCCTTCAACTTCATATTACTGTACGATTACAAGGATCTCGATAAGAAATTACAATTTTGTTTATATAATATATATATAAATGCAACCGGACCATGAAATGTAAAATATAACTTGGCATAAAAAGTATTACATAATAGATAAGAGTCTAGAGATTCATAATACTGATGAATTTTTTTTGGTCAATGGAAGAGGAAAATGTTTTTCAATTTATACATTAAAAATAAAATATTTTGTTCGAAACAACTTGTAAAAACATTAACTGGACGGTTATTTGGTTCTGTCAAATTTTCTGTTTAAGTCTCTATGATATTATCAGGGTGATTTTTATAGGGGCACATGTATAAAATATTATCAAAACCTTTTTTCATGTTTCCATCAACATAAAATGCGGTAACAGCGTAAAATATTGATGAGTTAAAATAATCTTGTTTTACAAAATGAAATAAAATATCAATATAATATATTATTAAAAAAACAGCATCATGAATGTTACAAAACAGATTGAATTTATGAAAAATACATGATACTGAAGAAACTGAAAATGCTTGACACGTTTGCTGACGATATGATGACCAGTGCATTTGCCATTACTGGCTTCCGAGTTTTACACATTTGGACCATAACCGGGCATTTCCGAGCAAAAAAAAGTCATTAACTTCGGATGGATAACTTTGATTATTTTATATGATGATAGAAAAGACCTTATTCTATCAATAAAAATAAAAAGGTACTTTCCATTGGTGTAGTAGCATTTTAATTATGCTTGGATCATTGCTTTAAAAAAAGTCCTTGCTTCCGACTTCGGACTTCCGAGTTTTACACATAGCCGTTTGGAAATCCCCTACCGGAAGTTATGATTCTCCCGCTGACAGACGTGGAGACGAGTTTTTCGAGTAAAACCAGCCTCGGAATTAAAAACTGCTGCACGTTTACACGTAAGTCAACCGTGGATGTAATAATTATTATTTTCCCCAACAGAATAACGTCACTTTTTGTCTTAACTCAGGAAAATGACAGTTCGAGAAGTGGATGAAAATGAAAAAGTAGTGTCAGAAATGGCGTGCACATCTGCACATACTAGAATTGATGCGAACCCAATAGCTTGTACTGTCACCCCATCGTCTTCAGTTCATCTAAAATCGACGTTTGGGGTGACAAGCTGTCGCTACGTTTAGAAGTGTAAAAGATACCCCGTTAGAACTGTGAAAGTCCCCGTTTAGACGTTTGAAAGGTGCCCGGTTAGAAGTGATAAAGTCCCCGTTTAGAAGTGTAAAAGGTGCCCGGTTAGAAGTGTGAAAGTCCCCGTTTAGAAGTGTAAAAGATGCCCCGTTAGAACTGTGAAAGTCCCCGTTTAAAAGTGTAAAAGGTCCCCGGTTAGAAGTGTGAAAGGCCCCGTTTAGAAGTGTAAAAGGTGCCCGGTTAGAAGTGTGAAAGTTCCCGTTTAGAAGTGTAAAAGGTCCCCGGTTAGAAGTGTGAAAGTTCCCGTTTGAAGTGTAAAAGGTGCCCGGTTAGAAGTGTGAAAGTCCCCGTTTAGAAGTGTAAAAGGTGCCCGGTTAGAAGTGTGAAAGTCCTCGTTTAGAAGTGTAAAAGGTGCCCGGTTAGAAGTGTGAAAGTCCCCGTTTAGAAGTGTAAACGGTGCCCGGTTAGAAGTGTGAACGTCCCCGTTTAGAAATGTAAAAGGTCCCCAGTTAGAAGTGTGAAAAACCCCGTTTAGAAGTGTAAAAGGTCCCCGGTTAGAAGTGTGAAAGTCCCCGTTTAGAAGTGTAAAAGGTGCCCGGTTAGAAGTGTGAAAGTCCCCTATTAGAAGTGTAAAAGGTCCCCGGTTAGAAGTGTGAAGGTCCCCGTTTAGAAGGGTAAAAGGTCCCCGGTTAGAAGTGTGAAAGTCCCCGTTTAGAAGTGTAAAAGTTGCCCGGTTAGAAGTGTGAAAGTCCCCGTTTAGAAGTGTGAAAGGTGCCCGGTTAGAAGTGTGAAAGTCCCGGTTTAGAAGTGTAAAAGGTGCCCGGTTAGAAGTGTGAAAGTCCCCGTTTAGAAGTGTAAAAGGTCCCCGGTTAGAAGTGTGAAGGTCCCCGTTTAGAAGGGTAAAAGGTCCCCGGTTAGAAGTGTGAAAGTCCCCGTTTAGAAGTGTAAAAGTTGCCCGGTTAGAAGTGTTAAAGTCCCCGTTTAGAAGTGTAAAAGGTGCCCGGTTAGAAGTGTGAAAGTCCCCGTTTAGAAGTGTAAAAGGTGCCCGGTTAGAAGTGTGAAAGTCCCCGTTTAGAAGTGTAAAAGGTCCCCGGTTAGAAGTGTGAAAGTCCCCGTTTAGAAGTGTAAAAGGTCCCCGGTTAGAAGTGTGAAAGTCCCCGTTTAGAAGTGTAAAAGTTGCCCGGTTAGAAGTGTGAAAGTCCCCGTTTAGAAGTGTAAAAGGTGCCCGGTTAGAAGTGTGAAAGTCCCCGTTTAGAAGTGTAAAAGGTGCCCGGTTAGAAGTGTGAAAGTCCCCGTTTAGAAGTGTAAAAGGTCCCCGTTGAGAAGTGTGAAAGTTCCCGTTTAGAAGTGTAAAAGGTGCCCGGTTAGAAGTGTGAAAGTCCCCGTTTAGAAGTGTAAAAGGTGCCCGGTTAGAAGTGTGAAAGTCCCCGTTTAGAAGTGTAAAAGGTGCCCGGTTAGAAGTGTGAAAGTCCCCGTTTAGAAGTGTAAAAGGTCCCCGTTGAGAAGTGTGAAAGTTCCCGTTTAGAAGTGTAAAAGGTGCCCGGTTAGAAGTGTGAAAGTCCCCGTTTAGAAGTGTAAAATGTCCCCGGTTAGAAGTGTGAAGGTCCCCGTTTAGAAGGGTAAAAGGTCCCGGTTAGAAGTGTGAAAGTCCCCGTTTAGAAGTGTAAAAGTTGCCCGGTTAGAAGTGTGAAAGTCCCCGTTTATAAGTGTAAAAGGTCCCCGGTTAGAAGTGTGAAAGTCCCCGTTTAGAAGTGTAAAAGGTGCCCGGTTAGAAGTGTGAAAGTCCCCGTTTAGAAGTGTAAAAGGTCCCCGTTGAGAAGTGTGAAAGTTCCCGTTTAGAAGTGTAAAAGGGCACAGGTTAGAAGTGTGAAGGTCCCCGTTTAGAAGGGTAAAAGGTCCCCGGTTAGAAGTGTGAAAGTCCCCGTTTAGAAGTGTAAAAGTTGCCCGGTTAGAAGTGTGAAAGTCCCCGTTTAGAAGTGTAAAAGGTCCCCGGTTAGAAGTGTGAAAGTCCCCGTTTAGAAGTGTAAAAGGTGCCCGGTTTGATGTGTTAAAGTCCCCGTTTAGAAGTGTAAAAGGTCCCCGGTTAGAAGTGTGAAAAACCCCGTTTAGAAGTGTAAAAGGTGCCCGGTTAGAAGTGTGAAAGGTGCCCGGTTAGAAGTGTGAAGGTCCCCGTTTAGAAGGGTAAAAGGTCCCCGGTTAGAAGTGTGAAAGTCCCCGTTTAGAAGTGTAAAAGATGCCCGGTTAGAAGTGTGAAAGTCCCCGTTTAGAAGTGTAAAAGGTGCCCGGTTGGAAGTGTGAAAGTCCCCGTTTAGAAGTGTAAAAGGTCCCCGGTTAGAAGTGTGAAAGTCCCCGTTTAGAAGTGTAAAAGGTGCCCGGTTAGAAGTCTGAAAGTCCCCGTTTAGAAGTGTAAAAGGTACCCGGTTAGAAGTGTGAAAGTCCCCGTTTAGAAGTGTAAAAGGTCACCGTTGAGAAGTGTGAAAGTTCCCGTTTAGAAGTGTAAAAGGTCCCCAGTTAGAAGTGTGAAAGTCCCCGTTTAGAAGTGTAAAAGGTCCCCGGTTAGAAGTGTTAAAGTCCCCGTTTAGAAGTGTGAAGGTCCCCGTTTAGAAGGGTAAAAGGTCCCCGGTTAGAAGTGTGAAAGTCCCCGTTTAGAAGTGTAAAAGTTGCCCGGTTAGAAGTGTGAAAGTCCCCGTTTAGAAGTGTAAAAGGTGCCCGGTTAGAAGTGTGAAAGTCCCCGTTTAGAAGTGTAAACGGTGCCCGGTTAGAAGTGTGAAAGTCCCCGTTTAGAAGTGTAAACGGTGCCCGGTTAGAAGTGTGAAAGTCCCCGTTTAGAAGTGTAAAAGGTCCCCGGTTAGAAGTGTGAAGGTCCCCGTTTAGAAGGGTAAAAGGTCCCCGGTTAGAAGTGTGAAAGTCCCCGTTTAGAAGTGTAAAAGTTGCCCGGTTAGAAGTGTGAAAGTCCCCGTTTAGAAGTGTAAAAGTTGCCCGGTTAGAAGTGTGAAAGTCCCCGTTTAGAAGTGTAAAAGGTGCCCGGTTAGAAGTGTGAAAGTCCCCGTTTAGAAGTGTAAAAGGTCCCCGGTTAGAAGTGTGAAAGTCCCCGTTTAGAAGTGTAAAAGGTCCCCGGTTAGAAGTGTGAAAGTCCCCGTTTAGAAGTGTAAAAGTTGCCCGGTTAGAAGTGTGAAAGTCCCCGTTTAGAAGTATAAAAGGTGCCCGGTTAGAAGTGTGAAAGTCCCCGTTTAGAAGTGTAAAAGGTGCCCGGTTAGAAGTGTGAAAGTCCCCGTTTAGAAGTGTAAAAGGTCCCCGTTGAGAAGTGGGAAAGTTCCCGTTTAGAAGTGTAAAAGGTGCCCGGTTAGAAGTGTGAAAGTCCCCGTTTAGAAGTGTAAAAGGTGCCCGGTTAGAAGTGTGAAAGTCCCCGTTTAGAAGTGTAAAAGGTTCCCGGTTAGAAGTGTGAAAGTCCCCGTTTAGAAGTGTAAAAGGTCCCCGTTGAGAAGTGTGAAAGTTCCCGTTTAGAAGTGTAAAAGGTGCCCGGTTAGAAGTGTGAAAGTCCCCGTTTAGAAGTGTAAAATGTCCCCGGTTAGAAGTGTGAAGGTCCCCGTTTAGAAGGGTAAAAGGTCCCGGTTAGAAGTGTGAAAGTCCCCGTTTAGAAGTGTAAAAGTTGCCCGGTTAGAAGTGTGAAAGTCCCCGTTTAGAAGTGTAAAAGGTCCCCGGTTAGAAGTGTGAAAGTCCCCGTTTAGAAGTGTAAAAGGTGCCCGGTTAGAAGTGTGAAAGTCCCCGTTTAGAAGTGTAAAAGGTCCCCGTTGAGAAGTGTGAAAGTTCCCGTTTAGAAGTGTAAAAGGGCACAGGTTAGAAGTGTGAAGGTCCCCGTTTAGAAGGGTAAAAGGTCCCCGGTTAGAAGTGTGAAAGTCCCCGTTTAGAAGTGTAAAAGTTGCCCGGTTAGAAGTGTGAAAGTCCCCGTTTAGAAGTGTAAAAGGTCCCTGGTTAGAAGTGTGAAAGTCCCCGTTTAGAAGTGTAAAAGGTGCCAGGTTAGATGTGTTAAAGTCCCCGTTTAGAAGTGTAAAAGGTCCCCGGTTAGAAGTGTGAAAAACCCCGTTTAGAAGTGTAAAAGGTGCCCGGTTAGAAGTGTGAAAGGTGCCCGGTTAGAAGTGTGAAGGTCCCCGTTTAGAAGGGTAAAAGGTCCCCGGTTAGAAGTGTGAAAGTCCCCGTTTAGAAGTGTAAAAGATGCCCGGTTAGAAGTGTGAAAGTCCCCGTTTAGAAGTGTAAAAGGTGCCCGGTTGGAAGTGTGAAAGTCCCCGTTTAGAAGTGTAAAAGGTCCCCGGTTAGAAGTGTGAAAGTCCCCGTTTAGAAGTGTAAAAGGTGCCCGGTTAGAAGTCTGAAAGTCCCCGTTTAGAAGTGTAAAAGGTACCCGGTTAGAAGTGTGAAAGTCCCCGTTTAGAAGTGTAAAAGGTCACCGTTGAGAAGTGTGAAAGTTCCCGTTTAGAAGTGTAAAAGGTCCCCAGTTAGAAGTGTGAAAGTCCCCGTTTAGAAGTGTAAAAGGTCCCCGGTTAGAAGTGTTAAAGTCCCCGTTTAGAAGTGTAAAAGGTCCCCGGTCAGAAGTGTGAAAGTCCCCGTTTAAAAGTGTAAAAGGTCCCCGGTTAGAAGTGTTAAAGTCCCCGTTTAGAAGTGTAAAAGGTCCCCGGTTAGAAGTGTGAAAGTCCCCGTTTAAAAGTGTAAAAGGTCCCCGGTTAGAAGTGTTAAAGTCCCCGTTTAGAAGTGTAGAAGGTCCCCGGTCAGAAGTGTGAAAGTCCCCGTTTAAAAGTGTAAAAGGTCCCCGGTTAGAAGTGTTAAAGTCCCCGTTTAGAAGTGTAAAAGGTCCCCGGTTAGAAGTGTGAAAGTCCCCGTTTAAAAGTGTAAAAGGTCCCCGGTTAGAAGTGTTAAAGTCCCCGTTTAGAAGTGTAAAAGGTCCCCGGTCAGAAGTGTGAAAGTCCCCGTTTAAAAGTGTAAAAGGTCCCCGGTTAGAAGTGTGAAAGTCCCCGTTTAGAAGTGTAAAAGTTCCCCGGTTAAAAGTGTGAAAGTCCCGTTTAGAAGTGTAAAAGATCCCCGGTTAGAAGTGTAAAAGGCCCCGTTTAGAAGTGTAAAAGGTCCCCGGTTAGAAGTGTGAAAGTCCCCGTTTAGAAGTGTAAAAGGTCCCCGGTTAGAAGTGTGAAAAACCCCGTTTAGAAGTGTAAAAGGTCCCCGGTTAGAAGTGTGAAGGTCCCCGTTTAGAAGGGTAAAAGGTCCCCGGTTAGAAGTGTGAAAGTCCCCGTTTAGAAGTGTAAAAGGTGCCCGGTTAGAAGTGTGAAAGTCCCCGTTTAGAAGTGTAAAAGGTCCCCGGTTAGAAGTGTGAAAGTCCCCATTTAGAAGTGTAAAAGGTCCCCGTTAGAAGTGTGAAAGTCCCCGTTTAGAAGTGTAAAAGGTCCCCGGTTAGAAGTGTGAAGGTCCCCGTTTAGAAGGGTAAAAGGTCTCCGGTTAGAAGTGTGAAAGTCCCCGTTTAGAAGTGTAAAAGGTCCCCGGTTAGAAGTGCGAAAGTCCCCGTTTAGAAGTGTAAAAGGTCCCCGGTTAGAAGTGTTAAAGTCCCCGTTTAGAAGTGTAAAAGGTCCCCGGTTAGAAGTGCGAAAGTCCCCGTTTAGAAGTGTAAAAGGTCCCCGGTTAGAAGTGCGGAAGTCCCCGTTTAGAAATGTAAAAGGTCCCCGGTTAGAAGTGTGAAAGTTCCCGTTTAGAAGTGTAAAAGGTGCCCGGTTAGAAGTGTGAAAGTCCCCGTTTAGAAGTGTAAAAGGTCCCCGGTTAGAAGTGTGAAAGTCCCCGTTTTCAAGTGTAAAAGGTCCCCGGTTAGAAGTGCGAAAGCCCCCGTTTAGAAGTGTAAAAGGTCCCCGGTTAAAAGTGTGAAAGTCCCCGTTTAGAAGTGTAAAAGATGCCCCGTTAGAACTGTGAAAGTCCCCGTTTAGAAGTGTAAAATTTCCCCGGTTAGAAGGGGAAAAGCTCCCCCGTAAGAAGTATAAAAGGCTCCCGCTTAGAAGGGGAAAAGCTCCCCCGTAAGAAGAATAAAAGGCTCCCGCATTCAGAGTGTGAAATTCAATGGTTCCCGATTAGAAGTGTGAAAGTCCTCGTTTAGAAGTGTAAAAGGTCCCCGTTTAGAAGTGTAAAAGGTCCCCGGTTAGAAGTGTGAAAAACCCCGTTTAGAAGTGTAAAAGGTCCCCGGTTAGAAGTGTGAAAGTCCCCGTTTAGAAGTGTAAAAGGTGCCCGTTTAGATGTGTGAAATCCCCGTTTAGAAGTGTAAAAGGTGCCCGGTTAGAAGTGTGAAAGTCCCCGTTTAGAAGTGTAAAAGGTCCCCGGTTAGAAGTGTGAAAAACCCCGTTTAGAAGTGTAAAAGGTCCCCGGTTAGAAGTGTGAAAGTCCCCGTTTAGAAGTGTAAAAGGTCCCCGGTTAGAAGTGTGAAAGTCCCCGTTTAGAAGTGTAAAAGGTGCCCGGTTAGAAGTGTGAAAGTCCCCGTTCAGAAGTGTAAAAGGTCCCCGGTTAGAAGTGTGAAAAACCCCGTTTAGAAGTGTAAAAGGTGCCCGGTTAGAAGTGTGAAAGTCCCCGTTTAGAAGTGTAAAAGGTGCCCGTTGAGAAGTGTGAAAGTTCCCGTTTAGAAGTGTAAAAGGTGCCCGGTTAGAAGTGTGAAAGTCCCCGTTTAGAAGTGTAAAAGGTGCCCGGTTAGAAGTGTGAAAGTCCCCGTTTAGAAGTGTAAAAGGTCCCCGGTAAGAAGTGTGAAAGTCCCCGTTTAGAAGTGTAAAAGGTGCCCGGTTAGAAGTGTGAAAGTCCCCGTTTAGAAGTGTAAAAGTTGCCCGGTTAGAAGTGTGAAAGTCCCCGTTTAGAAGTGTAAAAGGTGCCCGGTTAGAAGTGTGAAAGTCCCCGTTTAGAAGTGTAAAAGGTGCCCGGTTAGAAGTGTGAAAGTCCCCGTTTAGAAGTGTAAAAGGTCCCCGTTGAGAAGTGTGAAAGTTCCCGTTTAGAAGTGTAAAAGGTGCCCGGTTAGAAGTGTGAAAGTCCCCGTTTAGAAGTGTGAAATGTCCCCGGTTAGAAGTGTGAAGGTCCCCGTTTAGAAGGGTAAAAGGTCCCGGTTAGAAGTGTGAAAGTCCCCGTTTAGAAGTGTAAAAGTTGCCCGGTTAGAAGTGTGAAAGTCCCCGTTTAGAAGTGTAAAAGGTCCAGGGTTAGAAGTGTGAAAAACCCCGTTTAGAAGTGTAAAAGGTCCCCGGTTAGAAGTGTAAAAGGTCCCCGGTTAGAAGTGTGAAAAACCCCGTTTAGAAGTGTAAAAGGTCCCCGTTTAGAAGTGTGAAAGTCCCCGTTTAGAAGTGTAAAAGGTGCCCGGTTAGAAGTGTGAAAGTCCCCGTTTAGAAGTGTAAAAGATACCCCGTTAGAACTGTGAAAGTCCCCGTTTAGACGTTTGAAAGGTGCCCGGTTAGAAGTGATAAAGTCCCCGTTTAGAAGTGTAAAAGGTGCCCGGTTAGAAGTGTGAAAGTCCCCGTTTAGAAGTGTAAAAGATGCCCCGTTAGAACTGTGAAAGTCCCCGTTTAAAAGTGTAAAAGGTCCCCGGTTAGAAGTGTGAAAGGCCCCGTTTAGAAGTGTAAAAGGTGCCCGGTTAGAAGTGTGAAAGTTCCCGTTTAGAAGTGTAAAAGGTCCCCGTTTAGAAGTGTAAAAGGTCCCCGTTGAGAAATGTGAAAGTTCCCGTTTAGAAGTGTAAAAGGTGCCCGGTTAGAAGTGTGAAAGTCCCCGTTTAGAAGTGTAAAATGTCCCCGGTTAGAAGTGTGAAGGTCCCCGTTTAGAAGGGTAAAAGGTCCCGGTTAGAAGTGTGAAAGTCCCCGTTTAGAAGTGTAAAAGTTGCCCGGTTAGAAGTGTGAAAGTCCCCGTTTAGAAGTGTAAAAGGTCCAGGGTTAGAAGTGTGAAAAACCCCGTTTAGAAGTGTA
Source organism: Sipunculus nudus (assembly GCA_026874595.1). Classification (NCBI taxonomy): domain Eukaryota; kingdom Metazoa; phylum Annelida; class Sipuncula; order Golfingiida; family Sipunculidae; genus Sipunculus; species Sipunculus nudus. The sequence goes on from CM049317.1 coordinate 3,345,848, forward strand.
AAAGGTCCCCGGTTAGAAGTGTAAAAGGTCCCCGGTTAGAAGTGTGAAAAACCCCGTTTAGAAGTGTAAAAGGTCCCCGTTTAGAAGTGTGAAAGTCCCCGTTTAGAAGTGTAAAAGGTGCCCGGTTAGAAGTGTGAAAGTCCCCGTTTAGAAGTGTAAAAGATACCCCGTTAGAACTGTGAAAGTCCCCGTTTAGACGTTTGAAAGGTGCCCGGTTAGAAGTGATAAAGTCCCCGTTTAGAAGTGTAAAAGGTGCCCGGTTAGAAGTGTGAAAGTCCCCGTTTAGAAGTGTAAAAGATGCCCCGTTAGAACTGTGAAAGTCCCCGTTTAAAAGTGTAAAAGGTCCCCGGTTAGAAGTGTGAAAGGCCCCGTTTAGAAGTGTAAAAGGTGCCCGGTTAGAAGTGTGAAAGTTCCCGTTTAGAAGTGTAAAAGGTCCCCGGTTAGAAGTGTGAAAGTTCCCGTTTGAAGTGTAAAAGGTGCCCGGTTAGAAGTGTGAAAGTCCCCGTTTAGAAGTGTAAAAGGTGCCCGGTTAGAAGTGTGAAAGTCCCCGTTTAGAAGTGTAAAAGGTGCCCGGTTAGAAGTGTGAAAGTCCCCGTTTAGAAGTGTAAACGGTGCCCGGTTAGAAGTGTGAACGTCCCCGTTTAGAAATGTAAAAGGTCCCCAGTTAGAAGTGTGAAAAACCCCGTTTAGAAGTGTAAAAGGTCCCCGGTTAGAAGTGTGAAAGTCCCCGTTTAGAAGTGTAAAAGTTGCCCGGTTAGAAGTGTGAAAGTCCCCTATTAGAAGTGTAAAAGGTCCCCGGTTAGAAGTGTGAAGGTCCCCGTTTAGAAGGGTAAAAGGTCCCCGGTTAGAAGTGTGAAAGTCCCCGTTTAGAAGTGTAAAAGTTGCCCGGTTAGAAGTGTGAAAGTCCCCGTTTAGAAGTGTAAAAGGTGCCCGGATAGAAGTGTGAAAGTCCCCGTTTAGAAGTGTAAAAGGTGCCCGGTTAGAAGTGTGAAAGTCCCCGTTTAGAAGTGTAAAAGGTCCCCGGTTAGAAGTGTGAAGGTCCCCGTTTAGAAGGGTAAAAGGTCCCCGGTTAGAAGTGTGAAAGTCCCCGTTTAGAAGTGTAAAAGTTGCCCGGTTAGAAGTGTTAAAGTCCCCGTTTAGAAGTGTAAAAGGTGCCCGGTTAGAAGTGTGAAAGTCCCCGTTTAGAAGTGTAAAAGGTGCCCGGTTAGAAGTGTGAAAGTCCCCGTTTAGAAGTGTAAAAGGTCCCCGGTTAGAAGTGTGAAAGTCCCCGTTTAGAAGTGTAAGAGGTCCCCGGTTAGAAGTGTGAAAGTCCCCGTTTAGAAGTGTAAAAGTTGCCCGGTTAGAAGTGTGAAAGTCCCCGTTTAGAAGTGTAAAAGGTGCCCGGTTAGAAGTGTGAAAGTCCCCGTTTAGAAGTGTAAAAGGTGCCCGGTTAGAAGTGTGAAAGTCCCCGTTTAGAAGTGTAAAAGGTCCCCGTTGAGAAGTGTGAAAGTTCCCGTTTAGAAGTGTAAAAGGTGCCCGGTTAGAAGTGTGAAAGTCCCCGTTTAGAAGTGTAAAAGGTGCCCGGTTAGAAGTGTGAAAGTCCCCGTTTAGAAGTGTAAAAGGTGCCCGGTTAGAAGTGTGAAAGTCCCCGTTTAGAAGTGTAAAAGGTCCCCGTTGAGAAGTGTGAAAGTTCCCGTTTAGAAGTGTAAAAGGTGCCCGGTTAGAAGTGTGAAAGTCCCCGTTTAGAAGTGTAAAATGTCCCCGGTTAGAAGTGTGAAGGTCCCCGTTTAGAAGGGTAAAAGGTCCCGGTTAGAAGTGTGAAAGTCCCCGTTTAGAAGTGTAAAAGTTGCCCGGTTAGAAGTGTGAAAGTCCCCGTTTAGAAGTGTAAAAGGTCCCCGGTTAGAAGTGTGAAAGTCCCCGTTTAGAAGTGTAAAAGGTGCCCGGTTAGAAGTGTGAAAGTCCCCGTTTAGAAGTGTAAAAGGTCCCCGTTGAAAAGTGTGAAAGTTCCCGTTTAGAAGTGTAAAAGGGCACAGGTTAGAAGTGTGAAGGTCCCCGTTTAGAAGGGTAAAAGGTCCCCGGTTAGAAGTGTGAAAGTCCCCGTTTAGAAGTGTAAAAGTTGCCCGGTTAGAAGTGTGAAAGTCCCCGTTTAGAAGTGTAAAAGGTCCCCGGTTAGAAGTGTGAAAGTCCCCGTTTAGAAGTGTAAAAGGTGCCCGGTTTGATGTGTTAAAGTCCCCGTTTAGAAGTGTAAAAGGTCCCCGGTTAGAAGTGTGAAAAACCCCGTTTAGAAGTGTAAAAGGTGCCCGGTTAGAAGTGTGAAAGGTGCCCGGTTAGAAGTGTGAAGGTCCCCGTTTAGAAGGGTAAAAGGTCCCCGGTTAGAAGTGTGAAAGTCCCCGTTTAGAAGTGTAAAAGATGCCCGGTTAGAAGTGTGAAAGTCCCCGTTTAGAAGTGTAAAAGGTGCCCGGTTGGAAGTGTGAAAGTCCCCGTTTAGAAGTGTAAAAGGTCCCCGGTTAGAAGTGTGAAAGTCCCCGTTTAGAAGTGTAAAAGGTCCCCGGTTAGAAGTGTGAAAGTCCCCGTTTAGAAGTGTAAAAGGTGCCCGGTTAGAAGTCTGAAAGTCCCCGTTTAGAAGTGTAAAAGGTACCCGGTTAGAAGTGTGAAAGTCCCCGTTTAGAAGTGTAAAAGGTCACCGTTGAGAAGTGTGAAAGTTCCCGTTTAGAAGTGTAAAAGGTCCCCAGTTAGAAGTGTGAAAGTCCCCGTTTAGAAGTGTAAAAGGTCCCCGGTTAGAAGTGTTAAAGTCCCCGTTTAGAAGTGTGAAGGTCCCCGTTTAGAAGGGTAAAAGGTCCCCGGTTAGAAGTGTGAAAGTCCCCGTTTAGAAGTGTAAAAGTTGCCCGGTTAGAAGTGTGAAAGTCCCCGTTTAGAAGTGTAAAAGGTGCCCGGTTAGAAGTGTGAAAGTCCCCGTTTAGAAGTGTAAACGGTGCCCGGTTAGAAGTGTGAAAGTCCCCGTTTAGAAGTGTAAACGGTGCCCGGTTAGAAGTGTGAAAGTCCCCGTTTAGAAGTGTAAAAGGTCCCCGGTTAGAAGTGTGAAGGTCCCCGTTTAGAAGGGTAAAAGGTCCCCGGTTAGAAGTGTGAAAGTCCCCGTTTAGAAGTGTAAAAGTTGCCCGGTTAGAAGTGTGAAAGTCCCCGTTTAGAAGTGTAAAAGTTGCCCGGTTAGAAGTGTGAAAGTCCCCGTTTAGAAGTGTAAAAGGTGCCCGGTTAGAAGTGTGAAAGTCCCCGTTTAGAAGTGTAAAAGGTCCCCGGTTAGAAGTGTGAAAGTCCCCGTTTAGAGGTGTAAAAGGTCCCCGGTTAGAAGTGTGAAAGTCCCCGTTTAGAAGTGTAAAAGTTGCCCGGTTAGAAGTGTGAAAGTCCCCGTTTAGAAGTATAAAAGGTGCCCGGTTAGAAGTGTGAAAGTCCCCGTTTAGAAGTGTAAAAGGTGCCCGGTTAGAAGTGTGAAAGTCCCCGTTTAGAAGTGTAAAAGGTCCCCGTTGAGAAGTGTGAAAGTTCCCGTTTAGAAGTGTAAAAGGTGCCCGGTTAGAAGTGTGAAAGTCCCCGTTTAGAAGTGTAAAAGGTGCCCGGTTAGAAGTGTGAAAGTCCCCGTTTAGAAGTGTAAAAGGTTCCCGGTTAGAAGTGTGAAAGTCCCCGTTTAGAAGTGTAAAAGGTCCCCGTTGAGAAGTGTGAAAGTTCCCGTTTAGAAGTGTAAAAGGTGCCCGGTTAGAAGTGTGAAAGTCCCCGTTTAGAAGTGTAAAATGTCCCCGGTTAGAAGTGTGAAGGTCCCCGTTTAGAAGGGTAAAAGGTCCCGGTTAGAAGTGTGAAAGTCCCCGTTTAGAAGTGTAAAAGTTGCCCGGTTAGAAGTGTGAAAGTCCCCGTTTAGAAGTGTAAAAGGTCCCCGGTTAGAAGTGTGAAAGTCCCCGTTTAGAAGTGTAAAAGGTGCCCGGTTAGAAGTGTGAAAGTCCCCGTTTAGAAGTGTAAAAGGTCCCCGTTGAGAAGTGTGAAAGTTCCCGTTTAGAAGTGTAAAAGGGCACAGGTTAGAAGTGTGAAGGTCCCCGTTTAGAAGGGTAAAAGGTCCCCGGTTAGAAGTGTGAAAGTCCCCGTTTAGAAGTGTAAAAGTTGCCCGGTTAGAAGTGTGAAAGTCCCCGTTTAGAAGTGTAAAAGGTCCCTGGTTAGAAGTGTGAAAGTCCCCGTTTAGAAGTGTAAAAGGTGCCAGGTTAGATGTGTTAAAGTCCCCGTTTAGAAGTGTAAAAGGTCCCCGGTTAGAAGTGTGAAAAACCCCGTTTAGAAGTGTAAAAGGTGCCCGGTTAGAAGTGTGAAAGGTGCCCGGTTAGAAGTGTGAAGGTCCCCGTTTAGAAGGGTAAAAGGTCCCCGGTTAGAAGTGTGAAAGTCCCCGTTTAGAAGTGTAAAAGATGCCCGGTTAGAAGTGTGAAAGTCCCCGTTTAGAAGTGTAAAAGGTGCCCGGTTGGAAGTGTGAAAGTCCCCGTTTAGAAGTGTAAAAGGTCCCCGGTTAGAAGTGTGAAAGTCCCCGTTTAGAAGTGTAAAAGGTGCCCGGTTAGAAGTCTGAAAGTCCCCGTTTAGAAGTGTAAAAGGTACCCGGTTAGAAGTGTGAAAGTCCCCGTTTAGAAGTGTAAAAGGTCACCGTTGAGAAGTGTGAAAGTTCCCGTTTAGAAGTGTAAAAGGTCCCCAGTTAGAAGTGTGAAAGTCCCCGTTTAGAAGTGTAAAAGGTCCCCGGTTAGAAGTGTTAAAGTCCCCGTTTAGAAGTGTAAAAGGTCCCCGGTCAGAAGTGTGAAAGTCCCCGTTTAAAAGTGTAAAAGGTCCCCGGTTAGAAGTGTTAAAGTCCCCGTTTAGAAGTGTAAAAGGTCCCCGGTTAGAAGTGTGAAAGTCCCCGTTTAAAAGTGTAAAAGGTCCCCGGTTAGAAGTGTTAAAGTCCCCGTTTAGAAGTGTAGAAGGTCCCCGGTCAGAAGTGTGAAAGTCCCCGTTTAAAAGTGTAAAAGGTCCCCGGTTAGAAGTGTTAAAGTCCCCGTTTAGAAGTGTAAAAGGTCCCCGGTTAGAAGTGTGAAAGTCCCCGTTTAAAAGTGTAAAAGGTCCCCGGTTAGAAGTGTTAAAGTCCCCGTTTAGAAGTGTAAAAGGTCCCCGGTCAGAAGTGTGAAAGTCCCCGTTTAAAAGTGTAAAAGGTCCCCGGTTAGAAGTGTTAAAGTCCCCGTTTAGAAGTGTAAAAGGTCCCCGGTTAGAAGTGTAAAAGTCCCCGTTTAAAAGTGTAAAAGGTCCCCGTTTAGAAGTGTGAAAGTCCCCGTTTAGAAGTGTAAAAGGTCTCCGGTTAGAAGTGTGAAAGTCCCCGTTTAGAAGTGTAAAAGTTCCCCGGTTAAAAGTGTGAAAGTCCCGTTTAGAAGTGTAAAAGATCCCCGGTTAGAAGTGTAAAAGGCCCCGTTTAGAAGTGTAAAAGGTCCCCGGTTAGAAGTGTGAAAGTCCCCGTTTAGAAGTGTAAAAGGTCCCCGGTTAGAAGTGTGAAAAACCCCGTTTAGAAGTGTAAAAGGTCCCCGGTTAGAAGTGTGAAGGTCCCCGTTTAGAAGGGTAAAAGGTCCCCGGTTAGAAGTGTGAAAGTCCCCGTTTAGAAGTGTAAAAGGTGCCCGGTTAGAAGTGTGAAAGTCCCCGTTTAGAAGTGTAAAAGGTCCCCGGTAAGAAGTGTGAAAGTCCCCATTTAGAAGTGTAAAAGGTCCCCGTTAGAAGTGTGAAAGTCCCCGTTTAGAAGTGTAAAAGGTCCCCGGTTAGAAGTGTGAAGGTCCCCGTTTAGAAGGGTAAAAGGTCTCCGGTTAGAAGTGTGAAAGTCCCCGTTTAGAAGTGTAAAAGGTCCCCGGTTAGAAGTGCGAAAGTCCCCGTTTAGAAGTGTAAAAGGTCCCCGGTTAGAAGTGTTAAAGTCCCCGTTTAGAAGTGTAAAAGGTCCCCGGTTAGAAGTGCCAAAGTCCCCGTTTAGAAGTGTAAAAGGTCCCCGGTTAGAAGTGCGGAAGTCCCCGTTTAGAAATGTAAAAGGTCCCCGGTTAGAAGTGTGAAAGTTCCCGTTTAGAAGTGTAAAAGGTGCCCGGTTAGAAGTGTGAAAGTCCCCGTTTAGAAGTGTAAAAGGTCCCCGGTTAGAAGTGTGAAAGTCCCCGTTTTCAAGTGTAAAAGGTCCCCGGTTAGAAGTGCGAAAGCCCCCGTTTAGAAGTGTAAAAGGTCCCCGGTTAAAAGTGTGAAAGTCCCCGTTTAGAAGTGTAAAAGATGCCCCGTTAGAACTGTGAAAGTCCCCGTTTAGAAGTGTAAAATTTCCCCGGTTAGAAGGGGAAAAGCTCCCCCGTAAGAAGTATAAAAGGCTCCCGCTTAGAAGGGGAAAAGCTCCCCCGTAAGAAGAATAAAAGGCTCCCGCATTCAGAGTGTGAAATTCAATGGTTCCCGATTAGAAGTGTGAAAGTCCTCGTTTAGAAGTGTAAAAGGTCCCCGTTTAGAAGTGTAAAAGGTCCCCGGTTAGAAGTGTGAAAAACCCCGTTTAGAAGTGTAAAAGGTCCCCGGTTAGAAGTGTGAAAGTCCCCGTTTAGAAGTGTAAAAGGTGCCCGTTTAGAAGTGTGATATCCCCGTTTAGAAGTGTAAAAGGTGCCCGGTTAGAAGTGTGAAAGTCCCCGTTTAGAAGTGTAAAAGGTCCCCGGTTAGAAGTGTGAAAAACCCCGTTTAGAAGTGTAAAAGGTCCCCGGTTAGAAGTGTGAAAGTCCCCGTTTAGAAGTGTAAAAGGTCCCCGGTTAGAAGTGTGAAAGTCCCCGTTTAGAAGTGTAAAAGGTGCCCGGTTAGAAGTGTGAAAGTCCCCGTTCAGAAGTGTAAAAGGTCCCCGGTTAGAAGTGTGAAAAACCCCGTTTAGAAGTGTAAAAGGTGCCCGGTTAGAAGTGTGAAAGTCCCCGTTTAGAAGTGTAAAAGGTGCCCGTTGAGAAGTGTGAAAGTTCCCGTTTAGAAGTGTAAAAGGTGCCCGGTTAGAAGTGTGAAAGTCCCCGTTTAGAAGTGTAAAAGGTGCCCGGTTAGAAGTGTGAAAGTCCCCGTTCAGAAGTGTAAAAGGTGCCCGGTTAGAAGTGTGAAAGTCCCCGTTTAGAAGTGTAAAAGGTCCCCGGTTAGAAGTGTGAAAGTTCCCGTTTGAAGTGTAAAAGGTGCCCGGTTAGAAGTGTGAAAGTCCCCGTTTAGAAGTGTAAAAGGTGCCCAGTTAGAAGTGTGAAAGTCCCCGTTTAGAAGTGTAAAAGGTGCCCGGTTAGAAGTGTGAAAGTCCCCGTTTAGAAGTGTAAAAGGTGCCCGGTTAGAAGTGTGAAAGTCCCCGTTTAGAAGTGTAAAAGGTCCCCGGTTAGAAGTGTGAAAAACCCCGTTTAGAAGTGTAAAAGGTCCCCGGTTAGAAGTGTGAAAGTCCCCGTTTAGAAGTGTAAAAGGTGCCCGGTTAGAAGTGTGAAAGTCCCCGTTTAGAAGTGTAAAAGGTCCCCGGTTAGAAGTGTGAAGGTCCCCGTTTAGAAGGGTAAAAGGTCCCCGGTTAGAAGTGCGAAAGTCCCCGTTTAGAAGTGTAAAAGTTGCCCGGTTAGAAGTGTGAAAGTCCCCCTTTAGAAGTGTAAAAGGTGCCCGGTTAGAAGTGTGAAAGTCCCCGTTTAGAAGTGTAAATGGTGCCCGGTTAGAAGTGTGAAAGTCCCCGTTTAGAAGTGTAAAAGGTCCCCGTTGAGAAGTGTGAAAGTTCCCTTTTAGAAGTGTAAAAGGTGGCCGGTTAGAAGTGTGAAAGTCCCCGTTTAGAAGTGTAAAAGGTGCCCGGTTAGAAGTGTGAAAGTCCCCGTTTAGAAGTGTAAAAGGTGCCCGGTTAGAAGTGTGAAAGTCCCCGTTTAGAAGTGTAAAAGGTCCCCGTTGAGAAGTGTGAAAGTTCCCGTTTAGAAGTGTAAAAGGTCCCCGGTTAGAAGTGTGAAAGTCCCCGTTTAGAAGTGTAAAATGTCCCCGGTTAGAAGTGTGAAGGTCCCCGTTTAGAAGGGTAAAAGGTGCCCGGTTAGAAGTGTGAAAGTCCCCGTTTAGAAGTGTAAAAGTTGCCCGGTTAGAAGTGTGAAAGTCCCCGTTTAGAAGTGTAAAAGGTCCCCGGTTAGAAGTGTGAAAGTCCCCGTTTAGAAGTGTAAAAGGTGCCCGGTTAGAAGTGTGAAAGTCCCCGTTTAGAAGTGTAAAAGGTCCCCGTTGAGAAGTGTGAAAGTCCCCGTTTAGAAGTGTAAAAGATGTCCCGTTAGAACTGTGAAAGTCCCCGTTTAGAAGTGTAAAATTTCCCCGGTTAGAAGGGGAAAAGCTACCCCGTAAGAAGTATAAAAGGCTCCCGCATTCAGAGTGTGAAATTCAATGGTTCCCGATTAGAAGTGTGAAAGTCCCCGTTTAGAAGTGTAAAAGGTCCCCGTTTAGAAGTGTAAAAGGTCCCCGGTTAGAAGTGTGAAAAACCCCGTTTAGAAGTGTAAAAGGGCCCCGGTTAGAAGTGTGAAAGTCCCCGTTTAGAAGTGTAAAAGGTCCCCGGTTAGAAGTGTGAAAGTCCCCGTTTAGAAGTGTAAAATGTCCCCGGTTAGAAGTGTGAAGGTCCCCGTTTACAATGGTAAAAGGTGCCAGGTTAGAAGTGTGAAAGTCCCCGTTTAGAAGTGTAAAAGTTGCCCGGTTAGAAGTGTGAAAGTCCCCGTTTAGAAGTGTAAAAGGTGCCCGGTTAGAAGTGTGAAAGTCCCCGTTTAGAAGTGTAAAAGGTCCCCGGTTAGAAGTGTGAAAGTCCCCGTTTAGAAGTGTAAAAGGTCCCCGGTTAGAAGTGTGAAAGTCCCCGTTTAGAAGTGTAAAAGTTGCCCGGTTAGAAGTGTGAAAGTCCCCGTTTAGAAGTATAAAAGGTGCCCGGTTAGAAGTGTGAAAGTCCCCGTTTAGAAGTGTAAAAGGTGCCCGGTTAGAAGTGTGAAAGTCCCCGTTTAGAAGTGTAAAAGGTCCCCGTTGAGAAGTGTGAAAGTTCCCGTTTAGAAGTGTAAAAGGTGCCCGGTTAGAAGTGTGAAAGTCCCCGTTTAGAAGTGTAAAAGGTGCCCGGTTAGAAGTGTGAAAGTCCCCGTTTAGAAGTGTAAAAGGTTCCCGGTTAGAAGTGTGAAAGTCCCCGTTTAGAAGTGTAAAAGGTCCCCGTTGAGAAGTGTGAAAGTTCCCGTTTAGAAGTGTAAAAGGTGCCCGGTTAGAAGTGTGAAAGTCCCCGTTTAGAAGTGTAAAATGTCCCCGGTTAGAAGTGTGAAGGTCCCCGTTTAGAAGGGTAAAAGGTCCCGGTTAGAAGTGTGAAAGTCCCCGTTTAGAAGTGTAAAAGTTGCCCGGTTAGAAGTGTGAAAGTCCCCGTTTAGAAGTGTAAAAGGTCCCCGGTTAGAAGTGTGAAAGTCCCCGTTTAGAAGTGTAAAAGGTGCCCGGTTAGAAGTGTGAAAGTCCCCGTTTAGAAGTGTAAAAGGTCCCCGTTGAGAAGTGTGAAAGTTCCCGTTTAGAAGTGTAAAAGGGCACAGGTTAGAAGTGTGAAGGTCCCCGTTTAGAAGGGTAAAAGGTCCCCGGTTAGAAGTGTGAAAGTCCCCGTTTAGAAGTGTAAAAGTTGCCCGGTTAGAAGTGTGAAAGTCCCCGTTTAGAAGTGTAAAAGGTCCCTGGTTAGAAGTGTGAAAGTCCCCGATTAGAAGTGTAAAAGGTGCCAGGTTAGATGTGTTAAAGTCCCCGTTTAGAAGTGTAAAAGGTCCCCGGTTAGAAGTGTGAAAAACCCCGTTTAGAAGTGTAAAAGGTGCCCGGTTAGAAGTGTGAAAGGTGCCCGGTTAGAAGTGTGAAGGTCCCCGTTTAGAAGGGTAAAAGGTCCCCGGTTAGAAGTGTGAAAGTCCCCGTTTAGAAGTGTAAAAGATGCCCGGTTAGAAGTGTGAAAGTCCCCGTTTAGAAGTGTAAAAGGTGCCCGGTTGGAAGTGTGAAAGTCCCCGTTTAGAAGTGTAAAAGGTCCCCGGTTAGAAGTGTGAAAGTCCCCGTTTAGAAGTGTAAAAGGTGCCCGGTTAGAAGTCTGAAAGTCCCCGTTTAGAAGTGTAAAAGGTACCCGGTTAGAAGTGTGAAAGTCCCCGTTTAGAAGTGTAAAAGGTCACCGTTGAGAAGTGTGAAAGTTCCCGTTTAGAAGTGTAAAAGGTCCCCAGTTAGAAGTGTGAAAGTCCCCGTTTAGAAGTGTAAAAGGTCCCCGGTTAGAAGTGTTAAAGTCCCCGTTTAGAAGTGTAAAAGGTCCCCGGTCAGAAGTGTGAAAGTCCCCGTTTAGAAGTGTAAAAGGTGCCCAGTTAGAAGTGTGAAAGTCCCCGTTTAGAAGTGTAAAAGGTACCCGGTTAGAAGTGTGAAAGTCCCCGTTTAGAAGTGTAAAAGGTCCCCGGTTAGAAGTGTGAAAGTCCCCGTTTAGAAGTGTAAAAGGTGCCCGGTTAGAAGTGTGAAAGTCCCCGTTCAGAAGTGTAAAAGGTCCCCGGTTAGAAGTGTGAAAAACCCCGTTTAGAAGTGTAAAAGGTGCCCGGTTAGAAGTGTGAAAGTCCCCGTTTAGAAGTGTAAAAGGTGCCCGTTGAGAAGTGTGAAAGTTCACGTTTAGAAGTGTAAAAGGTGCCCGGTTAGAAGTGTGAAAGTCCCCGTTTAGAAGTGTAAAAGGACCCCGGTTAGAAGTGTGAAAGTCCCCGTTTAGAAGTGTAAAAGGTGCCCGGTTAGAAGTGTGAAAGTCCCCGTTTAGAAGTGTAAAAGGTCCCCGGTTAGAAGTGTGAAAGTTCCCGTTTGAAGTGTAAAAGGTGCCCGGTTAGAAGTGTGAAAGTCCCCGTTTAGAAGTGTAAAAGGTGCCCAGTTAGAAGTGTGAAAGTCCCCGTTTAGAAGTGTAAAAGGTGCCCGGTTAGAAGTGTGAAAGTCCCCGTTTAGAAGTGTAAAAGGTGCCCGGTTAGAAGTGTGAAAGTCCCCGTTTAGAAGTGTAAAAGGTCCCCGGTTAGAAGTGTGAAAAACCCCGTTTAGAAGTGTAAAAGGTCCCCGGTTAGAAGTGTGAAAGTCCCCGTTTAGAAGTGTAAAAGGTGCCCGGTTAGAAGTGTGAAAGTCCCCGTTTAGAAGTGTAAAAGGTCCCCGGTTAGAAGTGTGAAGGTCCCCGTTTAGAAGGGTAAAAGGTCCCCGGTTAGAAGTGCGAAAGTCCCCGTTTAGAAGTGTAAAAGTTGCCCGGTTAGAAGTGTGAAAGTCCCCCTTTAGAAGTGTAAAAGGTGCCCGGTTAGAAGTGTGAAAGTCCCCGTTTAGAAGTGTAAATGGTGCCCGGTTAGAAGTGTGAAAGTCCCCGTTTAGAAGTGTAAAAGGTCCCCGTTGAGAAGTGTGAAAGTTCCCTTTTAGAAGTGTAAAAGGTGGCCGGTTAGAAGTGTGAAAGTCCCCGTTTAGAAGTGTAAAAGGTGCCCGGTTAGAAGTGTGAAAGTCCCCGTTTAGAAGTGTAAAAGGTGCCCGGTTAGAAGTGTGAAAGTCCCCGTTTAGAAGTGTAAAAGGTCCCCGTTGAGAAGTGTGAAAGTTCCCGTTTAGAAGTGTAAAAGGTCCCCGGTTAGAAGTGTGAAAGTCCCCGTTTGGAAGTGTAAAATGTCCCCGGTTAGAAGTGTGAAGGTCCCCGTTTAGAAGGGTAAAAGGTGCCCGGTTAGAAGTGTGAAAGTCCCCGTTTAGAAGTGTAAAAGTTGCCCGGTTAGAAGTGTGAAAGTCCCCGTTTAGAAGTGTAAAAGGTCCCCGGTTAGAAGTGTGAAAGTCCCCGTTTAGAAGTGTAAAAGGTGCCCGGTTAGAAGTGTGAAAGTCCCCGTTTAGAAGTGTAAAAGGTCCCCGTTGAGAAGTGTGAAAGTCCCCGTTTAGAAGTGTAAAAGATGTCCCGTTAGAACTGTGAAAGTCCCCGTTTAGAAGTGTAAAATTTCCCCGGTTAGAAGGGGAAAAGCTACCCCGTAAGAAGTATAAAAGGCTCCCGCATTCAGAGTGTGAAATTCAATGGTTCCCGATTAGAAGTGTGAAAGTCCCCGTTTAGAAGTGTAAAAGGTCCCCGTTTAGAAGTGTAAAAGGTCCCCGGTTAGAAGTGTGAAAAACCCCGTTTAGAAGTGTAAAAGGGCCCCGGTTAGAAGTGTGAAAGTCCCCGTTTAGAAGTGTAAAAGGTCCCCGGTTAGAAGTGTGAAAGTCCCCGTTTAGAAGTGTAAAATGTCCCCGGTTAGAAGTGTGAAGGTCCCCGTTTAGAATGGTAAAAGGTGCCAGGTTAGAAGTGTGAAAGTCCCCGTTTAGAAGTGTAAAAGTTGCCCGGTTAGAAGTGTGAAAGTCCCCGTTTAGAAGTGTAAAAGGTGCCCGGTTAGAAGTGTGAAAGTCCCCGTTTAGAAGTGTAAAAGGTCCCCGGTTAGAAGTGTGAAAGTCCCCGTTTAGAAGTGTAAAAGGTCCCCGGTTAGAAGTGTGAAAGTCCCCGTTTAGAAGTGTAAAAGTTGCCCGGTTAGAAGTGTGAAAGTCCCCGTTTAGAAGTATAAAAGGTGCCCGGTTAGAAGTGTGAAAGTCCCCGTTTAGAAGTGTAAAAGGTGCCCGGTTAGAAGTGTGAAAGTCCCCGTTTAGAAGTGTAAAAGGTCCCCGTTGAGAAGTGTGAAAGTTCCCGTTTAGAAGTGTAAAAGGTGCCCGGTTAGAAGTGTGAAAGTCCCCGTTTAGAAGTGTAAAAGGTGCCCGGTTAGAAGTGTGAAAGTCCCCGTTTAGAAGTGTAAAAGGTTCCCGGTTAGAAGTGTGAAAGTCCCCGTTTAGAAGTGTAAAAGGTCCCCGTTGAGAAGTGTGAAAGTTCCCGTTTAGAAGTGTAAAAGGTGCCCGGTTAGAAGTGTGAAAGTCCCCGTTTAGAAGTGTAAAATGTCCCCGGTTAGAAGTGTGAAGGTCCCCGTTTAGAAGGGTAAAAGGTCCCGGTTAGAAGTGTGAAAGTCCCCGTTTAGAAGTGTAAAAGTTGCCCGGTTAGAAGTGTGAAAGTCCCCGTTTAGAAGTGTAAAAGGTCCCCGGTTAGAAGTGTGAAAGTCCCCGTTTAGAAGTGTAAAAGGTGCCCGGTTAGAAGTGTGAAAGTCCCCGTTTAGAAGTGTAAAAGGTCCCCGTTGAGAAGTGTGAAAGTTCCCGTTTAGAAGTGTAAAAGGGCACAGGTTAGAAGTGTGAAGGTCCCCGTTTAGAAGGGTAAAAGGTCCCCGGTTAGAAGTGTGAAAGTCCCCGTTTAGAAGTGTAAAAGTTGCCCGGTTAGAAGTGTGAAAGTCCCCGTTTAGAAGTGTAAAAGGTCCCTGGTTAGAAGTGTGAAAGTCCCCGTTTAGAAGTGTAAAAGGTGCCAGGTTAGATGTGTTAAAGTCCCCGTTTAGAAGTGTAAAAGGTCCCCGGTTAGAAGTGTGAAAAACCCCGTTTAGAAGTGTAAAAGGTGCCCGGTTAGAAGTGTGAAAGGTGCCCGGTTAGAAGTGTGAAGGTCCCCGTTTAGAAGGGTAAAAGGTCCCCGGTTAGAAGTGTGAAAGTCCCCGTTTAGAAGTGTAAAAGATGCCCGGTTAGAAGTGTGAAAGTCCCCGTTTAGAAGTGTAAAAGGTGCCCGGTTGGAAGTGTGAAAGTCCCCGTTTAGAAGTGTAAAAGGTCCCCGGTTAGAAGTGTGAAAGTCCCCGTTTAGAAGTGTAAAAGGTGCCCGGTTAGAAGTCTGAAAGTCCCCGTTTAGAAGTGTAAAAGGTACCCGGTTAGAAGTGTGAAAGTCCCCGTTTAGAAGTGTAAAAGGTCACCGTTGAGAAGTGTGAAAGTTCCCGTTTAGAAGTGTAAAAGGTCCCCAGTTAGAAGTGTGAAAGTCCCCGTTTAGAAGTGTAAAAGGTCCCCGGTTAGAAGTGTTAAAGTCCCCGTTTAGAAGTGTAAAAGGTCCCCGGTCAGAAGTGTGAAAGTCCCCGTTTAAAAGTGTAAAAGGTCCCCGGTTAGAAGTGTTAAAGTCCCCGTTTAGAAGTGTAAAAGGTCCCCGGTTAGAAGTGTGAAAGTCCCCGTTTAAAAGTGTAAAAGGTCCCCGGTTAGAAGTGTTAAAGTCCCCGTTTAGAAGTGTAGAAGGTCCCCGGTCAGAAGTGTGAAAGTCCCCGTTTAAAAGTGTAAAAGGTCCCCGGTTAGAAGTGTTAAAGTCCCCGTTTAGAAGTGTAAAAGGTCCCCGGTTAGAAGTGTGAAAGTCCCCGTTTAAAAGTGTAAAAGGTCCCCGGTTAGAAGTGTTAAAGTCCCCGTTTAGAAGTGTAAAAGGTCCCCGGTCAGAAGTGTGAAAGTCCCCGTTTAAAAGTGTAAAAGGTCCCCGGTTAGAAGTGTTAAAGTCCCCGTTTAGAAGTGTAAAAGGTCCCCGGTTAGAAGTGTAAAAGTCCCCGTTTAAAAGTGTAAAAGGTCCCCGTTTAGAAGTGTGAAAGTCCCCGTTTAGAAGTGTAAAAGGTCTCCGGTTAGAAGTGTGAAAGTCCCCGTTTAGAAGTGTAAAAGTTCCCCGGTTAAAAGTGTGAAAGTCCCGTTTAGAAGTGTAAAAGATCCCCGGTTAGAAGTGTAAAAGGCCCCGTTTAGAAGTGTAAAAGGTCCCCGGTTAGAAGTGTGAAAGTCCCCGTTTAGAAGTGTAAAAGGTCCCCGGTTAGAAGTGTGAAAAACCCCGTTTAGAAGTGTAAAAGGTCCCCGGTTAGAAGTGTGAAGGTCCCCGTTTAGAAGGGTAAAAGGTCCCCGGTTAGAAGTGTGAAAGTCCCCGTTTAGAAGTGTAAAAGGTGCCCGGTTAGAAGTGTGAAAGTCCCCGTTTAGAAGTGTAAAAGGTCCCCGGTTAGAAGTGTGAAAGTCCCCATTTAGAAGTGTAAAAGGTCCCCGTTAGAAGTGTGAAAGTCCCCGTTTAGAAGTGTAAAAGGTCCCCGGTTAGAAGTGTGAAAAACCCCGTTTAGAAGTGTAAAAGGTCCCCGGTTAGAAGTGTGAAAGTCCCCGTTTAGAAGTGTAAAAGGTGCCCGTTTAGAAGTGTGAAATCCCCGTTTAGAAGTGTAAAAGGTGCCCGGTTAGAAGTGTGAAAGTCCCCGTTTAGAAGTGTAAAAGGTCCCCGGTTAGAAGTGTGAAAAACCCCGTTTAGAAGTGTAAAAGGTCCCCGGTTAGAAGTGTGAAAGTCCCCGTTTAGAAGTGTAAAAGGTCCCCGGTTAGAAGTGTGAAAGTCCCCGTTTAGAAGTGTAAAAGGTGCCCGGTTAGAAGTGTGAAAGTCCCCGTTCAGAAGTGTAAAAGGTCCCCGGTTAGAAGTGTGAAAAACCCCGTTTAGAAGTGTAAAAGGTGCCCGGTTAGAAGTGTGAAAGTCCCCGTTTAGAAGTGTAAAAGGTGCCCGTTGAGAAGTGTGAAAGTTCCCGTTTAGAAGTGTAAAAGGTGCCCGGTTAGAAGTGTGAAAGTCCCCGTTTAGAAGTGTAAAAGGACCCCGGTTAGAAGTGTGAAAGTCCCCGTTTAGAAGTGTAACTGGTGCCCGGTTAGAAGTGTGAAAGTCCCCGTTTAGAAGTGTAAAAGGTCCCCGGTTAGAAGTGTGAAAGTTCCCGTTTGAAGTGTAAAAGGTGCCCGGTTAGAAGTGTGAAAGTCCCCGTTTAGAAGTGTAAAAGGTGCCCGGTTAGAAGTGTGAAAGTCCCCGTTTAGAAGTGTAAAAGGTGCCCGGTTAGAAGTGTGAAAGTCCCCGTTTAGAAGTGTAAAAGGTGCCCGGTTAGAAGTGTGAAAGTCCCCGTTTAGAAGTGTAAAAGGTCCCCGGTTAGAAGTGTGAAAAACCCCGTTTAGAAGTGTAAAAGGTCCCCGGTTAGAAGTGTGAAAGTCCCCGTTTAGAAGTGTAAAAGGTGCCCGGTTAGAAGTGTGAAAGTCCCCGTTTAGAAGTGTAAAAGGTCCCCGGTTAGAAGTGTGAAGGTCCCCGTTTAGAAGGGTAAAAGGTCCCCGGTTAGAAGTGCGAAATTCCCCGTTTAGAAGTGTAAAAGTTGCCCGGTTAGAAGTGTGAAAGTCCCCGTTTAGAAGTGTAAAAGGTCCCCGGTTAGAAGTGTGAAAGTCCCCGTTTAGAAGTGTAAAAGGTGCCCGGTTAGAAGTGTGAAAGTCCCCGTTTAGAAGTGTAAAAGGTCCCCGTTGAGAAGTGTGAAAGTCCCCGTTTAGAAGTGTAAAAGATGTCCCGTTAGAACTGTGAAAGTCCCCGTTTAGAAGTGTAAAATTTCCCCGGTTAGAAGGGGAAAAGCTACCCCGTAAGAAGTATAAAAGGCTCCCGCATTCAGAGTGTGAAATTCAATGGTTCCCGATTAGAAGTGTGAAAGTCCCCGTTTAGAAGTGTAAAAGGTCCCCGTTTAGAAGTGTAAAAGGTCCCCAGTTAGAAGTGTGAAAAACCCCGTTTAGAAGTGTAAAAGGGCCCCGGTTAGAAGTGTGAAAGTCCCCGTTTAGAAGTGTAAAAGGTCCCCGGTTAGAAGTGTGAAAGTCCCCGTTTAGAAGTGTAAAATGTCCCCGGTTAGAAGTGTGAAGGTCCCCGTTTAGAATGGTAAAAGGTGCCAGGTTAGAAGTGTGAAAGTCCCCGTTTAGAAGTGTAAAAGTTGCCCGGTTAGAAGTGTGAAAGTCCCCGTTTAGAAGTGTAAAAGGTCCCCGGTTAGAAGTGTGAAAGTCCCCGTTTTGAAGTGTAAAAGGTCCCCGGTTAGAAGTGCGAAAGTTCCCGTTAAGAAGTGTAAAAGGTCCCCGGATAAAAGTGTGAAAGTCCCCGTTTAGAAGTGTAAAAGATGTCCCGTTAGAACTGTGAAAGTCCCCGTTTAGAAGTGTAAAATTTCCCCGGTTAGAAGGGGAAAAGCTACCCCGTAAGAAGTATAAAAGGCTCCCGCATTCAGAGTGTGAAATTCAATGGTTCCCGATTAGAAGTGTGAAAGTCCCCGTTTAGAAGTGTAAAAGGTCCCCGTTTAGAAGTGTAAAAGGTCCCCGGTTAGAAGTGTGAAAAACCCCGTTTAGAAGTGTAAAAGGGCCCCGGTTAGAAGTGTGAAAGTCCCCGTTTAGAAGTGTAAAAGGTCCCCGGTTAGAAGTGTGAAAGTCCCCGTTTAGAAGTGTAAAATGTCCCCGGTTAGAAGTGTGAAGGTCCCCGTTTAGAATGGTAAAAGGTGCCAGGTTAGAAGTGTGAAAGTCCCCGTTTAGAAGTGTAAAAGTTGCCCGGTTAGAAGTGTGAAAGTCCCCGTTTAGAAGTGTAAAAGGTCCCCGGTTAGAAGTGTGAAAGTCCCCGTTTTGAAGTGTAAAAGGTCCCCGGTTAGAAGTGCGAAAGTTCCCGTTAAGAAGTGTAAAAGGTCCCCGGTTAGAAGTGTGAAAGTCCCCGTTTAGAAGTGTAAAATGTCCCCGGTTAGAAGTGTGAAGGTCCCCGTTTAGAATGGTAAAAGGTGCCAGGTTAGAAGTGTGAAAGTCCCCGTTTAGAAGTGTAAAAGTTGCCCGGTTAGAAGTGTGAAAGTCCCCGTTTAGAAGTGTAAAAGGTCCCCGGTTAGAAGTGTGAAAGTCCCCGTTTTGAAGTGTAAAAGGTCCCCGGTTAGAAGTGCGAAAGTTCCCGTTAAGAAGTGTAAAAGGTCCCCGGATAAAAGTGTGAAAGTCCCCGTTTAGAAGTGTAAAAGATGTCCCGTTAGAACTGTGAAAGTCCCCGTTTAGAAGTGTAAAATTTCCCCGGTTAGAAGGGGAAAAGCTACCCCGTAAGAAGTATAAAAGGCTCCCGCATTCAGAGTGTGAAATTCAATGGTTCCCGATTAGAAGTGTGAAAGTCCCCGTTTAGAAGTGTAAAAGGTCCCCGTTTAGAAGTGTAAAAGGTCCCCGGTTAGAAGTGTGAAAAACCCCGTTTAGAAGTGTAAAAGGGCCCCGGTTAGAAGTGTGAAAGTCCCCGTTTAGAAGTGTAAAAGGTCCCCGGTTAGAAGTGTGAAAGTCCCCGTTTAGAAGTGTAAAATGTCCCCGGTTAGAAGTGTGAAGGTCCCCGTTTAGAATGGTAAAAGGTGCCAGGTTAGAAGTGTGAAAGTCCCCGTTTAGAAGTGTAAAAGTTGCCCGGTTAGAAGTGTGAAAGTCCCCGTTTAGAAGTGTAAAAGGTCCCCGGTTAGAAGTGTGAAAGTCCCCGTTTTGAAGTGTAAAAGGTCCCCGGTTAGAAGTGCGAAAGTTCCCGTTAAGAAGTGTAAAAGGTCCCCGGATAAAAGTGTGAAAGTCCCCGTTTAGAAGTGTAAAAGATGTCCCGTTAGAACTGTGAAAGTCCCCGTTTAGAAGTGTAAAATTTCCCCGGTTAGAAGGGGAAAAGCTACCCCGTAAGAAGTATAAAAGGCTCCCGCATTCAGAGTGTGAAATTCAATGGTTCCCGATTAGAAGTGTGAAAGTCCCCGTTTAGAAGTGTAAAAGGTCCCCGATTAGAAGTGTAAAAGGTCCCCGGTTAGAAGTGTGAAAAACCCCGTTTAGAAGTGTAAAAGGGCCCCGGTTAGAAGTGTGAAAGTCCCCGTTTAGAAGTGTAAAAGGTCCCCGGTTAGAAGTGTGAAAGTCCCCGTTTAGAAGTGTAAAAGGTGCCCGGTTAGAAGTGTGAAAGTCCCCGTTTAGAAGTGTAAAAGGTCCCCGGTTAGAAGTGTGAAAAACCCCGTTTAGAAGTGTAAAAGGTCCCCGGTTAGAAGTGTGAAAGTCCCCGTTTAGAAGTGTAAAAGGTGCCCGGTTAGAAGTGTGAAAGTCCCCGTTTAGAAGTGTAAAAGGTCCCCGGTTAGAAGTGTGAAGGTCCCCGTTTAGAAGGGTAAAAGGTCCCCGGTTAGAAGTGTGAAAGTCCCCGTTTAGAAGTGTAAAAGTTGCCCGGTTAGAAGTGTGAAAGTCCCCGTTTAGAAGTGTAAAAGGTGCCCGGTTAGAAGTGTGAAAGTCCCCGTTTAGAAGTGTAAAAGGTGCCCGGTTAGAAGTGTGAAAGTCCCCGTTTAGAAGTGTAAAAGGTCCCCGTTGAGAAGTGTGAAAGTTCCCGTTTAGAAGTGTAAAAGGTGCCCGGTTAGAAGTGTGAAAGTCCCCGTTTAGAAGTGTAAAAGGTGCCCGGTTAGAAGTGTGAAAGTCCCCGTTTAGAAGTGTAAAAGGTGCCCGGTTAGAAGTGTGAAAGTACCCGTTTAGAAGTGTAAAAGGTCCCCGTTGAGAAGTGTGAAAGTTCCCGTTTAGAAGTGTAAAAGGTCCCCGGTTAGAAGTGTGAAAGTCCCCGTTTAGAAGTGTAAAATGTCCCCGGTTAGAAGTGTGAAGGTCCCCGTTTAGAAGGGTAAAAGGTGCCCGGTTAGAAGTGTGAAAGTCCCCGTTTAGAAGTGTAAAAGTTGCCCGGTTAGAAGTGTGAAAGTCCCCGTTTAGAAGTGTAAAAGGTCCCCGGTTAGAAGTGTGAAAGTCCCCGTTTAGAAGTGTAAAATGTCCCCGGTTAGAAGTGTGAAGGTCCCCGTTTAGAATGGTAAAAGGTGCCAGGTTAGAAGTGTGAAAGTCCCCGTTTAGAAGTGTAAAAGTTGCCCGGTTAGAAGTGTGAAAGTCCCCGTTTAGAAGTGTAAAAGGTCCCCGGTTAGAAGTGTGAAAGTCCCCGTTTTGAAGTGTAAAAGGTCCCCGGTTAGAAGTGCGAAAGTTCCCGTTAAGAAGTGTAAAAGGTCCCCGGATAAAAGTGTGAAAGTCCCCGTTTAGAAGTGTAAAAGATGTCCCGTTAGAACTGTGAAAGTCCCCGTTTAGAAGTGTAAAATTTCCCCGGTTAGAAGGGGAAAAGCTACCCCGTAAGAAGTATAAAAGGCTCCCGCATTCAGAGTGTGAAATTCAATGGTTCCCGATTAGAAGTGTGAAAGTCCCCGTTTAGAAGTGTAAAAGGTCCCCGATTAGAAGTGTAAAAGGTCCCCGGTTAGAAGTGTGAAAAACCCCGTTTAGAAGTGTAAAAGGGCCCCGGTTAGAAGTGTGAAAGTCCCCGTTTAGAAGTGTAAAAGGTCCCCGGTTAGAAGTGTGAAAGTCCCCGTTTAGAAGTGTAAAAGGTGCCCGGTTAGAAGTGTGAAAGTCCCCGTTTAGAAGTGTAAAAGGTCCCCGGTTAGAAGTGTGAAAAACCCCGTTTAGAAGTGTAAAAGGTCCCCGGTTAGAAGTGTGAAAGTCCCCGTTTAGAAGTGTAAAAGGTGCCCGGTTAGAAGTGTGAAAGTCCCCGTTTAGAAGTGTAAAAGGTCCCCGGTTAGAAGTGTGAAGGTCCCCGTTTAGAAGGGTAAAAGGTCCCCGGTTAGAAGTGTGAAAGTCCCCGTTTAGAAGTGTAAAAGTTGCCCGGTTAGAAGTGTGAAAGTCCCCGTTTAGAAGTGTAAAAGGTGCCCGGTTAGAAGTGTGAAAGTCCCCGTTTAGAAGTGTAAAAGGTGCCCGGTTAGAAGTGTGAAAGTCCCCGTTTAGAAGTGTAAAAGGTCCCCGTTGAGAAGTGTGAAAGTTCCCGTTTAGAAGTGTAAAAGGTGCCCGGTTAGAAGTGTGAAAGTCCCCGTTTAGAAGTGTAAAAGGTGCCCGGTTAGAAGTGTGAAAGTCCCCGTTTAGAAGTGTAAAAGGTGCCCGGTTAGAAGTGTGAAAGTACCCGTTTAGAAGTGTAAAAGGTCCCCGTTGAGAAGTGTGAAAGTTCCCGTTTAGAAGTGTAAAAGGTCCCCGGTTAGAAGTGTGAAAGTCCCCGTTTAGAAGTGTAAAATGTCCCCGGTTAGAAGTGTGAAGGTCCCCGTTTAGAAGGGTAAAAGGTGCCCGGTTAGAAGTGTGAAAGTCCCCGTTTAGAAGTGTAAAAGTTGCCCGGTTAGAAGTGTGAAAGTCCCCGTTTAGAAGTGTAAAAGGTCCCCGGTTAGAAGTGTGAAAGTCCCCGTTTAGAAGTGTAAAAGGTGCCCGGTAAGAAGTGTGAAAGTCCCCGTTTAGAAGTGTAAAAGGTCCCCGTTGAGAAGTGTGAAAGTTCCCGTTTAGAAGTGTAAAAGGTCACCGGTTAGAAGTGTGAAGGTCCCCGTTTAGAAGGGTAAAAGGTCCCCGGTTAGAAGTGTGAAAGTCCCCGTTTAGAAGTGTAAAAGTTGCCCGGTTAGAAGTGTGAAAGTCCCCGTTTAGAAGTGTAAAAGGTCCCCGGTTAGAAGTGTGAAAGTCCCCGTTTAGAAGTGTAAAAGGTCCCCGGTTAGAAGTGTGAAAGTCCCCGTTTAGAAGTGTAAAAGGTGCCCGGTTAGAAGTGTGAAAGTCCCCGTTTAGAAGTGTAAAAGGTCCCCGGTTAGAAGTGTGAAAGGTGCCCGGTTAGAAGTGTGAAGGTCCCCGTTTAGAAGGGTAAAAGGTCCCCGGTAAGAAGTGTGAAAGTCCCCGTTTAGTAGTGTAAAAGGTGCCCGGTTAGAAGTGTGAAAGTCCCCGTTTAGAAGTGTAAAAGGTGCCCGGTTGGAAGTGTGAAAGTCCCCGTTTGGAAGTGTAAAAGGTCCCCGGTTAGAAGTGTGAAAGTCCCCGTTTAGAAGTGTAAAAGGTGCCCGGTTAGAAGTGTAAAAGTCCCCGTTTAGAAGTGTAAAAGGTGCCCGGTTAGAAGTGTGAAAGTCCCCGTTTAGAAGTGTAAAAGGTCACCGTTGAGAAGTGTGAAAGTTCCCGTTTAGAAGTGTAAAATGTCCCCGGTTAGAAGTGTGAAGGTCCCCGTTTAGAAGGGTAAAAGGTGCCCGGTTAGAAGTGTGAAAGTCCCCGTTTAGAAGTGTAAAAGTTGCCCCGTTAGAAGTGTGAAAGTCCCCGTTTAGAAGTGTAAAAGGTCCCCGGTTAGAAGTGTGAAAGTCCCCGTTTAGAAGTGTAAAAGGTGCCCGGTAAGAAGTGTGAAAGTCCCCGTTTAGAAGTGTAAAAGGTCCCCGTTGAGAAGTGTGAAAGTTCCCGTTTAGAAGTGTAAAAGGTCACCGGTTAGAAGTGTGAAGGTCCCCGTTTAGAAGGGTAAAAGGTCCCCGGTTAGAAGTGTGAAAAACCCCGTTTAGAAGTGTAAAAGGTGCCCGGTTAGAAGTGTGAAAAGTGCCCGGTTAGAAGTGTGAAGGTCCCCGTTTAGAAGGGTAAAAGGTCCCCGGTTAGAAGTGTGAAAGTCCCCGTTTAGTAGTGTAAAAGGTGCCCGGTTAGAAGTGTGAAAGTCCCCGTTTAGAAGTGTAAAAGGTGCCCGGTTGGAAGTGTGAAAGTCCCCGTTTAGAAGTGTAAAAGGTCCCCGGTTAGAAGTGTGAAAGTCCCCGTTTAGAAGTGTAAAAGGTGCCCGGTTAGAAGTGTGAAAGTCCCCGTTTAGAAGTGTAAAAGGTGCCCGGTTAGAAGTGTGAAAGTCCCCGTTTAGAAGTGTAAAAGGTCACCGTTGAGAAGTGTGAAAGTAGTTCCCGTTTAGAAGTGTAAAAGATCCCCGGTTAGAAGTGTGAAAGTCCCCGTTTAGAAGTGTTAAAGTCCCCGTTTAGACGTGTAAAAGGTCCCCGGTTAGAAGTGTGAAAGTCCCCGTTTAGAAGAGTAAAAGGTCCCCGGTTAGAAGTGTGAAAGTCCCCGTTTAAAAGTGTAAAAGGTCCCCGGTTAGAAGTGTTAAAGTCCCCGTTTAGAAGTGTAAAAGGTGCCCGGTTAGAAGTGTGAAAGTCCCCGTTTAGAAGTGTAAAAGGTCCCCGGTTAGAAGTGTGAAAGTCCCCGTTTTGAAGTGTAAAAGGTCCCCGGTTAGAAGTGCGAAAGTTCCCGTTAAGAAGTGTAAAAGGTCCCCGGATAAAAGTGTGAAAGTCCCCGTTTAGAAGTGTAAAAGGTGCCCGGTTAGAAGTGTGAAAGTCCCCGTTTAGAAGTGTAAAAGGTGCCCGGTTAGAAGTGTGAAAGTCCCCGTTTAGAAGTGTAAAAGGTCCCCGGTTAGAAGTGTGAAAGTCCCCGTTTAGAAGTGTAAAAGGTGCCCGGTTAGAAGTGTGAAAGTCCCCGTTTAGAAGTGTAAAAGTTGCCCGGTTAGAAGTGTGAAAGTCCCCGTTTAGAAGTGTAAAAGGTGCCCGGTTAGAAGTGTGAAAGTCCCCGTTTAGAAGTGTAAAAGGTGCCCGGTTAGAAGTGTGAAAGTCCCCGTTTAGAAGTGTAAAAGGTCCCCGTTGAGAAGTGTGAAAGTTCCCGTTTAGAAGTGTAAAAGGTGCCCGGTTAGAAGTGTGAAAGTCCCCGTTTAGAAGTGTGAAATGTCCCCGGTTAGAAGTGTGAAGGTCCCCGTTTAGAAGGGTAAAAGGTCCCGGTTAGAAGTGTGAAAGTCCCCGTTTAGAAGTGTAAAAGTTGCCCGGTTAGAAGTGTGAAAGTCCCCGTTTAGAAGTGTAAAAGGTCCAGGGTTAGAAGTGTGAAAAACCCCGTTTAGAAGTGTAAAAGGTCCCCGGTTAGAAGTGTAAAAGGTCCCCGGTTAGAAGTGTGAAAAACCCCGTTTAGAAGTGTAAAAGGTCCCCGTTTAGAAGTGTGAAAGTCCCCGTTTAGAAGTGTAAAAGGTGCCCGGTTAGAAGTGTGAAAGTCCCCGTTTAGAAGTGTAAAAGATACCCCGTTAGAACTGTGAAAGTCCCCGTTTAGACGTTTGAAAGGTGCCCGGTTAGAAGTGATAAAGTCCCCGTTTAGAAGTGTAAAAGGTGCCCGGTTAGAAGTGTGAAAGTCCCCGTTTAGAAGTGTAAAAGATGCCCCGTTAGAACTGTGAAAGTCCCCGTTTAAAAGTGTAAAAGGTCCCCGGTTAGAAGTGTGAAAGGCCCCGTTCAGAAGTGTAAAAGGTGCCCGGTTAGAAGTGTGAAAGTTCCCGTTTAGAAGTGTAAAAGGTCCCCGTTTAGAAGTGTAAAAGGTCCCCGTTGAGAAGTGTGAAAGTTCCCGTTTAGAAGTGTAAAAGGTGCCCGGTTAGAAGTGTGAAAGTCCCCGTTTAGAAGTGTAAAATGTCCCCGGTTAGAAGTGTGAAGGTCCCCGTTTAGAAGGGTAAAAGGTCCCGGTTAGAAGTGTGAAAGTCCCCGTTTAGAAGTGTAAAAGTTGCCCGGTTAGAAGTGTGAAAGTCCCCGTTTAGAAGTGTAAAAGGTCCAGGGTTAGAAGTGTGAAAAACCCCGTTTAGAAGTGTAAAAGGTCCCCGGTTAGAAGTGTAAAAGGTCCCCGGTTAGAAGTGTGAAAAACCCCGTTTAGAAGTGTAAAAGGTCCCCGTTTAGAAGTGTGAAAGTCCCCGTTTAGAAGTGTAAAAGGTGCCCGGTTAGAAGTGTGAAAGTCCCCGTTTAGAAGTGTAAAAGATACCCCGTTAGAACTGTGAAAGTCCCCGTTTAGACGTTTGAAAGGTGCCCGGTTAGAAGTGATAAAGTCCCCGTTTAGAAGTGTAAAAGGTGCCCGGTTAGAAGTGTGAAAGTCCCCGTTTAGAAGTGTAAAAGATGCCCCGTTAGAACTGTGAAAGTCCCCGTTTAAAAGTGTAAAAGGTCCCCGGTTAGAAGTGTGAAAGGCCCCGTTTAGAAGTGTAAAAGGTGCCCGGTTAGAAGTGTGAAAGTTCCCGTTTAGAAGTGTAAAAGGTCCCCGGTTAGAAGTGTGAAAGTTCCCGTTTGAAGTGTAAAAGGTGCCCGGTTAGAAGTGTGAAAGTCCCCGTTTAGAAGTGTAAAAGGTGCCCGGTTAGAAGTGTGAAAGTCCCCGTTTAGAAGTGTAAAAGGTGCCCGGTTAGAAGTGTGAAAGTCCACGTTTAGAATTGTGTAAACGGTGCCCGGTTAGAAGTGTGAACGTCCCCGTTTAGAAATGTAAAAGGTCCCCAGTTAGAAGTGTGAAAAACCCCGTTTAGAAGTGTAAAAGGTCCCCGGTTAGAAGTGTGAAAGTCCCCGTTTAGAAGTGTAAAAGGTGCCCGGTTAGAAGTGTGAAAGTCCCCTATTAGAAGTGTAAAAGGTCCCCGGTTAGAAGTGTGAAGGTCCCCGTTTAGAAGGGTAAAAGGTCCCCGGTTAGAAGTGTGAAAGTCCCCGTTTAGAAGTGTAAAAGTTGCCCGGTTAGAAGTGTGAAAGTCCCCGTTTAGAAGTGTAAAAGGTGCCCGGTTAGAAGTGTGAAAGTCCCCGTTTAGAAGTGTAAAAGGTGCCCGGTTAGAAGTGTGAAAGTCCCCGTTTAGAAGTGAAAAAGGTCCCCGGTTAGAAGTGTGAAGGTCCCCGTTTAGAAGGGTAAAAGGTCCCCGGTTAGAAGTGTGAAAGTCCCCGTTTAGAAGTGTAAAAGTTGCCCGGTTAGAAGTGTTAAAGTCCCCGTTTAGAAGTGTAAAAGGTGCCCGGTTAGAAGTGTGAAAGTCCCCGTTTAGAAGTGTAAAAGGTGCCCGGTTAGAAGTGTGAAAGTCCCCGTTTAGAAGTGTAAAAGGTCCCCGGTTAGAAGTGTGAAAGTCCCCCTTTAGAAGTGTAAAAGGTGCCCGGTTAGAAGTGTGAAAGTCCCCGTTTAGAAGTGTAAAATGTCCCCGGTTAGAAGTGTGAAGGTCCCCGTTTAGAAGGGTAAAAGGTCCCGGTTAGAAGTGTGAAAGTCCCCGTTTAGAAGTGTAAAAGTTGCCCGGTTAGAAGTGTGAAAGTCCCCGTTTAGAAGTGTAAAAGGTCCCCGGTTAGAAGTGTGAAAGTCCCCGTTTAGAAGTGTAAAAGGTGCCCGGTTAGAAGTGTGAAAGTCCCCGTTTAGAAGTGTAAAAGGTCCCCGTTGAGAAGTGTGAAAGTTCCCGTTTAGAAGTGTAAAAGGGCACAGGTTAGAAGTGTGAAGGTCCCCGTTTAGAAGGGTAAAAGGTCCCCGGTTAGAAGTGTGAAAGTCCCCGTTTAGAAGTGTAAAAGTTGCCCGGTTAGAAGTGTGAAAGTCCCCGTTTAGAAGTGTAAAAGGTCCCTGGTTAGAAGTGTGAAAGTCCCCGTTTAGAAGTGTAAAAGGTGCCAGGTTAGATGTGTTAAAGTCCCCGTTTAGAAGTGTAAAAGGTCCCCGGTTAGAAGTGTGAAAAACCCCGTTTAGAAGTGTAAAAGGTGCCCGGTTAGAAGTGTGAAAGGTGCCCGGTTAGAAGTGTGAAGGTCCCCGTTTAGAAGGGTAAAAGGTCCCCGGTTAGAAGTGTGAAAGTCCCCGTTTAGAAGTGTAAAAGATGCCCGGTTAGAAGTGTGAAAGTCCCCGTTTAGAAGTGTAAAAGGTGCCCGGTTGGAAGTGTGAAAGTCCCCGTTTAGAAGTGTAAAAGGTCCCCGGTTAGAAGTGTGAAAGTCCCCGTTTAGAAGTGTAAAAGGTGCCCGGTTAGAAGTCTGAAAGTCCCCGTTTAGAAGTGTAAAAGGTACCCGGTTAGAAGTGTGAAAGTCCCCGTTTAGAAGTGTAAAAGGTCACCGTTGAGAAGTGTGAAAGTTCCCGTTTAGAAGTGTAAAAGGTCCCCAGTTAGAAGTGTGAAAGTCCCCGTTTAGAAGTGTAAAAGGTCCCCGGTTAGAAGTGTTAAAGTCCCCGTTTAGAAGTGTAAAAGGTCCCCGGTCAGAAGTGTGAAAGTCCCCGTTTAAAAGTGTAAAAGGTCCCCGGTTAGAAGTGTTAAAGTCCCCGTTTAGAAGTGTAAAAGGTCCCCGGTTAGAAGTGTGAAAGTCCCCGTTTAAAAGTGTAAAAGGTCCCCGGTTAGAAGTGTTAAAGTCCCCGTTTAGAAGTGTAGAAGGTCCCCGGTCAGAAGTGTGAAAGTCCCCGTTTAAAAGTGTAAAAGGTCCCCGGTTAGAAGTGTTAAAGTCCCCGTTTAGAAGTGTAAAAGGTCCCCGGTTAGAAGTGTGAAAGTCCCCGTTTAAAAGTGTAAAAGGTCCCCGGTTAGAAGTGTTAAAGTCCCCGTTTAGAAGTGTAAAAGGTCCCCGGTCAGAAGTGTGAAAGTCCCCGTTTAAAAGTGTAAAAGGTCCCCGGTTAGAAGTGTTAAAGTCCCCGTTTAGAAGTGTAAAAGGTCCCCGGTTAGAAGTGTAAAAGTCCCCGTTTAAAAGTGTAAAAGGTCCCCGTTTAGAAGTGTGAAAGTCCCCGTTTAGAAGTGTAAAAGGTCTCCGGTTAGAAGTGTGAAAGTCCCCGTTTAGAAGTGTAAAAGGTCCCCGTTGAGAAGTGTGAAAGTTCCCATTTAGAAGTGTAAAAGGTGCCCGGTTAGAAGTGTGAAAGTCCCCGTTTAGAAGTGTAAAAGGTGCCCGGTTAGAAGTGTGAAAGTCCCCGTTTAGAAGTGTAAAAGGTTCCCGGTTAGAAGTGTGAAAGTCCCCGTTTAGAAGTGTAAAAGGTCCCCGTTGAGAAGTGTGAAAGTTCCCGTTTAGAAGTGTAAAAGTTGCCCGGTTAGAAGTGTGAAAGTCCCCGTTTAGAAGTGTAAAAGGTCCCCGGTTAGAAGTGTGAAAGTCCCCGTTTAGAAGTGTAAAAGGTGCCCGGTTTGATGTGTTAAAGTCCCCGTTTAGAAGTGTAAAAGGTCCCCGGTTAGAAGTGTGAAAAACCCCGTTTAGAAGTGTAAAAGGTGCCCGGTTTGAAGTGTGAAAGTCCCCGTTTAGAAGTGTAAAAGGTGCCCGGTTAGAAGTGTGAAAGTCCCCGTTTAGAAGTGTAAAAGTTGCCCGGTTAGAAGTGTGAAAGTCCCCGTTTAGAAGTGTAAAAGGTCCAGGGTTAGAAGTGTGAAAAACCCCGTTTAGAAGTGTAAAAGGTCCCCGGTTAGAAGTGTAAAAGGTCCCCGGTTAGAAGTGTGAAAAACCCCGTTTAGAAGTGTAAAAGGTCCCCGTTTAGAAGTGTGAAAGTCCCCGTTTAGAAGTGTAAAAGGTGCCCGGTTAGAAGTGTGAAAGTCCCCGTTTAGAAGTGTAAAAGATACCCCGTTAGAACTGTGAAAGTCCCCGTTTAGACGTTTGAAAGGTGCCCGGTTAGAAGTGATAAAGTCCCCGTTTAGAAGTGTAAAAGGTGCCCGGTTAGAAGTGTGAAAGTCCCCGTTTAGAAGTGTAAAAGATGCCCCGTTAGAACTGTGAAAGTCCCCGTTTAAAAGTGTAAAAGGTCCCCGGTTAGAAGTGTGAAAGGCCCCGTTTAGAAGTGTAAAAGGTGCCCGGTTAGAAGTGTGAAAGTTCCCGTTTAGAAGTGTAAAAGGTCCCCGTTTAGAAGTGTAAAAGGTCCCCGTTGAGAAGTGTGAAAGTTCCCGTTTAGAAGTGTAAAAGGTGCCCGGTTAGAAGTGTGAAAGTCCCCGTTTAGAAGTGTAAAATGTCCCCGGTTAGAAGTGTGAAGGTCCCCGTTTAGAAGGGTAAAAGGTCCCGGTTAGAAGTGTGAAAGTCCCCGTTTAGAAGTGTAAAAGTTGCCCGGTTAGAAGTGTGAAAGTCCCCGTTTAGAAGTGTAAAAGGTCCAGGGTTAGAAGTGTGAAAAACCCCGTTTAGAAGTGTAAAAGGTCCCCGGTTAGAAGTGTAAAAGGTCCCCGGTTAGAAGTGTGAAAAACCCCGTTTAGAAGTGTAAAAGGTCCCCGTTTAGAAGTGTGAAAGTCCCCGTTTAGAAGTGTAAAAGGTGCCCGGTTAGAAGTGTGAAAGTCCCCGTTTAGAATAGCCATGACAACATGACACTCAGGCCTTCGGAAAAAAACTGATAGGGCCTGGAGTCATGATGGCAGTCACAACAGAACGCCCATTCTAAGGGTCGGATCAAAATATTTGCTGTCTGGTATTATTTGGCATCACAGGCTTATATAGTCGTATTATATGTGCTAAATATCGAAGAAAAAATGTTGTTACACAAAAATAATTACAATTATTACCTCCTTACATCACTGAGGCACCGATTCACGTGAAGCGGTACTTCTCATTCAAAACTAAATGTGTCATGGCGCGGTCGTGTATGTAAACTTGGAAGTCGGAAGCCGGAAGCCGGAAACCAACGGAAGCAGTTTAAAGCATATACAAAATGCTAACCCTTCAATACCGTTTTGTTTTATCCCCGATAGAATAAGATCTTTTTTTATCATTCTGTGAAGAATAATAGTTATCCATTGTTTTATCTGAACGTTATGGAAGATTATGTGCTAGGAAGCCATCTCGGAAGTCAGTCAGAAGTGCTTGGATGTTATCCAATGTGTATAATTCGGAAGTCACAGAGACGCACTGTGCCCAAAATGCAGTTTCATTATAATTATAGTTGCATGCATATTAAAATTGCTTATGCATGATATATATATATATATATCGTCGGTGTTATTATCGAGTAAAGCGTGATAACGGAAATACTTCCTATCTCATTATTCTAGTATATATTTATATGCTCTCTCAGTGGAGTAAATCACCAATTTATGAATCGGAAAGTAATAAATATAATAATGAAATTGCTAGGGAATAAAAAAAGTAATCTGGAAAAGAAATGAAAATTAAGAGATATTACGTCTGAACGGGCTTGCGCCCTCTATGGATGCACCACTGCATAATTAATATGGTATAATTAACCCTTGTACGGCATTAAAAATACAGTTATAAATTACGATGTCATTCAAAATAAAATAAAGTAATATATTTTCCATACGTTGAACAAATATGAAAATTCAATATATCCCAGAAGGTCATCGCTGGAACAAACATACATGTATCATATGCAAAAACGAAATGTCTTTCAATATGTTAGAGTTCAACGATATTTTAAAAAAAATGTTACATTTATATCTTAGAAAAGGGATACAAAAGTCCAGATAATATATAACATACTAATACATGTATTATTATAAAATCTGATCGATTTACGAATTTAAGCAAATATTTTTTAAAACTAAAATTAATTCTTTTTGAAGTTTTTGACTCTTTCTTTCAAACTTTATCAATCTCGATATTTACATTATATTAATTTCACTCCTGATGTTTCAACATCACATTTCAACTTCAAATATATGGATATTTATTAATATATTAAAGTATGTTTGCAACTGATTGCATGATAAGGGCATATAACCAGAATGTGCACCCTTCAACTTCATATTACTGTACGATTACAAGGATCTCGATAAGAAATTACAATTTTGTTTATATAATATATATATAAATGCAACCGGACCATGAAATGTAAAATATAACTTGGCATAAAAAGTATTACATAATAGATAAGAGTCTAGAGATTCATAATACTGATGAATTTTTTTTGGTCAATGGAAGAGGAAAATGTTTTTCAATTTATACATTAAAAATAAAATATTTTGTTCGAAACAACTTGTAAAAACATTAACTGGACGGTTATTTGGTTCTGTCAAATTTTCTGTTTAAGTCTCTATGATATTATCAGGGTGATTTTTATAGGGGCACATGTATAAAATATTATCAAAACCTTTTTTCATGTTTCCATCAACATAAAATGCGGTAACAGCGTAAAATATTGATGAGTTAAAATAATCTTGTTTTACAAAATGAAATAAAATATCAATATAATATATTATTAAAAAAACAGCATCATGAATGTTACAAAACAGATTGAATTTATGAAAAATACATGATACTGAAGAAACTGAAAATGCTTGACACGTTTGCTGACGATATGATGACCAGTGCATTTGCCATTACTGGCTTCCGAGTTTTACACATTTGGACCATAACCGGGCATTTCCGAGCAAAAAAAAGTCATTAACTTCGGATGGATAACTTTGATTATTTTATATGATGATAGAAAAGACCTTATTCTATCAATAAAAATAAAAAGGTACTTTCCATTGGTGTAGTAGCATTTTAATTATGCTTGGATCATTGCTTTAAAAAAAGTCCTTGCTTCCGACTTCGGACTTCCGAGTTTTACACATAGCCGTTTGGAAATCCCCTACCG
Organism: Sipunculus nudus; assembly: GCA_026874595.1. Lineage (NCBI taxonomy): Eukaryota > Metazoa > Annelida > Sipuncula > Golfingiida > Sipunculidae > Sipunculus > Sipunculus nudus. The sequence goes on from CM049317.1 coordinate 3,376,457, forward strand.
GAAGTTATGATTCTCCCGCTGACAGACGTGGAGACGAGTTTTTCGAGTAAAACCAGCCTCGGAATTAAAAACTGCTGCACGTTTACACGTAAGTCAACCGTGGATGTAATAATTATTATTTTCCCCAACAGAATAACGTCACTTTTTGTCTTAACTCAGGAAAATGACAGTTCGAGAAGTGGATGAAAATGAAAAAGTAGTGTCAGAAATGGCGTGCACATCTGCACATACTAGAATTGATGCGAACCCAATAGCTTGTACTGTCACCCCATCGTCTTCAGTTCATCTAAAATCGACGTTTGGGGTGACAAGCTGTCGCTACGTTTAGAAGTGTAAAAGATACCCCGTTAGAACTGTGAAAGTCCCCGTTTAGACGTTTGAAAGGTGCCCGGTTAGAAGTGATAAAGTCCCCGTTTAGAAGTGTAAAAGGTGCCCGGTTAGAAGTGTGAAAGTCCCCGTTTAGAAGTGTAAAAGATGCCCCGTTAGAACTGTGAAAGTCCCCGTTTAAAAGTGTAAAAGGTCCCCGGTTAGAAGTGTGAAAGGCCCCGTTTAGAAGTGTAAAAGGTGCCCGGTTAGAAGTGTGAAAGTTCCCGTTTAGAAGTGTAAAAGGTCCCCGGTTAGAAGTGTGAAAGTTCCCGTTTGAAGTGTAAAAGGTGCCCGGTTAGAAGTGTGAAAGTCCCCGTTTAGAAGTGTAAAAGGTGCCCGGTTAGAAGTGTGAAAGTCCTCGTTTAGAAGTGTAAAAGGTGCCCGGTTAGAAGTGTGAAAGTCCCCGTTTAGAAGTGTAAACGGTGCCCGGTTAGAAGTGTGAACGTCCCCGTTTAGAAATGTAAAAGGTCCCCAGTTAGAAGTGTGAAAAACCCCGTTTAGAAGTGTAAAAGGTCCCCGGTTAGAAGTGTGAAAGTCCCCGTTTAGAAGTGTAAAAGGTGCCCGGTTAGAAGTGTGAAAGTCCCCTATTAGAAGTGTAAAAGGTCCCCGGTTAGAAGTGTGAAGGTCCCCGTTTAGAAGGGTAAAAGGTCCCCGGTTAGAAGTGTGAAAGTCCCCGTTTAGAAGTGTAAAAGTTGCCCGGTTAGAAGTGTGAAAGTCCCCGTTTAGAAGTGTAAAAGGTGCCCGGTTAGAAGTGTGAAAGTCCCGGTTTAGAAGTGTAAAAGGTGCCCGGTTAGAAGTGTGAAAGTCCCCGTTTAGAAGTGTAAAAGGTCCCCGGTTAGAAGTGTGAAGGTCCCCGTTTAGAAGGGTAAAAGGTCCCCGGTTAGAAGTGTGAAAGTCCCCGTTTAGAAGTGTAAAAGTTGCCCGGTTAGAAGTGTTAAAGTCCCCGTTTAGAAGTGTAAAAGGTGCCCGGTTAGAAGTGTGAAAGTCCCCGTTTAGAAGTGTAAAAGGTGCCCGGTTAGAAGTGTGAAAGTCCCCGTTTAGAAGTGTAAAAGGTCCCCGGTTAGAAGTGTGAAAGTCCCCGTTTAGAAGTGTAAAAGGTCCCCGGTTAGAAGTGTGAAAGTCCCCGTTTAGAAGTGTAAAAGTTGCCCGGTTAGAAGTGTGAAAGTCCCCGTTTAGAAGTGTAAAAGGTGCCCGGTTAGAAGTGTGAAAGTCCCCGTTTAGAAGTGTAAAAGGTGCCCGGTTAGAAGTGTGAAAGTCCCCGTTTAGAAGTGTAAAAGGTCCCCGTTGAGAAGTGTGAAAGTTCCCGTTTAGAAGTGTAAAAGGTGCCCGGTTAGAAGTGTGAAAGTCCCCGTTTAGAAGTGTAAAAGGTGCCCGGTTAGAAGTGTGAAAGTCCCCGTTTAGAAGTGTAAAAGGTGCCCGGTTAGAAGTGTGAAAGTCCCCGTTTAGAAGTGTAAAAGGTCCCCGTTGAGAAGTGTGAAAGTTCCCGTTTAGAAGTGTAAAAGGTGCCCGGTTAGAAGTGTGAAAGTCCCCGTTTAGAAGTGTAAAATGTCCCCGGTTAGAAGTGTGAAGGTCCCCGTTTAGAAGGGTAAAAGGTCCCGGTTAGAAGTGTGAAAGTCCCCGTTTAGAAGTGTAAAAGTTGCCCGGTTAGAAGTGTGAAAGTCCCCGTTTATAAGTGTAAAAGGTCCCCGGTTAGAAGTGTGAAAGTCCCCGTTTAGAAGTGTAAAAGGTGCCCGGTTAGAAGTGTGAAAGTCCCCGTTTAGAAGTGTAAAAGGTCCCCGTTGAGAAGTGTGAAAGTTCCCGTTTAGAAGTGTAAAAGGGCACAGGTTAGAAGTGTGAAGGTCCCCGTTTAGAAGGGTAAAAGGTCCCCGGTTAGAAGTGTGAAAGTCCCCGTTTAGAAGTGTAAAAGTTGCCCGGTTAGAAGTGTGAAAGTCCCCGTTTAGAAGTGTAAAAGGTCCCCGGTTAGAAGTGTGAAAGTCCCCGTTTAGAAGTGTAAAAGGTGCCCGGTTTGATGTGTTAAAGTCCCCGTTTAGAAGTGTAAAAGGTCCCCGGTTAGAAGTGTGAAAAACCCCGTTTAGAAGTGTAAAAGGTGCCCGGTTAGAAGTGTGAAAGGTGCCCGGTTAGAAGTGTGAAGGTCCCCGTTTAGAAGGGTAAAAGGTCCCCGGTTAGAAGTGTGAAAGTCCCCGTTTAGAAGTGTAAAAGATGCCCGGTTAGAAGTGTGAAAGTCCCCGTTTAGAAGTGTAAAAGGTGCCCGGTTGGAAGTGTGAAAGTCCCCGTTTAGAAGTGTAAAAGGTCCCCGGTTAGAAGTGTGAAAGTCCCCGTTTAGAAGTGTAAAAGGTGCCCGGTTAGAAGTCTGAAAGTCCCCGTTTAGAAGTGTAAAAGGTACCCGGTTAGAAGTGTGAAAGTCCCCGTTTAGAAGTGTAAAAGGTCACCGTTGAGAAGTGTGAAAGTTCCCGTTTAGAAGTGTAAAAGGTCCCCAGTTAGAAGTGTGAAAGTCCCCGTTTAGAAGTGTAAAAGGTCCCCGGTTAGAAGTGTTAAAGTCCCCGTTTAGAAGTGTGAAGGTCCCCGTTTAGAAGGGTAAAAGGTCCCCGGTTAGAAGTGTGAAAGTCCCCGTTTAGAAGTGTAAAAGTTGCCCGGTTAGAAGTGTGAAAGTCCCCGTTTAGAAGTGTAAAAGGTGCCCGGTTAGAAGTGTGAAAGTCCCCGTTTAGAAGTGTAAACGGTGCCCGGTTAGAAGTGTGAAAGTCCCCGTTTAGAAGTGTAAACGGTGCCCGGTTAGAAGTGTGAAAGTCCCCGTTTAGAAGTGTAAAAGGTCCCCGGTTAGAAGTGTGAAGGTCCCCGTTTAGAAGTGTAAAAGTTGCCCGGTTAGAAGTGTGAAAGTCCCCGTTTAGAAGTGTAAAAGTTGCCCGGTTAGAAGTGTGAAAGTCCCCGTTTAGAAGTATAAAAGGTGCCCGGTTAGAAGTGTGAAAGTCCCCGTTTAGAAGTGTAAAAGGTGCCCGGTTAGAAGTGTGAAAGTCCCCGTTTAGAAGTGTAAAAGGTCCCCGTTGAGAAGTGTGAAAGTTCCCGTTTAGAAGTGTAAAAGGTGCCCGGTTAGAAGTGTGAAAGTCCCCGTTTAGAAGTGTAAAAGGTGCCCGGTTAGAAGTGTGAAAGTCCCCGTTTAGAAGTGTAAAAGGTTCCCGGTTAGAAGTGTGAAAGTCCCCGTTTAGAAGTGTAAAAGGTCCCCGTTGAGAAGTGTGAAAGTTCCCGTTTAGAAGTGTAAAAGGTGCCCGGTTAGAAGTGTGAAAGTCCCCGTTTAGAAGTGTAAAATGTCCCCGGTTAGAAGTGTGAAGGTCCCCGTTTAGAAGGGTAAAAGGTCCCGGTTAGAAGTGTGAAAGTCCCCGTTTAGAAGTGTAAAAGTTGCCCGGTTAGAAGTGTGAAAGTCCCCGTTTAGAAGTGTAAAAGGTCCCCGGTTAGAAGTGTGAAAGTCCCCGTTTAGAAGTGTAAAAGGTGCCCGGTTAGAAGTGTGAAAGTCCCCGTTTAGAAGTGTAAAAGGTCCCCGTTGAGAAGTGTGAAAGTTCCCGTTTAGAAGTGTAAAAGGGCACAGGTTAGAAGTGTGAAGGTCCCCGTTTAGAAGGGTAAAAGGTCCCCGGTTAGAAGTGTGAAAGTCCCCGTTTAGAAGTGTAAAAGTTGCCCGGTTAGAAGTGTGAAAGTCCCCGTTTAGAAGTGTAAAAGGTCCCTGGTTAGAAGTGTGAAAGTCCCCGTTTAGAAGTGTAAAAGGTGCCAGGTTAGATGTGTTAAAGTCCCCGTTTAGAAGTGTAAAAGGTCCCCGGTTAGAAGTGTGAAAAACCCCGTTTAGAAGTGTAAAAGGTGCCCGGTTAGAAGTGTGAAAGGTGCCCGGTTAGAAGTGTGAAAGTCCCCGTTTAGAAGTGTAAAAGTTGCCCGGTTAGAAGTGTGAAAGTCCCCGTTTAGAAGTGTAAAAGTTGCCCGGTTAGAAGTGTGAAAGTCCCCGTTTAGAAGTGTAAAAGGTGCCCGGTTAGAAGTGTGAAAGTCCCCGTTTAGAAGTGTAAAAGGTCCCCGGTTAGAAGTGTGAAAGTCCCCGTTTAGAAGTGTAAAAGGTCCCCGGTTAGAAGTGTGAAAGTCCCCGTTTAGAAGTGTAAAAGTTGCCCGGTTAGAAGTGTGAAAGTCCCCGTTTAGAAGTATAAAAGGTGCCCGGTTAGAAGTGTGAAAGTCCCCGTTTAGAAGTGTAAAAGGTGCCCGGTTAGAAGTGTGAAAGTCCCCGTTTAGAAGTGTAAAAGGTCCCCGTTGAGAAGTGTGAAAGTTCCCGTTTAGAAGTGTGAAGGTCCCCGTTTAGAAGGGTAAAAGGTCCCCGGTTAGAAGTGTGAAAGTCCCCGTTTAGAAGTGTAAATTTGCCCGGTTAGAAGTGTGAAAGTCCCCGTTTAGAAGTGTAAAAGGTCCCCGTTGAGAAGTGTGAAAGTCCCCGTTTAGAAGTGTAAACGGTGCCCGGTTAGAAGTGTGAAAGTCCCCGTTTAGAAGTGTAAACGGTGCCCGGTTAGAAGTGTGAAAGTCCCCGTTTAGAAGTGTAAAAGGTCCCCGGTTAGAAGTGTGAAGGTCCCCGTTTAGAAGGGTAAAAGGTCCCCGGTTAGAAGTGTGAAAGTCCCCGTTTAGAAGTGTAAAAGTTGCCCGGTTAGAAGTGTGAAAGTCCCCGTTTAGAAGTGTAAAAGTTGCCCGGTTAGAAGTGTGAAAGTCCCCGTTTAGAAGTGTAAAAGGTGCCCGGTTAGAAGTGTGAAAGTCCCCGTTTAGAAGTGTAAAAGGTCCCCGGTTAGAAGTGTGAAAGTCCCCGTTTAGAAGTGTAAAAGGTCCCCGGTTAGAAGTGTGAAAGTCCCCGTTTAGAAGTGTAAAAGTTGCCCGGTTAGAAGTGTGAAAGTCCCCGTTTAGAAGTATAAAAGGTGCCCGGTTAGAAGTGTGAAAGTCCCCGTTTAGAAGTGTAAAAGGTGCCCGGTTAGAAGTGTGAAAGTCCCCGTTTAGAAGTGTAAAAGGTCCCCGTTGAGAAGTGTGAAAGTTCCCGTTTAGAAGTGTAAAAGGTGCCCGGTTAGAAGTGTGAAAGTCCCCGTTTAGAAGTGTAAAAGGTGCCCGGTTAGAAGTGTGAAAGTCCCCGTTTAGAAGTGTAAAAGGTTCCCGGTTAGAAGTGTGAAAGTCCCCGTTTAGAAGTGTAAAAGGTCCCCGTTGAGAAGTGTGAAAGTTCCCGTTTAGAAGTGTAAAAGGTGCCCGGTTAGAAGTGTGAAAGTCCCCGTTTAGAAGTGTAAAATGTCCCCGGTTAGAAGTGTGAAGGTCCCCGTTTAGAAGGGTAAAAGGTCCCGGTTAGAAGTGTGAAAGTCCCCGTTTAGAAGTGTAAAAGTTGCCCGGTTAGAAGTGTGAAAGTCCCCGTTTAGAAGTGTAAAAGGTGCCCGGTTAGAAGTGTGAAAGTCCCCGTTTAGAAGTGTAAAAGGTCCCCGTTGAGAAGTGTGAAAGTTCCCGTTTAGAAGTGTAAAAGGGCACAGGTTAGAAGTGTGAAGGTCCCCGTTTAGAAGGGTAAAAGGTCCCCGGTTAGAAGTGTGAAAGTCCCCGTTTAGAAGTGTAAAAGTTGCCCGGTTAGAAGTGTGAAAGTCCCCGTTTAGAAGTGTAAAAGGTCCCTGGTTAGAAGTGTGAAAGTCCCCGTTTAGAAGTGTAAAAGGTGCCAGGTTAGATGTGTTAAAGTCCCCGTTTAGAAGTGTAAAAGGTCCCCGGTTAGAAGTGTGAAAAACCCCGTTTAGAAGTGTAAAAGGTGCCCGGTTAGAAGTGTGAAAGGTGCCCGGTTAGAAGTGTGAAGGTCCCCGTTTAGAAGGGTAAAAGGTCCCCGGTTAGAAGTGTGAAAGTCCCCGTTTAGAAGTGTAAAAGGTGCCCGGTTAGAAGTGTGAAAGTCCCCGTTTAGAAGTGTAAAAGATGCCCCGTTAGAACTGTGAAAGTCCCCGTTTAAAAGTGTAAAAGGTCCCCGGTTAGAAGTGTGAAAGGCCCCGTTTAGAAGTGTAAAAGGTGCCCGGTTAGAAGTGTGAAAGTCCCCGTTTAGAAGTGTAAAAGGTGCCCGGTTAGAAGTGTGAAAGTCCCCGTTTAGAAGTGTAAAAGGTGCCCGGTTAGAAGTGTGAAAGTCCCCGTTTAGAAGTGTAAACGGTGCCCGGTTAGAAGTGTGAACGTCCCCGTTTAGAAATGTAAAAGGTCCCCAGTTAGAAGTGTGAAAAACCCCGTTTAGAAGTGTAAAAGGTCCCCGGTTAGAAGTGTGAAAGTCCCCGTTTAGAAGTGTAAAAGGTGCCCGGTTAGAAGTGTGAAAGTCCCCTATTAGAAGTGTAAAAGGTCCCCGGTTAGAAGTGTGAAGGTCCCCGTTTAGAAGGGTAAAAGGTCCCCGGTTAGAAGTGTGAAAGTCCCCGTTTAGAAGTGTAAAAGTTGCCCGGTTAGAAGTGTGAAAGTCCCCGTTTAGAAGTGTAAAAGGTGCCCGGTTAGAAGTGTGAAAGTCCCCGTTTAGAAGTGTAAAAGGTGCCCGGTTAGAAGTGTGAAAGTCCCCGTTTAGAAGTGTAAAAGGTCCCCGGTTAGAAGTGTGAAGGTCCCCGTTTAGAAGGGTAAAAGGTCCCCGGTTAGAAGTGTGAAAGTCCCCGTTTAGAAGTGTAAAAGTTGCCCGGTTAGAAGTGTTAAAGTCCCCGTTTAGAAGTGTAAAAGGTGCCCGGTTAGAAGTGTGAAAGTCCCCGTTTAGAAGTGTAAAAGGTGCCCGGTTAGAAGTGTGAAAGTCCCCGTTTAGAAGTGTAAAAGGTCCCCGGTTAGAAGTGTGAAAGTCCCCGTTTAGAAGTGTAAAAGGTCCCCGGTTAGAAGTGTGAAAGTCCCCGTTTAGAAGTGTAAAAGTTGCCCGGTTAGAAGTGTGAAAGTCCCCGTTTAGAAGTGTAAAAGGTGCCCGGTTAGAAGTGTGAAAGTCCCCGTTTAGAAGTGTAAAAGGTGCCCGGTTAGAAGTGTGAAAGTCCCCGTTTAGAAGTGTAAAAGGTCCCCGTTGAGAAGTGTGAAAGTTCCCGTTTAGAAGTGTAAAAGGTGCCCGGTTAGAAGTCTGAAAGTCCCCGTTTAGAAGTGTAAAAGGTGCCCGGTTAGAAGTGTGAAAGTCCCCGTTTAGAAGTGTAAAAGGTGCCCGGTTAGAAGTGTGAAAGTCCCCGTTTAGAAGTGTAAAAGGTCCCCGGTTAGAAGTGTGAAAGTCCCCGTTTAGAAGTGTAAAAGGTCCCCGGTTAGAAGTGTGAAAGTCCCCGTTTAGAAGTGTAAAAGTTGCCCGGTTAGAAGTGTGAAAGTCCCCGTTTAGAAGTATAAAAGGTGCCCGGTTAGAAGTGTGAAAGTCCCCGTTTAGAAGTGTAAAAGGTGCCCGGTTAGAAGTGTGAAAGTCCCCGTTTAGAAGTGTAAAAGGTCCCCGTTGAGAAGTGTGAAAGTTCCCGTTTAGAAGTGTAAAAGGTGCCCGGTTAGAAGTGTGAAAGTCCCCGTTTAGAAGTGTAAAAGGTGCCCGGTTAGAAGTGTGAAAGTCCCCGTTTAGAAGTGTAAAAGGTTCCCGGTTAGAAGTGTGAAAGTCCCCGTTTAGAAGTGTAAAAGGTCCCCGTTGAGAAGTGTGAAAGTTCCCGTTTAGAAGTGTAAAAGTTGCCCGGTTAGAAGTGTGAAAGTCCCCGTTTAGAAGTGTAAAAGGTCCCCGGTTAGAAGTGTGAAAGTCCCCGTTTAGAAGTGTAAAAGGTGCCCGGTTTGATGTGTTAAAGTCCCCGTTTAGAAGTGTAAAAGGTCCCCGGTTAGAAGTGTGAAAAACCCCGTTTAGAAGTGTAAAAGGTGCCCGGTTTGAAGTGTGAAAGTCCCCGTTTAGAAGTGTAAAAGGTGCCCGGTTAGAAGTGTGAAAGTCCCCGTTTAGAAGTGTAAAAGTTGCCCGGTTAGAAGTGTGAAAGTCCCCGTTTAGAAGTGTAAAAGGTCCAGGGTTAGAAGTGTGAAAAACCCCGTTTAGAAGTGTAAAAGGTCCCCGGTTAGAAGTGTAAAAGGTCCCCGGTTAGAAGTGTGAAAAACCCCGTTTAGAAGTGTAAAAGGTCCCCGTTTAGAAGTGTGAAAGTCCCCGTTTAGAAGTGTAAAAGGTGCCCGGTTAGAAGTGTGAAAGTCCCCGTTTAGAAGTGTAAAAGATACCCCGTTAGAACTGTGAAAGTCCCCGTTTAGACGTTTGAAAGGTGCCCGGTTAGAAGTGATAAAGTCCCCGTTTAGAAGTGTAAAAGGTGCCCGGTTAGAAGTGTGAAAGTCCCCGTTTAGAAGTGTAAAAGATGCCCCGTTAGAACTGTGAAAGTCCCCGTTTAAAAGTGTAAAAGGTCCCCGGTTAGAAGTGTGAAAGGCCCCGTTTAGAAGTGTAAAAGGTGCCCGGTTAGAAGTGTGAAAGTTCCCGTTTAGAAGTGTAAAAGGTCCCCGTTTAGAAGTGTAAAAGGTCCCCGTTGAGAAGTGTGAAAGTTCCCGTTTAGAAGTGTAAAAGGTGCCCGGTTAGAAGTGTGAAAGTCCCCGTTTAGAAGTGTAAAATGTCCCCGGTTAGAAGTGTGAAGGTCCCCGTTTAGAAGGGTAAAAGGTCCCGGTTAGAAGTGTGAAAGTCCCCGTTTAGAAGTGTAAAAGTTGCCCGGTTAGAAGTGTGAAAGTCCCCGTTTAGAAGTGTAAAAGGTCCAGGGTTAGAAGTGTGAAAAACCCCGTTTAGAAGTGTAAAAGGTCCCCGGTTAGAAGTGTAAAAGGTCCCCGGTTAGAAGTGTGAAAAACCCCGTTTAGAAGTGTAAAAGGTCCCCGTTTAGAAGTGTGAAAGTCCCCGTTTAGAAGTGTAAAAGGTGCCCGGTTAGAAGTGTGAAAGTCCCCGTTTAGAATAGCCATGACAACATGACACTCAGGCCTTCGGAAAAAAACTGATAGGGCCTGGAGTCATGATGGCAGTCACAACAGAACGCCCATTCTAAGGGTCGGATCAAAATATTTGCTGTCTGGTATTATTTGGCATCACAGGCTTATATAGTCGTATTATATGTGCTAAATATCGAAGAAAAAATGTTGTTACACAAAAATAATTACAATTATTACCTCCTTACATCACTGAGGCACCGATTCACGTGAAGCGGTACTTCTCATTCAAAACTAAATGTGTCATGGCGCGGTCGTGTATGTAAACTTGGAAGTCGGAAGCCGGAAGCCGGAAACCAACGGAAGCAGTTTAAAGCATATACAAAATGCTAACCCTTCAATACCGTTTTGTTTTATCCCCGATAGAATAAGATCTTTTTTTATCATTCTGTGAAGAATAATAGTTATCCATTGTTTTATCTGAACGTTATGGAAGATTATGTGCTAGGAAGCCATCTCGGAAGTCAGTCAGAAGTGCTTGGATGTTATCCAATGTGTATAATTCGGAAGTCACAGAGACGCACTGTGCCCAAAATGCAGTTTCATTATAATTATAGTTGCATGCATATTAAAATTGCTTATGCATGATATATATATATATATATCGTCGGTGTTATTATCGAGTAAAGCGTGATAACGGAAATACTTCCTATCTCATTATTCTAGTATATATTTATATGCTCTCTCAGTGGAGTAAATCACCAATTTATGAATCGGAAAGTAATAAATATAATAATGAAATTGCTAGGGAATAAAAAAAGTAATCTGGAAAAGAAATGAAAATTAAGAGATATTACGTCTGAACGGGCTTGCGCCCTCTATGGATGCACCACTGCATAATTAATATGGTATAATTAACCCTTGTACGGCATTAAAATACAGTTATAAATTACGATGTCATTCAAAATAAAATATAGTAATATATTTTCCATACGTTGAACAAATATGAAAATTCAATATATCCCAGAAGGTCATCGCTGGAACAAACATACATGTATCATATGCAAAAACGAAATGTCTTTCAATATGTTAGAGTTCAACGATATTTTAAAAAAAATGTTACATTTATATCTTAGAAAAGGGATACAAAAGTCCAGATAATATATAACATACTAATACATGTATTATTATAAAATCTGATCGATTTACGAATTTAAGCAAATATTTTTTAAAACTAAAATTAATTCTTTTTGAAGTTTTTGACTCTTTCTTTCAAACTTTATCAATCTCGATATTTACATTATATTAATTTCACTCCTGATGTTTCAACATCACATTTCAACTTCAAATATATGGATATTTATTAATATATTAAAGTATGTTTGCAACTGATTGCATGATAAGGGCATATAACCAGAATGTGCACCCTTCAACTTCATATTACTGTACGATTACAAGGATCTCGATAAGAAATTACAATTTTGTTTATATAATATATATATAAATGCAACCGGACCATGAAATGTAAAATATAACTTGGCATAAAAAGTATTACATAATAGATAAGAGTCTAGAGATTCATAATACTGATGAATTTTTTTTGGTCAATGGAAGAGGAAAATGTTTTTCAATTTATACATTAAAAATAAAATATTTTGTTCGAAACAACTTGTAAAAACATTAACTGGACGGTTATTTGGTTCTGTCAAATTTTCTGTTTAAGTCTCTATGATATTATCAGGGTGATTTTTATAGGGGCACATGTATAAAATATTATCAAAACCTTTTTTCATGTTTCCATCAACATAAAATGCGGTAACAGCGTAAAATATTGATGAGTTAAAATAATCTTGTTTTACAAAATGAAATAAAATATCAATATAATATATTATTAAAAAAACAGCATCATGAATGTTACAAAACAGATTGAATTTATGAAAAATACATGATACTGAAGAAACTGAAAATGCTTGACACGTTTGCTGACGATATGATGACCAGTGCATTTGCCATTACTGGCTTCCGAGTTTTACACATTTGGACCATAACCGGGCATTTCCGAGCAAAAAAAAGTCATTAACTTCGGATGGATAACTTTGATTATTTTATATGATGATAGAAAAGACCTTATTCTATCAATAAAAATAAAAAGGTACTTTCCATTGGTGTAGTAGCATTTTAATTATGCTTGGATCATTGCTTTAAAAAAAGTCCTTGCTTCCGACTTCGGACTTCCGAGTTTTACACATAGCCGTTTGGAAATCCCCTACCGGAAGTTATGATTCTCCCGCTGACAGACGTGGAGACGAGTTTTTCGAGTAAAACCAGCCTCGGAATTAAAAACTGCTGCACGTTTACACGTAAGTCAACCGTGGATGTAATAATTATTATTTTCCCCAACAGAATAACGTCACTTTTTGTCTTAACTCAGGAAAATGACAGTTCGAGAAGTGGATGAAAATGAAAAAGTAGTGTCAGAAATGGCGTGCACATCTGCACATACTAGAATTGATGCGAACCCAATAGCTTGTACTGTCACCCCATCGTCTTCAGTTCATCTAAAATCGACGTTTGGGGTGACAAGCTGTCGCTACGTTTAGAAGTGTAAAAGATACCCCGTTAGAACTGTGAAAGTCCCCGTTTAGACGTTTGAAAGGTGCCCGGTTAGAAGTGATAAAGTCCCCGTTTAGAAGTGTAAAAGGTGCCCGGTTAGAAGTGTGAAAGTCCCCGTTTAGAAGTGTAAAAGATGCCCCGTTAGAACTGTGAAAGTCCCCGTTTAAAAGTGTAAAAGGTCCCCGGTTAGAAGTGTGAAAGGCCCCGTTTAGAAGTGTAAAAGGTGCCCGGTTAGAAGTGTGAAAGTTCCCGTTTAGAAGTGTAAAAGGTCCCCGGTTAGAAGTGTGAAAGTTCCCGTTTGAAGTGTAAAAGGTGCCCGGTTAGAAGTGTGAAAGTCCCCGTTTAGAAGTGTAAAAGGTGCCCGGTTAGAAGTGTGAAAGTCCTCGTTTAGAAGTGTAAAAGGTGCCCGGTTAGAAGTGTGAAAGTCCCCGTTTAGAAGTGTAAACGGTGCCCGGTTAGAAGTGTGAACGTCCCCGTTTAGAAATGTAAAAGGTCCCCAGTTAGAAGTGTGAAAAACCCCGTTTAGAAGTGTAAAAGGTCCCCGGTTAGAAGTGTGAAAGTCCCCGTTTAGAAGTGTAAAAGGTGCCCGGTTAGAAGTGTGAAAGTCCCCTATTAGAAGTGTAAAAGGTCCCCGGTTAGAAGTGTGAAGGTCCCCGTTTAGAAGGGTAAAAGGTCCCCGGTTAGAAGTGTGAAAGTCCCCGTTTAGAAGTGTAAAAGTTGCCCGGTTAGAAGTGTGAAAGTCCCCGTTTAGAAGTGTGAAAGGTGCCCGGTTAGAAGTGTGAAAGTCCCGGTTTAGAAGTGTAAAAGGTGCCCGGTTAGAAGTGTGAAAGTCCCCGTTTAGAAGTGTAAAAGGTCCCCGGTTAGAAGTGTGAAGGTCCCCGTTTAGAAGGGTAAAAGGTCCCCGGTTAGAAGTGTGAAAGTCCCCGTTTAGAAGTGTAAAAGTTGCCCGGTTAGAAGTGTTAAAGTCCCCGTTTAGAAGTGTAAAAGGTGCCCGGTTAGAAGTGTGAAAGTCCCCGTTTAGAAGTGTAAAAGGTGCCCGGTTAGAAGTGTGAAAGTCCCCGTTTAGAAGTGTAAAAGGTCCCCGGTTAGAAGTGTGAAAGTCCCCGTTTAGAAGTGTAAAAGGTCCCCGGTTAGAAGTGTGAAAGTCCCCGTTTAGAAGTGTAAAAGTTGCCCGGTTAGAAGTGTGAAAGTCCCCGTTTAGAAGTGTAAAAGGTGCCCGGTTAGAAGTGTGAAAGTCCCCGTTTAGAAGTGTAAAAGGTGCCCGGTTAGAAGTGTGAAAGTCCCCGTTTAGAAGTGTAAAAGGTCCCCGTTGAGAAGTGTGAAAGTTCCCGTTTAGAAGTGTAAAAGGTGCCCGGTTAGAAGTGTGAAAGTCCCCGTTTAGAAGTGTAAAAGGTGCCCGGTTAGAAGTGTGAAAGTCCCCGTTTAGAAGTGTAAAAGGTGCCCGGTTAGAAGTGTGAAAGTCCCCGTTTAGAAGTGTAAAAGGTCCCCGTTGAGAAGTGTGAAAGTTCCCGTTTAGAAGTGTAAAAGGTGCCCGGTTAGAAGTGTGAAAGTCCCCGTTTAGAAGTGTAAAATGTCCCCGGTTAGAAGTGTGAAGGTCCCCGTTTAGAAGGGTAAAAGGTCCCGGTTAGAAGTGTGAAAGTCCCCGTTTAGAAGTGTAAAAGTTGCCCGGTTAGAAGTGTGAAAGTCCCCGTTTATAAGTGTAAAAGGTCCCCGGTTAGAAGTGTGAAAGTCCCCGTTTAGAAGTGTAAAAGGTGCCCGGTTAGAAGTGTGAAAGTCCCCGTTTAGAAGTGTAAAAGGTCCCCGTTGAGAAGTGTGAAAGTTCCCGTTTAGAAGTGTAAAAGGGCACAGGTTAGAAGTGTGAAGGTCCCCGTTTAGAAGGGTAAAAGGTCCCCGGTTAGAAGTGTGAAAGTCCCCGTTTAGAAGTGTAAAAGTTGCCCGGTTAGAAGTGTGAAAGTCCCCGTTTAGAAGTGTAAAAGGTCCCCGGTTAGAAGTGTGAAAGTCCCCGTTTAGAAGTGTAAAAGGTGCCCGGTTTGATGTGTTAAAGTCCCCGTTTAGAAGTGTAAAAGGTCCCCGGTTAGAAGTGTGAAAAACCCCGTTTAGAAGTGTAAAAGGTGCCCGGTTAGAAGTGTGAAAGGTGCCCGGTTAGAAGTGTGAAGGTCCCCGTTTAGAAGGGTAAAAGGTCCCCGGTTAGAAGTGTGAAAGTCCCCGTTTAGAAGTGTAAAAGATGCCCGGTTAGAAGTGTGAAAGTCCCCGTTTAGAAGTGTAAAAGGTGCCCGGTTGGAAGTGTGAAAGTCCCCGTTTAGAAGTGTAAAAGGTCCCCGGTTAGAAGTGTGAAAGTCCCCGTTTAGAAGTGTAAAAGGTGCCCGGTTAGAAGTCTGAAAGTCCCCGTTTAGAAGTGTAAAAGGTACCCGGTTAGAAGTGTGAAAGTCCCCGTTTAGAAGTGTAAAAGGTCACCGTTGAGAAGTGTGAAAGTTCCCGTTTAGAAGTGTAAAAGGTCCCCAGTTAGAAGTGTGAAAGTCCCCGTTTAGAAGTGTAAAAGGTCCCCGGTTAGAAGTGTTAAAGTCCCCGTTTAGAAGTGTGAAGGTCCCCGTTTAGAAGGGTAAAAGGTCCCCGGTTAGAAGTGTGAAAGTCCCCGTTTAGAAGTGTAAAAGTTGCCCGGTTAGAAGTGTGAAAGTCCCCGTTTAGAAGTGTAAAAGGTGCCCGGTTAGAAGTGTGAAAGTCCCCGTTTAGAAGTGTAAACGGTGCCCGGTTAGAAGTGTGAAAGTCCCCGTTTAGAAGTGTAAACGGTGCCCGGTTAGAAGTGTGAAAGTCCCCGTTTAGAAGTGTAAAAGGTCCCCGGTTAGAAGTGTGAAGGTCCCCGTTTAGAAGGGTAAAAGGTCCCCGGTTAGAAGTGTGAAAGTCCCCGTTTAGAAGTGTAAAAGTTGCCCGGTTAGAAGTGTGAAAGTCCCCGTTTAGAAGTGTAAAAGTTGCCCGGTTAGAAGTGTGAAAGTCCCCGTTTAGAAGTGTAAAAGGTGCCCGGTTAGAAGTGTGAAAGTCCCCGTTTAGAAGTGTAAAAGGTCCCCGGTTAGAAGTGTGAAAGTCCCCGTTTAGAAGTGTAAAAGGTCCCCGGTTAGAAGTGTGAAAGTCCCCGTTTAGAAGTGTAAAAGTTGCCCGGTTAGAAGTGTGAAAGTCCCCGTTTAGAAGTATAAAAGGTGCCCGGTTAGAAGTGTGAAAGTCCCCGTTTAGAAGTGTAAAAGGTGCCCGGTTAGAAGTGTGAAAGTCCCCGTTTAGAAGTGTAAAAGGTCCCCGTTGAGAAGTGGGAAAGTTCCCGTTTAGAAGTGTAAAAGGTGCCCGGTTAGAAGTGTGAAAGTCCCCGTTTAGAAGTGTAAAAGGTGCCCGGTTAGAAGTGTGAAAGTCCCCGTTTAGAAGTGTAAAAGGTTCCCGGTTAGAAGTGTGAAAGTCCCCGTTTAGAAGTGTAAAAGGTCCCCGTTGAGAAGTGTGAAAGTTCCCGTTTAGAAGTGTAAAAGGTGCCCGGTTAGAAGTGTGAAAGTCCCCGTTTAGAAGTGTAAAATGTCCCCGGTTAGAAGTGTGAAGGTCCCCGTTTAGAAGGGTAAAAGGTCCCGGTTAGAAGTGTGAAAGTCCCCGTTTAGAAGTGTAAAAGTTGCCCGGTTAGAAGTGTGAAAGTCCCCGTTTAGAAGTGTAAAAGGTCCCCGGTTAGAAGTGTGAAAGTCCCCGTTTAGAAGTGTAAAAGGTGCCCGGTTAGAAGTGTGAAAGTCCCCGTTTAGAAGTGTAAAAGGTCCCCGTTGAGAAGTGTGAAAGTTCCCGTTTAGAAGTGTAAAAGGGCACAGGTTAGAAGTGTGAAGGTCCCCGTTTAGAAGGGTAAAAGGTCCCCGGTTAGAAGTGTGAAAGTCCCCGTTTAGAAGTGTAAAAGTTGCCCGGTTAGAAGTGTGAAAGTCCCCGTTTAGAAGTGTAAAAGGTCCCTGGTTAGAAGTGTGAAAGTCCCCGTTTAGAAGTGTAAAAGGTGCCAGGTTAGATGTGTTAAAGTCCCCGTTTAGAAGTGTAAAAGGTCCCCGGTTAGAAGTGTGAAAAACCCCGTTTAGAAGTGTAAAAGGTGCCCGGTTAGAAGTGTGAAAGGTGCCCGGTTAGAAGTGTGAAGGTCCCCGTTTAGAAGGGTAAAAGGTCCCCGGTTAGAAGTGTGAAAGTCCCCGTTTAGAAGTGTAAAAGATGCCCGGTTAGAAGTGTGAAAGTCCCCGTTTAGAAGTGTAAAAGGTGCCCGGTTGGAAGTGTGAAAGTCCCCGTTTAGAAGTGTAAAAGGTCCCCGGTTAGAAGTGTGAAAGTCCCCGTTTAGAAGTGTAAAAGGTGCCCGGTTAGAAGTCTGAAAGTCCCCGTTTAGAAGTGTAAAAGTTGCCCGGTTAGAAGTGTGAAAGTCCCCGTTTAGAAGTGTAAAAGGTGCCCGGTTAGAAGTGTGAAAGTCCCCGTTTAGAAGTGTAAAAGGTCCCCGGTTAGAAGTGTGAAAGTCCCCGTTTAGAGGTGTAAAAGGTCCCCGGTTAGAAGTGTGAAAGTCCCCGTTTAGAAGTGTAAAAGTTGCCCGGTTAGAAGTGTGAAAGTCCCCGTTTAGAAGTATAAAAGGTGCCCGGTTAGAAGTGTGAAAGTCCCCGTTTAGAAGTGTAAAAGGTGCCCGGTTAGAAGTGTGAAAGTCCCCGTTTAGAAGTGTAAAAGGTCCCCGTTGAGAAGTGTGAAAGTTCCCGTTTAGAAGTGTAAAAGGTGCCCGGTTAGAAGTGTGAAAGTCCCCGTTTAGAAGTGTAAAAGGTGCCCGGTTAGAAGTGTGAAAGTCCCCGTTTAGAAGTGTAAAAGGTTCCCGGTTAGAAGTGTGAAAGTCCCCGTTTAGAAGTGTAAAAGGTCCCCGTTGAGAAGTGTGAAAGTTCCCGTTTAGAAGTGTAAAAGGTGCCCGGTTAGAAGTGTGAAAGTCCCCGTTTAGAAGTGTAAAATGTCCCCGGTTAGAAGTGTGAAGGTCCCCGTTTAGAAGGGTAAAAGGTCCCGGTTAGAAGTGTGAAAGTCCCCGTTTAGAAGTGTAAAAGTTGCCCGGTTAGAAGTGTGAAAGTCCCCGTTTAGAAGTGTAAAAGGTCCCCGGTTAGAAGTGTGAAAGTCCCCGTTTAGAAGTGTAAAAGGTGCCCGGTTAGAAGTGTGAAAGTCCCCGTTTAGAAGTGTAAAAGGTCCCCGTTGAGAAGTGTGAAAGTTCCCGTTTAGAAGTGTAAAAGGGCACAGGTTAGAAGTGTGAAGGTCCCCGTTTAGAAGGGTAAAAGGTCCCCGGTTAGAAGTGTGAAAGTCCCCGTTTAGAAGTGTAAAAGTTGCCCGGTTAGAAGTGTGAAAGTCCCCGTTTAGAAGTGTAAAAGGTCCCTGGTTAGAAGTGTGAAAGTCCCCGTTTAGAAGTGTAAAAGGTGCCAGGTTAGATGTGTTAAAGTCCCCGTTTAGAAGTGTAAAAGGTCCCCGGTTAGAAGTGTGAAAAACCCCGTTTAGAAGTGTAAAAGGTGCCCGGTTAGAAGTGTGAAAGGTGCCCGGTTAGAAGTGTGAAGGTCCCCGTTTAGAAGGGTAAAAGGTCCCCGGTTAGAAGTGTGAAAGTCCCCGTTTAGAAGTGTAAAAGATGCCCGGTTAGAAGTGTGAAAGTCCCCGTTTAGAAGTGTAAAAGGTGCCCGGTTGGAAGTGTGAAAGTCCCCGTTTAGAAGTGTAAAAGGTCCCCGGTTAGAAGTGTGAAAGTCCCCGTTTAGAAGTGTAAAAGGTGCCCGGTTAGAAGTCTGAAAGTCCCCGTTTAGAAGTGTAAAAGGTACCCGGTTAGAAGTGTGAAAGTCCCCGTTTAGAAGTGTAAAAGGTCACCGTTGAGAAGTGTGAAAGTTCCCGTTTAGAAGTGTAAAAGGTCCCCAGTTAGAAGTGTGAAAGTCCCCGTTTAGAAGTGTAAAAGGTCCCCGGTTAGAAGTGTTAAAGTCCCCGTTTAGAAGTGTAAAAGGTCCCCGGTCAGAAGTGTGAAAGTCCCCGTTTAAAAGTGTAAAAGGTCCCCGGTTAGAAGTGTTAAAGTCCCCGTTTAGAAGTGTAAAAGGTCCCCGGTTAGAAGTGTGAAAGTCCCCGTTTAAAAGTGTAAAAGGTCCCCGGTTAGAAGTGTTAAAGTCCTCGTTTAGAAGTGTAGAAGGTCCCCGGTCAGAAGTGTGAAAGTCCCCGTTTAAAAGTGTAAAAGGTCCCCGGTTAGAAGTGTTAAAGTCCCCGTTTAGAAGTGTAAAAGGTCCCCGGTTAGAAGTGTGAAAGTCCCCGTTTAAAAGTGTAAAAGGTCCCCGGTTAGAAGTGTTAAAGTCCCCGTTTAGAAGTGTAAAAGGTCCCCGGTCAGAAGTGTGAAAGTCCCCGTTTAAAAGTGTAAAAGGTCCCCGGTTAGAAGTGTTAAAGTCCCCGTTTAGAAGTGTAAAAGGTCCCCGGTTAGAAGTGTAAAAGTCCCCGTTTAAAAGTGTAAAAGGTCCCCGTTTAGAAGTGTGAAAGTCCCCGTTTAGAAGTGTAAAAGGTCTCCGGTTAGAAGTGTGAAAGTCCCCGTTTAGAAGTGTAAAAGTTCCCCGGTTAAAAGTGTGAAAGTCCCGTTTAGAAGTGTAAAAGATCCCCGGTTAGAAGTGTAAAAGGCCCCGTTTAGAAGTGTAAAAGGTCCCCGGTTAGAAGTGTGAAAGTCCCCGTTTAGAAGTGTAAAAGGTCCCCGGTTAGAAGTGTGAAAAACCCCGTTTAGAAGTGTAAAAGGTCCCCGGTTAGAAGTGTGAAGGTCCCCGTTTAGAAGGGTAAAAGGTCCCCGGTTAGAAGTGTGAAAGTCCCCGTTTAGAAGTGTAAAAGGTGCCCGGTTAGAAGTGTGAAAGTCCCCGTTTAGAAGTGTAAAAGGTCCCCGGTAAGAAGTGTGAAAGTCCCCATTTAGAAGTGTAAAAGGTCCCCGTTAGAAGTGTGAAAGTCCCCGTTTAGAAGTGTAAAAGGTCCCCGGTTAGAAGTGTGAAGGTCCCCGTTTAGAAGGGTAAAAGGTCTCCGGTTAGAAGTGTGAAAGTCCCCGTTTAGAAGTGTAAAAGGTCCCCGGTTAGAAGTGCGAAAGTCCCCGTTTAGAAGTGTAAAAGGTCCCCGGTTAGAAGTGTTAAAGTCCCCGTTTAGAAGTGTAAAAGGTCCCCGGTTAGAAGTGCCAAAGTCCCCGTTTAGAAGTGTAAAAGGTCCCCGGTTAGAAGTGCGGAAGTCCCCGTTTAGAAATGTAAAAGGTCCCCGGTTAGAAGTGTGAAAGTTCCCGTTTAGAAGTGTAAAAGGTGCCCGGTTAGAAGTGTGAAAGTCCCCGTTTAGAAGTGTAAAAGGTCCCCGGTTAGAAGTGTGAAAGTCCCCGTTTTCAAGTGTAAAAGGTCCCCGGTTAGAAGTGCGAAAGCCCCCGTTTAGAAGTGTAAAAGGTCCCCGGTTAAAAGTGTGAAAGTCCCCGTTTAGAAGTGTAAAAGATGCCCCGTTAGAACTGTGAAAGTCCCCGTTTAGAAGTGTAAAATTTCCCCGGTTAGAAGGGGAAAAGCTCCCCCGTAAGAAGTATAAAAGGCTCCCGCTTAGAAGGGGAAAAGCTCCCCCGTAAGAAGAATAAAAGGCTCCCGCATTCAGAGTGTGAAATTCAATGGTTCCCGATTAGAAGTGTGAAAGTCCTCGTTTAGAAGTGTAAAAGGTCCCCGTTTAGAAGTGTAAAAGGTCCCCGGTTAGAAGTGTGAAAAACCCCGTTTAGAAGTGTAAAAGGTCCCCGGTTAGAAGTGTGAAAGTCCCCGTTTAGAAGTGTAAAAGGTGCCCGTTTAGAAGTGTGAAATCCCCGTTTAGAAGTGTAAAAGGTGCCCGGTTAGAAGTGTGAAAGTCCCCGTTTAGAAGTGTAAAAGGTCCCCGGTTAGAAGTGTGAAAAACCCCGTTTAGAAGTGTAAAAGGTCCCCGGTTAGAAGTGTGAAAGTCCCCGTTTAGAAGTGTAAAAGGTCCCCGGTTAGAAGTGTGAAAGTCCCCGTTTAGAAGTGTAAAAGGTGCCCGGTTAGAAGTGTGAAAGTCCCCGTTCAGAAGTGTAAAAGGTCCCCGGTTAGAAGTGTGAAAAACCCCGTTTAGAAGTGTAAAAGGTGCCCGGTTAGAAGTGTGAAAGTCCCCGTTTAGAAGTGTAAAAGGTGCCCGTTGAGAAGTGTGAAAGTTCCCGTTTAGAAGTGTAAAAGGTGCCCGGTTAGAAGTGTGAAAGTCCCCGTTTAGAAGTGTAAAAGGTGCCCGGTTAGAAGTGTGAAAGTCCCCGTTCAGAAGTGTAAAAGGTGCCCGGTTAGAAGTGTGAAAGTCCCCGTTTAGAAGTGTAAAAGGTCCCCGGTTAGAAGTGTGAAAGTTCCCGTTTGAAGTGTAAAAGGTGCCCGGTTAGAAGTGTGAAAGTCCCCGTTTAGAAGTGTAAAAGGTGCCCAGTTAGAAGTGTGAAAGTCCCCGTTTAGAAGTGTAAAAGGTGCCCGGTTAGAAGTGTGAAAGTCCCCGTTTAGAAGTGTAAAAGTTGCCCGGTTAGAAGTGTGAAAGTCCCCGTTTAGAAGTGTAAAAGGTCCCCGGTTAGAAGTGTGAAAAACCCCGTTTAGAAGTGTAAAAGGTCCCCGGTTAGAAGTGTGAAAGTCCCCGTTTAGAAGTGTAAAAGGTGCCCGGTTAGAAGTGTGAAAGTCCCCGTTTAGAAGTGTAAAAGGTCCCCGGTTAGAAGTGTGAAGGTCCCCGTTTAGAAGGGTAAAAGGTCCCCGGTTAGAAGTGCGAAAGTCCCCGTTTAGAAGTGTAAAAGTTGCCCGGTTAGAAGTGTGAAAGTCCCCCTTTAGAAGTGTAAAAGGTGCCCGGTTAGAAGTGTGAAAGTCCCCGTTTAGAAGTGTAAATGGTGCCCGGTTAGAAGTGTGAAAGTCCCCGTTTAGAAGTGTAAAAGGTCCCCGTTGAGAAGTGTGAAAGTTCCCTTTTAGAAGTGTAAAAGGTGGCCGGTTAGAAGTGTGAAAGTCCCCGTTTAGAAGTGTAAAAGGTGCCCGGTTAGAAGTGTGAAAGTCCCCGTTTAGAAGTGTAAAAGGTGCCCGGTTAGAAGTGTGAAAGTCCCCGTTTAGAAGTGTAAAAGGTCCCCGTTGAGAAGTGTGAAAGTTCCCGTTTAGAAGTGTAAAAGGTCCCCGGTTAGAAGTGTGAAAGTCCCCGTTTAGAAGTGTAAAATGTCCCCGGTTAGAAGTGTGAAGGTCCCCGTTTAGAAGGGTAAAAGGTGCCCGGTTAGAAGTGTGAAAGTCCCCGTTTAGAAGTGTAAAAGTTGCCCGGTTAGAAGTGTGAAAGTCCCCGTTTAGAAGTGTAAAAGGTCCCCGGTTAGAAGTGTGAAAGTCCCCGTTTAGAAGTGTAAAAGGTGCCCGGTTAGAAGTGTGAAAGTCCCCGTTTAGAAGTGTAAAAGGTCCCCGTTGAGAAGTGTGAAAGTCCCCGTTTAGAAGTGTAAAAGATGTCCCGTTAGAACTGTGAAAGTCCCCGTTTAGAAGTGTAAAATTTCCCCGGTTAGAAGGGGAAAAGCTACCCCGTAAGAAGTATAAAAGGCTCCCGCATTCAGAGTGTGAAATTCAATGGTTCCCGATTAGAAGTGTGAAAGTCCCCGTTTAGAAGTGTAAAAGGTCCCCGTTTAGAAGTGTAAAAGGTCCCCGGTTAGAAGTGTGAAAAACCCCGTTTAGAAGTGTAAAAGGGCCCCGGTTAGAAGTGTGAAAGTCCCCGTTTAGAAGTGTAAAAGGTCCCCGGTTAGAAGTGTGAAAGTCCCCGTTTAGAAGTGTAAAATGTCCCCGGTTAGAAGTGTGAAGGTCCCCGTTTAGAATGGTAA
Organism: Sipunculus nudus; assembly: GCA_026874595.1. Lineage (NCBI taxonomy): Eukaryota > Metazoa > Annelida > Sipuncula > Golfingiida > Sipunculidae > Sipunculus > Sipunculus nudus. The sequence continues at coordinate 3,398,094 of CM049317.1, forward strand.
AAGGTGCCAGGTTAGAAGTGTGAAAGTCCCCGTTTAGAAGTGTAAAAGTTGCCCGGTTAGAAGTGTGAAAGTCCCCGTTTAGAAGTGTAAAAGGTGCCCGGTTAGAAGTGTGAAAGTCCCCGTTTAGAAGTGTAAAAGGTCCCCGGTTAGAAGTGTGAAAGTCCCCGTTTAGAAGTGTAAAAGGTCCCCGGTTAGAAGTGTGAAAGTCCCCGTTTAGAAGTGTAAAAGTTGCCCGGTTAGAAGTGTGAAAGTCCCCGTTTAGAAGTATAAAAGGTGCCCGGTTAGAAGTGTGAAAGTCCCCGTTTAGAAGTGTAAAAGGTGCCCGGTTAGAAGTGTGAAAGTCCCCGTTTAGAAGTGTAAAAGGTCCCCGTTGAGAAGTGTGAAAGTTCCCGTTTAGAAGTGTAAAAGGTGCCCGGTTAGAAGTGTGAAAGTCCCCGTTTAGAAGTGTAAAAGGTGCCCGGTTAGAAGTGTGAAAGTCCCCGTTTAGAAGTGTAAAAGGTTCCCGGTTAGAAGTGTGAAAGTCCCCGTTTAGAAGTGTAAAAGGTCCCCGTTGAGAAGTGTGAAAGTTCCCGTTTAGAAGTGTAAAAGGTGCCCGGTTAGAAGTGTGAAAGTCCCCGTTTAGAAGTGTAAAATGTCCCCGGTTAGAAGTGTGAAGGTCCCCGTTTAGAAGGGTAAAAGGTCCCGGTTAGAAGTGTGAAAGTCCCCGTTTAGAAGTGTAAAAGTTGCCCGGTTAGAAGTGTGAAAGTCCCCGTTTAGAAGTGTAAAAGGTCCCCGGTTAGAAGTGTGAAAGTCCCCGTTTAGAAGTGTAAAAGGTGCCCGGTTAGAAGTGTGAAAGTCCCCGTTTAGAAGTGTAAAAGGTCCCCGTTGAGAAGTGTGAAAGTTCCCGTTTAGAAGTGTAAAAGGGCACAGGTTAGAAGTGTGAAGGTCCCCGTTTAGAAGGGTAAAAGGTCCCCGGTTAGAAGTGTGAAAGTCCCCGTTTAGAAGTGTAAAAGTTGCCCGGTTAGAAGTGTGAAAGTCCCCGTTTAGAAGTGTAAAAGGTCCCTGGTTAGAAGTGTGAAAGTCCCCGATTAGAAGTGTAAAAGGTGCCAGGTTAGATGTGTTAAAGTCCCCGTTTAGAAGTGTAAAAGGTCCCCGGTTAGAAGTGTGAAAAACCCCGTTTAGAAGTGTAAAAGGTGCCCGGTTAGAAGTGTGAAAGGTGCCCGGTTAGAAGTGTGAAGGTCCCCGTTTAGAAGGGTAAAAGGTCCCCGGTTAGAAGTGTGAAAGTCCCCGTTTAGAAGTGTAAAAGATGCCCGGTTAGAAGTGTGAAAGTCCCCGTTTAGAAGTGTAAAAGGTGCCCGGTTGGAAGTGTGAAAGTCCCCGTTTAGAAGTGTAAAAGGTCCCCGGTTAGAAGTGTGAAAGTCCCCGTTTAGAAGTGTAAAAGGTGCCCGGTTAGAAGTCTGAAAGTCCCCGTTTAGAAGTGTAAAAGGTACCCGGTTAGAAGTGTGAAAGTCCCCGTTTAGAAGTGTAAAAGGTCACCGTTGAGAAGTGTGAAAGTTCCCGTTTAGAAGTGTAAAAGGTCCCCAGTTAGAAGTGTGAAAGTCCCCGTTTAGAAGTGTAAAAGGTCCCCGGTTAGAAGTGTTAAAGTCCCCGTTTAGAAGTGTAAAAGGTCCCCGGTCAGAAGTGTGAAAGTCCCCGTTTAGAAGTGTAAAAGGTGCCCAGTTAGAAGTGTGAAAGTCCCCGTTTAGAAGTGTAAAAGGTACCCGGTTAGAAGTGTGAAAGTCCCCGTTTAGAAGTGTAAAAGGTCCCCGGTTAGAAGTGTGAAAGTCCCCGTTTAGAAGTGTAAAAGGTGCCCGGTTAGAAGTGTGAAAGTCCCCGTTCAGAAGTGTAAAAGGTCCCCGGTTAGAAGTGTGAAAAACCCCGTTTAGAAGTGTAAAAGGTGCCCGGTTAGAAGTGTGAAAGTCCCCGTTTAGAAGTGTAAAAGGTGCCCGTTGAGAAGTGTGAAAGTTCACGTTTAGAAGTGTAAAAGGTGCCCGGTTAGAAGTGTGAAAGTCCCCGTTTAGAAGTGTAAAAGGACCCCGGTTAGAAGTGTGAAAGTCCCCGTTTAGAAGTGTAAAAGGTGCCCGGTTAGAAGTGTGAAAGTCCCCGTTTAGAAGTGTAAAAGGTCCCCGGTTAGAAGTGTGAAAGTTCCCGTTTGAAGTGTAAAAGGTGCCCGGTTAGAAGTGTGAAAGTCCCCGTTTAGAAGTGTAAAAGGTGCCCAGTTAGAAGTGTGAAAGTCCCCGTTTAGAAGTGTAAAAGGTGCCCGGTTAGAAGTGTGAAAGTCCCCGTTTAGAAGTGTAAAAGGTGCCCGGTTAGAAGTGTGAAAGTCCCCGTTTAGAAGTGTAAAAGGTCCCCGGTTAGAAGTGTGAAAAACCCCGTTTAGAAGTGTAAAAGGTCCCCGGTTAGAAGTGTGAAAGTCCCCGTTTAGAAGTGTAAAAGGTGCCCGGTTAGAAGTGTGAAAGTCCCCGTTTAGAAGTGTAAAAGGTCCCCGGTTAGAAGTGTGAAGGTCCCCGTTTAGAAGGGTAAAAGGTCCCCGGTTAGAAGTGCGAAAGTCCCCGTTTAGAAGTGTAAAAGTTGCCCGGTTAGAAGTGTGAAAGTCCCCCTTTAGAAGTGTAAAAGGTGCCCGGTTAGAAGTGTGAAAGTCCCCGTTTAGAAGTGTAAATGGTGCCCGGTTAGAAGTGTGAAAGTCCCCGTTTAGAAGTGTAAAAGGTCCCCGTTGAGAAGTGTGAAAGTTCCCTTTTAGAAGTGTAAAAGGTGGCCGGTTAGAAGTGTGAAAGTCCCCGTTTAGAAGTGTAAAAGGTGCCCGGTTAGAAGTGTGAAAGTCCCCGTTTAGAAGTGTAAAAGGTGCCCGGTTAGAAGTGTGAAAGTCCCCGTTTAGAAGTGTAAAAGGTCCCCGTTGAGAAGTGTGAAAGTTCCCGTTTAGAAGTGTAAAAGGTCCCCGGTTAGAAGTGTGAAAGTCCCCGTTTAGAAGTGTAAAATGTCCCCGGTTAGAAGTGTGAAGGTCCCCGTTTAGAAGGGTAAAAGGTGCCCGGTTAGAAGTGTGAAAGTCCCCGTTTAGAAGTGTAAAAGTTGCCCGGTTAGAAGTGTGAAAGTCCCCGTTTAGAAGTGTAAAAGGTCCCCGGTTAGAAGTGTGAAAGTCCCCGTTTAGAAGTGTAAAAGGTGCCCGGTTAGAAGTGTGAAAGTCCCCGTTTAGAAGTGTAAAAGGTCCCCGTTGAGAAGTGTGAAAGTCCCCGTTTAGAAGTGTAAAAGATGTCCCGTTAGAACTGTGAAAGTCCCCGTTTAGAAGTGTAAAATTTCCCCGGTTAGAAGGGGAAAAGCTACCCCGTAAGAAGTATAAAAGGCTCCCGCATTCAGAGTGTGAAATTCAATGGTTCCCGATTAGAAGTGTGAAAGTCCCCGTTTAGAAGTGTAAAAGGTCCCCGTTTAGAAGTGTAAAAGGTCCCCGGTTAGAAGTGTGAAAAACCCCGTTTAGAAGTGTAAAAGGGCCCCGGTTAGAAGTGTGAAAGTCCCCGTTTAGAAGTGTAAAAGGTCCCCGGTTAGAAGTGTGAAAGTCCCCGTTTAGAAGTGTAAAATGTCCCCGGTTAGAAGTGTGAAGGTCCCCGTTTAGAATGGTAAAAGGTGCCAGGTTAGAAGTGTGAAAGTCCCCGTTTAGAAGTGTAAAAGTTGCCCGGTTAGAAGTGTGAAAGTCCCCGTTTAGAAGTGTAAAAGGTGCCCGGTTAGAAGTGTGAAAGTCCCCGTTTAGAAGTGTAAAAGGTCCCCGGTTAGAAGTGTGAAAGTCCCCGTTTAGAAGTGTAAAAGGTCCCCGGTTAGAAGTGTGAAAGTCCCCGTTTAGAAGTGTAAAAGTTGCCCGGTTAGAAGTGTGAAAGTCCCCGTTTAGAAGTATAAAAGGTGCCCGGTTAGAAGTGTGAAAGTCCCCGTTTAGAAGTGTAAAAGGTGCCCGGTTAGAAGTGTGAAAGTCCCCGTTTAGAAGTGTAAAAGGTCCCCGTTGAGAAGTGTGAAAGTTCCCGTTTAGAAGTGTAAAAGGTGCCCGGTTAGAAGTGTGAAAGTCCCCGTTTAGAAGTGTAAAAGGTGCCCGGTTAGAAGTGTGAAAGTCCCCGTTTAGAAGTGTAAAAGGTTCCCGGTTAGAAGTGTGAAAGTCCCCGTTTAGAAGTGTAAAAGGTCCCCGTTGAGAAGTGTGAAAGTTCCCGTTTAGAAGTGTAAAAGGTGCCCGGTTAGAAGTGTGAAAGTCCCCGTTTAGAAGTGTAAAATGTCCCCGGTTAGAAGTGTGAAGGTCCCCGTTTAGAAGGGTAAAAGGTCCCGGTTAGAAGTGTGAAAGTCCCCGTTTAGAAGTGTAAAAGTTGCCCGGTTAGAAGTGTGAAAGTCCCCGTTTAGAAGTGTAAAAGGTCCCCGGTTAGAAGTGTGAAAGTCCCCGTTTAGAAGTGTAAAAGGTGCCCGGTTAGAAGTGTGAAAGTCCCCGTTTAGAAGTGTAAAAGGTCCCCGTTGAGAAGTGTGAAAGTTCCCGTTTAGAAGTGTAAAAGGGCACAGGTTAGAAGTGTGAAGGTCCCCGTTTAGAAGGGTAAAAGGTCCCCGGTTAGAAGTGTGAAAGTCCCCGTTTAGAAGTGTAAAAGTTGCCCGGTTAGAAGTGTGAAAGTCCCCGTTTAGAAGTGTAAAAGGTCCCTGGTTAGAAGTGTGAAAGTCCCCGTTTAGAAGTGTAAAAGGTGCCAGGTTAGATGTGTTAAAGTCCCCGTTTAGAAGTGTAAAAGGTCCCCGGTTAGAAGTGTGAAAAACCCCGTTTAGAAGTGTAAAAGGTGCCCGGTTAGAAGTGTGAAAGGTGCCCGGTTAGAAGTGTGAAGGTCCCCGTTTAGAAGGGTAAAAGGTCCCCGGTTAGAAGTGTGAAAGTCCCCGTTTAGAAGTGTAAAAGATGCCCGGTTAGAAGTGTGAAAGTCCCCGTTTAGAAGTGTAAAAGGTGCCCGGTTGGAAGTGTGAAAGTCCCCGTTTAGAAGTGTAAAAGGTCCCCGGTTAGAAGTGTGAAAGTCCCCGTTTAGAAGTGTAAAAGGTGCCCGGTTAGAAGTCTGAAAGTCCCCGTTTAGAAGTGTAAAAGGTACCCGGTTAGAAGTGTGAAAGTCCCCGTTTAGAAGTGTAAAAGGTCACCGTTGAGAAGTGTGAAAGTTCCCGTTTAGAAGTGTAAAAGGTCCCCAGTTAGAAGTGTGAAAGTCCCCGTTTAGAAGTGTAAAAGGTCCCCGGTTAGAAGTGTTAAAGTCCCCGTTTAGAAGTGTAAAAGGTCCCCGGTCAGAAGTGTGAAAGTCCCCGTTTAAAAGTGTAAAAGGTCCCCGGTTAGAAGTGTTAAAGTCCCCGTTTAGAAGTGTAAAAGGTCCCCGGTTAGAAGTGTGAAAGTCCCCGTTTAAAAGTGTAAAAGGTCCCCGGTTAGAAGTGTTAAAGTCCCCGTTTAGAAGTGTAGAAGGTCCCCGGTCAGAAGTGTGAAAGTCCCCGTTTAAAAGTGTAAAAGGTCCCCGGTTAGAAGTGTTAAAGTCCCCGTTTAGAAGTGTAAAAGGTCCCCGGTTAGAAGTGTGAAAGTCCCCGTTTAAAAGTGTAAAAGGTCCCCGGTTAGAAGTGTTAAAGTCCCCGTTTAGAAGTGTAAAAGGTCCCCGGTCAGAAGTGTGAAAGTCCCCGTTTAAAAGTGTAAAAGGTCCCCGGTTAGAAGTGTTAAAGTCCCCGTTTAGAAGTGTAAAAGGTCCCCGGTTAGAAGTGTAAAAGTCCCCGTTTAAAAGTGTAAAAGGTCCCCGTTTAGAAGTGTGAAAGTCCCCGTTTAGAAGTGTAAAAGGTCTCCGGTTAGAAGTGTGAAAGTCCCCGTTTAGAAGTGTAAAAGTTCCCCGGTTAAAAGTGTGAAAGTCCCGTTTAGAAGTGTAAAAGATCCCCGGTTAGAAGTGTAAAAGGCCCCGTTTAGAAGTGTAAAAGGTCCCCGGTTAGAAGTGTGAAAGTCCCCGTTTAGAAGTGTAAAAGGTCCCCGGTTAGAAGTGTGAAAAACCCCGTTTAGAAGTGTAAAAGGTCCCCGGTTAGAAGTGTGAAGGTCCCCGTTTAGAAGGGTAAAAGGTCCCCGGTTAGAAGTGTGAAAGTCCCCGTTTAGAAGTGTAAAAGGTGCCCGGTTAGAAGTGTGAAAGTCCCCGTTTAGAAGTGTAAAAGGTCCCCGGTTAGAAGTGTGAAAGTCCCCATTTAGAAGTGTAAAAGGTCCCCGTTAGAAGTGTGAAAGTCCCCGTTTAGAAGTGTAAAAGGTCCCCGGTTAGAAGTGTGAAAAACCCCGTTTAGAAGTGTAAAAGGTCCCCGGTTAGAAGTGTGAAAGTCCCCGTTTAGAAGTGTAAAAGGTGCCCGTTTAGAAGTGTGAAATCCCCGTTTAGAAGTGTAAAAGGTGCCCGGTTAGAAGTGTGAAAGTCCCCGTTTAGAAGTGTAAAAGGTCCCCGGTTAGAAGTGTGAAAAACCCCGTTTAGAAGTGTAAAAGGTCCCCGGTTAGAAGTGTGAAAGTCCCCGTTTAGAAGTGTAAAAGGTCCCCGGTTAGAAGTGTGAAAGTCCCCGTTTAGAAGTGTAAAAGGTGCCCGGTTAGAAGTGTGAAAGTCCCCGTTCAGAAGTGTAAAAGGTCCCCGGTTAGAAGTGTGAAAAACCCCGTTTAGAAGTGTAAAAGGTGCCCGGTTAGAAGTGTGAAAGTCCCCGTTTAGAAGTGTAAAAGGTGCCCGTTGAGAAGTGTGAAAGTTCCCGTTTAGAAGTGTAAAAGGTGCCCGGTTAGAAGTGTGAAAGTCCCCGTTTAGAAGTGTAAAAGGACCCCGGTTAGAAGTGTGAAAGTCCCCGTTTAGAAGTGTAACTGGTGCCCGGTTAGAAGTGTGAAAGTCCCCGTTTAGAAGTGTAAAAGGTCCCCGGTTAGAAGTGTGAAAGTTCCCGTTTGAAGTGTAAAAGGTGCCCGGTTAGAAGTGTGAAAGTCCCCGTTTAGAAGTGTAAAAGGTGCCCGGTTAGAAGTGTGAAAGTCCCCGTTTAGAAGTGTAAAAGGTGCCCGGTTAGAAGTGTGAAAGTCCCCGTTTAGAAGTGTAAAAGGTGCCCGGTTAGAAGTGTGAAAGTCCCCGTTTAGAAGTGTAAAAGGTCCCCGGTTAGAAGTGTGAAAAACCCCGTTTAGAAGTGTAAAAGGTCCCCGGTTAGAAGTGTGAAAGTCCCCGTTTAGAAGTGTAAAAGGTGCCCGGTTAGAAGTGTGAAAGTCCCCGTTTAGAAGTGTAAAAGGTCCCCGGTTAGAAGTCTGAAGGTCCCCGTTTAGAAGGGTAAAAGGTCCCCGGTTAGAAGTGCGAAATTCCCCGTTTAGAAGTGTAAAAGTTGCCCGGTTAGAAGTGTGAAAGTCCCCGTTTAGAAGTGTAAAAGGTCCCCGGTTAGAAGTGTGAAAGTCCCCGTTTAGAAGTGTAAAAGGTGCCCGGTTAGAAGTGTGAAAGTCCCCGTTTAGAAGTGTAAAAGGTCCCCGTTGAGAAGTGTGAAAGTCCCCGTTTAGAAGTGTAAAAGATGTCCCGTTAGAACTGTGAAAGTCCCCGTTTAGAAGTGTAAAATTTCCCCGGTTAGAAGGGGAAAAGCTACCCCGTAAGAAGTATAAAAGGCTCCCGCATTCAGAGTGTGAAATTCAATGGTTCCCGATTAGAAGTGTGAAAGTCCCCGTTTAGAAGTGTAAAAGGTCCCCGTTTAGAAGTGTAAAAGGTCCCCAGTTAGAAGTGTGAAAAACCCCGTTTAGAAGTGTAAAAGGGCCCCGGTTAGAAGTGTGAAAGTCCCCGTTTAGAAGTGTAAAAGGTCCCCGGTTAGAAGTGTGAAAGTCCCCGTTTAGAAGTGTAAAATGTCCCCGGTTAGAAGTGTGAAGGTCCCCGTTTAGAATGGTAAAAGGTGCCAGGTTAGAAGTGTGAAAGTCCCCGTTTAGAAGTGTAAAAGTTGCCCGGTTAGAAGTGTGAAAGTCCCCGTTTAGAAGTGTAAAAGGTCCCCGGTTAGAAGTGTGAAAGTCCCCGTTTTGAAGTGTAAAAGGTCCCCGGTTAGAAGTGCGAAAGTTCCCGTTAAGAAGTGTAAAAGGTCCCCGGATAAAAGTGTGAAAGTCCCCGTTTAGAAGTGTAAAAGATGTCCCGTTAGAACTGTGAAAGTCCCCGTTTAGAAGTGTAAAATTTCCCCGGTTAGAAGGGGAAAAGCTACCCCGTAAGAAGTATAAAAGGCTCCCGCATTCAGAGTGTGAAATTCAATGGTTCCCGATTAGAAGTGTGAAAGTCCCCGTTTAGAAGTGTAAAAGGTCCCCGTTTAGAAGTGTAAAAGGTCCCCGGTTAGAAGTGTGAAAAACCCCGTTTAGAAGTGTAAAAGGGCCCCGGTTAGAAGTGTGAAAGTCCCCGTTTAGAAGTGTAAAAGGTCCCCGGTTAGAAGTGTGAAAGTCCCCGTTTAGAAGTGTAAAATGTCCCCGGTTAGAAGTGTGAAGGTCCCCGTTTAGAATGGTAAAAGGTGCCAGGTTAGAAGTGTGAAAGTCCCCGTTTAGAAGTGTAAAAGTTGCCCGGTTAGAAGTGTGAAAGTCCCCGTTTAGAAGTGTAAAAGGTCCCCGGTTAGAAGTGTGAAAGTCCCCGTTTTGAAGTGTAAAAGGTCCCCGGTTAGAAGTGCGAAAGTTCCCGTTAAGAAGTGTAAAAGGTCCCCGGTTAGAAGTGTGAAAGTCCCCGTTTAGAAGTGTAAAATGTCCCCGGTTAGAAGTGTGAAGGTCCCCGTTTAGAATGGTAAAAGGTGCCAGGTTAGAAGTGTGAAAGTCCCCGTTTAGAAGTGTAAAAGTTGCCCGGTTAGAAGTGTGAAAGTCCCCGTTTAGAAGTGTAAAAGGTCCCCGGTTAGAAGTGTGAAAGTCCCCGTTTTGAAGTGTAAAAGGTCCCCGGTTAGAAGTGCGAAAGTTCCCGTTAAGAAGTGTAAAAGGTCCCCGGATAAAAGTGTGAAAGTCCCCGTTTAGAAGTGTAAAAGATGTCCCGTTAGAACTGTGAAAGTCCCCGTTTAGAAGTGTAAAATTTCCCCGGTTAGAAGGGGAAAAGCTACCCCGTAAGAAGTATAAAAGGCTCCCGCATTCAGAGTGTGAAATTCAATGGTTCCCGATTAGAAGTGTGAAAGTCCCCGTTTAGAAGTGTAAAAGGTCCCCGTTTAGAAGTGTAAAAGGTCCCCGGTTAGAAGTGTGAAAAACCCCGTTTAGAAGTGTAAAAGGGCCCCGGTTAGAAGTGTGAAAGTCCCCGTTTAGAAGTGTAAAAGGTCCCCGGTTAGAAGTGTGAAAGTCCCCGTTTAGAAGTGTAAAATGTCCCCGGTTAGAAGTGTGAAGGTCCCCGTTTAGAATGGTAAAAGGTGCCAGGTTAGAAGTGTGAAAGTCCCCGTTTAGAAGTGTAAAAGTTGCCCGGTTAGAAGTGTGAAAGTCCCCGTTTAGAAGTGTAAAAGGTCCCCGGTTAGAAGTGTGAAAGTCCCCGTTTTGAAGTGTAAAAGGTCCCCGGTTAGAAGTGCGAAAGTTCCCGTTAAGAAGTGTAAAAGGTCCCCGGATAAAAGTGTGAAAGTCCCCGTTTAGAAGTGTAAAAGATGTCCCGTTAGAACTGTGAAAGTCCCCGTTTAGAAGTGTAAAATTTCCCCGGTTAGAAGGGGAAAAGCTACCCCGTAAGAAGTATAAAAGGCTCCCGCATTCAGAGTGTGAAATTCAATGGTTCCCGATTAGAAGTGTGAAAGTCCCCGTTTAGAAGTGTAAAAGGTCCCCGATTAGAAGTGTAAAAGGTCCCCGGTTAGAAGTGTGAAAAACCCCGTTTAGAAGTGTAAAAGGGCCCCGGTTAGAAGTGTGAAAGTCCCCGTTTAGAAGTGTAAAAGGTCCCCGGTTAGAAGTGTGAAAGTCCCCGTTTAGAAGTGTAAAAGGTGCCCGGTTAGAAGTGTGAAAGTCCCCGTTTAGAAGTGTAAAAGGTCCCCGGTTAGAAGTGTGAAAAACCCCGTTTAGAAGTGTAAAAGGTCCCCGGTTAGAAGTGTGAAAGTCCCCGTTTAGAAGTGTAAAAGGTGCCCGGTTAGAAGTGTGAAAGTCCCCGTTTAGAAGTGTAAAAGGTCCCCGGTTAGAAGTGTGAAGGTCCCCGTTTAGAAGGGTAAAAGGTCCCCGGTTAGAAGTGTGAAAGTCCCCGTTTAGAAGTGTAAAAGTTGCCCGGTTAGAAGTGTGAAAGTCCCCGTTTAGAAGTGTAAAAGGTGCCCGGTTAGAAGTGTGAAAGTCCCCGTTTAGAAGTGTAAAAGGTGCCCGGTTAGAAGTGTGAAAGTCCCCGTTTAGAAGTGTAAAAGGTCCCCGTTGAGAAGTGTGAAAGTTCCCGTTTAGAAGTGTAAAAGGTGCCCGGTTAGAAGTGTGAAAGTCCCCGTTTAGAAGTGTAAAAGGTGCCCGGTTAGAAGTGTGAAAGTCCCCGTTTAGAAGTGTAAAAGGTGCCCGGTTAGAAGTGTGAAAGTACCCGTTTAGAAGTGTAAAAGGTCCCCGTTGAGAAGTGTGAAAGTTCCCGTTTAGAAGTGTAAAAGGTCCCCGGTTAGAAGTGTGAAAGTCCCCGTTTAGAAGTGTAAAATGTCCCCGGTTAGAAGTGTGAAGGTCCCCGTTTAGAAGGGTAAAAGGTGCCCGGTTAGAAGTGTGAAAGTCCCCGTTTAGAAGTGTAAAAGTTGCCCGGTTAGAAGTGTGAAAGTCCCCGTTTAGAAGTGTAAAAGGTCCCCGGTTAGAAGTGTGAAAGTCCCCGTTTAGAAGTGTAAAATGTCCCCGGTTAGAAGTGTGAAGGTCCCCGTTTAGAATGGTAAAAGGTGCCAGGTTAGAAGTGTGAAAGTCCCCGTTTAGAAGTGTAAAAGTTGCCCGGTTAGAAGTGTGAAAGTCCCCGTTTAGAAGTGTAAAAGGTCCCCGGTTAGAAGTGTGAAAGTCCCCGTTTTGAAGTGTAAAAGGTCCCCGGTTAGAAGTGCGAAAGTTCCCGTTAAGAAGTGTAAAAGGTCCCCGGATAAAAGTGTGAAAGTCCCCGTTTAGAAGTGTAAAAGATGTCCCGTTAGAACTGTGAAAGTCCCCGTTTAGAAGTGTAAAATTTCCCCGGTTAGAAGGGGAAAAGCTACCCCGTAAGAAGTATAAAAGGCTCCCGCATTCAGAGTGTGAAATTCAATGGTTCCCGATTAGAAGTGTGAAAGTCCCCGTTTAGAAGTGTAAAAGGTCCCCGATTAGAAGTGTAAAAGGTCCCCGGTTAGAAGTGTGAAAAACCCCGTTTAGAAGTGTAAAAGGGCCCCGGTTAGAAGTGTGAAAGTCCCCGTTTAGAAGTGTAAAAGGTCCCCGGTTAGAAGTGTGAAAGTCCCCGTTTAGAAGTGTAAAAGGTGCCCGGTTAGAAGTGTGAAAGTCCCCGTTTAGAAGTGTAAAAGGTCCCCGGTTAGAAGTGTGAAAAACCCCGTTTAGAAGTGTAAAAGGTCCCCGGTTAGAAGTGTGAAAGTCCCCGTTTAGAAGTGTAAAAGGTGCCCGGTTAGAAGTGTGAAAGTCCCCGTTTAGAAGTGTAAAAGGTCCCCGGTTAGAAGTGTGAAGGTCCCCGTTTAGAAGGGTAAAAGGTCCCCGGTTAGAAGTGTGAAAGTCCCCGTTTAGAAGTGTAAAAGTTGCCCGGTTAGAAGTGTGAAAGTCCCCGTTTAGAAGTGTAAAAGGTGCCCGGTTAGAAGTGTGAAAGTCCCCGTTTAGAAGTGTAAAAGGTGCCCGGTTAGAAGTGTGAAAGTCCCCGTTTAGAAGTGTAAAAGGTCCCCGTTGAGAAGTGTGAAAGTTCCCGTTTAGAAGTGTAAAAGGTGCCCGGTTAGAAGTGTGAAAGTCCCCGTTTAGAAGTGTAAAAGGTGCCCGGTTAGAAGTGTGAAAGTCCCCGTTTAGAAGTGTAAAAGGTGCCCGGTTAGAAGTGTGAAAGTACCCGTTTAGAAGTGTAAAAGGTCCCCGTTGAGAAGTGTGAAAGTTCCCGTTTAGAAGTGTAAAAGGTCCCCGGTTAGAAGTGTGAAAGTCCCCGTTTAGAAGTGTAAAATGTCCCCGGTTAGAAGTGTGAAGGTCCCCGTTTAGAAGGGTAAAAGGTGCCCGGTTAGAAGTGTGAAAGTCCCCGTTTAGAAGTGTAAAAGTTGCCCGGTTAGAAGTGTGAAAGTCCCCGTTTAGAAGTGTAAAAGGTCCCCGGTTAGAAGTGTGAAAGTCCCCGTTTAGAAGTGTAAAAGGTGCCCGGTAAGAAGTGTGAAAGTCCCCGTTTAGAAGTGTAAAAGGTCCCCGTTGAGAAGTGTGAAAGTTCCCGTTTAGAAGTGTAAAAGGTCACCGGTTAGAAGTGTGAAGGTCCCCGTTTAGAAGGGTAAAAGGTCCCCGGTTAGAAGTGTGAAAGTCCCCGTTTAGAAGTGTAAAAGTTGCCCGGTTAGAAGTGTGAAAGTCCCCGTTTAGAAGTGTAAAAGGTCCCCGGTTAGAAGTGTGAAAGTCCCCGTTTAGAAGTGTAAAAGGTCCCCGGTTAGAAGTGTGAAAGTCCCCGTTTAGAAGTGTAAAAGGTGCCCGGTTAGAAGTGTGAAAGTCCCCGTTTAGAAGTGTAAAAGGTCCCCGGTTAGAAGTGTGAAAGGTGCCCGGTTAGAAGTGTGAAGGTCCCCGTTTAGAAGGGTAAAAGGTCCCCGGTAAGAAGTGTGAAAGTCCCCGTTTAGTAGTGTAAAAGGTGCCCGGTTAGAAGTGTGAAAGTCCCCGTTTAGAAGTGTAAAAGGTGCCCGGTTGGAAGTGTGAAAGTCCCCGTTTGGAAGTGTAAAAGGTCCCCGGTTAGAAGTGTGAAAGTCCCCGTTTAGAAGTGTAAAAGGTGCCCGGTTAGAAGTGTAAAAGTCCCCGTTTAGAAGTGTAAAAGGTGCCCGGTTAGAAGTGTGAAAGTCCCCGTTTAGAAGTGTAAAAGGTCACCGTTGAGAAGTGTGAAAGTTCCCGTTTAGAAGTGTAAAATGTCCCCGGTTAGAAGTGTGAAGGTCCCCGTTTAGAAGGGTAAAAGGTGCCCGGTTAGAAGTGTGAAAGTCCCCGTTTAGAAGTGTAAAAGTTGCCCCGTTAGAAGTGTGAAAGTCCCCGTTTAGAAGTGTAAAAGGTCCCCGGTTAGAAGTGTGAAAGTCCCCGTTTAGAAGTGTAAAAGGTGCCCGGTAAGAAGTGTGAAAGTCCCCGTTTAGAAGTGTAAAAGGTCCCCGTTGAGAAGTGTGAAAGTTCCCGTTTAGAAGTGTAAAAGGTCACCGGTTAGAAGTGTGAAGGTCCCCGTTTAGAAGGGTAAAAGGTCCCCGGTTAGAAGTGTGAAAAACCCCGTTTAGAAGTGTAAAAGGTGCCCGGTTAGAAGTGTGAAAAGTGCCCGGTTAGAAGTGTGAAGGTCCCCGTTTAGAAGGGTAAAAGGTCCCCGGTTAGAAGTGTGAAAGTCCCCGTTTAGTAGTGTAAAAGGTGCCCGGTTAGAAGTGTGAAAGTCCCCGTTTAGAAGTGTAAAAGGTGCCCGGTTGGAAGTGTGAAAGTCCCCGTTTAGAAGTGTAAAAGGTCCCCGGTTAGAAGTGTGAAAGTCCCCGTTTAGAAGTGTAAAAGGTGCCCGGTTAGAAGTGTGAAAGTCCCCGTTTAGAAGTGTAAAAGGTGCCCGGTTAGAAGTGTGAAAGTCCCCGTTTAGAAGTGTAAAAGGTCACCGTTGAGAAGTGTGAAAGTAGTTCCCGTTTAGAAGTGTAAAAGATCCCCGGTTAGAAGTGTGAAAGTCCCCGTTTAGAAGTGTTAAAGTCCCCGTTTAGACGTGTAAAAGGTCCCCGGTTAGAAGTGTGAAAGTCCCCGTTTAGAAGAGTAAAAGGTCCCCGGTTAGAAGTGTGAAAGTCCCCGTTTAAAAGTGTAAAAGGTCCCCGGTTAGAAGTGTTAAAGTCCCCGTTTAGAAGTGTAAAAGGTGCCCGGTTAGAAGTGTGAAAGTCCCCGTTTAGAAGTGTAAAAGGTCCCCGGTTAGAAGTGTGAAAGTCCCCGTTTTGAAGTGTAAAAGGTCCCCGGTTAGAAGTGCGAAAGTTCCCGTTAAGAAGTGTAAAAGGTCCCCGGATAAAAGTGTGAAAGTCCCCGTTTAGAAGTGTAAAAGGTGCCCGGTTAGAAGTGTGAAAGTCCCCGTTTAGAAGTGTAAAAGGTGCCCGGTTAGAAGTGTGAAAGTCCCCGTTTAGAAGTGTAAAAGGTCCCCGGTTAGAAGTGTGAAAGTCCCCGTTTAGAAGTGTAAAAGGTGCCCGGTTAGAAGTGTGAAAGTCCCCGTTTAGAAGTGTAAAAGTTGCCCGGTTAGAAGTGTGAAAGTCCCCGTTTAGAAGTGTAAAAGGTGCCCGGTTAGAAGTGTGAAAGTCCCCGTTTAGAAGTGTAAAAGGTGCCCGGTTAGAAGTGTGAAAGTCCCCGTTTAGAAGTGTAAAAGGTCCCCGTTGAGAAGTGTGAAAGTTCCCGTTTAGAAGTGTAAAAGGTGCCCGGTTAGAAGTGTGAAAGTCCCCGTTTAGAAGTGTGAAATGTCCCCGGTTAGAAGTGTGAAGGTCCCCGTTTAGAAGGGTAAAAGGTCCCGGTTAGAAGTGTGAAAGTCCCCGTTTAGAAGTGTAAAAGTTGCCCGGTTAGAAGTGTGAAAGTCCCCGTTTAGAAGTGTAAAAGGTCCAGGGTTAGAAGTGTGAAAAACCCCGTTTAGAAGTGTAAAAGGTCCCCGGTTAGAAGTGTAAAAGGTCCCCGGTTAGAAGTGTGAAAAACCCCGTTTAGAAGTGTAAAAGGTCCCCGTTTAGAAGTGTGAAAGTCCCCGTTTAGAAGTGTAAAAGGTGCCCGGTTAGAAGTGTGAAAGTCCCCGTTTAGAAGTGTAAAAGATACCCCGTTAGAACTGTGAAAGTCCCCGTTTAGACGTTTGAAAGGTGCCCGGTTAGAAGTGATAAAGTCCCCGTTTAGAAGTGTAAAAGGTGCCCGGTTAGAAGTGTGAAAGTCCCCGTTTAGAAGTGTAAAAGATGCCCCGTTAGAACTGTGAAAGTCCCCGTTTAAAAGTGTAAAAGGTCCCCGGTTAGAAGTGTGAAAGGCCCCGTTCAGAAGTGTAAAAGGTGCCCGGTTAGAAGTGTGAAAGTTCCCGTTTAGAAGTGTAAAAGGTCCCCGTTTAGAAGTGTAAAAGGTCCCCGTTGAGAAGTGTGAAAGTTCCCGTTTAGAAGTGTAAAAGGTGCCCGGTTAGAAGTGTGAAAGTCCCCGTTTAGAAGTGTAAAATGTCCCCGGTTAGAAGTGTGAAGGTCCCCGTTTAGAAGGGTAAAAGGTCCCGGTTAGAAGTGTGAAAGTCCCCGTTTAGAAGTGTAAAAGTTGCCCGGTTAGAAGTGTGAAAGTCCCCGTTTAGAAGTGTAAAAGGTCCAGGGTTAGAAGTGTGAAAAACCCCGTTTAGAAGTGTAAAAGGTCCCCGGTTAGAAGTGTAAAAGGTCCCCGGTTAGAAGTGTGAAAAACCCCGTTTAGAAGTGTAAAAGGTCCCCGTTTAGAAGTGTGAAAGTCCCCGTTTAGAAGTGTAAAAGGTGCCCGGTTAGAAGTGTGAAAGTCCCCGTTTAGAAGTGTAAAAGATACCCCGTTAGAACTGTGAAAGTCCCCGTTTAGACGTTTGAAAGGTGCCCGGTTAGAAGTGATAAAGTCCCCGTTTAGAAGTGTAAAAGGTGCCCGGTTAGAAGTGTGAAAGTCCCCGTTTAGAAGTGTAAAAGATGCCCCGTTAGAACTGTGAAAGTCCCCGTTTAAAAGTGTAAAAGGTCCCCGGTTAGAAGTGTGAAAGGCCCCGTTTAGAAGTGTAAAAGGTGCCCGGTTAGAAGTGTGAAAGTTCCCGTTTAGAAGTGTAAAAGGTCCCCGGTTAGAAGTGTGAAAGTTCCCGTTTGAAGTGTAAAAGGTGCCCGGTTAGAAGTGTGAAAGTCCCCGTTTAGAAGTGTAAAAGGTGCCCGGTTAGAAGTGTGAAAGTCCCCGTTTAGAAGTGTAAAAGGTGCCCGGTTAGAAGTGTGAAAGTCCACGTTTAGAATTGTGTAAACGGTGCCCGGTTAGAAGTGTGAACGTCCCCGTTTAGAAATGTAAAAGGTCCCCAGTTAGAAGTGTGAAAAACCCCGTTTAGAAGTGTAAAAGGTCCCCGGTTAGAAGTGTGAAAGTCCCCGTTTAGAAGTGTAAAAGGTGCCCGGTTAGAAGTGTGAAAGTCCCCTATTAGAAGTGTAAAAGGTCCCCGGTTAGAAGTGTGAAGGTCCCCGTTTAGAAGGGTAAAAGGTCCCCGGTTAGAAGTGTGAAAGTCCCCGTTTAGAAGTGTAAAAGTTGCCCGGTTAGAAGTGTGAAAGTCCCCGTTTAGAAGTGTAAAAGGTGCCCGGTTAGAAGTGTGAAAGTCCCCGTTTAGAAGTGTAAAAGGTGCCCGGTTAGAAGTGTGAAAGTCCCCGTTTAGAAGTGAAAAAGGTCCCCGGTTAGAAGTGTGAAGGTCCCCGTTTAGAAGGGTAAAAGGTCCCCGGTTAGAAGTGTGAAAGTCCCCGTTTAGAAGTGTAAAAGTTGCCCGGTTAGAAGTGTTAAAGTCCCCGTTTAGAAGTGTAAAAGGTGCCCGGTTAGAAGTGTGAAAGTCCCCGTTTAGAAGTGTAAAAGGTGCCCGGTTAGAAGTGTGAAAGTCCCCGTTTAGAAGTGTAAAAGGTCCCCGGTTAGAAGTGTGAAAGTCCCCCTTTAGAAGTGTAAAAGGTGCCCGGTTAGAAGTGTGAAAGTCCCCGTTTAGAAGTGTAAAATGTCCCCGGTTAGAAGTGTGAAGGTCCCCGTTTAGAAGGGTAAAAGGTCCCGGTTAGAAGTGTGAAAGTCCCCGTTTAGAAGTGTAAAAGTTGCCCGGTTAGAAGTGTGAAAGTCCCCGTTTAGAAGTGTAAAAGGTCCCCGGTTAGAAGTGTGAAAGTCCCCGTTTAGAAGTGTAAAAGGTGCCCGGTTAGAAGTGTGAAAGTCCCCGTTTAGAAGTGTAAAAGGTCCCCGTTGAGAAGTGTGAAAGTTCCCGTTTAGAAGTGTAAAAGGGCACAGGTTAGAAGTGTGAAGGTCCCCGTTTAGAAGGGTAAAAGGTCCCCGGTTAGAAGTGTGAAAGTCCCCGTTTAGAAGTGTAAAAGTTGCCCGGTTAGAAGTGTGAAAGTCCCCGTTTAGAAGTGTAAAAGGTCCCTGGTTAGAAGTGTGAAAGTCCCCGTTTAGAAGTGTAAAAGGTGCCAGGTTAGATGTGTTAAAGTCCCCGTTTAGAAGTGTAAAAGGTCCCCGGTTAGAAGTGTGAAAAACCCCGTTTAGAAGTGTAAAAGGTGCCCGGTTAGAAGTGTGAAAGGTGCCCGGTTAGAAGTGTGAAGGTCCCCGTTTAGAAGGGTAAAAGGTCCCCGGTTAGAAGTGTGAAAGTCCCCGTTTAGAAGTGTAAAAGATGCCCGGTTAGAAGTGTGAAAGTCCCCGTTTAGAAGTGTAAAAGGTGCCCGGTTGGAAGTGTGAAAGTCCCCGTTTAGAAGTGTAAAAGGTCCCCGGTTAGAAGTGTGAAAGTCCCCGTTTAGAAGTGTAAAAGGTGCCCGGTTAGAAGTCTGAAAGTCCCCGTTTAGAAGTGTAAAAGGTACCCGGTTAGAAGTGTGAAAGTCCCCGTTTAGAAGTGTAAAAGGTCACCGTTGAGAAGTGTGAAAGTTCCCGTTTAGAAGTGTAAAAGGTCCCCAGTTAGAAGTGTGAAAGTCCCCGTTTAGAAGTGTAAAAGGTCCCCGGTTAGAAGTGTTAAAGTCCCCGTTTAGAAGTGTAAAAGGTCCCCGGTCAGAAGTGTGAAAGTCCCCGTTTAAAAGTGTAAAAGGTCCCCGGTTAGAAGTGTTAAAGTCCCCGTTTAGAAGTGTAAAAGGTCCCCGGTTAGAAGTGTGAAAGTCCCCGTTTAAAAGTGTAAAAGGTCCCCGGTTAGAAGTGTTAAAGTCCCCGTTTAGAAGTGTAGAAGGTCCCCGGTCAGAAGTGTGAAAGTCCCCGTTTAAAAGTGTAAAAGGTCCCCGGTTAGAAGTGTTAAAGTCCCCGTTTAGAAGTGTAAAAGGTCCCCGGTTAGAAGTGTGAAAGTCCCCGTTTAAAAGTGTAAAAGGTCCCCGGTTAGAAGTGTTAAAGTCCCCGTTTAGAAGTGTAAAAGGTCCCCGGTCAGAAGTGTGAAAGTCCCCGTTTAAAAGTGTAAAAGGTCCCCGGTTAGAAGTGTTAAAGTCCCCGTTTAGAAGTGTAAAAGGTCCCCGGTTAGAAGTGTAAAAGTCCCCGTTTAAAAGTGTAAAAGGTCCCCGTTTAGAAGTGTGAAAGTCCCCGTTTAGAAGTGTAAAAGGTCTCCGGTTAGAAGTGTGAAAGTCCCCGTTTAGAAGTGTAAAAGTTCCCCGGTTAAAAGTGTGAAAGTCCCGTTTAGAAGTGTAAAAGATCCCCGGTTAGAAGTGTAAAAGGCCCCGTTTAGAAGTGTAAAAGGTCCCCGGTTAGAAGTGTGAAAGTCCCCGTTTAGAAGTGTAAAAGGTCCCCGGTTAGAAGTGTGAAAAACCCCGTTTAGAAGTGTAAAAGGTCCCCGGTTAGAAGTGTGAAGGTCCCCGTTTAGAAGGGTAAAAGGTCCCCGGTTAGAAGTGTGAAAGTCCCCGTTTAGAAGTGTAAAAGGTGCCCGGTTAGAAGTGTGAAAGTCCCCGTTTAGAAGTGTAAAAGGTCCCCGGTTAGAAGTGTGAAAGTCCCCATTTAGAAGTGTAAAAGGTCCCCGTTAGAAGTGTGAAAGTCCCCGTTTAGAAGTGTAAAAGGTCCCCGGTTAGAAGTGTGAAGGTCCCCGTTTAGAAGGGTAAAAGGTCTCCGGTTAGAAGTGTGAAAGTCCCCGTTTAGAAGTGTAAAAGGTCCCCGGTTAGAAGTGCGAAAGTCCCCGTTTAGAAGTGTAAAAGGTCCCCGGTTAGAAGTGTTAAAGTCCCCGTTTAGAAGTGTAAAAGGTCCCCGGTTAGAAGTGCGAAAGTCCCCGTTTAGAAGTGTAAAAGGTCCCCGGTTAGAAGTGCGGAAGTCCCCGTTTAGAAATGTAAAAGGTCCCCGGTTAGAAGTGTGAAAGTTCCCGTTTAGAAGTGTAAAAGGTCCCCGGTTAGAAGTGTGAAAGTCCCCATTTAGAAGTGTAAAAGGTCCCCGTTAGAAGTGTGAAAGTCCCCGTTTAGAAGTGTAAAAGGTCCCCGGTTAGAAGTGTGAAGGTCCCCGTTTAGAAGGGTAAAAGGTCTCCGGTTAGAAGTGTGAAAGTCCCCGTTTAGAAGTGTAAAAGGTCCCCGGTTAGAAGTGCGAAAGTCCCCGTTTAGAAGTGTAAAAGGTCCCCGGGTAGAAGTGTTAAAGTCCCCGTTTAGAAGTGTAAAAGGTCCCCGGTTAGAAGTGCGAAAGTCCCCGTTTAGAAGTGTAAAAGGTCCCCGGTTAGAAGTGCGGAAGTCCCCGTTTAGAAATGTAAAAGGTCCCCGGTTAGAAGTGTGAAAGTTCCCGTTTAGAAGTGTAAAAGGTGCCCGGTTAGAAGTGTGAAAGTCCCCGTTTAGAAGTGTAAAAGGTCCCCGGTTAGAAGTGTGAAAGTCCCCGTTTTCAAGTGTAAAAGGTCCCCGGTTAGAAGTGCGAAAGCCCCCGTTTAGAAGTGTAAAAGGTCCCCGGTTAAAAGTGTGAAAGTCCCCGTTTAGAAGTGTAAAAGATGCCCCGTTAGAACTGTGAAAGTCCCCGTTTAGAAGTGTAAAATTTCCCCGGTTAGAAGGGGAAAAGCTCCCCCGTAAGAAGTATAAAAGGCTCCCGCTTAGAAGGGGAAAAGCTCCCCCGTAAGAAGAATAAAAGGCTCCCGCATTCAGAGTGTGAAATTCAATGGTTCCCGATTAGAAGTGTGAAAGTCCTCGTTTAGAAGTGTAAAAGGTCCCCGTTTAGAAGTGTAAAAGGTCCCCGGTTAGAAGTGTGAAAAACCCCGTTTAGAAGTGTAAAAGGTCCCCGGTTAGAAGTGTGAAAGTCCCCGTTTAGAAGTGTAAAAGGTGCCCGTTTAGAAGTGTGAAATCCCCGTTTAGAAGTGTAAAAGGTGCCCGGTTAGAAGTGTGAAAGTCCCCGTTTAGAAGTGTAAAAGGTCCCCGGTTAGAAGTGTGAAAAACCCCGTTTAGAAGTGTAAAAGGTCCCCGGTTAGAAGTGTGAAAGTCCCCGTTTAGAAGTGTAAAAGGTCCCCGGTTAGAAGTGTGAAAGTCCCCGTTTAGAAGTGTAAAAGGTGCCCGGTTAGAAGTGTGAAAGTCCCCGTTCAGAAGTGTAAAAGGTCCCCGGTTAGAAGTGTGAAAAACCCCGTTTAGAAGTGTAAAAGGTGCCCGGTTAGAAGTGTGAAAGTCCCCGTTTAGAAGTGTAAAAGGTGCCCGTTGAGAAGTGTGAAAGTTCCCGTTTAGAAGTGTAAAAGGTGCCCGGTTAGAAGTGTGAAAGTCCCCGTTTAGAAGTGTAAAAGGACCCCGGTTAGAAGTGTGAAAGTCCCCGTTTAGAAGTGTAAAAGGTGCCCGGTTAGAAGTGTGAAAGTCCCCGTTTAGAAGTGTAAAAGGTCCCCGGTTAGAAGTGTGAAAGTCCCCGTTTAGAAGTGTAAAAGGTGCCCGGTTAGAAGTGTGAAAGTCCCCGTTCAGAAGTGTAAAAGGTCCCCGGTTAGAAGTGTGAAAAACCCCGTTTAGAAGTGTAAAAGGTGCCCGGTTAGAAGTGTGAAAGTCCCCGTTTAGAAGTGTAAAAGGTGCCCGTTGAGAAGTGTGAAAGTTCCCGTTTAGAAGTGTAAAAGGTGCCCGGTTAGAAGTGTGAAAGTCCCCGTTTAGAAGTGTAAAAGGACCCCGGTTAGAAGTGTGAAAGTCCCCGTTTAGAAGTGTAAAAGGTGCCCGGTTAGAAGTGTGAAAGTCCCCGTTTAGAAGTGTAAAAGGTCCCCGGTTAGAAGTGTGAAAGTCCCCGTTTAGAAGTGTAAAAGGTGCCCGGTTAGAAGTGTGAAAGTCCCCGTTTAGAAGTGTAAAAGGTCCCCGTTGAGAAGTGTGAAAGTTCCCGTTTAGAAGTGTAAAAGGGCACAGGTTAGAAGTGTGAAGGTCCCCGTTTAGAAGGGTAAAAGGTCCCCGGTTAGAAGTGTGAAAGTCCCCGTTTAGAAGTGTAAAAGTTGCCCGGTTAGAAGTGTGAAAGTCCCCGTTTAGAAGTGTAAAAGGTCCCTGGTTAGAAGTGTGAAAGTCCCCGTTTAGAAGTGTAAAAGGTGCCAGGTTAGATGTGTTAAAGTCCCCGTTTAGAAGTGTAAAAGGTCCCCGGTTAGAAGTGTGAAAAACCCCGTTTAGAAGTGTAAAAGGTGCCCGGTTAGAAGTGTGAAAGGTGCCCGGTTAGAAGTGTGAAGGTCCCCGTTTAGAAGGGTAAAAGGTCCCCGGTTAGAAGTGTGAAAGTCCCCGTTTAGAAGTGTAAAAGATGCCCGGTTAGAAGTGTGAAAGTCCCCGTTTAGAAGTGTAAAAGGTGCCCGGTTGGAAGTGTGAAAGTCCCCGTTTAGAAGTGTAAAAGGTCCCCGGTTAGAAGTGTGAAAGTCCCCGTTTAGAAGTGTAAAAGGTGCCCGGTTAGAAGTCTGAAAGTCCCCGTTTAGAAGTGTAAAAGGTACCCGGTTAGAAGTGTGAAAGTCCCCGTTTAGAAGTGTAAAAGGTCACCGTTGAGAAGTGTGAAAGTTCCCGTTTAGAAGTGTAAAAGGTCCCCAGTTAGAAGTGTGAAAGTCCCCGTTTAGAAGTGTAAAAGGTCCCCGGTTAGAAGTGTTAAAGTCCCCGTTTAGAAGTGTAAAAGGTCCCCGGTCAGAAGTGTGAAAGTCCCCGTTTAAAAGTGTAAAAGGTCCCCGGTTAGAAGTGTTAAAGTCCCCGTTTAGAAGTGTAAAAGGTCCCCGGTTAGAAGTGTGAAAGTCCCCGTTTAAAAGTGTAAAAGGTCCCCGGTTAGAAGTGTTAAAGTCCCCGTTTAGAAGTGTAGAAGGTCCCCGGTCAGAAGTGTGAAAGTCCCCGTTTAAAAGTGTAAAAGGTCCCCGGTTAGAAGTGTTAAAGTCCCCGTTTAGAAGTGTAAAAGGTCCCCGGTTAGAAGTGTGAAAGTCCCCGTTTAAAAGTGTAAAAGGTCCCCGGTTAGAAGTGTTAAAGTCCCCGTTTAGAAGTGTAAAAGGTCCCCGGTCAGAAGTGTGAAAGTCCCCGTTTAAAAGTGTAAAAGGTCCCCGGTTAGAAGTGTTAAAGTCCCCGTTTAGAAGTGTAAAAGGTCCCCGGTTAGAAGTGTAAAAGTCCCCGTTTAAAAGTGTAAAAGGTCCCCGTTTAGAAGTGTGAAAGTCCCCGTTTAGAAGTGTAAAAGGTCTCCGGTTAGAAGTGTGAAAGTCCCCGTTTAGAAGAGTAAAAGTTCCCCGGTTAAAAGTGTGAAAGTCCCGTTTAGAAGTGTAAAAGATCCCCGGTTAGAAGTGTAAAAGGCCCCGTTTAGAAGTGTAAAAGGTCCCCGGTTAGAAGTGTGAAAGTCCCCGTTTAGAAGTGTAAAAGGTCCCCGGTTAGAAGTGTGAAAAACCCCGTTTAGAAGTGTAAAAGGTCCCCGGTTAGAAGTGTGAAGGTCCCCGTTTAGAAGGGTAAAAGGTCCCCGGTTAGAAGTGTGAAAGTCCCCGTTTAGAAGTGTAAAAGGTGCCCGGTTAGAAGTGTGAAAGTCCCCGTTTAGAAGTGTAAAAGGTCCCCGGTTAGAAGTGTGAAAGTCCCCATTTAGAAGTGTAAAAGGTCCCCGTTAGAAGTGTGAAAGTCCCCGTTTAGAAGTGTAAAAGGTCCCCGGTTAGAAGTGTGAAGGTCCCCGTTTAGAAGGGTAAAAGGTCTCCGGTTAGAAGTGTGAAAGTCCCCGTTTAGAAGTGTAAAAGGTCCCCGGTTAGAAGTGCGAAAGTCCCCGTTTAGAAGTGTAAAAGGTCCCCGGTTAGAAGTGTTAAAGTCCCCGTTTAGAAGTGTAAAAGGTCCCCGGTTAGAAGTGCGAAAGTCCCCGTTTAGAAGTGTAAAAGGTCCCCGGTTAGAAGTGCGGAAGTCCCCGTTTAGAAATGTAAAAGGTCCCCGGTTAGAAGTGTGAAAGTTCCCGTTTAGAAGTGTAAAAGGTCCCCGGTTAGAAGTGTGAAAGTCCCCGTTTAGAAGTGTAAAAGGTCCCCGGTTAGAAGTGTGAAAAACCCCGTTTAGAAGTGTAAAAGGTCCCCGGTTAGAAGTGTGAAGGTCCCCGTTTAGAAGGGTAAAAGGTCCCCGGTTAGAAGTGTGAAAGTCCCCGTTTAGAAGTGTAAAAGGTGCCCGGTTAGAAGTGTGAAAGTCCCCGTTTAGAAGTGTAAAAGGTCCCCGGTTAGAAGTGTGAAAGTCCCCATTTAGAAGTGTAAAAGGTCCCCGTTAGAAGTGTGAAAGTCCCCGTTTAGAAGTGTAAAAGGTCCCCGGTTAGAAGTGTGAAGGTCCCCGTTTAGAAGGGTAAAAGGTCTCCGGTTAGAAGTGTGAAAGTCCCCGTTTAGAAGTGTAAAAGGTCCCCGGTTAGAAGTGCGAAAGTCCCCGTTTAGAAGTGTAAAAGGTCCCCGGGTAGAAGTGTTAAAGTCCCCGTTTAGAAGTGTAAAAGGTCCCCGGTTAGAAGTGCGAAAGTCCCCGTTTAGAAGTGTAAAAGGTCCCCGGTTAGAAGTGCGGAAGTCCCCGTTTAGAAATGTAAAAGGTCCCCGGTTAGAAGTGTGAAAGTTCCCGTTTAGAAGTGTAAAAGGTGCCCGGTTAGAAGTGTGAAAGTCCCCGTTTAGAAGTGTAAAAGGTCCCCGGTTAGAAGTGTGAAAGTCCCCGTTTTCAAGTGTAAAAGGTCCCCGGTTAGAAGTGCGAAAGCCCCCGTTTAGAAGTGTAAAAGGTCCCCGGTTAAAAGTGTGAAAGTCCCCGTTTAGAAGTGTAAAAGATGCCCCGTTAGAACTGTGAAAGTCCCCGTTTAGAAGTGTAAAATTTCCCCGGTTAGAAGGGGAAAAGCTCCCCCGTAAGAAGTATAAAAGGCTCCCGCTTAGAAGGGGAAAAGCTCCCCCGTAAGAAGAATAAAAGGCTCCCGCATTCAGAGTGTGAAATTCAATGGTTCCCGATTAGAAGTGTGAAAGTCCTCGTTTAGAAGTGTAAAAGGTCCCCGTT
Organism: Sipunculus nudus; assembly: GCA_026874595.1. NCBI lineage: Eukaryota > Metazoa > Annelida > Sipuncula > Golfingiida > Sipunculidae > Sipunculus > Sipunculus nudus. The sequence continues at coordinate 3,422,133 of CM049317.1, forward strand.
TAGAAGTGTAAAAGGTCCCCGGTTAGAAGTGTGAAAAACCCCGTTTAGAAGTGTAAAAGGTCCCCGGTTAGAAGTGTGAAAGTCCCCGTTTAGAAGTGTAAAAGGTGCCCGTTTAGAAGTGTGAAATCCCCGTTTAGAAGTGTAAAAGGTGCCCGGTTAGAAGTGTGAAAGTCCCCGTTTAGAAGTGTAAAAGGTCCCCGGTTAGAAATGTGAAAAACCCCGTTTAGAAGTGTAAAAGGTCCCCGGTTAGAAGTGTGAAAGTCCCCGTTTAGAAGTGTAAAAGGTCCCCGGTTAGAAGTGTGAAAGTCCCCGTTTAGAAGTGTAAAAGGTGCCCGGTTAGAAGTGTGAAAGTCCCCGTTCAGAAGTGTAAAAGGTCCCCGGTTAGAAGTGTGAAAAACCCCGTTTAGAAGTGTAAAAGGTGCCCGGTTAGAAGTGTGAAAGTCCCCGTTTAGAAGTGTAAAAGGTGCCCGTTGAGAAGTGTGAAAGTTCCCGTTTAGAAGTGTAAAAGGTGCCCGGTTAGAAGTGTGAAAGTCCCCGTTTAGAAGTGTAAAAGGACCCCGGTTAGAAGTGTGAAAGTCCCCGTTTAGAAGTGTAAAAGGTGCCCGGTTAGAAGTGTGAAAGTCCCCGTTTAGAAGTGTAAAAGGTCCCCGGTTAGAAGTGTGAAAGTTCCCGTTTGAAGTGTAAAAGGTGCCCGGTTAGAAGTGTGAAAGTCCCCGTTTAGAAGTGTAAAAGGTGCCCGGTTAGAAGTGTGAAAGTCCCCGTTTAGAAGTGTAAAAGGTGCCCGGTTAGAAGTGTGAAAGTCCCCGTTTGGAAGTGTAAAAGGTGCCCGGTTAGAAGTGTGAAAGTCCCCGTTTAGAAGTGTAAAAGGTCCCCGGTTAGAAGTGTGAAAAACCCCGTTTAGAAGTGTAAAAGGTCCCCGGTTAGAAGTGTGAAAGTCCCCGTTTAGAAGTGTAAAAGGTGCCCGGTTAGAAGTGTGAAAGTCCCCGTTTAGAAGTGTAAAAGGTCCCCGGTTAGAAGTGTGAAGGTCCCCGTTTAGAAGGGTAAAAGGTCCCCGGTTAGAAGTGCGAAAGTCCCCGTTTAGAAGTGTAAAAGTTGCCCGGTTAGAAGTGTGAAAGTCCCCCTTTAGAAGTGTAAAAGGTGCCCGGTTAGAAGTGTGAAAGTCCCCGTTTAGAAGTGTAAAAGGTGCCAGGTTAGATGTGTTAAAGTCCCCGTTTAGAAGTGTAAAAGGTCCCCGGTTAGAAGTGTGAAAAACCCCGTTTAGAAGTGTAAAAGGTGCCCGGTTAGAAGTGTGAAAGGTGCCCGGTTAGAAGTGTGAAGGTCCCCGTTTAGAAGGGTAAAAGGTCCCCGGTTAGAAGTGTGAAAGTCCCCGTTTAGAAGTGTAAAAGGTGCCCGGTTAGAAGTGTGAAAGTCCCCGTTTAGAAGTGTAAAAGATGCCCCGTTAGAACTGTGAAAGTCCCCGTTTAAAAGTGTAAAAGGTCCCCGGTTAGAAGTGTGAAAGGCCCCGTTTAGAAGTGTAAAAGGTGCCCGGTTAGAAGTGTGAAAGTTCCCGTTTAGAAGTGTAAAAGGTCCCCGGTTAGAAGTGTGAAAGTTCCCGTTTGAAGTGTAAAAGGTGCCCGGTTAGAAGTGTGAAATCCCCGTTTAGAAGTGTAAAAGGTGCCCGGTTAGAAGTGTGAAAGTCCCCGTTTAGAAGTGTAAAAGGTGCCCGGTTAGAAGTGTGAAAGTCCCCGTTTAGAAGTGTAAAAGGTGCCCGGTTAGAAGTGTGAAAGTCCCCGTTTAGAAGTGTAAAAGGTCCCCGGTTAGAAGTGTGAAAGTCCCCGTTTAGAAGTGTAAAAGGTCCCCGGTTAGAAGTGTGAAAGTCCCCGTTTAGAAGTGTAAAAGTTGCCCGGTTAGAAGTGTGAAAGTCCCCGTTTAGAAGTGTAAAAGGTGCCCGGTTAGAAGTGTGAAAGTCCCCGTTAAGAAGTGTAAAAGGTGCCCGGTTAGAAGTGTGAAAGTCCCCGTTTAGAAGTGTAAAAGGTCCCCGTTGAGAAGTGTGAAAGTTCCCGTTTAGAAGTGTAAAAGGTGCCCGGTTAGAAGTGTGAAAGTCCCCGTTTAGAAGTGTAAAAGGTGCCCGGTTAGAAGTGTGAAAGTCCCCGTTTAGAAGTGTAAAAGGTGCCCGGTTAGAAGTGTGAAAGTCCCCGTTTAGAAGTGTAAAGGTCCCCGGTTAGAAGTGTGAAAGTCCCCGTTTAGAAGTGTAAAAGGTCCCCGGTTAGAAGTGTGAAAGTCCCCGTTTAGAAGTGTAAAAGTTGCCCGGTTAGAAGTGTGAAAGTCCCCGTTTAGAAGTATAAAAGGTGCCCGGTTAGAAGTGTGAAAGTCCCCGTTTAGAAGTGTAAAAGGTGCCCGGTTAGAAGTGTGAAAGTCCCCGTTTAGAAGTGTAAAAGGTCCCCGTTGAGAAGTGTGAAAGTTCCCGTTTAGAAGTGTAAAAGGTGCCCGGTTAGAAGTGTGAAAGTCCCCGTTTAGAAGTGTAAAAGGTGCCCGGTTAGAAGTGTGAAAGTCCCCGTTTAGAAGTGTAAAAGGTTCCCGGTTAGAAGTGTGAAAGTCCCCGTTTAGAAGTGTAAAAGGTCCCCGTTGAGAAGTGTGAAAGTTCCCGTTTAGAAGTGTAAAAGTTGCCCGGTTAGAAGTGTGAAAGTCCCCGTTTAGAAGTGTAAAAGGTGCCCGGTTAGAAGTGTGAAAGTCCCCGTTTAGAAGTGTAAAAGGTGCCCGGTTTGATGTGTTAAAGTCCCCGTTTAGAAGTGTAAAAGGTCCCCGGTTAGAAGTGTGAAAAACCCCGTTTAGAAGTGTAAAAGGTGCCCGGTTTGAAGTGTGAAAGTCCCCGTTTAGAAGTGTAAAAGGTGCCCGGTTAGAAGTGTGAAAGTCCCCGTTTAGAAGTGTAAAAGTTGCCCGGTTAGAAGTGTGAAAGTCCCCGTTTAGAAGTGTAAAAGGTCCAGGGTTAGAAGTGTGAAAAACCCCGTTTAGAAGTGTAAAAGGTCCCCGGTTAGAAGTGTAAAAGGTCCCCGGTTAGAAGTGTGAAAAACCCCGTTTAGAAGTGTAAAAGGTCCCCGTTTAGAAGTGTGAAAGTCCCCGTTTAGAAGTGTAAAAGGTGCCCGGTTAGAAGTGTGAAAGTCCCCGTTTAGAAGTGTAAAAGATACCCCGTTAGAACTGTGAAAGTCCCCGTTTAGACGTTTGAAAGGTGCCCGGTTAGAAGTGATAAAGTCCCCGTTTAGAAGTGTAAAAGGTGCCCGGTTAGAAGTGTGAAAGTCCCCGTTTAGAAGTGTAAAAGATGCCCCGTTAGAACTGTGAAAGTCCCCGTTTAAAAGTGTAAAAGGTCCCCGGTTAGAAGTGTGAAAGGCCCCGTTTAGAAGTGTAAAAGGTGCCCGGTTAGAAGTGTGAAAGTTCCCGTTTAGAAGTGTAAAAGGTCCCCGTTTAGAAGTGTAAAAGGTCCCCGTTGAGAAGTGTGAAAGTTCCCGTTTAGAAGTGTAAAAGGTGCCCGGTTAGAAGTGTGAAAGTCCCCGTTTAGAAGTGTAAAATGTCCCCGGTTAGAAGTGTGAAGGTCCCCGTTTAGAAGGGTAAAAGGTCCCGGTTAGAAGTGTGAAAGTCCCCGTTTAGAAGTGTAAAAGTTGCCCGGTTAGAAGTGTGAAAGTCCCCGTTTAGAAGTGTAAAAGGTCCAGGGTTAGAAGTGTGAAAAACCCCGTTTAGAAGTGTAAAAGGTCCCCGGTTAGAAGTGTAAAAGGTCCCCGGTTAGAAGTGTGAAAAACCCCGTTTAGAAGTGTAAAAGGTCCCCGTTTAGAAGTGTGAAAGTCCCCGTTTAGAAGTGTAAAAGGTGCCCGGTTAGAAGTGTGAAAGTCCCCGTTTAGAAGTGTAAAAGATACCCCGTTAGAACTGTGAAAGTCCCCGTTTAGACGTTTGAAAGGTGCCCGGTTAGAAGTGATAAAGTCCCCGTTTAGAAGTGTAAAAGGTGCCCGGTTAGAAGTGTGAAAGTCCCCGTTTAGAAGTGTAAAAGATGCCCCGTTAGAACTGTGAAAGTCCCCGTTTAAAAGTGTAAAAGGTCCCCGGTTAGAAGTGTGAAAGGCCCCGTTTAGAAGTGTAAAAGGTGCCCGGTTAGAAGTGTGAAAGTTCCCGTTTAGAAGTGTAAAAGGTCCCCGGTTAGAAGTGTGAAAGTTCCCGTTTGAAGTGTAAAAGGTGCCCGGTTAGAAGTGTGAAAGTCCCCGTTTAGAAGTGTAAAAGGTGCCCGGTTAGAAGTGTGAAAGTCCTCGTTTAGAAGTGTAAAAGGTGCCCGGTTAGAAGTGTGAAAGTCCCCGTTTAGAAGTGTAAACGGTGCCCGGTTAGAAGTGTGAACGTCCCCGTTTAGAAATGTAAAAGGTCCCCAGTTAGAAGTGTGAAAAACCCCGTTTAGAAGTGTAAAAGGTCCCCGGTTAGAAGTGTGAAAGTCCCCGTTTAGAAGTGTAAAAGGTGCCCGGTTAGAAGTGTGAAAGTCCCCTATTAGAAGTGTAAAAGGTCCCCGGTTAGAAGTGTGAAGGTCCCCGTTTAGAAGGGTAAAAGGTCCCCGGTTAGAAGTGTGAAAGTCCCCGTTTAGAAGTGTAAAAGTTGCCCGGTTAGAAGTGTGAAAGTCCCCGTTTAGAAGTGTAAAAGGTGCCCGGTTAGAAGTGTGAAAGTCCCCGTTTAGAAGTGTAAAAGGTGCCCGGTTAGAAGTGTGAAAGTCCCCGTTTAGAAGTGTAAAAGGTCCCCGGTTAGAAGTGTGAAGGTCCCCGTTTAGAAGGGTAAAAGGTCCCCGGTTAGAAGTGTGAAAGTCCCCGTTTAGAAGTGTAAAAGTTGCCCGGTTAGAAGTGTTAAAGTCCCCGTTTAGAAGTGTAAAAGGTGCCCGGTTAGAAGTGTGAAAGTCCCCGTTTAGAAGTGTAAAAGGTGCCCGGTTAGAAGTGTGAAAGTCCCCGTTTAGAAGTGTAAAAGGTCCCCGGTTAGAAGTGTGAAAGTCCCCGTTTAGAAGTGTAAAAGGTCCCCGGTTAGAAGTGTGAAAGTCCCCGTTTAGAAGTGTAAAAGTTGCCCGGTTAGAAGTGTGAAAGTCCCCGTTTAGAAGTGTAAAAGGTGCCCGGTTAGAAGTGTGAAAGTCCCCGTTTAGAAGTGTAAAAGGTGCCCGGTTAGAAGTGTGAAAGTCCCCGTTTAGAAGTGTAAAAGGTCCCCGTTGAGAAGTGTGAAAGTTCCCGTTTAGAAGTGTAAAAGGTGCCCGGTTAGAAGTGTGAAAGTCCCCGTTTAGAAGTGTAAAAGGTGCCCGGTTAGAAGTGTGAAAGTCCCCGTTTAGAAGTGTAAAAGGTGCCCGGTTAGAAGTGTGAAAGTCCCCGTTTAGAAGTGTAAAAGGTCCCCGTTGAGAAGTGTGAAAGTTCCCGTTTAGAAGTGTAAAAGGTGCCCGGTTAGAAGTGTGAAAGTCCCCGTTTAGAAGTGTAAAATGTCCCCGGTTAGAAGTGTGAAGGTCCCCGTTTAGAAGGGTAAAAGGTCCCGGTTAGAAGTGTGAAAGTCCCCGTTTAGAAGTGTAAAAGTTGCCCGGTTAGAAGTGTGAAAGTCCCCGTTTAGAAGTGTAAAAGGTCCCCGGTTAGAAGTGTGAAAGTCCCCGTTTAGAAGTGTAAAAGGTGCCCGGTTAGAAGTGTGAAAGTCCCCGTTTAGAAGTGTAAAAGGTCCCCGTTGAGAAGTGTGAAAGTTCCCGTTTAGAAGTGTAAAAGGGCACAGGTTAGAAGTGTGAAGGTCCCCGTTTAGAAGGGTAAAAGGTCCCCGGTTAGAAGTGTGAAAGTCCCCGTTTAGAAGTGTAAAAGTTGCCCGGTTAGAAGTGTGAAAGTCCCCGTTTAGAAGTGTAAAAGGTCCCCGGTTAGAAGTGTGAAAGTCCCCGTTTAGAAGTGTAAAAGGTGCCCGGTTTGATGTGTTAAAGTCCCCGTTTAGAAGTGTAAAAGGTCCCCGGTTAGAAGTGTGAAAAACCCCGTTTAGAAGTGTAAAAGGTGCCCGGTTAGAAGTGTGAAAGGTGCCCGGTTAGAAGTGTGAAGGTCCCCGTTTAGAAGGGTAAAAGGTCCCCGGTTAGAAGTGTGAAAGTCCCCGTTTAGAAGTGTAAAAGATGCCCGGTTAGAAGTGTGAAAGTCCCCGTTTAGAAGTGTAAAAGGTGCCCGGTTGGAAGTGTGAAAGTCCCCGTTTAGAAGTGTAAAAGGTCCCCGGTTAGAAGTGTGAAAGTCCCCGTTTAGAAGTGTAAAAGGTGCCCGGTTAGAAGTCTGAAAGTCCCCGTTTAGAAGTGTAAAAGGTACCCGGTTAGAAGTGTGAAAGTCCCCGTTTAGAAGTGTAAAAGGTCACCGTTGAGAAGTGTGAAAGTTCCCGTTTAGAAGTGTAAAAGGTCCCCAGTTAGAAGTGTGAAAGTCCCCGTTTAGAAGTGTAAAAGGTCCCCGGTTAGAAGTGTTAAAGTCCCCGTTTAGAAGTGTGAAGGTCCCCGTTTAGAAGGGTAAAAGGTCCCCGGTTACAAGTGTGAAAGTCCCCGTTTAGAAGTGTAAAAGTTGCCCGGTTAGAAGTGTGAAAGTCCCCGTTTAGAAGTGTAAAAGGTGCCCGGTTAGAAGTGTGAAAGTCCCCGTTTAGAAGTGTAAACGGTGCCCGGTTAGAAGTGTGAAAGTCCCCGTTTAGAAGTGTAAACGGTGCCCGGTTAGAAGTGTGAAAGTCCCCGTTTAGAAGTGTAAAAGGTCCCCGGTTAGAAGTGTGAAGGTCCCCGTTTAGAAGGGTAAAAGGTCCCCGGTTAGAAGTGTGAAAGTCCCCGTTTAGAAGTGTAAAAGTTGCCCGGTTAGAAGTGTGAAAGTCCCCGTTTAGAAGTGTAAAAGTTGCCCGGTTAGAAGTGTGAAAGTCCCCGTTTAGAAGTGTAAAAGGTGCCCGGTTAGAAGTGTGAAAGTCCCCGTTTAGAAGTGTAAAAGGTCCCCGGTTAGAAGTGTGAAAGTCCCCGTTTAGAAGTGTAAAAGGTCCCCGGTTAGAAGTGTGAAAGTCCCCGTTTAGAAGTGTAAAAGTTGCCCGGTTAGAAGTGTGAAAGTCCCCGTTTAGAAGTATAAAAGGTGCCCGGTTAGAAGTGTGAAAGTCCCCGTTTAGAAGTGTAAAAGGTGCCCGGTTAGAAGTGTGAAAGTCCCCGTTTAGAAGTGTAAAAGGTCCCCGTTGAGAAGTGTGAAAGTTCCCGTTTAGAAGTGTAAAAGGTGCCCGGTTAGAAGTGTGAAAGTCCCCGTTTAGAAGTGTAAAAGGTGCCCGGTTAGAAGTGTGAAAGTCCCCGTTTAGAAGTGTAAAAGGTTCCCGGTTAGAAGTGTGAAAGTCCCCGTTTAGAAGTGTAAAAGGTCCCCGTTGAGAAGTGTGAAAGTTCCCGTTTAGAAGTGTAAAAGGTGCCCGGTTAGAAGTGTGAAAGTCCCCGTTTAGAAGTGTAAAATGTCCCCGGTTAGAAGTGTGAAGGTCCCCGTTTAGAAGGGTAAAAGGTCCCGGTTAGAAGTGTGAAAGTCCCCGTTTAGAAGTGTAAAAGTTGCCCGGTTAGAAGTGTGAAAGTCCCCGTTTAGAAGTGTAAAAGGTCCCCGGTTAGAAGTGTGAAAGTCCCCGTTTAGAAGTGTAAAAGGTGCCCGGTTAGAAGTGTGAAAGTCCCCGTTTAGAAGTGTAAAAGGTCCCCGTTGAGAAGTGTGAAAGTTCCCGTTTAGAAGTGTAAAAGGGAACAGGTTAGAAGTGTGAAGGTCCCCGTTTAGAAGGGTAAAAGGTCCCCGGTTAGAAGTGTGAAAGTCCCCGTTTAGAAGTGTAAAAGTTGCCCGGTTAGAAGTGTGAAAGTCCCCGTTTAGAAGTGTAAAAGGTCCCTGGTTAGAAGTGTGAAAGTCCCCGTTTAGAAGTGTAAAAGGTGCCAGGTTAGATGTGTTAAAGTCCCCGTTTAGAAGTGTAAAAGGTCCCCGGTTAGAAGTGTGAAAAACCCCGTTTAGAAGTGTAAAAGGTGCCCGGTTAGAAGTGTGAAAGGTGCCCGGTTAGAAGTGTGAAGGTCCCCGTTTAGAAGGGTAAAAGGTCCCCGGTTAGAAGTGTGAAAGTCCCCGTTTAGAAGTGTAAAAGGTGCCCGGTTGGAAGTGTGAAAGTCCCCGTTTAGAAGTGTAAAAGGTCCCCGGTTAGAAGTGTGAAAGTCCCCGTTTAGAAGTGTAAAAGGTGCCCGGTTAGAAGTCTGAAAGTCCCCGTTTAGAAGTGTAAAAGGTACCCGGTTAGAAGTGTGAAAGTCCCCGTTTAGAAGTGTAAAAGGTCACCGTTGAGAAGTGTGAAAGTTCCCGTTTAGAAGTGTAAAAGGTCCCCAGTTAGAAGTGTGAAAGTCCCCGTTTAGAAGTGTAAAAGGTCCCCGGTTAGAAGTGTTAAAGTCCCCGTTTAGAAGTGTAAAAGGTCCCCGGTCAGAAGTGTGAAAGTCCCCGTTTAAAAGTGTAAAAGGTCCCCGGTTAGAAGTGTTAAAGTCCCCGTTTAGAAGTGTAAAAGGTCCCCGGTTAGAAGTGTGAAAGTCCCCGTTTAAAAGTGTAAAAGGTCCCCGGTTAGAAGTGTTAAAGTCCCCGTTTAGAAGTGTAGAAGGTCCCCGGTCAGAAGTGTGAAAGTCCCCGTTTAAAAGTGTAAAAGGTCCCCGGTTAGAAGTGTTAAAGTCCCCGTTTAGAAGTGTAAAAGGTCCCCGGTTAGAAGTGTGAAAGTCCCCGTTTAAAAGTGTAAAAGGTCCCCGGTTAGAAGTGTTAAAGTCCCCGTTTAGAAGTGTAAAAGGTCCCCGGTCAGAAGTGTGAAAGTCCCCGTTTAAAAGTGTAAAAGGTCCCCGGTTAGAAGTGTTAAAGTCCCCGTTTAGAAGTGTAAAAGGTCCCCGGTTAGAAGTGTAAAAGTCCCCGTTTAAAAGTGTAAAAGGTCCCCGTTTAGAAGTGTGAAAGTCCCCGTTTAGAAGTGTAAAAGGTCTCCGGTTAGAAGTGTGAAAGTCCCCGTTTAGAAGTGTAAAAGTTCCCCGGTTAAAAGTGTGAAAGTCCCGTTTAGAAGTGTAAAAGATCCCCGGTTAGAAGTGTAAAAGGCCCCGTTTAGAAGTGTAAAAGGTCCCCGGTTAGAAGTGTGAAAGTCCCCGTTTAGAAGTGTAAAAGGTCCCCGGTTAGAAGTGTGAAAAACCCCGTTTAGAAGTGTAAAAGGTCCCCGGTTAGAAGTGTGAAGGTCCCCGTTTAGAAGGGTAAAAGGTCCCCGGTTAGAAGTGTGAAAGTCCCCGTTTAGAAGTGTAAAAGGTGCCCGGTTAGAAGTGTGAAAGTCCCCGTTTAGAAGTGTAAAAGGTCCCCGGTTAGAAGTGTGAAAGTCCCCATTTAGAAGTGTAAAAGGTCCCCGTTAGAAGTGTGAAAGTCCCCGTTTAGAAGTGTAAAAGGTCCCCGGTTAGAAGTGTGAAGGTCCCCGTTTAGAAGGGTAAAAGGTCTCCGGTTAGAAGTGTGAAAGTCCCCGTTTAGAAGTGTAAAAGGTCCCCGGTTAGAAGTGCGAAAGTCCCCGTTTAGAAGTGTAAAAGGTCCCCGGTTAGAAGTGTTAAAGTCCCCGTTTAGAAGTGTAAAAGGTCCCCGGTTAGAAGTGCGAAAGTCCCCGTTTAGAAGTGTAAAAGGTCCCCGGTTAGAAGTGCGGAAGTCCCCGTTTAGAAATGTAAAAGGTCCCCGGTTAGAAGTGTGAAAGTTCCCGTTTAGAAGTGTAAAAGGTGCCCGGTTAGAAGTGTGAAAGTCCCCGTTTAGAAGTGTAAAAGGTCCCCGGTTATAAGTGTGAAAGTCCCCGTTTTCAAGTGTAAAAGGTCCCCGGTTAGAAGTGCGAAAGCCCCCGTTTAGAAGTGTAAAAGGTCCCCGGTTAAAAGTGTGAAAGTCCCCGTTTAGAAGTGTAAAAGATGCCCCGTTAGAACTGTGAAAGTCCCCGTTTAGAAGTGTAAAATTTCCCCGGTTAGAAGGGGAAAAGCTCCCCCGTAAGAAGTATAAAAGGCTCCCGCTTAGAAGGGGAAAAGCTCCCCCGTAAGAAGAATAAAAGGCTCCCGCATTCAGAGTGTGAAATTCAATGGTTCCCGATTAGAAGTGTGAAAGTCCTCGTTTAGAAGTGTAAAAGGTCCCCGTTTAGAAGTGTAAAAGGTCCCCGGTTAGAAGTGTGAAAAACCCCGTTTAGAAGTGTAAAAGGTCCCCGGTTAGAAGTGTGAAAGTCCCCGTTTAGAAGTGTAAAAGGTGCCCGTTTAGATGTGTGAAATCCCCGTTTAGAAGTGTAAAAGGTGCCCGGTTAGAAGTGTGAAAGTCCCCGTTTAGAAGTGTAAAAGGTCCCCGGTTAGAAGTGTGAAAAACCCCGTTTAGAAGTGTAAAAGGTCCCCGGTTAGAAGTGTGAAAGTCCCCGTTTAGAAGTGTAAAAGGTCCCCGGTTAGAAGTGTGAAAGTCCCCGTTTAGAAGTGTAAAAGGTGCCCGGTTAGAAGTGTGAAAGTCCCCGTTCAGAAGTGTAAAAGGTCCCCGGTTAGAAGTGTGAAAAACCCCGTTTAGAAGTGTAAAAGGTGCCCGGTTAGAAGTGTGAAAGTCCCCGTTTAGAAGTGTAAAAGGTGCCCGTTGAGAAGTGTGAAAGTTCCCGTTTAGAAGTGTAAAAGGTGCCCGGTTAGAAGTGTGAAAGTCCCCGTTTAGAAGTGTAAAAGGTGCCCGGTTAGAAGTGTGAAAGTCCCCGTTTAGAAGTGTAAAAGGTCCCCGGTAAGAAGTGTGAAAGTCCCCGTTTAGAAGTGTAAAAGGTGCCCGGTTAGAAGTGTGAAAGTCCCCGTTTAGAAGTGTAAAAGTTGCCCGGTTAGAAGTGTGAAAGTCCCCGTTTAGAAGTGTAAAAGGTGCCCGGTTAGAAGTGTGAAAGTCCCCGTTTAGAAGTGTAAAAGGTGCCCGGTTAGAAGTGTGAAAGTCCCCGTTTAGAAGTGTAAAAGGTCCCCGTTGAGAAGTGTGAAAGTTCCCGTTTAGAAGTGTAAAAGGTGCCCGGTTAGAAGTGTGAAAGTCCCCGTTTAGAAGTGTGAAATGTCCCCGGTTAGAAGTGTGAAGGTCCCCGTTTAGAAGGGTAAAAGGTCCCGGTTAGAAGTGTGAAAGTCCCCGTTTAGAAGTGTAAAAGTTGCCCGGTTAGAAGTGTGAAAGTCCCCGTTTAGAAGTGTAAAAGGTCCAGGGTTAGAAGTGTGAAAAACCCCGTTTAGAAGTGTAAAAGGTCCCCGGTTAGAAGTGTAAAAGGTCCCCGGTTAGAAGTGTGAAAAACCCCGTTTAGAAGTGTAAAAGGTCCCCGTTTAGAAGTGTGAAAGTCCCCGTTTAGAAGTGTAAAAGGTGCCCGGTTAGAAGTGTGAAAGTCCCCGTTTAGAAGTGTAAAAGATACCCCGTTAGAACTGTGAAAGTCCCCGTTTAGACGTTTGAAAGGTGCCCGGTTAGAAGTGATAAAGTCCCCGTTTAGAAGTGTAAAAGGTGCCCGGTTAGAAGTGTGAAAGTCCCCGTTTAGAAGTGTAAAAGATGCCCCGTTAGAACTGTGAAAGTCCCCGTTTAAAAGTGTAAAAGGTCCCCGGTTAGAAGTGTGAAAGGCCCCGTTTAGAAGTGTAAAAGGTGCCCGGTTAGAAGTGTGAAAGTTCCCGTTTAGAAGTGTAAAAGGTCCCCGTTTAGAAGTGTAAAAGGTCCCCGTTGAGAAATGTGAAAGTTCCCGTTTAGAAGTGTAAAAGGTGCCCGGTTAGAAGTGTGAAAGTCCCCGTTTAGAAGTGTAAAATGTCCCCGGTTAGAAGTGTGAAGGTCCCCGTTTAGAAGGGTAAAAGGTCCCGGTTAGAAGTGTGAAAGTCCCCGTTTAGAAGTGTAAAAGTTGCCCGGTTAGAAGTGTGAAAGTCCCCGTTTAGAAGTGTAAAAGGTCCAGGGTTAGAAGTGTGAAAAACCCCGTTTAGAAGTGTAAAAGGTCCCCGGTTAGAAGTGTAAAAGGTCCCCGGTTAGAAGTGTGAAAAACCCCGTTTAGAAGTGTAAAAGGTCCCCGTTTAGAAGTGTGAAAGTCCCCGTTTAGAAGTGTAAAAGGTGCCCGGTTAGAAGTGTGAAAGTCCCCGTTTAGAAGTGTAAAAGATACCCCGTTAGAACTGTGAAAGTCCCCGTTTAGACGTTTGAAAGGTGCCCGGTTAGAAGTGATAAAGTCCCCGTTTAGAAGTGTAAAAGGTGCCCGGTTAGAAGTGTGAAAGTCCCCGTTTAGAAGTGTAAAAGATGCCCCGTTAGAACTGTGAAAGTCCCCGTTTAAAAGTGTAAAAGGTCCCCGGTTAGAAGTGTGAAAGGCCCCGTTTAGAAGTGTAAAAGGTGCCCGGTTAGAAGTGTGAAAGTTCCCGTTTAGAAGTGTAAAAGGTCCCCGGTTAGAAGTGTGAAAGTTCCCGTTTGAAGTGTAAAAGGTGCCCGGTTAGAAGTGTGAAAGTCCCCGTTTAGAAGTGTAAAAGGTGCCCGGTTAGAAGTGTGAAAGTCCCCGTTTAGAAGTGTAAAAGGTGCCCGGTTAGAAGTGTGAAAGTCCCCGTTTAGAAGTGTAAACGGTGCCCGGTTAGAAGTGTGAACGTCCCCGTTTAGAAATGTAAAAGGTCCCCAGTTAGAAGTGTGAAAAACCCCGTTTAGAAGTGTAAAAGGTCCCCGGTTAGAAGTGTGAAAGTCCCCGTTTAGAAGTGTAAAAGGTGCCCGGTTAGAAGTGTGAAAGTCCCCTATTAGAAGTGTAAAAGGTCCCCGGTTAGAAGTGTGAAGGTCCCCGTTTAGAAGGGTAAAAGGTCCCCGGTTAGAAGTGTGAAAGTCCCCGTTTAGAAGTGTAAAAGTTGCCCGGTTAGAAGTGTGAAAGTCCCCGTTTAGAAGTGTAAAAGGTGCCCGGTTAGAAGTGTGAAAGTCCCCGTTTAGAAGTGTAAAAGGTGCCCGGTTAGAAGTGTGAAAGTCCCCGTTTAGAAGTGTAAAAGGTCCCCGGTTAGAAGTGTGAAGGTCCCCGTTTAGAAGGGTAAAAGGTCCCCGGTTAGAAGTGTGAAAGTCCCCGTTTAGAAGTGTAAAAGTTGCCCGGTTAGAAGTGTTAAAGTCCCCGTTTAGAAGTGTAAAAGGTGCCCGGTTAGAAGTGTGAAAGTCCCCGTTTAGAAGTGTAAAAGGTGCCCGGTTAGAAGTGTGAAAGTCCCCGTTTAGAAGTGTAAAAGGTCCCCGGTTAGAAGTGTGAAAGTCCCCGTTTAGAAGTGTAAAAGGTCCCCGGTTAGAAGTGTGAAAGTCCCCGTTTAGAAGTGTAAAAGTTGCCCGGTTAGAAGTGTGAAAGTCCCCGTTTAGAAGTGTAAAAGGTGCCCGGTTAGAAGTGTGAAAGTCCCCGTTTAGAAGTGTAAAAGGTGCCCGGTTAGAAGTGTGAAAGTACCCGTTTAGAAGTGTAAAAGGTCCCCGTTGAGAAGTGTGAAAGTTCCCGTTTAGAAGTGTAAAAGGTGCCCGGTTAGAAGTGTGAAAGTCCCCGTTTAGAAGTGTAAAAGGTGCCCGGTTAGAAGTGTGAAAGTCCCCGTTTAGAAGTGTAAAAGGTGCCCGGTTATAAGTGTGAAAGTCCCCGTTTAGAAGTGTAAAAGGTCCCCGTTGAGAAGTGTGAAAGTTCCCGTTTAGAAGTGTAAAAGGTGCCCGGTTAGAAGTGTGAAAGTCCCCGTTTAGAAGTGTAAAATGTCCCCGGTTAGAAGTGTGAAGGTCCCCGTTTAGAAGGGTAAAAGGTCCCGGTTAGAAGTGTGAAAGTCCCCGTTTAGAAGTGTAAAAGTTGCCCGGTTAGAAGTGTGAAAGTCCCCGTTTAGAAGTGTAAAAGGTCCCCGGTTAGAAGTGTGAAAGTCCCCGTTTAGAAGTGTAAAAGGTGCCCGGTTAGAAGTGTGAAAGTCCCCGTTTAGAAGTGTAAAAGGTCCCCGTTGAGAAGTGTGAAAGTTCCCGTTTAGAAGTGTAAAAGGGCACAGGTTAGAAGTGTGAAGGTCCCCGTTTAGAAGGGTAAAAGGTCCCCGGTTAGAAGTGTGAAAGTCCCCGTTTAGAAGTGTAAAAGTTGCCCGGTTAGAAGTGTGAAAGTCCCCGTTTAGAAGTGTAAAAGGTCCCCGGTTAGAAGTGTGAAAGTCCCCGTTTAGAAGTGTAAAAGGTGCCCGGTTTGATGTGTTAAAGTCCCCGTTTAGAAGTGTAAAAGGTCCCCGGTTAGAAGTGTGAAAAACCCCGTTTAGAAGTGTAAAAGGTGCCCGGTTAGAAGTGTGAAAGGTGCCCGGTTAGAAGTGTGAAGGTCCCCGTTTAGAAGGGTAAAAGGTCCCCGGTTAGAAGTGTGAAAGTCCTCGTTTAGAAGTGTAAAAGATGCCCGGTTAGAAGTGTGAAAGTCCCCGTTTAGAAGTGTAAAAGGTGCCCGGTTGGAAGTGTGAAAGTCCCCGTTTAGAAGTGTAAAAGGTCCCCGGTTAGAAGTGTGAAAGTCCCCGTTTAGAAGTGTAAAAGGTCCCCGGTTAGAAGTGTGAAAGTCCCCGTTTAGAAGTGTAAAAGGTGCCCGGTTAGAAGTCTGAAAGTCCCCGTTTAGAAGTGTAAAAGGTACCCGGTTAGAAGTGTGAAAGTCCCCGTTTAGAAGTGTAAAAGGTCACCGTTGAGAAGTGTGAAAGTTCCCGTTTAGAAGTGTAAAAGGTCCCCAGTTAGAAGTGTGAAAGTCCCCGTTTAGAAGTGTAAAAGGTCCCCGGTTAGAAGTGTTAAAGTCCCCGTTTAGAAGTGTGAAGGTCCCCGTTTAGAAGGGTAAAAGGTCCCCGGTTAGAAGTGTGAAAGTCCCCGTTTAGAAGTGTAAAAGTTGCCCGGTTAGAAGTGTGAAAGTCCCCGTTTAGAAGTGTAAAAGGTGCCCGGTTAGAAGTGTGAAAGTCCCCGTTTAGAAGTGTAAACGGTGCCCGGTTAGAAGTGTGAAAGTCCCCGTTTAGAAGTGTAAACGGTGCCCGGTTAGAAGTGTGAAAGTCCCCGTTTAGAAGTGTAAAAGGTCCCCGGTTAGAAGTGTGAAGGTCCCCGTTTAGAAGGGTAAAAGGTCCCCGGTTAGAAGTGTGAAAGTCCCCGTTTAGAAGTGTAAAAGTTGCCCGGTTAGAAGTGTGAAAGTCCCCGTTTAGAAGTGTAAAAGTTGCCCGGTTAGAAGTGTGAAAGTCCCCGTTTAGAAGTGTAAAAGGTGCCCGGTTAGAAGTGTGAAAGTCCCCGTTTAGAAGTGTAAAAGGTCCCCGGTTAGAAGTGTGAAAGTCCCCGTTTAGAGGTGTAAAAGGTCCCCGGTTAGAAGTGTGAAAGTCCCCGTTTAGAAGTGTAAAAGTTGCCCGGTTAGAAGTGTGAAAGTCCCCGTTTAGAAGTATAAAAGGTGCCCGGTTAGAAGTGTGAAAGTCCCCGTTTAGAAGTGTAAAAGGTGCCCGGTTAGAAGTGTGAAAGTCCCCGTTTAGAAGTGTAAAAGGTCCCCGTTGAGAAGTGTGAAAGTTCCCGTTTAGAAGTGTAAAAGGTGCCCGGTTAGAAGTGTGAAAGTCCCCGTTTAGAAGTGTAAAAGGTGCCCGGTTAGAAGTGTGAAAGTCCCCGTTTAGAAGTGTAAAAGGTTCCCGGTTAGAAGTGTGAAAGTCCCCGTTTAGAAGTGTAAAAGGTCCCCGTTGAGAAGTGTGAAAGTTCCCGTTTAGAAGTGTAAAAGGTGCCCGGTTAGAAGTGTGAAAGTCCCCGTTTAGAAGTGTAAAATGTCCCCGGTTAGAAGTGTGAAGGTCCCCGTTTAGAAGGGTAAAAGGTCCCGGTTAGAAGTGTGAAAGTCCCCGTTTAGAAGTGTAAAAGTTGCCCGGTTAGAAGTGTGAAAGTCCCCGTTTAGAAGTGTAAAAGGTCCCCGGTTAGAAGTGTGAAAGTCCCCGTTTAGAAGTGTAAAAGGTGCCCGGTTAGAAGTGTGAAAGTCCCCGTTTAGAAGTGTAAAAGGTCCCCGTTGAGAAGTGTGAAAGTTCCCGTTTAGAAGTGTAAAAGGGCACAGGTTAGAAGTGTGAAGGTCCCCGTTTAGAAGGGTAAAAGGTCCCCGGTTAGAAGTGTGAAAGTCCCCGTTTAGAAGTGTAAAAGTTGCCCGGTTAGAAGTGTGAAAGTCCCCGTTTAGAAGTGTAAAAGGTCCCTGGTTAGAAGTGTGAAAGTCCCCGTTTAGAAGTGTAAAAGGTGCCAGGTTAGATGTGTTAAAGTCCCCGTTTAGAAGTGTAAAAGGTCCCCGGTTAGAAGTGTGAAAAACCCCGTTTAGAAGTGTAAAAGGTGCCCGGTTAGAAGTGTGAAAGGTGCCCGGTTAGAAGTGTGAAGGTCCCCGTTTAGAAGGGTAAAAGGTCCCCGGTTAGAAGTGTGAAAGTCCCCGTTTAGAAGTGTAAAAGATGCCCGGTTAGAAGTGTGAAAGTCCCCGTTTAGAAGTGTAAAAGGTGCCCGGTTGGAAGTGTGAAAGTCCCCGTTTAGAAGTGTAAAAGGTCCCCGGTTAGAAGTGTGAAAGTCCCCGTTTAGAAGTGTAAAAGGTGCCCGGTTAGAAGTCTGAAAGTCCCCGTTTAGAAGTGTAAAAGGTACCCGGTTAGAAGTGTGAAAGTCCCCGTTTAGAAGTGTAAAAGGTCACCGTTGAGAAGTGTGAAAGTTCCCGTTTAGAAGTGTAAAAGGTCCCCAGTTAGAAGTGTGAAAGTCCCCGTTTAGAAGTGTAAAAGGTCCCCGGTTAGAAGTGTTAAAGTCCCCGTTTAGAAGTGTAAAAGGTCCCCGGTCAGAAGTGTGAAAGTCCCCGTTTAAAAGTGTAAAAGGTCCCCGGTTAGAAGTGTTAAAGTCCCCGTTTAGAAGTGTAAAAGGTCCCCGGTTAGAAGTGTGAAAGTCCCCGTTTAAAAGTGTAAAAGGTCCCCGGTTAGAAGTGTTAAAGTCCCCGTTTAGAAGTGTAGAAGGTCCCCGGTCAGAAGTGTGAAAGTCCCCGTTTAAAAGTGTAAAAGGTCCCCGGTTAGAAGTGTTAAAGTCCCCGTTTAGAAGTGTAAAAGGTCCCCGGTTAGAAGTGTGAAAGTCCCCGTTTAAAAGTGTAAAAGGTCCCCGGTTAGAAGTGTTAAAGTCCCCGTTTAGAAGTGTAAAAGGTCCCCGGTCAGAAGTGTGAAAGTCCCCGTTTAAAAGTGTAAAAGGTCCCCGGTTAGAAGTGTGAAAGTCCCCGTTTAGAAGTGTAAAAGTTCCCCGGTTAAAAGTGTGAAAGTCCCGTTTAGAAGTGTAAAAGATCCCCGGTTAGAAGTGTAAAAGGCCCCGTTTAGAAGTGTAAAAGGTCCCCGGTTAGAAGTGTGAAAGTCCCCGTTTAGAAGTGTAAAAGGTCCCCGGTTAGAAGTGTGAAAAACCCCGTTTAGAAGTGTAAAAGGTCCCCGGTTAGAAGTGTGAAGGTCCCCGTTTAGAAGGGTAAAAGGTCCCCGGTTAGAAGTGTGAAAGTCCCCGTTTAGAAGTGTAAAAGGTGCCCGGTTAGAAGTGTGAAAGTCCCCGTTTAGAAGTGTAAAAGGTCCCCGGTTAGAAGTGTGAAAGTCCCCATTTAGAAGTGTAAAAGGTCCCCGTTAGAAGTGTGAAAGTCCCCGTTTAGAAGTGTAAAAGGTCCCCGGTTAGAAGTGTGAAGGTCCCCGTTTAGAAGGGTAAAAGGTCTCCGGTTAGAAGTGTGAAAGTCCCCGTTTAGAAGTGTAAAAGGTCCCCGGTTAGAAGTGCGAAAGTCCCCGTTTAGAAGTGTAAAAGGTCCCCGGTTAGAAGTGTTAAAGTCCCCGTTTAGAAGTGTAAAAGGTCCCCGGTTAGAAGTGCGAAAGTCCCCGTTTAGAAGTGTAAAAGGTCCCCGGTTAGAAGTGCGGAAGTCCCCGTTTAGAAATGTAAAAGGTCCCCGGTTAGAAGTGTGAAAGTTCCCGTTTAGAAGTGTAAAAGTTCCCCGGTTAAAAGTGTGAAAGTCCCGTTTAGAAGTGTAAAAGATCCCCGGTTAGAAGTGTAAAAGGCCCCGTTTAGAAGTGTAAAAGGTCCCCGGTTAGAAGTGTGAAAGTCCCCGTTTAGAAGTGTAAAAGGTCCCCGGTTAGAAGTGTGAAAAACCCCGTTTAGAAGTGTAAAAGGTCCCCGGTTAGAAGTGTGAAGGTCCCCGTTTAGAAGGGTAAAAGGTCCCCGGTTAGAAGTGTGAAAGTCCCCGTTTAGAAGTGTAAAAGGTGCCCGGTTAGAAGTGTGAAAGTCCCCGTTTAGAAGTGTAAAAGGTCCCCGGTTAGAAGTGTGAAAGTCCCCATTTAGAAGTGTAAAAGGTCCCCGTTAGAAGTGTGAAAGTCCCCGTTTAGAAGTGTAAAAGGTCCCCGGTTAGAAGTGTGAAAAACCCCGTTTAGAAGTGTAAAAGGTCCCCGGTTAGAAGTGTGAAAGTCCCCGTTTAGAAGTGTAAAAGGTGCCCGTTTAGAAGTGTGAAATCCCCGTTTAGAAGTGTAAAAGGTGCCCGGTTAGAAGTGTGAAAGTCCCCGTTTAGAAGTGTAAAAGGTCCCCGGTTAGAAGTGTGAAAAACCCCGTTTAGAAGTGTAAAAGGTCCCCGGTTAGAAGTGTGAAAGTCCCCGTTTAGAAGTGTAAAAGGTCCCCGGTTAGAAGTGTGAAAGTCCCCGTTTAGAAGTGTAAAAGGTGCCCGGTTAGAAGTGTGAAAGTCCCCGTTCAGAAGTGTAAAAGGTCCCCGGTTAGAAGTGTGAAAAACCCCGTTTAGAAGTGTAAAAGGTGCCCGGTTAGAAGTGTGAAAGTCCCCGTTTAGAAGTGTAAAAGGTGCCCGTTGAGAAGTGTGAAAGTTCCCGTTTAGAAGTGTAAAAGGTGCCCGGTTAGAAGTGTGAAAGTCCCCGTTTAGAAGTGTAAAAGGACCCCGGTTAGAAGTGTGAAAGTCCCCGTTTAGAAGTGTAAAAGGTGCCCGGTTAGAAGTGTGAAAGTCCCCGTTTAGAAGTGTAAAAGGTCCCCGGTTAGAAGTGTGAAAGTTCCCGTTTGAAGTGTAAAAGGTGCCCGGTTAGAAGTGTGAAAGTCCCCGTTTAGAAGTGTAAAAGGTGCCCGGTTAGAAGTGTGAAAGTCCCCGTTTAGAAGTGTAAAAGGTGCCCGGTTAGAAGTGTGAAAGTCCCCGTTTAGAAGTGTAAAAGGTGCCCGGTTAGAAGTGTGAAAGTCCCCGTTTAGAAGTGTAAAAGGTCCCCGGTTAGAAGTGTGAAAAACCCCGTTTAGAAGTGTAAAAGGTCCCCGGTTAGAAGTGTGAAAGTCCCCGTTTAGAAGTGTAAAAGGTGCCCGGTTAGAAGTGTGAAAGTCCCCGTTTAGAAGTGTAAAAGGTCCCCGGTTAGAAGTGTGAAGGTCCCCGTTTAGAAGGGTAAAAGGTCCCCGGTTAGAAGTGCGAAATTCCCCGTTTAGAAGTGTAAAAGTTGCCCGGTTAGAAGTGTGAAAGTCCCCGTTTAGAAGTGTAAAAGGTCCCCGGTTAGAAGTGTGAAAGTCCCCGTTTAGAAGTGTAAAAGGTGCCCGGTTAGAAGTGTGAAAGTCCCCGTTTAGAAGTGTAAAAGGTCCCCGTTGAGAAGTGTGAAAGTCCCCGTTTAGAAGTGTAAAAGATGTCCCGTTAGAACTGTGAAAGTCCCCGTTTAGAAGTGTAAAATTTCCCCGGTTAGAAGGGGAAAAGCTACCCCGTAAGAAGTATAAAAGGCTCCCGCATTCAGAGTGTGAAATTCAATGGTTCCCGATTAGAAGTGTGAAAGTCCCCGTTTAGAAGTGTAAAAGGTCCCCGTTTAGAAGTGTAAAAGGTCCCCAGTTAGAAGTGTGAAAAACCCCGTTTAGAAGTGTAAAAGGGCCCCGGTTAGAAGTGTGAAAGTCCCCGTTTAGAAGTGTAAAAGGTCCCCGGTTAGAAGTGTGAAAGTCCCCGTTTAGAAGTGTAAAATGTCCCCGGTTAGAAGTGTGAAGGTCCCCGTTTAGAATGGTAAAAGGTGCCAGGTTAGAAGTGTGAAAGTCCCCGTTTAGAAGTGTAAAAGTTGCCCGGTTAGAAGTGTGAAAGTCCCCGTTTAGAAGTGTAAAAGGTCCCCGGTTAGAAGTGTGAAAGTCCCCGTTTTGAAGTGTAAAAGGTCCCCGGTTAGAAGTGCGAAAGTTCCCGTTAAGAAGTGTAAAAGGTCCCCGGATAAAAGTGTGAAAGTCCCCGTTTAGAAGTGTAAAAGATGTCCCGTTAGAACTGTGAAAGTCCCCGTTTAGAAGTGTAAAATTTCCCCGGTTAGAAGGGGAAAAGCTACCCCGTAAGAAGTATAAAAGGCTCCCGCATTCAGAGTGTGAAATTCAATGGTTCCCGATTAGAAGTGTGAAAGTCCCCGTTTA
Organism: Sipunculus nudus; assembly: GCA_026874595.1. NCBI lineage: Eukaryota > Metazoa > Annelida > Sipuncula > Golfingiida > Sipunculidae > Sipunculus > Sipunculus nudus. The sequence goes on from CM049317.1 coordinate 3,442,394, forward strand.
GAAGTGTAAAAGGTCCCCGTTTAGAAGTGTAAAAGGTCCCCGGTTAGAAGTGTGAAAAACCCCGTTTAGAAGTGTAAAAGGGCCCCGGTTAGAAGTGTGAAAGTCCCCGTTTAGAAGTGTAAAAGGTCCCCGGTTAGAAGTGTGAAAGTCCCCGTTTAGAAGTGTAAAATGTCCCCGGTTAGAAGTGTGAAGGTCCCCGTTTAGAATGGTAAAAGGTGCCAGGTTAGAAGTGTGAAAGTCCCCGTTTAGAAGTGTAAAAGTTGCCCGGTTAGAAGTGTGAAAGTCCCCGTTTAGAAGTGTAAAAGGTCCCCGGTTAGAAGTGTGAAAGTCCCCGTTTTGAAGTGTAAAAGGTCCCCGGTTAGAAGTGCGAAAGTTCCCGTTAAGAAGTGTAAAAGGTCCCCGGTTAGAAGTGTGAAAGTCCCCGTTTAGAAGTGTAAAATGTCCCCGGTTAGAAGTGTGAAGGTCCCCGTTTAGAATGGTAAAAGGTGCCAGGTTAGAAGTGTGAAAGTCCCCGTTTAGAAGTGTAAAAGTTGCCCGGTTAGAAGTGTGAAAGTCCCCGTTTAGAAGTGTAAAAGGTCCCCGGTTAGAAGTGTGAAAGTCCCCGTTTTGAAGTGTAAAAGGTCCCCGGTTAGAAGTGCGAAAGTTCCCGTTAAGAAGTGTAAAAGGTCCCCGGATAAAAGTGTGAAAGTCCCCGTTTAGAAGTGTAAAAGATGTCCCGTTAGAACTGTGAAAGTCCCCGTTTAGAAGTGTAAAATTTCCCCGGTTAGAAGGGGAAAAGCTACCCCGTAAGAAGTATAAAAGGCTCCCGCATTCAGAGTGTGAAATTCAATGGTTCCCGATTAGAAGTGTGAAAGTCCCCGTTTAGAAGTGTAAAAGGTCCCCGTTTAGAAGTGTAAAAGGTCCCCGGTTAGAAGTGTGAAAAACCCCGTTTAGAAGTGTAAAAGGGCCCCGGTTAGAAGTGTGAAAGTCCCCGTTTAGAAGTGTAAAAGGTCCCCGGTTAGAAGTGTGAAAGTCCCCGTTTAGAAGTGTAAAATGTCCCCGGTTAGAAGTGTGAAGGTCCCCGTTTAGAATGGTAAAAGGTGCCAGGTTAGAAGTGTGAAAGTCCCCGTTTAGAAGTGTAAAAGTTGCCCGGTTAGAAGTGTGAAAGTCCCCGTTTAGAAGTGTAAAAGGTCCCCGGTTAGAAGTGTGAAAGTCCCCGTTTTGAAGTGTAAAAGGTCCCCGGTTAGAAGTGCGAAAGTTCCCGTTAAGAAGTGTAAAAGGTCCCCGGATAAAAGTGTGAAAGTCCCCGTTTAGAAGTGTAAAAGATGTCCCGTTAGAACTGTGAAAGTCCCCGTTTAGAAGTGTAAAATTTCCCCGGTTAGAAGGGGAAAAGCTACCCCGTAAGAAGTATAAAAGGCTCCCGCATTCAGAGTGTGAAATTCAATGGTTCCCGATTAGAAGTGTGAAAGTCCCCGTTTAGAAGTGTAAAAGGTCCCCGATTAGAAGTGTAAAAGGTCCCCGGTTAGAAGTGTGAAAAACCCCGTTTAGAAGTGTAAAAGGGCCCCGGTTAGAAGTGTGAAAGTCCCCGTTTAGAAGTGTAAAAGGTCCCCGGTTAGAAGTGTGAAAGTCCCCGTTTAGAAGTGTAAAAGGTGCCCGGTTAGAAGTGTGAAAGTCCCCGTTTAGAAGTGTAAAAGGTCCCCGGTTAGAAGTGTGAAAAACCCCGTTTAGAAGTGTAAAAGGTCCCCGGTTAGAAGTGTGAAAGTCCCCGTTTAGAAGTGTAAAAGGTGCCCGGTTAGAAGTGTGAAAGTCCCCGTTTAGAAGTGTAAAAGGTCCCCGGTTAGAAGTGTGAAGGTCCCCGTTTAGAAGGGTAAAAGGTCCCCGGTTAGAAGTGTGAAAGTCCCCGTTTAGAAGTGTAAAAGTTGCCCGGTTAGAAGTGTGAAAGTCCCCGTTTAGAAGTGTAAAAGGTGCCCGGTTAGAAGTGTGAAAGTCCCCGTTTAGAAGTGTAAAAGGTGCCCGGTTAGAAGTGTGAAAGTCCCCGTTTAGAAGTGTAAAAGGTCCCCGTTGAGAAGTGTGAAAGTTCCCGTTTAGAAGTGTAAAAGGTGCCCGGTTAGAAGTGTGAAAGTCCCCGTTTAGAAGTGTAAAAGGTGCCCGGTTAGAAGTGTGAAAGTCCCCGTTTAGAAGTGTAAAAGGTGCCCGGTTAGAAGTGTGAAAGTACCCGTTTAGAAGTGTAAAAGGTCCCCGTTGAGAAGTGTGAAAGTTCCCGTTTAGAAGTGTAAAAGGTCCCCGGTTAGAAGTGTGAAAGTCCCCGTTTAGAAGTGTAAAATGTCCCCGGTTAGAAGTGTGAAGGTCCCCGTTTAGAAGGGTAAAAGGTGCCCGGTCAGAAGTGTGAAAGTCCCCGTTTAGAAGTGTAAAAGTTGCCCGGTTAGAAGTGTGAAAGTCCCCGTTTAGAAGTGTAAAAGGTCCCCGGTTAGAAGTGTGAAAGTCCCCGTTTAGAAGTGTAAAAGGTGCCCGGTAAGAAGTGTGAAAGTCCCCGTTTAGAAGTGTAAAAGGTCCCCGTTGAGAAGTGTGAAAGTTCCCGTTTAGAAGTGTAAAAGGTCACCGGTTAGAAGTGTGAAGGTCCCCGTTTAGAAGGGTAAAAGGTCCCCGGTTAGAAGTGTGAAAGTCCCCGTTTAGAAGTGTAAAAGTTGCCCGGTTAGAAGTGTGAAAGTCCCCGTTTAGAAGTGTAAAAGGTCCCCGGTTAGAAGTGTGAAAGTCCCCGTTTAGAAGTGTAAAAGGTCCCCGGTTAGAAGTGTGAAAGTCCCCGTTTAGAAGTGTAAAAGGTGCCCGGTTAGAAGTGTGAAAGTCCCCGTTTAGAAGTGTAAAAGGTCCCCGGTTAGAAGTGTGAAAGGTGCCCGGTTAGAAGTGTGAAGGTCCCCGTTTAGAAGGGTAAAAGGTCCCCGGTAAGAAGTGTGAAAGTCCCCGTTTAGTAGTGTAAAAGGTGCCCGGTTAGAAGTGTGAAAGTCCCCGTTTAGAAGTGTAAAAGGTGCCCGGTTGGAAGTGTGAAAGTCCCCGTTTGGAAGTGTAAAAGGTCCCCGGTTAGAAGTGTGAAAGTCCCCGTTTAGAAGTGTAAAAGGTGCCCGGTTAGAAGTGTAAAAGTCCCCGTTTAGAAGTGTAAAAGGTGCCCGGTTAGAAGTGTGAAAGTCCCCGTTTAGAAGTGTAAAAGGTCACCGTTGAGAAGTGTGAAAGTTCCCGTTTAGAAGTGTAAAATGTCCCCGGTTAGAAGTGTGAAGGTCCCCGTTTAGAAGGGTAAAAGGTGCCCGGTTAGAAGTGTGAAAGTCCCCGTTTAGAAGTGTAAAAGTTGCCCGGTTAGAAGTGTGAAAGTCCCCGTTTAGAAGTGTAAAAGGTCCCCGGTTAGAAGTGTGAAAGTCCCCGTTTAGAAGTGTAAAAGGTGCCCGGTAAGAAGTGTGAAAGTCCCCGTTTAGAAGTGTAAAAGGTCCCCGTTGAGAAGTGTGAAAGTTCCCGTTTAGAAGTGTAAAAGGTCACCGGTTAGAAGTGTGAAGGTCCCCGTTTAGAAGGGTAAAAGGTCCCCGGTTAGAAGTGTGAAAAACCCCGTTTAGAAGTGTAAAAGGTGCCCGGTTAGAAGTGTGAAAAGTGCCCGGTTAGAAGTGTGAAGGTCCCCGTTTAGAAGGGTAAAAGGTCCCCGGTTAGAAGTGTGAAAGTCCCCGTTTAGTAGTGTAAAAGGTGCCCGGTTAGAAGTGTGAAAGTCCCCGTTTAGAAGTGTAAAAGGTGCCCGGTTGGAAGTGTGAAAGTCCCCGTTTAGAAGTGTAAAAGGTCCCCGGTTAGAAGTGTGAAAGTCCCCGTTTAGAAGTGTAAAAGGTGCCCGGTTAGAAGTGTGAAAGTCCCCGTTTAGAAGTGTAAAAGGTGCCCGGTTAGAAGTGTGAAAGTCCCCGTTTAGAAGTGTAAAAGGTCACCGTTGAGAAGTGTGAAAGTAGTTCCCGTTTAGAAGTGTAAAAGATCCCCGGTTAGAAGTGTGAAAGTCCCCGTTTAGAAGTGTTAAAGTCCCCGTTTAGACGTGTAAAAGGTCCCCGGTTAGAAGTGTGAAAGTCCCCGTTTAGAAGAGTAAAAGGTCCCCGGTTAGAAGTGTGAAAGTCCCCGTTTAAAAGTGTAAAAGGTCCCCGGTTAGAAGTGTTAAAGTCCCCGTTTAGAAGTGTAAAAGGTGCCCGGTTAGAAGTGTGAAAGTCCCCGTTTAGAAGTGTAAAAGGTCCCCGGTTAGAAGTGTGAAAGTCCCCGTTTTGAAGTGTAAAAGGTCCCCGGTTAGAAGTGCGAAAGTTCCCGTTAAGAAGTGTAAAAGGTCCCCGGATAAAAGTGTGAAAGTCCCCGTTTAGAAGTGTAAAAGGTGCCCGGTTAGAAGTGTGAAAGTCCCCGTTTAGAAGTGTAAAAGGTGCCCGGTTAGAAGTGTGAAAGTCCCCGTTTAGAAGTGTAAAAGGTCCCCGGTTAGAAGTGTGAAAGTCCCCGTTTAGAAGTGTAAAAGGTGCCCGGTTAGAAGTGTGAAAGTCCCCGTTTAGAAGTGTAAAAGTTGCCCGGTTAGAAGTGTGAAAGTCCCCGTTTAGAAGTGTAAAAGGTGCCCGGTTAGAAGTGTGAAAGTCCCCGTTTAGAAGTGTAAAAGGTGCCCGGTTAGAAGTGTGAAAGTCCCCGTTTAGAAGTGTAAAAGGTCCCCGTTGAGAAGTGTGAAAGTTCCCGTTTAGAAGTGTAAAAGGTGCCCGGTTAGAAGTGTGAAAGTCCCCGTTTAGAAGTGTGAAATGTCCCCGGTTAGAAGTGTGAAGGTCCCCGTTTAGAAGGGTAAAAGGTCCCGGTTAGAAGTGTGAAAGTCCCCGTTTAGAAGTGTAAAAGTTGCCCGGTTAGAAGTGTGAAAGTCCCCGTTTAGAAGTGTAAAAGGTCCAGGGTTAGAAGTGTGAAAAACCCCGTTTAGAAGTGTAAAAGGTCCCCGGTTAGAAGTGTAAAAGGTCCCCGGTTAGAAGTGTGAAAAACCCCGTTTAGAAGTGTAAAAGGTCCCCGTTTAGAAGTGTGAAAGTCCCCGTTTAGAAGTGTAAAAGGTGCCCGGTTAGAAGTGTGAAAGTCCCCGTTTAGAAGTGTAAAAGATACCCCGTTAGAACTGTGAAAGTCCCCGTTTAGACGTTTGAAAGGTGCCCGGTTAGAAGTGATAAAGTCCCCGTTTAGAAGTGTAAAAGGTGCCCGGTTAGAAGTGTGAAAGTCCCCGTTTAGAAGTGTAAAAGATGCCCCGTTAGAACTGTGAAAGTCCCCGTTTAAAAGTGTAAAAGGTCCCCGGTTAGAAGTGTGAAAGGCCCCGTTCAGAAGTGTAAAAGGTGCCCGGTTAGAAGTGTGAAAGTTCCCGTTTAGAAGTGTAAAAGGTCCCCGTTTAGAAGTGTAAAAGGTCCCCGTTGAGAAGTGTGAAAGTTCCCGTTTAGAAGTGTAAAAGGTGCCCGGTTAGAAGTGTGAAAGTCCCCGTTTAGAAGTGTAAAATGTCCCCGGTTAGAAGTGTGAAGGTCCCCGTTTAGAAGGGTAAAAGGTCCCGGTTAGAAGTGTGAAAGTCCCCGTTTAGAAGTGTAAAAGTTGCCCGGTTAGAAGTGTGAAAGTCCCCGTTTAGAAGTGTAAAAGGTCCAGGGTTAGAAGTGTGAAAAACCCCGTTTAGAAGTGTAAAAGGTCCCCGGTTAGAAGTGTAAAAGGTCCCCGGTTAGAAGTGTGAAAAACCCCGTTTAGAAGTGTAAAAGGTCCCCGTTTAGAAGTGTGAAAGTCCCCGTTTAGAAGTGTAAAAGGTGCCCGGTTAGAAGTGTGAAAGTCCCCGTTTAGAAGTGTAAAAGATACCCCGTTAGAACTGTGAAAGTCCCCGTTTAGACGTTTGAAAGGTGCCCGGTTAGAAGTGATAAAGTCCCCGTTTAGAAGTGTAAAAGGTGCCCGGTTAGAAGTGTGAAAGTCCCCGTTTAGAAGTGTAAAAGATGCCCCGTTAGAACTGTGAAAGTCCCCGTTTAAAAGTGTAAAAGGTCCCCGGTTAGAAGTGTGAAAGGCCCCGTTTAGAAGTGTAAAAGGTGCCCGGTTAGAAGTGTGAAAGTTCCCGTTTAGAAGTGTAAAAGGTCCCCGGTTAGAAGTGTGAAAGTTCCCGTTTGAAGTGTAAAAGGTGCCCGGTTAGAAGTGTGAAAGTCCCCGTTTAGAAGTGTAAAAGGTGCCCGGTTAGAAGTGTGAAAGTCCCCGTTTAGAAGTGTAAAAGGTGCCCGGTTAGAAGTGTGAAAGTCCACGTTTAGAATTGTGTAAACGGTGCCCGGTTAGAAGTGTGAACGTCCCCGTTTAGAAATGTAAAAGGTCCCCAGTTAGAAGTGTGAAAAACCCCGTTTAGAAGTGTAAAAGGTCCCCGGTTAGAAGTGTGAAAGTCCCCGTTTAGAAGTGTAAAAGGTGCCCGGTTAGAAGTGTGAAAGTCCCCTATTAGAAGTGTAAAAGGTCCCCGGTTAGAAGTGTGAAGGTCCCCGTTTAGAAGGGTAAAAGGTCCCCGGTTAGAAGTGTGAAAGTCCCCGTTTAGAAGTGTAAAAGTTGCCCGGTTAGAAGTGTGAAAGTCCCCGTTTAGAAGTGTAAAAGGTGCCCGGTTAGAAGTGTGAAAGTCCCCGTTTAGAAGTGTAAAAGGTGCCCGGTTAGAAGTGTGAAAGTCCCCGTTTAGAAGTGAAAAAGGTCCCCGGTTAGAAGTGTGAAGGTCCCCGTTTAGAAGGGTAAAAGGTCCCCGGTTAGAAGTGTGAAAGTCCCCGTTTAGAAGTGTAAAAGTTGCCCGGTTAGAAGTGTTAAAGTCCCCGTTTAGAAGTGTAAAAGGTGCCCGGTTAGAAGTGTGAAAGTCCCCGTTTAGAAGTGTAAAAGGTGCCCGGTTAGAAGTGTGAAAGTCCCCGTTTAGAAGTGTAAAAGGTCCCCGGTTAGAAGTGTGAAAGTCCCCCTTTAGAAGTGTAAAAGGTCCCCGGTTAGAAGTGTGAAAGTCCCCGTTTAGAAGTGTAAAAGTTGCCCGGTTAGAAGTGTGAAAGTCCCCGTTTAGAAGTGTAAAAGGTGCCCGGTTAGAAGTGTGAAAGTCCCCGTTTAGAAGTGTAAAAGGTGCCCGGTTAGAAGTGTGAAAGTCCCCGTTTAGAAGTGTAAAAGGTCCCCGTTGAGAAGTGTGAAAGTTCCCGTTTAGAAGTGTAAAAGGTGCCCGGTTAGAAGTGTGAAAGTCCCCGTTTAGAAGTGTAAAAGGTGCCCGGTTAGAAGTGTGAAAGTCCCCGTTTAGAAGTGTAAAAGGTGCCCGGTTAGAAGTGTGAAAGTCCCCGTTTAGAAGTGTAAAAGGTCCCCGTTGAGAAGTGTGAAAGTTCCCGTTTAGAAGTGTAAAAGGTGCCCGGTTAGAAGTGTGAAAGTCCCCGTTTAGAAGTGTAAAATGTCCCCGGTTAGAAGTGTGAAGGTCCCCGTTTAGAAGGGTAAAAGGTCCCGGTTAGAAGTGTGAAAGTCCCCGTTTAGAAGTGTAAAAGTTGCCCGGTTAGAAGTGTGAAAGTCCCCGTTTAGAAGTGTAAAAGGTCCCCGGTTAGAAGTGTGAAAGTCCCCGTTTAGAAGTGTAAAAGGTGCCCGGTTAGAAGTGTGAAAGTCCCCGTTTAGAAGTGTAAAAGGTCCCCGTTGAGAAGTGTGAAAGTTCCCGTTTAGAAGTGTAAAAGGGCACAGGTTAGAAGTGTGAAGGTCCCCGTTTAGAAGGGTAAAAGGTCCCCGGTTAGAAGTGTGAAAGTCCCCGTTTAGAAGTGTAAAAGTTGCCCGGTTAGAAGTGTGAAAGTCCCCGTTTAGAAGTGTAAAAGGTCCCCGGTTAGAAGTGTGAAAGTCCCCGTTTAGAAGTGTAAAAGGTGCCCGGTTTGATGTGTTAAAGTCCCCGTTTAGAAGTGTAAAAGGTCCCCGGTTAGAAGTGTGAAAAACCCCGTTTAGAAGTGTAAAAGGTGCCCGGTTAGAAGTGTGAAAGGTGCCCGGTTAGAAGTGTGAAGGTCCCCGTTTAGAAGGGTAAAAGGTCCCCGGTTAGAAGTGTGAAAGTCCCCGTTTAGAAGTGTAAAAGATGCCCGGTTAGAAGTGTGAAAGTCCCCGTTTAGAAGTGTAAAAGGTGCCCGGTTGGAAGTGTGAAAGTCCCCGTTTAGAAGTGTAAAAGGTCCCCGGTTAGAAGTGTGAAAGTCCCCGTTTAGAAGTGTAAAAGGTGCCCGGTTAGAAGTCTGAAAGTCCCCGTTTAGAAGTGTAAAAGGTACCCGGTTAGAAGTGTGAAAGTCCCCGTTTAGAAGTGTAAAAGGTCACCGTTGAGAAGTGTGAAAGTTCCCGTTTAGAAGTGTAAAAGGTCCCCAGTTAGAAGTGTGAAAGTCCCCGTTTAGAAGTGTAAAAGGTCCCCGGTTAGAAGTGTTAAAGTCCCCGTTTAGAAGTGTGAAGGTCCCCGTTTAGAAGGGTAAAAGGTCCCCGGTTAGAAGTGTGAAAGTCCCCGTTTAGAAGTGTAAAAGTTGCCCGGTTAGAAGTGTGAAAGTCCCCGTTTAGAAGTGTAAAAGGTGCCCGGTTAGAAGTGTGAAAGTCCCCGTTTAGAAGTGTAAACGGTGCCCGGTTAGAAGTGTGAAAGTCCCCGTTTAGAAGTGTAAACGGTGCCCGGTTAGAAGTGTGAAAGTCCCCGTTTAGAAGTGTAAAAGGTCCCCGGTTAGAAGTGTGAAGGTCCCCGTTTAGAAGTGTAAAAGGTGCCCGGTTAGAAGTGTGAAAGTCCCCGTTTAGAAGTGTAAAAGGTCCCCGTTGAGAAGTGTGAAAGTTCCCGTTTAGAAGTGTAAAAGGTGCCCGGTTAGAAGTGTGAAAGTCCCCGTTTAGAAGTGTAAAAGGTGCCCGGTTAGAAGTGTGAAAGTCCCCGTTTAGAAGTGTAAAAGGTTCCCGGTTAGAAGTGTGAAAGTCCCCGTTTAGAAGTGTAAAAGGTGCCCGGTTAGAAGTCTGAAAGTCCCCGTTTAGAAGTATAAAAGGTACCCGGTTAGAAGTGTGAAAGTCCCCGTTTAGAAGTGTAAAAGGTCACCGTTGAGAAGTGTGAAAGTTCCCGTTTAGAAGTGTAAAAGGTCCCCAGTTAGAAGTGTGAAAGTCCCCGTTTAGAAGTGTAAAAGGTCCCCGGTTAGAAGTGTTAAAGTCCCCGTTTAGAAGTGTGAAGGTCCCCGTTTAGAAGGGTAAAAGGTCCCCGGTTAGAAGTGTGAAAGTCCCCGTTTAGAAGTGTAAAAGTTGCCCGGTTAGAAGTGTGAAAGTCCCCGTTTAGAAGTGTAAAAGGTGCCCGGTTAGAAGTGTGAAAGTCCCCGTTTAGAAGTGTAAACGGTGCCCGGTTAGAAGTGTGAAAGTCCCCGTTTAGAAGTGTAAACGGTGCCCGGTTAGAAGTGTGAAAGTCCCCGTTTAGAAGTGTAAAAGGTCCCCGGTTAGAAGTGTGAAGGTCCCCGTTTAGAAGTGTAAAAGGTGCCCGGTTAGAAGTGTGAAAGTCCCCGTTTAGAAGTGTAAAAGGTCCCCGTTGAGAAGTGTGAAAGTTCCCGTTTAGAAGTGTAAAAGGTGCCCGGTTAGAAGTGTGAAAGTCCCCGTTTAGAAGTGTAAAAGGTGCCCGGTTAGAAGTGTGAAAGTCCCCGTTTAGAAGTGTAAAAGGTTCCCGGTTAGAAGTGTGAAAGTCCCCGTTTAGAAGTGTAAAAGGTCCCCGTTGAGAAGTGTGAAAGTTCCCGTTTAGAAGTGTAAAAGGTGCCCGGTTAGAAGTGTGAAAGTCCCCGTTTAGAAGTGTAAAATGTCCCCGGTTAGAAGTGTGAAGGTCCCCGTTTAGAAGGGTAAAAGGTCCCGGTTAGAAGTGTGAAAGTCCCCGTTTAGAAGTGTAAAAGTTGCCCGGTTAGAAGTGTGAAAGTCCCCGTTTAGAAGTGTAAAAGGTCCCCGGTTAGAAGTGTGAAAGTCCCCGTTTAGAAGTGTAAAAGGTGCCCGGTTAGAAGTGTGAAAGTCCCCGTTTAGAAGTGTAAAAGGTCCCCGTTGAGAAGTGTGAAAGTTCCCGTTTAGAAGTGTAAAAGGGCACAGGTTAGAAGTGTGAAGGTCCCCGTTTAGAAGGGTAAAAGGTCCCCGGTTAGAAGTGTGAAAGTCCCCGTTTAGAAGTGTAAAAGTTGCCCGGTTAGAAGTGTGAAAGTCCCCGTTTAGAAGTGTAAAAGGTCCCTGGTTAGAAGTGTGAAAGTCCCCGTTTAGAAGTGTAAAAGGTGCCAGGTTAGATGTGTTAAAGTCCCCGTTTAGAAGTGTAAAAGGTCCCCGGTTAGAAGTGTGAAAAACCCCGTTTAGAAGTGTAAAAGGTGCCCGGTTAGAAGTGTGAAAGGTGCCCGGTTAGAAGTGTGAAGGTCCCCGTTTAGAAGGGTAAAAGGTCCCCGGTTAGAAGTGTGAAAGTCCCCGTTTAGAAGTGTAAAAGATGCCCGGTTAGAAGTGTGAAAGTCCCCGTTTAGAAGTGTAAAAGGTGCCCGGTTGGAAGTGTGAAAGTCCCCGTTTAGAAGTGTAAAAGGTCCCCGGTTAGAAGTGTGAAAGTCCCCGTTTAGAAGTGTAAAAGGTGCCCGGTTAGAAGTCTGAAAGTCCCCGTTTAGAAGTGTAAAAGGTACCCGGTTAGAAGTGTGAAAGTCCCCGTTTAGAAGTGTAAAAGGTCACCGTTGAGAAGTGTGAAAGTTCCCGTTTAGAAGTGTAAAAGGTCCCCAGTTAGAAGTGTGAAAGTCCCCGTTTAGAAGTGTAAAAGGTCCCCGGTTAGAAGTGTTAAAGTCCCCGTTTAGAAGTGTAAAAGGTCCCCGGTCAGAAGTGTGAAAGTCCCCGTTTAAAAGTGTAAAAGGTCCCCGGTTAGAAGTGTTAAAGTCCCCGTTTAGAAGTGTAAAAGGTCCCCGGTTAGAAGTGTGAAAGTCCCCGTTTAAAAGTGTAAAAGGTCCCCGGTTAGAAGTGTTAAAGTCCCCGTTTAGAAGTGTAGAAGGTCCCCGGTCAGAAGTGTGAAAGTCCCCGTTTAAAAGTGTAAAAGGTCCCCGGTTAGAAGTGTTAAAGTCCCCGTTTAGAAGTGTAAAAGGTCCCCGGTTAGAAGTGTGAAAGTCCCCGTTTAAAAGTGTAAAAGGTCCCCGGTTAGAAGTGTTAAAGTCCCCGTTTAGAAGTGTAAAAGGTCCCCGGTCAGAAGTGTGAAAGTCCCCGTTTAAAAGTGTAAAAGGTCCCCGGTTAGAAGTGTTAAAGTCCCCGTTTAGAAGTGTAAAAGGTCCCCGGTTAGAAGTGTAAAAGTCCCCGTTTAAAAGTGTAAAAGGTCCCCGTTTAGAAGTGTGAAAGTCCCCGTTTAGAAGTGTAAAAGGTCTCCGGTTAGAAGTGTGAAAGTCCCCGTTTAGAAGTGTAAAAGTTCCCCGGTTAAAAGTGTGAAAGTCCCGTTTAGAAGTGTAAAAGATCCCCGGTTAGAAGTGTAAAAGGCCCCGTTTAGAAGTGTAAAAGGTCCCCGGTTAGAAGTGTGAAAGTCCCCGTTTAGAAGTGTAAAAGGTCCCCGGTTAGAAGTGTGAAAAACCCCGTTTAGAAGTGTAAAAGGTCCCCGGTTAGAAGTGTGAAGGTCCCCGTTTAGAAGGGTAAAAGGTCCCCGGTTAGAAGTGTGAAAGTCCCCGTTTAGAAGTGTAAAAGGTGCCCGGTTAGAAGTGTGAAAGTCCCCGTTTAGAAGTGTAAAAGGTCCCCGGTTAGAAGTGTGAAAGTCCCCATTTAGAAGTGTAAAAGGTCCCCGTTAGAAGTGTGAAAGTCCCCGTTTAGAAGTGTAAAAGGTCCCCGGTTAGAAGTGTGAAGGTCCCCGTTTAGAAGGGTAAAAGGTCTCCGGTTAGAAGTGTGAAAGTCCCCGTTTAGAAGTGTAAAAGGTCCCCGGTTAGAAGTGCGAAAGTCCCCGTTTAGAAGTGTAAAAGGTCCCCGGTTAGAAGTGTTAAAGTCCCCGTTTAGAAGTGTAAAAGGTCCCCGGTTAGAAGTGCGAAAGTCCCCGTTTAGAAGTGTAAAAGGTCCCCGGTTAGAAGTGCGGAAGTCCCCGTTTAGAAATGTAAAAGGTCCCCGGTTAGAAGTGTGAAAGTTCCCGTTTAGAAGTGTAAAAGGTCCCCGGTTAGAAGTGTGAAAGTCCCCGTTTAGAAGTGTAAAAGGTCCCCGGTTAGAAGTGTGAAAAACCCCGTTTAGAAGTGTAAAAGGTCCCCGGTTAGAAGTGTGAAGGTCCCCGTTTAGAAGGGTAAAAGGTCCCCGGTTAGAAGTGTGAAAGTCCCCGTTTAGAAGTGTAAAAGGTGCCCGGTTAGAAGTGTGAAAGTCCCCGTTTAGAAGTGTAAAAGGTCCCCGGTTAGAAGTGTGAAAGTCCCCATTTAGAAGTGTAAAAGGTCCCCGTTAGAAGTGTGAAAGTCCCCGTTTAGAAGTGTAAAAGGTCCCCGGTTAGAAGTGTGAAGGTCCCCGTTTAGAAGGGTAAAAGGTCTCCGGTTAGAAGTGTGAAAGTCCCCGTTTAGAAGTGTAAAAGGTCCCCGGTTAGAAGTGCGAAAGTCCCCGTTTAGAAGTGTAAAAGGTCCCCGGGTAGAAGTGTTAAAGTCCCCGTTTAGAAGTGTAAAAGGTCCCCGGTTAGAAGTGCGAAAGTCCCCGTTTAGAAGTGTAAAAGGTCCCCGGTTAGAAGTGCGGAAGTCCCCGTTTAGAAATGTAAAAGGTCCCCGGTTAGAAGTGTGAAAGTTCCCGTTTAGAAGTGTAAAAGGTGCCCGGTTAGAAGTGTGAAAGTCCCCGTTTAGAAGTGTAAAAGGTCCCCGGTTAGAAGTGTGAAAGTCCCCGTTTTCAAGTGTAAAAGGTCCCCGGTTAGAAGTGCGAAAGCCCCCGTTTAGAAGTGTAAAAGGTCCCCGGTTAAAAGTGTGAAAGTCCCCGTTTAGAAGTGTAAAAGATGCCCCGTTAGAACTGTGAAAGTCCCCGTTTAGAAGTGTAAAATTTCCCCGGTTAGAAGGGGAAAAGCTCCCCCGTAAGAAGTATAAAAGGCTCCCGCTTAGAAGGGGAAAAGCTCCCCCGTAAGAAGAATAAAAGGCTCCCGCATTCAGAGTGTGAAATTCAATGGTTCCCGATTAGAAGTGTGAAAGTCCTCGTTTAGAAGTGTAAAAGGTCCCCGTTTAGAAGTGTAAAAGGTCCCCGGTTAGAAGTGTGAAAAACCCCGTTTAGAAGTGTAAAAGGTCCCCGGTTAGAAGTGTGAAAGTCCCCGTTTAGAAGTGTAAAAGGTGCCCGTTTAGAAGTGTGAAATCCCCGTTTAGAAGTGTAAAAGGTGCCCGGTTAGAAGTGTGAAAGTCCCCGTTTAGAAGTGTAAAAGGTCCCCGGTTAGAAGTGTGAAAAACCCCGTTTAGAAGTGTAAAAGGTCCCCGGTTAGAAGTGTGAAAGTCCCCGTTTAGAAGTGTAAAAGGTCCCCGGTTAGAAGTGTGAAAGTCCCCGTTTAGAAGTGTAAAAGGTGCCCGGTTAGAAGTGTGAAAGTCCCCGTTCAGAAGTGTAAAAGGTCCCCGGTTAGAAGTGTGAAAAACCCCGTTTAGAAGTGTAAAAGGTGCCCGGTTAGAAGTGTGAAAGTCCCCGTTTAGAAGTGTAAAAGGTGCCCGTTGAGAAGTGTGAAAGTTCCCGTTTAGAAGTGTAAAAGGTGCCCGGTTAGAAGTGTGAAAGTCCCCGTTTAGAAGTGTAAAAGGACCCCGGTTAGAAGTGTGAAAGTCCCCGTTTAGAAGTGTAAAAGGTGCCCGGTTAGAAGTGTGAAAGTCCCCGTTTAGAAGTGTAAAAGGTCCCCGGTTAGAAGTGTGAAAGTCCCCGTTTAGAAGTGTAAAAGGTGCCCGGTTAGAAGTGTGAAAGTCCCCGTTCAGAAGTGTAAAAGGTCCCCGGTTAGAAGTGTGAAAAACCCCGTTTAGAAGTGTAAAAGGTGCCCGGTTAGAAGTGTGAAAGTCCCCGTTTAGAAGTGTAAAAGGTGCCCGTTGAGAAGTGTGAAAGTTCCCGTTTAGAAGTGTAAAAGGTGCCCGGTTAGAAGTGTGAAAGTCCCCGTTTAGAAGTGTAAAAGGACCCCGGTTAGAAGTGTGAAAGTCCCCGTTTAGAAGTGTAAAAGGTGCCCGGTTAGAAGTGTGAAAGTCCCCGTTTAGAAGTGTAAAAGGTCCCCGGTTAGAAGTGTGAAAGTCCCCGTTTAGAAGTGTAAAAGGTGCCCGGTTAGAAGTGTGAAAGTCCCCGTTTAGAAGTGTAAAAGGTCCCCGTTGAGAAGTGTGAAAGTTCCCGTTTAGAAGTGTAAAAGGGCACAGGTTAGAAGTGTGAAGGTCCCCGTTTAGAAGGGTAAAAGGTCCCCGGTTAGAAGTGTGAAAGTCCCCGTTTAGAAGTGTAAAAGTTGCCCGGTTAGAAGTGTGAAAGTCCCCGTTTAGAAGTGTAAAAGGTCCCTGGTTAGAAGTGTGAAAGTCCCCGTTTAGAAGTGTAAAAGGTGCCAGGTTAGATGTGTTAAAGTCCCCGTTTAGAAGTGTAAAAGGTCCCCGGTTAGAAGTGTGAAAAACCCCGTTTAGAAGTGTAAAAGGTGCCCGGTTAGAAGTGTGAAAGGTGCCCGGTTAGAAGTGTGAAGGTCCCCGTTTAGAAGGGTAAAAGGTCCCCGGTTAGAAGTGTGAAAGTCCCCGTTTAGAAGTGTAAAAGATGCCCGGTTAGAAGTGTGAAAGTCCCCGTTTAGAAGTGTAAAAGGTGCCCGGTTGGAAGTGTGAAAGTCCCCGTTTAGAAGTGTAAAAGGTCCCCGGTTAGAAGTGTGAAAGTCCCCGTTTAGAAGTGTAAAAGGTGCCCGGTTAGAAGTCTGAAAGTCCCCGTTTAGAAGTGTAAAAGGTACCCGGTTAGAAGTGTGAAAGTCCCCGTTTAGAAGTGTAAAAGGTCACCGTTGAGAAGTGTGAAAGTTCCCGTTTAGAAGTGTAAAAGGTCCCCAGTTAGAAGTGTGAAAGTCCCCGTTTAGAAGTGTAAAAGGTCCCCGGTTAGAAGTGTTAAAGTCCCCGTTTAGAAGTGTAAAAGGTCCCCGGTCAGAAGTGTGAAAGTCCCCGTTTAAAAGTGTAAAAGGTCCCCGGTTAGAAGTGTTAAAGTCCCCGTTTAGAAGTGTAAAAGGTCCCCGGTTAGAAGTGTGAAAGTCCCCGTTTAAAAGTGTAAAAGGTCCCCGGTTAGAAGTGTTAAAGTCCCCGTTTAGAAGTGTAGAAGGTCCCCGGTCAGAAGTGTGAAAGTCCCCGTTTAAAAGTGTAAAAGGTCCCCGGTTAGAAGTGTTAAAGTCCCCGTTTAGAAGTGTAAAAGGTCCCCGGTTAGAAGTGTGAAAGTCCCCGTTTAAAAGTGTAAAAGGTCCCCGGTTAGAAGTGTTAAAGTCCCCGTTTAGAAGTGTAAAAGGTCCCCGGTCAGAAGTGTGAAAGTCCCCGTTTAAAAGTGTAAAAGGTCCCCGGTTAGAAGTGTTAAAGTCCCCGTTTAGAAGTGTAAAAGGTCCCCGGTTAGAAGTGTAAAAGTCCCCGTTTAAAAGTGTAAAAGGTCCCCGTTTAGAAGTGTGAAAGTCCCCGTTTAGAAGTGTAAAAGGTCTCCGGTTAGAAGTGTGAAAGTCCCCGTTTAGAAGTGTAAAAGTTCCCCGGTTAAAAGTGTGAAAGTCCCGTTTAGAAGTGTAAAAGATCCCCGGTTAGAAGTGTAAAAGGCCCCGTTTAGAAGTGTAAAAGGTCCCCGGTTAGAAGTGTGAAAAACCCCGTTTAGAAGTGTAAAAGGTCCCCGGTTAGAAGTGTGAAGGTCCCCGTTTAGAAGGGTAAAAGGTCCCCGGTTAGAAGTGTGAAAGTCCCCGTTTAGAAGTGTAAAAGATCCCCGGTTAGAAGTGTAAAAGTCCCCGTTTAGAAGTGTAAAAGGTCCCCGGTTAGAAGTGTGAAAAACCCCGTTTAGAAGTGTAAAAGGTCCCCGGTTAGAAGTGTGAAGGTCCCCGTTTAGAAGGGTAAAAGGTCCCCGGTTAGAAGTGTGAAAGTCCCCGTTTAGAAGTGTAAAAGGTGCCCGGTTAGAAGTGTGAAAGTCCCCGTTTAGAAGTGTAAAAGGTCCCCGGTTAGAAGTGTGAAAGTCCCCATTTAGAAGTGTAAAAGGTCCCCGTTAGAAGTGTGAAAGTCCCCGTTTAGAAGTGTAAAAGGTCCCCGGTTAGAAGTGTGAAGGTCCCCGTTTAGAAGGGTAAAAGGTCTCCGGTTAGAAGTGTGAAAGTCCCCGTTTAGAAGTGTAAAAGGTCCCCGGTTAGAAGTGCGAAAGTCCCCGTTTAGAAGTGTAAAAGGTCCCCGGTTAGAAGTGTTAAAGTCCCCGTTTAGAAGTGTAAAAGGTCCCCGGTTAGAAGTGCGAAAGTCCCCGTTTAGAAGTGTAAAAGGTCCCCGGTTAGAAGTGCGGAAGTCCCCGTTTAGAAATGTAAAAGGTCCCCGGTTAGAAGTGTGAAAGTCCCCGTTTAGAAGTGTAAAAGGTCCCCGGTTAGAAGTGTGAAAGTCCCCGTTTTCAAGTGTAAAAGGTCCCCGGTTAGAAGTGCGAAAGCCCCCGTTTAGAAGTGTAAAAGGTCCCCGGTTAAAAGTGTGAAAGTCCCCGTTTAGAAGTGTAAAAGATGCCCCGTTAGAACTGTGAAAGTCCCCGTTTAGAAGTGTAAAATTTCCCCGGTTAGAAGGGGAAAAGCTCCCCCGTAAGAAGTATAAAAGGCTCCCGCTTAGAAGGGGAAAAGCTCCCCCGTAAGAAGAATAAAAGGCTCCCGCATTCAGAGTGTGAAATTCAATGGTTCCCGATTAGAAGTGTGAAAGTCCTCGTTTAGAAGTGTAAAAGGTCCCCGTTTAGAAGTGTAAAAGGTCCCCGGTTAGAAGTGTGAAAAACCCCGTTTAGAAGTGTAAAAGGTCCCCGGTTAGAAGTGTGAAAGTCCCCGTTTAGAAGTGTAAAAGGTGCCCGTTTAGAAGTGTGAAATCCCCGTTTAGAAGTGTAAAAGGTGCCCGGTTAGAAGTGTGAAAGTCCCCGTTTAGAAGTGTAAAAGGTCCCCGGTTAGAAGTGTGAAAAACCCCGTTTAGAAGTGTAAAAGGTCCCCGGTTAGAAGTGTGAAAGTCCCCGTTTAGAAGTGTAAAAGGTCCCCGGTTAGAAGTGTGAAAGTCCCCGTTTAGAAGTGTAAAAGGTGCCCGGTTAGAAGTGTGAAAGTCCCCGTTCAGAAGTGTAAAAGGTCCCCGGTTAGAAGTGTGAAAAACCCCGTTTAGAAGTGTAAAAGGTGCCCGGTTAGAAGTGTGAAAGTCCCCGTTTAGAAGTGTAAAAGGTGCCCGGTTAGAAGTGTGAAAGTTCCCGTTTGAAGTGTAAAAGGTGCCCGGTTAGAAGTGTGAAAGTCCCCGTTTAGAAGTGTAAAAGGTGCCCGGTTAGAAGTGTGAAAGTCCCCGTTTAGAAGTGTAAAAGGTGCCCGGTTAGAAGTGTGAAAGTCCCCGTTTGGAAGTGTAAAAGGTGCCCGGTTAGAAGTGTGAAAGTCCCCGTTTAGAAGTGTAAAAGGTCCCCGGTTAGAAGTGTGAAAAACCCCGTTTAGAAGTGTAAAAGGTCCCCGGTTAGAAGTGTGAAAGTCCCCGTTTAGAAGTGTAAAAGGTGCCCGGTTAGAAGTGTGAAAGTCCCCGTTTAGAAGTGTAAAAGGTCCCCGGTTAGAAGTGTGAAGGTCCCCGTTTAGAAGGGTAAAAGGTCCCCGGTTAGAAGTGCGAAAGTCCCCGTTTAGAAGTGTAAAAGTTGCCCGGTTAGAAGTGTGAAAGTCCCCCTTTAGAAGTGTAAAAGGTGCCCGGTTAGAAGTGTGAAAGTCCCCGTTTAGAAGTGTAAAAGGTGCCAGGTTAGATGTGTTAAAGTCCCCGTTTAGAAGTGTAAAAGGTCCCCGGTTAGAAGTGTGAAAAACCCCGTTTAGAAGTGTAAAAGGTGCCCGGTTAGAAGTGTGAAAGGTGCCCGGTTAGAAGTGTGAAGGTCCCCGTTTAGAAGGGTAAAAGGTCCCCGGTTAGAAGTGTGAAAGTCCCCGTTTAGAAGTGTAAAAGGTGCCCGGTTAGAAGTGTGAAAGTCCCCGTTTAGAAGTGTAAAAGATGCCCCGTTAGAACTGTGAAAGTCCCCGTTTAAAAGTGTAAAAGGTCCCCGGTTAGAAGTGTGAAAGGCCCCGTTTAGAAGTGTAAAAGGTGCCCGGTTAGAAGTGTGAAAGTTCCCGTTTAGAAGTGTAAAAGGTCCCCGGTTAGAAGTGTGAAAGTTCCCGTTTGAAGTGTAAAAGGTGCCCGGTTAGAAGTGTGAAATCCCCGTTTAGAAGTGTAAAAGGTGCCCGGTTAGAAGTGTGAAAGTCCCCGTTTAGAAGTGTAAAAGGTGCCCGGTTAGAAGTGTGAAAGTCCCCGTTTAGAAGTGTAAAAGGTGCCCGGTTAGAAGTGTGAAAGTCCCCGTTTAGAAGTGTAAAAGGTCCCCGGTTAGAAGTGTGAAAGTCCCCGTTTAGAAGTGTAAAAGGTCCCCGGTTAGAAGTGTGAAAGTCCCCGTTTAGAAGTGTAAAAGTTGCCCGGTTAGAAGTGTGAAAGTCCCCGTTTAGAAGTGTAAAAGGTGCCCGGTTAGAAGTGTGAAAGTCCCCGTTTAGAAGTGTAAAAGGTGCCCGGTTAGAAGTGTGAAAGTCCCCGTTTAGAAGTGTAAAAGGTCCCCGTTGAGAAGTGTGAAAGTTCCCGTTTAGAAGTGTAAAAGGTGCCCGGTTAGAAGTGTGAAAGTCCCCGTTTAGAAGTGTAAAAGGTGCCCGGTTAGAAGTGTGAAAGTCCCCGTTTAGAAGTGTAAAAGGTGCCCGGTTAGAAGTGTGAAAGTCCCCGTTTAGAAGTGTAAAGGTCCCCGGTTAGAAGTGTGAAAGTCCCCGTTTAGAAGTGTAAAAGGTCCCCGGTTAGAAGTGTGAAAGTCCCCGTTTAGAAGTGTAAAAGTTGCCCGGTTAGAAGTGTGAAAGTCCCCGTTTAGAAGTATAAAAGGTGCCCGGTTAGAAGTGTGAAAGTCCCCGTTTAGAAGTGTAAAAGGTGCCCGGTTAGAAGTGTGAAAGTCCCCGTTTAGAAGTGTAAAAGGTCCCCGTTGAGAAGTGTGAAAGTTCCCGTTTAGAAGTGTAAAAGGTGCCCGGTTAGAAGTGTGAAAGTCCCCGTTTAGAAGTGTAAAAGGTGCCCGGTTAGAAGTGTGAAAGTCCCCGTTTAGAAGTGTAAAAGGTTCCCGGTTAGAAGTGTGAAAGTCCCCGTTTAGAAGTGTAAAAGGTCCCCGTTGAGAAGTGTGAAAGTTCCCGTTTAGAAGTGTAAAAGTTGCCCGGTTAGAAGTGTGAAAGTCCCCGTTTAGAAGTGTAAAAGGTCCCCGGTTAGAAGTGTGAAAGTCCCCGTTTAGAAGTGTAAAAGGTGCCCGGTTTGATGTGTTAAAGTCCCCGTTTAGAAGTGTAAAAGGTCCCCGGTTAGAAGTGTGAAAAACCCCGTTTAGAAGTGTAAAAGGTGCCCGGTTTGAAGTGGGAAAGTCCCCGTTTAGAAGTGTAAAAGGTGCCCGGTTAGAAGTGTGAAAGTCCCCGTTTAGAAGTGTAAAAGTTGCCCGGTTAGAAGTGTGAAAGTCCCCGTTTAGAAGTGTAAAAGGTCCAGGGTTAGAAGTGTGAAAAACCCCGTTTAGAAGTGTAAAAGGTCCCCGGTTAGAAGTGTAAAAGGTCCCCGGTTAGAAGTGTGAAAAACCCCGTTTAGAAGTGTAAAAGGTCCCCGTTTAGAAGTGTGAAAGTCCCCGTTTAGAAGTGTAAAAGGTGCCCGGTTAGAAGTGTGAAAGTCCCCGTTTAGAAGTGTAAAAGATACCCCGTTAGAACTGTGAAAGTCCCCGTTTAGACGTTTGAAAGGTGCCCGGTTAGAAGTGATAAAGTCCCCGTTTAGAAGTGTAAAAGGTGCCCGGTTAGAAGTGTGAAAGTCCCCGTTTAGAAGTGTAAAAGATGCCCCGTTAGAACTGTGAAAGTCCCCGTTTAAAAGTGTAAAAGGTCCCCGGTTAGAAGTGTGAAAGGCCCCGTTTAGAAGTGTAAAAGGTGCCCGGTTAGAAGTGTGAAAGTTCCCGTTTAGAAGTGTAAAAGGTCCCCGTTTAGAAGTGTAAAAGGTCCCCGTTGAGAAGTGTGAAAGTTCCCGTTTAGAAGTGTAAAAGGTGCCCGGTTAGAAGTGTGAAAGTCCCCGTTTAGAAGTGTAAAATGTCCCCGGTTAGAAGTGTGAAGGTCCCCGTTTAGAAGGGTAAAAGGTCCCGGTTAGAAGTGTGAAAGTCCCCGTTTAGAAGTGTAAAAGTTGCCCGGTTAGAAGTGTGAAAGTCCCCGTTTAGAAGTGTAAAAGGTCCAGGGTTAGAAGTGTGAAAAACCCCGTTTAGAAGTGTAAAAGGTCCCCGGTTAGAAGTGTAAAAGGTCCCCGGTTAGAAGTGTGAAAAACCCCGTTTAGAAGTGTAAAAGGTCCCCGTTTAGAAGTGTGAAAGTCCCCGTTTAGAAGTGTAAAAGGTGCCCGGTTAGAAGTGTGAAAGTCCCCGTTTAGAAGTGTAAAAGATACCCCGTTAGAACTGTGAAAGTCCCCGTTTAGACGTTTGAAAGGTGCCCGGTTAGAAGTGATAAAGTCCCCGTTTAGAAGTGTAAAAGGTGCCCGGTTAGAAGTGTGAAAGTCCCCGTTTAGAAGTGT
Source organism: Sipunculus nudus (assembly GCA_026874595.1). Taxonomy (NCBI): domain Eukaryota; kingdom Metazoa; phylum Annelida; class Sipuncula; order Golfingiida; family Sipunculidae; genus Sipunculus; species Sipunculus nudus. Next base: position 3,462,997 of record CM049317.1, read on the forward strand.
AAAAGATGCCCCGTTAGAACTGTGAAAGTCCCCGTTTAAAAGTGTAAAAGGTCCCCGGTTAGAAGTGTGAAAGGCCCCGTTTAGAAGTGTAAAAGGTGCCCGGTTAGAAGTGTGAAAGTTCCCGTTTAGAAGTGTAAAAGGTCCCCGGTTAGAAGTGTGAAAGTTCCCGTTTGAAGTGTAAAAGGTGCCCGGTTAGAAGTGTGAAAGTCCCCGTTTAGAAGTGTAAAAGGTGCCCGGTTAGAAGTGTGAAAGTCCTCGTTTAGAAGTGTAAAAGGTGCCCGGTTAGAAGTGTGAAAGTCCCCGTTTAGAAGTGTAAACGGTGCCCGGTTAGAAGTGTGAACGTCCCCGTTTAGAAATGTAAAAGGTCCCCAGTTAGAAGTGTGAAAAACCCCGTTTAGAAGTGTAAAAGGTCCCCGGTTAGAAGTGTGAAAGTCCCCGTTTAGAAGTGTAAAAGGTGCCCGGTTAGAAGTGTGAAAGTCCCCTATTAGAAGTGTAAAAGGTCCCCGGTTAGAAGTGTGAAGGTCCCCGTTTAGAAGGGTAAAAGGTCCCCGGTTAGAAGTGTGAAAGTCCCCGTTTAGAAGTGTAAAAGTTGCCCGGTTAGAAGTGTGAAAGTCCCCGTTTAGAAGTGTAAAAGGTGCCCGGTTAGAAGTGTGAAAGTCCCCGTTTAGAAGTGTAAAAGGTGCCCGGTTAGAAGTGTGAAAGTCCCCGTTTAGAAGTGTAAAAGGTCCCCGGTTAGAAGTGTGAAGGTCCCCGTTTAGAAGGGTAAAAGGTCCCCGGTTAGAAGTGTGAAAGTCCCCGTTTAGAAGTGTAAAAGTTGCCCGGTTAGAAGTGTTAAAGTCCCCGTTTAGAAGTGTAAAAGGTGCCCGGTTAGAAGTGTGAAAGTCCCCGTTTAGAAGTGTAAAAGGTGCCCGGTTAGAAGTGTGAAAGTCCCCGTTTAGAAGTGTAAAAGGTCCCCGGTTAGAAGTGTGAAAGTCCCCGTTTAGAAGTGTAAAAGGTCCCCGGTTAGAAGTGTGAAAGTCCCCGTTTAGAAGTGTAAAAGTTGCCCGGTTAGAAGTGTGAAAGTCCCCGTTTAGAAGTGTAAAAGGTGCCCGGTTAGAAGTGTGAAAGTCCCCGTTTAGAAGTGTAAAAGGTGCCCGGTTAGAAGTGTGAAAGTCCCCGTTTAGAAGTGTAAAAGGTCCCCGTTGAGAAGTGTGAAAGTTCCCGTTTAGAAGTGTAAAAGGTGCCCGGTTAGAAGTGTGAAAGTCCCCGTTTAGAAGTGTAAAAGGTGCCCGGTTAGAAGTGTGAAAGTCCCCGTTTAGAAGTGTAAAAGGTGCCCGGTTAGAAGTGTGAAAGTCCCCGTTTAGAAGTGTAAAAGGTCCCCGTTGAGAAGTGTGAAAGTTCCCGTTTAGAAGTGTAAAAGGTGCCCGGTTAGAAGTGTGAAAGTCCCCGTTTAGAAGTGTAAAATGTCCCCGGTTAGAAGTGTGAAGGTCCCCGTTTAGAAGGGTAAAAGGTCCCGGTTAGAAGTGTGAAAGTCCCCGTTTAGAAGTGTAAAAGTTGCCCGGTTAGAAGTGTGAAAGTCCCCGTTTAGAAGTGTAAAAGGTCCCCGGTTAGAAGTGTGAAAGTCCCCGTTTAGAAGTGTAAAAGGTGCCCGGTTAGAAGTGTGAAAGTCCCCGTTTAGAAGTGTAAAAGGTCCCCGTTGAGAAGTGTGAAAGTTCCCGTTTAGAAGTGTAAAAGGGCACAGGTTAGAAGTGTGAAGGTCCCCGTTTAGAAGGGTAAAAGGTCCCCGGTTAGAAGTGTGAAAGTCCCCGTTTAGAAGTGTAAAAGTTGCCCGGTTAGAAGTGTGAAAGTCCCCGTTTAGAAGTGTAAAAGGTCCCCGGTTAGAAGTGTGAAAGTCCCCGTTTAGAAGTGTAAAAGGTGCCCGGTTTGATGTGTTAAAGTCCCCGTTTAGAAGTGTAAAAGGTCCCCGGTTAGAAGTGTGAAAAACCCCGTTTAGAAGTGTAAAAGGTGCCCGGTTAGAAGTGTGAAAGGTGCCCGGTTAGAAGTGTGAAGGTCCCCGTTTAGAAGGGTAAAAGGTCCCCGGTTAGAAGTGTGAAAGTCCCCGTTTAGAAGTGTAAAAGATGCCCGGTTAGAAGTGTGAAAGTCCCCGTTTAGAAGTGTAAAAGGTGCCCGGTTGGAAGTGTGAAAGTCCCCGTTTAGAAGTGTAAAAGGTCCCCGGTTAGAAGTGTGAAAGTCCCCGTTTAGAAGTGTAAAAGGTGCCCGGTTAGAAGTCTGAAAGTCCCCGTTTAGAAGTGTAAAAGGTACCCGGTTAGAAGTGTGAAAGTCCCCGTTTAGAAGTGTAAAAGGTCACCGTTGAGAAGTGTGAAAGTTCCCGTTTAGAAGTGTAAAAGGTCCCCAGTTAGAAGTGTGAAAGTCCCCGTTTAGAAGTGTAAAAGGTCCCCGGTTAGAAGTGTTAAAGTCCCCGTTTAGAAGTGTGAAGGTCCCCGTTTAGAAGGGTAAAAGGTCCCCGGTTACAAGTGTGAAAGTCCCCGTTTAGAAGTGTAAAAGTTGCCCGGTTAGAAGTGTGAAAGTCCCCGTTTAGAAGTGTAAAAGGTGCCCGGTTAGAAGTGTGAAAGTCCCCGTTTAGAAGTGTAAACGGTGCCCGGTTAGAAGTGTGAAAGTCCCCGTTTAGAAGTGTAAACGGTGCCCGGTTAGAAGTGTGAAAGTCCCCGTTTAGAAGTGTAAAAGGTCCCCGGTTAGAAGTGTGAAGGTCCCCGTTTAGAAGGGTAAAAGGTCCCCGGTTAGAAGTGTGAAAGTCCCCGTTTAGAAGTGTAAAAGTTGCCCGGTTAGAAGTGTGAAAGTCCCCGTTTAGAAGTGTAAAAGTTGCCCGGTTAGAAGTGTGAAAGTCCCCGTTTAGAAGTGTAAAAGGTGCCCGGTTAGAAGTGTGAAAGTCCCCGTTTAGAAGTGTAAAAGGTCCCCGGTTAGAAGTGTGAAAGTCCCCGTTTAGAAGTGTAAAAGGTCCCCGGTTAGAAGTGTGAAAGTCCCCGTTTAGAAGTGTAAAAGTTGCCCGGTTAGAAGTGTGAAAGTCCCCGTTTAGAAGTATAAAAGGTGCCCGGTTAGAAGTGTGAAAGTCCCCGTTTAGAAGTGTAAAAGGTGCCCGGTTAGAAGTGTGAAAGTCCCCGTTTAGAAGTGTAAAAGGTCCCCGTTGAGAAGTGTGAAAGTTCCCGTTTAGAAGTGTAAAAGGTGCCCGGTTAGAAGTGTGAAAGTCCCCGTTTAGAAGTGTAAAAGGTGCCCGGTTAGAAGTGTGAAAGTCCCCGTTTAGAAGTGTAAAAGGTTCCCGGTTAGAAGTGTGAAAGTCCCCGTTTAGAAGTGTAAAAGGTCCCCGTTGAGAAGTGTGAAAGTTCCCGTTTAGAAGTGTAAAAGGTGCCCGGTTAGAAGTGTGAAAGTCCCCGTTTAGAAGTGTAAAATGTCCCCGGTTAGAAGTGTGAAGGTCCCCGTTTAGAAGGGTAAAAGGTCCCGGTTAGAAGTGTGAAAGTCCCCGTTTAGAAGTGTAAAAGTTGCCCGGTTAGAAGTGTGAAAGTCCCCGTTTAGAAGTGTAAAAGGTCCCCGGTTAGAAGTGTGAAAGTCCCCGTTTAGAAGTGTAAAAGGTGCCCGGTTAGAAGTGTGAAAGTCCCCGTTTAGAAGTGTAAAAGGTCCCCGTTGAGAAGTGTGAAAGTTCCCGTTTAGAAGTGTAAAAGGGAACAGGTTAGAAGTGTGAAGGTCCCCGTTTAGAAGGGTAAAAGGTCCCCGGTTAGAAGTGTGAAAGTCCCCGTTTAGAAGTGTAAAAGTTGCCCGGTTAGAAGTGTGAAAGTCCCCGTTTAGAAGTGTAAAAGGTCCCTGGTTAGAAGTGTGAAAGTCCCCGTTTAGAAGTGTAAAAGGTGCCAGGTTAGATGTGTTAAAGTCCCCGTTTAGAAGTGTAAAAGGTCCCCGGTTAGAAGTGTGAAAAACCCCGTTTAGAAGTGTAAAAGGTGCCCGGTTAGAAGTGTGAAAGGTGCCCGGTTAGAAGTGTGAAGGTCCCCGTTTAGAAGGGTAAAAGGTCCCCGGTTAGAAGTGTGAAAGTCCCCGTTTAGAAGTGTAAAAGATGCCCGGTTAGAAGTGTGAAAGTCCCCGTTTAGAAGTGTAAAAGGTGCCCGGTTGGAAGTGTGAAAGTCCCCGTTTAGAAGTGTAAAAGGTCCCCGGTTAGAAGTGTGAAAGTCCCCGTTTAGAAGTGTAAAAGGTGCCCGGTTAGAAGTCTGAAAGTCCCCGTTTAGAAGTGTAAAAGGTACCCGGTTAGAAGTGTGAAAGTCCCCGTTTAGAAGTGTAAAAGGTCACCGTTGAGAAGTGTGAAAGTTCCCGTTTAGAAGTGTAAAAGGTCCCCAGTTAGAAGTGTGAAAGTCCCCGTTTAGAAGTGTAAAAGGTCCCCGGTTAGAAGTGTTAAAGTCCCCGTTTAGAAGTGTAAAAGGTCCCCGGTCAGAAGTGTGAAAGTCCCCGTTTAAAAGTGTAAAAGGTCCCCGGTTAGAAGTGTTAAAGTCCCCGTTTAGAAGTGTAAAAGGTCCCCGGTTAGAAGTGTGAAAGTCCCCGTTTAAAAGTGTAAAAGGTCCCCGGTTAGAAGTGTTAAAGTCCCCGTTTAGAAGTGTAGAAGGTCCCCGGTCAGAAGTGTGAAAGTCCCCGTTTAAAAGTGTAAAAGGTCCCCGGTTAGAAGTGTTAAAGTCCCCGTTTAGAAGTGTAAAAGGTCCCCGGTTAGAAGTGTGAAAGTCCCCGTTTAAAAGTGTAAAAGGTCCCCGGTTAGAAGTGTTAAAGTCCCCGTTTAGAAGTGTAAAAGGTCCCCGGTCAGAAGTGTGAAAGTCCCCGTTTAAAAGTGTAAAAGGTCCCCGGTTAGAAGTGTTAAAGTCCCCGTTTAGAAGTGTAAAAGGTCCCCGGTTAGAAGTGTAAAAGTCCCCGTTTAAAAGTGTAAAAGGTCCCCGTTTAGAAGTGTGAAAGTCCCCGTTTAGAAGTGTAAAAGGTCTCCGGTTAGAAGTGTGAAAGTCCCCGTTTAGAAGTGTAAAAGTTCCCCGGTTAAAAGTGTGAAAGTCCCGTTTAGAAGTGTAAAAGATCCCCGGTTAGAAGTGTAAAAGGCCCCGTTTAGAAGTGTAAAAGGTCCCCGGTTAGAAGTGTGAAAGTCCCCGTTTAGAAGTGTAAAAGGTCCCCGGTTAGAAGTGTGAAAAACCCCGTTTAGAAGTGTAAAAGGTCCCCGGTTAGAAGTGTGAAGGTCCCCGTTTAGAAGGGTAAAAGGTCCCCGGTTAGAAGTGTGAAAGTCCCCGTTTAGAAGTGTAAAAGGTGCCCGGTTAGAAGTGTGAAAGTCCCCGTTTAGAAGTGTAAAAGGTCCCCGGTTAGAAGTGTGAAAGTCCCCATTTAGAAGTGTAAAAGGTCCCCGTTAGAAGTGTGAAAGTCCCCGTTTAGAAGTGTAAAAGGTCCCCGGTTAGAAGTGTGAAGGTCCCCGTTTAGAAGGGTAAAAGGTCTCCGGTTAGAAGTGTGAAAGTCCCCGTTTAGAAGTGTAAAAGGTCCCCGGTTAGAAGTGCGAAAGTCCCCGTTTAGAAGTGTAAAAGGTCCCCGGTTAGAAGTGTTAAAGTCCCCGTTTAGAAGTGTAAAAGGTCCCCGGTTAGAAGTGCGAAAGTCCCCGTTTAGAAGTGTAAAAGGTCCCCGGTTAGAAGTGCGGAAGTCCCCGTTTAGAAATGTAAAAGGTCCCCGGTTAGAAGTGTGAAAGTTCCCGTTTAGAAGTGTAAAAGGTGCCCGGTTAGAAGTGTGAAAGTCCCCGTTTAGAAGTGTAAAAGGTCCCCGGTTATAAGTGTGAAAGTCCCCGTTTTCAAGTGTAAAAGGTCCCCGGTTAGAAGTGCGAAAGCCCCCGTTTAGAAGTGTAAAAGGTCCCCGGTTAAAAGTGTGAAAGTCCCCGTTTAGAAGTGTAAAAGATGCCCCGTTAGAACTGTGAAAGTCCCCGTTTAGAAGTGTAAAATTTCCCCGGTTAGAAGGGGAAAAGCTCCCCCGTAAGAAGTATAAAAGGCTCCCGCTTAGAAGGGGAAAAGCTCCCCCGTAAGAAGAATAAAAGGCTCCCGCATTCAGAGTGTGAAATTCAATGGTTCCCGATTAGAAGTGTGAAAGTCCTCGTTTAGAAGTGTAAAAGGTCCCCGTTTAGAAGTGTAAAAGGTCCCCGGTTAGAAGTGTGAAAAACCCCGTTTAGAAGTGTAAAAGGTCCCCGGTTAGAAGTGTGAAAGTCCCCGTTTAGAAGTGTAAAAGGTGCCCGTTTAGATGTGTGAAATCCCCGTTTAGAAGTGTAAAAGGTGCCCGGTTAGAAGTGTGAAAGTCCCCGTTTAGAAGTGTAAAAAGTCCCCGTTTAGAAGTGTAAAAGTTGCCCGGTTAGAAGTGTGAAAGTCCCCGTTTAGAAGTGTAAAAGGTGCCCGGTTAGAAGTGTGAAAGTCCCCGTTTAGAAGTGTAAAAGGTGCCCGGTTAGAAGTGTGAAAGTCCCCGTTTAGAAGTGTAAAAGGTCCCCGTTGAGAAGTGTGAAAGTTCCCGTTTAGAAGTGTAAAAGGTGCCCGGTTAGAAGTGTGAAAGTCCCCGTTTAGAAGTGTAAAAGGTGCCCGGTTAGAAGTGTGAAAGTCCCCGTTTAGAAGTGTAAAAGGTGCCCGGTTATAAGTGTGAAAGTCCCCGTTTAGAAGTGTAAAAGGTCCCCGTTGAGAAGTGTGAAAGTTCCCGTTTAGAAGTGTAAAAGGTGCCCGGTTAGAAGTGTGAAAGTCCCCGTTTAGAAGTGTAAAATGTCCCCGGTTAGAAGTGTGAAGGTCCCCGTTTAGAAGGGTAAAAGGTCCCGGTTAGAAGTGTGAAAGTCCCCGTTTAGAAGTGTAAAAGTTGCCCGGTTAGAAGTGTGAAAGTCCCCGTTTAGAAGTGTAAAAGGTCCCCGGTTAGAAGTGTGAAAGTCCCCGTTTAGAAGTGTAAAAGGTGCCCGGTTAGAAGTGTGAAAGTCCCCGTTTAGAAGTGTAAAAGGTCCCCGTTGAGAAGTGTGAAAGTTCCCGTTTAGAAGTGTAAAAGGGCACAGGTTAGAAGTGTGAAGGTCCCCGTTTAGAAGGGTAAAAGGTCCCCGGTTAGAAGTGTGAAAGTCCCCGTTTAGAAGTGTAAAAGTTGCCCGGTTAGAAGTGTGAAAGTCCCCGTTTAGAAGTGTAAAAGGTCCCCGGTTAGAAGTGTGAAAGTCCCCGTTTAGAAGTGTAAAAGGTGCCCGGTTTGATGTGTTAAAGTCCCCGTTTAGAAGTGTAAAAGGTCCCCGGTTAGAAGTGTGAAAAACCCCGTTTAGAAGTGTAAAAGGTGCCCGGTTAGAAGTGTGAAAGGTGCCCGGTTAGAAGTGTGAAGGTCCCCGTTTAGAAGGGTAAAAGGTCCCCGGTTAGAAGTGTGAAAGTCCTCGTTTAGAAGTGTAAAAGATGCCCGGTTAGAAGTGTGAAAGTCCCCGTTTAGAAGTGTAAAAGGTGCCCGGTTGGAAGTGTGAAAGTCCCCGTTTAGAAGTGTAAAAGGTCCCCGGTTAGAAGTGTGAAAGTCCCCGTTTAGAAGTGTAAAAGGTCCCCGGTTAGAAGTGTGAAAGTCCCCGTTTAGAAGTGTAAAAGGTGCCCGGTTAGAAGTCTGAAAGTCCCCGTTTAGAAGTGTAAAAGGTACCCGGTTAGAAGTGTGAAAGTCCCCGTTTAGAAGTGTAAAAGGTCACCGTTGAGAAGTGTGAAAGTTCCCGTTTAGAAGTGTAAAAGGTCCCCAGTTAGAAGTGTGAAAGTCCCCGTTTAGAAGTGTAAAAGGTCCCCGGTTAGAAGTGTTAAAGTCCCCGTTTAGAAGTGTGAAGGTCCCCGTTTAGAAGGGTAAAAGGTCCCCGGTTAGAAGTGTGAAAGTCCCCGTTTAGAAGTGTAAAAGTTGCCCGGTTAGAAGTGTGAAAGTCCCCGTTTAGAAGTGTAAAAGGTGCCCGGTTAGAAGTGTGAAAGTCCCCGTTTAGAAGTGTAAACGGTGCCCGGTTAGAAGTGTGAAAGTCCCCGTTTAGAAGTGTAAACGGTGCCCGGTTAGAAGTGTGAAAGTCCCCGTTTAGAAGTGTAAAAGGTCCCCGGTTAGAAGTGTGAAGGTCCCCGTTTAGAAGGGTAAAAGGTCCCCGGTTAGAAGTGTGAAAGTCCCCGTTTAGAAGTGTAAAAGTTGCCCGGTTAGAAGTGTGAAAGTCCCCGTTTAGAAGTGTAAAAGTTGCCCGGTTAGAAGTGTGAAAGTCCCCGTTTAGAAGTGTAAAAGGTGCCCGGTTAGAAGTGTGAAAGTCCCCGTTTAGAAGTGTAAAAGGTCCCCGGTTAGAAGTGTGAAAGTCCCCGTTTAGAGGTGTAAAAGGTCCCCGGTTAGAAGTGTGAAAGTCCCCGTTTAGAAGTGTAAAAGTTGCCCGGTTAGAAGTGTGAAAGTCCCCGTTTAGAAGTATAAAAGGTGCCCGGTTAGAAGTGTGAAAGTCCCCGTTTAGAAGTGTAAAAGGTGCCCGGTTAGAAGTGTGAAAGTCCCCGTTTAGAAGTGTAAAAGGTCCCCGTTGAGAAGTGTGAAAGTTCCCGTTTAGAAGTGTAAAAGGTGCCCGGTTAGAAGTGTGAAAGTCCCCGTTTAGAAGTGTAAAAGGTGCCCGGTTAGAAGTGTGAAAGTCCCCGTTTAGAAGTGTAAAAGGTTCCCGGTTAGAAGTGTGAAAGTCCCCGTTTAGAAGTGTAAAAGGTCCCCGTTGAGAAGTGTGAAAGTTCCCGTTTAGAAGTGTAAAAGGTGCCCGGTTAGAAGTGTGAAAGTCCCCGTTTAGAAGTGTAAAATGTCCCCGGTTAGAAGTGTGAAGGTCCCCGTTTAGAAGGGTAAAAGGTCCCGGTTAGAAGTGTGAAAGTCCCCGTTTAGAAGTGTAAAAGTTGCCCGGTTAGAAGTGTGAAAGTCCCCGTTTAGAAGTGTAAAAGGTCCCCGGTTAGAAGTGTGAAAGTCCCCGTTTAGAAGTGTAAAAGGTGCCCGGTTAGAAGTGTGAAAGTCCCCGTTTAGAAGTGTAAAAGGTCCCCGTTGAGAAGTGTGAAAGTTCCCGTTTAGAAGTGTAAAAGGGCACAGGTTAGAAGTGTGAAGGTCCCCGTTTAGAAGGGTAAAAGGTCCCCGGTTAGAAGTGTGAAAGTCCCCGTTTAGAAGTGTAAAAGTTGCCCGGTTAGAAGTGTGAAAGTCCCCGTTTAGAAGTGTAAAAGGTCCCTGGTTAGAAGTGTGAAAGTCCCCGTTTAGAAGTGTAAAAGGTGCCAGGTTAGATGTGTTAAAGTCCCCGTTTAGAAGTGTAAAAGGTCCCCGGTTAGAAGTGTGAAAAACCCCGTTTAGAAGTGTAAAAGGTGCCCGGTTAGAAGTGTGAAAGGTGCCCGGTTAGAAGTGTGAAGGTCCCCGTTTAGAAGGGTAAAAGGTCCCCGGTTAGAAGTGTGAAAGTCCCCGTTTAGAAGTGTAAAAGATGCCCGGTTAGAAGTGTGAAAGTCCCCGTTTAGAAGTGTAAAAGGTGCCCGGTTGGAAGTGTGAAAGTCCCCGTTTAGAAGTGTAAAAGGTCCCCGGTTAGAAGTGTGAAAGTCCCCGTTTAGAAGTGTAAAAGGTGCCCGGTTAGAAGTCTGAAAGTCCCCGTTTAGAAGTGTAAAAGGTCCCCGGTTAGAAGTGTGAAAGTCCCCGTTTAGAGGTGTAAAAGGTCCCCGGTTAGAAGTGTGAAAGTCCCCGTTTAGAAGTGTAAAAGTTGCCCGGTTAGAAGTGTGAAAGTCCCCGTTTAGAAGTATAAAAGGTGCCCGGTTAGAAGTGTGAAAGTCCCCGTTTAGAAGTGTAAAAGGTGCCCGGTTAGAAGTGTGAAAGTCCCCGTTTAGAAGTGTAAAAGGTCCCCGTTGAGAAGTGTGAAAGTTCCCGTTTAGAAGTGTAAAAGGTGCCCGGTTAGAAGTGTGAAAGTCCCCGTTTAGAAGTGTAAAAGGTGCCCGGTTAGAAGTGTGAAAGTCCCCGTTTAGAAGTGTAAAAGGTTCCCGGTTAGAAGTGTGAAAGTCCCCGTTTAGAAGTGTAAAAGGTCCCCGTTGAGAAGTGTGAAAGTTCCCGTTTAGAAGTGTAAAAGGTGCCCGGTTAGAAGTGTGAAAGTCCCCGTTTAGAAGTGTAAAATGTCCCCGGTTAGAAGTGTGAAGGTCCCCGTTTAGAAGGGTAAAAGGTCCCGGTTAGAAGTGTGAAAGTCCCCGTTTAGAAGTGTAAAAGTTGCCCGGTTAGAAGTGTGAAAGTCCCCGTTTAGAAGTGTAAAAGGTCCCCGGTTAGAAGTGTGAAAGTCCCCGTTTAGAAGTGTAAAAGGTGCCCGGTTAGAAGTGTGAAAGTCCCCGTTTAGAAGTGTAAAAGGTCCCCGTTGAGAAGTGTGAAAGTTCCCGTTTAGAAGTGTAAAAGGGCACAGGTTAGAAGTGTGAAGGTCCCCGTTTAGAAGGGTAAAAGGTCCCCGGTTAGAAGTGTGAAAGTCCCCGTTTAGAAGTGTAAAAGTTGCCCGGTTAGAAGTGTGAAAGTCCCCGTTTAGAAGTGTAAAAGGTCCCTGGTTAGAAGTGTGAAAGTCCCCGTTTAGAAGTGTAAAAGGTGCCAGGTTAGATGTGTTAAAGTCCCCGTTTAGAAGTGTAAAAGGTCCCCGGTTAGAAGTGTGAAAAACCCCGTTTAGAAGTGTAAAAGGTGCCCGGTTAGAAGTGTGAAAGGTGCCCGGTTAGAAGTGTGAAGGTCCCCGTTTAGAAGGGTAAAAGGTCCCCGGTTAGAAGTGTGAAAGTCCCCGTTTAGAAGTGTAAAAGATGCCCGGTTAGAAGTGTGAAAGTCCCCGTTTAGAAGTGTAAAAGGTGCCCGGTTGGAAGTGTGAAAGTCCCCGTTTAGAAGTGTAAAAGGTCCCCGGTTAGAAGTGTGAAAGTCCCCGTTTAGAAGTGTAAAAGGTGCCCGGTTAGAAGTCTGAAAGTCCCCGTTTAGAAGTGTAAAAGGTACCCGGTTAGAAGTGTGAAAGTCCCCGTTTAGAAGTGTAAAAGGTCACCGTTGAGAAGTGTGAAAGTTCCCGTTTAGAAGTGTAAAAGGTCCCCAGTTAGAAGTGTGAAAGTCCCCGTTTAGAAGTGTAAAAGGTCCCCGGTTAGAAGTGTTAAAGTCCCCGTTTAGAAGTGTAAAAGGTCCCCGGTCAGAAGTGTGAAAGTCCCCGTTTAAAAGTGTAAAAGGTCCCCGGTTAGAAGTGTTAAAGTCCCCGTTTAGAAGTGTAAAAGGTCCCCGGTTAGAAGTGTGAAAGTCCCCGTTTAAAAGTGTAAAAGGTCCCCGGTTAGAAGTGTTAAAGTCCCCGTTTAGAAGTGTAGAAGGTCCCCGGTCAGAAGTGTGAAAGTCCCCGTTTAAAAGTGTAAAAGGTCCCCGGTTAGAAGTGTTAAAGTCCCCGTTTAGAAGTGTAAAAGGTCCCCGGTTAGAAGTGTGAAAGTCCCCGTTTAAAAGTGTAAAAGGTCCCCGGTTAGAAGTGTTAAAGTCCCCGTTTAGAAGTGTAAAAGGTCCCCGGTCAGAAGTGTGAAAGTCCCCGTTTAAAAGTGTAAAAGGTCCCCGGTTAGAAGTGTGAAAGTCCCCGTTTAGAAGTGTAAAAGTTCCCCGGTTAAAAGTGTGAAAGTCCCGTTTAGAAGTGTAAAAGATCCCCGGTTAGAAGTGTAAAAGGCCCCGTTTAGAAGTGTAAAAGGTCCCCGGTTAGAAGTGTGAAAGTCCCCGTTTAGAAGTGTAAAAGGTCCCCGGTTAGAAGTGTGAAAAACCCCGTTTAGAAGTGTAAAAGGTCCCCGGTTAGAAGTGTGAAGGTCCCCGTTTAGAAGGGTAAAAGGTCCCCGGTTAGAAGTGTGAAAGTCCCCGTTTAGAAGTGTAAAAGGTGCCCGGTTAGAAGTGTGAAAGTCCCCGTTTAGAAGTGTAAAAGGTCCCCGGTTAGAAGTGTGAAAGTCCCCATTTAGAAGTGTAAAAGGTCCCCGTTAGAAGTGTGAAAGTCCCCGTTTAGAAGTGTAAAAGGTCCCCGGTTAGAAGTGTGAAGGTCCCCGTTTAGAAGGGTAAAAGGTCTCCGGTTAGAAGTGTGAAAGTCCCCGTTTAGAAGTGTAAAAGGTCCCCGGTTAGAAGTGCGAAAGTCCCCGTTTAGAAGTGTAAAAGGTCCCCGGTTAGAAGTGTTAAAGTCCCCGTTTAGAAGTGTAAAAGGTCCCCGGTTAGAAGTGCGAAAGTCCCCGTTTAGAAGTGTAAAAGGTCCCCGGTTAGAAGTGCGGAAGTCCCCGTTTAGAAATGTAAAAGGTCCCCGGTTAGAAGTGTGAAAGTTCCCGTTTAGAAGTGTAAAAGGTGCCCGGTTAGAAGTGTGAAAGTCCCCGTTTAGAAGTGTAAAAGGTCCCCGGTTAGAAGTGTGAAAGTCCCCGTTTTCAAGTGTAAAAGGTCCCCGGTTAGAAGTGCGAAAGCCCCCGTTTAGAAGTGTAAAAGGTCCCCGGTTAAAAGTGTGAAAGTCCCCGTTTAGAAGTGTAAAAGATGCCCCGTTAGAACTGTGAAAGTCCCCGTTTAGAAGTGTAAAATTTCCCCGGTTAGAAGGGGAAAAGCTCCCCCGTAAGAAGTATAAAAGGCTCCCGCTTAGAAGGGGAAAAGCTCCCCCGTAAGAAGAATAAAAGGCTCCCGCATTCAGAGTGTGAAATTCAATGGTTCCCGATTAGAAGTGTGAAAGTCCTCGTTTAGAAGTGTAAAAGGTCCCCGTTTAGAAGTGTAAAAGGTCCCCGGTTAGAAGTGTGAAAAACCCCGTTTAGAAGTGTAAAAGGTCCCCGGTTAGAAGTGTGAAAGTCCCCGTTTAGAAGTGTAAAAGGTGCCCGTTTAGATGTGTGAAATCCCCGTTTAGAAGTGTAAAAGGTGCCCGGTTAGAAGTGTGAAAGTCCCCGTTTAGAAGTGTAAAAGGTCCCCGGTTAGAAGTGTGAAAAACCCCGTTTAGAAGTGTAAAAGGTCCCCGGTTAGAAGTGTGAAAGTCCCCGTTTAGAAGTGTAAAAGGTCCCCGGTTAGAAGTGTGAAAGTCCCCGTTTAGAAGTGTAAAAGGTGCCCGGTTAGAAGTGTGAAAGTCCCCGTTCAGAAGTGTAAAAGGTCCCCGGTTAGAAGTGTGAAAAACCCCGTTTAGAAGTGTAAAAGGTGCCCGGTTAGAAGTGTGAAAGTCCCCGTTTAGAAGTGTAAAAGGTGCCCGTTGAGAAGTGTGAAAGTTCCCGTTTAGAAGTGTAAAAGGTGCCCGGTTAGAAGTGTGAAAGTCCCCGTTTAGAAGTGTAAAAGGTACCCGGTTAGAAGTGTGAAAGTCCCCGTTTAGAAGTGTAAAAGGTCCCCGGTAAGAAGTGTGAAAGTCCCCGTTTAGAAGTGTAAAAGGTGCCCGGTTAGAAGTGTGAAAGTCCCCGTTTAGAAGTGTAAAAGTTGCCCGGTTAGAAGTGTGAAAGTCCCCGTTTAGAAGTGTAAAAGGTGCCCGGTTAGAAGTGTGAAAGTCCCCGTTTAGAAGTGTAAAAGGTGCCCGGTTAGAAGTGTGAAAGTCCCCGTTTAGAAGTGTAAAAGGTCCCCGTTGAGAAGTGTGAAAGTTCCCGTTTAGAAGTGTAAAAGGTGCCCGGTTAGAAGTGTGAAAGTCCCCGTTTAGAAGTGTGAAATGTCCCCGGTTAGAAGTGTGAAGGTCCCCGTTTAGAAGGGTAAAAGGTCCCGGTTAGAAGTGTGAAAGTCCCCGTTTAGAAGTGTAAAAGTTGCCCGGTTAGAAGTGTGAAAGTCCCCGTTTAGAAGTGTAAAAGGTCCAGGGTTAGAAGTGTGAAAAACCCCGTTTAGAAGTGTAAAAGGTCCCCGGTTAGAAGTGTAAAAGGTCCCCGGTTAGAAGTGTGAAAAACCCCGTTTAGAAGTGTAAAAGGTCCCCGTTTAGAAGTGTGAAAGTCCCCGTTTAGAAGTGTAAAAGGTGCCCGGTTAGAAGTGTGAAAGTCCCCGTTTAGAAGTGTAAAAGATACCCCGTTAGAACTGTGAAAGTCCCCGTTTAGACGTTTGAAAGGTGCCCGGTTAGAAGTGATAAAGTCCCCGTTTAGAAGTGTAAAATGTGCCCGGTTAGAAGTGTGAAAGTCCCCGTTTAGAAGTGTAAAAGATGCCCCGTTAGAACTGTGAAAGTCCCCGTTTAAAAGTGTAAAAGGTCCCCGGTTAGAAGTGTGAAAGGCCCCGTTTAGAAGTGTAAAAGGTGCCCGGTTAGAAGTGTGAAAGTTCCCGTTTAGAAGTGTAAAAGGTCCCCGTTTAGAAGTGTAAAAGGTCCCCGTTGAGAAATGTGAAAGTTCCCGTTTAGAAGTGTAAAAGGTGCCCGGTTAGAAGTGTGAAAGTCCCCGTTTAGAAGTGTAAAATGTCCCCGGTTAGAAGTGTGAAGGTCCCCGTTTAGAAGGGTAAAAGGTCCCGGTTAGAAGTGTGAAAGTCCCCGTTTAGAAGTGTAAAAGTTGCCCGGTTAGAAGTGTGAAAGTCCCCGTTTAGAAGTGTAAAAGGTCCAGGGTTAGAAGTGTGAAAAACCCCGTTTAGAAGTGTAAAAGGTCCCCGGTTAGAAGTGTAAAAGGTCCCCGGTTAGAAGTGTGAAAAACCCCGTTTAGAAGTGTAAAAGGTCCCCGTTTAGAAGTGTGAAAGTCCCCGTTTAGAAGTGTAAAAGGTGCCCGGTTAGAAGTGTGAAAGTCCCCGTTTAGAAGTGTAAAAGATACCCCGTTAGAACTGTGAAAGTCCCCGTTTAGACGTTTGAAAGGTGCCCGGTTAGAAGTGATAAAGTCCCCGTTTAGAAGTGTAAAAGGTGCCCGGTTAGAAGTGTGAAAGTCCCCGTTTAGAAGTGTAAAAGATGCCCCGTTAGAACTGTGAAAGTCCCCGTTTAAAAGTGTAAAAGGTCCCCGGTTAGAAGTGTGAAAGGCCCCGTTTAGAAGTGTAAAAGGTGCCCGGTTAGAAGTGTGAAAGTTCCCGTTTAGAAGTGTAAAAGGTCCCCGGTTAGAAGTGTGAAAGTTCCCGTTTGAAGTGTAAAAGGTGCCCGGTTAGAAGTGTGAAAGTCCCCGTTTAGAAGTGTAAAAGGTCCCCGGTTAGAAGTGTGAAAGTCCCCGTTTAGAAGTGTAAAAGGTGCCCGGTTTGATGTGTTAAAGTCCCCGTTTAGAAGTGTAAAAGGTCCCCGGTTAGAAGTGTGAAAAACCCCGTTTAGAAGTGTAAAAGGTGCCCGGTTAGAAGTGTGAAAGGTGCCCGGTTAGAAGTGTGAAGGTCCCCGTTTAGAAGGGTAAAAGGTCCCCGGTTAGAAGTGTGAAAGTCCCCGTTTAGAAGTGTAAAAGATGCCCGGTTAGAAGTGTGAAAGTCCCCGTTTAGAAGTGTAAAAGGTGCCCGGTTGGAAGTGTGAAAGTCCCCGTTTAGAAGTGTAAAAGGTCCCCGGTTAGAAGTGTGAAAGTCCCCGTTTAGAAGTGTAAAAGGTGCCCGGTTAGAAGTGTGAAAGTCCCCGTTTAGAAGTGTAAAAGGTACCCGGTTAGAAGTGTGAAAGTCCCCGTTTAGAAGTGTAAAAGGTCACCGTTGAGAAGTGTGAAAGTTCCCGTTTAGAAGTGTAAAAGGTCCCCAGTTAGAAGTGTGAAAGTCCCCGTTTAGAAGTGTAAAAGGTCCCCGGTTAGAAGTGTTAAAGTCCCCGTTTAGAAGTGTGAAGGTCCCCGTTTAGAAGGGTAAAAGGTCCACGGTTAGAAGTGTGAAAGTCCCCGTTTAGAAGTGTAAAAGTTGCCCGGTTAGAAGTGTGAAAGTCCCCGTTTAGAAGTGTAAAAGGTGCCCGGTTAGAAGTGTGAAAGTCCCCGTTTAGAAGTGTAAACGGTGCCCGGTTAGAAGTGTGAAAGTCCCCGTTTAGAAGTGTAAACGGTGCCCGGTTAGAAGTGTGAAAGTCCCCGTTTAGAAGTGTAAAAGGTCCCCGGTTAGAAGTGTGAAGGTCCCCGTTTAGAAGGGTAAAAGGTCCCCGGTTAGAAGTGTGAAAGTCCCCGTTTAGAAGTGTAAAAGTTGCCCGGTTAGAAGTGTGAAAGTCCCCGTTTAGAAGTGTAAAAGTTGCCCGGTTAGAAGTGTGAAAGTCCCCGTTTAGAAGTGTAAAAGGTGCCCGGTTAGAAGTGTGAAAGTCCCCGTTTAGAAGTGTAAAAGGTCCCCGGTTAGAAGTGTGAAAGTCCCCGTTTAGAAGTGTAAAAGGTCCCCGGTTAGAAGTGTGAAAGTCCCCGTTTAGAAGTGTAAAAGTTGCCCGGTTAGAAGTGTGAAAGTCCCCGTTTAGAAGTATAAAAGGTGCCCGGTTAGAAGTGTGAAAGTCCCCGTTTAGAAGTGTAAAAGGTGCCCGGTTAGAAGTGTGAAAGTCCCCGTTTAGAAGTGTAAAAGGTCCCCGTTGAGAAGTGTGAAAGTTCCCGTTTAGAAGTGTAAAAGGTGCCCGGTTAGAAGTGTGAAAGTCCCCGTTTAGAAGTGTAAAAGGTGCCCGGTTAGAAGTGTGAAAGTCCCCGTTTAGAAGTGTAAAAGGTTCCCGGTTAGAAGTTTGAAAGTCCCCGTTTAGAAGTGTAAAAGGTCCCCGTTGAGAAGTGTGAAAGTTCCCGTTTAGAAGTGTAAAAGGTGCCCGGTTAGAAGTGTGAAAGTCCCCGTTTAGAAGTGTAAAATGTCCCCGGTTAGAAGTGTGAAGGTCCCCGTTTAGAAGGGTAAAAGGTCCCGGTTAGAAGTGTGAAAGTCCCCGTTTAGAAGTGTAAAAGGTGCCCGGTTAGAAGTCTGAAAGTCCCCGTTTAGAAGTGTAAAAGGTACCCGGTTAGAAGTGTGAAAGTCCCCGTTTAGAAGTGTAAAAGGTCACCGTTGAGAAGTGTGAAAGTTCCCGTTTAGAAGTGTAAAAGGTCCCCGGTTAGAAGTGTGAAAGTCCCCGTTTAGAAGTGTAAAAGGTCCCCGGTTAGAAGTGTTAAAGTCCCCGTTTAGAAGTGTGAAGGTCCCCGTTTAGAAGGGTAAAAGGTCCCCGGTTAGAAGTGTGAAAGTCCCCGTTTAGAAGTGTAAAAGTTGCCCGGTTAGAAGTGTGAAAGTCCCCGTTTAGAAGTGTAAAAGGTGCCCGGTTAGAAGTGTGAAAGTCCCCGTTTAGAAGTGTAAACGGTGCCCGGTTAGTAGTGTGAAAGTCCCCGTTTAGAAGTGTAAACGGTGCCCGGTTAGAAGTGTGAAAGTCCCCGTTTAGAAGTGTAAAAGGTCCCCGGTTAGAAATGTGAAGGTCCCCGTTTAGAAGGGTAAAAGGTCCCCGGTTAGAAGTGTGAAAGTCCCCGTTTAGAAGTGTAAAAGTTGCCCGGTTAGAAGTGTGAAAGTCCCCGTTTAGAAGTGTAAAAGTTGCCCGGTTAGAAGTGTGAAAGTCCCCGTTTAGAAGTGTAAAAGGTGCCCGGTTAGAAGTGTGAAAGTCCCCGTTTAGAAGTGTAAAAGGTCCCCGGTTAGAAGTGTGAAAGTCCCCGTTTAGAAGTGTAAAAGGTCCCCGGTTAGAAGTGTGAAAGTCCCCGTTTAGAAGTGTAAAAGTTGCCCGGTTAGAAGTGTGAAAGTCCCCGTTTAGAAGTATAAAAGGTGCCCGGTTAGAAGTGTGAAAGTCCCCGTTTAGAAGTGTAAAAGGTGCCCGGTTAGAAGTGTGAAAGTCCCCGTTTAGAAGTGTAAAAGGTCCCCGTTGAGAAGTGTGAAAGTTCCCGTTTAGAAGTGTAAAAGGTGCCCGGTTAGAAGTGTGAAAGTCCCCGTTTAGAAGTGTAAAAGGTGCCCGGTTAGAAGTGTGAAAGTCCCCGTTTAGAAGTGTAAAAGGTTCCCGGTTAGAAGTGTGAAAGTCCCCGTTTAGAAGTGTAAAAGGTCCCCGTTGAGAAGTGTGAAAGTTCCCGTTTAGAAGTGTAAAAGGTGCCCGGTTAGAAGTGTGAAAGTCCCCGTTTAGAAGGGTAAAATGTCCCCGGTTAGAAGTGTGAAGGTCCCCGTTTAGAAGGGTAAAAGGTCCCGGTTAGAAGTGTGAAAGTCCCCGTTTAGAAGTGTAAAAGTTGCCCGGTTAGAAGTGTGAAAGTCCCCGTTTAGAAGTGTAAAAGGTCCCCGGTTAGAAGTGTGAAAGTCCCCGTTTAGAAGTGTAAAAGGTGCCCGGTTAGAAGTGTGAAAGTCCCCGTTTAGAAGTGTAAAAGGTCCCCGTTGAGAAGTGTGAAAGTTCCCGTTTAGAAGTGTAAAAGGGCACAGGTTAGAAGTGTGAAGGTCCCCGTTTAGAAGTGTAAAAGGTCCCCGTTGAGAAGTGTGAAAGTTCCCGTTTAGAAGTGTAAAAGGGCACAGGTTAGAAGTGTGAAGGTCCCCGTTTAGAAGGGTAAAAGGTCCCCGGTTAGAAGTGTGAAAGTCCCCGTTTAGAAGTGTAAAAGTTGCCCGGTTAGAAGTGTGAAAGTCCCCGTTTAGAAGTGTAAAAGGTCCCTGGTTAGAAGTGTGAAAGTCCCCGTTTAGAAGTGTAAAAGGTGCCAGGTTAGATGTGTTAAAGTCCCCGTTTAGAAGTGTAAAAGGTCCCCGGTTAGAAGTGTGAAAAACCCCGTTTAGAAGTGTAAAAGGTGCCCGGTTAGAAGTGTGAAAGGTGCCCGGTTAGAAGTGTGAAGGTCCCCGTTTAGAAGGGTAAAAGGTCCCCGGTTAGAAGTGTGAAAGTCCCCGTTTAGAAGTGTAAAAGGTGCCCGGTTAGAAGTGTGAAAGTCCCCGTTTAGAAGTGTAAAAGATGCCCCGTTAGAACTGTGAAAGTCCCCGTTTAAAAGTGTAAAAGGTCCCCGGTTAGAAGTGTGAAAGGCCCCGTTTAGAAGTGTAAAAGGTGCCCGGTTAGAAGTGTGAAAGTTCCCGTTTAGAAGTGTAAAAGGTCCCCGGTTAGAAGTGTGAAAGTTCCCGTTTGAAGTGTAAAAGGTGCCCGGTTAGAAGTGTGAAAGTCCCCGTTTAGAAGTGTAAAAGGTGCCCGGTTAGAAGTGTGAAAGTCCCCGTTTAGAAGTGTAAAAGGTGCCCGGTTAGAAGTGTGAAAGTCCCCGTTTAGAAGTGTAAACGGTGCCCGGTTAGAAGTGTGAACGTCCCCGTTTAGAAATGTAAAAGGTCCCCAGTTAGAAGTGTGAAAAACCCCGTTTAGAAGTGTAAAAGGTCCCCGGTTAGAAGTGTGAAAGTCCCCGTTTAGAAGTGTAAAAGGTGCCCGGTTAGAAGTGTGAAAGTCCCCTATTAGAAGTGTAAAAGGTCCCCGGTTAGAAGTGTGAAGGTCCCCGTTTAGAAGGGTAAAAGGTCCCCGGTTAGAAGTGTGAAAGTCCCCGTTTAGAAGTGTAAAAGTTGCCCGGTTAGAAGTGTGAAAGTCCCCGTTTAGAAGTGTAAAAGGTGCCCGGTTAGAAGTGTGAAAGTCCCCGTTTAGAAGTGTAAAAGGTCCCCGTTGAGAAGTGTGAAAGTTCCCGTTTAGAAGTGTAAAAGGGCACAGGTTAGAAGTGTGAAGGTCCCCGTTTAGAAGGGTAAAAGGTCCCCGGTTAGAAGTGTGAAAGTCCCCGTTTAGAAGTGTAAAAGTTGCCCGGTTAGAAGTGTGAAAGTCCCCGTTTAGAAGTGTAAAAGGTCCCCGGTTAGAAGTGTGAAAGTCCCCGTTTAGAAGTGTAAAAGGTGCCCGGTTTGATGTGTTAAAGTCCCCGTTTAGAAGTGTAAAAGGTCCCCGGTTAGAAGTGTGAAAAACCCCGTTTAGAAGTGTAAAAGGTGCCCGGTTAGAAGTGTGAAAGGTGCCCGGTTAGAAGTGTGAAGGTCCCCGTTTAGAAGGGTAAAAGGTCCCCGGTTAGAAGTGTGAAAGTCCCCGTTTAGAAGTGTAAAAGATGCCCGGTTAGAAGTGTGAAAGTCCCCGTTTAGAAGTGTAAAAGGTGCCCGGTTGGAAGTGTGAAAGTCCCCGTTTAGAAGTGTAAAAGGTCCCCGGTTAGAAGTGTGAAAGTCCCCGTTTAGAAGTGTAAAAGGTGCCCGGTTAGAAGTCTGAAAGTCCCCGTTTAGAAGTGTAAAAGGTACCCGGTTAGAAGTGTGAAAGTCCCCGTTTAGAAGTGTAAAAGGTCACCGTTGAGAAGTGTGAAAGTTCCCGTTTAGAAGTGTAAAAGGTCCCCAGTTAGAAGTGTGAAAGTCCCCGTTTAGAAGTGTAAAAGGTCCCCGGTTAGAAGTGTTAAAGTCCCCGTTTAGAAGTGTGAAGGTCCCCGTTTAGAAGGGTAAAAGGTCCCCGGTTACAAGTGTGAAAGTCCCCGTTTAGAAGTGTAAAAGTTGCCCGGTTAGAAGTGTGAAAGTCCCCGTTTAGAAGTGTAAAAGTTGCCCGGTTAGAAGTGTGAAAGTCCCCGTTTAGAAGTATA
Organism: Sipunculus nudus; assembly: GCA_026874595.1. Classification (NCBI taxonomy): domain Eukaryota; kingdom Metazoa; phylum Annelida; class Sipuncula; order Golfingiida; family Sipunculidae; genus Sipunculus; species Sipunculus nudus. The sequence continues at coordinate 3,483,276 of CM049317.1, forward strand.
AAAGGTGCCCGGTTAGAAGTGTGAAAGTCCCCGTTTAGAAGTGTAAAAGGTGCCCGGTTAGAAGTGTGAAAGTCCCCGTTTAGAAGTGTAAAAGGTCCCCGTTGAGAAGTGTGAAAGTTCCCGTTTAGAAGTGTAAAAGGTGCCCGGTTAGAAGTGTGAAAGTCCCCGTTTAGAAGTGTAAAAGGTGCCCGGTTAGAAGTGTGAAAGTCCCCGTTTAGAAGTGTAAAAGGTTCCCGGTTAGAAGTGTGAAAGTCCCCGTTTAGAAGTGTAAAAGGTCCCCGTTGAGAAGTGTGAAAGTTCCCGTTTAGAAGTGTAAAAGGTGCCCGGTTAGAAGTGTGAAAGTCCCCGTTTAGAAGTGTAAAATGTCCCCGGTTAGAAGTGTGAAGGTCCCCGTTTAGAAGGGTAAAAGGTCCCGGTTAGAAGTGTGAAAGTCCCCGTTTAGAAGTGTAAAAGTTGCCCGGTTAGAAGTGTGAAAGTCCCCGTTTAGAAGTGTAAAAGGTCCCCGGTTAGAAGTGTGAAAGTCCCCGTTTAGAAGTGTAAAAGGTGCCCGGTTAGAAGTGTGAAAGTCCCCGTTTAGAAGTGTAAAAGGTCCCCGTTGAGAAGTGTGAAAGTTCCCGTTTAGAAGTGTAAAAGGGAACAGGTTAGAAGTGTGAAGGTCCCCGTTTAGAAGGGTAAAAGGTCCCCGGTTAGAAGTGTGAAAGTCCCCGTTTAGAAGTGTAAAAGTTGCCCGGTTAGAAGTGTGAAAGTCCCCGTTTAGAAGTGTAAAAGGTCCCTGGTTAGAAGTGTGAAAGTCCCCGTTTAGAAGTGTAAAAGGTGCCAGGTTAGATGTGTTAAAGTCCCCGTTTAGAAGTGTAAAAGGTCCCCGGTTAGAAGTGTGAAAAACCCCGTTTAGAAGTGTAAAAGGTGCCCGGTTAGAAGTGTGAAAGGTGCCCGGTTAGAAGTGTGAAGGTCCCCGTTTAGAAGGGTAAAAGGTCCCCGGTTAGAAGTGTGAAAGTCCCCGTTTAGAAGTGTAAAAGATGCCCGGTTAGAAGTGTGAAAGTCCCCGTTTAGAAGTGTAAAAGGTGCCCGGTTGGAAGTGTGAAAGTCCCCGTTTAGAAGTGTAAAAGGTCCCCGGTTAGAAGTGTGAAAGTCCCCGTTTAGAAGTGTAAAAGGTGCCCGGTTAGAAGTCTGAAAGTCCCCGTTTAGAAGTGTAAAAGGTACCCGGTTAGAAGTGTGAAAGTCCCCGTTTAGAAGTGTAAAAGGTCACCGTTGAGAAGTGTGAAAGTTCCCGTTTAGAAGTGTAAAAGGTCCCCAGTTAGAAGTGTGAAAGTCCCCGTTTAGAAGTGTAAAAGGTCCCCGGTTAGAAGTGTTAAAGTCCCCGTTTAGAAGTGTAAAAGGTCCCCGGTCAGAAGTGTGAAAGTCCCCGTTTAAAAGTGTAAAAGGTCCCCGGTTAGAAGTGTTAAAGTCCCCGTTTAGAAGTGTAAAAGGTCCCCGGTTAGAAGTGTGAAAGTCCCCGTTTAAAAGTGTAAAAGGTCCCCGGTTAGAAGTGTTAAAGTCCCCGTTTAGAAGTGTAGAAGGTCCCCGGTCAGAAGTGTGAAAGTCCCCGTTTAAAAGTGTAAAAGGTCCCCGGTTAGAAGTGTTAAAGTCCCCGTTTAGAAGTGTAAAAGGTCCCCGGTTAGAAGTGTGAAAGTCCCCGTTTAAAAGTGTAAAAGGTCCCCGGTTAGAAGTGTTAAAGTCCCCGTTTAGAAGTGTAAAAGGTCCCCGGTCAGAAGTGTGAAAGTCCCCGTTTAAAAGTGTAAAAGGTCCCCGGTTAGAAGTGTTAAAGTCCCCGTTTAGAAGTGTAAAAGGTCCCCGGTTAGAAGTGTAAAAGTCCCCGTTTAAAAGTGTAAAAGGTCCCCGTTTAGAAGTGTGAAAGTCCCCGTTTAGAAGTGTAAAAGGTCTCCGGTTAGAAGTGTGAAAGTCCCCGTTTAGAAGTGTAAAAGTTCCCCGGTTAAAAGTGTGAAAGTCCCGTTTAGAAGTGTAAAAGATCCCCGGTTAGAAGTGTAAAAGGCCCCGTTTAGAAGTGTAAAAGGTCCCCGGTTAGAAGTGTGAAAGTCCCCGTTTAGAAGTGTAAAAGGTCCCCGGTTAGAAGTGTGAAAAACCCCGTTTAGAAGTGTAAAAGGTCCCCGGTTAGAAGTGTGAAGGTCCCCGTTTAGAAGGGTAAAAGGTCCCCGGTTAGAAGTGTGAAAGTCCCCGTTTAGAAGTGTAAAAGGTGCCCGGTTAGAAGTGTGAAAGTCCCCGTTTAGAAGTGTAAAAGGTCCCCGGTTAGAAGTGTGAAAGTCCCCATTTAGAAGTGTAAAAGGTCCCCGTTAGAAGTGTGAAAGTCCCCGTTTAGAAGTGTAAAAGGTCCCCGGTTAGAAGTGTGAAGGTCCCCGTTTAGAAGGGTAAAAGGTCTCCGGTTAGAAGTGTGAAAGTCCCCGTTTAGAAGTGTAAAAGGTCCCCGGTTAGAAGTGCGAAAGTCCCCGTTTAGAAGTGTAAAAGGTCCCCGGTTAGAAGTGTTAAAGTCCCCGTTTAGAAGTGTAAAAGGTCCCCGGTTAGAAGTGCGAAAGTCCCCGTTTAGAAGTGTAAAAGGTCCCCGGTTAGAAGTGCGGAAGTCCCCGTTTAGAAATGTAAAAGGTCCCCGGTTAGAAGTGTGAAAGTTCCCGTTTAGAAGTGTAAAAGGTGCCCGGTTAGAAGTGTGAAAGTCCCCGTTTAGAAGTGTAAAAGGTCCCCGGTTAGAAGTGTGAAAGTCCCCGTTTTCAAGTGTAAAAGGTCCCCGGTTAGAAGTGCGAAAGCCCCCGTTTAGAAGTGTAAAAGGTGCCCGGTTAGAAGTGTGAAAGTCCCCGTTTAGAAGTGTAAAAGGTCCCCGGTTAGAAGTGTGAAAGTCCCCGTTTAGAAGTGTAAAAGGTCCCCGGTTAGAAGTGTGAAAGTCCCCGTTTAGAAGTGTAAAAGTTGCCCGGTTAGAAGTGTGAAAGTCCCCGTTTAGAAGTATAAAAGGTGCCCGGTTAGAAGTGTGAAAGTCCCCGTTTAGAAGTGTAAAAGGTGCCCGGTTAGAAGTGTGAAAGTCCCCGTTTAGAAGTGTAAAAGGTCCCCGTTGAGAAGTGTGAAAGTTCCCGTTTAGAAGTGTAAAAGGTGCCCGGTTAGAAGTGTGAAAGTCCCCGTTTAGAAGTGTAAAAGGTGCCCGGTTAGAAGTGTGAAAGTCCCCGTTTAGAAGTGTAAAAGGTTCCCGGTTAGAAGTTTGAAAGTCCCCGTTTAGAAGTGTAAAAGGTCCCCGTTGAGAAGTGTGAAAGTTCCCGTTTAGAAGTGTAAAAGGTGCCCGGTTAGAAGTGTGAAAGTCCCCGTTTAGAAGTGTAAAATGTCCCCGGTTAGAAGTGTGAAGGTCCCCGTTTAGAAGGGTAAAAGGTCCCGGTTAGAAGTGTGAAAGTCCCCGTTTAGAAGTGTAAAAGGTGCCCGGTTAGAAGTCTGAAAGTCCCCGTTTAGAAGTGTAAAAGGTACCCGGTTAGAAGTGTGAAAGTCCCCGTTTAGAAGTGTAAAAGGTCACCGTTGAGAAGTGTGAAAGTTCCCGTTTAGAAGTGTAAAAGGTCCCCGGTTAGAAGTGTGAAAGTCCCCGTTTAGAAGTGTAAAAGGTCCCCGGTTAGAAGTGTTAAAGTCCCCGTTTAGAAGTGTGAAGGTCCCCGTTTAGAAGGGTAAAAGGTCCCCGGTTAGAAGTGTGAAAGTCCCCGTTTAGAAGTGTAAAAGTTGCCCGGTTAGAAGTGTGAAAGTCCCCGTTTAGAAGTGTAAAAGGTGCCCGGTTAGAAGTGTGAAAGTCCCCGTTTAGAAGTGTAAACGGTGCCCGGTTAGTAGTGTGAAAGTCCCCGTTTAGAAGTGTAAACGGTGCCCGGTTAGAAGTGTGAAAGTCCCCGTTTAGAAGTGTAAAAGGTCCCCGGTTAGAAATGTGAAGGTCCCCGTTTAGAAGGGTAAAAGGTCCCCGGTTAGAAGTGTGAAAGTCCCCGTTTAGAAGTGTAAAAGTTGCCCGGTTAGAAGTGTGAAAGTCCCCGTTTAGAAGTGTAAAAGTTGCCCGGTTAGAAGTGTGAAAGTCCCCGTTTAGAAGTGTAAAAGGTGCCCGGTTAGAAGTGTGAAAGTCCCCGTTTAGAAGTGTAAAAGGTCCCCGGTTAGAAGTGTGAAAGTCCCCGTTTAGAAGTGTAAAAGGTCCCCGGTTAGAAGTGTGAAAGTCCCCGTTTAGAAGTGTAAAAGTTGCCCGGTTAGAAGTGTGAAAGTCCCCGTTTAGAAGTATAAAAGGTGCCCGGTTAGAAGTGTGAAAGTCCCCGTTTAGAAGTGTAAAAGGTGCCCGGTTAGAAGTGTGAAAGTCCCCGTTTAGAAGTGTAAAAGGTCCCCGTTGAGAAGTGTGAAAGTTCCCGTTTAGAAGTGTAAAAGGTGCCCGGTTAGAAGTGTGAAAGTCCCCGTTTAGAAGTGTAAAAGGTGCCCGGTTAGAAGTGTGAAAGTCCCCGTTTAGAAGTGTAAAAGGTTCCCGGTTAGAAGTGTGAAAGTCCCCGTTTAGAAGTGTAAAAGGTCCCCGTTGAGAAGTGTGAAAGTTCCCGTTTAGAAGTGTAAAAGGTGCCCGGTTAGAAGTGTGAAAGTCCCCGTTTAGAAGGGTAAAATGTCCCCGGTTAGAAGTGTGAAGGTCCCCGTTTAGAAGGGTAAAAGGTCCCGGTTAGAAGTGTGAAAGTCCCCGTTTAGAAGTGTAAAAGTTGCCCGGTTAGAAGTGTGAAAGTCCCCGTTTAGAAGTGTAAAAGGTCCCCGGTTAGAAGTGTGAAAGTCCCCGTTTAGAAGTGTAAAAGGTGCCCGGTTAGAAGTGTGAAAGTCCCCGTTTAGAAGTGTAAAAGGTCCCCGTTGAGAAGTGTGAAAGTTCCCGTTTAGAAGTGTAAAAGGGCACAGGTTAGAAGTGTGAAGGTCCCCGTTTAGAAGTGTAAAAGGTCCCCGTTGAGAAGTGTGAAAGTTCCCGTTTAGAAGTGTAAAAGGGCACAGGTTAGAAGTGTGAAGGTCCCCGTTTAGAAGGGTAAAAGGTCCCCGGTTAGAAGTGTGAAAGTCCCCGTTTAGAAGTGTAAAAGTTGCCCGGTTAGAAGTGTGAAAGTCCCCGTTTAGAAGTGTAAAAGGTCCCTGGTTAGAAGTGTGAAAGTCCCCGTTTAGAAGTGTAAAAGGTGCCAGGTTAGATGTGTTAAAGTCCCCGTTTAGAAGTGTAAAAGGTCCCCGGTTAGAAGTGTGAAAAACCCCGTTTAGAAGTGTAAAAGGTGCCCGGTTAGAAGTGTGAAAGGTGCCCGGTTAGAAGTGTGAAGGTCCCCGTTTAGAAGGGTAAAAGGTCCCCGGTTAGAAGTGTGAAAGTCCCCGTTTAGAAGTGTAAAAGGTGCCCGGTTAGAAGTGTGAAAGTCCCCGTTTAGAAGTGTAAAAGATGCCCCGTTAGAACTGTGAAAGTCCCCGTTTAAAAGTGTAAAAGGTCCCCGGTTAGAAGTGTGAAAGGCCCCGTTTAGAAGTGTAAAAGGTGCCCGGTTAGAAGTGTGAAAGTTCCCGTTTAGAAGTGTAAAAGGTCCCCGGTTAGAAGTGTGAAAGTTCCCGTTTGAAGTGTAAAAGGTGCCCGGTTAGAAGTGTGAAAGTCCCCGTTTAGAAGTGTAAAAGGTGCCCGGTTAGAAGTGTGAAAGTCCCCGTTTAGAAGTGTAAAAGGTGCCCGGTTAGAAGTGTGAAAGTCCCCGTTTAGAAGTGTAAACGGTGCCCGGTTAGAAGTGTGAACGTCCCCGTTTAGAAATGTAAAAGGTCCCCAGTTAGAAGTGTGAAAAACCCCGTTTAGAAGTGTAAAAGGTCCCCGGTTAGAAGTGTGAAAGTCCCCGTTTAGAAGTGTAAAAGGTGCCCGGTTAGAAGTGTGAAAGTCCCCTATTAGAAGTGTAAAAGGTCCCCGGTTAGAAGTGTGAAGGTCCCCGTTTAGAAGGGTAAAAGGTCCCCGGTTAGAAGTGTGAAAGTCCCCGTTTAGAAGTGTAAAAGTTGCCCGGTTAGAAGTGTGAAAGTCCCCGTTTAGAAGTGTAAAAGGTGCCCGGTTAGAAGTGTGAAAGTCCCCGTTTAGAAGTGTAAAAGGTGCCCGGTTAGAAGTGTGAAAGTCCCCGTTTAGAAGTGTAAAAGGTCCCCGGTTAGAAGTGTGAAGGTCCCCGTTTAGAAGGGTAAAAGGTCCCCGGTTAGAAGTGTGAAAGTCCCCGTTTAGAAGTGTAAAAGTTGCCCGGTTAGAAGTGTTAAAGTCCCCGTTTAGAAGTGTAAAAGGTGCCCGGTTAGAAGTGTGAAAGTCCCCGTTTAGAAGTGTAAAAGGTGCCCGGTTAGAAGTGTGAAAGTCCCCGTTTAGAAGTGTAAAAGGTCCCCGGTTAGAAGTGTGAAAGTCCCCGTTTAGAAGTGTAAAAGGTCCCCGGTTAGAAGTGTGAAAGTCCCCGTTTAGAAGTGTAAAAGTTGCCCGGTTAGAAGTGTGAAAGTCCCCGTTTAGAAGTGTAAAAGGTGCCCGGTTAGAAGTGTGAAAGTCCCCGTTTAGAAGTGTAAAAGGTGCCCGGTTAGAAGTGTGAAAGTCCCCGTTTAGAAGTGTAAAAGGTCCCCGTTGAGAAGTGTGAAAGTTCCCGTTTAGAAGTGTAAAAGGTGCCCGGTTAGAAGTGTGAAAGTCCCCGTTTAGAAGTGTAAAAGGTGCCCGGTTAGAAGTGTGAAAGTCCCCGTTTAGAAGTGTAAAAGGTGCCCGGTTAGAAGTGTGAAAGTCCCCGTTTAGAAGTGTAAAAGGTCCCCGTTGAGAAGTGTGAAAGTTCCCGTTTAGAAGTGTAAAAGGTGCCCGGTTAGAAGTGTGAAAGTCCCCGTTTAGAAGTGTAAAATGTCCCCGGTTAGAAGTGTGAAGGTCCCCGTTTAGAAGGGTAAAAGGTCCCGGTTAGAAGTGTGAAAGTCCCCGTTTAGAAGTGTAAAAGTTGCCCGGTTAGAAGTGTGAAAGTCCCCGTTTAGAAGTGTAAAAGGTCCCCGGTTAGAAGTGTGAAAGTCCCCGTTTAGAAGTGTAAAAGGTGCCCGGTTAGAAGTGTGAAAGTCCCCGTTTAGAAGTGTAAAAGGTCCCCGTTGAGAAGTGTGAAAGTTCCCGTTTAGAAGTGTAAAAGGGCACAGGTTAGAAGTGTGAAGGTCCCCGTTTAGAAGGGTAAAAGGTCCCCGGTTAGAAGTGTGAAAGTCCCCGTTTAGAAGTGTAAAAGTTGCCCGGTTAGAAGTGTGAAAGTCCCCGTTTAGAAGTGTAAAAGGTCCCCGGTTAGAAGTGTGAAAGTCCCCGTTTAGAAGTGTAAAAGGTGCCCGGTTTGATGTGTTAAAGTCCCCGTTTAGAAGTGTAAAAGGTCCCCGGTTAGAAGTGTGAAAAACCCCGTTTAGAAGTGTAAAAGGTGCCCGGTTTGAAGTGTGAAAGGTGCCCGGTTAGAAGTGTGAAGGTCCCCGTTTAGAAGGGTAAAAGGTCCCCGGTTAGAAGTGTGAAAGTCCCCGTTTAGAAGTGTAAAAGATGCCCGGTTAGAAGTGTGAAAGTCCCCGTTTAGAAGTGTAAAAGGTGCCCGGTTGGAAGTGTGAAAGTCCCCGTTTAGAAGTGTAAAAGGTCCCCGGTTAGAAGTGTGAAAGTCCCCGTTTAGAAGTGTAAAAGGTGCCCGGTTAGAAGTCTGAAAGTCCCCGTTTAGAAGTGTAAAAGGTACCCGGTTAGAAGTGTGAAAGTCCCCGTTTAGAAGTGTAAAAGGTCACCGTTGAGAAGTGTGAAAGTTCCCGTTTAGAAGTGTAAAAGGTCCCCAGTTAGAAGTGTGAAAGTCCCCGTTTAGAAGTGTAAAAGGTCCCCGGTTAGAAGTGTTAAAGTCCCCGTTTAGAAGTGTGAAGGTCCCCGTTTAGAAGGGTAAAAGGTCCCCGGTTAGAAGTGTGAAAGTCCCCGTTTAGAAGTGTAAAAGTTGCCCGGTTAGAAGTGTGAAAGTCCCCGTTTAGAAGTGTAAAAGGTGCCCGGTTAGAAGTGTGAAAGTCCCCGTTTAGAAGTGTAAACGGTGCCCGGTTAGAAGTGTGAAAGTCCCCGTTTAGAAGTGTAAACGGTGCCCGGTTAGAAGTGTGAAAGTCCCCGTTTAGAAGTGTAAAAGGTCCCCGGTTAGAAGTGTGAAGGTCCCCGTTTAGAAGGGTAAAAGGTCCCCGGTTAGAAGTGTGAAAGTCCCCGTTTAGAAGTGTAAAAGTTGCCCGGTTAGAAGTGTGAAAGTCCCCGTTTAGAAGTGTAAAAGTTGCCCGGTTAGAAGTGTGAAAGTCCCCGTTTAGAAGTGTAAAAGGTGCCCGGTTAGAAGTGTGAAAGTCCCCGTTTAGAAGTGTAAAAGGTCCCCGGTTAGAAGTGTGAAAGTCCCCGTTTAGAAGTGTAAAAGGTCCCCGGTTAGAAGTGTGAAAGTCCCCGTTTAGAAGTGTAAAAGTTGCCCGGTTAGAAGTGTGAAAGTCCCCGTTTAGAAGTATAAAAGGTGCCCGGTTAGAAGTGTGAAAGTCCCCGTTTAGAAGTGTAAAAGGTGCCCGGTTAGAAGTGTGAAAGTCCCCGTTTAGAAGTGTAAAAGGTCCCCGTTGAGAAGTGTGAAAGTTCCCGTTTAGAAGTGTGAAGGTCCCCGTTTAGAAGGGTAAAAGGTCCCCGGTTAGAAGTGTGAAAGTCCCCGTTTAGAAGTGTAAATTTGCCCGGTTAGAAGTGTGAAAGTCCCCGTTTAGAAGTGTAAAAGGTCCCCGTTGAGAAGTGTGAAAGTCCCCGTTTAGAAGTGTAAACGGTGCCCGGTTAGAAGTGTGAAAGTCCCCGTTTAGAAGTGTAAACGGTGCCCGGTTAGAAGTGTGAAAGTCCCCGTTTAGAAGTGTAAAAGGTCCCCGGTTAGAAGTGTGAAGGTCCCCGTTTAGAAGGGTAAAAGGTCCCCGGTTAGAAGTGTGAAAGTCCCCGTTTAGAAGTGTAAAAGTTGCCCGGTTAGAAGTGTGAAAGTCCCCGTTTAGAAGTGTAAAAGTTGCCCGGTTAGAAGTGTGAAAGTCCCCGTTTAGAAGTGTAAAAGGTGCCCGGTTAGAAGTGTGAAAGTCCCCGTTTAGAAGTGTAAAAGGTCCCCGGTTAGAAGTGTGAAAGTCCCCGTTTAGAAGTGTAAAAGGTCCCCGGTTAGAAGTGTGAAAGTCCCCGTTTAGAAGTGTAAAAGTTGCCCGGTTAGAAGTGTGAAAGTCCCCGTTTAGAAGTATAAAAGGTGCCCGGTTAGAAGTGTGAAAGTCCCCGTTTAGAAGTGTAAAAGGTGCCCGGTTAGAAGTGTGAAAGTCCCCGTTTAGAAGTGTAAAAGGTCCCCGTTGAGAAGTGTGAAAGTTCCCGTTTAGAAGTGTAAAAGGTGCCCGGTTAGAAGTGTGAAAGTCCCCGTTTAGAAGTGTAAAAGGTGCCCGGTTAGAAGTGTGAAAGTCCCCGTTTAGAAGTGTAAAAGGTTCCCGGTTAGAAGTGTGAAAGTCCCCGTTTAGAAGTGTAAAAGGTCCCCGTTGAGAAGTGTGAAAGTTCCCGTTTAGAAGTGTAAAAGGTGCCCGGTTAGAAGTGTGAAAGTCCCCGTTTAGAAGTGTAAAATGTCCCCGGTTAGAAGTGTGAAGGTCCCCGTTTAGAAGGGTAAAAGGTCCCGGTTAGAAGTGTGAAAGTCCCCGTTTAGAAGTGTAAAAGTTGCCCGGTTAGAAGTGTGAAAGTCCCCGTTTAGAAGTGTAAAAGGTGCCCGGTTAGAAGTGTGAAAGTCCCCGTTTAGAAGTGTAAAAGGTCCCCGTTGAGAAGTGTGAAAGTTCCCGTTTAGAAGTGTAAAAGGGCACAGGTTAGAAGTGTGAAGGTCCCCGTTTAGAAGGGTAAAAGGTCCCCGGTTAGAAGTGTGAAAGTCCCCGTTTAGAAGTGTAAAAGTTGCCCGGTTAGAAGTGTGAAAGTCCCCGTTTAGAAGTGTAAAAGGTCCCTGGTTAGAAGTGTGAAAGTCCCCGTTTAGAAGTGTAAAAGGTGCCAGGTTAGATGTGTTAAAGTCCCCGTTTAGAAGTGTAAAAGGTCCCCGGTTAGAAGTGTGAAAAACCCCGTTTAGAAGTGTAAAAGGTGCCCGGTTAGAAGTGTGAAAGGTGCCCGGTTAGAAGTGTGAAGGTCCCCGTTTAGAAGGGTAAAAGGTCCCCGGTTAGAAGTGTGAAAGTCCCCGTTTAGAAGTGTAAAAGGTGCCCGGTTAGAAGTGTGAAAGTCCCCGTTTAGAAGTGTAAAAGATGCCCCGTTAGAACTGTGAAAGTCCCCGTTTAAAAGTGTAAAAGGTCCCCGGTTAGAAGTGTGAAAGGCCCCGTTTAGAAGTGTAAAAGGTGCCCGGTTAGAAGTGTGAAAGTCCCCGTTTAGAAGTGTAAAAGGTGCCCGGTTAGAAGTGTGAAAGTCCCCGTTTAGAAGTGTAAAAGGTGCCCGGTTAGAAGTGTGAAAGTCCCCGTTTAGAAGTGTAAACGGTGCCCGGTTAGAAGTGTGAACGTCCCCGTTTAGAAATGTAAAAGGTCCCCAGTTAGAAGTGTGAAAAACCCCGTTTAGAAGTGTAAAAGGTCCCCGGTTAGAAGTGTGAAAGTCCCCGTTTAGAAGTGTAAAAGGTGCCCGGTTAGAAGTGTGAAAGTCCCCTATTAGAAGTGTAAAAGGTCCCCGGTTAGAAGTGTGAAGGTCCCCGTTTAGAAGGGTAAAAGGTCCCCGGTTAGAAGTGTGAAAGTCCCCGTTTAGAAGTGTAAAAGTTGCCCGGTTAGAAGTGTGAAAGTCCCCGTTTAGAAGTGTAAAAGGTGCCCGGTTAGAAGTGTGAAAGTCCCCGTTTAGAAGTGTAAAAGGTGCCCGGTTAGAAGTGTGAAAGTCCCCGTTTAGAAGTGTAAAAGGTCCCCGGTTAGAAGTGTGAAGGTCCCCGTTTAGAAGGGTAAAAGGTCCCCGGTTAGAAGTGTGAAAGTCCCCGTTTAGAAGTGTAAAAGTTGCCCGGTTAGAAGTGTTAAAGTCCCCGTTTAGAAGTGTAAAAGGTGCCCGGTTAGAAGTGTGAAAGTCCCCGTTTAGAAGTGTAAAAGGTGCCCGGTTAGAAGTGTGAAAGTCCCCGTTTAGAAGTGTAAAAGGTCCCCGGTTAGAAGTGTGAAAGTCCCCGTTTAGAAGTGTAAAAGGTCCCCGGTTAGAAGTGTGAAAGTCCCCGTTTAGAAGTGTAAAAGTTGCCCGGTTAGAAGTGTGAAAGTCCCCGTTTAGAAGTGTAAAAGGTGCCCGGTTAGAAGTGTGAAAGTCCCCGTTTAGAAGTGTAAAAGGTGCCCGGTTAGAAGTGTGAAAGTCCCCGTTTAGAAGTGTAAAAGGTCCCCGTTGAGAAGTGTGAAAGTTCCCGTTTAGAAGTGTAAAAGGTGCCCGGTTAGAAGTCTGAAAGTCCCCGTTTAGAAGTGTAAAAGGTGCCCGGTTAGAAGTGTGAAAGTCCCCGTTTAGAAGTGTAAAAGGTGCCCGGTTAGAAGTGTGAAAGTCCCCGTTTAGAAGTGTAAAAGGTCCCCGGTTAGAAGTGTGAAAGTCCCCGTTTAGAAGTGTAAAAGGTCCCCGGTTAGAAGTGTGAAAGTCCCCGTTTAGAAGTGTAAAAGTTGCCCGGTTAGAAGTGTGAAAGTCCCCGTTTAGAAGTATAAAAGGTGCCCGGTTAGAAGTGTGAAAGTCCCCGTTTAGAAGTGTAAAAGGTGCCCGGTTAGAAGTGTGAAAGTCCCCGTTTAGAAGTGTAAAAGGTCCCCGTTGAGAAGTGTGAAAGTTCCCGTTTAGAAGTGTAAAAGGTGCCCGGTTAGAAGTGTGAAAGTCCCCGTTTAGAAGTGTAAAAGGTGCCCGGTTAGAAGTGTGAAAGTCCCCGTTTAGAAGTGTAAAAGGTTCCCGGTTAGAAGTGTGAAAGTCCCCGTTTAGAAGTGTAAAAGGTCCCCGTTGAGAAGTGTGAAAGTTCCCGTTTAGAAGTGTAAAAGTTGCCCGGTTAGAAGTGTGAAAGTCCCCGTTTAGAAGTGTAAAAGGTCCCCGGTTAGAAGTGTGAAAGTCCCCGTTTAGAAGTGTAAAAGGTGCCCGGTTTGATGTGTTAAAGTCCCCGTTTAGAAGTGTAAAAGGTCCCCGGTTAGAAGTGTGAAAAACCCCGTTTAGAAGTGTAAAAGGTGCCCGGTTTGAAGTGTGAAAGTCCCCGTTTAGAAGTGTAAAAGGTGCCCGGTTAGAAGTGTGAAAGTCCCCGTTTAGAAGTGTAAAAGTTGCCCGGTTAGAAGTGTGAAAGTCCCCGTTTAGAAGTGTAAAAGGTCCAGGGTTAGAAGTGTGAAAAACCCCGTTTAGAAGTGTAAAAGGTCCCCGGTTAGAAGTGTAAAAGGTCCCCGGTTAGAAGTGTGAAAAACCCCGTTTAGAAGTGTAAAAGGTCCCCGTTTAGAAGTGTGAAAGTCCCCGTTTAGAAGTGTAAAAGGTGCCCGGTTAGAAGTGTGAAAGTCCCCGTTTAGAAGTGTAAAAGATACCCCGTTAGAACTGTGAAAGTCCCCGTTTAGACGTTTGAAAGGTGCCCGGTTAGAAGTGATAAAGTCCCCGTTTAGAAGTGTAAAAGGTGCCCGGTTAGAAGTGTGAAAGTCCCCGTTTAGAAGTGTAAAAGATGCCCCGTTAGAACTGTGAAAGTCCCCGTTTAAAAGTGTAAAAGGTCCCCGGTTAGAAGTGTGAAAGGCCCCGTTTAGAAGTGTAAAAGGTGCCCGGTTAGAAGTGTGAAAGTTCCCGTTTAGAAGTGTAAAAGGTCCCCGTTTAGAAGTGTAAAAGGTCCCCGTTGAGAAGTGTGAAAGTTCCCGTTTAGAAGTGTAAAAGGTGCCCGGTTAGAAGTGTGAAAGTCCCCGTTTAGAAGTGTAAAATGTCCCCGGTTAGAAGTGTGAAGGTCCCCGTTTAGAAGGGTAAAAGGTCCCGGTTAGAAGTGTGAAAGTCCCCGTTTAGAAGTGTAAAAGTTGCCCGGTTAGAAGTGTGAAAGTCCCCGTTTAGAAGTGTAAAAGGTCCAGGGTTAGAAGTGTGAAAAACCCCGTTTAGAAGTGTAAAAGGTCCCCGGTTAGAAGTGTAAAAGGTCCCCGGTTAGAAGTGTGAAAAACCCCGTTTAGAAGTGTAAAAGGTCCCCGTTTAGAAGTGTGAAAGTCCCCGTTTAGAAGTGTAAAAGGTGCCCGGTTAGAAGTGTGAAAGTCCCCGTTTAGAATAGCCATGACAACATGACACTCAGGCCTTCGGAAAAAAACTGATAGGGCCTGGAGTCATGATGGCAGTCACAACAGAACGCCCATTCTAAGGGTCGGATCAAAATATTTGCTGTCTGGTATTATTTGGCATCACAGGCTTATATAGTCGTATTATATGTGCTAAATATCGAAGAAAAAATGTTGTTACACAAAAATAATTACAATTATTACCTCCTTACATCACTGAGGCACCGATTCACGTGAAGCGGTACTTCTCATTCAAAACTAAATGTGTCATGGCGCGGTCGTGTATGTAAACTTGGAAGTCGGAAGCCGGAAGCCGGAAACCAACGGAAGCAGTTTAAAGCATATACAAAATGCTAACCCTTCAATACCGTTTTGTTTTATCCCCGATAGAATAAGATCTTTTTTTATCATTCTGTGAAGAATAATAGTTATCCATTGTTTTATCTGAACGTTATGGAAGATTATGTGCTAGGAAGCCATCTCGGAAGTCAGTCAGAAGTGCTTGGATGTTATCCAATGTGTATAATTCGGAAGTCACAGAGACGCACTGTGCCCAAAATGCAGTTTCATTATAATTATAGTTGCATGCATATTAAAATTGCTTATGCATGATATATATATATATATATCGTCGGTGTTATTATCGAGTAAAGCGTGATAACGGAAATACTTCCTATCTCATTATTCTAGTATATATTTATATGCTCTCTCAGTGGAGTAAATCACCAATTTATGAATCGGAAAGTAATAAATATAATAATGAAATTGCTAGGGAATAAAAAAAGTAATCTGGAAAAGAAATGAAAATTAAGAGATATTACGTCTGAACGGGCTTGCGCCCTCTATGGATGCACCACTGCATAATTAATATGGTATAATTAACCCTTGTACGGCATTAAAAATACAGTTATAAATTACGATGTCATTCAAAATAAAATATAGTAATATATTTTCCATACGTTGAACAAATATGAAAATTCAATATATCCCAGAAGGTCATCGCTGGAACAAACATACATGTATCATATGCAAAAACGAAATGTCTTTCAATATGTTAGAGTTCAACGATATTTTAAAAAAAATGTTACATTTATATCTTAGAAAAGGGATACAAAAGTCCAGATAATATATAACATACTAATACATGTATTATTATAAAATCTGATCGATTTACGAATTTAAGCAAATATTTTTTAAAACTAAAATTAATTCTTTTTGAAGTTTTTGACTCTTTCTTTCAAACTTTATCAATCTCGATATTTACATTATATTAATTTCACTCCTGATGTTTCAACATCACATTTCAACTTCAAATATATGGATATTTATTAATATATTAAAGTATGTTTGCAACTGATTGCATGATAAGGGCATATAACCAGAATGTGCACCCTTCAACTTCATATTACTGTACGATTACAAGGATCTCGATAAGAAATTACAATTTTGTTTATATAATATATATATAAATGCAACCGGACCATGAAATGTAAAATATAACTTGGCATAAAAAGTATTACATAATAGATAAGAGTCTAGAGATTCATAATACTGATGAATTTTTTTTGGTCAATGGAAGAGGAAAATGTTTTTCAATTTATACATTAAAAATAAAATATTTTGTTCGAAACAACTTGTAAAAACATTAACTGGACGGTTATTTGGTTCTGTCAAATTTTCTGTTTAAGTCTCTATGATATTATCAGGGTGATTTTTATAGGGGCACATGTATAAAATATTATCAAAACCTTTTTTCATGTTTCCATCAACATAAAATGCGGTAACAGCGTAAAATATTGATGAGTTAAAATAATCTTGTTTTACAAAATGAAATAAAATATCAATATAATATATTATTAAAAAAACAGCATCATGAATGTTACAAAACAGATTGAATTTATGAAAAATACATGATACTGAAGAAACTGAAAATGCTTGACACGTTTGCTGACGATATGATGACCAGTGCATTTGCCATTACTGGCTTCCGAGTTTTACACATTTGGACCATAACCGGGCATTTCCGAGCAAAAAAAAGTCATTAACTTCGGATGGATAACTTTGATTATTTTATATGATGATAGAAAAGACCTTATTCTATCAATAAAAATAAAAAGGTACTTTCCATTGGTGTAGTAGCATTTTAATTATGCTTGGATCATTGCTTTAAAAAAAGTCCTTGCTTCCGACTTCGGATTTCCGAGTTTTACACATAGCCGTTTGGAAATCCCCTACCGGAAGTTATGATTCTCCCGCTGACAGACGTGGAGACGAGTTTTTCGAGTAAAACCAGCCTCGGAATTAAAAACTGCTGCACGTTTACACGTAAGTCAACCGTGGATGTAATAATTATTATTTTCCCCAACAGAATAACGTCACTTTTTGTCTTAACTCAGGAAAATGACAGTTCGAGAAGTGGATGAAAATGAAAAAGTAGTGTCAGAAATGGCGTGCACATCTGCACATACTAGAATTGATGCGAACCCAATAGCTTGTACTGTCACCCCATCGTCTTCAGTTCATCTAAAATCGACGTTTGGGGTGACAAGCTGTCGCTACGTTTAGAAGTGTAAAAGATACCCCGTTAGAACTGTGAAAGTCCCCGTTTAGACGTTTGAAAGGTGCCCGGTTAGAAGTGATAAAGTCCCCGTTTAGAAGTGTAAAAGGTGCCCGGTTAGAAGTGTGAAAGTCCCCGTTTAGAAGTGTAAAAGATGCCCCGTTAGAACTGTGAAAGTCCCCGTTTAAAAGTGTAAAAGGTCCCCGGTTAGAAGTGTGAAAGGCCCCGTTTAGAAGTGTAAAAGGTGCCCGGTTAGAAGTGTGAAAGTTCCCGTTTAGAAGTGTAAAAGGTCCCCGGTTAGAAGTGTGAAAGTTCCCGTTTGAAGTGTAAAAGGTGCCCGGTTAGAAGTGTGAAAGTCCCCGTTTAGAAGTGTAAAAGGTGCCCGGTTAGAAGTGTGAAAGTCCTCGTTTAGAAGTGTAAAAGGTGCCCGGTTAGAAGTGTGAAAGTCCCCGTTTAGAAGTGTAAACGGTGCCCGGTTAGAAGTGTGAACGTCCCCGTTTAGAAATGTAAAAGGTCCCCAGTTAGAAGTGTGAAAAACCCCGTTTAGAAGTGTAAAAGGTCCCCGGTTAGAAGTGTGAAAGTCCCCGTTTAGAAGTGTAAAAGGTGCCCGGTTAGAAGTGTGAAAGTCCCCTATTAGAAGTGTAAAAGGTCCCCGGTTAGAAGTGTGAAGGTCCCCGTTTAGAAGGGTAAAAGGTCCCCGGTTAGAAGTGTGAAAGTCCCCGTTTAGAAGTGTAAAAGTTGCCCGGTTAGAAGTGTGAAAGTCCCCGTTTAGAAGTGTAAAAGGTGCCCGGTTAGAAGTGTGAAAGTCCCGGTTTAGAAGTGTAAAAGGTGCCCGGTTAGAAGTGTGAAAGTCCCCGTTTAGAAGTGTAAAAGGTCCCCGGTTAGAAGTGTGAAGGTCCCCGTTTAGAAGGGTAAAAGGTCCCCGGTTAGAAGTGTGAAAGTCCCCGTTTAGAAGTGTAAAAGTTGCCCGGTTAGAAGTGTTAAAGTCCCCGTTTAGAAGTGTAAAAGGTGCCCGGTTAGAAGTGTGAAAGTCCCCGTTTAGAAGTGTAAAAGGTGCCCGGTTAGAAGTGTGAAAGTCCCCGTTTAGAAGTGTAAAAGGTCCCCGGTTAGAAGTGTGAAAGTCCCCGTTTAGAAGTGTAAAAGGTCCCCGGTTAGAAGTGTGAAAGTCCCCGTTTAGAAGTGTAAAAGTTGCCCGGTTAGAAGTGTGAAAGTCCCCGTTTAGAAGTGTAAAAGGTGCCCGGTTAGAAGTGTGAAAGTCCCCGTTTAGAAGTGTAAAAGGTGCCCGGTTAGAAGTGTGAAAGTCCCCGTTTAGAAGTGTAAAAGGTCCCCGTTGAGAAGTGTGAAAGTTCCCGTTTAGAAGTGTAAAAGGTGCCCGGTTAGAAGTGTGAAAGTCCCCGTTTAGAAGTGTAAAAGGTGCCCGGTTAGAAGTGTGAAAGTCCCCGTTTAGAAGTGTAAAAGGTGCCCGGTTAGAAGTGTGAAAGTCCCCGTTTAGAAGTGTAAAAGGTCCCCGTTGAGAAGTGTGAAAGTTCCCGTTTAGAAGTGTAAAAGGTGCCCGGTTAGAAGTGTGAAAGTCCCCGTTTAGAAGTGTAAAATGTCCCCGGTTAGAAGTGTGAAGGTCCCCGTTTAGAAGGGTAAAAGGTCCCGGTTAGAAGTGTGAAAGTCCCCGTTTAGAAGTGTAAAAGTTGCCCGGTTAGAAGTGTGAAAGTCCCCGTTTAGAAGTGTAAAAGGTCCCCGGTTAGAAGTGTGAAAGTCCCCGTTTAGAAGTGTAAAAGGTGCCCGGTTAGAAGTGTGAAAGTCCCCGTTTAGAAGTGTAAAAGGTCCCCGTTGAGAAGTGTGAAAGTTCCCGTTTAGAAGTGTAAAAGGGCACAGGTTAGAAGTGTGAAGGTCCCCGTTTAGAAGGGTAAAAGGTCCCCGGTTAGAAGTGTGAAAGTCCCCGTTTAGAAGTGTAAAAGTTGCCCGGTTAGAAGTGTGAAAGTCCCCGTTTAGAAGTGTAAAAGGTCCCCGGTTAGAAGTGTGAAAGTCCCCGTTTAGAAGTGTAAAAGGTGCCCGGTTTGATGTGTTAAAGTCCCCGTTTAGAAGTGTAAAAGGTCCCCGGTTAGAAGTGTGAAAAACCCCGTTTAGAAGTGTAAAAGGTGCCCGGTTAGAAGTGTGAAAGGTGCCCGGTTAGAAGTGTGAAGGTCCCCGTTTAGAAGGGTAAAAGGTCCCCGGTTAGAAGTGTGAAAGTCCCCGTTTAGAAGTGTAAAAGATGCCCGGTTAGAAGTGTGAAAGTCCCCGTTTAGAAGTGTAAAAGGTGCCCGGTTGGAAGTGTGAAAGTCCCCGTTTAGAAGTGTAAAAGGTCCCCGGTTAGAAGTGTGAAAGTCCCCGTTTAGAAGTGTAAAAGGTGCCCGGTTAGAAGTCTGAAAGTCCCCGTTTAGAAGTGTAAAAGGTACCCGGTTAGAAGTGTGAAAGTCCCCGTTTAGAAGTGTAAAAGGTCACCGTTGAGAAGTGTGAAAGTTCCCGTTTAGAAGTGTAAAAGGTCCCCAGTTAGAAGTGTGAAAGTCCCCGTTTAGAAGTGTAAAAGGTCCCCGGTTAGAAGTGTTAAAGTCCCCGTTTAGAAGTGTGAAGGTCCCCGTTTAGAAGGGTAAAAGGTCCCCGGTTAGAAGTGTGAAAGTCCCCGTTTAGAAGTGTAAAAGTTGCCCGGTTAGAAGTGTGAAAGTCCCCGTTTAGAAGTGTAAAAGGTGCCCGGTTAGAAGTGTGAAAGTCCCCGTTTAGAAGTGTAAACGGTGCCCGGTTAGAAGTGTGAAAGTCCCCGTTTAGAAGTGTAAACGGTACCCGGTTAGAAGTGTGAAAGTCCCCGTTTAGAAGTGTAAAAGGTCCCCGGTTAGAAGTGTGAAGGTCCCCGTTTAGAAGGGTAAAAGGTCCCCGGTTAGAAGTGTGAAAGTCCCCGTTTAGAAGTGTAAAAGTTGCCCGGTTAGAAGTGTGAAAGTCCCCGTTTAGAAGTGTAAAAGTTGCCCGGTTAGAAGTGTGAAAGTCCCCGTTTAGAAGTGTAAAAGGTGCCCGGTTAGAAGTGTGAAAGTCCCCGTTTAGAAGTGTAAAAGGTCCCCGGTTAGAAGTGTGAAAGTCCCCGTTTAGAAGTGTAAAAGGTCCCCGGTTAGAAGTGTGAAAGTCCCCGTTTAGAAGTGTAAAAGTTGCCCGGTTAGAAGTGTGAAAGTCCCCGTTTAGAAGTATAAAAGGTGCCCGGTTAGAAGTGTGAAAGTCCCCGTTTAGAAGTGTAAAAGGTGCCCGGTTAGAAGTGTGAAAGTCCCCGTTTAGAAGTGTAAAAGGTCCCCGTTGAGAAGTGTGAAAGTTCCCGTTTAGAAGTGTAAAAGGTGCCCGGTTAGAAGTGTGAAAGTCCCCGTTTAGAAGTGTAAAAGGTGCCCGGTTAGAAGTGTGAAAGTCCCCGTTTAGAAGTGTAAAAGGTTCCCGGTTAGAAGTGTGAAAGTCCCCGTTTAGAAGTGTAAAAGGTCCCCGTTGAGAAGTGTGAAAGTTCCCGTTTAGAAGTGTAAAAGGTGCCCGGTTAGAAGTGTGAAAGTCCCCGTTTAGAAGTGTAAAATGTCCCCGGTTAGAAGTGTGAAGGTCCCCGTTTAGAAGGGTAAAAGGTCCCGGTTAGAAGTGTGAAAGTCCCCGTTTAGAAGTGTAAAAGTTGCCCGGTTAGAAGTGTGAAAGTCCCCGTTTAGAAGTGTAAAAGGTCCCCGGTTAGAAGTGTGAAAGTCCCCGTTTAGAAGTGTAAAAGGTGCCCGGTTAGAAGTGTGAAAGTCCCCGTTTAGAAGTGTAAAAGGTCCCCGTTGAGAAGTGTGAAAGTTCCCGTTTAGAAGTGTAAAAGGGCACAGGTTAGAAGTGTGAAGGTCCCCGTTTAGAAGGGTAAAAGGTCCCCGGTTAGAAGTGTGAAAGTCCCCGTTTAGAAGTGTAAAAGTTGCCCGGTTAGAAGTGTGAAAGTCCCCGTTTAGAAGTGTAAAAGGTCCCTGGTTAGAAGTGTGAAAGTCCCCGTTTAGAAGTGTAAAAGGTGCCAGGTTAGATGTGTTAAAGTCCCCGTTTAGAAGTGTAAAAGGTCCCCGGTTAGAAGTGTGAAAAACCCCGTTTAGAAGTGTAAAAGGTGCCCGGTTAGAAGTGTGAAAGGTGCCCGGTTAGAAGTGTGAAGGTCCCCGTTTAGAAGGGTAAAAGGTCCCCGGTTAGAAGTGTGAAAGTCCCCGTTTAGAAGTGTAAAAGATGCCCGGTTAGAAGTGTGAAAGTCCCCGTTTAGAAGTGTAAAAGGTGCCCGGTTGGAAGTGTGAAAGTCCCCGTTTAGAAGTGTAAAAGGTCCCCGGTTAGAAGTGTGAAAGTCCCCGTTTAGAAGTGTAAAAGGTGCCCGGTTAGAAGTGTGAAAGTCCCCGTTTAGAAGTGTAAAAGGTACCCGGTTAGAAGTGTGAAAGTCCCCGTTTAGAAGTGTAAAAGGTCACCGTTGAGAAGTGTGAAAGTTCCCGTTTAGAAGTGTAAAAGGTCCCCAGTTAGAAGTGTGAAAGTCCCCGTTTAGAAGTGTAAAAGGTCCCCGGTTAGAAGTGTTAAAGTCCCCGTTTAGAAGTGTAAAAGGTCCCCGGTCAGAAGTGTGAAAGTCCCCGTTTAAAAGTGTAAAAGGTCCCCGGTTAGAAGTGTTAAAGTCCCCGTTTAGAAGTGTAAAAGGTCCCCGGTTAGAAGTGTGAAAGTCCCCGTTTAAAAGTGTAAAAGGTCCCCGGTTAGAAGTGTTAAAGTCCCCGTTTAGAAGTGTAGAAGGTCCCCGGTCAGAAGTGTGAAAGTCCCCGTTTAAAAGTGTAAAAGGTCCCCGGTTAGAAGTGTTAAAGTCCCCGTTTAGAAGTGTAAAAGGTCCCCGGTTAGAAGTGTGAAAGTCCCCGTTTAAAAGTGTAAAAGGTCCCCGGTTAGAAGTGTTAAAGTCCCCGTTTAGAAGTGTAAAAGGTCCCCGGTCAGAAGTGTGAAAGTCCCCGTTTAAAAGTGTAAAAGGTCCCCGGTTAGAAGTGTGAAAGTCCCCGTTTAGAAGTGTAAAAGTTCCCCGGTTAAAAGTGTGAAAGTCCCGTTTAGAAGTGTAAAAGATCCCCGGTTAGAAGTGTAAAAGGCCCCGTTTAGAAGTGTAAAAGGTCCCCGGTTAGAAGTGTGAAAGTCCCCGTTTAGAAGTGTAAAAGGTCCCCGGTTAGAAGTGTGAAAAACCCCGTTTAGAAGTGTAAAAGGTCCCCGGTTAGAAGTGTGAAGGTCCCCGTTTAGAAGGGTAAAAGGTCCCCGGTTAGAAGTGTGAAAGTCCCCGTTTAGAAGTGTAAAAGGTGCCCGGTTAGAAGTGTGAAAGTCCCCGTTTAGAAGTGTAAAAGGTCCCCGGTTAGAAGTGTGAAAGTCCCCATTTAGAAGTGTAAAAGGTCCCCGTTAGAAGTGTGAAAGTCCCCGTTTAGAAGTGTAAAAGGTCCCCGGTTAGAAGTGTGAAGGTCCCCGTTTAGAAGGGTAAAAGGTCTCCGGTTAGAAGTGTGAAAGTCCCCGTTTAGAAGTGTAAAAGGTCCCCGGTTAGAAGTGCGAAAGTCCCCGTTTAGAAGTGTAAAAGGTCCCCGGTTAGAAGTGTTAAAGTCCCCGTTTAGAAGTGTAAAAGGTCCCCGGTTAGAAGTGCGAAAGTCCCCGTTTAGAAGTGTAAAAGGTCCCCGGTTAGAAGTGCGGAAGTCCCCGTTTAGAAATGTAAAAGGTCCCCGGTTAGAAGTGTGAAAGTTCCCGTTTAGAAGTGTAAAAGGTGCCCGGTTAGAAGTGTGAAAGTCCCCGTTTAGAAGTGTAAAAGGTCCCCGGTTAGAAGTGTGAAAGTCCCCGTTTTCAAGTGTAAAAGGTCCCCGGTTAGAAGTGCGAAAGCCCCCGTTTAGAAGTGTAAAAGGTCCCCGGTTAAAAGTGTGAAAGTCCCCGTTTAGAAGTGTAAAAGATGCCCCGTTAGAACTGTGAAAGTCCCCGTTTAGAAGTGTAAAATTTCCCCGGTTAGAAGGGGAAAAGCTCCCCCGTAAGAAGTATAAAAGGCTCCCGCTTAGAAGGGGAAAAGCTCCCCCGTAAGAAGAATAAAAGGCTCCCGCATTCAGAGTGTGAAATTCAATGGTTCCCGATTAGAAGTGTGAAAGTCCTCGTTTAGAAGTGTAAAAGGTCCCCGTTTAGAAGTGTAAAAGGTCCCCGGTTAGAAGTGTGAAAAACCCCGTTTAGAAGTGTAAAAGGTCCCCGGTTAGAAGTGTGAAAGTCCCCGTTTAGAAGTGTAAAAGGTGCCCGTTTAGATGTGTGAAATCCCCGTTTAGAAGTGTAAAAGGTGCCCGGTTAGAAGTGTGAAAGTCCCCGTTTAGAAGTGTAAAAGGTCCCCGGTTAGAAGTGTGAAAAACCCCGTTTAGAAGTGTAAAAGGTCCCCGGTTAGAAGTGTGAAAGTCCCCGTTTAGAAGTGTAAAAGGTCCCCGGTTAGAAGTGTGAAAGTCTCCGTTTAGAAGTGTAAAAGGTGCCCGGTTAGAAGTGTGAAAGTCCCCGTTCAGAAGTGTAAAAGGTCCCCGGTTAGAAGTGTGAAAAACCCCGTTTAGAAGTGTAAAAGGTGCCCGGTTAGAAGTGTGAAAGTCCCCGTTTAGAAGTGTAAAAGGTGCCCGTTGAGAAGTGTGAAAGTTCCCGTTTAGAAGTGTAAAAGGTGCCCGGTTAGAAGTGTGAAAGTCCCCGTTTAGAAGTGTAAAAGGTGCCCGGTTAGAAGTGTGAAAGTCCCCGTTTAGAAGTGTAAAAGGTCCCCGGTAAGAAGTGTGAAAGTCCCCGTTTAGAAGTGTAAAAGGTGCCCGGTTAGAAGTGTGAAAGTCCCCGTTTAGAAGTGTAAAAGTTGCCCGGTTAGAAGTGTGAAAGTCCCCGTTTAGAAGTGTAAAAGGTGCCCGGTTAGAAGTGTGAAAGTCCCCGTTTAGAAGTGTAAAAGGTGCCCGGTTAGAAGTGTGAAAGTCCCCGTTTAGAAGTGTAAAAGGTCCCCGTTGAGAAGTGTGAAAGTTCCCGTTTAGAAGTGTAAAAGGTGCCCGGTTAGAAGTGTGAAAGTCCCCGTTTAGAAGTGTGAAATGTCCCCGGTTAGAAGTGTGAAGGTCCCCGTTTAGAAGGGTAAAAGGTCCCGGTTAGAAGTGTGAAAGTCCCCGTTTAGAAGTGTAAAAGTTGCCCGGTTAGAAGTGTGAAAGTCCCCGTTTAGAAGTGTAAAAGGTCCAGGGTTAGAAGTGTGAAAAACCCCGTTTAGAAGTGTAAAAGGTCCCCGGTTAGAAGTGTAAAAGGTCCCCGGTTAGAAGTGTGAAAAACCCCGTTTAGAAGTGTAAAAGGTCCCCGTTTAGAAGTGTGAAAGTCCCCGTTTAGAAGTGTAAAAGGTGCCCGGTTAGAAGTGTGAAAGTCCCCGTTTAGAAGTGTAAAAGATACCCCGTTAGAACTGTGAAAGTCCCCGTTTAGACGTTTGAAAGGTGCCCGGTTAGAAGTGATAAAGTCCCCGTTTAGAAGTGTAAAAGGTGCCCGGTTAGAAGTGTGAAAGTCCCCGTTTAGAAGTGTAAAAGATGCCCCGTTAGAACTGTGAAAGTCCCCGTTTAAAAGTGTAAAAGGTCCCCGGTTAGAAGTGTGAAAGGCCCCGTTTAGAAGTGTAAAAGGTGCCCGGTTAGAAGTGTGAAAGTTCCCGTTTAGAAGTGTAAAAGGTCCCCGTTTAGAAGTGTAAAAGGTCCCCGTTGAGAAATGTGAAAGTTCCCGTTTAGAAGTGTAAAAGGTGCCCGGTTAGAAGTGTGAAAGTCCCCGTTTAGAAGTGTAAAATGTCCCCGGTTAGAAGTGTGAAGGTCCCCGTTTAGAAGGGTAAAAGGTCCCGGTTAGAAGTGTGAAAGTCCCCGTTTAGAAGTGTAAAAGTTGCCCGGTTAGAAGTGTGAAAGTCCCCGTTTAGAAGTGTAAAAGGTCCAGGGTTAGAAGTGTGAAAAACCCCGTTTAGAAGTGTAAAAGGTCCCCGGTTAGAAGTGTAAAAGGTCCCCGGTTAGAAGTGTGAAAAACCCCGTTTAGAAGTGTAAAAGGTCCCCGTTTAGAAGTGTGAAAGTCCCCGTTTAGAAGTGTAAAATGTCCCCGGTTAGAAGTGTGAAGGTCCCCGTTTAGAAGGGTAAAAGGTCCCGGTTAGAAGTGTGAAAGTCCCCGTTTAGAAGTGTAAAAGTTGCCCGGTTAGAAGTGTGAAAGTCCCCGTTTAGAAGTGTAAAAGGTCCCCGGTTAGAAGTGTGAAAGTCCCCGTTTAGAAGTGTAAAAGGTGCCCGGTTAGAAGTGTGAAAGTCCCCGTTTAGAAGTGTAAAAGGTGCCAGGTTAGATGTGTTAAAGTCCCCGTTTAGAAGTGTAAAAGGTCCCCGGTTAGAAGTGTGAAAAACCCCGTTTAGAAGTGTAAAAGGTGCCCGGTTAGAAGTGTGAAAGGTGCCCGGTTAGAAGTGTGAAGGTCCCCGTTTAGAAGGGTAAAAGGTCCCCGGTTAGAAGTGTGAAAGTCCCCGTTTAGAAGTGTAAAAGATGCCCGGTTAGAAGTGTGAAAGTCCCCGTTTAGAAGTGTAAAAGGTGCCCGGTTGGAAGTGTGAAAGTCCCCGTTTAGAAGTGTAAAAGGTCCCCGGTTAGAAGTGTGAAAGTCCCCGTTTAGAAGTGTAAAAGGTGCCCGGTTAGAAGTCTGAAAGTCCCCGTTTAGAAGTGTAAAAGGTACCCGGTTAGAAGTGTGAAAGTCCCCGTTTAGAAGTGTAAAAGGTCACCGTTGAGAAGTGTGAAAGTTCCCGTTTAGAAGTGTAAAAGGTCCCCAGTTAGAAGTGTGAAAGTCCCCGTTTAGAAGTGTAAAAGGTCCCCGGTTAGAAGTGTTAAAGTCCCCGTTTAGAAGTGTAAAAGGTCCCCGGTCAGAAGTGTGAAAGTCCCCGTTTAAAAGTGTAAAAGGTCCCCGGTTAGAAGTGTTAAAGTCCCCGTTTAGAAGTGTAAAAGGTCCCCGGTTAGAAGTGTGAAAGTCCCCGTTTAAAAGTGTAAAAGGTCCCCGGTTAGAAGTGTTAAAGTCCCCGTTTAGAAGTGTAGAAGGTCCCCGGTCAGAAGTGTGAAAGTCCCCGTTTAAAAGTGTAAAAGGTCCCCGGTTAGAAGTGTTAAAGTCCCCGTTTAGAAGTGTAAAAGGTCCCCGGTTAGAAGTGTGAAAGTCCCCGTTTAAAAGTGTAAAAGGTCCCCGGTTAGAAGTGTTAAAGTCCCCGTTTAGAAGTGTAAAAGGTCCCCGGTCAGAAGTGTGAAAGTCCCCGTTTAAAAGTGTAAAAGGTCC
The DNA here is from genome assembly GCA_026874595.1 of Sipunculus nudus. Classification (NCBI taxonomy): domain Eukaryota; kingdom Metazoa; phylum Annelida; class Sipuncula; order Golfingiida; family Sipunculidae; genus Sipunculus; species Sipunculus nudus. The sequence continues at coordinate 3,508,286 of CM049317.1, forward strand.
CCGGTTAGAAGTGTTAAAGTCCCCGTTTAGAAGTGTAAAAGGTCCCCGGTTAGAAGTGTAAAAGTCCCCGTTTAAAAGTGTAAAAGGTCCCCGTTTAGAAGTGTGAAAGTCCCCGTTTAGAAGTGTAAAAGGTCTCCGGTTAGAAGTGTGAAAGTCCCCGTTTAGAAGTGTAAAAGTTCCCCGGTTAAAAGTGTGAAAGTCCCGTTTAGAAGTGTAAAAGATCCCCGGTTAGAAGTGTAAAAGGCCCCGTTTAGAAGTGTAAAAGGTCCCCGGTTAGAAGTGTGAAAGTCCCCGTTTAGAAGTGTAAAAGGTCCCCGGTTAGAAGTGTGAAAGTCCCCGTTTAGAAGTGTAAAAGGTCACCGTTGAGAAGTGTGAAAGTTCCCGTTTAGAAGTGTAAAAGGTCCCCAGTTAGAAGTGTGAAAGTCCCCGTTTAGAAGTGTAAAAGGTCCCCGGTTAGAAGTGTTAAAGTCCCCGTTTAGAAGTGTAAAAGGTCCCCGGTCAGAAGTGTGAAAGTCCCCGTTTAAAAGTGTAAAAGGTCCCCGGTTAGAAGTGTTAAAGTCCCCGTTTAGAAGTGTAAAAGGTCCCCGGTTAGAAGTGTGAAAGTCCCCGTTTAAAAGTGTAAAAGGTCCCCGGTTAGAAGTGTTAAAGTCCCCGTTTAGAAGTGTAGAAGGTCCCCGGTCAGAAGTGTGAAAGTCCCCGTTTAAAAGTGTAAAAGGTCCCCGGTTAGAAGTGTTAAAGTCCCCGTTTAGAAGTGTAAAAGGTCCCCGGTTAGAAGTGTGAAAGTCCCCGTTTAAAAGTGTAAAAGGTCCCCGGTTAGAAGTGTTAAAGTCCCCGTTTAGAAGTGTAAAAGGTCCCCGGTCAGAAGTGTGAAAGTCCCCGTTTAAAAGTGTAAAAGGTCCCCGGTTAGAAGTGTGAAAGTCCCCGTTTAGAAGTGTAAAAGTTCCCCGGTTAAAAGTGTGAAAGTCCCGTTTAGAAGTGTAAAAGATCCCCGGTTAGAAGTGTAAAAGGCCCCGTTTAGAAGTGTAAAAGGTCCCCGGTTAGAAGTGTGAAAGTCCCCGTTTAGAAGTGTAAAAGGTCCCCGGTTAGAAGTGTGAAAAACCCCGTTTAGAAGTGTAAAAGGTCCCCGGTTAGAAGTGTGAAGGTCCCCGTTTAGAAGGGTAAAAGGTCCCCGGTTAGAAGTGTGAAAGTCCCCGTTTAGAAGTGTAAAAGGTGCCCGGTTAGAAGTGTGAAAGTCCCCGTTTAGAAGTGTAAAAGGTCCCCGGTTAGAAGTGTGAAAGTCCCCATTTAGAAGTGTAAAAGGTCCCCGTTAGAAGTGTGAAAGTCCCCGTTTAGAAGTGTAAAAGGTCCCCGGTTAGAAGTGTGAAGGTCCCCGTTTAGAAGGGTAAAAGGTCTCCGGTTAGAAGTGTGAAAGTCCCCGTTTAGAAGTGTAAAAGGTCCCCGGTTAGAAGTGCGAAAGTCCCCGTTTAGAAGTGTAAAAGGTCCCCGGTTAGAAGTGTTAAAGTCCCCGTTTAGAAGTGTAAAAGGTCCCCGGTTAGAAGTGCGAAAGTCCCCGTTTAGAAGTGTAAAAGGTCCCCGGTTAGAAGTGCGGAAGTCCCCGTTTAGAAATGTAAAAGGTCCCCGGTTAGAAGTGTGAAAGTTCCCGTTTAGAAGTGTAAAAGGTGCCCGGTTAGAAGTGTGAAAGTCCCCGTTTAGAAGTGTAAAAGGTCCCCGGTTAGAAGTGTGAAAGTCCCCGTTTTCAAGTGTAAAAGGTCCCCGGTTAGAAGTGCGAAAGCCCCCGTTTAGAAGTGTAAAAGGTCCCCGGTTAAAAGTGTGAAAGTCCCCGTTTAGAAGTGTAAAAGATGCCCCGTTAGAACTGTGAAAGTCCCCGTTTAGAAGTGTAAAATTTCCCCGGTTAGAAGGGGAAAAGCTCCCCCGTAAGAAGTATAAAAGGCTCCCGCTTAGAAGGGGAAAAGCTCCCCCGTAAGAAGAATAAAAGGCTCCCGCATTCAGAGTGTGAAATTCAATGGTTCCCGATTAGAAGTGTGAAAGTCCTCGTTTAGAAGTGTAAAAGGTCCCCGTTTAGAAGTGTAAAAGGTCCCCGGTTAGAAGTGTGAAAAACCCCGTTTAGAAGTGTAAAAGGTCCCCGGTTAGAAGTGTGAAAGTCCCCGTTTAGAAGTGTAAAAGGTGCCCGTTTAGATGTGTGAAATCCCCGTTTAGAAGTGTAAAAGGTGCCCGGTTAGAAGTGTGAAAGTCCCCGTTTAGAAGTGTAAAAGGTCCCCGGTTAGAAGTGTGAAAAACCCCGTTTAGAAGTGTAAAAGGTCCCCGGTTAGAAGTGTGAAAGTCCCCGTTTAGAAGTGTAAAAGGTCCCCGGTTAGAAGTGTGAAAGTCCCCGTTTAGAAGTGTAAAAGGTGCCCGGTTAGAAGTGTGAAAGTCCCCGTTCAGAAGTGTAAAAGGTCCCCGGTTAGAAGTGTGAAAAACCCCGTTTAGAAGTGTAAAAGGTGCCCGGTTAGAAGTGTGAAAGTCCCCGTTTAGAAGTGTAAAAGGTGCCCGTTGAGAAGTGTGAAAGTTCCCGTTTAGAAGTGTAAAAGGTGCCCGGTTAGAAGTGTGAAAGTCCCCGTTTAGAAGTGTAAAAGGTGCCCGGTTAGAAGTGTGAAAGTCCCCGTTTAGAAGTGTAAAAGGTCCCCGGTAAGAAGTGTGAAAGTCCCCGTTTAGAAGTGTAAAAGGTGCCCGGTTAGAAGTGTGAAAGTCCCCGTTTAGAAGTGTAAAAGTTGCCCGGTTAGAAGTGTGAAAGTCCCCGTTTAGAAGTGTAAAAGGTGCCCGGTTAGAAGTGTGAAAGTCCCCGTTTAGAAGTGTAAAAGGTGCCCGGTTAGAAGTGTGAAAGTCCCCGTTTAGAAGTGTAAAAGGTCCCCGTTGAGAAGTGTGAAAGTTCCCGTTTAGAAGTGTAAAAGGTGCCCGGTTAGAAGTGTGAAAGTCCCCGTTTAGAAGTGTGAAATGTCCCCGGTTAGAAGTGTGAAGGTCCCCGTTTAGAAGGGTAAAAGGTCCCGGTTAGAAGTGTGAAAGTCCCCGTTTAGAAGTGTAAAAGTTGCCCGGTTAGAAGTGTGAAAGTCCCCGTTTAGAAGTGTAAAAGGTCCAGGGTTAGAAGTGTGAAAAACCCCGTTTAGAAGTGTAAAAGGTCCCCGGTTAGAAGTGTAAAAGGTCCCCGGTTAGAAGTGTGAAAAACCCCGTTTAGAAGTGTAAAAGGTCCCCGTTTAGAAGTGTGAAAGTCCCCGTTTAGAAGTGTAAAAGGTGCCCGGTTAGAAGTGTGAAAGTCCCCGTTTAGAAGTGTAAAAGGTCCCCGGTTAGAAGTGTGAAAAACCCCGTTTAGAAGTGTAAAAGGTCCCCGGTTAGAAGTGTGAAAGTCCCCGTTTAGAAGTGTAAAAGGTCCCCGGTTAGAAGTGTGAAAGTCCCCGTTTAGAAGTGTAAAAGGTGCCCGGTTAGAAGTGTGAAAGTCCCCGTTCAGAAGTGTAAAAGGTCCCCGGTTAGAAGTGTGAAAAACCCCGTTTAGAAGTGTAAAAGGTGCCCGGTTAGAAGTGTGAAAGTCCCCGTTTAGAAGTGTAAAAGGTGCCCGTTGAGAAGTGTGAAAGTTCCCGTTTAGAAGTGTAAAAGGTGCCCGGTTAGAAGTGTGAAAGTCCCCGTTTAGAAGTGTAAAAGGTGCCCGGTTAGAAGTGTGAAAGTCCCCGTTTAGAAGTGTAAAAGGTCCCCGGTAAGAAGTGTGAAAGTCCCCGTTTAGAAGTGTAAAAGGTGCCCGGTTAGAAGTGTGAAAGTCCCCGTTTAGAAGTGTAAAAGTTGCCCGGTTAGAAGTGTGAAAGTCCCCGTTTAGAAGTGTAAAAGGTGCCCGGTTAGAAGTGTGAAAGTCCCCGTTTAGAAGTGTAAAAGGTGCCCGGTTAGAAGTGTGAAAGTCCCCGTTTAGAAGTGTAAAAGGTCCCCGTTGAGAAGTGTGAAAGTTCCCGTTTAGAAGTGTAAAAGGTGCCCGGTTAGAAGTGTGAAAGTCCCCGTTTAGAAGTGTGAAATGTCCCCGGTTAGAAGTGTGAAGGTCCCCGTTTAGAAGGGTAAAAGGTCCCGGTTAGAAGTGTGAAAGTCCCCGTTTAGAAGTGTAAAAGTTGCCCGGTTAGAAGTGTGAAAGTCCCCGTTTAGAAGTGTAAAAGGTCCAGGGTTAGAAGTGTGAAAAACCCCGTTTAGAAGTGTAAAAGGTCCCCGGTTAGAAGTGTAAAAGGTCCCCGGTTAGAAGTGTGAAAAACCCCGTTTAGAAGTGTAAAAGGTCCCCGTTTAGAAGTGTGAAAGTCCCCGTTTAGAAGTGTAAAAGGTGCCCGGTTAGAAGTGTGAAAGTCCCCGTTTAGAAGTGTAAAAGATACCCCGTTAGAACTGTGAAAGTCCCCGTTTAGACGTTTGAAAGGTGCCCGGTTAGAAGTGATAAAGTCCCCGTTTAGAAGTGTAAAAGGTGCCCGGTTAGAAGTGTGAAAGTCCCCGTTTAGAAGTGTAAAAGATGCCCCGTTAGAACTGTGAAAGTCCCCGTTTAAAAGTGTAAAAGGTCCCCGGTTAGAAGTGTGAAAGGCCCCGTTTAGAAGTGTAAAAGGTGCCCGGTTAGAAGTGTGAAAGTTCCCGTTTAGAAGTGTAAAAGGTCCCCGTTTAGAAGTGTAAAAGGTCCCCGTTGAGAAATGTGAAAGTTCCCGTTTAGAAGTGTAAAAGGTGCCCGGTTAGAAGTGTGAAAGTCCCCGTTTAGAAGTGTAAAATGTCCCCGGTTAGAAGTGTGAAGGTCCCCGTTTAGAAGGGTAAAAGGTCCCGGTTAGAAGTGTGAAAGTCCCCGTTTAGAAGTGTAAAAGTTGCCCGGTTAGAAGTGTGAAAGTCCCCGTTTAGAAGTGTAAAAGGTCCAGGGTTAGAAGTGTGAAAAACCCCGTTTAGAAGTGTAAAAGGTCCCCGGTTAGAAGTGTAAAAGGTCCCCGGTTAGAAGTGTGAAAAACCCCGTTTAGAAGTGTAAAAGGTCCCCGTTTAGAAGTGTGAAAGTCCCCGTTTAGAAGTGTAAAAGGTGCCCGGTTAGAAGTGTGAAAGTCCCCGTTTAGAAGTGTAAAAGATACCCCGTTAGAACTGTGAAAGTCCCCGTTTAGACGTTTGAAAGGTGCCCGGTTAGAAGTGATAAAGTCCCCGTTTAGAAGTGTAAAAGGTGCCCGGTTAGAAGTGTGAAAGTCCCCGTTTAGAAGTGTAAAAGATGCCCCGTTAGAACTGTGAAAGTCCCCGTTTAAAAGTGTAAAAGGTCCCCGGTTAGAAGTGTGAAAGGCCCCGTTTAGAAGTGTAAAAGGTGCCCGGTTAGAAGTGTGAAAGTTCCCGTTTAGAAGTGTAAAAGGTCCCCGGTTAGAAGTGTGAAAGTTCCCGTTTGAAGTGTAAAAGGTGCCCGGTTAGAAGTGTGAAAGTCCCCGTTTAGAAGTGTAAAAGGTGCCCGGTTAGAAGTGTGAAAGTCCCCGTTTAGAAGTGTAAAAGGTGCCCGGTTAGAAGTGTGAAAGTCCCCGTTTAGAAGTGTAAACGGTGCCTGGTTAGAAGTGTGAACGTCCCCGTTTAGAAATGTAAAAGGTCCCCAGTAAGAAGTGTGAAAAACCCCGTTTAGAAGTGTAAAAGGTCCCCGGTTAGAAGTGTGAAAGTCCCCGTTTAGAAGTGTAAAAGTTGCCCGGTTAGAAGTGTGAAAGTCCCCTATTAGAAGTGTAAAAGGTCCCCGGTTAGAAGTGTGAAGGTCCCCGTTTAGAAGGGTAAAAGGTCCCCGGTTAGAAGTGTGAAAGTCCCCGTTTAGAAGTGTAAAAGTTGCCCGGTTAGAAGTGTGAAAGTCCCCGTTTAGAAGTGTAAAAGGTGCCCGGTTAGAAGTGTGAAAGTCCCCGTTTAGAAGTGTAAAAGGTGCCCGGTTAGAAGTGTGAAAGTCCCCGTTTAGAAGTGTAAAAGGTCCCCGGTTAGAAGTGTGAAGGTCCCCGTTTAGAAGGGTAAAAGGTCCCCGGTTAGAAGTGTGAAAGTCCCCGTTTAGAAGTGTAAAAGTTGCCCGGTTAGAAGTGTTAAAGTCCCCGTTTAGAAGTGTAAAAGGTGCCCGGTTAGAAGTGTGAAAGTCCCCGTTTAGAAGTGTAAAAGGTGCCCGGTTAGAAGTGTGAAAGTCCCCGTTTAGAAGTGTAAAAGGTCCCCGGTTAGAAGTGTGAAAGTCCCCGTTTAGAAGTGTAAGAGGTCCCCGGTTAGAAGTGTGAAAGTCCCCGTTTAGAAGTGTAAAAGTTGCCCGGTTAGAAGTGTGAAAGTCCCCGTTTAGAAGTGTAAAAGGTGCCCGGTTAGAAGTGTGAAAGTCCCCGTTTAGAAGTGTAAAAGGTGCCCGGTTAGAAGTGTGAAAGTCCCCGTTTAGAAGTGTAAAAGGTCCCCGTTGAGAAGTGTGAAAGTTCCCGTTTAGAAGTGTAAAAGGTGCCCGGTTAGAAGTGTGAAAGTCCCCGTTTAGAAGTGTAAAAGGTGCCCGGTTAGAAGTGTGAAAGTCCCCGTTTAGAAGTGTAAAAGGTGCCCGGTTAGAAGTGTGAAAGTCCCCGTTTAGAAGTGTAAAAGGTCCCCGTTGAGAAGTGTGAAAGTTCCCGTTTAGAAGTGTAAAAGGTGCCCGGTTAGAAGTGTGAAAGTCCCCGTTTAGAAGTGTAAAATGTCCCCGGTTAGAAGTGTGAAGGTCCCCGTTTAGAAGGGTAAAAGGTCCCGGTTAGAAGTGTGAAAGTCCCCGTTTAGAAGTGTAAAAGTTGCCCGGTTAGAAGTGTGAAAGTCCCCGTTTAGAAGTGTAAAAGGTCCCCGGTTAGAAGTGTGAAAGTCCCCGTTTAGAAGTGTAAAAGGTGCCCGGTTAGAAGTGTGAAAGTCCCCGTTTAGAAGTGTAAAAGGTCCCCGTTGAAAAGTGTGAAAGTTCCCGTTTAGAAGTGTAAAAGGGCACAGGTTAGAAGTGTGAAGGTCCCCGTTTAGAAGGGTAAAAGGTCCCCGGTTAGAAGTGTGAAAGTCCCCGTTTAGAAGTGTAAAAGTTGCCCGGTTAGAAGTGTGAAAGTCCCCGTTTAGAAGTGTAAAAGGTCCCCGGTTAGAAGTGTGAAAGTCCCCGTTTAGAAGTGTAAAAGGTGCCCGGTTTGATGTGTTAAAGTCCCCGTTTAGAAGTGTAAAAGGTCCCCGGTTAGAAGTGTGAAAAACCCCGTTTAGAAGTGTAAAAGGTGCCCGGTTAGAAGTGTGAAAGGTGCCCGGTTAGAAGTGTGAAGGTCCCCGTTTAGAAGGGTAAAAGGTCCCCGGTTAGAAGTGTGAAAGTCCCCGTTTAGAAGTGTAAAAGATGCCCGGTTAGAAGTGTGAAAGTCCCCGTTTAGAAGTGTAAAAGGTGCCCGGTTGGAAGTGTGAAAGTCCCCGTTTAGAAGTGTAAAAGGTCCCCGGTTAGAAGTGTGAAAGTCCCCGTTTAGAAGTGTAAAAGGTCCCCGGTTAGAAGTGTGAAAGTCCCCGTTTAGAAGTGTAAAAGGTGCCCGGTTAGAAGTCTGAAAGTCCCCGTTTAGAAGTGTAAAAGGTACCCGGTTAGAAGTGTGAAAGTCCCCGTTTAGAAGTGTAAAAGGTCACCGTTGAGAAGTGTGAAAGTTCCCGTTTAGAAGTGTAAAAGGTCCCCAGTTAGAAGTGTGAAAGTCCCCGTTTAGAAGTGTAAAAGGTCCCCGGTTAGAAGTGTTAAAGTCCCCGTTTAGAAGTGTGAAGGTCCCCGTTTAGAAGGGTAAAAGGTCCCCGGTTAGAAGTGTGAAAGTCCCCGTTTAGAAGTGTAAAAGTTGCCCGGTTAGAAGTGTGAAAGTCCCCGTTTAGAAGTGTAAAAGGTGCCCGGTTAGAAGTGTGAAAGTCCCCGTTTAGAAGTGTAAACGGTGCCCGGTTAGAAGTGTGAAAGTCCCCGTTTAGAAGTGTAAACGGTGCCCGGTTAGAAGTGTGAAAGTCCCCGTTTAGAAGTGTAAAAGGTCCCCGGTTAGAAGTGTGAAGGTCCCCGTTTAGAAGGGTAAAAGGTCCCCGGTTAGAAGTGTGAAAGTCCCCGTTTAGAAGTGTAAAAGTTGCCCGGTTAGAAGTGTGAAAGTCCCCGTTTAGAAGTGTAAAAGTTGCCCGGTTAGAAGTGTGAAAGTCCCCGTTTAGAAGTGTAAAAGGTGCCCGGTTAGAAGTGTGAAAGTCCCCGTTTAGAAGTGTAAAAGGTCCCCGGTTAGAAGTGTGAAAGTCCCCGTTTAGAGGTGTAAAAGGTCCCCGGTTAGAAGTGTGAAAGTCCCCGTTTAGAAGTGTAAAAGTTGCCCGGTTAGAAGTGTGAAAGTCCCCGTTTAGAAGTATAAAAGGTGCCCGGTTAGAAGTGTGAAAGTCCCCGTTTAGAAGTGTAAAAGGTGCCCGGTTAGAAGTGTGAAAGTCCCCGTTTAGAAGTGTAAAAGGTCCCCGTTGAGAAGTGTGAAAGTTCCCGTTTAGAAGTGTAAAAGGTGCCCGGTTAGAAGTGTGAAAGTCCCCGTTTAGAAGTGTAAAAGGTGCCCGGTTAGAAGTGTGAAAGTCCCCGTTTAGAAGTGTAAAAGGTTCCCGGTTAGAAGTTTGAAAGTCCCCGTTTAGAAGTGTAAAAGGTCCCCGTTGAGAAGTGTGAAAGTTCCCGTTTAGAAGTGTAAAAGGTGCCCGGTTAGAAGTGTGAAAGTCCCCGTTTAGAAGTGTAAAATGTCCCCGGTTAGAAGTGTGAAGGTCCCCGTTTAGAAGGGTAAAAGGTCCCGGTTAGAAGTGTGAAAGTCCCCGTTTAGAAGTGTAAAAGTTGCCCGGTTAGAAGTGTGAAAGTCCCCGTTTAGAAGTGTAAAAGGTCCCCGGTTAGAAGTGTGAAAGTCCCCGTTTAGAAGTGTAAAAGGTGCCCGGTTAGAAGTGTGAAAGTCCCCGTTTAGAAGTGTAAAAGGTCCCCGTTGAGAAGTGTGAAAGTTCCCGTTTAGAAGTGTAAAAGGGCACAGGTTAGAAGTGTGAAGGTCCCCGTTTAGAAGGGTAAAAGGTCCCCGGTTAGAAGTGTGAAAGTCCCCGTTTAGAAGTGTAAAAGTTGCCCGGTTAGAAGTGTGAAAGTCCCCGTTTAGAAGTGTAAAAGGTCCCTGGTTAGAAGTGTGAAAGTCCCCGTTTAGAAGTGTAAAAGGTGCCAGGTTAGATGTGTTAAAGTCCCCGTTTAGAAGTGTAAAAGGTCCCCGGTTAGAAGTGTGAAAAACCCCGTTTAGAAGTGTAAAAGGTGCCCGGTTAGAAGTGTGAAAGGTGCCCGGTTAGAAGTGTGAAGGTCCCCGTTTAGAAGGGTAAAAGGTCCCCGGTTAGAAGTGTGAAAGTCCCCGTTTAGAAGTGTAAAAGATGCCCGGTTAGAAGTGTGAAAGTCCCCGTTTAGAAGTGTAAAAGGTGCCCGGTTGGAAGTGTGAAAGTCCCCGTTTAGAAGTGTAAAAGGTCCCCGGTTAGAAGTGTGAAAGTCCCCGTTTAGAAGTGTAAAAGGTGCCCGGTTAGAAGTCTGAAAGTCCCCGTTTAGAAGTGTAAAAGGTACCCGGTTAGAAGTGTGAAAGTCCCCGTTTAGAAGTGTAAAAGGTCACCGTTGAGAAGTGTGAAAGTTCCCGTTTAGAAGTGTAAAAGGTCCCCAGTTAGAAGTGTGAAAGTCCCCGTTTAGAAGTGTAAAAGGTCCCCGGTTAGAAGTGTTAAAGTCCCCGTTTAGAAGTGTAAAAGGTCCCCGGTCAGAAGTGTGAAAGTCCCCGTTTAAAAGTGTAAAAGGTCCCCGGTTAGAAGTGTTAAAGTCCCCGTTTAGAAGTGTAAAAGGTCCCCGGTTAGAAGTGTGAAAGTCCCCGTTTAAAAGTGTAAAAGGTCCCCGGTTAGAAGTGTTAAAGTCCCCGTTTAGAAGTGTAGAAGGTCCCCGGTCAGAAGTGTGAAAGTCCCCGTTTAAAAGTGTAAAAGGTCCCCGGTTAGAAGTGTTAAAGTCCCCGTTTAGAAGTGTAAAAGGTCCCCGGTTAGAAGTGTGAAAGTCCCCGTTTAAAAGTGTAAAAGGTCCCCGGTTAGAAGTGTTAAAGTCCCCGTTTAGAAGTGTAAAAGGTCCCCGGTCAGAAGTGTGAAAGTCCCCGTTTAAAAGTGTAAAAGGTCCCCGGTTAGAAGTGTTAAAGTCCCCGTTTAGAAGTGTAAAAGGTCCCCGGTTAGAAGTGTAAAAGTCCCCGTTTAAAAGTGTAAAAGGTCCCCGTTTAGAAGTGTGAAAGTCCCCGTTTAGAAGTGTAAAAGGTCTCCGGTTAGAAGTGTGAAAGTCCCCGTTTAGAAGTGTAAAAGTTCCCCGGTTAAAAGTGTGAAAGTCCCGTTTAGAAGTGTAAAAGATCCCCGGTTAGAAGTGTAAAAGGCCCCGTTTAGAAGTGTAAAAGGTCCCCGGTTAGAAGTGTGAAAGTCCCCGTTTAGAAGTGTAAAAGGTCCCCGGTTAGAAGTGTGAAAAACCCCGTTTAGAAGTGTAAAAGGTCCCCGGTTAGAAGTGTGAAGGTCCCCGTTTAGAAGGGTAAAAGGTCCCCGGTTAGAAGTGTGAAAGTCCCCGTTTAGAAGTGTAAAAGGTGCCCGGTTAGAAGTGTGAAAGTCCCCGTTTAGAAGTGTAAAAGGTCCCCGGTAAGAAGTGTGAAAGTCCCCATTTAGAAGTGTAAAAGGTCCCCGTTAGAAGTGTGAAAGTCCCCGTTTAGAAGTGTAAAAGGTCCCCGGTTAGAAGTGTGAAGGTCCCCGTTTAGAAGGGTAAAAGGTCTCCGGTTAGAAGTGTGAAAGTCCCCGTTTAGAAGTGTAAAAGGTCCCCGGTTAGAAGTGCGAAAGTCCCCGTTTAGAAGTGTAAAAGGTCCCCGGTTAGAAGTGTTAAAGTCCCCGTTTAGAAGTGTAAAAGGTCCCCGGTTAGAAGTGCCAAAGTCCCCGTTTAGAAGTGTAAAAGGTCCCCGGTTAGAAGTGCGGAAGTCCCCGTTTAGAAATGTAAAAGGTCCCCGGTTAGAAGTGTGAAAGTTCCCGTTTAGAAGTGTAAAAGGTGCCCGGTTAGAAGTGTGAAAGTCCCCGTTTAGAAGTGTAAAAGGTCCCCGGTTAGAAGTGTGAAAGTCCCCGTTTTCAAGTGTAAAAGGTCCCCGGTTAGAAGTGCGAAAGCCCCCGTTTAGAAGTGTAAAAGGTCCCCGGTTAAAAGTGTGAAAGTCCCCGTTTAGAAGTGTAAAAGATGCCCCGTTAGAACTGTGAAAGTCCCCGTTTAGAAGTGTAAAATTTCCCCGGTTAGAAGGGGAAAAGCTCCCCCGTAAGAAGTATAAAAGGCTCCCGCTTAGAAGGGGAAAAGCTCCCCCGTAAGAAGAATAAAAGGCTCCCGCATTCAGAGTGTGAAATTCAATGGTTCCCGATTAGAAGTGTGAAAGTCCTCGTTTAGAAGTGTAAAAGGTCCCCGTTTAGAAGTGTAAAAGGTCCCCGGTTAGAAGTGTGAAAAACCCCGTTTAGAAGTGTAAAAGGTCCCCGGTTAGAAGTGTGAAAGTCCCCGTTTAGAAGTGTAAAAGGTGCCCGTTTAGAAGTGTGAAATCCCCGTTTAGAAGTGTAAAAGGTGCCCGGTTAGAAGTGTGAAAGTCCCCGTTTAGAAGTGTAAAAGGTCCCCGGTTAGAAGTGTGAAAAACCCCGTTTAGAAGTGTAAAAGGTCCCCGGTTAGAAGTGTGAAAGTCCCCGTTTAGAAGTGTAAAAGGTCCCCGGTTAGAAGTGTGAAAGTCCCCGTTTAGAAGTGTAAAAGGTGCCCGGTTAGAAGTGTGAAAGTCCCCGTTCAGAAGTGTAAAAGGTCCCCGGTTAGAAGTGTGAAAAACCCCGTTTAGAAGTGTAAAAGGTGCCCGGTTAGAAGTGTGAAAGTCCCCGTTTAGAAGTGTAAAAGGTGCCCGTTGAGAAGTGTGAAAGTTCCCGTTTAGAAGTGTAAAAGGTGCCCGGTTAGAAGTGTGAAAGTCCCCGTTTAGAAGTGTAAAAGGACCCCGGTTAGAAGTGTGAAAGTCCCCGTTCAGAAGTGTAAAAGGTGCCCGGTTAGAAGTGTGAAAGTCCCCGTTTAGAAGTGTAAAAGGTCCCCGGTTAGAAGTGTGAAAGTTCCCGTTTGAAGTGTAAAAGGTGCCCGGTTAGAAGTGTGAAAGTCCCCGTTTAGAAGTGTAAAAGGTGCCCAGTTAGAAGTGTGAAAGTCCCCGTTTAGAAGTGTAAAAGGTGCCCGGTTAGAAGTGTGAAAGTCCCCGTTTAGAAGTGTAAAAGGTGCCCGGTTAGAAGTGTGAAAGTCCCCGTTTAGAAGTGTAAAAGGTCCCCGGTTAGAAGTGTGAAAAACCCCGTTTAGAAGTGTAAAAGGTCCCCGGTTAGAAGTGTGAAAGTCCCCGTTTAGAAGTGTAAAAGGTGCCCGGTTAGAAGTGTGAAAGTCCCCGTTTAGAAGTGTAAAAGGTCCCCGGTTAGAAGTGTGAAGGTCCCCGTTTAGAAGGGTAAAAGGTCCCCGGTTAGAAGTGCGAAAGTCCCCGTTTAGAAGTGTAAAAGTTGCCCGGTTAGAAGTGTGAAAGTCCCCCTTTAGAAGTGTAAAAGGTGCCCGGTTAGAAGTGTGAAAGTCCCCGTTTAGAAGTGTAAATGGTGCCCGGTTAGAAGTGTGAAAGTCCCCGTTTAGAAGTGTAAAAGGTCCCCGTTGAGAAGTGTGAAAGTTCCCTTTTAGAAGTGTAAAAGGTGGCCGGTTAGAAGTGTGAAAGTCCCCGTTTAGAAGTGTAAAAGGTGCCCGGTTAGAAGTGTGAAAGTCCCCGTTTAGAAGTGTAAAAGGTGCCCGGTTAGAAGTGTGAAAGTCCCCGTTTAGAAGTGTAAAAGGTCCCCGTTGAGAAGTGTGAAAGTTCCCGTTTAGAAGTGTAAAAGGTCCCCGGTTAGAAGTGTGAAAGTCCCCGTTTAGAAGTGTAAAATGTCCCCGGTTAGAATTGTGAAGGTCCCCGTTTAGAAGGGTAAAAGGTGCCCGGTTAGAAGTGTGAAAGTCCCCGTTTAGAAGTGTAAAAGTTGCCCGGTTAGAAGTGTGAAAGTCCCCGTTTAGAAGTGTAAAAGGTCCCCGGTTAGAAGTGTGAAAGTCCCCGTTTAGAAGTGTAAAAGGTGCCCGGTTAGAAGTGTGAAAGTCCCCGTTTAGAAGTGTAAAAGGTCCCCGTTGAGAAGTGTGAAAGTCCCCGTTTAGAAGTGTAAAAGATGTCCCGTTAGAACTGTGAAAGTCCCCGTTTAGAAGTGTAAAATTTCCCCGGTTAGAAGGGGAAAAGCTACCCCGTAAGAAGTATAAAAGGCTCCCGCATTCAGAGTGTGAAATTCAATGGTTCCCGATTAGAAGTGTGAAAGTCCCCGTTTAGAAGTGTAAAAGGTCCCCGTTTAGAAGTGTAAAAGGTCCCCGGTTAGAAGTGTGAAAAACCCCGTTTAGAAGTGTAAAAGGGCCCCGGTTAGAAGTGTGAAAGTCCCCGTTTAGAAGTGTAAAAGGTCCCCGGTTAGAAGTGTGAAAGTCCCCGTTTAGAAGTGTAAAATGTCCCCGGTTAGAAGTGTGAAGGTCCCCGTTTAGAATGGTAAAAGGTGCCAGGTTAGAAGTGTGAAAGTCCCCGTTTAGAAGTGTAAAAGTTGCCCGGTTAGAAGTGTGAAAGTCCCCGTTTAGAAGTGTAAAAGGTGCCCGGTTAGAAGTGTGAAAGTCCCCGTTTAGAAGTGTAAAAGGTCCCCGGTTAGAAGTGTGAAAGTCCCCGTTTAGAAGTGTAAAAGGTCCCCGGTTAGAAGTGTGAAAGTCCCCGTTTAGAAGTGTAAAAGTTGCCCGGTTAGAAGTGTGAAAGTCCCCGTTTAGAAGTATAAAAGGTGCCCGGTTAGAAGTGTGAAAGTCCCCGTTTAGAAGTGTAAAAGGTGCCCGGTTAGAAGTGTGAAAGTCCCCGTTTAGAAGTGTAAAAGGTCCCCGTTGAGAAGTGTGAAAGTTCCCGTTTAGAAGTGTAAAAGGTGCCCGGTTAGAAGTGTGAAAGTCCCCGTTTAGAAGTGTAAAAGGTGCCCGGTTAGAAGTGTGAAAGTCCCCGTTTAGAAGTGTAAAAGGTTCCCGGTTAGAAGTGTGAAAGTCCCCGTTTAGAAGTGTAAAAGGTCCCCGTTGAGAAGTGTGAAAGTTCCCGTTTAGAAGTGTAAAAGGTGCCCGGTTAGAAGTGTGAAAGTCCCCGTTTAGAAGTGTAAAATGTCCCCGGTTAGAAGTGTGAAGGTCCCCGTTTAGAAGGGTAAAAGGTCCCGGTTAGAAGTGTGAAAGTCCCCGTTTAGAAGTGTAAAAGTTGCCCGGTTAGAAGTGTGAAAGTCCCCGTTTAGAAGTGTAAAAGGTCCCCGGTTAGAAGTGTGAAAGTCCCCGTTTAGAAGTGTAAAAGGTGCCCGGTTAGAAGTGTGAAAGTCCCCGTTTAGAAGTGTAAAAGGTCCCCGTTGAGAAGTGTGAAAGTTCCCGTTTAGAAGTGTAAAAGGGCACAGGTTAGAAGTGTGAAGGTCCCCGTTTAGAAGGGTAAAAGGTCCCCGGTTAGAAGTGTGAAAGTCCCCGTTTAGAAGTGTAAAAGTTGCCCGGTTAGAAGTGTGAAAGTCCCCGTTTAGAAGTGTAAAAGGTCCCTGGTTAGAAGTGTGAAAGTCCCCGTTTAGAAGTGTAAAAGGTGCCAGGTTAGATGTGTTAAAGTCCCCGTTTAGAAGTGTAAAAGGTCCCCGGTTAGAAGTGTGAAAAACCCCGTTTAGAAGTGTAAAAGGTGCCCGGTTAGAAGTGTGAAAGGTGCCCGGTTAGAAGTGTGAAGGTCCCCGTTTAGAAGGGTAAAAGGTCCCCGGTTAGAAGTGTGAAAGTCCCCGTTTAGAAGTGTAAAAGATGCCCGGTTAGAAGTGTGAAAGTCCCCGTTTAGAAGTGTAAAAGGTGCCCGGTTGGAAGTGTGAAAGTCCCCGTTTAGAAGTGTAAAAGGTCCCCGGTTAGAAGTGTGAAAGTCCCCGTTTAGAAGTGTAAAAGGTACCCGGTTAGAAGTGTGAAAGTCCCCGTTTAGAAGTGTAAAAGGTCACCGTTGAGAAGTGTGAAAGTTCCCGTTTAGAAGTGTAAAAGGTCCCCAGTTAGAAGTGTGAAAGTCCCCGTTTAGAAGTGTAAAAGGTCCCCGGTTAGAAGTGTTAAAGTCCCCGTTTAGAAGTGTAAAAGGTCCCCGGTCAGAAGTGTGAAAGTCCCCGTTTAGAAGTGTAAAAGGTGCCCAGTTAGAAGTGTGAAAGTCCCCGTTTAGAAGTGTAAAAGGTACCCGGTTAGAAGTGTGAAAGTCCCCGTTTAGAAGTGTAAAAGGTCCCCGGTTAGAAGTGTGAAAGTCCCCGTTTAGAAGTGTAAAAGGTGCCCGGTTAGAAGTGTGAAAGTCCCCGTTCAGAAGTGTAAAAGGTCCCCGGTTAGAAGTGTGAAAAACCCCGTTTAGAAGTGTAAAAGGTGCCCGCTTAGAAGTGTGAAAGTCCCCGTTTAGAAGTGTAAAAGGTGCCCGTTGAGAAGTGTGAAAGTTCACGTTTAGAAGTGTAAAAGGTGCCCGGTTAGAAGTGTGAAAGTCCCCGTTTAGAAGTGTAAAAGGACCCCGGTTAGAAGTGTGAAAGTCCCCGTTTAGAAGTGTAAAAGGTGCCCGGTTAGAAGTGTGAAAGTCCCCGTTTAGAAGTGTAAAAGGTCCCCGGTTAGAAGTGTGAAAGTTCCCGTTTGAAGTGTAAAAGGTGCCCGGTTAGAAGTGTGAAAGTCCCCGTTTAGAAGTGTAAAAGGTGCCCAGTTAGAAGTGTGAAAGTCCCCGTTTAGAAGTGTAAAAGGTGCCCGGTTAGAAGTGTGAAAGTCCCCGTTTAGAAGTGTAAAAGGTGCCCGGTTAGAAGTGTGAAAGTCCCCGTTTAGAAGTGTAAAAGGTCCCCGGTTAGAAGTGTGAAAAACCCCGTTTAGAAGTGTAAAAGGTCCCCGGTTAGAAGTGTGAAAGTCCCCGTTTAGAAGTGTAAAAGGTGCCCGGTTAGAAGTGTGAAAGTCCCCGTTTAGAAGTGTAAAAGGTCCCCGGTTAGAAGTGTGAAGGTCCCCGTTTAGAAGGGTAAAAGGTCCCCGGTTAGAAGTGCGAAAGTCCCCGTTTAGAAGTGTAAAAGTTGCCCGGTTAGAAGTGTGAAAGTCCCCCTTTAGAAGTGTAAAAGGTGCCCGGTTAGAAGTGTGAAAGTCCCCGTTTAGAAGTGTAAATGGTGCCCGGTTAGAAGTGTGAAAGTCCCCGTTTAGAAGTGTAAAAGGTCCCCGTTGAGAAGTGTGAAAGTTCCCTTTTAGAAGTGTAAAAGGTGGCCGGTTAGAAGTGTGAAAGTCCCCGTTTAGAAGTGTAAAAGGTGCCCGGTTAGAAGTGTGAAAGTCCCCGTTTAGAAGTGTAAAAGGTGCCCGGTTAGAAGTGTGAAAGTCCCCGTTTAGAAGTGTAAAAGGTCCCCGTTGAGAAGTGTGAAAGTTCCCGTTTAGAAGTGTAAAAGGTCCCCGGTTAGAAGTGTGAAAGTCCCCGTTTAGAAGTGTAAAATGTCCCCGGTTAGAAGTGTGAAGGTCCCCGTTTAGAAGGGTAAAAGGTGCCCGGTTAGAAGTGTGAAAGTCCCCGTTTAGAAGTGTAAAAGTTGCCCGGTTAGAAGTGTGAAAGTCCCCGTTTAGAAGTGTAAAAGGTCCCCGGTTAGAAGTGTGAAAGTCCCCGTTTAGAAGTGTAAAAGGTGCCCGGTTAGAAGTGTGAAAGTCCCCGTTTAGAAGTGTAAAAGGTCCCCGTTGAGAAGTGTGAAAGTCCCCGTTTAGAAGTGTAAAAGATGTCCCGTTAGAACTGTGAAAGTCCCCGTTTAGAAGTGTAAAATTTCCCCGGTTAGAAGGGGAAAAGCTACCCCGTAAGAAGTATAAAAGGCTCCCGCATTCAGAGTGTGAAATTCAATGGTTCCCGATTAGAAGTGTGAAAGTCCCCGTTTAGAAGTGTAAAAGGTCCCCGTTTAGAAGTGTAAAAGGTCCCCGGTTAGAAGTGTGAAAAACCCCGTTTAGAAGTGTAAAAGGGCCCCGGTTAGAAGTGTGAAAGTCCCCGTTTAGAAGTGTAAAAGGTCCCCGGTTAGAAGTGTGAAAGTCCCCGTTTAGAAGTGTAAAATGTCCCCGGTTAGAAGTGTGAAGGTCCCCGTTTAGAATGGTAAAAGGTGCCAGGTTAGAAGTGTGAAAGTCCCCGTTTAGAAGTGTAAAAGTTGCCCGGTTAGAAGTGTGAAAGTCCCCGTTTAGAAGTGTAAAAGGTGCCCGGTTAGAAGTGTGAAAGTCCCCGTTTAGAAGTGTAAAAGGTCCCCGGTTAGAAGTGTGAAAGTCCCCGTTTAGAAGTGTAAAAGGTCCCCGGTTAGAAGTGTGAAAGTCCCCGTTTAGAAGTGTAAAAGTTGCCCGGTTAGAAGTGTGAAAGTCCCCGTTTAGAAGTATAAAAGGTGCCCGGTTAGAAGTGTGAAAGTCCCCGTTTAGAAGTGTAAAAGGTGCCCGGTTAGAAGTGTGAAAGTCCCCGTTTAGAAGTGTAAAAGGTCCCCGTTGAGAAGTGTGAAAGTTCCCGTTTAGAAGTGTAAAAGGTGCCCGGTTAGAAGTGTGAAAGTCCCCGTTTAGAAGTGTAAAAGGTGCCCGGTTAGAAGTGTGAAAGTCCCCGTTTAGAAGTGTAAAAGGTTCCCGGTTAGAAGTGTGAAAGTCCCCGTTTAGAAGTGTAAAAGGTCCCCGTTGAGAAGTGTGAAAGTTCCCGTTTAGAAGTGTAAAAGGTGCCCGGTTAGAAGTGTGAAAGTCCCCGTTTAGAAGTGTAAAATGTCCCCGGTTAGAAGTGTGAAGGTCCCCGTTTAGAAGGGTAAAAGGTCCCGGTTAGAAGTGTGAAAGTCCCCGTTTAGAAGTGTAAAAGTTGCCCGGTTAGAAGTGTGAAAGTCCCCGTTTAGAAGTGTAAAAGGTCCCCGGTTAGAAGTGTGAAAGTCCCCGTTTAGAAGTGTAAAAGGTGCCCGGTTAGAAGTGTGAAAGTCCCCGTTTAGAAGTGTAAAAGGTCCCCGTTGAGAAGTGTGAAAGTTCCCGTTTAGAAGTGTAAAAGGGCACAGGTTAGAAGTGTGAAGGTCCCCGTTTAGAAGGGTAAAAGGTCCCCGGTTAGAAGTGTGAAAGTCCCCGTTTAGAAGTGTAAAAGTTGCCCGGTTAGAAGTGTGAAAGTCCCCGTTTAGAAGTGTAAAAGGTCCCTGGTTAGAAGTGTGAAAGTCCCCGTTTAGAAGTGTAAAAGGTGCCAGGTTAGATGTGTTAAAGTCCCCGTTTAGAAGTGTAAAAGGTCCCCGGTTAGAAGTGTGAAAAACCCCGTTTAGAAGTGTAAAAGGTGCCCGGTTAGAAGTGTGAAAGGTGCCCGGTTAGAAGTGTGAAGGTCCCCGTTTAGAAGGGTAAAAGGTCCCCGGTTAGAAGTGTGAAAGTCCCCGTTTAGAAGTGTAAAAGATGCCCGGTTAGAAGTGTGAAAGTCCCCGTTTAGAAGTGTAAAAGGTGCCCGGTTGGAAGTGTGAAAGTCCCCGTTTAGAAGTGTAAAAGGTCCCCGGTTAGAAGTGTGAAAGTCCCCGTTTAGAAGTGTAAAAGGTGCCCGGTTAGAAGTCTGAAAGTCCCCGTTTAGAAGTGTAAAAGGTACCCGGTTAGAAGTGTGAAAGTCCCCGTTTAGAAGTGTAAAAGGTCACCGTTGAGAAGTGTGAAAGTTCCCGTTTAGAAGTGTAAAAGGTCCCCAGTTAGAAGTGTGAAAGTCCCCGTTTAGAAGTGTAAAAGGTCCCCGGTTAGAAGTGTTAAAGTCCCCGTTTAGAAGTGTAAAAGGTCCCCGGTCAGAAGTGTGAAAGTCCCCGTTTAAAAGTGTAAAAGGTCCCCGGTTAGAAGTGTTAAAGTCCCCGTTTAGAAGTGTAAAAGGTCCCCGGTTAGAAGTGTGAAAGTCCCCGTTTAAAAGTGTAAAAGGTCCCCGGTTAGAAGTGTTAAAGTCCCCGTTTAGAAGTGTAGAAGGTCCCCGGTCAGAAGTGTGAAAGTCCCCGTTTAAAAGTGTAAAAGGTCCCCGGTTAGAAGTGTTAAAGTCCCCGTTTAGAAGTGTAAAAGGTCCCCGGTTAGAAGTGTGAAAGTCCCCGTTTAAAAGTGTAAAAGGTCCCCGGTTAGAAGTGTTAAAGTCCCCGTTTAGAAGTGTAAAAGGTCCCCGGTCAGAAGTGTGAAAGTCCCCGTTTTAAAGTGTAAAAGGTCCCCGGTTAGAAGTGTTAAAGTCCCCGTTTAGAAGTGTAAAAGGTCCCCGGTTAGAAGTGTAAAAGTCCCCGTTTAAAAGTGTAAAAGGTCCCCGTTTAGAAGTGTGAAAGTCCCCGTTTAGAAGTGTAAAAGGTCTCCGGTTAGAAGTGTGAAAGTCCCCGTTTAGAAGTGTAAAAGTTCCCCGGTTAAAAGTGTGAAAGTCCCGTTTAGAAGTGTAAAAGATCCCCGGTTAGAAGTGTAAAAGGCCCCGTTTAGAAGTGTAAAAGGTCCCCGGTTAGAAGTGTGAAAGTCCCCGTTTAGAAGTGTAAAAGGTCCCCGGTTAGAAGTGTGAAAAACCCCGTTTAGAAGTGTAAAAGGTCCCCGGTTAGAAGTGTGAAGGTCCCCGTT
Organism: Sipunculus nudus; assembly: GCA_026874595.1. Taxonomy (NCBI): domain Eukaryota; kingdom Metazoa; phylum Annelida; class Sipuncula; order Golfingiida; family Sipunculidae; genus Sipunculus; species Sipunculus nudus. The sequence goes on from CM049317.1 coordinate 3,527,844, forward strand.
TAGAAGGGTAAAAGGTCCCCGGTTAGAAGTGTGAAAGTCCCCGTTTAGAAGTGTAAAAGGTGCCCGGTTAGAAGTGTGAAAGTCCCCGTTTAGAAGTGTAAAAGGTCCCCGGTTAGAAGTGTGAAAGTCCCCATTTAGAAGTGTAAAAGGTCCCCGTTAGAAGTGTGAAAGTCCCCGTTTAGAAGTGTAAAAGGTCCCCGGTTAGAAGTGTGAAGGTCCCCGTTTAGAAGGGTAAAAGGTCTCCGGTTAGAAGTGTGAAAGTCCCCGTTTAGAAGTGTAAAAGGTCCCCGGTTAGAAGTGCGAAAGTCCCCGTTTAGAAGTGTAAAAGGTCCCCGGTTAGAAGTGTTAAAGTCCCCGTTTAGAAGTGTAAAAGGTCCCCGGTTAGAAGTGCGAAAGTCCCCGTTTAGAAGTGTAAAAGGTCCCCGGTTAGAAGTGCGGAAGTCCCCGTTTAGAAATGTAAAAGGTCCCCGGTTAGAAGTGTGAAAGTTCCCGTTTAGAAGTGTAAAAGGTGCCCGGTTAGAAGTGTGAAAGTCCCCGTTTAGAAGTGTAAAAGGTCCCCGGTTAGAAGTGTGAAAGTCCCCGTTTTCAAGTGTAAAAGGTCCCCGGTTAGAAGTGCGAAAGCCCCCGTTTAGAAGTGTAAAAGGTCCCCGGTTAAAAGTGTGAAAGTCCCCGTTTAAAAGTGTAAAAGATGCCCCGTTAGAACTGTGAAAGTCCCCGTTTAGAAGTGTAAAATTTCCCCGGTTAGAAGGGGAAAAGCTCCCCCGTAAGAAGTATAAAAGGCTCCCGCTTAGAAGGGGAAAAGCTCCCCCGTAAGAAGAATAAAAGGCTCCCGCATTCAGAGTGTGAAATTCAATGGTTCCCGATTAGAAGTGTGAAAGTCCTCGTTTAGAAGTGTAAAAGGTCCCCGTTTAGAAGTGTAAAAGGTCCCCGGTTAGAAGTGTGAAAAACCCCGTTTAGAAGTGTAAAAGGTCCCCGGTTAGAAGTGTGAAAGTCCCCGTTTAGAAGTGTAAAAGGTGCCCGTTTAGAAGTGTGAAATCCCCGTTTAGAAGTGTAAAAGGTGCCCGGTTAGAAGTGTGAAAGTCCCCGTTTAGAAGTGTAAAAGGTCCCCGGTTAGAAGTGTGAAAAACCCCGTTTAGAAGTGTAAAAGGTCCCCGGTTAGAAGTGTGAAAGTCCCCGTTTAGAAGTGTAAAAGGTCCCCGGTTAGAAGTGTGAAAGTCCCCGTTTAGAAGTGTAAAAGGTGCCCGGTTAGAAGTGTGAAAGTCCCCGTTCAGAAGTGTAAAAGGTCCCCGGTTAGAAGTGTGAAAAACCCCGTTTAGAAGTGTAAAAGGTGCCCGGTTAGAAGTGTGAAAGTCCCCGTTTAGAAGTGTAAAAGGTGCCCGTTGAGAAGTGTGAAAGTTCCCGTTTAGAAGTGTAAAAGGTGCCCGGTTAGAAGTGTGAAAGTCCCCGTTTAGAAGTGTAAAAGGACCCCGGTTAGAAGTGTGAAAGTCCCCGTTTAGAAGTGTAAAAGGTGCCCGGTTAGAAGTGTGAAAGTCCCCGTTTAGAAGTGTAAAAGGTCCCCGGTTAGAAGTGTGAAAGTTCCCGTTTGAAGTGTAAAAGGTGCCCGGTTAGAAGTGTGAAAGTCCCCGTTTAGAAGTGTAAAAGGTGCCCGGTTAGAAGTGTGAAAGTCCCCGTTTAGAAGTGTAAAAGGTGCCCGGTTAGAAGTGTGAAAGTCCCCGTTTAGAAGTGTAAAAGGTGCCCGGTTAGAAGTGTGAAAGTCCCCGTTTAGAAGTGTAAAAGGTCCCCGGTTAGAAGTGTGAAAAACCCCGTTTAGAAGTGTAAAAGGTCCCCGGTTAGAAGTGTGAAAGTCCCCGTTTAGAAGTGTAAAAGGTGCCCGGTTAGAAGTGTGAAAGTCCCCGTTTAGAAGTGTAAAAGGTCCCCGGTTAGAAGTGTGAAGGTCCCCGTTTAGAAGGGTAAAAGGTCCCCGGTTAGAAGTGCGAAATTCCCCGTTTAGAAGTGTAAAAGTTGCCCGGTTAGAAGTGTGAAAGTCCCCGTTTAGAAGTGTAAAAGGTCCCCGGTTAGAAGTGTGAAAGTCCCCGTTTAGAAGTGTAAAAGGTGCCCGGTTAGAAGTGTGAAAGTCCCCGTTTAGAAGTGTAAAAGGTCCCCGTTGAGAAGTGTGAAAGTCCCCGTTTAGAAGTGTAAAAGATGTCCCGTTAGAACTGTGAAAGTCCCCGTTTAGAAGTGTAAAATTTCCCCGGTTAGAAGGGGAAAAGCTACCCCGTAAGAAGTATAAAAGGCTCCCGCATTCAGAGTGTGAAATTCAATGGTTCCCGATTAGAAGTGTGAAAGTCCCCGTTTAGAAGTGTAAAAGGTCCCCGTTTAGAAGTGTAAAAGGTCCCCAGTTAGAAGTGTGAAAAACCCCGTTTAGAAGTGTAAAAGGGCCCCGGTTAGAAGTGTGAAAGTCCCCGTTTAGAAGTGTAAAAGGTCCCCGGTTAGAAGTGTGAAAGTCCCCGTTTAGAAGTGTAAAATGTCCCCGGTTAGAAGTGTGAAGGTCCCCGTTTAGAATGGTAAAAGGTGCCAGGTTAGAAGTGTGAAAGTCCCCGTTTAGAAGTGTAAAAGTTGCCCGGTTAGAAGTGTGAAAGTCCCCGTTTAGAAGTGTAAAAGGTCCCCGGTTAGAAGTGTGAAAGTCCCCGTTTTGAAGTGTAAAAGGTCCCCGGTTAGAAGTGCGAAAGTTCCCGTTAAGAAGTGTAAAAGGTCCCCGGATAAAAGTGTGAAAGTCCCCGTTTAGAAGTGTAAAAGATGTCCCGTTAGAACTGTGAAAGTCCCCGTTTAGAAGTGTAAAATTTCCCCGGTTAGAAGGGGAAAAGCTACCCCGTAAGAAGTATAAAAGGCTCCCGCATTCAGAGTGTGAAATTCAATGGTTCCCGATTAGAAGTGTGAAAGTCCCCGTTTAGAAGTGTAAAAGGTCCCCGTTTAGAAGTGTAAAAGGTCCCCGGTTAGAAGTGTGAAAAACCCCGTTTAGAAGTGTAAAAGGGCCCCGGTTAGAAGTGTGAAAGTCCCCGTTTAGAAGTGTAAAAGGTCCCCGGTTAGAAGTGTGAAAGTCCCCGTTTAGAAGTGTAAAATGTCCCCGGTTAGAAGTGTGAAGGTCCCCGTTTAGAATGGTAAAAGGTGCCAGGTTAGAAGTGTGAAAGTCCCCGTTTAGAAGTGTAAAAGTTGCCCGGTTGGAAGTGTGAAAGTCCCCGTTTAGAAGTGTAAAAGGTCCCCGGTTAGAAGTGTGAAAGTCCCCGTTTTGAAGTGTAAAAGGTCCCCGGTTAGAAGTGCGAAAGTTCCCGTTAAGAAGTGTAAAAGGTCCCCGGTTAGAAGTGTGAAAGTCCCCGTTTAGAAGTGTAAAATGTCCCCGGTTAGAAGTGTGAAGGTCCCCGTTTAGAATGGTAAAAGGTGCCAGGTTAGAAGTGTGAAAGTCCCCGTTTAGAAGTGTAAAAGTTGCCCGGTTAGAAGTGTGAAAGTCCCCGTTTAGAAGTGTAAAAGGTCCCCGGTTAGAAGTGTGAAAGTCCCCGTTTTGAAGTGTAAAAGGTCCCCGGTTAGAAGTGCGAAAGTTCCCGTTAAGAAGTGTAAAAGGTCCCCGGATAAAAGTGTGAAAGTCCCCGTTTAGAAGTGTAAAAGATGTCCCGTTAGAACTGTGAAAGTCCCCGTTTAGAAGTGTAAAATTTCCCCGGTTAGAAGGGGAAAAGCTACCCCGTAAGAAGTATAAAAGGCTCCCGCATTCAGAGTGTGAAATTCAATGGTTCCCGATTAGAAGTGTGAAAGTCCCTGTTTAGAAGTGTAAAAGGTCCCCGTTTAGAAGTGTAAAAGGTCCCCGGTTAGAAGTGTGAAAAACCCCGTTTAGAAGTGTAAAAGGGCCCCGGTTAGAAGTGTGAAAGTCCCCGTTTAGAAGTGTAAAAGGTCCCCGGTTAGAAGTGTGAAAGTCCCCGTTTAGAAGTGTAAAATGTCCCCGGTTAGAAGTGTGAAGGTCCCCGTTTAGAATGGTAAAAGGTGCCAGGTTAGAAGTGTGAAAGTCCCCGTTTAGAAGTGTAAAAGTTGCCCGGTTAGAAGTGTGAAAGTCCCCGTTTAGAAGTGTAAAAGGTCCCCGGTTAGAAGTGTGAAAGTCCCCGTTTTGAAGTGTAAAAGGTCCCCGGTTAGAAGTGCGAAAGTTCCCGTTAAGAAGTGTAAAAGGTCCCCGGATAAAAGTGTGAAAGTCCCCGTTTAGAAGTGTAAAAGATGTCCCGTTAGAACTGTGAAAGTCCCCGTTTAGAAGTGTAAAATTTCCCCGGTTAGAAGGGGAAAAGCTACCCCGTAAGAAGTATAAAAGGCTCCCGCATTCAGAGTGTGAAATTCAATGGTTCCCGATTAGAAGTGTGAAAGTCCCCGTTTAGAAGTGTAAAAGGTCCCCGATTAGAAGTGTAAAAGGTCCCCGGTTAGAAGTGTGAAAAACCCCGTTTAGAAGTGTAAAAGGGCCCCGGTTAGAAGTGTGAAAGTCCCCGTTTAGAAGTGTAAAAGGTCCCCGGTTAGAAGTGTGAAAGTCCCCGTTTAGAAGTGTAAAAGGTGCCCGGTTAGAAGTGTGAAAGTCCCCGTTTAGAAGTGTAAAAGGTCCCCGGTTAGAAGTGTGAAAAACCCCGTTTAGAAGTGTAAAAGGTCCCCGGTTAGAAGTGTGAAAGTCCCCGTTTAGAAGTGTAAAAGGTGCCCGGTTAGAAGTGTGAAAGTCCCCGTTTAGAAGTGTAAAAGGTCCCCGGTTAGAAGTGTGAAGGTCCCCGTTTAGAAGGGTAAAAGGTCCCCGGTTAGAAGTGTGAAAGTCCCCGTTTAGAAGTGTAAAAGTTGCCCGGTTAGAAGTGTGAAAGTCCCCGTTTAGAAGTGTAAAAGGTGCCCGGTTAGAAGTGTGAAAGTCCCCGTTTAGAAGTGTAAAAGGTGCCCGGTTAGAAGTGTGAAAGTCCCCGTTTAGAAGTGTAAAAGGTCCCCGTTGAGAAGTGTGAAAGTTCCCGTTTAGAAGTGTAAAAGGTGCCCGGTTAGAAGTGTGAAAGTCCCCGTTTAGAAGTGTAAAAGGTGCCCGGTTAGAAGTGTGAAAGTCCCCGTTTAGAAGTGTAAAAGGTGCCCGGTTAGAAGTGTGAAAGTACCCGTTTAGAAGTGTAAAAGGTCCCCGTTGAGAAGTGTGAAAGTTCCCGTTTAGAAGTGTAAAAGGTCCCCGGTTAGAAGTGTGAAAGTCCCCGTTTAGAAGTGTAAAATGTCCCCGGTTAGAAGTGTGAAGGTCCCCGTTTAGAAGGGTAAAAGGTGCCCGGTTAGAAGTGTGAAAGTCCCCGTTTAGAAGTGTAAAAGTTGCCCGGTTAGAAGTGTGAAAGTCCCCGTTTAGAAGTGTAAAAGGTCCCCGGTTAGAAGTGTGAAAGTCCCCGTTTAGAAGTGTAAAAGGTGCCCGGTAAGAAGTGTGAAAGTCCCCGTTTAGAAGTGTAAAAGGTCCCCGTTGAGAAGTGTGAAAGTTCCCGTTTAGAAGTGTAAAAGGTCACCGGTTAGAAGTGTGAAGGTCCCCGTTTAGAAGGGTAAAAGGTCCCCGGTTAGAAGTGTGAAAGTCCCCGTTTAGAAGTGTAAAAGTTGCCCGGTTAGAAGTGTGAAAGTCCCCGTTTAGAAGTGTAAAAGGTCCCCGGTTAGAAGTGTGAAAGTCCCCGTTTAGAAGTGTAAAAGGTCCCCGGTTAGAAGTGTGAAAGTCCCCGTTTAGAAGTGTAAAAGGTGCCCGGTTAGAAGTGTGAAAGTCCCCGTTTAGAAGTGTAAAAGGTCCCCGGTTAGAAGTGTGAAAGGTGCCCGGTTAGAAGTGTGAAGGTCCCCGTTTAGAAGGGTAAAAGGTCCCCGGTAAGAAGTGTGAAAGTCCCCGTTTAGTAGTGTAAAAGGTGCCCGGTTAGAAGTGTGAAAGTCCCCGTTTAGAAGTGTAAAAGGTGCCCGGTTGGAAGTGTGAAAGTCCCCGTTTGGAAGTGTAAAAGGTCCCCGGTTAGAAGTGTGAAAGTCCCCGTTTAGAAGTGTAAAAGGTGCCCGGTTAGAAGTGTAAAAGTCCCCGTTTAGAAGTGTAAAAGGTGCCCGGTTAGAAGTGTGAAAGTCCCCGTTTAGAAGTGTAAAAGGTCACCGTTGAGAAGTGTGAAAGTTCCCGTTTAGAAGTGTAAAATGTCCCCGGTTAGAAGTGTGAAGGTCCCCGTTTAGAAGGGTAAAAGGTGCCCGGTTAGAAGTGTGAAAGTCCCCGTTTAGAAGTGTAAAAGTTGCCCGGTTAGAAGTGTGAAAGTCCCCGTTTAGAAGTGTAAAAGGTCCCCGGTTAGAAGTGTGAAAGTCCCCGTTTAGAAGTGTAAAAGGTGCCCGGTAAGAAGTGTGAAAGTCCCCGTTTAGAAGTGTAAAAGGTCCCCGTTGAGAAGTGTGAAAGTTCCCGTTTAGAAGTGTAAAAGGTCACCGGTTAGAAGTGTGAAGGTCCCCGTTTAGAAGGGTAAAAGGTCCCCGGTTAGAAGTGTGAAAAACCCCGTTTAGAAGTGTAAAAGGTGCCCGGTTAGAAGTGTGAAAAGTGCCCGGTTAGAAGTGTGAAGGTCCCCGTTTAGAAGGGTAAAAGGTCCCCGGTTAGAAGTGTGAAAGTCCCCGTTTAGTAGTGTAAAAGGTGCCCGGTTAGAAGTGTGAAAGTCCCCGTTTAGAAGTGTAAAAGGTGCCCGGTTGGAAGTGTGAAAGTCCCCGTTTAGAAGTGTAAAAGGTCCCCGGTTAGAAGTGTGAAAGTCCCCGTTTAGAAGTGTAAAAGGTGCCCGGTTAGAAGTGTGAAAGTCCCCGTTTAGAAGTGTAAAAGGTGCCCGGTTAGAAGTGTGAAAGTCCCCGTTTAGAAGTGTAAAAGGTCACCGTTGAGAAGTGTGAAAGTTCCCGTTTAGAAGTGTAAAAGATCCCCGGTTAGAAGTGTGAAAGTCCCCGTTTAGAAGTGTTAAAGTCCCCGTTTAGACGTGTAAAAGGTCCCCGGTTAGAAGTGTGAAAGTCCCCGTTTAGAAGAGTAAAAGGTCCCCGGTTAGAAGTGTGAAAGTCCCCGTTTAAAAGTGTAAAAGGTCCCCGGTTAGAAGTGTTAAAGTCCCCGTTTAGAAGTGTAAAAGGTGCCCGGTTAGAAGTGTGAAAGTCCCCGTTTAGAAGTGTAAAAGGTCCCCGGTTAGAAGTGTGAAAGTCCCCGTTTTGAAGTGTAAAAGGTCCCCGGTTAGAAGTGCGAAAGTTCCCGTTAAGAAGTGTAAAAGGTCCCCGGATAAAAGTGTGAAAGTCCCCGTTTAGAAGTGTAAAAGGTGCCCGGTTAGAAGTGTGAAAGTCCCCGTTTAGAAGTGTAAAAGGTGCCCGGTTAGAAGTGTGAAAGTCCCCGTTTAGAAGTGTAAAAGGTCCCCGGTTAGAAGTGTGAAAGTCCCCGTTTAGAAGTGTAAAAGGTGCCCGGTTAGAAGTGTGAAAGTCCCCGTTTAGAAGTGTAAAAGTTGCCCGGTTAGAAGTGTGAAAGTCCCCGTTTAGAAGTGTAAAAGGTGCCCGGTTAGAAGTGTGAAAGTCCCCGTTTAGAAGTGTAAAAGGTGCCCGGTTAGAAGTGTGAAAGTCCCCGTTTAGAAGTGTAAAAGGTCCCCGTTGAGAAGTGTGAAAGTTCCCGTTTAGAAGTGTAAAAGGTGCCCGGTTAGAAGTGTGAAAGTCCCCGTTTAGAAGTGTGAAATGTCCCCGGTTAGAAGTGTGAAGGTCCCCGTTTAGAAGGGTAAAAGGTCCCGGTTAGAAGTGTGAAAGTCCCCGTTTAGAAGTGTAAAAGTTGCCCGGTTAGAAGTGTGAAAGTCCCCGTTTAGAAGTGTAAAAGGTCCAGGGTTAGAAGTGTGAAAAACCCCGTTTAGAAGTGTAAAAGGTCCCCGGTTAGAAGTGTAAAAGGTCCCCGGTTAGAAGTGTGAAAAACCCCGTTTAGAAGTGTAAAAGGTCCCCGTTTAGAAGTGTGAAAGTCCCCGTTTAGAAGTGTAAAAGGTGCCCGGTTAGAAGTGTGAAAGTCCCCGTTTAGAAGTGTAAAAGATACCCCGTTAGAACTGTGAAAGTCCCCGTTTAGACGTTTGAAAGGTGCCCGGTTAGAAGTGATAAAGTCCCCGTTTAGAAGTGTAAAAGGTGCCCGGTTAGAAGTGTGAAAGTCCCCGTTTAGAAGTGTAAAAGATGCCCCGTTAGAACTGTGAAAGTCCCCGTTTAAAAGTGTAAAAGGTCCCCGGTTAGAAGTGTGAAAGGCCCCGTTCAGAAGTGTAAAAGGTGCCCGGTTAGAAGTGTGAAAGTTCCCGTTTAGAAGTGTAAAAGGTCCCCGTTTAGAAGTGTAAAAGGTCCCCGTTGAGAAGTGTGAAAGTTCCCGTTTAGAAGTGTAAAAGGTGCCCGGTTAGAAGTGTGAAAGTCCCCGTTTAGAAGTGTAAAATGTCCCCGGTTAGAAGTGTGAAGGTCCCCGTTTAGAAGGGTAAAAGGTCCCGGTTAGAAGTGTGAAAGTCCCCGTTTAGAAGTGTAAAAGTTGCCCGGTTAGAAGTGTGAAAGTCCCCGTTTAGAAGTGTAAAAGGTCCAGGGTTAGAAGTGTGAAAAACCCCGTTTAGAAGTGTAAAAGGTCCCCGGTTAGAAGTGTAAAAGGTCCCCGGTTAGAAGTGTGAAAAACCCCGTTTAGAAGTGTAAAAGGTCCCCGTTTAGAAGTGTGAAAGTCCCCGTTTAGAAGTGTAAAAGGTGCCCGGTTAGAAGTGTGAAAGTCCCCGTTTAGAAGTGTAAAAGATACCCCGTTAGAACTGTGAAAGTCCCCGTTGAGAAGTGTGAAAGTTCCCGTTTAGAAGTGTAAAAGGTCACCGGTTAGAAGTGTGAAGGTCCCCGTTTAGAAGGGTAAAAGGTCCCCGGTTAGAAGTGTGAAAAACCCCGTTTAGAAGTGTAAAAGGTGCCCGGTTAGAAGTGTGAAAAGTGCCCGGTTAGAAGTGTGAAGGTCCCCGTTTAGAAGGGTAAAAGGTCCCCGGTTAGAAGTGTGAAAGTCCCCGTTTAGTAGTGTAAAAGGTGCCCGGTTAGAAGTGTGAAAGTCCCCGTTTAGAAGTGTAAAAGGTGCCCGGTTGGAAGTGTGAAAGTCCCCGTTTAGAAGTGTAAAAGGTCCCCGGTTAGAAGTGTGAAAGTCCCCGTTTAGAAGTGTAAAAGGTGCCCGGTTAGAAGTGTGAAAGTCCCCGTTTAGAAGTGTAAAAGGTGCCCGGTTAGAAGTGTGAAAGTCCCCGTTTAGAAGTGTAAAAGGTCACCGTTGAGAAGTGTGAAAGTTCCCGTTTAGAAGTGTAAAAGATCCCCGGTTAGAAGTGTGAAAGTCCCCGTTTAGAAGTGTTAAAGTCCCCGTTTAGACGTGTAAAAGGTCCCCGGTTAGAAGTGTGAAAGTCCCCGTTTAGAAGAGTAAAAGGTCCCCGGTTAGAAGTGTGAAAGTCCCCGTTTAAAAGTGTAAAAGGTCCCCGGTTAGAAGTGTTAAAGTCCCCGTTTAGAAGTGTAAAAGGTGCCCGGTTAGAAGTGTGAAAGTCCCCGTTTAGAAGTGTAAAAGGTCCCCGGTTAGAAGTGTGAAAGTCCCCGTTTTGAAGTGTAAAAGGTCCCCGGTTAGAAGTGCGAAAGTTCCCGTTAAGAAGTGTAAAAGGTCCCCGGATAAAAGTGTGAAAGTCCCCGTTTAGAAGTGTAAAAGGTGCCCGGTTAGAAGTGTGAAAGTCCCCGTTTAGAAGTGTAAAAGTTGCCCGGTTAGAAGTGTGAAAGTCCCCGTTTAGAAGTGTAAAAGGTGCCCGGTTAGAAGTGTGAAAGTCCCCGTTTAGAAGTGTAAAAGGTGCCCGGTTAGAAGTGTGAAAGTCCCCGTTTAGAAGTGTAAAAGGTCCCCGTTGAGAAGTGTGAAAGTTCCCGTTTAGAAGTGTAAAAGGTGCCCGGTTAGAAGTGTGAAAGTCCCCGTTTAGAAGTGTGAAATGTCCCCGGTTAGAAGTGTGAAGGTCCCCGTTTAGAAGGGTAAAAGGTCCCGGTTAGAAGTGTGAAAGTCCCCGTTTAGAAGTGTAAAAGTTGCCCGGTTAGAAGTGTGAAAGTCCCCGTTTAGAAGTGTAAAAGGTCCAGGGTTAGAAGTGTGAAAAACCCCGTTTAGAAGTGTAAAAGGTCCCCGGTTAGAAGTGTAAAAGGTCCCCGGTTAGAAGTGTGAAAAACCCCGTTTAGAAGTGTAAAAGGTCCCCGTTTAGAAGTGTGAAAGTCCCCGTTTAGAAGTGTAAAAGGTGCCCGGTTAGAAGTGTGAAAGTCCCCGTTTAGAAGTGTAAAAGATACCCCGTTAGAACTGTGAAAGTCCCCGTTTAGACGTTTGAAAGGTGCCCGGTTAGAAGTGATAAAGTCCCCGTTTAGAAGTGTAAAAGGTGCCCGGTTAGAAGTGTGAAAGTCCCCGTTTAGAAGTGTAAAAGATGCCCCGTTAGAACTGTGAAAGTCCCCGTTTAAAAGTGTAAAAGGTCCCCGGTTAGAAGTGTGAAAGGCCCCGTTCAGAAGTGTAAAAGGTGCCCGGTTAGAAGTGTGAAAGTTCCCGTTTAGAAGTGTAAAAGGTCCCCGTTTAGAAGTGTAAAAGGTCCCCGTTGAGAAGTGTGAAAGTTCCCGTTTAGAAGTGTAAAAGGTGCCCGGTTAGAAGTGTGAAAGTCCCCGTTTAGAAGTGTAAAATGTCCCCGGTTAGAAGTGTGAAGGTCCCCGTTTAGAAGGGTAAAAGGTCCCGGTTAGAAGTGTGAAAGTCCCCGTTTAGAAGTGTAAAAGTTGCCCGGTTAGAAGTGTGAAAGTCCCCGTTTAGAAGTGTAAAAGGTCCAGGGTTAGAAGTGTGAAAAACCCCGTTTAGAAGTGTAAAAGGTCCCCGGTTAGAAGTGTAAAAGGTCCCCGGTTAGAAGTGTGAAAAACCCCGTTTAGAAGTGTAAAAGGTCCCCGTTTAGAAGTGTGAAAGTCCCCGTTTAGAAGTGTAAAAGGTGCCCGGTTAGAAGTGTGAAAGTCCCCGTTTAGAAGTGTAAAAGATACCCCGTTAGAACTGTGAAAGTCCCCGTTTAGACGTTTGAAAGGTGCCCGGTTAGAAGTGATAAAGTCCCCGTTTAGAAGTGTAAAACGTGCCCGGTTAGAAGTGTGAAAGTCCCCGTTTAGAAGTGTAAAAGATGCCCCGTTAGAACTGTGAAAGTCCCCGTTTAAAAGTGTAAAAGGTCCCCGGTTAGAAGTGTGAAAGGCCCCGTTTAGAAGTGTAAAAGGTGCCCGGTTAGAAGTGTGAAAGTTCCCGTTTAGAAGTGTAAAAGGTCCCCGGTTAGAAGTGTGAAAGTTCCCGTTTGAAGTGTAAAAGGTGCCCGGTTAGAAGTGTGAAAGTCCCCGTTTAGAAGTGTAAAAGGTGCCCGGTTAGAAGTGTGAAAGTCCCCGTTTAGAAGTGTAAAAGGTGCCCGGTTAGAAGTGTGAAAGTCCACGTTTAGAATTGTGTAAACGGTGCCCGGTTAGAAGTGTGAACGTCCCCGTTTAGAAATGTAAAAGGTCCCCAGTTAGAAGTGTGAAAAACCCCGTTTAGAAGTGTAAAAGGTCCCCGGTTAGAAGTGTGAAAGTCCCCGTTTAGAAGTGTAAAAGGTGCCCGGTTAGAAGTGTGAAAGTCCCCTATTAGAAGTGTAAAAGGTCCCCGGTTAGAAGTGTGAAGGTCCCCGTTTAGAAGGGTAAAAGGTCCCCGGTTAGAAGTGTGAAAGTCCCCGTTTAGAAGTGTAAAAGTTGCCCGGTTAGAAGTGTGAAAGTCCCCGTTTAGAAGTGTAAAAGGTGCCCGGTTAGAAGTGTGAAAGTCCCCGTTTAGAAGTGTAAAAGGTGCCCGGTTAGAAGTGTGAAAGTCCCCGTTTAGAAGTGAAAAAGGTCCCCGGTTAGAAGTGTGAAGGTCCCCGTTTAGAAGGGTAAAAGGTCCCCGGTTAGAAGTGTGAAAGTCCCCGTTTAGAAGTGTAAAAGTTGCCCGGTTAGAAGTGTTAAAGTCCCCGTTTAGAAGTGTAAAAGGTGCCCGGTTAGAAGTGTGAAAGTCCCCGTTTAGAAGTGTAAAAGGTGCCCGGTTAGAAGTGTGAAAGTCCCCGTTTAGAAGTGTAAAATGTCCCCGGTTAGAAGTGTGAAAGTCCCCCTTTAGAAGTGTAAAAGGTCCCCGGTTAGAAGTGTGAAAGTCCCCGTTTAGAAGTGTAAAAGTTGCCCGGTTAGAAGTGTGAAAGTCCCCGTTTAGAAGTGTAAAAGGTGCCCGGTTAGAAGTGTGAAAGTCCCCGTTTAGAAGTGTAAAAGGTGCCCGGTTAGAAGTGTGAAAGTCCCCGTTTAGAAGTGTAAAAGGTCCCCGTTGAGAAGTGTGAAAGTTCCCGTTTAGAAGTGTAAAAGGTGCCCGGTTAGAAGTGTGAAAGTCCCCGTTTAGAAGTGTAAAAGGTGCCCGGTTAGAAGTGTGAAAGTCCCCGTTTAGAAGTGTAAAAGGTCCCCGTTGAGAAGTGTGAAAGTTCCCGTTTAGAAGTGTAAAAGGTGCCCGGTTAGAAGTGTGAAAGTCCCCGTTTAGAAGTGTAAAATGTCCCCGGTTAGAAGTGTGAAGGTCCCCGTTTAGAAGGGTAAAAGGTCCCGGTTAGAAGTGTGAAAGTCCCCGTTTAGAAGTGTAAAAGTTGCCCGGTTAGAAGTGTGAAAGTCCCCGTTTAGAAGTGTAAAAGGTCCCCGGTTAGAAGTGTGAAAGTCCCCGTTTAGAAGTGTAAAAGGTGCCCGGTTAGAAGTGTGAAAGTCCCCGTTTAGAAGTGTAAAAGGTCCCCGTTGAGAAGTGTGAAAGTTCCCGTTTAGAAGTGTAAAAGGGCACAGGTTAGAAGTGTGAAGGTCCCCGTTTAGAAGGGTAAAAGGTCCCCGGTTAGAAGTGTGAAAGTCCCCGTTTAGAAGTGTAAAAGTTGCCCGGTTAGAAGTGTGAAAGTCCCCGTTTAGAAGTGTAAAAGGTCCCCGGTTAGAAGTGTGAAAGTCCCCGTTTAGAAGTGTAAAAGGTGCCCGGTTTGATGTGTTAAAGTCCCCGTTTAGAAGTGTAAAAGGTCCCCGGTTAGAAGTGTGAAAAACCCCGTTTAGAAGTGTAAAAGGTGCCCGGTTAGAAGTGTGAAAGGTGCCCGGTTAGAAGTGTGAAGGTCCCCGTTTAGAAGGGTAAAAGGTCCCCGGTTAGAAGTGTGAAAGTCCCCGTTTAGAAGTGTAAAAGATGCCCGGTTAGAAGTGTGAAAGTCCCCGTTTAGAAGTGTAAAAGGTGCCCGGTTGGAAGTGTGAAAGTCCCCGTTTAGAAGTGTAAAAGGTCCCCGGTTAGAAGTGTGAAAGTCCCCGTTTAGAAGTGTAAAAGGTGCCCGGTTAGAAGTCTGAAAGTCCCCGTTTAGAAGTGTAAAAGGTACCCGGTTAGAAGTGTGAAAGTCCCCGTTTAGAAGTGTAAAAGGTCACCGTTGAGAAGTGTGAAAGTTCCCGTTTAGAAGTGTAAAAGGTCCCCAGTTAGAAGTGTGAAAGTCCCCGTTTAGAAGTGTAAAAGGTCCCCGGTTAGAAGTGTTAAAGTCCCCGTTTAGAAGTGTGAAGGTCCCCGTTTAGAAGGGTAAAAGGTCCCCGGTTAGAAGTGTGAAAGTCCCCGTTTAGAAGTGTAAAAGTTGCCCGGTTAGAAGTGTGAAAGTCCCCGTTTAGAAGTGTAAAAGGTGCCCGGTTAGAAGTGTGAAAGTCCCCGTTTAGAAGTGTAAACGGTGCCCGGTTAGAAGTGTGAAAGTCCCCGTTTAGAAGTGTAAACGGTGCCCGGTTAGAAGTGTGAAAGTCCCCGTTTAGAAGTGTAAAAGGTCCCCGGTTAGAAGTGTGAAGGTCCCCGTTTAGAAGTGTAAAAGGTGCCCGGTTAGAAGTGTGAAAGTCCCCGTTTAGAAGTGTAAAAGGTCCCCGTTGAGAAGTGTGAAAGTTCCCGTTTAGAAGTGTAAAAGGTGCCCGGTTAGAAGTGTGAAAGTCCCCGTTTAGAAGTGTAAAAGGTGCCCGGTTAGAAGTGTGAAAGTCCCCGTTTAGAAGTGTAAAAGGTTCCCGGTTAGAAGTGTGAAAGTCCCCGTTTAGAAGTGTAAAAGGTGCCCGGTTAGAAGTCTGAAAGTCCCCGTTTAGAAGTATAAAAGGTACCCGGTTAGAAGTGTGAAAGTCCCCGTTTAGAAGTGTAAAAGGTCACCGTTGAGAAGTGTGAAAGTTCCCGTTTAGAAGTGTAAAAGGTCCCCAGTTAGAAGTGTGAAAGTCCCCGTTTAGAAGTGTAAAAGGTCCCCGGTTAGAAGTGTTAAAGTCCCCGTTTAGAAGTGTGAAGGTCCCCGTTTAGAAGGGTAAAAGGTCCCCGGTTAGAAGTGTGAAAGTCCCCGTTTAGAAGTGTAAAAGTTGCCCGGTTAGAAGTGTGAAAGTCCCCGTTTAGAAGTGTAAAAGGTGCCCGGTTAGAAGTGTGAAAGTCCCCGTTTAGAAGTGTAAACGGTGCCCGGTTAGAAGTGTGAAAGTCCCCGTTTAGAAGTGTAAACGGTGCCCGGTTAGAAGTGTGAAAGTCCCCGTTTAGAAGTGTAAAAGGTCCCCGGTTAGAAGTGTGAAGGTCCCCGTTTAGAAGTGTAAAAGGTGCCCGGTTAGAAGTGTGAAAGTCCCCGTTTAGAAGTGTAAAAGGTCCCCGTTGAGAAGTGTGAAAGTTCCCGTTTAGAAGTGTAAAAGGTGCCCGGTTAGAAGTGTGAAAGTCCCCGTTTAGAAGTGTAAAAGGTGCCCGGTTAGAAGTGTGAAAGTCCCCGTTTAGAAGTGTAAAAGGTTCCCGGTTAGAAGTGTGAAAGTCCCCGTTTAGAAGTGTAAAAGGTCCCCGTTGAGAAGTGTGAAAGTTCCCGTTTAGAAGTGTAAAAGGTGCCCGGTTAGAAGTGTGAAAGTCCCCGTTTAGAAGTGTAAAATGTCCCCGGTTAGAAGTGTGAAGGTCCCCGTTTAGAAGGGTAAAAGGTCCCGGTTAGAAGTGTGAAAGTCCCCGTTTAGAAGTGTAAAAGTTGCCCGGTTAGAAGTGTGAAAGTCCCCGTTTAGAAGTGTAAAAGGTCCCCGGTTAGAAGTGTGAAAGTCCCCGTTTAGAAGTGTAAAAGGTGCCCGGTTAGAAGTGTGAAAGTCCCCGTTTAGAAGTGTAAAAGGTCCCCGTTGAGAAGTGTGAAAGTTCCCGTTTAGAAGTGTAAAAGGGCACAGGTTAGAAGTGTGAAGGTCCCCGTTTAGAAGGGTAAAAGGTCCCCGGTTAGAAGTGTGAAAGTCCCCGTTTAGAAGTGTAAAAGTTGCCCGGTTAGAAGTGTGAAAGTCCCCGTTTAGAAGTGTAAAAGGTCCCTGGTTAGAAGTGTGAAAGTCCCCGTTTAGAAGTGTAAAAGGTGCCAGGTTAGATGTGTTAAAGTCCCCGTTTAGAAGTGTAAAAGGTCCCCGGTTAGAAGTGTGAAAAACCCCGTTTAGAAGTGTAAAAGGTGCCCGGTTAGAAGTGTGAAAGGTGCCCGGTTAGAAGTGTGAAGGTCCCCGTTTAGAAGGGTAAAAGGTCCCCGGTTAGAAGTGTGAAAGTCCCCGTTTAGAAGTGTAAAAGATGCCCGGTTAGAAGTGTGAAAGTCCCCGTTTAGAAGTGTAAAAGGTGCCCGGTTGGAAGTGTGAAAGTCCCCGTTTAGAAGTGTAAAAGGTCCCCGGTTAGAAGTGTGAAAGTCCCCGTTTAGAAGTGTAAAAGGTGCCCGGTTAGAAGTCTGAAAGTCCCCGTTTAGAAGTGTAAAAGGTACCCGGTTAGAAGTGTGAAAGTCCCCGTTTAGAAGTGTAAAAGGTCACCGTTGAGAAGTGTGAAAGTTCCCGTTTAGAAGTGTAAAAGGTCCCCAGTTAGAAGTGTGAAAGTCCCCGTTTAGAAGTGTAAAAGGTCCCCGGTTAGAAGTGTAAAAGGTCCCCGGTCAGAAGTGTGAAAGTCCCCGTTTAAAAGTGTAAAAGGTCCCCGGTTAGAAGTGTTAAAGTCCCCGTTTAGAAGTGTAAAAGGTCCCCGGTTAGAAGTGTGAAAGTCCCCGTTTAAAAGTGTAAAAGGTCCCCGGTTAGAAGTGTTAAAGTCCCCGTTTAGAAGTGTAGAAGGTCCCCGGTCAGAAGTGTGAAAGTCCCCGTTTAAAAGTGTAAAAGGTCCCCGGTTAGAAGTGTTAAAGTCCCCGTTTAGAAGTGTAAAAGGTCCCCGGTTAGAAGTGTGAAAGTCCCCGTTTAAAAGTGTAAAAGGTCCCCGGTTAGAAGTGTTAAAGTCCCCGTTTAGAAGTGTAAAAGGTCCCCGGTCAGAAGTGTGAAAGTCCCCGTTTAAAAGTGTAAAAGGTCCCCGGTTAGAAGTGTTAAAGTCCCCGTTTAGAAGTGTAAAAGGTCCCCGGTTAGAAGTGTAAAAGTCCCCGTTTAAAAGTGTAAAAGGTCCCCGTTTAGAAGTGTGAAAGTCCCCGTTTAGAAGTGTAAAAGGTCTCCGGTTAGAAGTGTGAAAGTCCCCGTTTAGAAGTGTAAAAGTTCCCCGGTTAAAAGTGTGAAAGTCCCGTTTAGAAGTGTAAAAGATCCCCGGTTAGAAGTGTAAAAGGCCCCGTTTAGAAGTGTAAAAGGTCCCCGGTTAGAAGTGTGAAAGTCCCCGTTTAGAAGTGTAAAAGGTCCCCGGTTAGAAGTGTGAAAAACCCCGTTTAGAAGTGTAAAAGGTCCCCGGTTAGAAGTGTGAAGGTCCCCGTTTAGAAGGGTAAAAGGTCCCCGGTTAGAAGTGTGAAAGTCCCCGTTTAGAAGTGTAAAAGGTGCCCGGTTAGAAGTGTGAAAGTCCCCGTTTAGAAGTGTAAAAGGTCCCCGGTTAGAAGTGTGAAAGTCCCCATTTAGAAGTGTAAAAGGTCCCCGTTAGAAGTGTGAAAGTCCCCGTTTAGAAGTGTAAAAGGTCCCCGGTTAGAAGTGTGAAGGTCCCCGTTTAGAAGGGTAAAAGGTCTCCGGTTAGAAGTGTGAAAGTCCCCGTTTAGAAGTGTAAAAGGTCCCCGGTTAGAAGTGCGAAAGTCCCCGTTTAGAAGTGTAAAAGGTCCCCGGTTAGAAGTGTTAAAGTCCCCGTTTAGAAGTGTAAAAGGTCCCCGGTTAGAAGTGCGAAAGTCCCCGTTTAGAAGTGTAAAAGGTCCCCGGTTAGAAGTGCGGAAGTCCCCGTTTAGAAATGTAAAAGGTCCCCGGTTAGAAGTGTGAAAGTTCCCGTTTAGAAGTGTAAAAGGTCCCCGGTTAGAAGTGTGAAAGTCCCCGTTTAGAAGTGTAAAAGGTCCCCGGTTAGAAGTGTGAAAAACCCCGTTTAGAAGTGTAAAAGGTCCCCGGTTAGAAGTGTGAAGGTCCCCGTTTAGAAGGGTAAAAGGTCCCCGGTTAGAAGTGTGAAAGTCCCCGTTTAGAAGTGTAAAAGGTGCCCGGTTAGAAGTGTGAAAGTCCCCGTTTAGAAGTGTAAAAGGTCCCCGGTTAGAAGTGTGAAAGTCCCCATTTAGAAGTGTAAAAGGTCCCCGTTAGAAGTGTGAAAGTCCCCGTTTAGAAGTGTAAAAGGTCCCCGGTTAGAAGTGTGAAGGTCCCCGTTTAGAAGGGTAAAAGGTCTCCGGTTAGAAGTGTGAAAGTCCCCGTTTAGAAGTGTAAAAGGTCCCCGGTTAGAAGTGCGAAAGTCCCCGTTTAGAAGTGTAAAAGGTCCCCGGTTAGAAGTGTTAAAGTCCCCGTTTAGAAGTGTAAAAGGTCCCCGGTTAGAAGTGCGAAAGTCCCCGTTTAGAAGTGTAAAAGGTCCCCGGTTAGAAGTGCGGAAGTCCCCGTTTAGAAATGTAAAAGGTGCCCGGTTAGAAGTGTGAAAGTTCCCGTTTAGAAGTGTAAAAGGTGCCCGGTTAGAAGTGTGAAAGTCCCCGTTTAGAAGTGTAAAAGGTCCCCGGTTAGAAGTGTGAAAGTCCCCGTTTTCAAGTGTAAAAGGTCCCCGGTTAGAAGTGCGAAAGCCCCCGTTTAGAAGTGTAAAAGGTCCCCGGTTAAAAGTGTGAAAGTCCCCGTTTAGAAGTGTAAAAGATGCCCCGTTAGAACTGTGAAAGTCCCCGTTTAGAAGTGTAAAATTTCCCCGGTTAGAAGGGGAAAAGCTCCCCCGTAAGAAGTATAAAAGGCTCCCGCTTAGAAGGGGAAAAGCTCCCCCGTAAGAAGAATAAAAGGCTCCCGCATTCAGAGTGTGAAATTCAATGGTTCCCGATTAGAAGTGTGAAAGTCCTCGTTTAGAAGTGTAAAAGGTCCCCGTTTAGAAGTGTAAAAGGTGCCCGGTTAGAAGTGTGAAAGTCCCCGTTTAGAAGTGTAAAAGGTCCCCGGTTAGAAGTGTGAAGGTCCCCGTTTAGAAGGGTAAAAGGTCCCCGGTTAGAAGTGCGAAAGTCCCCGTTTAGAAGTGTAAAAGTTGCCCGGTTAGAAGTGTGAAAGTCCCCCTTTAGAAGTGTAAAAGGTGCCCGGTTAGAAGTGTGAAAGTCCCCGTTTAGAAGTGTAAAAGGTGCCAGGTTAGATGTGTTAAAGTCCCCGTTTAGAAGTGTAAAAGGTCCCCGGTTAGAAGTGTGAAAAACCCCGTTTAGAAGTGTAAAAGGTGCCCGGTTAGAAGTGTGAAAGGTGCCCGGTTAGAAGTGTGAAGGTCCCCGTTTAGAAGGGTAAAAGGTCCCCGGTTAGAAGTGTGAAAGTCCCCGTTTAGAAGTGTAAAAGGTGCCCGGTTAGAAGTGTGAAAGTCCCCGTTTAGAAGTGTAAAAGATGCCCCGTTAGAACTGTGAAAGTCCCCGTTTAAAAGTGTAAAAGGTCCCCGGTTAGAAGTGTGAAAGGCCCCGTTTAGAAGTGTAAAAGGTGCCCGGTTAGAAGTGTGAAAGTTCCCGTTTAGAAGTGTAAAAGGTCCCCGGTTAGAAGTGTGAAAGTTCCCGTTTGAAGTGTAAAAGGTGCCCGGTTAGAAGTGTGAAATCCCCGTTTAGAAGTGTAAAAGGTGCCCGGTTAGAAGTGTGAAAGTCCCCGTTTAGAAGTGTAAAAGGTGCCCGGTTAGAAGTGTGAAAGTCCCCGTTTAGAAGTGTAAAAGGTGCCCGGTTAGAAGTGTGAAAGTCCCCGTTTAGAAGTGTAAAAGGTCCCCGGTTAGAAGTGTGAAAGTCCCCGTTTAGAAGTGTAAAAGGTCCCCGGTTAGAAGTGTGAAAGTCCCCGTTTAGAAGTGTAAAAGTTGCCCGGTTAGAAGTGTGAAAGTCCCCGTTTAGAAGTGTAAAAGGTGCCCGGTTAGAAGTGTGAAAGTCCCCGTTTAGAAGTGTAAAAGGTGCCCGGTTAGAAGTGTGAAAGTCCCCGTTTAGAAGTGTAAAAGGTCCCCGTTGAGAAGTGTGAAAGTTCCCGTTTAGAAGTGTAAAAGGTGCCCGGTTAGAAGTGTGAAAGTCCCCGTTTAGAAGTGTAAAAGGTGCCCGGTTAGAAGTGTGAAAGTCCCCGTTTAGAAGTGTAAAAGGTGCCCGGTTAGAAGTGTGAAAGTCCCCGTTTAGAAGTGTAAAAGGTCCCCGGTTAGAAGTGTGAAAGTCCCCGTTTAGAAGTGTAAAAGGTCCCCGGTTAGAAGTGTGAAAGTCCCCGTTTAGAAGTGTAAAAGTTGCCCGGTTAGAAGTGTGAAAGTCCCCGTTTAGAAGTATAAAAGGTGCCCGGTTAGAAGTGTGAAAGTCCCCGTTTAGAAGTGTAAAAGGTGCCCGGTTAGAAGTGTGAAAGTCCCCGTTTAGAAGTGTAAAAGGTCCCCGTTGAGAAGTGTGAAAGTTCCCGTTTAGAAGTGTAAAAGGTGCCCGGTTAGAAGTGTGAAAGTCCCCGTTTAGAAGTGTAAAAGGTGCCCGGTTAGAAGTGTGAAAGTCCCCGTTTAGAAGTGTAAAAGGTTCCCGGTTAGAAGTGTGAAAGTCCCCGTTTAGAAGTGTAAAAGGTCCCCGTTGAGAAGTGTGAAAGTTCCCGTTTAGAAGTGTAAAAGTTGCCCGGTTAGAAGTGTGAAAGTCCCCGTTTAGAAGTGTAAAAGGTCCCCGGTTAGAAGTGTGAAAGTCCCCGTTTAGAAGTGTAAAAGGTGCCCGGTTTGATGTGTTAAAGTCCCCGTTTAGAAGTGTAAAAGGTCCCCGGTTAGAAGTGTGAAAAACCCCGTTTAGAAGTGTAAAAGGTGCCCGGTTTGAAGTGTGAAAGTCCCCGTTTAGAAGTGTAAAAGGTGCCCGGTTAGAAGTGTGAAAGTCCCCGTTTAGAAGTGTAAAAGTTGCCCGGTTAGAAGTGTGAAAGTCCCCGTTTAGAAGTGTAAAAGGTCCAGGGTTAGAAGTGTGAAAAACCCCGTTTAGAAGTGTAAAAGGTCCCCGGTTAGAAGTGTAAAAGGTCCCCGGTTAGAAGTGTGAAAAACCCCGTTTAGAAGTGTAAAAGGTCCCCGTTTAGAAGTGTGAAAGTCCCCGTTTAGAAGTGTAAAAGGTGCCCGGTTAGAAGTGTGAAAGTCCCCGTTTAGAAGTGTAAAAGATACCCCGTTAGAACTGTGAAAGTCCCCGTTTAGACGTTTGAAAGGTGCCCGGTTAGAAGTGATAAAGTCCCCGTTTAGAAGTGTAAAAGGTGCCCGGTTAGAAGTGTGAAAGTCCCCGTTTAGAAGTGTAAAAGATGCCCCGTTAGAACTGTGAAAGTCCCCGTTTAAAAGTGTAAAAGGTCCCCGGTTAGAAGTGTGAAAGGCCCCGTTTAGAAGTGTAAAAGGTGCCCGGTTAGAAGTGTGAAAGTTCCCGTTTAGAAGTGTAAAAGGTCCCCGTTTAGAAGTGTAAAAGGTCCCCGTTGAGAAGTGTGAAAGTTCCCGTTTAGAAGTGTAAAAGGTGCCCGGTTAGAAGTGTGAAAGTCCCCGTTTAGAAGTGTAAAATGTCCCCGGTTAGAAGTGTGAAGGTCCCCGTTTAGAAGGGTAAAAGGTCCCGGTTAGAAGTGTGAAAGTCCCCGTTTAGAAGTGTAAAAGTTGCCCGGTTAGAAGTGTGAAAGTCCCCGTTTAGAAGTGTAAAAGGTCCAGGGTTAGAAGTGTGAAAAACCCCGTTTAGAAGTGTAAAAGGTCCCCGGTTAGAAGTGTAAAAGGTCCCCGGTTAGAAGTGTGAAAAACCCCGTTTAGAAGTGTAAAAGGTCCCCGTTTAGAAGTGTGAAAGTCCCCGTTTAGAAGTGTAAAAGGTGCCCGGTTAGAAGTGTGAAAGTCCCCGTTTAGAAGTGTAAAAGATACCCCGTTAGAACTGTGAAAGTCCCCGTTTAGACGTTTGAAAGGTGCCCGGTTAGAAGTGATAAAGTCCCCGTTTAGAAGTGTAAAAGGTGCCCGGTTAGAAGTGTGAAAGTCCCCGTTTAGAAGTGTAAAAGATGCCCCGTTAGAACTGTGAAAGTCCCCGTTTAAAAGTGTAAAAGGTCCCCGGTTAGAAGTGTGAAAGGCCCCGTTTAGAAGTGTAAAAGGTGCCCGGTTAGAAGTGTGAAAGTTCCCGTTTAGAAGTGTAAAAGGTCCCCGGTTAGAAGTGTGAAAGTTCCCGTTTGAAGTGTAAAAGGTGCCCGGTTAGAAGTGTGAAAGTCCCCGTTTAGAAGTGTAAAAGGTGCCCGGTTAGAAGTGTGAAAGTCCTCGTTTAGAAGTGTAAAAGGTGCCCGGTTAGAAGTGTGAAAGTCCCCGTTTAGAAGTGTAAACGGTGCCCGGTTAGAAGTGTGAACGTCCCCGTTTAGAAGTGTAAAAGGTCCCCGGTTAGAAGTGTAAAAGTCCCCGTTTAAAAGTGTAAAAGGTCCCCGTTTAGAAGTGTGAAAGTCCCCGTTTAGAAGTGTAAAAGGTCTCCGGTTAGAAGTGTGAAAGTCCCCGTTTAGAAGTGTAAAAGTTCCCCGGTTAAAAGTGTGAAAGTCCCGTTTAGAAGTGTAAAAGATCCCCGGTTAGAAGTGTAAAAGGCCCCGTTTAGAAGTGTAAAAGGTCCCCGGTTAGAAGTGTGAAAGTCCCCGTTTAGAAGTGTAAAAGGTCCCCGGTTAGAAGTGTGAAAAACCCCGTTTAGAAGTGTAAAAGGTCCCCGGTTAGAAGTGTGAAGGTCCCCGTTTAGAAGGGTAAAAGGTCCCCGGTTAGAAGTGTGAAAGTCCCCGTTTAGAAGTGTAAAAGGTGCCCGGTTAGAAGTGTGAAAGTCCCCGTTTAGAAGTGTAAAAGGTCCCCGGTTAGAAGTGTGAAAGTCCCCATTTAGAAGTGTAAAAGGTCCCCGTTAGAAGTGTGAAAGTCCCCGTTTAGAAGTGTAAAAGGTCCCCGGTTAGAAGTGTGAAGGTCCCCGTTTAGAAGGGTAAAAGGTCTCCGGTTAGAAGTGTGAAAGTCCCCGTTTAGAAGTGTAAAAGGTCCCCGGTTAGAAGTGCGAAAGTCCCCGTTTAGAAGTGTAAAAGGTCCCCGGTTAGAAGTGTTAAAGTCCCCGTTTAGAAGTGTAAAAGGTCCCCGGTTAGAAGTGCGAAAGTCCCCGTTTAGAAGTGTAAAAGGTCCCCGGTTAGAAGTGCGGAAGTCCCCGTTTAGAAATGTAAAAGGTCCCCGGTTAGAAGTGTGAAAGTTCCCGTTTAGAAGTGTAAAAGGTGCCCGGTTAGAAGTGTGAAAGTCCCCGTTTAGAAGTGTAAAAGGTCCCCGGTTAGAAGTGTGAAAGTCCCCGTTTTCAAGTGTAAAAGGTCCCCGGTTAGAAGTGCGAAAGCCCCCGTTTAGAAGTGTAAAAGGTCCCCGGTTAAAAGTGTGAAAGTCCCCGTTTAAAAGTGTAAAAGATGCCCCGTTAGAACTGTGAAAGTCCCCGTTTAGAAGTGTAAAATTTCCCCGGTTAGAAGGGGAAAAGCTCCCCCGTAAGAAGTATAAAAGGCTCCCGCTTAGAAGGGGAAAAGCTCCCCCGTAAGAAGAATAAAAGGCTCCCGCATTCAGAGTGTGAAATTCAATGGTTCCCGATTAGAAGTGTGAAAGTCCTCGTTTAGAAGTGTAAAAGGTCCCCGTTTAGAAGTGTAAAAGGTCTCCGGTTAGAAGTGTGAAAAACCCCGTTTAGAAGTGTAAAAGGTCCCCGGTTAGAAGTGTGAAAGTCCCCGTTTAGAAGTGTAAAAGGTGCCCGTTTAGAAGTGTGAAATCCCCGTTTAGAAGTGTAAAAGGTGCCCGGTTAGAAGTGTGAAAGTCCCCGTTTAGAAGTGTAAAAGGTCCCCGGTTAGAAGTGTGAAAAACCCCGTTTAGAAGTGTAAAAGGTCCCCGGTTAGAAGTGTGAAAGTCCCCGTTTAGAAGTGTAAAAGGTCCCCGGTTAGAAGTGTGAAAGTCCCCGTTTAGAAGTGTAAAAGGTGCCCGGTTAGAAGTGTGAAAGTCCCCGTTCAGAAGTGTAAAAGGTCCCCGGTTAGAAGTGTGAAAAACCCCGTTTAGAAGTGTAAAAGGTGCCCGGTTAGAAGTGTGAAAGTCCCCGTTTAGAAGTGTAAAAGGTGCCCGTTGAGAAGTGTGAAAGTTCCCGTTTAGAAGTGTAAAAGGTGCCCGGTTAGAAGTGTGAAAGTCCCCGTTTAGAAGTGTAAAAGGACCCCGGTTAGAAGTGTGAAAGTCCCCGTTTAGAAGTGTAAAAGGTGCCCGGTTAGAAGTGTGAAAGTCCCCGTTTAGAAGTGTAAAAGGTCCCCGGTTAGAAGTGTGAAAGTTCCCGTTTGAAGTGTAAAAGGTGCCCGGTTAGAAGTGTGAAAGTCCCCGTTTAGAAGTGTAAAAGGTGCCCGGTTAGAAGTGTGAAAGTCCCCGTTTAGAAGTGTAAAAGGTGCCCGGTTAGAAGTGTGAAAGTCCCCGTTTAGAAGTGTAAAAGGTGCCCGGTTAGAAGTGTGAAAGTCCCCGTTTAGAAGTGTAAAAGGTCCCCGGTTAGAAGTGTGAAAAACCCCGTTTAGAAGTGTAAAAGGTCCCCGGTTAGAAGTGTGAAAGTCCCCGTTTAGAAGTGTAAAAGGTGCCCGGTTAGAAGTGTGAAAGTCCCCGTTTAGAAGTGTAAAAGGTCCCCGGTTAGAAGTGTGAAGGTCCCCGTTTAGAAGGGTAAAAGGTCCCCGGTTAGAAGTGCGAAATTCCCCGTTTAGAAGTGTAAAAGTTGCCCGGTTAGAAGTGTGAAAGTCCCCGTTTAGAAGTGTAAAAGGTCCCCGGTTAGAAGTGTGAAAGTCCCCGTTTAGAAGTGTAAAAGGTGCCCGGTTAGAAGTGTGAAAGTCCCCGTTTAGAAGTGTAAAAGGTCCCCGTTGAGAAGTGTGAAAGTCCCCGTTTAGAAGTGTAAAAGATGTCCCGTTAGAACTGTGAAAGTCCCCGTTTAGAAGTGTAAAATTTCCCCGGTTAGAAGGGGAAAAGCTACCCCGTAAGAAGTATAAAAGGCTCCCGCATTCAGAGTGTGAAATTCAATGGTTCCCGATTAGAAGTGTGAAAGTCCCCGTTTAGAAGTGTAAAAGGTCCCCGTTTAGAAGTGTAAAAGGTCCCCAGTTAGAAGTGTGAAAAACCCCGTTTAGAAGTGTAAAAGGGCCCCGGTTAGAAGTGTGAAAGTCCCCGTTTAGAAGTGTAAAAGGTCCCCGGTTAGAAGTGTGAAAGTCCCCGTTTAGAAGTGTAAAATGTCCCCGGTTAGAAGTGTGAAGGTCCCCGTTTAGAATGGTAAAAGGTGCCAGGTTAGAAGTGTGAAAGTCCCCGTTTAGAAGTGTAAAAGTTGCCCGGTTAGAAGTGTGAAAGTCCCCGTTTAGAAGTGTAAAAGGTCCCCGGTTAGAAGTGTGAAAGTCCCCGTTTTGAAGTGTAAAAGGTCCCCGGTTAGAAGTGCGAAAGTTCCCGTTAAGAAGTGTAAAAGGTCCCCGGATAAAAGTGTGAAAGTCCCCGTTTAGAAGTGTAAAAGATGTCCCGTTAGAACTGTGAAAGTCCCCGTTTAGAAGTGTAAAATTTCCCCGGTTAGAAGGGGAAAAGCTACCCCGTAAGAAGTATAAAAGGCTCCCGCATTCAGAGTGTGAAATTCAATGGTTCCCGATTAGAAGTGTGAAAGTCCCCGTTTAGAAGTGTAAAAGGTCCCCGTTTAGAAGTGTAAAAGGTCCCCGGTTAGAAGTGTGAAAAACCCCGTTTAGAAGTGTAAAAGGGCCCCGGTTAGAAGTGTGAAAGTCCCCGTTTAGAAGTGTAAAAGGTCCCCGGTTAGAAGTGTGAAAGTCCCCGTTTAGAAGTGTAAAATGTCCCCGGTTAGAAGTGTGAAGGTCCCCGTTTAGAATGGTAAAAGGTGCCAGGTTAGAAGTGTGAAAGTCCCCGTTTAGAAGTGTAAAAGTTGCCCGGTTGGAAGTGTGAAAGTCCCCGTTTAGAAGTGTAAAAGGTCCCCGGTTAGAAGTGTGAAAGTCCCCGTTTTGAAGTGTAAAAGGTCCCCGGTTAGAAGTGCGAAAGTTCCCGTTAAGAAGTGTAAAAGGTCCCCGGTTAGAAGTGTGAAAGTCCCCGTTTAGAAGTGTAAAATGTCCCCGGTTAGAAGTGTGAAGGTCCCCGTTTAGAATGGTAAAAGGTGCCAGGTTAGAAGTGTGAAAGTCCCCGTTTAGAAGTGTAAAAGTTGCCCGGTTAGAAGTGTGAAAGTCCCCGTTTAGAAGTGTAAAAGGTCCCCGGTTAGAAGTGTGAAAGTCCCCGTTTTGAAGTGTAAAAGGTCCCCGGTTAGAAGTGCGAAAGTTCCCGTTAAGAAGTGTAAAAGGTCCCCGGATAAAAGTGTGAAAGTCCCCGTTTAGAAGTGTAAAAGATGTCCCGTTAGAACTGTGAAAGTCCCCGTTTAGAAGTGTAAAATTTCCCCGGTTAGAAGGGGAAAAGCTACCCCGTAAGAAGTATAAAAGGCTCCCGCATTCAGAGTGTGAAATTCAATGGTTCCCGATTAGAAGTGTGAAAGTCCCCGTTTAGAAGTGTAAAAGGTCCCCGTTTAGAAGTGTAAAAGGTCCCCGGTTAGAAGTGTGAAAAACCCCGTTTAGAAGTGTAAAAGGGCCCCGGTTAGAAGTGTGAAAGTCCCCGTTTAGAAGTGTAAAAGGTCCCCGGTTAGAAGTGTGAAAGTCCCCGTTTAGAAGTGTAAAATGTCCCCGGTTAGAAGTGTGAAGGTCCCCGTTTAGAATGGTAAAAGGTGCCAGGTTAGAAGTGTGAAAGTCCCCGTTTAGAAGTGTAAAAGTTGCCCGGTTAGAAGTGTGAAAGTCCCCGTTTAGAAGTGTAAAAGGTCCCCGGTTAGAAGTGTGAAAGTCCCCGTTTTGAAGTGTAAAAGGTCCCCGGTTAGAAGTGCGAAAGTTCCCGTTAAGAAGTGTAAAAGGTCCCCGGATAAAAGTGTGAAAGTCCCCGTTTAGAAGTGTAAAAGATGTCCCGTTAGAACTGTGAAAGTCCCCGTTTAGAAGTGTAAAATTTCCCCGGTTAGAAGGGGAAAAGCTACCCCGTAAGAAGTATAAAAGGCTCCCGCATTCAGAGTGTGAAATTCAATGGTTCCCGATTAGAAGTGTGAAAGTCCCCGTTTAGAAGTGTAAAAGGTCCCCGATTAGAAGTGTAAAAGGTCCCCGGTTAGAAGTGTGAAAAACCCCGTTTAGAAGTGTAAAAGGGCCCCGGTTAGAAGTGTGAAAGTCCCCGTTTAGAAGTGTAAAAGGTCCCCGGTTAGAAGTGTGAAAGTCCCCGTTTAGAAGTGTAAAAGGTGCCCGGTTAGAAGTGTGAAAGTCCCCGTTTAGAAGTGTAAAAGGTCCCCTTTTAGAAGTGTGAAAAACCCCGTTTAGAAGTGTAAAAGGTCCCCGGTTAGAAGTGTGAAAGTCCCCGTTTAGAAGTGTAAAAGGTGCCCGGTTAGAAGTGTGAAAGTCCCCGTTTAGAAGTGTAAAAGGTCCCCGGTTAGAAGTGTGAAGGTCCCCGTTTAGAAGGGTAAAAGGTCCCCGGTTAGAAGTGTGAAAGTCCCCGTTTAGAAGTGTAAAAGTTGCCCGGTTAGAAGTGTGAAAGTCCCCGTTTAGAAGTGTAAAAGGTGCCCGGTTAGAAGTGTGAAAGTCCCCGTTTAGAAGTGTAAAAGGTGCCCGGTTAGAAGTGTGAAAGTCCCCGTTTAGAAGTGTAAAAGGTCCCCGTTGAGAAGTGTGAAAGTTCCCGTTTAGAAGTGTAAAAGGTGCCCGGTTAGAAGTGTGAAAGTCCCCGTTTAGAAGTGTAAAAGGTGCCCGGTTAGAAGTGTGAAAGTCCCCGTTTAGAAGTGTAAAAGGTGCCCGGTTAGAAGTGTGAAAGTACCCGTTTAGAAGTGTAAAAGGTCCCCGTTGAGAAGTGTGAAAGTTCCCGTTTAGAAGTGTAAAAGGTCCCCGGTTAGAAGTGTGAAAGTCCCCGTTTAGAAGTGTAAAATGTCCCCGGTTAGAAGTGTGAAGGTCCCCGTTTAGAAGGGTAAAAGGTGCCCGGTTAGAAGTGTGAAAGTCCCCGTTTAGAAGTGTAAAAGTTGCCCGGTTAGAAGTGTGAAAGTCCCCGTTTAGAAGTGTAAAAGGTCCCCGGTTAGAAGTGTGAAAGTCCCCGTTTAGAAGTGTAAAAGGTGCCCGGTAAGAAGTGTGAAAGTCCCCGTTTAGAAGTGTAAAAGGTCCCCGTTGAGAAGTGTGAAAGTTCCCGTTTAGAAGTGTAAAAGGTCACCGGTTAGAAGTGTGAAGGTCCCCGTTTAGAAGGGTAAAAGGTCCCCGGTTAGAAGTGTGAAAGTCCCCGTTTAGAAGTGTAAAAGTTGCCCGGTTAGAAGTGTGAAAGTCCCCGTTTAGAAGTGTAAAAGGTCCCCGGTTAGAAGTGTGAAAGTCCCCGTTTAGAAGTGTAAAAGGTCCCCGGTTAGAAGTGTGAAAGTCCCCGTTTAGAAGTGTAAAAGGTGCCCGGTTAGAAGTGTGAAAGTCCCCGTTTAGAAGTGTAAAAGGTCCCCGGTTAGAAGTGTGAAAGGTGCCCGGTTAGAAGTGTGAAGGTCCCCGTTTAGAAGGGTAAAAGGTCCCCGGTAAGAAGTGTGAAAGTCCCCGTTTAGTAGTGTAAAAGGTGCCCGGTTAGAAGTGTGAAAGTCCCCGTTTAGAAGTGTAAAAGGTGCCCGGTTGGAAGTGTGAAAGTCCCCGTTTGGAAGTGTAAAAGGTCCCCGGTTAGAAGTGTGAAAGTCCCCGTTTAGAAGTGTAAAAGGTGCCCGGTTAGAAGTGTAAAAGTCCCCGTTTAGAAGTGTAAAAGGTGCCCGGTTAGAAGTGTGAAAGTCCCCGTTTAGAAGTGTAAAAGGTCACCGTTGAGAAGTGTGAAAGTTCCCGTTTAGAAGTGTAAAATGTCCCCGGTTAGAAGTGTGAAGGTCCCCGTTTAGAAGGGTAAAAGGTGCCCGGTTAGAAGTGTGAAAGTCCCCGTTTAGAAGTGTAAAAGTTGCCCGGTTAGAAGTGTGAAAGTCCCCGTTTAGAAGTGTAAAAGGTCCCCGGTTAGAAGTGTGAAAGTCCCCGTTTAGAAGTGTAAAAGGTGCCCGGTAAGAAGTGTGAAAGTCCCCGTTTAGAAGTGTAAAAGGTCCCCGTTGAGAAGTGTGAAAGTTCCCGTTTAGAAGTGTAAAAGGTCACCGGTTAGAAGTGTGAAGGTCCCCGTTTAGAAGGGTAAAAGGTCCCCGGTTAGAAGTGTGAAAAACCCCGTTTAGAAGTGTAAAAGGTGCCCGGTTAGAAGTGTGAAAAGTGCCCGGTTAGAAGTGTGAAGGTCCCCGTTTAGAAGGGTAAAAGGTCCCCGGTTAGAAGTGTGAAAGTCCCCGTTTAGTAGTGTAAAAGGTGCCCGGTTAGAAGTGTGAAAGTCCCCGTTTAGAAGTGTAAAAGGTGCCCGGTTGGAAGTGTGAAAGTCCCCGTTTAGAAGTGTAAAAGGTCCCCGGTTAGAAGTGTGAAAGTCCCCGTTTAGAAGTGTAAAAGGTGCCCGGTTAGAAGTGTGAAAGTCCCCGTTTAGAAGTGTAAAAGGTGCCCGGTTAGAAGTGTGAAAGTCCCCGTTTAGAAGTGTAAAAGGTCACCGTTGAGAAGTGTGAAAGTTCCCGTTTAGAAGTGTAAAAGATCCCCGGTTAGAAGTGTGAAAGTCCCCGTTTAGAAGTGTTAAAGTCCCCGTTTAGACGTGTAAAAGGTCCCCGGTTAGAAGTGTGAAAGTCCCCGTTTAGAAGAGTAAAAGGTCCCCGGTTAGAAGTGTGAAAGTCCCCGTTTAAAAGTGTAAAAGGTCCCCGGTTAGAAGTGTTAAAGTCCCCGTTTAGAAGTGTAAAAGGTGCCCGGTTAGAAGTGTGAAAGTCCCCGTTTAGAAGTGTAAAAGGTCCCCGGTTAGAAGTGTGAAAGTCCCCGTTTTGAAGTGTAAAAGGTCCCCGGTTAGAAGTGCGAAAGTTCCCGTTAAGAAGTGTAAAAGGTCCCCGGATAAAAGTGTGAAAGTCCCCGTTTAGAAGTGTAAAAGGTGCCCGGTTAGAAGTGTGAAAGTCCCCGTTTAGAAGTGTAAAAGGTGCCCGGTTAGAAGTGTGAAAGTCCCCGTTTAGAAGTGTAAAAGGTCCCCGGTTAGAAGTGTGAAAGTCCCCGTTTAGAAGTGTAAAAGGTGCCCGGTTAGAAGTGTGAAAGTCCCCGTTTAGAAGTGTAAAAGTTGCCCGGTTAGAAGTGTGAAAGTCCCCGTTTAGAAGTGTAAAAGGTGCCCGGTTAGAAGTGTGAAAGTCCCCGTTTAGAAGTGTAAAAGGTGCCCGGTTAGAAGTGTGAAAGTCCCCGTTTAGAAGTGTAAAAGGTCCCCGTTGAGAAGTGTGAAAGTTCCCGTTTAGAAGTGTAAAAGGTGCCCGGTTAGAAGTGTGAAAGTCCCCGTTTAGAAGTGTGAAATGTCCCCGGTTAGAAGTGTGAAGGTCCCCGTTTAGAAGGGTAAAAGGTCCCGGTTAGAAGTGTGAAAGTCCCCGTTTAGAAGTGTAAAAGTTGCCCGGTTAGAAGTGTGAAAGTCCCCGTTTAGAAGTGTAAAAGGTCCAGGGTTAGAAGTGTGAAAAACCCCGTTTAGAAGTGTAAAAGGTCCCCGGTTAGAAGTGTAAAAGGTCCCCGGTTAGAAGTGTGAAAAACCCCGTTTAGAAGTGTAAAAGGTCCCCGTTTAGAAGTGTGAAAGTCCCCGTTTAGAAGTGTAAAAGGTGCCCGGTTAGAAGTGTGAAAGTCCCCGTTTAGAAGTGTAAAAGATACCCCGTTAGAACTGTGAAAGTCCCCGTTTAGACGTTTGAAAGGTGCCCGGTTAGAAGTGATAAAGTCCCCGTTTAGAAGTGTAAAAGGTGCCCGGTTAGAAGTGTGAAAGTCCCCGTTTAGAAGTGTAAAAGATGCCCCGTTAGAACTGTGAAAGTCCCCGTTTAAAAGTGTAAAAGGTCCCCGGTTAGAAGTGTGAAAGGCCCCGTTCAGAAGTGTAAAAGGTGCCCGGTTAGAAGTGTGAAAGTTCCCGTTTAGAAGTGTAAAAGGTCCCCGTTTAGAAGTGTAAAAGGTCCCCGTTGAGAAGTGTGAAAGTTCCCGTTTAGAAGTGTAAAAGGTGCCCGGTTAGAAGTGTGAAAGTCCCCGTTTAGAAGTGTAAAATGTCCCCGGTTAGAAGTGTGAAGGTCCCCGTTTAGAAGGGTAAAAGGTCCCGGTTAGAAGTGTGAAAGTCCCCGTTTAGAAGTGTAAAAGTTGCCCGGTTAGAAGTGTGAAAGTCCCCGTTTAGAAGTGTAAAAGGTCCAGGGTTAGAAGTGTGAAAAACCCCGTTTAGAAGTGTAAAAGGTCCCCGGTTAGAAGTGTAAAAGGTCCCCGGTTAGAAGTGTGAAAAACCCCGTTTAGAAGTGTAAAAGGTCCCCGTTTAGAAGTGTGAAAGTCCCCGTTTAGAAGTGTAAAAGGTGCCCGGTTAGAAGTGTGAAAGTCCCCGTTTAGAAGTGTAAAAGATACCCCGTTAGAACTGTGAAAGTCCCCGTTTAGACGTTTGAAAGGTGCCCGGTTAGAAGTGATAAAGTCCCCGTTTAGAAGTGTAAAAGGTGCCCGGTTAGAAGTGTGAAAGTCCCCGTTTAGAAGTGTAAAAGATGCCCCGTTAGAACTGTGAAAGTCCCCGTTTAAAAGTGTAAAAGGTCCCCGGTTAGAAGTGTGAAAGGCCCCGTTTAGAAGTGTAAAAGGTGCCCGGTTAGAAGTGTGAAAGTTCCCGTTTAGAAGTGTAAAAGGTCCCCGGTTAGAAGTGTGAAAGTTCCCGTTTGAAGTGTAAAAGGTGCCCGGTTAGAAGTGTGAAAGTCCCCGTTTAGAAGTGTAAAAGGTGCCCGGTTAGAAGTGTGAAAGTCCCCGTTTAGAAGTGTAAAAGGTGCCCGGTTAGAAGTGTGAAAGTCCACGTTTAGAATTGTGTAAACGGTGCCCGGTTAGAAGTGTGAACGTCCCCGTTTAGAAATGTAAAAGGTCCCCAGTTAGAAGTGTGAAAAACCCCGTTTAGAAGTGTAAAAGGTCCCCGGTTAGAAGTGTGAAAGTCCCCGTTTAGAAGTGTAAAAGGTGCCCGGTTAGAAGTGTGAAAGTCCCCTATTAGAAGTGTAAAAGGTCCCCGGTTAGAAGTGTGAAGGTCCCCGTTTAGAAGGGTAAAAGGTCCCCGGTTAGAAGTGTGAAAGTCCCCGTTTAGAAGTGTAAAAGTTGCCCGGTTAGAAGTGTGAAAGTCCCCGTTTAGAAGTGTAAAAGGTGCCCGGTTAGAAGTGTGAAAGTCCCCGTTTAGAAGTGTAAAAGGTGCCCGGTTAGAAGTGTGAAAGTCCCCGTTTAGAAGTGAAAAAGGTCCCCGGTTAGAAGTGTGAAGGTCCCCGTTTAGAAGGGTAAAAGGTCCCCGGTTAGAAGTGTGAAAGTCCCCGTTTAGAAGTGTAAAAGTTGCCCGGTTAGAAGTGTTAAAGTCCCCGTTTAGAAGTGTAAAAGGTGCCCGGTTAGAAGTGTGAAAGTCCCCGTTTAGAAGTGTAAAAGGTGCCCGGTTAGAAGTGTGAAAGTCCCCGTTTAGAAGTGTAAAAGGTCCCCGGTTAGAAGTGTGAAAGTCCCCCTTTAGAAGTGTAAAAGGTCCCCGGTTAGAAGTGTGAAAGTCCCCGTTTAGAAGTGTAAAAGTTGCCCGGTTAGAAGTGTGAAAGTCCCCGTTTAGAAGTGTAAAAGGTGCCCGGTTAGAAGTGTGAAAGTCCCCGTTTAGAAGTGTAAAAGGTGCCCGGTTAGAAGTGTGAAAGTCCCCGTTTAGAAGTGTAAAAGGTCCCCGTTGAGAAGTGTGAAAGTTCCCGTTTAGAAGTGTAAAAGGTGCCCGGTTAGAAGTGTGAAAGTCCCCGTTTAGAAGTGTAAAAGGTGCCCGGTTAGAAGTGTGAAAGTCCCCGTTTAGAAGTGTAAAAGGTGCCCGGTTAGAAGTGTGAAAGTCCCCGTTTAGAAGTGTAAAAGGTCCCCGTTGAGAAGTGTGAAAGTTCCCGTTTAGAAGTGTAAAAGGTGCCCGGTTAGAAGTGTGAAAGTCCCCGTTTAGAAGTGTAAAATGTCCCCGGTTAGAAGTGTGAAGGTCCCCGTTTAGAAGGGTAAAAGGTCCCGGTTAGAAGTGTGAAAGTCCCCGTTTAGAAGTGTAAAAGTTGCCCGGTTAGAAGTGTGAAAGTCCCCGTTTAGAAGTGTAAAAGGTCCCCGGTTAGAAGTGTGAAAGTCCCCGTTTAGAAGTGTAAAAGGTGCCCGGTTAGAAGTGTGAAAGTCCCCGTTTAGAAGTGTAAAAGGTCCCCGTTGAGAAGTGTGAAAGTTCCCGTTTAGAAGTGTAAAAGGGCACAGGTTAGAAGTGTGAAGGTCCCCGTTTAGAAGGGTAAAAGGTCCCCGGTTAGAAGTGTGAAAGTCCCCGTTTAGAAGTGTAAAAGTTGCCCGGTTAGAAGTGTGAAAGTCCCCGTTTAGAAGTGTAAAAGGTCCCCGGTTAGAAGTGTGAAAGTCCCCGTTTAGAAGTGTAAAAGGTGCCCGGTTTGATGTGTTAAAGTCCCCGTTTAGAAGTGTAAAAGGTCCCCGGTTAGAAGTGTGAAAAACCCCGTTTAGAAGTGTAAAAGGTGCCCGGTTAGAAGTGTGAAAGGTGCCCGGTTAGAAGTGTGAAGGTCCCCGTTTAGAAGGGTAAAAGGTCCCCGGTTAGAAGTGTGAAAGTCCCCGTTTAGAAGTGTAAAAGATGCCCGGTTAGAAGTGTGAAAGTCCCCGTTTAGAAGTGTAAAAGGTGCCCGGTTGGAAGTGTGAAAGTCCCCGTTTAGAAGTGTAAAAGGTCCCCGGTTAGAAGTGTGAAAGTCCCCGTTTAGAAGTGTAAAAGGTGCCCGGTTAGAAGTCTGAAAGTCCCCGTTTAGAAGTGTAAAAGGTACCCGGTTAGAAGTGTGAAAGTCCCCGTTTAGAAGTGTAAAAGGTCACCGTTGAGAAGTGTGAAAGTTCCCGTTTAGAAGTGTAAAAGGTCCCCAGTTAGAAGTGTGAAAGTCCCCGTTTAGAAGTGTAAAAGGTCCCCGGTTAGAAGTGTTAAAGTCCCCGTTTAGAAGTGTGAAGGTCCCCGTTTAGAAGGGTAAAAGGTCCCCGGTTAGAAGTGTGAAAGTCCCCGTTTAGAAGTGTAAAAGTTGCCCGGTTAGAAGTGTGAAAGTCCCCGTTTAGAAGTGTAAAAGGTGCCCGGTTAGAAGTGTGAAAGTCCCCGTTTAGAAGTGTAAACGGTGCCCGGTTAGAAGTGTGAAAGTCCCCGTTTAGAAGTGTAAACGGTGCCCGGTTAGAAGTGTGAAAGTCCCCGTTTAGAAGTGTAAAAGGTCCCCGGTTAGAAGTGTGAAGGTCCCCGTTTAGAAGTGTAAAAGGTGCCCGGTTAGAAGTGTGAAAGTCCCCGTTTAGAAGTGTAAAAGGTCCCCGTTGAGAAGTGTGAAAGTTCCCGTTTAGAAGTGTAAAAGGTGCCCGGTTAGAAGTGTGAAAGTCCCCGTTTAGAAGTGTAAAAGGTGCCCGGTTAGAAGTGTGAAAGTCCCCGTTTAGAAGTGTAAAAGGTTCCCGGTTAGAAGTGTGAAAGTCCCCGTTTAGAAGTGTAAAAGGTGCCCGGTTAGAAGTCTGAAAGTCCCCGTTTAGAAGTATAAAAGGTACCCGGTTAGAAGTGTGAAAGTCCCCGTTTAGAAGTGTAAAAGGTCACCGTTGAGAAGTGTGAAAGTTCCCGTTTAGAAGTGTAAAAGGTCCCCAGTTAGAAGTGTGAAAGTCCCCGTTTAGAAGTGTAAAAGGTCCCCGGTTAGAAGTGTTAAAGTCCCCGTTTAGAAGTGTGAAGGTCCCCGTTTAGAAGGGTAAAAGGTCCCCGGTTAGAAGTGTGAAAGTCCCCGTTTAGAAGTGTAAAAGTTGCCCGGTTAGAAGTGTGAAAGTCCCCGTTTAGAAGTGTAAAAGGTGCCCGGTTAGAAGTGTGAAAGTCCCCGTTTAGAAGTGTAAACGGTGCCCGGTTAGAAGTGTGAAAGTCCCCGTTTAGAAGTGTAAACGGTGCCCGGTTAGAAGTGTGAAAGTCCCCGTTTAGAAGTGTAAAAGGTCCCCGGTTAGAAGTGTGAAGGTCCCCGTTTAGAAGTGTAAAAGGTGCCCGGTTAGAAGTGTGAAAGTCCCCGTTTAGAAGTGTAAAAGGTCCCCGTTGAGAAGTGTGAAAGTTCCCGTTTAGAAGTGTAAAAGGTGCCCGGTTAGAAGTGTGAAAGTCCCCGTTTAGAAGTGTAAAAGGTGCCCGGTTAGAAGTGTGAAAGTCCCCGTTTAGAAGTGTAAAAGGTTCCCGGTTAGAAGTGTGAAAGTCCCCGTTTAGAAGTGTAAAAGGTCCCCG
Source organism: Sipunculus nudus (assembly GCA_026874595.1). Classification (NCBI taxonomy): domain Eukaryota; kingdom Metazoa; phylum Annelida; class Sipuncula; order Golfingiida; family Sipunculidae; genus Sipunculus; species Sipunculus nudus. The sequence continues at coordinate 3,562,423 of CM049317.1, forward strand.
TTGAGAAGTGTGAAAGTTCCCGTTTAGAAGTGTAAAAGGTGCCCGGTTAGAAGTGTGAAAGTCCCCGTTTAGAAGTGTAAAATGTCCCCGGTTAGAAGTGTGAAGGTCCCCGTTTAGAAGGGTAAAAGGTCCCGGTTAGAAGTGTGAAAGTCCCCGTTTAGAAGTGTAAAAGTTGCCCGGTTAGAAGTGTGAAAGTCCCCGTTTAGAAGTGTAAAAGGTCCCCGGTTAGAAGTGTGAAAGTCCCCGTTTAGAAGTGTAAAAGGTGCCCGGTTAGAAGTGTGAAAGTCCCCGTTTAGAAGTGTAAAAGGTCCCCGTTGAGAAGTGTGAAAGTTCCCGTTTAGAAGTGTAAAAGGGCACAGGTTAGAAGTGTGAAGGTCCCCGTTTAGAAGGGTAAAAGGTCCCCGGTTAGAAGTGTGAAAGTCCCCGTTTAGAAGTGTAAAAGTTGCCCGGTTAGAAGTGTGAAAGTCCCCGTTTAGAAGTGTAAAAGGTCCCTGGTTAGAAGTGTGAAAGTCCCCGTTTAGAAGTGTAAAAGGTGCCAGGTTAGATGTGTTAAAGTCCCCGTTTAGAAGTGTAAAAGGTCCCCGGTTAGAAGTGTGAAAAACCCCGTTTAGAAGTGTAAAAGGTGCCCGGTTAGAAGTGTGAAAGGTGCCCGGTTAGAAGTGTGAAGGTCCCCGTTTAGAAGGGTAAAAGGTCCCCGGTTAGAAGTGTGAAAGTCCCCGTTTAGAAGTGTAAAAGATGCCCGGTTAGAAGTGTGAAAGTCCCCGTTTAGAAGTGTAAAAGGTGCCCGGTTGGAAGTGTGAAAGTCCCCGTTTAGAAGTGTAAAAGGTCCCCGGTTAGAAGTGTGAAAGTCCCCGTTTAGAAGTGTAAAAGGTGCCCGGTTAGAAGTCTGAAAGTCCCCGTTTAGAAGTGTAAAAGGTACCCGGTTAGAAGTGTGAAAGTCCCCGTTTAGAAGTGTAAAAGGTCACCGTTGAGAAGTGTGAAAGTTCCCGTTTAGAAGTGTAAAAGGTCCCCAGTTAGAAGTGTGAAAGTCCCCGTTTAGAAGTGTAAAAGGTCCCCGGTTAGAAGTGTTAAAGTCCCCGTTTAGAAGTGTAAAAGGTCCCCGGTCAGAAGTGTGAAAGTCCCCGTTTAAAAGTGTAAAAGGTCCCCGGTTAGAAGTGTTAAAGTCCCCGTTTAGAAGTGTAAAAGGTCCCCGGTTAGAAGTGTGAAAGTCCCCGTTTAAAAGTGTAAAAGGTCCCCGGTTAGAAGTGTTAAAGTCCCCGTTTAGAAGTGTAGAAGGTCCCCGGTCAGAAGTGTGAAAGTCCCCGTTTAAAAGTGTAAAAGGTCCCCGGTTAGAAGTGTTAAAGTCCCCGTTTAGAAGTGTAAAAGGTCCCCGGTTAGAAGTGTGAAAGTCCCCGTTTAAAAGTGTAAAAGGTCCCCGGTTAGAAGTGTTAAAGTCCCCGTTTAGAAGTGTAAAAGGTCCCCGGTCAGAAGTGTGAAAGTCCCCGTTTAAAAGTGTAAAAGGTCCCCGGTTAGAAGTGTTAAAGTCCCCGTTTAGAAGTGTAAAAGGTCCCCGGTTAGAAGTGTAAAAGTCCCCGTTTAAAAGTGTAAAAGGTCCCCGTTTAGAAGTGTGAAAGTCCCCGTTTAGAAGTGTAAAAGGTCTCCGGTTAGAAGTGTGAAAGTCCCCGTTTAGAAGTGTAAAAGTTCCCCGGTTAAAAGTGTGAAAGTCCCGTTTAGAAGTGTAAAAGATCCCCGGTTAGAAGTGTAAAAGGCCCCGTTTAGAAGTGTAAAAGGTCCCCGGTTAGAAGTGTGAAAGTCCCCGTTTAGAAGTGTAAAAGGTCCCCGGTTAGAAGTGTGAAAAACCCCGTTTAGAAGTGTAAAAGGTCCCCGGTTAGAAGTGTGAAGGTCCCCGTTTAGAAGGGTAAAAGGTCCCCGGTTAGAAGTGTGAAAGTCCCCGTTTAGAAGTGTAAAAGGTGCCCGGTTAGAAGTGTGAAAGTCCCCGTTTAGAAGTGTAAAAGGTCCCCGGTTAGAAGTGTGAAAGTCCCCATTTAGAAGTGTAAAAGGTCCCCGTTAGAAGTGTGAAAGTCCCCGTTTAGAAGTGTAAAAGGTCCCCGGTTAGAAGTGTGAAGGTCCCCGTTTAGAAGGGTAAAAGGTCTCCGGTTAGAAGTGTTAAAGTCCCCGTTTAGAAGTGTAAAAGGTCCCCGGTTAGAAGTGTGAAAGTCCCCGTTTAGAAGTGTAAAAGGTGCCCGGTTAGAAGTGTGAAAGTCCCCGTTCAGAAGTGTAAAAGGTCCCCGGTTAGAAGTGTGAAAAACCCCGTTTAGAAGTGTAAAAGGTGCCCGGTTAGAAGTGTGAAAGTCCCCGTTTAGAAGTGTAAAAGGTCCCCGGTTAGAAGTGTGAAGGTCCCCGTTTAGAAGGGTAAAAGGTCTCCGGTTAGAAGTGTGAAAGTCCCCGTTTAGAAGTGTAAAAGGTCCCCGGTTAGAAGTGCGAAAGTCCCCGTTTAGAAGTGTAAAAGGTCCCCGGTTAGAAGTGTGAAAGTCCCCGTTTAGAAGTGTAAAAGGTCCCCGGTTAGAAGTGCGAAAGTCCCCGTTTAGAAGTGTAAAAGGTCCCCGGTTAGAAGTGCGGAAGTCCCCGTTTAGAAATGTAAAAGGTCCCCGGTTAGAAGTGTGAAAGTTCCCGTTTAGAAGTGTAAAAGGTGCCCGGTTAGAAGTGTGAAAGTCCCCGTTTAGAAGTGTAAAAGGTCCCCGGTTAGAAGTGTGAAAGTCCCCGTTTTCAAGTGTAAAAGGTCCCCGGTTAGAAGTGCGAAAGCCCCCGTTTAGAAGTGTAAAAGGTCCCCGGTTAAAAGTGTGAAAGTCCCCGTTTAGAAGTGTAAAAGATGCCCCGTTAGAACTGTGAAAGTCCCCGTTTAGAAGTGTAAAATTTCCCCGGTTAGAAGGGGAAAAGCTCCCCCGTAAGAAGTATAAAAGGCTCCCGCTTAGAAGGGGAAAAGCTCCCCCGTAAGAAGAATAAAAGGCTCCCGCATTCAGAGTGTGAAATTCAATGGTTCCCGATTAGAAGTGTGAAAGTCCTCGTTTAGAAGTGTAAAAGGTCCCCGTTTAGAAGTGTAAAAGGTGCCCGGTTAGAAGTGTGAAAGTCCCCGTTTAGAAGTGTAAAAGGTCCCCGGTTAGAAGTGTGAAGGTCCCCGTTTAGAAGGGTAAAAGGTCCCCGGTTAGAAGTGCGAAAGTCCCCGTTTAGAAGTGTAAAAGTTGCCCGGTTAGAAGTGTGAAAGTCCCCCTTTAGAAGTGTAAAAGGTGCCCGGTTAGAAGTGTGAAAGTCCCCGTTTAGAAGTGTAAAAGGTGCCAGGTTAGATGTGTTAAAGTCCCCGTTTAGAAGTGTAAAAGGTCCCCGGTTAGAAGTGTGAAAGTCCCCGTTTAGAAGTGTAAAAGATGCCCCGTTAGAACTGTGAAAGTCCCCGTTTAAAAGTGTAAAAGGTCCCCGGTTAGAAGTGTGAAAGGCCCCGTTTAGAAGTGTAAAAGGTGCCCGGTTAGAAGTGTGAAAGTTCCCGTTTAGAAGTGTAAAAGGTCCCCGGTTAGAAGTGTGAAAGTTCCCGTTTGAAGTGTAAAAGGTGCCCGGTTAGAAGTGTGAAAGTCCCCGTTTAGAAGTGTAAAAGGTGCCCGGTTAGAAGTGTGAAAGTCCTCGTTTAGAAGTGTAAAAGGTGCCCGGTTAGAAGTGTGAAAGTCCCCGTTTAGAAGTGTAAACGGTGCCCGGTTAGAAGTGTGAACGTCCCCGTTTAGAAGTGTAAAAGGTCCCCGGTTAGAAGTGTAAAAGTCCCCGTTTAAAAGTGTAAAAGGTCCCCGTTTAGAAGTGTGAAAGTCCCCGTTTAGAAGTGTAAAAGGTCTCCGGTTAGAAGTGTGAAAGTCCCCGTTTAGAAGTGTAAAAGTTCCCCGGTTAAAAGTGTGAAAGTCCCGTTTAGAAGTGTAAAAGATCCCCGGTTAGAAGTGTAAAAGGCCCCGTTTAGAAGTGTAAAAGGTCCCCGGTTAGAAGTGTGAAAGTCCCCGTTTAGAAGTGTAAAAGGTCCCCGGTTAGAAGTGTGAAAAACCCCGTTTAGAAGTGTAAAAGGTCCCCGGTTAGAAGTGTGAAGGTCCCCGTTTAGAAGGGTAAAAGGTCCCCGGTTAGAAGTGTGAAAGTCCCCGTTTAGAAGTGTAAAAGGTGCCCGGTTAGAAGTGTGAAAGTCCCCGTTTAGAAGTGTAAAAGGTCCCCGGTTAGAAGTGTGAAAGTCCCCATTTAGAAGTGTAAAAGGTCCCCGTTAGAAGTGTGAAAGTCCCCGTTTAGAAGTGTAAAAGGTCCCCGGTTAGAAGTGTGAAGGTCCCCGTTTAGAAGGGTAAAAGGTCTCCGGTTAGAAGTGTGAAAGTCCCCGTTTAGAAGTGTAAAAGGTCCCCGGTTAGAAGTGCGAAAGTCCCCGTTTAGAAGTGTAAAAGGTCCCCGGTTAGAAGTGTTAAAGTCCCCGTTTAGAAGTGTAAAAGGTCCCCGGTTAGAAGTGCGAAAGTCCCCGTTTAGAAGTGTAAAAGGTCCCCGGTTAGAAGTGCGGAAGTCCCCGTTTAGAAATGTAAAAGGTCCCCGGTTAGAAGTGTGAAAGTTCCCGTTTAGAAGTGTAAAAGGTGCCCGGTTAGAAGTGTGAAAGTCCCCGTTTAGAAGTGTAAAAGGTCCCCGGTTAGAAGTGTGAAAGTCCCCGTTTTCAAGTGTAAAAGGTCCCCGGTTAGAAGTGCGAAAGCCCCCGTTTAGAAGTGTAAAAGGTCCCCGGTTAAAAGTGTGAAAGTCCCCGTTTAAAAGTGTAAAAGATGCCCCGTTAGAACTGTGAAAGTCCCCGTTTAGAAGTGTAAAATTTCCCCGGTTAGAAGGGGAAAAGCTCCCCCGTAAGAAGTATAAAAGGCTCCCGCTTAGAAGGGGAAAAGCTCCCCCGTAAGAAGAATAAAAGGCTCCCGCATTCAGAGTGTGAAATTCAATGGTTCCCGATTAGAAGTGTGAAAGTCCTCGTTTAGAAGTGTAAAAGGTCCCCGTTTAGAAGTGTAAAAGGTCTCCGGTTAGAAGTGTGAAAAACCCCGTTTAGAAGTGTAAAAGGTCCCCGGTTAGAAGTGTGAAAGTCCCCGTTTAGAAGTGTAAAAGGTGCCCGTTTAGAAGTGTGAAATCCCCGTTTAGAAGTGTAAAAGGTGCCCGGTTAGAAGTGTGAAAGTCCCCGTTTAGAAGTGTAAAAGGTCCCCGGTTAGAAGTGTGAAAAACCCCGTTTAGAAGTGTAAAAGGTCCCCGGTTAGAAGTGTGAAAGTCCCCGTTTAGAAGTGTAAAAGGTCCCCGGTTAGAAGTGTGAAAGTCCCCGTTTAGAAGTGTAAAAGGTGCCCGGTTAGAAGTGTGAAAGTCCCCGTTCAGAAGTGTAAAAGGTCCCCGGTTAGAAGTGTGAAAAACCCCGTTTAGAAGTGTAAAAGGTGCCCGGTTAGAAGTGTGAAAGTCCCCGTTTAGAAGTGTAAAAGGTGCCCGTTGAGAAGTGTGAAAGTTCCCGTTTAGAAGTGTAAAAGGTGCCCGGTTAGAAGTGTGAAAGTCCCCGTTTAGAAGTGTAAAAGGACCCCGGTTAGAAGTGTGAAAGTCCCCGTTTAGAAGTGTAAAAGGTGCCCGGTTAGAAGTGTGAAAGTCCCCGTTTAGAAGTGTAAAAGGTGCCCGGTTAGAAGTGTGAAAGTCCCCGTTTAGAAGTGTAAAAGGTGCCCGGTTAGAAGTGTGAAAGTCCCCGTTTAGAAGTGTAAAAGGTCCCCGGTTAGAAGTGTGAAGGTCCCCGTTTAGAAGGGTAAAAGGTCCCCGGTTAGAAGTGCGAAATTCCCCGTTTAGAAGTGTAAAAGTTGCCCGGTTAGAAGTGTGAAAGTCCCCGTTTAGAAGTGTAAAAGGTCCCCGGTTAGAAGTGTGAAAGTCCCCGTTTAGAAGTGTAAAAGGTGCCCGGTTAGAAGTGTGAAAGTCCCCGTTTAGAAGTGTAAAAGGTCCCCGTTGAGAAGTGTGAAAGTCCCCGTTTAGAAGTGTAAAAGATGTCCCGTTAGAACTGTGAAAGTCCCCGTTTAGAAGTGTAAAATTTCCCCGGTTAGAAGGGGAAAAGCTACCCCGTAAGAAGTATAAAAGGCTCCCGCATTCAGAGTGTGAAATTCAATGGTTCCCGATTAGAAGTGTGAAAGTCCCCGTTTAGAAGTGTAAAAGGTCCCCGTTTAGAAGTGTAAAAGGTCCCCAGTTAGAAGTGTGAAAAACCCCGTTTAGAAGTGTAAAAGGGCCCCGGTTAGAAGTGTGAAAGTCCCCGTTTAGAAGTGTAAAAGGTCCCCGGTTAGAAGTGTGAAAGTCCCCGTTTAGAAGTGTAAAATGTCCCCGGTTAGAAGTGTGAAGGTCCCCGTTTAGAATGGTAAAAGGTGCCAGGTTAGAAGTGTGAAAGTCCCCGTTTAGAAGTGTAAAAGTTGCCCGGTTAGAAGTGTGAAAGTCCCCGTTTAGAAGTGTAAAAGGTCCCCGGTTAGAAGTGTGAAAGTCCCCGTTTTGAAGTGTAAAAGGTCCCCGGTTAGAAGTGCGAAAGTTCCCGTTAAGAAGTGTAAAAGGTCCCCGGATAAAAGTGTGAAAGTCCCCGTTTAGAAGTGTAAAAGATGTCCCGTTAGAACTGTGAAAGTCCCCGTTTAGAAGTGTAAAATTTCCCCGGTTAGAAGGGGAAAAGCTACCCCGTAAGAAGTATAAAAGGCTCCCGCATTCAGAGTGTGAAATTCAATGGTTCCCGATTAGAAGTGTGAAAGTCCCCGTTTAGAAGTGTAAAAGGTCCCCGTTTAGAAGTGTAAAAGGTCCCCGGTTAGAAGTGTGAAAAACCCCGTTTAGAAGTGTAAAAGGGCCCCGGTTAGAAGTGTGAAAGTCCCCGTTTAGAAGTGTAAAAGGTCCCCGGTTAGAAGTGTGAAAGTCCCCGTTTAGAAGTGTAAAATGTCCCCGGTTAGAAGTGTGAAGGTCCCCGTTTAGAATGGTAAAAGGTGCCAGGTTAGAAGTGTGAAAGTCCCCGTTTAGAAGTGTAAAAGTTGCCCGGTTGGAAGTGTGAAAGTCCCCGTTTAGAAGTGTAAAAGGTCCCCGGTTAGAAGTGTGAAAGTCCCCGTTTTGAAGTGTAAAAGGTCCCCGGTTAGAAGTGCGAAAGTTCCCGTTAAGAAGTGTAAAAGGTCCCCGGTTAGAAGTGTGAAAGTCCCCGTTTAGAAGTGTAAAATGTCCCCGGTTAGAAGTGTGAAGGTCCCCGTTTAGAATGGTAAAAGGTGCCAGGTTAGAAGTGTGAAAGTCCCCGTTTAGAAGTGTAAAAGTTGCCCGGTTAGAAGTGTGAAAGTCCCCGTTTAGAAGTGTAAAAGGTCCCCGGTTAGAAGTGTGAAAGTCCCCGTTTTGAAGTGTAAAAGGTCCCCGGTTAGAAGTGCGAAAGTTCCCGTTAAGAAGTGTAAAAGGTCCCCGGATAAAAGTGTGAAAGTCCCCGTTTAGAAGTGTAAAAGATGTCCCGTTAGAACTGTGAAAGTCCCCGTTTAGAAGTGTAAAATTTCCCCGGTTAGAAGGGGAAAAGCTACCCCGTAAGAAGTATAAAAGGCTCCCGCATTCAGAGTGTGAAATTCAATGGTTCCCGATTAGAAGTGTGAAAGTCCCCGTTTAGAAGTGTAAAAGGTCCCCGTTTAGAAGTGTAAAAGGTCCCCGGTTAGAAGTGTGAAAAACCCCGTTTAGAAGTGTAAAAGGGCCCCGGTTAGAAGTGTGAAAGTCCCCGTTTAGAAGTGTAAAAGGTCCCCGGTTAGAAGTGTGAAAGTCCCCGTTTAGAAGTGTAAAATGTCCCCGGTTAGAAGTGTGAAGGTCCCCGTTTAGAATGGTAAAAGGTGCCAGGTTAGAAGTGTGAAAGTCCCCGTTTAGAAGTGTAAAAGTTGCCCGGTTAGAAGTGTGAAAGTCCCCGTTTAGAAGTGTAAAAGGTCCCCGGTTAGAAGTGTGAAAGTCCCCGTTTTGAAGTGTAAAAGGTCCCCGGTTAGAAGTGCGAAAGTTCCCGTTAAGAAGTGTAAAAGGTCCCCGGATAAAAGTGTGAAAGTCCCCGTTTAGAAGTGTAAAAGATGTCCCGTTAGAACTGTGAAAGTCCCCGTTTAGAAGTGTAAAATTTCCCCGGTTAGAAGGGGAAAAGCTACCCCGTAAGAAGTATAAAAGGCTCCCGCATTCAGAGTGTGAAATTCAATGGTTCCCGATTAGAAGTGTGAAAGTCCCCGTTTAGAAGTGTAAAAGGTCCCCGATTAGAAGTGTAAAAGGTCCCCGGTTAGAAGTGTGAAAAACCCCGTTTAGAAGTGTAAAAGGGCCCCGGTTAGAAGTGTGAAAGTCCCCGTTTAGAAGTGTAAAAGGTCCCCGGTTAGAAGTGTGAAAGTCCCCGTTTAGAAGTGTAAAAGGTGCCCGGTTAGAAGTGTGAAAGTCCCCGTTTAGAAGTGTAAAAGGTCCCCGGTTAGAAGTGTGAAAAACCCCGTTTAGAAGTGTAAAAGGTCCCCGGTTAGAAGTGTGAAAGTCCCCGTTTAGAAGTGTAAAAGGTGCCCGGTTAGAAGTGTGAAAGTCCCCGTTTAGAAGTGTAAAAGGTCCCCGGTTAGAAGTGTGAAGGTCCCCGTTTAGAAGGGTAAAAGGTCCCCGGTTAGAAGTGTGAAAGTCCCCGTTTAGAAGTGTAAAAGTTGCCCGGTTAGAAGTGTGAAAGTCCCCGTTTAGAAGTGTAAAAGGTGCCCGGTTAGAAGTGTGAAAGTCCCCGTTTAGAAGTGTAAAAGGTGCCCGGTTAGAAGTGTGAAAGTCCCCGTTTAGAAGTGTAAAAGGTCCCCGTTGAGAAGTGTGAAAGTTCCCGTTTAGAAGTGTAAAAGGTGCCCGGTTAGAAGTGTGAAAGTCCCCGTTTAGAAGTGTAAAAGGTGCCCGGTTAGAAGTGTGAAAGTCCCCGTTTAGAAGTGTAAAAGGTGCCCGGTTAGAAGTGTGAAAGTACCCGTTTAGAAGTGTAAAAGGTCCCCGTTGAGAAGTGTGAAAGTTCCCGTTTAGAAGTGTAAAAGGTCCCCGGTTAGAAGTGTGAAAGTCCCCGTTTAGAAGTGTAAAATGTCCCCGGTTAGAAGTGTGAAGGTCCCCGTTTAGAAGGGTAAAAGGTGCCCGGTTAGAAGTGTGAAAGTCCCCGTTTAGAAGTGTAAAAGTTGCCCGGTTAGAAGTGTGAAAGTCCCCGTTTAGAAGTGTAAAAGGTCCCCGGTTAGAAGTGTGAAAGTCCCCGTTTAGAAGTGTAAAAGGTGCCCGGTAAGAAGTGTGAAAGTCCCCGTTTAGAAGTGTAAAAGGTCCCCGTTGAGAAGTGTGAAAGTTCCCGTTTAGAAGTGTAAAAGGTCACCGGTTAGAAGTGTGAAGGTCCCCGTTTAGAAGGGTAAAAGGTCCCCGGTTAGAAGTGTGAAAGTCCCCGTTTAGAAGTGTAAAAGTTGCCCGGTTAGAAGTGTGAAAGTCCCCGTTTAGAAGTGTAAAAGGTCCCCGGTTAGAAGTGTGAAAGTCCCCGTTTAGAAGTGTAAAAGGTCCCCGGTTAGAAGTGTGAAAGTCCCCGTTTAGAAGTGTAAAAGGTGCCCGGTTAGAAGTGTGAAAGTCCCCGTTTAGAAGTGTAAAAGGTCCCCGGTTAGAAGTGTGAAAGGTGCCCGGTTAGAAGTGTGAAGGTCCCCGTTTAGAAGGGTAAAAGGTCCCCGGTAAGAAGTGTGAAAGTCCCCGTTTAGTAGTGTAAAAGGTGCCCGGTTAGAAGTGTGAAAGTCCCCGTTTAGAAGTGTAAAAGGTGCCCGGTTGGAAGTGTGAAAGTCCCCGTTTGGAAGTGTAAAAGGTCCCCGGTTAGAAGTGTGAAAGTCCCCGTTTAGAAGTGTAAAAGGTGCCCGGTTAGAAGTGTAAAAGTCCCCGTTTAGAAGTGTAAAAGGTGCCCGGTTAGAAGTGTGAAAGTCCCCGTTTAGAAGTGTAAAAGGTCACCGTTGAGAAGTGTGAAAGTTCCCGTTTAGAAGTGTAAAATGTCCCCGGTTAGAAGTGTGAAGGTCCCCGTTTAGAAGGGTAAAAGGTGCCCGGTTAGAAGTGTGAAAGTCCCCGTTTAGAAGTGTAAAAGTTGCCCGGTTAGAAGTGTGAAAGTCCCCGTTTAGAAGTGTAAAAGGTCCCCGGTTAGAAGTGTGAAAGTCCCCGTTTAGAAGTGTAAAAGGTGCCCGGTAAGAAGTGTGAAAGTCCCCGTTTAGAAGTGTAAAAGGTCCCCGTTGAGAAGTGTGAAAGTTCCCGTTTAGAAGTGTAAAAGGTCACCGGTTAGAAGTGTGAAGGTCCCCGTTTAGAAGGGTAAAAGGTCCCCGGTTAGAAGTGTGAAAAACCCCGTTTAGAAGTGTAAAAGGTGCCCGGTTAGAAGTGTGAAAAGTGCCCGGTTAGAAGTGTGAAGGTCCCCGTTTAGAAGGGTAAAAGGTCCCCGGTTAGAAGTGTGAAAGTCCCCGTTTAGTAGTGTAAAAGGTGCCCGGTTAGAAGTGTGAAAGTCCCCGTTTAGAAGTGTAAAAGGTGCCCGGTTGGAAGTGTGAAAGTCCCCGTTTAGAAGTGTAAAAGGTCCCCGGTTAGAAGTGTGAAAGTCCCCGTTTAGAAGTGTAAAAGGTGCCCGGTTAGAAGTGTGAAAGTCCCCGTTTAGAAGTGTAAAAGGTGCCCGGTTAGAAGTGTGAAAGTCCCCGTTTAGAAGTGTAAAAGGTCACCGTTGAGAAGTGTGAAAGTTCCCGTTTAGAAGTGTAAAAGATCCCCGGTTAGAAGTGTGAAAGTCCCCGTTTAGAAGTGTTAAAGTCCCCGTTTAGACGTGTAAAAGGTCCCCGGTTAGAAGTGTGAAAGTCCCCGTTTAGAAGAGTAAAAGGTCCCCGGTTAGAAGTGTGAAAGTCCCCGTTTAAAAGTGTAAAAGGTCCCCGGTTAGAAGTGTTAAAGTCCCCGTTTAGAAGTGTAAAAGGTGCCCGGTTAGAAGTGTGAAAGTCCCCGTTTAGAAGTGTAAAAGGTCCCCGGTTAGAAGTGTGAAAGTCCCCGTTTTGAAGTGTAAAAGGTCCCCGGTTAGAAGTGCGAAAGTTCCCGTTAAGAAGTGTAAAAGGTCCCCGGATAAAAGTGTGAAAGTCCCCGTTTAGAAGTGTAAAAGGTGCCCGGTTAGAAGTGTGAAAGTCCCCGTTTAGAAGTGTAAAAGGTGCCCGGTTAGAAGTGTGAAAGTCCCCGTTTAGAAGTGTAAAAGGTCCCCGGTTAGAAGTGTGAAAGTCCCCGTTTAGAAGTGTAAAAGGTGCCCGGTTAGAAGTGTGAAAGTCCCCGTTTAGAAGTGTAAAAGTTGCCCGGTTAGAAGTGTGAAAGTCCCCGTTTAGAAGTGTAAAAGGTGCCCGGTTAGAAGTGTGAAAGTCCCCGTTTAGAAGTGTAAAAGGTGCCCGGTTAGAAGTGTGAAAGTCCCCGTTTAGAAGTGTAAAAGGTCCCCGTTGAGAAGTGTGAAAGTTCCCGTTTAGAAGTGTAAAAGGTGCCCGGTTAGAAGTGTGAAAGTCCCCGTTTAGAAGTGTGAAATGTCCCCGGTTAGAAGTGTGAAGGTCCCCGTTTAGAAGGGTAAAAGGTCCCGGTTAGAAGTGTGAAAGTCCCCGTTTAGAAGTGTAAAAGTTGCCCGGTTAGAAGTGTGAAAGTCCCCGTTTAGAAGTGTAAAAGGTCCAGGGTTAGAAGTGTGAAAAACCCCGTTTAGAAGTGTAAAAGGTCCCCGGTTAGAAGTGTAAAAGGTCCCCGGTTAGAAGTGTGAAAAACCCCGTTTAGAAGTGTAAAAGGTCCCCGTTTAGAAGTGTGAAAGTCCCCGTTTAGAAGTGTAAAAGGTGCCCGGTTAGAAGTGTGAAAGTCCCCGTTTAGAAGTGTAAAAGATACCCCGTTAGAACTGTGAAAGTCCCCGTTTAGACGTTTGAAAGGTGCCCGGTTAGAAGTGATAAAGTCCCCGTTTAGAAGTGTAAAAGGTGCCCGGTTAGAAGTGTGAAAGTCCCCGTTTAGAAGTGTAAAAGATGCCCCGTTAGAACTGTGAAAGTCCCCGTTTAAAAGTGTAAAAGGTCCCCGGTTAGAAGTGTGAAAGGCCCCGTTCAGAAGTGTAAAAGGTGCCCGGTTAGAAGTGTGAAAGTTCCCGTTTAGAAGTGTAAAAGGTCCCCGTTTAGAAGTGTAAAAGGTCCCCGTTGAGAAGTGTGAAAGTTCCCGTTTAGAAGTGTAAAAGGTGCCCGGTTAGAAGTGTGAAAGTCCCCGTTTAGAAGTGTAAAATGTCCCCGGTTAGAAGTGTGAAGGTCCCCGTTTAGAAGGGTAAAAGGTCCCGGTTAGAAGTGTGAAAGTCCCCGTTTAGAAGTGTAAAAGTTGCCCGGTTAGAAGTGTGAAAGTCCCCGTTTAGAAGTGTAAAAGGTCCAGGGTTAGAAGTGTGAAAAACCCCGTTTAGAAGTGTAAAAGGTCCCCGGTTAGAAGTGTAAAAGGTCCCCGGTTAGAAGTGTGAAAAACCCCGTTTAGAAGTGTAAAAGGTCCCCGTTTAGAAGTGTGAAAGTCCCCGTTTAGAAGTGTAAAAGGTGCCCGGTTAGAAGTGTGAAAGTCCCCGTTTAGAAGTGTAAAAGATACCCCGTTAGAACTGTGAAAGTCCCCGTTTAGACGTTTGAAAGGTGCCCGGTTAGAAGTGATAAAGTCCCCGTTTAGAAGTGTAAAAGGTGCCCGGTTAGAAGTGTGAAAGTCCCCGTTTAGAAGTGTAAAAGATGCCCCGTTAGAACTGTGAAAGTCCCCGTTTAAAAGTGTAAAAGGTCCCCGGTTAGAAGTGTGAAAGGCCCCGTTTAGAAGTGTAAAAGGTGCCCGGTTAGAAGTGTGAAAGTTCCCGTTTAGAAGTGTAAAAGGTCCCCGGTTAGAAGTGTGAAAGTTCCCGTTTGAAGTGTAAAAGGTGCCCGGTTAGAAGTGTGAAAGTCCCCGTTTAGAAGTGTAAAAGGTGCCCGGTTAGAAGTGTGAAAGTCCCCGTTTAGAAGTGTAAAAGGTGCCCGGTTAGAAGTGTGAAAGTCCACGTTTAGAATTGTGTAAACGGTGCCCGGTTAGAAGTGTGAACGTCCCCGTTTAGAAATGTAAAAGGTCCCCAGTTAGAAGTGTGAAAAACCCCGTTTAGAAGTGTAAAAGGTCCCCGGTTAGAAGTGTGAAAGTCCCCGTTTAGAAGTGTAAAAGGTGCCCGGTTAGAAGTGTGAAAGTCCCCTATTAGAAGTGTAAAAGGTCCCCGGTTAGAAGTGTGAAGGTCCCCGTTTAGAAGGGTAAAAGGTCCCCGGTTAGAAGTGTGAAAGTCCCCGTTTAGAAGTGTAAAAGTTGCCCGGTTAGAAGTGTGAAAGTCCCCGTTTAGAAGTGTAAAAGGTGCCCGGTTAGAAGTGTGAAAGTCCCCGTTTAGAAGTGTAAAAGGTGCCCGGTTAGAAGTGTGAAAGTCCCCGTTTAGAAGTGAAAAAGGTCCCCGGTTAGAAGTGTGAAGGTCCCCGTTTAGAAGGGTAAAAGGTCCCCGGTTAGAAGTGTGAAAGTCCCCGTTTAGAAGTGTAAAAGTTGCCCGGTTAGAAGTGTTAAAGTCCCCGTTTAGAAGTGTAAAAGGTGCCCGGTTAGAAGTGTGAAAGTCCCCGTTTAGAAGTGTAAAAGGTGCCCGGTTAGAAGTGTGAAAGTCCCCGTTTAGAAGTGTAAAAGGTCCCCGGTTAGAAGTGTGAAAGTCCCCCTTTAGAAGTGTAAAAGGTCCCCGGTTAGAAGTGTGAAAGTCCCCGTTTAGAAGTGTAAAAGTTGCCCGGTTAGAAGTGTGAAAGTCCCCGTTTAGAAGTGTAAAAGGTGCCCGGTTAGAAGTGTGAAAGTCCCCGTTTAGAAGTGTAAAAGGTGCCCGGTTAGAAGTGTGAAAGTCCCCGTTTAGAAGTGTAAAAGGTCCCCGTTGAGAAGTGTGAAAGTTCCCGTTTAGAAGTGTAAAAGGTGCCCGGTTAGAAGTGTGAAAGTCCCCGTTTAGAAGTGTAAAAGGTGCCCGGTTAGAAGTGTGAAAGTCCCCGTTTAGAAGTGTAAAAGGTGCCCGGTTAGAAGTGTGAAAGTCCCCGTTTAGAAGTGTAAAAGGTCCCCGTTGAGAAGTGTGAAAGTTCCCGTTTAGAAGTGTAAAAGGTGCCCGGTTAGAAGTGTGAAAGTCCCCGTTTAGAAGTGTAAAATGTCCCCGGTTAGAAGTGTGAAGGTCCCCGTTTAGAAGGGTAAAAGGTCCCGGTTAGAAGTGTGAAAGTCCCCGTTTAGAAGTGTAAAAGTTGCCCGGTTAGAAGTGTGAAAGTCCCCGTTTAGAAGTGTAAAAGGTCCCCGGTTAGAAGTGTGAAAGTCCCCGTTTAGAAGTGTAAAAGGTGCCCGGTTAGAAGTGTGAAAGTCCCCGTTTAGAAGTGTAAAAGGTCCCCGTTGAGAAGTGTGAAAGTTCCCGTTTAGAAGTGTAAAAGGGCACAGGTTAGAAGTGTGAAGGTCCCCGTTTAGAAGGGTAAAAGGTCCCCGGTTAGAAGTGTGAAAGTCCCCGTTTAGAAGTGTAAAAGTTGCCCGGTTAGAAGTGTGAAAGTCCCCGTTTAGAAGTGTAAAAGGTCCCCGGTTAGAAGTGTGAAAGTCCCCGTTTAGAAGTGTAAAAGGTGCCCGGTTTGATGTGTTAAAGTCCCCGTTTAGAAGTGTAAAAGGTCCCCGGTTAGAAGTGTGAAAAACCCCGTTTAGAAGTGTAAAAGGTGCCCGGTTAGAAGTGTGAAAGGTGCCCGGTTAGAAGTGTGAAGGTCCCCGTTTAGAAGGGTAAAAGGTCCCCGGTTAGAAGTGTGAAAGTCCCCGTTTAGAAGTGTAAAAGATGCCCGGTTAGAAGTGTGAAAGTCCCCGTTTAGAAGTGTAAAAGGTGCCCGGTTGGAAGTGTGAAAGTCCCCGTTTAGAAGTGTAAAAGGTCCCCGGTTAGAAGTGTGAAAGTCCCCGTTTAGAAGTGTAAAAGGTGCCCGGTTAGAAGTCTGAAAGTCCCCGTTTAGAAGTGTAAAAGGTACCCGGTTAGAAGTGTGAAAGTCCCCGTTTAGAAGTGTAAAAGGTCACCGTTGAGAAGTGTGAAAGTTCCCGTTTAGAAGTGTAAAAGGTCCCCAGTTAGAAGTGTGAAAGTCCCCGTTTAGAAGTGTAAAAGGTCCCCGGTTAGAAGTGTTAAAGTCCCCGTTTAGAAGTGTGAAGGTCCCCGTTTAGAAGGGTAAAAGGTCCCCGGTTAGAAGTGTGAAAGTCCCCGTTTAGAAGTGTAAAAGTTGCCCGGTTAGAAGTGTGAAAGTCCCCGTTTAGAAGTGTAAAAGGTGCCCGGTTAGAAGTGTGAAAGTCCCCGTTTAGAAGTGTAAACGGTGCCCGGTTAGAAGTGTGAAAGTCCCCGTTTAGAAGTGTAAACGGTGCCCGGTTAGAAGTGTGAAAGTCCCCGTTTAGAAGTGTAAAAGGTCCCCGGTTAGAAGTGTGAAGGTCCCCGTTTAGAAGTGTAAAAGGTGCCCGGTTAGAAGTGTGAAAGTCCCCGTTTAGAAGTGTAAAAGGTCCCCGTTGAGAAGTGTGAAAGTTCCCGTTTAGAAGTGTAAAAGGTGCCCGGTTAGAAGTGTGAAAGTCCCCGTTTAGAAGTGTAAAAGGTGCCCGGTTAGAAGTGTGAAAGTCCCCGTTTAGAAGTGTAAAAGGTTCCCGGTTAGAAGTGTGAAAGTCCCCGTTTAGAAGTGTAAAAGGTGCCCGGTTAGAAGTCTGAAAGTCCCCGTTTAGAAGTATAAAAGGTACCCGGTTAGAAGTGTGAAAGTCCCCGTTTAGAAGTGTAAAAGGTCACCGTTGAGAAGTGTGAAAGTTCCCGTTTAGAAGTGTAAAAGGTCCCCAGTTAGAAGTGTGAAAGTCCCCGTTTAGAAGTGTAAAAGGTCCCCGGTTAGAAGTGTTAAAGTCCCCGTTTAGAAGTGTGAAGGTCCCCGTTTAGAAGGGTAAAAGGTCCCCGGTTAGAAGTGTGAAAGTCCCCGTTTAGAAGTGTAAAAGTTGCCCGGTTAGAAGTGTGAAAGTCCCCGTTTAGAAGTGTAAAAGGTGCCCGGTTAGAAGTGTGAAAGTCCCCGTTTAGAAGTGTAAACGGTGCCCGGTTAGAAGTGTGAAAGTCCCCGTTTAGAAGTGTAAACGGTGCCCGGTTAGAAGTGTGAAAGTCCCCGTTTACAAGTGTAAAAGGTCCCCGGTTAGAAGTGTGAAGGTCCCCGTTTAGAAGTGTAAAAGGTGCCCGGTTAGAAGTGTGAAAGTCCCCGTTTAGAAGTGTAAAAGGTCCCCGTTGAGAAGTGTGAAAGTTCCCGTTTAGAAGTGTAAAAGGTGCCCGGTTAGAAGTGTGAAAGTCCCCGTTTAGAAGTGTAAAAGGTGCCCGGTTAGAAGTGTGAAAGTCCCCGTTTAGAAGTGTAAAAGGTTCCCGGTTAGAAGTGTGAAAGTCCCCGTTTAGAAGTGTAAAAGGTCCCCGTTGAGAAGTGTGAAAGTTCCCGTTTAGAAGTGTAAAAGGTGCCCGGTTAGAAGTGTGAAAGTCCCCGTTTAGAAGTGTAAAATGTCCCCGGTTAGAAGTGTGAAGGTCCCCGTTTAGAAGGGTAAAAGGTCCCGGTTAGAAGTGTGAAAGTCCCCGTTTAGAAGTGTAAAAGTTGCCCGGTTAGAAGTGTGAAAGTCCCCGTTTAGAAGTGTAAAAGGTCCCCGGTTAGAAGTGTGAAAGTCCCCGTTTAGAAGTGTAAAAGGTGCCCGGTTAGAAGTGTGAAAGTCCCCGTTTAGAAGTGTAAAAGGTCCCCGTTGAGAAGTGTGAAAGTTCCCGTTTAGAAGTGTAAAAGGGCACAGGTTAGAAGTGTGAAGGTCCCCGTTTAGAAGGGTAAAAGGTCCCCGGTTAGAAGTGTGAAAGTCCCCGTTTAGAAGTGTAAAAGTTGCCCGGTTAGAAGTGTGAAAGTCCCCGTTTAGAAGTGTAAAAGGTCCCTGGTTAGAAGTGTGAAAGTCCCCGTTTAGAAGTGTAAAAGGTGCCAGGTTAGATGTGTTAAAGTCCCCGTTTAGAAGTGTAAAAGGTCCCCGGTTAGAAGTGTGAAAAACCCCGTTTAGAAGTGTAAAAGGTGCCCGGTTAGAAGTGTGAAAGGTGCCCGGTTAGAAGTGTGAAGGTCCCCGTTTAGAAGGGTAAAAGGTCCCCGGTTAGAAGTGTGAAAGTCCCCGTTTAGAAGTGTAAAAGATGCCCGGTTAGAAGTGTGAAAGTCCCCGTTTAGAAGTGTAAAAGGTGCCCGGTTGGAAGTGTGAAAGTCCCCGTTTAGAAGTGTAAAAGGTCCCCGGTTAGAAGTGTGAAAGTCCCCGTTTAGAAGTGTAAAAGGTGCCCGGTTAGAAGTCTGAAAGTCCCCGTTTAGAAGTGTAAAAGGTACCCGGTTAGAAGTGTGAAAGTCCCCGTTTAGAAGTGTAAAAGGTCACCGTTGAGAAGTGTGAAAGTTCCCGTTTAGAAGTGTAAAAGGTCCCCAGTTAGAAGTGTGAAAGTCCCCGTTTAGAAGTGTAAAAGGTCCCCGGTTAGAAGTGTTAAAGTCCCCGTTTAGAAGTGTAAAAGGTCCCCGGTCAGAAGTGTGAAAGTCCCCGTTTAAAAGTGTAAAAGGTCCCCGGTTAGAAGTGTTAAAGTCCCCGTTTAGAAGTGTAAAAGGTCCCCGGTTAGAAGTGTGAAAGTCCCCGTTTAAAAGTGTAAAAGGTCCCCGGTTAGAAGTGTTAAAGTCCCCGTTTAGAAGTGTAGAAGGTCCCCGGTCAGAAGTGTGAAAGTCCCCGTTTAAAAGTGTAAAAGGTCCCCGGTTAGAAGTGTTAAAGTCCCCGTTTAGAAGTGTAAAAGGTCCCCGGTTAGAAGTGTGAAAGTCCCCGTTTAAAAGTGTAAAAGGTCCCCGGTTAGAAGTGTTAAAGTCCCCGTTTAGAAGTGTAAAAGGTCCCCGGTCAGAAGTGTGAAAGTCCCCGTTTAAAAGTGTAAAAGGTCCCCGGTTAGAAGTGTTAAAGTCCCCGTTTAGAAGTGTAAAAGGTCCCCGGTTAGAAGTGTAAAAGTCCCCGTTTAAAAGTGTAAAAGGTCCCCGTTTAGAAGTGTGAAAGTCCCCGTTTAGAAGTGTAAAAGGTCTCCGGTTAGAAGTGTGAAAGTCCCCGTTTAGAAGTGTAAAAGTTCCCCGGTTAAAAGTGTGAAAGTCCCGTTTAGAAGTGTAAAAGATCCCCGGTTAGAAGTGTAAAAGGCCCCGTTTAGAAGTGTAAAAGGTCCCCGGTTAGAAGTGTGAAAGTCCCCGTTTAGAAGTGTAAAAGGTCCCCGGTTAGAAGTGTGAAAAACCCCGTTTAGAAGTGTAAAAGGTCCCCGGTTAGAAGTGTGAAGGTCCCCGTTTAGAAGGGTAAAAGGTCCCCGGTTAGAAGTGTGAAAGTCCCCGTTTAGAAGTGTAAAAGGTGCCCGGTTAGAAGTGTGAAAGTCCCCGTTTAGAAGTGTAAAAGGTCCCCGGTTAGAAGTGTGAAAGTCCCCATTTAGAAGTGTAAAAGGTCCCCGTTAGAAGTGTGAAAGTCCCCGTTTAGAAGTGTAAAAGGTCCCCGGTTAGAAGTGTGAAGGTCCCCGTTTAGAAGGGTAAAAGGTCTCCGGTTAGAAGTGTGAAAGTCCCCGTTTAGAAGTGTAAAAGGTCCCCGGTTAGAAGTGCGAAAGTCCCCGTTTAGAAGTGTAAAAGGTCCCCGGTTAGAAGTGTTAAAGTCCCCGTTTAGAAGTGTAAAAGGTCCCCGGTTAGAAGTGCGAAAGTCCCCGTTTAGAAGTGTAAAAGGTCCCCGGTTAGAAGTGCGGAAGTCCCCGTTTAGAAATGTAAAAGGTCCCCGGTTAGAAGTGTGAAAGTTCCCGTTTAGAAGTGTAAAAGGTCCCCGGTTAGAAGTGTGAAAGTCCCCGTTTAGAAGTGTAAAAGGTCCCCGGTTAGAAGTGTGAAAAACCCCGTTTAGAAGTGTAAAAGGTCCCCGGTTAGAAGTGTGAAGGTCCCCGTTTAGAAGGGTAAAAGGTCCCCGGTTAGAAGTGTGAAAGTCCCCGTTTAGAAGTGTAAAAGGTGCCCGGTTAGAAGTGTGAAAGTCCCCGTTTAGAAGTGTAAAAGGTCCCCGGTTAGAAGTGTGAAAGTCCCCATTTAGAAGTGTAAAAGGTCCCCGTTAGAAGTGTGAAAGTCCCCGTTTAGAAGTGTAAAAGGTCCCCGGTTAGAAGTGTGAAGGTCCCCGTTTAGAAGGGTAAAAGGTCTCCGGTTAGAAGTGTGAAAGTCCCCGTTTAGAAGTGTAAAAGGTCCCCGGTTAGAAGTGCGAAAGTCCCCGTTTAGAAGTGTAAAAGGTCCCCGGTTAGAAGTGTGAAAGTCCCCGTTTAGAAGTGTAAAAGGTCCCCGGTTAGAAGTGCGAAAGTCCCCGTTTAGAAGTGTAAAAGGTCCCCGGTTAGAAGTGCGGAAGTCCCCGTTTAGAAATGTAAAAGGTCCCCGGTTAGAAGTGTGAAAGTTCCCGTTTAGAAGTGTAAAAGGTGCCCGGTTAGAAGTGTGAAAGTCCCCGTTTAGAAGTGTAAAAGGTCCCCGGTTAGAAGTGTGAAAGTCCCCGTTTTCAAGTGTAAAAGGTCCCCGGTTAGAAGTGCGAAAGCCCCCGTTTAGAAGTGTAAAAGGTCCCCGGTTAAAAGTGTGAAAGTCCCCGTTTAGAAGTGTAAAAGATGCCCCGTTAGAACTGTGAAAGTCCCCGTTTAGAAGTGTAAAATTTCCCCGGTTAGAAGGGGAAAAGCTCCCCCGTAAGAAGTATAAAAGGCTCCCGCTTAGAAGGGGAAAAGCTCCCCCGTAAGAAGAATAAAAGGCTCCCGCATTCAGAGTGTGAAATTCAATGGTTCCCGATTAGAAGTGTGAAAGTCCTCGTTTAGAAGTGTAAAAGGTCCCCGTTTAGAAGTGTAAAAGGTGCCCGGTTAGAAGTGTGAAAGTCCCCGTTTAGAAGTGTAAAAGGTCCCCGGTTAGAAGTGTGAAGGTCCCCGTTTAGAAGGGTAAAAGGTCCCCGGTTAGAAGTGCGAAAGTCCCCGTTTAGAAGTGTAAAAGTTGCCCGGTTAGAAGTGTGAAAGTCCCCCTTTAGAAGTGTAAAAGGTGCCCGGTTAGAAGTGTGAAAGTCCCCGTTTAGAAGTGTAAAAGGTGCCAGGTTAGATGTGTTAAAGTCCCCGTTTAGAAGTGTAAAAGGTCCCCGGTTAGAAGTGTGAAAAACCCCGTTTAGAAGTGTAAAAGGTGCCCGGTTAGAAGTGTGAAAGGTGCCCGGTTAGAAGTGTGAAGGTCCCCGTTTAGAAGGGTAAAAGGTCCCCGGTTAGAAGTGTGAAAGTCCCCGTTTAGAAGTGTAAAAGGTGCCCGGTTAGAAGTGTGAAAGTCCCCGTTTAGAAGTGTAAAAGATGCCCCGTTAGAACTGTGAAAGTCCCCGTTTAAAAGTGTAAAAGGTCCCCGGTTAGAAGTGTGAAAGGCCCCGTTTAGAAGTGTAAAAGGTGCCCGGTTAGAAGTGTGAAAGTTCCCGTTTAGAAGTGTAAAAGGTCCCCGGTTAGAAGTGTGAAAGTTCCCGTTTGAAGTGTAAAAGGTGCCCGGTTAGAAGTGTGAAATCCCCGTTTAGAAGTGTAAAAGGTGCCCGGTTAGAAGTGTGAAAGTCCCCGTTTAGAAGTGTAAAAGGTGCCCGGTTAGAAGTGTGAAAGTCCCCGTTTAGAAGTGTAAAAGGTGCCCGGTTAGAAGTGTGAAAGTCCCCGTTTAGAAGTGTAAAAGGTCCCCGGTTAGAAGTGTGAAAGTCCCCGTTTAGAAGTGTAAAAGGTCCCCGGTTAGAAGTGTGAAAAACCCCGTTTAGAAGTGTAAAAGTTGCCCGGTTAGAAGTGTGAAAGTCCCCGTTTAGAAGTGTAAAAGGTGCCCGGTTAGAAGTGTGAAAGTCCCCGTTTAGAAGTGTAAAAGGTGCCCGGTTAGAAGTGTGAAAGTCCCCGTTTAGAAGTGTAAAAGGTCCCCGTTGAGAAGTGTGAAAGTTCCCGTTTAGAAGTGTAAAAGGTGCCCGGTTAGAAGTGTGAAAGTCCCCGTTTAGAAGTGTAAAAGGTGCCCGGTTAGAAGTGTGAAAGTCCCCGTTTAGAAGTGTAAAAGGTGCCCGGTTAGAAGTGTGAAAGTCCCCGTTTAGAAGTGTAAAAGGTCCCCGGTTAGAAGTGTGAAAGTCCCCGTTTAGAAGTGTAAAAGGTCCCCGGTTAGAAGTGTGAAAGTCCCCGTTTAGAAGTGTAAAAGTTGCCCGGTTAGAAGTGTGAAAGTCCCCGTTTAGAAGTATAAAAGGTGCCCGGTTAGAAGTGTGAAAGTCCCCGTTTAGAAGTGTAAAAGGTGCCCGGTTAGAAGTGTGAAAGTCCCCGTTTAGAAGTGTAAAAGGTCCCCGTTGAGAAGTGTGAAAGTTCCCGTTTAGAAGTGTAAAAGGTGCCCGGTTAGAAGTGTGAAAGTCCCCGTTTAGAAGTGTAAAAGGTGCCCGGTTAGAAGTGTGAAAGTCCCCGTTTAGAAGTGTAAAAGGTTCCCGGTTAGAAGTGTGAAAGTCCCCGTTTAGAAGTGTAAAAGGTCCCCGTTGAGAAGTGTGAAAGTTCCCGTTTAGAAGTGTAAAAGTTGCCCGGTTAGAAGTGTGAAAGTCCCCGTTTAGAAGTGTAAAAGGTCCCCGGTTAGAAGTGTGAAAGTCCCCGTTTAGAAGTGTAAAAGGTGCCCGGTTTGATGTGTTAAAGTCCCCGTTTAGAAGTGTAAAAGGTCCCCGGTTAGAAGTGTGAAAAACCCCGTTTAGAAGTGTAAAAGGTGCCCGGTTTGAAGTGTGAAAGTCCCCGTTTAGAAGTGTAAAAGGTGCCCGGTTAGAAGTGTGAAAGTCCCCGTTTAGAAGTGTAAAAGTTGCCCGGTTAGAAGTGTGAAAGTCCCCGTTTAGAAGTGTAAAAGGTCCAGGGTTAGAAGTGTGAAAAACCCCGTTTAGAAGTGTAAAAGGTCCCCGGTTAGAAGTGTAAAAGGTCCCCGGTTAGAAGTGTGAAAAACCCCGTTTAGAAGTGTAAAAGGTCCCCGTTTAGAAGTGTGAAAGTCCCCGTTTAGAAGTGTAAAAGGTGCCCGGTTAGAAGTGTGAAAGTCCCCGTTTAGAAGTGTAAAAGATACCCCGTTAGAACTGTGAAAGTCCCCGTTTAGACGTTTGAAAGGTGCCCGGTTAGAAGTGATAAAGTCCCCGTTTAGAAGTGTAAAAGGTGCCCGGTTAGAAGTGTGAAAGTCCCCGTTTAGAAGTGTAAAAGATGCCCCGTTAGAACTGTGAAAGTCCCCGTTTAAAAGTGTAAAAGGTCCCCGGTTAGAAGTGTGAAAGGCCCCGTTTAGAAGTGTAAAAGGTGCCCGGTTAGAAGTGTGAAAGTTCCCGTTTAGAAGTGTAAAAGGTCCCCGTTTAGAAGTGTAAAAGGTCCCCGTTGAGAAGTGTGAAAGTTCCCGTTTAGAAGTGTAAAAGGTGCCCGGTTAGAAGTGTGAAAGTCCCCGTTTAGAAGTGTAAAATGTCCCCGGTTAGAAGTGTGAAGGTCCCCGTTTAGAAGGGTAAAAGGTCCCGGTTAGAAGTGTGAAAGTCCCCGTTTAGAAGTGTAAAAGTTGCCCGGTTAGAAGTGTGAAAGTCCCCGTTTAGAAGTGTAAAAGGTCCAGGGTTAGAAGTGTGAAAAACCCCGTTTAGAAGTGTAAAAGGTCCCCGGTTAGAAGTGTAAAAGGTCCCCGGTTAGAAGTGTGAAAAACCCCGTTTAGAAGTGTAAAAGGTCCCCGTTTAGAAGTGTGAAAGTCCCCGTTTAGAAGTGTAAAAGGTGCCCGGTTAGAAGTGTGAAAGTCCCCGTTTAGAAGTGTAAAAGATACCCCGTTAGAACTGTGAAAGTCCCCGTTTAGACGTTTGAAAGGTGCCCGGTTAGAAGTGATAAAGTCCCCGTTTAGAAGTGTAAAAGGTGCCCGGTTAGAAGTGTGAAAGTCCCCGTTTAGAAGTGTAAAAGATGCCCCGTTAGAACTGTGAAAGTCCCCGTTTAAAAGTGTAAAAGGTCCCCGGTTAGAAGTGTGAAAGGCCCCGTTTAGAAGTGTAAAAGGTGCCCGGTTAGAAGTGTGAAAGTTCCCGTTTAGAAGTGTAAAAGGTCCCCGGTTAGAAGTGTGAAAGTTCCCGTTTGAAGTGTAAAAGGTGCCCGGTTAGAAGTGTGAAAGTCCCCGTTTAGAAGTGTAAAAGGTGCCCGGTTAGAAGTGTGAAAGTCCTCGTTTAGAAGTGTAAAAGGTGCCCGGTTAGAAGTGTGAAAGTCCCCGTTTAGAAGTGTAAACGGTGCCCGGTTAGAAGTGTGAACGTCCCCGTTTAGAAATGTAAAAGGTCCCCAGTTAGAAGTGTGAAAAACCCCGTTTAGAAGTGTAAAAGGTCCCCGGTTAGAAGTGTGAAAGTCCCCGTTTAGAAGTGTAAAAGGTGCCCGGTTAGAAGTGTGAAAGTCCCCTATTAGAAGTGTAAAAGGTCCCCGGTTAGAAGTGTGAAGGTCCCCGTTTAGAAGGGTAAAAGGTCCCCGGTTAGAAGTGTGAAAGTCCCCGTTTAGAAGTGTAAAAGTTGCCCGGTTAGAAGTGTGAAAGTCCCCGTTTAGAAGTGTAAAAGGTGCCCGGTTAGAAGTGTGAAAGTCCCCGTTTAGAAGTGTAAAAGGTGCCCGGTTAGAAGTGTGAAAGTCCCCGTTTAGAAGTGTAAAAGGTCCCCGGTTAGAAGTGTGAAGGTCCCCGTTTAGAAGGGTAAAAGGTCCCCGGTTAGAAGTGTGAAAGTCCCCGTTTAGAAGTGTAAAAGTTGCCCGGTTAGAAGTGTTAAAGTCCCCGTTTAGAAGTGTAAAAGGTGCCCGGTTAGAAGTGTGAAAGTCCCCGTTTAGAAGTGTAAAAGGTGCCCGGTTAGAAGTGTGAAAGTCCCCGTTTAGAAGTGTAAAAGGTCCCCGGTTAGAAGTGTGAAAGTCCCCGTTTAGAAGTGTAAAAGGTCCCCGGTTAGAAGTGTGAAAGTCCCCGTTTAGAAGTGTAAAAGTTGCCCGGTTAGAAGTGTGAAAGTCCCCGTTTAGAAGTGTAAAAGGTGCCCGGTTAGAAGTGTGAAAGTCCCCGTTTAGAAGTGTAAAAGGTGCCCGGTTAGAAGTGTGAAAGTCCCCGTTTAGAAGTGTAAAAGGTCCCCGTTGAGAAGTGTGAAAGTTCCCGTTTAGAAGTGTAAAAGGTGCCCGGTTAGAAGTGTGAAAGTCCCCGTTTAGAAGTGTAAAAGGTGCCCGGTTAGAAGTGTGAAAGTCCCCGTTTAGAAGTGTAAAAGGTGCCCGGTTAGAAGTGTGAAAGTCCCCGTTTAGAAGTGTAAAAGGTCCCCGTTGAGAAGTGTGAAAGTTCCCGTTTAGAAGTGTAAAAGGTGCCCGGTTAGAAGTGTGAAAGTCCCCGTTTAGAAGTGTAAAATGTCCCCGGTTAGAAGTGTGAAGGTCCCCGTTTAGAAGGGTAAAAGGTCCCGGTTAGAAGTGTGAAAGTCCCCGTTTAGAAGTGTAAAAGTTGCCCGGTTAGAAGTGTGAAAGTCCCCGTTTAGAAGTGTAAAAGGTCCCCGGTTAGAAGTGTGAAAGTCCCCGTTTAGAAGTGTAAAAGGTGCCCGGTTAGAAGTGTGAAAGTCCCCGTTTAGAAGTGTAAAAGGTCCCCGTTGAGAAGTGTGAAAGTTCCCGTTTAGAAGTGTAAAAGGGCACAGGTTAGAAGTGTGAAGGTCCCCGTTTAGAAGGGTAAAAGGTCCCCGGTTAGAAGTGTGAAAGTCCCCGTTTAGAAGTGTAAAAGTTGCCCGGTTAGAAGTGTGAAAGTCCCCGTTTAGAAGTGTAAAAGGTCCCCGGTTAGAAGTGTGAAAGTCCCCGTTTAGAAGTGTAAAAGGTGCCCGGTTTGATGTGTTAAAGTCCCCGTTTAGAAGTGTAAAAGGTCCCCGGTTAGAAGTGTGAAAAACCCCGTTTAGAAGTGTAAAAGGTGCCCGGTTAGAAGTGTGAAAGGTGCCCGGTTAGAAGTGTGAAGGTCCCCGTTTAGAAGGGTAAAAGGTCCCCGGTTAGAAGTGTGAAAGTCCCCGTTTAGAAGTGTAAAAGATGCCCGGTTAGAAGTGTGAAAGTCCCCGTTTAGAAGTGTAAAAGGTGCCCGGTTGGAAGTGTGAAAGTCCCCGTTTAGAAGTGTAAAAGGTCCCCGGTTAGAAGTGTGAAAGTCCCCGTTTAGAAGTGTAAAAGGTGCCCGGTTAGAAGTCTGAAAGTCCCCGTTTAGAAGTGTAAAAGGTACCCGGTTAGAAGTGTGAAAGTCCCCGTTTAGAAGTGTAAAAGGTCACCGTTGAGAAGTGTGAAAGTTCCCGTTTAGAAGTGTAAAAGGTCCCCAGTTAGAAGTGTGAAAGTCCCCGTTTAGAAGTGTAAAAGGTCCCCGGTTAGAAGTGTTAAAGTCCCCGTTTAGAAGTGTGAAGGTCCCCGTTTAGAAGGGTAAAAGGTCCCCGGTTACAAGTGTGAAAGTCCCCGTTTAGAAGTGTAAAAGTTGCCCGGTTAGAAGTGTGAAAGTCCCCGTTTAGAAGTGTAAAAGTTGCCCGGTTAGAAGTGTGAAAGTCCCCGTTTAGAAGTATAAAAGGTGCCCGGTTAGAAGTGTGAAAGTCCCCGTTTAGAAGTGTAAAAGGTGCCCGGTTAGAAGTGTGAAAGTCCCCGTTTAGAAGTGTAAAAGGTCCCCGTTGAGAAGTGTGAAAGTTCCCGTTTAGAAGTGTAAAAGGTGCCCGGTTAGAAGTGTGAAAGTCCCCGTTTAGAAGTGTAAAAGGTGCCCGGTTAGAAGTGTGAAAGTCCCCGTTTAGAAGTGTAAAAGGTTCCCGGTTAGAAGTGTGAAAGTCCCCGTTTAGAAGTGTAAAAGGTCCCCGTTGAGAAGTGTGAAAGTTCCCGTTTAGAAGTGTAAAAGGTGCCCGGTTAGAAGTGTGAAAGTCCCCGTTTAGAAGTGTAAAATGTCCCCGGTTAGAAGTGTGAAGGTCCCCGTTTAGAAGGGTAAAAGGTCCCGGTTAGAAGTGTGAAAGTCCCCGTTTAGAAGTGTAAAAGTTGCCCGGTTAGAAGTGTGAAAGTCCCCGTTTAGAAGTGTAAAAGGTCCCCGGTTAGAAGTGTGAAAGTCCCCGTTTAGAAGTGTAAAAGGTGCCCGGTTAGAAGTGTGAAAGTCCCCGTTTAGAAGTGTAAAAGGTCCCCGTTGAGAAGTGTGAAAGTTCCCGTTTAGAAGTGTAAAAGGGAACAGGTTAGAAGTGTGAAGGTCCCCGTTTAGAAGGGTAAAAGGTCCCCGGTTAGAAGTGTGAAAGTCCCCGTTTAGAAGTGTAAAAGTTGCCCGGTTAGAAGTGTGAAAGTCCCCGTTTAGAAGTGTAAAAGGTCCCTGGTTAGAAGTGTGAAAGTCCCCGTTTAGAAGTGTAAAAGGTGCCAGGTTAGATGTGTTAAAGTCCCCGTTTAGAAGTGTAAAAGGTCCCCGGTTAGAAGTGTGAAAAACCCCGTTTAGAAGTGTAAAAGGTGCCCGGTTAGAAGTGTGAAAGGTGCCCGGTTAGAAGTGTGAAGGTCCCCGTTTAGAAGGGTAAAAGGTCCCCGGTTAGAAGTGTGAAAGTCCCCGTTTAGAAGTGTAAAAGATGCCCGGTTAGAAGTGTGAAAGTCCCCGTTTAGAAGTGTAAAAGGTGCCCGGTTGGAAGTGTGAAAGTCCCCGTTTAGAAGTGTAAAAGGTCCCCGGTTAGAAGTGTGAAAGTCCCCGTTTAGAAGTGTAAAAGGTGCCCGGTTAGAAGTCTGAAAGTCCCCGTTTAGAAGTGTAAAAGGTACCCGGTTAGAAGTGTGAAAGTCCCCGTTTAGAAGTGTAAAAGGTCACCGTTGAGAAGTGTGAAAGTTCCCGTTTAGAAGTGTAAAAGGTCCCCAGTTAGAAGTGTGAAAGTCCCCGTTTAGAAGTGTAAAAGGTCCCCGGTTAGAAGTGTTAAAGTCCCCGTTTAGAAGTGTAAAAGGTCCCCGGTCAGAAGTGTGAAAGTCCCCGTTTAAAAGTGTAAAAGGTCCCCGGTTAGAAGTGTTAAAGTCCCCGTTTAGAAGTGTAAAAGGTCCCCGGTTAGAAGTGTGAAAGTCCCCGTTTAAAAGTGTAAAAGGTCCCCGGTTAGAAGTGTTAAAGTCCCCGTTTAGAAGTGTAGAAGGTCCCCGGTCAGAAGTGTGAAAGTCCCCGTTTAAAAGTGTAAAAGGTCCCCGGTTAGAAGTGTTAAAGTCCCCGTTTAGAAGTGTAAAAGGTCCCCGGTTAGAAGTGTGAAAGTCCCCGTTTAAAAGTGTAAAAGGTCCCCGGTTAGAAGTGTTAAAGTCCCCGTTTAGAAGTGTAAAAGGTCCCCGGTCAGAAGTGTGAAAGTCCCCGTTTAAAAGTGTAAAAGGTCCCCGGTTAGAAGTGTTAAAGTCCCCGTTTAGAAGTGTAAAAGGTCCCCGGTTAGAAGTGTAAAAGTCCCCGTTTAAAAGTGTAAAAGGTCCCCGTTTAGAAGTGTGAAAGTCCCCGTTTAGAAGTGTAAAAGGTCTCCGGTTAGAAGTGTGAAAGTCCCCGTTTAGAAGTGTAAAAGTTCCCCGGTTAAAAGTGTGAAAGTCCCGTTTAGAAGTGTAAAAGATCCCCGGTTAGAAGTGTAAAAGGCCCCGTTTAGAAGTGTAAAAGGTCCCCGGTTAGAAGTGTGAAAGTCCCCGTTTAGAAGTGTAAAAGGTCCCCGGTTAGAAGTGTGAAAAACCCCGTTTAGAAGTGTAAAAGGTCCCCGGTTAGAAGTGTGAAGGTCCCCGTTTAGAAGGGTAAAAGGTCCCCGGTTAGAAGTGTGAAAGTCCCCGTTTAGAAGTGTAAAAGGTGCCCGGTTAGAAGTGTGAAAGTCCCCGTTTAGAAGTGTAAAAGGTCCCCGGTTAGAAGTGTGAAAGTCCCCATTTAGAAGTGTAAAAGGTCCCCGTTAGAAGTGTGAAAGTCCCCGTTTAGAAGTGTAAAAGGTCCCCGGTTAGAAGTGTGAAGGTCCCCGTTTAGAAGGGTAAAAGGTCTCCGGTTAGAAGTGTGAAAGTCCCCGTTTAGAAGTGTAAAAGGTCCCCGGTTAGAAGTGCGAAAGTCCCCGTTTAGAAGTGTAAAAGGTCCCCGGTTAGAAGTGTTAAAGTCCCCGTTTAGAAGTGTAAAAGGTCCCCGGTTAGAAGTGCGAAAGTCCCCGTTTAGAAGTGTAAAAGGTCCCCGGTTAGAAGTGCGGAAGTCCCCGTTTAGAAATGTAAAAGGTCCCCGGTTAGAAGTGTGAAAGTTCCCGTTTAGAAGTGTAAAAGGTGCCCGGTTAGAAGTGTGAAAGTCCCCGTTTAGAAGTGTAAAAGGTCCCCGGTTAGAAGTGTGAAAGTCCCCGTTTTCAAGTGTAAAAGGTCCCCGGTTAGAAGTGCGAAAGCCCCCGTTTAGAAGTGTAAAAGGTCCCCGGTTAAAAGTGTGAAAGTCCCCGTTTAGAAGTGTAAAAGATGCCCCGTTAGAACTGTGAAAGTCCCCGTTTAGAAGTGTAAAATTTCCCCGGTTAGAAGGGGAAAAGCTCCCCCGTAAGAAGTATAAAAGGCTCCCGCTTAGAAGGGGAAAAGCTCCCCCGTAAGAAGAATAAAAGGCTCCCGCATTCAGAGTGTGAAATTCAATGGTTCCCGATTAGAAGTGTGAAAGTCCTCGTTTAGAAGTGTAAAAGGTCCCCGTTTAGAAGTGTAAAAGGTCCCCGGTTAGAAGTGTGAAAAACCCCGTTTAGAAGTGTAAAAGGTCCCCGGTTAGAAGTGTGAAAGTCCCCGTTTAGAAGTGTAAAAGGTGCCCGTTTAGATGTGTGAAATCCCCGTTTAGAAGTGTAAAAGGTGCCCGGTTAGAAGTGTGAAAGTCCCCGTTTAGAAGTGTAAAAGGTCCCCGGTTAGAAGTGTGAAAAACCCCGTTTAGAAGTGTAAAAGGTCCCCGGTTAGAAGTGTGAAAGTCCCCGTTTAGAAGTGTAAAAGGTCCCCGGTTAGAAGTGTGAAAGTCCCCGTTTAGAAGTGTAAAAGGTGCCCGGTTAGAAGTGTGAAAGTCCCCGTTCAGAAGTGTAAAAGGTCCCCGGTTAGAAGTGTGAAAAACCCCGTTTAGAAGTGTAAAAGGTGCCCGGTTAGAAGTGTGAAAGTCCCCGTTTAGAAGTGTAAAAGGTGCCCGTTGAGAAGTGTGAAAGTTCCCGTTTAGAAGTGTAAAAGGTGCCCGGTTAGAAGTGTGAAAGTCCCCGTTTAGAAGTGTAAAAGGTGCCCGGTTAGAAGTGTGAAAGTCCCCGTTTAGAAGTGTAAAAGGTCCCCGGTAAGAAGTGTGAAAGTCCCCGTTTAGAAGTGTAAAAGGTGCCCGGTTAGAAGTGTGAAAGTCCCCGTTTAGAAGTGTAAAAGTTGCCCGGTTAGAAGTGTGAAAGTCCCCGTTTAGAAGTGTAAAAGGTGCCCGGTTAGAAGTGTGAAAGTCCCCGTTTAGAAGTGTAAAAGGTGCCCGGTTAGAAGTGTGAAAGTCCCCGTTTAGAAGTGTAAAAGGTCCCCGTTGAGAAGTGTGAAAGTTCCCGTTTAGAAGTGTAAAAGGTGCCCGGTTAGAAGTGTGAAAGTCCCCGTTTAGAAGTGTGAAATGTCCCCGGTTAGAAGTGTGAAGGTCCCCGTTTAGAAGGGTAAAAGGTCCCGGTTAGAAGTGTGAAAGTCCCCGTTTAGAAGTGTAAAAGTTGCCCGGTTAGAAGTGTGAAAGTCCCCGTTTAGAAGTGTAAAAGGTCCAGGGTTAGAAGTGTGAAAAACCCCGTTTAGAAGTGTAAAAGGTCCCCGGTTAGAAGTGTAAAAGGTCCCCGGTTAGAAGTGTGAAAAACCCCGTTTAGAAGTGTAAAAGGTCCCCGTTTAGAAGTGTGAAAGTCCCCGTTTAGAAGTGTAAAAGGTGCCCGGTTAGAAGTGTGAAAGTCCCCGTTTAGAAGTGTAAAAGATACCCCGTTAGAACTGTGAAAGTCCCCGTTTAGACGTTTGAAAGGTGCCCGGTTAGAAGTGATAAAGTCCCCGTTTAGAAGTGTAAAAGGTGCCCGGTTAGAAGTGTGAAAGTCCCCGTTTAGAAGTGTAAAAGATGCCCCGTTAGAACTGTGAAAGTCCCCGTTTAAAAGTGTAAAAGGTCCCCGGTTAGAAGTGTGAAAGGCCCCGTTTAGAAGTGTAAAAGGTGCCCGGTTAGAAGTGTGAAAGTTCCCGTTTAGAAGTGTAAAAGGTCCCCGTTTAGAAGTGTAAAAGGTCCCCGTTGAGAAATGTGAAAGTTCCCGTTTAGAAGTGTAAAAGGTGCCCGGTTAGAAGTGTGAAAGTCCCCGTTTAGAAGTGTAAAATGTCCCCGGTTAGAAGTGTGAAGGTCCCCGTTTAGAAGGGTAAAAGGTCCCGGTTAGAAGTGTGAAAGTCCCCGTTTAGAAGTGTAAAAGTTGCCCGGTTAGAAGTGTGAAAGTCCCCGTTTAGAAGTGTAAAAGGTCCAGGGTTAGAAGTGTGAAAAACCCCGTTTAGAAGTGTAAAAGGTCCCCGGTTAGAAGTGTAAAAGGTCCCCGGTTAGAAGTGTGAAAAACCCCGTTTAGAAGTGTAAAAGGTCCCCGTTTAGAAGTGTGAAAGTCCCCGTTTAGAAGTGTAAAAGGTGCCCGGTTAGAAGTGTGAAAGTCCCCGTTTAGAAGTGTAAAAGATACCCCGTTAGAACTGTGAAAGTCCCCGTTTAGACGTTTGAAAGGTGCCCGGTTAGAAGTGATAAAGTCCCCGTTTAGAAGTGTAAAAGGTGCCCGGTTAGAAGTGTGAAAGTCCCCGTTTAGAAGTGTAAAAGATACCCCGTTAGAACTGTGAAAGTCCCCGTTTAGACGTTTGAAAGGTGCCCGGTTAGAAGTGATAAAGTCCCCGTTTAGAAGTGTAAAAGGTGCCCGGTTAGAAGTGTGAAAGTCCCCGTTTAGAAGTGTAAAAGATGCCCCGTTAGAACTGTGAAAGTCCCCGTTTAAAAGTGTAAAAGGTCCCCGGTTAGAAGTGTGAAAGGCCCCGTTTAGAAGTGTAAAAGGTGCCCGGTTAGAAGTGTGAAAGTTCCCGTTTAGAAGTGTAAAAGGTCCCCGGTTAGAAGTGTGAAAGTTCCCGTTTGAAGTGTAAAAGGTGCCCGGTTAGAAGTGTGAAAGTCCCCGTTTAGAAGTGTAAAAGGTGCCCGGTTAGAAGTGTGAAAGTCCCCGTTTAGAAGTGTAAAAGGTGCCCGGTTAGAAGTGTGAAAGTCCCCGTTTAGAAGTGTAAACGGTGCCCGGTTAGAAGTGTGAACGTCCCCGTTTAGAAATGTAAAAGGTCCCCAGTTAGAAGTGTGAAAAACCCCGTTTAGAAGTGTAAAAGGTCCCCGGTTAGAAGTGTGAAAGTCCCCGTTTAGAAGTGTAAAAGGTGCCCGGTTAGAAGTGTGAAAGTCCCCTATTAGAAGTGTAAAAGGTCCCCGGTTAGAAGTGTGAAGGTCCCCGTTTAGAAGGGTAAAAGGTCCCCGGTTAGAAGTGTGAAAGTCCCCGTTTAGAAGTGTAAAAGTTGCCCGGTTAGAAGTGTGAAAGTCCCCGTTTAGAAGTGTAAAAGGTGCCCGGTTAGAAGTGTGAAAGTCCCCGTTTAGAAGTGTAAAAGGTGCCCGGTTAGAAGTGTGAAAGTCCCCGTTTAGAAGTGTAAAAGGTCCCCGGTTAGAAGTGTGAAGGTCCCCGTTTAGAAGGGTAAAAGGTCCCCGGTTAGAAGTGTGAAAGTCCCCGTTTAGAAGTGTAAAAGTTGCCCGGTTAGAAGTGTTAAAGTCCCCGTTTAGAAGTGTAAAAGGTGCCCGGTTAGAAGTGTGAAAGTCCCCGTTTAGAAGTGTAAAAGGTGCCCGGTTAGAAGTGTGAAAGTCCCCGTTTAGAAGTGTAAAATGTCCCCGGTTAGAAGTGTGAAGGTCCCCGTTTAGAAGGGTAAAAGGTCCCGGTTAGAAATGTGAAAGTTCCGTTTAGAAGTGTAAAAGTTGCCCGGTTAGAAGTGTGAAAGTCCCCGTTTAGAAGTGTAAAAGGTCCCCGGTTAGAAGTGTGAAAGTCCCCGTTTAGAAGTGTAAAAGGTGCCCGGTTAGAAGTGTGAAAGTCCCCGTTTAGAAGTGTAAAAGGTCCCCGTTGAGAAGTGTGAAAGTTCCCGTTTAGAAGTGTAAAAGGGCACAGGTTAGAAGTGTGAAGGTCCCCGTTTAGAAGGGTAAAAGGTCCCCGGTTAGAAGTGTGAAAGTCCCCGTTTAGAAGTGTAAAAGTTGCCCGGTTAGAAGTGTGAAAGTCCCCGTTTAGAAGTGTAAAAGGTCCCCGGTTAGAAGTGTGAAAGTCCCCGTTTAGAAGTGTAAAAGGTGCCCGGTTTGATGTGTTAAAGTCCCCGTTTAGAAGTGTAAAAGGTCCCCGGTTAGAAGTGTGAAAAACCCCGTTTAGAAGTGTAAAAGGTGCCCGGTTAGAAGTGTGAAAGGTGCCCGGTTAGAAGTGTGAAGGTCCCCGTTTAGAAGGGTAAAAGGTCCCCGGTTAGAAGTGTGAAAGTCCTCGTTTAGAAGTGTAAAAGATGCCCGGTTAGAAGTGTGAAAGTCCCCGTTTAGAAGTGTAAAAGGTGCCCGGTTGGAAGTGTGAAAGTCCCCGTTTAGAAGTGTAAAAGGTCCCCGGTTAGAAGTGTGAAAGTCCCCGTTTAGAAGTGTAAAAGGTCCCCGGTTAGAAGTGTGAAAGTCCCCGTTTAGAAGTGTAAAAGGTGCCCGGTTAGAAGTCTGAAAGTCCCCGTTTAGAAGTGTAAAAGGTACCCGGTTAGAAGTGTGAAAGTCCCCGTTTAGAAGTGTAAAAGGTCACCGTTGAGAAGTGTGAAAGTTCCCGTTTAGAAGTGTAAAAGGTCCCCAGTTAGAAGTGTGAAAGTCCCCGTTTAGAAGTGTAAAAGGTCCCCGGTTAGAAGTATTAAAGTCCCCGTTTAGAAGTGTGAAGGTCCCCGTTTAGAAGGGTAAAAGGTCCCCGGTTAGAAGTGTGAAAGTCCCCGTTTAGAAGTGTAAAAGTTGCCCGGTTAGAAGTGTGAAAGTCCCCGTTTAGAAGTGTAAAAGGTGCCCGGTTAGAAGTGTGAAAGTCCCCGTTTAGAAGTGTAAACGGTGCCCGGTTAGAAGTGTGAAAGTCCCCGTTTAGAAGTGTAAACGGTGCCCGGTTAGAAGTGTGAAAGTCCCCGTTTAGAAGTGTAAAAGGTCCCCGGTTAGAAGTGTGAAGGTCCCCGTTTAGAAGGGTAAAAGGTCCCCGGTTAGAAGTGTGAAAGTCCCCGTTTAGAAGTGTAAAAGTTGCCCGGTTAGAAGTGTGAAAGTCCCCGTTTAGAAGTGTAAAAGTTGCCCGGTTAGAAGTGTGAAAGTCCCCGTTTAGAAGTGTAAAAGGTGCCCGGTTAGAAGTGTGAAAGTCCCCGTTTAGAAGTGTAAAAGGTCCCCGGTTAGAAGTGTGAAAGTCCCCGTTTAGAGGTGTAAAAGGTCCCCGGTTAGAAGTGTGAAAGTCCCCGTTTAGAAGTGTAAAAGTTGCCCGGTTAGAAGTGTGAAAGTCCCCGTTTAGAAGTATAAAAGGTGCCCGGTTAGAAGTGTGAAAGTCCCCGTTTAGAAGTGTAAAAGGTGCCCGGTTAGAAGTGTGAAAGTCCCCGTTTAGAAGTGTAAAAGGTCCCCGTTGAGAAGTGTGAAAGTTCCCGTTTAGAAGTGTAAAAGGTGCCCGGTTAGAAGTGTGAAAGTCCCCGTTTAGAAGTGTAAAAGGTGCCCGGTTAGAAGTGTGAAAGTCCCCGTTTAGAAGTGTAAAAGGTTCCCGGTTAGAAGTGTGAAAGTCCCCGTTTAGAAGTGTAAAAGGTCCCCGTTGAGAAGTGTGAAAGTTCCCGTTTAGAAGTGTAAAAGGTGCCCGGTTAGAAGTGTGAAAGTCCCCGTTTAGAAGTGTAAAATGTCCCCGGTTAGAAGTGTGAAGGTCCCCGTTTAGAAGGGTAAAAGGTCCCGGTTAGAAGTGTGAAAGTCCCCGTTTAGAAGTGTAAAAGTTGCCCGGTTAGAAGTGTGAAAGTCCCCGTTTAGAAGTGTAAAAGGTCCCCGGTTAGAAGTGTGAAAGTCCCCGTTTAGAAGTGTAAAAGGTGCCCGGTTAGAAGTGTGAAAGTCCCCGTTTAGAAGTGTAAAAGGTCCCCGTTGAGAAGTGTGAAAGTTCCCGTTTAGAAGTGTAAAAGGGCACAGGTTAGAAGTGTGAAGGTCCCCGTTTAGAAGGGTAAAAGGTCCCCGGTTAGAAGTGTGAAAGTCCCCGTTTAGAAGTGTAAAAGTTGCCCGGTTAGAAGTGTGAAAGTCCCCGTTTAGAAGTGTAAAAGGTCCCTGGTTAGAAGTGTGAAAGTCCCCGTTTAGAAGTGTAAAAGGTGCCAGGTTAGATGTGTTAAAGTCCCCGTTTAGAAGTGTAAAAGGTCCCCGGTTAGAAGTGTGAAAAACCCCGTTTAGAAGTGTAAAAGGTGCCCGGTTAGAAGTGTGAAAGGTGCCCGGTTAGAAGTGTGAAGGTCCCCGTTTAGAAGGGTAAAAGGTCCCCGGTTAGAAGTGTGAAAGTCCCCGTTTAGAAGTGTAAAAGATGCCCGGTTAGAAGTGTGAAAGTCCCCGTTTAGAAGTGTAAAAGGTGCCCGGTTGGAAGTGTGAAAGTCCCCGTTTAGAAGTGTAAAAGGTCCCCGGTTAGAAGTGTGAAAGTCCCCGTTTAGAAGTGTAAAAGGTGCCCGGTTAGAAGTGTGAAAGTCCCCGTTTAGAAGTGTAAAAGGTCCCCGGTTAGAAGTGTGAAAGTCCCCGTTTAGAAGTGTAAAAGGTCACCGTTGAGAAGTGTGAAAGTTCCCGTTTAGAAGTGTAAAAGGTCCCCAGTTAGAAGTGTGAAAGTCCCCGTTTAGAAGTGTAAAAGGTCCCCGGTTAGAAGTGTTAAAGTCCCCGTTTAGAAGTGTAAAAGGTCCCCGGTCAGAAGTGTGAAAGTCCCCGTTTAAAAGTGTAAAAGGTCCCCGGTTAGAAGTGTTAAAGTCCCCGTTTAGAAGTGTAAAAGGTCCCCGGTTAGAAGTGTGAAAGTCCCCGTTTAAAAGTGTAAAAGGTCCCCGGTTAGAAGTGTTAAAGTCCCCGTTTAGAAGTGTAGAAGGTCCCCGGTCAGAAGTGTGAAAGTCCCCGTTTAAAAGTGTAAAAGGTCCCCGGTTAGAAGTGTTAAAGTCCCCGTTTAGAAGTGTAAAAGGTCCCCGGTTAGAAGTGTGAAAGTCCCCGTTTAAAAGTGTAAAAGGTCCCCGGTTAGAAGTGTTAAAGTCCCCGTTTAGAAGTGTAAAAGGTCCCCGGTCAGAAGTGTGAAAGTCCCCGTTTAAAAGTGTAAAAGGTCCCCGGTTAGAAGTGTTAAAGTCCCCGTTTAGAAGTGTAAAAGGTCCCCGGTTAGAAGTGTAAAAGTCCCCGTTTAAAAGTGTAAAAGGTCCCCGTTTAGAAGTGTGAAAGTCCCCGTTTAGAAGTGTAAAAGGTCTCCGGTTAGAAGTGTGAAAGTCCCCGTTTAGAAGTGTAAAAGTTCCCCGGTTAAAAGTGTGAAAGTCCCGTTTAGAAGTGTAAAAGATCCCCGGTTAGAAGTGTAAAAGGCCCCGTTTAGAAGTGTAAAAGGTCCCCGGTTAGAAGTGTGAAAGTCCCCGTTTAGAAGTGTAAAAGGTCCCCGGTTAGAAGTGTGAAAAACCCCGTTTAGAAGTGTAAAAGGTCCCCGGTTAGAAGTGTGAAGGTCCCCGTTTAGAAGGGTAAAAGGTCCCCGGTTAGAAGTGTGAAAGTCCCCGTTTAGAAGTGTAAAAGGTGCCCGGTTAGAAGTGTGAAAGTCCCCGTTTAGAAGTGTAAAAGGTCCCCGGTTAGAAGTGTGAAAGTCCCCATTTAGAAGTGTAAAAGGTCCCCGTTAGAAGTGTGAAAGTCCCCGTTTAGAAGTGTAAAAGGTCCCCGGTTAGAAGTGTGAAGGTCCCCGTTTAGAAGGGTAAAAGGTCTCCGGTTAGAAGTGTGAAAGTCCCCGTTTAGAAGTGTAAAAGGTCCCCGGTTAGAAGTGCGAAAGTCCCCGTTTAGAAGTGTAAAAGGTCCCCGGTTAGAAGTGTTAAAGTCCCCGTTTAGAAGTGTAAAAGGTCCCCGGTTAGAAGTGCGAAAGTCCCCGTTTAGAAGTGTAAAAGGTCCCCGGTTAGAAGTGCGGAAGTCCCCGTTTAGAAATGTAAAAGGTCCCCGGTTAGAAGTGTGAAAGTTCCCGTTTAGAAGTGTAAAAGGTGCCCGGTTAGAAGTGTGAAAGTCCCCGTTTAGAAGTGTAAAAGGTCCCCGGTTAGAAGTGTGAAAGTCCCCGTTTTCAAGTGTAAAAGGTCCCCGGTTAGAAGTGCGAAAGCCCCCGTTTAGAAGTGTAAAAGGTCCCCGGTTAAAAGTGTGAAAGTCCCCGTTTAGAAGTGTAAAAGATGCCCCGTTAGAACTGTGAAAGTCCCCGTTTAGAAGTGTAAAATTTCCCCGGTTAGAAGGGGAAAAGCTCCCCCGTAAGAAGTATAAAAGGCTCCCGCTTAGAAGGGGAAAAGCTCCCCCGTAAGAAGAATAAAAGGCTCCCGCATTCAGAGTGTGAAATTCAATGGTTCCCGATTAGAAGTGTGAAAGTCCTCGTTTAGAAGTGTAAAAGGTCCCCGTTTAGAAGTGTAAAAGGTCCCCGGTTAGAAGTGTGAAAAACCCCGTTTAGAAGTGTAAAAGGTCCCCGGTTAGAAGTGTGAAAGTCCCCGTTTAGAAGTGTAAAAGGTGCCCGTTTAGAAGTGTGAAATCCCCGTTTAGAAGTGTAAAAGGTGCCCGGTTAGAAGTGTGAAAGTCCCCGTTTAGAAGTGTAAAAGGTCCCCGGTTAGAAGTGTGAAAAACCCCGTTTAGAAGTGTAAAAGGTCCCCGGTTAGAAGTGTTAAAGTCCCCGTTTAGAAGTGTAGAAGGTCCCCGGTCAGAAGTGTGAAAGTCCCCGTTTAAAAGTGTAAAAGGTCCCCGGTTAGAAGTGTTAAAGTCCCCGTTTAGAAGTGTAAAAGGTCCCCGGTTAGAAGTGTGAAAGTCCCCGTTTAAAAGTGTAAAAGGTCCCCGGTTAGAAGTGTTAAAGTCCCCGTTTAGAAGTGTAAAAGGTCCCCGGTCAGAAGTGTGAAAGTCCCCGTTTAAAAGTGTAAAAGGTCCCCGGTTAGAAGTGTTAAAGTCCCCGTTTAGAAGTGTAAAAGGTCCCCGGTTAGAAGTGTAAAAGTCCCCGTTTAAAAGTGTAAAAGGTCCCCGTTTAGAAGTGTGAAAGTCCCCGTTTAGAAGTGTAAAAGGTCTCCGGTTAGAAGTGTGAAAGTCCCCGTTTAGAAGTGTAAAAGTTCCCCGGTTAAAAGTGTGAAAGTCCCGTTTAGAAGTGTAAAAGATCCCCGGTTAGAAGTGTAAAAGGCCCCGTTTAGAAGTGTAAAAGGTCCCCGGTTAGAAGTGTGAAAGTCCCCGTTTAGAAGTGTAAAAGGTCCCCGGTTAGAAGTGTGAAAAACCCCGTTTAGAAGTGTAAAAGGTCCCCGGTTAGAAGTGTGAAGGTCCCCGTTTAGAAGGGTAAAAGGTCCCCGGTTAGAAGTGTGAAAGTCCCCGTTTAGAAGTGTAAAAGGTGCCCGGTTAGAAGTGTGAAAGTCCCCGTTTAGAAGTGTAAAAGGTCCCCGGTTAGAAGTGTGAAAGTCCCCATTTAGAAGTGTAAAAGGTCCCCGTTAGAAGTGTGAAAGTCCCCGTTTAGAAGTGTAAAAGGTCCCCGGTTAGAAGTGTGAAGGTCCCCGTTTAGAAGGGTAAAAGGTCTCCGGTTAGAAGTGTGAAAGTCCCCGTTTAGAAGTGTAAAAGGTCCCCGTTGAGAAGTGTGAAAGTTCCCGTTTAGAAGTGTAAAAGGGCACAGGTTAGAAGTGTGAAGGTCCCCGTTTAGAAGGGTAAAAGGTCCCCGGTTAGAAGTGTGAAAGTCCCCGTTTAGAAGTGTAAAAGTTGCCCGGTTAGAAGTGTGAAAGTCCCCGTTTAGAAGTGTAAAAGGTCCCTGGTTAGAAGTGTGAAAGTCCCCGTTTAGAAGTGTAAAAGGTGCCAGGTTAGATGTGTTAAAGTCTCCGTTTAGAAGTGTAAAAGGTCCCCGGTTAGAAGTGTGAAAAACCCCGTTTAGAAGTGTAAAAGGTGCCCGGTTAGAAGTGTGAAAGGTGCCCGGTTAGAAGTGTGAAGGTCCCCGTTTAGAAGGGTAAAAGGTCCCCGGTTAGAAGTGTGAAAGTCCCCGTTTAGAAGTGTAAAAGATGCCCGGTTAGAAGTGTGAAAGTCCCCGTTTAGAAGTGTAAAAGGTGCCCGGTTGGAAGTGTGAAAGTCCCCGTTTAGAAGTGTAAAAGGTCCCCGGTTAGAAGTGTGAAAGTCCCCGTTTAGAAGTGTAAAAGGTGCCCGGTTAGAAGTCTGAAAGTCCCCGTTTAGAAGTGTAAAAGGTACCCGGTTAGAAGTGTGAAAGTCCCCGTTTAGAAGTGTAAAAGGTCACCGTTGAGAAGTGTGAAAGTTCCCGTTTAGAAGTGTAAAAGGTCCCCAGTTAGAAGTGTGAAAGTCCCCGTTTAGAAGTGTAAAAGGTCCCCGGTTAGAAGTGTTAAAGTCCCCGTTTAGAAGTGTAAAAGGTCCCCGGTCAGAAGTGTGAAAGTCCCCGTTTAAAAGTGTAAAAGGTCCCCGGTTAGAAGTGTTAAAGTCCCCGTTTAGAAGTGTAAAAGGTCCCCGGTTAGAAGTGTGAAAGTCCCCGTTTAAAAGTGTAAAAGGTCCCCGGTTAGAAGTGTTAAAGTCCCCGTTTAGAAGTGTAGAAGGTCCCCGGTCAGAAGTGTGAAAGTCCCCGTTTAAAAGTGTAAAAGGTCCCCGGTTAGAAGTGTTAAAGTCCCCGTTTAGAAGTGTAAAAGGTCCCCGGTTAGAAGTGTGAAAGTCCCCGTTTAAAAGTGTAAAAGGTCCCCGGTTAGAAGTGTTAAAGTCCCCGTTTAGAAGTGTAAAAGGTCCCCGGTCAGAAGTGTGAAAGTCCCCGTTTAAAAGTGTAAAAGGTCCCCGGTTAGAAGTGTTAAAGTCCCCGTTTAGAAGTGTAAAAGGTCCCCGGTTAGAAGTGTAAAAGTCCCCGTTTAAAAGTGTAAAAGGTCCCCGGTTAGAAGTGTTAAAGTCCCCGTTTAGAAGTGTAAAAGGTCCCCGGTTAGAAGTGTGAAAGTCCCCGTTTAAAAGTGTAAAAGGTCCCCGGTTAGAAGTGTTAAAGTCCCCGTTTAGAAGTGTAGAAGGTCCCCGGTCAGAAGTGTGAAAGTCCCCGTTTAAAAGTGTAAAAGGTCCCCGGTTAGAAGTGTTAAAGTCCCCGTTTAGAAGTGTAAAAGGTCCCCGGTTAGAAGTGTGAAAGTCCCCGTTTAAAAGTGTAAAAGGTCCCCGGTTAGAAGTGTTAAAGTCCCCGTTTAGAAGTGTAAAAGGTCCCCGGTTAGAAGTGTGAAAGTCCCCGTTTAAAAGTGTAAAAGGTCCCCGGTTAGAAGTGTTAAAGTCCCCGTTTAGAAGTGTAAAAGGTCCCCGGTCAGAAGTGTGAAAGTCCCCGTTTAAAAGTGTAAAAGGTCCCCGGTTAGAAGTGTTAAAGTCCCCGTTTAGAAGTGTAAAAGGTCCCCGGTTAGAAGTGTAAAAGTCCCCGTTTAAAAGTGTAAAAGGTCCCCGTTTAGAAGTGTGAAAGTCCCCGTTTAGAAGTGTAAAAGGTCTCCGGTTAGAAGTGTGAAAGTCCCCGTTTAGAAGTGTAAAAGTTCCCCGGTTAAAAGTGTGAAAGTCCCGTTTAGAAGTGTAAAAGATCCCCGGTTAGAAGTGTAAAAGGCCCCGTTTAGAAGTGTAAAAGGTCCCCGGTTAGAAGTGTGAAAGTCCCCGTTTAGAAGTGTAAAAGGTCCCCGGTTAGAAGTGTGAAAAACCCCGTTTAGAAGTGTAAAAGGTCCCCGGTTAGAAGTGTGAAGGTCCCCGTTTAGAAGGGTAAAAGGTCCCCGGTTAGAAGTGTGAAAGTCCCCGTTTAGAAGTGTAAAAGGTGCCCGGTTAGAAGTGTGAAAGTCCCCGTTTAGAAGTGTAAAAGGTCCCCGGTTAGAAGTGTGAAAGTCCCCATTTAGAAGTGTAAAAGGTCCCCGTTAGAAGTGTGAAAGTCCCCGTTTAGAAGTGTAAAAGGTCCCCGGTTAGAAGTGTGAAGGTCCCCGTTTAGAAGGGTAAAAGGTCTCCGGTTAGAAGTGTGAAAGTCCCCGTTTAGAAGTGTAAAAGGTCCCCGGTTAGAAGTGCGAAAGTCCCCGTTTAGAAGTGTAAAAGGTCCCCGGTTAGAAGTGTTAAAGTCCCCGTTTAGAAGTGTAAAAGGTCCCCGGTTAGAAGTGCGAAAGTCCCCGTTTAGAAGTGTAAAGGTCCCCGGTTAGAAGTGCGGAAGTCCCCGTTTAGAAATGTAAAAGGTCCCCGGTTAGAAGTGTGAAAGTTCCCGTTTAGAAGTGTAAAAGGTGCCCGGTTAGAAGTGTGAAAGTCCCCGTTTAGAAGTGTAAAAGGTCCCCGGTTAGAAGTGTGAAAGTCCCCGTTTTCAAGTGTAAAAGGTCCCCGGTTAGAAGTGCGAAAGCCCCCGTTTAGAAGTGTAAAAGGTCCCCGGTTAAAAGTGTGAAAGTCCCCGTTTAGAAGTGTAAAAGATGCCCCGTTAGAACTGTGAAAGTCCCCGTTTAGAAGTGTAAAATTTCCCCGGTTAGAAGGGGAAAAGCTCCCCCGTAAGAAGTATAAAAGGCTCCCGCTTAGAAGGGGAAAAGCTCCCCCGTAAGAAGAATAAAAGGCTCCCGCATTCAGAGTGTGAAATTCAATGGTTCCCGATTAGAAGTGTGAAAGTCCTCGTTTAGAAGTGTAAAAGGTCCCCGTTTAGAAGTGTAAAAGGTCCCCGGTTAGAAGTGTGAAAAACCCCGTTTAGAAGTGTAAAAGGTCCCCGGTTAGAAGTGTGAAAGTCCCCGTTTAGAAGTGTAAAAGGTGCCCGTTTAGAAGTGTGAAATCCCCGTTTAGAAGTGTAAAAGGTGCCCGGTTAGAAGTGTGAAAGTCCCCGTTTAGAAGTGTAAAAGGTCCCCGGTTAGAAGTGTGAAAAACCCCGTTTAGAAGTGTAAAAGGTCCCCGGTTAGAAGTGTTAAAGTCCCCGTTTAGAAGTGTAGAAGGTCCCCGGTCAGAAGTGTGAAAGTCCCCGTTTAAAAGTGTAAAAGGTCCCCGGTTAGAAGTGTTAAAGTCCCCGTTTAGAAGTGTAAAAGGTCCCCGGTTAGAAGTGTAAAAGGTTCCCGGTTAGAAGTGTGAAAGTCCCCGTTTAGAAGTGTAAAAGGTCCCCGTTGAGAAGTGTGAAAGTTCCCGTTTAGAAGTGTAAAAGGTGCCCGGTTAGAAGTGTGAAAGTCCCCGTTTAGAAGTGTAAAATGTCCCCGGTTAGAAGTGTGAAGGTCCCCGTTTAGAAGGGTAAAAGGTCCCGGTTAGAAGTGTGAAAGTCCCCGTTTAGAAGTGTAAAAGTTGCCCGGTTAGAAGTGTGAAAGTCCCCGTTTAGAAGTGTAAAAGGTCCCCGGTTAGAAGTGTGAAAGTCCCCGTTTAGAAGTGTAAAAGGTGCCCGGTTAGAAGTGTGAAAGTCCCCGTTTAGAAGTGTAAAAGGTCCCCGTTGAGAAGTGTGAAAGTTCCCGTTTAGAAGTGTAAAAGGGCACAGGTTAGAAGTGTGAAGGTCCCCGTTTAGAAGGGTAAAAGGTCCCCGGTTAGAAGTGTGAAAGTCCCCGTTTAGAAGTGTAAAAGTTGCCCGGTTAGAAGTGTGAAAGTCCCCGTTTAGAAGTGTAAAAGGTCCCTGGTTAGAAGTGTGAAAGTCCCCGTTTAGAAGTGTAAAAGGTGCCAGGTTAGATGTGTTAAAGTCCCCGTTTAGAAGTGTAAAAGGTCCCCGGTTAGAAGTGTGAAAAACCCCGTTTAGAAGTGTAAAAGGTGCCCGGTTAGAAGTGTGAAAGGTGCCCGGTTAGAAGTGTGAAGGTCCCCGTTTAGAAGGGTAAAAGGTCCCCGGTTAGAAGTGTGAAAGTCCCCGTTTAGAAGTGTAAAAGATGCCCGGTTAGAAGTGTGAAAGTCCCCGTTTAGAAGTGTAAAAGGTGCCCGGTTGGAAGTGTGAAAGTCCCCGTTTAGAAGTGTAAAAGGTCCCCGGTTAGAAGTGTGAAAGTCCCCGTTTAGAAGTGTAAAAGGTGCCCGGTTAGAAGTCTGAAAGTCCCCGTTTAGAAGTGTAAAAGGTACCCGGTTAGAAGTGTGAAAGTCCCCGTTTAGAAGTGTAAAAGGTCACCGTTGAGAAGTGTGAAAGTTCCCGTTTAGAAGTGTAAAAGGTCCCCAGTTAGAAGTGTGAAAGTCCCCGTTTAGAAGTGTAAAAGGTCCCCGGTTAGAAGTGTTAAAGTCCCCGTTTAGAAGTGTAAAAGGTCCCCGGTCAGAAGTGTGAAAGTCCCCGTTTAAAAGTGTAAAAGGTCCCCGGTTAGAAGTGTTAAAGTCCCCGTTTAGAAGTGTAAAAGGTCCCCGGTTAGAAGTGTGAAAGTCCCCGTTTAAAAGTGTAAAAGGTCCCCGGTTAGAAGTGTTAAAGTCCCCGTTTAGAAGTGTAGAAGGTCCCCGGTCAGAAGTGTGAAAGTCCCCGTTTAAAAGTGTAAAAGGTCCCCGGTTAGAAGTGTTAAAGTCCCCGTTTAGAAGTGTAAAAGGTCCCCGGTTAGAAGTGTGAAAGTCCCCGTTTAAAAGTGTAAAAGGTCCCCGGTTAGAAGTGTTAAAGTCCCCGTTTAGAAGTGTAAAAGGTCCCCGGTCAGAAGTGTGAAAGTCCCCGTTTAAAAGTGTAAAAGGTCCCCGGTTAGAAGTGTTAAAGTCCCCGTTTAGAAGTGTAAAAGGTCCCCGGTTAGAAGTGTAAAAGTCCCCGTTTAAAAGTGTAAAAGGTCCCCGTTTAGAAGTGTGAAAGTCCCCGTTTAGAAGTGTAAAAGGTCTCCGGTTAGAAGTGTGAAAGTCCCCGTTTAGAAGTGTAAAAGTTCCCCGGTTAAAAGTGTGAAAGTCCCGTTTAGAAGTGTAAAAGATCCCCGGTTAGAAGTGTAAAAGGCCCCGTTTAGAAGTGTAAAAGGTCCCCGGTTAGAAGTGTGAAAGTCCCCGTTTAGAAGTGTAAAAGGTCCCCGGTTAGAAGTGTGAAAAACCCCGTTTAGAAGTGTAAAAGGTCCCCGGTTAGAAGTGTGAAGGTCCCCGTTTAGAAGGGTAAAAGGTCCCCGGTTAGAAGTGTGAAAGTCCCCGTTTAGAAGTGTAAAAGGTGCCCGGTTAGAAGTGTGAAAGTCCCCGTTTAGAAGTGTAAAAGTTGCCCGGTTAGAAGTGTGAAAGTCCCCGTTTAGAAGTGTAAAAGGTGCCCGGTTAGAAGTGTGAAAGTCCCCGTTTAGAAGTGTAAAAGGTGCCCGGTTAGAAGTGTGAAAGTCCCCGTTTAGAAGTGTAAAAGGTCCCCGTTGAGAAGTGTGAAAGTTCCCGTTTAGAAGTGTAAAAGGTGCCCGGTTAGAAGTGTGAAAGTCCCCGTTTAGAAGTGTGAAATGTCCCCGGTTAGAAGTGTGAAGGTCCCCGTTTAGAAGGGTAAAAGGTCCCGGTTAGAAGT
Organism: Sipunculus nudus; assembly: GCA_026874595.1. NCBI lineage: Eukaryota > Metazoa > Annelida > Sipuncula > Golfingiida > Sipunculidae > Sipunculus > Sipunculus nudus. The sequence continues at coordinate 3,605,899 of CM049317.1, forward strand.
GTGAAAGTCCCCGTTTAGAAGTGTAAAAGTTGCCCGGTTAGAAGTGTGAAAGTCCCCGTTTAGAAGTGTAAAAGGTCCAGGGTTAGAAGTGTGAAAAACCCCGTTTAGAAGTGTAAAAGGTCCCCGGTTAGAAGTGTAAAAGGTCCCCGGTTAGAAGTGTGAAAAACCCCGTTTAGAAGTGTAAAAGGTCCCCGTTTAGAAGTGTGAAAGTCCCCGTTTAGAAGTGTAAAAGGTGCCCGGTTAGAAGTGTGAAAGTCCCCGTTTAGAAGTGTAAAAGATACCCCGTTAGAACTGTGAAAGTCCCCGTTTAGACGTTTGAAAGGTGCCCGGTTAGAAGTGATAAAGTCCCCGTTTAGAAGTGTAAAAGGTGCCCGGTTAGAAGTGTGAAAGTCCCCGTTTAGAAGTGTAAAAGATGCCCCGTTAGAACTGTGAAAGTCCCCGTTTAAAAGTGTAAAAGGTCCCCGGTTAGAAGTGTGAAAGGCCCCGTTTAGAAGTGTAAAAGGTGCCCGGTTAGAAGTGTGAAAGTTCCCGTTTAGAAGTGTAAAAGGTCCCCGTTTAGAAATGTAAAAGGTCCCCGTTGAGAAGTGTGAAAGTTCCCGTTTAGAAGTGTAAAAGGTGCCCGGTTAGAAGTGTGAAAGTCCCCGTTTAGAAGTGTAAAATGTCCCCGGTTAGAAGTGTGAAGGTCCCCGTTTAGAAGGGTAAAAGGTCCCGGTTAGAAGTGTGAAAGTCCCCGTTTAGAAGTGTAAAAGTTGCCCGGTTAGAAGTGTGAAAGTCCCCGTTTAGAAGTGTAAAAGGTCCAGGGTTAGAAGTGTGAAAAACCCCGTTTAGAAGTGTAAAAGGTCCCCGGTTAGAAGTGTAAAAGGTCCCCGGTTAGAAGTGTGAAAAACCCCGTTTAGAAGTGTAAAAGGTCCCCGTTTAGAAGTGTGAAAGTCCCCGTTTAGAAGTGTAAAAGGTGCCCGGTTAGAAGTGTGAAAGTCCCCGTTTAGAAGTGTAAAAGATACCCCGTTAGAACTGTGAAAGTCCCCGTTTAGACGTTTGAAAGGTGCCCGGTTAGAAGTGATAAAGTCCCCGTTTAGAAGTGTAAAAGGTGCCCGGTTAGAAGTGTAAAAGTCCCCGTTTAGAAGTGTAAAAGATGCCCCGTTAGAACTGTGAAAGTCCCCGTTTAAAAGTGTAAAAGGTCCCCGGTTAGAAGTGTGAAAGGCCCCGTTTAGAAGTGTAAAAGGTGCCCGGTTAGAAGTGTGAAAGTTCCCGTTTAGAAGTGTAAAAGGTCCCCGGTTAGAAGTGTGAAAGTTCCCGTTTGAAGTGTAAAAGGTGCCCGGTTAGAAGTGTGAAAGTCCCCGTTTAGAAGTGTAAAAGGTGCCCGGTTAGAAGTGTGAAAGTCCCCGTTTAGAAGTGTAAAAGGTGCCCGGTTAGAAGTGTGAAAGTCCACGTTTAGAATTGTGTAAACGGTGCCCGGTTAGAAGTGTGAACGTCCCCGTTTAGAAATGTAAAAGGTCCCCAGTTAGAAGTGTGAAAAACCCCGTTTAGAAGTGTAAAAGGTCCCCGGTTAGAAGTGTGAAAGTCCCCGTTTAGAAGTGTAAAAGGTGCCCGGTTAGAAGTGTGAAAGTCCCCTATTAGAAGTGTAAAAGGTCCCCGGTTAGAAGTGTGAAGGTCCCCGTTTAGAAGGGTAAAAGGTCCCCGGTTAGAAGTGTGAAAGTCCCCGTTTAGAAGTGTAAAAGTTGCCCGGTTAGAAGTGTGAAAGTCCCCGTTTAGAAGTGTAAAAGGTGCCCGGTTAGAAGTGTGAAAGTCCCCGTTTAGAAGTGTAAAAGGTGCCCGGTTAGAAGTGTGAAAGTCCCCGTTTAGAAGTGTAAAAGGTCCCCGGTTAGAAGTGTGAAGGTCCCCGTTTAGAAGGGTAAAAGGTCCCCGGTTAGAAGTGTGAAAGTCCCCGTTTAGAAGTGTAAAAGTTGCCCGGTTAGAAGTGTTAAAGTCCCCGTTTAGAAGTGTAAAAGGTGCCCGGTTAGAAGTGTGAAAGTCCCCGTTTAGAAGTGTAAAAGGTGCCCGGTTAGAAGTGTGAAAGTCCCCGTTTAGAAGTGTAAAAGGTCCCCGGTTAGAAGTGTGAAAGTCCCCGTTTAGAAGTGTAAAAGGTCCCCGGTTAGAAGTGTGAAAGTCCCCGTTTAGAAGTGTAAAAGTTGCCCGGTTAGAAGTGTGAAAGTCCCCGTTTAGAAGTGTAAAAGGTGCCCGGTTAGAAGTGTGAAAGTCCCCGTTTAGAAGTGTAAAAGGTGCCCGGTTAGAAGTGTGAAAGTCCCCGTTTAGAAGTGTAAAAGGTCCCCGTTGAGAAGTGTGAAAGTTCCCGTTTAGAAGTGTAAAAGGTGCCCGGTTAGAAGTGTGAAAGTCCCCGTTTAGAAGTGTAAAAGGTGCCCGGTTAGAAGTGTGAAAGTCCCCGTTTAGAAGTGTAAAAGGTGCCCGGTTAGAAGTGTGAAAGTCCCCGTTTAGAAGTGTAAAAGGTCCCCGTTGAGAAGTGTGAAAGTTCCCGTTTAGAAGTGTAAAAGGTGCCCGGTTAGAAGTGTGAAAGTCCCCGTTTAGAAGTGTAAAATGTCCCCGGTTAGAAGTGTGAAGGTCCCCGTTTAGAAGGGTAAAAGGTCCCGGTTAGAAGTGTGAAAGTCCCCGTTTAGAAGTGTAAAAGTTGCCCGGTTAGAAGTGTGAAAGTCCCCGTTTAGAAGTGTAAAAGGTCCCCGGTTAGAAGTGTGAAAGTCCCCGTTTAGAAGTGTAAAAGGTGCCCGGTTAGAAGTGTGAAAGTCCCCGTTTAGAAGTGTAAAAGGTCCCCGTTGAGAAGTGTGAAAGTTCCCGTTTAGAAGTGTAAAAGGGCACAGGTTAGAAGTGTGAAGGTCCCCGTTTAGAAGTGTAAAAGGTCCCCGTTGAGAAGTGTGAAAGTTCCCGTTTAGAAGTGTAAAAGGTGCCCGGTTAGAAGTGTGAAAGTCCCCGTTTAGAAGTGTAAAAGGTCCCCGTTGAGAAGTGTGAAAGTTCCCGTTTAGAAGTGTAAAAGGTGCCCGGTTAGAAGTGTGAAAGTCCCCGTTTAGAAGTGTAAAAGGTGCCCGGTTAGAAGTGTGAAAGTCCCCGTTTAGAAGTGTAAAAGGTTCCCGGTTAGAAGTGTGAAAGTCCCCGTTTAGAAGTGTAAAAGGTCCCCGTTGAGAAGTGTGAAAGTTCCCGTTTAGAAGTGTAAAAGGTGCCCGGTTAGAAGTGTGAAAGTCCCCGTTTAGAAGTGTAAAATGTCCCCGGTTAGAAGTGTGAAGGTCCCCGTTTAGAAGGGTAAAAGGTCCCGGTTAGAAGTGTGAAAGTCCCCGTTTAGAAGTGTAAAAGTTGCCCGGTTAGAAGTGTGAAAGTCCCCGTTTAGAAGTGTAAAAGGTCCCCGGTTAGAAGTGTGAAAGTCCCCGTTTAGAAGTGTAAAAGGTGCCCGGTTAGAAGTGTGAAAGTCCCCGTTTAGAAGTGTAAAAGGTCCCCGTTGAGAAGTGTGAAAGTTCCCGTTTAGAAGTGTAAAAGGGCACAGGTTAGAAGTGTGAAGGTCCCCGTTTAGAAGGGTAAAAGGTCCCCGGTTAGAAGTGTGAAAGTCCCCGTTTAGAAGTGTAAAAGTTGCCCGGTTAGAAGTGTGAAAGTCCCCGTTTAGAAGTGTAAAAGGTCCCTGGTTAGAAGTGTGAAAGTCCCCGTTTAGAAGTGTAAAAGGTGCCAGGTTAGATGTGTTAAAGTCCCCGTTTAGAAGTGTAAAAGGTCCCCGGTTAGAAGTGTGAAAAACCCCGTTTAGAAGTGTAAAAGGTGCCCGGTTAGAAGTGTGAAAGGTGCCCGGTTAGAAGTGTGAAGGTCCCCGTTTAGAAGGGTAAAAGGTCCCCGGTTAGAAGTGTGAAAGTCCCCGTTTAGAAGTGTAAAAGATGCCCGGTTAGAAGTGTGAAAGTCCCCGTTTAGAAGTGTAAAAGGTGCCCGGTTGGAAGTGTGAAAGTCCCCGTTTAGAAGTGTAAAAGGTCCCCGGTTAGAAGTGTGAAAGTCCCCGTTTAGAAGTGTAAAAGGTGCCCGGTTAGAAGTCTGAAAGTCCCCGTTTAGAAGTGTAAAAGGTACCCGGTTAGAAGTGTGAAAGTCCCCGTTTAGAAGTGTAAAAGGTCACCGTTGAGAAGTGTGAAAGTTCCCGTTTAGAAGTGTAAAAGGTCCCCAGTTAGAAGTGTGAAAGTCCCCGTTTAGAAGTGTAAAAGGTCCCCGGTTAGAAGTGTTAAAGTCCCCGTTTAGAAGTGGAAAAAGTCCCCGGTCAGAAGTGTGAAAGTCCCCGTTTAAAAGTGTAAAAGGTCCCCGGTTAGAAGTGTTAAAGTCCCCGTTTAGAAGTGTAAAAGGTCCCCGGTCAGAAGTGTGAAAGTCCCCGTTTAAAAGTGTAAAAGGTCCCCGGTTAGAAGTGTTAAAGTCCCCGTTTAGAAGTGTAGAAGGTCCCCGGTCAGAAGTGTGAAAGTCCCCGTTTAAAAGTGTAAAAGGTCCCCGGTTAGAAGTGTTAAAGTCCCCGTTTAGAAGTGTAAAAGGTCCCCGGTTAGAAGTGTGAAAGTCCCCGTTTAAAAGTGTAAAAGGTCCCCGGTTAGAAGTGTTAAAGTCCCCGTTTAGAAGTGTAAAAGGTCCCCGGTCAGAAGTGTGAAAGTCCCCGTTTAAAAGTGTAAAAGGTCCCCGGTTAGAAGTGTTAAAGTCCCCGTTTAGAAGTGTAAAAGGTCCCCGGTTAGAAGTGTAAAAGTCCCCGTTTAAAAGTGTAAAAGGTCCCCGTTTAGAAGTGTGAAAGTCCCCGTTTAGAAGTGTAAAAGGTCTCCGGTTAGAAGTGTGAAAGTCCCCGTTTAGAAGTGTAAAAGTTCCCCGGTTAAAAGTGTGAAAGTCCCGTTTAGAAGTGTAAAAGATCCCCGGTTAGAAGTGTAAAAGGCCCCGTTTAGAAGTGTAAAAGGTCCCCGGTTAGAAGTGTGAAAGTCCCCGTTTAGAAGTGTAAAAGGTCCCCGGTTAGAAGTGTGAAAAACCCCGTTTAGAAGTGTAAAAGGTCCCCGGTTAGAAGTGTGAAGGTCCCCGTTTAGAAGGGTAAAAGGTCCCCGGTTAGAAGTGTGAAAGTCCCCGTTTAGAAGTGTAAAAGGTGCCCGGTTAGAAGTGTGAAAGTCCCCGTTTAGAAGTGTAAAAGGTCCCCGGTTAGAAGTGTGAAAGTCCCCATTTAGAAGTGTAAAAGGTCCCCGTTAGAAGTGTGAAAGTCCCCGTTTAGAAGTGTAAAAGGTCCCCGGTTAGAAGTGTGAAGGTCCCCGTTTAGAAGGGTAAAAGGTCTCCGGTTAGAAGTGTGAAAGTCCCCGTTTAGAAGTGTAAAAGGTCCCCGGTTAGAAGTGCGAAAGTCCCTGTTTAGAAGTGTAAAAGGTCCCCGGTTAGAAGTGTTAAAGTCCCCGTTTAGAAGTGTAAAAGGTCCCCGGTTAGAAGTGCGAAAGTCCCCGTTTAGAAGTGTAAAAGGTCCCCGGTTAGAAGTGCGGAAGTCCCCGTTTAGAAATGTAAAAGGTCCCCGGTTAGAAGTGTGAAAGTTCCCGTTTAGAAGTGTAAAAGGTGCCCGGTTAGAAGTGTGAAAGTCCCCGTTTAGAAGTGTAAAAGGTCCCCGGTTAGAAGTGTGAAAGTCCCCGTTTTCAAGTGTAAAAGGTCCCCGGTTAGAAGTGCGAAAGCCCCCGTTTAGAAGTGTAAAAGGTCCCCGGTTAAAAGTGTGAAAGTCCCCGTTTAGAAGTGTAAAAGATGCCCCGTTAGAACTGTGAAAGTCCCCGTTTAGAAGTGTAAAATTTCCCCGGTTAGAAGGGGAAAAGCTCCCCCGTAAGAAGTATAAAAGGCTCCCGCTTAGAAGGGGAAAAGCTCCCCCGTAAGAAGAATAAAAGGCTCCCGCATTCAGAGTGTGAAATTCAATGGTTCCCGATTAGAAGTGTGAAAGTCCTCGTTTAGAAGTGTAAAAGGTCCCCGTTTAGAAGTGTAAAAGGTCCCCGGTTAGAAGTGTGAAAAACCCCGTTTAGAAGTGTAAAAGGTCCCCGGTTAGAAGTGTGAAAGTCCCCGTTTAGAAGTGTAAAAGGTGCCCGTTTAGAAGTGTGAAATCCCCGTTTAGAAGTGTAAAAGGTGCCCGGTTAGAAGTGTGAAAGTCCCCGTTTAGAAGTGTAAAAGGTCCCCGGTTAGAAGTGTGAAAAAACCCGTTTAGAAGTGTAAAAGGTCCCCGGTTAGAAGTGTGAAAGTCCCCGTTTAGAAGTGTAAAAGGTCCCCGGTTAGAAGTGTGAAAGTCCCCGTTTAGAAGTGTAAAAGGTGCCCGGTTAGAAGTGTGAAAGTCCCCGTTCAGAAGTGTAAAAGGTCCCCGGTTAGAAGTGTGAAAAACCCCGTTTAGAAGTGTAAAAGGTGCCCGGTTAGAAGTGTGAAAGTCCCCGTTTAGAAGTGTAAAAGGTGCCCGTTGAGAAGTGTGAAAGTTCCCGTTTAGAAGTGTAAAAGGTGCCCGGTTAGAAGTGTGAAAGTCCCCGTTTAGAAGTGTAAAAGGACCCCGGTTAGAAGTGTGAAAGTCCCCGTTTAGAAGTGTAAAAGGTGCCCGGTTAGAAGTGTGAAAGTCCCCGTTTAGAAGTGTAAAAGGTCCCCGGTTAGAAGTGTGAAAGTTCCCGTTTGAAGTGTAAAAGGTGCCCGGTTAGAAGTGTGAAAGTCCCCGTTTAGAAGTGTAAAAGGTCCCCGGTTAGAAGTGTGAAAAACCCCGTTTAGAAGTGTAAAAGGTCCCCGGTTAGAAGTGTGAAAGTCCCCGTTTAGAAGTGTAAAAGGTGCCCGGTTAGAAGTGTGAAAGTCCCCGTTTAGAAGTGTAAAAGGTCCCCGGTTAGAAGTGTGAAGGTCCCCGTTTAGAAGGGTAAAAGGTCCCCGGTTAGAAGTGCGAAAGTCCCCGTTTAGAAGTGTAAAAGTTGCCCGGTTAGAAGTGTGAAAGTCCCCCTTTAGAAGTGTAAAAGGTGCCCGGTTAGAAGTGTGAAAGTCCCCGTTTAGAAGTGTAAATGGTGCCCGGTTAGAAGTGTGAAAGTCCCCGTTTAGAAGTGTAAAAGGTCCCCGTTGAGAAGTGTGAAAGTTCCCTTTTAGAAGTGTAAAAGGTGGCCGGTTAGAAGTGTGAAAGTCCCCGTTTAGAAGTGTAAAAGGTGCCCGGTTAGAAGTGTGAAAGTCCCCGTTTAGAAGTGTAAAAGTTGCCCGGTTAGAAGTGTGAAAGTCCCCGTTTAGAAGTGTAAAAGGTCCCCGGTTAGAAGTGTGAAAGTCCCCGTTTAGAAGTGTAAAAGGTGCCCGGTTAGAAGTGTGAAAGTCCCCGTTTAGAAGTGTAAAAGGTCCCCGTTGAGAAGTGTGAAAGTCCCCGTTTAGAAGTGTAAAAGATGTCCCGTTAGAACTGTGAAAGTCCCCGTTTAGAAGTGTAAAATTTCCCCGGTTAGAAGGGGAAAAGCTACCCCGTAAGAAGTATAAAAGGGTCCCGCATTCAGAGTGTGAAATTCAATGGTTCCCGATTAGAAGTGTGAAAGTCCCCGTTTAGAAGTGTAAAAGGTCCCCGTTTAGAAGTGTAAAAGGTCCCCGGTTAGAAGTGTGAAAAACCCCGTTTAGAAGTGTAAAAGGGCCCCGGTTAGAAGTGTGAAAGTCCCCGTTTAGAAGTGTAAAAGGTCCCCGGTTAGAAGTGTGAAAGTCCCCGTTTAGAAGTGTAAAATGTCCCCGGTTAGAAGTGTGAAGGTCCCCGTTTAGAATGGTAAAAGGTGCCAGGTTAGAAGTGTGAAAGTCCCCGTTTAGAAGTGTAAAAGTTGCCCGGTTAGAAGTGTGAAAGTCCCCGTTTAGAAGTGTAAAAGGTGCCCGGTTAGAAGTGTGAAAGTCCCCGTTTAGAAGTGTAAAAGGTCCCCGGTTAGAAGTGTGAAAGTCCCCGTTTAGAAGTGTAAAAGGTCCCCGGTTAGAAGTGTGAAAGTCCCCGTTTAGAAGTGTAAAAGTTGCCCGGTTAGAAGTGTGAAAGTCCCCGTTTAGAAGTATAAAAGGTGCCCGGTTAGAAGTGTGAAAGTCCCCGTTTAGAAGTGTAAAAGGTGCCCGGTTAGAAGTGTGAAAGTCCCCGTTTAGAAGTGTAAAAGGTCCCCGTTGAGAAGTGTGAAAGTTCCCGTTTAGAAGTGTAAAAGGTGCCCGGTTAGAAGTGTGAAAGTCCCCGTTTAGAAGTGTAAAAGGTGCCCGGTTAGAAGTGTGAAAGTCCCCGTTTAGAAGTGTAAAAGGTCCCCGTTGAGAAGTGTGAAAGTTCCCGTTTAGAAGTGTAAAAGGTGCCCGGTTAGAAGTGTGAAAGTCCCCGTTTAGAAGTGTAAAATGTCCCCGGTTAGAAGTGTGAAGGTCCCCGTTTAGAAGGGTAAAAGGTCCCGGTTAGAAGTGTGAAAGTCCCCGTTTAGAAGTGTAAAAGTTGCCCGGTTAGAAGTGTGAAAGTCCCCGTTTAGAAGTGTAAAAGGTCCCCGGTTAGAAGTGTGAAAGTCCCCGTTTAGAAGTGTAAAAGGTGCCCGGTTAGAAGTGTGAAAGTCCCCGTTTAGAAGTGTAAAAGGTCCCCGTTGAGAAGTGTGAAAGTTCCCGTTTAGAAGTGTAAAAGGGCACAGGTTAGAAGTGTGAAGGTCCCCGTTTAGAAGGGTAAAAGGTCCCCGGTTAGAAGTGTGAAAGTCCCCGTTTAGAAGTGTAAAAGTTGCCCGGTTAGAAGTGTGAAAGTCCCCGTTTAGAAGTGTAAAAGGTCCCCGTTGAGAAGTGTGAAAGTTCCCTTTTAGAAGTGTAAAAGGTGGCCGGTTAGAAGTGTGAAAGTCCCCGTTTAGAAGTGTAAAAGGTGCCCGGTTAGAAGTGTGAAAGTCCCCGTTTAGAAGTGTAAAAGGTGCCCGGTTAGAAGTGTGAAAGTCCCCGTTTAGAAGTGTAAAAGGTCCCCGTTGAGAAGTGTGAAAGTTCCCGTTTAGAAGTGTAAAAGGTCCCCGGTTAGAAGTGTGAAAGTCCCCGTTTAGAAGTGTAAAATGTCCCCGGTTAGAAGTGTGAAGGTCCCCGTTTAGAAGGGTAAAAGGTGCCCGGTTAGAAGTGTGAAAGTCCCCGTTTAGAAGTGTAAAAGTTGCCCGGTTAGAAGTGTGAAAGTCCCCGTTTAGAAGTGTAAAAGGTCCCCGGTTAGAAGTGTGAAAGTCCCCGTTTAGAAGTGTAAAAGGTGCCCGGTTAGAAGTGTGAAAGTCCCCGTTTAGAAGTGTAAAAGGTCCCCGTTGAGAAGTGTGAAAGTCCCCGTTTAGAAGTGTAAAAGATGTCCCGTTAGAACTGTGAAAGTCCCCGTTTAGAAGTGTAAAATTTCCCCGGTTAGAAGGGGAAAAGCTACCCCGTAAGAAGTATAAAAGGCTCCCGCATTCAGAGTGTGAAATTCAATGGTTCCCGATTAGAAGTGTGAAAGTCCCCGTTTAGAAGTGTAAAAGGTCCCCGTTTAGAAGTGTAAAAGGTCCCCGGTTAGAAGTGTGAAAAACCCCGTTTAGAAGTGTAAAAGGGCCCCGGTTAGAAGTGTGAAAGTCCCCGTTTAGAAGTGTAAAAGGTCCCCGGTTAGAAGTGTGTAAGTCCCCGTTTAGAAGTGTAAAATGTCCCCGGTTAGAAGTGTGAAGGTCCCCGTTTAGAATGGTAAAAGGTGCCAGGTTAGAAGTGTGAAAGTCCCCGTTTAGAAGTGTAAAAGTTGCCCGGTTAGAAGTGTGAAAGTCCCCGTTTGGAAGTGTAAAAGGTGCCCGGTTAGAAGTGTGAAAGTCCCCGTTTAGAAGTGTAAAAGGTCCCCGGTTAGAAGTGTGAAAGTCCCCGTTTAGAAGTGTAAAAGGTCCCCGGTTAGAAGTGTGAAAGTCCCCGTTTAGAAGTGTAAAAGTTGCCCGGTTAGAAGTGTGAAAGTCCCCGTTTAGAAGTATAAAAGGTGCCCGGTTAGAAGTGTGAATGTCCCCGTTTAGAAGTGTAAAAGGTGCCCGGTTAGAAGTGTGAAAGTCCCCGTTTAGAAGTGTAAAAGGTCCCCGTTGAGAAGTGTGAAAGTTCCCGTTTAGAAGTGTAAAAGGTGCCCGGTTAGAAGTGTGAAAGTCCCCGTTTAGAAGTGTAAAAGGTGCCCGGTTAGAAGTGTGAAAGTCCCCGTTTAGAAGTGTAAAAGGTTCCCGGTTAGAAGTGTGAAAGTCCCCGTTTAGAAGTGTAAAAGGTCCCCGTTGAGAAGTGTGAAAGTTCCCGTTTAGAAGTGTAAAAGGTGCCCGGTTAGAAGTGTGAAAGTCCCCGTTTAGAAGTGTAAAATGTCCCCGGTTAGAAGTGTGAAGGTCCCCGTTTAGAAGGGTAAAAGGTCCCGGTTAGAAGTGTGAAAGTCCCCGTTTAGAAGTGTAAAAGTTGCCCGGTTAGAAGTGTGAAAGTCCCCGTTTAGAAGTGTAAAAGGTCCCCGGTTAGAAGTGTGAAAGTCCCCGTTTAGAAGTGTAAAAGGTGCCCGGTTAGAAGTGTGAAAGTCCCCGTTTAGAAGTGTAAAAGGTCCCCGTTGAGAAGTGTGAAAGTTCCCGTTTAGAAGTGTAAAAGGGCACAGGTTAGAAGTGTGAAGGTCCCCGTTTAGAAGGGTAAAAGGTCCCCGGTTAGAAGTGTGAAAGTCCCCGTTTAGAAGTGTAAAAGTTGCCCGGTTAGAAGTGTGAAAGTCCCCGTTTAGAAGTGTAAAAGGTCCCTGGTTAGAAGTGTGAAAGTCCCCGTTTAGAAGTGTAAAAGGTGCCAGGTTAGATGTGTTAAAGTCCCCGTTTAGAAGTGTAAAAGGTCCCCGGTTAGAAGTGTGAAAGTCCCCATTTAGAAGTGTAAAAGGTCCCCGTTAGAAGTGTGAAAGTCCCCGTTTAGAAGTGTAAAAGGTCCCCGGTTAGAAGTGTGAAGGTCCCCGTTTAGAAGGGTAAAAGGTCTCCGGTTAGAAGTGTGAAAGTCCCCGTTTAGAAGTGTAAAAGGTCCCCGGTTAGAAGTGCGAAAGTCCCCGTTTAGAAGTGTAAAAGGTCCCCGGTTAGAAGTGTTAAAGTCCCCGTTTAGAAGTGTAAAAGGTCCCCGGTTAGAAGTGCGAAAGTCCCCGTTTAGAAGTGTAAAAGGTCCCCGGTTAGAAGTGCGGAAGTCCCCGTTTAGAAATGTAAAAGGTCCCCGGTTAGAAGTGTGAAAGTTCCCGTTTAGAAGTGTAAAAGGTGCCCGGTTAGAAGTGTGAAAGTCCCCGTTTAGAAGTGTAAAAGGTCCCCGGTTAGAAGTGTGAAAGTCCCCGTTTTCAAGTGTAAAAGGTCCCCGGTTAGAAGTGCGAAAGCCCCCGTTTAGAAGTGTAAAAGGTCCCCGGTTAAAAGTGTGAAAGTCCCCGTTTAGAAGTGTAAAAGATGCCCCGTTAGAACTGTGAAAGTCCCCGTTTAGAAGTGTAAAATTTCCCCGGTTAGAAGGGGAAAAGCTCCCCCGTAAGAAGTATAAAAGGCTCCCGCTTAGAAGGGGAAAAGCTCCCCCGTAAGAAGAATAAAAGGCTCCCGCATTCAGAGTGTGAAATTCAATGGTTCCCGATTAGAAGTGTGAAAGTCCTCGTTTAGAAGTGTAAAAGGTCCCCGTTTAGAAGTGTAAAAGGTCCCCGGTTAGAAGTGTGAAAAACCCCGTTTAGAAGTGTAAAAGGTCCCCGGTTAGAAGTGTGAAAGTCCCCGTTTAGAAGTGTAAAAGGTGCCCGTTTAGAAGTGTGAAATCCCCGTTTAGAAGTGTAAAAGGTGCCCGGTTAGAAGTGTGAAAGTCCCCGTTTAGAAGTGTAAAAGGTCCCCGGTTAGAAGTGTGAAAAACCCCGTTTAGAAGTGTAAAAGGTCCCCGGTTAGAAGTGTGAAAGTCCCCGTTTAGAAGTGTAAAAGGTCCCCGGTTAGAAGTGTGAAAGTCCCCGTTTAGAAGTGTAAAAGGTGCCCGGTTAGAAGTGTGAAAGTCCCCGTTCAGAAGTGTAAAAGGTCCCCGGTTAGAAGTGTGAAAAACCCCGTTTAGAAGTGTAAAAGGTGCCCGGTTAGAAGTGTGAAAGTCCCCGTTTAGAAGTGTAAAAGGTGCCCGTTGAGAAGTGTGAAAGTTCCCGTTTAGAAGTGTAAAAGGTGCCCGGTTAGAAGTGTGAAAGTCCCCGTTTAGAAGTGTAAAAGGACCCCGGTTAGAAGTGTGAAAGTCCCCGTTTAGAAGTGTAAAAGGTGCCCGGTTAGAAGTGTGAAAGTCCCCGTTTAGAAGTGTAAAAGGTCCCCGGTTAGAAGTGTGAAAGTTCCCGTTTGAAGTGTAAAAGGTGCCCGGTTAGAAGTGTGAAAGTCCCCGTTTAGAAGTGTAAAAGGTGCCCGGTTAGAAGTGTGAAAGTCCCCGTTTAGAAGTGTAAAAGGTGCCCGGTTAGAAGTGTGAAAGTCCCCGTTTAGAAGTGTAAAAGGTGCCCGGTTAGAAGTGTGAAAGTCCCCGTTTAGAAGTGTAAAAGGTCCCCGGTTAGAAGTGTGAAAAACCCCGTTTAGAAGTGTAAAAGGTCCCCGGTTAGAAGTGTGAAAGTCCCCGTTTAGAAGTGTAAAAGGTGCCCGGTTAGAAGTGTGAAAGTCCCCGTTTAGAAGTGTAAAAGGTCCCCGATTAGAAGTGTGAAGGTCCCCGTTTAGAAGGGTAAAAGGTCCCCGGTTAGAAGTGCGAAAGTCCCCGTTTAGAAGTGTAAAAGTTGCCCGGTTAGAAGTGTGAAAGTCCCCCTTTAGAAGTGTAAAAGGTGCCCGGTTAGAAGTGTGAAAGTCCCCGTTTAGAAGTGTAAATGGTGCCCGGTTAGAAGTGTGAAAGTCCCCGTTTAGAAGTGTAAAAGGTCCCCGTTGAGAAGTGTGAAAGTTCCCTTTTAGAAGTGTAAAAGGTGGCCGGTTAGAAGTGTGAAAGTCCCCGTTTAGAAGTGTAAAAGGTGCCCGGTTAGAAGTGTGAAAGTCCCCGTTTAGAAGTGTAAAAGGTGCCCGGTTAGAAGTGTGAAAGTCCCCGTTTAGAAGTGTAAAAGGTCCCCGTTGAGAAGTGTGAAAGTTCCCGTTTAGAAGTGTAAAAGGTCCCCGGTTAGAAGTGTGAAAGTCCCCGTTTAGAAGTGTAAAATGTCCCCGGTTAGAAGTGTGAAGGTCCCCGTTTAGAAGGGTAAAAGGTGCCCGGTTAGAAGTGTGAAAGTCCCCGTTTAGAAGTGTAAAAGTTGCCCGGTTAGAAGTGTGAAAGTCCCCGTTTAGAAGTGTAAAAGGTCCCCGGTTAGAAGTGTGAAAGTCCCCGTTTAGAAGTGTAAAAGGTGCCCGGTTAGAAGTGTGAAAGTCCCCGTTTAGAAGTGTAAAAGGTCCCCGTTGAGAAGTGTGAAAGTCCCCGTTTAGAAGTGTAAAAGATGTCCCGTTAGAACTGTGAAAGTCCCCGTTTAGAAGTGTAAAATTTCCCCGGTTAGAAGGGGAAAAGCTACCCCGTAAGAAGTATAAAAGGCTCCCGCATTCAGAGTGTGAAATTCAATGGTTCCCGATTAGAAGTGTGAAAGTCCCCGTTTAGAAGTGTAAAAGGTCCCCGTTTAGAAGTGTAAAAGGTCCCCGGTTAGAAGTGTGAAAAACCCCGTTTAGAAGTGTAAAAGGGCCCCGGTTAGAAGTGTGAAAGTCCCCGTTTAGAAGTGTAAAAGGTCCCCGGTTAGAAGTGTGAAAGTCCCCGTTTAGAAGTGTAAAATGTCCCCGGTTAGAAGTGTGAAGGTCCCCGTTTAGAATGGTAAAAGGTGCCAGGTTAGAAGTGTGAAAGTCCCCGTTTAGAAGTGTAAAAGTTGCCCGGTTAGAAGTGTGAAAGTCCCCGTTTAGAAGTGTAAAAGGTGCCCGGTTAGAAGTGTGAAAGTCCCCGTTTAGAAGTGTAAAAGGTCCCCGGTTAGAAGTGTGAAAGTCCCCGTTTAGAAGTGTAAAAGGTCCCCGGTTAGAAGTGTGAAAGTCCCCGTTTAGAAGTGTAAAAGTTGCCCGGTTAGAAGTGTGAAAGTCCCCGTTTAGAAGTATAAAAGGTGCCCGGTTAGAAGTGTGAAAGTCCCCGTTTAGAAGTGTAAAAGGTGCCCGGTTAGAAGTGTGAAAGTCCCCGTTTAGAAGTGTAAAAGGTCCCCGTTGAGAAGTGTGAAAGTTCCCGTTTAGGAGTGTAAAAGGTGCCCGGTTAGAAGTGTGAAAGTCCCCGTTTAGAAGTGTAAAAGGTGCCCGGTTAGAAGTGTGAAAGTCCCCGTTTAGAAGTGTAAAAGGTTCCCGGTTAGAAGTGTGAAAGTCCCCGTTTAGAAGTGTAAAAGGTCCCCGTTGAGAAGTGTGAAAGTTCCCGTTTAGAAGTGTAAAAGGTGCCCGGTTAGAAGTGTGAAAGTCCCCGTTTAGAAGTGTAAAATGTCCCCGGTTAGAAGTGTGAAGGTCCCCGTTTAGAAGGGTAAAAGGTCCCGGTTAGAAGTGTGAAAGTCCCGGTTTAGAAGTGTAAAAGTTGCCCGGTTAGAAGTGTGAAAGTCCCCGTTTAGAAGTGTAAAACGTCCCCGGTTAGAAGTGTGAAAGTCCCCGTTTAGAAGTGTAAAAGGTGCCCGGTTAGAAGTGTGAAAGTCCCCGTTTAGAAGTGTAAAAGGTCCCCGTTGAGAAGTGTGAAAGTTCCCGTTTAGAAGTGTAAAAGGGCACAGGTTAGAAGTGTGAAGGTCCCCGTTTAGAAGGGTAAAAGGTCCCCGGTTAGAAGTGTGAAAGTCCCCGTTTAGAAGTGTAAAAGTTGCCCGGTTAGAAGTGTGAAAGTCCCCGTTTAAAAGTGTAAAAGGTCCCCGGTTAGAAGTGTTAAAGTCCCCGTTTAGAAGTGTAAAAGGTCCCCGGTCAGAAGTGTGAAAGTCCCCGTTTAAAAGTGTAAAAGGTCCCCGGTTAGAAGTGTTAAAGTCCCCGTTTAGAACTGTAAAAGGTCCCCGGTTAGAAGTGTAAAAGACCCCGTTTAAAAGTGTAAAAGGTCCCCGTTTAGAAGTGTGAAAGTCCCCGTTTAGAAGTGTAAAAGGTCTCCGGTTAGAAGTGTGAAAGTCCCCGTTTAGAAGTGTAAAAGTTCCCCGGTTAAAAGTGTGAAAGTCCCGTTTAGAAGTGTAAAAGATCCCCGGTTAGAAGTGTAAAAGGCCCCGTTTAGAAGTGTAAAAGGTCCCCGGTTAGAAGTGTGAAAGTCCCCGTTTAGAAGTGTAAAAGGTCCCCGGTTAGAAGTGTGAAAAACCCCGTTTAGAAGTGTAAAAGGTCCCCGGTTAGAAGTGTGAAGGTCCCCGTTTAGAAGGGTAAAAGGTCCCCGGTTAGAAGTGTGAAAGTCCCCGTTTAGAAGTGTAAAAGGTGCCCGGTTAGAAGTGTGAAAGTCCCCGTTTAGAAGTGTAAAAGGTCCCCGGTTAGAAGTGTGAAAGTCCCCATTTAGAAGTGTAAAAGGTCCCCGTTAGAAGTGTGAAAGTCCCCGTTTAGAAGTGTAAAAGGTCCCCGGTTAGAAGTGTGAAGGTCCCCGTTTAGAAGGGTAAAAGGTCTCCGGTTAGAAGTGTGAAAGTCCCCGTTTAGAAGTGTAAAAGGTCCCCGGTTAGAAGTGCGAAAGTCCCCGTTTAGAAGTGTAAAAGGTCCCCGGTTAGAAGTGTTAAAGTCCCCGTTTAGAAGTGTAAAAGGTCCCCGGTTAGAAGTGCGAAAGTCCCCGTTTAGAAGTGTAAAAGGTCCCCGGTTAGAAGTGCGGAAGTCCCCGTTTAGAAATGTAAAAGGTCCCCGGTTAGAAGTGTGAAAGTTCCCGTTTAGAAGTGTAAAAGGTGCCCGGTTAGAAGTGTGAAAGTCCCCGTTTAGAAGTGTAAAAGGTCCCCGGTTAGAAGTGTGAAAGTCCCCGTTTTCAAGTGTAAAAGGTCCCCGGTTAGAAGTGCGAAAGCCCCCGTTTAGAAGTGTAAAAGGTCCCCGGTTAAAAGTGTGAAAGTCCCCGTTTAGAAGTGTAAAAGATGCCCCGTTAGAACTGTGAAAGTCCCCGTTTAGAAGTGTAAAATTTCCCCGGTTAGAAGGGGAAAAGCTCCCCCGTAAGAAGTATAAAAGGCTCCCGCTTAGAAGGGGAAAAGCTCCCCCGTAAGAAGAATAAAAGGCTCCCGCATTCAGAGTGTGAAATTCAATGGTTCCCGATTAGAAGTGTGAAAGTCCTCGTTTAGAAGTGTAAAAGGTCCCCGTTTAGAAGTGTAAAAGGTCCCCGGTTAGAAGTGTGAAAAACCCCGTTTAGAAGTGTAAAAGGTCCCCGGTTAGAAGTGTGAAAGTCCCCGTTTAGAAGTGTAAAAGGTGCCCGTTTAGAAGTGTGAAATCCCCGTTTAGAAGTGTAAAAGGTGCCCGGTTAGAAGTGTGAAAGTCCCCGTTTAGAAGTGTAAAAGGTCCCCGGTTAGAAGTGTGAAAAACCCCGTTTAGAAGTGTAAAAGGTCCCCGGTTAGAAGTGTGAAAGTCCCCGTTTAGAAGTGTAAAAGGTCCCCGGTTAGAAGTGTGAAAGTCCCCGTTTAGAAGTGTAAAAGGTGCCCGGTTAGAAGTGTGAAAGTCCCCGTTCAGAAGTGTAAAAGGTCCCCGGTTAGAAGTGTGAAAAACCCCGTTTAGAAGTGTAAAAGGTGCCCGGTTAGAAGTGTGAAAGTCCCCGTTTAGAAGTGTAAAAGGTGCCCGTTGAGAAGTGTGAAAGTTCCCGTTTAGAAGTGTAAAAGGTGCCCGGTTAGAAGTGTGAAAGTCCCCGTTTAGAAGTGTAAAAGGACCCCGGTTAGAAGTGTGAAAGTCCCCGTTTAGAAGTGTAAAAGGTGCCCGGTTAGAAGTGTGAAAGTCCCCGTTTAGAAGTGTAAAAGGTCCCCGGTTAGAAGTGTGAAAGTTCCCGTTTGAAGTGTAAAAGGTGCCCGGTTAGAAGTGTGAAAGTCCCCGTTTAGAAGTGTAAAAGGTCCCCGGTTAGAAGTGTGAAGGTCCCCGTTTAGAAGGGTAAAAGGTCCCCGGTTAGAAGTGCGAAAGTCCCCGTTTAGAAGTGTAAAAGTTGCCCGGTTAGAAGTGTGAAAGTCCCCCTTTAGAAGTGTAAAAGGTGCCCGGTTAGAAGTGTGAAAGTCCCCGTTTAGAAGTGTAAATGGTGCCCGGTTAGAAGTGTGAAAGTCCCCGTTTAGAAGTGTAAAAGGTCCCCGTTGAGAAGTGTGAAAGTTCCCTTTTAGAAGTGTAAAAGGTGGCCGGTTAGAAGTGTGAAAGTCCCCGTTTAGAAGTGTAAAAGGTGCCCGGTTAGAAGTGTGAAAGTCCCCGTTTAGAAGTGTAAAAGGTGCCCGGTTAGAAGTGTGAAAGTCCCCGTTTAGAAGTGTAAAAGGTCCCCGTTGAGAAGTGTGAAAGTTCCCGTTTAGAAGTGTAAAAGGTCCCCGGTTAGAAGTGTGAAAGTCCCCGTTTAGAAGTGTAAAATGTCCCCGGTTAGAAGTGTGAAGGTCCCCGTTTAGAAGGGTAAAAGGTGCCCGGTTAGAAGTGTGAAAGTCCCCGTTTAGAAGTGTAAAAGTTGCCCGGTTAGAAGTGTGAAAGTCCCCGTTTAGAAGTGTAAAAGGTCCCCGGTTAGAAGTGTGAAAGTCCCCGTTTAGAAGTGTAAAAGGTGCCCGGTTAGAAGTGTGAAAGTCCCCGTTTAGAAGTGTAAAAGGTCCCCGTTGAGAAGTGTGAAAGTCCCCGTTTAGAAGTGTAAAAGATGTCCCGTTAGAACTGTGAAAGTCCCCGTTTAGAAGTGTAAAATTTCCCCGGTTAGAAGGGGAAAAGCTACCCCGTAAGAAGTATAAAAGGCTCCCGCATTCAGAGTGTGAAATTCAATGGTTCCCGATTAGAAGTGTGAAAGTCCCCGTTTAGAAGTGTAAAAGGTCCCCGTTTAGAAGTGTAAAAGGTCCCCGGTTAGAAGTGTGAAAAACCCCGTTTAGAAGTGTAAAAGGGCCCCGGTTAGAAGTGTGAAAGTCCCCGTTTAGAAGTGTAAAAGGTCCCCGGTTAGAAGTGTGAAAGTCCCCGTTTAGAAGTGTAAAATGTCCCCGGTTAGAAGTGTGAAGGTCCCCGTTTAGAATGGTAAAAGGTGCCAGGTTAGAAGTGTGAAAGTCCCCGTTTAGAAGTGTAAAAGTTGCCCGGTTAGAAGTGTGAAAGTCCCCGTTTAGAAGTGTAAAAGGTCCCCGGTTAGAAGTGTGAAAGTCCCCGTTTTGAAGTGTAAAAGGTCCCCGGTTAGAAGTGCGAAAGTTCCCGTTAAGAAGTGTAAAAGGTCCCCGGATAAAAGTGTGAAAGTCCCCGTTTAGAAGTGTAAAAGATGTCCCGTTAGAACTGTGAAAGTCCCCGTTTAGAAGTGTAAAATTTCCCCGGTTAGAAGGGGAAAAGCTACCCCGTAAGAAGTATAAAAGGCTCCCGCATTCAGAGTGTGAAATTCAATGGTTCCCGATTAGAAGTGTGAAAGTCCCCGTTTAGAAGTGTAAAAGGTCCCCGTTTAGAAGTGTAAAAGGTCCCCGGTTAGAAGTGTGAAAAACCCCGTTTAGAAGTGTAAAAGGGCCCCGGTTAGAAGTGTGAAAGTCCCCGTTTAGAAGTGTAAAAGGTCCCCGGTTAGAAGTGTGAAAGTCCCCGTTTAGAAGTGTAAAATGTCCCCGGTTAGAAGTGTGAAGGTCCCCGTTTAGAATGGTAAAAGGTGCCAGGTTAGAAGTGTGAAAGTCCCCGTTTAGAAGTGTAAAAGTTGCCCGGTTAGAAGTGTGAAAGTCCCCGTTTAGAAGTGTAAAAGGTCCCCGGTTAGAAGTGTGAAAGTCCCCGTTTTGAAGTGTAAAAGGTCCCCGGTTAGAAGTGCGAAAGTTCCCGTTAAGAAGTGTAAAAGGTCCCCGGTTAGAAGTGTGAAAGTCCCCGTTTAGAAGTGTAAAATGTCCCCGGTTAGAAGTGTGAAGGTCCCCGTTTAGAATGGTAAAAGGTGCCAGGTTAGAAGTGTGAAAGTCCCCGTTTAGAAGTGTAAAAGTTGCCCGGTTAGAAGTGTGAAAGTCCCCGTTTAGAAGTGTAAAAGGTCCCCGGTTAGAAGTGTGAAAGTCCCCGTTTTGAAGTGTAAAAGGTCCCCGGTTAGAAGTGCGAAAGTTCCCGTTAAGAAGTGTAAAAGGTCCCCGGTTAGAAGTGTGAAAGTCCCCGTTTAGAAGTGTAAAAAGTCCCCGGTTAGAAGTGTGAAAGTCCCCGTTTAGAAGTGTAAAAGGTCCCCGGTTAGAAGTGTGAAAGTCCCCGTTTAGAAGTGTAAAATGTCCCCGGTTAGAAGTGTGAAGGTCCCCGTTTAGAATGGTAAAAGGTGCCCGGTTAGAAGTGTGAAAGTCCCCGTTTAGAAGTGTAAAAGGTCCCCGGTTAGAAGTGTGAAAAACCCCGTTTAGAAGTGTAAAAGGTCCCCGGTTAGAAGTGTGAAAGTCCCCGTTTAGAAGTGTAAAAGGTGCCCGGTTAGAAGTGTGAAAGTCCCCGTTTAGAAGTGTAAAAGGTCCCCGGTTAGAAGTGTGAAGGTCCCCGTTTAGAAGGGTAAAAGGTCCCCGGTTAGAAGTGCGAAAGTCCCCGTTTAGAAGTGTAAAAGTTGCCCGGTTAGAAGTGTGAAAGTCCCCCTTTAGAAGTGTAAAAGGTGCCCGGTTAGAAGTGTGAAAGTCCCCGTTTAGAAGTGTAAAAGGTCCCCGGTTAGAAGTGTGAAAGTCCCCGTTTAGAAGTGTAAAATGTCCCCGGTTAGAAGTGTGAAGGTCCCCGTTTAGAATGGTAAAAGGTGCCAGGTTAGAAGTGTGAAAGTCCCCGTTTAGAAGTGTAAAAGTTGCCCGGTTGGAAGTGTGAAAGTCCCCGTTTAGAAGTGTAAAAGGTCCCCGGTTAGAAGTGTGAAAGTCCCCGTTTTGAAGTGTAAAAGGTCCCCGGTTAGAAGTGCGAAAGTTCCCGTTAAGAAGTGTAAAAGGTCCCCGGATAAAAGTGTGAAAGTCCCCGTTTAGAAGTGTAAAAGATGTCCCGTTAGAACTGTGAAAGTCCCCGTTTAGAAGTGTAAAATTTCCCCGGTTAGAAGGGGAAAAGCTACCCCGTAAGAAGTATAAAAGGCTCCCGCATTCAGAGTGTGAAATTCAATGGTTCCCGATTAGAAGTGTGAAAGTCCCCGTTTAGAAGTGTAAAAGGTCCCCGTTTAGAAGTGTAAAAGGTCCCCGGTTAGAAGTGTGAAAAACCCCGTTTAGAAGTGTAAAAGGGCCCCGGTTAGAAGTGTGAAAGTCCCCGTTTAGAAGTGTAAAAGGTCCCCGGTTAGAAGTGTGAAAGTCCCCGTTTAGAAGTGTAAAATGTCCCCGGTTAGAAGTGTGAAGGTCCCCGTTTAGAATGGTAAAAGGTGCCCGGTTAGAAGTGTGAAAGTCCCCGTTTAGAAGTGTAAAAGGTCCCCGGTTAGAAGTGTGAAAAACCCCGTTTAGAAGTGTAAAAGGTCCCCGGTTAGAAGTGTGAAAGTCCCCGTTTAGAAGTGTAAAAGGTGCCCGGTTAGAAGTGTGAAAGTCCCCGTTTAGAAGTGTAAAAGGTCCCCGGTTAGAAGTGTGAAGGTCCCCGTTTAGAAGGGTAAAAGGTCCCCGGTTAGAAGTGCGAAAGTCCCCGTTTAGAAGTGTAAAAGTTGCCCGGTTAGAAGTGTGAAAGTCCCCCTTTAGAAGTGTAAAAGGTGCCCGGTTAGAAGTGTGAAAGTCCCCGTTTAGAAGTGTAAATGGTGCCCGGTTAGAAGTGTGAAAGTCCCCGTTTAGAAGTGTAAAAGGTCCCCGTTGAGAAGTGTGAAAGTTCCCTTTTAGAAGTGTAAAAGGTGGCCGGTTAGAAGTGTGAAAGTCCCCGTTTAGAAGTGTAAAAGGTGCCCGGTTAGAAGTGTGAAAGTCCCCGTTTAGAAGTGTAAAAGGTGCCCGGTTAGAAGTGTGAAAGTCCCCGTTTAGAAGTGTAAAAGGTCCCCGTTGAGAAGTGTGAAAGTTCCCGTTTAGAAGTGTAAAAGGTCCCCGGTTAGAAGTGTGAAAGTCCCCGTTTAGAAGTGTAAAATGTCCCCGGTTAGAAGTGTGAAGGTCCCCGTTTAGAAGGGTAAAAGGTGCCCGGTTAGAAGTGTGAAAGTCCCCGTTTAGAAGTGTAAAAGTTGCCCGGTTAGAAGTGTGAAAGTCCCCGTTTAGAAGTGTAAAAGGTCCCCGGTTAGAAGTGTGAAAGTCCCCGTTTAGAAGTGTAAAAGGTGCCCGGTTAGAAGTGTGAAAGTCCCCGTTTAGAAGTGTAAAAGGTCCCCGTTGAGAAGTGTGAAAGTCCCGGTTTAGAAGTGTAAAAGATGTCCCGTTAGAACTGTGAAAGTCCCCGTTTAGAAGTGTAAAATTTCCCCGGTTAGAAGGGGAAAAGCTACCCCGTAAGAAGTATAAAAGGCTCCCGCATTCAGAGTGTGAAATTCAATGGTTCCCGATTAGAAGTGTGAAAGTCCCCGTTTAGAAGTGTAAAAGGTCCCCGTTTAGAAGTGTAAAAGGTCCCCGGTTAGAAGTGTGAAAAACCCCGTTTAGAAGTGTAAAAGGGCCCCGGTTAGAAGTGTGAAAGTCCCCGTTTAGAAGTGTAAAAGGTCCCCGGTTAGAAGTGTGAAAGTCCCCGTTTAGAAGTGTAAAATGTCCCCGGTTAGAAGTGTGAAGGTCCCCGTTTAGAATGGTAAAAGGTGCCAGGTTAGAAGTGTGAAAGTCCCCGTTTAGAAGTGTAAAAGTTGCCCGGTTAGAAGTGTGAAAGTCCCCGTTTAGAAGTGTAAAAGGTGCCCGGTTAGAAGTGTGAAAGTCCCCGTTTAGAAGTGTAAAAGGTCCCCGGTTAGAAGTGTGAAAGTCCCCGTTTAGAAGTGTAAAAGGTCCCCGGTTAGAAGTGTGAAAGTCCCCGTTTAGAAGTGTAAAAGTTGCCCGGTTAGAAGTGTGAAAGTCCCCGTTTAGAAGTATAAAAGGTGCCCGGTTAGAAGTGTGAAAGTCCCCGTTTAGAAGTGTAAAAGGTGCCCGGTTAGAAGTGTGAAAGTCCCCGTTTAGAAGTGTAAAAGGTCCCCGTTGAGAAGTGTGAAAGTTCCCGTTTAGAAGTGTAAAAGGTGCCCGGTTAGAAGTGTGAAAGTCCCCGTTTAGAAGTGTAAAAGGTGCCCGGTTAGAAGTGTGAAAGTCCCCGTTTAGAAGTGTAAAAGGTTCCCGGTTAGAAGTGTGAAAGTCCCCGTTTAGAAGTGTAAAAGGTCCCCGTTGAGAAGTGTGAAAGTTCCCGTTTAGAAGTGTAAAAGGTGCCCGGTTAGAAGTGTGAAAGTCCCCGTTTAGAAGTGTAAAATGTCCCCGGTTAGAAGTGTGAAGGTCCCCGTTTAGAAGGGTAAAAGGTCCCGGTTAGAAGTGTGAAAGTCCCCGTTTAGAAGTGTAAAAGTTGCCCGGTTAGAAGTGTGAAAGTCCCCGTTTAGAAGTGTAAAAGGTCCCCGGTTAGAAGTGTGAAAGTCCCCGTTTAGAAGTGTAAAAGGTGCCCGGTTAGAAGTGTGAAAGTCCCCGTTTAGAAGTGTAAAAGGTCCCCGTTGAGAAGTGTGAAAGTTCCCGTTTAGAAGTGTAAAAGGGCACAGGTTAGAAGTGTGAAGGTCCCCGTTTAGAAGGGTAAAAGGTCCCCGGTTAGAAGTGTGAAAGTCCCCGTTTAGAAGTGTAAAAGTTGCCCGGTTAGAAGTGTGAAAGTCCCCGTTTAGAAGTGTAAAAGGTTCCCGGTTAGAAGTGTGAAAGTCCCCGTTTAGAAGTGTAAAAGGTCCCCGTTGAGAAGTGTGAAAGTTCCCGTTTAGAAGTGTAAAAGGTGCCCGGTTAGAAGTGTGAAAGTCCCCGTTTAGAAGTGTAAAATGTCCCCGGTTAGAAGTGTGAAGGTCCCCGTTTAGAAGGGTAAAAGGTCCCGGTTAGAAGTGTGAAAGTCCCCGTTTAGAAGTGTAAAAGTTGCCCGGTTAGAAGTGTGAAAGTCCCCGTTTAGAAGTGTAAAAGGTCCCCGGTTAGAAGTGTGAAAGTCCCCGTTTAGAAGTGTAAAAGGTGCCCGGTTAGAAGTGTGAAAGTCCCCGTTTAGAAGTGTAAAAGGTCCCCGTTGAGAAGTGTGAAAGTTCCCGTTTAGAAGTGTAAAAGGGCACAGGTTAGAAGTGTGAAGGTCCCCGTTTAGAAGGGTAAAAGGTCCCCGGTTAGAAGTGTGAAAGTCCCCGTTTAGAAGTGTAAAAGTTGCCCGGTTAGAAGTGTGAAAGTCCCCGTTTAGAAGTGTAAAAGGTCCCTGGTTAGAAGTGTGAAAGTCCCCGTTTAGAAGTGTAAAAGGTGCCAGGTTAGATGTGTTAAAGTCCCCGTTTAGAAGTGTAAAAGGTCCCCGGTTAGAAGTGTGAAAGTCCCCATTTAGAAGTGTAAAAGGTCCCCGTTAGAAGTGTGAAAGTCCCCGTTTAGAAGTGTAAAAGGTCCCCGGTTAGAAGTGTGAAGGTCCCCGTTTAGAAGGGTAAAAGGTCTCCGGTTAGAAGTGTGAAAGTCCCCGTTTAGAAGTGTAAAAGGTCCCCGGTTAGAAGTGCGAAAGTCCCCGTTTAGAAGTGTAAAAGGTCCCCGGTTAGAAGTGTTAAAGTCCCCGTTTAGAAGTGTAAAAGGTCCCCGGTTAGAAGTGCGAAAGTCCCCGTTTAGAAGTGTAAAAGGTCCCCGGTTAGAAGTGCGGAAGTCCCCGTTTAGAAATGTAAAAGGTCCCCGGTTAGAAGTGTGAAAGTTCCCGTTTAGAAGTGTAAAAGGTGCCCGGTTAGAAGTGTGAAAGTCCCCGTTTAGAAGTGTAAAAGGTCCCCGGTTAGAAGTGTGAAAGTCCCCGTTTTCAAGTGTAAAAGGTCCCCGGTTAGAAGTGCGAAAGCCCCCGTTTAGAAGTGTAAAAGGTCCCCGGTTAAAAGTGTGAAAGTCCCCGTTTAGAAGTGTAAAAGATGCCCCGTTAGAACTGTGAAAGTCCCCGTTTAGAAGTGTAAAATTTCCCCGGTTAGAAGGGGAAAAGCTCCCCCGTAAGAAGTATAAAAGGCTCCCGCTTAGAAGGGGAAAAGCTCCCCCGTAAGAAGAATAAAAGGCTCCCGCATTCAGAGTGTGAAATTCAATGGTTCCCGATTAGAAGTGTGAAAGTCCTCGTTTAGAAGTGTAAAAGGTCCCCGTTTAGAAGTGTAAAAGGTCCCCGGTTAGAAGTGTGAAAAACCCCGTTTAGAAGTGTAAAAGGTCCCCGGTTAGAAGTGTGAAAGTCCCCGTTTAGAAGTGTAAAAGGTGCCCGTTTAGAAGTGTGAAATCCCCGTTTAGAAGTGTAAAAGGTGCCCGGTTAGAAGTGTGAAAGTCCCCGTTTAGAAGTGTAAAAGGTCCCCGGTTAGAAGTGTGAAAAACCCCGTTTAGAAGTGTAAAAGGTCCCCGGTTAGAAGTGTGAAAGTCCCCGTTTAGAAGTGTAAAAGGTCCCCGGTTAGAAGTGTGAAAGTCCCCGTTTAGAAGTGTAAAAGGTGCCCGGTTAGAAGTGTGAAAGTCCCCGTTCAGAAGTGTAAAAGGTCCCCGGTTAGAAGTGTGAAAAACCCCGTTTAGAAGTGTAAAAGGTGCCCGGTTAGAAGTGTGAAAGTCCCCGTTTAGAAGTGTAAAAGGTGCCCGTTGAGAAGTGTGAAAGTTCCCGTTTAGAAGTGTAAAAGGTGCCCGGTTAGAAGTGTGAAAGTCCCCGTTTAGAAGTGTAAAAGGACCCCGGTTAGAAGTGTGAAAGTCCCCGTTTAGAAGTGTAAAAGGTGCCCGGTTAGAAGTGTGAAAGTCCCCGTTTAGAAGTGTAAAAGGTCCCCGGTTAGAAGTGTGAAAGTTCCCGTTTGAAGTGTAAAAGGTGCCCGGTTAGAAGTGTGAAAGTCCCCGTTTAGAAGTGTAAAAGGTGCCCGGTTAGAAGTGTGAAAGTCCCCGTTTAGAAGTGTAAAAGGTGCCCGGTTAGAAGTGTGAAAGTCCCCGTTTAGAAGTGTAAAAGGTGCCCGGTTAGAAGTGTGAAAGTCCCCGTTTAGAAGTGTAAAAGGTCCCCGGTTAGAAGTGTGAAAAACCCCGTTTAGAAGTGTAAAAGGTCCCCGGTTAGAAGTGTGAAAGTCCCCGTTTAGAAGTGTAAAAGGTGCCCGGTTAGAAGTGTGAAAGTCCCCGTTTAGAAGTGTAAAAGGTCCCCGGTTAGAAGTGTGAAGGTCCCCGTTTAGAAGGGTAAAAGGTCCCCGGTTAGAAGTGCGAAAGTCCCCGTTTAGAAGTGTAAAAGTTGCCCGGTTAGAAGTGTGAAAGTCCCCCTTTAGAAGTGTAAAAGGTGCCCGGTTAGAAGTGTGAAAGTCCCCGTTTAGAAGTGTAAATGGTGCCCGGTTAGAAGTGTGAAAGTCCCCGTTTAGAAGTGTAAAAGGTCCCCGTTGAGAAGTGTGAAAGTTCCCTTTTAGAAGTGTAAAAGGTGGCCGGTTAGAAGTGTGAAAGTCCCCGTTTAGAAGTGTAAAAGGTGCCCGGTTAGAAGTGTGAAAGTCCCCGTTTAGAAGTGTAAAAGGTGCCCGGTTAGAAGTGTGAAAGTCCCCGTTTAGAAGTGTAAAAGGTCCCCGTTGAGAAGTGTGAAAGTTCCCGTTTAGAAGTGTAAAAGGTCCCCGGTTAGAAGTGTGAAAGTCCCCGTTTAGAAGTGTAAAATGTCCCCGGTTAGAAGTGTGAAGGTCCCCGTTTAGAAGGGTAAAAGGTGCCCGGTTAGAAGTGTGAAAGTCCCCGTTTAGAAGTGTAAAAGTTGCCCGGTTAGAAGTGTGAAAGTCCCCGTTTAGAAGTGTAAAAGGTCCCCGGTTAGAAGTGTGAAAGTCCCCGTTTAGAAGTGTAAAAGGTGCCCGGTTAGAAGTGTGAAAGTCCCCGTTTAGAAGTGTAAAAGGTCCCCGTTGAGAAGTGTGAAAGTCCCCGTTTAGAAGTGTAAAAGATGTCCCGTTAGAACTGTGAAAGTCCCCGTTTAGAAGTGTAAAATTTCCCCGGTTAGAAGGGGAAAAGCTACCCCGTAAGAAGTATAAAAGGCTCCCGCATTCAGAGTGTGAAATTCAATGGTTCCCGATTAGAAGTGTGAAAGTCCCCGTTTAGAAGTGTAAAAGGTCCCCGTTTAGAAGTGTAAAAGGTCCCCGGTTAGAAGTGTGAAAAACCCCGTTTAGAAGTGTAAAAGGGCCCCGGTTAGAAGTGTGAAAGTCCCCGTTTAGAAGTGAAAAAGGTCCCCGGTTAGAAGTGTGAAAGTCCCCGTTTAGAAGTGTAAAAGTTGCCCGGTTAGAAGTGTGAAAGTCCCCCTTTAGAAGTGTAAAAGGTGCCCGGTTAGAAGTGTGAAAGTCCCCGTTTAGAAGTGTAAATGGTGCCCGGTTAGAAGTGTGAAAGTCCCCGTTTAGAAGTGTAAAAGGTCCCCGTTGAGAAGTGTGAAAGTTCCCTTTTAGAAGTGTAAAAGGTGGCCGGTTAGAAGTGTGAAAGTCCCCGTTTAGAAGTGTAAAAGGTGCCCGGTTAGAAGTGTGAAAGTCCCCGTTTAGAAGTGTAAAAGGTGCCCGGTTAGAAGTGTGAAAGTCCCCGTTTAGAAGTGTAAAAGGTCCCCGTTGAGAAATGTGAAAGTTCCCGTTTAGAAGTGTAAAAGGTCCCCGGTTAGAAGTGTGAAAGTCCCCGTTTAGAAGTGTAAAATGTCCCCGGTTAGAAGTGTGAAGGTCCCCGTTTAGAAGGGTAAAAGGTGCCCGGTTAGAAGTGTGAAAGTCCCCGTTTAGAAGTGTAAAAGTTGCCCGGTTAGAAGTGTGAAAGTCCCCGTTTAGAAGTGTAAAAGGTCCCCGGTTAGAAGTGTGAAAGTCCCCGTTTAGAAGTGTAAAAGGTGCCCGGTTAGAAGTGTGAAAGTCCCCGTTTAGAAGTGTAAAAGGTCCCCGTTGAGAAGTGTGAAAGTCCCCGTTTAGAAGTGTAAAAGATGTCCCGTTAGAACTGTGAAAGTCCCCGTTTAGAAGTGTAAAATTTCCCCGGTTAGAAGGGGAAAAGCTACCCCGTAAGAAGTATAAAAGGCTCCCGCATTCAGAGTGTGAAATTCAATGGTTCCCGATTAGAAGTGTGAAAGTCCCCGTTTAGAAGTGTAAAAGGTCCCCGTTTAGAAGTGTAAAAGGTCCCCGGTTAGAAGTGTGAAAAACCCCGTTTAGAAGTGTAAAAGGGCCCCGGTTAGAAGTGTGAAAGTCCCCGTTTAGAAGTGTAAAAGGTCCCCGGTTAGAAGTGTGAAAGTCCCCGTTTAGAAGTGTAAAATGTCCCCGGTTAGAAGTGTGAAGGTCCCCGTTTAGAATGGTAAAAGGTGCCAGGTTAGAAGTGTGAAAGTCCCCGTTTAGAAGTGTAAAAGGTGCCCGGTTAGAAGTGTGAAAGTCCCCGTTTAGAAGTGTAAAAGGTCCCCGGTTAGAAGTGTGAAAGTTCCCGTTTGAAGTGTAAAAGGTGCCCGGTTAGAAGTGTGAAAGTCCCCGTTTAGAAGTGTAAAAGGTGCCCGGTTAGAAGTGTGAAAGTCCCCGTTTAGAAGTGTAAAAGGTGCCCGGTTAGAAGTGTGAAAGTCCCCGTTTAGAAGTGTAAAAGGTGCCCGGTTAGAAGTGTGAAAGTCCCCGTTTAGAAGTGTAAAAGGTCCCCGGTTAGAAGTGTGAAAAACCCCGTTTAGAAGTGTAAAAGGTCCCCGGTTAGAAGTGTGAAAGTCCCCGTTTAGAAGTGTAAAAGGTGCCCGGTTAGAAGTGTGAAAGTCCCCGTTTAGAAGTGTAAAAGGTCCCCGGTTAGAAGTGTGAAGGTCCCCGTTTAGAAGGGTAAAAGGTCCCCGGTTAGAAGTGCGAAAGTCCCCGTTTAGAAGTGTAAAAGTTGCCCGGTTAGAAGTGTGAAAGTCCCCCTTTAGAAGTGTAAAAGGTGCCCGGTTAGAAGTGTGAAAGTCCCCGTTTAGAAGTGTAAATGGTGCCCGGTTAGAAGTGTGAAAGTCCCCGTTTAGAAGTGTAAAAGGTCCCCGTTGAGAAGTGTGAAAGTTCCCTTTTAGAAGTGTAAAAGGTGGCCGGTTAGAAGTGTGAAAGTCCCCGTTTAGAAGTGTAAAAGGTGCCCGGTTAGAAGTGTGAAAGTCCCCGTTTAGAAGTGTAAAAGGTGCCCGGTTAGAAGTGTGAAAGTCCCCGTTTAGAAGTGTAAAAGGTCCCCGTTGAGAAGTGTGAAAGTTCCCGTTTAGAAGTGTAAAAGGTCCCCGGTTAGAAGTGTGAAAGTCCCCGTTTAGAAGTGTAAAATGTCCCCGGTTAGAAGTGTGAAGGTCCCCGTTTAGAAGGGTAAAAGGTGCCCGGTTAGAAGTGTGAAAGTCCCCGTTTAGAAGTGTAAAAGTTGCCCGGTTAGAAGTGTGAAAGTCCCCGTTTAGAAGTGTAAAAGGTCCCCGGTTAGAAGTGTGAAAGTCCCCGTTTAGAAGTGTAAAAGGTGCCCGGTTAGAAGTGTGAAAGTCCCCGTTTAGAAGTGTAAAAGGTCCCCGTTGAGAAGTGTGAAAGTCCCCGTTTAGAAGTGTAAAAGATGTCCCGTTAGAACTGTGAAAGTCCCCGTTTAGAAGTGTAAAATTTCCCCGGTTAGAAGGGGAAAAGCTACCCCGTAAGAAGTATAAAAGGCTCCCGCATTCAGAGTGTGAAATTCAATGGTTCCCGATTAGAAGTGTGAAAGTCCCCGTTTAGAAGTGTAAAAGGTCCCCGTTTAGAAGTGTAAAAGGTCCCCGGTTAGAAGTGTGAAAAACCCCGTTTAGAAGTGTAAAAGGGCCCCGGTTAGAAGTGTGAAAGTCCCCGTTTAGAAGTGTAAAAGGTCCCCGGTTAGAAGTGTGAAAGTCCCCGTTTAGAAGTGTAAAATGTCCCCGGTTAGAAGTGTGAAGGTCCCCGTTTAGAATGGTAAAAGGTGCCAGGTTAGAAGTGTGAAAGTCCCCGTTTAGAAGTGTAAAAGTTGCCCGGTTAGAAGTGTGAAAGTCCCCGTTTAGAAGTGTAAAAGGTGCCCGGTTAGAAGTGTGAAAGTCCCCGTTTAGAAGTGTAAAAGGTCCCCGGTTAGAAGTGTGAAAGTCCCCGTTTAGAAGTGTAAAAGGTCCCCGGTTAGAAGTGTGAAAGTCCCCGTTTAGAAGTGTAAAAGTTGCCCGGTTAGAAGTGTGAAAGTCCCCGTTTAGAAGTATAAAAGGTGCCCGGTTAGAAGTGTGAAAGTCCCCGTTTAGAAGTGTAAAAGGTGCCCGGTTAGAAGTGTGAAAGTCCCCGTTTAGAAGTGTAAAAGGTCCCCGTTGAGAAGTGTGAAAGTTCCCGTTTAGAAGTGTAAAAGGTGCCCGGTTAGAAGTGTGAAAGTCCCCGTTTAGAAGTGTAAAAGGTGCCCGGTTAGAAGTGTGAAAGTCCCCGTTTAGAAGTGTAAAAGGTTCCCGGTTAGAAGTGTGAAAGTCCCCGTTTAGAAGTGTAAAAGGTCCCCGTTGAGAAGTGTGAAAGTTCCCGTTTAGAAGTGTAAAAGGTGCCCGGTTAGAAGTGTGAAAGTCCCCGTTTAGAAGTGTAAAATGTCCCCGGTTAGAAGTGTGAAGGTCCCCGTTTAGAAGGGTAAAAGGTCCCGGTTAGAAGTGTGAAAGTCCCCGTTTAGAAGTGTAAAAGTTGCCCGGTTAGAAGTGTGAAAGTCCCCGTTTAGAAGTGTAAAAGGTCCCCGGTTAGAAGTGTGAAAGTCCCCGTTTAGAAGTGTAAAAGGTGCCCGGTTAGAAGTGTGAAAGTCCCCGTTTAGAAGTGTAAAAGGTCCCCGTTGAGAAGTGTGAAAGTTCCCGTTTAGAAGTGTAAAAGGGCACAGGTTAGAAGTGTGAAGGTCCCCGTTTAGAAGGGTAAAAGGTCCCCGGTTAGAAGTGTGAAAGTCCCCGTTTAGAAGTGTAAAAGTTGCCCGGTTAGAAGTGTGAAAGTCCCCGTTTAGAAGTGTAAAAGGTCCCTGGTTAGAAGTGTGAAAGTCCCCGTTTAGAAGTGTAAAAGGTGCCCGGTTAGAAGTGTGAAAGTCCCCGTTTAGAAGTGTAAAAGGTCCCCGGTTAGAAGTGTGAAAGTCCCCGTTTAGAAGTGTAAAAGGTCCCCGGTTAGAAGTGTGAAAGTCCCCGTTTAGAAGTGTAAAAGTTGCCCGGTTAGAAGTGTGAAAGTCCCCGTTTAGAAGTATAAAAGGTGCCCGGTTAGAAGTGTGAAAGTCCCCGTTTAGAAGTGTAAAAGGTGCCCGGTTAGAAGTGTGAAAGTCCCCGTTTAGAAGTGTAAAAGGTCCCCGTTGAGAAGTGTGAAAGTTCCCGTTTAGAAGTGTAAAAGGTGCCCGGTTAGAAGTGTGAAAGTCCCCGTTTAGAAGTGTAAAAGGTGCCCGGTTAGAAGTGTGAAAGTCCCCGTTTAGAAGTGTAAAAGGTTCCCGGTTAGAAGTGTGAAAGTCCCCGTTTAGAAGTGTAAAAGGTCCCCGTTGAGAAGTGTGAAAGTTCCCGTTTAGAAGTGTAAAAGGTGCCCGGTTAGAAGTGTGAAAGTCCCCGTTTAGAAGTGTAAAATGTCCCCGGTTAGAAGTGTGAAGGTCCCCGTTTAGAAGGGTAAAAGGTCCCGGTTAGAAGTGTGAAAGTCCCCGTTTAGAAGTGTAAAAGTTGCCCGGTTAGAAGTGTGAAAGTCCCCGTTTAGAAGTGTAAAAGGTCCCCGGTTAGAAGTGTGAAAGTCCCCGTTTAGAAGTGTAAAAGGTGCCCGGTTAGAAGTGTGAAAGTCCCCGTTTAGAAGTGTAAAAGGTCCCCGTTGAGAAGTGTGAAAGTTCCCGTTTAGAAGTGTAAAAGGGCACAGGTTAGAAGTGTGAAGGTCCCCGTTTAGAAGGGTAAAAGGTCCCCGGTTAGAAGTGTGAAAGTCCCCGTTTAGAAGTGTAAAAGTTGCCCGGTTAGAAGTGTGAAAGTCCCCGTTTAGAAGTGTAAAAGGTCCCTGGTTAGAAGTGTGAAAGTCCCCGTTTAGAAGTGTAAAAGGTGCCAGGTTAGATGTGTTAAAGTCCCCGTTTAGAAGTGTAAAAGGTCCCCGGTTAGAAGTGTGAAAGTCCCCATTTAGAAGTGTAAAAGGTCCCCGTTAGAAGTGTGAAAGTCCCCGTTTAGAAGTGTAAAAGGTCCCCGGTTAGAAGTGTGAAGGTCCCCGTTTAGAAGGGTAAAAGGTCTCCGGTTAGAAGTGTGAAAGTCCCCGTTTAGAAGTGTAAAAGGTCCCCGGTTAGAAGTGCGAAAGTCCCCGTTTAGAAGTGTAAAAGGTCCCCGGTTAGAAGTGTTAAAGTCCCCGTTTAGAAGTGTAAAAGGTCCCCGGTTAGAAGTGCGAAAGTCCCCGTTTAGAAGTGTAAAAGGTCCCCGGTTAGAAGTGCGGAAGTCCCCGTTTAGAAATGTAAAAGGTCCCCGGTTAGAAGTGTGAAAGTTCCCGTTTAGAAGTGTAAAAGGTGCCCGGTTAGAAGTGTGAAAGTCCCCGTTTAGAAGTGTAAAAGGTCCCCGGTTAGAAGTGTGAAAGTCCCCGTTTTCAAGTGTAAAAGGTCCCCGGTTAGAAGTGCGAAAGCCCCCGTTTAGAAGTGTAAAAGGTCCCCGGTTAAAAGTGTGAAAGTCCCCGTTTAGAAGTGTAAAATTTCCCCGGTTAGAAGGGGAAAAGCTCCCCCGTAAGAAGTATAAAAGGCTCCCGCTTAGAAGGGGAAAAGCTCCCCCGTAAGAAGAATAAAAGGCTCCCGCATTCAGAGTGTGAAATTCAATGGTTCCCGATTAGAAGTGTGAAAGTCCTCGTTTAGAAGTGTAAAAGGTCCCCGTTTAGAAGTGTAAAAGGTCCCCGGTTAGAAGTGTGAAAAACCCCGTTTAGAAGTGTAAAAGGTCCCCGGTTAGAAGTGTGAAAGTCCCCGTTTAGAAGTGTAAAAGGTGCCCGTTTAGAAGTGTGAAATCCCCGTTTAGAAGTGTAAAAGGTGCCCGGTTAGAAGTGTGAAAGTCCCCGTTTAGAAGTGTAAAAGGTCCCCGATTAGAAGTGTGAAAAACCCCGTTTAGAAGTGTAAAAGGTCCCCGGTTAGAAGTGTGAAAGTCCCCGTTTAGAAGTGTAAAAGGTCCCCGGTTAGAAGTGTGAAAGTCCCCGTTTAGAAGTGTAAAAGGTGCCCGGTTAGAAGTGTGAAAGTCCCCGTTCAGAAGTGTAAAAGGTCCCCGGTTAGAAGTGTGAAAAACCCCGTTTAGAAGTGTAAAAGGTGCCCGGTTAGAAGTGTGAAAGTCCCCGTTTAGAAGTGTAAAAGGTGCCCGTTGAGAAGTGTGAAAGTTCCCGTTTAGAAGTGTAAAAGGTGCCCGGTTAGAAGTGTGAAAGTCCCCGTTTAGAAGTGTAAAAGGACCCCGGTTAGAAGTGTGAAAGTCCCCGTTTAGAAGTGTAAAAGGTGCCCGGTTAGAAGTGTGAAAGTCCCCGTTTAGAAGTGTAAAAGGTCCCCGGTTAGAAGTGTGAAAGTTCCCGTTTGAAGTGTAAAAGGTGCCCGGTTAGAAGTGTGAAAGTCCCCGTTTAGAAGTGTAAAAGGTGCCCGGTTAGAAGTGTGAAAGTCCCCGTTTAGAAGTGTAAAAGGTGCCCGGTTAGAAGTGTGAAAGTCCCCGTTTAGAAGTGTAAAAGGTGCCCGGTTAGAAGTGTGAAAGTCCCCGTTTAGAAGTGTAAAAGGTCCCCGGTTAGAAGTGTGAAAAACCCCGTTTAGAAGTGTAAAAGGTCCCCGGTTAGAAGTGTGAAAGTCCCCGTTTAGAAGTGTAAAAGGTGCCCGGTTAGAAGTGTGAAAGTCCCCGTTTAGAAGTGTAAAAGGTCCCCGGTTAGAAGTGTGAAGGTCCCCGTTTAGAAGGGTAAAAGGTCCCCGGTTAGAAGTGCGAAAGTCCCCGTTTAGAAGTGTAAAAGTTGCCCGGTTAGAAGTGTGAAAGTCCCCCTTTAGAAGTGTAAAAGGTGCCCGGTTAGAAGTGTGAAAGTCCCCGTTTAGAAGTGTAAATGGTGCCCGGTTAGAAGTGTGAAAGTCCCCGTTTAGAAGTGTAAAAGGTCCCCGTTGAGAAGTGTGAAAGTTCCCTTTTAGAAGTGTAAAAGGTGGCCGGTTAGAAGTGTGAAAGTCCCCGTTTAGAAGTGTAAAAGGTACCCGGTTAGAAGTGTGAAAGTCCCCGTTTAGAAGTGTAAAAGGTGCCCGGTTAGAAGTCTAAAAGTCCCCGTTTAGAAGTGTAAAAGGTACCCGGTTAGAAGTGTGAAAGTCCCCGTTTAGAAGTGTAAAAGGTCACCGTTGAGAAGTGTGAAAGTTCCCGTTTAGAAGTGTAAAAGGTCCCCAGTTAGAAGTGTGAAAGTCCCCGTTTAGAAGTGTAAAAGGTCCCCGGTTAGAAGTGTTAAAGTCCCCGTTTAGAAGTGTAAAAGGTCCCCGGTCAGAAGTGTGAAAGTCCCCGTTTAAAAGTGTAAAAGGTCCCCGGTTAGAAGTGTTAAAGTCCCCGTTTAGAAGTGTAAAAGGTCCCCGGTTAGAAGTGTGAAAGTCCCCGTTTAAAAGTGTAAAAGGTCCCCGGTTAGAAGTGTTAAAGTCCCCGTTTAGAAGTGTAGAAGGTCCCCGGTCAGAAGTGTGAAAGTCCCCGTTTAAAAGTGTAAAAGGTCCCCGGTTAGAAGTGTTAAAGTCCCCGTTTAGAAGTGTAAAAGGTCCCCGGTTAGAAGTGTGAAAGTCCCCGTTTAAAAGTGTAAAAGGTCCCCGGTTAGAAGTGTTAAAGTCCCCGTTTAGAAGTGTAAAAGGTCCCCGGTCAGAAGTGTGAAAGTCCCCGTTTAAAAGTGTAAAAGGTCCCCGGTTAGAAGTGTTAAAGTCCCCGTTTAGAAGTGTAAAAGGTCCCCGGTTAGAAGTGTAAAAGTCCCCGTTTAAAAGTGTAAAAGGTCCCCGTTTAGAAGTGTGAAAGTCCCCGTTTAGAAGTGTAAAAGGTCTCCGGTTAGAAGTGTGAAAGTCCCCGTTTAGAAGTGTAAAAGTTCCCCGGTTAAAAGTGTGAAAGTCCCGTTTAGAAGTGTAAAAGATCCCCGGTTAGAAGTGTAAAAGGCCCCGTTTAGAAGTGTAAAAGGTCCCCGGTTAGAAGTGTGAAAGTCCCCGTTTAGAAGTGTAAAAGGTCCCCGGTTAGAAGTGTGAAAAACCCCGTTTAGAAGTGTAAAAGGTCCCCGGTTAGAAGTGTGAAGGTCCCCGTTTAGAAGGGTAAAAGGTCCCCGGTTAGAAGTGTGAAAGTCCCCGTTTAGAAGTGTAAAAGGTGCCCGGTTAGAAGTGTGAAAGTCCCCGTTTAGAAGTGTAAAAGGTCCCCGGTTAGAAGTGTGAAAGTCCCCATTTAGAAGTGTAAAAGGTCCCCGTTAGAAGTGTGAAAGTCCCCGTTTAGAAGTGTAAAAGGTCCCCGGTTAGAAGTGTGAAGGTCCCCGTTTAGAAGGGTAAAAGGTCTCCGGTTAGAAGTGTGAAAGTCCCCGTTTAGAAGTGTAAAAGGTCCCCGGTTAGAAGTGCGAAAGTCCCCGTTTAGAAGTGTAAAAGGTCCCCGGTTAGAAGTGTTAAAGTCCCCGTTTAGAAGTGTAAAAGGTCCCCGGTTAGAAGTGCGAAAGTCCCCGTTTAGAAGTGTAAAAGGTCCCCGGTTAGAAGTGCGGAAGTCCCCGTTTAGAAATGTAAAAGGTCCCCGGTTAGAAGTGTGAAAGTTCCCGTTTAGAAGTGTAAAAGGTGCCCGGTTAGAAGTGTGAAAGTCCCCGTTTAGAAGTGTAAAAGGTCCCCGGTTAGAAGTGTGAAAGTCCCCGTTTTCAAGTGTAAAAGGTCCCCGGTTAGAAGTGCGAAAGCCCCCGTTTAGAAGTGTAAAAGGTCCCCGGTTAAAAGTGTGAAAGTCCCCGTTTAGAAGTGTAAAAGATGCCCCGTTAGAACTGTGAAAGTCCCCGTTTAGAAGTGTAAAATTTCTCCGGTTAGAAGGGGAAAAGCTCCCCCGTAAGAAGTATAAAAGGCTCCCGCTTAGAAGGGGAAAAGCTCCCCCGTAAGAAGAATAAAAGGCTCCCGCATTCAGAGTGTGAAATTCAATGGTTCCCGATTAGAAGTGTGAAAGTCCTCGTTTAGAAGTGTAAAAGGTCCCCGTTTAGAAGTGTAAAAGGTCCCCGGTTAGAAGTGTGAAAAACCCCGTTTAGAAGTGTAAAAGGTCCCCGGTTAGAAGTGTGAAAGTCCCCGTTTAGAAGTGTAAAAGGTGCCCGTTTAGAAGTGTGAAATCCCCGTTTAGAAGTGTAAAAGGTGCCCGGTTAGAAGTGTGAAAGTCCCCGTTTAGAAGTGTAAAAGGTCCCCGGTTAGAAGTGTGAAAAACCCCGTTTAGAAGTGTAAAAGGTCCCCGGTTAGAAGTGTGAAAGTCCCCGTTTAGAAGTGTAAAAGGTCCCCGGTTAGAAGTGTGAAAGTCCCCGTTTAGAAGTGTAAAAGGTGCCCGGTTAGAAGTGTGAAAGTCCCCGTTCAGAAGTGTAAAAGGTCCCCGGTTAGAAGTGTGAAAAACCCCGTTTAGAAGTGTAAAAGGTGCCCGGTTAGAAGTGTGAAAGTCCCCGTTTAGAAGTGTAAAAGGTGCCCGTTGAGAAGTGTGAAAGTTCCCGTTTAGAAGTGTAAAAGGTGCCCGGTTAGAAGTGTGAAAGTCCCCGTTTAGAAGTGTAAAAGGACCCCGGTTAGAAGTGTGAAAGTCCCCGTTTAGAAGTGTAAAAGGTGCCCGGTTAGAAGTGTGAAAGTCCTTGTTTAGAAGTGTAAAAGGTCCCCTGTTAGAAGTGTGAAAGTTCCCGTTTGAAGTGTAAAAGGTGCCCGGTTAGAAGTGTGAAAGTCCCCGTTTAGAAGTGTAGAAGGTGCCCGGTTAGAAGTGTGAAAGTCCCCGTTTAGAAGTGTAAAAGGTGCCCGGTTAGAAGTGTGAAAGTCCCCGTTTAGAAGTGTAAAAGGTGCCCGGTTAGAAGTGTGAAAGTCCCCGTTTAGAAGTGTAAAAGGTCCCCGGTTAGAAGTGTGAAAAACCCCGTTTAGAAGTGTAAAAGGTCCCCGGTTAGAAGTGTGAAAGTCCCCGTTTAGAAGTGTAAAAGGTGCCCGGTTAGAAGTGTGAAAGTCCCCGTTTAGAAGTGTAAAAGGTCCCCGGTTAGAAGTGTGAAGGTCCCCGTTTAGAAGGGTAAAAGGTCCCCGGTTAGAAGTGCGAAAGTCCCCGTTTAGAAGTGTAAAAGTTGCCCGGTTAGAAGTGTGAAAGTCCCCCTTTAGAAGTGTAAAAGGTGCCCGGTTAGAAGTGTGAAAGTCCCCGTTTAGAAGTGTAAATGGTGCCCGGTTAGAAGTGTGAAAGTCCCCGTTTAGAAGTGTAAAAGGTCCCCGTTGAGAAGTGTGAAAGTTCCCTTTTAGAAGTGTAAAAGGTGGCCGGTTAGAAGTGTGAAAGTCCCCGTTTAGAAGTGTAAAAGGTGCCCGGTTAGAAGTGTGAAAGTCCCCGTTTAGAAGTGTAAAAGGTGCCCGGTTAGAAGTGTGAAAGTCCCCGTTTAGAAGTGTAAAAGGTCCCCGTTGAGAAGTGTGAAAGTTCCCGTTTAGAAGTGTAAAAGGTCCCCGGTTAGAAGTGTGAAAGTCCCCGTTTAGAAGTGTAAAATGTCCCCGGTTAGAAGTGTGAAGGTCCCCGTTTAGAAGGGTAAAAGGTGCCCGGTTAGAAGTGTGAAAGTCCCCGTTTAGAAGTGTAAAAGTTGCCCGGTTAGAAGTGTGAAAGTCCCCGTTTAGAAGTGTAAAAGGTCCCCGGTTAGAAGTGTGAAAGTCCCCGTTTAGAAGTGTAAAAGGTGCCCGGTTAGAAGTGTGAAAGTCCCCGTTTAGAAGTGTAAAAGGTCCCCGTTGAGAAGTGTGAAAGTCCCCGTTTAGAAGTGTAAAAGATGTCCCGTTAGAACTGTGAAAGTCCCCGTTTAGAAGTGTAAAATTTCCCCGGTTAGAAGGGGAAAAGCTACCCCGTAAGAAGTATAAAAGGCTCCCGCATTCAGAGTGTGAAATTCAATGGTTCCCGATTAGAAGTGTGAAAGTCCCCGTTTAGAAGTGTAAAAGGTCCCCGTTTAGAAGTGTAAAAGGTCCCCGGTTAGAAGTGTGAAAAACCCCGTTTAGAAGTGTAAAAGGGCCCCGGTTAGAAGTGTGAAAGTCCCCGTTTAGAAGTGTAAAAGGTCCCCGGTTAGAAGTGTGAAAGTCCCCGTTTAGAAGTGTAAAATGTCCCCGGTTAGAAGTGTGAAGGTCCCCGTTTAGAATGGTAAAAGGTGCCAGGTTAGAAGTGTGAAAGTCCCCGTTTAGAAGTGTAAAAGTTGCCCGGTTAGAAGTGTGAAAGTCCCCGTTTAGAAGTGTAAAAGGTCCCCGGTTAGAAGTGTGAAAGTCCCCGTTTTGAAGTGTAAAAGGTCCCCGGTTAGAAGTGCGAAAGTTCCCGTTAAGAAGTGTAAAAGGTCCCCGGATAAAAGTGTGAAAGTCCCCGTTTAGAAGTGTAAAAGATGTCCCGTTAGAACTGTGAAAGTCCCCGTTTAGAAGTGTAAAATTTCCTCGGTTAGAAGGGGAAAAGCTACCCCGTAAGAAGTATAAAAGGCTCCCGCATTCAGAGTGTGAAATTCAATGGTTCCCGATTAGAAGTGTGAAAGTCCCCGTTTAGAAGTGTAAAAGGTCCCCGTTTAGAAGTGTAAAAGGTCCCCGGTTAGAAGTGTGAAAAACCCCGTTTAGAAGTGTAAAAGGGCCCCGGTTAGAAGTGTGAAAGTCCCCGTTTAGAAGTGTAAAAGGTCCCCGGTTAGAAGTGTGAAAGTCCCCGTTTAGAAGTGTAAAATAACCCCGGTTAGAAGTGTGAAGGTCCCCGTTTAGAATGGTAAAAGGTGCCAGGTTAGAAGTGTGAAAGTCCCCGTTTAGAAGTGTAAAAGTTGCCCGGTTAGAAGTGTGAAAGTCCCCGTTTAGAAGTGTAAAAGGTCCCCGGTTAGAAGTGTGAAAGTCCCCGTTTTGAAGTGTAAAAGGTCCCCGGTTAGAAGTGCGAAAGTTCCCGTTAAGAAGTGTAAAAGGTCCCCGGTTAGAAGTGTGAAAGTCCCCGTTTAGAAGTGTAAAATGTCCCCGGTTAGAAGTGTGAAGGTCCCCGTTTAGAATGGTAAAAGGTGCCAGGTTAGAAGTGTGAAAGTCCCCGTTTAGAAGTGTAAAAGTTGCCCGGTTAGAAGTGTGAAAGTCCCCGTTTAGAAGTGTAAAAGGTCCCCGGTTAGAAGTGTGAAAGTCCCCGTTTTGAAGTGTAAAAGGTCCCCGGTTAGAAGTGCGAAAGTTCCCGTTAAGAAGTGTAAAAGGTCCCCGGATAAAAGTGTGAAAGTCCCCGTTTAGAAGTGTAAAAGATGTCCCGTTAGAACTGTGAAAGTCCCCGTTTAGAAGTGTAAAATTTCCCCGGTTAGAAGGGGAAAAGCTACCCCGTAAGAAGTATAAAAGGCTCCCGCATTCAGAGTGTGAAATTCAATGGTTCCCGATTAGAAGTGTGAAAGTCCCCGTTTAGAAGTGTAAAAGGTCCCCGTTTAGAAGTGTAAAAGGTCCCCGGTTAGAAGTGTGAAAGTTCCCGTTTAGAAGTGTAAAAGGTGCCCGGTTAGAAGTGTGAAAGTCCCCGTTTAGAAGTGTAAAAGGTCCCCGGTTAGAAGTGTGAAAGTCCCCGTTTTCAAGTGTAAAAGGTCCCCGGTTAGAAGTGCGAAAGCCCCCGTTTAGAAGTGTAAAAGGTCCCCGGTTAAAAGTGTGAAAGTCCCCGTTTAGAAGTGTAAAAGATGCCCCGTTAGAACTGTGAAAGTCCCCGTTTAGAAGTGTAAAATTTCCCCGGTTAGAAGGGGAAAAGCTCCCCCGTAAGAAGTATAAAAGGCTCCCGCTTAGAAGGGGAAAAGCTCCCCCGTAAGAAGAATAAAAGGCTCCCGCATTCAGAGTGTGAAATTCAATGGTTCCCGATTAGAAGTGTGAAAGTCCTCGTTTAGAAGTGTAAAAGGTCCCCGTTTAGAAGTGTAAAAGGTCCCCGGTTAGAAGTGTGAAAAACCCCGTTTAGAAGTGTAAAAGGTCCCCGGTTAGAAGTGTGAAAGTCCCCGTTTAGAAGTGTAAAAGGTGCCCGTTTAGAAGTGTGAAATCCCCGTTTAGAAGTGTAAAAGGTGCCCGGTTAGAAGTGTGAAAGTCCCCGTTTAGAAGTGTAAAAGGTCCCCGGTTAGAAGTGTGAAAAACCCCGTTGAGAAGTGTAAAAGGTCCCCGGTTAGAAGTGTGAAAGTCCCCGTTTAGAAGTGTAAAAGGTCCCCGGTTAGAAGTGTGAAAGTCCCCGTTTAGAAGTGTAAAAGGTGCCCGGTTAGAAGTGTGAAAGTCCCCGTTCAGAAGTGTAAAAGGTCCCCGGTTAGAAGTGTGAAAAACCCCGTTTAGAAGTGTAAAAGGTGCCCGGTTAGAAGTGTGAAAGTCCCCGTTTAGAAGTGTAAAAGGTGCCCGTTGAGAAGTGTGAAAGTTCCCGTTTAGAAGTGTAAAAGGTGCCCGGTTAGAAGTGTGAAAGTCCCCGTTTAGAAGTGTAAAAGGACCCCGGTTAGAAGTGTGAAAGTCCCCGTTTAGAAGTGTAAAAGGTGCCCGGTTAGAAGTGTGAAAGTCCCCGTTTAGAAGTGTAAAAGGTCCCCGGTTAGAAGTGTGAAAGTTCCCGTTTGAAGTGTAAAAGGTGCCCGGTTAGAAGTGTGAAAGTCCCCGTTTAGAAGTGTAAAAGGTGCCCGGTTAGAAGTGTGAAAGTCCCCGTTTAGAAGTGTAAAAGGTGCCCGGTTAGAAGTGTGAAAGTCCCCGTTTAGAAGTGTAAAAGGTGCCCGGTTAGAAGTGTGAAAGTCCCCGTTTAGAAGTGTAAAAGGTCCCCGGTTAGAAGTGTGAAAAACCCCGTTTAGAAGTGTAAAAGGTCCCCGGTTAGAAGTGTGAAAGTCCCCGTTTAGAAGTGTAAAAGGTGCCCGGTTAGAAGTGTGAAAGTCCCCGTTTAGAAGTGTAAAAGGTCCCCGGTTAGAAGTGTGAAGGTCCCCGTTTAGAAGGGTAAAAGGTCCCCGGTTAGAAGTGCGAAAGTCCCCGTTTAGAAGTGTAAAAGTTGCCCGGTTAGAAGTGTGAAAGTCCCCCTTTAGAAGTGTAAAAGGTGCCCGGTTAGAAGTGTGAAAGTCCCCGTTTAGAAGTGTAAATGGTGCCCGGTTAGAAGTGTGAAAGTCCCCGTTTAGAAGTGTAAAAGGTCCCCGTTGAGAAGTGTGAAAGTTCCCTTTTAGAAGTGTAAAAGGTGGCCGGTTAGAAGTGTGAAAGTCCCCGTTTAGAAGTGTAAAAGGTGCCCGGTTAGAAGTGTGAAAGTCCCCGTTTAGAAGTGTAAAAGGTGCCCGGTTAGAAGTGTGAAAGTCCCCGTTTAGAAGTGTAAAAGGTCCCCGTTGAGAAGTGTGAAAGTTCCCGTTTAGAAGTGTAAAAGGTCCCCGGTTAGAAGTGTGAAAGTCCCCGTTTAGAAGTGAAAAAATGTCCCCGGTTAGAAGTGTGAAGGTCCCCGTTTAGAAGGGTAAAAGGTGCCCGGTTAGAAGTGTGAAAGTCCCCGTTTAGAAGTGTAAAAGTTGCCCGGTTAGAAGTGTGAAAGTCCCCGTTTAGAAGTGTAAAAGGTCCCCGGTTAGAAGTGTGAAAGTCCCCGTTTAGAAGTGTAAAAGGTGCCCGGTTAGAAGTGTGAAAGTCCCCGTTTAGAAGTGTAAAAGGTCCCCGTTGAGAAGTGTGAAAGTCCCCGTTTAGAAGTGTAAAAGATGTCCCGTTAGAACTGTGAAAGTCCCCGTTTAGAAGTGTAAAATTTCCCCGGTTAGAAGGGGAAAAGCTACCCCGTAAGAAGTATAAAAGGCTCCCGCATTCAGAGTGTGAAATTCAATGGTTCCCGATTAGAAGTGTGAAAGTCCCCGTTTAGAAGTGTAAAAGGTCCCCGTTTAGAAGTGTAAAAGGTCCCCGGTTAGAAGTGTGAAAAACCCCGTTTAGAAGTGTAAAAGGGCCCCGGTTAGAAGTGTGAAAGTCCCCGTTTAGAAGTGTAAAAGGTCCCCGGTTAGAAGTGTGAAAGTCCCCGTTTAGAAGTGTAAAATGTCCCCGGTTAGAAGTGTGAAGGTCCCCGTTTAGAATGGTAAAAGGTGCCAGGTTAGAAGTGTGAAAGTCCCCGTTTAGAAGTGTAAAAGTTGCCCGGTTAGAAGTGTGAAAGTCCCCGTTTAGAAGTGTAAAAGGTCCCCGGTTAGAAGTGTGAAAGTCCCCGTTTTGAAGTGTAAAAGGTCCCCGGTTAGAAGTGCGAAAGTTCCCGTTAAGAAGTGTAAAAGGTCCCCGGATAAAAGTGTGAAAGTCCCCGTTTAGAAGTGTAAAATTTCCCCGGTTAGAAGGGGAAAAGCTACCCCGTAAGAAGTATAAAAGGCTCCCGCATTCAGAGTGTGAAATTCAATGGTTCCCGATTAGAAGTGTGAAAGTCCCCGTTTAGAAGTGTAAAAGGTCCCCGTTTAGAAGTGTAAAAGGTCCCCGGTTAGAAGTGTGAAAAACCCCGTTTAGAAGTGTAAAAGGGCCCCGGTTAGAAGTGTGAAAGTCCCCGTTTAGAAGTGTAAAAGGTCCCCGGTTAGAAGTGTGAAAGTCCCCGTTTAGAAGTGTAAAATGTCCCCGGTTAGAAGTGTGAAGGTCCCCGTTTAGAATGGTAAAAGGTGCCAGGTTAGAAGTGTGAAAGTCCCCGTTTAGAAGTGTAAAAGTTGCCCGGTTAGAAGTGTGAAAGTCCCCGTTTAGAAGTGTAAAAGGTCCCCGGTTAGAAGTGTGAAAGTCCCCGTTTTGAAGTGTAAAAGGTCCCCGGTTAGAAGTGCGAAAGTTCCCGTTAAGAAGTGTAAAAGGTCCCCGGTTAGAAGTGTGAAAGTCCCCGTTTAGAAGTGTAAAATGTCCCCGGTTAGAAGTGTGAAGGTCCCCGTTTAGAATGGTAAAAGGTGCCAGGTTAGAAGTGTGAAAGTCCCCGTTTAGAAGTGTAAAAGTTGCCCGGTTAGAAGTGTGAAAGTCCCCGTTTAGAAGTGTAAAAGGTCCCCGGTTAGAAGTGTGAAAGTCCCCGTTTTGAAGTGTAAAAGGTCCCCGGTTAGAAGTGCGAAAGTTCCCGTTAAGAAGTGTAAAAGGTCCCCGGATAAAAGTGTGAAAGTCCCCGTTTAGAAGTGTAAAAGATGTCCCGTTAGAACTGTGAAAGTCCCCGTTTAGAAGTGTAAAATTTCCCCGGTT
Source organism: Sipunculus nudus (assembly GCA_026874595.1). Lineage (NCBI taxonomy): Eukaryota > Metazoa > Annelida > Sipuncula > Golfingiida > Sipunculidae > Sipunculus > Sipunculus nudus. Next base: position 3,647,918 of record CM049317.1, read on the forward strand.
AGAAGGGGAAAAGCTACCCCGTAAGAAGTATAAAAGGCTCCCGCATTCAGAGTGTGAAATTCAATGGTTCCCGATTAGAAGTGTGAAAGTCCCTGTTTAGAAGTGTAAAAGGTCCCCGTTTAGAAGTGTAAAAGGTCCCCGGTTAGAAGTGTGAAAAACCCCGTTTAGAAGTGTAAAAGGGCCCCGGTTAGAAGTGTGAAAGTCCCCGTTTAGAAGTGTAAAAGGTCCCCGGTTAGAAGTGTGAAAGTCCCCGTTTAGAAGTGTAAAATGTCCCCGGTTAGAAGTGTGAAGGTCCCCGTTTAGAATGGTAAAAGGTGCCAGGTTAGAAGTGTGAAAGTCCCCGTTTAGAAGTGTAAAAGTTGCCCGGTTAGAAGTGTGAAAGTCCCCGTTTAGAAGTGTAAAAGGTCCCCGGTTAGAAGTGTGAAAGTCCCCGTTTTGAAGTGTAAAAGGTCCCCGGTTAGAAGTGCGAAAGTTCCCGTTAAGAAGTGTAAAAGGTCCCCGGATAAAAGTGTGAAAGTCCCCGTTTAGAAGTGTAAAAGATGTCCCGTTAGAACTGTGAAAGTCCCCGTTTAGAAGTGTAAAATTTCCCCGGTTAGAAGGGGAAAAGCTACCCCGTAAGAAGTATAAAAGGCTCCCGCATTCAGAGTGTGAAATTCAATGGTTCCCGATTAGAAGTGTGAAAGTCCCCGTTTAGAAGTGTAAAAGGTCCCCGATTAGAAGTGTAAAAGGTCCCCGGTTAGAAGTGTGAAAAACCCCGTTTAGAAGTGTAAAAGGGCCCCGGTTAGAAGTGTGAAAGTCCCCGTTTAGAAGTGTAAAAGGTCCCCGGTTAGAAGTGTGAAAGTCCCCGTTTAGAAGTGTAAAAGGTGCCCGGTTAGAAGTGTGAAAGTCCCCGTTTAGAAGTGTAAAAGGTGCCCGGTTAGAAGTGTGAAAGTCCCCGTTTAGAAGTGTAAAAGGTCCCCGGTTAGAAGTGTGAAAGTCCCCGTTTTGAAGTGTAAAAGGTCCCCGGTTAGAAGTGCGAAAGTTCCCGTTAAGAAGTGTAAAAGGTCCCCGGATAAAAGTGTGAAAGTCCCCGTTTAGAAATGTAAAAGATGTCCCGTTAGAACTGTGAAAGTCCCCGTTTAGAAGTGTAAAATTTCCCCGGTTAGAAGTGTGAAAGTCCCCGTTTAGAAGTGTAAAAGGTGCCCGGTTAGAAGTGTGAAAGTCCCCGTTTAGAAGTGTAAAAGGTCCCCGGTTAGAAGTGTGAAAGTCCCCGTTTAGAAGTGTAAAAGGTGCCCGGTTAGAAGTGTGAAAGTCCCCGTTTAGAAGTGTAAAAGGTGCCCGGTTAGAAGTGTGAAAGTCCCCGTTTAGAAGTGTAAAAGGTCCCCGGTTAGAAGTGCGAAAGTCCCCGTTTAGAAGTGTAAAAGGTCCAGGGTTAGAAGTGTGAAAGTCCCCGTTTAGAAGTGTAAAAGGTCCCCGGTTAGAAGTGTGAAAGTCCCCGTTTAGAAGTGTAAAATGTCCCCGGTTAGAAGTGTGAAGGTCCCCGTTTAGAACGGTAAAAGGTCCCCGGTTAGAAGTGTGAAAGTCCCCGTTTAGAAGTGTAAAAGTTGCCCGGTTAGAAGTGTGAAAGTCCCCGTTTAGAAGTGTAAAAGGTCCCCGGTTAGAAGTGTGAAAGTCCCCGTTTAGAAGTGTAAAAGGTGCCCGGTTAGAAGTGTGAAAGTCCCCGTTTAGAAGTGTAAAAGGTCCCCGTTGAGAAGTGTGAAAGTCCCCGTTTAGAAGTGTAAAAGGTCCCCGGTTAGAAGTGTGAAAGTCCCCGTTTAGAAGTGTAAAGGGTCCCCGTTGAGAAGTGTAAAAGGTGCCCGGTTAGAAGTGTGAAAGTCCCCGTTTAGAAGTGTAAAAGGTCCCCGTTAGAAGTGTGAAGTCCCCGTTTAGAAGTGTGAAATTCCCCGTTTAGAAGTGTAAAAGGTCCCCGTTTAGAAGTGTAAAAGGTCCCCGGTTAGAAGTGTGAAAGTCCCGGTTTAGAAGTGTAAAGGGTCCCCGTTTAGAAGTGTAAAAGGTCCCCGGTTAGAAGTGTGAAAGTCCCCGTTTAGAAGTGTAAAAGGTCCCCGTTTAGAAGTGTAAAATGTCCCCGGTTAGAAGTGTGAAAGTCCCGGTTTAGAAGTGTAAAGGGTCCCCGTTTAGAAGTGTAAAAGGTCCCCGGTTAGAAGTGTGAAAGTCCCCGTTTAGAAGTGTAAAGGGTCCCCGTTTAGAAGTGTAAAAGGTCCCCGGTTAGAAGTGTGAAAGTCCCCGTTTAGAAGTGTAAAAGGTCCCCGTTAGAAGTGTGAAGTCCCCGTTTAGAAGTGTGAAATTCCCCGTTTAGAAGTGTAAAAGGTCCCCGTTTAGAAGTGTAAAAGGTCCCCGGTTAGAAGTGTGAAAGTACCGGTTTGGAAGTGTAAAAGATCCCCGGTTAGAAGTGTGAAATTCCCCGTTTAGAAGTGTTAAAGGTCCCCGGTTAGAAGTGTGAAAGTCCTCGTTTAGAAGTGTAAAAGGTCCCGGGTTAGAAGTGTATAAGTCCCCGTTTAGAAGTGTAAAAGATCCCCGGTTAGAAGTGTAAAAGGCCCAGTTTAGAAGTGTAAAAGGTCCCCGGTTAGAAGTGTGAAAGTCCCCGTTTAGAAGTGAAAAAGGTCCCCGGTTAGAAGTGTGAAAGTCCCCGTTTAGAAGTGTAAAAGGTCCCCGGTTAGAAGAGTGAAAGTCCCCGTTTAGAAGTGTAAAATGTCCCCGGTTAGAAGTGTGAAGGTCCCCGTTTAGAACGGTAAAAGGTCCCCGGTTAGAAGTGTGAAAGTCCCCGTTTAGAAGTGTAAAAGTTGCCCGGTTAGAAGTGTGAAAGTCCCCGTTTAGAAGTGTAAAAGGTCCCCGGTTAGAAGTGTGAAAGTCCCCGTTTAGAAGTGTAAAAGGTGCCCGGTTAGAAGTGTGAAAGTCCCCGTTTAGAAGTGTAAAAGGTCCCCGTTGAGAAGTGTGAAAGTCCCCGTTTAGAAGTGTAAAAGGTCCCCGGTTAGAAGTGTGAAAGTCCCCGTTTAGAAGTGTAAAGGGTCCCCGTTGAGAAGTGTAAAAGGTGCCCGGTTAGAAGTGTGAAAGTCCCCGTTTAGAAGTGTAAAAGGTCCCCGTTAGAAGTGTGAAGTCCCCGTTTAGAAGTGTGAAATTCCCCGTTTAGAAGTGTAAAAGGTCCCCGTTTAGAAGTGTAAAAGGTCCCCGGTTAGAAGTGTGAAAGTCCCGGTTTAGAAGTGTAAAGGGTCCCCGTTTAGAAGTGTAAAAGGTCCCCGGTTAGAAGTGTGAAAGTCCCCGTTTAGAAGTGTAAAAGGTCCCCGTTTAGAAGTGTAAAATGTCCCCGGTTAGAAGTGTGAAAGTCCCGGTTTAGAAGTGTAAAGGGTCCCCGTTTAGAAGTGTAAAAGGTCCCCGGTTAGAAGTGTGAAAGTCCCCGTTTAGAAGTGTAAAGGGTCCCCGTTTAGAAGTGTAAAAGGTCCCCGGTTAGAAGTGTGAAAGTCCCTGTTTAGAAGTGTAAAAGGTCCCCGTTAGAAGTGTGAAGTCCCCGTTTAGAAGTGTGAAATTCCCCGTTTAGAAGTGTAAAAGGTCCCCGTTTAGAAGTGTAAAAGGTCCCCGGTTAGAAGTGTGAAAGTACCGGTTTGGAAGTGTAAAAGATCCCCGGTTAGAAGTGTGAAATTCCCCGTTTAGAAGTGTTAAAGGTCCCCGGTTAGAAGTGTGAAAGTCCTCGTTTAGAAGTGTAAAAGGTCCCGGGTTAGAAGTGTATAAGTCCCCGTTTAGAAGTGTAAAAGATCCCCGGTTAGAAGTGTAAAAGGCCCAGTTTAGAAGTGTAAAAGGTCCCCGGTTAGAAGTGTGAAAGTCCCCGTTTAGAAGTGAAAAAGGTCCCCGGTTAGAAGTGTGAAAGTCCCCGTTTAGAAGTGTAAAAGGTCCCCGGTTAGAACAGTGGAAGTCCCCGTTTAGAAGTGTAAAAGATCCCCGATTAGAACTGTGAAAGTACCCGTTTGGAAGTGTAAAATGTCTCCAGTTGGAAGGGAAAAAGTTCCCCGGTTAGAAGTTTGAAAGGTCCCCGGTTAGAACTGTGAAAGTCCCCGTTTAGAACTGTAAAATTTCCCCGGTTAGAAGGGGAAAAGCTCCCCCGTAAGAAGTATAAAAGGCGCCCGCTTTCACAGTGGGAAATTCAATGGTTAGATATGCCAAGTTCCCAGTTAGCAGAGTTGTTCCCGGTTAGTAGAGTAGGGTCCGAGTACTTTTAAAGTATTCGAGTACGAGTACTGAGTACTTTAAAAGTAATTGAGTACAAGTATAAGTACTTTTGCATTTTTTCAAAAGTACTCTAGTACGAGTACCGAGTACTCAAAAATTACTCATGAGTACTTTAATGAGAACTTTTTGTACCCAAATTTGTTAAATGATGATTTTAAATTAAATATGTACTCACAAAGTTAAAACTATTTTTATTTATGAAAACCCAGGACAAATCAAAATGCCGAGGCGAAATGCAAACTCTAGGGCATATAAACAGGCCATATACAGTTGAAATATATTAAAACATTAATTTATTATAGTAGAAGGTTCGCATTTAAGAAACATCTGGTGTCGTAGGTTCTCAAAAATATATTTCCTAGCCAGGACAAGATATACAATTTACTTAATGTTGTATTATGCAAATTCAAAATACTTGTGGGAATGTTCAGAAACTACAACATAAACAGTTATAAAACAGTTATATAAAAGTTATATTGTTAAAGGAAATCTGACTGACCTTATATAAAGCAAATAACCATATCGTGTTAAAATAACAATGATAACAGTAATAAATACAATAATAATAACAACCATATGTTATTATTTATATAATATCAACTTATGAATAATATGTGGCTGTTGCCTAATAAACATATTTAATGACAACCGGCATATGTGAAAATAGTATAAAACAACATATCTGACAGACTGACCATGTCATTCATCATGTGTAATAACTTATGAGTATTAACAACAGTTACATGAGTGGCATATTACAACCAGGATTGAGGCGATAGTAATATGTAAACTTAATAGAATATTACAGGTTTTCAAACTTAGTAAAAGTAATATTACTATTGATATAAAAGAAATGTGAACTAGTAATGATGCATTTTTTTCATTTTTGTTTATGGGTCAGGCACAGGGAGTAGATTTTAATGAAATTGTATGTGGGTATGTGTGTGTGTGTGTGTTTGTGTGTGTGAATTGCGCTGTGAGTCCGACCATCGGAGAATTTGGCGCTATATAAATACTATATATTATTATTATTATTAATGGTACCTCATGTAATCGAATAATAGCTATTACTTTTGTAATAGGTGCCCCTTTTATTGTGTGCGGCGGTCTTACAGATGATTGTTTTATTGTACACACGGATGCTCCATGTGTTGTTGGCATTTTGTTTGTGTGCCAAGAGAGTGTTATTAGAGAGATGTGAGGGAATATTCCAGCGGACACGGACGCGTGTACGTCAGTTTGTGGGACCTATCCGATTATCAAGTAATTTCAGGGATTCTACTATTACTAACACTTTACAATTTAGTACTTTACAAGTTTACTTTCTTGTTTTCCCAAGAGAATTTGTGTGAACTTTTCATCCGGCTTATACATTTTAAAGGACTTATCGCTGTGACAGTGGTGGTATCCAGGTACTGTGCACTTTGGTTTTTTTTTTACTGTGTGATGAATTGATTTGCTGTTATACTGCTGTTATACGGTGTCATTGTATTGGTTTAGTGTTTTGTAATGTGAGGGTTGTTTTAAGAAAAAAATTATAGTTATTTGTTAACAAAGAACCACTGACTTCTTCTTCATTCCCCTAGACATTTCAGGCTGGCTAGTGTTACAGAATCTGATTTGTTTTTTATCTCCTTGACAAAATTTATGTTCATCACGCATACGTGATCTGTTGATATTAGGTTCCGTAACACTTTTCTATTACAACCCTAGGCTTACACATCTGATGAAATGAATATTTGTTTGATTAGGTTGATAAAGCACGGTAAAGGGCCCAGTGTCGTGTGATTAGTTAATGCTGGGTGCTTTAATGGTCCAATGGGCAATGGACAGAAAACTTTGGCTTGAGTTTAACTCCGGGTTCTCATTGTTGATTCATTAAGTAGGCTTGGTCATTAAACATTGGAGAAGTCTTTTGTGAGGTACACAGTATGTTGGGCAAGTTATTGTCAGCTGATAGTAGATTGTGCTTCTGCAGCCTATGTTGTAGTGCTACGGGGTTTATGGTCTGATAGTCACAGCTTTTCATGGGTCAATCAGTTGACAGTCAACAGTTGAGTCTTAGTTGTGCCACAGACTATGTACAGAGCTCATCAAAGACTGCAATTCCTACTGGAAATCTGCTAAACCTACAATCATATTAAGTTTCATATATAAATCAACTCAAGCTTGATTAACTCAGCCCCCAGGGCACTGCCGAGTCTATGTTATGATGAACAGGTTCTGAGTATATTTAATTGTATTGAATTGTATTGAATTGTGGCAAACCTTAACTTTTCAATTTTGGAATCTTTCAAAAATTAGAATTTTTCTCTAAAAATATTACTCAGTATGAATTTATTGATCTAATGTTTTACTGAACACTATATTTTTACTTATCTTGCTGGAAATATATAATGCTGTACACATGAATTGTATGATTGTATTAATAATAAAATAGTCCTATTATTTCTATTTTATATCAAATAAAAGTAATAGTATTAGTAACAGAAGCCAAGTAATAGTAAAAGTAGTAGTTATCGATGAGGAAATGCTGTAATAGTTTCAGTTAAGGTAACAGATGGATTATTTTAAGTACTATTCTATATGATATTATATATGTTATATATTATATATATATATCTTACTATAACATACTATAATAAACTATTACTAATGTTATAAATAGAGATTAAAGTTTATTTAGAAATTATGAAATACCCATAAGTACTCATGATTCACTTTAAAAGTACTCGAGTACAAGTACGATTACTTTTGTGATTTTTAAAAAGTACTCGAGTACGAGTACTGAGTACTCAAAAAAGTACTCATAAGTACGAGTACTATGAGTTCGAGTACTTTTGGACCCAACTCTGCCGGTTTGAAGTGTAACAGGTTCCCGGTTAAAAATGTGACGGTTCATGGTAAGAACAGTGAAAGGTCCATTATTAGGACAAATGAAGGTCCCCAGTTTGAAGTGTAAATGTCGCCTGTGGAAAGTGTGCAAGATCCCCGGTCGGAAGTGTAAAAATCCCCCGATTAGCAGATTAATGTGGAAATAGTGGATGAGAGTCGAGTGTTTTGGGGGGCCTTGGTGCGTAGGTAGGCGTTGGTAGAGGTTAACCCTCCGTTACTGATGCCTAGTATTACAAGGACTATATCTTCTGTATTTCAGGAAGTGATAGCACATATTTGAAAAATCATTAGTCGTTTATTCTCGTTGTGTGATGATTGATACTTATGTATTATATTCATGGATATATATATATATATATATATATATATAAATATATATATATATATATATATATATATATATATATATATATATATATATATATATATATATATATATATATATATATATATACACACAATATGACCCCACAATTATGACCACTTTAGGGAATGACCAAAGTAGTCAAAATAATTATGCAGAGCTTTTCCATCACTTAGCCCCAACCCCGTCAGAATTCCTTTTAAGCAGCTGAATCGCATAAATTTTCTGTTTATATTCAGCCTATCCCATAAATGTAAATACCAATAAGGCTCCACCAGAGCTATTTGTATTTCTTAGCAGTATTGTTTAGCAGGCCCTATTTGGGCACAGCCGGGTTACGTGAACTCACAGCTGCGGGTCTTTATATGACTGTTACAATGTTTAGATACTGAGGTGATTTTTTAAGGGATACATTAAGGGGTGATTTCTTTACCTTCCAAAGATGTTATGTTTTCCCCTGTATCTCTTTGTTACATATCTGACCCAGCGATTCTTTAAAGGGAGCTATTCACATACCAGGAATATTAAATATTCATGAATATAAGGTTTCCACATTATAATAGTATGGTATCTGCTAAAGTTAGCGCGAGCCGCTGTATAGAACATTAACATATTGCATACCCTTGGACGAATCAAGATTCACAAGCTTCAAACGAGTGTTCCTTCTTTCTTATTTCTTCTCTATGTTTGGGAGTTGTCAGCATGCACAAGATTCCAGCAATGGTTGTCCACCATTGTTATTTTAAACAGACGCAGAACCTTAAAACTTATAAAACAGATGGATCTGAAATAGTAAGTCCCTGTGCCGGATCAGTTTGAAGGAAACTTTTTAATTCAGCCAAAATTAATTAATGTATTGTGATATATATATATATATATATATGTGTATACAATATATAACATTCTATATGATTACATACCTTTGAATATTGTTCAGTTCCGAATTCCTTTTTGTTTGTTTGTTTTCTTGTTTGATTGTGTGCACTCTACTTTTCATCTAGTGCATATTATTCTACAGATGTGTATTCTACACAACTTATATGGCAGTAAATCCTCACTCTATTTTTGTTTCCTTTAATAAAGTCAGATATATTTTTTGAATTTAATTAAATAGCAAAACGGCAACTCATGGTGTTTTCCATGATTCCTTCAGAGGATTAGGCTTTCATATAGGCTGTTCCAACAAACATCACACCATGATTACACACAATGATTGAACGTGTTAAAGCCTAATAGATTAAACCAAAAATATATTTAAAATATTTAACCTCCAGAATTAGCTAACAAATGTTAACTGCTGGCTTGGTGTGGCAAACAGAAGCGCCATCCTTCGATACCTGCAAAAAAACATTAAAACAATCACACGAAATTTCCCCCTGGCGTTTCACATGCCATCGGGGATGTGTAAAATTCCTTATTATTATTCCTTATATTCCTAAATTCCTAAAGTTCCTTCCGAAAAAGTTGGATGGTTATATACTGAGTATAATACTTGTAGCCCTGTGATGGTAATGATACACGTTTGTCCAAAATAAATGCCTTTGTATACCCATCTTCACCTAAAACAGCGTCCTGATAATTGATACAAACTATAACACAGGCCTGCCCCTGAACACCCTTGATATCAGTGACTTTATTTTATGAAAACTTCTCTGCTAATTAATCTTGACTTGTCAGCGCCCTGTGTTTGTGCTGCGCTTATCAAACAAGAAAGTTGTATTTTTAGGAAATACCACTTTATCTGAGGACACAGCTTTGGGATCTTTCTTTCAAACAATTTAATAATTATGAATAATTACGTCAGTGCATTTCTTTAAATCCCCGGCAAATATCACAGAGTACGTTAACATCCAAATATCATGAAACATACATACATTAAGAAGTAATAGTAATAGTATAATATAGTTCTGTAAGACCCTTGTACATATATATATATATATATATATATATATATATATATATATATATATATAATTTAAGAGGGGGGAGGGGGGCGGTACTTCGGTCAAATCACAAGGATGCGGAGGATATAACCCCCTATGTCATGCACCATTACACCCTGTTAAATAAAAGCTCCTTGGTAAACTTCTTTAGCCCAGAGATGCTCCTACCAAGAGTGAATGGGCGACAGAAATATATGTAGCGTCTATTGTAGTTGCCTACGCTGTATCCTTCCAAAGAGGTTGAGAAAATTGCAAGAATGAAAAGTTCTGAAGGACCAGGAAGGCAAAGGTTAAATTTGGACGATTTTCTTCCCCAAATTTTATTTTTACTTTACCCAAAGCTGCACAAATACAATTGCACATTTTATCCTGATATTAAAGTTTCTGTATTCTAGCATCTTATCAAGTCCTACTGAATGCCGTAAACTATCTTGTTCATTCATAAAAGGATTTCCTTCAATTGAAAACGCTTTCAGGAAGGAATCTAACTGCAGGACTTATATATTTATAAACAGTTTATTAGTCTTTTTACATGTGATCGTGAATATGTTCAGTCATGGCTGCCACTAATACAATAAAATTAATGTGGCCAATGGATATATATATATATATATATATATATATATATATATATATGTAATGTTACAAAATAGAAGAGCTAGGAATGTGCAGGCTCCATAAGTTAAAGACACTTCTATAACTATTGAAACACAAAGTAGGGATTTTCAATTTCAATTCATTTTAAACAGTCAATTTTAAACGAAAGCGATTGGTTCTTCTGAGACAAACTACTATTCTCCGGGTTGGACTAAAAACAATGGCGTTTACAGGATGGTGGTGGTATTACAAAGGGGGTTTTCAGACGGGTTTTACTCTGCATGATAAACATGTTCACTTCACCCACACGGCTGTTATATGTCGTTGTCACTTCATACTGCTATTTATGATAAAAAAAATTGAAAAGCATGTATTGAGTGTTTCTTTTATTCTCATTAGTTGCTCGGTTAAGACAAGTCGTGCAAACATCGCTCTGCAGGAAATCTCAGCCAGATAAACCACGGTATAAAAAATAGCAGTATTGTTATCAGGGCAGTGTCTTGAGCAAGAATGTCACCCTCTATATAAATAATCTGCTGTAAAAAAACTTATAGTTCTCTAACATTACAGGGGCGGATCACAGAGCGGGGAAAATCCCAGAGGGAAGGTAAATTAAAACCTGTCTCGTAAAAAGTAAAAATGGGTGTGTCAGCATTCAGAAACGAAAATTAGGAAACCAATTTACATAGAGCTAATTTTACACGAAACGGCAAGAGAAGGAGGGAGAGAATTAAGGCGTCTCTTCCTCCCACGTGGACCTGACAACATCCAGCTAGTTTACAGCTAGCCCATAAGAATGAACTCCTCCATTGCTTTTTTTAGTGACTTACGCATTGTGGAGTCCATAGATTGCACCTGCAGTTAACTGTGATTATAACACTCCATACACAACTGTGAGATTTAACATATATCCATTGTTAATGTTCAGTACATCTATGTGTATTGTATATTTGACCACTAGAAAACATTACTGTTCTCTTCTCAGCCCTATTTTGCACCAAGGAAGTTAAAATATGAACATAATAGTACACAGGCCTAAAGCTTTATACAGGACTGCCACCAAATGCAAGATGTCTACCGGGGCTGTTAATGCTTCAATTCTCTCTGGACGAATACTATCAGTTGTTGATGTTACAGGTGCTTCATGCTTTCCAGAATGGTTATTTTTTTTTATTACAGGCCTTTCGGCATACAATATTATGTGAACATTGTTTTGCTAAAACCATAGGAACTATTTTTATTTAATTTTCTTTCTAAGAGTAACAGATCGTATCGTGCTTTAACCCCAGTTAACCCTTTGGTGGGCCGGCGACGCAACAGAAACCTGAAACCTGTTGCGTCGACGTCGGCGGCTAGTTTACAGCTAGGTCACAGGCACTCGTTTACAGCACTGTTAAAACACTGAGTACGAGCGATATACGAGTAAATCTTTTAACGAGTGCCTGTGTCAGCAGGTACTTGGTACCAAGGCTTAATGTCGTGTTCACCAGCAGTTCTTCCCCATCCGTATGTTACTCGATCCTCTTGGTTGGGTTGTTCCTAAGGGGCGGATCCAGAATATAGGAAAAAGAGGGGTCCGACCCACAAGGACTAATGACAGCATCTAAACAAGGTCCTAAGATTCTGAAATGAGGTTGTGGTCCAATCCGAAATTAATCGTTTCAGGCTGCTGAATGGGGTTGGGGAATCGGATCGTATTCATACACACGACTCAATTTTCTTTCTCATTTCATATCAATCATGTGTAACAACAGAGCTAAGATAAAGATAAGCGACCTACCTAAAAATGTAATATATTGTCCTCTTGGTTTCCTACGTTTGATGAAGTATTAGGAAACTTTTGACAGGTGTTGTGTGAATAACACTGAAAGAAGTAAGCCCGCCTGTCATCCCTGGCACAAAGTCAGCGTACGTTTCAAACAATGTGTACTTTTAGATGAGACACATTAGCCCTCATGCTGGCGAGCTTGGTGGCGGGTTTGTCGACGAGCTGGCACTGCATAACCAGTAAACAAGTGGCCAGCAGGCCATGACGCTCAGCTGAATTGGACTTGCGGATGACTGCATTATTATTGTTTTGGTTTGGAAAAATTAATAATTAAAGAAACTTGGGGATTTTTTATTTCAAGTGTACTTGAAGTCTTGTTTTGTATCCGTACTCCTTATATATGTTGTATTAATCTTATTTATATGGCTGGGTATCGCTCACAAATTTCGTATCGCAATATACTGCGATATTTGGTATCGAGATATTTTAATTATATTCAATTAATAGTAAATATGTGTGCTTTATGTATATATATATATATATATATATATATATCTTGATAATACTTTATTACTAGTATTTTTAGTTTTATTATTTTTATTATAAATTCTATTATTGATAATATTTATTTAGCACTGAAACCAGAATAAAAAAAACCCTACGCAAAAGCGCTGGACAATTAAAAAAAACATAAAAGCTAAAAGAAAATGTGCAATACTAAGGAATGATATAAACTAGTGCAAGTAAATGTTTAAATATAGTATGAATTAAATAAACGCATTTTAACACAGGTCTCCCCAAATGTTAAAGTTCAGAGCGTCGGTGTTGCAAACAAGCACTTTTTCACAGGACCTTAATGGAATATTTTGAACATGTATATCACGCAGATCGTTCAATGCTTTGTAGGTGTATAGGATATTGAGCTGAATCCGACATTCCACCGGTAGCCAGTGGCATTGTTTTTCAGTATTGGGGTAATATGGGGAACTGTCGACGTTCGACTCATAATCCTGGCGGCAGTAATTAAGGTACCCTGTTTTCTACCGATGAGAGTACCTGGAAATCCATACAGTAACGCATTTTCACAGTCTAATCTGAAAGTGAAAAGTGCATTATTAAGTGCCTTGCAAGAATCATCTGTGATATAACGACGGTTTTTTTCCAGTATTGCGTAAATTGGAGTAACATGATTTTTGCATTTTGCATGAAATTTCAATATTTGCTTTGCCATTGAGGAAATCGATAAATATATTGACACAATAAAGGTTTATACGGATAATTTTATTCAAACACGACATATGGCAACATTAAATACTAATGTACTGTTGACCTTGACCGTGTCAAAATATACCATTTAAAATCAAAGTTCATCGGGCCTTTGATTTTAAATGGTATTTTTGACAGGGTTATTTTGCATATATAAGTTTATCGGGCCTTGTATATGCAAATAACTTGCCAGTTGGAGAATTCTGGACTATGTTTTAGCACATCATGACCTTATCTCAGGTGATAAGGGTAACCTGCCCAAGACCTACTTTAATTTTAAGCTGGGTGGTTCTGGGTCTATTCGTATTGATTGTGCCCATCCAATTTTCAGTGCTAAAATAAATCGTTTTCTTATAATCACAGAAAATAGACATGGTGACCTTTTTCAGGATTCAAAGGAGAATTTTTTTTTATGTAAAATAGGTCACCATGAAATATGCCCGGACCCTCCCTGGATGTTCTGTCTGGAGATTGTAGGCGTAACGGATACAATTTTTGCCTTGCCTGACTGTCTGGCCATGATATAAAGTTAGGAGATTTTAGGTCCAACGGCTACGTTTTGTCCCTGTTAACGGTGTCACGGAACCTAATATCAACATATCACGTATGCGTAATGAACATAAATTTTGTGATGGAGATAAAAAAATCAGATTCTGTAACACTAGGCAGAATAAAATGTCTAGGGGAATGAATAAATAGTCAGTGGTTTTTTGTTAACAAATAAATATAATTTATTCTTAAAACAACCCTAACATTACAATACACTAAATCAATACAATTACACAGTACAGCAACAGTATAACAGCAAATCAATATAATCACACAGCTTAATAAACAAAGTACACAGTATCTGGATGCCACCACTGTCACAGCGACAAGTTCTTTAAAATGTATAAGCCGGACGAACAGTTTACACAAATTCTCCCGGAGAATAACAGTCCTATGTAAAGCTCTTGTAACATTTCCGACAGTAAACTGAGGACCAAATACGATTCGTCTCAAATCCAGAAGAAAATCTGAAGAAAATCTGTAATTGTCGCATTTATCGTATATGGTTCCCAAAAAACTGACTTACACACTTCTGTGTCCGCTGCAATATTCTCTCACCTTTCTCTCGGCTTTAAAACACAGCCCCCTATTTATAACTTCTCGCCCCAAGCCGAAATTTTCCATTTCTCGAACAATCTAAAGAACCTAACATAATAAACACGCTCGAAGAACATACTAGAATAAAGAACGCTGTGTAAACGGAGCCTGCAACATCCGGCCAAGGCGAGGCCGCTACAACATGTGCTACGCGTAGCACACGAACCAAATTTTAAGAACGCATGAAGCACCCCTGCGCAAAACAAAGAAATACATGCAAGACCGCTGCACACAATAAAAAGGGCACCTGTAACAACGGACATCTGGACGGACGGGAGTTTCAGCTCATATTACTTTCAGTCAAGAGCTAAAAAAAAAAAACTTGGACAGAAACGTTCGAATGTCGTATCAAGCGCCATCTGGTGATTATCAAAATAAATATAAAGTGACTGCTCGTCAAGGTGAGACATTTTGATCAACGCGGTTTATCTCGGGACCTCAGAGGGGTCTGTGGTGACGAGTTTTCATTAAGATAATAATTAAGAGGATACTTAAGAGGGAACTCGTTTAATCGGAATCTAGCAAGTGCAAAATTCATTCAACTAACCTTGTGTATTAAACTGAATATATGTGATACACCCTGAATTTTCACCCTGAGTTGCCCAGATGTACAAAAAAAATTCAAGGATCCATTTGATATATTGTCGCAAGTTATAAAATGGTTTAAGTGTTGTATTGTGTCATCAAAACATTTTGTTTAGTTTGTTTAGTTTGCCTTCGCTTTATCAATAAATGATTATCTCCGAAATCACTATCTCCAAAATATGTTTGATGTTTAAAATACAGTGATCCAAATCATCTAGGACAATGACAACGAATACGAACAATAACAGGACTACCTGTACAAGTATTTTCTATATTATTAATTTTAGGAATAAATATCGCATATAATACAGACATGTCGTACGGAATGATGTACGGAGCTGTATCTTGTATGTGTGCGAGTCTGTATGCTGGCAAAAACTTTGTGTGCCTGAGAGAGAGAGAGAGAGAGAGAGAGAGAGAGAGAGAGAGAGAGAGAGAGAAGAGAAAAAAAAAGATAGAAGTTCTAGAGAGCATAGATTTGAGACATAAGGTTAGCAAATGCTTGACCCCTTAAGCTCACTTATTCGATGTATCCCCTTCAGTGCGGACAAATGCTGTCATCAACATGTTGTAAACAGATATTGAGATTAAATTTGCCTTCATATTAGGCCAAAGTAAAAAAAAGGTATGGTTCTCAGGCACTTTTTTTTTCAGAAAACAATGCGGGTGGGCGCTCTTTTATTTTAATTTTTTGGGTATGTTTCAATAAAAATGTCAAATGATAAGGGAAAAGCCTGAAAATAACAGTTTTATTTTGCTAAATAAGTAAAATCACTACAAAACAAAGGAAATTGTATGGTTTTATCTTCTTGAAGGACATGTCGGAGCGGCAGCAGCTCAAAATTGGAAAGTTTTTATTGAAAATCAAAATAAAAATTTGGGGGTTTAAAATTGATGCGGGCGGTGCCTGAGAACCATACCTTTAATTTTGTTTGGCCTTATACTGCTTACGACCAAAGGTTGACATTAGGTTCGTTTGAGCACTGGTTTGATTTCGTTGTTATTTCTGTTTATATGTTGTCGATCATTATTCTTCCTTCCGTGAGGGTGAAAATATGAATACTTGTGCATGCACTTACTTTTTTTCTACATATATGTCAGCGGACAAAGTGTTAAATTGGTAATCGCACTGCGAACGTTTTGTTGGTCCGTAAATAAGGTATAGTGGTTACTGGTTGGTAACCTGCTGGGACGATCTCAAGGTTTGGCATTAGACCGGATAAATTCTCAATGTGATTACGTTTATAAACAACATAAAAAAAACTGTATAGGGAGGGGTTATTGAAACGTAAATGATAATAAACATTCAGGTACAGGGGAAGGAACTATTTTAAATAATTTAGAATGGATAATATAAATTTGTACACTTATTAACGTGGTACAGTGACACATGGTGGCGGTATGAGGAGTTATATGCTATATAACGCCAAACTCTTATTGCTATATATAGCAGGTAGCGCTAACATCAGCTTTGACAAAATTTTAAAGTCGAGCGCCACTACATATGTATACAAGCGATCTCCTGCTTCTTCTTTTCGATAAGAGGCTACTCTGTTTTCCGTTGTATGACCTCAACTATTTCATTACACCTGATATAGTCAACTTATAATTACGTTTGTTAGTATAGCCTGGATAGATAAACATGGATTGTTCGAAATATTTTTTTAACATTTTGATCTGTAATAAAAATATTAATTATGAATCAGTTATCGATATTTATATTTGATGGTATCCTACAATCTGTATGATAATGAGACATTTAAGTGCATGATATTAATATAAAAGAAAAAAAATATTATGAAACTACGCTTAAATATCTATACATGTAACATATTATTACAAAGACAAAAAAAATTAACCGAAACAATAAACAGCCTCTGTTGCCAGTATGATAGACTTTAACCAATATTCAACCTAAGAAAACTGATTAACAGGTAACCAACCCGTACAGTAACCAACCCGTACAGTAACCAACCCGTACAGTAACGAAGCAAGAAGGTAGAACCACGTTTTATTGAATGATTGTCTGATAACCTTTAAATTATAGAAACGCGATTTTAGCGTAATAATATGTTTTCAAACGACCGGGCGATAATATCAAATACTGATACTTCATTAATAAGATAAGAAAAAATGTAATGAGCATTTTTATATAAAAATATTTAAGGACAGCAGCAGTATAAAGAAAACTGTTAACTGTTAAAATATGTTACATAAATGAACATTAAATACCGTGCACTCGGCAGAATCTCTTTGTTTTGCGATCATAAGGGTTTTTATTAAAACATTTGACATTTTATGCCAATCCCATGCATTGCAGAATATTTACAATGTATATTTATATATTCCATGGTACTTTTCACAATGAATATTTAAAATGTATATTTTAACCGTGGGGTCATTGTCCGTAAGTGGTGGTTCGGGGGGGGGGGCAATTATCGGCTTTGGGACAAATTAACTGGGGGAGGGGGGCGTAACTGTCTGAGAGGAGGTGGAGGGGTAAATTGTCCTGCTGTCTTTTAAATCATTGGAAACTCAATAGATGGCAGCACGAAACGAATCTTAAATTGTTAAAATATATTGTACTCAGAGCCTTCACAAAGGGTGATATTTAAAAATATGGCTTCCAAAATATGGCCGGCAAAATTGCTGGAGAGATGTTTGATACGGGAAACCCGTACAGTAACGCCAAATCGAAGTGTAGAAACAAGAACAGATGCGCATATATATATATATATATATATATATATATATATATATATATATATATATATATATATTTAATATGGCGTCAGCCTGGCTGACGCAAGGTCGTCTGGTTACTTATACCACCAGGTCGTCTGGTCACTTATAACGCCAAGTCGTCTGTCCACTTATACCGCCAGGGCGTCTGGTCACTTATACCGCCAGGGCGTCTGGTCACTTATACTACCAGGTCGTATAGTAACTTATACCACCAGGTCGTCTGGTCACCTATATCACCAGGTCGTCTGGTCACTTATAACGCTAAGAGCTAAACCATTATAATTTCGCCATGATAGACCGCCGACAGGTCCCATGTCAATTAGCGCTTACTTATCGTCTGTTGGCAATTTTTTTTTATTTAAACCTAATTTGATGTAGTGCCAAAACGTAAGTGGATGAATATGAGGTCCCTCTTTGACGATAGGTACATACTGGTAGATCTGTCAGGAGTTTTGAACATGTCAAGATATGTTAAAACATATCTTCCTGTTTGTTATGAACATTCTTTCTATTAACCCACATCATCAATCACTCAAAAGGCAAGGATGAATTATATGGTCAACATTTCTACAAACAGAGATGTTTGGCACAGTAGATCATCAAGATATTTGGTTCACACTTACCGGACTTGGAATTAGTATTCTTTTGACTTTGTTAACCAGTTGCCTCTTGTGTAAGATTGTTTTCCCTTCCTACACCTTGAGCGGGTGCCTTTAGTAACTATCTAAATGGAACAATCAAACATTATCCGAATCAACAAAACGAAATAAAAAGCTATCAATATACATACACATGTACATGTGTAGTTGGTTTCATGGCTGAGACGTTTTCTTTAAGACCCAACAGAGGGCGCGATTGTTTGAACGACTTGCCGTAACAAGGCTGATGTTATGTAGGGCCTTATCGTTCCTCTGACATGAGACCGTCTACGGCCACGGTACTGTCTGCCAGAGTGCCTATACATCCTTCAAAAAGGGGCGCACATAAAGGCTTAATGAAGATGCAATTTTTGTCATTTTTGAAAACGCCTCATGGCTTACAAAGTCATGTCAAGTCTCTTGGAATAAAACAGACCAATCGTTAGCTGTTTCAGTATACATTCCATTAATCATCATACCATGACCAAAAATAAAATCCGTTTTAACTCAGCATATTGGTAAATCCCTCTGGATGTTTGTTGAATTTCTGATAGCATGAATACAAGCATGGCTAACACGGGTTACTGGACGACAGCCAACTCGAAGCCATACAGGAAATGACTATTGACCACAGAGACGGATTTTCCGTTTGGGTTGTGAGTTCACATGTACCATTTTGAGTTTATTCATCATTCTTAGCCTTATGTTAAGATTAAGGGCTGTTTTCTTGATATCAATGCAAAATCATGGGAGATCACTATAATACATTTTCCCCGTATGGCTTGTATCACGACTCAAGTTAGGCTTGCCAGCCCAATGTGAATTCCTATGGAGTCTTGTATTCATCGCTAGATGTTATATATATTTGTTTTCCGCATTATTTCTGATGATTTAAAAGCTGGTTGATGACTTGTAATTATCATTATAACACTTATACCTTGTTTACCGCTTACGGTTATTGTAATTACCCTTAATTAAGACTAGGCGTCAGTTACAATATGGTTATTATCTGCAAATTGCTAATTGGTATATGGTAAATACAAACTTAACTTTTCATTTGTATGATTGTGCTGAATGCGATGAGAATTTATGATCGAGGAACCGGCACAGAACATGAGCGATATATCCGTGTATGGTGTAATATATAACCCGCTCGTGCAGTCATAGAGAGAAAGTGTTAGAGCAAAATGTTATCTAGATGTGAAGCCTTGTATCTTATGATCTCTAACTGTAATGTGGTTGAATACGAACCAAAGTATCTGTCATAGTGACAGGATATCTAAATTTGGCAGTTTGTCTTTAAATAAACATATCAGCACAAGTTTTAACATGACAAACACGAATCGATCAGGACAGTGAAAACCAGCCTGACGGCCACCCAGCTAATCCGACCACCGTACTGGGAACAGTTAAGCTTTTACTCTAGCTTGGTTTAAGAAATATCGAAATTAAGACCACGGACGAGACGTATACTTTGATAGGATACAGTTGAACATCGAGGTGGTCGGTATTTACAGGTTCAACCATAGAGTTACAGTCTTTATAACTCCAAAGTTCAACCAACAAGGATCTTAAAGATCAGCCTGTGAGGGTCATGCCCAGTACCTCGTAATTACAGCTAAATATCATTTATCTACTTCGAACTGTCATGTTTTTGTACCATTTTACAAGATTTCTTGCGTAAAAAAAAATATTCTAAAAATGAAACTTGAAAAAAAAAATAAACTAGGCACATCTGAAACATGTTTATTAGGTGTATTGAATGTATGCTTAAAATTTACCTTTTATATCCCAAAGAATACAATGAGAAAAATTAGTAAATACAAATCCCTACTAAAGCCTAGTTTCCAACTAGGCCAGAGCCTAGTTTCCAACTAGGCCAAAACTAGGTTCATCTGTAGTAAGTATATGTATCAAAGCGGGCATTTCAGCTGTTGCTGAGCCAAATGTTGACAATCATTATACTCATTGACCAGTTGGTGTCCGTAATCATAGCTAAGGTTTTGGTCCCGGACCAGTATTAAATGATTCACAGAAGAAAATGCGAAAGCCATCGTGCAGGCTGCGACGGTCTGACCACAGACAAGAATCTTCGGTAATGTTGCCCTTTACTATGTTACTATGTTAAAGTTTCCTCTCAAACATGCCCGGCCATGTTACTCAGATCACGCAATGGAAGAAAAAAGTCGCATAAGTGAAAAGAGGTTTCCGCCATTTTGAGTTTTGAATATATAATATTAGGAGATAAATAACTGGAACCATAAAATGTGGTCATTATTAAAAGATGACTGTTAACCAGAGATAGATGCTAGGGAACATTTTACTATTATATATATATATATATATATATATATATATATATATATAATAATTTGGTTTGCTATTGTTTATTGATATCCGTTTTTACACGAGGCTCTGCAGGAATAATCACGCAAGCTTAAATTTTACCATTATGGTTTCACCTTCGAAAACACATATATTATTTTTATATTTCTGTCAAGTCCCACTTGAAATCAAAGTAGTCCTCTCCGTTTTGATACATTTTCTGAGAGATATCACTACTATGAATTACTTACCGTTAACATTGGCCAACTCATTCCGACAAATTTTAAATAAAAAAAATAAAATCAATAATAATAATAATAGTAATAATAATAATAATAATAATAATAATAATAATAATAATATTTTTATACGTATGATTATGATTATAATTACATGTATAATTGTAATTATAACAAAAATAACATTTAATATAGGTTCAAGGAAATTTTATCATATACTGGCTCGCACGGGTTACTGGATGGCAGCCAACTTGTAAGCCATACAGGAAATGACTCGTGACCACAGAGACGGATTTTCCGCTTTAGTTTGTATCATTTTCAGTTTATTCATCATTCTAGCCTAATGTTAAGATTAAGGGCTGTTTTCTAGATATCAATGCAAAATGATGGATGACCACTGCAATTCGTTATCCCTTGATTAAGACTAGCCGTTAATATATATGGTTATTTTCTGCAAATTGCTAATTGGTTAATTGTTAATACATACTTAACTTTTCATTTGTATGTTTGTGCTTTATGCGATGAACATTCATGATCGAGGAACCGGCACAGAACATGAGCGATATATCCGTGTATGGTGTGATATACAACACGCTCGTGCAGTCACATAGAGGACATCTTAGAACAAGCCACCCAGCTAATCCGACCACCATACTGGGAACAGTTAAGGTTATTACTCTGTCTGGGTTTAAGAGTAGAGTCAGAAATCGAAATTAAGACAAAGAACGACACGTGAACCTTGATAGGATACAGTTGAACATCGAGGTGGTCTGTATTTACAGGTTCAACCATAGAGTTACAGTCATTATAACTCCATAGTTCAATCGAAAATTATCTTGAAGATCAGCTTAGTTTGTCAGAACTTTTAATATCCTCTGTGGGTGGTACACCCTGTGCCTCGTGATTAAGGCTTAATACTATCCATCTACATGGATCTGTCATGTTATTGTACCATTTTACAAGAGGCATTGCTTATAAAGAAATTTTAAACTAGGCAAAACTGGAACTTGTTTATTATGAGCATTAAATGTATGCTTAAGATTTACTTTTCATATCCCGAAGAATAAATTGAGAAAAAAATAATAAATACAAATCCCTAGTAAATTCTAGTTTCCAACTAGGCCACGCTAGGTTTATTCGAGTAGATAAATGTATCAAAGCGTTCTTCTAAGCTGTTGACGAGTCAAATTAAGAAAATCATTATATTCAATTGATCTGTTGGTATCCTTAATTATAGCTGAGGTTTGGTCAGAGCCAGTGTTTAAAGATTCACAGAAGAAAATGAGAAAGCCATCTTGAAGACCGCGACGGTCTGATCACCAATTAGAACCTTCGGTAATGTTGCCCTGTACTATAAACAAAAGTTTCTTTTCAAAACATGACCAGCAATATTACTCAGGTCACGTTATGGATGAGGAAAGTGACATAAATGACAAAGAGATTAATAGTCGGGACAATAAAATATGGTCATTATTAGCAGGTGAATGAAAGTTAACCAGAGAAAGTAACTGAGAAAGATTTTACCATTAAAGATATATATATATATATATATATATATATATATATATATATATATATATATATATAATTATACAAAATGAAGACGAGTCAAGTATTTTCAGACATTTTACTACTACGTAGTTTCGTGCAAGATGTTGCTGCACTCGTCAGGTAATGCTGTCTGGCTGAGATGGACTAGCATAGATATGCGACCTTGAATGTATATATGTTACTGGCCTGCTGTGTCACTTGTAACCAAGACTGCTGAGTGTAAATGTGCGCCCTGGGGCAAAGATATACCAGGATCAGATAACGAGAGTCGGGATACGGGGGGGCTGGGGTCAGAGGTCGCTCTGTGAGGGGGGGGGGGGGGCTGTACTGAGAACAGTAAGTGACAGTGCTTAAAGACGGCTATATGTGTATAAACATGGGGCTCTTCATGTGTTTTCTTGCGGCTGTTATGAAAGAAAGGAGAGAGAGAAAAAGAAATGGGAGTATCCTATAAACTAAAATCTATGTTATGAAATACTTAAGGAGGAATTTGTTCGCATGTCTACAGGAGGTGACGAGTTCGTTCCGTTTATTCAGGGTGGCCAAATGGGGGTTGCAAATGATATAGTATTTTTCCCATAAGCATAGGTTACATCTGTTGGTAGCGCTGTTATAAGCCTTTGCCTGTTTCAGTATTTTCCATGTGATACTGTAGTCTTCACCTTTGTCTTTCAACTGCCATATATATTTGCTAAGTTCTGTGTTAAATTTCTTAGATTTGTTCATGAAGGATGATTTGTGATTTGCATATCGTGACTTGAATGAATTTTCTGTTAATCCTATGTAGCTTTGTTTCGGCTCACTTTCGGCTGTTACGGTCGCTTGGTATACAATTGATTCTTTCAAGCAGTGGCCGGACATGGGGCATTCCGTTGGTATTCTGCAGTTGCATTTAGTGGGATTTGGAGCATTTCCATTCCTTGAGAGTTTTATCTTGTTATGTCCATCAATATATTGTTTCATATTAGGCATGCAACTATAACTCAATTTAATAGTATTTCTGTTGAATATTTTGTGCAATTTATGTTCTTTGGTGAATTCTTCATTCACAATTTTCAGGAAAAATTTACCAATTTTAGTGTTTACGTTTTTGCTGTACGGTGGGTTGTACCATATGGTATCTCGACGTCGTTTTCTCTTTTGGTTGCAAGCTGCGGGTTCCGATGTTGAGGTATATTTTAATTGGTAGTTGTATCCGCTTTTTTTAAGCGCTTCCTGGTATATGGGTGCTGCCTGGTTGAATGATTCGGCGTCTGAGGATATTTGGGAAAGACGTTTGTTGACCGAATCGGGTATATTTTTGGTTATTACAGGTGGGTGGTTGGATTTGCTGTTGACATATAATGGCGTATTGTTTGGTTTCGTAAACGGTTTGTGTTTACCACGCTGTAGGTCCAAAGTTATGTCTAGGAAGTCAACGGTCTTTTTGTTAACCTCAATTGTAATTTTTAGGCCATGCGTTTTGAATATTTTGCATAGGTCTTTCTTTATGGCTTCTACCTTTTTGGGGGTTTCCTTTGTGATTCCTAGCCCATCATCCCTGTACAATCCAAATAGGTTTCCGTGTTTATTTGTGATGAGATGGAGGAGGAAGGAGCCCACAAGTTCACATGTTTCGGCACCATCGTAGCTACCCATGGTGACATCAAAGTTGGATTCTGGTGTTTTTACTCCATGGTTCTCCGGCGTTAAAGAGGAACGACTTTTTAGAGTGGGTTATCATTTCTCTTTCCTCAGTTGTGATGCTATCGTAGGTGGAGGCGAAGTCCAGTGCTTTGTTCAGGAGATCTAATTTGATTGATGGATAAAAATCAACTACATCAAAGGAAATGAATGAATATTGTTCTTTGTTCGCAATTTTGTTGAACCATGATATCACTTCAGTTGTGTTTTTCCACTGGTTTAAGCTGAGGCTTGTCAAGATCTTTCTGTTTATTCTGTCCAATATTTGTTTGCTGATTTTTCCTATTTCTGATTTGGCTTGGTTGATGAGCCGGCAGGTAGGGTTGTTATTGAAGTTTGGTTTATGGTCTTTCAAGGTAATGAACGCTTCTCTGTGGGCTGTCGTATTTATCCTGTCATCCAGGCCTAGTTTTCTTGTGATGTGTTTCGCCTCGCGTTATTTTGATGATACAGCTTCTGAGCTTACTTTTTTGTATGTTTTTGTAATGCTTTTGTGTAAGAGATCCTTGTAAGCATCTGAGTCCATTTTATAGAAGTTTGTGGTCTTGTCCGCCGGAATAATCAGATTTTGGGAGCTCTTGATTTTCTTACGTATGTCTGAGGACAGTTGTTTCTGGAAGTGGCAGTTTGTATCTCGGAACTTGATGTTCTCAATCATTTTAACTAATTTGTTTTCAAAACTTATCATTTCAGGGATCTGTGGTGGTGTTTTCTTAGAGCAAAATCCAAATGTTACCTTGTCTTGTGTCCTCATATCAGGGTTGAGGTAGAAGAACGCTTTCCATCTCATTCTTCTGCACAGGTGTTCTGTCTTCTCTATAAGCTTTCTATTGTAGTCCGTCTCCGATGGTAATGGAATGTTCTTCGTAGAATACTCGAGACGTTTTGACTCCATGTCGGTAGTTTTATGCAGAGAGTGCTCTACTTATTTTTTAAGGAGCATATATGAATAGATCTGCAGGTTTACTGCAAGCAACAACTACTAGAGTGCTCTATGGCATTTCACCAGAGCTTTATAATTATACAAAATGAAGACGAGTCAAGTATTTTCAGACATTTTACTACTACGTAGTTTCGTGCAAGATGTTGCTGCACTCGTCAGGTAATGCTGTCTGGCTGAGATGGACTAGCATAGATATGCGACCTTGAATGTATATATGTTACTGGCCTGCTGTGTCACTTGTAACCAAGACTGCTGAGTGTAAATGTGCGCCCTGGGGCAAAGATATACCAGGATCAGATAACGAGAGTCGGGATACGGGGGGGCTGGGGTCAGAGGTCGCTCTGTGAGGGGGGGGGGGGCTGTACTGAGAACAGTAAGTGACAGTGCTTAAAGACGGCTATATGTGTATAAACATGGGGCTCTTCATGTGTTTTCTTGCGGCTGTTATGAAAGAAAGGAGAGAGAGAAAAAGAAATGGGAGTATCCTATATACTAAAATCTATGTTATGAAATTCTTAAGGAGGAATTTGTTCGCATGTCTACAGGAGGTGACGAGTTCGTTCCGTTTATTCAGGGTGGCCAAATGGGGGTTGCAAATGATATAGTATTTTTCCCATAAGCATAGGTTACATCTGTTGGTAGCGCTGTTATAAGCCTTTGCCTGTTTCAGTATTTTCCATGTGATACTGTAGTCTTCACCTTTGTCTTTCAACTGCCATATATATTTGCTAAGTTCTGTGTTAAATTTCTTAGATTTGTTCATGAAGGATGATTTGTGATTTGCATATCGTGACTTGAATGAATTTTCTGTTAATCCTATGTAGCTTTGTTTCGGCTCACTTTCGGCTGTTACGGTCGCTTGGTATACAATTGATTCTTTCAAGCAGTGGCCGGACATGGGGCATTCCGTTGGTATTCTGCAGTTGCATTTAGTGGGATTTGGAGCATTTCCATTCCTTGAGAGTTTTATCTTGTTATGTCCATCAATATATTGTTTCATATTAGGCATGCAACTATAACTCAATTTAATGGTATTTCTGTTGAATATTTTGTGCAATTTATGTTCTTTGGTGAATTCTTCATTCACAATTTTCAGGAAAAATTTACCAATTTTAGTGTTTACGTTTTTGCTGTACGGTGGGTTGTACCATATGGTATCTCGACGTCGTTTTCTCTTTTTGTTGCAAGCTGCGGGTTCCGATGTTGAGGTATATTTTAATTGGTAGTTGTATCCGCTTTTTTTAAGCGCTTCCTGGTATATGGGTGCTGCCTGGTTGAATGATTCGGCGTCTGAGGATATTTGGGAAAGACGTTTGTTGACCGAATCGGGTATATTTTTGGTTATTACAGGTGGGTGGTTGGATTTGCTGTTGACATATAATGGCGTATTGTTTGGTTTCGTAAACGGTTTGTGTTTACCACGCTGTAGGTCCAAAGTTATGTCTAGGAAGCAACGGTCTTTTTGTTAACCTCAATTGTAATTTTTAGGCCATGCGTTTTGAATATTTTGCATAGGTCTTTCTTTATGGCTTCTACCTTTTTGGGGGTTTCCTTTGTGATTCCTAGCCCATCATCCCTGTACAATCCAAATAGGTTTCCGTGTTTATTTGTGATGAGATGGAGGAGGAAGGAGCCCACAAGTTCACATGTTTCGGCACCATCGTAGCTACCCATGGTGACATCAAAGTTGGATTCTGGTGTTTTTTTACTCCATGGTTCTCCGGCGTTAAAGAGGAACGACTTTTTAGAGTGGGTTATTATTTCTCTTTCCTCAGTTGTGATGCTATCGTAGGTGGAGGCGAAGTCCAGTGCTTTGTCTTGACAAATTTATTTGGTTTAAAAGCTCTTCATCCCGAGCACCAACTATATCCGTATTACTGGATGTGACGCCTACCTGGTTAGAACAGATGTTAAGCTCGATATTCCCTTGGGTACCTATTACTTCCCTGATCAAATGTACAGAAGCTAAGCGTGTTCTCGGTTGTACCCACACATCCTTGTTGCCAAAATTGATCACTTGAACTCTGAGTGGTCTCTCTGCCAAATAGGGGCACTTCGGCTAAGTTGCTGGCAGGGTGCCAGATGCTGGGGTGGGCCCAAACACTGTGCTGGGCTGAGCTACGGGTCAGTATGTCCCCATACATACATGAAGCAGCCCTGTAGTGTGTCTGTTGCATGCTGTCCTTTGTTGTTGTTTTACTTACTGTTATAATAAAATGGGGAGGGTCTGCTAAAGGTATGCAAAAGAAAAAAAACTATCTCTCTTTTAGGAATTTCTGGTGACACTTGTGCATATCAGAAGAGGCTATGATGGTGAACATTTCATTTTCTGGCTTTCCATTTTTGTTTATCCCAAGCTCATGTTGCAGGGTTTTCATCATCTAATTGAACTTTCTTGCCTAAGTGTTAAAACCCCCAAATGTAAAGGTTTATCTACCTGTATATTTTTACCTAACAAACAGGGCTTAGCAAGGTTCATCATTATCTACACAGAATTAAGAGTAGAAAATCCATTTGGACCAATGACATAGAGAGGTACTTTGTCCAATTATAAACAAGTACATTCCAAATGCTTGCTTGGATTATGCTAAGCTTCATCTTTGTTTCTAAACTTTATCCTGGGTCTATGATGCTGCCATTGTGAAACAGAACAGGTCCCTGTAGTGTTTATAGCCTAGGGATGAAATAATGGCAGTTTGAGAATTCAACATTTGGCCTTTGCTACTGCCCAGGAGAGCCACGCTCAATATGCCTGTTTTCAGTCTTGGGGAAAACACTGGGATAAAAGCCATCAAAACTTGAAGAAAGTTGCCTGTGTATGCATAATATATGTTGAACGTGCCATAAGACAAATCAAAACTTAAGATATAGTCAGGGATTATCCCAATAAAAATGAGATATTTGTCAGTAAAACTCACTCTTGTGGCAGGGCTGTGCGTTTATATCAGGGCTTGGCATAAATTGAAATATGCATTGAATATGAGATAGAATGCATTATGAACTGGGCCAATTATTACATTTTTCAATGTCACCAGTAAAGGTTCTGAGCAAATGAATTTCATAAAAGTTAATTAACTTGTACAATATTTAATTCCAGAACACTTCATTAAAGGTTACATTAACAACATGTTTTCCTTTATTTATGAATCCCACGAAAGAACAGTTGTGAATTCCTGTGCATGCTATTTGTGCTTGTACCTGGGTGTAGTCAGTGTGTTTCTTGTTAAGGATAAGTTTTCCATCTTCATCTTCGAATATTATTGACATGCTGTCCTACTCTGTGCAATTATTATTCCCCTATCTCTCAAATGTTTGAAGCTCCTTTACAGACTTAATACTGAATATAGTATCCATAACTATATGCTGCAATAGACAATGTGCGTGCTGACCTATATACACAGTACATACACACAGCAGTGCCCTGGTCAAGCAGGGCCGTGTTTGGGCCCACCCCTGTGCCTGGCAGCTGGCCAACAGCTTAGCCGAAATTGCCCTATTCCCATAAGAATGTGCAACATCTACATTGCCTGGTAATGATTCTGCAAGAGGCTCAAGTATAACAGCATTATTTCCTGGAGGACCTGTGACCGATATGAAGCTTATGGGAAAAATACTATATCATTTGCAACCCCCATTTGGCCACCCTGAATAAACGGAACGAACTCGTCACCTCCTGTAGACATGCGAACAAATTCCTCCTTAAGAATTTCATAACATAGATTTTAGTTTATAGGATACTCCCATTTCTTTTTCTCTCTCTCCTTTCTTTCATAACAGCCGCAAGAAAACACATGAAGAGCCCCATGTTTATACACATATAGCCGTCTTTAAGCACTGTCACTTACTGTTCTCAGTACAGCCCCCCCCCCCCTCACAGAGCGACCTCTGACCCCAGCCCCCCCGTATCCCGACTCTCGTTATCTGATCCTGGTATATCTTTGCCCCAGGGCGCACATTTACACTCAGCAGTCTTGGTTACAAGTGACACAGCAGGCCAGTAACATATATACATTCAAGGTCGCATATCTATGCTAGTCCATCTCAGCCAGACAGCATTACCTGACGAGTGCAGCAACATCTTGCACGAAACTACGTAGTAGTAAAATGTCTGAAAATACTTGACTCGTCTTCATTTTGTATAATTATAAAGCTCTGGTGAAATGCCATAGAGCACTCTAGTAGTTGTTGCTTGCAGTAAACCTGCAGATCTATTCATATTTATATATATATATATATATATATATATATATATATATATATATATATATAAAGTAGGAAGGGTTACCCACCCTTGTAAGGTGGCCTATGGCCTACAGACTAGGCCAGAGCGATATAACCCTAAAAAAAAAACAACACTGTAAATTCACTACAGGGATGCCTACCCAATCATCAGGTGAATGTTGTTAGAACTCATACGACGCCATTCTAACAATTACCAACATTCTACAGTGTCGTTTTCCTTCAGTGATATATATATATATATATATATATATATATATATATATATATATATATATATATATATATTATATATATATATATAGATCATTTGCATCATTTTCATTTAGCATCATTGGATCCTAGATAATAAATAATGAGATAATATGCCCGTTTCTTGTACTGACTTTTCCTAATGCGGGTTTGTTCATGCAATCAGAATAGAATTACTTATTCCTCATACACATCGTCATACGACATCTTTAATACACAGCTACCTGCCTTTTATCTTATCAACAATTATTTACTTATTTGTTACACACCATCACGGTTTATCTATTAATTATTTGAAATTAGCCAAATCATTTTCATCATTATTATAATGTAGATGGAGCATCAAGGCTTCCATTCGTCATATAGGCCTTGATTAACGAGGTCAGTTTTCCTTGATACACAATTATCCCTGAAGTCATATATATATATATATATATATATATATATATATATACAAAATGGGCAGATTAATTCATATATTTTTTTTTATATTATTATATATCTGTATATTTCTGTTGTACAGCTGACTTGGAATCAGCCAGTGGTCATTTGGTCATTTGCATCATTTTCATTTAGCATCATTGAATCCTAGATAATAAATAATGAGATAATATGCCCGTTTCTTGTACTGACTTTTCCTAATGCGTTTTTGTTCATGCAATCAGAATATAATTACTTGTTCCTCATACACATCGTCATACGACATCTTTAATACACAGCTACCTGCATTTTATCTTATCAACAATTATTTACTTATTTGATACACACCATCACGGTTTATCTATTAATTATTTGAAATTAGCCAAATCATTTTCATCATTATTATAATGTAGATGGAGCACCAAGGCTTCCATTCGTCATATAGGCCTTGATTAACGAGGTCAGTTTTCCTTGATACACAATTATCCCTGAAGTCAAATATATATATATATATATATATATATATATATACACACAAAATGGGCAGATTAATTCATATATTTTTTTTATATTATTATATATCTGTATATTTCTGTTGTACAGCTGACTTGGAATCAGCCAGTGGTCATTTGGACATGATATGTAAGTTGGTATGGGTAAGGTCTTTACACGGTATAATTCTTCCTTATATTTTAATAACTGTAAATTATTCACATAAACGTTTTGTCTATGAGCGGGTTCACGGTAAGGAGTGATCAGCAAGCAGTTCTAATTTTGTTTGCTATTGTTTATTGATATCCGTTTTTACACGAGGCTCTGCAGGAATAATCACGCAAGCTTAAATTTTACCATTATGGTTTCA
This sequence comes from Sipunculus nudus, assembly GCA_026874595.1. NCBI lineage: Eukaryota > Metazoa > Annelida > Sipuncula > Golfingiida > Sipunculidae > Sipunculus > Sipunculus nudus. Next base: position 3,678,636 of record CM049317.1, read on the forward strand.
CCTTCGAAAACACATATATTATTTTTATATTTCTGTCAAGTCCCACTTGAAATCAAAGTAGTCCTCTCCGTTTTGATACATTTTTTGAGAGATGTCACTACCATGAATCACTCACCGTTAACAATGGCCCACTAATTCCAAACAATTTTAATAAAAAAATTAAAATCAATAATAATAATAATAATAATAATAATAATAATAATATTTAACGTAGAGTATGATTATTATTACATGTATAATTGTATTTATGGAAGGTATAATTGGAATGCGGTCCCATTATACAGGTATAATGTAATGCACCTTGACACGCTGATCACCGTTGTACACTGGGAAGGTTCGCGGGGGGGGGGGGGTAATTAGTATTCATGCACACGCGTTCAACCGTGTCGGCATGTGTCGTTAGTCGGCCACGCTGGTCATTTTCAGTGTGGGTGGTGGCGGGGGCCACACGTTTAATTTTTTTTTTAAGTTTAGTTAAGTTAGGTAAGAGATGTCGGGGCGTCGCTGCAAAACATGTGGAGAAAGCCACGAACCACCTCGTGGCAAGAAGTGTTTATATATTGGAAAGGAGTCACCACAATTACTTGCACAGACTAGCCAAGATAAGACTTCACAGTTATCCCCGCCACCACCAGCGAAACCAGCGAGAGGTACTGTAGAGTATGTTGAGTACCTAAAACTGCTGATTGAGAAGGAAGAAGCAAAAAGAAGTGAGGCACGCATAATGCAAGAGACAGAGTTGCTGGAAAAGAAACTTGCCACCCTGAGAGCAACTGGTTCTTCCCCTTCGCCTGTTTATGAACCACAGGGCGCGTTGGGCACGGTGCCCGCCAGAGCGGAAGGTGCCCCGCAAGAACTACATCCTCTCCAGAAGCTCGACTCGCTTCTCCAGGCAGCGCAATCAAATGTACAGTCAAGGGACCAGACGGCTGCTGGTAAGCACGGTCTTTTCGCTAATAATCCTCCTCCCGTTTTAAAACCAGAAGTAATAAGGCCTAAAGACATGTTAGGGGAGGAAAAACCCTTCGACAGATTGACTTTTAGGGAATATATTCACAGCTCATTGAGAATTCTGTCAAAAAAAAATAATGGAGGGACACAATAATACATTAGGTTATGTGCAACACTTGTGTTTTGTGGCCGGCAAGGCATGCGCTAATATCTACACGACTGAGGCCCTCTTGAAATATGACAATGGGGTACACGATAAAGTTTCCGCTGGAGAGATGAATTATGGGGGTTCTGATACAGAGTTATGTAATACCTTCCTGGGAACAGAGGGCACAATTGCTATGGCTAGGTCGAACAGGCGTAGAGAGAACTATAGGCCCCGTCAGGAGGAACCGGGGGTAGATTCGTCAACAAAGATTTGGTTGCGATACAATTTTCGTCGCTGTAATAACGGTCGGTCATGCAACCGTGAGCACGCATGTTACTTTGATGAATCTAAGGACCACAAAGCTAGGGAGTGCACCAATGTAAAGAAAGATGGTGCCGAGGTAAGGCCTAGTAGTCAGCCTAAACACTAGGATATAGTGGGGAGTCGTTCGGATAACTTGATTGTTCAGTTAGAACAAAAACCCGCTGGAAATGATAAGATAAAATATCAATCGTTGGCGTCGAATATCCCAAGGGATAGTTATACAATCGCCGGGGTTTATTCTCCCCTGAAACCGCAAGCATGGTACAATGAACTGTATAAACAGGGAACGGTAGACCCCGATGCTGAATTCTTGTGGGACGGCGTTTGTAATGGGTTTAAAATAGTGGATAATTCTAAGGAAATTCCATCTTACCATTGTTACAATTATAAATCTGCCACAACCTCCGACATAAAATCTCGCATGGACGATTTGTTACGAGAAGAGATACGAGAGGGCAAATTTTCCCGAAGCTGGGAAACTCCACACTGTGTGCATGCGATCGGTTGTATTGAAAAAGACGGTGGTGGGATTAGGCCTATAACGGATTGTAGCAGGCCGCGAGGTAGGTCTATTAATTCTTATATGGAGGTCCCATCATTTCGTTATTGTTCTTTAGACGATGTGGTGAAACTCATGTCGCCGGGGTGTTATTTCAGTGTTGTGGATATCGCTAAGGCTTATAGGTGTGTGCCTATTTACCTAAACCACAGGAAATATCAAGGTATATCCTGGCAGTTCGCTAATGAATTAGAGGGACCAGAGTTTTATACGGACAACTTTCTGTGCTTTGGACTCAAATGTGCTCCTTTCATTTTCACAAGAATATCCAATTTTATCGTTAGAGCAATGCTCAACAAGGGATACCATAAATTAATTATCTTGACGATTTCCTTGTTATCGCCGACGGTTATGAGAAGTGTAGACAGGGCCAGTTGTGCCTTATAAGGCTTTTAAGAACTTTAGGTTTTGGCATATCATGGAAAAAGGTACAATCGCCCACCACTTGTGTAAAATTTTTGGGTATATTGGTGGACGGTGTGCATATGGAATTAAAATTAACATTTAATATAGAGTCAAGGAAATTTAACAATGTACCGCATGCATTGTTTTTCCTTGGTCATATTTTTATTAATGATTTCGTGGTAACAGAACGATTCTCTTGTCCTAGAACAGTAAATTATAATTATAAAAAACACACACACTTATATGTAAAGTTATATATTATAATTTTCTCGACAAACCATACATGATAAGCCTGTCAACAAGTAGTGATGGCATTCGGTCTGGATCGTTGTATATATCCTTCGTGTTGTGTTCTTTCAATGTTGGACATATCTTAATATAAAACAGTGTAAGCTCGTGATGTGGCTGTCGCACATGATTACAAGTCAGAGGGTCCTAAGAAGCCTCGAGTTTCAAGGCCTGGGTTTCTGAGTATTAGGGTGACGCCATGATCACATGATAGGACCCGATGACCCGCAGCGCGTGTTGAGCTTTAGATAAACTTGATATAGTTAATCATGCTTGACTCATCATGTATCTCAGTGTTCTTGTTGTTGTAAAAACGTGTCTGGGAGTTGTGGTTTTGTAGTTTCCAGCAGAAAATGAAAGAAGATTCACAAGCTGATTTTATCCACAAAAAATACCACAAAAACAACAACAACCAAAAAAACACGTTGCCAGGAGCAACAACAAAATTAAAACATACAGTATATTTAACAGATAACATCAGCAGGCACGCCCATGGAATAAAATGAAAATAAGAAAAGAAACAAAACAACACAGTAAAATGAATTATTGTGATTAATATTTTTGCATAAATAAAAATGAAACTACATTGCTCCTGAGGCCAGTATAATTATATTTTTTATATTTCAGATAAAATTCGGTAATTTTTTTTCTACGATTTAGTCTGGGGTAGTGGCGTCAAACTGACGTCAGAAGTAAAGCAACATATATTGTGGAGAGTTTCTAAAATCAATTATTCAAGTTTTTTAAGGGAGCTATTCACATACCAGGCATCTTTAATATTATAGAAATGTAAGACTTCCTCCCCAAAATATTATGGTATCTGCAAAAAACAATCCTTCAAACCGTTCGCAACCTGATGGACACGAATTCGAATAAGCTTGAGTCAGGCGCGTTCAGTGGTTCAAAATATCAACATGTCGGATATCCCTGACCAATCAAGATTTCCAAGCATCAAACCAGTGTTTCTTCTTTCGTGTTCCCTTTCCTTGTTTGGGAGTCTTCTCGCATGGAAACGATCGTATTTATTAATGTCCAGACTTGTTGTTGAGTGTGTACTCACCAAAAACTATAACAACGTATAAAACAGGTAAATCTGAGATAATAACTCCTTGTGCCGGGATGATTCTGCTTGAACACCTTTGAATTCAACCACAATGAATTAATAGTAATAGTTAATACATATATTACAGCAAATGACTATGTAATTTTAATCCAAATAATAGATATTAAATGTGAGCTCCCATGATTGTTGATTGACAGAAGATTCATTCGAGTACAAGGGTCGTAAATTCATATTTGTTTAAATCTGACAATGAGATGTGCCTGTCAGTCACAGACGACTTGATAACCGATATTTGATAATTGTAAGGAAATGTCAGGTCTATATATTCTGGTTTCTAACAGGTTTTATACACAGTCGTGCTCTTGGAGATACAGTGACGCCATCTCGGGGAATGAAGAAGACAGTGTGTGTGGTATGCACTAACGGTATCTCCGGGATGTACCGATGGATCTTAACAAGGAAGAGCGCTGACATCTGAAGCACGCTGAGCTTAGTGCAAGACCCATCTATGATAATTTATATCAATATGTCAAAAACCCTCATCAGCAAGTTTAAACTGTAACTCAATTATAGAATGTGTTTACAATGTTAAACGCGATAATAATAATGATGATGATGATAATAATAATAATAATAATGATCATAATAATAATAATTGTAATAATAATAATAACAAATTTATAAATACATAAATAAGTGAAAGATTTATTAATTTTTTCCTGCGAATACGTCTATCTGATCCTTTTCGAAAAGCATAAATGAGGATATTTCACCTTGTAAAATAAAGCATGCTGATAAATGCCGTTAGTGTTATCACGTGTTTACATTTGTTATTACCTTGAACGTGTATCACGAAACCTCGGTGGAGCCACGAACCAATTTTCTTAATTTCAAAACATTGATAAAAATCTGGACAGTCAAGGGTTATAGAAAGCGTCCTCCAATTTAAAATGGTAATACAGTAAACTTATTGGGTTGATGACATCGCACTAGGACTCCCGGGTGGCTAACAGCGCTGTACTTCCCGTGTATAATGTAACATGCTGCATACAGTAACATATAGAAAACATTATGACAAAACACAGATCATATAGGAAATGTAATCATATATTTGTTTACATTAAACAGTAAAGGGGTCAGGTGTATACAGGAAAGCGATCATGTGCGTTTCTATGGTTATACGTCCAGGCCAAAGGGAGCTAGTAACATCTGTGGCTAAATGGAAAGCTCCCATGACCCGGATGTACAACTTTTATTACGTGTACATAATCTTTGTTTTAGATGGTGAGTTACTTATCACAGCTTATGTGATGGCATGATGATAACGGTTTGTGTGATTAATTACATAGCATGTCACCAGGATGTTAACTATACATAACATCTGAATCCCCACGAACCATATGACTGGTGGTATGACGCTCATGTACACGGACTGTACCTGGCCGCAAAGAAATATGATACTTCGGATTTGTATATGCTTAGCGTTTCTCTGGCTTCTAAAGGCATATGGCATGCAAGAGGGTAAGTCTTTTATATTTATTCATTTTTTGTTATGTTTATATTTACTCTTTATATCTTTATTTTACTTACAAATTAAATAAGAACGCCAGGACATAAACAGAATACTATCGCACAAAACATTAAAATAAAATATAGAAACAGATTATATACATGTACATGAACGCTATTGTCTTTATATAAACATTTCCTGTTCTGGATTCCTAAGCTATCAGAATTTACGTGTAACCCAACATTTATTAGATTATAAATGCCTATTAACATATAATCTTATATGTATTATAGTTTAAATTTTGAGAAATGGTATTTGGTGAGCAGTACTGCATATAGCTTGTCTATGTTGGTCTCCGTGTAGTTTTCAGTTTTTGGAGTAAAAGCATATAAACAGTTAAATACTAAATATTCATAGAAACAGCATATACATTGAAACAATTATGTGCATCCGTTGCATTGAGACACTTAAGTACTACATTACCATAGAAACCGTTACGTACTACATACTAGTAGATAAAATAACCGTGAAGCCTTTCGTATGCATAAAAACAGTTAAGCACTACATTGGCATAGAAACCATCAAGGACTAAATATGCATAGAGATGATAAAATACTTCACATGTATAGAAACAATCAAGCACTAAATTTTCATAGAAACAGTGAATCACTACATTTGAAAATGCACGGTCAAGTAATGCATATGCATATAGCCATTTAAGTACTACAGTCTATTCTGTCGGATACGGGTCTAGTTACAATGGGAGGATTAGGAATAAGCAAATAGTCATAGTTTTATGTTATATATATATATATATATATTTATATATATATATATATATATATATATATATATATATATATATATATATAGTGATTATTTACGTAAATGTTCAGTTACACATAACACGTGTTTTCATTCCTTTGCAATCTTCAAATATGATCTGTCAACGGTTGATGCAGGTGGAAATTTACGGGTATCAGGATTATGCCTGCATTTCCGAAATTATTTTAGATCTTTTTTCGGCCTTTGTGACTTCGGGAATGTTATTATTTGAACGCATTACATAATTACATAACTGCATTAACCGTTGACGGATCACATCTGAAGATTGCAAATGCATAAAAATACGCGTTATTATGTAATTAAACACTTTCGTAAAAATCACAATGTACCAGCTCTTAGCATCCCGTTATAAAGCACTATTGGATTCGTTCTGCCAACATATATATTATGGGTATATATATATATGTGTGTGTGTATATGTATAGAGTTTAAAGTGTCGGTCATACATGTTTTTTTTTAATATTGTAATGTTTTAACAGTAAAATGTAAAATAATACCGAAAACTCGGAAGACCTGCGTTGTATTTTTACACTGGTAGGTTCAGTTCCTTTGTACATGATGAATAAAAAAAAAATAATGTTAAAAAATGAAATAGGCGTAATAAGTTTAGTAACAGTTGTGAGCACGTCGCCAAAAAAAATGCATGCAAGGCAAATTGATGGAGAATTTTAAATGTAATATATATATATATATATATATATATATATATATATATATATATATATATATATAATAATAATAATAATAATAATAATAATAATAATAATATACTGCGTTTATATAGCGCCATACCAAATCACATTTGCTCATAGCGCTTTAAATAAAAAAAAATCATTAAATTTAACATATTTTATTAAAATCGTTGTACATTTAACCTTAAAGATACAATTAAGAATGTAAACTAAAATGACATATACGAATAAAGAACATCAAAGATAATTACATGCAATAATTATACCTATAAGCTTTTAAAATGCAATGTTTTTCAAATTCCTTTAAAAACATTAATGTCTGGCTCTGATCCTAACTTTTGTGGTTATCCGTTCCAAAGCACTTGCCCACAGTGACAAAAATGCCTGACCTCCAGAATGCTTCAGCCGAGTTTTTAGCACCACTAATGTTAAACTATGCCTAGACCCCGTCACGGAATACATACACGTCAAGATCGTCTGAAAGGTAACCTGGTGCCAGCCAATGGAGTGCTTTCAAAACTAAAAAAAAAATTATACTCCAGCCTTTCATGTGTAGGCATCCAATGTAAACTAACCAATATATCTGTAATATGTTCCCATCTATTCACTTTCGCCACAACTCAGGGCCGCAAATAAAAAACACGTTGAAACTTAACCAATTGATAATAAGGTACACCATACAAAAAAACCGGTACAGTAATCCAACTTGCTGGATACTTAACTATGTCCTAGAATGTTTGCCGCATCTACAGATAAATAACGACGGATTCAAGAAATCCTTCCAAGCATATAGCATGGATCTTTACATATAGTATTTTCTTGTTGTGCATTAAAGCAGTGGTGTCTGCCAAGATTACGAACAGATGATGCTGTTGTTATCTCATGGTCACCATTTTTAACTGAATGTTTAATTGAGATTTCCTTGATGTGATAATTATTTAAGCTTTTCCTCATTAAGCCCGAGATAGTTACAGGTCATCCAAGTTCAAATAATAAGCCACACATGCTTGGACACGACTGCTGGTCTGCCCCTCAGCGTTTATTTATAAATATGAATAAATCATCCGCATAAATTTTATAATCTAGTTTGTGTTTTCTAATAATATATGAAAAAGGACAACTATAGCGCTTAAATAACTTAGGCCCGAGAAGTTATATTACCGATTCGAACACGTTGTAAACGACAAGACACATATGACTGCATCCATTTGAAAGCAGTTCCCCGAAAACCATAGCAGTCATGTCAACGATTTAGCAAAATCTATGGTTTTAATAGCAGCTGAAAGATCCAACATTGTCAATACAACTGCTTTACCATTAACTAAAGCAAGTAAAACTTCATTCCATACACGTAAAAGAGATTTTACTGTTGAGCGGTTGCTGGTGTACGCTCACTAATTTGGAACAATAATATCATGCGCATCGTTATAAGCTCTCAAATGAAATTAAGCATGTTTCTTAAGTAGATAAGTTTAGACAAATATGGAAGGTTTGAAACTGGTCTATAAGTTTCACTGATTCAGGATCAAGGGAACATTTTTTTTAAGATTTAGGTTAAAATATAGCCTATTTTAGAACACAAGACACTTCACCACTACTTTAAGATTTGTTGATAATTTCACTGATTGGCTTTGCCACAGTAGCTGCACATTTTTTAATAAAAGTAGTCGGAATAGGGTCCATAGAACACTGTGCTTGATGAGCTAAATAACAGATGTCTCTGTCACACCTGGAATATTCATCAGAACCGAGTCCCAACAAGGCAAATGATCATCAGTCTCGGCAGGGGCTGCCGTCTCCTCGATACTTTCACGAATTTTTGTGATTTTGTCAATGAAAAACTCACCAAACTTTTTACCCTGCTCACCATTATCTGTGTAATGCGGCAGCTTTGAAGACTTTGAACGAAACATCAGAGCATTACATATGGACCAAACTTCCGTCTGGTCTTTCTCCTCCGCTATGAGTGAAGAGAAATAATTTGTTTTGTCTCTTTTAATAAGTTTTAATTACATAGGGCTTTAAACATCTTGAGATGAATGACAAGGCCGATATTTATATCTGGTGTATACCATCTCGATTTAGTTTCTACCTTCACTGTCTTTTGAACCAGCGGTGCATGATTGTCTGCTAATCAGAGATAATATTGTTCAGTGGACACCATCTGCTCAACTGTTATATCATCATTTAACACGACCTTATTCCATTTTCTATAACCTACACTACGTTTTCCAGGTGTGGGTTTTACAATAATCATATTAAAGAGTATCATTAAGTGATCTGAATCAATAGCATAATTGTACCTCACATTTGACAGACACCATTAACTCACCCGGTAATGTAATCACCCAAAATATTCCAATTTTAAGAGTAGATCTTCCCAGAATCATCAATGTGAATATAATAAAAAAAAAATGTCCCACTGTAAGAAGCATACCACCACTAATGTTCAAACGTTCTAATACCTTGGTAAAGTTACCCAAAAACTGGTTACAGATGACGACGGAGGACGGTAAACCACAAACACCCGCAAAAACTTGTTGTCAGGATGTAGAGTGACATCTTTATATTTACCAATCTTGCCAGAGACAATATCCACAGTTTAAACGCAAATGAACATATACATTTATATGTATTTAATATATCTGTAGTATTATACAATTTCCACATACATTCAGACAGATTTATGTAGCCTTTGGACTCATGTGTCAATTCAAAATTAGAATTAATTATATAATTTAAGTTGTAAATCACGTCAGCAATACACTTTTGCTAAATTAATGACTGTTATTTCCCTGCTGGTTGCTCTGTAAAACCACACAAATAATTAGTTCCAAAAATGTTTTAATTGGACCAAGTCCAATTTCATGTAGTTTATATACTAGCCAAATGGTTATTAAATTGCTGTAAGTATCACATGATAGCAGTTCACAATAATATCTTTAATTCAGGAAGCGGAATATTCTTGAGATGGTCGTTATTACAATTATTTGTTATATTGTTCCTCAACTTATAATGATTTATAAGGCCCTTACAGTAACGTGTAATCAGTCTGCCCATTTATCAAATTATATCATTACGGAGCTGAACATTTATCTTCCTTCTATTGAGTTTGGTCTTCTGTAAAAAGATTCTAAAGCCTAATTCTAATCATTTAGAGGCAGAGACACGTTTAAGGTATTGAAATCTTGACCAAACTATAGTATAAAACACAGCCTTAACTGCGACAATTTTGCAACAACATATATAACTAGATGTATGGAAACCGATAAGTTAGAGTCTTTTATGGCATGTAAGACTTTGGGAGTAAGGTCAAGATCATACATATATAAAAGCTGCAAATCTATGATCTAGCATTCTACTATACTCTAAGTTAATACAGCCATTTGAAAATCCGCCATGTTTCAGATCTGACGCAAACAGAAAATGATAGGAGAAAGAAAACAAATTTGAAATCAATTTTTCTGCACTCAAAGGGGCCTTAGCAGATCGATCCACAAAAAAAAAACTTTATTAATATATGAAAATAGAAATGATCTGTTTGGCAACAATTAGTCTCGACATCATACGAGGGGATGTTTTAATATTACGGTCAACGTAAACCTATAATATTTTTCACAACTACCAACATAAATGAAATCCCGTCGTAATACATCCATATGACATGATTGTATGTATAAACATATGGATAAAATTACATTTTTAAAGTTATATGATCTCTCAGTGAATGTCTAATCATTCAACAAGATTATATATATGAAACTCACAGATGAATTACATACTGTAAGTAGTAATATCTCTCAGTCATGCACTCATAGACCTTTTAATATCAACAATCATGGCGAGTACAATCATGCGTTACTTCGTGTATATTATACACATAATTAATAAATACGAAAAGGGAACATGATCAATGACGATTCCATTAACATGACATATACCTTTGTGATACATAGAAACGTTCACAAATAACAACAAAATAAAATAAACATTTCACAGACAAACTAAGTATAAGTAACCGAGTGGGAAACTCTGCAGATGTACATACATAAGTACATCCGCATCAGTTCGGTTTACTGTAGTCCGCCTTTCAAGCGGACTACAGAAGTCCAGTTTACTTTAATCCGGTTTACAGTAAACGGGTTTCTAGTGCATATAGGTAAAGGCGCTTCTAGTCCGAATGAGTCTGTTTCAGCGAACGGCCTTGATCGCTAACCGTGCGCTGAATTAGATTAAGAACCAAAAGCAAACCTAAGTTGTTATATAATCCGGCTTAGGCATTTGTAAAGCAACTTCAGTGCGCACGGAAAGCGGACTACTTCGAGACTAAAGTAAACCGGTTAAGTATAATCCGGCTTAGATGATAACTAAGTTCGGATACGGCCAAAGTCGCTATGTCAGTTTAGTCAAAAATTTTAACAGTCAGGCTTCATTAGGCGTTATTACGCGAGTAAGGACGCAAAACAGAGAATGCCCCGGTTCATCATGCATCGAGATCCAAAAAAGAAATATGTGCGCACTATCTGTTGAACTATTCTAAAAACGTTCGTTATTAAAGTGTAGTTTTGTTTTATTTTTACAGTTATATTCACAAGATGATTCATGAACCTCGTTGGTCTGACCGCATTCCTGGCTCTGTGCTCGTCGACTCCTGCTTAAACCTTTCTACCCTTCATAAAACAGGCCCTGAATACAACACATTAAGGCCAAACAAATTTAAAAGGTATGGATCTAAGGCACCGTCCGAGTCAATTTGAACCCCCCCCCCCCCCGCATCACGAATTTTTATTTTTATTTTCATTTCCAATAAAATTAATAACATTTTCATAAGATTTCCTTTATTAGGTAGTGCTTTTAACTGTTTATAAAAAAAACTGTTATTTTCATGCTATTCCATGATCATATGATATTTTTATCAAAACATACAAAAAAGATGAAAAAAGTGCCTGAGAACCATACCTTTTTTGGGCCTTATATTGCAATTTTATAGGCATCTATATTGGAACTGGGCTTGAAGTTCTACTTGAATCGTGACACAATGCATACAGGGAAACGCATTGCTACGGTCATCCATCCCAATACATCAATATGGTTTTAAACAGCCTGTAAACTTAACCTTAGGTTACAAGTGATTGATTTACACACGGGAATTCATAAGTGCACAACACAATGTATAAAGCCAATCTCTATGGTAATCAGTCATTATCCGTGTCACGAAATTCAACAAAGATCCAGTGGGATTTACCAGTTTGCTGGGTTAAAACGGAATCACCAGCAAAGGAGTGCGTCTTTCGGGTTATTTTGGTGTCATGGCCTTGTATGGGGTCGATTAAATACTCAGGACCCACAAACGGTAGACACCTGGTTACTAAATAGCATTAATGAAGCAATTATACCGCGCTTTTGAGTGGTCTCGAACCGAAATGAAACTCTGCAGATGTACCTATTCAGATTAGATAAGTAAAGACAGCATTAAAATAGACGCAATACCCCCCCCCCCCCAATTAAAATCCAAAAAGTATTACCATTTCGTAAAAGTATATTCTTTAGACTGAACTGGCAATACCATACCCCAGGTCTCTTCTGAGGAGGATATAGAAGGCTACGTCACCCAGTCTGTATAACATATACATGGATGTGATTAAAAACCAGTCTTTTGTTTCAGTTGCTGTACATTAATATAACGTTGTCTTATATAACCATATAGCCAATATGAGAATTATAAGATAATAAATTTTGGTGACAGCTGTCTTAATAATTGAGTAGTAAGCATAATTATCATAACAGTCAGAATCTCATCGCATGCAGTCAGTAGAAATAGGTCAGATATATATTTACATTGGAAATTACCAGAAATTATCATTATCACATCACAACGGATTGTTGACTTGGAGGCTAATTTCGTTAGTTGGTTTAGTAATCTTTTATCAGGTCATGTCAATTTAGATATATTCTGAAGGGTATACAACTATGTGATCGGTTTAATTACATGTTGGGTTTGTTGAATAAATTCTAAACAGAAAATGAGAGGACCTTCTTTCTTTTAATATTCGGGACAGGAAAAAACAGGATATGTATTTTTGTAGTATATATTTAGTTGTATATTGACTAAGCTAAACCATATATGTCACCTAGTGAAAATATTTTCCTAGTTATAAAATAAAATAGTTCAGTTACAATAGGCCAATGTCGGATTACCACTACAATAGGATGCCCATCCCCACAACATATATTCAGAACACATTTTGCGTGAATTCTTCACCCGTAGTCTAATGATATGATTTATCGGCTGTTTACTACAACACTAACATGCGACAGGTTGGATGACCACTGCAGTACATTGTGCCGTATGTCAAGACCCCTCCTATAACACGACAACCTCTATAACACGAATACCCCTAAAAAGGCCACCTCTATCACACGACCACCAATCTAGCACGAATACCCCTGTAAGCGACCACCACTTTATCAAGACAACCCCTATTACACGAATACTCCTAAAAAAGACCACCCTATAATATGAAAACCACCATTACAAGACCAACGCTATAACACCTATAGCCTTAAAAACGATCACCTTATAACACAATTACCTTAAAAAATCGACTACCTCTATAAGAAGACCACCTCTATATCAAGACAACCCATGTAACACGAATACTTCATAAACGACCATCTCTAATACACGATCATCTATGTAACATGATAAACCGTTTTGCATGACCACTTTTATGAGACGACCACCTCTTAAAATAACATCCGTATACCATGACCACATCTATGACATGACCATCCCTATAACACGATCACCTCCCCAACACGATTACCTCTGTATCAAGACCATATGTTTCAAACGACATCTCCCTCCTATAAAAGAACCACTCCCTATGAAACTACCACATCTATAACATGACCTCACCACAACATAACCACATCTGTATCAATACTACCAATGTAACAAAACACCGGTATAACACAACCTCCCAATAAACACGATCACCTCCATAATAAGACAACCTCAAACACAACTACCTCAATGAGAAAACCACTCCTGTAACATGACCACTCCGACATCACGATCACTCCTATAACACGACCACTCTTATAAAACGACCACTCCTATAACAAAACAACCTCAAACACAACTACCTCTATCAGAAAACCACCCCTGAAACACGATCATTCCTATAACAGGACAATTCCTGAAACACGACCACTCCTACATCAAAATCACTCCTATAACACGACCACTCCTATATCAAAACCACCTAAAACACAACTACCACTCTGAGAAACCATCACTCTAACACGGTCATTCCTTTAACACGACAACTCCTATAACATTACCATTTCTGTAACAAAAACACTCCTATCACACGAACACCTCTATAACAGGACCACCTAGAACAGAACGACCTCTATGAGAAAAAAAAACTACCCCTGTAGAACGATCATTCCTATAACACGACCATTCCTATAACAGGCCCATACCTCTAACACAACCACTCCTAAAGCACGACCACACCTTTAACACGACCTCTCCTATAACAAGAACACTCCTATAACACGACCACTCCAAAAACATGAACCACTCCTTTAGCATGACCACTCCTATAACACGACCACTCCTCAAGCACAACCACTCCTTAAACGTTGACGCCTATAAAACGATCATCTCTTTATCATGACTACTCCTGTATACGCCCACTATAACACGTCCACCCCTGTAACACTACCATTCCGGTAGCTGGATAAGTCCAATAACAAGGCCACTCCTTAACACGACAATCCCCTTAACACGACCTCTCCTATGACACGGCCACTCCTGTTACACGATCACTCCCGTTGTACGAACACTCCTATAAAATGACCACTCCCGTAAAACGACCATTCTTATAACACCATCACCCCAGTAACACGACCACTCCTAAAACACGCCCCCCCCCCCCCAAAAAAAAAGACCACTCCTATAACACGACCATTCCTATAACACGATCACTCCAGTAACAAGATTAATCCTTCAACACGACCACTCCTATAACACCATCACTCCTGTTATACGAATACTCCTATAACACGACTACTGACGTAAAACGACCACTCCTATGACACGACCACTCCTATGATATGACCAGTCCTAAAATACGATTACTCCTATAACACGAAAACTCCTATAATGCTACCAGTCCTATAATACGATCATCCTTATATCCTGACCATACCTGTAAAACGACTGTACAGAAAACACGACCAGTCCTGTTATTCGTTCATTTTAGAGCCAACTCGGTCCTCTGACATAAGAGAGTCTACGATCAGCGTACTAACGTCAGAATGCCATTACATTTAGCATCGAAGTCCGCACTGTAACTCTCAATTTTGAACCAAATATCTTCGATATTTTTACAATGCCTCCTGTAACGTTACGTTGTAACTTTATGTAAATCAGACTTTATAGTATACTTTCTAATAAAACCAACCATGGGCGAGAAAAAATTACACAGCATATTGGTAAATCATGTTGATAGAATTTCCGACAATTAATACAAGCATGGCCTACACTGGTTATTGTACATAAGCAATCGTGTAGGTGATATAGGATATGATTCTTCACTAGATAGAAGGTGTCGTTTGGTTTGTGAGTTAACATTTATTGTTTTGTTTATTCATCACTCGTACCCTAATGATTGTTAGTACTAAACCAATGCAATAGAATTGATGAATGTAGCAGTAAATTCACCGTTTAGCTTGCAGCACATTAGGCTTACCAGTCTAATATAAATCCCTTGTGAGTCGGATATTCAAGGCTACCTTATAAACAGTCAACCCTGGGACATAAAATCCCATATTACAAGACTATTCCAATACCATAACGTTCTATAACACACACAACGTTCTGAAATACCGTCCTTATAAAACGGTCATTCCAATAATACGCCATCTCTATAACACAATAACACCGTATATAATACCCTATGACATTGTTATTAATATTACAGGGTCATCCCAATAACAAGACCATAACCATGACATGGCTACTCCTAATACATGGTCACCCTATAACTCGACTACCCTTACAAGACGACCACACTTAAACACGGTCACCTTTATAAAAGCCAACACTCAAAACAGGACCATTCCTAGAACACGGTCAACGCAATAACGCATCAGATTACATTTTACATATTTCATTATCTTAAATACTGGTTGTAATATCAGTCAAGGGTTAACTTTTCTTAATGATTGCCTTTTCAAAATAGCATAAATTCGTGAATTCTTTTTTTTGTGTTTGTAAAAAAATGAAATATGTACGAGAATTTTATTAGCACTTGTCACTGGTAACCACAAATTTACTACAAAAATAAATGCAGTAAAATAAAATATATACAACAACGTATACATGTAAGATATGGAACAAGCAGTTTCTTTTCTTGTGCAGATTCTTATTCTTATATATCTTGTGAACAGTGATGCGTTCCTTCAGATGAACAGAGGTATTTACAAATTTTTTTTATGGTATTTACAGTATTTATAGTATTTTACGGTATTTTTCCTAAATTTCTGGGCTAAACTGTCCTACATGAATACATTATGTTCATATTTTTTTTCCATTAGGGTAGAGGTAAAATCGATTTGCATTACATTATGCATTTTATTCGAGGTTCAGTAAATGGTTTATTTTCGGTTGGTCCAGCCACTGTTGTACTAATGTTGACTTATGTACTAATAAATTATAATTATTTCTATGGAAACAAAATTTCTGAGTATCCCTGGTAGTTTTTCATTAACAGATTGATGATTTTATAATTATAACAATAACAATTTATGAACTAATTAATTACACTGCTGTAAATAGCATTGATGATTTATATAGTTCCGTGGTTATAACATCTCTGAGAGTCAATAAAATACTGGCTGCACTGTCCAACAGCTAACAGAATGATTTCTAGAATGTAGTCAAGATGGTTATTTTATTGGTTATTAGAATAGCATGCCTGTGAGCAATTTATTTTTAAAACGTTCAAGTTTTACAAGGCGTCCAGCGGTAGCATTTTTAATATATTACGAGTGAATGAAATGAAATGAGTGCTCCCGTAACTGTTAAGATCAATGCTATTTTGTTACCTTTACCTTTTAAAGGATGATTATGAAATGATTGTAATAGTCTTATGTGGTGCCAGTTTCCCTTTTCTCATAACTCACAAACGTAATTATAGCTCACCAAAATCTGATATTTTTGTTTTGTTTTCGTGTACTCTGCATGTTTACCTAATTCTAAGCTTTATATGCATTATCAACATCCCTGTCGCATTACCGTAGCACCTAATGTGTTACAATACATTGTTATAGAACAATGGTTTTATTTGTATTTACCTATGTTACAAGCACACAAGACCAGGGCACTTTTTACGATGTTGGTGGTTAGAAATAACACATTGGAAACAACTACACAATTATAATTATACGAATGACCATTATTACAACATAGATGAATCTAAGGGCTCTGTTAAGGTCACGAGATTAAAGTTAAACCTCGAACCAGTTCAAAACTCATCATGAAAAGGGAAACCTCAAAGGAGAGCATTCTTTGTAATTCTAAACATTTTCCAAAACTCAAGGAAAACATCGCAAACACGGTTATATCATAATTAGATAAGGGTATTGTGTGGTTTATTGTAACGTAGTTCGGGTAAACTAGTAATCATTATTATCATAATCAATAACGGAGAGTACATTCAGGCATTAACAGAAGCTTGATACGCGGAAAGAGAGTAAAGATGAAAACGAAACAAAATGATAACCACATGAATAGTAAGGCGTAACAGGCTGGGAACCTGATCTGGTGGATGATTTTGAACTCTGTATCTTTTATGTTAGTTTAATATACTCTTGTTGTTAAACAACTGACTTGGGGTTTGCCGTGTGCCTGAGTACTGATACGTTGTGTGCACCATCAAAACCACACAATCTCTACTTTTCCACGTTGAAACAAAGACAAAACGGTTTTATTTTTTATTCTATATCAAAGATGTTTTACCAGGATGGCCTATTCAGCACAATATGCTGATTTTCTTATTTTTTGTTATTTTAATTTTTTTTGGTTAACTGCATAACCTATAGTTTTTCCTCTTATTTGACATTTAAAGGTGTCCCACAGTTGTATTTGGTTGTATTTAAGTATGTTACAATTGCAAAATCCGGACACTTTTTACGATGTTGACCGTCAGCAATAACACATACATGAACAGCTAAACCAGAATCCTTTTAATAATGACCATTATTACAACAGGGATGAAACAGAGCGATCAGACAGGATCACCTGATTAACGCAAGATCTTCATCCTGTCCTGAACTCACCTTAGATAGGGAAAAGCAGAGCTTTTTGAGTAGTGCGAGCATCCTAAGTAAAATTTTGAAAATACCGATATTCGCGAGAAACATTGCAAATATGGTTATATTATGGTTTAATTAGGGTATTGTGTGGTTAGTTATAATGTAGTTTCGGGGATATTGATCATCATTATACTCATCACCAATAACGAAGACTATATTTAAGCATCAAGAGAACCTTGATACGGGAAAAGAAAGTAAACAGTAGAACAAAAAAATAAAAATAATAATAACCGCATAAATAGTCAAATACATCGCCAGATGTATAACTTTCTAAAACATAAAACATTCAAATTCCAAAAAAATCAACCGGTCCTTAATTAATGAGCCAGTGCACTGATGTTCAAATCTGTCGATGGCAGATGTCGACCAAGGACGGACGTTGGCCCTTAGTATCACAACAAAGTGTTAGGGAGTCCTTGACGTGCCCTTTTTCGGGTATCGGGCTTGCATCGCGCTTGATGCGGGACGTGGATGGCAAAGCTGAAAGACTTGTGATCAAGCGGTCATGGGTTCGAATCCCGTAGCCTCTCACTTCTTCGATAAGACCCTTAAACAAGGCCTCAGCTTCAAGTGTGCTTATGTCTGCCAAACATCGAAATGGGTACCGGATTAAGCATAGCGGGCCCTGGCGACCTAAGCCCTGTGTGTGGGCTCTGTAGTGTCCCCAGGGAGCTACCACCAGGACGTTAATCCTAATGTTAAGATAATTAGTAGTTGATATTAAATTAATGCAACAGGATGGATGACCCTTGCAGTTCGTTCAACGTTTAGCTTGTATCACGACTCACATTAGGCTTACCAGTCCAACATATATACTTAGCGAGTCGGTTACTCACGGCTACCTTATAAAAAGTCATCCCTAGGACATAAAATTCCATATTACAAGACTATTATGTTCTATACCGAAATACCCTCCATATAACATGGTTATCCCCATAACACACCTCAATTACACAGACACACATCCTATATAGTATCCTAAAAAATAGTTATTCCTATTTCAAGGTCACCCCTATGACAAGATCTTCCCAATTACACGGCTACTCCCATTACATGGTCCCCCGATATAACACGGCAACCCCTACAAAACGACCACACAATTCACACGATCACCTTTATAAACAAATACCTCGAAACACGACTATTATTATAACAAGGCCAACGCAATAACACATCAGATTTCATTAGGGCCACGCTTGACAAGCGGTGCCCTATAATGATCACCATGCAAGTCCGTCCTCTGTCCATCCGTACTTCCGTGCTTCGGTGCTTCTGTCAGTGACACTTTCTTTCGCGCGTGATAACTCAACGACAACATACTCCAGCTAACCCAAATTCACAAGGATGATTGGTACCTATGAGGATACTATTCCTAACAATTTTACTGTTAAGTCTGTCCGAATCCTAATATGGCCGCCGGAGCACAATGTGTGATTTTCTTTCGCACCCGATATCTCAAGAAGAACATGCTTGATCTTTCTCAAATCCACAGGGATCATTGGTGCCTATGAGGGATTCTGACCTATTTAAATACAGACTTGCTCAAACTCAAAAATGACCAACAGAGTACAATCGGTGATTTTTTATTTCACACATTATTTCAGACATATCTTCTTTAATATTATTTGAATAAGTAGGATTTTTTCCCTCATGCATATGGATGAAAATTTGTTTTGTGTGTCAGTTTCTTCACCTTTAACCTATTCTATTCACCCATATTTAAACTAGTCCACCACTACCAGAAATGCCCTCTGAGGACAACTGTCCGACCAAGTCTAGTTTTAATTATTTCATCAACTTGCATATTCATTTAAATATCAGTCAAGAGGTAGCCTTTCTGAATATTTGCCTTTTCAAAACGGCATAAATTCGTAAAATCTTTATTTTTATATTTACTAAAAAGATAAAATGTGCGGAATTTGAAGAAAACATTTCCTTATAGGCATTTGCCACTGGTAACCACACATTTGAAACGAAAAAATAACTGCTGGATTTTAAAATATATACAAAAACATATACATGTAAGTCTCGAACATGCAGTTTATTTTCTTGGGAAGGTTCTTATTCTAATACATATAGTGAACAGTAACGCGTTCCTTCAGATGAACAGAGGTATTTACAGTTTTTATGGTTATTACAGTATATATTGTATTTTACGGTATTTCCCCTTGATTTCTAGGGCTAAACTATCCTTCTTAAATACAATATGTTCATACTCTTTTTCCTTCAGGGTAGAGGTGAAATCGTTTTGCATTACATTATGCATTTCATTTGAGGTTCAGTAAATGGTTTGTTTTCGGTGTGTCCCACCAATGTTGTACTAATGTTCACTTATGTAGTAATAAATTATAATTATTTCTATGGAAACAAAGTTTCTAGGTATCCATGTCAGGTTTTCATTAAAGGATTGGTGATTTTTTAATTACAACAATAACAATTTATGAGATAATTAATTTCAATGCTGTAAATAGAAATGATGGTAAATATAGTTACGTGGTTATAAAATCTGTGAGCACTGTCCAACAGCTAACAGAATAATGTTTTCAAGAATGTAGTCAAGATGGTTATTTTATTGGTTATTAGAATGGCTTGTCAGTGAACAATTTAAATATTAAAACGTTCACGATTTACGAAGCGTCCAGAGGCAGTATTCTTAATGTATTTCGAGTAAATGAAATGTAATGAATGCTCCTATAACTGTTAAGATCTGTGTCATTTTGTAACTTTTACATTTTAAAGGATCACTATGAAATGATTGTAACAGTCTTATGAACTGTAATTTTCCCTTTACATTTCATTACGTCGCCTGGATCCTAATCATGTTGGATTAATTAGTATTTAAAAAATGCAATGAGCAAGTTATGATTGACCTCATCTTAATCTAAAATCGAATTAAAATTTAAAATGAAGTTTATCAGTTCTGTTCTTGTTTTAATAGTTCAGTAAATCTTATGCAGTGGGAAATGTGCACACAGAACGACTTATAAATATAAAATAGCAAACAAGAAACACTGAATTAAATGCGTTATTATAGCTCACCAAATACTGATATTTTTATGTCTTCGTGTACTTTGCATGATCACCTCACTGTTAGCTTTATATACATACTTAACATCAATGTCACATTACCATAGCACCTAATGTGTTACATCACACTGTTATAGAACACTGGTTTTATTTGTATTTACTTATGTTACAAGAACACAAGACCAGGGCACTTTCTACGATGTTGGTCGTTAGATATAACACATGTAAACCACCTACACAATAATCATTATAATAATGACCATTATTACAACAGAGATGAAACATACGGCTCAGATAGGGTCTCGAGATTAAAGTAAGGGAAACCTCTTAGTAGAGCATTCTTGGTAATCTGAAAATTTCCAAACCACGAAAACATAGCAAACACGGTTATGACATAATAAGATAAGGGGATGGTGTGGTTAATTGTAACGTAGTTCGGGTAAACTGGTCATCATTATTATCATCATCAATAACGAAGAATATGTTCAGGCAGGAACAGAAGCTTGATAGAGAGTAAAGATGAAAACGAAACAAAATGATAACCACATGAATAGTCATCCTCGTTTAGAGATGTTTACATTTCTGAAACATAGAACATACAGATTATACCCAAATAATCACCTTGTCCCGGCGGTCAAACGTGTATAACTATTGAGCCAATGCACAGATGTTCAAATCTGACGAGGGCAGGTGAGGCCCATATCGGACTTTCACCGAGAGTATTAAAATAAACCCGGATTGGGGGGGGGGGGTATCGGGGCGTAGGATGGTCACATCGGGTAGTAGATGTCAGGCTGTGTTGACAAACTCTCTTGAAAGAACCGGAGGCGCGAACGTAGGTAAAAGTCAGTGTCAGCTGACCCAGGGTGACACCGGGTAAGTATGAGTAAAGTGAAATGCTGTCAAGCGAGGTGCTGTCAGTGAGGTGCTGTCTGGTGAGGTGCTGTTAATGAGGTGCTGTTCAGTTAGGTTATGTCCAGCTAGTGTCCAGTGAGTTCCAGTGCGGTGCTGTCAGCCGGTATCAAGTAATGTCCAGTGAGGTGCTACAAGCCTTTGTCAAATGAGGTCCGATGGGGTGCTGCCAGCCTGTGTCAAGTTAGGTTCAGTGAGGTGCTGCCAGCCGATGTCAAATACGGTCCTTACCTCCATTTGTCAGTATGGATCAGCTGTTGCCATCCTGTAGACTTGATTTATGCTGGTTCGGCTATTGGTATGATCGGTCGCTGGTCACTACGTATTGTCGTACGATCAATATTAATCGCAACGACTTGATCGTGTTGATCGTGCAGCCGAGCGTGCCACCAGTCGTGCGACTACATACCACCAGTATCAAGTACGACCATTTCAGAATCAGGACAAATTTGTGGAGACTTGTCGTGCCACCACCTGATCGTGGCTCAATTGTTCGATTAACCAGTCGTACGATTTAGTATGACTGTGGCTTAAACATTTCACCTGTGTTCACATAAAAGTCAAATTTATGTAAAAAAGTGTAAAATGCTGAACATATAGCATGAAGATAAATACATGAATAGTACGCTAACACCTACATATGAGATAAATCACAATATGCAAAAGGGAATATGACAATTGCAAGCATTAGGTAAGTACATATAAATTGTTAAATGTCATTTACATTAAACTCTGTATAAGGGCATAACAAGTCTTTGTAAAGTCAGAAATCAAACTAAGTGGCAACTTATCCTTAACACAAGGACAAGCACAATTTGTAGCAGATTTTTGTATAAGTATACATCTAATTATAAAATGATTGGTGGCGTCGATAGAGTGTTCACTATTCGAGGCAGACTTGAAAATAAGATGATACAAGACAGGGATCGGATTAATAAAAATTAGACCTTGACACATAAACAAAAATACAAATCATGAAAATGGTGAACTCATTGGTTATAAACTAAAACAATACAGCACATATTTAAATTACGAGAGATCTAATAAAATTGCGAATATCAGTTAAGAATACATATAATTATAAAAAATATTCTGTATCGAATTTTGTACAAGTTCTTAAAATGATCGCTACCTGAGGCGGTCTTTAAACTAAATGGCAGGTGATTCCAAAGACAGGGGCCAGCGTAACAAAAACGGGACTTAAAACACTTCACTTCTGGGCATAGGTAAGGTTAAATTGGGGTTCGCAAAAGATCATGTCTTGTATGGAATCTTGATACTTAAGAGCATATTTTAAATATTCAGGGACGTCTTCAGACAAAGATTTATATACAAGTACACACATAAAGTAGCGATGCCTCTGCCCCGGAGACATCCAGCCTAGTTTGATAATTAAAGACGCGGACGATATGTTGATATCAAAATGTGTTGTTACATTGAATGCAGTCTTATTCTGTAGTTATGGGATTAGACTGATAATGATATAAAATTATATAATTTGAAACAATTGCCCCAAACGGATATACAGTAATCGATTTGGCTTTGAAAAAGAGCAAAATATGTAGTATTTGTATTGGAAGTTGGAATTATTTTACTAAGTCGGAAGAGTAGTCCTAATTTTTATTTCAATATTTCACACAAGAGTTTTCTATGTTCTTTCCATGTCAGCTTGGAGTCGATGATGACATCAAGTAATTTTGTGCTCTCCAAAGGGTGTAATATAACTTCACTTATAACGTCCATTTATATGTCCAAAAAGCAGGCTGCTGTAATCCTATTCTTGTAAATATTAATTAGACATTCATCAGCAATGGTGTGATATGCTAGAGATGCAGATCTATTCGCAGAATAAGCGAACTGTTTATCCGGGAATATTAGATTTTTCATTGAAAAAAGAGATTAAGTTATACATGACGTATGTTTCTAATATTTGACACAGAAAGGGGTAACGTTTTTTCGGGTGATGACACTTGAGGTTACTAAATAGCATTATATGAAGCAAGAGCTACCACCCCTTCAAGTAGTCCCTTACCGAAAGGAAACTCTACAAATGTTCATATTTATATGAAGAATTAGAAAGACAGCATAAAAACAACCCCCCCCCCCCCCCGCCCCAACAAAAGAAAAAGAACACCCTGTAGAGAGTATATGCTTTAGACTGACCTGGCAATACCATACTCCTAGGTCTGTTCTGATGAGGATATAGAAGGCTACGTCACCCAGACTGTACAACACATATCTGGATGTAGTTAAAAACCAAACGTCTTTTGTTTCAGTTTTTGTACATTAATTAAGTGTTGTCTTGCAGTGTTGGTATAGATCATCCAATTTGTTTCTTTTTTTCAAGAAAGTTTAATGCAAACCAGAAAAACTACTCCACTGTTGATAAAGAATGTTTAACTTTGATTTTGGCATTGCAACATTTTCAAGTTTATGTTACTGCGTCTGTGTTGCGCTAGCATTGTCCGTTGCCATGGGAGACGCGCGAGCTGGCCCGGCCAACGTGTGGGGTCTGACGTGTAGAAACACAGCGTTCTTTGTTCTAGTTTGTTCTTTGGGTGTGTTTATTATGTAATGTTGGGTTATTTTGGATTGTTCGTGAAATGGAATGTTCTCGGCTTGAGGTGAAAAAAATAAGGGACTGTGTTCGGAGTCGAGATGGAGAGAGGGAGAAATATTCCATCGGAAACGGAAGAGTGTGAGTCAGTTTTTACCTTACCGATAATTGCAGTAGTGTCACGGATTCTACAAACTCTATAGTGCGGCCTGTCACCAGTTTGCTTTCGGGATTATAACAATAGCTTTACTTTGGACTATTTGAACTGTTTACGTGGATTATTGGTTTTAAAGGACTTGTTGTCGCTGTGACAGTGGTGGTATACAGATACTCTACACTTTATTTAGTATACTGAATAATTGTATTAATTTGCTGTTGTAGTGATGTTATACTGTGTAATTGTACTGATTTAGTGTATTGAAATGTAAGGGTGGTTTTAAGAATAAATTATAACTATTTGTTAACAAAAAACCACCGACTTCTTTATTAATTCCCCATCACATTTCACGCTGCCTAGTGTTACAGAATCTTATTTTTATTTATCTCCGTAACAAAAGTTATGCTCGTCAAAGCTGCGTGATCTGTTGTTGTTAGCTTCCTTAACAAGTGCAGTACATTATTCAGTAGGTATGGTATACAGAATCAGTTCTTGGAAATTCTAAGATATAGAATTCCGCTTTTCGCAAAAATTGAATATAACCTTATTATATAATTAGAAATGTCATCAGAGACCACATATATACCTCCCGTCAACAAACTGGCTCACCGGAACTGTGATGTATACTGTGTAGTGCAGGACGTGCATGAATCCGAAACCAAAGAAACGTGTTTGCACTGTTCACCAAGTCGATTACTGCATCACAATTCCGCCGTAACCGGCCTAACCTCAACAACAAATATTAAGGCTTAAAAACAGAAAATGAAAAAACGCCCTCGATGGGGATAAATAAATTGCCATGTATGTCAATGATTATACTTGTTGGGCATGATAAATCATATCACGACCAATTTTATTGTTCAGATATATATTCACTCATACGAAATTAAATTTATATCAAAAGACGTTTCTCCGTTAAATATTTATTTTTTTTTAATTCACAGATAAGGTACAATACAACGAGGCCAAGAAAAATTGTTCAGACAGGGGACTAGAGCTGTGGTCAGACCTAAATTACTCTGGGTTACGTGAACTACATGATAAAATGATGACCCGAAACATTACCGGAGTTTGGCTGCCTGTACAGCGTGACGTCACGCATTGGAGACATGGGAACGGTACACCTGTGAATCAAAGTGAGAGAAAGAATTTATACATAGAAGTGGCTGAATTCACAAAATACGAATAAGTCTACACATACTTATACATAAACATATATATATATATATATATATATATATATATATAACTCGAACCGATTATATCTTTTTAAATGAAATAAGGTATGGTCCATTTATATAATTTTCGCTTAATTTATAAAATAATATATCAGTATATCCTATATCATTTATTATTGCTGGATTTTTTTTTCTAGCTATATCGGATATACATGATGGATCTAACTGTGCGTACAAAGACGATGAGACTAAACTTTATGCAGCCAATTGTTTCAACAAATTCAAAGTCATTTGTCGCAAGAATGGTATCACATGATTTTGTTCTTATCTTCCTGTTTAACGTACTTAAACGATATATTTAGTGTAACACTAAAAGACTCAATACCATCTATTCATGCTATTCATGATTGATTTACATTTATGAAATTTAACAGATTTGTTTTAGAAATTTCTATCAAAGGTCGTTTATGCATGCTGTGCCTTTTTGTGCCTGTTCAAAAGAAATGGAAATCATTGTAACATACACTGCAGAAAAGTATTGGAAGGGATTTTCATGACCGAGTACAGGAATACACTAAGGCAAAATGCACTGCCCATAGTTCTGAACCTATATTCAAAATAAAAATATTTAAAACGTTTATTATTTTGAGTGTTTCTTTTTCAGAATGCAAAGGAGGCTGTGAGTGTTTCTCCTCCCCTAAAACCACGTGGTATAACAGAAGTCTGACTTGTGAAGATGGAAAAACTATATATTTCGAGGCGACGGACTGCTTGAAAACAAACGACAAATTTTGGACTGATATGCACCGGGCTGACTGGATATTCAATGTTACAGACGGTAAAGCTGGACATTACTATAATGAGATTTAGAGTAAAGTAAAAATAGTAAACTGATCATGGAAGCCTCATATTATGTTTACCTAAATCACAATATATATAAAACTCTGGTATTTTAAACGTATAAGTATATATATCTTTCAATGGTGCAGTCGAGAATCTTCCTCTCGAGTTCTTCCAAAACATACGTGACGAGCCTGAACACGGAGAGGACTGTGTACAGATGGAAAGAGATCTGGGATGGCGCGCTATGTCCTGTTTTAATTACAGCTCTTTTATATGTAGAAACAAATCTGAAGGTGAGAGGCGCTTTCCACACAGATATTTTATTTCCTGGAATATTTCCTGTATTGCGTGAGCAACCTGTGTAGATGATCAGGACATACTTGTTGTTCCACGTACAAAGTCTTCAATAGTGTGGCAGGTCCTACTTCGTAGAATTCATTTCCTTTAGAATTAAGAACGGCTGGGAAGCTAGTCACTTAAAAAAATAGCTCAAGTCATATTTATTTGTGCAATGTTTCAATTGCCTGTGATTTTGCAGATTGTGCAGATTTTTATATCTCTACCGTGATTTTAACTTCATTTTATAATTTAATATCTTTTATTGGTTTAATGTCATATCATACCACATGTATATTACTCCGGACCATGTGCATTTCTTTTTCTAGCCTAAGTAATATATTTATATCTGCATCTTTATTTCATGATATTTTATAGTCATTATTATGCTATTGCTACTTTTAATAGCGTTTACGAGCACAACACCATGGAATTTACGCTTTACAAAGTAGATTATTATTATTATTATTTTTATTATTATTATTATTATTATTATTATTATTATTATTATTACATTATTATATCATTATGACCAAAAAAAATATTAGCAACCTACTCAATGATAATTGTATTCCATATATGCTACTTTAAGCAAAACGGATTTCACAACATAATAACACACAATAGCTGCTCATTTCCTTAATTTTAACAAGGTAAATAATGTGTGATAAATGATATATGATATCTGGCATTTAAGCATATTTTATGATTTAGACTTTTGGATCATAATTTGGGGGCAGTATGATTAATCAAGAAGTCAGATTTGTTGGCCTTCTTCATGTTAATCATAGTATATGTATACAATAAACCTCCTCTGTTCATTTATAAAAGTTGACAATTTATTAAATCGACACCTTGTCTTTGTCTGTAGCAACTCAAATACATTCAAGTGGCACCACAAGAAACTACACCACAACGGCAATGCCCAATGGTACAAACCAGTTCGTTTTGATAAATCAAGAAATGAGTACTTCTTACTTTTAATGACATATTTTTTCTCAGAGTCAGCGTTTCTATCACTGTTCAACTTTACTTTTTTTTTATTAAATTGTACTGCGAAGAGAACTTTCCTTTGGCATTTTCTAGATGGATACGTAACAGAAGTGTTTTTCTTATCCCAGTTATATGTAAATCTTCTGAGCTATAGCGACACATATATATACAAGTAAGGACAAAATATGAAGCTTCAGGTTGTCAACAATACTCGATAGACAGGAAATGTAACCTACCTTCGTATCAATTTGCTGCCTGTATGATCTATCAGCATATGTTTTCATTTGCTGAAAGAACAACAGCTACATAAATAACCATACAGTAGCGACACTAGTACTAGCCGTGAATAAACAACTCAGTAGGGGATTATATTGGACCGGCAGGCCTACTCTAGTCAGAGCACAAGTCATCCGGGGAAATGCACTGCAACGGCCATCCATCTTATTGTACGACATCGTTTCAAACAGCCGTTAATTTTATGACTGGGCTACGAGTGCTGAATCATCCTAGGAGATTCTCACATGCTATACTAAATAGTTCTACAGTAGTACTGCACAAATGTCACAGTCAAAAATATATTCAGTACTGTATAATAAGATTTTCTTAGTAGGTCTTTTTTTAGTTTTCGAGATACCTTTCTTGTTAATTTTTGTCGTGAAGTACCATATAAACACACACACACACACACACATATATATAGGTTTATTGCAAATATGAATGTTATTTATTGTAACTTAATTTTGGTAATAACCGAAAAACCAGATAATTCAGGAATAGTTATTTGAAGCTGTCTTGAAAATCCTAGTTTTTTACTCATTTTTAATGGAGAGTTTTATTTATTAATACGATTTGTAGCTCCACCTGGAATCCCTTCAAATTGATACCCTTAAGTCGATCTTCTTGTACCACTCTGCAAGAAATTATTAAAATTAAGTCAAATTTTACAATATAAAATGCTACCTAAATATACCATGCAGGAATTAACTGTTAAAAACATTTTATAACAAATAATTATTTGAGAAACGTTTATATAAAGATAAGTTTCTCTCACACTGGCCTTTACTTGTGTCACATCGTAAAGAACTCGCCGAACCTTACAATGATTTGGTTTTCTGCAAGTAATGATTTAATGTGATTGTAAGCAATTTAAACAACAAAAACGGTCTGTGTAGCATGTGTTTCTTTTAACTTGTCGAAAGTCCTAAACAAATTTTCGTTACTTTAAGTACTGAGCTGGGAGTCATGCATTGTCACAGGCCTTATATTTGTATATATTTGCATGAGATAACAAACATGACATAGGAATGACATATCTTTATACATGGGTTACTTTTTAATGTTTTTCAAATGATAAAAGTCATATTCAGTCATGGAAATGAAAGTAGTATCTGATTATATAATTGCTGAATATTATATAAT
Source organism: Sipunculus nudus (assembly GCA_026874595.1). NCBI lineage: Eukaryota > Metazoa > Annelida > Sipuncula > Golfingiida > Sipunculidae > Sipunculus > Sipunculus nudus. Next base: position 3,708,235 of record CM049317.1, read on the forward strand.
ATATAGTTTTTAACTAATCAAATACTTTTGTCAATTAATGACGCTATCTTTTGGCATATACAGTGGGACCCCGCCTTGCGACCACCTCGCAATTACGACCACCCCACAATTACGACCACTATTTTTGGTCCCAAATACACGATTCAGGTAACTTAGAGTTTCACAAATACGACCACCCCCAAATTACGACCATTTTGGTCAGTCCCCAAGGTGGTCGTAATTGTGGGGTTCCACTGTATATGTATATACCATCTTTATACATATTTCGTTTTTTTTTGCAATGTTTAATTGTGCACGTTTTAATTATGAATAATGGATATATTGCAGCATTATCCCTTTGGATCATGGTAATAGCCGCCATTGCCCTATCAATATTGTTAGTTGTTGGAATAATGTTTTGGAAAAGCAGGTATGTATACCTCATTATACCCCTTATATCACTCACTGATACATGATTTATTTTAATTAATCTTTATTTCACTGTCTATTAATTCATATTCTAACAACAGTAGACTCGTTGTACAGTAAATTGATTAAGGTGTATATTGTGGATTGTAAACTGACTACATGGGCATGGAGTATCGTGAACTGACTATAGTTGACGCATTGTATTATTAACTATCTGTAGAGGACAACGTTTATTTTAAACTGACTTTCATGTTCTATTGTAAATAAGGATAAATATTAACATTACGGACAGTCACATTAACTGATTCAGATACAAATACTTTTAGTGTGTCTCTTCTCATACACTGTCCTCACTGTTGAGTAGTTGGTTCCGTAAATTCTGGGCGTTATCCTCTGTATATATATATATATATATATATATATATATATATATATATATATATATATATATATATATATATATATATATATATATATATAACTAACTGATCTACGGGTATGCATTCTCTCCTCCGCGGCCACACAGCGCTCTATGCAACAGAGCATTATATGCTAAGGTATATGATCAATCTGAATCACTACCGACGGTTTCGCCTCATCGGCTCATTAGGTGACTCGATGCACCTGATGAGCCAATGACGCGAAACCGCCGGTAGTGATTCAGATTAATTTGAATTATTTCACGTTTTACATGTATTTTGTTCTATTTAGAAATAATCGGGGAGGACAGAACAGAAAAAATATACATCTGCACAGACTGTCACGTGACTCCAGAACGAGGGAGTCCTGCGGAACCTACGCAGAAATAGATGAGGCGCACATGGAGGACCTCGCGAGGAGAGCATCACCGCCAACCATGTGTGAGTCAGTGACGACCCTGATCTCCTGTCAAACTGAAGATAACATCTCCTCTGGTCAGGTGTACTGTCACGCTAGACCATTTACTGACGTAAATAATGACGCAGTGTGCTCAGATAATCTGTCCGCAAGATCGTGTAATAGTTCCATCTACCTGGATAATCCGGTCTATAGCTCAAGCTCCACCGATAACCCGGGGAACGGCTCCAGTTCAGAGGGAGGGTCGACAAATCTGGACGGAACCATGGAAACAGTGGTGTCTGAGATGTCATGTAGATGGAATCGATCTTGTAGGGAAGTGACGTAATCATATTGAAATCCTGGAGTTAAATCATAAGGCTTGTGAGAATCGCTGGTAACCATTATCATGTCATGATGATAATGCTGACGCACTTAAGTTTGAAAAGAGAACGTTTGTGATAGAAAATATCATAATATATTTACTTGTTAAATGTTTTTATTTTGCTCCGAGTTTAATATAAATTTAAGCATAACTTGGGGTGTTGCAATTTTAAATGAAATATACTATTCATCACAAAATGCACTAGAAAATATTGCATTAATTCAATGTGAATAAAAAGACATTGGTGAAACCGATAAGAAATAGTTTTTTAATCAAAAGTCCGATGATTTTCTGTAACCAGGTGGGGTGAACTTGGAGGATTGTACCTGTATATTTTGCATCTTGTCCCAATAGGTGTACTTCAAATAACTCTATATCATATTAACAACAGTCTTAATGATACCAAAACAGTCCTATTTTTCATGAAAACCTGGATCAGTCTTGAACCTTTTGCTTTAATACAAGAAACTAGAAGTGGTTTATTCTCCCTACAGTGTACACATACAGCGAAAACCTGACGGTAATCAAGATGGACCCTGAACAGCCATCCGTCAAAGAAAAGTTTATCTATAAATGCAATGTAAATCCACATTGGCCATAATTCTCAGAACAGTAATCTTGTAATCGTGCCGCTTAAATATTCACAACGTATATCCTGTAATTTCCTGACTCAGTCCAAATGCTGGAATGACCCCCTTACACCATTAAATCAACTCTTCTTTTCACGTATTCAGCGAACTTGGCTGTCCTTTAACATGGGTATACACGGTTAACGTCCTGACACTTTGAAATGTTGTATTTGACTTTTCCATCGCGTGAGACCCAAGCAACTTATGACCAGTAAATCTTACGCCCATCATATTGTTACCACGTGATGTATGCCAAAGGATTAGCGCAGCTTATCCCCGATAATGGACATGCTTCACCCTTTTCCTTATCATCACATCGATAAGTACATCTTAAGAAATGTCCATCCTCTCATCAAGTACATGCAGAAAGTCGTATCTTCGAGTACAACACAGCGAGTCGGACAGATGTACAACTCTGTTTCAATAAGACTACCAGTTAAAAGGCGACGTCTCTGTATATATCTGTCACGACGTCTCTGTATATCTCTGTCACGACGTCTCTGTATATCTTTGCCATGACATCTCTGTATATCTCTGTCACGACGTCTCTGTATATCTCTGTCACGAAGTCTCTGTATATCGCTGTCATGACGTCTCTGTATATCTCTGTCACGACGTCTCTGTATATCTCTGTCACGACGTCTCTGTATATCCCTGCCATGACGTCTCCGTATATCTCTGTCACGACGTCTCTGTATATCTCTGTCACGATGTCTCTGTATATCTCTGTCACAGCGTCTCTATATCTCTGTCACGAAGTCTCTACATATCTCTGTCACGACTTCTTTATAAATCTCTGACGTGTATGTATTTCTCTGAAGTCTCTATATATTCCTGACGCCTGTATTTGTATCTGACGTCTCTATATATCTCTGAAGACTCTACATATCTCTGACGCCCCCATTTTTCTCTCAGGTCTCTATATATCCCTGAAGTCTCTATATATCTCTGACGCCCCCATTTATCTCTCAGGTCTCTATATATCTCTGAAGTCTCTATATATCTCTGACGCCTCTATTTATCTCTCAGGTCTCTGTATATCTCTGCCCTGATGACTGGCGTTTATACGAGTGTATGATTAAAAATTGCATACACTTCATGGGAGCACAATGAGCACGGCACATTACGGAGTAAGCTCCCTGTCATTTACAGGTGCGAATACCACATAGGGGGACCGTAAAACGTCTGCCCGTGCATACTATATGAGTGCCTTTCGTCTGAGATAAGGCTCTTTAAGATGTGTCCATCTTTCGTCAATTATGCTGGCTTGCGACACTCGGTTTTCTGTGTTTTTGTTTGTGATACACCCTTTGTTAAAAAAAAAAGATTACTCTAGTGTTTGTATCTATACATATTTCAACCCCTGTTATTTAATAATAATGAATAGTGGTGTCCAGCTCTCTGATATATAAATTCCAAGAAAGATTAGAAATCAAATGTATTTCAGGCCTGCGTGATACCATCATATATATGAGTCAGCAAGAGAAACAAACGTGTTCCTTGTAACACGGTATCTATCAGTGCTGTATTATACAAAGAATATCATAGATTCTGCACCGAAAAACCAAGCTGGCGTCACGCACAAACAGAGCCTCTGCAGCCAAAAGATAATACACCAACCAACATATGATACTTTCGTTTCAGTAACCAACAAACCCATGTGTTCATGTTTCACTATGACCAGAAAAGATTCCTTTAAGTAGGAAAAACAAACCAGAGGAATCGGTACTTCTGTCGAACCCAGACTGAATATGAAGTCTACTACCTGTAGTAATTCAGATATCTGAGTCTGTCTTTTTAAATTCTTCTCTCATTTCAATGTTATATTATTTAGATTGACCCTGTCTGGCATGATTTTCATTTTCAATATGTCATCATTCATTCATCTACTATGGGCATGCACTATGCTACTAGTTGTACATACAAAGGAAGTTGTTACAATAATATGAGCAATTGTATGTATCAGACGCCACTCATTACTTGTCAGACCTGTACATGCACAGAACCTTTGCCCATTAATGATATCTTAACACCTGAAGTGTCGGGTTTTAATAGTGTTACATTATTCCTATAACCGTCACATTTTTCATATATTTGTGTCTAATAGTGCGGTAGTCTGTTTTCTGACAGTTCCCTTTCTTGAAAGAGCCTGAGACGCTGCTTGCTGCAGCATGCCTTCTTTGGTTTGGCCACCAGACGGCTCGTCTACGGCCAAAGAGTTATGAAATTAATGAGAGCATTTAGCCTGAACTGTCTTGGTCCTGTGCTAGCTCTCTGGCGGCTAATACAGAGAAACCATGCATTAGCCAGCATTGGTTTAATTAAATGAGTTATTAGAACGATTGTACCACTGCGCAAGGATCGTATCACTGCGATGGTCCAAGGCTTCTTCAACTAGATCACCCGGGCATCATCTGCTCCTTGATTTAGACTTAAAATGTCTTTAAGAAACAGATTGTGCCGCGGCTTAACATCACCTCGGAGGCTAACGATGAACGGTCATGAATCTGGATGCTGGTACATCTGTATTTCAGTTGACAGATCGTGATGTTTACAATTTTTTACCATTTAGAGTCTACCTATGTCATCCACTGCCCAATTGTCCATATGAACTGTCTCACTACCTGCCCAAGTACGTGTTTCACTACCTGCCCATGTACCGTATCTCACTACCTGCCCATGTACCGTGTCTCACTACTTGCTCATGTACGTGTCTCACTACTTGCCAATGTACGTGTTTCACTACCTGCCCATGTACGTGTTTCACTACCTGCCCATGTACGTGTTCCACTACCTGCCCATATACGGGTCTCACTACCTGCCCATGTAAGTATCTCACTACCTTCCCGTGTACGTGTTTCACTACCTGCCCATGAACGTGTTTCACTACCTGCCCATGTACCGTGTCTCACTACCTGCCCATGTACGTGTTTCACTACCTGCCCATGTACGTGTCTCACTACCTGCCCATGTACGTGTTTCACTACCTGCCCATGTACCGTGTCTCACTACCTGCCCAAGTACGTGTTTCACTACCTGCCCATGTACCGTATCTCACTACCTGCCCATGTACGTGTTCCACTACCTGCCCATATACGGGTCTCACTACCTGCCCATGTAAGTATCTCACTACCTTCCCGTGTACGTGTTTCACTACCTGCCCATGAACGTGTTTCACTACCTGCCAATGTACCGTGTCTCACTACCTGCCCATGTACGTGTTTCACTACCTGCCCATGTACGTGTCTCACTACCTGCCCATGTACGTGTTTCACTACCTGCCCATGTACCGTGTCTCACTACCTGCCCAAGTACGTGTTTCACTACCTGCCCATGTACCGTATCTCACTACCTGCCCATGTACCGTGTCTCACTGCCTGCCCATGTACGTGTCTCACTACTTGCCCATGTACGTGTTTCACTACCTGCCCATGTACGTGTTCCACTACCTACCCATACACGGGTCTCATTACCTGCCCATGTACGTATCTCACTACCTTCCCGTGTACGTGTTTCACTACCTGCCCATGAACGCGTTTCACTACCTGCCCATGTATCGTGTCTCACTACCTGCCCATGTACGTGTTTCACTACCTGCCCATGTACGTGTCTCACTACCTGCCCATGTACGTGTTTCACTACCTGCCCATGTACGTGTTTCACTACCTGCCCATGTACGTGTCTTAATACCTGCCCATGTAGCGTGTCTCACTACCTGCCCATGTACGTGTCTTAATACCTGCCCATGTAGCGTGTCTCACTACCTGCCCATGTACGTGTTTCACTACCTGCCCATGTCCCGTGTCTCACTACCTGCCCATGTACGTGTTTCACTACCTGTCCATGTACGTGTTTCACGACCTGCCCATATTCCGTGTCTCACTACCTGCCCATGTACGTGTTTCACTACCTGCCCATGTACCGTGTCTCACTACCTGCCCATGTACCGTGTCTCACTACCTGCCCATGTACGTGTCTCAGGTATGTTTCCTCTATGTCTGTCTGATTTCCCAATACTTCTATGTGCGCTGTATGTATTATCTGTTCACTCAAAGAGAAACACCAGGTTTGTTACAATCAACACATCTTTCATTTCAAGAATTTGCAAGGAAAGCAGCTCTGTATTTATAAACTCTCCACCATGCTCACCTCACGCCATCTAGCGATTAACTCTATAACCAAGTGAGTCACAGGACAGCAGTGACACCATGCGGTATTTAAATAAGTAACAATGGTGATGTAGATCGTGCTCCATTTACCGAGTGAAAGTACCCCAGGAATAGCTAATCAACACACTTCATAATCAAATATCCTTATATGTTGTGTGTGTTGGTGTGGTAGTGGGTGGGGTGGGGGGATGAATGCAAATCTTTTTGTCTAGAGATAATTTGAGATATGATAATTTGATGGTATTTTGAATACCTCTGTTTGAGGTTTTATATTATACTGGCAACCGCCCTGCGTATTCGGGATGCCCCAACTGTCTTTTTGCAGTATGTCAGCGATTTTGTAGAACACATGGAAAATCCCGTTTTTTTTTGTAGAGTGGAATCTAGCAGGTTTTTTAACTCCGTATCCTCGAGTTCACGCAGACCCTATGCGTGAAATTCGCTCCATTGGCTATTTTCACGCATGTACACTGTCGGACACATTGAAACACCTCAGTGAAAAAATCATATGACCGATTTTTTTTACGCTGTACGATTATAGGCGCACATGGAAACCCAATTTAAGTCATCACTTTATATCACAATGACAACCACATGAGGCGATGATGAAGATCACTTACATATTTTATTGTTGGAATCAAACGACGTAAAGGTGGCACATGTTAACTTTACCATGAAAGAACGAACAGGTCCCTTTGCAAGAAATATAATCTCGATAGTATATCATTCACACTGGTCCTCTTATGGCCACACTGACTTATTTCTGACCCCTATATATTATCATATAAAGTGGTCACATTCACACTATCAGGAAAATATTCTCATTAAGATGTTGGCACTATATCGTAAATCAAACTCAAGCTCCAAACCTATATTTTTATTTTCTAATGTGAAAACTGAGGCATGTGTATCTCGATTTTGAAATTGAAAACGATTTATACAAATCTTTTTTTTTTGTTTATTCAGACCAACCAATCTGCAGGCAATGAACATTCCAACAATATCTGTTCCTTGTCATTCTCTGTCGCCCTGCATTATTCAGCGTGCTCCATCAGCCTGACGCCACAGAATGACTTAATTGACCCGGAAATAGGCCAGTCTGATCTGTTATACACAGCTGTGTGCACGATATATGTCCCAGTTATGAAGACTATATATTCAGACGCCGACAGCTTTTGTTCCGCTGCACACTATAAAGCGCATATATGGATTTCTTCGAGATATCACGGTTATTTAAATAATAATAATAATAATAATAATAATAACATATATACGGCACATGATCCCTTCGAAAATCCTATACCTCCCTCTACAACCCACCGCCATTCTCTTCGCCCTCTCTGTCTCTCTTCTGATTCAACCATAACTCTCGAAACAGGTATATTTATACAAATATATTTGTAAATGATAAAGGGTCTGAGATTTCAGTGGAGCGAATGTCAAACCTTGCCTATTTAATGTTTAATTTATAATGTTTGCGAACTTTCACACGTAAACGCAAACTGGTCCACACATATAAAATAGCGAATTAAAAACAATGCTATAAATCTGGAGCCCACTGGTTCAACAAAACTTAACTGAAAGCTTCTCCGCAAACGGTGACATTATTTGCGATGGAAAGTAGACTAATGAAAGTACCATTTGAAAATACGTTTACAATATGGCCATATGATGATTAGTCATTCTTAGTTTTCCAACACGTTTAAACTTGTTTAAACATAAATTGTATATTTTTCCATTTATGCACCTGAAATTGAAGCCCACAATTGCGCAAATTTACTTGATTTGCTAAATGTAACGTTCAAGCTTTATTGGGAGGTACAAGGGTAACCAGAGAGAGAAGTCAGCATGTGTTTAAACAGCCGGTATACTTATCAGTTTTTTTATTCTTTGTGGTAAAAACTTGTACTCACTAGACAATAGAGCTGTTGAATAAATAACCAGACAAGTTTATATCCAGTTTTGTGAGACCTTGTACTTAAATGACACGGAATGAGAGTACACATACACCCAAACGGGTTTTTTATTTTGTTTTCCCAAAGCCTTAAAGGTCTCTGCGTGAAGCTGTGCTGGTGCTGTGCTGAACACGGGATATCGCCAATGCAGCCTCTCGTGTAAATGGAGGAGAGAAACCACTGGCTGGCACAGCCGGAAGCCCATTCATGCAGGCAAGCGTGATACACAGAAACACGGTTTGGCTTATATGGAAGTGAGGGCCCCGGATGAAAACTTTGTTTACTTCCGGTTGGCGAGTAAACAGTAGCACGTGGGCGCTTTGAATATGGTGTTAAGAATATAATAATATTGAAAAGTTTACACCAGTTTTGGATAAAATAAACACGGTGCTGGTCTAAATTAACATTCCAATCCAACAAGTATAACTAAAAGTAGGTTAAGCCCGTGATTTTCTGACCAAATTTAGCTTTAATGGGAATATATCCATCATCTGTCAGTCAGTGGCTGGGCCGGTATGGCGTATCTGTTCTGGTCTGGTATGCATGTCGTCACATCTTCTTAACATTGACAAGATGCCCAGGCCGTGGTCATGTGATACATTTACATTTCATCTGAGGTTTAACAACAGACTTTGCACTATGATTACTCATGTCGGTCTTTTAGAGGATTCATGACACACGGACATCATATCGGATCATGCAGCTTATTAACTGCTGATGATTATGCATCTGGTAACATTTAAAGGCTTTTATAAAACTTTCAATTTTGGATATACAATTATATATATATATATATATATATCTATATATATATATATATATATTTATATAACATACATATCATAGTACTGTAAGAAAATGCTTCAAAGGGGCCTATAAATATATGTAATGAAATAATATACAAAAAAAAACTTTACATGACCCTTTGAAAACATTTTTGTACCAAAAACAAAATAATATAATTGATAGGAAGACATGATTATAATTCATTAAAGTTGAAATTGTTTCACAGTGAAGGGAATCACGCAAAGGCGGAGTGGGTTCGACGTGGTACATGGTATTTACACAGTCTGCCATTAATTTTTGGTAATTATATTTGTATCGTATTCTGTATATATGCTGTTGTTTCATGGCGCACCTAATTTTCATCAAGCTATTTCTTAAATATATTTAACCAATAAACCGAATTTCTTCTTAGAACTCAGCCAGCCTCACAAACAGAATATGACAAATTTTATTCGTTAACATCAAAGGCACGTAATTAGGCCCTTTTCATAATGGTTTGAAAGAAATGTCTGAACATTTGGCTAGACCGGTCAGACTGGACACATTTGTTTATGATTGGCTTTGCCTGGTTGCCTGACTTAAGCTGTATTATTACATATAGTAAACACAGTTGAATTCCATGTTAAATAGAAATATTGCCAAATCAATGGTGATGTACACTGCCGAACAATGTTTAGCAATATAAAAATAAGTAAAGGAAAATGTTATATTATGTTTTTTTTCGATTTAAAATAATATAATATAATATAATATGACACTCTTCTAAAATATAATTTCTCTATGGATTTTCTGATTACGTGAATTAATATTATGTATGAAGTGATCCAAAACTAACAGTTCTTTTATTCTCTTTGAGAATATTTATAATGGTCTGTCATTGTTAGGTTGTCTCGAAATAAATGAACATCGTGTATCTTACTCTTGAAACCAGTCTAATGTGTTTTAGCATAAACTTTAATATTTCGATGGTCATTAATTTAAAGTTTATGCTAAAACACATATGCTATAACATTATTTTTCCAAAATAAAAGCATAATAATATACATTATAATGTGCATGCAGTTTAATATTTCGATGGTCATTAATTCAAACTGCATGCACATTATAATGTATATTATTATGCTTTTATTTTGGAAAGAAAATGTTATATTCGTCAAAATAATCAGAATGTATGTTACCAATAAGTTCGCTATATAAAAAGATGACAGGTATTCACAATATCATTCTTTGTTAGATCTTATAGTTACAGTTGGCATCAAGTCTTATTATAATCAAATTATGGAATAAGATATAACTGATTTTTTACATTAGTCTCATTTTGTTTCTAGTTCTACATGACGTACAAGACACCACAATAGGTGGAATTGATCATAAAAGAAAAAGCAACTTATATGGCCCGGTAATATAGTATAGTATTAATAATGTATACCATTTCTTATTGAGCATGATTTATTAAAAGGGTATGGAAATGGAAGATTATTGTTCTTGAAATCAATGTAGAATTATAACCCAAATTTATTGATATTTATATTTTCAAATTAACAGGCTATAATCAATATTATTACACCGACGTATTATATATGTATAATTTTGTTAAATGATATTTTTAAATATATATATATATTGTTATTATATATATATATATATATATATATATATATATATATATATATTAATTTAATTGTATTAGATTTTGTATAAATATATTTTTTAGTATATATATACTGTGTCATATGGAAAGCATTGGCCACTGAACTGACTGTGACACAGCCGCCAAGTGAAATCAACGAGCTGATGATATACAGGCCTCTTGAAGGCTGTCTATGTTAATGGTGTCATGGGATACATTTTCCTTAACAGCTGTGGAATGTTTAATTCCAACGGTGTCAGGTTATATAACATTATTTTACTCAGTCATGATAGAAAATATAAAAGGTGTAGTGGATTAAGCGATGATTCTCGTTTATTTCCCTAGTAATACAAAAGCACGTGGTGTTTGTTTACTCGCCAAACCACAACGAGGCCAATATGGCCGCCAAACCGTGTTTCCGTGTATTCAGCCAGATTGTCATTAGCACTGTCTCATCTGACCATCCCCACTAAATCAGCTGATATACGCTGATATACCCATAATTTTTGGTTTGCTGCAAGGAAGACTAAATGAAACTGGCAAAAGCTGACGTTTATCCGTAAATGAAAGACCATGTTCAGCTTGCTCTTTATTGTCATGCGAGTCAGTTGATACAAGATAAAGTTCTTATGCAATATGTCATTTCCGAGCTTTTTCACGTTCATGCAGCTTTTTCACGTTCATGCTGCCATTTTAATTTCAACTCAACAACAGACTATGAAGACAAGACCATATTAAGCTTCAGGATAATTTTTAATGAAAAGCGCTAGTACTCAGTGCACACGCAGCTGTATTGAATGAATGGGCTGGACAGACTGTCCGCCAGGGGCGCTAGTTTGCCTGCAATTTTCCAGGCAGGCAGGCATATTCTACCTCCACACACGAGAGAATCGCCATTAGCGATATCCCGTATTAAGATACCGGGTTAGTGTAGTGCCAGGCAAAAGCAGGTCACATGAACCGTTTACGGGTATTTAAATATTTGGCAGACTTATGACATTCATTATTTTTTTCATATTTTTTTCTTTTCCTAAGTCATAATACCTTCTTTTGAAGGAGAAGAAATATAAAACACTCGGTAAAGTAATTATACTCATAAAGTTAAGCACTGCGGCAATCGTGGAGACAAACAATACATAACTGCTAACGTCAGAGAACAGGGCTGCTCCAAAGAAGCGGTTCGTATTTTCAATCTACGATTGCTTTAACGCGGTTGCTTTTGCTGAAACCGAGGAATCCCGCTGGACTGCACACCTCACTTGAGTGGTTTCCAAGGATTACACGTGCTTATACCACGAGCGGAACCACGTTCACCGAGTGAAAACGGATATATTTAGACAAAATAAATTAAAAAAATAAACTTTAAATCTGTTGCTTGTTAAGAATCAACTCATTCTCCGCTGAGTAGGTTGACCGATGCATGTATCTGGTTTGATTCCAGCAGCTGGTAGCTGTATTGTTTCACAAGGCAGGGATAATCAACTTAAAGGGACATAATCAGGAGCAATATTTTGCCTATTATTTCACACTATCAGCTCAGTCATGCTTTATTCAAAAGTTTCCTAGCGAAACCTTCCAAGCACACAGTCTCAGTACCTCATATACGGCTGTTCAACAGCTTGTTATTGTTCTACATTTTGGTAAACACAGTCCACGTGTGTCCGTTTACCATAACAAGGCCGCATGACCGGGGGTCCGATTGCGACTCGCGACACGAGATTTTCCAGCTAGCGGAAACATGTATTACAATTTTATGGGCCAAGTCAGTCAGGGAATCTCTTGATACGATGTGACCAGGAAGATGCTGTTTTTTATGTCGACACATGTGTTCGCTCCCAGTCTACTGTTTTAAAACACTCGTTTACTGGATGAAGTAAATGATTTTATGGCATAATTTCGGTAAGTACAAATGTATTTCAAATGGAAGAACTAATTTATATATATATATATATATATATATATATATATATCTTTGTTATGAATAGTACACAATCATACAAACTTTTTATTCGTAATCGCGACCGGATAAATAAATGAATCAGCTTTACAGCAGCCACGTATTAAGAAACGTAGCTTTACGTTACCATTGCAAAAGATACCTTATATTATGGTGCTGTCAGGGTAAGACTTATCAAATGTTTTATTTTTTTTTTTTTGTAAACGGGGGGGGGGGGGGCTGATACCGATTTGGTTTTGCCCAAACATATGCTAATTAATAGTGCAACATCAAACATCACAACCTCAGTTTTTTAATAAGTAGAAAGGGATGTTTCCTTTTTGCCTGAGCTAGATTTTCAACATTCCATGGTAATAATTTGTCTAAAGTCAATAATACAATGGTAATTAGAGTACAATTGTTTGTGATTGCAGTGATTTGACATTTCCACTCGAAAATTTTGCATGTGTATACAACTTGTATCGGTTTCTTGTTTAAATGAGAGGTAGAGTCACCGACATACGCTTTTTTGCTGTATACATCCATATTAATTTTTCAACTGGTTTTACGTATCGGCCTTAAATTTTGCATATCTATAGATCCTACATAGCTCTTTATCATACACAAATTTGTGGCGCCACCTGGAACTGTATTTGCATAGTGTCCATCTACATGTCTGTCTATGGTAAGAATCACTAATATCTTAGCAGTGGTTTTACTTATATACCGGAAATGTTGTGTGTATATACATCTGAATCCTGAATCACTTGAATCCTGTTATTATATATGTGAAAGAACTTGTACGGGTGTCAGCTATTGGTCGCGCAGCTATCCACACTTGCACACTCGGCGCCGTCTGCGATTAATTATTCAATTAAGTGAGTCACACGTAAGCATGTAGGTTTTTTAAATCAGAGTGATGACGTGGACCGCGATGACCAGAGAGAGCGGGGTCGAACTCGTAACTTGTACAAGCCGGTCACGTGACTGATATATTTAATTATTTGACGACAGATATCGGAATAATCTACTTTAAGGAGATAAACCTTATCAATATATTGTGGCTGGATTGAGCAGGCTTCTATAATAAAATGTTATATTCAAACGAGATTTTGAAGCCATTTCCTATATTTGTTTAAATCCGTGAGACCAAAATGTTTTAATAGGGGGAGCGATATATATATATATATAGTCAATGAACATTTAAAGAAGAGAGACATCAACGCCAACATTTCAAATAATCATATTATTTGGATAACATATACAGATCGTTGCTAAATTTTCAGCTACCCCTGTAGCATTCTTCAGAGCGAATGAATAATGTTAACAAAGCTGACGGTGTGACCCTTCGCTAGGTCAATGGGGCTGGCTTGGGACCAAAATGGCGCCCGCTTATGCTAATATATTCTTGTAGGATTTGGAACGGAAACTGCTGTCCGACAGCCAATCAAAGCCTTTAGCGCATATGCGCTATATTGATGACAAATTTATTGTATGGCAACACTGTCCAGAATCGTTAGAACATTTTTTTTTGCACAGGCGAATAATTTCAACCCTCATATCAAATTCACAAACGACTCCTCACCCACACAAATCCCATTCCTTGATGTGTCAGTTGCCATCACTTAAGGACATTTGACTACCAGCATTTATCATATACCAACTGACCGTCACAGCTATCTCCACTACAGTAGCTTCCACCCACATCACCTCAAACGAGGGATTTTATTTGCACAGATGCTGTGCTACAGACGCATATGCTCAAATGATTCAGATTTTAAATGCAAAGCACTTGAATTAGCAAAACATTTCCTCATTGAAAGGTACCCTTTCAAGTTAACCTTATTAAATTTTGAAAACGTTAGTAAAATTAAACGAAACAGTCCCCTCAATTACAAAGAAAAAGACATAAATTCACGCATCCCCATGATCCGGACCCCCTGGACCCACCCTCCCTGGATCCGCTTCAGCAAACATAACAGCCCGTCAGGGAATGCCAAATGCGGTGACCGCCGCTGTGAGATTTGTGATATTTTAAACACCCAACCCACATTTCAGTCCCCATGATCCAACATAACCCTCAGGCCAGGCCCTTTTTCTTGAAATTCCTCAGATGTCATTTACTTTATTACTTGTAAAACATTTCCCAATGGGGAGGGAAATTGTATAGGAGAAACTGGCACCAAATTCAGGCTAAGAATGAACAACAACAAAAAAACCATCCGCGACAACACCCCCGGATTCACCGTGGCCGAAAATGACAACAAATCCGACCATTCTCTCCGAGATTTAACATGCACCACCCTTAAAGGATTCACATCCGAACAAAAGCACATTCATACACAACGTACGCACATAAAAGGATTAAACAAGGACTTGGCTCTTCTCTCTAAATACCCGGCACTAAGCACATACTTTTCCTCTTCGAGACTAACCCCTTCCTGTCTTTGATACCCCAGCAGCCCTGTTTTCACGTGGATATACACAGGCCAGTTCTGACGAGACATCAGACAGATTAATGGGTATAGCTGGCAAGCCAGCCCCGTTTACCTAGCGAAGGGTCACACCGTCAGCTTTGTTTACAGATAGTCACTCGCTCTGAAGAAGGCTACAGGGGTAACTGAAAATTTAGCAACAATCTGTACATGTTATCCAAATAATATGATTGTTTGAAATGTTGGCGTTAATGGTTCTCTTCTTTTTATGTTCATTTATTGTCTTAGGCCAGCACCCGGAGAATTTATAAATGTGTTATATATATATATATATATATATATATATATATATATATCACGCTTTTCATGGGATGCAAAGACACTGTACACTAAAGGTACATGTAAATGAATGATAAGAATAAAAGGTTTACAAAGGAAAGATAAGGAAAATATTAATACATGAAATTTTGTATTTTGAAAGCTAGATGTAAAAACGGAGTGTCAACGTTCTGAGATTAGCTGGTACCGAGTTCCAGAGGCCCGAGGACAGAAGACATGGTCCAGACAGGAGACAAAATTTGAAAGTGTGTTACCCGAGATATATATATATATATATATGTACTCCACAGACTTTGTAGCAAGCATCAATAACAAATGTATCCCTTTTCAAACTTTATTCCCAGTAGGCAGTATTCCAGAAATACAAATGTATTACAGTTTACATATTACAAAAGAACAGAAATACATTTTCAGCAGGAAAATATAGACTTTTTGGTAGTTGATATATTGTTGGGATAACCCTATATTTTCACATAGCAACAAAATGCTGTATAATTCTCTTTTCGTCCCTTATATTCTGATACAAATCTTTACATCATTATCATGTTCAAATCATAATGCAGGTTAAGCTCTTCCGTAACAAATCAAGAAATGACATTCAAAATAATATGTTTACATTATTTAAGCAAACGTTACTTCATATCCGTAACGTTAACATTGGAGTTGGCCAGGTATTATATTTGGTATTTTACTTCCGCCTCTGCTGTTCCTGGATGATGCAACAACCGAGGCGCGGTCCGGCGTTACCGGAAACTATGCTTCCTGCATCACCACCAAGGCCAAGGTCATCCCGAGTAGCGTGGATCTGTTATAAATTAAAAAAAAAGAACCACTTGACAGTGAGTCTGAACGCAAACTTTTTTTATGTGTTACACTATTTATTCTAAAATAATCAGACTGTGAAAGAGTTAACAACAAGCTACCACATTTAAAAGTATCCTAATAATGCATACAGTAGAACCTCTCCCAGTGGGGATCTCCATAAAGTGGACACTTCTATATTGTGGTCAATTTTCGAGAGTCCAGATTTTTCTCATTCTTTTTATATATGTAAAGAACATAAACTCAGTATAGTGAAATTTCATTGTATATATTTTAAATACAGTAGAACGCCTGCTAACGGCCACGCCTCAATGACGGTCAATACGTCTATAACGGTCAGATTTTCCGGTCCCGAATTTTCGTCCGTTATATTTCATAATCATTTTGTTGTCAATTACGGTCACTCCTCTATTCCGTATTACGGCCAGGTGTCTCGGTCCCGCAGGCCGGGAAACGCCTCAATTACGGTCAGGGGCAGTGACTCCTTGACATGGGCTCAACAAATCGAGCGGCCACTGACCTCAACATCATTACACAAGTGTCCGCTCTCACATATTCCTGTCTGTTGATGAGTGCCTGGATAAAGGTAACCACCCGACCGTGACTGACTTGTTTGACACATAGCAAGTGTCGCACTACCCCACTCAGCCTCATTAGTATGCACAATAGTAAGGCCAGCGTGCATGTTTGGGAATCAGTCATGCGAGCTGGATCTTAATCAGGGTGTTAGTCATTTAATTGACGAATGACATTAGTATGCTTTGATGGATACAAAGGGCTTCTCCACATTTGTACAAATATTATTGATATACAATCTGTTTGTAATTTAATAACAAGCACTGTATTTGTATATATATTGTTGGTAATTGTTATAAATAGGGTTGACGTGATTGTAATTAAAAAAAATATTGATAACAGTAATTATACTAATACTCTGTATAAACGTTTATTTTGTTGATTGTATTAAAGATTTGAATTTGGTTTCGTGTTACATTTTAACCCCCCCCCCCCCCCCCCTAGCCTGGTCAAGTCCTGTATAACGGCCACTCCTGTATTAAGGCCACTTTCATCCAGTCCCGATGGTGACCGTAATACAGGCGTTCTACTGTATACAATTTTTACATGGTTGAGGAATCTGATATTAATAGATCACGTGTTGACTATAAAAGCTGAAGTCAAATACTTACAACGATAGTTTTGCCAATAATACTCTTAGGGCCGTCTTCCGGTCTTAGGGAGATGACGTCATCGACTATGATCTGATCCACGTTACCGGAAGTGTCTTCTTTAATGTTTCCGAGGTCTCCGACGTGCCTAAAATGAATAAGATTCAAAATTGCATAAGATAGTTTTTTTTATTTCCTACATTTTCAGACCACATAAGGATGACCTCGTATGATATAATCATATAATCTAGAGAAAAAGATAGAGCGATAATTATCCTTATATTATTAATACTATAACTGTTATTATTATTATTTTATTATTTTTTTAATATTATTATTATTTAAAATAATAATATTGTTATTCATATTAGTAGAAGAGTTGTTTGTGATAATTAAAAAAGAGCTGTATTTATAATTATTATATTACACTATATTTTTCAATAGAACACGTAATGTTAGCACTCCTTCAATATATGCATTATTTTGCAGACATGTATAGCAACATTAACATTCTGCAATTTTAATGTTTTTTTCTAATTCACACATATACTTTTATATTTACAGGCCCATCAAACTTGCGTGATTTCAATACTTGGGCATGTTCAGCTGCGAGGTATGTGAAGCAAGGAGGGTACCTGGTTTGACTCTGAGGAGAGGCGTGCGGGTTTTTGAAAGGGTTGTAATGACCCCCTGCCGCAGAGCACTGGGTGCAAAGGTCCCCATATTGATGAACATGAAATCCGTGGAGGTCATCGTCATCATTTGGATCGAACCCAGTTAGATCCACCGTCACTGTAACAGGTCCACCGGCCGACTGAAAAATATGATACGACATGATGTTAACCCATTAAGGCCCACCGCTAATATTACAAGTCCACCGGCCAACTTAAATTATAATATAACATGTAAATCCAGGTAGATCCACCGTCACTACAACATATCCCTTTCGTATGGATATTGTTGGAGCATAAGTCTCTGAGTACTTGTTTCTTTTAAAAAAGTGGACACCTTGCATTTTTTTTACAGTCGGCCTAAAGCTTTGCAAATAAATATGGTGTCAATGATTCCTAGATTTTTTTGTCATTTTTTTTAAGTAAAATTTGATTTAAGATAAAAAAATCAAGTGCCAATGTATATTTCGGTTTCCCTACTTTAGAGGAAACCGTGCAACATGGCATTTAAAAAAGTAAGTGTTATATATTAACTTCTAATTACTTGGACACGATACACTACGACTTTGTCAAGACGCTCATCATAAATTTGGAGAGTACCAATAGAGAGCATAAACCTGCAACACCTGGATCCGCATTAGTTTCCACCCTAACTTTTAGCAGAAAAACCATGAACAGTTTCGTTATTCGGTAGGCAATGGATTGCCGTTCCGAAAAATTTCATCGAAATCCATTAAAAGTACTTATAGAGAGAAGGTAATATTAAGTAGTTTGTGCAATATGTATTGCGGACCATATCGCATAGAGGTCAGTTCCCTGGTTCACATTAGTAGAAAAATACATAGCTCTATTTATATGGAAAACTTAAAAATGACCCTCTTACAGACCATTATGATTTTGCTGTTTCTTCGATCCATTTTTTTTTCATTGTCTATTTCATTACCGACATTATTATTTCACTCCCTGACAATAAATTCATAAAAACCCGTCTCTTTTTGTCCGTTTTCCCCACAAACTATAACCAAAGCTTGTAAAAGAATTGTAAGGAGTTTTGTTGATATTTTATTCATTGGAAAAGAAAATCCATTTTTTTTTTGGGGGGGGGGGGCTGATTTTTTATTATTATTTATTATTATTATTATTATTATATATATATATATATATATATATAATATTCAATGCTGTTTCTTGTATTGGCTATTTTGAACAATTTCCTTATTATGGCAGTGTATAAATTCACGTTTTCTTACACCTGGCCCTGTATTATGATGATTCGGTTTAGATAATAGCTGTCTTCGTACAATATTCCATTGGTCATATTTCAGATAAAATTATTGCATCATAATTGAATGTTGATCCGTCAAAGTAATTACCTGATAAATAGACCAGATGATTAATAAACCAGTTTATATCCAGTTTTGTGATAAATGACTCGGAATAAGAGTACACATGCACCCAAACAGGTTTTACTTTCTTCCCGTAGCGTTTAAGGTCTGCGTGGAGTTGTGTTGTTGCTGTGCTGAATTAAGATACCGAGTTAGTGCCAGGCAAAAGCAGGACATATGAACCGTTTTGGGGTACTTCAACAGTTTTATTAGACTAATGATATTTAATTTTTCTTATATATTTTATTCTTATCGTATTTCTTCAACAGACTTTTGTTAGACAAAATTAAAAGAAGCTGACAAAATACATTTGTGTGTAACAATAAGAGCATAGCGTCATAAAATACTACGACAATCGTTACAAACAATGTATAGCTGAAAACATCAAGCAATTCAATAGGCCTACTCCAAAGAAGCAGCTGGAACTTTTAAGTTCTGATTCCTTTTCTGATTGCTCTTACGGCAACGGAGGAATCCCACTAAACTGAACACCTAACTTGAGGGGTTTACCAGGATTACACGTGCTTCACAGCATTTACCACGAGAAGAAGCACGTTTTCCGGAAACAATCGGATATATTTAGACAAAATTAATTAAAAAACTTTTAAACATTAGCTTGTCAAGAATCAAATCATTCACTGCTGAGTAATTTGCCAAATGCATGTATCGGTTCAGATTACAAAATAAAATATCCTTTACTGTCTTGTTTCACAATGCAGGTATAACCATTTTTAATAATATATATATATATATATGTGTGTGTGTGTGTGTGTGTGTGTGTGTATTATGTATAATACATATTCATACATAATTTTTATCCGTAACCGGGGCGACATATAGCAATGAAACGTCCTTGCTGCAACCGCGTATAAGAAACCGTAGCCTTTTATGACCATCGCAAAGAATTCCTGAAATTATGGTGCTGTCATAGTACGAAATACTTATTCAGGCATTTCTTTTAAAATGAGGGGGGGGGGGGGCTGATACCGAGATGAATTTGCTCTCGGTAGTGCCAATTAATAGTGCTTCCTCAAACATCACAACTTTTTTAATAGCAAGAAATGTTTCCTTTCTGTCTGAGCTAGATTTACACCATGCAATCGATATAAATTGTCTAAAGTCCAATGTGTTAAATTGGAAAACTTTTGTTTGGCCCTTGGCGCCATCTTGCCGTTAATTATACAAATATGTGAGTCACATGTGAGCATGTGGGTTTTTAAATCAGCGTGATGACGTGGACCGCGATGATCAGAGAGAGCGGGACCCAACTCGTAACCTGTACAAGCCGGTCATCTGACTGATGTCCATAACTGTGCAGGATTAATATATATATATATATATATATATATATATATATATATATTTATATATATATATATATATATATATATATATATATATATATATATATATATATGCTACACATATATTACGCCAAAGCACAAAGATAGGAATTCTCCTTGCCCTTGCGTTTCAAGTTTAATTCCTTTTGATTTATACCTATATGGAGACAATGAAATTGTTATGTGACCCTGGTACAGTTGCTCTTGTTGTGCACAGTACAGGCGTCTCAGGCACGGGAGACGGTTATCATCCGCTCTGATGTGTAATTTGCCCTCAGTCGGGGCGAAATTTTAAAATCGGGTTGATTAAATCTTATATGCCTGTGTAGGCTCATGGCCTTGTTCCTTGCCTTTACGTATTGAACGGTGGCAACCCTGCAGACTGCAGACAATCATTCTGTCGGACAAATCACTTGCCAAATGTCCTATATTGGCGAGTATATACCTCTGCCCTTAATCAGAAAAGAGGTTTCTCGCTATATATCAAAAGTAAATATAAACACCGCTAACAGGCAAAGAAGAAGAAGAAAAAAAAAAACAGACATAGTGGTGGGTTTCGGGATAAATGAGTCTTAAACTGCAATCATCTGAAAATTGTGGATAATTTAATAATATATTTCCTAGGAAATAAACAAAACTGAAGAAAACTGAACATTAATCAATAATAAAGGAAAATGAACACGCAGCGTGTTTAGTTACTTAAAAACCAGGATGTACATTCTTCTTGATACCGAGAGTCCTCTGTTATATTTTATAAAACATCATCTCATGATGAATAGTCTCTTTAACATATTGCGAAAATATATTATGGGATGTTTATTCTTGAAATTTAAGTTAAAATCCATAGTTATCATCATAAGACGAATAAATATTACCTCGGACTATAACTCTGACCGAAGGTAGGTTTTTGAATATCAGCCTTGATTATGTTAACATTGACAGAAGTGGGCTACTTTTACGAATTATATATCTACTTTTTACTAAAAAAAACCCTTTCATTAAAATAGTTATTAATGTAGCGGCCCATTGTTAATGTCAACATGGCAAGGTAATATCAGCTAGGAAATATTCTAGATACAAAATACAGTTACGGCAGTAATATGCCCCGTAAACACAGTCATATCCCTCAGTCTTTTATCTTTCAATAAATGTATCATTTATCGATTTTTGTATAGGATGTGGGTAAGTGTGGGCCACAGTTAGTGTTATAATCGGTTATATCGGTGAATCGAAATTAGGATATCAGACTGAGTGGTTCATAAAATTAATGAAAACAGCATAACATCAAGCATGATTGAATGCTTAGCTGACTATGTCATGTCAGGTGCATCCATCATATTTATTGTTTGGACGTAAAAGCATATCATTGTTAAATTAGGTCAAATGCGTTCCCGTTGGTTAAAGACCTAAAAGGCCTAAATGCATCTGTCATCATCATCTAAATGTGCAGGCGACTATATGTAGGTAGTAACGCGTCCAGACAGGAGTACAGAGTGCGAAGTAATTCAGTATATATGCATGCACGAGTGTAGTAAATAAAGGCACAATACCGGTCAGCATACTCTTATTTTGATAGAGATGCTGTTCTTGGGAGAGCGCATTTATATAAATAATAATATATTTAATAACATATAAAATATTTAAATAACATAAAATTTGATAAGTTAAAAAAACACAAATTCAATTATATTATTTGCTTACATCCCGTTTGTAATAGAATATCCGATTGTTGATTAATGTTCTTTCTAATATAGTATTTACAATATTACGGTGAATCTAAACAATATTGATACTTAATAAACGGTTTCACTTTATAAAATTAGTGATACAGGAGATCTCATCTCGTATAACCTTACCATATTAAATTAGTTTTAACGACAGGTAGAAGAAAAGGTTTAGTGTCATTCTCCGTCTAATAAATGTTTACACCCTTCATTATTTACTTATAATATTATCAGAATAGAGTACAAAAATAATTTGTAAAGAACATATAATAAGAATGCCATGTCTTTGAAACAAAAAATTTTCCACATAAGTTCCGTGTGGGGAAAAATCATATAATTTTAAAAGCAAATATTTTTCAAGCAACAGCTCGTGACAGGGAACTATTAACGATTTCTGGGTGCGGCATTTAATGCATTCTCATTAGGCAATATAGCATCCTACATTTGGTTCAGTGCAATTGCATTAACAGTGCATTGTTACCATGACTGACCCACAATTGCTGCCATCTGCTGCTCTGAGAGCCTTTTTATTACTACAATGTACTTTTATTTATTTATGTTAATGAGCTTTGCTTATCCGTCTAGTGCATTTGCTTAATATAATAGGTACTATTTTTGCTCTGAATATTGAAATAAAACACAGTAATATTGGACAGAAATGGGACAATGTCAGCCCCAAAAACATATAAATAGAGGCCCTTTGTTGCGTTCATATACAGATCAACTTTGCATGCTTTCTGGAAGAGTGTAAAGATATGGGACATACAAGCACTTTAGTGTTGCTGTTATTGTTGCTTTTCTGTAATCGTGAAACAGAAAGTTTGGCTCAAAACCTTGGACCCACAATGGAGTCACAAAAAACAACCAATCCCTCTTCCATATCTTTCGCTGGTTTGTCCACATCCTTAGCAGTGCAGCTGTCATCTCCTGCTAAAGTTTCAACGAAGACAGATGTAGGTGTGCATCCTTCAATAAGGCTCCACGGATTCCATGAGACTGCTTATACCAAATTATTACCAAGGTTAAGGGCTACGGTTGTTCCGTCCAAACCCCTTAACAGTTTTCCGGATTCTGAACAAGATGGAAACTTCTATAGCGGTGGACTTCCATCTAGGAAACAGATAGAACTTTACCTCCCGGATTGTGCTAAATGTAAAGACCGCTGTGGACAAGCGACAAAAGACGCATTATGGGACAGCTGTTCCTGTGATAAATTGTGCTACTATTATAATGACTGTTGTTTTGATTTTAAGGAGTCGTGTCCAGTAGACTACAAACTGGCTCAGGATTTTAAACAGTTGCACAGTGCTATGCCGGAATCAGATTGTATATCACCGGTTTTGCCTCTCGAAAAAGCAAACGATGTTATGAATCCACCAGTAAGGGTAATCAGCCGCTGTTCTGTAAGTGATGAAGAGTGTTCCGTCACCATGGACACGCCCGACAAGTTTGTACCCGTGACTGATCTACAAACAGGGCTGCACTTTTTTAATTTTCATTGTGCAAAATGTAACAATGTATATGATATTCAACCCTGGACATTAAAAGCACATTGTGTCGCTTCTAGTGATTACTTTTACAGAGACCCAGATGTTTCCGGAAATCAAGGAGATGAACAAAATATCTTTCATAAAAAATTCTTAAATCTATCTCAGGAAAGAATAATGAACCGTATTCTGAGAGGCGAAGAACCCCTGTGTAAACTGTTACTAAGCGTACCCGGAAAAAAAAGCGCACGTCCATGCTATAGAGGTCTCGTTGAGAAACATGAAACTTGTATCACTCCAGAATTAAGGAACGTATGCAACAGCTATGGGTATAATGTTGTGAACTTGAATTATGAAACCTATAAAAATGTCTTCTGTCTGGCATGTCACAACCCGCTTCTTCTCGGGATCAACTGTGGTCAGGCGGGCTTCCCCTTGCTAGGCATGCCGTCTATTGAGTGGAGTATGCCACTTCTTTTTCATTTAGGAATTAATAATGATGAAGGAGAGCCCATTGGTCAGGAATGTCTGCCATCACAGGTGTGGATTGATCTGCATTGCCGCAATGTGTATACAACTGCGGATATTTGCATCAAATATTCATCGGTGGCCAATTGCTCTGATAAACAATTTACGAAAGGCGTTAACTGTTCGTGGGTTGAATATAACAAGAAAGAAATCACCATCAATGGAACAAATATTAAGGTTCTGGGGTCTGAACAAATATACAGTAAATCCCTCGTAGTTAATGGATCAAATGATACTTATGTTATATGTATAAATGGCACTGAAGATGAAGAGGATAAAAGTGATATACCACATGCCGCCTACCAAATACTTGACATCATATGGATTTGTTTTATATTCATATCGTCTGTTTTGTTAGGAATAAGGATAACTGCACAGTATTTTATTCGCGAGCTCAATCAGACTGTCGGGAAGATCCACACAAGTTTGGCAGTGGCACTAGAGACGTCAATGATCCTGCTTATTTTATTACCGTTTATGTCGAAAAATGTACATTTATGTTACCTGATCAGCGTCATCATGCATTGGACATATTTGGCGTGCTTCACCTGGATGTCAGTTTTATCCTTTTGTATTTGTAGGATGATTTATTCCAGTTGGCGCTTACATGTACTTACACACAGCCGTTATATGTTTGTTCAAGTTTCCCTGATAGGCTGGGGAGTCCCTACTCTGATCACTGTAATATCGATATGCTTGGACCACATTCCCGTTCCCGCCATTTTCCGGCCGGCCTATGGAAATCACAGTTGTTGGATTGGTAATGTGCACATTCAGATATACTTCTTTGTTATACCTGTACTTGTCTCATCTTGCATCAACTTGGTGTGTTTTGTAGTATCTGTTGTATTTCTCTGTAAATCAAAGTCACAGCAGATCGCCTCCTCAGCTGGTACTTACAGAAGAGAAGCCTTCCTCTACATCCGGATGTTCGTCATGATGGGGTTGACGTGGACACTTTGGTTTGTTGGCCAGTTTACGCAGAACCTCCTGCTTCAGAAAGTGTTTGCTCTTATTTTTGCAACTCAAGGTTTTGTCTTATCTCTTAGTACTTTGTGTTCCACATCAGTCCGAGTAGCAACTCGTGAATTTCTGCAACGTCGTGGTCCTCTCTCTGCGAATTCTTCTTACCGGGATAATAGTGGCAGCTTCCGTGACACTGAACAGACTGGTTTGTAAAAATCGCACGGACACCTTCACAACCCAACTCATATATATATATATATATATATATATATATATATATATATATATATATATATATGTATTACTATTGTGCATTACTGTTTTGTGTGTATACTATTCTGTACTTCGTGGTGCAGCATATACAGACGATGTATATATTATTATTCATTATATATATTATGGTTTTAATATATGTAATTTAAATATTTTGCCAACCTTATTCATTTTCTATTTGTATTGACATTTGTATTTGGGCATATATTTATGTGATTGATTCAATAAAATGAATTTCCCAAACCATTGAACCAAAGTAGTTTGTGCTTATCATTCATTTCATTTACTGATACAACAATCATCACAGTGAATGGAGATACAGACTTACTGGACAGCGGGTATGCTTATTCCATTACCGACCCCCCCCCCCCAACCCCTTCCCCTCCTCCCCGGCACACCCCTTGACTCAACGGCAGGGTATGACCTTTGGTTTCTTCCTTGCCCTGCGCATGAAAAATCTGAAACCATCACGGCTTAATTATAATAATAAAAAAATAATTCTTTGGTCACATCCTTCCTCATTCAATAGACAGTGTCACCATCGGGTCATCTACCTATCTTTGAATACACCGACCGCGTTCCGGTAGTCCTTTATTTTCAGTCCCCTTGTTTAACTGTTTA
The DNA here is from genome assembly GCA_026874595.1 of Sipunculus nudus. NCBI lineage: Eukaryota > Metazoa > Annelida > Sipuncula > Golfingiida > Sipunculidae > Sipunculus > Sipunculus nudus. The sequence goes on from CM049317.1 coordinate 3,734,709, forward strand.
TCTCATGTTTCAAATATTTAGGAAATTAATATATGTAATTCTATCTGCGAAATTATCTCGATTTGTCAGTGTCAGCATTTAAAAGAGCCATTAGAAGTAAATAGCGAACCACTTCAATTACAACGCCGGTATCCATTGCAACTGTCCATTTATAAATTGCTTTGTATAATACTTTGCATGTATTATTTAGAAGGACTGTGCTACTGGCAAGAAATTCATCCATCAGAATGTTCACCTATTTTATCTTCGATATGTGTTTCGAGTTATATATAAATAGTATATTCTATAATGTATTAAAGTCTATGTATCATTATAACCAAGCATATTACTCTTAAATTAAACCCAGTGTCGAAGTAGCTGTCCAGGAATTTTGAATTAAAAGCCAATTTATATACTTTCATAAAAACACAGAGTTAAAGCAGTCAGTGAAAATTGTGGCTAAGCATGGGATATCTCTAATGATTTTTCTGTACGCCTATAATACTCTTGTTAGATTGGAATGTCATACGAGATTATAATAAATAAGTCATTAATATATTTGTTCGTTTAACCCTGAGCCCAGTGGTCACGAATTTTCTTGTAAAACTGGAGATCAAAGTCTGGGTTTGGTTCGTGGAGGGTCCGGCTGATGTACCACTGTTCAGCACACTCGTACGCAACGGGGTCCAGGGTCAACTCAAGTTTATTCACGAAGAGTTCCTTGGACTTTGTAAATCGGTGCAAATCTCCTACCCCAAATACACACACGTCATTTCTCCAGCGGCGATGGCAGATATTTCCGCCGAAGTTCCAAATCACAAGCCGAATGTTTGTTCTTTTCTTATCAGGGTCACCTACATAAACACACAGGGAATTACTCGTTCAACATGTAAAATACATGTAAATATCTGATTCTATTTAACGTATTACACCAGAAGATCAGAATTTACAAATCTGCCAAAAAATAAAAAGAAACCTTACTACTGTTACTTCACAACTGTATGCAATAGTAACTGAGTAATGTAAAAAAATGGAAAAAATATAATGCAACGGTATTATCAGTATTACATGTGATAAAGAACAGGAAACTCTTGGCATATATTCTTATAACGACGTTCAAATTTAATCATGTGTAGTTTTTTCAAACAATGATTTCACGTTAAGGACTTTGCTAAGTATATATTGGTTTAATATTCGCTAATTTTTCTTCGATTCCCATATTAATTATGCATTCCGATGTATATCCAAGATGATCCGCAAAGTGTTAAATAATTATTTCGCTGCTTGAACACACGTTCATCCCATTATTTTTACAATAAGAGTCTACATAATAACACACACACAGAAACATATATATATATATATATATACATATTGATCGTTGTTATGCCCTCAGTTTCTTTCCATTTACATCATTATGAACATCCGTTACCTGGTCCCTTTCCTTTATATGAGCCAGGAACCTGCAGCTGGTAGTTATGGTTTAAAGTTGAGAAGTAATGTTCGTCCGGTATCCTGACGTCACGCACCCACTCCAGTAGACGGAGAGCTGTTTTATTAAATAACATGTAGCCGACGAAACCCCTAGAGCCGACGATAAAGGTGGAGCCTTTGACAACCCGAAGACCATTGGGAGGCGGTGGCTTCTTCTGGAACAAAGTCAGCCAGGGACGAAGCCAACGATACGCTGTACAGTACTTGGGCGTTCTGTCAGTGAAACACGGTGGAGTTTTAGTGAAGTTCTATACCTTGTGTTACGCAGCCCGAAGAATCACTTAAGAAGAATTACCAAATTTTCTGGCATGTTATTGAAGGTCAGCTGGTGTGGTTAGGGATGAACCTACAATGGCCAGCGTTTACTTTACAGAGTCTGAACCAGATCGCGTTTCTTTGTGTAAATATAATAATATTTGCTGGACACTCATTAAAATGTATACAACTTACATGTAATAATTTATTAATTAATAAAATAAATTACTTAATTCATGTTTTATATTAAAAAATGAAGGAATCCGGTGAAATCCTTTAGGATTTCGGAAATTCCGAGCTCAGTTTATATGTGTTTGATATTTTTATTCTTCAGATCTTCCAAGTGAATCGATGTACATAATGAAATTATAAGTAACAAGCTCATGTAATCGTTGTTGTTGAAGCCAAACAATGCTCTTTGAGAGATATCAAGCACTAATTTAATTTATCCATTTATTCATGGAGTTAGTATTTACTTCTCAGCACAACCATCGGTGTCCCCACAAAGGACAGTTATAGTTCTAATATAGAGGGTATAGCTTTTTATAAATCTCGGTTCAGCGACGAAAAGATCTACTTTAAGCAGTAATTTTATATATATATAAATATATATATATATATATATATATATCGTGCATTTATAAATAAACTAATTTTAATTTAAAGAAAAGATGTTTCTATGGCGCCAATAAACTTTTTAAACCAGGCTGTTGAATCCCGGTTGCCCTATAAGGTAGAAAATACTAAGATAAAGTTATATTGTGACAAATGGAAATAATAATTCTTCCCTCTTTTCCTTACGTTTCTCCACAATTTTTACATTATTTGTTATTATTATAAATATAATTTTACCGATTAGTAGCTGTCAATCAATTTATATACTCAGTAGTTATACTGACCCCTGTATCATGCCTGAGATGTCATAATATCCGTCATACGTTCGCAGGATCTGCACTAACTCCCAGTTAGTTTTTAGAGGAAATTCCTGTCCAGTCAAGTTGATCAAATATCGCCACCTCTTGTATTTCCATAGTTCCCGGATGCAAGTTAACTCTGCCTCTAACACTGAAAATTCACCCCATCGAACGTCAACTGATCTTGACGCTATGAAAACATTGGAGTATCAATTAATGATAGATTCTAAGGTTTTCTTAAAGAAATCTGAAGATGTTTCGTCAATATGAGTACAATAATAATTATGTGGTCGATGTATAAGCCGCAGTAATCTACATACCTACTCTACATTCTTATACACCAGCATGGCGAAGGCGATAGGAAAATTGAGTTCCGACTTGGTCACTCTGGTCTTATTATAAGTCGGTCACTCTGGTGTTATTATAAGTCGGTCACTCTGGTCTTATTATAAGTCGGTCACTCTGGTGTTATTATAAGTCGGTCACTCTGGTCTTATTATAAGTCGGTCACTCTGGTGTTATTATAAGTCGGTCACTCTGGTGTTATTATAAGTCGGTCACTCTGGTGTTATTATAAGTCGGTCACTCTGGTGTTATTATAGGTCGGTCACTCTGGTGTTATTATAAGTCGGTCACGCTGGTCTTATTATAAGTCGGTCACTCTGGTCTTATTATAAGTCGGTCACTCTGGTGTTATTATAAGTCGGTCACTCTGGTCTTATTATAAGTCGGTCACTCTGGTCTTATTATAAGTCGGTCACTCTGGTCTTATTATAAGTCGGTCACTCTGGTCTTATTATAAGTCGGTCACTCTGGTGTTATTATAAGTCGGTCACTCTGGTCTTATTATAAGTCGGTCACTCTGGTGTTATTATAAGTCGGTCACTCTGGTCTTATTATAAGTCGGTCACTCTGGTCTTATTATAAGTCGGTCACTCTGGTCTTATTATAAGTCGGTCACTCTGGTCTTATTATAAGTCGGTCACTCTGGTGTTATTATAAGTCGGTCACTCTGGACTTTATTATAAGTCGGTCACTCTGGTGTTATTATAAGTCGGTCACTCTGGTCTTATTATAAGTCGGTCACTCTGGTGTTATTATAAGTCGGTCACTCTGGTCTTATTATAAGTCGGTCACTCTGGTGTTATTATAAGTCGGTCACTCTGGTGTTATTATAAGTCGGTCACTCTGGTGTTATTATAAGTCGGTCACTCTGGTGTTATTATAAGTCGGTCACTCTGGTCTTATTATAAGTCGGTCACTCTGGTGTTATTATAAGTCGGTCACTCTGGTCTTATTATAAGTCGGTCACTCTGGTCTTATTATAAGTCGGTCACTCTGGTGTTATTATAAGTCGGTCACTCTGGTGTTATTATAAGTCGGTCACTCTGGTCTTATTATAAGTCGGTCACTCTGGTCTTATTATAAGTCGGTCACTCTGGTCTTATTATAAGTCGGTCACTCTGGTGTTATTATAAGTCGGTCACTCTGGTCTTATTATAAGTCGGTCACTCTGGTCTTATTATAAGTCGGTCACTCTTGTGTTATTATAAGAGAAATACTGGTGAAAATGTTTGCAGTCCTGGGCAAAATCGAGCAAAGTCACTTGGAAAGGATTTGGCCTTCTTTGACATCCTTGGTATTGCATTGTTTTTAAAACTTCCTCACTATTTTCCCGAAAAAGAGCACTACAAGTCTCCGAGGACTCCGCATGATTTGTCATTTGTGATTTTAAAGGAAGCACAGTTAAACATTGTTTTCCTCCTAGCCAGTACACGGCAACGTATAATAGATAGAATATAAAAAGCGACAATAAGGTAAAGACATTTCGCTGAAACATTCTGTATCCCCGCAGCGAATAGGCAGACCAATATGCTATGACGTCACAAGCCATGACTTTTACTTCAACCAGGTCCTGACTGCCCTATAATACAGAGTAATAATTGACTAAATAAGCCAAAGGAATTAATATTCACATGCATTTATTAATCATAATATATATATATATATATATATATATATATATATATATATATATATATATATTTAGCAAAATGTCTCACCAGCTTCGATTTTCAAGTAGTGTAAAGCCGTTTAATATCTGTACGTATTGATAAGAGCCCAGCAAAAAGTTATGACCCACGTAATCCGCGGGTCGTGCACAGGTCACCACGTGGCATCGGGTGGCATCCCGGACCCACGCCTCGTAAAAACCTCACTGATGGATAAAATTTCACTGGGTTAATTTGTCCTACATGCCCGCATCCAGGGAGAAGATCATTTATGCAAGCTGTATTGTTGTAACACTTTAGCTAATAATTAAACCCAAAATTTGGTCTATAGAATTCGCCTTACTGCATACATGTGGATTTTGGATACCGCCGAATTAAAAAGGTAGGAATGATTCCAGAAATCGCATCGCATGCCTGAAAAAAAGATCGTATAAAATCAAATATTGTGTCATGACAAGGGAACTTCAGTAATTTTGGGTCTCAGATAGGAAAATATTCGAATTATTAAGATTACTATGAATAAAATTAGAAAACTATTGTGTTGATGAATGAAAACAGAACTCGCTAAAACAATTTGGCAGCCGCGGTGCTTGAAACTGCCTCAAAATCACAAATGTTCAAATATGGTGTGGCCTAGCACAGGGAGCCTGACTCATGACATGTGATATATTCTAACAAGTTTACCTATGAGACTGCTTGCAAGAAATGAGGGATCGTAATACTTTGCACTGAGAACAGTGAGAGGTTTAAAGTCATCAACCCGAGTAGTTTTACATACCCACTCTTTCTTTTCCCATAAACTTCTCATCTGAGAGGCTTAGAATACTCAATATGATGAATTTAGCAGGAACATTACTCAGAGACTCATAATGCCCCACACCGGGAGTGCTACTGGCTTCAGTCTGTACGTAATTTGATCGTTTGCACCAAAATACAAAACTGCTGGGGGGGGGGGGGGGGGGGGGGGGGGGGGGGGGGGGGGGGGGCTCTAGACTCCTGATCGCTGTGTATCTGAAGAGACGTGTATTATTAACTAAAGAAAGTCTGTTGAGAATTTATCACGTATTGACATAAAAATACCAATATCTAACCCTGTTTTGATACCCTGTAAGTTTGCTGAGTTAATTTTGATTTATAAGAGTAAAGAATCTACCATACACGAATTTATAACCTACATAACAACCTCATAACCTAATTTTGGTCATATGTATCGTACTGGACTCGTGTCCCCCTTTACAACTGATGTAAACAGTAATCCTGTGTGTGTATGTGTGGGATATGATTTCAATTATATATATATATATATATATATATATATATATATATATATATATATATATATATATATATATATACAGTTGAACCTCTATAATGTGGGCACCCTTAGGACTGGACCAAAGTGCCAACTATATAGAGGTAATGGCCAGCACATAGATTGCTGCCCCCTAGTATGATATATTGCTATAATTACTCATGTTTTGATATTACTAAATTAACTTATTTTTATATATCACCTCACTTTATTTAATGAGAAGGTTTTCAGTGACAATTTATTTAGAATTATCAAGACATTGGTAGAAAATATGTACATTATTAGATAAAAATATGGAACAAAATAAGCACAATAAAAGGAAGCTGTGTGCAGATGGTCTTTAATAGTTGAACTCATTTATATATATGGTTGATTGGACTGTCTTTGTCGCGGCAATTGTGTCGTCTGTTGTCGGCAGCTTGTCGTCAACCAGTTGTAGCTTGTCGTAGACTACTGTCGCAGTGGATGTCCAGTCGCCTGTTTTTCGGCGTCCATGAGGCGACAGCCTGGTTGCCTGTAGAGTCGCCTAAGTGGGACAGCCCAATAACTTGTTTATTAACACACGAGCTTTCGAAGCACACAGGCTTCTTCGTCAGGTGGTAATTAAGTGGGAACGTTGAGAGAGATGTTAAATCACACTGCGCAGACTCGGACTCTCAAGAGTACTGACTGCAACAATGCACCGCGTGGCATCAACATGTACACTGACAGCGGAAACGACCTCTGGCTCAAGGGTGGGTGTCATATATGATAGAACGACAATCTAAAGAGTCCATAATGCCAGAAACAGTGTATTTACATTCTGATTGGATATAATATTATAACCATATATATATATAAATATATATATATATATATATATATATATATATATATATATATATATATAGTATGTTTTTGACTGAAGAGAGAATAAAGAGCAGATATAAAATATTATGTATAGAAATATGGCTCATACACGGGCGTATGAAAAGTAAGTCAAACAGCCGGGCATACATTTCGGCATTTAAATATTATATATATTCTCTGCGTTATGTATTCGGGTTTCTTAATAATTTTGGAAAACTTCTGAAATTCTCCTCACTTCAAAAGTCCACAGATTGTCGCAAATTTTCTGTATATGATGTGGCATGTGTTCGCACTGAAACCAGTGCACACAGACAATTTCCCGCCCTAAAAGCGCATGCATGAAACTATAAGTGCGCAGTAGGGATGCGGATGTGTTTTAAATCGCGCATATATAAGGAATAAAGAAGGAGCGTGTCCACTTATTTTTTTTTTATCTTCTTTTATTTGCTGGATGTTACCGCCTCCATTTTTAATGCTGACTTATCTAATTCTTAATCTAAGTATGTACATCTGCAAAGTTTCCATTTCGGTTTGGGACTACTTGACAGGGCGGTAGCACTCGCTTCCTTTCATTTTTATTTTGTTTCCTGGTGTCACCCAGGCCCGGTGTCTACCGCACCTGCGGGTCTGGGGTGTGTAATCATCCCCATTGCTGGGTCATAACACCGAGGACACTCCCAAAGACGCACTCGTATGTGAGGGATACGCCGCTGTGGGACACAGCCTTCCCAGTAAGCCTGCAGAGCGCTCACCCTGGGTGGGGGCCGACCGTGAAAAACCTCACCGCCTCGACTGAGAATCGAACCCACGATCTCCCGGCTTTGAGTCCCGCACTCTGACCCACTCCCGCTATCTTATTTCATCAATAATTTTTGGGAAATAAATTGTGCAGTCTCTCACATCTGTTGGTTCTTGCAACACTGAAGCCTGAAATTTAGTTTGTAACAAAATAAATTGAAAAAATGATGTGGACCATGGCCCATGGAACGGAGTAGGCCTATAACGGGCCCGATGGTCGGGGCGGGAGAGACAACTCCTGGCCCGGACAGAGCACTTGGAAATCGTACCTCCCCCTCCCTCACAGAGTTAATAGGGTTGGGTATCCGGCTCACGACACGCCTTCGACTGATTAATCGGACCGATTTTGGCATTCGACCGGTAACTTGGTTAGGGACTACTATTGGAAATGGCGGGCTGTACCACGGAGGACCGCACTTTGGACCAGGCGACCCATCGACATGTCTTCTTAATATGGATGACGTGGACCTACACGCGGTTTCGACGAATTCCCGAGCGAGGTGATGTGTACTCACTGTACCACGCCCACACAGGGCATCATGGTTATAAAATTACTAAATATCCAATCAGAATGTAAATACACGGTTTCTGGCTTTATGGACTTTATATATATATATATGCACCTTTATCTCCAGAGTTATTTCTATATATTATTTTACCTATTATCATTATTATTACTTTTATTATTTCTTATCCTGTTTCTGTCTACTTTAATTATCATTTGCATTATTTTCGGAAGCATATTTTCTTCTTATCTTTTGAATGTTAATATCTATAACTTATATTATATTCAAGAGGGTCACTCCTCTGTTTCAATTTTTCTACTCTCTGAATTACTTTACTTTATCACTCTTTAAATTATTCGTTTAACATTTATAGTACACTTTAGTTATATTATTATTATAATTTTTAATTCATATATAGTATTATTATTATTATTATTATTATTTCTTTTGTTATTATTATCATCATTATCAGTTTTTTTATTATTATTGGTATTATTATTATTATTACTATTGTTGTTGTTATTAATACAAAGTTTGTTATTTTGTTTATAACTATTAGTATTACAACTTGTTTTGCACAATCATTACGTGTTTTAATTAAGCTTTATTATACCCAATCAGAATGTAAATACACTGTTTCCCACTTAATTACCACCTGACGAAGAAGCCTGTGTGCTTCGAAAGCTCGTGTGATAATAAACAAGTTTGTCTATCTAAAAGGTGTCACTCTTTACCTTTACCTACGCTATATATATATATATATATATATATATATATATATATATATATATATATATACATATACATATATATATTAACCTGTCTAATGCCGACAATCAACAGGGGCGGATCCATGATTTAGGAAAAGGGGGGTCCAAACCAGGAGGACAAATGGATACCATAAAAAAGGTCCTCAGGTCTGAAAACGGGGGGGTCCAGGCGGCAAAATTTTGTCTGAAGCCCTTATAAAAACGTTGTTTCTGATGGGGGGGGGGGGGGGGGTCCGGATTAAGGATTTAGGAAAAATGGGGGGGGGGGGGTTGGAAGTTCCCAAAACCGGTTGGCTTTACTTGTCTTATTTCTAATTTTTGCGATTTTTTAAAATATTTTGAGACCGGCAAATAACAGCAATTATGTCAATATCTCGATTGTGGTTTCCATCTAGTATCCTGAAACCTGATGTGTTTATTGATTATGACTGGTTTCTTCAATCCCTTAAGACTGGTGGCGCCACCTACAGGTATTTTTTTTTTTACATTTTTTCCCCTTTATTTTAAGACTGCCAATTTATAATGATACTACCAGGTTTACCACTTTGGTATCAGCTAGTGTCTCAAAACATTGTACGTTTTTAGGTTCCCGCTGGAATAGGCAGATGACCTTATAAATAATCACCCTATATGTCTGTCTATCTGTTCGTCTTTCTGTGTGTCCGTCAAATTTGTATACTGGTGATAACTCCTACAAAATAACATTGCAAAACACAGAATAAAAAAAAAATGTTTCATTGAAGAGATGGCACACACTTTTATTGTATGTATTCTAATTTTAATATTTGAAAAACTTTTTCACCAGTGGAGAACTCCTTTCATCCTTGGTAACAGGAATAGTTAATGATTCCAATGTAAATTTGTCAGGCAAGTGTATACCATTATGGAGGGCTATGGCCTTGGGGCAAATTGGCCACCAAGAAAGAAAATTATAGAAAAAAAGAAGCAAACCGGTTATTTACAGAGACACAATCCTTTTGTTTGTTCTTACATAAAAATAAAGTAAATTTTAAACTAAATATTCATTTATTTAGTTTTTATTTTAGATGTTAAAAGTATTCAGATGATGCTAGTAATTCATATTTAAATATTCCTTAGTATAATATAAACTAAAATTATGTATTTTATAAACAAAATAAAGATATATTTGTAAATAATAGCATTCTTAAAAACAGAAGGAAAAATATATAATATATATATAAAATATAATATAATTGTTATGTATATATTAAATTATCATTATATTCATATTTTTATATTTGATTAAAAACTTTACCCAGCCGGATAAAAAAAAGACTCGAATTGATGCATAAGGTTTCAAAGCTTTAACAGGTATTTGCAGAAACATAATGTTTATTTTATTTTTAAATGAGGACATTATCTAATACTCCATGCAAAAGACAACTTCGCAGATGAGATGATTTGATTCTACAGTTATAATACTTTAAAAGTAATAAAGTAATAATTTAAATAGATTTTTAGAAGCGTATATATAAAAGACAACGCTAATGCGCGAGGCGCGGAGCGCGGAGCGCAAAGCGCGAGATACGACACGAGAATGAGACCTATGGGCCACCATAGGGTTTCTCTTCGAAGGCGAGAGAGAGCGCTCAGGTGTGGCCGGTGGGAGAATGAGGTCCATCAGAGACTAGAGGCGTAGAGGTTGAGGACTTGTGCGCACGAATCCAGCAAAGACGAACTGGGTCTGGATAATGACGTCTGAGTGCTGCGTATAGTGTGGGCGTCCCAGGATTTCCAATAGAACTCGTTTTTTTAGAGTAGGTACCTTCTATATAAAATATAGGGTAAACACGGTAAAGATACGTTTATCTCATATGATGAATATACCATCGGGGAACGTTACCGCTTCGGATGTATATCTTAAAAAATGGAAATAAATAGTAAAGCAACATATATTAATGCGAAATAATTTTCTTTAATAGATATGATTTTTGTTTAATTTACAGGTAAACGTTACGTAAGGCCCAAGTCAAAAGGTCAACTTCTCTCATAAAAAAAAATTGTTACGGAATACACTTTTCATGTTATCTAGAGGGCATTTTCATTACTCATATAGAATGGGCAAGACGAAAAAGTCGATATATCTTTTTTTTGTTCTTGCAAAACAACCGAAATGAGGGAAAACAAACCCATTTTCAACATATTTTTCATGTACTGTGAGTTGTATTAATGGTTATATATATATATATATATTTATATATATATATATATATATATATATATATATATATATATATATATATATATATTATATAGGAATGTGCACATATCAACTCATTGATTATGTGCTTTTCTTCATATATTTTTATTAATTTCGAGACCCTTATAAGAGAGAGATATATGACGCAGTAAAATCGTAATTATATAAACCTTATTAATTATATATGCATTATACTAGTTATGATAATTTATATGAGGCACTCGCCGTAGGGTGGATGGTAGCGTTCGGTAGTGTGTAGGGTTAGAGGAAACCGGATAGCCAGGGGGAAAATTGGTCTCAGTCCCGCCTATACAATCCGCTCTCATAGCAACCCCGGGAGTCTAACCACGGTCACCAGCGGTGAGCCGAGCGTGTTACCACTCGGCTGTCCAGGTCCATCCTCATGAATATTGGTATTTGATAGAATCAGTATAGTCAATATCGTCCTTACCTGTGAGGAACCTGCGTAGAATCCTCGTGTATGGTAACAATGTTTATGGTATCAGATTTGTGTGTGGTTAATGTTTTAAATTCGGTTGGCGATCGTAAATATTCTTGATTGGTTCACTTTTTTTGTGTTTCCATCTGTTACACGCAGAGGAGTATCGGCACAATGAAAGTCCTCGAAAAGAGACATATAAATAAAACCCATGGAGTGTCGTTTGGAGCATGGAGAACTGCTAAAAGCATGGTGTGTTTTGTTTAGCTGGATGATAAATACTTTTATGCCAAGCGCACCTGGGATACTGTGGGCTGTAAATTTCAGTCGATCGTTGAAGTATTAATCATGACGTTCACGAACGATCTTCCTTACAATGCAGTACTGGTTTGAATCGTGCCTCACGTGCAGTTTAAGGTCAACCCACAGCATATATACCTGTTCCGTCCACATATTGATTTGGCTAATATTTGCCAATTAATAATTTATGAACACTAATAACTGCATTAATTATTATTTTCACTCACACCTAATACTTGCTTGTCGGTCTGCTTGATTGTCAATTCGATTATCTGTGTCAGAGGTCAAACATCAGTCTAATACAAGCCTGTACACTGGACCAGAACAAAATACTTTTTTTCACAAAGGGAGAATTTAAACATTAAGCTGATCAATATAGATTTCTTGATTTGCGTATTCGTAGTACACGCTGCGGTCCGTTAAATGGGATAATAGCATTGATTTTATATAATTTGATGGATTAACACAAACGTACACCAAGGCATAATGATGTGCAAGTTATAATCGAAATCGAGAAACAAACGGAACACATCTGCCCTCGGTTTGGCTAATTCCAGCTTAGGATGGCAACTGACACGTAGAGAAACTCATTTACAACGTCCCTTCAGCGTGATACTACTCAACAGTCCAGACAAATTAACGTCATCATATAGGTCATGATTGGGAGTGTCTCGATGTAATAAAATGCAGTTAAACGATTTTTATAGGTACTTTGCAGGACATAATAGCTAAGGAACCATTCTATGAAAGCTTGTTAATATTTGTTATATGGAATTTATTATTATTATTATTATTATTATTGTGATATTAATAAAATATGTAGTAACTATGATGAAAATTGTCCGTGGTTACATGTATCGCACAAATTATTATAAGTTTATTTTCTCATCTGTGCCAATCAAGGTAATTACTCAATAACGAAGTGCATATGCGTTATAAACAATGCTCAGGAAACCCACCCACCTTAAATCTAACGAAAGCTTTTGTTGAAAAAGTAAACATATCCTTTGTTAAACAAAGGGCTTATTTTATATCGCCCTCAGCAGGTATACAGGTGCTCAACAGATTAAAAGATGGAAATAGGCGTGGAAAACGGATATAATCTATGCAAACATTACATTTCTTAGATATGAAGGTACTGTGCAAATTCAACCATTTTGTGTTATTGGCAGACAAGTCATGCTCAGTTAAAGTTTTGCGTTCGTTGCCGAGTTTCCTGCCGAACTAGCTGCGGAACACCCCGATTAAACTCCTGGAATACCATGATATAGCACAACTAACTCGTATATACTCTTACAAAATCCAAACTGACACCCGACTATTTCAAACGAGGACCATAACTAATTCTTGAAGCTTGTAGTTAGCTAATGTCCACTGACACGTGGATAGTAAATATGTTTGTAGCCGAGATGTGCTTAGTATGAACATGTCCAGCATCGACCTTATGGTACAGTTTTAACAGTGACTGTCTCATGCAGCAATGATAAGACAAGTGTCAATCTAATCAAGAGACAGCATGTCTGGCCTGGCAGCATTAAGTGTCTGGGAATTCTTTAAGTCCATGACCTGGTGTCAAGCTGAATTCATGCAACTCGTACTCAGCTCTTGTAGCCCGGACACAACTCGGTATCAGTCGTAGGCACTTTGCTGCACTCGACGTATATGCGTATGAGATTCTTGCATGCCCGTTTTGAAATCGAAGATATCAGTTTTGTTGCAATTCTGGAGAATGGAGTTTTCAGGAAAACTCGCTACCTTAATCTCGCCCATCTGTTGAATGGCTTTGAAACACTCAAAGTAACTGATTTGTTCCCTAGATAACCGTATCATTTTCTAACAAGTGATATGCTCAGGTGTCCCTGCTCTTTTTAAATTATAGTTCTAATTTTGCTCCCACTCTGTTCCCGCTTAATCGACCTCTTATGACATTCAGACATTTATCGGAGCCATGCATGCGTTTCCAGGAAAACCCATACAAGCCGAGCGAGGAGTACACAGTGCCAATGTTTTACCTTTCGTTTAAGGTGACAGCTCGCCTGACAAAGCAATCTTCGTATATAGGCCACAGGCTATGAGAGACCTATAGAAAGTCTACCGGCATGGATCCGGCGGGGTATCGGGCTAATCTTTTTGAGTCTGTTGTTACATTTATTCTGATTGATAGCTATCCTGTCCAGTAACCATCGTTCCAAGGATTCTGTGCTCTGGAATTCTCTTCGTCAACATGTGGGCATACTAGCGGGGTATCGAGCCGGCTAGCTATCTAACAAATCAAATGTAACAACAATGGCTCTGGACTATCTGCCTCTATCTGGTTCGGCCTTTTTCAAACGTAAATATTACCCCCTGACGAAATTACCAGCCGATTCGAAAGTTCGTATGTATGTTAAAAAAACAAGTAAGTCCATATAAAAGGCGTCCCTCTCTCTTTACTGTCTCTTGACATGAGTCACATCGGCGCAGTGTGCAAAATTTGTGGTTTGCGTGTACAGTATTCCTGGGTCACCTCAATCCTTTATTATAAGTAACCTGAAACGGAAAATTTAGATCCATTAGAAGACTTCTTAGACAATTTGACAAATGTACAATTATTACAACTCTAGGAGGAATAAGACAACTCACACCCCTGTAGCCCCTGTTCGTGTAAAGACCTTCCGTATATCCAGTGGAGGTACGTATAACATGCAGTGCCTATTAAGTAACCCTCCCCATTCGGATGCTGAGGTATCGAAGCTATTAGGTCCTCTCTTAGGGGTACAGCAGCGGAAATCTACATGCGTTTGGCTTCCAGTAGTTCCTACCAAGAACTCCTTCAACAATTCGAATTTACTTTTTGGGAAGTCATTTATATGAATTTGGTAAGAGAGCAGCACTATTGGGCGAAACAGATACCAGGGTAAAATGTTGTTAAGTGGAGTTTTATATTATAGAAATTGCTTTTAGCTCAACGAGTCATGGTGCCATAATGGCACGGAAAGCAGCAATTTATTTGCGGTCCAGATATTTTATTTTGACTTTACGACTCTAACAATCAAGTGAAAGAGGCCCTTAGGATTCCCCTTAAAACAAGTGCTTCTTTTGAGCATTTGTTAAGTAATGCCAGGGAACGTAGTTGGAATTCGCTAAGGGAATAGTTTGCCGAAGTAGTAAGCCAGCAGTGGCCAAGGCCTCAGGCCAGTAGCCCAGACTTACCATAGATCCAGGGTAGCTAATTATACACATAATATAGTGATAACCAAAGACATTATCCTCGGCCCTCGATAGAGTTCACTGTAGTAATCAGACATCGTAAACTCCCAACACTATATGGCCATGGGCGAGGATGTCATCCCCTTTAGGTGGGTTTGATTTGTTGGCCTTTTCACCGGGGGGGGGGGGGGGGGGGGGTGCACACATATCTGGATACGGGTATGGATATGGACACGGATGTTTCCAAGGATGCTTCAAAATATCCCTTCGCCGTACTGCCACCGTAAGGGTTAAACCATAATATACCTTATATTACCTGTTCATAGTATCAGGCAAAATAAGTATAAATTTTAATTAAAGCCATGTACCACATAAGTTAACTCGTTATATATTATTTAACTTTGTTATACATTGAATATAATTTTTTATATGGATTTCACTATATAATGGATATTAAAAAGAACCCTTCTGGTCTTCCTGAATAACCATACATTGTTGTATATGTGGTCATGTGATAAAAAGAGACCAAGTCGTTTTGTATATTATAACATATTAAATATTCATATTTGGAATACCCGTCAGTAGCCGTGCACGATGCCGGATGAGGAGTGTGTGTGTGTTGGGGGGGGGGGGGGGGCTTGTTGAGCCAGGTATATTTATTGCATCAATAGGGGTATTCATGATTTGAATTCTTGTAATTTTTTTTAAAACGTATATATTCATATAAAAAAGATATATATTTTTTATATATTTATCATCCCAATAAAATATTAATATTCTGTAATTTTTAAAGAACATTTTTGCTCGGCATTAAAACTTATTCTTGTGCAACGAATAAGTGTCAAAACCCTGCCATTACTTGACTTTTCAGTCTGATAAACGCGTTACACTTAAGTTACTTGGTCGATTTTTAGGTGTATTCTATTATTCAGTGTATTCTTTTGACTGTACATAATAGAATCGATTAATAATCGATCATCAGTTGAGTTCTATCCTTCAGTCATTGACTATATTTTGCAACCAATTCCTACCACTAATATATAAATATATTTATTGTCTGACACATTTCAGATATTATACATTCGAGAATTGGGTTTAAAAAATAAGGTATTATATTTACCTTATAGGTTACGTTTAAATCAGTTTTAGATATATATTGTATCATAGTTAACTCAGAAATGGAATAAAAAGACTGCAATTCAAATTAGTAATATATTTATAATATATATTATTGTTTGCCGGAATCAAAGATTTCGGCAAGCATGTTGGTCAGTCCCGTATGTTTGTTGCTAACTGGAATCAGAGATTTCGGCAAGCATTTTTGTCAGTTGCGTATGTCTGTTTGTATGTCTGTCTGTCTGTTTGTTGCTTGCCGAAATCAAATATTTCGGCAAGCAAGTTGGTTAGTTGCGTATGTCTGTTTGTCTGTCGATATTTTAAGTATATTCTATTAACCGTACATAAAATAATGTTTGTTTGATGGTTCGTTTGTCTGAACTCTTCTGGACACAACTGTGCCACAATCACCTTGAAACTTTCAGAGATGATGGACAACCATAATGATACTTGCATGGTAAATCTAGGTCAAAGGTCAACGCCAAGGTCATCGAAGAACCTCAAAACCGTTATTTTGTAATATCTTAGTAAAAATAGTCGTATCGACCTCATTCTTAACTCATTTTGTTCGTAATTGCTTGGCTTTTTTTTCTGATGTGTTGAATACCCAAATCTGCCGTTACCACGGATACGCATTTTTGGGAGAAAAGCTCATTATATTTGAGAATAAGTTGGCTTATTTTTCCAACTTTGTCAGTTTTTTAGCTACAGAGGTCTAGTTTTTTGCATCAGGTAGAATTCAGTTTTACAGAAATCCTTTTGAAACTGACACATCTTTGATCATTCACTTATATCTTCAAAATGATTTTTAATTTCTGGATATGGCCGCTAGGTTGTGCCGCAGTCGACCCACTTCAACATATCATTTTTTTTTTTGCAATGTCTCATAAAACTATAAAACTTAGTTATATAAACTATAGCTTATTTTCTTCCTCTGGGTTTTCTCCATATTTTGGTTAAGTCATCTGGTCTCAAACTAATGTCACCTTGTCAGTATGTCTCTCTTTTCCTCAGTTATTGTCATTTTTGTCAAAAGCCTTGATGTTCTGTCTTAGATTTTTGCAAACTACAAGCCACAATGTCTCATCAATTACCTTACCTTGAAACCTGAAGAGATGATGAAAAACCAGAATTCTAGGTATGTCAATAAAGGTCAAAGGTCAAGGCCAAGGTAATAAAAAAACCCTCAGTTGGTCGAAAAATGGTTGTTTCAACTTCAACTTTATCTCATTTTGTTTGGCTTTTGTTTGTTCGTTTTTTTCCGGATAACCCGTAGAAATGCCCACTGATAGTGAGCCAGTTCTGCTATGAGCATTAGTCAGATGCCCTGACTAAAATAATGCCCATCAATTTGGCCCTTTCATTTGCACACAATTGAAATCCCGTCAGGATCACTTCCCAGGATGGTCGCACACCTCTCTCGAACTCGCCATCGCCGACCTTCACTGACCTTCACTGAACTAAGAAATTTTAAGAGACCGCGAAATACCAGTTTATTATTGAGAGAAGTCGATAATCAGGTTCACATATCATGATCATTGTATCCGACAATATTACGTTCTTTAAGCGTTTGTTTACAATGTGCACACGGTGCGGTAAGTTGAGGGAAACCTAACATTATGCGCAGGTGGCCGTTTCACGCATAATCGGACAGTTGTCATGGTGTGTTTATTTTGAAGGGGCACACGTGAATTCTGTTTCCACCTACAAAGAATCAAAACGGTGAAACAGGAGAACTGGATATATAAAGAACGTGTGCTGGGATGTCTTTACAGGGATACTTTTCAATTCCTCGAACAGGCCCTACAGCATTAGAAAATAAACACATATTACAAATGTTTGTGTACCTTTAACGATCCACCAGCCTCCGTACCGGGCACTTGCTGTTAATCATCAGCAAGATTCAGTCCAATATATCACAAGGTCTGAGCTGCTGTTTGTCAAAGGCAGTTGATCGTTCCCTCAGGTTGGCCCGTTCAGGCAACGGGCGATAAGTCAGTTCATTTCCCATATGAATATTAGCATTTCCTAAGGAGTGTGTCCCGAGGAGTACAATTAGGGATGGCCGCGTCCAATTTCCGAAATAAGAAACCTGGTAAATAGAAGAATTTATCATTTATTTGAAAGATAAAGGCCCCTCGCACCGTTTTTTTTTTTCTACTAATGTATACGAGAGGTTTGTTTGAACTTAAATAGGAATCCTGGCACATTTGTTTGCAAAGGGCAGGCTGCTTAGCCCGCATCCTTCCTTTTTTTGTAAAATAATCTATATCCTCCCTTGTACATCTGGTATACGAGGGTCATCTATGTGAGTGTCAATGCGCACAAATACACACGCGAACGTTGTTCTTTTACATTGCATATTCAAGTAAACCGACACCATCTATTTAAACTCTAAATTAAAGAATTGTAGCTAAAATTAAAAAAAAAATAGTAAATATTTGTATGGTTTGTATTCAATTGCCTTTACTGTACGTAACATGTTAAGTGATCCTTACTTATATTAACAAATAGATCGATATACGGATACTGGTGCTCTTAAAGCCACGGTTTGGTTTACCGGTGAAAGATGGTATTTATTTTGTATTAAATTTATTTTGTATTAACCAAACACAATGTCTATATTCATTTTAAGTAGAAGAAAATCGATTAAACCAATATCCAAAGTCAAATTATAATTGTGTTTCTATTATTAAAGACTGCGCTACATGTTTACAAATCCAGTGTCTCACGTACAGTTCATTGTTCCTTTAAGTCAGAGAGTTTTAATTTGACCACTCAATATAACACCTAGAAGAATAAATTACTTTCATTATAAATTAACCCCCCCCCAATGCCTTAGCCATTGACAGTTAGAGGTTCTTTTCACCTAACCGAAACTTAGGATAAGTAACCTATTGATCAAGATATGTTTGGCATCATATAAATTATGTATAATTCTATTGTAAACCTTGATGCGACATTTAAAATATATTTTAATTGCGTGATGACTAATTTATATTAAGATTTAAGTGCCAACAGTAATTAGAAACGGTAACATATTGTCTGTTTATTTAATAATTCGTTGTGGCCAGGTCAAACGACGTCAAGCCATCGATTCAAAATCAGATCAGGCGGCAGCATGACATCAGCAAGGATAATAAGCCAAACGACCGTTTCTTTGCTACTGACTGGTTTGGTAGTGTCAACGTTGATAGACCGCGGCCTAAGTATGTACAAGACAAAGCACCTTCATACAAGGTTAAATATAGTGAGACCAGATCATGCACCAAATAAACTAAACGTATAAAGATCTCTTTGGATATATTACGATTTAGGAGTAAAATAATTTTTTTGTAAATTCGTATTTTATATATTTTAATATACTGTCACGAAAATCAATCGATTGCTTTTTACCTGACTTAACTTTGAGTTGTACCCTTTCTTTATAATTAAGCGCTTTTGATTAGAAACATCAAAAACGAATTAGGCATTGTTTGGTATTATGTGTATCAGGTAGTTTGACTGAAGATATAGATCATGAAGTGAATTCTCTCAGCAAAATGTACCACCAGCATGATGCACCCGATTATGTCAGCAAACTCTACACCCCAAATTCGTATCTTCTGCCCCCAGGACTGTCGCTCCAAAAGGGCTTAGGTTTGTAAATATTTAGATATCTTGTATATTTAGGCTACATAAGCCTTTTTTTAATAACTCATTATCTATAACTCATTATGATAACTCTCATGATGACCCTCGGAAAAGGCGTAGATAAGGAATACTGATAGCTTCATGCCTTTCATATTTTTGTGATACAGGTTTTTTCAAGAAGTTATGTGATGAATAATGATCATTTTAATAAATCTTAATAAAATAGATATATTTCGGTCGTGCTGACCTATTTAGAATGAGCTGCAAATTTATGGCATAAAAAAAGTGTTTATCAAAGTAGTGTGAAAGGGATGTATTCGTGACGCAACATAGCTATCACGTACAGGTTTCATTGTGAGTCATATCTACAATGCGTCAAATGTATGTAGTTTTAGGCGGCCGGCTTAGGTCATCGCAAATTTTTCGAAAAACGGTACATCTGTTCAGCCATATTTATTTCATCATATGGATCCAATTCATAAGAGCATTAGCTTGCTGTAAGATAATCATCACATCGGTCTCCCTAATCTCTGATGTAAATAAAAGGCCGGTTTACTTCATTTCATTAAAAAAGTTATCACAAAAAAGAAGGAAAGGGGAAGTGGAAGAGCGATTAGTATAATATAATGGATATTCAATAAGTAGCTTATAATTTCAATATTTATAATTAGTATGTACAAGTATGAAAGGAATAGACAGTAATATGTTAGCATCCTAAATATCCGAAGATATTGCCCAACTTACGTTTATCCTATGTTAAATCATACAGAAAAGTACGTCAATGACGACTGTCTTGTTTTATCATTTTAGCCGCTATCCACGCACTTCATAAAGGATTCATGGACAATGGGATCAGGGAGGCAGCTTTCTACATGAATAAAAATAACATTGACAGATACGGCGACGTAGCAGTCGAAACATACTTCTATCGAGAGATCGGAGAACACAATGCGACTAAAGCATATGGGAAGTAAGATCACATTTTTCCTGCTTCTTCCTATACAATATTTTCTCTCTCTCTCCCTGTATATATATATATATATATATATATATATATATATATATATATATATATATATATATATATAACTCTGAAGAAAAAAAAACACTGTTAATTCACAACAGTCTGTTTCACGGGATGCGACCCGATCATCAGGTGAATGTGGTTAGAATGAAGCTAACGGCGTGGTTTGAAATTATACCGCTCTGGCCTAGTCTGTAGGCCATAGAGCACTTTACATTGGAGGGTAACACTACCTTATATATATATATATATATATATATATATATATATATATATATATATAAATATATATATATATATATAAATATATATATATATATATATATATTTATATACGATTTATAAGAAAATAGACAGTTACTCATTAACACGTGTCAGATGTGCGTCATTTAACGGACGGTTGATGTAGTTATGTTATGATACGTTGATGCACTCAGCCATGGTCAGGTGGGAACGTACACTATTGAAATTTTGTTCATTTCTGTTAAATGGTTCAATTTTGTAAACAACATTATGGATTTAACGTGACGACGGATATGCGATGTCCAGAAACATCACAGCAAGGCCCCCATTAATTAACAACACAATTAAAAAAACTGTTCTCTAACTTTGGCCTCAGAATCACCACCGGAGTAAGCGAACATATTGTAAATTTCCTACCGGTCACAATCTTCACACAGGCACCAATAAAACATACTGAAAGCCAAACGACCGCGCTCTGTACGTTTACACAAGCTGAAACCCCCAATCACCCCCCCCCCCCTCCCAACAAGACTAAAACAAATCCCCGTCGCAGTGTGTAGACTGATGTCTCAATCTTAAGCTGTTACGGAAAAAAAAAAAAATTCCGTTATTTTTTTTCCTGTCCATCCAAATGGAAGTGGTGATATCTGCCTCGAAGAAAAAGTTAAAGTAATCACGAAGACTCAACAAAATATCTGAACTCATTTCAAAATGCTTTAATAATCCTTACCCCATAAATTCCTAACTAACCATGGCTGAGTGCGTCAAAGCATAATTACATAACTACAACAGTCCGTTAACTGGCCACATCTGACGACTGAGGAAGCATGAAAACATGTATTAATATGTAACTGACTGCTTTCGTGATAAATAATATTTTCCAGCTCTAAGCATCCTGCTAAAAGAGAACAGTTGGATTCGTTCCTTATATATATGTGCTTTTGTGTGTAGCGCATCTTAACTCAGAATCAAAGACGTTGGAGTATTGAGTTCTTTCTCTGATGTGGTGTGTGCTGGCATTGCTTCGATCAACAATCAGCTGTTTTTTAAAATAAGAACTCATTTTTTCCTGATAATTCTGTTTTGCATGTTTGTTTGGCTGTTTTGGCGAATACGCTGTTATAGGAATATGAACGCTTAGAAAAACTAAAATGTATTTGGTAGTTTTTGGTGCATAATAATAGTGCATTGCAACTTTACACTTATACATATATATATATATATATATATATATATATATATATATATAATATATATAATATATATATATATATATATATATTATACATAGTAACAACATATATTTATACCTTTTATTTCGATTCTGTTTTAAATCATGAAATTATGAGATGACATAAACAATTTTCAAAATTTGTATTATAGGGGCATCATGATATCGGTTCTTGATCAAGAGGAAAATCGTTGGAAATGGCAGAATGATATCTGGCAGATACTAAGCACCTAATACGACACACAATTAACACAGATTTCGAGGTTGGTCAGTAAGTGACCTCATGCCTAATTTTTAAGCAGCAATATGTGTAAACTGCTTTTTTTTCAACAAAATAAAGAAAATAGCAGAGCAGCTTAACTGCGTTGTGTTTTTTATGTCTCATCAACTTTATCCTGTTTAGAGAGTTCTATCAAGAAGAAAGCATATCAACAGGAATAGTAATGAATCTGTTTAATACATTATAGAAAGAGGAATCTAAATATTGGTTTTGTATATTGCAAATAACTTCAAATTAGTGAGAGGTTATACAGGTCTATTATAAGGCAATAAAAACAGGCGCACCATGTCGGTAAACAGATTGTTTATGGTAAAGATTTTTCATGCTTTGCATGGCGAATTAGTATTAATATGTATTTACTACGCAACACTGAACATCGGATATCAAAATAATAATGTCAGGAATCATCAATGAACAATCACTCTTTGATAAATAAAATCGATATTGTGTACATATGTTAATAGTTAATAATGACCGATTTCGCACCTTTCGTCATTTAATTATGGGGATAAATCACATTTGGCCTCCTTATGATTCTCAGTAAGGAAAATTCAACATGTTAACATGCTTTACTTGATCTCACTCACAACCAATAATGGATCAAACAGGAAATATTGGTAGGTCTTTCATATGAAAAAACTGCCACAATTAACCGAAGGGTTATGCGTTTTTTATCATTTAGTTAATTTCTGATGACAACAAACAGGCATATCATTTTAGTAAAAGAACTGTTTATATGACTTGATAAATCGGGTTTGTTTGAAGCTTATTGTAATTCCAACGCTAATATAAAAAATGGAGTTTTTTTTTGTGAATCGCTACCCATACTAAGATTATGTACCTTAATTGATAAAGTTAATAGTAACTGGTGTCAAATCCGTTGTCACTTAATTATCTGAATTAATTAAATTAAGTCAGCTTACGTTAATTGTTTAGCATGTAATACTCTGTATACAGAATTAAAGTCTGAGTACATGTAGAGTTGAACGCCCTTTATAATATTAATTAAATTAATTGCACAATTTGAATTAGTTGGTTAGTGAGGTCACTGACACATGTGGCAGGAGTTTCTTTACAGTTCTTGATGTTTCGGATATTACTGCTGATTCTGTGTAAAAAGCGGTTTGAATTGATGACACATTTATTATACAAGCTTCGTGATTCGGATAGGATTGTTGTCTTTGTGAAAATACAGTATTTGTGAGTATTCAGAAACATAAACATTACAAATTTACCAGAGTTAAGAGAATGGCTTTGACAAGGGCGGCAACCAGGCGTGACACACTGAGTAACACCAGACTGTGGATGTATTGAATGCACGGGGAATGGAAAGGATCAGTGAATGGCATTTAACTTCCACTGTTCGTGACGCTCTGACTGAGGAATATGGGGTGGACTCACCACATCTAAACGATATACTGGGCGTGCAGTATCTTCCTCAGCAAATGTGCTGGATCATATATATGGCAAATTATCAGGCTAAAGCAAAATTGTGGCCCTTGAAAGTTTGTATATTGGTGAAGAAAGTTATGAGCTGAATGATTTTTGTTACGTTGGTAAGAAAACTATTAGTAACCGCATCTTCATTCATGGTATACCGCTACATGTACCTGACGAAGAACTACAGCAGTGGACTGATCAGTATATCGATAGGGAGACTCCAGTGAGGCTAGCCATGGTGAAAAACTAATGTATGAAATTGAGCACATTGGTCCACGGTAATATATGTTGTTATGCCCGTAGAATCATCACACCAAATAACAAGATATATGACTTTTATAATGGAAAACCCATTTGAAATGGAAACAGCAAACCCAACACTTATTGAGATATGAATTGTAGTATATCATGCTGACCAACCTGTCAACTGTAAACATTGTCTTGGTATCTCACATAATTTTGAGAACTGTCCAACTAGACGAAAACGTGTAAAAGGGCAACGTACATGTTTCAAATGTCAAAAAGTGGGCCACCTAGCAAAGGAGTGCGGAGTTGAAACGGTAGGAAGTGACACTGATATTACGGGAAGCCTTTCAATTTTGCCACAGGTACACAGCCTGATAGAGGATGTGACAACCACAGAGGACGGAACATAACAGGCACAAGATATAGTAAGCACTGTGAGGCTAGCGGGTGTTAGCGGGGAGGAAGATGTCTTGCCAGGTGATTTTCGTAAAATTTATAATTATTTCAGAAAAACTTTATACAGAGAGTGAAATATGTAAACATAAATACTTTTATTGGAAATGAACAAAATATCTGCGAAGGAAATTTTACAGAAGATGAGTGTTGGCAAACGATTAAAAATATGAGAAATAACACAAGTCCTGACCTAGATGGTGTTGGACCAGGGTTTTATAAAACATCTGGTAGTAAATTCGTTATATGTATCTTTGTTAAAGGGAAAATGTCATGTTCCCAAAGAAAGGGTGTCATTAAACTTATCGTTAAATGTATCTTTGTTAAAGGGAAAAATTCATGTATTTTTGTTATTTGTCGTTTATGTCTGTTCAAACACATTGTGACATAGAATGGATGGACACACTTAGCAAAAGCACCAGTACCGTTCAAAATTATGATTTTTACTTGTATGATTGGCTTGCCCAAGGAGAGAAAGGTTGGATATTATGATCTATAACAGAACAGTTCATAACTCTCATTTGAACTGGTACGATTCTAGATTGTGCAATACAACGGATATAAAATGCCTACTCTATAGAGGTATACACTTTTAAGAGGTTATGATCCTCTCATAAATAATAATAGTAATAATGTTCTCTCAAATAACTGTGCACTGTGTCGGGGGAACCCCATTTTTTATATAGTTGTAAACTAGGACGGTTTCCACTGTGCATGTCTGTAATATATATATATATATATATATATATATATATATATATATATATATATATATATATATATATATATATCCGGTCGGGATCTGAGCTGGACCAAAAACGGATCAGGACCTGGCCCAGTCTAAAATTTGATTCAGGCTGTTGGTTTCACTTAAGATGGCATCATCTTCTGTAATCACATTACACTCCAGTCTAATTAAAATGCGAATAAGTCATCCTGTTTTCTTTTAAAACCCCATAAAGTATAAATCATTTTAAACCATATAAAATTGTACAACTTTTGAGATATAATATGATTTTATATTTCATCAATGACCTTCATTTATAGCACTTAACTAAAAACTTAATTTTTTTTTAAATACGAGTTATTCCGCACATGTCGTAACGCATAGAACGTGTTCAGTATTCCTAGGTAAAAATACATGGAAATATCTCCAGGCAATATTTTTTCACTGACCTAACATATTTTTCATGTTAAAAATGAAACTATATATATGTATTTTTATAGAATTAACTTCTTACGTGAGAAAAGGCCAATAACTTATTACAAATTAACTATTTGATTTAAAAAACTTTCTGCAAAACAAACTTCATACTTCTGATATAATTAAGAAAAATTCATGTCTTTTTACCCTGTTATTGAATTTAAATCTAATTTGATTTGAAAAAAAAATATATTGATGTCATGTAAAACTTCAAAAGTTTAGAGTAACTTGAACAAGCGTCTCTCTCTCTCAATTAACTTATGTATCGGATTTGCTTGAGCATCATATTCATTTTGTATTAGAAATAAATATTAGAATTAGATCAAGTCTATACTCATAATCAAGCGCCTATTGCTATTTAACAATAAAGTGTTTAGTCTACTTACCAGCATCGATTTTCTTTAAATCAGGAGCTGGCCATTTGCCTACTTCAAATGACCCTTACACGAGAAAGTTAAGTTTTACCTTAAATATGTTTTAAACTTCATTTCATGATTAAGGCCTGCGTCATAAAAACATTTTTACTTAACTTAAACCTTAGGATTAATCGCCTGTTAATAAAGATACGTTTCCCCTCTGTGATTAATAAGAATATAGAATATATTTATATTAATTATGTTATAAACATTCACACAATATGTAAACATATCTTAAAATAATTAAGCTTAATTAATATGAACCGTTGGTGCCCGCATAAATTAGAAGCTGTGGCATATGGTCTGTATATATAACTTACTGTGTATATTTCATATGATAAATCAGCATCAGATCAGAAATCAGATCATTAAACAGCATCGCATCAGTAAGGATGACGAGCAAAACAAAATCGTTCCTCCTATTTGCTTTCCAACATCAGCTTTATCAGACCGTGGCCTTAGTGTGTACAATACCTTAATTAGGAGATAATTATTTTGAGTCCATGTACAAGATAAGCTCAATCTATATCTCCGGAGAAGTCTTAGGAACAATATGTCTTTGTGCTAAACACAGTTGAAATGTTCAAAGACAATGAGGAAAATCCTTAGTTTGTTTTATTACCTAACTTTACTGTAGGATGTATTTTTTTTCTTCAAATCTGAATGGAATTGTTTGTTAATTGGTTAACATGTTTCTCGGGTGGTTTAACGGATGATATATATCAGGAGTTCAATGTACCCAGCAAAATTTTCCAACAACAAGACGGACACGCTTTTGCCTGCAATCTCTACACATCCAATACATACCATCTTCCACCAAGCCTGTCGCTCAGGAGAAGCATAGGTTAGTAAACTATCATGTATATGTTAGCTCTAAAGATATTTCATGTTTTCAGTGTTTATTATAGGTTTTATTTTCTTTGTTTATATTAGCTCCTGATTGGCGCTCAGAAATGACGTAGGTAGTGACACGATAGTAAACCATACATGCCGCGAAGTTGTCCATCCTTAGTATATCCCAAGTTGAATGATACTGTGATGTTTGTTTTTGACGACCCACCACAGTCTTCGAAAAAGGCTTCATGGACCGCGAGTGTGCTTATCACATAAATAACATTGAATGAAACATTTAGGATGCTTTTAAATATACTACTATTATTAATGCCTCAGGAAACATAATACGACTATAGACTATAGGAAGTAAGCTACCATTTGTCCATCTTTCAGTGCAAAATTTCTGTCCCACTCTTGCTGTCTCTGTCTTTCACTATATATACATTTTTATACATATTCATTACTAATTTATGGTAAATTTCGATTCTTCAGAAACTAAAACATGAAGAGATAACATTTAACAAAAGCTTGTTATTGCAGTGGTATCATGGTATTTGTTCTTGATCGAGAAGAAAGTCGTTTTAAGCCGGAATTTAACATTTTGCAGCAACTGCACAATTAAACCGACACAAATTATCCAGCTTCAGAGATTGGTCAGAGTGTGATCACGGCTTTGACTATTGCAGCAAGAATATTAATTGACCCAGTCTTGGAATAATAATACCGGGTAGTGTTGTGTTTTTTATAGGATACGATCAGATCAGAGCAGGTAAAATGAGATAAGCCTCTAATAGTCATTCAAGCAATATATTTTGTTAGCAAGAATTTATAAGTATCTTCTAACCTAATTTATTTGGCTCCAGAGCTTTGCTTTCATTCACACTGTTAAAAAATGTCGCCACATCTTGTTCGTTAATTTGTATACATGCTACATGTTACCGATTTATTTTTTATACTATTTTATAATATCATATTTAAAAAAAAATGTAACTGATAAGTACCTCTACATTGCCATCTAAGAATGAATATGATTCAAACAGCACTTCGCACTCAGTTGTTTCCATACACTACTGCATTTCATCGCAAGTATCCTGACCCGACATTTTCACAGTTTTCGCCACGACTTTACCGTGTTTTAGCTTTGTTTATAATTAGACAACATGTGGAACCCTTACTTTTAGTAACGTAACTATTCTTTACTTTACGGAAAAAAAAAAACATGTCTAGGGTTTTATTACCTCTGGTTTGACACTGAACGAAATTTTTATTAAGATGTGATGGCTTAACGGTTAGATTCCAGGCCTATCGCTCTGGCGGTCCGGGTTCGATTCCTGGCGAGAGTAGTCAGACACTTATTTTTATTTTTTTTTATTCTACAGTCCTGTGTTCCCAAATATTTTCTTAAAATTGCAAAAAAATACGTTTTGCGTGACCTTGAAGAGTATATGCAGGTTTTATATATTTACTATATTTATATTTATTTTTACTTAATAAAAGAGCGGCGCGTAAGTTTATTTTCATGGTATCGGAAAGGACTCCTGTTATAGCTTTGTCATTACATCCGGGCGATTGGTGGCTTATTGGTCGACGTTCAAGTCTGGCACATGTTTGGACATTTGAAGTTGTGGATATATTTTGACACCTTTTGGTATTCACTGAAGGGTAGTTTGACTTAATTTGAATTTAGTGTTGTTATAATATGAATGGAGCTCTCCCTAGTGTACGTTATAATGAAATATATGAGGGCATGTTGCATATCCAAATTGTTGGATGTTTATCTCAGCACTTATCACTCACTGTCAAAGTTTACCCAATTATCTAGACACATTTTTGTACTTGTTGATTGTAAGTTTGGTTTATAAGTCAGTACGATTGATAGGACTTAGATACAGTTTTTGACAGGGTTCGTCTTGTTGAATCATTGTTGTTTATGCTAAGTGTGCCACATCAGCAAATCGCCCATTTAAAGGGGTCACTTATGTGTCCCCCTTGTCCTGTCGTTGGCAAAACAAATATCTGATTCAAGGCGCTTGAATCTTGTAAGTGTCATTTAAATATTGCTTCTATGTTCAGCATCAGTTTTCATGTATGATGGGTTGTGTTGCTCGGATACACGCCTTAGGTTAGTGATTATTCTGATTACAGAACTATTACGTATTGTCATTAATATAAGCTGTCATCAATTTATTTAATTTATGTTTTATATAAACATAGCTACAGTAATGTAAAAATATATGTGGACAAATTCATCCTTACAAGGTGTCATTAGTGTTGGTATATTGTAACAAGTTCATGCCAATAGAGTTAAAGTCACTATTGCAGAGGAGATCAGTCTTAAGTATTGTTATATGTCTTACCATACATTCAAGTT
Organism: Sipunculus nudus; assembly: GCA_026874595.1. NCBI lineage: Eukaryota > Metazoa > Annelida > Sipuncula > Golfingiida > Sipunculidae > Sipunculus > Sipunculus nudus. The sequence goes on from CM049317.1 coordinate 3,764,238, forward strand.
GCCGTTAGATGGAAATATAATTTAAACCTTTTTTTAAGTATATTGTGAAGCTGAATTTTGTCACATTATCGCACTGTAACTGATTTCATATCGCATTTACTTTGTTTAATTTTGCACAGATTCACCATGTTCAAGTGAATAAAGAACCTTTTCTACAACTCTAAGTCGTTTTCCCTGACCACGCATTACAGTGAATAATATTCTCACCGTTAAGCCATCACATCTTTAACACTCCCCGCCTTGGATTCTTATACATTTAACTGATACAAAATAAAATACTCAGCAAGCATCATACACTTAGAGTTGGGAGTTGGAATAGTTCGATGATGGGTCTTTATCATATTCGGTGGAGGATCGTAAAGTTCTTGACCTTTGGGAACGTGAAATAGAACATGTCAATGGTCATTATGTGCTGCCGGTCCCCTGGCGTGAAGGTAAGCCGAATTTCCCCAATAACAGGGCAGTGACTCTTAGTAGGCTGAGAAATCATTTGAGTAAATTACATAAGAAGGGGCTTTTTGAAAGATACCATGATATATGAATATGGTTTCGGAGGGATATGCAGAACCTGTGCCTGCTGGTGAGTTGTCCCTTAACGATGGTGCTGTGTTGTAATGTACTAAGGACCAGTGTATTACTACAATTCTCACTCTCTGTATTTCATCATAATTATATATTATGTAAGTTGCAGGTTTTTAAGTTAATTGGGACTTTGTGTATTCAAATGCCAGAGCTGAGTTGCCAGGTATTTACATAATGACTGTAATTGCTTAGCCTTGATTACATGGCAACTCTATTCAGTCTAATTGCACTTTCATTCAGCTCCTGTGCACACCTTCTTTAATTGCATCTGTTGTGACACGTCAAGGAAATCTCTGATTGGTTTACAAATGGTTTTATGAATCTTGATTGAAGATATGTTGTAGGGTAGAGTCTGTCACAAACTGGGGGCCAAGCCCTGAAGAGGGGCTTGGCATACCCTCTCCTGTATAGTTAAAATAAAGAATCTTTTACACCAACTAAGAGACTTGTAAGTTTGTCACCAATGCATCATGGACCAGGTTATAATCACTACCTTGTGGTAGTTACCTCATCAAGCAGTTGTCTCTGAGACAAGACCAGGTAAACTTAGAATTGTGTTTGATTGTGCAGCAAAATTAGGCAATATCAGTTAAAACAGTGAGTGCTTTAGGGGGCTTGACTTAAATAACAAATTGATACGTGTTGTTGAGCTTCCGATTGTTCGAATTTGCCGTAAAGGCTGATGTAGAGTCAATGCACCACCAGGTTAAATACAGGTAGAGAAGCTGTAACTGTCAGGAATAGCCATGTAAATGTTAGTAATGCAGTCGTCCGCGCTCCCTAACGATTGTAACAGCTGCAGCAGCTTGTGGCACATCTAATTGATCCCATTATGTTTGGTTTATTAATAACTTAATTCTGGTTTTAAATTATAGTTTTGTCGGGCACAGAAGAAAGTCTTGATCAAAAGTGACTTATTGGCCAAACAGTTAATCAGCTTACCAGATGTGTTAACTAACGCGCTAGATGAGGGTATTAATTATGTAGCTGGTCATTATGGCCGTATAAAGGTATGATTGATGGAGCGTGAACAGCTGTTATCGAATCAATGTCGAGACCTCGAGTCGAGTGTCAGAGCCATCGCACTTGATGTCGTTGAGTAAGAAACTGCCCTTTATTTATAACGTATAAATGGTCCTAAGGGCCCCTATCACGTTTGACGGGCCGTGCACAACTGTTATCTAAACAGTCAAATGACATGACTTCGAGTTCAACGATAGATATACTTCCTGGGGACAAACAAAACACCTCGACACATACGTTTTTTCGACACATCCGAGTTTGACACAAAATGAGTTAAAGTAGTAAGGACATTAGACATTAGACAAGCGGGAATTCGACAAAGCCGAATTCGACACAATCAGGTTTCACTGTGTGTATATATATATATATATATATATATATATATATATATATATATATATATATATACATATATATATATATATATATATATATATATATATATAAGAATGTAATAATAACCATACTGATTAATTAAATGGAAAAAACCGTCGGTATGGCATTGCTTTATTTATTAAAAACAGAACTGGAAAAGTAAGTACATTAAAATTCGACCCCAGCTTAGGAGCAGTATATTTACAGACGTGTTCTGCAATAAACGTATAAAAAATGATTGGTGGAATGTTTGGGTTACTGCGGCATCATGATATCTGTTCTTAATCGAGAGGAAGATCGATGGAAATGGGGGTTTGACATCTGGAAAGAAAAAACATGTAAACGTCACACTAAAACAACCATGCAAGTAAGAAAGTAAAAAAATCTGAAGTTTGTCCGTAATAAAATACAGCAATGACTTTGTTAAAATTAAACTGAAACGATCACACATATGGCAAAATATCACTAGAGTAAGATAGTTTTAAACGGTAAAAGGGAAATCTAACTATTGAGATTTGCTACAATAGGTATTTGGTCGTGACTAATGGAGCTGCAGTCAATTTAAAGATTATGTGGAATACCGAGGAAAACCTCGACGAATTAGCAGAAAGAAGCGTTTACTTTATCTGAACAGATAATTACGTGTCCTCGTCTAAGCTGGGGAAAAAATAGATTCATAGACCTGATACAGGATCAATCAAAGTAAGGCTTACTTTGAGTTGAATATGTGTTATGATTTGTTTAGAATGGTAAAGCAACATTTCTCCCATGAAAATGTTAATAAACTGTTTGGTGTACTTCCGTGCACATTTATATATAAAGCGTTGTTGAACGAATTCATTCAAGACCTATTTATGTTGTAAGTGAAGCACTCTTTGCGATCATTATTTTCTCCCGAGTTGTGACATAGGTGGCCTTAACGTGGACGAATCCAGTGATCATTGATGCGTGTAAGACGATTTAAGCTGCAGAGAACTTACCTTAAAACAAAAAATGCAACAACCTTGAGTTTTTATTAAAGGAAATGTTGAGCAGTGGTATTAACTCTCCTTATAATTCATCATGCTAATAAAAAGGAAAACATTTATAACATTTACACATCCCTTTTCTGGCCTTTGATATAATCGCATTAACTCCAGGAATACTTCGTGGCAACCGATTGGTCCCGAAACCTAAGCATTTGCCTGGATGGTGTATTCTTTTTAGAAAGGCAACGCCCAGTAACCCAGTTGGTAATATTATATTAAACGTCCATCCATATTATCGACAAAACCAACTCTCCTTTCACGAAGTACTCGAGAGAAACACTTGAAAAGCAAGAAGGGTCGGCATCTTCACAGAAAATAGAACATTTTGCCTTGAGTTTTAGTCCTCGAAAGATGCGTCACAGATAATAATGACGTCACCCGGCCGGGATTTAATAATTAATAAATAACGGTTTAATACAGGGGCGATAAATCACAACAGAATAAAGTCACCCAATTTCTGACAGGCCATGGCCAAATTCAATCCTACAAAGGTCAATAGGATGACTCTCAAAGAGAGCAACAACGCCTTTTTCTTATTTTCTACATCACACCAGCGACCCAAGGTCATGACAAAGTACAGACGATTTTTCGTTTTTTTTTCTATATTTCTCTTTAATAATAATCTGATCTTTGCTTAAAGGCATTTAAGATTCCCAGTGGAATGTGAGAATTTCAATAAGAAATAAGCAGAATTAGTTCTTTAAACGGATCGCATGTATTGGGGGACTTGATTTTGTTTTTTTTTATGGATACACAGATATCGCAGGTCGTTTTGGAAACATATCGGGATTGTTCCTCTTACACTTGCTGTTAAAAACATTATCCCAACTTCATTTCCAAGAGAGTATGTCATAATATACTATAATGTAATGTAAATTGGTTTGTATATTGAATATTTACTTTAAAAACACAATAAAAATAAAAATAAAATACAATAAAAATAAAAATGTTGTAGGTTTTAACTACAAAAATGTAAAATACGTGATAAATCACATTTTGAAAGTGGCTGAGACTTTATTTGGGGAATTGTTTAGATGTCTTTGTTAAATATACCGTGATAACAATATTTTGTATCATGATTAAACGTAAAACAAATTTTATATTAATTTCCGTCTGAAATAAGACGAGGATTGATATCAAATTCTGATTGTCTTGATAAATAATAGTTGCATCTGTACAACATCTACTGTAACATTTGTGTATGGTTAAAATGACACATGGGTCAAGACTGTATTTTAAAACGTAAAACCAACTATCGTTTTAAGTTTTAAGATTTAAGTTAGAAATTTAGCAGACACCTCTAGTAGGCATGCTACTCTAATACTGATAGAAGTAGAAGGGGCATATAAATAAACGGCGTGATCCCTAATGGGAAAAGCAAAACAAAATAAATTATAGTAGTAAATTATACATTTCGAGCATAGTGGATAAAATAACGTTCTTTAGAGGGAGAATATATTAGGATTACCTAAAACCTTATTATTATGGCCAATATATTGTGGTATCCATCATTAGAAGAAAACATTTATTAAATGCGACAGAATTCAATGCGATAGAATGCAACTCTTTATTTATAAATAAATACCCATTTTCCTGAACCTGTACATGTAAGCTACACGTTTCTGTTGCTTCAGCCTGGTTTGTTATATTTAATATATAACATGTTAAAGACGAGGCCCTTGATACAGGGGTAATTACAATGCGACGCATATATGTAGCGAAATCCCGGATTATTTATTTTCCAATTTAGTAGCATTGAAAATTTATGTAAATGAAACACAGTGCAAATTATTTCTAGAACAAGTAATGTGAAAATAACATCCAAATCATTTATCGCAATTCCTTAAATGATATAAAAATGAGAAAATAAAAGTAAATCATTTACCTGTTTCAGTAACACGTTTTTTGGGTGTTCCATTTCGAGTTCGGTCACAATGCTCACTAGATCTACTCTGAGTTTTTTTACATTTTTGTTACAGCAACAGGTTGATTGATGATTGATTTTGTGAAAATCTTGTAGCAGGAGTTTCCGTCTATGAAAAATTACCCGAAAGGCTGCTTGCATGGACGTTCTATTTGAAAAAAATGATAAAAATGTATGTAATGTAAATTCTGATGTATAATGTTTAAGGCTCTTGAAATTTCAAAGGGCTTTTAAGAAAATACTAAGAATACTTCCTTATATGTACCGCATGTATTAGGAAGACTTGTTTCTGTTATCTTTCTGAGGATTGTGCTGACATTGCTTGCCATCTCAGGAACATAAGAACTACCTATGGAGACAACGCTGCAGGCTCAGGCAATGACCTTTCTGTCGATATCAGACGATTACATAATCAAAACTTCTCACTTGTAAAATTTAAATATTTTTATTTCATAATCAGAGTGCCTGTTTTTTTACAACATAGATAATCTCTTTCTGTCAGCTGATAAGTCAACATTCATTATCTTATTGAATACGAAATGTTTGCGTACAGAATGAACTGTGTCATCCTTGCTAGGAATAGCAAAAGCAATATAAGAGTCGCACGTATCGCGCATAGTTAACAAAATAACGCTCTTCTATATGAGGATATATTTAGAGTTCGGAAACATTATTATAGCATTAATTATGGCCACAATATTATCGTAATTATTTCCAAAAGGATATATTATAAATAGAACATAAAGCCACTTTAAATTTATTTTAAAAAAAATAATATACACCTGTAGCTGAGAATGTAAACTTGATTTTAACTGAAAGGTCACCAGCTCCTTGTCAGATGTAACAGAACTGTGAAAAAAAAGATAAATGTAATACCTTACGGTTGAATGTTTATACTCGGAGACTAGCTTTCCTAACCACTGACGTATATGTTAGATTGCTGACTGGAAAAACTTAACGCAGAAGGTTGCAGAGCTCTATGTGCTACAGTTATGAAGGATAGGGTTAATAATGAGGTAAGCCTTGATTTGAGAATTTTTCATCAGACAAGTATACATGAAATGCATGTTGGAAGAGTCTGCGACTAGACTACGGCAATTGATTAGATGTCTTTCTTATATATTTTGTTTGAAAACATTCTTTTGCAAAATGATAAAAGATTTAAATGTAACACTATTCGTTGTTGTCTGTTATAGAACGGGTCTGTAGCTTGAGCATAAACAGCAAAAGAACAACAGGAAAAAATGTAATATAGGTTAGCAAGGGCACTTTAAAAATGTTGCGATTACACTCGAGAGAATTTTTTTCCGAGCCTTTGTTAAATAATCTATGTAATTAACATGATTTTGTTACATGATAAAACTATTTAAAAATTTTAATATTGAGGCTGTTCTAAACGAAATGACAATTAGATATTGGTAGAATTTAGATTGCCTTGAAGAATGATACCCAGACCTGTACAATATCTACAGTGAATAGGATCTAATGGCGCATGCCTCGGGTAACACACATTTATATACTGTTAAAATATGTCTTAACTGATTTTTTTAGTGAAATTAATGTTTATGTTGCAAATTTAAACATATAATTCAGTTGGGAATAACGACTGCATTATAATGACAGTTGCTACCGTGGGTATAGACGTTTAGCAAAGAGTGTTCAAGTAGCCCTGACATGCCATAGATCAAATGTCAGTCTTAGGAAACGTGCATGTCTGCTCGATCACTTGATGTAAACGAATAATATTTCCATACACCAAAAAAAAAGACGTGCTAAACACGGGCATAATGATTATTTATTCATTAATATTTCCTCTTTGCAACTGTGTTAACTGTATGACAATTAGGTATAACGGTAACAGTACTATTGAATAAGAACGGCAGCTTCACGCTGGGGTACACGGCTGTGTATACACAACCTATACCTTTCGGTGCTAAGCTGTTGTCCAGAATTCCCTAATGGTCAGGTTGTTTGCACACGCAAGGCCTAAAGGTCACTTTTAAAGTATTTTTACAACCGTTGACAACAGTAAGTACTTTACTCGGTACAGTAGTAAGTAGTATTTAAATAATATCTTGTGATATCTTGATGTATATTTCTTGTAAACTGATCTTCATAAATCTTACAGTGCCCTATTTAACATGAAATTGAATGATTGATAATAATAATATTAGTAGTTCATATATATGTATATGTGTAATATATAATTATATTTAAATTTCACTTATGAATATTTGCAATACATATAGCAATACGCACATTACGTATTACAATAAGGAACTTGCAGTAGTCCACATATATATATATATATATATATATATGAGAGAGAGAGAGAGAGAGAGAGAGAGAGAGCCGTAAAACATCTAGTTCATATTAATGCGTCTAATCAGACAAAAGAAATCGATTGAAAGATGTGTTAATATAAAATGTTAATAATTTCGATTAAGATTACCACAAGACGGATATTCACTTATATTAGAAGAAAATTATTGTGTCGATATTAAATGTCAAAACAAAATTACTGTCACTGTGATTTTTTTTTTCTAAAAGACGCAATACCCTTCAGGAATCATGTTTTTTCTGTACTAGGCTTCTTAAAAGCATGGACTTGCCTTTTAATCTTTTGAAGCCATGTTCCATGCTTAAAGCATGGATCATTGAGGCTTTTACCTTTAACAAAATCACTGGATAAATGGCATGTTAATTAAGATTTTTTATTATCATTAATGCTAGTGCATTTGTTACACTTAAATAATATACACAGCTAGGTGTCATCATTGATATCAGTAATGCGGGAGGGCCATACGACAATTTCTAAGTAGGTAAAATACGGAGTTTTTAAATGCGGGTAAAATATAATAAGTTGATGATTCTGCTTCTACAATAAACTAAAAATAATGGATATTTACACAATTAGGAGAAATTTTCATTTGTGTAAATTAAAATTTAATACACTGAAAAATTATGACGAAAATTCTTATGTTGTTTTATTACCTTAGATTTTAGTTGTTGTCTCTCTTTTGATCTGAGCGATGTTTATAAGGATTAACGAAATCCACCACGTCATTGCTTTTTAATTTGTTAATATGTGTATCGGGTAGTCATATGTATATAACAGGATATATAGTTTAAAATTTTTCTATCCTGAGCAAAATTTACCATCAACATGATGCAGATGACTTTGTCTGCAGACTCAAACCCGAAAATATATACCTTCTGGCCATGGAACAGTCGCTATCATGTATATTTGGTTTTATAGGTAAATCTTGTATTAATAATTATAATAAGCATATTTTACTCTGTTTTCATAAACTTTCATGTCGGCGCACAGGAAAGACATAGGTAGTAACGTGTCATTAAATTATACCTGCCCTGTTCTTATAAATTCTAAGTTTGTCCCAGGTTAAAGGATACAGACATATTCGTCAATGATGAAGAGCTTATCATTTTAGTCGTTATCAAGGCATTATATAAAGGCTTCATGGACACCGAGATCCCAGGGGCAGCTTCATACATAAATATTACTGATAGATACAGCGACATATCAGTTGAAAAGTACTACAAATTAGGGGTCGGAGAACATAATGCGACTATAGAGTATCGGATGTAGGCTCACAGCTTCCTAAAGTTCGCTCTATATCAAAGAGACATATGCTCCGTTCATTATTTATATTATTAGAACAAATGAACAGTAAACAGAGAAGCTATGTGTTTAGTTGAACTAAGTTTAATGTTAACTTTAAAAAATTATATCTTGAGCCATTTAATGTTTATTAAAGAACTGGGAAATATAGTATCACATAAATCTCATAAATCACTGTTCCACAGCGTCTACATTGAACAATTGAGGTCCTCAGTAATGGTCATTGACTGTCTCACTCAACTTTTTTCTTATCGTTCTGCATGTGAAAATTATGTTAAGGTCTACAAGCGACCCCAAAATATTTAAAAGAGGACGAGGTTCTGAAATCCCCACTCATTTTCTTTAATCCTCTAACCATCCCTGTCACATGGCAGTGAGAGTTTGCCTTTAACAAACACGGTTCTTCTCAAGTCATGTTTTATGATATAGGAATTAATCATTAGATAAGTTTGTGTAAACTAGATATAGTCATTCAATTCTAATTATAAATGTCCAAGCAGCATATTTACTTCGTTAATCTACATAAACATATATGAGTGATACCAGCATTTATTAGAAACCTAGACATATGGTCTGTTATAACGGTTACGTTATAATTGGGCGAGTGCAGGTCAAGCGTGAGCATGGCACGATTTGGTAATCAGGTCAGACGACAGTCTGTCATCAGCAAGGATGGGCCAAATGACAATTTCGTTGCTCCTGGCGGGTTTGATAGCGTCAACCTTTACATATCGCGGCCAATGTATATACAAGGCGGAGCCCTTTATACTTTTTAAAATATAATTTCATCAGTCTTTGTACACAATGAACTCAAAATATGTTTGTAGATTTCTGGTACGCGTTAGGATATATTTGGGTAAACCCATAATTAATATCTTCCACGGCAAAACCGCTCTATGTATTATTTTAATATCACTTACCTTTGAGTGGGTCTGTTTCATGTTATTTATTGAGACAAACGAAAACCACTTAGTCATTGTCTGTTTATCTGTCAACGTGTTTCAGGTGACCTTACTACAGATACATATGAGGAGGCAACATTCTTCAGCAAAATGTATCATCAGCAGGACGCCGATAATTTTGTCGGCAAATTCTACACACCAAATACATACCTTCTGCCTCCAGGGCAGTCATTCAGGAAGGGCATAGGTTAGTAAACTAGCATGTACAATAAGGCTCTAAATATATCTTATATTTCCGATATGTATGATAATAATCTTACGCTGTTTACATAACGATCATTATGTTGTCTATCCTAAGTTTATCCTAAATTAAACGAGAGAGCGATGTACGTAAATTACGAGTGATACGATATTCTTGTTTTTCTAGTCGCTATCCAGGCATTAGAAAAAGGCTACATGGACAGCGGGATCAGCGAGGCAGCTTTTTACATAAATAGCATTGATAGATACAGCGACGTTGCTGTTGAAAAGTACTCCTTTCAATGCCTCGGAGAACATAATGCAACTGAAGCATATGGAATGTAAGGTCATATTTTTCGTGCTTTTATCAGTGTTGGTTCACGAAATGCTGCACGTTAGATTAATATCAAACACTTTTTGGTATTGAGTTAGTACTCTGATTTTAAGGCATTTGCTTAGGTTGGTGTTTGCAATTGCTGCCATCATCTGGCAACTGTTCATAAGAATAAGGATCATCAGTTCCTGTTAATTCTTTTTTGTAACACGGTGGCTTATGGATTGGCGATATAAGAGAATATGCTAACAATAGAAAATAAATGCTCATGAAAATGAACTCTTTTTCACACCTTGGTAGTTTTGTTACACTACATTTTTATATTAAAACAGAAACTGGAAACCATTGACGTTATCAAAAGCTTTGCATTCCAGTGGCTTCATGATATCTGTTCTTGATCGGAAGGAACGTCGCTGGAAATGGGAGTTTGGAATATGGCAGAAACTAAACATTTAAAATGGCATCCAAATTGCCCCAGTTTTGGTCAAGTGTGATCACACGGATGCAATGATATCAGTTTATCAAGTCATAATAAAGAAACCTTAAGAACAGTTGGACTGTGCTCTGCTTTCTATTTGTCTTATCCATTTACACTTCTTACAGAAAAAAATTTGGAATTAAGTATATCTGCTCTATGGAATGGTTGTGATGAATCAAATAAACAGGGTTATTAAAACAAATCGTACCTTATATGAACAACAACCGTACCTTACAAAGAGGTTATACACATCTATTGTTATTTTGATTGAATTCTACCTAACTGGAAGCATCTGAGAAACTATTTAAATTAAACAGGCACATCATATCGGTATAGGAGTATTTATGTTAATTGATAAAGCCTTTTTATATAGTACATGGTTATATGGTGATACATTTTGAGCTTGTATTATGTGTATCATCTTCATAATCGATATTTTAAGAAAGTTTAATTAATTATTTGTGAATGGTTTTAAGCCTGTAGGAAACAAGATAAAATAGGAATTAAATAGGAATCAAATAAGAAGATTCTTCAGCGTTAAGGTTTGAGACAACACTGTACTTTATTATAACGTGACACATAACTGCCACAAATACTCCTTATGAAATTTGTAGAAATTTCTGAGGAAATAATATAAAACACGCTTGATACCATCGCCAGTGCCAAATTGAACTTCATTCAGTCCACCAGCACTCCCGACACACTTGTTCCCACGGCAGTGTGCTGAGCCCTACCACTTTGATTTCTAGAACCCTCTATCCGCTTTAACGAAACGCGATATCAATAAGAAAAAAAAGTTCTGGAATTTTAATGTTCGTAATGCATATTAAAACCTGCAACATCAGCAATGCAGTAACAGAGAGCACCTAAAATTTAAATTAAACAACTTTCTACCTGACGAAGACGACTGTACGCCTTAAAGTCGTGTATGGTTATAAATAATAGCACGGCCATGCAATTAACACTTGTGCATTAATACTATATATACATATTAATACAGCAATGGATTTACAGTTAGTATATTGAAAGTTCTTTCCCTAAGCCTAATTAAGTCAAGTAAACAATAAAGATACCATTTAGTTTAGTAATCTATGTGTTATAAAGCTGGATACATGTTGCAAGCAACAAGATAACATGTATCTAGAAAGCTTAATGAAATTAGCATAATGTCGATTAAGTTCACCGTTAAGGAGCCTGCTTTCGGACTTGCTGATAGCGGAAAGCGTGGCACTTCTGATTTAGTCTAGTATGGTCTTAACTCAGGTTAAACAGGTTACAACTATTAAAGGAATACATCAGTGAAAAACATTATAAAAGCAAACCTAAAAAACAGACAACCTTAAATGGATACCGAAAATATTCCGACTAGCCGAACTAAGTAATTTTAAGAGACTGTAAATGCCAGTATTATTACTGAGAGAATCCGATGATCAGGTAAAGGGGATCTATTCACATAACATTCTGACAATATTACGTTCTATAACCGTTTGTCTACATCTTGCAAGCTGTGCCTTAGGTCGAGCGATACTTACGTGTGCACGCCACCTGGTGGCCGTGTCACGCATATTCGGGAACTTATCTGGATTTTTTATTATGAAAGGATACACTTGGACTCAAAACGACGAAATGAGTGAATTGGATATAGTAATTACTAGGGCGTGTTTGCTAGAATATTTTTCAATAAATCAACCATAACCCTTTGCATAAGATAACATGCATATTACGAATTTTTTTGTAAAAAAACGGCCCACCAGCCCCAAGTACTGGTCATCGGCTGGATCTTCATTCCGTCCAATGGGTCACATAGTTTGAGCTGCTGTATGCCAAAGAAGTCTCATCAGGGCACGTAGAATCACTAATTAAATGTCCGATTTGAGTATTAGCATCTCTGATGGAATGTTTCCCGAAGGGTAGTCCTCTTTACGATTAAGAAACCTGGTAAAATAAATACAATTATACCGACAGGTAAACGCCGGATTCTGTGTCTCGCATCGTTTTCTTCTTTTACATGTTCATGCAAGAATTTTGAACAGTTGTGAATATTGAAAACATTTATCTGGTTTTTTTTAAATAGTTTATATTCTGTATCTAACTTATTTACGGAAATAGTACTTTACTAACATTTACAAATAGTGACGTAGGGATTAATAAGTGGTATCAGTTCTCACTGAAGCCATAAATGTAATTTACCAATATAAAATAACCACAATGTCCATAACCACTTTGTATAAGAAGAAATAAATTGGGTTGATATTCAAAGTCAAAATAACTGTCAGTGTTTTTTTTATTAGAGACTGTATTACTGTTTACTTAACACGTGTGTCAAGTATCTATCAGCTTCTTTGTTCCTTAATGGTAGGAAATGGTCATTCAGCCTCTTAATATAATACTAAGAAGAATAGATGTAGTTTTACAATGAAACACCGTTTTCTGCTCAAGCCGGGCTTCTTGTTTTATGCATTGATCTTCGGAGGGTTTTAACTTAATCGAAACCTCAGGATCAATAAGGTATTGAACAAGATATCGAGACAATAATAGATTCGGGTTAAGAATATAATAATTAATGTATTACAAACAGCCATGCAACATTTAAAGCATAGTTTGATTCGTTTTTCTAAATCAATATCGACCATTTGTTGCCAGTATTAATTAAAAACGGTAACATATTGTAAGCTTACGTTATATCTCGGTGCGTGCAGGTCAGACAACAGCACGGCATCAAAACGAAATCAGATCATCCAGCAGCATAGCCCCAGCAAGGATTATGGGCAAAACGACAATTCCCATACTACTGGCTAGTTTGTTAGCGTCAACGTTGATAGACCGCAGCCTAGGCTTGTATAAGGCGAAGCACCTTTATACAAAGTTCAATATGATTAGACCAGTTCATGTGCAAACTAAACTAGACACATCTGAATATCTCTTAGATTTCATACGATTTAGGAAAACATGTATATTGGCGTAAATTAAAACTTAATACACTTTTGCACTATGTCGAAAATCGCCCGATTATTTTATTACCCGACTTTACTTTGCGTTGTTCCCTTTCTTGATTTGAACACTATTTATATTGAACAGCGAAAACTATTGAGTCACTGTATGTTAATCTGTTAGTATGTGTATCAGGTAGTCTGACTGAAGATATTGATCAAGAGATAAATTTCCTCAGCAAAATGGTCTATCAACATGACCCAGAAAATTTTGTCGGCAAAGTCTACTCAGAAAATACGTACATTCTACCCCAAGGAGTGTCGATCAATAAGGGCATAGGTAAGTCAGTTACCTATTATGTATGTTAAGGCTTTATAACTGTCTAATATTTCATTTTTCTCGTATTTCATATTTCAACTATTGTGCTGTTATATCTACGAATCATCCAATATATGTATTTTTTTTAAGTTCGTCAGCTTAGGTCTTTACTTATATTTCGGAAAACACATCTGTTCAGTCATATTTCTTTCCTGAGTTAATCATGATGGATCAATATCTGAAAAAGCACTAGTTTGCTGTAAGATAATCGCCACATTTATCTACCAAAGCTATGTGGTAAATAAAGGTTACCTCGTAATGCTATTCATTAAATATATCACGAAATACTAGGTGGACAATATTATCAAAAAACATTTATTGAAAAAAAAACTATTTTGAATATTTATTTTCAGCATGTATAAGTATGAAGTATCATGTATGAAAACTATACATCCGGTGAATTTATCCATATATCTTTTTCCTACTTTGAACAATTCCCAAATAATCGTCAATGACGACTGCTTTTTTTATTATTTAAGCCGCTATCGAGGCATATTATGAAGGCTATATGGACAACAGGATCCCTAAAGCAACTTTATTTATGAATGGAAATAACACTGACAGATACAGCGACATTGCAGTCAAAAAATACTTCTATCGATTAATCGGAGAACACAATGCCACAACAGAATATGGGAAGTAAGCTAACATATTTCGTGCTCCTTTCAATACATTTTCCCTCTCTCCCTGAGTTAGTATACACATATATAAATATATATATATATATATATATATATATATATATATATATATATATATAGTATTTATAGCGATAAAAGAGAGTATATATACATATATATAAAATACATAGTATACATCATATATTTGTTTTTAAAGTGTTTTAATATTTTTAGTCGTTCATTACTAGTTAGAGTAATGCCGTTTATTCCAATTCTGTAGAAACAGGAAATCATAAAATTATAAGATGAAACAAGCAATTAAACAATTTGCATTTCAGTGGCATCATGATATCGGTTCTTGATCAAGAGGAAAGTCGTTGGAAATGCCAGTATGATATTTGGCAGATACTAAGCACTTAATCCGACACACAAATTATACATTTTTTTGGTTTGGTCAGAGTGTGATCTCATGCCTTATTTTTAAAGCAGTAATATGATTTAGCCAGTAATGTAATCAAAATAAAGATAATAGCAGAGTACTTTGACCGTGTTGTGTTTTCTATATCTCATCAACTTTATTATTTTCCAGAAATATATGGTATTTTACATTAATAAAAAGCAATATATCGAGAGGTTATACAGGTTTTTTAAACGGCGCATCATGTCATTAAACCGAATGTTTATGATAAAGATGTTCCATGTGATGCATGGTGAATTAACATTAATGGGTATTCACTATGCAATACTGAACATCGGATATCAAAATATTGTCAAGTATCTTTATTGAACAATAACTCTTTACTAAAGATTCGATATTTTCACATAATTAATAAGTTAATATTGACTGACTTTGCACCTCTCATCAGTTACTAATGTGGATAAATCTAATTCAGCCTGGTTACCATTCTCAGTGAGGAAAATCCAGCAGGTCGGTGTCTTAACTTCATTTACCTAACCACGTATGATGGACAAAATAAGACGCTTCTGAAAGGGTAACACGCATATATCATCATACCATATAATCTATGAATTTAAATTAATTAATGTATGTCACCACAGCTTCGCATGAAAGCTTCACTTTTACTGAAAGTCACTTAACTTTTTACAGGTGTAAAATAATTGCAAACATGCAAATGTATTACCATCAGATGAATCTTTAAACGCGGGGACACGTTTTCCTGCCTACTGATGTAAATGTTGTTTGACATATATATGCTGCAGAGCTGCAGATTATATGTCTTTGTTGCAATTCTGTGTTAAAACATTATTTTTGTATCACGATTATAACATTTCAATATTCTAATATTGCTGGTGTTTAGTTCCATTTGAGACGGGGATAGTTATGATATTTATCTGGTCTAATAATAATAATAAAGGAATAATAGGTAAATGAACGGTACTGCGTCTGGAGCAAATCCGTGCACTCCCTATAAACCCCTTTCAAAGTCGTCACATTCATTACCTTTAGGAGAATTTTGTTTATTCCGTGGACGTTGGAAAAAATGATGAATAATATGAAAAGCTCTAGGGTCTCCCCTAGAATTTGGAATTCATAGAGGCCATTAAACACCCAAGATGAAAGGTTAGCCGGTGGAGGAAAATATTAAATTAGTAAATAGGCGCAAAATAAATAAGACAATACAAGACAATAAAATATCCCCAAACATATCTAACATAAGCACAGACCAGTAGTCTGATAAATTAAGAAAGGAATGAGGCAGAACTGAATGAGAAGGCCAACTGTCTATTTTAATATAGATGTGTCCGTTTCTTAATTCAAGATTTGGTCAATGAAAGATTGAGTTATCACTTTCATATGTTTTATTGTATACCTATTAGTATCCTGTAGAGGCCTGGATTAATAAAGTTTAAGCAAGATATCCTTTTATTTTGCTGTCATTACATTGATACATATTTATCCGATGCGTATTTAACTCGAATTCCACAGAGAGTAAAGGATCTTCCATTTTTTTTTGCCGTGTCCATCTTCCACACAATCACAGCCCTACAAACATTTACAGATCTCATTTACATTATTCTTTCATTTCAGAAATACTATATACATTTCACGAAATTGTTATTCAAGTAAATATATCTTCTTGTTTAAGCACGTGATATATCTCATACAATTACATATACATACGCGGATGACTAGCACTTTAACATAAGAGGAATCCCAGGAGAGAATTTGACATTTACTTGTAAGTGATTAAGACAAATGGGATGAAAAGGGGATACCCGTCCTTTCAAATTAAGATTCTTACAAACATGAATACCAGAATGTGATAAATTCCTTACTTTCCATTTTCGAGAACATTTTTCTGTGCGTCATCCCACTCAAACCGGAAAATGTGAACCCCAAACTGTCCATAGATATTAATGCTCACGGTCCTCTGGTAAACCTCTTTGATACGTTTCATATACTGTTCCGTCATGGCCAAGTTTTTTTCTATAGAGAGCAAAAATGTGTTTCTACTTGTCCCGACATAAATACAGGTACGGATACAATAAGCGTGTTTCCAATTGTACATTCGCCGTACGTTGACTATACTGCTAAAGCGACAGTTCCACAAGGTTGGACGGAAACACTTTATTTTATCATATGTTTGTTCCAACTGTGCCCGGGTCGGTATTCTTATTCGGAGATGTGAAAACAAATCTTAACGTAATGTCTTAATTATTCTTAATGTAAAGGGGTTGTAATATATATATATATATATATATATATATATATATAGAGAGAGAGAGAGAGAGAGAGAGAGAGAGAGAGAGAGAGAGAGATGTGTGAATAGTCATGCTGGTTGATTGTTTATAGATGTAAAGGGTAAACGCAGAAAAAGTCAGTCACTGATAGTGGGATTGGAACCCACGATCTTCCAATTTTTTGGTGCGGCTGCCTTAACCTCTTGGCCATGCCGGATCCCCAACCCCTCCCTGGGATATATATATATATATATATATATATATAGAGAGAGAGAGAGAGAGAGAGAGAGAGAGAGAGAGAGACATGAGTGATCAGATAATTGTCTGGATCGGTATTTGTCCCGGAGACTTTTGTTTCTTTTACATTTAGTTTGTGAACAGGAATCCTTTATGTTAGAATTAGGATTTTAGGATTTTGATTATATCAGGACTTCTACTGACCTTTGCCTTCCCTGGCGGGCTCTCCAGGACCCATCATGTATGACTCCGGCAGGTAGACCTGATCGTAGAGTGCTTCGGGGTTAGGATGGTGGTAATAAGTGTGAAAGGCGTGCATCTGAGAAATGATATGCTGTTCCTCACTGCCTGGAAATTTTCAATACATTGACAGATATAAAATCAGTTACCTTGACTACGGGAAAGCGCTTTTAAAATAATTTTCCGCTGACCTCATATAAGAACTATTATAAATGAAAAGTAAAGTACAAGTAAGAATAATTGTTGATATCTTTCTGCATAAAGATAACCGACCAGACAAAATACCATTTAAAATCATGTGTCTCTCTGTGCCTCCCTTGGTATACCTCTATAAACAAGACGACCTCGGTTTTGCTGACCACAATTAAGAAAGATAGTTGTCGTAGTGCAACTTATGAAATTATACAATGCCTTTTCATATGATACAGCAACAAGCATAATACCAAACAGTATATTCAGCTCGATATGTGACAACGTCTACCTGCCTTTTTCTGCCATTGCACATTTCCCGGGTTTAGCACAAGTCGTCATTAGAAGAAATACAAATGTCAACTTAACGGAAGGACTCATTGCTGAAAAGAAACCATGCAAAATGGACGCTGCAGGAAATATAATCGCATTATGAGTGGGCCGTTGTTAAATATCATGGAATTAATGAACCAAAATATATTTACATGGTCCATATTATGACGTAAAGGATGTATGGTACTAAAACATATAAAGGTAGATGATTCTAAAAGGATCGTCTTTTGTAAGACAAAACCATAGGATTGGATTCCAACTCTGTCTACTATAAACATCTTGTACGCTAGGTAGTGTATATATCTTTTGAACATGTGGCGTACATACCAACGTTTCGCTGGTGTGACGGTCTATAGGTACCTGTGACTGTTTTGAAAAAGGAAATTAATGATCAATGGTACGTTTAACAAAGTTTGGTTTAGACGTCTAAGTAGTATAGGCACAAAATTACCTGCTATCAAAAATTGAAAACAAACGGGGCCGCGTCTACTTAAATTCTTATACCGATCACGGACTACAATCCAGCGAATATTCAGTTATCAAATTTGGAAACAAACGGAGCGCTTTTTGAATTCCAAATTAAGTTCAGGGACTACAATTATGGTATCTTAAATACCCGGCAAAGGTCTCTGTAGAGAAAGCCGCCAACCAGAGGACTAGCATTGGTCCAACAGCTGTTTCCCATTTTAATCTGCAATCCAATTATTTGGTTGACACAGTTCGAACATGGGCCAGTAAAGGCTGCACATACCGACTAAAAAATAAAAAAAGTAAGTTTAACCTTTGACCAGAGGAATAAAAGTTGCACAGAATGAGTGTTCTTGATTAGTCTGGTTGATACATATCTCTTTGAGTGATGACAATGAATGAAAAACTAATAAGACATGATAAACAATACCTAAATCAATCATCCTCTTGCTATGTAAATATTAATAAAATACAAACGTATACCTTTTTTGTAAAACCGTTTTAATAGCGGTAATCCGTAATAGACAGGTGGTCGTATTTTACAGGCTTTATATGTAGATAATATAAAATAATTTCGAAAGGGACTGATATCAAGTGGTCGTAATAGCCAGGTACCCACATTTCATAGATGTTTAGACAGGTTGATATATATATATATATATATATATATATATATATATATATATATATATATTTATTTATTTATTTATTTATATACCTAAACGCAATTCCTTAACAAATGCTACGTTCTCGGTCATGACCTATGCTATGCAATTAACACTCAGTCAATTCAAGTTCAACCAAATCACATCATTTTATTATAATATATAATTTATATGGACAAGACAAATACATATACCAAGCCATGACATCGCATTAAGGAAGACAAATACTTAATTTATGTAAAAATGAATATCTCTTCATAACATAAGTCTTCTCTTTAAGGCCCAGATTTCGATCTGGACAGATCTCAGCCGACATTGCGATCGCAGTTCAGGCCAGCCTAAACTGCGATCGCGATCCAGGCTGGCCAGATCTAAGATTGTATTATAATTGTATTTATTATGGGAACATGGTACCATGCAATACTAAATGAGTTGGTGAACCATCCCATGTTTCTCTCCTGAGAAAGGAAGGAGTGATAGGTGCCTTTTTGTATTATAATTGAATTTATTATGGGGATATGGTACTATGCAATACAACCAGGGTTTCACTCCTGTGATAATAAAAGCATGGGTCACAATATGGGCTGGTAAAGTTAAGGCTTGCAATCTTGGCTGGACAGATGTTAAATGATTGCGATCCTGAGGCAAGAAAGACAGAATCACAATCTTGACTGGACTAAACTGCGATCACAATCTGGGCTAGACGCATCTAAGATCTGGCGAGCCTAGATTGCGATCGCAGTTTGGGCCAGGGTGAACTGCGATCGCAATTTGGGCTGGACAGATCTTAGATCGGTCAAGATCGCGATCTAGGCCTTGCCAATATCTGCCAAGGCAGCACCTTACTTCTGTGGGACTAGGAAGTGTGATCTCTGCTTGTCTGAAAAGCTACTTATAGCTACGGCCCCCCCTGGATCATTGTTGAACTCAAGAGCTGAAATTCTCTCCAAGTGCCGCCATCAAAACAAATTCACCCTGAAATATTTTAAAACCTAGCATTCGTACTAATATTCAGCGTGCCCCCTTAACCCCCCCCCCCCCCCAACGAGGATCCGCTGGGCAGACTCATTTATTCAGGTAGTTGTTCTCTCACTGCTGGCTCGTGGAGTCCATTGGATGACAGGAAAGTTCTACTTTATCCTGGTCTAATGGGCTTTACGACCTTCAGCTAGGAGACTTGCACCACTTGGTATGGGTATAGTATATTTGCCTTTTATATTGTATATTTGCCTTGTATATTGTGTATTTTCACAGTATATGTGTATTTTTATCATATCATATGTATACTACTGATATGTTCACTGCTTCCAAGGCCCTATTAGAAATCATTTCAATATGCTGATTGAGCATCCTGGTTATATCTTTGTATTATATTTACTATTTACTACATTATTTAACCTCTTTGCCCTGCCCTGTTATGTTCCAGTATCGCACGTGTACCCCGACCAATCATATTGTGCACCCGAGAACAATAGGATCAGTGTCAGTCTTTCATATGCCCCCCCCCCCCTCCCGACCCGAATCGCACAAAGCATAATCTCGTAATCTCGTAAAGTCTCGGCTTTTCAAACCACGACGTTAGCTTCATTCTAACCACATTCACCTGATGATCGGGTCGCATCCCGTGAAACAGTCTGTTGTGAATTAACAGTGTTGTTTTTCTTCAGAGTTATACCGCTCTGGCCTAGCTTGTAGGCCATAGAGCACTTTACATCGGAGGGTAACACTACCTTCTACTCCAGCTCCAGCGACAGGTACGTTGTCGAGCACTTTTGTTAACCCACCCTGTCCAGAAATTCAACTTGTAACATCTACAGAATGTACAAAGCTAACTTCAACTACTCTTTGAAAAACATTCCCATCCCTAGTAATCTGTCCTATACCAAATCCCTGATAAGTAAAGTTGAAAGCCTACTTCGGAGAATGAGATGGAAGGCATTCCATTTCGAAAACCCTGGTCAAACTTCAGATAAACAAAACTATGGATTCAAAACCACATATTCACCCCCTCATAGCGAACACCTCAGGGCATTTGAAAGTGATATCTACGAAATGGTCCGGAACATTGAATTTCAGCACTCACACAATGCATTCCAGAAACAAATGGCCAATGACATCAAAACAATCAGACAATCTGACAATCTCCTAGTACAGGCAGATAAGACAACCAACCTGTACAGTATGCCGAAAGAACACTACAATAAACTTCTTACAGAAAACATCACTAAGACATACAAAAAAGCAGACAGAAATATCTGTAAAAATATCAATACAGAAGCCAAAGAAATAGCCGGTTCCCTTAACCTAGCAGACCGCATCGAAGTCATGGCCGAGCGCAATGCTTACATTACTTTGAAAGACCACAAGGATAATTTTGAACAAAACCCCAAGTGCAGATTGATTAATCCAGCAAAATCTGAAATAGGTATCATTAGCAAAAAGCACTTGGAAAAAATTAATAGCCAACTGAGACTGAAAACCAAACTCAACCAGTGGCAAAATACCGCACAGGTAATATCTTGGTTCAAGAAATTGAAGCTGAAACAAAAATCTAAGTTCATTAAGTTTGATATTGTTGACTTTTACCCCTCGATCACAGAAGATCTTCTCATGAAAGCCCTCAAATTTGCCAAAACCATGGTCTCCATTCCAGAGGATGTTATCAAAACCATCCTGCACAGCAGGAAAAGCTTACTGTTTAGCAACGGTAACACCTGGGTGAAAAAAGATCACACTAGTTTTGACGTCACCATGGGCAGTTTTGATGGCGCTGAAGTATGCGAAATTGTTGGTTTATACATCCTAGATATGTTGAAAAAGGAATTTGGTGTAAATGCTCTAGGCCTGTATCGTGATGACGGTTTAGGTTGTTTCCCCAACATGTCTGGACCCAAAGCAGACAGCACCCGTAAGAAAATGATCAAACTCTTTTCCAATGTTGGGTTAAAGATAACCATTGAAACTAACCTGACCTGCACAGATTTCTTAGACGTAACATTTGACCTCCAAAATGACGTCTTCTACCCTTACAGAAAACCGAACAATGACCCTCTCTATATCCACGCACAATCCAATCACCCCCCAGCTATCATTAGGCAGATACCTATGATGATCAGTAAACGTGTTTCTGACAACTCCTGCAATAAAGAGCTATTTATGAAAGCCAAACCCATGTATGATGAAGCTTTAGCGAAAAGCGGGTTCTCAGAAAGCTTAAAATATGTTGAACCAACAGTGAAAAGCAAGAGAAACAGGAAAAGGAAAATAATATGGTTTAATCCACCCTACAGCCGTCATGTAAAAACCAACATTGGCAGAAAATTCATGAAACTAGTTGAAAAACACTTCCCTCAACATCACAGGTACCACAGGTTATTCAACAGGAACAATTTGAAAATTAGCTACAGCTGTCTACCCAACATGTCTAACCTGATCAGCAAACATAATATGAAGGTTCTAAATTCTGACAATGCTGTGAATGCACCCCAAAAACAATGTAACTGCCGTAAAAAAGACGAATGTCCTATGAATGGTCAATGTCAGCTGAAATGCATTGTCTATAAAGCAACAGTTAGAACAGACAATGACGTGAAACACTACATAGGGTGTACTGAAGGTGATTTCAAGACAAGATATAATAACCACAAGCAATCCTTTCGGAACAGATCCCACGCTAAAAACACTGAACTGTCTAAACACATTTGGTCACTAAAAGACAACAATATCAATTACAAGCTCTCCTGGGAAATATCTGCCAAGGCAGCACCTTACTTCTGTGGGACTAGGAAGTGTGATCTCTGCTTGTCTGAAAAGCTACTTATAGCTACGGCCCCCCCTGGATCATTGTTGAACTCAAGAGCTGAAATTCTCTCCAAGTGCCGCCATCAAAACAAATTCACCCTGAAATATTTTAAAACCTAGCATTCGTACTAATATTCAGCGTGCCCCCTTAACCCCCCCCCCCCCCCCAACGAGGATCCGCTGGGCAGACTCATTTATTCAGGTAGTTGTTCTCTCACTGCTGGCTCGTGGAGTCCATTGGATGACAGGAAAGTTCTACTTTATCCTGGTCTAATGGGCTTTACGACCTTCAGCTAGGAGACTTGCACCACTTGGTATGGGTATAGTATATTTGCCTTTTATATTGTATATTTGCCTTGTATATTGTGTATTTTCACAGTATATGTGTATTTTTATCATATCATATGTATACTACTGATATGTTCACTGCTTCCAAGGCCCTATTAGAAATCATTTCAATATGCTGATTGAGCATCCTGGTTATATCTTTGTATTATATTTACTATTTACTACATTATTTAACCTCTTTGCCCTGCCCTGTTATGTTCCAGTATCGCACGTGTACCCCGACCAATCCTATTGTGCACCCGAGAACAATAGGATCAGTGTCAGTCTTTCATATGCCCCCCCCCCTCCCGACCCGAATCGCACAAAGCATAATCTCGTAATCTCGTAAAGTCTCGGCTTTTCAAACCACGACGTTAGCTTCATTCTAACCACATTCACCTGATGATCGGGTCGCATCCCGTGAAACAGTCTGTTGTGAATTAACAGTGTTGTTTTTCTTCAGAGTTATACCGCTCTGGCCTAGCTTGTAGGCCATAGAGCACTTTACATCGGAGGGTAACACTACCTTCTACTCCAGCTCCAGCGACAGGTACGTTGTCGAGCACTTTTGTTAACCCACCCTGTCCAGAAATTCAACTTGTAACATCTACAGAATGTACAAAGCTAACTTCAACTACTCTTTGAAAAACATTCCCATCCCTAGTAATCTGTCCTATACCAAATCCCTGATAAGTAAAGTTGAAAGCCTACTTCGGAGAATGAGATGGAAGGCATTCCATTTCGAAAACCCTGGTCAAACTTCAGATAAACAAAACTATGGATTCAAAACCACATATTCACCCCCTCATAGCGAACACCTCAGGGCATTTGAAAGTGATATCTACGAAATGGTCCGGAACATTGAATTTCAGCACTCACACAATGCATTCCAGAAACAAATGGCCAATGACATCAAAACAATCAGACAATCTGACAATCTCCTAGTACAGGCAGATAAGACAACCAACCTGTACAGTATGCCGAAAGAACACTACAATAAACTTCTTACAGAAAACATCACTAAGACATACAAAAAAGCAGACAGAAATATCTGTAAAAATATCAATACAGAAGCCAAAGAAATAGCCGGTTCCCTTAACCTAGCAGACCGCATCGAAGTCATGGCCGAGCGCAATGCTTACATTACTTTGAAAGACCACAAGGATAATTTTGAACAAAACCCCAAGTGCAGATTGATTAATCCAGCAAAATCTGAAATAGGTATCATTAGCAAAAAGCACTTGGAAAAAATTAATAGCCAACTGAGACTGAAAACCAAACTCAACCAGTGGCAAAATACCGCACAGGTAATATCTTGGTTCAAGAAATTGAAGCTGAAACAAAAATCTAAGTTCATAAAGTTTGATATTGTTGACTTTTACCCCTCGATCACAGAAGATCTTCTCATGAAAGCCCTCAAATTTGCCAAAACCATGGTCTCCATTCCAGAGGATGTTATCAAAACCATCCTGCACAGCAGGAAAAGCTTACTGTTTAGCAACGGTAACACCTGGGTGAAAAAAGATCACACTAGTTTTGACGTCACCATGGGCAGTTTTGATGGCGCTGAAGTATGCGAAATTGTTGGTTTATACATCCTAGATATGTTGAAAAAGGAATTTGGTGTAAATGCTCTAGGCCTGTATCGTGATGACGGTTTAGGTTGTTTCCCCAACATGTCTGGACCCAAAGCAGACAGCACCCGTAAGAAAATGATCAAACTCTTTTCCAATGTTGGGTTAAAGATAACCATTGAAACTAACCTGACCTGCACAGATTTCTTAGACGTAACATTTGACCTCCAAAATGACGTCTTCTACCCTTACAGAAAACCGAACAATGACCCTCTCTATATCCACGCACAATCCAATCACCCCCCAGCTATCATTAGGCAGATACCTATGATGATCAGTAAACGTGTTTCTGACAACTCCTGCAATAAAGAGCTATTTATGAAAGCCAAACCCATGTATGATGAAGCTTTAGCGAAAAGCGGGTTCTCAGAAAGCTTAAAATATGTTGAACCAACAGTGAAAAGCAAGAGAAACAGGAAAAGGAAAATAATATGGTTTAATCCACCCTACAGCCGTCATGTAAAAACCAACATTGGCAGAAAATTCATGAAACTAGTTGAAAAACACTTCCCTCAACATCACAGGTACCACAGGTTATTCAACAGGAACAATTTGAAAATTAGCTACAGCTGTCTACCCAACATGTCTAACCTGATCAGCAAACATAATATGAAGGTTCTAAATTCTGACAATGCTGTGAATGCACCCCAAAAACAATGTAACTGCCGTAAAAAAGACGAATGTCCTATGAATGGTCAATGTCAGCTGAAATGCATTGTCTATAAAGCAACAGTTAGAACAGACAATGACGTGAAACACTACATAGGGTGTACTGAAGGTGATTTCAAGACAAGATATAATAACCACAAGCAATCCTTTCGGAACAGATCCCACGCTAAAAACACTGAACTGTCTAAACACATTTGGTCACTAAAAGACAACAATATCAATTACAAGCTCTCCTGGGAAATATCTGCCAAGGCAGCACCTTACTTCTGTGGGACTAGGAAGTGTGATCTCTGCTTGTCTGAAAAGCTACTTATAGCTACGGCCCCCCCTGGATCATTGTTGAACTCAAGAGCTGAAATTCTCTCCAAGTGCCGCCATCAAAACAAATTCACCCTGAAATATTTTAAAACCTAGCATTCGTACTAATATTCAGCGTGCCCCCTTAACCCCCCCCCCCAACGAGGATCCGCTGGGCAGACTCATTTATTCAGGTAGTTGTTCTCTCACTGCTGGCTCGTGGAGTCCATTGGATGACAGGAAAGTTCTACTTTATCCTGGTCTAATGGGCTTTACGACCTTCAGCTAGGAGACTTGCACCACTTGGTATGGGTATAGTATATTTGCCTTTTATATTGTATATTTGCCTTGTATATTGTGTATTTTCACAGTATATGTGTATTTTTATCATATCATATGTATACTACTGATATGTTCACTGCTTCCAAGGCCCTATTAGAAATCATTTCAATATGCTGATTGAGCATCCTGGTTATATCTTTGTATTATATTTACTATTTACTACATTATTTAACCTCTTTGCCCTGCCCTGTTATGTTCCAGTATCGCACGTGTACCCCGACCAATCCTATTGTGCACCCGAGAACAATAGGATCAGTGTCAGTCTTTCATATGCCCCCCCCCCCTCCCGACCCGAATCGCACAAAGCATAATCTCGTAATCTCGTAAAGTCTCGGCTTTTCAAACCACGACGTTAGCTTCATTCTAACCACATTCACCTGATGATCGGGTCGCATCCCGTGAAACAGTCTGTTGTGAATTAACAGTGTTGTTTTTCTTCAGAGTTATACATGTATATATATATATATATATATATATATATATATATATATATATATATATATATATGAGATATTCAAAAAGATATTCAAGGAAATATATGTTGCTGTTCCGGTACATGATAAACCTTTTGAATTACATAATCATGGCACTTTAAAATGACAGAAATCTTACGGAATATGTTACATATAATTGTAAATGTTAAAAGTTAAAATGGACCGACAGGAGATACGCTTATTTCGTCCCCTTCTGACACATTCAAGTATATACAAACATGGAAATCAGAACGTCATTTTCTTAATTTGCAATTTTGAGAATGTTGTTTTTGTGTCATCCCACTTATAAAGAAAAAAATATGAACCCCAAAACTGTCCATTGATATTTATGCTCACTGTTCATTAGTACACCTCTTTGATACTTTCCATTTTCCTGTCAGTCATGGAAACGTGTTATTTTTACAAAGAGATAAGCTATGTTTCTATTTGTCAGGACACAAATATGGACACAGATACGGGTACGGATACACTGAGCGTGTTTTCGTTTGAACGTTTACCGCACGATGAACCCTGGCGTGCTCTCCATGATCCATCATGTATGACTTCGGCAGACAGAGCTGATTGTAGAGTGCTTCTGGGTTAGGATGGTGGGTATAATGTTAAATGCATGCAGCTGGGAAATGATATGCTGTTCCTCATTGCCTGGATATTTTCAATAAATATAATATAAATCATACATAAGTTACCTTGACTACGGGAAAAAGGCTTTTGAAATAATTTTCTATTGGCCTTATATAATTATTATTATATTTTGGCAATTAAGTACAAGTTAGCATTAACGCTGATACCTTCCTGCGTAGAAATAACCAACCAGAAAATAAGGTCCTTATAGTCATGTGTATCTCTCTCTCTCTGTCCAATGTTATACCTCTATAAGCAAGGTAACCTCGGTTTTGATCGCCACAATTAGCAAAGATAGTTGTCTACATGCAACTTAAGAATGATACTATGTCTTTCTTAAAGATTATATCATAATCATTTACTATTTTACGCCAACAATCATGGTATCAAACAGCAGTATTATTCAGCCACTTCTATGACGTCAACCTGCTTTTTTTGTCAATGCTGATATCCTTGGTTTAGTATAAGTCGCCACCAAAAGGAATACAAATGTCACCCCAACGGACGGGCTCATGTCTGAAAGACAAACCATGCAAAAAAAGAAATCGCTATCATACACTGCTCAACATACTGTTTTCTTGGTCCCGTGAATGTTTGAACAACAGTTGTGCACGGTCAGTCAATCGTAATTTGGCTCTGATGACCAGTTATACCGGTAATTAATAAATACCTACAAGGCTCATACTAATCAAGCGCGATAGCTCTGTCTCTAAAATTGAGGTCATATTTGGATAACAGTTGTGCACGGTACATCAATCATAAATACGGCCCTGATGATCAGTTACATAATTAATACCGGCAAAGATCTTACTCGTTAAACACATTGGTTTACACACCTTGTCCGTTGTTTACCTGTTTGGCAAATTAGGAAAATGAGATCTATATATGTTCAATTCTTATTTACCATAGCAGGGCCGGATCCAGGTTTTGGAAGGGGGGGGGGTCCAACCAAGGAGGACAAAGGAAACACCTAAAATAAGGTCACCAGGTCCAAAAAAATGGTGGGGGGGGGGGGGGCAGGCCGCAAAATTTTGTTTAAAACCCTTAAAATGTTACTATGAATGAAAAAGGGAGAGAGGGTCGGGCCCCCATGGACCTACCCTGAATCTGCTTCTGCATAGAGTACATTAGACTGTATTACTACTTTACTTTTGTATTGTTCGTATCCTGTTTGCTGTGTCTTGTTCGCGGCAGGTAAGCTAAGCTTGATGTTAAGACCATTGAGCAGAAGTACTCAGTGACAAAGACACATATTGTAAAGTACTTCAACACTCCCGCCAGCACGTTGATTACATTGATCAAGAATGCTGAGAAGATCAAGGCGGCCTATGCTGACCACAGGCTACGGAAGCGGCTACACTTGAGGGCACTTAATGACTGCTTTCGATTCATGTAGGGAATTTAGAGCTTTGTTTCTGACCATGAGCGTTCTCGTTTTAAGCAAGGAACTTCTACTACCTTTTAAGAAACTGATCAGTCTCATATAATGATTTTTTAGCTTTTTATTCATGTATGTGCTCAAATATCACTTTCTCGCTTTACCTCATCATATTTTGGTGATACTTTTTCAATAATTAATAAATATTTTTATATGTTGTTTCAGGAAAACATTTGTGATAACTATGTAATATATCAGCCATGTACATGTGCAGTATATATCGATATTAATCAAGGTCGAAGATGGTTAATTATTAATTATGATAAACATCGGTTGTATCGAACTTTGCTTGTGTGGAAGTAAATTCTCCAGTGCCTTCGACTTCGACACGACGAGGTTTTACTGTATGTGATTAGTACCCGCATGAGCAGGATAAAAATGATGTATGTGATTACCGCTTGATAAGAGCCTGTTTCCATTATATTATTTATGTACTTATGCTTATAATTATATGTTTATCAAATGACATGATGTAAGTTGTGACATATTAGTAAACAACATATGCCACGAAGTTGACCATCCTAAGTTTATTCCAAGTTAAGTGAACCTGTGATGTTCGTTTATGACGACTTACTAACGACAGTATTGTTTTATATTTAAGTCACTTTACAGAAATTATAAAAAAAAGGCTACATGGACATCAGGGCCCGCGAGTGTGCTTATTCCATAATAACAGGGAACGATCCATTGTGGTTGCTGTTGAAACATACTTTTATTAATGCCTCGGGGAACATAATACGATCATAGACTTTAGGATGTATTCTACCATATATGTATATTTCATATGGTGACTCATTTCTTTCTCACTCTTACTGTTACTCTTTCAGTCTCTCTCTCTCTGTCTCTTTGTCTCTCTGTGCTGTCTGTCTCTCTCTGACACTCTCTTTCTCTCTTTCTACAAACATTTATTTAGTTTTTATTTATATTCATAACAACCCCATGGTATATATTCATTCCGCAGAACACAAAAATATAAAAAAAATGACACAAACGATTACTAAAGGCTTTGTATTAAGGTGGCATTATGGTATTTGTTCCTGATTTAGGGGAAGGCGTTAGAAACCGGAACCTAACATCTAACAGGAAATGAACACTAAAGAATTCAGACTGAGTCTATCTTCGCAGTCAAACGCACATTGTTGTCACTGCAGGACTGTTAAACACTGAAGTGCTTATTTCTACTCATCAGCCTCGCGGTTTCTTTTAATCAGAAGCTGGCCATTTGATCCCTTAATATGACCCTGAGCGAAATATATCTAGTCTCACTTTAAAATACCTTTGCTCATCAAGATACATTTAAGGATTAAGGGAATGCTCTTTACAGGATATAAACTTAACTGAAATACTTGGATTTCTAATATGTTGACCAATGTACGTTTCATGTCGGTAATAATTGGGAGTTCAGGATTCAATTATAATAATTATATTTTATACATTCACATAATATGAAAACATATCTTAAATTCATTAATATCAAATAATATGAAGCGTTAGGTGACAGAATTAATTAGAAATTGTGCCATTGGGTCTGTGTACGTAATAGCCAGCTGTGTAGAATTAATATACTAACATAGCATCAGATCAGAAATCAGACCATACAACAGCATGTCATCAGTAAGGATGATGAGCAAAACGGCAATTTCGTTGCTTCTGGCTGCACTCATATCATCAACTTTAATAGAGCGCGGCCTGAGTAAGTATAAAACCTGAAGTCAAATCATTATAAAATGTCAATGTACACGATAAACGCAAAACCTATTATTGGAGTTGTCTTAGGAATAATTTGTATTTATACTTAGCAAAATTTAAACATTAAAAAACATGAGGTATATTATCAGGTTCCTTCATTACCCGAATTAACAGTAAGTTCTTTTCTTTCTTTTAATTTGGACTGAATTGTTTGTTAATCTGTAAAATTGTTTATCAGGTGGTTTGACTGAAGATAGAGATCGAGAGTTCAATTTACTAAGCAAAATGTATCACCAAAAGGACGCAGGCGATTTTGTCGGCAAACTCTACACACCAAACACATACTATCTTCCCCCAAGCCAGTCGCTTCTAAAAGGCATAGGTTAGTAAACTATCATGAATATATTAGCTTTATTAGTATTCATATTTTGAATACCTATTCTAAGGAAAATTTTCCCTATTTATGGAATCAAGTAACTGGCGGTCCGGAATAATCTAAGTTATGACTTTCATGCCACGACGTTTTCCCTCCTGACTTTTTCCAAAGATAAACGACAATGTAGTTAATGGCGATTTACTTACTTGCTTGATATTTTAGTCCCTATCCAAAAATTACAAAAACGCTACATGGACAGCGGGACCCGCGAGTGTATTTATCACAGAAGTCACATTGATAGATACATCAACGTTGCTGTTGAAAAATACTTCTATCAATGCCTCGGGGAACAGTATACAATTAAAGACAATGGGATGTAAGCTCCTTTTTTTATGTTTCCTTCAGTATACTTTCTCACTCCCTATCTCTCCCTCTCTCTCTCCCTCTCTCACTCTCATATATATATATATATATATATATATATATATATATACATATATATATATATATATATGTATATATATGTATATATATAAGGTAATAAAATGCATCAATTTCATTACCAACAGGTAGAAAAGCTACAAAACATGGCGTACAAAGGAAAGCCATTCCTTAATAAACGAAGTGATTACCTTAACACTAGCAGTTCATCATAGTAAAAACCAACTAACCGTAATTAATCTCGCACACACATCCATGCATGAACAAACACAAACCAACACCATCCAGTCACCTGATGAGTGCCAAGCAGAGCGCAAGAAATCTGCGGGTAGTGACATAAATGCATTGATGCATTTTTATGAATTTATAGTAGCTTTACTTTACTATAATGTATCGAGCACGTTGATCCTCTAATATCAATCAAACCCTTTCAGTATATATATATATTTATATATATATACATATATATATATATATATATACATATATATATATATATATATATATATATATATATATATATATATATATACATCAAAATTCATAACCAATTCAATGTATATTTCGACTCTTCAGAAAATAAAATCATAAAGAGATGCAAAAACAATAATCAAAAGCTTTGCATTACAGAGGCATCATGATATTTGTTCTTGATCGAGAAGAAGGTCGTTGGAAACCGGAGTTTAACATCTGGCAGCAACTAAACACTTAAACCTGCACCTATTTTAAAAGGTTCTGAGACTGGTCAAAGTGTGATCAAAATGTTCACTGTTGAAGCAGGAATATTGGTTTACCCAGTCATGATAAAATATAATGGAGAAAATTAAAAAAAAGCAGTTGTACTATGTTGTGTTTTTATTTATGCATCGTCAAGATAACATTTCATACACTTAACAGTAAATTTTTAGTAAACAAGTGACTCATAGGTCATGACGCCCAGCCGACTGACATGTTGATAATATGTACTCGCACAGACAACTAATTAAGATAGGTGGCATCATTGTTCGTGCATATTAGCTTAATTTAATCAAGACCAACAAGCACAACAAATTTGATGACGATCCAACCAGCCTTTTATGAGGAATCTGGCAATTTGTGTGTATTTTGCTTTATTTTTGGGGTGCATAAACATACCCCACAACTCTGAGAAAATAGGTCACTTTGACCCAATTTCAGCTTTCCGTGGAGAACGTATAAGGAACTCTCTGGGTGTCAAGTTACAAGATGCTTTGGTATCAAATTTTCAATTATTCTAAAGGGTGCTTATAAGCCCCATAGCTCAGAAAAAATGGGTAACAGAGACCATAATTCACGTTTTCAAGGAGACTTTTCACAGATCTGATGAAACACTCATTGATGAATATGCATGCAAAGAATCAGGGTGATCAATGCAATAGTTGTAAAGATACTTGAGCTTTTGTATTAAATTTTTAGTTATTCTGGGAGGTACTTCCAAACCCCATAGCTCGGGGGATATGGGTAACAGAGACCTAATTTCAGGTTTCAATGGAGTTTTTTATGGACCTCCCAAGATGTCAAGGAAGAAGATTCCAGGTCTTAAAATTATGATTTGTGCCCTGTTAACAGACAACCACGTCTTTGAAGGTCTCAAAAAAAAAAGATAAAAAGTGCGTAAAAATTCAAAGAAGTCCAGGTGGCACAACCAGTCTGCAAGAACTGATGAACACTCCATGCATAAGCATTCAGAGAATAATGCCGATAAATGCACTAGTTGTTCAGATACAAGAGCTTTTTTAACAATTTTTTGTTATTCTGGGGGTACTTCTGAGCCCCAAAGCTCGGACAATACGGGTAACAGAGACCTCATTTCTGGTTTCCATGGGCCTTTCAGCATTTTAAGAAAGCAGATTATAGGTCTACTCGTTACGAACTGAACCCTGTTAACAGATGTCCGCATCTTTTACGGTCTCAGAAATCTGCAGAAACTGTTGATACATTCCATGATCAATATTCATGAAAAGAATCATGGTGATCAATGCATTGGTTGTTCAGATACTTGAGCTTTTGTATAAAATTTCTGCTTTTTTTTTGGGGGGGGGGGGGGTACTTGGAAGCCCAACAGCTCACAGATTTTGCGTAACAGAGAGTTAATTCCAGGTTTCAAAGGAGACTTTTCATGGGCCTGCCTGCATGTTGTGACAGAAGATTATGTTCTGTTCATAAAGATTGGTGCCCTCTTAACAGATGACGGTATCTTTTAAGGTCTCAAAAATAGAGAAAAAAATCGTAAAAAATCGAAAAAAATGGCGCCACCACGCTGCAAATACTGATGCAACACCCCATAATCAAAATCCATGCAAAGTATCATGGTGATCAATGCATTAGTTGTTCAGATACTATTAAACTTTTCATTATTCCCGGGGGGGGGGGGGTACTTCGGAGCCTCATAGCTTTAAGAATATTGGTAACAGAGACCAAATTCTAGGTTTTCAAGGAGACTTTTTATGGACCTATCTGGATGCAAAGTAAGAATATTCCAGGTAAGGGTTTACGATTTCTGCCCTGTTAACAGATGAAAGCATATTTTAAGGTCTCAAAAATAGAGAGAAAATAATCGTGATAAACTCGAAAACTATATGTGGCGCCATCAGTCTGCAGAAACTGATGTAACACTCCATGATTAATATCCATGCAAAGAATCATGGTGATCAATGCATTATTTGTTCAGATACTTGAGCTTTTGTATCAAATTTTTCATTATTCAAGGTTGTACTTAAAAGCCCCAAAGCTCACAGGTTTAGGTAATAGAGACCTTATTCCAGGTTTGTAAGGAGATTTTTCATGAGCCTCCCTGCATGTCGAGACAGCAGATTCTAAGTCAAATCATTTAGACTGAGCCCTGTTAACAGATGACTGCACCTTTTGAGTTCTCAAAAATAGAGGGAAAAATCCCAATAAATCAAAAAAAGTAGAGAAAGCACCACCAGTCTGCAGAAACTGATGAAACACTTCATGATTGATATCCATGCAAAGAATCATGGTGATCAATGCATTAGTTGTTCAGATTTTGAGCTTTTGTATCAATATTTTTCATTATTCTGGGGGGGGGGGAAGGGTACTTCGGAGCCCCATAGCTTGAAGATTATGTGAAACAGAGACATAATTTCAGGATTTCAAGGAGTTCCTTTATGAACCTCCCTGGATGTAAAATTAAAAGATTCCAGGTCCAGTGGTTACGATTTGTGCCTTGTTAACGGGCAGATGGCCGGACGCCGGAGTGATCGCTATAGCTCAGATGACTTACAGTCAGCTGAGCTAAAACGCTTGTCAGCTTGCCAGTATAGTAATGCTTCTGTTGAACCCAATAATAAATGATTTTTATACAACACTGTTCAGCCTGCAGCCTGATATTTGTATTTTTCGTTTTGCTTTACCTAGGCCTAGAAAGCACCTGCGCTTCTTTATATCAAAATACGTATGGTTAAGAACAACTAGTACTGGAAAATATGATTATATGACAAATATTGATTGTTAACCATTTTCAAGCGATTTGGGAAGCACGTACATTAGGGTTTGCTTCCGAAGCCCACCATCATGTACCCAAAACACAAATCGGTTCGAGACACTTCATATGATTTATGCCGTTTGCAGTTCAAGTATAAACATAATAATTAAGTAATTGATATGCTCAAATCAAACCGCTGCAGTTTATATATGTATCACCTGTTTAACTTTAATTTCAGGACTTAATTCGGTCCCTCCGGAAATATGTAAATATTTTACATACCATTTAAGTTAATCACTGTGGACTCCCGTTTAAAGACAAACAATAGCCTAATAAAAGATGATTCACATTAAGGCCATCGTTTTCATCGGTTTGTTCACAGCCTGTCAGGAACCATGTTGACATCGCTGTTCATAGACTCCGGCCTAAGCATGTTAAATACGGAGCCCTTAATACAGGCATATTACTATAATACATGCGCTCAAAATGAACGAAACTATATCCTTGTAGATATATATTTATGCAATTCATGTTTTATGACGAAAGGCCTCGAGTCATATATATCTTGAGATCCCATTTACGATTTAGGAATACAATATATATTTAGGTTAGTCAAATATGTTGTATCATACATGTCGCCATCCAAGCATCAGATGAAGACTACATGAAAGCGAGGTCAGGGAGGCTGCTTTTACACTGATGATATTGATATATACAGCGACGTAGCTGTTGAATAATTCTTCTATCAATCCCCCGGAGCAACAACAGCATAAAATAAATATGTTTCACATTGAGACCATAGTTTTCATCGGCTTTTTGTGGCCCACAGCCTGTACATTGTTCATAACACTATATTTGATTAAACAACATAAATCATCATTTAGGTATTCATTTTGAACCATTATACTTTTCTATACTCGTATTAGGTCTACAATGATAATGAGTATACATTTTTGAGTAGATACACTGACCGAGAATAACATTGAAATCTTCTGATGAGTAACTAAGATTAACGTACCAGTCCCCGTGATCGAGTTGTTAGCGTGTCCCACTTAAAAGCCGGTGCACTTGGATGCAATGGGTCGAACCTGACTTCGGCAGGTGTCTACCCATACTGGAATTTAATCTAAGGGTCTTTAAATAATTAGGAAGATATCGGAGAGTTCGGCTTTCTGATATCGAGCTGCCCCTAGTATTCACGGTGCCGTGGGTAGATACGTCATTCGGGGACCGAAGAGGAATTTCTGTGCAACAAGTAGGGCATTCTCTTTGGGAAGATCTGATGGCTATCGAGTGTGTTAAAATCAGCTGCTGTCTGGCTCAGATTCACACTTGAGATAACGCGGGCTCGTTCCCGAGCACCTGACAGGAAGACCCAAGGCTTGGACTCTTCTGAGAGGGAGCCCGCAAAATTAACAATATATGGTGTAAGGTAGTGTAAGAATCATTGAAAATGGATGTTGGTACCTCCGCCCAAAGTATTGAACAAACTAACACTAACGTTCCATTAATTCATTGAAGGAGATTAGTAACTAAAACGAATTACTCATTTATTCATCGAAGGAGATGTTATTAAAGATGTGGCTTTGATGATCAAGGCATCTGAGGAAATGTACCATCAACAAAACCAAAAAGTATATTTTGACAGGATCTATATGTGTGATCTGTATCTTCTTCCATCAGGCGAAGAGGTTCGTGAATTTGTTAATTCGTGTCTTCGAATAGACACGTTCTGACTCGTTAAGTAAGTAGGATAGCTAATGTGTCAGATTATCGACAGTAAAGGCCAGATACATTTGCTTCATCGGTTTCTATCAGACAAGTAAAATTCATTCCAAATCTGCTGCCTAGTATAAGATATCGTTAATTTACAGTCCCGAATAATGCCAGTCCGAATAAATTAGAGAAACCAACCAACCATGTACAACTGAGGACTTCAGGAGACATAAACACTGTACTCTGTATTTCCATTACCCACACCTACAAAAAGAATGATTAATAAAGGTGATGAAGAACAATCATCCACAACAAAAAGAATCAGTTTAAATAATCAAAACGTGTCAAGCAGAACAAATATCCTGAGATGAATTGCGATGATGCAGATATTGCCAATGAGTTTAGTCTGTTTAGACAAAAAAAAAATGGAATTATTCTTAAAATAAGTTGTAGTAATAGAAAATGAAAAGAAAGCCACACAAATACATATTGCTGTAGACAATAAAAGATTTTGGATGATAAACATATCTAGTTTGCCATAATCTGAGAAAATAGATCCTAAAAAATATGGGTATATTTTCAGTAAACATGTGGAAGTGAATTTTATAATTCACAGAATGGACTCAAGTAGTTTAGGCAGAATACAAATAAATAAAATGACGAGTTTTTAACAGGTGTTATTCCTAGGCTAAGTAATGTGATTTCACCAAATCGAAATTGAGATAGAGAATCATAGGACTGGTTATAGCATCCGCTCCATTTGAGAGCTTCTAGAAATATATGCTGTTTTAACCACCTAAGTTCACTAAAGAGGAACTTA
Organism: Sipunculus nudus; assembly: GCA_026874595.1. Taxonomy (NCBI): domain Eukaryota; kingdom Metazoa; phylum Annelida; class Sipuncula; order Golfingiida; family Sipunculidae; genus Sipunculus; species Sipunculus nudus. The sequence goes on from CM049317.1 coordinate 3,801,662, forward strand.
AGAAAGATGGTCGCCAGTATAACGTAGTAATTCAATGGCAAGACAGCCTCCCCAACCTTGAAGGCAATTTTCCCGAAGAAAATGTTGGATTTGTGGTTCAGCCAATCCATAACGACGTTTTGAGGCATACGTGCATCCTCTCCCCACTACAACAGCCAGCATCGAGGTCGTTCCAGGAATCCTTTCCAGGGAAACGGAAGACCATGGCGACATTTGGAAACAATTGGCACATGACTCGGACGAACTAGATGACCAATACCAACAAATAATTTAGCATGATCACATAGTACTTTGTGTAAAAGATATACCTTACAGCAATGAAACATTTATTATCCTTCATATTGTATACCAGTTTAGTTTTAGCGCAGGATCGGCCCTCTGACATTATGGCCAGATCACCGGCTTGCCAGGGTGCCTTGACATCTAACTCTGAGGATCGCATGATAAGGCCCAATGAGAATGCAAATATTTTCGTCATTTTTGACAACGCCTCATTACTTACAAGTATCGCGTCACTTAAAAATACCCACTAGACCTGTTAACAAGTTCCTTATCTCTCAAACAACACATACCATGTGTGTGAAATATTCCGTAATAAACCAATATATTCGTATTTTGTTCTGCATGTATGGGAGATTTCTGCCTGCGGTCTGCCTGCTGACTGTATCCGGAGATACGGTTATAAAGCGTGGTCTGGACTTGCAGAGTGGTTCTCAATTTGGCTTGTTTCACGACTCAGTAGGAGGGCCCTGCCTTAGTCGTGTTTGTCATGGCTAGCTTAGTTTGACCCCATTGGAAACTTTAAAAAGCCAGCTAATTTACTAAATTATACCTGACAGGGTACCAGATCATCAATCGATTCAAAACGCAAGTTAAGTATTTACACCAAATTAAAACTGCAACAAAAGAGGAACAAGGTGTTATCAGGAGGGTCACAGGACACACATTCTGCACATCCTGCATTAAAAAAAAACAAAGTCAAAAGAACTTTTAACTATCCTCACTCCATTAGGACGAATGTCTTTCACGTGATTACTTTTCTGGTTATCAGTTAGTCCAGATAATTTCCATCAACGAATGAAGAGCATCCTTTACCAGGTTCCAGGATTTTTAAGGAAAGCAGGCGAGGTATTTGGTGAAACGGATGGAGAGCAAAACCGGGACCTCATACGATTATTAGAAACAGCTAGAACGGAAAGGACGGCAAATGCGCCATCAAGGCCCCTGAATGCCCAAAATGGACAAAAGAAATTCTATCATATCATTCGCATTAATGTCTACCAAACTTGGAACTGTTTCATTCTCTTTTATCTAGGCTCTTAAGAAATATATGACTTTATACGTTGGTATATTCTAGATTCTAGTGAATAAGTCATTTTTGTAGCCGTCTTGTGGGCGACAATCAGTGAATTTACACACGCAATACTGAAAATGACTGATTCCGTTTTTGTCGTGACAGACAATTTATTTAGGACAGTAATAATAAACATTCCTTATACTTAAATAACCAAGGTCCATGAATACTATTAAGCATATTGTGTAGTATTACTGTACAACCTAAAAAACTGCATAAATGTATAAAAATGAGCTTAAGCACACATAAAACATTATAACACAAAACATGTTACCATGCAAGAATAGTATAATTAAATTGATATATCTTGATATTCACGAAAAAAATAAAGACAATATTGGCCGTTATCTTAAAACTCCGATGGGTCTTACTTTTTATATATATATTGAATATGAGACCGTATGATATATATAAGGTTCAATGGTTTAACCACAGTTTGAACAGTAAAGCTAACATTTCATTTATCTACTCTTCTCGAGGCCAAAGTGAAAACTAGCGAAGAGGAATCACCAACTCATTCAAATAGGGCCATTAATGCACAGGATTTGAACCGTTTAACCATTTCAATTTCATCATCGAAGATCATCACGAATCAAAGCGCCCGCTAGTGGACTGACCTGTCCTCTTGGACTAAAGATGTCAGTTAGGCCCTGGCCATTAATCAAATACCAAAAAGTAAAGTGTTGTATCAAAATGTAGTAAAAAGTTTCGGGCAACCCAACTTTAACGTGTCTTATAATCAATTAGTTTGTTATGTATATTCTATGGAATTCAGTGTATCTTATAATAAACCATATTATATACTGAATCCAATAGCATGCATCTTGGAAATATGTAGTTTTAAGGGACCAAACAGGTTACCTGTGCCCTCGTTTTTTTTTACAAAGTATACACATTTAACTGACCTTATCATCAGAGCCCTTATGCCCCGCCCTTTTGAAATAAATACTAGTATTATTATGAGCCCCCAAAACTCTCCTACAAAGTTTTCCTAGCGAGAGCTGTTTAAGGAACAATAATGACGTCACAACGGTCGATGACGTAGACGTCGCTTTGAATAGCGTCGATCATTTGTCTCATACGAATTAGGTGCCATGCAGGTAAGACATTATTATTCACTCGGTAGTCGGAATGGCTCCTGCAACCTTTGACCTTGACATTGCTATACTGCCTCCGCTGTATAACAAAAAATCCCTGAAAATACGCCGACGTAGGTACTGGTACAAACTAAAAGTGTAGTGTTTGGGAAAGCTCTCCCAAATTATGCAAATTTGTTATAGTCAGGTGACTCATTGTTTACAATAATATCGGCCACATGATTGACTGTACGGAGCAATTAATGCTTATATTTATTTGTTAATTAAATGTTCATGGTGATATCAATTACATTCGAGCTGAAAACTTTGAACAACTTCTGGATCGATGGCATTCTTTATTAACGCCAAGACAGAGTGATTTGTTCTTAACGTAATTATATGTGAAGAACATTCTTAGGAAATGCAGAACAAACAAATATACACAATAGACGATGAGGCACGTTATGCACGGATATTAGATAAATTCAGGCTGTGTAATATCAATTAGATTATTTCTTTTATGAATTTAACAAAATATATGATACTAATGACATGAAAAAACCTGAAGCTAATTATAATCACAGCAGGAAAAAATAAACAAAGATTACAAAATAGCTGGGAACAGACAATCCAGTTATAAAAATAAGGCGATCCAGCATCTTTTTATTCATGTGGTTCAATTGCACAATCGTTATGCCGAAACCCCCGTGGTTATATCAAACGCCGGGTGTACCTGACATGCCTGATATGATGAGTTAACATTAACATGAGCATTGATCCCTGTGGCACTGGGCTAGGTCGCTGAGTGTGCGACAAACATGAGCAGTGAACCGCAGTGGGGTCATCAGGAGTGATCAGCAATCTGCAGATTCTTTACCGAATGCATCTTCCGAATGCATTTTCCGAAAAAAATATTTTTGCTATGTAAGTTTTCTTCTTTGGTATTATTATTATTATTAGTAGTAGCATTATAATTATTGTTAGTAATATTATTATTATTTTATGTATAGTGTTTTACTTTTCATATTACCCAACTCCCATATAATAATGATTTCGGGCTGGAGGGGGGGGGGGGGGGGGGTTGTATTATTGACCAACACTTATACATAACATTTTCTATAGTTTTGTATTTTAGTTTAGTACTATTTAGTAGCTAGACCTTCAGGCGCTCAAGGATCAATAACTATAAGAATATATAATTATGGATAAATTATACATCATTCTTAGGCAGCTACATTCAAACGTGAAATAAATAATACTCTTCGCAGCCATTCCTGTTATGCCAGTTTACCTCACAAGAGGTCTACATATTATCTAATCCGCGTGAGGTGACGCATGTTTCCAATAAGCGTGCTACCCACAAGACACACACCCACAGGACGAATTCCGGAAAAAAACAGTGTTTACTAAGATAAACTTATAAATTAGTTACTTTCCTTTCAATGTCATTATCCTTCTCCTTTCTCGGCTTAAAAAGAGGTTTATGTGATGAATAATGATCAGCTATTTAGAACATGCGAACGTGTTGTTTTCACAAATGGGTCTTTTATTAAAATTATTTATAAAATAATGTCAGATATTTTTTAAACGACCGGAAAACCCGGATAATTCCACGGCATTGCCATAGAGAATTTGCGTGACAATAGTGCATTGCCCCCGGAAGGTGTGGTGGAAAATCTCTTTTCGTTTTTATAGCTAGATTTGTGGGCCCTGTAGCGTGTTTTGAATGTGTTTTCTGTTAGGCCGATGTAGATTTCTTGTCGCAGATTGTCTAGACGTGTCCAGATTGTCTAAATTCCACCGCATTAAGCGAATATATTTAAACGAAATAAAGGACCTAAATGAGCAATATACCATACAATGGTATATAATCAGCAAAGCCAGAGCATACCCCATATCATCTAAATGACGTAACCTTAATTTGGAGGAAAAGTACTTTATTATTCACCGCCCCTTGTTAAGCACCCTTAACAAAAGAAATGAAATCGTAGCGACATGCAGGCACAGATCAAAACACCTGCTGACCAACAACTAATTCCCTGGATCAACTATTAGGACCCGACAAGACCACTCAGTGTTCCTGACGAGTGAGGGCCCGTAGAGACCCTTACGAAACAGAGCTGTCGAACACTAGTAAGTGTGCTTAAGTCCTGAAATATATATGTGTGTATATATATATATATATATATATATATATATATATATAGAGAGAGAGAGAGAGAGAGAGAGAGAGAGAGAGAGGTAAAAGAAAAAGATGTATGAAAAGCCACGCTGATTAATTGTATATGGAAATGGAACTAAAACGCACAATAAACTAGGTTTACTAGGGATCGGTAGATCATGGGTTCGTTTCCCATCGACAGTGAACCGACTTTTCTGTGGAGTCTACTTCCACTTCTCTCTCTCTCTCTCTCTCTCTCTCTCTCTCTCTCTCATGGATTATACAAATAGTTATTATAACTAATCGAGGCACTCTCCGTGGATCAGGTTGTAGCGTTCGGAAGTGTCACGAGGAGGAGTTCATTGAATACTTGAGGCTCAGATGATTCATCTGCTCACGTTTGAGGCGATCCCCACTGATTTATAGCATTTCTGTCACCGGTAAGTACGTTCTTTTCCCGAAACTTCGCAAGGAGGGTCCTAATAATCACTTAGGTTCTTGTTTCTTGAAGCTCACATATGCTCCTGCCAGAATATATATAAAAAAAGCATGAACGGACTTAGGTTTAAGAACATTCTCGTTCGTTGTCTTAAATATAGTAAAACCTGGAGACAACCCCATCAACGACAATATGATAAAGCTTTAAATTAGTAAGAATCTGAAAACATCACACATGACCTTGGTGTTTAATTTATAATTAATCTATTCAACTGACTCAGCACCAACTCAAGCGGATTTCTAAAGAAACGTTTTGTAAAAATTATATCGAACCGAAAAACAGTTCGTGTACATAATAATTCGTGATACGCCATGTTTATTATTTACGTTTTAGTAACATGCAAAATATATTCTTGCTCAATAGTTACGCTTAATGAGCGACTACACTTAAAAAGTTGTTACAATTGATATCTAAAAAGTTCAGTGTGTCGCGACTATAATAACGAGTTTTTATCAATATTTTATATTTACATGTATACCCTCTTTCATTCCCTTTGTTCATCTGCCAACCTCGCCTATCGCCAACAAATGACAAAGTGCCGATTTCTATATTACTAATTTACCTCGTTCATTTGTCAGCCTCGCTATCCACCATCCGCCAGGTGCTTTTTTACACAAATGTGGTACATTTCAATGATCATACGCCAGCTTCCTGGTTCCAGCTTAAGACAAGTCGGAAATATTTCGTCAAGCCGGGATTTTATCGCTTGGGCTCAGCTGACCTGGCCGCGTCTGTGTTTACAACATGTCACGCCTGACTGCTTAAGGATAATGTACCCGGTGCCACTGATTAATTAATGACTTAACACCCTTGAGTTGTTTTTGGGCAGCTGTCATCAGCCGAGTAACCGGTCTTGATTTCACACCTGTTTGTTGTTTGGATAAGTTTCATTTAATGAGGCAAACCAGATGAGGAGTTTGGAGCAATTAACAGGGGTACGGCGTATACATATCGTTTACAGACAACAGGGTACATAGGGGATTTGTTCTTAGTGACGTAGTTCGCTGGACGAAGCGTGCCTTGGATTCCGTCAGCAGCGCCACCATCGGCCATTGTTTTAAACACAAAGGATTTATATCCAGAGGTGACAAGCTTTATGAAACAGATCGGCACGGCGGTACAGAAGAAAACAGCATCCTCCCGCTTCTACAACGAGAGACAGAATGCCTCAGGATTGACCACAGTGCACGCACGTCTCATCAGGATTTTGTCAATGCCGATCAGAATATGAGAACAACACCATCTCTAAGCGATCACGATTGCGCGGAAACAGTGACAGAACACGATGATACTGCCCTTCCGACCTCTGAACCTGAGAGAATATTTCCCCATTCCGCACACATCCGCCTAAGTCCGTCAGGCCATGAAGATAGTCTTATGATATTTCGAGAGCTCCGACCACAGCGAATAGTCCGATATTGACGCATTGTACAGAATGGACCAAGGAATAACAGCTCTTCAGTCACAAGCTGGAAAACAATGCTCCTTTACGGAATTCTTTTGCGGCAAACTCGGATGAAAGTGAAACGACACCAGTAGAAATTTATATTTTGACCGGATATATTATACGTGTATATATCTGTAAATAAATTTTACATACAGTATTTTTCTGTATTTATTTGTAATTTTTTTCTTTCTATGTGAATAAAGGTAAATGAATGAATGAAATGTTTTTTAATATGACTAGTTAAAGACGAGCTTAAGAAATGCATCTCCCAATTTGAGCTACCCTGTACATCCCATTTGTACCCCTCGATCAACCGCAACCCTCGCATTCCGCCAAAAATTCACCCATAACGAAAGTTGGCGAAATGAAAGCAGTTACACTGTTCATTACACAGATTTGTTATTAGCCGACATGCATAATATTTGTGTGCCAGTTTTGAGCTAATAATTCCAGGTATCATCAAAGTATATTTTGAAATGTTAGAAAAAAATTATATATGAATATATATATATATATATATATATATATATATATATATATATACTACCAATAATAAAAGTTAATATTTAATCGTAGGGCCGCACCATGTGCTGAACGACCCGTGACCTGGATCATTATGTAGATGACGTTGACAATATATCAATCACATATGCTTACGGGTGTCCTGTGTCCGTTGAAGTAACTTGGGAAGTAATTCTTTTATGTTCGGCGGATATCGGCTAGGAGTTCAATTGAAATTCGGCCTAAGCGAGCGCAACAATGTTGTGTGCTTTTTTTAAATTTGTTTACAATCCTTGATGTGGGGAATAACTATATATTTGTCAAGAATTATCCACAAGTTTAAACAATGAGGACAGTTTAAAAAGAGAATGTTAATGAATATTTAATAAATACATAGTTTGGATTTACTGCAGGCTACTAAGGATTACGGAGAGTCATAGTGACACACACGACATGCATAAACAGCTATGACTGATGAGCTACAAACAATCGAACTAGGATGCGCCTCTTTGAACCAGTGCTGTAAAATCCTTTATGGAAGTGTGATATTATGCTCCAATAGCAAAAACCAGTGATGGACCTTTTCCATTCTTGAAAGATGAATTCATATAGTATATATGAAAGGCCATATTAAAAAAATAGTTATACCTACTCAATAAGATACCTACTCATTCACAAAACACGTATATGATCGCAAGGGTTCTTTTCTATGATAAAATCTATCATTCAATCAGCCGAACTGTTTGCCACATGGATACGTAAGTGTATTTGCGGTGGCAAGCATGCACATTATTTTCCGAAAAAATGCAATATATTGCATACCAGTGAAATCTCTCTTACTTTATATAATATATAATATAGAATAATAATCTTTAAAACGGTCCTTATTATGTTCCCTAACCGTTACTATGACCAACATTTCCAAAACGTCTGTATATTAAGAGAGAGAGGGAGAGGAATAAATTAAAACATAGATACAGCGACAGAGTGCGAGATGGAGATCAGTATTTGTTTGTGGCAAAATACTTTTCAGGTACTCTGGAAAAATGGATGATGCCTGAAAGTAACTTTCTATAAGACTACGATTATGGATATTTTAAGTATGGGGATGTCCTTTTTACTACTTAATAAGATAAATCTAAACATAATTCTGTCACTGATATTGGCTCATGCAGATATAAATATCCTGAAACCTTTAAAAACTAACTATTTGATTTCATAAAAACTGCAGTGTTCTGTGCTCTGAGATAAGCAGGATAATTTATTTTGGTTGTGCTCCAGTATATTTGATCCCAGGATAATCACTCATATTGTATATATTGTATTAGGCGAAAATAAACTCGAAATAGTGTTATCTTGTTTAATAATAATATGTTTTGTTGGTACGATTATGTAAAGCATTGCATTAACTATCATTTAGTCATACATTTACATTTCCGTCAGTGGGTACATCGTCTGGAATCATAAACGGCATCGATGATGCAAGGCTACATGTGATGCATCACTAGGGGTTACTAGAGCGTAGCGGGAGAAGGGGGGAACTGTTACACATGAGGAGATGTGAGCCGCGCTTGGATGAACACGTATGTCTAGGACTCGCCCTGTCCACATCCCGTGTTTTCATCCTCAAGATACTTTGACCACGGGACACGTGGTTTGTAATCATGTTGGTATATCACTGTATTGTCTACCGTCTATGGGTAAATAATTTTGATATTTTCATTGATGGACTTATTAAAACAGTTTTGTTAAAGTTGCCATTTACGTTTGGTATACGAAAACCCCATGGGCAGTATTATATGGTAGCAGTATCTCGATGAACCCTGCCATACGGATAACCCATTCACTATACCATGCGGTAAGTACAATTTAAAATAATCAGAGATGGAATTTTAGGGACCATTCCGTGATATTGTTTGTTTAGATAAAAGTAAAACTTCAAATTAACGGCCAATCAAAGAAGCTTTGGTAACGTGGTTAACATATGAAGGTTTCGTTTCTGATAGATTTTTTTTTATTATCAAAGGTCTAACAGCAGCTTAAAACATACGTCTGTACCGTGTGGGCTGCATTTAACGTATCGTTGTTCTGTTGAATCACAAAGTCGAATCTTTACCTGTCAAATCGTTACCGATTCATAATATTGAGCTGTACATGAAAGCCCAAGATTGTTTACCTTTCAGTTTCAATTAAACAGTTGCAGTATTATTTCTGTAATAGTATGATTCATTGTTTTCTTCGTGTGGTGGAAGAATAGACACCAGTTGAACAGTAAACTATTGTTCATCTTCCCTAAATGATGGAGGTTCCCAGTAACAAACAGTCAGCTATGACGAGCTGCCCTCTAGGATATTGTGGTCGCATTTCTGTTCGCGAGGGTTTTAAATACGAGATATTCATAGGAGGTAAATTATCACTAAAATGAAATCCTTGTAAATTAGAGGTCCAATCGTCGAAGGGGAGTAAAAAAATATAAATATAATAAAAATAATAGTTCTTGTATGTTACCCCTAAGTAAAAAAAAAACCTGCTATAATAAATAAGATCAACTCTTTCAAATAAACAAACAATGAACCAGAATTTCCACTTGTTCGACGCTCTCTTGAATCAATTTCACTATGACTGTACATATTATTTGTTATAATTGTTAGGGCCCCGTTTGACAAGTGGTGCCCTATAGTGATGACCGTGTCAGTCCGTCCTTCCGTCCATCCGTCCATCCGTCCTTCCGTCAGTGACACTTTCTTTCGCGCGATAACTCAACAAAAACCTTAGGCAGCTTCCCCAAATTCACAGGGATGATTGGTACTAATGAGGACTCCAGACTTATTGAATTACAGACCTGTCGGAATTCCAATATGGCTGCCACAACCAGATCGCTGATTTTCTTTCACGCGCGATAACTCGACAACAACCTACTGCAGCTTTCCCAATTTCACAGGGATCCTTGGTGACTATGGGGGCTCCAGACCAATTGAATTACAGACTTGCTCAAAATCAAATATGGCCAACAGATTACATTCGGTGATTTTCGGTTGCACACGTTATTTCAGACATATCTTCTTTAATATTATTTGATCCGGTAGGATTTTTTCCTTAATGCATATGGATAAAAACCTGTTTTTATTTGTCATATTTTTCAAAGTAAACTTAATTTTTCACCCACATGTAAACTAGTCCTGCACTATTAGAAATGCGGGGCCCTGTGAGGACCATTGTCCGATCACATTTAGTTAATTCTTAATATAATTGGTATACTCTGCTCGGTATAAACTACTCACAGATCGCGAAAATTAAACCCTCACGAAAAATATAAATTGTGAAAATCTCGAAATTAAAATCCAGCGAATATGAATCCAACCACAGTATACTTGTCTAACTGTTGTTTCAGGACGTCCTCTTCAAGAACTAAACCTCACACATCAGGGTTTCTCGATTCAGTAGGCAATGATAGTTGGGCTGTTAAGCCTACTTGAATCATGATGAAAGCAATATATATAATCTTAACATTATGCTACAAATGATGAATTAACACAAGGGATTAAATGTGAAGTAACAACCCAAACTGAAACACCATCTCTATAGTGACGAGTAATTTCCTGCATCGCGTACAAGTTGGCCGTGTAGTATCCAGTGGAAGCCGTGCGTAATTGTATTGATGCGGTTAGAAAATCAACAAACATGTCGAAGGGTTTAACACTGTGCTGAGTTAAATGGGTCTTTTCTTTCGCTTATGTTTGGTGTTGTTAGAAAGTACACTAAAAATGCTGATAACTGGTCTGGTTTATGTCAAATGACAACCTGCCTCTAGGCCGTAAAGCATTGTCAACAATGAAAAATGTTCATCCTGATAGGGCCTTATAATGGGTTCCTCAGACCTTAATGTATGTGCACTCAGACAACCAGTGATCTGGTCATAATGTCAGAGGGCCGATATAGCGCCTCACTCGATAGAGCTTATGGTTCATATTGAATATAGTCATGATACATGTAATATAAGAGTTAGAGCGGTATATTTTAATATCCTTTTGTTGTATTTTTCATACAAGGCTTTATGATATGAATTAATATTTTATGTGAATTTTCAGATATTAACCTGGACCTATTAGTTGAATACACTTGGAAGAATGGCGAAGGGAAAAGGAATGCTGACTGCATGTTTATGCCTCAAGCGGCAATGTCATCAATATCAAAGAAATCTTATAATACTTGGAATATCCTTCGTGGTCTTTTCTTCATATTACACTCTCCTGATACCACAGAGATGTTTACCCGTCTTACCTCTACATATCACACAGGAAGATGTGAACTTCCAAGGTGAAGGTCAACCACCGGTAGACTGTGGCTCCCTCTTTCGGAAAAACAGCAAAGAAGTGCCCAGATTGAGGCAATACCGTTTGTGTCATCGAACAAGAAAATACTTTCAATCTAATTTACTAAATTATGCCAAGAATTGTCAACATTTTCTTCAATATTTTTCTTTAAATCATATAAATGTAACTGAGTCAGAACTTGACTTCCCTATAGCATTCAGTATGTTGGTTTATAAAGACACAGAGCAGGTGTTCCGATTACTGCGGCTTATATATCAACCCCATAATTATTATTGTATCCATGTTGATGCCAAATCCTCAGGAGTGTTCAGAAAAACCTTGGAAGCCATACTGAAATGTTACCCCAATGTGTTTATTGCATCACGATCAGCAAGTGTTCAATGGGGAGAATTTTCAGTGCTAGAGGCCGATTTAACTTGCATCCGGGAACTTTGGAAATACAAGAAGTGGCGATATTTGATCAACTTGACGGGACAGGAATTTCCTCTAAAAACCAACAGGGAGCTTGTGCAGATACTGCGGGCTTATGATGGATATAATGATATTGAAGGGATAGAAAGGAGGTGAGATCTCGATTTGAAAACTATACTCGGCAGCTGGTGCATAGCGGATTGTTGACAGATAGTAACCATCATTGTATTAATTCGTAACCTGAGACAAATATGTACATTATAATTCCTGTTTCACTAGCTATTCACACTTATTTGATAAATTTTCAGTAAATATCTTTGTACGTTATTCTGAAATAGTAACTGACGTCCGTGAGTTTCCGTTTATCATTGTCTGAAACATTTCCTTCCATATATGCTATAATCTATCACGTGAATCGTTATCTATACCAGAATTCGACTGTTATTATAGAGAAATGTATCTAACTGACTAGTGCATAGGGTTGCATTTTCGATTCTATTAATATAAAATACGCATTCTTAAATGTAGGGCATACTCATACTCTATAAACTAGGGGTTTTTCCGTCAAACCTGCGCGGTTTCATATAATTATAATTAAATGTTACAATCTGTATATATAAGCATAATCTATTAGTTTGTGTCTAACAGGAGGCCGAAGTATATGACGGCCATAAGATTCTACCGTAGCTGGTTACCATATTTTCTGAAGAAAGAAGCCCCTCCTGATGGGGTTCGTGTTGTAAAAGGCTCAACTCACATCGTCGCCTCTAGAGGATTCATAGGCTACATGTTATTTAACAAAACAGCTCTCCGACCGCTGGGTCCGAGACGTCAGGATACCAGACGAACACTACTTTGCCGCATTAAACCACAACTATCAACTTGGAATTCCAGGAGCATATGAAGGTAAACTGAATGCCTGGTCAAAAGAAGAGACTTCTATCTGGTGTTTAGGGAAATTTATTTCCAGTGGAAAACAAAGTGTAAATTTAAGGAAAAATGAGTTCAGATCACTGTTAAAAAAAATTATTCGTTTTAATTTTGGATGATGCATGCCAACATTATAAGATAATATTATAAACACACGTCTCGAATTCTACCCTGTTCAAATATTTCTGCAATGAAGAATGTCAATGGAGGTCTGTGAATAGGAAAGCGAAATATATCGGAAAGTTAGAATTAATATGCATAATGTTTTATTATATTGTTTGTGTAGACGAGGATAAAATGGCTAAAATTCCGTCATTCTTCGATCTTATTGTACATTTCCCAGGGGAGCCAGACAAAAAACGGACCAATTTTCGTCTAAAGATATGGGCTGAGGACGGCCATACCTGCCAGGGGAAATGGAAGCGATCTGTCTGCGTGTTCGGCGCCGGCGATTTATACCGATTTACAAACTCTACACAACCCTTCATGAACAAATTCGACCTTGAATTTGACCCGATCGCATACGAATGTGCAGAACAGTGGTATATTAACCGGACCTTGCACGAACCAAACCCAGACTTCGATTTAGAGTTTTATAGAAACCTTCATGACCACTGGGCTGAAGGTCAGACGTCAAACTAAGTGTGTGGTTTGCCTGAGGAATAATCGTAAAAATTCAAACTGTTTTTTGTATATATTTTAATGGCGTTACAAAATTCTTTTTTGAATTTAACATAATAAGGAATATAGATTATTGTGTCTGTGAATTACTAATACGTATAAATTTTGCACTACCTATGGAGAAGCTGGAAATGAAACGACAACGACTGCTTTGTATTTCCTAAAACAACATAGATAAGTAAAACATGTCACTCATGCAGAAAATGCAAATTTACGATCGACACACTAGGCCTTCTCTTGATAATAGATTATGTCAGGTCTCTAGGATCAGATCTGGTTGAACTTTGTCTCTAAACATATTATAAATACTTTCTGTACTTATTAAGATAAACATACTCTGAACTTGTCTCTAGTTCTCCATCTTGTCGGTTTAGATGCATTGACACATATCATGAGATGCTAAGCCATACTAACGCAGATTGAAATCATATTGCAAACTATTGGACTGTCTAAACTTCCTGAATGTCATACAGTTTATGCTTCGCTTGTAGTCTCAGTGTGGTATAGCTTTGAATTCTATTTCCTCTTTTGTTTATTTTTTTGCTCACGTACACGCAAGTGTTTCCTGCTGAAAGGATGACGTGAAATTTTTGGATTGCATTAAACCGGACAGACCATCATATAGCATTAACCTGTGCCATGTGACACGTTTTCGGATGATTATATCTACTCGTTATCATGTCGCAGGACTTTAAGAGAAGAACGGCAGAAAAAGATAGACAACATGTGTTATAATTTCATATTAAATAATAACTCGGAACCATCAATGATTCTCCTGAAGCTGGACTAATTGGACTTCAGTTAAGTATTCTTTTCAGTTACAACAGATACGGGTGACTTTGTTTAGATTTTGATATGTGTTAATTCTATTATTGTTTGTTATTGTAAATATTATATATATTCTCATTAATAGAGCACCATTATAGCACCCATACGCTCGTTGCGTTTTCCTGAGGATAAGTGCCTGAATTTTTGTGTTGCGGTCCGACCTGTCAGATTTGCTGTGTGAATGAGGACCGTAACATTGTATATATATAATAATGCGTAACAAAAAAAATAATTGACGTCGTCTTCATACGACCAAATATTTCGCAGCCACACTTTTGCAAAACACGAAAAACCAAAAATGCCTGCAAGTGTATGGGTTGTAATGAAACTGACAATCGAACGCCACGAACAAAATGTTAACAAAAATACCCTTTTTACATGCATTCTGCATATGGAACAGGTGTGCTTCAGAAAGGGACAGGATTATTGGGCTTAAACTGAGTGGTCAATGGTTAACGTTTGGTCTAGAGCCTGCACCAGAGATGCCCTGGCAGCTGCACAAAACAAACTAATGAGTGACATGTGAGTGGATGTTCATCACAAATGAGATAGATGGTTTGTGGATGCGTTGAGCCCTGCCTCAGATGTAGTAGTGTAAAGATCGATTTAAACGTATGTTGACTGGAGAAAATAAAAAAAAAGCAGACACTTGGATGTTGACTAGAGAAAATTAAAAACAAGCAGGCACATGGGTGTTGACCGGAGAAAATTAAAAACAAGCAGCCACATGGGTGTTGACTAGAGAAAATTAAAAACAAGCAGGCACATGGGTGATTACTAGTGAAAATTAAGAACAAGCAGGCACACTGCTGTTTACCAGAGAAATAAAAAAAAAAACAAGCAGGTACATGGTTGTTTATCAGAGAAAATTAAAAACAAGCGGACACATGGGTGTTGACTAGAGAGAATTAAAAACAAGTATGCATATTGGTGTTTACCAGAGAAAATTAAAAACAAAAAGGTACATGGATGTTTACCAGAGAAAATTTAAAACAAGCAGACACATGGGTGTTGACTAGAGAAAATTAAAAACAAGCAGGCACATGGTTGCTTACCAGAGAAAATTAAAAATAAGCAGGCACATGGATGTTTACCAGAGAAAATTAAAAACCAACAGGCACATGGGTGTTGACTAGAGAAAATTAAAAACAAGCAGGCACATGGGTGTTGACTAGAGAAAATTAAAAACAAGCAGGCAAATGGGTGTTGACAAGAGAAAATTAAAAACAAGCAGGCACATGGGTGTTGACTAGAGAAAATTAAAAACAAGCAGGCACATGGGTGTTGACTAGAGAAAATTAAAAACAAGCAGGCACATGGGTGTTGACCGGAGAAAATTAAAAACAAGAAGGCACATGGGTGTTGACTAGAGAAAATTAAAAAAAAACAGACACATGGGTGTTGACCAGAGAAAATTAAAAACAAGCAGGCACATGGTTGCTTACCAGAGAAAATTAAAAATAAGCAGGCACATGGATGTTTACCAGAGAAAATTAAAAACCAACAGGCACATGGGTGTTGACTAGAGAAAATTAAAAACCAGCAGGCACATGGATGTTGACTAGAGAAAATTAAAAACAAGCAGGCACATGGGTGTTGACCGGAGAAAATTAAAAACAAGCAGGCACATGGGTGTTGACTAGAGAAAATTAAAAACAAGCAGGCACATGGGTGTTGACCGGAGAAAATTAAAAACAAGCAGGCACATGGGTGTTGACTAGAGAAAATTAAAAACAAGCAGGCACATGGGTGTTGACTAGAGAAAATTAAAAAAAAAAACCAGACACATGGGTGTTGACCAGAGAAAATTAAAAACAAGTAGGCACATGGTTGCTTACCAGAGAAAATTAAAAATAAGCGGGCACATGGATGTTTACCAGAGAAAATTAAAAACCAGCAGGCACATGGGTGTTGACTAGAGAAAATTAAAAACCAGCAGGCACATGGGTGTTGACTAGAGAAAATTAAAATCCCGCAGGCACATGGGTGTTGACAAGAGAAAATTAAAAACAAGCAGGCACATGGGTGTTGACTAGAGAAAATTAAAAACAAGCAGGCACATGGGTGTTGACCGGAGAAAATTAAAAACAAGCAGGCACATGGGTGTTGACTAGAGAAAATTAAAAACAAGCAGGCACATGGGTGTTGACCGGAGAAAATTAAAAACAAGCAGGCACATGGTTGCTTACCAGAGAAAATTAAAAATAAGCAGGCACATGGATGTTTACCAGAGAAAATTAAAAACCAACAGGCACATGGGTGTTGACTAGAGAAAATTAATAACCAGCAGGCACATGGATGTTGACTAGAGAAAATTAAAAACAAGCAGGCACATGGGTGTTGACCGGAGAAAATTAAAAACAAGCAGGCACATGGGTGTTGACTAGAGAAAATTAAAAAAAGCAGGCACATGGGTGTTGACCGGAGAAAATTAAAAACAAGCAGGCACATGGGTGTTGACTAGAGAAAATTAAAAACAAGCAGGCACATGGGTGCTTACCAGAGAAAATTAAAAATAAGCAGGCACATGGATGTTTGCCAGAGAAAATTAAAAACCAGCAGGCACATTGGTGTTGACTAGAGAAAATTAAAAACAAGCAGGCACATGGGTGCTTACCAGCGAAAATTAAAAACAAGCAGGCACATAGGTGTTGACTAGAGAGAATTAAAAACAAGTATGCACATTGGTGTTTACCAGAGAAAATTAAAAAGAAGCAGGTACATGGATGTTTACCAAAGAAAATTAAAAACAAGCAGGCACATTGGTGTTTACCAGAGAAAATTAAAAACATGCAGGCACATGGGTGTTGACTAGAGAAAATTAAATACAAGCAGACAGATGGGTGTTGACTAGAGAAAATTAAATACGAGCAGGCACTTGGGGGTTGACTAGAGAAAATTAAAAACAAGCAGGCACATGGGTGCTTACCAGCGAAAATTAAAAACAAGCAGGCACATGGGTGTTGACTAGAGAGAATTAAAAACCAGCAGGCACATGGGTGTTTACCAGAGAAAATTAAAAACAAGCAGGCACATGGGTGTTGACTAGAGAAAATTAAAAACAAGCAGGCACATGGGTGTTGACTAGAGAAAATTAAAAACAAGCAGGCACATGGGTGTTGACCGGAGAAAATTAAAAACAAGAAGGCACATGGGTGTTGACTAGAGAAAATTAAAAAAAAACAGACACATGGGTGTTGACCAGAGAAAATTAAAAACAAGCAGGCACATGGTTGCTTACCAGAGAAAATTAAAAATAAGCAGGCACATGGATGTTTACCAGAGAAAATTAAAAACCAACAGGCACATGGGTGTTGACTAGAGAAAATTAAAAACCAGCAGGCACATGGATGTTGACTAGAGAAAATTAAAAACAAGCAGGCACATGGGTGTTGACCGGAGAAAATTAAAAACAAGCAGGCACATGGGTGTTGACTAGAGAAAATTAAAAACAAGCAGGCACATGGGTGTTGACCGGAGAAAATTAAAAACAAGCAGGCACATGGGTGTTGACTAGAGAAAATTAAAAACAAGCAGGCACATGGGTGTTGACTAGAGAAAATTAAAAAAAAAAAACAGACACATGGGTGTTGACCAGAGAAAATTAAAAACAAGTAGGCACATGGTTGCTTACCAGAGAAAATTAAAAATAAGCGGGCACATGGATGTTTACCAGAGAAAATTAAAAACCAGCAGGCACATGGGTGTTGACTAGAGAAAATTAAAAACCAGCAGGCACATGGGTGTTGACTAGAGAAAATTAAAATCCCGCAGGCACATGGGTGTTGACAAGAGAAAATTAAAAACAAGCAGGCACATGGGTGTTGACTAGAGAAAATTAAAAACAAGCAGGCACATGGGTGTTGACCGGAGAAAATTAAAAACAAGCAGGCACATGGGTGTTGACTAGAGAAAATTAAAAACAAGCAGGCACATGGGTGTTGACCGGAGAAAATTAAAAACAAGCAGGCACATGGTTGCTTACCAGAGAAAATTAAAAATAAGCAGGCACATGGATGTTTACCAGAGAAAATTAAAAACCAACAGGCACATGGGTGTTGACTAGAGAAAATTAAAAACCAGCAGGCACATGGATGTTGACTAGAGAAAATTAAAAACAAGCAGGCACATGGGTGTTGACCGGAGAAAATTAAAAACAAGCAGGCACATGGGTGTTGACCGGAGAAAATTAAAAACAAGCAGGCACATGGGTGTTGACTAGAGAAAATTAAAAACAAGCAGGCACATGGGTGCTTACCAGAGAAAATTAAAAATAAGCAGGCACATGGATGTTTGCCAGAGAAAATTAAAAACCAGCAGGCACATGGGTGTTGACTAGAGAAAATTAAAAACAAGCAGGCACATGGGTGCTTACCAGCGAAAATTAAAAACAAGCAGGCACATAGGTGTTGACTAGAGAGAATTAAAAACAAGTATGCACATTGGTGTTTACCAGAGAAAATTAAAAAGAAGCAGGTACATGGATGTTTACCAAAGAAAATTAAAAACAAGCAGGCACATTGGTGTTTACCAGAGAAAATTAAAAACATGCAGGCACATGGGTGTTGACTAGAGAAAATTAAATACAAGCAGACAGATGGGTGTTGACTAGAGAAAATTAAATACGAGCAGGCACTTGGGGGTTGACTAGAGAAAATTAAAAACAAGCAGGCACATGGGTGCTTACCAGCGAAAATTAAAAACAAGCAGGCACATGGGTGTTGACTAGAGAGAATTAAAAACCAGCAGGCACATGGGTGTTTACCAGAGAAAATTAAAAACAAGCAGCCACATGGGTGTTGACTAGAGAAAATTAAAAACAAGCTGGCACATGGGTGCTTTCCAGAGAAAATTAAAAACAAGCAGCCGCATACATGGGTGTTGACTAGACAAAAATGAATACAAGCAGGCACATGGGTGTTTACCAGAGAAAATTAAAAACAAGCAGACACTTTGGTGTTGACTAGAGAAAATTAAAAACAAGCAGGCACATGGGTGTTTACCAGAGAAAATTAAAAACAAGCAGGCACATGGGTGTTTACCAGAGAAAATTAAAAACAAGCAGGCACATGGGTGTTGACTAGAGAGAATTAAAAAAAAGCATGCACATTGGTGTTTACCAGAGAAAATTAAAAACAAGCAGGCACATGGGTGATTACTAGTGGAAATTAAGAACAAGCAGGCATATGGGTGTTTCCCAGAGAAAATTGAATACAAGCAGGCACATGGGTGTTTACCAGAGAAAATTAAAAACAAGCAGACACTTTGGTGTTGACTAGAGAAAATTAAAAACAAACAGGCACATGGGTGTTTACTAGAGAAAATTAAAAACAAGCACGCACATAGGTGTTAACCAGAGAAAATTGAAAACAAACAGGCACATGGGTGTTTACCAGAAAAAAAATATAAACAAGCAGGCACTTTAGTGTTAATTGGGAAAATTATAGAAGAGCAGACACATGGGTGTTGAACTAAGAAAGTAAGAGTAGAACAGGCACCTTGGTGGAGAAAAGAGATAGTTGAAAAGGAATAAGCAGATTCACCGACCTAGTCTATATTAGTCAATTTCTGGTTGGAATGCATGTATGTGTATCGCTCTAATATAATCGCTTGATTTGTTAATTGTTACAAGGCAGGGATGTAAATGCACGGATGTACATGCGCACGCATGTATACGTTGTTCATATGTACCGAAAATACCTGTGCATAAATTATAATTAAAACTTTCATAGTGGAAATTTAAATGTTGATGTACTTTTAGAGACATAGACAACTTTCAGGATCAATGGTCTGAGGCTGATGAATTCCCATTTATATTGCTTTTGCTGTTTCAACGACAAAAGTAGGTATGTTAATCAACACTTGCCCCGTTGATCTATGCCTAATTAATGTATCACGTGGACAAAGGTGAGCTGTTGAATAACAGGCAGTAAAGAAGGGACAGTAAATGAAATATTCTTCATAATACCTTTAATTTATCAGTATTTAACTAATTTATCATTAAATATCAGGTAATATGTGTTATCGAATATTAATATTATTGTTCCAAAGAATCACACAGACCAGAGAAAAAGGAAACAATATAATTAGGATGAGGTGTATATTTATTCAATATTCATTGACATTTCGCAAGATACTGCAGTTAGTGGGCGTTTTCCCTTCAACATTTACGACGGGCCATCCTGCCATTTCAGGTGTTCAGTGATATACGGCATCCATAAATCTGCAAATGAAACAAAACATACATGTTTGTGATGTGATGCATATACACACAGCCTACTTTTCCACCTATTCCTATATCGTTTGTTGTCTACCTGAAGTTTCTCTTTATTCATTTTTATATCTAACTTGGGCTATTCATATAGGCGCTGTCTCCTGTTTTACAAAGCCAATAGGCCTACTAAGCAGCCTGAATATTCGATAACGAAAATGCATTTTAAATGAAATGAACAATATTGTAACGCAAGGGTAAATGTATTTTTTTTTGTTACTTGACAGACAAATTTTACCTGAAAGTCCTTGACCATGCAGACAGTGGCGACTTTTCTTCAGGATGAACATGACACTCCACGTGCGTGCTATGTCACGGAACCCGTCTCTCAGCTCCACACAGCGACCGCTGGTCATCACGTTCTGTAACAAACAGGTCAGTATCTTCCTGCTTGTCTCAAGATACCCAAGAATACTGAAAATAAATATTACATACAGTTCTCACCGGTAATTTTCTGGCGAATAGATGCTCACGAATAGATGCCGTGCATGAATTAATACATAAGCAGATTATACGTACATAAATTCTAAATGATTACTTTCAATATACGATGAGTAATTTCTTGAATGATACTTGGTATCGTTAACGTTCATTAAATTGTATTTTCTCATGTATTTATATGGGTATTTGTATTGTTCGCTTACTCGCACTCCTCGATACTTTCGGTCTCGTCCTTGTAACTTAGTGAACAGCTCTGCAACAGCGGTATCCATTGGCATCCTGTTGAGAAAAAAGAAATATTCCATATTAAAAATTCAGGTTCAACAGATAGGACATAACACTGTGTTAAGGAATTTTGTAGATGTACCTGAAGTCTGAGCAATATCCATGCCATGCCTTTTCGTATCTTTTAAGGACAAATTTATTTTTATTTTATTTTATATTTAATTATTTTTCCAGAGTAACATTAAATGACAGCGTGTGTTTTATTATAAATATCGTACATTATATTCTGAGTTAATGTTTTCCGAGAAAACCTTTTTCTTTTAATAATTAGCTTTCCTTGGCCCACAAAAGAACCGTTACATTGAACCAGACCCCTGTTGGCTACATAGGAATGCTTAAGCAGAAGATAATTGATAATTACCTGTTGTATATATTAAAGTAACAAAAATACTTGTCCAGAGGACTGAACAACTAACATGCCATGTAAGCTATGTGCATGTAGTTATATACAAAACATAAAGTAACTAATGCACATTTCTATTTATGATTAACATGATTGTTTCCAATATCATATGATTTAGTTTCGGCAAGGGCTAGTTGTGTATATTGAATTAAATTATATATATGTATATATATATATATATATATATATATATATATATATATATATATACAGTGGAACCCCGCCTTGCGACCACTCCACAATTGCGACCACCCCACAATAACGACCATTTTGCTTGGTCCCGAATTTTTTTTAGTTTATTTATGTTTAAAAATGACTCAAAATTAGGACCACTCCTGAATTCAGAATAACGACCAGATTTCCTGGCCCCAGCGCTAATGCGACCCCGCTAATGCGACCACCGCCGAGAAGTACTGAAACAACATTTGTCACGAGTCAATGGCTGCGTCTTGTCACAGGCGCCTTAACGAAAGATCAAAGCGGGTAACAAGGTTTCTTAACCCGAGTGTTAATCTGGTCATCCCGACTCGGTGTCTTCGCTGAGACATGTTGAGGTGTAGGTTATAGATAAAAGAGGGTAACCATCGGCCTGATTACTTAATGAGCCGGTCTGACCTGGGGTCAGATGCTAATTGCCCTTCAGCGATCACCTGTATTACATCTACCCTAAGTATGGGGTTGCGGGCTTAATATTTCAACTCATCACATATAGTTCGATCCTCATTGGTAAAATTAACGACCTAGTTAATCCTAAATGTGTTCATACCTTACTGACACTTAGTATTGAGCAGTCAGTAAAATGTATAAATAAAGCTTGCATTGGGGGGGGGGGGGGTCCCTCACATTAACTTGCCTTTTCTGATAGATCGTTGTCAGTTTATTTCTCTACTGGTTAAGTTTGCATTTGAATTGCTTGCTGTTAGGCAACAATGCCTCTGAAAGAGCTCTCCTTGAAGGATAAAGTGGCTTTAATCAAGGCGGCAACACCACGCGCAGTCAAAATGGCTCAGCAGTTTAGCGTCGGGAAAACTCAAGTGCACGCAATATGTACTCAAGCGGAAGGCTAAATATATGACAGCCACGTATTATGTTCAATATGCATTCAGAAGGTTGTAATCATATTGCCTTAGTGTTATTATTTGTTAATCATCAGTCACTACGTATATGTGTACATGTATATTAATTTTTATCATGAATGTTCAGCTACACACACAAAAAACATTCATAAAAGGGTTTTCCGCTAAGTAAAATATTTTGTTATAATTCATATTAAAGATATGCAATAGATAAACTCTGTTACACAATAGATATCAGCGTGTTATATGCGACCACGGTAAGAGTTTCACAAATACGACCACCCCCAAATTACGACCACTTTGCTCAGTCCCCAGGGTGGTCGTATTTGTGGGGTTCCACTGTATATATATATATATATTTGTCCCACATGCGGCGTATTTTCCTTTGTTCTAACTGTACGTACAAATCTGCTTGCATCACAGGGACATGAAAAGTGACCATGCAAGTGAAGTTGCATTGCGACTTTCCAAATTTGGCAAAGAACTGGCGCGTAGGCAAAAAAAAATGACACGCGTGACCTTCGACCAAGGAGGCGGAGCATGTTGGACAAATCAGTTATAGCACAATGAAATGTAAAGCAAGCCATGATATTTGCTTGGCTGGTATCAATAATGGCAGGCCCGCCTAAACGGCTCGCCAGCCATGTGACACAAGCCTCGCAAAACCTCACGGCTTGCATAACATTTCATTGGGCTATAACCAATATACATATATATATTGCATAAACCCCATTACCTGAAATGTGTTAGTACACAACTTCCTATCTGTCATATAAACTCAGGAAGTATTTATTAATTGTGGGAAGGCAGTATGAATATAATGAACTATTACCTGTACACAGAACTTTCTTCAAACTCTTTGCGAAGCGCCTCACAATTCTGCTGAAAACCGGAGGCAACTTTGGATAAGGCATAGCCTCCTCCATTGGGCAACCACGGTAGTTGAGATTTCCATCAGCTACATCGTTCATACACGTCCAAATTCGTTGAATTCTCCGTCTGTAGGAAAACACAGTTGAAAAATTGACTTTAAATACTTGTCCGTGCGACACTGTTATCACTACAGTAAATTTAAACTTTTTTTAAAATAAAAAAATATAATTGGAACCATAGATATGTTATAATAATATTCTTTTCGATTTATATTTGTCCATTTAAAATGGGTAAATGTTAACAACTCTGTTTAACTTACTTTGTGCCTTGACTGCAGTGACTGAAAGGCATGCCAGCCCGGAGAGTTCGCGCCGTCAAACTTACGCATCCCTCTAGTCTTTGACAGTCTCCAAGACAAACTGCAGACAGAGCTGCATGAAGTATTGATTTGAAATTATAAAACCGCCGGAATCAACTAACACCAGATTATGGACCAAACGTGGACACAAGTCTGCTAGTTCATGACCGGACTATCACGTAAAGGTTTCTCATTTTATCATTCAAGTTTTCTCGATATTACATTCAGTGTGTCGCATTGCCTTGTGAACATTGTCAGGATCAACCTAAGCTGAATAGAGCAATCATGTTATCATAAAAATGTGAGAAAAAGTCAGTATCTTCATAGGTCGCCGATGTCCTCACAAGCTTTAAACAACAGTTTTCCATGGCGGGAATCACAGGTACACACGCACACACATATATATGTATATACATAACATCATATGTTCTTCCCACGTATGCTAACCGAGTGCTTCTTCAAAGTATTTCTAGAATAAGTTGGGGAGGGTTATCCAACACAATAATTCCTGATACATGTACATATATAAAAGAAACTAGTTTATACAGCGATGATAATCATTGCATAGAAAGACGAATAAACCTTCTTAACATGTCACAAAAATGTATAAGGTGCTAATCGGTTCAGTAATACCAAAGAAAAAAAAACTAGGTAAGGTTCTCAGGCATTTTTTTGCAGAAATTAGTGCGGGCGGCCGGTATTTTATTGTTGACCTTTTTATGTATGTTTCGATAAAAATGTCACATGATCCGGGAAAAGCATGAAATAAACATTTTTTTTTTGCTAAGCAGGTAAAAGCACTTTATAAATTGTATTATTAATCTTCTTGAAAGATAAAAATCGAAATAAAAATGTTTGATGCGGGGGGGTTTAATTGGATGCGGGCGGTGCCTGAGAACAACACCTTTTATTTTCTTGCTTATACACAAAAATAAGCTACTTACCAGCATAAGTAACTGCAGGTAGGAGTAAAAGCAGAACAAGAAACATGTTGTCGGGTGGAAAATCACAAGTTGGTTGACACTACTCTCACCAATACTAATAATACATACAGGTCAAACTCCTATATGTCTGTATAATCACTCATATAATGGCAGGGGAGATGACTTTATAATACTCGTATTATATATACTTAGCTAAAAATTATGGAACACGTGTTATATTATCTTGATTTCTTTTAAAGGGAAATAAGTATTTGTAATTATTTAAGAATAACATATATGACAAGTAATAATTACGTTATAATCTTCACCCTATTTGCAAAATGGCGTGTTATTTTTGTGACTGTATTAGATATGAAAACATAGCGTAAGGAAAAGATCAATGACATAATGTTTTAAATGTAAAGGACTTGATGATTAATAGTAGCACTTTACTGTCCATGTGAAAACGTCCAATTTATCGCCATGAAACATCATCAAAGTACCCATTTGTTTTATGCCAGATGTCTAACTCCCCAATTCATGGATATATTTTGCTGGGTTTTAGATGTACTGAATAATTATAGGCATAAACGATGGAAACAGACATAACTGGGCGTAATTCCGGTTCCTCCATGGCTGTGTCTAGACAGCCATAACTTTACTCATCCGTTGTAGGTTCTGAAGTCCTTATTTCTAATAAGTGTCGTGTTCGACTGTGTTACTCAACTAAAATATTCTACCGCAAAAAAATGTTTCTTTGTAAACAATTGTTAAAAACATAGCCAGTTTTAGATATAACTCTAAGACTTGCCTCGTATAAGGGCAAAATAACTTGTTACAGATGCGTCTTTTGCATGCAGCAGTCTTACATGTGTCTGTGTAGCGCTCTGTGTAACCTGAGACATTTGTTGAAGATCCCGACCCTGATCAACTTGAACAGTTGACAAAAGATAAGTTGTTGCGTTTGGGACAGCACTAAGGGTTAGGTGTGAAAAAAAGTTTTGGGAAAGCCTGATATCATTGCTAAAATCATGCAAGATCTAGTTAGCAAAGGTTTAATTGAAGAGAGTGAAATGGATACATAAAAAAATGACAGCCTTGCTATGCAGTTGGAATTAAAAAAGTTAGATATGCAACATGGGCTAGCATTAAAAGAGAGGGAATTAGAAAAACAAAAAGAAATAAAAAGAGAAAGACTAGAATAAGAAAAAGAAATCGAGTTAAAACGACTGGAGTTAGAAAGACTTAAACTAGAACATAGTCTAAGTGCTGTCCAAACTCACAGTTTTGATGTTTCTAAACACATTTGACCTGTCCCACCTTTTCAAGAAAAAAAGGTTGATAAATATGTCTTACACTTTGAAAAGGTGGCTGAAAATTTTAAAATGGCCTAAAGAAAAATGGACAATGCTATTACAAAGTGCATTGACTGGTAAGGCCAGAGAAATGTATACAGAGCTTTTAGTAGAAGCCACTTTTGACTATGATCAGGTTAAACGGTTAATCCTAAAAGGTTATGGGTTAGGTCCGGAGGCTTACCGCCAGAAATTCAGAAATTGGAAAAAGCGCAAAGAACAGAGCTATGTAGAATTCCCTAGGACAAAAGAGCAGTTGTTTGATCGCTGGTGTAGTTCTAAAAATGAAATGAAAAATTATGATTTGCGCCAGTTGATCTTGCTTGAAGAATTTAAGCGCTGCATTAACGCAGATGTTAAATCTTTTTTGATGAGAAAAGTCCTGAAACACTTGACATTGCTGCTCAATTAGCTGATGATTATTCATTAACACACAAAATGTCCTTTACTAGCAAATCAAACCGGTCATTAACAAAGAAGAATCTAAATCAGTATGGTCAAAAGAGGTTTAAGGTACAGTCACCCAGTACTGATAGTCCTGATATTTCGACAAAGTCCTTTGCTACTCCTCAGTCCCGTCTGTTGTGTCTGAATCAAACCAAGGCCAGTCATTTTCAAAGAAAGTCTGTAATTGCTGCAAAAGGAAGGTCATCCTTTATCTGACTGCTGGAAACTTTCAAATAATCAAAAGGGTAAACGTTCTGGTTTTGTTTCAAAATCTATGCATAGCATAGTACAAGAGCCAAGCTTTTTTTCATGTAAATAAGGGGTACAACTCTTTTATTGAATCTAAAAAAGAGTTTGATGCTACGGAGGCCAACGTGCCGTCTGACTCAAAAGAAGAATCCGCACTTTGAGGGGTTCAAACCTCATTTGATTCCTGCAAGGAATTTAATAAGGCCAGGTCCTTTCAAGACTTCTGCGAGAAGTATCCTCTAAATAAGGCTAAGTCCTTTCATGACTCATGGAGAGTATTTCAAACGAGGCCAGGTCCTCTGATGACAAACAGAAGTTTGTGTCTGCTGAGGAAACTCTGTTGACTCCCATGAGGAGTTTGATTGTAATAAGGATGAAGATTCCTTTAGTGACTCTGAAAAAGAGTTTATGACTGATACTATCAGTGTCAATTCTTTGTTTGATGAATTTGAGGTATTAGATTCCCCTCCTGACTCTGTATGCCTCTCCTTGAGCCATTCATACATGATGGTTTTGTATCACTTTCAAGTGATTTTCAGGTTCTACCCCTATAAGAATTTTGAAGGACACTGGTTCAGGCCATACTCTCATGTTAGCAAACACTTTGCCATTTTCTAACAGGTCCTTTACTGGTGCACATGCACTTATTTATGGTGTGTTTCCAGACAAGCACACTTCACAAGGGAATTCAGTTGCTACTAGGCAATGATGTTGCAGTTGACAAAGTACAGCCTGTACCAATATTGACAGAAAAGCCTTCACTTGATCAGAACACTAATCCTGGAAGTCAGGAAATTTCTGATTTGTGCTGTAACTAGATCTATGGCCAAGTAAAACATACATGAGGATAGTGGTCCAGATAATAACACTGGGAGTTACTAGTGACTCATCTAACGAGTCGCCCTTTCATGATGCAGCATTTTCAAGGTAGGAACTTATCGCGGAACAGCATAAGGACCCTGATATTTTATATTTGTTTCCCAGGGCAGTTTCTAAAGATGAACTGTCGCAGAACCCAGTTTGTTTTTTTTTTCTTACAGAAGAGGGAGTGTTACAGATGTCTCTTATATTGTATGCAGCAGTCTTACATGTGTCTGTAGCGCTAGCATTGTCCGTTGCCATGGGAGACACGCGAGCTGGCCGGCCAACGTATTAGCCTGGCATGTATAGAAACAATGCCAACCTGGACCTTTCTTGGCCGGTCGCGCTCTATGAGCGCGTGTCTTGTAATGTTCTTTGGGAGTGTGTATTATGTAATTGTTCGTGAAATAGAATTTTTCTAGAATTATCGGATGAAAAGTTATAAATAGGGGGCTGTTTTTTTAGAGCCGAGGAGAGAGAAAGAATTATTCAAGCGGACACAGAAAAGAGTGAGTCAGTTTGTGGACCTTTCCGATCATTGCAGCAGTTATAGATCTTTTTCGAATTTGTAACGGATTTTATACTGTCTCCTGTTTGCTCTCGAGATTAGTACAAGAGCTTTACTTTAGACAATATGAACTGTTTACATGGGTTATTGGTTTTAAGGACTTGTCGCTGTGACAGTGGTGGTATCCAGGTGCTAAACACTTAATTCATTATACTGTGTAATTTTATTGATTTTCTGTTGTACTGTTGTTGTATTCTGTATTTGTATTGATTTAGTGTATTATAATTTTAGGGTTGTTTTAAGAATAAACTTTAATTATTTGTTAACAAAAAACCTGTTTTCTTTATTCATTCTCCTAGACATTTCACGCTGTCTAGTGCTACATAATCAGATTTTTTTTATCTCCATAACAAAATTTGTGCTCATCACGACTACGTGATATGTTGATATTAGGTTCCGTTACAACCTTTGTAGATTACACAACTTATATTTGCGTCTCTCTTTGAATTATTTTATTTTAACGATACTAAATCCTGTAAGGTAACATAATTACTTAGATCTCCTTTTATATGATTTCCATGCCAAAATATTTATTGTGTCACCCCTGAATCTATTTAATCTTCCATGACCTGGTGAAATTTGACTTTGTTAATTTAAACATGATTGACTAAATTCTTTAGGAGCTTCCCCATCACCTGTTATAGTAAAACCTCTAATTTCTGTAATTTCCATTTATACATCTCCGTAACGAGAGCTACAAGGTTCATCAATGTCTGGACAGAAAGTCTCCGTGAAAACAAAAAATTAAAAGTGATCACGTCCATGACACGTTTTGATTGAGTCAGAGTATAATAGCAACACTTACGCTAATTGAATATCAAATCGGCATGTTCTTTCTTGTATTGTGACATTATACTATTATACAAATAGACTAAACAAATGCTTTGCACTTTATACATGGTTAGGAATTATATTAGCATGGTTCATGAATTTGTTCCAGCGGCAGTGCTTATACAAATATTCTTCACTGTTGCTACCATGACAGTATATAATCTTTAAATAGATTTCTTTAATCAGCACTGTATGGTACACGTAAAGGTGAAGGTCTGGATTATAGGCTGAAGTCATCGATAATATCTCTCTCATTTACTCTGTTCGGAGTAGGCGGGCATTTGTGGTAAATACATTTTTGTGCACAGATCGCTCAGAACAGGACAGGATATGGCCCCAAACCTTGTAGTCACAGGTCAAGTGCCCTTAAAATTACTCTTCCAAGCTTCACTAAAGTTTAAGTGCGTTCATTTTAAAATTATTCTCTACTGAAATAGATTTAAACTATATTTATTAAAACAAAAATAATTAATGTATTGGGTATTTCAGGAATGGGAAAACTTGTCTATCCCCGTAAGCATCTTTCATTAGGTAGACCCCCTAGTCTTCTGCCAAGAAATATAAAATTATTCAGTATAACAACGATTCCTTTAGAGAGGGTATGTTAATGCCATGTCTAAATATATGCTGTCAAGGTAATTAAACTATGAGGTTATATGAATGTTGAAGGAGTGACCAACGACAGCAAATTTAGAAAAATTGTTTATTTAAACCAATGTTCGTATAGGATAACCTGTTTTGATCCTGATCATCACGAAGGACAGCCGGTAGAATTAAGAAGAAAACGACGATCAGGCTGTCATTTTTCCATGATCACATATAATACCTCGTAGTTGTAGAAAAAGTAATGCTCCACTGATTTCCGATTTAGACAGCACGCGGATGATTCCAACCACACGTGTATAGGACAAAAAAAAAATACGACCAAATAGCAAATTAAAATGAGGCATAATTATCTTACTCTCTTAAAGCTTTGCTCAGTTCTTTATCGCGGTCGATGTCTCTCTCTCTCTCTCTTATAAAATACATAAAACATGTACAGTATCCTGTCACTGTTTTAAAATAACAGTAATGAGCCCTAGTAGTACACGTTGCCCGCGGTAGGCATGTAATAAGGGTGGTACCAAACATTATTAGCAGGAGCTGGTTAGAACCAGGAGATGGTGATGAACATGGGAATGGTAATAAACAGGAGCTGGTTATGAAAAGATGTTGGTTATTAACCGGTTCTGGTTATGAACAGGTGCTGGTAATGAACAGGGGCTGGGTATTAATAGGGGCTGGTTATGAATAGGGGTTTGTTTGAACGGGGGCTGGTTATTAACAGTGGCTCATTAAAAATGGGGCAGGTTAAAATTCGGGCAGATTATGAACAGGGGCTGGTTATTAACAAGTGCTGGTAATGAACAGGTGCTGGTTATGAACAGGGGCTGGTTATGAACAGGGGTTCGTTAAAACAGTGGTGGGTATGAACAGGAATTATTATGAACAGAAGCTGGTGACCAGTGGCTGGGCTGGTAATGAACAAGAGCTCGTCATGATACATTGTTCAAAACATGTACGTACATCTAGAGCCCAAAATGTTAAAATTTCACATTTGTTTAGTCGTCAATTCTGAAGGACTGGCTGTTCTAATTTCCTTCAGTTTTTAGCTTTGCTGGGTATAGCGCTTTGACTGTAGGCCTTCCGGGCGTTCGTTAGTAAGGCGCTTATCGTGACCGCTGACTCTGGAATTTTCTTAGTAAATTCTCATAGAGGATAATAAATCATCTCCATCGAGACCTAACATAAGGTCAATGTGAACTAAATAATCAAAGGTGCTGGGCTTGCGAGTACTCTAATATCGCGATAAATAATGACTGTATTGTCATGATTCTTGCTTTGAATATTGATTAGTTTTGTCAGTTCCCGTAACCTGGTAACGCCACCTGTATTTTTTTCTAATTTTAACCATCCATTTACAAATTACTTCATGACCGATAAATCTGTTTTTTTTTTCACAAATTGGCTTCAAACGTGATTTAGTAATGACCAATCACTAAAGTAAGACGAATATTGATAACGGGGTCCACAGTCCTAAGGTAAAGATCACAGGACCCACATTTTTAAAAACATTGTGGATGCATCTGAATCAACCTTTTCATCCCAAACCTTCATTCACATATCATTCACATATGGCTTACCCGCCTAGAGCGGAAGAAATTGGTAGATTTTGAGGTTACCTGGTCATAGGTCAAGGTCGCTGGAAATTCTTTCTTTTAAAGACTGTTATGAAAATCAAAGAGCTGTGAGTTCAAGAAAAAAAGATTTTAGACTTTTTGTCACAAGGTCAAGGGTCAAGGTTACTGGACCAACATTTTGAAAAATCTCATAAAATTATCCTTATAGACCAATTCAGCTGATCGTCGAGACATGTGGGTCCCTAGTTTACATGTAATAATGTTAATCGTGTAAATGAGGCATGTTGTGTACTTGTTGGTTGAATGCAAATATTTCCTTTGCGGCACAGAACTTTGTACACGTTGCAAATATATACAGCAAGTACTTTACCCGTAGAATGAAAGTCACAAAGACCTACGTTTTGGAATGCAAGAGACTTATCAACGAACTATTTAGAGATAAAGTATATAATTTTTTATTTAACCATCGTTTAGTTTGGTTGCATTTTGCATAATCGATCACACAGGATTATTCATGTTGCCTAGAGTGTTATTACATATCCGGTAAATTTTTATTAATATTAACAGTAAGGGAAATTTATTGCATTATCGGGTAATTTAGTATTACGTTATCAGTTAGCGAATGTTTTCATATTATTGGTTTATTTAGCATGCGTTATTGGCAAGTGTTACCTATCCATTTGATTTGTTATTATGTTAGTAGTTTGTGTTACATTATGGGTTAATTTATTATTATATTATAATTGGCTAATGGTAGATTATAAGATGATTATTACATCAATTATAACAGGTCGTTACATACTCTTAAAACATAGGAGTAATTCTGGTGACCCGGCATTGATTTTGTGCCATTTTACAACACCTAATTCACCAAGACCATGTGTCCTTAACAGGATGAAAATCAAGTCAGATGAGCTAAACAAAATAAACACCTTGATTATAAAGAGCCGACATTTTAATGCTTATTTTACTTTTCGATTGATGCGGCTTTAATTTTTATTCTATGATCATTAACTAAACCATAATTGATTTCATTTATCTACTGTTTTAACATTATACACATTCTAAAAAGTATAATGTCGTAAAGTCAAACCCAAGGTAATACGTTAATTTAAGATGCAATAGATAATTTCAATGAAACATAGCGTCAGATAAGCTCTAAAGAAACTTCTGACTGACAAAATTAAATAATTCTATTCATTTATTCCAGATTTTGCAAAGTTTTAGGTTTATATGCATAATGAAGTTTCTTTTCTCTGCACAGATTGAGAAACATGTGATGTCTCGTAAAATGTATTTGCATAGGCATGTGTGCAAGACTGAACACATTTTGGACTCAGTCATAAGTATTCTGTCTTTGTGTTTCTTAAAGGTCTTATCATGTCCCCTGCTATCAAATATTTCTGGGGGGAGGGTAGGTGTGTGTAGGTGTGGGGGCGTTAAATCACGTCCGGTTTTAAGCATGGTTAATATGCAGGTCATAAACTGGATATTTGGAGTGTATATCACACATTCATGTGCACGTTAGAGCGGTTTGGGACCTATGAAATATTCTATAGAAATATTTATATCTTAGTGTGGTTGTCAAAAATTTTGCATATACACTGTTTAGAGGGCTGCGAAGGACAAACCCCTCCTAATTACTCAAGAACAGCAGGAGCTAGTATTGTACCATTTCATGGATTTTACCGCTTCTCAAGTCGGTAACAAGACCCTCGGGGGCACATCCGATCAGGAATTTACGCTGGGACTGCGTTATTAGCCATCAGAAAATTAGGGGGGGGGGGGTGGATTTGGTACTGCTCGACCTCGAGTAACGGAATACAGCCAAAGACGGTAAAAAAATTAACAATTATTCAAGAAGAACTTACTACAGGTTGTAGAGTAATTCCTGGCTGCCTCACGTCAATGCCTTGGACTTCCGAAAGTCTCAAAATATTCCGAGTCAGCGACCAGCGTTCACCAAATCCTTCCACTGTTCAGGAAAACCGCCTAGCTGATGCAGCTTCAGCCCGCGTTCCCATTCACTGAGAAGCCCCATGGACGCGCGGGCACCCTGCTTTCAACTACTAGACTCGTATCCACTTATAAACAAAACGCATAAAATACCCAACTTATTACAAGTATTCCCAAATTTTATGCAAAAAAAATCAGTCACATGTAAAATGTTGTAAGATTGAGCTTTTTGTGTCGCCACCGTCATTGACTTTCATTATACGGGGGGATTCCTTGAAAAACCCTAACAAACTTCAATTCATAAATCAATTCATAAACATAACATATAAAATATATGTTACCCTCTCATTTTTAATGCATATATCCCTTTCCTAGAGACTACTAAACCGACCTTCTGTTCATGGAGAGTGCTTAGCTAAAGTTATCGGGTCATTTATATATACGTCTTTATGTAAAACAAATTTTAGAAAAGATAATATAATTATTCGTAACATAAAATGCGACATCGGGAAAAAATTTTTTCATTGGAAAATATTGAATATGAGCCCTATAATGAGCTCTTATTATCCCCTCTGGGGTCAAATTTGGGAAAGCAGAACATTAAAACATAGCATTCCACTTATGCATATATAAATATATGCCTAAAGTTACACGGTCGCACAAGCTGACCAAGTCGAAATATGCTATTATGAAGGACCAATTCCTTTTATGCGGTTGCGATAAATCTCCAGTCTATCATCTCGTCCAACAAAAATATTTAAACGGATTGGGTCGGAAGAGCAATCCCGCTGAATGGCACACCTGAAAATCATTGTAAATATGTGAAACATATATATATTATAATATATGAATATTATACTATCACATGTTCTTCGCTTGTAAACTAATTGGTTTAATAACTTCATATATAAATATATATAAATATATATAAATATATATAAATATATATATACGCTACCGACCGAATAAACGAAATCGGCCTTGACACGACCGCAACCGCAACTGGATAAGCAATCATTTCAAAATTCTTAAATCAGTGCAATGAATGACGCAGAAAATGACGTTAAGGAAGAGGGTTTTACATCAGCTGAAAAGGCTGTGGACTGAAGTAAATCGCTAATGATTCTGCTACTATCATTTCTTAATACAAATACCGGTATCAGGATATTTTTGCAAAGTTGCATCTATTTAATTTGCTGTCATGAGCACAGAAAGTAAAAAGGAAATAAATCGTCTAATAAGATGAGATGGGAATGGTCGCACAAGTGTGGCGAGACCGCCCAGAGAAGAGGTTGCCATGTTAGGAGAATATTAAGGGCGGAGTTGCCCCAGTGGGCACGGGCGAGTTGGCTTAGAGACCAGACGGGGAAAAGCAGAGCTGAGAGCGCTGGTTGTGAGACGGACGCAAAAGAAAAAAACAGCCTAGAAACATCGAAAGGATTGTGGAGCGACTTGCTTGGCGGTCAGCTTGCTTAGTTGGTTGGATTTAACCTACCGGTATAACGTGTATTGACTGTGTCGGGAGGCCCATTATAGCAGGTCCAGGGGCTGTAGGGACCTGAACTCCCTAATAAGAACACGTGAACGGGGACCCGTGATAAATATCTATATTATGTCAAAGACTACTAGGGGTAATAAAAACATACTTGGTAACCCATTTAATTCAGATACCAGCTTAATATGCAGATGACACAGTTATGTGTGTTAAAGATGTTGAAAGCACACGGTTTGATTAAGATATATTCAACGATTTTAACGTATGCCATCACCAATTCAAGGTGAATGCAAAATTATTCTGGAAAAAAAGTAAATTCTAGTAAACAGTGGTATGGAAACATAATTGTATTCAGAAGGACAGAAGTAACAATCGCAGTTAAAACTTTTATATGAAATTAAACGAATTTATATAGACAAACCTACCAAGCAAAAATTTCCATAAAAGGAAACAGATTTGAGGTCATATTCTTCCTGGGAATTATACCAGGAGTTTAGCAATATACGTTATTCATCTATATCTGTAAAAATGAGAAGGTTCATGTTTTATATACTTCATCATCGAATTATCTTAAATATTTTCTGACGTAAAATTATTGTCGAAGAAAATGCTGAATGCACTTTTCTTCGAAATGAAAAGGAAACTTTGATATATCTACATGGGACCGCACCTTCATTAGACTCATACGGGATGGAATTTCGCATGTAAAGAAATCACATAAATGAGTAGAACCTTTATTTTCATGATTGATGGTAAAAGTAATACAAGGCTGCTATGAAAATTAATTGTTGAAATCTTTAACTTTAATGATAAATGGGTACCTTCATGTAAGTAGATGTTGGCAAGGAAAAGTATCCCAACAGGGAATCGTTATCACTTGCTACAAGAGAGGTTTGATCTTTAAAATATAACTTGGTAAGAAATTTTTATAATCCAAAAAAGGGTGGGTGTCTTCACCTAACAATCAAAATGAAAGGTAACAAAGTTTTGGTTGAGTGTTTCAGACCTTGGTCTCCAAGGTCAAGGTCGACTTAGTCGAGATGCAAGAGAATGTATAAATTATTAGTTTGATACTTAAGCGATTCATGGTTTGATTTTGGTGAGTATGTGTGTAGTAGTATTCGTTTGATACTTAAGCGATTCATGGTATGTTTTTGGTGAGAATGTGTGTAGTAGTATTAGTTTGATACTTAAGCGATTCATGGTATGTTTTTGGTGAGAATGTGTGTAGTAGTAATTAGAGCATAACATTACAGCGCGGTACCTACCAAATGTCGCAGTCTCACCATATCCCAGTCCAGTGAAAGTTTCATGATTTTTGTTCAAACATTATATTAACACCACAAAAAGTAATACACTTCAAATGTGATAAGGCATTAGCAGATAAGACAACACATGAGATCAAATTTGACATTACGGTCATACAACTATACATAGAAATGTAAAAATAAAACAAAACCTTATTCCATATTTATCAGTGTGAATGACTGAGTTCTTTTTCAAAGATCATTGATAATTTACTTGTCTTATATGTTTTTAATTTAATTGCATTCCCAGAGCGATATCCATTCAAACCTTTTTCCTCTTCACCTCCACGTTCTTTTCTGGTATCTCAGATATTCTTTAAATTTATCCATATTCAATGTATATGTGATTCATTCATTTCAGCATGTGAAAAAAACTTTATTTTTCTTTCTTCTTCAAATTATCTGATATTCCAAGAATGATACTTCTTTATGTAACAAAATCTATTGGTATACAAAAAAAAATATCTGATTGTTGTCCAAAACTACTGAACTATTGGGCATTTGAAGAGCAATATGAGAAAATTTCATAACATTCGGTTCATG
Source organism: Sipunculus nudus (assembly GCA_026874595.1). NCBI lineage: Eukaryota > Metazoa > Annelida > Sipuncula > Golfingiida > Sipunculidae > Sipunculus > Sipunculus nudus. The sequence continues at coordinate 3,838,306 of CM049317.1, forward strand.
AATTGATTCTGTTGTGATAGGGAAGACACAATGATGATCGCATACCCTCCTGCCGGCGACTTCTGCTCAGTCCTTCAGGTGTCTTAACTCTCTCTCTCTCTCTCTCTCTCTCTCTCTCTCTCTCTCTCTCAATCTTAAGAGTAGGCTATACATGATTACTCAATCTAGCCTTATTTCCCTGATTATCCTACCATCATATTTTTCAATTTTTTTTATCTCAATGCAATTAGTTTTAGCTTACTTAACCTTCTTTTTATTTGTTATCATTGTATGTTATATCTTCACCTGTAATGGCGCCACTGAGTGCTGGATATTGGCGCGGAATTGAATGAATAATTATCATTATTATAATAATATTATTACCCTAGACCAGCATTATCACGATCTGTCATGTTCTACAGATAACTCGGCCCGCGGCCAAAATAAGGTGTCTGTTTTCATGAGAACTGACCATCTTTGTTCATGTCATAGTGCTTTGTGTCTAGAGTAGGGGAGACAAGAAAATTACAAAAATTTTTCTAAATGTATTCACATTGATTCCTCCCATACAAGGTACGTTTAACTGATACGATTAATATGTAATCTGCCGTTAAGTCGGTTTTGATATTCAGTCTGTGGTGTGTATTCGGTAATACATAGCCTATATTCAGTCTGTGGTGTGTATTCGGTAATACTTAACTGATATTCAGTCCGTGGTGTATATTCGGCAATACATAACTGATATTCAGTCTGTGGTGTGTATTCGGTAATACGTAACTGATATTCAGTCTGTGGTGTGTATTTGGTAATACACAATTGATATTCAGTCTGTGGTATGTAAATGGTATTACACGATTGATACAGGAAAGCTGATTTTCATGACAGGCATTCACTCTGGTGTCAGCTTATTTTGGATGTCAGGTCATTACTCGGAGGAGAACAGAAAATGTAAACTTAAAACTCTACATATTTTAGATATATGCTCTATCACATATATTTATTTGTACTTGCAGGACAAGAAGACTTGGTGGCTTCATGTTATGTAGACGAGATTCAGGAATTCCTGGTCAAATAGTCTCTGGTTTGATGACATTGGACCAATCTGTAAGTACCAAAGTTCCTATAAATTACTTTAAGACTTTTGCATTATTTGAAGGAGCATGTATCTTATCATTGGACAGTTTTTAATATCACATTTAAATGATTTAATATATTACGATAAACCTGGCCTTTAGAGGAAGCTCATTTGTTACCGGGGTGCGGTTAATACTATTTCTATGTTTTCCTTGCAGTTTCCTATTTTTGTGACCATTGTAAATAGCTTTCTGTTTTTAAAGTTTACAGGTAAAGATGTGACCTTGACTATTGACTTTGAGGGATTTGATCCATTTGACGGAGAAGACGTGCATGGATTCCATATCCATCAATTTGAAGATTTTAGCAACCAGTGCTCAGCCACCGGAGGTCACTATAATCCGTTTGGTCACACCCATGCGGCTCCTTACAATACAGCCATGTATTTGCAATGAAACACTGGCTACACTCTTTGTATGATAAACACACATCAACTAGACCTCTACACACATGTAGTATATGTCCACTTTGATCCATTCAATGGAATTCTACATTTTCCATATGACTTCATGTCCATTGATTGTATTGTCAAAAATTTTCCTGCAATTCAATGGTAAATTTAATAACCAAGGGGCTCTGTGTCCTTCATAAATATTGTGTATGATCATTTAAAATGTAATATCCATAACATGACTTGGGTAATGTGTCCAGACACATATCTGTATCTTTTGTATGTAATTTGGATGTTTTAAGAGGTTTTTCTTTGTACCAGTTTAGACATATAAGAAAATTGATAATGTGAATGAACAGTTTATACCGTTTATTTTTTGTAGACACGTTGGAGACTTAGGTAATGTAAATGAAGATAGTTCTGGTGTAGTACGTACGATCATCGTAGATCACGTGATTTCATTAAGAAGTGAAGACGGCCTAAGGAACGTAATCGGCAAAGCTATAGTGGTGAGTGGTCCATGATATATATCTTACCTTGTGTGATCGTGATTAGAATAAATTTAGTGAATACATGGAAAATATTGTGAAAATCCTTGTTCTAATACATGTCGATGAAGAGTAACAGAAATATTAACACATAGGTTAAGATCAGCTGATGTTTCGAGATAACTAAAGCCTTAAGTGTACAACAAAGTGAAATGAAAAAAAAATTAGATTCAAAATGTGTGTGAATGGAGAGGGTTAAATATGCTCAGACATTCTAGATGTGTCTCACACAGCATTGAACGTAATGCAGTGTTTAATATTTACCATATTCCTATAATGTAATCATAAACGTACAGCATAACTCCATTGAACTTAGTTTGGTATGAGTCTGTAAAGTTTGGTACACAAAGCGTGTAAATGTTATATGAAATCAGAATTGGCTTCCCTTATTCTACTGCAACGGTCACTGTTTTAGTGGGTGTCTGTTGTCACTGTTATAATGGTTTGTAACTGTCCCTATTATAACGGGTGTCTGTTGTTACTACTATAATTGGTATTAGTTTTCACTATTACAGTGGGTGTTAGATGTTACTTTAATAATGGGTGTCAGCTGTCACTCTTACAATGAGTGTCAAAGTCAATGTTAAAATGGGTGTCAAATGTTACTGTACCAGTGGGTGTCAGCTGTCACTGTTTTTATTGGTTTTGTCTGTGTATACACAGTTTAATTCCACAAGGGACCATCTCGGCCTTGGATGGAATGCTGGCAGTTTAACATCCAGGAACGCTGGACCCCGCCTGGCGTGCTGTGTTATAAAAAGGATCTAAAATCCTTTCTTAAAATTAGATAAACATTAGTTAACAGATAAACTTGGCTGACTGAAAGTCATCTGAGCTATAGCTATTACTCTTCGTCCGTCTTCCGTTCGGCCGGCCGTTAACAGGATACAAATTGTAACCGCTAGACCTGGAATCGTCTAACTTGGCATCAAGGGAGATCCATGACAAATCAAGGGGTGTTCAATCAGTTCCTTCAATTTTTCGGGCGCCAATTTTTATTTTTTTTTTCTAATTTTTACGAAATTTTCCTCTAGTTTTCATACTTTCAAAGCAGTTGTCATCTGTAAACGGGGGATAAATCGTTACCGCTGGAGCTGAAATCTTCTAACATGACATCAAGGGAGGTCCATGAAAAGTCTCTGTGGAAACATGAAACAGAGAAGTCTCTATTGCCCATATCCCCCGATCTATTGGTCTCGTAGGTACCCCTCAGAATAGGTTTGATACAAAAGCCCCGGTATGTGAATAACTAATGCACTGATTGCCATGATTCTTTGCATGCATATTGATCGTGGGGTATTTCATCAGTTCCTGCAGACTGGCGGCGCCACCTGTATGTTTTCCGAAATTTTATGGATTTTTTTCTCTGTCTTTAAGACCTTAAAATGAAGTAAATGTCCGTTAACAAGGCACAAATCGTAACCGTTCGATCTAGAATCGTCTACCTGAACACCAAGGGAAGTCAATACAAAATCTCCTTGGATTTAAGATCTCTGTTTCCCATATCCTCAGAGCTATGGATCTTGTATATATCCCCATAATGATTAAAAAAATGATACAAAATCTCCGAAGTACCCCCAAGAATAATTAAAATTTGTATACTAAAGCTCGAGTATCTGGATAACTAATGCATTGATCAACATGATTCTTTGCATGAATATTGAGCATCAAGTGTTCCATCAGTTCCCGCAAACTGGTGTCGCTACGTATATTTTGATATTTGTTTTAGATTTTTTGGTCTATTTTTGATACCTTCAAAGAAGCTGTCATCTGTTAACAGGGCACAGATCGTAACCGCTGAACCTGGAATCTTCTAACTTTACATCAAAGGAGATTCATAAAAAGTCTCCATGGAATTCTGAATAGGTCCCTGTTACCCCTATCCTCCAAGCTATGGGTCTCGTTAGTGCCCCCAGAACAATTAAAATGTGATACAAAAACTCTGTTTTCAGAGAACTCCTCTTAGACCCTTAGTCCAGTCTTTCCGAAACCCAGCATAGTTGTTCCTTCACCTATGTTGTTGTGCCTTACAAAGACAGGTGGCACCACAAGCAACCCTTTCTGTACAGTACGGATCTGGGTGTCTTTTAGATAATAGCCCATATCTGAGGAGTGGCTGAATGTATTGTGCTGAAAGTCTGCATATCTGTAGACCTTGGTTCTCTCTATCTCATATCGACTGGTGGCGCTACCTTCAATACTTTTTTGCAAAGTGTCCATCTGTGCATTTGCCATCTGCTTGTCTTAGTGGTTCTATAATGGATTGGGATGATAAGTGCATGTTCATGGATCCTCAACAGTCACAAACAAGACTCGTGGAGCCACCTGCAGTCATTTTCCTGTGGCGTCCATCTGTTCATATGCTTTTGGTAAAAATTGCTCATATCTCAGGGATGGTTCAAGATAGTGGTATGAAATTTTGCATGTCCATCCATCTTGGAAAGTTTTCTAAAAAGACAGACAGGTGGCGCCACCTACTTTTCTGGTTTTGTAGAATAAAAAAATGCACCGATTTGCCGTATTGGCCTGAATTGGTTCATACCCATAGATCTTGGACTCCTTGATATATATATATTGTACTCAAGACTAGTGATGCCATCTGCAATAGTTTTCTTGTTGCGTCTATCCATACATGTTTTTTTTGGGGGGTGACAATTGCTCATATTGTAAGAGTGGTTCAAGGTATTGGTCTGAAGTTTGGCATGTCAATCCGTCTTGGAGAGTTTTCTCGTGAACCAGGCATTTCTAAGGACCCTTCACACAATTCATACTTGTTTGGCACTCTGGCAATCATTTTGCTCGTTGTTCAACATTTCTTGAATTCAGCTGAGCGTCATGGCCCATGGATCACTAGGTTCTCTTTTTTTTGAAACCTAAAAAAACTGTCATCTATAAACAGGGCACAATTCATAACCGCTGGACCTGGAATCTTCAAACTTGACATCAAGGGAGGTAAATGAAAAATCTCTGTGGAACTTGAAATTAGGTCTCTGTTACCCATATCCTCCAAGGTATGGGGCTCGTATATACCCCCCTACTCCCCGCCCAATAATTTTTTTTTACAAAAGCTCCAGTATGTGAATAAGTACTGCATTGATTGCCATGATTCTTTGCATGCGTGTTGATCATGGAGTGTTTCTTCAGTTCCTGGGGACTGGTGGCGCAAACTGTATGTAATCAAAATTTGACGCATTTAATCTCTATTTTTGAGACGAAATGAAGTGGATATCATTAACAAGGCACAACTCTTAACCGTTCGATCTAGAATCTTCTACCTTCACACACAGGGCTTCCCCCCCCCCCCCCCCCCAATAATAATTTTTAAAATTTACAAAAGCTTCAGTATGTGAATAACTTATGCATTGATTGCCATGATTCTTTGCATGCGTATTGATCATGGAGTATTCCATCTGTTCCTGCAGACTAGTGGAGCCACCTGGATTTTTTTTTATTTTTTACGCATTATTTTCGAGACCTTCATATAAAGCCTCACCTGTTAGCAGGGCACAAATCACTGCTGTTTGAACTAGAATCTTCTAACTTATCATCTAAAGAGGTACATTAAAAGTCTTCTTGGAAATCTAAAATTAGGTCAATTTCCTCCAAGCAAATAAAATGTAAATACCCCGCAGAATAATTAAAACTTTAAAATGTGATACAAAAACTGCGTGTTCCTTTCTTGAGAACACTGGACCGATCATTTTGAAACCCGGCATAGTTGTTCCCTCGCCTATGTAGTTGTGCCTTCCAAAGACAGGTGGCACCACCTGCAATCCTTTTTTTTTGTGTAGTATGAATCAGGGTGTATTTTAGATAACAGCTCATATCTATGTATAATACATTCAATGTATTGAGCGGAAAGTTTGCATGTTCATAGATTTACGGATGGATAGACGCATATCTGATCAGATAAAACGTGTATTACTTAAACGATGTCAAATAATAGAAATTAAATTTAGAGTGCCATGATATAAATTCCAAGGGTTAAGCTTTCCTCGTTTTAAATACCTAGTAAATCTAAACTACGTTTGTGTGATGTGTAAAGAACAGGCATAAATGCATTTACATATGATCTAGCCAGATGTGCCATCGTGTCCATGGATAAATCACTTTCATGGCATTTTGCCAAAAGATGACGTCACACCAGACATTTTCTTATATGTTGACTTAATTTTACGGAGAAATTCTTTTGTAAATTTTGTGAAAGGAACGTCAACTGGAACGGGTTGTATAAGGGCACTTTTGAACTGTAATAATTTGTATTTTTATATGGGTAATTTTATATTCCTAGTGGTCTGTTCAAATTATCTTTATATCCGGTGATGCATATATGTTGTTACATGTACCTGTTTATTATGCGCCTGTCGTACTGATTTAGTGTTAGGCTCAAGCCCTGGAGGTTGCTATGGGAACTGCACTTCCTGAACCCTGACTTGTAGTAAACACAGTACTAGGTGTAGTCTAGAATTTTTCTGGTCTGTTCATGCGCTATGGGCGCGCGTGTATCATTGTGTGGTCTAGAGGGTTCCAGAATGGAAGTTTCTGGGTTTCAGGTTAAAAAAGCTAGTAATTGGGGATGTGTTGAGAGCCGGCAGGGAGAAAAATACCAGCGGACACGGAATAGTGTGATTCTCTCGTCAGTGTTTTTGGGGCCTTTCCGATAATTGCAGAACTCACAGATCTTCAACGGATTTTATACAGACTTTATATACGGATTGTCTTTAGTTTGCCTTTGGGATTATTACCAGAACTTCACTTTTTGGTTACAACAGATTGTTTTGGTATCCATAAATCAAAGCCTAGGATCCAGACACTCTGGTACTGTACGTTTTTATTATTTTTATACTATGTAATTGCATTGATTTATTGTATTGTAATGTTAGGATTGTTCTAAGAATAAATTATAATTATTTGTTAAAAAAAAAACACTGACTTCTTTATTCATTCCCCTAGACATTTCACGCTGCCTAGTGTTGCGGAATATAATTCTTTTAATCTCCGTAACAACATTTATGCTCGTCACGATACGTGATCTGTTGTTATTAGGTTCCATAACAACGTAATACTATAGTTATGAATCATATACGTTTTAGATGAGTTGAAATGCCTCCTCTCCTATCAGACTTCATCAATGCATACTCTTACAGATAAAACTTGGCATTCCGTTTACATGTAAATATTACATTATTTGTATCACAGATTCTCACCTAGACGCTTTAATATAATGTATTGAGGTCGGGTAACCAATAGCATATTACAAATTATTATTTATTACAGGATTTGCAGCAAGCATAAATAACAAATGTATCCCTCTTTTAACCTTTATTTCAAGAATACAGTATTGCACTTATCGAAAAAGCAAAAAAGAAATATTAAATTTGTAGCAGGTTAATATATACATTTTTTTGTATTTTATGCATAATCGAAATAACCCTATATTTTCAAAAAGAAAACCTAAAACCTAAAGAAATGTTAGAGCAGTTATGTCTCACGGTTTCGGAAACACATGTTTACCTGCGTTAGATGTTTTAATTTAAGTACAGGTTTAGCTCATCAGTGAAAATACATTAAATGAAATTTAAAAAAGAACAGTTTACACAAACAATGTTTCAGATTGGTAATATTAACAAAGCCCGGTATCTTATTTCCGCCTCTGCTACTACGTGATGATGCAACACCCGAGGCGAGCTCCGGCGTTTCCGGTAGCTAAGCTTCCTGCATCGCCACCAAGGCCAAGGTCATCCCGAGTAGCGTGTATCTATTTATATTTTAAAAAATGAATAGTTAAAAACTTTTTATATTTTTAAATTATCTTACATGACAAAAAGATGAAAAAGAAATTTCGCATTTTACATGGTCTAGAAAACTGAAATTACGACTTGCAAATCCACGGAATTCATGTAAAGGTACAATATACGACATTTTGAGTATAAAAGTTTATGTAAAATATGTACTCACAACGATAGCTTTGCCCATAATATTCCGAGAACCGTTGTCCGGTCTCAGGGAGATGACGTCATCGACTATGATTTCATCCACGGATCCGGAAGCGTCTTCTCTAATATTTCCGAGGTCACCGACGTGCCTAAAATTAATAAGCTCCAAATAACATACAAATAGTTTTATGTCCTACATTTCCAAACCACACAAGATGCACGCGCATGATGTTATTATTATTGTTATAACTGTAATTATTATTATTATTATTATTATTATTATTATATTATTATTTAAAATAATTTGTTATTCATATTATTAAGAGACGTGTAAGTGATAATTATAATAGCAGCGGTGTTTATAGCTATTATATTAAACTCAATAACATTTTTCAATAGAACACGTAATGTTAGCACTCTTTGAATATTTGAGTTATTTCGCAGACATATATAGTAACATCAATCTTTAAAAAAAATTAATACTTCTCTAAATCAGACATGTACTTTTAGGGATTTAAATTTCATGCCTAACAAACTCCCGTCAATTGGATACTTGGGCTTGTTCAGCTGCGAGGTATGTGAAGCAGGGAGTGTACCTGGTGTTGTTTTCCGGGGCGGCGTGTGGGTTGTTGAAGGGATTGTAATGACCCCCTGCCGCAGAGCACTGGTTGCTTAGGTCCCCATTTTGATGAACATGAAATCCGTGGAGGTCCTCACTATCGTTTGTATCAAACCCAACCAGAGTCACATTTATTGTAACAGGTCCACCGGGCTGTAATAATATGTAAATATAAAATAACATGTAAATCCAGGCAGATCAACCGTCATTATAACAGGTCCACCGTCCCACTTTAAATATAATATAACATATATCCATGCAGATACGTCGTCATTTTAATAGGTCCATCGTAACACTGTAAATACAAAATAACATGTAAATCCAGGCAGATTAACCGTCATTATAAGAGGTGCACCGTCCTACTGTAAATATAATATCACATATATCCAGGCAGATACACCGTCTTTATAACAGGTCCACCTTCCCACTGTAAATATGATATAACATTCATCCAAGTTGATAAACCATAATTATAACAGGTTTCACGTCCCACTGTTAATATAATATAACATGTATCCAGGCAGATCCACCGTCATTAAACCGGGCCACCGTCCAACTGTAAATATAATATTACATGTATCAAGGCAGATCCACGGTCATTTTAACAGGTTCACCGTCCCATTATAAATATAATATAACATGTATCCAGGCCGATCAGGCCCCATTATAACAGGTCCACCGTCCCACTATTAATATAATATAACATGTATCTAGGCATATTACCATATATAATTTCATATATTATCGTCATCGATTGGTATCGTGTATGTCACACCACACACGTAGCGGATATTTATTTCCTGCGAACGTTCTAATCCAAAATGTCCAAAAACGTAAACACAATTCGATCTTTTAACCACATTTGATTATTCATTCAAATGGTATTATATATATATATATATATATATATATATATATATATATATATATATATATATAAACAATACAAATAAGTATATTCTTCATTTGCTATTTTTTTACAAATTTCAGCTGGGTACCGTGACGCATAAATAACGATTATTTTGAACCCCCTGCACCCTTGCCCATATTGATTTTGGAACACCCCTTCACAGTATTTTAATCATAAACCATCCCTCTACCATTAACAATCCCTTTTTTATATTAAACCATAAAAAATCCTTTGACTTATTAAATCATAGTACCTTTATCAAGGTACGCACCTGGTTTAAGCATTGTACCTGACCTCTTTGAATCGCTAATCTCATGATAACATATATAATTAATATAAAATCATGTATCATTTATTTTCCAACCAAAAGAGAAGGCAGTATTAATTGTAACTCACAGGTTGTACCAGACTGATGGTACCGGAGATGCTCTGAGTAGGCACGCCGGATGCATCTTCTACGTTACAGAATGCATAAATCCATCCTGAAGGTGACAAGAGACAGGTTCATAAAAGTGTTACGTTTCCTTTTTTGACAATAATTTATAACAATATGTTCGGACATGATTTGGCACGAACTTATATGTGTGTGTGTGTGTGTGTGAAGGTGTATGTGTGTGTGTGTGTGAAGGTGTGTGTGTGGGGTGTGTGTGTGTGTTTCCTGCAATAAACAAATGCCACATTGCTCCATGGTATGGCCAGATCTATATATATATATATATAATAAAACATTACCTGCTTTTTATAATCAAACTTTTATTAACCATAATCATTCTAACTTGTTTTAATTGCCCTGTCGAATAAGACAACCTATGACTTGCAGTGATTTACGGTTCCGCATTTCACAACTTTAAACACTCAAGATCTATAAAAAAAAAACTGGATAGTATAGTCACCAGAGCTGATATCCCTAGAATTATATTTTTTGCATTTTTTTTTATTTTCTTTAGAAAAATTTCCAGTCAATATCAAAAACTGCTCACAGATCTGAAAATTATTAAATGTATAACAGATTAAGACAGCAGCACCTCGTTGAATTGCAAGATGACGGACATATGTGGGCTCCTGTTTTCTCTTGTAAGACAAAAGGGGGTATTGATATTTCTGCCCAGTCGATTGAAAATTCTCAAACGAACTTAGAATAAAAAAACTGCTGAAGGATCATATTGTTATATGTGCATACAATTTGAATATTGCAGGAAGCAATATTGCAGAATTTGAATCCTAAACATGATTGACAATGATTAAAATTAGAAAAAATAATAATTTGCAAATTCAGTCATTTTTTTTTAAATGTAATTATATAAGTCTTACAAACTCCCAATTGATGGACACTGACAGAGCCAGCAGGCGCAAGATGATTTCTCCAGCGTGAAAGCTCCTCTTGAAAAATTTCATTTTAAACATTATCTTGTATATTCTTTATTAGAATTAGTTTTATTTCTAATAGTTTCTCATTCTTCTTTTGGTGTACTTATATAGTAATTACCTGCGACGGGTGTCTGAGATTGCTGCCTTCAGACGCAATACGGGAACAGAATGTCATCTGCCATACCCTCCAAAAGGCGTTATTAAGACGCAAACACGTGCTTGGAAAGCATTCTTTCCATTTTGTACCCGTCCGTTGGAAAGGTGAACGCTCAAATGTTCCACACATCACAAAAAAGAAAACTAACATAAAAAAAAAATATATATATATATATATATATATATATATATATATATATATATGTAAATATATGTAAGAGATGGGGTAATAGTAATATGAAATAGTAATAGTAAGAAAAAATTACAGGTTTTCAAAGTTAAAGTTATAGTAAAAGAACCCTTTGTAATATATAATTTCTTTAATTATTTCAAGCCTTGACTGAAACAGGACAGGGATGGAGCGTTAGTTTGATTATACTGAAACACAGGAAAAGGTTTCAGTTGTAGTGTGATTAATTCATGCTAGATGCTGTCATGATCCAATGGGCACGGTGCACCAGGCACTGGTTTGAGATGATATTCAATTAGATACCCCCTGAGCTTGGTTGTAGATTCATTAATTAGGCTTGGTCAGTAAACATTGCAGTAGTTATTAGCCAGCTTACACATAATACGGAAAATTAATTGTCAGCTGAAGCTAGACATCAACTGATCATGTCTGATTACACTATATTGGACCACACATTCCTTTAACTTTATTTGTGTTTCGGGATTATTCAACCCTTACTCTTTTTCTTTTGAAACGGTGCTTAAAATGAAGTTGTTTATTTAACTTTCTGTTCAACATTTTGTAAAATGTATAATAAATAGTAAAAGATAGTGTCTTTAACTAGGTTGAATATCAACCTACCAGAACCGGGTTTATGCTGAGCTGATCATGATCAAGCTTTAAATAATCTTGAACTTAGCCAAATTGTGCGTAATAATTGCGACATAAACCTCATTTTTCTGAAGGATTTAAATATATCTATACTTTTAAGGACAACAGTAACAATTTATTACAATTTAGATAAACGAAGGCGTTAAAGTTTCACCTACAAGGAGGTGGGGTAATGTAGAGGGCAAGGTAAGCTTAACTTATATCACTATTTGGAAGTAAAGTTATAGTAATATTAATAAGGGCCAAGTAATAGTAGTAATAATAGATCTAGATGGGGAAAAATGTTGTAATAGATTAAGAATAATTGTAAAGATTAAAAAGTAATAAAACCCCTGTAATATATATAAATATATATAAATATAAATATATATATATATATATATATATATATATATATATATATATATATATATATATATATCGACCTATATACTGGAATCATGAAGCAAAGAAAACTTGACTAACCAAGACAGTTTTGCTTGCCTGTCGTATCTCCTGCATCTGCTAGTCCTTTTTCCGCAGCAAATTCATCCGTTATTTCACCAATGGTTTTTTTCTGATGCTTCAAGATATGCTGAAGTGGATAAAAAGTAAGACTTACATGTACCCTCAAAGGTGCAATCATACTTGGTGCGCAGTCCGTTAAAGCCAGTCTACCACCTACCGTTTCCGTAGCATATATCTGGTTTCTGCCTGACACTCCGAAAAAAAAATAAATGAATGGTAAGTGCCCCCGATAATGTAAAGTTCTTATTACTCCGCTGTGATGCACGTATTGACTAGATGTATGATCCATTGATGTCAGAAATGGGCCATGGACCGTGACGCTCAGGTGAATCTTACCCGCTAATTCAGGACACTGCACAGAAATGCGAGACATTGCATTTGTTTCGCCCAGGGCGCTCATAGAATTTGCCGCCGTCTAAACAACGTTTTAAAACTGGAACCATATGCATAAAATTTTCAATGTTCTTCGTTGTAAATGTTTTGTAGAAAGCATAATTATATTATATAAATTACTGAAAGGACATCTTTCGCCAAACATAGAAGGGAAATTACCTTCTTGCTAATGAAAACCAAAAGATCTCTTTGATTTATTTCAAATTGGAGGTTTATTATGCAGTTCATGAAAAAAAAGAATATCCATAACTGGAGGAAACACTATTATAATGAAGGTCACATATAATATGGAAACGTAATGTTTCACACGGTCTGTGATTAACTTAAAACTAGTCACGTATGGTATGACCTTTTTAAGTTAGTAGGATATTATTGAATTCAGACCACAATTATCTTGTATTTCTTTCTTATCCGTTATGTATACACCTAATAGAGCCCATTTATGGATGTGTAGCGGAAGGTTATATCATGAGCTATATATGCATAGCATTTTATTTTTGTTATAGAAAGTGAAATATTTGGATAAATTATAAAAAAAAGAAACCTGTTTAAATGTATTAACCTCAAAGTAAAAATAAAACTTTAATTGAAGACTACAACATATCAAAACAATTTTTTCCTGTGCTTCGCTCAGTTTCTCTTTAAAATTAGTGATTTGCTTCTTCATTTCGTGAAGTTTTATTTTAGATCTAATGATTATACAGTAGTTCCAGTTAATTGTGTCAACTTAGATGGCATATCGGTGTTGTCACTGAAACCTTCAAAAATACCGATAGCCAGTTATCATGTTTCGCGCGACTATGTTGAGTATAAGATGGAGGTATCTAAGACCTCTCGAAATGCACAATACGGCAACTGACTCTTGAGTACAGGGCATTAATGTACCCTGTGATATCGGGAAGGTAGGTGGCGCTACCTGTCTGCTGTACGAGAAAACTCTGCAAGATAAATGATGAACATATAACATTTTAGACAAATACATTGAACCACTCCGGGGATATGAGTGAATTTCACCTAAAGCAGTTACACCAATGGAAACTACGCAAGGACGAATGCAGATGGCGCAATCAGTCTTAAGGAATAATTAAGACAGATGAAGATGAAGATATCCAGGATCTATGGACAGCACAATTTCTTGCCAATACATTGAACCATCACGAAAACTAACAGATGGCAAACGCACGGTTGGACGCAAAGCGAAAATTATTATAGATGGCGCCACCGATCTCGAGTACGACATGGAGAAATCTCAGATCATGCATAATTTCAGCCCAATATATTGGACCACTCCGGAGATATGTGCGGTTACCACAAAGACATTCAGATTCATACTGCACGAAAAGGATTGGAGGTGGGGATACCGTTCTTTGTTGTGAACATGTTCAAATGTGAGATAATAAGCTGGGTTTAGGAAAGATCGATCCACTGGGGCTCAGAGGAGTAATCCGGAAACAAACACAGCAGCGGAGTCCGGCTCAATACATGGTATCTCCAAAACAGATACTATGACATTTTGAGCCTTTCCAATGACCTTGACCTTTGACCTTTGACCGATTTCAAAACCAGATTACATACGTCTAGGACATCTGATTTTCTATCAATGATATGACTTTCAGAGCAATTGCTCAAAATATGTGGCGTATAAAATGTGAAAATTAAAATCTTATATCAGTTAAAAGAAAAATCAAATTATTTTCCGAGAAAAACACTACGAGATTTGACAAGACTTGATATAGGGGCGGGTAAAATTAGATAAATGATGACAGAAGCAAATATATATATATATATATATATATATATATATATATATATATATATATATATATATATAACTTCAAATTGACATAACTTTAGAAGTTAGAAAATAATATAAGACCCAATTCATTTCGTAACAATGGTAACAGCAGATTAAGGGAGCTACACATCAGAGATGCCATGGGATGATGGGATTACGAATAACATGAGCTCCTTTTATGTCTACAATCAATCGTGACGAAGGCATGAAAATAAAAGGTTGTGCTTTTTAATGACATTGACCTTTGACATATGCTAAAAATAGAAATCTTAAGATATTATTAATGTATAATCTTAACATTAGACTACAAATGATCAACACAGAAGAATAGATGTCATCTCCCAACCCAAACTTAAAATCAGTCTCTATGCATGCAAACGAGTCATTTTATGTATCACGTACGAGTTGTCTATCATCCAGTGCCCCCTGCGAGCCATGTTGCATTCATATGGTCAGAAATTCAACAAACATGTAGAGAGACTTACCAGTTTTCTGAATATTTTTCTTTTTCACGTTCATGCTAGGTTTGTTAGAAAATATACTTAAAAACTTACAAATAGTTTATTTTTGTCTAGACACAACGTATAGTAATGACGATGTTACAAGAGCCTGATCTTATTACACTTAATTATTCTTTTATCTATCTTATGCTATCGAGGTGTGGGGTTCTGCAGAGGTGTCTGCACTATACTCCCACTATGCACACCACAGCAGAGAGCTGTAAGAATGACCACCTCATATTCATATAATTCACATACACATGATCTGTTTATTCCCTTAGGTAACTACTTCTAGAGAGTATCTACAACTATAGTGTTGGTTTATTTATGCATTAGGTTAGAAGAATGATTTTTTTTCCTTGTTCCAGTATGTAAAGCTGTAGCCTACAGTAAAACTTTACTATTTAAAGGGGGATTTGAAATAATATTACTAAAGATATTGATCCTTGTTGTGCAATATCGATATTTAAAGGGACATAATCAGGAGCAATATCATACTTCTCTTTCACACTATTAGTTCAGTTTTACTTAATACAAAAGTTTTCCTGCTCCAGCAAACCCAACCCGCCAAACGATCTCAGTACCTCAAATACGGCTGTTTAACACCTTGTTATTGCTCTGCTTGTTGGTAAATTTAATCCAGATATGTCTGTTTACTATTACAAAGCCGCCTTACAGATAGTCCTATTGTGAGCAGCAACACGCGATGTTTCAGCCAGCGGGAACATGTATTACATTTTTGGGCAAGTTAGTCAAGACATCTCCTAATAGACACGGGTTGTGGCCTGGCGATGCAGGCATTGTGTTTATGTTTACACCTGTGATCGCGCACGGTCCATTGTTTTAACACTCATGAACAGGTCTAAGCAAATTGTTTCAGGGCAATAATTTGTCAGATAAAAAAGAAGTTATTTTTTTTGTCAGTTCAATATGCTTCAAGCCACGCCTGAAAGAATATTTCCCCTCCATTTAAGAATCATATTAATAAAAGTTAAATTCTTTTTCATAATCAAATGTTTATTATTTTGTTTTCTCTTTATTGCGATAAGTGCGGGTTTTTTTCTTATTTCACAGTGACAACACCATATAACCTACCATATTAAATGTTGATATTGAGAAGATATATACTCATGAGTCAGTCCCCTTTGTCACAAGTGCAATTATATATATAAATATAATAAATATAAATATATATATATATATATATATATATATATATATATATATGTGTGTATGAACTGTGTCAAGTATAATGTATTTATTTTTGGGAGAATAAAATGAATTGAATTGAAATTGAATTTAATTAATTGAAACACATGAACAGTTGTCAGAAATGACGTGAATATAGAGCCTGAAAAATGCGGTTAAAGATGTAAAGGCACTCTTACAGCCGGGACGCTGGTCATAAATTCTCTAATGTCTGAGAACAGAAATGACGCTCCACTGAATTATCCATTATGATGCCGTTGTTATGAGTAACAGGTTTCCAGCGTATCGTAAACAAGGGGGTTTACACAGGGCCAAGAATGTTCTAACCAGTAAATGGGGACCTGGAGTATTGCTAGTTACCACAACTAAACTAAATTAGAACCACTATACCCTGCACTCACTGGTCGGAACAATTTTGGCTCTGTGCCAGCTCCCTGGTGATTATACGTACGTAACCCTGCAAATGAAAGCTGCATTGAGGTAGGGCTTATGGGATTGCGTTACCAGTATGTAAGGATATAATGACTAAATGTAGAATTATATATTTGTTTAATTAATATAAATTTTACTGATAAAGATCAATATCTACATCGAAAACTTTTCATTCATAACATAATATTATTTACGGTCAATACTTACGTAACCAGGTTTTGGGGCGCCGGTCCCATTCATACTACAACCAGCTTCTGTCCACAGTCGACGCAGGCACGCAGCCGTATGAGGACCAAGCGTCTCACGGCCCCCACAAGAATCTTCGTTCAAGAAAAAGATAATTTACAAGACAGATCAAACATTGCTTCGAAAAATTGAAAATTTGACCCTTATACCCTTAGTGAAAGTTTTAAATAGTTAATCAAAATACCGAATGCACATCTTTCCCAACCCTTCTTTGATATGAAAACATATTAGAAGAAGATTAACATTTACATAAACAATTATTTCATGCTGTTAGTTAGTTTTTGCTGAATACAAATGTTTCAGACCAACATCATGCGGCACACAGAATTACCGTATTTTCTTGATCAGACGCCCGGGCGTTTTTTTTTTCAGAGCCTGCTTTGACCCGGCGTCTAAACAATGCCGGCTAATATTTAAGGCCGGTGTTTATTAACAAAAAAAAACATCAGGCTCGTCAGACAAAACTTAAAAAAGAACAGGTCAAAACATAAACCCGCCGGTCACTACTTAGGGACACAATTGAAAACATACCCGGTACTACGATTGTGTTCACGAAATTTCGGGGGTGGGGGTGGGTAGTATATATAACGGCACTGGGTAATTTGTTTTCATGACACCTGCGTTCCGACTTTAAACTGATTTAACTTGACACGGCGCATTCAAGCGTGACATGTACTGCTGGGAATATTCCACTCGATGTATTTTGTTGTCGACAAGCGTAAATACTACTTTTAACTTTAAAGATTATATCAGAAGCGCTGGGGGCGCAATTGAAAGCGCTTCAAATATGAAAGCGAATAGCGTAATTTGGCTTGACAGTAGCTACAAATGGTACCGCTTGACACCATCATTTTGTAGCTTAATGCATTGCTGAACAAGAAATATTTGTCTAAATGTATTTGAACAGCTTTGTTCAGCCGTCCATGAGGTAGACTCCATACTAAGTTGCACCGTTTGTGTGAAGCGGTACTATTTTTATCTACCTTGACAGCAGTGATAGTGTTAGCCTTCTCACTGCTGACGTATATGTTTAGCGTTTATTAGGACCGGTTATTGGCTTTAATCATAATTAATGGACGAATCGGAAACATCATGTGTCCCTAATGGTAACAGGCATGACGTAAGAAAAAAAAAGATTTATAGAGGAATTAAACATATTGACATCATAAACACAAATCGAAATTTAAACAACAATCTCTGGTCAATTTGACCGGCAAATGAACCAGTTATAGTGACGGGATAAGACATCGGGTGGCAAACATGGACACTACTCAGACACCAGGCCTCTGAACAAGGCCGGCGTTTATTAAAGGCCGGCGTTTATTTATTTCTGAGTCATTACTTTCCCCGGAGACTAAATAAGGCAGGTGACTATTTAAGACCCGGCGTCTGATCAAGAGAATAAGGTACTCAGATCCATCTGTTATGTACGTTATTGTATTTCTGCCCCTGAGTCAAGACAGTCCACGTGTCATTTATCAAATGGTCCCATTCGCCTTTATATATATATATATATATATATATATATATATATATATATATATATATA
Source organism: Sipunculus nudus (assembly GCA_026874595.1). Taxonomy (NCBI): domain Eukaryota; kingdom Metazoa; phylum Annelida; class Sipuncula; order Golfingiida; family Sipunculidae; genus Sipunculus; species Sipunculus nudus. The sequence continues at coordinate 3,856,819 of CM049317.1, forward strand.
TTTATATATATATATATATATATATATATATATATGTAAAAAAGGTACAAATATAGAACCACAAGTTCCATTGCCCGATTTTCACTAAAATGACCCCTCCGTCTCTGTTAAGTTAAAAAAAAATATATGCTGTTTCAGAGAACACAATATTCCTATAATCCGATATTCTTACATAAATGTAATTCTTGCGAGTAAGTAAGAGTTACTTATTCCTCTTTAAACACATTGGCCACAAATCAGAAATCACTCTGCTCACCTTTGATGTATTATCACATTCAGCTTGCTTATATAGCACATGATTCACCTTCTTATTTTACTCAGATGTTCTCTGTTTCCTCCGCTGCACGGTACTCATCAGCCTTTGTCACGACTGAATTGTTACATTAAATCTCCATGTGATACTGGGAACTCACCTCCTTCTTTACCGAAACATTTTGTCATATACTCCTCCCCTCCATCTTCCTTTCCCCTCAGGGCTCGTTTCCGGATCTGCCTCATATCCCATTTGACGTCAATTATGTCCATATATCGCCATGGCCATGTACTTGGCTGTCGAAGAAATTATTGTTCAATCATTTTATTTTTGAAAAAAATTGGTTTATCTTCAATGCAAATATCGGTTTCTTTTCAATTATTACTCCTTATTTGGGTTAAAAATTAAATGACTGATGACCGCCCTAAAAATGAATAAATTCAATCAGATTGACACAATATTATTTTCCAGTTTTTTTAGTCATTGTTAACGTTTCCATGAAATTTCTAGTGGTCCGTTTGAAATATCTATATGTAAGTGTCTGTTTAAAATAAATAGTATTCAGTATGTGAAGAAGGGCATCAGGTAATAAAGTACACAATACGAGAAGATTTAAAGGGGGAAGGGGGGGGTATCAAGTAATCAAGAACAGAATTACCCCCTCCCTTATTAAGCTTTCGTTGTATTCATCATAATCTGACACCCCCTCCCTTATTAAGCTATCTCTTATTGTATACTTGATAACCTGATACTCCCTTCCCTTACTAAGCTTTTTCTTACTCTGTACTTGATTACCTGATACCCCTTCCCTTACTAAGCTTTCTCTTCCTGTGCACTTGATTACCTGATACACCTTCCCTTATTAAGCTTTCTCTTCCTGTGTACTTGATTACCTGATACCCCTTCAATTATTAAGCTTTCTCTTCCTGTGTACTTGATTACCTGATACCCCTTCCCTTATTAAGCTTTCTCTTCCTGTGTACTTGATTACCTGATACTCTTTCCCTTATTAAGCTTTCTCTTCCTGTGTACTTGATTATCTGATATCCCTTCCCTTATTAAGCTTTCTCTTCCTGTGTACTTGATTACCTGACACTCTTTCCCTTATTAAGCTTTCTCTTCCTGTGTACTTGATTACCTGATACCCCTTCCCTTATTAAGCTTTCTCTTCCTGTGTACTTGATTACCTGATACCCCTTCCCTTATTAAGCTTTCTCTTCCTGTGTACTTGATTACCTGATACTCTTTCCCTTATTAAGCTTTCTCTTCCTGTGTACTTGATTACCTGATACCCCTTCCCTTATTAAGCTTTCTCTTCCTGTGTACTTGATTACCTGATACCCCTTCCCTTATTAAGCTTTCTCTTTCTGTGTACTTGATTACCTGATACCCCTTCCATTATTAAGCTTTCTCTTCCTGTGTACTTGATTACCTGATACTCTTTCCCTTATTAAGCTTTCTCTTTCTGTGTACTTGATTACCTGATACCCCTTCCCTTATTAAGATTTCTCTTACTGTGTACTTGATTACCTGATACCCCTTCCCTTATTAAGCTTTCTCTTACTGTGTACTTGATCCCCTGATACCCTTTCCCTTATTAAGCTTTCTTTTACTGTGTACTTGATCACCTGATACCCCTTCCCTTATTAAGCTTTCTCTTCCTGTGTACTTGATTACCTGATACCCCTTCACTTATTAAGCTTTCTCTTACTGTGTACTTGATCCCCTGATACCCCTTCCCTTATTAAGCTTTCTCTTACTGTGTACTTGATCCCCTGATACCCCTTCCCTTATTAAGCTTTCTCTTACTGTGTACTTGATTACCTGATACCCCTTCCCTTATTAAGCTTTCTCTTACTGTGTACTTGATTACCTGATACCCCTTCCCTTATTAAGCTTTCTCTTCCTGTGTACTTGATTACCTGATACCCCTTCCCTTACTAAGCTTTCTCTTCCTGTGTACTTGATTACCTGATACCCCTTACCTTACTAAGCTTTCTCTTCCTGTGTACTTGATTACCTGATACCCCTTCCCTTACTAAGCTTTTTCTTACTCTGTACTTGATTACCTGATACCCCTTCCCTTACTAAGCTTTCTCTCCCTGTGCACTTGATTACCTGATACACCTTCCCTTATTAAGCTTTCTCTTCCTGTGTACTTGATTACCTGATACCCCTTCAATTATTAAGCTTTCTCTTCCTGTGTACTTGATTACCTGATACCCCTTCCCTTATTAAGCTTTCTCTTCTTGTGTACTTGATTACCTGATACCCCTTCCCTTATCAGGTTTCTCTTCCTGTGTACTTGATTACCTGATACTCTTTCCCTTATTAAGCTTTCTATTCCTGTGTACTTGATTACCTGATACTCTTTCCCTTATTAAGCTTTCTCTTCCTGTGTACTTGATTACCTGATACCCCTTCCCTTATTAAGCTTTCTCTTCCTGTGTACTTGATTACCTGATACCCCTTCCCTTATTAAGCTTTCTCTTCCTGTGTACTTGATGACCTGATACTCTTTCCCTTATTAAGCTTTCTCTTCCTGTGTACTTGATTACCTGATACCCCTTCCCTTATTAAGCTTTCTCTTCCTGTGTACTTGATTACCTGATACTCTTTCCCTTATTAAGCTTTCTCTTCCTGTGTACTTGATTACCTGATACCCCTTCCCTTATTAAGCTTTCTCTTCCTGTGTACTTGATTACCTGATACCCCTTCCCTTATTAAGCTTTCTCTTTCTGTGTACTTGATAACCTGATACCCCTTCCCTTATTAAGCTTTCTCTTCCTGTGTACTTGATTACCTGATACCCCTTCCCTTATTAAGCTTTCTCTTTCTGTGTACTTGATTACCTGATACCCCTTCCCTTATTTAGCTTTCTCTTACTGTGTACTTGATTACCTGATACCCCTTCCCTTATTAAGCTTTCTCTTACTGTGTACTTGATCCCCTGATACCCTTTCCCTTATTAAGCTTTCTTTTACTGCGTACTTGATTACCTGATACCCCTTCCCTTATTAAGCTTTCTCTTCCTGTGTACTTGATTACCTGATACCCCTTCCCTTATTAAGCTTTCTCTTTCTGTGTACTTGATCCCCTGATACCCCTTCCCTTATTAAGCTTTCGCTTACTGTGTACTTGATTACCTGATACCCCTTCCCTTATTAAGCTTTCTCTTACTCTGTACTTGATTACCTGATACCCCTTCCCTTATTAAGCTTTCTCTTCCTGTGTACTTGATTACCTGATACCCCTTCTCTTACTAAGCTTTCTCTGACTCTGTACTTGATTACCTGATACTCCTTCCCTTATTAAGCTTTCTCTTACTCTGTACTTGATTACCTGATACCCCTTCCCTTATTAAGCTTTCTCTGACTGTGTACTTGATTACCTGATACCCCTTCCCTTACTAAGCTTTCTCTGACTCTGTACTTGATTACCTGATACTCCTTCCCTTATTAAGCTTTCTCTTCCTGTGCACTTGATTACCTGATACACCTTCCCTTACTAAGCTTTCTCTTCCTGTGTACTTGATTACCTGATACCCCTTCAATTATTAAGCTTTCTCTTCGTGTGTACTTGATTACCTGATACCTCTCCCTTTGTAAGCTTTCTCTTCCTGTGTACTTGATTACCTGATACCCCTTCCCTTATTAAGCTTTCTCTTCCTGTGTACTTGATTACCTGATACTCTTTCCCTTATTAAGCTTTCTCTTCCTGTGTACTTGATTACCTGATACACCTTCCCTTATTAAGCTTTCTCTTCCTCTGTACTTGATTACCTGATACTCTTTCCCTTATTAAGCTTTCTCTTCCTGTGTACTTGATTACCTGATACCCCTTCCCTTATTAAGCTTTCTCTTCCTGTGTACTTGATTACATGATACCCATTCCCTTATTAAGCTTTCTCTTCCTGTGTACTTGATTACCTGATACTCTTTCCCTTTTTAAGCTTTCTCTTACTGTGCACTTGATTACCTGATACCCTTTCCCTTATTAAGCTTTTTCTTCCTGTGCACTTGATTACCTGATACCCTTTCCCTTATTAAGCTTTCTCTCCCTGTGTACTTGATCCCCTGATACCCCTTCCCTTATTAAGCCTTCTCTTACTGTGTACTTGATTACCTGATACCCCTTCCCTTATTTAGTTTTCTCTTCCTCTGTACTTGATTACCTGATACCCCTTCCCTTATTAAGCTTTCTCTTCCTGTGTACTTGATTACATGATACCCATTCCCTTATTAAGCTTTCTATTCCTGTGTACTTGATTACCTGATACTCTTTCCCTTATTAAGCTTTCTCTTCCTGTGTACTTGATTACCTGATACCCCTTCCCTTATTAAGCTTTCTCTTCCTGTGTACTTGATTACCTGATACCCCTTCCCTTATTAAGCTTTCTCTTCCTGTGTACTTGATGACCTGATACTCTTTCCCTTATTAAGCTTTCTCTTCCTGTGTACTTGATTACCTGATACCCCTTCCCTTATTAAGCTTTCTCTTCCTGTGTACTTGATTACCTGATACCCCTTCCCTTATTAAGCTTTCTCTTTCTGTGTACTTGATTACCTGATACCCCTTCCATTATTAAGCTTTCTCTTCCTGTGTACTTGATTACCTGATACTCTTTCCCTTATTAAGCTTTCTCTTTCTGTGTACTTGATTACCTGATACCCCTTCCCTTATTAAGATTTCTCTTACTGTGTACTTGATTACCTGATACCCCTTCCCTTATTAAGCTTTCTCTTACTGTGTACTTGATCCCCTGATACCCTTTCCCTTATTAAGCTTTCTTTTACTGTGTACTTGATCACCTGATACCCCTTCCCTTATTAAGCTTTCTCTTCCTGTGTACTTGATTACCTGATACCCCTTCACTTATTAAGCTTTCTCTTACTGTGTACTTGATCCCCTGATACCCCTTCCCTTATTAAGCTTTCTCTTACTGTGTACTTGATCCCCTGATACCCCTTCCCTTATTAAGCTTTCTCTTACTGTGTACTTGATTACCTGATACCCCTTCCCTTATTAAGCTTTCTCTTACTGTGTACTTGATTACCTGATACCCCTTCCCTTATTAAGCTTTCTCTTCCTGTGTACTTGATTACCTGATACCCCTTCCCTTACTAAGCTTTCTCTTCCTGTGTACTTGATTACCTGATACCCCTTACCTTACTAAGCTTTCTCTTCCTGTGTACTTGATTACCTGATACCCCTTCCCTTACTAAGCTTTTTCTTACTCTGTACTTGATTACCTGATACCCCTTCCCTTACTAAGCTTTCTCTCCCTGTGCACTTGATTACCTGATACACCTTCCCTTATTAAGCTTTCTCTTCCTGTGTACTTGATTACCTGATACCCCTTCAATTATTAAGCTTTCTCTTCCTGTGTACTTGATTACCTGATACCCCTTCCCTTATTAAGCTTTCTCTTCTTGTGTACTTGATTACCTGATACCCCTTCCCTTATCAGGTTTCTCTTCCTGTGTACTTGATTACCTGATACTCTTTCCCTTATTAAGCTTTCTATTCCTGTGTACTTGATTACCTGATACTCTTTCCCTTATTAAGCTTTCTCTTCCTGTGTACTTGATTACCTGATACCCCTTCCCTTATTAAGCTTTCTCTTCCTGTGTACTTGATTACCTGATACCCCTTCCCTTATTAAGCTTTCTCTTCCTGTGTACTTGATGACCTGATACTCTTTCCCTTATTAAGCTTTCTCTTCCTGTGTACTTGATTACCTGATACCCCTTCCCTTATTAAGCTTTCTCTTCCTGTGTACTTGATTACCTGATACTCTTTCCCTTATTAAGCTTTCTCTTCCTGTGTACTTGATTACCTGATACCCCTTCCCTTATTAAGCTTTCTCTTCCTGTGTACTTGATTACCTGATACCCCTTCCCTTATTAAGCTTTCTCTTTCTGTGTACTTGATTACCTGATACCCCTTCCCTTATTAAGCTTTCTCTTCCTGTGTACTTGATTACCTGATACCCCTTCCCTTATTAAGCTTTCTCTTTCTGTGTACTTGATTACCTGATACCCCTTCCCTTATTTAGCTTTCTCTTACTGTGTACTTGATTACCTGATACCCCTTCCCTTATTAAGCTTTCTCTTACTGTGTACTTGATCCCCTGATACCCTTTCCCTTATTAAGCTTTCTTTTACTGCGTACTTGATTACCTGATACCCCTTCCCTTATTAAGCTTTCTCTTCCTGTGCACTTGATTACCTGATACCCCTTCCCTTATTAAGCTTTCTCTTTCTGTGTACTTGATCCCCTGATACCCCTTCCCTTATTAAGCTTTCGCTTACTGTGTACTTGATTACCTGATACCCCTTCCCTTATTAAGCTTTCTCTTACTCTGTACTTGATTACCTGATACCCCTTCCCTTATTAAGCTTTCTCTTCCTGTGTACTTGATTACCTGATACCCCTTCTCTTACTAAGCTTTCTCTGACTCTGTACTTGATTACCTGATACTCCTTCCCTTATTAAGCTTTCTCTTACTCTGTACTTGATTACCTGATACCCCTTCCCTTATTAAGCTTTCTCTGACTGTGTACTTGATTACCTGATACCCCTTCCCTTACTAAGCTTTCTCTGACTCTGTACTTGATTACCTGATACTCCTTCCCTTATTAAGCTTTCTCTTCCTGTGCACTTGATTACCTGATACACCTTCCCTTACTAAGCTTTCTCTTCCTGTGTACTTGATTACCTGATACCCCTTCAATTATTAAGCTTTCTCTTCGTGTGTACTTGATTACCTGATACCTCTCCCTTTGTAAGCTTTCTCTTCCTGTGTACTTGATTACCTGATACCCCTTCCCTTATTAAGCTTTCTCTTCCTGTGTACTTGATTACCTGATACTCTTTCCCTTATTAAGCTTTCTCTTCCTGTGTACTTGATTACCTGATACACCTTCCCTTATTAAGCTTTCTCTTCCTCTGTACTTGATTACCTGATACTCTTTCCCTTATTAAGCTTTCTCTTCCTGTGTACTTGATTACCTGATACCCCTTCCCTTATTAAGCTTTCTCTTCCTGTGTACTTGATTACATGATACCCATTCCCTTATTAAGCTTTCTCTTCCTGTGTACTTGATTACCTGATACTCTTTCCCTTATTAAGCTTTCTCTTACTGTGCACTTGATTACCTGATACCCTTTCCCTTATTAAGCTTTTTCTTCCTGTGCACTTGATTACCTGATACCCTTTCCCTTATTAAGCTTTCTCTCCCTGTGTACTTGATCCCCTGATACCCCTTCCCTTATTAAGCCTTCTCTTACTGTGTACTTGATTACCTGATACCCCTTCCCTTATTTAGTTTTCTCTTCCTCTGTACTTGATTACCTGATACCCCTTCCCTTATTAAGCTTTCTCTTCCTGTGTACTTGATTACATGATACCCATTCCCTTATTAAGCTTTCTATTCCTGTGTACTTGATTACCTGATACTCTTTCCCTTATTAAGCTTTCTCTTCCTGTGTACTTGATTACCTGATACCCCTTCCCTTATTAAGCTTTCTCTTCCTGTGTACTTGATTACCTGATACCCCTTCCCTTATTAAGCTTTCTCTTCCTGTGTACTTGATGACCTGATACTCTTTCCCTTATTAAGCTTTCTCTTCCTGTGTACTTGATTACCTGATACCCCTTCCCTTATTAAGCTTTCTCTTCCTGTGTACTTGATTACCTGATACTCTTTCCCTTATTAAGCTTTCTCTTCCTGTGTACTTGATTACCTGATACCCCTTCCCTTATTAAGCTTTCTCTTCCTGTGTACTTGATTACCTGATACCCCTTCCCTTATTAAGCTTTCTCTTTCTGTGTACTTGATTACCTGATACCCCTTCCCTTATTAAGCTTTCTCTTCCTGTGTACTTGATTACCTGATACCCCTTCCCTTATTAAGCTTTCTCTTTCTGTGTACTTGATTACCTGATACCCCTTCCCTTATTTAGCTTTCTCTTACTGTGTACTTGATTACCTGATACCCCTTCCCTTATTAAGCTTTCTCTTACTGTGTACTTGATCCCCTGATACCCTTTCCCTTATTAAGCTTTCTTTTACTGCGTACTTGATTACCTGATACCCCTTCCCTTATTAAGCTTTCTCTTCCTGTGTACTTGATTACCTGATACCCCTTCCCTTATTAAGCTTTCTCTTTCTGTGTACTTGATCCCCTGATACCCCTTCCCTTATTAAGCTTTCGCTTACTGTGTACTTGATTACCTGATACCCCTTCCCTTATTAAGCTTTCTCTTACTCTGTACTTGATTACCTGATACCCCTTCCCTTATTAAGCTTTCTCTTCCTGTGTACTTGATTACCTGATACCCCTTCCCTTACTAAGCTTTCTCTGACTCTGTACTTGATTACCTGATACTCCTTCCCTTATTAAGCTTTCTCTTACTCTGTACTTGATTACCTGATACCCCTTCCCTTATTAAGCTTTCTCTGACTGTGTACTTGATTACCTGATACCCCTTCCCTTACTAAGCTTTCTCTGACTCTGTACTTGATTACCTGATACTCCTTCCCTTATTAAGCTTTCTCTTCCTGTGCACTTGATTACCTGATACACCTTCCCTTACTAAGCTTTCTCTTCCTGTGTACTTGATTACCTGATACCCCTTCAATTATTAAGCTTTCTCTTCGTGTGTACTTGATTACCTGATACCTCTCCCTTTGTAAGCTTTCTCTTCCTGTGTACTTGATTACCTGATACCCCTTCCCTTATTAAGCTTTCTCTTCCTGTGTACTTGATTACCTGATACTCTTTCCCTTATTAAGCTTTCTCTTCCTGTGTACTTGATTACCTGATACCCCTTCCCTTATTAAGCTTTCTCTTCCTCTGTACTTGATTACCTGATACTCTTTCCCTTATTAAGCTTTCTCTTCCTGTGTACTTGATTACCTGATACCCCTTCCCTAATTAAGCTTTCTCTTCCTGTGCACATGATTACCTGATACCCTTTCCCTTATTAAGCTTTCTTTTACTGTGTACTTGATTACCTGATACTCTTTCCCTTATTAAGCTTTCTCTTCCTGTGTACTTGATTACCTGATACACCTTCCCTTATTAAGCTTTTTCTTCCTGTGCACTTGATTACCTGATACCCTTTCCCTTATTAAGCTTTCTCTCCCTGTGTACTTGATCCCCTGATACCCCTTCCCTTATTAAGCCTTCTCTTACTGTGTACTTGATTACCTGATACCCCTTCCCTTATTTAGTTTTCTCTTCCTCTGTACTTGATTACCTGATACACCTTCCCTTATTAAGCTTTCTCTTCCTGTGTACTTGATTACCTGATACCCCTTCCCTTATTTAGCTTTCTCTTCCTCTGTACTTGATTACCTGATACCCCTTCCCTTATTTAGCTTTCTCTTCCTGTGTACTTGATTACCTGATACCCCTTCCCTTATTAAGCTTTCTCTTCCTCTGTCCTTGATTACCTGATACCCGTTCCCTTATTAAGCTTTCTCTTCCTGTGTACTTGATTACCTGATACTCTTTCCCTCATTAAGCTTTCTCTTCCTGTGTACATGATTACCTGATACCCCTTCCCTTATTAAGCTTTCTCTTCCTGTGTACTTGATTACCTGATACCTCTTCACTTATTAAGCTTTCTCTTACTGTGTACTTGATCCCCTGATACCCCTTCCCTTATTAAGCTTTCTCTTACTGTGTACTTGATCCCCTGATACCCCTTCCCTTATTAAGCTTTCTCTTACTGTGTACTTGATTACCTGATACCCCTTCCCTTATTAAGCTTTCTCTTACTGTGTACTTGATTACCTGATACCCCTTCCCTTATTAAGCTTTCTCTTCCTGTGTACTTGATTACCTGATACCCCTTCCCTTACTAAGCTTTCTCTTCCTGTGTACTTGATTACCTGATACCCCTTCCCTTATTAAGCTTTCGCTTACTGTGTACTTGATTACCTGATACCCCTTCCCTTACTAAGCTTTTTCTTACTCTGTACTTGATTACCTGATACCCCTTCCCTTACTAAGCTTTCTCTTCCTGTGTACTTGATTACCTGATACCCCTTCCCTTATTAAGCTTTCTCTTCCTGTGTACTTGATTACCTGATACCCCTTCCCTTATTAAGCTTTCTCTTACTGTGTACTTGATCCCCTGATACCCTTTCCCTTATTAAGCTTTCTTTTACTGTGTACTTGATTACCTGATACCCCTTCCCTTATTAAGCTTTCTCTTCCTGTGTACTTGATTACCTGATACCCCTTCCCTTATTAAGCTTTCTCTTACTGTGTACTTGATCCCCTGATACCCCTTCCCTTATTAAGCTTTTGCTTACTGTGTACTTGATTACCTGATACCCCTTCCCTTATTAAGCTTTCTCTTACTGTGTACTTGATCCCCTGATACCCCTTCCCTTATTAAGCTTTCGCTTACTGTGTACTTGATCCCCTGATACCCCTTCCCTTATTAAGCTTTCGCTTACTGTGTACTTGATTACCTGATACCCCTTCCCTTATTAAGCTTTCTCTTACTGTGTACTTGATCCCTTGATACCCCTTCCCTTATTAAGCTTTCGCTTACTGTGTACTTGATTACCTGATACCCCTTCCCTTATTAAGCTTTCTCTTACTCTGTACTTGATTACCTGATACCCCTTCCCTTATTAAGCTTTCTCTTCCTGTGTACTTGATTACCTGATACCCCTTCCCTTACTAAGCTTTCTCTGACTCTGTACTTGATTACCTGATACCCCTTCCCTTACTAAGCTTTCTCTGACTCTGTACTTGATTACCTGATACTCTTTCCCTTATTAAGCTTTCTCTTACTGTGCACTTGATTACCTGATACCCTTTCCCTTATTAAGCTTTTTCTTCCTGTGCACTTGATTACCTGATACCCTTTCCCTTATTAAGCTTTCTCTCCCTGTGTACTTGATCCCCTGATACCCCTTCCCTTATTAAGCCTTCTCTTACTGTGTACTTGATTACCTGATACCCCTTCCCTTATTTAGTTTTCTCTTCCTCTGTACTTGATTACCTGAAACACCTTCCCTTATTAAGCTTTCTCTTCCTGTGTACTTGATTACCTGATACCCCTTCCCTTATTTAGCTTTCTCTTCCTCTGTACTTGATTACCTGATACCCCTTCCCTTATTTAGCTTTCTCTTCCTGTGTACTTGATTACCTGATACCCCTTCCCTTATTAAGCTTTCTCTTCCTCTGTCCTTGATTACCTGATACCCGTTCCCTTATTAAGCTTTCTCTTCCTGTGTACTTGATTACCTGATACTCTTTCCCTCATTAAGCTTTCTCTTCCTGTGTACATGATTACCTGATACCCCTTTCCTTATTAAGCTTTCTCTTCCTGTGTACTTGATTACCTGATACCCCTTCACTTATTAAGCTTTCTCTTACTGTGTACTTGATCCCCTGATACCCCTTCCCTTATTAAGCTTTCTCTTACTGTGTACTTGATCCCCTGATACCCCTTCCCTTATTAAGCTTTCTCTTACTGTGTACTTGATTACCTGATACCCCTTCCCTTATTAAGCTTTCTCTTACTGTGTACTTGATTACCTGATACCCCTTCCCTTATTAAGCTTTCTCTTCCTGTGTACTTGATTACCTGATACCCCTTCCCTTACTAAGCTTTCTCTTCCTGTGTACTTGATTACCTGATACCCCTTCCCTTATTAAGCTTTCGCTTACTGTGTACTTGATTACCTGATACCCCTTCCCTTACTAAGCTTTTTCTTACTCTGTACTTGATTACCTGATACCCCTTCCCTTACTAAGCTTTCTCTTCCTGTGTACTTGATTACCTGATACCCCTTCCCTTATTAAGCTTTCTCTTCCTGTGTACTTGATTACCTGATACCCCTTCCCTTATTAAGCTTTCGTTTACTGTGTACTTGATCCCCTGATACCCTTTCCCTTATTAAGCTTTCTTTTACTGTGTACTTGATTACCTGATACCCCTTCCCTTATTAAGCTTTCTCTTCCTGTGTACTTGATTACCTGATACCCCTTCCCTTATTAAGCTTTCTCTTACTGTGTACTTGATCCCCTGATACCCCTTCCCTTATTAAGCTTTCGCTTACTGTGTACTTGATTACCTGATACCCCTTCCCTTATTAAGCTTTCTCTTACTGTGTACTTGATCCCCTGATACCCCTTCCCTTATTAAGCTTTCGCTTACTGTGTACTTGATTACCTGATACCCCTTCCCTTATTAAGCTTTCTCTTACTCTGTACTTGATTACCTGATACCCCTTCCCTTATTAAGCTTTCTCTTCCTGTGTACTTGATTACCTGATACCCCTTCCCTTACTAAGCTTTCTCTGACTCTGTACTTGATTACCTGATACTCCTTCCCTTATTAAGCTTTCTCTTACTCTGTACTTGATTACCTGATACCCCTTCCCTTATTAAGCTTTCTCTGCTGTGTACTTGATTACCTGATACCCCTTCCCTTACTAAGCTTTCTCTGACTCTGTACTTGATTACCTGATACTCCTTCCCTTATTAAGCTTTCTCTTCCTGTGCACTTGATTACCTGATACACCTTCCCTTATTAAGCTTTCTCTTCCTGTGTACTTGATTACCTGATACCCCTTCAATTATTAAGCTTTCTCTTCCTGTGTACTTGATTACCTGATACCCCTTCCCTTTGTAAGCTTTCTCTTCCTGTGTACTTGATTACCTGATACCCCTTCCCTTATTAAGCTTTCTCTTCCTGTGTACTTGATTACCTGATACTCTTTCCCTTATTAAGCTTTCTCTTCCTGTGTACTTGATTACCTGATACCCCTTCCCTTATTAAGCTTTCTCTTCCTCTGTACTTGATTACCTGATACTCTTTCCCTTATTAAGCTTTCTCTTCCTGTGTACTTGATTACCTGATACCCCTTCCCTTATTAAGCTTTCTCTTCCTGTGCACATGATTACCTGATACCCTTTCCCTTATTAAGCTTTCTTTTACTGTGTACTTGATTACCTGATACTCTTTCCCTTATTAAGCTTTCTCTTCCTGTGTACTTGATTACCTGATACACCTTCCCTTATTAAGCTTTCTCTTCCTGTGTACTTGATTACCTGATACTCTTTCCCTTATTAAGCTTTCTCTTCCTGTGTACTTGATTACCTGATACCCCTTCCCTTATTAAGCTTTCTCTTCCTGTGTACTTGATTACCTGATACCCATTCCCTTATTAAGCTTTCTCTTCCTGTGTACTTGATTACCTGATACTCTTTCCCTTATTAAGCTTTCTCTTACTGTGCACTTGATTACCTGATACCCTTTCCCTTATTAAGCTTTTTCTTCCTGTGCACTTGATTACCTGATACCCTTTCCCTTATTAAGCTTTCTCTCCCTGTGTACTTGATCCCCTGATACCCCTTCCCTTATTAAGCCTTCTCTTACTGTGTACTTGATTACCTGATACCCCTTCCCTTATTTAGTTTTCTCTTCCTCTGTACTTGATTACCTGATACACCTTCCCTTATTAAGCTTTCTCTTCCTGTGTACTTGATTACCTGATACCCCTTCCCTTATTTAGCTTTCTCTTCCTCTGTACTTGATTACCTGATACCCCTTCCCTTATTTAGCTTTCTCTTCCTGTGTACTTGATTACCTGATACCCCTTCCCTTATTAAGCTTTCTCTTCCTCTCTCCTTGATTACCTGATACCCGTTCCCTTATTAAGCTTTCTCTTCCTGTGTACTTGATTACCTGATACTCTTTCCCTCATTAAGCTTTCTCTTCCTGTGTACTTGATTACCTGATACCCCTTCCCTTATTAAGCTTTCTCTTCCTGTGTACTTGATTACCTGATACCCCTTCCCTTATTAAGCTTTCTCTTCCTCTGTACTTGATTACCTGATACCCCTTCCCTTATTTAGCTTTCTCTTCCTCTGTACTTGATTACCTGATACCCCTTCCCTTATTAAGCTTTCTCTTCCTCTGTACTTGATTACCTGATACTCTTTCCCTCATTAAGCTTTCTCTTCCTGTGTACTTGATTACCTGATACCCCTTCCCTTATTAAGCTTTTTCTTCCTGTGTACTTGATTACCTGATACTCTTTCCCTTATTAAGCTTTCTCTTACTGTGTACTTGATTACCTGATACTCTTTCCCTCATTAAGCTTTCTCTTCCTGTTTACTTGATTACCTGATACCCCTCCCTTATTAAGCTTTCTCTTCCTGTGTACTTGATTACCTGATACCCCTTCCCTTATTAAGCTTTCTCTTCTTGTGTACTTGATTACCTGATACTCTTTCCCTCATTAAGCTTTCTCTTCCTGTGTACTTGATCCCCTGATACCCCTTCCGTTATTAAGCTTTCTCTTACTGGGAACTTGATCCCCTGATACCCCTTCCGTTATTAAGCTTTCTCCTACTGGGTACTTGATTACCTGATACCCTTTCCCTTATTAAGCTTTCTCTTCCTGTGTACTTGATCCCCTGATACCCCTTCCGTTATTAAGCTTTCTCTTACTGGGTACTTGATTACCTGATACCCCTTCCCTTATTAAGCTTTCTCTTTCTGTGTACTTGATTACCTGATACTCTTTCCCTTATTAAGCTTTCTCTTCCTGTGTACTTGATCCCCTGATACCCCTTCCGTTATTAAGCTTTCTCTTACTGTGTACTTGATTACCTGATACCCCTTCCCTTATTAAGCTTTCTCTTACTGTGTACTTGATCCCATGATACCCCTTCCCTTATTAAGCTTTCTCTTACTGTGTACTTGATTACCTGATACCCCTCCCCTTTTAAGCTTTCTCTTTCTGTGTACTTGATCCCCTGATACCCCTTCCCTTATTAAGCTTTCTCTTACTGTGTACTTGATTACCTGATACCTCTTCCCTTATTAAGCTTTCTCTTACTGTGTACTTGATCCCCTGATACCCTTTCCCTTATTAAGCTTTCTCTTACTGTGTACTTGATAACCTGATACCCCTTCCCTTATTAAGCTTTCTCTTACTGTGTACTTGATCCCCTGATACCGCTTCCCCTATTAAGCTTTCTCTTACTGTGTACTTGATTACCTGATACCCCTTCCCTTATTAAGCTTTCTCTTACTGTGTACTTGATCCCCTGATACCCCTTCTCTTATTAAGCTTTCTCTTACTGTGTACTTGATAACCTGATACCCCTTCCCTTATTAAGCTTTCTCTTACTGTGTACTTTATCCCCTGATACCCCTTCCCTTATTAAGCTTTCTCGTACTGTGTACTTGATTACCTGATACCCCTTCGTATTCAGCTTCTTCTTATTGTGTACTTAATTACCTGATACCCCTTCCCTTATAAAGCGTTCTCTTACTATGCACTTGATTACCTGATACTCCTCCCCTTTTAAGCTTTCTCTTTCTGTGTACTTGATCCCCTGATACCCCTTCCCTTATTAAGCTTTCTCTTACTGTGTACTTGATTACCTGATACCCCTTCCCCTATTAAGCTTTCTCTTACTGTGTACTTGATCCCCTGATACCCCTTCCCTTATTAAGCTTTCTCTTACTGTGTACCTGATAACCTGATACCCCTTCCCTTATTAAGCTTTCTCTTACTGTGTACTTTATCCCCTGATACCCCTTCCCTTATTAAGCTTTCTCTTTCTAAGTACTTGATTACCTGATACCCCTTCCCTTATTAAGCTTTCTCTTACTGTGAACTTGATCCCCTGATACCCCTTCCCTTATTAAGCTTTCTCTTACAGTGTACTTGATTACCTGATACCCCTTCCCTTCTCAAGCTTTCTCTTACTGTGTACTTGATCCCCTGATACCCCTTCCCTTTTTAAGCTTTCTCTTACTGTGCATTTGATTACCTGATACACCTTCGTATTCAGCTTTTTCTTATTGTGTACTTAATTACCTGATACCCCTTCCCTTATTAAGCGTTCTCTTACTTTGCACTTGATTACCTGATACCCTTCCCTTATTAAGCTTTCTCTTCTTGTGTGCTTGATTACCTGATACTCTTTCCCTTATAAGGCTTTCTCTTCCTGTGTATTTGATCCCCTGATACCCCTTCCCTTATTAAGCTTTCTCTTACTGTGCACTTGATTACCTGATACCCCTTCCCTTATTAAGCTTTCTCTAACTGTGTACTTGATCCCCTGATACCCCTTCCCTTATTAAGCTTTCTCTTACTGTGTACTTGATCCCCTGATACCCCTTCCCTTTTTAATCTTTCTCTTACTGTGCCTTTGATTACCTGATACCCCTTCGTATTCAGCTTTTTCTTATTGTGTACTTAATTACCTGATATCCCTTCCCTTATTAAGCGTTCTCTTACTTTGCACTTGATTACCTGATACCCTTCCCTTATTAAGCTTTCTCTTCTTGTGTACTTGATTACCTGATACTCTTTCCCTTATAAGGCTTTCTCTTCCTGTGTATTTCATCCCCTGATACCCCTTCCCTTATAAAGCTTTCTCTTACTGTGTACTTAATTACCTGATACCCCTTCCCTTATTCAGCGTTCTCTTACTTTGCACTTGATTACCTAATACCCTTCAATTATTAAGCTTTCTCTTCTTGTGTGCTTGATTACCTGATACTCTTTCCCTTATTAAGCTTTCTCTTCCTGTGTACTTGATCCCCTGATACCCCTTCCCTTATTAAGCCTTCTCTTACTGTGTACTTGATTACCTGATACCCCTTCCCTTATTTAGTTTTCTCTTCCTCTGTACTTGATTACCTGATACACCTTCCCTTATTAAGCTTTCTCTTCCTGTGTACTTGATTACCTGATACCCCTTCCCTTATTTAGCTTTCTCTTCCTCTGTACTTGATTACCTGATACCCCTTCCCTTATTTAGCTTTCTCTTCCTGTGTACTTGATTACCTGATACCCCTTCCCTTATTAAGCTTTCTCTTCCTCTCTCCTTGATTACCTGATACCCGTTCCCTTATTAAGCTTTCTCTTCCTGTGTACTTGATTACCTGATACTCTTTCCCTCATTAAGCTTTCTCTTCCTGTGTACTTGATTACCTGATACCCCTTCCCTTATTAAGCTTTCTCTTCCTGTGTACTTGATTACCTGATACCCCTTCCCTTATTAAGCTTTCTCTTCCTCTGTACTTGATTACCTGATACCCCTTCCCTTATTTAGCTTTCTCTTCCTCTGTACTTGATTACCTGATACCCCTTCCCTTATTAAGCTTTCTCTTCCTCTGTACTTGATTACCTGATACTCTTTCCCTCATTAAGCTTTCTCTTCCTGTGTACTTGATTACCTGATACCCCTTCCCTTATTAAGCTTTTTCTTCCTGTGTACTTGATTACCTGATACTCTTTCCCTTATTAAGCTTTCTCTTACTGTGTACTTGATTACCTGATACTCTTTCCCTCATTAAGCTTTCTCTTCCTGTTTACTTGATTACCTGATACCCCTCCCTTATTAAGCTTTCTCTTCCTGTGTACTTGATTACCTGATACCCCTTCCCTTATTAAGCTTTCTCTTCTTGTGTACTTGATTACCTGATACTCTTTCCCTCATTAAGCTTTCTCTTCCTGTGTACTTGATCCCCTGATACCCCTTCCGTTATTAAGCTTTCTCTTACTGGGAACTTGATCCCCTGATACCCCTTCCGTTATTAAGCTTTCTCCTACTGGGTACTTGATTACCTGATACCCTTTCCCTTATTAAGCTTTCTCTTCCTGTGTACTTGATCCCCTGATACCCCTTCCGTTATTAAGCTTTCTCTTACTGGGTACTTGATTACCTGATACCCCTTCCCTTATTAAGCTTTCTCTTTCTGTGTACTTGATTACCTGATACTCTTTCCCTTATTAAGCTTTCTCTTCCTGTGTACTTGATCCCCTGATACCCCTTCCGTTATTAAGCTTTCTCTTACTGTGTACTTGATTACCTGATACCCCTTCCCTTATTAAGCTTTCTCTTACTGTGTACTTGATCCCATGATACCCCTTCCCTTATTAAGCTTTCTCTTACTGTGTACTTGATTACCTGATACCCCTCCCCTTTTAAGCTTTCTCTTTCTGTGTACTTGATCCCCTGATACCCCTTCCCTTATTAAGCTTTCTCTTACTGTGTACTTGATTACCTGATACCTCTTCCCTTATTAAGCTTTCTCTTACTGTGTACTTGATCCCCTGATACCCTTTCCCTTATTAAGCTTTCTCTTACTGTGTACTTGATAACCTGATACCCCTTCCCTTATTAAGCTTTCTCTTACTGTGTACTTGATCCCCTGATACCGCTTCCCCTATTAAGCTTTCTCTTACTGTGTACTTGATTACCTGATACCCCTTCCCTTATTAAGCTTTCTCTTACTGTGTACTTGATCCCCTGATACCCCTTCTCTTATTAAGCTTTCTCTTACTGTGTACTTGATAACCTGATACCCCTTCCCTTATTAAGCTTTCTCTTACTGTGTACTTTATCCCCTGATACCCCTTCCCTTATTAAGCTTTCTCGTACTGTGTACTTGATTACCTGATACCCCTTCGTATTCAGCTTCTTCTTATTGTGTACTTAATTACCTGATACCCCTTCCCTTATAAAGCGTTCTCTTACTATGCACTTGATTACCTGATACTCCTCCCCTTTTAAGCTTTCTCTTTCTGTGTACTTGATCCCCTGATACCCCTTCCCTTATTAAGCTTTCTCTTACTGTGTACTTGATTACCTGATACCCCTTCCCCTATTAAGCTTTCTCTTACTGTGTACTTGATCCCCTGATACCCCTTCCCTTATTAAGCTTTCTCTTACTGTGTACCTGATAACCTGATACCCCTTCCCTTATTAAGCTTTCTCTTACTGTGTACTTTATCCCCTGATACCCCTTCCCTTATTAAGCTTTCTCTTTCTAAGTACTTGATTACCTGATACCCCTTCCCTTATTAAGCTTTCTCTTACTGTGAACTTGATCCCCTGATACCCCTTCCCTTATTAAGCTTTCTCTTACAGTGTACTTGATTACCTGATACCCCTTCCCTTCTCAAGCTTTCTCTTACTGTGTACTTGATCCCCTGATACCCCTTCCCTTTTTAAGCTTTCTCTTACTGTGCATTTGATTACCTGATACACCTTCGTATTCAGCTTTTTCTTATTGTGTACTTAATTACCTGATACCCCTTCCCTTATTAAGCGTTCTCTTACTTTGCACTTGATTACCTGATACCCTTCCCTTATTAAGCTTTCTCTTCTTGTGTGCTTGATTACCTGATACTCTTTCCCTTATAAGGCTTTCTCTTCCTGTGTATTTGATCCCCTGATACCCCTTCCCTTATTAAGCTTTCTCTTACTGTGCACTTGATTACCTGATACCCCTTCCCTTATTAAGCTTTCTCTAACTGTGTACTTGATCCCCTGATACCCCTTCCCTTATTAAGCTTTCTCTTACTGTGTACTTGATCCCCTGATACCCCTTCCCTTTTTAATCTTTCTCTTACTGTGCCTTTGATTACCTGATACCCCTTCGTATTCAGCTTTTTCTTATTGTGTACTTAATTACCTGATATCCCTTCCCTTATTAAGCGTTCTCTTACTTTGCACTTGATTACCTGATACCCTTCCCTTATTAAGCTTTCTCTTCTTGTGTACTTGATTACCTGATACTCTTTCCCTTATAAGGCTTTCTCTTCCTGTGTATTTCATCCCCTGATACCCCTTCCCTTATAAAGCTTTCTCTTACTGTGTACTTAATTACCTGATACCCCTTCCCTTATTCAGCGTTCTCTTACTTTGCACTTGATTACCTAATACCCTTCAATTATTAAGCTTTCTCTTCTTGTGTGCTTGATTACCTGATACTCTTTCCCTTATTAAGCTTTCTCTTCCTGTGTACTTGATCCCCTGATACCCCTTCCGTTATTAAGCTTTCTCTTACTGTGTACTTGATTACCTGATACCCCTTCCCTTATTAAGCTTTCTCTTACTGTGTACTTGATCCCCTGATACCCCTTCCCTTATTAAGCTTTCTCTTACTGTGTACTTGATTACCTGATACCTCTCCCCTTTTAAGCTTTCTCTTTCTGTGTACTTGATCCCCTGATACCCCTTCCCTTATTAAGCTTTCTCTTACTGTGTACTTGATTACCTGATACCCCTTCCCTTATTAAGCTTTCTCTTACTGTGTAATTGATCCCCTGATACCCCTTCCCTTATTAAGCTTTCTCTTACTGTGTACTTGATAACCTGATACCCCTTCCCTTATTAAGCTTTCTCTTACTGTGTACTTTATCCCCTGATACCCCTTCCCTTATTAAGCTTTCTCTTACTGTGTACTTGATTACCTGATACCCCTTCCCTTATTAAGCTTTCTCTTACTGTGTACTTGATCCCCTGATACCCCTTCCCTTATAAAGCTTTCTCTTACTGTGTACTTGATAACCTGATACCCCTTCCCTTATTAAGCTTTCTCTTACTGTGTACTTTATCCCCTAATATCCCTTCCCTTATTAAGCTTTCTCGTACTGTGTACTTGATTACCTGATACCCCTTCGTATTCAGCTTTTTCTTATTGTGTACTTAATTACCTGATACCCCTTCCCTTATTAAGCGTTCTCTTACTATGCACTTGATTACCTGATACCCCTCCCCTTTTAAGCTTTCTCTTTCTGAGTACTTGATCCCCTGATACCCCTTCCCTTATTAAGCTTTCTCTTACTGTGAACTTGATCCCCTGATACCCCTTCCCTTATTAAGCTTTCTCTTACTGTGTACTTGATTACCTGATACCCCTCCCCTTATTAAGCTTTCTCTAACTGTGTCCTTGATCCCCTGATACCCCTTCCCTTTTTAAGCTTTCTCTTACTGTGCATTTGATTACCTGATACCCCTTCGTATTCAGCTTTTTCTTATTGTGTACTTAATTACCTGATACCCCTTCACTTATTAAGTGTTCTCTTACTTTGCACTTGATTACCTGATACCCTTCCCTTATTAAGCTTTCTCTTCTTGTGTGCTTGATTACCTGATACTCTTTCCCTTATAAGGCTTTCTCTTCCTGTGTATTTGATCCCCTGATACCCCTTCCCTTATTAAGCTTTCTCTTACTGTGCACTTGATTACCTGATACCCCTTTCCTTATTAAGCTTTCTCTAACTGTGTACTTGATCCCCTGATACCCCTTCCCTTATTAAGCTTTCTCTTACTGTGTACTTGATCCCCTGATACCCCTTCCCTTTTAAAGCTTTCTCTTACTGTGCATTTGATTACCTGATACCCCTTCGTATTCAGCTTTTTCTTATTGTGTACTTAATTACCTGATACCCCTTCCCTTATTAAGCGTTCACTTACTTTGCACTTGATTACCTGATACCCTTCCCTTATTAAGCTTTCTCTTCTTGTGTACTTGATTACCTGATACTCTTTCCCTTATAAGGCTTTCTCTTCCTGTGTATTTGATCCCCTGATACCCCTTCCCTTATTAAGCTTTCTCTTACTGTGTACTTGATCCCCTGATACCCCTTCCCTTATTAAGCTTTCTCCTACTGTGTACTTGATTACCTGATACCCTTCCCTTATTAAGCTTTCTCTTCTTGTGTGCTTGATTACCTGATACTCTTTCCCTTATAAGGCTTTCTCTTCCTGTGTATTTGATCCCCTGATACCCCTTCCCTTATAAAGCTTGCTCTTACTCTGTACTTGATTACCTGATACCCCTTCCCTTATTAAGCTTTCTCTTCCTGTGTACTTGATTACCTGATACCCCTTCCCTTATTAAGCTTTCTCTTACTGTGTACTTGATCCCCTGATACCCCTTCCCTTATTAAGCTTTCTCTTACTGTGTACTTGATCCCCTGATACCCCTTCCCTTATTAAGCCTTCTCTTACTGTGTACTTGATTACCTGATACCCCTTCCCTTATTAAGCTTTCTCTTACTGTGTACTTGATTACCTGATACCCCTTCCCTTATTAAGCTTTCTCTTCCTGTGTACTTGATTACCTGATACCCCTTCCCTTACTAAGCTTTTTCTTACTCTGTACTTGATTACCTGATACCCCTTCCCTTATTAAGCTTTCTCTTCCTGTGCACTTGATTACCTGATACACCTTCCCTTATTAAGCTTTCTCTTCCTGTGTACTTGATTACCTGATACCCCTTCAATTATTAAGCTTTCTCTTCCTGTGTACTTGATTACCTGATACCCCTTCCCTTATTAAGCTTTCTCTTCCTGTGTACTTGATTACCTGATACCCCTTCCCTTATTAGGTTTCTCTTCCTGTGTACTTGATTACCTGATACTCTTTCCCTTATTAAGCTTTCTCTTCCTGTGTACTTGATTATCTGATACCCCTTCCCTTATTAAGCTTTCTCTTCCTGTGTACTTGATTACCTGATACTCTTTCCCTTATTAAGCTTTCTCTTCCTGTGTACTTGATTACCTGATACCCCTTCGTATTCAGCTTTTTCTTATTGTGTACTTAATTACCTGATACCCCTTCCCTTATTAAGCGTTCACTTACTTTGCACTTGATTACCTGATACCCTTCCCTTATTAAGCTTTCTCTTCTTGTGTACTTGATTACCTGATACTCTTTCCCTTATAAGGCTTTCTCTTCCTGTGTATTTGATCCCCTGATACCCCTTCCCTTATTAAGCTTTCTCTTACTGTGTACTTGATCCCCTGATACCCCTTCCCTTATTAAGCTTTCTCCTACTGTGTTCTTGATTACCTGATACCCTTCCCTTATTAAGCTTTCTCTTCTTGTGTGCTTGATTACCTGATACTCTTTCCCTTATAAGGCTTTCTCTTCCTGTGTATTTGATCCCCTGATACCCCTTCCCTTATTAAGCT
Source organism: Sipunculus nudus (assembly GCA_026874595.1). NCBI lineage: Eukaryota > Metazoa > Annelida > Sipuncula > Golfingiida > Sipunculidae > Sipunculus > Sipunculus nudus. The sequence continues at coordinate 3,879,847 of CM049317.1, forward strand.
TGCTCTTACTCTGTACTTGATTACCTGATACCCCTTCCCTTATTAAGCTTTCTCTTCCTGTGTACTTGATTACCTGATACCCCTTCCCTTATTAAGCTTTCTCTTACTGTGTACTTGATCCCCTGATACCCCTTCCCTTATTAAGCTTTCTCTTACTGTGTACTTGATCCCCTGATACCCCTTCCGTTATTAAGCTTTCTCTTACTGTGTACTTGATTACCTGATACCCCTTCCCTTATTAAGCTTTCTCTTACTGTGTACTTGATTACCTGATACCCCTTCCCTTATTAAGCTTTCTCTTACTGTGTACTTGATAACCTGATACCCCTTCCCTTATTAAGCTTTCTCTTACTGTGTACTTTATCCCCTGATACCCCTTCCCTTATTAAGCTTTCTCTTACTGTGTACTTGATTACCTGATACCCCTTCCCTTATTAAGCTTTCTCTTACTGTGTACTTGATCCCCTGATACCCCTTCCCTTATTAAGCTTTCTCTTACTGTGTACTTGATAACCTGATACCCCTTCCCTTATTAAGCTTTCTCTTACTGTGTACTTTATCCCCTAATATCCCTTCCCTTATTAAACTTTCTCGTACTGTGTACTTGATTACCTGATACCCCTTCGTATTCAGCTTTTTCTTATTGTGTACTTAATTACCTGATACCCCTTCCCTTATTAAGCGTTCTCTTACTATGCACTTGATTACCTGATACCCCTCCCCTTTTAAGCTTTCTCTTTCTGAGTACTTGATCCCCTGATACCCCTTCCCTTATTAAGCTTTCTCTTACTGTGAACTTGATCCCCTGATACCCCTTCCCTTATTAAGCTTTCTCTTACTGTGTACTTGATTACCTGATACCCCTCCCCTTATTAAGCTTTCTCTAACTGTGTACTTGATCCCCTGATACCCCTTCCCTTTTTAAGCTTTCTCTTACTGTGCATTTGATTACCTGATACCCCTTCGTATTCAGCTTTTTCTTATTGTGTACTTAATTACCTGATACCCCTTCACTTATTAAGTGTTCTCTTACTTTGCACTTGATTACCTGATACCCTTCCCTTATTAAGCTTTCTCTTCTTGTGTGCTTGATTACCTGATACTCTTTCCCTTATAAGGCTTTCTCTTCCTGTGTATTTGATCCCCTGATACCCCTTCCCTTATTAAGCTTTCTCTTACTGTGCACTTGATTACCTGATACCCCTTCCCTTATTAAGCTTTCTCTAACTGTGTACTTGATCCCCTGATACCCCTTCCCTTATTAAGCTTTCTCTTACTGTGTACTTGATCCCCTGATACCCCTTCCCTTTTTAAGCTTTCTCTTACTGTGCATTTGATTACCTGATACCCCTTCGTATTCAGCTTTTTCTTATTGTGTACTTAATTACCTGATACCCCTTCCCTTATTAAGCGTTCACTTACTTTGCACTTGATTACCTGATACCCTTCCCTTATTAAGCTTTCTCTTCTTGTGTACTTGATTACCTGATACTCTTTCCCTTATAAGGCTTTCTCTTCCTGTGTATTTGATCCCCTGATACCCCTTCCCTTATTAAGCTTTCTCTTACTGTGTACTTGATCCCCTGATACCCCTTCCCTTATTAAGCTTTCTCTTACTGTGTACTTGATTACCTGATACCCTTCCCTTATTAAGCTTTCTCTTACTCTGTACTTGATTACCTGATACCCCTTCCCTTATTAAGCTTTCTCTTCCTGTGTACTTGATTACCTGATACCCCTTCCCTTATTAAGCTTTCTCTTACTGTGTACTTGATCCCCTGATACCCCTTCCCTTATTAAGCTTTCTCTTACTGTGTACTTGATCCCCTGATACCCCTTCCGTTATTAAGCTTTCTCTTACTGTGTACTTGATTACCTGATACCCCTTCCCTTATTAAGCTTTCTCTTACTGTGTACTTGATTACCTGATACCCCTTCCCTTATTAAGCTTTCTCTTCCTGTGTACTTGATTACCTGATACCCCTTCCCTTACTAAGCTTTCTCTTCCTGTGTACTTGATTACCTGATACCCCTTACCTTACTAAGCTTTCTCTTCCTGTCTCGATTACCTGATACCCCTTCCCTTACTAAGCTTTTTCTTACTCTGTACTTGATTACCTGATACCCCTTCCCTTATTAAGCTTTCTCTTCCTGTGCACTTGATTACCTGATACACCTTCCCTTATTAAGCTTTCTCTTCCTGTGTACTTGATTACCTGATACCCCTTCCCTTATTAAGCTTTCTCTTCCTGTGTACTTGATTACCTGATACCCCTTCCCTTACTAAGCTTTCACTTCCTGTGTACTTGATTACCTGATACCCCTTACCTTACTAAGCTTTCTCTTCCTGTCTCGCTTACCTGATACCCCTTCCCTTACTAAGCTTTTTCTTACTCTGTACTTGATTACCTGATACCCCTTCCCTTATTAAGCTTTCTCTTCCTGTGCACTTGATTACCTGATACACCTTCCCTTATTAAGCTTTCTCTTCCTGTGTACTTGATTACCTGATACCCCTTCAATTATTAAGCTTTCGCTTCCTGTGTACTTGATTACCTGATACCCCTTCCCTTATTAAGCTTTCTCTTCCTGTGTACTTGATTACCTGATACCCCTTCCCTTATTAGGTTTCTCTTCCTGTGTACTTGATTACCTGATACTCTTTCCCTTATTAAGCTTTCTCTTCCTGTGTACTTGATTATCTGATACCCCTTCCCTTATTAAGCTTTCTCTTCCTGTGTACTTGATTACCTGATACCCCTTCCCTTATTAAGCTTTCTCTTCCTGTGTACTTGATTACCTGATACTCTTTCCCTTATTAAGCTTTCTCTTCCTGTGTACTTGATTACCTGATACCCCTTCCCTTATTAAGCTTTCTCTTCCTGTGTACTTGATTACCTGATACTCTTTCCCTTATTAAGCTTTCTCTTCCTGTGTACTTGATTACCTGATACCCCTTCCCTTATTAAGCTTTCTCTTCCTGTGTACTTGATTACCTGATACCCCTTCCCTTATTAAGCTTTCTCTTTCTGTGTACTTGATTACCTGATACCCCTTCCCTTATTAAGCTTTCTCTTCCTGTGTACTTGATTACCTGATACTCTTTCCCTTATTAAGCTTTCTCTTACTGTGTACTTGATTACCTGATACCCCTTCCCTTATTAAGCTTTCTCTTACTGTGTACTTGATTACCTGATACCCCTTCCCTTATTAAGCTTTCTCTTACTGTGTACTTGATCCCCTGATACCCTTTCCCTTATTAAGCTTTCTTTTACTGTGTACTTGATTACCTGATACCCCTTCAATTATTAAGCTTTCTCTTCCTGTGTACTTGATTACCTGATACCCCTTCCCTTATTAAGCTTTCTCTTACTGTGTACTTGATCCCCTGATACCCCTTCCCTTATTAAGCTTTCGCTTACTGTGTACTTGATTACCTGATACCCCTTCCCTTATTAAGCTTTCTCTTACTCTGTACTTGATTACCTGATACCCCTTCCCTTATTAAGCTTTCTCTGACTGTGTACTTGATTACCTGATACCCCTTCCCTTTCTAAGCTTTCTCTGACTCTGTACTTGATTACCTGATACTCCTTCCCTTATTAAGCTTTCTCTTACTCTGTACTTGATTACCTGATACCCCTTCCCTTATTAAGCTTTCTCTGACTGTGTACTTGATTACCTGATACCCCTTCCCTTACTAAGCTTTCTCTGACTCTGTACTTGATTACCTGATACTCCTTCCCTTATTAAGCTTTCTCTTCCTGTGCACTTGATTACCTGATACACCTTCCCTTATTAAGCTTTCTCTTCCTGTGTACTTGATTACCTGATACCCCTTCAATTATTAAGCTTTCTCTTCCTGTGTACTTGATTACCTGATACCCCTTCCCTTTGTAAGCTTTCTCTTCCTGTGTACTTGATTACCTGATACCCCTTCCCTTATTAAGCTTTCTCTTCCTGTGTACTTGATTACCTGATACTCTTTCCCTTATTAAGCTTTCTCTTCCTGTGTACTTGATTACCTGATACCCCTCTCCTTATTAAGCTTTCTCTTCCTCTGTACTTGATTACCTGATACTCTTTCCCTTATTAAGCTTTCTCTTCCTGTGTACTTGATTACCTGATACCCCTTCCCTTATTAAGCTTTCTCTTACTGTGCACATGATTACCTGATACCCTTTCCCTTATTAAGCTTTCTTTTACTGTGTACTTGATTACCTGATACTCTTTCCCTTATTAAGCTTTCTCTTCCTGTGTACTTGATTACCTGATACACCTTCCCTTATTAAGCTTTCTCTTCCTGTGTACTTGATTACCTGATACTCTTTCCCTTATTAAGCTTTCTCTTCCTGTGTACTTGATTACCTGATACCCCTTCCCTTATTAAGCTTTCTCTTCCTGTGTACTTGATTACCTGATACCCATTCCCTTATTAAGCTTTCTCTTCCTGTGTACTTGATTACCTGATACTCTTTCCCTTATTAAGCTTTCTCTTACTGTGCACTTGATTACCTGATACCCTTTCCCTTATTAAGCTTTTTCTTCCTGTGCACTTGATTACCTGATACCCTTTCCCTTATTAAGCTTTCTCTCCCTGTGTACTTGATCCCCTGATACCCCTTCCCTTATTAAGCCTTCTCTTACTGTGTACTTGATTACCTGATACCCCTTCCCTTATTTAGTTTTCTCTTCCTCTGTACTTGATTACCTGATACACCTTCCCTTATTAAGCTTTCTCTTCCTGTGTATTTGATTACCTGATACCCCTTCCCTTATTTAGCTTTCTCTTCCTCTGTACTTGATTACCTGATACCCCTTCCCTTATATAGCTTTCTCTTCCTGTGTACTTGATTACCTGATACCCCTTCCCTTATTAAGCTTTCTCTTCCTCTGTCCTTGATTACCTGATACCCGTTCCCTTATTAAGCTTTCTCTTCCTGTGTACTTGATTACCTGATACTCTTTCCCTCATTAAGCTTTCTCTTCCTGTGTACTTGATTACCTGATACCCCTTCCCTTATTAAGCTTTCTCTTACTGTGTACTTGATTACCTGATACCCCTTCCCTTATTAAGCTTTCTCTTCCTCTGTACTTGATTACCTGATACCCCTTCCCTTATTTAGCTTTCTCTTCCTCTGTACTTGATTACCTGATACCCCTTCCCTTATTAAGCTTTCTCTTCCTGTGTACTTGATTACCTGATACTCTTTCCCTCATTAAGCTTTCTCTTCCTGTGTACTTGATTACCTGATACCCCTTCCCTTATTAAGCTTTTTCTTCCTGTGTACTTGATTACCTGATACTCTTTCCCTTATTAAGTTTTCTCTTACTGTGTACTTGATTACCTGATACTCTTTCCCTCATTAAGCTTTCTCTTCCTGTGTACTTGATTACCTGATACCCCTCCCTTATTAAGCTTTCTCTTCCTGTGTACTTGATTACCTGATACTCTTTCCCTTATTAAGCTTTCTCTTCCTGTGTTCTTGATTACCTGATACCCCTTCCCGTATTAAGCTTTCTCTTCTTGTGTACTTGATTACCTGATACTCTTTCCCTCATTAAGCTTTCTCTTCCTGTGTACTTGATCCCCTGATACCCCTTCCGTTATTAAGCTTTCTCTTACTGGGTACTTGATCCCCTGATACCCCTTCCGTTATTAAGCTTTCTCCTACTGGGTACTTGATTACCTGATACCCTTTCCCTTATTAAGCTTTCTCTGCCTGTGTACTTGATCCCCTGATACCCCTTCCGTTATTAAGCTTTCTCTTACTGGGTACTTGATTACCTGATACCCCTTTCCTTATTAAGCTTTCTCTTCCTGTGTACTTGATTACCTGATACTCTTTCCCTTATTAAGCTTTCTCTTCCTGTGTACTTGATCCCCTGATACCCCTTCCGTTATTAAGCTTTCTCTTACTGTGTACTTGATTACCTGATACCCCTTCCCTTATTAAGCTTTCTCTTACTGTGTACTTGATCCCATGATACCCCTTCCCTTATTAAGCTTTCTCTTACTGTGTACTTGATTACCTGATACCCCTTCCCTTATTAAGCTTTCTCTTCCTGTGCACATGATTACCTGATACCCTTTCCCTTATTAAGCTTTCTTTTACTGTGTACTTGATTACCTGATACTCTTTCCCTTATTAAGCTTTCTCTTCCTGTGTACTTGATTACCTGATACACCTTCCCTTATTAAGCTTTCTCTTCCTGTGTACTTGATTACCTGATACTCTTTCCCTTATTAAGCTTTCTCTTCCTGTGTACTTGATTACCTGATACCCCTTCCCTTATTAAGCTTTCTCTTCCTGTGTACTTGATTACCTGATACCCATTCCCTTATTAAGCTTTCTCTTCCTGTGTACTTGATTACCTGATACTCTTTCCCTTATTAAGCTTTCTCTTACTGTGCACTTGATTACCTGATACCCTTTCCCTTATTAAGCTTTTTCTTCCTGTGCACTTGATTACCTGATACCCTTTCCCTTATTAAGCTTTCTCTCCCTGTGTACTTGATCCCCTGATACCCCTTCCCTTATTAAGCCTTCTCTTACTGTGTACTTGATTACCTGATACCCCTTCCCTTATTTAGTTTTCTCTTCCTCTGTACTTGATTACCTGATACACCTTCCCTTATTAAGCTTTCTCTTCCTGTGTATTTGATTACCTGATACCCCTTCCCTTATTTAGCTTTCTCTTCTTCTGTACTTGATTACCTGATACCCCTTCCCTTATTTAGCTTTCTCTTCCTGTGTACTTGATTACCTGATACCCCTTCCCTTATTAAGCTTTCTCTTCCTCTGTCCTTGATTACCTGATACCCGTTCCCTTATTAAGCTTTCTCTTCCTGTGTACTTGATTACCTGATACTCTTTCCCTCATTAAGCTTTCTCTTCCTGTGTACTTGATTACCTGATACCCCTTCCCTTATTAAGCTTTCTCTTACTGTGTACTTGATTACCTGATACCCCTTCCCTTATTAAGCTTTCTCTTCCTCTGTACTTGATTACCTGATACCCCTTCCCTTATTTAGCTTTCTCTTCCTCTGTACTTGATTACCTGATACCCCTTCCATTATTAAGCTTTCTCTTCCTGTGTACTTGATTACCTGATACTCTTTCCCTCATTAAGCTTTCTCTTCCTGTGTACTTGATTACCTGATACCCCTTCCCTTATTAAGCTTTTTCTTCCTGTGTACTTGATTACCTGATACTCTTTCCCTTATTAAGTTTTCTCTTACTGTGTACTTGATTACCTGATACTCTTTCCCTCATTAAGCTTTCTCTTCCTGTGTACTTGATTACCTGATACCCCTCCCTTATTAAGCTTTCTCTTCCTGTGTACTTGATTACCTGATACTCTTTCCCTTATTAAGCTTTCTCTTCCTGTGTTCTTGATTACCTGATACCCCTTCCCTTATTAAGCTTTCTCTTCTTGTGTACTTGATTACCTGATACTCTTTCCCTCATTAAGCTTTCTCTTCCTGTGTACTTGATCCCCTGATACCCCTTCCGTTATTAAGCTTTCTCTTACTGGGTACTTGATCCCCTGATACCCCTTCCGTTATTAAGCTTTCTCCTACTGGGTACTTGATTACCTGATACCCTTTCCCTTATTAAGCTTTCTCTGCCTGTGTACTTGATCCCCTGATACCCCTTCCGTTATTAAGCTTTCTCTTACTGGGTACTTGATTACCTGATACCCCTTTCCTTATTAAGCTTTCTCTTCCTGTGTACTTGATTACCTGATACTCTTTCCCTTATTAAGCTTTCTCTTCCTGTGTACTTGATCCCCTGATACCCCTTCCGTTATTAAGCTTTCTCTTACTGTGTACTTGATTACCTGATACCCCTTCCCTTATTAAGCTTTCTCTTACTGTGTACTTGATCCCATGATACCCCTTCCCTTATTAAGCTTTCTCTTACTGTGTACTTGATTACCTGATACCCCTCCCCTTTTAAGCTTTCTCTTTCTGTGTACTTGATCCCCTGATACCCCTTCCCTTATTAAGCTTTCTCTTACTGTGTACTTGATTACCTGATACCCCTTCCCTTATTAAGCTTTCTCTTACTGTGTTCTTGATCCCCTGATACCCCTTCCCTTATTAAGCTTTCTCTTACTGTGTACTTGATAACCTGATACACCTTCCCTTATTAAGCTTTCTCTTACTGTGTACTTGATCCCCTGATACCGCTTCCCTTATTAAGCTTTCTCTTACTGTGTACTTGATTACCTGATACCCCTTCCCTTATTAAGCTTTCTCTTACTGTGTACTTGATCCCCTGATACCCCTTCTCTTATTAAGCTTTCTCTTACTGTGTACTTGATAACCTGATACCCCTTCCCTTATTAAGCTTTCTCTTACTGTGTACTTTATCCCCTGATACCCCTTCCCTTATTAAGCTTTCTCGTACTGTGTACTTGATTACCTGATTCCCCTTCGTATTCAGCTTTTTCTTATTGTGTACTTAATTACCTGATACCCCTTCCCTTATTAAGCGTTCTCTTACTATGCACTTGATTACCTGATACCCCTCCCCTTTAAAGCTTTCTCTTTCTGTGTACTTGCTCCCCTGATACCCTTTCCCTTATTAAGCTTTCTCTTACTGTGTACTTGATTACCTGATACACCTTCGTATTCAGCTTTTTCTTATTGTGTACTTAATTACCTGATACCCCTTCCCTTATTAAGCTTTCTCTTACTTTGCACTTGATTACCTGATACCCTTCCCTTATTAAGCTTTCTCTTCTTGTGTGCTTGATTACCTAATACTCTTTCCCTTATAAGGCTTTCTCTTCCTGTGTATTTGATCCCCTGATACCCCTTCCCTTATTAAGCTTCCTCTAACTGTGTTCTTGATCCCCTGATACCCCTTCCCTTATTAAGCTTTCTCTTACTGTGTACTTGATCCCCTGCTACCCCTTCCCTTTTTAAGCTTTCTCTTACTGTGCCTTTGATTACCTGATACCCCTTCGTATTCAGCTTTTTCTTATTGTGTACTTAATTACCTGATACCCCTTCCCTTATTAAGCGTTCTCTTACTTTGCACTTGACTACCTGATACCCTTCCCTTATTAAGCTTTCTCTTCTTGTGTACTTGATTACCTGATACTCTTTCCCTTATAAGGCTTTCTCTTCCTGTGTATTTGATCCCCTGATACCCCTTCCCTTATAAAGCTTTCTCTTACTGTGTACTTAATTACCTGATACCCCTTCCCTTATTAAGCGTTCTCTTACTTTGCACTTGATTACCTGATACCCTTCAATTATTAAGCTTTCTCTTCTTGTGTGCTTGATTACCTGATACTCTATCCCTTATAAGGATTTCTCTTCCTGTGTATTTGATCCCCTGATACCCCTTCCCTTATTAAGCTTTCTCTTCCTGTGTACTTGATTACCTGATACTCTTTCCCTTATTAAGCTTTCTCTTCCTGTGTACTTGATCCCCTGATACCCCTTCCGTTATTAAGCTTTCTCTTACTGTGTACTTGATTACCTGATACCCCTTCCCTTTTTAAGCTTTCTCTTACTGTGTACTTGATCCCCTGATACCCCTTCCCTTATTAAGCTTTCTCTTACTGTGTACTTGATTACCTGATACCCCTCCCCTTTTAAGCTTTCTCTTTCTGTGTACTTGATCCCCTGATACCCCTTCCCTTATTAAGCTTTCTCTTACTGTGTACTTGATTACCTGATACCCCTTCCCTTATTAAGCTTTCTCTTACTGTGTACTTGATCCCCTGATACCCCTTCCCTTATTAAGCTTTCTCTTACTGTGTACTTGATAACCTGATACCCCTTCCCTTATTAAGCTTTCTCTTACTGTGTACTTTATCCCCTGATACCCCTTCCCTTATTAAGCTTTCTCTTACTGTGTACTTGATTACCTGATACCCCTTCCCTTATTAAGCTTTCTCTTACTGTGTACTTGATCCCCTGATACCCCTTCCCTTATTAAGCTTTCTCTTACTGTGTACTTGATAACCTGATACCCCTTCCCTTATTAAGCTTTCTCTTACTGTGTACTTTATCCCCTAATATCCCTTCCCTTATTAAGCTTTCTCGTACTGTGTACTTGATTACCTGATACCCCTTCGTATTCAGCTTTTTCTTATTGTGTACTTAATTACCTGATACCCCTTCCCTTATTAAGCGTTCTCTTACTATGCACTTGATTACCTGATACCCCTCCCCTTTTAAGCTTTCTCTTTCTGATTACTTGATCCCCTGATACCCCTTCCCTTATTAAGCTTTCTCTTACTGTGAACTTGATCCCCTGATACCCCTTCCCTTATTAAGCTTTCTCTTACTGTGTACTTGATTACCTGATACCCCTTCCCTTATTAAGCTTTCTCTTACTGTGTACTTGATCCCCTGATACCCCTTCCCTTATTAAGCTTTCTCTTACTGTGTACTTAATTACCTGATACCCCTCCCCTTATTAAGCTTTCTCTAACTGTGTACTTGGTCCCCTGATACCCCTTCCCTTTTTAAGCTTTCTCTTACTGTGCATTTGATTACCTGATACCCCTTCGTATTCAGCTTTTTCTTATTGTGTACTTAATTACCTGATACCCCTTCACTTATTAAGTGTTCTCTTACTTTGCACTTGATTACCTGATACCCTTCCCTTATTAAGCTTTCTCTTCTTGTGTGCTTGATTACCTGATACTCTTTCCCTTATAAGGCTTTCTCTTCCTGTGTATTTGATCCCCTGATACCCCTTCCGTTATTAAGCTTTCTCTTACTGTGCACTTGATTACCTGATACCCTTTCCCTTATTAAGCTTTCTCTAACTGTGTACTTGATCCCCTGATACCCCTTCCCTTATTAAGCTTTCTCTTACTGTGTACTTGATCCCCTGATACCCCTTCCCTTTTTAAGCTTTCTCTTACTGTGCATTTGATTACCTGATACCCCTTCGTATTCAGCTTTTTCTTATTGTGTACTTAATTACCTGATACCCCTTCCCTTATTAAGCGTTCACTTACTTTGCACTTGATTACCTGATACCCTTCCCTTATTAAGCTTTCTCTTCTTGTGTACTTGATTACCTGATACCCCTTCCCTTATTAAGCTTTCTCTTACTGTGTACTTTATCCCCTAATATCCCTTCCCTTATTAAGCTTTCTCTTACTGTGCACTTGATTACCTGATACCCCTTCCTTTATTAAGCTTTCTCTAACTGTGTACTTGATCCCCTGATACCCCTTCCCTTATTAAGCTTTCTCTTACTGTGTACTTGATCCCCTGATACCCCTTCCCTTTTTAAGCTTTCTCTTACTGTGCATTTGATTACCTGATACCCCTTCGTATTCAGTTTTTCTTATTGTGTACTTCCTGGGCTCTCTCTTCCTGTGTATTTGATCCCCTGATACCCCTCCCCTTATTAAGCTTTCTCTTACTGTGTACTTGATCCCCTGATACCCCTTCCCTTTTTAAGCTTTCTCTTACTGTGCATTTGCTTACCTGATACCCCTTCGTATTCATCTTTTTCTTATTGTGTACTTAATTACCTGATACCCCTTCACTTATTAAGTGTTCTCTTACTTTGCACTTGATTACCTGATACCCTTCCCTTATTAAGCTTTCTCTTCTTGTGTGCTTGATTACCTGATACTCTTTCCCTTATAAGGCTTTCTCTTCGTGTGTATTTGATCCCCTGATACCCCTTCCCTTATTAAGCTTTCTCTTACTGTGCACTTGATTACCTGATACCCCTTCCTTTATTAACCTTTCTCTAACTGTGTACTTGATCCCCTGATACCCCTTCCCTTATTAAGCTTTCTCTTACTGTGTACTTGATCCCCTGATACCCCTTCCCTTTTTAAGCTTTCTCTTACTGTGCATTTGATTACCTGATACCCCTTCGTATTCAGTTTTTCTTATTGTGTACTTAATTACCTGATACCCCTTCCCTTATTAAGCGTTCACTTACTTTGCACTTGATTACCTGATACCCTTCCCTTATTAAGCTTTCTCTTCTTGTGTACTTGATTACCTGATACTCTTTCCCTTATAAGGCTTTCTCTTCCTGTGTATTTGATCCCCTGATACCCCTTCCCTTATTAAGCTTTCTCTTACTGTGTACTTGATCCCCTGATACCCCTTCCCTTATTAAGCTTTCTCCTACTGTGTACTTGATTACCTGATACCCTTCCCTTATTAAGATTTCTCTTCTTGTGTGCTTGATTACCTGATACTCTTTCCCTTATAAGGCTTTCTCTTCCTGTGTATTTGATCCCCTGATACCCCTTCCCTTATTAAGCTTTCTCTTACTGTGTGCTTGATTACCTGATACCCCTTCCCTTATTTAACTTTCTCTTATTGCGTACTAAATTACCTGATACCCCCTCCCTTATTAAGCTTTCTCTTCTTGTGTACTTGATTACCTGATACTCTTTCCCTTATAAGGCTTTCTCTTCCTGTGCCTTTGATTACCTGATACCTCTTCGTATTCAGCTTTTTCTTATTGTGTACTTAATTACCTGATACCCCTTCCCTTATTAAGCGTTCTCTTACTTTGCACTTGATTACCTGATACCCTTCCCTTATTAAGCTTTCTCTTCTTGTGTACTTGATTACCTGATACTCTTTCCCTTATAAGGCTTTCTCTTCCTGTGTATTTGATCCCCTGATACCCCTTCCCTTATAAAGCTTTCTCTTACTGTGTACTTAATTACCTGATACCATTTCCCTTATTAAGCGTTCTCTTACTTTGCACTTGATTACCTGATACCCTTCAATTATTAAGCTTTCTCTTCTTGTGTGCTTGATTACCTGATACTCTTTCCCTTATAAGGATTTCTCTTCCTGTGTATTTGATCCCCTGATACCCCTTCCCTTATTAAGCTTTCTCTTCCTGTGTACTTGATTACCTGATACTCTTTCCCTTATTAAGCTTTCTCTTCCTGTGTACTTGATCCCCTGATACCCCTTCCGTTATTAAGCTTTCTCTTACTGTGTACTTGATTACCTGATACCCCTTCCCTTATTAAGCTTTCTCTTCCTGTGTATTTGATCCCCTGATACCCCTTCCCTTATTAAGCTTTCTCTTCCTGTGTACTTGATTACCTGATACTCTTTCCCTTATTAAGCTTTCTCTTCCTGTGTACTTGATCCCCTGATACCCCTTCCGTTATTAAGCTTTCTCTTACTGTGTACTTGATTACCTGATACCCCTTCCCTTATTAAGCTTTCTCTTACTGTGTACTTGATCCCCTGATACCCCTTCCCTTATTAAGCTTTCTCTTACTGTGTACTTGATTACCTGATACCCCTCCCCTTTTAAGCTTTCTCTTTCTGTGTACTTGATCCCCTGATACCCCTTCCCTTATTAAGCTTTCTCTTACTGTGTACTTGATTACCTGATACCCCTTCCCTTATTAAGCTTTCTCTTACTGTGTACTTGATCCCCTGATACCCCTTCCCTTATTAAGCTTTCTCTTACTGTGTACTTGATAACCTGATACCCCTTCCCTTATTAAGCTTTCTCTTACTGTGTACTTGATCCCCTGATACCCCTTCCCTTATTCAGCTTTCTCTTACTGTGTACTTGATAACCTGATACCCCTTCCCTTATTAAACTTTCTCTTACTGTTTACTTGATCCCCTGATACCCCTTCCCTTTTTAAGCTTTCTCTTACTGTGTACTTGATCCCCTGATACCCCTTCCCTTATTAAGCTTTCTCTTACTGTGTACTTGATTACCTGATACCCCTTCCCTTATTAAGCTTTCTCTTACCTTGTACTTGATTAACTGATACCCCTTCCCTTATTAAGCTTTCTCTTACTGTGTACTTGATTACCTGATAACCCTCCCCTTATTAAGCTTTCTCTTACTGTGTACTTGATCCCCTGATACCCCTTCCCTTTATAAGCTTTCTCTTACTGTGCATTTTATTATCTGATACCCCTTCGTATTCAGCTTTTTCTTATTGTGTACTTTATTACCTGATACCCCTTCCCTTATTAAGCGTTCTCTTACTTTGCACTTGATTACCTGATACCCTTCCCTTATTAAGCTTTCTCTTACTGTGTGCTTGATTTCCTGATACTCTTTCCCTTATAAGGCTTTCTCTTCCTGTGTATTTGATCCCCTGATACCCCTTCCCTCATTAAGCTTTCTCTTACTGTGTACTTGATTACCTGATACCCTTCCCTTATTAAGCTTTCTCTTCTTGTGTCCTTGATTACCTGATACTCTTTCCCTTATAAGGCTTTCTCTTCCTGTGTATTTGATCCCCTGATACCCCTTCCCTTATTAAGCTTTCTCTTACTGTGTACTTAATTACCTGATACCCCTTCCCTTATTAAGCGTTCTCTTACTTTGCACTTGATTACCTGATACCCTTCCCTTATTAAGCTTTCTCTTCTTGTGTTCTTGATTACCTGATACTCTTTCCTTTATAAGGCTTTCTCTTCCTGTGTATTTGATCCCCTGATACCCCTTCACTTATTAAGCTTTCTCTTACTGTGTGCTTGATAACCTGATACCCCTTCCCTTATTTAACTTTCTCTTATAGCGTACTAAATTACCTGATACCCCCTTCCCTTATTAAGTTTTCTCTTATTGTGTACTTGATTAACTGACACCCCCTCCCTTATTAAGCTTTCTCTTACTGTGTCCTTGATTACCTGATACCCCTCCCTTATTAAGCTTTCTCTTACTGTGTACTTGATTACCTGATACCCCTTCCCTTTTTGAGCTTTCTCTTACTGTGCATTTGATTACCTGATAACCATTCCGCATTCACTTTTTTATTATTGTGTACTTGATTACCTGATACCCCTTCCCTTATTAAGCTTTCTCTTACTGTGTACTTGATTACCTGATACCCCTTCCCTTATTAAGCTTTCTCTTACTGTGTACTTGATTACCTGATACCTCTTCCCTTTTTAAGCTTTCTCCTACTGTGTACTTGATTACCTGATACCCCTTCCCTTTTTAAGCTTTCTCTTACTGTGTACTTGATTACCTGATACCCCTTCCCTTATTAAGCTTTCTCTTACTGGGTACTTGATTACCTGATACCCCTTCCCTTATTAAGCTTTCTCTTACTGTGTACTTGATTACCTGATACCCCTTCCCTTATTAAGCTTTCTCTTACTGTGTACTTGATTACCTGTTACCCCTTCCCTTTTTAAGCTTTCTCCTACTGTGTACTTGATTACCTGATACCTCTTCCCTTTTTAAGCTTTCTCTTACTGTGTACTTGATTACCTGATACCCCTTCCCTTATTAAGCTTTCTCTTACTGTGTACTTGATTACCTGTTACCCCTTCCCTTTTTAAGCTTTCTCCTACTGTGTACTTGATTACCTGATACCTCTTCCCTTTTTAAGCTTTCTCTTACTGGGTACTTGATAACCTGATACTCCCTTCCCTTTTTAAGCTTTCTCTTACTGTGCATTTGATTACCTGATACCCCTTCCGCATTAAGCTTACTCTTACTGTGTACTTGATTACCTGATACCCCTTCCTTTATTAAGCTTTCTCCTACTGTGTACTTGATTACCTGATACCCCTTCCCTTATTAAGCTTTTTCCTACTGTGTGCTTGATTACCTGATACCCCTTCCCTTATTAAGCTTTCTCTTACTGTGTACTTGATTACCTGATACCCCTTCCCTTATTAAGCTTTCTCCTACTGTGTACTTGATGACCTGATACCCCTTCCCTTATTAAGCTTTTTCCTACTGTGTGCTTGATTACCTGATACCCCTTCCCTTATTAAGCTTTCTCTTACTGTGTACTTGATTACCTGATACCCCTTCCCTTATTAAGCTTTCTCCTACTGTGTACTTGATTGCCTGATACCCCTTCCCTTATTAAGCTTTCTCCTACTGTGTACTTGATTGCCTGATACCCCTTCCCTTATTAAGCTTTCTCTTACTGTGTACTTGATTACCTGTTACCCCATCCCTTTTTAAGCTTTCTCCTACTGTGTACTTGATTACCTTATACCCCTTCCCTTTTTAAGCTTTCTCTTACTGTGTACTTGATTACCTGATACCCCTTCCCCTATTAAGCTTTCTCTTACTGGGTACTTGATAACCTGATACTCCCTTCCCTTTTTAAGCTTTCTCTTACTGTGCATTTGTTTACCTGATACCCCTTCCGCATTAAGCTTTCTCTTACTGTGTACTTGATTACCTGATACCCCTTCCTTTATTAAGCTTTCTCCTACTGCGTACTTGATTACCTGATACCCCTTCCCTTATTAAGCTTTTTCCTACTGTGTGCTTGATTACCTGATACCCCTTCCCTTATTAAGCTTTCTCTTACTGTGTACTTGATTACCTGATACCCCTTCCCTTATTAAGCTTTCTCCTACTGTGTACTTGATGACCTGATACCCCTTCCCTTATTAAGCTTTTTCCTACTGTGTGCTTGATTACCTGTACCCCTTCCCTTATTAAGCTTTCTCTTACTGTGTACTTGATTACCTGATACCCCTTCCCTTATTAAGCTTTCTCCTACTGTGTACTTGATTACCTGATACCCCTTCCCTTATTAAGCTTTCTCCTACTGTGTACTTGATTACCTGATACCCCTTCCCTTATTAAGCTTTCTCTTACTGTGTACTTGATTATCGATACCCCTCCCCTTATTAAGCTTACTCTTACTGTGTACTTGATTACCTGATACCCCTTCCCTTATCTAACTTTCTCTTATTGTGTACTTGATTACCTGATACCCCTTCCCTTATTAAGCTTTCTCCTACTGTGTATTTGATTACCTGATGCTCCCGTCCTTATTAAGTTTATCCAAATATGTACTTGATTACCTGATAATAAAGCTTTGTCTTAGTGTGCTCTAGATTACCTGATACCCCCTTTCTTATTAAGTATCCCTAATAATGTACTTGATAACCTGATAACCCCTCCTTATTGAGTTTTCTCTTATTGTGTACTTGATTACCTGTTACTCCCTCGCTAATTAGGCTTTCTTTTATTGTGTAGTTGATTATCTAATACCCTCTTCCTTTTTAAGCTTTCTCTTATTGTGCATTTGATTACCTTATACCCCCTTTTTTATACTTGGTTTCCTGATCCCAACTCCCTTGATAAGCTTTTTCTTATTGTGTACTTGATTACCTGATACCCCTTCCTAATTAAGCGTTCCCTTATTGTGTACTTGATTATCTTATACCCCCCCCCCCCTTATTTAATTTTCTTTCATTGTCCACTTGATCACTTTATACCCCCTATTTGATTTAACTTTCTACTACTGTGTACTTGCTTACATGATACTCCCTCCCATATAAAGGTTTCTCTTAATGTGAACTTGATAACCTGAACCCCCCCCCGTACGGTCCTAATTATACTTTTTCGTATTATGTACTTGATTACTGGTACCCTCCGTCCTAATTAAACTTTCTTGTATTGTGTACGTGATTATTTTTCAAATACACGATAAAAGAAAGCTTAATTAGAGGGTCTATCAAGTAATCAAGTACTCAATAGGAATACTTACACTGTTCTTATAAAAAATATATAAATATACAAACAGATCTTTTTAGTGTTGGATTTGTCATACTTAACGTTCTATGGACTGTCATATATGTGTTTATGAATTCAGAACTGGTAATTATTACCCCGCCAGGTGGCGCTGCTGACCCTGTAACATCACATTTAGCAAAATAGGTCCATTTGTTTATCAGGCATGCGTCGCTATGGGGACTTCCCCAGCACTTTCCTACAAAGAGAGAAATCGACAGAATTATTAGTTTCAGGTCGAATATCGTGTTTATATCGTGTTTATACCATAAATATATTTTATTGTTGAAATATACGATTCATTCCAAGATTGGGCCCATTGCGAATGTCTAGGTAAAAGTTCACCAGGACCTGCCTTTAAATATTGATACACTCTGACATCTCACTTGAAAAGGATACCGATCCAATAATTCAAGCAGGGCCGACATAAATCATTCATACAGGACGCACTTGCGAACAAAGAATAAGCATTCATGATTTGAGAGAATACTCGCATCTTGACCAAACATTAAATTGACCTTATCGTAATCATATATATTATGATGCAAGACAGCGACAAGGAGAGGTGGGTTGCAATGTATACTAAAGTAGTTCTTTTTTATATATTAGCTCAGCAGGCTTTCGGTCATACAGTGATGTAGCAATGAATGGGTCTTTTCCAGTAACTGATAATTTGTAAGCCACGAGACAAAGCAAGCCTTTCTGAAAAGAATGGTCTTTCCCGGCTGGGACACATAAAAATCTCATTTTCGCATAAAGTTGTCCAGCGAGCATGTCCCCTACTCTGGAGTCCAATGCTAAGTAACCCACAACGTTACGGTACAAGCAAAACCCTAGCCCGATCAAAGGGCTTTCACACCCGGGTGCGAGATTAGCGATCGTATGTAGCCCGAACATAAGCCTCCTTTCAGGCATGGAGTCCGAACACCTGTGTGGTTACCCTTTTGATTCGACATAAACCCAACAGGGAATCTCATGTCAACTAAAAGGGGGATTTACGTGAAATACCCATAATCACCCGTTAGACGATGGTCCCCTCAAAGGTCCCCATGACGATCCCAAGAATAGACTCTCCTAAGCCTTAGCAGAATACCTTGCAAAGCTATAAACAAGAGTCGATGGCGGTAACAGTGATTTCCTTTAGAGCAAGTGCCAATATTTTCATACATACTGACAATTAAGTTACAGTTTGTGTCAAAACAGATTTTTTAACATGCTCACGCTGAATACCGAATGTCCTGAGCTGAACCACTTTGGTTAGATCTGACCACTTTAACTTTCAAATTAGGTCCATAACGACAATAATATAAAAAATATTTGTTTTCGTGACAGGCCTGTAGCCGGATCACAACCAACATCGGCCGGTCTCCACTCTGGAAGCAGACTCTCTAGTTTTAACCTCCTTGGTCAGACAGAGGACATGCTGACAAATCCAGAGTTGTTAAGGTTGATCACTCCAGGCAGAATAAATCAGAATTTATGGTCTTCAATAGGAAATACTTACAGAACATCTGTATTTTCCTATATTTAAATTTCATGTAAAAATATTTATAAAATACTCACAGGGAACTCTGATGGTTGAGTCACATTAGACATTGAGGCTGGTGGCAGGTGATGGGTATCGGCAGACTGTACACATGTACATACTGTCGGCGGACTGTACACAGGTACATACTGTCGGCGGACTGTACACAGGTACATACTGTCGGCGGACTGTACACAGGTACATACTGTCGGCGGACTCTACACAGGTACATACTGTCGGCGGACTCTACACAGGTACATACTGTCGGCGGACTCTACACAGGTACATACTGTCGGCGGACTCTACACAGGTACATACTGTCGGCGGACTCTACACAGGTACATACTGTCGGCGGACTCTACACAGGTACATACTGTCGGCGGACTCTACACAGGTACATACTGTCGGCGGACTCTACACAGGTACATACTGTCGGCGGACTCTACACAGGTACATACTGTCGGCGGACTGTACACAGGTACATACTGTCGGCGGACTCTACACAGGTACATACTGTCGGCGGACTCTACACAGGTACATACTGTCGGCGGACTCTACACAGGTACATACTGTCGGCGGACTCTACACAGGTACATACTGTCGGCGGACTCTACACAGGTACATACTGTCGGCGGACTCTACACAGGTACATACTGTCGGCGGACTCTACACAGGTACATACTGTCGGCGGACTCTACACAGGTACATACTGTCGGCGGACACTACACAGGTACATACTGTCGGCGGACTCTACACAGGTACATACTGTCGGCGGACTCTACACAGGTACATACTGTCGGCGGACTCTACACAGGTACATACTGTCGGCGGACTCTACACAGGTACATACTGTCGGCGGACTCTACACAGGTACATACTGTCGGCGGACTCTACACAGGTACATACTGTCGGCGGACTCTACACAGGTACATACTGTCGGCGGACTCTACACAGGTACATACTGTCGGCGGACTCTACACAGGTACATACTGTCGGCGGACTCTACACAGGTACATACTGTCGGCGGACTGTACACAGTTTACATACTGTCGGCGGACTCTACACAGGTACATACTGTCGGCGGACTCTACACAGGTACATACTGTCGGCGGACTGTACACAGTTTACATACTGTCGGCGGACTGTACATAGGTACATACTGTCGGCAGACTCTACACAGGTACATACTGTCGGCAGACTCTACACATGTACATACTATCGGCAGACTCTACACATGTACATACTATCGGCAGACTCTACACATGTTCATACTATCGGCAGACTCTACACATGTACATACTACCGGCAGACTCTACACATGTACATACTATCGGCAGACTCTACACATGTACATACTATCGGCAGACTCTACACATGTACATACTATCGGCAGACTGTACACATATACATACTACCGGCAGACTGTACACATGTACATACTTCGGCAGACTGTACACATGTACATACTTCGGCAGACTGTACACATGTACATACTATCGGCAGACTATACACTTTTTTCCGACCATGCCCGATTCCGCATATTATAGTTGGCATAATTTAAGTTATGTAACCACGAAGACCCCCTTTTTCCGCAGTGGAGGTTATGGTATTTAATACTCAGAGGTTAACGACTTGAACAACATGAAAAGCAGTGTCATCCATTTTTCCATGTACAATTTCGCTTCAACGCCCCGACAAATGTTGGTTATAATCGAGCTTTCTGGGACGTGTGATATTGTGATAACCCCCATCGTCACGCAAGCATTGATCAAGAAACAAGGCCTACAGGCTCAACGCGAATCCTGTGCAATTGGATATGCATCAGGTATAAAGCGTACATTCTAGACCATAACGTTTTAAGTACATGTGTGACATGTATGTACATGCAAGTAGTAAACATTCTCAAACCGGATATAAAATCACATTACCCAAGCGTCATTACTGGAATAATGGTATGGATGTAAACCACACAGAATAACTGATGGTGGCGCAAGCAGTCTAATGCATGAGAGAACCATAGAAATGGATTTGCAGAATTTAACACAAGTACTTTAAACAACTCTTTCGTGCACACATGCATGAATCCCGACATCATAACTAAATTATTTCAGGCTCATATGTTAAACACTCCTGATAAAAAATCAAGGACCTACATATTCAGAAATGATTGTAGGTGGCGCCACCGCTCTTGTATATGACTGAGCCATCCGACATGTCTAAATATGCAAAATTTCAGACTGATTTTTCTCACATGTAAGCTGGATATGGGCACTAATTTTTATGTTGCTTGTGCAGCTCTGCTTATATTCAAAGAGCCGAGTTTTGAATAAAATAAATCTACTAGCTTTGTTTACCAAAGTATCAAACAGTCCTTTTATTGTAAAAGATCACAAAATTCTGCAAAAATCATTTAAGCAAATTTGAACAAAGGCCACCTTTGAATACTTTTTTGCAGTGTTACCAAAGGTGTTTTTAAGCTGAAAGAGGCAGAAATACTAATATTTAGCCAGTAAAAAACAGGTCGCTGTAAGCGGTGCCACAAAAACCTTCTTTAAAAAAATGAGTCACGTGAACACTTGCACAGTTACCTGCAAATAACTTGGTAATGTCAGCTCCTCTTTTTTCGATTGTAACGTGAGTATGCTTCCCTTTTCAATTGACTATTTCAAATTCCTGTAACTCAGCCAAATTTCATGGAACAAAAACCATTTGATAAATCGTAAAAGGGACTACTTCCGGGATAATGAGTTATTAAACAATTTGGCTGAACAGTTTGGAGGAGAGGACTTTTAAAAGTCATTAGCTTTTCCCAATAAAATCTAACAAAATGCAGATAGAAAAAAAATAAACAAGAAAATCCGATAGTTTTCTTAAGAAAACATTTGGTTATGCTATCTCCTTGTCGTTTTTTTTTAGAGAGACGGCGGCCGAAGAACGCCGGACGATGCTAAACCATAGCATAAGCTCACAGATTCTAAAAAAGAAAAGCTGCTAAACGCAGAATATATACAAAAGACAGCCCGAGGACATATTAAAACATAAATTTGGCTCATCATGTCTTCTAAACAAAATTAATTGGTGACAAGTACTTACTTTTTTTTGGTGGCCTGTAGCCTTGCGCCGCCAGCAGAACGACCAGCAGGCCCAGAAAAACAGCACACTTCATGTTGTAGGGACCGAGTGTGAACTAATGGTGAAACTAGACATATATATATATATATATATATATATATATATATATATATATATAGTACAAAGTATATGCGTATATATATATATATATATATATATATATATATAAATATTCATATATGTAATAGGGATACAGAGGAGGACAGTTTACCGCTTGGGCAACAGACCTAGACGACACAAAGTAAAAATGCTTGACTACAGGACAGGAGAATGGTGTCCGTCCATCATTAGTCGTCGTTTCATCTAAACTATGTTCACGGTGAGCATCCGAGTATAAATCCGTATAAACAACATGACAACGTGTAAACAGAAAATATGTATGTTACTCCATGTTTCTATATATCCCTGACAAAAGTAACTTGCTGAAGCCGGGAACGAAGCATTGGTATTCCCGAAGTGGTTCTAGTGGTTGGACTGCTAGCCAATTCAAACGTATTCATGATAATTGTACAAAGTTGTAAAAAGTGTTAGTGTCGGGGACATCTTTCCTGCAACAAAGAAATATTTGTTTTCTTGAGTGATACCGTGAATAAGTGAGATAACCGTTTTGACCGCGAGTTTCACCATTGCAATCTAAAGGCATATAATCCATTCTCTATATTTTAGTTTTCATTATAATATATTATTACATTTAAGTAATAGATAAAGGGTTCAAATTTGACATGCCTTTGTTACTTCAGATTCATGACAATAAAATCCCATTTACCACTTCCAATTATTGAAGCGTACGTACAACAGATATATATATATACAAAATATAAAATATAAAATCGAAAGCGTATCTTTCTTTGGTTAGAAATTTATTATTGAAACTTATTTTTCTTAAATTGTCTGACTAACTAAAATTGAAAGACAAAAAGAAAATTGTTTAAAACGTGTTAATGTTTTTTGTATATGAGGGACGTGTTCTTTTGGGAAGCTGTGTTATTTGTGTATGTGTAACGCAATCATACCAGAACCATATATAACACGTTTTGCCAATATATACGGAGAACCAGTTCTTCTTTCCTTCCTGTACTATATTCGTACAGCAAAACCTACTGGGGTTTATAAAGTGTTATTTGTACCTAAGTAGTCGAGAGGAACCCACGGGTGACCGCGCGTTAACTGTACCTGTACATGAATACTCCTCGTACGGGACATCGTACTTACATCGAAGGACAGACATTCCTCAAACCAAGGACTTCAATCTGCGGTCGTCCTGGACCTGGACATGTATGACGCCCCAGCTCACGTCTCCTCACGGGTCATTTGCATGCTGGGGCGTGGCCCAGGACACTTTCATGGATCAGTAATTTGAGTTGTCAAAATAAAGGGAGATGTGAACGACTTTGAAAACTGGGGTAACGTAAAGGGACATTGACCAAAAAGGCAAGAGCAGGGGCGCCAATACAGGGGCTGTTTAGGGTGTATACCACCCCCCACCCCCCTCCATTTCTTAACAAGTGGGGATGGTCAATATTATCACCCCACACCCCCACCCAGCGATTAAGGGAATAAAATTTATATATTGGAAAAGAAATATATCACTAATTAGATTTACATTTTACTCTGAGATATTATATATCTAAATCTGGTTTAGAAATGACCTGAAACATACTTACGTATTTTGAAAAACTCTGAGGAGTTTGTACCTGAGGAGTGGGCCGGCTAGTAAGCTGAACTCACGAAACAGTACTATAGTACATTTTGTAATCAAGCTAACTATAGACAAAGTATATTATTATTAATGCTCCCTTGCACGATAGAGGACTTTCACTGTGGCCTATTGAACCTCAATGTAATATATTGATTATATATATATATATATATATATATATATATATATATCGCTTATTAGTGATCTATCAAATCAATCAAGGCTAAAAACGATGATGTTTATGAACGGTGAATAATACCAGTGATTCCCAATCGGAGTAAACCGGGGTCTCTATGCAGTTATTTATTCATTAACTCGTTCGTTCATTCATTCTCTCTCTCTCTCTCTCTCTCCCAGACGCATATTTACATATTAACATTTCCCATATGAAACTAGTACACAATATTCTAAACAACAACAAACGCCTGAACAAAAACTACAATATTGCACGTTCTATATTTTGTGGTTATACAACGTATTGCAGTGTGCCATCAAACATTTTGATATATTAACTACACCCCAAGGACAAGCATATTTGTGATCTTTTGTACTTGCTAAATTCTCGTCCCGTCAAACGTTCCGTAACGTGATCAACCTTTGTGAACACGCGTGAGCTTGTTGGCTTGTTTCTTCAGTCAATTTATATCAGCCACCGTAAATGTGATTCGGTCTGCTGGGCCTTAATAGGAACCCAAGGGGACCCTTATGGACTGGTCGTTCGGCAGTCCCACCACCCCATCTCGCCGCACCCAGAATTCATGAAAATTAGGGGTCCAACCAAGGAAGACGGGTAACGAAACATGACCAAAAAAATGGAAAATAGGGTTCAGGCCGCAAAAACTGATTAAAAACCCTGAGAAAAATGTGCGACGGACAAGAAGGATTCTGAACCCCCGGATCAGCTTCTACCCAAAAATCCATACATTGGTTGCATTCATCATGCGAAAAAAAAGTTACTAAATTATTAGGTGTCTTCAAGGTCTTGGTTTCACGGAACTCTATTTTACAAGTCGATTTAACAGTAACCAATAATGTTACATCTTTAATTGGTCGGATATTATCTAACAATATGTTACATAGTTAAACAAGGCTGGACAGATATTAGGAGCATTGCATTTACAAACTACCTAACGCCATCATCTTAGTTTTACAATATTTGCAAAATAAAGTTTAATCTTAAAATAAGTTATATAAAGTTTTTAACAAAAATAGTTAAGTCTGTATAGAACATAATATAAATTATGATATTCAGTGGCCCCAATCCCGTTAAGCAGTTTATAGTAGCGTAAAACAAAACAGGCACTTTAAAACCAGCTCTTCACCGGCCGTGGGACTTTATGTGAGTTCTGGTTTCCGGTGTATACACTTTGACTCTAGGTAATTTCTTTTAAGGTCTTTTACTGCATCTGTTGGGTATGGCTGAGCATGTTTATCTTAAAGAAGTAATTGTTTCTTCCAGTCTCTTGTATACTAATCCCAGCAAGCTGTACCTTCGAATACTTTCTGAAATTCTGAAAACATCATCCATATGTCATGCCATATGCGAGACATCTATTGGCATGCACGACTGTCATTTGTAAGCATAGTTCAAAATGTCTGACTGTCAGTAGATGTGGGTGTTAATACCTACTCTGTGTTACCCCCCTCAGATTATGTACCTGGTGGAGATATTGAGGAGAAACTATGTTGTTTAATTTGTAAAAAGGTGTAAACCCATGTATATGGCTTTTGAAAGTTGTTAAGATGCAAATAGAATGTAAAAATCATTATTAATCCTGCTAATATAAGGATTGAAGGCTTATGTGGGTCGATGAGTTTATTGCTGTACCAATATTTGGGTCACATTGTTTGTGGGTGCACTCGCTTAGGTTCAAAAGGGTGCAAAACCAAAACAATTATTTTCCTCTCTTTTCGTTCTTTTTTTCTGTTTCTTTTTTTCTTTTTTCTGCCCGTGCTTGTGGTCGACCTCAAATACGACTGATTCTCAAGAGCTGACCTTTGGGCAAACTATTAGTCTTAGATGACAGATTTGCTCCAGATATGTATTTTTGACCTTGACCTAATTACCATGATCGGACACTCCATAGCTGATTCACGATTATCGCCCACTTGCCGGCGTCAATTGGAAACCATGATTCCAGTGATTACTAGCCGATTGCAAACATGTATTGTTTCTTTAATTAACTATATATTTAACTATACATATTTTTTTTCTATTAAAGAAAACAAAATTCAGAATATAAAGAAAACGCAAGATAAAAAAGTGTTTACATGGATTTATTGAAATTTTAGTTCTGTGATTGGAAATTTAAAATAAAAGCATATTTTAAACACATTATGAAAAAAAATACCAGAATGCCTTTCTTATAACAAAATTAACCATTGCATAATTAATATATCGCAGTGAGGCATGTTAACCAAAACGTTCTGTGTTAAATTAAGTAAAAATACAGGTGGCGTAAGCAGGTTTCGGGAACTGACAGAAATATTCATGGCTCTTGAAAACTGTAATACACTTTAAATGGGCTTTAAAACAATTTTAGCCCTTGTATATGTATAAGTTCATGAATCGAGGTCCATTTTTTTCAAGAATTTGTGGCCATTTATGTGTTAAATCTCATGAAAAATGAAAACACATGATGTATGTTTAACTGTAACATCTTTATCACAAATGCTTTATTTTGTTGTTAAAGTTTGGAACAACAAATGCAGAATTCTGTTGCTAAAGTTTGGAAGCTCACTCACAAATTGACCATTAAACGTACATAAAGATTTCCAAGATTAACAATTGCAACAAATAATAAAGTAATTCGCGCATTAATAATGGAGAAAATTACATGAATATTTACTTTAAATTGGCAAAAAATAAATGAAATTTCAGGTCTTAGTCTCTTTAATAAGATCTCATTTGCCTGATATTGTTAAAACTGATGAACAAAAATAGTTATATCAGAGGAAATCTGTTTCAGCTTTATTTTTCAAAGTCTGCTGAGAATAACTGTTGAGTTAAAACTGTCATTTCAATGTAAAATGGAAATATCATTACAAACCAACCAGTAATCACTACAAATAAATATGAATCATAGCATAGGTAAAAAGATAAATCTGTCTAAGATGCATGTGCATAAAAATTTCCAAGCAATGTATGGCTTGTGAAACGTTTGTTTTAATGTTAATGTTGGAATAGTAAATGACATCTGTCATTTATATAAAGTGACCTTATAATAAATTTTCCTGCAGCAGCTATTAAGACCCAGACCAAACAAGGTGTTTATAGTTAATCCCAGCATGGGATGTTGTGAGGGGATAAAGTCCATGTATTTCATAGTTATACTCTGAAAAGGAGCTCACCTCTGAATAAGAATGAGCATCAACCCATGTAAGAAAGGATCGTTCAAGATGGGCACCCTGAACCTGCAACTCCTTAACTGTGTACTACTTAAAGGAAATATTTAAAACTGGAGTATATTTTGTCTATTTTTATTCTGTTTGATATATGTTCCTGCACTGTTTTAAACACATTGCAAGATTATAGAATGAAAGTGTGACCTAACCACAATATTTGCATAAAAATCTAGGACTAGAAATACCGTAATCGTAATATATTAGACAAATGTGGGTATTGTTGAGCCCAAACTACTTTCTGACAGCACTTCCGTCTTAACAGAAGTCAAAAAATATTTAACAGCACTGTGTTGAACATCCTTTTCATACTCAGAAGCTAAAGTTCAGATTTTATACAGCAGTATACTAGTATACCTTTTGATTATATCAATATACGAAGAACAATATATATCAGAAAGTTGAGGAATTCTCTCATCTTGGCCTCATAATTGATTCACATCTCACATGGAAATCTCACACTTCTGCTGTTTTTAAAAAGTTATGTTGCAAAATAGGGCTACTACACAGACTTAGCAAATATCTGCCATATAAGTATCTACTCACAATATATCATGCGTTCGTTCGACCAACAACAGACTATGGCTTAACTGTATGGGACAGCTGTCCAAGCACTTTTCGTGCCGCTATTTAACGGATTCAGTGTCGGGCGACAAGGATTATAACAAGAAACTATAACCCGTCACGAAGTAGTCTGGAATTAATCAAAGAGATAGGTTTGATGACAGTCGATCAGTGATATTTGTACCTTTTATCTGTTTTGACTTATAAATGCATAAATAGTTTAGCCCCTTTGTATCTATGTGATAAGTTCGCTATGGCTAAAAACATTCACGATTAATTCACGCGCTCAACACAACAATAACTGTATCCTTCCCAAACCAGGATTGAATCTTTCAAGGCTGCTTCATTTATGCAGGCAGTACCCTATGGAATGCCTTTCCCCTGGACATTAAATGCACTCCAAATTTGCAGAGTTCTAAGAAGATGTCACGTTCGTACTTATCTAGTCTTACAGTGGTATCTTAGTTTTGGCACTATACGGGATTGTTTTAGTAAGAATAAACGTTCTTGCCACTCTTAGTACCGATATCTCCATGATATTCTATTTATTTTAAAGTATGGTATGCCATTTTGTAATAGGTTTATTGTCTTAGTATGTCTTTTATATCTGTATTGTAATTTGTATTTTATTTTATTTCATTGTCATATTCAGTTGTTTAAAAATGTCTTGTACTTTATATATGGAGCAGGACCCTGCTTACAACAGAAGTGTTCTTCTGGTGCAGGCTACCTCGGATAATATTGTAATAAATAGATAAATTAATAAATAAATAAATTATATCAATATGGCATTTGACTTTATGGCAATACATGCCTCGTTTCCTCATTTGTACCATTTATTCATATCCGTGGGCAAATATAAGGCCATACACTTATTATATAAATTGAATATGGTTATAATACACCAGTTTATATGACCATGTCAGTATATATTTTACACAACTTCAAATTGTTTTTGAGTCCTGTTTATAAAGGAGTTGAAGAATCTATGAAAAAACTGAAGAAAGGGTATTTTTGATATATTATGCAAAAATTCAGAGGGCAAGTACAGGGGGGTTACCCTTGAAAGAACATTTGGGGAAAATATTTTCTCAGGTTTTATATGTTAGTTAATAAATTTAGGGGGTAAGAGTATCGGATTTTCCTAAATTTGTAAAATAATACCCACCCCTACTGTCACACGTGCGACACTCTATTTGGGCGACATGTCGAATACTGTATCGAAGAATGAAATATGGACAGGAAAACACTTTTCATTCTGGGCGGGTTACTGTACTGGTTTACGAAGCTCTGCCTGATTGCACATACTACAAGCATTATCGCCCTTTTAAAGTAGATATGTAAAAAAGTTCGACAACAAGTATCCAATGGATCCCCTGAAGTTAAAATTTCCTGAGAAATAGTGTCACGCTTCAATAACACGGGTTCACCTATCCAGCTTAAGAACAAACGCTATCCTTTATACTAATGAATGGATGGCTTCTGGAAAATGGACAAAGCATCGCAATGTTTCGTGATGGCAGAAAATACTTTGGACTGAAATATACTGTGGTTGGCTTTATGTTAACGAGCGTTTAAAATCGCGACTTTCAGGAAGGGGAAGTATCGCGAAATTAACTTCCTTCGTGAACAAGACGCCTATGCGACTAATAGATGAATAGTCAGTTTTTAATATTACCTCTTTGGCATTTTATATGAATTATCCATGTGACTTCAACTATAGGTTAAAACTCCAGAAGCAAAATAATTATAATATAGATAATAACATATATTTTATGCAACCTGAGTTAATCATTTGGAATAGAATCAGATCGTTCATATTATTCGGGGACAAGAATTTCTACTCGGTCTTGCGAGTCATCGTAAAATTGTCAAGATATAGCGTACCTTTTAAATAATCAATGTGATTATATAAAAAATATAGGTTATACTGCCTTTAACGATCACGAAAATGAAACCCTAACCAAATAACAAAACCGTTAAGACCGCTACAAAATTAAGCCAACCACTGCATTATGGTGCTCCAGATTAACTCCAAAAGAATTATTCGATTGTGCTTTGTGTGGTAGTCTTGCCCTTTACAGGATCTGATTATTACATTTCATTTTTAGGGATAACTTCTTGTCCTTCATCCTTCCTTTCATTAACAGATCGTAACCGCTGGACCTAGAAACTTCTAATTGAAAACCCAAAGGTCCATTAAAAAATCTCTTGTCTAGGAACCTTTTCACCTTAAGCTATAAGGCTCGTAAGTACCCTCAAGATAATAAAAAAAGTCTCACAAAAGCTCCAGTATCTGAATGACAAATGCACATATCGCCATGATTCTTCCCGTGCTTATTGATCATCGAGTTTTGGATCCGTTCCTGACGACTGGTGGCGCCACCTGTATTTTTAATTTTCCCACTTTTTTGCCCTTTTTTGTGACCTTCAATTGAAGCAGTTTAGCCGTTCACAGGGCACAAACTGTAACCTGTATTTTATTTCATTCTCATATGCAGCTTTTGAATTGATTGTAAAATTAGTGTGTTTGCCAGAGATGTTACCTTACGGGCGAACTAACGATCAGCCAAAGTCTAAATCACGAGTCCATGCTTTCTCTGTGTAAAAATGAAACAAGGAGAAATAGTGTAGTCGCCAATTTACCAAAATCCCATTTCCATAGAAACTGAATGCCAAAACGGAGATGGTGCTTGTTTTCACTGATGGGAAAAGTTGGGTAACAAATTTTTATCATCCACTTGACCCCCCAATATCCAAGATCGCCGCCATCCCAACAATAAAATCTAGATAATCCTTTGATATAGTAACTATCGCGTCAAAATGGATAATATTGGATCGTTTCATAAGATTTTGAATGTGCTCTCCAAAGACCGATCAAGTGATGATGCATACATGTCCCAGCAGAGACACCCTATAGCTTCAGAAAATTATAATCATATCATGATATTACAAAAGAAACAGATGGACAAAACAGACGTTCCGACTACACATGAGCCCAGGGTTCATCGGGATAATCACAGCTATCGGGAATCAAATACGGGTGATTACTCGTATCAGCGACAGGAAAAACGGCGGCTGGCCCGGAATCAGGAATGTATTCAAGGTAAACGCAATAATACAACCATCAGAAGTGGTGCCAAGTATACTGACTTATTTGTGTCACGTGTTCATGTGGATATAGGCGACGACCAGCTTTGTGAATTTATTTCTGAGGAAGGTGTAAATGTAGAGAAACTTGAACAAATATCACATCCTGACGCACGTATGAAATCTTTTAAACTGACTATAAACACAAAGGACATTACCACGGTGATGAAAGAAGACTTCTGGCCAGATGGAATCTGGTGTAGAAAGTTCTTCAGAAAGAGCAATATCGTGTCTTCAGAGGTGGTTAACAATGCTGTTCATGGAACATCACCTTCATCATGAATATGGCTTCCTTAACACTCGCCTCGTACAACTGTACAGGTGTTAAACATCTCTCAAAGAGACAGTATATTAAACGCGTATTGAAAGAACAACACGCTGATATAATGTTTCTTCAAGAAACCTGGCTACAAAATAGTCAGTTAACATATTTAGCGGACATTGATGAAAATTATAGTTACACAGCCGTATCAGGCATGGACTCTAGCAGGGACATACATTTAGGTAGGCCTAAGGGTGGCGTGGCCATCCTTTGGCGTCAATGCTTGTCCAGCAGGGTAACCATACTTCAGAAAGACCACTCTCGCATTTGTGCTATACTAGTTAATGTGGATGCTACTTTTAATATCTTATTTATTTGCTGTTATTTACCATGTGACACCAGGGCTAGAGATGTTGAAAATGAATTTTTGGAATGCCTGAATGTGGTACAGCAGATAATTGCTAGGAATCCATGTGACGCAGTTGTAATTGCAGGTGACCTAAATTTAGATTTGAGTAGGTCCACGGGTAATGTAAATTACTTAAAGCAATTAGTGCTGGATTTAAATTTATATTTTGTATGGAATCATGAGAAAGCTGAGTGTCAAGCTACATACGAAAGTTATGATAGTAGTTCCGTATCAGCAATTGATCATTTTATATGTTCACGTAATATTTATGATAAACTTGTAACGGCCAAAGTCATAAATGACGTTGACAATACCTCCAATCATAACGTTATTATCATGGAGATGAACTGTTCACATAAAGGTGTAGATCTAATATGCCACAATAACAATAGAACGGGGGGTATTAACTGGAACAGGGCAACGTCTGATGACAAATTGAACTATACACGTACATTGAACACCTTACTTTGTAACAAAAGTTTTCCAGCTGATGTTTTTTACTGTAATAACCCTTTATGTAAAAACAAAAAACACCGTGATTTGATTGAGGATATGTGTAGCGATATGATACAATGCATGTTTAAAGCCTCAAAAGATACAATTCCCACTCATTTACCAAAGAAAAAAAGAAAACCATTCTGGCATGAGATTGCAGAACCAGAACGTAAAAAAGCATTGTTGTGGCACAATATTTGGAGAGATAGCGGGCGGCCCCGAACTGGATATGTTGAGGACATCCAACGTAGAACCAGAGCGAACTATCATAGAGTTGTTAAAAAGCTTCTGAGGGAGGAAGATAGAGGGCGCTTATGTCGTTTGGCAACAGCTGTGACGAAGGACCACTCACGTAACTTATGGACGGAAATAAAAAAGTTGCAGCCACCTCAAAGACGTAATGCCCATATTATTGACGGATTAAACACAAATAAAGATATCTCAAATAAGTTTAAAGATAAATACAATAATTTATATAATGTATGTGCAACAGATTCCAAGGAACAAGGAATTTTAATGGAGACTATTCATGCTACGATTGCACATGATTCCAATATCCTTCATCGAGATCATACCATAACGGTACAGCAGGTAGCAGAGGGAATAGCTATGCTAAAAACAGGGAAATCAGATGGATTAAATAATTTATATTCTGACAATATCATATATAGTTCTAACCGATGTAACGTTCTACTTTCTTTAATGTATACTGCAATGTTATCCCATGGGTATTTCCCACGATGTATAAATAACTCAGTAATTGTGCCTATCCCCAAGGACAGAAATGGAAACCTGAACGACAGCGAAAATTACCGTGGTATAGCACTTAGTAGCTCAATCGGTAAGCTCTTTGAGATCATCATATCTCAGGTATACAATAATTGTTTTCGCTCATCAGAATTACAGTTTGCTTTTAAAGAGAATCACTCCACGACAATGTGTGCTACAGTTTTAAAGGAAATTGTATCTTATTATAGGTCACGAGGTAGTAAAGTGTATAGTTGTTGCCTGGATGCCAGCAAAGCCTTTGACAGACTTAATTTTGGAAAAATGTTTTCCTTACTTTTTAAAAAGGGGATTCCTGGGGTTATCGTAAGACTTCTTTATGATCAATATAAAAATCAATCAATATGTGTTGCATGGAATGGTGAGACATCTGATAGTTTCTGTTCAAAAAATGGAGTGAAACAGGGCGGGGTGCTTAGTCCACTAATATTTAACCTATACACTGATGAATTGTTATCCAGATTACGTTTAAGCGATATTGGGTGTCACATTGGACACAAATATGCAGGCTGTCTGGCCTACGCTGATGACCTGATGCTATTGGCACCATCGGCAAGCGGGTTACAAAAATTAGTGAATATCTGTAGCAAGTATGGGATAGAGTACTCCATAACATACAATCATAAAAAATCAGTATGTTTAGAATTTGGTAATGAATTAAATATGGATTATCCAACTATTGTTTTAGATAACAATAAGCTAAAATGGGAAAATAGGATTAAATACTTAGGTATATATATTTCTAGTTCTCTCACAGACAGTGATGACATATGCCGTAAGAGAGCGGATTTCTTTGTGAAAGTAAACTCTCTTGTAGGGAACTTTGGTCATCTTCCTAGAAAGTTGGTAAATATATTATTTTTCCAATATTGCTGTTCGTTTTATGGTTCACAGAGTTGGAAACTCAAAAGTAAAGATATTGCCTCTCTCAACACTGCATATAATAAAGGTTTGAGATGTATTTTGAAACTACCTCCAACAGCTCATAAATATATTGTATTAAATATAGCTGGGAAGAAACCATTAAGATGTCAGTTAGAATTGCGTTTCATGAACATGTTTTATTCTATGTATAGTTCAGACAATTCTCTTGTTTCACATGTAGCTCGGAATGCTTGTCGAGACCTTTTGACTCATCTTGGTGGCAATATTAGCTACATGATGGAGCAGTATGGGTTTTTATACGCAAAAATGTCCAAATCGTACTAAAAAGAGATTAGAAAACAGATTATTAATAGATTCTCATTTAATGAAGATGAATATGCTCAGGCAGAGTTGGTAAGAGAAATTATTGTATGTCTTGATTGTACGATGTATGTAGAAAATTTTGACAGGGCAGATTTAGAACATAAGCTTGCCGTGATATCCACTCAATAAGCAAGCACAACGGCTTTTGACTATGCACACTTTATATTTTTGTTATAAAGCACGACAAATCTCTGCACTTTTTCATGACCATATATATTATATTGTACAATGTATGTACGAAATAAATGATAATAATTGTAACCACTCTGGGAGCTACCTGAAGGTCAGAGAAGGTATTCAAGGTCAAGGTCAACCTTAGTAACCAACTTTCTAAATCATAACATTAGATATCTTGGGTACTACACTGTCATGATAACTATTCCAGAGAAGTTGAAAGAGCAAAACAGAAAAAAAATATGACAAAATCTAACTAGAAAACATGTGAAGAAGGGCGAACAACAAAAACAGACGACCCATCTACACGTGCTCAGAGTCATCCCCATGCTTACCCAAAATGATAAGTTTGGACACATTAATGGTAAATAAAAATATATTTTAAGACACCGAAGGTTAATGTTGGATAATCGAAACGAACCACCTCGAGACTTAGATACCAATACCACGGGTGATAATATCAGGGAATTAGTGCCGGGTTTGCATCAACCAGTAAATGCATGCGCAAAGGAAAAGTTTAGTATCACAGCAGCTGTTTATAGGATGTTTATATCGATAAGGCAGTACATTATATAATATGATGATAACTTTTAAATGACCATATATATATATATATATATATATATATATATATATATATATATATATATATATATATATATATATATATATTACATAGGTAAAGTCAAAGTGAATATGCTCTCATTATTTACCGCCGTTGTAACCCCCGAAAATGAATGATCGCCACGTGTTGCCGCCAAATTTGCATTTCACCTTTAGTTAATTGATCATCAAATGTTGATTTAATCGTCGCTTTTACTCATACGACCGCACTAGCGCTGGTTTAGGTGACAGAAGAAATAGGTGTACTCATTTAACCGAATTAGTAACAATGGTTACCGTGACGACACGTCATGTCATTGGTTATTTTCAACTCATTTGCATAGCATTGACGGCAATTCTTCCGAATATTGCCGACTGCCTACCGTGCAAACAAGCGGGCCATAAAAGAGGCTTACGGAAAATGTACATTTTCAATCCATAGGGCAATTACGAACGATCTCAAATCAGTTCTTAAACGATTATGGCTGTCAGAAAATTGTGGGCGGAGGCCACGTTCACAGTCATGGAGCAGCTGCTTATTTCTCTAGTGGAACATTTTAATACCTATAACCCCGCGTTATAAAAAAAATGCGTTGTCACGTAGCTACAAATCCCCATATGAATGACTCAAAATTGTGTCCTGTCGTCACTGGTTATTAAAATCACTTGCTTCATAGGAACATCATAGACAATCCACTCTTTGTAATAACGCCTTTCATGACACACTGAATGGATCAAAGAAAAACCATGTTTGGTCGTGTGAGCCATTCACGTGGCCTAGCCGAGTCTCCGAGCCCAGGTTCCTCCCAAACGAGCACCAGTAAAGCATACAGCTGTGCAAGTGACCTCAACTCCACGCGTGGTCAATCAACCGAATGGGCAGGGCTGGTCAGTAGCTCAATGAGTGCCCGCATTAGGCAGGTCAGTTTATCACTTTGGTCGGGAAAAATTATATAGTTACAGAACCTAATAAAAACAGATCAGGTAGTCGCGACGAGCATAAATTTTGTTACGGAGATAAATAAAAATCAGATTCTGTAACACTAGACAGCATAAAATGTCTAGGGGAATGCATAAAGAAGTCAGTGTTTTTTTGTTAACAAATAATTATAATTAATTCTTAAAACAGATCAGGTAGTCGCGACGAGCATAAATTTTGTTACGGAGATAAATAAAAATCAGATTCTGTAACACTAGACAGCGTAAAATGTCTAGGGGATTGAATAAAGAAGTCAGTGGTTTTTTGTTAACAAATAATTATAATTAATTTTTAAAACAGATCAGGTAGTCGCGACGAGCATAAATTTTGTTACGGAGATAAATAAAAATCAGATTCTGTAACACTAGGCAGCGTGAAATGTCTAGGGGAATGAATAAAGAAGCCAGTGTTTTTTTTTTGTTAACAAATAATTATAATTTATTCTTAAAACAACCCTAACATTGCAATACACTAAATAGATACAATTACACAGTACAACAGTACAACAGCAAACCAATACAATTACACAGTATAATAAATAAAGTGTAGAGTACCTGGATACCACCACTGTCACAGCGACAACAAGTCCTTAAATCGTATAATCCAGATGAACAGTTCACATAAATCTTCTTAGAGAATATTAATAGTCAAATTCAGTCACAAAATAAATCTGTTGTAATCCAAAAGTGAAATACTTGTAATAATCCCGAAAGCAAACTGGAGACAGGCCGCACTTAATCTAAATAGAGTTTGTAGAATCCCTGACACTACTGCAATTATCGGATAGGTCCAAAACTGACTAACTCTTCCATGTCCGCTGAAATATTTTTCTCTACTCTCTTCCTGGCTCTAAAACACAGCCCCTATTTTTAACTTTTCATCCGAAAATTCTAGAACCTTCTATTTCATGAACAATCGAAAGAACCCAACAATACATAATATACACACCCAAAGAATATTACAAGACACGCGCTCATAGATCGCGACCAGCCAAGAAAGTTCCAGAATAGCATGAGCGCTATGTTTCTACACGTCAGAGTTCAACCAATGCGGATTACACCGAGCCTACAACACCCGGTCAGGCGAGGTTGCTACAGCAACGAGCCACGCCCGCGCCACACGAATCAAGTGTCAACAACACCTGTAACAAACATCTGTAACAATATATATATATATATATATATATATATATATATATATATATAGAGAGAGAGAGAGAGAGAGAGAGAGAGAGAGAGGTGTATATATACAGATAGATAGATAGATAGATACTGTACTTTAATTACTACTATGAACAGGATAACATGACATTTACGTGGAATTCACATGTAATTTACTTTTCTTATGATATAAAACCAAGTCTTTATCAGTTATGTTTCCTGTTACCTAGTGTTCACGAAGAGGGCAACACATGCGCCGCTAAATCACTAAAGCGAGATACCTCAGCCTGACTTAATCCAATTGTATACCCGATCCTCACAACATACCTCTCTTTCACGTAGAGAAACTAAGAAACCATGGTATCCATGTTCAAAGTAAGCTGGTTCAGGTTGTTAAACTGTGCGAGATGAAATATATCCACCTAAGACGAGCCCGCCATTGTCCTGTCTTGCTGAAGCCCTTCCACAGTAGTTTGTGACGGCTGGGCAGCAACGTGTTCTATACGAGTAGCTGCCGACTCTCAAGATATCTTTAGTAAATATCTGTAACCGTACAAAAATAAATACACAGAAGTATATGATTTCGTAGAGATGTTATTTATGTAATATCATTTCGTATGTACAATATTATGTTGCCATACCGTCCATAGCGCATACAGAACTATATCTGAATCCAGCACCGGCCGTGCATGTGGTATCACGCCTCTGCGTCTACACCTACATGCGATACTTGTGATTTGTAAACCCAAATTTACGTACCCTAACAGATTTCGTTAGTGAACGTTGATATTTTAATTTTTATTCTTCCTTCGGTGTTTCTAAAATTTAATATACACCCAACATATTTTTAATATAATAACAATAAAATGATGACAACGATAAGAAATGTAGGTGAAAAAGGTTAATGACAGTTTTGGAGAAAAATGTTCTTACAGTAATAATCAATCTTAGTTAGCTTTAAAGATGCCTGGTTATGATTAAATTTCGTTTTTATTCAACTTCATCTTTGTTATAATTTACTCAATTTGACTCTGATTACAAAAATCATAATAACCTTCCCCGAGAGCGTTCAAGCTGCCTGTGCTGCCATCTTGTGATTTAACCGTTAACCAGATACGGTTGCTCTGTCATAGGTTGTGTGATGAGGGGGGCTCATTTGTGATCTGCTGTTTTTTAAGTTGCCCAGTCGAAAAGCTCCTGCAAATAGATAATCGCACATTCGTCAATATTTTATTTTGTGGTTAAAGTCAGCATGTGTCACTAATCATTAGTTTTTAATGACAAAAGTAATGACTGACTTGATAAAAGTTCAAAAGAGAGGGAGAACGGTTAAGTAAAATCTAGTTGTTTTGTGTATCGGTGAAAGGAAAAACCAGATCTACCACATTTCAAATCTGTGCATTGTAAATAATAAATGAGAACCAGAATTCTGCAAGTCTCCCTATGTGGGGTTCTACCTTGCGAAATTGTCCATAACCCATGTTTGCAATCACTTATTCGGCCCATATTCCCAGGTTCATTTGTGAATAAGTAACTTTACATTAGGAAATAATCCTTGATGACGTTCCTGAATTCGGATCATGTGCCAGATTAATAACAAAATATAATAAATCATTCATTAACCCATTCCCTAAATACCCAGATTCCGCTAATGGAAATAAATGCATACCCCCCTGGCGGAAGAAATTATAATATCACTGCGCCTGGATGTTCAGGCTAGTAGCGCCACCATGTGTCTGGGAATGATACCAGCATGGCATGTGGATAAAGATCACATGCCTGCAGACATGAATTTGTCTCGGGATGCCAGGCAGGGGAAAAAGACGGATTTCTTTTGTGATTTATGTGGTAAGAAGAAAGTTATCGGAAGCACGTTGGATACGGATACAATGACAATATTTGGTTAGCTCCCCATTCTCAGTGTCTGTCCAACATCTCTTTATAAGATGATATATTGGATGATCTACATATAACACGATAGGTTTGCAAATGTGGATTCAGGGGTTAGTTGGGCATAGGAATCGTTATGATACCCCCACCAGCTCCGAAATGTTTTGTTTTTTTTTCCTAAATTATGCATTTTGCAGGAATACGCTTAAATATAATATTCAGCGTAATATTTTATTACGGAAAATGTATAATACTATTTTGCAGAAAAATACCATAGATAATGCTATTTTGCGATTCTGGGTTTGCCATGAATTTGCCAACAGGATTAAGATAATTAGCATCTGATCAGATCTTCCTCTTTACAACAGTTGACCCGTATCTATTTCGAATCGAAATAATATGACAAGCGATAGGTCCAAGATGGCAACGCTACTATTGAATTGATCACCCGCTCAGTTTAACGGATTTCCTTTGGTGTTAAACGCACAAGACGTAAGCTATTACATTCACGGATGTTCGTCTTAGGTCTTCTGACCATAGAACACTATGCTACCGGAGCAGACATCGAATCATGAAGAAGACCTTACCACAAGCACCGTAGGCTATGTGTGCTACCTCATCTTAATCTATCTTTTACTCTCTCACTGAAAATCAATATTTGGTAATATTCTCTGCATAGCATACAAATTATTGTTTTTCATTATATATATATATATATATAAATATATACATATCAATCATTATATATATGTGTGTGTGTGTGTGTGTGTGTGTGAAGAACATGAACTCATGTCTTCTGCAAATACACATAGACTGAAAATAGATGTACACGCACGTGATAATTGACATATTTGAAAGCTACATTATTCATTAAGATTTCACGTCGTTAGAGCCTATTCCCTTGATATTTTCTGCCATTAAATGGTCAATTAGATAAACAGGGAACTTACTCCTCTCATTTAAATTGTGTGTGGTCATTTAAAATGTAATATCCATATTTTAGACACATGTTTGGAGACTTGGATAATGTGTACAAACACATATTCGTAACCGTTTTATGTACACTGTAAAAAGTGACATGTCTCTCATGTTTCAAATTATCCATTATACGCATCAAATAAAAACATGTTTTGTAAGTCAAATATGTGTTAATCGTGTCATCACAAATTCCATAAAGAACAACAGGTAAACACCTCAACATGTCTATGGCATGTTTGAAACATGTTTACAGTTTTACGTTGGTGTGATATTTTCCCTTTCCTGCCTAATATTTCGCAGTTTTCACTCAAAAGCTGTCGGTTAATATGAAATATAAGTACCTGCTGAAGGTAAGGGAAAAGGCCAGAGAAAAAAAACAGACGAAGATCAACCACAGATTGTCTGATAAAAATGACATTTACTACTAGACAACCAATGGCTTAATGATTTGTGAGAAGAACAACGCTGATAGAGATCTGAAAGTGAAAAGTATATTATAATCTACAAAAGCCTTACTTCTCGCGAAAATTGTCTTCACGGTTCTCAATACAGTCTATATGTTGCGCGTCATCTTAAGATGATCAATCTTCACGTGCCGACATCGGATATTAGGTCACCAAATTAGAGATGAGTCAGACCCTTCTACCGAACCCCAATGTCTGTTGAATCAGGTTTCGAAATGGCGAGATGGGTCAGACCCAAAAACTGATGTGCTGGGGTTTAACTTTCTACTTGGCACAGGCCCATCTACCGAAGTTCATAGACTTATATTAAAATTATAGTCATACATAAACAAATTATTAATTAATATATGCAAATTCGCTATATCAAATATGGATGTGTTCTATCACCCATTTTATACACCTTGTATATAAGTGTTTGCAGGGACATTTCTGAAGGCAGATAACTGTACAAGTATTCAAATGATACTGCATTAGTTGGTCTTTGTAATAAATCAAATCACATTTTTTATGTGATGCAATATTAATTACTTGGAACTTAATGTAAAGGAAATGAAGAAAAATGATTGTAGATAACAGGGTAGGAAATGGAAAACACGAGCCTCTTCTAATAAATGGACAGATGGTAGAAACAGTGAGATATACAAATATCTAGGTACTATAATTCACCTTCAAAACTAATGTGGCAAACATTTACAAAAAGGCTGACATTCTTGCATGGAATACTGCAAAAAATGAAGATATAATTTAATTTATTTTAAGTTGTCACTGTTATAATGGATGTGCACTGACACTGTAATAATGTGTGACTGTTGTCACTGTTATAATGTTATTTGTTGTCATATTTAGAATGGGTTTCTTTTTTCAATTTTATATTAGGTGCAAGTTGTTACTGTTCTAGTCGATGTCAGCTGTCATTGCTATAATGTATGTCGGGTGTTACTATTATACAGGGTGTAAACTATTACGGTTTTAATCTGTCTCTGTTTTCATTGTAAAAATGTGTGTCAGCTGTCACTGTTTTAACTGCTGTCTACTATTATTCTTATAATGGTTGTCAGTGTTATAATGGCTGTCAGCTGTCACTCTTATAATATGTATATGTTTTCCCTGTTGTATAATTTTGTCAGCTGTCATTTTTATAATAGGTGTCAATTGTGACTGTTATAATGGATATGCACTCTTACTGTCATAAATGATGTTTGTTGTCATTGTTACATAGGTTTTTGTTGTCATTGTTATAGTGGGTGTCAGCTGTCACTGTTATAATGAGTGTGAACTGTCACTGTAGTAATGAGTGTCTGTTGTCACTGTTAACATGAGTTTTCCTTGTCATTTTTATAAAGGGTCTCAGGGTCAGCTGTCGGTGTTATAATGGATGTCAGCTGTGAGTGTTATATTAGGTGCCAGCTATCAATGTTCTAATCGGTGTGAGCTGAAACTGCTGAAATAGGTGTTAGTTGTTACTGTTGTAATGAGTGTCTGTAATCAATTATTGTGAGTGTCTGTTTTGACTGTAACTATTGGTCACAGCTGTCATTGTTCTAATCGGTATCAGATGTTACCATTATATTGGGTGTCAGCTGAACCCTCCTGAACCTTGGAGGGAATATGGACAGTTTAACTACCGGCAACGCTGGACCCAGCCTTGCAGGTATAGGTCCGACTATCCGCTTCCCAGATATCCGCTTCCCAAAAATATTCTCACCAGATATCCGCGTTCCAAGATATCCGTGTGTGAGGGTTTGCTGCAAGTATTGACCATGTACAGTTCACATATGCAACGACCTTGGAAAAAGAAGATGACAGAAC
The DNA here is from genome assembly GCA_026874595.1 of Sipunculus nudus. Taxonomy (NCBI): domain Eukaryota; kingdom Metazoa; phylum Annelida; class Sipuncula; order Golfingiida; family Sipunculidae; genus Sipunculus; species Sipunculus nudus. The sequence goes on from CM049317.1 coordinate 3,922,080, forward strand.
ACACCAAGAAACTTTTTAAATACAGGGATACCGTTTTTAAGAGGATATTTAACCAGAACACGACTTACCTGTTGGGGTTTATGCCGTGAAATGGGACAACGGTTAACCGTATGTGTGTATTCCCTGAACCGCGATGCTCCAAGCGAACATGTTCGTTTGAGGCTATCCTGGCCTTAGATAAAACACTCTTTTTAATAAAAAATTCTCAAGATTATTTTTTTGTATTAGCTTTTTTATATTCAGTCTTGCAGGTTTATATACAGATACCCCGAGCATCGGTATTCGGGATTGATTGATTTAGCATCATTCATGACACATATATGAGGACGGACAAATACAACTGGTCTGAAATTTGATGAAAAAATGAAAATGAATATACACATTCCTGAATTATATCATCGATACCGTGGCATACGGTCCGTAATCGGCTAACCTATACTTGGCATTTTGTACCTATGCATATTGCTTTTCTATGGATATTGATTGAATGTCAAATAATGCTTTCTCGTTATTCATCAGACGTGTCTACTGTTAGACTGTATTTGATAGACAGGTTCGTTTTATACAGAGCTGATAAAAGAGGCAGATATGTGTACCGCATGAATTAAATAAAATCTTTGACCAACAGCAATAATGAAATTTTAGGTTTTATTTCCAGGTAAAAAGAATTGCGACAGGCGGCGGGACAGGCTCTGACCTGATCGACCAGGTGTTACTCTGTCAAATCTGTCTAAATCCTTTCGTCAGTCGGAAGGCCCGGCAGTTGTCTTGTCTGCACACATTCTGCGAATTCTTGCCTTGAAAATATATTGATTAGAACCCCAGGTAAACAGATCAACTGCTCCACCTGTCGGCAGTCCACGGACCTACCAGGAGGACACGTAGCCAACCTACAGAGGAGGTAGAAACCATGGTGCAAAAATGCAAAATTCACAAAACTCAAGTTACATGTTTTGTTCGACATGTAAACTGTTGCTATGTACAGAATGCTTGATGGAAGGCACACATGATTTACACCCAGATAACATCAAAGCACCAATGTGGCGTGTAAGGAAAACCGGCAATTGATGTCGAATAAAAAATGTGTTCTAATAAAGGCTATAAATATCCTAGGGGCAAATAATACGGAAACATTAAGAATTGAGCAGCACTTTCAGCGTGTGAAAAATGATATCGTTGAGTTTGCTAGTTCACTAAAATCACAGATAGATGAAAATGTGGAGGATTTGATGAGAAATCTGGAGCGAAATCACATCGCTAAATCAGACAACAGGTAAGTAAGGTGAGGTGAGGCCTTGGACATAATTTCCTTATTTCTGAGAAATGCTGAAGAGATCGAAACAAAAGAAAACACGGTGTTTCTTGAAAAGAGCGAATCCTGGATACAAGGTGTTACAACATATAAAAAAAATATAATACAGAACCTGAAGGCATACGATGACGTTCAGTTGGTACAGTTTTCTTAGCGTCTCCAGATTTTTGCTATTGGGAGTTTTGACAAAAATAGATCAGCTTCCCTCAGCCACCCAAGACACGGAGCCGTTGACCGAGCAGGACCTGGAGCGGTTATCACGTGACCTGAAAGAGCAACAGTCAGCGACACCAAAACTAATTCTGGTCAGCAAGCATGTGGGCCTCCCAATTGACCATTATTATAGTATTGCGACACTGAACGATGGCACTGCTGTCTTTGTTTATGAGTCATATGGACTGGTGAGAATAAATATTGAAGGAGAAACATTATCCAGGTACACACATGATCGGCCAATAAAAATAACCTCGGTATCGGCTTTTAGAGGGAGAATCATATTTACGGATAGCAAGATTGACAATATCTATGAACTGGCCCTAGAGGGACAAAGAATGATCCTGGTTAAAACGCACAAGAAACACGGCATCAATGCCCACGGTGTGTGTCTGGATCACGGAGGTCATGTACTACTGTACGGGGAGAAAACGGTGGCAAAACTTGATAAGATGGCGGACATTATGTGGGAAAAGAATTTACAGATGTGCAGTGTTGTGTCACCAGTTATGCTAGATAAAAAAGAGTGTTACCTGGTTTACATTCACTCAACAGGAAAGACAGAAATTTGGAATGACCATGGAAAGGTTATAGGTACATTACAATATTCGCCATCTAAATGTAGCACGAAAGTTAGAGATATAAATGCAAACCCAAGTTTTGGCTTTATTTTGACACATAAATGTAGGTGTGATCTACTTGGAATACGTCATTTGGATGAATGCTCAGTATCTATGTATGCCCTTGATGGCTCCTTTATCAGACACCTCCTAACCAAACAGGACATTACGAGTAGACCGGTCTGTGTTTCATGTGACCAACAGGGATACATGTGGCTGACTGCAGGCGTATACCCTGATCTAACAACTTTTATCTTTAAACTTAATTAACACATACACACGCATATACACATAAATTCTGTCTTTGACCAGTCCTTTTACTTATTGAGTATTTCATCATGGCAGAAAAAATAACTTTTCTTTAGATTTAATGGATGAACCTTATGCCTCACCATTTCCAACGTCAACATATTGCGGCTGAATTGAAAAAAAAGTTTTCTTTAGTTCTTCGTGTCATTTTCAACTGTACAGTAATAAAACCCTAGTCATAGACAATAGTTACCACTGTTAGAGCTCACATGATAAATTCTATTAGACAGATTTAAGAGCGCCATACTAGTTTAGATTAAATACACAATTAAATGTAGAATACAACCTTAACAAGCAAATCAAAACATTCCCTTTGAATGGACGAGGGGAAGTCACAAAAAATTAACTATCCATATGATTTATTATTTACCATCTAAATTTCAGGTGTGATGGAATCTCTATCTCTCCCTTGAACCATTTTTAAGACCTCTAAATACTAGCCAGGTTGGTCCACGGAAAGTCAGTCAGACGGAACCGGTGTCACCAATTGGGGTTGGCTGTTCGCTCGACCTCATTTCGGCACCAGTTGTATTCAAGGTAACACGACTCTGTATACATTTGCATACGATACTTGTTTTCTTTATACGCTCGGATATATTTTGTATAAAAATATTACTTGCAAATAAGGAATATTTTAAATCTTTACTTTATTATTAATTTCATAGATGTAGATGGAAAAACGTTATTACCGTATACACATTTACTCACGTAAAGGAGAAAGTCGTCTGGTTTTCTCGGCCACAGACTTCTGTAGAGAAGAAGATTCTTAATCCTAGAGCCAACTACCATTCTATTGTAACAAAACACAACAATATTGTATATATTTTCTTTATTACGTCATTGATATATAAATTCATCCTATGAAGATTCATTTATGGAGTATGTTTTGTTAAGGATTATCAACAAACAATGTTACCGTATTATAACGTATTTCAAGAAACCAACGTACTCTGCAAAGAATTCTTCAATAATGTTTTTTTAAGAATCAAGACCAGTGTTCTGCAAGTGTTCTGTAAACATGAGGTTCTTATTATTGTGTGATAATCAAGCATTGAAAGTAGGAATACATGTTTTCATGATTCGATAGCTCCTATCGCTATCTGACGGTAAGACAACAAATCATATAAGACAGGTGTATCAGGCTGTACACAAGAAGCGGAACTACAGCGGGTTTGACCAACATTGCTGGGGCGTCCACTGTACACAAGCATGGCTCAGCACATGCACCTGGACGTCACTTGTCACCCCAGAACCGCGCCCGTTACCAAACACATGCTTAAACCGTGTAGCATATGCTATTGTTTGTATACATTTATACCACCACGTCAACGATATCGCGCCGCAATGTAGTTCCCCGAGTTAGACAACATGTGAGATACAAACAGACAATCATAGTCTTTATAACCGTTTTGTTTGAAATGAATGTTGTCAATGTATGTTCTATATTTGCTCCAAAGCCTTCATTCTTGTAATTTATGCAAATTGCCTGTCAATTGGTGCGACATGTATTAAAAAGCTCTTTTTAATACTTTATAACAGCAGTTGTACCTTATCAGCATGCACATATGGTTACATATATGGTTAGGTACTGATATAAGTTATGTAAGAAAATTTCACTTTGTACTTCCTTCTGAAGAATTAAGTCTTTTAGAAGTATACCGATGACAAATTTAGATGTATTATGGGTATTATATATTCAGGCACTGCATGCTTAAAACAAATTTCCCTTCTTTATCTGATGACATTTTTCACAATATGTTTAACCAAAAACAGACCCTTTTAGTTTTACTTGATCATGTTTTCCTTAAAAAGTTAAACCTAAAACAGACTTTTATTTTTTCGGGAAGGTTAGATGATTTGGCTGCCAGGTCTAACCCTTTGTGTTTTAGGTTTTAGAAATGACCCTGGGTTAAAGTTCCCCTCTGTATGCAAGCAATTATAGGGATACTGTTCCTTAATTTTCTCCGATGTGTTTGTTTCTTGGTTGCCTATTGTTAAATTCCGGCAATGATTATTAGTGTCCTGCAAAAAAAATTAGATATCTGGCAGATTCTAATATCCAGCACGGCAAGTGTACTGCTAAAATGTTATAATAATTCTACCCATGATTTAAATATTCTCCTGCAAAGTTGTTTCTTGAATTCTTTGAACCCTACACATGACAGAAAAAAGATGCATATTTATATCCTTTTTTCATCTCTAGGAGTGCTTGAATTTGCTCCATTTAATTTTGAAATTATAAAAAAAAAATGTCCACACAGTCGGAGGGAGATAAGTGAATGCAAACATGGATCATGGGCCATCCCACAATAAAGAAACCCACATTGCGAAGACTTGCAGTAAAGAATAGGCCGTCTTGAATACGCCTCGGCGGCTAACACACTGGGTGATGTACAATTGTACCACGCCAGCGTATTGTATGTTTAGACTGTTCAGCAGTGTATAACTACACTTTGGTAGTACCACATGTTACATAACATGGCCGACAGTAGAGCACCAGCATAATTGCCTGTGACCAAATAATAGCCACTGCATGGGCTTCATCTACCTTTGTCACCGGCTGGACATAGCATTAAATTAGCCAAAATCTCATGGATCTGTCAAAGACCAAATGCTGGTTTACAGCACTACATGGGTAAACAGTATGCTACAAAGAAGCCATGCTCTTTTGGTATCTATCTCTGTGTACAACTCCGGGACCTTTTGCTGGATTCTCTCTGTTTGTTCATACCCTTTCCCCTGTTTAGTTAAATTGCTGATCATAAATAAATAGGATTAACCTGACAACTGACCGCATCTTTGTCAAAATAAGGTATCAAATGTTGTAAGCCAATACTGTCCACCAGCTAGTTCAGCTAGTGGTTCTGGGCACACATAATTCATGGAAACTGATCCCTCTATCCTTAAGTTTTGTTATATATTTCGTTATATATGTATGTAAACGAAATTGTAGGGCAGGGCACGGTTTTTTCCCCAGGAAATTGTAAAAACTGATTGGTTCAGGTGTGATATTCTGTTATATACATGTAATCCATGTAAGCCACAGAACATTCAGTCGTTTGTGTGGACAAGATGTCGTACAAAGCTAGGTAACTGTTTAAGGTTATGTATCGACAATTAATCATGACTAGGTTAAAACCTTAGCTCGTATGATATTAATGAGGGGATTTACAAGGGAGGTAACTGAGAGGTGAGTCATAAAAACAGGCTGACTATAACAGCTTATTTTGGCAACACCAGTTACACAAGTGAGTATAGCTATGAACTTTGTAGTGAGCACTTAACCATGGTCTCAAATAAAGCTACGAGTTCCAGTACTTAACATGATAGAAATTAAATTTTATTACCTTTTTTGATATTTTAAGTGATATAAATAAATACAAACTTTTTAAAGAGAAATAGTGAAAGTAATTATAGAGTAATCTATATTTTCTATTACTTTTCCCATGTAATTGATTACGATTACAATTACTCTTCTCTGAAACCCAATGTTACTGATTACAATTACAATTATATTTTAAAATGTAATTGATTGTAATCGATTACGATTACTGATTAAGGTTATCCGGACCCTGGTGTGTTCTCCATACTCAGTGTCCATCCAATATCTCTTTATTAGATGATATATTGGATGATCTACATATAACACTATAAGTTTTACAAACGCGGATTCAGAGGCTAGTTGGGCATAGGGTTTATTATGATGCCCCCCCCCCAGCTCTATTTTGTTCGTGATTACCATTTTGCCTGAATACACTTAAACACGCTATTAAGCGTATTATTGTTTAAACTTACAAAAATGTAGAATATTAGTTTGCAGAGAAATACTACAGACTATACTATTTCGGATACTTGGGTCTCAATGAATATCCAAAAGGGTAAAAACTATTTGCACCTAATTAAATCTTCCTCTTCACAAAAGTTGACCCGTTTCTATTCCGACTAACACTTCCGTTCTATTATGATACATTTGCTAAGAATGAACAGGTCATGTACGTTAGGGAAATATTGTATATGTTTTGATTATATGAAAAAAAAAATCATCATCGGAACCCGTCAGGAGAATTTCCCTCAATTACAATAACGTTTCTTTGTTCCAGAATATTTGTTGTATTATTTAAATAATTAATTGGTAAAACATTGCGATTATCTCTTAATTCAGAAAAACGCCCACATTTTTCAAACCCTAGTGCAGATGCACTACCGCGATAGCAAAAAATCGAAATAATATGACCAGCGATGGATCCAAGATGGCAACGCTGCCATTAAATTGATCACCCGCTCAGATTTACGGATAGTCTTGAGTGGTAAACGCATCAAAAGAAAACCGTTATATTCACGGATGTTCGTCTTTGGTTTTCTGTCTATAGCTTTTTGGAACACCAAACTACCGGAGCAGAAATATGACCTTGAAGATGCACTCACCACAAACACTATGGGCTACGTGTGCTACTTCATCTTAATCCGTGTTTTACTCTCTCACTGAAAATCATATTTGGTGATATTCCCTGCATAGCGCACATACTATTATATATATATATATATATATATATATATATATATATATATATATATGTATGTATATATGTATATATATATATATATATAAATATATATATATATATGGAAAACATGTACTCATGTATTCTGCTATGTTTTATGGATAGTTTTCTTGTTCTCTTACAAGTTTTAAATAATCTTCATCGTTGCTATATTATGAGACAGTGTAAAGTACATAACGCATATTAAATTATTATATATTATAATTTTCTCAAGAAAAAAATACATTTAATGCTTTAATGTTTATTTTACACATACAACACGATCAAACTTGTAAGCTACATATCAGACACCTTCGAAATTGTTAATGATGGTTTCATTCTCTGGAGTAGGCTATATTTGATGATTAGGGAGACATTTCTGCATTTTCACAATCTGTCACGTTCTATTGATTTCGAGACCGATAACATTTCCGGAGCAATCTCTTTTCATGCGAACTAACCTTCTATGTTTTGTCATACTCTTAGCGTTAAGGGTCGAGAAGACAGGAACATGGCAAATATGTGCTTGTATTATGCTCTTGATACCTTCAATACAGAGTAGGTATCTAAACTGATACGATCAATATGTAATCCGCCGTGTAGTCGATTGGTATTCAGTCTGTTTTGTATATTTAGTAATACAAGACTGATACAGGCAAGTTGATTGTCATGACAGACATTCACTCTGGTGTCAAGTTATTTTGGATGGCATGTCAACACTTGTGACAGAACAGCAAATGTAAACTGTACAAATGTTTTAGATATATACTCAATCACATTTTTTATTTGTATTTACAGGGCAGGAAGAGTTTGTTGCTTTATGATATATAGAAGAAGAATCAGATATTCCCGATCAAAGAGCATCTGGTTAGAAAACATTGGACCAACCTGCAGGTACCATTTTTCCAATTAATACTTTTTTTAGATATTTGCATCATATGAAGTAAAACATAATTTATGAATGAAATTATTTTAATATCACAATTAAATGATTTAATGCAATGCGTCGAACTTTACCTATAAATTAAACACTGTTACCAAGGTGTATACAGAGCTGTTTCCATGTTCTCCATGTAGTTTCCTTTGTTATGGCCATTACGATAACCTTTCTCCCGTTAAAGGCGGCAGATGGAGATGTGACCTTGACTTTTGACCTTAAGGGATCTGATCCATTCGACGGTGAAGATGTCCATGGATTCCATATCCATCAATATGGAAATCTTAGCAACCAGTGGTCAGCCACCATAGGTCACTAAAATTCATTTGGTCATACCCATGCAGCTCCTTACAACGCAACCAGGTATTTTCAATGACACACTGGCTGCATTCTTTGTATGAAAAATACACATCAACTAGACCTCGACGCACATGGGTCAGTTGTCTTATTTGATTTGTTCCTTTTAATTATATATACATTGTCCATCCGACTCCATGTGACCTAAGTTGATACCAAGGGGACGCCATTTCCTTTCATTAATAGGGTGTATTGTCATTTAAAATGTAATGACCATAACATGTCTTTTTTAGACACGTTGGAGACCTGTGTAATGTAAATGAAGATAGTTCTGGTGTAGTACGCACGATCATCGTAGACCAAGTGATTTTCTCCGGAGTAAGGACGGCCCGAGGAACGTAATCGGCAAAGCTTTAGTGGTGAGTGTTCCATGATAAACATCTAACCTTGTGTGGTCATGATATTGTGTATAAAGCAATTAATTAAATTTTAACATTTTATAACACTTTGAAGTTGCCCGCTGGTTGTTCATAGCCCCTGAAACCTGCTGGCCCACCGCCAACAAAAAAAGCCTTCCTGGCCTCAAGGCCGGCATTAGGCGCCTTGTACAGGCCTCTGGATAGATATAACCGTTCAGAATATAGTCGTTGTCACCCGTCTCTTGCTCCAGGGTAACTTGTCCAAGCAGATTTGCGTCTACATGTTAATCCCATGACAGAAGCTGTCAAGTTTCACACTGATCAGATACACTTTTTGACGGAGAATTCACGGTTTCCTGTTTCATTCTTTTAATTCTTTTAGACTTTTGCTCGGTCGCCGATCTTACTTCTTGATGATGATGATGAGTCACCGTATATACTGCTCAGCTGTACAATTCCTTGCAAGTGTTACCATGCTATGGCTAACCAGGAGGTACATCCCTACGTGGCCCTCCATGTACCACAGGCAGGAATTACGACTAAAATGTTAGATATAACTGGTTGTGCATTTTAGCCATTAACCCACATATGCAGTTGGATACGATTATAAGCCCCTTATGTCCTGTATCTCTGTAAAAGAGAAAAATAATTCATAGTCTCAGATATTTCATTTTTTTCAAACAGTTTATTTATTGGAAGCTTATATATAAATTCAAAGTTTAAACATGTGAATATCAAGTAATAATACAGTATCAGGACCCAAAACACAATCGCAACAAATACCTTCTCACTGACAATGTCATGGTAGCTGCGAGCAGCATGACCTGTGTTTCCTGAACCAATATACTCAATAACTGTTTCAAAAAGCACTTCCTGTTTCCAATAGTTGGCGGTCGGGTTTTGATTACTACACTTTCACCTTGGCACAGCAGTCTTAATATTACAATATCTGTAACAATGGTACTAAACGTGACCATTTCGTGTGCACCTCTTGGTTGTATAATAAATGGGGAGTGACGAAGCCGTCGACCTGTTCAGGTCATGAGACGTTTTGCCGCTGTAGGGGACTCAGTCCAGTTTGCCGAATCACAGTATGTCCAAGTTAACTTTTTAATGTGAAATCATCCTTTACTTTGGTAACTATTCTTTTTTTTTTTTGCATCAAGGTATTCAGGGAGTATTAAACGATCTAAATGTATAAAAATGCATTGTCAGAATGCCAACCTCAATGTGTACAGGTAAGCCAGTCGGCAACCCGGCATACCGCAAATCGCGCATCTTTATCGCCTATATTATACTGTTCCGTCCATAATAGCCGTAAATTATTGAATCTTCAGACAAAGTCGGTGGATACTTTGGGTTTGGCAAGGTCGCACCGCAGTCGCAGAGATTGCTTTTGAACGCAATAACTCAAGAAAGATTTCACGGATCTTTACCAAACTTGACACGTGCATAGATATAGGTTCGCAGATGGAGCCTATTAAAATGGGGTCATGAACTTTACAAACAGAGTGACCTAGTCCTTGAATAGGTCCAATTTTGCTGTAAATTGCACAAATCTTAAATATCTAAAAAAAATCTTGCATGGATTGATCCAGCAATCAAGTTGACCAAAGATCTTGGATAGTGTTGTCAGGTACCGGAAACTGGTGGAGCAACCTATTATTCTTTTCTTGTTTTCGCGCCTTTTAATACCCCCATCTTTGCCACCCTACAGTTCTCTGAGGATCATAAGTCAAACAGTAATAGATAAATTTCTTTCATATTATGCATGTATATTTATATGGGTTATGGGTTATGGGATAATTTATGTTCAAATTGAAGTCATGACTTGTCCTAGGAGTGTCTCCTTGACCTTTAATATTGTTTATAAATTTGGTGAAAATCATACAAATTATTATTCTTGTCTTCTTTTGTCACTTTTTAATACCCCTATCATTGCAACTTTATAATAATGTGAGTATCATAAGTAAAAAAACTAACAGACGGATTTATTTCATATTATGCATGCTCATTTATATGGGTTAGGGAATGATGTATAAATTGGGGTTATGACCTTGACCTTGATTATTTCCATATTTGGTAAAAAATCACACAAAATCTAATTATCTCAAGAAGGGATGCATGGATTGGCCAAGATTTTGGACAGCTTGGAAGACAAGTGGTGCTGCCTTTGTCATTTTTTTTTTGCTTCTGGCCTTTTAATACCCCCATAATATCCACTTAACAATACTCTGAGCATTACAAGTCAAAATTGGACAGATTTCTTTCATGTAATGCATACATATACATACACACATACATATACATTTATATGTATAGTTCAAGACTACATGGGTTTACAACGTTGTTTCGTAAGGGCTGTAGTTCATCACCCTTCGGAAACCCATTATGAAGTGGAGCAGGTGTTAAGATTGTTTAACATGGCGCATGCTTAGTTAGCCAGGTGTTTCGACCTGTGCCTGCCTGTGCTCGCGAGTTCGTTTCTTATGTTTAATGTTAACAATAGATATTATAAAGAATTTCACTTCCAAGCACAGATTACAGGATTTGCTAGCCACGGAGTATGGATTTGCTTTGCTTATCTACTTCCATTTTTATTGAGTGTTGCACATTGTTCCCTTTATTGTATTCGCTGAGAGTTGTACTGTTATGATTGTTTTCATTTCCGAAGCTTAAGATGTGGGCATTGTAACGCTTTTTAAACGTGTTTTCTGTCAGTCCTATGTTTGTTTCTGGTCTCAGGTTGACTTGCGTATCAAAGTTGTCCTTTGCTGTGATTTATGGTTATTCAATACAGACATGTTGTGCGCTTATCTGATCTGGCCCATTTGTTCATGCTGTAGTAACTTAGTTTAACGGTGTTTGTATTTAGTAATTTATTTTATGTCCAGCTGGGAAGCGTTTGTTCAGTAGCGTGTAGAATTTTCATCCAATATTGGTGGGTACATTTTCACTGGATGGTGGGTTACATTTCTTCGGTGTGTTGCGTCTTCTCCCTTCACTGTTATGGTCCTCGTTGGAGCTAGGGTGCGGCTTGTAGTTATATCCGCTCTTTTTCAGTGTTTCTTGCGCTGCTCCTTGGAAATAATGCAGTTTGATGAGATGCAGGAAAGCCTTTTGTTCATACTTATTGTTTTAATTTTTTTTATGGTTGGCGGATGGATGCTGTCCTTGTGCACGCACAGGGGGATGTTATCTGGCTCTAAAAATGGCTTGCATGTGCCAGTTTGTAAGTCTAGTTAAATGTGTAGGTAATCAACTGTTTTTGATTGGCTTCTTTTGTAATTCTTAGATTGATCCTGGCGAATATTTTACATATTTCCTTTTTGATGATATTCGCTTGTCTTGGCGTTTTCCGGTAAATGGCTGGCCCATTTTCCCTGTACAGTCCGACGTTGATGTCCATGTGCTGTAGCTATGCTAGGAGGAACAATCCAATGAATTCGCATGTTTCGGCGCTGTCATGGCTGCCATAGTAACGTCGAAAATGGGGTTGTTGCGTTTGCACCATGGGGTATCATCGTTGTACATGATGGTACATTTTGCGTTATCCAATATGGCGTCATACTGTGATGCGAAATCCAAGGCTTTCACTAGTAGGTCTTCGGTGATTGACGGGTAAAAATCAGATGAATGATTGTTTGCTCCTGTTTTCTAATTCATTAAACCAGAATATAACTTGGCCAGTGTTTTCCATTGGTTGAATTTCGGAGTTTGTTTAATATTTGAGTTGATTCTTGGCAATATCTCCTTGCTATTTGTTTTCCATTTTCGGATTTGCACTTTTTTTCAGTCTGCAGCTAGGTTCAATGCTTAAGTTTGGTTAATGGTCTTTGATTTTAATGTAGGCCTGATTTTTGTATTCGTGGTTTTTATTTTTTCATTGAGTTCAAGTTGTGTTGCAATCTTTATTTTTAACTTTTCTCAATTCTACACACCTGGAAATTTGGAAATAGTGTTGGTTCGCCCTGTACTAAACACGAGTATATGACTTCGAAATTAGTAATACCATTAAAAGGAAATTTTGCTTCACTAGTAAATTAAAATAAAATCAGTTCAGACTGTCTTCTTGTTTGTTTGTGTTTTAATTACTGGTAACTGTACATTCAAAATGTCACCGTGTGATTTGTATGTTTGGGTTTACTGAATTTGCAAAGATAATGATACTGACCTGAAATTGTACAAAGTCCCAAGCAACATAAAGGCCCTTCAACTCTTGTCCGGAGAGAAGTCACCTTATGTATTTTACATATGTTATAAATCTGAACGGGGAATCTTGCTCCCATGGAGTAATCGGTACTGGCCAGGAGCACCGATCCTCACTCACTAGAAAAAACGTGGACATAAAGAGTAGGTTGAAGTCTATTTTTTTTTTTTAACCGATCTTAGAATATTATGTGGCGCCATCATTTTGTCTGAACGTAACTCATTTTTAATATTAGCATCTCATTAAATGGGTTCTATTTCAGATATTGCTCCGGAATATGAGATGTGTAAGGTACACTGAAATCTGGTGATGTATTCTTTCTAGCAGCATTTAGACATTTAAACTTAGGAATAATGAACTTATGTGTAGTTCTTGATCTATCTGAATTAGCTCTTTTTCTATTTTAATTTATGGGATGGCTGCTTCATATGAATACCATTACGATCATTACTCAAAGGAGAAATTAAGGTGACTGGAGATTCTGGATGGGTGATTGATTCGGAAAGTTTTATTTGAGTAAATGGAGTCGCTCTCATAATCCTTTATCACATTCCCTGTTCAAGGATGGTAATTTATAACTCAGGATATTATTTATTAATTTATCTATACTCTCAAAGAGGGAAGCAATGTCTATAATCGGCGCTGTAATAAATATGTAATAATATGTAATAAATAATATCAGATTGTCTACCGTTATTTCTTCAGATTTAGTTAATCTATAAAGTGATTTATGTAAGGACACCGAAATATTGGTTGTTAGCCCTGAATAAGTTTCTTAAATCCTATTTCCCAAAGAAAATAGCGCACTGCAATGTTTTGGCGATTTTCATATTTATTTCCAAAATGCTCTTTAACCTTTTTGATCAAGTCCCATAATTTCCTGCAGTTTTCTTCAACAGATCTTCAGACTGGTGTTCAAAGTGTTACATAACCTAATTGGTGTATGGATGTTTCTTTTACATAGCAAAAATAAAAAAAATCCCATCAGCTTCTTCCAGCAAGGGAATTCGGGAACCTACCCTATCCACAGCTTCTTGAACAGCATATTTGTTTTATTTTTTTATCTATTTCTGATATTATAATCATAACATTGGAATATACCCAGAGGTGTTCCGGGAGAATGGTTGGACAAAACCTTACTAAAAAATATAGGACTAACATAAAAATCACATGTAATCACTGCTTGTGTCACATGAATTAATTTTATTTAACCCCTTCTTTTGCTAGTCAGTTTCACGAACACTTCTAATCAGACCAGGAAGTGTTACAAACTCTTCAAGGTAGTAAGTCAAATTATGCAAATTAAAAATTTTATGTTGGCTTGATCTTCTTTTTCACCTTTTCACCTTTTTGTTCCTTATTTGATCAGGGATTTTTTTAGGCTTCTCATTAAGCTCAGCAGACGGACAAACAGTCATTTTTCCAACACACTTAGAACCTAAGCAGAAAATACCTAATTCATTAGTTCAGCTTACACGGGAGGACACGTGCGAACAAATCCAGTGTTTATAAGATGTTTAGTATTTCCATGTGATTTTGGAGAAATTTTACAGGCAGTCCTTCCCGAAACCCTGAATCATATTTAGATTGGGATTACCAAACTTTTCGAGTCTTATTGTGGTATAATCATTTCATGTAGACTTGTCGTTTTAAATATATACATCTTTATACAAGTGATGCACTTTTTCCTTTAGGCTTTTTCTTTGCCCATCTAGGTGCTCAACAATTTCCCACCTGGGTACTCAGCAGTTACCCACCTGGGTGCTCAGCAGTTACCCACCTGGGTACTCAGCAGTTACCCACCTGGGTACTCAGCAGTTACCCACCTGGGTGCTCAGCAGTTACCCACCTGGGTACTCAGCAGTTACCCACCTGGGTGCTCAGCAGTTACCCACCTGGGTGCTCAGCAGTTACCGTCCTGGGTACTCAGCAGTTACCCACCTAGGTACTCAGCAGTTACCCACCTGGGTACTCAGCAGTTACCCACCTGGGTACTCAGCAGTTACCCACCTGGGTACTCAGCAGTTACCCACCTGGGTGCTCAGCAGTTACCCTCCTGGGTGTTCAGCAGTTACCCACCTGGGTACTCAGCAGTTACCCACCTGGGTACTCAGCAGTTACCCACCTGGGTGCTCAGCAGTTACCCACCTGGGTGCTCAGCAGTTACCCACCTGGGTGCTCAGCAGTTACCCACCTGGGTGCTCAGCAGTTACCGTCCTGGGTGCTCAGCAGTTACCCACCTGGGTGCTCAGCAGTTACCCACCTGGGTGCTCAGCAGTTACCCATCTGGGTGCTCAGCAGTTTCCCACCTGGGTGCTCAGCAGTTACCCACCTGGGTGCTCAGCAGTTTCCCACCTGGGTGCTCAGCAGTTTCCCACCTGGGTGCTCAGCAGTTACCCACCTGGGTACTCAGCAGTTACCAACCTGGGTACTCAGCAGTTTCCCACCTGGGTACTCAGTAGTTACCCACCTGGGTTCTCAGCAGTTACCCACCTGGGTACTCAGCAGTTACCCACCTGGGTACTCAGCAGTTACCCACCTGGGTACTCAGCAGTTACCCACCTGGGTACTCAGCAGTTACCCACCTGGGTACTCAGCAGTTTCCCACCTGGGTGCTCAGCAGTTACCCACCTGGATACTCAGCAGTTTCCCACCTGGGTACTCAGCAGTTACCCACCTGGGTGCTCAGCAGTTACCCACCTGGGTGCTCAGTCGTTTCCCATGGTACAGGTAGTGGGTCTGTAAGGGCGTGGTTGCCATAAACAGACTTTCAAACTTTGATGTTCTCGTCCGCTTTGGGGTTTCTACAATGCCAGTCACACTTGTCTGACTGGCAACATCCTCAATGTCATAACCTTTATTTGTTGATTGTATCTGAGAGGTAACGAAAATACCCGCTTAATATATAGTTAATGAAAGTTTTCAATATAATTGTAATTTTATACAGGTCCAGACCACCATAAAAAAGGATTGGATGATACTGCAAAACAGTTGCAGCAGCTGTGGGACTTTCACACCTGTATTGAGGCCAATGATAGGAAACATGTTATGATGCAGGCACTAGAGCACTGTGGAAGCTTATGATACAAGTAAAAAGGACATTTCAGAGTAGTGCTGTTAGTTCTTGTTGATGCAAATGACAATTCAAAATTTATGTAGATTAGGGCTGCGACGGAAAATGTCTCTCCCTGATACGGGAAGTAGTAACAACTTTTATGAAAACTGTGGAATTAATCATTTGAAAGGCAAAAAAAACATGACGGAGTAGGGTTAGAAATAGGATCATGTATATGTACTAACCTAGAAGTGATCCATACCTTATCGCTTGTACTGCGACCCCAACGTCCCAGGAATACATGATCGACGTTCGGGTGTCAGGCTGGATACCACTAAACAGCGATGCGAGTGTTCTTTTCGTATACGATTCGTTATGATTCCATAAGGCCATGTTCCTGACATCTGTTGTCCGCATGTGCATTGATTACCTGGCCTTTGCTCAGGAGTCATAATACCTATTATCGTCTGGCAAAAATTTTTTTCGGAATCTACCATTATAATGAAAACGTTAGATTTTTATTGCATATATAGTTTTTGATTTTTTTCTTATTCTACTGGAACTCATAAGTTAGTGGGATTATGAAAAAAACTGTCGATAAAGTAAAGCTCTCTTATTTATGAGAAATTCAATGCATTTTGACAAAATTGCTATATCGAAAATAAATGTAATTTACACTTATTTGACGTATTGTGTAATACATGATAACCCATTTAAATCAAGAAAGCGCGAGACTGATGTTTTCCCTATTAGGGTCAAATCACAATGTGACAGGAGTTGTCGTAATAAATGTTATTCTGTAAGGTCACAGGTTGCGACGAAACATCTCACATTTTTATGTAAGTCTGTATTTTTAACATAGTTAAGTAAGGCATTGTTGGCCCAGATTGAGTTGTGTGCGTTTTTCAACGCATCCTTGGAGGAGCCGTAAATCCCAAACGCGCTGCATGAACACTTGCTAGACTTCATGTTTAACCATCTGATTAGCTTAATGTAATACATATATATATATATATATATATATATATATATATATATTTATAATTTTCTGATCCTGCTATTAATGCGATCAGCAATTTACAAGGTTATATTGACATTGCTCTAAATTATTTAGAGTAAATCGTTTTTGTATCAAACCTGCTAAATAAAGTATTGTGATATTAAGTCATAACTCCAATTTTAATGAAAAATAATAACATAAATAATGTTGCACTATTTCCTGGAAATAACACAAAACTGTTGGGATTGATCGTCGACTCCTGCCTAAAATGAAAATATCATGAAGATTTTATTTACGATAAATTTATCACAAAATTACATGTCCTTTACCGACTTAGGTAATTTCTACAAACTCCAACTTTTATACCATTCTCTTATTCAAAGCCACCTTGACTACTACATTTCTGTTGATGCTCGAAATCGTACAAGTCACAAATCCAGAGACTCCAAAATAAAGCTGTCGTATTGTTACAAAACTTCAATATATATACATCTCCAATACATCAGCTTGGTTGGATGACGGTGGAACAGAGATAGCGCTATTTTATAAATATTTTAGTTTTTAAAGATTTATTTGGTGATGCACCTATTACTTTTAGACATGGCCTCAAATATGCACGTAACCCATACGATACAGGACACACAGCTATTTGCAACCATGTCATCGTAAACCGGACAGGTTTAATTCAAGCTTTCCTTATGAAGGTCCGCACCTTTGGAATCAACTTCCAGTTAAGCGTTTTAATCAACTATACAAATCCTTTCTGCAATGATTTCCATGAATCAAGCTCATAATTTAGTTACGTTTCGACTTTTATAATTCGGTATGTTTATATTTGTGTCATATTATGCAATCTATGTATTAGATTATCATTATTTTATTTTCATAACTGTATATATGCGAACATGTAATGTATATCTCTTTGTTTATGTTTATTTCTCTATGGTATTTCCTCATCATCTGAAAATGCTGAATGGGCCATCCTGATATAAATATGTATAAATAGATTAAATAAATAAAAAAAATATAAATGAAACATAGTTAATTCTTACCTTCGACAGGAAGTTTTGTTCATACCCGTCCGTGTGTGTTTTGTGTGGGTTAACATAACTCATCAATGGAATCTTAAAATTTTGTGGCCCAATATCGGCTCGCATACATAAGAGAGTCTACGACCAGCGTACTCGGCACCGATGAGCTTGACATCCTTCAGCTAAGACCGTAGTGTAAGGTGCTATTAAGGTGCAACTATGTAGGTTACTGAGAACATAAATCACCCGTTAAAGCCATGATTGTATTCATGAGATCAGAAATTCGACAGGCATTCATGGAGGTTTACCCAATTAACCAACACTAATCGCTAGGGGAAACCAAGAGTAGTTTTTACCGCTTAGTCCTACTACTTATAGTAGATAATATAATACGTACTTGACGTATAATTCCATAATAAATCAGTATATTTTAACTTATAAACGATATACATATCCTCAGAGTAACCTTTGCAACCTTTCCAATCAATATATGTTAGAAAAACACTTCCGATGCGTAAGTTATATAACACATTCAATGAAAATATGTTCGTCTTATAATCAGTACAACACCTTTTAGCCAAGATATAATTTTATCGTTGATTGGAATGTGATTTTGATTAGACTGGCCCGGTCGATGAATAATAAAACCACTCCCACTGATAGATCCATCAAAACTTGACCTTGCTTAACAGCAAAGCCAACGTCAGTTACTGAAAATTATGAAACTAATTCACGGTTTCCTGACCCACCAGCTGTATCGTTAGCGATAGGAGCCGGCATTGAGTTAAGTCTATCGGTGCATGGAATACGTTACAATTAACACGTTTTATCAGCAAACAGGGACACGGCTACTTTTGGTTGGACCCATCGTATATATGATAACCAACCTTTCTGCCGGACGTTTGTCAGCTTAATGATTGGTGGAATTCTTCTTCTTCGGAACGCATTGTTGACGGCTAGACAATTATCATTCGATTAACCTGGTTTGATTTTTTATTGTTTAGGGGTTCTGTAAAATGACAGCCATAAACTTGGGTTGGGAGTCAGCAGAGCATCATCGCTTACTGGCGTCCTGAATCAACCTTGGTACTGACAAGCAGATGACATCGACGTAGCATCTTTAAAGGTCCTTTTCGTGGCTCTCAAGTTTCACCCAACGTCACTGTAACCAAGATCAGACACGTTTTCTTACAGTATCTTACGGCGATGGGATCTTTCTCGGCTGACAAGAAGAGGGTTAGCCTTGGTCGAATACCCAGGTACCATCCCAGATGCTAAGTCCATGGTGCACATTCATATTTACGGGGGGCTACATTATCTCCCGTTTTCTTTGAACTTTTTAATTTAAAGAGATCGTGGACCCAATACTACTACACATTCACTAACGTCCTCCTACGATGTCCTACGGTAAAGGTCACGTTCTACCAAGTCCGTCACCGCCTCAGAGAATCCTCAAAACATATTGATGGACTTTTTTAAACGTAACATGTGCAGTAATTTGGGTGATGACAGTGGCTTGATCTTAAAAATGTCCATTTTGGTAAAAAAATCCTACCAAATACCTGAATAAAGGCTTATGGATTGGCTCATATATAAAGTTGATCCTAAATCTTGGAAAGTTTAGTAAAGGAAACTGGTGGCACTATCTATTAATTATTTCTGGTTTTTTTTTTGTGCGTTTTAATACCCACATCCTTGCCATTGGCTGTAGTGTGAGCGATATAATTAAAATAACACTGAAGGGCAAAGGTTATTCATGTTCGAAGTTGGACTCGAGTCCACTTTTTAGGAACTTGGACTCGTGCTTCATCAACTCGGATTCGGAGGTAAAGATGCCGAATCCAATAGAAAACAACTCTGTCACAGTTATAAAGACGAATGTACATGTGCGAACCACTAAAGAAAAAAATACATGATAATATATATATATATATATATATATATATATATATATATTGGCTTTGCTCAGCACCAGAAGGTTTAAATGTGATTAACTACATAGTAAATCCATGTGTGAACTCGCTTAATATGTACACGATTATCTAAAATTTCCATATTTAATTGCCTTTTTTTGGATATTTGAATTTGACATAAACTGGTACTGGGACTTTAACTCGACTGGCCTGGACTCGGACTCGGATGATGTGAACTCGATTACACCACTGTTCATGTTATCCGCATGCATATAAATAAGCCCGTCAGACTGGCAAAAGTGGTCTTAGTTCAAAGGTGGTTTTATACACAGGTCATTTATGACCAATGTGAGGGTTTTCGGGTTCACTCGAGGGTGCTCTCAGTAGATTGTCTCTCAGACAGGATGAGGTCATGGCCTTTGCTACGAAAGTAGTTTTTGATCTTAAATTTTTTCCATATTTGGTTAGAATAAAAAAGGTTTTATTTCACAATGGGATAGAAGTCTTTCTCTGAAAATCAAAATGAAAGATGAAAACGTTTTTCGATGTGTTTGAAAACCAGTGATTTTGACCTTAGTCTTAAAGGTCAAGCTAATCGATATGCAAGGAGAATGCATAATTTGATACATTTACGATTCATGATGTTACTGTTGCTTTTCTATGTTGTGGGTATTGGTAACATGAACATCACAGTACAGCATAATACACAACACCTGTCGCAGTCTCATATCAGGCCGCAACAGTCACGCCGGTGTCACCTTGCAATCACGCCCTCTCAGAAGATCTGTGCACATCGATATGGGTTCGAATCCAGGATTCCCCCAATATTTCCTCTCAGTAAAACATTTACGCAACAATATGTTTACGGCAGCTGGGTGTAACTTTTTTTTAGAGTGGGCTATATTTTATTAATCCATCGAGCCTGTATACCCCAGACTAGCATTATCATGAACTGTCACGTTTTACAGATATCAAGACTGATAACGAGACCCGGGGACAAAACTGTGTTCTATTTCCATGCGAACTGACAATCTGTGTTTTTTGTCATAGCATTGTTTTAGGTCGTAAAGACAACAATGGCAAACGTGTTCCATTATGTATTTCCTTGCATTTTACTCTTTATCTCTCCTGTTAAAGGTAAGGATGGTCGACTGTTATTTTTAGCAGGTAATATGGTGTGTAGCCAGTCATTTCGATTGAAAATAAGTCGATGGTGTGTTTAGTGAAACACAACTGATATAAGGCAGGTGATAAACGCGATGGACATTCCATATATTTTGGATATCTGTGTTAATCTACCTTAAAGGCACACAGTATATATATATATATATATATATATATATATATATATATATATATATAAACATGTATATTCTCAATCACATTGTTTTTATTTGTACAGGACAGGAAGAGTTGACCGCTTCGTGTTATGTGGACGCAGAAACAGGTATTCCTGATCAAAGAGTATCTGGTTTGATAATTTTAGATCAACCTGTAAGTACCAAAGTTCAAATTAATACTTTTTTAGACATTTGCATCGTATGAAGTAACAAATAGCTTTTGACTGAACAGTTTCTTATATTACTTATAAATAGACTAATATATTGCGATGAACCTAACTTTTAAATGAAGGCCCTCTGTTACCAGCGTGTAGACAGAAATAATTCCATGTTTTCAGTGTAGTACCCTCCCTTTATGACCATTCTGATCATCATTCTGCGTTCATAGTCGACAGGTGGAGATGTGACCCTGACTATTGACCTTGAGGGATTTGATCCATTTGATGGAGAAGACGTGCATGGATTCCATATCCATCAATCTGGAGATCTTAGCAACCAGTGCTCAGCCACCGGAGGTCACTATAATCCGTTTGGGCACACCCATGCAGCTCCTTACAATACAACCAGGTATTCACAATGAAACACTGGCTACACCATATTAATGAAAAATACAAGAAATCTAGAAATACTTACACACACATGTGGTAATTGTTATCTTTGATCCGTTCCATTAAAATATACATTATCCAATAAGGCCACGTCGATTGAAGTTATTTTCTAGATATTTTTTCCAATTCAGTGGCCAATTATTAATCAGGGGACCCCATTTCCTGTCATAAATATTGAGTGTTTTCATTTAAATTGTAATGTCCATAACATGTTCTTTGACACTTGTTTGGAGACTCAGATAATGTGTACTTACACACGTCTGTAAGTGTTGTATTTAATTTGAATGTTTTATGAAGTCTATCTTGGTACCGTGTGAGACCTGGTTAAGGAGACTTCGTATTTTATACCGGTTTCTTTTTTTAGACACGTTGGAGACTTAGGTAATGTAAATGAAGATAGTTCTGGTGTAGTACGCACGATCATCGTAGATCACGTGATTTCATTAAGAAGTGAAGACGGCCTAAGGAACGTAATCGGCAAAGCTATAGTGGTGAGTGGTCCATGATATATATCTTACCTTGTGTGGTCGTGATATTTAGAATAAATGTGGTGAATACATGGAAAATATTGTGAAAATCCTTGTTCTAATCCATGTCGATGAAGAGCAACAGATATATTAACACATAGGTTAAGATCAGCTGAGTTTTCAAGATAACTAAAGCGTGATGTGTAAAACAACGAGCACAATTGTGTGATAATGGATTGATTCAGGTATGTTCAACACCTACTTGATGCTCCTGGAACCGAAATGTAATGCAATGATAAATACTTAATATATTCCTTCAATGTAATAATAAACTCTACTGCTCAATTGCTTCTTTCCTTGAGCGAGGTATTAAGATTATGAAATATGGTATAAAGATAAGATATAACATGTAAATGTTATATGGATTCGAAATTGGGATCACGTTTACTACTACAGCTTTCACTGTTATAATGGGTGTCATCTGTCACTGTTATAATAGGCGTCATTTGTTATTGTTATGTACAATATGGTGTCGGCTGTCACTGTTATAAGAGGTGTCACCTGTCACTGTTATAATGGGGGTCATATGTCACTTTCATCATGGGTGACAGCTGTCTAGGTTAAAATGGGTGTCAGCATTTACTGTTATACTCGGTGTCACCTGTAACAGTTAAAATTAGTGTCAGATGTTACTGTTATAATGGGTGTCAGCTGTCCCGGTTATAATGTTTGTCATTTTTCATGGTTATATCGGGTATATAGGATGTGAGCTGTCACTGTTATAATGGATGTCAGACTGACCCGGTTGTAATGTGTGTCATTTTTCATGGTGATATTAGGTATATAGGATGTGACCTGTCACTGTTTAATGGGTGTCAGCTGTCACCGTTAAAACAGCTCGGCCTCAGAGGCAATCAGGGATGTATACCTACCAAGAACGCTAGACCGACCTACCGTGTTGTTATGAATAGGATTTAAATAGTAAAACTCTCACTTATAAAGAAGAAAAACATTCTTAAATGTATAGACGTGGTGTTATATGTCACATTCTTTCAGTGACAGCTCTGTCTTTTATAATAGGTGGCAGCTGTCACGGTTATTATGGGTGTCAACTGTTACTGTTATTACGGGTGTCAGCTGTCACTGTTTTAATCAGCGTCAGCTTTCACTGTTATATAATTAGTGTCAGCTGTTACTGTTATAATGGATGTTACCTGTCACTGTCATAATGGGTGTCAGCTGTCACGGATATAATGAGCATCAACTCTTACTGTTATAAAGGGTATTAGCTATTACTATTATAATGGATGCCAGAAGTATTTTTTATTATTGTGTCAGCTGTCACTCTTATAATGTGTTTTGCCTTTCTACACAGATTCATGCCACAAGGGACGATCTCGGCCTCGGGGGGAATCCAGGCAGTTTGACAACCGGGAACGCTGGACCACGCCTAGCGTGCTGTGTTATTAATATGATATAACATGGTAAAACTCCTACTTAAAAAGAAATAAACATTCGTTTATGAGTAGACATTGTGTTATGTGTCATATTCTCTTCATAAAGCAGCTCTTATATTAACACTGAATAAATATCAATACTGAATACATGTAGTGTTTTAAGCATTCTAAACATTTACATTTATGGATTCCATGCCAGATGCGCCACTCCCAAATGCGCACCTGTCAGTTACGCTACTGCCAGATGCGCAACTGCCATATGCGCCAAATTCCAGTTGCGCCTCATGCCACATGCGCAACAAAGCTATATTAAGCCATTTGGAGTTATATTACGCTGTGCTTATAGTAAATGTGTATCTGTATCACACGGCCCCTTCATTATTTTATCGAATGCGGTATATTTTTGCAACAAAATACGAGCTAAGAAACCCTTTCCATTTTGAGCGACAATGTGCGGTCACGACACGTGCGATCGAATACCATGACACAGTCGCGTTATCGGTCAATAAAAATTAATGAACATTGAATATTTTTATTTATTCGTCTCCGTTACTTAAGAAACACTAACAATGAACTATCATATAGATTAAAGGTATATATTTATATGAAGGGCGATATTTATTGTGTTATATTGTCCGGCCTTCGTGGGTAATAGTACATGTTGACGTACAAACGTAATTTCTGAAAATGCCCGGTGTTGTTATCGTTACTTATGTGGTCTTATTTGATACTTGATTTTATTTTGCCGTATTTGGCATTAAAAACAAGAATTATGTCGAATATGATATAATTGGCACTGGTGTATTACTGATTAACAGGAAACCACTCACCACTATACAGCTTAATTGACCCGGAAAACACCGCCGGGTTTGGTCTCCGAACATCAAAGGGAAGTGTCGCGGCGTTGAGCACATTAAAAGGATTATGAGCCGTTATATAGCCGCACTTGCATGCTATAACTGCGATATCATAACATCAGCGTAATGTTTTGTTGGATTTTTAATGAAATTCACTATTTACTGTAAATAATCAGATTTAATCGACATCTTTTTATTTTGTTTTATCCTACTTACAACTGAACATTGCATCTTGCTTGAGAGTAGCGGCACGGTTCGAAGATTCTAGAAGGAAGACGCCAGATCGACATTAATTTATGAGTTAGATTTTCAGTAATTTTTACCCGTGCCTTTTTAATTATCTGCACAATATACCATGTACTATTTTTTTAGTTCAATGTTTTGCATATAAAGAGATGTTTCTATGGTGCATGTACGCAGACCGTCTAAATCATATAGGCAGAAATGAAATAATATATAAATCAAACTGAACTATTTATTCAAACTTTATTTTTTTCACCCTGATCAATAGGAGCTGTAGAATCTGTTGTGTTGAAACAACAGGTTGCGCAATTTTTTTAAAGGCATGTTAAGTCTGGGCCCAGCCAGTAGTAAATATGTCACCTGTGAACATAACCATAGCCTGGCACCTAAACTAACAAGTCCCATTAATTTTAAATTATACCTGAATGGAATATTTTTTCAAACACAATTTTTTTCATGAATTACATAATATCTATTTCTGGAAAAGAAAAAAAAATATTTAAATAGTTTAGCTTTTTTAATCATAACGATAATAAGTGATTTAAATCAAATTATTTAAATCAACCAACCCTTCCCTGGGTTTTATAACCCTGCCATTATACCAGCTAGGCAAGATTTTAAAATTAAGATAGTAAATTATTTTCATGACATTTTAGGGTGGATTAAAACAGTTAACTCAGAGATAAACTTCAAATCAATGAGAAAATCATTAACAAGTTTAGAAATATTCAACATTTCTGTAGGGTCAACAAAACCTATATTGTAGAGCATCCGATATATTGCTTATGTGGCTGTCCAATACGACTTTCGGATACGAAAATTCCTCGGTCAGTAACCAAAAATATCGTTTGGGTTTGGTGTGAAACCGCCAGTAGCGTCAACGCTTGGTTGTATTTAGGAGCGGGAGAATCCGCACTAACACATTTCTATAAGGAAGATAAGGCACGTCGTACATCATTTTTGATTACGGAATCTTATTAGTTTTTAAACTCAAATGTCTTTGGAGACTACAACATGGAACAGTGTTCATGTTTTTTTAACATATTGTATATTATAGATACTGTTTTGTATGTATATAATGAATCTCTAGTAACAATGTATGATATTATGTATGTGCTTTTGCATGATGCCTTTATTTGTTAATTTGTGGGTGAGACGATGCATGGACAGCACTTCATGATATTTATGTGTACAGTGTTCAAACAAATATTCATCTGAACTTAATACATGTATAAAATAAAACTATATAGCACTACCTTCCTTGTTTATGAGATTAAAATATAATACAATACAGAAAAAAATATATCGCAAAACATCAAATCCGCATGTGAATCCACAGGGTATTATAATTCTGTCTTCTGTATTAAAACAATATAAATCCAGGCATAAGTACAATACAAGTGTGGTATCAATGTCTGTCTGGAATGTAGAATGGCTTAATAGAAACGGAAATCCTGACCGTACTCGAAAGTGATGGTATATATATGTAGTTCTGCAATAATATTTACCGTCTTTGGAGACTATACAACGTGGAACAGTGTTCATGTTTTTTTTGTACAAACTGTATATTATAGATACTGTTTTGTATGTATATAATAAATCTCTAGTAACATTGTATGATATTGTGTATTTGCTTTTGTAGATGCCTTTATTCGTTAATCTGTGGGTGAGACGATGCATGGACAGCACTGCATGATATTTATGTTTTGTGTACAGTGTACACAAAGATATTCATCTGAACATAATACATGTATAAAATAAAACTATATAGCACTTCCTTCTCTGTTAATGAGAATAAAATATAATACAATACAGAAAACTAATATATAGCCATACATTATAAAATCCACGTGAATCCATAGGGTATCATTCTATCTTCCGTATTAAAACAATATATATCCAGACACAAGTACAAAATTATCTGAAATGTAGAATGGATTATTAGCAACGATAATCCTGACCGTATCCGAAAGCGACAGTATGCAGTTCTGAAATAATACTATTTTTACTTTAAACAATATAAAAAAATTACAAAAAAGTGTGTAACAGTATCTGAAATATAGAATGGATTATTAGCGACGAAAACCCTAACAATATTCGGGAAACGACGAATATTATTATTTGTATACTTTCTGATGATAATAATAATAATGTGATTAAAAATAAATATTTCCACGTTTACTTTCTGGTAACATGGGATATAATTAATGAAAATGAAAAAAAAAACAACTATGACAAAAGCAATAAAAACCGAACGACGATGTTGTTATTATATCGCAGGTATAACATGCGAGTGCTGTTATATAACGGCACATAATCCTTTTAATGTGCTCATTAACAATGGACCGCCGCCACACTTTCCGTTTAATGTTCGGAGACCAAACCCGGCGGGGTTTTCCGGGGCAATTAAGCCATAGTGGTGAGTGGTTTCCTGTTAATCAGTAATACACCAGTGTAAATTATATCATATTCGACAATTCTTTTTTTAATGCCAAATTGGCATAGATAAAATCAAATATCAAATGAGACCACATTAGTAACGATAACAACACCGGTCATTTACACAAATTACGTTTGTACGTCAACATGTACTATCACCCATGCACGAAGGCCGGACAATATGACACAATAAATTTGCCCTTTATTTAAATATATACCTTTAATCTATATGATAGTTCATTGTAAGTGTTTCTTAAGTAACAGGGACGAATAAATAAAAACATTCAATGTTCATAATTTTTTATTGACAGAAAACGCGACTGTGTCATGGTGATCGACCGCACGTGCATGTCGTGACCGCACATTGTCGCTCAAAATGGAAAGGGTTTCTTCGCTCGTATTTTGTTGCAAAAATATATACCGCATTCGATAAAATTATGAAGGGGCCGTGTGATACAGATACACACTTACTATAAGCACAGCGTAATATAACTCCATATGGCTTAATATAGCTTTGTTGCGCATGTGGCATGAGGCGCAACTGGAATTTGGCGCATATGGAAGTTGCGCATCTGGCAGTAGCGTAACTGACAGGTGCGCATTTGGGAGTGGCGCATCTGGCATGACACCCATTTATGCAATGGAAACCCAAGATATTTAAACATTTTATCTGAAGTTCACCACTGGTTGCTGATGGCCCCTCAGGCCTTCTGGCCTACTACAGCCCCTCAATCTGCATCACCTTAAGGCCCTTGGTACAGTCTCCTGCTCAGATACAATCGTTCAGAATAATAACAAAACAGTTATCTATAATGTGTATAACCTTAACACTGGCAAGGATTCACATATTTTAATTCTGAACTATTTTTTAGTGTGTCCAATGCAGCTACAATTGTAACTTTTAAAAATTTATTTAGTTAAAAAGTCATAGTCTCTGTATATTTATATTTTTATTCAAGTATGTGTACTATTGATGAACATCAGGCCACCTTATTTTATTTTCATTACCAACATCGCTTATTTTATATATATGTATATACAGTAGAACGCCTGTATTACGGTCACCATCGAGACTGGATGAAAGTGGTCTTAATACAAGAGTGGCCGTTATACAGGACTTGACCAGGATAGGGGGGTTAAAATGTTATGGAGTATTTTCTTCATACTGTTCCATGACCTCTCGCTTCCTCTTTGTATGTTTTGAACTTGAGTTTGGCCGACACTATATATTTCTGCTAGCTGTCGGCTGCTTTCTTCTAGTCACTCTTCCTGATCAGATCTACCTTTTCTTTGAGAGCAAAATCATGTCTTTTCTTGGTCGCCATAATGGTCATAGTGATTTGGACAGAGTATGCGTAACAAGTTTATACATGATACAATGTTTATTTTGCATTCATATTTATTCATGTATGAGTAAATTGTGCTATGTTGGCCGCATTGTTTTCATGCGATGACATAATCATCGGGACCCGCTGGTTGTCATTCGTTAATTAAATGACAAACACCCTGATTAAGATCCGGCTCGCACGACTGATTCCCTAACATACATGCAAGTGGAAACACATGCCTTTCTACTGTGCATACTATGAGGATGAGTGGAGGAGTGCGACGCTGGCTACGTGTCAAACAACTTAGTCACAGTCGAGTGGTTTACTTTATCTTGGCACTCATTAACAGACAGGGATATGTGAGAGCGGACACTTCTGTAATGATATTGAGGTCAGAAGTGGCCGCTCATTTGTTGAGCCCATGTCACAGAGTCACTGCCCCTGAGCGTAATTGAGGCCTTTCCCGGCCTGCTGGACCGAGAGACCTGGCCGTAATACGGAATAGAGGAGTGGCCGTAATAGACAATAAAATGATTATGAAATATAACGGTCGAAAATTCGGGACCAGAAAATCCGACCGTTAAAGACGTATTGACCGTTATTGAGGCGTGGCCGTTAGCAGGCGTTCTACTGTATATATATATATATATATATATATATATATATATATATATATATATATATATATCGGTTAATCACAGGCCATGAGATGTTTCGTCGCTGTCAGCGGCTATACATGCTCCACAGGAAAGTCACCTTAGTGTAGTTGTTAGTGTGTTCTTGTCAGTAAGAGCTCATCCACCTGTCACGAACCGAATATCCACCGAGTAAGGTTAGAAAAATGATACACATCACTCACAGATGTCGGTCTCTAGCTCTAAAACCGGATGCGGTGCTTCTAACTGATGAATAAAAGTGTAACCAAACAAGCCAAAAGGATGAGTGTTAAACAGGTATAACTTGAACAGGTATTACGGGTTCTGGTAACTGAAACATCTTGTAGCCGTTAATACACGACTCGGTAGGTATGTTTATTGAACCGGTAAACCTGCTTAAGTCGTGACACAAGTCCCCTTGATAGCCACCCTTCTTATTGCATTGATATCGTGGAAGACAGTCCGTATTTTTAGTATACAGATTCTATTGACAATTAATACAAATAATACATGGAAACTCGAAACCAAAGGGTAAATCCATCTCTATGGTAACAAGCATGTTCCGTACAAATTTGGTTTTTATGAGACACGCTGGCATCCAAGCGATCAGAAATGTAAACATGGGGGGGGGGATGAGGGGGGGGGGGGGGTAAACCAAGGCGAGTTACAGGGGCACAGACAAAGAACGTAAGCCGGTATACATTACGCGTGATGTCCATCTTCATGTAAATTTTATTATAAATTATGCTTAGCAAACGATTCCTAGACTGCCATCTCAGCCAGAAACTGCTTTCAGGTAGAAACTCTTGTAAACATATCGATGAATATGTGAAGGCTGCTGCTGTCGCACCCATTATTATATACCATGTACCCACTGTTCCAATGTTTACCCTCATATAGGACCCACCAGACTGCACCATTGCATGCACATGTACTTTGAACAGTAAATTGCGACCCCGATGGAGTGCAAACAAATCAGACATAAAGAGTAGCTGACAGTCACGTGATACATTACACCTTAGAGATCTCTGGGTGGTAAGTGGTATTACAATAATTCTGCATCAAATGTAATCTAGTCAGACCGAGAGGTTTTAAGAGCAGTGCCTACTGCTCGGTTTATCACTGGTCCGGGATTTCTTGGAAAATTTGATTAAGCCTTTGCATCTAGGTGTGAAACGTGAGTCGCGTGGCCGATGGCGCCGGGCATTGTCGATACTGGCTGAGGGGGGACTTGAGTTTTGTGTGATTGTTCCAGAAACTGGGGTATTGCTCCGCTTAATGTTTTGTACCCTCACAGGTTCAGTATAACGTTAAACAACAATAAAAATTTCAGATACTATCAATATCGGTTTAGAATATAATAAAATTGAGTGATTACTTCTAAGAAAGTCAATTAAGTCAATGAATGCACAACGAAAACCGGGTCTTTGTTACCTTTAAACAATGACCGTACCTGTTTTTCACTGAATACGACCTAGAAGTATATACTTAATTCTCTTGATACTCTTGATGACAGCAAGGTCCTCAAAATTACCTTCACCCAAGTTCAGTTCGATTATATCCGAACACGTCAACAGTAAATGAAAACCGCTGCCACAATGGCAGTATGAGATAAAAGAATCAACCAACAATCTGTTGGAAAGGCTCACAAATACAGATCAACTGGAAATATCCGTTATTACAGCAAAATCTTAACACTAAACATTCGGCAAACCCAGCATGGTTGCCGGACAAAACAAACAAGGCCTTAAACCATAACCTTGGTGCATGCACGAGTCCTTTTGTTTAGTCAGCGATGTAGAGGGATTTCCATACTTAAGGAAAGTCGTAAACACACTACCCAATCTGTGCCTAACTGTTGTATGGAGGTATATCCCTACTTTGCTAACTACCCTAGATAAAAATGCGGACTAAAATAGTAGCTATAACTGATATTTTGGTCATCACCCCATATATGCACTTGATTGGTATTATAAGATCCATATGATCTGTATATATGGATACGAGAAGTACATTTGATAATTATCTCATATGTATCATTTTATTTGAACATAATTTTACTTTGGGAAGCTAATACGCGAACAATTCTCATTTAAGATATGTGGATATATCTTTATAATCCAGGATAAGAACACAAAACCAAGTCGTTAAACATCCGGTTTTTAATAAGCTGATCTTATGGTGGATGTGAGCAGTCTTCTTATACCAAACAAAACAATAACTTCGGTAACAGCACTTCCTCTTCTCAATTTTTGGCAATTTCGTTCAAAATAAGTCTTAATGTTTTAACATTGATACGCTTTTTACCTTTTATTGATAATACGATCGTGTCGCGTGTTACGCTACAGAATTGAGCTCTAGACTAACATCAGAGCTGGGAAGAGGTTTGATTAATTACAGTAAATGATATGATAGAAAATTCTTATGACCATCCAATTTCCAAAACTCAATCAGGTAGCACAACATAAGCCGACAAAACTTGGTCCTTAAATATCATATATCAAATTCCAAAAGATTCAATGCAGTGCACACGACGCTCTGCACCTTAACATGTGTACTTTGACCAGTAAATATGAGATCCCGGTAGTGTACAAATAAAACAATCTGCGAGTCACTAACACTCACCTGATAAAAGACACTATAGAGGTCTGGTAAGGGTTATTACAATCATGTGTTTCTAAAATTACATTAAACAAAACGATACCAAAATGCAAGATTATTTTATATCCTGATTTACTTTGCTATACACATAGAGATTATTTTACTTCCTTTTGATGATTACAATACATACAGAGTAGAACAATTTTTTGCTACGCTTTATGGAATAGGACACACACATGCACGTGCTGGACGAACAGATAGCCCGTTCCCGTTCTGCCTACCAGAGCCGTGTAGTGCTGTCGTTGATAACACAAACGTTTAAGGTTCGGTTAAAATGTTTTATCTCCGGATACTCAGGAAATTTCATGGCATTTCAGAAATGTACTAATACAGCAGGTGGCCAGTAGTATTCACAAATGTAAATTTGAGAGCTTCCCATTATAGGGATCTAACACATGGCGGAGGCTTGCATTACCTAGAATGCAGATTTTTTAGTCTCGGTTTGATTTAACTTTATATAAAATATGTGAACGTATTTTTCAAGATTTACACAACACAGGTATTTAATGTTCGTGTTTTCGCTGTAACCCTCTATAGAACATAATCATAAGTGCATGTAATATTCCGTAGGATTTAGATCTAATCGAATTCTTTTTATAGTATAATGAGATTTTGCAAAATTTCTTTGATTAATACCATTTGAATAAAAACAAATAGACTCCAAAACTTAACAACAACATTATATTGAAATTACAATTGACTTTTAATTATTTGAATAACATTTTTGTAATCATTCATACGAATGCTTTCCCGAAAGTAAACCATTTATTTAATCTCGTAATACCTTTATCAGCAACAACTGAAAGACATGTTTGCATTTTATAATTCAGTGCCTCCTATCAATAGCCATTTATATCAATGAATGGATGTTTAAAAGTAAATGTTGAAATACTAAACTCTTTGAAAAAATATAGAATACTGTTAATTTATTCTTCAAAAACTTTTTAAAGGAGAATCAAGACCCTTAATAATCTGTACTTAATGCTACAAACAGCGCTTCGCTGAGGTAAAAAAAAATATAGTGTTTTGGTATTGGCTCAAATTATACTTGAATTAAAGTATACCTTCATGAAAAATGTTTACTGCATGTTTAATAATACCCATAGGGATTAAAGGGGATTTACTTTCTCTTATCAAACCAACACCGCATATTTATTTTGACTTTGATTGGATCTATTTCGGATTTATTTGTGTAAAATGTCAAGTCTCGCACATAACACAGACACACGTTATCATTTGTCAGTTTGAATGTAAACAATGGATGATACAAGGGGGCGTTGCAATGTATAAACACAAAATGACTATTCATAGCGTATGGCTGTGGTTCGGATACCTTAACATAAAAAATAGGAATGCTGTTGCTTGAAGAGATTTAGTTGGTTGCAATATAGTCCATATGCCTACAGGAAGACATTTTACAAAGTTAATTGACCTGCCTTGGTGATATACAAAGATTTGAAATATTCTTGGGGGAAACTCTTTCAAATCATTTTACTATATAAGTTGAGAATACGAGCATGGTCCAATTTTTTTTCAAGATTAATTATAATTGTTAACCTTTATTTCAAGTCGGCTATATATTATTTCCTCAAGTATGTTGTAAAGTGTAGGTTTTCGTCTTTTATTTATTGCAACTTGGCTGGGATAATAAGATAAAGGAAGTCTGTGTTGGTTGATGCCATCCTGCCGTATATTACCACTGGATCATGTTTAGAACATGATTAATTTGGAAGATTATTCCCGAAAGAGAAGTCGTCAAAAACACGTTCCTACTCAAATCAGCAATACGTGGATACGTCGGGCATAGATCAGGAATACATGCCTTAAGGGATGTTTTATAGGGCTGGTGTATTATTGGTGGGCTAATCAATCATTTAGTCAATTTATTGATGATTGTTCGTTTTCTTATATAATCGATTTACCCGATTGGATTTTTGCATTATCAGTCAGAAATCATTGTTTGCACCTCCAAAGAGGTCATACTATCCTAATTAATTATGTTTGTTCTGTTTGCTCTAACAGCAGGTGTCTAAGGGCGGTGCTTCTGATTAATGAGCAACAGCAGAACCAGACAAAACTAAAGGGTCAATGTTATTGCGGTGTCAGTGACACAGGTAATACAGGTTGTATGTAAAAGAAAGACACCGAGAATAAGTGCGGGGATTACTGGTTACTAACACTTAGTGCAACCTTTAATACACAACTCGGTTGGTAGTATTTCGCACTTGTAAGCCTACTTGAGTCCTGACACAAGTCAAAAAAGGAATGCACTTCAACGGTCACCATCTTATTTCATCAATATATTGGCAAACAGTCGGTTATCTTAACATAAGGCTAACATTTACATCAAGTCCATCCCTATGGTAACAATTATTTCCTGGGATGACCAATAGTCTAAGTTACAGAGGAACAGACGAAGAACGTAAACCGGTATATTCTGGGGAATTGGCTTCTAGACAGACGCTCAGCCAGAAAAAGAAAATGTTGCTTTTATTCATTTAAAAATTCCAAAAGATAATAATGTAAAAAATATATCGGTGAATATTGTTACGAAGACAAATTAATCAGGGGAATACATTGGGCCGATCCCGGATTCTAACCCATGTTGGTGGCTTCGCTAAAAAAAGCAAGCTTCATTAGCGAGACAGTTCGGTCCGCTTTTATGTCACCCCGTAACACATCCCCTCTTAAGAGCTTTCTGCTATCAGAACAAAACTTATTATCCCAGGAGTCACACTTTGGTTAGCTTATTCCCTGGACCACAAAGTTTATCATAACGTTGGATGAGCCCAAATTTTGTTATGAAGACAAATTAATCAGGGGAAAACATTGGGCCGATCCCGGATTCGAACCCATGTTGGTGGCGCACAAGTCCGGTGTACCTACCGCTTTGCCAGAAAAGCAAGCTTCACTAGCGAGACACTTCGGTCCGCTTTTATGTCACCCCGTAACAATATATAAACAATAGCTGCGTATAACCGTACGTTTATAAATATTTAATGTCTGAAACTCAGTCAGTTTCCGAATCATTAACAGACACAACATGTTTTCGCGCCGATATCATACACCAACAAATCCAATCGTGACCCATATACAGCGAGCACGACGCTGTTCACCACTATACTACATGTGTACTTTGAACGGCAAATATGCCATCCAAGCAGTGTACAAATAATAATGACGTGTTATTTACAGTCACTTTATACATTACGGATGTAACAAGTTATTCCGATCTATGGCTGGTAAGTGTTGACAATCATGTATCTCTATATTATTTGTAATCCAGTGTGCATCAGCTCATCGTGTAACATGTATACAAGTTTAATAATTGTCTTGATTAGCCTTGCTGGGTATATATTTATTGTGTGTACAATAACCGCAGACCAGAACCTTCCTTTGCTCAGCCGAACACAATGGGAAACACGCGTACACGTTAAGTACCATTCAGAGAAGAAGGATACGTCCTCTGCAGATGGAAACACCCGTTTGAGCAGTTGGGCCCTTCACAAAGAGTTTTGTCTCACAATATTTGGCAAATCCGTAGCGTCCACCACGAATACATGCAACACGATTTGGAGGATTTCCGGATTTCCTCTAGTGGAAGAGGCATAGGTTAGTTTCTTGGAGTGTCACTGCGGCCGTGCTTCTCTTCACATTGCGGCTAGATGAGTCCACCGCGTTTGCACCATTTGCAGATGGGCTATCCGTCTGTTGTCCTGACATTACACCCCTATGTCCGGCGTTCTGGTACTTCCCTAAAGTTGTCAGCATCAGTCCGATTATTTTGGTGGTTATATCTCTTTTTTTTCGGTTGATTATATTACTACTAGCTACAGCTTCACCATGTGTACTGTTGCAAGGGATAGGTCAGCTCACAAGTTGTTCGTGACATTCCTTCCTTTTCCAAAGGGGAAAGCTTGTTCGAACGACATGGGATCCTCTAGCATCACATATCTAAGTAATTTCGGGGGGGGGGGGGGTGGCAGTCACTGGAGGAAGTGTTCGCGTGTAAGCTTATCTTGCACACCATACCTTCTCCATACCAGCGTGTGCACGATGAGACAGAGATGATATGGCTTGACTGTAGTCATCTACTGACTCAACTGGCAGCTTTTTTCTCCGGAACATGTCTGCATAATGTAGCCTTTGTAACGGCATGAACCTGTTGCAGCGTTTAGTTTTCTATTACTTTAGTTTTGCTTGACGGTATCCTCATATGCATCGGCTGCACGTCCTTGAAGAAATGCTGAGAGTATGTCCAGTTTTCGGGAATCGTCACAGGTATTTGCTTTTGCTATTTGGTCGAACGACTTTATCCAGGAGTCGATATCTTCTTTTGGTTCT
Source organism: Sipunculus nudus (assembly GCA_026874595.1). Lineage (NCBI taxonomy): Eukaryota > Metazoa > Annelida > Sipuncula > Golfingiida > Sipunculidae > Sipunculus > Sipunculus nudus. The sequence goes on from CM049317.1 coordinate 3,958,337, forward strand.
CCGTGGAACCGCGTTAGAGGGACATGTCCACTGACCTGGACCATTTGATTTGTTTCACTCCTTGTCAGTGGCATTGGTCCGAGAAACGGTGAACTTCTTAAAATCCCTCTTCGGAACACCAATTTGTCTGGGGTTGCCGACTCGCAGATTAGCTCTCATCGAATTTGCAGACGAACTCAAGGCAGACGTAATAAAAGACGTAGTTGATTCAGAATATTATTCTATTTATTCAGAACTATTCTTCTTATACTTTTTTTCGGGAAATGAGAACCTGAACGAAACAGTGATTGTCAGGCTGGCACTGATATCCTTATCTGGCCTAGTCAGAGCAAAACTGAGAAGTATCTGTGACGTAATCATGGATCATGGTTAACTTGTAATTTGAATTTAACTAAGCGTTTAACAGTTCGGAATACAACTTAACAACTGGAAAATGCTGTACAATTGGGAAATGAAACGAAGTTATGTATTTTGGCATATATGTACACAAAGAGGACAAAAGGACCCACCTGATAATCTATCACTCTAAGAATTAGGAATAAGGACCTGCTGAGAAATAAAGAATTATAATGGAGTAGAAAACACTCTGTATATATATAACCATATGGAGTACTGAGAAGGGCCGGGGCGACAGGGGCCAGAGCTAATCGTGAATTAATTCAGGTTGATACTTCAATAGAAAATTCTTTAATATATATATATATATATATATATATATATATATTTATATATATATCGGTATGTGTATAATTAATCAGTTTCAACAGTTATAATAGTGACCCTCGTGCAACAATCGTGACTCTATGTACCATTACATGTTTGTGTACTTTGTACAATAAACATGCGACCCCGATAGTGTACAAACAAATCAGGCATAAAGAGGCACTGACGATCCCGTGACACTATATTTTATGTTGTATTTTTATTCCATTGTACACCTTTTTTAACGAAGTGATTAATACACACTTTGTTGATTACCCTTTTGATTATTCATGCCTATATGTCTTAATGAAATGCTGTTGCCATCTTGAAGTCTCAGTGTGACAGTTTTCTTGAGACACAGTTTTTGTCATCAAGGACAGTTAAAGGATTTAGGAAAAAATAGGTGTCAGGCCCAGGAGGACTAAAGGCAAAACCTAATCGGGTCTACTGGTCCCGACAGATTGCTGCGGCTGAATTAAAGGGTTGGGTCGGTGGGTTTAGGAATTTATTTGGCTTACAATATTAAAATATTTACATCAACAAAACACGTTTGGGAACGCTTAATTTAAATTATTCATAGGACGAATATCTACCTCATTTTGCCTTTATCAATACAAAGTAAATTAAACAGCCATTGTGTTTGCTGGGGTCGAAAAAATGTTGTCATTTGGTACTGGGTGCTATTGTTTCTAGAAATGCAGGTTTATAACGAGGCAGGTCTCGTTAAATTAACCCCCCAAATATAGATTGTATGTTCATGACAAATATTTTACCACATATGAGAAGAAAATGTCCTGTAGTTCAATTAGTTAAGGATTTAAAGGTGTGTATAACCATTGACGCAATGAAATACCCATAGATGCCCTAAATGGCCTCCAGTAGGTGATTTTTTTTTTCTCTTATCAGATCAACACAGTTCATAATTAATCAACTTAGAATTTATTTATGTTGTACAAAAGCTAAGGTCATAATCGTAATGAGTCTGATAATATAAAACATATGTGTGTGCCACATACAAAGACTACTTATCAGCGTACGTTGGTCATGTTGCCAGTAGAACAGCCAATGCCCAAATGGTTCTTAACACTTACGGGTGACATTACCTGCGTTTATATGTAAACATAGTGTTATCACTAAATGAGTGTATCTGGTTCGAATGTCTTAACATGTAGGTTAGTCTCTCTGTACCACAATTTAATCAAATACAGACAAAATATATTATGCTAAATGATAAGCAAATGTGTAAATGCAAAAATAAGACGTTAATAATATGCAAAGGACTGTTCAGTTGCAAAGTTGCATATAGAGATATTATCTGTAACTATTTTGCTAAAATAAGGTATAACAGCTACAAAGAGGTACTGCGATAACTAGGTAGGGAATATTTGGACGCTAAAATGTTTGTGTGTACCTAGCCTTACAAGTGCTTGACTAGACAGCATTAGTAAAATAATTGATAAAAGTGAATAAGGGCTAAAAGCAACTTAATAAGCCTTCTTTATAGCGCTTTAAGATTATAAAGATAATATTAGTTCTTAATCATTTAATAATACTATTCATAAATTTTAATAATAACAATCAATACAAATGAACCAAATTTAGAGGTGTTAAAGTGAACATTGCATAATAGTTATTATAATCTACTTGACTTAAGACTAAGCTTATGATGCATGCATACTAATTAGATTAATATGCCTCCCACTGCTCAAGTTAGAGAGATCACCCCAGACTAGATACCCCTGTGCTAATTATTTGATGTTTGTTTGTTTGGCTATCAACAGTGGAAGGAAGCCCTGCTCATTCACCCAACTAATACTCTGTGCTGAGGTAAAAACAGCCCCTCTGGCTCATCAGGGGTACATGCCCACTAGACCAGGGCAGTGTTTATTTAACAGTTGTTTCATAATGATTCATACTGTACATTTGCAATTCTGTGTAATAATTACAGTAACTGTTCACTTATGCATATGTCAACCCCAAATTTAATACCTTCATACCTCCATATAGTGGGCACCTCTATAAAGTGGGCAGTTAGGTCAAGTCCCAAGGGTGCCCACATTATAGAGGCTCGACTGTAATCAGACTTGTCCACTGATAGATTGTTTTAAATGGACAGGTTCATTTTAGATCTATATTGCCTCAGAAAAGAAGCACATATGTATTAAGCATGAATTAGATTAACACTACGACCACTTGTCATTAATGCCGATTTGTTTATATTTCAGGTAAGAAGAATGGCGACAGGTGGCGTGATAGGATCTGACCTGATTGACCAGGTGTTACTGTGTCAGATCTGTCTGAATCCTCTATTCAGCCGAAAAGCACGGCAGTTGTCTTGTCTGCACACATTCTGCGAATCTTGCCTTGAGAATTTATTGATAAGAACCCCAGGTTCAAAGATCAACTGCTCCATCTGTCGGCAGATCACGGAAATACCAGAAGGACTTGTAGCCAACCTCCCGTTGAATTTCAACATAGAACAAGCGAACCAGATGGCCAAGGAAATGGCCAAGACGCCATTTTGTACAAAATGTATAAATAAGAATGAATTTGTGCGAGCAAAGAAGAGATGCATTAGCTGCAAATGGCAAATGTGTGAACCCTGTAAGAAAAAGCATGACGGCTACCCTGGATTTACTGCTCACCTTGTCGAATCAATAATTTTGGAAACGGCGAAAAGCGAAGTTCCGAATTGTAGATCTCATAATTTACCAATAACGCTGATTTGTACCACATGTAAGCAGTTGTTGTGTACAGATTGTTTGATGGCAACCACCCATGATGCACATCCTGGAAATATAAAACTCATTGATGTGGCATGTAATGAAAATCGTAAAATAGTGTCTGGGAAAAAAGCTGATTTAATAAAGGCTCTAGATATTCTAGGAGCAAATAAACAGGACACTCTAAGAATTCAGGAGCACGTTCAGCGTGTGAAGAAAGATATTATTGAGTTTGCTGATTCACTCAAATCACAGATAGATGAAAATGTACAAGTTCTGATAGGAGCACTGGAGCAAAATTACACTGCTAAATCCCACAACAGGAAAACAAGCTTATGCGAGGCTTTGGAAAATATTTCTCTTTATCTAAGGAAGGTTGAGGAGTTCGAAGCCGAAGAAAACATTGAGTTTCTGGAGAAGAGCGAGTCATGGATACAAGACGTTAAAACATTTGAACAGATGATACAGAATTTGATGAAGGGGGATGACGTTCAGCTGGTAAAATTTTCTAAGCATCTCCAGATTTCTACTATTGGGAGATTTGAAAATATAGATCAGGTTCCCTCAGGCGTAAAGGACATGGAGTCGTTGACCACAGAGGATCTGGAAAGGTTATCAAGTACCCTGAAGGATCAAAATATAGCGACACCAAAACCTTCTCTGATCAAAAAGTATATGAACTTTCCTATTAATTATTACCGAAGTATTGCAACAATGGATGATGGGACTGCTGTGTGTGTTGCTGAGGCTGAAGGTGGTTTGGTGAGAATAAATATTGAAGGAGAAATTTTGTCGAGGTACACACATAACCAACCAATGAGTATAACGACGGTATCGACGTTTTGTAGAAGAATCATATTTACCAGTGCCAAGACTGACAGTATCTATGAACTGGCTTTAGATGGACAAAGCATGATCCCAGTTAAAACATACAAGAAACACGGCATCAAAGCCCACGGTGTGTGCCTGGATCACGGGGGTTATGTAATACTTTACGGGGAGAAAATGGTGGCAAAACTTGATCATGGTGGAAACATCATGTGGCAAAAGAATGTGGACAGACCCTGCAGCGGAGTGTCACCAGTTTCGCTGGATCATAAACAGTGTTACCTGGTAAATTCAGAGTCGACAGGAGAGACAGAAATATGGAATCAATATGGGAAGGTGATAGGATCACTTCAATATCCGCCGTCTGGGTGTAGTAAGTCCGTAAGCCATACCAGTGTGAGCCCCAGAGGCAGCTTCATTGTTACACATGGATGTCAAGACGTACACTATCACAGAATCCCTCATGATCATAACACAGTATCTGAGTACGCTCCTGACGGCTCCTTCATCAGACACCTACTGACTAAAACTGACGGTATTGACTTTCCATGTATTATTTCATGTAATCAGCAGGGGTACATGTGGCTGACTGATGCCAAATACCGTCAATATTGTCTAAACATCTATAAACTATAAGAATGTGAAATTTCTTTCTTGATATTAACCCCTGCTTGACATGGGTTAATATAATTCAGGTATGTTTGAACCGCTTATTCTTCATCTGTGTAAAGTAATGCATGCAGATATTTGTTTACATCGACTAGTGAAAGATACATTCATGTGTCGATCAAGACAAAACTGTTTAATGGTCTTTAACCTTTCAAGTTGTATGTAATTTATGGATAAATGCATTGTTAAAAATAACAGTGTATTGGCCCACGATTTCGACATGAAATGTTAAATAGTATAATAATGCTTTGATATTTTAATATTAAAATATAATACACATTTTCTTCGTGTGTTTATATAGTGCTTAGTATATCAAAATAAGCTTTATGGCACACGATCTACATAAAACTTTTAGAAAAACTTTTATGTTGGTTAAAAAAAAATCTCTTTATGAAAATCTTATTTGTTTCGCCCACGTCCCAGATAAACTTTGGCTCTGTTTTTATTTTTTTTCTGCTGAAATTGCTGCATTTGATCTTATCGAGAGCTTTGAAGAAAGCTGATCCCTTTGGTAACTTAGATATAATTCAAATCAACCCACTGCATCATACCCTCATTGTACCCTTGTTGGTGAGGCAAGGTTGTAACATCAAAAGGATACAGGTGTGCCTACTGACTACTAAACTGCTTTGAAATTGATATAAAACGAAACACGTGCTGTCACCAACTAACTTTCCCACACTAATATCTAAACATGATACTTAATGCCCATATACTTTCCACTAGCTTTACAATAATCTGGTCGTATTCTAAAATTAAACATTCCTAAGTCACAACTCAGTCCCCGTACTTTTGTGACAATTCATGATTGCGTGAGATATTTCGTGTACAAAGAACAAACACATGCACACTGGAGGGTCAACTATTAACATAAAGAAAATGTAGAATGCCCTTATTCGTAGATGGGTATATAATACATTTATTTTCGATCCTTTATACGTTAAAACAATGCATGTGTAAGAGGAATAAACTTTATCGAATTGTTGGCAGTCAATTTATGTAAATGCCATCACTGCTCCCTGCTGCGCACAGGGTTATTTCGTGCGTAACAGACTCGTAAATTCAAATTTACATTCATGAGTAACTTTAAATTGATTATGTGAAAAGCACTTTTCACTTTCTATACATGGGTCTAAGCATGTGGAGTTCAAAAAGAAAAAGGGTACCGAATCATTATTTTTTTCACATTGATTCAGCTGATATTTAAATCAGTGAATCAAGATTTATATATCTGTAGATATAGTTTATGTATTTGTACATAATATTTACAAAGGATTGAAGTATGCTCAAATATATATAACGATGCTTCTTTAATGTTTTGTGGGATTTAAAAATAAACTAAAATAGTTTGAAGACAAAGCTTACATAAAGTCTTCCAGAATTATTATCCTATCGAAGTTATATTTTTTAACTGTTCCTCGTATGGATAAATAAAACTATCATCTCGAGGAGCAATAATATTAATTCCCATGTCTGTGTGCCCGGATTCCCCTGTGGCAGCCTACAATTTTAATAATTGTAAATAAGTATCAGAAAAGATAAAAAGTCATCAGTGAAATCAATAAACAACGCCAGAAACAACTACCCAAATAATTTACCCCACAAATAATGTCTCATTTCAACATAACGATATTTCAGAAACACGAAATAAAGAATACAATATATATATATATATATATATATATATATATATATATATATATATTTACCTGTGCAAATTTAATGGTTAACCTGGTCGTGTAAACATACATGAATCTTAATGCGCCCCTTTCAGGCTGATACATGATACATTTCACCACAGATCAGGCATCCGTGGTAAAGTAAATACTATTAAGCCACGCTTTTTACAATTTTGATTCCTGACTCTTTTGCGTTTAGTCTGTCAGTGTCAAGAGACCTCTCACCCTTCGAAAGTATTTGTAGCCTTTGTTAAATAGGTGAAAGGGGATAATATGTTTTCCGATAGTGATATTGCTCGGCTGTATTCCCAACACATACACACTCAACCTCAAAAAAAGCATTTAAGACAAGAGCTACGAATATATTTGATATATATTCAATTATCTGTGGTGAGTTTACACATATGACACTAACACTTTTTAGTCTGGCCTCCAAGTCGTTATACGGTCACAAATCATAACCGTAATTCTATATAAATTTTTACATGTTGATTGTTATTGAAAGTTCTGTGTGCATAAATTACTCATTTTGAGAAGCACAAGGCTATCTGCGCATTTTGCAATTTCTGTATGTTTACACATTTTTATTTCTTATTGGGGATGACAGATTGGAGTACTTATAGTCAGACGTTCAGCAGGTGCAAATGGTAATCATTGGGCCTAGGTAGTCTAGACATCACTGGTGCTGTTATGTACTCAGCAGATATAAACATATAATTCTCTCTAATAACTTATACTATTACAGGCAGTAGTGACATCAGAATATGATATCCAGGAGAGAGATCCTCCTTTGGGATTATTATTTGGGATTGTATATATATATTCGGAGGACGTTAAGCTAGGGGTGCATTAATGATATATTAGCTCAAAAAAACACAGCCATTTCCTTTGATATGTTCCACTGCCTGCCATTTTGTTTCAAACCAGATAATGCCATCCTCATTACCTATCTATATCTCTTTCAGGCAGCAACAGAGAGAAGGAAATTAGAATAATTGATTTTTATAAATGTAATGATGAACTTTATGTCTACATGTATCGTGCGGAACCTCCGCAACTCTCTATAACTTTGTTACTGGATACTGATATGTGTCAATCATCGTCATACTTCTATAGTTAATAATAAAATATGTTTATTTCGTCGATCTGGATTTGTTTGTTAATGAAAATTATGCACTGACAATAATAATAATTCTTTTTGTTAGGCATATAGCATTCTTCAGTTCATGTAGATGGAGACAAATATAGGCCTCCCCCCCTCCCCCCCCCTCCCCCCCCGATAATATGTATTTCCAACAGACTAAATTTTCTTCTTGTACTCTATATTCCACTGATACTCTTCATTAATATTAATTTTTATCTCTTCGTTTAACAATATAGTAAGTTTTGTCTTCCTGTCTGTACTGCTTAGTTCAATTCATAAACGCAACAATGCACATAAACTGAATCCACTTATTCTGTTTATAGAGAACAGCATCTTTTCAGATATTGCAAAATTATACATTTAGGCAAACAATAAGGATATACTGAACTCTTTATTCTTATTAACATAATATGTTTCCAAATGTCATAATTACATAAGTTTATATTCCTGGAAAGGAATAATGGCGATCGAGAGTGATGGTCCAGACAAAACACATTTTCTAATTATCTGCTTTTTAATAATTAAAAAAATGCTTCTTCTTAGCTTTGACAAATGTATACACATTAGTGAAGCACATTTAATTTAAGGAAATACTTATATCATGTTAAAATGGCCAAACAATCTACACACTGATGCTGAGTGATAAAAAGTGGAACCCATCTGGGGACCGCCCAACATTAAGGACCACCCTACAATATCCATCATTTTGTATTTGATTATCATTTTGTGCTAATTGATGAATTTTGTGATAGTTTATGGATGACTAAGATTTACGGGCCCATGTACTTTGCGAATGCAACTGCAAAGTACAAAAATAACAGCACAAAAGATAGATCAAGGAAAGCAACCATGCTATTTGATTAAGCTACTTGATCGTCCCGATCGGTAAAGGTGCCATAGGAATGTTATGCTTGAGAGGATATTATTTAATGGGTTGTGAGATAAAAACCTTCATTCGGGATAATTGAGTCCGCCTTATAAGCCGGAGTTACGCTGTGCTCAACTATTTGCTCCTCTTTAACCGCTGCACGAAACCGCGGTTACCCGTCAGGTCTGGCCACCAGGTGGTGCCTTCTCTGTGGAATTCCCTCCTGCGTAATATTTAACCAGTCCCCGTTTGAATACACAGAATGCGTTCATAACTTTTCAGGACAGACTCTATACTTACTTGCTGGTGTGGCCTGCGATCACTTAATTATCCCCCATTATTTGTATATTTCCTCTCTTGCAGTGCCGCATAACGAGCTCGACATGGGCGCAGTCATCTGTGTTTACACGCTGAGCTAATGAGATTGTGGGTTAAAAAGTTTGCTGGGTGTTTGGAAGTTCGCCAAACCTGAAGAACCCCTCCCCCCCCCCCCCCCCCCCATTTCTTACAACGTGTGACTGGAAGGTCTCCGGGAAGTCACGCGCTGTGTTCAGAGCGAAGATAACTGAGCGATTGTCGTGTGAGCTATTTGTGCTTCAGCTTATGTTAAAGCACCATCGGGTGATATTCGATACATAGTACACAAAAAGGTTTTTGGAGATTAAACTCAATAGTATATACGATTGTAAAAACAAATATAATTAATCTGGTTTTATGTAGTTGTATGAAATGGTCATGACCAAAGGGGGATGAACAGGGATGATCACATACCCTCCTGTTGGGCACAATAACGAATCTGTCTTAACTGTCAGACCCCACCCCCCCCCCTCTCTCCCTCTCCCTCTCTCTCTCTCTCTCTCTCTCTCTCTCTATATATATATATATATATATATATATATATATATATATCTTTAGAGTAAGTTATATTTGATTACTCAATCTAGCCTGATTTTTCTATATATAACTAGACTAATATTATTACGATATGTCACGTTCTTCAGACAGATAACGTGTCCCCGGTACAAATTGAGTGATCTGTTTTCATGCAAACTGACCACCTCTGTTATTGTCGTACACTTTAGGTTTATAGTCGGGAAGACAGAAAAATAGTTTAAAATTATATTCTAATGCGTTCTTCGCTTCTTCCGTCCCGTAGAAGAAACGTATGGTCCATTGTTATGTTAAATATATATTCTGGTGTTTAGCTGGTTATTACGATTAATATGCAAATTGTGGTGTTATTTCAAACACATCTATGTATTTGTACAGGAAGGACAAGAAGTATTGGTTGCTTAAAATGATGTTGACGAAAACCCAGAAATTCCGAATCTAAGGGTATCGTGTTTTATTGGGCCAACCTGTAAGTACGAAAGCTGTGTCCACACCCATTCCAGTAATAGCTTTTTGGACATTTGCATCATATGATGTAACATTTCGCTTTAGATTGAATACTTTGCATGGGGAGATCACGTGACTGCTGAAGCGACAGGACATGGGTTTCACCGGCTCTTGAAAAAAAGTTTGAGAAAAGATAATAGCAAGGTAAATACACAATGATATTGTGATATTTTGTAAAGTTGATTGTGTGCACTAATATGGGAGTGAGCACAGACATTTGGCGGGCCCGAATTGGCTGTTTTGTGCAGCCAAAATGTAAAGTGAAATTCGCTGTGAGAACCCTGAGTTTGACAGCGGTGTCCTTGACATTGCGCCTAGCAACACTGCTCTCGGTGTTGTTAACACAGGATGGGGGCGTTGAGCTGAACCCAGGCCCCAAGGAACCCACCACAACTGCCAAGGACAATCAGGGTCCTATGCTCAGTTATGTGAGGGTCACAAGAAGCTCGAGTGCTGACAGGGTAGAGAGAGGAGCCTCAAACACTGTCAACACAAAGGTGAGCGACAATACAGGACCGAATCTGAACCCCCAGGCCAAGCCATTTGAGCAAAGGAAATCCAGTGAACCAACTCCTAGCTCCCCCGTTAAAGATACTATAGACTGTGGTGAGTCGTCCTTACCTGATATAGTGAATAAATTAGCTGAACAAATAACTACTTTACAGGCAGAAATGACAGAGATAAAAAGTGAAAACAGAAAACTTAAGGCCAAAGTAGATAAATTAGAGGAACAATCGAAAAGGAACAATTTAATTTTCTATGGCATTAACGAGGCTAACGGAAGTGAAACATGGGCTGATTGTGAAAATAAAGTCAGAAAGATTATTAGAGAAGAAATGAAAATGCCAGATGATGAAATAGAGATAGAGAGAGCTCACAGGTTGCCATGGAAGATCCCCGGGAAGCCGAAGCCAATAATTTGTAAATTTGGGAAATTCAAACAGAGAGAGGAAGTCTTGGGCCAAGCACGCAAAGAACTGAAGAAGGCCAACTCGGACATATATGTAAAAGAGGACTTCAGCGAGAGAGTGAGGGAAGCAAGACGACACCTACGTGCAAAGCTAACTGAAGCCAAGGATAAGGATAAGGACATAAAAGCAAAACTGAATTATGATAAATTGATCATGGAGGGTAATGTTTATGTGTGGGATGAAATAAGTAAATGTGTGAAATGTATAGGTAGAAGAAGAACACAGGTGTCAAATAGAATACATAGTGGAACAGAATAATGGTCAGGCCAGGGCCATGAGAAAACATTTTGTGAATTCATTGGTGGAAATTCATTTAATGACGATGATATAAATACATGTGTGAATAATGATGATATAAATTATGTACATACTAGTAATGATAATATGCATGCAGGAAATATTCATGAAATATGTATGATGGATTCAAACTGTCTAAATTTATCTTGTTCAAGGTCTGTACCTAAAGTACATGAAGCACCCACCCTTTGCACTGCACCTCAAACACATACTAACCATTACGCAGATGGCAGTGATGATGGACACCAGTACAGTGATAAGGATGAACTAACTACACCTTGCTTTAACCCACCCTTTGCAGCAACTACCAGACAGGTAAGTGCACCTTCACAAACTAATCCTACCAGAGATGTATATAATGGAACCTCCACAGGAGTGCATTATATAAATGACAATCTTTGCTTAATATCTTGGAATGCCAGAGGGTTAAAAACAAAACAGCATTTACCAGAATTTAAACATATGGTAAATAAATGTGATATTCTTTGTATTGTAGAGACCTGGGCTACTACCCCAGATGAATTTAAGATGTGTTTTAAAGATTTTCACTGTTTTTGTAATTCAAGAAGTAAAATATCTAGAGGAGGAATCCTTGTATGTATTAGGAAAGATTGTAATTTTAAAATCCTAAAAGTGTATAAATACACAGATATTATTGCACTCACTATTGATGGAAATTCATTAAATTTAGATAAAGAAATATTGTTGGTGTGCGCATATATTGCCCCAGAAGGCTCTCCAGTTTATAAAGAAATTGAAGAAAATGATGGTATTTTAAGATTAGAAAATATTATAACAGAAATCATTTCCCATCATGGAGACTTAAGTATTATTATAATGGGTGATTTAAATGCCAGAATTGGCCATTTGCCAGATTTTATCGAAAATGATGAATTAGAGTATACTGGCATTGGGGATGACTATCCAACAGATAACTTTAGTATAAGCAGAAACTCTAAAGATGGTAAAATCAATAATTTTGGATTTTCTTTACAAAATTTGTGCTGTTCATTTAATGTACATATACTCAATGGCAGAGTTGCCCCTGATTTAGTTGGGGAGTTTACTTGCATAACTCATGCAGGGCAAAGTGTAGTTGATTATATAATAGTAAGTACAGAACTTTATAGTGTTGTGCAGTCATTTGCAGTCTCAACACTTGATATTTCTGATCATTTTCCAGTAATGTGTACCTTGAAATTAAAATCTAATAATTATGTTCAACAGACACATAATGTAATGTCTACCAAACCATGGATCAAGTACAAAATAAAAACTTGTGACATTAGAGAATCATCAGTCATGTTACATAATTCTGAGTTTGACAGGTATCAGCAATTATTTTACCATTGCATTGAATATGATATAGATGCAGCTGTAACACAATTGACTAATATCATAGGATGCACCACAATAAAAGTTAAAGGACGCAAGAATGCATATAGAATAAGTCAACCTGAGTGGTGGGACGATACCTGTGCAACAGCAAAACATAATAAATTTAAAGTATTAAATACTTATAGAAAGTCGGGAAGCCTAGATGATTTGAAGACATACAAAATTCTGAGACAAAAATTCAAAGATATTTGTGCACAGACCAAGATAAAATTTGAACAGAATTCCTTACTTTATGTTTTTAGTAGTAAAAATACAAATGAAATATGGCGACATTTAAAAAATTACAGAAGAGACAGAAAAGCAACCTGTATAACACCTGAAAGGTGGTTTAATTATTTCAGAGAATTGTTAAATAGCAACAGAAATATAATTCCAGAAGAAGTTATTGAAAAGGCAACTAGTTATTTAGAAATGAACTTTGATGAGAATATTGAATGTGGGGATCTCAATAGTTACTTGACTTTACAAGAAATCAAGAAAGCTGTGAATCAAATGCCATCCGGTAAATCACCAGGTCCAGATGGTTTATCTATTGATGTAATCAAATCTACTCTTGTATGTATACTTCCTTTGTTAGAAAAATTATATAATGGTATTATAAATACTGGCTATTTCCCAGAGGAATGGAGCAGAGCAATTATATACCCATTATACAAAAGTGGACAGTTGAATGACCCATGCAATTACAGAGGCATATCTTTATTAAATGTTTTGGGAAAAGTATTTACTAAGACTTTAAACAACAGGCTGTTAAATTATGTGGATGATTTGGGTTTACTTTCAGAAGCTCAAGCTGGTTATAGGAAAGGGTATTGTACTGTTGATAACGCTTTTGTTCTGTATGGATCAATTCAAAAATATCTGATTAAGAAAAGAGGTAGATTTTACTGTATTTATCTCGATTTTTCCAAGGCGTTTGACTGCATTCAACATGATGTTTTATGGTTTGTTTTATTGAAACAGGGTATAAATGGGAGAATATTAAAAGTAATTAGGTCTATGTATTCAAAAATGAAATCATGTATCCTTACAGAGAATGGGACTACGGAATATTTTAATTGTAATATAGGAACAAGACAAGGATGCATGGTAAGTCCATTATTATTTTCCATTTTTATTAATGAATTGTATACACTTTTGAATGACACTGGATGCCAAGGGATTTATATAAATGAATATCTTCCTAATCTCATTACTTTAATGTTTGCAGATGACATAGTAACTTTTTCAGATACACCTGGAAGACTCCAAAGACAAATTTCTCAAGTTGAAAACTTTTGCAAGGAATATGGAATGAAAGTTAATATGAATAAAACTAAAGTTATGGTATTTAGACGTGGTGGCACCCTTCGAAAAACAGAAAAATGGTATTTAGAAGGCAAAAGTGTAGATGAGGTGCCTTACTATAAGTACTTGGGCATTGTTTTTACTAATAGAGCTTCATGGACAAAAACACAAAAAATGCAAGCAGTCCAAGCCAATAAAGTCATATGTATTATCAAAAATTTTAGTAAAAAATGTGAACATATAAGTGTTAAACAATTATTCTATCTTTTTGATGCTATGGTTGTGCCAATTCTTTTGTATGGTAGTGAACTGTGGGGTTTTAACAGAGTAGAGATAATTGAGAGAGTTCAATATAAATTCTGTAAGTATGTTCTTAAAGTAAATAGTAATACACCAAATGCTGCAGCTTTAGGAGAATGTGGGCGTCTCCCTTTGTTTGTGAAGTATTCTGTTTGTTGTTTAAAATACTGGATAAGATTACTATCAATGAATGAAAATAGATACCCTACACAAATGTATAAAATGTTATTTCAGCTTGATTTTAAAGGAAAAACAACATGGGTATCCCACGTTAGATCCTTATTATTTCAAACCGGTTTTGGATACATTTGGATGGCCCAAACAGTTGGAGATCAGAATAAATTTCTTAACTGCATTAAACAACGATTGACCGATATGGCACTACAGGAATGGCATAGTGATGTATGCAAATGTAATAAATTATATGCATACGGGGTTTTTAAGTCAATGTTAACATTAGAAAGATATTTAATATGTGTTCCAAATATAGGCTTTAGAACTGCATTAGCCAAGTTTAGATGCTCAAATCACCAATTGGCCATTGAGGCTGGTCGTCAGCAAGGAATAGATAGAGAGGACAGAATTTGTAAACATTGTTTAAAATACGGATATAATATTATAGAGGATGAGTCACATTTTTTGTTAGAATGCCCTTTGTATGCTGATTTACGTAAAAAATATTTGCCAAAAGAATTGCATGAACCAAATGAACAAAACTTCACCAAGTTACTAAATATGGAAAACTCTTATAAAATTTTTAATTTAGCAGCTTATGTTTTTCATTGTTTTAAGAGGAGAACAACATCTATAGATACTTGATTTTTTTTTTCTAAATTAAGTAAGACTAATGTTTAAAGCAAAATGGATTATGATTGGTTATTTTCCATTTAATTAGTTAAATATTTTTACTTATCTAATTATTTGTAAAATTCATTCTTTTTTCCAGTATTTCACCTAAGTTTGATATGTACTGTCATAATTCAACTCATATTGTCAATGACATTAATGATTTTGTTGTATTGTAGATTTTTGCGGACGAAATCAATATACACATGAATGCGATTATATATAAATAGATCTTCATAATTTAGGCACACAAGTTGTAGGTAATCAGATCGGAAGTCAGTTCTATGTTTACATGAAGTATCTGATTTAATTATGTATTTATTGATTCATTTACTTTATTTTAAGACTTAATGTTTATTGATTTGTATTTAATTTACATTGTTTAAAGTTGTGATCTTTCCATTTTATTTATTATTCAAGACTAAGAATTGTATTGTATTGCAGGAACTTTGGGCCTGTGGCCTCTTTTCCAGAATAAAACTATTATATAATACTTTGCATGTAATATCATTTATTAAATCTATTGCATTTGTTCTATCAGATATACCAGTGGTTCTAGGCAATCGCCATTTATGTCAAGAAATAATTGCTTCAATTTAAGAAAATAATATTTTAACCCTTGAAAAACTAAACTACATAACTCTCATTTTTTTCTACAAAAACATGTTTCAGGAAAATTAAGGGTCGCTAAGAAACACGTTTAGCGGAAGTCCACGAATATTTTGGCATTGGTTCGTATCGTTCCATGAACTTATTAATAAATGAGGATAGATATTTTTAAACTACCTTAACTTGCATAATTAAGAAAACCTAATTTGTGCAAAATTGGACTATACGGTCATATAAAGAACAGTTACGGGTGTGTATAACTACAGACGCAAATCAATGTGCGAACGGTCTAAAGGGCCTTCAGTCAGTTGACGTACTTTCACTGATCAATCCAACTTTACGCATACTTAATCGACTTTGATCTGAGATAAGTTGTGTAAACGGCTTAGGTCGTAATGGTATTGACTCTGATAACGTCCTACATACCTGTATACCATAAGTAAAAACCAACTGCAAGCGCTCTTTGGTCATCTTGCCAGTAGAACAGACAATGTCAAGTCTCGCAGCTAACACACACACTCGTGATCGAAAGTAAATATTGATGTAAACAAAGGCTGATACAAGGGGGCGTAACCATGTAAGCGTAGTATAAAGATAAATTAACGAGTGCCAGTGGTTCGACTGGCTTAACGGAAAAAATGGCTATGTGTTGCTTGAAGAGTGTAGTGGGTTGCAAGAGGGTGAATAAACATACGGTCAGATGATTAAGTTAATTGACTTGCAAACCTTTGAATATAGTTTCTTTCCCATAATCCTAATAGAATTTGATGATGTGTTCGTGGTCCAATTTTTTAAAGGATTAATTATAAATGTGTGGCCTATACTTCAAGTCAGCTTTATATTCTTTCCACAGGTATGTTTTTAAGTGTTTCATGTATTGCAACTTTGCTGGGATAGTAAGATAAGATAAGAAAACATTCAGCTGAGGCCACCCTGTTGGAATATTAGGAACAGGATCATGCTCAACCCATGTATATATATGGGTTATGTGTAGCAGATTATTCGAGACAGGAAAGTCGTACGTTTACTTAAATGAACAAGATCATTTTCAGATCAACATTCGCAACAAATGCATGTAAACAACTTTGCTATTACCTTGGCCAATCAGGGTGATATACAGTTAAGACTAAATTTACTCGGCAAAATTTTAAAATATGAGTCTATATAGTACATTTCACTGTTATATAGGTAGTGCATAAAATAATAGATTAATAATCGATCAGCGGTCTTTTTTTAACTCCCAATCATCGATTTTACAACCTATTCATACCACAATATTATCTATTTATACCGACATATATTCATGCATCCATGCGCTACACCATACCGATTCCGATAATGCCTTTCATGCTATACGTGAGTATCGGTGAGGCAAGATAACTGATAACAAACGTGGATACAAAGCTAAAACCTAAACTTTTCATAAAGCGAAAGCAACCTTTCATTTGTTGTATTCGTATAAAAAGTATTTAAATAAAAGTTTAAAAGTATTCATATACTGAATGTTTAGATGAGAGATACAGTGGAACCCCACAATTACGACCACCCTGGGGACTGAGCAAAGTGGTCGTAATTTGGGGGTGGTCGTATTTGTGAAACTCTTACCGTGGTCGCATATAACACGCTGATATTTAATGTGTATCAGAGTTTATCTACTGCATATACTTAATGTGAATTATAACAAAATATTTTACTTAGCGGAGGACCCTTATTATGAATTTTTTTTTTGTGTGTGTAGCTGAACATATTTATTCATGATAAAAATAAATATACATGTACACATACGTAGTGACTGATGATTAACAAATAATAACACTAAGGCAATACGATTACAACCTACTGAATGCATATTGAACATAATACGTGGCTGTCATATATTTAGCCTTCCGCTTGAGTATATATTGCGTGCACTTGAGTTTTCCCGACGCTAAACTGCTGAGCCATTTGGTGCTGACTGCGCGTGGTGTTCCCGCCTTGATAAACGCCACTTTATCCTTCAAGGAGAGCTCTTTCAGAGGCATGGTTGCCTAACAGCAAGCAATTTAAATGCAAACTTAACCAGTAGAGAAATAAACTGACAACGATCTATCAGAAAAGGCAAGTTAATGTGAGGGATTTCCCCCCATGCAAGCTTTATTTATACATTTTACTGACTGCTCAATACTCAGTGTCAGTAAGGTATGAACACATTTAGGATTAACTAGGTAGTTAATTTTACCAATGAGGATCGAACAATATGTGATGAGTTGAAATATTAAGCCCGCAACCCCCCACTTAGGGTAGCTGTATTACAGGTGATCACTGAGGGGCAATTAGCATCTGACCCCAGGTCAGACCGGCTCATTAAGTAATCAGGCCGATGGTTACCCTCTTTGATCTATAACCTACACCTCAACGAGTCCCAGCGAAGACACCGAGTCGGGAAGATATGCGGGACCATATTAACACTCGAGTTAAGAAACCTTGTTACCCGCTTTGATCTTTCGTTAAGGCGTCTGTGACAAGACGCAGCCATTGACTCGTGACAAATGTTGTTTCAGTACTTCTCGGCGGTGGTCGCATTAGCGGGGTCGCATTAGCGCTGGGGCCAGGAAATCTGGTCGTAATTCTGAATTCAGGGGTGGTCGTAATTTTGAGTCATTTTTAATCATAAATAAACTAAAAAAAATTCGGGACCAAGCAAAATGGTCGTAATTGTGGGGTGGTTGCAATTGTGGGGTGGTCGCAAGGCGGGGTTCCACTCTATATGTATACAAAAGAATACAGAACGGTTGCTTGCGTAAAAGGTTAAAACTAATAAGAAAATGTGTATATTCCACCTTCAAATGACGTAAATTAAAGTAAAGGGTAAATAAGTTTCCATTAAAGTGTAACAATTTCCAAGAGTCAAGGATCTGTTGAAGATCTGTGACTAATGCAAACGACCGATCATCGGAAAGTCATTGGCTCGAATCGCAGCAGCATTGACTTTTCTGTGTACTCATGTTCCATTTCTCTGTTTTGTGTGTGCAATGTATTGACAAACCTAAAGCAATCACACGGGTTTTCTTCAGGAAATGATTCAACAGGGAAAATAATCTGTATTTTCAAAACCTATCAGGTATCGTCTTAAATGTATTGTAAACGTATCGTATCGGCAAAGGCTGACCGGTATACCCAGCCCACACGCAATACTACAATCATTTGCTAAAGAAATATATATGTACATATACTTTGTAACACATGTAGAGTTTCACTGACAAATTTGATTTAATACATACATGTTCTTTTTGTTATGATATACATTCAAATTTAGCGCTGTAACAGTTACATCAAGTACTAAGCTAACTGGGAGGAGAAGTTTCACTTGTAAAGTGCACGGAGATAAAATTATAACCATCAACTGTAGTAGTTATATAAATATATATACAAGTATGACAACAGTTTTTACCTTCTCTAATTAATTGAATAATTATTATATTCTATATATTTTTTCAGATATATAGCCCTAAGTTCATGTACAATTCTTATTTTATGTCTATATTTATGACAAAGGAATGAATCTTTTAAGTCTGCGTCACATATCCAACGGTTTCAGGCCGAATTTTCGGATCACCAGAATGCCAAGCTCGCCAGGAAGTCGAGCGGATTTTACGCTTAAAATCAAACCTATCACATATTTGAACACTAGTGATCAAACATCGCCCGGCGGCCGACGGTTAACAAACGGTAGCCGGGCGAAGCCCGCTCGACATAATGTCAGGCGCCGTCCGAGTTTCGGTCGATGGCCAATTGGTCTGGCGATGCCTGCCCGACACCGGACGTCCGCGCCTCGAATATACATATTACACTCAATGTGTAAAACCGGTCAATTTGTAAATTGCCTGAAATTTTCAGTCAGCTTACAAATTACCTAAATCACTCAGGCTCTTTATAAAATAATTGAACTTTTCAGGCATTTTACAAATTGACTGAAAAATCCGTCTGTTTATTTGATACCTTGGCTGAATCAATATGGAATAGACTGTTTTTTCATATATCTCATTATTGTGAAACAGACATTGTCATTAAGTGTATCCAGCTAGCAACAGATCCATGATAACTAACAATGAAAAAGAGCCTAATGCGGTTGGTTGTATATGTTCGCAAGCTAAAAGGCCCCCAGTTGCAAAGCGCCCTTTCCATACCCTGGTTCGTCTGCGTTGCCGTCAGGTGTCGCTGTTTTGATTGATTGATCTTTATTTCCCTTCACATAGAAGGAGTTCAATACATGCTTGTAATAATGAAAAATTAACAAAATACAGTTTTGTGAAACCAAACGAAACATAAGCCAGATGCACGATGCATAAACATAATTAATTATACTGACAATACAAACTCATTATCCATATGGATCTAAAATTTCCCATCCCGCTGTTACATAACTTGCAATTTCACAAATAAAGGCACTATACCTCACATCATTTCTTTCTAATTCTTGCCATTCTGCTCCAAGTAGAATGTCTAAAATGTCTCTGTTGTCCATACTACCCAAAATACATCTTAGTTCATACCCTATTATCTCTTCCATATTTCGCCACAACTGTACTCTCAAATTAACCAAGCTCTGACAACTGATGAATAAATGTTCTACTATATCACTAAATATTCTATGACATAAGTTACACTCCATTTCTCCTCCCTCTGGTATACTTAATATTCTTACTAGTTTAAGAATACCATTTTTACAATCAAGATTTCTCTTTGCTATTAAATATAATGGACTAGGCTTAAAATCCTCATGAATCCGTAAGAATCGGCCGGAGTCTTTTTTATAACAGAGAGTCTTTTTCTCATCTAAGTCGCTAGCATTTTTAACGACTGTATTTATTTTATTTTTCCATACATGTTTAGGAATTACTAACCCATTTAGGAGGAAATCAAATATATAATGTTCGAGCCTATACTTATACAAGATAGATAAAATATCCGGAACATAGCCCATCATATCCGATTTTGTCCCAATAACACTATGAAGTAACCTACGGATTAAAATATATTTTGCTATGTTATCAGATGGCAAATCCATTTAAGATCTGAGGAATCTTAATTTTTGCAACTCAATACGTCTTTTGATTGGAATCCACCCCAACAATCCCCTTGAGATCTCATTATGTGTACGTCTCTTAAGTCCCTGAATTAATCTTGCCGTTTTTGTTTGTTGTATCTCTAACTGTGAGTATTCCATTGTAGTGAGATTATTCCACAACTCACAGCCGTGTAGCATAGAGGGCAAGCACACCTTTTCCCATATGGCGGCAGAAGTTAACGGATTAAGTCCTATTTTCTTAACACCAACACCACTTAATAATGCCATGACTCTTTTCCCCCGATTGCACATTTGATTTGTTCTTTCCTTTGACGAGAAATATGAACATAAGTATACCCCCACGTGCGCAACATGCGAGACTTCCTCGATTGTTTCGGGCCCTAGTACCCAATGTCGTTTAGTTATATTCTTTCTATTCTGATTTTTTTTTTCTCCCCAAACACAACACATTTTGTTTTATTACAAGAGAAAACTAACCTCCACTTCCTAGCATAGTCATAGGCCCTGTGCATCATTCTGTCAAGCCCATTCTTTGTCAAAGCCAGTAATACCGTATCATCCGCGTAACTGATGGACCCAATTCTCTTATCAAAGCATTTTAGCCCATCTACTATGCTTACCTGATCATACATATCATCTTGGTATAACACATAGAAGAACATCGATAATAGTCCCCCTTGTTTAATGCCTCTACTTACTGTAAATGATTCAGACGTATCCCCATCCAGCAATACAGCATATGTTGATCCCTCAAACCAATTTTTCATAATATACCATATTTTATCAGTTAATCCAAATTTGTGTATTTTATAAAGTAAGCCGTTCCACCATACCCTATCATAAGCTTTTTCACAATCTAAAAAACATGTATACACCCTACTTCCTCTTTCGACATAATGGTTCACCAATTCCTGAAGTGAATATGAAGCAGTTATGTTACTGCATTTCGGATTTTACGCTTAAAATCAAACCTATCACATATTTGAACACTAGTGATCAAACATCGCCCGGCGGCCGACGGTTAACAAACGGTAGCCGGGCGAAGCCCGCTCGACATAATGTCAGGCGCCGTCCGAGTTTCGGTCGATGGCCAATTGGTCTGGCGATGCCTGCCCGACACCGGACGTCCGCGCCTCGAATATACATATTACACTCAATGTGTAAAACCGGTCAATTTGTAAATTGCCTGAAATTTTCAGTCAGCTTACAAATTACCTAAATCACTCAGGCTCTTTATAAAATAATTGAACTTTTCAGGCATTTTACAAATTGACTGAAAAATCCGTCTGTTTATTTGATACCTTGGCTGAATCAATATGGAATAGACTGTTTTTTCATATATCTCATTATTGTGAAACAGACATTGTCATTAACTGTATCCAGCTAGTTTTAAATAAACTTAATGCTTGTTTTTCTTTCTAGTTAATTAATGAAGAATACTGATCACGTAATAAGACTGAAATAAATAGACTGGTGAGGGGTATAACCAGATTCATGTAGTTGAAATATGCAGACTATTATTACAAAATGATATATGCATTTTATATTTCACAACCCATTTGGCTACATCTTTGCTTATGTAAGAACGAAAATCAACTAAAATGGAAACTTTTTTGTCAAATAACACATTAAAAACATTAAAATGGGCTATGCAATGTGAGATGAATGATGTAGAATGTTAAAGGATAACCACAGTTACATGGTTGTAAATGTCAAATATATGATTTTATATATATATAAATATATATATATATACATATATATATATATATATATATATATATATATATATATATATATATATATATATATATGCTTAGGTGAGTTACAAAGGGTAGAGTTTAACCACAATCATACCAACTGTATTTGTTACTTTTAATGAGTTTGTTATCCACATTCTTTTATTAGAGCAAACTGCGCATGATGGTTGGTAGTGATGAGTATTCAACTGTTATTAAGACGGTACAGAAGTACAGTTTGATGGGGAACTGGGGAGGGAATGTGTGGACCTAAGAGGACATACTATATTACTCGCCCCCGCCCCTAATAAAATTGACAAATAAAAGAATGTAATCTGGCCATAAAAATAGTTATTTAAAAAAATGTTCAACAGTTTCCTCAAATATTAAATAGTGAAATATGTCAGATATACCTAATAACAAACTTAACCCAATGACTGGCTATATGGCATAATTCACTCTTTTCCGTGACATTGTCCATGGAACCGAATCATTAAAGCGCAACATTAAATGATCCATGCAGATTTCGAAGTTTTATTGTGAAATGACCAACAATGAACGATGGGACTGCTGCCTTTGCTGCTAGAATTGGTTTAGTGAAAGAAATAGGCTTAATGACAATTGAACAGCGATATTTGTACCTCCTATCTATTTTAACCTATAAATGCATAAATGATTTAGCCCCTTCATATTTATGTAAGAATTTTCATATGGCGAAGGGCATTCATAATTATTCGACGCGGTTAACCGAAAACAAAAACTGTATCCTTCCGAAACCGCGTATTGAAGCCTTCAAGGCTACCTCTTTTTATGCAGGCAGTACTCTATGGAACTCCCTTCCTCGACACATTAAGTTTGCTTCTAATTTGCAGCATTTTAAAAAATTATCACGTTCGTACTTCTCCGATTTTACAATGATGTCATAATCTTATCACAGCACGAAATTGTTTTAGATGTAATCGCCGCTCTCATCGCTGTTAGTACCGTCCCTTTTATTAATTTTATGATATTATCATTCCTTTGTAATGATTTTACAGTCTCATTATGTCTTTTATATTTCGCATTGTACATGTACTTTTATGTATTTTTATTATCATGTTCCATTGTTTATAATATCTTGTATATCTTGGAAGAGGGCCCTGCTTATAACAGAATTCTTATTCTGGTACAGGCCACCCTTCACAATATTATAATAATAAATAATAAATAGTGAGAATAAATGCTGATGAAAAAATTGTGTCGAGATACAGACATAACCAGTCAATAAATATAACGTCGGTATCGACTTTTAGTGGGGAATCATATTTACCGATAACGAGACTGACAATATCTTTGAACTGGCTCTGGATGGACAAAATATGATCCTAGTTAAAACGCACAAGAAACACGGCATCAGAGCCCACGGTGTGTGCCTGGATCACGGAGGTTATATACTACTCTACGGGAAGAAAACGGTGGCAAAACTCGATCGCAGTGGAAACATAATGTGGAAAAAGAATGTCGACAAACTTTGTAGCGGAGTGTCACCAGGTATACTTGATAGAAAACTGTGTTATATTGTAAATTAAAGGGTGGCAGGAAAGACGGAAATATGGAAACAGTACGGAGAGGTGATAGGATCACTATAATATTCGACATCTGCATGTGCTAGATGTGTAAAACATGCAAGTGTGACCCCCAAGAGGCAGCTTCATTGTTACACATGGTTGTCAGGTCACACACTCAGCCTTTGACATAATACTTCCTGATCATGACGCTGTATCTGAGTACGCTCCTGACGGCTCCGGCCGCTCTGTGTATTTGCACATAATTAAAAAAATCGAAGAGGTGACGCCAGAGAGCTACCCACTACGTGTTGGCATAGCTACTTTGCATGCAGCACGGAGAACTGGTGGCCTTATATGGTGTGCGGCATGTAATATATAGAGAGATGTAGGAAGTCATGCCGGTCCAATATATACAAAAATGGAACATAAATACATAGTAAAGCCTGTTTACTGCCGATTGGAAATCGAACCCATGACCTTCCGATTGCCGGTCATCTGCTCAAACCACCGAGCTGCAACAGATCCATGATAACTAACAATGAAAAAGAGCCTAATGCGGTTGGTTGTATATGTGCGCAAGCTAAAAGGCCCCCAGTTGCAAAGCGCCCTTTCCATACCCTGGTTCGTCTGCGTTGCCGTCAGGTGTCGCTGTTGAATGTGTATGGATTATTTTTGCGCGACGAACTTTGAAGATGATGGGGCTTATTAGGATTTTCCTTTGAACAGCTACCGAAAACGGGGTCACAGTTGTCACACCAGCGAGTGATTAGAGCGGGAGCTTATTTTTCAAAGTTGTGGGATTCAAACCATGACACACCATGCCCCGTTTCATCATATATTAAAAAGTTTACTATATAATAAGAATAGGCAAAACAATAAAAGGTCTGTTCAAAGTCAGGATATATTAGTTTTTCAGCTTACATATTTTCGACAGGGAATTTAACTTAAGCTAAAATACAGAGATTACAGAAAATAATTTACAATTGTGCGATCTTTAAAAAGTACATCAAAATATCTAATTTAAAAGAGTCAAGATAACTTCCAGAACCAAGAACTATCCATATAATCTATGATTTTTCATTTAACCGTGAGTGATAGAATTTATCTATTTATTTATATTTGATGAATACTTTCTCAAGTGAAAGCCTAGTATTATCTGCATCTTGGAAAACTTTGACTTGACACAAGAAAATATCATTGACTTATTTGTGTGTGAATGTTGATCTTTTTAAAATTGTTGTTCATGTTTCGATGTGGCTAAACCTAAATAAACATCCATTTTTAATATACTATAAGAATAACAAAATGGTGGCTCATGGCAACAGATAGGGAATATAGACGAAAAAGCTCAATAACAGTATTGAAGGAAAATGTACCGACAGTAATTATCGATAATAAGACGCCTGGTTATGATTAAAATTGGTCAATATATTTACTAAATTAATGATAAAGTATCCATGAGAACGTTTGAGCTATCTGTGCTGCCATCTTGTGAATTAAAATTCAACTAGATATGTTTACTCTGTCAAGGATTTTATGTGTGATGGAGCGGCTTTCTTGTAATCTGTTGCCTTTCAAAGTTTAAGAGTTGTTCAAAAGCTCATGCGAATAGATAATCGCATATTTTGTCCATATTTTATTTTGTGGTTTTCAGTCAGCATGTGTCTCTAATAATTAAGTTTCTCTAATAAAATTTTAAAAGAAAGGGACAAATGGTTAAGAAAAATCTAGTTGTTTTACGTATCGGTAAAAGATAAAGTTATTCCTAGGACTGATCGACCCAGTTACATCACAAATCTGTGCTTAGTAAAGAATAAATGAAAACTATAAATCTACATTCCAAGGAATGCAAGTCTTCCCCATTTGCGTGACTGGGTGTCCTTTTTGTGGGATGGTCCAAAAAAACGTGTTTGCATTCACTTATTCGCCCCATATTTCCAGCTTCATTCATGCATAAGTGACTCTACAATTTAAATATTCCTCTATGTCGTTCCTAAATCCAGATCATGTGCGGGATCCACAAAATAAATCTAATCGATTCTTGAATAGCCCGTTCTCCAAATCACCTGAAAATTCATGAGATTCGGTTCATGTTTGCTATGTCTCAGAAACACAGGCACTCAAACACGAATGAGGATAAACGCGTACCCTAATGGCGGAAGCAATAACAATATTGCTGTGTCCAGCCTGTTGCGCCACCATGTGTCTGGATATAATGCTAAAACGGCATTTGGACAAAGATCACCGTCTCTTCAAACGTGCATTTTTTAAGTAACGCCAGTGTAGTCCCTTGCGGATACAAATTGCCATTATATGGTTCGTTCTCCATTCTCAGTGTCAGTTCAGCATCTCCTGTAGATAATACATAGGATGATCTACATTTAACACTATAGTGTTGCACGCGCGGATCCAGAGACTAGTAGGGGACAGGAGTAGAGGCCATGCCCTCCCCCCCCCTCCCCCAGACCTTTTTTTTTTTTTTCTTGGGATATATTCAGCAACATTTTGCCAGAATACTCGAAAATACATTTTTCAAAATTATATTTGACATTAGTTGATGGTAGATATTATAAATCCTAGTCCAGCTTACCGCCGGCTTCAGCTTTTTAGGCGGCTTATTACATTGCGTGTAGGTGGTTCACTCACCTATAACTGTCATTATAAAATGTGCGGTTTATCTGTTAATAATACTATATTAACACATAATGACTACGTATCACTGAAAATCTTAAGTAAAATTTTCCTGCTTGACCAAGTCTTGCAGAATAAAAATGAACTGCGTACCAATCCCCTTTGCAATTATGAATCAAATGCTTAAAATAAAAATGTTAATTGATTTATTATTATTAATGTTTTCACAAAAGTCGCCACTGATAATTCCAGTTTATGCCGGGAAGCCATAAAAAATGGTTTACTACTTTTCAGCAAACGCCACCTCCCGCGAAAATATTTAATATATTACATGTATATATACATATAACTTTTCTATATATTTTATATATATCTCGAGGGTCAGGTTACACACACACACACATATATAATATATATATATATATATATATATATATGCACTTCACAATCCTAGTTACAAAAGACGAGCAAGTATCAATGGAAAAAGTTTTCATCTTTCAAGTTTTATTTCAAGCGTATACATTATTCCATATATAAACAAACATTACACTGTACATAGTACAAAAGCAAAAAAAAATAAATTTGTGAAAAGAAATTATAGATTTTGGGGGGTATTTCATTTTCGGGTGGGAGAATCCTATATTTGTACACAGAAACCCTCCCAGATGTTGAGAAACTGTTACAGTGTTTCTTGTTTCGTTCCTTGTAATCTGATAAAAAAATCGCGTTAGATGTATATCAAACAGCAAATTTAGATCATTCAAAAAAGATAAAAGTAAGGCCAAAAAAAATAAAAGATATAGTTTTCAGGCCCCGCAGGATCAATTTTAAATCCCCGCAATTTTTATTTTGATTTTCAATAGACACCAATT
The DNA here is from genome assembly GCA_026874595.1 of Sipunculus nudus. NCBI lineage: Eukaryota > Metazoa > Annelida > Sipuncula > Golfingiida > Sipunculidae > Sipunculus > Sipunculus nudus. The sequence goes on from CM049317.1 coordinate 3,985,913, forward strand.
TTGAGCTGCAGTAGCTCGAACATTTCTTTCAAGAAGATAAAATCATAAAATTTCCTTTGTTATAAATAAAACATTATCAGCATGTTATTATCATGCTTTTCTTTTATCATTTGACATTTTTATCGAAACATACCAAAAAATTAAAAAATAAAAAACTGCCCGCCCGCATTGATTTCTGAAAAAAGTGCCTGAGAACCATACCTTTATTTTATTTTGATTTAATATCAAATTAAATTCAAAAGAAAATACGAATAATCATTTTCACAAAAAAATACTTCATATCTGTAATATTTACATCGCTGAGACTAGGTATTTTACTTCCGCCTCGGCTGTTCCTGGATGATGCAACACCCGAGGCGCGGTCCGGCGTTACCGGAAGTTCTGCTTCCCTCATCTCCACCAAGGCCAAGGTCATCCCGAGTGGCGTGGATCTGTTAGGAATTTATAAAATAATAACTTGAAATTTTGCCAAACGCTCTGATCGCAAACCCTGTGAAGTTTTTTTTTTTTTATTTCATGTATCATTTAATAATCCCTCGACAATAAGTCAACCGCTCTGACAGGAAACCCTGCTAATTTTTTTTTTTATTCTTTTGTTTACATTATTTATTAAAATATAAGCTAACAAGACACGACAAATATGAGAACACATCAGACTGTGAAAGATATTAAAGAACACATAACTACATTGAAAGAACGTTATATTACATATAGAAGTCAATTATATAACTTTTACATGGTTGAAGAAATTAATATTACGACTTGGAATTTACAGGAAAAGTATGATACATCCCATGATTTGTTGACTTTAAAAAATAAAATCAAATACATACAACGATAGCTTTGCCGATTATATTCCGAGGGCTGTCTTCCGGTCTCAGAGAGATGACGTCATCCACTATGATCTCGTCCACGTCACCAAAAAAGTCTTCTTCAATATTTCCGAGGTCACCGACGTGTCTGAAATCAATAAGACATACAAGAAACGTTTTCTTTTCTATGTTTTCAGTTCACACACGGAATGTACGTGTATGCTATTATTTTTCGTATTATTATTATTATATGATTACACTCAATTTAAACTTGGAGATATCAGCATAACACGTTATATTAGGAATCTGTGCACAGTAAGACGAGATAGGTTAAGATATGCCGGTTTCTGACGTGAATTATTGAATTACTATTGTACATAAATAAAAGCCTACATGTGTTTTACTTATGAATGTCAATAGCAGGCATTTCGACAGTAAAATAAAAACATTGAGCAATATCATTATTTCTAATTGAGACAACTACGTTCATGGTTTTCCATGATCAGGCCTATCGAAATTTTGTGATTTAAATCTGAAAATATGTTAGCAGGGAAGGTACCTGGTGTCGTTTTCAGGGGCGGCGTGTGGGTTATTTAAGGGATTGTAATGACCTCCGGCCGCAGAGCACTGGTTGCCCAGGTCCCCATTTTGATGAACATGAAATCCGTGGAGGTCATCGTCATCATTTGGATCGAACCCAGTCAGATCCACAGTCACTATAACGGGTCCACCGGCCGACTGACAAAATAGTACAACATGATATAAACCCAATCAGATCCACAGTCACTGTAACGGTCACCCGGGGCGGATCCAGGATTTAGGAAAGGGGGGATGGGTCAAATCCAGGAGGACTAATGAAAAAGCTAAAAATTAGATCCCAACGTCTGGAAAGGGGGAGGGGATCCAGGCAGAAAATTTTTTGCCTGAAACCCTTAAAACCCTCTGTACCCCTTCCCTGGATCTGTTCTGCGGGTCCCCCGTCCGACTGTAAATTGAATAAAACACGATATAAACCCTGTCGTATCCACAGTCACTATAACGGGTCCACTGTCCGACCGTAAATTGAATAAAACACGATATAAACCCTGTCGTATCCACGGTCACGATAACAAGTCAACCGTCCGACTGTAAATTGAATAAAACACGATATAAACCCTGTCGTATCCACGGTCACAATAACGGGTCCAACGTCCGATTGTAAATTGAATAAAACACGATATAAACCCTTTCGGATCCACGGACACTATAATGAGTCCATCGTCCGACTGTAAATTGAATAAAACACGATATAAACCCTGTCGGATCCACGGTCACAATAACGGGTCCACTGTCCGACTCTAAATTGAATAAAACACGATATAAACCCTGTCGGATCCACGGTCACAATAACGGGTCCACTGTCCGACTGTAAATTGAATAAAACACGATATAAATCCTGTCGGATCCACGGTCACTATAACGGGTCCACCGTCCGACTGTAAATTGTATAAAACGCGATATAACCCTGTCGTATCTACGGCCACTTAAACGGGTCCACTGTCCGTCTGTAAATTGAATAAAACACGAAATAAACCCTGTCGGATCCACGGTCACTATAACAGGTTCACCGTCCGACTGTAAATTGAATAAAACACGATATAAACCCTGTCGTATCCACGGTCACAATGACGGGTCCACCGTCCGACTGTAAATTGAATAAAACACGATATAAACCTTGTCGTCTCAACGGTCACAATAACGAGTCAACCGTCCGACTGTAAATTGAATAAAACACGATATAAACCCTGTCGTATCCACGGTCACAATAACGGGTCCACTGTCCGACTGTAAATTGAATAAAACACGATATAAACCCTGTCGGATCCACGGTCACTTTAACGGGTCCACCGTCCGACTGTAAATTGAATAAAACACGATATAAACCCTGTCTTATCCACGGTCACAATGACGGGTCCACCGTCCGACTGTAAATTGAATAAAACACGATATAAACCCTGTCGTATCCATGGTCACAATAACGGGTCCACCGTCCGACTGTAAATTGAATAAAACACGATATAAACCCTGTCGGATCAACGGTCACAATAACGGGTCCAACGTCCGATTGTAAATTGAATAAAACACAATATAAACCTTGTCGTATCCACGGTCACAATAACGAGTCCACCGTCCGACTGTAAATTGAATAAAACACGATATAAACCCTGTCGTGTCCACGGTCACAATAACGGGTCCACTGTCCGACTGTAAATTGAATAAAACACGATATAAACCCTGATGGATCCACGGTCACTTTAACGGGTCCACCGTCCGACTGTAAATTGAATAAAACGCGATATAAACCCTGTCGTATCTACGGTCACAATAACGGGTCCAACGTCCGATTGTAAATTGAATAAAACACGATATAAACCTTGTCGTCTCAACGGTCACAATAACGAGTCAACCGTCCGACTGTAAATTGAATAAAACACGATATAAACCCTGTCGTATCCACGGTCACAATAACGGGTCCACTGTCCGACTGTAAATTGAATAAATCACGATATAAACCCTGTCGGATCCACGGTCACTTTAACGGGTCCACCGTCCGACTGTAAATTGAATAAAACACGATATAAACCCTGTCTTATCCACGGACACTATAACGAGAACATCGTCCGACTGTAAATTTATTAAAACACGATATAAACCTGTCGTATCCACGGTCACAATAACGGGTCCACTGTCCGACTGTAAATTGAATAAAACACGATATAAACCCTGACGGATCCACGGTCAATATAACGGGTCCACCGTCCGACTGTAAATTGAATAAAACGCGATATGAACCCTGTCGTATCCAAGGTTACAAAAACGGGTCCAACGTCCGATTGTAAATTGAATAAAACACGATATAAACCTGTCGTATCGACGGTCACAATAACGGGTCCACTGTCCGACTGTAAATTGAATAAAACACGATATAAACCCTGATGGATCCACGGTCAATATAACGGGTCCACCGTCCGACTGTAAATTGAATAAAACGCGATATAAACCCTGTCGTATCTACGGTCACAATAACGGGTCCAACGTCCGATTGTAAATTGAATAAAACACGATATAAACCTTGTCGTCTCAACGGTCACAATAACGAGTCAACCGTCCGACTGTAAATTGAATAAAACACGATATAAACCCTGTCGTATCCACGGTCACAATAACGGGTCCACTGTCCGACTGTAAATTGAATAAAACACGATATAAACCCTGTCGGATCCACGGTCACTTTAACGGGTCCACCGTCCGACTGTAAATTGAATAAAACACGATATAAACCCTGTCTTATCCACGGTCACAATGACGGGTCCACCGTCCGACTGTAAATTGAATAAAACACGATATAAACCCTGTCGTATCCATGGTCACAATAACGGGTCCACCGTCCGACTGTAAATTGAATAAAACACGATATAAACCCTGTCGGATCAACGGTCACAATAACGGGTCCAACGTCCGATTGTAAATTGAATAAAACACAATATAAACCTTGTCGTATCCACGGTCACAATAACGAGTCCACCGTCCGACTGTAAATTGAATAAAACACGATATAAACCCTGTCGTGTCCACGGTCACAATAACGGGTCCACTGTCCGACTGTAAATTGAATAAAACACGATATAAACCCTGATGGATCCACGGTCACTATAACGGGTCCACCGTCCGACTGTAAATTGAATAAAACGCGATATAAACCCTGTCGTATCTACGGTCACAATAACGGGTCCAACGTTCGATTGTAAATTGAATAAAACACGATATAAACCTTGTCGTCTCAACGGTCACAATAACGAGTCAACCGTCCGACTGTAAATTGAATAAAACACGATATAAACCCTGTCGTATCCACGGTCACAATAACGGGTCCACTGTCCGACTGTAAATTGAATAAATCACGATATAAACCCTGTCGGATCCACGGTCACTTTAACGGGTCCACCGTCCGACTGTAAATTGAATAAAACACGATATAAACCCTGTCTTATCCACGGTCACAATGACGGGTCCACCGTCCGACTGTAAATTGAATAAAACACGATATAAACCTTGTCGTATCCATGGTCACAATAACGGGTCCACCATCCGACTGTAAATTGAATAAAACACGATATAAACCCTGTCGGATCCACGGTCACAATAACGGGTCCAACGTCCGATTGTAAATTGAATAAAACACAATATAAACCTAATCGTATCCACGGTCACAATAACGAGTCCACCGTCCGACTGTAAATTGAATAAAACACGATATAAACCCTGTCGTGTCCACGGTCACAATAACGGGTCCACTGTCCGACTGTAAATTGAATAAAACACGATATAAACCCTGTCGGATCCACGGTCACTATAACGGGTCCACCGTCCGACTGTAAATTGAATAAAACACGATATAAACCCTGCCGTATCCACGGTCACAATAACGGGTCCACCGGCCGACTGTAAATATGATTTAACATGGTTTAATCCCAGTCAGATCCGCAGTCACTGTGACTGGTCCACCGGTCGACTGTAAATTAAAGCAAGTATCAAAAAAATAATGGTATTATAATACCGTGTTAAAGATTAATTATTATATTCAAAATTAAATTCATATATTACCTGATTATATATAACTCTATAAAAATGTGTCATTGGGGCGATATAAATGTGTTATATATGTGTTTATTATTTTTAAACATGTCTGATGGAACATAAGAATGTATCATATTAATAAAGATATTGCTTCTTTCAAACTCTTCATCGCCCTCTGCTGACCCTTTACCATTTTAGACCATAGATTCTTTACTGTGTAACCATGGTATATATGATTATGCCTCTCAGGTAGATAAATGTAATTAACAGAGCTGATCAGCTTCGATTTATTTTACAATATAAATGTCTCATCAAACAAATTAACATAAATTGCACTAAACCAATATCACCATGCCCGTTTCGGTTTCATCCGTGTTTAATTCTTAGAATTTCATGACTACATATATAAGTGTATATTGTAAAAGAAAAAGTGACTGTAATTGTAACTTACAGATTGTTCCATCGATATGGTACCAGAGATGTTCTGAGAAGGCACGCCAGAACCCTCGTCAACGTTACAGAGTGCCACTAACTGTCCTGAAGGGGAGAAGGTACGGAATAGAAAGTGAGAGGAGACATGAATGTATAATCTTTTCCTCGCATTGTTTTTTTTTTTAATTTTCAACCTTAATTATAAATGAAATTTTCAGACATGATCTTATATGTATATATATATATATATATATATATATATATATATATATATATATATATGTTGTAAAATCTTTTAAAGATGTTAGGTGGGAGCTTACTGGCTTTAGCGGGCCTTTAGAGCCCCTCATAGTAAACATGTGCACCGTCATTTCAAGGTTCCGCATCCTACTACTATAGTTTAATCACCAGAACTTATAGAGCTTATAGTCCTAGTATTTATAAAGAAGGGTCTAGCCTTTGAATCTGGCCGATTTCGTGGGCCTCTGTTAACATAGTTGCAAGTTGCCAAGAGTAGTGTCCACACGTGTTTGCCATGAATAAAGTAAATTTTGGTGGAAAATATGAATATTTGTTTGAATTTTGGTCATGGTCTGATCTCATAAACATTTCTAGTCACTATCTGGAAAAAGGCTGACAAATCTGAATTTATATTGAGGTATAACTGATCAACACAGTGGACCACATTGAATTTGCCGGCCGCCGGAAATATGTCCGTCCTTGCTTTCTCAGCCTTTTATTGGTACGTCGCCTTTGACTTTTGCAGAAAATGGTATTGCAGTAACATCTGAAGAGGGATTTTTTGTCAGTGTTCTCCTTGATGTCAGCGTTGTTTATTCCTTTTTTTAAACATGTAGTGTGAATGGAAACCTTAATATGAGAGACAACGATAAAGATGATTAAAATTGAAAAAGTTAACCAACTTACCATTGACGGACACGGAGAGAGCCAGCAGAGCCAGGACGAAACCTCCACAGTGACAGCGCATCTTATCAATGTAGGCACATATCCTAAACACCGACTCTACGAACATTAACGGACTATTTATACAGAATCTACTGATTGCACACGGCACTCTGAATTAGCGGAAGACCTTAGTCTGTGGGAAATAACTGTCTGACCAGCCGGCCTTCGTATGTCCCCTCAGTGCCTCAATGACAGATAAGAATTTGTTTTATCATATATATATATATATATATATATATATATATATATATATATATATATATATATATATATATATATATATATTATATATATACATATATATATATAGAGAGAGAGAGAGAGAGACAGTGAAAGAAAGAGAGACAGACAGAGACAGAGAGAGTGGGGGGGGGGGGGGGGAGGGAGAGTGTTTCTAAATTTGCGGCGTAAGTGAATGTGGCAAAATCAGAATTATATATACCATACTTTCATTAACCATAGATTATAATATCGTCAAAGGTGGTTGTTATCAGCTTAGTGTCTTAGTCAAACCATAGACAGACCTTATATTATAGTTCGTGAGAGGCCTTAAAATAAATATAAATGAAACCAGCCGTCCGCCATAGTATGTGAACAGTATTTTCAACCCGGCAAAAATGTTAGGGAGTGTTAATGTATGGAATACGATATTTATTAATTACCTAAATGTGATTGTGTAAATTGTATACCGGCAAAAATACCACAGGTATTATACACAGGATTCCCAGATAGTCTTATAAAGTGTGAATATATATTTATATCTAAAACAAATGGTAATTATAACAATTATGTTTGTCAAAATCATAAAACCTGTTCATAACATCTGAGTAACACGAGTTCTTTTAGGTTTAATAATGTATATTATATATGGCATATGTTTATATATATATATATATATATATATATATATATATATATATATATATATATATATATATATATATAACCACGAGATCATATCATCTGTCGGCATCGGAGACACGTGAGATGGGCGGTCATGTGACCCTTACAGGTGGTGGACGATATCGATCAATTTCTCACGTGGACGTGACATGTGGATCTGGGCTATCACGTGCACGCAAATACTAGTACATGCAGGTCTGAGAATACTCAAATAAGCTATGTTAATGGGTACTAATCTGATGATACTGAAGTATTAATTTATAAACGATGATATTCCCTTACTCTTATTTTAAACCAATTTCCTTTTCAATTTGCTTACAGGATATCCATGTTATTCTAAACGGAAATGACCAAACGTCTGCTGCATTCAACTTAGGAATATATTGCTTTCATGATTTAGTATACAGTATCCATAATTTACCATAACATATTTTTTCCATATATTTCAATATGACAAAGGACGATTTCATTGTAACAGTGAAGGAGGCGCCCATTCGTATGTATTTGTTCTGCCATGTGTAGGGTGAAACCGGGTTACTGAGGCGTTTATACATGAAAGTGTACACACAAACACAAACCTAATGAAGAGATTATAGCGGAGGTCTGTAGGCTCTGACTGCATTAAACCATTGTTATAATGGAAAGTTACTTACGAATGTGTAGAAACTAACATACCTTTAAATTCATAAAAGTATGTCATACGGTGGTAGTGTAACTTTTCGTAGTGTTAACCAACCTCAGAAGTGGATCCGGACCCCCCCCCCCCCCCTCCGACCTCGGGTATTTGTTATAGGTTTTATTTAATTAGTCCTTCTGGGTTGGTCCCCCCCCCCCCTTTTTTTCTAAATCCTCGATCCACTCCTGAAACTGAAAAGCACTCGCATTAAAAGCGGAGTCTTTGTTTTGCGATTAAATTTAAACTTTACTTCCTTTTTGTGGAAGTATTGAGATCTATGGGGATAATGATTGACCTGGGACCGCGCATTGCACAAGTCGCTCTGTGGCCAGTGAGCTAGAAATGCATAAATCTTCAAGGCGCCTCTAGAAAAGAAACTGTAACTTGCGTGGAGGCCATTAAAGCACAAAAGAAGGACGGACACTTGTAAGGATAAATTTTAAAATTATTAATTTTTCAAGTAAATAGAACAAAAAATAAAACAAACTTGTTCTAGAAGAGCACAATGCGTATTAATCATATATAGATAAATATACTGAACCTCGATATTGCCGTTTTCCCGTTTTTCGGGCTCTTATTTTGAAATCACTGGGCAATCTAAAAGTCAGTTTTAGGACCACTAAGGACTAAATACACATTGGAGCAGAGTTGCATCACTTATTGTCGGGTGGCTTAAACAACGATTTTGAAAAGATGTGGACATGCCGGATAAAAGCACCGAAGGTTTCCCATTTGCTATTTATTGTCTTTACTTTCAATACTTGATAGTGCCCACTTCCTAAATATGCATTATGGCAGACATCTTGGATTCCAAAGTGGCTGCCTTGTAGATACATATAAATGCTAATATCATCGCTTCTAGGCAACGTAGGAAAGCAATCTTAGTGTTTAAACATACATTTTTTCAGTTATCATACAGTTATCCTATCTAAAGTATCAACTAATGATTTATTCATTTGGATTCAACATTTTCTAGAAACACACATTATAAGTTACAATATCCTTACAAGTCAGGGGACACCCATCTTCATAGCTGATGGATTTAGAAAAGTGTTCCACCTGTATATAGACGACTCAACATATCGCACTAATCAGGAAAGGGTAGAGTAATACTTTAGTAGAAAGCTTGAATGATGTCAGATCGAGACTTTAAAGCACCGAACCGAACTGTAAGCTTCATTGAGGATGCAAAGATCGCCATTTCGTTATATGTTTTTTAATCAATGATACTGTAGTGGGATAGAATATAATCAAAGACATTTTGATTGATGCTTATATTTGGAAGCCTCTCCCACCAAGAAGGACAAACAAATCTTTCACACCAGTCAACCTGTAAATACATAATGATATAAGCTAGTAATTGCTCTTTACAGTATGATCAATATTCAGTCACTCCAAATTTTGAAATAAAGATTATTTAGAGAATTAAGAGAAGAATCAGAAAAAGACATTTTCTTTCTCGCTTTATTTAGACATCAATTTATCATGCCTCAATTATGCAGTCAAGACATACAAATAAACAACATCTAAAGTATATCAATTAATGTTTTAACATCTTAAAGACTGCTTTCGAAGAAAATAGATCACAGGCGTGCCTATTTTGTTACTCATGATGTAGTAAGCCAATCATATACACTATAGTCGCTATAACTATACTAAGACAGTTGTGTTGGAACTGCTGTATACTATATCCTATTTGTATCTCACCCAGTAGACCACAATAAAATATATAAGTAACATTTGTAAAGGCATCTGTGTATGATAGTTTCCCGCGTTTGACATATAACAGTGTAATACTAAGTCTTGTATAATATAACCTGTGTATTGTATAGATTTTAATCTTGCATTATTTATAGTCGTATATGATATCAAGCAATTTATAATGCACGTACAAACCTATATAAAATATATTTGAGTAAATTAATATGAAATATTTTTTTCTGTATTTTAAAGTTGTGTAAGTCGTGAAGCCTATATCGCAGCATGATAGTATGAAGTATATTTTATGTAATTTATAGTTGAGTTAATCGTGAGTTCTTGTTAAAGGATGGGTTGGTTTTATTCCAGTGTAATTGTATGAAATATATTTTACATAATTTATAGTTGTGTTAGTCGTGAAGTCTAATGAATGTATGGATGGATTTATATTCCAGTATTATAGTATAAAATATGTTTTTTTTAATAATTTATAGCTGTGTTAGTCATGAGATCTTGTGAATGTTTGGGTGGGAATAATACTATCTCGTTTATAATGTACATGTCGGGAATAAAATGTAGTCTAACCTAAAATACAGTCATGTCACGTTTCCTTAATGAATGATAGACTATTACTGTATTATATTATAGTTTCACTTACACGTTTTTGGAACTCTATAAGGCTTGTTTGTCAGGTGGACAATCTTTATAACTAAGGTAATGAATATAAATCTGTAGCAATATATATATCGCAATATCTCATGATCGATTAATAAAGTAGAGTAAAATACATTAAAAATTGTTGCCACAATTTCAATTTGAGAGATAACATTCTAAGATAAACTTAATTTTCCAAGCGAATTTATACCATCTAATTTGTGGATTACATGCCTCGATCAAATGACCTCAGTGTGAGAAATAATTAATGTAATGCCGTATTTAGATTTCAGATATATTTATGTTCATTACATTTACAAATAAATGGGCCGTTCGAGGAACATCGACCAGAACTGGATTGTTTATGGACTCTTTTAATATTCTGAGTAATACAAAGTTTTTAGCAAAAAAAAAGACATATTTTGGCTCAAAAGTGCATTTCGAGATATCATATTTCACCGCTCAATTGTATTATTATTTGATGGGAAATACTCTATTAATGTAAGCATATCATATAAACAGGAAATGGTCAAAGAAAGATTTATTTCCGAATAATGATTATATTGACCTCAGGTCCAATGAATTCATTGGTTTCGACCGACAAAGAGTCATTTTGCCGAAGAGAGAAGTAAAATTATATTTAAAATCTTCACTCGACAGAGTCAACGAACTTTTCCCTGGGCCACAAAGTGTACATATTCTGAGTAATACAAAGTTTTTAGCAAAAAAAAGACATATTTTGGCTCAAAAGCGCATTTCGAGATATCATATTTCACCGCTCAATTGTATTATTATTTGATGGGAAATACTCTATTAATGTAAGCATATCATATAAACGGGAAATGGTCAAAGAAAGATTTATTTCCGAATAATGATTATATTGACCTCAGATCCAATGAATTCATTGGTTTCGACCGAGAAAGAGTCATTTTGCCGAAGAGAGAGGTAAAATTATATTTAAAATCTTCACTCGACAGAGTCAACGAACTTTTCCCTGGGCCACAAAGTGTACAGTCACGTTGGACGAGCCCCCATTTATTACGAAGACAAAACCTCTTCTCTTTAGCCATCTCAGATGAATTAAATAATATGATCTTTAATTTCGGCGGCATTTTCGTGTTCCTTTACGTTTATACCAATCACAACAGGCTCTTATGGAACTGTCGAGCATGACGTCATCGGGTAGCGTATATTCTCGACATTTATACGGGATGCCAAACACATCGCGAACCTCAAGTGTCATCACGTGGATGACACACGTCATGCCAATGCCTGTGATTGCAGAAGATGCGAAAACAGGATGTCCATCAGAATTAAAGCTTAAGCAATCTGTTAGGCGTATAAAATCAGTTTCGTTGAATCTGTCGAGTGCTTCGTTTTTCACCCAATGTTTCGATGTCGTGTTAATGTGACCAGTCATATTGTCCATCTGTGCAGAGAGCAGAGTTATGCCGATCCTGTCTGTTGTTTTCATATATAACTTTACAACAATAGCCACCTGTAAATATAACAGACAGATTGAAATGAATTTTTACTAAGATGACACGGCATATGAATGAAAACAATTAAAAAAATTATGTTCACTTGAAAACTATATTTATCTAAAACAGCTGCGGAGATATGTAGTTTAATGACTAATCTAAAAACGGGTATACATTTTTGAAGACTTTTAATAGTTTCTTTACCTCTCCTTTTGGGTAAAGGACTCTTTCACGGTCGAAACAAATAAATTCATTGGATTGGAGGTCAATATAATCATTATTCGGAAATAAACCTTCCCTTGAACATTTTGTGTCCCAGATTAACCAATCCGATTCCCAGCGTGTTTCTCTGTGTTGAACTTAGGCATAGACGGAGCAAATGGCAGGTTGTGAATATAATTGTTGACAGCACATAATTCCTTCCGCATTAGAGTACACTGGTCTTAAACTTATGTATCTAGCTCCATATGTTCTCCAAGAAAATGCGAGGGAAAAGCTTGATCCTGGTACTTCTGTGTACCAAACAGATTGCGGGTTTGTCAGGAATTGTTGATTCATCATACAAGATCAATCAGAAGTAGCTGTGAATACATGATTCACCAGGCTTGGAAGCAAAGCTGGTCAGAGACTCTGTATTGTCATTATATGTGCTATCCCTAAAATATATCTAAACGTACCATGGTGTCAATATTACATCATGGTATCCTCATATTATATTTATTCATAAATACTCTGATGAATAACATGCTAGTCTGATACTTTAAATAAACGTTGTTCACTTTTCAACATGTAATGTTATTTGTTTAAGTGCTATTTGAGGATTTAGATTTGCAGTATGTCCGTCCGGTTTACGTGTTAAAGAGACTTTACTATATATATATATATATATATATATATATATATATATATATATATATTCTATAGTATATTTAAGTAAATCGAACCACTGAAGCATTAGATCTGTATACCCCTTCACTCATGTGATGTCAGAGGCATTGTTATCATGTATAAAACGGAGCACTCAAACACACAAAACATACACACGCACACACACACACACACACACATATATATTTGTGATACGCCTCTTAATACAAATAAATTCTTAACCGGAGTCCAGTCCCATTCGGCTATCACAAGATGTTCGTAGTTCATGGTGGCTCACAAAAGTTCATCACAGGTCCACCGACTGTAACGATATTAAGTCTACTTATTATGCTGTTGGGAGGTAACAACAGCCAGGATCCTGTAGCGAAAATAAGTCAGTCCTCAGCGAGTTTCACGTATTACTCCGTTTATAAGACGGTACGCGTCACTGGACCAGTTGCCCTTGTGCGCGTTTTGTGTGTGTGTGTTTTCTCTGTTGTTTTTTGTCAAGAATAAATGCCTTGGCAATACTTGGTTGCTTAACACATACAAAGACGACCCTGGTCGCGAAGACGTCCAGACGACAGAGGAGACATATGAGGGGACAACCAATCCATGTCGAGACAATCTCAGTCGGAACAATATATATATATATATATATATATATTTACTTATATATAAATATATATATATTCAATTTTTAACAAAAGTAAAATATTTATTCGGTCATCCGTACCTCATCCGCACTTATAAAAGTGTTGCATAATAAAACATTAACCAATTAAATCTCATCAAAATAGAAAATGATTCATGGTGCAAATGCATTTCATCATCACAATTCCATGCCAAAATCCCGAGATAATCTCCGCAAACATGTAAAGTGTTGCATAATAAAACATTACATGACCGGCAAATATTCTTTAATTTCCGGTTAATCACGTCCAATCCACCGGAAAGGCTAACAAGCGGCGGAGTAATTGGCAGTTTTACATAATTTTATGTTTTTTTACGGTCTGAACTTCCACTATTCAATTGCACTGCTGATTCTGTATATTTTCCTTTCCCCCGTAGGCATTGTATTAAATATTCTTAAAGTGATACTGGCTGTTGACCAGTTTTGTTTACTGACATAATCATAAACCCACCTCCTTATTTAAAAAATGTCATGAAGGCTGTCCAAACAGCATGCTTAGGCAATACATAGCCTTCCTACAGTTATTCTTATACCACTCTCACTTTCATATTTACTCCAGGAAAATCGTTTAGAGATTAATTGTAGATATTCATAATTAATATCCGGGATAATTCTCGGTTGCTTCATCTTGTTATCTTCAAGAGCGGCTAGGTCCACATAATAATTCAGAGGAAACATTTTCTATCACCCTCACATCACACTCGCTTACATAAGCTTATGCATCATGTGTTAGGTACGATAATGCTACCCATTAACATTATTGAGACTACATTTACAGTGATAAAGCATTATAAATATTAACAATTATCAGTAATTGGTTATGCTTAACAGGAATGCATTACCGAGGTACAGTAATTATTATCAAACAGTTGGTTACTGTAAAATAACTACTCACGCGTATTGGCTGTTTGGTACTTCCTTGTATCCTGGATATGGAAGAGTGGTTGTAACTATTCGTTAGTAACCGAGTCCTCTGCGGCATATGATTAGAGGAATGGCGGCATCCTTGTGCTGCAGTGTCCTTATCTTTGCTCTGCCGGTTCTGGGCCTGAAACGTGAGTTACAACCAAAAATACCGCCAGATCCGTCTTTATGTATGTTCCAATGAAAAGGTCTTATAAGGTTGACCCTGATATCAAGTGGTGATACTCATTCATTTATAGTCATTTTTCCCAGATGCAATGTAAGCAAGAAAGGTTACGTTTAAAATCACTTTCAAGACCCGAAGATCTCTGATAGCTGTAAAATCAAATTTATTTATTTTACCCCCGTTAAACAACATTACATACATTTTGCTCACTTTTATTATGCTTCATGATGTGTTTTGTAATTATTCAGGGTTCCCATCTCCATATCCATTAAAATAAAGGTTTTAGTCCCCATCAAAATGCTGTCAGTTGAAACCATTTTTAATTGCAATGAATCGTTTGGTTATAACTAGACGTTAATGAAGAAATTATAACTCAAGGGAAAATTTCTAGTAAACAGGTAACATGTTTTGGCTCCATCGCATTTACCGATAGATGTGTGCATGGTTGTATGGTTTCATGACCATATCAGTATTTGCCTTAAGGCTAAATGGTAGACCTTTAACGATATATGGACAGCAATTGCTGGTTATTGGATGAATGACAGACCAGAAAGGCTTTGTGGTTATATTTGATACATAGTGTGTCATTTGAAACCCCGGACCATTACTCATTTAGTCGTGGTTTCCGAATGATTGTTAGTTGTAAATGGTATCAAATGCATGGAAAGGGAAACAAGATATTGCAAACATCTAAGTAAACAAAGGAAGAGTAACACTGACAGATAGATCATCTAGAACTTGTCGCATAGCCCATAAAAAGGTGTAAATGCAAAAAAAGTATTTTGTTCCTTTATAAACTCTCCTGTTACGCTGCATACTACTTATGCAATTAGCTCAGTCCCACTGAACTTTCTCAAATATGAATAGAACTTATGTCTGTGTGATACACGCATCTTATATGTGGCATTCATGCGACTTAATAAATCGCTGCCTATGGACCACGTATGGACCTCAGTAACTTTATAATACTTTTCTTTCAAAAGAGTGAGTCAGTGCATACTCTTGACTGGCAGTGCCTTGACCCCTGCCAATTCAGAGGGAGTCGTAGGCTAAACGGCCAATCACAGGGCAAGACGTTTGTTCCGCCCAGTAGAAAAACTGGGTGTACCATATGTTCTGTCTCTATGAACATTCGACAGAATGGAGTTTCTTTCATATCAAATCCTTTAGGGTGGTCCCTATTTACCTAACTAGGTATGTCTCTATTAATGTCATGTTTAACGTGCATAGAATATTGCAGTTTGGTGATTTATAGTCTGGAGACTAAGTACATTTCACTTATACAGGCTTGTTTTGTTTCTTCAATTTATTTAGTAGATCCTATTATCCCAGGATTTAGAATGTAAACTACACCTTTATGACCCTACATAATAATTCAAGTTTCCCCCTTGAGAGCAAGTAGGCTTATCGGTCCAACATAAATGCCTTCTGAGTCGTGTATTCCTGCATAGTGATATATTTCTTTATTTTAGTAAATGAACAGATTTTGTATAGCAACAAGACACTGAACAAATCTGAGGCTGCAAAGTACTGTGCTTCGACTGGAATGACACTACCAGTTCATTTTTCTCTTCGTGACATACAGAGCTTAAAAGGAAAGGAAAAGATACATGGTAAAACCACTACAGTATGGATGGGTATGCATAGGGAAAAATATACCAAATGGACATCCCACGACGGCCAAAAGTCCGGTAAGATTAAATAAATCAGCCTCTCCTTCTCGTCCAAATTAAATTCATGCGATTCATTAAATAAGTAAGTTTCAATTCGTCAATCTTTATAATAAGAAATTTAAATTTTTTTTAATAATTATGGAAAAAAATACATACTGATTTTTTTATGCATTTGTGTTTTACTGCAATAACTGATCATTATAATTTAGAGCAGAGTATATTTTAGACTTGTTATTCATTGGTAAATGATTATTATCCTCAAAATGCCCATTTTAACTATGGACTTAAAATACAGCAGCTCACAATTTTTATAAAGCTTGACTGCTCGTTCAATAAAATAGACAAAAATTTTCCTATTTATGTAATGTTGGTAATTTAAAATAATGATGAAAAAAATATAAGCAAATGTTTAGCTTGATTTATGTAAATTACAGATATTGCCAGTGTAAGAGGCAACGGTGGTTGTAGAAGTTATGAGATGACAGGAAACTTCCGTAGCGTAAACTGTCTCACAGTTTTGAGCGGATTCCTTTGTAAAGCATCAGGTGTAGTTTGATTTAATACTTTTCTTATAATATTGTATTTTTATCATTTTAAACTCTTATAAGGTCGTTCTCGGTTTCACATACATGTTAATATTAAAATAATGAATAAAATTAATCATTATACTTCCGTGTTTCACTGTTAAAAAAATTTGAAAGTTTGAGATTAGAAACAAAATCCATAAAACATACTCTGTGTCAATTGAAGATTGCACAAGGTGTTACAACAAGAGATGTATTTATGAAGACAAAGATGACACTTGTTTAAGGCTGTGGTTTGGCCAATTAAACTGGTATCAAGCCAGGAAAGAGTGCCGATTGATGGGCGGATACCTGTTGAACTCTACTGACAAACCAAATCAAGGGCTGGGAAAGATTGTTTATGGTTTTAAAAAAGAACATGACGTATGGACAGACTGGTCAAGGGAGGACTGGTTGCCCGATGAGAACCAGCACGGTATTTTCACACGCACACACGTTATATATATATAATTCATCTTAACGTTGATAATTGACGTGTTTACACATAGTCCGGGCTAGCTTTGAGAAATATAAATTGTGTTGCAAAGAAATTTGTTCCATTCAGATGTTATTCTAGCTGTCATTTTTCTGATACCTTTTGCCCCCCCCCCCCCCCCCCCCCCATTGTTTATCCCGTATAAATGTCCTAATGCATACACATATCGTAACATTGCTGTGTGCCCTTTTTAAATTTATTTACTTGGTTACGTGCCTGCAGCATGAAAGGTTGTAACTTATCATTGACGTATTTTCAAAGGTATAACCGAAGAGACAGACTACGAGTTCACAGATTCTACCGGGAACTGTCTGACGTTACGATTAGGAACAAAGGACCAATGGGAGTTTCAAATAGCATTTTGCAATGAAACGCACAATGTGTGGTGTGTTGACAGGCAGGTTAACTGTAAGTCACTTACGTTGTTCCCAAAAGCACTATTAACTTCATTCTTTCATTCATTAAGCATTTCATATATAAGCTAGTTGCATAACAACTAAAGCGTGAGTAAACATTATTTATCATTACGATTCGGTTTATTTAGCTTTGATTTCTACTGACGGGGCGGTTACCAAGGATAGCTTGGGAGATGTACACACTGTAGAAGACTTCAAACATCCGATAAATGGTATTTAATACCATTATGTACTTTCGTATTAGTGCTGTAATTGCACGATTAATATTTTTAAATGTTTATACTTTTTTTAGACTTTCATTGAAATTTCATATGTTTAACAGTGTTTTTATACTTATATATGATATATTCATTGTCATGTTACTTACAAACGTGTTTTTCGTATTTTATTCCAATTTGGTAGATACATTTAGGATATTGCGAGAGATCAAAATATTGCAATAAAAATAATTGTTTGTATTTATCCTTTTTATTATGTCCTTGTATTAAATCGCACGATTTATTTTATTTTATAGACACCTGATTTTGTTATAGTTTCTGCTCTAATTTTATTTATTTGTTTGCACTGAACCATGATTTTTTCATTGGTTATTTGGGCAAGTCTCTAATCATATGTCTATATTACGGGAGTGTTTCGAATATTTAGAAAAAAATACATTTTATGAGTAAAATTTCCCTCCAGTCATTACTAAATGAAACATATAATCACCATTATTCCCACTACTCTTAACCATATGTTATTTAAATTCATCAAAGAACCACCTATTCGATATTTCCCTGAATATATATATATATATATATATATATATATATATATATATATATATATATATTGCAGAACAATGAATGACTATATTTTCTTGACGAATATAGAATTAGTCGTTGCGACTTATTTCTAAATTTTCGTGACAATTTCTTATGTATGATATACGTTGCTTCTATTAGGTCATGTGCATTACATATACGTCATCGTTGCATCTGCCAGTACAGCCATATTTTTATCACTTTGCGCATGCGTATGTCGAGGATGTAAACATAGTAGGAAGGAAACCAAGACGGAACACAGGTCAGCTATAACGTTTCTTATATTGGTACAACTGCACGCCTACAAACAACCGTTCACTTAATTCTGATGACTGTTTATGGATGAATTCCCAAAAGCAGACACAGCATAGAGAATGGTACTTTAACGAGCAACAATAAGGTCTAAATAATCAAACCTTGTTCTTTCGCTTTGAAATCAGATGATCTTACAGGATAACAATTTAATTAAAGTGGATTATTACTAATATGATTTAAAAAATTCCAACCGTGCTTGCATGTTCTTGCGATTTCCTTTTTATTTGTTCATTGTATTGATGGGTAAGATAGAAGGCGCACTACACACACTTGATTATTATTAATAAATTAAATTACCACCCCATCAATGTGGTTACATTTTTTTTTTACTTCTGGGCTCTCAGATGTTCGGTAATTCCAACCATGCTTGCATGTTCTTGCGATTTCCTTTTTATTTGTTCATTATATTGATGGGTAAGATAGAAGGCGCAATACACACACTTGATTATTCTTAATAAATTAAATTACCACCCCATCAATGTGGTTACAATTTTTTTACTTCTGGGCTCTCAGATGTTCGGAAAACAACTCTTAATGAATCGATTCCTTGCAAAAAAAATAATATTCAGGAAGCCTTTTCCTTAAAAAAAAATGAATACCGTTGTTAAAATGTTGATGTCATGGTACTTAGGACTTGCATAAAATGTAATTATGAAATTACTACATTCTATCAAGAACATAAGATAAATAAGCAAACTTCACTTGTCAGTTATTTACATATACATTTCTCGGATTGACTGCTTTAGATTTATGAACATGGATTAAAAAAAGTAAACATTCAGAATTTTTTAAAAGGAAAGAGGTGATGTTGAAATTTAAAAACGTTGTCCGATAAAAATATTATTCTGGGTGTCCATATGGAAATTGAAATATGTTATTGTTCTAGTAAGGAAATAATACCATTATTATTTTTTATATTCAGTATCATGACCACAAGCCCTCCGCGGAGCCCTGTGTCTCCGTGGATGACGACAAATGAGCTTGAAAACATCAACAGATTTAGTTACCTCGACAGCACACCGGGATACAACAAACTGAGCGCCGATCATGTATTCCGTGCTCCAGGTAAAACCAAAACACTGGGCGGCCGGGCTGCAAGGATGTCAAGGTCTATGACGTCGCTGCTGTCTCCTGACGTCACAATGAACCATACGACAGATAAACGGGAAAGTAATAATCGCAAAGGCACAGAGTACTCCTGGGAGAGGAAGTTGTCTCAGGTCATGCAAGCGAGAGCTTCCGGCTGCGCAGTGACCTACCCGAAACCGTCGACAAACGACACTTACGAATGTCCATGGGATACTCTGAGCGCAGATGTTACAAAACAGGGAGAAAACACTGAACCCGATTACCTCGGCATTTTATCAGAGCTGGATGCTAAATAAATACCATAATGTCAGTAAAACGGTGATATTAACAATTTACTGTTTTAAAGTATTGTAGATTTTTGGGGAATTTGAAACCTTTTACATAAACATTACATAAAAAAAACCTTGTTCAGCTTTGGTGGCATCTTAACTAAGTTTCTACAGTTCATACAGGGTTTTGTTTTTTGTCAATAGTAATACTAAATAAAATATATATATATATACTATATGAAATAATAGTAAAAAGGTTAAGCCTCAGAGAATGTACGTAGTGACCGGAGGTAGTTGTAGTTACAGTTCGTACAAGTTAAGCTTCTGAGCAGTAAAAGCCACATATAGGTGTGTGCATGCGTGTGCAAACGTATTATAGGAACTTATGTATATTAGGTGTATAAAGACATGATTTTTTAAATTTTTAGTTACCTTTTAACACAAAAGACTATTACTATAATCAAGCAAATAATTAAACATGACGTGCTGAACTGGCTCACTCTGGATAAAATCAAATTTTCTTAAATACATTGCAGAGCAACAGATACTTGATTTAACATAGTATCCCCGGTGCAATACACGAAATATTCATATGAAGAAGAGATCCCAATTACTTCAAATAGCAATTGCAGTTTGTCAAAATTTCCTGACGATTTATATTCTATGTTTTTTTCTTGTTTACTTGATATTTTATTCCATGTTACGAATGAAAAGAAAAACCATATTCACCCATTTATACATATGTATAAGTCGTAACCTACTGTCATAAATTACGAATATAAATTCTCTAGTGTACATAAGAATTATATATATATTTTACATTAAAACTGTTGATAGTTTTATTGAAATGCGCCAGCATGATGAGATGTGTGATTTAAGAGATTATTGTCCGTGAACATATCGTGAAAGTGTGCTGTAGAAAGTTGGATGAACGACTTGAATATTAGAAGCTATCCATAGAGACCAAATAAAACTTCGTCCATATTATCTGTATGACGGCTCTCAAATGTTTTTGTTTAAGGTTCGGTGGTTTTCCTTACAAACAAAATATGCATATTAGTAAGAAGCCCCTGCTATCCCGAAATCCTTTGCCTTCGAGAGCTTTTTTGTTATTGACAGCTGTAATGTTCAAACTCTAATTCAGGCATTTGCGACAAGGTTTACAGAAAACGTCGAAAATGTGGAAGACATAAGAATTCCCATTAGATTTAATACAAATAATATATCTCTGCGTCAGCGTATCTCCAATCAAGCGTAACTAAGTTTTGTATCAACTTGCATTATTTGTCAACGAATCGTTTCATATATGATCCGAGCACTAATCGAAAACGTCTTTTTTGTTTTTATTTTAAAAGATATGTTAACTACTCACCAAATTTTGTATTTAAGTTCCCGAACCGTAAACAAATTTAACAAATAACAAATCGTTTGAACAATTTATACATTAATTTATACATAAGGTTTATGCGGTCTGTTGTAAGGCATTCCCGTAGAACAACTGACATTTGAATCAGCACTTCACAAAATGGAGCGCTTAATTATGGACTTTTCAAGAGAAGCCATGAATATAATTAAAGAAGCCAGACAGTAACGTAGATATTCTTCGGGTGCAAATCTATATATTAATAGCGTAAGGCGATTGTTGTGATTTTCCGTATCTCCTCTGATACTACCGTACGGTTTGCCATGATTTCTGACATACATATGCTCAGGGTTTGTCTGAAGAGATTCCACCAACTTTTATTTGCAATATTTGCGTATTTACGTGCATGATTAATAATTTTAATATTTGCTCTCCCGCGGGCGCCTCTTTTCTTTGTGTCTTCGGGCCTGGTAACACAATGGCCACAGAGTGTTTGATGGCGGGACAGAGTTTTTCTCCGGGGGCCCTATCTGGGCTTTTCTTAAATTTGCGGTGACCGGCCCGAAATAATCCCCATTGGTGATCCCTTCTCAAAAGGCAACCTCCGCGCAGCGAAAAGGTCTATTGTGTACAAGGAGATCTCGCGTGAGGAAAATGCTCAAAAGGGGGATCTTTCAAAGAATGAAAATTTTCCGAGCAGTAGTGAATGCAGGGTAGAGTGTAAAACCCGAACCCCACGGTCCCCGGACCCTATAAACCTATTTCCTCATTTTCCATTATTTATACCGATAAAAACACCACTATTGTTGATGTAAGGACAGAGCAAAGTCCCTAAATGTTGCACATTTGTAAATGACCGATTCACTGAAAGATTTATAATTACAAAAATATTTCGAACCTCATTTACTTGAATTTGCCGACTGTTCAATTTTGACGGACGCCAGTAACCACCGCTCATATTTTTATTTATGACTAAAAGAGGACAAAAATAGCACTCATGTCACACACTAAAAAGTAAATATAATATTTGTTATTTTAAATGAAAATATAATAGTGCGGACACAGTGGGGGAGATTTAATTTGAAGTGCACTAACAGTTGAGCGGACCTGAGACTGATATATCAGAGCACTTCCACATAACAACAGGTTTCGTGCTCCGTTCATAACAACCATGCAATTTTAAAGTTGGCAATAATATAAATACCGAAAGGAATTGTTGATTACTTGCATTTCAAGCAACTACAGGTTCCAAAATAATGATTTTGTAAATGTTTTAAATTATAATACTTTTTAAAACGCTACACAAATAAAATAAATAGCAAATATAAAATTATGAATAAAAACTGTGACAGAAATGTAAAAATACAGATACTAACACAATAATAAATCAAAAATGTGTCATGGCTAAACGTGATGTCAAATACATGGATGTACTAAAGAAATGGTAAAACAACGAGAAAACGGGGTCCGTGTAATCCGTGAGGTCCGTGTCCCAGGGTCCGTAAGTGTTTTTTTGACCAAACATAATATAAAATATGTTTTTAGATACGATTATGCTAAAATATCTGGACAAATTACCATGAGAGTTTAAGAATTACACATTTTTCTTGGGTTCCGGGATCCGGAGTGGGATCCGGGTTTAACACACTGACTGAACGCAGTGACTGTCTCACTGGAAAACATTATAACAGGTTCCTTTACTGCCGGATTCACGGGCGCGGAGGGCAACTTTAAATGGCGATGTTCAGCATAATATATATTTTCATACAAAAATGATTTTATTTAACATATCAAATTCTTCGAAAATTCTCCGGCCAACCTCTCGGCTTCAATTAGAGTTTTATCCATAACACCATGCATTTAATGGATCTATATATTAATAGCGTAACGCGATTTGTGTGAATTTACATGTCTCCTCTGACACTACGGTTTGCCGTGATTTTTGACATACATATGCTCCGGGTTTGTCCGAAGACATTCCACCATTCGGACAAGAACGTATTCGTCCAGGTCATGCAGACTCCGACACAAGAATAACTCAGAGACAGAACACTTATACCAAATGTCGGATTCAAAGAGACAGTAACATTGTACACCCAAGACATGAAACTATGACAGACTATTTGACATCAGAACTAAATGCTCGCCCAATTGCTAGTTTTATTTAAAATGTTCCCTACTGTAACATATTTCAAATGGTGCAGATATTTGATAATATCTATTTTTTCAGATGTAAATTGTAAATAACTGTTTCAGTTGAATCTGCACTCATATACGGAGTACTACAACCAGAGTAATTGTCACATTCTTCTGGTCTCTTTATAGATCATGAAAAATATGATACTAAATGGGGTTTAATAGGGGTTGTCCCACTTTGGCGGCTCTAGAGGCGACTTCAAGCGACCAGGCTGTCGCTTCACGGACCTCCGCTAGAATAATAGTATACGACAAGCTACAACAGGTTGACGACTGTCTGACGACAAGCTGCCGACAACAGGCGATACAATCACCGCGCCAAAAGACAATCACCTACGACAACCTTCGACCACATCTCCGACATTTTACGACTTCACCGGCGACAACCTCCGACACCAGAAATCCTGCTACGTCCACCCGCAAAAAGTTTCGACGAGTCTCTACCCTGTGCTATGTGAGGAGCCGGAGACCAGGATGGGCCCTGTGACAAGTACACCAGCCCACGACAAGACCTAAGACAACTCACGTGGAGGTCCAGTCGCCTGTTTTTTCGGCGGCCTTGAGGCGACAGCTTGGTCGCAGTGTAGTCGCCTGTAGAGTCGCCTAAGTGGGAAAGCCTCATTACGTTAAAGCGTATATTATTAACGTGTCACATCTTGTGTGTTTATCGTTGGTACGATTGACGGACTAATTGATCCTGAGGCCGCCATTGATATACTGAGGCTACTTACTTTAATTTTGATATTTACCTTTCTATGCGACATTTAAAATATTATTCCTTTGAAAAGAGAGGTTCTGCGTCAGTAACTTTCGGGAAAAAATATATGAACAACAGGTCCCATACACAGATTAAAAGTGAAACTGCAGCTTCTCTTATATATCTCTTTATTTAAATGCGATTATTCTTTCTTGAAAATGTACAATCCTAATGCAGTATAATATATTGAAAAACCGTTGATCTTACAATTGTGCTTTGACGTCGATAACATGATAACATTATTTTGTTGTCCTTTTGATTAAAATTATACCCTTACATTTCCCGGTAGTATTCATATAATAAAAGTAAAATTTCATTTTTATCTTGTAAGGACTATAACCCTCGTAACATTTAGTAAAATTCAACTTGAAAATCAAATCAAAATATCATCGGTTATATACAGGTTTATCTTGAGAAAGATTCAAAAATACGTTCATAATAAACAAGCGTCCATTCCCTTCTTTTGTTGATCATATCTTCCGGGAGAATGTAGTTACAAATAATGCCAGGACGGTATTTTGAATTCAGTATGGGCATCCGTGTGTGACACCTATAATATTCCTGATCTAAATCTGGGAGGATTCACCATTTTTATTTGTCGGAATTATTTTATGAATTTGTAGATGAACTGAACTTTTAACTCAAAGACAGGTGTATTGTCATCTTCCGTCTTGCGGTCACCTTGCAGTTTTGCGATCTTTCTGCGTTGTGAAGCTTTTAATGTGGTAACACATATACAAATACTTATGGGATTTACTTTGCTTTTATGCAAAGAAAAGTGTACATGAAAAAATAGAAACAGATCAATAATCAAAGTTTGGCCAACTGTGCTTACAGGACTATGGTACAATATTAAAGTCCTATTTTCAATCTTTGCTTCTCGGTTATTTGGAATGTGTTCGATTCGTTACAGAGATGTGCCAAGAGGGTAGTTTGGGTTTACACACACTGCCCTTATAGAGATGTGCCAAGAGGGTCGTTTGACTTACACACACTGTTCTTCTTGTTGACCTCTGAAACACAGTGGTACCTTCATGAAGTGTCATTTAGATTCAAGTACAGTGAATCTTTATTGTTTTTCCTATAACATCATGTATATGGAACATGATATGACACCATATTAAAAATTCGTCTAAGCATATACCGAATATATGCGGGGAATTTTAAAGGATACTTTTACATTTAATTAATCTTCTCTCTCTATATGAAACAGACTGGATTGAAACACTTTTAGATAACAACATACGACATAATGAAAACAGCAACAACGCAGACATTAAGACTGACAGTCTCTTCGTATGTATAGATAGGTACATACCTTCATCTTCACTAACGTACAACGACAGGGGAGGCGGCGGCATCAGCGTGTCCAGGGGCTCATTGTAGTCATCAGAAAAAATGACTGACATTTGAGGGAGGGACACAGCGCCACCCAACATGCTACCTTCGAAAAAAGCTGACAGTTTCTTCGCCATAGCTCCGTCAGCTTGAGGGTCGTCGGAAGTTTTCTTTCCAACACGGGACATGTGCAAAGGAAAGGTCCTGTGATCCACTGGTACCTCATAAAACTCGTTCGATTCCGAGGAGAGGATCGTCAGGGATTTTGAATTTCTGTATCCTTGTGCGATCAGTTTTGATGAGCGTTTCTCTCCGTTGAACGTTTTGTGTTCGGTGCTTAACTTGCGGAAGTCAGCGGATACGTTTTTGAAGTAACGTGGCATGTTGATGGTAGCGAGGTCCTGCTGTTCAGACGTGTCTTCAAGCTTGTGAGAATTGGACTTCCTGTTCCTACGGGATGTCAATTCCTTTACGCTGCAGAAACAAACAAAAAAAAAATGAAAATCTACAAAACCAATAATAAAATTAAAGAAGTTCCCCTCTATAGCTTTCCTACACTTTAAACGTTCTCCATATTGCAGGTATTTGTATTACTATTCCCAAATTAAACAAGCATATGAGGGAAATTGGACAATACCCTAATCGGATTGGTTTTATATCTTAAATCTTAAAAAGGAACAACCCTAGTCTGTCTGACTTCGTTCCTTAAAATTGTGAATGGTATAAGAAGGAAACAAAAATAGCTTCGTTTTGCGATATATGTGTCCATGTTTGGCTCTGTGACTTAGGTATATGATAACCGTACTCAGATAGTTTTTCTCTCTAACATAGGTTTATGTAAATCCTACCTAGATGGTCCGGGCCTGTGACTTTGATGTATGTCAATTCTACCTAAATAGTTAGGCTCTATATAGGCTATATAACCATATCATCCTACCTTTTCAACTCAGTGTGTCTATAAATCCTACCTTGGTATTTGGCCAGGTGACACAGGCAAGGTAAATTCTACTTTGTTATTTGCATTTGTGTCTGAGAAAACCCTACCTAGGTAGTTTGGCTCTGCTTTTCCTCTTTCTTTTCTCGTTTGCGCGTCTCACTTGGCACCACAGACAAACACAACAGACAAAGAGATTCCCTGTGGCCAAAGCAGCTATCCCATAATAGACAAACGGTAACACTGGAAAAGAAAACTTGTATTTCTAAAGTGTCTTTCCAGAGCGAGACAATTTCAAAGAGTGTGAATATTTAAGTAGAAAAAATGGAAATGAATAAAAGCAAAAAGGTGGTTAACCAATAAATGAGTATAACAGGAGATCACAATTTAAAGGGGAAGCTTGTTGACTTTCCAAATTATATCTTCAAGGTAATTCCTACAAGTTTTAATACTGTAATCGCAGCCAAGGAAAGGATGGTCCGAAGAATTCGTTTCTTTCTGCTCCATCTCTGTTACGGTCTGTTCGTTAGTGGCTCCGACGGAGCTAAAAACCTCATCTTAAATAAAGATGTACAATCAGGTAAATGTATATAGTTAACAAACTATTCAATTCTGAACCAAATTTTAGCTAGGTTTTTGAAATACATGAGGCATCCAAGTTAATGCAAGAATCACATTTTATATACCATCCGATACTGATTTTAAATGTAATGAGTGCATGTTATGGAACTTAGTATGGGACGCTGATTAAGTATTGATAAACAAGATCAGTCTAATCTATTGAGGGATTTTCAGGCAATTTGTTTTTATCCCATGCAGATCTAAAAGGATTTAAAAACAGAATTAAACTAATATTACTTTAATTGTTTTATGAAAATTTGAAAACAAATTATCATAGAACGTATAGATTTAATTCTTGTACGAAATAAATATGGAAATAGCGCTAGATACCTTAGTTCATTAGAGCGGATTAGCCTTTAAAGATAGCATTTACTCATTTTTAAGTGGGAACTACATCTGAGCATTGAGTTACACTTAATCTCATAGCAGTCCTGTAACTAAAGTCTCCTTCAAAATTGACTCATCGATTATATTAGTTTGCAGTGGTTACTTATAATTGTTCTGAGATGAGAATTCAACAGGAAAATATAAAAATATACCGTGATTGACAGTTCGACGTATGCAAAGTGTTGCATGGCTGTTGCTACAATAAGATCTTTTCAAATTATCCTTCAGGCTGAATATCAGACAGTCACCTTGAGAATCAGAATCGATGTCAAAATCAGTTTCGCTACTGATGTCTGCAGATGATAAGAGTTACACAAGACACTGCTCAAGGTGTTTTATCTATATTTTTATATCAATGTTAATAAGCCCAAGATATCTATCAGTGGTATATATCTATTAAAACTGATTATAATAAATATTAACTGTTGACGCTTATTTTAAGTTGAGATAAAGGTATAGGTATGTATATACCTCATAATGGCTCCATATTTTAGGATTCATGTACGGTTCCACAATAGTCGTCATGACGAAGGATTCAAATGCCCATGTATTAAGCGGTATTCAAATTCAAATTGATCACAATGGCTATTTCTACAGCATGTTTTGGGGAAATTTTTGTTTTCATATTCATCATTTTTCATTGTACTTTACTCACCGAAAGCTTCAAGGTTTTACACAGGTAAAATACATAGATGCGCTCGCTACCACGACTTAACTATATTTATAGATTTAAATGAAACAAATGTGTTGAATCCAAGCTTTCCAAGGAACATAAACAATGTAGATCAGAACATTTTCTGAAATATTCCATATCATAATATAATTTAATTTTTATTAACTATATACCTTGATCACCATCATAATATTCCCATTTTTCATTAGTACCGTCGACCCAAAACGATATTCTTTTTGGAATATGGGCACTTAATAATCCAGTGTGGTTCGGATGTAATAAATGTCCATTTAAAAGTGTACATTCTTCCTTGGCCTGATACCAGTTCAGTTCCCCACGCTTTAGTCTATAGCAGATGTTCAGTTGCTTATTGTAACGGCAGGTTTCTTTATAACACCTTGTACATCCTGTCGGCAAAGAATATATTTTTTATGGCAATAAAGAAAAAAAACTTTATTATAAAAAAATCATTCTTGCCCTTGCATACATGTCTTTTAGGTAAGTTGGTTTCTTTACTGCCGTACACGTGCTATCAAACAACTGAAATAATTTTGCCATTTTGGTCGAAAGTTTAAAACATAAGAAGTAACTGTGCTGGAAGCATATATGCAGTTACATATAACAATTTATTTCATACACGTAAGGTTTCCGCTATAATTCAATTAAACTAATTCTTTTAACCATTAAGAAAAGTTTAAGAAAAGATCAGTCTAGCGCACTGACCGATTTAACGATATTTTGCCATATTCTGTGACATTTGATATTTATTCATTTTTAAAGCAATGTGTACCTGGTATCTGACAAATAACTCCATTTAATTTTACAAGACACTTTACACGTTTGATTTTTCCATTTTCATGGGCCAGACATCCACCTTCTCCATAGCTTGCGTTCAGAACTGCATGAAAACAAATATAAGACAACCTAACTGGAGATCAATATGGCTTACCTTGGATTGTGAAAGAGATTCATTGGTTATTTCGTCCTGTTTTAAGTATTTTGATAATGCACTCAATATATGAATTTTCCAAAACAATTAATGCGTCAGAAAAACGTTAACATGCACCGAAGTGTCGCAAAAAGTTACAGGAATAATTATACTGCTTCTGTGCTGATAATGAAGTTATTACAAAGTACGTTATATTCTTACCTATCGCCTGTCTGTCGTACGATTTGTATTTAGGAAATTCAATTCTCTTTAATCCTGTCCACACACTGAGGATCTTACCACCTGCAGAACCGGTTATCTTCTCCCTCACCTTTTGGACGTCAAGGACATTAAAGTCAACCGGTAGTTGCACCCCATGTTTTTTGCAGAACTCTGCGGCATCCTTCATGGTGAGTTCTGCGTTGTTGAATTTCATGTCCTCATCTGCTTATAAGCAAGTAAGTGATAAATTCATTTATTCAGTTCAATAATTTATTCAATATCTCCGAGAGAAACCGTGATCATAAAGTCTGTTTGCATATGGGACTTGTAATACATGGAGAAACACAATGCCATTCGGGACCATTTTACTCAAATTGACAGTGTACAGGCAAATGATATACTAAATGAAAACGCAACGGTGTAAATAACCGAGTGCACGAATTATAGTCACGTTCGTGTTTATATTTAGCAGAGAAGCTAAATACTCGAATAAGGTTTAATTAAAATATATATAGAAAAAAGGTACAGTAGCATAAAGTTGTAAATGTCAGTGCAAATAATAATCTTCCAGGAATCAGAGGACATCACTATATTTTATGAACAAACACACGTACAAATGTGAATTTAACTTTCGATTTTGTAATAAATCAATTAATTGCAAAATCTAAGGATTATCTGACCCGTGTACATAAGCTATGGCCAAGCTTTTGTCGGCCGTCGTTTGTCTGTGTACAGCTTTTTTGGTCTGACGGATTCTCACTTTTTTTCCAATTTCCTATATATGGGATCATTTGGAAATAATAGTCTTTTTAACATTGCAGCCTATTGTTCAGCCATAGTTTATCAAATCTATAAAAAGAAAAGATGTGAGTCATACACTATGGTAAACCTGTCATTATTGCGTTCATGGCAGCTATTTATCTACCTTTCCTGTTGAATTTATGTAGTTTCTGTAACAGTGTGTTCATATTAATGAACTGTAGGCATTTCCTGTTCAGATAACTTCTTATAGTGCCTCTCGTAAGGATGTGTAGGCTTGTTTATCTGCAAGTTCTTGGTAAACATCTGCAGATGTTGAGAAATATAAAAACATGTGGTTCGTTGCAATACGTCACTAGATTTGCAAAAGCAATTTGCAAAAGTCGTTCATCTGATCTGTCTCCAGATGCCTTTCTTGATGATTGTGTCTGACTTATTTAACTGATGCCCCACATGTTATAAAGAGCAGATTTCAATCCATTGTGTACCATCCGATAGGCGTTTAATTACATCTTTTTTTATAAAAGGTTCAGGGGTTTACCCTTTAATTAGTAGACAGCAGATATCAGAATAGGTCCCTTTGAAGACATGATATACATATATATTTATATGCATCATATTTGGTCTTTAAATTAAAACTTGGTGAGAACCGGTCACGTGATATCTTTACTTGTTTTCTTTACATTTATGAACATTTTATTATTTTTTTGTGTTTTCAAAGAAATCTATCATGAAAATGTATTAAAACTTATTCCCATTTCCTGGATATTCTGGGTATCTGCATCAGATGTATTTCTCTCATCATAATCACTGCAGGCAATCTAGAATTGGATATTTGTAATGTTTTGGGAGTCTGTTTCCGCATTTGACCTGTAGTCTTCACCTGCGCAGGCATTGATCGTAATCGATTTAGGATCATTGTGTATACGTTGAAGGACTTTCCTCGCATTGCCTTAATTATTTATTATAATTTATTATTTTTCAAACAAATAACATACATGTGTTAAGGTCCTAGGAATTCCCCTGGAGTGTATATAAAATCTTGTTTATTTTATTTATTCTATTTTTTTTTTTTTTTTTTTTTTTTTGTTCTCCTATATATTACCCGAAATGCTGCTCTGGATCAAGTTTTACATGATTAATAAATTTTAAAATCAATAGGTTATGGAATCATAATTTCAAAACTGAACACCAAAATAAAAAAATGCCTGGTAGTATGATACCTTAACAATCCTCTTCAGCAGATCTGCTGGGTCATATTTAAATCCGGAGTCGGTTCAGCGATGGCATGCTCATTTTTTTTTTTTTTTTTTTTTGCAAACTTATATCCTGCATGATTTTATGAAAGATGTGTGCAGTTTCAGCACTCAACGGTGAATAAGTGAGCAAAGCTTAACTACATTCAGTAAAATTAGTATCACAGAAATAAAAGGTGTTCAGCATACTGATTAATGTTTATTATAACATTTCAGGAAAATTGGTCTTGACATTTCTCTAAAACTGTCACATGTATGTGAAATTTAAATATAAGAGCTTAAGAAGCCATAGCTAGGTTTTCAAAATGAAAAAAAAAGCCATATAATTTATATTAGTCTTGTCATATTTACACTATTCAAAATTGCAGGAACTATATGCCAGAATTCACTACATCCAAACGAATTATCTACAGGTTTCGCAGAATGTCAACTTGTGAGGTAAATTATTTAATTTCGGTTCAGGAAATAAAATAGAATAGTTCTTGCTTTTCTAGTATTGTCACCTATGAAATGTGTCATGATGATATATAATCAGTGAAAACTGTGAGTACGCATCACCAATCATCCAAACGACGAGGAAGGTAACACATAATCCCATGTATATAAATCAAAACGTTCATTGTAATCTGAGGGTCAAGGTCTGTTTGGCATAGGGATTGTTTTTGGTGGTTATTTGTATAGATTATTTCGATGAAACCGGTAAACCACGTAATCTGTCACAATCAATACTTTATATATATATATATATATATATATATATATATATATATTTATATAATTTTGTGGTTTCACTGCATAACCAAATAATTGTAAGTATAATGATAGGTCTAATGTTAAAATCAATTTAAAATATCATGAATTATTTCATGCACTGAAGCAGCACCCCATCAGGCCCAATATCTCCTTTATCCATTACTACCTAAGTGAACCATGTATGCTGATGGGTAAACCCAACTTCACATCACGAAATAAAAATGTATATCTTGAAATATCCATAATTAGTTGTTGACTTCATCCCGATAACATCATGCTTTGCTGAATCTTATTCTGTATTTGTTTACATTGCGTATTGGTTCATGTTAGCTTAACGGCTTAAACTGTAATAATTGCTAAATGAGGATACTAAATACACACATGAAAACCGCTACATCTCCAGCAATTATTGCTAAACGATCCCCTGAAACTTGCTTCGGAACGGATACACAGTACCTTCTAAACTTTGCCATGTTCATGTATTCTATATTTTACAGAACGGTCAGAAATATACAAAAAATAACAATAAATGAAATTGTTTGTTATCACTGTAATGTCCTCATACATTTTACTCTGTACATGAGTAAATATAGGACATACATCGTAGACACCAATAAACATAAAGTGGGCTTTAAATCGGAATAACATAAGAATATAAATCATATGCAGTTGATGGTTCACCTTTCACCGTTGTACATTTTAATGCAAATCATACGACTTAAAAAATTTAATACACAACTGTACCACGGGGAGTAATGTGCACCCCCCCCCCCCCACAATTTTTTAACCGGGGGAAATACCATGTTAACCCCCCCCCCCCCCCAGACACACACACACATAAAGTTTACTAATTAAATGAATGTTATTTTTCTTCATGAAAACCCTCTCTAATTCCTTTTAATAAAAATCAAATTAATTACAAATTAGGACAGTGTTACAATTCTCCTCAAATATCAGTGGACTATACATTTTCAGATATGGACAAAATACCAAAATAATTGACAGTAAAGCATAATTCGCCCTTATCCACGACGATGTGGGACCCAGCCATTTAACGCTCAAACTGAAAAAAAAATATCCTGCAGGTTTTTAATAGATTAGAATTCTAGGGAGTTTTCAATGATACTTTTCTATTAATTTATACCCACGTTGCTTCAATATTGCTTATATTTTGAACGAAAATTTTAAATATTTTACTAACCGCACAAAAATACGGCCTCTCCCATGCCCATCCCCTCGGCCGATACGTATACCCTTGACAGTCGGACTTCCTTGTATTTTTGGTTTTTTTTATCTCCCCCAGAATTGGGTTTTAGATTTACAATTGATATTATTATATATATATATATTAATAAAAGAGGGGGTACTGAATATGGTTTACTCTGTGAAAGGGCTGATGTATATGGGGGGGGGGGGGGGGGGGGCTATGACCCCGTCCCTCGCCAGTAACATTGCAGAAGGGATTTACGTTCCTGACGCAGGCCCGAACTCAAAATAGCTGAATAGAGCAAACAAGTCCACATCTTAACAACAATGGAATGCGGTGAAATTTATTAAATCTTAAACTCTTTTTCAGTTATTCAATATATACATAGAAAGAAGAAAACTGTGAAATAAGTTGAATGGCTTTTGCAGTAAATGCGACAACAATGATTTTAAAGTGTAATTGGAGTTCGTTTGAGGTCAAAGTATCACGTAATCCATTGATGTGAAACTGCATCATGTGTCTATATCTAAATGTCCCAAATTTTGTAAATATAAAGAAATGTTACAAAATTTGAATATATATCAAGACTGCATAACTGTTAAAAAGAAAATAACGATCATATACCCTCATTGCTTTACTGTGACTGTTTTTTACTGTATTTATGTATGTATGTTGTATGTATGTATGTTTATATATATATATATATATATATATATATATATATATATATATATACATATATATATATATACATATATATATATATATATATATATATATATATATATATATTATAGGAGAGTAACGCTTTGTGAATAAGCAGACTGAACTTTATTTTTAGTGTAGCAGTATTATTTTACTTCCTTGAAACATGTATAAGAATGTAATAATGAAAATGACTCGATCAATTAATATAAAAATATATTTTATCATTGTGAATCGAGCAGTTATGAAAAATAAGAAAAAAATAGTTAACGAATTATGTTTGTTGTGGTTTGTCTGGCTATTAGTGAGATAACCCCCCCCCCCCCTTCTAAAAAAAAACTTTTACCGATTTCCTCGAAATGGAGGGGTGTGACATGGGCCAGGGGAGACTCAGCATTAAATTTTGACGCGGGCTGGACTAAAGGGTTGATCCATTGGGATTGTTTTGCCTTGGCGGGGGCATGCGCTCTGCTGAGAGTGTTGAGTGTCTTACCGTTCAGTCTTGCGCATCCTCCGTCAACGAAGAAGACGAGGAGTCCTGTAACAAGTACACCCAGAGACACGTCCATGATTAAGCGCTGACCAAGGCTCCAGTCAGGAAGCTGGTTACATTTACAATGGCGCTATAATTTCAACACACAGACAAACAGTATAACTGTTAAATAAATGTGTTTTATTTTTGTTTTACAAATGGAGAAAAATGTGCGAAATTACCGTATATTAATTATTTTAAACAAAGAACCACTATTGTTATGTTATGCGGAAGTGGTGCATTTAAGGTGATGTTCGGATATTTTTTATTAAATAATTTACCCTAGATTCCCCTGAACTAATTTATTTACGCTGATTAATGTCTACATAACCATGGCATTCCTATAATCACTCGGTAAGTATATTAGTCCGCGAGCTCATATTCAAACGTGATCCTTAAGCAAATGATTATACATGCCTAGCCTTTAACCCTTTTGTTGATGTGCTGTCATGTTTCGTCCACTATAAACCATAACAAAATGCATACAAATATGATAAACGCATTTGACTATCTAAGTGAACTTGTATTAACAACAAACTGGGCCTGTTTTCGTATCTGCACCAGATGGTATTATCTTTTAGTATGGATAGCTGGTTATTTGATCGTTTATTAATTGGTTTGCCATTTTTTATATTTTTTTTATTTTTATTAATTCTGACTTAATGTGGTATTATTTGCATCTTCAAAATTACTATGTACATCTGTAGAATCCAATTCTAGTTTCGGACTTCGTTACAGGGAGGAAACCTGGAGTCAGCCATGCAGGCACTGTGTCCAGTACTTGTTTCATGGGTGTGCGGCATCATGCTCGCCTGCAAGCGCTAAACCTGGTTGAGAGCTGACCGTAAAAGATCGCAACCCTCTGCTGAGAGTCAAACTCAAGATCTCCCGGCTTTGAGCCTTAAGCTCCACTGGTAGACCATGGAAGCCCGTCCGTCGGTTTGTCTGTTAGCATCATAAAAAGTGTTTTTTTTTTTATTTTGTTGGAATGAAGGGTATGATATATATATATATATATATATATATACATATATATATATATATATATATATATATATATATATATATATATATATATGAACGGTTATACCACTGTAAGTCACAGCGATTTGCTTATCCAAGTCGAGCTATATTTTCTTTTATTTTTACCACACAGCAAAGTTGGGTGAGGATCGTGGTGGATGTACATATGTGGTCTCCGACTCCTTACAGACCTAGGCCTATTTACCTCCCACGCATAGTATGAAACAAAGCTTGAAAATTAACATTTGTTTTTAGGAAATTAAGGAAAGAATAAATGTTGCAATTTGATGTACAACATTCTAGATGTCCCCAAAATAACAAATATCTGAATGTTTGTAAATGTAATTTCACTGAACGCATCATCTATATAGGTTTTGTGAGCTATAGTTTCCATTTAAAAATATCTCAGGTAGAAAGTAAACAATACATACCGTAACCATGGAGAATACGAAGGAAAGAATCTATTACAGGCTGATAATATGCTGTAGGCCTAGTGCGAGAAAGACAAATCAAAGCCATTTTGTGTGTGTGTGTGTGTTTAATTTATTGATCTTACACGTGGATCACTTAATAAAAACTTCGAAAGAGTGTGATATCGCCTTATGGTGATTGTAAATAAAATGAAATAAACGACGATTTGAATTTAATTACTAATAGGAGAGTTTAATTTAAAATAAGTATGAATATTTCATTTAACTGTAGATAAAACTTACTTTTTTATATAAATCGGAATAAAACGATTGAAATGATAAAACCCCTACCATTTCGATCCGTATTCTAAATTAAAATTCAATTTTATCTTATCACACGCCAAATATGCCCACTCATGCACCTGGCCATTTCTAAATTATGCCCCTTACTGCTCTAATTAATTATATAAAAAAAGTAAAGTTAAACTACTGTTGTACTTAGATGCTAGTTCTTATCTTTTTATTTGACAAATGTCTCAGAATTAAACATCAGAAAATGTCGAATTCTTTTCAAACATTTCATTCAGTTTATGGATACATAAGTTAAACAAGGTCTGTCGTTGCCCGGGCAAGATAAACATGGAAATGTTATTATATCCATGATAATCCTTCGAAAGACCAAGCGTTATGTGACACCGGAAGCTGTCAAATATCGCCCAGTGCGACAACAAAACGCGGTTCAGTTGATTTTGCGTCTTGCATATATTCACAGTGAAACCTTTACAGTCATGGCACAGCAGACGGTAATATTAATTTATATTTAGATATATATATATATATTCATTTTAAAATGCTTTTAATTTAGTAACATATGGGTTTCTCATTCAAATTAACATGCATAGCGGTCGGGCAAAACACCGGTCTTTTGGGACCACTGCTACCACTGTACCAGGGCCGTCTTTCCTACGACGGCCGACGGGATCGGGAGTAGGGTTTCCTGCGACCCCCTCACGTGACCAGTCACGCTCCTGCACTCATGAGCAGTCGGGAAACCTGCTTCGTACGACGTGGGCCTGAGATTATTGTTAGTTAACACTTATCACAACATGTTGTTCATAGGGATTATCAATGAGCAGAGTAACCATAACTCATAAGTTATACCCATTACCCAGTCAGCATTGTGGCTCTGTTGTAAACACATTAGCGTCCTAAAGCATCATGACTGTGACCGCCTCGGTGTTTGTGATAGCATTACATCATGCAGGTTAAGAACATACTTTGGAGGTCAGAGTCAGATCCTGGAGCGAATTTACAATCAGTACCTACATTTGGGACAGCTGAATAAAATATTACTACCAATTATTGTCTTCTCTTATTATATTTCATTATTAAGTGCTTTTAATGTGGGGGAGACCCCCCCCCCCCCCCCCAAACCCCCCCATGGTCATACCGGTATACTTTACGGTAGTCTGAACGGTGATTGTTTACCATACCGTAATTATCTGTTTAAAAAAATCATGGCTTCCGTCTGGATTTGGATTCCAACAACATGCTACTAGCAATATTTAATATGTACTCCAGAGGAAATATATTTGTAAAATGAATCCTAATATGTATTTCTAAACCTATAATAGGCAATATAGGGCTATTTGGTTGTATAACTATTACTTCTTTACTCATTTCTACACTCGTGCAGAGCCCTGACCGGTAGGTAGGTACTGATTGTAAAGTCGTACCCAGATCCCTGTTGGATGGAGGAAATTAGATACACTACACCAAAAGTCGGACG
This sequence comes from Sipunculus nudus, assembly GCA_026874595.1. Classification (NCBI taxonomy): domain Eukaryota; kingdom Metazoa; phylum Annelida; class Sipuncula; order Golfingiida; family Sipunculidae; genus Sipunculus; species Sipunculus nudus. The sequence continues at coordinate 4,024,280 of CM049317.1, forward strand.
CCCTTCGCAAGGACTCTGTTGCGGTAGACCAAGTTGTGGCTCTGTTCTACTACTTTATTAGATCTAATAATACTAATAGTATATACACAGCCACAGGCCTCTGCCTCATGGAGTGCATAGTGCATACTAATGGTTGGAGCTACTATAGAATCCGTCCTGCCAGTTTAGGGACAAAAGGTACCCTCTCATCATTCTATCTACCATTTCCCAGATTCATTTTCAATCTCTCTGCCTGTCTATAAGTCTTATTTTTATTGGTAACACATGGTACATCTGTAAACTGACCTGGCACTACCTCGGTTTGAACCTGCAATCTCATAAATTTTGACACTGCACTCTTAAGTATCTGAGCTTACTTGCTGAGATACCAAACTGGGGTTTCCTGATCATTATAACTCTGTTTTACAGTAGCGCCACCTGACAGTCAATTGTGAAATTAATGTTTTGGTCAATAAATATTTTTTTTTTAATTAGGGGCTGTGCCCCCAAACCCCTGCTTAGCCTAAAAAGCAAGAAAACAATATTTTGTGCAACACCTCAAAAATCGAGGACATGCTGTGAAATGTGTTAGAATGAGACGGTGTTAAAGATGGGAATATGAATATACCAGGAAAAAAAAACAAGTTCTATAGAGATAGGAATCATACAAGCATATCTCAAGGTATAGGAGTGGTACATGCATGTTTTGTCACAACTGAGGTGCCCTGAGAATCGTGGTTAGACAGGCACTGTAGGACGGATTCTAAAGTGTTGCCCAAAGGGTCTATGCAGCACTTGTTCTTGGTATTTTTGATCCTGTCTTTTGGGTGTCTGTCTGAGTGAGCCGGCGTGATTCAACTGATTGTTTCATCCATTACGGTGTGCATGTGGGCCTAGGCTATCGGCATGATGGTCAGTCAGGTAAAATGTACAGTCTGCACATTAGCTTCATATTACAAATTAAAAACCTAATGTAATATGGCTTATAACCACCACCTCAGCACAACATAACTGTTTGAAGAAAGTAGATACAGGGTGATTTTTGTAAATTTAATACCTGCAATTAAAACACAATCAGTGTATAAAACTGTAAAAGCTGGGGCCGGGCCAAATACACAGATATTCCTTAGTAATTATATTATGACCAATTAGAATATTTAGTTAAACATATATTTGAGAACAGGGATGGACCCAATAGTGCATGTGTTACATCACAGGCTCTTGAATCCCCATTTGTGTAGATAATGCTAAGATTGTTACTGGCTTAAATAATGTTCAAACCCCTTTACAAACAATCCCCTACCCCGTCCCCTACTTAGCATTAAAAACTAAGTAATAATTTTCCTATAATCTTCCTGACAAGCACACTCATGTGCAAGATCAGCAATTTCCTCAGTTAATCATCAGTCCTGGAAATCCAGTTACTCCATTTCACCTGCTCATGTCAGCCACACCTTCTATGGTACTTGGCTGGAAATGATCACGTCAAAGTTAAAGAACCAGAAGTCAAGAACTTGCATCAACAGAACCATATTTGGAATATATCTGTGGTCAATTATTTGATAATTTTACAGTATTAGAATACACATTACAATGTCAAAGGGACCTTTTCACATATGAGGCATGTTAAGTATACATGACATAAAGTTGTCTCCCCTTAAAACATCACAATTTAAATGGCTTCAACCAATATTTCATTCTAATACCTTTTGCTTACTCCTGTACATAAATGATTAACAGCTTGCACTGGGTACCATCGGTGCCATCAACACTTTCACCTTGTCTGGGGTTGTTGCACATTCTCAGGGTCTGGCTTCTAGTGATCTGGTATTGTTGTTGTAAACAGACACAGCTGGACTTTCTTCACTCACACACAGAACCATAGTAAGGAGGACTGGGGTTGGCAAGTCTGTGTGCTGGGATGGTTTGCAAAGAAACTTTTATATTCCATCAGAACTAACTGATAGCATGAGATATTACACATATTGCTGCAAATGTTTATGTACTTTAAAAATAAATTATTACAAACTTCAAAAGATTTAGGAATTACGCAGAATATGAAAACAACTTTTTTGTTGTTGTTGCAGGGACCGAGGCCACAGCAGCCAGACAAAGAAAAGAAGAAAAAGGAAACCATTCTAGATCTCTCCAAATACTTGGACAAGCCAATCCGTGTGAAGTTCAGTGGAGGGCGGGAGTCAAGTGGGATCCTCAAAGGGTTTGACCCCCTCTTAAACCTGGTACTGGACGGTACAACGGAGCACTTGCGTGATCCGGACGATCCGTATAAACTAACTGAGGACACGCGACACTTGGGTTTAGTGGTGTGTCGAGGGACATCAGTGGTGTTAATATGTCCTGCAGATGGCATGGAATCCATTCAAAACCCTTTTATACAACAAGAAGGATAGCACCGTGGGTGGTTTCACCTGGTCAAGTCTGGTTAAACGTGAGGACTAGTGTTCAGTCCAGCACATGGTACTTACTGGATTTGATCTGTTCAAAAATGACATTGAGACTACTCAGGCATAATCACCTGAACTTCAAACAATATACTTATATTAGGGATTGGCGAAAAATAGAAAGTGTTTTAAAAGAACATGTTTATAGGATCTCAGGCATTAACTGCCAGTGAGTAATATCTGCTGTGACAGTAAACATGTCCAAAAGATTGAATTTTAATGGTTTTCAGTAATATCCAACTCTAATTCTTGGGCATACATGATGAATGCATGCAGGGCTCGTAATGGAATCATCATTCCTGGCCTTCATGTTGAATAAAATCTGAATAAAGTGACAATTCTGCTGATATCAGAACAAGGCATCCAAAGATCAAGTTTCCATGTGTGATGGGAATGTCTTTTATATAAAACGGCTTATTAAATAAACAAGTATATGAATACATTCAGTTCTTTTGCCTCTCAGTTTTCTTTGATACTGAATGTTTACTGTGTCATGCAGTGTCTCTATGACTGTAGTATTAGTTAAATACACAATATTTTTTGAGAAAATGTGAAGAGATTCAATTTCTTTGCGAAACTGGAATGGGAAGAGTATTTACTTTGAATGAAAATTGGCACATGGAGTGTCTGAAATTTTCAAAAATTTCTGCAGAGAAGTAGCTTTTCATTTCCAGAAAGTGTAGGCCTTTTTGGGATGGATGAAACAGGAGCACTGGTAAAACTGAGAACTTATTTAATGTTGATCTAGAATATGGTGTTTCTTTCATTTAATATTTAGTGGAGTCCACCATAATCAGTGGGATATGTTGAAGTCAGAAATGGAAAATCTGTAATACAATCTGAAAATCAACCAAGCTTTACCAAAAATATTCAGCTGTTGATATTGAGATTCATAGGATACATGTGCTATTTTAATTAAAAGATAATCCCAACAGAAAATTTGAAATAATGTATAAATACTAGTAATATATAACGGCAGACAACTTTGGAGCTGGCAACTGAAATCCCTTATGTATGCTTTGGCTCGGGATGACAAATTATTAGTTAACGTGGAGACTTGTTTCTGACGGGAAGTATTTTCGAAAGGGTTTTCATGTCCAGTGTCATGGTCTATGAAACAGACTTTGCAACTAAGAGTTTCTTTCCTTCCAACATTTGTCTGTACAGGACCTGTTTCTAGTCCACCCATGCAGATAACTAATTTATGATGGCAAATGTATGCACTATTAATCATATAATTTCTTACAATTTTGTGAAATGTTTTAATCCAGGACTCGGGGTTTAAACATTTATGCTGTGCAGGCTGTATTGTATCTAATCACACAAGCTTACATGGTGTCCATCTTCTGCCACACTTTGTGCCGAGTTAGCCTCTGGTCCATATCTCAGCAAATACTGGTCATATCTAGTCAATTATCATTTGGCCATATTGCCTCACAAGCTCTGTCAGTTTTTTATCTTTTCAAAAGACAAGGGCACATGAGGTATCCATATAGACAATTACAAAAATGCAACACTGCTGGGAGTGAAGGGTTCTGTTCATGTGAAAGTGGATAATGCAGGGCTCCCACAGCCTCCATAGATTTTCTATAAATGATTGACTGAAGATGTATTAAGCCCTTCCAGCAGTCAAGTCAGAAGGGTCTTAGATCCATTCCCTGGGTGCTGCCTAGGTGTAGAATTTTGATTGGAGTTGAAGACACATGTACCACTAAGCCAAGCAGAGAGTCCAAGTCAAGTCAGCCATGAGCATGTTCCGGAGAGCAGTAGCCTCCACAAGTACAACACAGAAGCTGTCAAGCGCAACAACCCAGTCCATGCCCGCCAAGATTTTCTAATGAACAAATTGACTCCCTTTAATTCCCTACATTGTATCATAGAACAGCCATGTGTCCAGTAATACTGTTATAACTGTGCAGTGAAATGCTTTTTTTCCTATATTGATTCCTGAAAATTGCTCCGAACTATATTTCTGTCTCAAGTTTTCCTATGAAATTCCCATATTTCTCCTGGGTCCTGGTCTGAGCCCTAACAATGATTATGCACTCATTCGATTTACCAGTGCAGGGGCCTGCATGTATATATAAAAAGGCACCCTCATAGGTTTCTTTCAGCACACAAGCATACTGAAATACAATGTCTCATAACATAACAAGCCAAAACCTTCCTCGAGTCATACACATTTATTTGCATTCTGTGTAAACCTGAAATATTTCCATCTGTTCTTGCAAAAGGCACTGGTGAAGTATTGCAACCTTTCAAAGGAAGGCCAAAAAAATAAGGCTATTCATGCTAAAGCATTAACAATAGATACAATATGTACACAAAAGCTTAAATACAAATAGGTCATGTTTTATAAGACTATGGCTAAATGCAGCTGAAGATTATCTAATATAAACAAACTTGACACTAAGGTTTATAAGTTAAAGAGGAGTCTAGAATAAAACTATATCCCAGATTTGTATATTTTAAGAACAAGAAAATTTGCCAGTGATTCAGAACTCAGGGTTTGTTGCAATTCAGAGTCATTATCATTAAAATAACATAAAATTTCTGGACTATGACAAGTGGTCACAGGATCATACAATTTAACAATATATAGTTATGTCATATTGTTATAAATGATAGAGTCATTGGGTGAAATTTTGCCTAAGATGTGAAAACAAACACCCACGACCATGCTTAATCTGCTTTTAAATATTTCTTGTAGTTTTATCCTTAACTAGAATACGGGTAGTCGACAAGCGACTACGTGTATCCGCCAAAATCAGAGAAGGACGGGTGAAGTGAGGCATTGATTGAGTGGCAAGGGGATATAGAGTTACATATTAGAATGGATCTCTGCCACATAAACATGATTGTAGGTGGCGCCACCTGTTATTTGAATGAGAAACTATCCAAGATATATACACATGCAAAATTTCATGTGGAAAAGTCAAACCACTGCAGAGATATGAGTAATTTTATCCCACAGCAGACAAACAGATGGACGCTGTGCAAAAATGGCTGCAGGTGGCGCCACCATTTTTGTTCATGTTATAAAGCTATCCAAGGGCTACATTTGTGTAAAGTTTTTTTCCTGATTGGTCAAACGGTTTCCGAGATATGAGCTTGGATGTCTGCAGCATAAACGTGAATGTAGGTGGCGCCACCTGTCATAAAATCAAGAAAGCTATCTAGGATGTATACACATGCCGAATTTTAGGTGAATTAGTCAAACCACTGCAGAGATATGAGTGATTTTAACCCCAGGCAGATTAACAAATGGACACTGTGCAAACATGGTTGCAGGTGGCGCCACCTTTTGTTGTGTATGTTATAAAGCTATCCCAGGGCTACATTTGTGTAAAAAATTTTTCCGGATCGGTCAAACGGTTCCTGAGATATATGGATTTATGTGTGGAGTGTTAACGTGAATGTAGGTGGCGCCACCTGTCATAAAATCAAGAAAGCTATCTAGGATGTATACACATGCCGAATTTTAGGTGAATTAGTCAAACCACTGCAGAGATATGAGTGATTTTAACCCCAGGCAGATGAACAAATGGACATTGTGCAAACATGGTAGCAGGTGGCGCCACCTTTTGTTGTGTATGTAATAAAGCTATCCCAGGGCTACATTTGTGTAAAAAATTTTTCCGGATCAGTCAAACGGTTCCCGAGATATATGGGATTATGTGTGGAGCGTTAACGTGAATGTAGGTGGCGCCACCTGTCACAAAATCGAGAAAGCTATCTAGGATGTATATACATGCCGAATTTTAGGTGAATTAGTCAAATCACTGCAGAGATATGAGTGATTTTAACCCCAGGCAGATGAACAGATGGACACTGTGCAAACATTGTTGCAGGTGGCGCCACCTTTTGTTGTGTATGTTATAAAGCTTTCCCAGGGCTACATTTGTGTAAAAATTTTTTCCGGATCGGTCAAACGGTTCCCGAGATATATGGGTTTATGTGTGGAAACAGATGCACAAACGGACGCTGGGCAGAGACGAAAGGTCAGAGGTCAAGGTCACTTGGTTAGGCACCAGTTCACATGTGACCCGATAATTTGTGTAAGTTTCGGAAAAATCTGTCCAGTAGTCTCAGAGGAGTTCTCCGGAAACGAACGCGGCGGCGGCGGCGGCGGCGGAACCCGGTCAAAAACATAGTATCCGCAAAACTTCGTTTTGGCGGATACAAATATAATCTTTTGCATACATCAATGCTGGTTTCAGCATGGGTAAATCAAGTCCTCAACAACACAAGCTTTCTCATACAAATCAAGTCACCTTTGTTACATTTTCCTTTCATAATGTTTCATATAGTGCAAATTGGCAGTGATCTGATGTAAAAGAAAATGTAAAGAAATATGACAAGTATTTTTTTCCTGATGAGAGTATTAGAATACCTCAAAACTTGTACAAAATAGCATATTTTAAGATTTAAAAACATGATTTTTTGTTTCCATATATTATGTAATATTACATATATTACATTTTTTGTAGTTTCACTACTGTTTACAATTATTCAGAATTTAAACTGGAATATTTGTCTTGTAACTAAACAGATGTATCAGGAATTGAGTTTTCTTGGTAAAGCAATTCAGTAAAACGAGACTACATAGACATAATGTCTCAGCTCTATTTATAATGAACATTTGACATGAGATCAGCATCAAGAGCTGTTGCCTAGCAACCTATATCTCCTGGCTGTGACACAGTGATGGCAATGGTTACAACTGACGAAGATGTCAAGAAGACTTTGCACTGGCACCATTTTAAGCATCATTTATCAAAAGTTTCTTTAATAACATAGAAATTATAAATTATTTATGATGTAATTATGTTTGTTGTTGTTTATATAGAAATAATATAGAATAAATGCTAGAAAATTAATTGTAAGGTATATGAAGATCAGGGGTCCCATAACATAATCAGAACTCAAAATATTTTTGATAATAAATTAATAAACCCAATTTAGTAGATTGTGTAGTAAAGTTATTGCAGCAATATTTGTTATAGCTAGTGATTTTTTGCATCAGTGTGACCACATCCAATCATGAAGAAATCTGATCAGACTAACAGAGCTGATTTAGTAACAACTGACCCTAGTATGGTTGTAATGAACAACCTTAGGGGCTGTTCCATAAACAATTAAGAAGTATGCCCCCATATTTCAAGAACTGCTGCTTTTCTGTAGACTGGATAATATTATACATGTTTTGTATTCTTTGAGACAGTAAGAAGTATGACATTATGTGAGGCATGATGGGATATCTATGATGGAATCCTATGCAAAAGTGAAAGATCTTATAAATGTAGGTGCAAAACTTTTGTCTAAAATTTCCCCCTGCAGGATATATTTTTTATACATTAACTGTTGTGCAGTTTTGAATGAATGAATGTTTTATTCTGAAAATATAAGGCCTCAGGCCCATAATTCCATAAGTAATTACATAATACCATCCGAATACAATATGATGGTAATAAATAAACAATTGATTAAACAAACAATTTCTTAATACATGCATTCAGAAGTATCAATGAATATAATAATATAGTTTAAGAGTTTGTGCAGTTTTTGACTGGAGTAAATTGTAAATGCAGTGAACTGGAAGTCTTGATTAAATAGTGTACATGCAGTGTTTGAATTGATAAAATAAACATAGCTTGAAACACTCTACCCCAATATTCATGCCATAACATATAAGCTGAGAAATAAATTTATTTTAAATTCCAGATGCTCAATATTAGGCATTTGCCTCTTCCATTACAGAAAAATATATACTGAATTACCATACGAGACATTTCACTGTAACTAGGGCTGCCATATAACACAAGATATTGTATGGAACCCATGCTATAATGTTTTTGGAAGTTTATATTTAGCAACATTCAGATTACATCCACTGAGCAGCAGTTATACTGCTCCTCAGATTTAACCGCTGCTTTGTACAGCAAGAGTCACCATGTTTCTGCACCAGGGCTGGCAGAGAGCAAACCACTGTGCTCAAACCAATGAAAGCATGGTACTGCATTGTGCATACAGCTCCCAAGTTTTAACCCTGTGAAAGCCTGCTCTTAGTCTGATGACACCAGATACAGGGCTAAGAATCTACCCAATGAGAATGGGTGTTACGGGTTTAAACTTGGAGCTGGATGCACAATGCAATACCATGCCCTCATTTGTCTCATCACAATTCTGTGCCAACCCTTGTGGTAAAATCTAATGAATCTTGCTATGCATAGCAGCAGTTAAAACGAAGGAGATTTAAAATGACTGCAGTGTATCACTACAGCATGAAGAGTGTACATCAAAATATATATCTTCATATGTCAGAGGACAAATTCAATGTTCTCCTAATCCTTGAGTGTTTTTTGAGCATGTGGCGGGTTATTGGCAGATTTGCTGTCATCCCGTGTGCTATGGACCCTATATTTCATGCACCCTGTGTCTGTTTGTTTGGATTGTTACACAGTTGCTGATGAGCTGGATGTCATCTTAGTCTGGACCTTTTTCCTGTTGAGCTGTGGGATTCTGATGACTTTCTCTTGCTGCTGATTGCTCCAGCGCTGTAAACAAAACAAACTTGAATTTACTTAATAGTGCAAACATATCCATAAATTTATTTATGTTTCAAATTTCAACTCAGAGCCTTCAGTGATCTTGATTCGATGTTTCATCTAGCAAGTCTTTTATCTACTTAAATTGTTGATTTTTTCTTCCTACAGAATTTCTTCCTTAAAGAGATTATTACTTCAAAGCAATCTGGCGAACTGAGCATGACATTACCCTCAGTATTTAAAATAAACAATTGGCTCACAAAAATGTAGCCATAATTTAAGAATATGATCAACTGTAGTACAAAATATTTTCTTACAGTATGTTTTATCATGTTTAACAATATCCTCTTTAATATGTTGTTTGAATTCTGGCAATTTATACTCTACGGAACAAGACTAGTAATCTCTTGATACACATTATAGTCCCTGTGTGGGTATATCAAGATAAGACTAGCATCTCCACACATCTGGTCCTTCCAGGTTCAGGCTGTATCTGTTTGGAGTTGCTTACAGAACACTATGATCTGACCTTTGGATGAGTGACTGGATTTCTGGGATTTCAAATGCTGTCATTTCTGGTGCAGGGTCATCTGTAAGGAATGCTGCTATGTACTCGGGCTTCAGGCAGTGTACACCCGCATTCAAGAAATCTCTGAGATTCACCTGAAAATGACAGGAAACAAACTGCAGTGATCATATAATGTCACTTCCACCATTCTGGCCCTCTGTCATTAGATATTATACAACCAGCTTACCATTACATCCCTCAGTGAGGAAAGCACTATAACTTAAATGAAATAACTTGATATCCCTGAAGGAAACACCTGAATTCTTAGCTTTCAAAACTAAAGTTGGATAAAAACTGGTTCCTTTCTCTGGTGCATTTATAGAGGTTCAAGCTGACTGGGATTTTGTCCATCATTCTGTCGAAATAAAAGTACTCTTTTTTCTTATTCTCCTAGATCTGCAGATCATTTAATGTTCAGATTTATCGAAATAAAGACAAGACTGCACTTACCTTTTCTTTGACTTTATTCAGGTCCATAAAAGCATGAGTGACTTGGTCAAGGTCTGTAAATGGTGGCCTGAAACAGCACAAAAATTCTAATTTAAAATTGAACTGTTGAATTAGTAAACAGTTTTAACATATAAACTGAAGAAAGAAACTGAAATTAATGTATATCCCCCCCCCCCTTCAATGCTGCTTTTATACATAGTATTAGCATTCCTGTAATATCATTACCGTATTCGACGTAATCAGCGCCCCTCCCGTAAAAAGCCCCTCCCTCCCCCCCCCCATGAATTTGGGAGATCACTTTAAGAAAACTAAGGGATGAGCCATCCAAACATCACTTTTCTCCCTTGCCAATATAACATGGGGCAATGTGATGCTTTCATTTCTCCCCGCCAAGCTTTAAAGTTACCGCCGGTTTTTATTCTGGCTAATAATTCTAATTAATATTAGTTACACACAACAGAATCAGTGGTCAAGTGTGTCATAGATAACACTGACTGACTGTGTCCGTGAAGGCCGACCCTGCAGATGGCCATGCTGGTCGCTGACCTGAATTTAGGTACGTATGTGGATGTATTATGCAATGAAATATACATACTTACCATATTTACTCGTGTAAAGGACGATAAATTTTATCCTAAAAATATTTGGCATCAAAGGGCGGCCGTCTTATATATGGGTACAAGTTTTTTAGCGTCCTCAGGGCGGCCAAGGATAATTTACGACACTCAGCATTATTACGTCGATCGAACTACATGCCATGATTATTGGTGATCATATCCATATGGTGGTAATAAATTCAATAAAGAACATTACAATGCTTTGTTTTTGTTTGAATTTATCGTTTATACATCAGATTTACATGTGCACATGTAAAAATAATTGGCAAGAAAAGGTTTGCCCTTGCCGCAGTGGCACAGGGATTGTAACTTAATCAATATATGAAAGCCCTTCTGACAGTAGAGCCAGTGATGGAATCCCAGAACTGACAGACCTAAACAGATTTCTCAATCCTGAAAATATATAGTTTTAATGAATTTTTTGCAAAAAATATCTTAACAATTACTTGAAACATGTATGCAGTGATAAAATTGTCGATGCCACTTATAGCGTTTGGGGTTTACCAATGTACTCAAGATCCCAGAGCCCTGGGTTTATTTGTGTGTATACAGCTCTCGTGCCAGGAATGGTGGGAAGCCTACTTGGCTAAATGTCATCCAGTAGCAGTAAATATGCATATTAAAACAAGAATGATTTTTATTATATGGTGCCGTATTTACCGTGTAAAATGTTCATGAGCCAGTGAATGCGGACGCTGTCAGCTGGCTTGCACAATGACATACACAGAGATTAGACATGGCACTTCGATTACAAGACAACCAGTAACGTATTATAATTATAAATATGAAGCGGCCTGTCCTCAGGTGACGTGAAATTCAATGTTTGTCAAGCTTGTATTATTAGACTACATCAAAAAATGAATGTATTATGAATGTCAACAAAGTTCAAGAAGGGGATCGTGTTTCTGCAGGATATAAATATGACAAATTTCCTCACAATTTTAAAACAGAACTGCGTATTTGGTGCCTGTACACACTGAAGTTAATACAATACGCTGGTGTCTGAGGGCCAGCATTACAGCTTTTTTTAAAAACTTTTGCATGTCATATCATGAACAATAAAGGACAAAAGGACAATTATTGGCGATGCCATTCCATGTCATACATCGGCTCAGTTGTCAAAAGTATTTGCACAGGGTGTACTGAAGTCCCGTATTATATTTATTCATATTTCAATTCAATACTTTTTTACATACCTTTATATGAACATTTTTATATATTCTACTACCTTATTAGGCGGTGACTTTTATTAAAGAGTTCATTTATTACCATCCTTATTTTTCGTCTTCACCTGCAAAGGAAATCTCAAACTGCAGTCATTCATACAATTATCCTAAAAACACAAAATAAAATAATTTGCAAAGCGGTATCACTTGGATGTATTATTATTTTTCAAAACTTCACACAACCATAGCTAAAAGATTGTTGTTTTTTCTGAATGTGCTATGAAGTAAAACACGTGTAGACAAGCCACAGTATTAGATTAGAGGATCGTAACGTACTTTCAAAGTTGGCAGATGTGGGGGGGGGGGGGGGGGGCGCCTATTAGGGTACAAAAAATATTTGGGAAAAATTAAATTTTGAGAGCGCCCAGGGCACTTATTACATCGAATACAGTAATCAATCCAGTTTCAATCATCACTTAATGAATCTCTTGAAAATTTTACTTTAATTTACTTTATACAACTGATTATGATGAAACACTGTGAAACCAAAGTTTACAAGTCTGATATCTAAGTTTTATTCACTTCATGATCATCATATTTTTCCTTCTCATTATAAGCTTCCAACTGGTACAGAGATGACACATCTAATGGCTTTAGCTGGTGCTATATGACAGTACTTATTACATTCTTTTTTTTATTTCTGTATAGTGGGTACCCTTATATATATATACACATAATAATAATTATAATAATAATAATATATTGTATTTTAAAGCGCCAATTCTCTTATGTCAGACTCACAGTGCAATACACACACACACACCCACATACAATTTTATGGAAATATACTCCCTGTGCCTGACTTAAGAAAAAGAAATGATGCATATTAATTACCAAAAGCTTGCTGAAAGAGATACCTTTTTAAATTAGTTTTGAATGATACAAGAGTAAAAGATTTTCTAAGTGTAATAGGAAGTGAATTCCGGATTTTTGGGGCTATGAAATGGAAGGAAGGTTCACTGACTTTCATATTACACTTTCGTACTTTAAAAGATTTCCCTAGCCGAGCACAGCGTAGTTAAAGCTGATAGGTTATTAATTTTTCAGACAAATATGAGGGAAGTGAGTCATCAAAATGTCAATAAACAAAAACAGCTATTTTGTATTGTATGCGTTACTTGACAGGAAGCCAATGAAGCTGTTTGAGCAGCGGCGTGACGTGGTTGTCTTGTGCTTCTTAAGAATGAAATGCGCAGAATTATTCTGGACCATCTGTGGCGGTGAGACATGCTCTGCCGGGAAACCCAGCAAGTACTGAATTACAGTAATCCAGGCGAGATATTAATGTGGTGCAAATGAGCCGACAGCAAGCATGAGTAGGGAGGAAACGCCAGATGGAAGCTATATCGCAGTGCTCGAGAAAGGCCCCACGACATAAACTACTAATAAAATCATGTACTGAAAGATTCCAATCAATCTTAACACCAAGATACTTCACTGAAGTGTGAATACATTATACTAAAATGAACAGCTTACCTTGTTGCAACAACAACAGCGCCACCTGCCTCCAAAAGTCGTCTGAAGCCGTCTTCTCTCTTCTCGCTGGTCAGAATGATTACCTTCCAAGAGGTAAATGCTCCTTTGGTCTCACGCTTAAATAAAAGTAAAATAAAAATTCACTCGGTTCATTTTCACGTGTCAATTATCTCTCAACTATATCCTATCTACAATCAGTTAATGATATAAACTGTTGGTTTATTGTTTTAAGTCATGCATACTATGTCACCAGAGATATATGGTGCCTAAAATGTTTTCACTGGCAAAAGAGTTATGGTTATCTAACCATGGTGTGAAAAAGGTAAAATGTCTGAATGCAAATTTCATATTAAGTTCTCCAGTACAGTAGTTATTGTTTGAAGCCTTGCAGGTCAACTGAACCTGATAATATCACAGAAACATACACTTAACACTGTTCTTTTACAAACTATGTTGGCCTAGGGAGGCAGGAATACATGGTAAACCACCTAGAGTAAACTTATCCATATATCACCTTATCCAAAGTATGGTATAAAGCATAGGGTTTAAATCCAAACATTTCCCAAGGACCTACCTTTGGTCCTAGCTGCAGTTTACACCGCCACCTATGAGCAGCCTGGGCGAGGCGCTGTGCCTGACTGCTCATCTTGGATAAGATGCCTAGTGTTGATGATCCTCCCCATTCATGAGCTTCCTCCTGCAAGGTACAAGATCGTCAACACCTGGATGGCTTCTCCCCTTCACTTACTGCAGTCATCCATTACTTTAAGGAAGGTTATCTGCTCATGTTACTATGTATATTTACTGGATCAGAGGCGTGTTTTTGTTCCAAGAACATTGTCTTGATCGTACTTTTGTTCATGAACAAATATCATCTTTGTTCACATATATGTGCATTATTCAAGAAAACTGAAACCAACTGTGGGATTTGGTAACAATTACATCAAAAAGGAGCACAAGAATGAGGTAAAAGCTGGCAACAATGGAGTCAAGGAGAGACGTGCCTACCCTCACTCTGACTGTTCAATTTGATTTTTCTGACTGATATAACACTGAATTTGCATCTCATATATCTGATAAACAGCAGATGAAATAAAATGACTTAAAAAAGTTAAAGTTGCTGGTGTTATGCCCCCTTCCTAGTATCTGGCTGGGAAGACTTTGTAAATTAACTTCCAAGTGGTAGCTCCCTGGGGATGCTTTGAGCCAACATAAGTTTTTTTAGGTTGCTAGGATACTTATGGCTGAGACCTTGCTTAAGGGTCTTAGCAAAGAAGTGAGAGGCTTCAGGATTCTAACCCATGACTGTTTGATCACAAGTCTGGCACCATTACCACTACAGCACCATGCTCCACAAAACTGTTAATAAGTACTTTAAGTTTGAATATATATGTATGTGAAGAGTGTGAAAATAATTACAGGTTCCTGTTTACATTATTTTTGAAAACAAGAATGATAACATGTTCAATGAATAAAAACATGCCTCTAATTTAACAAAACAATACAGGCATAAGGCAAAGTAAATGTTTGTCAGAACACATTACATGCTTCCTTAATGGCATCTTGAACTTTGAGGTACAAAAGATTCCGCTCAAGGTGGTATACATAACCCACTGCACTAGGCAGCTTTTAAGTTCTGCAGGCAAATAAACATATGAAGACTGTCACCATTAGGTACAGAGGTTGTTTTTTTACCTCCACAAACTTGGTTTGTCTCCGGCAAGATTCAAAGTAAGACTTGTGTAAGATCCACTTCCCCGTCGCCACACACGCCAGGAACTTCTCATTCCTCGTGGGGTTTCCTGGCAAGGAGAATCGTAGGCATCAACCTTCAAACATTTCATGAGGTGAACTTACACTAAACACCAAACGTCAAGAAATCAAGTAAGATTGCTGTAAAAATTATAAAGCTGAACATGATAACTGGGGCACCAAATTCTGGTAAATTTCCTAAAACCAGATATTTTTTTAGATAAGCAGATATGGAGCTTCATGAAAAAGACCATTCTTATAAAATTTTATAATTCCTAATAATGTCTGTCTACTAAATGGTGAAGGTATGAACACCTGCTGAAATATTTAATTTTCTCAATAAATGGTTCCCCAGTTTTTCCTGACTTTTATAATTGCCATCAGCTATATATATAAGCATCTCCTCACAAATTTATGGTTACAATCCTACCATTATAAATACACGCTGGATCCAACAAATTCATTCATGGTATGAAATTAAAGATGTCCAGGAATTACAATAAAGTCTTATGGACAATTCTGCATTAACAGAATTTAAGGAGTAAAAGATTGTTAACAATTCTTACTTGAGACATGTTTTTACAAAATTTTTGTACATATGCTAGGACGTAGAGCCTTCAGTTTATCTGAGGTAGAATTAAACTGCTCCAATATCAAGAGTCATGTAGAGATATGGTTTTATTGAGAGGAAGGTAACTTGATCATACCAACAACCAGATGAGTACATCTGTTGTCATAGAAACCGTGGTCTACCAAAACCCCGCCCAGCTGCTCAATAAGGGCTCCATAGTCATCCTTCTCCTGAAAGAAGAAAATTGAATAACAGATCATTTTATTTCTGAAGTCACAATTCAAAACATTACTGAAATAGGTGGGAAAAATTTGCCCAGAAACACACACAAAAAATTCAGTATGATTTAATTATACTGATGGGTATACTAATTTTTAAAACACTGAATGTAACTGATCTGAAGCCTAGAAAATGGCAAAAATAACACTTCTGGATGAATGGTTGTTCAAAGATAGCTAGTTTATCTTATGACCCAGGTTAATTCATTAGGACATTGAAATTATTTGAGTGTTGGTAGGTGATGATTAATTAATTAGGTTATATTGTACTACCGGTTGATTCATCCCTGACAGGAGGAACACAGGAGGTTGATTGACAGGTGCTGGCTCCGCCTCCTCTTCCTCATGTTTCAGCTCCACAGGCTGAGGTTCATCAACCAGTGTATTCTGTTTAAGCAGTGGTAATGCTGGAAAAAAAGAAAATAATGGGCCAACTTTGTAATGCATGATGCTAACATGTACAGTCTGCTATGTATGCCATATCCATATTTAGAAACAAAATCCTATAAAGACAATGTTGAATTTATCCAAAGTTTTTTAAATGACATATGTTGTTAGTAGATGTGTTTATACTTTTATGATTCTTGATTCCTAAAGAATAAAAGTGTTTTCTTGTAATCTTTCTTTTAAACTCCTGTCAAACTCAGACAATCCGTGGCTTAGTGTATTCTTCCTGTTCACTACTTGCATTACAGTGTGCCTCTCACTTACCTAGCATTGTACTTAAGTGATTAATAATAATGTTATGATATAAAATTGTACTGAACTCAGAAATAAATTATATTAGTTAATACAACTGTACATATTCATGCTCAATATTCCAAATTTAATATCCATGGATAAAATCTCATTGCAACAAGTTCAATGAAAATAAGAGATTCATGCATTACCAATAGAGGGCGCCTCAGGTTCTGGCTGCCTGTTGGTCTCTTCAGGGTTTATTGTTTCATCATTTTCCATTGGAGCTTCCTGTTAATTATGTAATAGATATGTCATTGTGCAAGTATTATAGATAAAATTTGCATAATACCTGAAATGACAAAGAATAAAAATAATTTTGATCTTATTTTTACAAACACACAGCAGATACTTGCTCGTCAGATTCAGTAAGTTGAGCTACTTATGAATAATTTTTATATTCAGTAAACTATCTTCATGTCCTGACCATAATAAGCAGTTTGTATGGCTAACAAGGAAGACAACCTATTTGTCATGGTAAAGTATTGTCAAGTATACCCCAATAGATCCTTAAAAATGAAACAGGAACAGATTTCCATGATATAAACTTAATTTAATTTGACCCCATTTCAAACTCACGTTTATGGTAATCTGACCTGTATAGTGTGACTTTCAATGTTACCTGACTTTTACTGTGACATGACCATCATGGCCCGACATTCATGGTAAGCTGATTTGCATGATCCAACCTTTATTAATATAATCTGCATGATAACCTGACCTTTTATGGTAATACCAGTATGATTTACGTGATGACCTGTACTTAAAGGTGACCAAATATGCATGACCTGACCTTTGTAGTAATATGATCAGCATGAAGACCTGACCTTTAAGGTGACACGATTTGCATAATGACCTGATCTTTATGGTGAGCAGATGTGCATGCACTGACCTTTATTAATATAATCTGCAGGATAACTTGACCTTAATGGTAATATATATTGCATGATGACCTGTACTTAAAGGTAACCAAATTTGCATGACCTGACCTTTGTAGTAATATGATCAGCATGAAGACCTGACCTTTAAGGTGACACGATTTGCATAATGACCTGATCTTTATGGTGAGCAGATGTGCATGCACTGACCTTTATTAATATAATCTGCAGGATAACTTGACCTTAATGGTAATATATATTGCAATGATGACCTGTACTTAAAGGTAACCAAATTTGCATGACCTGACCTTTGTAGTAATATGATCAGCATGAAGACCTAACCTTTAAGGTGACACGTTTTGCATAATGACCTGATCTTTATGGTGAGCAGATGTGCATGCACTGACCTTTATTAATATAATCTGCATGATAACTTGACCTTTATGGTAATATATATTGCATGATGACCTGTACTTAAAGGTAACCAAATTTGCATGACCTGACCTTTGTAGTAATATGATCAACATGAAGACCGGACCTTTAAGGTTACACAATTTGCATAATGACCTGATCTTTATGGTGAGCAGATGTGCATGCACTGACCTTTATTAATATAATCTGCATGATAACTTGACCTTTATGGTAATATATATTGCATGATGACCTGTACTTAAAGGTAACCAAATTTGCATGACCTGACCTTTGTAGTAATATGATCAGCATGAAGACCTGACCTTTAAGGTGACAAGATTTGCATAATGACCTGATCTTTAGGGTGAGCAGATGTGCATGCACTGACCTTTATTAATATAATCTGCATGATAACTTGACCTTTATGGTAATATATATTGCATGATGACCTGTACTTAAAGGTAACCAAATTTGCATGACCTGACCTTTGTAGTAATATGATCAGCATGAAGACCTGACCTTTAAGGTGACACGATTTGCATAATGACCTGATCTTTATGGTGAGCAGATGTGCATGCACTGACCTTTATTAATATATACTGCATGATAACTTGACCTTTATGGTAATATATATTGCATGATGACCTGTACTTAAAGGTAACCAAATTTGCATGACCTGACCTTTGTAGTAATATGATCAGCATGAAGACCTGACCTTTAAGGTGACACAATTTGCATAATGACCTGATCTTTATGGTGAGATGTGCATGCACTGACCTTTATTAATATAATCTGCATGATAACTTGACCTTTATGGTAATATATATTGCATGATGACCTGTACTTAAAGGTAACCAAATTTGCATGACCTGACCTTTGTAGTAATATGATCAGCATGAAGACCTGACCTTTTAGGGGAGACATGATTTGCATAATTACCTGATCTTTATGGTGAGCAGATGTGCATGCACTGACCTTTATTAATATAATCTGAATGATAACTTGACCTTTATGGTAATATATATTGCATGATGACCTGTACTTAAAGGTAACCAAATTTGCATGACCTGACCTTTGTAGTAATATGATCAGCATGAAGACCTGACCTTTAAGGTGACATGATTTGCATAAAGACCTGATCTTAATGGTGACCAGATTTGCATAACATGACCTTTAACACTATCTGAATAATGACCTGACCTTTATGGTAACATGATTTGCATGAATATTTTTGAGATCACAACATTTGCATGACCTGAACTTTAAAGTGACCTGATTCATATGGTGGTCCTACCTTTAAGGTGACCTGATTTGGATGATGACCCTACCTTTAAGGTGACCTGATTTGCATGATGACCCTACCTTTATAGTGACCTGGTCCATGACACAGCGGGGTTCCTCTGGCTGTGATGACTCACTGTTCTGGTTTAATTCATGGGCTAGCTGTTCCTGTTCTAGCCTGAAACATCAGAGTTTCCTACATTTTAGAGATACATGTAACATGTATGAAACAAATTATATTCTGACTTAAAGTAGGATGAAGTTAATATCTGCAAATAGTATATAACAAAGTTATCTAACTAGAATCTGATTTACCACTAAAATAAGATGTACATGAAAATAATATATTATGTTAAAGGTGCTACCTTGAACTGACGAAGAAACCCAAAAGCTTGATATTTTAGCTTAGGAGCAAATTTACTCTTTAGCCATATATGAATTTTAAAGAGGAAAACTGAAAATTAAATATCCCAAAAGATCTACAAAGATTAAACTGAATAATCTGACTTTGCGGGGACATATCACCCTTTACTTTGTGCTCATTAAGTTATTATCTTTTTTACATTCAGTAAAGAAAATAAATTACGAGGCACAATCTGACCTGTCTGTGGGGTCATCCCAGGTCACCTGGACACTCTGTGAGGCCTCAGTGTGTAACTCAGGGGCTGCAGGCTGATTCAAACCTGAAAACAAAAACAGGATCCTGTCATAAAAACAACAAGTAAAACCTCAACAGGTGTTAACCTACAAGTAGTTCCCACACCTCTGCAGAAGATTAAATGGTGTACAAAATTTGGAAAGTGAACTCTTGAGTTTAAAGGGGGGATCTTTCCTTGATTAAAGCTCTTACTAAATAGAAATCCATCTGTGAACTACATCCACACATACATAACAAATACAGACGGATCATCAAATTGCGTGTTGAGTTGAAGGAGCAGATTCCCTCCAGCCAACATGACATATGCAAATAGGGTGAGTACCTAGCAGAAGGTAATTACAACTGCTGCAGACAGCATAAACTAAATGTACACATAGGTCATATAGAATTGCAATTTTCTCCTGTGTATGTTTACAACCTTTTACAGGAAATAAGCAGGCTTATCAACAAATCAACATCTACCCTGATTTTTCATTTATAATTTACAAAGTATATCAACACCCAGTAAACAAATGTTACAAGCAACAGTGGTCCTAAGGTAAGTGTTAATAAGACAACTTACATGGTTTAGAGGTCAAAGGTGAGCCTCTCTTCAAGACTGGTGATCCCTCAAAATCATCTGATATAAAAAATAAATATTACTTTATAAAGTAAATACACCAAGTGATTAAAGCCATAAAATGTCCAATATAAACACTTGGTTTTATATCTTTGTAGTTTATAGAAACAACTTTCTTTTAGTAAGCTGCACTTTTATTCAGTTAATATACCACTCCTTAACAAATCACTTGTTTACCAGTTTTATACACTGTTGTCATATTGCGTTTATTACTTTGGAATCGCTCATTCTGTTTTCTATTTTGACCTTAAAAGTTAACTCTCCAAGATTCTACATTCTTGAAGTCCTTAGTCAAAACACTTAATATCTTAAACAAAAAAATATCAGCATTTCTTTCTTAAGATGGTCCACTTTATATATATATATATTTAGAGCTTTCATTTCATAATAAATTTAATTTTACAGAGCTCCCTTATACACATTTCTTTTGCATTAAGTAACCTTTACTGAGGGTCTTTGTGACTGTTTTGTATGACAAAGTATTTTATTATAGACATGTCACATACCGTCCAGCCTGCTCCTCTGTCGTGAAGAAGATCTTGAATGACTGGCATCGCTGTCTGAACCGGTCCCCTCAGCTGAAGATAAATTAAACATGAAAAGTAGACATTATTAAGGACATTTTTTTTTCTAATAATATGCTAAGACTTATTAAGCTACACTAGAAAAATAATATTTTCATAAGTGACTGCAAATATTTTTCACAAATTATTTTTTCATGTTTTCTTATTTTATGAACACCAAGTACTAGTTAATTAATGTTGCTAATTTCTCCATTTCCCACAATCCCTTAAATCAAATCATTTATGTGCATTTAAATGAAACTGTTTATTCATTTAGGTATCATTAACGACTGATTAAACTTGTTGTTCACATGCAGCACTTCAATGTCACATATTTTTGAGTGTCATCTAAAAATTAGCAAGGTTTCATGTGTTTCATCTTGCCCGGTACATTTTCCAAAGCTGCCTGCTTGCTTTATACATTTGGTCAAAAGCGTTCCTTGAGCTATTTTTACATGGGGGGGGGGGGGGGGGGGGGCCTTACTATTTTATTCTCAAATTACAAAACAGTGCTAAAGGGGCAGCCTTTTCAATATATATATATATATACTGCTCTGAGAAACAGTGCATGTCTCTTCTGGCACAAGTTATGCACAAGCTATACCTTAGCCATTTTTATCCAAACTGCATAGTTTTGTAGCCAATGCTCATAATATTAATAATAAACTTGCAACTATTACTAAACTGTTGGAAAATACTGACATATAAAAGTTATTTTCCATTGGTTGGATTAAAGACCAAGATCTAGATGATGAACAGAACTACATACACGTGTTTAGTTATCAGATCTAGATGATGAACAGAACTACATACACGTGTTTAGTTATCAGATCTAGATGATGAACAGAACTACATACACGTGTTTAGTTATCAGATCTAGATGATGAACAGAACTACATACACGTGTTTAGTTATCAGATCTAGATGATGAACAGACCTACATGCACGTGTTTAGTTATCAGATCTAGATGATTAACAGAACTACATACACGTGTTTAGTTATCAGATCTAGATGATGAACAGAACTACATACACGTGTTTAGTTATCAGATCTAGATGATGAATAGAACTACATACACGTGTTTAGTTATCAGATCTAGATGATGAATAGAACTACATACACGTTTTTAGTTATCAGATCTAGATGATGAACAGAACTACATACACGTGTTTAGTTATCAGATCTAGATGATGAACAGAACTACATACACGTGTTTAGTTATCAGATCTAGATGATGAACAGAACTACATACACGTGTTTAGTTATCAGATCTAGATGATGAACAGAACTACATACACGTTTTTAGTTATCAGATCTAGATGATGAACAGAACTACATACACGTGTTTAGTTATCAGATCTAGATGATGAACAGAACTACATACACGTGTTTAGTTATCAGATCTAGATGATGAACAGAACTACATACATGTTTTTAGTTATCAGATCTAGATGATGAACAGAACTACATACACGTGTTTAGTTATCAGATCTAGATGATGAACAGAACTACATACACGTGTTTAGTCGTCTACTTCTCCTCTTCCCAGACTTGATGGCTCTGTGAGATAATAATCAGAATAATTAATTATAAATTATACTTTATAAATTAATTATAATTATTTTGAATTAATAAAAATAAATATGGTAATACAAAAAGATAAAATAAATATAAAGAACTGAGAATATTTAAATACTGTAATTAAAATTAAATTGAAAATTCTACAAGTTTTAAGTGCCAATAAAATATGTCTATTAATTAAGAGATTTTTCAAAGCTTTATTTAAAATTATTAATATGAGCTTATAATATTTTAATTATATTTTTGGACAAGGTAAAGTATTTCAGTTGCATAATGTGACAACTATCATTAGCAAGGTAGTGTGTAACAAAGTGGTCCTCACCTGGTGGCTGCCATGATGTGTCCCAGCTGTTTTGTTAAGGCTTCCTTCACTTCTAATGACTGTGTGGCCTACCAAATACAATGTTTACTATAAAATACCACATAAAGCGGTTAAAAAAGGAGTTTACATGAGTTGTACGTTTACCTTTATGGTGCTCTGCCAGCCCTGATGTCAATTAATAGATATCTGCAGTTTGATGTGAATTATATGAACACTATTAAATTATAAATGTATAGACCATTTGAGTAATCCTGGATTTTCCCCCCTAAAGATATATTTGATATATATTTATAACACATCAGGAATATGCCTGCAAAATTTGTTTTTGCATGAGTCAACTCATTGTCAATACTGACCCTGATAACTGAAACACCATTAAGTAGAATTATGATTGCCTTGCATAAATACTATTTATATTATCTGACATCAGTCTCCATACTGAAACTAAATGCAAATCATAAACAAAGGTATAACACTGAGCTGTGACTTATAATTATACTGGTCATTTAGTGATTAGTGATTCAGACATCTTTAGCAACAAGTCTTAAAACATTAATGTAGACATCCTACATAGTTGGTATAAAAATAATTGTGTCAGATATTTTTCATGTGTTTACTTGATAAAGTCTGCATGTCAGGAGATCTTTGCCGGCAAACATATTCTTCATCAACTGAAATTATCTATAATTCACACCTGAGAGCTCTGGACATTACCTGAGCACCTGTTGAACAGTCCGTTTGCTCTGCAGTGTCACTGGTTTTAGTAAAGCCATCCATGGCATTGTCCGTCTCCTGATCAGATGGTGGTGTGGTGTTGGACGGTTTGCTTGAGCTCTCTTCTTCCTCTTGGTTACGGCTCCGTGCTGAACGACGCGGGGTGGCCTTTGCACGAGCAGGAGTCCTTCCTCTCTGTGGCATCATCGACTTGAAACACAAAACCAGAAAAAATTAAATGTAACATTTGGTATTTCTTCCTTGGTTTTATGCTACAAAATGGAAATGTGCCTATATTAATTTGATTTATATTTTGTTGAATCTAATTTGCATTAATAGGTTTCTTATTACTCACCATGTCAAAATGAAGTACTGATTCAGTATATGATTTATCATGATTCGAATGGTTACCTAATCAAATTTCACAAAACAAAAATACAGACAAGCCTCTAGTCATTTCTGCCTACATTTAATCATAATACCCAAGTCTAATATAAATGAAGTTTAACTGCTTTATTGACTCATCAGTATCTTTTTGTTTAGTTTTTCACTTTTGATAAAAGTTTCTTCTGTTATTCACTTATTGCTATTTCTTTGTGCATATTTATTTATATTAGGTTTAGCTGAACTTAAAACAGGTACAAACTTACCAGAGTCATGTTGGGGTTGTAGTTGTGAGGAAAGAGTGACTCGTCCACACGGGCATTCTGCTCAACACACTGAATAAAAAAAATAGGATCTGAAAACCTTAATCCGTACATTTTCCAATACAGCAAAACCATATGGCTTTATACTGCTATAAGTCAAAACCCCAGTGTGTATGAAGTACACTTAATGTTTCTGCAAACAACAGTCATAACTTATATTATTATTATTATTATTATTATTACCATAATTATTTTTATTATTATAAGTTTATATTACCTGGTTCCAAATCTCAGAAGTATCAATGTTTCCTGTCAGTCCCTGAATCTTTGACAGAACATGTACATGTTCACCTCTTATTCAAGTAAACACACACTTTGGTATTAACATTAAATTATATAGTTTGTTGAAAGTGCCTCTTCATTGATTGACCTATATCAGCTATATCTTCTGGCTGATGTACAAGTGGATATGTTGTGTTTAAGGGTTTTAGATACTGCCTTGATTCAAGGAATGCTAAATCCAGATGAAGGGATTATAAACTGAATTTTCCATTAATACTGGTATCATCAATAAATATTATGTTTTAGGGGTAAATTTATGATTAACAATTTTGAGAGATGAAGGAAATGATACATGTACACACATGAAATTATTACAAAGGCCACAAGTAAGTGAAGATATACCTTTCCTAAAATGATCAACCGTGTATATATTACAATACACATTACAATCATATTATCCATTTTTGCACTGGGGCAGGTCTGCAAAACTATGCCAGGGGCCAGATTTTAAACAGCAAATGACCCCCCACCCCCCACCCCTTATAACGCATTTGGCATTATTCTTGACAATTCAAGACCCAAAGATAGGCATTTCTAAGGCATGAACAAACGGGAGTTATATGTCAAAGATTTTGTGATACCACATGAATTATAATATAAATGCTGGTAACAAGTTATTATCACACATGACAATTTATAAACAACCTACCCAACTGGTACAATCCATGATGCTTGTGAAATAGATAGCTACGATATGACATCAGACATCTCAGCAGCTCGTTAATTAGTATGCCTGACAAAACCTGACTGTTCTTGAATATGTGTGCCTGCTTTAAATATGTTTAAATTCAGTTACTAACCATTTGAAGCCAGTGAGGTGACACAACAAATTTCCCCTGGTCCCTTGCAACTCTGAATTCTTTCGTCAAGTCATTAGGGCGACCCTGAAACAAAGGAAATTTATCACAGGCCTGTGCAAAGGAACTAATAAAATACACCTGAGTAAAAAAATAGAATGCCTGAATGTTAAGCTCAGGCTTGTTTATTCTATTCAGCTGACAGGGTCAGTCAGGAACTCTTGAGACTGACTCCCTATTCGGCAAAAGTTGTGAGTTGAAACATATCATATCTTTCTTTTTCATGCTAAAGATTTCCGCTAACTCAAAACAAATCCCCTGCACCAACTGTTGAAAATTTAAACAGAGTTATATGTTACCAAAGATATAAATTATAACTAGTTTAACATTCTAATTTGTAAAGTAAAGGGTTGCACAGTATTATGTATGCAACTTGTGTCCTTTACATGACAAATTCTCTGACAGCAGAACCCCATATGAAAACGTGTTTTTGTTTTCTGGAAAATGTTAGTTCAAAGGCTGCCAGAGATACTGAAACCAATTTTTCAGAGTTCCACAATAACAAGTAAATCTGTAAGAGGTCAGACTCCTGCATCATTAAATTAATATGTAAATAAGAGTAAGGTTCCGTTTAAGTTACCTGAAAGATGAAATGGGTACAAGACTGATCGTAAGTCCACCTGTAGTCAGCACCAAGTGATGCTGCTATTTTGTTGAACTCTCCTTGCCTTGAACTGAGTTTTTTAGCAACACACAAGATGACTCCATGTAGAGGACCAAGACTTGCCTGAAATGTTCATATACATCAATCAGGTAAAATATAAGTCAGATTTAAAGTGCAATCGGCTAAAGTGATCCTGGAACACATTTTACTTCCCCATAGTAGTTATTAAAGATCTTACCTATAGGAAATCTTATTTTAGCTGTTATAATTGTCATAAATATCACATTGGAGTAGTGCGTGAATTTGTCACAATAAAGAGTCCCTGGTAATTTTCATCACAGCTTTAGCACTGGATACAACTGTGGGATAAATATAAATGTACATATGAACCTCCCAACTACAGACCACATTTCTGCCCATGATACATATTTAATACAGTGGTACCCCCAGTTGAGAGGTAAATGGCCCCCAAGCCTAACAACTGACAGGACTGCCTTGAGTGTCCCAAAATACAGAAATATCCTTATTACTGCAGTTCCTTTAGGGACAGCATTACTTGTGTAAGAATATGTTAATATGAATTCAGGCTAACCACAGTGTAAAGTTTGCAGTGTCATCATGATCACTGATCTGGATATGGCCATAGGAAGTGTAAGACTACCTCTAGCCTGTGGAACATAAAATGTGTCCCTATTTCTTTAAATTATCAAATATTTGCTCTTTTGGATCATTACATTCATATCACTACACTGCAGAGATGCAGTCTAAAGAAAATTGGTCACATCCAAAAGATGTCAAAATTGTGGTACTGAAAAAAGGTTTAAAGTGCAAAGCTTTGACAAAACTACACTTAGTATGAGTCAATCCAAGCTGTTTGTTTAATGTCATTTTATACTTGAGATGAGAACTCACTTCAGGCTCGACCATGGATTCGTCATGCTGGGACTGACTGCTCAGGAAATGGGACGGATTAGCCGTGTCCTTCACGGCCTGAGCCAAGTTGATGGTGAACAGATCCTCTAATGGCTAAAACAAATGTTACAATATTACAGAATTACAATTTCCTTTTTTATAATATCTTACAACTATTCAGTCATCCATACAGTAAACACTTCTTTGTTTGTAGAATGTTCATATCTGTCACTTTGAAATTAGTAAACCTGACAGCTAAGCTTTCATATACCCCAAGGTACCAAGCATACTTATGTAATTCAAATCACATTCAACAGGACAACATCTGTATAGACACAATAATTTGTCTCTATTTACGTTATTCAATCATAAATGGACATACTGAAATTCTTTAGGTTAGACTGTAACTGATGTTATTCTAAAGCTGTTTATTTACATTGTTACATGAAATTTGTTAATTAAAACTTTATAGTGAAACTTTTGATTTCCAACTGAGGCCTGGCACAGATATGTACCATAGTGACCTCTGGTGGTGACCCCTCTTACCGTGCCTGACCTCCTGTGTTTTTCCCTGGCCTGACCTTCTGGTGTGGCTAACATCCCCAACATGTCCTGTAACAAGTCATCAAATAATGTTCAATTTCCTGATAATGAATAAAGCAAAGCATGAAAAAAAAACGCATTGCATGTTAATATTGTAAAGGCACAGTCTTCAACATACTTGGGTATTATTGGTATTCAAAGAAATTTGCCACTCTAATAAAAGTGAATACATTTGAATGAAGAATTGAGAGTCCGTATTCAAATTTTTTATAGTTAACCCTTTACTGCCCAGATAGCCCTCAGGACCCTGAACATTAACGACTAGAACTCACTCCTTCAGGTTAATTATTTTTACGTCCAACATTTTGCATATTTATTTTCAACCAGCATATCACATGCACCTTTGAGGGTGAATCTGAACTATAAATGTGTTGTTTAGAGGACTAAATACAAATATGCAACAAGGGCCTTGTACTTACTGTCATGTCAAATTTAGGTAAGAATTTTTTATCAGGATTCAGGAATTTTCCCGGCGTAGCGACACCCATACTGTTACGTCTACCTGGAGACTGCTTAGGACTGATTGGTCTTCCATCTTCCTTAAGATCCTGTAAAATTTAATGCATGTGGTTTACAGTATAATGTGCATGTTAAATGACTTGTCTGCATAAATTATAATTCAATATTTTACTTATATTTAATATATACGAACAGCCAGAAATCAGCGTACAGATATAACTCCCATACATGATACTTAATATATATCTCTGTGTGTAGAATCTATTTATAAAATCTAACAGAATATTTTAGTCCTATGTGTATCCATATCAGTCTATGTGTATCTTAAGCTCAAGATACTGACCAAACGTGAGAAGTCAGTTACAAAAACTACTTACTTTGACTCTGCTGTTGAGTGGTTTTTCATTAATATGTTTGTGGCCGGCTGTGTGATCAATGGTTCCTTCCTCAACAACTTTGTTCTCCTTGAGTGGCTTACTGTTTACATGCTTGAGACTGGACATGTGATCATTTGTTTCTTCATCTCTTGCTTTGTTCTCTTTGCCTTCCCTGTTCAAGCAATCACTTGTATCATCTGTATCAGACACTATGCTTCCCTTCCTGCTGGTACTTAATCTGTTTAACCGCCCACCAGCAGTGAATGCAGGGGAAGCGGGACGAGCAATGTGTTCAATTATCTGCTTCACTGCGGGGCTCCTGACAACATTCCCTGCAGCTGCTGTTTCTATAGCATCCTCCTCTTCCTGATTATTACTCTTCTGTGCTGGAGGTAAAGATTTATGGTTATCAACATTAGTTTCCATGGTGACTGAGTCTGCAACGTTTTCTGTAACTTGTCTTTGGTTGTCCATTTCTTCTCTTTCATTTGTCTCCAAATCTGAATAACAGATGGAAATATTGGAAAAATTCTGACACAAGTATTTAGAAGTAAATTATTTACAAGTTGCGCCTTGTTAATATTCCCTTGTATCTTTATAAAAATTTATCCATATTTATCAACACTTGGTAAGGAGAGATTTGCTCAACGAAAATCTTTGGAAATAAAATTATATGCTACATGTTTTGCCTCCTGCAAAAAAACTAGATAAATGAGGGACTTCTAGGAGTCAATCCAAAAACAGTCTTCAGTTGGCCTCTGAGCAGTAACAGGTTAAAATATGACCAATCCTAATGCCAACAAGGATATTTCAGACATGTTAACATGATTATCTCTTACTGAATATTGAGATATCAAAGGTGTGCAATTTCCTAGAGACTTTGCAAAGATATAATATATATTATATATAAATAGTATACAATGTAAGATATAAATATAATATATTACACCAGCACATCAGCAGCAGATGTATAGCTTTCTGCTGAAGCAGCCAACAATGTCCTCATGTTTCAACTGTACTTCATTAGCAATATTAGATGTCAAGATTGCATTTAATGCTTGTGTTTTCTGTGAAATACATATTAAGAAGACAAATTGAGATTAACACATGTTAAGCTTGTTCCTTCTATCACACTAGTTTAAGAAGATGATGTTTATCAGTTCTTGTTAGAGCCATCAATAATCATATCCATCCTTGTCACAACCATTAATAATTAATCCTGCTTCCCCTGTAGGAAGGCTGGCTTAGCTCAGCTCAGCAACTGCAGAAATTTTGTCTTACTGTTCCTCAAACCTCAACAAATTTTATCATGCAAATCCTATCAAATATCTTCCAATAACTCTCTTGTACTTACCTGGCAGCTCTGTCTCATCATGCTTGCTACTTGATGTTCGTTTATGATCAGCACTAACGTCTCTCCCTGTGCTGACATCCTGTTTGCTTACTGCAACACTGTTAATGCTGCCTGCACTGGTAATACTGCTGTCATTGAGGCTGGGTCTTGGAGCAGTGCTGGTAGAGCTGAGTGCACTATCTGCTGCAGTCTTTGGTTTATGGGCGTCCGGGTTGTCAGCTGAGAACTCCGCCTCTGTAGCTTTCTTCCCTAGTTTTGCACTCTCATACAACCAGCTACAATGAAACACAAATCATCAGTCAACTGACAGCGGGTTAATATCAATCTGAGGAATATGAACTGTAAAACATTAAAGTCCAAAGAAAAAACAAGATGAATACTGAAAAGATGCTGGATTATGTGAAATATTTATAGATCAAATTTTTTCATGTGAAATAAAATTTTAAGTAACATTTTTTTTTTTATATGTGACCATGTGAACATTTGAATAATTGCCAATAAATAAAAAATGTTAACAATTTTACAACATAACACAATCATGGATCTTCGGTATTTAAGACAGCAGTATTTTTGTTTTACAACAAGTTTTTTTATAAATGAATATTAAACTTTATTAAATATATGAATGGTATGAAGTATTATCAACTATTTATCTATTGTTATTAATATGTATATTGTGCATGTTGGGAAATTCATGAACAATTTTGGTGGGAAATGTACTTGTACTGTTTCAGTGTAAGTTGGTTCATGTCTTTATTGTTGTGTGACATACATCAGATTTGTATTTATATACAAAACAGGACAATATAATACTTCTGCATATTTAAATACAGAAACACAATATATTTACATATATGCATAAAAAAACAAGGTTTTGTTGTTGCATTTTCATTATTTTGTTATTTTTACCATTGGCAGTAACATGTGCAGACTAATTCTTTAAGGTTAACATATAACTATTCCATATAAAACACCTGGTGTTTGGGGATAATGCTGTTAAACTTGAGTTCCACCCTAGTGGCTCTATTTTGCTCATCTGACATATAACTCACATAAGCTGCTCACTTGAGCATAAGTTCCACATGAGCGACTCCAGATACTCAAATCTCACCAGCTGACAGGTAAATTAGACTGATTGCTCCACAAAGCCTAATGAATTAGTTAATGTCTCCAACTAATCACAAACAAACTCATAAACACACTCAAATTTTCAAACTTTCTCTGCATCAACTCTAAACTATATTTGACAAATCACTGAGCAGTGGTGTTAATGTTAGTGTCACTTGTAAGGTGTTGACTTCATTCAGGTGTCAAACCTGTCAGTTTGTGTAATGGAGTATAAATACTGAGCTCATGTGAGTACATCACACAATGACTGAGTAACCATCAAGTAACACTGCTCTTGTTGTTTGTAATCATCACTTAATCATTGATTTACTTCAGGCCACATCTCAAGTTTTGGGACAAACATCACAAACCAGTTCACAAGGGTTATCTGTTGGACATCAGTACCTGAGTTATCCACAGAGGGCAGCACAGGTCCCTGGTGCCCAGCACTATCCTCACTATGGGTACCCAGGATACCATTCACCACAGTATGGAGGTGTAACCACACCCCTGCACCACATGGACATGTACAGAAACAGCATCAAACCAGCACAGCCAGGGGTTTATCCAGCATCAGGCTACTCACCAGCAGTCAGCGGCTACATGTACCCCCAGTGGAGCTACCCTAGCCAGCAGTACCTGTACCCAGGGACCAGTGTAGCAAGCAGTCCCCAGATGATGTACCACACACCCATTCACTATACACCTAAGTGGCCCTCACAGCTCACTAGAGGTCAGGGGTCAAGGTTCACACATGATCTGTCTAACAACCAATCAAGTCCTAGCAGCTCAGCTTTAACCAGCAGGGATTCTGGGATACATTCTGCTTCAGCCCTGCTACTAGAGGGCAGCAGTGTCTCAGCATCAACATGCTCTGAAGGTCTAGGTGCAGCTAGTGATGTTAAAAGTTCAAGGCCTGAATGTGTCAGCAGAAACCAGAGTAACACCTTAGGTACAACACTGTCACTGTCTGGCATCAGTAAGGAAGATCTGCTGCTGCTATCACCATTATCACTCAGTGAGGAGGACACAGATATCTTGCCACTGTTATCAACAACTGCGTTCCTCAGCAGATCTCCAGTAAAGCCTGTCATGAATACTGGAGTAATGGTCAAGACTACCCCAAACACTGAGTCAGACACAACAAGAGAGCCAGAGACCCAGAGGAAAGAACCAAAATTACAGACAGCAGTACTGCCGAGAACTGCTGAACCAGTCAAGATTAAGACAAGGTCACGCTGCAAGCCCAAGTTCCTGAGCAAGGAGGTCGTACACATCATGGACAGCTGGTACATCAAGAACATAGCCCACCCCTACCCCAGTCAGGAGGAGAGGGAAGACATGGCACAGCGAGGAGGCATCACCATCAACCAGGTCAACTCGTGGTTCAACAACAGACGTAACCGCAGCTTCAACACTGGCCCCAAGAAACAGAAGAGGAAGCTGGAGGAGCAACTGATCAGTCTGTGTCAGAACCTGACAGCGAGTAACAGCGGGGCAGCTCCTGGTGTCACTGTACAAGAGATCTCCTCCTTAATCCAACAGAACCTGCAGCCCAGCAAGAGGACCAGGCTACACTGATGTACCTGCAGCCCAGCAAGAGGACAAGACTACATTGGAGTTAAAGACCACAACAACCATAGGTCTAAGCTTCAAGTAAGTTTATATAAGACACTACTATAAATTCCTGAGTGCCATAAGAACATCCATACAATACAGCACTTGTTAAGAAACACATTCCTTGATATGTTGTTAGATGCTGTTAATAACTTTTGCAGACACTGTATTCAGGTCTTATTTAAACATTAATCATTTCATGTATGTATATCTTTCATCAGATTTCATCATGTGTCATCTCAAGTTGATCTGCATCCTAAAAAATTCCCTCACTGTTATTGTCCTCTTGAGCAACCATAAAGAAAATGTGATTTTGATCATGTTTATCACAAAGGCTGAATACATTTATCATTTCCTGTAAATAATATACTATCATAACAGAACCATCATGTATTATATTATCATTAATATAATATTTATTATATTCTATATGTAAATAAACTATTTTGATATGTCAGCTATTGTGTTTTATTCTCTATATATCATAAATGTTCCTGGGGATTGTCTGTAGGCCCTCATGCTGATTGTGATATTCAGAACAAAAAAATTTAATATGAATGGCCCAAGATCCAGCTTGCCATAATATTTTATCAGTTTGGTCATTATGCAAGGAGTGGTACTTGCCTTGGTGGATACTTGAGATGTTAATATAAATTTCAGAAGTTATGTTATACATGAGTTAAAAATAAATGACACAAAAGTTAGAAACTTGTAACCTGAATGGGCCTATTTTGATATCTAATAGCTATCAAGATAGATGATACCTTAAATCTTTTATAAAAATATGCCAGAAAATGCCAGTCCTATGTTGCACAACCTATTAGTTTAATTTTTATCCACAGGTTTAGAACAGGTGGGAAGGGCCTGCCAAAATAATCCAAACACATTAATATAAGGGGGAAATTGACACTTTTTTTACCAATAGAATTTCTTTTTGCACATAATATCCACATGGCATACTTTGTTAATTATGAAATAAAAGTTTGGGGTGACTGAGCTTATTTTTATAGTACCTGAGGTTAAAAATGGACACTTGTGGTGGGTTTTTAGCTCAGCTGACTGTTAGTCTCCAGGTGATACTGGTACTGGTACTTTGATCCCATAAAGTGGCAGAATTTGGCAAATACAATTTTGCAACTAGTGACCCTTCAGCTTCTGCACATACTCAACAAAAAGCCTTCAGTAACCTTGTTGTTTTGGAATTTTTTTTATAACACAGATGTATGAACCATGTTTACTGACAGCTTGTAGATTAACAAGCTCATATATCATCCACAGAGACATTATAAGAACCTTCTCCGCAGGAATTACCTACAGTTCATCAATATGTTCCCAGAGTAAGCCATTATTAACATACATTCTACAAATAAGGCTGGTGAGCAGCTGGGTTTAAAATATAGTATATTCAAAAAATTGTAATACTGCATCATGTAGTTTATACAGCTTAAAGTTTCTCTGCCTTTGTTTGATTAAGATCACATGCACCAGTAATTATAGATGACTTACTATTTGGTGACGGCTGGCAGCTTCCACTTCATCGCGGCCTGGTACTTTGATCCATCTGGAGCATTGACCACGAGATGTGTGCTGGCCAGGCGGCCCTTCCCAGCCTTCCTCACGAAAAACTCCTGACAGCTGACAGAGACAATATACAAACACAAATGTAAACTCCTGACAGAGACAATATACAAGCACAAATGTAGATTTATCACTTTTCTTACAATGATCCATGGCTGGTTCATACAACCTAGAAACATCTTTCATCTCTTAAAAATATTATATTAGTATCAAGTAGTGGGTGAATAATATAGCACCATGTGTCATAACATCTAATTATGTATCTGTCCACATCTCTGAGGGAACCCCCTATTCCTAAGCCAAGAAAATAAACTAACCTTTCTGACACCATTTACTTTTAGCTCCATTCCATATAATATACCAATCCATGTACACTTAAATTATATGGGAAATCATTTTGGCAAGTTTTCTCTACCTTTGCATAATGTTCACCAATTAATGTAATCTTCAACATAACAAGCATTTTACATTTTTGGTAATGGTTCATAAAAACAGAAAGACAAAATCAGGAAATCCAACTGTAAATTAAACATGTTTATCTCTATCTCTGATGCACTGCTTAAAGGTTTATAACAGAAGAATTGGCACAAATTTAGATTCACATATTTTGAGATAGACATGCTGAATAAAGTGCTTGGGCAGGAATATTTATACCTTTTATTTTCCAGTAACACATTCAAATGGTATATGGTCATTTACCATTACTTTCCATATACTACATTAGTTTATATAACTTACTTTGCCCCAAGTAATTCTGCTACATGCATCAAGGCATCTCTCTCAGTCCCACTGTAACCACTGTCAATATAAAAGAACCATGTATCACACACAATACTGCTGGTTATGTCTTTGGCTGACTTTATTAATTGATATAACATACAATATATAACATGCAGACCATGTCAATATAAAACTACCAAACAGGTCAATAAAACCTAATAATTTATATGCCCTTAACAAGCTGATCATATTTCACAAACATTATTCATTGTTCTTCTCCTACTAAACAAGGGAATTGTTAAGGCGATTCATGGGAAAAAGTGAGAGCAACAATAACCCATATCTATTATTCAAATTTTATAGATTTTGTAACAGTATTACATCCATGATATATGACTGTTTCATACACTCTTTCATAAGTTACTGTGCTGATAAATAACCTTTAAATATAAAGAGGAAACTGTTGGAAACAGGTAAACCAAAAATTCTAAAAAAAAGAAAACAATTAAAAAAAATTAATAAATTCCATAACATATCTTATTTTGAAACAGTAAATTAAGTATTGTCTTTGATCTGTAATCTTCAATGAAAAATATTCAAGTTTATAACGTTTCATCATCAGGAAATTACATAAAATATGTTAAAAAAATGCTTTGTGATGAGAAAAGATGCAGACACTAATTTTTAATGAGCCATCTTGCAGTTAATCTGCATCCACCATCTGATTGGCTGACTTATGGCCAATAGTGACTAACCTGACAGAGAGCACACATCCCTCCAGTGGCTCTGCTCCAGGAACATTAGGCAGTGGTGAGTGCAGTTCATTATCACTCACATCCAGGACTCGCTCCTCACACAGGCACATTTGCTGTTTACAGGAATAACAGAGCAGCTTGACTAGGTAACTGATGATATTTGGTTCTGACATATATATCTGCGTCATATCATCTTAATTTCTTAAAATACTCAATGTCAGCATCATGTACTTCATAAATTGTGCTTTGATATAGGAATATGGATGCACATTAACTTGTATATTTCTTTCATACATTTCTTTCAGGGATAGCTTGTTCAGCAATCAAGCTGTTTTTTTTTTTAAAAAGATCCTCGGTAACTCTGTATATACTTTACAAAATATTTTTTGATAATATATTCACAGTTTAAACAAAGCATAAATCTGTTCCCTTTTATGGTAGCTTCTAAATAAAACAAATCTCTACAACCCACAAGTTATTTCACTGTGACTCTCAATGTGGACTTTTCCAAGTTTATCACATATTTTGTATCTCCGAAAATTCCATTCAATAATCTGAAATTTTTCACTCACAAATAATTGATCAAATATTGCTACTTACCATCAGGCCCAATCCAGCTTACTAGTAGTAAACACAAGTAACATATAAAACCTGTTCATGGGACTCAATATAATGATTGTATGTGTGAGTTTAGCTTAAGTATGGACAGAAAAACTGAAGATTAGAAATTGATGATAATAAACCTGAATTTACAGCCACTCATTGATACTGACCAGCCATACATTAGTGACCACTTCTCCTACAGTCATTTTGACCTCAGCACCAAAGACAGGGACCACGGCATAGTCAGGGATCTTCCTGGTCTGCTGGGGAACCACCTCACCTGTACAACATACAAAACTATGTCACTACACTATAGATATACAGATACTCATATAATAATATAACACAGCATGCATTCAGCCAGTGTCCAAAATTAACAAATTGTTGAATGGTACCATGTCTGCTGTAAAGCATACATTACTCTAAAAATATTAAAAGGAAATATGATGATAATGAAATATTTATATGAACATCCATGTTTGTTTTCCCCACCTGTGTGAATAAATAGGTAAATGTAGAACTGAGTAACCACATAATCAATCTATTGGTACTATTCTGCTTGAATATTATGGGCATGAGGTGAGTTTGTGATAAATTATGTGATTACCCAACTGGACCGAGCTGTTTGAATAAATATGTTAGTCTCACAAGGTGACTGATTAGTTCAGGGAGTGTGGCAGCTGTGGCATCTTGCCATAATAAATGAGTAAACCAAGAAAGTTTGCCTAGTTTGAGGTATACTCTTCATGATAAGGTAAACGGGCTAATTTGGCTGATAAAGAGCTGTATAACAAGTATATTTTGTATGTATAATATATTTCAGTGCATGCTGTTCCGCCATCTGATGTCAAAAGTCATCAATAGCTATCAAAACATGCAGCTGTAAGACAGAGCAAAATGCAGCAGCTTTCTACTGGCCAAGACTTCCCATGAAGTAAAAAGAACTAGATATGTCTTGGCACTGCAGGTGCCATAGTATCCCCAGATAATCCCCCCTCCCTTAAAGAATAGACCCCCATCTTAAGAAGCATTTACTGATACTTGGCAAGCGACCATGGTTCTTCCATCTACCAACTAGAGAAACAATATTTTTCAACAATTACGGGAATATTTAAGGCCAAATGCTCACCTTGCTGTCAATTGGGGATAAAGGATGTTTTAAAAAGTGTGAAACAAGAGAAGGACATAAGGTGGCACCAACTGTCTTCTGCAGAAGACATATAGCTATTTCAGATCATCAGTCAGTTTGAGTTTTGGACCAATCCATGCATCCCTTATTCTGTTATTTAAGGTTTTGTGTGATTTTCACCAAATATGGAAATATCTAAGGTCAAGGCAACTCTCATAGAAAAGGTCATGACCCCAGTTTAAATATACATCATTCCATAACTGATTTCTATATATATATATATATATGCATAATATGAAAGAAATCTGTCCATTAGTTTTTTACTTATAATGCTCACAGTAATGCTAAGGGGGAATGACAGGGACCTGTATTAAAAGGTGCGAAAGCAAGAAGAGGACATAAAGTGGCACCACCTGTGTTCCGCAGAAGACAAAGCTGTCCAAGGTCTTTGGCCAATTTGATTTTTGGACCAATCCATGCATCCCTTGATGAGATTTTCACCAAATATGGGAATATTCAAGGTCAAGGCCACTCTCACAGTAAAGGTCATGACCTCAATTTAAATATACATCATCCCATAACCCATAGCTATGTATTTGCATGATAAGAAAGAAATCAGTCCATTAGTTATTGACTTATAATGCTCACAATACTGTCAAGTGGCAATGATGGGGGTATCAAAAGGCACAAAGACAAGAAAAGTATAATAGGTGGCGCCACCAGTTTCCATAACATGACAACACTATCCAAGATCTCCAGTCAACTTGATTTTTGGATAAATCCATGCAAGATTTCTTGAGTTATTTAAAACTTTGTGGGCTTTTAAGCAAATTTGACCCATTAAAGTTCAAGGTCCTTCTCCTAGCAAAGGTCATGACCCCATTTTAAAGAGGTTTCATCCTCTCACCCATATCTATGTAAAATTTGACATTGACTTTTATTCTCAATGAAATTGAGATGAACTTACCTGCAGACTCCCTGATGAAGCCAGCCATCTGCTCTTGTTCCTCCACATCAAACCCGATCAGCACAAAACTCTTTCCACTAAACAGACCACCGGGCTGCTCAGCTGTCAATCAAAACATGAGCTCAGTGCATAAAAGGTCATCCAGTGCAGCCAGAAATACAGATATGAACTTTAGAAGTGACATTATTTCTGTCTATTTAAATGTTATAATTGACTAGAAGATAATCATGAATAGTCACAACAGTGTAATTTTAAATTTTTTTAGCACAAACCAGATTACTGAATAAAAACCATTAAATGCACCACTTTTATGTTACATTTTTTAGATATTCTGTAAGCATATAATTTGCAAATAAAGTCTACAAAAATGAAAATAATAATTTCTAGATATTTCATAGGAAGTGGAAATAACAGTATTTCAGTTTTGTGTTTATTCTCAATATGATAATCACCCATACTAACAAAATACTCTAAACAATCTTCATTAAAGAGAAATCAACATCAGGTTCACATTTATGCTGGGCCTGATGTGTTCTGACAAAGTATCTGTATGTATTGCATGTTCACCACCTCCAAAGATGATTATTAAACTAATATAATACAAAAGGGGAAAAATATGTATGTCTCGAGAGTACAGATGAGACCTATTAAGCATGGTAGTCAGTAGACAAGGGGTTATGGTATAATTCACCACATGGAGCTTTTGCTAGCCCTGGATCTGCATGCTGTGTATCAGGCTGTTGGCACTTCCACCCTGCGCTTTTCATATACAAACATGTGACATAGAATGTACAGGAATTTTTAATAACTCTCCATGGCTCAGATGTTTGTTCAGTAGTCTTTCTAGGTGGAGGAAACTTAAGAACCTGGAGAAAATCATCAACCTCAGACAGGCAACTACAACCATATCTCATAGCCATGCCCATGCAGGATCAATCCAAGGTCCCAAGTAGAAAGCATGGTGCATTTTACCACTTGACTGTCAAGACAACCAGTGTATCGTAAAATCTCCACTTAAAACCGCACTTCTGATTAAAACCGCACCCAGACTTCGCCAGAATTCCAGGCGAGACACCGCGAGGGGCTCAAATACTAAGAACCCCCCTTTAAAACCACACCAACTTTCGCTACGGAATGATTTGACAAAAGACACAATCAAGCTATCATCTAGAAATGAACACGCGTAGGTTGCGACTTGGCCATTCCTGTCCACTTTAAAAATTCCTTGGGCATTTTATTTAAACAAATGATAACACTTTTTTGCAGGGTCACTCAAGCATGAAGTTTGGGAAGACGTAAGGGCCGGTGAACCTCTGCCTGGTTATACAGATTTTATATTCCGTGCCGTATTCTTGTTTGCTACTGATTTGTCATTATATTATCGAAAAAAATATTCTGCTGATCCATTTCAAGTCACTGTATATTTTAATTCTAAAAGTATTATTTTGAAATCTTAATTTTTGATGAAAATTCCATTTTCTGGAATTACTCGGAAGATTCAACTCATTTTCATACCGGTTACTTTGGTATTATCATCGTCACATCGTACGTTGACATCGCTCCATGTCACAATATGCTGGTGCGTTTGAAAACATCGCTGGTCAAGTAAATATCAAAGTAACTGAAGTTACCTTGTCGAGATACGCACGTATAGGAAACATGACGCTTGAAAACGAGTGATTTAAAGGTAAAATTAAAGTGGCCAGTCCCAGTGAGCAAGTTTTTTACCTGAAGAAAGTTTCCGTGTGGAGAGCCATTTTGTCAAGGCAGTGTTCGCGCAAGGCACGCTGGGACGAAATAGGTGGCTGTTCTATTTACCACCCACCGCGTACAGCCGTTCAAAATATTCTTAGCAGAATACCAGGGCGTTTCAGCACATGGCGGCACTCAACCTTGATTTTAAAACGATCGTCTGCCATTGTGTGACTCTTTACGATGTCAGCTTTTTATTCATTTTACGTTTTAAACAAATAATCATTGCTAAATAATGCAGCAAATGGGTTAAAGTAGGCTTTTATTTCAATTTTGCTTGACCATTCCCGACGAAGTGGGCCGCTGTGTGTAACAGCAGGGTTGATGTAAACTTATTCTTTGGTGACAATTACCAAGATTTTATAACAAGTTATATATCACACGAAAACTAATCAGCAATATTTAATTTATAATTAATAAATAATCGTAAATAATACATTTACACACGGCGCCCATGCATGCTAAGAACAGCCTTCCAAAGTTGCAATGTTATCCCCCACGCGCCGGCCCAAAACGATGTCTGTCAGGAAGATATTCAGGAAACCCTTCTAGTATAAACCGCACAGTGCTTTCAGGAAATCAACCTGATTTCAAGATTTTGAATTTCTTGATTAAACCGCGGTTTTAAGTGGAGATTTTACGGTAGCTACTCATTGTATGGCACAACATGACCAGATAAATCAACAGGCTGATCAGTTTGTATCAAGTAGAGGTACACTTAGTACTTAAGTTGAGAAACTGGTCAGACCCAACCATGACCAATAGGTTCACATATTAAACAGGTAACCAATTTAACAGAATATTTTCCTAAGCAGAATATTAAACCTGTTGAGTGTACAGGTAATGAATCTAACGGACGATCCTCTGTACTCACAGTTTGGATCTTGTGTGGCATCTTCATCCTCATCTTCTTGTACTGGAGCGCCCTCTGGTGGAGGTGGAGGTGGTTCCTGTTGTTGCTGACTGACCTGCTCCGCCGCCCTTAGCAGAGCACTTTCATTGGTTGTAGACTCTGAAATACATCAGGTCAATATTCACAAATGTGCAGTGACTGGAGTCAAAGATTGTATCATCTTCTGGAATACTAACACCATTTGACTTTATTAGGTTGTTAATGTTCTATAATTTCTGCTGTTTGCTATGGTTTGATGATGAATAAATCAAAATCAAAATCTGAGAGAGAGTAAATGCTGAAATGTTATTTCTGCATAGAGGACTGGATTGGATCATTTATTTTTTTCACAATTGGTTTAGATGGTGAACTAAAGATAATTTTATCTACTGAACAGGGATAATGACAGTGATATGTTAGAATAAGCTGCTCAAATTCTCATGCTTTCAACTGATAGGAGGAAAAGTGTCATCATTGTCACTTGGTCAGTGAGATGGTTATTTAAAACAAAACTATTTACAATATCTGCTAATGAAAGTGTATTGATTCAAAATATAAGCATTGTAAACTTGATCCAAAATATGCATACTCAGCAATATTCCTTACTGCTGATCGCCCTGTTCTGCCGATTCTGCAATTTAAACACGTATGTGTGTGTACTGTTTTCTTACCTTCATTTTGCATATACTGGCTCATCAGCTGCTGCATGTCATCCTCAGCAGCGCCCCCTGGTGGACACTGTATAGTTACATCGGCATCCTCATTTTCTTCTGCTTTGTCAAGAGGTGTCTTTTTAACTCCTTTAATTGCCTTGCGTCTGTATATATATATATATATATATATATATATATATATATATATATATATAAACAGAGAGAGAGGTCCCAGTCTTACACTATGAACACTTAGGTACATTATATCTACTATTGTCGTAATGATTTTTTTATTTTTATACAGCTTTCTGGGTTCCTGCAACATGAAGTCTTAATGTGTATAGTAAGTCTGATGCTGTTAATGTTTTTCTTGTACCAACTAAAATTTAAATTCAGTCTCATTTCAAACATAGTTTGTTTAGCCACTTCAAAATTACTTTGTTCTATGTCACATTCCACATATTTTTATGAAAATTTTCTCATAACATCACTACCTACAAGTTAATCTTACTTCTGAATGCTTCTTACAACATGACAACCCTCTAAGCTCCACCAGCATTACAACTTACTTAGCTTTGACGACCTCCGGTGCTGGGGTCAGTTCAGGTAAGTCAGTCCACAGGTAGGAGTCCTCAGACACTGCCTTGCCCTGCTGACTACACTGCAGCAGCCAGTCCAGCTTCACTATGTGTGGCCTGAAAAAGGGAGACATTCATCATAAGTACAATATCTCTATGCAAGCATAAGTATTAAGTATTATAACAAAACTGGAGCCTGCCCTTCATGAATTTCAAGCCAGTAAATACATCTTAGCTACAGGGAAATAAAAAGGG
Source organism: Sipunculus nudus (assembly GCA_026874595.1). Lineage (NCBI taxonomy): Eukaryota > Metazoa > Annelida > Sipuncula > Golfingiida > Sipunculidae > Sipunculus > Sipunculus nudus. The sequence continues at coordinate 4,066,734 of CM049317.1, forward strand.
AAAACATAAATACCTGGCAGCTGATATTTAACCTTACTTGACACTGTATTTTTAATTAATGATATCCTATAGTTCAGAAGAAGTAAAATAACCCAACAAACCTTTATCAAAGTGTACTGGTTAATGCTGGGCATATCAATTTCATGGGAGCTTACTGTTGTCCAATGAAGTAGATAATTTCACCTGCACTTCAGTATTATATGGTCTTGACTTGCAAAATGCACTTGAGGATTGTCATTTTCAACCCAGGGTGCTGCTTCCATGGCCTACACTGGTCACTGTAGGTTCCTCCCAATCGATATTATGCGGTTTGCGTAATATTATTTACACTTGCTGGCAGATTTACCAGGGACTTTTGTTGACTGCTGTGAACTTATGTCAACTGTTTTCAGTATTGTGTTACAAGGAATCCATGAACATTATGGACTTCTGTTATGTATTTCATTTATGTTACAGGACTTACGTGTCTGAGATTATGTGATGCGGTCCGTTGGGTCATGTTTGTCATGTGATATATATAACTTTACTTACCTGATACCTAGTTCTTGTACTTGTTCCACGATGTCATCATTCTTGTTGGCCAGGATGATGTGAGACACGCTCTCATGAAGCTCGTTAAATCTGAAAAGTATCAGGATGATGATTTTTTATTGTAAATCAACAAACAATACTGACTTTACAACTGTTGATGACACAAATGAAAGTATTTATTTGTCTTAATGAGACATCCATTAAACTCCAGAAAGACAATTACACAGCCACAACACCAGAACAACCACTTTTTAGGGTCCCCCAGTGGGTACTATTTTGTTTGATATGACTATCACAACTATCACATTCATATTTTGTAGCCCAACCAGTTATGATGGTATTGTTGTATTTAACTGTAAGTGATGATTAATAAGTTTTACAAATATTTAACAATAACATATATCTAGAGTGAGTTTCTTGAAAGTATCTGTTTGATCTATACCTTAGTATCAACCTGATGTTGATATACAGACCTGGTGGCTCCTGCCTTGTTTATTAACTTCTTTATTTTCTCCATGGCAGGCCCCTGAAACCCACTGGTGTAAATCTGTAATAATAAACACATTAGATTAACAGTAGATAAATCTTACATTGACAAGGCTTCCCTAAAACATAAGGATCTGTTTCAAACACTGACTAAATCTATACAATGTGAAGTTTTTTTGGAACATCCTAAAGAGTTAAAAGCTCAGATCTGCCCCCTCCCCTGTCTTAATTAATTCTCAGTAGAATAATGTACAGCTTAGTGAGGTCAAACACTGAATAAATGCCAAACACAGATATTTTCAATGGGTGATGTGGAACAATTTATATTATATCATACTTTCTCAGTAAAATGTGTCTTTCTAATGAACTGCATAAAAAACATAATGTTCACTCACATCTTACTTTGCCCACCAGTATAAAATGTAGCCAATGTGAACTGATTCCAGCCATTATAAAGTTTATCCCAACCATTTGCCTTATTACAGAGAAGCAGTGAAAGCCAATATCAGACATTTATGTTATTGGTGAAACTACTACTCAACAGAGGGCACCACTGACCATGCAGCTGTCCAGGAAGCCATGAGCACTGACGGTAGTGACATCTAGCTGCTGGAGAGGGTCCTTGGTTTCCATCGCTGCTGTCATGTTGTGAGCACCAATACCCGTCTCATTAACATGAGTCATCGATATTGCACTGACATCAGAGATACCTGCTATACTCTCTCTGGCTGAAAGCACAATGAAAACAATTAAAGAAGCCTGGGGATTATAAAATGGTAAAAACAACTCAATGTAAATTAAATTCTGGTAATAGTCATGAGAGAACAAAGTTTAAATATTTAAAGAAAGAGAGGAGTTCTTTATTCAACATAATGTGCTGCCTGGGCTCAATATTAGCATATAAATAAAATATGTTATGGAATGCCACACCTAAAATACTTCAATTTCAGTACAATCTATTTCCATGGATACTCAAGGAGGTTAACACCACAAATATCCTAAAGATAAGGTATGTGAATACACAATGAACATCTGCACAATGACTGCCAAAGTAATATGACCAACCTGACTTGGCCTTTCTGGGGCATACGTTGGTATATAATTAATGTATAACAATTCTAACATACTACAATATTAGCCTTTTATCTCACATCTTGTAGTTAGTTATGTTGGGGGACTGTATTGCATTTATAACCCCCTAATTATAACCCTTTTGTGGACAAGGTTGTTTTTGCTGATATTAAATTAACCTACTTCCATCCTTTGTAGGTGTGGATGTCTTCAGACTGCTCTTCCCAGACGTTGACTCAGGTTTGAAGAATCTGTCATCCTGACAGAATCCCTTTTCCAGAGATGTGAACAACCACTTAGTTGTGACAATTTTTATCCTCCATTTCTTGGCAAATTCATACTTTTGTCCTGAAACAAATAATATATATTAGAAAACAAAAAATACATTCATCTTACAGATTTTTTTAGTGTGAAGATTTAAACTCTTTACAATTCAAAATGTTGAAGTCTATGCATAGACCAGTGAAATTTTTAACAGACTGATTATTATTGCTGGCTCTCAGGAGATATTGTTATATCAACTATAATTCTTCGTCCGGCAATCAATTATAGCCGTGAGTGGTGACTGATAGGCTACTATCCACTACCAGCAAGCATCATCAATAATATTTTTAAAAATATTTTGAAAATTTATTTTTTATCGAGACTGTTGCCATATTGACTGTTATTTATATAATAATTTTCAACAACATGAATGGATTTTTAACAAAAAACAAAAAAAAATCATTCAGTGTAGTGATCATTTTGTACATACTGCGTGTTCCTACTTTTCACATTGAAAGTTAGTACAGCTTGATTGTTTATGCAGTTTACTCACCTTTGGGTTCATCAATAATGAGATGCGTACACTCATTTATTTTCATTTCGCCGCTGTATCGGCCACCTGTTCACAAAATTTGTACACAAAAATGATACAATTTCAGACCTCAGCAGCTGCAGAGTTCACATGATACTACAAGATGAGCTCAAGTTTTATAAAAGCCAACTGCCAGGCATCATAAGTTAGAATCAGGGATCATGCTATTTTTTAATGTAACTTAGCAAAGGTCATGATCAGTATGTAACCATCAAAATTTTAAAAGCTGAAACAGACAAAAAAGGGCAATCCATAACTTTAAACTTTGAAAACTCTAATGATAAAACAATTTGTATAACACCTTTAAACAAATACTGCATAATGTTAAATAATATATTAACTTAAATGTTTAAATAATAACTAAACCAACCCTTTTAATTTTTTATATATCTTTTCTCCATCTATATATATCCAGGAGCTGTGAAGTTTAAAAAAGAGACAAATACTATAAAGTTTCCAAACCTTCTTGTTCTATCAGCCTCTTAATCTCTTGCCGGGTGTCAGGACTGATTCCGGACACCGTCACAACCATACCTTTGAAGACGGGACACCTGTACTTAGTGAACTGGTCATCTGTAGCTAGCACCAGGCTAGAGAAACAAACAGAGAGAATGCTGTCACTTACTGATAAAGTACTGCTTTGCTTTCCTCAACAGCATAACGATAATGACAATGCTAATGACATGGCTTATTGTGTTACTATTAATGTTTGCAGATAACTAAATGTTTATGATTCTGCATCACTCTTGAACTTCATCAAGGGAGAAATGTTTCACATGTGTCTCTTTGTTTGTCTGTTGGCAGACTTATGAAAAATCTACTTAATTTCAAAGAAATTTGTAGATATGAAGGACAAGGGCTTTGGATTACATTAAATATTTTTTTCAGCCTGGATAAAGGGAGGGATCTAGAGGGAAAGTTTTGTCTTAGTGGAGTACCAGACTCATTGTAAATGCCAAATGACGATATGTTTCATTACTCTCAATCTTGCTTTTTTTAACAGATTAGGTCATATTAATATTCATAAGACAGTTACAAAGCATAAAGACCAGGTAGTGAATGGTTGGTCTGGCTCTGGTTGGCTTAGGACCATAATCTCGGTTTAATACATCTATCTTTTGAATCTTTCACAGTTTTGGCAGTCTCATGAAATAAAGACAGACCATGTTAGGTATTTTTTAATTTTTAGCTGATAAAAGACTTTGTGTGTAAATATTTGTTTGAGACAGATTAAAGAGTCATTTTGCTTCACTCCTGGGACCAAAATAGTAGGAAAGGTTATACACAATCCTCCATTTTCTTTACCTTGTTAAATTTAAAAAATTACAAACTTCAGGTAAAAATGTTTGTAAAATTGTGGAAGAGACCTAGACTTAAGGCTTTAATGGTGTTTTGCAGGTTTTAATTAGCCACATTGCATGACACGTGTGCAAGTTGTATAAAAATAAACCATTTCCCTGTAAAATAACTTACTTGTTCTGACTTTGTTCCCACACTGCATGCACCCACTCAGGAGACATGACCTTCTTGCCGGAATGACATGCCACCTACAACACAGTGATGCAATTTACAGTGATACCATCCCTCAGTGTTTCATGTGTAAAGTTAATTTATTCTTTATTACATCCCTCAACCCAAATATGCACTTGATATCAAGTGCAATAAGCTATGTGGACATGCATGATAAACCAGAAACTTTAAATAAAATTATGTAATGTTAATAGTGGTGGGCCGATCATCGAGTTTTATCGAAAGTCAGTCGGTTTGCTGCCACTTTCAAGCGCTCGATTACCAAAGGCAACAATCGATTACATCATAATAATAATTGATTTCTTTCCAGAATGCCTCTATGTTATAGGCAAAAATGATTCTTCTATTTTTTACCACACTGCGCTCCTATAATGAGTCTGTTTTCCCAAATAACTTCCGTATGTAACTGAGTATATGACACGGTAGATGCGAGAACGGAGGACTTATTAAATTTATTATCTGTGAACTCCCAGGGAGCTGCAGAATTAGCGGAGAGTTTTCTAACGAAATGTACATTGCAAAATATGGGCGGGAAGGTGTTAAAATACTCCATAAATTCTCCAGGTCTATGCCAATTTTGAGAGATATTCTTAGGAATATTCTGTTCAACCAATACCAGGTGCCGCTGTTTAGGCCGTCCATAAAAAAATACTTTGTTGGGGCTAACTTGGCCGGTCGAGTATTTGGATTTCAGCTGGAATTTTTTTTACTTTTTTTTGGGTATGATTTGCCCAAGCGCACCTTGGCCTGTAAAATCTGCCTCCATGTGCTAGAAAAACAGCCCCTCTATAGGCCTAACATTCTTAGATGCTCTTAACTTCCATAATGAAAGACATTACCTGATGTTTCCGATCGTTTAATTTAATCCTTAAAATAAGTCTGATTGTGTTTTTATACGTAGAAGGATCGTTACAATCGTGCGCAAGAGGAGAATACCTGCCGGGGAAACGCAGGTACAGTTTCACAGATAATTGCATATTTCTTTGATAATTGTATATATTTGTCTGAGCCAATTAATAATTGATCATCAGTTGGTTTGCTCAAACCGATGATCGATTATGAAAAAGGAACCGACTCCCACCACTAAATGTTAAAGAATTAGAGAAAAACACTTTTTTCAAGATCTGTCAATAACAAGATGTAAAGTCTCCCACACTTCACTATATATATAAATTTTTGTATGAAAAATACAGAGATTTGTTAATATCAGCACGGACGTTATTATGAGTCCTTTCTTAAGGATACCGTACTGTACAGCCTACCAGATATTTCTTGGAGCCGACTTCACCCACAACCAGATGAGTAACTTCTTCACTGAGAGCCCCACTAACATGGCCTCCCATCTGCTGAACCAGTGCATGAAGCTCCTCCTGTCAATCAAATTATTAATAACTACAGAGTGACTCTCCTGTTAATCAACATGGCTTATTGATAACTACTTATTTAACCTCTCATAATCAACATGGATTTGAAATCAACATGGTACTTCTCGATAATCAACAGATATATATCATAATTGAGAATGGTGACCAACCCCTCATTAGCTATGCCTTAGAAATGCTTTGAATTTCAGGTCTATTCCAGATTTCCCTGTAAATCTTGATAAATTTGACATTTTTAATGAAGGCCACTGCAGTGCTTCTTAAAAGAAATCTTACAAGACTGCTCTTACCCTCTTAGTTCTCTCTATGGCTGTACAACAAACCAGGAGATCCCTCATCGCTGCTGTGTACACGGGTGTTGTGCTGTGAGGGATGGGCTGAAAATTAAACCAACTTAACATGTCATTTGACATAATCTGCTTCAGGAAGATTATAAAATAAGAATTTCAAGTCTTTCAAATGATTTACAGCAAGAAAGAGTTTAAATTATGATCAGGACTTGTATTTGGCATTTACTACTCAATGCAAATACCCAAATTTAAATGGCTGACGTGTTTCTTTATGACAACAGGATCAATTTCAGGCTTTCCTTGTGATTTTTATGGGTAGGAAGCAATAATCAAGACACGCGTGGTAAATACCATACTAGTATTTAATATTCATCTGCTGATTCTAAAGGCATTAAGTCCAAATACAAATGCCTGTTTAGGACAGTGGGGCACACTTTATGCTGTCTATGCTATATGATGTATGACTACAATCTGCCATTCACATAGAGTACATTATGCTATATGATATATTTTATGAGTTTTCAATATTTATTCCTCTTGCTCCGGTACATGTTCAAACACCTACCTGTTTTAATTTCAGGCTGTGCATAATACACATTGGTCCAAATATTCTGAAAAAAAAGTACAACATGACTTGTGAGATATGAAGACAACGCTCAGGCAACCTCTGAACACACTGATACACAAGGATTGTTAACATGTAATTTTATAATGAAACAAGTTTTGTTAAATATGCATACAAATAGTCTTAAAAGTGTTATCACTTTTGGTTCAATTGACAAGGTATTGAGAAAATTGGCCATGATACTGATATTGTGATAGCTTATATGTATTATACTGTAGGCAGAGCAGCACAATGCAAATCACACCATGAGATAATGTATTATTGCATCCTATATAAAGAAGAGTTTACTATACCTGTTTCCTGTACCCTTAACATGTTCAAATGTTTCTCCACCGAACTCGTCAAATATAAAGACACATTTCTTGTCCCGGACTTGTACAGCTTTACATTCCTCGTCTGTCATCCACACCAAGTTGTAGTCATGCTGTTTCATCATCTGTAAAATATCATGTTTTATATTAATTGTAATATCTCAAGTTTGTTTTACTGTACATGCCAAAACAGAGTTTAAACATCTGTAAAATATAATGTTATATGTTTATTATCACTGCGGTTTATATTATTATATATGGTGTTATAGCAGCACTTAATGTCAGACAAGACAATGACAATTACCATTCATTGTGATTAAGTTAAAGGGGCCTATTCTGAAATCTGATGTGTTATTTAAAATTAAAGATAATACTGTGGACCTTTCATTAAAATAGGCCAGAAAATGCCTTTCCCTCCACACAAAGGCCTGTCAAAATTATCCAAACATATTCAACAACATATGGTGGCAAGTCAGACAATCCAGATTTTTGCAAATGGGTGTTTTGCAACTAGCTACCTTTTAACTTTCAACTACCTTTCATTGTTTCAAATATGCAATAAACCACCTAAGGTTACATGTTTTTTTTCTGTTTTCAACACCATTTACAAACAGCTTGTGGTAAAAACAAGTCCATACATCTATCACAGAGGTCTTATATGAACTGAACAGTCATTGTTACCTACAGTCAATAAATATGTAACGAGAAAGCCAGCAATTTTATAGAAATTATGTTTGAACAGCTGGCCAAAATGCTTCTTTAGCCCTAAGGGTCATTTAGAAAATAACCTGACAAGTTATTAGTAATTTTTGTCAGTGAATTATTTGAAACCAAATGCACTGCTGATACTGGACACTCAAGATGCTTCCCTGAGCCAAAACCTGTGGAGATGGACACATTATTGTGCAAAAAAATGGGGTAAACCCCTCATATTTTAAAATATAAGCAGAGGTTATCTGACTAAGTATAATACAATGAAGGTCTAACCAAAAAGAACAAGTGCTGAATTCAGGATATAATATTAAAGTAAAATACTTGCATGAACAGCTTTCTTGAGTGCTGAGTTGACTTGACGGCAACTTGGTTTGTAGCATCGGATCACAAATTCTTCATCCAGGTCATCCTTTGTGCTGAAAATATAATTATGTAATCCATGAAAAGTGTTGACATTCACAGCAAGTTCTTTTATTCATTTCTTCAATTAGCATCATATTATAAGTTACAAGTTGAATTTTGATATCATTATATAACATTATATATGTGTATTATTAGATATCATGTTACTGAATAAATAGTGGATATTCTTTTAAGGAATTATCAGTGGGATATTTTAGACCTACAATAATTATTAATTTAAATTGCAGATAATTAGATATTTTTATAAATCTAACTTATCCCTGACACTCAGGTATTTGACTGATATTTGAGATAACTTTTTTTTAAGAATTGTTACTTACAACAACTTAATTACAGCTTACAAGTAGCATATGTTACAAATAAATATAAAATTCTCATTTTTTTTACCCAGGATATATAACAAAGATGCACTCAACTGACAGGTTCTAATTCAATGTTTGACTTATTTCTTCAAATATAATAACAGAATCCCTGTAGTGTATAATTAATAACCATTAATAGTATTAATTAAAGGTACCTTGCTTTTGTGCAGTAAAATATAATGGAGAAAGGGGGAAATTTTACGATTTCATTATTTTCTAATTAGCATTAAAGCAAAGATGCTGTTAATTTTATATATCTAAATTATGAAAATTTAATCATGAGATATTTAGCATGTTTTTTTAAACAAAGTATTTGTAAAAACATGTTTGTTACTGGCCATAAGTTTCTTGCATATAATGATACCAAAGAAGATTCTGTTTTAATATGTTTAATTTTACTTTCATCATAACTATGGATAAGAAAGTACTGTTAGGGTCTCAGGGATGTTTTGATAAAAATGTCATATGATCAAAGAAAAGAATGATAATAACAAAAATTTTTTTTGTTAAACAGGCAGAAGAACTACATAACAAAGGAAATCTTATAAAATTTGAATTATTTTATCTTCTTGAAAGAAATTTCCTAGTGGCAGGACCTCAAAATTGGTAAGTTTCTATTGAAAATTAAAATAGTTTTTTATTTGCAGGGGGTTAAAAAATTGTGAAGCCCAGTGCTTGAGAACCTTACCTTTTATTTTTTTGGCCTTGCATAAATTAACTTTGGATTTGGTTTGGTTTTTTTCTGTATAAAACTTGATTAATCCAGGACAATGTATAAAACTGGGTTTAAAAACTTCTGTTTGTAGGTTTATATAAGTAAAACAACTGAGAGTGAGACTGACCCTGACTGACTTGCTAAAGCACACAATTTCATAAATAAGGGGGGGGCAAACTATGGCATGTGCGGTAACTTGATGCAACCTGCAAACCAATATACATGGCCATGTCAATTTGTGTGGTCCCAATCAAGAAAGCTTCATCTTGATTCTAACAGCCTTGTGTGCAACTGCATATACTAAATTAAAAAATACTTGTTTATCTATGTAAAATTAACTAACATCTTTTATTAATTTTATGTTTATATCTATGTGGCCCTCTAGAGAACATACTGATGTTCCATGTGGCCACCTTAAAGTAAAGTGTGCATGCCCCTTTTATAAATTATTGTTACAACTCTTTCAGACTCCTGTATTTAACTCTCAAATATCAATCAAACATGTACAAAAAATATTGTGCATCTTAATTTCAATTTAAAGATGTAATTCCTCTTTCATGCCTGAAGCTCAGGTTTTATGCCAGAATATTAGAAACTGAGTGAACACTGTTTTTTATAATTTTTGAAAATATGTACAGATCTCCATTATAATTTTTACCGGTACGGTAATGAATTCATTCAGACTGTCATACATTACCATCTCTTAGAATTTTTTGCTTTCTGAAGCATTTGCAAGTTTGTACAAACTGCCCGGGAGAATCTCAGGATGTAAATTAATTAAATATTGATAGGAAATTACATGATTCACTTTCTTTGAAACATTATATGCCATATGGTAAAATTCTTATAACTGAGGAGATCATAGTAGACATGTTTTAAAATAGTCATCACTAAATGTAATGTGAAAAAATGAACATTCATTTGACAAAACTGGTCTAAAATACACATAAATACATTTGTACCAATAACATTTCTTTATTGTACACCTAATTTTTTGTCCAAGTTATTTCAGTTGTAGAGTGAAATATAAAAATATATATATATCTATACATGTATTGTATATATATATATATATATATATATATATATATATATATATATATATATATATATATATATATATATATATATATATATATATATCAATATATATATATATATATATATAATATATATATATTACAATAGAATGTGAACTTAGAAAATGCAAAAGTGCTTGATAAATTTGCATCTGTAATTATTTAATTTAAAGAGGTGAATAAACTGAAATTTGAAGTGCAACTGAATGTTTTGTGTGTTAATGTATCCTTGATAACCAGCTGACATGAGAGCATTTAAGTCTGTGTACAAACCACAAGCATAATTCTTATCATGAGCTATGTATCTAATTTATTAATGAAAATTTAGAAAATATATATTTTATAAAATAATAATTTGATTTTTTTTTACATTAAAAATATAACAGGTCAGTAAGGATAACACACTGTTATTGATGTAAAAGTATTAAGACGTATACATTTAAGTTGTCAACAATCCCTCAAACTGAGCAAGATATTCAAATTTTACAATAAATTATTATTTATCCAACCAATAAACAGATTTAAAAAAATCAATTATTCCATAATAGGTATATGTGACTTCATTAACATTATTACACTAATGAAAAAGTATGACCAAATGACCACTGTGTACTCAGTACTGGATAAGCTCTTGTGCTGGCACCAGTCTCAGACACACTAATTACCCTGGTGGCTACTACCTCCATCCAGTGTTCTTTCAGGCACAAATGTCTCTAATTGGCCAGGTAAGGAGTTTCACAATGGCCTGTACCTGTACATCCTAGTGTCCTGAAGGTCCACAAAGGGTAGGACTAATCACCCAATTTGACAGGATTTGACTGAATTTGACTGGCTTTGAATGGACTTAAATGCACTCCTGTTTTTTTTTTAAACTGTTATATGTACCTAATAAAATGGATGAAATATGTTATATACTAGGTTCCAGAAATCATGGTCTTCCTGTTTATTTTTGCAAGAGAAAAAAAGACCAAATTTGACTGCATTTAAATGCACTCTAGTATTATTTTTTAGCTCAGCTGATTATAAGTCATCTGACCTATAGTCGTGGTCCATTGCCCGTCGTCCGTCAGTCCGTTAGACTGGCACGTTTTGAAACTGTTGGTCCTACAAATCCAAAATTCAGCATACTGTTAGATGTCCCCAAGATCTCCTACCAAACCAAAAACTGGGTAACTGCAACTTCTTTCCTTTGAGAAATTAAGGAAAACCTCAAATTTCCATTAAAAACATTTTATCACACTGTTTTTCTTAAAATTTACAAGAAGTATTAACCTATATATTTCCTATATACATGCCAGAAATAAAGTCTGTTGAGTTGAATATAGATCTTAAAGTTATGGGCCCTAACATAATGGAATTTGTAAAAAATCAGGAAAATTTTTACTCACTTAACATGGAAATTTTTGAAGCTGTAGACTTTTCCTACAAGTATATAACTTTGTTTAAATAAGATTCAATTGTATACCCAAAATTGGATCTGAATTTTGTAAATTGTTTTAAATTATTAGTATAAAAATAAAATTATTACCTTAAATTTTGCCAAACTTTGACCATGGCACATTTTTTCCTGTGAGTAGTGTTGATTTAATTTTCACAGCATGTAAACTTAAGTATTTCATTTGTTTAAATCTGAAATTTGAATATAAAACCTTGAAAATTAGGCCAGTTATTGATATTTTTTCTTGAAGGCTATTATAGTCACTTGCTTTTGTCCAGATGCAGGTAGCCCACTCCTGGTCACTGGAAGTCAGCTATGCCAGGGTTCCTGATTTGTTAGTCACTGGGGGAGATCCCCTGCTGTGACAGGTGTACTGTTATTCTCATATCCCCCCCCCCCCCCCCGGGCCAACCCTACCTATCAAGTGTTATGCAGTAATTGATATTGTTTGTAATGTATTTCCTTAATTGAATGCTGTTTCCACTCCAATATACAAAACTTTCCATGAAAAAGTATTTCAATGAGTAATCCAGAAGATGCCTTGTTGTGTTAATGTAGCATTTCTAAAGAAATCAATTTTCTTTTAAATGATTTTAACAAATTAAAATATAATTAAACCCATCAGTATTAGAGGTGGGCCAATCATCGAGTTTTATCGAAAGTCAGTCGGTTTACTGCCACTTTCAAGCGCTCAATTACCAAAGGCAACTATCGATTACATCATAATAAAGATTGTTTTCTTTCCAGAATGCCTTTATGTCAAGGCAAATATTATTCTTCCATTTTTTACCACATTCCGCGCTTCATATAATGAGTATGTATTCCCAAATAACTTCCGTATGTAACGGAGTATGAGACAGTATATGCGAGAACGGACTTATTAAACTTATTATCTGTGAACTCGCAGGGAGCTGCAGAATTAGCGGAGAGTTTTCTAATGAAAAGAACATTGCAAAATATGGGAGAGAAGGCATTAAAATACTCCGTAAATTCTACAGGTCTATCCAATTTTTTGAGATTTTCTAAGAAATATTTCTATTCAACCGATGCCAGGGGCATCTTATTGGTCGTCCTTAAAAATTACTTTGTTGGGGCTAACCTGGATTTTTTTTTATTAGTCTGCAATTTTTTATCTGTTTCACAGATAATTGAATATTTCTTTGATAATTGCATATATTTGTCTGAACCGATTAATACTCGATCATCAGTTGGTTTGCTTAAACCAATGATCGATTATGATAAAGGAACCAACTCCCACCACTAATCAGTATGCATTAATTGATTAAATATGAAGCAAATTATCGATGAATAAAGGCACAATTGTAAAATATGAATAAAGTATTTTTTAGATAATTATTGTTTTGCAAATTTAAATTATACATTCTGTGGTAAAAAAAAAAAAAGATATACATTTGTATGCATGATAATGATGTGGTATATATCTGACAAGATTGAGATTTTTTTATGATGCAATTTTAGAATTAAATAAAAATGAAGATCTGATACAAACATTTTTTTCATTATTTTCCTGCCTCAGCAGAATTGGAGATCAGGCTTTGTTTGCCCTGTATGTGTATGCAGAAGTGCAGTTGATCCCACCATCCATGTAACTCCAATTATACCCCCCCCCCCACCACCACCACCAAGACTGGGGACATTACTTTTATTTCAACTGTAAACATTTTATAAAATAAAAAATACATGTATTTAATAATATATATATTATAAAACAATAGATCCAATTGAACAAATGTGTTTACAAACTACTGTACTGTAAACAATTTATCAAAAAGCCAACTAATGATCATGTTAATAATATACATCTTATGTTCACAATGCTTCAATTTTAACATTAGGAAATGCATGGTTTGGTCACAGAATATTATTTGCAACAATTTCTTACTCATCAATACAAAATAATCATGTCAACCAGCCATTGCCTTTTTCCTCTGAGACTTTTTCTCCATTTGATATTAATTTAGATTTTTATCTTCAAGGTCCACATCAGCTGTGCACAGTGACCCCTGGGTCCCTTGTTTAATTCTGAAATATGTAATACTAGGTTCTATGAATCATGGTCCTCCTTTTTTGTGATTTTTTTTAATAAAATATAATTACATTTCATTAAAAGGGTCAGGAATGGTTACACCTGATGCAACAAATAGTGTTATATGGTGTGCTGTTTAGGTTTTTATGTTATTTTGGCCCGAATGTCGAATCACTCATGCACTTATACAGCGCCGACTATGCCATGTCACACAACAAGGGACGATTTCTAACATATAACTGCCTGTAATACTACTCAAATATCACTTTCTTACCTATACTCAATCACAGGTTATGACATAATACATCTTTTATCTACGATCTCCATGTAGTCATATCAAAATCCTTTTCCTTATTTTTTTTAATACGTCATCAGGAAACCCAACCTTTTGGCATGACTCACACCTTCACAATCTTGCATAACTTAAAGTCAGATTTATCATATCTCTATACAATGTTTTTAGATAATTCTAGGACTCACAGGGGGGGGGGGGGGGTCTCCCCCAAATATTCACCCAAATTCATTCTAATTACTCTTCATGTTTATATATTTACCCATGTTGATTTTCATATCCTAGGGGGGTTTGGGGGCCCCCCCCCCCAAATATTTACTCATATTCATTCTAATTACCCAAGTAAACAATCATTCATCTTCACCTTTTACTATCCTGAATCATTTTTCAACTAGTTACACCAAGCAATCGATTTGGCGTTCGTACAAAGTTAATTCACTCATCACATGATCATGACTTCTGGTGAAGTAGTACCCACAGTGTACCACATGATCACATTTTTTATCAAGCTTTAAATACCCCCGTTTTTCCCGAATCTGCAACAAGTTCTGTGTGGCGTAGTGGTTATGCAATGGGTCTTGTATGCCGCTGGTCAGTGGTTCGAGACCCAATCTGGCTAGCCACCAAGGGTGACTATAAAATGTTAGATATACCTGAGAGTACATTTTATAGTCACCACCCAATGTATGCACTTGGCTGGGATTCTAACCTCTGTATGATCTGTGGGAGAAAACCCCTCAGTAATTTGAGTATCTAATTGTTTTAAGACAAAATTCTGTTATGATAAACTAATTGCATAAATTACCTGCTTAAATAAGTTCATTACTCCTATAAAACGGGACCAGTACACAAAACATTGTCGCCACTTCATATACGTTCTAACTGCTTCTGTCATGGCGGGTATGTACTAATAATTCATGTATTTCATCTCTTCCAGCCAACTTCAGGATGTCACATGAACAAATATCACGAGTCAAACAGGAGACAGTAAACCGTTGTTATATTTGTACTAAAATTAAAAACCCCCCAAAAAACTATACCCCTTTTTTCTCTCTATCCCCATCAACAATATCGCCCCCTTTACCTTGTTTGCTAACCAGGGGTGTGTGAGTGATCCCACATTTGCTTCATTATTTTTCATGTCAAATCCAGTCAAATTCTATGATTAGTCAAATCAATGTACGGGTACAAATGTACGCCTACAGGACAGGGCAGCACTTCAGGTACTGTTAAGTCTGGATTCACAGTGGAGAGTGGCCACTTAAATGGATATAATGTCATAATATGCCGAATGAGCAGGAATCGAAGAATCCAGGTTACCGGATTAGACCTGACATGAAACAGTACTCCTCGCAGATCTGATACAGCTGCGAGTTGGCTGGTTGGTCGGACTCGTCACAAGTGTTCAAGTTGTTGACATGTTGTCCTGGCCGAGGTAACAGCAGATCATTATAAATTATAGACGTACCTGGCCATTGTGAGGTGAACACGACAAATTCATTCACGATCAGCCTTGTCTTGTCGTAGTTTCGCTAACAATCAAACTTTAACCACGATGTCACAGTCAGCACAAATCAAACGTTCCCGGGGCAGCCATCTTTACAATTACCGCAATGAACTTTGTTATTTCAAAGCAGTAGTGTTTTCTTTGGCCAGTAGGTGTCACTTTTTGTCAGACTGGAAACGTCCCTGGTGCCTGCGAAGTTGATATAACTGATGGTGATGATGATGATGATGATGTAAAAGAGATTAAAACAGAGCCAGATGCGCTTTGATTTTAGATCCTTACCTTAACACGTGATAATTAACATTAAGCGGTAATTATACATAATTGTATAGCTAAGTAAGAGTTATTCAAATATATTCATTAAAAATTATCAAACTAAAAAATAAAAACAATGCCCAATTTAATTACATAAGCCAGAAATCTGATTGATCTAGTCTTATTGAGAAAATTGATACGGAGAGTCGGTGGCAAAAAATGTACCGCAATATATAAATTCTTAAATATTTGATTATTATAATTATGAAATAAATTAAACTACAGCTCTAGAAGGGAACTTCAAAGAATATTTACAAGTTTTGATTGCGTAGGCTTATGGTTTGTTAAAAAGGAGTGTAACGTAAAGTTAAAAGTAATATTGGTAATAAAAATGTACGTATAAAATAAGATTCATCTGAACAGTGAAGTTGATTTTTTTTAAATATCTGAGTAGACATATTTTTTTGTGTTTAAAGTTAATCAGGAACTTCGATAAAGAACAGGTATAACTGGCCCAGATGTCTCATATAATATGTATATATATCAGGGGCCGATTAAGGGTTTAAGAAAAGGCGGGGTCCAATTCAGGAGGACTAATGATAACACAAAACAGAGGTCGCGAAAATGGGGGGTAAAATAATTGGTCTGAAGCAAACAGCTAGAGAAAGGGGGACAGGCTTCGGACCTCCTAGACTCCCCCCCCCACCCCCCCACCCCCCCCGGGACCCGCTTCTGTATATCGATGTGGGGGTAGCAATCTGCCTCTGGTCTTTTATTTAAAGCTTCACATAGTTTGTAACCAAATGAAAGCAAGAGATGCTGTTATAAATCTGTAGGTTTAGTGTTTTAGGGTTATATCTGTTTAGCTGACAGAGATAACTAATAAAATGATAGTTCTGACTTTAGTATACACACGTATAGTCCCATGGTTTAAATTTCATTAAGAACGTGTCCCACCATATACTTTACTCGAAACACTGTTCCCTTTGGACATATAGCGCCATTTCGATCCTCTAACATAGGAGAGTCCAGGACCAGCGTATTAAGCGTCAGGGTGCATTGTCATCTAGCATCGAGGACTGCACTGAAACGCTCTATGAGGATGCAAATATTTTCGTCCTTTGTGATACGCCTAACGCCTCATCGCCTATACAAGTTGAATGTAACATGACATAAACCAGACCAACCGTCAGCGATATAACTTCTAACAACACCTGCCATGTGCGAGAAAAATTCCGTTTTAATTTAGCATATTGTTAAACCCACCTGCTTGTTTGCTGACTTTTTTACTGCATAAATACAAGCATGGCTCGTACGGGTCACTGGACAGTATAGCCAATTTGTTATGTAATTTCATTATCATAAAGGCCGTTTCTCAGTTTGGGGTGTGCTTAACATGTATTCCTTTGTGTCAATTCATCATTCGCAGCTTAATGTTAAGATACCAATGCAACAGGATGGATGACCATTGTAGTACATCCCCCGTATGGCTCGTAATACCACTCAAGATAGGCTTACCAGCCCAATATAAATGCATACGGAGTCCTGTATTCATGGCTGCATTGGATATGACTCGCGCGCGCGCGCACACACACACACACACATATCGGAAAAGAGCCCGAGTAACAAGGCGCCATTAGACATAACGTCTATTTAAATTAGCCACACATTTAGGTATCGTCCTTTGCTGTCGCCTGCAAGGACGAGAAGGGATGTGTTTTTGTATAACCTTACAAAACGCATGTTACACAAATATAGAAACATTCACAAACACTCTTTCTATCCAAATCATAAATAATTAAGGCTGAAAAAAAAAAACAAGAACTATTATACTTATCATTTTTTTTCCAAACACATGTAGTATACACATGCAAGATATTAAATAGGTGTATATACATATTTACATATATCACGTGCAAAATAACCTGAATACAATAAGGCTAAATACATTTAACAAACCGTCTATTTTCTCTGTTTTCTGTGTTAAACTTACAGGATTTAGCTAGACATGGATATTACATAACTTTATATTAAAAGTATATTCATATATAACATTTACATCTCACATGTATTATAACCCCGAAAGGATAAGGTTACAAGTTATCTAACAAACCTTTGAATTTACTTTCTTACTGTCCCTTTCATAATTCAAAAGATTACACAAATAAGACCAGACATAGGCTAAGACGTAGCTTGGTGCTATAATAGAAACCATTTTCTCTCTGCCAGTGGCTCTGGGCAAACACCATGTACACAGATTCTCTGAATTGTCTTAAGGACAGGATAGGCCACACCAAAAATAAAATGGCTGAACGGACCTTAGCGCAAACATAAAAAGCGACAGGGTTTCCTGTTTTTATTTACCGTTCCGGGTGAAATATGTGGAGTCAAGCAACTTGTCAGAATTAATAAAAAAATTTTGTTTCGATTCTTGAAAATTATACACAAGAACAACAGAAAATTTATTCCCTTTATCACGACTCCTCTTTAGTAGAGATCGATGCAACCAGTTTAAGGAGTACTTGGTGCACGTGCATATAAAATATGATCAGCAGATATATAAGAGCGGCAATTCCGAGGAAAAATTATCATTTTTTGTGGCTTTATGATTTCTGGGTACCTAAGACATGTTCGGCGCTTTCAGGAGTACTTATATAAAAGGTTCCGGGACCTATCCCTATTTTAGACGTGTCAGAAAAGGTCTCGGACATTTATTAAAGACGACAACACTCTCTTTTGGTACAGTTTCTACAGGCTTGGACTGTATCTTTTGCTTATATGCATTATGCAAAATTAATATTTACATGTCCCTATGTAGCCATGGTTATAAAAATTGATCTTGTCCAACATATAGGCATTTGGAGAGAAATCTAGGCTAACATCTTACACCAAAGAGCAATTCCCTGTTCTGTTCTATAATTTAAGATGGAAGGATGTAGCTGCACTCAGAAAAATACAAAGGGTCCACGAACTATAGTAACAGAAAACAAATACATTGAAATTCAACCCCTGCGTATCGTGTTCATGACTTTGGCTAATCTCCCCCGTTTTTAAAGGGACATAATCATGAGCTATTTGATGCCTATTCCTTCACACTTTCAGTTCACGCTTGCTTTTTACAAAAGTTTTTCAGCAAAACTATCCAAGCCCACGGTTTCAGTACCTTCCTATGAGCTGTTTAACACCTTGATATGGCTATGCGTGAGAGTAAACACAGTCCACGTGTCTAGCTCTCTTTACAATAACAAGGTCGCGTGACCGGAGGTCCGATTTTGATGCCAAAATCAGAGAAGTCCACACTACTTGTCCGTACATGAACCTTCATGTCCTCTGATACACATCTGCTGGACGAATATTACGGCCCATGGGCCAAACGAAATTCATTGTAATGTTACAATGTTACAAACCTGTCGCAACAGATTAGTACGATAGGTCAAGAGGCCTCAGCTAAAAAATGACACGTGTAGCTAAGTGTGAGCCCGTGTATCGGATCCCAGGTCGGAGTCACTACCACATGCGCTGTTTCAGCCAGCCGGAATATGAATTACATTTAACCAATTCAAGGCCAAGTCATTCGAACAGGGCATCTCCTGATTGACAGGTGTTGTAGCCCGGGCGAAGCACCGTAGTCCCACGTGCTGTTTATGTTGACGCCGGCGATCGCGCCCGGTCGAGTGTTTTTAACACTCTTGTACAGGAATAAGCAAATCGTTTCAGGGCAATATTTTGGCAGGTACCAATATATTTCAAAGAGGGGACCCTATCTTTCGTGTTATTTCAATATGTTTATACGTGAAGTCGACTCTCACAGAGATAAAAAATACAATTCAAAACCGCTCCGAACAATGATAAACCCACTTTGTTACTAAAACACGGTTTCTGATACTCTCGCCTCTGCTCACGTACGAGACATTTTCCATCAACAGGAGCATGCGCGTAAACTTGTCTGCAGTGTTCGGACCAAATGAGCAAGTATTATTCGAACCATATTCCCTGAACGAATTTCCAAGAGGAAGATAAGGTTTAATTTTCCCTTTTGTCATTTTTAGAAACATCCAAATATGCCCTACATAGTCATTGAAGCGGCAAGACCATTATGTGTCAGTCAACGATGACAGGTGGCGCAAGTTTCGAAGCCATGTCCTTTATACATGAAACTTAAACAAAGTAGCCAGTGATTCTCTGATCATAACCATACATTTTCAAGGTTAAAAATTACAAGCAAAAAGTGTGAAATCTGGGCGGCTGACTGGACCATAGGCTGCTTTCGTAATTATTGAATGTTATGGAATATAAAGTAGGTATTCCTACAATAATAAAACAACCATCAACGTGGTCAGGACGTTTAACACAGATGACCAGCAGGTGGCGCCACAGGCGGCGTGGTTTGGCCTCGGGTCTGCGCCTACAAAAATAAAATAAAATGATTAACAATAAACATGAGACAATGGGCCACCATCGACACCTTGTCCCTCTCCCTCCCTTTAACATTCATTCCATTTTGTTTTAGTTTTGATGGTCAGATATTATAATCTGTTTCCCTATTTTTTAGTTTTGATGGTCAGATATTATAATCTGCTTATTGTCATTGTATTGATGGTGTAGGTATGCTCCACAATCGTTGCCATTGTAATGCATTATTGGAAACCAGAATATTCATATAAAAGTATATATTTCTTCCGTAGAAACAATTCGAGTAAATAAATATTTTTATTTGATGCTGTCAAGTTGACTAAATTCGTAATTTGTTAATGTAAGCTTAGCGTTGTTGCTATGGCAACACCAATTTTTTATAAGCGGGTTATGATAACTGGCTATCATGGCCAACAGGAAAACCTGTTTAGAACTGGGTGTCTCGGGGAAGGTTTGATGTTATTGCCAAAGAATCATATCATTATCAGATGCCGTGTAGCTTCATAGTATATTTCCTACTGCCATGGTTACTCATTTTACAAACTAAATATACGCTAACTGGGCAGATCTAAAATATTAGATAAGTGAATCTTAGGGTCGAAGGATTTTACTAATTTATGGAAGCCTGACTTGATGAGATCATTAGTCATTAGGGCATTAAATATTCCCTTCAATTCGAGGTGTTGTCTCCTTCACCAAGTCCATTGATTAATCTTTGCACTCGAAATAAGAACCGTACTTTAAATTAACACACATCTATATTAAATCTGAGTATTTGTGTTATTGATTTCTGCTATCTAAAGATCAAATTTAAAACTGCAAAAATAAAATACAATTCATCTGTATAGCTGACTGGTGAAATAAAACTCACCTTTACCGCCTTGTTGTTGTTGGTTTCTTCTCGCCAAGGGGGCGTTTCCATGGTTATCAGCTGGTCCCTTATCTATAAACAAAATATATAAGATCATTAAAAAACTACTAACATTATCAAAACCACTGCTTTATTACACTAAAATTAAATAAACGAATAAGAACAAAAGCCCCTGAAATGAACTGTGGTGATGTCACTAGGCATAATAATAGATATACCAAGAAGTACCAGACTTATTTTAACCAGTAGAATACTAGTATTCTGTCTGTGCCTGGAGCGCTCTGTGCGTACAGGATGCTTCAGCAAAACGGTAGATCTATAAGTGACAAGATCGGGTAGATAAATAAAATCATCATCATGATGCTTAGCGAACAAAGATCAAGAATGCGGTGGTCCACGTCGACTGCAGGCACGCTCGTGACTGACAAGGCTGATGCGGGAACTATATGTCGGTTGCAGTTGCGGCAATTGAAGGCCTGGCAAGGGTTTAGTGCTGCAGCTGCACGGTTTACCCTCCTCTGCCGTTTTTCCTCGAGGGTGGCTTTACCGGTGTGTTCGAAGTAGGAAACAGCCCTGTTGATAGTGTGCCGCCAGGTGTCACGGTATCTGGGAAAAGTATAGACAACTAGCGGTGATCGATGTGACAGGCACTGAAGCAAATCTTCAGACAGTCCTTTAATGATTCTTTGGTGCCCCTTTGTTGCGGTGGCCAATGTAAAATTCACCGTACGTGATGATCATTGACAGGCGATGGTCTTCCATCCTGGAAACGTGAGCTGCCCAGCGCAGTTGTGACTTCATCAGCATGGATTCAATGCTGGAGAATCCTGAATGTTCGAGGAACCTGACGTTTGAAATACAGTCACTCCAGTCCATGACGGTGTGGAGGCAGCGGTGATGGAAATGCTCAAGAAGTCGCAGGTGGCTGCGAAAGGTGACCCACGACTCGAAACCATATAGAAGGATGTTAAGTACGACAGCCCTGTAGACGCTGATCATTTTGCTCTTTCTAAGGTGCATGTTGTTCCACACACGTTTATACAGTCTACTAAATGCACTGTTCACTGTTCGATCTGCTGTCGATTTCCTTGTCAACACGGGCGACAGACGAGATGGTGCACCCGAGGTATGTGAACCTCTGCACGTATTTGAGTTCTGTTTTGCAATTGGTGATATGGGGAGAGTGATATTTTTCCCGAGGGGCAGGTATTTTTCAGACTGAATTCTAGCTCGAAGACCTGGGCAGACCAAAGCAGGATGTGATGCGCTGCAAGGCTCTCTCTGTATGGGCAACAAGATAAGCATCGTCAGGGACGAGGAGGTCCCGAATCAGTTGCTCAGAGATCTTCGTGTGGAACTGTAGGCGTCTCATGTTGAACAGGTTACTGTGAAGGTGGTACCTGATGAAAACGCTGTCTTCATCGTCAAGGTCTTCTGTGGCATGCTTTAGCATCAACCTAAAGAAGATGGTGAAGAGAGTTGTTGCCAGGACGCAACCCTGCTTCACCCCATTGGTGATGGGGAATGGCTCTGACTGGCCGCTATTCAGTCGAACTTGACCACGCTGATAAATAATATAAAAGTCATCTATAACTACTGATGATAATAAAAACATTCCAGGCTGGAATGAAAACTTGTTTTATATTTAACCCCTCTCTCTCTCACTCTCACTCTCTTACACACACAAAAACACACACACATGTAAACATTCATGAACAACTAAACAAATACCAGCGTGTTGTCTATACCTCTTGTGAAGCAGATCACCGGCTGTCTTTCAGAACAAGAAGCGGTCCTCCACGATGTTTCCCCCGACTTACGGACAGCCACAGCGCAGTTTCTAGTCAGTCCCGGTTCGCCTTTTTCCCACAGACTAAACGTTAAATCTGCAAAAAATGAATTATTCTTAAAATGTACAAATTTAGTTGACAACATGTAATGTTAAAAATATATGAACCAAAATACTGAAGATGAATCAATTTCTATGTCATAACAACTATAACGGTAGAAGTTCATTCAGATTTTGGACTATCTTTACGAAGACAAATTGTTCAGGGGAAAATATCGGGCCCATCGGGGATTCGAACCCATGTCGGTGGCCCACAAGTCCGGCATACCAGCCGTTTAGCTAGAAAAGCATGCTTCACTAGCGAGACCGTTCGGTCCGCTTTTATGTCACCCCGTAACACACACCCTCTTGCCTAATTATCCAAGGAGTCACACTTTGGTGACTTATTCCCTGGCCACAAAGTTTACCGTCATCCCGGACGAGCCCCCATTTTGTTACGAAGACAAATTGTTCAGGGGAAAATATCGGGCCGATCCGGGATTCGAACCCATGTCGGTGGCGCACAAGTCCGGTGTACCAACCGCTTCGCTAGAAAAGCATGTTCATTAGCGAGACGGTTCGGTCCGCTTTTATGTCACCCCGTAACACTACGTATATCCTTCGATTTAATCCAAATCTAATAAAGTCTGGCCAAATCCCCTTCTGGATAAATGTAAATCTGATACTCAAACTATGGTAGTATAATGACAGAAATGGTCGTTTTTTAACTGAATGTACTATTAGTTTATTGGGTAATAATTACCTAACCTATATGCATCTATTAGATTTAAATACTAGATATTATATCTTAGCAATTTACACTTTCATGTCACCAGCTATATAATTGTTACATTGATATGTGCTTTGCGTAGATCGGGACGTTTGTAGTCTGTGTTTGGAACAAGGTCATTATCTAAAGAATAAAAAGTACTTTTTTATCATTTAAACTTCTAGTATATAAGATATTAAAGTGGAAACCCCGAAAATCAAGCATTTAAAGGACCATTTTAGACAATATGACAATACATACATATATATATATATATATATATATATATATATATATATTTATATATATATATATATATCCAAACTATAATGGTAATGTGTGATAAAAAAATCTGGGCAACAATAAATAGCGAAGCCGCGTTTTACTTGCAGAATTGCATCCTTGATGACAATTTGACAAATTTTAAAAGAAATTAGGAGAAAAGTGTACAAAAGTACATTAAAATAATTAAAGTAACCCATTGAGTTACAAATTATAAAGTGCCAAAACCATCACAATGTTTTTTATATAATTGCCACAGTTTGAGGAAAGCATGATAATGGCAATGGCGCCTGGTAATTCAAACATATTTTGAGAGTTACCTGTTGTCCAGTTCCATCTCTCCCTGGAGAGATCAATGAAGGCTTCTTCCTCATTTCCTGAAGACAGCCCTCGTAGGTTCAGCGGATCTTCAAGAAGACTCGGTGGCACTGCCAGTACTGCGCCATACCGTCGACAGAGGGCGTGGGCGTGTTCGAAGTTGTCAGCATCTGATACCAGCAAGTAACATGTGCCGTTGTCATGGAGACAGCGTCTTTTGGAATGACCGAGTGAAGAACAACTGGAACACACTGTAAAATGTAAAATGGATGAAAACGTTAT
The DNA here is from genome assembly GCA_026874595.1 of Sipunculus nudus. NCBI lineage: Eukaryota > Metazoa > Annelida > Sipuncula > Golfingiida > Sipunculidae > Sipunculus > Sipunculus nudus. Next base: position 4,091,411 of record CM049317.1, read on the forward strand.
ATTAGTTGTACACAAAAGGAAAAAAAAACTAGAAATCTGCAATCTAAGGAACGCAAACCTCCGCCATGTGTTTGCATTCACTTATTCGGCCAATTATCCCCGGATAATGCGTACGAAAGTGACTGTACATTTGTGATCATTCCTAGATGACATTCCTGGATCCGCATCATGTGCCTGGTCCACACCAAAATCTAACCGTGTCTGAATTCCCCATTCCCGAAATGACCTGAAAATTTCATAATATCGACTCCGTTCATGATTGCGTGAGTTATGCCATGAACACACACACACACAGACGAGCGGGGATGAATGCACACACCCCTGGCGGAGGCAGTATAAGTTATGTGAAATCAGAAAAATATGTAAACCTTTAAGTGTGTCATAAAGTGTATTAGAGGTGAACACCTATTTAACAACTCTCATGCTTGGATCTGAGGAAGTGGCAAATATAAATGTTTTACTGTTGAATGCATTATGAATTTAAATGAAGCTGACAGTTACCCGTCATGCACAGCGTGGAGGCAGGAGCGTTGCACTTCCAGAATTCAAACCGTGAATCTTTCAGATCGAAACGCCCGCATCTGTTCTCGTCAGGAGTGAAGTTCTCAGGGAGCTCTGTAATGGAAACGGTAAACGTTAAAGAGGAATATACATAGGGTTTTTTTTTTTTTTTTTTTTTTATGAAATTTGCGTGTAGTACTTATCTCAGTAGTTCGTGTTCAAAAGTTGTCTTGTGCATGTCTCTTGTTTTTTTTTCACACAACAGTCTCCAAATATCCTCAGTGATTAATAAAAATGTGTCAGGGTTGGATATGAAGTAAGAAATGAAGGATTTAATTTTATAGTGGATCGTCCCAATTAATGGAGCTGATCTTGATCAAGTTGGTAAACCCTCTGTGAATGTTCTGTTGAGAACGTTGTGAAAGTAAATGACACTGGGATTGTCTACGTATAAATGAACTCGTATGGCATACAGATAAAAATAAGTAACCGTTGCACAATATTTATGTGGAATATTAGTTGTGACATACGAACAGGCAGGTAAATATGCATAGAACAAATAAGAGACGCTAACAAAGCTCGTTCAGCAAACAATGGCCAGACATTATAAATTGTCCCACTTACTTGTCCCATCAAGTATGACGTGTAGATAAAGAGGGTCACGGAAACGGAATAATCATGTATGACGTGTAGACAAAGAGGGTCACGGAAACGGAATGATCATGTATGACGTGTAGATAAAGAGGGTCACGGAAACGGAATGATCATGTATGACGTGTAGATAAAGAGGGTCACGGAAACGGAATGATCATGTATGACGTGTAGATAAAGAGGGTCACGGAAACGGAATGATCATGTATGACGTGTAGATAAAGAGGGTCACGGAAACGGAATGATTATGTATGACGTGTAGATAAAGAGGGTCACGGATACGGAATGATCATGTATGACGTGTAGACAAAGAGGGTCACGGAAACGGAATGATCATGTATGACGTGTAGATAAAGAGGGTCACGGAAACGGAATTATCATGTAATTACTGCATGAAGGTGAAAGTGAAAAGTATAATCATGACCTAATTTAGTAATGTATAAACTTGGCCAGTATGATATGTGTAATATAATAAAAAGAGCTATTACAGGGACTATTAGAAAAGCAAAATAACAATATACTACAATAACAAGTGACCCATGGGTCATGACGCTCAGCCCACTGACATGTTGACAATAATTCCTTGCACAGGAAACTAATTAAGATAATATAGGTGGCATCATCATTATTAGCTTAAGTTCATCAAGACCCATTAGCACACCAAATTTGATGATAATACAACCAGCCTTTCCTGAGGAACCTGGCAATTTTTGTGTATTTTTCATTACTTCTGGGATGCTCAAACATACAGTGACCCAATTTCAGGTTTTGAGGGGAGAACTTTTGAGGAACTCTCAGGATGCCAAGTGAGAAGATTCTGGGTCCAGTGGTGATGATTTGTGCCCTACTTTGGTATCAAATTTTCAAATATTCTGGAATGTGCTTATAAGCCTCATTGCTCATAGAATATGGGTAACAGAGACCTTATTTCATATTTCCAAGGAGACTTTTCATGGACCTCCCTGGATTTTAAGTTACAAGATTCTAGGTCCAGTGGTTATAATTTTTACCCTGCTTATATATCAAATTTTCAATTATGCTAGGGGTGCTTATAAGCCCCATAGCTCAGAGAATATGGGTAAAAGAGACCTAATTTCAGGTTTCCAAGGACATTTTTTATTGACCTCCCTGCCCTGTTTAACAGATCTTTGAAGGTCTAAAAAAAAGAGAGAGAAAGTGAATAAAAATTGAAAAAAATCGAGGTGGCGCCACCAGTCTGCAAGAACTGATGAAAGACTCCATGATGAATATGCATGCAAAGAATCATGGCAATCAATGCACAATTTGTTGAGATACTGGAGCTTTTGTATCAAATTTTAAGTTATTCTTAGGGGTCTACTGAGCCCCATAGCTCATAGCATATGGGTAACAGAGACCTAATTTCAGGTTTCCACGGAGATATATTTATTGACCTCCCAGCATGACAAGATAGAAGATTCTAGGTCCAATGGTTACTTTTTGTGCCCTGTAAACAGATGACTGCATCTTTTAAAGTCTCAAAAATAGAGGGGAAAAATCATTAAAAAAAATCGGAAATACAGGTGGCGCCACCAGTCAGCAGGAATTGATGAAACACTTCATGATGTATATGCATGCAGAGGATCATGGCAATCAATGAACTATTTGTTGAGATACTAGAGCTTTTGTATCAACTTTTAAGTTGTACTTGGGGGGTACTTCAAAGCACTATAGCTCGAAGAATATGGGTAACAGAGACCTAATTCAAGGTTTCCAAGGAGACCTTTAATGGGCCTCTCTGCATGTCATGATAGAAAATTCTAGGTCCACTGGTTACATTATGTGCCCTGTTAACATATGACCGGATGTTTTAAGGTCTCAAAAATAGAGAAAAAAATTGTAAAACCATTCCATGATCAATATCAATGCAAAAAATCATGGTTATCAATGCATTAGTTGTTCAGATACTGGAGCTTTTGTTTCAAATTTTCCATTATTCTATAGGGGGGGGGGGGGTTACTTCGAAGCCCATAGCTCGAAGGATATGGGCAACAGAGACCTAATTTTAGGTTTCCAAGGAGACTTTTCATGGACCACCCTGCATATTAAGAGAAAAGATTCTAGGTCTTGTAGTTATGATTTGTGCCCTGTTAACAGATGACCGCACCTTTAAGGTCTCAGAAATAGAGAAAATAATCGTAAAAAAAGCATACAGGTAGCGCCACCAGTCTGCGGAAACTGATGAAACACTCTATGATCAATATCTATGCAAAGAATCATGGTGATCAATGCATTAGTTGTTCAGATACTTCAGCTTTTGTATCAAATTTTCCATGATTCCGGGGTGGGGGGTGGGGTACTTCGGAGCCCCATAGCTCAAAGAATATGGGTAACAGAGACCTAATTCAAGGTTTTTCAAAGAGAATTTATATGGACCTCCCTGGATGTCAAGTAAGAAGATTCCAGGTCCAGCGGTTACGAGTTGTTCCTTGTTAACGGACAGACGGCTGGATGGCCGGACGGCCAGACGGCCAGGCGGACGACGGACAAAGGATGATCGCTATAGCTCAGATGAATTCTGAGCTAAAAACAATAAAACATTTTAAATTTATCCTGGTGCCTGCACGTTATTTGCCATTAATCTTTTCAATATCATTGATACGAAAGCAAATGTTCCATATAAACATCCTGATGTATTGTTAGCTTCGTTTAATTACAAAATATGTTTGCTTAACTGAATGCAGCCCGTGGGAAATTAAAAAAAGACCACTTTTCCCATTCCCGACGAAACCTTGCTCGTGTCGAAGTTCTGATTAATGTTTTTTTTTGTTATATTTTTTATGATTTTATTACTTTGAATGTTGTTATAAGGAAAACAGTCTGTAATATGCGGCCTTCTTTTGCTTAAAGGGGCTTATTCCTATAACTGATGTATATTATTATATCCACGTTTTTATGACCGGGGGTGGGGGGGGGGGGGGGGGTGCAAATAAAGTCCATATATACACATTCATCAAGAATATCTGGTGGCAAGTAAAAAGAATCGAGTTTTGGGAAGGGCGTTCTTTTTTTCATCTTCAAGCAACTACCTTAATTTTTTCCCGTTTGTCAACATAGTGTGTTTACTAACAGCTTGTAGATATCTCATATATATTCGTCACAGAGGAGTTAAGAGGACCTTTATTAACAGGAATAACCTACAGTTCATTATTATGTATGCAGAAAAAAAACAGAAATCACATAAATTATGCAAAAAAGGTAATTGAATAGCTAGCTTCAAAGGGTCTATCAGATTTTATGGAAATTATTAACAATTGAGTTTCCCAGTACATGTCGTGACATAGGACATTTGTATTTACTGTGCCTCTCTTATCACGATCATATATATATATATATATATATATATATATATATATATATATATGATTTTTATTTCACGATGAAATAGTGTACAGGGATGGGACGTTCCTCCTTTGACCAGTTAAGGGCAGAATATCTGCATCATAGTGGTCACGTGTGTGACATCACTACATGCCAATTATATGTATTTTATTTATCACAGCAACTCATATACGGATATGTCAAACTTTTAAAATGGAGAAAGTAGACAGAGAATAGGAAATAAATCCTCAAACCAATAATGATAAATCCTTTGTTTGAATGTTTTATTGACCTAGACATATGGCTCAACTCAGCATTCAACCATCTCATGAATATTCATTTTCCTGACACTCGTGGGTCATTGTGAGGGCTTTCCCACAGAATGGGTGGGTCCTCGATTGTTTTGTAATTTGCCGTAATAATTCATACATTTGTGTTGCACTTATGGATATTTACTGTGATGTTATTTTTCCCTCAAAGAAAAGTTGTTTGATGTTGAAGGATCGTGATGTCTCATAGTGGTCACAAACTGTTATCACCCATTATTATTATTATACATCATGACTTCCTGCCAACGTCAAACACCAGCACTCAGCAGATTATAAAATAAGCAGGCAGTGTCAAATGCTCTCAACAATAGTCGCATGATTATTTTTCTGGGCAAGGAAAATTAAAGATAATATGTCATAAATCACAAATGTAAAGAACTAAGCGGAAGCGGAACCAATTTACCTGTTTGTTGTACGCATCAGTTCAAGTTTGGTTTCACATTGAAAGTCTAAATAAAAATGCGGGTTGCGCCCTTCAACTTTGGAATAAACTCCCACCAGCCAACAGAAATTCCACATAACAAGTGTCTTGGAAAAGATTCTTACATGTAAAGGCATTTGAACAATGACAGCCCTCTCAGCGACCAATATGGATCGGAGACTGCGCTTTTTAAGACTCAATTAAGATCAATTTTATTTTCATTTTAGAAACTGTATACAATTACCAAGAATTTAGCAAACATTTTCAATGCCCACGTGAAAGGATACTACAAAATTAATTGAATAATACGATTATCTGTATACTCACCATGTTTGCTCCCGTTTGGCCATGCTGGGTGTTTGTGAAGAATTCTTACCGTGGGTAACCACACCACTGTCAGACTTAAGTTGTGCATCAGTGTCTCCATCTGGCGGTGTTGATCGATAGTGGACAGACTGTCAAGGCCATGTTTTTTACAGTAGGACATCGCGTCATCTCCGGCCACATTATTTCGGCTCACCTTAGCGTCTTCTGATGCTGAAACAGAAGCCATAGTAACATAAGTATCGTGGGTAAGCTTCTTGTAAAAAACAAATGACCCATGGGTCATGAAACTCAGCTAAATTAAACAATATGTAATGTTAAATATTTACAGTGCTAATACACACACAAACACAAGTATTTCGCAAAATATAGGACACGGTGACCTACATTTTGGTATGAAAGAAGATTTACCAATGATATACCTGGATGTTACAAACAAAGTTTCAAGGGCAAGCGGTAACGATTTGTGCTTTGATGTCACCTTGCAAGCCTTAATTTCAAACGTTAACAATAATGGTAACATTTTTCATTTGTATCCGCAACAGTGCTGCAGAACTGGCTTGGCCGATTTTCTTAATTTTGTGCATGACACCAGTGTCATATGTGCAGTTGAGACACATGTAATGTTTTAGTTTTAAGGTTGAGTGCAAAATGTTCGTTTTGCCGCCCAGAAAACAAACAAAAGCCTAATTTTCTAAGTGCTAAAACACACAAAAACGCAGGTTACTCGCAAAATATAGGTCACCTACTATTTAGAATGCAAGGAAACTTACCTGTATGTCAAGGTAGAAGTTCCTATGTCAAACGGTTACGAGTTGTCCCTTCTTAACGGAAGGACAGAGACGAACGGACGACGGACAAAGGGTGATCGCTATAGCTCAGCTGACCATAGGTCCATAGGTCAGCTGAGCTAAAAAAAATTCCAACACAACAGTTTCAAGATATGTTACAGATTTATATTTGTCAGACTGTTCATTTTTATTATACAAAGCACTACCACAAAAATAAATTATCTTCAACCGATCTAATAACCTTCGTTTCAGATATGCACGTGTATAACCAGTGTATCACACACATTTACACATCCCCATTTAAAATAAATTCTAATTGTCTTTTAAAGAATCATGACTCGAAATTATTTCATTCATATTTATGAAAAGCTACCCGGACATTAACTTTCTGTACTTGGTAAGGTAGAGATTACATAAGACGTGTTAGTCACGTAAGCATGACGTTAAATAAATAAAATTACGACGTCATGGAAACAATTCGCCAAGCCAGCGAAAAGGGAAGGCCACCATTAAAGCATGTTGAACTGACACTGAAAATAGCTTCTTCCCTTTACAAATGTGTACCTGCCAAAATATTTTCCTGAAACCGTTTGCCATAGCCCGGGACACAACATGGCACTCATGAGAACCTCTGACTGACTTGGCCCAAAAATGTAATGCATATTCCTGTTGGTGAAATATCGCGTGTTGCGGGTCACAATAGGACCTTCGGTCACGCGGTCTTGTTCTGGTTAACAGACACATGTGGACTGTGTTTACCAACACGCAGAACAATAACAAGCTGTTATAAGTCGTATACGAGGTACTGAGACTGTGTGCAGGGAGGTTCCTAAAAGAACCCCGTGTTTAAGGTTTCATTTGAACCTTAAAAAGTTCCCCACTCAGTCCGCTGCGAAGCCCTTGTCGATTCTACTTGCTCGTTTTCTTAGAGTGTGGTTGGAACCCTGGGGGATGTTCTTGCAAAAACTGTTGGTTAGAATTCGTGTTAGAATTTGATTTGGAACGGGTCATATTTTGTACAGTGGAATACGGAAAAGGGAGCTACCTTTAGGGGCCATCTCCGGAAAATCGTTATAAGTTAATTCCAGTAAACAGACCAATATATGTTTTTTTTTAAACTTACAAAAAAACAGGTATAAGCCAACTGGCGTATGATTTTATATTTTTGCGTGTCTGAAAAATCTGCCAGTTTTTTTAATAATTCACGCTCAAAATCTACCCACAACATTTGAAAAACAAGCACGCATAGCTTCGTATACTCACATTTGGAAAACTTGCTGCAAACACTGACACGGTAAGCTGACGGTATACGGTATTGTAGCCATATTCACTTGGCTAAAAATGCTCTGGATCCACAATTCACGATTAATTACACGATGTCTCACGGCTGGTGTAGGGGCGAGTGAAACGGCTAGAGTATATTGAGGAAAAAGGGCGTTGACGGAGACGGCAGCGGATAATGTATGTTGTGTGTTAATGAAATAAACCACAACTGTAAAAAGACAACGTAAACCGGGAGGAATTATAGGTTAAGACCTCAGTTATGCGGGCACATCATATGAGGTATAACAAGACATATCAAGGACAAATACTTCTGGCTCACCACAGGATGGCCAAGAATGCTATTTATGTTGTAAATTAATCTGGGGGTTTTAACCTTCGAACTGAAAAGGCTTCATTCATGTCTCTTAAACTATATTCAGGCCATTCCGCTAAAAACAATTGTTTTCAGAATCGCATCTCATTTTTTGCTGTCTACTTTTTTTAACGAGCAACAAGTCTTCGAATGTTGTTATTATGATCTTGAATTCATCACCAGAATCGATTTGAAAGTATCTGGGATTGCTTAAATATAGAATTCGGTAATGATCTGCATCAAATAGGTATCAAAATCCCGTCCTCATTATAATGATGATCCACCACAGGCATCACAGACTACAGAGTCAATATCCAATTAGCAAGTACCCGCTGATTAATGTTACCGTTACCCTTATTGCCATCAGCCAGCACATCCCATCTTCTATTGTAAAAAGGATTTATGGCCAGTATAAAGGGAAATTTATTTACAGCAAATGTCCAGATACAGATACCAATAAGTCTAGTGGGGGATGGGAAAGCGATGCATGAATAAACTTGATATAATTGAGACATTTCCTGTAAGGCTGTAGTGAATCCCCCCCCCCCTCCACCGGATCCTCCGTTTTATCTAGTGAGTGTGTGGAGGTCGAGGTGATCTTTTCATTCGCCGCAAACATCTTTTTTTAGATTTTTTTTCGGTAGGGTTAACCCCCTCCATATTTAATGCTGATTTATCTAATTCTTAATCGAAGTATTTCCATCTGCAGAGTTCCATTTCGGCTTGGGGCTACGTGACAGGGGGGAAGCACTATCTTCCTGACATTTAATTTAATATCCTAGTGTCACCCAGGCCCGGAGTCTCAGGCGCCTGTATGTCCTTGGAGTGTAATCATCCACATTGCTGGGTCACAACCCCGAGGAACCTCCCAGGGACGCACTCGTTTGTGATAATACACGGCTGTGGGGTAAAGCCTTCCCATTAACCTTCAGAGCGCTCACCCGGGGTGGGCGCCGACCGTGAAAATCCCACCGCTCCTCGGCTGAAAAAGTCATGTACTCTACCCCTGAGCCACAGAAATCGGTTGAACCACAGAAGTCGGTGCCTTAAATTTCTTAAGGGTTTAAAAAGATCGCCCCTGTGATAGCAACTGTTTCTGAGAGAAAATTTAATTGTGTAGCCGCTGTTATAGTTTTCTTAGGTAAATTTATATAATTAAATTATCTGATTAACACTCTCTAAAATATTGTATTAACATGTATTTGTTGAAGTGAGTTTATTCATTTCACGTGTAATGTCAAGACTATTACTTAATTGATGTTAAGAAATTTCTGAAGATTTGAGTAATTTCTTTTAAAGACAGTTGCAACATGACCTCGTGCATAATTGCCTCATGCTCTTATAAGCTCATAACATATTTTGTTAGCATGAATATTTACTCACCTAGAACGGGCAACGTGCAGGATGATATCAGTAAAACAACTCCAATGGTCCCCAGTATTCTCTCAATCATCATCCACGAAAAACACAGACTGAAAAAAACAAGGGTGTCTGCAGTAAAGCTGAGTCAGGAATTATATGATCTTTGCCAGATAGCAGTTTATGATATGCAGAGTTAACTAGTTAACTTTTTTACTGACAGCCTTATTATTACAAAGCGTAGGTAAACATAGATGATATGCTCAAGCTGTGTACACAATACACACTGGATAACAATAGAGGATTATACACAGTTCAATTACCGTGCTCCAAACTGCTATATTGGTGATGAGATAAGACCCCCCCCCCCCCCCCCCCCCCCAATGGAAAGAGAGGATTATAGGGAATGATGGGTTTATTTCTATATCCATATTTGGGTAAATTTGTTTTCCCAAACTGCCGATTTCATTTTTTTAAAAGCTGAAATGTGGGCAACATATTAGTCCTAGACATATTTGTACCTGATATTTATTTAGGGTTCCTCACTCCAAATATTGCTACTAAGATGCTGGCATGGGGGGGGGGGGGGGGGGGGCTCGCTTCTGACGACAGGTTGGTGATTGCATATAGATGTATTTAGTTAAGGGCTTGCTTTCGCCTCTCTCTTTGATCTCTTCGTATTAGCACAGAGACTGTCAAAAACTTGTTTACACACATCCTTCATTACCGGTCCATTACTTATTTGTTTCTATATATCTCCAACCTCCTGTCTTCCTGGTGTTCGGTATTAATTTTCTCGAAAGCTTATGTACCAGTTCTTTAAAATGTTTATGATTCAGTAGACGACAACTCATAATATGGAATAAAAATGACCATTCAATATGGCATTTAAATTAGGTTTTAAGTGGGAATTTTATTTGATTTCGGACACTAGTGACATACCAGCCAACGCATGGACGGTGGTAATTAGGTTCTAGAGACAATTTGATACATTTTGTTCTAAAAACTGACACGGCCCCAGTGCAATGCTTTTGTTGGAGAACGAGCTGCTGGCTGGCTGCAGGCTACAAAATTTGCCGTAATGTCCAGGGTCGTAGGCTGACCTCTGAGTGGTAGGAAGACTCCTATATGGGTATACAGGGGAGTTTCATTTTCAAAAAAGTGCAAAGACATGCATTTCACTCAAGATTAAAAAAAAACGAAACAACCAAATTCATTTTCATATCTCCCACCCCCACCCCCTGAAATATCCAATTATTCACAAAATGTTTGAGTAATTGCTTCAGAATTGCAGAATCGATAGGATAAATCCATGTATGCATGGTATGAAAACTAGATCAAATTAAAAGTGTGCATTTGCAAGATAATATGGTAAAATGAGGTGATAATCATGGTAATGAATTAACTGTCGTTATATAATAGGGAAAAATACAGTCTAAAGTCAGGGAACAGTTTAAATATTCATTGAGTTTATAGATTCCCGACTAAACACCTGATTCAGTCCATAACTTCTACAAATTACCCAATTACAGACTTAATTCGCCACAGATACTTCGAAAATATATTGAAAAGCTCCATGCCAAAGAAGGACAAATTAACATCAGTGGTTTTAATATTAGACAGTCTTAAAATGTTACAATATTTTTTACAGTGACCTAGTTTTAGGTTTGTGAGAACGTCTGTACACCGTCCTGTATGCATGTAGAATTTCAAATCGATTCACCCAAGTATGTCAAGAGATGTTCGATATACTTAATTTGTTGTCCATTCGGCTGAACTAATAAAACAATATGCAAGACCATCCTTTTATTTGACAACCAAAATCAATGGAAACGTTTCATAGGATCAATTATAATTTTCTATCTGATATATATGTTTTACTTTTATTTGGCTTCATTAGTCTTACGAATGGAATCAGGCTGGGTTTTGACCCTTGACATGTATGCTCCCTTAGCTCTATTGATAAAATGATCCCTCTTTTTAGGAGTTAGGAGATTAAGCATTCCTTCTTTTTGGGGAGTAAGAAGATTATCCATTCCCTCTTTTTGGGGAGTTAGGAGATTAAGCATCCCCGCTTTTGGAGGAGTCGGAGGATAAACCATTCCCACCTTTTAGGGAGTTACGAGATTAACCATTCCCCCTTTTTTGGGATTTACTAGATTATCCATTCCCTCTTTTTCGGGAGTTAGGAGGTTAAGCATTCCCGCTTTTGGGGGAGTTAGAGGATAAACCATTTCCACCTTTTACGGAGTTACGAGAATTATCATTCCATCTTTTTGGGGAGTTAGGAGTTTAAGTATTCTCGCTTTTTGGGAGTTAGGAAATTAAGCATTCCTTTTTTGGGGGGAGTTAGAAGATTTACCATTCCCTCTTTTATTGGAGTAAGAGGATTTAGCATTCCCCTTTTTTGGGGAGTTAGAAGATTTTCCATTCCCGCTTTTTGGGAGTTAGAGGATAAACCATTCCCACCTTTAAGAGAGTTAGGCGATTATCCATTTCCTCTTTTTGGGGAGTTAAGAGATTTACCATTCCCTCTTGTTCTCCTCTCAGACGGCAATAACCATCCAGTTGTTGACTAACAAGAAGCAAGGCAGTGAAGGGGTTGTTAAAGTCTTGTTTCAGAAGTAAAAGTAAACAAGCATTTTGCAATTTGCAATCCTCATCCGTTATACTGCTTAAGAAAAGAGGCAGCTATAAATAATGTTTTCATACAGAAGCAATCTCTTCCTGCAAGGCCTTGAAACAGGACAGTGCACACGAATCTCTGCATAACCGTGCTATAATATTGATTTTTTTGTACGTCTAGCGGAACTCAGATGCTTGGGGGGGGGGGGGGGACCATCCGACCCCCCCCCCCCCACGGCCTGTTGTCATAATAAATCAACGGGGCGAGAACATCGAGGGGACGGCATACATGACCTGTTATTTAATATTAACAAGGCAAACGGGCCTTAGCTTCCGCAATAAGCAGGTGGCCGTAAATTACAGTTACTCTATTCGACAAAAACGCACGGAGAACAATAACATATTGTGTAAATGTATTCACTTATCAACGTGGTACTCGGGTAACAATATAAGTCATCTACAACCATACGTGTGTTTGACTTGGCTTGGTACGATTTTTGCTGTTGTTCAGCATATACTAGTAAATAATCGGAGAAAAACGCTCATGTTTATGGCCACAGTTGGTGCTATATGCTTGATTGTTGTTTATTATTCATTGTCATTTATGTTAAGCAGCAATGAAATGATAAATGAAACTAAGTAAAATACAATTAACATGATAATAATTATTAACACTCTTTAATACATGACTCCAAGTAAGCTATACTCGGTCTCCCATAAATTTGTATAAATGTCTGCATGAAGGTTATCTAGTGTATAATCAGGTTCTAAGTAATATTTGTTCATAAAACGTGATATTAACCACTTTATTATAATAACATTTATTTTTTAGTTCATTGTCCTTAAGAATCCGATCGTGCAAGTCTGAATATAAATTTCAAGCCTGCGACCGAGCAAAAACCTTCATTTTATCATCCGCATAGACACACACATGTATAACGTACATAAACTCAAAGGAATTCATGGATTTTTATGTACAAACACTGCATAATACCTGTGATATGTAGACATGTATTCTTTTATAATATGAATACAGTTTATTTGCATTCAAAGATATTTCTGTGCATGGAATGAAAAAGGCGAATATAATTAATCACAAAAAGAGTAGAGGCACACACACACACACACACATATATGGCATAACGTAAAATAGTTTAAACAACAGGCAACTTGGCTAACAAACTCCTACATGCAGTTTAGAAAAAGTAGGTATGATTTATGAGATCTGCGATATCTAAAGCAAACAAAATATACCAGGGTCATTATCATTTCCCAGTATCCCTATATTATCAGTCAGATTGCATCACCAGGGGCGGATTTAGAGGGGTCACAGGAGGTGCACCTTCTATCTTTGTCAAACAAACAATCCAGCAATAGAAGGTTATTACTGTGTAATTATTGAAAAGCAGCGCTGCCTATATATATATATATATATATATGAGATATTTTTTTTTCAAGTGGAGAAATTATATCTGTCTGTCGTCTGCTTTCTCTTTGTTAACGTGATTGACAAATCTCTTACTGCGTAATAAAACTTCCCACTTTTCTTTTTCACGGTGATAAAAGTCAACAATTCTGCTTGCACTGTGATATATGCTTCTTAAAATCTGTGACCTAATTATGATGATCAAAAAGGGGAACAACTCTATAAGGAGGGGCATATAGTGATTGGCTTAAAAAACCTACTGAATGATATAGAACAATGACTGGTTCACCAATATATAGAAATATGAAGAATTCAAAGCTGTGTGCTTTAATTTGGATATTAACAAAATATAATGAACATTAACCTTAGTTAAAGGGTTAATAAGTTACCTAATCTGAGTTGTTAATAATGACATTTCATATGTTTCTCATGCAATGCCTTACCAGTGGCAAACTTGTGAGTAGGGTTTTCAATATAAGGACTGAGAGCTGTCAAATCAAGATAATGAAATTAATTTAAAGGCTGGCCAAGCATAGAGTAGTGCTTATACTTTGATATCGGTCTGCACAAGAGCAGCTCACTGACTGAGGAGCTGTTAGTAAAGCCCTTGACCATTCTTTTCCCAGAGCCAGCCCAGATTGTGCTGAAAGTCACAGACCCGCGCCCAGGAATCAAGGTCAATGATACACCTGAGTGTGCTCGCATACACAGTGTGGCTGGTAGCCTGCCTGGAATGCACGCGAATATAATAAGGTCTCTGAACATTAAAAAACGTAACAAGCTTGTTAAATATATTCTTAAGTTTTACTATGATCTTAACAGTTATCATAGACCTCATACTATAACATTTCTGTTATAACCTATCTACACTTGAGAATGTGTGACCAAGTTAAATACAGCCACAGGATCTTCAATTGCAGAAATAAACCCAGTGGTGACCCTAACTAATTAGTTCTGGGCCGATGTTGTCGCCGGGGCAAAGGTGTGAAAACTACAGCTAGGCCCGCAACGCACGGCCACTTGTACCCCTAGCAAGCGACTGACCAGTTTATCTGAGAGCACTTATCAACCACATCTCGTTTGTACTCAAGTAAGCAAGTTCGTCGGCTTGGGACAGAATTTCAGGCCAAATAAATGAGCAGTTTACTCGCATCAGCATTGGTCAGGTTTAATACATTAAACGCTTGTGCTCGAGCAGCCTTGATATGTCCGAGTCTTTAATTATGTTGATAGAAAAGAAACACCGTGTTCCTCAACTAAACTGGCATTAAGTTAATCATTAACTGGTGTACTTACCTGCCGCTAGACCCTTGTCCGTATTTCCGAATGTTCATTTTTACGAACTAAAAGCTTGTCTTTCGGGAAAACGGCGCTCTACTGTATTTAGTTTTCTAGAACAAAGAAGAGGCCTTTTCTCCGGCATCTCAGCATCAAAATTAAGAGCTTTGACGGTGACATTTTTTTTTCAGAGCAGTTAATCTTTGTCGATATAGGATTTAATGCTGCCCATCTAGATATAAATTTTTACTTATTACAATCCCCTGAACCTTTGATAAAAACAGGCCAGGAAATGCTGATCCTATCACAGACAGGCTGTTCATCTCGATTATATCCTTGTGTTCATAACGTGTGTGTGTGGGGGGGGGCATCTAAATAGTTCAAACATCTTCCACAAGGACCTTTGATTGCCAGCCAGACTAACCGGTTTTGCAAAGGGTGTTATCTAATTGGTGATCTTTCTAAATCCCCACATAAACAACCAACCACAGGTCACGTGATAACGAGGTTTGTCAACATTGGTTCATGGACCATGTTATAAACAGCTTGTAGATGAAAAAGATTATACAACAATGACAGAGGCGTTATAAAAAAATTCCAACAGGAACTATCTGTAGTTCAGTCACTTACGTACATAGAGAAAGTCAGAAATTAGACACAATCTAAAGGGTCTTGGTACATAGCAGGTTTTAAAATAAGGAGTTGTAAAATAGGAGATCGAATGTACAAGCTTTAGGAAGTACAAATGTATTAATCACACCAAAAGAAATTTTTCACCTCTAATTATCAGTGTTGTCTAATCATTTCACTATAAAATTAGCATAATAAGATAAACTGAGCCGAATGCGACTAGCCTTGGAGGCATGGACACTCAGTGTATGCTAGGTCACTTGGGATAACAAGATGGTGGTCATGAGGGGTGTCTCGGCCCTACTTTCGGGTTTCCAGAACCAAGACTTGTCCTTTAAACAAAACACTTTTTACGAAACGTAAAATGGTAACCAAAACTGCCTCCAAAATTCAAAGACTTATTACTTGAAAGTTAGCCTAAACTTCCCAAAATTCATCATTCGTCAAAATCCTTTCACATTTTATTGAGTAACTTTACAATCAATAAACCAAGCACCAAGGACAAGGATATATTACTTTCACAAGAAAAATAACAATACAATGTTCCACATTTACGGATTTTGCACATTTCCAGCTTTACAGGTACAGGCCTACAGTTATGAAGTATACACACAAAGGCAGTTTTACAGATACAGGCTTACAGTTATGAAGTATAACACAGAGGCAGCTTTACAGGTACAGACTTACGGTTATGAGGTATACACACACAGATAGCTTTACAGGTACAGGCTTACATTTATGAAGTTTACACACACAGACAGCTTTACAGGTACAGGCTTACAGTTATGAAGTATACACACAGGCAGCTTTACAGGTACAGGCTTACCGTTATGAAGTATACACACAGGCAGCTTTACAGGTACAGGCTTACAGTTATGAGGTATACACACAGGCAGCTTTACAGGTACAGGCTTACCGTTATGAGGTATACACACAGGCGGCTTTACAGGCACAGGCTTACAGTTATGAAGTATACACACGAGCAGCTTTACAGGTACAGGCTTACAGTTATGAGGTATACAAACAGGCGGCTTTACAGGCACAGGCATACCGTTATGAAGTATACACACAGGCAGCTTTACAGGCACAGGCTTACAGTTATGAAGTATACACACAGGCAGCTTTACAGGTACAGGCTTACCGTTATGAGGTATACACACAGGCGGCTTTACAGGCACAGGCTTACCGTTATGAAGTATACACACAGGCAGCTTTACAGGCACAGGCTTACAGTTATGAAGTTTATACACACAGGCAGCTTTACAGGTACAGGCCTACCGTGCATAGAAGTCAGCAATACCATCAGATTTCCTCACCAGTTTTTCTTATTATCTCGACAGCTTATACGTCCCTATATAGCTATACACTATTTTTAAATTATTGCCTGACATGCCATCACGGGTGACCCTTATGCCTTACTGTCCTCTGTACAGTTAAAACAACAGAATGCCTGCACATCCGCCCCCCATACAGTGATAAGATCCTGAACATCGCTGTGTAATGTACGACCAGCACAGTTCAAGGCTGAGAGGGGGCCTATATATCACTCTCACCAGAGCAAACATTACATGCCCGGTGTATACTCAAACACTTAAAATTTAAACACCACCCGGTTGTACGTAACCATGGAAATCGGTATACTTACTACAAAAATACTTGTTTATAAAAATAAATTAACCAATAAAAATGATTTTATGACTTTTCGAAGGTAATAAAACTGACTGAAGTCGCGAGAGATGGTGCAATGAAAAGTTACATGTAATTATACCTGTGCAATACGCCTTTACAGCCACTCTGGCTCTCTTCTAATTAAACACCTTGTATAATAACGCTTCCACTCTGTTCCGCTTCATCGATCTACTATGACATTAAGACTATTTAATCGTATCCGTGATGTATAAAGAAATGGAACATTCACTTGACTTTCATAATGAGTGTCTGCAGGTATTGTGCAGAATATGTGCTAAACGTGCACAAACTAAAGCTGAAGAAAGAAAAAGGTTAAGCCTTACTACTGTGAGGATCATATTGACAGAATAAAATATGCATTTGGAATTGATGTTCTGCTTGATGTCACAAGCATTCACCCAAGAAGATTTTGCAAATCATGTTACAACAAAACTTTTAATATGCAAAGGAGCTCTGGTAATCAACCTGAATTATTACTCCTAGCACATGACAGGGCAGCTGTAGTTAAATCAGCTTGGTCAGAACATAAGAGAAAGAGTGTTATTAGTAAACCAACAGAAAGGATGCACAATTATCACAGAGAAACATAAATTTGGTGCGCCAGTGAAATACCCCGGGGACCTTCAATATGATCACTTGGGGCATGCATATTTCCATGTGATAAGAGGACACAAGATGTATTTTCAGTGGAACACCCAGAAATCTACAACCTGTCAGAATCATAGAAAATATACTATACGTGTCAAGTATGCACCAGACGAAGGGCAATGGAGAGACCCGAGAACGTTAAAACACCATGTGGTCATTATTACTGTGCTGAGTGCCTGAGTAAATGTTTTGTTTCTTCGAGGTCAAATAAAATCCATTGCCCTTCGTGTGGAGACCCATGGATTATGACACAGTTGAATATGCCGATAGACGGTTTCAAGAACAGATGTTATCACTTCTGGTCTGGTTTACTAGATGCAACAAAGTTTCTGAATTCGGACCTTTCAACAAACATGAATGTGATAGCAATGTAATTTTGAATTCATCAGAAGAGGTGACTGATGGCTGTACATCTACTGGGATATCAACTTCAGTCAACATGGATACCAGTGATGTAAATTAAGCTGAATCAGAAAATAAAGCTGGGCCTCAGACTCCCAAAAAACAAATAACATATGTGGTAACCCCAACACGCCGCAGCAGTAAACCTATATCAATACCTCGCCGTTTGCCTCAAACAAAGCAGGAAGAAGGGATTACTCTCAAACAGAGCATATCACTTGGCAGCAAACGAAAACTTTCAAGAACATCACTATACCTTCATCATAAAAATGAAAATTGGAAAATGCCAGGGACAAGGGGATTATAGCATGTAAACAAAGGCGGGGCCAGCCAGTCCATCTTCAGTACTTGGTGAAGCCTCGGAAAACATCAACAAGTGTCAATAAACAGCTACAAAAAACAAGAGCTCGTGTAGTTGATGGGACAAGGGCATTCCTAGCTGGTAAGGATGAAGCATCTCAACATTTACAACAAGCCGCAGAATTAAAGTTATTAAGTCGAGCAACAAGAGAAACCGTTTGCCAGAAAGCAGGTGTGGTACACAGAGCCAAAATCAATAAATACAATAGTTTAGCCATCAAAACACCCTTAGGACAGACATGGGGCAAGTCAAGGGTTAAAAACGGTTCTTCAGGGCTATTGGCGTACGTTTTGAAAGCGAGAAGTCAGAACGAGCGGCAAGGGAAGAAGTAATTAGTGCCAGTTTGATATCTGAGCTGATACCATTTTTATTTAAGGACTCATCTCAGCCTAGTGTCATCATATAACGTGTAGCCCCAATTATATTTATAAAGGATTTACCATCCTATATCCTGAGGCTGCTAATTAAATACGAAGAACATGGAAAGTTGACATGGAAAGGAGTTATACCAGACGATAAAATTTGGCCGAAGATTGGAGGAGATCATGGAGGAGGAGTATGAAGTTTACTGTACAAATTCTAAACCTAGATGAGCCTAATTCTAAACTTCACACCATCGCATTTTGTCTTTTTGAGACAAAAGATTATTATGAAAACCTTTTGCGGGCATTGCGGAGAGTAGATAATGATCTGAGGGGACTTTCAAGCACCACATGGAAAAACAAATCCATCAGGCTTTTTCTCCATGGGAATCACTTTTCTGACCAGTGTTGTTGGTTTATCTGGTCATCAAGTGGCTTATATATCCATGCCTTTGGTGCTCGGCCAAGAAAGATGAAATTCAGATGCCTCTAAAAGAGCGCTGACTGTCAACTCCTCGCACACTGGAAATGATTAAGTATGACCACATCAATTTCCTAACCGCAGGCCAAGGTAAAAAAGCAAAAGCCCGGGATTTCCATAATGTCATAAACAAAACACTTATCGAAATCCAGTAGACCACATCTGCCCTCCATATCTGCATATTCTGTTGGGCATTGTAAAACGACACCATGGCATGTTAATTGACTTTGTCATGAAATTGATATTAAGATCGCAAGTGAAACATCTGAGAACACAGATGAATGGGACAGTCTATCTGCTACATTCATTAAAAACGTAAAAAGTAAACAGTGCATTGAAAGAAAGATTGATACAACCAAACTCAGACTTGAGCATCTTGAAGATGATGAGTCTATATCTCTCTCTTCAATGCAAACACAGAAAGCACAGTTCAATGCCAAAATGACTGCCTTTGAAAAGGAACTGGCAGTGGTGATGCAGATGATCAACCTCGTAAAGAGAAATGGCCCTTTGACAGCCCATCTTGACCGTCTCTTAACAAAGCATGGAATAAAGGTCCAAGCATACCATGGTTTTAGTTTAATTGGAAATCATTGTCACAAATGGACAGGCAAATGTCTCTTCAGTGATGTATGTGATGTAATTGTGCAGAGAACAAAGTCGCTCACACATGACACATCAACTGTGAACAAGGCATTCTATATCGCTGAACAATTCAGAAAACTTAACAAGAAGTTTGCCTCTGTCCATGAAATGATATCCCATGGAAACAGAATTGATAAAGAACTACTTGACAGCATCGGCAACAAAATAAACAACTTCCTTTCTTACTATAGACGCACATTCCCCGAAACATCAGTATTACTGAAACACCATATTTTAGAGGACCATGTGCTAGAATGGGTAGAACGTTGGGGTGTAGGCATGGCTATGCATGGCGAACAAGGTACTGAAGGCTTTACCATACGTTAAATTAGATTGCTAAGAAGACCGCCTCAATCAAGGTTCCAACGAAACGTATTCTTGCAACAATGAAAGACCATCTAACATTAATATCTCCTGATGTTCATGAACACATTCCACAAATTAAAAGAAGGTGAAGAAAGATGTGAATGAGCGACTTATGCAGAGACTGTACATTTTAAATTGCCTGTGCATGTAGTTACACAAAAAGGATGGCTTTTTTCCCCACAAATAAAATTATATATAATTTTACTTGTCTCAACTATCTCTGCAAAACAGGAAAATTTATATTTTGTGAGCGTTAATGATTCACCAGATCAGTGTTGTTGTCATAAACAAACTGATTACATCATACGCATATATGTTTTTAAACTTTCGGATGAAATAATTGGGGCATCTTTGACTGTATGATCTTTTTCTAAATATTGTTTTCTAGACAAAGCGTTTCCTATGTTTTAATATAAGGCCAAAACAGACTAGCGCTGGTTACAAAGCGGAAATTTGCTCCTCTGTATTTAACTTTTGACAAATCCCTGACATGGGGTAGCACGTGGGCGGCCATGAGGCGTGTTTCTTCAATAGCTCCCAGACGTTTTGCGACTTGCCAAGTGCATGCTGCACGCGGATCTCTGGTGAATATGCATTTTGTCTGTTGAATACATTTGAAAATTTAGTCAAATACATTAAATTAAATTAAAATAAGATACATTAAATGTGTACTTCTATATTTATGTTAATATACCATTTATAATAAATACATATATAAACATGCGTGTTTATATATAATACCTGAAATATATGAATATTACATTATATGTTCACATAAATAATATTGTTAAATATATCAAATCATAAATATTGTTCACCAAGTAATACCTTGAATATTCAATGAAATGTACGCTCACTAGGAATATATTTCTGAGATAAAAATATAAAATACCAGACAGAATTTCTATATTCAACAACGAATTATAACAAATTTTGCCGCTTGTCGCATACGCTAGTGTGTTTTGAATCAGCTTTCCCACTCAAGTACTGTGTGCACCAGTGTGTTTTCGGCCTTTTTAAGTGATACATTTTGAGATTCCAAAATTAGAGATAAATGGTCTGTGAGTTGACCTTTTTGACAGGTCTTTTTTGTATACCCCAAATCAAGCTTTCCAATGTAGATCAAAAGAAATCTTTATGAAAGTATAACTGTAAGACAGTTAAAATAAAATGTTTGTTTAGAGATTTTTTTTTATTCCCATATATCATGTACAATATAACATTTTACAAAGGGAAATAGTGCATTCAATGTATTAATGCAGAAAATTCACTTAAAACTGCTGGGTATTCTTAGTAATTTTTAAATTAAAATATATTTATTGAAGTGAAACTGTTATTTTTTTAAATATGTGGAATAGGTACATCGATAACAAATCGCCAGTAGCTTTCCTGTTAGGTTTTGGCATGGAATTAGTTTTATATTGAATGTTTTATCTGATGATTTTATGCAAGTTTATTATATTGTGTTCACAAGCAAAGGCCTTTGCATGAATGCTATGTAGCATCTGTATAAACATAAACTTTATCCTATAAACTTGTAATTTTATACATTTATTATCATAATGTTTCATTACCATGTCATAGCATTCAGTGTTATATAGCTACTGTGGTTGTTCTGTAATTGATAGATAAGTACAGGGTACTTTGGGATACTTAGCGCCGCGAGCAGAACGTGTGCACTCACTTGACCCCCTGCTGGGCAGCCTTGCGGGCCAGTCCCAGTGATAAGTGCCAGCTGTGGCTGAGCGGGGCTCTATTCTATTAAACATAACAGCATGCGGACACACCCTGCAGTGGTGTTTACGGATTTGTCATGCTACGTCTGCATGTGTAATTTAAATCTCCCCAAATATCATAACTTAAAGCTGTTCAAATAATTATGGAGTCATGTATAATAAATGCTGATAAAATCAGTCCGCACTTGGTATGCACTCACAATGGAATAATGGATTGCCACAGATTATCCCGCTGTTTCATCCAATCTGATCACATTGGTTTATATAATGCAGGGATGGCAAATCATGGCAAACCACAGTCGACCGGCAACGTGACTAATAAGTTCTTGTTCAAGGCCCGCACGTTCTTGCACACGACCCAAAAACGTTCTTACACTTGGCCCGCACAAGTTCTTGCACATACCAGCACAAGTCCTTGCACATAGCCCGTACAAGTCCTTGCACACGGCCCCACACATCCTTGCACACGGCCTACACACGTTCTTGCACGTTTATGTCAATCTGTGCAGAATTTCTAGTAATTTTACACCCGCCATCAATTTGATGAAAGGGTTCCTGCTTTAAGTATAACAAGTAGCGCCATGGATACAATCGTAATCCGCCCCTGTAGGAGGTTCTGCAAGAATTATACCGGGCCTATACTGCGACAGAGTACACGTTGACGGCCACATTTGTTCTAATTTACACAGGCTGTCCTCGAATGTTGAATGATAAACGCCCTTGTAGCCCTGTTGTTGTTGAGCGTGTCATGTGCAGATAGACGTGAAGTTTACCCAGACAGCGTTTGTATAGTATAAGCTTTTGTACTCACCCGCTGTATCCCAGGAAGCCAGTGCAAGAAGAACGGAAAAACGCATACATACTTAGCCTCAGCACATGTTGACAAAATTATTTTAACTTCGCCCGAGCCAAAAATGTAGACAAAGATCGATGGTTGTAAAAATGAATGCTTGGTTATTGTGTATGAGAAATGTCTGTAAATCAAATCACTCGTACACAAGATGTCAGAGACCGACCGATGCGAATGTTTTAGTAGAAACGTAATATCTAGGAAGGTAAGATAAATGTTTTGATTATCTTCAGATAAATACTTGTGTTTTTTACATATCCTGAAACTTGCGATATCACCTTAAAAGATACAGTTTTATCATGTTCTACCCCTTAAATACAAGTAAGAGAGGGATGCAAATTTCGACACGGCCGAAAAAGCCATTGTCGTTCAAACTGTCCCTGGTTCTCACTGACCTGCGTCAACACAGACAGGCTTATCATTCTTCCTCTCTTCCTCACTTATCGTGGTCATAAAGACGACATTGGTAACATATTTTGAGATAAGAACCTATTAAGATGCTTTTAAAACGGCAGGCGATTATCTTCCGTCTGGCTACCAACTGACTTGTAGATAAGCTATTGTTAGTAATGTGTGTGTGTGTATATATATATATATATATATATATATATATATATCGATCCGTAGAAGTAATATGTCTTATCCATATATACTTGATGTTATCGTGACGCCTATTACACACCTGGTTAATACGTCCTTTTACAGGAAGGAATATTCCCACTGAAATGGAAAGTGGAGATGATACGGCCAGTCTCAAGAAAGCAGGTCTAGATCTCGTTCATAGAAACTTCAGACCAGTTAGTAATCTACCATCCCTTTCAAAGGTTGTGGAGAAAGCGGTTTTGCAAATAAACTTATGCCAAAATATCAGTCTGCATATAGAGCGTTCCGTAGTTGCGAAACTGCAGTCGTAAAATTGATCAACGACTTATTATGGAATATGGAAGGGCAGAAACTGACGATCATTGTGTCCATTGATCTAAGTGCGGCATTCGACAACGTAGACTTCGATATATAACACTAGATGCCCTGGAGAAGTGGTATGGTGTGGGTGGCGTATTGAAATCATGGTTCAATAGCTATCTGAGACCGAGATTTTGTAAGGTTAATATCAAAGACAGTTTTTCCACAACCAGAAAACTTCATCACCTCATGATACGGACAAGTCGAGCGAAGAGTGTGCTGTCACAGTCCTACAGCAGTGTGTCTCCAAACTCAGCATATTGATGAACGAGAACAGGCTGAAACTTTACGTGGACACGACGGAAATATTAATAGCCGGCTCAAGACAGCATCTGCTTAAATGTGACAAACGATCGATGGTTCTGGGCGATGATGATGTCGCTATAAGTGATTGCATCAAATACTTGGGAGTTATGCTCGACTTTAGGGTGTCACTGAAGAAGCAGATTCAGAGCAAAAGTAAAACTGCGACGTTTAATCTACTTCGAATCAAACATCTGGTTACTGAGGATGCTTGTCATACCTTGGTTCGATGAATGACTATTGTAACGCTGTTTATGCAGGATTGCCGAATGTTGAATTGGAAAAGCTTCAGCGTGTGCAAAACATGGCCGTAAAGTTGATAAGAGGAGCTACCAAGTATGATGGCGCCAGCAGATGCTCCAAAGGCCTACACTGGCTCCCAATACGCGAAAGGATACAAGATAAGGTCCTTTGTCTCGTGTTTGTTTCTATCATTGGAAGAGGCCCATCATACTTGCAGAATCTTTTAACACCAGCTCCAGTCAGAAGAGCTGGATTGCGTTCATCTAATAAATATAAAGCCTTTCATGTTTCATTCACAAAATTAAAAACATTTACGGCAAGATCCATCAGTTGTATTGGCCCACACTGGTGGAACAAACTTCCCGACCACATTAAGGAACATTCTGACTTTGATATGTTTTAATGCAAGCCTAAAACGTATTTATTTAAAAAGTATTATGATAAGTATGTTCAGCGCCGCCGAAACGTTGTATAGGTAGGCGCTGTATTAAGTTTATAAGTTTTAAAGTTATATATAAATATATATATATGTGGATTCGTAGAGGTAGAGTGTAAAAATAAATGAATAATTACTATTATGTTGAAAACTCATTTATCGTCGTAAAATCTCACAAACACTGGTGAAAATGCTAAACAATGCCGTAACACCTCCCAAAACGTTGTCGTCAAATGTCAACCACTGTCGTGAAAACTCGTAAACAATGTCGTAAAAATATGCTCATTTAGAAGTGGTTGCATATGTATTGTTTCTAGCTAATTTTACAGTTTTACATCGTATTATACTTTCATTATAAACTAAGCCAATTTAAAGGTACAACAGTGATAACTTGCTAAGAAAATTCATTTATTTGCAACTTATGCAGGTCCGTTTGTCCAAACAGGTAACATGGAGATTATATACTTTTATTTATGCCAAGAAAGCTGACCGAGGTCATGTTTTTGCCTCTGTTTATGTGTTTGTCCACTTCATATTACTCAGCCAATATTTAATATATTTATATAGCATACGACCCAAGGAAGACACTTCTGGGCTGATCAGTTTAATTTACGGCATGATTCGGTTGCAGACCCACCATTGGCGGAGGTAAAAACTGGAATTTTTAGTGTTCTTACAAATGTTTCTCATACCTCCTTTTACCTCCGTTATATATATATATAAAGTCTTGTATTTAAGTGAAATGTTGTATTAAAGAAATTGAAATGAATACATATTGATATGATTAATAAAAACTGAACATATTATTAAAACACAATCCTAAAACAGTTGTACGGACTTTTTTTTCGCAATGCCTGCAGATATTGGCCTAATTTTTGGTGTGTGGGCAGATATAGACCAGTTACAGATCGAGTTCGCGTTTCGTCCCGGTTGACCTACTTTTGACCGTTTTACGGCTCCTAAACTTAGAAAATTTAATGAAAATAGAAATATTCATGACAGATACACATGTACGGACTTTTTTTTCGCAATGCCTGCAGATATTGGCCTGATTTTTGGTGTGTGTGCAGATATAGACCAGTTACAGATCGAGTTCGCGTTTCGTCCTGGTTGACCTACTTTTGACCGTTTTACGGCTCCTGAACATAGAAAATTTCATGAAAAATATGAAATTTCATGACAAATACACATGTACGGACTTTTTTCGCAGTGCCTACAGATATTAACCTGATTTTTGGTGTGTGGACAGATATAGACCAGTTACAGATCGAGTTCGCGTTTCGTCCCGGTTGACCTACTTTTGACTGTTTTACGGCTCCTAAACTTAGAAAATTTAATGAAAAATAGAAATATTCATGACAGATACACATGTACGGACTTTTTTTCGCAATGCCTGCAGATATTGGCCTGATTTTTGGTGTGTGGGCAAATATAGACCAGTTACAGATCAAGTTCGCGTTTCGTCCCGGTTGACCTACTTTTGACCGTTGTACAAACATAGAAAATTTCATGAAAAATAGAAATATTCATGAAAGATACACTTGTACAGACTTTTTTTCGCAATGCCTGCAGATATTGGCCTGAATTTTTGGTGTGTGGGCAGATATAGACCTGTTACAGATCGAGTTCGCGTTTCGTCCTGGTTGACCTACTTTTGACCGTTTTACGGCTCCTGAACATAGAAAATTTCATGAAAAATATGAAATATCATGACAAATAGACATGTACGGACTTTTTTTCGCAATGCCTGCAGATATTGGCCTGATTTTTGGTGTGTGGCCAGATATTGACCAGTTACAGATTGAGTTCGCATTTCGTCCTGGTTGACCTACTTTTGACTGTTTTACGGCTCCTGAACATAGAAAATTTCATGTAAAACATAAATTTTCATGACATATACACTTGTACAGACTTTTCTTCACAAAACCTGCAGATATTGGCCTGATTTTTGGTGTGTGGGCAGATAATGACCAGTTACAGATCAAGTTCACGTTTTGTCCCAGTTGACTTATTTTTGACCGTTTGACGGTGCTCTAACAAAGAAGATTTCATAAAAAGGTGCATATGTATGGACTTTTTTTCGCAGTGCCTGCAGATACGGGCCTGATTTTTGGTGTGTAGGCAGATAATGACCAGTTACAGATCGAGATCTTGTTTTCTCTCAGTTGACCTACTTTTGACCATTTGACTGCTCCTGAACATAGAAAGTTTCATGAAAAATATAAATTTTCATAACAAATGCATTTGTACTTACTTTTTTTCCTCAATGCCTGCAGATACCACCCTGATTTTTTATGTGTGGGCAGATAATGACAGTTACAGATCGAGTTCGCGTTTCATCCCGGTTGACTTACTTTTGATTGTTTTACGGCTCCTAAACATAGACAATTTCATGAAAGACAGAAATTTTTATGGAAAATGCACATGTATGGACTTTTTTTTCACAATGCCTGCATATACTGGCATGATTTTTGGTGTGTTGCTTGATAATGACCCGTTACAGATCGAGTTTGCATTTTGCCCTTGTTGACCTACTTTTGACCATACGACACCTCCTGAACTTAAAAAAATTTTCAAAATTTTACAAATGTTTCTAATTTGCCCAAGGCGGGGGCATTCGTGTCGTTCCGACGTTTTAATATTTCCATTCATGGTGTAAAAGTAATAAATAACATGGGATCTCTGACTAAACTTAAATTTAATGATTCACATAAGTCGACCAAACAGAAGTTGTGAATTAGCAAAATCTGCAGGAAAGTCGACCAAACAGAAGTTGTGAATTAGCAAAAACTGCAGGGAAGTGGTAAATATGACTTATGATTCAGCAACATGTAAAGACCAGGTAATTGCTATTACATAACTGACATGCCCGACAAACCATACAGTCAGCCAAAACATTGTACACAGGCGGATGCACAGTCAGTACCCCTGTACAGCTGCTGTACAACGCATGCGACCTAGTATAGATACAACTGACAAAGTAACAATGTTACAAAAAGTGCAAATGTCACAGTGTATTTTTCCGTGCTCTTGGTGAGCGATAACCGTGTACTAGTTTAAATTAACAGAGCGTTTTTTATAGGTCTATCGGCGTCATTGTCCTCAGGTCTGTCTAAAAAACATATAAAATGTGACCCCCCATCACTTGCCACATTTTATTTCAGTTACCAAGCTTCTCCACGGTGTGTTTAGGATAATTGTTGTAATATAATTGTTTTCATTTTAATAAGAAATTGTCAGTCATGGTTGCTGATGTTATAATTTTTGGTGCTGGCACTAAATCTTTGCCACGCAAACCCTTTTTTTTGCCACACCTCAATTTTGCCCGTCTTGAAGATTCATGAACGATCCCCAGTGTGTCCCAATGGGGTAATTTTCCATTTCCCACATAAAGTATGGAAAATCCGACATTATATCGCGAAAGGTCTATCGCAGCAACATTGCAAAAAATCGGCCGGTGGAAAATCCTGCTCTAGGTCGAGCAGAACTGTCCCAGCGCAACGTGATATACTAAAAATGAATAATGTACTAACTAAAACCAAAAGGAGAGTAAAATATATAAAGGGAATTAACACTAACATTTAATTTAGCTTAAATAGCACCTTTTCCACATTTCGCACCCTTAACCGTTGTGATAGTGGAGTGATGATAATAAAAGATAGTCGTGTTAGCGGGTTGGCTGTGTTAACAGACAGGTCGTAATTGTGGACTGGTTGTACAAACCTCAATGCCGTGTTAACGGAGTGGTCATATTGGCCAGTTGGCCGTGTTAACATGCAGGTGGCAATGTCAGCGGGCTAGATGTGTAACCAATATGGCTTTATTATCAGGGGTGCCGTGTTAGCGGGATGGTTGCGTTGAAGAGGTGGTCGTGATTGCAGGATAAGAACTACAGGACGAGGTAGTGATGTTAAGGTGGCTATGCTGCCTGGTCAGCTTGACAGTAAAACCTTTAACGATTAAAGGCATAACTAGGAATCCGCGTAACAGTTATGGTTTAAGGTGCCCGTACTACAGAAACCTTTATGCTAAACACCGACAATATTCTAGAATTTATTTTGACAATGATTTTGTAGTTAAGCTGGATGTTTAAGTCTTTCCATGTTGTTTTAAGTCTTATCAAATGAACAAAGAATATAAAAATAATTGCGGTCAGTTATTATGAACAAGGCCTACAGGCCTAATGCAAACTGTGCATTGGGAAATACACCAGGAATAATGCTTCAACGCTGGAGAATTACTTTTGATGTATATGAACAATGCAAGTACTAAACATTTTGAATAAGAAACAATTACACAAACATCAAATTTCTCTGTAGAAATAAGCAGGCACATACACTGTGCAAAAGTCATTGTAGGTGGTGACACCTGTCTTGTAAACGAGAAAGCCATGAAGACACATAAACAGTTCAAAATATCAGGCCAATACATCAAACCTACCTTGAATCTGATAAATGGGGCTGACCAGGCTTAGGTGAGAAGGGTAGTTGCCCTGAGTGAACTGTGACCAATTGCTTGCTCAGGCTAGTGCATTGATTGAATTCATGACCTGCACCTGGCTAGACTGAGTGAACTTTGACTTGTACCTGGCTACACTGAGTGAACTCTTGACCTGTGGCATAATCTGACACAGTTGTCAGTCTGCCAAAGCTATAAGTAGATCCAGGCTGAACTTTGGTGCCAAATCTGATGCAGTGGGCAGTCTGCCAAAACTATAGATAAAATGCAGCTACTGCACTGAGTAAACTCCTAACCTAAACCTGGCTGCACTGAGTGAACTCTTGACCTGTTGCCTAATCTTATACAGTTGGCAGACTGCCAAAGCTATAAATAGATCCAGACTGACCTTCGGCCTGTTACCAAATCTGAAATAGTAGCCACACCATTGCATAAGCTCACAGATTGGCTCCACATGCAGATCCGAGGGGCAGGACGCACATGAGGTGATCACATGATACTTATGGGGTGATCAAATGCTACCTATGAGATGATCACATGGTGCCCATGAGGTGCTCACATGTCACCCATGAGGTGATCACATGCCTTGTTCTTGGCTGCATTGATTTAACTCTTGACCTATATCTGGTTGCACTGTATGAACTCTTGATCTGTTGCCAAATCTGGATGAGTTGGCAGTTTCTCAACCTATTTAAAGATACAGACACAGTCTTGGCATATTGGTAAATCTGTTTACACATACTGAAAGACTTTTGCTAAAATGATTTTTTCCATGCTGACATATTCATAAACTCTCTATCAAAATATCTAGAATAATAAAAGATGCAGTCCTTTTATTGTTAAAGGTCCAATAATTCTGCCAAAAATCATTCAGGTAAACTTGAACAAAGGCCACCTAAGAATAATTTTTGTGCAATATTACAGAAGTTATAATTGAAGCAATAATTTTGTAGAAGAACACTATTGCAGTCCTCAGTGGATGATAGCTGCGGCCGTTTCTGAGATTGTAATTTCAGTATGCTTTTTTGGACAGATGACTAAGTTCAATTTCCAAAATTCACCAAACACTAACCATTCGAGAAATCTTGAGAGAGATGGTATAAAAGATTATTTCTGTGAAATATTGAACAATTTGGCTTGACAGTTTCGTGGGAGTAGATTTTTAAAGGTTTTTTAGCCTATCTCTCTATTAAATCTAAGAAAATGCAGAGTTTTTCAGATGGCTATTTTTTTTTCCATTAAATTTCATGATGCTAGCTCCAGTCGTTTTCAAGATAGTATGGGTTAACGTACAGATGACAGTCAACGGATGCCGCAACACCACCGCATTAGCTAACAGGTACGTTAAATTACTACAGATACATATTGAATGCAAAATTATAATACAGATACATCTCACTGATGGCAAATCTTGAATTGAGTATGGATACCAATTATTTAAAATCCACGTACAGGCTTCTTTATATACCCACAGAGAGCTGTATACCTGTAATTGTAAACATTGCCTGGCATGAGGAATATCTAAAATCATAAATCTACATTTTTTAAAAGCTTTTAAAAGTCACTCCTGTCAATAATAACCATAGATAACCTGAAATCTAAATATCTAGAGGCAAGATGTAACGGATGCTGATAAAACTGGTGCCATTCTAGATGTATCTGCTTTACACAGCTAACATATATGGTAAAATGACTAAATTAAATCTTTATAATTCAGCCAAAATTCATTTTTTGGAACCATAACAATTATTTTATGATTATAATTGTTATAAGAATTATTCAGGGGATCAGTGGTGTCAGTCAAAAAACGTTTTGCAGGTTTATAACTCATATGGGAAAATACAGCAAAATGGCTAAGTTAAGCTTCCCATAACTCAGCCAAAAATCACTGAACCAAACCATTTGAACAAACTTGAATTATCAACATCTAAGGATAATTAATGTGTGAGAATGAAGATTTTGGCCCAGAGTTTTTTTTTTGAGAAGAAGATCTTTGTAGCCACTGAGCTAAAAATGGGCTGTTATGGCATATGACTAAATTCAGCTTCCCATAACTCAGCCAAAAGTCAGTGAACTGAGACCATTTGAACAAATTTCAGAAAGCACAACCCTAGAATCATTTCTATGCGATATTAAACAATTTGGCCGCACGGTTTCAGAGAAGTCTTTTGTAGCCGTCAGTACAATACGGGCACTGATGCTCCCCGTGCAAAAAAGGCCGATGCAGGTGGCGCTACCAATATCTCAATTTTAGATATGACTCATGTGACCAACATTGGCATAAAATTTGGTGATGATAGCTCCAGCCGTTTCTGAGATTGTAATTTTAGTATGCATTTTTTGGACAGATGACTAAGTTCAACTTCCTGTAACTCGGCCAAAAATCATCGAACTTAAACCATTCGAAAAAACTTGAGAGAGATTGTTCCAGGAATTATTTCTGTGAAATATTGGACAATTGGCTGAACAGTTGTTTGAGTGGAAAATTTTTAAAGGATTCTTAGCATTTTCTCTATAAAAGCTAAGAAAATGCAGTTAGCCAAAAATGAGCAAAATCTGAGTTTTTTAGATGACTAATTCTTTTGCATAAAATTTCGAGATGCTAACTCTTGCTGTTTTCAAGATAGTATGGGTTAACGTACAGACGACGGAAGATGGACGACGGACGCCGGACGACGCTACACCATCGTATAAGCTGACACCATTGCTAAAAATGCTTCAAACATTATTCTCTTGAAGTCTATCAACTTTTGTGAGTAGAAAAAATAGAATGAATTGAGATATTGCTATAATATAACTCTTAACAGTGGTCACCATTTCTGCAGATGAGAGACGACACTAAATGAAGAAAACTGTAAAACAGTACTCACTCTGGCGCACGCGAGTTCCCACACTCCATGACAATGGGAAAGGGACTGTGCGACTCGGCAAACAGGATGGACATGTAATGCTTATATACTTGAGGAAAAGACGATTATAACCGAAAAAGCTAAAATTGCCATGAGACATTATTAAAAAAATAATGAGGGGGGAATTCCAAACGTTTTTATGGAAGACATCAGCCAGCGCTCCTGACGCAGGAAGTCCAAGTGTTGATTCATGTTTTGTTGGTAATATTTACTGTAATCAAATTCCCTGGGGATGTAATAGCATTTACTGTTTGGGAAATCCCCCAAGCTTAAAATTTGGAGAAGCGTGTGCTGTATGTCTATTAATGTAATACTGTAATAATTTAATTATTAAATAGAGCTCTATCTATTTATCTGAACACTCGCAAAGAAAACGAAAAGTCACGTACTTGTTCTCATTACCGTTTGTATCTGACAAAAGTCACAGCCTGTCATGAAACCGCATCTGATTGGAAGGTTGCCTCGTTCTGTATAACTGTCTATTCATGACTTAGAAGTGAGCAAGAAGTATTTCCTACTTAGCGAAACATAACTTTTTTTATCATATCCTAAATTAAAAAAAAAATGTCTTGTATGCACTGATGTGTCATTCTTAATACCATCTTTATTTCTAGTCTGGTTTTATTCGGGTAATATATTCGTAAAATTGAAGATTGACGTATTGATCAGTGTTCGGATATTTTATGTAAATTATCACAGCCTTGCAATAGTGGAAAAATCCCGCAGATGTATAATATTGTACGCATGCCACGTGACCGGATATTGTTACTCACTCTTCGCACATAGTCTTGAAAAATGATTGCGGAATGATTTCTTTATTAATGCTATTTAATGCTAAATATTAATAGCTATTTCTGAATGGTTAAATATATTCAATGTCGACAGCAAATTTCATGCCCAACTGTTTTTTTTTTATTTTTGGATGAGTACATACAAGACATAATTTGTGGACTTCGAGGGTCGAGGGGGGGGGATGACACTCGTTGCTGGGGATATGACTCGGAAGGGTTAAAGTGTATAAAAGTTGGGACAACATTGTTATAAACAAATACATACATATTTATATATATATATATTGTATAGAAAGAACTAAACTAGGTTTCCTGAAGGCATTACATGACTAATTAGGCACTCTTCAGATGTTGTAGCCTAATAATGCTGTGAATATCAGTTGCGGGGGTCTATTGTAAAGTCACTTGGGTCACTCATCTTTGTTTAGGGCCGGCATCTGGTATTTTCACTGGTCCGAGTGCTTGGGGCTGCGTGTAAGGAAAACCCGAGATTAATATTGTGCTTGTCTGTTCGTTGTTTGGTGTTGTTATATATTTCGCAGCAGCAATTCATGTGCATGTTTACATGCCGTCACAAGTTCATTTCTTTTGTTTGGAGTTGCGAGTTTGGGTTGGCATATAATGTAGTATTTGTCCTAAAGACACAAATTACATCTGTTTGTTGCCCGACAGTAGAGTTGTGCACGTTTGAGAATTTTCCATGTTATGCTGTGGCGCACGTTGTTATCTTTTAGTTCCCAGATATATTTACTAAGCTCTGTGCTTTGTTTGCTGGCAGCATTCTTGAACGAGGTTTTGTGGTTATTAAATCTGGTTTTAAAGAGGTTCTGTGTTGAACCGACGTATGTTTGATTTGCTTTATAACTGTTATTTTCATTGGTAACTGTTGCCTGATATATTACTTACTCTGTAAGGCATTCTCCGGGTATAGGGCAGTTTGCGGGATTTCTACAGTAGCAATTTTTGGCTGGTGGTGTTTCGCTGTTTTTGGACATGATAGTTTTATTGGTTTCAGGTTGGTCATGCAGATGTAGCTGATTTTGATTGTGTTGCGGTTGAACAGTTTGTGTAATACATAGTTTGGGGGAATTCTTCATCTAGCATTTTAAAGAAATTTCGGCCGATATTGGTTGCGACATTTTTACTGTATGGTGGATTTAACCATATGATGTTTCGTTGTCGTTTTTTTCCTTTTGACTGATGTTACTGTCTGCTTTTGGTGCAAATTTCAGTTTGTACTTGTATTCACTTTTTTGGAGTGTCTCTTGGTATGGGGGTGTTGCTTGTTTGAAAGTTTCTTCATCAAGAGCGTGTGGTACGAAACTAATTTGTCATGAAATGCCTGCAGAAAACCTAGTTTAGTTCTATCTATGCAACATAGAAATGCTCTTGTCACCCGTCGAGCACTCTGCCATCAGTTTTTGCAACAAATTATGACTATATACAACTGTAACTACATATATATATATATATATATATATATATATATATATATATATATATATACATGTCAAGGCCAAGATCGCGATCTGGACG
The DNA here is from genome assembly GCA_026874595.1 of Sipunculus nudus. Lineage (NCBI taxonomy): Eukaryota > Metazoa > Annelida > Sipuncula > Golfingiida > Sipunculidae > Sipunculus > Sipunculus nudus. Next base: position 4,125,900 of record CM049317.1, read on the forward strand.
GATCTAAGATCTGGCCAGCCTGGATTGCGATCGCAGTTCAGGCCGGCCCAAACTGCGATCGCAATCCAGGCTGGCCAGATCTTAGATCTGTCCAGCCCAGATTGCGATCGCAGTTTAGTCCGGCCCAGATTGCGATCCTGTCTTTCTTGCTTCAGGATCGCAACTTGGTCTGGCCAGATCTTAGAACTGTCCAGCCCAGATTGCGATCGCAGTTTAGTCCAGCCGAGATTGCGATACTAAACTTGACCAGCCCATACTGCGATCCATGCTTTTTCTATCACAGGACTGAAACATCGGATGTTTCACCAACTCATTTGGTATTGCATAGTACCATTTCCCATAATCAAGACCATTATAGTAAAAATAGGTACATGCAAAAATTGCTGCTTGTTGGAAAAGGTAAAAAAAACTAGGGAGTTGCTAAAATGCAAAGCCCATGTAAGTCATCAATCCCAAGTTATTATTATGAACTTAACTTTGAGGCTATCCTCTAAATATTATACTTTCAGCCATCATGAGGCTATCCTCAAAATATTATACTTTCAGCCATCATGTATCTTTTAAACAAGGGACCCATGGGTCACGGCGCTCAGCTGTTATTTATAATCATAAAATATGAATTGGAAGAAGGGGTAGACAAATATTGGTTTTGTGTGGTAATATAAGCTGATGGATGAAGGAGTTTTAATAACTCAAGTTATGTAAAGATTTTGATAAATCCTTGGAGAGGAATAAGGGCTAATTGATAATGATATAATGTCATTTATATTATTTACATTTGGAAAAGGAGTGCTATTGTCACACAGGTTTTGACTTGGCCTAATAACTTGACCTATATTGCAGCAGAAGTATTTGAAAAAAAATGTCCACTATAACTTATATGGACATTATAGTATAAGTCATGTTTATTCTCATGCATTTTACAATGGCGTATACTGTTATTCAATAATTACAGATTACCTATATCCAAGAGTAGTACTAGCATAAATGCTATGAGAGTTTAACTATTTATTAAAAATTAATTGCAATTATTGGGCCAAATATAATTTTATTTAAAAAATACTAATAGTCTCATCTGATTTAAAAAAATTCTTATTAAAATAATATTATAAATGTATTCATGAATGCATTCATGAATACATTTTGGAAGTATTTGCACTTGCATTCAAATACTCTCTTTATACCTGTATTAGTATTTCTATTCATTTTCATGATGGAACTATTGAATATTTGTATTCATATTCAAATACAATTATAAAGTATTCACTCAATGTCTCATAATTATACAGTTTCAGTCAAACAAAACTGTTCAGAATCCAGGATATACAAATTTCACAAATTTAAATAACAATCATAAGTACTTGGTTTTATGGCTTTAATTAAATTAAAAAAACCTATTATATTCACCTTTGAATACTGTCGCATTACTGTCCACACACTAAACATAGCAAGACACTAATATCATTATAGACATCATAATGAAAACTTGTCTAAGATCTGATTTTCTTATCACATTTGAATATTTTTATTTTTTTTAAACATGTATAAGAAAAAAGTAATCTCAACAATGAAACTAATACATGTGTTAAAAATAACCCAAGGATCAAAACAATCCAATATATTATACAAGGAGCAAACTGGAGTTGGGCATGTTTAATTTTATTAACTGAAATGAATGGATCAGTACTATAAATTTTGATTATTAACCTTGTAACATGCAACAGCTGATACAGCTATGAGTCTAAATTTTTTAAGTCAAACAGATTTACATCTTTAATGAGCACTTGTCTGAGTAATATTTTAATTTTTTTACATATTTCAATTTATTTTTAAATTTTGGAATAAATATAAACCCAGCAGATGAAACACCTGGAAAAGACTTGGAAATTTAGAATAATTTAATATAATCAACTGCATCCCTGTTTATCATTAATTTGCTTCATATAATCCCCAATAGTAAACAATTTTATTTAATTATTTATTTTTTATTTTTATAATTGAATATTGGGATTGATGACTTACATAGGCTTTGCATTTTAGCAACTGCCTAGTTGTTTCATTTTTTGTATCTTTTTCAACAAGCAGCTATTTTTGCATGTACCTATTTGTATTATAATTGTATTTATCACGGGGATATGGTACCATGCAAAACTAAATGAGTTAGTGAAACATCCCATGTTTCACTCCAGTGATAGAAAGGATTGAAAAGTGCCTTTTTGTAATATAACTGTATTTATTGGGCAAATGGTATCATGCAATACCGAATGAGTTGGTAAAACATCAGATGTTTCACTGCTGTGATAGAAAAAGCATGGATCGCAATATGGGCTGGTCAAGTTTAGGATCGCAATCTCGGCTGGACAGATCTGTCCAGCCCAGATTGTGATCCTGAAGCAAGAAAGATAGGATCGCAATCTGGGCCAAACTAAACTGTGTTTGCAGTCTGGGCTGGACGGATCTAAGATCCGGCCAGTCTGGATTGCGATCGCAGTTTGGGCCGGCCTGAATTGCGATCGCAATTTGGGCTGGACAGATCTAAGATCCGTCCAGATCGCGATCTGGGCCTATACATATATATATATATATATATATATATACCTTTTATTGCCTGTGCGAAAGGTTAATAAAACAAGGTAAATGTTAAATCTAAACCATTTTTAAATATAAAATATTTCATAGTAAATTCAGAAATGGATCCTAAGTTGATTGTTTTATTTTTATTATTATATTTTATTTCCAATATATGAATATTATTTCCTAAATCTCAGTGGAGATGATTACATTGACCATACCCCTTACTGAAAAGTATATATATATACATTTATATATATATATATATATATATATATATATATATATATATATAAACCCCACCAACCCCCTGTATTGATGCCCATGTATTGAATATTGCTCCATAATTTTTCAATTCACTTAGATGAGGTTTATCAGGGGATCATTAATTATCGTAAATCCTAATCCGCCCATTCAAAAATAACCATTGTAATTCCTGGTCCGTTGAACTGGGCCCCAGATACATGATCTTCGGGTAAATACTGATACCTGCGTGTGCGTGGGCGTTTATATGTCACACATGTGTGATACACGTACCAAATGTAACTGAAAGGGGTGTCAGGATTCAAAAGATTCAGACTTGACTCGTTGTCTTAGTTAGGCATTTGGTAAACAGCTGTTTGAAAAATCTGTTTGACAGAGGCAAGGTTCCGGCAAAATACGGGGTTCCGTGATACCATCCTGCCTGCTCTAAGTTGAAATATTGCACTGGAAAATGGTCTTTGAAAGAACTATTGCTCTAGATTGAAGCATATGGGTTCTCTGAAGAACCGTTACGTTTCTTCTTAGAAGACGTGTGTTGGACTGAAGAGTCAAAAAGACACACGAGGGGAAGATAAAGAGCATACGAGGAGTACATTGTCTGTATACACTATAGTGTACGTTGTTTGGTCTGTTCTGTAACCAACTTAATCTCTTAATTGAATTCATGTATAATTAACCATAGGATCACCTTGGGGATGTTGGAACGAATTGTGTAATGCAGTCGCAACAATTAGAACTATAAGATAACTGATAACAAATACACCTGTGTACCGGTGATCGCACCCTAAAATAAAAGACATCATGCATCTATATTTTTATTTGTTAATTCCCTATTACTAGCATATCGTATACACTATACCACGCGCATTGGGAACCCGTTGGTCAGCATAGTAATTCAGATAGTTTCGATTTCTGCGGTCGCTAATACATCGTGGAGGCTTACTTGTAATTGATATATCAATAGTAACCCTCCTATACTCAGCCTGGCACAACATAAGGGTTGCTGTACAACATTTTTTCACTGTGCTTTACACGCCCTTTCTATCACGTCATTCAAGCTGTTTCCCGTCACAGATCCGGTTAATCAGAGTGGTCGTTTGGGATCACCATGCATTTAAGTGGGTCTGTTGTCTGGCAATAACGCTCTATGCTGTCAAACGAAGTGGGACGGAACCTGGGGTTGGTGCATTTAATTCAGGCTCACGTTGTATTTTTTATTTGTCTTTATATTATGTCTTCTTCTACGCCCTTTCTAAAGCAAATTTTCGAGAACACTTTTAACTTACCTACAAAAGCTTTAGATTTCCGCTTCCTCTGAAGCGTAGAGTTCCCGTTGTCCAAGATCTAACTACTGGTGAAAGTGTATATAACGATATGAATCTAATTAGAACACCTATACTACATTCGGACATATTTTATCTCATTGAAACTGTGTCTAGCATAACAGGCTGATACATCCTAATGTACTATGTTGCATCCCAGTGTCTACTATGTTGTGATTGGCGACCACAGGCACTCATTTTGTACCGTACATTAGTGAACAATGGGTATTATTTTAGGAATGTTACGTTGTATTATATTTATCTCGTTACATCCCCGTATGCCACAAACTGTTTACTGATTATTGTTAACAAGTACCCATGGCTAAAAGAAATAGGGGCATAACAACTGTACATATATCATTGGAACGGCTGATAAATATGCAACTTTAAGCTGCGTACTTACTGGAAAATCACCGCTTTAAACACTTCTAATTAGGTTAAAAGTAGCTAATTAGTTAACTTTTGTACACACCATCAGTAATCTAGTATATTTCTGTTCAAGACTTTAAGATAATTATCTTACTGTACAAAACTTTTTAGTGCTTGTCCGCGATTTATCAGGGGAACTTATGCCCGAAAATTGGTATCTGCAGGGGTACTTGAACTCTAAATAATCTCAACCACACTTCTGCGAAGAATTGTTAATTTCAAGTGTAAAAACGGTGTTGATTTTGCAGAATGGTAATGCCTACATTAAGATTTTAAATACAGTGTTTTTTTTCTATATAAATTATGGTCAACGGTTTTGACATCTCAACTGGACTATGAGATAAAATAACTTAATTGTTCACTACACGAAATTTACCTTTTTTATTAAACATTATTTTAGAATGTTCTTCTTTATTTTCATATATATATATATATATATATATATATATATATATATATATATATTATGCTATACCCTGTTACCCATGCCACCCGTCAAAATTTACCCAAATGAGTGAGAGGAAATCCTACATCCTGAATTCCGTTAACATCCGCTATATTTCAAAGCTGTAAAGGCCTTTTCCATGGACCCTACCAGACATATGATGGACAGCCCATCCGCATAAGAACAGCTTTTAATGTTAAAACAAAACAGAATGCGTGGCTCCTGTTTCCCTGCCCGACAGGCCCGGCACGTCACCAATTGTAAATACACCAAAGAGTGATGGGAATATTGGCTCTGTGGTATCTTAAGGTGATCTGACATATATACAAAGCGTAACAATCCACAATCACGTTTGGGACAATATTTTTAAAGGGGCCTTATCCGATATCTGACCTTTATAATCTGAAGGTAATCCCTTAGAGCTTTTATAAAATAGTAAGAAAATAGGTTGGATAAATAATATAGATTGTAAATATTCGCGTATTACACAGTATCATAAAAAGATCTTCTGGTGTAATATTTGAATATTTTCATCAGTTTAAGGGATTAATGTTAACTTAAATAAGTGTTAAAGTGGCCCAATCGCCTAACTGACCTTTGAAAACTAAAGCTAATCCCTTGAAACGTTTATAAAAATCTGCCAGGGAACATGGATATCACCGCAGCAGGCTGATTTTTCTGTTCATAAATAATATTTCGGGGCGGCCAAAATAATCAAAACAAAGGCATCTGCCGGCAAGTCAGATAAGCCAGATTTTTACAAATGGCGTTGTGCAACCAGTGACCGCTCTGCCTCCACATATATGCGAATTATCAGCTTAGGTTGCATGTTTTCCCGTTTGTCAACATTGCTGTGTTTACAAAGATTTTGTTGATAAATAAGTCCACACATCCTTCAGGGAGGTGTTATAAGAACTTTTCATAACCAGAATTACCCTTTCATCATGAATATATACACAGAGTAAGCCAAGAATCACATAATTTTTTTTTCAAAATGTAGGTGAATGGTCAACTTTAACTATTATTCCATCCTCAACGGCGCACCCTTACACAATATTACGTTATATCTCGCCGAATGTTCTGTGTACACATAAACTGACAAACGGACAGAGGGATAGGTGGACAGAGGGATAGGTATATGGTCTTTGGGATAGAAATAACATCTGTCAAATATCGTTAGCACAGTACTTTTTTATTAGTAAACACTAATTACATACGTAAAGACAGAAAAAACATATGGACAAACTAGCATCGCCGTATGCGTTAAACGGATCGCGGAAACGATCTTGTCCATATGTATTATCATCAACCATTACTTGACTCTTGGTACAAGGTATGCGGCATGAGACGCAGTGGTCTACCCAGCCTTTCACAAACATTGGACAACATTTAGAAACATATTAGGTCAAATTTCCTTATTATAGGCTTTAAGCTGACCACAAAGCAGTTATATGTATGAATTCATTTGCAGGAAAATCGTTCGCCACACATTAAAGAGCAGTTATCTCTTTGTTAATGTAAATCAAAAGATTGCTCTAACTTCAAACAAGTATATTTCATCATTATCAAAATTACACTGCAAGATACAGATAAAAGGTGGTAGCTTATTTTTTTCATGTTAGCACGATTTATGAATAGATTTAACTCAACGTAGGATAAGCTTCCAGTGAGCGTTATTCAATTCCAAACGAATATACATACCTTGTCACTTCTATAATTCCACCTCTTTTTATCGCAAAAGACAGCAGCTACACCTAATATAACGTATTGATATGCATTGAGCTGAAGTAAGCAGGGAACTTATTCGTTAGTCTTTACTCAAAACGCTTTATCTCATGAGTTATATGTAGACAGGGCAAGATTAATGATTAATAAAAATACAATGTTTTGATAAACTATGACTTTTTTTGTTTAATTACAATATTCTCAAAGTTAAAAGCAAGCTTTAATTTAAGGCTACGTAAATATTATTTTAGAATGAGTGATAATATTTCTATACTTTGCGAGGTTTTATTTATGAACTTATGATTATTTGTTATCAGTAAAGAATTGGAATAAATTTCAGGTAATTATATCATTGATATATATATATATATATATATATATATATATATATATATATATATATTTATATATATATTTAGAATGATTTGTCATAACCTACGACAGTTGTCTGTAGGTATCATTAAAAGGTTGATAAGAGTACAGGCAAATGTATCTTTATTTCAGTTTTGCACTCTAAAAAGTAATGAAAATACTGATATTTGATACGTATACTGAACGTGTTAGGTAGCGGCAAGGGCGATTCATACCGCCTGACATTAATTATAGATTTATATTTGAAATTTCCTACATAGGACTGGGTGAAACATTGTTATTAATCACGTCACATTAGATACTATGCAGGTCAGATTAACATAAAATTCTTCAACCAGAGGTAAACCAAAAGACACCTAAATTTAGGTAGCACTCAATACATTCACGATAGTGAAAACTTTTGTATTTTAACGAGACTATTATAAGAGTATTGGGAATCATGGAAAAGGCTATTTCAGGTTGTTTCAAGCTGTTTAAATATCATGCAATTTAGAAGAATTATAAATGCCGAAGCGGATTTAAACTGCAATTCATATACATGTACCACACACCGCGGGCCAAGTACACGTTGCTTAAAGAGTATATAATATAACGAATTTAACCTTGCGTCCTGTACTTTGATGACAGATAGATAGGGACATCATATCTACCTAATTGTATGCAGGTTTTAAAACTGTCGAATTATGCGTGGTCTAAAATGCATGCATGTTTTGTCCTACACGGTTTGTTGTTGTTTTCCCAAGCGCATACTAAACCAGTTTGTATATATAGGTTGTTCAAAATGGCGAAGTCTATGGTAGATGCCGATAATCCTGTCTTACACCCGGGTCTGTTTTAGCATACAAGTTGCGAAGCTACGACAAATTTGTCAGATATATGGTTTTCCAGCAGAGTTAAATAAAATTGACATTTTAATTCTCACTACAAGTCGAGAATGATCTTAAAGATGTGTTTCAGATTAAATAAATGTCAAAGCTCAGTGGCTGATTTAGAGACATCGGTGTTCCCCTACTATTTAGAGTGACAGTCGGATTTTTAGGAACCCTGTTTTGTTCCCGGAAACAAAATGTCATTTACACTGAAGGATGAGTATCCGTTCACGATTATTGACAGTCCATCAAAGGTGTACATCTGAAAAATCTCAGCGTGTCGATGTTAAGCGGCTCTTTGTCCCTCTCACTCAAGGATGGTCACAGGGAGAGTCAGTCGGGATTTGACCCTCAGACCCTCGTTCACAGTGGTTATTTGTATGGGGCTGTAACATACTATGTTTACTTGTTAACACCTGTTATATAAACAAATGAGTACTAAGTGTCTGTGCTAGCACCTGGCCTCTTTCAAAGTGGCAGGCTGTGTGGTGTGTGTATATAAGAGGCTAACCTGCCGCCCCAGGGAGGTTAGTTTTAATTAGTTTAAAATGATATGCTACTGCCTACCTGTTATCACATATGATATATGAGTGACGCACTCCGAGTTAAACTGTGCATTAAAGCTCTTGTTAACACCTGTTATATAAACAAATGAGTACTAAGTGTCTGTGCTAGCACCTGACCTCTTTCAAAGTGGCAGGCTGTGTGGTGTGTGTATATAAGAGGCTAACCTGCCGCCCCAGGGAGGTTAGTTTTAATTAGTTTAAAATGATATGCTACTACCTACCTGTCATCACATATATATGAGTGACGCACTCCGAGTTAAACTGTGCATTAAAGCTCTTGATAGATAGTAGGTCATATTACGTTACCACTATGTTCTTGTTCCCACTTCATGGATTCAGGAGACAGTATTATTTAAGGAGACATTGGAGTTTTTTGGCGACATTAGAGGCCCCAGTAGGCCTATGGCTTTAATGTGTAAGTTTTTATCTGTCAATATGGCAGGCAAACTGTCAACAGCAATACACTGCAAGCCCATATAGACCCAGAGTTCTAATAGGGATTTAATATGCCCGAATGTCCGGAACTTAGTTTTCTTTTTTATTATTCCGTTAACTTTAGGATTAGGAAAGAAAGCGAAATCAAAACCTTTTCTGGTCGGTTTACAGCCTTAAAATGTTAGTAAACGAAATAACATGACCACCTTACTAAGTAAAGCAACATCCACGGTGACACAACTACACGAAATAACATGACCACCCAGTAAAGCAATCACCACGGCGACACAGCCACACGAAATAACATGACCATCTAGTAAAGCAACCTTCACGGCGACACAACTACACGAAATAACATGACCACCCAGTAAAGCAACCACCACGTCGACAAACCACACGAAATAACATAACATTACCACCTTACTAAGTAAAGCAACCTCCACGGTGACACAACCACACGAAATAACATGACCACCTAATAATGCAAACATACAATAAACCTGGCCACCTAAATAACATGACCACTCCAACAACAAAACCATACCACTCTAGTAAAGCAACCAGCAAAGCTTAGCCTAGTAACACTACATCCGAATAACATGAACACCACCCGTAATGTGACAATCCCGGCAACGTGACCACTCCAGTATCACGACATCCCCAGCTAAAATAACACCGCCAAGGCCTACCTTTGATGTACATGCGAGGCCTGGGACATACAATTACATCTCTCAAGTAGTATATCTAGCTGTTTGGTCTGTGCTTGTATTTTTCCTGGTCCGATATCCTTGGATCTTCAACCAGCCAGATGATAACACATGAAAGTGTTTGCGGATTAATATCACGTACGTATTAGCCCACTAACTCCCTGTATCTGGGAAACCTTAACAGATTAACATGCACTAGGACACGGTAAATCAGCTGTTGTGCATTAAGTCAAATTAGCACAGACTGAGAGATGTCGAGGTCAGTGTCACCAAGGTGTCATGACATTTTTACACACAGGGTTCTTTATTCAAACTAATATATGCTTATTTATGCTCAGTTGTTTTGCTAGGAATTATACTTTCAGCATCAACTCACCGTGCATGGTCCCGCCCGAGGAGCCAAATGTTTCAGCGGCCAAAATCGGAGAACATTGATGGACTTCACCTGCTTAGGGCTACGATTTAATTTGCGCTGTTGCATGCAGTTCCGGTCGTGGGCGCGGATAAGATAAAACATATGCTATTATGAAGGGCCGATGCGGGTATACGGCACGGATCCGACATATGATTCGTCATCGTTCTTATAGGAACTTTTTTAACGGCAAACGCATACTTGTACTTCCGCGAAAATGTATATGTATGTGTGTGTGTGTGTGTGTGTGTGTGTGTGGAACATATATACATAGAAAAGTCGGGAATCGAACCCGTGACCTTCAGCTTACCGGTCGTCAGCTCAGGCAATCTCTCTCTCTCTCTCTCCCTCTCTCTCTCTCTCTCTCTCTCTCTCTCTCTCTCTCTCTCATAACTTTAAGTTGCATTGTGAGTGCATTATAAAATTTTTTTTCATTGTTTGGTTTAACTTGTGTGAGCTGCGTTAAATAAAAACACAAAATAGTTGATTTACTTTAGTTGTTATATCCTTATCACAAACGTGATGAGCGTGAAGTCGTTATGTAATAAATTGAATACAGAATGTTGTAAACATCCATTGTACACTTAGTACAAAGGCTTTTGCGGCTAAGTACAACAGAGCCATGAAGCGGCCAATGGCCGCCGTGTACAGACTGTACCACGGCATCATGCAAAACATGTTACTGACAAAAAATCTAACAAGCCACTTTGTGGTTGTCTATGTACAACGCGATAATACACAATCGATCAAGATCTGTTATATACATAGATTCATGCAGACGTATCCCTATGAACTGGTGCTCTATATAAAAAAGTCTACCTAGAACGATGAAATAACGAAGACAACATGACTGAATCTGAAAGCTACTTGAGTTTTTGTAGACCCAAGTGTCTATCTGTTTGTCTGTCTCTCTGTCTCTATCTCTCTGTCTGTCTCTCTCTCTCTACTAAACATGACATGCATTATGCGAATTCAAGATTAGATCGAGGCAAATGTAAAATATGAAAAAGTAGCATGAATATCTTCCTATATAAACCCCACCTCTATGCCCCTTAAAACATTAAGCGTGGCCTTTCCCATTTACTAAATGATATCAGATGGCACAAATAATATGTTATTTCAAGATAACGAGGAGGTTAATAAAAGATAACAATGATAACCCGCTGAGACAGCAAAACAGGCCCAGTAGGTGGTCTGATCCCGGTTCTGTTCGAACAGTTATCTGGCGGTATAACGTGACGCAGTTCACGCACTGTCCACGAAACTGCTATTCTTGCAAACCTTTGGTTAAAAATGAAGACTTCAAAAATGATTAAATTTCTCTGAATGAACCATAATGCAATGTCATATATGCGGGTTATTTCTGTCGTCTTTTACATTTCAAATTGGAAATTTCATTTTTTGCTTAAATCTTCAAAATTATAGACAGAATATAGTTTTAAGATTGAGACATGAGTTTCTCACGTCAACGTTTATAAACAGTTAATAGGAAATATATTAAATAGCAAAAGTTCAGAAATATGGTTCGTCTACATAAAATCATGTGTAAACATATATGTACTCAATACAAAGTCAAATCTTAATATTAGTGAGGGTTTTCATTTTTTGTCATATTAACCTAATCATAAAATGTTATTAAAAAACATATTTGCCAAGGGCCTTATCAAGGAACCAAGAACATCTACATGGCTGTATATCGTACAGGAACCCCTACGCCTGATAAGATTGAATTCCATCTACTTAAATCATACGCTTATAAATATTTGCTCATTTTAAATAAATAATGTTAGACCAAGAAATCTATTAACAACCTACCTGCCGAATTTCAAGTATTCAGAAAAACTTTACAGGGCAGTTGTCCAGGGGCCCAAATTTATATAATACATACAAATTTACATAATTATTCTATAAATATATATTTGTATTTATATATATATACATTTGACATAAATAATGTACGGTTTCACCGTATATGGTATATTTATACCTGTTCTCGTCATTTACATGGAGCTACCAACACGAGATCTTTGTTTTTGTTTTTGTTAATGTGGTTTAGTTACATTGCTAAAAAATCTGAATTGTCTCACAGGGCTCACAACCGATGTTACTGAATTTAAATGGTAGCGGCTGCCGGGCAAATGAAAGGGGTGCGTATTATGGGGAGAACAGGAGAAAAAGATAGCTACCCACATGAGCAGTGTGGATTGGTCCTGGGCCCAAGCCCATTGCTTCGCCCAGAGGATATTTAATAATGTAAAATCAACAAAGCATTTTACGCACAAACTTATTTTTTTCTGTTAATTAAGACTGAATCTACCAAGATTTGGGGGGGGGGGGGTTGTCGATTTCGATGGCAGCGCCACCTCATGGCAACTATTAGTGTACATGATATAAACCTCCGTACATGGTCAAAGGTCTATTGAGCCAATGATTTACCCTGCCAGGAAGTACGGACTAAAGCATGTTTGACCTGACATTTGACCCAGTCAGTTGGTTGAACGGTAAATGTAAACAACATTGACTCTCGATCCCTTTGGACTCATGTCTTATTTCAGCATGCAACAATGGTTAATCCCCCAATCATGTAGGTAATCCTCTTGCATAATGTTGGAGAGACCACAGTAAGTGTCCCTGCACTATTATCGTGCATTTATGTCTTCAACAGTTCTGACAGCAGTTGTATCACTTAACTATTAATGGTATTACGTTTCTGTTTAAATTTACAATACCGCGTCACAGATATTACACCGCGAATAGTTCCGCAGGTTTATCAATATATATATAAATATGTTTCACAGACAAATGACGTTAATTGGTTATATTTGGAATGGATGTTGTCGAAGCATACTTCATTTTTGCTATTTGCCTTAATTATTGTAATTTAAATTGCGGGCGATGTAGCTTGCGTTTGACTGAAAATAGCTACTTTCGCACATTGATTGGCAGAGATATATCCCCTTCATACACGGGATATTGCGTCAGGAGTTTGGCACGACATATTCATTACCTGAGGGGCTCGCATAGAGTCCGACATCACAAAATGTTCAGTTCTTCTTAGAGCATCAACAAACATAAGGTTGTTATATTGAAAAAAAAGTTTTATCTATTGCCAATTAAATTACAATTTATCTTTAATTATGTTATTACTATTTATTTCTATAGTCTTTGCAACAAAATGATCACCTGTCACAGTCTGTGTTCCTTTTTGTTATCTATTGATATTAAAATAGGATAATCAGTCTTCGTTACAATATGAGCACTGAACGGGAATCAAATACTAGTTTATATTTCCAAACATTTCTCACTGGGTGACTTAGGGAAATATAATAAAGAAACAGGCCAGCTATAACATATCAGCTGAGTGGCAAAACGATCGGCCTTCTCCGCTGGCGACCCGGGTTCGATTCCCGGTGTGTATATGAGAGTGGATTGTGGTGGCCCGTCCATCTCGGTGGTTTTCTCCGGGTCCTCCGATTTCCATGGAGAGTGCCTCATATAACTTATGATAACTAGTTGTACAATCCATGCAAAATAAAAAAAAAATAAAGTTTATATGTAAAGTTTAACTTATGATGTCAGTCATAGGTCAACTAAAAGACAAAAAACCAAATGTCGTCTTCAAAGAGATCTTTTGATGGTAACATTGTACAACCAAGACATTCAACTATGAATGACTATTTGACATCAGAACTAACTGCTCGCCCCAACCCGTGCGTAGCACGAGTAATTGCTAGTATATATATATATATATATATATATATATATATATATATATATATATATATATATATATATATATTTAGCATTTACTAGGATACGTTTGCCTGAGCTGTAATAGGCGGAATATCATTTTTACACTCTGGATTATGCGATTTACCCATTTACGCCGATGAAAATGATCTTCGGCTGAGGCCCTCTGGCATAACGTGACATTTATAACCTGTATTTAATACTGGGCATTGTAACGGATCTCTTCCGTAAAAATCTAGTTTTTAAGTTTATCAAAGTGTTCAGAATTGTATTGTCAAAGGTCCGGAGGGCATATTGACTAATGCATTTCCAGCCAATGTTGCGTCAGCAGAACGGTAGGTCCGCGTCACAGTCTGCATGGTAGGAGCTGTCAGGTGTTTATATTAAAATGTTGTTTCATTCTGAAGGATCAGGGGTTCCATTCTTAGCGCCATCTGTATGCAATGTCGGATACGAACAGACAATCAGAATCCATGGGGGGTTGGGGGGTTGGAGGGGGTCCAGGGGGTCGATCCCAATCTTTTGATAATGCAAGTGGACAGGGCAACGTAGTTGCGATAATGGAAAGATGTAGAAAGGGTTTATGTCACATGACAATGCAGCAGTGTCAGTTTATAAGGCCAAATTAACATAACGGTTGTTTTGAACGGCCTAATCAAAATAATGACACTTGGTTGGCATTCATATACGGATATCCTCATGCACAAATAAACAAGTAAACATTCAATAAGTGGTCGTATGTATTACTTTACAATGACGGTTGTTGAACGGATGTATCAAATCATATAACTCTGCTCGTGCCTGCTGCTTCAAATTAAATCATTTCTCTGTATCAGTACTAGTCCGAACCACTTCACATAACCAAACTTGTGAAAGGTTCAGCCATTTTCGAACTGAGGGAATGGCCGCTATTTATGTTCTTTATGCCATGTATTTGTCGTTTCTCGAACTGTGTTTAGCTAACTAAAAAAACTATAAAGGTATGTTAGAATTAAAATAATATCCCTCTGTTATAATGTAGCACCAAGGAATCTTTTGATCCTGCATAAATCTTGATAAGACAGTATTTCATACTGAGCTGTAGTAATGGTGTTAACCGACAGACATAGAAGGATCCAACTTGACAGGTCCTCGTTAAATTCTAACGGGGCGGTTGAAACACTTTGGAAACATAAAATTAGGTCTCAGTGAATTGATGCTTGTTTCACCATTAAATACAAACTCGTGCAAGAATATAGAGGTATTGAGTAAGACTGTCTATGGAACAACAGTAATGTAATAATGTACCTATGCACACATATAACCCTGTCCGCTTGTAAAATTAAATTAAAAAAAAAATTGGCTTGTCCGTAGCATGAGAAATGATGCTGACACTTGCACTGTAATTTAAACTTTCCGAAGCTGAAGTATCTCAATTAGTAATACACGGATTTCCATGAGGTTATTATATGTGCTCATTCTATAAAAGTGTGTCATTTATATTAGGTTGGTGCTGGCAGCCAGTTGTGCCATCTAAACACTTAAAAATCTTGGGATGTTTAATGATTATTTTGAATTTGGCAATTATCAGTCAAGTCACAATAGCTGCGACTAACTCTAGCCGTTACCGTAGACAATTAAGTACTTTTGTCCAAAGCAGATATATGTTTTTTTACATCCAGCAAAATGTGAACCAAAAGAAATGTGACCAATCTTTGTGAGTGATATTCCATAATGTAATACGTCATGCTTGACATGAGTTTCCGGGCTCTGGGGTCAATTGTGTTATAAGTTGCAGAATAAAACCTCGAATGTTATAGACGTAAAAGAAATTACAAGTGATTTGTATATTAGGTAACATACTGTGTGCGATAGGACCAAATAATATGAATATATATTAAATGTCTTTGCTTTGTACTCGATAAAGTACATGTATCTATGCATTATTGCAGATCTATCCGGGGTATGGCGACACACTGAAGTGGAAAATATATGCAAGGCTCTAGGGATGATATTGTACATTAAAGTGACGTCACACCATCGCTCACTGCTCCTCCAAGCCATGAGAGAGGCTGACGTTTCTTCTACCTGGATGGATCTACGGAGGATAAATTTAACCAAGTGGACATGGATAGACGGCAGCGGAGCTCTACCAGGTTTTTCTTGGTTTTGTTTTTAGATACAACCCCGAAGTTTTTTTGTACACTCACACATTTTATTTTGTTTATTGTTTAAACATTTCAGAGCTAATCTTGGATAAGAATATATATATATATATATATATATATATATATATATATATATTCTGTTAAGTATATTACCTATTTTATCAGACAAAGATATTCTGAAGCAATAGCTAGCCTTCCTTTGAATGTGATTCAGTACGAAGAAAGAATGACGGTGCTCATATTTATGACTCTATCTCTGAGGAAACCTGAAGTTTTTAGCAGAATACACCAGGAGATCAATATAACCAAGAGGTAAAGTAAAAGACATTGTGTTACTGATGCAACACATAGAGGGCTAAAGTTCCACCATTTAAGATCATGGGTTAAGGAGGTTATAACACTGAATGTAAAAAATATAATTTAAACACTAAAAACATGTTAATACGTGTCCTGATGTGACAATCTGTAATAATATATATATATATTTACACATATATGTTTATATATAAATATCGAAAATATTTATACGAATATTGATATCAGATGACCCATATGACGGGCTTATGTATTTAATTTCAGTCAATGCTGGGCTGTGTGAATCTTGGTTGAACATTATTGATGTCACATATGGGTAGTTAGGTTTTTCATTGCAGAGAAGTTTTTATAAAACAAGTGATTATTTTCACAGCTGTAAATCTGAATCGATGATACAACCATTTAGATTGTTCCCTGTGTAATGATGGCAGGATTTTGTACAATGCATGCATTACAAATATGATGTTCATAGCACTTAATTAATATTGATATTATGTAATGTGCTTCTCCTTTAACATTTGATTCCGTGTGCTGCTGCGTGAAGCTTGGTTGAAGATAATTGATGTTATAAATCGGAAGTTGTTTTTTCTTGCAAAGACAACTGCATAAAATAATTTGCAGTTTTCATAGATATATATCAATAACGTTAATGTAACTTTTACACCGTTAAATGTGTAACTTGATGTCAGGATAATGTGTGGTGCATTTAGTACGTAATGATATTATCATTTCCCGCGATTACCCATAATCAAGTTACTGTCACTGTTACACGAGTCACATGAGTAATTATCTACTTATGAATAATCATTTCTGGTTTGCATGACATCAATAAACAGGGCAAATTTGCTTAAACCATGCAACAACTATGTATTGTAAAACCACCACCAGTATATTACAAAATGCTGTCCAAAAATGTCGTAAAATTCAAGACGTATCCCTGCGTGTTCGTATTTTAACGGATCACTTGAGAGTCATTTAACCGAAGACTGAAATGCGCACACAAACGTTTCTCCTATGCTTATCTTTGTGTGTTCAATCCAAGGGCATGACACATTCAGCTATGACAAGTAAAAACTTCTTTTGATTTTTTTAGGAAAATGAACTTGCAACATAGTTTGGCAAATGAATTTTATGCATTTTCCTATTAGGAATATGTCCTGTAGAGGTTTTTTTTAATTTCACAAAAATACATCAAAACATGCATTACTGCAGTTTGTATCACACTTCTATAAACTTCTTTTTTGGCAATGTCATATCGATTGACTCATGTAAATTGTATGTTTATTTTTCACGAACACAAAACAAAACTAACAGGAAAGATTCCCTAATTCATTATTCTTCAAATAAAGCATTTTTATCCATAATGTATTGAAAATATAATATATCTAGGGAAGCACACTTTTTAAGTTAGTGCTCCAACATCCCAAGCGCGAAAGGAAGTAAAACGAAAAGTTGGTCAATAATGATTTAATGTGGCGGTTTAAGTAATCATACTTTTATCCCCAGGATCATTGCATTTCTTACAAAATGAATCGGACTATGAAACTGCGCAGCAGATGTGCAAAACTTCGGGCACGTCCCTTCCAGCTTACGGTACACAAGACTATGGAACAAATATGGCACGTGCCTTAACAGAGGCTGGTCTTAACTCTACATGGCTTGGTAAAATGGAAGATTTCTGACAAGTAGACCTGGACCAGCGGAAACAAAAGCATTTGTAACTCATATATACTTTAGTGCGTCAGTCATATTAAGAATGTGCAATACTCTTTAACGGATCTCATTCAGGATTTACAATATTCTAAAGCTTATGTTTCTCATATTCACAATCGGCATTTCTAAATTTAATCCGATTAATATAGGTCAGCCTAATCATTTAAACACTCGGTGCTCTGACATAATCCTTCATGTTTCTTATATGTTCTTAGAACCTTAGATGTTTCGATCACCAGATGTACTAACAGTACGATAGCATAAAATTGTTTAAATCATGTCAACATCTAAATATCATCTCTCGAAGGTTTCTGGGGACCCTTTTTATATAAATGACATGGTTTCATTGGATTACATGATACCCTGTCGTTAATATTTTGTTCATATTCAGATCAAGATGTTATCAGAAGGACTGAGGAGTTCAAATGTGCTCAGTTTAGGAAACAAGTTCTGTATGCCCAGGATTGTACAATGAAGCTCCATGGATTTTTTTTGTGAAGAAGAAAGTATGCTAACTGTTGCCTTTATTTCCCAGAATTTGTTTTTTTTAATTAAATGTGCATTAATAACCGGGAAACAATAAACTTGGTTAAGTTTAATGTTCTTTGAGTGTGTTGATAGAAAATTTGATGTCTCTGCAAAAATTCGTAAAATGATTAACTATCGGTCTCTAGGTTTTTTTCTCGCATGTTTGTAAAAAATAACGCGACATTGATATTAACCATAATGAGATCTTTTGTGCTTATAAAAACATGTTACATTACTCTAATCAAATCTAGATTGCCGAGAATGCCAAGCACAAAACTGCTTAAAACTGGACTGTCCGCAAAGCAAATGCATATATCAGGAATGCCAAGCTTTAAACTGGTACGATGCGATGTATATGTGTCATATCTACGGTCGAACACTGCTAACCCACGTGACAACATTACCACTCAGTGTCTGAGAAGGAATCTCCTGTGGTCAGGACTTCTGGGTCGGGCTGAATAAGAACCTATGGATGTAATTTTACCCAAAGTCTGGTAAGCTTTCTTTGAATTATTGTATAGATCAATCACACCTATATGAGACCACCGGAATCATATCAGGAACACTTTCTGGATATACGGGGATTCTTCTAAAAGTTGACTTGACAAGGAGTTTCGGTTTTGATGTAATTATTTAATCATAAATTGATTTCTTTGTTATTGCAAAGTTGAAAATTTACCGTTCTTTAAATATTTTAAATAATTAAACAAAACATGATATAAATACTTCAAATGAACATTTTCTTTCAGGTAAAGTCATAAAACTAAGACTCCCTCCAGCCAAGGTTTTGGATTAAGATGATTCTTTGAATCACATTATTGGAGACCAAGGTAAAATAAATTTTATTTTGCACAGTCTTCAGGCAATGCTTTCATTATTCGCGTTAATTTATTGTTCTAAATGGATCTTGAGTTAACAATATACTTATTGACTAAACAAAATATGTTTCGTTTTGATGCGTCCACGGTATAAGTTAAGAGATATATGTCAATTGGTTGAGAACTTTCGACTGCAGAACTAAATGGAAATGCAATTTAATCCATCTGTTCTTGTGATGTGCATAACAATGATGAGTAAAAAGTGTAATAATTGATCATATTCAGACTGTGAAGACCTTTCTTTTTCAGTAATAAGAGATGCACAATACGCTTGGCAGAAGATTATCCTGGACACAATGAGTCGTACCCTATGGAGAAAAAAAATCTGAAGACATTGAACTTTACAGTATTGGTCAACGGAGAAGAAATGCAGCTCTTGAAATAGGCCGTCGAACACTCAGACTGATGCTGTCGTCACCCCTCAGGCCACCCACCCTTCCACCGCGTAACAAATAGTAGTCACTGGGTATTACCAGATATAAAGAACTGAACGACGCCATCAGCCTTCATTTTACTTGATCATTAAGTAATGGGCATATAATTAAAATTATAATCAACCATAGAAAAAATTGTTTTCTTCTTTTATGCCCTATCATTAATGAAACATGAAAAGTTAGCATTTTGTAAAAGCGGCCAATGTGCAACACAAACCATACATATATTGTTAACAGGATTGTAGAAAAATCATGTATAACAAATCTTTAAAAAAATGGAAATAACGCAAGAGTTTGTAACCTTTTGGTGCCACAATATGTAATGCGTACGGTTAATAGTGTAGGCGTATTTATATGTACATGTATGTGTATTTAAAGGAATGATTTTTAAGGAATGTTATACCTTGAGTTATGAGAATCATATAGACCGGGTCATTTTAGTTAAACAAAGGTGTATTTATCAATTGTTTTAGATCTTATCACAAGTACACATGCCCTCGGTGCACGGCGATTCATCTGATCAGAGAGTCTGCTGTAAACCACAGCCAAATTCCCAGTATATATGTACAATGTATTTTTTTATGTTTACCTCAGTGAAATTGTAAAACAAATGTAAACAGATATATGGAATCTTGTATTTCAAATGTATGTGGATGACATGAGATTATCATTTAGATTTACTTGCTTTTGGTGAGCATCACCGTTAAACATATAACCACCCATCCGTTGCATACAAACATTTGCATCTTTTCTTGATATTTGACGATTTTTAATTAGAGTAGGTGTTGACGTAACTTTCATCGTTTCACAATCTTTTTCATGATAATATGACTGAAAACAGAGAGGTCATGGTCTGACCCCTAAGGAAAAGTTATTACAGTGGCCCTAAGAGATATTTTATAACCTCGTGGCCACATCCAATACAATACTAAAACAGCAGTTACTTGACAATGTGATTACATCCAAAGTACAATTCCCCGAACGAATTAATACTACCAGCAACAATGAAACAATGGTTGAACAATCATGTAATTTCAAGATGTTTATGTACACGTGAATTCTTTTGGTAATCAAGTGTACAATATTTTTTTATCTTTATATTCTGCCGTTTTATAGTAGTATTCTTAATCAGGGGCCTTGCTTGCTGAGAAAAAGCGAAGGGATAATCCAAACAGATACCGACAGAAGCATATCTCAACCCAAACCCCGAAATAGGACACCCTCTCAAAATCATCAGAATGCACCCGTCACCGTCTACATATGACAGGCCGGAAAAATCCATCTCCCATAATATCAAACTGTTCTTAAATCTCACCATGTATTGTAGAATATAGTTTCATAATTTGTTCATTACTCAATTTACAGCACTATATATCTCGAAATATTCTTTTAGATAAGAATTCAAAAGGGTTAACATTTTATGACAATGTAAACGAGCAATTGACACAAGAGATATACTTATTATTCATAATCTGGGATTCATGATATATAGAATATTGCGGACAATCTGAGGAAAATATAAACTGATTGAGGGAATTCTTTTGCAATTTATCTACAATGTGTTTTTTTATCCCTGAAAACTAAGAGGGATGATAGTCTCCCACAACAAAGAATGTGAGATGGACATATCCCTTCGATCCCGTTCATTTTTGTTAACACTGGTATGTATGGTACAGGCAGTTACCACATTTTCAATAATTTACTCATTTTTTATGCATTTGAAATTTTATTATGCGTTTGTTAACTCACTGGAATAACTGCCGTGCACTCTGCACATTATGTGTAAAAGAAAGAAACTACATAAACTATACAAATGTTATTTCCGTGGCTCTTCTTCTTGTTTCTTTTTATAATTATATCATGACTTCCTCTTATTGTCCAGGACAAAACAAAACACACAGGTACGCGTGGTAATCGTTTATATTTTTTCTCATGGATTACGTGAGTACCCCAAATCTACAAATGTTCCCGATGTATTAGCATATAATTTTCCAGTGAGTGCTTCACCGTTGAATATTAATCAGAAGACAATCCCGCTAACAATGAAGTTTGAAATTTTTTTTCGGCAGTACCTTTATCGCTTACTCGCTTGAGGTCCAGATCGGTGTTATCTGTAGATTGTTTTATTCAAACTCGTGTCTACATTTCTTAGGCGATGGCAGTTTATGAGGTCTGGACAGAGAACTCGAAGGTAATTGTCGAGTACTTAGGGTAACTGTCCGCCAAAACATGTTTTTGACTGGTGCCTATTTTACATTATATATTTATAAAGATGTGTTCTTGAAAAAAAAAACGACATATAAAGCAAAATATATCTGGTTATTGTGTTGTTTTATTGTAAAGTTCAGTTTAGATATGTTACTGTTATAGTAATCAAGAAACAGTGCCGTTCAAATTGTAACTTTTGTTTAAATGCTGAAACCGTCTTCGAAAAATGTTCCCGAGTAAACTCTTTGCATTAAGGCTTTCTCCAAGACACGAATACAATGTGTTACTAATAACATTTACGGTATATGTTTTTCCACTAAATAAATATATGTTGTGTATTATTCCCTAGCATCTTTCGTCTTTTAATTCTACGTGTAAGCACAAATTGTCTCTGTGTTAAATACATGATGATTAATCAACCTACCTTTGATTCAAGGGGAGTGTTAATTCCCTGGTTTTTTATCTTTCATATCTTTCTATCATTCATTACAAGGAACGACAGACGATGGAATCCAGTGAGTACGAGTTAAACAAACAAAGATTAAACAGATTGTTACGCATTCATGCATCAAATATATGTGAGCGGCATGTCTTAAAGTGTGTAATTTAAATTATAAAAAGTCTATTGTATTATGATTTTACAATGAAAAAAGGGATTAAGAATACTGTAAACGATTGTTAATGATTGTTTATGATGTTTAAATATATTTTTATTTGGCATTTATATATTTTTGTAGCGCACTGAGAAAAATATCATGCCTATATTCATACGGAGGAGACACACATGCCGAAATCCAAATAGAAAGATAGTCTAGATACAATGATAAGGTTATGTTGAGGTCATACATTCAATACATCTATAAACCACAAACTCATAGCATTTTTTTAAAAATAAAACAGTGCATCCCGGGTCTCGCATCCCAAGGTAACATTTAATTTTTTTTAATTGATACCTAGTCAGATAATCTCATAAACTACTGTATTATAGGCCTATCTAAGAAGAAAAGTTAAACAACATATAAGCAACAGGTCGAATTTTCTCGTGAAACAAATTAACAGGTGACTTGCCATAATTTGGTTAAGTCAATCGTTAAAGACAGATTTCTCTTTATATAGTTAATGTTTTAATTACCGTAATTGCGTTTTATTTATATGAAAATTAAAATCCAATGTATATAAAAAAAACTGAGTAAGTATTATTGTATTATAAACACTTCGAGGTCTAAGATATTTCGTAAAAAGCCATACAGCAAATGAGGCCTGAAGTGTTGCTACATAACCTGCTTTCCCACCAGGCCTCAGACCCTGTCATCCGTATCACAGCACAGTCCGCCTCAGCCGACGGTTCATGTCCTGGAATCCAGTGAGTTCTCTTTGGAATCCCTGACGACGATAAATTAGAACTAATTTTGTCTATTCTGTCCTGTTTTCTTTTAATAAATTTAGTTTTTTGTTCTTATATGTAACCTTTGATACTGGGTGTATACTCTCTCTGACATGAAAACACCCCCCTTCCCCAACTTCCCTTCCCCAAACACTCGTGTCTCAAGTCATAATTTGAAATCGGGTTCCTTAAAAAATACCGCCTAATATTTCCTTTGATAAAGAAGCTGCTCGAATTTCCGTTTACTGACCCTTCATTTCTCTTAAGCATGCGCTAATTTATCCAGTAATAAAGAAAACACTCAAAAAGAAATATGGAAAATCAAATAAACACGCAAATATTAATCACAGTGGTCAGAAAACCAAAGGTTGTATTTACATATTTATATAACTGCATGGAATATTTCGTCTATGACAAAATAAAAGAATGTATTTTATATTAAAAAAAAAAGCAAGACCACAACAGAATAATTCATCAAAGTAATTGACCATATTGATAGTACCTGAACTCTCCGAACTCCAATATTCCCTGATGAGTCCAATCCAAAATTCCCCTATTACTTTGGTGTAATTAAAACGGCAAGTGGATTCACAAATAGCTAGGGTACCTCCGTCTGTTTTGGAGTACCAGTTCGCTTCATACCACGTGACTCTCAAGATCTTCCACATAAGGCAAAGGGAAGGGTTTGTTTGTTTCCAGACGCAGCCTCCTCCACGACAGGTCCTACAATCTACAAAATTAAGAATTTGGAAATGTTATTTAAAACTATGAAAAAAATTGTATTCTTAGTTTTTTATTGTTAAATAAATCAGAATATATTAATTTATAATAACAAACATGTATATATAACACTGTCAAGGACACAATAAATAAATAATATCAAAGGAAAAGAAGAACTTGAACCACGGTATAATATGTGTAACGAAGTGAATCGTGCCATTTATTTAATAATGTTTTATTTTATTTCTTTGGCTCAGTTGTAGTTGTATTTGATTGAAGGACAGTCGGTGCACCGGCCATAGTCATTGTGTCGTGAGGTATTATAGGTATTCAATGAGGGTTGCCCAATTCTCCAGGACCAGTTATGTCATTGTTTAAGCGGGCGCTCTGACAGATAGCGTGTTTTATTCCCGGTATATTAGGCATTCAGCGGGCTGATGAATATAGTTAAGCCTTCAGGGTAGTATGCTATTAAAGGATCTCATAGTTAGAGAGGATTGAATCTTCGCTGTCCATTAGTCAGCCAGCCCCCAATTCGTGCACCAGTGCAGCCAGTCGAGGACCAGTACCACCAGTCGGGGTACTGCATTACTGTTAAGCACGTCTAGAGGCTGTTTATCCGGACTTGGGTGTAACTAGAGTTATTTATTTTGTGTGAAACCAATGTAATTCATGTAACACGTAATAGGCTCGGAACCGTATCTTGTAGGTCGTTTTGAATTCCGTACATTCATTAAATATATTCTTTGTTTTTTTTTGCCACTGTCTTTTGCACCTTAATGCCAATATGATAAGTGCGCGATCAAAACCCACACCATCTCTACATTACCACGTTAAACCAAAGTAAACCCAGTCCGTCAATTTGTAAGGGCAGCCTTTCCATGGGCACTGTAAGGGACAACGTTATCAGATAAAATTGAATAGTGCCCAGTGTTACGGAACCTAATATCAACAGATCAGGTATGCGTGATGAACATAAATTTTGTCAAGGAGATAAAAAAAATCAGATTCTGTAAAACTAGGCAGCGTGAAATGTCAAGGCGAATGAATAAAAAGTCAGTGGTCTTTGTTAACAAATAACTATAATTTATTCTTAAAACAACCCTAACATTACAATAAAATAATCAATAAACAGTATAACAACAGTATAACAACAAATCAATACATTCACACAGTAAAATAAACAAAGTGCACAGTACCTGGATACCACCACTGTCACAACGTTAAGTCCTTTAAATGTTTATTCTCTCGGAGAATAACAGTCCAGTGTAAAGCTCTTGTAACAATCCCGAAAATAAACTGAAGACCAAATAAGTTTCGTCACAAATCCAGAAGAAAATCTGAAGAAAATCGATAATTGCCACACTTATCGGAATAGGCCCCACAATTGACATACACGCTTCTGTGTCCTCTGGAATATTCTCTCACCTCTCTCTCGGCTCTAAAACACAGCCCCCTATTTATAACTTCTTACCTTCAGCCGAGAACCTTCAATTGCTCGAACAGTCTAAAAAATCTAACACACTACACACGTTCGAAGAACATAGTAGTACAAAGAACGCTGTCTATCTAGGGTTCAACCAATGCAGATTAAACCGGCCATCCGACCAGGCGAGGCCGCTACATTCTGTTGTGTCATGTGACTCCGACCACTGAGGTTTTTCTAGTTGATGGGCGATTTGTGATGAGGTCGCATTGCTGACTTGACGGGGCTTAGATAACGGGTGTCGAAATAATACTGTGTCGCACTGAGAAAGAGTTTGGTTCATGGCCAACAGTATACATTAAGCGGATAAGCAGCGTAATGATATACGGTTTACGTAAAGAGTACCGGACAACAGTTATTCCTGTTGAAGGAAAGAGAACCCATTGTACAGTTTAATCGTCGGGAATGTCGAGGGCGTTATTACAAACCTATTAGGGCAGGGTCGGAGCACTAACACCGAGAAAAGAAAAGCAGAATCCAGAAGCTGCTTCGGCAATAGAAAGCCGGGCAATGAATTGTGAGCGAGCCGAGGGGACTCGCGAACGGCCAAAACAAATAACGGAGATTAGTTCGTTAGAGTTCGCTCAGGCGCAGAATGAAGACATATCCTTGACCGTGGACTGGAAAGAGGCAACAAACTTTTGTCCGGATCGTACACAGTTTCACTTTAAGAATGATTACTTGGTGCGCGATACGTTAACGAAAGATATAGACACCTCTGTTACACAGGTTATGGTACCAACTGCACTTTGAGATCATGTGATTATGTTGGGCCATGAGATCATGATTGCGGGTCACCAGGGTATAGAACGTGTGTATGAGAGAATACTTATCCAGTTATTCTGGAGGGGATTATATCTGGACGTCGCTCAATTTTGTAAGACGTGCGACATGTGTCAGCAAACGATACCAAAAGGTAAGTTTGGGACCGCTTCTTTAGGAAAACTGACATTAGTCCACAATTGGTTCGATCGTTTGGCACCTGATTGGACCGATACCATCGGGGAATCGTCATATCCTAATTCATATGGATTACGCGACTCTCTGGTCTTAGTCCGGGCCACTGTCAAACACAAAGACGGTCACGGTAGCAAAATTACCAGTAGATATATATATACACTTGATGAGGTATATTCGGCCGAAATTCTCAACTAACATGGGGAGTCAATTTACCTCTGACCTCTAGCATGAGTTTAGTAGACTGCTATCTATTAAGTAACCTTACAACCCTATGTGCAACGGGATGGTGGAGGGTTTTAAAGAACGGCCCAATGATTGACTGTGTTGCTGTATTATTTGCCTATCGCGAAATTCCACTAAAATCACGGAGTTTCCGCCCTTTGAGTTGCTTTACAAGCGAGCGGGAAGTTTGAGGTCCGATGCTGATATTGCGAGAACTCTGGTCAAAGGAGGGCACAGGTGTGGAGGTTGAAGTAAGGCCTAAGAAATGACTGCAGTTCGAGATAAGTGTCTCTATTCCAGATGCAAGTGGTTGATCGGTATTAAAATCGACGATCAAGTGTTGTTGTTGATGGCTCCTGACCGCAGCAAACTATTAGTACAATGGAATGAGCATTTGCCGGTCGTTGGGAAGGTCAGTGTCCTGAGCTACCGAGTTAAGGTCAATAGGAAGCTGAATAACTTCCATATTAATCTGTTCCAGCAGTATCATACAAAGCCAGAGCCGCAACACAATCTGGCTGTTGTGAGTGAATTAAAAAGAGGATAATTTGTCTATTTGGCCGTCGTGGGACGAAGATCAATGGATTAAAATCAACTCCTATCACGAAGTCCAAATGCAAAAAAAAGGTTTTGAGAGTAACAGTTAATATCAAACCTGTCAAGGGAAAGTTGAGTTATAGTCCTGATGTTTTAGCAGATTCATAAGTGGGTAGTGCCATTAGATTTAGAGCAGTAAGTGACTCAAAGGTTGACAAGGTATAATTTAGGCTAACATTACTTTGTAAAAAGTTAATTAAAGGGCCATATTACTTATTTGACCGTTATAAACTATAGGTAATCTCTCAGAGCTTTAAAAAAATAGGCAAGAAAATGTCGAAATCACCTCACACAGGCTGTTTGTTTTGTTTATATCAACGTGTTTATAACATGTGGGGACCCGTCAAATAATCGAAACAAATTAAAAAAGGGCATCTGGAGCAAGTCATATTAGCCAAAGCTTTGCAAATGACGTTTCGCAAAAGATGGCCTTTCTTCCTTCACATATATGTAACCTATCACCTTAGGTTACATGTTTTTCCGTTAGTCAGTATTGCAAACATATTTTTGATAAAAAGGTTCATACTTCCTTCAGGAAGGTTTTACAAAACATTTTCTCAAAAAATACCCTTAGATCATTAATATATACACAAAGAAAGCAAGAAAACATGTAATCCTTTTTTCTTTGTGAAGGGACAGTCCGAGCGCCGGACAGGGATATTGTGTCGTGAGACAATAGGGGTATTCAACAGGAGTTGTACAGTGCATCAGGTCCAGATATGCAATTGTTGTGGCGAGTGCCCTGACAGTTAAAGTGTTTTGTTCCCAGCCTATTTGGTATTCAGCGTGCTTGTGAATATAGATTAGCCTTCAGAGTAGTAGGGTATTTAAGGATTGCAAAGACATAGAGGATTGATTCTTCGGTGTCCGGGAACCAGCCAGCCGCCAGTTCGGCAGCTAGTTGAGGACCATTACAGCCAGTCGGGGCCCGGTATTGCCAATTCACTACGTCTGTAGACTGTTTACCAGGACTCTGTGTTTATCAGGGTTTTTCTGTGTATGACCAACCAGTGTAATCCATGTAATGCGTGACAGGCTCGGAACCCTAGCTGGGATGTGATTATGAATTCTGTAATTTTTTTTCAATATATGATTTATTGCTTAGCCATTGCCTTGTATTTTGCAGTACCTGAGTGCAAATACGACGATTGCGCTAATAAAACCCACACCAACCTACTTTACCGCGTTAAGGCAACTCGGTCCGTCTCTAGGTAAGGGCAGCCTTTTTCCCAGGCATCGGTAAAGAACAACGTTATTAGGGGGCACTATGACATGTCCCCCTAGGGAAACTGAGCTACTGTTATTCAGGTTTTTGTATATCACTTGACCAAGATAACTTACTTGAGGTTTGACAGATGCATCCTTGAACTGTATTATCACATCTATATGCATATATATCTCGGCCCTTCCGGTTGAATACTGCACATCCATAACCACGGAAGTGCCTGAGGATGTCTTTATCTGTCAAACAGGCCAAATTTGTATTTTATAGATTAAATACATTAGGCAATGAATAATCATTCCAAGAAAGACGCGTTTACAATATATCTCTATATTGTTAATGTAAATGACACTTTGAGACTAAGGATTCTATGCAAAATGTATACATATACATAAAACACATTTCTATTATACTGTTACATTTTACCCTAGATTAACAATACGTGATCCATATACCAAGGTAGAATCATATCTTAGCCTAGTAATTACATATTGAAATTATCTTTCTTCTATGACTGCTCGTTTGTATCTTCACTCTCAGAGACGAGAGGTTTAAGTACACATCCGATGAATGTTTTGTAATCTATTCATAGCATCGAAGGCCTGAACATTAAAAACACTAATAAACAAATCCTGTTCAAAATACTTATATTCTGTTGCTTGCCACATCACAGGAAAATATACGCATGTGTATTCTTCGTTTCAAAGGGGTCATGTCCAATTCGTTACCTCCATCTTTTTAAAAAATTCATAGTGATTTCAAGACCTTCATGGTCTGATATTTGAATGTATAAAAACTTCAATTGTTTAACATTTGTCAATCGGCAACCGGGGGGTTCTACCTGGAACCACCCCTTCTCCGTCTATCCACGTCCATTTATCTAAATGTATTCTCTGTATGTCTAACCACGTGGCATTTAGTTGTCTAGCTTTCATGAGCTGAAGTAGCGCCGAGTGATTCCGAGACGTCCCTTCTGGTAGAAGAGTCATATCTAGATCCTGGCATCGTTTTGCAGCTTCTTGGCGTGTGAATGCTCCAGGTACAACTATATTTCATAATAACCATAGATTCAGGAGAAAATAAAACTTCACATAATTTAAAACAAAGCTTAAACGTTCAAGGACAAGCCAATTCAGGATATGCAGGACTAATTTTAGAACATTTTAGCATATCTTGTTGCTGTATTTTTATGGGTTTTTACTAGATTATGATACTTTGTTGATAAAGTATGAGTAATTTTTTAAATGAGTGTTTCTTTAAGACTAATAGCTTATATACTTGTCGAAAAGCATTGTGGGGGAAAGCAAGGAAATACGATATTACATGCTTTATAGAGCAACCAAAATTAGGGGAAAATGTCAAGTATTCCATTAATTGACGAGAGACAAGACGTCAAACAATCTTTAAAATGTAATATATTAACAACTTTAATTGGTGATGTGGGGTTATATCAAATGTAAAGAAAGGGTAATTTCTGTTAAATTGTGTTCAGAGATGGATATTAAGAGATGCAAAGTTAATCTTGTATAAAACTTTAAGTCTGGTTCAGGATTTGTCGTTTTCCTTGAGGAAGCAGGGACAAGATTCTTCTAACCGTGTGAGTGAAATGGCTCTCCAGCAGGGTTTCAAGTGTTTATCACACACTGATATTTGTTTGAAAACAAAGTGCTGTTATACTATTATGTCCCGGCAAAACCACCCTTGTAACCTTCGACGAATTACGTTTAGTAATATGTAGGGTTGGCTTACCGTGAGATTTACCCAGCAGCTAGTTCCCCAAAAGGTTCTGGTCTTGGGGGAAAATATTAGACAGTAGCTGTGCTTGTCTGCCTTTTGTAGGACAGTAGGATAAGTCTCAAATCTGACCGGTGAACACTCACCTATTAAAACAGCCAAAGGATCAAAACTGTCCTGTTTGTGTTCGCAACTTTCTTTTTAACTGCCAGTTTCACATGTGGTCTGGCATGAGTGCAGCCTTGACATTCAGTATGAAGAATGTAACTTTATTCTTCAATCTGGGTATTCTGAATACAGTATTTTCTTGGTTAAGGTTATAAAACAATAGACCCATGGGTCACGTTGCTCAGCTTAATTTTGAAAAAAAATTGACAAAAACAAGAAATACTTAATATATGTAAATATATATATATATATATATATATATATATAACTCTGAAGAAAAACGGGATGCGACCCGATCATCAGGTGATAATACATATATATATATATATATATATATATATATATGTATTTATATATGATAATATATATATATATATATATCTCGGCTTTTCAAACCACGCCGTTAGCTTCATTCTAACCACATTCACCTGATGATCGGGTCGCACCCCGTGAAACAGACTGTTGTGAATTAACAGTGATGTTTTTCTTCAGAGTTATATATATATATATATATATATATATATATATTTATATATATATATATATATATATATTTATAAGCATTTGAAAGGCCTAGAGGAAATGGCCCTATTAAATAGTAATAATCAAATATTTAATAAGTATATATAAAAATATATATATATATATATCAAAATAAATATTTGCCGAACTAATATTGTGCACTTTCATGGACCATATCAAAGATGCAGGAGTCTCTCATGATGACATATCTCTAGAAGTATATGTGACAGTAATATGTAGATAAAATAACCATAGGAATGTATGGACAATAAACACATTATGCATACATTTATTTATTTTCTACCAATATATATATATATATTTTATAAATTTGCAAAACAGTTAATATCTTTAAATATTACTTGATTCAGAATTTCACATTTTAAATTGCATCTTTTAAATTATTAAAAAGGAAATTAATTTCTTTAAAAATGTGGCATTACCACAATATGGCATTAGAACCGTTTTCTACAATTGAGTGGAAACAGCTTTACATTTTAGTTAATACAGTTCAACAAAAACAATTATTGCATTACACTTGGTGTGTGTAGGGGGGGGGGGGTTGATATGAGATAAACTGTACACGTGTGACCCCTGGTCACCCCGTGTGACCCATTACGAATCAGGTAAGCAGAGGAAACTGAAAAGAATAACCTCCAGTGACCCAAGTGAATACAATAAAAGCCTAATTTTGTAGCTTTTATTTTAAAATTTCAGATTTCACAAGATTATATACCTATGTGTACATGCTGTGAAAATTAAATCTACAATACTTACAAGAAAACAAAGTACCGTGGCCAAAGTTTGGCAAAATTTAAGGTACTGATTTTATTTCTATGGTAACAAAAATTTGCAAAACTCAGTTCCAGTTTTTGATATACAATTGAATCTTGATTAAATAAAGTTATATCCCTGAAAAAAAGTATCT
Organism: Sipunculus nudus; assembly: GCA_026874595.1. Lineage (NCBI taxonomy): Eukaryota > Metazoa > Annelida > Sipuncula > Golfingiida > Sipunculidae > Sipunculus > Sipunculus nudus. The sequence goes on from CM049317.1 coordinate 4,157,933, forward strand.
AGCTTCAACATTTCTTATGTTAAGTGACTAAATATATTTCCTGATTTTTAACAAAGTGCATTATTTTTGGGCTCATAACTTTATAAAATCACATAATACTGACATCATTTTTGTTTTGTACATGGAAAATATACAGAAATATGTATATTGAATTTAATCAAAAACAGATCAGTGGTTTCGATATAAAGTCTTGAAGTGTAATAATGTAAAACATGGGAAATTGAAGTTTTTACTTAATATCAGGTCCTAGTGACTCATAATTCAGTATGGTAGGAGATTTTTGGGAACATTTGACTATATGCCGATTTTTGGATTCGTACGTCCAACGGTTTCAGAACGTGCCAGATTAACGGACGGACAGACCACGGACGGAGAGCTAACGGACAAAGGACCATCGCTATGGCATAGTTGACTTATAGTCAATTGAGCTAAAAAAAAAAAAGTCACCCAGTATATGCAAAAAGCTATCTAATAACATAAAATCAACACACAACTGATTATTTACTGGCTGCTGAGCCTGCTGTGGTTCATTTTAAATACACGTCGCCGTTTATTCTTCTCTCACGCTTTAGTATATTTTTACTAAATTCTTGGAAATGAATAAATGGGGTGCAAACTTCAAGGGAAATAAACTTACATGACTTTGAAAAAATAAGCCTGACTACATTGGTGTATGGACTTAATATCATTAAACTGAAATGGTAATCCTAAGATTTATTAATAAAATTTTAATATTTATAAGTGAGTTTGTGTATAGTTAAACGTATAGTTGAAAGCTAAAAAATATGACATAGTTATACATTCCATGAGTTAAATGCTATATTGTACTACAACGCAACTATTTCATTCTGAGCTACAAAGTCCTTCCCACTAACCCCACTGTGGCTTTTGTTTTCCCACATTTAAGATGCCAGTAACGCTCTGCGACATATTAGCGCCCCCTCCCCCCCCCCCCCCCCGAAAAAAAAAGAAAATTCTGGATCTGCCACTTAAATAAACAGATATGGTTATACGACTTTTATGAAACAGGCGGCCTTGAAATTAATGTGGTTATTATTAAACTTCTGCCGTCCTTCTGAGCTTTGAAACAAAGCTCTCTTTCCTAGTGGAGGTTATAACCTCTACTAGTAAAGTACATTTTGTCAGCGCTTCTTTGTCCTGGTTATATATTGTAGTCTATCTACAATACATTGGTTTATATTGCAAACATATTAATGATCTTATTAACATTATGAGCAAGACAAACCTTCAGTAAAAAGAGTAAAAGGAGGGCGTCGCTAATAATTCTGAATGTGGTCTGTTTGCAAACCATGCGCCGTCGATGTTTTCATAGAAAGTGAATTAGGGCAGACAGGCATTGGTTATGACGTTGTTCTCCTTGCGAGTAAAATAACAAAAAGATAATAATTAATATGCTTTTGATGTTCGATCGGTGGCGACACATGGTACAAGCTGAGAGCTCGTTGCTTATTCATGGTTAAATTAAATTAAAAGTTTCCCGACTCTGGATCGTTCATAACAGGTCCAGAGGGGAAATTATCAATCATTAATGAAAATGTTATTGTTAACCATAAACATTGATATGACGTTAAATTATATATATTGTTAAGGTATATCCTTGTCAATAATCAGGTTGTCCTCGATAAACCGGTCTAGATAAACCAGGATAGTCGTCTAAATCCCGGCTTGGTCAAGTAACTAATATTTATACAGTAAAAAGATAGAAACAATATTTTGGGAAGCACACATTACAAAATGTAAATTGAAAGTCAAATATAAGGCCGCTCATGATCATCCATTGCCGATGTTTTAATGAAAACAATTTTATTGGTATTATCCCCTACTTGGTTTGTATGCACCCAAATCCTCAGCTTATACGGAAACAATGAAATCAATCCATCACTTAATTAATACCTAAAATTGTACTTAATTGCGTTTTAATCCAGGCGAGATCAGAGAAAAATCACCAATACTTTTTTTATTTTAAATAATATGCAAGACAGATAACAATACTTTTTTGATAAACAAACTGATGAAAAAATACTTTGTGATGCCGACAAGGCTTTACATAAACCTCTCCTTTATTTCGGAAAACCGATGACTCGACTAAAGGGGCAGTCCTGATATTTAATAGACTTATATTTGATTAAGTTAAAGACCTTACACCTGCATTTCCATTTTACGGTTACACATATTGAAAAGGGCCTTTCCCTGCTTCTGCAAATAAACTGGCTAAATTTAATAGCAGACCAACGTACCTTTGAGGGAATATGGCGTGCCTGAAGGAAATAGTAAGGCAGACACAAAGCTGATCTCAGCAAAGATTAACATGGCAGAGCACACTGGCTTATATGGTGTAAAGATAAAAAGCAACTCTGTTTTATAACGTTAGAGAACGATTTTAATATTATACATAACCGTCAGTATGTAACATTAACTACACAATCTGGTTCGTAAGGTTATCACAGAGTTATTATTCAACAAAGAATAATTAGTAATATGCAGATAATCGGGAGCTTGTACTGGGCCATATTTACTCCTCAGGCGATATATACTGGTATTCTGGGACAGCGTAATAATTATAGCATTGTTAGGAGAAAAAAGCGAAATTAATATCCTGTAAATCATGTAGTACAATACATAATATGTAAAACATACGTAAGGTTAGAATTCTTGCTAATAGTGCTCAATGAGTGATGAGAAGAGGATTAGAATAATATAGGGCGTAATGCTTTGAGCATTTATCTCTGGATCATTTCTACATTCCAGTGATTAGAAACAATAAAATATACACATCCTGTAACAATAATGCCACACGTAAAATAAATGCTTTGTTTAAAAAAAAAGAAGAAAAGTGTTCATATCTGACCATAATTAGGAAACCTCTCTAACATTTCACTAGTATAACAATGTACCATGTGGCTAAAAGAATAATGAAACGGACGTATCAAATGAAATATTAATTACTGAACAATGGTGACAATTGTCCTAATTTCACGCTTCAAATTATGTGTGTGGGCGTTTGTTCGAATTGGATCGCAACATTTTAAAATAATTGTCATCGCTTATTCGATTAGAATATAACAACAAGGTTATACGTTCATTCTGTAAGTACTCAGTGTTTGCTATTTTATACATGAACAGCTATTATTTTGGAGGTTTAGATACAGAGAAACGTTCAGTTACTGGAACAGGTAGCGGCTGGGAAAGTATTTTGTTTATTCATAACATTTTCAAGATAAATAATATATTAACAATGTAAGCCAGCATTCTCGTGATTAAAAACATACAAGCAAAAACAACCAAATCCAGCATTCTCCATGATTGAGAACTTAATTTCAAATCCTGGACTGATCTCTAAACAAATAGCAAAAACAACCAAATTAAAATTAGAAAAAAGTTATCTATTTTAGCTTTTCGGAGCAGTTTAAGATAAACGCCGCACTCCTTTCTGTGTTATTTTCAAATGATATAATATAAGAAAGGTTAATTATAGTCTCATTTGTTCAATTCTGACAGGTTTATATAACAGCAATATTGTAAAATAATTTCAATATCTCAGCGGAATACTTATATTTCTAACTTCGCGATATGGTATTTATACCTTACTGACGTTGGTACATTGGTGGGGGTAAGGTTGGCGGAAGCCTAGGCAGACATACACTGTTCCGTTCCCTGCATGACGAAAGGTGCTTCTACTTTACCGGCAAAGGCATAACAGCGATTTTTTCCTTATCCTTGCTGGCATGCAAGGACGATTCACAACTCGTAGAAACCCATCTGCTCCGTCGCACAGTTAAGGGCCTGACGAGGAAAAAGTTCTTTTTTTCCAATGCTTGACAAAAAAAATATCAATTTCATTATTTAAATGTTTAAACATTGCTTGAAAGTTATGATGGACAATTTATGTACAAATTAGTAAAGGAATTAACTGCTAACACGAAACAACGTAACAGTTTACAGAGATTCAAGTCCTACAAATTAAAGATATTTAAACCAATAAAAATATTGTGTGCACGTATCATTGTGTCACTGATTTGTTCCAAACCTATTAACCCTTGCAAGACCTACCCAGATGTCTCCTGTCGGCCTCTTGCTTCCATCTAATAGTCTAGAGGCCGCGGTGGCCAGTGCAGCATTGTCAGTTACACAAAACCTTGCTAACACTTGGGTGTCCCTCATAATCGAATAATGAGTCCAAGTGAATATTCTTAGTGAGTCAAAGAACGACCAGAACAAAATCGAAATTTAGATAATATTTAAATGGACAATGAAAAGCAATCAAGAGACGTGAACTAAGTAGGGTTTGGAGGTTAATGATATAATATAAAACATATATGATATGATACATGACATATAAAACAGGTTAAACATGAGATGGTGGCAGAAAGAAGATTTGACGACCAAAACAAAAATTAATTTTCCATCCTGGACCATCATCCCATGTTGATGATGCCGTTAAACCTCTACACGGATTACACCGGATATATTTTCTTACATTATCTTCTGTCATCACATTTATATCCATATATTTTGATAACGTCACATTGACAGTGGATATAGGCACATCCCAAAGTAAGCTATTTTCTGAGTATAGTTGTGTCTGATAAAGCAGTTTCTTATTTTTAATAAACCAGAACATTGCCAGAGTTTGACAATCAAAATCGAAAAATATCCCGTGAATCATATGATAATATTAATTAGGAAAAGCATGAACATAATACTTAATACGCTAGTTTCTTTTAGCCATGTGAAAAAAGTAAGATGTTTAATGCAAAAAGTCCTCCGAATTGTGTAAATATAAGTATGGTTTATTATATAACAGTTAATAATGTTACTATATACAGGCTACTTATATAATATCAACGGGCCGTAGATTTGAAAACCTGTTGTATATATGACCTTTTGTTTGTAATTTGATGTAATTAGGTGCATTTTTTGTATCAAACTTTCTGTTTTATCCTTTAATTTTTATATTGCTCTATTATTATTGAGTTCTTGTATTTGTTAGCTAAATATAAGCCGGATTACTTGGTACAGTCCACCTGCTGTCTGTCCAGGTCCGGTTCACAAGTTTTATCCTCCTCAGGTTAAACAAGGTAAAATTAAATGGGAACGTGACCCTTTAAACTACCAATTGAATTTCTAAGATATTTTGTACATGATACCTACAAGCCATACTTTGTAAAATTATGAAACAAAATTTGGGGGTCAATGTGCTTATTTTTGCTGTATATGAAGTTAAAAACTTGTGGACACTTGTGGTATGTTTTTATATGATATTATAACTAAGGGGGAAACAAAAGTTACATATTTTAGAAAACTGACCAATGTATTTTTCATTTTATTTTAATATATAAATATCAATCTAATTTAAAGACAAAAATGTGCATGTCAATGGGTTAAGTTTTAAAATATTGGGCCAAAATATGAAAATATTGGACATTATTAGTTTAGGAAATTCCCCAGAGGTGGCACTGGTAGTTGTGAGACAGAGAGCAAGTCAACATATAAATGGCTACTGGCGTGAACAATATATGATCAGTTTTAAGATGCCAATATAAGAAGGAATACCAATATCAGCACTAAAAAACTGAGTATATACTATTATCTCTTCAGAATTACACCATCAGTGTCAACCACAATCATATGGTGATATTAATGCTCTTTTTTGTCATCTTACAATTGTCAAAACTGACAGTTTACAAGATAGCCGTTGGTATATTCCTGCACTTGAGCCTCTCCTGGTGATATTCTGTTTAAAAATTACTATATAAATATTTGGTAAAATTTAAAATTAATTAAATAAAGTTGTTACACTGAGCATTCCTACAATTATTGTTCATCCCAGTTACTTTTCTCAAATGATAGCAGGAAGCGATGACGTTTTCAAGACAACAAAAGCCACACACGGCAAAATATGTAGCCCAATGACAATATAATTAAAACAGATATTTTAGTTTCCAGTGGCATCAGTAGAAGGCACCAGTAAAGTATCAAGTTCCCCCTTAACACCGGCATTTATCATGGCTTTATGAGGTATGATGCGGTGTTGTGACGTCATATCCGTATAAAGTGACATCCCTATAATATTGCATTGTTCCTCCGCTTCGTTGTGTCCCAACAAATAATGCAGAACTGGTTCAAACAGCAGAGTTCTGTGTCAGTTTTATCAAACATCTCAGGGGGACTTCCCATAACCTGAAAATGTAATACTGCACACTAACTGCTGTAGAGCAACACAGAATCAATGGTGTACTAATGAAAAATTGTAAACGTTTTATAATAACCTCCCACCACTAATACATTCAGGTGAGCCAAATAGACGGCTACCATCTATACTCCTTCCTTCACAAGATTTTATTTTGATATATTCATGAATGTAAAATTAAACGTTAAGAGGAAATGTTTATAACGTTCTTTGGAGTGTTTTTGGAGGTATTATATTTTGTTCCTCTAGGGGGGTGTGGTACTAGTTCAAATGTTCTGTTAGGAAGATATTTAAAATGTCATATTGAATGTCCTGGTTTTGATGAGCCAAATGGGAATAAAGAAAAATTCTTTAAAATTAAATTGTCTCATCAGAACTAAAATCCTCTCAATGTCCCAACAAACCACTGAAACAGACAGCACTGTGCCAGTTTCATAGAACAACTCAGGTTTACTTTCCATGAGCTAAAAATATCATACTGCACACACATTGTTAGGTGTAGGCAAATTTAGAATCGTTGATACATAATTAATATTTTAATTGTTTTAATATGTGAAACAGAGGAAATAATTGTAAGCTTTCTAATTGGTATTCTGCTGACTCCAGAATATCTGTATAGAAATATTCACACCTCTGAAATACAATTATAATGGAACTTTTAACAGTTTTTGTACTATTTCGAATGATCAGTGAGTTTACATGAATAATTATTTATTGTCGTTTTCAGTTTGCTTATTACTGTTGAGTCAAATGGTTAAAAAAATAAAATATATTAATTCTTTTCTAATTAGACGAAAGTTCTATCTCATGTTTTAAACCTCAAATTGTTAGCCTCGATAAAAGAATCAATTTCATAAATAACATTGCATAACATCCTGTAGTATTCGTATTTATTCAGTCTTCATAGCATACAATTTTGATCGTCATGACAACAGGTTTTCTACATGACACAGTCCGCCTTCACAACATATTGTCCATCGACATCACATACACTCTGTAATCATGACTAAAACACAGTACAGTCAGGGCATGATCTCCAACGATCAGCTGCATGTGTGCTTCTTCCTTTGTAATAACGGACAATGAATAAATATACTTGTGTAGAGTTTTAACTATGTACAGAATTAGAAACAAGAAACAGTATGATTCATAAAGAAAAAAATTCGTAAAAATTGGAAAATACAGGTGGCGCCACCAGTTTGCAGGAACTAATGGAACACTCCATGATCAATATTCATACAAGGAATCATAGTCATTCATGCATTAGTTATTTAGATAATGGAGCTTTTGTATCACATTTTTAATTATTCTGGGGGTACTTACGATCCCCATAGCTCGGAGGATATGGGTAACAGAGACCTTATTTCAGGTTTCCACGGACACTTTGCATGGACTTCCCTTGATGTCAAGTTAGGAGATTCCAGGTCCAGTGGTTACGATTTGTGCCCTGTTAATAGATGACTGCTCCTTTGAAGGTCTCAAAAATTAAGAAAAAAAATCGTAAAAATTGGAAAAAGTACAGGTGGCGTCATCAGTTTGCAGGAACTCATGGAACACTCCATGATTAATATTCATGCAAAGAATCATGGTGATCAATGCATTGGTTATTCAGATACTGGAGCTTTTGTATCATATTTTTAATTATTCTGAGGGGTATTCACGAACCCCATAGCTTAGAGGATATAGGTAACAGCGACCTAATTTCAGGTTTCCAAGGAGACTTTTTATGGTCCTCCATTGATGTCAAGTTAGAAGATTGCAGGTTCAGTGGTTACGATTTGTGTCCTGTTAACAGATAACAGCTTCTTTGAAGGTTTCAAAAATAGAGAAAAATTCGTAAAAATTGGAAAAATACAGGTGGCGCCACCAGTTTGTAGGTACTGCTGGAACACTCTATGACCAATGTTCATGCAGCGAATCATGGTGATCAATTCAGTAGTTATTCAGCTACTTGTGCTTTTGTATCAAATTTTTGATTATTCTGGAGGGTACTTACGACACCCTTAGCTCAGAGAATATGGGTAACAGATAACTTATTTCTGGTTTCCAAGGAGATTTTTCATAGACCTCCAAGGATGTCATGTTGGAAGGTTCCAGGTCCAGCGGTTACGATCTATGCCCTGTTCACGGACGGACGACTGGACGGACGGCCGGCCGGCCGGACGGACGACGGACGAAGAGTGATCGCTATAGCTCAGATGACTTTCAGTCAGCTGAGCTAAAAAAATCTGTCGGGGGAAAACTAACGGTTATTTTCGTGTAATTCAAGTTGGATTTTCCGCATATTAGACAGCATACAGGCATGTAAATCCAGGTTTCCAAACGAGTTATTGTTTATTGGTTTGCCAGGAAGTCGTAAAAATATACAAGTTAAAAAAAAAATGAATTTATATCCAATAAGCTTATTAGGACAAATTAACATAATAGTTGTTTTAGAGCCGATTTTATTATTTTGGCAATTGGATGGTATTTATTTCTGGATATTCCCGTGCATCAAACAAATAAACATTCAAATAACAATCGTAAATTACTTTACAATGACGGCTGTTAAACGTATCATATGACTTAATTCCGTTCTTTATACTTGTACTTATATAACACGTCACATAACAGACCTGTGAAAGGCTGAGACATTTTCGAGCTGCGGAGATGGCCGCAATTTGCGTACCTTATGTCATATATTTGTTTTTCTGGTACTGTATTCACCCAATTCAGAAAACTACAAAGGTATGTTACAATTAAAATCCTCTCCCTTTGATATAATCTATCACTTCCTAGGAATCTTCTGATTATGCATAAGTCTTGATAAGACACTGATTTCTATTAAGAAGCAGTTTTTTAGATGGTAAATTTCAGTCATACTGACCTATAGTGATTGTGTATCTCCGTTGCCTTACATTCCTGCAGTCCGGCAGAAGTCACACATAGTAACCGACAGACGTTAAGTTTCTTACCTGACAAGTACTGGTTTAATCCAGACAAGCCCGGTTTGAAACACGTTTGAAACATAAAACTAGGTCATAGCGACCTATATTCTGCGAGCACCGCTGCGAGACGATACCTGTATCACCATTTAGGACAAACTCGTGTAAGTGTATAAGGCTATTGAGTAAAACTTTACAATAGAATCACAGTATTGAATTAATGTACCTATGTACACATATTTCCCTGTCCGCTTGTAAAATGTTTCTCTCGGGAAATTTTGCTAACTCTTGCACTGTAATTTAAAGTTACCTGAACTTAATTAAAGTTTCTCAATTATTAATACAGACAATTTCCATGAGGTTTTTATGTGAGCTCGTTCTAAAAAAGCCTTTTTTTCTAAATTTGTGAGGCTGGTGCTGCCACCTAGCAGTGCCGTATAAAACATTTCTTTAAACTCTTGTCATGTTAAATGCTTATTTTGAATCTGAAAAGTATCAGTCAAATCAAAATAGCTCCTATGAACTCTAACTGTTGCTGTAGGCCATCAAGTACTTGTGTCCTGAGCAGATATATATGGGTTTTACATCCTGCAAAATGTAAACCCGTTTAAATGTGACCAAAAGTTGTGATTGTTAGGTCATAATTCAACAAGCCGTGCTTGACATGATTTGCTTGGCTCAGGGGTCAATTGTTTTATAATTGAAAGAAGAAAACTTTGTAAGTTATAATCGTAAACGAAATTACAAGTGAATGGTATATTAGGCAAAATACTGTGTGCAATAGGACCAAACAATACAAATACATATTCTATGTCTTAACTGTGTATTTAGTATCCTATGCGTCATTGCAGTTCTCTCCGGTATATGGCGACACGCTGAAGCGGAAAATATATGCAAGGCTCCAGGAATGACACTCTACATGGAAGTGACGTCACACCATCGCTCACTGCTCCTTTAAGTCATGAGAGGGACTGACGTTACTTCTACCTGGACGGGTCTAGGATAAACTTAACCAAATGGACGTGGATAGACGTCAGCGGAACTGTACCAGGTTTTTCCTGGTTTTGTAGTTAGATACAACTCCGAAGTCTTTGTACACACACACATACTATTAATCTAAAGACTCCATACAAATAGAAACTGTTTAACCATTGGTTTTTAATTTACCTAGGCTTAATAATTATTATTAATTCATGAGAAATTTACAACTTGGCATGATATGTAATTTATTTTATTTACTTTTGAAATTACTATGTAGTCACATTTTATTTATATTCATTATTTCCACCATTCATAGAGAATTGTACATAGTTATAGTCGCCAGCCCTAGCTGGCGACTATAGGCTAATCGTCGTGTCTGTTTGTTTGTTTGTTTGTTTGTGGGTCTGTTTGTCCGCACTCTGCAGGTCGCAGTTTTGCAGCAATTCATCTGAAACTTACAGGAAAAGTGTAAAATCGGAAACTCTCCAAGCCTATTCTTTTTGGCCATGATCGGTCCAAGGTCAAGGTCAAGGTCACCAAAAAAAACATTAAAACGGTTTTTCCTTCATATCTTCGTCAAAATTTATCGTTGCTACATAAACTGCAGTTCATTTTGCTTGTCATTCCGGGGCCCTTCCTCCAGTGACCTAATCGTCTCGGTCTGTTGTAAGCAGGGGTGCGTATTTTTTGGGAAAAAATCATGAAATATGATTTTTTTTTTCAATTTTGTTATTTTTAAAGCTACAGAGGTCTGCTTTTTTTGCAATGGGCAGTATTTAATGAGGTGTTTATCATACAACTGCAAGTCTCGTAAAATCTCGCACCATTTCTCGTCAAACGAGATATATATACAATGACATAAAAAATACCAGATGGCGCTGCAGCATTTTATTTAGCTATACCTGGAAATGCCTTTGCCAAAATGAGAGAGAAAATGTTCTTGGCAAACGCTGGCGACTATGTCATGATTACATCTTGCACTGGTTTAGAATGTTTAATTGTAAATCTTAAAAATACAAGCAAATATACAAGTCCCTTGAATAAACATGTCTGAAGAATCTTGGAGAAATAAAGCTTTCATTCCCTCTTGAAAAATTATGTATCAGTTTTCTAATTCTGACATATATATATACATATATATACATATATATATTTTCTAATAAGTATATTTCCTATTTCATCGGTCATAGATATTCTGAGACCTGAGCCTCCCTTTGGATGTGCCCCAGTACGAAGACAGAATGACGGTGCAAATATTTATGCCTCTAACTGTGAGGAAATCTTGAACGGTTACGTCTGTCAGACGGAAGGTCATGAAGATAACTTTCAAGTATTTAGTGTTGACCGTTCCTCCCTAATCTCTACCGTTTAGTTGCTATTTCTTTGTTCTGCTAATATTGCATTTTTAATTGCTTATACTTTGTTAATCTTACATATTCCTTCATATCTTACATAAGCATTTTCCAAATATTTCGCAATCCATTATTTTACCTTCCAGACAAAATTATGTAAGTTTCATTTGTTTTTCATGTCCGTTTTGACTCTAAATTACTGTTGTTAATTTTATTGAATCGATTACTTATTGTATATTTATGCAACGAAAACCATTGGTTAATATAATTACACGCAGCTTATTTATTCATATTCACAAAGAAACGTTTAAAGAGATATCACAAAACGTAAAACCCCCTTCATTTTAGGATGTTCTACGTGTTAAAACGGGAAGTGCGTCAAGACCAGAAAAGGGACCACGTTTTGTCTCTTAATTAAGATAAAAAAAGCCACATGGTATCAAGCTGTTAATTATTGTGACAATGGCCATGCTGCACAAGCTACATTGGCATCCCTACATCTCAGTTCTGGAGATCCTAAGCAAGAGTACTGGGTAGGTCTGGCGAGATATTAATGGGTTTGAAACAAGTCAATCGCAGGTATTTTGAATATACAAATGCATTTTTTTAATAATCGGGTTTGCGTGTAATTATAAAGCATAATAAATCAGAAATTAGAATATATCATGATGCAAATACGACTTGAAATTTCATCTTGCAGGTGTTCCGAAGCAGACCCACTGGAATACTCAACATTACCCTTCTCCTGAGGTGGACTGTGCCGTCATGAGCAAAACAAAGACCGCCGTCTGGTGGGAAAGTAAAACTTTCTGCTGCAGTCATTTGCTGTAAGAACCCTATTTCCTATTTACCTACAACGCCTGCTAAGAAAATTTACCTGTGATGTGATCTTACTGTACCTTTCCCCTCTCTCTCTATAAATATATATATATATATATATATATATATATATATATATATATATACACAATAGTTTTATGGTTATATATATATATCTTAAATCTCATGCTGAAAGCACTGACGTCACCCGTTGATATGTCAGGTACCTTTTGTCTTTATTTTTCTGATTTAACTAATTCTTGGAAATGAAGTCACGTTTTAGGAAATGTAATCAAATGCCAACATCGGTCGTTTTCTATGATACAATAGGCAGCAAATATATGTATATATAAGTATTTGTAAAAGTTATATTGATTATGACCGTTGACACAATAATAAAGATTTTAGATTGCCTCCGTGCCCTCTGAGCATAATAAGAAAGCTGTAAACATAATCTTGATTGCGAGAGCTGTGTGTAAGACTATAGTGATCTCACAAAGAAGGCTCGTTCCCGTAGGTAGGTGTTTGTATTGACTGACGTCATTAGTTGGAATTGCTTGTTTATATCTGTTCTCCATGGATGCATAGTGATTTTTCATATTTGGATAATGTGTCTCATACGAATTCAATGTAAGATAAGACATTTTACACTCGGGCAATCGAAACCTATGGACCAGAACTTGTTATGCTATCCCGGTAAAGCATACAGTCAGAGACAGGTGCTGGTACAGACAAGTTCATCAAAGGACCCTAAGTCCTATGTGATTTATGATGGGCGTCCGTCTGTGCAACAGGAAGAACATAGATTATAGGGTCCATTGATGTACACATTGTGGGTGTTCCATTGATTTTGCTGATGTTGAACACAAGAACGGCCTTCTTCATATCCCAGCCTGTGATCCTTGGTTTTGAATTGTCATAAACATATCAATGCACCAAGCTTCTTCATTTCCCAGTCTGTGACCCTTGGGTCTGAATTGGAATAAACATATCAAAACACCAAGCTACCGCTTATACCGAATATTAGATCGTTGAGATGCGTAACCACGTCTTTTTTTATTTTCCTGAGCATTTTAATGGCCGGACTCACCCGTTTAGCTCTAAGGCGTTCTGTTTGGGGGAGTCGCAAATTATGAGTTTGTCAGGTGATTTCACTGTTCACTATACCAAACGCAACCTGATTGTTGGTTCGCAACTACTCTGCTCACGAATAGTCATTGAATGAATATGATGTTACGGTCACGTCCATGAACATTTCAGTTTGTATCACGTATAACCGGGCATATGTAGAACTAATATAAGTGTGCTAATTGTTCACCACGTTTTTCAAAGGTTGTTTAAACACTGAAACGAAACAGATGTATCAAAGGAAATTACTCTGTAATATACAATTATCAACGCTTGTTTCTGCTTTATCAAAACCTTAGGTATTACACACACATATCATGAGCTTTTAATGTATCCAAGTACAATATATTTATTTATAAACATATAATTGATTTCGTATGAGCAAGTTCATTACGGTTTTTTCCGTTAACACTTATCATGTGCATGAATGCACAATGTGCCCTGCATGTACGTCCTAAAATCAGGCGATTTGCTATAAACAGCGAGGCCTAATGTGTCTTTAGTACACCAGGGGATCAACATAACTGAGAGGTCACACCTGAGACCCTGTGTTACTGATGCGACACATAGAGTGGCTAGAGTTCCATCATTCATGCTATTGGATTAAAGAGATGATAACTATGAATAAAAAAAATTAAAACACTGAAAACATACCACTATGTTTCATGATGTGACAATCAGAAATATTATATATATATATATATATATATATATATATATATATATATATATATATATATATATATATATCCTTTATATGGGCCTTATTTTATTTCAATCAATGCGGTACTGTGTAAAGCTTGTTTGAAGAAATGGAATTTTGAAACAGAGACGTTTCCATAAAAACGGGTTATTTTCACAGCTGAAAATCTGAATCGATGATACAACTTTCAGATTGTTCCATGAGTAATAATACCAGGATAATGAAAAATACATGCATTATAAATATGATGTGTATAGCCCTTATTTAATATTGATATTAGGTGACTCACCTTTCACATTTGATTCGGTATGCTGCAAGAAGCTTGGTTGAAGATGATTGATGTCAGAAATTTGAAGTTCGGCTTTCTTGCAGAGACATTTGGATAAACCTAGCGGTAATGTTCATATATATATATATATATATATATCTCAATAAAGTGAATACATCTGTTAGATTGTTCCTCATATTGATTCTTAGATTGCTTCTAATGTTTATAATTGGTAGTTCTCAGGTCGACCCGATAAATGAAGATCAACCCAGTCATTACACACCCAGTGCTCTGACTGAATTCTTCTTGTTTAAAACCGGAAATACTGACAGTAAGATAACATATAATTGTTAACATCATGTCGATATCTAAATATCAACTCGCAAATTTCTGGGAACATTTATATAAATGACGGGGTTTCATTGAATTACATAATACCCTGTCGTTTATATTTTGTTCAGATCAAGATGTTATTAGAAGCAGTGAGGCGTTCAACTGTGCTCAGATTGGGAAACAAGTTCTTTATGCCCAGGATTGTACAATGAAGATTTGTGGATTTTTGTGTTGAGAAGACAGTATGCTAACTGCCTTTATTTTTCAGAATTTGGTATTTTTCAAATCAAATGTGCATTTAAACAGTGAAACAATACACTTTTTAAAGTTTTATGACCTTTGAGTGTGTTGAAAGAAAATAAGATGTCGCTGCAAAATTTCGTAAAATGATTAACTATTGCCCCATGATAACTCTTTTCATGATAACAGAACTAAAAACATAGAGATCATGACCAGACCCCCAAGGAAAAGTTATTATAGTGACCCTTAGATATATCATGGACAACAGCCCATACTATACTAAAACAGCAATTACTTGACAATGTTATTATATCCAAAGTACAATTCTATGAACGTTTCCATGTTGAGATTTAATATTACTTACAACAATGAAACAATGGGTGAAAAATTTAGTAATTACCAGATGGTTATGAACAGGTCTATCCTTTTGGCCATAAAGTGTACAATATTTGTTCACTTTATATTGTGTTCTTCTTTTAAGTGATCTTGATCAGGAGCCTTGTGTGCTGAGAAAAAGTAATTGGAAAATTCAAACGAATCCAAACACTCCCCAGCTCCAAACCCGAAATAGTACACCCGCTCAAAATCATCAGAGAGCACCCCCCCCCCCCCCCATCCGACCAGCAGGAAGAATGCCTCTTTCAGAATATCAAAATGGTCTTCATTCTCACAGCATATTATTTAATATTGATTCATTATTTATTCATTTCTTAATTTACAGCACTATATTTCTCACAATTTACTTTTGGTTTAAAGTTTCAAAAGGGCTAAGATTTTATGACAATTAAAATAAGATGACACAAGCAATATCCTAAGTATCCCATATATTGAATGATTTTTAGGAACATCTGAGAAAATTATAATCTGACTGAGGGAATTGTTATAAATTTTATCTACTATGTGTTTTATATCCCTGAATGGTTCTTTTCTCCCCACAACTAAAACATTGAAATGGACCGTTTCCGCGCTGTGTAAAAGAATGAAACTCGATAAATGTTATAAACTTTTATTTATCTGGGCTTTATTCTTGCTTCCCTTTTTTAATAATGCTAATAGTCAATAACTAGCATGACTTCCTCTCATTGCCCAGGCAAACAAATTGACACATAGGCACTGGGGAACGGTTGTGTGTTATATGTCACCTTCTTCGTAACTTATATATTCAAGTATTGAATTTTTGTCATGAGCTGTGTTGATTGCCATCAGGTTCATCGGAAACTTGTGATACTCCTCGGCAAGTTTACATTTTCCGGTGCAAGTCCGTGGCAAATAAATTAATTCATCCTTGGTTCGTTGCTTTGTCTTAAATGAAATTAACGCAAAAAGATATATCCGGATCTTTATAAGAAAATTTGCAGAGTGTTAGCTATAACCGTAAGAATTTCCATTTATCTTTTGAGGTAATCAGAAACAATATAATTCATATTTTTCTTATATACCAGTAGGTGAAAAGAAGAAATCATTTGTCCCCATGTAGAAGCCCCCCATTCGTATGCATTTGTTAAACCAGGTCACTTAAACGTGATAGTATTTATATTTGAAAATTGTACACTTGAACACATAACTAATAAGGAGAATCTTAAGGAGGTATTTAGGCTCCGACTGAACAATCTAATTTGTTAATAGAATCAATTAAAGATAAACTGGTAATATATTTTTTATGTTTCAAAGTCCCTGGTGTTTGTTGATGTGTGCATCTACGTAAGCCGAATGTCGAAGGCCAATTCAATAGGGAAGCAGGTAAACCTTTGTCTAGAAATAAACCCAACTGCGTATTTAATATATAGATATTGGAATACAGTTTACCACTTTTATCGCATTTTTTAGCAACTGGGTAGTAGGCTGACGGACAGTCAAAATGGCGTCAAAATTTTTTAAATGCTTTAAGTTGTTAGAGAAGCAAGGAATCTTTATTCAATACGAAAAGGATGCTCATGAATTGTTACTCAACAATGATTATCGTGTGGGTGACATGGAGAGGCAAACGCCTTTCGTGACCCCTGCTGAGCAGCAGTCTATTACAAAGTCGACCCGCTCTTGTGATATCTCTGTGAACCTCTTAGGGGAGGCTACAGTTATAGGCTTACCAATAATTGATTGAATAATTTAATTTTCATGAAAAGGACGCATTAAAGGAAACAGAATATCTATCTGTCGTCCGAAACAAACGAGTTGAAGTCAGGCCATACAGTACAGTGATTCATGTCGGGTCGGTTGTTCTTTAAATTACCGGCACCATACTTCTTCAGTGAGTTAGAGACTCAATCTTTTCGAAATTCTCCACTGGTGATCAAAGAACATCATTATGAAACCTGACCAGCTCCTATCAAGTTCTTGAACTGAGTTTTAAGATAAGAGCAATTCTGTTAATATTATTCATACAGGCACATGACTATTAAAAAATTCAGAAATGGATCTCTTTTTTACATATTGTGTTCGTGTTTATTGCTAAAAAAAAGCTTTATAAGCTAAATCACTTTCATGTGCTTTGACATGCTTATGGTCGCTCATGTAGTAATGTTTATCGTTATTGTATAAATTTACTCCAACAAAATCTCACTGGAACACATAGACATGTATAACTTCTCCTGTCCTTTATGGGCGGGGAAACGTCATTACACTTTTGATTGAACTAACCAAATTCTGATATGATGATGTTCACATTTGCGAGAGAAAATGTGTTTATTTTCAGAAGTCATTGCTGCATTGAACTAAATGCCAAATTAATGAAATTGTAAACTCCCTGGCCAGGTACATCAAAACATCGTATTCAGGAAAACATCCTCATTACTCTATGCATTTCTGGCACAAGTAATCAATTTGTATAGTTTCCTGGTGGAAACAATATCCAAATATAGGCATTTTAAACATTCGTCTTATTTCCCCCCTCAACTGTGGTACAGCTACATCACTATCTTACTCAGCGGGTGTGAATGATAACTTCTAAGGCCTCATTTCTGCAGTTTTTGGATGAGATTTGTTCTGAGGGGGTGGGGTCTTCTGGGTTTTATCTAATATATATGTTTAAGAAAATGCGCCGGCCAGACAAATTCTTGATTTCTGACAATCAAATGCTGACATTACTATCCATAAATCCGTTTAATGAAGTTCACAATAATGCGCAAACACCACTGTGATAAGGTCGGCAAGGTTATGAAAAAGGAAATATTACGAACATTTACCCACAATATGTTGCAATGAAATACTGTGTAAAACTTAATATATTTTCAAACAAGAAAATATTGGTGTTTGTCACGATTCCGCCTCTACTACAAGGGATAATACCCCAAAGTACTAAGTATAGGTATTGCCACGGTTTCTTGGAGTGTTATCCACAAGGCTTCATAATCACAAATAAGTCTCCCATGGAGGAATTCTGAAAATGCTTAGAAATAATCTAAAAAGCAATATATGAACACATCAACTGGTCTTTCTACACTGATGCCTCTGACACTTTTTGTACACATAACTGATCTATTCGTTGTCGCCTGCTATGAAGAATGGCCTGTTACCTTAGTTTATACTCAATACTGATCACTTTTGTTCAGCTAGATTAGGGACCTCTGACCGTACTGTTCCACTAGAATACATTGCCCTTACTTACCATAGCTGTTAAGCAAGTTTAAATAAATTAAGATGTAATCTAGACACATAAAAATCGTAGCTTTCACTGGACATATTTCCTTTCAATTGACATGTTTCGCTCTCAGGAAACAATGTACTCACATTAACTTGTTATCTCATCGACGAGTCAGCATAAAGATGTCCGTCATCTAGCAAAAAACAAACATAATGCAGCAGTTCCAGGTACAATATAATTTAACGCGAGAATACCTCAGCAAGTTATGCCTCCTTTCGAACACATACCCGACGGTATATATTTGTATGTACTATCATTATATATGGTATATATAATGGTATATATATATATTTGTGCACATAAACAATGATAATTAACACCGTTAGTATCCCAAGTAAAATATCAATATACATGTATGAATAATAAGTAATCATACTTAGATCTTGGTTTCACGACAACTCTGCTTCTGCCACCCAATAACCAAATAAACTTACTGATCCGTTCAACAGCTTGATTAAGCCTTTTCGCTCAAGACTAAGGTTAATGATTTTATATCTGTATTCGTATTTGGGTAAAATACCATTTGTGGCTGGAATTCTTTAGATACCCCAAGTGTGAAGCCAAAGATCACATTTTTCCTTCTTCTTATTCTTTTTGCTTTCGTTTGCTTTGATCTTTCTTTCGCACGCGTTTGCGCTTGATCTCAGGCAAGATGGATTCTCATCAAAGCAAGCATTAAGTAAAGTTTGTATGATCTAGGAAATATGGTCAAGGTAAAAAAAAAATAATATCACTCAAAAATAAATAGGAATCATAGACGGGTCAATTTATGATGAAAAAAAGCCGAACCAAAAAAAATTCCTACAAAATGTTTTTCAACGGATTTTGGTAATATTAAACACCAGAAATAACATTAAACAAATCTGACTTCCGGTAGGCTTTTTTTATAAAAATGGCGTCCAGGATGGGCGCCAATACCTTAGAATGGCCATAAAAACATTTGTTTTACACGTTAGACATAACTTTTGCGTCTGTTCCTAGGTTTTTGGGGTCAAGGAAAAAGACGGAACCAATTAAAATATTATTACGTTGCTAGGGAACAGGTAAATCCAAAAATGGCGGTCAAAATGACCCGATATTTCTTAGTTAACCGTGGTAATCTAACATTTGCTTTTCATAATAGCTAGAGGTTTCATAATGAGGGAAAATAAATCCGGCAAATAACATAAACCTTTATTATCATAGGAGGTGCTTTCATTCATTCAATTCTCGTGCGGGGCCGCATGTAGCTATACATGTGGCTTAGGGTTTTTTTTTCAGATCGAACCGGCTAATACAGAATAGCCGCATAAGAATCGCAGTGATTTCCAATCGGCGCATTGTCTTACTGCATTGTCACAAAAGACAGTGCTTTGTAAATAAGTAAGACATCCGCTTTACCAGATTTAAATATTTATTACCACAGTTGTTTGCGACCATTATCTTACATGATGTGTACATAATTATAAATAGTTATAAATAATAAAACCTTAAAAAGGGAATGATTTCAGACACATTTGGTGAAAATCAGTGCGGGCGAGCGATTGTTTTTCTTTACCATTTTTTATAGGTTTTCGATAGAAGTTTATATATGTATATATATATATATATATATATATATATATATATATATATATATATAAATATATATATATATATCAATTTTCATCGAAATTTTATTATTTATTTTCTTCAAAGAAATGACCAAGCGGCATGAGCTTCAAATCGATAAATATCTTATGAAAATGGAAATATAAATATGATTATTTGATGGAAGTGTCAAACTTGATGCTCGTGTTCATTTGTAATAATATAATAAGAAGAAGAAGAAAAAGAAGAGGACGGAGTGGAATTTATTCATTGCATTAAGATAGGAGTCATATTAATTTTAATTTAATCATGATATATAGTTAGCCTACATACATATTTGCTGCTGAAACGGCAGAGCAGAACGTTTAAACAAAATGTAACAAAATGCTGGTTCTCACTCCCTCCGTTTTGTTTATAGAAATGTATATACGGCGGCGTTCATGATGTAATCGAACATGCTTTATAAAATAAAACTCTGTGGACGCTACATAAGTACTTTCATATAGAGTCAGACAGCTAAACAGAATTTATCCAATGACAGCTTGTGCCATTCTCTGATATACAATGTCCCGGTAACATGGTTACGTGAAACGGTGTTACAAGTTACCTATTTCCATGTACAAGCACGTCACTCGTCCGGCCAGGAATGTTTAAATAAAATGTAACAAAACACTGGCTCTCACTCCCTCTGTATTGTCTGTAGAAAGGTACATGCGGCGGCGTTCATGACGTAATAGACCAAGCTTTATAAAATAAAACTGAAGACCCTACTCGGGCATTTAAATCAGATAACTACTCCGCAAAATTTATCCAAGGACAGCCTACGCCACTGTCTGATATAGGCCTACAATACCCCGGTGACATGATTATATGTTGAAGATCAGCCGATGTCTTTTTTTTTGTGAGGGTCCAATTACCTAATGGTATTTATGTAAATGAGTATTTAATGTTTCAATTGTTCAATTGGATATAATTAAGACAGCCACGTAGCTAAATAAAACAAATCGTAGTGTGCTTCGACTCCATTTAAAGGCCTCAACTTTAGGTACCAGTATGAGTTCAAGTAGCGGCAACCTAGATGTTTGTCCCATCTGCAGAGAGACATTGGATGATGGAGCTGAATTCTTTCAGTTAAAACAAAAGGGCGCTGATGGAATTAACCAGGCAAGTGATCTGAGAGGAGATATCATTATTGTCGTGACTGTCACTAACATGCATACTAAATGTCATAAGCGGTACATTAACCTGCTCGATATAAAATGTCAACTAAGCCAAAAACTTAGATCCGGTTCGGTAGAGAGAAGTGTCAGGATATCATTAGGTCCCTTCAACAGCAAAATTGGTTGTCTGTTTGTGGTAGTCCAGGAACTTTTGACTATAGCCAGGTAAAGCCTGATACCTTTAAAAAGGCAATACTGGAATGCTGCGAAGATCAGTCTGATAACTGGTCTTTCATTGTGAAACGTCGCATAGAGTATTTTTGGAGCGATCTGTATGCTTCAGACTGTTTTAACACCACTCGTGTAGTGGAAATTTCCGGTCTGGGCGTGACATACCATTCCAGTATCAAAGTAGCCCTGAAGTTAAGCGAAAAAAATATCGGGACGACCCAAATGTCAAGATCAGGAGAAGCGTTTTCCAAACTATGTTCATACCTTGAGATGAATGATGAAAACAACTTACTCTCTCAGACCTTAGCCCTAAATGAAAGATTTCTTCACTCGTAAGGATTCTAATCCATATCGTAATATTTATCTCAAAGACAAGCTGAAAGAACGATATGGGGATTCTATATATATCACAAAAGGTAAAGGTCTTCATAATATTGTGACTATGACAGAAAAAACATCTCAGATCCTTCGGTCATACTTAAAGCAAACACACAGAGAGGATGATGAAAAATCTAAAATACGAGCGATAATTGAAACAGCGGCAAGATTGATAAAAGTGACATAAAACAAATGTTCAGCCCGTCACCGATCAGTACTCAAGGACCGAAATGTTGAAACTTGATTCAGCACTAACCTACATTCCTACAACACTTTGCACTGGGTTGAATAATCTGTTTGTGGATAAAGACAACAGACGTAAAGTCGCAAGCATTGGACAAACAATAATTCAAGCAGTTCGGCCATGGACTGTTTTCGCTTATTTGCAGATTGGTCTTGGCAATCAAATACATCACCTGTATCGCTCGAAGTTCATTGTTAATACACTGAGTGAGATGGGGTTCTGTTTATCCTACAGGGAAGTCCTGCGATTTGAAAAGAATGCTGCCGGATGCGTTGCTCCTGACATCTTGGGCGAGGCCGTTGATCCACTTAACACGACCAAGCGTTTTGCCACTGACAATGTTGACCATAATATACTTACCATTGATGGAAAAGGAACATTTGCTTCCGTGCAACCAAGCCAGAATACAAGTCTTGTTATTACCAGACGAAATACTGCAGATCTAAACATCTCCGATAATACCAAAGTTGACATCGTACAACTTCGCCTCGCCAAGCACGCTTGTCGCAATATGAAATTTCAAAGCCTGTCTAAACCAATGGGATGTCAAACAGGGATAGACATGTTATGGGAGCTCTCATTCAGTTTCAGAGATGCAACCCCCAACTGGCCACATGATTGTCACACCCATGAAAGATGGAGCTCCCGATTTTGAAACTCTGGTAGATGAATGAGAAGATATGCACTCCAATTTATTGAGAGGTGAGACGAATTTGGAGAGTGTAATAACTTTTGAGCAGATCTCTACAAATAGACTAAAAATTGACAAACGGTAGACTGAACTTCAAGCAAGGTAAAAAACTATTCAATTGTGGATAAATTATCAAAATATGTTGAAGGTTGCCAGAGAGCTGATCACGGCAGAACGCACAGGATCTTGGCCAATGCACTTACATGCAATTACTGACTGCCTACCGATTTTGCTGCAGCTGGGCATCACAACTATTTGAGATCTGTCTATTTCTATTTCCAAGAAATGGGTGAGCTTGAGCAAAAAAATCCAGATATATTCAACATATTCTTAAACGGGTACCATGTAATACGTCGTAGTCACCAATTCTGGGCCGGTCTTAGCTCAGATCAGGTAATAGAACAGACCTTGATGAGATCACTCAAGAGTAGTTGCGGTCTGACCAACGGAAGCGGGATGAATGAAGATCAGAGGTCATTGTGGACAATGTATATGCCTGTAACATCCGCGTACAACAGTGCTACGCAAGAATTCACCAATCTCTCCTTTGCAACCAGTGAGCAGCACAAAGAATCCACTGACCCCACGATCACAAGAGATTCTATTGATTTGTCGAAGAGCCTGTAGGGAGAAAATTATTGAAAATATGATTGGGCAGCCCGCATTAACATCCTCATTCAAACGACCTATGTTTACAGCTACTATTCATTCATGCCTTCAGTGGTTTTGATTCGACCTCCCGGATTTTCGGTATTGGTAAGAAGTCAGCCTTTCAAAAGCTTGTGAATGACACTCCCACCATCCAATCCTCCGCTACAGCATTCATTCTCCCGAATCAGCTAGAGAAAATAATACAGGACCTTGGCACAAAGTCAATGGCAGTCATGTTTGGTGGGAGTTGTGCAGAATCCTTGCCATCCATGCGCTACAACTTGTTCACAAAGCAATTATCATCCACAAAATCATTCGTGATGCCTGAGCGTCTTCCTCCTACTACTGCATCCTCCACTAAAATTCACTCTCGTTCCTTTAATGTCACAGATGGATGCTGCTCCTGACAATCTTCTAAAGATGATTCATTGCAACTGTTCCACTGCTTGTTCAACAGCTCGCTGTAGCTGTAGAGGTTACGAACACAGTCAAGTGGAACAGGCGACGGGCCACTGAGAGGAAGGTCCTTATTCGAACCCACCAGTGCCTAACATGGCCAAATTGTGATATTTCGATAGAATCCCAGGGACTACTTCTGTCCTGAATGCCTAAATGATAGGCTAAGATTTCTGAGTTATTCCTTGGTTCGTGCACATGAAAACCAGTATACTTAATAACATTAACCTAACTTAATGTTGCCAAAAAAACATTGACGTATTCAATTAAAAAATAATATATATATATATATATATATATATATAAAGTTGATACAGATAATGGTATAAGTAATTAGGCATATTTCATCGAAGACTGTCAAGGTGGTTTTCATTTGAACTTAAGAAATTCAAGTGGTCCAATATGTAAGTAATCTAACTAAAATCTTTAGCCTTCTAAATATTTTTCCAGAAATCTTGTATTTAATGATATACAACCTTACTAAGTTTTTACTGACTTGCAGTTTTACCGATCTAGAGAGATTGTTTGCTCCCTTAAATCCATGTATAGACACCAAAACTGCAGCAGTCATGTAAAAACTGAGTGGTTTGTGACCATTTTCAGTCTACAAGCCATTTTGGATTTACTGGTTGCCTAGCAACGTAACAATATTTTAATGAGTTCCATTGTTTTCCTTGACCCAAAAAACCCAGCAATAGACGCAAAAATTGTCTAGGGTGTTAAATAAATGTTTTATATTGGACGCCATTTTGAAAAAAAAACAGCCTACCGGAAGTTCCTGGTGTTCAATACTACCAAAAACCGTTGAAAAAACATTTTGTAGCAAGTTTTTTAGGTGAAACCGTATATTGACCCGACTATCGCAGAAAAAACGAGACTTTTCACTTGCTAACTTATTAATCAATTTGAGCTATACATATTTAAATGGTATAACATATGGTGATTTCATATGTTAAAATGTGTTTAAATCTGTTCATCTCGTGTGCACACTTCCATTTTATAAATATGGACAGACCTAAGGCACATTATGGTGTATTTATATTTTGATACATGACCACATAGTATGACAACATTTTCAGCAATAAACATTGCGTTAGATATTGTATAATATATATTGGTTTCATATATTGAAATGTGGTCACACATGGTGTGACTACAGTTCTTTGGAATAAATATTGACAAAGAAAACATATTGTTGTGCATTTATACTTTGAAATGTGGTCCCATTTTTTTATACAAAAAAAATATATTTAACTATATATACTTATATTTTATATCATTCAGTCACAGGAACGTAAGCTTTACTTTATAAAGAAAATACAAAATTACAAAAGAAATATGTAGGGCACTTTTGGTAGGTCCGAAACTCCAGGGTCAAATTTTTCAAGAGTCCCAGCGGATTTTGGAGGGTCCAGCAGATCCGTGACTAATATTGAAGGGTCTGCATCTAATCAAATCAATATATAATTCATCTAATGTAAAATTCATTATTCATTTTTAATATCCCTTTGATTTATGAATTGTTAATGGAAATTCATAACAATTATCAGGCTACTGTATTGTACCACATAATGCCAGAATTGTGCATTATGACCCTTAGATAATACTATACGATTGGTATAGCACATTGTTATGTATTAAATTTAGTTATTTTCAAATGATATATGAACCAACACGTACGTGGTCCGACAACTACGCCGACGATCGAATTAGTTAGCCGGACGTTGTGTTTACCCACGACCGCCTTTGGTAATGATTGCTGGTCAACTCCTCTGAAGAAGCCCCACTTTGATCTTGAGGAAGCCTGAAACCGCGCGTCCGGCGGGATGCTTCGAATCCCAGACCCGTATGTCGCGTCCACGACGCTTATACTCGCGTTCCAGAAAGCCCTGTATATATATATATATATATATATATATATATATATATATATATATCACTGCCAGTGGGACCACTTTTCTGTGTATACCCTTTCGATCTATAAAAAACAATGAACCAGCATGGCTATTCATACATTTATCTATCTATCTATCTATCTATCTATCTATTTATCTATATATATATATATATATATATATATATATATATATATATTTATATATATATATATATCAATTTATAAATTGTATACAATTTATCAAGTACATGAATATATATATATATATATATATAGAGAGAGAGAGAGAGAGAGAGAGATATTATTTGTGCATCACATATGTCAGGGTGGATGTCATTGTCACTGTCTTTGTAATATGCAGCTCCCGAGATGACAGAGTCAACCTGCTTGTCACATGTATGGTCACCATATTTCTGTTCTTAGGCAAATGTTTATTCCTTGAATACTTTGCATCTAAGCACTGCAAAAACACAGTGTCACATACTATATCATAGTATACTATGAGAAGTTTTTCATAGTATACTATTTTCACAGTATAATATTCACAATATTTTAAAATAAAGGACAAACACCTAGGTCAAATTAAGGGACTAGTTTTGAAATATATAAGGTACCGTCAGTATAGAAGGAAATTAATTTTATTCTATACGTAAAAGTACACTTTTCCTGTATTAAACTTTGCTGGTTCCTATCAAAGTGTTGAAATACACAGAGGGGTCGGGGATCTATAGTAGCTTAGTGGTAAAGGTTTGGGGGACCTCTTTCAGGGAACGTTCAAGGTCGGCCCGTTTTGTGGCGTCAAGAGTGAGCAGGCATTTAATATTGCACGGCAGCAGAGAATATTAGAAATTTAATGAAAGGGGAAAAATATATTGTTTCCAGATTGTGGGAGACAGGAGACTTTTAATGATATTTTATTCAAAACAATTGTCATGTTCAAGTGCTATTTGAGACGATTGAATGTGTGACTGCTGCATGGCACCTTACATGATAATACGTAGGGCCTAGAAATACTTTCCTCTTAGCTTAAAGCAGCTGACCTGAAAGTGGAAGACCAGTGGTTCGATTCCCATTGGGAGTGATTCGACTTTTCTGTGTATTTCAGTTATATCTCTGTTTATATCTGTATACAACATAACCTGTTATGAACCTGCATGGCTATCCATACATCCCTCTATATATTATATACCGCGCATAATATGAAGCCACCAGTTGCCCCTGCTGCATGCAAAGTCGCTGCGCCGAAACATGTTAGGCGTAGTATTCTGACGTCACTTCGCTGGTTCCTGTAAAAGTGTGCAAATTCACAGAGGAGCTGGGAATGTGTCGGCAGTGAACCGACTTTCTGTGTATTCTAGTTCTCTCTCTCTCTCTCTCTCTCTCTCTCTCTCTCTATATATATATATATATATATATATATATATATATATCACTGTATGAGTTTTACCAGCAATCACCAAACTGACTAGCTAAGTATATTCAGAGATATGCTCCAAAAAGTTGTTTAAATGATCCATTGGCGGCTCTCCTCCTAAACACAACATGTGGCGTTACCAAGTGGCGTTGATCCATATTTCCTTAAGAATGCTCAGATTACTCCTCTGTTAAAGAAAAAAATGGTTTGGACGCAAATAACTAGAAGAACATCTAGGCCAGTGTATTATATTTCCTTCTGAGTAATGTGCTCGAGAAAGTGGTTGCATGGCAACTCATTCATCACTTGACAGAGCATATTTTACAGGACCTTTTACAGTCAACATACAAACAAGTTTGTAGCAAAGAAACCGCCCTAATAAAATCAGACATCAATCACGTGGTAGACCAGGATGATGGTGTATTATTAAATTTACTTGACCTCTGTGCTACGTTAGACACAATTGATCACAATATTCTAGTCGAGGTTGTGCTATTAATATTATTATTATTATTATTATTATTATTATTATTATTATTATCAAATACAATCCATAATTAATTGTAAAATAATAATCTCTTTAGTCAATTGATTTTACTATTAGTCCATGTAATTTAATATTATTTACCGGTGTTATGGACACAGTTAGCAAAGAATATATATATATATATATATATATATATATATAATAAGTGGTATAGCCGTGTTAGTCGGTAGTAGAAGCGTAGGTAAAGATAAAGAGTGACGCCTTTTATAGACTAACTTGTTTATTAACACACGAGCTTTCGAAGCACACAGGCTTCTTCGTCAGTTGTAATTAAGTGGGAACGTGTAGAGAGATGTTATATATGATGGAACGACAATGTATAGTGTCCATAATGCCAGAAACAGTGTATTTACATTCTGATTGGACATTTAGTAATATTATAACCTTGATGCCCTGTGTGGGCGTGGTTCAGTCCAGTACGCATCGCGTCACTTGGGAATTCCGCGAAACAGCACGAAGGTCGACGTCATCCACATTATGACGTCACACCAGGTAGCAGATGAGCTACCTGGTAACCAAGCCGAAATGCTAAACGTAGACTATAAAGAAAACGTAAAAGAATCAAAATTAAAGAGAAAATTCACAAACCGATTATGCTCCGTTACCTGACATATCCAAAATAATCAATCTATCCAAACACAAACTAACAAATTCAGAAATAAGTCTCTTCTCAAAGGATTTGAAATTCTGTCCTACATGTAAAATTGATACCATCCAACTTTAAGGAGATTTGGAAGAATTTTTCGCAGACTCAGATTAAAAGAATATTTCTTTCATAAAAACTCCCTAACTAATGAATCTGAAAAGCCCACTGGAAAAATTAATGACAGAAATTGTAACAAAATCTGGACATCCCCGACAGGACGTAACCCCAAAATAGATATGTATATTAACACATTTAGAAATATGATCAATTCAAAAAATTTAAATAGATCGACCCAATCAACAAACAATCTTACTAACTATGAACAAAAAGCTATTACCACACTAAAAAATAATAAAGAAATAATCATCAGATCCGCGGATAAAAGAGGCGCCACTGTTATACAGGACAAAACAGATTACATTAAAGAGGCCTACCGATAACTCAATGATGAAAAATATTACAGAAAATTAGACGGGGATCCAACTGAAAAATTCTTAAAAGAATTGAAACAACTCATTTTAAATTTCCAAAAAAAAAAACATACAACTGGAGCTATTCGAGTACATACCTGAAAACCCGAAACCAGGAATATTTTACACGTGGGGTCGATTCCAACCGTCAGTGAACCGACCTTTCTGTGTATACCATTTCCATTTTTATACAAAGAACCAGCATGGCTTTTAATACATCTATATTATATATATATATATATATATATATATATATATATATATATTTATATATATATATATATATATATATATATAAAACGGGAGCCTGTAACCATATCTACTTTAGATCATAGGCAAGCATCATTTCAGTACTTCTCCACTCTTCAGTTTGTAGTCCGTTATTTACTTCCAGTTTCTAGTCGGGCATCGTTGGAACTCTTCATTTAATTTGTACATAATGCCCCAGGGTTTTCTATGAACTGTAACCTCTTTTTATTGGTTATTTTTCTTTAAGTTGTTACAGCGCCACCTGAAATGGGGTATATGGGGTATATAAGCGTTCGTATGTAAGGCGACGCCACTCTGGCATTCGAATTTTGAGGACAGTACGTCCCTCAATTGTGCTTTTGTCACTTCTTGCAGGTGAACGTGTTAATTATTCATATTTCTTTATTCATTATTCTTTTCGTTCACCAAGTAAATATAGTAGAATAGTAATTCTTTGTGAATTGATTATTATTTCTGGGAATGTGAGGTACGTTCTATATGCCCAGTTCGGCCGTGCATGGCGCCACCTTATAAGTAATAATAAGACTACGTAATTGGTAACATTTAATGCCCAGTTCGGCCATGGCGCCACGTTGTTAGTATAACTGCCCTTATAGGCCATGGGGCCGTGATATATAAATATAACATTATAATGTTATGTGACTGTGAATATTTCTGTATATTTTTGCCATGTCGCATGGACCTAATATTTGTTTTATTGTATGTGTAGGTCCATAATATTGCACAAAGACTCTGGCATTCGAACTTTTAGGACAGCACATCCCTCAATTGTACTTTTGTCACTTCTTGCAGAATAAAGCCATGTGTCACGTACTGTCCTGGGTTGCGTCAACTATCCACGCATATGTGTGCCTCTTGAGGCCCGTTTTATATATATATATATATATATATATATATATATATATATATATATATATTAAACATAAAACTCGAAACGGTTTGACGAGGGGGCCTCAGATTCACTGTGGACATCTTCTCTTGACACATGCCTGCCTGGCCTCCACAGCTACCTGTATCCGATATTCGCATGCTAACATGAAATATCAATCATATCATGCAAATATCAAATATCACTCAAATCAGGGATATTCGATATTCACATGCGAAATCGAATATCACTCTTTTTTCTGCGAATATCGAATATCACTCATATCAGGGATATTCCATATTCGATCACCCATATCATGCGAATATCGAATATCACTCAAATCAGGGATATTCGATATTCGATCACTCATATCATGCGAATATCGAATACCACTCAAATCAGAAATATTCGATATTCGCATGCTAACATAAAATATCAATCATATCATGCAAACATCGAATATCACCTCAAATCGGGGATATTCGACATTGGATATTCGCATGCGAATATGGAATATCACTCAAATCAGGGATACTTGATATTTGCATATGAATATTACCAAAATACCATATAATTAGTGAAATTCGATATTCAATTATTGCATGCAGTTCGGTCGCAAAACTCAAAACCTTTTGACAAGGAGGCCTCGGATTCACTGTGGACATCTCCCGTCACGTGCCTGGTCTCCACATGCACCTGTAATCGATATTCGCATGCTAACATAAAACATCAATCACGTCATACGCATATCGAATATCACTAAAATCAGGGCTTTCGATATTCGCATGCGAAATCGAATATCACTCATATTACGCGAATGTCGAATATCACTCAAATCAGGGATAAACGATAATCGCGCGTGAATATCACAAAACCACATAAATTAGTGACATTCGATATTCACATGCGAATATCACATCGAGGGGGGCTCAGATTCACTCTGGACATCTTCTCTTGTCACATGCCTCCACAAGCACCTCGCACTACACAAACATAACCTCGGCAAACCTGCTTTTGTTCCTGCGTTAAGCCCTCTGCATGTACTAATAACTAAGCTGGTCGGCAGTTATTTCGGCTGGTATTGATATGCAAAGTTAAAATGTCGCTTATTATTTTGTAATCCGCATAGCAAATTATTGCTCTTAACATAATTCGAATTTCAAGAGAATATCAGAAGTGAGTCCCCGCTGTCCAACCGAAATACTTGCCCACCAGCTTTGTTGTAAGTACATGCAGAAGCTAAAACGGCATGTGACAAGAGAAGATGTCCACAGTGAATCTGAGGCCCCTTCGTCAAAACGTTCCGAGTTTTGCGCACGAACGGCGTGCGATAATCGAATATCGAATGTCACTAATTTATGTGGTTTTGTGATTTTAGTGATATTCGATATTCGTATGATATGATTAATATTTTATGTTAGAATGCGAATTTCGAATTTCGAATATTCCTGATTTTAGTGATATTCATATTCGCATGCGAATATCGAATTTCGAATATCTCCGATTTGAGTGATATTCGATATTTACATGATAAATTGATATTTTATGTTAGCATTCGAATAACGGATATCCCTGATTTGAGTGATATTCGATATTCGCATGATATTAATGATATTCGATATTCGCACGGTATGAGAGATATTTGATTTTGCATGCGAATATCGAATATCGAATATCCCTGATTTGAGTGATATTCGATATTCGCATGATGTGAGTGACCGAATATCGAAAATTCCTGATCTGAGTGATATTCGATATTCGCATGCGAATATCGAATTTCTAATATCGGTCCATTATAATCGGGGGTTATGTTTTTGGGAGCGTTGGTTAGTCTGTTAGCAGGATTACTAAAAAAATTCCATGGAGTTTGATGACATTTCTGGATAGCTCGGGTATTATAAAAGGAACAATTGATTAAATTTTGGGGACGATTAAAGCGAAGATAAACCCGGAATGAGCTTTGGTGTTTTTTATGGGGTTTTGATACACATTTGTTTACGCGGGGACTTAGCAGGTGACGATATATGGCCATCTTTTGAGTGCGAGTTGTAACGTCTCAGAGGACAATCAATGACGTCGCTCGGCGTGTACGTGCCGTTTCCCTGAAAGGTATCAGTAAATCAACGTCCTTTTTAAGGAAAAATGTATTTCTGACAATGCCATGTGGGGTAGACCTAATGAGCTGCCTTGGCGGAGATCTGCGCTCTCTGAGCACATTTCTATTTACTATTATTATTATTCTGCACGTGTGTGTAGAATATCATAAAAAAAAAATCATTGTTCAGTTTTGTAAAATGTGTAATCGTTTCCAATATAATGAAAATAATAAGAAAGAAAATAATTTCCCAAGCATGAACATGAACTCAGAACTCTTTCATTTGCACAATAATAATTCTGAATTTCAAAATCATAAATCTATTTAACTCTAGTAAATGTGTAATTGGAAACAATATAAATAAAAAGTCATACCCTATGTAAACCTAACTAACAGGTCATTGTGCCTTCCGAAACCTCCAAATGATGCTGGAGATAATCACCGGTCACAAGCACGCGACAGGAACGACGGAAATGATGTTAGGCATAAACACGAGAAAAGAAAAAGGCATAGATGCACATTTAATTTCGTTGCGCCACTGTATATCAGAAAAGACACTAACTCCAAAGCCACCTGTCAAATTTAATATGACAATAGAATAGTTGTCGGTTCAACTGAGGCCGAGTCCCATGCTTTTTTTTATTTTAAATGTAACCAACAGATGTCTCACGTGAATGTGTGTAGCTGGTCGAAGCAGAATTTCAAAGACGCTATTATGACGCTATTATAATCCCTAACGGAAGTTTTGTATGGGCAAGGAAGTATACATCTGCAATATATACATGTTCCAACAATTATGTATGGACGATTAATAAATTTAGTAGAGTTGTGATGAATATAATCTCGCTGTCGGCGAGGCGGCCACTTACAGTGGCTGTTTACATAAAGGGTTATAGCATTTCGTGTGAGTTTGTAAGGGGTCGACTGTTTGAGCTGAAGTAAACAATAAAGGAGGTAAGTATACCTTCGTTGTTCTGTAAGCTAAATATTGTTTTCCTTGTAGGCACACACCTGTTTCCCAT
This sequence comes from Sipunculus nudus, assembly GCA_026874595.1. Lineage (NCBI taxonomy): Eukaryota > Metazoa > Annelida > Sipuncula > Golfingiida > Sipunculidae > Sipunculus > Sipunculus nudus. The sequence continues at coordinate 4,191,141 of CM049317.1, forward strand.
GTATAAAACATAAAACGAGGCTTGTAGCAACATTACACACACTTGTCTCAGTACTTATCGTTCACCGGCCATAAGCTAAGCTTCAAAGTCCTTTCACATTGTAGTTACATGTGGCCGCAGTCATTTAGGTTGGAATTGTATATACCGAGGAAACCTGTTTGAATACACCAAATGTGATATACAAATAAGCATTTCCATTTGAGCAAGTTTGTTGTTGTTCACCCACGAACAGCAAAGTTTCAACGTATATTCACACTGCATTTACATGACGGGGGACGAAGGCATTCATGCTAGAGTAGTATATAACAGGACGCCTGCTTGGACACATATATTTTAATATATAAGTAGGCATTGGGCATCGTTACTATATTAGGGAGTACACACATTAACATACGGCAACAGCATGAGGAGATGATCGTGGCGGAATGGTGAGGGAGGGTCAATATGCAGAGCTAAGGGGAGGGTGTTTGAGGATGGTGTATGCAGGGCATCCCACGGAATAAATTTATGGCGCTAATCATATAATAACAAAATGTTGATAACTTCCCTCAAATATTCGCGTTTGGTCATTTTATAAAATAACAAATACAATGCTAATACATATTGCCAATTAAATACATTGATTTTATTGTTAATGCTTTTCCTTTTTACAAAGCCAATGTAATGAAAATATTTACTATAATTTAACTTGTTGGTCTTAATGTTGATCATGTTTCACATTTGCAAAAATTAATTCACATATTTGCTTCATAGTTAGGTAATTTTGTTGTGTAAAACAACGTATATGTGTAACAAGGAACATGATACCGATTTGGAACAAAACGAGTGGATGTAATTGTGTAGCATATGTTTATTATAGATAAATAGATTTTACCATAGTTGTCCTACTTTTCCGATATTTACTTTCAATTATTGTAATATCTCCTTCTGGATTTGTACAATTTAGTCAAATAGTTGTATATATAATGTGCTCATGTGTATATTAATCAATGTAAAAATGATTAATGATGTGATTAAAATTTACAACAAGATTAATTTGTACTTTCCAAATGAATAAATGATAAAAATTAACCAATTAGTTAACTAATTAAAGTTGTAATGTGAACTGTATTGATAAACTGAAATCAAGTTCGGTAAAAGTCCCTTGGCCTCAAATTAGGCTACAATATCTGGAGAGTGCCACACGCTCTGAGCGTGTGGTACGAAACCAATTAGTCATGAAATGCCTGCAGAAAACCTAGTTTAGTTCTTTCTATACAACATAGAAATGCTCTGGTCACCCATCGAGCACTCTTCCGTCAGTTTTTGCAACAAATGATGAATATATATATATATATATATATATATATATATATATATATATATATATAAAGAGATAAGAGATGTAGAAGCAAAAATAGAACCAATAAGAAGACATGTTTATCTTCTACACTCAAAACCAATTATTACACTCATATTACACGAATTTCTTTTTACAATGACTTTAAAGTTTACCCATTTCATTATAATTATGCATTGCGATGCATCGAGAGTCAGAACGTTCACGTTTTTATTATTTGAAATATTTATCTACTGACTGTAGAATTATAGTATTATTGATTATATTTTGCTTGCAATCTTTTGAAATATAAATGATTATGCTGTGTTTTGTACAGAATACTTTTATTCGAGTATATCCTTTGTGAAAGCATCCCATTTCTGATCATATATTATATGCGATATGGAGTATATGTTATGTGTTCACTATTTCCTAAAGTCTCTGTTACATCAGTCGTATATACATCTGTGCTTATTTCTGTGTTAACACACTAAACATGTTGTATACCGTACCAGAATGCACTTTTGAAGTCACAGATGGTATGGCATTTATAATAAATGGTCGTTTTCAGGCATGAGTTATATTTGATCAGTTTGTAAAGCTATAATAATGTTACATTACATTTAACAGCATAATGTCTAGAGAATATCGTACTGTACCTTGCCTTTCTAAAATCCGCAAATATAAAGTACAATCCACAATCTCAGCTTGGAATGTGCTCAATTCTTCATTAATCAGATAATCATGAAAACCCAGAGAGAGAGAGAGAGAGAGAGAGAGAGAGAGAGAGAGAGAGAGAGAGAGAGAGAGATGCATGTAGACCTAAAGTTACTGATGTCATTATGTTATTCGAAAAACACATAATAAACATTCTCAATGAGCTTTAAAAAAACGATGTTATAATTATGTTACATACATTCACAGACACACACACATATATGCACCTCATGCACATGCACACAATACCTATGCATTGTTTCGAACAATGACAGGTATCTGCCATATCCATTTATGATTATTTACTCTTATACTCTTGTATATGAGCTGAACATATACTTAACCCCAGGAGAGAACCAGTTCCACATCATCGCACAGCCAAATATATACTCTAGTCCCGCAAAAAGCCGGATATATAGATCTTGAATCCTTATCGTTTTCATTACATTTGGAGTTATATGTATATATTAATTCAAGTCGTTCAATGCCCTGGGCGATATTGCACTACATATTAACAAAGTGAGGCAGTCAATGGACTCAGTGACACCACAAAGTAAAGCCCAAGTCATACATTCACCTTTTATAGTCGCGGTAAGTTACAGTGATGGAAATCGGGGGCATCCATTGGCTACATGGCGAGTCCCGCGGCAAACCGTACTGATCCGGGATGACTTGTGTCGCTCGCTACTGAAGGTTTAAACTGCTTTATACTCCCGTGGGTCGCTGTAGCCTAGCCCACGGTTCATGTATATCTTAGTGGCACGTGTAAAATACGTTTTTTTGGACGTGCACGTGTAAAATCCGTTTTTTTGGACTTGCCCTACATGCCGGGTTATTTCCTTTTCACGATTATGAAAATCTAATTAAACTGCTCAAAACTGCATATAACTGCAAATGTGTGTCATGAGTCCTTAATGGCACAGTGCCTGCCTCGGGGTAAGGCGTGAGGACCCCGATAAGCACTGCAGTTTACCTTATAGTAAACTCTTAAACGTATTCATACCGTACTGGCGCCCTATCAGAACCGGGATGACCGCACTGACACCCTCCTTGAGTCGTAGTTAAACGAGTTTAGTCGCTTAAAAGTATTATAATCATACTGGAACCGTAAGTCTACTTTAAATGGTCGGTGGTGCACAGAAACATTCATGGCGGCGACAAGGAGAGGGAGAGCTACATTTTATATTTAATTTGCTGAGTTTTACTAACATCCATTTGATTTTTTAATTTTTTTAAATTGACTGCTTTAGTATGAATTGAATAGAGAATTGAATCGACGGTAAAGAATCGATTCTAAGCAAAGTCACAATTCATAGGTCTAAGATATATATATATATATATATATATATATATATATATATATATATATATATATATATATATATTCCACTTGAACAACGATAATTGGCGGGGTTATGATATGGGTATATAAGTAAGCCATTACTTAATCATAGTGACCGAGGCAGAGTTAATGAGTTCATTGACTAGGAAATTTCAGTTTCCGTTTTAAGCAGATCAAGGTAACGGGATACCGTATTTCCTTGATCAGACGTCCGGGCGTTTATTTTTTCAGACCCTGCTTTGACCCGGGGTCTAAACAAGGCCAGCTTCTATTGAAGGCCGGCGTTTATTAAAAAATACAGTATCAGGCTCGTCATAAAAAAGAACATGTCGAAATAATAAAGCCGCCTGGCACTATACCTGGGTACACAATTGAAAACATCGCCGGTACACGGATTGTGTTAACGAAATGCAAGAAAGGTAAATACAAAATAAATGAACAAATTTTACATATAATATTTAAAAACTTAATATATATTATCTTCTCTTGGAGCGCTATATAATCCCGTGCGCTATATAATCCGTTTCGACTTGAGCTTTCCGGAATCGAGATTTGTTTTGTTCTCCGATATATATCAGAAATATTCATTGTTTAGTTGTTTAGATGGTATATATATATATATATATATATATATATATATATATATATATATATATATATATATATATATATATTCTTTGTTGTGTATCCGTACAGGTATCATTAATTTTAAAACTTTTCCAGATAATTATATTATATATCAACCCTTATCAGAGCCAGCATCTTAATCTTATCATATTGATTCATGTGGCAGCGAATGTATATATATATATATATATATATATATATATATATATATATATTTATATATATATATATTTATTTATTTATTTATTTATTTAGAGAGAGAGAGAGAGAGAGAGAGAGAAACAGAGAGATATAAGCAGGTAGGCATAACATTACTGACATAATTAAATTGTTAAAAAACACATAATTAAAGATTGTTCATGAGCTTTGAAAAAAGAGACTATATTATAATTCTGTTACTGACTTTCCCATATATATGCATAACCTGCACATTTTTTTGGCCTGACAATGAGATGTGTCTGCCATTACAATATATAATTAATCACTGTTATTCTGTTGTTTGACCAGTTTATATGCGCAACATTTCGTGACACTAGAATGAGACACCACATAGCATAGCGCTGTATTTACTTAAAGAGGTCGGAGAGACCGAGACCCCGGTACATGAGATACGACAAAGTTCAAATCACTGCTCTGGGCGATAGAGCTCCTACGTATTAACACAGTGAGATCATGTCAGGGCAGTCTTTGGTGTTCTAAGTAATAACACGCTCCATTTTTGTTTGAATTGTAATTCGGGGTTAGGATTAGGGATTGGAGAGTATATAAACAGCGTGCATCGAAAATTGTAGCACTGCGACTCAGTACGTTCAAACTACAAATGTTTGAATAAATACAATTCAAATCTGACCCCGTATTTGCAAATGCAAATGCAAATGTGACATATCCTTGTAGCTGCTTATATTATTCATGATGAAATATGTTAAGGAAAGTATTGCACGATTCTTTATTATTCTTATATAGTACCGCAGTACTGCTTTGTCATCTGAAAATCAAAAATTTTAAGATTTTCATTCAAATATTAAATTTTCTATGACCTCGGCCATAAAAGGTGATATTCACAAATCAAACTAGAAATTTATTTTCTTTTGCATCCAATTCCGATAAGCATATTAACCCCTGTAAGTTGAAGAATGAAAGTAACGATGGACTATTATAACCAAACATAGCTTATTTATCAATATTCGCAAAAAGGTGTTTTAAGAGAGATCACACATCCTGCAACCGTAATCATTACAAGATGTTCCACATGCCAAGACGGGACGTGTGTCGAGACCAGAAAAGGGGCACAGTTTTGTCTTGTAATTAAGACAGAAAAAGCCACGTGGCATCAAGCTGTTAATTATTGTGAAAATGTTCACGCTGCATTAGCTACACTGGCATCCCTACATCTCGGTCCTGGTGACAACTGGCAAGAGTACTGGATAGGTCTAGCGAGAAATTACTGGGTTTGGAACAAGCAAATTGCAGGTACTTAGGATATACAATGTAGTAGAGGCGTAGCTAAAGATAAAGAGTGACGCCTTTTAGATAATTTTTACTAATTCTCCACCACACCCTTCAATGGTTGTTTTAACATTGAACTTAAACAGATTCATCAAAGAAAATTACTAAGAAATATACAATAACCAACGGGATTTTTTTCCGCCTTATCAAAAACCAATGGTAACACAAAAATATATCATCAGCTTTTAGGGTCCTCAAGTAAAATATATTTGTGGAAACATATTATTTTGATTTTGTATGATTACGTTCATCATTAGATAACGTTAACACTAAGTATCTACCTGTATGCATAATGTGCCCTGCTTGTAAGTTCTATATGCCAGTGCCTTGGTAACACTCGATTAACAAGTACCAGCGATTTGTTAAAAATAGCACGGCAGAATGTGTTCTAAGCAGAGTACAACAGGAGATCAACATAACTGAGAGATAAAATAAAATACACTGTTTAACTAATGCAACACATACAGCGGCTAAAGTTCCATCATTCAAGCTCCTGGATTAAGAAGGTTATAACCCTTAATGCAAAAAAAATATAAAAACACTCAAAACGTCAATATGTATCATGATGTGACAATCTGTAATATGTTATATATATATGTAATATATTACATATATATATATGTTTGTGTGTGTGTGTGTGTGTGTGTGTGTGTTTATTCGAATATTGGTATCAGGTGACCCATGTGATGAGCCTAATGTATTTTCTTTCAGTCAATGCGGCGCTGTGTGAAGCATGGTTGAAGATTATTGATGTCACATACGGAGTAGTTGGGTTTTTGTTGCAGAGACGTTTCTATAAAACAAGTGGCTATTTTCACAGCTGTAAATCTGAATCGATGATACAACCTTTTAGATTGTTCCCTGTGCAGTGATGCCAATATGATGTATATACATGCATTACAAATATGATGTCATAGCACTTATTTAACATGGATGTCAGGGAATTTATATGATATGCTTCACCTTTCACATTTGATTCCGTGTATTGCTGCGTGAAGCGAAGTTAAAGATAATTGATGTTGTGCATGAGAAGTTGGTTTTATTTTGCAAAGACAACAGCATAAAACAAGTTGTAATTTTCATAGATGTATATCAATAACGTGAATATAACTTTTATATTGTTCCATGTGTAACTTGATGCCAGGATAATGTGTTGTACATTTAGCAATTAGTGATACTAAAATTTCTCCAGATTTCCCGTAATCAAGTTACTGTCATTGTTACCCTGGTCATATGGGTAATTATCTACTTATGAATAATTCTTCCTGGTTTGCATGACATTAATTAACAGGGTAACTATGCTTTAACCATGCAGCAATTATGTATTGAAAAAGCACCGTGAGTAAATAAAAAAATGCTTTCCATACGTGTCGCACAACTCAAGACGTATAACTGGGTGTTAGTATTTTAACTGATCACTTGAGAGTGATTTAACCGAAGACTGAAATGCCCACACAGACGTTTCTCCTTATGCTTATCATTGTGTGTTCCATGCAAAGGCATGAAACATGCTTTTTTAGGAAACTGAACTTTCCAACATAGCTTGGCCAATGAATGTTAATGCAGGTTCCTATTAGGAATGTGTCCTGTAGAGGTCATATTACTCACATAAATACATCAAAACATGTGTGACTGCAGTTTGTATTACCGTGTGATAGCAATGTCATATCGATTAACTCATGTAAATTGTGTTTATTTTTCACGTATATAAATCAAAACTACCAGGAAAGATACTTTAATTCATTTTTCCTTAAATCAATGTATTGAAAATAAATTATTTCTAGAGAAGCACACTTTTTAAGTCAGTGTTTTGACAGCCCCATTGTGAAAGGATAATAATGTCAATAATGATTCAATATGGCGGTTCAAGTAATCATTATTCATCCTCAGGATCATGGCATTTCTTGCAAAATGAATTTCACAATGAAACTCCGCAGCAGATTTGCAAAACTTTGGGCATGTCCCTTCCAGCTTACAGTACACAAGATTATGGGGCGAATATGGCACGTGCCTTAACAGAGGTTGGTCTTAACTCTACATTGCTTGGTATAAAATGGAAGATTTCTGACAGGTGGACCTTGACCAGTGGAGACAAAAGCAGCGGTAACTCATGTATTCTTTAGTGTGTCATTCACATTAAGAATGTGTAATACTCTTTAACGGATCTCATTCAAGATTTACAATATTCACAAGCCTATGCTTCTCATATTCACAATTGGCATTTCTAAATTTAATCCCATTAATAAAGGTCAATCTAATCATTTAAACACCCGCTGCTTTGACTTAATCCTTCTTGTTCGGAACCATAGATGTTTCGGTCACCGGAAGTACTAACAGGACGATAACATAAAATTGTTTCAATCATGTCAACATCTAAAGATCATCTCCCGCAGGTTTCTGGGAACCCTATTTATATAAATGACATGGATTCACTGAATTACATGATACCCTGTCGTTTATATTTTGTTCATATTCAGATCAAGATGTTATCAGAAGCAATGAGTTCAACTGTGCTCAGTTCAGGAAACAAGTTCTTTATGCCAAGCATTGTACGATGAAGATCCATGGATTTTTCTGTGAAGAAGACAGTATGCAAACTGTTGCATTTGATTTTCCAGAATTTTGTATTTTTCAAATTAAATGTGCATCAATAACAGCAAAAAAAAACTTTGTTTAGTCTTATGACCTTTGAATGTTGATAGAAAGTAAGATGATCTTGCAAAAAAATCTTAAAATTATTAACTATTGGTTCCTATTTTTTTTCTCTTTTAAAATGCGATTGTTGTATTAACTTTTATGAGATCGTTTGTGCTAATAAAAATGTTACTTCACGCTAATCAATTCTAGATTGCCGAGAATGCAAAGCACCAAACTGTTTAAACTGGACGGTCCAGAAAGCAAATGCATATATAAGGAATGCCAAGCTTTAAACTGGTACGAAGCAATGGATCTGTGTTATATTCACGGTTGAACACTGCTAACCCACGTGACAACATTACCACGCAGTGTCTGGGAAGGAATCTCCTGTGATAAGGACTTCTGGGTCGGACTCACTAAGAACCTTTGGATGTATACCTCCCAAAAGTCTGGTAAGCTTTCTTTGATTGAGTGATTAGGTCACACATACCTATATGAGACCATTGTAATTATATCAGCATTACTTTCTGGGTAAATGCGGATTCTTCTAAAAGTGACTTGACAAGGAGGTTCGGTTTTGATATAATTATCTACTCATGAATTGAGTTCCTTGTCATTGTAAAGTTGAAAATTTACCATTATTTAAATATTTAAATATTAAAAAAAACATGACTTAAATACTTCAAATCAACATTTTCTTTCGCGTAAAGTCATAAAACTAAGACTCCCTCCAGTCCAGGTTTGGTCGGTGAAGATGGTCTCCGCGGCTCGGATAAGTGCGTGCTGGCAGTGAAGCAGATGGATTCTCTGACGTGGATATCGACATCATGTGACAGCATACACACCTCTATTTGTTGTAGGTTTTAACACTTTAAAGCTTGACATTGTTTCTGAAATTCTCAACCGAATGCAAATATTCGGAGGTTTTTAGTACAACAATGTTTTGAAGTCTTTCTTTGATTTTGCTTTTTTTATAATGTAAAGCGAGTAAACAAAATACTTGCTATGATGTAGGACTAAAATATGATTGAACGCATAACCACACGCATTTTACTGCAGTTGCTGAAGATGAAACACCCAACCAGGCACATGGAAAGGTGGAAAGTATTGTTAAATTTTTTAAACAATTGCAAGATGCTTGATATTAAAATCATTCATTGTCCGTTACTACCAGTAATTGTTTATAAGTTTGATGTTTCCGCAAAGAGGATTAACTGCCTATCTTCATGTTGCTTGCTAACGATTTTTTTTGTAATTTTAATTATGGTTGATATGGATTTAATCCATTGTTTCAGTCGCCGGATCTAGGCGCATTATGAAAATAATAGTGTCTGTCGGTGCATTCGTTGCTTTCCTGATCTGTTTGTTTTGCGGATTCATATACTTTAAATCACATTAATACAGACCATGGTAAAATAAATTTGATTTTGCACTGTCTTCAGGCAATGTATTTATTATTCGCATTCGTTTATTGTTTTAAAAGGATCTTGAGTTAACAATATACTTTTTGAATACACAAAATATGTTCCGTTTTGATGCGTCCACGGTATAAGTTAGGAGATATATGTCAACTGGTTGAGAACTTTTGACTTCAAAACTACATGAAAATGCAATTGAATCCATCTATTCTTGTGATATACATAACAATGATGAGTAGAAATTGTAATATCTGGATATTAACAGAAATAACGAAATGAACGACGACAGAAGCCTTCATTTTACTTCATCATTAAGCAATGGGCATATAATATACAATAATAATCAATTATAGACAAAGTCTTTTCTTTCTTTAAAGACCATTCATTAATGAAAAAAGGAAAAGTTAGCATGTTGTAAAAGCTGTCAATAAGCAACACAACCCATACATATATTGTTAACATGAGAGTAGAAAAATGATGTATAACAAATCTTTAAAAAAAAATATGGAAATAACGCAAGAGTTTGTAACCTGTTGGTGCCACCATACGTAATGCGTACGGTCAATATTGTAGGCGTATTTATATGTAGTATGTGTATTTAAAGGAACGATCTTTTAAGGAATGTGATATCTTGATTTATGAGAATCATATAGACCGGGGTCATTTTAGTTTAACAAAAGTGTATTTATCAATTGTTTTTAGATCTTATCACATGTACACATGTCCCCTGTGCGCGGCGATTCATCTGATCAGAGAGTCTGCTGTAAACCACAGCCAAATTCCCAGTATATATGTACAATTTATTTGTGTTATATTTACCGTAGTAAAATTGTAAAACAAATGTAAACAGACACATGGAAACTTGTATTCCAAATGTATGTGTATGACATGTAGTTATCATTTACATTTGGGAGGAAGTGACGCATTACTTGTTTTTTTATGAGCATCATTGTCAAACATATAACCATTTGCATACAAACATTTGCATCTTTACTTGATATTTGACGATTTTTAATCATAAATCATATTAGGTCTTGACGTAACTTTCATCGTTTCACAATCTTTCTTATGATAATATGACTGAAAACATAGGGGTCACCCCCTGCCCCCAAGGAAAAGTTATTACAGTGGCCCTAAGGCATATTTTATAACCTCGTGGCCACACCCTATACAATACTAAAACAGCAGTTAATTGACAATTTATTTACATCCAAAGTACAATTCCGCGAACGAATTAATCCATGAACAATGAAGTCATATTATAGTACCAGCAACAATGAAACAATGGGTGAAAAATTCAGTAATTTCCAGATGGTTATGTACAGGTGTATTCATTAGGTAATTAAGTTTACAATAGTTATTTATCATTATATCCTGCTGTGTTTTTTTTTTCATAGTAGTCTTAATCAGGAGCCTTGTTTGCTGAGAAAAAGTGAAGGGAAATCCAAACGAAAACCGACAGAAGCACATCCCAGCCCTAACCCCGAAATAACACACCCGCTAAAAATCATCAAAGAGAACGCCACAGCCTCCTTATGGCAGGCAGAAAGAATCCCTCTCCCACAGTATCAAAATGTTCTTCACTCTCCCCATGTATTATAGAATAAAGTTTCATAATTTGTTCATAACATAATTTACAGCACTGTATTTCTCGCAATATACTTTTGGGTTAGGAATTGAAAAAATTTTATGGCAATTTTAACGAGCAATTGACACAAGCGATATATCAGTTATCCATAATCTGGGATTCATAGTTGATAGTTTATAAAATCTCTCATATCTCTGCAGTGGTTTGACTTATTCACCTGAAATTTGGCATGCGTATACATCCTGTATAGCTTTCTTGATTTTATGACAGGTGGCGTAACCTACATTCACGTTCACGCTGCAGACATCCATGTTAATATCTACGGACTGGTTTGACGTATCTTCCTGAAATGTTGCATGTTTTTAGATCTCACAAAGCTCTTTATCATACTAGAAACTGGTGACGCCACCTGCAACCATTTTTGCACAGCGTCAATCTGTTTTTCTGTTGTGGGATAAAATCACTCACATCTCGTAAGTGGTTTGACTTATTCACCTAAAATTCTGCATGTGTATACATCTTGGATTGTTTCTCTTTCAAATAATAGGTGGCGCCACCTACAATCATGTTTACGTGGCAGACATCCAAGCTAATATGTAACACATCTAACTCTATTTCCCCTTGCCACTCAATCCATGCCTCACTTCAGCCGTCCTACTTTTATTTTGGCGGATACACTTAGTCGCTTGTCGACTACCCGTATTCTAGTTCTTAACTGAAATTGCCTCAAAAACATGCCCTAAGTGTTACTGTATATATGATCATATTGCATCTTCCCATCAAAATACTGGAGGTAAGCTTTCCTCAAGTTTAATGTTTTTAGCCGGCTCACATGTAAAGTCATTGATAACTATATTATACACCTTGCGGTAATTAACTGTTCCTAAGTCTAGGACTTGATTTTTCAATAACAGATAACAATTGTCACCCATGTTCTCCGATTTTAGAATTAATGTCTACTCCTTTGCTACTGCATGCTGTATGAAATACCAGAACAGAAGGTATTTTTATAGTTTAATTTTAGGGTGAAATATTTTAGAAAATGTCTTAGAATCTCCATTCGTTTCATATACATAATGAATGCATTTGATTCCAATGTCATCAAGAAATCTATAGTATATTGACGTACCTTTCTGATGAATATGTTACTCCAAATGGATTGTAATAAGACATGTTGTGGATTTACAGGCCAAAATGTAGCAATTTTATCTCATCTTTTTTAATCAGTGTGAATAAAATTCATATTTTTTTCATATTACAAAAATCAAGATGAGATTTCATTTTTCCTACACCACCAACATTTTTCAGATACATATTAGGTATGACTATGCATTTTGCATTTGAGAGTTTTTAATTCGGATCATCCACAAATAATTTTTTGACTTTTCAATGTGGCATTGATATCTGGCATATTAATACCGCCATTTTCTTTTTCCCTTACAAGTACCCCATATCTAATCTTTAGTTATCGTTCAAACCATGAAAAATCTACCATTATATTTAAAACTTTCTTTATAAATTCTGGAGTTGGATTCATAATATTCATAACATATATTAAATTTGAGATTCAAAAGGTTTTTAGAACCGTATTTTTTTCCAAAGACTGTTTAAATACGCGATTTCCACATATTAAAAGCAATTTTTTTACTTCTCATAGACTTTTTTTCGAAATTGAGTTTTTGAGAGAGTTTCATTATATTTAAACCATATCCCTATGATCTTCATTGCATCCTTATGTAATTTCACCCATTTCATATCTCTGGACTGTTCATATGGACTGTTCTCTACCCAGCCATGCCGCTTCACATATATTATAATTTATTTCTTCTCATGACACCTGAACAAATTTATCTAATATTTGTTATACTTCAGTCATTGAGTCAATATGTCTTAAAAAGAATGTAGTGTCTTCTGCAAATATACATTGTTTTGTTTCTTTATTATCTATCAAGATTCCCTTCACTTTTACATTTGTTTGTCTCACCTTTATTGCCGTTATTTAAATAAGTACAAAAATAAGTATGATGCAATGGGGTCGCCTTGCCCTGTTTTTTTTCCAGTTTTAAAACATTATTCATTACACAGCTCTCTAATCTATTATGCATTAACTTTATCCATCTAATTCCTCAAGTACAGTAAATAGGAATACATGACCTGTCGAGTCAAATGCAAAGGCAAAATCAATTGCAATCATAATATCATTATAATTTTGTAAATAAAAAAAAAATCTGTTACATTATTTATTTGACGAGTTGTATCTGATATTTTTCTGTCTTTTATAAAAGCAGTTTGATCCTGATCTATTATTCTTGGTAGGTTGTTTCGTATTCGTTTTACTAATGTTTTGCTTAAGATCTTTGCATCTACATTAACCAAGCTTATTGGTCTCCAAGAAGTTAACTGGCGATTATCCTTTCCTGGTTTCTCAATTAGCGTAATTACCGCATGTCTTTGACTTGGTGACAAGGAAAAGACAGTGAAGCTTCTGTTAAAGGAATGTTCAAAGTCCTAACCAATTAAATCGAAGAAAGTAACACATTCTTTTGGTAGTCCGTCGTTACCAGGAGTCTTATTGACCTTCATTTCCTTTAAGCTATTTAAAATTTGCTTATTAATCTCTCACAAGCATTTACTTCTTATTCTGTCAATACCTGTAAATTTAATTGTGAACTGAAATTTACACAACCGTTCTTTTTAATAGTATTTACAATTGCAAATTAACGTTTAAAAAAGGATTTAATTTCATCCATTTATAATCAATTCCTCGCAGTTGATTTCTTCTTATTCTTTACCATATTATTAAAAATATTTTGAACTTCGCTCTCCTTGTTTGTAAAACTCGACTCTGATTCTAACAATTAATCCCTCAGTGTATTTCTCAAAATATTCTTCAGTTACTTGTCCAATGGTGGTATAAGTATGTATAGTATTTTGATCAGAAGCGGATAACTTTATTTCCGCTTCTATCTGCTTCTAGTAATTTATTTTCTAAAATATATACCGTCCATTTTTCTCCCTTTCGCTTCATCGTTGAGAAAGTAATAGAACATTGTCTTATTTTGAATTTTAAATAATTCCACCACGCATTTTCATCGAAATTGCATCTCTCGGTTCTCTGTAATAATTTGACGTGATCTCTTAAACCTGTTACATAATCTTTGTCTTTCAGTTTAATTTCCAATGTGAAGGGCCATATAATGTTTTTTTAACTCGCTACATTACGTCCGAGTGATCAGTAAATATTGCAAACATAACGTTATGACCGGTCACATTTGCATTTAAATATAAAGAAAAAATAATTTAATCCAGCCTTCGTTGTATGAGAAGATTTGTTGACCTCCATATATATCTACGGGCGACTTACTGGTTTCTTTCTGTAAATTAAAGTTAATTAAATCAAAACTGCGTATAAGATAAGCAACACGTTGGATCGACTTCGTCTTTGGAGTGTACTTATCAACATCTGCATCGAGATGTGAAAGACATATTAAATTAACTGCCCTAGACTATTTGTGTTTCCGGATCTATTTCTTACTTTGTTAATATTTCCAATATATTATCCTAAAACAATCGCTTGTATTTCGGTGGTAGGAGCATAAGTATTAATTAGCAACATCTTTATCCCTTGAACTAATGATTGTACAATAATAAAGCGTCTATCTTTATCTACATATTTAAACAGTTCCTGAATTTCTAAATCAATACCTACAAGTAACAGCACACCTCTTGCTTGATTTGTAACATGAGAAAAATATGTATGTCTAGGCCAATCTTGTAACCATTCTGATTCCACAGTTTCTGTACAGTGGGCCTCCTGTAGTAAAAGTACACATTTTGCTCCTCTGGTGTTAAACAACC
Source organism: Sipunculus nudus (assembly GCA_026874595.1). NCBI lineage: Eukaryota > Metazoa > Annelida > Sipuncula > Golfingiida > Sipunculidae > Sipunculus > Sipunculus nudus. The sequence goes on from CM049317.1 coordinate 4,206,152, forward strand.
AATTAGATATATATATATATATATTCTTTTATTTTTTCTTCTAATTCTTTTTACATTAAGTTTTATTACTAAGAAGTCCGTCCTTTAGAAAACTCTTGAGATTGTAACATATTTATGAAGATAAGTCCACATGCAATCAACTTATAGGGTGTATTTGACCACAGGTATAGAACACTGTTTCATTAGAGCCTAAACATGTACTATGGCCTACTATGGCAAGGGCCCACGTCACTTAGCGTAATACAATGTCCCTACGTCTTCACAATAAAAAGAAAGTATAGTTATGCAAGGAGAGAGTTTATGTTTTGCGATAACAAATGTATAAATCTGTTATTAAAACTACAAATGATATATGTGTAATGCATGCCTGAACACCCGCTTATTAGAGTACCTCCATGTAAATCCAGGTTTCCAAACTGGTTATTGTCTATTGTCTTGTCATGAAATCGAACAAATATAAATAATTATTAAACAAACAATGAAAATTCAATCAGTTTATGATGCCAAATTAACATAACCGTTGTTTTAGAACGGGAATAATCAAAATGATATTTGGTTGGCATTCAGATACGGATGCCCTCATCTACTGAACAAATAAACATTCAATAAGTGGTCGTATACATTACAATGACGGCTGTTGCGCGGATGTATCAAATGATTTAACTCTGCTCTTACTGGCTGCGTCAAATCAAAACATATCTCTGTATCTGTACTAGTACGAACCACGTCACATAACCAAACCTGTGAAAGGTTGAGACATTTTCGAACTGAGGGAATGGCCGCTATTTGCGTTCTTTATGCCATGTATTTCTCGTTTCCGGGACTGTGTTTAGCAAACTCAGAAACCTATAAAGGTATGTTAGAATTAAAACAATATCCCTCTGGTATAATGTTGCACCTAGGAATCTTCTGATCCTGCATAAGTCTTGATAAGACAGTAATTACTTTGAAGTAGCAGTAGTAAATAAGGTGAATTTCATTCATACTAAGCTATAGTGACGTAGTTTCTCCGTTGCCTTATATTCCGGCAGTCCGACCTACGTTAGAAAGTCACACATAGTAACCGACAGACGTAGAAGGATCTTACCTGATAAGATCCTCGTTAAATCCTGACTGGGCGGTTTGAAACATTTTGGAAACATAAAATTAGGCCTCAGTGACATATTCTGCAAGCAACACTGCGAGAAGATGCTTGTATCACTATTTAATACCAACTCGTGTACGTATATAAAGCTATTGAGTAAAACTGTCCATGGAATCACATTATTAAAATAATGTACCTATGCACCCATATTACCCTGTATGCTTGTACGATTAAAACAAACATTGGCCTGTCCTTTGCACGGGAAATGCTGCTAACACCTGCACTGTAATTTAAACCTTCCGAAGCTGTATCTCAATTATTATTACTCGAATTTCCATGGGGTTATTATGTGTGCTCATTCTAGAAAAGTTTGTCATATACATGAGGCTGGTGCTAGCACCCAGTTGTGCCATCTTAACATTTTTAAAATCTTGGCATGTTTAATGGTTATTTTGAATCTGGCATGTATCAGTCAAGTCACAATAGCTGCGATTAACTCTAGCCGTTGCTGTAGACCATTAAGTACTTTTGTCCGAAACAGATATATGTTATTTTACTCATCCAGCAAAATATGAACCCAATGAAATGTGACCTATCTTTGTGAGTGATATTTCATAAAGTAATATGTCATGCTTCACATGATTTTCCTGGCTAAGGGGTCAATTTTTTTATAAGTGGCTGAAGAAAACCTCAAATGTTATAGACGTAAACGAAACAACAAGTGAATTGTATATTAGGCAAAATACTGTGTGCGATAGGACCAAATAATACAAATATATATTCTTTGTCTTTACTTTGTACTCGATAAAGTATCCTATGCCTTATTGCAGTTCTCTACGGTGTATGGAGACACACTGAAGCGGAAAATATATGTAAGGCTCTAGGGATGACACTTTATATGGAAGTGACGTCACACCATCGCTCAATGCTCCTTCAAGCCATGAGACAGGCTGACGTTACTTCTACCTGGATGGATCTACAGAGGATAAATCTAACCAAGTGGACGTGGATAGACGGCAGCGGAACTGTACCAGGTTTGGTCAAGTTTTGTTTTTGGATACAACTCCGAATTATTTGTACACACACATACTATTAATCTAAAGACTCCATACAAATAAAAACTGTTTAACCGTTGGTTTTTAATTTACATAGGCTTAAAAATTATTATTAATTCATGAGAAATTCTAACTTTGCATGATATGTAGTTTATTTCATTTACTTTTAAAATTATGTTGTAGTACACGGCGGTTTGCATTTTATTTTATTCATTATTCAAACATTTCGGAGCTAATCTAGTATTAAAATTTAAATATATTCTGATAAGTATATTACCTATTTTATCAGACAAAGATATTCTGAGAAAAAAGTCTTCCTTTGAATGTGCCTCAGTACGAAGCAAGAGTGACGTTCCTAATATATATGGCTCTAACTGTGAGGAAACCTTAGACGGTTACATCTGTCAGGCGGAAGGTAATGAAAGATTACTATCACATATTGAGTGTTAACCTGGCTACCCTAAACTGTACGTTTTAGTTGGCTATTTCCTTGCTTATATTGCATTCTAACTGCTAATTCTTTGATCTGCCAATGTCACCATTTATCTTCCTAAAATGTTACATAATTATTTCAAAAAACGATTGATGGTCATTTGTTTTTTACGTCCGTTTTGAGTCTGAATTACTCTTGTTTATTTGCCAAATAGATTTCTTATAGTATATAAACAGCGTGCATGGAACATTGTAGAACTGCGACTCAGTACGCTTAAAGTACAAATGTTTGAATAAATTAAATGCAAATCAAACCCCGTATTTGCAACATCGTGACATATCCTTGTAGTTGCTTAAACTTATCATGATGAAATATTCTATTGAAAAGTATTGCATGATTCTTTATAATTTTTGTGACTATTATTCTTATAAAGCACCGCAGAACTGCTTTGTCATCTGAAAATCAAATATTTTCAGATTTTCATTAATAACGAAAAGCAAATATAGATTTTCTGTTATCTCGGCCTTTAAAGGCAAAGGTCATATTCACCAATCAAACTGCAAACTAATTATCTGTTGCATCCAGGCCTTATTAGCATATTGCGTGGCCCCTGTTATATTGAAGAATGAAATAGATTACTATAATCAAACACTGCTTATTTAACCATATTCGCAATAAATCGTTTTAAGAGATATCACAAAACCTGCAACCGTAATCATTACAGGATGTTCCACATGCCAAAACGGGACGTGTGTCAAGACCAGAAAAGGGGCCATGTTTTGTCTTGTAATTAAGGCTGAGAGAGCCACGTGGTATCAAGCTGTTAATTATTGTGAAAATGGTCACGCTGCATTAGCTACACAGGCATCCTTAGATCTCGTTCCTGGTGACAACAGACAAGAATACTGGTCAGGTCTAGTGAGAAATTACTGGGTTTGGAACAAGCCAATCGCAGGTATTTAGGATATACAATGCATTTTCGTAATACCCTGTATGCATGATATTGTAAATCGTATTAAATCACATCAGAATATATCATGATGCAAACACAATTCGAAATTTCATCATGCAGGTGTTCCAAAGCAGACCCGCTGGCATCCTAAGCATTACCCTTCTCCCGAGGAGCACTGTACCGTTATCAGCAAAATAAAGTCCGGCGTGTGGTGGGAAAGCAGAAATTGTAACAAAACTGCTTCAGTCATTTGCTGTAAGAATCCTGTTTACAATACAAAGGCAGCAAAGAAAATTTATTTGTCTGATGTAATCCTTTCCGTTGCTACTGTACCAATCTCTCTCTCTCTGTAAATATACATATATATATATAATATAAATATAATTCTAACAACATTCACCTGATGATCGGGTCGCATACTGTGAAACAGACTGTAGTGAATTTACAGTGTTGTTTTTCTCCAGTGTTTTATATATATATATATATATATATATATATATATATATATATATATATATAATGGTGATATGGTTATATCAGTCTCAGGTTGTTTATCTTTCTTCACAGTTGCTCCTGTTGCCCTGAGGTCTGCCGTTGACATGTCAGGTATCTTTTGTCCTTAAAACAAATCTTGAAAATGCCATCATGCTTTAGAATATTTAATTAAATAATAATTTCGGTCGTTTGCAATGATACAATAGGTAGAAATTATATGTATATATAAGTATTTGTAAAACTCATTTTGATTATGACCGTTGACACAATAATTAAACATCTGTCCAATTAAACAAATAAACAGATGCGAAAAGATGAGACATATCTGTTATAATTATTAATGCGGTGTATGGATATATGATTAATCACACACACACACACACACATATATATATATATATATATATATATTTTATCCCTGATATAGGCAGTACTCCATACAATGCCTGGTTGTTTGGAGGGGCAGCCTGTACTTTCGCTGTGTTGAGTGCATCAGGAATCCTAGTGGCGCTATACAGAAGAAAACATGAACAAGATGACCCCTCTCGTCCTGAGATATGAAAATTTTTTGTTTTGAATAGTTTGTGAGATTTTGAAGATGCATTAACGTATTGGTTTGCTACTGCAGTGATTCTGACAAGATCAAGGTGAAAACTTAGCGTGATGATATTTTGTACCAGAGTTATTCTCTTTGCATGCAGGAATAGCCACTGTCATTAAAGTGTGCTAAAACCAGGGATGGTTTAATATATGGTGTCTTGCTTAATTAATTGGATATAGACGTGATTTACAGGAACCAATCCGTGGACGAGTTATGTGGAAGCGAATGATGCCAACTGACTTCACCACCACAGTCCTTGTGCTCCGCTCATTTAACCTAATTTCACAAATAACGATCTTATACAGAAGGCTTTCTATGTCTGTGATTGCGACAGTTGTGTATGAGACAAACAAGTCCATCAATGGGCCCTACGTCCTATGTAATTTATGTTGGACGTCCGCCCGTGCAACAGCCACAACATAGATCATAGGGTCCATTGATGGACTATGTACACGCTAAAGGTTTTTCTGTTGACTTTGCTTATGTTCAACTCAAGTTCGGCCGTTCAAACCCGGATTCATTATAAGTATTTCCCTGCCTGTGATCATTGGATTTGGATTAGAATAAACATATGGATACATAAAACCACCGTTGATAATGAAAATTAGATCCATAAGTCGCGTAACCACATCTTTATTTTATTTCCCTGAGCCTCTTCATGGCCTGACTCACCTTGTAGGTTCTAAGGCGTTCTACTTGGGGGAGTCGCTGGAATTATGTAAATTATGCGCTTGTCAGGTGATTTTACTGTTCACACAACCAAACGCAACCTGATTGATTGCTCGCAACTACGCTGCTCATGAATATTAATTGAATGAATATGATATTAAGGTCACGTATAGTCCATGTTTAAATCAGTTAGATGAACATTTCAGTTTTTAAAAGATTTTACTGGGCAGAAGTAAAACGAATAAAAGTGTACTAATTGTTTACCACATTTGTCAAGGGTTGTTTTAACATTTAAATTAAACAAATGCATCAAAGAAAATTACTAAGAAATATACAATAACCAACGTTTTGTCCTGCCATATCAAAATCCCAGAAGGTACACACACATATATCATCAGCTTTTAATGTCCCAAAGTAAAATATATCTGTGTAAACATATCATTGATTTCGTATGAATACTTTCATCATTAGATAACGTTAACACCAAGCATCTGCATGTATGCACAATGCGCCCTGCTTGTAAGTTCTATATGCCAGCGCCTTGGTAACACTCGATTAACAAGTACTAGCGATTTGTTATAAATAGCACGGGCAGAATTTGTCTTAAGCAGAGTACACCAGGAGATCAACATAACTGAGAAGTAAAATAAAAGACACTGTGTTTCTGATGCAACACATAGAGCGGCTAAAGTTCCATCATTCAAGCTCCTGGATCAAAGAGGTAATAAGACCGAATGCAAAAAGTATTAAAACACTCAAAACATGTCATTATGTATCATGATATGACAATCTGTAATAATATAATATATATATTTATACAAATATTGATACCAGGTGAAACATATAATGAGCCTAATGTATTTTATTTCAGTCAATGCGGTGCTGTGTGAAGCTTGGTTGAAGATTATTGATGTCACAGTTGGGTTTTTGTTGCAGAGACGTTTCTATAAAACAAGTGTTTATTGTCGTAGCTGTAAATCTGGATCGATGATACAATCTCCCTGTGTAATGATGCCAAGATGATGAATATATATGCATTACAAATATGATGTTCATAGCACTTATTTAATATTGATGTTAGGGAATTTATGTGATGTGCTCCACCTTTCACATTTGATTCCGTGGGCTGCTGCGTGAAGCGTGATTAAAGATAATTGATGTTCTGCATGAGAAGTTGGTTTTATTTTGCAAAGACAACAGCATAAAACAAATTGATATTTTCATTTATGTATATCAATGACGTGAATATAACTTTCATATTGTTCCATGTGTAACTTCATGTCAAAATTATGTGTTGTACAATTAGTTATTAATGATACTAACATTTATCCGGATTACCCGTATTGTTACACATGTCAAATTAGTAATTATCTACTTATGAATAATCATTCATGGTTTGCCTGACAGTTATTAACAGGGCAACTTTGGTTTAACCATGCAGCAATTATGTATTGTAAAACCACCGTAAGTAAATAACAAAATGCTTTCCATACGTGTCGCACAACTCAAGACGTACCCCCTGGTATTAGTATTTTAACCGATCACTTGAGATTCATTCAACCGAAGACTGAAATGCCCACACAGACGTTTCTCCTTATGCTTATCTTTGTGTGTTCCATCCAAGGGCATGAAACCTTCAGTTATGGCAAGTACAAACTACTTATTTTTCTTTTAAGAAAATGAACTTGCCAACATAGCTTGGTAAATTAATTTTAATGCATTTTCCTATTAAGAATGTGTCCAGTAGAGGTCATATTATTTCACATAAATACATCAAAATATGTGTGACTGCAGTTTGCATTACCGTGTTATGGCAATGTCATATCGATTAACTTATGTAAATTGTGTTTATTTTTCACGTACATAAATCAAAACTACAATGAAAGATACTCTAATTCATTTTTCCTTAAGTCAAGCATTTTTATCCATAATGTATTGAAAATAAACTATTTCTAGAGAAGCACACATTTTAAGTTAGTGTTTTGACAGCCCCATTGCGAAAGGATTTAAAACGGAATGTTGGTCAATAATGATTGAATATGGCGGTAACATATCATACTTTCATCCCCGGGATCATGGTATTTCTTACCAAATTAATCGGATTATGAAACAGCGCAGCAGATGTGCAAAACTTTGGGCATGTCCCTTCCAGCTTACAATACACAGGATTTTGGGACAAATATGGCACGTGCCTTAACAGAGATTGGTCTTCACTCTACAAGGCTTGGTATAACATGGAAGATACTGACAAGTGGACCTGGACCAGCGGAGACAAAAGCATCGGTAACTCGTGTATTCTTTAGTGTGTTATTCATATTAAGAATGTTTTAACGGATCTTATTCAGGATTTACAATATTCTCAAGCTTATACTTCTCATATTCACAATTGGCATTTCTAAATTTTATTCCATTAATAAAGGTCAATCTAATCATTTAAACACCCGCTGCTCTGACTTAATCCTTCTTGATTCGAACCATAGATGTTTCGATCACCGACAGTACTAACAGGACGATAGCATAAAATTGTTTACATCATGTTAACATCTTAATATCATCTCTCCTAGGTTTCTGGGAACCCTATTTATATAAGTGACATGGTTTCACTGAATGACATGATACCCTGTCGTTTATATTTTGTTCATATTCAGATCAAGATGTTATCAGAATCAATGAAGAGTTCTACTGTGCTCAGTTTAGGAAACAAGTTCTTTATGCCCAGGATTGTACGATTGAGATCCATGGATTTTCTGTGAAAAAGACAGTATGCTAACTGTTCCATTTATTTTCCAGCATTTTGTATTTTTCAAACTAAATGTGCTCTAATAACAGCAAAAAAAAACTATATTAAATGTTATGACGTTTGATTGTTGAAGAAAATTAGATGATCCCGCAAAAAATCGTAAAATTATTAACTATTGGTCCCAATTTTTTTTCTCGCAAGTTAATTACAAGTAAAAATGCGATTGTGGTATTAAATTGTTGAGATCTTTTGTGCTAATAAAAATGTTACTTCACGCTAATCAGTTCTAGATTGCCGAGAATGCCAAGCACTAAACTGCTTAAAACTGGACAGTCCAGAAAGCAAATGCATATATAAGGAATGCCAAGCTTTAAACTGGTACGAAGCAATGTATATGTGTCATATCCACGGTCGAACACTGCTAACCCACGTGACAACATTACCACTCAGTGTCTGGGAAGGAATCTCCTGTGATCAGGACTTCTGGGTAAGCTTTCTTTGATTTAGTGATTATGTCACGCATACCTATATGAGACCATTGGAATTATATCAGCAACACTTTGTGGATAAACGCGGATTCTTCTAAAAGTGACTTTACAACAAGGTTCGGTTTTGATATAATTATCTACTTATAAATTGAGTTCCTTGTCATTGCAAAATTGAAAATTTACCATTCTTTAAATATTTAAATAGTTAAAAAACATGCTATAAATACTTCAAATCAACATTTTCTTGCAGCTAAAGTCATAAAACTAAGACTCCCTCCAGCCGAGGTTTTGGCCAGGGAAGATTGTCTCCGCGGCTCGGATAAGTGCGTGCTGGCAGTGAAGCATAAGAATTCTCTGACATGGATACCGACATCATGTGACAGCATACACATCTCTATTTGTTGCAGGTTTGAACACTTTAAACCTTGACATTGTTTCGGAATAACTCAACCTAAAGCAAATATTTTAGGGTTTTAGTGCGACAATTTTTTAAAGTCTTTCTTTGATTTTGCATTATCACTTTCATATTTACATTTTGTAAAGCGAGTAAACAAAATTCGTGCTATGAAGTAGGACTAAAATGTTTTGATTTCCGTATAACCATATGCATTTTACTGCAGTTGCTGAAGATGAAACACCCAACAAGGCACATGGAAAGGTGTAAGGTATTGTTAACTTTTTTAAACAATTGCAACATGCTTGATATTAAAATCATTCATTGTCCGTTACTATCAGTAATTGCTTATTAGTTTGATGTTTCCGCACAGAGGGTTAACTGCTTATCTTCATGTTGCTTGCTCACGATTATATGTAATTTTACTAATGGTTGATATGGATTTAATCCATTGTTTCAGTTGCTAAATCGAGTCGCATTATGATAATAATAGTGTCTGTTGGTGCATTCGTTGCTTTCCTGATCTGTTTGGTTTTCGGATTCATATATTATTCATATATTAATGAAACATGAAAAGGTTTTCAGTGTGCAACACAACCCACACATATATTGTTAAGATGAGAGTAGAAAAATGAAGTATAACAAATCTTAAATAAATATATGGAAATAAAGAGTTTGTAGCCTTTTGGTGCCACAATATGTAATGCGTACGGTTAATATTATAGGCGTATTTATATGTATATATATATATATGTGTGTGTGTGTGTGTGTATTGATATGAATGATTTTTTAAGGAATGTTATATCTTAAGTTATGAGAGTCATATAGACCGGGGTCAATTTTGGTTTAACAAAGGTGTATTTATCAATTGTTTTTAGATATTATCACAAGTACACATGTCCCCGGTGCAATTTTTTCTCATAATAACAGGACTGAAAACATAGACGTCATGGCCTGAACCCCCAAGGAAAAGTTATTGCAGTGGCCCTAAGACATATTTTATAACCTCGTAGCCACATCCTATACAATATTAAAACAGCATTTACTTGACAATTTATCTACAGTCAAAGTTCAATTCCCCGAACGAATTATTCCATGAACAATGTAGTCATTTAATAGTACCAGTAACAATGAAACAATGGGTGACAATTTGTTTATCTTTATATCCTGCTGTTGTTTTCGTAGTAGTCTTAATCAGGAGCCTTGTTTGCTGAGAAAAAGTGAAGGGAAATCCAAACGAATACCGACAGAAGCACATCCCAGCACTTACCCCGAAATAGCTCCCCCGCTCAAAATCATCATAGAGCACCCCTCCCCACCTCCGTATGGCAGGCAGGAAGAATCCTTCTCCCAGAGATCAAAATGTTCTTCACTCCCGACATGTATTATACAATATAGTTTCATAGTTTGTTCATTACTTAATTTACAGCACTATATTTCTCGCAGTATACTTTTGGGTAAGGAATTCAAAAAGAGCTCTCATTTTATGACAATTCAAACGAGCAATTTACACAGGCGATTTCCTAATTATTCATAATCTGGGATTCATAGTTGATGGATTATTTAGGACAATCTAAGGAAAGTTTAAACTGATTGAGGAAATTCTTTTGCAATTGATCTACTGTGTGTTTTATATCCCTGAAACGTAAGAGGGATTATAGTCTCCCACAACAAAGAATTTGAGATGGACATACCCCGGCCTTACCATGGCTTCGATCCCCTTCATTTTTGTTAACACTGGTATGTATGGTACATTTAGACAAAACACACAGGTACGCGTGGTCATCGTTTGTTTTTTTTTTTCTCACGGATTACGTGAGTACCTCAAAGCTTCAAATGTTTCTCAGGTATTAGCATATAATTTTCCAGTGAGTGAGAAAATTTATCAGAAGACAATCCCGCTAACAATGAAGTTTGACATCCTTTTCGGCCCTACCTTGATGGCTTACTGGTTGGGGTTCCAGACAGATGTTATCTGTAGATTTCTTTTTTTATTCAAACTCGTGTCTACATTTCTTCGGCGATGGCAGTTTATGAGGTCTTGACAGGGAACTGGAAGGTTATTGTGGCGTACTTAGGGTAACTGTCCGCCAAAAGATATATTACATTATATATTTATAAAGATGTGTTCTTGAAAAAACGATATAATAAGCAAAATATATTTGTTCATTTTGTTGTTTTAATGTAAAGTTAAATATAGAAATTCTACCGATATAGTAATCAAGAAACGCTGCGGTTCAAATCGTTTTTCTAGTTTAAATGTTGAAACCGTCTTCGAAAAAGTTCCTAAGTAAACACTTTGCATTAAGGCTTTCTCCAAGACATATGAAATGTGTCCCTTATACCATGTGTCGCATGTGTTTTTCTATTAAATAAATACATGTTATGTAAAATTACCTAAGCACCTTTCAACTTTTAATTCTACCTGAAAGCACAAATTGTCCGTGTGTTGAATACATGATGATAATACTGATAATCTACTTACCTTTTGTCAATTTGAGTGTTAATTCCCTGGTTTTGTCATAACAAGAAACGGCGGACGAGGTATCTAGTGAGTACGAGTTACAACAACAAAGATTATAAAAACTGTTATGCATTCATGCATCAAATATATGTGAGCGGCATATTTATCTATATATTTAAGTGTGTAATTTAAACTCAAAAAGTATATTGCATTATGATTTTAAAATGAAAAAGGGATTAAGAATACAGTTAACGATTGTTAATGAGTTTATGCCCTTTAAAGATATGATTATTTAGCATTTATATATTTTAATATGGCACTGAAAAGTAATAAATATTATGCCTATATTCACACGGAGGAGACACACATGCCGATATCCATAGAGAAAGATAGTTCAGATACAGGGATAAGGTTATGTTGAGGTCATGCATTCAATACACCTATAAACCTCTTACTTATACAATGATCTAAATAAAACAGTGCAGCTTTGAATCTTACATCCCAACGTAACATTTTCATCTTTTGAAATTGATACCTATTAGGATAATACATCTCATAAACTACTGTATTATAGGCCTTTCTACGAAGAAACGTTGACCCATTAATAAAAAAAACAGGTGGAATTTTCTCTTGAAATAATTAACAGGTAACTTACCATAATTGCGTTTAGTCAATAGTTAAAGTAAGATTTCTCTTTATATAGTTAACGGTATAATGACCGGAATTGCGTTTTATTAATATTGAAATGAAAATCCACTGTATATGAAAAACTAAAATTCATAAGTATAAATGTATTCTAAACACTTCGAGGTCTTTAAGATAATTAGTAAAATGCCTTACAGCAAATTAGGTCTGTAGTCTTGTTACATAACCTGCCTTCCCACCAGGCCTCAGACCCTGTCACCCGAATCACAGCACAGTCTGCTTCAGCTGATGGTTCATGTCCTGGAATCCAGTTAGTTCTCTCTGGTATCCCTGGACGATGATATATTAGAACTATTTTTGTCTATTCTGTCCTAATTTCTTTTAATAAATTTAGTTTTTAGTTCTTACATGTAACTTTATATACTGGGTGTATTCTCTCTCTGACATGAAAACACCCCCCCCCCCCCCCGGTCCAACCTCACTTCCCGCAACCCGTATCTCAGGCCATAATTTGGAGGCGGGTTAAAAAAAATGTCGCCTAATCTTTCCTTTGATAAAGAAGCTGCTCGAATTCCCTTTTATAGATCCTTTAGTTCTCTTAAGCATACACTAATTTATCAAGAAATAAAGATAACACTCAAACAGAAATAGGAAAAATCAAATAAGCATGCAAACATTATTCACTGTGGTAAGGCAAACAAGGTTTGTATTTACATTATTATATTACTGCATGTAATATTTCGTGTATGACAAAAGAAAAGAATTTATATTATATGTTTAAATAAATGTAAGATCAGAACAGAATAATTTTATCAAAGTCATTGACCATTTTGATAGTACCTGAACTCTCCGAACTCCAATATTCCCTGGTGAGTCCTATCCAAAATTCTCCTATTACTTTGGTGTAATTAAAACGGCAAGTGGATTCACAAGTAGCTAGGATACCGCCGCCTGTTTTGCAGTACCAGTTCGCTTCATACCACGTGACTCTCAAGGTCTTCAACATAAGGCAAAGGGAAGGGTTGGTTTGTTTCCAGACGCACCCTCCTCCAAGACAGGCCCTACAAACTTCAAAAATAAGAATTTGGAAATGTTACTTAAAACTATTAAAAGATCTGTTTTCTTAGTTTTTTATTGTTAAATAAATCAGAAATTTTCATTAATAATACCAAACATGGACATATTCCTGTCAAAGACACAATAAATAAATAATCTCAAACGAAAACAAGAAATTGAACCACGGTATATTATGTTTCACGAAGTGAATCAGGCCCACAGCTTCTCATCGAGTAACTTTAGTGTACGGCTTTGGTATTGGTACCCTACAGTGTCGGTGACCTTGCCAATGCATTCTGTAGTGTCAGGTGAATCGGACCACTGAGGTTTTTCCAGTTGATTGGCGATTGGTGATGAGGTCGCATTGCTGACTTGTCGCGCTTTGTTAATGGGTGTCGAAATGTTACTGTGTCGCACTGAGATAGATTTTGGTTCAGGCCCAACAGTATACGATAAGCGGGTGCTGCATAATGATATACGGTTTACGTAAAGAGCATCCGATAGAGGTACTTACTGTTGAATGTCAGGTTTATGCAAAGGATAGAGAACCCCTTGTACACTTTAATGATCGGGAATGTCGAGGGTGTTAGTACAAACCTGATAGGGCAGAGTCAGAGCACTAACACCGAGATAGGAGACACGGAGGTGGTTAAGCCGACTCCCGAAGTTGCTTCGGCAATATAAATCCGGGCAATGAAACGTAAGCGAGCGGAAGGGACACGTGGACTGCCTAAACAAATCACGGAGTTTGCCCAGGCGCAGAAAGATGACATATCCTTGGTTGTGTACTGGAAAGAGGCAGTAAACTTTGGTCCGGATCGTACCCGGTTTCACTTTAAGAATGGTTACTTGGTGCGCGATACGTTTACGAATGATATAGGCAAGTCTATCACTCAGGTTATGGTAGCAAGTGCTCTTCGAGACCACGTGATGACGTTGGGTCATGAGAACATGATGGCCGGTCATCAGGGTATAGAACGTAAGTATGAGAAAAATATAGCGGGACGTCGCACAATTTTGTAAAACGTGCTACGTGTGTCAGCAAACGATACCAAAAGGTAAGGTTGAGACCGCTCCCTTAGGAAAAGTGACATTTGTCCACGAACCTATCGTGTGGCACCTGATTGGACCGATTCGGGAAATCATTATATCCTTATCGTTACATATTTCGCAACTCGCTGGTCTTAGTCAGTGCCACTTTCAAACAAAGACGGTCACGGTAGCACAGTTACTAATATATATATATATATATATATATATATATATATATATATATATATATATACACGCGAGTAGGTATACCGGCCGAAATTCTCAATCGACATAGGGAATCATTTTATCCCTGAACTCATGCATAAGGTTAGCAAGACTGTTATCTAGCAAGCAGTTGACCCCCATACCTTACCACGCTATGTGAAACGGGAAGGTGGAGCGGTTTTAAGGAACGGCCCAATGATTGACTGTATTGCTGGGTTTTTTTTCCTATCGCGAAGTTCCACAGGAAAGCATGGGGTTTCCTCCCTTTGAGTTGCTTTAAAAGCGAGCGGTGAGTTAGAGGTCCGATGCGGATATTGCGATAACTCTGGATCAAGGAGGGCACAGATGCGGAAGTTGAAGTAAGGCCTTAGAAATGACTGAAGTTCGAGATAAGTTTCTCTATGACAGAGGCAAGTGGTTGTTCGATATTAAAATCGACGATAAAGTTTTGTTGTTGATGGCGCCTGACTGCTGCAAACTATTAATACAATGAATGGGGCAATTAACCGGTCGTGGAGAAGGTCAGTGTCCTGGACTACCGAGTTAAGGTCAATAGGAAAGTGAAAACCTTCCATATTAATCTGCTCCAGCAGCATCATACAAAGCCAGAGTCACAACACAATTTCGCTGTTGTGAGTGAAATAAAAAGATGATAATTTTTCTATTTGGCCGTCGTGCGAAGAAGTTCAATGGATTAAAATCAACTCCTATCACGAAGTCCAAATGCAAAAAATAAACGAGTGTAGAGAGTAACAGTTTGATATCCAACCTGTCAAGGGAAAGTTAAGTTATAGCCCTATTTTTTAGTAGAGTTGTAAGTGGGTAGTACCATTAGATTTAGCGCAGTATATGACTCAAAGGTTTACAAGGTATGTCAGGCCAACATTACTTTGGTATACTACAGGTAATCTCTTTGGGCTTTAAAAAATAGGCCAGAAAATATGGATATCACCTCACACAGGTTGTTTGTTTTGTTTATATCAACATATTTATAACATGTTGGGACCCGTCAAAATTATCAAAACAAATTCAAAAAGGACATCTGACAGCAAGTCATATAAACCAGAGCTTTGCTTGTGGCGTTTTGCAAAAAGTGACCTTTCTTGCTCCGCATATATGCAACCTATCACCTTAGGTTACATGTTTTTTTCCGTTAGTCAATATTTCGGTGTTCACAAACATGTTGTTGAATATATAAGACATTTTCAAAGCCAAAATTACACTTAGATCATTAATATATACAAAGGGGAAGCCAAAATCATGTAAATCCTTTTTTTTTTTGGTGAAGGTACAGTCCAAGCGCCTGCCAGGGAAATTGTGCCGTGAGACAATAGGGATATTAAATACGACTTGCTCAGTGCACCAGGTCCAGATATGCAATTGTTGTGGCGAGTGCTGTGACAGTTAGCGTGTTTTGTTCCCAGCCTATTTGGTATTCAGCATGCTTCTGAATATAGATTAGCCTTCAGGGAAGTAGGGTTTTTAGTAATCGAGGTACAATGCCGCCACAATGGGTGCAGTGCCACCAGTTTGGGTCAAGTACCGCCAGTCGGGGCCCAGTATTGCCAGACTGTTTACCGGACTCTGTGTTAATAAGGGGTTTTCTGTGTATGATCAACCATTGTAATCCATGTAATGCGTAAGAGGTTCGGAACCCTAGCTGGTAGGTGATTATGAAATCTGTAATCTTATTTTAATATATGCTTTGTTGATTAGACATTTCCTTGTATTTTGTTGTTTACCTGAGTGCCAATATAGGGAGTGCGCTATCAAAACCCACACCATCCTACTTTACCGCGTTAAATCAAAGGCAAGCCGGTCCGTCACTAGGTAAGGCCAGCCTTTTTCCTAGGCATCGGTAAGGGGCAACGTTATTAGGTGACTATGACATGTCACCTCAAGGGAAAATGAGTTACTGTTATTCGGATACTTGTATATCACTTGACACAGTTAACTTACTTGAGGTTTGACAGATGTATCCTTGAACTGTTTTATCACATCTATATGCATATATATCTCGGCCCTTCCGGTTGAATACTGCACACCCATAACCATGGTAGTTCCTGAGAATGTCTTTTTCTGTCAAACAGGCTAAATTCATATTTTATGGATTTAATACATTATCCGATGACTTATTATTCCAAGGAAGACGCGTGTACAATATATCTCTATATTGTTGATATAAAGAACACCTTGAGACTAAGGATCCTAATCAAAATGTATACGTATACAAAAAAAATACATTCCTGTTATACCGTTACATTTTACTCCCAGCTTACCAATATGTGCACCACATACCAAGGTAGGATCATATCTTAGCCTAATAAATGCTTATAAAAATTAATTTTCTTCTATGATCGTTCATTTGTACCTTCACTCTCAGAGACAAGAGGTCTAAGTACACATCCGTTGAATGTTTTGAAATCTATTCATAGCATAGAAGGCCTGAAAATGATTAACACCAATAAACAAATCCTGATCAAACTACTTATATTCTATTGCTTGGCAAATCACATAAAAATATATATTCTTCGTATCAAAGGGGTCATTTCCAAGTCGTGTCCTCCATTTTTTTTAAATTTCACAGTGATTTCGGGACGTTCATGGTCTGATATTTAAATGTAATAAACTTCAAATGTTAAACATTTGTCAATCGGCAACCTAGGGGTTATACCTGGAACTATCCCGGCTCCGTCTATCCACATCCATTTATCTAAATGTATTCTCTGTATGTCTATCCACGTGGCATTTAGTTGTCTAGCTTTCATGAGCTGAAGTAGTGCCGAGTGATTCAGAAGTAGCGCCGAGTGATTCCGAGACGTCCCCTCGGGTAGGAGAGTCATATCCAGGTCCTGGCATCGTTCTGCAGCTTCTTGGCGTGTAAATACTCCAGCCACAACTATATTTCATGATATCCATAGATTCAGGAGAAAATGAAAATTCACATAATCTTAAGAAACCGAAACGTTCAAGGACAAGTTGATACATGATATGCAGAAATACTTTTGCAACATTGTAGCATTTCTCGTTGCTGTATTTTAATGAGTTTTTTTTTCTGGAATTATGATACTTTGTTGAATTAGTATGAACTTTTTTTTATTAAAGCGTATTTCTTTTAGAGTAATAGCTTACCTTGTGTCGACCTACAGATTGTTTGGAATAGCAAGGAAATACGAAATACATTGGAACACGCTTTATAGAGGAATCAAAATTAGGTGAAAATACCAATTATTAAATTTATTGACGGGAGACATGTCGTTAAACAATCTTTAAAAGGTAATATAATCACAGTGTTTTAGTCCAATTGGGTTATATCAAATGTAAAGAAAGGGTAATTTCTTTTAAATTGTGTTCAGAGGTGGATCTTTAGAGAAGCAAATATAATGTTGTATATAACTTTCAGTCTGGTTCAGGATTTGTCGTTTTCCTTGAGGAAGCAGGGACAAGATTCTTCTAACCGTGTGAGTGAAATGGCTCTCCAGCAGGATTTCAAGTGTTTATCACACACTGATATTTGTTTGAAAGCAAAGTGCTGTTATACTATTATGTCCCGGCAAAACCACCCTTGTCACCTTCGACGAATTACATTTAGTAATATGTAGGCTTACTGCGAGAAATATATAGTGGCGGATCCAGGGGGTAGCCCCCCCCCCCCCCTCTGCCCTGTTCGAGTTCGCAACATTGTAACATTCATTTTTACTTCCAAGTTCTAGTGCGTCCTGGCATGTGTGTAGCCTTGACATTCAGTATAGAGAATGTAACGTTATTCTAAAATCTGGGAATTCTGAATACAGTATCTTCTTGGTTAAGTATATAAAACAAGGAACCCATGGGTCACGTCCCTCAGCTAAATTTCGGAAAATTTAGCAAATGCAAAAATACTTCTTTTATATATATATATATATATATATATATATATATATATATATATATATATTTATTAGCATTGCCAAGAGGAAATTGCCCTGCTAACTAGTTATAATCAAATATTAAATATATATATAAATAAAAGCCTAAAAAAATCAATAACTAGCCTAATTTTGGAGCTTTTATTTTAAAATATCATATTTCAACAGATTTTATACTTATGTGTATATGCTGTGAAAATTAAATCCACAATACTTTCAGGAAAAAAAAGTCCCGTGGCCAAAGTTGGGCAAAATTTAAGGTACTGATTTTATATTAATAATAAGTTTGCACAAAAAAGTTCTAATTTTGGATACACAATTGAATTTTAATTAAATAAAGTTATATCCCTGAAAAAAAGTCTCTAGTTTCAACAATTCTCATGTTATGTGACTAAATATATTTCCTGATTTTTAACTAAGTGCATTATGTTTGGGCCCATAACTTTAAGAAATCACATAATACTGACCTAATATTTGGTATGTATATAGGAATATATACAGGAATATGTATATAAAAAAAGATCACAAACAGATCAGTGGTTTTGATTTTAAACAGTCTTGAAGTGTAACAATGTAAAACATTGAAAATTGAAGTTTTTACTGAAGGAACGAAGTCCTAGTGACCCAAATTTTAGTATGGTAGGAAATGTTAAGGGACATCTAACTAGATGCCGAATTTTTTATTCATATGTCCAAAAGTTTCAGAATGTGCCAGATTAATGGACGGACGGACCACGCACGGACAGACGGACGGACAGCTAAAGGACAAAGGACCATCGCTATAGGTCAGTTGACTTATTGTCAGCTGAGATTAAAAAAGTCACCAAGTATATGTAAAAAGTGATCTAATAACATAAAATTAACACGCAACTGATTATTTACTGGCTGCTGAGCCTACTTTGTTACATTTTAAATACACGTCGCCGTATATTCTTCTCTCACACTTTAGCATATTTTTACTGTATTATTGGATATGATTAAATGGGGTGCAAAATTCAAGGGAAATATGATTACATGACTTTAAAAAAATAAGCATGACTACATTGGTGCAGGTACGCAATATCATTAAACGTAAATGGTGATCCTAATATTCATTAATATAATTTTAATTATTATAAGTGAGTTTGTGTATAGTTAAACGTATAGTTGAAAGCTTATAAATATTACATTCCATTAGTAAAATGCTATATTACTGTACTACAACGCAACTATTTCAGTATGAGCTACAAAGTCATTCCCACTTACCCCCCTGTGCCCACATTTTAGATGCCAGTAAGGCTCTACGACACATTAGCTCCCCCCCCCCCCCACCCAAAAAAAAAAAGAAAAACCCTGGATCCGCCACTGAATATACAAAAATGGTTGTATACACGAATTTTATCAAGCATGCGGCCTTAACATTTTTGGGGTAATTAGTAAACTTCTGCCGTCCCTCTAACCTCTGAAACAAAGCTCTCTTTCCTGGTGGAGAGATTTGTATTTACAATGTGGTTATGTCCTCTACTAATAAAGTACATTTTACGAACGCTTCTTTGTCCCGGTTATATATTATAATCTATCCACAATATATTGGTTTATATCGCAAACATATTAATGGTCTAATTAACATTATGAGCAAGATGGACCTTCAGTAAAAAGGGTAAAAAGAGCGCGTTGATGATAAGTCTGAATGTGGTCTGTTTGCAAAGCCTGCGCCGTCGATGTTTCTCATTGAACGTGAAGTAGGGCATACAGGCATTGGCTATATCGTTGTTCTCCTTGCGAGTAAAATAACAAAAATATAACAATGGATATGCTTTTGATGTTCGATCGTGGGCGACACATCGTACGAGCTGTGAGCTCCTGGCTTAATCATGGTAAAATAAAATTAAAAGTTTCCCGACTCAAGATCGCTCACAACAGATCCAGAGTGGAAATTATCAATTATTAATGAAAATGTTATTGTTAACCATAGAAATTGATATGACGTTAAATTATATAAATCGTTAAGGTATACCCTTGTCAACATTCAGGTAACCCTTGATAAACCAGTCTAGATAAACCAGGATAGTTGTCTAAATCCCGACTTGGTCAAGTAACTAATATTTATATAGTAAAATATAGTAACAATATTTTGGGAAGCACGCATTACATACTGTAGATTAAAAGTAAACTATAAGGCCCCTCATGATCATCCATTGGCGATGTTTTAACAGTAATGATTTTATTGGTATAATCCCCCACTTGGTTTGCATGCACCTGAATCCTCAGCTTATACGGAAACGATGCCATCAATCTATCTCTTAATTTTTTACATAAAATTGTACTTAAGTGCGTTTTAATCCAGACGAGATCAGAGAAGAATCATCAATACTTTTTTCTTTAAACAAAAATATGCAAGGCAGATAACAATATTTGTTTGAGAAAGTATCTGATAAACCTCTTCATTATTCGGAAAACCAATGACTCGACTAAAGGGGCAGTCCTTCCTACACTGGTATAAAGGATTCTATATCTTGAATTTTAGAAAGGTCCAAGCCTGGTATTTGATTAAGGTAAAGACCTTACACTGACATTTTCATTTTACGGTTACACATATTGAAAAGAGCTGTTCCCTGCTTCTGCATATAAACTGGCTAAATTAAATGGCAGACCCACTTACCTTTGAGGGAATATGGCTTGGCTGAAGAAAATAGTAAGGCTGACACAAAGCTGATCTCAGCAAAGATTAACATGACAGAGCACGCTGGTTATTTTGGTGTAAGGATAAAAAGCAACTCTGCTTTTATAACTTTAGACAAAGATTTTAAGATGATACATAACCGTCAGTATGTAACATTTATCACACAATTTGGGCCGTAAGGTTATCACAGAGTTATTATTCAACATAGAATAATTATGAATATGCAAATAATTGAGAGCTTGTACTAGTTGATAACTACTTTTAAGGTGATATATACTGGTTTTATTGGACAGTATCAAAAATTATATCATTGTTAGGAGAATTAAGCGAAAACCATATCCTGTAAATCATGTTGTAAAATACATGATATCTAAAACATAAGCAAGGTTAGAAGTTTTGCTAATAGTGGTCCATTATTGATGAGATGAGGATGAGAATGATATAGGGCATGATACTTTCGACATTTACTTCTTGATCAATTCTACATTCCAATGATTAGAAACAATAAAATATACACATATTGTAAACATAATGCCACACTTAAAATAAATGTTTTGGTTCCAAAATTAAGAAAAGTTTTCATATCTGATCATTTATTTTAGGAAACCTCTCTCAAATATCTCTGGTATAACGGTAGGCCATGTGGCAAACAAAATCATGAAAAGGACGTAACAAATGAATTATTAATTACTGAACAATGGTAACATGGGACCGTCAGAAGCTTGTCCCGATTTCATGCTCCATATTATATGTGTGTGGGCATTTGCTCGAATTGGAACGCGACATTTAAAATATTTTTAATCGCTTATCGGAGTTGAATATAACAACCAGATTATACTTTCTTCTGTCAGTACACAGTGTTTGTTTTTTTTATTCATGAACAGCTATTATTGCGGATTTTTAGATACAGGGAAACGCCCAATTACAGGAAAAAGTAGCGCCTGGGAAATAATTTTGTTCATTATATCATGTTCAAGATAAACATATTAACAATGTAAGCCAGCATCCTCGTGATTGAAAATTTAATTACAAATCCTTGGCTGATCTTTAAAAAATAGCAAAAACAACCAAATCCAGGGGCTTAGAGAACAATGATTCATTGTCTTTGGAAATCTAAGTCATTCCGTTAGCTTTTCGGGACAATGCCAGATATTTTACAAAAAAAAACTCTGCACTCCTTTCCCTGTCATTTGCAAATACTATAGTATCAGAAAAGTATAATTTAGTCTCACCACTTTAATTCTGAAAGCTTCATAATACATAAATATTTTAAAATATTTTTTTTATTTCTCTTGAAAGTACTCTTCACGGCAAAGAGGGATAACCTTGTGACAAAACCTTGGCCAAGGATTTACCAGCATGAATTTAGCAAACTCTGCCTTGCTGTTATACAAATGGGGCCTATTCGCGTATGGTAGAGATAAGACGACCACATTTGGGGCAAGGAAAAGTGTTCATGTCGGCGAGCTGTTATGTAGGATATCTATCTCACTTGGCAAGGACAAAACAGATCATCCTGCCTGGTTAGTCCTCATATAAAGATATACTCTAATTTGGTATAGTTTCTATAAACACACACAGCAATCTGCGAAATATGACATTTGTACATATTATATTCTCTAAACACCAAGACAGCTGATCATTCAATTCAATATCTCCCATTGACGTGTCCATCGGAGGAAAGCTAAGGAAAGATTCGTATCGTAAAGAGTTTCTCCTCAAAGAATCATACATTAGACATTTCTTTTGCACAAACAGATAGCAACATTAAATGATATTCAGAATCAAGGAAGGTGATGATAGTTAACGATAGTTGCTTCCTCTCATGATTCGTCCTTGCTTATCCCGAGAAATCATCACAAGGAAGACAGATCCACTGACTATAGCACAAGCGAAGGCTGCTCCTCCCAACACCCAAACCAAGTACAGAGTACGAGGCTCCACTGTTTCTATTTTGACTGAAACGAAAAGTAGCCGTCACATTTATGAGTAAAGTAGTGCAAAGGAAGATTGAGTATCATCTTTGTCGACTCCTTTACGATCAATAACAATATGTCTCCCTTAAATCTTGTTTTCACTTTATTTTAGCATATGTCCTCTGTGTATCATTCAGGTTTGTAATTAGGTCTTTGAGTAGTCGAGCATTACATTCTAACATGCAAAGTATTCAAGGGAATTAAAAACATTCATGCAGGTTTGTCATTAGATCTTCGAGTAGACGAGCATTGCATTCTAGCACGAAAAGTGTCCAAGGAAATAAAAATATTCCTTCCGGTTTGTAATTAGAGCTCTGAGTAGATGATCATTGCAGTTTGACATGGAAAGTATTCAAAGAACAGAAACAAATAACTTAGTATGCCTGTATAAGTAGCAATGGTTTTCTTTTAAAAAATAAAATGTTAACGAATAAGTAATCATAAGTAAACTTGAAAATATAAACCTCTGGTGTGGATGCATGCTTTTAATCGGTTCTGTTTGAGTTCTATATAATGGTACGCGAGTATCCAGATTAAAATTACCTGGAGGTATCACTGAAGACGTTAGTACGATACCATCTGATTCCTTGATAACTGTTAAAAACAGATAAAAAAAATTGTGGTTCACCATTGAGTAATCGTAACGTACAAAACATATGGCAGCTTCATCAGGTCTGTCAAGGTTTGATATTATAAAACGGAATATGATGTATCGACGGAATGCTGTTTTGCCAGAATTGATCCATGTTGTGTAACATACAGCAAATGACAGGTGCGGACTCGTTACAGTGTTTACTTTCCCACCAAATCCCGGATTTTGTTTTGACAAAGATCGCACATTCCTCTCCGAGAGCCGGATATTGTTGAGGTTTCCAAAGAGTTTCCATTGAAGCACCTGTTACATGTAACATTAGATGGTGTTCTTTCATTTTGTACTTGTTTACTTTGAAAATGCATGTATTTGAAATACTTCACCCTTGCAAAATGATTACTTAAGAATTAATACACTTTTGTTAAAATGCCCTCCATTATGCAAGCGCATTTGTATTACGACAAATGTGACTTTGGCTGAGTAAACGACAAGACAAAACTTGGCATTGTTTTCAAGCTTGATACACTCCCCTTTATGGCATATCCGACAACCTGAAATAAAATTATCTGCACATTTCATCATGGTCTTCTGATTAATAATTTATAACTAACTCTGGGAATGTTTTAGTATCGAATGACTCAGTAACAATGAATTTGAGGGCCCTTAGCTTCCAAATATGAAGGCAATCACGATACTAGCTGAGCGCCTGAATAATCGAATGAGTCCAAATCAATATTGACATCAATATTGGGTCATCCAAATCAAAATTTGGATAATCATTTAATGGTCAATGGAAGAGTAAGCAAGAGATGTGAACTGAATAGAGTTTGGAGGTTAGAGGTTAATGATATGATAGGAAAACTCGAACATATTACACACATTTTACATATATGTGTGACTTGGGTATATGTAAACAAAGCAAATTGATGTAACCTCATGGGAAAAGAATTATAAAAATGGGATGGCGACAGAAAGAACAATTGATGACCAAAACAAAACTAAATGCCCCATCCTAGACCATCACCACCTGTTGATGGTGCTATTAAACCTTTGAGCGGATTAAACCGGTTATTATTTCTTACATTACCTTCCGTCTGTCAGACGTAACCGTCAAGTTTTTCATTACATCTATATCCATATATGTTGGCAATGTCACGTTGACTGCGCACATAGGCACATCCATAGGTAGCCTTTTGTCTGAGGATTGTTGTGTCTGATAAAACAGTTAATTTGTTTAATAAACCAGAGCACCGTTTGAATTTGACAACCCGAAAAATAGAAGTCTCCCATAAATTTTATGATAATATTTAATTTGTTGAAGCATGAACATAAAACTTTAATATGCTTGTTTCTTTTAGCCATGTGAAAAAATAAAAGCAAGTAAGATGTTAAGGCAAGCGTCCTCTGAATTATATGTAAATCTAATTGTGGTTCACAATATATTATCATTTACTAATGTAAATACTATATATATACAGTGAAACCTCGTTGTGTCGAACTCGCTTTAGTCGAATACACCGCTTTTATCGAAATTACAGACTCGATAATCCGGTCAACACTAGTTAAACTATAACCAAATAAAACCCGCTTGTGTCGAACCTCGGATGTGTCGAAGTTTTCTGTGGGTCCCTTCGACATCGACACAACGAAGTTTCATTCTCTCTCTCTCTCTCTCTCTATATATATATATATATATATATATATATATATATATATATATTATATTATATACAGGTTAATTTATATTTAAATATCAACAAGCCTTAGAGGTGAAAACATGTTGTATCTATGACTGTTTTTTTTTGTTATTTGACGTGATCAGCTGCATTTTGTTGTGTTCAACTCGCTCATGTGTTATCCTTTATTTTATTTAATACTCTATTATTATTGATTCATTGTATTTGTTAGCTAAAAATAAACAGGAGTACCCGGTACTGTTTCTCTGCCATCTGTCCACGTCCAGTTTCCAAGTGTTATTCTCCGTAGGTTAAACCAGGTAGAATTAACTCTGGTATTTATCAGGGCTTTACGAAGTAAGGGGCGTTGTTGTGACGTCATCTCGGTGTAGAGTGGCATTCCTAAAGCTTTGCATTGTTCCGCTGCTTCTCTGCGTCTCAAAGGACCACTGATAACTGAAACATAGAGCACTGTGGCAGTTTAATAAAATAAACTCAGGTTTACTTTTCAAGAGCTAACAGAATCTCGGTGCAATCATTTAGGTGTAGAGAAATTTAGAATCAAGGGTATATGTTAAATATTTTAATTGATTAAATATATGAAACAGATGAAATATTGTAATAGCTTCTAATATAATATGAAGCATCTTGATAATATGACATATGCAACTAGGAAAGTGAAAAGCTAGAAAATCTTATTCTTCATCCTCAGTCTAAAGAATCTGATGTAGACAGGTAATGAACCATTATTTAATTAACAGACAAATCAGGAAACACACGTATTTATTATCTAGTCATCACACTCATAATTAAACCAATTTCATTAATAACATTGCATAACGTCCGTAAATCTTATACTTATGAAAGGAATTCGGTTCATTTTGTCCTCATTGTTCTCTGATACCACGTTGTGTATTGCACGGTGCTATACCTCATTTTAAAGGTAACTTTCCCGCAGTGACCTTGCCGATATAAGATAAAATAATGTTTAATATACATATCATTTTGATTTATTTTTGCGTGGTTATTCCATTGCGTGGTGGTTACTACCGAAAACAGCCGAACAGTCTTCGGCAAAGACTGGAATGCCTGCACCTCCAGTACAAGATTAAGATCTATTGTGTATACGATAACCTACTCTCAATGACGGATTTAAACATGTTTGGCCTGACATTTGAACCAGTCACTAACTATGGTCAGTAAATGTAACAAAATATGTGACTCTCGATCCCTTAGAACTTTATTAAGTCAGCAAGCAAACATATATTTCACGTAAAAATACCTTCTGCTGGTTATATTTGACAACATGGCTTTCGTGGATGCTGCATTTACGTTTTAGCAATTTACACTCCTCAGGTTTTCGGCGTAAAAGCTTAATGTGTGAATGAATGTTGACAGGAGGTTTATCCCTGACATTCATAGATAGACCGTCTGTGTGAAGAATGTGACATATAGTTAACAAGGACAATAATTAGGTAGGTAATGAGGTAGCGCCATATCGGCCCTCTGACATCACGGCCAGAATACTCACCGGCCAGAGTGGTTTTACCTCTAAGTCTGAGGAACGCATTATAAGGCCAATTGAAGATGCAAATATTTTCGTCATTTTTTAGAACGCCTCATTGCTTACAAGTATCGTGTCACTTCAAATAAATCCACTAGACCTATTAATAATTTCTTATCTCTCTAACGACACTTACCATGTGTGTGAAATATTCCGTTATAATCCAATATATTCGTATATTGTTCTGCATGTATGGAAGATTTCTGATTGCCGCCTGTGCACAGGCAAGTATGTTTGTCAAGTTATCTCTGATTGGCTGATTATTTTGAGGGTAGCTAACCGAAATTCGTGACACCGTGCAAATATCCAAAAGTTATACCGATGCCACGATCTGATTTTACATGTTCATTTATCCGATGAACGGCGCTCCACTGTAATGTATAATTACACTATATGTGGAATTTAACAGTGCATTTGTTAGGAGTATAATCAACAAACTTTCCCTTCATTTGATTGGCCAGTATACGGGGTGGAGTACACCGTACCCCTCTGACCAATGGAGTGAATGGGGTAACGTGATTGATTGTACTCCAATGAAAGAGAGATCAAAAGCCAGTGAATCATGATGTGCGACACAGATTCCTTTTGACCACACTGCACGGAGGCAATTTTTTTATGTATTGATATTTTTATATTATTTATTGGGTGCTATTGTAGAATAAAAATGGTTACCTAAGTTGGCGAATTCGTCTGTTGTGGCTGTGTGCCAAAAATTCCACAAACATGTTTGAGCGAGAGCGTGAGTTGGAGAAATGCGAAGTTTACCAAAAGTGACATAAGTTTACATCATGGTTGCACACATTACACTGTCATTAAGCTGTCTGACGACAGGTAAATGGGGACCTTAGGGGCCAGTTTGGTGCATTTTGTCCGGAAATGGAGGCCTATGCAAATTGATCTAAAACTCTTAAAAACGTTGCGGCGGCTGAAACAAGGGGAGGGGGGTCGGGACCCCCTGAACCCTGCCCCCCCCCCCGGTTCTGCTTCTACGAGGAACGAGATATGAACATTCTCGTTTCTTTCTTTAGAAACAGCTTCCTTGCCTTAAAACAAACATTCAATTCATCTTTCATGCCTTCCTTACATCAATCTATCCTTTACATGTCTTACAAGAATAATATATGTAACAAGTCAAAGATCTTTTGAAATTGGAATCCCCCTCGCGTCCTATTCCCGTTCGCAAATTTATACATCATCACTAACCATCATCTTCAAGGTAAACATACCGATGCATGAATTTCTTTCCACGAGCACAGCGCCACAAAATAAATGTAAAAATATATTATTAAACATCTTATTTTGAGCGTATGCCAGTGAAAATCTAAACTTTGTTTTAACAATTTGAATAACAAAAATATAATCCAACATTCTTTATTTCATTTAATACATCCCCCTATCCCGATAAAAAGCCCGTTTACAAGGTTTATCAGCTAGTACGACATATTTTTGGTCTTCAAAACATACAGTTGGCCTTCAAAACAACCAGGCCGCCTGTATGACATTCGATCCATCGTCATGACGTATTTTCCGTCTATATGACACTCAGTCCGTTGTCATGACATACAGTCCGCCGTCTTGACGTAGTGTCCGTCGAGAGTACATGCTTTGTGTAACCATGCCTTTAAGACAGTAATCAGGGAAAGTTCTCAGATGATCTCACAGCCGATGGTGCGTTTGTTCCTTTCTAATTATAGACGAAAGTTAACATACCTGTGTAATGTTGTGAGTTAGCTGTGCACAGACCTAGAAACATGAAGCACGTGACATTGGTAACATTTAGTATCTTCATCTTCTCAAATCTAGGTCAGACCAACAGCTCTTAGGGGTACGGTTATTGCGAGGCTTGAGAATGTGATAAAACCGGTATAAATATAAATCATTTTTTTACAAAAAGTATAAAACCCCATTACTTTAATCCGATCAATTCACTATTGCGCGGAAGTTAACCTCTGGTTTCATCCTGTGTATCATAATTCTTAAAATTTACTCGATCAAAACAATTGCTCTTTTATCTGAGTTTGGTATGTAGGACCACCCATTTAAAATTGTATGGGCCCCTCACTATTTTTATATTTGTCATTATTTATTTATATCCTAAGTTTCATTAATTATTGGGTACGTAACTAGACTTCACATGGCCTATTTTATATTTAAAATATCTCTTGAGCTTGGGAAAAAAATAATAGCTATTTGATTATGACTATCAATTTACTAGAACACAAATATATATATATATATATATATATATATATATGTATAAATTTATATAACTGTATGCACAGGCACAGCTGATAAAAGATGGCTGGATTATGTATTCTGTACCCCTATTTATTAAAATGTACAATGGATGATTGTTATTTGGGCAGCATTGTCAATTATGTTTGAAAGGATGGTTATTTACATGGTTGTATTTATATTAGTTGCATTTGTTATCGGTAGGTAATTTATGGAGCTTATGAGATCAGCTCGAGAACGTCATGCTTCCTCTTCCCGATTCCTTTGTGTATGTTCTATAACGTGGACAAAAGTAAATTATAGAAATAATTTCCAATTAAATCAAACTATAATTTTGTAAAGAATTACATATACTGAATTATCATTGTAGAAAAGAACATCGAAATAAATTGCGTACCGTTAGACAACGCATTTGGGGGGGGGGGAGACCGAGTGGAAAGGTGTGTATGTGTACGTGTATGCGTACGTGCGCGGGAGTATGCTTGCGTCAGGTATATATATATATAGTGTTTAAAGTGTGTTTGTTTGTTCACAACGGTCGGAAGTAATGGAAAATTTTATGCAGTATCCAAGCTGGATTACATTGCTGCTTTTACTTAATTCTTGAATGAATCTTATAAAATAGCTTTTCGAATACAGCTCCTTTCGACAGGTAATTTTTCATTCGTATGCAAACTTTATATTTGTTTGTGAAGAAAAGCCACGACGTCGTCGACGATAACTTGAAAACGTGAGTTATTCCGGTTTCATGTATCGCTGAATATCACAAGGCCATATCATATTATGAATAACATTAAATGTCCGGTTCGGCTTAGTAAATCAAATAATGGCATGAAGAATAACCTTTTTCCACGTTAATAGCAAATATAACGAATATTGTAGATGATTCAATGTGGAGGGATACCCCCCCCCCCGCCTTACCCCGTGTATTGACGCCCCTTATGCCAGTCCAGTACAGCATCCAATTCAACCGTACGATTTTGTACTATTGGTACATCACATTGACCATTTAATTCAATCGCCCTGCCATGCTCTCCATGAAATATTTTTCCGGATAACACAACGCCTTAGCACCAGAAATAAATCTGTTTTATAATTGATGCTGTTGGCACTAAACCGCTGTCATGCAACTCCTGTGACCACACCTGGGACATGTCTGTTTTTGGTCCTGGACTGTCGGGAATGATGACAAGTGTGTCCTTAGGGTGTCGTTTCCGTGTTTCATAATCTTGAGATATTTGACATTATTTTGGGAATTTCTCGAAGGGTATATCGCAGCCCCATTTATCAAACCTAAGCCACTGTATCCAGCGGGTAAACTCGGCCGATAAAGTCGCGCGACTTTCCACGTGTGCCATAATTCTAATTAATACGCAGTTGTTTTTAGACAATGGTTTATCTGCTTCCGCTCTGATTTGACTCTCCAAATTCTACACACGTAGTTGTGCTCTTCTAGGACAAGTTTGTTTTCTTTTGGGGCATTATTTCCTATTAAAATAGGAACGCTGCAATTTCCCCGTACATCCCCTTCCAGTCAAACTGAGAATTTACACGCTCGTGTGTAAGATCTACGCCATGATGGACCGTCGTGGCCAATCCTCATAACATCAGCCCGTAACGACTGGGGTACCACGATCCTTGATCCATCTGGATGATCGCGTTTATCTCGAGCAATACGGACTAGGAAATCGTCCTTAACCCGGAAAGTGAAATTACTCCCGCTAGCCGACTTAGCAAGCTTCCAGTACGGAGCTAGCGACTGATGTTCTTCCTGCCCCTTCAAAAAATCGGCCGGACTTACATCAGCGACTGGGCTTGCGACATGTAAACCTCGCGTCCACACCTTCTGCTTACGTGCAGCGGCACGCGTCTCTACAGCGGACGTCACTTCCGGTTGTGACTCGATGTTGTCATACACTATGTCTGATTACCGATCAGACTTCCCCGTAGGATTCGGATCGTTCGGATCCCGCACTCTTGCTATGTTTCCTAGCGATAAGTCGCACACGGCATCTCCGGCTACCATCGCCTCGATAGTTCCCACAAAGTAGGAACAGTCTACACTAATCGTCGCCGTAGGAAAGCGACTAACCGATCCGTCAAACAAACGACACTCAACGTTATGTCCGTTAAACTGGTCCGGATCCACGTACGTTTCACGCACTCCTGCTGAATAGCGTAACACGTTGGCTGCCTTCCCGTTAACTAAACCCTCTTAAACGGGTAATGAGCTGCCGAAGGTTGGCGACTAGGATTCCTTAACGACCGTTGACATAGACTCAGGCTTCTCTCACTGATAATTGTGTGTATGTATCAAGCGCCTTACCACGCAACAAAGGACTTAAGTACAAAGCCCAGCTATCACGATCATAGTTCTGACACAGCGCTAAACGCTAAAAACGCTCTAGAAACGCGTCTAGTTTATCGTGCTACTCATCAAACGGAGGGAGCTTGAGTTTTGGGGCCGATTCTCTACTACTCATCTGTTAACTCATCTGTTGCCCCTGAATGCTGAATTCAATTTAGCATTACTATTTCGTGAGCTCTCTGAGCTTTACGTTCTACTCGCTCATGCTCTGCTGCTTCGTGTGCACGTTCTCCTACTTCGCGTTCACGTTCTACTTCACGCTGTTCCCGCTCTCTCCTCCTAGCCCTTTCATCGCGCTCAGCATCTTCTCGCTGCTTGGCTTCTAAAGCATCTACACGCTTGTTAACAAACTCCTGTACCGCCTCATCCTGTAGAGCCTAGCGCCTGTCCGCACTTGAGAATGAACTTCAACGACTCCATGGTAAAGGTTACACTGGGGATCGAGACCTGTTGCATGAATACCGTTTGACTGATGATATTATATTCATTTAGTGTAAAGTCATGTGGTAAATGTGCTCATATGAGAACCCGCCCTCCAAATAAAGTGTGAAAATATAAGTCAGCTAAAACCGACGTCGCTGGTGAAATCAACATATGGACCAGTTACTATTTTACCATTTTCATCGTCAGACTGTCAACAGTGAGATGGAGCAGGTGGCTTTCAAGGAGTCGGGAGTCGTCCTTGTATGGCAGGGATAAGGAAGAAATCGCTTTTTATGCCTTTGCTCGGTTAAGTAGAGGAACCTTACGTCATGCAGGAAGCGGAACCCTGGAATTCTTTAAAAGATCTCGGCCAAGGCCGCCGCCAACCTTACCCCCAACAAGATACCAACGTCGGTAGCGAAGGGACGCTGACATAGAAACATCGAGTGAAGAGGAGAACTACATGAGAAATGTGTATAATATTCCCAATGGAACAATAAGCCATATCGAGGAGGCAGATCTATCACTCTTCCTCTAAGAGATCGAAATTATTTTAAAAGTGGTGAGACTTAAGTGACATTTCTGGTATTATATCGCTTGAAAATGACAGGAAAAGGGGTGCAGTGTTTTTTAAGAATATCTGAAATTGCCCCGAAAAGTTAAAATGAATAACTTAGTTTGTCAAAGACAAAGAATTCTTATGCTGGCTTAAATTGTTAATATATTTGTTATCTTAAACATAATACTAATGAACAAAACACTTCAATTTTCCCAGGCGCTACTTTGTCTGTACCTGAACGTTCCCCTGTATCTAAACCTCCGAATTAATAGCTGTTCATGTTTAAAGAACAAACACTATAATTGGTTGTTATATTCATATCTCCTAAGCGATGAAAAATATTTTAAAATGTCGAGTACAATTCGAGAAAACCCCCACACACCTATCATATGGTATTGTTTCTGATCATTGGAATGTAGAATTTTTCCAGAATCAAGTGACAATACCATCGTGTCCTATGCTATTCTCATCTTCATCTCATGAATGATGGAGCAATATTAGCAAGAATTCTAACCTTACGTATGTTTTACATATCATGTATTACAGAATATGATTTACACGACATTGTTATAGCTTAATTCTCCTAACAATGCTATTTTTGATGATGCTGTCCCAGAATACGGGTATAAACCGCCTGGGAATAAAAAACGACAGAACGAGCTCTCGATTATTAGCGTGTTTCTATTTCTTTTTCTTTGTTCAGTATTAACTCTGTGAAAAACTTTTTACCCAGGTAACCATATTGTGTAGTAAATGTTACACACTGACGGTTATGTATAGTCTTACATCCTTGTCTGTTAATCCTTACATCATAATAACCAGTGTGTTCTGCCATATTAATCTTTGCTGAGATCAGCTTTGTGTCTGCCTTACTTGTTTCTTTAGCCAAAACATATCCCCTCAAAGGAACGTGAGCCTGCCATTTACATTAGCCAGTTTACATTCAAAAGCAGGAAACATTTCTTTTCACCATGTGTAACCAGAAAATGAAAACGCCAGATGAAGGTCTTGGAATTTTAAACAATTCTAGATGTAGTCTCCTTCACTCCAGTGAAGGAAGGACTGCCCCTTTATTCACATAATATCATCATCAGGTTGCCTCCGACAAATATTATTATCTGCCTTATACAATTTTTGTATAACAAGTATTGGAGTTTCTTTACTCTGATCTCATGTGGATTAAAAAGTCATCGCCAATCGATGATCATGAGGGCCCTTATATTGTACTAATTATCTACAGTATGTAATGTGTGCTTCCCAAAAGATTGGGGAGAAGATCCTTCCGTTACTTACTCGACCCAGTCTGGATTAAAACAACTATCCTGGTTTACCTAGACTGGTTTATCGAGGACTACCTGAATGTTGGCAAGGATATAACAACGATTTATATAATTATAAAATGTCATACAAAGCTCGATAGTAAACAATAACATTTTCAATAATGGTTGATAATATCCAGGCTATACTTGCTCTGAGCGATCTAAGGCGGAAAATTTTACTATGTCTAAGGCATGAGTG
Organism: Sipunculus nudus; assembly: GCA_026874595.1. Lineage (NCBI taxonomy): Eukaryota > Metazoa > Annelida > Sipuncula > Golfingiida > Sipunculidae > Sipunculus > Sipunculus nudus. The sequence goes on from CM049317.1 coordinate 4,239,966, forward strand.
TTAGTACACAGCTCCAACTATGTGTCGCCAACGATTAAATTTCAAAAGCATGTTCATTGTCATCTTTTTGTTATTTTACTAGAAAAGAGAACATCGTCATAGTCAATGCCTGTCTGCCCTATTTCACTTTCAATGAAAAACTTCGACGGCGCAGACTTTTCAAACAAACCACTTTCAGAATTATCACCAACGCGCTCTTTTTACTCTTTTTACTTAGGTCCATCTTGCTCATAATGTAAATAAGATCTTTAATATGTTTGGAATATAAAACAATGTATTGTTGATTGACTATAATATATAATCAGGACAAAGAAGCGTTAGCAAAATGTCCTGTTTTAGTAGATGCCACAACCACATTGTAAATACGAATCTCTCCACCAGGAAAGGGAGCTTTGTTTCAGAGCTCAGAGGGACGGCAGACGTTTACTATTTACCACAATAATTTCATGTGTATAACATACTCAATGGGCCAATAAGCCATATCACAGAGATTCCGCTGAGAGATCGAAATTATTTTAAATCATGTATCTAATATAAAGCTTTAAGAATTAAAGTGATCAAACTAAGGAGACCTTTCTGGTATTATATCATTTGATAACGACAGGGCAAGGAGTGCAGCGTGTTTTTGTAGAATATCTGGAATTGCCAATAAAATCTCAACTGAATGACGATGATTTCCAAAGACAAAGAATTATTATTCTCTGAGTCTCTGGTTTTAGTTGTTTTTAGGGATCAGCCAAGGATTTGAAGCTTTCAATCACGAGAATGCTGGCTTAAATTGTTAATATGTTGCATACCTTGAACATGATACTAATGAACATACTACTCGGATTTTCCAAAGCGCTACTTTGTCTGTAACTGAAAGTTTCCCTGTATCTAATCATATGAAATAATAGCTATTCATGTAATAAACAAATTATGCACTTACAGAATGAAAGTATAATCTGGTTGTTATATTCAAATCCCAAAGGCGATGAAACATATTTTAAAATGTCGCAATAGAATTCGAGCAGATGCTTACACCTATAATATGAAGGGTGAAATCGGGACAAACTTCTGCCGGTCCCATGTTTCCATTGTTCAGTAATAAATTCATTTGTTACGTCCTTTTCATGATTCTGTTGGCCACATAGCATACTGTTATACCAGTGATGTTTTAGAGAGGTTTCCTAAAAGCAATGGTCAGATAAGAACATTTTTCTTAATTTTGGAATCAAAGCATTTATTTTAAGTGTGGCATTATTTTTACAAGATATGTATATGAAATTGTTTCTGATCATTGGAATGTACAATTGATCCAGAATGAAATGCCCAGAGCATCATGCGCTACGTTATTCTCATCCTCATCTCATCAATGATGGAGCACTATTTGCCAGAAGTCTAACCTTACATATTCTTTATATATCATGTATTATACAACATAATTTACAGGATATTTCTTTCGCTTAGTTCTCCTAACAATGCTATAATTTATGATGCTGTCCCAGAATACCAGTATATACCGTCTGAGAATAAACGAAAGTCCGTAAAGCTCTCGAATATTTGCATATTTCTAATTATTCTTATTTGAATAATAACTCTGTGAAAAGTCTACGGCCCAGATATCCAGATAGTAAATAGTGTAGTAAATGTTACATACTGAGGGTTATGTATTATCTTACATCGTTGTCTAAAGATATATAACAGAGTTGCTTTTTATCCTTACATAATAATAACAAGTTTGCTCTGCCATATTAATCTTTGCTGAGATCAGCTTCGTGTCAGGCTTACTAGCAAGATGTACTTTATTAGTAGAGGTTATAACTACCTTGTAAATACAAACCTCTCCATCAGGAAAGGGAGCTTTGTTTCAGAGCTCAGAGGTACGGCACAGGTTACTAATTACCACAATAATTTCAAGACCAATAAAAGTCGTGTGAATAACCATATTTGTATTTCCCAGAGAATGCCAATCCTACATAATATTTAACGTAATTCGTAGAAGGTTATACAAGGGTGATTTTGCTGGGATATAATAGTATAACAGCGCTTTATTTCCAAATAAATGTCAGTGTGTAATACACTTAAAACCTTGCTGCACAGCCATTTCACTCACATGGTTAGAAAAATCTGTAATTGTCCCAGCTTCCTCTCTCCACTGCCAAGTGGAAAACGACAAATTCTGAACCAGACTTCAGGTAATATACAAAAATTATATTTGCTCCTCTAAAGATCCACCTTTGTAGACAATTTGACATAAATTACATTCTCTTTAGATTTGAAATAACAGCAGCTAACCAATAAAAATTGTACATAAATTTAAAGAATCTTAATGTGTATTACTCACATGAGGTCCGTAAGCCTCTGAAAGTGATATCAATTATTCCCCTTTTCTCCTTACAGGATCAAACAAATAAACTCTATAAACAACCTATTGATTGTAAGTGATCTGAGTTTCTCATGCAAATAGTAATCTTTGGCACATAATTGACGGGCCAGGTGAAATAACCACCTGTGCACTTTAGTAGATAGGGGTATTTAAACATAAGCGTGTACTCTTTATCTTTATATGTTGAAGCTGACTTTGTATCTTTCATTTATTTACCTGTAGCAACGTTATGCTATATGTTACGACGTTGTTCAACAATTACCATATGTTTATTTTTGTTTTTTTTTTTTATGAACCGAACGATCAACCAAATTGATTTAATATTACACACTGCACTCCTTGCCCTGTCGTTATCAAATGATATAATACCAGAAAGGTCTCCTTAGTTTGATCACTTTAATTCTTAAAGCTTTATATTAGATACATGATTTAAAATAATTTCGATCTCTCAGCGGAATCTCTGTGATATGGCTTATTGGCCCATTGAGTATGTTATACAATGAAATTATTGTGGTAATTTGTAAACGTCTGCCGTCCCTCTGAGCTCTAAAACAAAGCTCCCTTTCCTGGTGGAGAGATTCGTATTTACAATGTGGTTGTGGCATCTACTAAAACAGGACATTTTGCTAACGCTTCTTTGTCCTGATTATATATTATAGTCAATCTACAATACATTGTTTTATATTCCAAACATATTAAAGATCTTATTTACATTATGAGCAAGATGGAAATAAATTAAAAGAGTAAAAAGAGCGCGTTGGTGATAATTCTGAAAGTGGTTTGTTTGAAAAGTCTGCGCCGTCGAAGTTTTTCATTGAAAGTTAAATAGGGCAGACAGGCATTGACTATGACGATGTTCTCTTTTCTAGTAAAATAACAAAAAGATGACAATGAACATGCTTTTGAAATTTAATCGTGGGCGACACATAGTTGGAGCTGTGTACTAACACTCATGGCTTAGACATGGTAAAATTTTCCGCCTTAGATCGCTCAGAGCAAGTATAGCCTGGATATTATCAATCATTATTGAAAATGTTATTGTTTACTATCGACCTTTGTATTACATTTTATAATTATATAAATCGTTGTTATATCCTTGCCAACATTCAGGTAGTCCTCGATAAACCAGTCTAGGTAAACCAGGATAGTTGTCTTAATCCAGACTGGGTCGAGTAAGTAACGGAAGGATCTTCTCCCCAAATCTTTTGGGAAGCACACATAACATACTCTAGATAATTAGTAAAATATAAGGGCCCTCATGATCATCGATTGGCGATGACTTTTTAATCCACATGGAATCAGAGTAAAAAAACTCCAATACTTGTTATACAAAAATTGTATAAGGCAGATAATAATATTTGTCGGAGGCAACCTGATGATAATATTATGTGAATAAAGGGGCAGTCCTTCCTTCACTGGAGTGAAGGAGACTACATCTAGAATTGTTTAAAATTCCAAGACCTTCATCTGGCGTTTTCATTTTCTGGTTACACATGGTGAAAAGAAATGTTTCCTGCTTTTGAATGTAAACTGGCTAATGTAAATGGCAGGCTCACGTTCCTTTGAGGGGATATGTTTTGGCTAAAGAAACAAGTAAGGCAGACACAAAGCTGATCTCAGCAAAGATTAATATGGCAGAACACACTGGTTATTATGATGTAAGGATAAACAGACAAGGATGTAAGACTATACATAACCGTCAGTGTGTAACATTTACTACACAATATGGTTACCTGGGTAATACGTTTTTCACAGAGTTAATACTGAACAAAGAAAAAGAAATAGAAAAACGCTAATAATCGAGAGCTCGTATTATCGTTTTTTATTCCTAGGCGGTTTATACCGGTATTCTGGGACAGCATCATCAATAATAGCATTCTTAGGAGGATTAAGCTATAACAATATCGTGTAAATCATATTCTACAATACATGATATGTAAAACATACGTAAGGTTAGAATTCTGGCTAATATTGCTGCATCATTCATGAGATGAAGATGATAATAGCATAGGACACGATGGTATGGTCACTTGATTCTGGATCAATTCTACATTCCAATGATCAGAAACAATACCATATGATAGGTGTGTGGGGGTTTTCTCGAATTGTACTCGACATTTTAAAATATTTTTCATCGCTTAGGAGATTTGAATATAACAACAACAAAAAACTCGATATGGCTTATTGTTCCATTGGGGATATTATACACATTTCTCATGTAGTCTCCTCTTCACTCGATGTTTCTATGTCAGCGTCCCTTCGTTACCGACGTTGGTATCTTGGTGGGGGTAAGGTTGGCGGCGGCCTTGGCCGAGATCTTTTAAAGAATTCCAGGGTTCCGCTTCCTGCATGACGTAAGGTTCCTCTACTTAACCGAGCGAAGGCATAAAAAGCGATTTCTTCCTTATCCCTGCCATACAAGGACGACTCCCGACTCCTTGAAAGCCACCTGCTCTATCTCACTGTTGACGGTCTGACGATGAAAATGGTAAAATAGTAACTGGTCCATATGTTGATTTCACCAGCGACGTCGGTTTTAGCTGACTTATATTTTTCACACTTTATTTGTAGGGCGGGTTCTCATATGAGCATATTTACCACATGACTTTACACTAAATGAATATCATATAATCAGTCTATATGTATTTGCCACCTACAGACAATACTTTTCTACTCATCTCCGAAGATTGAACAACATTGTGGCACAAACCTTGACTGGTTTCCGGGCTAGATATTTAGGTAAATTAGATATCTATGTCTGCCGTTAGTCAATTCACAAGGACGAAAAAGGTCGTCCAAATCAATCGGCCAAATATGGCTTCAGTACTTTGACAAAATGAAAACTTTATTCTCTAGAGACCGAGGCAGTTTATCATTAAATTCAATATCTTCCATGTTTTGTAAGATAAAGATAAATAAGCCTTGTGCCGTTAAGAGTTTCTCAATTTTTGTTTTCTTTTGTACAAGCAAATAACAAACATAATGATATACAGAGGCAGGGAGGGTGATGATAGTTGACAATAATTGCTGCCTCTCATGATTTTGTCCTTGTTCCCCGACAAAGCATCAGAAGGAATATTGATCCGCTGACTATAGCACAAGCGAAGGCAACACCCAAATCATGTACAGAGTACATGGTTATCATGGCTATGAGTAAGATAAAGCAAAACAGATTGAGTGGCATCTTGGTCGACTCCTGTACGATCAAGAACAATGTCTCCTCTAGTTCTCCTTTTCACTTGATTTTAGCATATGTCCCCTTTATTTCATTCAGGTTTGTAATTAGATCTCTAAGTAGACCAGCGTTGCCTTCTTCCGTGCAAAGTATTCAAGGAAATAAAAACATTCATTCAGGTTTGTAATTAGATCTCTCTGAGAAGACGAGCATTGCATTCTAACGTGCAAAGTATTCAAAGATATAAAAACAAATGAAACTAACTATTCATGCAAAAGTAACAATAGTTTGTTTAAAAAGTGAAACAAAAGTTAACGAAAGAATAAGTTAACCTGAACATATAAACTTCGGTCAGTTGTTCAGGCCTTGATACATGCTATCCATAGGTTCGGTTTGGGTTCTATTTTTTTTCGTCCACGAATATCCAGATTAAAATTACCATCAGGCATCACTGCAGAAGTTGGTGTGATACCATAATTCTTTAATTCTTGGATAACTGTCAGAAAAAAATATAAAAATAGGTCAAATGTGTGGTTCAGTGATTAAGCGTAACATGCAAAAATAAAATATAACGAGCAGCTTTATTTGGCATGCCAAATTTCGATATTATACAACTGAATAGGACATATCGAACTGGTGATATTTTGCCACATTGCATAAGGTAGTGTAACATACAGCAAATGACCGGTGCGGACTCGTTACAGTGCCTTGTTCCCCACCAAACTCCGGACTTTCTATTGCAAATGATTGCACATTCCTCTTCCAGAGACGAGTATTTTTCAGGTTTCCAGTAGCTTTCCTTTGGAACCCCTGTTACATGTCACATCAGATGGTGTTCTATCATTTTGTACCACTTTACTTTGAAAACGGATGTATTTATATACGTCATTCTTGTAAACTGGTTATTTAAGAATTCACACTATTTTTTTTTCAATTCCATCCATTACGCAACCACACATATGTCACGGCACAACAATGCCACGCTCATGCCATCATAGCGGTACTTAATAGTTTAAATATTGATTGAGAGTTATTTTGGAAATAAATGTATAAATAAGTGAAGGACTTTACTGCTAAAACAAAACAACGTAAGACATAACAGATATACAAATCCTACAAATTCAAGACAACTGTAATCTTTGTGTGCACGCATCCATGCAGTTATAGAATATGACATTTTTATGCTCGAGATGGAATAAATGGGTTTCTGTTTTGCCTGATTTGTCCAAAATCAAATAATCCCTATCCCTTGCAAGACCAATCCAGATGTCTCTTTCCGGCCTTTGCTCCACGCAAGATGTTGAGAGGCCATCGTAGCCAGTGCAGCATCGTCAATTTCACAAAAACTAACAGCTTGATATCACGTGACTTTGGCTGAGTAAACGACAAGACAGAACGTGGCATTGTTTTCAAGCTGGACACAGGCTCCTTTATGGCATATCCCACAACCTGAAATATAATTATCTACACATTTCATCGTGAGCTTATTTAAAGCATCAGGTGTTCTAGTTGATGTATATATGGCTACTTTTATGAATGTTTTGGTGTCAAATGACTCATTCAAATGCACAAATTCGCAGGGCTCTTAACTTCCAAATTTTAAGGTAAATTATTAGTGGCATTAGTGAAGCGTGTAAATCCTCGAATAAGGAGTCCAAATCTCATTGGACAGAGCCATAAAAAAATCGAAATTTGGATACTCATTTAATTGCAATCGAATAGTATGCAAGCGGTGATGTCACCTGGCGGAGATGTAAACCAAGTAAGGTTTGCAGGTTAATGACATGACAGGAAATAGTAGGATATGTCATATATATATATATATATATATATATGTATAGCTAAACGTTAAGCACGTTGGAGCATCGAGTTATTAATCCGAGTTTCACGCCGTTGCCGGTTTCGGCACCCGGTCGATCATCAGATAACTTGTGGAGGACCCAATTGTTGCTGCTATTTTTCTTTTTGCACGGTTTGGTAGTTTCAGGTTTCGGCATTTTGAGTCTAATTCACTACGCTTGTTCAGAGATATTACCGACTTGTCGCTTTTGTGATGTAATATACTGTATTTCTCCTCCATACAGAGATTACAATGATCCAAGGTATGTTTCTTATATTAGAGCGTTGGATTATACTCCAACTAGATTCACCGATTGTGGTGAATGTTCTCGGTAACATGTTTGCGGAGCGCAGACTTTAATCGAAAAGTTTTGGTACACACACTAAACTAACTAGACTGGTACCTGGAATTTGGAATTCGGCAACCAACAGACAACAGAATGTGGTGCGTAGATTACTAAAACATTTGTGAATTTTGGGTATTCAGACTTTTTTTAGTTACTGGCCTCGCTAACTGCCCCTAATATCGCCCGTGTGCGCTTGCGTGGGTTGCGCTGTTACCAGGTTACATAATAACCTTGAGGCACCAGTCGTCATGCTTCAGTAGTCAAGCGTGTGTATAACCCACAATGCGCTGTGAGGGGCGGCCGGGATCTGGCGCGTGCCCAGACAACAAGAAAGGGGCAGAGGTGAAGCTTTGCCAAGGGGACTTGATGCTGTGCAGGGAATGTGAGTATGCTCACTTTCCAGATCGTTCGTTAATAGTAGTAGAGAAACGACAGCAAAATGAGTCGGCATTCAATAAATCCAATGACTCTGGGAAAATAACAACAACAAAATCTGGTAGAAAATCTCAGTCCTTACAACAACCGACGCATGTGGTACTCCCTGAGCCTGATAATACTGATAATTTGCAAATCTCCAATGCAACTGATCACTCGAGTACAGAGCTGTTTGTGAATGAGCTTTTGAGTTTTGTGTCAAACAAAATTCAAATTATGCCGTATGACATTCTTGTGAAACTATGTGTTGATTTTTATACGGATGAATATGTTGAAGTTGCCAAAAACATGTTATTTGAAACTGCTTTCAAGTCACCCAATACACAGGGTCACAGAAACAAACCGCGGAAGATCAAACGTAGAGGAACTGACAAACGCCAGCATGACGTACAGGACATAGTTAATGCTTTTCTGGAGATACCAACACAAAACATCCCCGTGTATGTAGCCAGAGATCTGTCCAACTTAGATCTTAGTTTAAACAACTTTGACATATCAAAGCTTATAAAGGGCATTGAATCATTAAAAATACAGATTCAGATTATTTCTGATGCTCAGCAAACTACACTCGCAGCCTGTACTACTATGGGCTCCGCAGCAGTGGATCAAATATATGTTAAGTGCACTCAGATGGATGTGCGCGTAGACGAGGGGATAACGGACGTGGCACATTCTGGGCAGAACAATATTGACGTGAACAATACTGACGTGTAATTATGCCGTATGACATTCTTGTGAAACTATGTGATAACGGACGTGGCACATTCTGGGCAGAACAATATTGACGTGAACAATACTGACGTGTAATTATGCCGTATGACATTCTTGTGAAACTATGTGTTGATATATGTTAAGTGCACTCAGATGGATGTGCGCGTAGACGAGGGGATAACGGACGTGGCACATTCTGGGCAGAACAATATTGACGTGAACAATACTGACGTGTAATTATGCCGTATGACATTCTTGTGAAACTATGTGTTGATATATGTTAAGTGCACTCAGATGGATGTGCGCGTAGACGAGGGGATAACGGACGTGGCACATTCTGGGCAGAACAATATTGACGTGAACAATACTGACGTGTAATTATGCCGTATGACATTCTTGTGAAACTATGTGTTGATTTTTATATGGATGAATATGTTGAAGTTGCCAAAAACATGTTATTTGAAACTGCTTTCAAGTCACCCAATACACAGGGTCACAGAAACAAACCGCGGAAGATCAAACGTAGAGGAACTGACAAACGCCAGCATGACGTACAGGACATAGTTAATGCTTTTCTGGAGATACCAACACAAAACATCCCCGTGTATGTAGCCAGAGATCTGTCCAACTTAGATCTTAGTTTAAACAACTTACAAACAAACGTAGAGGAACTGACAAACGCCAGCATGACGTACAGGACATAGTTAATGCTTTTCTGGAGATACCAACACAAAACATCCCCGTGTATGTAGCCAGAGATCTGTCCAACTTAGATCTTAGTTTAAACAACTTTGACATATCAAAGCTTATAAAGGGCATTGAATCATTAAAAATACAGATTCAGATTATTTCTGATGCTCAGCAAACTACACTCGCAGCCTGTACTACTATGGGCTCCGCAGCAGTGGATCAAATATATGTTAAGTGCACTCAGATGGATGTGCGCGTAGACGAGGGGATAACGGACGTGGCACATTCTGGGCAGAACAATATTGACGTGAACAATACTGACGTGTCAACTGACGTGTCAAGCAACAAAACTGAATTGTCAGGTAACAACACAGACAGGCCAGGCTCGATTCCAGATACGTGTCGTGATTCTGTACTGCAGAATGACGTAGATCAGGATGACGAGCTTCTCCGATTAGCGGCCATACAAGGAAAGATCCCTGGTTCTGGAGGTGTCCAACTCAACGCCAATAATCAGCACACATATGTACAGGCAGTTCGACGTAAAAAACACAGTCACAGGAGACAACTCAGTCTGAGAGAGACAGAAGTCATTTTTCTACCAGCCGGAGAGAGGCATTACGACAGGACATTGACAGCAACAGCTCCCGCTCTGAAGTTGTCACAGGTCGAGGTAGGAATTTCCGGTTGCGTGCAAAACATAGCTCTCCTCCAAGATCTGATTATCGGCACAACCAGCACCAAAAGCAGCGACAGTCTGTTGGCATATTCGTCCCTCGTCTAGTCAGAAACCCCAGACCTCAGGATGTCATACGACATGTACTGCAGGAAAACGGTATGTCTGTGCGTTGCGAAGCATTGAGAACCAAGCATGACTCATACTCCTCATTTCTCTTGCGCCTCTCCCAGCGTGATCAGAACCGCCTCCTGGGCCACGCTACATGGCCTACAGGTGCTATTGTTCGTAGGTACACAGAATATATATAACTAGTTTTTGTACGTAATGAACGTTATTGGTAACTATGGACTTCTTAACCATCAGAACTGTATCTTATAACTGCTATGGACTGAAAACTAGCAAAGCTGATGTTTATAAAATATGTGAAAATGCTGATATTATCTTTCTCAGGAGCTTTGGCTTAATAATGAGGAATTGTGTTTGTTACGCACTATACACCCAGATTTTGATGCTATGGGGGTTAGTGGTATTGATGATACCTTGGGTATTTTATGTGGTCGTCACTATGGCGGGATTGGTATTTTAGTTCGCAAAACGTTATTACCATTTACTCAGTTTCAAACATATGATGATAGAAGGTTACTTTCTGTAACTCTCAATTTAAGTCAAATGCAGTATTTCTTTTTAAATGTGTTTATGCCCTTCAGAGTGATGATAATTATGAGTCTTATTTGGTTTACCTTGGTAAAATTGTTTCAATGTTGGAAAGTGCACCTACTAGCTATATAGCTGTGGTTGGGGATTTTAATGCTAATGTTAACTCTAAATTTGAGAAAGAACTTTCTCAAACTTGTGAACTTGCTAACCTAATAATATCCGATTTTATTCATTTAGGTAAAAACTCCGGTTGCTAAACTTATGTAAGTGATGCTCATTCCACCACTTCTTGGTTAGATCATTTTGTTTGTAGTCATGACATGCACTCTATTATATGTGATATTTCTATTCTTGATAAGTTACCTGGGTCCGATCACCTCCAGTTGAGTGCCTCTTTCTCTGTGAACCTGCAGGGTAATATCAGTTTCAGGAATAATGTTTGTACGGAACAGTCACAACCTGTGTTTAAATGGTCTCTTGCTAATCAAATTGCAGTGAATGCCTACACAACACATTCAGCTATTACTTTATCTGAGATTAAGCTACCGGCTGCACTGAGGTGTAGCAATCCAAATTGTGATTTACCTAACCATAAAACACAATTAGATTTGTTTTACTCTGATATATGTTCTGCTCTGTGTAAGAGTAGTAAAATTCACATAGGTGTTTGTAAAACTAAAAATACCAGCGACTATATTGTACCAGGGTTTAATGATTATGTAAAAGATCTTCACAGGGAAGCAAGACATGCGTATTTTATCTGGAGAGATATGGGCAAACCGAGGTATGGTCCAATTAATGACCTCATGAGACGTTCAAGGTTAAATTTTAAGTATGCCTTAAGACAGTGTCAAAGAGCTGAAGATACAGCTAGAGCGGATGCTATGGCTAAGTCTCTAGATAAAGGAGATACGATTTCATTTTGGAAAAATGTTAGAAAATGTCACAACAAAAATGTACCCCTAGCATCGAAAGTTGACGGTAGAGTCGGGGCTGATAATATTACTGACATGTGGCGTGATCATTATTCTTCTCTATTCAACAGTGTGAACAGTCCGACACATATAAAGTCCAGGGTAACTGATAACATACAATCTCATATTGGTATTAATTCAATGATGGTGTCACCCGAGCAGGTCTTGGTAGGCATTCAGACGTTAAAGCGCGGTAAAGCTTGTGGTGTGGATGGTCTTGCGGCTGAGCACTTCATCTATGCAAGAAAACTTATTTGTGTTCTCCTATCCCTTCTATTTACTTTTTTTTTTGCTTCATGGTTATTTGCCTGATAAGTTTATGCAATCTGCTCTTGTACCTTTGATTAAAAATAAATCTGGTGACTGTAGCGAAAAGAGAAACTATAGGGCGATAACGCTAGTTACTGCCTGCTCGAAACTTCTAGAACTAATTTGACTGTTATCTGGTAATGTCTGATTATCAATTTGGCTTTAAAAAAGCTCACTCTACAGATATGTGCATTTATACTCTAAAAAGTGTAATTCAGTACTACAGAGATTATAACAGTCCACTCTATACTTGTTTTTCAGATGCCTCCAAAGCGTTTGATGGAATTGATCACTGGATATTATTTGATAAACTAATCACTCATGGTGTGCCACTCATTGTGGTTCGAATCTTACTATATTGGTATTGGAATCAACGTCTATGTATAAAATGGGGTTACACTACTTCCAGTTTCTTTAATATCTCTAACGGGGTAAGACAAGGGGGTATATTGTCTCCGAAATTGTTTGCTTTATATACAGACTCCTTGCCGGCGAACTTAATATCTCGCTTAATCCTGCCAAAACGTTGTATATGGTATTTAAACCCAGAAAATGTAAATTAACTTGCCCTAGTGTTAGTATTGATGACACACCGATCGAATATGCAAAAAATGCAAAGTATCTTGGTTATATATTCAGTGACAGTTGTAAAGATGATGACGATATGATGCGTCAAACGAGACTTTTGTATGTACGCTCTAATATACTTTTACGTGACTTTTCCTATTGTACTGACGCTGTCAAAATTGAGCTGTTCAAAAGTTATTGTCTCGGTTTTTACTGCCCGTTTCTATGGACTGATTATAGTTCGTCTTGTTTCAATAAATTACGTGTTGCATTCAATAATGTGCACCGTAAATTATTAGGTTATCAACGGAATGATAGTGCTAGTCTTATGTTTGTGAAACATGGTTTAAATAATTTCGAGGCTGTGTTGAGGAAATGTATCTTTGCTTTTATTAGACGAACTGAATGCTCAGCCAATCCTCTCATACGCTGTCTTGTAAACAACATGAATGTACAAGCTGGTAAAATACAGACACATTGAAATGAATGTCTATATCATAAATAGAAGCGTGAATATCTAATGATGCATCATAATGTTTTTAATTGTATCTTATTTTACTATACTATACCATTTTACTGTACTATTTTATATGGGCTGTGGCCTGAAATAAACTTCTATCTATCTATCTATCTATATTATATTGAATATTGTATTTACTTTTTCTTTAGGGTACAAATGTTTTTAGAAAGCTCTGTTTCTTTTTCGTGACGTCCATTGCGGAATGATTTGTTGTTGCGTAGACCGGTACCGGCGTGAAACTGGAAGTAACAATTTGATGCTCCAACGAGTTCAACGTTTAGCTAACTAACTCTACCTAAGCTGTATCGAGAACTAAGCTGCAGGCACTGAAACCTCATTAGAACTATATATATATATATATATATATATATATATATATATATATATAATATATATATATATATATATATATATATATATATATATATGCGTTACTTGGGTAGAAGAAACAAAATAAATTGATGTAAGCTCATAGGAAAGAACGGTAATAAATGACGGCAGAACGAAATCAAAACAAAACTGAGTGGCCCCATCCTGGTCATCACCTATTGGTAATTCTGTGATATTTTTACACTGATAAAACTGGATACTATTTCTCATGTTACCTGCCGTCTGACAAACGTAACCGTCGAGTCTTTCATCATAGCTATGTCCATATATGTTGGCAATGTCAGGTTGACTGCGGACGTAGGCACATCCATACGTAGACTTTTGTCTAAAGATAGTTGTGTCTGTTAAAACAGTTCATTTGCTTTAAAATACCAGAGGGTATTAGCTTAGTGTTAGGGTTTGTTAATCAGCTGTGAAGATCGGCTGTTAATTGTTATGATAATATTTAATTTGTATAAAGACGCAGCAGTAGCATGAACATAATACGTGTACATGTGTATGTTTGTTTCCCTTAGCAATGCGGAAATCCAATTGAGAAATTTAGGCTCAAGAGTCTTCTGAATATTTATGTGTGAATATAATTATGGTTTAAAATAATATCATTTACTCATGTTAATACTGTATATATAGTATAATTTATATTTAAATAACAACAGGCCTTGAATCTATTTGTAATGTTGTATCTATGACATTTTATTTTTTGTTAGGCGTGATAAGGTGCATTTTGTTGTGTCCAACTCGTTAATATGTTATCCTTCATTTAATGAATCCTATTATTATTCATTTATTATGTGTTTAAAGAATCCGGACTATCCGGTATAGTCCCTCTGCCGTCTGTCCAGGCCCAGTTTCCAAGTTTTCTTCTCCTTAGATTCTACAAGGTAGAATTAACACCACGGTCTTTCATAGCATCATGGAGCAAGAGGCGGTGGTCTGAGGTCATATCCGTGTATAGTGACATCTCCAGGACTTTGCATTGTTTCTCCGCCTCTCTGTGTCCCAACAAACCAGTGAGAACTAATACAGACAGCATTGTGCTAGTTTAATAAAACACCACAGGTTTATCTTCCACAAACTAACAATATCATGCTGCAGACAGTTTTTAAGGTATCACTTGCGGTAATACTTTTATATACAGACTGTTACTCTACCGATGTACTAGTGCAAATCCTAACAAATGCCTTGTGCGCTAGGGGATGCACATAAAAGATATGAATAAAAAAATAAAAAATGAGGTGTAGAGAAATTTAGAATCAATCAAATATGTTAAATGTTTTAATGTTTTAATATGTTAAACAGATTATATATTTATGTAATAGCTTCTAGTAACATAAGTCTTTAAAAAAAGTACATATGCAATTAGGAGAGTGAAAAGCTAGAAGAAATCTTTCTTATCATGTAATTCTTCATCCCCACTATAAAGAATCCGTCATAGATTACGAAACATTCTCTAATAAAAAACAAAGCGGGAAATACATGTCCGAATTATCTAATCATTCCACTCATAAAGGTATCGATTTCATTGATAAACATGGCGTAACGTCCTTTGTTATGACATAATTTCATTTTTCAACTTACGGTCCGTCTTCATGACAAACAGGCCTCTGCATGACATATAGTCAGTCGTCATGACGTATTGTCAGTCGACATGACATGCAGTGCGTGAACATGATACACAGTCCGTCGTTATCATACACAATCCGTCGTCATGATATATTGTCAGTCAACATGACATGCATTCCGTCGTAATGACACACAGTCCATCGTCATGACCTACAGTCCGCCGTCATGACGTATTGTCCGTCGACATCACATACTCTCTGTAATCATACCTTAAAGACATTAGTTAGGGCTAGATCTCTTAAGATCATACAGCTACTGTTGGGTTTGTTGATTTCTAATCATACACAAATGTTAACATAGGCCTACCTGTGTACTTTTCTATGTAAGCTTTCCACAGACCTAGAAATATGAAGCACATGACATTGGTAACATTAATATTCTTCATATTCCCAAGACAAGGCGAGACAAGCGGGTAGCAGGCGTTATGTTACTGCGGCGCTTTAGAAAAAATGTGTTTAAACCAACATAAATACAACATTTGTTCAAACCCCTGGCTCAGCATCAATTGAATTATGTCATTAGCTATATCTGTTATAAATAGTGTATACCCATGTTATTTAAATCAGATCAAAAGCTTTTCGGCTATTTCACTGAAGTAAACACAGTCATGTCATGCTGTACTAAATACGTGGTATTTAGTTATTTTCAAATATTATAAATTCATTGAATTAATTAATCGAAATATTTTTAATCTGACTATAATCTGGGAAATCACTCATTCTAACTCATACAAATGCCACCGTATTTTTATAATTGTCCGTGTATCAAATAAAGATACAGGATTCAGTGTGATGTTAGTCTGTTATGACTATGCACAGCTGTATACTATAATAAAAGTGCTGAGTAATGTATTCAGTGCCCCTTACATACAATAATTTTCAGTGGACTTTGTTTGTTTTTTGCTATCTCGGGATTTTTATGTATCAAAGGATAATTATTTTTAGGAGAAATTTACAGTTGCATGTATTATCCGTAGGTTATGTATGTGGTTTATTTGATTAGATCAGCCCTGAGAAAATGAAACTGCCTTTGATGCCTCTGTTTGGCCTTAACGTGGGCAAACGTGATTAACAGACATCATTTTCAATTAAATCAAACAAAACCATTTTATACAGATTTACCAACACCCCATTGTAAAACAAAACATCGAACTATTAAATGTAAGCAGCATAAAGGGTTTTACAAATTCACTCAAGGTATTAAAAATAGAGGTATTAAAGGAGTTAACTGATCACTCGGTGACATGGACGTATAAGAGCAAATGTCCCAATACCACAAAACACTTTGATTATGCAACGCTGGGACCTCCTGTGAATAAACATGGTGATTATATCCAAGTAGGTCTCTATAATCCAGAGAGTCAACAAAACAGGCTTTTATCATAATGTGATGGAGATAGGTATCCTAAAACTTCCATATCGATTATACAAAACCACTGTAGAGTTAATGAGGAGGACATGGCTGTTGTTTTATAGATTGTTAGTTAGTGTTAATGTTAAAGGCTGCTTTTATGTGTATCCTTACGGTCTGACGTGATGTTCCCAGAACAACTGTGATAGAAACCAGATATCACTGTGTTATAAACTGCCTGTTCTTATATCCACTCAATATCTATGGTCAATGGCCTTTCGTTTTGCCTGCTGATAAAACAGTAAATAAACTTAATCTTACTCGCGTGACCACACAACTAAGCATCGTGATTAGAATGACAGATGACAAAGGATCATGGGTGTATAACGTTGTGCAGGGGATACAATAATGGGCTGACACCGGGTTGGAACCAATATCGGTGGTCCACGTGTCCGGCGTTCCAACCTCTTCAACAGAAAGCAAGCTTCACTACCGAGTCAGTCCAGTACGTTTTTATATGCACCCAATTTCAATATATATATATATATATATATATGATTAAGGTAAAAACCTTCTACTGGTATTTTTATTTTCGGGTTACACATGGTTAAAAGAAATGTTCCCTGCTACTGAAAGTAAATTGACTAATTTAAATGGCAGGTCCACGTACCTTTGATGGAATATAGCGAGCCTGAAGAAACAAGGCTGACACAAATCTAGTCTCAGCAAATATTAGTATGACAGAAAACATTGGTCATTAAGTTTTAATGATAAAAATTAACTCTGTTTTGAAACTTAAGACAACTATGTAAGAGTATACATGATTGTCAGTATGTGAAATTTTTTACACAAATCTGGTTATCTGGGCAACAAGGTTATCACTGAGTTTATATGGAAAACAGGTATAGTAGTAATATGCAAACAATCGAGAGCTTGTACTTTTTTTGTTTACCCTCGGACGACATATATACTGGTATGCTGGTACAGCATCATATATTATATCATTGTTAGGAGAATTAAGCTACAACAGGAGAATTAAAGGGCCTGGACAATCGAGGGGTATAATGTTCGGCTCTCTCCGCTGACGACCCGGGTACGATCACCGGCGTGGCTATAAGAGTGGGTAATTGTGGTCCGTCCAAGGCCGGTGGCTATCTCCGGGTTCTCCGGATTCCTCCATCTCCCCTGGACACTACCGAACGCCTTCACCTGAGCCATGGAGAGTGCCTAGATTATTTATAATAACTATTTGAATAACCAATGTAAAATAAATATGTTTATAATTTTTTAACAAGATTGGGTTATCCATGTTGTACAATACAGGATATGGAATATATACGCATGTTCTGACAAATGGCGAATAGTGCTCCATCATTGTTGAGTTGAGAATGAGAATAATACAGGACACGATCCTCCGGTTATTCAATTATTTCCGGTTCAATTTTACATTCCAATGATTAGAATATACACACCAACATAACTACACAATAAATTTTAGTTCCAGTATAAAGAAAAGTGTTCTTATTTTACGCTTGATTTTAGGATACCATTCTAAAACATGACTTGTGTAACTTCATGCCATGTGGCCGAAATAATCAATTGAATTATTAATTATTGATCAATGGAAACATCAGACTGACAGGGGCTAGTTCCGACATCACGCTTCATATTAAAGGGGCGCTGAAAATTGATCCATTTTCTCACTTCAGTTTACTTTATACAGCATAACTTATCGGATTTGAATATATCATCCCTATAATACTCTCATCAGTGTTGTTTACTCATGAACAGCTATTATTTCGGAGGTTTAAATAATGTGAAACTTCCAAACTTCCAAAGCAGTGTTTCATTCATTGATATTATGTAAAAGATAATCACAAGTATAAGCCAGCATTATCGTGATTGAAAGCTTAGTTACAAATCAAAAGTAACTTGATGTTATCCTGTTATCCTTTTTATGAGACAGATACATATCACTAGCCTGAACGGCCAGAAGCCTTCCAGATCCGTCGGCCTTGCAGATCCGTTTCTAAGATAGTAAAACCACCAAAATAGATATATTTAGTGAGTGATAGTTCCCTGCCATTGAATTTCTAAATATAATATCATACCTTACCTGAGCAATTCGAGGAAGCTACAAAAACCATTGTGCCCGTTTCCACTGTCATTTGCAAATGATGTAATACCAGAAAGGTGACTTTAGTCTCCTCACTTTAATTCTTCAAGCTTTATTTTAGATAAATATTTTAAAATAGTTTCAATCTCTCAGCGGAAGAGTAATAGTTCTATCTCCGGGATAGGATCTATTGTTCCAATGAAGATGTTAAGTACATACCCCATGTTTCTTGCACAGCGTCCTTTTTTAACATGTATACATTACCGACATTGGTATCTTGGTGGGGGTAAGGTTGGCGGCGGCCTTGGCAGAGAGTTTTTAAAGAATTCCAGGGTTCCGTTCCCTGCATGACGTAAGGTGCTTCTGCTTAACCGGGCGAAGGCATAAAAAGCGATTTCTTCCTTATCTCTGCCGTACAAGGACGATTCCCGACTCCTCGAAAGCCACCTGCTCCATCGCACAGTTGACCGCCTGATGACGAAAAAGGTTTAAATAGTAACTGGTTTATGGGCTGATTTCAGCAGTGATGTTAGCTTCAGATGACTCACTTGTTCGTACTTTATTTTTCATTTTTTGTTTTCTTCTAAATCAAACATAATGTCATGTCGGTCATGGTAATTACTCGTTTCTGAAGATGGAACAATGTTATGTCACAAACCTTGGCCAATGATTTACCTGCATGAACTGACCGAAAGGGATCGAACTCGGTCTTGCTGTCATATAAATTGTACGCGCTAAATATCAAGATAGGACTATTCGCGTATGTTAGAGAAAAGGAGACCATATTTGGGGTAAAACAAAAGTATCAGCAGGCTGTTACGTTAGATATCTATGTCAGCCGTTTGTCATTTAGCAAAGACAAAAAGGGTTGGGTTAGTCCTCAGGCGAAGGTTTACTCTAATTTTGAATCTAAATTTAACACACAACAATCTGCCAAATATGGCTTCTCTACATTTAAAGGAAATATCGATTCTGTCAACAGACCAAGACAGCTTATCATTAAACTTAATATCTTCCATATTCCATCTGAGGAAGATAGGGGAACCCTGTACCTGAATTATTTCTTTTATACAAGCAGATAGCAAACATAAATTATATTAAGGGCAGGGAGGGTGATGATAGTTGACGGTAGTTGCTACCTCTTATGATTTTGTTCTTGTTTTCCCCGACAAAGCATCACCAGGAACACTGATCCACTGACCATAGCACAAGCGAAGGCTGCTCCTCCTAACAACCAAACCAAGTACAGAGTACGAGTCTCCTTTGCACCTTTTTTGACTGAAACGAAAAGTAGCCATTATTGTTATGAGTAAATTAATGCAAATGAAGATTGAGTGACATCTTTATCGTCAAGTCTACGATCAAATATAATGTCTCCTCCAGTTCTTGTTTCACTTTATTTTAGCACACATGGCTTCTCACATGTAAAGTGTTCGAGGAAATAAATAAATTCATTCAGGTTTGTAATTTCATCTGTGAGTAGGCAATCATTTGCATTCTAACATGTAAAAAGTATTCAAGGCGAAATGTATGTAACTTACTATGCCCGTATGAGTAGCAACGGTTCGTTTAAAAAGTGTAAAAGTTAGAGAAAGATTAAGAAAATTTGAAAATATAAACCACTCTCTGTTGTTCGGGAATTGATGCATGCAATAGGTTTGGTTTGAATTTTGTAACTATCATCCACGACTGAGATTCAGTTTAATATTACCTGAAGGCATTACTGCAGAAGTTGTTGCTATACCATCATCCCCTAATTCTTGATTAACTATAAAAAAACAAATAGAACAATGACTGCATGTGTGGTTCACCAGTGAATCACCGTTACATATAAAACTAACATTTAACGTGTAGCTTCATTTTCCCTGCCAATTTTTAATATTGCCAGAATCGCCTGATATAGTGTGACATACAGCAAATGACCGGTGCTGACTCGTTACAGTGCCTGGTTTCCCACCAATCTGCAGACTCATTTCTGTTCATGATCGCACAATCCTCTGCCAGAGACTGGTAGTTTTTAGGTATCCAGTGGCTTCCCTTCGGATTACCTGTTACATGTAACATCAGATGGTGTTCTATCATTTTGTACCACTTTACTTCAAAATGGATACAACTGAAATGCTTCATTCTCTTAAAGGGGATATTTAAGAATTCATACGTTTTATTTCAAAGCCATCCGTTACGTAACACAGATTTCTATTACTACACAACAAAACCACGCTCATGCGAACATATTTTTATTGAATAGTTTTAATATTGTTTGAAAGTTATTGTGGAACATAAATGTACAAATGAGTAAAGGAATTTACTGCAAAAACAAACAAAAGTAACGAACAACAGAGATACAAGCCCTACAAATATAAAATGTTGAGACTGCTCAAATATTTGTGTGCACGTATCCATGCAGTGATATTGAAAAACAAGAATATTGCATTTTGTTGAGTAAGCTGGAATTTAAAAAAAGCTTCTATTTTACCTTTCATTGATTTGCCCCGAATCCAATAATTCCTTGCAAGACCTATCCAGATGTCCCCGTTCGGCCTTTTGTTCCAAGCTAGATGTTGGGAGGCCATCGTAGCCAGTGCACCATTGTCCATTTCACAAAACCTAACAGCTTCATACCAGGTGACTTTGGCGTAGTGAACAACAAGACAAAACGTGGCATTGTTTTCAAGCTTGACACACTCCCCTGTATGGCATATCCCGCAACCTGAAATATGGTTATATGCATTTCATAATGAGCTTATTAAAAGCATTGTGTCTTCCTAGTTGATGCATTTAGTGTCTAGTGATAATAAATTGCGCTAAATCGGAGGGCCCTTCCAATTTTAAAGGTAATCATAACACTAGCTGAACGTAAATTTATCGAATAATGGGTCCAAATCTATATCGACAGAGCCATCCTCTGTTAATCGTCTATGGAAGAATAAGTATGCGGTGAGGTCACCTGGCGGAGATGTGAACTACATTTGTGCGTTACTTGGGTAGACGAAGACAACACAAATTGATGTTATGTCATAAGGACAATGATTATAAAAATAAGAAGGCCGCAGAACGAAGAATTAACGACGCAAAACGCTAAATAACCGAATCCTGGTCCCCAAAAGTTAGAAATGTCCTTCACCCTTTACAATGATAAACCCGGACATGATTTCTCCATTACCTTCCGTCTGACAGACATAACCGTCAAGGCTTTCATCACATGTATGTCCATATATGTTGGTAATGCCAGTTTGACTGCGGACATAGGCACATCCATAGGTAGACGGCCTAAGGATAGTTGTGTCTGTTAAAACAATTCATTTGTTTTACTACACCATAGCATAGTTAGGGTTTGCCAATCAGCTGTAAATTGTTATGATAATATTTAATATGGAGAAATACACTGCAGTAGCATAAACATAATACATTAATATGCTTGTTCCTTTCAGCCACACGGAAAGCCAATTGATATGTTTACGTTAAAGAGTCTTCGGAATTATGTTTATGTGTACATATAATTATGGTTCATATTATAATATTACTTATCAATGTGAATACTACAATTATGGACATGCTAATTTATGTTTAAATAGCAACAGCCCTTACATTAAAAACATGTTGTATCTATGACATTTTTGTTATTGGACTTGATCAGTTGCATTTTGTTGTGTTCAACTCGCTAATATGTTATTCTTCATTATTTTTTTTATTCTATTATTATTGATAGATTATATCTTTTAGCAAAAACAAGCCGGACTACCAGGTACAATTCCTCTTCCCTCTGTCCACGTCCAGTTTCTAATTTTTATCCTCCAGACGTTCAGCCAGGTAGAATTAACACCGGTATCTCGCATGGCTTTACGAAGCAGGGGGTGGTGTATCGAAGTCACGTCCGTGTAGAGTGACATCCCTAAAGCTTTGCATTGTTCCACCGCCTCCCTGTGTCTCCACAGACCTCTGAGTACTGAAACAGACAGCAATGTGCCAGTTTCAAATCTTTCGAAGAGCTAATAGTTTCTTGTTGCACGCAATATTTTAGGTGTAGAGAAATTTAGAATCAATGATATATGTTCATATTTTATGTGCTTTACTATATGAAACAGATGAAATATTTGTAATATATTCTAATACCATTGATAATATGACATATGCAACAATGGAAAGTGAAAAACTAGAAAATCTAATTCTCATCCTCACTTTAAAGAATCTGGCACAGACAGATATTGAACCATTATCTAATAATCATACAATTCAGGAAATACAATGAATATATTTTCTAATCATTGCTCTCTTTTCGTTAATAGCATGGCATCACGTCCAGCCCCTGAGATATTTTCGGTCTTCATAACATACAGTTATCCATCATGACAAACAGGCCGTCTATATGACATTCAGTCCGTCGTTCCGCCATACAGTTTGCCTTCTTGACGCCGCGTCCGTCGACATTCCATGCTTTCTGTAACCATGCCTGAAAGACAGTAGTCAATGCAAGATCTCTGAAGATCTGACAGCCGCCGGTGCGTTAGTTCTTTTCTAATCATATATAAAAGTTAACATACCTGTGTAGTTTTCGGAGTAAGCTGTGCATAGACCTAAGACGTACATTACGTTGGTAACATTAAGTGTCTTCATCTTCTCAAGTCTAGGTCAGACCAGCAGCTCTCAGGCGATAGGGTAACACTGGAATGTGTTAAAACCGGTAAGAATAATTCATCTGTCGAAAAATTGATTTAGCATCATTTGAATTATATCATTAGCTGCATCCATTGCAAATAATGTATAACCACGTTATTGCTATCGGATCAACAGATTATTACCTACTGCACCGAAGTTAACATATAATTTACATACTGTATCAAATACATGGTACATAAATATTAAAAAATATGTAAAATTCCAATAATTTACTGAATCGAAAAATCTGCTCTTTAATTTGCCTATAATCTGTGAAATCACCATTTTAACTCAAAGAGTCCCACAGTATTTTTGACAGTCTTTTTTTATATGTTGTGTGAAAACTTGTATCAGTCACGGGATACAATTAGGCTTCACATTGGCCCATTCATGTTTTAAATATCTCTGGAGCTTTGGTTTAAAAAACACGCTATATACATAGTCATGACATATATTATAACATGCTCCCTTTCTGACATACAAATCATAAATATATGACTGAAGGGAGGTGGATTATGAATATCAGTATAGACACATTTATTTTTGTGTACGTCAGTATCTTTTTGTATGTTGTCTTGATTAAATGTATTAATCACCAGATACAATGAGGCTTCAAGAGTGCGTTTAACTATATGACATGTATCTTTGGCTGTTGTTAAAATGTTAAGCACCACTTGCTTGGCCCTGGAATAAAACATTATTGGATTGCTTTTGTGGAGAGCTAAAAAGTGGCTTAATAAAAGTTAGCAATGAATCAATATATGTTTGTGTGCATCTTCTCTTAATGGCTATCTGTGATACCTGAGTATATCTTTACAATACCATTACACAGAACATGGTAAATTACAGTTTTTATTTTAGTTTTTTTTAACGTTATACACAGCTATAAACTATAATAAAAGTACCCTTGCCTACTATAAAGCAAAGTGGATGATGGTTATTTGACCAGCTCGGTCAATTATGTATCAACTGAAGATTACATGTTGTTCCATGAGAAATTCGGAGTCTCATTTATTATTAGTAGGTTGTGTATGAAGTTTATTTATGGAGATTATTTCTGTTTTGCCTGTCACGTGGACAAACGTGATAAACAGACATACACTTCTTGATCAATGTTATGCAAAACCGGGTCCTCCTGCCCATGAATAGAATGGTTATACCCGATCTCAAAGGAGTCAACAAATGGGCTACTACCATAATGTAATCTGGCTCCTGAAACCTCAGTCATCGATTATATAAAACCACTGTTCAGTTAATGTGGAGAACACGACTGTTGTATTAAAGGGGTTTACTTGTGTAAATATTGAGCAATAACAGAGGCTGTTTTTGTGTGTATCGTGACGGTCAAACGTAATCGTTCCAGAACTGCTGTGATAAGAACCACAGATCACTGTGTTGTAAAGTCTACATTCGTATTCCCCTGTCAGTTTCGGTGATGCTGCTTCTTTTGATACATGCATATACAAAGGAAATTTCTTTACCTCGCTCAAACGTTAAATGCATGATTAGCAGAAATAGTAATAAGTTGATAATCAAATAGAACATTGTTACTGACATAGGCAGTATGTCAGTAAATCTCATGTTGCTGTATATATTTTGTATTTAAAGCACAGTCTTACGTTATAAATGTTAGATTTGCTTAATTTACTTCAGCTGTCATCACTCTTTATTTTGCCCATTGTAATTATTGAGACGTAATATGCAGCGTAAACCATATCGTCCTTTCACACACGTGGTCATACTGTGTTCCTGTGTTTGCTTTGCGAGTATTGTTCTCTCCTCTTTTATATGTATTATTAATAAATCATCTGTATCGAGGTATTGTAACTATCCTTAACTCTTTAGTGTGGTTTGTATTTCACTCGCATATCGAGACACTCGTATATCGAGGACAGGGTCTCGGACTGACCCTATTATGTAGATACCTCAGATGTCTCCACAGACCATGGAGAACTTAAACAGACAGCACTGTGCCAGTTTAATAAATAAAAACTCAGGTTTACTTCCGAAGAGCTAACAGTATCATGTTGAACGCAATATTTTAGGTGTAGAGAAATCTAAAACATCTGTACTGAGGTATTGTAACTATTCTAAACTCTTTAGCGTGGTTTGTAATTCACTCGCGTGTGGAGGAACTCGTATATCGAGGAGAGGGTCTCGGACGGACCCTATATAGATAACGCCATGGTCTGAATGAAATGTCTAAGAGCTATGGTTATTCCATATGTGTAGTCGGTAATTCACTCGTATAACAAGGAGGGGGCTTAGACTGGCCCTATTTGTGTTGATACCGCTATTGCTCCTTGAACATGTGAAATATATAATTGAATAATATTATATATGTGTGAGTCGGTTTCTGCTACATTATAACTGGATCCATGCTCAGCCTTGATAGGTTGTCTGCCCTGCGATCGCACTATGCTGTTAGTGATAGCAATTCCCATATTTATAATATTAACCGTGTATTCATAGATATGTCCGTGTATTAAATGCCCTGTTAATAATGCGTAGGATACTGACACGTATAGGTATGTGATTTGTTTTCTGTAACCACGGATATTTGAAGATATATTTCATAGATAACAATGTAAGCATTTCAATCTATGTATTCTCCCATACTTTGTGTATTACCATATATTCTTTTCATTTCTTTTAGTTTCACCACCCTGTGCCTTTCATCGTTTACACCCTTTGAGCGACGTGCGTGATAAGCTTGTGCGTCAACAATAAAGGAAAACATATATCATCTTTATTATCCTCCTTCCCTAGGATAATTTATACAGCCATCCTTTAAATCTGTCCTTGTAGCGCATCCGCTGACCTCCGATGGAACTTTTAGTTGTTTTGGGAGTCTTGTATCTGGCATGCGGCAAATGTGGCCTGCCCTGGGATCGATGCAGGAAAGCTGTAGACTGAGGAGAGGTTGGTACTTGTTAGGACCTCATTGTCTGGAACTTTGTCTTCCCATCTAATGTTCATCATTCGACGGAGGCAGTTCAGGTGTAGGTTGTTCAGTTGTTTGCCATTTCTTGCATAGATAGTCCATTTTTTTTTTACAATAGCAAGCAACATTTAAATCATGTCATTATCTATGTAAGTCAGAAATGATTCAAATAATATATAACCATGTTATCCATATTGGATAAAAAAGCCTAATCACTGAGGAAATCTATACACAGATGCTAAGAAATTAGTTTCATCATGTATTAAATATACTCTGTATAAATATAAATAGGCAGTAATAAGAAATTAATCTTTTAACTTCCCAACACCCACTTTTTGTGTTTGTGTTTATTTAAATGATTTCCTGGATAATTCAAAGGATACAATAGGCCTTAATCAAAATATATAAATATTGCCTCGCTGTCCATTGGACAATAGACAAGAAATTTTACATCATAAAGTGGCCTATATGAATATCAGATGAAGATTGTTCAGTTAACCACCCTTAAACCTAGTGGGCATAGGTTTGTAACGTTTTAATGGGATAAAGGATTTCCTGTTGTATATGCGTGCATCAAAAGTAGGCCACACGACATAACACTGCCCAAACAATGGGGACATTATAAAACAGTGACCTCTGGTGCTTATCACAGCACATATGGGACAATATCATAAGACCGACACGAAACACAATCAGTAGCCTGGGTTAGTGTTAATATTTACCCGAGTAAACCTTTAATTAGCAACAGTCGTGTTCTCCTCCGTAACAGTACGGTGGTTTTATATAATCGGGTGGAGGTTTCAGGATGCATATTACAGTATATCACAATTACTTTATGATAGGTGGTTGTTTGGTGACTCTTTGGAGATAGAGACCTGCATGGGCTATAACCGCATTGTACTTACACATACAGAGTATGGCCTGATTTTTCAAAATCATTGATTCATTATTTAAGAAGTGTTTCGTGGGAACAGTTATTCCTATATGTTACCGTATTTCCATTTTCAGCTAACTCCACATTGTTATCATTATACTATATGCACTGTGTCAAGCTCTGAATGTGTTCCGTTTTACAACGTTAACACGGTATATGTAAATTTTAATATAAAAGATTGTTCTTTGAATTAATAACTTTATATGTATAAATCACATATACAATGTACGAATTCCATTTAAAACAATTAGCCTCCTTTTCCCTGGACTGAAGTTTAAAAATACATATACTATCGCAACACCGACTACCCCATGGAAATAATCATCCTTTGATACATAACTGATCTGAGACTAAATAACCACCATCAACTATGCATTTTAGAAGATAGGGGAACAGAACAATCTGAGCAATCTGTGCATACAGTTTTTATAAAAAAAATATACCACTGAATCATATTTAGCATCAAGAGGATCACCCTACATCTTCTCTTTGAATGTATGAAATTGTATTTTCCGCGGAGCAAATATGCCGCTCTTTTGTATAACAAGACATCTACAAAATACTACAAGAGTTTCTTGAGTTACTCTGACGATGGACAGTCTCTCCGGAGTGAGTAGTCTTATGATGGACAGTCTCTGTGGGGTGAGTCACTCTGATGATGGACAGTGTCTCCGGAGTGAATTACTCTCACGATGGACAGTATCTCCGGGGTGAGTTACTCTGACCATGGAGAGTCTCTCCGGGGTGATTTACCCTGACTATGGACAGTCTCTCAGGGGTGATTTACCCTGACGATGGACAGTGTCTCCGGAGAGAATTACTTTCACGATAGAAAGTCTCTCCGGGGTGAGTTACTCTAACGATGGACAGTCTCTCCGGAATGTGTAACTCTGATCATGGACAGTCTCTCCGGGGTGATTTACCCTGACGATGGACAGTCTCTCAGGGGTGATTTACCCTGACGATGGACAGTGTCTCCGGAGTGAATTACCTTCACGATGGACAGTCTCTCCGGGGTAAGTTACTCTAACCATGGACAGTCTCTCCGGAATGTGTTACTCTAACCATGTACAGTCTGTCCGGGGTGATTTACCCTGACGATGGACAGTGTCTCCGGGGTGATTTACCCTGACGATGGACAGTCTCTCCGGGGTGAGTTACCCTGAAGATGGACAGTGTCTCCGGAATGTGTTACCCTGACCATGGACAGTCTCTCCGGGGTGATTTACCCTGACGATGGACAGTCTCTCCGGGGTGATTTACCCTGACGATGAACAGTGTCTCCGGAGTGATTTACCCTGACGATGGACAGTCTCTCCGGGGTGAGTTACCCTGACGATGGACAGTGTCTCCGGAGTGATTTACCCTGACGATGGAGAGTCTCTCCTGGGTGAGTTACCCTGACGATGGACAGTGTCTCCGGGCTGATTTAACCTGACGATGGAGAGTCTCTCCAGGATGAGTTATCCTGACGATGGACAGTGTCTCCGGAATGTGTTACTCTGACCATGGACAGTCTCTCCGGGATGATTTACCCTGACGATGGACAGTCTCTCCGGGGTGATTTACCCTGACGATGGACAGTATCTCCGGGGTGATTTACCCTGACGATCGACATTGTCTCCGGAATGTGTTACTCTGACCATGGACACTCTCTCCGGGGTGATTTACCCTGACGATGGACAGTCTCTCCGGAATGTGTTACTCTGACCATGGACAGTCTCTCCGGAGTGATTTACCCTGACGGTGGACAGTCTCTCCGGGGTGATTTATCCTGAGGATGGACGGTGTCTCCGGGGTGATTTACCCTGACGATAGACAGTCTCTCCGTGGTGAGTTACCCTGACGATGGACAGTGTCTCCGGAATGTGTTACTCTGACCATGGAGATTCTTTCCGGGGTGATTTACCCTGACGATGGACAGTCACTCCGGGGTGATTTACCCTGACGACGGACAGTGTCTCCAGGGTGATTTACCCTGACGATGGACAGTCTCTCCTGGGTGATTTACCCTGACGATGGACAGTGTCTCCGGGATTATTTACCCTGACGATGGACAGTCTCTCCGGGGTGAGTTACCCTGACGATGACAGTGTCTCCGGAATGTGTTACTCTGACCATTGACAGTCTCTCCAGGGTGAGTTACCCTGACGATGGACAGTGTCTCCAGAATGTGTTACTCTGATGATGGAGAGTCTCTCCTGGGTGAGTTACTCTGACGATGGACGGTGTCTCCGGGGTGAGTTACTCTGACGATGGACAGCCTTTCCGGCGAGAGGTTATGTGACAATGGACAGTGTCTCCGGGGCGAGTTGCTCTGACGATGGACAGTGTCTCCGGGGTGAGTTACTCTGACCATGGACAGTTTCTCCGGCGTGAGTTTCTGTGACGATGGACTATCTCTCCGGCGGAGTTACTCTGACGATGGAGAGTCTCTCCTGGGTGAGTTACTCTGACCATGGACGGTGTCTCCGGGGTGAGTTACCCTGATGATGGACAGTCTTTCCGGCGTGAGGTTCTGTGACGATGGACAGTGTCTCCGGGGCGAGTTACTCTGACGATGGACAGTCTCTCCGGGGTGAGTTACTCTGACGATGGACAGTGTCTCCGGGGAGTTACTCTGTCCCGTGTGTATAAACCAAGTTAGATAGCCAGGGATGCACCTTGCATGTACCCACAGATGCTTGAAAGATTTCAAGCTGTCACATTGATGCCGGAATTATGGGTAAAATATCTGACACGATATGCCTTATAGTCGTCCATAAACAGACTATATATATATATATATATATATATATATATATATATATATATATATATATGTCTTTAATTGTCAATATTCTTCCAGCCAGATATATGTTCTACGAAAAGCGTATGATCAGCTAGTCTGTCAGAGAGCTGAGATGATAATGGAAATAAATGTAACTGAATTCATGTGCCTCATGTTCATAGGTCTGTGCTCAGCGGAATCAGAAAACTACACATGTATGTGTAACTTTTAGCTTTAATAACAAAGGAACATATACACCTGCATATCAAACTTAAACAGGTACACAGACTTAATTAAAGTTTAAAAGGATGCTACCGTCTAACATTTGAAGTAAACCAACACTTATTTTCTGTTGTGCACACGTTTATTAGTCCTACACACATTTGACTGACTTATAAAAGTAAAGTAACGTGTAATAATGTGTAAACCCTACCAAATGCTTCATGCGTTAATGAATGAGCATAAAAGGTATGAACAAAAAATGTTTGGTGCCTTGGCATAACCCTACTTATCTTCCTTTACATTTGCCTCATTCATACCATTTAGTAAATCAGGAATATGTCCATGGGCTCAAGTAGCATTAATATTTACACGATAATCATTGGAATGTGTTGAATTCAATTCTGATGTGGATTGCCTCTGTGTGAGAACTGGCAAACTGTGATATTTAGCCCTGCTAAAATTCGAATTGAGGCATGTTTTGTTCCATTGTTGACCTATTGTTCTTTGTATATCAGGTACCGCATGTGCAAGACACTTTTATAAACCTAGTAGTAACTTTAACAGAAGTTGGCGCTCAAAACCGATAATAAATACGCATATGCATCATGCAGTTTGTATATCAACATTTTTATCATATATTTACACAAGTGTCATAATTGATAGTGGCCTTTCTTGTTGACTCTTCCACGGCTAGACCACAGATATGCAGGTTATTGGATTCAATTGTCATGGTCACGTGTTATTCTTCAACCGACCTGAATTGCATACGGCACAGAATCTAATTTAATTTAAAATTATGTAGTTGTCACTGGAAACCGTTTGGTGATAACCGAATGAATTCTGAACGTTCTTATCCATGAGTTTATACTGATGCGTCTTATATGTTGTATGGAAGGTAGTTTTTCCCATCCATTTTACCAACTATGCAAATCTTGGAATATCCATTTATTCCATTTGTATCCACATATGTGTGAATAAATAAAGTCCCCGAACCCTGGTAGAGGCTATCTTTGCCGTCATAACCTTTGATCATAAATAATCCCAAATAATTACTCGGGAAATGTCCGCTGATAGTCATGTAAAGATCTGATAAATCCACTTATCAATTCAGGTAAATGTGACGGAAAGATCCTTAATACAGTATATTCATTAAAAAGTCTGTCCACTTATAAAGAGTATTTGACCATATTTCTAGAATACTGTCTCATTAGATTTATAAAACGATTTTTTTTAAAACGAGAAATATCGATGCTGTGAAGACATGCGTTACAAATCGGACTTAACCACGCATAATCAATACCAACAATTTATTTAGTGCCTCTAGACCTTCACAATAAAAATTCATGGTTATGTAGGCAGAGAGTATATTTTTTGTGATAATAAATGTAAGAAATCTGTCGGGGAAAGCTAACAGTGATTTTTATGTTATTCAAGTCTCATCACCCGCATATTAGACAGCGTAGAAGCATGTAAATCCAGGTTTCCAAACGGGTTATTGTTTATTGTCTTGCCAGGAAGTCATATATATACATAATCATTAAACAAACAATAAATATCCAATAAGCTTATTATGACAAATTAACATTTATTGTTTAGAGAGGATTTAATTTAAATTATGGCATTTGGTTGGTTTTCAATGTCCATATGTATCGAGCAAATAAACATTCAATTAGCGTACGTAAATTACTTTACAATGACGCCTGCGAAACGGGATATATGACATAATTCCGTTCGTGCTATCTACATCCTGTCAGAATTTTTTTTTCCATCTAAACTTTTATTAATATAACACGTCACATAATAGACCTGTGAAAGGCTGAGACATTTTTAAGCTGTGGAGATGTCATATGTCATATATTTTTTGTATCTGGGACTGTGTTCAACAACTTCACAAAACTACAAAGCTATGTCAAAATTAAAATCCTCTCCCTCTGGTATGATGTATCACTTCATAGGAATATTCCGATCCTGCTTAAATCTTGATAAGACAGTGATTTTTATTAAGTATTAGTTTTGTAGATCAGGTGAATTTCATTCACACTGAGCCATAGTGATGGCGTTTCTCGGTTGCCCTATCAGTCCGACAGAATTCACACTTAGTAACCGACAGACGTAGAAGGTGCTTACTTGACAGGTCCTGGTTAAATCTAGAAATGCCCTGTGTGAAACACTTTGTTAACAAAATTAGGTCTCAGTAACCTATATTCTGCGAGCACCCCTGCGAAAAGATGCATATATCATGATTCTGGAAAAATCATATAAGTGTATAAGGCTCTTGAGTAAATCTTATAATTTTCTCGGGAAATGTTGCTAACACTTGCACTGTAATTTAAAATTACCGAAGCTGAACTATCTCAGTTATTAATACACGGATTCCCATGAGGTTTGATGTGTGCTCAATGTATCTAAGTTATTTTTATTTATATGAAGCTAGATCTGCCATCTAGGGGTGCCATTTAAAACATTTCTTTAAATACGTAGCATGTTTAATGGTTAATTTGACTCTGACAAGCATCCGTCAAGTAACAATCGCTTTTATTAACTCTAGCCGTGCCCTAGGCCATCAGGGACCTGAGTCCTAGGCATATATATATGATCTTTCATTCCTGCAGAATTTGAACCCAATGAAATGTGAGCAAAAGTCATGAAAGTTAGACCATAATGTAACAAGTCTTGCTTGACTCAGGGGTCAACTGTTTTATTAGTGCAAGAAGAAAACCTCGTTTGTTATAGGTTTACGAAATTACAAGTGTATTGTATATTAGGCAAGATACTGTGTGCGATGCCACCAAATAATACAAATATATATTCTGTGTCTTTACTTTGTACTTGATAAAGTATCCTATCCATTATTGCAGTTCTCTCCGGTGTATTGCGGCACACTGAAGCGGAAAAACGATGCAATAATCTAAGGATGACACTCTACACGGAAGTGACGACACACCATCGCTCACTGCTCCTTTAAGCCATGAGTGAGGCTGACGTTACTTCTACATGGATGGATCTACGGAGGATAAATTTAGCCAAGTGGACGTGGATAGGCGGCAGCGGAACCGTACAAGGTTCGGTCAGGTTTTGTTTTTAGATTAAAACTGTGAACTCTTTGTACACACACATACTACTTAATTTGAAGACTTCATACAAATAGAAACAATTTAACAATTGGTTTTAGACCGGCTTTATAGTGATTAACACATGAAAAATGTCGAACTTGGCATGCTATACGACTTATTTATTTGATTTTAAAATAATGTTTGTAGTACACGTTTTGCATTTTATTTAATTCATTTTTCAGAGCCAATATTGTTCATAGTTAAGAATGTATATATATTCGTAAAAGTATATTACCTATTTTATCAGGCAAAAATTTTTGAGACAAGTGCCTTCCTTTGGATGTGCCTCAGTACGAACAAAGAGTGACGGTGCTAATATTTATGTCTCTAACTGTGAGGAAGACCTAAACGGTTACGTCTGTCAGACGGAAGGTAATGAAAGACCACTATCAAATATTAAGTGTTGACCATCCTAAACTCTGCGTTTTAGTGGCTAATTCTTTGCTAATATTTCATGTTAACTGCTAATTTTGTGTCCAGCTATTAACCTTCTTTATATCTTATATAAATATTTTCTAAAAATGATTTACGAGTTTAATTGTTTTTAACGTCCGTTTTGAATCTGAATTACCCTTGTTAATTTTGTTCAATTGATTTCTTATTGTATATAAACATCGTGCATCGAACATTGTAGGACTGCGACTCAGTACGTTTAAAGCACAAATGTGTGAATAAATCAAATGCAAATATGACCCCTTATTTGGAAATGCAATGCAAATATAAATGTGACATGCCCTTGAAGCTGTTTAAGCGTGTTATTATGAAATATGTTATTGAAAAGTATTACAAAATTCTTTATAACTGTTGTGTCTTATATAGCACCACAGAACTAAAAATCAAATATTTTCAGATTTTTCTTTAAAAAGGAATGCATATGTCGATTTTATAGGTGCGCGGCCCTTAAATGCAAATGTGACATTTACCAATCAAACTGAAAACTAACTATGTTAAATCCGAGCCTGATCAGCATATTGCGTGGCCCTTGTTCTAATGAAGAATGAAAGTAACGATTGATTACTATAACCAACACAGCTATTTTATCCATATTCGCACAGTTTTAATAGATGTCATGAAAGTATCAACCGTAATGATTACAGGATGTTCTTCATGCCAAAACGGGAAGTGTGTCAAGATCAATAGAACTGCCACGTTTTGTCTTGTAATTAAAGCTGAGAGAGCCACGTGGTATCAAGCTGTTAAATATTGTGAAAATGGCCACGCCGCACTAGCTACACTGGCATCCCGACATATCGGCCCTGGTGACCCTGGGCAAGAGTACTGGATTGGTCTCGCGAGATATTACTTGGTTTGGAACAAGTCAATCGCAGGTAAATAGGAAATGCACTTTGGCAATAATCGTTATAAATGTAATTGTAAAGCATGATAAATCATAAAAACATCAGAATATATCACGACACAAACACAATTCGAAATTCCATCTGGCAGGTATTCCCGAGCACATTCGCTGGAATCCTCAATATTACCCTTCTCCTGAGGAAGACTGTGCCATCATCAGCAAGACTAAGTCCGGCGCCTGGTGGGAAAGCATAAATTGTAACAACACTGCTGCAGTCATTTGTTGTAAGAACGTTATCTACCATACAGCACCATAAAAGATAAAAATTTACCTATCTGACATGATTATATATATATATATTGTTATAGCAGTCTCATGCTTATTTGATTTCTCCACAGTTGCTTCCTCATTAGGAAGTGATACTTCAACGTCTCCTATTGACATGTCAGGTACCTTTGTCCTTATCTTTAAACAAATTCTTAATAATGCCATTAGTCTTTGGAAAATTTAAACAAAGAACAACGTCGGTCGTTTGCGATGAGACAATAGTCAGATTATAGTCAGATAATTTTAAATTATTGTAGACCATATACATATATATATAATAATAATAATAATTATAATAATAATAATAATAATAATAATAATAATTAAGTGGTATAGCCGTGTTAGCCTGTAGTAGAAGCGAAGGTAAAGATAAAGAGTGACGCCTTTTAGACAGACTGTTTTAATAAACAAGTTAGTCTAAAAGGCGTCACTCTTAATCTTTACCTTCGATATATATATATATATATATATATATATATATATATATATATATATATATATACGTATATATATATTTATGTATATATATATATATATATAGAGAGAGAGAGAGAGACGAAGATATGGATATAATGGTTAATTGGTCATATCAATCTAATGTTGTTTATCTCTCTCCACAGTTGCTCCCTCATACGGAAGTGATGGAATCACACTGACATCTTCCGTTGTCATTTCAGGTACCTTAAAATAAATAAATTAAATAAATACATGTATATATTTATCAGTATAAGTAAAACTCATTTTGATTATGATCGTTGATACAATATTAACAAAACGAGATTGCCTCCAGACTATCTGACCATATTTAGTAAGCTACAAACCAATGATTTCTGTCCAAATTGAGAAATAAACAGATCCAAGAATGTGAGATATATATATATAGATATACAGATAGTATATATGTTTGCAGAACGAATCCAATAGTGATCTATTAGCGGGATGCTAAGAGCTGGTACATAGTGATTATTTACGGAAATGTTCAGT
The DNA here is from genome assembly GCA_026874595.1 of Sipunculus nudus. NCBI lineage: Eukaryota > Metazoa > Annelida > Sipuncula > Golfingiida > Sipunculidae > Sipunculus > Sipunculus nudus. The sequence goes on from CM049317.1 coordinate 4,275,963, forward strand.
TACACATTAACACGTGTTAATGTGTAACTGAACATTTCCGTGAATAATCACTATATATATATATATATATATATATATATATATATATATATATTAATTATTAAGATCATGCAGTTCATGGACATATGATTAATCCCATATATATTATATTCCTGATACAGCAAACGAAACAGGCAGTATTTTGTACACGGCCTGGTTGCTTCTAGGAACAGCCTTCGCTTTCGCTGCAATCAGTGGATTAGGAATCCTGGTGATGCTTTACAAAAGAAAGCAAGAGGCAGATGACCCCCCTATTCATTTGACATGACCATCTTCTTGTGATCAATGGTTGTGAGATTTTGAAGTGATAGTGACAAGATAAAAAAAAAACAGGCGTGTGGGCAACTTGTTACAAGAGTTGTTCTCTTTGCCCGCAGGTGTAGCCACTGTCGCAAAAGTGTGCTGAATCCAGGGATGGTTTTGGTGCAATTTATTTGGATACAGATGTGATGTAATTGACCTCACCACCACAGCCCTTGTGATCCGCTCATTTGATCCAGTTATGCAAATAACGCTCCTATGCAGAAGGTTTTCCATGTCTGTGATTGCAAAAGCTGTGTGTAAGACAAAAGTGACCTAAAAAAAAAGGGTCGATCCCGTAGGTGTTTGTATTGACTGACGTCACAAGGTGGAATTGCATATTTATATCTGTTCAATTATTTAACACTCGGGCAATCAAAACCTATGGACCAGAGTTTTTATGCTATCCATGAAATGCATACGGTTAGAGACAGGTGCTGGTACAGACAAGTCCGTCAATGGACCCTAAGTTCTATGTAATTTATGTTGGACGGCCGTCCGTGCAACAGGCACAACATAGATCATAGGGTCCATTGATTGACTATGTACACACTGTGGGTGTTCTATTGATTTTGCTGATGTTGAACTCAAGCACGGCCCTCTTCAAATCCAGAATATTTATAGTTATTTCCGAGCCTGTGATCCTTGGTTCTGAATTGGAATAAACCTATGAATACACCAAGCCATCGCTTATACCGAATATTAGAACGATGAGATGCATAACCACGCCTTTTTTATGTTCTTGAGGATTATCATGGCCCGACTCACCTCTTAATCTCTAAGGCGTTCTGTTTGGGGGAGTCGCCCAGATTATGCAAATTATGAGCTTGTCGGGTGATTTCACTGTTCACACAACCAAACCCAAAATGATTGGTGGTTTGCGACTACTCTGCTCATGATTGTTCATTGAATTAATATGATGTTAAGGTAACGTCCACGTTTAGGTCAGTTAAATGAATATTTCAGTTTGTACCAGGTTTTACCTAATATATTTTTAACAAATACTTATTATACTTATTGTTCAACAGACTTTTGAAGGATTGTTTAAACATTGAAATGAAATAGATGTTTCAAAGAAAATTACTCAGAAATATACAATAATAATCTTGTTGCTGCTATATCCAAACCCTAGGTGTTACACAAACATATATCATCAGATTTTAATGTCCCCAAATACAACATATTTATGTATACACATATAATTGATTCGTATGAACAAGTTCATTACTGTCGTCATTAGATTACGTTCACACTAATCATCTGCATGTATACACAATGTGCCCTGCATATACCCGAAGCCTGGGTTACATTCGGTAAATCGGTACCAGCGATTTGCTATAAACAGCAGGGCATTCTGTGTCTTTAGCAGAGTACACCAGGTGATGAAAATAACTGAGAGGTAAAGCAAAACACAATGTGTTACTGATGCAACATATAGGGCGGCTAGAGTTCCATCATTCAACCTCCTGGATTAAAAAGATAAAAACACTGAAAACATATCCTTATGATGTGACAATCGGAAATATTATATATACAGTCGAACCTCTCTTAGTGGGCACCTCTATAAAGTGGGCACTTTTGGCCAGTCCCATTTTTTCTTCTCTTTATTATGTTTAGCTAATGTGGGCACCTCTATATTCTGTAAAGTGGGCACTTTAATGGTTGCACTTCATCGATATTTCAGCTGAAGTGTCTTCCTATTTAAACTTAAGGAGATTTATTTATTGTTAATTTTTAAATATAAGTAATCATAATATCCGTTAATTTTTAAATATATTATATTTCAACTATTAATGTAAATGATCAAACAGATGAACAAAGGTAGAGGTGTATTGCCTTATCATAATAATAGCCTTCTTGATTCTAGGCTATAGGCATGGGATATATGCATACTGTAATGATTTTATATCTTATAGCAGTGAGGAGTCTGTATATTAGTAGATAATTGAGTGGTCTTAATTGATTACATCAGGCAGCTGGGAACCCCTGCTGTGAGGTGACTGACCAGCTTGTGTCTACTGGTGCCCCAGGCTCGCTGGGGTCACCCAGAGGATTACATGCATGTGCTGACAGGATAGATAAGGGGGCGTGTATGTGTGATATATCCGTGTATGTAAGAGTGGGGTCCTCACCCAGTAGTGTATCTTTGACTTTTGACCAGTAAAAACCCAGTAGAAAACCAGCAGTGCTTTTCTTCTGTTTGTGAACTCGGTTGCACGTTACAATAATAATTAGACTGCTTTGATGTGCCTGCTCCGTATGCTCAGATCTCAGCCCAGACTGGCTGTTCCAGTGATTTTTGTAGCCAGCAGTGAATGTATCACTCTGTAGCCATTCATACTGGACTGATATGCATACCTTCAAGTTGATCTGATAGTCATTAGAGTTTCTGATTTCAATGAAGCAAGGAAATTGCTATAGGTAATACCATGAGTGGATGCCCTGCTCATTCACCTTATTACCTGGTACTGTGAGATAAAGTAATAGGGTAAGGTTCCCCTGTCTCAGTGTAATATTTACTTTGCAGTTGTACTTAATGATCAACACCAATCACTGGTCATTCTCATGCATTCAGTGTCATATTCCCTGTTACTGTCAACTCTCAACCCCAGACTAAAATATAAAGGTGTACCTGTTCCCAGATTCTGAGAGTGGCTTGTCTTTCAGATGTCTGTAGAACAGTATGGTATATCTTAGGATGCACTGGGTAACTTTGGAATGCATTGGGTAAATCAAAATATTAGAAAGATTTAAATAACAGGATCAATGCTTGTAGATTAGGTCCATCGATAATGTTATGGCACAAACACACCCACATATATATATATATATATATATATATATATATATATATATATATCACAAATTATAATCCTTACTTATTAACCTTTATGTTTGAAAACAGGAAGAATGTACATGCATCAAGTTAATGAAGTATTCTTAAAACTGGAGCAGCTATAGTAATATTTCAAAGTAGGTGGCAGCACTGAATGTGGCAGCAATATCCTCCATAAAGTGGGCACCTCTATAAAGTGGGCACTTAGTCCCAGTCCAAAGGGTGCCCACATTATACAGGTTTGACTGTATATATTCGAATACTGATAACAGGGGACCGATGTGATAAGCCCTATATATTTTATATCAATCAATGCGGTGCTGTGTAAAGCTTGTTTGACGATATGGGTTTTTGTTACAGAGACGTTTCCATAAAACGGGTAGCTATTTCACAGCTGTAAACCTGAATCTATGATACAAATTTAGATTGTTCCTTGGGAAACGATGCCAGGATAATACAAAATACATGCATTATAAATATGCTGTTTATAGCACTTATTTAGTATTGATTTTAGGTAACTCATATGATGAGCTTCACCTTTCACATTTGAATCGGTTTGCTGCTGCATGAAGATTGGCTTGAATTTTTAGAGTGTTCCCTGTGTAACTTGATGTCAGAAAATGTGTGGTGCATTTAGTATTTATTTGACACTTACATTTCTGCGGATAACCAGTAATCAATTTAATGTCATTGTTACACTAGCCACATGAGTAATTATCTAATTATGAATAATCATTCCTGACTTGAATCACCTTAATTAGCGCGGCACCTTTGCCATAACCATGCAGCAATTATGTATTGTAAAACCATCGTGAGTAGATAATAAAATACAGTCCATACGTGTCGTACGGCTCAAGACGCATTACTTGGAGTTAGCATTACAACCGATCTTTTGAGAGCCATTTAACTGAACACTGATATGCCCATACAGACGTTTCCCCTTATGCTTATCTTTGTAAGTCCCATCCTAGGACATGAAACATTCAGCTATGGCAAGTAGAAATTGCTTTTTATTCTTTCTAGGAAAATGAATTTGCCAACGAAGTTTGGCAAATGCAGTTTAATGCATTTTCAGGTTAGGCATGAGTCCGGAAGAGGTCATATAATTTCACATAAATACATCAAAACATGTATGACCGCAGTTTTGTATTACAGTTTCTTCTTTTTCTGTGATGGCAATGTCATATCGTTGACTCATGTAAATTGTGTGCTTATTTTTCACGTACATAAAACAGAAGTACCAGGAAGGATATCCTTATTCATTATTCCTTAAATTATTTTCATCCATAATGTATTAAAAGTATATTATTTCTGAAGAATCACACTGTTTTAGTTAGTGGTTTTACATCCCAATTGCGAAAGGATTCAAAACGGAAAGTTGGTCAATATTGATTTAATATGGCGGTTTAAGTAATCAAACTTTCATCTCTAGGACCATGGCATATCTTACAAAATGAATCGGACTATGAAACTGCGCAGCAGATGTGCAAAACTTTGGGCATGTCCCTTCCAGCTTACAGTACACAGGAGTATGGAACGAATATGGCAAGAACCTTAATAGAGGTTGGTCTTAACTCTACATGGCTTGGTATAAAATGGAAGATTTCTGACAAGTGGACCTGGACCAGCGGAGACAAAAGCAGTGGTAACTCATGTACTCTTTAGTGTGTCATTCTCATATTAAGAATGTGTAATACTCATTAAGGTATCTCATTCAGGATTTATAATATTCTCAAGCATATGCATTCTTAAATTCATAATTGGCAGTTCCAAGTTTAATCCGATAAATAAAGATCATCCTAATCATTACACAGCCGGTGCTCTAAATTAATTCTTCTTGTTTCGAACCGGGAGTACTGACAGTACAATTTTTTACATCATGTCAATATCAAAATATCTTCTTTCACGTTTCTGGGAAACATATTTATATAAATGACACGGTTTCATTGAATTACATGATACACTGTCGTTTATATTTAGTTCATATTCAGATCAAGATGTTATCAGAAGCAGTGAGGCGTTCTACTGTGCTCAGTTTAGGAAACAAGTTCTGTATGCCCAGGATTGTACAATGAAGATACATGGATTTTTGTGTGAAGAAGACAGTATGCTAATGCCTTTATTTTCCAGAATTTTGTATTTTTTCAATCAAGTGTGCATTAATAACAGTGAAAAAATAAACTTGATTATGTTTCATGTTCTTTGAGTGTATTGATAGAAATTCGTCAAATGCTTAACTAATGATCTATAGTTTTTTTCGAGAATGTTTGTAAAAGAAAAAAATGCGACAGTGATATTAACATTAATGAGATTTTAATGCTAATAAATTATGTTACATGACTCTAATCAAATCTAGATTGCCGAGAATGCCAAGCACCAAACTGCTTTAAACTGGACAGTCCACAAAGCAAATGTATATATAAAGAATGCCAAGCTTTAAACTGGTACGAGGCAATGTATATGTGTCATATCCACGGTCGGACACTGCTAACCCATGTGACGTCATTACCATTCAGTGTCTGGGAAGGAATCTCCTGTGAGCAGGACTTCTGGGTCGGGCTGACTAAGAACCTGTGGATGTATACCTCCCCAAAGTCTGGTAAGCTTTCTTTGATTTATTGAATACATCAAGCATGAGACAACAGGAATTATATGATCAACACTTATACGAATTTATGGAGATTCTTCTAAAAGACGAATTGACGAGGAAGTTTGGTTTTGATATAATAGGTTAATCATAAATTGAGTTCATTGTCATTGCAAAGTTGAAAATTAAATATTCTTTAAATAGTTTAAATGGATTTTTAAAAGTATTTCACATCAACATTTTCTTGTAGGTAAAGTCATAGAACTAAGACTCCCTCCAGCCGAGGTTTTGGTCAGGGAAGATGGCCTTCGTGGCCCGGATGAGTGCGTGTTGGCAGTGAAGCAGAAGAATTCTCTGACATGGATACCGACATCATGTGACAGTACACACACCTTTATTTGTTGTAGGTTTTAACTCTTTAAACCTTGACATTGTTTTGAAATAACTCAATCCAAAGATATTGAGGTTTTTAGTACTGCTATGTTTTAAAGTCTTTCTTTGATTTTGCATTATCACTTTTCATATTTAAATTTCTATAATATAAAGCGAGTAAACAAAATTCACGCTATGAAGTAGGATTAAAATGTTTTGATTTTCGTATAACCATAAGCATTTAACTGCAGTTGCTGAAGATGAAACACCAAACCAGGCACATGGAAAGGTGGAAGGTATTGTTACATTTTTAAACAATCGCAAAATGCTTGATATTAAAATCATTCACTGTCCGTTACTATCAATAAGTGCTTATAAGTTTCCGCACTGAGAGTTAACGGCTTATCTTTTTGTTGCTTGCTCACGATTTTGTACTTTTAGTAATGGGTGCATGGATTTAATCCATTATTTCAGACGCTGGGTCGAGTCGCATAATGACAATAATATTGTCTGTCGGTGCATTCTTTGCTTTCCTGATATGTTTGTTTTGTGGATTCATATACTTTAAATCGCATTATTGGAGGCCAAGGTAAAATAAATTTTATTTTGCACAGTCTTCCAGCAATGTATTTATTAATCATTATTATAATGTCATTATTGAGTGAACAATATATGTTCCGTTTTGATGCGTCCACGGTATTAGTTAAGAGATATATGTCAGTTGGTTGAGAACTTTCCACTTCGAAACTACATCGAATTGCAATTAAATACATCGGTTCTTAGGATACACATAACAATGATGGGTAAAAAAGTGAAAGTGTAATGCTTGGTCGTATTCTGACCGTGACGACATTTCTTTTTCAGTAATAAGAGATGCACAATGCGCTGGGCAGAATATTATCCTAGTCACGAGTTAGCCGTACCCTATGGAGAAAACAAATCTGAAGATATTGAATTTTACAGTATTGGTCAGCAGAGAGTAAATGCAGCTCTTGAAATCGGCCGTCGGACACTTAGGTTGATTATGTCGTCGCCCCTCAGGGCACCCACCCTTCCACCGCGTAACAAATAATTGTCGCTGGGTTTAAACAGAAATGACGAACTGATCGATGACATCAGCCTTCATTTTATATCATTACTAAGTAATGGGCTTATAATATACAATAATAATCAACTATAGACCAAGTTTTCTTTCTTTCTTTAATGACCTTTCATTATTTGAACATGAAGAGTTAGCATTTAGTATAAGCAGCCTATGTGCAACACAACCCTCACATATATTGTAAACATGAGAGTAGACAAATGATGAATAAGATATCTTTAAAAAACTATGAAAATAACGCAAGAGGAGCCACAATATGTAATGCGTGCGGTTAATGTTGTAGGTGTATTTATATGTATGTGTAGTTATATGAATGATTTTCAAGGAATGTTATATATTGATTTATGAGAATCATATAGACCAGGGACATTTTAGTTTAAAAAAGGTGTATTTATCATTTGTGTTTTGATCTTATCACAAGTACACATGTCACCTGAGCACGGTGATTCATCTGATCAGAGGCTGCTGTAAACCACGGTCACATTCCCATTATTTATGTTAATTTTTTTGTGTTATATTTACCTCAGTGAAATTGTTAGAAAAAATGTAAACAGATACATAGAAGCTTGATTTCTAAATATATGTGTATATATGATTATCATTTACATTTGGGAGGAAGTGGACGCATTACCTGGTTTTTATGAGCATCACCATCCATCAATTGCATACAAACATTTGCATCTTTACTTGATATTTGACAATTTATTCATATTAGGACTGGCGTAACTTTCATCGTTGCACAATCTTTCTCATGAAATAGGACTGAAAACATAGAGGTCACGACCATACCCCGACGGAAAAGTGTGGCCCTAAGACATAGTGTTTAACCTCGTGGACAACATCCCATACAATAATAAAACAGCACTTACTTCACAATGTAATTACATCCAAAGTGCAATTCCCCGAAAGAAGTAATCACAATGTAGTGATTTAATAGTACCAACAACAATGAAACAATGGGTGAACAATTGAGTGATTAATAGATGGTTATGTACAGGTGTATTATTTTGCTAATCAAGCGTACAATATTTTTTATCTTTATATCCTGATTTTTTAAGTAGTTTTTGCCAGTTACCTTGTTTGTTGAGAAAAAGTGAAGGGAAAATCCAAACGAATAGTGACAGAAGCACCCCATAGCCCCCGAAATAAGGACACTCGCTCATAATCCCCTCTTCTTCACTGACACCAAGTATTATGGAATATTATTTCATAATTTATTCATTACTTAATTTACAGCACTATATTTCTCATAATATGCTTTTGGGTTAGGAATTCAAAAAAGACTAACATGTTATGGCTATTGAGAGAAAGCAATTGACACAAGCAATATCTTAGTTTAACAAAGGTGTATCTATCTAGTGTGGCTTATATCCCTCAAAAGTAACAGGAATGATAGTCCCCAACATATAAGAAAGTGAGATGGAAATATCCCGGTCGTTCCATGATTTTTATCCAGTTCATTATAAACACTGGCATGTATGGTTTGGTACATGAGGGTACGCTATAACATAAAGAATGACCAGAGTTTCAATAATTTACTCATTTTTATGTATTTGAGATTTCCTGTGCGTTTGTTAACTAATTGCAGTTACTACAATGCTATCTGCACCGTATTTGTAAAAATATGAAACTCTATAAAAGTTACAAATGTTATTTCTCTGGTTTTTCTTCTTGCTTCCTTTCATAATCATGTCAATAGTCATTAACTATCATGTCTTCCTTTCATTGTCACGGGCACAACAAAATAAACACAGGTACGCGTGGCCATCGTTTTTTAGGGATTACGTAAGTACCTAAAATATACAAATGTGTCCATGTATTAGCATTAAATTTTCCAGTGAAGTGCAACACCGTTGAAAATTAACCGGAGGACAATCCCATTCATAATGAAGTTTGACTTCCTTTTCCGCAGTATTTCCGGTGTACTCGTAGGAGGTCCAGACAATTGTTATCTGTAGATTTTTGTTTTGGATTCAAACTCAGGTCAACAGTACCTTGGCGGTGACAGTTTAGGAGGTCTGGGCGGGGAACGTAATGTAATTTCTATCAAATTGTGTTCAGAGGTAGATCTTCAGAGGAGCAAATGACATTGTGTATATTACTTTAAGTCTGATTCGAGATTTGTCAGTTTGCAAATGTCATTTAAGTAAGCTAGGACAATTAAATGATTATTCTAACCGTGTGAGTGAAATGGCTGTGCAGCAAGGTTTCAAGTGTATCACACATTGACATTTATTTGGAAACAAAGTGCTGCTACTCTATTATGTCCCGGCAAAATCACCCTTGTAACCTTCTACGAATTACGTTTAGTAATATGTAGGATTGGCCTAGTCTGGGAAATACAAATATGGTTATTTACACGACTTTTATAAGACAGGCGGCCTTGAAATTATTGTGGTAATTAGTAAACCTTTGCCATCAATCTGAGCTTTGAAACAAAGCTTTCTTTCCTGGTGGAGAGGTTTGTTTTTACAATGTGGTTATAACCTCTACTAATAAAGTACATTTTGCTTACGCTTCTTTGTCCTGGTTATATATTATAGTCTATCTACAATACATTCTTTTATATCGCAAACGTATTAATAATCTTATTTATATTATGAACAAGATGGACCTTGAGTAAAAAAGAATTGAAAGAGCGCGTTGGTGATAATTCTGAAAGTGGTGAGTTTGCAAAGCATGCGCCGTCGATGTTTTTTCATTGAAAGTAAAAATGGACAGACGGGCATTGACTATGACGTTGTTCTCCTTGCTAATAACAGAGAGGATAACATTGAGTATGTTTTTGATGTGGAATCGTGGGTGACACATAGTACAAGCTGTGTACTTACACTCGCGGCTTAGTCATGATAAAATAAAGTTGAACATTTTCCGACTCAGGATCACTCACAGCAGGTCCAGATTTAAAATTATCCATCATTATAGGAAATGTTATTGTTAACCATTTATATAAATCGTTAAGGTATAGCCTTGTCAACATTCCTCGTAGTTTAGATAAACCAGGATAGTTGTCTAAATCCAGACTTGGTCAAGTAACTTATCGAAGAATCTTCTCCCAATTATTTTGGGAAGCCGATTAAAAGTAAAATATAAGGCCACTCATGATCGTCCATTTGCGATGTTTTAATATTAACGACGTTAATATTAATAATTAACGACGTTAATATTAATATAAGTATAAAGGTCCAATCTTGATAATTTATTAAGGTAAAGGCCTTCTACTGGCATTTTCATTTTCTGGTTACACATGGTGAAAAGAAATGTTTCCTGCTTTTGCATGTGAAAAGGCTATTTTAAATGGTAGGCTGAAGAAAAAAGTAAGGCTAATACAAAGCTGATCTCAGCAAAGATGGCATAGCACACTGGTTATTATGATGTAAGGATAACTTTAGACAACGATGATACAAAACCGTCAGTATGTAACATGAACTACACAATCTGGTTATCTGGGTAAAAAGGTAATCACAGAGTAAATATTTAACAAAGAGAAATTAGGATTATGCAAATAATCGAGAGCCTGTATTATCTTTTGTTTATTCTCAGGCGATATATACTGGTATATTTTCTAGCATTGTTATGAGGATTAACCTATAGCAGTAACGTTTAAATCATATTGTAAAATACATGATATGCAAAACATATGTAAGATTTCTGGCTAATGGTGTTCCATCATTGATGAGATGATGAGAATAATATAGGACATTATGCTCTGGGCATTTAATTCTGGATCAATTCTACATTCCAATGATGAGAAACAATACAATATTCACATCTTGTAACAACAATGCCACACTAAAATTAATGATTAGGTTCCACAATTAAGAAAAGTGTTCTTATTTGACCATTGAGTTTAGGATACCGCTCTAAAACATGACTGGTTTAACACCATGGCATTTGGTCAAGAAATTCACCTGAATAATTAATTAATGAACAATGCAACCATTAGACCGAAATGAACTTGTCCCGACTTCACGCTTCATATTAAAGAGGTGCCGGTAATTGTTCCAATTTTGTTACTACAGATTTATTTAGTTTCCTTCTCCTATTGGATTTGACTGACACATCCCTATTATACTGTCATTCTTTAAGTACCAAGTGTTTTTACTCATGAACAGCTATTATTTCGGTTTAAATGCTGGGAAACGTCCATTTACAACCAAAGGAATGTTTTATTTACTAATATCATGTACAAGATAAAAAATATTTTAACAGTGTAAGCCAGCATTCTCGTGATTGAAGGCTTAATTACAAATAAAAATAACATAATGCTATCCTTCATATGAGACAGATACATATCACTAGCCTGAAATGACAAAAGCTTTCGGTTTAGCTAATCTCTTTCTAAGATAGTAACACCACTAAAATTGACAAATTTATTGAAAGTTCCATTCCATTGAAATTCTAAGTATAAAAGTATACTTTATCGGAGCAATTTCAAGAATCTACAAAAAAAACACTGTACCCATTACCACTGTCATTTTCAAATCCTATAATTCCAGAAAGGTCACTTTATTCTCACCACTTGAATTATTCAAACTTTATTTTAGATAAATATTTTAAAATAGTCTCAATCTCTCAGCGGAAGAGAGTCCTGGATTGGACCTGTTGTTTCAATGAGTATGTTATGTACATATTCCATGTTTTCTGCACAGCGTCCTCTTTTAACATTTATACGTTACCGACGTTGATATCTTGGTGGGGGTAAGGTTGGCGGTGGCCTTGGCAGAGATCTCTTGAAGAATCTTAGGGTTCCGCTTCCGACATGACGCAAGGTGCTTCTACTTAATCGAGCGAAGGCACAAAAAGCGATTTCTTCCTTTTCCCTGCTGCCTCACAAAGACGATTCCCGACTCCGAGAAAGCCATCTGTTCCATCGCGCAGTTGAGGACCTGATGATGAAAACGGTAAAATGGTAAATGATTTACAGGCTGATTTCATCAGCGAAGTTATCTTTGCTTGTTCGCACTTTATTTTTAACATGTTTACACTTAAATAAGAACCAGATTAAACTCACTGAAAAGGAATGAGCACTGCCTTCCCGTCTTACAATTATACAAGCACGCGAAAAACATCAATATGGACACAGTCACGGGTGTTGGAGAAATTTCAACCATATACGGGACAAGCAAACGTATTCCTGTGAGCGAGGCTGTTATGTTATATATGCCAGCCGTTACTCACGTGACAAGTAGGAGAATGATCGTCCCGCTGGGTTACAACTCAGACGAAGTTATACTCTATTTTGGTATATAAACTGACACACACACAACAATCTGCATAATATGACTTCTGTACGTTGAGAAAAAATATATTATTATTCTTTAAAGACCGGACAGCGTATCATTAACTAAAATATCTTCCACTGACATATCCATCTGAGGAAATCTAGGAGTTTCTCCCTGTGGTATCAGTTCTTAATCAATTCTTTTACACAAAGATATAGCAATCTTTAATAATATTCAGAGGCAGGGATGGTGATAATAGTTGGCAATAATTGCTACCTCTCATAATTTTCTTGTTTTTCCCGACAAAGCATCACCATGAAGACAGATCCACTGACTACAGCGCAAGCGAAGGCTGCTCCTCCCAACACCCAGACCAAGCACAGAGTACGACGCTCCCCTTTATCTATTTTGAAGGAAACTAAAAGTAACCATCAAAGTTATGAGTGAAGTAATGCAAATAAAGATTATCATCTTTGTCGACTCATGTACGAATAATAATAATATATCCTCTCTAGATCTTGTTTAACTATTATAGCTAAACTCCCATTTGCTTCATTCAGGTTTGTGATTAAACCTCTGAGAAGATGAACATTGCATTCAAAAGGCAAAGAGGAAAGAAATGAATGAAACTTACAATATCTGTATAACTAAAAAAGTCATGTTTTTAAAGTGAAAAAATTAACGAAAGAATAAATAAACCTGAACATATCAACCTCACTCAGTTTTTCAAGCGTTCATGCATTATATCATTTGGTTCCGTTTGAGTTCTATCATTAGCGTCCACGATTATGATTCAGAATAATGTTACCTGAAGTTATTTCAGCAGATGGCGGTGCGATAGCATCATTCCCTAATTCTTAGTTAGCTTTAAAAAAAATAAGAAAACACTCTGTGGGTCACCAGTGATTAATCGTAACAAAAAACAATAACATACATCAGTGCTGTTTCGCTAGACCGGCTATATCTCCTTAGTATACTACAAAAAAGTAATTGAACGAATGATATTAAGCCAGAACTACATGATTTAATGTAACATACAGCAAATCGACATTTGTCAATTAAGAATGCAGGCATTATTTATTTTAATGGCTACTATTACGAAAGGGCATTTCATTTACATCACAAAAGTACGACATTCCTGCGAACATCTCATTGTTTATTAATTAAGATTTTGTTTGAAAGTTGATATTGAGAATTAATGTACTGTAAATGATAGATAACAAAATTCTCATTCCTAAAATGTTAAGACGTCTGGACAACTTAGATCTTTGTCTGGCCGCATTCATAACAAGCATTTGGTATTGAGACAGCTGGAATAAAAGTATTTCTGCATCCGATGTCTTAAATTCCCTTACAAGACCTATCCAAATGTCTCCTTTCGGCCCTTTTCTCCGAGATAGATGTTGGGAGTCAATGGTAGCAAGTGCAGCATTGTCAATTTTACATAACCTATTAACCTGATACCACGTCACTTTCGCGGAGTTAGTGACAAGACAAAACCTGGCATTGTTTTTAACCTTTACACACTGTCCTTTATGGCATGTTGCACAACCTGAAATACAATTATCTGCACATTTCATCATGCGCTTATAAGACTTAGGTCGTGTCTGCTGATGCATGTATGGCTACTTTGTGAAGTGTTTTAGTGTCGAGTGGCACACTACATTGAGCTGAACAGAAGAGCTAATAACTGCCAAAGTTGAAGGTAATCATGACGCCAGCTGAGCGTGGGACGAATGAGTCCAGAACAATATGAACGCTTCCCTGATGTCAAACAAAAGTCAAAACCATTCCGGTGATGTAACCTGGAGGGGAAGAACTTTATATTGTTGTACAATCAAATACACAAACAGAGAGATTATTGGAAGCGAAAAGACCGAATGGGATGTGGAGGTGAATAATATGATATAAATATGTCTGATATGTCCTCAATATATAACCTAACTGGGCAGATGTAAACAAAACAAATTACTGCAACCTCCAAGGAATGAACGGTTACAAAAAGAGATTGCGGCAGAGTAGAGAATTGACAGCTGAAGCAAAACTGAATGTCTCAGCCAGGTCGTAACCTGTTGATGATGCTATTAACCATGTACACTGATAAAACTGGTTATTATTTCTTACATTACCTTCCCTCTTGCGTACGTATCCGGCAAGGCTTTCATCACATCTATAACCATATATGTATGCAGTGTCACGTAGACTGCGTACATATGCACAACCATTCGTATCCCGATGTCTAAGGATACCTGTATCTGAGAAAACAGACAAGTCGTTTAATATACCAAAGCACGGTTTTGATTTGACAATCCCTTTTTAAAAAATAGTACAATGCTGTAAATTACTAGGACAGTATTTAAGAGAAATATATAGTGAAAGAAACTATCCTGGCCTTAAGACGCAGAAGGCGGTGTTGTGACGTCACGTCTGTAAAGAGTGACATCCCGAAAAGTTTGCATTGTTTCTTCGCCTCTATATGTCCGCACAAACTATGCGGAACTGAAAAAGTAGAGTTCTGTGTCCGTTCAAAAAAATAACTCAAGGTGACTTTCCATGAACTAATAATCACATGCTGCACACGATCCTTTAGGTGTAGAAAAATTAAGAATCAATTTTATATGATAAATATATTAATTGTTTTATTTTGTGAAGCAGATGAAATATTTGTTACAGCTTATATTTTGTATACCTTGAAACACTCGTGAATTCATATCCAGAATGTTTCTTAATTAATATTTACAAATCTTACATACAACGGTTAAGGAACAGTTTTTTTCCTGAGTCAAATGGTAAACAAATAACATGTCTCCCTGTTTAGAAACCTAAAATCATGTCTTGATAATATGTCATATGCAGATGTAACCGTGAAAAACTAGAAAAATGTCTTATCATGTGATTCTTCATCCTCATTATAAAGACTCTAAAACGGGCATTTCATTAACCATGTTCTAATAAATATACAAATCGGGAAATAAATGTATTTATTATCTAGTTATTACTATCATAAAGGAATCAATTTAATAAATAAAATGGCATAACGTGCATAGTTATGACATTTTCGGTCTTCAAAACATACAATTAGTCGTAATGACAAACAGGATATAAACATGACACACGGTCCGTCGTCATGAAACACAGTCTGTTACCATGACACACAGTCCGTCGTCATGATACACAGTCCGTCGTCGTGACACACAGTCCGTCGTCATGACACAGTCCGTCGCCATAACGTATTTTCCGTCTACATGATATGCACTTATGCAGTCCGTCGACAAGACATTGTCCGTTCCATGACATACAGTCCGCCGTCCTGACGTCATAATGTCAGTCCATAACACATATTCTTTCTAATGCGTTTAAAGACAGAATTCAGGGCGTCTCCAATGATCTGACAGCCATAGAAGCGTTTGTTCCTTTCTGATCATGGATAACAGTTAACGTACCACTAAAGTATTCTGAGGTCGCTGTGCACAGACCTAGAAACAGTAAGCACATGACACTGGCAGTGTTAAAATTCATCTTCTAAAGTTTAGGACAGACCAGCCGCTGTCAGCCTCCCAGCAGATTTGAGAGGCAATGTGTTAAAACCGATATAAATACACCATTTGTTCAAACCTCTTAGTCAAAATCATTTGAATTATGTTGTTAGAAATAATATATAACCATGTTATTCATATTGAATCAACAGCTTATAAACTAATGGACAAAATCCGACATTGTTGTTGGAATTTGCATTGACCAGTGGACATTTAAGCTCCACATGGACTTGTTTACGTTTGGTTTATTTCTTAATGTTTCGTTGGAAATATATAGTTAGTTGCAAAGCCGTGAAAGATATTATATTATGCTATCTTTATGACAAGCATAAACTAAAAAATATGATTGAAAAGATGTTGATTATGAATAAAAACATACACACATTTATATATGATTGGAATGACTACCCTCTCCCTCTCCCTCCTCCTCCCCCATCATCCCCCACTCCACCCCACCCCCACCCCTAATATAGCATCTAAGGATGGTGATAGGACGCAAAATGGATTATTTACATTATTGGAATGCTATCCGTATCAAATGGATTTATAACATATATGCCATATATATATATATATATATATATATATATATATATATATATATATATATAGGTGTATCAATGATATTATTAGCTATATCAACTGTGAATCACTGACACTGATAAATACTGTCAGTATAAGCATATTTCTTTACGGAAGCTGCATCTATATCATCCAATGAGTACATGACAAATCAATATTACTTAAATTAATAAGGTTGTAAGATTGATTTTAATATAGATGCCTACAATATTAGTTAAAATAATAAGATTGTTGAGCATTGGAAAATCGTACCTCCCCCTCCTTCACAGAGGGAGTAGGGTTGGGTATCCGGCTCGCGGCACACCCTCGGCCGATTGATCGGACCGATTTTGGCATTCGACAGGCGACTTGGTTAGGGACTACTAGTGGAAATTGCGGGCTGCACCACGGAGCGCCGCACTTTGGACCAAGCGACCCTTCGACGTGATGTCATAATGTAGATGACGTCGACCTTCGTGCGGTTTCGCGGAATTTCCGAGTGAAGCCATGCGTAATACACTGAACCACGCCCACACAGGGCATCATGGTCATAATATTACTAAATATCCAATCAGATTGTAAATACACTGTTTCAGGCATTATGGACTCTATACATTGTCGTTCCATCATATATAACATCTCTCTACACGTTCCCACTTAATTACCACCTGACGAAGAAGCCCGTGTGCTTCGAAAGCTCGTGTGTTAATAAACAAGTTAGCTATCTAAAAGGCGTCACTCTTTATCTTTACCTTTGCTTCTACTACAGACTAACATGGCTATACCACTTAATTATATATATATATATATATATATATATATATATATATATATATATATCTTTTATTTGCAGTCTGTATTATGTTGGTACCGTTCTCTAGTCTGAAGTGGGAAGGAAGGCATTCGTAATACAGGACTGCATTGACTCGTAATCGAACATCTCATTCCTATCGTTTAGTAGATATATTCTTCTCCAATTTTGTAATACCTATCCTTACACACACTTTATCCATATTTCTTTCCATGGCTCACTGTAACGGCTTGACGTAATCCAAGCAGCTGTAGGTGCGTGTGAAGTGTCATCCATCCCTGAAAACTGTCTGTTCTCAACACATGCATATGGGGAGAAACTCCAAAAGCTCTGGCGGTATTTTTGTAAAACCTTTGATATATAAAAACTAGCATGTATCTTGAGGGAATTGCACTTAACGTTTGCTAATATGAAATCATGTTGGTTTATCGTATATATTTACATATGCCACTTCTGTAATCAATAATCATGTTAATGTGTTTCTTGTACAAAATCACAACATATAATATGACATTATGCAGGTAAGCAATAAATGTGAAACTATTGGATAAAAAAAAATGCCTTTAATGATAAACTTTCACTTAATGGACCATGGCCTAGAATCTGATAAATCAGACAACCTAATATTTAAGATTAGCGGTATGCGCTCTTTCTTCATATTTTTCGTATATTTTTAATCATATTATCTTAAATTAAAGAAAACATACAAATAAGATGATACAAAAATCGTGCAGATATAATACGATTTGTAAATAGTTGCAGCAAATAACACAGTGAAGACGGTATCAATGTTAATATTTGAATAACGTGTCTATGATTGTTTTGTGTTATTTTGCATAATGTGGTTTCAAGAGCAGAAGTAGCAGAAGTAGCAAAATCATGTTTAGAGAGTGAGAAAGTGAACGAAAGAATAAGTAAACCTGAACATATAAACCACCTTCTGTTGTTCAGGTATTGATGCATGCTATCGGTCTGTTCGGTTTGATTTTTATTATTATCGTCCTAGATTATCAAGATTAAAATTACCTGGAGGCATCAGTGCAGACGTTGGTGGTATACCATCATTATAAATTCTTGGATAACTGTCAGAAAAAAAGAGAAATAATTAAAACATTGGTTCTTCCTAGTTTCACCAGTGGTTAATCATAACAACAAAAAGCAACATATAACAGGGCATCTTCATTTGGCCTGTCAAATCTCGAAATTAAATAACCGAATGGGATTTATCGAAGGAATGATATTTTGTCAGAATTGCATGATGTAATGTAACATACAACAAATGACCGATGAGGACTCGTTACATTGCTTGATTTCCCACCAAACTCCTGACTTACTCTTGCTGATGAATGCCCAATCCCCTGTCAGAGACAGGTATTTTTTAGGTATCCAGTGGCTTTTCTTCGGAACATCTGT
Organism: Sipunculus nudus; assembly: GCA_026874595.1. NCBI lineage: Eukaryota > Metazoa > Annelida > Sipuncula > Golfingiida > Sipunculidae > Sipunculus > Sipunculus nudus. Next base: position 4,294,745 of record CM049317.1, read on the forward strand.
TACATGTAATATCAGATGGTTTTCCATCATTTTGTACCACTTCACCTTGAAACGTCAATCTTGAAAAATGGTTTTTAAAGCCATCCGTTACGGAACCCACATTTGTGTCATGACACAACAATACCAAGTTCATGCGAACATATCATCATTATAACAGTTTAAATATTGAATGAAAGTTATTGTTGAACATTAATGAACAAATAAGTGAAAGAATTTACTGCAAAAAGAAAAACGAAACAAAACGAATAAAGGGATACAGTACTACACATTTTAGGGTTTGAGATAGCTAAAATATTTGTTTGCACACATCCATGCATTATATTATATAACAAGAATATGGCATTTTGATGTGTGAACTGGAATGAAAAGGCACATTTTACCTGTCATCGATTTTCACCAAGTCCAATAAATCTTTGCAAGACCTATCCAGATATCACTTGGCGGCCCTTTGCTCCAAGTTAGATGCTGGGAGGCCGTAGTAGCCAGTGCAGCATTGTCAATCTCACAAAACCTAACAGCTTCATTCCACGCGACTTTGGCGTAGTAACCGACAAGACAAAACGTGGCATTGTTTTCAAGCTTGACACAGTCTCCTCTATGGCACATCCCGCAACATGAAATATGAATATATGCACATTTTATCCTGAGTTAATTAAAGAATTGGGTCTTCCTTGTTGATGCATTTATGGCTACTTTTGTGAATATTTAAGTGTCTAGTGATAATAAATTGCGCTGAATCAGAGGGGCCTTAACTTCCAGATTCGAAGGTAATAATGACACTAGTTAAACGTGCGAATAATAGAATAATAAGTCCAGATATATATGGAAGGAGCTCTCTTCATAAAGGACGATCATAACGAAACTGAAATTTGGATAATCATTTAGTCGGATATGGAAGAGTAAGTAGGCGTTGATGTCATCTGGTGGAGATGTGAACTAAATCGAGTTTGGCGGTTAATTATATGAAAATAAGGGATATATCCTACATATGTGGGTTACTTCGGTAGATGAAGACAACACAAACTGATGTAATCTCATAGGAAAGAACGATTATTAAAAAAGAGAAAGAGGTAGAACAAAGAATTGAAGACAAAACAAACTTTATAACCTCAGCGTGGTCGTCAACATTTGTCCACCATGTACACTGATAAAACCGGATATTATTTTCTACATTACCTTCCGTCTGGCAGAAGTAACCGTCAAGGTTTTCATCACATGTGTATTCATATATATTGGAAATGCCAGGTTGACTGCGGACATAAGCACATCCATCGGTAAACCATTGTCTAAGGATAGTTGTGTCTGCTAAAACAATTCGTTTGTTTTAATATACCAGAGTACTCTTAGGGTTTGTCAATCAGCTGTAAATTTTTATGATAACATTTTTTAGGAAGACACTACAGCAGTATGAACATATTACATTAATATGCCTGTTTCCTTCAGCCATGCGGAAAACCAATTGTTTACGTTAAAGAAGCTTCTGAATTATGTTTTTTGTAAATATAATTATGATTCATAATATAGTGTCAGTTACTAATCTAAATACTATATATACAGACGAATTTATTTTTAAATATCAACAGCCCTCACATTTAAAAACTTCTTGTATCTATGACTCTTTGTTTGTTATTGGGCGTGATAGGTTGTATATAGTTGAGTCCATCTCGCTAATGCATTATCTTTAAATTAATTTATTATGCTATTATTATTGATTTATTTTACCTTTTAGCTAAAAGAAGCCAGACTAATCGGTACAGTCCCGCTGACGTCTGTCCACGTCCAGTTTCCAAGTTTTATCCTCCTTAGGTTCAACAAGGTAGAATTAACACCGGTATGTCGCATGAATTTACGAAGCAGGGGGCGGTGTTCTGACGTCACATCCGTGTAGAGTGACATCCCTAAAATTTTGCATTGTTCCACCGGCTCTCTGTGTTCCCACAAACCATGGAGAACTAAACAGAGAGCACTGTGCCAGTTTAGTGGAAAAAAACTTTTCAAGAGCTAACAGAATCATGATGCACGCATTCTTTTAGGTGAAGCGAAATTTAGAATCAATCGCATGTGTTAAATATTTTAGTTGTTTTAATATATGAAAAACATGAAATATTGTAATTGTTTCATAGGTCTTGATAATATGGCATGTGCAACCAGGAAAGTGAAAAGCTAGAAAATCTAATTCTTCATCCTCACTATAAATAATCTGTCATAGACTGGTAATGAACCATTATGTAATTAACAGACAAATCATGAAATACATGTATTTATTATCTAGTCATCACACTCATTAAAAAATCAATTTCATTAATAACATGGCATAATGTCCGTAAATCTGATGCTATAGAAGGAATTCGGTCCACGTTTGTTCTCAATGTTACCTTAAACCATGTTGCGTATGACATTGTGCTATACCTCATTTTAAAGGTTATTTTTCCCACATTGACCTTTCTGATATGAGATTAAATCATATTTAATATACACATCATTTTGATTTATTTTTGCGTGGTTATTACATTGCTTGGAGTTTACCAACGAAAACAGCCGAACTGTCTGCGGCAAAGTCCGGATTGTCTGTACCTCCAGTGCAGGATTACGGAATATTGTGCATATGAACACCCCTTCTGCCAGTGACGGATTTAAGAAGGTTTAGCCTGACCGTTGACCCAGTCACTGACCCACGTGTATGGTCAGTAAGTGTAAGAAACATGTGACTCTCGAGCCGTTGGCACTTTCTTAAGTCAGCAAGCAATGATGGTTTATCCCCAAATTCATCCAGGTAATCCTTTTGCATAATGCTGAAATGAGCACAATAAGTGTCGCTGCACTATCACTTTGCATTGACATCTTCAACAATTCTGGAAACAGTTGTATCACGTAAACTATCTAATTGTTTATATTCACAATATCGCGTCACGGATATTACACCGAAAAAATAGATCCTCAGGTTTATCAATATATAAAATATATTTCATGGACAAATACCTTCTGTTGGTTATATTTGACAAGGGTGTTGTCGATACATACTTTGTATTTGCTGCATTTACGTTTATGCAATCTACACTCTTTAGGTTTTCGGCGTAAAAGCGTACTGTGTGAATGAATGTGGGCAGGAGGTATCCGTGACATTTATAGATAGACCGTTTGAATGTGAAGAATGTGACATATATTTAACAAGATTAGTTCCATCAAGATTTCAATAATTGAACCCTGTTCCCTTACTTTTAATTGTTTTCCACTTTAAATACATCATTTATACTTTCCACTGAACACATTATTTATTTTTTGAGTGGTTTATTTCCCACCTTAAGTACAATATTTAGTAACTAGATAACCTTAAAAGAGGTCCCAAGGTCCGGAAAAACGAGTCCTATGCAAGTTGGTCTAAAAGCCCTACAAAAGGTTGTGGCAAAGGTGGAGGGGCCCCCCTCGGTGCCGCTTCTGGGACGAACGAGGTCTGCACATTGCCGTTTCCTTCTTCAGAAACAGCTTACTTGCCTTAAATAATAAGTTCAATTCATCTTTCATATCTTCCTTATATCAATCTATCCTTTACATGTATAACAAGACTAATATATATAACAAGTCAGAGATCTCTTGAAATCAGAATTCCCCCGCGTCCTATTCCGATTCGCAAATATAAACATCATTATTAACCAGGTCTTCTAGGTAAACATACCCGTGTATGAATTTCTTGCCAAGAGCACAGTGCCACAAAATAAATGTAAAATATTTTATTATATATATTTTATTCTGAGAGATTCTCAGTGAAAATCTATACCTTGTTTTAACTTTTAGAATAAAAGAAATGAGCCAACATTCTTCATCTCATTTAATACATACCTTTAATCCGATAAAAAGCCCGGTTACCAGGTTCATTTGCTAGTACGACATATTTTTGGTCTTTATACCATACAGTTGACCATCATAAGAACCAGGCCGTCTAGATGACATTCAGTCCGTCGTCTTGACACAGTCCGCCGTCTTGGCGTTGCGTCCGTCGACATCACATACATTCTGTAACCATGCCTTAAACACAGTATTCAGGGCAAGATCTAAGATGATCTGACAGCCAATGGTGCGTTCGTTCCTTTCTAGTTAACATACCTGTGTAATTTTGTGAGTTAGCTGTGCACAGACCTAGAAACATGAAGCACATGACATTGGTAACATTAAGTGTCTTCATCTTCTCAAATCTAGGTCAGACCAGCAGCTTTCAGGTGCAAGGTGACTGCGAGGCTCGAGAATGTGTTAACAACAGTATAAATATATCATCTGTAGAACCTCTGATTCACCATCATTTAAATTATGTAATTATAGTCTGTTTCACAAACCCTGCCCACCTGATTTTTTGCGATTATCTCTACATAAGACAAACTTGCCCAACAAAATTTGCACCAATGGCATAAAAAGGCCAAAGCGTAATTTTGGTACCTTACCTATCACGATATAAATATTATTTACTTTACGGCATGGTTGACATGTCTCATATATATCTGTGGTTCATGGCGTCCCTAATAAGTGGCCATTCTTTATCCTCCTTGGATATGGATATAAAGTAATGTGACGTAACAGTGAAGCGCGTGCACGAAGAGAATACAAGTCTAACTGTAAACTGAGGTCGGCAGCTCTTGATTATTGAATGTTGGGGCCTCTTTAGTACGTCACATCTATTATGACGTCATCACTATCCCCTGCTATGCCCATTTCACAGATTAGTGGCAAGATGTCGCTACAGGATAGACTAGTTACTCATAAAATGGTTTTAAATTGTTTACAGGAAAATGACATAAAGTAGGCTATCATTTCCATAATAGTTAATTACGCTTTTTCCTCTTTCTGTCCCTAAGGTCAAAAAGATTTGACGTACTTTGATTCGCAAAAATATTATAGCGTAAAAACAGGTGGACAGGGGTGCTGGAATGGACTATAGCTAAATCTGTTACAAATAGTATATAACCACATTATTTAAAACCGATCAACAGTTTATTCACTCTTTGGCGGAAGTTAACCTGTGGTTTTATCCTGTATTAAATACATGGTACATAAATATTATAAAACATTTTAAATTCCCAAAATTTACTCGATCGAAAATTCTGCACTTTAATCTGGGTATGATCTGTGGGAGCACCCATTTTAACTCCAATGGGCCACACTGTATTTTTATATTGTCAATGTTTATTTATATCGAGTGTTGAAAATTTGCATTAATCAATGGGTACAATTAGGCTTCACATGGCCTCATTCATGTTTAATATATCATGAATAAGAGAAATGATTTGCATTAAATCAAATATAACTTGTTAACAATAACTTGTGTAACAGAATTACATACACTGTTTTACCCTTGTAAAACAGAACATCAAAATATTAAGTAAAAAAGCATTAAGGCTATACAATTTCACACAATATATCTACAATAATAATAATAAAAAGAAGAAGAAGAAGAAGAAGAAGAAGAAATTACTGATAACACAGACACGTACGTGGATATATGAGAGCAAACTGTGCACATACCACCAAACACTACTTGATCAACAAATCAATGGTAATGCAAAGTCTGATCCTCCTGTGCATGAACATGATAGTTATACCCAAGTAGGTCTCTTCAAAAAGTCGATAAACAGACTTGTATCTTAATGTAATAGAGACAGACATCCTAAAACCTCGATCACCGATTATATAAAACCACTGTACAATTAATGAGGAGGACACGACTGTTGAGTTTACTTGTATTAATATTAAACAATAACATAGGCTGATTTTTTTGTGCGTCTTGACTGTCTAATGTAATCGTCACAGAGCAGCTGCGATAAAAACCATAGGTCACTGTGTTATAAATTTCACATTCGTATTTCACTGTCAATTTCAGTGGACCTGCTTGTTTTGATACATGCATTTACTAATGAAAATTCTTTGTCTCACTGAAACGTTCCATGCCTGTAGCCACTAAACATTAACGCGTGGCTATAAGAAATAACGGAAGCTGATAATTGCATAGACCACTTTATAGTGTGTAATTTATAGTATGTTTTCCAATATTCTACAAAATGGACAATTGGGCAAGAATAACTTCATGAACAGTCATGGCGTCAGCGACATCTGCCGGTAATCCAGAATTAGTTTAATGACCGTTTTACGGTTAGATGCACTATTCTCCATGTTTCAGAATATTATAAATCCGATTGTATTTAATGAACTGTCATTACATAAGTCGCTTGTTCTGATAAAACCTGGATTTCCTGTGTCCTTGTAGTGTATCATGGATAAACTTATCCAAGTTCACATTAATTCGGTTATTACATTCGGATTAAAGAGTTTAAGGTCAGAGATTGGACTGAATAATTTGAAAGGCTTGAACAACATATTGCGGTCAATGAAATCTACAACATGGACATGAAAGGAAATATTATTCTAACTGTTTTAGGTGGACAAAAAGTATACGGAGAAATATCAGTGTTATCCCAAAAGTTAAAAGATTCGAATTAAGTTTAGCCTAATGGAACCTCAAGGAAACCTTGTTGGCGATGTGGTAAAGAAAACAAAATGTTTAAATGCCATTGTGCAGAGCAAATAGTATATTTCCTGTCGGAATATACAATATAATGGTGGACGAAAATATATATTAGTAAAATATATGATGCAGTTAGTAGGTCATTCCATTTAGGTCCTGATTGGCTTATTGTTATCAAGACTATTGTTGGCAAGAACATGGATGAACTGCTATCGAAACGTACAAAGTTTGATGGATAAGTTAGCAAAGTAAACGGCGTGAACTCTTTACACTTAAATGAAGAAGGTTTACCTGTGCAAAACAATCCGATAATTAAGCTGAAATACAAAGCTTTGAACGAGTACTATACACTGATAATGATGAGAACCAAAGTGGAACTGAATTGATCCAACCCAAATAGTTCCTTGCAAGACCTATCCAATAGTCTTGCCCTTTCTTAACCGTAGCGAGATGTTGAGATGCTAGTATAGCTATCACGGCATTGTCAATGTAACAGAAACTAACAGCTTGATGACACGTGATATTCATGGAGTAAATATCCAGACGAAATAGGCATTGTTTCTAGGCTTGACACACTCTGTTTTTTGCCATCGGGAACACCGTGAAATAACAAACCAGTGTATTTCAGATATTACAGTAAATCACGGGGCCAAGAAAGTAATGGGACGAACGTGACAATTGAAATGATAATTACCGAACAATTTGGAACATGGAACCGGCGAAACTTTCAGATTTCACTTACATATTAGTATTGGTATATGCTCGAACTGGTTCGCTACATTTTAGCTTACTTTTTTTCGCCTCTCGGATTTGAATATAACAGCCAGATTATACTTGAATTCTCTGTTTACCTAGTGTTTTTATCCATTAAAAAAAGATTATTTCCCAGGTATAAATACTAAGAAACATCCATTTAAAAGCATATTAGTGTTTTATTTATTAATAACATGTTCACGATCAACAATATTTTGACAATGTAATTGTGACCGAAAGCTTAATTACTAAACAAATGTAACATGATGTCACCTTTATTTGAGACATATACATATCACTAGCCTGAACGGTCAAAAGCCGTCCAGGTCTGTCGGCTAAGCTGATCTCATTCTAAGATAGTTAAAGTACCAAATCGACAGATTTAGTGAGTAATGGTGTCCTGGCTTTAATATGCTAAGTATAATGTTATTCCTTATCGGACCAATTCCAGGAACTCTACAAAAAATACTCGTTTCCATTGTCATTTTCAAATGATATAATTCCAGAAAGGTCACTTTAGTCTCATCACTTCAATACTTTAAGCTTTACATTAGATAAATATTTTAAAATAGTTTCAATCTCTCAAAGGAAGAGCAATAGATCTATCAGCGGGATATGTCTTATTTTTCCAAAGAGGATGTCATGTACATATCCCCTGTTTTCTGCACAGCGTCCTCTTTTAACATTTCTACGTTACCGACGCTGGTACCTTGGTGGCGGCAAAGTTGGCGGCGGCCGTGGCAGAGATCGTTTTAGGAATTCCAGGGTTCCGCATGAGGTAAGGTGCTCCTACTTAACCGGGCGAAGGCATAAAAAGCGATTTCGTCCTTATCCCTGCCATACAAAGACGATTCCGGACTCCTTGAAAGCCACCTGCTGCATCGTTCAGTTGACGGCCTGACGATGAAAAATTAAAATAGTCACTACTTTATAGGCCTGATTCATAAACGATGTTAGCTTCAGCTGACTAACTGGTCTAAATTTATTTTTTACATTTTTACACTGAATCAAACATAATGTGATACCGGTTATTGCCAGTATTTGTCGCTGAAGATGGAACACTGGTGTGTCACAAACCTTGGTCAATGATTTACCTGCATGAGCTGACCGAAAGGGACCGAACTCTGCCTTGCTGTCATACAAATTGTACGGGCTAAACATAAAGATGGACCTATTCGCATATGTATGAGAAAAGGAGACCATATATGGGACAAGCAAGAGTGTCAGCGGGCTGTTATTTTAGATATGTCAACCGTTAGTCACTTGGCAAGGTTGGAAAGGGTCGGTTTAGTCCCCAGTCTCTGATGAAAAATATTACTTTATTCTCTAGGGACCGAGAGTGCATATCACTTAATTCAATATCTTCCATGTTTCTTATTGACGTTACCATCTGAGGAACGCTAAGTGCCCTGTGCCGTAAAGAGTTTTCTCCTGAACGAATCAGACCTCAAACATTTATTTTACACAAACGGATAGCAAAAATAAATGATATTCAGAGGCAAGAGAGTTGATGATAGTTGACGATAATTGCTACCTCTCATGACTTCGTTCAAATCATCACCAGGAAGACTGACCCACTGACAATAGCAAAAGCTAATGCTGCTCCTCCCAACAGCCAAACCAAGTACAGACTACCAGACTTCTTGGTTTCTATTTTGCCTAAAACAAAAAGTATCCATCTTACTTATGATTGAATTAGTGCACAGGAAGCATCATCTTCGTCGACACCTCTACAATTAATAACTATATGTCTCCTCTAGATCGTGTTGTCACTTTATTCTAAAATATGTGCTAATTATATTATTTATATCGCTGAGTAGACAAGCATTGCATTCTAACATGCAAAATATGCAAGGAAATGAAAACATTCATGCAGGTTTGTTATTAGATCTCTTTGTAGATGAGCATTGCATGCTAACATGCAAACTGTCTGTTCAAGGAAATAGAAACATATAATAAAAGTAGTATGCCTGTATGAGTAGCAATGGTGGGTTTAAAAAATGAAAATGTTAATGAAAAAATAAGTACACCTGAACATATAAACCTCCCTTTGTCGTTAAGGCGTAGATGCATGCAGTTATCCAGTTAAAATGTACCTTGAGGCATCCCTGCAGACGTTGGTGTAGTACCGTAATTCTCTGATTCTTGTAAAACTGTCAGAAGAAAAGGAGAAAAGAATGTGTGTTTCACCATTGAGTTATCGTAACATACAAACATATAACAGGACAGCTTTATTAGGCCCGTCAAAGTTTGATCTTATTCAACTGGATCTGTTTTATCGGGGGAATAATGTTTGTCAGAATTGCATGATGTTGTTTAACATACAGCAAATGACCGGTGCGGACTCGTTACAGTGTCTACTTTCACACTTTGGTTTGCTGGTGATCGCACATTCCTGTCCAAGACCCGGGTTTTGTTGAGGTTTCCAGCGGGTTTCCATCGTAGGACCAGTAACATGTAACATCAGATGGTGTACTATCATTTTGTACCACTTTACTTTGAAAATGCATGTATTGGAAATACTTAAAACTTGAAAAATGGTTATTTAAGAATTCATACACTGTTTATTTTAATGCCCTCCATTACACAACCACATTTATGTCTCGACACAAGAATACCCCGTTCATGGGAATATAGCAGTATTTAGAAGTTTAGGTATTGCTCGAAAGTTTTTTAGGGAACATAATTGCACAAATAAGTGACAGAATATACTGCAACAAAAAGAAACACATAATATAACAGTGATACGTGTCCCACAATTTTAAGACGTTGAGACAGCTAAAATATATTATGTGCACGCATCCATGCAGTTATATTGAATAACAAGGGTATGGCATTTTGATGAGGGAAGCCTCTCTATTGTACCTCTCATTGAATTGCCTCAAATCCAATAATTCCTTGCAAGGCATATCCAGATGTCCCCTTTCGGCCTTTTGCTCCAAGCTAGATACTGGGAGGCCATTGTAGCCAGTACAGCATTGTCTAGTTCACAAGACCTAACAGCCTCATACCACGTGAATTTGGCGTAGTTAATGACAAGACAAAACGTGGCATTGTCTTCAAGCTTCACACACTCTCCTGTATGGCATATCCCGCAACCTGTAATATGATTATATGCACATTTCATCATAAACTTATTAAAGCATTGGATCTTCCAAGTAGGTGCATTAATAGATACTTTTTGAAAATGTTTTGGTGTCTAGTGGTAAAAAAATTGCGTTGAATCGAAGGGTCCTTAATTTTCCAATTTAAAGGTACTCACGTCACATCTGTGTAGAGTGACATCCCTAAAGCTTTGCATTGTTCCACCGCCTTCCTGTGTCTCTACAGACCACTGAGAACTGAAACAGAAAGTACTGTGCCAGTTTAATAAAAAAAAACAGGTTTACTTTTGAAGAGCTAACAGTATCATGTTGCACGCAATATTTTAGGTGTGATATAGAATCAATGGTATATGTTAAATATTTTAATTACTTTAATATAGGAAACAGATGAAATATTGTAATAGGTTCTGATATTATAAGTCTTGATAATATGATATATGCAACCAGGAAAGTGAAAAGCTAGAAAATCTATTTCTTCATCCTCACTATAAAGAATCTGTCATAGACAGGTGATGAACCATTATGTAATTAACAGACAAATCAGGAAATACGTGTATTTATTATCTAATCATTAAACTTATAAAGAAATCAATTTCATAAGTAACAAGGCATAACGTCCAGCGACTGAGATAGCTTCAGTCTTCATAAAATACAGTTTGCCGTCATGACAACCAAGCCGTCTATATGACACTCAGTCTGTCGTCATGACATACAGTCTGCCGTCTTGACGTAGTGTCCGTCGACATCACATGCTTTCTGTACCCATACCTTAAAGACAGTAGTCCATGCAAGGTCTCAGAAGATCTGACAGCGCTGGTGCGTTAGGTAATTTATAATCGCAGATAACAGTTAAAATACCTGTGTCGTTTTCCGAATTAGCTGTACACAGACCTAGGAAGTACATTACGTTGGTAACATTAAGTGTCTTCATCTTCTCAAGTCTAGGTCAGACCAGCAGCTCTCAGGCGATAGGGTAACACTGGAATGTGTTAAACCATGTAAAAATAATTCATCTGTCGAATAATTGATTCAGCATCATTTGAATAATGTCATTAATTAATATATAACAACGTTATTTTAATCGGATCAACAGTTTATTTCCTACTGCACCGAAGTAAAGATATTCTTTGCATCCTGTATCAAATACATGGTACATAAATATTACAAAATACGTAAAATTTCTAAAATTTACGTAATCGAAAAATCTGTTCTCTAATCTGCCTATAATCTGTGAAATCACCCATTTTAACTCATACGACTCCCACAGTATTTTTTGTCAGTCTTATTTCATATGTTGTTTTGAAAATTTGTATCAATCACTGGACACAATTGGGCTTCACAATGGCTCATTTATGTTTTGAATATCTCTTGAGCTTTGGTTAAAACAGAAAACACGCTAAATGCATAGTCATGACATATATTATATTATGCTGCTGCCTTTCTGACAAACAAATCATCAATATATGACTAAATGGAGCTTTATTAAGAATAACAGTATACACATCTATTTTTGTGTACGTCAGTATGCATTTATATGTTGTCGTGATTAAATGTATCAATCACCGGGTACAACGAGGCTTCAAAGTGCGTTTAACTATGTGGCATGTATCTTGGGCGGTTGTTAAAAAGTTAAGCACCACTTGCTTGGCCCTGAAATATAATACATTATTGAATTGCCTTTGTGGGGAGCTTAGATGTCTGAATACAAATTTTTAGTAAATAAATATAAAGTTGTGTGCATTTTCTCTTAATTGCTATCTGTGATACCTGAGTATATCTTTAAAGTATCATTACATAGAACATGGTATATTACACGAAAGCCTTAAATGTAAAAGATATATTTGCAGTTACATCAAATAAAGATAACCAGATTAAGTTTTATTTTAGTGTTGTTATATACACAGCTGTATATACACAGCTTTATACTGTAATAAAAGTACCCCTGCTTACTAGAAAGCACATTAGATGATGGTTATTTGGCCAGCTCGGTCAATTATGTATCAAATGAGGATTATTTCCATAAGAATATTTTTACACTATTATCGGTAGGTTGTTTATGGAGTTTATTTATGGAGACTATTTGTTTGGCATGTCACGTGGACGAACGTGATAAACAAACATTATTTTCAATTAAATCAAACAATATCTTTTAAAATTAAATCAAACAATACCTTTTTACACAGAATTACCTACAATACGTTAACACTGTAGAACTAGAAAAATGTATTAAGCATGAAGGTTATTTTACAAAATATATCTATTAAAACTTAAAATATACGGATTTTATTGAAAACACAAACACGTCTCCCAAATCCAAAATACACTTCTTGATCAATGTTAGGCAAAACCGGGTCCTCCTGTGTATGAACAAGATGGGTATACCCAATCTCAAAAGAGTCAACAAACGAGCTACTATCATAATGTAATGTAGATCCTGGCTTCCTCAAAACCCAATCATTGATAATATAAAACCACTGTACAGTTAATGAGGAGAACAACGACTCTTATTTTATAGGGGATTACTTATGAAAATGTTAGACAATAATAGAGGATGCTTTTGTGTGTATCGTGACGGTCTAATGTAATCGTTCCAGAACAGCTGTGAGAAGAACCATAGATCACTGCGCGTGGTAAACATTAATAATGTTAGTTGATAATCGCATAGAAAACTGTCACTGATATACACCGTGTGTCAGTTAATCTCCTCATGTTGCTCTATATATTTTGCGTTTAAAGCAGTCTTACGTTACAAATATAAATGTTGCTTAATTTACTTCAGGATACACATGGCCACTAGGTGGCGCATTAAGTAGTCGGATCGGTTACTGCGCACTGTTTGTATTTTGTATTGACATCATGTATGCTTGGATAATGATTATGGACTGAGGAATGGCATATTTGGTAATATGCAGCCTGAACCATATCTCCCTTTCACACAAGTAGTGATCAGGGTTGAGGCCAGGTACTTGTACCTGTAGCTGTACCTAGGTACACATTTCAGAGTACCTGTACCTGTACCTGCCGGTCATGAGTAGGAAGTACCTTGTACCTGTACCTGTACCTGTACCTGGAACTAAAGTACCTGTACCTGGTACAAGGTACTCCAGGTACATTTAGGTACATTTTTATATTTTCAGTTTTTTTCCTTTTAGTATTAAATTTGGTTACCAGTAGTGTAAAATAATCAGCAAGTCATCAGTGTGATAAACTGCTCATGAATTGATTTGTTATCACACCTCTAGAATGGTGCGAAGTATAATGTCAAACTGTATTTGGCACCCTTAATGGACTTTCAGTACACGTGAATGTCATTTTTGTGAATGGATGGTGTTTCATGGTACTTGGTGCACTTAACGAACTTTTTGTACACAAATATCATGTTTGTGAAGTATGGGGTCATACTCTACTTGGTGCACTTAATGGACATTTAATACACTTGCATATCATGTTTGTGAATGTATGGTGTCATACAGATAATAAGGTCTAATATAATATACTTTAGCAAATGACTTCAATATTGTTTGATAGAAAAAGGGCATATTATCTTGCATATACATGAATTTATGCCGCTATTATTATCCGTAAAGAGTGTCTTTGAAGGGATTCTTAAATAAAAGTACCTGCACCTAGGTACTTTCTAAAGTACCTGTACCTGTACCTAGGTACTCTGTGAAAATCAAGTACCTGTACCTGTAACTAGGTACTTTCACTTGTACCTGGCCCCAACTCTGGTAGTCATACTGTTTACTCTACTTGCCTTGCAAGTATTTTATATGTATTTTATATGTATTATAATTAATATTCTATATGGAAGTATTGTGACTATTCTTAACTCTTTAGCTTGGTTTGCAATCCATTCGCATATCGAGGCACCTATCTATCGAGAAGAGGGCCTCGGACTGACCCTTTTTTTTTAGATACCGCCATGGTCTGAACGAAATGTCTAAGGTTATTCCATATGTGTAGTCGGTAATTCACTCGTATAACGAGGAGATCAGTCTTGGACTGACCCTATTTGTGTTGATATCGCTATGGCTACTTGAATATGTAAAATATAGTTATATATATATATATATATATATATATATATATATATATTGTATATGTGTTTTGGTGTCAGCTATATTTTAGCGGGACACATGCTTTCCCTTGTTCGGTTGTCTGCCCTGCGATCGCACTATGATGTTAGTGAGAGCATTTCCCATATTTAAAATATTAACCGTGTATTGATAGATATGTCCGAATCTTAAATGCTCTGTTTATAATTCGTAAGATACTAACACATTCAGTTGTGATTTGTCTTCTGTAACCGCGGATATTTGAAGATATATTTTATAGATAACAATGTATGCATTCTAATCAATTTATTGTGTCATACTTTGTGTATTACCATATATTCTTTTTGTTTCTTTTTGTTTCACCACGTTGTGCCTTTCATCGTTTTCATCCTTTGCGCGACGTGCGTGATAAGCTTGTGTGACAACAATTAAGGTTGCATTGATTCATTCGGCATTCGCAACACTGAAAATCAAATATCATCATTATCATCCTTCTTTGCTGTGGGAGACGACCAACTGTGCCAGAATTCAACGGAGGAGTGTCTTTTACGGGACAATAGAGTGGCGTATGGTTGGGGATGAACTTGATGAGGTAAAGGACTAACTGACAGGAGCGTTTGATGCTTATATGGGGACCCTGGATACAGCAAGTCTATGTGACCAAGAAATAGGAAGCCGAGCAGTGTTAACAAATGACTCCGTCTAGTGTTAAAGGTAAGGTTCCCATTTATTGTGTTTATGGTAAAGATAGCAATGGTAACGCTAGTGATGGTCCGGGACACTCTTCCAATCAGATCTGATAAAATTACAATCCCTACCAAGGATCGAGATCAATATGTTTGATGGAAACCATTTGGATTACCATAATTTCATTTCAATTGTTGATGAAGTTATTGGCACTATATAGATGATCAGATATATTGTAGATGATCAGACAAAACTCACACTGTTTGTTATTTTATACATTTGGGGAGGCAAAATCCGTGATTAAAACTGTGCACTGGTAGGTGGGTCACACATATTGACATATTGAGTAATATGTTCGACAATTGTCATTTAATCTCACAAGCTATTGTTAACGACTTGAAGTGTGGAGGGGCAATTTCAAAGCCCCTCGAAATCCAACAATTAGCGGATGAACTGTGCATGACGAAGGTTGCCCTTAGAAAATTGGGCATGACGAGTGAACATAACAATCAGCATGGTATGATTTATATTCTAGAATGTTGCCCGCAGGACATGATGATGGTGTTTACGAGGGTCAGATTACTTTAACTTAGGTGTATTTATCAATGTGTTTAGATTTTATTACAAGTACACATGTCCGCGATGCACGGCCTATTCCCAGTATATGTTCAATGTATTTACCTCAGTGAAATCGTTGAACAAAATGTATACATACAAATAGATGCTTGTATTCAAAATGAATGTTTATGACATGTAATTATCATTTATGCTTTAGAGGAAATGACGCATTACTTGGATAGTAAGCTTCATTGTCAAACATATAACCATTCATCATTTGGGGTTATTTTCAGACCCCCGATGAAAAGTATTTATAGTGGCCCTAAGACATATTTAATAACCTCATGTATAGCATTCCTTACAATACTAAAACAGCAGTTACTTGACAATGTAATTACATCCAAAGTAGAATTCCTCGAAGTACAGTAAATCCATTAACAATGTAGTGATTTTATAGTACCAACAATTGTGAAACAATGGGTGAACAATTCAGTAATTATCAGATGTTTATGTACACGTTTATTTTTTTGGTAATGAAATGTACAATTGTTTTTTATCTTTATATCCTGATTTTTTTTTTTTTAAATAGTCTTGGTAAGGGACCTTGCATTCTGAAAAGTGAAGGGAAAATGTAAACGAATGCCAACAGGTCATAGCCCCAAAAACCTGAAATAAGGACATTTGGTCATAATTCCCTCTTCTTCACTCTCACCACATATTATGGAATATCGTTTCATAATGGATTCATTACTTAATTTTCAGCTCTGTATTTCTCACAATATACTTCTGAGTTAGAAATAACTAATACAAGGCACTCTCCATGGCTCGAATGTTGGCGCTCTGTAGTCGGTAAGGGTAGAGGAAACCGGAGGACCCGGAGAAAACAACCGACCTTTGACGCGCAACTAAAACCCATTCTCATAGCCACGCCGGGAATCAAACCCGGGTATATGACTGATGGCTTATATTACATTATGTATCTATATAGATTTTTTTTTTCCCTACAAAACCACATAATAAGCAAAAAATGGTAGTAAACACTGTTGTTTTATTGTAAATTTCAATAACAAAAATATTACTGATAAAGTTTTCAAGGAACGCAACGGTTCAAATCGACATTCTTGTTTGATTGTTGAAAGTTCCAGTTAAAATTTGCCTTAAGGCTTTCTCCAAGAGACAGTGAAAATGTGTTACCAATAACAAGTGTTATCCATCAAATAAGTATATGTTATTTTAAATTCTCCCAGCATCTTTCAGCTTTTTATTTTTCCTTGTAGCACAAATTGTCTCTGTGTAGAAAACATGATGATGATCCTGATGATCAACCTACCTTTGATTCAACTGTAGTTTTACTTTTCTGGGTTTTTTTCGAGCTTTCAAAACAAGGAACAGTGGATGAGAACATCAAGTGAGTGCGAGTTATACCAACAAAGACTAAACATATACCTTTTTATGCATTTGTTTTATAAAATAAATATAACCGGCAAATTTATTCATGTATTTAAATTTTATAATATGAATTAAAATATATATTGTATTATTATTCTAAAATGAAAAAAAAGAATAAAGTTATCAATTATGAATGAACTGATGATTTTTAATGATTTTTTATTTAACATTTATATACGATGGTAACGCTCTGAAAATAAAACAAATATCATGCCTATATTCATCCGGAGAATACACACCTATATTCTTAGAGAAAGACAGTCCAGATATAGAGGTAAGGTTGTGTTGAGGTCATGCATTCAATACATCTTAAACCTCATACTCATGCAATAATTCAAATAAAACATTGCACCTTTGAGTCTTACATCCCAACGTTACATTTTAATTTTGTAAGATTTATACATAGTAACATAATCTAGCTAATAAACTACTGCATAACAGGTCTTTCTAAGAATAAAATGGGACCCTCATATCAGCAAACAATTTTTTTCACTTGAAATAATTAACAGGTATATTACCGTAAATTCGATTTGTTATTATTGAAAGGGAAATCCACTGCATATAAAAAATATACTACTAATAAATATACTCTTAATACTTCCAGGTCTTAAAGATAATTTGTATAAAGTCATACAGCAAATAAGGCCTGCAGTGTTGTTACAAAAACTGCCTTCCCACCAAGCATCAGGGCCTGCTACCCGAATCACAGCACAGTCCGCCTCAGCTGACGGTTCATGTCCTGGGCTCCAGTGAGTTCTCTTTGGAATCCCTAGATGATGAAATATTAGAACTGTCATTATTAATTTTGTTTGCTCTCACTATTAATTAATTTGCTCATAATTAGTTTTAAGTTTTTACATATGACTTTTTATTCTGGGTATATATTGTCTCTGATATGACCACCCTATTTCCCAGTCAATAGCTTCCTTCCCAACAGCTACCGTGTCCCAGCCTATAACTTTAACACGGGTCCCGATAACACAGGTCACTTAATTTTCCCTTTTATTAAACAGGCCGCTCAAATTCCCTTTATTTTATTTCACCCTTCAGTCCTCTTCAGCATGCACTAATTTATCCAGTGATAAAGATAACACTCAGACATAAAAAAATAGAAAATCAAATACACACGCAAAATAAATCACTTAGGTTAGGCAACCGAGGTTTGTATTTACATTAGCATAATACATCATAGAATATATTAACAATATTATTGTATATTATATGTTAAAAATTTGCAATTGCAATTGACCACATTGATGGTACCTGAATTCTCCGAGCTCCAATATTCCCTTGTTAGTCCTATCCAGAATTCTCGTGTTAACCTGGTGTAATAAAAACGGCAAGTGGATGCACAAGTAGCTAGCGTGCCTCTATCTGTCTTGCAGTACCAGTTCGCTTCATACCACGTGACTCTCTTTGTAATCAGAATGAAGCAAAGGGAAGGGTTTCGTTTCCAAACGCACCCACCTTTAAGACAAGCCCTACAATCTTCAAAATAATAAAAATTGAAAATGTTCATTTTTATTATCAGTTTTCATAATATTTTATTTTAAAATAAATCAGACTTTATTAATTAATAATAACAAAAATACATATATTCCCATCAAATACACAACAAATAAAAAATCACATCGATGCAACAGTATAAAACAGTAAATTAAATTGAACCATGGTGTACTTTGACATGTCACCTCAATGGAATATGAGCCATTCATGCAAAAGTATAAAACAGTAAATTGAACCATGGTGTACTTTGATATGTCACCTCAATGGAATATGAGCTTCTGTTATTCAGATACGAGTAGATCCCTTGACACAGTTGACTTACTTGAAGTTTGACAAATGTACCCTTGAACTGCTTTATCACATCTATATGCATATATATCACTGCCCTTCCGGTTGAATACTGCACATCCGTATTCTTGGTAGTTCCTGAGGATGTTTCTGTCTGTCAACCAGACAAAATCTGTATTTATAGATTTAATACATTATCCGACGATTGATTATTCTAAAAAGACGTGTGTACAATATATCTGTATATAGTAAATGTATAGGACACTTTCAGCCTAAGGCTTCTATGCAAAATGTGAATATATATACAATTGCTGCTTGTAAGGCTGTTACATTCAACCATAGTTTACCTATATGTGCAACATTTACATAGACAGGATCAAATCTTAGCCTAACAATGGCATATCAAAAATAATTTTCCTCTCTGATTGTTCATTTGTATCCTCACTCTAGGAGACAAATGTCAGTACACATCCGTCGAAGATTTTTAAATGTATTCATAGTATCAAAGGCCTAAACTTGATAAACCCAAATAAACAAATAACGATCAAACTTCTTATATTACATAGTATGCCAAATCACAGAAAACATACATAGGTGTATATTTCGTATCAAAGAAATCATATCAAAATCGTGTCCTCTATTTATTAAATTTCCACAGCGATTTCATAACCTTCATGGTCTGATATTTAAATGTAAGTAGCTAAAAATGTTTAAAATTTGTCATTCGGCAACCCGGGGGTTATACCTCGAACTGTCCCTGTTCCGTCTATCCATGTCCATTTATGTAAATTTGTCCTCTGTATGTCTAACCACGTGATATTTAATTGTCTAGCTTTCATGACCTGAAGTAACGCCGATTTTTTTCCAAAATAGAGCCGAGTGATTCCGAGACGTCCCCTCCGGCAGGAGCGTCATATCCAGGTCCTGGCATCGTTCTGCAGCTTCTTGGCGTGTAAATGCTCCAGGCACAATTATATTTCATAATATCCATAAATTAAGGAGAAAATGAAAATTCACATAATCTAACGAAGCTGAAACGTTCAAGGACAAGCTGATACATAAAACACTGAAGTATATTTACAATACTATGGCATTTCTCGTTGCTTTACACGATTCTACCGTATAACGAGACCTTGTTGAGAAAAGTATGAATATTATTCATATTAAAGCCTATTTCTGTAAGAGGAACAGCTTAGTTTGTGGTGACCTAAAGTCGTTGGGTAAAGCAAGAAAATATTCGAAATATATTGGATAACACTTTATAGACCAACCATAAATTTGTGAGAATGCTGAGTGTACTATTAATTGACGGGAGACATGTAGTTAAACAATCTTTAAAAGGTAATTCAGTCACAATTTTATTGGTCATCTGCCGTTATATAAAAAATAAAGACAATGTATTTCTGTCAAATTGTTTTCAGCGGTGGATCTTTAGAGAAACTAATATAAGTTTGTATGTTATTTTAAGTCTGGTACAGGGTTTGTCCTTTTACGATTGCCAGTAGAGGAAGCTGGGACAATTACATATTATTCTAACCGTGTGAGTGAAACGGCTGTGCAGCAAGGTTTCAAGTTTATCATATACACTGACATTTATTTGACACAAAGAGCTGTTATATTATTATGTCCCGGCAAAAACACCTTTTTAACCGTTAACGAATTACGTTAAGTAATATGTAGAATTGGCCTACTCTGAATAACACAAATAGGGCTATTTACACAACTTTTGTCAAACAGGCGGCCTTTAAATTATTGTGGTAATGAGAAAATCTGAGCTATGAAACAAAGTTCTCTTTTCTGGTGGAGAGGTTTGTATTTACAATGGGGTTATGGCCTCTCCTAATAAAGTACATTTCGCTAACGCTTCTTTGTCCTGGTTATATATTACAGTCTATCTACAATATATTGGTTTATATCGCAAATATGTTGGTGACCTTATTTATATTATGAGCAAGTGAAAGAGTAAAAATAGCGCATTAGGGATATTTCTGAAATGGATCTGTTTGCAAAGCCTGTGCCGTCGATGTTTTTCATTAAAAGTGAAGTAGGACAGACAGGCATTGACTTTGACGTTGCTAGAAATATACCAAAAAGGAAACAATGAATATGCCTCTGTTAAATCAATGGAGACACATGGTACGAGCTGTGTACTTACACTCGTACCACAGTAATGGTAAAATTAAGTTGAACATTTTCCGACTCAGGATCATCAGAAGGTACAGAGTGGAAATTATCAATCATTATGGA
The DNA here is from genome assembly GCA_026874595.1 of Sipunculus nudus. Taxonomy (NCBI): domain Eukaryota; kingdom Metazoa; phylum Annelida; class Sipuncula; order Golfingiida; family Sipunculidae; genus Sipunculus; species Sipunculus nudus. The sequence continues at coordinate 4,315,903 of CM049317.1, forward strand.
AACTTATTTTTAACTAACGAGATGTCTATGACATTAAATTCTATAAATTGTTAAGTTATATCCTTGTCAACATTCACGTAATCCTCGGTAGACCAGTCTAAATAAAACAAGAGTAGTTGTCTCAACCCAGACAGGTAACTTATCGAAGCATACCCTAGCACACATTACATATTACACATACAAAGTAATTTCAAAAGCCACTGATGTGATTGTTTTAGCTTCATTACTTGATTTGCCAGCACCTGGATCCATAGCCTATTCGGAACTTATTTTTTTATTTTTTTATTTTTTTTTTTATTTTTTTTTTTCTGTTTTATTTTCCACAATACACACATGCCATATAAACATAATATCTTCGTTAAATGTATAACATAGCAATCAAAGATTTACAAATGTGTCATAAGTCTAAGCGTTAATACTTTACTCGATTATATGACAACTTCGCTGTCAAATAAATATCTAACATCAGTACCATTTCCGTATCTTGACCTACTGATAGACTTTTTCCCAAGAAGCAGAGTTTTGTTTACGAAATTTGCGTCTTGAACTGATAAATTATCTTGTACTCTATTTTCCGTACTATAACCTAAGATAACACGCCTTTCGCTTAAGATAATTCGTCTGTTAATAACGTTAGGAATATAATTTTCTATATACTCCCAGAACGGCATTAATTTTTTACACCGGTAAAAGAAATGTTCTATATATTCAACTTCGTCACAGAACATACATTTTTCTGAATCAGCTATGCCCATTTTGTGTAACATAACTTTTGTCGGAAAAATATTATGCAATATCTTCCACTGTAGTACCCGGAGTCTAATTTCCCCAGAACAATGATATGCAGTTTCCCAATAACTCTTTGCGAGTTCTGTTCCGGGGTATTTTCCTTCCCAGAACCGCTTAGACGGGGGCTGGTCTACAGTATCGGAGGTTATCGACAATCTTAATTTTTTCAAGTTCCAATCAGCGATCGGAGTGCTCCTAAAGATTACCTTTAGTGGCGCCATCTGTAGGCGTTTTTTTGAGCTTTGAATAGCATTTATCATCACGTTATATACCAGGATTCTACTTGGGCCATCACCTATCAACTGCACTGCCTGTTCATAGGTTATCATTACGTCCCGGATAAACATATCCTGGATAAATATAATACCAGCCTTGATCCAATCTTTAAAGAAAAGAGGATTGTTTTTATATACTATCATCTTATTATTCCATATCACATTATTAGTCAATAAGTCTGTATCTGAAAACTTATTAAGCTGTAACCAGTTCATCAAGACAGTTTTATAAAATGCTGATGTAATGAGATTTATACCTTTGGTCTCCTTTACAGAGGTATTGCTTGTAAAAACCGAGAGATTACGACCCATTTTATTAAAATAAAAGATAGGTATATTTTTCCAGCTTTCTTTTTTATCGGTTTCCAGCTCTTTAACCCACCTTAGTAAAAAGGCTTGTTGCATTTCTTTAACATTAATCATCTTTATCCCGCCGTTTTTGTAATCAGCTGTTAGTACTTTTCGTTTTACTTTCTCTAAGCCTTTTCTGTTACTAGTGCTTTTCCACAGGAACTTAAATATCATCTTATTTATTTCGTGTAATACATGGTCAGGAAGCGCTAGAGACTGCATAATATAAATTAGCTTTGAAATAAGAAATGTTTTGGCGACCACGGCTTTACCCATAATTGATATACTTCTCTTTTCCCATTTATTAATTTCACGTTGAATAAATTCAATCTGTGATTTCCAATTTACATCTATTTCGGAAGCTGCTATTCGGCTATCAAATGTAATGCCTAAAATTTTTATTCTTGTGTGAGGGTAAACATTCCACCTAATGCTGCCATATGTATTTATACTTGTTTTGTTCCTGCCAATCCACAAGCCTTCGGTTTTGTTCAGATTAAGTGTTAAACCGGAAGTTCTCCTAAAGTTTATTAAGATATCAAAACATTCTGTAATATCATTTTCGTTTTCATAAAAAGAGTAATATCATCTGCATATAGCGCGATTTTCGTGAATTTAATATCATAGTTCTCATCTGGTAGCTGTATACCTTCAATGTTTTTATTTTGTTTTATTTTAAGAGAAAGTAATTCTAGAGCGACTACAAAAACTAGAGGCGAAAGGGGGCATCCTTGCCTTACGCCCCTTTGAACTGGGAACATTTGTGTGAGCCAACCGTTATACTGAATACAGTTCTCGCTTGCCTCATACAATACGTCTATCCAGCGTAAGAAATCTGGGCCGAATCCGAACAAGTCAAAAGCCTTAGCTATATAATTTTTGGAGATGGAGTCAAAAGCTCCCTTAAAGTCGAGTGCGACGATGGCTCCCTCTTTCTGATATCTGTCTGTATATGTGATGATATCATCAATCTGACGAATAATAGTCGAGATATTGCGATTTTTAATAAATCCAACTTGATCTGGGCTTACAATATGATTTATAACTTGCTGAAGGCGTAGAGCTAAAACCTTTGCTATTAGCTTGTAATCAGTATTTGTAATGCTTATAGGGCGCCAGTTCGACAAAATATTTTTTGGTGAGCCTTTGCCTTTATGAAGTAGGGTGATAACCCCTCGTCTTTGGGGGACGGATAATTTTCCATGTTGGAACCCTGCATTAAAAGAGTTAACAACCAAAGTGTTAATTTTTGGCCAAAAGAATTTGTAAAATTCCGTGGTCAGTCCGTCCAGACCCGGACTTGATCCATTTTTCATTTTTTGTAGAGCCCTAGCAACTTCTTCCTTATTCACCAAACCTTCACATTTCATTTTCCGTTCTTCCGTTAGTTTTGGGTAATTAATATCTCCAATAAAATCTTTGAAGTTCTGCGCATTCGTCTCTAGTTTGTCTTTGTACAGATCACTATAATGTTTATGTAACTGTTTTAATATAACCGTCTGGCTCGTTATTATTTTACCTGATTCATCTTTAAGACTTGGTATGTATTTTTGAGTTGCTCTTGCCTTCTCTAGATTTAAAAAATAACTCGTGTTCTTTTCGCCTTGTTAATTCCATTTAATTCTCGCTCTGGTTTGTGCACTTCTTGTTTCGTGTATGGCAATAACATCTATATCGGACCTTAAATGTGATGCTTTAATTTGTAACTCTTCATTTGAGGAGTCATTTGCTAATTGTTTTTCTATCGTATACAACATATTTGTCAATTCCGATAGTTTTGATTTTCGTTCTGCTGATTTCTGTTTACCATATTCTACTGTAAATTCTTTTATTTTAACTTTGCAAAGCTCCGACTGTAATTGAGCATCATTTTTAAACTCATTGTCGTTTGTATAAAAATCTGTAAGGAGATCATTTATCGTATTAATAAATTGTTTATCCTCTAGAAATGAATTATTAAATTTCCAATAAGATGAACCCCTGGGTTCTTTATTTACTTGTATTTTAACTGAAACTGCCTTGTGATCTGTGCAAGGAATGTAAGTGATGTTACTACATTTAACCATATCTAATAGTGTTTCATTTACAAATATGTAATCAATTCTCCTGGCTATATAAGGGTTAGTTCTACACCAAGTGTACATTTTATCCTTATTATTAAATATTCTCCAAGTATCATTTAAAAGGACATCATTTACCAATTTACAGAAACTTTCAACTTCTTTTTTCTTATGACTATTGCCTGAAATAATGTCCAAATCATTATCCATAACTGAGTTAAAATCTCCGAGGAAGGCTATACACTCAGTATTCATCTGTTGTCCTTCAAGTATAAATTTCAATTTATGATAAAAATTAGCCTTTTCGATTGAATCGCATGGTGCATACACATTGAAAACCTTGTATAGCATGTCATTTAACCTAAATGAAATCCCCAGTACTCTTTCACTTGTGTTTTTCGGTAATTTCTTTTAAATTTTCTAATTTTGAAACTATTTCTTTACTGACTAATATCGCCAGACCATTTTTGTGTTTGCCACCTGCGACTTGGAAAACTTTACCATTCCATTGCTTTTCAAAAAATTCAATAAGTTCATGATCAATATAAATTTCTTGCAGGCAAGCTATTCCAACTTTTTGCGATTTAAGCGTATTTAAGATAGTGCTTCTTCTTAACTTGGTTCTCAGACCATGGCAATTCAGGCTAACCAAATTCAGTAAGAATCCGGCAGACAGTATGAGAACGTTTTTAGAAAATCATTTAATCCAGAGACATGTCCGGTCACATCCGCAGAGAAGTCAAAGTAATGGCCATCCTCGTCATACTGGAGAGTTGTGGAGCTCTTGTCTTTTCTGTGTCTGGTCACCTGTGGGGGATGATGCTTTTCTTTTATTCTGCTCTCCCAGTTTAATCGCCTTTAAGAAGTTGTCAATCTCTATCACCTTCATTTTATCTGCCCGGGAGGTGGAGCATGAGCGTGATCTGTCGACTTTTGTCTGTCTTCTAGCTTTTCTGGGCTTCCGACCACTATTAGAGATTTCACCATTCTTGCAGTTTACTTCTATGTCGGTAAGTTTTGAGTTTGGATCATGTGTTGATTGAGGCTGGTCCAGATTTTCAGCCATCATATCTGCTTGTCTTTCCAGCTGCTTAGTGGCATCTGTGAGTTTTTCTATCTCACATGCAGGATCACCCGCTATATGTCCGTCTTGCTGGCAGACTCTACATTTCACTGGGTTCTCACACTCTTGTTTAAAGTGGCCTAACTGAAGACAGTTTCCGCACAGCGCATTCGCGCGTTTCTCTTTGTCTGTCTGTTCCCGATGGTAAATACTGGCCTAGAAAAGCCCCATTTGTATTTTGTTTGGTAGAGGGGACTGTGGTCTGGTTATATACACAAACCTGCGGCCTGTCTTCCATCTGGTCAGCTTTCCGTTGTCATCTCTATCACATTCGTCGAATATCTTGGATCGCAGTTCACATCCTAAGTTTTCTAAGGTTTGGCTTATCTCCTTACTGGTGTAGGAGAGGGGAATCCCCCCAACGATGACACGCGTGGTCGGCGGTCCTGCTTGGGTGTTCGCCTCCTGGCGGACAATAAAAGGATTATTTGAAAGCAGCGAGAACGAACGGCCTCGTAGTTGAATGCCTTCTATAAGCAGCCGGGAGCGGGCTTCGATTGATTTGGGATATAGTCGCCAAACACCGCGAATGCGCTGCGCACCTTCCATGGTTGCGTAACCAGCCACGTGTTCTGCCGCCGCACATAACTCCCTGGTGCTTACATAATCTCCATGTTCTGTGGACCCTGGGAGATCTTTACACTTGATGAACACTGGTTCAACCGTAACCCGTTTGTTACCGGTTACATCAATGAGATCGTGGTTCACACCTGTACCCCGTAAAGTGTTCGCCATTTTGTAAAAAAAAACAAAGAAAAGTTCGATAAGGAAATTCTTCGATCTATGGCCATTTATTTTGCTTCAAGGGGAGGCCAATGTTCGCTCAATGTTAGTTTGCAATTCTTGTATTTCACTTTATCATATATTTCATGAATTTATTTTATAGAGTTCCTGTTGAACACCGAACAGCTTAAGGACGTCATCAGTCAATTGTAAATTTAAGTTTTGACAGAAAGAGCGATATATCCAGACCTCCTGGATGCTCTTACCTGTAACAGACTACTGTTCCTGATACTGTTACATCAGATGTTAAAGTCCTGGATACTTGACGTGGCACGAACGGAATATTTAGATACATATATCCGAAAAATTGTAGAGCAGATGTGAAGTACGTCTAGTCGACCCGACCGGAACCGGAACTTCCAAACTATTCGGAACTTATTACTTAATTTCTTTTTAGCCAAAGGGAGATCATAGCAAAATCTCCAGCGCCTATATTTTTTTTTAAATATGCTAACAGATAATCTTCGTTTGAGAAAGTCAACCTGACAGACAAATAATATGTGATGCCGACACAATTTAACATAAAGCTCTCCTTTATTTGTACAACCGATGACACAAATAAATACACTGGTAGGAAGCTATCTATCTTATTAGGTCATAAACATACTTTCATTTTCATTTTCCGGTTACATATTGTGAAAAGAAATTTGTCCTGTTTTTTTAATAAAAATTGGTTATTTTAAATGGCAGGTTTACGTACCTTTGAGAGAATATGGCTTGGCTGAAGAAACAAGTAAGACTGACACAAAGCTGATCTCAGCAAAAATTAACATGGCAGAACACTCTGGTTATTGGTTATGATGAAAGGATAAAAAGCAACCCTGTTATATAAGTTTAGAAAATCATGTAAGAGTATACATAATGTAACATTTTCTACCAAAAAATATGGTTATCTGGACAAAAAGATTATCACAGAGTAAATATTGAACAAAGAAATATTAGGATTATAAAAATTATCGAGAGCTTGAACTATATTTTGTTTATTTTCAGGCGATGTATACTGCTATGCTGGTAGAGCAGCATTAATTATAGCATTGTAAGAAGGTTTTTGTCCTGCATGGTTGATGAGATGAGGATGAGAATAATAAAGGACAAGACCCTCTGGTCATTTAAAAATTTCTGGTTTAAATCTACATTCCACACATAAGAAAAAAAAACACAATATGCACATCTTGTGACAGTAATCTCATTTTAAGATAGAAAACCCCGCCGAAATCGTTGGAAATATTATTGTAGCTTATCAGGGAAATTTCTTAGATTATACAAAATAAAAAGCACTCCACTGCTTCCCTCTTTCATTTTTAAATGATATCATACCAGAAAGGCCACTTTAGCCTCACTACATTAATTTTTGAAGCTTTATATGAGATAAATATTTTAAAATAATTTTGATCTCTCAGCGGAAGAGTGATTGTCCAATCTTTGCGATATGGCTTAATGTTCCATTGGGGATGTTATCCACATTTCCCATGAAGTTCTGCGCTTCACTCAATGTTTCTATGTCATTACCCGTCATTGGTATCATGGAGGGGGTAAGGTTGACCGATGATCGATGCGAACTAGTTAAAAATGCCTTGTTTCCCACCAAACCCCAGACTTTCTTTTTCTGATGATTGCACATTTCTTTGCCAAAGAACCAGCCTGGTTATCGCCTATTGGTAATGCTGTTACATGTGTACACTGATAAAAGTGGATACTATTTCTTGCATTACCTTCCGACATACTTAGCCGTCAAGATTTTCATCACATCTTTGTCCATATACGTTGGCAACGTCAGGTTGACTGAAGACATAGGCACATCCATACGTAGACTTTTCTCTTATGATAGTTGTGTCTGTTAAAACAGTTTATTTTTCTGTAAAATACAAGAGGGTTTTGGCTCAGGCTTAGGGTTTGTCAATCAGCTGTGAAATTCGGCTGAAAGTCGTTTTGATAATATATGATTTTCAGAAAGACAGTGCAGTAGCATGAACATAATACTTTAATATGTTCGTTTATCTTAGTAATGCGGAAATTCATTTGAGATATTTAGGGTAATAATTCTTCTGAATGTTACTGTGTAAATATAGTTGTAGTTCACAATATAATATCATTTTCTCATGTTAACATTAAATATACAGGCTTATTTATATTTAGATATCAACAAGCCTTGTGTCTATGTTGTTCTTTTGCATCTACGGAATTTTATGTTTGTTTTTAAAAGTAAAAAGGTGCAATTTGTTTTGTCCAACTCGTACATGATTAACTGTTCATTAAATGTATCCTATTATTATTCATTATTTGTGTTTTAGCATAAAAGAATCCGGACTACCCGGTACAGTCTCCCTGCCGTCTGTCCACGTCCAGTTGCCAGGTTATATTCTCCGTAGGTTCAACCAGGTAGAATTAACACCGATATCTCCTTTAGCTTCAAGGAGCAAGAGGCGGTGTTCTGACGTCCTAATCGTGTATAGAAACATCTCCAGAGCTTCGCATTGTTCCTCCGCCTCTCTTTGTCCCCACAAACCAAAAGAACTGATATACAGACAGCACTATGCCAGTATCACCGGTAAACTGTCCATGAGCTAAAAATTTCATGCTGCACACCATCTTTAAGGTGTAGAGAGATTTAAAATTAATGGTATATGTTTAATGTTTTAATATGTGAAACAGATTATATATTTATATAACAGTTTCTGATATAATAAGTCTTTTTTTTTTAAATGCCATATGCAGCTAGTAAGGAGAAAAATTAGAAAAAAAACTCTTTCTTATCGTGTAATTCTAATTCCTCAAAATAAAGAATTCGAAATTTTTCATGAACCATACTCATATAAACAAATCGGTAAATACGTGTATTTATTATTTAGTCACACCACTCATAAAGGTATCGATTGCATTAATAAATAGGGGTAATGGTCTTAGTTATGACATGATTTAATTGATCAACTTACAGTTCATCGTCATGACAAACAGGGCGTTATAACATTAGTTATAGTACGTCATGATGACATATTGTCCGTCGTCATGACATGCAGTCCGTCCGAATAACTCAGTCCATTGTCATGACCCAAAGTCCATCGTATTTCCGTCTGCAAGACATACAATCCGTCGACAGAACTTTGTCCGTCTTCATAGCATACAGTCCACCTTCATGACGTATTGTCGATCGACCAAAACATACTCTCTGTACTCATATTTTAAAAACAATAGTTAGGGCTAGATCATCGAAGATCAAACAGCCACTGGTGCGTTTGTTCATTCCTAATCATACCAAAAAGTTAACATAGGCCTACCTGTGTACTTTTCTGAGTTAGGTGTGCACAGACCTAGACCCATGAAGCAATGGACATTGGTAATATTGCCATTCTTCATCTTCCCAAGACAAGGTGAGACCAGCGTGTCCCAGAGGATAGGTAACAGCGGCGATTTAGAAGTAATGTATTGAAACCAATATGTATACAACATGTGTTTAACCCCCTGGCTTAGCATCAATTGAATTATGTCATTAGCTATATTTGTTATGAATAGTGTATAAACAAGTACTTTGAATTACATCAACAGCTTATCGGCTATTGCACTGAATTAAAACACAGTCGTGTCATGCTGTACTAAATGCGTGTGATAGAGTTTTTTACAAACATTATAAATTCATAAAATGAATTGATCGAAATACTTTTATCTGACTATTATCTGGGAAATCACTGATTTTATCGCATACGAATGCCACTGTATTTTTATATTTGTCCGTGTATTTGTATAATAGATGTAGCTACATCAAATAAAGATACAAGATTCAATGTTATTTTAGTTTTGTCATGACTATACACAGCGGTATACTACCTCCTGGGCCCGACCACCTCTGGGGCGGACACCTCGCTATAACGGAAAAAATCGTCCGGTCCCGTGACTGTTCGCCCCAGATGGGTTTCACTGTACATGTATAAGGAGTAACTGATTACACGGTGACATCGAAGTATAAACGCAAAATGTCCCCATACCAGAAACACTTTGATTATGCAAGGCAAAGCAGGGCCCTCCTGTGAATAAACATGATGGTTATACCCAAGAAGGTCTCTATAATCCAGAGAGTCAACCAAGAGGCTTTTATCATAATGTAATGGAAATAGGAGTCCTGAAACCACCATCATTGATTATACAAAACCACTGTACAGTTAATGAGGAGGACACGACTAGTGTTTTGTAGACGATTACATGTGTTAATATAAAAGGCTGAATTATGTGTGTATCATTTATATATATATATATATATATATATATATATATAGGTAATAATCCTACTACTGGTATTTTCATTTTCCTGTTACACATGCTTTAAAGAAATGTTAATATTAAATATTAAATATGAGGAAATATTGGTCATTAAGTTTTAGTGATAAAAAGCAACTCGGTTTTAAAACTAAAAACAACTATGTAAAAGTATACGTGATCGTCAGTATTTGACATTTTTTACGCAAATCTGGTTATCTTTGCAACAAGGTTATCACTGAGTTAATATGGAAAACAGGTAAAGTAGGAATATGCAAACAATCGAGAGCTTGTACTATTTTATGTTTACCCTCTGACGACATATATACTGCTATGCTGGTACAGCATCATATATTATATCATTGTTAGGAGAATTAAGCTACAACTGGAGAATTAAAGGGCTTGGACAATCGAAGGGTATAATGTTCGGCTCTCTCCGCTGGCGACCCGGGTACGATCACCGGCGTGGCTATAAGAGTGGGTTATTGTGGTCCTTCCAAGGCCGGTGGCTTTCTCCGGGTTCTCCGGATTCCTCCGCCTCCCCCTGGACACTACCAAACGCCTTCAGCTGAGTGCTTAGATTTGTTATAATAACTGTTTATATAATCAATGTAAAATAAAAATGTTTAGAACGTTTTAACAATGTTGTACAACACATAAAATGGAAAATATAAGCATGCTTTGATACATGGCTAATAGTGCTGCATCATTGATGGGATGAGAATGAGAATAATGCAGGACACGATCCTCTGGTCATTCAATTATTTCTGGTTCAATATTACATTCCAATAATCAGAATATACACAACAATATAACAACACAAGGAATTTTAGTTCCAATATAAAGAAAAGTGTTCTTATTTGACCATTGATTTTAGGATACCACTATTAACCATCATTATAATGAGTATAGTGATGCAAATGAAGATTGAGTGACATCCTTTTCGTCAAGTCTACGGTAAATAATAATATGTCTCCTCCGGTTCTTGTTTCACTTTATTTTAGCACACATGGCATCTAACATGTAAATTATTCAAAGAAAAAAAAACATTAATTCAGGTTTGTAATTTCATCTGTGAGTAGACAATTGCATTCTAACATGTAAAAAATTTCAAGGCGAAATCTGTGTAACTTACTTTGTCCCTATAGTAGCAACAGTTTGTTTAAAAGTGTAAAAGTTAGAGAAAACTTGAAAAAATAAACAGCTTTCTGTTGTTCTGTAATTAATGCATGCAATAGGTTTGGTTTGAATTTTGTAACTATCATCCACGATTAGGATTCAGTTTAATATTACCTGAAGACATTACTGCAGACGTTGTTGCTATACCATCATTGCCTAATTCTTGGATAACTATAACAAAAACAAATACAGCACTGATTGATGTGTGGTTCCCAGTGAATCACCGTAACATATAAAACTAACATTTAACGTGCAGCTACATTTTCCTTGCAAATTTTTAATATTGCAAGAATCGCCTGATACAGTGTAACATACAGCAAATGACCGGTGCGGACTCGTTACAGTGCCTGGTTTCCCACCAAACTGCAGACTAATTTTTGTTGATGATCACACAATCCTCTGCCAGAGGCTGGTAGTTTTTAGGTATCCAGTGGCTTCCCTTCGGATTACCTGTAACATGTAACATCAGATGGTGCTCTATCATTTTGGTCCACTTTCCTTCAAAATGGATAAAACTGAAATACTTCATTCTCTTGAAAGTGATATTTAAGAATTCAGAAATTTTATTTTAAAGCTATCCGTTACGTAACACAGATTTCTATAAATACACAACAATACCACGCTCATGCAAACATATTGCTTTAATAGTTGCAATATTGTTTGAAAGTTATTTTGGAATTTACTGCAAAAAAAAATAAGCAACGGACAACAGAGGTACAAGTCTTTCAAATATAAAATGTTGAGACACCTCAAATATTTGTGTGCACATATCCATGCCGGTATATTGAAAAACAAGAATATTGCATTTTGATGAGCGAGCTGGAATTTAAAAAAGCTTCTATTTTACCTGTCTTTGATGTGCCCCATACCCAATAATCCCTTGCAAGACCTATCCAGATGTCCCCGTTCAGCCTTTTGCTCCAAGCTAGATGTTGGGAGGCCATCGTAGCCAGTGCAGCATTGTCCATTTCACATAACCTAACGGCCTCATACCACGTGACTTTGGCGTAGTGAACGACAAGACAAAACGCATTACTTTCAAGCTTGACACACTCTCCTTTATGGCATATCCGGCAACCTGAAATATGGTTATATGTACATTTCATCATGAGCTTATTAAAGAATTGGGTCTTCCTAGTTAATGCATTTATGGTTATCTTTGGAAATGTTTTAGTGTTTAATAATTGTAAATTGCGCTGAATCGGAGGGACCCTAAATTTCCAAATTTTAAGGTAATCACGCACTAGCTGAGCGTGCGAATAATCGAATAATGGGTCCAAATCTATATCGACAAGGCTCTCCTCTGTTAATCGGCTATGTAAGAGCAAGTAAGCGGTGTTGTCACCTGGCGCATATGTGAACTACATTCGTGTTTTACTTAGGCAGAAGATAGAATGATTATAAATATGAGTGGGCTGTAGTACGAAGAATTGACGGCCAAAATCACTACATGACCGCAGCCTGGTCGTGAAAAGTTAGAAATTTTGCACTCTTTACACTGATAAACCCGAATATTATTTTTTACATTACCTTCCGTCTGACAGAGGTAACCGTCAAGGCTTTCATCACATGTATATCCATATATGTTGGTAATGCCAGGGTGACCGCGGATATAGGCACATCCATAGGTAGACGGTCTAAGGACAGTAGTATCTGTTTGTACAATTCATTTGTTTTAATATAATAGAGCGTAGTTAGGGTTTGTCATTCTGCTATATATTGTTATGACAATATTTAATTTGGATGAAGACACTGCAGTAGCATGAACATAATACATTAATATGCTTGTTTCTTGCAGCCAATTGAGATGTTTACTTTAAAGAGTCTTCTGAATTATGTTTCCTATTAATATAAATATAGTTCATAATATAATATTAGTTATAATGTGAATATTATATGTACAGGCTAATTTATGTTTGAATATTAACAGCCGTTACATTAAAAAAAACATATTGTATCTATGCCTCTTTATTTGTTATTTTACGTTATTGGCTGCAACTGTTGTGTCTAACACAATTTGGTATACCTCTTTTAATGTTTTATTCTATTATTATGGATTTATTATATCGTTAAACTAAAAGAAGCCGGACTACCCGGCACCGTCCCCGTGTCGTCTGTCCACGTCCATTTTCAAAGTTTTATCCTCCATACGTTCAACCAGGTAGAATTAACACTGGTATCTCGCATGGCTTTACGAAGCAGGGGGCGGTGTTCTGACGTCACATCTGTGTAGAGTGACATGCCTAAAGCTTTGCATTCTTCCATCCCCTCCCTGTGTCTCCACAGACCACTGAGAACTGAAACAGACAGTACTGTGCCGGTTTAATAAATAAAACTTACTTTTACTTTTGAAGAGCTAACTGTATCATGTTGCACGCAGTATTTTTGGTGGGATATAGAATCAATGGTATATGATAATATTTTAATTACTTTACTATATGAAACAGAAGAAATATTGTAATAGCTTCTGATATCATAAGTCTTGACAATATGACAGATGCAACCAGGAAAGTGAAAAGCTAGAAAATCTAATTCTTCACCCTCACTATAAAGAATCTGACATAGTCAGGTAATGAAACATTATCTTATTAACATAAAAATCAGGAAATACATGTATTTATTATCTAATTTTTACGCTCATAAAGAAATCAATTCCATTAATAACATGGCATAGCGTCCAGCGACTGAGACATTTTTGATCTACATGGCATACAGTTGGCTGTCATGACAACCAAACCGTTTCTATGACACTCAGTCTGTCGTCATGACACACAGTCCGCCGTTTTGACGTAGTGACCGTCGACATCACATGCTTTCTGGAACCATGCCTTATAAACCATGCCATGACAGTAGTCAATGCAGGATCTCAGAAGATCTGAAAGTCCTTTCTTATCATAAATAACATTACCTGTGTAACATACCTGTGTAGTTTTCGGAGTAAGCTGTGCATAGACCTAAGACGTACATTACGTTGGTAACATTAAGTGTCTTCATCTTCTCAAGTCTAGCTCAGACCAGCAGCTCTCAGGCGTAGGGTTAACACTGGAATGTGTTAAAACCGGTGAAAATAATTCATCTGTCGAGTAATTGATTCAGCATCATTTGAATAATGTCATTAGCTGCATCCATCGCTATTAATATATAACCACGTTATTTGAATTGGATCTTCAGCTTATTACCTACTGCACAGAAGTAAACATATTCTTTGCATCCTGTATCAAATACATGGTACATAAATATAACAAAATATGTAAAATTCCTAAAATTTACTGGATAGAAAAAATCTGCTCTTTAATCTGCCTATAATCAGTGAAATCCCCCATTTTAACTCATACGAGTCTTACAGTATTTTCGTGTCAGTCCTATTTCATATGCTGTTTTGAAAATTTGTATCAATCACTGGACACAATTGGGCTTCACAGTGGCTCATTTATGTTTTGTATATCTCTGGAGCTTTGGTTTAGAAAGAAAACACGCTATATGCAAAGTAATGAAATATATTATATCATGCTTCTGCCTTTCTGACAAAGAAATCATAAATATATGACTGAATGGAGCTTTATTAAGAATATAAGTATACATATCCATTACTGTGTACGTCAGTATGCATTTATATGTTGTTTTGATTAAATCAAATCAATCACCGGGTACAACGAGGCTTCAAAGTGCGTTTAACTATGTGGCGTGTATCTTGGGCTGTTGTTAAAAAGTTAAGCACCACTTGCTTTGCCCTGAAATATAATACATTGTTGAATTGCCTTGTCGGGGGCTTAAAGGCGGCTGTATAAAAACTGGCAATAAATAAATATAAATGTGTTTGCATTTATCTTACTTTCTATATGTGATACCTGGGTATATCTTTACAATATCATTACATAGAAAATGGTATAATACACGAAAGCCTTAAATGTGAAAGATATATATGTAGTAAAATCAGATTAAATTTTATTTTCGTTTTGTTGTAACTATATATACTCAGTTGTATACTATTAAAAAAGTACCTCTGCTTACTATACAACACAGTGGAAGATGGTTATTTGGCCAGCTCGGTCAATTATGTATCAGGTGATGATTATTTCAATGAGAAAATACGGAGTCTCATTTATTATCGGTAGGTTGTTAATTGAGTTTATTTATGGTTTTCTGTTTACCCTGTCATAATTTTCAATTAAATCAAGAAATACCTGTTTACTCAGAATAACTTACAATCGGTACACATTGTAGAACAGAGCATTCAACTAGTAAATGTTTAAGCAAACTTCAAGTATACGGAGTTTATTGAAAACACAAACAAGTCTCCCAAAGCCACAATACACTTCTTGATCAATGTTATGTAAAACCGGGTCCTCCTGTGTATGAACTTGATGGGTATACCCAATCTCAAAAGATCAATAATGAGCTACTATCATAATGTACTGTAGATCCTGGCTTCCTGAATACTCAATCATCGATTATATAAAACCACTGTACAGTTAATGAGGAGAACACGACTGCTGTTTTTATAGAGATTTTCTTTGGTTAATATAAAACAATAATACAGGCTGCATAGTGTGCATTGTGACAGTGTAATGTAATCGTACCAGAACACAGGGAGAAGAACCGAGATCACTGTGCGTGCTTACCAGAAAAGTGTAAGTTGATAATTGCATAGAAAACTGTTACTGACGCAGGCCGTATGTCAATTAATCTCCTCATGTTGCTGTTTATATTTTGAGTTAAAAGCACAGTCATACTTTACAAATATAATTGTAACTTAATTTGCTTCCGATGTCACCACTAGTGTGACAGTTTATAGGAATACACATGGCCACTAGGGTGCATTAGGGTAGTCGGGTGGGTTATTGCGCACTTTTTGTATTTTGTATTGATACCATGTATGCCTGGATAATGATTAGGGACTGATGAGTGGCATATTTGATAAGTATCCTGTATCCTGTATCATAACTATGTATGAGTCATCAGATTGTCAATATTTTCTAAATTAATTTGTATTCTACACATTGTAATAAACGAGACTTAACTTGCAGCCTACACCATATCTTCGTTTCACACACGTAGTCATACTGTGTTTTCTCTACTTGCCTTGCGATTAGGTTCTCTCCTCTGTTATATGTATTATTAATTAATCTTCGATTCTTTACTCTTTAGCGTGGTTTGCAATTCATTCGCATAATGAGGCATCCGTTTACCGGGGAGAGGGTCTCGCACTGACCCCATTATTTATATACCGACGTGGTCTGAACGAAATGTCTAGGAGCTAATGTTCTATATGCTTAGCGGGGAGAGGGTCTTGGATTGACCCTATTTGTGTTGATACCATTATGGCTCCTTGAATATGTAAAATATAGTTATATATATGTTATGTATGTGTTTTGATTTTTGATGTGGGAGACGACCAACTCAACTTTGGTAGGAGATGAACCCGATAAGGTTAAGGACTAACTCACAGAAGTATCTGAAGCGTTTGATGCTTGAGAGGCGGCAAATGATGCATATATGGGGACTCTGGACACGGAAATCGACATTTCGGCAAGAGAGGAATGGTTGGATTACCAGAATTTCATTCAATTTTTTTATGAAGTTATTGGCAATCATATTGTAGATGATCAGGCAAAACTCACACTTTTGTTATTTTATACATTTAGTAAAACTGTGCACTGGTAGGTGGGTTACATATATTGACATAATGAGTTCTAGATTCGGCAATTGTCATCTCATCTCACAAGCTATTGTTAACGACTTGAAGTGGGTCGGGGCAATGTCAAAGCACCTCGAATTCCAATAACAATCGGATGAACTGTGTATGGCGAGAGCGGCCATTAAAATGTATGGCATGACGGGTGAACTTAACAATCAGCACGGTATGATTTATATTCTAGAACGCTGTACATGATGATATTGTCCATCGCTTTGCTAGATAACCATGAAGATAAATGTTTTGTGGTAAATCTAGATTTGTGTACCCGGAGATGAGTTGTCAGGCCTATCCGGGCACATGTGATCGGTGGTTGCTGTTGAGGTAGTTGCCATACTCGCCCTGCGGACCTCACATTTCCTCCTGGACTCCGCATGTTTTCTCAGCGTCTTCTGCACCTTTGTGTACAACTACACGCCACGCTGTTCGATCTTGCGCTAGACTTTCCCACCTAGCTGTGTTGATGGATGGTTTATACAGTTATCCTTTTGGATCGTCCCTGTAGCGCCCCCGCTTACATCCGATGGAACTTTTACCTGACACCAAATCTCCATACAAACATTTTTTGGGAGTCTAGTATCTGGCATGCGGCAAATGTGACCTAAATGTCTGAATCATTATCTTTCCATCTAAAGTTCATCAGTCGACATAGGCAATTCAGGTGAAAGTGGTTCGGTTGTTTGCCATTTCTTGCACTGACAATCCATGGCATGTCTCGCTGTCATACAGAAGGGTAGTGGTAACTACTGCCTTGTAGACCTGGATTTTCTTTTCAAGATGGTTGCCTCGTAGACGTTGGAGCGGATTCTAGCAATAGCAATGCTGCCTTTTGCGACTCTGCCGTTGACCTCGTCATCTATGTTTGACAACTTGCCTGCCTGCGTGAAAAAGTACGAACCTCATGAAAATTCATATCCTTTTATTCACTATAAGAATAATGGCTTTTTAAAGAAGTATTTGTTGAAGAAAACTCTAACCGTACATGACATATTCATTGGAAGGTGGGAAATCTGCTTCCATGATTACTTGAAATAATGCCGTTGCGACTACTACAAAGACTACACACTTTTGCTCCTTTAAGTATAACGCTGTTGATATTCACTTTTAACTGAAATTATCCTTGAGAAATCTATTTCACTTACCTCTGGACCAATCAGGTACTTAAGTTTTTGTTTTCAAGCGGAGAGAATCACTTCAGAAACATAGTGTGAAAATTGGATTTGCTTATATAACTAATGTTAAACAGCACCTAAAATGAGACGCTGTTGGCCAGAAAAAATATTCATGACACATGATCAGAAATATATACCAGAATCTTGAATCATAAAAAATCTGATACTGGTACACATATTTATACTTAGTAAGGAGAATATAACGGTGCTATTCCTTAATAATACGTTATGAATCATTTAGCCCAATGTTGCCACGATAAAGGCTATACATGTACAAGCATTTGCTTTCTTGCAGCAGGGCGCGACAATCACGTTGTTCTACACAGGCTCGGGTTCAACTTGCTTGAAGGTCAAAATATAGCTTTATTTTTACATACACCACTGTTGCCTTTCAAACAGAAACTGGCTAATTCTAATTCCATTCTAATCAATTTCAGACAATCCGCCTAAATTACACGTGGAACATCCTTAAGAAAAAAAATAATGTATTGCCTTTAAAGAGTATCTGACTCTCTTTTAACTTTTTATCATTTTTGAGATTATTTAACATTTCTAAATTACAATTTTCCTACTCGAGATTAATTTTTTTTCAAGGACACATCAATTTACATATTAAATACAAATATATTGGTGTGCACTTAATTAAAAGTGTATAAAGGAAAATCTTAACTGCCAACATATGATTTTGACTCATAACGGAGGTCTGAGCCATGCTAATGGTTGAACCGCAAATGATGGACATAGAAATTGGGATTGTTTGGAATCTTCTCGTCCTGATGTTCCGATTCTCTCTCTCTCTCTCTCTCTATATATATATATATATATATATATATATATATATATATATATATATATATATATATATATATACATTTATATATACATTTATATGCAACCAAATCAATTTTTTGTATATAATCATAATGGGCAGATGATATTTTTGTATATATAAGAAGACTTGCACACGGAAACACATCCCGCCCTACACACACAGATATATATATATATATATGTGTATATATATATGTGTGTGTATATATACATATATATATATATATATATATATATATATATATATATACCCTAAGATTTAAAAAGATATCACTAGTTCAGCCAAAAGAGAAGCAATAAACCTGTTGGCGATGTGGTAACAAAAACTGCAGTTTTTAAAACGCCATTTGGCAGATCAGCCATGTGATGAATATGAACAAAAATAGCGTTGTAGAGGGTCCAACCTGTGAAACCATACGCCTGCACCATAATATATACATAAGGCTTCATATAAACATTTGTTCCTTAAATCCTATTATTAATGAAACCGGCTGATGCCAAACTGAAATATATCACCGAAAACTCGCACCAGGTTAGCGCTCGGCTTCCGTTCCTGTGCTAAGTATTTAATCAGCAGGAAAATGCATGCAACATATTTAGCCGATTTTCAAGGAACTTTGTGAATTGCAGGACATGAAATATAGAAAATCATTGAGTATTGGTGCAAAAGTGCATTTTGGATCCAGAGGGGTGGTCTTGCATTGGAAGAGGTGAGCGCTTAAATGAGTACCCTCTAGTTAAAGGTTTTAAACAACTGTCGCAACTCCTACAACTAGTTCTCTACCGAACTGGGGATGATATGCACGTATTTTTAACTTATACATTCATATTAGGAGATAAATAAAGTGTATCCCCACACTGTATCATAAAAGAGGGCATAAATCCACATTTACTAGGCGACACTTTATTTAATTTACCTACAACTGTCTGCAGTGAAATATGACCTTCAACTTATCAATGAAATTGTATTTTGTATTCAAGTTAAAAAAAACAGATAACTTATATGACTTGTATAACTTATAAAAGACATGGCAACCTCCTTAAGCTTAAATGAAGGAGGAACATTTTTTTAAAACCCGTAGAGCTTACCTATGCAAAAAAAATCCCTAATATATCCGCTGAATTTCAACGCTTAGAACGTGTACAGGTACATTGATAATGGTGAGAACAATAAATTAGTCGTTCAAACCCCAATGGTTGCAAGACCTATCCGGTAGTCTTAGACTCTGTTTCCCATAGCGAGATGTAGAGATGCCAGTGTAGCCAGTTCAGCGTTGTCAATATTACACAAACTTGCTTGACTTTCATGGAGTAAAGGGCGAGACAAAATAGGCATTTTCTCGTCTTAATATACTTGTTTTGCCATCCGGAACATCCTGCAATGAATTATCCATTATGATTCACCTGTATGTTTCACTATTATGTATATGAAGAGGGGAGAAGAAGAAACATTTAGAGTAAAACTATATTTAAGCAGGTATAAGCGATATTTAAAAGATAATGAAAAATCAAAACCTGATTGGAGGCTCGATTAATGGTCCGTGACAAAAGAAAAAAGGAATATGAATATAACCCACTGTCGAATGATGAAGATAACATTATACCGTTACAGGGTTACTGTTATCTATTTGTGTGGGACTTAAACCTAGCGGGTGTGACTCCTATTGTTCTGCATTCATATACCTTTCAAATGGATTAAGGAGTTATGCAGTAAGAAGAACGAGAAAAATTTAAAGAGCGGGTTTAATATATTTATTGGTTTAATGTCATCACGGTACAGGTCATTTTGTGAAATAACAACACAGCAGTCAGAAAGAACATAAACCAAAGGAAAGGGATAAAAAATGAAACGTGATACTGGCATTGACAATGACGTGGTCAAGGTCGTGAAGTTCTTCGACGAGGTAAGGATCGCAGTGCTAAAATGACAGATGGATCGTGATAATTTCTCCGTTAACTTTCTGTTTGACAGAGATTACAATTTCGGCTTTGATCACATACAAATATATATACTAACACCAGCACCTGTGTTACGTATGCTAGCGCATCCAAAAGAAGGCCTGAATCTCACAATGTTTAGACGTGATAAGCAATGCGATCAAAGCGATATAATTTTTTTTTCAATAGCAAACAACATTTAAATCATGTAATTATCTATGTAAGTCAGCTATTATTAAAACAATATATAACCTCGTTATCCACATTCGATAAAGAGTCTAATTACTGAGGACAACATTCACAGATGCCAAGAATTTGTTTATATTTTGTATTAAATATACTCTGTGTAAATATTATTTTATATAAAATGCTGTGATGAGAAATTAATCTGTTAACTCCACGACACCCGCCTTTTGTGTGTTAGTGTCTATTTAAAAACTTTCTTCCTCAATCAAAGGATACAATTAGGTCTTAATCAAAGCATACAAGATTGCCTCGCTGTCCATTTAACAAAAAAAAATTTACAAATTATGAGGTGTGTACATGAATATCAGATGATTAGTTGGCATAGGCATGAAATGTTTCAGTGAGATAAAGGATTTCCAGTTGTATATATATATATATATATATATATATATATATATATATATATATATATATATATATATATCATAATAAGAAGTACGCAGTACATAACACTCGCCAGAAATGGGGACTTTATAAAACTTTGCCCCTTGGTTCTTATCACAGCAGATCTCGGACAATGATATGAGACCGTCACGACACAAAATAAGCAGCTTCGATTATCATTATTATTTACCCAAGTAAACCTCTATAAGGCAACAATCGTGTCCTACTCATTAACTTAACAGTGGTTTTATATAATCTTGATGCAGGTCTTAGGGTGCTTATCGCTATATTACTTTATGATAGGAGCTTGTTTGGTGACTCTTTTGAGGGAGAGATATACAAGGGCTATAACCACACTATACTTTCACAGACACAGCATGGTCCGATTTTGCATAATCATTGATTCGTTATATAAAAAATTGTTCCCCAGGGACAGTTTTTCATATATTTTACCCTTTTTTTAAATTCATTCTGACCTGATGAACAGTATCGATGATAAAAAAAGTTACCCTTCTCCTGGATTTACGTGCAATGTTTGATACGGACAGCTTGGATATCCTAGCAGAGATTTTCCAGAACCAATATAGCATTAGAGGATCTGTATTGAGTTGGTTCCAGTCATACCTGAGTAATCGGGATCAGAGAGTGATAGTAAACACCTCTATATCTGATCAACATAATTTGAAATATGCTGATCCGCAGGGATGCTGCGCCGGGCCTGTGATATTTCTAAGCTATCTTTGCTCCCTCTATGACATGATAGAGAAACACTCGCCACTCATAGCAGGATATGCTGATGATCACCAGCTTTACTTAGCGTACCAACCAGGTTGTTAAAGAACGGAATGGATGCCTTTAGAAACCTTGAGAAATGTATTTCATATGTCAGAGCATGGATGCTGACCTGTCGACTAAAAATTAACGTCTCCAAAACTGAATTTTTGTAAGTTGGAACAAAACAACTCTCTAATGTATGGATGCCTAAAATATGTTATTAATAATTGCGAAAGTTACAGAACTCTGCAGATAATGTGGTGTGTGGAGCCCAGAGATTTGATCCTGAAACTCCGTTGATGAAGGATCTTCCCTGGCTTCCGGTTTCCTCACGAATTGAATATAAAATAGCTCTTTTGGTATTCAAGTGCCTGCGTCGCCATGAGTATTCTCTTGTTTAATTGAGTGCTCTGAGGTCCGGTCAACGTAATGTGCTTGTAGTTCCCAAAACAAGGACAAAAACATTGCGGTCAAGGGCCTTCACCAGTCTTGCACCAGCTGTTTTAAATAAACTTCTGGACGACATCAAAGACAGTATTAATACATTTAAAGTCTTATTAAAAACACATTTATTCAGAACTGCCTATCATATGTAAAATATACAACGATCACACGAAAGGTGAACGTTTTCGTTTTATTTGCAATTCAGTTTTAGTCTCTTTAGCCATTTCTTTGTTCCTTTTTTACAATGTTAACACGGTATAGGTAATTTTGAATATAAAAGGTTATTGTTTGAATTAGTTGAATTTATGTGTATCAATCACTTGCTCTGTACGAATCTCATTAAACACAATTAGTCTCCATTTCCCTGGAATTATCACAACAAATACATAACCTAACGCAACATCGACATCGATACATAACTGATCGGAGATAGCTAAATATCCGCATCAACTGTGCAATTTAGTAGATAGGGAAACTTAATACAACACAGAGCACTCTTTTATAATCGTAATCAGCTGTGCTTGAGCATACAGTCCTGAGAAATTGTCTATGATTGTTCAACATTGTTACCTTTCTGCTTCACAGAAAAGTAGTCCAATAATGTTACATCATTCACGGCTATGCAAATAGTGTTTATCCTTTCTACCGAGTGCTCCAGACGCCCGTATGAAATTTCCGGACGATCACAAAGATAAAAACAAGTTTCAAGCCTAATGCGCATTTATCTTGTCACGACAAAATATAAATACACACTGGCAAACACAAATATCAGTGGTACATGTATGCTTTTATGACCTTGTGATGTTTATAAGTATTAAAGTCTCATGTATTCAATGCATGATAGCCAATTCGTGGTATCCTTACAGAAAGGCTTTTTTTGACTGACTTATGAATTAATGTTTTTGCAACTGAGTGGTTATTCCTAAAGACATATTAGTATTTGGGAAACTAGTTGGGGAAAAAACGTGATGTTTCCAAGTGTTACATATAAAAATCTCATCTGCGTTTGTTTAATAAAGAGGTCCTGCCATGAGGAGTACTTCTTCCCGGATGATATATTCATGATCAATGCTCTTTCATTTAAACGTAGCTGAACATGTTACTTTCAGCTTTTCTAGACGTAATATAACAATACCATTCATGAATATGCACACAGGCTTTTCTTTCCTAAGAAAACCCACACATAAATGATGAATTGTGAGGCCCATTTAAATGTATTCACAGATTAATGCAAATTATCACTTTAACATGGAAATAAGCTCTGGTATATATAAAATATAAATTGAGATTCGTAATAGTTCATTTTAGGGATTTCACAGATTAAAGCGCAATTAGAGAGCACAAATATAGATCAATTTGTGTTTGATAATATTTATACGCTATGTATTTAATACCAGATAAGGCCAAAGAGTTAGCTTCCGTGCAGCTATAGCCTCAAAGAGTTAGCTTCTCATCCAGTTTTGATAACGTGGTTATATTGTACATTGGTTGTTGCCTAGCGGATACAGCTAATTACATGGTTCCGATGATGCTGGCTGTGAGGGTTGAAAAAACAATCAATTAATAAAATTTTAACATATCGCGCTTCAGTACCCGGAGCTACGAAACGCGTGTGATCAGCTAATTTGTCAGAGAGTTCAGACGATAATGGAAAGAAATGTAACTAATGTCATGTGTCTCATGATCATATGTCTGTGCTCAGCGGAATCAGAAAATTACAAGGGTATGTATGTGTTACAATTAAAATAATAAAGAAACATACAAAGATCTGGGTGTCTGATCATCGGAAAACTTGTAATAACAATGAACGCTATGTCAGGATTACGGAATTTAAACTTTTTATAAATATTTCATCAGCTTAACACATTAAAACAATTAAACTATTAATAATATGCACTACAACGAAACACTTTGTGTATTATTACATTGTTACTTTATGGAAAGCTACAAAGGTTGTTTTATAAGACTGACACAGAACTCTGTCTGTTTTAGTTCTCCATGGTGTGTGGGGACACAAAGAGGCCAAGGAACAATGCAAAGCTTTGGGGATGTCACTCTACACGGATGTGACGTCAGAACACCGCCAACAGCTTCGTAAATCCATGAGAGATTTCGGTGTTTATTCTACCTGGTTGAACCTACGAAGGATAAAACATAGAAACTGGACGTGGACAGATGGAAGAGGGACTGTACTAGGTTTGTTTCTCCATTTAGACATAATTATAATATAAAAATATTTTTATGTATCATAATTCATGAACGAACATGACACAATACGTTCTAATCCTATTATGACAAACAGGAAACACAAAGTTGATTACTTAAATATGGCCCAATATATAATTAAACTAGCTTTGAGTGGGCAGTCCTCTGCCTACAACGTTGCGAGGACGATGATTGACGCTATATATGTTTGATCCACATAAGTAACTGATATTATATTGTAAAATACAATATTGTATACACATAACTGTAATACCGAATATTATTCACCAAACCATCTGAATCGGTTCTCCACATGTGAAAAGAAAAAGTGAGCATTTTGTTCATCTTACTGCAATTTTCTTCCTTCAAAAATATCATGACAAATATTCAGTCTTAAACTCGTTTTTCAATTCGAGTTGTATAATTATGTTTTTATCAGACTCAGATATCCTTAGACAACGGCCTACAAGTGGGTGTGCCTATATTCGCAGTCAATCCTACGTTGCCAACATATATGGATCTTTATGTGAACAACGTCTGGACAGCTACATCTGTCAGACGGAAGGTAATGTAAGAAACATTATTCCGTTTAATTAGTGTACAGATTGAACAACATTACCAACTGATTGCGACAAGGCTGGATTATTCTTTTTATTTTTATTTTGTATGAAGTATTGTATTGTATTAAGTATGACTCGACAGTAACAGTAGATCTCCCAATAGTTGAATCAACTACTTCAGATATCTTCATTTCAGGTTGTGCGATATGTAAAAAAGGAGAGTGTGTCAAGTTGGAAAACAATGTCACTTTTTGTCTTGTCTTTAACTACGCCAAAGTCACGTGGTATGAAGCTGTTAGGTTTTGTGAAATTGACAATGCTGCACTGGCTACGATGGCTTCCCAATATCTTGCTGGAAGCAAAAGGCCGAAAGGTGACATGTGGATAGGTCTTGCAAGGGATTATTGGACTTGGGACGAATCAATTGCAGGTGAAGCGGAAGTCATTCATTCCAACTCTTTTGGTAAATGCGGAATGCCCGTTATGAAACAGAACACCATCAATTCATGTACACAATTATCTAAGTTGTCTGAACTTCCTGAATATGTAGGATTCACATCTCTGTTATATATTAATGTGTTTTTCGTCATTGCTTTTATTTCTTCTATTTATTTGTTCATTAACCTTCCACAATAGCTTTCAGTCAATATATAAAATCATCAATAATAATACGTTTGCGTGAACGTGATACTGTTATGTTGTGCCAAAAATTAGGTTGCGTAATTCGGGCCATTGAAATAAATACTGTCTGAATTCTAAGATGACGATTGTCCATTTAAGAACCAAGAAATCTTTCAAACCATCCATCTTCATAGTCACGCGGTACAAAATTATAGAAACCCTCTGATATTACACGTAACAGGTATCCCGAAGGTTACCAATTGGAAACCTCATCAATACCCATCTCTGGAAGACGATTGTGCAGTCATCAGCAAGACAAAGGAGGGAGTTTGGTGGGAAAGCAGACACTGTAATGAGCCCGCACATGTTATTTGCTGTATGTTACACTATGTCATGCAGTTCTTACAAAATATTATTCGTCCGATGAATTCTATTCCGTTATATAATATCAGTATTTGGATTTTTTTTAAATTTTGGTTATGACAATTCAATGGTATAAAACACATAAAGTAATTTTTCTTTTCTTCTTCAGTTATACAAGTATTAGGAAATAATAGTATGACACCAATGTCTACTCAAATGACTTCAGGTAAATTTAATTTTAATTGTTATCTAAGAGGTTACCAATAGAATCCAAACCGTATCGATTGAAAACATGCTCGCTCATCTCCTGAGAAACAGAGCACGGTTTCAATGTTTATGTTTTTATATTTATTCGTTAACTTTTTCAGTTTATAAACCTAACGTTGCTTCTTATACTAACTCTCTACCTAGCTTCCCTGGAATCGTTTATATTGGGCTATAAGAAGGCAATGCCTCTCCACGCAGAGACCTGATTACAAACTTGACAGATAAGAAACATCACAAAAAAGTGTAAACTAGAACTAGATTACATATTTTTATTGATCGCACTGGGATAGACAAAGACGAATCTCAATCATCTTTTGCTTTACCTTACCCTTACTCTTAATCTTACTTGTATCTTACTGATGACCTCTTTTCCTATTAGTCAAAATAGATATACAGAAGCCTCATACTCTGTACTTTGTTTGGGTGTTGGGAGGAGCAGCCTTCGTTTGTGCTATAGTCAGTGGATCAGTCTTCCTGCTGATGCTTTGTCGGGGAAACCAAGAACAAAATCAGGAGAGGTAGCAATTTTGGTCAACTATCATCCATCTCCCTGCCACTTAATATTATTTAAGATTGCTTTATTTTAGTGTACATATGTGTTCGAGATAAGATTCGTTGAATATCAGCTTTTTACGGTACAGGGCTTTGCTCCGCTTTCCTCAAAGAGAGACGTCAATAATGTATGAGACATGGAAATATTATATTTAGCAATCTATGTGTTTGTGATGACATTAGACGACAATTTTCGTCATTTCCGATCGGAAAAGACGATTGAACATGAATATCTAACATAACAACGTCGCAATACGAACACATTTGTTTGTCTTATATATGGACGCATTTTCTCTAACATACACGACTAGCTTCCTTTTGATGTTTTGCCCGTAATGTTTAAGCATCAAGACAGAGTTTTATCCCGTTCATCCCGTTATTTCTTCTAAGTCCTTGACCAAGAATAATACCAAACTTTGTACTGTGTAAACTAGGAAGTAAGTACTGGCTATACCCCGGCAGGTAAATGCAAACTGATGATATGTTTGTTTTAGTGTAAAGTCTACATAAGGGTTAAATTGTCCCTTCCTACTGTATTAATTAAGAAATCAATGTAAGATAAACTGACGTTTTTGGTGAAATCAGCATGTATATATTTTAACGTTTGCAGCGGCAGACCGTCAACTGTGAGATGGAGCAGGTGGCTTTCTACGAGTCGGGAATCGTCTTTGCACGGCAGGGATAAGGAAGAAATCGATTTTTATGCCTTCACTCGGTTAAGTAGAAGCACCTTACGTCATGCCGGAAGCGGAACCTTGAAATTCTTAAAACGATCTCTGCCAAGGCCGCCGCCAACCTTGCCACCACCAAGATACCAACGTCGGTAATATAGAAATGTTAACTGGGAAACAGACATGTAGCCATAGAGTATAAGGCAGAACAACATGGGAAGTGTACAAGGCAACTTCACTGGAACAATAAATTATAGCGCGGACATTGAACACTTACTCTTCCGCTGATTTTTTTTTTTTTCTTATAAACCTCTTCATGGTTATTTTTTTTTAAAATTAGATGTTGTCTTGCATTATAATTTGAGCAAGCCGACTGGGGAGGTAATACCAAAACCAGCGTTATTATTAAACATCGTCAACAGGCGATTATAAGAGCCATTCTATGGTAATTTATGTATGTAATTATCATGTTTAGTCCTTCGATAGAGTATTTGTTAATAAAATTAAAACCTTGAAGTAAAACGATCACTTCAGGATTTTTAAGACTAACTACGACCACTCTCTGCTGCATCATATTTATATAAATAAGTAGCACAGAGACTCATTTTCCTTGCGGGACAAGAATGTTGTATCTTGTAAGAAAATAAATCCCAGTATAAAAGCAAATAAACTTTCCCATGAGATTATTAGAGTTCAATATACAAATACTAGGGTTGCAAATATGACCACGTTTTGTTATATACTTAGTATACCGCAGTGATTTAATTTCAGGTGTCCAGGGAGATTAATTATGGATATGTATAGAAATTATATTATATGATTCCAGGTGTAGCCTTTTCGATCTGTGGCCTGTGAATGGACGGAAGAAGTTTGATTGTTATAGCTTTCAGTGAGACGAGATAAAATGCATCCAGCTCTATTCATTTTAGTTAATGCTTTTTTTGTAAATTTCTTGTTAACTGTGTATATTTCAAATTTTGATATAAATATGAGCTTTATACGGAGTTTCCAGCTTTGTTCACAGAATACGATGGATATTTACAACTGATCGCCATATAGCCGGAAGGTATATCTACAGCTACATCCATAGCATAAAATTATCAGAACGATTTCACATTTTCGTCTTCTTCGTCGCTGTCCACGATGACGGTATTATGATTCCTGCTCGTTAGGCACGTCCATAGTCCCCTAGGATCGCATATGTTTTGGAATATCGTTCAGTGGGTCGATCTGTGGTGTATTGTATTGTGGATGCTGTTATAAATCTGACACTTATGTCTGTTTATCTCTGCATTTTATCTTCAAAATATGGCGACCCATATCTTTTTACCCAGGGTGCTTGAAGTATCAATACCCCAGTTCTACATGTTGCACTTGACCATAGTTCACATCTTAATGATCAGCTTATCCATGTTTTTTTTTTCCTTGAGATAATTTCAAATAGAGGATTATCTAAGTCTACTCACAGAGACAACCCATCTAGGCATAACGGTTCTGAGGAGGATTGCGATGCTTAAAGAAGCTATCATTCTTCTATCTGTGATATTCTTTCTTCCTGACTGCAAGTTTGTGGCTGTCATGGATAAGCAAACAATGCCAAGGTACACATTGTAACCTAAGAGAAATATCTATAAGGAAACATCATAATAAAAGTATCGCGCATGTTTTAATTTAGATATATCATTCGCTATTTGGCCTTTGTAACATGTGCTTGCATGCATTCGTGTTTGATATTTTTATTGGCACCTGATTGCCTTCCTTATTTACTCGCCTCGGCAAAACAATGTCTCAGAAAAAACACAGGCCTTAAATAGACGCCGGTCTTGTTCAAAGGCCTGATGTCGGAGTAGTTCCCATATTTGTCACCAGATGTCTTTTCCCGTCACTATAATTGGTAAATTTTTCAGTCAAATTGACAGGAGATTGTTGGATAAATGTCGCTTAATTTGTGTTTTGTGCGTGTATTGACAATATGTTTAATTCCTCTATAAATCTTTCTTATTTCTTTTGTGCAAGCCTGTTATCATAAGGGTCACTAAGTAGTCTCGTTTCGTTCATTATATTTAAAGCCGAACACAGATCCTAGTTCATCACTGTTGTTATCATAAGTAAAAATAATACTGCTTCACACAAGCGGTACAATTTGTTACTGTGGGCGTCTACCTCACGGATGGTTGAACAGAAGTGTTCAAGTACATTTCTTGTGTAGCATGAAGAAACAAATGATGGTGTCAAACGGTACATTTTGTAGCTCTTCTCAAGCCTAATTTCGCCCCTTGCTTTCATTTTGAAGCGCTTTGAGTGCGTTCTTAGTGTTAACAAAAACAACGTTTAGCATCTGATATAATCTTAAAAGCTATGAATAGTATTTACTCTTGTCGACTACTATACATTCAGTGGAATATTTCCAGCAGTAAATGTCACATACCAGTATATACCAGGTCGGAAACGTGTGAATACTCAGTGCCTAGCTGAAACGGTTAAAAGTAGTAAGGAAAATGTCATGAAAAGGAATACCCAAGTGCGTTATACGTACCAAGTATTTCGAAGAAAATAATATTACCAGTAGAACGTGGTTATCATGTAGGTCACCAAATATTATCTTTTCAGTAAATGGAAGAGCCAGCCCGTGTTCTGAAAATACATTCGGAAACTCTTGAATATTGTGTCAACAAAATCGGTTAAAAGACGGGAGGAAAATGCCATGAAAATAAATCACGCCGTACCGTTATGGAAGAGCAGCCCCGTGTTCAGAGGGAAATAATGTTATTAACTGCACGCAGTGTAAAATAATGGAATATCTTTGCATCAGAATTTTGGTGTATTTTTGTCTCCTGGTATATCACCTAGTTCTCTGTTCCGTATGGAAACACAAAGGAGCACTGGACAGTTGCAAAGGCATAACGATGGCAATCGTACCGGAAGTGACGTCATGGGATCACACATCATTTCTTCAGATCATGCAAACAGACAAAGGAATGTGACAATGGACATCAAGTTCATTATGTTTTTTGTTGATTCAGATAAACTATCACACACATGGTTGGATATTTATTCTCAGAGCACGGAACAATCATATTATTTCATATTAGTTTATGTTTCCGCCGTGTTTGTTTGCATTTTGGTTTAACTGTTTCGTTGCTAGTGCGAATATCCATCTTAACAAAAAATGACATATATAACCATCCCTGTATATCAGATCGTTTAAGCGCATATAGTAAGTATTGTGTAGTATCGAAGTGTTATGAAACAGGAGACAGATACTACAGAAAAGCTAAAATATGTATATATATATATTTATATTTAAGTATTCCTTGATCGCCCAATGATTCCTATGAAAACCTACAGGAACCTTCGACCCCCCCCCCCCCCCCCCATTAATTGAAGCTGAAAGTGCCGTGGTCAGAAAGACAGAGTCAGGTATCTGGTGGAAAGGCAGGCCCTCTAAAACACTGCTCCAGTAATATAGTGTATGTCTAATTTAAAAAAAAGTATTACAAAACTCTGCCTTCTTCAATTTACCTTATATCCGCAATAATTTTTATCAATTCAGACGGCAACGTTAGTGATTGTCATTTTATTCTTTTAATGCTGAAAGCAAACAAAGATTCAATATTTGTGTATACATTATTCAATAAAGTCTTAGCAGAGGGTGACACATAAAATTGTTTGCTTATATGTATATAAACCTAAGAAAGGCCTGTTATTTAAGTGTTTATGAACTGGTTATCTGATCAGGGATCAATTTTAAAATTAAGATGTAGTACGTTGGGATGTAAAGATGCCATGATTTATCTAAATCAAGTAATGAGGTTATGAGTATGAGGTTTAAGATGGATATAACCTCAATATAACCTTAACCTTGTGTCATTCCTTCAGTCTTGCATGTGTGATATTTTTACATATGAATATAGGGATGATATTCGTTTTATTTTCAATGTATTACCATCATATATCAATGCAAATATATCTTGATAAAATCATTAACCCATTAACAACCGTTGACTGTTTTAATTTTGTTTTCCTAAAAAAGATACAATATATAATATTTTAATTTATTAGCGAACATAAAATCGATTTTCTTAAACATATTTTCTTATTTCCTAAAACAAAAGTAAATTCCCTATTTTGGCCTGCATCACAATATAAAAAAAAATGTTCATCTCTTTTAGTTTTTCTTATTTAGTGTTGCATATAAAATTATTGGACAGAGTTGCGCCAACATATTTTTGATGCATGAAAGTATGAAAGTAATATTTTTACTCTTGGCGGTATTTCGGGCACTCAACGGTTTTCGTCATTGTAAGAACATTGAAAACACTCGAAAGTAAAAATGAAATTGAACCAAAGGTAGGTTAAATATCTTGTATTCTTTATAGAGATAATATGTTTTTATCAGAAAGAATTAAAGTTGAATGATGCTTAAATAATTTTCTGTAGCATATATTTACTAGTAACCACCTGCGATAAATGTTATTGGCAATCCCTTTTAGCTTTGCCTTGGAAAAAGCCTGAAGGTAAAGTAATAACCCATATTTGGGAAACAGAGCGCGACTACGTTTAGAACATTAAAAATATACGAGTTAATCCCAGCGAAGCTTGATTACTAGATTAGTAATATATTAATAAAATCCTCGAGTGAATCCTCGAAATAACGAGACCTCAATGGAGTGGTTGCATTTCCGTCGTGGTCGTCTGAGCGAGATCTTATATAAAGATCCATAAAAAATCGGGATGGTGAACAAGTGTTTTTTAGGTGGTGGTTAAACAGAGTTGTTCGTTAGGCGAGGTTTTACTGGACCATAAAGCTTTATATCTTGTTTGCTTTTGCTTATTATCTGGTTTTATCTGGTACATTTTTCATAAATACATTATCAAGACTAAACCACATGTATCATATAACCATCCGTCAAATACAAGGCTGTATACAGTATCCGTGAATTACCATTATTATTATAAATGATTTTCACAGTGACTGTGATGAATGCGCTGTGATTAAAGTTTGATAGACATCTCGGTTGGCCGCAAGGCAAGGCTGATGTTTGATCGGATCTTTGGTGCATATGGTAAGAATGGTGTCTCTGTTGGTCTCTGCTGAACTATTGCCTTCCATCTGTATGTAGCAATTTCGGTCCATATAAATTGATCGGAAGTGCCGTTCATATTTGACCCGTGTTACAGTCAAAAGATTACACCAAATGATTTCTGACAGCGTAGACTCTTCTGCATGCTTAGAGGTCTGGTGAGTTTGTGTCCATACTGAACTGCCCAGGTAGAAAAACACTCATTGTTTTCAGATATCCTGATTTGAGCTTCTCCAGGTCGTAACTGGGAGTAAGGGTGATATATAAATACCGTTGATTGATTTTCAATCCGATATTACATATGTTGGTAATTAAAATTAAAATGAATAGGTTGCCCTTATCAGGATTATATTAGACTAGATGATATGCTCTATATTTACAGTGTCAACCTAATTCTGTATTTGAAATAAATTATTAACCACCCAATATTCATTAATAATCCATTATTTTATTAACAGCCAGTAGGTAGGCAGACATTGCAATGTATGCAAGTCATGTGTAGAGGCATATATGTATCGCTCATCCTGTTTACGTTGTATTATTGTGGTTATGCAGGATTTATTTATAAATGTGGTAAACAAAGATAGTTTATTGCTATTTCGAGGAAGAGGGAAAGCAAATCAAATTATGGTTATACAACATGGAAACAACATCATGCGAGTTAGCAATAAACGAAAGCATTGTTTTTCAGGCTTTTTTCCAATTATGAGGTTCGCTCACATATTTGCCATTTTTTGTTCCTCTCTAATTTCGGGTGATGGTGATTTCTATAGAGGTACGTCAGACACAGTATCATTATATTGTTTCTTAAATCGCCTATCAGAAGCAAAAGACGTATAAACAACAAATGCATTACAAATAACAAAGTGAACTGAAAATTTGATTGGTTTAACTCATAATTAAGGGCATTGTATAGTTGTTAATCTATACACCATCTTTATGGCCTAATCATTGTCGCCTGATATATAACCTAGCTCTCTCTGGCGTGTGGAAACACCATGAAGCACTGGACCGGTGCAGAAGCGTAGGGATGGCTCTCTTACCGGAAGTGACGTCTAGGAATCGCTCAGAAATTCTTCAGATCATGCGAGACAGACAAATAAATGTTACGTGGTTGGATCTTCAGAAAATAAAGTTGAAACAATGGACGTGGATGGACAGATCTGGCTCAGTTTCAGGTATAGCCATATGTTCTACTTTTGTGATTCCAATAGCTAAATACAAAGGAATGTTATTGATAAAACAAAGCGCAGTATAAACGGTTATAATATCAAATGTATCCTACACTTAATCTTAAAAAGAAAGGGTAGTCCTGATATATGTGAGATATTGACAATTTTGTTTGGAAAAATCTTTCTACAAGTTTGGGGTTTTATCAACTTTTATGTGGACCCCGAACGTTTCGTAGAATAATGTATGAAGAACATTGCTGTACTGATACGAACAGAGGCATGTTTGACACAATTTCCTCGATATCTTTGATTCAGACATCCTCAGAAGTTACAGCGGCTTCGGATGTGCAGTATTCCGCTGGAAGGCAAGAGATATCTATGGCCAAAGATGTGATGAAAGAATGGATGGCTACATCTGTCAAACCACAAGTAAGGAGTCTTTGCAAATCGAGGTATAATTACACTTATCGTTTATCGAGTATCATTCGATACTGATCTCGCTTTATTTTAGATGTGTAGATACACATAAAAAAGTATAATAAAACAATATGACCTAATACTAGCTAGATATATCGGTTTGATATATAACACGTGTGAATGGATTGTACAACTAGGTATAATAACCAATGCAAGGAAAACTCCAGATGTGTCCTGCTACCGGACGGACCACTAGAATAACGCTGGGCGGAAAGACAACCAGACAAGCGCGTTTATCTATAGTTTAGTGTGAAGGAAAATTAGCTAGTTGAGTATAAATGTATAAATGCCTTCGAATGATGTTATTTGAATATTTTTCTGAAGGATGTTCTACCTGTCATAAGGGATTATGTTGGAGGAAACAAGGAAATGATTCTGTTTGCCTCGTTCTGAACACTATATTGATCACATGGTACGAAGCAGTTCGATATTGCAAGAGGGACGGGGGTTTCCTAGCTACATGCGGATCAAAATGCCTTTTTCCTTCCAAACGTTTAACAGGAGGGTACTGGATAGGACTTGCAAAGGAATACTGGATTTCTCTTAGCTCAGGTATAAATATGTATTCTCCTCAATCAGATCCTGTCACCTGCCACACTGATTTATGTGTTAGATAAAATATCATATACTTCCTTTAAATATATGTATTTATATTATCACCGAACAATCATAGTTACATATCAAGTAATGTTTCCACCGTGTTCGTAGCCATTTTGGTTGGACTGTTTGCTTGCGAGTGGGATATGTCCATCTTTTAAAATTGAATTGAGTGACCGTTCCCTGTATTTCACATCACTTCCAAATGATTGTCTTTCCGGATTTATTTGTATATTCCTAATGCAGTAGATGCTCTATTATTTTAAGTATCATGAAGTACATATTGTGTAGTGTTTTGAGACAAGATACATATATTACAGAAAGCAGAATAACAAATTTAAGTTTTATTTGATCGCCTAGGAATTCCTATGAAGACCCACTGGAAACTTTCTCACGACCTATTACCAGAAGCGGACTGTGCCGTGATCAGGCAGACAGAATCAGGTGTCTGGCTGGAAGGCAGGTCGTGTAATAACACTGCCAATGTCATATGCTGTATGTGTAATTCATAGAAAATCTCTGCATTCATTAATTTACCTTCATGCCTGATGGGAGTTGTAAATAGAGTGTTTCCTTGAGACAGTGTTTCTGATTGTCGTTTTATTATTCATGAAAAAAAAACAAAACAAAAAGATTTAATTTTTATGTGTAAGAATCGCAGCACTGACCAGAATGTGACACATAAAGAACAATGATCAGCCTTATGAAGATAACAGTTATTTAATAGAGTGGTTAAACGTTAAGATATGTGATATTGTAATGTACGTCCTCGAACATGAAAGATATATGTATAAAAGCTGTAAGTGGTCTACGCTTCAGTATCGCTTGTGAACAATTAAACCCCAATTTGTCCAACAATACATTTTAAGTGTCATGCTATATCGCGTATCACCATACAATTGCATTTTTTGTTATAATAATTACATAATTTCTTGCAGTTGGGGATAAGAAAGAAGCAACAAGTACATCAACGAAAGGTACCTTTTAAATATTATCACGTGTTATTCGCTTGTAGATAATCATGATGTACTTTGGCTCCCAGGCTGTTCTTTTGATTATGAATTTATATTTACAACTTATGTTAGTTTCTTCATCTTTGAAGTTGTAACTGCTGGACTTCCTTTTTGGCCCTAAATAACTGTCCTGCTGAAGCAAGAAAGGGTTATTATAGGAACCCGGTACATAAAATAAATAATATCACTTGCATATGTACTGGACAACTCTTAGTGAATGTCAGCAAAAAGGCCATTCTAGTAAAGATATCAGGTCACACGATGTTTGTATACACAGGGACAGAGGATGTGATACATTTCAAAACAGTCTGGATACTGGTGGCAGCAGTCCTCGGATTCACCCTGGTCAGTTCGTCGATTTTCGTCGGGAGGCTGATCATAATGAAACAAGAACAAGAAAGGTAATACCTATGTTATGAAAAAAACTGTGGCCACATTTAATGTATAAACAATTATTTTAAATAAAACTAGGGGCCCATGGGTCTAGACGCTCAGCTGAATTTGTCCATAAGGATATGTGTATGAGCTTTATCAAATTATGGATCAAGTGTTCAATTTGAAGCCAAACGGGAGTTATCATCCATAAATTTATTTGTGAATGGATAGGCCCTGTGACCTTGACCTTTAATCTAGTGACCCCAAAGTCGAAATAAATCTTCTCCAATTGGCAGGTGCCCCATGTGGAAGACGAAAGGTTTAGGATGAAAAGTTTTGCTTGAATCTACAATATTATTAAAGAAATGGCCCCTATAACCTTGACTTTGACCTCATGACCAAAAAATCTAAAGGGTTCTTGCATTATTGGTAGGTCTTATATAATTCAAGTTTGAAACCAGCATTTCAACCAAATCTGGAGTAATCATATGGAACCAAATATGTAGTCAGAGAGCCCATGTAACTTGATCGCTGACCTTGTGATCCCAAAATCAATCAGGTTCTTCCCTTATTGGCAGGTAAGATAGATATCTTGATGAAAGGTTTTGGATGGAAAGTTTGGCTTAAAGTGTATCCAAATTTTTTGTAAATATATATTCATATATTCAAGATTCATGGCAATTTATGCATTATTTTACGAGATACTGAAGGTTTTGTATCAAATTTTTTAATTATTCTTGGGGAGGGGTAATAACAAGCCCCATAGCTCGGAGGATGCACTTCACAGTGAAACAAATTCAGGATTTCAAGATTTTTATTGACCTCCCTTGATGTACACTTAGATGTTTCTAGGTCTAGCGGTTACGATTTGTGCCCTGCTAACGGAAGGCCGGACGGCCAGACGACCGGACGGATGACGGTCAAAGCGCTATACCTATACCTCAGTTAACTGTCAGTCAGCTGAGCTAAAAATGGTACCGCCATATAAGTAAATATCTATTTTGGATCATCACTTTAGTTTATCGAAAGGAGAAAGAAACTAAGGGTTTATAAATGAATGATATTCGTTGTTATGTAGATATATGTTGTCATTACCAGAGCTATATCCGCACAGTGGAGTAGATGGGCGCCTGAAAGGTGCGAGTGTGACAAGGAGGAAGAAGAAGACATTCCTTTTTATGCCTTCGCTCGGAGCTCGTTGTTGCGGACATCTACTGGTACTCTTCAACTACCGTCCAGTTCCCTGTCTAGACTTCCCACCCTGCCACCGCCAAGGTACTGCTGACCTGAATTTGAACCCAACCAGAATTTACAAGTAACATCCCGTCCTCTGTCTAGGCCTATCGTCCGTTAACCGTAAAGACACTGCTGACAGGATGGAAAACGTAATAAACCTTATTGTTCATGGGAGTTACCTGCGTCTAATGATAACTGTGATACGCTCGCTGGAAGTGGATATGCTGATACTTGAGGTAAAAACGAAAAGCATGACGAACTAAATGTGGATAAGCTGATATTTTGAGTACAAACGACTATGGCAAAGAATACACAAATGTTAACCCTTGCTTTTTTTTTCATGGATTGGGCAAACCTAGAGTATGTTATTGACAAGTGACACATAAGTAAATGTAGAAGTGGGAAAAATGAACCAGAGAACCTTTTATGATCATTTATCCAGTTTAGTTATTTCCACATTAGGTGAGACAGGACATGATGGTTACTGCAATAAGTCAACAAACGCAAAGAAAACCTCATGTGTATAAAATGGATATACATGTATAATTTTTTTAATTGTATTCATTTTGTAACAACGTACCTGTTCGGTTTGACGTATACATGTCAACGAAAACACAAAAACGAAAGTGTTAAGACTTTTTAAAAAAATATAACGGAATAAAATGGAAAAACAAGAATTGTACAATTAATCCCCTTACTCATCGCATAGCTCTGCCAGTATATAACCATCTGGTATTTACTAATTTGTTCACTCAATGATTTATTGTTGATGAAACAATAAAGGAACACATTACATTGTTCACTGATTATTTCATTCTTTGAGATGTACTTGGAAGGCACTTGTATCATCAAGTGACTGTTTGTTATCGTTTTATGTTATAAGAATTGTTACTTTAAGGTTATAAAATATGCCTTAAGGCCATTATGATAGCATTTCCGTGGGGACCTTGCTGAGACCCCTCTGTGTAATGTATTAGAGATCTTCAGCCATATTAACATATGACCGATTGATTAAAGCACAAATATACCTCATCACCTCATATAACGAAATCTTAAAAAACATACAGATAAAACATATTCTACAAAATCATACCGTATGTCAACACAATATATGATTGACTTAAAAGTCGGGGAAGAATAACTCCATCTCAGCTGATCATTCAAGATATGTTCATTTTCCAAAATAATGAAACCCTTCAAGTTTTCCCTTTAAAAAAATCTAGCTTCTCTCCATGCAAATGGTGAGAGGTTATAGCTTTTACAAAATTCCTCACAATGAGTTATAAAAAAAAAACCTGGTCACGTGTTCACTACCTCGCGAATGTAAATGATTATTATATGTCATAGAAATCGATGTAGCTACAACTTTATGTGTATCTCGGTGTCCCATTGTTTAACGAACTCAATTGTGATAAATATAGGACTAAAATTTCAGATAATCATATACTTAATGTTGTTGTTGTACTGCAGGCTCTCTGATCAGTTATTCTGTAATGAGATCTAAAGAGAATAGATAAATACATCTTTGTTAAACTGAAAATACTGCATAAAAGTTCTGTACATTATAGAATTTTATCCAGATCAAATTTCGTAGCTCATTTTTCGAATATGGCCCCCATTACCCAAGATATAAAACTTCCTTAAGTCAATAAGTACGTATACATTTGCAATATTAAGCGTACGCTTTACATACTATACCTCAAAACACTACACACGTTTGCAGTAATATTTGTAACAGGATCATTCTTTTAATTTCATGATTAAAATATATGTATAAGTGCTGTATTGACCGATTTTAGAAAAATGCTAAATGTTTACGTTTATTAAATGAAAGTTTCTTAAGAAAAACGTCTTTAGTTGACATTATGGTATATGGAATGCCCAATAAATAAAAATGAAGTAAATTTATGACCGATGTCGTTGATGAGTTCCTTCTTTACCACCAATGAATATTAACTGTTTCGTGGTGGAAGTAAGGGTGATCAAAGAGGCGACGACAACATCAATCTCGGCGTTCGGCGGCCGATTTCAAAAGCTGCGTTTCTTCTCCGCTGACCAATACTGAAATGTTCAATGCCATTGGGTTTGTTTTCCCCATAGACTACGTCTAAATAGTGGCCAGGACATTCTTCTGCCCAACGTATTGTACATCTCCTATTTCTAAAAAATAAATACGTTAGGAACGGTCGTCACAATCAGAGCACGTGCCTAGCCTTACACTAACACTTTCACTTATTTTTGCTTTTCTTTATTATGTATATCACAAGACTAGACGTGTTTAACTGTATTTCGATGTGGTTTCAAAAGGGAAGTTATCAATCAATTGGCATATATCTCTGAACTTTTACCGTGGACGCATCAAAACGGAACATATTTGTTAACTAAATATTCATAATCTCGAGTTACAAAT
Source organism: Sipunculus nudus (assembly GCA_026874595.1). NCBI lineage: Eukaryota > Metazoa > Annelida > Sipuncula > Golfingiida > Sipunculidae > Sipunculus > Sipunculus nudus. The sequence goes on from CM049317.1 coordinate 4,355,798, forward strand.
AATAAACTTACGCGTATAGTGAATACATTGTCTACAATATGCGAAAAATAATTTTTTTTATTAACATAATGCGACTCGATACAACGACTGAAGCATTGAATTAATTCCATGCAGTCTTTATTGATTGCAAACATTTTGCAAACAACCTAGACATATGCGCTTTACATTGCTTTCGAAATCGTCAAACCTTTCCAGTTAAGAATATAATTATAGTAACGGACCATAAACACTGATGACGTTTAACAAGTGTGTAAAAGTTGTAACATTACCTATAATCTTTTTTTAAGTAATTGGTTTGATGTTTCATCCTCAGCAACTTCATCAAAATGTGTATAGTTACAGGTACAATTACTAAAATGTAAGTACTAATTACCGGTATGATGAATCCCTGATTTGAACTGTGTTACCCACTCGTCAAAATAACGACGGTAAAACATTAAAAATGCAAAAATTATATCAGTTTTGAAAAGAAGAGTTTAAAAACATAACTGTTGTAAAAAGCTCACGACCATTGCATACGGATAAGTAATTTAAAAAAGGCATTGATTAAGATTTTAAAACCTACAGCAGATAAAGGTGTGTGTGCTCTTACATGATGTCGGGATCCATGTTAGTATAACGTTCTGCTTCAGTGCCAGCGCGCACTCATCCGGGCCACGAAGACCATCTTCCTTGACCAAAACATGGACTTTAGAGAATCTTAGTTTTGTGACTTTTCTGCAAGAAAATGTTGATGTGAAATATTTATAACATGTTTAAAAAATAAGTTATTTAAGGAATAGTAATTTATGAAATCTGCAATGACAAGGGACACAACTTTGTGATTATATTATTATTTGAAAGCCTTGTTAACTTGTCTTTCAGAAGAATCTCCATATGTCTACAATGTGGTGCTGATAAAGATGTAATTCCCTTGGTCTCATTGACTTTTGGGAGGTAAACAGCCGTAGGTTCTTAGTCAGCCGGACCCAGAGGTCCTGATCACAGGATATTCCTTCCCAGACAGTGAGTGGTATTGTTTTCACGAGGGTTAGCAGTGTCCGTCCGTTGATATGACACATGTGCATTGCTTCTTATCAGTTTTAATCTTAGCTTCCGTATATATGCATTTGCTGTAAGGACTGTCCAGTTTCACACAGTTTGGTCCTTGGTAATTTTGGCAATCTTTCTTTGATTGGCGTGATGAAACATAATTCCAAAAGATCTACCGATTTTTTTCTGAACATATACAAAATTGTAGAATTCACTTTGTCATAAATTTTGGAGATATATCATAGGGACAAAAAGTTAATAAACATACATAATTTTGCAGGACATGCAATTATAAACCAACACATAAAACTTGTTAAATATACTTCAAGAGAACAAGGTAACATACAGCATACCTTCCGCTTCACAAAATAATCCATGGATCTTCATTTAGCAATCCCGGGAAAAAAAATCTTGTTTCCTTAATTGAGCATATCTTAACTCTTCATTGCTTTTAATAACATCTTGGTCAGAATTTGGACACAAATATAAACCATGTAATTAATTTGATTAATTATAATTAACATTAATAAGTGGATGATTTCGTGAGAGAAAATGTTTAGGTGATGACATTGTGCAAACAATTTAATTCTATAATAATTTTATTTCACCTAAGGCGATTTTTAGAGACATGGATTTTATCAATTATTACAAAGGGAGAGAGTATGATGAAGTCGAACGTTTATTAAACCAATTCAATTTAAAATTACCAGTTTTTAATATTAGAATCATACGCTTAAGAACATTCCAAATTTTGAATGAGATACGTTGACGAGCGTTACACATTCTTAATTTTAGGATGACACTAAAGAATATATGAGTTTGCATTTTACACATTGGTCATATTAAATTTCGTGAAACACTTACACCAGTTTGTTATATCGTCAATCACGGTGGTTATCCCATATGTAATTGCTGGTTAAGGCAGACATGCTCTGTTAATTAATATTACACTAGCCAGGGATGACTATTCATAAGAAGATAATTACGTGACCAGTGATAAAATGACAGTTAAGGGATCACTGATTTCCCGAATCAATTCCATATTAATAATAAACATGTATGTTACACATGGATATATTACATAAAAGCAGATTATTAGTGATACAGTTATCTTATGACAACCATGTACTAGCTGATACGATACCAATGTTTACGTATAAATATATTGAACTTTGGGGATGTGTATTTATGCGTGTAACCCCATTGGACTGTAATATAATAGAAGCAAGGGCTGCTTATTATACTATTAACCTGTAAGTTTACTGTAATAATTTCTTTCAACATTTCACAAAAAGCCAATGTTCTATGTCGTTCAGCTAAATCTGATCCAATACTTACGACGATAGCATATATATGAAGGTCATAAATGACATAATTTGGGATTTGAAGACCAATTTAACAGAACATGCCTGCCAATTAATACATTTTAACGTCTCGGTTTTAATGGTTACCGGTATATTATCTGTACCCTACCATGTATCAGACTAGTTAGCAGTAGCCTGGCATTTTTAATGACAGCTGCAGGGGCCTTACTCTGAACGTACAGATCTCCAAAGGATTGGATATCAATGAAAAAATCCAATGAAACTGTGGAAAAACTGCTGTATGCTGCATTACAGGAGAGGAAGTCCTACTTATCGCTTAATTCAAAAGTCCATTCGGAAAAGTAAAACATACAATTTTTGCTCACAGTAGCACAAACATTAGTTTATACACTCACCCAATCCTTTTGGTTAATATTTGGCAATTAAAAATATAAGTAAATCGACAGTGCAATTAGGGAAGAAGTGGAAAAGCAATTCCAAATAACCGGCACTACCTGCAGCTTACACTTAAATATACTAGTCACAGTACCAATATACGCTAAAAACCTAGTGCTTATAGCCCCAGCAAATAATGTGATGTTCAGTGACATACAAGACATTCACTTGAAATTGTTAAAGTTTGTGATCAGGTACAATCAAAGGTTTCGTAAAGAAGACCATTTTTAAATAATTCAATTCACAATAATTCAGCTAGAATGGCTTTACATTAACAGCCCCCCCCCCACATCGGTGGCGCCACCAGTTTTCAGGAACTGATGAAACAATTTATGATCAATTAGCAATCATCAATGATCAATAATTCCGGGCACTGAAGCTGGAATCATTGCTGTAATTTGGCAATCTTATAAATTTGAGAAAAAAAAATTCGATAAATAAATATACTTTATTTGATTGGCATGAAGTAAACAACACTTCAGATGATGTTTTAAAAAGTTACACTTTTTGACAAATTTCAAAATGTAAAATGTATTTCAAATTTTTTAAAATCGGATTTAAAAAGATTAGATCATAATGTCTTTTTTCATAAAGGCAAAAACCTTACAATCACTAAAATTTTGAACAAATTCTGGTATAACATTAAACTGGTATACCTTTAATTAAAGTTATATTCTGGGAAAAAAATATCTTGCTCAAACAGTTAGCTGTTTTGATAAGGTACCCAATGTTCAAATCAATAACATTTACAAATTACGTAATATTGACCTAATACCTGGCACGTACATAGGAAATATAAAGAGAAACCTTTATGCCAAATAAAATGAATATATTTTAATGGTACACCGGGGCGTCTAAGTTTAATGTTAGTTTAGGATTCGTAGTTCTAACGGTTTCAAAATGTGCCCTGTTAACAGCCTTTCGGAAGGACGATGTACCAGCGCTGTAGCTCAGACGACTTAAATTCATCTGAGCTAATAAAAGAAGGCTATCTGACCATACATGTTAGTCCATGCTATATTATTATTAAGTATAATATATATAAATATATGTGCTACATTTATTTTCAAAACATAGTTTTAATCGAACAAGTTACGTAAAGAGAAAAAAAATCGAAAACCGTATGAAAATCAACAGTTTTATTTTACAGGCCTGACTACTCGGACAGGTAGAAAACAATGAAAGTTGTATTAAACAAATATTTAGGCAAAGTTTCTTCAAAAACATCAATATCCAGACACATCTGTACAGTCCCCAGTCACCAAGGCAACCAGGACCACGTGACACCAGATATAAAGTATAAAACAACTAGTATCCTACACATAACTAGATGACCAAAGAGAAACACACACATTCACTTGAAATTGTTAAATTCTGTAAGTCAGACAGCAGGCACACCCTATGCTCAATGTAACATTCCAGTATTCTAGTATTACTGCTATATAGAGGAAGTTGAATATCTGTGTGGGTAAATTTCGTTCGCAAATGTTATTCGTTGTGTTACCATAAAATTACTCGCACATGAGAGCTAATCATTCTTCTCGACGGAACGTATGGGAAAGAAATTGGATTTAAAATTATAATTGGTAGATCAGAATAGATTTGTATATCTACATTCTATCATGAATTTAGTTAACCGAAAGTAGAAAGACAAGCGCTTATAAACAAACAATTTTACCAGTAATAATATTACGTGTTATATAAAGAGCAATATCCGCAGATGGACGCCTGACAGGTGCAAATTGTCTGGGTGTGACAAGGCTGAAGAAGACATTCCTTTATATGCCTTCGCTAGAAGCTCGTTGTGGCGGAATAAAATAGGAGAAAATGACAACTTAATTCCTCATATGCTTTGTAATAAGCAGTGTTGTGCCTGTATACAACCATTTGAAAAGTAAAGTACTTGATTGTTTTATTGTGAATGAAACAATAATGGATCACACAATTACATTGTTCACTGATGATTTCATTCTGGGAAACGTACTTTGAATGTAGTGACATTGTCAGGTGACTGTTTGTTTTAGTATTGTATGAGTTGTTTTTCTTATGGTTATAAAATATGTCTTAAGGCCACTATCGTAACTTTTCTATGGGGACCCATTTATTGCATCAGAGGTCTTAAACCCTTCTAGCATATGATCTATTAAGCAATGGACAAAGGTACAACGTCACCTCGTATGACGAAATCGTCAAAAAAAGCAAACAAATATAGATAAAATATTCTGCAACTTAATGTCAACAAAATATATGATTAACTTAGGAATCGAGGAAGTGTTACTTCATCTGAGCACATTGTTCAAGATTTTTTTTTCAAATTACGTAATCAACACCCTTCAAACCTTACCCTTCAAATAACTAGCTTTTATACATGCCAATCATCAGATACTTTAGTTCGCATTTGGATAATTTTGCACATAATGAGTTTTTGACCCAGTTAGGTATTCACTACGTAAAATATGTAAATAATAATCATGTTATAGAGTTTCATTTACATACAATCTTCCTTGTATCTATGTTTACATTTTGTCTGACAAAACTCATTTTGATTTATATTACACAAGTAAACAGAACACATCTACTGCATTTTTTTCGGGGGGGGGGGGAGGGGGGGGGGAGGAGGAGAGGGGTATATTACTGCTGGGGCCTTGACTTCTTTAATGATATCAAAGGACAATGAATATCTACGCCTTTGTTTTAACAACATTAAGTCGCAAAAACGTCTGTAAACTATCGAGCTTTTTTCAGATCAATTGCTCGCCTTTGAAGCATGAATGATAAAACCCAGGTTGAAAAATCAGTCATTTAAATACATCGGTTTATAACATTAATCACACGTTTGAGTTAAAATGTACATTTTTTTCGGGGGGGGGGGGGGAGGGGAGGAGTATATTACTGCTGGGGCCTTGAGTTCTTTAATGATATCAAAAGACTATGAATATCTACGCCTTTGTTTTAACAACATTAAGTCGCAAAAACGTCTGTAAACTATCGAGCTTTTTTCAGATCAATTGCTCGCCTTTGAAGCATGAATGATAAAACCCAGGTTGAAAAATCAGTCATTTAAATACATCGGTTTATAACATTAATCACACGTTTGAGTTAAAATGTACAAGACGCTACAAACATTTGGATCAACATCCATCAATTCGCAAAGATTTATTATAAAATCATTCTTATGCTTTAGGACTACATTTGGTATGTAGGTATGTCTTGTACACTGGCCTGTTGGTAACAATCTCATTTTACTTAATGAAAGGCCCTTGAGAAAACGACTTTATTTAAGAAGCTAAGTCGTTGACTTGCATTGTATTATGTATGCCAAATGCATAGTGATAATGAATAATACGGGGAAATGTCGCCATTCGGGGGTTTATTCTATCAGTAGGCATTGACTATTAATTGTTTCGTGGTGGAAGGGTGGGTGGCCTAAGGGGCGAAGATAACATGAGCCTTAGGGTCCGGCGGCCGATTTCAAGAGCCGCATTTCTTCTCCGCTGACCAATACTGTAGAATCCAATATCTTCGGGTTTGTTATCACCGTCGGCGATGGCTAACTCGTGTCCTGGATAATATTGTGCCCACTGTATTGCCCATCTGTTATTACTGAAATATAAATACGGATATAGGTCCAAACATTCATGAATTGACCTTACATTGTATTACAAATAATACACACACACACACATATATATATATATATAAATATCGAATAAACATTTTATTGAAATTGCATTCCGATGAATTTCCGCAACGGTTTGTTATCTACCAATTTACTTATATATTTTAAAATGTACATACATAAAAATAACTTAATGCATCATTAAAGAACATACACTTTGTTACACTCAGTATTCAAAGTGTACCTTTTTATTGTGAATCTGAAATATGCTGTATAACAACTGCGCAAAATAAACATTAAAAGTTTTACTTTACCTGGTTTTCATATTGTGTGCTTTAAAATACATGAGTCCACAAAACGCACAGATCAGGAGAGCAAAGAGTGCCACGACAGATGTTATTACTATCATAATGACATTTGATCCCAGGACTGAAACAATGGATTACATACACAGAGGCAATGTTAGAAGTAAGGTATATGAGGTGCAAAACGGGTAACGATATTCAGTAAAAATATATGACGGCATCATTTAACGTTTGCACAACGAGCATATAATTATCGAAAAGAACAATCGCTACTGAGAGAGTGGTGGTATCAAGCTTTTACCACGGCAATGATTTCTTAATATTGTTTGAAAATAATGTAAGAATACCTAGCACCTTCCCACGTGACTTAGTTGATGCTTTATCTTCTGAAACTGCATGAGAATGTTCATGATTACTTTCAGTTATTTATATTTTGGTCTAATTGCCTGATAGGATATTTCATAAATATGAACTTTATTTACTTTACAACATAATCTAAAACAAATAAAAGTGTACGGATAACATTAGAAATATATCATCGGTATTCTAGGAAAATTCAAACGGAACTGAATAGGACACACCACGTGCATTCAGTTTGTGTATTCTGGAAAATATCAATATTCAATGATGAACGGAACCCACCGCACATGACGTTATGTTTTATTGTACAAGATGTCGGAATCCACACCAAGGAAGTTCCCCGCTTCACTGCAAGCAAACACTCATCCTTGCGTTGAAGGCTATCATCACTTGACAAAACCTGGTCCGGGGGAAGTCTCAGTTCGACTTTGTCACCTAATAGAAGTATTTTTAAGGCAATCTGTATGAGCGTATGTGCAAAAATTAAAAAAAAAAAGAAAAAGGAATCCCATGTTTTAACCGAATCACATTAAAGTATAGCAATTTATGAACTTTTCATTTATTCATGTAATTAAATCATTTATTAGGTAATTTGATATATATTTTATAGTGTCATTGTACATCTGTCGGAATACTACATAGATATTATATCATATGAATACCAAATCAAATACAACTAACCAGTCTTGGATGATGTATACATCCACCGGTTTTTAGTCAATCCGACCCAGAAGTCCTGCCCGCAGGCAGTTCTATCCCAGCTATCCTGCAGTACTGTCTGCGTGTGAGTTAACAGTGTGCGACCTTGAGTCTGACACATGTACAAAGCTTCGTACCAGTTTCCAGCACGGCATTCCCTATAAATACATTTCTTCTGTCGACTCTCCAGTCTTAAGCAGTTTGGTGCTTGGCATTCTCGGCAACCTGCGTTTTAAAGAATCTATCTTTCAGTGCAAAATCCAGTTTGAGATATTTAACTGACACAATGAAATCAATCATCTTATATGAAATGAAACCTGCTTAGTTGAATGAAACGAATTTATCAAAGACTGTTAATAGTAATCGGTTCACTTAGTAACAATACTCCTTGGAAACACTGTAAGGGCTTACACTGAAAGCATTGAAACAATAGCGTTACAATGGGTGTACAAGTAGATCTAGTAGATCGGACTAGTAATCCACTAGTAGTAGGACTGTATAGCATACCTTTGTCTTCGCAGAAAAATCCATGAATCCGAATGTTGCAGTTCTGGGCATAAAGACCTTTATTCCTGAACTGAGCACAGTTGAAACCCACAGCGCTTCTAAGAATTTCTTGATCTCATGTTGAAATAATATAAACGGCATGTTAAAATGTGATTTTATTACAAGTCACTTCATGAAAAGGTATCTAAGAAACTGACCTATGAAGAAGATTTTAGATGCGAGGTTTCAGTAGATAGCCTTTCAGTATTTATCATTATGGGCCTGGGGTTCGAAAAATACAGTGGTCAGCACAAACAGGCAACATCTGGTATTAATTTCCATAACATCATATTGGAATATATAGTTTAACCCCCGAACGATTTGCCATAACAAGTTTTTGTTTGATTATTTTAATAGCAGACAGAAACAGAGATTCATGAAAGGAGGTATAATGCAGAGGAGAAGAGTAGAAGTTACTGGGAATGCGGGATGCTAGAGATGTTGCTTGCAATCATGATAAGAAACCTCGCACCTGGGTGTCAATGATCTTTGATTTGGCTTAAAGTCTTCCGCAGCCGTGGACTGCGCATAGATATGTTATTATAACATATAACAGTACATATGATGAATACCATTAGTATTTTATCACAGGAAAAAATGCTGAGTACAAAACAACACACACTAAATATTTTACACATTCATAATAAGAGAAGTATGAAATAACGAACATAAAGCTTACCAAAGGTCTTTTCACCGCTGGTCCAGCTCCACTGATCGCCAGTCTTCCGTTGTATACCAAGCCACGTGGAGTTGAGACCAGCCTTAGTTAAGGCACGTGCCATTTTTGTTCCATAGTCTGCTGTACTGTACATTGGGAGTGACATCCCCGGATCGTTGCACAACTGCTGAGCAGTGTCATAATCCGTTTTATTTTGAAAGACATACCATGGACCTAGGGATGAAGGTAAGATTAATTAAACTGGGGTACTTAAGTATTATTACAGAATGGCTTTCCGTTTCAAATCCGATCGAGAAAGGGGATGTGAGTAAAATAACGACAAAATTCATGATACTATAGAATTAAACCAACTGCAAATATATTATATGCTTTTAAGACACCTTTCTTGATAATCCTGGCCTCATGTTCGTGTAAATTAAACAAATTTTATATTAGTTAATCTTTTATTCCGTGGATATTGATCATCACATGAAATGGAACATTTGTCCTTCAATCTGCAATTACACATTTCTTTACGTATTGCGTGTTAAATGATTTGATCTCTCTCAGACAGTTTTATTGCTTTCCTTTTATGAATCATTTGCACAACCTCAATAGGTTTATCACTTTTCCAAGTAAGAATAAAAAGTACTTTTTACTTGCCATGACTGAATATTTCATGTCCTCGGATTGAACACATAAAGATAAGCATAAGGATCATCGTCTCTTTGAACACAATTTTGCTTTTAACTTCCATCACTGTCCAGCGATACGTTGTAATATTAAGCTATGTAACACGTATCACACAGCAATATGTTATATAATCAGTCACGGTGGTTATCCTATACATAATTGTTGCATGGTTTAAGCAAAAATACCCTTTAAATTAATCATACCAGCCAGGGATGATATATCTAAGTAGATAATTACTCATGTGACAGTGAAACAATAACAGTAACTCGATTGCTGGTTTTTCAGATATATTTTCATATCAATAAAAAACATGTACATGTATATTAAACATGAATATTTAACATACAAGCAGATTATTAGTGATACTTAATCTAATGACAACCATGAACTACCTGATCCGATGCAAATGTTTACACATAAGTATACTGAACTTTGAAATGTGTATTTATGTGTGTAACCCCATGAGACTGTGATATGACAGAAGCGAGGGCTGCTTATTCTAATGCTGACATGTAAGTTTATTTTAATGCAGCTGTTTCAACATTAAACAAGTGGCCCAGGGGCCATTACGCTCAGCTAAATCTCACACTACTTAGGGCCATAGCACATGTATGTAGGTCATAAATTACATCATGTGGGATTTGTAAAAACAGTTTACCAGAGCTTGCATGTGTATTATTACGTTTAACGTCCAGGGTCTAATGGTTACCGGTATACCATCTGTCCCCTTTAAGTGTCTGACTGATAGTTAGCTGAAGACTGTCATTCTCAACAAGAGCCCCAGGGGCCTCTCATTCACTTTGTGTACAACTGTGCATAAGAATGGATAACAATGAACAAAATACAGTGAAACTGTGGAAATACTGCTTTATGCTGTAGTGCAGGAGATGAAAAGTAAAACATACAAATTTTGCTCACAGTAGCGCAAACTGTTGTTCGTATACTCCCCCAAGTCTTATGATCAATATGCCGTAATTGAGAATACATCTTATAAGCAAATTGACAGTGCAATGAGGGAAGAATTGGGAAAGCAAGTGCACATAATTGGCACTACCTGCAGCTTACACTTAAATACCAGTCACAGTATCAATATACCCTTAAAATCTGATGCTCATCGCCCCAGCAGTTCCTGTGATATTCAGTAGCAGATAAAACATACACTTTATATCATCAAAGTTTGTGATAAGGTAAATTCAAAGGCTCCGTAAAGAAAACCATTTTAAACTAGATATTTCTTGGCACCGCAGGTGCCATAGAATCCCAAGACAATTAATGCCCCCTCCCCCCTTTAAGAATAGGCCCCCTATCTACAGCAGCATATACTGACACTTGGCAAGCGACAATGGTTTCTTCCATCTATCATCTTGAGAAACAATATTTTTTCGGTAAATATGGGGGACAATACGGTGAATCACTCGTGAGAAAAGGGGATAAATTTATACTATAAAAATGGTGAGGTAGGTGGCGCCACCGTCTGGTTGACGATAAAACTATCCAATATGAATGTATCAGCCAAATTGGAGACCAACACATTGAACGACTCCTCAGATATGAGCAATTTTCACCTAAAACAAATGTACGGTTGGAAACCACACGAAAAAATGGCGAATGGTAATACCAATCTTTAGTACAAGATGGAGGAGGCCAATATCTATGGACATGCACAGTTTCAGACCAATACACCACACCACTCCTATGAAAAGAGCATTAATTTATTCTACAAAAACGGGAAGGTCGGTGGCGCCACCTGTCTGGTTTACTAGAAAAATTTCCAAAATGGATAGACATGCCAAATTTTAGACCAATACCTTGAACTACACCGGAGATGTGAACAAATTTCACCCGAAGCACATGTACAGATGGACGCCACGGCAAAACGATTGCATATGGCACCACCAGTCTTGAATACAAGATTGAGGAGTCCAATATCTATGGATATGCACAATTTCAGGCAAATAGGACAAATAGATCCTCAGATAAGGGCATTAATTTATTCTACAAAAACGGGAGGGTAGGTGGCGCCACCTATCTAGCTTACGAGAAAACTTTCCAAGATGGATGGAAATGCCAAATTTCAGACCATTTTCTTGAACCATTCCGGAGATATGACCAATTTTCACTGAAAGCAAACGTACGGATGGACGCCACACCATAACGATTGCAGATAGTCCCACCAGTCTTGAATACAAGATGGAGGATTCAAAGATCAATGGACATGTACAATTTCAGCCAAATCTGTCCATTAGTTTTAGACATAATGCTCACAGTACTGTCAGGTGGCAATGATCGAGTATTAAAAGGCACGAAAACAAGAAAAGGACAGAAGGTAGCAGCACCTGTCTTCCGCAGAACACAAAACTATCCGAGATCTTAGGTCAATTTGATTTTTGGACCAATCCATGCATGCCTCATTGAGATATTCAGGATTTTTTGTGATTTTTACCATATATGGCCATATTTAAGGTCAAGGCCACTCATGCATAGGATGGTAATAACCCCAATTTAAATATACCTCATGCCAATGTCTATGTATATGCATTTTATGAAAGAAATCTGTCCATTACTTTTTGACTTATGATACTCACGTTATGTTAAGTGGCAATGATGGGGGTTATGAAATGGCACGAAAACAAGAAAAGGATAATAGGTGGCGCCACCATTTTCCGGTACATGACAGCACTATCCAAGATCTTCGGTCAATTTGAATTTTGGAGCAATCAATGCAAGATTTCTTGAGATATTAAAGAATGTGTGTGATTTTACCCCAAAATGGATCTATTCAAGGTCAAGGTCACTCTCCTAGTAAAGTTCATGACCCCATTTTAAATAGGCTTCGTCCTCTCACCCATATCTATGCACATGTCAAGTTTGGTAACGATCCATAAAATATCTTTTTGAGCAATCGCGGCCAAAAGAAATCTGTGGCGGCGGCGGCGGCGGCTCGACCTTGCTTAAACCAAAGTATGCCGACTTTGTCTGGGGATACAATTACTCAACTCAATTCACAATCATTCAGCTAGAATGGCTTTAAAATTCATTACATTCTGCCTAATACCTGGTATACCATTGAACTGGTAGACCTTTGATAAATTTTAACCCTTTGAAAAAGTCTCTAGCTTGAACTGTTACCATGTTAAAGAGAAAACAATTCTTGCTATTTTGATAATGTATAAAATTTTCCAATCAATACCCTTAACAAACTAGACATTTCTTGGCACCGCAGGTGCCAGAGTATCCCCAGACAAAGTACCCCCCCCCCCTTTAAGAATAGGCCCCCATTTTTAGCTGCATATACTGACACTTGGCAAGCAATTATTGTTTCTTCCATCCACAATCTTTTTGAAGATGTTGGTCCTGTGACCTTGACCTTTTGGCACATCACAAGGCTATCCAAAAAATTGACAGGCGTCTTCCTCTATTGGCAGGGGAACTGTAAGTGCAAGATCAAATGTCTGAGATGAAATGTTTTGCTGAAAATGCATCCACTATTCTTTTCAAAGATGTGTCCTGTGACCTTGACCTTTGACCTCATGACCCAAAAATCAATTCGGATCTTGCTTTTCCAATGGGACATATACAAGTCAAGTTTAAAATCCATACATCAATAAAAGCAGGAATTATCATCCAAAAACTAATTTTTGGACAGATGGCTCCTGTGACCTTCACCTTTGACCTTGTGACCTCAAAATTGATAGGGGTCTTCCACTCTTGGCAGGTGAACTATATGTGCACAATGAAAGATCTGAGATGAATCGTTGGGCTGAAAATGCGTCCACAATCTTTTTAAAGATGTGTCCTGTGACCTTGACCATTGACATCATGACCCAAAAATCAATTCGGGTCTTGCTTTTCCAATGGGTCATATACAAGTCACGTTTGAAATCAATACATCAATAAAAACAAGAATTATGATCCAGAAACTAATTTTTGGACAGATGGCTCCTGTGACCTTCACCTTTGACCTTGTGACCTCAAAATTGATAGGGGTCTTCCTCTATTGGCAGGGGAACTGTATGTGCAAGATCAAATGTCTGAGATGAAATGTTTGGCTGAAAATACATCCACTATCTTTTTAAAGATGTGTCCTGTGACCTTGACCTTTGACCTCATGACCCAAAAACCAATTGGAGTCTTGCTTTTTCAATGGGTCATATATAAGTCAAGTTTGAAATCAATACATCAATAAAAGCAGGAATTATCATCCAGAAACTAATTTTTTGACAGATAGCTCCTGTGGCCTTGACCTTTGACCTTGTGACCAAAAAATGATATCGATCATCCACTATTGGCAAGTAAGCCAAATACCAAGATGGAAGACCTGGGATGAAAGTTTGGCTTAAAATGCATCCACAGTATTTTTAAAGATGCGAGTCCAGTGACCTTGACCTTTGACCTCATGACCCTAGAACCTCTAGGGTTCTTACTTTAGTGGTGGGCCATACATAAGTCACGTTTGAAATCCATATGGCTATCAACACTGGAGATATCATAACAGGTGTGTGATTTTCACCAAATATGGACACATTAAAGGTCAAGGCCACTCTCTTGATAAAGGTCATGACCCAAATGTAAATAGACCTCATCCCATAACCCATCTCTTTACATGTGCATAATATGAAAGAAATCTGTCCATTAGTTTTTGACTTATAATGCTAACAGTACTGTCAAGTGGCAATTATGGGGGTATTAAAAGGCGTAAAAACAAGAAAAGGATAATAGGTGGCGCCACCAGTTTCCGGTATATCACAAGGCTTTCCAAGATCTTCGGTCACCTTGATTTTTGGACCAGTCCATGCAAGCTTACTTGAGATATTTAAGAATTTGTGTTATTTTCAGCAAAAATGGACCTATTCAAGGTCAAGGTCACTCTCCTAGCATAGGTCATGACCCCATTTTAATTAGGCATCGTCCCCTTCCCTATATCTATACAAATGTAAAGTTTGAAAAAGATCAGTGAAATATTTTTCAAGTTATCCCGCTCACAAGGTTTTTCTGCGGCGGCGGCGGGACCGTCGTGAAACCATAGTATCCCGACTTTGTCTGGGGATACAGTTACGTAATATTGTACTTATTTCTGGGACTTACAATAACATATATAGAGAATCCTTAAACCTAAATAAGAACAAAAATATACAAGTGGTTTAGATATAAGGCAGTCCTGAAGTGTAACAAACGATTTTTAAATGGAATACTGGCGTTTTTCGTTAATTGCTCAAAAGAATGAAGTCAGTTACCGAGTTTAGATTTGGTAGAACTTAAGGACATCCGTTTTTTTTAAATTTTGGATTCGCGAGTCTAACATTTTCAAGTGCGACTTGTTAATGGCCTTCCGGACGGACGACGGAAAACCGATGTAGCTCTGATGACTTAACATTCATCTGAACAAATACAAGGATGAGCCATCTTTATTTTTAAATATAATATATGAAATACATATGCTACATGTATTTTCAAAACATAGTTTTCATTGAACAACATATTTAAAAAGGATAAAAAAAGACATCGTATCAAAATCAGCAGTTTTATTTTCAGGCCAGACTAGTCGGACAGATAGAAAACAATGAAAGTTGTATTCTACAAAGTCTTACGTTAAGATTCTTCAACAACATCAATATCCAGAAAGATCTGTACAGTCCCGGTCATCATAGCAAACAGGACCACGTGAGAGCAGATCTAACGTATACAACAATAACTGTCATCCTACACATAACTAGATGACCAGAGAGAAACACACACAAATAGACATTCTGTAAGTCAGACAGCAGGCACACCGGATGTTCAATATAACATTCCAGTATTCTATATTACTGCTTTAGAGGGCATCTCAAGCTATGCTCTAATATGACTTATGCAATAGACAGGCACAGAGCAGAAATTATTGCGAAATCTAGTTTTTCCCGACAAGCAAAATCTATTATACCATTCTTTCGCGATATGTCATTATGTAATATATTTTATGACGAATGTACAAACTGACTTATAACTACGTTCCCTTGCATAACACCTTCCTTCACCGATATATTTGTTTCATTTATTTTCATAACTTCTTTTGTGCAGATCTAAGGCTATACATGTCAAAAGTTTCTGAAAAACAAAATCTCAATACACATATTTTCCAGTAAGTTTCAAATATTGAGCATTACGAGTACCTGTATATATTCAATTCATGCACCTCCTAAACTGCATCAGATTTGACCAAGTGACAAGTTGCAAATGTTATGTGACAGTCGGTGGCTTTTTTCTGCAATAGTGACCCCATACCCATCGTGGTTTCATGTCAATTTCTCTCATTTAACTTATATTATAGTTAGATGAAATATACCATGCTTAAAATATATATTTTCAGTCTTTTCATCAATCGTCTTCGACATATTCAAAATATTTTTTTGGTCAATGAAAGGTACCGTCATATATATCGATATTATTCGTCTACCATGAAGCCTAAATATCGACGTGATATATTAAATTGTATATCCTATCCTAAAAATACAGATCTTGTGAGTGTAAAACCAGAAATTGCTTCACATATTTACGCATTGTGCATGTGTGCGTTGACTGCCCTCTGGCGGGCATAGTTGGAAACAGGTGCATAGTGCTGAAAACCCTGCGAGAGCTTGCATAGTGAGCCACGTACTGAAGCCGTGGCGACCTCTAACAATCCTACGTTCTGCTCTAACTAATTACCGAGTCCAGTAAATATATAGTGGATAGCAGTGGAGCCAACAATAGTTTTCACGTGACAGCTAGTAAACAGCACAATTAACGTCAACGGGAGTGTTCACAAAACACCGCGGCTGGAGCACATTTTAAATTTTAAAAGGAATTTATCAAAAATTAACATGTAGTGATCTTCCAATTATAGACACCAACCAATAACTGGGAATAATTTCCCTCCATCTAAAAACAACTGAACAAATGTCTTATGCAATCTATATCCCACTATATATATCATGGTACCGCTCCCTTATTACGTCGGAAGGCTTCGACTGTTAATGTTATGTATAACCTCGTTTTCTCACAAACATTAGAACCACAGGCATTACTGACAGCTGGGGAGGTCGGCGGATGATCGGGGTATTGGTTTTGGTATAGACTACTATTGAACTGATGATGTTGGTATGCCCTAATTCAGCACTTGAGGAATTAAAATGAATTCTTGATTGTAATTTAATGGTGCCTGGAAAACAATCTGGGCAGCACAATATACGTGTCGAATTAAAAATAAGAGGTGGCTAAAATGTGAGTTTGGCAAATGCCAAAAGCAAAAATAAGTAGTTCAAACATTGGGACTTTTATATTATTTGGCGGGAAGTTAACAGTGTAAGTGAACTGTAGACAAACAAGGTCATACTATATATATGTATAAAGACCAAACGTATGATGCACAAAATGCTACATGTACATACACCATACCACATATATAATGCCCAATTTGCTGACACATTGATAATACCGTGATACGTTCATGAGTTCCAAAAAAATATTTTCTAGAAATCCACAGCAAAGTTCAAGATGATATCAAATGCCTGGTTTGTGTAAATTTAATGCCTAGATTGATGATATACATGTGGATTGCCCATTCTCAACGAAGGTGGTTCATTTTTTTTGTGCGCAACAATGTATATATCTTTAATATTAATCTCACTCTGGTCACATAAAAATTCTTATAAACGGTATGCAACACGCCTGGTAAACTTAACTAAACTTGCTTCCCTACAAGTATTTCCAACTGCAAAATTATTAAGATTATTATGATTATTTCCCTTTTTTGCTTACATCTTATGATTCTGCCTGAGAGCTTATTTTGTCAGAACTTCATTACTTTACTGGTTTAAACATTTACATAAATGATTATTTGTTAAGTTAGCACCATGTTTTAATTAATTTATGCAGATACATATATTGACAAACTGGAATTTGCGTTTTTGATCTGTCTCTGTGATTGTCATTTCTGCAGGATATTTCAACTATTACATTCTCTTAATAATGAATAAATCAATGTTTTGTGGGTAAACCATACAAGCCAGCTGACAGCATCCAAATTGAAGCTTTGCGGTTATTAAGACTCCATTGTATATGGTTTCAATAAATCTTCTGGGTATCTGAAACAGAAAGCAGCCAAACTTGGCCTAACAGGAAGGGTACATATATTTAACAGTCTGACTTGGATAAATACTGTTGACTGATTACTTTGGGACTACACTTGGTTGTCCTAAAATCACTGATATCAAGCTTAATTAGTGCAGAATTGATATAGGAACTGATCCTAGAATTACAAAGTCTAATAATTCATGGGCAAAAATTACCTCATAAAAATGCAATTTTATATACTATAAAATACCTTGAATGTTGAAATGCTAAAGTTGATTGATGAAAATAAGCAAAACTTGAATAATTTTGTTATCACAATAAAATAAACTCTCATAAATAAGAGAGTAAAATATATAATCTTGTGTCAACACTGTATCATGCTAAAATCACTGATAATATTTTAATTAAAATAACTGAGTTATTTCAAGAAATGTGCACACCATGGAGTTATACAGTGTGTAGACCATGAACATATCAATGTCTCAGCCTCCTTGCATAAGTGTATGAAGTACATATATATAACTGACCCTCTCTGAACAGACTCATTTGTACAGGCCATGCATTTCATGATTACAATATAAATATTTAAACTGCTGTCTACTATGTACAAAAATGCAGCAAAAATAAATAATATATATACAAAAACAGATATTTTTCTGGTAAACTCAGATTTCTGCATCTGATCTGCTCCGCTATATACACACTAAACACTCAAAACATTCAGTCTTTCACCAGGCATTTTACTGTTTATAACACAGCTGCTAACGTACTCACAAACACTGACCATGACACAAAAAACACCTAATTTTCCAACAAGTATATAATAATGCAGCATGTAAATGCAGTATTTTGCTGTTTATAACATTTAGTTGATATTGCTGACCTTTCAAAAGGTTAAAGGTGAAGGCCTTAACTTTTCAGCAGCCTGGCTACACACTCTGATCCCTAATGTGTCCTTGACCTTCTTACACATCTGACCTTGACTATACAAAAGGTCAAGGTCAATGGTACAAATAGTTCTCACTGCTATCTGTATATGAATAATCACTTAATAACATTTATGAATATCTGATTATATAAGACCTGGATATTTTCAACATCTATTTTAAAATGTGAACTATTGCCTTTTTTTGGTTGGAGCCTGTATCTTGTAGATAATAATAACAATATATACATATCACTGATTTCTTCTGTAACCCCTTCCTTTAAATTACGCAGCACTCTGGCGTTGTATTAATGATCTTTGTCTGTCACACATGATTATTCTATAAGCATAAATAAAATATTCAACAGACACCATTATGTCCTGTATTGCCTCAGGTACTGACAATGTGCTGACAGTGCATTTCTGAACCACTGAATCATTAATTTTTAAAACAGCTGTTTATTCATTTTCACTGAAAATATCACACACTCTTTGCATTTAACAGACATGGCACACAACGGCCAGTTACAATTTATTCTTCTCTTGGTTTACAAAGTTGTTTTTTTTATATAACTGTATAAACAGTAAGAGCTACAAAGACGAGTGCCAGAGAGGACACAACTCTGGACAGTCCATGTAACACAGGTCAGATCTTTCTAAGTGATATAAAACTCACGTCAACTTAAGATTACATTAAGTTCCACTTATGTCAGCTAAAGTTTACATTAAGTCTGACTTATGTCAGCTCAAGATTAGACAAAGTTTCACTCAAATCAGCTTAAGATTGGACAACTCAAGTTGGCTTAAGATTAGACTATGATTAACATATGTAAATTTCTGATTAGACAAAGTTAAACTTAAATCAGCTTTTGATTACTCAAAAGTTTAATTCATGTCAGTTTAAAATAAGACAAGTTTGACCACTTAGTAACAGACTCCTTAGACTTAAGCTGACGGAGCATTCCACGCTGACTCATGGATTTGTTTAAATTTACAGACTACTTTAGCCATATAACTAAACACAAGACTAGTCAAAAGATTCTGTTGCTCGGAGCTCAGTCTGACCACTGGTCATTTTGACCAAATATATTAATTACTGCTGCCATGGAGACCATGTTTTGTCTCTGTCTTGTAGGTTGGTTAGTTTCTTTGTCTATTCACAAATATACTCTGAAATGTCAATTAACATCATTTTTATTGGTGAATGTATTTATCTTTGAAGCCAGGACAATCCAAATAATAACTGCTGCTCTCCACCCCTTATTGCTTTATACCAACCCTCCATGAAAGATTCATAGATTGAAGGAACTTATGAATTAGTCTTTCCAACAAGTGATCAATATGATAACAATTCATTATAAATTGTTGTGTATCTAAATCATGGGGCCTTAATGTCTGGCCTTGGCAGGGGTCCCTGCTCTCTACTAAGTGATCTCAGACCTTTGGTTAACATGAGCAGTGAGATGATCAACTAGTCCTGTCTGGTTTGGCACTCTGGTCATTTCATTAGCTGTGGTAGTCTGTAA
Organism: Sipunculus nudus; assembly: GCA_026874595.1. Taxonomy (NCBI): domain Eukaryota; kingdom Metazoa; phylum Annelida; class Sipuncula; order Golfingiida; family Sipunculidae; genus Sipunculus; species Sipunculus nudus. The sequence continues at coordinate 4,376,012 of CM049317.1, forward strand.
ACTTGTCCATGTCAGGCTGTAAGCTTCACCAAGACAGTTCTACTCTGCCGCCCCTGACTGGTGTCTGTTTGTCATTCTATATTGTCTGTGTCCGGGCAGCCTCTGCAGCTTGTACACAGTGCTGGCTGGACTGACAGCTCCTGTGTCAGCCATCAAGTTTGTCCAGGGCTTTGGTCAATTTGAGTGTCGTTATAAACGGTAGACCAAGCTCCTTCATGTTGCTATAGAAACTCTCTGGTGCGGTCCTCAGCATCTTTTTGACTTCTAACAACAGGTCACCATCAACGTCTTTAAACCTACAAAACAATATTACATAAATAATCATTAATTTAAATCTACATAGATAACAAACATTACCCTTTGCTAATTTCCTAATCTGGAATAGAATTCACAATCAAAGTGAATCCAGTCATAAGTAAGGCAAAGCAGAGTGCAAAATTGTATAAGACCAGGAACATTTTAAATCCCAATATTTTATCCTGAAATTATGTCTACATATTGTTAAAATCCTCTGCACCCAGAGTTTCTTTGCCAGTTTACAAGTCTTCATCATATGCTTTTATGAGAAAAACTAGATGTGTCGGAATGACACTAATGTCCCCGCCTTGGGCAAATTAGAAACATTTGTAAAATTTTGAAAATTTTTTTAAGTTCAGGAGGTGTCGTATGGTCAAAAGTAGGTCAACAAGGGCAAAATGCAAACTCGATCTGTAACAGGTTATTATCAAGCAACACACCAAAAATCATGCCAGTATATGCAGGCATTGTGAAAACTAGAATATCAGCAGAAGCTGACAAAAGCCCTCAGCCAAAAGAACAGTGTTTAGAGGTGGTAACAGTAACAAGTACTAAATATCTGTTCTCACATGGATGTATATCTGTACATGTCTCAGTTATAAATTTATAATGGAGGTATGTACCATGATTCATAACAATCCACCAAATGCTTCCTGAAAAATAAGCATCTAAGTTTTATTCTATTATAAGCTCTGTGACCTTGAAAAGTAGGTCAAGGTCACCCATCTTCGAACTTGACCGAGATTTTGTCAATATATATCTTCACCAAAGAAATAAAATTCCTATTGTGAATCCTTTTAGAGATATCCCGCTCACAAGGCCCAAGTTGAAAAATCCAGGAAAAATTCATTAAAAATCAGAAATTGCAGGTGGCGCCCCCAAACTTGTGTAGCAGTTAAAGACCATCAGTCCCTATGATCTCAGTAAGTATTGTGCAAATCCACCCAATGATACCTGAGAAATAAGCTTCTAAATGTTTTTTCTATAATCAGCTCTAAAATGTAGAAAAATAGGTCAAGGTCACCCATCTTCGAACTTGACCGAGATTTTGTCAAAAGACATCTTCACCAAAAAAATAAAATTCCTACAGTGAATTCTTTAAGAGATATCCCGCTCACAAGGTAAAAGTTGAAAAATCCGATAAAAATTCATAAAAAATCAGAAATTGTAGGTGGTGCCACCAAACGTGTGTGGCAGGTACAGGCTATCAGTCCTAATAATCAAAGTAAGTTTTGTGAAAATCCACCAAATGGTTCCTGAGTAATAAGCATCTAAGTATTTTTCTATAATCAGCTCTAAAATGTAGAAATATAGGTCAAGGTCACCAACTTGACCGAGATTTTGTTGATATACATCTTTACCGAGGAAATAAAAATCTGACGGTGAATCCTTTTCAAGATATCCCGCTCACAAGGTAAAAGTTAACGGACACCGGACGGACGGACGGACAGCTTGGGTGACGACAATAGCCCATCAGCCTAAGGGCTGAGGGCTAAAAAGTCCATACATGTGCATTTTCCATTAAAATTTCTGTCTTTCATGAAATTTTCTATGTTTAGGAGCCGTAAAACAATCAAAAGTAGGTCAACCGGGACGAAACGCGAACTCGATCTGTAACTGTCATCATCTGCCCACACATAAAAAATCAGGGTGGTATCTGCAGGCATTGAGGAAAAAAAGTCAGTACATATGCATTTGTTATGAAAATTTCTATTTTTCATGAAACTTTCTATGTTCAGGAGCAGTCAAATGGTCAAAAGTAGGTCAACTGGGACAAAACAAGAACTCGATCTGTAACTGGTCATTATCTGCCTACACACCAAAAATCAGGCCCGTATCTGCAGGCACTGCGAAAAAAAGTCCATACATGTGCACTTTTTTATGAAATTTTCTATGTTAGAGCACCGTCAAACGGTCAAAAGTAGGTCAACTGGGACAAAATGTGGACTCAATCTGTAACTGGTCATTATCTGCCCACACACCAAAAATCAGGCCAATATCTGCAGGCATTGCGAATAAAAGTCCGTACATGTGTATTTGTCATGAAAATTTATATTTTACATGAAATTTTCTATGTTCAGGAGCCGTAAAATGGTCAAAAGTAGGTCAACTGGGACGAAACACGAACTTGATCTGTAACTGGTCTATATCTGCCCACACACCAAAATTCAGGCCAATATCTGCAGGCATTGCGAAAAAAAGTCTGTACATGTGTATCTGTCATGAATATTTCTATTTTTCAAAAAATTTTCTAAGTTAAGGAGGCGTAAAACATTCAAAAGTAGGCCAACCAGGACGAAATGCGAACTCGATCTGTAACTGGTCATTATCTGCCCACACACAAAAAAACCAGGCCAATATCTGCAGGCATTGCAAAAAAAAGTCTGTACATGTGTATCTGTCATGAAAATTTCTATTTTTCATGAAATTTTCTAAGTTTAGGAGCCGTAAAACAGTCAAAAATAGGTCAACTGGGACAAAACGCAAACTCGATCTGTAACTGGTCATTATCTGCCTACACACCAAAAATCAGGCCAATATCTGCAGGCATTGTGAAAAAAAGTCCGTACATGTGTATTTGTCATGAAAATTTCTATTTTTCATGAAATTTTCTAAGTTTAGGAGACGTAAAACGGTCCAAAGTAGGTCAACCGGGACGAAACGTGAACTCGATCTGTAACTGGTCTATATCTGCCCACACACCAAAAATCAGGCCAATCTCGGCAGGCATTGCGAAAAAAAATCAGTACAACTGTTTGATTTCGGAATGACGGAAGAACGGACATGGGTAAAACTATATGCCCCGGCCACTTTGTGGCGGGGGCATAAAAAACATGTTTTTTTTCTTCCTTTTAAAGCAATCACCATAAGAAAAAGTATATATTTATATAATGAAGATACTTAAAAATTATTCATAACTTCAGGAAAATCAAATATGCAATGACAGTAAGACATTTTTTCTAAAGCAGACTTTTGGGAATGAAACTGGACTATTAAAGCCTACTCACTTTTCTGTGACATCTGACAGTCCATTGTCTGAGAAGAATTTTTTTACATCGTCGGCTTTCCATCGCGAGACCTGAGGTTTCACTGTGACTGAGGCTGGGACAGCGGCAGCTACTGGAGCGTGTAATATCGGCTGTACAACTTGTGTACCTGAAAGTATACAAAACAGGCAGTCTGTATGTGTTAATTGCCAAATACCATATAACACACCTGGCATCATCTCTTCTCTCCAGGTCAGTTTGAATTGGTTTGTTACAGTTTTTTCTTCTCACATGTCTGAGACCTTGAGAATGAAACTTTGAAAAAAACAAAAATATAAAAATGGAGTAAAGAATCATTCAAATTTAGTTTTCTTTGTAGGAAGAAATCAGATAATTCTGCAGCTATGTTGTAAAGCTCACCAGGCACCATCTCAACTTTAAATGTCTTAATCAAAGAGGAAACTCACAAATATAATTTTCTAATGAAATCTAAAGGTCACCCTAGCGTTTGAACAACACTTGATGAACCCTTACTGTCAGAATATTCTGCTCCCCTCATTCTGCCACGAGATCCCAGCTCACGAATCAGGTTTGACATCATCATCTCGAAACTGTCAGACCGTGTGAAATCGAAGAAGAGCTTGGTTCCAATCATAATCCCTAACCAGCCGTCTGGGTTGTAACGATGTTGTACACGAAGTGGGACTATGTCCTTCCTCAGTCTGTACGAGTACTCAGCCTCTGTCAAAACAAAACATAAAATCTGTTAAAGCTCCAATCTATATTAAAGAGACAGAAAAGACTTTCAAAATTATCACAGCTCTATCTATTCCAGGTTACATAAGCAGTAAGTATATAGATTCATAATGTTTTTAATAAATATTAGTTATACATAGTACACTTGATAAAATTTGAAATATTTTATCTGTATTTATATTAGACATATTATTGATATGATCTAGATTTTTTCATATTATCTGTACAGTATGTATTACCTGTAGACCTACCTGTTCTACAGCTAGGACTGTCTTTATATTTCTGTGACATACAGATCAGAACCACTGCCGCTCGCTCCACCGCCTCAGCCATGGCCTCGAGAGTTGATCCACCTGAATATAAGATCACAGTTATCATATTGTTGATCTGTAACCTTTACATGTAGTCTGTCATTTATTTCCATGCTTCTTGTTATTTCCTTGTAGTAAAGCAGACCAATATTAAGAATAAATGTCACAGCCACTGTACCGGTATCACAACTGTTTATTTTCTAAGCTTTCTATGAAAGATCAGCTTTCTTAACAAATGTATATTTGCGAACAACTGCTACATTAAAAAGCTTCAAGCTAATGTTTCATATCATACTGTAATCCTGTAATACATTCAAAAGAAAAGTTTAAAACAAACTTTAGACCGTTAATAAAGGCATAAATGTTTTACTGCTATAGGTAACTTTATATAGGATGTATGCTTAGCCAATACCAGTCCTTGACATTATGTTGTCATTAATGCGACATTTGTGTTCATAAATTAATATTTTCCATCCTTAACCACAGCTACTCCTTCTCTGTCCTTAATCTTTCCTTTTTCACTCTGATAATACACATGTATCAAAATGAATGACATATATGTCCACCATTTTAGAAGTTGCTATAAATTTGGTATGTATTTATGACTGTAACATACTCATGTTATCGACGTCCATCCATATTTTGTAGCCAGCGGCTCGTAGCCGGTCTCTGATCTGTAACATGAGGGGCTTCGCTGACCACTGGTAGCTGATCATGATGTGACCCGTGTTCTTGATGTCTTTGGCACTTGCTGCAAAATAAGTAAAATATCATAATACAGGTAATAAAATAATGTCAAGCAAGTATCAAGCTGATGTTAGCAAGTAATGGAACTTATACTAAAAAAATATTTTATAAAAATATAAAATCTATTGCTCATATATAGTAAAACAAGTTGGTCAGTGTCACTTTTACATCCTAAAATCATATTTTCTAAACTGTACATACCTTATATTCAAATATGTTTTAAACAAACCCTGGATCTCTTGCAGGGAGAGGAACCTTATTCCTATGCATTTAACATTTTAATAGATCAAATTTAAAAATGGCTTTCTTAAAAACTGAAAATTTCAGATATGATATAAAATAGGAATAACTGCAACATAGATATATTTTAATTTGATATATTTTTTTAATTTGATATTTTCTCTTCCTTCCTGAAAATGAACATCTGTTGAATCAATAACTATTGTATCAAAAGAGTATTTTTTTCTTCATTATTAATGATGTTTATACAATTTTGACTCCTTCATTACCTATAGCAGATTGAGGTCTTGCGTTTCTCTCCTGTATTAACCACAGAGCTCCCCGCGCAGCTTTTCTGATCTCCTCCCGCTGACTCGTCCGTTCTAACACCACCAATGCTGAAACAAAGTGATGACACCGTTATAATATAGGCAAAGTGGATCAAGTAAAAATTGCCATGAATGGTTCAAATAAAATGTTCATAACATAATGTTGAACCATTTGATGATACTTTTGGGCAAGCTTTATCCCCACTCTATGCACTCAGAGGAAGTACCAAGTAACGGCTAGTGCACAAAAAGCAGTCAATAACTGACCCCCATATTCTTCCATTTTGTTAGATTTTCTGAGGTCAAACACAGTAAATATTCCATTTTCCATTCTGAAAGTTTACATAATCCTAATGGTAAAGTTACAATAAAACAATGAGAGATTTTAAATGTAACGTAAATGTAGTGTAAGAACAGAATGGGGCCATACACTGCCAGAACTGAGTAATTTGGATATATTTTAAAGATGAAATCAAATGGAAAATAAATATCTCAATAATAAATTTGGCAGTTCAAATTAACAGAACCAAAATAGCTCTAATAATAGCCGTTTGTACTAATGACCATTCAATATTTAAGATTAAGCCCAGGAAAGACCAATCTGTCCAGCTGATATTAGCGGTGGTTCCATAGAAATGATACAATTAAACCCCTGACGAGGGTGGCCCGGAGGTTAACAAGTGTCAGCTAAATACACCCAGGACCTCCTCAAGTAGTCAGCTAATATTTGCTTTGCTATTACACTTTACAGGGGGTTGTTACATGCCAAGGTCTCTGTATAGACAATGGTGTCAAATATAGCACTTGAGGTCTTGCATTTGCATAAGCTGGACTGATACTCTTAACAAATATACAGACTCAGTAACCCGGTAACCCATTGTCTGGAATTCGCCTCCCAGTGTGACATAGTTTAATATACCATCAAGAATAAATGAATTATACATTTTTTCTTTATTATGGGAATATAATGCTTATTATGAAACATGACATCACTGTTTATTTCCAGATATAAACTAGAAACTGTTTTACAGTTCAGAAATTTGAGCCTGATATGTTTAGTACAGTCTTCACTCACCAGATGGCAACACAGTCTAGTGCTTCCACACTATATATGTCAATGTTTTGTGCTAAAACAAGTTAGTTTAATCTGACAAAAGATGTCTGTATTATGGGGTTTATTAATGGAGTGTAATATTAATTTAGACATAAGATCTTGTACTTGTTCTATGTCAGAGTGTCAACCGTACATCACTTCAAGAACACTAAAGATATCCCATGTGGTCTAATATAAAATCATTTATAATCAATTAATGTTCAGCAGATTAATATGACTAATAACATAGTCCTGTATTGGAGTGGTCCCAAGAGAAACTTCCTGAAACTTGGTTTGACTTTGTGTATGCAAGAAAGGGTAATTACAGTACTATTTCCAGATTTTCCTTGAGCAGAGATTCTAAAATACACTAAAATTAAAAAATTTTCTAAAATGTTTCATGCCTGAGATGAGTCACATGAATATTACAGATTCTCAAAAAAAACATCATTAATGTTGTTCCGTCTATTTAATAATTGATGGTGGTGCCATTCAGCATTTTAACTCAACTTGGCCATGTCTTAAAAATGCCCGTTTTGGTGTTAAAGTGTCAGTAACTATGCCAATTAAGTGTGTCCTAAGTGGGGTAATTTCCTGAGAAATTTTTTATTTTTTCATGAAGGGTGTATCACAGCGCCATCTATCAGAAACAATATTTACTATGTATAAACAAGTTCTTTAGTCTAGCATTTTTAAATGACCATTCTCCTCACCGTCCACACAGCCGGTTTCTTCTCGTATCCTCCGCCTGCTGTCGTCGCTGAATGCAAGAATCCACACGCCCTGTGCCGCAATGAGCTGCTCCTCCTCCGTACAGGTATGCTGGAGTAACATCGTGTATAAGGGCAGCGCCCCCTTCTGGACAATTCTCTCCTTGTTGGCATCATTACTGGCAAGTCTGTTAAGTCCTGCAAACAAAAATAATACATTTATAAAGATATCTTTACTTATTACTAATGATAACGTGCAGACAGAATCTGTCTTCAATTGGGTAGATACTTCATGTTTCCAGTATTACTTCAGTAAAGTTATAAATTTACAGAAAACTGTTATTTGAGAAAAAACTAAAATGGGGACTATCTACTCGGTAATGAGCAGTTTTTCACCAGATTTTCAGTCACAGGAATAAAACTGCAATTAGAAAATCATGTACACAAATAATGAGCAATGCTTCGTTTCTGCAGGCTCTACAGTGGCGTGTAAGATACTGGGAGATATAGCACTAAAGATAACAACCTGTATAAGTTGTTGATTCTCCTACAGCTCTGAATTCATCATGTGCTAAAGGCAGGAATTTGATATTTTAAATCTTGCATCCTAGTCACCAGTGATTTCTTCTAGAAAGACCTACATATGACCTTGACCTCCTGAGGGAGGTCACACACCATGTGATGCACTGCCTGATTAGTAAAGTGACTTCCCTAGTTATAGGAGGTGTCAGCAGTCAATGTCAAATAAAGAACTGTTAGTCAACGGAAATTTGCAAATTGGCAGAACTAAACGCTTGATCTGGTAACACACGGCCTGCCAGGTGAGAGTTAGTCCCGCTGGCAAAAGTCCAAGAATGATACAAACAGCCTACATCACTGACAGAGCAGGTGAGAGGAATGGTTGAACGAGCACATCACCTGTGGAAACCATCACGTTTTTTATAACATCTTTTGTGCAGAGAGACGAGGCAGTAATTGAACATATGCTACAGGATTACCAGCCTCCGTACCAGGTGATGATGCTCATCTAAAGATGATGAAGATTCATCTCTGTGCCTGTTACATGCCTACCTGTCTGTCTCACTTCACTTCCATTCATCTAATCACAGTAAATGCCAACTGTAAATACTAAACTTAAAATATGCTTTATAATTCACACAAAATAAGTGTTATTATGACCAAAGTTATAAACTATTTCAAGTTCGCCATCAGGTTCCTTTACAGATCATAAATATATAAACATATTCATTTAACTAGACATTAGTATCCCCAGACATAGTAGGCCCCCCCCCCTTTAAGAATAGACCCCCATTTTTAGCAGCATATACTGACACTTGGCATATTTATTGTTTCTTCCATCTAGCAATCCACAATCTTGTTGAAGATGTTGGTCCTGTGACCTTGATCTTTTTAAAGATGTGTCCTGTGACCTTGACATTTGACCTCATGACCCCAAAATCAATTCGGGTCTTGCTTTTCCAATGGGACATATGCAAGGCAAGTTTGAAATCTATACATCAATAAAGCAGGAATTATCATCCAGAAACTAATATTTGGACAGATGGCTCCTGTGACCTTCACCTTTGACCTTGTGACCTCAAAATTGATAGTGTTCTTCCTCTCTTGGCAGGAGAACTATATGTGCAAGATGAAATGAGATGAATTTTTGGCTGAAAATGCATCCACATCTTTTTAAAGATGTGTCCTGTGACCTTGACTTTGACCTCATGACCCCAAAATCAATTTTGGTCTTGCTTTTCCAATGGGACATATACAAGTCAAGTTTGAAATACATACATCAATAAAAGCAGGAATTATCATCCAGAACTAATTTTTGGACAGATGGCTCCTGTGACCTTCACCTTTGACCTTGTGACCTCAAACTTGATAGGGGTCTTCCACTCTTGGCAAGTGAACTATATGTGCAAGATAAAAGATCTGAGATGAATTGTTTGGCTTAAAATGCATCCACAATCTTTTTAAAGAGGTTTCCTGTGACCTTGACCTTTGACCTCATGACCCCAAAATCAATTCGGGTCTTGCTTTTCCAATGGGTCAAATACAAGTCAAGTTTGAAATCAATACATCAATAAAAGAAGGAATTATCATCCAGAAACTAATTTTTGGACAGATTGCTCCTGTGACCTTCACCCTTGACCTTGTGACCTAAAAATTGATAGGGTTCTTCCTCTCTTGGCAGGTGAACTATATGTGCAAGATGAAAGATCTGAGATGAAATGTTTGGCTGAAAATGCATCCACAATCTTTTTAAAGATGTGTCCTGTGACCTTGACCTTTGACCTCATGACCACAAAATCAATTTGGGTCTTGCTTTTCCAATGGGACATATACAAGTCAAGTTTGAAATCCATACATCAATAAAAGCAGGAATTATCATCCAGAAACTAATTTTTGGACAGATAGCTCCTGTAGCCTTGACCTTTGACCTTGTGACCCCAAAATTGATATGGATCATCCACTATTGGCAAGTGAGCTATATATTCAAGATGGAAGACCTAGGATGAAAGTTTGGCTTAAAATGCATCCACAGTATCTTTTAAAATGCCAGTCCAGTGACCTTGACCTTTGACCTCATGACCCTAGAACCTATAGGGTTCTTACTTTAGTGGTGGGCCATACACAAGTCATGTTTGAAATCCATATGGCTATCAACACTGGAGATATCATAAGAGGTGTGTGATTTTCTCCATATATGGCAATATTCAAGGTCAAGGCCACTATCATAGGAAAGGTCATGACCCCAATTTAAATAAACATCATCCCATAACCCATACCTATGTATATGCATAATATAAAAGAAATCTGTCCATTAGTTTTTGACTTATAATGCTCACAGTACTGTAAGGTGGCAGTTTTGGGGGTATTAAACGGCATGAAAACAAGTAAAGAATAATAGGTGGCGCCACCAGTTTCTTGAACATGACAACCCTATCCATGATCTTCCATCAACTTGATTTTGGGATAAATTCATGCAAGATTTCTTGAGATATTAAAGAATTTGTGTGATTTTCCCCAAAATTGAACCTATTCAAGGTCAAGGACACTCTTCTAGTAAAGGTCATGACCTCATTTTAATTAGGCTTCGTCCTCTTACCCATATCTATACATATACCAAGTTTGGTAAAGTTCCGTGAAATATTTTTTGGGTTATTGCGCCAACAAGATTTATATGCGGCGGCGGCGGGACCGGTATGAAAACATAGTATCCCCCGACTTTGTCTGGGGATACAATAAAGAGTAAACCCCTTTCAACTTTGTTAACCTATCTCACAGATGATGCAAAATGGATCAAGTCTTCTAAGTTCACAGCATACTCCTCTACATATTCCTCTACAGCCCCACATCATCTTAAGTTAACTGTCAAGGCTGTTATCTTTTCAGTCATGTTTAAGCGGCATTATGCAAATGAATGTTGCAACAATTGCATGAAACACTGTGGTAGGGGCAGACATTGTTACTTTTTGGTGCCAATCAAGACAAAGACTGGATGCAGTACCATTTTTCTACTGAGGGCCATTTGTGTCCCTGATGTCCCAGCGCTAAGTAAGCTAATTCATTTTGCAAATTAAACATGTCAAAATGATATACAAATACATGCTGACAGGGTGATTGACAACTCCTGACATGGTAACAATCCCTGCCTGTTACTGAGTGACATGGAAAAAATGTTAGTGAAGAAAATGACATCACCAGAAAATTTGTCCAGAGATCTTTAAGTGACAGCAAGATGACAGATCCAGTTAATGCTGAGTTGACCTCTCTACAGGAGTATCTTAACCCCAAGTCCTCAAAAGAACTGTCCCACATAATACAGGATGACATTTTACTTTTTTTATCTTCCTGCACCTGGCTTAATTCATCCCCTGCCATGCTACATCACCAAGGTAACGCATCACGTCAAGTACTACATCACCAAGGAAAGGCATCACATCAAGTACTACATCACCAGGGGTAACTCATGAAAGGAGGTAAGGTTTCTTGTATATTATCAGTGTCCTGTTTCTGGCAAGTGGGTCAACTAGTGATACCCTGGGCATTCTGGGTAGTGAACCTGTTGACTACTGGTTCTCAGTCAGAGTTGGCTGGACTTTCAGCTTGTACACTTCATCACTCCACTGTGTATACTTTCTGATAGATGTTTGACAGGACGGCAAATTCCTACCCACAATGCCTCACCCAGGATTCTCACCAATCCAGCTATACAGGGAGGGAGGGTTCATGAACTTCTGGTCTGTCAATGTTAGACTGTGACCCTCTTAACATATAATGCGGGTTTTAGATGATCCATTTAAACATTTCATAATATAATGTACTGGTTAGACTCCAGATTCAACAATAAAAACATTTGATCACCAGAAAAATTATGGTAATTACAAATACAAGAAATATTTAACTGAAAAAATAGCCCAAAAGCCATTTATACAAGCTTGCAGGTCTTAGAGAGGTACAAGTGCTTAAATACCACTGTACAGAAAAAAATACTCTTCTTTGCATGGTATGAGCCAATTTCAGAATTGAAACTCAGTGTAAAACATATTTATTTCCTTAAACATAAATATTATATAGAATCTCAATAATGATTATTTATGCAGCATTGAAAGAGCTTTTAATTACATATTTAACAAAACTGACTACCACATCTCTCCCTCTAAAGTCAGATTCACAGATCTTTATGCAAATGTAGTGAAAATTACTACAAACAAAATATAATACAAAAAGCGAGTGCTACATTTACTACTGCAGTTGTCTAACATTCAGGCCAATGTTGGGGTACTGCATGAATTGTGTCCATCCAGTGCTGGCCTGGGAATGAGCAGTGCTCTAAACCACACACCATCAGGTATAATAGATGTGATTTACAAGTACGTTCCCCGCTGTAACATGTGGGGAGCTTTCATCCTGCAGTCTGTGCCAGGTAAGTCTGGGGTTAACAATGACAAAGGGTGCCAGGCCTGGGACCACTGATTTATTGTTACTGGTCACACAGGGCAGGTCACATTCACTTTGTCTTCCTTAGTGATAACTAACAAACTCTAACTGTAGCATTTTACTTTTCATACATGTATATATGAGGGTACAATCATTTTTGGAAATAGAGTAAAACCCTTTTCTCTCAGAAAGAACTTTTTGAAACATTATAGCAACTTTAAATGATTTTCATCTTGGTCAAAGACAGCCCACAGTATACCATTGTACGAAATCATCTGGTTACCTTGTTTTTGTTTTGTTTGATGTTTCCTCTTAATTAACTTTAATTCTTGAAACTGCTTAATACTTATATCTCACTGAAATGACATAATTCTTGCTTTACAAGGAGAGTTAGATTGGGGACTGAATACAGATATATAATTTCTTTTATCAACTGCCAACCAAGACAATTTCACCCTGCATATTTTTCCTCTTCAGAAAAGTAGTGGTACATTTAAATGAACACTAAAGGGTTTTTTTTCAGTTCTAACAAGAGCCCTTCAAGTACTCAGCCACATCACTTCATGGAGACAACTGGTTCTATTCTCATGGCAACCATAGTTTATGTCTCAGTAGGAGAAAGAGAAAGTTCTACAGGTGATATAACTATTCACTCACTGACTCAAATTAAGGTGATGCTGGATATTATAAATAATATTTAAATCAGTGAAGTATACAAAAAATCAGAGCTCATATTAATAATATTTGTAAAACTGACCAGGTTGCCTGTTTCCATTACAGACAGACAGATATATTCATTTCATTCTCCAACATATGCTCCCGAGGCAGCGGAAATCTTGCGCTTCTAAAGAAGCAACCGATTTTCACGCTGCCTGCTTTGACCTTTATGATACATTTAGACACCAGATGGCGGCTAGTTGTCCGCAGAAAAAAACATGCGTATGATGTGACAAGCAGCCAACCAGATGCCAATAAACAAACGCTCAACAGGCATCCTGGCTCCATCCATAGCTGTGCTTCAAGCTCCGCTTATGACAGTTGATTGTCGAATTTTAATTGCTCCTTCTGCATTCTCGCATCATTGACCGATTCAATTCTGACATTATGACAATGTTAGCGTAGCCGTGTATTAGTAGCTGTTGAGCAGAACTGAAACCATGCAGCCAGCGAGGTGTGCACGCAGCCTTTGTTGTTACGTTTCGTTTGAATTACAGCTCTTCAGCTGGGAATCCTATGTGCCCATGGCCCTAAGCAAACCACAACTGGGGCCATTCTCTCTCAGCCTGTGGCCTGTTCAGAAGGTTACCGGGGCGATGAGCTGTCACTCAAAACGAAATGAACAATATTGGCTCCGTTTATTCCTCACTTGGTGACATGTCTTCCAGCACAAGGTCTCATCTGATTGGACAAAAATACAATGCTCCCCTCTGGTGTAGCAATTCAGGATACAAACAGCGCTTAAGATATAGGTAGTAGGCCTATAGGTAAAGCGCTGTGTAAAGAGCATATCTCCAACAAAACCTTTATTCTTAATTACTGTCAAAATAACACCTGGATATATATTTTTTCCCCCTAAATATCAATAAGTTCTAGTTGAAAATATGCCTTTAATTTCTATGTTTCGGAACCAATGATTAACCACATCGCTATTTATCCAAGTACTAATTATTATGTATCAGTATTGTTAATATCAGGTGAAGTGTTGGCTGACTAAACTTCTATTTATACCTGTATAAACAACATTCAACATGATTCAGGGATATATAGATGAGCAAAATTTTATAATTTTTGAAGCATTGATAATTCTTAATTTTATTAAATTTATTAATAGCATTACTGGACTAGAAAAGTGCACCTCTTTTAAAGTGGAAAACTTTGGAAAAAAAAACAAAGTGGTTTGAAGCTTTCCCTGTTATTTCATTTTAATGCTCCTATCTCTAAGATCAGTATCCCTGGTATTTATGATGAAACTGCAAAATACACCAGTACATTTCCAAATGTATGACAATATTCCCAAATATGTGGGCAAAAGTTTTTCCAAAATATGTAAAGCATGTAATAATATAACTTTATATTTTATTTATTTCAGTATAAATATCTGGACATTTATCTATGCCACGACCCTCAGGTCTGGAGATGCATATCAGCTGTAAAAACTGACGTAATGTTGATGTACTGTCCGACCTTACCAGATGAAAGCTCCGGCTCTAACAGTAAACATCAAATACAGCAATCAAACACCAGTCCATCAATACAAAGTTGTTGATAACACCACAGCCATGCACAAAATGGCATACATGTTTTACAGGGCCGTTCCATAAATTTTGACTGTTACACAGGATGGTTTATGAGACCATTAATAAAGCATAATCCCTCAGCGGGACTTTCATGGTAGTTAGCCAATAAACAATTCTACCATACCAGCTGTAGTCATATAAACCAACCTGACAGCAAAACTGGATTTTCTAGGTCTACTGCCTTATTTATTGAATAAATATTAACATCAGTCACTCAGTAACATTACACCAGGCTTCATAGAAGCCATACATGTGACAATAAATCCCCTTGTTGATTTATATTTCTTTAAACAATAAAATCTACCCAAGTACAGTAATAGACAAGACCTGCTCTGCATTCAAAAGACCTACTTGTACTGCCATCTAGTGTGCAGTAACTTAACTAACTTTGCTATTAACTTTTCATGTTGGTTTGGGAAATCGCTCCCATAAAAATGTCATAATGAGGGCATTAATGGCAGTATGGCAGTGAGTAATTGCGAGTCACATACAAAGTAATATATGAGTCTTAGATCCGGCAAAATGATATGACCCCAGAGTGATAGACATCACAATGATGCGAAGGTCGTAATAATGTCAGACTCACAGTAATATAACATGGTGTGTATGATCTTTTTTTGGTACAATTTATCAGTGACAGGGAAGTATAATGGCTCACAGACAGTGTACCTAATGTGAAGTTATAAAAAGTGGCCCTGGATCAGGAAAATGAAACATTTTTATTTTATTTATAGAAGTGAGAGATTTAGATGATCCAAGCTTCACACAAAAACGTGATTCAGAACTTCTTGTTGTGAAGCAGAAAAAAAGACTGATCTAGAAATTCCAGTTAGTCAGTGAATAATGACATGGGCTTTACCAGAGAAAACTAGCTTTAAAACACAAGATTTACTGGTGAGATTGACTGTAGAGCAATACCCTTTTGAAGAAGTTTACACCTGAGCCTGCAGGGAGCAGTGATTTTCAAAAGACAATGAAGAAAATCACATGACCATGACATAATTATAAAGGTTTCACAATCTTGTATTATATTTATATTTAAATAATTCTATATTATATTATAATATTTTAAAACATCATATCATTTTTCATCTAAAATAAAAAGGTAGTATCTATGATTGATTTCTATTATCAAGCCATTTTTTAAATATTTTGCATTCAGCTACATGAAGTATTAAAGTGTTATGGTACACTATTTTAAGTGGATTGTCACTGTATGCCAGACCCAGGCTTTTGGTTTCCACATACAAAGAAATGGTACTGCTTTAACAGTTATTTAACACAGGCACCCCATGAAATATGAAAATAATAGATCAACACCATTAATGTACAAGATCAACAACTTGGAAGTGTGGGATCAACACCTTGAAATTAGATAATGATCAATGCCAAGCATCATAGTATATTACACAGCACCAAAAAAAATGACCTGACACTGATCTTATCTTGGCAAGTTTCTAAAGTCTAGGAAATTTTTTATAAATGTTTTTCCAGTGCAATTCAGTTAGAGTGGGTATCTTCACAGACACCTCAGGTGTTCAGAGCTATTGACAATCTGGGGAGAGCTGTAATTGAGAGGGTTAAGCTTGTACACAGCTGAGGGTATCAGTACAAATACAATAACAGAACAAGGTACGGTCTGGGGGCTGCGTTCTGACAGCCATGATGAACATATTTGATTGACTGCCAGGGCCTGCTGAATCCTCTGCTGGTTCATTAATCAACTGTCTGCTGCAGCAGCCAGACAGAAGTAAAATCAGCACATACCTAGATCTGTCCCCAGAGATTACAGCACAGTGTTTTTTATATATATGTTACAAGTAGCATCACCAGTGTCATGCAACTCACAGTCAAACTGTCACCAGCTGCTCTGGTCCTGTGTATCATGTCACACAGTGCTATAGTGTATCATACCACAGGGCACTCTCAATATTATTAACCCTTCTGGAATTCAGTTTTCGATGCAAGGGGCTTAGAATAATCCTGAAGTCATTACCTGTTATTAAGATAATAGAACAAACCTGAGGTTCTATGGAAGTTCTTTAATTTAATTTTAATTTTGCCTTTGCAGTCCTGACTAGTGACTGAGTATTATTTTAAGGATCTAAAGCCCAAAACCTGAAGCACTCAGCTGCATCCCCCAAAAGTGTCTTAAACCCTTTACATTTATTTTAGATTTCTGACAAATCTGACACTATTTAAATTTACACTAACAGCAATATCTTTTAAAGCTTTTTTGTATCTTTTTCAAATTTTCAACAGTTCCCACTAAAAGGATTTGCTGAAGATATTTGAAAATCATTGAAACTTAAAAATAATATGCAATATTTTTGTCCTGAAATAATCTACATATATCATGGCATTCTAGTTGCCCATATTGAGTGCTCTTTAGTGGCCTGTAAACATACTAGGACAATTGAGTTATTGACAAATACAGAAATCAGCTGTCTCAATATTTACTGAAACCTCAGTACCTTAATAAATACAGAGAGATGTCAGGTTTAGTACATGGAGATACTGAAGTGCATGTATCTTTTTAAAAAAGAAAAACCTAAGTGTCTTAATAAATACTGAAACCCAGGTATCCTGATCAATAATGAAACCTGTACCTTGATAAATACAGAATCATGTATCTTTATAAAAAAATCTCTAATCTGGTGCCTTCATGATAAAGATATCAAAATGCCTTTACAAATGCTACATGTAGCAATCATTCCAGAGATGTTACAAGTTCCCCCCCCCCCCCCCCCCCGGTAGTATAGTAAAGTATATCAATCATCACATTAATACTGTCTATGACAATGTCGTTTGTACAGCTTTGTCCGTTTACATAAATAGTCCCATCCCTGGACCTCTGCGGACACCAAGCACCTGCTGGCTCTAAAAGGAAGCATTCTGTGAATGTTATAAAGTCAATCAGGTATTCTTCCCCTCACGTCACACCTGAGGCTCAGGGTGTCACATTCCCATGTTATTTCCACCCCGTCAAGGCAGTCATTTGCATCAGGTCAGCAGGGTTAGGTGTAACTGTATACATGAAGGTTACAGGGGATAAATAAGGTTGAATGCCCACAGACATCACGGACACCTGAAGGTACACGCTCGTTAACGCGTAACGGAGACCTTCTTGGTGGGTCATCCCACCTGGTAGTGTCTTTCTGCAATGAGTAGAATTCAGGGCCAGTTACATTAATATTGATATTCACATGTTGATGTTAAAGGTGGTACAATGGTACTTGAAAACACTGTCATGATATTTTAATCCTGAGGTCAAATCAGATTTTTAATTAATTTCAGTTGAAACTCAAATTTAAAACATTTCATTTTGTCAATAGCAAGGTATTCAATGGGTAAGTGTGCTGATAAAGTCAATAAAAAAATAAAGAATTTAAGACTATGCAGCAGCTGACCACAGTGCTTGTGACACACATGGGAGGCGTCTCTGTGTATGACTGCATGGCCAACATAAGGAACATTTAGAACTATTCAAATACTGGTGAGAGTAACATGAAATAAGCGACAAGAAAACGGATCAACTAACTGTTTATCCAGTCAGCTCAATTAATATGTGCATGTTTTTTTCCATTATTTTATTTATATCTTCAGTAATTAATTTTAAATGACTCAGTTCATAAAACTCAGGTCTGGCTGAAACTTTCTTTAAGAAAAAAATATTATTTAAAAAAAAAATTCAAATGATTAAAATATATTGAGAACTGCACAGAAATCTTTAAATCAATGATAAATGAAACACCATCGATACTGATAAACAAAATGAAGTTTGCATGAGACAAGAGCGTTACCAGTCGTGGGGTAAATTGGATGTTCAAGTCTGCTTCTGGCAACAGAAAAATTTACAGATGTTTTTTGTTTGTATAAGGACAAGTGGAAGGCGGGTTTCCAGCCAAATACACTTGAACTATAGTGAACCCAATCTCAGAGACAGAATGAGCCTCCAGAAAAAGTCTGAATCATCCATCTTTGTGTGGCATTATTCACTAAATAATACACTTTAAGCATGAAAGAAATATACACAGATAGTCGGCCTGGTATATTGGAGCTTTCTTTCTGTGTAGGTGTTTCATTCAGTTTGGCTGGCCTCTGACTTTGCCCGACCACCCGATACAAATAAAACGGATTTCCACCGACTGCGTACTCTTACAAACTAACCCTTACAGTTATATCAGCTCTGCCATCTGCCCTGATGTGAATACTAACGTTCATATCTTGGTCTTGAGAAAACAAACTATTCTCATAGTCTAGTGGATCTATCAACAAAATTACTGCCATCTCTCACTAAATACCTAATTTACCTTACTATCAACCATCCCATTTATAACCTCTGTGTACTAGCTTCATAAAGAACTGCAAACAAAATATCCCAGCGATTATCACTGTACACAATGACACAAGTACAATAAATACTGCACACCACCAGTACACTCTGTTACTATCAGCTGGTACACTAATCCTGAATTGGTAACACACAGGTGTTGCTAGAATGGTTGCTTGTTCAGCAATTACAGGTTTACATATGGTCTACTTAATGACATTTATCAGCGCATTAACTGTAATGTAACAAACATCAGACAGTGACCTATAGTGACCTGTCCACATTGCTCACATGTCAACAGATGGTAGGATACAGGGTGGGAGGTCATCACCAGCTTATCAGAATGCCTCAGGGATCACAATGGTGGGATGTCAAACACTGGACTGATCACAGGGCAGATCCCCTCCCTAAGCTTTCCTCTGCTTGCCCTGAGGGAGGAGGGGGTCACACCCCTCACTGACCTAAAATGACATCTGTTTATAAGTGGTGTACTAAAAGTGAGCAGTCACTTTCATAAGTCCCCTCATCCGCTCAGGTCAGCATTTGCAGTAGTTAGCGTTTTATAAATAGTTGCTACGCTGGTAATTTTTCCTGCCCTGGTCAAACAGATGTTCATGGCTAAATGATACCTTTCCCACAATGCCATACACCACAAACAGGTGTCTCCCTTGTAAGTCTGCTTTTTTTCAACTTTTTCAGCCCTAATAACAGCAGGACACAGCTTGCCAATGTTTTGTATGTGTTGGAATTTCATCAGCTAAAAACACAAACATACAATTGTAAAACTGTCATGTATGCTTTAAGTACAAAGTTTTTAATGTTAATATATTTTAAATGCAGGTATGCATTTTAAATGGTATTCATGACAGATCTCACTGCTGACTTAAAGCTAAGAAAACACTATTTAGCAAAGTAATATCAACAAAAACACAGAGTAGCACATCAAACTGAAATCTGACCAATTTTCAGGAGATGAGGGACCATGTGTAAACAAGAAGATATATAAACAGTTATAAATGTAAAATAAAGGAATACAGGAAGACCAGATGCAGGACATACACCTGTCTGTAGGGCTCAATGAAATTGAAGCCTGCAGCCAAATAGCAAGAGTCAGCGCTATAAACAGCATCAAATTACTCTGCATTCCCGGACACTCTGGTACCCCATAATTCACATCAGTGGTGAAAATAATGGTCGTTCTGTTCCTGGCCCAGAGTAAACAATCATCAATGTGACAAAACTACACACTCAGTCTCTCACTCCAGCAAAATGTCTGTTTAGCGTAACTGATCACTGATGGTAACAGGATATAACATCCTGCCTTGTTCTTTCACGATGCCAGGTCCTTTTACCGTTATGTGGTTGTACCCATAATTATTTCATTCTGTTTAATGTCTGTCATTCTCAAGATTACCCAGGTTGATATGATGTTCACTACAGTTGGTCAGTTCTGTATGTTCATTTGTCTCTCCTCTCCATGTCACAACTTTGCACTGATCATTTCCACAACTGTGTCAACCATTATGAAAATTTAGATATCAGTTAAACATTTAAGTCTTCTGATTTTACTAAAAAAAAAACAATCAAAGGTCATAGTCACAGATTCACCTAAAATAAAATTTTATTTCTCATTAAAAATCAATCTTTCTTGTAAAAAAATTATCTGGTATTTTCATAGCTTTAGTATATGGACACTGACTTTTCTAAATCAGTCAAAGGCACAAACTGCCTACTCAGGTTGTCTTAATTGATTCTCTCTCTGTTTTTCTATATGCTTTTTACCACAATAATACTTAGGTTAGATTTAAATTAGATATTATGGCAATGAGTCATGAATTATAATTATCTTTGTGACCATAATAAAAGTTTGTTAAAATATGAGTATTCTCATGGTATTATCATACCATGAAAAGTCAATGAATTTTACCTTCATGATTGTATCCATTCAATAAAACAAGTGTGATAACTACTGTAAAACCTGTATTTTCTGAAAAATATTTTTTTATTAACAAAATAAAAGTCATATCTCAATGTTTCTTCAATAAACAATGTTTAAAAGGGCAAAATATAGTATAATTTGCATAAAGATCCAGCTTTTCCACAACTTGCACCTGTTATTTAAATAGACTGGCACCTACTTTTATTCAGAACTAATTCCCACCTATACACTTGTGTTGTAAGTGCCCATTACCTACTACAGTTATTACACTGTATCAAGCTCTCTCTCTGGAGACTAATAGTGGTTCCGCTGTAGTGGTGACGGCTGAGTGAAGTGAGCTGTTATTGCAGATATTCCCTGCCACCTGGACCACTTTACTCCCTGGGAGAGTATTTTTTCAGACAGCTTCAGTGAGAGGATTACATCCAGACTGGCTTATTGCCAGCCATAAAGGAGCATTGTTTAAGTAGCCCACTGCCATTCACTTCCAGAAATACCAATTATATGTGTGTATCCACCCCTCACCATATGCGGCATACTCACACCCACAGCCAGATGTGCAGATTAGTGGCTCCATCTGTCCATTTTTTCAGCAAAAACATACGACCTTTAGTCACCAGAGCATGAAACAGTGAATGTGTAGTAAGAATGTAAGTAAGATGTTTTGGACGTTGACATTTCAGACACGGACATTCCTGACATTTCAAGCAGACCATACTGCAGGGTAGGAGATAAATAGCCATATCAATATTTACATAAGGGTATAGGATTAATCACATGAACTGGTTCTAATTTAATTGGTAATAATTAAGTAAGGGAATATTTTCAGATGAATAATCAATTATTAATATCCATGTGTGATGTAATCCCTGTTTATAAAACCCTAATACTGACTTGGTAAAAATGACACCCCCTGCACCATCCTAAGACAGTATATCCTACTCAATATGTCCTGATCTGAAACATGTATCCAAAATGTGTGCCCACTTTGTACAAGAACACAGAAACTCTGTCAGTTAATAAGACATGTCCTCAGGAGTTAATGCTGACATATTTTCACAATCAGAATTGTTTAATATACCAGGAACATTATTTAAAACAAAAATTTATAATGTGTTTGCTGAAGTCAAAATTCGACCACACACAGAGCACTAATCAATTTTTCTTACAGCTTCCTTCCTGACAGGATGGACTATGAGACATAAAATGTACTTTGTCTTGTGTGATTATAAAAGCCCAAAGTTAATTTACAACCAGATGGCATGCATCATCATCTGTTTTAAATTGTCAGTAAACACCTATACAAGTTAAGGTGTTTCATTAATGTCCATCCCAAATGTTTTAACAGGATAAATTAGCATTCAGGTCATGCTTTCTGACTCTCTGCTATTTCTAAACACCCACAGGTAAGCTGTTTTACTGACTGACTCTGGATATACTAAGTCTAAGTTCAAAACAAGTTGAGACTTATTGCACTATTCACCGAAACAAGCTGATAATAACGACATTATTAATACTGATGAATCACTCTAATTCTTGTTTATTTCATTTTTTCATTCAATGAGAAATTACTGCAGTCTTTATGCATGCCTTTTTTGCCTTTGTTTTTTTTATAATGGAGCTAGCATTAATTTGTTTCAACCAAGGAGCCTCACACATGTGGTACAATGTCTAATTGAATCACACTGTGTACCTGCCTAGGTTACATACATTTATGATTTATGTGTTTACAGGAAGATAACAGGCATTTTATCTTTACAATTAATATCATCATTAAATGTTTATCAAGTGATAAGATAATTGTGCAAGTATAGTTATCTTGATAACATACATATAACACCTACACCCACCCACATTTATAACACATAAAAAGTCAATGATAAATCACTGGTGTGTATCACACTCTCAGGTCATGGCCAGGTGAAAACAACTGTATGTTGTTAAGTAAACATGAAGCAATACTTATGATACTGTCCAAGCAATGTGACACTTTGTGTGTCCTGATGTTATACCTGCCAGTATATCAAAATAAGGAACCACAGATGACACTAGAATGGCAGTCTCTATATAGTGTATACCTCTGCCATTTTAAAACAACCATTCTAGATCTCCCTAATTACCATACCTGTACCAAAACATGCATAATGTGGTCTTCTCTGACCTCTGTCCCGACCCTCATTGGAGTATAAAGACAATAGCTGTAACCTTGCTGAGAGACAAACCAACAAACAATAAAACATACAGCTCTAGGTGAAAACAAAACCTCCTTAATTGACAGGGGGTAATAATTGATGTTTATCTCTACAACACGCATGTACACACACACATACGCATAAGTCACAGTAGTTAACCTGTACTGTTCAGACAACACTGGCTCTGGTATTTTTTATCAATTCTAATGACATACATAAACACACACTTGCATACATACATAAACAAGCAGGCACAGGTGTGCTGTGGTATCAACAAACATCAAACGCATTCTTGAGCTGTGTTTTGTGGGGACTGCAGTAGTTTGATGCCTCCAGCACTGTATGCCTGTCAGCCGCTGAGAATGCTGCTTTAATTCAGATCACATGGGCTGTATCCCATGCTGTACATGTAGTGTCCCTGGTTCCTCAGTAATTCATACAGTTACATGCAGATCTATACAATTACATCAACATACCTGATAAAATGTTTTCATGAACTGGTATATATGCAGGTAATTTATACGTAATGATATCATAAATGTATATATCAGAAATAATAATTATAAATAACTCTTATACATAACATCTGTATAACTTTCTATATATACTCTATACATGTTCATTAAACTTACAGTATGTAATGTGAAAACATAAAAAAAAACACTAAATACAATAACTTTATGCCTAATTAAGTATGCATCACTGTTTTCAGATGTGCATTAAATCCTCATCTGTGAATTACTGTTATTTAAGATTTATTTAATTAAAACGCCTTGCTGATTTGGAACAGTACATCAAAGCTACAAAACAGTAAGTAGCTGGGACAGAGAGGAATAGATGGTATAATAGGCAAGAGTCAAAGAGTGATGAAGGGTGATAGCTGGGGGATGGGGCAAGGAAAGTTAATATAGATTCTTTGCTAATTTATATATATTTATTCATACACAGAAGGTACAAGGTCAAGGGTCACACCAACTTGTCCTTTCAATTTTATTTCTGGAGAGAACTGGTCAACTTTCCTCAGCCATTATCTCAACACATAAGCAATCTTGGCAAAACCCAGCCAACCTGATATGAACTATTGAGGCTGCCAGTCTGGGTATGTATTGTTAAAAAGTAAAATCCATTTGTGATTCAAAGAGATATAATACAATACAGTACATGACAAAAGAAATACCTCTATCAGAGACAATTGTAATGCGACATGTGGAGTCCTGACTAAGCTGATTTGACGGCGGTATGAGATTTCCCTGCGGTTTTGAGGACTGCTGGTACAAAGGCCGTTCACCCGTTAGGAATTCAGGAGTCTGGGCACCTGCAGGACCAAACACTCACATCTGCTGCATATATGCATGGCTAAACCCAAAAACACACTGCTGGATGGGATATAATCAACGGTAAAAAGAAAACAACAATGGGTCTGGGTTTATCAGCTGCTGGCTTTGTGGATGTTTCTTTTGTCTTTCCGCTGCAGCGCTGGTTGTTTCTGCAGAATAAAGCCTGCAATACAAATACCATCTGGGAAAGTCACCACTGTGATAATCACCTGTTTTAAATTCTATATGAATAACCACTCTGACCTTCATGACAATGTTACTGTATCTGTGTTATAAGCTGGATTTTCAGGTTTTATTCTGTTTCAATACAGAGATTTAAGCCTAGGACTGAGGCTTAATACATCACTAACCATTATGATGTAACAGATGATTATCAAGGTCTCAGTAACCATCAGGAGTTCATTAAATATTTATACTGTGTTAGCTTCTGTTAAGCTCTCAAAGACGATTATCCTGTTTGGATAAAGGACTTTAACAATGCACAAAATAATTGATGCACTGGATCAAAGACAGTCATTAATTGATATTTTAAACAGGAATTAAACAAGTTTTTCAATTATTGCAATATTAATGCATTCATCATAACCTTAATATTTCATATTAAATAGCCAAATAGTTCCTAATTTGTTAATAGTAGGTAATTATGCCCTTTGGAAAACACAGTTCTTGAACACAACTGCATTATATTCCAATACTGAGTAATTTGTCAGTTTATCAGAGAAGCCAGGATGGTATAATTTGTATATTATCTTTAGTAAAAATATGTGGTCTGGATATGGAAAAATAAAATTTAGCTTACTATACTACCAGAATTTTTATATTGCTACATATATGCTACACATATCAACATATCACATTATAGTTAACATGCTGATCTGTGTAGCATATATGTAGCAATATGCACATACAATGTAAAGGTATAACAAGATTTTTATGGTGGAGTTACCAGTATTTTTATATGCAAATGAAAATATACAAACATAACACAGGATTTGTCACAGTGAAGTTCCTGTTCACTAGGTACATTTTCTTAAGAACACCCAAGTAAAGATCAAACGAAAGGCCTGTGACTTTGTGAGATCTAAGGCACATAAAAAAGATAAAACTTTAGGACCTTCCATTTCATAACATGGTTCCTTTGATGATTAGTTTTTCCTGCAATCTAAAACATGCTTGAGAGCAACACAAATTATGTTTGGTGCATGATTTTCTTAAGTGCATATAAACATAAAATATTTGGTCTTGATGTGTGACAATTTCCTTGTAGCTGAGAGTTAACCCAAGACCTTCCCCTTTGAAGTCCTGCTATGTTAATTACCAGGTAATCTCACACCCTATGATCAATGTAAGTTAAGTTGATGTTACATGATCACTCATGTTTCTTAGTCTGTTTTTCTGTGTATAGGATGTCTCATAAATTTTTTTTCCAAATGGATTTCAAATAGATTTTGTGAAGGTGTTGTTCTTTAAGTTAGAGCTAGGTTACATTTGAGATAATATCCAAATTGACATGATCTAGATATAGTGTGGAATCTGTATAATAAACCACCTATCAAATATGACCATCCGTCTATTAAAACCACCCTGAGTTAACCGTAGCCTTCATACTGGTTACAACAGACCTATCTAATAAGACCGCATGTGGATTAAGGCTACTGTGGCTGGTCCAAAGGGTGGTCTTATTACACAGGTTTTACTGTATATGATCTGAAACAAAATGATCTGTCTCTCTCTGATCAGATCTATATGATACAGATTACCAACACCTACAAGAATAACACCTGTAATATTAAACCAAAACCAGATCCATACAATTAAATGCTTTGAATCAGATGCATATGATCCATACCTTTATAATCCAAAACTTTATGATCCATGCCTTTTTATCAAACAGAACTATTATCTCTGTGATCCAGGCATATGAAATGGGTTTATATAACCAAGACCTATTATAAACTAGAATACGGGTAGTCGACAAGCGACTACGTGTATCCGCCAAAATCAGAGAAGGACGGGTGAAGTAAGGCATGGATTGAGTGGCAAGGGGATATAGAGTTACATGTGTTAAATATTAGAATGGATCTCTGCCACATAAACATGATTGTAGGTGGCGCCATCTGTTATTTGAAACTATCCAAGATATATACACAAGCAAAATTTGATGTGGAAAAGTCAAACCACTGCAGGGATATGAGTGATTTTAACCAAAGGCAGACAAACAGATGGACGCTGTGTAAAAATGGCTGCAGGTGACGCCACCATTTTTGTGAATGTTATAAAGCTATCCAAGGGCTACATTTGTGTAATTTTTTTTTCCTGATTGGTCAAACGGTTCCCGAGATATGAGCTTGGATGTCTGCAGCGTTAACGTGAATGTAGGTGGCGCCACCTGTCATAAAATCGAGAAAGCTATCTAGGATGTATAAGCATGCCGAATTTTAGGCGAATTAGTCAAACCACTGCAGAGATATGAGTGATTTTAATCCCAGGCAGATGAATAGATGGACACTGTGCAAACATGGTTGCAGGTGGCGCCACCTTTTGTTGTGTATGTTATAAAGCATTCCCAGGGCTACATTTGTGTAAAAATTTTTTCCAGATCGGTCAAACGGTTCCCGAGATATATGGGTTTATGTGTGTAAACAGACGCACAAACGGACGCTGGGCAGAGACGAAAGGTCAGATGTAAAGGTCACTTGGTTAGGCACCAGTTCACATGTGACCCGATAATTTGTGTAAGTTTCGGAAAAATCTGTCCAGTAGTCTCAGAGGAGTTCTCCGGAAACGAACGCGGCGGCGGCGGCGGCGGCGGTGGCGGCGGCGGAACCCGGTCAAAAACATAGTATCCGCAAAACTTCGTTTTGGCGGATACAAAAATAACAGGTGGTGCTATCAGTTTCCGGTACATGACAACACTATCCAAGATTTTGGGTCAAGTTGATTTTTGGAACAATCAATGCATCCCTTATTGAGATATTAATGATTTTATGTGATTTTCACCATATATGGCAATATTCAAGGTCAAGGCCACTCTCATAGGAAAGGTCATGACCCCATTTTAAATAAACATCATCCCATAACCCATATCTATGTATATGCATAATATGAAAGAAATCTGTCCATTAGTTTTTGACTTATAATGCTATTAGTACTGTTAAGTGGCAATGATGGGGTCTTAAACGGCACGAAAACGAGTGAAACAATAACAGGTGGTGCCACCTGTTTCCGGTACATGACAATACTATCCAAGATCTTCGATCAATTTGATTTTTTGGACCAATCCATGCATCCCTTATTGAGATATTAATGATTTTGTGTAATTTTCACCATATATGGTAATATTCAAGGTCAAGGCCACTCTAATAGGAAAGGTCATGACCCCAATATATATATACATCATCCCATAACCCGTGTCTATGTATATGCATAATATGAAAGAAATCTGTCCATTAGTTTTTGACTTATAATGCTCACAGTACTGTCAAGAAGCAATTTTGGGGATATTAAACGGCACGAAAACAAGTAAAGAATAATAGGTGGCGCCACCAGTTTCTAGAACATGACAACCCTATCCATGATCTTCCATCAACTTGATTTTGGGATCAATCCATGCAAGATTTCTTGAGATATTTAAGAATTTGTGTGATTTTCCCCAAAATTGGACCTATTCAAGGTCAAGGACACTCTCCTAGTCAAGATTATGACCTCATTTTAAATAGGCGTCGTCCTCTCACCCATATCTATACATATAGCAAGTTTGGTAAAGATCCATGAAATATTTTTTGAGTTATCGAGCCAACAAAGTTTATATGCGGCGGCGGCAGCGGGACCGGTATGAAAACATAGTATCCCCCAACTTTATATCGGGATACAATGATATTATACATCTGAGCCTTACATTGTATCATCTTTATACTGGTCTATCCCACGACCAAACCATGGTTACTGGTAAGAAGTCATCTCAGACACTCACTGTACTTGGCCCCCTGGTGCCACAGTGGTACCACCCACAGTACCACCATTAATAACAGTCTGTCAGTGAACACCACCATTGTCATCCTGGCAGTAATCACTGTGTGGTCGATGTGTTATGTGAGCACTCAAGCGAAGGTCTGATTACAGGTATGATCCTGATTGGCATCTGGTCCCTTGGGGCCACAAATTACCTGGAACCACTGTCTGGAGAGTGAATACACACCTGGTTCTTCACTTAACACAGGTGCAGCCAGGTAAAACAGATCAAACACAAATAAACATATGCCATAGCTCCCGTTACGATATTCAGTGAGCAGTTAATGTTAAAGAAATATAAATGTAAGATATACAAAGGTGTCCACAACTCAGGGTTCCTGCACCTCTAGGAAAAGCAAATTTAAGACCTTTTTAAGACTTTTTAAGACCAGCTGACAGAAAATTTAAGACCCTTTTATACACAGAATTCTTTAATGGCCCTATCGTGCTTTAAAACTACTGAAAATCCCAAATGGTGACCACTACAAGTTAGGACTGGTCACATATTGGTAGTCTGTCCTGAGAAACTATGGAGATCTTTCTTCGACAAGAAACCAAGGCAACTGCTCCTAAACTTGTCAGTGTCTCAAGCTTTTGTTCAATCATCAAACTGTTTTGCACTTTCATTATACAAGGAGGGGTAAAATCAAATTTATGACCTTTTTAAGACCTATATAAGGATTCCTGGCATTATAAAGGCCAAATTTATCAAATGATTCCTTACTTCAACGTGCACCTCTAAATAAAATTAACGTTAAATCAATCCATCCATCAGATTTCTTATATTTTTGTACATGGTCAAGGAAACATACTGCAAACAAAGTGAGGTACAGATATATAGCTGAAAGCTTTATTGCTGGGGCAAATTAAAGCACATAAAAAAGCAACTCTGATCTCCAGACACATAAATGTATAAATATTATGTAAAAAGAAATTTTGTATAAGGACAAACAGCCAGAGAGAAAAGAGGATGGATATAAAGAACATTAACCTACACTGTCTTTTGTTCACTTTCATACCCATTTACAAGAGACTGCAACCTACAGATTGTGGTCTTAACTATGAAATTGTATTTTTCACCCATTTTGTTGGCATAACATGTTTCAAGGACAACAAATATACTAGGAAAGTCCATGCACAATTTATATTTATACACAGGCTGATTCAGGCACCTTACAATTATATAATACATGGGCAATAACTAAGGCCCAGCAGGTGACCTTAATAAGGCAGTTTTATTGGCCATCTATTTTACTCATTTGTAAGAAATCTTAGCACTGTCACAGCACGATTACAGTTATAGGTACAGAGTAATCACAGCAGATCTACTCCAACACCAGCACACTAAATTACAGGCTGTGAGAACAGCATGATAAACAAAACATTCACCGCTAAGTGGCTGCAATCATTCAAATCTCCTATACCTGGGTGGGAACTCTGTATTACACTCTAGTACTTTAACACACCCCACTGGTTCATTGGTCAGGCGGTATGTCACAGACGGATTAGCTGAGAGCCTCATAGCTCAGGCATTATTTGACACAAACAGTTTGAGCATACATGTATAGTAAACGCTATACTCTAATCTGTTTGTCTCGGGAGTGGTGCCGCTTCTACTGTGACACACTAACAGCTGGATTTACACGTTGATCTGTCCCCTTATAAGCTGTCTTTTATACTTAAGAACTACTCTTGTTTGAAAACATATTACTGGTATGCTAAAGGATCAGCTATAATTTACTTAAATACATATATTTGAAGACATCACATATATTGTATAATCTCTTTAATCTGATGACAGACAGGACACAATTATGAACTATCCACTAAAGCACTGTCCTTGAAGGCACTATTATATTTGACATGCCCTTTGACCTTTAGCCTTGACATTTCAAGTGTCAATCACTCAAGAGTCAATCACTCATGTTTGTAATGCAAAATCCATTAAAAGTTTAAGAATTTAGTGTCAGTAAAAAAAGATGTCTACCCAATTACCAAGAAGGATATATTTACTTACTGGCTTTACTTTATACTGCATAATACAGAAATCATTATTAAGAAATTCAAGGACGTTGTCCCTGAATTATGTAGATCATTCTGGGTGAATATTTATCTGATATTATAAAAGATATCTAATCTTGCTGCTTATTTAAAAATATGTTAACAAAAATAAGCAGCTAATAAGTGCTGTGCAATAATTACATAACAATTAATTTTATTATATATTACAATGTTCTTTAAGTAAATAAGTTGCTAATAATCTATAGTACAATACATTAATGCACTGACACTGTTTATATATAAAGTATGTAATATAAACATTTTATCATCTAAACTGTAACAGCAGTAGTATTATTTTGTTATTCTGGGAGTTGTGAATATTTATAATACACAGGTTACCTATGTGACCTTAGTCTCAATTGACTGAGTGATGCACTATCTGCAAGGGTCCTTATTAATGATAGGAACATTGATAACAAGCAATCTACTTGAAAATCTTAAGGAGAACATCAAAGTAACCGGAGACGTCAGATCAAACACGGTCAGACAGGATCATTGCTGATGTAAAGACAGTAAACCACTGAAGTACGCTGGTCTCCTGTAAACATGTCATACCACTCCCCCAGAATGTGTGCTGATTTTCTTCATCAGGTGTCCCAGCTGGGAAAGTTCCTATGGCTTAAATACTAAAGCTAGAACATGATATCCAAAGACAAAATATAGAACATAATGTCCTTAAATAGAATATGCTTACAAGTACTTGGTTTAATGTCTATTTTTCAGTAAAACCTAATAAAACATATAACCCTACAAATACAAGCTTAGAAGAATAGCTATAGGATACAAAGTCCACTTTCTCGGCAATGAGTTAAAAACACAATGTCCATAGATAATATACAACATTCAGGAATTTAATGTCCACTTTTCAGGAATTTAATGTCCACTTTTTCAGGCTGAGAATGCTGCTGATTGAGATACTCGGTGACCAGAATGTATATTTTATTAATTTGTGAATTGTTTTTGAGTGAAGACTTGCAATGATACATGTATAATGAATAAATTAATAATCAGGAAAACAAGTATCATTATTTTCCTTGGAACCTGAGTGGATTTGACATTATACACAGGATGAAAAAAATCAATGAAATCAAAAGGATTATGATGGGAATCCAAATAACCTCTGACAGGGGATTACAGCGCTTTACTTCTGCCAGCTGAGCTTAATCCTCAGAGGTCTATGTATAATCCTGACACTGTTATTGTCCTATCACTCAAGAGAAGATCATGTTTTGGCTGGCTCCAAGTGGAGAGCAGAAATGTGACTTATTTTATATTTTATTCTTGGAGTTAACAAGAATAAAATATATATACACCTGTACATTCCTATAGGTATAAATGTATGATGATATGGTTCCAGGTCATGACATCCCTGGACACCAGGGGGAACCAGGTGAAAGCAAGGTATGATTTCCCTGCCCAGGACCATAACCATATCTTTATGACCTGATAAAATACACTGAACCCTGAGTGTCCTGTCACACAGAGGTAAACAATGTCATTGAGCATACAACACCCATAAACACTGGTACAGACTGACACAGTACAGACAGGGCTGCTCCAATATCAACCCAGTATCATAAAAGAGTATCGTTTCAGTCCTGGGTGAACCAATCTTCTGGAGGTTAAACAAATTAACCAGTTACTCAAGAAAACTGGGTAATGCTCATGATATTATCATCATTTGTTATACAACTCAGAAACATCACTTTTTATATAAATTTTCACAAAGCCAAGATATTATGCCCTTGGGTCACATACAGTCATATGCATAATGAATTGTAAAGATGATAATAAAAGACAAATTCAGTAACTCTGAGTTTCTGAACTTTCAGGTTTTATATATGAAGAGCTAGCTTTACTAATGAATAGTCAAGACTGATGGGAAGTTATTATAAAACAACACAATGGGTTTTCAAAGTTTGTTCAAATTTCTTTATTTTTCCTGTTGTCTCTGGAGGGACTTTAGAAGCAGATCTAACTTTTCTTCAATATGGAATCCAAGTCCCAAACAACAACAAACAATGCAAGCATTTTCTTCAATATCTTAAATATAAATTATATTTAGAAAGTTTTAAGCTTTAGCATGTTCCAATCAGAGAAAAGAATAAAGGCCAATTTATGAAACAATAGAACAGAAGGTCAGATTGGTGGAATAATAAATAACTGCCAATAGTGTACCATTGATGATTACAGCTGAATATCACACCACCAACAGGATAAAAGAAACTAGCATTTGTCATTAGGCACATTGATCTGTAAGGCACGGACAGATGAAAAGAGTTGGACTGGGCTGTATGAGCTATACGTGTGGCTGAAGTCAACCTGAGTTGGTCAGAGTGACCTGTGGTCTGTCAGGGATGGACGTTTGGACAGTTGTGTAAAGCTGTAGAGGTGTGGCTGTAATGGTCAGTATGACAGAAGTGGGGTGGACAGTCCTTATGGGAGTGGCTGGTGAGGTCCAGTTACAGGCCTCTATAAACTGTAAGAATGCTGGTAGTGTACAGTAAGACAGGGCTGGTGGTACAGGCTGTAGGTGCTGTATTATGGAAGATAAAGTAGGTGGCACACTGCAGAATCTGGGGTGGTATTGGATGTGGTGCAGGTGCTGTTTTTGTAACCCAGGTGTTGTATTTTATATAAACCCTGCTGCAGCAAGTAAAGCACAGTGACTAGTGTTGGAGCAGTCTGTGGATCAGCTTCTGTTTCAGCTGTGTTATGTGAAATGCTTGTCTTCTCTTGCAATGTGTTTCTTGTTGAGGCTCAACCTTCCCTAACCCGCTGGCACCCTGCTGGTTATATAATCTATACCATGTGCTGATTATATAATCCATATGGCCATCATTATCATATTGTTTACTTAGGTGCAATGTATATACAGTATACAACAAGTCACCTGCCATGGACATGAACCCCTTTTCCTGGGTACTCTACCATTAAATTGGCCAGTTTGTTTCTCTCTTTTTGGGTGCAATACAGCTACAAGGACAGACAACAGCACAAGGTGGATTAATAAATGAGCTATATTAAACAAATAACTCTTGAGAAAATTACTCTGTACTTCATATCACTTTCTTCATCTATATCTACACTTTACCTTTTTAACAAGATATAGGAGACAGGAACTCTTTCACCTGTGCATCCATTACTATGTTTTGTTAATCTTAATTCTAACACTTATGAAAATTTTAATTGGTGTTACCAGATGATCAATCTTTGAAAATACTAAACTATCTGAATATATATATTCTTAATCTGAATCCTAAGAACTGCTTGAATGTTTTTAGTTTGCTTTTCAAGTAGATAAATTGGCATATAATTATTACAATAATAAATGCTATCTGATTTAATGAATAAAATATGATAGTATATTATAATGTACAGTAAGACGTGTCAGATATTAGACGACTGGATATTATTATCCCAACATTTCCCCAATTTTTTTTCTTTTTCAGCATATGCTGATTTCATTTTTTATTTCAAGTTGAAAACATACTGGAGGTTTAAACAGCACACACAGGCTGCCAGCACCTGAACCAGCCTGCTGTTGGTAGAAGACCACTAACGACAGCATAACAGCCTGCAGGTACTTGTGGGAGTGACTGGTGCTGTTCTGTACTAGAAACCTCTGATGCTGGTAAGCGGCCGTGGGTGGGCATGTATACCCAAAGTCTATAACAACCTCCCACTGGCCACGGCACAGCGATTATAATCAGGACTGGGGTCAGTGTGGATGGGTTTACCACAGCTCAACTAATGGATCAAGTGGACTGGTCAATGGTGCTGGACATTCCCTGCAGGGGATGCTGACAGAAGCTCAGGATGCAGGATTTATCCTGGTGTTTACAAAGAACGTAAATATTACCCCTCTGCACCACCTGTGCTGCGCTGCCAGGACCAGACCCAGTGGCCATCATGGAGCCATTACGACTGAAAAGGTGCCAGTGTAATGGTTAACCAGATCAAAGGCTTTCCTGAGATCTATGGTCACCTCCTAACCACCATGACCATGGGATCCTACATTCTCATTTAGTTCTCTTTTACCTGAAATTTTCAAATCCTGCAGCCGTCACTCACTGTCAAACTGACCGATGGCCAGCTGCTGTTATTATTCTTATAGATCAATGTGAGACTGACCAACATATGACTGACCAACATAAGTCTGATCAAACAGATAAGCACAGCAGCAGTGGGATTCAATTCTAAATATAGATTTACATTAACTCAAGTATTGTATTACCTATTATCTCCAAATAATGAAGCCAAAGTCAAGTATAGAAATACCTAATAATAGTAATATGGATCAATTTGGAAAATATATGCAGGTGGCTGATGAAAACTGACCTGCATACAGGGCCTTAAATTAGAGGGTCCAACCATATTTTCAATACACCTTATATTTTTATACAACTTATTTACAGTGAAAATAATATTTATTTATTAATATATTGAATGTGGGATACAGAATAAGGGTGCATTAAGTTTATCCTTAGAAATTGCACACCAGAACATGATACAATTTCAGATATACATCAAAAGGATTAATTACTACCAACTATAATAAAATACCTTCAGACTCTGCAGTGACAAGTCACTGATAAGACTTTCAACACTGATGATAGGTTATCAGAGCTGTAATGATAAAGAGCTGACCATTGCTTTTTCAAGACAGGAATCTTCTGATGGACACATCCTCAGATAATCTCTCCATTGAAAAAGATACTCAATTATACATTCCAAGATTTCCGGTGAGAGAATAAGATGAAAGACTACCTCAGCAGGAGACGGTTAGATGAACATTGATGAGGTTTACTACCTCAACATGAGTTGGTTAGACAAACAGCGGGTAGTTATCTGTGTGTATGGGTGCTTGGATTGCTATTAGATAAAGGTCAGGACAGGGGGGTGAGGGGGTATTTATTTAGAGTAGGCACTCAATATCCTGTTTGTGTTTAGGGACAGGTGGGGTAACAGTACCAAGCCCTCCCTGATATCCCTCTGTACCCATCTTACAGCTGGCCCTGACAAAAACCATCTAAGTGTATCTGCTAATCATGGATTGTCATGGCAACTGCATCTGAAGTCAGTCTACCTGGATTATTTCCTGTAAACAATGATACCATACAGTAATGGAGCATTTCATTTTTTGTAGCACTTCCTGGGACTGTGTGGGGTTTCAGCAATTATACCTGAGGCTTTACGTAGACTGCTGCTTCCTGAGGTCAGACAGACCTCACGAACAGTCCAGTTTCTTTCCCTTATTTTGTCCTCTTTTCTGATTAAATGCAGTAATTATTACTGACACATTAATCATCACAGCTAAGAAAAACAGGTTGATCTTTTCCTGGAGTTTTATTAGCCACAGATGTTTGTGTTTTAAGATGGTACAGTGATCAGGACCAGCTCCCTATGTTAAAGCTTCTGAATATCTGGACCACTGGACATGCATTTCTAACTGTTGTTATTATTATTATTATTATTATTATTCAACACTGTTACCATTGTTATTATAACCTCTTGTTGTGATTATTTTACTACTTTTATTATTTATTATTACTTTATTATAAATTTATTATTTATTTATTACAAATACTCCACACAATCATGATTTATGTGAGAAGTTATTTTTATGATGAACCATTATTGCTTGGGACTGCTTGTCATCAAATACATAGATTTCACCGCAAAAGGAACAAATTATATGTAGCCTGAAGTCTGAATGTCTTCTGTTTCAGATGATCTTTAACCCTTAAACTCTATGCAACTATTGAAGTAAAACTGACCAGAATTACATAAATATCTACAGACATGCCTCGAATGTATGTAAGGATGATTTGATCTGTGGCAGGTTCACCTTCCTGTCAGTTCAGGGCATGTTATGACATAGTGGAGGTACACCAGGCATCGTCCCTGCCAGAGTGATCCTGACGACCAGTAAATCTCAGGTGGCCACCAGTGGGTGTCCAGCCTGTGTATGAATGTTTTATTTTAAGTGGTGCTTTTATTGCGCCGGTAAGAACACTGTCTCAGTGATGTTTTGACCTGCTTGGGGATCACAAGGGATGGCCAGAGATGGGGATGGTTTGTGTCCATGCAGCACTAGGTTTACACAGAACTGACCTGGTGCCCATATATTACTTCTAATGAGTCTGAAATTTGACAGCTCACTATAAATTTCCAAACTTTTAATCGAACTGTTTTCAGGTGTGTACAAAAGGAAATCCAAGATGGCTGCCTGGCATTCATACTATATATTCTTGCTGAAATTCAACAGCATGCATGCTCTCACAGAGACCAATCTTCATTAAAATATTACAGTATTCACTTGAATAGTTCTTGAGATAATTGGATGGGTTTTAATATGCACAGAAAATAGATATACAGTGACAGCTGGACAGAAAACCTGATTCTTTTAGGGAACTCGCCAGACTGAGGCCCTTACTGGAGTTATCCCAGTAGATCAGGGTACAGTACTAACAATACCCACAGTCGCACTTTATAAATATCAGGAACTTAGAGTGGAATAATGCCCATGTCCTCAAATTTTAGTAGAATCCATTCACCACACAGCAGACCTAAACATGTAATACTGTTTTCATGCACATCAAAGTCATGATGTACAGATCAACAGCACGCGTCTATGAGCCAAGATACCATTATGCCACATAATTTGACATATATTTTTTCATGACAAATGAATCATATAATGAATTGGTTTCTACTAAAGTCACATGTACTTGTTGTTCCTGGGCCATAGAACACATCTTGTGAGTCCCTGTTATTAATATTCTTTGAAGCAAATATAAAAGACTGACACTGAGTAGCTGATGCATCTTGAACCTTTTTAATGTCAATTGTCACTGTGCTCATATGAATATTATATTCTGACCTTGAATTAGTCATTGTTGCTCATTATCAAATGTACCTAGTAACCTTATCACTCACAGAAGTATATTCCATAAAATATTTTGACTTTATTAAATTCTCTAAATTTTACACAATTTAAGACAAAATCGCTGTTATGCAAAACAAAAACAGCAAAATTTCATTTTTGGCATAAATTTGGTAATTTAATAATCATTACATTCTACATGAAAATGTTAGTATGAAATGAGGTCAGGTCAAAGGTCAAATGACTTTATCAAGAAATTGGCCAAGGTTTTGCAGGTCTGAAAAACAAAATCAAATAAACACTTTTTTGTTGTGAACTTCAATTTCAGAAAGCTGTGGGAACATTTGATTTCTGTTTAATGCACTGAGCATGTCACATTCTGGGTCTACTTTATTGAAAATTGTTATCACAAGATTGGAGAAAAAAATACCTGTCAAAGCCAGGCAAGGTCAAAAGCCAAGTCTTGTGATAAACTTGATGTTTTTATTGTTGGTGCAGAGAGGACATTTTACAAGTGAACAAACAAATAACGTCCCTACAAACAAGTCAGGATGGTCATAAAATGCCCTGTAATTACAGAAAGAATGTGGCAGCAGAGAATTCAGCCCTCCAGCCTGGCCCCGCAGTCTCTCAGCAAGAGAGAAGAGTATCCAGATGTTCTGACAGACTGACTTCTCAGGTCCAGAAGCTGCTGAAGCAACCAGCATCACCAGCTAGTACTGTCTTCTACAGCACCAGCCCTGGCTCCAGCAGCATGTCAGACCCTGACAGGTTATTTATAGAAACTTCCCAGCTTCACTAAGATGTTAACACCAAATCTGCAGCTTCAGCAGAAATTAATCTCCACAATTATTGATTTGATATTCCTTCAAAGGAATTAACACAATCATCAAAGTAAGCTGACCCTGTGTGCAGATTTGATAAGATACTTCCCAATGGCCCAGGATTTCTCAAGACTGATAATAATATATTATATTACAAGATATTATGTTCCATGACAAGGAGTGGAGGAGAGAATATAGCTGAAGAAAACTGTATGCATTCTCCTATAATTTGAGGATTTTGCACATGATCCAAACAATGTGTTATTCTGTCCTGATACATGTCCCATCGCCACCAAACTCTCAAAACAGACAAGATTTATTCTTGGTTGGATGCTGTTCTCCAAGTACTTAATTTGCATCACACCCCTGCCCTGATCAGGCCCTGACAAGTTTATTTCTGCCAGTTTCTGGAAACCCCTCATGGGGGCTGCCATTCTGCATATACACATGAAAACCTGCACCTCTCAGGCCGTATTTCAAAATCAAAGGTATACTGCTAGTGAATACTGTAAAATATCTTTACCTTTTAATTAGATTAAATACACATTACAAATCTTATCTACATGATGAGCATGTCACAAATACACAAGCAGCAAAGGTATCGGAACTTCCAGTCACTTACTGGCCAGAGGTTTTTACATTTCAAAGCTCCTGCAGGGATAAGAGTATAGTGGATAATTTGAAATTCCTGCAATATCTGGTGATCTAGGGTGTTAATGTGATTGTGACTGGCACCCTACAGATAAAATGCTGTGACACATGATACACAACTCATGGCTGCTACAGTACAAGTATTACATTAAATTTACCT
Organism: Sipunculus nudus; assembly: GCA_026874595.1. Lineage (NCBI taxonomy): Eukaryota > Metazoa > Annelida > Sipuncula > Golfingiida > Sipunculidae > Sipunculus > Sipunculus nudus. The sequence goes on from CM049317.1 coordinate 4,415,105, forward strand.
TGAAATGACAACTGCAATCTTGCCCTATAATTAGAAACAAGAATTCCAAGGTCACATACTCTCTGCTTAAGTTGAAGTTATAAGAAATATCCTGCAGAAATTCACAAGATAAAGCAAATATTACCACACACATGAGCTGGTATGCTAAGCTCAGTACAGCTGCATAACTCAGCCATGAAAAATACTGGTATCCAAATTTAATAGGGTGTGCCACAAACTGATTATATGGGTGATTGGTTGTTTTCTTTCATAATCAATTAAACCAGTTGCATTTTTGCATAATCAATCACAAACAATCATGTATGTTCATGTAAAGAAGTCCATATATATGAACCGGAAAAAATATTCTAATCCAATAAGATATTAGGACACAAATTAGGGAACAGCATTAAGACTGAGCCTTGTGCACCGAACAAGTGACAATAACCTTAATTGACCTTTCAGCATGAAGCACAAGTCAGACTGAATCACATGGTCAATATTTTCAGGTAAAACTATGATTCTATAAAGCAAATTTCCTGGTAAAATAGAGGGAACATAAGATAATTTATTTTTAATCAATAGCAGGTCATTTGTTTTCTTTCAATCAACAAAAGTGATTTTCCAACCAATTCTGCCTACTAATCAAAATGACAGTTTGCTGCACAGTGACGTCAGGTGTATTTCAGGCTTTACTGGATCACTATTGAGCAGGAAAATGAATATTTCAGCTTCACTGACTGGACCACTAAAATAACAGATGATGAATACAATACATGTGTTGTTGTAAATTATGTATGTATGTCAACAATGGAGTTACAGGGGCATAGTTTAACAGCTTATGTTGTATTATTATTACAACAAATACTTGGATATAATACAGGCCTAACTTCAGCTCTAATTCAATGTAGCAAATAATGCACAGAAATAAAGGACACAATACCACTCTTTCTGTTGTTAAGGTCTGAACTGTCAAAAACATATTATTGAAGGCTTATGAAAGAATGATGCAGTTGTGGAGATTTAATAATGTGTAGCCCACCACATGGGTGATCTAATACAAGAAAAATATACATTGGTCATGTTTTTTTTGTCCTGCTTCTGTCATTTCATTTTTTAAATGTTTTAAATGGGTCATTACTCTGTGCTATTTCTGTCTTTGCCATTGCAGTAAAATGAGTTGGTGTCTCATCTGCAGGCATTGAAAAAATAAATGGTGAATTTTTGTAAATATAAAATACATGCACTAGTCTGTATATTGGAATTTAAGGTGGTGAATTCTGGATCACACACTTTTAAATTTATACATATGGATGTTAAGCTCTAGACCATTAAATATATGGACAGACATGGACCCTCAGATAAAGCTGCCAAGTTACAAATGTTTAAAATATGACGATTCCTGTTGGATGTATTCAGTAGAGCAACATGAGATATACACTGTTAAAGCTTTGACAAGTAACCTCCTGCTGTGCTAACTAACCACAACACAGGAAATAAAGAATAGCAGAAAGAACAGTACCTGATAATCATAAATCACACAAGCAAAAAAGCTGACACAGATAAGTGTTGATGACCTTATAGTTTTTATAAACAACAAAGAGTAACCTCACTCACTGTTATCAGTGAATCACTTATCACGGCCATATACAAGGAGCTCTGACGTAAGTTAACATCTTGTATTAACTGATCCTCACCTGTCAGAGCTCAAAATTAACACTTGACTTGTTGTAAAAGTGCATAATAAATGTATCGGAAGTATGGTACCCAAACCCCTTTTTACATGGTGAAAATATTAAGTCATACTACTTGTATCTCAGTAAAATAATAAACAAAGTTTATTTTAAATGTATTAATAATTTAAAAAGAACAACTGATCTGGTGCATGATCAGTGGAATGAATAACTGATCTGACAAATTGTGATGTCACAGACTTGACAAAATGTAACTGAATTACTGCATTAATTTATTGATGTATGTCATGTCTTAAATATAGTATTCAGTAACTGACTTTATAAGTGAATTTAAGTCTAATGATTTCACTGAAGACTAATGATTATATAGCCTCAGTTCTCTTACAGATGATTTCAAGCCCTGCTTGCCACTTAATTAATGTACAGAGCAGCTACTACAGATAACTCCTTGGTAAGTTCCTTAGTAAAGCAACACTATATCTTCACCCTGGATGACATTGGCTACAAATAAACAAGTTCATCAGGGATGGGGAGGTATTCTGGCGCCACGACTGCTGCTATCAGTGGCAGCATCCGCCAACACTAAATGATTTTTCATTTTTTTATTCAAGTAGTGAGCAAATTACTGCAGCCATCTCTGCCATACTACAGCAGATACCAGTGGGTTCTGTCTATAACTGCACCCTTGGTGGCTTTTCATATCTCATTTACAGCACCATATATAGTCCTTGAAAGCTACATGACCAGTACATGCCATACATTGAATAAGTGTTTCCTGAAACCAGACCCATATCGGCCGTGGGCTAGAACAGAGTCTGAGACAAGGTGAAGATACTGATTGCACGAAAGGAGCTCTTCTTCAAAGGGAGAAGTAAACTAAGAGAAAAACAAAATCTAGTACTATCAGGGTCACCATGAAAGGAATCAGGAGGAATTGGTGTGACCTCTAATCAAACTCGTCTTTCTACTAGTCCTTAAACAAAAAGTTTTCTGTCAGATCCTACAGGCGCCGGATGCTGGCCCATGTCAGCATCACCTTCACACACTTATCTTCAAACATCAATTCGTGGTCTCTGAATCTTTACAAGAGCTACGTCAGATACCTGCTCCCCCTGGTCTGACCTGAACACTTCTTTACAATATCACAGATCAAAATCTGTTGTATCCCCAACCATAAAACGTAACTTCTATTGGACATGTTCACTGGTCTCAGAAGAAAGCACTTATAGCACTTTATATTAAGGAATATATCTAATCTTTAGTATCTTTTCAGTCAAGTCTGAAGATTGCTGGCCAGATATAACAGTGCCAGCAATGGGTACGTGATCCCATTGATGCAATACCATTCTGGTAGAATTAAATGGCACAACGTGTATCAGAAACCTGTTATAAGAGGTACACAGTGGTAATCAAGATAACAGGTTCTAATATATAAATAAAGGTTCAACAAAGGTATCACATAATACTAGATAACCAGATAGATTGACAGCATATTATCATCACATGATATAAATTATAATTTAATATATGCAAGGCATATCAGCGTTTTTTATATGGGGCCAAAACAGTACTGTATTTGATGGATATATATATGGATCATTGTCAATTTACTTTTAGATCCAAAATTTACATACTCCAAAATTTTTGTATAAACAAGGGATTCCATAGACATCCATTCTATTTATATGTTGTGATTCCTTCTGGGTATATATCAGTACTTCACAGCATGTGCTGATGTTATTTTAACACAAAAACAGCTTCTATGTTGTTGACGATAACAGTATCTCACATGAGCCTACATCACTGCAAAACCTGTAAAGTCAGCATGACCTTTGACATGCAGTTTTGATAAGAATTTGATACACACAGAAGTGTTTGGTACTTTAAACCTAAACACTTTATCGGTAACATATGTGACTCAATAATCATAACACCTACATACATATTTAATTACCATAAACATTCCAGTAATTCCATTAATCATCACATTGTTGACCAACATGAGCTTAATCAGTAGCTAGTGATAAGCTGGAATTCCACATAGCTAAAGGTGGGTGTTTAATAAACAGGGAAAGGCAGGATATTAGGAACAGGCCTTGATCAACAACTTTTGTTTGAAATGTAATTGTCATACTATTTGACTGTTTTTGCAAGTTTTATTATTCTACACATACCCCCAAGATGTACTTGAACAAGTAACAAAGTGTATATTAATCATATATAGTACAATTAATAATGTTTGGTATATAAATAACATTATTAATACATTCCTTGTGTGGGCGCAGCACAGCTGTTGGTACAACCACACATGGTAATAATTGTGTAAGTCACCATGAAAATTTATACTGTTTAGCGTTATTTGAAATTATTTTGTCCAGCCTGAACAGTTGCTTTGGTGTATATAATGTAATATATTTCAGCATTGGTAAAATAATTCACGTGTTTAAATGATTCCCCAAATATCCTTGTTCAAAAGAATATAATTATATTTATGGGAGGAATAAATTCACTACTGTGCAGCATATCGTTACATTTAGAATCTACACAATTTCAAAGCTCTACCAAAATTCAAATTCAAAATTAAACCAATAAAGTTTTCTCCAGAAGAGAAAATAATATTGACAGTACTTAACTTTCATTGTTAAAATTTCAGGTAAGTCTATAGGCACAGTTCCTGATGAAAATATTTTCCTTTGTAACACAAAGGATATTGTAATGACCTAGTGACCACTAAAGATTGTCTAACAGAGTAGATCGATGGACATTTAGTCGTGTTTCCTCACCGCAAATAAACTGGACATGAATCACCCACTGACCCTGCACCTCATGGTGGTCGCCCTGTGGTCAGACATGCTTAATACAAACGATTATCAACAAAGAAAATACTCTGTAGTTAACACACCCCTCACCAGGTGGATGTGAGTCAAACAACGCGTGTCCATTAAGACAAGCTAAGTACACCACGATGACCATTTGTGACCAACAATGGCTCACCATGCACCAAATGACCTCCAGCATCCAGCTGACATGGCAACTGAGCAAGCACGAATTTGACCATTGTTTGCCCTCTCGGTGGTAGTAATTATCGTTTATTGACTTGTTCCTCTCCAGGGGTCAAAACTAATGGATTCGCTCCATCATAACTGTGGTCAGTATATCTGTTACACTGACCCTACAAGATGATCATCAGATACAAGTTGCAATAAGCAAGGCGATATAACTGTAAATCCAATGTGACAAGAACTGATACAGACATTCATATCTTGCTTATTTCCATTCAGGGATCTCCAAAGGATAATTCTATATAATCACAATGAGGCACTTCCACCATGATTGCTCCCTGCCTTAAGTGGTAATAATATCACGGAAGAACAAGACGTGACCACCCATCTGCCTCAGTGTCAACGGGATTACTCGCAGAATCACGGAGTCTGGACTCAATACCTTCATCTAGAGGGACGGTCTTAATGTGGTCACATTGGTCTAGGACATGTCCACTTCATCCGTCCAGACGCTGAACTAATCAGCAATTCACACACTGGCTGGCAATCTCATTACCAACAGCACACATGGGCTGGACACCAGTCTGGTGCATGTACACCTGCATACGGGCTTCATATTTTGCCCAGGCTTTCAGCACTTTTGTTAGCTCTCCTCATTGCAGCCATTGATCTAGGATTATTAATTTAGGGAATTAAGGCCTCTGGACAATTATCTTTTGTAAAAATGCACAATTCTAATCAATCAGAACTGTGGGGCAATTAATTGACATGGCCAGTTTATAACATATTCATCAATAGTATATTTATAAATGTATATTTATCAATGTCAATTGGTTGTGCCTCATACAAATCTTTTATACAGTTATAATATAAATATAAATTTAAATGTTGGTATCCCAGCATAGAATCCTCAATATTTATATCATTATATCATTCATATAACCTACATGTTTAAAAAAATATAAATGCTGGTATAGCTTGTAGCTCAATAGGTAGCAGAGGGAATTGTTTCCTAAATAACCATATCGTTAACAATAGCACAATGAATTAAGTATTATGAGATCTCAGAATTTTCACATTTTCACTATCCAGGGCTACATAATGGAATTAATGCCCTGTTGTTCTGCTATTTATAGAAATCTCCAAGGCTTTGATGAGATTAACCTTTAGCCCAGCTGCTTAGCCTACTGGGGTTTTTGCCTGATGGCTATGGTTCAGAAATCCATATTTTATCAATAGTCTCCGCTTGTCACGATGATGTAAAGCTGTGGATTATCAGGCTTATTAAATAACACTTGAACCATATTAATTTACACTTATTTGATCACGGTAATGATCAGGGGTTGTAAACGCTGCGCTCACTTTGACAAGAACCCGTAATCGGCAGCCCATCATGTCCGTACTTGCAAATACAATTTCAGCCTGGCATTCTGTAAATGTCAGGAGCCCGATAAAAATCTCTCTGGGCAATTCCAGGCTCAAAATTAGGTACATTTGTTCCGTAAAAGCCCTACTTTCTGAATAAAGAAACAATGAAACCAGAATAAAGTCAGCGTAAATTTGATTAGTCAGGACGGAAGACAGGTTGAACCTGATCAGGCTGATGAGCTCGGCTAACCCAATCAAAGTGAGCCTGAATGCAGGGAGAAAAAAAAAATCCCTTATTAAGACCAAACGATGGGTTACTTCAGCAGTGTGTGAGCCCAGGAGTAACAGAAACAAATGCTGCCACTCAGGCCTGACATTCCTGAGAGCTGTCACAAGAAGCTAATTATCTAATATACAAATACCACCACCCCTGGGGTTCCCCTAAACTCTCCCAGTAATAATATTTGTCGGCTGTGAAAGCCACAGCAGTTTTACACAGGGTACTACAAGCTCTGAAGTTTTGGCAGTGATGGAAAATAGCAGCTTTTACCTATACAAAGTCCACAAATATTGTGCTGGGCTCTACAATTCATTTTCAGGACTAGTCTGTGTGCCTATTTAATATTTATGTTGTTTTTCTTCAAGTTATTATTCTGTTAAATTCATCATTTGTGATATACATATCATAGGTCAATTCTAAACTCCCAATTATTTGTGTTTATAAAATGTAAACATTTCAGCAATAATTTTTGTTGCCCATATATATGCTATATGTCAGTAATAAACTGCCATTAACTTGGGCATTATAAAAATTTGTCACTAAAAAATTATGAATATATACAACATGTATGTGTACATTTTATTTTTCATAAAAAATTCTTCATCTGTAATCAAATGACCAGTACCACCTGCCATTTGTGTGTGTGAAAATAAGTTGTGATGTTTACCTCTCCCCTTTGTCAGGGTGACAAAAAAAAATCATTTTGAAAGCACTACCCTAAATCGCACCCTGTAGGCCATGTATGTCCTAAAACCCTGGTACCAGTAGACAAACCATACAGTCTGCTGTTAGAATGGGTTCACTTGTCTACACCTGTGCAACACTGGTACAATTTTATAAACAAATCAGTACAGCCAGGTCACTTAGGTTATACTGGTCACATCCTCCATATGTAACACAGGGTTAACTTTACCTGGCAGTGAGTGTGTATAGAGAGATTATATACTTAAATGATCCAGGCACACTTCAAAACTAAAATGAATAAGCTGATAATCAAAATACAAAGACAGAATTATACTCTAGTTTCTTAACAGGAATTAATACTGGGCTTTATATACTCTGATATTTTTTTAGATGAACAGAAGGTAAGACCAGTACCAGCAACTGTTTTAAGGCTATACTATTATGTGCAATACTTGTAAGATCTGACTGATTAAATCAAAAATATATCTTATGATTATCTCTGACCTGATACTGTTATATAGAGTGTCTGGTTTTATAAATGTTTGTATTGTCTTTTATCATAATGAAGAACAACAATAAACATATATCATGTATTTATACATCATTTATACCAATTATTATACTAAATATCTTATCTTGATCATCTTATCTTACTGGCCTTGTGTAATCAGGCTTCTTCTATGAATGTGTACATGTATGTATTCCAACCAGGTACTGCTGCTGTATGCTTTATCTTTTGCCCTGCTTTTTAATCAGTTCTCAATATAAGTTGTCATTTGACTTCAGCAACAAGACAGAATGAACAGGGAAAGTCATCACTTTACCTCAGAATTAAAAGTGTTATTTTATGATACTATTTCCAATTTATACAATTAAGTACTTGTAATATTGATATATCAACAACAATAACAGCAATGTATAAGGTCACTTGCTTAAAATATTATACAATTACATAATACAATAAGGAGAATAAAAACTTTTTTTCAGAGACTGTAGCTGATATAATGACAATAAACATTTATGGAAGTTACAGGAAGTTCAGCCACTACAGCTAAAGTCACCAATCTGATTCTTGTCTTTGGTCTGTGACGATGAAGGAGACATTAACATGCTCTGAAACCAGCTAAAACTCATTTATGAAATACTTTATGACTGAATGTTAATATTAATGAGTACTCCGCGTGTTAACCTCCCATTCATCAGTTGTTGCTATAGCGACACAAGGTTCCTAAAACCTCAATCCTGCTACATCATGTATTTAGACAGGTGTATTTTCACACACGGAAACATGGGGCCATGAAAACAAATCAGCCAATAGTACTCAATCATGAAATATGCACTACGAGACAAAGAAAATAAATCAGCCGCAAGTACTCGGTCATAAAATACTATGAAGGCAACAGCATGTGTGCATGGCGATTCTTTTTGACCAAATGGCATAAATTTGCATCATAACCATGGAGCAATCAAAATTCATTTAAAATTCTTTTTGTCCTTATTGTAATCAAGCTGCAGTTACAATATCTTAAGTGTTTACTCCTTATGTATTTGTATCATACAGCTTCAGTCACAAGATACTTCAGTGATTCATTATTTCAAACAAATTTTATAAATAGTTTTTTATCCCTTATATAATAATGGATTTCAAGAAAAACTCTTTGTTCAAATTATTATACAATATGAAACCTTTAGATTTCAAGGTAAGCTGACTTTAGATCTGAGTGTATTTCAGATTAAATTAAGATGACTTTAGATTATGTTAAGTGGATTTTAGGTTTAATTTAGTGGATTATATATTACGCATAACTGACTGCTACCCATGTTCCAAAAATAACAGGTCTGAGTGTTTATAGCCCTGGTCCACATGTACTTATACATGCATCTTCTGACATTTGCAGTCACATATATAACAACATTTTTTACAAGACAAGATTATCCTACATTCAAGACTTTCAAGGGATTGTTTTGAAACCCACTCTAATCTTGGGCTCCTGAAGATCTGTGTAAATATCTGGACTCTTAGACATAAGTTACACAACTTAAATGTTTCTAAATAAGTTCTTGCAGCTGACCTCACTCTGTCTCCTTCCTCTCCAACCTGTGACTGATATCTAATGATATACAGGTTGAATTGTAATATTTAAGGCCACTTCTCGAGTTGTATATGGTATGTACACACAGCCACTTGTAAACTTTGTGTCATATGAAAACAATATATGACTCATGAAGTGATAGTATTTAAACTGCTGTCTTTAAGTCTGCACTTTAATATAAGAGCCAAAAACATAGTGTTTCTATTACAAGCAGCATATAAAACATTTTAACAATAGGACTATACAGACAAATTAAGCACTGACTCAGGTAACATAAACCTGTAAAGTACACCATTTTTTATCAATCTGTTGCGCTCAAAAGCATGCATACCATCTGGGTGTCATAGTATCACCATTAAATCACTTACTAAATGTACAATTAATGAACCAAGTCAGGTTTCCCTGGAATGTATTACTCCCACGCCAATAGCTACAGTGTAATACCTTGTCTCAGAGAGGTGACAAAACAACAGGTATGATCTGGAGTAGTTGTGATTATTTGCAATTATGATTCCAAAACAAATACAGATGCATAACCACACAACACTGCTGTCCTTGTGTGCATGATAAAGAGGACAGACAGCAAACAGGCAGTTGGCATGTGACTCCCAAATTTGGGCCTTGTGATTCTAAGATTGGACTGTGACTATTTGACTGCGGTATTTAGACTCGCAGCATTGGATTATGTGATTCTGAAACCAGACAGTGGCTCCTAACAGTGGACAGGATAACATTGAGCTGTCTAATACTAGACTGTGACTCAAAACATTGGGCTGTGTAACACTGAGATTGTAATACTAGACTGTGACTCCAAACATTGGACGGTGTAACACTGAGCTGTGTTATACTAGACTGCGACTCCAAACATTGAACGGTATAACAATGAGCTGTGCAATAATAGACTGTGACTCGACACATTTGGCTGTGTAACACTGAGCTTTGTAATACTAGACTGTGACTCCAAACATTGGACAGTGTAACACTGAGCTTTGTAATACTAGACTGTGACTCCAAACATTGGATGATGTAACACTGAGCTTTGTAATACTAGACTGTGACTCGACACATTTGGCTGTGTAACACTGAGCTTTGTAATACTAGACTGTGACTCCAAACATTGGATGATGTAACACTGAGCTTTGTAATACTAGACTGTGACTCCAAACATTGGATGATGTAACACTGAGCTTTGTAATACTAGACTGTGACTCCAAACATTGGATGATGTAACATTGAGCTGTGTAATACTATACTGTGACTCCAAACATTTGGTGGTGTAACACTGAGCTGTGTAATACTTGACTGTGAGTCTAAACACTGGCTTTGTAACATTGTGCCGTGTATAGATTGACTCCAAACATTGGACGGTGTAAAACTGAGCTGTGTTATACTAGACTGTGACTCCAAACATTGAACTGTATAACAATGAGCTGTGCAACACTAGACTGTGACTCAACACATTTGGCTGTGTAACACTGAGCTGGGAAATTCTAGATTGTGACTCCCAACACTGGGCAGTTTGCATGATTTCCACACTGGGCTGTGTGACTCCCAACAATTTGTCATCAAAACAAGAAACTCATCTTCATCTGTCATTATTTGCCGTTCAAAACAAATTTTAACACATCTCTGAGAGGGACAACTGTATGTGCTGGGGATGTCAGTGTTATGATAAACTACCTGATAATAAATGACTAAATATTTAAGAGATGGGTGGCAGGTTTACTATGAGGATACCAATATTATATATGATTTCAAAATGAACTCAAAATATTAATACAGAGAAAATCTCATTAATATGGAACAGTATTATTTACAATCATAAAAACAAAACATTCTTACCTGCCGCAATTTCCACCGCCCAGTATCCATAGCGTTTTGCGAAATGGTTTTCTGCATGGACTGCAGCTTCTAAAATCTTAACAATATATACAAGATGTTTATCCGTGGCATTGATGATGTCATTCTCACTCTCGTTAATGATATATGAAAGCACCATAAGAGTGGTCGTTTTCAAGGTCAGCCATGAAGACTTCAGATACTGCTGAAGGATCTTGACCGCACCGTGCTCACGGCAGATTTCACGCGACTCACTGCAGTAACGACAAATATTGTGCATAATTCCTAAATATCCGCGAACCAGATACAAACGATGATGTTCTCTCATCTCTGTGACTGCGAGCCTCGGGTCGCTAAGGTCTGTCAACAGCATTTGTATTATTCCTTGCCGTATACACTCTTCACAGAGCGCGGGAGATTTGTCCGATGTGTTCCACAGAATTTTTGTGACCAGTTTAAGGTTTGTCATACTAGGAGTTGCTTTTGCTCTGTGTTTTGTGATTTTGCTAGCACTGCTCGAGGCGACAGAAATATCATCTCGTATTGACATATCATCATCATCTTTATCACGAATGTGAGGCAGACAGGTGGCACCACCTGGTGCACTAGTGGGACCAGCACTGGTGCCGTTGGTCATCACACCCTCTTTGATAACACTATTGTCTGGTGTACCCTCACGCAGGGGGGTCAAATAATCAACCCTGTGCACTGACCGAAAAACTTTTATAAACAGAAACACAGCATTCAGTTCAACAATCTTACTGATTATCTTGCGCTTTATTTGCAAATCAGCACTGTATCGCGTTTGTGTTGCAATATAAGTGAGATCAGACTCCACATCAGGCTCTGTGAAATTATCACACCTTAATAACCTCGTCATCTTTTCTTCTATTGTCCGTAAAATTTCCCCGAGTGTTACCCTGGGTTTGTCACCACTAGCCCCCTGGGATTGGTCCATAGGTACAGCTGTCATTGATGACAGGGATGCTTGCCTCGTTAGAGTCGGGGTTTCAGGTGTACGAGGCTGTTCAGGAGCCGCTAATGGTGCCACACCGGCTGTTTTAGTTCCGTGAGATGACTTGGACATAGTGGCACGATCAGACTTGGGCGACATAGGCCGACCAGTTCCACTGCGTTCTCCAGCTCTCGGTATCATCGACTGGTCGTTTCCCCCTCTGGGTGACAGTGGCTTCTCATACATTCCTGCAGAACAACAACAAAACATGGCTGAGAGCTTGGTGTCAGCTAGACTAACTGAACAGACCCTCCTGACCTCCGTTAAGTTCTCACCCACTAGCAAGTTTTTTGTTCAAGTTTGCTGCCTGGTAAATACATCTAACCCATTGCCAAGCAGAGCACGAGGCTTCATTTATATACGACTCTCCTTATCGGCCATAAGACCTCTTCAGGCTCCTTGTGATATGCACTGTAGCTGTAACCGAGCCCACCCCAGCATATATGTACAGCATCCCAGCGCCCTTCATCAAGTCATTCTGTATGGATCTAAAGGTAATTTTCACCTTATTTAGTACCCTACAAGGTTATTACTGGCCTGTGTGGATGGTCCTATCAGACTGGGTTTGGTATTACCTGCTTTAATCTTGCATAGCATGCTACACTCGGCTGATGCCATAAACTTCTATATGAAGAACTACTCCTGTCTGTTTTAGATTTGATTGGCACTAGAAAGGTGACTGAACTATTTATAGATGGTGTATGCATGAGTATGAATCTAAGTAGGTAGATTTGTGCATGTAGTAATTATATCTAACATTTGTTACACTAAATATATCACATATTAAGGCAATTACTATATTTAACTATATGCTATATGTTACACATAGAGCATCTATCTTTGAAATTACAAATATGTGTTGTGAGTTACTTGCATGTTAATAAATATACAGGAAGCATACTGCATTACATTAATAACATTATATTATATTCAAAAAACAGGATCTGTGTGTTTAAATGTTTATATTTTGTGAGTGACTATTCTGTAACATGCACCAGTGGAAGGATCAACATGAAAATACAATGTCTTATTCTGTAATAAAACCACCCTAGTGTGAGGTTATTTAAATAAACTATACTTGTACATTTTATTTATATGTTCCTTTTAATCTCTCTGCATGAAGGCTTTAAACTTAAAACATCAATATCAGGGGTTCCTTATTTCTTTCCTATTTCTTGGGTTTTAAGTAAATAAATATCCTGCCACCTATAAAATATTCAGGGGACTGGAAAGAAAATATATACAAGGAGCACAAGTGAGCAAGTCAGTTGACATTTGGTTTACTGGTTTCATGCTGAACTCTCTCCCTGTGGAACCCTTGCTGACTCAGACACAGGCATAAAAATGCCATCTTAATACAATATCTCACAAACGTATAGACTCTAGTGGTCTGGTTCTTTGCAGATATCACTGGTACCGCAGAGATTACAATATTAAATTCCAAGATTCAATGTTTAATACTTCATGTCTGTCTGCCAGTCAATGCAGGCTGCACAGCACCCAGACCGTGGCAATGTTATTCCTGTATAAAAACTCCAGGCCACTACAGCTTCATTTTAATTACATGTCACTGCATTCTGAATGTGACATAACACAGTATTGTTCAGTATCCATGGAGTCTACCTAGATCAATAAGTTTTAATCATACACTGAATGATGATGAATTCGTGAAAAATCTTGTTAAACTTTTTACATAATTTGGTTTGAACATATTTACATTTATTGTATCCCCAGACAAAGTCGGGGGATACTATGTTTTCATACCGGTCCCGCCGCCGCCACATATAAATCTTGTTGGCGCAATAACCCAAAAAATGTTTCACGGAACTTTACCAAACTTGGTATATGTATAGATATGGGTGAGAGGACGATGCCTATTTAAAACGAGGTCATGACCTTTACTAGGAGAGTGTCCTTGACCTTAAATAGGTCCAATTTGGGGGAAAATCACACAAATTCTTTAATATCTCAAGAAATCTTGCATGGATTTATCCCAAAATCAAGTTGATGGAAGATCATGGATAGGGTTGTCATGTTCCAGAAACTGGTGGCACCACCTATTATTCTTTACTTGTTTTTGTGCCGTTTAATACCCCCAAAATTGCCACCTTACAGTACTGTGAGCATTATAAGTCAAAAACTAATGGACAGATTTCTTTTACATTATGCATATACATAGGTATGGGTTATGGGATGATGTTTATTTAAATGGGGTCATGACCTTTCCTATGATAGTGGCCTTGACCTTGAATATTGCCATATATGGTGAAAATCACACACCTCTTATGATATATCCAGTGTTGATAGCCATATGGATTTCAAACATGACTTATGTATGTTCCACCACTAAAGTAAGAACCCTAAAGGTTCTAGGGTCATGAGGTCAAAGGTCAAGGTCACTGGACTGGCATTTTAAAAGATACTGTGGATGCATTTTAAGCCAAACTTTCATCCTAGGTCTTCCATCTTGAATATATAGCTCACTTGCCAATAGTGGATGAAACATATAAATTTTGGGGTCACAAAATCAAAAGTCAAGGCCACACGAGCTATCTGTCTAAAAATTAGTTTCTGGATGATAATTCCTGCTTTTATTGATGTATTGATTTCAAACTTGACTTATATATGTCCCATTGAAAAAGCAAGACTCCAATTGATTTTGGGGTCATGAGGTCAAAGGTCAAGGTCACAGGACACATCTTTAAAAAGATTGTGGATGCATTTTCAGCCAAACATTTCATCTCAGACCTTTCAGCTTGCACATGTAAGTCATCTGCCAATAGAGGAAGACCCCTATCAGTTTTGAGGTCACAAGGTCAAATATGAAGGTCACAGGAGCCATCTGTCCAAAAATTAGTTTCTGGATGATAATTCCTGCTTTTATTGATGTATGGATTTCAAACTTGACTTGTATATGTCCCATTGGAAAAGCAAGACCAAAATTGATTTTGGGGTCATGAGGTTAAAGGTCAAGGTCACAGGAAACCTCTTTAAAAAGATTGTGGATGTATTTTCAGCCAAACAGTTCATCTCAGATCTTTCATCTTGCACATATAGTTCACCTGCCAAGAGTAGAAGACCCCTATCAATTTTGAGGTCACAAGGTCAAAGGTGAAGGTCACAGGAGCCATCTGTCCAAAAATTAGTTTCTGGATGATAATTCCTTCTTTTATTGATGTATGGATTTCAAACTCGACTAGTGTTTGACTCACTGGAAAAGCAAGACCCTAATTGATTTTGGGGTCATAAGGTCAAAGGTCAAGGTCACAGGACACATCTTTAAAAAGATGTGGATGCATTTTCAGGAAAACATTTCATCTCAGATCTCTCATCTTGCACATATAGTTCTCCTGCCAAGAGAGGAAGAACACTATCAATTTTGAGGTCACAAGGTCAAAGGTGAAGGTCACAGGAGCCATCTGTCCAAAAATTAGTTTCTGGGTGATAATTCCTGCTTTACTGATGTATAGATTTCAAACTTAACTTGCATATGTCCCATTGGAAAAGCAAGACCAGAATTGATTTGGGGGTCATGAGGTCAAAGGTCAAGGTCACAGGACACATCTTTAAAAAGATCAAGGTCACAGGACCAACATCTTCAACAAGATTGTGGATTGTTAGATGGAAGAAACAATAAATATGCAAATTGTCAGTATATGCTGCTAAAAATGGGGGTCTCTTTTTATAAAGGGGGTGGGGGCCTACTATGTCTGGGGATACTCTGGCACCTGCGGTGCCAAGAAATGTCTAGTTGTGACAGGATCACAAAGAAACCTTTGACTAATTTTCACGCTCTCTCTTTATTGATAAAAAGGTATGATTTTTATTTATAAAAAAGTGATCTAATACTGATCATTAAAATACAACTGAATTTATGTATTATATTCTCTACAGTATAATACATACATGGTAATCTAAATTCTATTTTCAAATTTTTCATTTTCAAATATAAAGCCTTATAATACTTTATATTTTAATTCACAAGCATATCCTGTGTTAATGCTAAAATAAACACTTGCTTACAGATTTAAATTAAAGTTGATTTAAGAGAGTATAATTACATTTGACCTAGCTGTTTTATACTACACTATTAACACTAAATTCAGAAACTGATATCTTGAGTAGTCATGCCTCTTGAAAAAGGTGTCTTCATCAGATGGGTGTTTACAAACAGTGGCTTTACTGAGCTATTTCTAGACGTGTTTATATTACAAGCAGGACTGTCACTGTACTGGGGGCTGTTATACTTGGCTGTACCAGCTGTTTGTAGTTCTGACTCTCCTAGGTATGACAGACACTGATAAGCAGGAAATGTTCTATACATGTCACCAGAGAACTATTTTTATTGTTGCCAAACATTCCTTGTTCAGTGTCCAGAAATAATATGCTACATGACCTCACTGTATTTCTTAAGAAATACAAATATAGCTGAAGGCCATTTTCATTATTTCAATCCATCAGCTATTGTCCCTGCATTAAAGGAAAACAGTCACTGGGTCAACCATATCAGGATTTTGGAGAATAAATGCAAAACTAGACAGCACTCAGACAGCACATACCTCATCAATGCCTGGAACCACTCCACTACCACCCCCTAAATTTAACCATTTCAGCTGTGATCCTATGGCTAGTCCTTCCATAAAATACTGTCAAACTATGAAGATATACAAAGAGGGGGTAACAAACTTAAATTATTTATATTTATAGTAATTAGATTATTTAGGCTCTACATGCCGGCCCTTGTCATACAACATGGCAGTAAAATCCATTTTTAAAATGCATAACAAACAATTATGTTTTTGTGATAAAGTGACAAAACAGAGACAAAACTGGGGGAGCTGGGGTATGTAACAAAATACCTGGGTGTCACTGGAATTCACCAATCTCAATCTGATAAAGTCAGGTAATTTCCAAGAACCATTCTTGGTCAAGATGGAACTTAATTCTGACAAATGAATATCTGCTCTATTAATGTTCTCCTGTATTAATGATCTATAAATGGCAAATCCTGTCTGTTTTAATGAGGAAATATAAATGACAGAAAGTGAAAGAGAGATGATCTATGAAGATGAAGATGAAATGAGAGAGATGAAAGGACAGTAATGAACCAGAAGAGTCTGGAGAAGAGGAAGTAGAGAAGTAAAAAGTGAGAAATGAAGAAAATAATGAGATTTTTATAAATACCGGCAGGCAGCAGAGAGGAAACAGACGCCTCTGTAATGTAATGTTTGATGTCACTATGTGTATGGTACAATTTACTACAAATTAAGTAATAAGAATAGAATGTAACCCCTCCTGCCTTACACATTCTGTCATAATAAGAAAAGTATGCATGCCTAAAGTTAACCTCTTTTACTATTTATATTCTTGTATATTAGAAATATCTCCCATACACTTCCTATAGTTCCACCTACAGTTGGTATGCCAGACCAGAGTACAAAAGTTGACTGGGTTACAGACATAAAAGGCATAATTTTCATGACCTTCCTCAGACAGAGTCAAGGGCATTATCCAACCTGCAATTATTCAACAATGTGTTCACTTGATATGTCTGCCATATTTAAACAAATACAACAACTAGCTACAGAACAATGGATTGTCTTGAACTTCTGCCCCCTCAGTTATGACCACACATAAACATTACACACTGAACTTAGTGCACCCTTTAACTATACCAGAGGTTTCCAATTTAACCAATTATGTAATTTAATTACATAAATAGAAACTTCAGTTGTACATTCAATGGAACTGTCTGAGATGAAACATATGACTGACCTTGGTCTTTAGAGAATTTCTGATCAAACACAAAGGGTTCTAAACACAAATTCCATTAATTATTTTTTTAAATATTTTATTTATTCATTCATGAAAATGTTCAGGACTAAAGAAAGGTGATAAACTTCTTAAAATGAAAAAAAAGTCATTTTAGTCTTATTTGAAAGCAAACTTTTCAAATGTTCTCACTCTCAAATGAACTGGCTATTGTTTACAAATGGTAGAGTTAATTAATTATGTATAAAAGGTAAGCTCTTACCCCTGCCCCCAGAGGGCTTCATCTGGTCCGTGGGGGAGGTTGGCTTGCCGGGGTACTTCCCTGATGGTGGTTTTCCTGGGACGTGACCTCCGCTGTTATGGTTTATTGTGGCCTGGACCACGATCTTGTTGCCACCAGGTTTACCTAAATCAAAAATGATTAACTGTTAAGAAATATCATGGAATATCCAAATTACAGACAAAGGCCAGACCTGGGATTTTGCTCATATTAGGGAGTTGCCGATAATAATGAGGTCATATTCCTGTGTCCTGCTCATGGGACAGCCTTAAATTAATAGTGTACACAGAGCTATTCATAATAAGATGGTTTTGTGTGCATGTTCTGATCTAATTTTTCAGATGTTTGATCATAATATTTCTTTTATTTTTAATAAAATAAAAAATAGCTAGATTTAAAGGAAAAATTTCAAAAGCTTGTTTAGGTAAACTTCGCCATATTAAAGAGTAAACATGCTCATAAATGCTTATTATATAATCGAGATAAAAAATGGTTTAATCCAATATGCATGTGTGCTGACAGGCTCAAATTTGATTATATTGTCACAAAAAAACTGGTTAGGTGGCATCTTGAAAGGATCATTTGGCTTGTTCCCCATTCACATTAGTTACAGCAATCTCAGACAAACACAGCTGGCAAATGGATCATTTAAAACCTGGACACCTTGGCCCAACTAGTAAAAGAATGGTATAGGCTCATGCATGTAATCACTTTTCACTGTAAAGCTGGGTTTTCCAACCAATGCCAGGAAATTCCTCTGGTGAATCTCCACAGCCATTCGTATTTTAGTGCTCTTTAAGCTGGAGATATTAATTATGTAGAGTAAGGTGGTCCTGACTATCCCGCTGAGATAGGCCACATACTGTTTGTACTGATCAATTATTAAACACTATCATCATTTACACAGTATATGGCACCCATAATACCCGGGAAAGCCTAAGTTTTTACTGCCAGGCTTATGTGGCTGGAAAAATTGATCCCTGTGAAATAGGCATTACTGTCAGGGCTTGATATCAAACAATCTCTCAGTTGCCTTAGGCTAGTAAATTTACCACAAGGTTAACCTGCATTGTTTCTTCAGGATTTTCCGTTCATAATACAATACACAATATAGAATAAAATATGCCATACAGAGAAAACATGTAAGGTATAAATTGGTTCAGTTTTATAACCAATCTTTTTTCTTGATTAACTGAAACATATCCAAACTTCCTCTCATAAAATTTATTTTAAGTTTAAAGTTTGATATAATATATAATTTTCTTCCCAACAAATCACCAATCACATGTTATTCAACTCATTTTCAAGTCATGATATTTTATCTTGCATGTCTAGTAAGGAAGTGGGACTCATATTAAACATTAATAAATTTTCTACTGAATGATCAAACATCCTCTACATATCAATACAGGGGTACCCGACAATACAAAAACAATAGTTGACTGCGTATGCTGACATATCAGTATATATTGGTATACTGTACTTTACAGCCTTAATTATTCCTTTACCAGGACTTACTATGATTCTGCAGATGTTGGTTGGTTTGTCTGTTCAGCATGTTTTTTTTTTAAATTTTAAGTTTACTTTATAGCAAATTTACTCAAAAGGTTTTACTGTATTTGATAAAATTTTGTAAAAGGTTAGGGAATCAGCCAAGGAGTAATCCATTAAATAAAATCTGGGTTACTGTAATATGGTTTTCTTTACAAGATTCCTCACCAACAAGAGAAAGGGTAGTTCCAGTCAAGTGAGACAATCCTAAATTCATTCACTAGTATTAGTGGAACATAAAGTGTCAATTTCCACATGTGGTGAAAGTTTGCCCCTATCCCCCAACCAATGTATGTTATGGCCGCCTTTGATCTGTGGGGAGAGCTAACCTGTGATGTAAACATGGAATACATGACAAATTTAATATTCTCAATATCTTACTTTTAACTACAGTTCAACTGTCAAACCTGAATAAATATCATATTTGATATGAATGGACATAACAGAACCAGGCTTACTGGTCCACTGATTAATCAAACCATACCTGATTTTACTTTGTACACTTTGTAAATGAATAGGAAAGATTTTGAAGGACAGTAATTTTCATTCTGTAACAAATACATTTTGTGACTTAGAGAGTATAAATATTACCTATACGTGTATGTTCAGACCTTTTTGGATTTACAGCTCTACAAAATGACTGACAGCGCTGGCTGAAGTGTGCTGGAGCGGAGGAGGTATACCTAGCATATCAGCAACACAAACAGGGACAAGCACGCCCGCCTCAGCCCTCAATGTCTTGTATCAATATTTAGTCACATGTGGTCGCATGTAGCCCACATAATGTAATGTCATACAAGCTGTACCAGATTTCTAAAGGGAGAGTAGTAATGGAGTCTCAGTCCTTTAGTTGGCAGTATAAACCCCCCCCCCCTTGTTGTGGAGCATATACATGTCAGCTGATTTCTTTAATAAATGACTGTCAAAATATGTTACTACAGCTGTTATACCAAGGACATGCAACCACAAAGGTTTTTCTTAAATCAACTTTAGTTATTTCATGTGGATTGTACAAATAGTTATTGTAACTAATCAAGGCACTATCCATGGGTTTTGTAGTGTTTTTTGGTGTTTTGTACTGTCTAAAGGTGCAGACAACCAGAAATCAAACATATCAATCATGTAACAATATGGGATAATTTATGATAATAATAGTAATAACAATGATCAATGCAAGACAATGGTTTATTGTGAGATAACCTTCATACAATATAGAATGAATTATAGGGTATATTTCTGCCCAGGAAAATTAATCCTACCAGTGACCAGTATCCAGTGATAATCACTTTTTCCTGATCACCGTCAAACTGTCTTCACGTCTTCCCTGACCTACGTCCTAATCTTAATCAAAGGTATATGAAAATTTTCATTACTTATCATGTAGTCTTCATTACATTATATGTAACCTTGCTAACAGGCAAACTGATTAATAATCTGACACAGGTAGAAACACATCCTCCTTCATGGCAGAATCAAAAGGTAGTGGAAGGAATACTAGTTACTGTCACAATATTTGAACTTGGTCATGTTTTGCACAACCCCTATTCAATCCTTTCACCTCACCATGCCAGATAAATAAGAAAACTGACATAATGTCATCGACCTCCCAACCAATAATACCTTCAACAAAGGAAATTAAAGAAAACTCAAACAGCTGAGAACTTATTTTTGCCAATTGTACATTCCAGCGTGTGGGTTACCCTGACAACCTGTAATACAACCAGCATTGTAAACTCTTTGGTTGTTCCATGCTACAATGGTTTCATTTTACCCCTGTCTTATAACTCCCTGTAAAATGAAGTGCCACTTACAATAGTCTACTTATAAGAAATATTGAGGCTGAATGGTTCAATCCTTGAAGAGAAGCCCTGTATATTCAGCCTGACAGAGGGGGTGCTAATATCCTGGATATGACCAGGGTCATATTGAGAGTAATAAAATAATAGATTCTAACAATACACAATCAGCTAATCTATTTTGCAAAGAATCCACTGTCATAAGGTTAATACATGAAGCAAAATAAACTGATCTATAAAATAAAGGCAGTCCAACATGACAGCAGATACACTGACATTGTTAAGTATCTCAGAATACCTGTGCCACCATAGCGATGTCAGCGGTTTTAATCCTGTGACTCTAAAACTCTGACATCTTTTAATCATAGCCCAGATAATTTCATCATTACTTCTAATTAAGGTGGACAGTGAAAACTACATCTCACTATTTAAGTTCAAAGACAATTCATAACAACATGTTCATATAATCAGTAAGAATGAATTAATAGTAGATGTATATGTCGAGGCCCAGATTAGAATCCAGCCCAATTTAAAACTGGGCCAGCCCAGATCAAAATTTTGATTTGGACCGGTCCAGATCAAAATTCTAATCTGGGCCAGACAAGTTTTAAACTGGGCCAGCCCAGATTAAAATTTTGATTTGGGCCGGTCCAGATTAAAATCCTGTGGTGAAGACTTCAGGATTTAAATCTGGTCTGGACTGATTTTAAACTGGGCTGGCCTAGATTAGAATTTTGATCTGGGCTGGTTAAGTTTATTATCCTGTGGTGGACTGATTTTAAACTGGGCTGGCCCATATCAAAATTTTAATCTTGGCTAGTCAAGATTAAAATTCTGTGGTGGACTGATTTTAAACTGGGCCTTACAGATCAAAATCCTAATCTAATCTTAGGCTAGCTTGATTTTTATCATCTTAAATCAGATAATACAGTAAACATTTATTCCAGATACACCATTTTGAAGGGCACAAAACACATAATGAACAAGATCATTTAAAATATTTTAGTGAGGAAAAAGCTAATGAACAAATGTGATGTGCTTCTTTGGTTTCATCTATTCTTCAATCATACAAGTTTACATTTAAACTTCACCTAAACCAACTACCATAATTAATCACAGTTTAGAATATGTGTCAGTTCTGAGACATCTACTTGACTTAATATCAAAATTATCAACTTAACTGAGATAATTTTCTGTTCTGAATATCAAAATTTCATGTGTAATATTAAATATATACATGCGTAATTAAATACCAGCTTTACCAATTTATAAGTGAACAAAAATAATTTATCAGTCTTGATGCTCATTTGGGTGAGCAGCATGACACTGTGCCCTAACATGGGGCTAGGGAGAGGTTTGTGATACCATTTCTGTAATTTTCAATAGCAGTAAATCAACAGCTGAGAAAATGATATGATTGTTGTCATATGTCAGTCTCAAAATTATAGGTAAACATGAGTGAAAATTAGATTTAGAATTTTTATTCAGAGGGTGACAAACATGGTGGAGTTTTCACTTTGGAGTTAATAACTTAAAAAAAGCTAATCTATTAACTGATAACTAATGTAAATTGAATATAGTTAAAAGCTGCAATACAAATATTCTCTACCTTCAATAGTTAAAATTGCTGAGTTGGTGAATATTGTTCCCACTGTTCTATCTGTATAGATGTTTCAGGGCCTTCTTTCCTTAATATGTAGTACGTTATAAGTTCTAGGTCCAATTTTACAATAAGTGCAAATTTTTAATGGGTGACTGGAAGGGGGGGGGGGGGGAGATCACAGACAAAAAACCCCAACTAGTGATAAATGATAAATAACATAACAAATAAAATTTTGAATTTACAGGTCCTGGATCACAAGCTTAACAATGAGTAACATATATGTTAATTATTATTGATTAAATTTTGTTTTAGTTTGTTGAATTAATGCATATATTCTGCAAGCTATATTTGTAGTTTTTAGCTGTTAAATACCAATCTTTAACATGATTATCTTATAATTATATATTTGACATTTCACATAAGAGGTGAAATTAAAAAATAAATATGACAGGATCCAACAAATGATATTTTCATAGAATATAAAATAAATTCATTAAATACTAATTATTATTGACTTACAGTCTTACAATGTTTTACAAATTCTTTGAATTGATGAAAGGCCAGCTGGTTAAATATAGTGTAATTGAGCCAGCCTAGGAGTAGATTAGGATTCTGATCTGGGCCGGTCCAGTTTAAAATCAGTCCACCATAGGATTGTTAACTTGACCGGCCCAGATCAAAATTCTAATCTGGGCTGGCCCAGTTTCAAATCAGTCCAGACCAGATTTAAATCCTGAAGGCTTCGCCACAGGATTTTAATCCGGACCGGCCCAGATCAAAATTTTAATCTGGGCTGGCCCAGTTTAAAACTGGTCTGGCCCAGATTAGAATTTTGATCTGGTCCGGTCCGAATCAAAATTTTGATCTGGGCTGGCCCAGTTTTAAATTGGGCCAGATTCTAATCTGGGCCTCGACATATACATTCTAGGTCTGAAAACTCAAAATGTAATTCTTGAAAATATTACAAACAAAAACAAAATACAAACTGATTTTAATACAAGCTGTGCAATAAACAGGTAATCAGTTCAAGTAAAATTGATGGGCAGCAAGTGTAGTTATTCCTGGCTAAATCTATATTGGAATGATCAATCAATATTGAAGACTTATAAAAGCACTAAAATTTATTTGACATTTCTGAAAGATTAACATAGACTGTGAGACTATAATTTGCATAACCCCAGGGCATTCTAAATATTTCAAGCTGAAGGTTAGATCTCCAGCTGGGTCATTTCTGTGGTCATATAAGCATGGATGATCTTGAACACCAGGTCAGCTGTGTTACCAATATCTGTACAGATCTGGTGAGTCATAACCCTCTGTGATGCCGAAACACTGAAAGTGATTTTTCTGTCTGGGTCTCTGCATTTGCAAACAGCACTAACAAGTATATCTGTCCTTGGAGGGGTTTAATATTTATGATTTATCTTGAAAATATAAAAAAAGCTGCTATATATTAAGAAATACCTGAGAATAAGCAGTGGTAAATAATTTACATACAAAATGTCTCAAGTTTCAGGAACTCACAATAGAGAAATTCTTATGAAAAGAATTTGTTTTGAGGCAGTTCTGTGATATGTAAACTTTGATATCTAATATCTTTGTCCCAATATAACGTACTTGGCAGTTTACATACCTTTGCAAAGCAAAACTTCTATAATATAATATTATATATATATATATATATATATATATATATATATATATATATATATATATATATATATATATATATATATATATACAATAGGATCTGTCACTCTATCCAGATCTGGACCAGAGTTCAATAGTATCTTCCTTGGCATTTCCAATCCCTGCATGAAATTTTATGGAAATCAGTAGTTTTTGCATAATCCTGCATACACACTAACAAACAAACAGACTTGCACAGATGAAAACATCACCTCTGTGGCAGAGATAATAAATGCACCAGTATATTAAAGGTTAAAAGCCCATGTCCTGCTAGGGAATGTGATTTGTTGGTTGTACTGTACACTGAGTCAAGGCATCTGGAGTCCTCCAGAGCAGACTCCTTCAAGGACAAATCAAGACCATTAAAGTGCAGTCCATCGATCATGTGTCATCCTGTCTGTTTATACTGAGGAGTGACTAGGTCATTACCCTGGTAAGGGCTATAGTTTGTGTTCAAATGGTTGTGATTCAACCTCCTCATTCTGACATGCAACATGGTACTTTATAATAACATGTAAAATCTTTTTACTAACACCGCAGGTTAATATCAGGAATATAAACTACATCAGATGTAACACCCTCATCAGGATACATTCCCCCACTAAGGTGTGATGCTGATGCTTTCATGATATCAACACATCAGGAACCTGAAGAAGATGAAGAAAATTCTCCTACCATGTTCTTTTTATACAATAACCATTTAATCCCATCCATGGCTGTACATATAGCCGAGTCACTGAATTTCATTACTCACTTTAGAGAACTAGCAAAGCTGTAAACTAAAACCATGAGAAACTAAGTTACCCATAAAATTTACTTTAATAATAATTTGAAGAATAATTTTACCAGCTCTGTTGAATCATGTGACATTGGTTAATGATTTGGTTCTTTTGATGCACAGGAATATTCAGTTGTTAAATGCCAAACTCAAAGCTGGTGAATTGGATAAGTCATAAGTAAATACGCAGATATTAAATCCCAGAAATATCTTTAACACTTGTTTATATTTAATTAAGATAGTATCAAAATGGTTTTGATATTCCCTATAATGATTTATTCAAGTTTATAATGAAATTATGTATTAGTCCATTGGAAATTACAATACAAGGTAAAACATTGCTGTGTGTTGTTCACCGAAAGGATGAACTGAGATGCTTGAGCAAGGTACCATCTCATTATGTTACTGGTCCTTGACCACCAGGAGAGAATTAATGTGGAGCACTGACAGCATCTGAAAGGTTATTCTAGTCATATTTGCTGGAATTTTATTATTTTGATTTTAGAAATCAATTTAATCAATCTACTGTCATTTCATATATCTGTACCATTATATATGTAAACCGATGGAATAAAATAAAATCTTCAATCTAATGCATCTATTCTCTTAAATTTAATAAGATCTAACACAAATTAGTGTACTGTACGGGTCCTAATATAAATATATATAAAACTACTTTATGGACATACCTTGTAGCTGGGTGACCCAGGTATGTTGCTATAGCAGTAACCTCCTGGCAATAATATCAATAAAACCACTCCCATATGCACATATCACGGCTGGCCAGCAAGCTGGACGCATGCCCACCCGATGTGCATTACCAAAGCTGATCTAACGTGCCAGTCACTGGCCCTATACACACCGACAACCCCAGCTAGAGGGCTCCCTACTCAACCTGGCCGACTTGCTGACTTCCATCACAATTACGCCAAACTGTTTTGTATTCCAACTCTGGGGCACACTGGCATTCCACTTGTTATTAGTGAAGCTGGGCCGCTACTGGACTGACCAGCAGTCACTCAATCTGTTAACCATCAAGGTCAATCACCTGGTATTGTGCCTGCAGCGGCAAAATAAACCCCATCATAAGTTGTTGAATCGGTAACTCAACACTCACGCTCATGTCCTGTAGATTATATGATTACTAAACATTATTGTAGAGGTTTTCTTATTAACTTCATATGTCCGACCGTCCAGTACCACCAAGAACTAACGATTGCACTGAGTACCTATTGTGAGCCTGGGGGCTGTTGAGTAATCATGGTCTACAATGCACAGGGCAATCAGTTAACACAGCGGCTCACGACCAAGGCCACCTTTTGATGTCTGTTATACCTGGCTTACCTGAGCATACAATACAACAGGTACAAGATCAGGTTTCACCCAGAATCTCGGGTTGGCTTCATATGCACGAGGTTAAAATTTTTGTGATTTATCTTTTTCTGGATGTTTCACTGGGGTTCAGTTTTCATGAGTTTACCGTACTTATATATAACCCTCAAACTGAGTGCTGGTATATATATCCATAAGTTCATTTCA
Source organism: Sipunculus nudus (assembly GCA_026874595.1). NCBI lineage: Eukaryota > Metazoa > Annelida > Sipuncula > Golfingiida > Sipunculidae > Sipunculus > Sipunculus nudus. The sequence goes on from CM049317.1 coordinate 4,442,067, forward strand.
CTAAACAAATAATTGTGGTTAGAAGAGATCTAGATATAGAATGGAATATTGTCCACATATAGAACTGAATGTGTCATACAGTACAGTTAACACTTTCCTTTTTTAATTAATATGATTATTTATGACTTTTTATACAACTGCTCCAGACAGTGCCTTAAGGTTTTCAAGCACCTGAGGAATAGGATACCAGTATGTCAAGATCACAAAAATATAATGCATAATTTTGTAATAGGTAGCATGAGAAATCATATAAAATAACTTACCTTAGTTAATCAATACAACCAAGAGGTATAAACAGGTATTTCACCAAGAAATATTTCAGCAGGCCTAGTTATCTCATTATCAAACATTGACAGATTAAATGTAACAGACAAATTCAACTTACCTCGTATGAATCCAGACATTTGTTATTTATTAACAACCTGTATAAATGATTTATCCAGGTATTCAGGTATGTGGGTGTATCTGTAAACACTAGTTAGAGTTTACAATGCCCTCCAGTTCCATGTGTAACATGTAAGGTTATCATTTGGCATACACAATGTACACTACACATCACTGTCATACAGACCAACTATAGTGACAGTGTTACTGGATCATCACAGGATGAGCAGATCACAGGCTGACTATTTAATTAACATTCTACAAAGCTAAGGTGTTTCTAGTCTCAAGTCTGATGATTAATCATGTAACATTCACTAATTAACCCCTAGTAATCAACAGTAGATTCTGTATAAATGCTTCTCTCTCTAATCTTCCTGTGTATAATGCCACACATTATAATTAGTTCTGTTCCTATAACAGTTTGTCAGACTTTTAATTAATACATATTTTGTAATTTAGTACAGAAATTAATTACATGAATGAATCCAGTTTATATAAGAAAGGAAGAAATTAATGAATTAATCAGTTAATCCTATTGTTTGTATGTTATATATGAGCAAAACATGAATTATAGTGTATTATTGCATGATAGATACTGACATGGGAGTGACAGCTAATATTTGCTATATGTTAATCAAATCCACAGAATAAATTGCAGGAGGTTATGTTTTTACCCATGTTTCTCTGTCTGTTTGTCTGTTCATTTTTGTCTATGTATAAACAAGTCTTTAATGATATATCATGATACCATAATACAATATATATCATGATATGGTTCACTCAGAATATGACACCTGGTACAATATATCAGGTATATATCTAATAGTTCTAAGCAAATCAATGTTCTTTCTAGCCCTATAACCTGTTCATAAAAAAAATATCAACATTTCTCAGTAAATGTATTTAAAAACCCTAAATTATTTTGATTTCCAAATAACTGACAAACCAGTTGCTCCTCAACATGTTGTTTAATGTTCTATGTATTTTGAGATTTTCAGAGATTATCATTAAATCCTGGATGTTGCTTTCTATAGCTATTTTCATCAATATCATTAATATACTGATACAGAGATTCCTGATGAAACTTAAAGATCTAACATTATATAATGAAATATATCAGTGTACAGGGGTGATTAAAATGTTGAAGCTGAACAGTATTTATAGATTAATGCAGGAATGTTCAAACATCCGACTCCTGGAAAAGTTTAACCTCTGGTGATAAAATCTGGTACTAAAAGACAGGTGGTTCAAAATAAAGTTAAAGCAGAAGTTTGTACATTGTCTGGTTGTACTTAATTCCATGGTGAATATAAAAACAATCTTCTATAAAACAGCACCTGTTTTAAGAGCAGTCAATATTTTTAGAGCAAAACTACCAATTTTATAATGATATATTATAAAATATATATTAATTTAACATGCAGGCAGCAGGGACATTTCAGTGCACTGGTGACTAACTCAAAACTATATTTTTTCTGTACAGTCAATCACCATTTCCTCTGCTGATACTGCCTACTCTGACCAGAACCAAGCATTTGGGAAATAAAACCTGGAAATCTTTGGCAGCAATTTATAACACCCACAATCATGTGGGTAATTTGCTTCCTCAATCAATTTATCAAATGGGATAAAAAGGGTGGTGTTCACTGTATGGGGTTTGTATACTGTTGTAACGTTGTTTGTGCACCTGTGCAGGTTATATACTTTAGATCGGTCATAATCATCCACTATTGGTGGTACCAGTGCACGAGTGTGGACTATGAATGACGGGTCGTATTCGGGCACACTAACCCCCTCTTTAAAACTGCTCTTTGTTTGGACTTGGCAGGCAACAACCATACACTAAACATAAGGTGATTATCCACACAAGTGCACTTAATGACCTCTTGTGTCCCTCATATGACTGTTGTGGTGATATGTGTACACATATACATACATGTAAGTATTCTTTTGCATTCCGATCTCCTGACATTTTGCCAACTCAGGACCTTACATTACAATAATTTTTCCAAACCTGACCTCCCTGGTATTCATATGTTATAACAAGACAGGTCTTACATATTCATCAACGGAAAGGTCATCAATATTCAACGAGCAGGACTTATGTCAAGAGTATATTATATATCAATTTAAATTGAATGAAAAATATTCTAAACTGGACAAAAAGTCTGATACAACATTTACACCCCCCCCCCTCCCCGGTGTTTCCATGTATTTGCAAAAAAACGTATCCGCAAAAAGACGTACGTACTTTCGATAGTGCGCAGTCCGCAAAACCTGTTTCCATAAGTACGTACGTTTTTCTTGCGGATACCCTTTCAAGTGCCTCTTTTGAAACTGCAAGGGTGACAGCCAGGAAGAAGGTCAACATGTCTCATCTCACTTGGCGCCGGGGCACTGTTGGGAAATGTAGGCATTTTTGTCATCCGCAAAACGGATGAATCGCTCACCTATCTGTTTCGATACTGTCCATTTTTGCATATATAGGCATGTGGAGCACGTTTAAACGTACATATGGAAACAGTCCATCTTAAAAAGAGGGATCCGATTTTTTGCGTATGAGACATACAAGATTTACAGATGAATGGAAACACAGCTTTACATATGCTGAAAAAAAACATTTGGTGCCCCAATTTTTCTCTAAAATGTAATGAATTATTTCTTGGGTGTTTACCATATAATCCTATGCTAGATTTCATCAAAATCTGTTCATGCATAAAAACACTTGTCAAAAACATTACAGCTCCCCATCTGGCAGAGGTTTAATGAAGTTGTTTGGCTCACAGGCACAGAGGGACGGCTCTAATTTGAGCCAAGTTGATAAGGTGTTTGATTTATGGAGCTCAGGGTTAGTGGATGCATCTAATGTCGCTGGTAAAACACATTGGAAAATCTGACCCAGCCATGAAGAATCACTTGCAAACCTTAATGTAACTTCAATATTCCTACAGGAAACTGGTTTTTATCATCCAAAAGTCCCTGATTCTCAGCCAACACACGTATATGCTACGTACCATCTCTAACTTTAAAATAAAACACTTCATTTTCCAGATTTCCTGGTGGTTCTCCAGCATCATTGATCCATGGAGACGTCAGGCACCACTTCAATATAAATGCTAATTCTGACGTAAGTAGCCGCGGTCAATCCTGGATGCCAGTCAAATGGTCGCAGACTGATTGTTTGGTCATCAGAATAGTGGAGGATGGTAGCTAGGACACAATGTGATTCTCCTTGCTTTAAACCCTGTCTGACTTTAGAATGCCTGTTGAAACTGATGTAGTACAGGTCAATGTAATTTTTTTTATTTATTTTCATTTTTATAGACTATTAATAACATACTAAAGAACAATAGTGCTCATGTTGAAATGTTCGAAATCCTCCATCAGATACTGAAACCATTCTGAAACAATCTGTGTCTTGTGATTTTGTCGACAGAAATTGTGCCATTTTGGCTGCATGTCTGAAATCCAGCCAATGTGATCACCTTAGAGTAACTGTCATTAAGGTGAGAGAACCCCACACAGATCCAAGGTGTGTTGTACCACTCAGGAGTCCATGTTAATGTAAAATATCTCACTTACCTCTCTAGTGAAACAAACCTTGACTGATTGATCTATTGGAGACCACTGATATATACACACCAGGTACTGTTACCACCACATGACTTTCGAAAAGGAATAACAAGTCTACAGTCTGGTGCATACACAGCCAGATAACATGTCATATCACTGTACATGATCTGACAACCTTCCAGCCACTATTTTGATAACAACTGTAAACTATGCATTTTGGATAATCCGGTTCATTTTGACCATGCCTAGCCTGATATACTAGGTACATTACTTGTAGCATATAAATCTAAATAAAAAAAGATAGGGAAAGGTATAACTCTTACCTGCAGAGGTCTGAACACTGAGCGTTAAGAACAAACACACATGGGCAAGACTGCTGCCATAAACACAGCTAGATGAAGCATATATTTATCATATTTCACCCCTTGGCACCACCACAGCCATATGAAACAATCCAATTTGCCAAGAGATTGCAGTGGTACCATAAAGAAACCCAAAGAAACCCGTCATTCATGTAGGCCTTTGTGGTTACCGTGAGTCCCCTAAACACTTTCTGTGTTTGCTGTTAAACGGGCTGAGCCACCCGGCAGTAATAACATGCAGATTATTTCCGAGTGCTTTGCCCCGAGTGGAAGTATACAGCACAACCAAACAAAGCATATACCACCCACTTTCATATTGGCAGCACACAGCCCAGCGCAATAATATTTAACATTTTCATACCTGTCACGTTGTAAAGGCAGAAATTTACTTTGAGCATTCTTGACATATTTCTGTAGTTTCATTTGGTAACACAGAACTTTGACAAAAGGTAGTGATTACTCCAGGGTACGGACAAACTCTCCTCCCTTGTAGTAATCCTAATCAAATCTCCCCCATTCCCACCCTTTTGGACATCTCCCCAACTAAATACCCTAGAGGACACACGTACACCTTGAAATATTGTAATTTACTTTGAACCTGCCTGATGCTTAAATATAACAGTGTTTATAAATTTATTCTAAGCTGTGGTTGGGGAGGGCATTCATTCCACACCTCATCATTTCTTATCAGGTAACTCAGTTAATCTTTGACTGCGTTTGATCATCTTTACCCTAAACACAGGAAGTCCTCACTAAGTAGGTTATTTCCTATTTAAGGAAGTGTCAATGTCAAGCAGTGCATTCCTGCTGATAAGAGATAAGGATGGACTGCTCTGATAAACCAGCATGAGGACATTCACACCTTTAAATAGGCAAACATACACATGGTGTACACCCCTCTAATCCATCCACCTGTGTTTCCACTATATCATCATGATATTTAAACTGAAATTAGCTGTTACATCTTTTAATAACCAATACAGATATTGAGCAAGATCATTCTTCTTTATCATATGTCAATAGTGTAACCCAACATGTCTCTTATCATGAAAGTATTTCCCTCTTTTACCCTAGTGCCACCGAGGAGGTTATGCTTCCACCTCTGTCTGATTATCTGTTGATCTGTTTGATGGTAATCAGGATTTCCCAGAAAAGTACTGGACCAAGTTCCATGAAACTTTGTGGAGGGAGAGGGGCTGACCCAAATATATTATGCTGTGGATCCTCTGTGTGTGTGGGGGGGGGGGGGGGGGGAGGCACATTGGAAATTAAATTGGTAAAGATATATATATCTGCTGAGTGCCATTCTAGCTGATATATGTCTTTTCCACTTGGATGAATGATTGTTTCTCTTAAACATTACCTGAGGGCCATGTGTACCTCACAGAACACCTTTTATTAGAAATATAAGTATGTACCCATTGCAGCCTAGTCTAGGGTGAAATGAACCCCACAGACAGGGCTGTGACCTAGGTGTTTGATCATGTCTCAGCTCAGCTGTTCCAGAGTATACATGGCTTGCTTAGTATATGCCACAGCTGATCCAATATTAGTAATAATTCTGAGAGGATATTATGAATATTAAGGTTACCATGCTATATCTGTTTACCCCGAGTAATATTAACCGTATAATCCAGGACATCTAATGTTCAAAGTCTTGAGATAATATCACTTCAGACCATGTCATGTATACTATATATCATATGTAACCCCAACAACATTTTCTATCAGATGTGCCATCATCAGATATTTTGTTTTTGATTAATTACAGTGTGTAACCATTACTGACATGAAAACCCAAGTCTTCTATCACTTTGTGTGTGAGAGTCATAATAACCCAGGACTGTCTGCCTTCAGGAAAACCATAGCAACTCCTCACTGTCGACTGGTAAAACCATGGTGACTAATCACTCACTTCATGTGTCCATAGCAACTAATCACTCTCAACAAGTAAAACCATGGTGACCAATCACTTTCTTAAAGAAACCATAGCAACATATATCTCTCCATATAAAAATATGTTTGGCAACTAATCACTCCCTCCAGAAAACCATAGTAACTGATCATTTTCACTATGTAAACCATATCTGACCATTATCTGTAATATCTTGGTCATTTTCTGTACTCTCCTAACCACTTCTAAGAAATGGGTGCAGACATGCCTGACCGTAACAGACTCACTGGTCTCTGAATGTACCTCAACTATGTTCACCATGACAGCCTGGTAAGCAATATTGCTAAGAAGTATAACAACCTTACAACCATGCACACTCACCAAGCACCTGTCACCTCATCACAACAACAGTCAACCACAACTAACCACAGTACCCTGGTTAACCACATGACAAGTGAGCTAGAAGCAACATTATACATAACTAATTTCAAGAAATATTTTGTAATATATACAGCATAAATCACAAACAGCAAAATAAAGCTGAGGGATTCAGAAAGGTTCAGGTCTCTTAAGTGGCTTATTAAAATACACTATGCCTGATAATATCCCACAATAACATGAGGGTTGAGTCATGGTAAAAGAAAGTTTTATTTCAATTTAACTTTACCAATACATGATGTGTATAAAACCAAACTTTCTGCAGATTCTTGCCTGGACACTGTCCTTGTGGTACTTTTGCCTCACATCACCATCCCTTTCGAACCCCGATAGATTTATTTCTCCAAGATTCTTAAAACTGCTCATGGAAGCTGTCATTTTGCATACACACTAAAATAAGGATGTGGCAGGTCACATGTCAAAAATTATTGGAATGTCTCTAGTTAGATATAAAAAGTACCTGGTTTGTCAAAGTGATCCAGTTACTGGGATGTTTATTGAGTGACACATGCCTCTGGCTGAGGACACAAGCCAGACAGTTATATAAGCCATCTACACACTACAATCAATGAGGTTCAAGTGAAAGGTTACACTAACAAACTCACCAGAGACAGGCTGACCTCAAGGTCAAGATGTTCCATGAATATTCATAAGGGGATAGCGCCTTGAACATTACCCAACATTTAGTTTGTTCAGCACATATAGCAGACTCTGTTACCATGATAATGCTGTCCAAGAATTTAACTTTGATTTTTGCTTTTTTGGTATATTCATGAGATAAATGGTTAGACAGCATCTTTTTGAATTTGTGACCAGTAAAAGTTGTACTGCGTTGTTCTGATGAAGTAAACAAAAAGAGATATATATATGTTTCAACTACACATGATTTCATTTGAATTATAAACTTGTTCAGCTTTGTTGCAACCATTTATAAAATCTTCATTTCAATATTGATTCTATCAATACTACTGCATTTCATTTTAATACTGATTCCATTAATACTCAATCGATTCTTATCCACGGCACTGATGATTGCACTGGTTCTTTCCATATCCCTTCAATTTACCAAATCAGTAATTGGTCCTCCCACATCAATCAATATACTAAACTGTCTATATACCATGTCAGCCTGAATGGCTGGTTAAGACAGTGGAGGTAGTGTGAGTAGTTGATGGGTGATTTCATGCAGACAATTAAACCATCCTCCCTCACCTTAAGTTTGTACTTCAAAGATAAACAAGCTATTAGAAAATTTTTCTCATTTTATAAAGTAATTTGTTCAATCTTCAATCATTTTTACAGATGCTTAAAACAATAGGAAGGTCACAAAGACCAGGAGGTGCTCTTTAACTAATAACCTCCCTAAACTATCCCACTTTCTACTGATCCACAACTAATCAGAAATTACTTACAAAAAGCAGACAGTACTCTCTGTTCTATCTCCCTCTCAGCTGGTTCTTGTATTTACATGTCCATTGTACCGTATATACCTGCAGTATACACTGACAAAATTGTCCACTTTTCTTCAAAGTGCAGGTATGAGTCTCTTTTGTGTAAAATAAACACACTTACCTTTACACAAGAAGAGACCTCTCCAATTATTTACATAAGTTCATCACACTTGGATCCCAAGTTCTGAAAGCTGAGTAAAAGACTCCTCCTGCCACAGACAAGGTTTTACCTTATAGTTAACAGAGGTGCTTATTTTATCTCCCACACACAAGCCAGTATTTCCTTTGTAAGAACATATTCCCTTTGTGTCTGTACAAGAGTTCCTATTGTCTGCTTATTGCATGTTGATATATCTATCTCACAGACCTTCCTCCGTATCATTTCTTTGTAGCGCGGTGGAAGGGAAGCCCTGTATGGCCTCCCGAGCGTGAAAGGTAATCTACTGTTGTATGAGATAAGAAGATTCTTCACAACTTGGTGTGGTTAAGTACTTAACAGTGTAAGCTGACAGCTGGTCACAGACAGTACTTCCAGCCAGCCAGCCCTGGCTAACAACTCACCTGAGTCTCAGCACAGTGAACCCCAGTCCTCCTATCTATCTGCTTTTCCCAAACCAGTCACAAAGTGAACCAGTTATCATTTTTTCACAAGGACTTGTAGAGTCATGTGGTAAACTGACAGCATTATGATCCACATTCATTAAATAGCGCCCCAGTGTAAAATTAATAATCTAAATAACCCCCAAACCACACACAGGGGAGCTGTCTCGGGGTCTGTGACTCAGCAATGAAAGCCAATAACCTCTCTGTTTTGCGGTGCTTAAATACCATTTCAATTATCTACTTGATGCATGTCTGGTTACTTGTGTCATAAGGTTGATTTGTATATGTTAATTACAAAGAAATTATGCATGTTTGATCATTTTGTCACCATGCAGTTTTTCAAACTAACTGTAAAAGAAAATAAGATAACCTCATTTGACATGCATAAAAGTCTAAAATTAATCATTATTATATCACTCTTAAGACATGTTCTTTTGCATCATTCCTAATGGTGTAATTCACATAAAGTTTCTCTTTTTTTTGTTTATTACACTCCACTGAGCATAAATCAACCAAGGCACAAATGTGTATGACTGAAGCAATGGCAGATGTCAAACAAACTTCAAGACTTTATCACCAACAATCAAAACATATGTACAGAATCTGAATTTTGACAATTTTTTAGAACACCGTGCAAAGTGTCATGGTGGCTCTCCAAAATAACCAAACATAATGATCAATTCAATAAAAGAATGAATGTTTCAAAAAGCTAAATATAGTTAATTATCATTATTCAAGTAAATTTATTATAAGTCAAAACTTAGACACTGACATGGCTCCTATTCTATCACTACATCTAACCAAAATTTAAATGTGAAGGCAATTCAGCTTAACCTGGAAAGCTTTAGATTAGACATACTGTCCACTGACTAAGTGTAACAACCATTTTCCTAATGCAGATAGTGGAAAGCTGTAAAGTAAAATCGTCCATTTCAGCAGATAAGCTCAGATGTAGTGACTCTAAAATGAATGCTTTTAGCTGCATCTTCTGACCGCTTAAGAACATTAATCTCAGTTATGACTGCACTTTTTTCTCCGTTCCATCCGCTGATGTGACTTAAAATTTATATCTGAAAAGTGTCATCTTTGCAAAGCAATTCTCGATGGACCATATTTTTCATTTATTTTTTTTGTATTATGATACATGTAGAATATGTACAACATTATATATGTCACCTTTTTATGTACAAGTTTCAGGCAGCATCCAAAAGAGACCACTTTAATACTTAACAATACCCTGAATGTTGAGTAAAGGACATTTTATGCTTAGAATCTTTAAGAGATTTTAAGACTCATGTCACTTTAATCCTGTTTTCATACCAACACCATGCATAAAATTCATACCTTCTGTTTCCAGTAATAATGCTTTAATTCATTGTCACTTGGTTATTTTCAATTTGTTTATGAATAAATCATCATATATGAAGAGAACTAAAAACACCACACTCAACAAAATGAAAGCTGGGAAATAATTTATGCTGAAGTCAACCAATCTGAACTGCAAAAGGATCAGATCCACAGCCAATAGGATCCAGCAAAATGAGGTCAAAGGTGAAACAAGGTCAAAATCTTTACATACCCAGAAATACAAGGAGCTATTCCTAGAGACAAGCTAGGGAACTGCAATGGAAAGACAAGGTTGTTAAAGCATTGGACTCTGTATTATTTCTTCCATTTCCTATAGATATACCTAAAAATAACTTATAAAAATGCCCAGACTTTTTACTTCAATCAATCTCCACATCATTTATGAGTATCTTTACCACTAAAATATTCACAGTATAATTTGTAATGTGCAGTATCTTTTACTTTTTTTGCTTAAGATAACACATTATAAGACAGAAATCAAATTTCATATATAAGTTCACCCAGTACACCATTCAAATGAAGTCAAGTAATGTTAATAACATACCTGTCTTCCTGTCAAGTAACCACTTTAAAGTATACAATGTGTTTTTTGTAATACAAATTTTGATATGCTAGGAATTATGTGATCACTGGCAGATGAAGCATTCTTCCTTAGCGATATAAATTCTCCCAAGTGCTGTATGTTTATATAAGAAGATAAGATAAAACTGGAGGTTAATGACAACAATACGACAACAGATAATAAATAACCTTACAGGGATGATCATTATATACTGCCTAGTAGCATAAAATGTACATACATGAACACTAAACATATCAAAATGAAGAATGTCAAATGCACATTTAGCACTTAATGCAGTTACTGACCAGTGTACATTTTATTGCACCTCCATTACTTTTAAGTGGAAAGACAAATTCATTTTAATATTAAAATAATCCTGTTACATTAGGCCCAGCTGAAAACAAAATAAATTCATATTTTCCTTTGGAATCTGAATTTGATAAAAAGAAATATGAATATTTGGAAATGGAAGACCAACATCACACTCCGAAAGTCTTTGAGGAAAATGTCATATATATGCTCTCACTAACTGTGCATATTTTGCTATGTGCAGACCAGACATTTATTGTTTGAAGATTATTTGGAAGTACATGTACACAGTTTTAATCTTTGGAAAAGGTTCTTTTGAAATAAGAGGCCATTGGTTTGTAAGTCATAATATTATCTGGAGATTAGGCAACAACTTTGATGTGTGAATGTCCAGCAAGTATTGGAAATTGTTTTTTATCAAAAAGGTTTAGCAAACAGACTGTTCTCTCTTTTCACTGGCACTTTTTATCAATCAATGTCTCAAATTAAACTCATGTCAGAAAAAATATCAGAAAACACGGTCCTTCAATTAACCATCCTTTACCTCCAACCTTCAGTTCTGATGGTCTTTGGGAAAGCATGGCATGGATTACAATCTACAACCGTCACTCGCACTCCTATCTAATTAAATGGCACCCAGACCACCCAACTCTCCAGATCACTTTGAATTAAGAAGTTTTGCTGAGACATTTCAGCAAAGAGCTCATTAATCATATCCAAAATATATATAATGATTAGTATACATAAACATCTATTGTTTGAGAATATAATGAACTGGAAAAATGTAAAGCTAAGACAGGACAGGACACAAATGTCACTTTCATAAATTTCTTCCATATGTTTCACAACAAATTCTTGTGATGAAAAACACTATCAGAAAGAGAAGTTTTCTCAGCAAAAATTTATGTAAAGGCAAAGTCATATGAACACTTCTCTCTTATCTACATGACATAACCATACTTCAATAGAAGTAACGCTTGGTCGGTACATCATGTGTCTTGAATCAATTTCTTTACTTACATTGACTGAGGAGTCAGCCTTGAGGGGCTGCCAGTCCAGGCTGCGCTGCCAGCGTCTAACAGCAGCTGTCTCAGGATACTTACTTGTAAGAACCAGCGCTGATCTTACTTACTCTGCTACTACACTCAGCTATATTTACTGCTCGTGGTTTTGTCTGCTGCCATTACTACTGTCTTTAGAATCTGATTCAGGCTTTACTTATCTTCCTGTGATGTATCCCATATCGCATCACACTTTGCCGTAAAGAATACTCTGCACCCATGCCAAAGACAATACATCTTGATTTAATCACATACTTACAGAGAACAACCCAATTCTCCACACAATATAGGATTCATTAAAGAAATAACATTAATTTTTTTTTAAAGAATTAACAGCTAGTCTACACATTGATGAAATGGAACTGGTTTTTTTTCTGATATTTCTTTTCTTCTACATAAGAGTTGTGTAAAGGATCTGTTTTAATATAAACTTTATTTATTTTACATGGATTGTACACCTTGCTTCATTAACTTATGCAAGGCACCCCCTATGGCTTTAATGGTGGTGTTTGGTAACCTGTAGGGGAGCCGGAAACTGGAGGACTCAGAGAAAACCTGGCACTGACCCTGGACGGACCACTACAATAACTCAAGTGCCATGCTGGGAATCAAACCGAGATCACCAGCAGAGAGAACCAAGCATTTGTCCACTGGACTGCCCAGGCCCTAGGATCTGTTTTGTACCAGGTAGCCCTGTTTTATGTACTCCAGCTCTCCCTTAAATACACTAAGTTTATTGTTTGTTAAGTGACATCTCGTCTCCCTAATCTCCCAGTAATACTAGCTGAAGGCTGAAGACTGATGACTTGGATAAACTATATCAGTCTGTTAGCCTCTGTAACAGTCACTGTCACCCTGGCATTCAATGATTCATGTACAAATTATGCATCTGTTTTGTGGTGTGTGTTTGATCACACATTCCTGATTCCTATATTCAGAAGTGACACAGAGAAAAGATACCGTAAATCAACACACTATTTGAAGCACATATTTAATTCTTTCTCAGCTCATATAATAATAACTCCATCATGAAGCAAGAAGTATCATGTTTTGCCCTTGGTTATTTGGTCTGTATGTGTGCAATTTTACTCAAAAAAGTTCTGAACAGATTTTGTTGAAATTTTGGAGGTAATCTGAACCTGAAAATCACCATAATAAACATTTAATTTGAAGGAGACCATCCTTTTAACAAACAGCTACTTCTTTTTAAGAGAGCTTTACATTGGTAACAAGGGGTAGTTTTGTCCTGGAGGTGACTTGGGATAAGGTTGTTGAACAGTGACAAACATTTCCTTTGTGTTGCTGAGTAGTTTGATTAGGATCTTGGTGGAGGTTGTGGTCCCTGACTACTCTCTTGGATTTAGTGTTTAATCTGAGAGCATTCCATGGCCTCATTACAATGTAGCCTCATGACAACTTCTTTAGATGAGCAACATCTCAAGAAGTATTAATACTAAATAACTGTACACCGATGATGATAGCATTCATCACTTTATGGATAATCCCTGGTCTCCCCGTCCCCTGAACCAATGTCATACAGACCTCTCACAATCACATTTACTTGTTAAAGGATAAGTCCCTGGCCTCTAGGTGGCACTGTCTGTTCAATGAGGATGAATGATATGTTTTTATCAAGTGTTCTGGAGTTCAGGTTTTACATGCACATGGCTAGGATTAATCCAGAAGTCATAACCTGTTGTTGAGACATTAGAGCGAATATTTGAGGTTCTATCGAGGCCCTGGTGTCAAATGACTTATAAACCACAAAGCTAAAAATTGCTATGTCCTCAACTATTTATTTTCTATGGTGTACATCTACTTTACATTTTTTTAATGCTGTATTTATATATGGGCACTGTCATAATGACCAGAGACTGACCACTATAATTACCTGAGTGACCACTACCTTTACCTGAGTGGTGACCCGCTGAGGACACCTGAAATGTCACCTGTATTAAGGTATGCAGGTGTGTCATTTACATCCGGTCCTATCCTGATGTCCTCTGTCACCTCACTACCATCATCCATATAATCTGACTACATGGTTAATTCCTTGTGCAAATATGTCAATAGGCAAATTCTTGACAAGAGAGAGTACTTATATCTTATGATACAAAATGATAAGTAGTTTTGCATATATAGGAAATCTTTAAAACCTATATGCAAAACTATGTTGGTCCACCTCTGTTTGTTTATGTCTACCTATTTGAGCCCATGAACATATTATTTTTAACTTTTCTACTTCTGATTTTAATTATTAAGTCTGACCAAGCATACTGTCGTGGCATTTGATTTAAATTGGGTGTGTTTTTAGCATGTTGCTGATATCCTGTTGAAACAAAATTAGACCCCAAAACTATTTCTTTTTGTAAGTTGAGTAGTAAAACTACAAAATACCACTGTACTCCTGTACATTTTGCATACCCGGTATTTCAATTACATAAAGTCAAGAGTACCTCTGTACATTTTACAAATGTTGATAATTATACACAGTATGGCTTCTTGACTGAATCAATCACAATAGGTAAATTAATACTAAGGTAATACAGGTAAGTGTCTGTGATGGAGTACAGATTGAGCTCAGCCTGATAACATCTGGGGAGTGAGACAGCTGGAACTGTTCTACCAACAGCTGTCTCCACATTCAATGTTACTGCCTAGCTACCTCGCCGTGATACCACATCACTGCAATACCAGTCATATACACATTCATATTTATTTATTATTAACTTTATTGTCTATGTTTTATTTTTTATCATTATAAATCTCTTATGAGGAAAAAATATTAAAGCTAATCAGGTGTATGGCTGACATGCACATTTTTTTAATAATAAGCTTGTGGTGGCCTTGATTAGTTTAAACATTTATAAACCAACTGCTTTTTATTTAAAGTCTTTTCAAAAGTGTGACTACCATCTGTTCTTAGCTCTCAGTGAAACAGGCATACATTCTGTTATTAATGTAAATAATAACCAGCGTATATGTGAGGACATGCTGTGCTTACACCTGATTGTCAGACCTACACATGAATTCATGTTCATTATACACTGACACAGACTTTACACAGGTAAACCTATTAGTGAAACACAGATTACCAGGTAATTTCTATACATCTAACATGCACTCTAACAGACTTTGCTCAGCTTAAACTATCAGGACATTATTGGTGTTCGTGTAAGTTCTATACATCTGGACGTATGCTAGCAACGCACTGTGTGACCTTGCACTCATCATCGCATGAACCCTTAAAGCCCCAATCCCTCATGTCAACAAACGGTGCTCACATTCAGTAACAGGTAAACACTGGTCTACAGTATAGGGCAGGTCTCTGTCCTCTCTTTTCCATGAGACACTCCGCTAGAGGAAGTAATTCAAAGTGACACCCAGCCAGACTAGCGTAGCCTTTGACCTTGTCAGGTGCACCTGTCTTGGGTCAAGGAGGTGGCTTTTTATGCCTGGCGTGGGGTGTCATAACCTTATAATATCCTCCTTATATCCTCACCATTCTGGCTTTCAAACTTTATTAGAATCTATTAACTTATTCCTGAGTTAATAAATTCAATCAGGTGGACAATCACATTCAATTATCAAGTTTGTGAGATAAGCTACAAAGTGAGGGGTATCCAGCCAGGCTGTACTGTGAGGAGGAAGTGCATAAGTGGACATTGTTACGAGTAGACCCGAAATTTGCTTAGCTACTGAAGTTGTCCATATTTATATACAGAAAAATCTTTACTGTTACAGAGGCAGACTGTGTTTTGTTAACCTGCTATTAAAATGGATTACAAATGTATGAAATGTTTATTTACTTCTACATTGATACAATATACCTAGAATGGTGGTTGAATGGTGCACCTGCCTTGATGGGACCCCATAGATCTACACACATACATTTCCATATCAAATAGCACTACAGAGCACTCAAGACACTCAGACACCCCCTCATCTGCCAAGATTATCTGAGGTCAAACATATTATATATTTATTTTTAGCTGTAATTACTCCCATTACTCTAAAGCAAACCCTCTCTGTGCTAACCTATGAAAGTGTTGTGAAAAAACAATGAACTCTAAGCAAGATACAACACCTGTAATGTAATGAAAGAATGTCTAAGTTGATTGAAACAGTAACAGGGCTAATCACAGGGAAGGTAGGAAGGTATCACAGAATAAATTATGATATAACATACATTCTAGTTTTGGTGTTGTAATACCTTTACATCCCACTATTAAATGGCATTACTCCTTCTGCAGCTGTGATTACAAAGAAAAGATAATGACATAAATCCTATTTTCATTTGACAAAAGCAATTTTAAAATCAACTAAATTTTAATTAAACTTTCATGACTTTTCTCTTTAAATTCCCAACTCCCTTTACAGAATGCAGATACCCAGTCTGAACTCTTAAACTTCCTGTTAACAGACAACAACTCCCTTGGTTTTCCCAAGAAGCCTACACTTCATAAATTCAGATTGATGGTTACATTGAACTCCAGTTGCCTGACGATGGAGCAGGCATTACCATTATGCTAAGAATGCCCTGAATGCACTGCACCCGAAATCTCCCGCCTCCCTCAGTGAATCAGCCCATTAATAAATACAACTACAGTACACAGTTATTTTTCAGTCCATGGGCCGAAACACGATCAAGTAACACCACTGAGGGAGTTTCAAATTCTGCCATGCATTGACTCACACCAGACAAGGACTGCATGGTTTGCTCCTGTGTTTGTTGTATCTATAGCGGAGGTTAACAGCCCGACTTGACCACAAGGCAGTTGATTCTGCTGGCATGGTGGAAAACTGCATGCCCGCATCTTTTTTTTTTTTAATTTACCTAGTAATTTTTTGTTCAATAAGCAATTCCTTATTAATAAAAATAAAGTATAAGAATATACTGGTGTGGTAGGTAACATGTACTCAGGTTAAAGTTGGCTTATATTCAGTATTTGAACATTAAATTTGCTACCCATTTCTGTACTAGCCATATTTCTATCTTCTCTGTGATAATATTATCATTTACTTGCAGTAATACAAGGACCGGGCTAGCAGGTACCTGATAACTTCAACAACTGTACATATTAACAGACAAGGACCTAAAGGAATCTGTGCAGCTTGTCTAGAGGCCATATTTTTACATCTTTGAGATTTATAATGCCTATCATTGGTAATACCAGGACCAGGTCAGCAGATATCTGATAATTTCATTCCCTGGACACTCATTCCCTGTCCCATCAATGGCACTGACCTGTTGGGATCTGTGAGGTTTGTCTTGAGGCCACAATTTTATCCTTTTCTGGACTGTTCTAAATGTAAATCATTCGTACAACCAGGATCAGGTCAGCAGGCACATGATAATTTTAACCCCTGTATATATAACAGACACTAACCTGTAGGAATTTGCGAGGCTTGTCTAGAGGCCATAGCTTTGTTCTCTCTGCGGTGGTAACGCCATTTATTCATAATGAGCTATCAGAAGTCTGCAGCATCTGAAAATAAAATAAGAGAATATTTAAGTTCAGAGGTCAATGTTAAACCGTAGACAGGGCCAGCAGTTCCCTTTGTTTTATACCTCATTACATCAATCCCAGCATATTACATTTTGAGAACTGAACAAAATGGGTATAGCAAAAATGACAGCTTCATATTAATTGTTTCATAGTTTTAAGTGTTTGAAGGTGTCAGAAAACCAGACAAATGTGAAGTCATACTGTAACATTCCTCATGAGAGCACAAATTAAACAAAAAGAGAAATGATCAATCATAAAACCAGCAATTTTAAGCCTATTACACTAAATCAGTTTATATCTCCCCCAGAATTAAGACTTCTGTAAAGCAATGATAAACACTCTGATTTAATAAGAGTCAATTCCTGATAGATCCTAAGATAAGGCATCTCAGCAAATGATAAATAAAAAATGTGAAATTATCTGGCCACAGGGAAGGCTTAAGTTACTGAAACTTTCTTTAATTATACAAAATAGTCAGTATTAGGGTAAAATGTCTCTTTCTTCAGTTATACTATCACCCAGTAGAGCTGTCAGACAGTTATACATAAATAAACATGGATAAATTTAGAATTTGTTCTGAGGGTGCTTTCAATTATCTCCTAATGAGGGGATCAGGCCTTCCTGTGTGGCTACAAATTATTTAACGTGACAACCTTGATAAATGTGAGAACAGGTGACCACATATAAACGCTCAATTTGCCAGAGCTCACACAATACATCAACTGTCAGTTTAAATCCAAGCACACTCTGGGTTATAACTCCTGACAGAAACCTATGAATAGTATCAACTTTTTTAATTGATTCACCTTGTTCCTCTTTCTGCCACAATAAATGTACACAGTCATTACTTGATCATCAGTACCACACACATTATTATAACATATTTATATATTCATCAATACATCTTATACCATAATGATGAATCCATGATGCATGGTTTCAATTTTTGACACAAACTGTTGCAATTATGGCTGTGAGTTTATAATCACCTGGTGGAGATATTTGGAACTATAAGACAGAGAGGTTTCCTTGGCAGAGGTAAGTACACTCCAGTACTTGATTAATTTGTTCCAGGCTTCAGAAAACCTGTTGTTACATCGGTCTATCTTACATACTGTGACTGGCTTCATATCACATTTTTCACCTTTTTTCCGCAGAACAAAACAAAACAAAAGATCTATATGCAGAAAATAACCATTATTATGTGTATTTATTATATATAAAAGAATATGGGCACAAAATCTTAACATTTTTCTACTGTGTTGTTTGGTGGAAAACAATTGGAAAGATCTGTTATGATTTAAAATACCAATCTTTCAATATAAACGATCAATTATTATTCATAGTGTCAGCCTTTTACTTTTCAACTCTGACTTCGATGATGGCACCTCATATTCACAAAGGTATTATTTTTGCTAAAATTCCCCTTTCACAAATATTGCGAATATGAAACTCTTGTGAACAAATAGGAAAACATGTTGTGACAAACAGGAACATCCACACCTGATATAATCCTCTACTGTGATATCACAAACAAAACTAGACATTTCTTGGCACCGCAGGTGCCAGAGTATCCCCAGACATAGTAAGCCCCCCCCCCCTTTAAAAATTGACCCCCATTTTTAGCAGCATATACTGACACTTGGCATATTTATTGTTTCTTCCATCTAACAATCCACAATCTTGTTGAAGATGTTGGTCCTGTGACCTTGATTTTTTTAAAGATGTGTCCTGTGACCTTGACCTTTGACCTCATACCCCAAAATCAATTCGGGTCTTGCTTTTCTGATTGGACATATGCAAGTCAAGTTTGAAATCTGTACATCCATAAAGCAGGAATTATCATCCAGAAACTAATTTTTGGACAGATGGCTCCTGTGACCTTCACCTTTGACCTTGTGACCTCAAAACTGATAGGGGTCTTCCTCTCTTGGCAGGAGAACTATATGTGCAAGATGAAAGATCTGAGATGAAATGTTTGGCTGAAAATGCATCCACATCTTTTTAAAGATGTGTCCTGTGACCTTGACCTTTGACCTCATGACCCCAAAATCAATTTTGGTCTTGCTTTTCCAATGGGACATATACAAGTCAAGTTTTGGAATCAATACATCAATAAAAGCAGGAATTATCATCCAGAAACTAATTTTTGGACAGATGGCTCCTGTGACCTTCACCTTTGACCTTGTGACCTCAAAATTGATAGGGGTCTTCCACTCTTGACAGGTGAACTATATGTGCAAGATGAAAGATCTGACATGAATTGTTTGGCTGAAAATGCATCCACAATCTTTTTAAATAGGTTTCCTGTGACGACCTTTGACCTCATGATTCCAAAATCAATTCGGGTTTTGCTTTTCCAATGGGTCAAATACAAGTCAAGTTTGAAATCCATACATCAATAAAAGAAAGAATTATCATCCAGAAACTAATTTTTGGACAGATGGCTCCTGTGACCTTCACCTTTGACCTTGTGCCCTCAAAATTGATAGGGTTCTTCCTCTCTTGGCAGGTGAACTATATGTGCAAGATGAAAGATCTCAGATGAAATGTTTTGCTGAAAATGCATCCACAATCTTTTTAAAGAGGTGTCCTGTGACCTTGACCTTTGACCTCATGACCTGTAAATCAAATTTGGTCTTGCTTTTCCAATGGGACATATACAAGTCAAGTTTGAAATCCATACATCAATAATAGCAGGAATTATCATCCAGAAACTAATTTTTGGACAGATGGCTCCTGTGACCTTCACCTTTGACCTTGTGACCTCAAAATTGATAGGGGTCTTCCACTCTTGGTAGGTAACTTACATGTGCAAGATGAAAGATCGGAGATGAATTGTTTGCTGAAATGCATTTACAATCTTTTTAAAGATGTGCCCTGTGACCTTGACCTTTGACCTCATGACCCCAAAATCAATTCGGGTCTTGCTTTTCCAATGGGTCTAATACAAGTCAAGTTTGAAATCCATACATCAATAAAGAAGGAAATTATCATCCAGAAACTAATTTTTGGACAGATGGCTCCTGTGACCTTCACCTTTGACCTTGTGACCTCAAAATTGACAGGGTTCTTCCTCTCTTGGCAGGTGAACTATACGTGCATGATGAAAGATCTAAGATGAAATGTTTGGCTGAAAATGCATCCACAATCTTTTTAAAGAGGTGTCCTGTGACCTTGACCTTTGACCTTATGACCCCAAAATCAATTTGGTTCTTGCTTTTCCAATGGGTCAAATACAAGTCAAGTTTGAAATCCATACATCAATAAAAGAAGGAATTATCATCCAGAAACTAATTTTTGGACAGATGGCTCCTGTGACCCTTCACCTTTGACCTTGTGACCTCAAAATTGATAGGGTTCTTCCTCTCTTGGCAGGTGAACTATATGTGCAAGATGAAAGATCTGAGATGAAATATTTGGCTGAAAATGCATCCACATCTTTTTAAAGATGTGTCCTGTGACCTTGACCTTTGACCTCATGACCCCAAAATCAATTGGAGTCTTGCTTTTCCAATGGGACATAAACAAGTCAAGTTTGAAATCCATACATCAATAAAAGCAGGAATTATCATCCAGAAACTAATTTTTGGACAGATGGCTCCTGTGACCTTCACCTTTGACCTTGTGACCTCAAAATTGATAGGGGTCTTCCACTCTTGGCAGGTAAACTATATGTGTAAGATGAAAGATCTGAGATGAATTGTTTGGCTGAAAATGCATCCACAATCTTTTTAAAGAGGTTTCCTGTGACCTTGACCTTTGACCTCATGACCCCAAAATAAATTTGGGTCTTGCTTTTCCAATGGGTCTAATACAAGTCAAGTTTGAAATACATACATCAATAAAAGAAGGAATTATCATCCAGAAACTAATTTTTGAACAGATGGCTCCTGTGACCTTCACCTTTGACCTTGTGACCTCAAAACTGATAGGGGTCTTCCTCTATTGGCAGATGACTTATATGTGCAAGATGAAAGGTCTGAGATGAAATGTTTGGCTGAAAATGCATCCACAATCTTTTTAAAGATGTGTCCTGTGACCTTGACCTTTGACCTCATGACCCCAAAATCAATTGGAGTCTTGCTTTTTCAATGGGACATATATAAGTCAAGTTTGAAATCAATACATCAATAAAAGCAGGAATTATCATCCAGAAACTAATTTTTGGACAGATAGCTCCTGTGGCCTTGACCTTTGACCTTGTGACCCCAATATTATATGGATCATCCACTATTGGCAAGTGAGCTATATATTCAAGATGGAAGACCTAGGATGAAAGTTTGGCTTAGAATGCATCCACAATATCTTTTAAAATGCTAGTCCATTGACCCTGACCTTTGACCTCATGACCCTAGAACCTATAGGGTTCTTACTTTAGTGGTGGGCCATACATAAGTCATGTTTGAAATCTATATGGCTATCAAAACTGGAGATATCATAAGAGGAGTGTGATTTTCACCATATATGGCAATATTCAAGGTCAAGGCCACTATCATAGGAAAGGTCATGACCCCAATTTAAATAAACATCATCCCATAACCCATACCTATGTATATGCATAATATAAAAGAAATCTGTCCATTAGTTTTTTACTTATAATGCTCACAGTACTGTAAGGTGGCAATTTTGGGGGTATTAAACGGCATGAAAACAAGTAAAGAATAATAGGTGGCGCCACCAGTTTCTGGAACATGACAACCCTATCCATGATCTTCCATCAACTTGATTTTGGGATAAATCCATGCAAGATTTATTGAGATATTAAAGAATTTGTGTGATTTTCCCCAAAATTGGACCTATTCAAGGTCAAGGACACTCTCCTAGTAAAGGTCATGACCTCATTTTAAATAGGGGTCGTCCTCTTACCCATATCTATACATATACCAAGTTTGGTAAAGTTCCGTGAAATATTTTTTGGGTTATCGCGCCAACAAGATTTATATGCGGCGGCGGCGGCGGCGGCGGCGGCGGCGGCGGCGGGACCGGTATGAAAACATAGTATCCCCCGACTTTGTCTGGGGATACAATTAACCACAGAAAAATAGTGTGAGTCACCCTACACCACTGGAGCATATAATTACCAAGTAAAAAGTTCAAACTCCACAGAACCACTCTGTTATGTACATTTAATTGTTCCTCTGGGTATACATTTAGCTGTTATTTTGACAGAGAAGTATGATCCCCAACAGGAGATCGCCCACACAACTTCTGTATAAAACAGTACACCAACCTTGTACATCACTATCATTACCGACCTATTTAAAGCTCACACAGAACCATCGAGTCACATAAGCATCGCATGATGTCATATATTATTTTCTGTATTCTGTAACCACTGATGTAACAGTATTACAGACATCATCTTTAGGGAAATATCACTAAAAAAATCAGAAAATCAGAAATACTCCTATTATTCAAGAAAATGTGCTGCAATATGCTGGCTTGGTTAAGCTCTGTTATTTCTCAAAAGTTTGAGATAAACAAATGTCAGGCTGGTGTTGGGAAATATTTATGCAGCCATCAGGAAAAATTCAAATATATCAGACCAACATTTATTAAAAAATTTTATCAGGAGATAAGGCTAGACCTCATTATTTTATCTATATAATAATAATATAAACCCCTACCATATCAGCCAAGTTTTGCCCGTGAACTAGATTGTCGGAGCATATATTGATATTGATATTAATTAAATTGTACATACCGGCATGATAGCCTTGAATAACCCACAGATCTACACTGTTTCATCAAATTACATAATGTACTTAAGCACACAGTCATTTTTAAAATAATGTTGCCTCTTCATGTGTTAAACATATTAAAAAATTTTATTAATAACTGACATTCAAATGACTAAACTTGTGTTGACACACTAAGATGCTGTTAATACTTACGACCTTCTAAAACACTAGAGGCAAGTGAACGCTTCCCGATTACGAGCTGAAGTATCCTGAGTGTTCAATTATCATCCACTCAACACCTGTACCTGCCGACTGATATCATCACCGTTTACTGTCTCCACTGAGTGAAGCGAGCATCTCTGTGTTGTCATCAGCAACCGCTACTCAACAGGTGTACAATTAATTATGACAAGGTGTTAACATATGATATTTACCTGAGCATATTATACACAATGCGACTTATAAATATCCTACTCTAGAAATATGCCAAGGTGAATTCCTCATACCTGTGAAATCAGAGCACTGTCCTCCAAATACTGTGTATGAGACTCAACGTACTAATAATTACTTTTTAAAAATAATATACATATATATATATATGCATGTTTTTATTAGACAGGTATTAGACACACTTCCAAGGATGAGACATGGTTCAGTGGATGCAGCATTCAATTTGGAGCTCCTATATTCTCCTATATATAAAGATGCACACCTCAATCTATAAAAACATGTATTTCAATTCATAAAACTAAAACAGAGAACCACACAATTTAGCAAAACATATCAATGGTATATTACATTAATAACTAACATTATTGATAGAGAATTATAGGAGGACTGTACCATGTTTATTATCCTTATGCTTAAAACATCCGATTGATTTTTCACTTAACGAAGACCAGGAAAAGGAGGAAATTTGTACTCAATTTTTAAAGTCTGAGTGAGATACCTATAAAAAGAAAGACAAATTATTTTTATATTTTGGAATTAAGATAGTTGAAAAAAATACACATAAATACATTACTTCATATCTAAGGTATTCTTATTCTTGTATATTGCACTTACATTATACAGAAACAACACATATTTCAAACCTCTGAAGATATTTCATAGGCAAAAAGTCAACACTCACTATTAATGTTCTAGAATCAATATTCTGATACTTTGCCAACATAAAATTTTCATAAAATACATTGTAAAATGCACTATCCATAACTTATATCACTGTTATAAAATACATTATAAAATGCACTTCCTTTACCTACATCCGTTGTGATTCTACCAGGTGATGTGAACCTAAGACCATAGTGAAGCATTCCTTAATGAAGGTGAGCTGTTGTGTTGTTACACTCTCACATCCGAATGTGACAACAGTACGACCGACAGCATTAATATCACGCGTACCATAGACCTCCACCAGGGAGACCTATTCAATATTTAAAGGCAAAACCCACTACAGTAAACTTTACTGTCAATGTTTTATGTACCAACCAACACTTGACACTCAGTAATTCTTCCAGGATGTTTGCTCAATAAAAAATACCTTGTGGTACTTTTTATTTTATAATTCACCGTGATGGTTTTATCTGTGAGAACTCAGTTCCAGCAGATGGGAGGACTACACTACAAGGTGGGCAGCGTGAGGAGCCTTTTACACCTCGATGACATGAAACATCAAAGGTTTATTCAGGAGTAGATTACACAGCCTATAATGTTATAAAATGAAATGCAGGAGCATAATGTGTTGGGTGTTTTAATGGTTGGCCTCTGTATTGTTAACAGCACAAGTAATTCCATCTGCTCTAAACTACAGAAAGCACCAACACAAACAACCTGATTACCCAATAAAAAGACAATAAGACAACCATAGACTGTACTGAGCAGTCGTTTTATGCTTTTTAAAATAAGCAGAAATGATATCTGTATATCTGAGTCCACGAAAGAAACCATTAGAAGGCTGTAAGGACAAAGTATATGTAAAATTAATATAACAACCGTGGTGCTAAAGTTTTTAATATTAATTTTGAAAATAAATTAAATGTGGAAGGGTAATGTTGGTGAAAGACCTTGGACCACATGGTTGTGATTCACATCCCATTTAGACTAAAGTTTACATTAAGACCCCTGGCAATAATCTTAACCAAAAGGGTGCACTCTCTCCACCCAGCAGAGAGAGGGTGCTGATCATGGGCTGTAGGCAAATGTAGAAGGAATAACTTTCTAGCATGTTTAAATGGCTGCCTGGGTATGTATCATAAGGGGGCTGAGAAATGTCTAAAAAATAAATACTGGTAAACAAAGAAGACAAAACAGGCCAAAAAATTAGAAAGAAAGATGAGATCAGCATGGTCAGTGAATTCAGATTATAAACTTTTTTTTAAATTAAGACATGCTCGAAGCACTTTTTTTTTAAATTAAGACATGCTCGAAGCACCCAGGATCATGAACATTAAGAACTTACAATGCTTGCTCAAGGTTCAATGTGTGGTACACATGGTTACATTTTTATTCTACCTCCTGTTATGTAGACAGAGCATTATTTCCTAGTGATGGGATGTGAACAAAATGATTTTGCTTCCAAAGCAATCAGTCACAAAACAGCAGAAACTGCATCTGATACAAACACAGTAGTCACAAAGGTTTTTCAATTTCATTTTCAGTCTGAACGGTTTGACAATTTTTTCAATTTGGATTTTTAAGCTTTTCCCTCTTCCTCCTTTACCATCCTTTCATCTGTCTGGTTGTCTGACATACCTTTTTATTTTTTGTCAAAATTTTTATGAGCACAATAACAAAGTAGAGAATAATATTTACAAAAATCCGCTGCTGAGTACAAAACATACCAGACTAGACAAAATATCAACGTCCTGAGGTCATCATACTGCACAGACAAGAACACCACAACTGTAAACAGTTTATATTTGATTATGAATGCCTGCCTTAAGTTCCCCACACACTCTTCATCACAAACCATCTGAGTGAAATGAATCACATTTTCAAGAATTTTTTTTTAAATCAGCTAAATTCAAGTACGCTTAAGGTTTTTAAGATATATATGCACTATTTGAAGGACTTTTTAAGCTAATGTGGGATCCCTGGCTTTCCATGAATGAGTGTATCATGATTGTTCTGTTAAAAATGAAGAATAATTGTGATATCCCATCCCGGCATAAAGCCATGCAATATGATACTGATCAAATAATTGTATCCGCCAAAACAGAGTTTTGCGGTCACTGTTTTCAGCTGCACGCCACTGCCGCCGCCGCGGCGTAGGTGTCCGGAGAACTCCTCCGTAACCGCTGGGCGGAATTTTACGAAACCCGGGATTATGTTCGGGTCACATGTGAACTGCTGCGCCCCGATTTTGTTTGACCTCTGACCTTTCCTCTGAGCTCTGCGTCCGTTTGTGCATCTGTTTCCACACATAAACCCACATATCTCGGAAACCATTTGACGGATCAGGAAAATTTTTTTGCACAAATGTAGCCCTTGGAGAGCTTTATAACATACACAAAAAATGGTGGCGCCACCTTCAACGATGTTTGCACAGTGTCTATCTGTTCGTCTGCCTTGAGTTAAAATCACTCACATCTCTGCAGTGATTTGACTAATTCACCTGAAATTTGGCATGCGTATACATCCTGGATAGCTTTTCTGATTTTATGACAGGTGGCGCCACCTACATTCACGTTTACGCTGCAGACATCCAAGCTCATATCTCAGGAACCGTTTGACCGATTGGGCCAAAATTTTGCATGTGTATAGATCTCACATAGCTCTTTATCATACACAAAACTGGTGGCGCCACCTGCAGCCATTTTTGCACAGCTCCCGTCTGTTTGTCTGCCATGGGATAAAATCACTCATATCTCGGCAGTGGTTTGACATATCTGCCTAAAATTTTGCAGGTTTATACATCCCCGACAGCTCTCTTGATTTTATGACAGTTGGCGCCACCTGCATTCTAGTTTATGCAGCAGACATCCAAGCTCATATCTTGGGAACCGTTTGACCGATTGGGCCAAAGTTTTGCATGTGTATAGTTCTCACATAGCTCTTTATCATACGCAAAACTGGTGGCGCCATCTTCAACCATTTTTGCACAGCGTCCAACTATTTGTCTGCCACAGGCTAAAATCACTGATAAACATATAGTGGTTTGACTTATCTGCCTCAAATTTTGCATATGTATACAACTTGGACGGCTTTCTGGATTTTGTGGTAGGTGGCACAACCTACATACACCATTTGGCTGCAGACATCCATGCTAATATGCAACACTTCACTCTATTTCCCCTTGCCACTCAATCCATGCCTCACTTCACCCGTTCCACTCTGATTTAGGCGGATACACGTAGTCACTTGTCGACTACCCGTATTCTATTTACCAAATGCACTTAATGCGCAAAACAGCAAGTGTGATGTGCTGAGACAAACTCATTGAAATCGATTAATTTATTACATTTCTTATCGACTTATTCTGCATAACTGCACCATCAAACTGAACTCAGCAGTGTAATTCTCAGAAGTGACTACCACAACAAGACAGCTTTCTTTCAAGACTTAACTGTGCTCGAGTCCATGTGGGCACTTATTTAAGCACAGCCTCAGGGGCCTTTATTAGGTGGATTACAGTATATATTGATCATCTGGATATGAAGCATTTGATGAGTTGACTTTACATGCATTCAAAACAAAACAAATTAATCACAGATGATTATCTATACACAAAATTATTTAAGTAAACTTTTTTTATTTAAAAACTCATGGAGGCTCAGAAACAAATAGAAATTTATAAATGATTATGCTGTAATTACAATATTTACTCTTACAGTGTTTCATGGACAGTTATGAATTGGAAAGGCGTGACAATGTCACAGGGTCAGTCATATATCAAGTTCCTGTACAGTTTAAATCTGAGGGAATCAAGTACAAGATAGCACCAGAACCAACTAGACATTTCTTGGCACCGCAGGTGCCAGAGTATCCCCAGACATAGTAGGCCCCCCTCCTACAAGAACAGACCCCCATTTTTAGCAGCATATACTGACACTTGGCATTTTTATTGTTTATTCCATCTAACGATCCACAATCTTGTTGAAGATGTTGGTCCTGTGACCTTGATCTTTTTAAAGATGTGTCCTGTGACCTTGACCTTTGATCTCATAACCCCAAAATCAATTTGGGTCTTGCTTTTCCAATCGGACATGTGCAAGTCAAGTTTGAAATCTATACATCAATAAAGCAGGAATTATCATCCAGAAACTTATTTTTGGACAGATGGCTCCTGTGACCTTCACCTTTGACCTTGTGACCTCAAAATTGATAGTGTTCTTCCTCTCTTGGCAGGAGAACTATAAGTGCAAGATGAAAGATATGAGATGAATTGTTTGGCTGAAAATGCATCCATATCTTTTTAAAGATGTGTCCTGTGACCTTGACCTTTGACCTCATGACCACAAAATCAATTTTGGTCTTACTTTTCCAATGGGACATATACAAGTCAAGTTTGAAATCCATACATCAATAAAAGCAGGAATTATCATCCAGAAACTAATTTTTGGACATATGGCTCCTGTGACCTTCATCTTTGACCTTGTGACCTCAAAATTGATAGGGGTCTTCCACTCTTGGCAGGTGAACTATATGTGCAAGAGGAAAGATTTGAGATGAATTGTTTGGCTGAAAATGCATCCACAATCTTTTTAAAGAGGTTTCCTGTGACCTTGACCTTTGACCTCATGACCCCAAAATCAATTTGGGTCTTGCTATTTCAATGGGACATATATAAGTCAATTTTGAAATCATTACATCAATAAAAGCAGGAATTATCATCCAGAAACTAATTTTTGGACAGATAGCTCCTGTGGCCTTGACCTTTGACCTTGTGACCCCAAAATTTATATGGATCATCCATTATTGGCAAGTGAGCTATATATTCAAGATGGAAGACCTGGGATGAAAGTTTGGCTTAAAATGCATCCACAATCTTTTTATAGAGGTTTCCTGTGACCTTGACCTTTGACCTCATGACCCCAATTTCAATTCCGGTCTTGCTTTTCCAATGGGTCAAATACAAGTCAAGTTTGAAATCCAAACATCAATAAAAGAAGGAATTATCATCCAGAAACTAATTTTTGGACAGATGGCTCCTGTGACCTTCACCTTTGACCTTGTGACCTCAAAATTGATAGGGTTCTTCCTCTCTTGGCAATGAACTATATGTGCAAGATGAAAGATCTGAGATGAAATGTTTGGCTGAAAATGCATCCACATCTTTTTAAAAAAGATGTGTCCTGTGACCTTGACCTTTGACCTCATGACCCCAAAATCAATTTGGGTCTTGCTTTTCCAATGGGACATATACAAGTCAAGTTTGAAATCCATACATCAATAAAAGCAGGAATTATCATCCAGAAACTAATTTTTGGACATATGGCTCCTGTGACCTTCACCTTTGACCTTGTGACCTCAAAATTGATAGGGGTCTTCCACTCTTGGCAGGTGAACTATATGTGCAAGATGAAAGATCTGAGATGAATTGTTTGGCAGAAAATGCATCCACAATCTTTTTAAAGAGGTTTCCTGTGACCTTGACCTTTGACCTCATGACCCCAAAATCAATTTGGGTCTTGCTATTTCAATGGGTCAATAACAAAGCCAAGTTTGAAATCCATACATCAGTAAAAGATGGAATTATCATCCAGAAACTAATTTTTGGACAGATGGCTCCTGTGACCTTCACATTTGACCTTGTGACCTCAAAATTGATAGAGTTCTTCCTCTCTTGGCAGGTGAACTATATGTGCAAGATGAAAGATCTGAGATGAAACGTTTGGCTGAAAATGCATCCACATCCTTTTAAAGATGTGACCTTGACCTTTGACCTCATGACCCCAAAATCAATTTGGGTCTTGCTTTTCCAATGGGACATATATAAGTCAAGTTTGAAACCCATACATCAATAAAAGCAGGAATTATCATCCAGAAACTAATTTTTGGACAAATGGCTCCTGTGACCTTCATCTTTGACCTTGTGACCTCAAAATTGATAGGGGTCTTCCACTCTTGGCAGGTGAACTATATGTGCAAGAGGAAAGATCTGAGATGAATTGTTTGGCTGAAAATACATCCACAATCTTTTTAATGAGGTTTCCTGTGATCTTGACCTTTGACCTCATGACCCCAAAATCAATTTGGGTCTTGCTATTTCAATGGGACATATATAAGTCAATTTTGAAATCATTACATCAATAAAAGCAGGAATTATCATCCAGAAACTAATTTTTGGACAGATAGCTCCTGTGGCCTTGACCTTTGACCTTGTGACCCCAAAATTTATATGGATCATCCATTATTGGCAAGTGAGCTATATATTCAAGATGGAAGACCTGGGATGAAAGTTTGGCTTAAAATGCATCCACAATCTTTTTATAGAGGTTTCCTGTGACCTTGACCTTTGACCTCATGACCCCAATTTCAATTCCGGTCTTGCTTTTCCAATAGGTCAAATACAAGTCAAGTTTGAAATCCAAACATCAATAAAAGAAGGAATTATCATCCAGAAACTAATTTTTGGACAGATGGCTCCTGTGACCTTCACCTTTGACCTTGTGACCTCAAAATTGATAGGGTTCTTCCTCTCTTGGCAATGAACTATATGTGCAAGATGAAAGATCTGAGATGAAATGTTTGGCTGAAAATGCATCCGCATCTTTTTAAAAAAGATGTGTCCTGTGACCTTGACCTTTGACCTCATGACCCCAAAATCAATTTGGGTCTTGCTTTTCCAATGGGACATATATAAGTCAAGTTTGAAATCCATACATCAATAAAAGCAGGAATTATCATCCAGAAACTAATTTTTGGACATATGGCTCCTGTGACCTTCACCTTTGTCCTTGTGACCTCAAAATTGATAGGGGTCTTCCACTCTTGGCAGGTGAACTATATGTGCAAGATGAAAGATCTGAGATGATTTGTTTGGCAGAAAATGCATCCACAATCTTTTTAAAGAGGTTTCCTGTGACCTTGACCTTTGACCTCATGACCCCAAAATCAATTTGGGTCTTGCTATTTCAATGGGACATATATAAGTCAATTTTGAAATCATTACATCAATAAAAGCAGGAATTATCATCCAGAAACTAATTTTTGGACAGATAGCTCCTGTGGCCTTGACCTTTGACCTTGTGACCCCAAAATTTATATGGATCATCCATTATTGGCAAGTGAGCTATATATTCAAGATGGAAGACCTGGGATGAAAGTTTGGCTTAAAATGCATCCACAGTATCTTTTAAAATGCCAGTCCAGTGACCTTGACCTTTGACCTCATGACCCTAGAACCTATAGGGTTCTTACTTTAGTGGTGGGCCATACATAAGTCATGTTTGAAATCCATATGGCTATCAACACTGGAGATATGATAAGAGGTGTGTGATTTTCACCATATATGGCAATATTCAAGGTCAAGGCCACTATCATAGGAAAGGTCATGACCCCAATTTAAATAAGCATCATCCCATAACCCATACCTATGTATATGCATAATTTAAAAGAAATCTGTCCATTAGTTTTTGACTTATAATGCTCACAGTGCTGTAAGGTGGCAATTTTTAGGGTATTAAACGGCACGAAAACAAGTAAAGAATAATAGGTGGCGCCACCAGTTTCTGGAACATGACAACCCTATCCATGATCTTCCATCAACTTGATTTTGGGATAAATCCATGCAAGATTTCTTGAGATATTAAAGAATTTGTGGGATTTTCCCCAAAATTGGACCTATTCAAGGTCAAGGACACTCTCCTAGTAAAGGTCATGACCTCATTTTAAATAGGCGTCGTCCTCTTACCCATATCTATACATATACCAAGTTTGGTAAAGTTCCGTGAAATATTTTTTGGGTTATCGCGCCAACAAGATTCATATGCGGCGGCGGCGGCGGCGGCGGCGGCGGCGGCGGCGGCGGCGGCGGCGGCGGGACCGGTATGAAAACATAGTATCCCCCGACTTTGTCTGGGGATACAATAAACGGTTAAAACTGATGTGTATTTGCAAGTAAAGAAGTGGATCACACCTAACTTAGAGTGAAAAAGAAGTACATCACCCAGTAAAATACATCAGCGAGTAAAGTCCAACCGAGTAAATCACAGAACTACTCAAACATGAAAAAGACAAATGACCAAACCATGACACTATGAAAATTTATTGCACCATAGGGTCAAGTCATGAGGAAAAAGACAGCTCCTTCAGATTTTAATGGTCAAATGGTCATTTCTGCCAATTTAAACTGTTTTTATTGAAGCAATACCCATCTTTTCATCTGGAACATAAATTTTTAGGTTGTCTTAATGAAAAAGTAGCCAATTTTCAAGCTCTTGATTCTAAACCCCGGCCAGAGCCCCAACTCCACTTTTTTGTTAGTTCGCTGCTCATTCCTATATACAGCGCAGCCATACTGGATCTAACCACAAGTGAAGGTTAACAAGATAGCAAAGAATGGAAGGGCTGCTTTATACAAATACACCCATTACCACTACATCATCAGAGCCTTGTTTATGGAGTTTTTCACCAATAGGGTTTATCATGTAAGGGAAGCAGTGTTCAGTCTCCTCTGGTGGTTAGAGTGATCATCCCATCACTGTACACTGTTCCCAGGGTGAAAGGTGCGGGGAAGACACCGACTGGCTGGCTCCACATGGCTATTAATTGGTCTACAGGGCTCGCCAAGCATAAACTTGTGTATCCCAGAAACAAGTGATTATCTGTCTTATTATTTTCTTAAAATTCTATAACAATTTTTCTTTCATGTCTTAAACTCTCTGATTTATCATTAAGACAACAAGAAAATCTCTCTTTTAAGAGTCAGTGCCCTGGGTGGCTTTGCTGGGATTGAAAATGGGAACTATCAGCTGGTGAGGCCACACTGTAACCAGTAAGCTACCCTTCCTTCAATAATTTGTTCATTATTATTATGAATAATAAGATCCAATTTACACAGGCCCCTCTACTGCCCTACCTGGCCACACCATTCTTATTAATGAATACACAATATTGATCTGGAGTGGACTAATCAATAAACGTAGTGCTGCAGGACTTATCTCCACCCAGATGAGATTGATTTCTCAATTAATTGTTACATCCTGATTTGTCATAATTAATTCACCTGGTTACTCTGCCATGACTGATCAATCTCTTCTCAATAAAAGCACAGGTACAAATTATTCATAACGTACAGACCATGTCTGTAGTTGATTAAACTGCTGTTTTAAAAATACCAGTGTTGTAGCCGTAATTGATTTTATGTGATAATGAGGGCATTAAGCGCTTAGCTGTTACAGTCACTGAGGAAATTTGCTCTGACACAGATCAGCACAGTAATCATCATAGTAACTGGACTATTATATTCACAAAGATCCCAGCAGTTATATTGTTAGTCACTATTGTCAGTCAGCATAATAATGCTGCTTTGCATACCTTTTTCACATATGATTGAAGGAGTTCAGATTCTCTGATGTACTTTAATTCAGAGATTGCAGACTTAAATATGTTGTCACTTCAAATAAAGCTTTAGGGATACACTTATCACTGTACTCTATGGATCCATCTTCATAACATTCTCTGGGTCAATTAATAAACACATTATGAATCCATTATTATAAACTTTGTATAAATGGTTTATTTATTATGGATCTCTCATTATTTTAAAATGTGGATCCTTTGGACCATAACTATCATTCACTATGGATCTAGATATGATTATTTCTCACTATAGATCCATCATTTTATATTATGGATCCATTATTATCCATAATGGATTGATTATTATTACACAACATGGACCCACAATTTTTACAACTATGGATCCAATCATGCATAATATGTATCATAAATTCATTATCAATGTACACATCATGGGAATTTTGAGGGTTCTGCTTAAAACTGACGATGCCTGAAAGCAGGTGAATCCATATCAGTCACATGACCAGTCACATGACCCTGGGAACACAGGCCACCAGGTGTCAGTGTTTGTAAACAAAACATTTCCCAGAATACTCTGGTCACGACCAGTCCATTCTGGTCAGTCATAACAATCAGGTCTGAATGAACATGAGCAGTAACTCCCTAAGAAACACTTGTTACCCTCACAGATCCACAAACAGCACCGCTAAAGAGAACCTTAACACAGATGAAAGGCCAAAGTAAAGCACTTAAATATTGACTGTGGTCAGAGAAGCTTACGGGTGTAATGAGTATGGTGGTTTTGATACACAACAACAGCTATTTCAGGTGCCATGAATTACAAAGCAACAACAGTTATTCAGCCACAGGATATTTCTGTAGTCTTTATGGGGGATTTGCTTTCATGTTGTGAGGTGTATACACCTGTATCAATGTCTCTATATGCTGGACAGACAAACTGATGGTAGAGATATGAGTGACCTCTCCTGACCGCTCAACTAAATCAGCAATATTAAGAAACGCTTACATATACCAGTATCAATCAAGATGAGATAAATCAAATATAACATTGATATATAAATAATCAAGATAATAAATTCTGACACAATCTTGTCTGATTGGCAGAATCCCTCAATAATTTACATTTGCCTTGTTACCTTATCTTTTCCTTCCAATAATATCCATGGCAAATACATACTGTCAAATACTGTTTGTATAAAGTTATCATCCTACAACACTCTATATACTGTATATTACTGAATTATAGTTGATCAGGCTTGTATTACTACCACTGTAATTCAGTTGAGTTTCAACTATAATTCTACTATTCTTGTGTTTAGTCAAATTAGTGTACTCTTTAGTGTACTCAATATCAAAGGTGAGTTAAATATCAAGGAATCATATATCATATTCTCAATAACAGTTCTCCGAGGCTGAAATCTCTTTTCACTAATTAAGAATATAATAAGATTTCTTTGTTTTGAAAATATACACCTATATACTGAAGCCATCTTTGATCAAATGATGGGCACATGAGCAGCACCTAGGTAGGGTAACACCAAGAATATACAAGCTGTATCCATCTGATTAATGTTATCTGCTGCCTACAAATTTAATTCATTACAAGAGTTCTACATGACTAGCAAATCATGTAGGTGCAATCATATCCTAAGTTAACAAATTACTTGATATTAACTTACCAAATAAATGACCAGGAATATTGATGTACTGGTAATAAATCCACCTGACCTGAGCTGAAAACCTGTATCCATAGAAACCCTGAAGGTAAACGCGAGTGAAACTATCTACACATGGTCCAGTCTGAATCCACTGGTAGCATACTGAGAACAGATGTTAGTGGTGTATGTATGGTATCTGTTTCACTGCTCCGGACTTGAAGGTATATGCGTGTGTATTGCATAAAAAGTCACCGTGTGTGTACTGCATGCAGACTTTGTACATCATCTAGTACAGTCCTGTACACAATATTTACATACAAAACAGCTATCACAACAGATACTTTATCTTTTATCAGCTGGTGCTATTTTAACATATTTTACCATATACCTGTTTTTTCCAAGTTTTGCTTGTATCATGCGTCTAATATAAACATGTTGGAGCATATTTGAGGCAAGTCCTTGCACAGGTCATAAATATTTTTACATACTCATGACGTTCCCTGTGTACTGCTACAGTATTATCAAGTATGTTATGAACTTTGTCTGAGGGCTCACCAATACCATGACAAGGTTAAGAGTACTTGGCCCTGATGGTGTATTTTGTGGGTCTGTCATACACTTATAATGACTAAGGGCTCTGTGGTGGCCCCGCTACACTTGCTCTTCAATACAGGTGGCGCCTTTTCAAGTGGGGGTCCGCTCACTCACAAGGATGATCCAACCATTATCAACAATGTATGATTCTATTTACATGTGTATGCAGCCACATACTCTCATCCTTGCCTGATAAAGAGATAAGCTACACATTTGATTTATACACAACCCCATACCTCCAAGAGTAAATTTGTATGACTCTTACAGTTATATATCACTGTATTAGTACATTATTGAAGAAATAACTCAACAATGTGCAACATAAGTTTTTCTGGTTTAATTCTGCAATGATGATTACTAAATCATTTATTAGACCTTGAGAAATTCAGAAATGAGAACAGTTTCATCACAATATTATCAATTTATAATTGTGTATTTGATCAGCCCATTATATTTTCATATTTAACATTTGCAAGAAAAAAATGAAATTTAAACAGAACACTTCAAATAAGTGAATGATAACTTATCATTAATGAGTTTACAGATAGATTATATATATTTGTAGACTGGTGCTTTTAGGTGTACATAACACAGATCAACATGTACCAATCAAATCCATACACATTTTAAAAGGAAAAGCAAAACCAGATTATACACACTTGTTTATGTGCTTAACCTGTAACCCTGCCATTTTTGTAAGAGTCTCACCAAAAGAATATCTGAGATAATTGACTGATTATAACCACTATATTCAATTGGAGTAAATGAACTTTACAGCATCTAATATTAAAATTGTATCCCAAATATCCATGATGAAAAACATAGCTAAGCTATAAGAATTACCTGGAAAGCTGTAAGGTTTACCTGGAAAGCTATAAGGTATACCTGAATATTTTAAGCTATTGGGTTTACCTGGAAAGCTATAAGATTTACCTGAAAGATACAAGGTTACCTGGATCCAGGGAGCATCTTAATTCCCTGTCTCACCATCGGTATCCCCTGTATTCACAAAGATACAGTAACATTTACCTGGAGTATCTCTATTCTCTGCTTCACCCCACACAACATCCCCGTCTCTATATCATTAATCACTCAGTGACAGGATGTCTACCTTTCAGGGCTTCCACAACCAAGGGTATTACACAAGCAGAAGAGTGAATATTCACCAGTGCATGTAAGGTTCTGTCTAGTTATGTACTCTGTGCGTGTTCGGTTCAAAGTACCGAAAATGAATGACAAATGAACAAACCTCTCTGCACCACATGACTTCTCATAATTAGAAAAAAAAACCTGCTCTTTAAAAATCCATCATTTACATAACATTGAAGCATGTCTCAGTTTTTTTTTTGTAATTTAAAAAACTTGAATGACTGCAACAAGTGATAAATTTAATGAAGTGTGTATGGTAATTCTATAATGTCAATTATCTCAAAACCTCCCGAGACAAAGACTTGCATGATCAAAGAGCAGCGACTGGAACAATCTCTCTCTAAATCAATTTTCAAAAATCAAGAATTTCACATTTTGACAAATTAAATTTGGATAATCAATTGTAACTGTTAGAAAATCAGATACCCATCTATACTCAAGGGTCCCTGTCATTTCTTTAATAAGATCAGTCATGTCAAGACCGGATCATTTTCCAATCTGTAGATTTGACATCCTTTGATTGAGAATTGTCCGACCTGGATATGCCCCATACAGGACTGGGGCATCCTGGGTAATGGCCCCCTGGCTGAAGACCCCTGATAAACCTTCAAAGGCATGCAGACCTATTTATCTTGATTTATGAGAAAATAAACTTTAGAAGAGGCAGCAATTCTGCGGATGCCTGGCTGGTCTCAAGGACTCTGTAAACCACTCAGATTTACAGGTCTATCATAATAACCCTGTGCTTCACAGAAATCCACAGTAACACACAGGGGGGCAGGTCTGTAAGTCTGCACCAGGTAAACATGTGGCCTGGTGTACTAATCAGGACCACCTAAATGCCAAGGTGTGTGTGTGTGTGTGCATACATGTACCAGGGACATAGACAGCCAGAGTCAAAAAGTCTGGAAACATGTCACAAGTATTCCTAATAGCCACCATTTGCAAATGTATGAAACTGGCATTGTACATGCAACAACTGATGATTACTATTTATTCTGTACATTCTATCTCCCCCCTCCCCTCATAATATAAACCTATTTGTTTTTTTTTTAAGTTATGCTGAGCAATTGATACTTCCCGCTGAAATTGCATTATTAGTATTCCATGGGAAATATTAAAGCATACTCATTGGATAATAAGATATAAAATTATATACATATGCAATAATTACTTCTGCCCAATCACTTCTACAACCCATATTTCCTCCCATTAATTCTGTTACACGCCCCTGTGTATAGGTACCTGGCAATCATGATTTTCTTTGCTAAACTATTACATTCAAACACCAAGTCTTACTATGCATGTATTTAATTGCAGTGTATTATAAATTTGGTGTGCAAAATGTTGAAAAGATATATTTTTTAAAATTAAATTTACCAGTACAGTCCTGTTACAATTCTGTAGATGTTTTATTTGTAACAGTGACCAAGCCATCCTAATACAAAACAATACAGTGAATACACCATTAAAAAAAGAAAATAATATTATCCTGGGAATGTTTTTTTTTAACTTTTCTCCTTGTTCTCATCTGATGGCAAGTGCATCATCAACAGTTCACACTGGGCCATTTGTCAAAACTGACTGATTATACCTAAACATTTGTGATGCATCCCTTTCCGGCTGTTTATGTTCAGTGATGAGCAATTCCACCATTACAATATGGCAGACATCCAACAAAATTACACTTTTGTCATTAAGCAGAAAAGATAAAATAGGCTTATACGCTTATATATAAAATTTGTTTATCCATCTAGCATTTTCACATACCATTCATCTCTTTCACAGTTCATTAAGAGGATTATCACAAAGTGTTATCACACATCCCATTCCAAACAAATAATATATTGTTATTTGTTAACTAACACAAAGCAGTTACTTTTTATAACAGGGCTCAAAATAAATGCTTAACTGCTTGCCTTGAGTAAGTATAAGTTCCTGGAAAATAATGTAGGGGCAAAAAAAAGACACCTAATTAACAGACTGGGCAAGTGTACTCAACTTTTTTAATCTTATAATTTAATGAAATTCAAATACTAAAGAGTACTTGATAAAAAAACAAACATTTGTATTCATGGCTTTAATTTACTCAGTTTTGTAGGGCCATTCACATATTATCAAGGCAAATAAAAATTAGATTTTACTTGCCCAACAGGGCAGTTAATTTCAGGAGTTAGTGCTGAGCCTTGTGGCACAGTGCTGTTCATATCCCAGTGATGTTCATACAATGACAGCAGGCCTGGTAAATTACAGGCTGACCCAGCAATGGTTGTCTGGCCACAATAAAACTTGCTCCATGTGTTTAATAAAGACTGTCTGCTGCCTGAATGAGCTGATATTTTCAGGTTTCTTACAAATGAGATTCTTAATTCATTACTGCTGAAAAAGTGGCAGTAAAAAAGGAACCAATTAAGAATACCATGTGTGTCGTTCATTCTGCTGGTAATTTTATGATTCATTTCCCTGCACGGCTCAGGTAAGAAACCTCTTTACAGTCCTCAGTGTATTAACAACCAAGCAACCACTCTCTGACTGATTACAGTACCGGTAACTAAGAAAGCCATTTATAAAGAAAATCCTTAGGGCTCATGATATGTATTATTACATATCATTATGTGTCTTTCCTTTAACACAACAACCATAATTATGTCTTTTTCCGTGTTTTGATTGCATTAACAATTTTTCAGGAAAACAACAGCAATATATTTCTGCCACAAAAGAGGCACAGTACAATACCAGTGCAAGGATATTTCTTTGCTTTTGCAGGGGCCTTATTAATGCCAATACCATTATGAAAATTTATCTTTTTTTTACATGAAATTCCCCCTCACATATAGGACTGTACAAAAATAATTCTCTCCAAGACTAATGGAAAAAGGCTCAAAGTCCTAACAGATGCTATAGTTCTTGCAGTAATTATTTTTAAAAGTTTAATCCTTAGCACACATTTTTAAATTTTGAAATCTGATTAGATAGACAGAGCATGTATTGTAACAGTGGGGTATGTGAACAATGAGCCAGTATGAAGCATTCATCTGGTGTCTTCTCACATTTCTCCTCAGGTGGCATCAGTAACTGCCTGCCACCATATCTTGCGCTGTGCCACCTGCCATCCACACAGGTGGGGGGACCTCAATAAGCATTACACCCTCTGAACTTGTAAAATATTTTATATTTTAACTTTACTTGGACACACCTGTATGTGACTGATCAGACACTAATTCTGGTTTATATTTATTCAGCCACTCATGAATTTTCTTCTGATGTCATTCCAGGGAAATTTTCAGACCTCTGTAATACTTGTAGTGTGTGTAGGTAAATATGGGAAAGGTGTGGCTTCCGTGATAACTAGGTTTACCAGAGTACTTGACACGCTCCCCCTCCCTCCAATAAATTATGCACATACAGGAAACAGACATTAAGCAGGGATGATATCACTAGCACTTGCTATCTAAAAAACAATTATTTACTTTAAAACACAGTTTTTATTAAACAAATACATTTAACTGCATGTATATTTATTTTATAAAACAAGGTAGTTATTTTACATTGTATGACAACCTTATACAGAAAATTATAAAAGCCCTATGTCACATTTTATAGCTGTTTAAAATATTTAACTTTGGAAGACATGTACTTCATTTGACATATTTTTCTTAATTTTAACATTGCATCAAAACTGCAAATACTTTCATATAATTAACATCATACTTGGAACATGAATTCTTTTTATACAAAAAAAATGTAATTTCAGTTCAATTTGAGTAAAGATCTATTCATCAATAAAAAAATGTCACTTTGTTCACAAACTGAGTATTAGCTATTGCATTAAATAATGAAAGGAATTTCAATGCCTTGCTTAAATTTATAAAAAAAAACTTTAAAACATAAAGTTCTACAGTAAACTATATCTCATATATATAATATCGCAGGAACAAGCCTTTTCACGCCAGCGTTTTATCACCAGAGCAAGTTAACAATAACATACTACACATTTGAGTCTGTCACCCCGTGACCTCTGACACCGCCTGTGACCCGCTGTCACATTTCACTTGTTCGTCTGTTCAGTAACAAACTTTGCCAAGTCGTGATTTATATCTAAACTTACGTTAGCGTTGCAGGC
This sequence comes from Sipunculus nudus, assembly GCA_026874595.1. NCBI lineage: Eukaryota > Metazoa > Annelida > Sipuncula > Golfingiida > Sipunculidae > Sipunculus > Sipunculus nudus. The sequence goes on from CM049317.1 coordinate 4,483,278, forward strand.
CATACCAGTTGTTGTAAAGTGCGGAAATCTGATTCAAACGTAAGATTAGGTGAGGTAAACACTTAGTACTGGGTTATTGTTGGCTGAGTGCCCGCTGCCGGCAGGTATACGGAGGTAGAACCCCGTACAGATCACAACAACAAGATCCACTCGATCAACCACCGGTAACCCTCTCACGCCAAAACCACGTTCACTCACTAAACACAGGTCACTTACACTATCAGCGGCATCGCTGTCGCTCTCAGCTGCAGTTTCTATCGAAAAAAAGCCTCATCAGCTGCTAGCTAGTCCAGCCTGGTAAGATCTGTGACTGTTCCTGGCTGTGCGTTTCTGTTATTTGTCAATGTAATTCCCCCAGCTTTCCTCGCTGTTTACCCTCCACGGCCATAGCAAGTGCCCGGATCACTGTCACGTCAACACCAGAGGGCGACACCTTGCATTAACGCTGCTTTGTTAGTGTCTACGTTTCACACTAGGTAGCACTCAGGTAAGCGAAGAAACTATCAATGCGCATTCCTCCCGGTGAAGTATTTTGTGCACCGAAGAAGCTAAACTTATAATCAAAAACTCGTTATCAAAATATTCGTTGTTTTTGTCTGATGAGTATTTTCATTTCTTAGATATATCGCCGACTTCCACTATATTCAGACAACTGAATGTAGCATATTGTAGGCATAAATAAACAAGATATCACTGCCTATACAATTAAACTTAAGAGTATGTTTCAAGAAGGTATAGAAAAGCTTAAATAAGTGGAATGAAAATAATTCTCGAAGATAAGATATGATATTTATAATCAACGAGCAATTTCGGTATCAAACAACCGAAATACGGCACAATTAGGAAAAATAATAGTGTAAATACACAAGTAAACGATTAACGACTAGAAAATAAATATTAATACAATACATATGCTTATTGAACAAACGCATTGAACTGGACATGAAAGAGTCCCTAGTGGGATTTGTTTTGCAGATACTTGACTGTATCCGTCTATTTGAAGTCTATGACTTATACATTTACTTTTATATTTCATACTTGGCATATAATAAATCAAGCATGAAATCTGAAAGGTAATTGAAAAATAAAATGAAATTTGAAAAATAAAAAATTCCTAAATTCTTGTAAAATTTCGCAACACAGGACATAAAAGGAACATATACCGAAGAACGATTGTCTAAGACCCCAGTCAACGCAGTGGCAGCTAACTATAACATATAAAACACGCATTTTACTTAAACTTAGTGTGTGCTGATGTTACTCTGCATATCCGAATGACTTGGAAGGCAATATCTTCAATACAACAAAACAAAACAAATTCGTGAATACACCGAAATATTGTAAAAATAACACAAGAAAGTAATTTTGTAATACTTAGAGTTATTCCATATTTCATTTTTGTATTGTGGAATACATATTTTTAAGAAATATAATGGACGTTAATAGTTTCAGATTTCAAGAACCTGATCTTGTTTAAATTGCTTGACAAAGCGGTTGATGGCACACATCTGATACTTGTTTGTGCTGACATCTGGTGGCAAATAGGTAAACTATATACAGCCGCCACAACGGTCTGGCAATCTGTCCTTTTCGAGTCAACTGCAGTGTACAGTTGATGTATGCAGCAAAAAAAAAAAAAAAAAAAGAAAAGAAATTGACGTCCCAGAAACCTTTTGAATTTAGGTTATAAAATCTTAGCTAAAGAAGTTATCATTCATTTTAAAAGTAATTCTTAAAATCCAAACCAGAATCCTTACAAACAGATGTATTGGAGAAATTTTAAAAGTGTATTAATAATGTGTGTTGTTAAAGGGTATATAAAAAATAGATCAGGAGATTAAAAAACTTTTTATGTTCTGTATACCTGCTTCAAATATAGGCATTGATCGCTACATTACTAGCTTAGTTCAGGATTTTAAATTTTGTGAAACACAGCCATAAGATAATATTATATAATTATATTCGCATTTCTGGAAATTATAACGTTTAGGCCAAAAAAATAAGGTATGGTTCTCAGGCACTTTTTTTCAGAAATCAATGCAGGCAGACGTTTTTTTTAACCTGTTTTTGTTTGTTTCGATAAAAATGTCATATGATTAGGTAAAGCATGATAATAACATATTGTTTTGCTAAACAAGTAAAAGCACTATACAAAACAAAGGTATTTTTTATCAAATAACTTCAAGAAAGAAATGTGCGAGCGGCTGGCGCTCAAAATTGGTAATTTTCTTTTGAAAATCAAAATAAAAAAAATTTGACGCGGGGGTTTAAAATTGAGGCAGGCGGTGTCTGAGAACCATACTTTTTATTTCTTTGGCCTTATATTTAATATTATTTTAAAGTATTAAGGAGTTCCGGCAGTGTTGTCTTTTTTTTCATCATTCGTCTATATGAACAATCAGTTTGGATGGAAAAACTAATAGTTATTCCTGTCTCTTAAAAATACAAATTCGTTGAAGTATCACTTAAAATATGTAAGGTTTCTAAAAAAATATGAACTTTGGGAATTTGGGAAAGACAGTAGTGATGTCTGTGCAGCAAAAAGAGTAATATACAAAGCTTGTAGAAAATTTTAGTTTCATATATTTCCCATTTTTCCTGCATTATTTACCCGGAGGGTTTTAAGGCCTTCCTTTTGAAAATGGGCTGAATGGGTACTAGTTTACTCATAAGGCGATATGAATTGACGGCACGCTACTTTTATAGTTTTGTTTCAACTATAATATACAAATTATATAAACCAGCTCTTTTAATAAAAAAAATATCTTTCTGTTTGCATGGGAATATATTAGGGCATTTTTATATACCATATAATTACACAGATCCATAGATTTCCGGGAATATTAATCCCATCAATCACCTTCTTCCCCCCCCCCCAGGGTTTTGACCACTTGTTCCACTTATTGTGTTGCACAGAGTTTTAAATAAGCTTTGAGAGACCGATATGAGATGCATTATCGCTTATACTGTGAAATATGTCCCTCATTTGCCATCCAATCGATCATATGACAAAACTTTTCTCATGTTTAGGGCTTAGGTGTTATATATATATACCTTTTTTTATTGTCTGTGTGAAACATTTAAATATATTACAATTAAGTATAAGGTTTTAAAAAATAAGGTAGGCCTATTCTGCTTCCAGAATATGTTAATTCTAAATCAGGTTTAGATATAAAATATTTCATATTAAATTCAGAAATTGAACTTAAGTGAATAATTCTATAATTATTATATATTTCATTTCCAATACATAAATATTATTATCTGAATTTTTAGGGGGGATGATTACATAGATAACCCTGAAAAAAAAGTGTGTGTGTGTGGGGGGGGGGTTAGTGTAGAGTTGTATCCATGTTTGTTAGCGGTCACCGTGTTCCCTCAGTACGACAATGAAACATGCAAAGCATATCGCAAACCTTATCGATGTGTCATATCGAATAACATCGTATTGATATATCGGTCTATGATTCCATCCATATAGTAAACAAATTTTGAACACCTTTTCAGTTGTCTTATATTTGTACTGTTATTTTCCATGGGCTGTGGTCTTCTTGTTTAGTGTTCTCAAAAGCATTTAATTTTATCAATATTGCATAAAAGAATTGTGGTTCTCTGCATGTATTTAAATGTAAAAATGTATAACTGACAATTGGAAATGATTAAAACTCAATATGAAAATGTCACTGGAGTAGACTCATTTTGGTCATAAATCTATCATTCAATAATTTCAGTGAAAAATAAATAAATGTACAGGCGATTCCGGTTAGTTGTTTCTGTACATGTTCTGAAGTTTTTATAGTAGGCCTATACAGAGAAGGAAATAATATCTTTGCTAGGGGCTCTCGGTGTAGTTAACAATTATTTTTTTAATATTCAGGGTGTGAATTAAATGTATAAAAATGGTTTTTACAGGCCCATTCTCTTCACCTATAGCATACACAGAAACTTATAAGAATGACTTTTCCCAATTAAGTGTGCACCAATATATGTGAGAAATACATCTAATTATATTATATTAGAAAGTATTTGATACTTTGCAGTGTCATCGTAAGTAAAAAAATGTTGTTTGTTAATAGGATGGGATAAAATTATTTTGAAGATGAAGAGTCAAGCATAAATTGCTTGTTATATACCCACTTTATAGGTATTGGGTAAATATCCCTGGTTTTCACACTAGAATTGCTCAACAGAAATACATGTACAGAAAAATATGGATAAACCCTATGTTTTCTTGGCTATCGTAAAATGACTTATATTAGTACGAAAAAGCAGCATTAATTTTGGAGTTACATGAGTATCACGTGTTATACAATGTAATACAAGTATATCAGCTGAAACTAAATCAATTTCAGTTGATATAGGTAGGGGCCTAACCAGAGATTAAGACATGTTACAACTTCGAAATGTTCTCATGTATTTATAAAGTATTCAATAAATAAACCGATTCTGCGATATAGACTCTCTGGCATACTCTCGGACTGAAAAAAAAATTGTTTTGAAATTGATGGTGATTTGAGCATAAGTATTAACAATAAGCCTTATTTTCTTGTAGTGGTAGTGATGACGATGATGACCAAGATTTAGTTCAGTCTCATCTCATCATGGCATTTAAAAAATGACAAATATATCCAGCAGTAAATACAAGAAAACTGTACATACGCCTAAATGTTGTGCATCTTATTTTAAACTAATTAGGTTAAATAGAGGTGAAATAAATGACTCAAATATTTACAGAGGGTCCGATATATCATTTATATTATCATAATGTATACAAGGTTTAATGGTTTGACTGAACGATTTAAAGTTTAATTTTAAAAAGATAAATTCAAGAAATTTTTGTTGGACGTGACTTTATGACCCAATAAGTATATAAAGGCTTTATTTCAAAAATACATTTCTGTATATGTTCCGATGGGCCCATAAAAGGCCTTTTCAGTTAGGCCTATAAGTTAAACTCAGTTATAAAATTGGTTGAGTAGAAGCTAAGATATTCCTGTTACGTTACCCCTACCCCTTATCACCCACTATAACTCTAATGGTCAAATGTCCAATAAGAAATGGTCAGCACCACAAAACTGATATCACAATGTGAGAGAACCTAGTGTGTCTTTCAGGTTTGTTATACCTCCGCCAGTTGGAGAGAGGTATTATGTTTGACTTTTGGTTATATTATTTGTCTGTTCCATTTTACGCAAACATATTTTGTTGAAACTTCGTGGAAGTTGATATAAGGATAATAGGCCTGCACAAGATAAAAAACCATCACATCTTGGAGGTAATATAAATTTCCTTAATAAATTTTGATTCAAATAAGTATTTCCCATTGTGTGTGTGGCTGTTTGTTTTATTAATTTTTTTTACAATATTTAGAGCTATACTTTGGTATGGGGGGGGGGGGGGTGTAGTGGTTGAGGTGATCTTTGATATTATAAAGCTGTTATACCGTGACTTAAACAGTTCATGTGTTGCTATTTTATGAGGAACCTGGCGTGCGCTTATTTTTGTTTATTTAACACGATTATTTGTTCCATTATAACTTGACCAGTGAACCTGGGGACCGAAGTAATTCAAAGTTAAACAGAGGCGGATCTAGGATTAAGGAAAAGGTGGGGGGTCCAACCCAGGAGGACAAATGAAAACCCTTAGGCCTTTAAGGTCCTCAGGTCTGATAAAGGGGGGGGGGGGGGGTCCAGGCGGCCAAATTTCGTCTGAAGCCCTTAAAAAAACCGACAGAACTATAGAAACCGGGCTTCAACCTACCGCCGGTAAAACGGGTGTCGCATAATAAATTGTTTCCTGGAAAAGGCCGATACATATCATTTTCCTTAGAATTCCCGTATTTAATTTTGCTCATAGCTGGAGTTTATTATATTAGAGGAGGAGGGGTCCGCGGAACCTGGGTTCCCCGTCTAAACGGGGGTGTGGGGGCGGAGCCCCCACCTAAAGCTTAATGATGAAAAGGGGGGGGGGGGGGGGGGGGGGGGGGTCCGGATCCGCTTCTGTTAAACGTGGTGACCCGGCGGCCGAGATGGATGTTTGTGCTGCCACCAGACGGACATTGTGGAATCAAACGTTGTGTACCTTGGATACGAAGTTTGACGGTTTAATGACCCAGTGTGAACAGTTTGCTTGTCATCAAATTCACCTAAACTCCATAAAGTATTCGTATGTACACAGTTCCGACAATGGACCGACGTTTAGAAGGGAAGCACGCCGAATCACGGGTGAGAAACACTTAATACAGCGGAGAATAAACATTCATTTATTATCGCTCATACTCCACAACTTGTTCAGAACCTCCGGACAGGAAATGGGGGCGTGGCAGACCCTTTCCCAGCCATCAGTTTTTAAATAGAAAAATGCTTCATGGCTCCCTCGCACTAAAGTAATAATAGCCACGACCGTAGAATAACTCGCTCACCTCACTGAGGCACAGCACTTCTGTGAACAGGAAACATTGTTATGTCATGCTGCCTGTATCTTAATTTTTCCACTTAATTTTATTTTCCTCTTATTTCTCCATTACATGAATCCTAAACATCATACCGTCCTTCAGTGTACACTCATAACCTTGTCTGGACAGTGCATGAGTGGTCCTCCTGTCGCTCCTTATAATATTTTATTTAAATTTTTTAACTGAAAAATTTATTTTATACACACATATATATATTCATCATGATGTTTAAATTATATGATGTCTTTTGAAATATAGTAATATTATGAAATATAAGATAAAGAATGCTTTCCATATCTGTGGACAGAAACCTTTCCAATGCAATTTTTCCAATTTTGCAGTGACCAGGGCCTTAAATTTTAAATGATCTCAGTTCTGTATGTGCGTGAATTTACAGTTTAGAGGGGGAGGCATGATGCAGCTGCAGGATTTATGTTTTAAGTTTTTAATTATAAACAGTTTTGGTGCAGAGCTTAATGAACAGCAATACAATGAAAACAATTAAGCAAAACCTTCTTATCACAGAATATTTTAAAGTACCAATTGGTTCATACCAGAAAATTGCATACCAGCATAGGCTCTGGAGCCTGGGGGCAAGGTCAGTATGACCTTTCTTTCAGAAATGATGTAAATTCCATCAGTTTGCCTGGAAAATCCATCTTATACATGCCTTACATGAAAACAGCTAGGACATCCTTTCTTAATTGTGTTTAGTAATATAGGCCAGAATTGTGTAATTTTTAAACGAAACAGAATTAAATTTAATATAATGCAATTTATACAAGGTCTGTTTTGGAATATAACAATTGTATTGCACAATGTGTAAATATGTATGTGTAAAATCAGGTGAGTTTGCTTGAAATTAATTGTCCATGGTTATATTTATATGAATTACAACTTAAACTTCATGCAAGTTTCATTCATGAAAATGTATATCCTATGCCTCTCAGTAGGCGTATATTTGTTCATTCTTCATACCATGCATGCCTTTGATTTTGAGTAAAAACAAAAACCCAGTGACGGATCTCAAGTTTTATTAAGATTTGATGAACACTATATATTAGGGTATAAATGTTGTCTATTTGGCACACATGATTCATTAAATTCAGTATTTAATATTTGGTAATTTTTTTGTGTGGTGCAGCATGTGATAAAAGGTAAGAATTTGGTCAAATACTGAATTGAAAATGAATATTGTAGGTTTAATTTTTTCAAAATTTTCCAAACCCACATCTATCCCCTCTCGGGCACTTACATAACCTCAAACTCGCTACACCTGTAGAGTGCACCCCAACCTATGATATATATATATATATATACAGTGAAGCCCGCTTATTGTCATATCGGTGGTGCATGCATAAATTATGATAATAACCAGGATATGACATTATCCGGGCTTCAACATCAATGTACTTTTGAGTCTTAGAAGAAGCGTTATGTCTCATATGATATTAAATAAATCGTCAATAAACAGGAAACAGGAACGTTTATGAATATTTTTCTGTTGCGCCTTATTTTCCGGATATCTTATTAATTACTCAAACTTCTTTGATCGTCTCTATGAAATGACTGTTTAGGGAGCGTGCATCGTCATCCCATTGTCAACTTTCTGAAGTTTCGCCGCGATTGAGGTTTTTGACCGGGTATCTCCTCCAGTGCTCAAATCCTCCAGCTTTTCGTTGACCCTTAAAGGGGATTTCCAGTTGTAAGCAACATTTAGATCATGTGCTTTATATCATCTAGGCGAAATGTCACTGAAGTTTAAACCGCGGCCTTTCAAAGGCCAGGAGTTAATTATGTATGATATGTGATCGTAAACATCGCCTTTGTTAATCTACAAAGAAAGCAATGGTCTGGATTACCGTGGTATCTTAAGATGTTAATTAGCTTAGTGAAGAGGAGTGACTAGCTGCACTTGCCTGCCCGCATACCGGTGGGAGATCGTTTGATACGCCTGACCGATTCGGGCTCTTGGCCTCTTTGATCGCCGTGTCGGCGTTTGATGTGATATTAACTGCGAACTGGTATCACTTTCAAGAGTTCCAAGCATGACAATAAACGGGATTATGACAATATTCCATGATATTAAACAGTCAGTTTTACCATTGTTTATATAGGAAATGGTTTTGGATTTCAGATTTATGTGATAATAAGCGGGATTTTCTGTTAACCGATATGACACAAAGTGGGCTTGACTGTATATATAAAATGCTCCAAAGACTAACGGCCAGTATATCTTAACATATCAATTAGCTGCATTGACGTTAGCAAATACTATGTCATTGGTTATGTGCAGAAGAAAAATATAAATGACACTTCTTTGAATGTCTTTAAAAAAACCCTTAAAGGTTACCAGCTTAAAGAAAATGTAATTTTCCATAAAAATGGTGTGGGAAACCAAAGTAAAGTGTAAATACATTTAGATATAATATTCATAATGATTTAGTTTTTTCAATAAAAAAAAATATAAAATTTTCTGTCCAAACATGACAGGTTTAAAGGTCCATCTTCACATACAAAAACTAGCAAACCATTTATTGATATTGCTGTGGGGTTGTTTGACTTATCAATTGGCTGATTTTGTTCCAGAGCAGCACAGCCTTGGCAGCAGTAGCACTTCAAGATCATCTGACAAGGTCACTGTCCTTGAACTTGGCCCCAAAACGTCTCTCAGTAAAAAAGCCGACCAGGCCCAGGGACGTGAAGGCTGTAGTGGACACAGGAAGAGGTCAGAGTTCATTTACATATAATGTTTTATTCTTTTTTTTGTGAAATTTTCTTTTGATTTGTTTTTATTTTGCATTTAGATAGTTAAAAATGCAATGTTCAGGTCTGGAGTTGATTGTACAAAACAAGAAAACATAATGATTGGCAATATCAGTGTTGTTATTTATTGTGACCTGGAAAAATCCCTGTAAGACCTGGATATAAACTGGAAAATTTTGATCTGCCAGGTGAGTACTTACCCTGTGATCATGTCCATACGATTGTAATATACACGTAATGAAGAACTTTACAATGCTTTGTTTTTGTTTGAATTTATCTTTTATACAACAGATTAAGATATGCATATAGTTTAATAATTGATAAGAAAAGGTTTGCCCTTGCCGCATTGACACAGGGATTTTATTGGAATCGATATATGAAAGCCCACCTGACAGTAGAGCCAGTGATTTTCCTCGATTGCGGACAGAATTAAAAAAACAACAGACTGAAAGGGAATTCCCAATCCTGAAAATGATTAAGTTTTAATGTATTTTTTGCAAAAATATATCTTGACAGTTCACTTGAAACTTGTATGCAGTGATATATTTGTCCAATGCTGCTGACAGCATATAAGTCTGATTGTAGATTAGAGTGCAGTTTTCATCATGACTGGTGTTACCACTCAGAATAGGCCAATGTAGTCCATCTAGACTGCCAGCTCTGTCATGTTTTCACAACTAGTTTGGGTCAGACAGTTAGGAGGGGAGGTTCTGTTGGGGGATTTCACCATCATTCATATACAGATATTATACAGATATAGCTTAAATATCTCAAAGGTTAATTAATTTCCAAAACACAGAGACCGAGAGATTAAGGAAAACACCACTTATAATGTCTAACAACATATTTTTCTGTATTCATTTTAGGGAAGGTAAAACCAAAACCAGCTGAACCACAGGAAACAGAGTATGTCCTTGATGCGAAACCTGTCAAACCTACACTAGGTCGGTCATCTCAATTAATATTACAATGCTGTCTTTATTGGTCATTTTAATGATATGTAATTACGTTGGCCATTAATTGAAGGGACAAAAAATGATTATTTTTACAGAATATAAAATTAATATTAAAATATTAGTGATTCATTATCTAAGAATCCAGAACCAAATGGAAGCTTCAAGAAAAGTTATTAAAATAAATTTGCATAAAAGTAATGCAATTAAATCTATGATGGCAAAATCATTGAAAATTGGATATCTGATGGAATTAATCATTATAGTCTTTGAGTTACTGAATTTGAAGCTCACTTACTGGTAAATTCTTTACTCATTTTAATTCTTTACTCATTTTGATGCTGTCTGAAGAAAGTTTTTCCAGATTATCATAAAGTTGAACATATACAGGGACAGTTCATATAATTTTCTGGGAAATGTCAGATAGAAATGCTCAGTGTGCTGTTATTTGAAGCCCAGAAGCTTGGTCTGGTGGATGCCCCACATACACAGCTCACAGAAGACGAGTGGCACAAGGCAAAGCACCAGTCAAACCAGCGAGATGATTCTTCCCAGCCGTGTGTCATCTGTAAGGAGGACTTTGGTGTCAGAGAACAGGTAATCAGGGAATAGTGTTTAAGTTAAACATGCAGGGCATATGTAACACTGCCAGTCTTACACCCAGCTGGGTCCCCAGAGATTACTTATTATATTGTAATATATAAACATATAGATACATATATATTATCTTATGAACAAGTACTTAGTAGTCATTAAAAGAGGTAATCCTGTTTTAACTTGAAGAGGCTGGGTTTGTAACCTGATGTCAATGACACAGCCACTCTTAGATTTCTAAATAAGTGTATATAAATATATGTGGCCCAGATGAGTCAATAACAACTTCATTATCACTCTCTAGTTCTGAAACATTCATTCCTGAAGTTTTTTCTCAGCTCATTCAGGAGCATGCACCTGGGGCAGCCTAGTTGCAGCTAATTCTCTCAGCACATGCACTTGTTAATGTGACTTTCTTCTGTTTATTTCTACACATTTAAGATTGATTTATCATTTTTGCTGCCCACCATAAACTCTGCTATTATGACAGTCATTGTGATGTACTTACAAGTCAGCTTCAAATTAACTATGGGAGCATATAACCAGTCACACTGATTTCAAGCCTGCTGTATAAACTAGATACAGAGCTGTGTGTTGTTAAGCTTGAAAAAAATGTAATATATATATATATCATATACATACTATATATGTTCAAAGTACCGGCTTCTGTAGCTCAGGGGTAGAGCACAGGGCTCAAAGCCGGGAGGTTGTGAGTTTTAACCTCCGCCAAGGTGGTAGGATTTTTCACAATCAGTCCCCACCCTGGGGGAGCGCTCTGCAGGAATAATGTGAAGGCTGTGCCCAACACCTGTGTTTCACTCACAAACGAGTGCGCCTTTCGGGGGTACCTCAGTGGTTTGACCAAGCAATGGGAATGATATTACACACCCAGGTCCCGCAGGTGCAGTAGTCACCAGTCTTGGATAACACCAGGATATAAAATGAGAGGAGACATGTGATACTGCCCTGTCAAGGTGTTTGAAACCGAAATGGAATTCTGCAGATGTACACCGTCAGCTTTAAAAAAATGGAGGTGATAACCTCCATAAAAATATTAAACAAGGCCTACAGGCCTAATGCGAACCTGTGCATTGGGAAATACACCAGGTATAATGCTTCAATGCTGGACCATTACTTTTCATGTATATGAACAATGCAAGAACTAAACATTTTGAATAAGAAAATATTACACCAACATCACTGCTGGAATTCTGGCATGGGTGCACACAACACAAAAACTATTGTAGCTGGCACCACGAGTCTTGTATACTTCGAAGCTATCAGAGATATACACATATGCCAATTTTCAGACTGATATATCAAACCCCTCCTGAGAAATAAGCAGGGACACACATTGTGCAAAAATTATTGTAGGTGGCATCACCAGTCTTGTATACGACAAAACTATTCGATATGTATAAATCTGCCAAATTTCAGGTTGATATATCAAATTCCTCTGTAGAAATAAGCAGGCACATACACTGTGCAAAAGTCAATGTACTTGGCACCACTTGTCTTGTAAATGAGAATACCATCAAAGACGCATAGATAGGTCAAAATATCAGTCCAATACATCAAACTTCACCAGAGTTTGATGCACTGGGCTGACAAGGCTTAGGTGAGTAAGGAAGTTGCCCCCGAGTGACCTGTGACAAATTACTGCCTAAGCTACTGCACTGAGTGAACTCTTGACCTGCATCTGGCTAGACTGAGTGAACTTTTGACCTGTTGCATAATCTGACACAGTTGGCAGTCTGCCAAAGCTATAAATAGATTCAGGCTGAACTTTGGTGCCAAATATGATGCAGTGAGCAGTCAGCCAAAGCTATAAATAGAATGCAGCTACTGCACTGAGTGAACTCTTGACCTATACCTGGCTGCACTTCTTCAAATCCTGGCACTGTGCCAAAACTATTTATAGAGCTGACATCATCTTGGCTAATGGCCAACATCATGCACTGGTAATCTGCCAATGGTAAACCAAGTGCTGCCATCTGAACACAAAAATGGTCCCTACTTGAAATAACTTTGAAATTTATTTTCCCAATACAAAATGCTTTTCAGCTGACTTTTTATAAAAAAAAGAAATCAGGAATATATGTAAAATTATTACAGATGCATACTGAATGCAAAATTAAAATACAGATATATCTCATTGATGGCAAACTCTTGAATTAAGTTGAGTAGGGATACCAATAATTTATAATCCATGTACAGTTGTCTTTATATAGCCACAGAGAGCTGAATATCCATGTTTGTAACATTGTCTGGTATGATGAATAACTTAAATCATAAATCTAATTTTTTTAAAAGCTTTTAAAAAAACTTTCTTGTCAATATTAACCAAAGATAACCTGAAATCTAAATGTCTAGTGGCATGATGTAATAGATGCTGAAAAACTGGTGCCAGGCTAGATGTAACAGCATCACACAGCTAACATATATGGTAAAATGACTCAATTCAATCTCCATAATTCAGCCAAAAATCATTCATGTGGAACCATTTATGACAATTATTATAAGAATTATTGTATGAATTATTCTTGTAAAATATTTAACAAACTGGCTTCAGTGGCATCAGTTGGAAAAACGTTTCGCAGGTTTATAACTCATATAGGACAATACAGCAAACTGGCTAAGTTCAGCTTCCTGTAACTCAGCCAAAAAGCACTAAACCAAAACCATTTGAACAAACTTGAATTATCAACATCTGAGGATAATTAATGTGTGAGATTTAAGAATTCGGCCCAGTGGTTTTTTAGAAGAAGATCTTTGTAGCCACTGAGCTAAAATGGGTTGGTATGGCATATGACTAAATTCAGCTTCCCATAACTTAGCCAAAAGTCACTGAAAAGAGACCATTTGAACAAACTTCAGAAAGCACTACCCTAGGATCATTTCTGTGCGATATTAAACATTTTGGCCATATGGTTTCAGAGAAGAAGTTTTTTGTAGCCCTCAGTGTGATACAGGCACTGATGACCCTGTAAAAAAAGGCCGATACAGGTGGCGCCACCAATACCTCACTTTCAGATATGACCTATGTGACCAACATTGGCATAAAATTAAGTAGCTACAGCCGTTTCTGAGATTTAAATTTAAATATGCTTTTTTGCACAATTAACAAAGTTCAACCTCCTATATCTCGGCAAAAAATCTCCAAACTGGAACCATTCGAACAAACTTGAGAAATATTGTTCCAGGGATCATTTCTGTGAAATATTGGACAATTTGGCTGGACAGTTTCCGAGAAAAAGATTTTTAAAGCTTTTTTAGCTTTTTCCCTATAAAATCTAAGAAAATGCAGTTAGAAAAAAATAAACAAAATCCAATATAGTTTTTTGGATGACTGATTATTTGCAAAAAATTTGGCGATGCTAGCTCCTGCCATTTTTGAGATAGCTATGGTCAACGTACAGACGACGCATGACGCACGACAGACGACGCACGACAGATGACGCCGCACCATCGCATAAGCTCACAGGTTCACTAAAAAGTATGTTCACAGCATTTTTTTAATATATTCAGACAAGTAAAATGTAATGTGTAAAATTTATTGAAGGGAATGGTTATCTTCATATAAACACTGATGTAAACCTATTTTAGGGATAGAAAATATTGTGTATAATTGATGATTATCTGTATACACTCTATTGCTGTTATATTACTAAAGGCCCAGTTCTTTTTGCAGGTGCTGCTGTCCTGTACACATGTTTTTCACAGGGTGAGTCTAATTTCTAACCTACATTTTGATAAATCACATACAGTGTTAACAAGTAATCACAATGTGTCATTATGGTCTCTGAAAGGAACTTGGAAACTTTATACTTTTCAAGAACTGATTTTATACTGTAAGGGTAATAGGTTTGTGTAAAGTTAGACATTTGCTGGACAATCAGCTGAGGTTAAATTGTAGGTGAAATTGTCTGTATAAAAGTCTATATAAATAGTCTATATAAAAAAATCATGTTTCATAAATGTCTGACAAAAAAAATCAATAGAACATGACTTGGAGACATTTGTTTTTCTTTCAGGCATGTTTGGAAGCATTTGAAAGGTTTACAGGACGTAAGACCTGCCCGATGTGTCGCCGTGAGCAGTACCAGAAACGTGTGATCTACGAAGGTGCAAAGCAGCACCGACAGAAATGTGCCACCATGTAGGTAAACACCCCCGGACCAAACAAACATTCCAGTTATTTCCTGTGAAATGCCTAATATCCAGTGCTAATACAAATGAGTACAGCACTGGCAGACATGTGTTACCATGTACATATACAAACCCCACCCTCCACCAACCCATCGCATCAAAGTTGTTATGTTCAGTTTTGATGTAAAACAAAACAACATGGTCAGTATTGTGTCCCAAAATATATGATTTTCTTAAATAAATCCCAATTTTCATATGGTATATCATTCTAAATTTATATAAACCCTAATATACTGGTTTCATTTAAAAATTTGAATCCTATAGAAACTATACATACATAAGGTTTGAATGATTTTAGTTAGTTCTGTGCGATGACCTTATTCTGACACATCTGTTCTTTTGATTAGAATCCAGGCTCACTGGCGGGGGTATGTGGTACGCTGCTGGTACAAAAAGCTGAGAGAAACCGTGCCCCCTAAAGATGCTAAACTCAGGAAGAAATTTTATGAGGAAAAGGTAAACTTTACCTATATACATCATACTGAGGCTGTTTTCAGTGTTAAATTATATAATAACTACAATGAGGGCAGTCGACAAATGACTACGTGTATCCACCAAAATCACAAAGGCATGGGAAGTAAGGCATGGAATATTTCTCACATGACATGACTCTAAATTTGTGGCATCAGTGATGCCAATGAAAATCCTCATGAATGTGCAATTTTCTCAAAAACAAAATTTACAGATGGATACACCTTGCAAAATTTCAGGCAGAGACACAAATCTACTACTGAGAAAAAAGTACATCAATGCATTCTAAAAAAAAACATCTGTCTGGTCTACAACAAGGCTATCCAAGACAGATAAACATCCAAAATTGCAGGCTCTATCCACTCCTGAGATTTGAGCAATTTTCACCAAAAGCAAACGGATTGATGGATGCCATTTGAAAAACAGTTGCAGATGGCACCACAAGTCTTCAGTATGAAATTGAGGTATCCAAGATCTATGGACATGCATAGATTCAAGCTAATATGGAGTCATAGTATTCTACAAAAACAGGAAGGTAACTGGCACCACCTGTCTAGTTTACAAGAAAACTCTCAAAGATGGTTAAAGGAAGAAAAATTTCAGACCAATACATTGAACCACTCCTGAGATATGAGCAATTTTCACCCAAAGCAAACGTATGTGTGGACAGCACCCAAAATCAATTGCAGATTGCGCCACCAGTCTTGAGTATGAGATGGAGGTAAACATGTTCTATAGACATGCACAATGTCAGCCCAATACATTGAACCAATCACTAAGATGAACAGATGGCAAATGCATATATGGACGCAACATGAAAGTTATTGTAGTTGGCACCACCATTCTCAAATATGAGATGGAGACATCAAAGATCTATGGACATGCAAAATTTCAGCTCAGTACATTTAACCACTCCTGAGATATTGGTTGTTATCACAAAGGCACCCAGATTCAAACTGCACAAAAAGGATTGCAGGTGGTGTTACTAGTCCTTGTTATGCACAACTATATAGATGAGCAAATAACTATGCTGGGTTTTGGAAAGATAGCTCCAAGGGTCTCAGAAGCATTCTTCTGAGACGAATGCGGGGGTTGCTTGAAAACATAGTATCTGCAAACTTGGCGGATACAGTTGTAATGGGTCAAGTTAATGTATCATTTTGAAATACTGCCACACAGAACTTTTATGTAGTTTAACTAGACATTGTAGTATCCCCAGACATAGTAATCCCCCCCTTTAAAAATACGCCCTCCATCTTCAGAAGCATATACTTACACTTGGCAAGCCACCATGGTTCTTCCATCTATCAACTTGAGAAACTAAATTTTTTACCAAATATAGGA
The DNA here is from genome assembly GCA_026874595.1 of Sipunculus nudus. Classification (NCBI taxonomy): domain Eukaryota; kingdom Metazoa; phylum Annelida; class Sipuncula; order Golfingiida; family Sipunculidae; genus Sipunculus; species Sipunculus nudus. The sequence continues at coordinate 4,500,069 of CM049317.1, forward strand.
ATATTCAAGGTCAAGGCTTCCCTCATGGTAAAGATCATGATCCCAATTTAAATATACCTAATTCCATAACCCATATCTATATATGTGCATAATATGAAAGAAATCTGTCCATTGCCGGTAGTTTTTGACTTATAATGCTCACAATATAGTTAAGAGGCAATGATAGGGGTAATTAAAGGCGCGAAAGTGAAAAAAATAACAAAAGGTGGCCCCATTGTTTCCGCCGAAGACGAAGCTATCCAAGATCTTCAGTCAGTTTGATTTTTGGATCAATCCATGCATCCCTTATTGAGATATTTAAGAGTTTGTGTGATTTTCACCAAATAAGTAAATATTCAAGGTCAAGGCCACTCATAGGAAAAGGTCATGACCCCAATTTAAATATATGTCATACCATAACCCATATCTCTGTATATGTATAATATGAAAGATATCTGTCTATTAGTTTTTGACTTATAATGCTCACAGTACTGTCAAGTGGCAATGATTGGGGTATTAAAAGGCACTAAAACAAGAAAAGGCAAATAGGTAGCCACCAGTTTCTGGTACATGAGAACGCTATCCAAGATCTTCAATCAACTTGATTTTGGGATCAGTCCATGCAAGATTCTAGAGACATTTAAGAATTTGTGTGATTTTCCCCCAAAATAGATCTAAGGTCATTCTCCTAATGAAGGTCATGACCCCATTTTAAATAGGCTTTGTCCTCTCACCCATATATATGTATATGTCAAGTTTGGTAAAGATCTGTGAAACATTTTTTGAGTTATCACGCTAACAAGGTTTATCTGCGGTGGCTTGACCAACATAAAACCATAATATCGCTCAACTTTAGTCTGCATGGGGATGCAATGTTTCAGATTTGGATTTGGTAAGTCTTTCCTTCCCCTAGAATCTATATAATTTTACTCATTTGTGGACATACATTGACAATTTTATTTGACAAACTTATAAATACTAGTGAAACAATTCTTGTTAAGGAAAAACCAAAAAAATGGACCTTGCAGACTTAAACATACAGGTTGTCTTGTATTTATATTGATATTTGAAAGGGTGCCACTGCCATATCAAAGCCAAATAAAGCCACCTATAACGCATGTTGAATTAACATGAAAAATAGTGTCTTCTCTTTGAAATAAACTGTGAGTTTTGTAAAAAGCAAAACTCAACTGATATTGTGAAAGAATAGGCATAATTTTGTTCCTGATTATGTCCCTTAAACTAACATTTGTTGTTTTTTCCACAGCTGGAGTCGATAACGGAGAGAATGGTCAGGTCATGTGACTATGACATCAACAGTTTTCTCAGCGAACTTGACCGTAACCTGGAAGCGAGTCGAGACGTCTTCAAGCGGTTCGACACAGCCCAGAAACAGATAACAGATGAGGAGTGGGAGGCCATTCAGCTCAAGGTCAGAGCTTGTCAGAGCTATATACATGTGATTTAGTATTTTATATCGTGAAGTGTCAGTTAATTGACAATAATATTAACAGGGACAGGTGAAAGGTCAAATTTGCATTAACCCCAATGATAGTTTAATTTTGTTGCATGCAAACCAATAAGGATCTTGCTTTTGTACTTCAGGTTTGAATAACATATTATTTAAATATGAACATTGTCTTAATTTAAATAAATTAAAATCTGTAATGCTAAACCTGACTGGAAAATGATAACATTTGTGATCTCAGTAACTGGAAAAACTGTAATTGTGAGGTTTTAATTTAAGTAATTTTCATGAGTTGGGCAAGTCATTCTCTTATCTCTAAACCCAGTTTTTCTCCATTGTTTAGCTGTGAATGTAACATTCACTTGCCTTTTATCAAATGCCCCTGTCTTTATTAATTTAGAGAAATAATCTTGAGGTAAAACTGAGTGAGATCGAGATCACATTATACATGGGAAATATAAATGCAATCATCACTGTTAAATGTATTTACCTCCCCCTTCAGGCTGTTGAGAGAGGGAATTCAGACTGTCCAATATGTCTAACAAACCTGGAAGCAACGGGAATACCAGATGAAACTGAATCAACAGAGACTCCGAAAGCTGCTAAAAAATCAACACAAAATAAACCATCAAAGGGCATGCTGAAATCAGGTCAAGGTCACACTGCTGCAAGGTCAAGGTCATTAAAACACACAAAAGGACAGGGTGATAAAAAAAGCATTGACAAAAACAGCTCTGATGGACAGGAACCAGTTTTATCACACAGGGGTGCTACTCATGGTCAAACAGGGGTCAGAGAAAGCGTTCTACTTTCATGTTCTCACGTGTTTCACAAGACTTGCCTTCAAGCCTTCGAGGAACTGACAGATGGTGACAGGAAATTCCTGTGCCCTGTCTGCCGGACAGCTTATCAAAAACGTGTTCTATAAAGATGGTCTCCCCATCTCTCGGGACTGTTGCCTTTTACCAATAAACAGTGGCTTACAATATACAAGAATGTGAATGTCACATAAAGAAAATAAAATATTTACAGAAGCTGGACTTTATACATCTTTAATATTAAAATCATGCAGCAAAAAGGGTATATTATTTAACATATTAAATGACTATTACTTTGTTATTGTTGTGTTATTGAATGAATTTTCTCTTTAAAGTCTGAATATTTTCTGTCCTCAATCATCGTTTTCTCTTTCACATTTGAAGTAAACTTTGACAAACTGAAGTTTAAGTACAGACACTCAATATCTTTGATGCAGTTTTTATATCAAAATATTTTATTTACATATTTACATTTATATACATAAATTTATGAAATTAAAAAATTCATGAAAACAACGGAACATTACCTTGCCTCTCTTATAACGAATTTAAACCTGCAGTGTAATATGGTAAAGTATGCAAGTCGCCTCATTCCTAAGATGGTAATGTATGGACATTGCCACATTCCTAACATGGTAATGTTTTTACCATATTCCTCGTATGGACATTACACTGATTATCATTATGAAAGAACATTTCTACATTCTTAATATGGCTATGTAAGGGCATTACAAAAGTCCTAATACAAGAATGTAAGGACAATATTGCCTTCCTAATAAAGCATAATGTATGGACATCACCACATTCTTATTATAGTCGTGTGGCTACCAGGTACAGGTATTACTACCAGCACATACTACCAGTAGTACTGCTAACATGGTACTGTATGGACATGATTATGTATGGACAGCATTACCATGTCCCTTACATTAATGCATGAAAATGTCCATATTCCTGATACTGTATTATTACCATATTCTAAATATAATAACATATGGACATCACCATTGTCCTTATACATTCCTAACATATCATCAACACAAGATTCAACAGTACTGCACTTTATCCCTTGTTTAACAAGCAATTTATAGGTTTATGACATTCAGCTGATAAGCACACCTTGTGACCTAATGTAAACTGAGCAGTATTTTTTTTACTTCTCTTAACATATATAACCTGATACAATGAATGTACAAGGTGTACTACTATAGTTCAGACAGCCATAAATTTCATCATTCAATTTAGATCAAATTCAATGTATGCCATGGTGTCACCTGTACACTCCAAGAACAATGGGTGGTACATCTGAAGCAGCTCTTCTTATGATTAAATAGTGCCAGGACTAGCATATCAAATCCCATTCTGTTTATTTCTTACATTTCACCTTACAATGTTACATGCCACACCTAGCATGAAGGGACAATTATCAAAATACTGGACTCTGCTTTCCATCAAACAGTTCATCTGTCAATACAGGGGCATTTGATTATACCAAAATACCTAACTTGGTGTACCATGTATTGGTGGTCTGGGAGTATCATAACAGCTCTGGTGTTGTCTGTTCATATTTGTCCAAGATCACAATACGCAGGGGTCATGTCTTCCCACAATTTATAATGTTACAGTATATCTTGTGTATCATTTCCACACCTCTTTTGACCTCCAATGTAGAAACTCATCAAAGTCTTCATCTTCATCTTCACTGCCAGACTCATTAGCCTGCCCCCTGGTGTCTGTTTGCTGAACTAATTCTTCCTTTTTCACCTCTAGTTCATTAACTTTGGACCATCGATGCCTGCAAATAATAATAATAATATTATTTTGTAAAGCATAAAATGTAAATGTATATATTCTTTAAAGTAAAGATGTAAGACTAAGCTTGATCTTACTAAGGCTAGATAAAAAATTTGCACATAAATAAGGCATACATGAACCACTTGAAGCTCTGTCAACAAATAGTTGTGATATACCAGCCTAACATGAATTCTAGCCAATTTTCTTTGAAAATATACCAGGTACAGTGGAACCCCACAATTACGACCACACAGGGGACTGAGAAAAGTGGTCGTAATTTGGGGGTGGTCATATTTGTAAAACTCTTACCTTGGTCGCATATAACTATGTTTAATGTGTATATAAGTGTGTATCTATTGCATATCTTTAATGTGAATTATAACAAAAAATCTACTTAGAGAAGGACCCTTATTATGAATGTTTTTTGTGTTTAGCTGAAAAGAAAAAAAAATTGTTTTATATATATTTATTCATGATAAAAATTAATATACATTTACACATATGTAGTGACTGTTGATTAACACATAATTACACCAGACAGAAGAGAACCTACTGAATACATATTGAGCATGATACAGGGCTGTCATATATTTAGCCTTCCGCTTGAGTATAATAATAATATTGCGTGCACTTGAGTTTTACCCACGCTAAACTGCCAGGCCAGTTGGTCCTGACTGCGTCATGGTGTTCTCGCCTTGATTAACGCCACTTTCTCCTTCAAGGAGAGCTCTTCCCGAGGCATTGTCGCACAACAGCAAAGCAATTTAAGCGCAAACTGAACCAGTAGAGAAATAAACTGACAGCGCTCTATCTGATAAGGCAAGACAGTGTGTTGGTTTTGCCCCCATGGAAGCTTGATTAATACATTTTACTGACTGCTCAATACTTAGTGTAAGGTATGAGCACATTTACGATTAACTAATACGTTAAATTGACCAATGAGGATTGAACAATATGTGACGAGTAGAAATATGAAGCTCTCACCGCCGCACTTAGGGTAGCTGTAATATAGGTGATCACTGAGGGGCAATAAGCATCGCTAGCCCAAGACCCCAGAGCAGTTAGCCAGGAAGACCGGCTCATTAAGTTATCAGGCTGATGGTTACCCTTTTGATCTATAACTTATGCCTCAACGAGTCTCAGCGCGGACACCGAGTCAGGAAGATATGCCGGACCAGATAAACACCCAAGTTGGGAAACCTTGTTACCCTCTTTGATCTGACTTGTGACACATGTTGTTTCAGTACTTATCGGCGGTGGTCGTATTAGCGGGGTCGCATTAGCGCTGGGGCCAAGACATCTGGTCCTAATTCTGAATTCAGGGGTGGTCGTAATTTTGAGTCATTTATACACCTAAATAAACTAAAATAAATTTGGGACCAAGCAAAGTGGTCGTAATTATGGGGTGGTCGCAATTGTGGGGTGGTCACAAGGCGGGGTACCACTGTAGTTCACTTAAAATTACAATTTTCAGAGAGCACACTGGCGAGAGAAACACTACTCTCTTGGTCTCCAGCTTCACCTCTAACTTTGACCTCTAACCTAGCAATGGTTTTTCCCTCAACTGTTTAAATCAAATGATATCCAGTGATTGTAATATCGGCACTACTTTTACCCCTCCCATTACTGTGAGTGGAATGAATTTGTCTGAATCTCTACTTTTGGAGGGGCAAAACTGAAGTTGTCACAAGAAAAAAAGTAGTCATATGACATGAAGTTTATGTCTTGCCAGGTGACTAGCTAATGTTTTAAGAGTAAAATACATATCACTGAAATGACAGCAAAGTTATTGGTAAGAAATGGCTGAAGTTCAATTTCAGGGATATCAACATCAGACCAACCCAAATCTTCACAAAGATTATTTCTAATGCAGGAAGACTAACCTGATATAGCAAAAGGCCAGTTTATTTCAAATGACCCTGTCAATCACATCAGCTCTTGTTGGAATATGTGCTTACATCAGAAAGGTTCTTACTAATGACAATTATGTATTTACTTTCTTTTACAGGAATAAATGTATCCATTATAATATTAATATTCAAGACTAAGTCAAACCATAATAATTCACTTAACCAGGTAAAGATGCCCCTTCAGCCAAATGAAATACTAAAATAACATTCAAGAGTGCGAAACATGGACATGTGAATTTCATGTACACAGAAAGACTGGATCTATATATCCTGCTTTGTACTAATCCTTTGGAGAATTTGTACTTCAGCCAAACCCCAGAATTTGGCTCACCGGTTCCATTTAGTGACAAATGTTCACCATGTATGCTTTAAAGGTATAAATGTGTAGGTAATAAAAATGCCTGATAGCAGTATGAAAGTGGTAGCTTTCAGTGAATAAATGAATGTTTTATGTAGGATGACATGTATATTTTTTTCATTTCAATTACGTGGACCACAGAGCGATTATAAGCCTCATACCTCTTAACATGTTGAATGTATCAAGTAAAATATCATCCAAATGATAGCTTAAACCATGTATGACCACTGCATGCATGCTGCTTAAGTAAAATATTCTTATAGTTTCCCTCATCCCTAAGAAAAACGACAAAAGAGTGATTATGAACTTCATACAACTTAACATGCCAAACATATACCCAACCAAATGCGGTCTTCCATAATAGCTTGTAACATCAGCTCTTGAAGTTTGTATCATTAATGAGCTTGAGCGGTAAGAAGCAAACCTCACACTTTCTTATACCCTCAACCCTGAGAGAAAAAAAGAAGAAATATTTCGACAAAACTCCTGATTACTTCCACAAAGAATACTCCTACAGACATAACGTGATATTGGTAACTGAATATAGCAGGAATGGCTGCAACTATCAGCTCCAAGTTTTGTGGTAACATTGATCATGGGACAGATTTTGTATGTAAGCTATAGGTTGGCCTAATTTCTGCAAGCCAAAAATTGTAACTCTTCTTTTATACCATGTCTAGTACCTAGCATATTGATCCCATTACTGATACCTCTGTCTTATATTCAAGTAAAGCCAAGTATGTTAACTTGGTTGAGTCAGAAAATTCTCTTTTCCAATTTTTCCTACTCACTCAAGTCAGGAAATATAATAAATAACTTTCACGTGATGGATAACTATCCTTAGAGTAATTAGACTTACATATGATTACCAATGTAACAGATCGATTTTCATAATGATAACGTAATGGAACTGGAAATTTCGCTTAATGTTGTATTTGATATATGAGTTTGCCGACAATCTGTAATGTGCTTAACCAAATATTGATCATATGAATTGTAGGAATATGATAGCTACAGATGGCAATGATATATGTATCAGCTGACCTAAGAGCAGAATAACACATTTTTGCGACCACACCCAAATTAGCAAATATTAGTTGGATACCAGACATGTTTTTACAACTAAAAGACTTCAGTTCTTATTAATGACTTCATAAAAGCCAAACATGTCACATTTGTGTCTTATCAGACTTATCGGTTGGGTTTATGTTTTTATATAAATCCGCTAAAATTATGCAAATTACTACTAGAAAAGTGAGGGAAAGTATTTGTATCTTTGGAAGTTGTAAAGGTATATCCATTTATAACACATCAGATGAAATCTATAAATGTCAGCTATAACATGACACCAAATTTGTTTTAAAAAATAGGCAACATATAAGATGGTATAAATAAATAATATGTATAACAGTGTGAGCTGCAAATTTGCACTTCAGTGCAAGTACATAAATTTCAAAAGAGGCTGCTGTTTCACAGAAAACTTCCACTTTCACACTGCTATCAGGCATTTTTATTGTCTACATGCATACCCCTTTAAAAAAATATTGATAGCAATTGTCACCAGTTTGGACAAATGATCCTTCTGGCTGATGAACATATGTGATTCTGGTTTACTGTTTCTGTGATTTTACTTACATTTGTTCATCTATTTCATCCATGTTTCTCTCTGCTGTCATCTGTTCATCGTCCTCTTCCTGAATCTGTTCTGAGACCTTTAAAAACAATAAAACACCAGGATTTAAGAGCAGAAGATGTTGGTCAAAACAATGCATTAAAATCAGCACTGAATGTACCCTACTACAAATGTGAAGTGATATCAGAGGATATTTTAGTTTATCTTCCAGAAAGGAGAATCAAGAAAATTAAGGGGAAGTCAGAGGAATAATTATAACACTTGGACGGAAGATCTGTAGGTCTGTAACCAACATCTAATGACATGTCAGACTTCTCCCCTCCCCCACTCAAATAAAACAAGTGACCCATGGGTCATGACGCTCAGCTGACTGGGAAGAGATTCGCAAAAGGAAATTTTATCATCTGAATGGTAGTATATACCCATTCAACTGAAGCATCAAACAGATTAACTAACAGGCCAAAATTGTGTCCGTATTTATATATCTCAAAAATACAGAAAAAATGCGTAAAAAATACAAGTGGCTCCACCAGTCTGCAGAAACTAATAAAAAGACTTAATGGTCAATATGCATGCAAAGAATCATGGTGACCTCTGCATTAGTTGTTACAACTTGTGCCATGTAAACAGATGACAGCATCCTTAAAGGTCTCAAAAAAAGAGAAAAAAAATTCGAAAAATTGAATAAAATATAGGTGGAACCACCAGTCTGCAGAAACTGATGAAACACTCCATAAACAATATCCATCCAAAGAATCATGGTGATCTCTGCATTAGTTGTTCAGATACTTCAGCTTTTGTATCAAATTGTTCATTATTCTGAGGGATACTTCGGAGTCCTATAGCTTGAAGGATATGGGAAACAGAGACCTAATTTCAGGTTTCCACAGACACTTTTCATGGGCCTCTTTGCATGACAAGAATGCAGATTCTAGGTCCACATAATGAAACAAAGCACCTTAAATGTAACAATACCATATTTGCTTTAGTTGATTTGTACCCTGTTGGCAGATAACCACACCTTTAAAGGTCTCAAAAATAGAGAAAAAAATTTGTAAAAATTTGAAAAAAAATAGAGGTGGCGTGCCCAGTCTGCAGAAACTAATGGAACACTTATGATCAATATGTATGCCAAAAATCATGACCATCAGTGTTGTAGTTATTGAGATACTGCAGTTTTTGTATCAAATTTTTCATTATTCTTAGGGATACTTCGGAGTCCTATAGCTTAAAGGATATGGGTAACAGAGACCTAATTTCATTTTCCATGGAGACTTTTCATGGATCTCCCTGTGTGTCAAGAATAAAGATTCTAGGTCCAGTCTATATAATTTGTGCCCTGTTAACAGATGTTCATATCTTTAAAGGTCGAAAAAGTAGAGAAAAAAATTCGTAAAAAAACCTGAACAAATATACGTGGTGCCATCAGTCTGCAGAAACTGATGAAACATTCCATGATCAATATCCATGCAAACAATTATGGTGATCTCTGCATTAGTTGTTCAGATACTTCAGCTTTTGTAACAAATTTTCCATTATTCTGAGCTGTACTTTGGAGTGCCATTACTCAAAGGATATGGGCAACAGAGACCTAATTTCAGGTTTCCATGGAGACTTTTCATGGGTTTCCCCGTGTGTCAAGAATGAAGATTCTAGGTTCAGTCATTAAGATTTGTACCCTGTTGACAGATAACTACATCCTTAAAGGTCTCATAAATAGAGAAAAAAAATTATAAAAATTTAAAAATTAAAAAAATACAGGTGGCGCCACTAGACTTCAGGAACTGATGGAACACCTCTTGATCAATATGTATGCCAAAAATCATGACCATCAGTGTTGTAGTTATTGAGATGTTGCAGTTTTTTTTTTATCAAATTTTCCATTATTCTGGGGGGTAATTGGCAGCCCCACAGCTCAAAGGGAATGGGTAACAGAGACCTAATTTCAGGTTTCCATGGAGACTTTTCATGGGCCTCCCTGTGTGTAAAGAATGAAGATTCTAGGTCCAGTCTTTACGATTTGTGCCCTGTTAACAGATGTTCACAATTTTAAAGGTCTAAAAATTGAGAAAAAAATTCGTAAAAAATCGAAAAATACAGGTGGTGCCACCATTCTGCAGGAACTGATGGAACATCTCATGATCAATATGTATGCCAAGAATCATGACCATCAGTGATGTAGTTAACGAGATATTGAAGTTTTTGTATGAAATTTTTTACTATTCTGGGGGGTACTTTGGGGCCCAATAGCTCGAAGGATATGGGTAACAGAGACCTAATATCTGGTTTCCAAGGAGATTTTTCATCGACCTCTCAGAGTGTCAAGTAAATAGATTGTAAATCCGGTGGTTACGATTTGTGCCAGGTTAATGGACAGACGGACGGACAGACAGACAGACGGATGACGGACAAAGAGTGATCACTATGCCTCAGCATGACTGAAAGTCAGCTGAGCTAATCAACAAAAGTGAACAAACGATAATAAATTTACTTTAATGGTCCCAATGATACTGAACAAGGAAAGCAAAACCTACATCAAACTTCATTTGAGAATGTAATCAGCACCAATCATGCCTAATACAAGTTCAACCAATTGATAAACACATAATGAAACAAAGCACCTTAAATGTAACAATACCATATTTGCTTTAGTTCCTTTAATATCTAAGACAAAACTACTATAATAAAAAAAAGAAATATGTTTAAATACATACTGTGTGTTCCTCTTTCATGGCTTTCTGGAACAGCTCCCATTCCTCCTCCATTTTGTCTTTGTACTGGACCTCTCTCACCTGCACATAAACATAAAACAGTTGTAATTCCTTATAACAGTTTGATTAACATCAGTTTACTAATTGACCATGCTTGTTATCAGCTGCTCACAGGTACATTGCCTGTATTATATGACATGAGATGCCTGGTGGTATCACGCAGCCTGTTAATTACACATGGATTATATCAGCCTGGCACATGTCTGTATCAACATATTGAGAGGATTAGGAAATTACCGTAATGTCTACTTGAATTCGTACAGGAAAAAATAATTATTTTTCTCAGTGTGCTAATTATTATATGTAAAATATGAAAAATTAGAATATTGCAGGAGAGAAGATCGTCAGACACCTGAGAATCGGCGGTGGGCGATAATAGGGCATGTACGGCAACCCTCATGTTAATTATTATTTAACACTTGTTGGGGAATATATGTGAGCGCTGCTGGTGACGAAAAAGATATCCATTATATCCTGTAACTGGCATTTTATAAACCATATATATATATATATAATATACAGGGTTTTAGCCGCGCCGGTCGGGGGTAACCGCCGGGGACGGCCTGTACTGCCGGCAGGAACAAACTAAACATTTGTAACCCAACCCACAGACCGGCACAAAAGATCATATAGATCGTCAAAAAAATCCAGCTACCGGCAATGGAACTACAGTAATCTATTACCCCAAACTGTTAAATTTGTACCTCATTAGTATGTTTACAAATTTATTTGATCACGGCTATGGTGCAAACAAAATTGACAGGAGTCACTGATCACCTTAATATTACACATCAAATAAATTATTGGTAAACAAACAAGCAACGATCGGTTTCACAGTTTGGACATGAAAGGAAAACATCATTAGCAAGGGTCTCTCACGGCGTACATCGCTGCGTAGCATCATTAGCGGTAAGAAAATGGGCTATTGTTTTGTAATAATTCATGGCAACATTTAATTCATTTACTTACATATTTGTATGGATTTCAAAATACGCCCTTAAAAAGCAATGGTGATTTTCTCAGGGCGTTAATGAAATTTATTCCGGGTGCCACCTGGCGGCAAGTGAACTTATTACAGCCGTGGATATGTAATCTCACCAGATTTATTTATATATTTCAATAAATCAAATGTTTATTTTACACGTTTTTTAATTCCAGTGGAAAGAAAAAAAATGAAAAATATATGGTTATCATATTTCTAAATTGAGACGGGTAATAACATAAAAGGGGGGAAAATGTGACAGGTTTGAACCAGGGGAACAAGGTTAACATTCTAACCGTGCATGCGCCTCTATCCAATTGGCCACAAAGTCAACGCGTCACAATGAAGTTTTTATTTGGGAGATTCTAATAAGATTCATACAGCGGGGTAAAAAAAAATAAATTATTTCACGGACATAACCGGGATTTATCAAATAAAAACTCTAGAAGACAGCGGTATATCCTTTGTTGCTGCGGTTCAAAGCAATCTGACGATCTCCATTTAACCTTTGATGTCTTGCAGCACCAGGTCATGCCTGTGATCAGTGGTCCGTGCGAGGTTTGTCCCGAGTGGATTACCAGTATTTGATCATCAGCTTATGTGATTTTTGTCCCAGTTACAAATCCTTCTTATTCTATCATTAAGTAAACAATATATTATCGATTAAAATACATTTTTTACCTCGAGTTCTATTGTTCAAATCACATTCATGTTGTAACAAGTCTGAAGCAAAGATGGCCCATCGGTATCAGTTGAGTGACAGTTTTTCCTGTTTACAAACATGAAGTCGCAAATCTGATAAAATTGTTCCGATAAATTATCATGTTACTGTCACGCACTAGGACATAAAGATGTCTTGTTATCAGATGAACAGCGTCGACATTTAATTCATCTCAGCATGCAAAGCCATTTTAATCATAGCAACATATATGGTTCATACGGACCGCCGGTGGTCACCGGCAATAGCTAATATCGGCACCGTATGTTGGTGTACGAATTCATATATGTATTATAGAAAAATATGTTTCAGGAAATTTTTAGTGTGCGAACTAATGAAGGATACGAACTAATGTAGACATTACGGTAGATCAGATCACTATTTTAATCTCACCTAGTAAGATTTTAAACTTGCCTAAGTCATATCAGGCAGATTTTAAACTCACCTGGATGATACCAGATAGACTTTAATTTTGCCTAAGCGAGATTTAAATCCTGGTCTGCTCCATGATGGATTTTAATCTCACCTGATCTTCTCTAGGCAAGTTTAAAATCTGTCTCTAGCAAAGAATCTATTACAACAATTTAATATTATAATTCGTTTCCACCTGTCCATGAATTTGTATTTATTCTGTATTTATCCTGGGTCATTCCATTATGGAATCAAGTTGGGTTTCTCTTCTGTTTGAGTAACTTGGCTCAGTGCAAATTAATATAAGGAATATATAGCAGGATATTTAGCAAATGTCTGGTTTTGGGAGTTAATTATAGGGAGGTTCGCACAGTTTTAATTTAGTTTAAATTGTTTTCAATCCCTAATATGAAAAGCGTTTCTTTGGTTGGTTACAGTAAAATTAAGGTGAATTTAGCTTCTTTGCTTGTTCACTGGATTGCGTTTTATCAGCGTGGCTACCCATGGTGTGTCATATACCCTGTGTTTCAAAGCACTGGCTGATTCATGACCTCATGCCAGAGACACTTGTAAATTTCAGTCAGGCTCTGGGAGAAAGAATGCTGCACATTTCAAACACGTTATTTCACTTAAAACAGTTTTCAAAGTTGGCTTAACGTTTGCTGGCAGGTTAACTGAAAAATGCCACGCAGTGTCCCTCATGTTTGCAACATATCAGGCTGGGGAATAGTTGTATGCCTGTATTTAATGACAGTGTCAAATAACAGAAGCACATGAACCATCAGAAAACAAGGGCCAGAGAGAAATGTTGATATATATGTTAAACAAGAGCATGAAGAAAATAAATTCCCCTGATGTGTACCATGTTTTAACTGCTTGCCGCCATGTTGTTTTTTTTTACACACACTGGTCAAAAACCCATGGCTAATTTAACCTCCTTTATTAGAGAGCATGGATCTCTGGACAAGCATATTGTAAATGCACCTGCAGGTCATGATGTGAACTAACCTTGGCGTCCATGACGGGGTCATCGAAGAATCCCTCAGGCAGTTTTTCTGAAATCTTCTGTGGCTTTGGTTCTTCTTCAGTTGGTTCTGACTGAGTCCCCCCAGAGTCAAAGAAATCTGTAAATAAAACAATGTATACTTATAACCCCACTACAAGACACCTTAACAATATTTTATAGTCATCTCCTGAAATGATTTTGTTTAAAGTTAAACAAGGGACCTATGGGTCACGGCGCTCAGCTGTTATATATGATTAAAAAATATGATTTAGGAATGAGGCATATGCTGGTTTGGTGTGGTAATAAATATAAGCTTTATTATGAGTTGTTGGTGTTTAGCTTATGTATGATTATGATATTATCTTTGGAGACAGGTAAAAGGATTGATTTCATTTATTTTATTAACAAATGGAGTACTATTGTCACACAGATTTTGACTTGGCCATATAACTTATAAGCAGAACATATGATATAAGAGTTTAACTATTTATTAAAAAAATTACAAATATTGTCCCAAATATAATTTTTTGTTAAAAATAACAAGAGAATCTTATGATTTTTTAAAATGAAATATAACTGAAATGATTATTAAAATAATATTAAAGAATATATTCATGAATGCATTCATGAATACATTTTGAAAGTATTTGCACTGGTATTCATATACTTTCATTTTTACCTGAATTCCAATTCTTTATGCAAGACATTTTATAATGGAGTACATATTAATATTCGTATTTAAATACAATTGCAAAGTTTTCCCACCATTACTGGCATTTATTCAGTTTTCACTAAACAATTATGTTGAGAATCCAGAATATACAAAATTCACACATTTAAATTATGATCAAAAGTACCTGGTTTTATGGCTTTTATTTATATTAAAAAAAAATGTAATATATTCATTTTGGACTAATTTCACATCAATGTACACACTAGACACAGTAGGAATCTAGATTAATAATATCAACTGCATCTTTGTCTATCATTAATTTCCTTCATATGATCCCTAATGATTAGTAATGAATAATATGATTTACTTTTTTATCATTAAAATTGAACTGAAAAATACCATAGGTGACTGCATGGTGTTATTTGGAGTACGTGACATTCTATCCATCGATACAAGATTCTTTTATCATCAGTAACTGCAAGTTGATTTCCTGTTATTATAAACTAACAAATTCTTTTTTATTTTTCTTTAATTTGTTATTAAAAAAACATTAAAATTTATTAATTTATTGTTAATTGTTATGTTGTTGGTTAAAACTACTAGATGAGTTGGGTTGGACACCTGGATCAACTGTGGCTGGCCATAAGCTGCCTACCTGCAACAGTGTATGGCTCGCCTCAAGCATGCATAATTTGCTGAAAGTTCAACAAGGTCAACATACAGGTGACTCAAGAGGGCTGGAGAGAGTTAAGGTCTGACATGGTCTCATAAAAACATTAATAAAAGCTACAATTTTTGGCCAATTTCTTTCAGCTTTCTAAACTAAAAAGCTGAAATCCTTGTGTGCATGATATGAAAATTATATCAACCGTGCTCACAGGAAACAAATGTGCCATGGTCAAAGTTGGGCAAAATTTAAGGTACTTATTTTATATTTATACTAATAACAAATAAAATTTGAAAAATTCAGGACTAATTTGGGGTATTCAATTGAATCTTGATTAAATAATGTTACATCCCTGGCAAAAAAACTCTAGCTTCAGCAATCCCCTTGTTAAGGGAGTAAATATATTTCTTGATTTTTTACATAGTGCATTATGTTTGGGCCCATAACTTAAAACAATTACGCAATACTGACATCATTTCTGGCATATGCATAGAGAATGTATAGAAAAATATGTATATTATATATGATTAAAGTCACATCAGTGGTTTTGATATTAGGCAGTCTTGAAGTGTAACAATGGGTTTTTAATGGAAAAATGAAGTTTTTCATTAATATCTCAAAGGTATTAAGTCCTAGTGACATTCTTGGCATGGTAGGGAATTTTGGAGACATCTAATTGTATGCCAAATTTTAGGAACTGAGAGCTGAAGCTGGGGAGCTGAGCTCTTGCAAACTGCATAACACTAGCTTGATGTAAACAATTTGTTACATGGTGCTTGAAAACTTGAATAAAATCTACAGTTTTTGATCAACTGGTTTCAAATTTTTGGTGTTAACAGACAAAATGCTAACAAAAACATGCTGAGAAAACTAAATCCACAGTACTTACAGTAAAAAAACGTGCCATGGTCAAAGTTGGGCAAAATTTAAGGTACCAATTTTTTATTTTTGTTAATATTTTAAAAAATTTAAAAGATTTTGATCTAATTTTGGGTTTACAATTTAATTTTGATAAACTAAAGTTATATTACTGGAAAAAAAGTCCATAGCTTTAACAAGTTTTGTGTTAAGTGATCAAATATCTTTCCTGATTTTTTACAAAATGCATTATGTTTGGGGCCATAACTTTTTTAAATTATATAATACAGACATAATTTCTGGCATGTACATAGGAACTATATAGAAGAATATTTATGGTAAATATGAGGGAAAACAGATGAGTGGTTTGGATATTAGGCAGTCCTGAAGTGTGAAAATAGGTTTTTAATAAAAAATTGAGGTTTTTCCTTAATTTCTCAAAGGAACGAAGTCGCAAAGACCCAGTTTTCGGCTTGGTAGGAGATCTTGGGGACATCTAACATTATGCTGAATTTTGGATTCCTAGGTCTTACGGTTTCAAAACGTGCCACATCTACGGACGGACGGACGGACGGACGGACGGACGGACGGACGGACAGACGGACGGACGACGGACAATGGACCACGACTATAGCTCAGATGACTTATAGTCAGCTGAGCTAAAAATCTATTACGTCATATTCAGTATAAAATGTATTTATGATTTTTACTTTATTTTTATCTAATATGATTTTTTTATCATAGTCCATATCTCCCCCCTAATGTACAGAAGTCCCTGGTTTGAGCAGCACTCAGATCAAATGATCACCTGTAATGTGATCGTTACTTTGATTATTTTAAATTCAAACATCCTTGACATGATATCCCATGAATGATGCTCTTACTATGATTAAAGCCATAATTTATGGCAGGATCCCTACTTAAGGTGTGTACATCAGTATTGTCATGCTCAGGTTAGTGGTAAACTCTGTATTTACACTATCCCCTATTATCCTACTGTAATCTGGATGTTAGGTCATCATATTACCAAATGGGTTTTATATGACAGGTTCACTGCGCCCAGAACAGATACTGAGCCCTGATGTGATTGGCTGGTATTTAGTCACAACAGAACTTGTAAACATAACCTCTGTGTAACTGGAGAAAAAAAAAATAGGGGCAATTCCATAACCTGTGATACACAAGTAAGACATTCTTCTGGCTTCACTAATAAAGCAAGCTTCACTGGCAAGGAGTGTGAACACTTTTGTGTGCACAGTTACATCTAGTATACATGACTAGTCTACCTGATGGCAGATTTGAGTTGCTCGTTCCTGGAATGGGTGGGGTAATCTGGAGATTGCTGCCTTCATCTTCCTCCTCTTCTGAAGAGCTCTCATAGCCCGCCAAGCCAAGAGGTGTACTAGAAATTATGAACACATGATAAGATGCCATGAAATTTTAACACAAAGAATACAACAAGAATATGTAAAGATACAGATGTCACATAAGACATTGACACATCATACCAACTTACAGGTGTGCCTTGGTCTGTCCCTGCTTTACATTATTTACAATTACACAATTTATTGCACTTAAAATTTAAATGAAGTTTACCATAATCAAGATATACATAACCTCTATTAACCCCATCGTTGCTTACTTTAAACTGTTGATCTCTTTTAGATCTTACAATGAAAGGTATGTTAAAACCTTTTAAATGAATTATCAATTCCTTGAGACATTATTGTGTTCTTGATGGCAGAACTTTCTGCTAAGCTGAATAAAGTTTTCAGCAGAATTTCAAAGAAAATGTGAAATAAGTATTTGGTTACTTACCTGGTTGTTGAATTTTTAAGAATACCTACAACAGAAAAAAGTAATCTGATGAGCAAAAGTATAGGAGTTATAACATCCCATTTTGTCATCTGAGTCTGGAAGTGTTAATCATATGTCAATTCCGCTTCTCAAAATTCAAGCGCCAATTCTACCATAGCGTATTTCAGATTAGAAAAAAAATTAAATATTCCATTAATCTGCTCAAATTTCAGATAGATCAAACAGATGTCACCACAATGAAAGGTTACATGGCCAGACTGTCCTGACAGCAAGAATTTAATTCTCCACCAAATCCATATTATTCTCAGTTGATACAAAATTTATTATTACCATTCCTGTCATCAGTTTTAACGTGTTCATTATGCTGACACAGTGATCCTCAGTAGCTAGCATTTCCATAATGATGAAAATAATTTGTACCAACATTTGAGGCTCAAAATTGGGGGTTGTCTTATACACATGTAAATACGGTAACTATGATTGATCTAATGACCTAAAATCTGAAAGACTTTTCTGGAAAAAAAAATTCCAGTTAAAAATAACACATCCATAAATAATATTGTTAATAAACTTCAATTGTTACCTTTTAACTGTTTCTTTGGTGGACCACTGCTGTCTTCTGTTTTCCTCTTTACTGTATTTGCAGGGACGGGGGTAGTTTTGGTGGAAGGTGTTGACTTCTGGGAAGCTTTTGCTTTTAATCTTTCTACATTCTGCAAGGAAAACAAAATGCAAAAGTAATAACTGCAGTTTTACAATCAACACCTGAAAATGGATGAAGATAACCATATGAAAATGAGTATCAGTGGTATCAATGTTGTTATAAAATGCTCATGTCTTGGCAAGATTTCCTATTAAGCTAAGATTCCTTTTACTCATTTGAGGTATGCAATTGAGATATGAGGGAAGTTTTGGTTTTATGAAAGTTTTGTGCGAACCCAGCTCATATATTTCATAGTCTTTATTATGTAGCCTTAATACCCATAGTACAGTTAAGTTTTTATCCCCCCCCCCTGAGAACTCTGGATACTAACTCAAACCTGTAATGTAACCACTTAACTATCATATAAATATAAAATAATACAAAATCTAACTCACACTTGTTTTTGTACTTGATGGCCATTACCAATGTAGAAAAAACTGTATATATATATATGTAAGTATGACACATACATATATAATTATATTAATTATTCCTAGGAACATTTCGAAACTGAGCTGGAAATGAACGAACAAGGGCCCAGAGGCACAAACAGTCCCCTGGCCCATGCATAACTCATCTGTGGGTATTTTCTGTGACATGCTTTCCCTTGGGATTGGCTGAAATAAGATAATTCAGGATCCAAAGGTGTCTTGTGTAATGGATGCAACTAAACAAGAAGAGCAGGCACACAAAATGATTATCAGTGGAGCCACCTGCCTTATGTGTGCGACAAATCTGTCCATGATCTTAGGCTGTGCAAATTTCGGGCCAATAGCTTGCAGCATTCATGAAATATGTATGATTTATTTCACCTTAAATAGACCCAAGGATGACCATAATGGAAAAATAATTACAGGTGGTGCCTCAAGAGTTCAGTACATGATAAAGCGATTCAAGAGCTTTCCACAGAAATAAAATAAGTGCAAATCTGTTGAACCACTCATATACAGGTGATTATATATAAATGGTCAAAAATGGACCTATTCAGGGTCAAGGATACGCTCATGGTAAAGATTGTGACTCCATTTTAAAGAGGGTTCTTCCTCTGGTCCATACCTATGGACTTGTAAGTTTGAAAAAGATCAGTCCAATCCTTCTTGAGTTATCTCGCTCACAAGATATGTATGTGGGACGCGACCGTTTTAAACCATAATATCCACAACTTCTCAGTCTGGGGATACAATAAACTATTCACATGCATTTTATTTCTGTTTAAATGTATATTTAAATCACATGCATTTTATTTCTGTTTAAATGTATATTTAAATCACATGCATTTTATTTCTGTTGTTCCAGGATAGATGTGACCAAGGTATATGAATGATATTGTTTTATCTATCATTTTATAAACAATCCTATTCCATTTAGAATTCATATGTTATATCCCCCTTGCTCTAAGGAAACTGTATATATGATTTGGAGGCTTCAGCTTTGTTATCTACTGAATTATCCAGATTTAAAGGGAAAACAACTGTGGACGGAAAGTAGGTCTAACACAGGTGGCACTACCTTTAATATACAATGACATTCTGGTAACGCGATTGACAAGTGAGTTAAATTGGCAATGGGTCAAGAAATCAGCAGGGGTTTTAGAGCTGTCAAGTAAAAGGAGGGGATGGACAAACAGACGGGGACCATTTTAGTAGTCCTTCCTCTTAAGGGGCAGGGAACTATTATTACAATTCAATATTCTAGATTTATCTGAAGGATATTTAAAAAGACCATTTTGGAGCAGAGAATGTTGTTAAACAGAGGTGGTGCCAGCTGCAGGTTTTAATCACATGTTTGTCATGTGCTGAGTAACTCTGTAAAATTTGGTGAAAAGAAGCAGCAAGGATCTTAGAGAAATGTGGTATAAGATTGGGGCAGAACAGACAGATTTGAGAAACCAGAAAATTTTGTGATCAGCAAATTTGAACTCCAGTGGAAACATCAGAATGAAAATAATTTTATTCAATAAAGTGTTCATTGAATTCACCTAGCTCAAAGGAATCCTTGCAAATGATTTGAAGGCTGAAGTGTTCTTATTTACTAACTTATCATGCATTAGACGGTTCACTCACCAGGGAATAAGCAGATTCTTAACATCCGGCAAGCAAATGTTTTAAAGCTTATTTTCATTGATTTTTTTTTTATTTAATTTTTTTTATTTGCTTAGGAAAATGTGGTTACCCCTCGTGGCATTTGCTGTTAAATACATTTAATTCTGGGATACCGAGACATATGCCGTCTAGCAGGATTCCCTGTTTGACCCGGTCCTTACCAATGTATTTTCTAGATGAGTCGTAACATGATCCTTAAAAATTTTGTCCAATGAAAGGTCAGATATAAACTGCACCCACATTAAAGGAATCAGTCCTTCAATATGTCATATATTTTATTTTATCCAAAACAGCAACTGTACCTCAGCCACAACCGTGAAAAAGGAATTGTAGCTTTAATCAGGCCTCAACCTCTGACCCAATTTATAGACAAGCTCGATTTCAATATCATCCTTCCGTTATTTTTATAGTACTTAATATGAGTCTTATTCAATAGCTAATGGTCTCAAGACCAAAGGGCACAAAAATAGTTCGAACATTGGATGAAGCAAATCCATCATAAATCTTACCATTTTGTATATTTTTGTATATTTTGTATATTTATTCATTCATTCATTCATTCATTTATCCTCCATTCATTCATTAATTCAATCCACACTGTGGAACGTGTTTGTAAATAAATCAATCTCCTATTGTGTAATGTGGCATTGTGGGATATAGAGGCAGAGCCCACATTCAGCATGGCCAGTGTTATGTAATGTATTATGACCTAATTACACCTGCACCTGATGTTTACCCCTATGCACTGTATGTGCAATGAGCCAGTACTGGAGCCAGAGTCACTGATACATGTATGTAACAATACAGGGGTTGTCCCTGATCAATGCCACACTGAACATGTCAACAGATGCAGGGATCTACATCATGCATGTATAAGGTGGTCCTGGGCAAACAGAAAACTAAGATGGGCAAGTATCTGACATACAACACTATATATAGATACTAAAGCCAAGAGGTATTCCACTAAATCATTTAGTAAATGTTCTGGATTAACAGATTTTACTTGTTTCATTCGTGAAAACCCAGTCCCCCTAAACACCTAAAACACCGGTGTTTGTGGTATCTGTGACGAAACACCACAAAACACCCACTTCACTTCAAACCTGAACCAAAATCGTAAGACCAATCGATAGATAATCATCTGATATCTCTGCAATATTGTTTCATAAATTCATGTCATAAAGATAAAAACGAGTGTCTCGAGCTGTGGTCGGTTCACCCGCGCCCACGGCAGCCGTTTATGCCAGCTATGACCCTGCCCCCTAGTGGCGCAAGTCGCAATCAAGCAGCGTACTTGTCAATTGTACAAAACACTATTGCTTATTTTAATTTTACAGAATAGTGGCACAAATTCTACATTAACATATCCAACAGATGATGATTTATTAACTGAAACAAGTGTTTTGCTTCAAATTCGAATTTAAAAGGGTGTTTAGTGGTGTTTCGTCACACGTACCCAAAACACCGGTGTTTTGGGTGTTTAGGCGGACCCGTGAAAACCTAATTCAGGATAACCCGTTCTTTCATCATCAGTCAATTCATCACCATCAGCAAATGACTACCTGTTTCTTACATTACATATTTCATCTGTTACTGAAATATGGAAATACGTTAAATTATAAGTGTGAGTATGAAAGCTGCTACAGGATAACAAAGTGAGAGGTATAACACCATAATGTGGAATATTCATGTCAATATAATTATTCAAAATTTGTTGTTTGCACTAAATTTTCTGTTAAATTTATAAATGAAAAGCATTAAATAAAATCCTTATCCAAATAAGGGACCCAAAGGTCATGTCTCTCAGCTGAAGTTTGGAAAATTTTAGCAAACACAAAATATACTTGTTTTCTTTTGTTTTATATATGTCAAGGGAAGAATGAGAATCTGGGAAAATGAGAATTCCAGTCTCTCCTGGGATAATTGAGAATTCTCATTTTTCCCAGGAGAGACTGGAATTCAGTTTTTAAATTCAAACCTGGAAAAATGAGAATTCTCATTTATCCCAGTAAGAACAGGAATCATTTATGGCAACTTTTAAATCTTTAATTTTTTTAAATTATTTTTTTGTTTACCTTACTTCTTTTTAAAAAAGAAACTTTGATTATCTTTTTTTCACTTTAATTCTGAACTGTTCAAGTAGTTAACATCACATATAGTATGTTAAGGTGCTAGCTGACAGCACTAAAGCAGACCTGCATACTATATCTAAATTAAGGACCTGTATCCATATAATCAGTCGTAAAAACAACGCGTAGTTGGTGGGTGTAATAAAAAACACTCCAGGACCATGGATTAAACTGAGTTATACCCATTTTTTTCCAAATTGGATCAAAATCAAACTAAGACTCACCTTCTAAATATAAATTATACTGACATAAATGCAATTCTGCATGAATAAATTCAGGTTTACTGCAGTTACCAGTATGTAATAGTATATATGAAATATATTATATGAAATAGTATAACAGAACTATAAAATACATAAAATATGTATATTTAGAACCCTTAATTGAATCATTGCTTGACAAAACAGTCCTTCAGTAATCTCTTTTGATCCCTGAAGCATATGCTAGTATAAAACAGTATTAGCAGCTTTTGTTCATTTTGATGAGAATGGATCTAACTGAAATTCACATTATAATATTTAATTATAATTATAATTATAATGTTCCCATAAGATATTTAGTACTTAACGTTATCTGTTTTAAGTATTTTTGATGACTGACCTCTTTATGGGTGCGGCCCTGTAGATGTGCATTCCACAGAAGTTCACTCTTCACAACTGAATTACAAACCACACAGACAAGCTGGTCCAAGCTGTTATATATGATAATGGTTAAGGAGCTATTCTGGTACACTTGTCCTATTTTCTGCCAAGTTTGATTATTTAATCAACAATAACTTCACTTATGGGGGATAGGAGGTACTCTAGACCCAGTCGAGGTTCTATAGTATGTACAAAGCCACAGTCCTCTGGCTTCATTTATGTAGCAGATGGAGCGGATGCGAGATGCTGCGCAGCTCTTGTTGTGGCAGCTGTTGTGTGCCTGTACCAATAAGCCAGGGTGATTGTTTCAGCCAGCAGCGGTGTGCATGTGTTACATTATCACTGCTAATCTCCTGGCCCATCAAGCTGAAAGTCACTCCAACATTCAATACACAAACATGTACTGAAAATTAATCAATGGAAATACAGTCAAGCCTGTCTAAATCAACCGCCCAAGGGATTGGGCACAAGTGGTCGTAACTGACAGGTGGTCGTAATTGACAGGTTCTGAACATTAAGAAACTGCACAAATCTAGATGACATGTATGACGGAAATATAAATATTAGAACAACTTTATGATTGTAAATAAAAACATATTTGCAGAAGGGAATGATCTTGTATTTTTTAACTGCACACAAATGTACATGTACTTACCGGTATAGGTGTAATTTGATGTGTTGATAAATAAAATGAATTTGCACACAGTGAATTAGAAGGTACTCTACATACTCATATTTATTGAGGTTCTTTTGACACAATGAATGTGCTCATATGAACCAATCAAAATTGTTTGCTGACGTCACTGATTACTAACATCACTTCTTATTAGGAACATCATAGATTATCCACTCTGTGTAATAAAGCCTTTCATATAATGCACTGAATAGATCAGAGACAGTTCACAGAGGCACAGATCAAAGATTTATTTTGGGGAACGTCCATTCCTGTGGATTAATAGCTCATGATAGCCAGTCATGTTACCCGTTTGGGGCTCCAGGCCTAGGGTCCCAATAATCACCAGTCTGTGCTTCATATACAAGCACATCAGTAAAACAAACAGAGCATGGTGCAAGTGACTGCAATTTCATGCATGGTCAATCAACCGATCGGTCAGCACTGCTCAGTGAGTAAAACAAAGAGTGCCCGCAATAGGCAGGTTAATTAATAAGTAATATGTCATTTTGGTCAGGAAAAACTGCCCGTAATCTGTAATAGCCAAGTGGTCGTATTTCACAGGTTCTATCTATAGATAATATAAAAGAATTTTGAAAGGGACTGATATCTAGTGGATGTAATAGCCAGGTGCCTGCATTTCACAGGTGGTCGTTCAGACAGGTTGGACTGTATGTTAAGTCGCACAGTTGGGTGTGAGTGTTTTAATCATACTTAACAACAGGGCTAATCTATTGGCTCCACATTGCGCCAGTCTCCAAAAAAAACGCAATTGAGTAGTTCATTCTCATGAGCTATCTCCACTAGGGCACCACAGGCCAAATGATGTTATCCTTATAGAACCTCAGAGATGTATTCTAAAGTCTTTAATGACAGAATTTATCAAATTCTGGTTCACAGTTACAAAATTCCCCACAGCAGTGTAATTATAAAATTGCATATGTGCACATTTTGATATAACATCTTGGGTACACAGTCAATTTACCAGTGACAGCATGTTTCAATCCAAATGAGCATCATATCAGGCAATGTCTGTATGATAAATACCATGGTAACCAGAACCTCTAGTATGGACTAAAACCTGGATGTCACATGCCAATTTGGATGCCCCATAGGATGCCATACTTGAATGCCATCTGAGAGGTGACATTGTGTTTCTTTTAGTTAAAGGTATAACCTGTGTTAGGTTTAACATAAATGTACCTTATTTTCTAGAAATTACCTTGTTTCATTGTTGCCCAGACCCGAAAGCCATTTTCTGGGGTATGTTGGCCTGTGCAGGCTCATATTATCATAGGAAGTCCATAGAAATGGTGTTTTGTTCTGGCTGTGAAATTTGGTACCATTGTCAATGTGACAGAGCTGATCCTACCAATTTAATGGATGTTTCATGGTTGTGTGACAAATTCACCATGTAGAATATTAGCTGGATATATTGTATAAAATTCTCCTTTTTTGGTAAATAGTCTCTTATTCATGTATATGTGATGTATAAATGTGTGTAAGCTATGCATATTAGAATTGCCTGTACATATAAATGTATTGGCATCTGTTAAGTGGAAACCTGGAATGATTATGAACAATTGAAAATTGTCTGTTCATATAAAATGCACGGCATATAATAAAACCCAGAAAAACTTTGAAATTCATAAAACTCAAAAAAATGGCCTGAAAAGCATATAAACACATGTGGAAGAGTAATTCAAATGATTCATTCAACAGAGAATGATTCAGTGCGACCATACAGCTTTTTTTATTTTATATATTGAAATGGATTTCATTTTAATGCATTTAACATTAAGGTTTGACACATTAATAATTTGCAGAGAAGCCCTTAACAATCATATTACATTTCTATTTGCCAAAAAAATTCAAGGACATATAGATGAAAAATTCTGCAGTGCAAAATATATTCTAGTTGCTTAATCATTTTGAAAATTTATATGTGGATCATGAGAAATAACTAAAGGTAGCACATGAAGGGTGAGGAAGATTTTGGCATTACTTGATAACTGGCTGAGAGTCTTTATCAGTAGACTGTTAGCACCTCATTAGGGAGCTCTGGTTTTGTGTCCATATGCTCAGACTGGTGCTGTCAGCTCTTTGCTCAGAATACCAGGTCAAGCCCAGACAGTTAAATTGACGGCACCTGTAGCCTGGTAGGTATTTCCAGTAATTTACCATATCACCGATTTCATCTTAAACATTTTCAATGAAGTAACTGTGGTACCGTGAGAAAATAGGCGAAAATTACTAGATCTCTGATTAAATGAAAATTTAAAACTATAAATGTAACAGGCAGTGCTTTATGACCATTGTCACTATACTGATTAGATAGATATGCATCTCAAAAGTAAGCCCAATAATATTAATTTTTAATTTTATATATATATATTCATCAATGTTTTCCTTTAGAGCTGCTGTAAATGAATATCTATTCCGACAAACACTCATCTGTTCCATCTAACACGGGTATTGGTAGCTCCTAGGAGGAGTGGAAATAAGCATCCCTTATTTCCACACCCCAGGGGAGTGGAAATAAGCACTTTAAAATATATTACCAACAATATTGATATCCAAGATTTAGTCCATTCATTTTCACAGCCAGAAACGGCATCCAGGTTTTTGTCCATGCATTTTGGCAGGTGACATCCGACACCCAGGTTTTAGTTGTACCAGAACCTCTGCCTTCCTCTTAAATACTATATTTCTAACAAAATATGAATTAACGGAGCCACTGTAGAACGCGGGCTTCGCTTCTATTGAGGAACATATAAATAAAATTGTCTCCTGTCATTTCCTATTTTAACTCCTACTTTTCCCTGCAGATGTCCCTACACTCAATTCTTCTAACAAAGATGAGATACCTGCCGGAGCAAGTTTTGTTAATTTTTATCTGCGATTGAAGAGGCATCTATCGCGAAAATGGGAAACCATTTACTATTTTAACAGGAAAATTAAGCTTTAGGTGGGGGCTCCGCCCCCACACCCCCGTTCAGACGGGGAACCCAGGTTCTCCGGACCCCTCCTCCTCTAATATAATAAACTCCAGCAATGAGCAAAATTAAATACGGGAATTCTGAGGAAAATGATATGTATCGGCCTTTTCCAGGAAACAATTTATTATGCGACACCCACTGTACCGGCGGTAGGCTGAAGCCCGGTTTCTATAGTTCTGCCGAATTAACATATATTTATATTTAGGCTATTCAACACATTTTTTCTTTTTAATTCAGTTAAAAAAGACCCTCTGGCCAAAAATCTGACTTATCTTAATAGAGTTTTTTGTCGTGGCTCCGCACACAGTATTTTCTAACGTGTGACTTTACTCAAGTCAATTTTCTCATAGAACACTCCCAGTGGGCGATAATAGGATAATTACAAATTTTTGTTGCCAAATACAAATTTAAATGGGTCATATCAGCAGCTGTGCAAATAAAAGGATATTTGGCCAAGGGGGATTCGATTTTCTTTCCCTTTGTTTTTCCTGCTCCCTTTTCTTTCATCAAACGCCGCAAGTCATCCTTGCTCACAACTTTCTTGCGTCCTGCGGCTGCCATGTTTGCGATGCGTACTTAAATCCGAATGTCGGATTCGGATAACGGTTACAAGGTCTGATGCAAATTCGGGTTGGCAAGCCGGACTTAAAGATAAAATATGCCATACTCTGTGCCGGCACACAGACATATGATAATATATCTGTGCGCTAATAGTGAAATTTAGGTATGAATGTGTATAGACATGCACGAGTGTATAACATTTAATATATACTTTAATTTTATATTTACTTCTTACTGCTCTATCTTTGCACTAAAAGTAAAATTACGAGTCTTTATATTCAAAAAATGTCTGCAAGACATTCAAGGCCAACAAAACTATTGTCAAATTTATTTTCAAGTCGTAGGTATCTTAGATAATTTAGAAATTTTATTGGTTAAATATATTGCGGATGAAAAAGTTATTATTTTTTTATATTCAATTTAAATGGTCTTTGCTTGAATAGCATAATAATTAATCGAATAGATTTAACTTGTTTGCCTCATTTGTAAGCCATTTCTTCAATGTAAACTGCAAAGATTGTGTCTTTTTCTCCGCTATTATATTTCAACAATTAAGTTAAACATTTCAATGGATAATTGAAATATGTTTTAAATAAGTGAAGAAATCAAATAAAAAAAGCGAACTTTACATTTTAATCGCATCATATATGCAATAGATTATCCAATCTTACGAATAATTGTTCTTAAATAAAAGGTATCTCAAATGAGTATTCCGTTGGGTACCAGGAACAGGTAAGAATGTTAAAAATAAACAAATATCTATGGTTTAAAAATATTTTTCTTTTAGACACAGAGTCTCTCATGCTCAGATAATGATTTTAAGAATACATGTATAATTTTACTCTCAATATTAATTGTAGAAGAGTTAGTAGCCGAGCTATTAAATAAAATACTTGTATCAACCTGTGTCTAAACACCCATAAAAACACATTATTGAAAGTACACTTTTATCTTTTTATTCGCTTGTCTACTGGAACATTGTTTGGCATCTGGTGACGAATCGACTGGTATCCTTTGGCATCCGAGATTGACGTCCGGCTCGACATCCGACTTTGCATCCGGCATCCGTGTTTTAGTCTGTATATATGTTTGCTGCTACACTATATATACAAAATAATAATTATGTTTTAACTCAGTTGAGTAAATATAGCTGCATTCTTTTCTTTTCAATTATAAACATTAATTTAATGAAACATCCCCGTAATAAAATGCTTAGATGCCCCGTCATATCGATAAAACCTAGCAACAAATATTTGTATAAAAGTGACGCTACACGTCAGGGAAAGGTCAAGGTCAGATTTGTTTTCATGTCAAAAAGCTGGTACAGGCTGACAGCTGGTGACAACATAGGCACATGACTTAAAACAAGGTTTAGAAGATTTCCATTCGGACAAATACAAAAAAGGTATATTAAAGGTGATTAATTATGTGATAAATACATTGATTTCAAAATAGAATATGATTAGAGAAAAAGGGCATCACCTTAATTTGGCTTAAAAGCATGATTATTTTATCTGCATCATATTTTAATTCTTACAGTCTGTACCACTACCCCTGTCCACCTGAATTTTCGCGATTATCTCTACATAAGACAAACTTGCCAGACAAAATTTGCACCAATGGCATAAAGAGGCAAAAGCGTAATTTTTGGTACCTTACCTACTCACAATATAAATATTATTTACTAAACGGCCTGGTTGACATGTCTCAAATATATCCGTGGTTCATGGCGTCCCTAATATGCGGCCATTGTTTATCCTCCTTGAATATTTATTTAAAGTAATGTGACATAACAGTGAAGCGCTTGCACATGGAGAATACAAGTCTCGATGTAAACAGGGGTCGGCAGCTCTTGATTATTGGTTCCTTGAATGTTGGTGCCTCTTTAGTGCGTCACGTCTATTATGACGTCATCATTATCCCCTGATATGCCCATTTAACAGATTAGCGGCAAGATGTCACTAAAGAATAGACTAGTTACTCATAAAATGGTTTTAAATTGTTCACAGAAAAATTACATAAGGTAGGTTATTATTTCCATAATAGTTAATTACGCTTTTTCCTCTTTCTTCCCCGAGGTCAAACAGTTTTGGCGTTCTTCAATTCACAAATAAATAATCGCGAAAAAACAGGTGGACAGGGGTACTGGAACGGACTATAATAATATATAATTAATTTATTCTTACGAAGTGTCTAGAGCTCAGGACCCCGATAAATTGCCCCAGAGCGAAAGGTCTGGACTATTAGTCACTCACCAAATTACGTCAGCAGAGTAATAGTCTGTGCAAAGTATGGATAACTTCAAAGTGATAGGCCTACATGCAAGTAGAAATTTATCAATAAAGCCTATGCATTATATTAATCATTTTTTCATAATAATACATATTTCACACATGTTTCATCAACAGATAACGCCACAGTAAGAAGTATAAGAGTATTATTTTATTCAACTGTCCCACATTTAGGTACAGCTTGTAAATTCACTTCAAAATCATACATGGATTTCATCTCAAACCTATAAACAATGAACATATATTTATATAAGTTTTTTGTTTAAATATTAATTTGTGGGGACGTATATTTTTAACTTGTTTAGGTCATGGTCAATTTAAAATCAAGCAGTCGCTTCTGTCACGTTTTATGAAAATTCTTCGGTAATTTTATCCGGGTCAATGCGTATTCTCCCAGAAAGTCCATTAAGTGCTTAAATTAAAATTAAATAATATTTATATTAATTACTTAACGCAAGAACAATAGCAAATGTTCTGGTAAGTCCATTGGTTGGTGCCAGAGTAATAGCTCCTATAGATGTGTCCGACAGTGTCAGTGCGCATGTTAATAGGAAGTGCCAGAACTTTAGCCTGAATGATTAGTGTCCTGACCTGTAGCAACAGTCTTCTTTATATTCTAATCATCAATATATTTGTCTCTACATACACCCTTCATATTTATATATAATCAGTATAATACATTAAGGTTCAATGCATCACAATGAAAGTGCTCTACCGTATATATATATATATATATATATATATATATATATATATATATATATATATATATATATATATATATATATATATATATATATATATATATATATATACTCAAAGCAAACCATTTGTTTGCAATGGCCGTAGTACTCTTAATCTGATTAAATTATAGGTCATGTTAATCATGCTTTTTGTTTCTATTTCTTCAAGCTATTAATTATTTTGACATTAACACTATTTTATCATAGCCATGTATCCAATGCTAGCACAATGGATACCAGCCCATTAAGAAGTGCCCAAAGCTTATGTTTTTACATTTCTTTTTGATTGATAGCTCACATGCCCACATGTTATTAGATAATAGGTCATATACACTTCCACTATGTTCCTGCTTGATTGACCTATTATGACATTATATATATTTCTGTATATACATCCTTCATTATATTTATATATATATGTATATATGCATACAAATATATTAACTCTATCTGCTGCCAGAAAGATAGATACCAATCCAGTGAACAGTGTTCAAAGCCAATGCTGTTAAATTTCATTTTGACTGACAGCTAAGCAGCCTGGCAACCAGGCAATGCACAGGCCACTGGCTCACAAGGAGAGTCCTGACACCCAAACAGCAAAGACCCTATTGCTTATTGATGTTTTATCATAGTAAAAAATGAGTGGCCCTGCTGCAGTTTTACATTTATGCATATTTTATTTGTTGAGATGTTATTCACTGAATATTGACAGGAAAGTTTTCCTGTGGAATACACAGGCTTTACTATGTCACTACATGTGTCTGATGTATAATGATTATAAATCTAAATATAAACAACTGATTACTTCAGGCTGAAAGGAAGATAGTTAACCAAGTCTCCATTCTTGCCAGTCTTTTTTCTCTCTCTATGATTTCACTTTATCTGTGGCATTTACATGGCAGGTCACCTAAGGAACCAGGTTATGTGATACTATGGCAACAGGCACATGAAACCCATGAAATCCAATTTATGTTCCATGTTGCCCTTTGAGTGAATATTTTGCCCCTGCATCTGACCTTAACCAAAAAATTATGTTGTAGATATTATGAATGCTGATTTTTATCCCTCAAACAATAAAGTAACACCAATAATTCACATGTTTACTATGATTTCTTTAACAGGTAAAGTGTTGTTGAGATTAGGCAGGACCCTGAGGATGCCTACGCAAAAGAAGACATTTGGAGCTGGGAATTATATTGAATACAGGTCTGGGACATTAAACGTTATCCTGTCTATTCCTCATGGTGGAACCAAAAGACCACAGAGTATACCAGACCGAGATGCCGGGTACATCAGTAAGACAGGAGAAATAGTGTATGATCACAACAGTGACAGCAAAGACTACGAGAACTGTCCTATTCGCTACAAGAAGGATGAATACACTCAGGAGTTGGGATTAATGGTGGCCGATGAATTGAACAAACTCACAGGAAAGTGGCCACATGTGGTGCTAAATCATTTATATCGTGGTAAAATGGATGCTAATTGTGATATGGCAGAGGCAACATTTCACGTACCTGAAGCACAGAGAGCATGGAATGCATATCATAAGTTTATTGATCAAGCCAAAGTGTCTGTCACTGGGCGGGGGCTATTTTTAGACATTCATGGACATAAACATGATGAGGGATGGGTGGAGCTTGGGTATCTGATTAAAGGAGTTAGATTAGACAGCAAAGACTATGATTCAAATCAGTCATCTATTCGCTCATTAGCAGAACAAAAATGCAAGTCAGACTTTGATTTTTCTGATTTGTTATATGGGCCAGATAGTTTTGGGGCACTTCTAAACCAGGAGGGGTACAAAGTTGTACCGTCGCCTGCTCACCATTGCCCCAATGGAAAAGCGTATTATTCAGGCCGCTACAACATCACTCGGCACGGGTCCAGGGATGGTGGGATGATCGATGCCATACAGATTGAATCACCAAAGGAGCTTCGTAACAAAGATAAAGCGCCAAGATATGCCAAAGCGCTCGCTAAGGTGATCTCACAGTTCTTGTTATTACATTATACAGACTGATGTTATATTTCACTGTGATGAAACTTTTTGATTTTTTACTAGTTTTAACAATGGTGAGGTTGTTGATGATTGTTCATGTCAAACGTGATAATAATGATAGTCATTACAGTGGCATGACAGATACAGAAGAATCTCAGTGTATTTAATGATAACAAACAGTTGCCATATATCAACATATGACAGGCTCACTGAAAGGGAATGCCTAGGAGTGTCAAAGTCAGAGACTCCTGAAATTATCAGGGAAATATTCATGCAAAAGAATAATCAGATCAAACCTAGTTATTTTGTCTTTTACTTCCTTTCACTTGGACACAAAGTATTCATGCAAAAGAATAATCAGATCAAACCTAGTTATTTTGTCTTATACTTCCTTTCACTTGGACACAAAAAGGTTATTTGTAATTGCACAGTACTGGTGTAATATTTATATCTGTACTGGGCTCTAACTGTTCAAGTTTTATATTCATTTGTAATAATAAGTGTATTATTTTATGTTATCAGCTAATATTGGCTGAATACAAGAGTTTCCCAGAAAATCTATACTGGAACATGCTCTTAATACCTCCAGTTTACCTGTTTTATGTTGTTATGATTCCTGGTGTTAGTAAACAAAGTTGATGTATATCTGTTTAATTGGGTACCTTAATTGTTGCCACCAGGTGATGTATGTGCTATATTTGTGCCACTGCTCATGTCAGGTGCAAGCTTTCTTTCCATTTGTGTAAAGTAGCAAGAAATTTTGTTTTGAATGAAATATTGACATATATCATAATATTTTAAGGAGAAACACTATATGTGTTTATAACACTATAAATATTATTGTTTATATTATAGGGCTGTAACAAAACATGGATGCAGTGCCATACAGTCAAGTAAATATTGTACGAGTATCATCAAACAACCTTGTTTGGCACATTTATGATATTTTGTCATCTAAGGAAAGGGATGTGTGATGTTTAACAAACAGTGTGTCCATGCCATATGGTCTGTGTCAGGTGAAATGTCAAATGTCAGAAACAAGTTTAATGACATCTGATTGGCTAATTGTCTAGATACAAATTTTGTTTATGGCTCAGGAATAAATTTTCTCAGAGGAGGTTTGATTATATTTCTTTAATGAGGTAGAGTATAATTACAATATATTGTTTGATGTAAATTGTATTATTAGCAATGATGGAGACTGGATCATAAGAAAATGTATATATGTATATACATATAGCTCCATATTAACATATTGCATAATATTGCATATCCACAGGCACATCTATAACCTTCAGTTGAAAAGTCATGCTGAAGTGCTTTACCATTTAAGTATGACTTGCCCAAGGGTGTCTGAATGTTATCATAATTGACATGACCAAGAAGTTGATTAACCATTGTACCATATACACATACATTGTTACATATCATATCTCAGGTCTTTTTTTATATATTTGTTGTAACTGTTTGTGTGTGTTTTTGGGGGGGGATCTGAGGTGCTAGACAAACAGCCCTTGTGCGTTTTCTTTTTAATCTGAGCTGAATGAAAGTCATTTGAGCTATGGCAATTACTCTTTGTCCGTCGTCCATCTGTTCATCTGTCTGTCCGACCATCAAATGGTAACTGCTGGACCTAGAAACATCGACTGAAAACCCATAAAGGTCCATAAAACATCTCTTTGGAAACCTGAAATTAGGTCACTGTGACCTATATCCTTTGACACTGTGGGGCTAAAAAATACTCCACTCTCCAGAGTATCTAAAAAATTGATACAAAAGCTCCGGTATTTGAATAACTTATGCATTCATTGCCATGATTATTTTCATACATATTGATCGTGGAGTGTTTCATCATTTCCTGAAGACTTGTGGTGCCCACATGACATCTGTACTTTTTAGCGAACCTGTGAGCCTATGCGATGGTGCGTCGTGTGTCGTACGTCGTGCGTAATGCGTCGTCTGTACATTAACCATAGCTATTTCAAAAAGGCAGGAGCTAGCATCACCAAATTTTTTGCAAATAATCAGTCATCCGAAAAACTATATCGGATTTTGTTTATTTTTTTTTCTAACTGGATTTTCTTAGATTTTATAGGGAAAAAAGCTAAAAAAGCTTTAAAAATCTTCTTCTCCGAAACTGTCCAGCCAAATTGTCCAATATTTCACAGAAATGATCCTTGGCACAATCTTTCTCAAGTTTGTTTGAATGGTTCCAGTTCAGAGATTTTTGGCCCAGTTACAGGAGGTTGAACTTTGTTAACTGTGCAAAAAAGCATATTAAAATTAAAATCTCAGAAAGGCTGGAGCTATCATCACCAAATTTTCTGCCAATGTTGGTCACATAGATCATGTCTAAAATTGAGGTATTGGTGGCACCACCTGCATTGGCCTTTTTTGCACGGGGTTATCAGTGCCTGTATCACACTGAGGGTTACAAAAAATTTCTACTCTGAAACCATATGGCCAAAATGTTTAATATTGCACAGAAATGATCCTAGGGTAGTGCTTTCTGAAGTTTGTTCAAATGGTCTCTTTTCAGTGACTTTTGGCTACGTTATGGGAAGCTGAATTTAGTCATATGCCATAACAGCCCATTTTAGCTCAGTGGCTACAAAGATCTTCTTCTCAAAAACCACTGGGCCAAATTCTTAATTCTCACACATTAATTATCCTCAAATGTTGATAATTCAAGTTTGTCCAAATGGTTTTGGTTCAGTGCATTTTGGCTGAGTTACGGGAAGCTAGACATAGCCAGTTTGCTGTATCTTCCTATATGAGTTATGAACCTGCTAAACGTTTTTTGACTGATGCCACTGAAGCCAGTTTGTTAAATATTTTACAAGAATAATTCCTACACTAATTCTTATAATAATTGTCATTTATGGTTCCACATGAATTATTTTTGGCTGAATTATTTAAATTGAATTGAGTCATTTTACCATATATGTTAGCTGTGTGATGCTGTAACATCTAGCCTGGCACCAGTTTATCAGCATCTATTACATCATGCCACTAGACATTTAGATTTCAGGTTATCTTTGGTTAATATTGACAAGAAAGTTTTTTAAAAAGCTTTTAAAAAAAACTAGATTTATGATTTAAGTTATTCATCATACTAGGCAATGTTACATTCATGGATATTCAGTTCTCTGTGGCTATATAAATCCAACTTTACGTGGATTATAAATTATTGGTATCCCTACTCAACTTAATTCAAGAATTTGCCATCAATGAGATATATCTGTATTTTAATTTTACATTCAGTATGCATCCGTAATAATTTTACATATATTCCTGATTTCTTTTTTATAAAAAGTCAACTGAAAAGCATTTTGTTTTGGGAAAATAAATTTCAAAGTTATTTCAAGTAGGGACCACTTTTGCGTACAGATGGCAGCACTTGGTTTAACATTGGCAGAATGCCAGTGCCTTGATGTTGGCCATTAGCCAAGATGATGTCAGCTCTATAAATAGTTTTGGCACAGTGCCAGGATTGGAAGAAGTGCAGCCAGGTATAGGTCAAGAGTTCACTCAGTGCAGAAGCTGCATTCTATTTATAGCTTTGGCAGACTGCTCACTGCATCATATTTGGCACCAAAGTTCAGCCTGAATCTATTTATAGCTTTGGCAGACTTCCGAATGTGTCAGATTATGCAACAGGTCAAGAGTTCACTCAGTGCAGCCAGATACAGGTCAAAATTTCACTCAGTCTAGCCAGGTGCAGGTCAAGAGTTCACTCAGTGCAGTAGCTTGAGGCAGCAATTTGTCACAGGTCACTCGGGGGCAACTGCCTTACTCACCTAATGCTTTGTCAGCCCAGTGCATCAAACTCTGGGGAAGTTTGATGTATTGGACTGATATTTTGACCTGTCTATGCGTCTTTGATGGTATTCTCATTTACAAGACAGGTGGTGCCACCTACATTGACTTTTGCAGTGTATGAGCCTGTTTATTTCTACAGAGGAATTTGATACATCAGCCTAAAATTGGGCATGTTTATACATATCGGGTAGCTTTATAGTGTACAAGACTGGTGGCGCCACCTACAATAATTTTTGCACAGTGTATGTCCCTGCTTATTTCACAGGAGGGGTTTGACATATCAGTCTGACATTGGGCATATTTGTATATCTCTTCGTTGTATATCAGACTGGTGGTGCCAGCTACAATCATTGTATCCGCCAAAACAGTTTTTTGCGGATACCAAGTTTTCAGTCGGACGCCGACGCTGCCGCCATTGCTGCATAGGTTTCCGGAGAACTCCTCCATAACCACTGGGCAGAATTTTTTATAATTCAGAATTATTATTGGTCACGTGAACTGCTGCGCCCTCATTTTTGGTTGATCTCTGACCTTTCCTCTCTGCCCAGCGTCCATTAGTGCGTCTGTTTCCTCACATAAACCCACATATCTCGGGAACCATTTGACCGATAAGACTCAAGTTTTTGCACAAATGTAGCCCTTGGAAAGCTTTATAACATACACTAAAAATGGTGGCGCCACCTGCAACCCATTTTTGCACAGCGTCCATCTGTTTATCTGCCTTGGGATAAAAACACTCATATCTCTGCATTGGTTGGACTTATCCATCTGAAATGTTGTATGTGTATACATCCTGGACAGCTTTCTTGATTTTATGCCAGTTGGTGCCACCTACAATGACGTTTAAGCTGCAGACATCCAAGCTCATATCTGAGGAATCGTTTGACCAATTGGGCCAAAATTTTGCTTGTGTATAGATCTCCTGTAGCTGTTTAGCATATGCAAAACTGGTGGTGCCACCTGCAACCATTTTTGCACAGCGTCCATCTTTTCATCTGCTTCGGGATATAATCACTCATATCTCGGCAGTGGTTTGACTTATCCACCTGATATTCTGCAGGTTTATACATCATTGACAGCTTTCTTGATTTTATGACAGATGGCGCCACCTACATTCAAATTTATGCTGCAGACATCCAAGCTCATATCTCAGGAACCATTTGACCGATTTGACAAACATTTTGCATGTTTATAGATCTCACATAGCTCTTTATCATACGCAAAAGCGGTGGCACCACCTGCAATCATTTTTGCACAGCGTCCGTCTGTTTGTTTGCCGTGAGATAAAATCACTCATATTTGGGCAGTGGTTTGACAAATCTGTCTAAAATTTTGCAAGTTTATACATCTTGGATAGCTTTCTGGATTTTGTGGCGCCACCTACATTTATGTATATGCTGCAGACATTTAGGCTTATATCTCAGGACTGGTTTGACATATGCCCCTGAAATTTTGCATGTGTATAGATCTCACTTAGATCATATAGATCAGGACTGGTTTGACATATCCCCCTGAAATTTTGCATGTGTATAGATCTAACTTAGATCATATAGATCTCTCAGATCTCACATAGCCACCTGCCACCATTTTTGCACAGCGTCCTAAAACCTACATACACATTTCGGCTGCAGACATCAAGGCTGTTATGCAACACACCTCACTCTATTTCCCCTTGCCACTCAATCCATGCCTCACTTCACCTTTCCCACTGATTTTGGTGGATACCCGTAGTCGCTTGTTGACTATACATATTCTAGCTTTCTGTTGTGTGCCCCCATGCCAGAATAGCAGCAGTGATGTTTGTTTAATTGTTTCTTGTTCCAAGTGTTTAGTACTTGCATTGTTCAAATACATGTTACACATGTTCTTGAAAAGTAATGGTCCAGCATTGAAGCGTTATACCTGGTGTAATCTCATTGCACAGGTTCGCATTAGGCCTGTAGGCCTTGTTCTAATTTGTATGTATATTTTTCTCTATTTTTGAGACCTTCACATGAAGCAGTCCGGACAATAACAGGGTACAAACCATAATTGTAACTAGAAACTTTTAACTGTACATCAAAGGAGGTCTTAGGCAAATCTCGGAAACCTGAAATTAGGTCATGGATCTACATTCAGCAAGCTACTGATAATGATTTTGAGGACCCAGGGCACAAAGAGTATCCATTTGTTCTAGAATCGTTTAAAGTGACATTCAGGGAGGTCCTAGATAATTGTCCTTGGAAACATGAAATTGGGTCACTATGACGTATACTCTGAGATCAGTAAGGAAAATATAAATATGATTTGAGCACCCTGGAAGTCGGATGTGCACAAACTGAATTTTTTCGCTCTAGAATCTCCTAATGTAATATCCAGGAAGGTCTTGGGCAAAATCTTCAGAAACCTGAATTTAGGTCATGATGACCTATACTCTCCAAGCGACTAGCCAGAAACGTGATTTTGAACAACCAGGCAGACCGGACACCAATAGTAACAGTTAGGCCAAGGACCTTATAACACAACATCCAAGGAGGTTCTCGCCAAATCTCCTTTGAAACCTGAAAGTAGGTCATGGTGACCAATATTCTACAAGCAACTGGCCAAACATATGCTTATGAGCACCTAGACAGTCAGGCATTGAGCCAAACTCTACTGTTGGACCTAGAACCTTCTGATATGACATCCAGGGATGCATGTCAAGTCTCCTTTGAATCCTGAAATTAGGTTACTGTGACGTATATTCTCTGAGCTTTGAGCAGGAAACCTAATTTTGGGCACCCAGAAAGTCAGACAGGTCACAAATCTTAACTGTTGGCTCTGAAAATGTCTTTCTTAATGTAAAGGGAATGTTTCCTTTGACATCCAAAAAAGTTCACTTTAATCTATTTTCTGAGAGCTGTGTGAAACAACATGATTTGAGTACGCTTTAAGTCAGACGCAAGTCATAGCAGTTTGACGTAGATACTATTAACTTAGCATCTGGGGAGTTCCTAGTAAAATCTTCTGGCTGTTACCTATTTTCTAAGGACTGTTCGGCAAAAAAATCATGATTTTGAGCATTCTGAATGTCATTTTACCCATTGTTCAAGATTCCTTAGCAAAAATTTTTACTAGATCGTAACAATTAATACATGCTTTGATAATTGATTTTAAGAAAATGGAAATATTACTCGAGTTTCATCACTGTACACTTTCATATGTGTATCAAGTATTTTGAATGGCGGGACCACCGACTATTATGTTTGTAAGAGTCATCATTCATACGAAACGCTGCTCTCAAGGTATATTTCGAAGTGTTTTAATCGGTTATCCTTGCTCCAACTGTCCGGTTATTGTCTAAACTTAAAATATTCCTTGATCCAGATCATCCCCAAAATTAAGTCAGTTATTCCTTGTATTATTATTTTCGAGCTATCATGAAAATTTCATCAAAATCTGTGAAAAACTATTTGAGTAATGTTGCTTACAGAAAAAAAAAACAGACAAACACACCAAGACCGGCAAAAACATCGTCCCCACCCTTTGGCGGAGATAATAATTTAGGACAAAGTTTGCCATCATAATGGTGAAAAGTCTTTTATGTGACCAATACAGTATCCCGTGTATCCTTTGTTAGATTTGATCTTCATATGTGAGATTAATGACCAAAACTTTCCATCTTTCTAATACACTCCTCTTTCAGCTCCAAGGTAAGTGTGTAATACTGCAGCTTTTGGCTTTATATAATTAGTTGATGCAGGTTTCACCATGTCCATATCTAAGCTCATTCTGTTCTAGTCATGTTTTGATTTCTATCAAGTTCAAGGCC
This sequence comes from Sipunculus nudus, assembly GCA_026874595.1. Classification (NCBI taxonomy): domain Eukaryota; kingdom Metazoa; phylum Annelida; class Sipuncula; order Golfingiida; family Sipunculidae; genus Sipunculus; species Sipunculus nudus. Next base: position 4,540,389 of record CM049317.1, read on the forward strand.
ATTTCATTTGGACATTTCCGAAACAGTATATCTTTTTACGTGGGCCACAGTAATTGTGATTTAGCAAGATGTACTGACGTTATATGGCCTTATATGATGAAGTTGCAAGGGAAAAGGTCCAAAACCATCTTGTAGGTGGCTGATCCATACTTAATTTGCATAATGTTTATAAGACATTTAATGTATTATATATTTACAATGATTTTGCTTGTCATATTCCTATTTCTGTGGTATTTATGTCCATCACACTGTTGCTATATACTCGTAATTAATTTCTGATCATTTCGTAGTTTCTTGTTGCATATCTTCTCTCCTTTGAGAGGGGACAGTGCTGAGTATTTAGTGCTGATATTTGGTTTACTGTGCCCGTAAAGATGCCATGCTTACCGCTGAAAATATTAGGCCTCTCTGAAGGATATGTCAGTAGTTAGTCTGGTTTGTGCAATTTATTTTTGTTAATTGATGAATTCAGGTCAATGAAGGATTTATTTTTGCTGAAAGTAGTTTGATTTATGCGACATATTTCTTGTTTATAATCATAAATGGACTCGGTTTATGTTAGGTAGATAGACGTTAATCATAAAGAAACAACAATCCATTGAACTTTAAAAAAATGTACACTGTTTCATATTTGAAGTGTGTTTTATTTAATAATATTTAGCTTTGCTGTCTGTGCTGGTTCACAAAAGCTTGAGTGAACCGTCTACATGATTTGTATACTTATTGAATGATGTTTCTAATTGCAAATAAAAATGATGGAAGTGACCATGTTTCTTTTTATTAGAAACTGAAACTGCAAAATCAACATACAGTTGAACAGATGAATCCCACTTTTAACTTGTATGACCAATCTGAAATGGCGGTATATATTTGATATAACTACCCCCCCCCCCCCCAGCCAACTTTTCCATCATTATCTCCTCCAGTTAATTTACAGACTGTTTTCATGCATGTCTGTTTATCCTTCAGTTTTCAGCATGTTTCTGGCGTCCATGTACAAAATATCCGCCAAAAAAGTTATTGTTAGCATTATTCAGTGGAGTAATGAATTTTCTTAATCGTTCGTGTTGAGTGAGGTTGATCTCCCTGCACCTCAAAGGGATGATTTACAGTTCACCTTTAACCCCTTATGGTATCGAAGGCACCTGCCTATATGACTATTATATACCTCAGCGTGATCACCTTCAACTAAACTGAATTAAAAAAAGTAAATGCAAAAACCTTAACGGAACTGTTGTACGGGTTGTCACATTGTATCATTTTGTTCTTCCAGTACGTCCTGTTTATAAAGTGTACAGATAAAGAATACAAGATAAGAAGACAGAGATACATTAATTCTCTTTATAATATAATTATAATCATATACATTGTATAACAAGTCAATTGTAACCCATACTGCAATAATTCTTTACAAAATGCGCGCATGTGCAGGAAAAATTTGTGGATTTTTAATGTAACATATAAATACATCTAATCACACGTGAAACTAGTGTAGTTGCCCAAAAGGCGAGTATATGTGTACTGCTTGGTGAAAGCTAATGTAAAAAAAAAAACAAAACAAAATAAAGGTAGTCATTTATCACATTTGTACAGAAGATCAGATTCTGTTTAATATTCTGAGGTGTCAAACTTAAAATTTATTTTGACATGTTTATCAGCCTATGATGATATCCTGGAATATATGAGACATTCAGGTAAGTCCCCCCCCCCCCCCCCCCCCCCCCTCTATCGATCTCTCTCTCTCATACGCACTGCATCCATTAACACTGGACCGAACGTTCGCCGAAAATATATATACCAGTGTCCTTGCATGCACAGAATGCAACTCACGTATACATACAAATATTTGTACATCTATTTACATAAACTCATATATAATTTACAGGGAGAGGGGTTAGAAAGTTCGTAACAACACACCACGGCTAATCCACATTTACATAATCCACGAGGTATGGTGAACTACAATGCAGAATGAGTTTTTCAGAATGTTCTGTCAAATCTAGCTGCCAAATATTGTATATATATATTTGTGAAGAGAATATTAAAATTCCACAGAGTAAAATTCACAGCTGTCAGCTCCAAGTAGTCAGCTGGGATGGCCGGGGCGTCGTCGTGGCAATGACTCAGGCGGCTTGAAAATACACAAAGTAAAGTTAAGTTTAAAAAAGGAAACGAAAAGAACGGTAATTACTCATTGTGATGTCTAGTATGAAATTAAGTCCATAAACGCTACTGATATAAATGATAGATTCGAATATCTCATCATTCCATTGTTCAGCCATACCTTCGCGCCACATTAATGCAATATTAAACATTCAGAAACTGTTATAAACTGTAGCCTTGAATTAATTTTTATTAGTCACTACTTTGAGCATGACGCCGTTTACTAACAAAACAAGAATAATTAGAGCAATCACTGTTTTGTAATACCTTTAGGCATTTTCCTTACAAACCATTACCAATTTATCTTACTATAACTAAATGAGGTACTCCCATAATTAGTTAAGTTGATTTAGTATCCTGCCTTCCATCGACTTGAAACCATCTGATAAAATGAGAAATAGTTTTTTTAACTTTAGCAACGATGTCAAAGTCATTTTTCAAATAATCGGTACACTTGCATGTAGGCGTTTGTCTCCATGAATTACACGCCATGCACTTACCAACGATGTGGAACAGCCAATCCCAAGTCACGTCCAAATAAAAGATTGAATTCTTAAACTCTGAAATTAAAATTTGTAAAGCTTGCACTCAATTTGTTTAGGTGGCCATACAGTGTGAAATATGTTAAATATCCAAAAGTATTACGGACATTTAAAAAAATATTCCATGAAACGATGGAGAACCCAGTGTGACAGAGATATACATATTGCATAATACTGTACCTCGGTTTGTTGTAGGTGGTCGGTGATTTGACTATCCTGCCACTGTCAGAGGTTCCCCTACTGTCCTTTGTTGAGCTTCCCTTCAAAGTAAGAAATAAACATGAACATGGCATGAAATTTTCACATCATGACTAAATCATATTTCAGTTATGTACATATAAAAACACATCCAGTGATTCAATTTCACCCACAGAAGACGATATCAGAAGAAATATTTTACCTTTCTAATAAGGTAATGTGCAAAATGTTCACATATGATCCTTGACTTTTCCATGATTCTTTAATCATCAATTTACCGGCAGAAAGGAAGCATGGGTGGGGGACATTTTAGCCAGTCCATTGATAAAGTATAACGACTTTTTCATGACTTTTTGAAAATTTCTAACATCATGACCTTATGTACTGAAAATTTATAATACATGAATTTCTTTGGGCATGGGAACCCTGGTGCTCAATTGTAAGGCCTAGAAAGTAAATTTCTATAAATATTTATGAACTGCCCAGGAGATGGCCGGTTATCATTGGAGACTACCTTTGTTGAGGACGCGCAGCCCGAGTCTCCTTGTAGCAGATCGTCCTCTGGGGGTCTGAGTGGTACCCGGAAGTTCTTGGTGACTGGCGTTCTGTAGTACGACTGACCGTTCTCTGAATTGTCCCGTCTCACACTGAGGCACGCCGTCACCATGACGCTGCTCATTTTGTTCCCTTTGTTCTGTAGATGAATCTCGCAAACCAGTATCCCAAGTTCATTCTTGAGCCTTTCGTGTAATTCAGAAAGCTTGATCTCCTATAAACGAGCCATTATTATATACATTAGCAAACTAGTTCTGACTATAGAGTACATAGTGGCTACTCGTCACACCACCCATTGCATATTGAAGCGTCGAAGCCTGACAATCTCCCTCTTTGGCTCACACCTACACATACTTGCATACAAAAGAAAAATACAGCCGTCCAGTATATCGCAAAACACAAACGCATTTGAGAATATAAATAGTGCGCTTTAGAGATATTGTACATTATTATTATTATTATTATTATTATTATTATTATTATTTTCAACATCATCAACAAAAACATTGAAATTTGGTCATCCTAGAAATGTTTTAACTAGTAAACATTAACACTTCTACTTCTGTGTAAATTTTAATTGATAGCTATTACCAGTCGACACAGCCGACAAACGTTCACGTTATCAAATATGCAAGTAAATGTACCTCTGATCCATTTGTCTGAAGGCCCACCTTCGTCTCTTCTGACGATGAACTTTCCAACACTTGCCAGTCTTCCTCTTCTCTGGTTCCCAGATTTACTTGGAGTATTCCTCGATCCCCGATTTGTGAGTCGGATGGTAACGTGATCAAGATGTTCTCCTTCACAGGTTTACCACCATACTCCTCATATATGATCTGGAATATTGTGAATACTATGAGTGTATTTTGTCGGTTAAACAACAGATAATGTGTTTAATTTACATTGTATATTACATCAGGGTAGAAACCCCGCGGGTGGACAACACACAACACTCTCGGTATTTCTTGACGTAAGACCCTAAAACTGAACCAGGCAGGAGGCGCCGCAGCAACTAGAACAATTTCGGAAGCCTAATATTCTTGACAAACAGACAGTTATATCGTTGTGTCCTCTGTAGGAACCTTGATTCCAATTGATCTACATTTAACACATTATCCTTTATATTATACGTATTCAAATACAGAACAACAAATGATACTGCTAAATGCGTCAAATGACATAGAGGGTTCTCCAAGCTTTCCCCGATGCAAATTTACGGTGTGCTCGACAGGCAGTGTTCCCTCTTCAACTTTTATTCTAAAAATAATCCCTCAAAGGTACCTTATCATTTCTAGGTATAAATTATTTTGTATTCACTGATATAATTGTAACCATATATATAACCAGACACACAAAATATATTTGTTTTGTTTATTTCCGGATGAATGCAAAGTCACTATCAGCCACTGGAGGATCAACTTCATGAAGATGCTGAACGATTTTGTCTCAAAGATTATTTGTTTACATTAAAATTATATATGTTTTGACTGCTTGAAAAGACATACCTGCTTAAAACACGGTAAGTTATACATGTTGTCAAGTACCACCGCCTGAAGAAAAACCTCCTGAACAATTTTATCAGATGGGTCCTCGATGACGTGTGCAAACAACATGGCCGACAGTGACGTGTCCTCCAAAGAAGGAGCTGGCATCGAACACATAAACTTACCCAAATGTTGGGTGTGAATGTTTATCGTTTTTACGGTGGTTTTATATCTCATAAACAAATTGTCGACAGTGGCATCTTTATTTGCATTTTGATCACCCACAAGTACAATAGAATTCCTCTCTGTTTTCCGTCCATCTAGAGTATTATCAGTACTTATCACAAACCACTTTGTGGTTCCAGGCTCTTGAAATAAAACTCGTACTTCTTTCAACAACTGTTGCTTGGCTACCGCGTGCGGTAAGTGGATTGTAACAGGTTTTAAGAAGTCATCAAGACATTCAAACTGGACCACTGGACAGATAACTCTGTGGTTCTCGTGTCCCGTGACAGCCTGACAGCTGAAGATGTCATTGCTGATTAAACGAGAAATTTTGTAAGTCTGACCTTCAGGAACAGCCCCTCCAGGTATGAAGAGTTCGATCTTGTATTCACCACTATACCTCCCCCCTTTACTGTCGGCGTACCAGTCGGTATTAGTGTCATACGGTGGAGGTTGAGGAGGGTCCATTGATACATTTGATTCTTCAAGCACAAACCTTTCTTCTTCGTCCTCCGCTGTAGATTTACTTTTCTGCATACAAGAAGCAACTTTCGTTTAATGATGGTTTATGTAAAATACCGTAAAGATGATATGCTTAAAACAATTTAAATTATAAAACAATTATATACAGTTGCCAACTTTTTAAGCATCAGCCCTCAGCAATAATAAAGTCGCTTATTTTATAAATTAGGCAGTAGGAAGAATTTAATATAATGTTATCGCCGTTTCATGACCTGATATTATTATTTCATTTATTATAATATTCTTCAGGGTGCCCGTACTAGACTAGGTTTCCTTTGAGATTTGCCCAAGAGTCCCTTAATATTACATTAAAATATTCTTGCATTATCGGATACGATTTGTGCAATATCTGACTTTCTGACTTTCAGTCAGCAGAGCTAAAAACCGACTCTGGCATCATTCTATAGTCTAGCTCTATAAAACAACAAGGGGGACAATGCAAATTCTTATAACCGTTTTATGAAAATTGCTGGAAATTTCAGGTTGAGTTGCAGTTGATATTAAGGAACGTTATATAATATGGATAACACTAAAGTTAAACTTACCTTATTCCTCTTGACGAGAACATAAATTACTATTATTGTAAGTCCTGTAACTAAAAAAGTCCCTGTAACTCCAAAAATCACTGGAATGTTTACTCCATTGCCACTAGGATGCGCCTCTGCAACATTGTTTAAAAAAATGCAAATTCAGGTATCAATCAAAACATTCTACTCTAAAAAAGCATTTAACAGACATTGCACACCCCCCCCCCCCGCATACATCTTCCCACAGATGTTACATGATTAACTTCTATAGTTTTCATTGTATTATCTGTGTTTTGTGTGACAGTGATCTTATAATTACATTATCCAGATCATAGAGATTTAAAAAAATAGTCAGAGTAATAGGGTCCACATATAAACATATTTTAAAGGACACGTGACCGGGAATGAAAAGTTTAAGATGCATGGAACTTTCCTTACAGAATTTACCACACGATATAATTAATATAAATTTATCATATCCGTTTTATGTATTATCCACTTTATGTAAATGACGAATCAGTATCATTGTTTTATCCTAACTGGATCCAGACACTGTTATCTAGATGCAAGGCATGTAATATGTATAAGTTACCAGTTGTTGACTTAAGATCTTTCATCGTAACTGATGGATACGAATGTGGGGTAGTTGAACCATCTCCTGGTATACCTTAAAGTATAATATTATAAAATATGATGCAATAAACAATACTTGTGGGAAAAATAAAAGTTATGCAACTGAACTGCTATTAAACTTCATGTATCGGATTCATTTCATTTTGTAGTGTAATTACTGATCATACATGGTGAATCCATTGATTACAGAGGGCACGCATGTATTTTATGTATTTGTCAATCTTTAAAATTTCGTGTTGGCATTTCAATTTTAATTTTACCGATGAACACATCTGCAGTCGGGACCCTGAAATGCATTGACTCTTCAATTGCCTCCTCCAGGATTGGGTTTGCTTGTGTGGGTGTGAATGTGTGTTGTTCAAAACATTTGGGAATGGGACAATGAAGAGTTGACCAGACTTTATTATGGACATGATCCGGATTCCGGAACGTTGTCAAAGAATATTCACTAATGTACCGTCACTTTTGCGCGAATCAGCCTGTGAGATTGGCCGAATAAGTAATTGCAAACACGGTTTTGAAAACATCCCACAGTATGACCAAATGGCATTCCCTATATAGTTTTCCAGTTCTTGTTGCTACCACTTTTATACAGTCTACACCACGTGTACTTGGGTTACATGGGTGTACCCAAAAAGGTGTTACGAAATATTGAGCCAATCAAACTGTACAAAAAGATGCTTTGCGCACTCCGTGATTGGCCGAACTAATAAGCAAATGTTTAACAAATATGACTGCGCTCAATTTAACTGAGAATGAGGCAGATTTCTCTGGAAATGTCGATAGATGGAGAGGAATATGAGCATCGGCCTCTTGCTATATCGAACGTGTTTACTTAAATAGACTGCATTTGTTTGGTTTGTATGTCTTCGAGAACTACGCCACTTAATCCTAAGTCACAACAAGATTTTTACTTTCGTGCGATTTCAGCAGGGCTGCAAAAGATGGGACCGTCTCGAGTTTTATTTATAATTTCGTAGAAGCGTTCAAAAATTAAATATATGTTGTACGACAGTCGTGGGAAAAGTGGTCAGGAATGTCTAATCGTACGCTTTTCCTACGAGAGTCGCATAAAGTCCCTACGATGGTCGTTTCATAAAAGAAAAAGTTTCTCCAATGTTCTGTCGTAGACCTGTCGTATATGGGTTGTGTGATGTATGTGACTTAGATTTAAGGCAGCGACAAATTGTCCTGTTTTGCATATTGTCGATAGAGCGCTTAGCTGAAGGGAATGTGACTGGCTGAAAATTGCATCATTCGCAAGTTTAGTTCATTGTACGCCGCCATCCAGTGCCACAATTCATTAATAACTTAACAATTCAGGCAGCGGTTATACAATTTGTAGTTTGTTTCCACTGCCTCGGTAGCGTACTACTTCACAACCATTACATAGAGTCAACATGTGATATCACGCTTTATATCTAAAGGTAAAATGCACAGACTAGAGCACTGACTTAATAACTATAACTTGATTACCTGTTGTATGAAATGAAAGATATAAACTTTTAAACAAATGTGCAGTCAACACAATTAACATAATTTGGTAGAGGAATGAAAAAAAATTAGTATACATATAGAGTTTAGATGTTAGTCCTGAATAAAACAACTGAGATAATTTAACAATTAACTTACCAAAACCAAAGCATGCCGTGTGATGCGCAGATGTACACCTGACAACTTTCCATTGAAAATTCTCGCCAGTTTTGTGCAACACGACACATTTTCCGTCGCTAGAGGGCTCTGACCTTCCCCATTTAGGATCGAGGATTTCAAGATCTCCTGCAAGTACGAAACCTGAGAACTGTTGTATCACAGTTGTTGACATGACCTGTGTACGCATGGGTGAATCTAGGCCGGGGAGAGGAATTTAACTTCTTATTTGGGAAAACTTTTTACTTTAATACCAATACCCCCTCTCCACATTTCTGGAATTATGGAACGTTTTCAGGGTATTAGCTCACAGTGCCAATAAAGCTTTTCCTTGCCAGAATTTTGAATCTTTCTCTCATTCGATCCAATCCAGTTTAAGAGTGTAATCGGCCAAACCTTTTTTGTACGTTATGTGACCACATCCTGTTACGTTGAAGTGATAAGAAAAGTATTGAAAGTATTAGTGCAGTTATCCAATTCAAAATGTGTGTAATGAGATAGGAAGAAGTAATACTGGCAACAAGCTTACTTTATTTACACGATACATTGCTCCAAAAGAATTCTCCAGTCATCCAGTCTCATTGTAAATAATAATCATATATCTCTTTTCAGTGATTTTTTTTTCAAATTTATTACACACCATAAACATCTTCACACAAGTATAGTGTAGATAAAGTCAGATCTTACTTGTACCATTGTTACTTATATAAAACCAATCTTCCCGTCGTAGGCCAACCCACATCCCGCACTTCTTCATATCTTTTTGTCGGAATAGTTTCTTTTGTAATACAGGGTCCTGTATCACCGCCAGAGTCATTCCACCCTCCGCGCAGGTTGCCCGGGCCTGGTACCAGCTGGAGCTTTCACAAGAATACACAAAAGCTCTACCCCCGGCTTCTATACATTTATGTCTCTCGGCTCCTTCAGAGTTACAGCTGGTGGCATTGCCTGTGTTTGAGATTTAAATTAACGTATCAACTGCAAATCTGTGCAGGAAGAAAAGCAGAACCATTAATGAATGTATCAGTAAATTTTGGTAAGACCTTGATCCTGATGATAATTCCCTTGGCGGATAACCTGCTATCGCCGGAATAGTGTCCCTTTAAAATCATAAATAAGCAAACATATTTGTGTTTTTAGAATAATATGTTTGTTCTTTCCATAAGCCGTTGGTAAGAATTTTTCAAATATGTAAAATTACTGTAATTTCATTTAGTTTATCAGGATATGTATTTACATTTCAGACATTTTCGTTAACAGCTATTGAAGCAAAAGAATTGACTAGTATCAGGTATAACAAAAGTTTTGTAAAAAGGTGTCCTTTCCAATCTACATTAAATCTGCCGGAATGGAGCATCAAAGAACCCAGTCCCATTGAATTAGTGTTTAAATATTACGTTTTACAAAATAAGAAATTATTATTTTATATATGTAACGGATGGAAACAGAAATATAGGGTCGAATATGATCTCGAACCGGGAACATATGACAAACAAGTCAGACATTCTGTCAGCTTCGCCAGTAAACCATAGTTCACTGGCGAGGCCCGTAGGAACGTTTTGGTGTGCATGGTACATTCACCCCCTCCCCGGAAATGTCCTGTTCCCAGGATGTGGTGAAACAATTCACAACGGTTATTACCATGAACTGGATGGATCATTATGCCGCCACAACAATTCCATGAATTACACCACTGCCACGATTTGAAAGGGTGAAAACACAAAAAAGCGCTTGATGGGAATTAAAACCGGAAACCTTTGACACACAAGAAAGATGTTCTATTAATTACACCAATCAAGCAACTTAATTTCACTGGCAAGGCCATGCATACCTTCGCACAAATAGCCATAACTGGTGTCGCCGCAGCTTTTCCTGTCTATGTACTCCGCATTGGGGTTCAGTAAGCCACAGTTATAGCTGTCCGGCCATTTTTCATCCGAAGCTGGAGTGACAAACAGTTTACGTTTAGTCATATACTAATAATTACAGATATTATGCTTAATTTACGCTACTATTCTTATGTGTTTTGAATATGAATCAAAATGTTCCATCTTCCATAATTTAATGTTAGTTTAACAAATATAATGTGTGATTTTCGAAATAATTATACCTAGCTAGGTCCTCTTATTTGGTAAAGTTAATACATCTTGGTCCGGACCTCATCAGCTTCCAATCAGGAACATGCATCTCCATAACGAGATGGAAATGACATGATTTTTGTTTTAAATAGGAAAGACTGTTTAACCTAAAGTGAAAAGGAAAATATCAGGTACGAGGAAATTTCAACAGAGCCCATTACCATGATCTATATATTCGTATGAAAATTATTATTTGAAGGATATTTTCGGGTAATGTGTTAGCGGTTATTGTATACAAATTGACTGAAAACCCACGTCAGCCGTAACATCAGACTTTAAAATACAACTTTTTCAATGGGCATGCGCACCATCATTGTCGTTTCCAGTGTTTGCGTCTCTTTAAAACCAGACTCAATATAGGGTTTCCAAAAGAAACACACCATGTAGTATAATGTGGCCTAACAAAATACAATTCGTATTGTTTAACGCTAAGACTAATATTCAGTGTCATTCTTGGTCAACACAATATGTGAAATATCTCAAAATCTCTGTCAGCATGAGCTTAAAGTTTTGGCGCCGTGGGTTTTATAAGCCTCACAGGAACATTTTTAGGATTTTTACCATCGGGTGATTTACTCTTACTGATTCCACGTTCCAAATGTTAACGAATTTGTTTTCCAAGTAAGGACATTTATTTATAATGACATTGAAAGCTCTACCTTCCTCATGGCCGTCGAGCCATATAAAGTTCTTGGACTTCGTTCCTTCGATAGCTAGCCAGACAGTGCTCCAGTTCTTTTGAACCATGACATTTTTCAGAAGCGCCCTTTCTTGGCCATCTCTGTCCGCGAGCAGCTGCCCATGGTTTTGGCTGCAGTAAGCCCAAGCGTTCTTGAAGGTTACAGGATCAGGCATAGTCGTTACCGAGCCGACTCGAAGAACTGAAAAAATATCGTATAATATAGAATTTTATAACGTAATATATAGAATTTAATAGAGCCATATAAGCCTTCTCGTGTCTAGTACATGTGTTCTTGTTCAAACGGCGTGTAAACAGTGTATTGTGTATACTCTGTTTGTTTAATTTCATTTTGATATCTGCCCGAACTCTTGTAGGCCTGTCCATTATTCATCAATAGCGGGTGGCTGAAGCAAGGTCTGTGAAAGCGTAGCCACTGACTTGGTAATATGAAGATTAGTAACAGTTGCAGCTCACAGACTTGTAAAGCTGGTTCAGTTTGAAAAGCAGGGTTCCCCTCGCTGTACATTGAAACAAAGATTCCATTTATCAGAAATAAGATGTATGTTATTTTATGACGGCTTTTATGTGTATGATGTAAGGGCCGGGCATAGGACTGTAATTATTGTGTCCTTACACAAAGGGATTTATCACGTAACCATTCCACCAGCTGAACGTTTAATAAAAGTTAATTTGTAAAATATAAATATGTTTGTTTAATACAAGTTAATTTGTTTGGGGCAAATTAAACATTTAATCGAGTTAATCTCACTCTTAATACGCCGGTATTCTTTATCAAGACGCCATCATCCTACAAGATCCAGCAGCTTGTAAACGTTATTTAGTTATAAGGTATGCTATTTATACGTCTTTATGTACAGATTTTCTTTGTCTGACGTCACCTGGCATATGTATAATTAAACGTCTGGTATGATATATGTGTTTCCTTGACCTGATGTAAAGTCGAGAGCTCATTTCTTAGATGACACGCATCACCATGGCGACTGGGCCGTGTAAATGTATTCTATCGTTGCACATTTCATGTTACAGACACGTAAACACGGGGTCATTATGAAGTTAATTATGCAAGAATTCGGTCGTGACCGCCAACATGCGCGTAGTTATAAAACATCTTAAAGCACCTGGTATTGTGAATTAACAGGAAACCCGGTCTACAATTATCTAGTCAAGTCTCAGTCAGGCATGTCGTTATTATGTTATGGTTTTATATTGTTATAGACTGTCGTGCAATTAACTCTGCTTGTTCAGAAAGACGTGGAACATGTATTAATCATTTTCACACCAGGCTACCACTGTCTTCTAAATAGATAAAGTCTAAGCACACATTCCATTTATTGCGACATATATAGGAAAAAAGTACCAGAAAAGTCACAACTTCAGAAATTTCGGAACCCTGATCAGTTGCTTAAAATTTCCAATTCTCAAGATAATGGAAGATATGAAAAATCATAATGAGACGTTTATCCATCCAAATCTTTGATATCCGAAAGGAGGCGCGGGATAAACCACAAAAAAAACAAGCTGCTTGAAACGGTCTCTATCCGGCACATAAACAATGATTTAAACGGATGAAAAGCAAGAACGCTACACAGCTATGCAGCTATAATTAATTGTGAAAAATGGGGCACTCCTAGAATTATTATTGTTCCTTCCAACCTGAAATTGCTTTATACATTAGCCAAGTTAATACTTCATGGACTACATAGGCAGGGGATGTATTGTACAAAGTATGTACACAAGTGGAATGGCTTGAACTGGGCGCGACCAAGGGTGCAAAATATAAACACTGCGGGCATGGTATTTAACAAATCATGATATAAACACAGCGGGCTAGGTATTTAACAAATCATAATATAAAAACAGTGGGCACGGTATTTAACAAATCATGATTTTTTAAAGATTAGTTTGGAATAATCGCGCATGCACAAGTTCTAGTTAAGAAGTCTTATTATGATTAACAGACGCAAGCGCGTTGTGTTTACTCGCACTAAACTATGATAAAAGCATAAAACAGCCGACTTGAATTTAAATAAATATAAATATATGTATATATATTTATCAGAATATACAACAATTGTTTGCATATCATATCAGAGTGATTTATATAAATAATGAATAACCTTGATATGTATATTCCAAGAAAATTATTAACTCGTGGAATGTGACCGTGAGAAACGTTTATTAAAAGAAGAACTGCAGAAATCCAGAATGACGCCTGCAAATTGTCCATTTACAGCTGCATAATTAATGGTCACCTACAGGTTAAAATATAATCCGAATCGGCTCATCATGAGATATCAATAAGTACTAACTCACATCTTGTATCTTTTCTGATCATTCACCGTGCACTAACATTTATCATCCCTTATGTTCGGGCGCCGTGCGTGTCTGTAGGTATAAAACACACTCTATATCGTTGGTATGTGATAACCTATCCAGAATCAACATAGGGCTAACGCTTTATCATTAACTAACTGGTGTCAAGCATTAGTTTGCGTTACACAGATACACAGTGTGTATACATAGTATATTCACCTTTTAGCTGGGTATTTTCTTCCGTGTCTGTAATACAGCAGCTTTCGTTCTTTTTACTCACTGGGCATGCCTTGAATTCTCATTTAATTTTTCAAAATTATGTTAAGCCACTCTGTCCTGTCAATACTTCAGCTAACACATTTAAACATTCGATATACACATTGCATTGTAGTACTAGCTACAAAGTACGGTAAAAGTGCAGTAAAGGTGACCTGCTGTAAACTGATATTACTCATACTTAATTTGTTTCCTTTAAATCATTATTTTCATTTTAATATTATGAAAATTTGTACATGATGATGGAATCATCAAGTAAGCTCCATGTGGGATCAAGAAATAAAAGGACAGACCGTAAGTAAGGAAGCCAGTTTCAGGCAGGTCATCAGTACTGTACTTTCACCCATAGTACAAATACGTGTGTTGAATATTTCAAACCAAATGTTTATTATATTGTTCGTTCCGAAATTAGTATGATTACTATTAAGAATTTAAAGCAATAATTAAGAAATATTGAGAATTTTGTCGGGTTGCCGATTCAGGTTGTTTTTTATGATAATCACAAGGCCTTCATGAATATATTTTATTCAAGGCCTTCATGAATAATATGTAGTATACAATAAGTGCAGAAAATAAAACGATTCGTTAATAGCACAAGTACAATGTGTAAATAATGATGTTAGATTTTTTACTTAATAGTAAGATTTATGTAATATATATATATATATATATATGGTCAGCATACACTCTCTGTATATACAAAAGTAAAATAGATTTATTGATATTGTGTCACGGGATCAGAAAATATTGGCTTAAATCTGTTTGTAACTTCCATAATTCATAATTCCATAATTTATGTTCCTAATAAATAAAATATTTTTTTGGGTCAGTTCAATATTAACTTGAGGTAGGTTCACTTAACAAGAACATCTCGTGTAATATGAGTGTATCTCAGAGCGGGTTTCTGACGGATAATTAATAAAGCCTGGTCCGGGGCCGTTCAGGCTGATAAACATACATATATAAGAAAGGTAAAATAGTCGTTGAGTGATGCTTTGCTAATGTAAGGCTGTTATCAGTGTTAAACTATAGGTGTACTCATATTAGAATTCCCGGATAGCATAGGGGGTGGCCCTGTTTTGAAATTCCTGTAAATGTTAACGTTAGTTTCTCTGTGATAATCCCTTCATATAAATATGAAGAAAATCCTGTAAAAGTAATTTTTAATTAGACAAGCAGGATTGCCTAGTTCATATTTTAATTTATTTTATTAATATGTGCTTTCCTTTATCTCTGATCAAGTTGTAGGACTCTATCGTTTTACAAAATAAGTGGATATGATGGTGTATGTTTTTTTTTTTCATTTTATTTGTCTACTTGTCTACCTTCGATAACCATTAGTTTTGATTTTTCCGTATTAAGCGTTGGACTTTTAACTGAAAAAATTAAGGTATTCTATTAATATCAACTTGAATTCTAGTGTGACTGACTCAATATTAGGACCAGATATACATACTAATATAGGCATATAACATTTGCAAACAGGCTAATGTCACTTAATTTTGGTATGTTACAAACATCATTAAAGGTGCTAAATCACCTACCTTTTGAATAAGAATTTATGTGATTTCTGGCTCCCTTTATGTATATATTAATGGTCTTAGGATAATTTTGGTTGTGAAAAGTTCTTATAAGGCTTTCGTGAGGGAATTGTGAACTTGTTTATCAACAACATGTGTGTAAACACAATAATGTTGGCAAAAGGGAAAAACATGTTACCTGTTGGTAGAAAGGTCACTTGTTGCAAGACGCCATATGCACAGCTCTTGCTGCCAGATGCCCTTGTTGAATTTGTTTTGATTTAATTTTGCAGGCCTCCACATTTTATAAACACATTAATATAAACAAAACAAGCAGCCTGTGTGCTATAATATCGCAGTTTTCTTTACTTTTTTTTATGAAAACTCCAAGGGATTACCTTTTGTTTATAAAAGTCAGATACGTGATTGGGTCCCCTTTAAAATACATTAAAAATAAAAGTGGCCCAAGAAAACCATTTTGCTCAAAAACTTCTGCTTAAATCTGCGAAGATCAGATTCGTTATATTTAGTAGCCCGAGTCCGATTGCTCCGATACTATTTAAACCACTCTTATTCCATGTCCATGAAGCTTGTCAGGTATTGCAGTATGACATATTATATCGAAGCATATACAGATATATTTTATCAACATCTTATTAACAGTTACGTTTGATTTTAGGGTAACTGTAACCTCCAAGAGCAAATTACTGCACAATAAAAACAAGTGACCCATGGGTAATGACGTTCAGCTGAATTGACATACAGATGCCGGATGTATTAATCATTGATGTTATGATCTAGTACATTTGTTAAGGAACCCTGAATAATTGGTAGACTTCGAGAATGCTTAAAACCATGTTTTTCCAATCGTCCCTAGAATATAGGTAACAACGAGGTTTCCAAGAAGACCTTACCATGAACTCCTTTGATGCTCAGAAGAGTCTAAATTAAATGTGTGTCCAACGGACTTATAGGGTACTGAAATAATGTTCCTTCACATAGCTTACAGAATATGGGTCACAGTGACCTTATTGACAAAGCTTACAGAATGAGCTTATATTAGGTGTCCAAGGAAACATGACCTCTGTTTACATTAAGAATGACATTTCTAGATCCAACAATTAAGATTTGTGCCTTTCTCTGACTTTCTGAGTACTTAAGAAAATGAGATTTTCTTAATATCGCCCACAGAATATAGGTCACAGTGACCTAATTTCAGGATAAAAAGACTTGCCAAGGACCTCCCTGGATGTCATATTAGAACGTTTTAGATCCAACAGTAAAGTTTTGTGCCTGCCGACTGTCTGTTCGCTCATGATCATATTTTTGGCCAGTCACTTGGAGAATATTGGTTACCATGTCCTAGTTTCAGTTTTCCATGGAGATTTTGTTCCCCAGAACCTCCATGGATGTTGTGTCAGAAGATTCTTGACCTAATGGTTACAGTCTGGCCCGGTCTAACTATCTGGGTGCTCAAAATCATGCGAGTATAGCTCTCGGTTAGAGGTTACCAGGACCTAATTTCATGTTTCCCAGGACAACACCTTCCTGGATATTATGTTAGAAATTTCAGCTTGCGACTTGTCTGACGGCTCAAAATAATGTTTTTAGCAAGCCGCTCGCAGGATATAGGTCATCATGGCCTAGTTTCAGGTTACAAAGAAAATTAATCCAACACCTCCATGGATGATGTATTAGAACTTTCTTAGCCTAACGAATACAATTTGAGCCCATCTGACTTTCAGGGTAAGAAAATCATGTTTTATCCCATTACTTCAAAATATAGGTTACAGTGAACTAATTTAATTGTCCAAGGACATTTACCCATTACCTCCCTGAATGTGCCATGAGAAAATTCTAGGCCAAATGGATACAACTTGTGGACTTTCTGTGTCGCTGGATACTCATAAATAATTATTTCGACCAGTACTGAATAGAAAATAGGTCACTATGACCTAATTTCAAGTTCCAAAAGAGATTTGCCTAGGACCTTTATGTATTTACAGTTACAAGTTTCTAGGTGTAACGGCTATGGTTTGTGCCCCGTTAACGAACAGACTGATTCATAAATAATGAGTAAAAATGAATATTAAAAATACAGATGGTGTTACTAGTGTTCAGTAAACGATGAAATACTTGATGATCAATGTGCATGGAAAGAACCATGTCCATCAATGCATTAGTTTTTCGAATACTGGAGCTTTGCATCAAAGTTTTAATTGTTCTTGTTGATACATTCGAGCCCCATATTGAGTCGCATTGACCTTATTTTAGGTTTCCAAGGAGATTTTTTTACGAACCTCCATGGTTATTCAGTTGAAAGAATCTTGGGATAGCAGATACAATTTGTGCCCAATCTGACTAACTGGGTGCTGAAAATCATGTTTTTGACAAGTACCGGTAAATCGCAAAATGTAGGTCACCATGACCCACTTTCAGTTTTCTATGAAAATTGGCGTCCCTGGATGTAAAGTTAGAAGTTCCCAGGTGTAACGGTTAAAGTTTGTGTCCTGTTACAGGACGGACTGCTTCATCTGAAGGTCTCAAAAATAAAGAAAATAATACGTGAAAATTAGAAAAAATACAGGTGGCGCGACCAGTCTTCAGGAAATAATGAAACACTTAATGATCAATATGCATGGGAAAAATCATGGCAATCAATGCATTAGTTTTTCAAATACTGGAGTTTTGTATCATATGTTTAATTATTCTGGGGGTACTATCGAGCGACTTAGCATCATGGATATATGTTTCCAAGGAGATTTTTGATGAACCCCAATGGGTGTACAGTTTGAAAGCTAATTAGTTGTGCCTTGTTAACGGACAACCGGACAGTCAGACGGACGGACGACAGACAACGAGTTCTAGCTATAGCTCAGATGACTTTCAGTTATAAGCCCAAAGCAGATTATAAAACACCCAGTAAAGTTTTGTCCTCTCGACTGTATTGTTCACATATTTTGTGTCGGTCCATGGTCCTTTGTTTCTTATTATTGTGTTATTGTTGAGAAACGGTATTCAATGTGACTTGTTCTGTATTTGATACTGCAAACGTAATTAGAAAATCCAGTATTCGTATTATGATAAAGAATTTAAGCAAACCAAGGTAAGTCCAAAGGGATAAACCCTTCCATTATTCCATTCATTTCATCAAGGGCTATGATAAGTTACTGAAATATGGCCACTGTGGTGAGAGTGTTGAGTTTTTCGTGTTACACTTAGATGAAAGCCTGTGACCCTGCCGTGTGAGAGATGCCACTTCAACTGGTATGTTTTTAATGAGAGCTTCTTTCATAAACTTTCGTCATTTTTTCCGATGTTCACTTGCTACCCTCTGTTCAACTCTAGTTGAACAAACTAAAATTTAAACTGTTTTCCTCTTCTTTTTTTTAAATAATTAACATGAGGAACATTCTAACGTTTCAAATGTTAGGGAAAATGTTAAATTTGTAGGATAAACATCTGGACATGGTACAGGCTTTATTTTAATTTTCTGGCTGAAGGAATAATTTTGTGTATTCAATAAAAAAAGAACTTATCTGAAGGTTTTAAAATCTTATTAATTTAAAATTATTTTATACTAAAGTTTAACATGGTGTTGAGAGATCACGGACTGTATCTGAACGTGATGGTTAACGAATATTCAGTTAATTATTGTTGACTTCTGGGAAAATAGGTTGGAAATTTAGGGCGTGATTCACATGTATAAGTATACATAAAAAAGCAAATGTTTAGCACACATGAGGTCAAGGGTCAATAAACTCTAGGTGGACGAACTGCATATAAAAATTCTACATGTTATCATGTAACTCATATTCCAATCTCCTAATTTGCTACATATATCAGTCAGTCCAAACATAAAAGGAATGAAGCAGTCCCTGTCAATTACACATGCTGTTTACACGGTTGAACACAGACGGGACATTGACATTAAACTTCGCGGTTGGTTAACTTTGCCTAGAGATCGTAATGTTAAATCCCCGCGGTAGAACATTGCGTAAAATGACTCTGATGACAAATAGTGATAGATAAGTAAGACCGTATTGAGAACATGGTCGTTTATATACACCCCGAAATCTAAACCATAAAATAACACTCTTTAAACGAAGTTTGTAATGGATAAAGTATGAAAAGGAGATCTACCTGGAAAAGACAGGAACCACAGCACCGTCACCGCCGTCACTACATTCGCCTCCATGTCGCTCTGAGCTCACTCTATATATGGAATGCGAGTAAATACCGCGCAGGTACACCTCTCAGCGGAAATATACACTTAAAATACAGAGCCTACACGCGTCTGATGGTATAAAGGTTGGCATTGAGACATACGTGCATGGGTAGCATGTTTAAGGTGTTACATGAATAGACGATGACTTACTACACGGAACCACTGCTGAGCTCTCATCGTGCGCTGAACCTGCCCTTATCATTTTGACAATATTTGCTAACGGCAGGTGTTATTGTAGACGCTTAATGAGTGAGGCGTGACTAGCATATGCCACAATGTAAATGTGAATATTCATACATACATACATTTATATATATATATATATATATATATATATATATATATATATATATATATATATATAGACAATTTGAATAGTTTCTCCAAAATATTGGAAAGTTTCATGTGAGTTTGATCTCCAAGGGCTGATTATCTGTGACAAATTTCGAATGGTAATGTCAAATTTAATCTTTTTTATTTTATGTCTTATTGTATCATTATATGAATAGATATAGTTTCAGAACGTCACATCGGACGCTTGGGCCCAAAGAAACGAGCGTCCGGCAGAGATATCGAGCGTCACAAACGCTAACCAAAGCTTACCTAATATAAACATATATATATATATATAATATATATATATATATATATATATATATAGAGAGAGAGAGAGAGAGAGAGAGAGAGAGAGAGGAATCAAATTTTTCAGACATTTTTACTTCTACGAAGTTTCGTGCAACGTGCTTCACTCATCAGGTAAGACTGTCTGATTATTGCAATAAAACATTGTTTACTGCAGTAAACCTTTCGATTAATTTATTTATATATATATTTATATATATATTCTCAATTTAGTACACATATTTATAGGTATATCATATAAAAAAACAGCTTGCATACTCAAATATACAAAGGTTTTGGCTATAAATCAGAACATGCACTTTATACGCGGGACACCCCTCTCTCTCTTCTCCCTCCCTCTCTGTTAATCATATATACTTCCAAACTAACTAGTTTTAATCTCAGCCATAAAGCAATTGACACTATAACAGTACCATCACAAACTTTTAAAAAATAATTATAATACTTACGCAATATCTTATTTAACCTTTTATAATATAAGTTATTCTCTAAATTTAATAAAAAAAATGTTACGTGTTTTAGAAATACATTTATTCAAGCAAAACCATTTAATATTATAAACAGTCCATTATTTACAAACAATTGTAATAAAAATCTGCACATATAAATTAAATCCATAAAATTCAGAATACAAGACACATCGCATGAACCATCAAAATGCAGTTCTATCAAGGTGTTAAAGTAATTATATCTAGCATAGGATATATATAACAGCTAGTTAGGAATCATTAAACGAAAAAAAGACAACAATATCTATGGTGTGTGTCATTCATACAAAAATCGTCTGCTACATGATAAAGTCCATAAATATTGTTACGGACTGAACTGCCTCGATAGTGAAACAAGCTTTTCAAGCGAAGCGGTAGGGACGCCGGACTTGTGCGGCACCCACATGGGTTTGAATTCCGGATCAGCCCAGTAATTTTTTCCTGAGCAATTTGTCTTCGTAACAAAATTCACCTGATGATTTGACCATATTCTTGACACCAATCCGTGATTTTATTTTTCAAATTTGCATATAGATATTGAAAAGAACACAAACATTACCTAGCCCTACATGTGAGAATAGTTATGAGAATTCAGGGCCATATATCAGAGACAAGATACTACGAATATCTATTCGTTACAACCAAATCTATAACCAAGTGTCTGCAAATCACTAAAATAAGATTGTTGGAGGAATATTAACGCATATGATCTAACAATTGAAGATTTTACGTTACTTTAAGAAGAGAAAAATAGAATTTTTGAAATTATAACAATTACCGATCACATGATCTCAGTGTTACAATAAATGGCAGTAAAAATCCGGTTTTCTGTTGATTATAAAGGAGGTAAGAAAAAAATACACATTTTTTATAATTTGATATCAGCGACAATATCAGTCTTATCCGATCTTAAACTTTGCCTTCCTGGTCTTTTCTCTGTGATATTTTAACGTCTTTTCAATGTAACCTATATACAAGCATTTAAAAATTTTGCATATGCAAAAAATGTCATGCATTCTTACTAAAGATCGGAATATGCAAATGTCTTCTTACAATCTGAAACATGAGTCGAGTCATATTTTCTTAAAAATAATTAAGTTTAATAAATCTCATTCGTTTTATATGGTCCATTATTTTGAACAACACTAGCCATATTATGCATATACAAATCATCACTTGTTTATGAGTAAACTCTGACGCTATGTGACATTATTTATATTGACGAGAGATAAAACATCCAGATCAGGTTTCATTCCTGAGCAGATTGGGAGCGCTTGGAAAACTTCATACACAGACATACACAGCGCACCTTGCCCATATCAAAGCGACACCTAACGGCAGTGCGGGGCCCCATTGTAACCGGTGGCCGATTCCCCCTGTCAATGGAGAAAAAAAGTTAATGTAAAGAGAAGACAACATCGTTCCTAAATTGACAATAGATAATAACACAACATTTATAGATAATTAGTTAAAAATTCTCATTGCAATTGTGTCTTCATTATAACTACTTCTACACTGCTTTCGCAGCTGTAAAACACATCAGTCGTACCGGATCTCCTTTGTTTTAACCGCTGCTTCTCCTGGTTCACACCACCAGGGTCCCCACGTAGCAAGCAAAAGGGTCTCAACACTTGCTGTTAGAGCAGCGGTTAAAAGAAGGAGATCTGGGACGAATAGAGTGTATAATCGTCACATGGGAAGTGTAAACTAGTTCTGATAAACTAGATAAACTGTCCTGTCGTACGTATCACGTGGTACACACCTGACGTCATCGTCGTCTGTCTTCTTGTGGTCGTTATGACAGGGGTATTGCTAGCATAGGTCTGAGTGGCAACTTCTGCGGTTGACGCCATCGTGGTCTTTAAGTGGTCTTCTGAAACGTGTATTTTACACTATCTAATATATTTGTATTATTATATATGTTCATAATTAATTTGAGTAGTCCTTGAATGTTCTTAAGGAAAATTATTTGTATTTCCAATCGTTCATCCACAAGAGCTCAGCGAAGACCAGTTTTCTTATTTTCTTTGGGAAGCAGATGAGTGCGTGATGCTGTCTTCTCTCAACAGATTTAAATTTCATGCTTCACAAGATATAATAAAAAAAATTGTAAGCTATTTTTTTATTGGTCACACCATTGGTAACAGGTATTAATTTATCAAATTAATACCATGAATATATAAACAATATTTTACAGCTATTATTAGTTTATCAGATGTAACAACAAAATCCAAAACAATAATTTAATGACGCGGGTGTTCACCAGGAGGCGGTCCCTTAGTTCTGTCACACGGTTCGCGTGAGTTACCCATAATATTTATACTGAATATCCAGGGGCGGTTCCAGGATTTAGGAATAGGATGGGTACAGATCAGGAGGACTAATGATAAAACCTAAAAGCCGTCGTATTTAAAAGATATTTAAACAATATACGAGTATACAGATGAATCTACCTGTATGCACGGATATTTGTTTATACTTTTAACACCTGGTGGCGCTGATAATCGAGTATCTTTCATCATATTCAATCTTGTTAAGTTACCTCGGAGACAGACATAGGGATGTCTCTCCGCACAGTCTGCTGGGACCAACACAGTTGTCTTTTTTAGCTTCTGCACTAGGGAGCATCGTTTGTCTCCTTCTGTCACCAGTCCGGGTTTCCAGCGGTTCATCATTGCTACTTTTCTGTCTAAAAGTATTCTCAAAAAAGCTTAAAACATCAAATTCAACTATTCAAACAGGCTGTTCATCCTTCTACCACATATGATTCATCACAACAAATTATCTCCAATTTTAGAACTAAAAATTAAAATGTCTACTTTGTGTAATTCTGTTTTGATTTCAGTGTAATAAAAGAAATAGTAACCATGAAATAATAAAAGACTTTCCTTGCCACTGATTGCAAGATGTTTATATAAGAAAAATATAAATCTTCTTTCATTTTCATTTATCATTAAATAATTGCCTCTGCTAAAGGGCATGCGTTTATCTGTGTTCTTGTGTGTGTTTATGTCTGGGTGTGTCTGGACGCTTCATGTCAAATTCATCATTTTTGCTTGTTTCTCTATCCATATAATACCTCAAATAATGTTCCAAATAAATTCAAATTGTATTTAAAGGAAGGATAAGGCAATGGACAAAGTAGAGGTTAGTGACATTTTTATGCGGATCAATGCAATTTTGGAGCCGATCTAACAATTTAATTTTCGGATCCAGACGTGTGTACAGGCATGTACTGAGACGTTTGTGGAGGTATGTGCTGAGACGTTTGTGGAGGTATGTGCTGAGACCTTTGTGGCGGTATGTGCTGAGACCTTTGTGGAGGTATGTGCTGAGACGTTCGTGGAGGTATGTGCTGGGACGTTTGTGCAGGTATGTGCTGAGACGTTTGTGGAGGTATGTGCTTAGACGTGTGTGGAGGTATGTACTGAGACGTTTGTGGAGGTATGTGCCGAGACGTTTTTGAGGTATGTGCTGAGACGTTTGTGGAGGGATGTGCTGAGACGTTTGTGGAGGTATGTTCTGAGACGTTGTGGAGGTATGTGCTGAGACGTTTGTGGAGGTATGTGCTGAGACGTTTGTGGAGGTATGTGCCGAGACGTTTTTGAGGTATGTGCTGAGACCTTTGTGGAGGTATGTGCTGAGACGTTCGTGGAGGTATGTGCTGGGACGTTTGTGGAGGTATGTGCTGAGACGTTTGTGGAGGTATGTGCTGAGACGTGTGTGGAGGTATGTACTGAGACGTTTGTGGAGGTATGTGCCGAGACGTTTTTGAGGTATGTGCTGAGACGTTTGTGGAGGTATGTGCTGAGACGTTTGTGGAGGTATTTTTTGAGACGTTGTGGAGGTATGTGCTGAGACGTTTGTGGAGGTATGTACAGAGACGTTGTGGAGGTATGTCCTGAGACGCTTGTGGAGGTATGTGCTGAGACGTGTGTGGAGGTATGTGCTGAGACGTATGTGGAGGTATGTGCTGCGACTTAAATGGAGGTATGTGCTGAGACGTTTGTGGAGGTATGTTCTGAGACGTTGTGGAGGTATGTCCTGAGACGTTTGTGGAGGTATGTGCTGAAACGTGTGTGGAGGTATGTGCTGAGACGTATGTGGAGGTATGTTCTGAGACGTTTGTGGAGGTATGTGCTGCGACTTAAATGGAGGTATGTGCTGAGACGTTTGTGGAGGTATGTGCTGAGACGTGTGTGGAGGTATGTGCGGAGACGTGTGTGGAGGTATGTGCTGAGACGTTCGTGGAGGTATGTGCTTAGACGTTTGTGGAGGTATGTACTGAGACGTTTGTGGGGTATGTGCTAAGACGTTTGTGGAGGTATGTGCTGAGACGTTTGTGGAGGTATGTGCTGAGACGTTTGAGGAGGTATGTGCTGAGACGTTTGTGGAGGTATGTACTGAGACGTGTGTGGAGGTATATGCTGAGACGTTTGAGTTTTGTATTTGTAGTCTGGTATTCACCTTTATCTTGTATATAATACCATGGATCCCGCGAAAGACCGATCCAAAGTTCAGTATCGGGGTAATTTTTTAGAAAATTTTTGACGACATCTGCCTTAAACATCAGGAGTGATGCCTTCTTGGCCATACATCTAGACGCCGCGGTGTACCACGTGACCCGTTCGAGGTAGGCCGCGAAACACAAACCAGCAACCGGTAGGGGGCGACACTTGTCTGTGCAACTGTTACATTCTGTAAATATGCGATATGAGGTAAAGTAATGGTTTGCTGACACAGACATTATGTCGTGCTGTATATATTTTTTGTTTTCTTTGGACACGCTAACCATTATAATTCGAAAGATTAGAGAGAATAGGTATAGGAGCACGAAATATTATTCTTGTTACTCACAAAAGAATTAATTCTAATGACAGAGATCGAATTCTCTCCTCTATTTTCAATTTATTGAATACCAGCTACATCGGTTTCACGTGTCACACACGCACGCAGAGACAAAAACAAACAAATCCACTGACCGTGTTGACACAGGTATCCGTCCACCTCAGAGAAGCAGTCGGAAGAATACACCGCTGTACTACTAAGTGTGGCGCACGTGAGGTGAGGCGCCTCTCTCAAGATCCCTCCGCCTGATTAAAAAATATTATATATCAATAATCATAGAAAAGGTGCAGCTGCATAGTATGAGGGATATTCGTAATACTGTCTCAATGACTGAGATTTCT
Source organism: Sipunculus nudus (assembly GCA_026874595.1). NCBI lineage: Eukaryota > Metazoa > Annelida > Sipuncula > Golfingiida > Sipunculidae > Sipunculus > Sipunculus nudus. Next base: position 4,566,385 of record CM049317.1, read on the forward strand.
TTATTATTTTCTTACTACGTACTTTAGCATTTCTGATCCCAGGTTGTTTCATGTTAAACACGACATTCATTAGCTCACGATTAATAAGACCGTCCACTTGCCTCATGTTCCAGTTTTTTTAAGTAAACTATAAAGAGGCAGAGTTACTAGCATGATATAATTTCCCTTAAAGGGGCCCAATAACCTATCTGACCTTTATAAACTATAGGTAAGCAGTTTGAGTTTTTAAAATTAGGCCAGAAAATGTGGGGGTCCTCCAAAATAATTTAAACAAATTCAACAAGAGCATCTGGCGACAAGTCAGATAAGCGAGAGCTTTGCAAATGTGGCTTTGCAACAAGTGACCTTTCTACCTCCACATATACAACCTTAGGTTACAAGTTTTCACGTTAGCCATCATTGCTGTGTTTACAAACATGTTGTTGTTAAACGCGTTCCAACATCCTTCATGGAGGCCTCATAAGAACTGTTCATTACCAGAATTACCCTAATAGATCAGTAATGTATACTATGCACACAGAAAGCCAGAAATCTAATAAATTCTTTTTCAAAAAGGTAGCTTTAAAAAAATGGTCACTTAAAAGAAAAACAGATAAGTTTTTCGTCCAGAGTGTAGATTTAGGATAGGACTGTACGACTTGTGAACATTTCTCTATATCGATGGAGAGGCATACATCTCTCAATCTACGAACAGACTGAACACAATTTAATTTTACTTAAAGTACGAGATAAATCGATTTATTAAAGGCAGTTCCGCTTTGCAAAGGTTTCAGTGGTTTTGTTTTTGTAAAACGGATACAGATGCAGATATATTAGTAAAGAAAGCTATGTTTTATAGTTGCTTTAATGATAATGACGTATATAACAACCGCCAAATGTAATTGAAATAAATAATCGGAAGAAAATCCAGCAATTAAGATTATTCTTGTATCCTACATGTTGCTCGGTTTATAAAAGGACAAATTATTAACCACGGCTGTTCTGTGTATGTGGTTATATATATATCAAGGTAAAACATGATTAATTTTGTGAACTGTAAGTTCAATGTACACACATTATGGTAAATGTGTTAATGTGTTGTTAAATGCTCATTAACTAATTACCGGCCTAGCCATAACAAAATATACTACGTGCATAACGTGAACCTACGATATATTATTTGTACAATGTAAATACATTAACCTCACTGAAAACCTTTTTTTGTAAAACAGCAGACCTGTAAAAAAACAGGAAATCATCTGTACTTTGATAAACCAGAGGTCATCATCAGCTGGGCCTACCTGGCCCGCTGTGCGCGGTATGCTGTATGTAAAAAGCACTTATGGGGTTGATATGGGCAGGGGGTAGTCTATTACAGTCCTGTACAGGAGAGTTTATTAACTGTTCTAAGGAATACTGGTACTCATGTTTTTTCTATCAATTTATTGGGGGATCTCAGAATTTATTTAACATTAAAATTATTAGATTCATCTTGTTTATTAGTCCTGTGTATTGAAGGGCTGGATGGGGGAGGGGTATCTGTTGTTACTGCTCGTTGCTGAAAAAAATATTAATTATAAGATTCATCTAGTTCATAGTACAGGTCTGTCAACAGATTAGGGTGGGGGAGGGGGGGGGGGGGGGGAGGAGAAAAAAAACTCCATGTGGTGTTAACTGCAGACAGCCTGATCAAGCTCAACCCAGTGGAGAGAGGGCTTGCATTAGTGATGGGATTACATAACATTATGCCAACAGCCTGGGGAGCATAGAAAGCTGCAGTGAATGACCTACAGTGACCAAAGTGGACTGCTTGACAATGTAAGGGAATACAACAAGAGCCTCCAAAATAAAAATCAATAACTAGCCTAATTTTGCAGCTTTGATTTTCAAATTTCAGATTTTAGCAGATTAAATCCTTATGTGTACATACTGTGAAAATTAAATCCACAGTACTTACAGCAAAAAAAATGCCGTGGCCAAAGTTGGGCAAAATTTAAGGTACCAATTTTTTTACTTTTGCTAATATTTAAAAAGAAAATTAAAATTTTGATCTAATTTTGGGTATACAATTTAATCTTGATTAATTAAAGTTAGCTGTCATTAGCTGTAACATGTTTTGTGTTAAGTGATCAAATATCTTTCCTGATTTTTTACAAAATGCATTATGTTTGAGCCCATAACTTTAAAAATTATATAATACACACCTAATTTCTGGCATGTACATAGGATGGTTGAATATAAGGCAGTCCTGAAGTGTGAAAATAGCATTTTAATAAAAAATTGAGGTTATTCCTGAATTTCTCAAAGGAACAAAGTCACAAAGATCCAGTTTTCGGCTTGGTAGGAGATCTTGGGGTCATCTAAAATTATGCTGAATTTTGGATTCATAGGTCTTACAGTTTCAAAACGTGCCACATCAACGGACAGACGGACGGACGACGGACAATGGACCACGACTTTAGCTCAGATGACTTATAGTCAGCTGAGCTAATAAAATCATCATACCATTATATGTGTGTCCATTAATCCACGTCCAGACATCAGTGGTATCGCGAACAACACCCGACCAAAGTGACGTTACGTCATCTCTCTCCAGCACTCTAAACAAATTCTCGTGTTGGTCATGTGATTGGTAAGTGGGCAGTGATGCAATGTACTGAGCGCAGAAGTTTTTAGCTTGGACATGTGTTGTAGGATCTGAAAAACGTTTATGACCGATTATATATATATATATATATATATATATATATATATATATATATATATATATATATGTATAGAGAGAGAGAGAGAGAGAGAGAGAGAGAGAGAGAGAGAGAGAGAGCTAGTTATACTATTCCATCCCGAGTAGCAGGAAAAAATGTTTGGTACATTGTTGTGTTGTTCTAATGCAATGGCTTATTCTGGCGTTTTAAAAATTTATGTAATATTTCATGGTAGTATAAAACGTACCGTGGATGACCATATCTGCTCCATGAGTTGATAATACCTTCTGTTCATAAAACTTTACAACAATTAACAAAAGCAGCAAATATAAGGGGTACATGACATCGGCATCGTATATCAAATCCAGTCCACAGCAACTGAAAGAGGCTCAGTGGGAGGAAATCGAGATAAAGTTTACAGCTGTGTACAGGAGTACCAGTCTTATACAGAGGTTATACCACGCACAAAGGCAATACATCTGGAAAAAAAATCATTTTACACAATGAAAGTTGCATTAATTGTATAGTTATTTTTATAACCACTACTGATAAACCATACTTGCTTGCAGTGATAAACCTTTTTTTGTATACTACTTAACAATAAACTTACTTCCTGAATGTTGAAAAACCTTGCCAGGCAAATGTCAACTTGTATCAGAAAATATTACGTCACATTCTGTTTGGTCTGTTACAAGAGACGTTTGGCACCTAATATTGAATCCTCCTGAATGGGGCGTATACAGGGGCGGATCCAGGATTTCGGATGTGGGGGGGGGGGGGGGGGGGCAGTGGATCAGTACATAATCATAGGCCTACGTACAAGGGTGCAGCTGCATGCCCTATACATGTGTATGTTATTCATCAAAGAATATATATATATATATATATATATATATATCGGCTAGTGATTCAGATCCATCACACACCTTAGCATATTTTGCTTTGTTGCTAAAGATAAAGTGCTGCGTGCATTCCAACAGATCATTTCTATTTCATTCGGATCTAAACAAGCAAGACTATAGTACTAGATATCAAATACATCTTTTGCACTTTGACATTTTATGTAAGTTCTGATATTTTTTAATCGTATGAGATCGTTGTATACTGGTACAGATGTGCACATTATAACATATTTCCGACACAAGTGGAACATTATGAACAAAGTTTAGAAAAAGCTTTTATGCCATAACATTCATATCATGTTCATTTTTATTTGATGAATTTACTCTTTTATCATTTTCCTATTTCCAGAAAACTGTAAGCGTTCACTGAAAATAAACCGAGAAAAATTATGTATATAACCCGCATTTATATCCCTACCAACACATCTAGTTCACCAGGATACTGATCAAACTTTGTTATCTCGTTAGTATAAGGACAAGAAATATACTAATCCAAGCCGAGCGATATGTCACGCTTCACTGACTTGGTTGGCTCACCTCTTACGGAAATGAACAATTTAATTTTCTCCTAATACCATAAAACCAGTCAATGACGATGGTCTCGTTCTCCCTTAAAAAATAGTACAGAATCCTTTATGGAATCCTTTCAATAAGACATGATGTTGGTCTAGGTTACTTACAAGTGTTCTTCTTCACCTTCCACAAAATTTCATCAAAATCCTTTCCTGACTTTTGAGTAAAGTTACTAACAGATAAACCAACCAACGCTGATAAATACAGGATACATCCTGGAGGTGGTATAATTGACTTAGCGAATAAAAACGTCCCTAGAAGTGGAATTAAGGAAGGACGGAGATTCTACAGCAACACAACAAAATGATCAGCGCAATTATATTTTTTTCAACTGAATTATAAATTAAAATAAGATTTCGGTATATAAATATCATTTTATGATATCAAATAGCGGCAAACAAGAGAAGTGACAAATCTAACCTTATCTTTTATTATTTATCCTAAAATTAAGGTCCAGTCAAAAGACAAAAATAATAAAAGATAAAGATAAAGACAAAAAAAAATTAAAAAAAACTTTTAAATGTATTTGACAACATTACAAAAGTAATGCCAGAACCAACCTGAAAGGTTTTAAACTCTTATTACTCTGCCGAAATTTCATTTTGATATTATCAGCATTATTTGAATAACTAGTGGCTTTAATGATTTGTCCATGATTGTGGTTTCTTTATTTAGTTAAAATATTTAGTTTATTTTAAATCTCGCTTGCATACAGTAAAATCCGATCTCTGGCATGTTTACGTCTGGACGTATTATAACATTTTCTGTTATATATTTATGTACGTGGATAAGCCCCTACATCCATTTGTAATCGATAATAAATATTCTATAAAACGATGCCGAAGGTTTAATCTAATTATTTTGTTTTTTTAATCAGTTTTGTATAATCTATCTTTTTATGACATGAACAGGATATAGATATGTTCATTTACCCCATAGACGTTTTTTGGACATTGGTCCATCTTGGACCTAGAAAGAGTGAGCGTTTTTTTTATAGTAACTGGGCTATCTTAACTGAAAATAATGAAAAGAAGATAAGTGTTCAACGCTTAAAATCTATATTTCTCTGATAAAAAAATTATGACTGTGGTTTCAGCTGGGGGGGGGGGGGGGAGGGGGTTAGCCTCTAAAGCCTCCAACATCCCCCCCCCCTGTACCTGCCTTACACAGCAGAGTGCTGTGCTGTTATTCCTGTTATCCTAACTGCACTTGGGCTGTTGGCAACGAGTTTTTGTTTATTTTACTTTGAAATATAGACTTGATGATTATTCCTTACAGATTGTAGGAAGTAGGAAGTTTTCTTCAGAGTTTCGTTAGCACAAGAATCTAATTTTACTTTTGTCCGCTTTACGCCTGTAAAAAGGTTTATAACGTATATAAGACTAGTGATACTCCACTCTTATACAACTGGTGTCGGTAACCGCTTTATTCAAAACACAAGGGCGTGGCGAAGTTCTATTGAATGTACAACATTGATTAGCCACCTGCAGCGAAGAAACGTCTTTTACCGTTAACGGACGACTGTTAAGTCGCTTCAAATATAGAGATAATTGGTGTTTGACCACGATACGATCATATATTCCGGTCACGGATGGGGTGACATTAAAACTTCATCACCATGCATGGCAAAAGTATCTTATTTTCAATCCAACTGCAACATATTGGCAACTGTACATTTCACTTTAGTAATAGTGTATTTTAGTCTAAGAAGACTACGCTCTTTACACAGCGCTTTACCTATAGGGCCACTACCTATATCGTAAGGCGCTGTTTGTTATGACCTCGTATCCTGAATTGCAACACCAGAGTGGAGCACTGTATTTTTGTCCAATCAGATGAGACCTTGTGCTGGAAGACAAAGCCAAGCGAGGAATACACAGAGCCAATCATATTAATTTCTTTTTAAGTGACAGCTCATCCCCTAGCGTAACCGTCTAAACAGGCCACAGGCTCAGAGAGACTGACATGGTTTGCTTAGGGCCTTGGGCACAAAGGATACTCGGCCGGTGAGCTGTAATTCAAACGAAACGTAACAACAAAGGCTGCGTGCACACCTCGCTTGCTGGTTTCAGTTCTGCAGACAACAGATACATGGCTACGCTAACACAGTCATAATGTCATAATCGAATCGGTCGATGATGCGAGAATGCAGAGGGAGCAATTTAAATTCGACCGGAAACTCAATTAGCGGCGCTTGAAGCGCAGGAATGGGCGGAGCCAGGATGCCTGTCGAGTGTTTGTTTATTGGCATCTGATTGGCTGCTTGTCACATCATACGCACGTTTATTTCAGTGGAAAACGAACCGCCATCTGGTGTCTAAATATATCATAAACGGTCAAAGCTGGCAGCGTGAAAATCGGTTGCTTCTTTAGTCTAGCGCAAGATTTCCGCTGCCTCGGGAGCGTAAAGAAGACACGAGTCGTACCGTTCATAACCACCATGTCAGAACCAGAAACAATGTTATCGTAGCGGTGACAATGCGCTGTGTACTGGTCCCGTTTATAAGGGCTATAGACATATTTAAACTGGAATTTATGCAATTAGCTCATTACAACAGAAATTTATCTTTCAAAAATGAGATCTCAGATACTGATGGTGTTTCTCCCTTTTATAAACACAGATCATACCGAGCTTAAAATCGCACCCAAGTGCATACATTGGTTGGTGACTAAAATGTACGCTCAGATATATTCAACAAATTAATCACCCTCGGTGGCTAAATAATGGTATTCCCTAAAATATAAGTATTAAAAATGCATTTTAGAGACATTTATAAAGGCGCTGAAAAGTTGAAAGCAAAAACTGGAAGGAATAAAGAACTATCCAGCTAAACCAATGGACAAAAAACACAAAACACAGACGATGCCGCAGACTTCTTCAAAACATCAGAGACAGGTTCAAAACTTCAGAGACAAAAAGAACGCAACCTTCATATGGGTTTTGATATAGCTGTGCTCTATCCATCCATAACCGAAGTTACTCGACATTAATTTTGCATCAAAAATTGTAGACATAATAGAAGAGACAAGAAATAATCATGAAAGCGATATTATTCCACAACAAAACCATGTGGAATAAAAAGAAAAACAACCAGATGAAGTAAAATTAGTATGCATTATATGTGTGTGTGTGTGGGGAGGGGGGGGGGGGGTTCGCGCGCCCGCGTGTGTGTGCGAGAGAGAGATATTGATAAGCATTTCTTTGCAGTCAGTCATGATCTATTATTCAGGTCCTGACTAGTTCGAGGCCACAAGTAATGTTTAGATTCATTATTAAACGTGTAATGCACATTGCCGTGGACGACCAGATCTATACTATGATGTTGTAATAATATTGCAGTACCGCCCACCAGGAAAGACATAGTCATGAAATAATGGAGTAACATTGCGGCGGAGTGGGTTCAAAACGTTCCAGCGTAACCTTTCTGACCCCCACTGAAGAAAGGTGTTCAGTGAATAACGACTATTATTCATTCATATGAATATAATCGTGATGCCATATTTACCAGGTGTTTTTGTTTATATTATTATATGGTTATGGATATGATTCTCAGAATTTATTGAGGGTGTAATTATTAAACTGATTTAGTAACCCTTACCACAGCTGGGTAAATACTTCCTGGCTGTTTATCACACATGAATATAATTTTTTGCTCACGTCAGATCTTATTTGTGCATTCAGACAGGCCATTAATTTCGATCTGGCTAAAAAGAAATTGGGTTTAAATATTCACCTGACAGTTTACATTACCACTCTAACCTCACCAACCATAACTGTATTCAGCAGAGGTGTAGCCTTACAGAGAAAATGAAAGACAGACAAAAACGACTCCAAAGCTGATCTGTAAAGATTAATTATATCCCGATACCTAGTTCCATTCATTTTACATTATAAATTGTTTGATTGTTTTTGTGCATTTGAGCACATATTATTCTTCCGTCACTTAACCATATGCTATCTTCATAACCCATCCAAACTGAACTGTACTTAAACTTCTCCTAAACCTTCTTAAAACTAGTTGTTGCCGTATTGAGTGGCAGGTAATGTTTCAGAATAAAAATCTAGAAAAATAAACGTCGGTCTTGTTCAGAGGCCGAGTACCAACATTTCACTTATTTTATTGAAAGCCTGCTTAGACGCCTATGAAAAAAATAAACGCCCAATACTACAACATTGTGCACACTGGCAAGTTCAACTGAGCCGCACAAACCGGTGCAACATAAATAGATTACATATATGATTAATCACCATATATTATCTTCTCTGATATGAATTTGAATGCATTACAAATAAAGTATAATAATTAAATCACAAACCTTTTAAAAATTAATCTGAAAATAAAATTTAAAAAATGTGACAGATGTCATCCTTCATACACCTGATAGTGAAAAGGCAATGCCCGTGTTTGAAATCATTATCGTATTCGCAAAAGCCTTTGTATCATACAAGTTTATGTTTATACTTGTCCATGGGTTCGACTGTTTTCGAACCAAAAGGTATGAATACTCGTCTCTTACATTTACAAAGAAAATTGAGTGACACATTAAGACGATTAAGTAAGAAGGCAGCTCGTCGGATGTTGCTTAGGTGATTATATATATGCGAAGAAGCGTAATTGACGCCGTTCAACACTCTGACTGAAATATTCACCTTCGCCTGTTTAATTAATCTTTATTTAATTTGCATAGGTCATACATATAATTATTATAACTAATGCGAGGCATTTTCAATTGCCGAGTCGTGTCGTTCGGTAGTCGGTATTATTCGGTATAAGTCGGTGATTTATTGGTACGAGAAACCAATTCTTTTAATTCCAGCAGGAGACGTGTTCACATTATCTATTGAATTACTTAATGACTGGTGTATCTTCGGCCATTTTTGTGGCATAATGGCAGAAACGGTCTTCCTGACCAAGTGAAACTGAGGTGGTTTATTAAAACTAATTGACGAACTGGTTCTATGGTATAGGCGTAGAGCACTGGAAGCAAGCCGGGAGATGTTGAGTTCGAATCTCAGCCCAGGCGGTGAGATTTTTCCCGATAGGTCCTCACCCATGGATGAGCGCTCTGAAAGCTTTTTTGGATAGGCCGTGGAATTGTTTCTCTGGCTGAATGACCAAGGAGTGGAGAAGACTAGACAGTCACGACTCGAAGGTGTAGTAGTCACAGAGCCCAGTTATATCTAGGATTAAAATGATAGGAAACGAGTGCTACTGCCCTGTTAATGTAGTCCGAAGTCGGATCGCTGAATGGAATAGTGCAGATGTATATACTTAGTTACGCCATCAGAATATCAGGTGAATGCATTATGGTAAGCTAAAGATACTACTCAGCCACAATGTACGTATTTTTTGAACAAATATATATATATTAACAGACCACATTCACAACTTATATCCGTTCCAAAATACATTTTTCCTACTGATTGCAAATGCATTGGAAATATTTTGATAGAAGCTTCTACTTTCGTTTCGAACTAAAATTTCATTAAAAAGATGGTATATTCGTAACGCCCGTTAGTTTCATTTAGTATGAACTGCTTTCTTCTAGATTCTTGAAGATCAAATCCCATTTGTTTTCGCTGCCGCGTTTATAACAGGCATGTGGTATAGTCTCGGAGCATTGGGATTGTCCCCTATATTCAGGAAAGAGGTTAATATGGTTCAGAAGGCTGAGACCGTTTCCATTATCTTGGGTTTTGGTTTATCTTTAACTTCTTCGTACTCCGCTTCTGTCACGTCCTGTTGCACCCCCTGACCTTTGTCACATATCAGGGCACAATACGTCGTGGGTTGATCACGTGAGCATGTCACATCGGATTGTATAAGACTCTGATAGGCTTGATCAGTATTCTGGTTGTGTATCTTGCATGATATTGAAAGACAAAGGTGAAAAAAGAATGCTCGTTTTGAACATTCTATCTCGATCATCGTATAGATATGCTGCATATAAATTATGCATTCCTGATATGAAAAATGGACACCAGCAACATATTTTTTTAAGATCCGGATGAAATAAAAAAAAAGATATTACTTAATTATATTAATTACGCTGATTTAATTCAGACTTCTGTATGAAAATGTATGTGGTCTGATTAAAAAAACAGCGGACCTTTTCACGTCGGTTTTCCGTAAACAAAGGCAGATTACAGTCAATCCGGCGAGAAAGACCAAAACTGCTAGAGAGACACCCAGGGGCAACGCCCATTGCGGCGTATCTATTTCAACACCTGGAGATGAATGAATCAGGTAAAAAAACAAAAACAAACAAGCGTCATTCATGACAGGTAAACATTAATACTGTCAGGCAAAGTTTAATCATTATGATCAGGCGGTGGCGTTTAATCCCTTACTTTCCCTTGTATGACCTCAGACATTCTGTGATAAATTAATTATAAAACGGTTTATAACTTATAATAACTGACAAGGAATGGTCATAGTGAAGCATTGAAAGCAATATGAATGACGTCACGGTTGGCGATTTTACCATTGCTTCCTGTATCTCTGCTGTCGAGTTCAAGCCTTACGGTGGTAATGTTTTCCTTTGGGTCTGTATCTGTCAACGTGATGTCAGTGGTCACAGGACTGGTGAAATCTAAAATAGATTTTAGTTGTGGTATAATCGTAATTAAACATATCACCAATATAATAATAAATTTCGCAGCTAACCTCTTAGAAAACAAGGGATCCATGGGTCACGGCGCTCAGCTGATCGTGATTGGACTATAAATGATTCTCCACTGTGATACTATATTGAGTCGAGAAAGCTTATGAATATCATCGACATGCTGGGCTATTATAAAGGAATGTAATGTAATATGTGAGTAAATGATAAATGAAATTACCTGACTGATGGATTAATAGGGTAAAATATAGTGGGTTTATTTTTATTTATTTAGGAGGGGTTGAAAATTGTGATATATTTGAGCAAATATGAATGCAATGACAGCAGTAATAAGCAGTAGTAGAATGATGATAAGGCTATTTGTTGAAGGATCTAAAGTGTATGGTAGTCTGCAAGCTTTCAACTTGACAGATATGATGTTATGATTAACTATGCTGATGAAGTGATTTATGAATTTGTGACTGTATGACACAATATCTCTTTAGTCTTGAAAAGGTACATTATTGTGATGCCCACTATGTCTACATATTACATAATATTGACATAATTTCTGGCATGTACATAGGTACCTAAGGATGAATAGTTATACAAAATATTAATGTATGAATATATCTGATTCATCTTATTCTTGCTTACTGAGGCTGACTTTGAGATGGGGTTCGGAGAAGGGAAAAGTGAGGGCAGCACGAAGGTGGATGTAGAAATAATATTCTATTGTAATGTTTTTCATTTATATAAGAATATGAAAAGCTAAGAGGAAAGGGGCCCTCCCACTTGGTTATAGTAAAGTTCTAAATATATGATTGCCAACTAATACTCTGACAAGACTGTCATGAAGAAAAACAGTAAAGTTTTGAGATAATGTGATGCATATGAAAATTTACAGATGGACAGGCAAGTGGACAGAATGGACTAATACCTTTATTTCACTTTCAAGGGAATAATGCATTTAAGTTTATATATAAGCCTATTTTTTTAAGAATATCCACTTTTTCCATTAAGAAGTTTTGATCTGAATCATTTTTTTTTTATTTACAGGTTTTATAAATTTTTAATAAAAAATTTAAGTTAAAATATTAGAATTGATGCAAAAGTTGCAATCATTATATATACAGAGTAAAAAAATGAAACTATAAGTTTAAATATTAGAATTGTTGCAAAAGTTGCAATCATCATATATCCAGAGTGTAGCTCATATTGGGTCATATTATGCATACACATGTATTTTATTATTTTAAAATCATAAATGATTAAACTGAATTTAAAAGAAAATAATGCCACAACATGGTATCTTCAAGAATATTCCTTGAATCACTATTAAAAAGTTTTGTACACTGGAGTTTTCAGTACATGCTTAATTTTATTCACCGAAATAAAATAAAAGATTCAGTAAATTTGATAAAATAAAACATCTTTTCAAATAAAGTATACACACTGTTGGTTGAATGAGGGACAAACAATATCATTGTGCTAATTACTATCCCAGTTTTAATTTATTACTGGAGTTAATAGTCAATGTCACACCTGGTAAAGTTTTTACTCTTCTGAAGTAAGGAATTACTTATCTGATGAACATCCACACTTTCATAGCAATACACCACTTTGTGGACACAATTAAATGTACACTTTAATCATTGTAACCCTGGTGGTACAATACAAAATCAAAAATATAGCATAGCCTAGAATAAGAATGAATCAAATACAGAAAATAATAACATTCATCTAGTTTATGCACCATCTGGGGGGGGGGGGGGTTGCAGGGCAGAGGGGAAGCCTGCTGGTAGTGGCCAAGCTTAGCCAAGGCAAGCTGCCTGGGGTGGGTTACATAATGCAAGTGATGGCTGTTCTACTGTAAACAACACTTGACATGGTGTATGAAAACTTGAATAAAAGCTACTCTTTTCAATCAATTCCTTTGCAATTTCAGATTTTAAAAGATTAAATCCGTATGTATATATGCTGTGAATATTAAATGAACAGTGCCAAAGTTGGACAAATTTAAAGGTATTGATTTTTTATTTATGCAAATAACTTGAAAAATTTGCAAAATTCATATCTAATTTTGGGTAAACGATTGAATTTTGATTAAATAAAGTTATATTTCTGAAAAAAAGTCTCTTGGTTCAGCAATTCTCATGTTAGGTGAGTAAATAAATTTCCTGATTTTTTTTTTAAAATTGCATTATATTTTGGCCCATAACTTCAAAATAATACCCAATACTGACCTAATTTTTGGTATGTTCATAGAAAATGTATAAAAGAATGTGAATACTAAATATGATCAAAAACAAATCAGTGGTTTTGATATTAGGCAGCCTTGAAGTGTAACAATGGCTTTTTTATGGAAAACGGAGGTTTTTCCTTAATATCTCGAAGGAACGAAGTCCTAATGATCTAATTTTCGGTTTGGTAGGAGATTTTGGGGACATCTAAAATTATGCCAACAGCCTGGGGAGCATAGAGATGTGCTTTGAATGACCTACAGTCATCAAAGTGGACTGCTTGACAATGTAAGGGCATACAACAAGAGCCTCTAAAAAATTCAATAACTAGCCTAATTTTGCAGTTTTTATTTTCAAATTTCAGATTTTAACAGACTAAATCCTTATATGTACATGCTGTGAAAATTAAATCAACAGTACTTACAGGGAAAAAAAAAGTGCCGTGTCCAAAATTGGGCAAAATTTAAGGTACCAATTTTATATTTTTGCCAATATTTAAAAAAATATTTAACAGATTTTGATCTAATTTTTGGTATACAATTAAATTTTGATTAATTAAAGTCCCTACCTTTAACACTTTTGGTCTTAAGTGACCAAATATGTGACCAAATATCTTCCTAGTTTTTTTTACAAACTCCATTATGTTTGGGCCCATAACTTTTTTAAATTAAACAATACTGACTTAATTTCTGGCATGCACATAAAAACTATATAAAGGCCTATTTATGGTAAATATGAAGAAAATCAGATGAGTGGTTTTGATATTAGGCAGTCCTGAAGAGTAAAAATAGATTTCTAATAAAAAATTGAGGTTTTTCTTTAATATTTCGAAGGAACGTAGTCCTATTGACCCAATTTTTGGCATGGTAGGAGATTTTGGGGACATCTAACTGTATGCCGAATTTCAGATTCGTAGGTCCAACGGTGTCGAAACGTGCCAGTCTTACGGACGGACATCCGGACGGACGGACGGACGGACAGACAGACGGACGGACGACGGACAATGGACCACGACTATAGCTCAGATGACTTATAGTCAACTGAGCTAAAAATGCTTATATGTGTGTTTGTAAGTGTACTTCAGTTTACACTTTTCATGCTCGTCTTTTTGTCAAATTGTAACAGCAGATTTATTTGACTTATTTTAGATCATTTGAAAAAAAAGCTTAAGGCATCACTGTCCTTTACAGGCCACTGATGACCACTTGATATTTCGATTAATTCCCTCATTTGGCTACAGTACGTCTCAGAGGTAAGACATATTCCGTATATTCAGTTATATGCATTTCCATCAAATATGGGTAGCCCTATATACAGTGACTACTCAAACTATTTCAATAAAGATGAAATAAAAACTGAGCAAAATATTGCCTTCAAATATGAAGCGACGCTTGTTCCAAACGGCTTCTCCGTCAACTCTATGTCATGGTCCCAGTCGTTCTGGTGTTGGCGACGTTTTCAGACAAAGAATTATGATTATTCAGCAAACAGTTTTTATTCGATGGTAATGTTGAATACAAATTTTAAAACGATAATAAACAATAGATTTTACCTGGAAGACACACGTACAGATGCCGTTCACTGCCGTTTTCAGGTGTCCACACGAGGGAGTTCCCGTCAAGCATTACTACAGAACACAGCTTACCAGGGTCGGTTACCTCCACATACATCCATATGTTCTCTTCCACAAATTTTGTTTCTGAAAAAATAACACATGGCATCAGGCATCATGTGCATAACATGAACCAAGTTCAGGCAGCGTGATAACTATAATTTATTTTATAAACAATAAAGCAAAATAATTTTGACTTATTTCATTAAGTAGTACATTAACTTCAAAATATGTTGTCATATATTACATTTATTAACCTCTAACAGGTAATGAGGTATATATACTGTTGTTTCCTTGAATGGCTGGGTTGTTTGTCTATTGGGGACTATACTCACAACAGTTATAAAAGGAATTTGATGAAAGTTTGCAAAGGATCAGTGTATCAGACTACATTTAAGTAAGTACATGAATTTTTTAATCGTTAAAAAGGCTTTAACCATGCTATTTGTTCACAAAAAAATTCGGTGTATCAGCCTGTCTCGTTTTATGTAAAGTAGAAGTAACGACATGATATTCTGCCCTCCGTTCTGAAGCAGCGACGTATCAAAATGAGACATTTGGTCTACACAAAGTCATTTCAAAATCAGTTACCCAGTATTCTGAGCAATTAAAGGGATATATATTGACGCCTGTGCATCGTTTCGGCGTACTTAAATGAAGTTCTACGAATTTTTGGGGCATAAAAAAACCCCGAAAAATTAAAGACAGATAAAAATAATACAATTGTTTTTATCACTATATATGATCTTTACATGGAAAATTCGGGTAATTAAATACAGCAGTTCCATCAACGGCAAACCGCCGTTTATATTGAGGTAAAATTTCCATATCATATCATAAATCCAAGTTAGCCAGCCCTACCATTACACGTATTATGTATGTGTAAAACATCACCTACCTTTATTTTGTATGTAATACCACGGGTTCTTGGTTAGGCCTATCCAAAGCTGCTTCTGTAGGAAGTGTTTGACGTATCCTCTGACGTCACCATTGATGGAGGTTAATAGAGAGGCGTTCATCTGAACACACTTTGACGAAGCCTCAAACCACGTGACCTTCTCAAGATAGGAATTATAACATAATTCATCAGTCGGCAGATGACGACATTTACCATTACCACACGCTTTGCACTCTGTAAATAAGATAGATAGATATGCAGTAAACTGAATAATCAGATGAATATATACCTTTTTTAATTTTATAATTTTTTTTTTAAGTCGAAAGCGGTAAATCACAGAACAGTTGCTTAGGAAAAGTCGCGCATTCGTGGTAAAGAAAATGATAGATTACAGATGACTCAACAAGATTCATAACGGCAGAAAAAGCGCAAAGCAAACAGGAAAATAAATGGATATTATGTCTTATTGTGTTTTGTACACCTTGTATTTTATTAACATTGAATAAAAATGCATTTAAGTAATATTTTTATAATGACTTTAAAACATTAAGGCGTTGGTATAGCTGACAAGCTGATAGGTTCGTTTGTCCTTTTCCAGAATCGTGCCTATGCAGGTGTTGTTTGTAATCTTTGATTTTCCAGATATAGGGGCGATGCTGTTGAGTAATGCCATGTTTGAATCATTGTCCGCTAGATAGTCAGTCCGTACCGTTTTGGTATAAAACTGTATGGTTAGAGCATTTGAGCCAGGGACGCCGTGGGGAAGAACTTCTTCTGTAGAGGCAGGGTGGGGTTTTCTGTATGGGGGTACAGTCTACAGCAAGATTGTTGATGTTTATAAATCAGGCCAGTTAGACCCTCGCCGAGTCTCGGTGAAAATACCACCTGCTGCGTGTTGAGACCGTGACTTGTGATTTAACTGTCATCAGTCGTGGTGATCTGTGTATCGGCTTGCTCTAGTGGGAGGTTTATGTGATATATCAAAGTTCCTTGCTATGTTATGTTACAGTGATGTAGAGTCCGGACACGAGGCCACGTTTTAGGGGCTCCTGAACTTGTACTCTAACTCGGAGCTCCGGACTTGAGTAATAAAACCTAGTCCTTTTCGAGTATGGTAGAAAATAGTCACATATCATAAAGATTTATATACATGTGCAAACTACCAACAGAATATAACAAAAAGAAAAGAATATTTACCAGGTTGTAGCCCTGCTTCGGGAGCTTAATGTTGGTAAATATTCAAATAAAGAGCGTTTGTATTAATTTACATTAAACATACATGGTAATCTCGAATTTCAATTTCAAATTTCTTTTAATATGGAGTTTTGTATTGGACACAGACTAGGAATTGGATTTCAAATGACTCCGACTCCAAAAGGGTGGCCTGAACTCGCACTCAGACTCGGATGGCGTGGACTCAACTACACCTAATATCTGGTCAGAAAGTGACATTGTTTCATGAAGAGAATTATCGGGATATAAAACATCGATAACTGTCGCTCACTGTGATCTTACCAGGCATTCCCCGGACTACTTGACGTGTAGCTAACCTTCTGTTAACCTGTGTCAGGTGGGTTTGGCTTACCAGCTCATCAGACACCAGTGTTTTAACCATGCTCCAGACGATTAGGATATTACTTAATCCCGGATTTATCTCCGTTTACATTTATTCTAGGCGCTTACATAATCTTTGTACTCTGATGTTCAACATCAGATAACTACGCTCTTTACACAGCGCTTTAACTATAGGTCTACTCCCTATATCGTAAGCACTATTTGTTATGACCTCGTATCCTGAATTGCTACACCAGAGTGGAGCACTGTATTTTCGTCCAATCAGATGAGACCTTGTGCTGGAAGACAAGGCCAAGCGAGGAACATAAGGAGCCAATCATTTTCATTTCGTTTTGAGTGACAGCTTATCGCCCCGGTAACCGTCTGAACAAGCCACAGGCTCAAAGACAATTGCCCCAGACGTGGTTTGCTTGGGGCCTGGGGCACATAGGATGCCCGGCAAGTGAGTTGTTATTCAAACGAAACGTAACAACAAAGGCTGCGTGCACACCTCGCTGGCTGGTTTCAGTTCTGCAGACAACCGATACATAGCTACGCAGTCATAATGTCATAATCGAATCGGTCGATGATGTGAGAATACAGAGGGAGCAATTAAAATTCGACCGTTAACTTTCATCAAGCGGTGCTTGAAGCGCAGCTACGGGCGGAGCAAGGATGCCTGTCGAGTGTTTGTTTATTGGCATCTGGTTGGCTGCTTGTCACATCTTACGCACGTTTCTTTTAGTGGACGGTCAAAGCTGGCAGCGTGAAAATCAGTTGCTTCTTAAGAAGCGCCAGATTTCCGCTGCCTCGGGAGCGTACAGATAACAGACTAAATTTTCTTACTGCCTTATATGCTGGTTCGTGTGATCGAGGTAGGGCACGGCTGAGAGTAATGCCAGGAACCTAGACCCTGTCTCATCACATACAAATCAATTAAAGTCAGTTTAAGGCTTGGTTTGTGACAGATTATAATAACATATTCACGGTACTTCTTTTCCCATTGAAAACGGTTGCGTTCCGTAGCATCTGCGGGTAGAGGAAACCGGTAAAACCATCGTACTTGGCCGGTCCAATAGAACCCTTTCTCATTGGTACACAAGGAACTGAACCATTGTTCCCAGCTTATGCGTGTGAAAAAAAGAACGAACGAACAGTACAATTTTGTTGAAACATTATCACTCACGAACACGTTTTCAAAAAAAATTGTCATAATGCTCACTGACCGTGTTGACACACATATCCGTCCGCCTGGGAGAAACAGTCGGAAGAATACACCGCTGTTCCGCTTATTGCAGCGCACGTGAGGTGAGGTGCATCACTTAAAATTCCTTCGCCTGGTTGTGACAATGATAACATGAAAAGTGATTTAAAAATCATAATAAAATCTGTAACTTACGGACAGCTTGCCACTACAAATACCGTGTTTGAATTCAGCTTTAGTACGAGTATTAGGGTGTGAAAAGTTTATTAAACTTTTATTATTTTACCCAATTAAAATGTGTGTTTTGTGTCAGAGTTTTAACTGAACCTGTGAGCTTGATCATTCTCACTTATACAGAAGTTAGAGACAAATTTTCAGAAATTTGGTGGCGCATTTTCATTTAGAAATAAATAGCCCTTCTGCCTTTAAATTGATAGTACTTTGATTAAAAACAATTAATTTTTTGGTACAAAAATTACTTTGTTTTTGTGCATGGTCGATAATATCGATGTAATTACCATTATAAGTTCGTCCATTGATCCACGTCCAGATATCAGTGGTGTCACGGACAATACCCGACCACAGTGATGTCACTTCCTCTATACCCAGCACTCTCTTAAACATCTCGTGTTGATCATGTGACTGGCCCGAGGGTAATGACGTGTTATTCTGCGCACATGATAGAACAGCGTGCGTATGTTTAGCATGGTCTACAAAACATTGAACTGTTTTACATACCATGGTATATTCCATTCTTCTCATTCCATTCTAAAACCTTAATGTGTAATTAAAATTGAATGATGCTTACATTAAGCTTTATATAAGATAAAAAATATGACAATGCAGACAAGAGCCAACATATATATTTTGTAACCCTCTGTATTTTTGGCCTCTTGAGGTCTGATGACATATATGCCGGTTAACATACTTCCTTCTTTGCATAATTAGCCCTGTGCCCCAGTCAATCATTAGGATCAAACAATTATATATTAGATAAAGGTCTACGGTATAGTCCTGGTCGTAAACCGATGAGCGACTCAATATGTAGATATACATTTGCCTTTGTGAGTATATGTCGCGAGATATGGTACATTCCTTCATACCAAGTCAGTCAATAAACAATACGTAAGTTTTCGTATTTGAAATGTTATACACAATACCATGAATGAACAGCGCTGATCCATGCGATCGCAATAATATCCCTGTATCGCTCATAACAAACGATATAATCATAAAATTAAGATGGAACATGGCTGTTGATTGCGAGCCTATCTTGTCTGACACCTACGGCAACATAATGGAGTCGCTGGATGATGAGCTTGTTATTATTAGACTACATAAGCTATATTGTTTACCAGTGTTAACGTATTGTTGGGGCTATGGTTTTCTGAATTTAATGAGGATATAATTATTTTATCTATATGGGTAGAATATCGTATCACATCAATGATCATATAATTGGGTGCATAGTTTTCAGGGAATTGCCTCAATTTGTAATTAACGATATTGTTATCATGTTTCAACAGAGGTTAACACGCTGATGTGAGCAGCATATGAATGATTACTTTAAAGATAATAGCAACAATTTGATAATTGATAATTTAGACAATGAATCATAAAACAATCGGTTGGCGCCCACATGTTAAATTATTTTGTAATTATTAACCAGTGAACACGCATGACACTGTAATCACTTCCACCATTTCCACACACAAAATTGTAATACTTATGTGTTTTATTTGTCGACTTGGTCCATCAATTTCAACCTGGCTCAAACAATTAGTTCTATAGGTTCAAATGATAATATTCATTCTCAATCTGAGCCTCGGTAAACATATATGTATTCAACATAAGAGAGCACAGATTTGAAGAGAGAAAAAAATACTTAAAGGTCATGAATGACGAACAAATAAGATTAAGATAAAACTACACTACTGTTTATTGTTAAATATATGCAATAAAATATTACATTTATAGTATATGACTTATCAACTTGCTCAACGAGAGTACATTGTTATATAGAAATCTGCATTCTAAGGAACACAAACCCCAACCATGTGGGCATTTAGTTATATAGTCCATATTCACAGGTTCATTCGTGCATAATCGACTCTACATTTGTAAATATCCCTGGATCACGTTTCAGTACCGGATCTACACAAAAAAACCTAACCGATTCTTAATTGGCCAATTACCGAAATTCCCTGAAACTTTTTTGAGATTCCGTTCATGACTGCGATGTTGTGAACACGCATACATACCCTCCTTGCGAAACTAAATAAATGAACACACGGCATAAAATCGGATGTAATATCTAATTGGTCGTGGAACAGATTGTATTCTAGTCCCCGGATATCTGATACACAAGTGATACTTACACGAATCAAACGAATCCATGTTCTTCTACTACTGCTACAGTTATTCTTACTACTTCTATTACTACTACTACTATTACTTCTACTACTATTACTTCTGCTACTACTACTACTACTACAAGTACTGCTACTATTACTATTACTACTACTACTAATACTGCCACTACTACTGCTACTACTACTACTACTACTACTACTACTACTACTGCTCCTACTGCTGCTACTACTACTTTTGCTACTATTAGTACTACTACAACTACTACTACGGCTAACTACATTTTGCTAAATAAATAAATGTTATTTTTTTTTAAAAATAGACTATATTACATTCCGTAAAATATTGCTAAGAAAACGTGTGTTACAGTGTTGCATTTTTCCTCAACTATTAATTGAATAAAAAACCCAAATTGACTGCTAATGTGACATAATTCCACGGCATTGAAGAACCATTCGCTAAACGCTGAAATTGAAAAAAAAAATCGCGCAGGTTTTATAGATAAGAATATTCTTGTTATTTTATACCCATATAACTTCAATATATACATATTATTTTAAATGAAAAGTTGAAACATTTTCCTCGCCTCATGAGTTTAACACCCTCTCCTACGCCCATCACCTCGGCCGATACGTTATGTCGACAGTCGAGCTTCCTTGAAAATACTTGCATTCGGAGGAAATGGGATCCTGATCCACGTATGTTAACATTATTATTGTTATACTGTATTGAAGTGAAGGGGTTATCAAATATGGTATAACCAATTACAAGGGCCTGTACGTGTCCGTAACCCCCCCCCCCCCCCCCCCATACATTGTGAAAGGAACTTGCGCCCCTGATGTCATTCAACAGCTTTATTCAGAACAGGAAAATAGACCAAAACGTTCTGGTGGTGGTGGGGGGGGGGGGGGTGTTCTTTGGAGTGAACTTGTTTGCCTCCGCCAGGAGGGTATGCGTTCATCTCCGTTTGTGTTTGTGTGTGTCTGTGTCTGTTAACAACATAACTCAAGCAATCCTGAACAGAATGTCGTGAAACTTTCTGGGTTCTTTCGAGTATAGGAAAGGAGTAGATTTTGGTGTGGATCAAGTTTTAATATGGATATAGGAACGTCATCAAGGAAAATTCACAAAAAGTACAGTCACGTATGCACAATGAAACTTGGGCCGAATAAGTAATCATGGGGGAGGCTTGCATTATTACTTAAAATAAAGATGTCTAGTTTTCTGGATCCTACTGGCAAAGGTCAGCGACTGGTTATTTGAAAAATTTTAATACATCTATGTCACTAGGTGGGAATGAAAACTTACAATTTACTATAGGAAAAGGTCAGGGGCTTCATATAGGTTTTAAAAAGGAATTTTGACTTTTAACAGAGTGAATGTAATTGGGTTGCTAATGACTTAGGGTATCTGCCTCTGGTAATTTTTAAAAATAAATATTCCCTGTTCATTTACCCCAAATATTGCGGGGAGACAGACCTCTCGGTGTACTATCAACACCTAGGGAAGTATGCTGGTTACGTCAGCGGTTACACCAGTGTCTTTGAAATTACTTTAAGTCTCATAACTGAAACGGCGTCTTGGCTTTAAATCATCTGTCATTACCAGCAGTTGTATAAGTTACGGTCGCTTTCTTTAATTCTCGATAAAAATATGACACTTGTAACATAAAAATGTCATGTATTTCACTCAGGGTCCAATAATAAAAAAAAAATGGTACTAGATTTGAATAAAACAACCGCGAGGTTACATTATCAGGTGGTATATGATAATAATCACAGGGAGAAGGGTAATTTATGATAATAATCACAATTTAAACATGCAAACAACGGTACATATTTAATACATATTTTACTAAAATACACATGGATTTATGTGTGTATGTTTACGTGAAAAATATAAATACGTAATCTTTACATTTTTCAATTTTTAAATACTTTATTATTAATTTAATACAAACGAACATACATTTATACACACCTATATTATACACACTGCCAAGAATCGGACGAGAGCACACTCTGCTTGTTAGGGTTTGTTGGCATAGAAATCCTATTCCCACAATCCGGCGGGGCTTTTAAATGCCCCAGCGCCGTAGGTATATAAATGTAGTGAAGAATTAATGGATTGCGTTCAAATACGTTGGATATAAACTGTTTCAAGGCAAATTACATAAACATGGCTGTTTTGTGGTAAGGACTTCTCGGAGTAAATTTAGTAAGTAAGTAAATGTTAACAGGAGTTCCAATGAAACGTACAACATTTGTCTTAAAGTTGGAAAGTTGACACACGTAGTCCCGGCCACCCCAACAATGCCAACATGGAGGAGGTTCTCTTTGAGTAGGAACGAACTCTGGCGGGAGGGTGCTATATTACGTTTTAATATATATGATTGTATACTCACATACTGAGATAAATGCATTAACTTATTC
This sequence comes from Sipunculus nudus, assembly GCA_026874595.1. Taxonomy (NCBI): domain Eukaryota; kingdom Metazoa; phylum Annelida; class Sipuncula; order Golfingiida; family Sipunculidae; genus Sipunculus; species Sipunculus nudus. The sequence goes on from CM049317.1 coordinate 4,589,460, forward strand.
TACAAATACATGATAGCTGATGGTGCCACTAGTCTTGAGAATGAAATTCTACCCAAGACGGATGAACATTCAAAATTTTAGGGCGTGACACCAAACCACTACTCAGACAAAGTGCATTAATATATTCCACAAAAACGGAAAGCAGATGACGCCATCGGTGTCGTCTACAACAAAGTTATGCAAGGGGGATGAACATGCAAAATTTCAGGCTGATACATCCATTCACGTCATGTCCCTTCACCTCTGAACTAGTGACCTTTGAACCAGAGACCTGAGCGTTTGGTGGTGAACAATAGTCTTTGTCTACACGCGGAGGCGCTCACTCAACCAGAACTGCAAGAAAAGCGAGTGACCATTCATCCATGTATCAGTACACAATTTAGTGTGGGGAAATTTTTAACGCGTCACACCCTCATAACGTTGTCAATACTGGTCCTATCTTCACAAAATATGGCTCATTTTCTTCCTCTAAGTCAGTGCTCATTCATTCGACTGTTTCCACATTATTTGCCACAAACGCTTGGCCTCTCGTCGTCTAGTTCTTGGGTTCGATTGTGTTTGGACCAATGGGTACGAATACTTGTTTTATTACATTTACATAAAGGAATGAGTGACTTATTTAGTCAATTAAGTTAGAAGAACACTGCGTAGGAATATACGTTCTTAAGGATTTAGGCTATTATCTAAAGCCAAGATGACTGCAGTCCGGTAAGCTAATTAGACCATGAGCCAGACCCAGAATTTTGGCCGCTGGTAACAACTTAGGGGAATAATGCTCATGGTAAGTTATATTAGATAAAGAAAACACGTGATAGCATTGCATCGGTGGTAGCTTTTCGTAAGTTTCCCCTAATTTAAATGCCTACCCTTTATAAATAAAATTATCTAAAATTATCTAAAACCAGCGACCTGTAAGATATATCCTCTTTCATATTGTTAAAAAAGCTTCTAGAAAACTCATAGTGTCCGTTGGTAGGGATCTTTTTTTTCCAAATAGTTGTTAACTCCAGTTTTTGGGACTCTACCCCCTCCCCCCCAATAAACAACAACAAGAACAAAGATATGAATGCCATTTATTATCTCTTTCATTTGTATGGAACCTGAAAGTATACCGGAAAGTATGCAAGCAGTGTAAATGTAAAAAATGAGTGCGGATATCCACAGGGGATCAAAGTATCTATATATATAGGTCTCGACATGAAACATTTACTTTGAGAAGCATCCTGTGCCTTGTATGCTTACAACGTTTAACACTATCAGGTACAATATATATATTAATATATATATATATATATATATATATATATATATATATATATATCTTAACTTATCTTAATCTTATTTGGTCGTCCCAACAATAAGTTTTTTTTTTTTTCTCTTCATATTTATACTTTCTTTTGCGAACCCCGTGACCGTTATGGAAATGAATATTATCAGGTGAACTTACAGAACCATTTCGTTTGAGCCAAGTTGAAATTTACGGACACAATCGACAAACAAATAAAAAATCTCCAAAGAATTACAGTTTTGTGTGAGGAACGGTAAGAATGTGAATACACTAGAATGTTAAATTTCCGCTTAATATTTGCGCAATTCAAATTAATTAAACATGTGGGCTCCTTCCGATTGTTTTAGGATTTGTTGTTTGAATGATTTATTATCAGATTGCTGCTATTACCTTTAAACTAATCATGCATATGCTACTCATACCAGTCACCGAACCTCTGTTAAACATGATAAAATATACTTTTATTATATAATTGAGGCTATTCCCTTGAAACTATGTACCCGGTTATATAATCATCGATGTGATAAGGTTTATCAACCATTTAATTACATTATTTACATCCTTATTAAATTAGGAAAACCATGGCCCCGACAGTGCGTTCATACTGGTAACATAACTGATGTGGTCTAATGATATCACGGTCAACATTCATCGGTTACAACTTGATTCAGTACTGTATGGTATCAGACAGGATACACACATGGTATCAACAGCCATGATCCTCTTGTATGTCATGGTTATATCGTTCATTATGAGCGATACAGGGATATTATTGCAATCAGCGCTGGTCATTCAAGGTATTGTGTATAATATTTCAAATAATAAACCTAACGTAAATTAATTTTTTTACTGACTTTGTATAAAGGAATGTACCATATCTTCTGACACAGACACACAGGCAAATATATATTTACACATAGCGTCGCTTATTGGTTATGGAGCAGGACTACCGTCGACCTATTCGGAATAAGTAATTTTTAATTCTAATGAAGGAATGGGGCACAGGGCTAATTATGCAAAAAAAAGGAAAAAAAAAAACTGTTGTGTAAACTTCGACTAGTCACGTGATACCGAGCATCACAGAGGGATCCTGAATATAAATGCTGGCTCTTGCGGATATTTTTTTTAGCAAACCTGTGAGCTTATGTGATGCTGTGGCGTCCTCCGTAGTCCGTACGTTAACCGATACCATGTCAAAAACAGCAGTAGCTAGCATAACTGAATTTTATGTAAAAAAAACAGCCATCTATAAAACTTGAATTAGAATTTACAGGGGAAAAGCTCAAAACCTTTAAAAATCTTTATCTCCGAAACTGTCTGGTCCAAGGGTTCAATATTTCATATAAACAATTCCAGAAACATTGTCTTCCAAGTTTGTACGAATGGTCAAATAAGCATACCAAAATTACAAATTCAGAAACGGCAACAGCTAGCATCACAAAATTTTATGCAAATGTTGGTTACATGATTAATACTTAAAAGTGATATATAGTTGGCGCCACCTGCGTCATCCTTTTTGTTCTGGACTCATCAGTCATCAATAAATAAAACCATTATATCTCAGGAACAGCAGGAATTGTCACCGAATGTTATGCGAAATTCAGTCACATGTCATATGTGGGACTGAACTTTGTGTGGCGCCACCTGCATCGGTTTTTAACGCGGAAAAGCTAGAAAACCTTCGTGTTTTAATATTCCACAGAAAAGGATGGAAAAATAGGAACTTTATTAAAGACTCAAGTAAGAGACAATGCTTGTCTGATGTATCGAGGCTGCCATGCCGGAACAACAAGAGAACTGCGCAGGCGCACATTCTTTGACAGGTTAATAGTCGGGGATCAGTTCATAAAAAATCCAAACGACATCACAACACATAGACTGCAATAGTCTTCTTCCGCAAAACTGTTGTTTCAAATTCTATAGCATTGTGCAAAATGATTCGTGGGTTGCTAATGTTCACGTTTGCTCAAATGATTTTTACTCAATTATTTGACCTTAAATAAGGAAAAAAAAAACTGTAAGGTTTTTTTTGTAAACAAAGCTAGTGTATTTATTGTACATAGTAAATGCGGGCAATATAAATAATTTCTGTCCATATCCAGCTTATGTGTAAGATAAATCCACGAATAAAGTATAACTGTATTCTAATGTTGCTTACAAAAATCATCCGGTATTATTCTAAACATTTTGAGGAAAAAATCTTGTGAATATGACAGCTTGAAAAAAAGCATTGTAGCCCAAGCCTATCAGTGTGTATAAAACAGACTTGAGAACGAACCAATATGTCTGGATCTATACAAAGAATGGCAGACTATTTCAGATTTCGCAACAGGCCAAGGTTCATTCTGTATCTATTTATACATATGACAGACTGCCAGCTGTGTCAGGTTTGACAACAGGTCAGAAGTTCAGTCAGTGCAGTTGCCCCACCTTTAACAGCTTTGCTTGACTCGGGGAGGCAAATGCCTAGGTCAGCTCAGGTTGGTCAAGCGAGTGCATCTAACTCAAGAGAGGTTTGATGTATAGGCCTGAAGTATTGGCCTGTCCATGTTTCTTCGACAGCTCTCGTACACAAGACTGGTGTCGCCATCTACACAATGTTTTTGCATAGTGTTTTGTCCATGCTTATTTCTCAGGGGGTATTTAATATAGTAGTCTGAAATTATACATATCTATACATCTTGGATGGCTTCGTCGTACACAAAACTACATATGACGCCACCTAAAATATTATTGTACAGTGTATGCCCTGCTTATTTCTCAGGAGTGATTTGACAAATCAGCCTGAAATTGTGCATGTCCATGCATCTCAGATAGATTTTTCATATACAAAAGTAGTAACATAATCTACAACTGCCTTTGCTTTGATTGCATCAGTGCAAATAACTCAAAAGTGGGTTGACATATCTGTCTAAAATGTCGGTTGTCCATGCATACATTTCAGATGGCTTTTTTGTACATAAGACTGGTGGCACCACCTACAATTATTTTGCAAAGTGTACGTTGATGCCAGTATCACAGGAATGGTTTGCGTAATGTGTTCTTGTAGTCAGGTCCATTTTTTTAATACTAGCTTTATACATGTACATGTCAGACATGTACGTGAGACGTAATCAAGTACATTTCAAATAATGGTCAAGCATGTTATCAGGGAAGCGTTATACCTAATATATATCCCATTGCACAGGTTCGCATTAGGCCTTGTTTTAACTTATTTTAAGCTCAATTTAAGATTTTATTCAATTATACTATCAAATTTTATAATAATAAAACTGAAGTTAGAGAGAATAAAATTCACGTTTTAAAGGCCCCTTTGGTGAAATTGACTGTTCAATGTTTTGTAGATCATGCTCAACATGCACACGCTGTTCTATCATGCGCCCAGAACAATACGTCATTACCCTCTGGCCAGTCACATGACCAACACGAGATTTTGACGACAATGCTGGATAAAGAGGAAGTGACGTCACTGTGGTCTGGTATTGTCCGTGATACGAGTGATGTCTGGACGTGGATCAATGGACGAACTTATAATGGTAATTTCATCCGTTTCTCAAACCATGCATGGCCACACAAATTTATTTACCAAGTAATAGATTGTTTCTGAATTGAAGAACTATCAATTTTACAGCAATAAGCCTAAATGTGCCACCAAATTCCTGCATTTTGTCACTTAATACAATCTTTAATTTTATTTTTTGGTAAATACCAATAAATGGAATCAACCTTGTCACACCCTATAAGGCGTACAACAGATAAGTGCCAACAAGGTGTTTTAGTGTGATTATCAAAACAAGTAAGATTTTTTATTTCATTTAATCTTTGTCACAACCAGATGGAGGAATTCTCAGTGATGCACCTCACCTAACGTGCGCCACCATAAGCGATAGAGCGGTGTATTCTTCGGACTGTTTCTCCCAGGCGGACGGGTATATTTGTCAACACGGTAAGTGGACATTATGATTGATTTACTTTTGTTCATTCGTGTGTGGTGATGTTTCAACAAAATTTTGCTGTTCAGAGCGTTATCGTTAGCACAACAATAATTTCCTACGCACAAGCTGGTGACTCTGGTTTAGCGCCTTGTGTAGCTATGAGAGTGGGTTGTAGTGGATCGTTCTATGGTTTTCTTTGATTACTCTACCTCTTGACACCACGGAATGCCACCGTCTAAGCTATAGGAAGGACCTTGAATTAATTATTGTTAAGTGTCTTAAACCAAGTCTGTGACTGACTTGAATTCATTTAAATATGAATATGGCATTGTTCTCTGTCGTACTCTAACTTGCTGCAATTACGATCGCACACAAAACCGGCATATAGACAGTAGGTAAGAAAAACAAGTCTGTTAACTGACAGTGAACATCAGACTACAAACACATGTAGGCGACACCAATCCGGCCACTACTGAGAAAAGGTGAATCAATGTATTCTGTAAAAACAGAACAGCAGGTGGTGCCACCTAGTCTTCAGCAAACCTATTCAAGACGGATAAACATGCACAGTTTCAGGCTGATACATCCATCCACTTCTGAGATATGAGCGCTTTTTATCCAAAAGAAACGGACAAATGGACGCGAAAACAATTGGCGCCACCAGTCTTGAAGAAGAGATGGAGGCATCCAAGATCTATGGACATGCACAATTTCAGGTCAAAACGGCAAACCACCCATGAGGAAAGGGCATCAATTCATTCTTCAATAATGGGATGGTAGATGCCAAACTGTCTTATCTATTAGAAAACTCTCCGAGACGGACGAATATGCCAAATTGCAGACCAATAAATTGAACCATTCCTGGGATATAAGAAATGTTTACCCAAAGCAAACGCATGAATGGATGCCACGCAAAACGGTTGAAGATGGAGCCACCAGTCTTTAGTACGAGATAGAGGCATCCAAGATCTATGGACATGCACCATTTCAGGCCAATACGGCAAACCACACCAAAGAAAAGGCATTAATTTATTATACAAAAACGGGAAGGTGTGTGCTACTACCTGTCCGGTCTACGAGAAAACTCTCCAACATGGATAGACATGCCACATCTGCTGACCTCTGTCCGAATTATAAAGCAAAAAATGGTCTAAAATCGTCGGATAGCTACCCAAATATCGATCGAATGTTGGCCGATGCCCGAGGAATATACGCGCGACCTGTTTACAAGCTCGGCCACCTCAAATTAGCTATGGGTAAATCGCTGAATTTACTACAGGTTTCAGTGCACTGCGAACGACGGCCGACCCTTAAAAATCGTGGCCGTATCCCTACCGAAAATGCCCTTTTTGAACTCACAGAAAAGTCGGTCAGGCTCCGTTTCGGATATGTGACGGCCCTTTACCACGCATGTTTGACTTTTCCATAGCAATGGTTCTGTGATTTACCGCATCCGACATAAAAAAAAAATTAAAGAAAATTAAGAAAACAATATTCACTTTATTTTATAACTGACGGACTTTTCTATTAACCTCTCTTTGTTTAGAGTGGAACGGGTGTGGGGATGGTAAGTGTCGCCATCTGCCGACGGATGGACTTTGTCACAATTCCTTTCTGGAGAAGGTCACGTGGTTTGAGGCTTCGTCAAAGTGTGTCCAGAAGAACGCCTCTCTATTAACCTCCATCGATGGTGACATCAGAGGACACGTTAAACACTTCCCTCAAAAACAGCTTTGGATAGGTCTGACCAAGGACCCCTGGTATTACATTCAACATAACGGTGGGTGAGGGTTGACACATATATAATACGCATAACGGTAGGGCTTACTACCTTGCATTAATTGTATGATATGGAAATTTTACCTCAGCATGTACTAAAAATACTACAGCACTTCTGCAGGATATATCTATGGAAGGATCATATATATCATGATCAGACAGACCATTGTGTGAAGATTAGCTGTTTGTAACTTGAGTTTCCCCATGAGAACTCTACTAAGTATCTCGGCGTCAAGCTCCAGCTAATTTAAAGTGGGACCAGTATGTAGAGCACATATCCCCGGCCCAAGCACTTACACACGCACACACACAGACACACACACACACACACACAATAGTCTTCACATGATCCTTTATTATTAAATTATTATTTTTATTATTTTATTATTATTATTATTATCCTTTATAAATTAAATACATATTATTTATACATATTACCGCAAAATTTATCACACACTGTTATATACTATAATACTCCGAAAATGTTCATAAAATTCCTTCATAACTGTTGTTAGTATAGTCGCTAACAGAATAAACTACCCAAAAAATCAGCGAAACAATAGTATACTTCATTACCTGGTAGAAGTTGATAAATTCAATTTATGATAAAATGTTTTGAAGTGTTATATGCTACATGATGAAATAAATTGAAGCAAGCCATTTTGCTTTCAGTGTTATAATTAAATATATTCCCCTTTTCCATATAATTCCATAAGCTTTTTTGTTAGAAAGTACACTTGTGGAGGAGAACATATGGAGGTCTGGGGAGGTAACCGACCCTGGCAAGCGGTGTTCTGTAGTACAGCGGGACGGGAACACCCTCGTGTGGACACCTGAAAACTGCCGTGAGCGGCATCTGTACGTGTGTCTTCAAGGTATTAGCTATTTTTAATAATCGTTTTATATTTTTCGTTTAGTGTTAGCTTAGAATAAATACTGAGTGTCGAATAATCATAATCCTGTGTGGGAACACTACAACGACTGGGACCATGAAATATGGCTGACGGAGAGGTGGCTTGTGACATTAACAGAAAGTGTTGATAAAAGGATCTGAATTTATGCTCATATTGGTTTAAATTTCGGACAAGGTCTGCCACGCTTCATATTTTTATTGATTTAAGACAATATTTCGCTAATCTTTCATTATATATTTGTGAAAAGAGTCTCCGTAGTTACGGCAAAGAGGGTTACATTTATTTGAACGAAATTCGTATAACTGAAATTAGATATGGAATATGTTTAACCTCAGAAAGACGGACGCTCTAGCCATACGAGAGATGTTCTAATGTGAATACCAAGTCGTCATGTGTAGTCCTTTGGACACAAAATCTTTTTTTTTCAGTTTGATTTAAATAAGTCAAATAAATGTGCTGTGACAAAATGACAAAAAGACGAATATTAAAAAGTGATAACAGATGTTCCCTTACAAACATACATATATGAGCATTTCTTTTCTGAGAGGCAAACTGCGAAGTTTTATTATTCTATTGGCTGCATTTCTAATTAGGCATGTACAAAAATAGTCTGTATTTTAGATTTCTCCGGTCCTATGACCACTGACATCACGTTGACGGAAAAAGACGCAAATGAAAACTTTACCACTGTAAGGCTTGAACTCGACAGCAGGGATACAAGAAGTAATGGTAAGATTGCCAAATGTGACGTCATTCATGTTGCTTTAATTTATTTTAGACAATCTTTCGCTAATCTTTCATTATATATTTGTGAAAAGAGTCTCATTAGTTACGGCAAAGAGGGTTAAATTTATTTGAAAGAAATTCGTATAACTGAAATTAGATATGATATATGTTTAACCTCAAAAAGACGGACGCTCTAGCCATACGAGCGATGTTCTAATGTGAATACCAAGTCGTCATGAGTAGTCCTTTGGACACAAAATCTTTTTTTTTTTCAGTTTGATTTAAATAAGTCAAATAAATGTGCTGTGACAAAATGACAAAAAGACGAATATTAAAAAGTGATAACAGATGTTCACTAACAAACATACATATATGAGCATTTCTTTTCTGAGAGGCAAACTGCGAAGTTTTATTATTCTATTGGCTGCATATCTAATTAGGCATGTACAAAAAATAGTCTGTATTTTAGATTTCTCCGGTCCTATGACCACTGACATCACGTTTACGGAAAAAGACGCAAATGAAAACTTTACCACTGTAAGGCTTGAACTCGACGGCAGGGATACAAGAAGTAATGGTAAGATTGCCAAATGTGACGTCATTCATGTTGCTTTAATTGCTTCGTATGACCATTGCATATCAGCATATCAATATAAGCTCAGTTGTAAATAATTTTATAAGTAAATGTTGACAGAGTGCATGAGGTTTTTGAGAAAAGAAAGACGGGGATTAAAACGTCATGGCTTGATCATTATGATTAAAGTGGACATAATTTTACCTGCCACGAATAATATTATTTTTATACTTCGTTTATTTACAAATAGGTGTCGAAATACAAACGCTGCAATGGGCATTGCTCCTTGGTGTCCCTCTAGCAGTTCTGCTCTTTCTCTTCGGTTTGATTGTAATCTTCCTTTGTTTATGGATACCATACGTTAAAAGGTACGCTGTTTTTCTTTTCAAAGTCATACCACATACATCAGAAAGAAATGTGAATGAAATCAGTGAAATTAATAGATTTAATGCAAATGATGCAAGTTAGCTTTGCTAATTAAACACTTGCAGGGCAATGCATGAGCTATATGCAGCAGATATAATCAAAGATTTAGCGAGTAGGTTCAAACATATAATGCCTCGGTACTATTGTCTTTTAATATCAGGCAAGATCCTCACCCCGAGTACCAGAGTAATGTCCAAGCCTATCAGGGTGTAATGCCCTACCATGTGACATGTTCACGTGATCAACCCTGGATATATATAGACTTGATATATGACGAAGGTCAGGAGGTGCAACAGGACTTAAATGGCAGCTAGATAGAAGAGTGAAATGACGAAGTTCAGACAGGGCCCAAGATAATGGAAACAAACTAGACATTCTATACCGAAATAGCATATAAGACGCAATGGTGAGACGTTTCAATAATTCATTTTGTAGCCAGTTATATCATTTTTTTGGTGTGCTTCTAATGCATAAATTGAAAGCTGGAAAGTATATTTTAGTCCATAAGCAAGTAGGATTGATCGGTATAGTATTCGTGTAAGAATTCCCATAGTGATTTTTGGAAAGTTATATAACCCTAAATATGTGATAGCATTGCACCGATGGTACCTTTTTGCGTGTATCCCCGTGTTTGTATGAATATTCCTACCATTATCCTGAAGATTGCAGTATTATGCTCCCTCTACTCATTTCGCAATAATTATTCCATAAATTATTTTTTCACTTTTTTTAACTTTCAGGATTTTCTCATCTTTTGACACCAAATGTATATATAAATCGGAATCACACAGATAAATCTAGATTCTGTTATCAAAAGTCTGCTAAAATTTAATACTTTTACGCATTTTTTACAAATCGTGAATTTTTATATATTTTGTGTAAATTCAGAAAGACAGGTCAGTATATCAGACAATATTACAATTTTTGCCTAACCTCGGATAAACGGTCTGGTCATTGCCATTACGATTTGCTAGAAGTTCTTGTCAGATACGTAATAATAACGTACATGTGTTTATTTCAGACACTCATAATACAAATAAAATAGCACAGAGGAAGGGTTGATCATGTGCAATCTTATAACTGATTAAAGATAAAAATGACGGACAGTCTTCTAGTTTATTGCATGTCAATACGGGTGACAGTAGCTTTGGTGTATATTCATTTATTGTATGGCTATGGGTATGCTAAAGGGTTATGTAGTTATTTAATTACTCCGTCGTGCAGGGACGTTAAGTTTTAATCTTTTATATATATATATATATATATATATATATACATATATATATATGTTTGATAAACAATTTATAATAACCATAATGCACGGTACAATGTGATAGATTTGCCAATTGCTACTCTGAATGTATACTACTATATATATGCTACTCTATATATATATATATATATATATATACATATATATATATATATATATATATATATATATATATATGGTAATGATGTATTTCTTATGAAGGCCTTTAGATTGCAAATATATTTTTATTATTTTTTTAACAAGGCTAATTAATTTTGGTGAATTTAGTCTTGTGACCTGAGGTAAGTAGTTGACTTAGTTGGTTTAGCCGCGCACAAAATACATTCTGAGCTAGGTCTCTCTTTATCCCAGACGTGGGAGACAAGTTTGCAGTTACAGATGCTGGGACAATCAATTATTATCCAAAGATATCTAATGAGACATCAGCAAATTGATGGGTATTTTACACTCTCTCGGATATAAAGTAAGGTAGTTTATTGATTTATTAGTGAGAGATTGGAAAAATTTTGGGACCCATACTTAAACCTATGTTTAATCCTATAAAGGGTGCGTTAATCAATAAGGGTTTGATACTGGTGTCGTTGTGTTGGGTCCATGGCAGAGGCTGGCAACTGTTTGAGAGGTTGGCCCTGCATTTGCATGGTTTTGTTTTGTTTCCATATGTATCACAACTATCACTGATGCAGTCCGTCTCGCTGGAGTGTTCAGGTAAGCAGGTATCGCTGATTCGTTTAGGGTCTCTCATAAGAACAGGAGAATGTTGTAATTCCCATCACAAGGCAATTTATTTTTATGCATACCAGGGTTACTTAGACGTCTGCTTGCCTGTCAATCAAACAAAATGGTACGGTATAAAATTCGATCTGAGCAAATACATCTCAGTATTATTTTATAAAACTATATACCAGGTGGTAGACTCTGTACACTATCATGTTTTTACTCTGAATCCTCATGTTTCCTGAGACCAGGCCTGGTAAGTCAAGTTTTGTTTATTTGTCAGTACTTCAAATATAGTTTTGTCTCTTTAACTTATGGAACCTTGTAGTCTGTGTAAGCCGTAAGTGATGTGTGTGTGTGTTTGCTGGGGCGCCTCCTTTTCCCAATCACTGGAAAAAACACCATATGGCAAGGTTTCCAGATTTTTTTTTTCAAATATTTTCAAGAATAATACGTGCAAAAGGTGCAAGGTGAAGTGAATTTGGAAAACACCTAATGTAGTCTTTCAACCGGGGTCCTTTGCAAATTCAGAGGAAATATGTATTCTGGAGGAATATTTTAATGCGCTATGTTTTATTTGTTTCTATTCAATCTATTTATTAAAGGTATATAAAATGTACATATATGTGTATGTTTGTGTGTGTAATAAAACATTACATACAATTGTAGATATGTAATATTTTGATACGTAATATATATTTTTTTACCTCATATGCTTAATAGGGTATTACATATTTTGCATTAAAAGATTAAATCTCGCTTTTCTATTACTGTCCAACCACTTCATAAGTATGTTTGTATATCATTCGTAAGATAATATGTCATATTTTTTTTGTTTTATGTAACTGCATATGATTCTGTGAATGTAAATCTCCTAAATCACATCTCCCCTCGTAAACTAGAATTTCATTTTTCCCCAAGGCTTCGACTATATGTTTCTCCTGTTGTCGAACATATAGTTCATAGTATACAGGTATGAATGGACCTCGCGAAATTGTTCAATAATTGATTATAACATTAAATGCAAATCAAGAGAACATGCCGGCTTGTCATGGAAGCACCCACAAGTGTTCATTCATCGAAAGTCGATCTATCGACAATACATGCGATCTAATTTAAGTCTTATAAACCAACCTAGGAAATAAAAGTAACTTAAACTTTATAAATAGATCAAATTATACTTTAGTTAGGGTTGTATTTATTTTTGTTAGCGGTAACTGTGTTTCATCGATACGACGATACAACATGAAAGGCTTTTCGGTCTCGGTATCGATGTAGCGTATATGGAAATGTGTCGTTTTGTCGGTATGTTATAGTACAGCCAAATTAAATATGCAATACCCTGTTAGGATCTCGAAGTCGTATCCCCGAAATTGCAGAGGGAAATTGCACCCGTCTATGTCATTCAAGATTTTCTTCAGAACAGAAACACTCAAAATGAAACATATCGACGTAAAGTCGAGAGAGTTCTGGAAAGATTGATTTCATTAGAGTAAACTATTGTTTAATCCTACTGGCAAGGTCAGCGACTGGTTGCTAGAAAAAAAATGTTAATATATCAACAGGTGGGAGTAAAATTTGCAAGTTAATGCAAGGTCAAGCGCTACATATATGTTTAAAAAAGGAGTTGTTGCATTTTGCACTCTTTAAATAATCATGCAATACTGTAATATAAGCGGCACCTTGTTAGATTACAAAATTAACGTTTGTGGGTTGCTAAAGAGTATTTAGCATTAGTAATTTGTAAAGTTTTATAACCTGTTCATACACCCGAAGTATTGCGGGGAAAAAACATTCCGATGCACTATGGTTAACAAGGGTAGCATGCTGGTGACGTGAGCGGATACAGTTTGTAACTCATTATTAATGTCTCCAAAATAATTGCAAGTCTCAAAACGGAAATGGCTTCTTGGATTAAAAACATTTGTCATCACTTGCAGTTGTACACGTATCGGTCGCTTTTCGATATCTGGATAAAACTATGACACTTCTCACATATGAAAATCAAATTACGGTTGTGAATGGCTCTGGGTCCAATAATAAAAAATATGGTATTGGGTTTTAATCAAAACAACCCAGAAATTATCAGGTAAATTTATCAAGTAAATAATTTTTGACAATAAAACTGTAAATTTGTACCTGGTTGACAAAAATCATACTTGGAACATACAAACAACTCTACATAATTAATACATATTTTACTATATGCACATGTATGTGAACATAAAAAAATATTTTCCTATTTAGATACTTTACTGTTAATGTTATATATACACACATAAATTGATACACATTTATATTATACACGCTGAACGGGAGTGAACTCATAAGAGCACGACCCTATTAATTAGCGTTTGTAGGCATAGCAATCCTAGTCCCGTAATCCACCGGGGCTTCTAAATGCACCAGTGACGTAGGTTTAAATGTAGTGAATTAGGCTTTTCAGTTCCAGTGTGTATGGGATAATTACATAAACATAGCTTTTTATGTGGTAGGACTTCACGGGAAAGCAATATTATATGATGATTGTGTCGGTGTAGATAAACTATAAGCATGGACATGTGAAATGCGACATGTGTTTTATTGAAATGTAATACATTTTGTTTTTAAGTTGAGACACGTAGTCTCCGACTGGAAGAGGTTCGTTTTGTGTAGAAACGACCTCTGGCAGAAGGGTGCTATATTATATTTGAATATGTATGTACAAACATACAGGCACTATTATATGATGATTGTGTCGGTGTAGATGACTTCCTGATAATATAAACTCTCAGTAGCCATCTCCCTGTTTCACTGTGTGACCCATACCCGCAGATCAAGGATTGAAACTGTAGACAAGATTACAATATCATGGTATATTAAGAATATGTACCCGTCCAATTATCTATTATAACTTTATAATTATCATTATAATGTATAGCTTTTAGTCATTCTCCTGTATCTTCTAAAATTTCCTTTCAGTGGGTGACTAATAGCTAAACACTCCCGAAGTCATCACCTTACTCGAATAAGTAGCGCCACGGAGAGAGGTTTTAAGACTACCTCATCTTCCACTTAAAAAAATGATACTATTTGATAAGAGCTTTTCTAAAATGTTAGAAATGTGGTTACATATAACACCACGCGTTTATAACGCTATCGTTCTTCTACCAATGTATTTTGAACATCAGTTGTTGATGTGTGCGTGGTACATATACTAGTTTCTTCTTTTTCTGCTGTTTCCTTATTGTCAGCCGTTTCTGTGGCTTGCACACTGGCTGCAGACGATTGTGATGTACATAAAGCAGTTCTTTCTTCCCCTGTCGTTCCCATGGTTGCTGTTTTTGTTGTAACTACTGTGACGTCATCAGTTACCGTTTGGTGGCAACTGGTGTCGAGGTTAGCGTGAGGACCTCTCAATTGATCAGGCGCGGTGCATCGTGGGAGGAGATAATCGTCGTCTGCTGTGAGGAGGGCGGTGGTGTTGGGAGCAGGGAGAGGGTTCGTCTCCGTTATTGTGTCTTCTGTTTTATCTTTCAGTTCTTCATAAACAGCTTCTGTTACTACCTGTTGCACCGATTGACCTCTACCTGTTACGTCAGAGTGAGCCACGTGAGTGTTACATCTGTAGGTCACGTGAGATGGCGTTAGGCCCTGATATGTTTGGTTGGATTCCTGATCTTCCCTGTAAATAAGACATATCAAATAGACTTCTCGAAGAGACTTCAAACGTGGGCGAAGATATGTCATATGTATATCACAACTTATATGCATGTTTTACTACTTTTATATCTATAATTACTGGCAACAGTTGTTTTGTTACTAGGGAAACGTCCTACTGTTTTGGGGGAAATGGGCGTGGTCCAAAAACGTTATTCCGCCCATACGTCCCCTGGCCACCAAACTTTCTCGGCAGACAGATTTTTAGCTAGACGCTGTCTTTGGAGTATTGTCTTGTCACATACCCGCGCCTTTTTCGAACCACGACAGGTTTACTTCTCCAAGTTTCTCGAAACCGCTCATGGGGCTGCTATTTTGAGTACCCATTTAAACCCGGATGTTACAGGTCCCAAGTCGAATTACGGGTATTTAGTTTACTATATATATATGATTTCTTTTCTGTGGACTGTCATTGAATTAATAACCAATATTATTCAAATAATATTAATTAATGCAAAACGATAAACGAACAGCTCAAGAAACATGTACCTGTTCAAGTGATGTCTCTTTATACAAACAAAAACTACAGCCAGAGTTGTCAGGAAAATAAGAACAGCAAGAGCGACACCCAGCGACAAAACCCATTTCATCGTGCTTTTAACGTCATCTGTTGATATATACATGGTTAAGTTCAAACGGCACTGTATCCCTTTGTGCCTATTATTTTTATATAATGCACGGAACGCTAAATTTTTAAAAAATCGACAAATGTGTTATGTTGATATTTCTCAAATTTTTCCTTACAATCTTTTCAGCTTCCCTATCGTTTACTACCATATAAATGTTTTCAAGTTTATGTGTAGTATGTCCGTATCATTCTGTTACCAGGATATATTACACGGTAATGGAAGGAAAAATACATTGAACAAACTCATATGGGATAATTAACATATGTCTTGGATTTTCATTCCTTTTTATTATTCTGTGTACCATTTATTCTTTGAAACCATTTAGAAGTATTTTAATTAAGTTTTGGAAAACAAAATCCTTAATTGCGTAAATGTACAAATATGTTCTCTTTATTACTTTCGGTAATACCGCTTATGCATCTCAGCGCCATCTGGTGTACGTTCTATAAAACACAGAGAAACAAAGTTCAATCTTGATCATTTTTGTTGGTATCCTGAGAAATAAGATTGTTATAAAACGTCAGCAGTAACTATGCTGAAAGTGACATAAATTTGACTGAAAATAATTATACCTACAAACGGGATATATTTGAAACATTCGCATAGTTTCACGTTTGAATAACCAATGTCTCTGAGACGCTAAAGCGGTATTTTTAAAAGCAGCAATCATAATTTTTCATGTTTAGCATGTTTAGCATGATTTACCGTGGCTCGCAGCTGATGTCATCGTTGTTATGGTGACGTTTGCGTCTCCTCCTGAAACTCCTCTAGAGGCTGCTGGTGCATCACTGATAACTTGTTCACAAGCGGTCGTTGGCGACTCAGCTGCTGTAGTAGTCACAAAGTCTGGGATATCTGGATAAAAAAGGAAACTTTTCAATCGACCAATTCTTCCAATTTGATTAAAGTCAAATCTTTATATTCATATCTCCTTCAAATGTTCTTTGATATATGTTCATTTGGTTTAGCCGCTTTTTGCAACTTCCGCAATTTATATCGTTTAATATACCTTTTATCAGACTTGCTCTCTATCAAATCGATTTTTAATCATATAAAGCAGAGTTATTACAATGAAACACCGTCTGATGACTATGGCTATAACATGATCACTAAGACTCACCACCAAAAGCCATAGTCACAGCCAGGAGTTTGATTTAATGTTAATCTCTAATAATATTCAAATATTAACTACATCAGTACCCCATTCCCGTCCATTGGCGGGAAAAGTTATTTATATTTCGCACGTTTGTACAATAATTCCAAATGTTCCGGATGAATTTTTAGAATTTGTTTCAGAGCGACCTGTGGGCAAAGGATTAAGAGGTCAGCCTTTGGGGTTGACTGATCATATTATGTAGACATTGTGTATAGAAATTAACAGAATACAAACAAAATGTGTGAATCATGTTGATCCAAACTACGTCCTTCCGTAATATATAATCGAAAGAAACAATCAAACAAACAACGGTGTTCACACTCTGCTCAGCCACAATCTTTGGCAATAAGTCACTGTTGTTATATAGTAAAGTCGGGGTATATAATAATTATGTTTACATTTATTTGATATGGGTGCTCTTCCGTATGTTTTATTCATATTTGATCTATAGTAATATACTATGACCGTAATGAAAATATTGTCAATGACATTAATGATTATACCTGCAAGACAAATATATGGATGTTGTCCATCACAGTTTACAGGTACCAGTACCAGGCGGTCTCCGTCCCTCTGTATTACAGAACACCGCTTGTCTTTTTCCGTTACCTCACCCTCCTTCCATACGTCCTCCAACAAAAATGTGTTCACTGAAAAGAGGTGAGGAAAGACACTCTACACGCAGAATATCAGGCTCAGCTTTTAATCAAAACTGATCAATCAGACCCATCAAATAGAGCATAAAGTCCTACCCTACCCTTGTTTCTTTAAGGCTGGATTTTTTTATTGTTTTGGTAAATCTCTCTCTCCCTTTCCTCCATCTTTGAAGATCTAGGCATATTAAAAACATGTTATAGGAGTTCTAAAACCTTTCATCGACAGTAAACATGATGACATTATAGTGTGTACGTTCAAACGAAGACAGGTGAGATAACACGGTTAACCCCCGGGCACTGATTTATTCTAAGATCAAGAGAAGAATTATTACTTTAACCCCCCCCCCCCACCCCCCACCCCACCCCCCCCACCCCCCCCCCCCCCATCCCACCTCCGACAGAATTTGTCATCCGTTTCCAAATAAGACCAATCACTTTAACCTGCGGACAGTACTAACCCCCTATTTCCATAAAAAACATAAATAAAATTTGTTCCATGGAATAACATAATTTCAGAAAAGTCCTGCCTGATTTTTACGTTTCACCTTTTATATGTATTGCCGTTACACAGTTCAAGGAGTTTGCTTTCACGGCAGTGCTACCACCTGTAGGTAATTTCTTTTATTAAGAAGCATTCAGTGCTGCCACCTACCAATTATTTATTAATTAATCAAACATTTGACATGACAACTGTGTTGATCATGTTTCTTGGTAACTCCGTCTATTTTCATTCTGCCTATTATTCTCAGACCGAGAAGGGTATGACCGTATGAGAACAGCCCCATGAAGTAGTGAGACAGATTCATGGCACAGGGTTAGTTATTTCATTGAAGTTATTTTAGTTAATATCTCACAAATATTTA
The DNA here is from genome assembly GCA_026874595.1 of Sipunculus nudus. NCBI lineage: Eukaryota > Metazoa > Annelida > Sipuncula > Golfingiida > Sipunculidae > Sipunculus > Sipunculus nudus. Next base: position 4,608,095 of record CM049317.1, read on the forward strand.
TTAGTGCACTTTTTTAGGTGTGTCTCTTTTAAATGTTTGAATATGTAACAAACAGCCTGAGTAACAATTACTATAGCCCGCCGTATATTGTTTATTGTTATAATGGGTCAAGATCATGTGCTTACATGTGCGACTTTCTACGGAATGTTTATATTATATTTAGGTCAAGGGATTGTGATGTAAACCTTAACATGTATTGCAAAATGGATCCATGTTCGCTCATCTTTATGTACATTTATTTTTTATTGTTATTATTCCTTGATGAGTTAAACCTTGCAATAACTATTCCCCACAACACCGAGTTCTTGACTTAATAAATCTAACCCAGCTACTGGACCGGCAACGTATACCCTATATTGACACAGAGACAGTTCTTGTTGCCTGACGATGCCACAATCGAACGATCAACTACCTGTAGGTCTGCAGTGGCTGATCGACCGCAAGGGAAGACTTCCCCTGTCATGACCTTGAATATTCGTCATGGTCAAAAATAAATAGGCCCAGGAGGTGTAAATCTGTCACATGTAAGCAGTACTCTGACCAATGGTCAGTATTGCAAAATCGACCAAATTGGTAAACAAGTGCAAATATGGAAAAAGAAAGGGAAAATTAAATTAAAAAAAAACATGGTCGATGATTTTGCTCTTCGCCGTGGTCCAAACAGGAGTGTGTAATTCTTTGCGTTTTGAAATTAAATGCGAATTTTCCAATACAACTGCGGATATGTCAAGCGAGAAATTGCAAACGCGCATATTATTTTATATTTATATTTTTTTCTGTATTTTCAAATAGATTATGATTATGCTTAAATAGAGAGTCAACAAACCATTATCCTTTTCATACATCCACGGGCCCTTGGTCAGGCCTATCCATAACGACTCTCTGGATGAACCTCCGGGACATTCCGGTACGTCACTGTCCTTGGTCGCCAGGAGGGTGCCATTTATCTTCATACACCGTGAAGCCGCCTCAAACCACGTGACCCGGTCCAAATGGCATTCAACACACACACCGTCCGCCGATAGAAGGCGACAGTTTTCGCCCGTACACCCGTTACACCCTGAACAAGATATAGTTTTACATACAGTTACCAATGGTAACAAACTCTTCTGGCTGCTTAGGTGCGTTAAATTTCCCCCATTTCTTACTTGATATCTAATCAGCAATAGGTCTATCAGCTGATTCACTAAATGACATCCATGTGTCACAGGCTCATGTGTATACTTCGATAGTGTAAGTGATGCCCAATAGAGGGCACCCAATTTATAGCCTTTTAAGTTCATTTTAGTGTCTATGATGTCCGACAGGGGGCATCACTAGTTAACTAGTCATTTGCATATATATCCTTATAGGGTTAAGTTCACTTATCTAATATGCACACGTCACACTGCACCTGACATCTGACTCTGCCGCCAAAACGACTTCAATATTCTTCATTTTTGCGCCATTCCGTCACCAAACTTCATAATGGCAACACGCCATAACCGTTGTATGTTTATTACTTCACAGGTAAGCATTGCCTTCATTGCCTACGATAGTCATTACTATATGCGTTCGTAATTTCGTACAAGGTTACTACAAATATCAATGTTTGTGTATCAATGGCGTAATTCATTTTTTAATTTTCAGTCTCGTATTATAACACTCTATTAAGCCTCATATTTGTCTTCACAAGAGTATCCACTGTACTTTTGTATTATAGTGCGTTTGTCTAATGACATTCTGTAATACTACTTGTAACCCATTTACATTTGAATATCGTCTTTCTTAAAATGTCTTTGGATTGGAACTATCACAATAGATATATATAAAATTCCATTGTAATAGAAAAAGATAGGATTCCATCACCAAACTTCGTAATGGCAACACGCCATAACCGTTGTATGTTTATTACTTCACAGTAAACCCTTTTCACCACGTCGGTCGTTTGTTGTCGTTTGATGGAAGAGAGAGGACACTTCCCCTTTTGTTTAACCCAGTCGAAGGACTGTTATACATGCAAGGAAAAATTCGGGATATTTTGTATAAGATACAGGGAGTGAGTACATTAAGTTGAACGCTGTCAGATCATGGACAGCCTGATGCTACCTTTGGTCTACGGAAAACGACATCATTTACTTTCTGTACTTCGATTTTTTTCTGACGTCAGCAATCTAGACTGTTAATTAAGGAAACGACTGCCTGATAGCTCTAAATAAATGAAATACCGGAGAAGAAATGTATTGTTGGTGATTGTATTGTAGAGATGCTTACGTAAATTACCCATAGCACAAGTAATATAAACAAGGCATACAGGCTAATGCGAACCTGTGCAATGGGATATACATGAGGTATAATGCTTCCATGTTTGACGATTACTTTTCAAGTAAAGCGAAAACCGCCTTGCAACCACCCCACAATTGCGACTACCCTACAATAACGACCACTTTGCTTGGTCCCGATTATTTTTAGTTTATTTATGTTTATAAATTACTCAATGTTACGACCACCCCTGAATTCAGAATTACGACCAGATTTCCTGGCACCACCACTTATGCAAACCCGCTTATACGACCACCGCCGAGAAGTCCTAAAACAATCATTTGTCACGAGTCCCATGCTGCAGCTTGCCACAGGCGCCTTAACGATAGTTCAAAGACGGAAACAAGGTTTCCCAACCCTGGTCCCGGATATCTTCCTGAATCAGTGTCCGTGCCGAGACTCGTTGCGGCCTGCGTGATAGTTCAAAGAGGGTAACCATCGGCCTGATTACTTAATGAGCCGGTTTTCCTGGCTAACTGCCCCGGGGTCTTAGCCTAGCGATGCTAATTGCCCCTGGGGGATCAGCTACCCTAAGTGCGGGATGAGAGCTTAGTATTTCTACTCGTCACATTCTGTCCTCATTGGTCCAATTAACGACCTAGTTAATCCTAAATATTCTCATATCTTACACTGAGTATTGGGAAGTCAGTAAAATGTATAAATTAAGCTTGTGGGGCAAATCCCACACATTGTCTCGCCTTATCGGATAGATCGCAGTCAGTTTATTTATATACTGGTTCAGTCTGCGTTAAATTGCTTGCTGTTGTGCGACCTTGTCTCGGAAAGAGCTCTCCTTGATGGAGAAAGTAGCGTTAATCAAGGCGGCAACACCTGAGTGCACTCAGCGCCAATTGGTTGTGCCTGTGCCTTTACATGCGTGACCTCACGACAAACTACTTTGGACTCATTCGTGAAGAATTAACATCCACTGATATACTTTTCACAGTGCTTTCATAATTTCAAGTTACACGGTTTTCGTGCACCTATACTTCCACGTATTATGTACAAAATGTATTCATTAGGTTTTCTTATTGCCTTTTGTGTGATTAGGGGTTAATCGTCAGGCATTACACATGTGTACATGTATATTTATTTTTATCATGAATAAATATTTAAAACAATTATTCTTTTTAACTACTCAAAAAAAATTATAACAAGGGACACTGCAAAGTAAAACATTTTGTTATAATTCACATCAAAGATATGCAATTTATACACACTGATACACATTGAACATCGAAACATATGAAACAAAGGTAAGAGTTTAAAAAATATGACCACTCCTATATTACGACCACTTTGCTCAGTCCCCAGAGTGGTCGTATTTAATGGGTTCCATTGTACTTGTGTGACATGCACATGTACAATGCAAGTACTAAACATTTGGAACCTGAGTATAAGCATCAATTACACAAAATAACTCCTGAAATACTGGCATGGATGTACACAACACAAAATCACGTAGGTGGCGCCACCCGGCTTGTGTAAGTGAAAGCAATCGAAGATGTATGAACAACCTTTTAGGCGTATATTCAACCAACCTTAGACTATGTGCACAGATGCATGAAACCCAAAAACAATTGTAGGTTGCGCCACATGTCTTGAACATATAAAAAATATCCTAGATTTGTGGACATGCATAATGTCAGGCTGATATGTCAAATCACTCCGAGAAATAAAAAGGACCATGCACAGTGCAAAAATTATTTTAAGTGGCGCCACCGTTCTTTTATACGACGAAGCTATCCGATATGTATAAATATGCACAATTTCAGGCTGAGGCAGGCAGTTGCCTAAAGTCAAGCGAAGCTAATTGCCAGCTGCAGCTACTGCAGTGAGTGAACTTTTGACCTGCTGCAAAATCTGATACACTTGGCAATCTTCCAAAGCTATAAATAGATCAACTCTGAAACTTGGCATGTAGCCAAAACTGATATAATTGGTAACCTGCCAGGCTATATACAGATACAGACAGTATGTGGCATGTTGCCAATCTGTTTATACATACCGAAAAACTTTGGCTACAATACTTTTTTTCCTAGATGTATATTCATAAGTTTTTTTTTATATTAAAATGTTTAGAATAATTACAGATGCCAATTGGAAGAAAAATCAGAATAAAGATGTATTTTATTAATGGATCTATTTAAGTTCAGCTTCCTGTAACTCGGCCAAAAATCACCGAAATGGAACCATTCGAACACATTTTAGAGAGATAGTTCCTTGGATTATTTCTGTGAAATACTTGACAATTTGCCTGAGCAGTTTTGGAGAAGATTATTTTGGATTTATTTTTTTGTTTTTCCATATAAAATCTAAGTAAATGTTTTAGACTAATTTTTGCATACAATTTGTTGATTCTAGCTCCTGCTATTTTTAAGATAGTATGGTTTAACGTACGGACGCTGGACGACGCCATACAATTACATAAACTCACAGGTTTGCTAAAATTCATTGAGAGATAATGAGCATCAAATATATGTAGAGCATTTTACCATAGAGGTTAATCTCCTACATAGAAAAATCGCTGTGCAACCCTACACGAGGTACATACACTGGTATCAATCCATACAACAATCCGGACACAATCACACGCAATCACCGGAAAACTTGATCACAAATACACGTATGCAAACAAGGCACATGTTTAAACACGCGTGTGTACTTACCGTATTGACATAGATATCCTTCCGCCGTTGAGAAACAATCGGATGCAAATACAGCTGTACCTTTTAAGGTAGCGCACGTGAGATGAGGAAAGTCACTAGCGATACTTCCGCCTGGTATTAAGAAAAATAAATATATATTTGATTACATACCCCTATAGCATTCATGATTTATACTGTCTTAAATGTGAAGAGCGATACTCGTAGTAGAAATAGCATATGTACTGCATGGAGCTTAATGAATATATTAATAAAATGCTGAATTTCCTTACTGCCTTGAAGCAAATATTTTGAGTATTAGCATCGTAACTATCCAAATATAAATAAACATAATGCATCTCTGTAGTGTATCTGTGACAGAAATGCAAGGCCTGTTAAAATTTGTCTTTATGAAACCTTCGTTTTGCTGGTAACAAAATTTATAACAAGTCCATGCATAAACAATATTGCGTTTGTTACCCGATATTTCATTAACTGCTCAGGCTAGGAGCTCCAAATTTTACAGGCATATTGATCCTGTGAATGCCTGACTGAAATGTCAGAGTGTGTTTCCGGGGACTTCACTTATGCTGTGTTAGTTTTTGTGAGTCCAAATGATATTTTCATTTATTCCTACTCAAGGAAAAAAATATAAACTTATTTAGGTTTTATATGAAAGTAAACTATTTCTTAGGGTAAATTCAGTAAAATGAGTACGGAGCAGAATGAATTATTCTGAGCAAATGAAGCCTTGTGGATCTTTAAATTTCTCTTTATCCAATTAAGGATGATTTCTATGTTTGCCCATAAAATAGAATGTCTCCTGTCAATTACTGCTCAAGTGATTCGTATGTTTCTGTAAACTACAAGTACGGCACTTATGACACACCCTCAAAGGAATGGCCGACCAAACCAGCTGAAATCAACGCATATGTCACATACACTCAAAAATATGAAAAAGACATGCATGAACAAAAAAGTTCAACAGTGACGGTACGTATTAATATGCAGATCTCGGGTTTTACCGCCCAGACTTCGTGACTTCCTGTTGTGTTTTACTTTACATAACAAGGTATAATGACACATCCGGGTCAGGACGGGACTGAGATCGTGATCCTTATTTTGATAACAAGCCATAGAGATATTATACGTACCAGCATATATTTATTGAAATACATTAGTTGTACTTTCAACAGGACCTGGCACTCTTGCAGGGTCATACGTCTGTTCAATGCGGGTCTTCTTAAAACTGACACCATTTCTCGTTTTCTCATTTTAAAATGATTAGTTATTTTGTGTTACAGCATTTGCTTGGCTAACATGAACTATTCAATCAACCAGGAAGCGCAATTCCAATATTTGAATATGGCACTTTTTTTTCCTGTGAGTACTGTTGATTTAATTTTCACAGCATGTAAACATATATATTTAATTTGTTTAAATCTGAAATTTGAAATAAAGCTTGAAAATTTGGCATGTTATTGAATTTTTTCTTGAGGCTCTATTGCAGTCACTTGCTTTGTCCAGATGCAGGCAACTCATTCCTGGTCACTGGAAGTCAGCTATGCAAGGGTTTCCGATTTGTTACAGTCACTTGGGGAGATGCCCTGCTACGACAGGTGTACAATTATTCTCATATCACCACCAACCCCCCCCCCCCCCCTCCCCCCCCCCCCCGCGCCCAACCCAACCCACCAAGTGTAATGCAGTAATTGTTATTGTTTTCACTGTATGTCCTCAATTGTAAAGCTGTTTCCACTCCAATATACAAAACTTTCCTTGAAAAATTAATTTAAGGTGTAATCCAGACGATGCCCTGTTGTGTTAATGTACAATTCTTGAAGATATCAATTTTCTTTTAAATAATTTTAACAAATTAAAATATATAATGCAACCCATTTGTATGCATAAATTTATAAAATATGAAGCAAACTATGGATAAATAAAGGCACAATTTAAAAATGTATTATTGATTCAAAAGTGTTATTAATCCCACTATCCAACACCCCCCCCCCCCCCCCCCCACCCACCAACCTCTGCTCATGATTCCTTTGAACCTGTTCACTGGGACATTAGTTTTTATTGCAAATGCGTAAAATTTATCTAATTGAAAAATAATTGGATCAGAAAAAAATTAAGATCTTATTGGAACATATTCCATCCTCAGGAGATGGAACATAAAGTGATCAGCTCTGTCTGTCCATCATCTCTCCATTATCCTAAAATATATATTAATCATGAAATTTTTCCTATAAGTATTGTTGAAATAACTTTTATATACTGAAAGTGTATGGATTTAAAATATTAAAGTCTGAAACTTGAAAGCAACTTTTATATTCAGTTGTGTTTTATTGCAGATGTTAAACTTAAATAAAATTGATATAAAAAAAAATAAGAAATAATTGAAACTTCATATATTGTCAGCTTTGTTTGTCTACCAGTCTGTCTGTCCTTTTTTAATATTAAGTAATTGTGAATGAACTTTTTTTTATCCTGTAAGCATTGTTGAATTAGGTGAAAATCCTATGTATATACACTATAATAAGACAGAGATGTTGTAACTCCCATCATTCCAACCCCCCTACCCCAAGTTTCATGGCGATCAGTATGGTTACTATTACGAAATGTGAGCTTCTTTATGAAATGAATTAATCATGACAATTAAAAGGTCCTTGACATGTTGGTCTTAATGAAATTTTAGTAGGAAGTGCCTGGATGTGAATAAAAATTTTCTCAGTTTAATATTGTGAATCGTGCCTGTGTAACGTCCAAGCATTTCTGAAAGTAAGCTCAGTAAACAAAAGTCAAAAACAAAAAAAATCTCACTACCAGTCATATAATTATTAAAGCCCAAGTTTCAATGTGTTTTAATCATATACGGTAATTATTCATTATCCTACAAATATGTCATATTACATGGTATTTGGTATGTTCATTTTAATCAAAATTACACTAAATGTTTTCATCAAATTGCACCAATTAATTAAAAAAAAAAAACTTCCAGGTTCATCCGGGGGGGGGGGGGGGGCACATCTCCCCTCAGACACCCCCTTTTTCGCACTGGCGTGAATATTGGAGCTGTCGCGCAAATCACACCCCTTATGAAAAAAAAAAACTTTTCTACACCACTGCTCCTCACACATTGGCGATACACTGCAGTCGTTCTAGATCTCCTTCGTTATATTTATAACCGCTGCTTTGTGTAGCATGCTAGTCTCACCACCATGGCTGTCACAAAGCAAAAGAATTGTAAACAGACCACTGCCACATCACCCTCTCGTTTGTCCGTTCCTTCCGGTTCTGGCACAGGGCCAAAAATCATATCAACGAGAGTGGATGTCACAGGTTTAACTTGGAGCTGGATGCACAATGCGATACCACATTCTCATTAGTGTTATTGCAATTCTGTACTCAATGCTGACGAGACCCGGAGGATCTGATTCAACAAAGCAGCTGTTAAAACGAATGAGATTTAGAACGAGTCAGGGTACTTTAACCGCTTCTCTAGGAGTGAGGTCCGTTTTTTCCCCCTTCCATTTGTATGCCAGAGTTATGTATAAAGTCTACCGGTACTTCCTGCATCTGTTTGCCTGTACCCGGATGTTGACACCCCTGTTCTCAGACCAATCCGCCCCTGACATGACGCATTTACTGAACTTCTACTTCTATAATCTTACCGTCGTACTTTTTCCCACTGATCCACGTCCATACATCAGAGGTGACACGGACGATACCGGACCATAGCGACTTTACCTCGGCTTTTTGGAGCACCTCCATGATTATTTCATTTTGGTCACGTGACCACACAGCTGTGGGTAGGAACATGCCCTCCCGCTTGCACGTCTGCTCAGCCTCCGTCTGTGTAGCGTTACCTAAATATAAACGTTGGATTAAATATAATATGATTTCTGAAATTTAAACAATATTCAATTCTAAATGGGTCAAAATATATCTATCAAAATAAAAAAAAAATGCTATTGATATGGGAGAAAATAACACGACCATATCTATATGTAAAATAGGAAAGAGAAAAGCTAATATCACTAAATGTGATACAACGGTTTTCTTATCGGATATTTTTTCAATTTTTTTTAGATTTTCCTAGACATCCAAAAAAATAATAAAAGGATAACAAAAATTGAGGTTAGAGGGCAGTGGGAAATCATATTTGGCCATATGTATAAAATAATTATAAATCCATATATCATCCACAAGATAAAACATTAACGCACATACATTAAAAATTATATTTTGATAACAGCTTGTAACGAGCGTCTTCCTGAACTTGATCTTTATTACTATGTACAGTGTGAACAGTATCAGATACAATAATGTCAAAATGTCTATCACAGTGAGCAACATTGTTAAGTTGTGAATCAATCATAGAAACCCCTGACTCTACCACATAAAAATCTTGACTAAATCACAATACACCTAGACCTAGACACTGCAAGCCAAGACTCAAACACAGAAAATCCAAACCCGTACTCATAAATCTCAAACCTCAACACAGAATTATAACCCAAGCTCAGTAAAGCTCGATGTTAGCACTGAAGGCCAAGATGAATGGACAGAAACCCCCGATCTTAGCTCAGAAAATGTAGACCCATGCAGATGAGGCCTAGGCCAAACGCAGTAAAGCACAGTAAAGCCCGATGTTAGCACTGAAACCCAAGATGAATGGACAGAAACCCCCGATCTTAGCTCAGAAAATATAGACCCATGCAGATGAGGCCTAGGCCAAGCGCAGAACCCCCCCCCCCCCCCCCCCCCCCAGAAAAAAAGAAACAAAACTCCATATGCAGAAAATCCCGAACTTAGTAAAGGAAACCCGGACCTACAGAAAATTCAGAGATGAGCGCTAAAAATAAAACTCAAATACAGATAACAAATGTCCACGCACCTACGTAAGTGCGTTTAAGTGCAGAAATCCAGGTGCAATGCACAAAAAGTCCATAGCCAAGTGAGAAATATCTGTAGGCAAGCTTGGAACCCTGGTTTAAACTCAGAAAACTCGGACTCAAGAATAGCACGACATATATTTATACATAACCACAGGAACCTAAGCAAAGAAACCCCCAGCCCTAAACCTCGCTCTTAGTACAGAAAAAAATATGCAAACAAATAATTAATAATGCAGTTATCTTCTATCTAAACGTACAACTTCAAACCAGAAGCAGTATTAACCCTTCATATGAAATTAAATAACCCTTACCTCGTGTGCCCCGCTCATTTTCGCTGATGTTAATCAATTTTGAGTCACATGTCCACAGTGAGGTTAGAACTGCAAGATAAACCAGTTTCATGATTCCAAAGGGTTTAAGCTGAATAAGTGTCGATTCATGCGGCACATTGAGAAACCTTTATTGTGAATAATTCAGCCTCGTCTCTCCCCATGTTATGGTGATAATTGCTGTGATAGGAATCTCCACAAGGAAGTCCCATTGGTGTCATAACCACATCTGATAAAATGTATCATGTGACCAGCTCACTGTAGATGGGGGTATAATACCATGATGAAAGGGCGTTCATGCGCGAGACTCCGATATAACCTTTAAAATAAAAATTAAAGCTCGGAATATTTTGATTAATAAATGCAACCATGCTTTCAAGCATTTCCTGTTTACCATATTTTGGGACTAAATTATTTCAAATTGTTCGATGCGTCTATTTTTGAATATTCCTCTTGTTACTAAAGATTTGGAAATATTTTTCTTGCCAAAGGATATATGTATAAAGCTGCTCATAGTAGGTAACTTAGGAAGTCTCAATGAGTGTATTTTTTCTCAATTAAATGTCAGACAAATATGGCTTACCGATTCGCTTATGTTCATGTCATCACGTGGTCATACGGCTTAACGAGGAATGTGGTGAGGTCATTAACTGAGGACAATGGAACTTGGTATGTTTGTGTGTATGTTAAGTATACAGGTCTGTCATAATCAAGGGCTTATTGTAAGTATAGTTTCGTATACTTTAATATAACTGTTTTTGTTTAAACCCCAGGTTCATTGATTTCTCTGTGTTCACCCGTGTCGATGACCCTGCGCGTCTTAGAAAGGAACAAAAGCAGGGATTTCTGTTCTTTGGTTTTCCCATCTATAATAGTGCTGACATGCAATTGTACCATGATGAGAGAGAGAGAGAGAGAGAGAGAGAGTCACTCAACATTTTTGCATTTCAAAACATGAGTAATCTGGTTCTATAGTGTAATCAGAGAAGAAATATAACACGTATCCACATATACACACGCAAGTCAAATATGTTCTTGAATTCTGTGACAAACATATATAGCGGGCAGACTGGCGACCTTTTTTCACGTCCATACGAGGTGCTTGAAAATGATCAGCTTGCAGGCAGATGTACAACAATTCTTGAAAATTGCACTTGAATAGGTTTATTACACTCTGCATGATACCTCACTCAATGAAACGTTTGCATTTTATAACACATTAAGATGCCTGTGATGGATTAGGACCATGAGATGTTCACGGTCGACTGCCACCCAGGGTGAACGCTCCTCAGGCTTATTGGTAACTACGTGCCAACGGCCATGGTTCAATCACAAACGATCGCGCCTATCGGGAGTTCCCCGGTGATATGATCAAGCTATGGGGAGGATTTCAAAACCATGGCCCGCAGGTGCAGCAGCCACCGTGCCTGGTTAACACCAGGTTATAACATGAGAGGAAGCGTATGACACTGCCCTGTCACGAAGTCCGAACCGGGATGGAATTCTGCAGATGTACATATACTAAGCTAGCATTGAAAAATGGATGTTATCTCCAACAAAAAATAAAAATATTTATAAATACGTGAAATATTTGGCGCTTATTCTGGGTAGAAAATAATGAATAATAAATATGCATTTATGGCCTACATGTATGCTTCACTCTGGTTCCTCATCAAATCTTCTTGTATTCAGCAAAATAACCGAGTGAGTGTCACGGTTCATCAACTGCCTTGTCGGACCATAACTATAGGTCAACTCTGAAACAAAGGTGACCCTCACACAAAAGGAGTCCTTTGAATGTAAAATCATGTTATGCCGATCCAGATTACCTCCGAAATCAATCAAACTCTGCTCATAACTCTTTGTGGAGTTTTAATATTACTTACAGTTAAACTAATTAACCAAGTGACGAGCCACCCAACTATGACAAAAATTGCCTCCCCTAATGGCGTTAATATAATCTTGTTTTTGTGGCCTGTGAATGCATATCCCGGACACAGTAAGGGTTTGATCGTATTGTTGACAAAGATTCAGACAGTGATCATACAAATAACCATCAAGTTATTTTTAATCAGCGCATACCCTCACTTGACACACAGCGGCTAGGCAAACATAACTGATATATGAATTATAAATATTACACAATAATATATCATAATTATGTAGCACAATATATGCTGGTAGGGCTCTGTAGTGTAAATGGCAGACGTGTAGATCAACAATTTTCAACAAATGTTCAAACGCTTTGTTAACTGTATGTGTATGAGTATCAAATAATGATCATGAATGAAAAGTATGAGGATCAAAGTATTTCTATCTTTGATTGTAATTTTATCATTGCGTATGACAAGATAAAGTAACCTGATTGTAATGAACTGAATTTATTGCGGTTATAAATAATTAATGAGACGAAACCACATCTGCCTGAGTAAGCTACTTAACAGTGGCTCTAGGTACACGGTGGTAGTAATACCTGTTTATTATTTTTGTAAGTTTCATGAACCGGAAAAATCAACTGTCACTCAAAGATAGGAAATCCCGCGTCACTCAGAGGTGGAAACTCCATACTACTGCGAGGGAAAAAATATTTTCATGTAACGGCCAGAATGGAATCAGAAATCTCTCATATTAACTATGAGCTTTTTTAAATATCAAGGAAATCAGAAGCATATTTTGCGAGTATCACAGAATTCAAAATAATATAAAAAGGCAACATCACAGATAAACTTATTTCAACCTGTGCTCAATGTGCCCGCATCTTCCTCTACAACTAAACCCAGACCTTTCTTTTAATGCAGAGCAGAAAGACGTTTTCCGATTTCAGTAATGGAATGTCCTCTCACAACAAAGGTATACCAGCTTAAACTCATGTTCCTTAAATTAGAATTAGTCTAGAATATCAATATTATTGTAACATTTACACGTAAAAAATCGGTGGTTATTTGTAAGAGATACACGATTCATTATCTTCTCATAGTTATCGTATGACAATTTAAGAAATAATTACCCCGAGAAGTATTTCTTTTCATTCATTCATATATATATATATATATATATATATATATATATATATATATATATATATATCGTTACTTGCAGAAGAATAACCCGAACACTTGAAAATAAGGTACAGTGAAGTACAGAAATGGAAATTCATGTAAGTATCACTGATATTTTCTCTTTTTTTTTAAATTACGTTCATACTTAATTTTGGTATCTGATTCGAAGTGTCGGTTAAGTAAAATTACTCAATGGGGGGGGGGGGGGGGGGGGGGCACGGCCCCTTCACCTGAATACAGTTATTAATACAGCGTTTTCTTTTCCATATAAATATTTTCTTACGTTAACATTGAATGATGTTTCTTTAAATGAACTTGAAATGTAACCTGTGCCAGCCATGCTTGTATCCATGCAGTCAGAAATTGAACAATGATGCAGAGCGATTTACCAATATGCTTAGTAAAACCGGATTTCTTCTCGCTCATGGTCAGTGTCGTAACAAGTATATATTAAACATGTAACGATTGGTATAGTATATGTCAAGTGACAGCGTACTTGTTGGCCATGATGAGTTTTCAAAAATGACGAAAATATTTGCATCCTCATATAGAGTCTTCAAATGCGTTTCTCCATGAAGGATATAATGGCACTCCAGTTCGCCTGTCGTAGACGTTCTACTGTCAGAGGGCCGGATTGGCGCCAGCCCTCGAGACGCCCATGAGAGAACTGGGTCATACCCATTTGGCTCATGCCCGCTACCACTCTAGGTATGTATATTTAATTTTATGCTAAAATTAAGTTAGATTTTTGGATTATTAAATTGATACCATCCAGTCAATATATCCCCCAGAATTAGGTAAACATCAGTTGGTTGGTCCGATGTTATTAAAAAAACAGTTGTGACATAAATCTTCATTTCAACCGATAGTCGAGTTACAAATGTTTTAATTATTAATTAGGGAAATAACAGATGTGTAAAAGAAGTTATTATTTTATTATTTTAATCAGAATAACTAATGCAATGATCTAGATCTGTTTGTCATAACAAAATTTCCAACACATGAGAATATCTCGAGTGTTTCCTTCCCCTTAACTATAGGAGCTTAAATTTATCTTATTTATTAATAAAAAAATACGACTGGCTTCTTCAGTCTCAACTACCATGGTTAACATGTTTTATGTTGCAGGATCATCCAAACGATATTTGTATTTTAACATGTATCTTACGAATGACAAAACTATAACCTCTTTCATCTAAGATGTACTGATACGTAAACGAAAATGAATCTCCATTTACCATTTTGATCAATTATGATATTGATCACGCAACAACTGTACAGATACAGGCCATACAATATTATAGTGTATTCTGCCTCAAGCAGTGATTTCTTATAAAGATAAGAGGAACTTAAATGTCACTATATGGTTCTTTAAAACTAAAACCTTAAGAAATTGTTTGTAAACAAAGACGACGACGTTTTGCATGGATCCGGTATATTTTAATGAATATAACAAATACATGAACATCAATATCGTACATATAAGGTAAATAGATGTTGTACATTTTACATGAATATAAAGATAAATGTAAACATAACATTAAAAATTGGAAACACTTTTCAAAAATTAAAACTTTTTTGTTTGAATTTATACTGACCGGATCGCTCTTTGAAATCGAGACAATATGATTATATTATTTTTGCCTTCTATGGCGTTATCATGGAATAGCTATTCATGTGAGGTTATACATTAAATAAAAATTGGTTAAATAGAAAATGATTTGCTTTACCATAAAAAAATCATGATTTTTAGATTAATTCTGGTAATAAATATAGCAAGTGAGCCATGCGTCTCAACGCACAACCGATGAACACAACCTTTCATAATATATAAGGTTATATAAATTGAGAAATCCATGTGTGTGGGGGGGGGGGGGTGAGATAGAGAGAGAGGAGTGTCACAGAGTAACGGAGATATATATTTTATAATTGACCTCAATGGTAATGCTGATTTTAATGAAGGAAAAACTGAGCTATACAGCGCTTAACTATATAGGAGAACAAATTATCCGCCCATTCTTAAACTGCTGCTGACGAGAGGCCACGAGAGGTCATCCTTATATCCTATATACATGTACATGCTTTCTTCTACATGTTTGTTGAACATAATGTAAGACGCATATTTTACAACTGGCACTGGAAAGGCTTTGTTATAGCGTTTATATACATGTTCATGCGTTCTCCATTCGGCTTGTTCAGTATATGTTTAGAAACTTATTTTACAATTGGCACTGGAGATTATTTTGTCATAACAGTTAGTCATCCTTTATTCATGTATTCTCCTATACGTTTGCTGAATATGAGACAAGACACATATTTCACAATTGGCACTCGAAAGTTTTTATGTCAAAGTGGTCTCTTGTATGCTATACACAGGTTTACTTCTATACATAACCTGAACGAGGTGAGACGCATATTTTACAACTGTCATTTTTAAAACGGTTTTGTTGAAGCAGTCACGTGTATCTTACATACATGCATATGTATGCCCTGGTTAAATATGAGGTAAGGTAAAATACGTATTTTACAACTGGCACTGGACTGTTTTTTATAGCGGGTACTCTCTTACTCTCCTCCTTCGGACGGATGGTTTGTTTTATTACTCTCATCAGCAGTGGGCGTATCCATGACAACCACAGCATTACCTCCATTCTCTTTAGTTTCATTGCCAGGAGTTTTTGTAGTCATACCTGTGACGGCGACAGCCACTGGGGTCTCATAGGAGTTTTGGTTCTGTACATGGGTACTTATCACGTGGCCGCCGGTGCATTGTGGTTGAAGGTAATCCTCATCAGCTGTCGGGATGGCTGTGATGTCGGGGGCAGGGGGTGTCTTCAGATATGTTGGCTTTTCGTATGCGTTGTCTTTCAGTTCTTCATAAAGCGGTTCTGTGAGGTCCTTTTTCACTGTTTGACCTTTGACATATGCAACGTCACAGCATGCATTCTGCTGGCCACGTGTGTAGGTCACCTGACACGGTGTAAGGCTTTGATAGGTTTGGTTGTTAATCGGATTGGCGGGTTGTCTGTGAATGAAGACAGAAGTGGCGTTACCTTCTTGATCAGGATATTTGTGTGCTTTTACACTAAGTGCATTACGTTATTAGTACAGTAAAACTTCGCATAACGACCACCTCAGTTTAGCGACAGCGACTGCCTCAAAATAAAGACCACTTTTTACGGCCCCTATTCTTTTATCCTCTTTATATAAGACTTCGCTTGTGCGACCACCACGAAAATGCGAACACTTAATCGAGTCTCCGTTGGTGTTCGTAATTTCGGCGTTTCACTGTATAAACATTTATAGCAATGCTTTTAAACTGTCTTAACCATATATTATTGGGTCAGAGGTAATTACAAAAAGACTGCTACTCGAATACCGATATACACTAACCGGACAAGATTACGCAATGTGTATTTTCAAATTACTTCTACTACTGAAATGTTTTCCCGCTAAAACAGTTCAAGCTGTGTTTCATTCCACTATGTACTTTATGTATACATTGCATGGAAAATGAAGGCTGTTTATGAATATACCCTTTTAATATGAAGTGTGCGAAAATAAAGAAATAATACAGATAAAGGGTTTAATCTATTCCAACATTATTTAAATAAAATGTACCTGCTGCCGTAAAGTTTCCTCAGACAAACGATGAGTACAGTGAAACAGGTCAGAAAGATAAGAACGGCCAGAGCGACACCTAGCGGCAGTGCCCATCGCAGTATGTCCTGTTCGCCACCTGTGGTTAACAAGAAACACAAAGTCACGAAATATCTATGAAGTTTTAAGTTGTGACAGCAGGCTTTCCTTAAAATAACATCATTACAACATCTCTTCTGATTATTAATTCATGACAATACGTGAGGAATTACAATGTCAATATCAAAAACAATTACACCCTTTCTCGACACGTGGAAGGGATTTATAAAAATAGTTCAACACATTTTTTTGTTTATTAAAATATATTTATACAGGGTAACCCGATCATACAAGATTATCTGATCTGCCACACGTCCTGTTGGTCTATACAGTTTATACAATGTAAAAATTTGTAAGATGCATTCACAATTAATAAATGTGGCTTAATATAAAACGATACAGCAAGATGTGAAATCAAACATGAATATATATATATATATATATATATATATATATATAACTATGACATGTAACTTAATATACAAGTATGACATAAATATGAAATATAACGGCATGTTAAAGAGCATGCACTATATGACACATATAGATTTAATATGTGATACGTTTTTGAAGACCTTTAAGGAGGAGCCCTTTTTCGGGATTCATTTAATGTGTTCCACCTAATAAATACCTCGGCATAAAATTGATTTCTTTAAGTAGTCTGTCCGAGGTTTGGGTAAATATAATTTATTGTAATAGCTATTGCGTGTATCTCCTTGGTGAACCTTTTTAGCAGATGTGAGCGTTCGGTTATATAGGATAGAATTAAGTTATTTATTATTAAGACATTTAGACATAAGAATGTATGTCAGATATTCCTGTCTTTGTTAAACTGAACACATCCGAAGTTAAAAAAAAAGCGCGTTTTCCCAAGCTGGTTAAAATACTAAAATAGGTCTAACATGAGATGTAAGCGTATCAGCTACATGTAACATGCGAGTGAGATAAAAAAAATCACAAGTAACTAGAGGTCTGCAATCGTTCCTTGACAATGAGCTTTAAGTCATATACAATATCAAGGGAAAGGTGTCAGGTGACTTTTAACTATTTAGATAATTACTCAGACTAAAGGGCTGTTTCGGAAAATCATCATTATTGGAAATCTCTATAGTTCAATGGCAGATGAAAAATGCACAGAACAAAAATCACCAACCCCCGTAAGCCATCTCCGCCGACGGGAAAGTGGTTTGATAAACAGAACATGAACTTAATGATAAGTATGTGATTTATGCATCTTGCGAAGGTTGATATTAACTGGAACAGTCGTCTTCCTATTTTAGTATTCACCGTTTTCAGCACGTCTCTACGTGTACAGTATTAACAACCGTAAAAATGAAAAATTGAAGATATACGGGTAGAAAATTGTCTGAATAGGAGTCACTCAGGGAAACGATCGGGAATCATGAATATATTAATCGAGATTTGGTTTATTGAAAGATAAGTACAGTCGTGTTTGGCAAATATTAAAGTTTAGCAGAAATAACCGGCAATGTTTCCGTCAATGGTTATTATTTCTTATTTTAATTTCTCACCTTCCATGGGAACAACGAATACATCATGATGATTCAGATTTATCCCGTTTTTCTGTCTTTGTATTAAATATCAATTTATTTGTTGTCTAAAATAAAAGTTATCATCTCATTTGATGATAACGTTGCAATTTTGCTTTTTTTTAATATCATGACTTACTGTTGTTTGCAGCTGAGGCCAGCGTTGATCTTCCTGGAAATGACGTTGTCATTGCGACCTTACCATCACTTCCGGTACCGCTGCTCCTTGTTGCTGGTTTAGCGGTCGTGAATATTTTTTGATAGACAGTTGATGGTAAAACTGAAGTAGTGGTCATGATGTCGGGGGGATCTATAGGTGAAAATACACTTAATGAATATCTGGTATACACGTTGTGTTTGATAGTTCATTTTATGATTAAATATTTTAAAGTCCCAATGTATGCGATTGTTTATGTCTTTTATTTACGACTATTTGCAGTAGTGCATTGACTTGTTTTCAATCAAGTTCAGACTTTATATATATATTGGTGAAATATATCCTTCTATACGAAAAACTGGCAGGAAACTAGATGCTTATACCTTGAAGACAGACGTATGGATGCCGTTCGCTGCATTTTGTAGGTATCCACACCAATCTGCTCCTCATCCTCTGTATCACAGAACATCGTTTGTCTGTTTCCGTGACCTCCCCGGTCTTCCATATGTTATCAACCAACATTTTATTTTCTGTAAAAAAAGGATATTGCACATTGTGTAACTAACTTTAGATATTTAGAAACTTCTTCCAATTAAACTTTTATTTAAAAAAAATATCTTGTTGTGTGTCTTATAACAGAAGGGAATAGCATCTCGTCGAAACGCACGCTCCAAGTTTCACGGTACTCTAAGATTCTCATTTTAAATGTTCTGATTAGTAAATTTATACAGGATAATCTGTTTATCAAGTACATGAACAGTAGAAGTACCAAAAAAATAAACAAATGAACAATTATAACAAAATAAAATATGCGTAGGTTACAACATTATTGGAGCACAGATAACAGATAAAAACAAATCGTGGACAATACAATAAAAGGAAAATATGGTGTACCACAAAGTAAACATATAAAGTGGCTCAAAAATATAAATTTTTAGTTTCGGTAATGCTTCAGATGGGTTACAACTTGTCCTTTTCATTGATCATTACAGGGACATCTTACACGAAATGCGATATCTTATACAAGTTCGAAAATCACTCACTGTCATTTTGCATAAAATACCACGGACCCTTGCTCAGACCTATCCAAAACTGCTTGCTGGGGGAATTTTTAAGGTAATGCTTGACGTCATCACCCTTGAACATGAGAAGAGAGGCGTTCTTATGGACACACTTTGACGCCGCTTCGAACCACGTGACCTTGTCCAAGTAGGAAGTGAAACACAGTCCGACAGCCGGTAGAGGGTGACACGTATTTTCCGGGCACCTACTACATTCTGTGAAAAAAAACCCTGATTAAATTGCCTATGAGGAAAATATACAGGAATAAAGTCACAATTTTGTTTGCGTAAACAGGCCACAAACTAAAGTGTGATGTTTCTATTGTTTTACAGTCTTTTTTACTTTCTGTCTACCTATTATCAGTCTGTTGGTTAGCGTCATTTGTAATTCCATTCAAATGGTTAATCCCTTCAGTATCTTTTCAACAAGATAGTGAAAGTTAATTTTAAAGCATGGTTACGCATAATCTAAATATATAGAGTTGAAGGTGTACATCACAATGCCACTACATCTGGATAACGACGTACACTCCATCATATCAGGTAACTGGTAAGTCAGTCCGTGTCACCTTAGAAATTCGTCAAGTTTTCTTTCACCTATTTTAATGGATTTTAGCAATTAGGTGCAATAACAAATTCAGAGATAAATGATTATAACTACAAATCATTATCTTCACATTGTTTTTTTTTTCTATATCAACTTCTTAATGTTCTCCTGTCAGCTGTTGCTCATTCGCAAACACCCTGTCTTTAAACAAACATCCCTTGCATCTTGGCATAAGCTTAATGTGTACCTTGTCCTTCATACTGTTCTCTGTCAGTGACAATTAGTTCAGAATTGTGAATCATCGATAAGTGCCCCAGTGTAACCCCGCATTGGAGGATAACTATTTTTTTATTACTCTAGACTACGGGCGTCCTTGGTTTCCATGTCTCTGTTGTCATTCACTGTGGCGTTATATCATAGCAGTTGACTGGCTGTCAAGAAAAGATGTTTGCAAGTTTAACTTAGTATTGACTAAATGGTTAATCTATATGTCAACTTCGATAAAATTATAATAATTAATTAAAACGACGTTATGTATAACGCCTACAATTTTAAAGCTCTAAGTAAAACGCCATTATGTATATAAAAGTCAGTATGTACAAATCTATACAAGTCCATTCAAAACTCAGTGTAAACGCTTATCCACTGACCCTGTTGACATATATATCCTTCCGCCTGGGAGAAACAGTCGGACGAATACGCCGCTGTTCCGCTTATTGTAGCACACGTGAGGTGAGGCGCCTCACTAAGTATTCCTCCACCTGAAAAAGATAATGAAACATCATAATATACATGTGATAATAATATATTACATAGTTTTATATACATTAGTATATAAAATTATGTCTTACAAAACCAGGTCGTGTTGGCCTGAGCACCTGGATGCACCGTCCAGAACAGTTTATGACGCTGAAACCAACATTTCAGGCAGGAAATAATGTCTCAGAATAATTTCTATGGATTTATATGGAAATAGCCCCTTAGGACACACTTGGCATCGATCCCTGCAAAACTAAACGCTAGCATTTAAATGGCTTGGCAACTGGTAAATGGCGTGAAAACAGTTGAGTGATCTACAAACCAAAAAAGTGACAAAAGGTCGGTTATTACAATTAAAGCCTGGTAATTAAAATAAGTGTTGCCTGCACTTTGCCGTGATCGACTTCACACTTTTAACCCAACAAATCCACTGTTTATCATAATGTGTTGTTATCTTTCTCCAGTCAAGCATCACTGACCTTGAAATATTACAACCACGAGGAAAAACAATAATTATATGACCAAGAGTTGGTTAGTCAGTGTGATATATAATAAAAAAAAACACAATATAACCAACATATGTCAGTTATACAAAAGTAGAAACGTGTAGAGTTCAGCCACTTGTTAAGTACACGTATCATGTAAACATGCGTAATGTTGTTGGAATAGAGAAATATTTAGATAAAAGTCTGTTTGTCATCAAATTACCATTAATGACCATAACCAGATCATTACCTCCCTGTTATAACCATGAAATATCTTACACATTCCGTGCGAGAATAAATACAACTTGCACTAATGCAAATATAGACAACATTGAAAGGAATGTAAGTTCAGGACATTGAATAAATTAATTTATAATACAAATAATTATATATATATATATATATATAGAGAGAGAGAGAGAGAGAGAGAGGGGGGGGGGGAGAGAGACAGAGAGAGAGACAGAAAGAGAGACGAGGAACTGAACCTTTGACATCAATAATCTATTTTAAATGATTGATAAATGATGATGAAAGAGAAAAGTGTCATTTTCAGAAGGATGGTTTACATGAACTTGATAAGGGAAAATCTATATCATGAGAAGTTCTAATTGTCGTTCATATTATAACAATGGCCTATCTACAGATGTCGATAATGCCACCTGTACCTTGTCTTCAAAATATATACTGTCAAATAAAGTCTGTTCTATCGGAAGGAGGCGGTTGAGTACGTAGGACTACGTCCCCATACGTACCGTGCCCTATAGTTTATCGAACCATCGGTAAATAATGTTGGCTTATGTATGAAATAAATACGTTTATTTTATAAAGGACACTAATAGTTTCTCTTTTACGTCGTATTTCAATATATATTAAAAAAAACATTATCAGAGATTCATCCCGATAGTAAGAGACCAGAACATAACTATAGAAATATGTATTCTCAGGAATGCATGCCTCCTCAATGTGGGCGGTCCTTAATGTCGGGTACCCCGCAACGCGTATTTTTATTAACTTATTGGCCCATATTCCCATGTTCAAACGTACATACTTAACTGAAAATGTGAGAATATTCCTGAGATTATGCACACCAAAATCTGATCAATTCTTCACTGACCAATGCCCGAGGGTCACTGAAAATGTCGTGGATTCCGTTCATGACTGCGTGAGTTATATTGTGGACAAACACACACACACACACACACACACACAAACATACGCGAATGGAAAGGAACGCATACCCTCCGGGCGCAGGCAATTATGAGCCCATGCCCTATCCGCGCATTAACAAATAATGTCAAAGGTAAACATTAACTTAAACGGAGGAAAATATTCTGTCACGAGAGATCCAGGATATCCAGGGTATGTTAACGATGTTTACATGAGAGGCTGTAAACCACATGATAATAAACCACACAGGAAAATAACTGCTCTGTGCACAGGTTATTACCGTTATCACGTAAGTTCTAATATATTGTTAGTATTCATATCATCAGATGAATGATTGTATCAGAGATAAGCTACCCCTATACAGAGGCCTGTGGTGTCACGGTTATAATATAGGTCAGGAGGGATCAAAACCAAGCGGATGCATAGTTATATACATATTTAACGTAATTAACTTATAAATAAATAACAAAAGTTCCATATATACAAGCACAGGGGGGGGGTACATTTTTTCTTTTCTTTATAAGTTCAGGTAGAAATGATGGAAATGGTCTGAAGTCCCTTCCAAAGTCTATTCAGTGATACTTTTCGATTTCCAAACTGTGGCATCTATTTTAATATTTAACTCATATGAATTAAGACAAATTTTCTATTCTTAAATCTCAAAGAAGAATTATTGTATCTGGATAAAAGGAACGGTTTCGGAATTAGGATGGCTCAGGTTATCTCTTGATTTACGTCCTACTTGTTTAGTCTGTAAATTGATACATAATAAACCTGTAAACACCTTGTTTCAGGATTTTAACACAAATATTTCGGCCGTCGTACACAGCCGATTCGATTCGGGTACCATGCATCGGGTCTGTTGGATATTGCACATTAATCATCGATATATACATGATCTTTAACTGCCTTACTTTAACCATATGTTTCACTGCTATATGACTGAATACTTCAGATATGAGAATATAATCATATGTCAGGCCCAACGGATGCATTTTCAGATTGGACAGGCTTTTAAGGAGAAACAGATGCAAGCGCTGAACATGAAGCCGTTCAAAAATTCTTGGAGCATCTCTCACTAACCCCGAATTTATTTAGAATAGGATTATGACTTTCTGCCATAATTCACCATTACGTCAAAAATGTACGACCTTTAAACGCCAAATAAAAAACAAACATATACTGAATAATTTAACAATTTCCCAAAACTTTGTTACCATGGTGATTACATACAAATATTTTCAATTTGTTATCAGACTAAATAAGTACACAGAGTAATCAATAAAACAGAAAAAAAGACTGCTATTACACAAAAACGACGACGAAGATAATGTGAAAATAAAATACTTTGATACCTAATAACAATGGAAACGTATTGTTGTTGTTGTAAAGATATGATGCACCAGGAGCGGATACAGAATATTTTACAGGGGGGGGGGGGGCAGAAATGTAAGGAACACACTAGTCTCTCATTGCTCAGAAACTCTATAAAAGGTGCATGAAAGATATTTTGCAGAAATATCAAGGACAAATGTCCAGTCGTAATAGCTCCTTTCTGACTTTAAATAATCCCACTTTATAGGGGACACCTGAGATTCTTAGTAAACATTTTGCAACAGGTCAATCTCTAGAACCAAGTGTAACTGAATTAAAACTAAATTTGATTTAACTAACTCTATCACCAACACAGTTTAAAATTAAATATATCGTATGTAATAATCTTTGGATGCTAAAATTAGAAATGCAACCAAGCACAAAAATTGGGTTTCACGGAAGTAACGGCGCCCGGAAGTAACGGCGTCCGATATAATAAATTCCTGAAAAATTTTAAATATGTTTCAAGGTCATCAATATTCGGACTTGTCCTATATCATTTAATGAGTTGCGTTAATGGTGAGAGAATGGTAAATGTATGTTAATTTGTTCCTACGTTATCGCGTTAACAGCATGTCTGTGACCGACGGACGGACGGAAAGACGGACGGACGGACGCTCACCATTTCTATCTGTCCCGTCGATGGTGGCTTCGGCGACGGCGGGGCAAAAAAAAATCAATTATTATTAATACAAACTTTAAAATAATGTATCGTATGGAAAAGAGGCGAATCGCTTCTGACAGTCTATATACTGAGGAGTATCTAGACGTTTCCTATCACCGGGGTGCCTGGCGTTCTCTAAAAATAAACTGGAAAAGGGGTAACTGAGAGAGAATTTAAGGAGGGTTAGGAAGAAACTCAACTCAACAAATTAAAAAAAGATTTGCACTGACAAAACTAAATTGACAAAAGGTAAACAGGTAGAGGTTTAAAACTGCGACACTCGAATATTTCAGAATCTTATGGCTACATTTACTGGTAAAGATCGACGTTTTCTCGAACATCGAGCTTAAATGTTTGATGCAAATGATTTCAGCTAACCAGCTAACACCAGCTAATAAATTGCTGCTCCCATTATGGCCAGTTCTAATATCTGGTGTATATTTTCTCTTTCAGAAAAGTTACATTATGCAAAGAAATCGATTATGCAAATTCATGAGATATACATGTACTTTATCATATGGACTGATTGGTGAAACTTGAAGGTCTCTCAAGACCCTGAATTGTTCGGTTGCAACTCTAGCTGCGGTCAATAAGGGGCTTGTAGAATATGGGGATAATGAAGAGTTGTACATGCGCGCAACATATTGACAAGTTTCGAAACGTCTGACCACAATACAAAAGGTGACGGCATAACTGTTTATCTTGCTGTGGTTTCACCGTCTCTTTGCTAAAAATAGTGTTCGACTGAACATGTGGGAGCAGAGTATTTGGATTAATTGTTATATTTAACTTCTCTTCTTTATCAAATGGTTCTTAAATTTTTGTCCAGGATGAACGTTTTTGAGCGGTCCATACCACTTATTAGAAGTCAATTCTATTTTTTGCGAAAGTGAACGTTTGGTCACGAGTCGACGCTTTTACATACATATATCCGCCATTAACGTGAGGGATTATGGATAATTAAAACACGAAATGGGAGGCGCGACTCAAGCATTATGTGGATTGCCATGCACAAGTGGGTTTTTTTACCTTGCGGAAAAAACTGCATGTATTCTGTTGGATTGGTTTTGTTAACATTGATACGCGCCACAATACACAGGGGCTTCTAAATATACCAGCGGCGTAGGTATTAATGTAGTGGAGCGAATAATTTAATATATGTGGATTAGAAGATGTATGTTTGATTTAATTAAAGTAACTAAACATGTATGTTTTTGTGGTAAGGACAAAACGGTATATAAGTAATATTGTGTAAGCATGTGTATACCATATGTAAACAACGTGTTTCCTTGACATGATTTTGAAGTTTGACAGTTTAGTCCATCTCCGGAATTACTAAATGATAGACACCCGTTTTGAGTAGAAATGACCCCAGGCGGACTGATGAAGTGTTGACAGTTTTTAACAAAATACACAACACCATGTTTTACCGAAAAAATAATAGTAGGAAGCATAGTTTTTATACTGGTCGATTAGTTCATTTCATGCACAATTTATATTAATATTTTTTTTTACTGGCAAATGTCTCATATATTAACATAACAGGATATGGATTACCTCATGAAATTCAGTTTAAGGAACCATGGCTGAATTGTAAAGTGAAATTTGAACAAGCGTACAGATGGTAGATTAAGTCAGTTAACAGACTGAAAAAAAACGAACAATATGTGACAACTTTACCGTTGTATTTGACACCGTTGATCCACGTCCACACGTCCAAGGTGTCACGGACTATACCGGACCACAGCGACTCCACCTCGGCATTTTGAAGCACCGTCATCAGAGTATCACGGTGGCCACCTGACAGGACTGTGGGTAGGGACATATCATATCGCCCGCACGTATTTAGCGCCTCGTCGAGAACTGCGGGGTCTACAAATTAAATTTATGTAAAACACAAGGAACACCGACAAACAAACTTTCAAAGTATACCTTTTTAACATCCTGGTGATATACACTGGTAAATGTTAAATATTTAACAATTTAAAATATTTACACACGCGTGGAAGTCACACGAAGCCCAACAAGCTGATACTTCTCCAACCATTTGATTACTTTGGAGGGAAGGGCGAACATGTTAACATGTGCGTAACCTTATATCTGCAGATGACCCACCGGATTATTTATACAACACACTGATACACTTTCATATAGGAAATTGGTGAGTGATATAACGATTGTATATCAATTTTGTTTCATCGAAATAAATGGTCTGATTAATTTGATAATGATAATTAGGTTAAGGCGTGCGTACTCGTGGATAGATTATTGTTATCAAGGAATTTATATGAGACTCGTATAAACTCCTTTGTATTATGTTTACTGGTTTTATCAGAGATAAAGTTGTGTAATCAAAGGACCTCTACAGACACCAAATAAACACATCCCGTCAAAGATATCTGTTATTACGCATAAAACTC
Organism: Sipunculus nudus; assembly: GCA_026874595.1. Taxonomy (NCBI): domain Eukaryota; kingdom Metazoa; phylum Annelida; class Sipuncula; order Golfingiida; family Sipunculidae; genus Sipunculus; species Sipunculus nudus. Next base: position 4,635,216 of record CM049317.1, read on the forward strand.
TTAATTATAATCTGTTCTAACTGATACTTTAAAGGGTTAGATATTTAAAATCCATGCAAGAAGTTATATGATGTCAGGTCTTGAATCGAACTCCGCCATTGTTGATTTGATGTGAATTGATCAGGATTGTATAATTTATTTGTAAACATTGTAATTTAGTGTTATATTTTTTTTACTGAGATTAGGATTTAAATTCGAACCGTGGTATATATGCAATATAAATGATAAAAAATAAACATTTTATTGATAATCTTATTGACTACGTTTTAACGAATGCATACAAGCGCTCAGGTTGGTTAAATCTAAGACCACAAAGGTATGTTATAAGTAAATCAGTACTAAAGGTTTTGGTTTGCCCTTGACCTGTTTCAAGGACACCAGGAAATCTTATTTACCTAATTACAGAGCTTCCTTGGTTCTGTACATTGTTCTGCTCACGTCACCTTTATAACTGTACATCGTATGTCTGTTAAAGTCAATTTTTTTTTATCTTAAAAAAAATAATGAAATAAAACTTACCGTGCGTAGCCAATTCGTTTTCGTTGATGTTGATTAAGTTTGGTTCACAACTCCTTAGTGACGTCAGAAAGATTATCCAAAACAGCCTCATGACTGAAACTATATATAAAGAAACTAACGTTACACTTTATACGTTATACTTAGTGATCTGAGAAACTGTGTATATGGTTCACATATCCCCGCCTGTCCCTTCGTGTATATGGTTATTGACTTGTTATGGCGAATAATTATACTTACAAGGACGTCCTTCTGGGGTCATAACCAGGTCCGATAAAAAAGTCACGTGACCTCAACATCAAGGAAGTAAAACATGATACCCGCAGAACAAATACACTGACCCGGCCGATCATTTCTGCAAACATATTAGATTTGATATATCATTTACCCCCTGTCATTTATTACTGTTTGAACTACAAATGTCCCTTCACTATTTGATATGAACACTAAAAAAAAACAGTGGAATCTGTCTGAAAGACCACCCATGTCTAAGACCATCTGCTTTAATTAGACCACTTTCGGCCTGTCCGATGGGTAGATTTATAACACAGGTTTCACTGTATAACATTAAGGCCTTTCTCCCTTGGCTGTAGTCCGCATGTCAAGCATTTCTTCCACATCTTTCAGTTAATGTTTCTCGTCAAGCCAGATTTTTACCAGGAAGGGCCCTTGTTGATGGTTCTTACTTGGACGTTTCATTGAAAAGCATAGATTTCACAAGAGGCTACTAATGTGAAATATGCTGATATTTGTAACTTTATCAACATGCATACCTGACCTGGATTCTTTAAAAAAAATATTTTTCGAGTGTCCTGATAGGTGTGTATTGTATCACTTTGACCTGTTTTTATGAAGGTATACCGCGCCTCCTCCATTTTGTGCCTGATCATTGCGCCATGTCGACTAAAGCGTACAGCGCCTCCTGGAGGAGTGTAATGTCACCAGGATAATGATACATTATAAACATTTTGCTGTTACGGGTTTGTCAAGCCACTGGGATTATGTACGATCAACCTTCATTACGCACAGATAGAGTAATATACTTTATTATATATAAAGACCAATTGCAGAAAACAAAAATGAAAACACCAATTTCGCCTTTATCAGTTTAATCTCTGATCTTGTGGTACTATCACTTTGAGATCTGAGAAGAAAACGCCTGCGCCAGCAACAAAGCCTGCCTGTTTAATACTAAGTCACGAGCAGGCTCTTGAAAGGCCCATTACTAATATACATAATACCCCCATAAACATAATAATGGTCTTGATGATTATGGTGGTAGTGTTATCTAAAATTATAACATAATATAAACTAATGGTATTTTTTATTATGGTGGTATCTTTTAATCTATGTTTTAATGGGGATATCAAGGGCCTTTGAAGTGTGATTCAAGGTTCCTTATCCGAGGTTCTCATCGACATACGACAGGCTCTGCCCCCGGGTTCGTGGATAACGGCTATATCATATCTCAAAGGTCGATCAAAGCCGGGGACTTGTCTCTGTGTTGACATTATTATTACCAGGATATTCTAAATTCGTTCATTGTTTTGTACTTAAAGACCAGCTTAGTCTCATCCCAAATACAACAGATAAGGCTTTAATATAATAAATTTCAATGCATTCATTAATATATAGTACAACAACGCACTCCTGACAGGTGAACATTTTGTTGCACAGGTTTATAAAAAATCATTTCAAACAATAGATAAACATACAATTTATTTCAAGCCCCTACTTACCACATATTGTGTTAATAAAATCCAATTGTGTTTGTTTGTGCTCTAGGAGCAACTGAAAATTTTGTAATATCAGGCTATTAGCAATTAGCAATTACGCAGCAACAATTGTGCATATGTTTTGTTTCGACATCAAAGTTAGCCTTACCTTAACTTTTGACACAGTGCGAAATCTCGTCCGGATCGGTTTGTCCCCTTCTTGTGCCTGAACATAAAAGCTGCGCTACCTACCGGTCGGAACTGGAAGGAGGGCTTCAGGCCTTAATTTAAAGCAACACACTTCGTGAATGGAACCGCGATAGCCTCCCGAAAATTATTTGAAATATGGTTTTATGGATCAATAAGGAAAATTATTTCTTATGATACACTGTGCGTCATTCTCTACGGTGCATATCCAAGGCGTGGCCACATAGATGTTCCTTATCAAAGTCAAATACGACTACCATCACTTATAATTATATTTTTATGTTACATAAAATATGCTTAATCAACACATAAATTTTAAAATTCTTTCTTCACAAATTGACCTTTGATACTGAGTAAAATATATCTGCCGGGTTATCTATCTAACAAAAATGTAATATTGATGGTTTTGCAGATTCAAAAGCATTGGAGTTTTGGGGAGCTTACGGGAGTTTGGGGTGGTTTACTTCATGGAAAATCAAACGCGATAAGGAATTAATTCTTTTATCGTAACTAAAAGAAAATGACTTCTTCTCGCAGCCGGGTTATTGGCACAGTCATGTTAACTGTGTCGGGATTACATTCTTCCTCTGTCACATGCCGGGTGGTTTTAGTGTCACTCATAAAACATTCCCACTTTCAGAAATTATAAAAGTGGATATGACTAAATTATTCTTAACAGTAATATAAATATTACCCCTTGGTCTAAAAAACAGTTAGGCGTTGGTCCTTTTTGGTTTTGATTTGAGCCAAACTACTCATCTGTATTATATATATTTGTTGTAGAACTGGTTTATAATCCTGCTTGATTATTGATACAAGTAAGACGACCGGTGATCAATTATTAATGGATTATCTTAAGTACCCGCTTTATTATTACCTTGAATTTTGGTTATGTAATTATACCTGAAATATTGAGTAGGAAAATAACGCTGAAAGTTCAAGGTAACAGTATGACTGCTGACATATGTTCGCTGCACAAGGTCATTTACATTACTGGCCTTTACGTTTTGTAGCGTCTGACAGGATTAGAATATATTTCTTTGGATAATATGACTTTTGTATAAGAATTTGTAATCGTATGTGATCGAATATGATGAAACGATTATGAAAGAAAACGATCAGTCACCCATATAATCGATAAAATGACACCATTAATTATCATACTAAATATATAGTGCACAAATAAAAACTCGCACGAGGTTTTGTTAAATAGAGAGACTGTAATATATAAAGCTCGTGTTGGGAGATGCCCTGAATTACCTGGTCCAAAAATGTGATACATGTTTCTGCTGGCTAAAAAACAGCGTGTTGCCCCTCTTATCTGGAACTCCGGTCAGAAACAGACTGTGTTTACCAAAACAGCAGAGCCATAACATGGTGTAAAACAGTCGTATGCAAGGAAATGAGACCGTGTGCTGGGATGGTTTTGCTTAGAAACATTTGTATAAAGTAAAACTGAACTGATAGTGTGAAAGAATAGGTATAATGTAGCTCCTGATGTTGTGTCCCTTTAAACAATCGTTAATAGCCTCAAAGAAAAAAACGTCACCCTAGTAAGTGAACATGCAGGTAGAAAGCTTCTGAATTGTAAATATATATTGGAAACTACTCTTCACTCGGTTGTTGGGACTAAAAATTGATTGCAAAATCTATAACGGCATAAAAAAAAGTTTATAAGTAGTTATTCAGCTTATTTATGATTAAGTAATAATATTTACACAAATTGGTTTGGAGTACTATGTGGGGTACAAGCCGATATAATCCGTCACGAACGCTAGCTGTTTAATATATGTAATAACGGCTTAGCAGAAAAAAAAATAAAAAGTCTAATGTCGGTATAAGAATCAGAAGCGACATTATATCTTTGTTACTATAAATGTCGATGACATTATATTAACGGCGAACACAGAGGCGACATTGCATAGTTTACATAACACTCTTTGAGTATGGTGTCATTCCTGGCAGCTTAAAGTGAACACAGTGAAGAAAAGTGTTGATATATATATACATGTATATAAAAATATATATGATTATATATATAATGGTAATAAGGGTAATATGATAACACGTATACTTACTTCAAATATTTGATATAGTTGCGAACTAGAAACAGTGAGAGTTTATAAATGTCTGGGTTTCTACCTACATAAACACTAAAAAAACTCTGATAAGGCCAACAAAGCTAGGGTTCTCAGGCAAACGCGTGTAAACTTTAACCCCCACTATAAATTATTATTTTGATTTTCAATAGAAACTTAGCAATTTTGAGCTCCAGCCGCTTGGACATTTCTTTCAAGAAGATAATACAATTTTTATCAGATTTCCTTTGTTAAGTCGTGCCTTTACTAATAACAGTTCTGTTATTATCATGTTTTTCCCTGATCATATATGACATTTTTATCGAAACATACAAAGAAGTTAAACAAATATAGATCTCGAGCACTTATTTCTTTTAAAAAGGTGCTTGAGAACCCAGCCTTTTTTTGTTTATTTTTGATCTCCTTTGCAGCCGCTGGAATAATGACTTCTTGGCTCAGTATTGGGCAAGTTTGAGAATTTTTAAGGATACAACTTATGTGACATCATTACAAAATTATAAACTATGATTGTAGTAACAGTCCTATAGATCTTGCGTCTTAGATATGGGGATATGCCATAAACCCATAGAACAGTTTTGTTCATAAAACTTCTTACACATTTACGCAGTTTCCGGTACTTGATAAAAGAGTTCAATTGGTTAATTTAAGGATTTATTTAATAAATTGTGACTTATATATAATACTTGGTCCAAGGTTTGAACAAGTGAAAAAAATGCACTTTTACGCCGTTAGAAAAAGCACTACCCGTAGACTTTTGATGTTTATGATGTTGTTCAATATTTACCACAAAATATTTACCGTGTTTAAATTTGAGGTATTATATATATATATATATATATATATATATATATATATACATGTATATATATACATACATATATATATATATATATATATTTATATATAGATATATTTATATATATATATATAAGCCAAAACAGGACTATATAATTTACTGATGTACCTGTGTAAGTGTGATTTAGTAAATATCATGTATGTTACATATCATTATAATTATAAATAAACTACTCAAAAAACCTGCAAAAAAAATCATGCTATAAAATATACACAATTAATTATTAAAAACAAAATCAACATTTTCAGATACTGACACACAACGCATACACATTTTATCATATACAGCATATACCGTATAAAAATATACAAGCAAGTCTTCTCCAGTATCATCCTTTCCTAATCGTCTGCCCTTCCATGGGGCCAGCATAAGGTATATGTGCATTTAGAGATTTTTTAAAGGTTTATTTCATTTATTATCTTTGACGGATCATTTTCAAAAGGTATTTGATATATAATAAGAAGAAATATATACCTAGATAAGAATAACTAACATATTCGATATGTAATGACCGGATGTGAACAAATATAGCAATGCAACATTTTCTTATTGACGTTTTCAACGTCATGCATAAGGTTATGGTGGTAGATCAAAGTTAGAGCCAATTAATGCGACTAAGGAGATACAATCAAACTTAAAAAACACCACTTTAAAATAGAAAATGCTTATTTTTCTAGAAATATACATCGCCTATATATTACAAAATATTACATTTGTTTATAATTTGCATTTAAGATGGAAAATATCCCATTGAAAGAAAAAGATTAAATACACAATAACCCTTAAAAATTCCTGTTACAAAAAGGCAAATGAAACGTCTTCGCAATGATAAAAACACCACATTTCATGACGCCTAATTTCCCTAGTGGCCTCTGAAGTTACCTAGCCCTTTGATATAGGATACCAGTTATCAAAGTGATTGATTAGGGCCACAGTGCGCAGTGCGCTTGCCTGAAAACTGGTGACACGCGGTTACCGAGACTTTCTCAATTCTCAGTACCCGAGACTGCAAAACACGGTAACCGAGACTTCCAAACCGAGGTAACCCAGACTTTTGGACCATGTGTCAATAAGTCTTTTGAAAACTTTGCCGATTCAAACTTCCACCATGGTGAAAAAAATGGTGCCTCACTTGAGGAGACCGAAGCACCAGGCCATAATAATGAGTACTTGAAACTACCATTATCAGAAGTTTAGATCACAAGAAGCATAAACAAATTAAATAGTAGTAAAGCTTGTGGTCAAGATAAAATATTGAATGAACTTCTTGAACGGAATGCTTCCTGCCATACCGGAAATGGAATACAATCTAGAGGTAGAAGGTTGGGTGTCACCGGAAGCGAACTAAAACATGAATGTCCGCAGTCGGACGCAATACTATAATCCAACAACTGGTATGGCACATGTCAATCCCGGATAGCCTGCTAAATTCCGATGTTATACTGATTAGAAATATAAATATATTGCATTATATATAAATATATAGCATTGTATTGTATTATATTATGTTGTTTTATATAATAAATATATATATAATTAAATATATTACATATAATGTTTGATTTAAAATAAATGTATTAATTTAATGTATCAATCTTTCTCTGTCTGTCTCTATTTATTATTTCATTTTTTTTTACCCTATCTTTCTTTCTTTAATTCTCTTTTTCTCTCTATCAATCTATTTCTTCCATTCTATTTATTTCTTTGTCTCTTTCTTTCGTTCATTCCATTTCTATTTCTATCACTCATCCCTCTATTATTTCTTCCTTTATAATACTCTAACTATTAATATAAATAAAATATATTAATCAAATGGAAATGTAATAATATATCTTTTACAAATCAAATTTATCGATTAAATAATGATTATAGCCTTCATATTTAATACGTAATAACTTCATATGGCTCTACAGAGTTAAAAGGGTATGGTTCTCTGTCGTCGTCGAGCGCCCTCTCTTGTGACCATCAGTCACTATTCCCAGTGGTATGGCTGGATCACGCGCATGCGCACTCACTTCCGGTATGGCAGGAGTGTTGACATTCGTGCCATACTGGGTTTGCAGGAAGGTCGGTCTTTATTAAAAGCTCTAGTGAAAAGTTAATGCCCTTGCATATCATTTTTTTAACAGAATCTTAGATGAGGGAAAGGTCCCTGAGATCTGGCTCACTGGTATTATAATGCCAATATACCAAAAAAATTTGCACAAATGTGGCAGGCGTCAATGAGATTAATTTGTCGCTTCGTCGAGATGTCGATTTCGATTTATACTTCGCTCTTAGAAATACGCTGTGAAAGACCTTATTCATGCATGAGATTGTACGATTACGTAAGCGTTCTTAAACTGGTATGAAATGCCCATGCAGTCTGTTGATGCCCGCCTGGAGACATTTTGGCGCGAATGTAGAATAACTGACGCACCTCTCAGAAGCACGACACTTGTATTAACAGAAAACGTTTTATAACCATCTTCATCTGTCTTAATTTCGTCACTTATTTTCAACAGCCTCTAACTTCTTCAATACATTAATTCTAATCACCATTACGTCCGTACGTATACGCACATAGCCAGTCAAAACAGTACGTGAGTGATTTTTCATTCGCTCCCACAATTTGTAGCAAACAGACCTCCTCTCCAGAGTTAGGTCCGAATACTTTTAAAGTACTCGTGTACGAGTACTGAGTATTTTAAAAGTCCTCAAGTACAAGTATGGGTATACTTAGGCACTTTTTCACAAGTACTCGAGTACTTTAATGAGTAAATTTTATAACCAAAGTTGTTTAATGATGTTATTAAATTAAATTTTATTCTCAGAAAGTTAAAAATATTTTTATTTATGAAACCCCAGCACACAATAAAAATATTTACAATGTTGTTTTATGCTTAATCAAAATACTGAGGCGAAATGCAAATTCTATGGCATATAAAGAGGCCATATACAGTTGAAATACATATATCAAAGCATTAACTTATTAAAGTAAAGGGTTAGCATTGAAGAAACAGCTGGTCTCGTAGGTTCCAAAAAAAAAATATATTTTTTTAGCCAGGACAAGATATACAATTTACTTTTGTTGTATTATGCAAATTCAAAATAGTGGTTGGGATGTTCAGAAACTACAACATAAAAAGTTATATAAAAGTTAATATATAAAAGTTATATTGTTAGAGGAAATCTCACTGACATTGTATAAAGCATATAACCATATGTTAACCATTTGTTATCATATAATAATAACAATGATATCAATTATAAAACAATAATAATAACAACCATATGTTACTATTTATATATTATCAACTTATGAAAAAAAATTGCTTTAGCCTAATGAAGATATTTAATGACAACCGGTATCTGTGAAAATAGTATAAAACAACATGCCTGACAGACTGACCGTGTCATTCATCATGTGTAATGTTTTATGAGCATTAACAACAGTTACGTCATTGGCATATTACAACAAGGACTGAGGCGATAGTAATGCGTAATATAAATAAAATATTACAGGTTTTCAGAGTTAGTAAGAGTAATGTTACTATTGATAGAAAAGAAATTTGAACTTGTAATGGTTATAGTACCCTAAGTATTAGAATAAAAGCTATTACTTTTCTATTACATCCCTAGGCTAACACAACTGATGAATTGAGTGTTTGTTTGATTAAGTTGATAGAGCACAATAAAGGGCCCAGTGTAGTGTGATTAGTTAATGCTTGGTGCTTTCATGGTCCAGTGGGCACTGGACAGAAGGCTTGGGCTTGAGGTTAACCCCTGGTTCTCATTGTTGAATCATTAAGTAGGCTTAGTCATTAAACACCGGAGAAGTCCTTAGTGAGCGTACACAGTATATTGGGCAAGTTACTGTCAGCTGGTAGTAGAATGTGATGCTGCAGCCTATGTTGTGGTAGCTACGGGGTGTATGGTCTGATAGTCTAAGCTTTTCATGGGTCTATCAGTTGACAGTCAACAGTTGAGTCTTAGTTGTGCCACAGACTGTGTACAGACCTCATCAAAGACTGTAATTCCCACTGAAAATCTGCTAAACCTACGATCACATTTAGTTTCATATATAAATCAATTCAAACTTGATTAGCTAAGGCCCCGGGGCACTGCTTAGTTAATGTTATGATGAACAGGTTTTGAGTATATTTAATTGTATTGAATTGGGCAAACCTTAACTTTTTATTTTGGGATCTTTCAATAATTAGAATTTTTCTCTTAAAATATTACTCAGTGTGAATTTTCTGATTAAATGATTTATTGAACACTATGTTGTTCTTATCTTGCTGGAAATATATAATGCTGTACACATGTACACATGAATTGCATGAATGTATTAAAAATAAAATATTTCAATTTATTTATATATTATATTTAATAAAAGTAATAGTATTAGTAATAGAAGCCAAGTATTAGTAATAGTAGGAGTTATCAATATTAAAAGGCTGTAATAGTTTCATTTATAGTAACAGATGGATTACTTTAAGTACTATTATATATATTATATATGTTATATATTACTAGCTGATAAACCCGGTATACCGGGCTTATTACCGAGGTTGGGAGATATATTAACTGAAATGTGGAATGTTGGCTCATGTTTTATTCTAAAAGTTAACAGAAAATATAGGTTTTCAGTGGGAAACTGTCTCAATAAGATATGTATAAATATTTTTTACATTTATTTTGTGGGGCTGTCCTCGTCGCAAGAAATTCATACCCTGGTATGTTTACCTTGAAGACCTGGTCAGTGATGATATTTACATTGCGAACCGGAATGAGACGCGGGGGCATTCAGGTTTTTGATGATATTTAACTTGAATCTATCGTTGGACGTATAAAGATTAGGTTGAAGTGAGAAAACATGAAAGATTTATCAAATGTTCGTTGCAAGGAAATTGTTCCTGAAAAGAGAAACAGAAATATGCATACCTCATAATTAGCAGAAGTGAACCCAATGGAACTCCATGCAGAGGGTCCGTATCCCATTTTCAGCCACCTCCATCTTTTTTTCATCGTATCAGACAAATTTTGAGGCCTGAAACCCCTGACACCACCCCACCCCACGTCTGTTCCTGAAATTGGGACCTTGAATTAGGTTTTGTCATTAATTCTCCTGGGTTGAACTCTCCATTTTATAAAGGGAGAAACATATGTTTTTCTCTTTTACTGACAACGAACGTGGATGAATGCCTCGTGTAAATGTAAGGCCCGACAGGCTCAAATCCCTCAGTGAAAGCAAGCGTTATTCATATGAACAATAGTAGTGTTTGAGGTTGAGCCGCAACCACGATGCATGCATTCCGGTCATTGCCGAAGGCAGATCGGCTGTGCTCGGTCTAACCTATGTGCAAGTCAGTAAAAACGGAAAAATCACTCAAAATTACATGTACATTAAAAATTATTTATCCTCATATCGCCTATGTCACTGCGGGGATAATAACATTTAAAATGATGTATGGCACAGTATTGTACACAACGCGGTTTTAGAGATTATTGCGAACAGACGTGAACCGAATTCCTTTTATAAGTATTAGATATATAATATATTACTTTAATATTCTATAATAAACTAATACTCGTATGATAAATTGAGATTAAAGTTTATTTAGAAATATATGAAATACCCAAAAGTACTCATGAATTACTCAAATGAGTACCGAGTACTTTCAAAGTACGCGAGTACAAGTACGAGCACTTTTGTGATTTTCAAAAAGTACTCGAGTACGAGTAGTGAGTACTAAAAAAAGTACTCATGAGTACGAGTACTATGAGTACGAGTACTTTTGGACCCAACTCTGCTCCTCTCATCATAGTGTTAACTGGTTTATTCACATTGAGTGATAGCGTAAGTGTTTAATAAGTAAGTTATAAAACTTTTATTGGCGCCACACAGGGATAGAGTTACATGTTCGGATTTCCTGCGTAGTTATTTAAATGTCTCCAGATTATCTCCGAGACATTCATTTATTGGTATGTAGCCTAAGTCGGTGTCGCAATTAAATAATGTTGGAGAATTGATGGTTTAGAAGTCGGATATGGATGTGTAAGGCATCATAGTAAATTAGTCCTTTCATATGTCATTTGGCAGCACTTGGTCCAGGGTGTTGGTGCCAGCTCAGGAGTCACACTCCAGTCCAGCAGATCCTTATGTGCTGTTACCGGCGGCTGTACGGGCTGTGTGCTGGCATAACATGTGTTGTTTTATACCAGTTTAGGGTATATAGATTAGGCTTATGCGTAATATGCTGCAGTTGAAACATTCAGTAACACTCAGTAACACACTGTAATACTTATTATATATTTGTGTGTATTAATTGTTTATTTAGCCAATATCACATTTGTTAAACATATATTGTTTATTCTAAAAGACTTATGTTTGTGTGAACTAAAACATGTACTTTAATACTGCATTATTTTTATACTGTATAACTCTAAAGTGTGAGACAGACAGTCTGTTATAACTATGTTATAGTGAGTAATATGAGTCATCGTGTCACTGTGCATTGTCATATGTGTTTTTTTTATGTTCTTGTGACTTTGGTTATTTGTAATACCTTTTTTTAATACCTTTTTCATGTTTATCATGTCTATTTGGCACTCTATGTGTTCATGAGCTGTGCTCGCCCGAGACTTACCGCTACCATATTTTGTGTATTTTCAATAGGTGCCAGCTACAACCACAGACACAGACAAAGACATTCGTGTACTACATTTCTATGTGTATGTGGAACATCGTATATAAGAGCTATAAACTGTCCAGGTCACATGGGCACGAGCATTGTCATGTAGATCGTCGTAAAGTGGTTACACAAATACTTGCCATAGCATGTAGCATTTTTTTCTTTTGTTTAAAGTTTTAGTCCTATAAAGACTAATAATAATAAATCACAAGCACTTGACACTGTAGTCACCGGGTAAGCGATATTACAAGCATCATTGGACCTACCCCACTGTCACCGATCTAACCAACCTTCCCACTAATTGAAAAGGGTTCCTTTCCTTTGACCAACGTCCGACTAAATTATGTTATAATCACATCTTAATAAAGCTTAAAACAACCTTTCAATCTTAGCCGCTTCCACCCATAGTCGTATTTACCACATGGAATCATATAATTCACAGTATGAATGCTCCTGTGAGATGTGTTGGCAAAGAAAAAAAAAACAATTTATGAAATTTACTTGCCCTTGAAAGGAACAGAAAGTTCCAATTAAATAGTAATTTGATTCAACAAAACAATTTATTTTTAACCCTTTTCCACGAGAAAATAACGGAAAGAATAGTAAACGTGTTCGTATACACATAACATGCTATCTGCCGACAACTGCTGATACGGCTCCTGTTATGAAACGTCACGAGATCACCGGAACCATCTAAGGCGGAAGTGCTACTGCGCATGCTTGTTCCGGCTTTTGGAACACCTGTGAGACCCAGGATAAAAATGATTAAAGTAAGGACGTTTAAAACAGGAATTTGAGCATCGAATTAAAGATAATCTTTAATGAAATGTGGCCCAAGCATAGGTTTAAAAATATAGCTTGATAGCTCAAAAACATAATTGATTATCTTGGTATGAGTGACCTTGAGCTTCAGATATTATCCCAACTAAAAGATTCATACAAATTATATAAATGATTGACTTTGTATCGACTTTAAAAATAATTGTTCATTCATTATTTCTCAGTCTGTGGCGTTTTAACTGCACTTGGAATTAAATGGCATTTTAGGTGTTGTGAATGGGAAATGTCCACTAGTGAGCATTGGGTCCTTGGGCACTTATTTCTTTTTCATTTAAAAATATGCATTGAAATCATATTATTCTACAAATCAATCTTATATCTGTAACTGAAGCCGAGAACTGATAGCGCCATCATGGCTTATGGGACGAATGTCTCAGGTAACCGAGAAACACTGTACATCCGTATACATGCAACTGAAAAGCCGCACCGCATATATTAAACGCAACAGTGTTCTTGATCAAGCAAATGTGTTCCATATCTCATTTTATTGTTATATTACTCATTTTCCAAAAAATAAAGTATTAATTTAGATTCTGCATAAACATATACTAGAAGAAAACATGTTTTTTTTTCTATTTATTATTCCACAAAAGCGCGGCGCTATTGGCATATCTATTAACACTCAACTTGGCAGTGACGTAAGCCACAGGGAAACCCCTCCATGACACAAAGTTCTAGATCTTCTCCAAGGCTTTGTATCTTTGGCACTATCAAACCCGAATCTCCGGTGAAAAAAAACAACATGTCTTGCTAGATTTAAGTCATTTCTAAATTTTGCCTGCGACAGCACACTTTGCACCAGCCAATAACATCGGGGACCAGTCTCTGTAGTGGATGAAAAGCTTTCACCCATAAGAAACCCATGCGCCAATACACGGAAACACATTTCCGCGGCCATATTGGCCTCGCTGTGAAGTGGCGACTAAACAAACACCACAAGCTTTTGTGTCCCAAGGGAGATTAACGTAAATCGCCGCTTATTCCATTCATATTTCCATGCATGCATGGTTGCGTAAAAAATCAAAATATATAAAGTGACTTTCCAGCCTTCAGGAGGCCTAGGTGTATATCATTACCTTCTTGACATCACTTGGTGTTTGTATATATATATGTGTGTGTGTGTGTGTGTGTGTTACAGAAACTAATAATAATAATGAACCAATCATGATTTGAACCCGAAAACAGTATCATATGAAAAGCAAGGCCCACTGAAATGACTGTGACACAGCCACCAAATGATGTCAAGGAGGTGATGATATACAGGCCATTTGAAGGCTGTATAGGTTAATCGTGTGATACGGTTTCCTTAACAGCTGTGAAATGTTTCTTTTAAAGGTGTTAGGTTATATATCATTTATTTTACTCAGCCATCAATACAAATGTGACATATGCCGTGGATTAAGCGGTGATTTACGTTTATTTCCCTTGTAATACAAAAAGCACGTAGTGTTTGTTTACTCGCCAAACCACAACGAGGCCAATATGGCCGCCAAACCGTCTTTCCGTGTATTGGTGTACCTAACCTGGAATAAACACCACTTTCATGGCCACACAGCGTAGCAAAGGGGCACGCACAACACAGCTCAAAACGTCATGCGAACAGAATACGTGCGCCTAAGGTGGTAGGTTGCATATATGCCGAGGTAGAAATGTCACTTGTTGCAAAACGCCATCAGATGCCATTGTTGAATTTGCTTCATTTTGGTTTGTCCCACATATTATAACAAGTTTATAAAACCAAAACAAGCAGCCTGTGTGTAGTGATATCCACTTTTCTGGCTTATTTTTTATAAAAGCTCCAACGGAGTACCTTTGATTTATAAAGGTCTGATAGATGAATGAGCCCCTTTAAAGTTTTTATATTTTTGCCAGCTTTTTTCATGAACATTTCATTTAATAACAGCGTAAAGAAATATCAAAACCAGTGACCTTGACCTTGTCTTTTGACCTTGAAACTGCAGGAAAAAATAGGCAACACTGATTTTTAGACTGGTATTGTCATAAGCTTAACAAGAGGTATGGTTACTGCTTTCCCCATGAAATCCAAAATGAACTTTCCAAGCCATGACCTTGACCTGGTTTAGTGACCTCTATCATATAAAGAAAATGTGGCAACATAGGTTTGTAGATTGGTAAGGTTATAAGCTTTAAAATTAAAAATGTTGCCAGTTATTTTCATGAATTCCACTTTATGACAAATTACCATGGAACAACTTAGTAAATATCAAAACACATTACCTTGACCTTGTTTGGTGACCTCGAAACTGGAGGGAAATAATTGCAATATGAAATTTTAGATAAATAAGGTTAAATCTTTAAAATGATTTATGTTGCCAGTTATTTTCATGAAATTCCCACCGATTAACAACAAACCCTGGTAAAATTCAATATATATTAAAAGCTATGAGCTTGACCTTGTTTGGTGACCTTGAAACTGCAGGGAAAAAATGGCAACATAGATTTTCAGATTGCTGAGGTTATAAGCCTCAAAATGATGTATGTTGCCTGCTTTCTTCATGAAATTCCCACGGAATCACAACTGATCCTGTACTATACCTTTGAACCGAAAACATGATTTTGAGCACCCAGACAGTCAGATGTGGCACAAATTGTATCCATTAGGCTTAGAATTTTCTGATCGAATATTCTGTGTCAGCCTGGGCAAATGTCTTCGGAAACCTGAAATAAGACCACCGTGACATATATTCGGTGTTCTACTGAAAAAGATGTCATATGAGCACCCTGAATGTCAGATGGGCACAAATCGTACTTGTTAAAACTAGAAACATCTAACTGTACATCCTGAGAGGTCTTAGGTAAATGTCCTTGGAAACCTGAAATTAGGTCACCGTGACCTATATTCTCCTACCCACAGGGAAAAAGGTGTCATATGAGCTCACTGAATGACAAATGGGCACAGATTGTATGCATTAGGCCTAGAATCATCCAGGAAGCAACATCAAGGGAGGAAACCAGGAATAAGGTCATGGTGCACAGGCAATATTCTATGCGCTATGAGCCAAAGAACCATGAATTTGAGCACCAAGACAGACAAGGTACAAATTGTATCTATTTTCCTATGAACCTTCTATTGAAAAGTCTAGGGAGTTCATTGGCTAGTCTCCTTTGAATCCTGAAAATAAGAAACTCAGTTCTTATATTACATGTCAAATACAGTTAGATAGGACACAAATTGTATCCATAAGCTCTAAAATATTCCAACACAACATCCAGGAAGATCTTGACGAATCCTACCGGAATCCTGCACGCGAGAAGCCAAAAACACGATTCGAGTACCTTTAACGTCAGATGGGTACAAATTGTATGCGTTAGGCCTAGGTCCTTGGCAAATCTCTTATGAAATTAGGTCATGGTGACTTATATTCTGTTAACTATGGACCAGAAACATGATTTTGAGCCCCAAGACAGGCAGGGTCCAAATTGTTTCCATTTTCCTTGGAACCTTCTATTGTAAAATCCAGGGGGGGGGGTCCTTTGCAAGTCTCCTAAGAATCCTGCAACTTCTATTTCCGTCCATTTTCAACATAGTAATATTAGCCATTAAGAAATGGGCACCCAGTCAAATTCAGCTGAGCGTCATGGCCACTTGTCTAAACACCGGGATTGACAGCCTTGATAATTATATAGTTGTTCAAAGCGTTAAACAAATAAGATGACAGTTTGAACGAAAAAAAAGAAACGTTCAGTTAAGACAAATATGGTTTGGACATAAACAAGTATTTGTTCATGACAGCTTTATTATCATACCTACATCTTGTTGCTGTTGCTACCACCTGTTAGTAAACGAATAGCATGAAAAGAGAGCGTAATACGCTGGTCACATGTTTTGGGACTTTATAAAATATCCACAGGTTTTTCAGACAATTAAATCCTGGAGAGTTACGTTAATGATATAACTTGCAAACTAAATGTTATCAAAACCAAACGAATTCGTAATTATCACAACAATACCATAAAGACGTATGGTGACCTCTGCATATAAATAGCTAGGTAGGTTATCGCAGCGATGCCACGTAGAAGCTAAGAGACCTCTTGCCTCATTAAATATTCCCGGAGTCAGCCTAGGATCGAACTTGAGCGTGCTTTATTACCGAAAATACAGGCCCTGGTATTTGGATTGAACTTCGAATTTCAGAGGACCAAACCTGCCGCAAAAACAACATGGTAGGGTAAATTATAGGATTATGCAGCCTTCCCTCCTAGAACAATTTATAATACAAACACAGTTACACAGCTGTCGATAGCGACCGCGTTTCATTGGATTCGGAATAAGTTACTAAGGAGGATGGATCACGCCTGGTTCGAATTATTTAATCACGATATACAGACGCTTCGTAAAAAAAGGGTCCTAGTTTATTACCCAGTTGCGTAGTCTAATGATATTTTGGGTATACTTATTTATAGTTTATACTGTTCTGTGTTATAGTTCTGATATAATATCTTTTTACTATACTGGACAGTTACCAACTTAATAGTGAATTAATATGAGCAATAAGACTGACACAAACAAATATAACCACAAGTTATAATTCATTTTCACATAACGATCAGTATATTTTAATTTAAATTACGTCTTCAGTTTATTTAACTGGCATCAGGCCACACATATTCGCTTTTCCTGAATAAATAAATGTCAACAAATAAACTATAACCAATATAACCACCATGTAAAAACTCATGCACTCGGCCTGGCCCACACGTAACACATACATATACATACACGGGTCAGAGTAATAACTCAGAGCTAAAAAAGAAATGTGGTCCGTAATTGTAATGTATTGCAAATTGCTATTTCATCAGAATCTCGTCCTCGGCTGCACTTGGTCTTGCATTTCCTCAGCCATCTTGTTTTTCTTTGCTCGCCACGCCGCCAAGCGGCGGAGAGGTAAACAAATAACTCCCGACAGAACCAGGGTACCACCGGCCACGTAGAAAGATACGTTGTAGTTGTTGGTCAGATCAAATATTGCACCTGAAAAAGACATGTTTTCATGATCTCAGCATGGTATACCGCATGGAAATTTGTAGTCCCCATAGCCCTCAGTCTGATAGAGGAACCTTGCACTGGGGTCCGCATGAAATGTTTTTGCAGTTTCATGACCTTTGAAACCTACTTGTTAATAAAAGAGAGGGTGTCGCCCTGACACCTTTGAGCATTTCGCGTAAAACGTTTAATATGCAAATAAGCTGTCGCCATAATTGTAACTAGTTAATTTGCTCATATCCCTCTAAGTTCTTTTCCTATCATAGAAATCAGGGTGTCTACACGAATGTTTATATGGTAGAGGAGAATGATGAACCACATAAAACTACCATTCAATGAAAATCTAATATGCAAATTAGCTGTCGCCATTATTGGAACTTCCTATTTTGCTCATATTTCTCGTAGTTCTTGTCCTATTTTAGAGATTAAGGTGTCTACATCAATATTTTCATGGCCAAGGATTATGATGAACGGTTTCAAATTATCATCTAGTGATTTTTTTTTTAATGTGAAATATGCAAATTAGGTGTCGCCATTATTGTATCTTCTTATTTTGCTCATATTGGCCTTAGTTCCTTTCCTTTCTTAAAGCTTAAGGTGTCTGCACATATGTTTTCATGGTAGGGGAGTATGATGACCAGTTTCAAATTATCATGTAATTAATATTTGTGTGCAAATTAATTATCGACGTTATTATAACTTCTAGTTATAATTGTATCTCTCTAAAGTCATGTCCTTTATGTCTCCTTTGGTTGACTGGAGATGCGAATGTTTCTACTCATCCCACAAGAGGCGCGTTTTTAACTTTACTTGGAGAGGGAAAGCAATGTGGAACTAAGTTTGTACAAGAATATCTGTAATCACCTAGTTTCTGGCTATTTATTTTGATTTCGCGGCGATCGTCTTTTTATCCGATCTGTTACGTAACAAATTTTGCTCAGGGGTAAATACTGGGCCAATCCCGGATTCGAAACCATGTCGGTTGCTCACATGTCTGTAGTTCTAACTGCTTCGCTAAAAAAGCAAGCTTAACATGCGAGACAATTCGGTCCGCTCCCCGTAACAGATCCAAGGCCAATTCGTCATAATTTTCTTTATCACTCGCAAACCAAGTGAAAAGTGCAGATGATCCTGCCGTTGAGAAAAGCAGAAGACTAGCTACACCATTAGTGCAAGGATATTTGCACCGATTATCTTCAAATGCTCGGAGAGTAACGTCCATCACGACAGAGGTGTTCCATTGTTTTCAATAAAAATGTCGAAAACTGAGCTCCATATTCTAGACATATCTGCCTTCATTGTGGAGTTACTTATCACAGCAACCGATACTTGCAAATTTTAAACCCCTAGCAACTTATTAGTTTTATCCTAACTGGCACTGTATACTTTCAGAGCGGACTGGGGGTATCCCGCTGTAGACAGTGCGCTAATCAAAAGCAAGCCTCTAGCATTCAGGATTTAAGAATCCTTTAAAGAATTAAAGGCACTCAGCAGAATAAGTAAATATTCCCTAACGTTTTCTGCGGGTGAATAAAATCAGAGACGCTGTTCGCTGGTAAGGGCTTCTTCGAGGTGTCCTCACCATCATTTCAATATATTTTGGTCTTTCTTGTACAAAGGACGAATTACAGTCCTTGTGTCATTTTAAGGCGAGTTGTTCACCAGTGACTTAATCTGCTTTCAGGTCTGCCGCTTTGCCGTCCTGTCTTACTTAGTTTTCTTTTATCAGCGTTTTTCTAGATTGGTTTGGTTGGAAATAGCATTCTACTTCCATCTAACAAAGTGCATTAATTTGCAATTAGAAAAAAATAAGTTAGGCAAACTTTAGATTTTGTACTGGAATTAAATCCTGAGGGATGTTTATGGCGTTTTGTTTAAAAAGTTTAAGTGAATAAAACCCATCAACATTTAAATTCTGGAAATCTTACTCGGTTCGAATGTCTTGTCACTAGTCATTCATGGTTGGCGAATCGGTCAAATGGACTATGCCATGGCAGGAGTTCAGTTGGCAGTGCCCCCTGAATCTCCAGGGTTTAAGATTTGAATGGTGTAAAAGCACCTACATTTTTAAATATCGTATTAACTCTTATTTCAAACCATCTATTGACACATGTGGTAGTACTGGCAAGAAATCTACAGATAGTAAATGAATCTCCTCCTCCCATCCCCCTTCCCGCGAAAAAAAAATACGTTTTTTTTTCTGCAGCCACGCATCTTTTAGATCTGACTAAAAACATTAAATCTGACTCTTTGGCAGGTCTGTGCAGTGTAAGCAAAACGAATAATGATCTTCAACTGAAATGCTATAATTACCCATTTCACATACAAAATGGGTTTAAACATTGAAGGCTATGTGAATAAATCGTTTATTTTTTCCCGAACTGCATTAATACTAAACTTCAGGTATACATTTTATATGTGAAATAACGTATGTAACAACATGCTATCATAAACATTCGCGCATACTCTATAATCGTGTTTCATAACTTAACTATTTCGGCGTGTCCAAATGGCATCAATGATAAGTATATTCGCAATGGAAGCCAGTCCCGGTGATCGAGTTGTTAGCGTGTCTGACTACTATGCAGGTTTGGGTTCGAAAGCCAATGCCAGACTTTCAACAAAGTCTTAAAATAAGAGGAACGATTATCGGATAGCAATTACTAGCTCTTTAACATTGGGTTTGCCCCAGCCTCATGGGGCAGAAGATGGTCACATCTCCGGGGAATATATTTATACATACATTCGCATTTAAACGAATTTCGTAACTACCTTGGAGAGCAGGATTCTTTAAGCCGAAAGGGTTCGAGAACTTATTGCGTGTGAAAGCTCAATTCGTTGTTTGAAACCGTTTTGCATTTTCTATGTGAAAGTGGTAAAAATGAATGAATGGTAAACTTATGTTTATGATTAACTGTCCAATACAGCTCATTTATAATAACCTTTTATTATGATGGCAACTTCAGTTACCACTTTCACTTGATTCATTGATATTATGCCAATTGACTGAACACTTTGATACTCTTATAACCCCTTAATTAATAATTTAATTTTATTTAATTAATAATTTTAAATAACAGGTGCAAATGTCAAAGATATACACAATACTACGTCCACAGCATTTTCAGTTGTAAAAAATAAATGTTAATTTGCAAAACTACATTTTGGATTGTAGTGAAAATTTTGATTGTAGTGATTTTAGTTTTTAAGACAGAACAAACTAAAGCTGCTAATTTATATAAAGAGTTCTCAATATATTTAATTTTGAAAGGAGAGGCAGTGATTTTCATGATTTATCAGCGACTTTGGGGGAAAATGTCATCTAATGAAATCGGGTAATTGCACTCGTCATATCGTCATATTAGTAAATGCATATTAACTTTCAGGTTATTTTTTTTATCTGTAACAAAAAGGAAACATAAGGTACAGAAGGTTATTTTATTTTTATAAATAAATGTTTTATAAATAATATTTTATACAGTTCTTTTTTATACTTCATTTTCATAGCAGTCTCTCAAACTCTTTAAAAACATTAATACATGGATGTAGATACTTTGTTCTCTAAGACAGGCATATTGGTAATTTAAAAAAATCGCCAAATGATAATTTGAAACTGTTCATTATAATCTTGACCATGAAATTATGGGTGTAGACAGCTTTATCTCTAAGACTTGACATGGTTCAAGAGAAATATGAACAAAACTGGAAGTTCCATTTATGGCCACGGTTAATTTGCATACTAAAAATCATTTAATGGTAATTTTAAACGGTTTAATATAATCCTTGATCATGAAAACATGGGTGTAGACACTTTGATCTCTAAGACAGGGGAAGATGCAAGAGAGTTATGGGCAAAACTAGAAGTTTCAATAATGGCGATGGCTAATTTGCATATTGATGGTTTTTATGCAAAATGCTTAAAGGCCTCAGGGCGACACCCTCTCTAATATTAATAAATAGGATCCAAAGGTCATGAAACTGCAAAAAACATTAAATGCGGACTCGAATGCACGCTTCACTCGAAATTTAGGGTTTGACTGCCGGACTACCAATCAGATTTTAACCACTAAGTATCATTTTCTAGCATAGTTTTAGGACCTGGGTGTTATTCTGCTTTAGACTTTAAATGCACGCCCTTCGCAGATAGATGCTTGGCTGAACGCTGTGCTCAGAGTCCTGCGACTCCAGACGGGTTTATTTCTCCCAGTTTCTCTGAAATTCATTGGGGCATCCATTTTGTGTACACACTAAAACCTACATGTCACAGGACGCATGTCGAAACTATTGGCATACCGTATATAATATATACATTGCGTACCGTTTACCGTATGTATAATACTCATAACACGTTCTACACTACTTTCCACATTTATTTATTGAACTCGATTGTAAATATTAGGATACATTAATAAAATAAACATAGATGAAGTCACAAATGTAGATCCTGTGTTTCATATTACCTGCTGTTGGCGCCCCGATCAGAGTGCCGAGTCCCTGACATAGAGTAACGATACCAAAAGACTGTGTGAGACTCTCTCTACCCAGAAGCTCCATCACAATGATAGAACGCAGTGTAACAAACACGGCTGAAAGTACAATAACACGCAATGATAGACCGCAGTGTAACAAACACGGCTGAAAGTACAATAACACGCAATGATAGACCGCAGTATCACAAACACGGCTGAAAGTACAATAACACGCAATAATAGACCGCAGTGTAACAAACACGGCTGAAAGTACAATAACACGCAATGATAGACCGCAGTGTAATAAACACGGCTGAAAGTACAATAACACGCAATGAAAGACCGCAGTATCACAAACACGGCTGAAAGTACAATAACTCGCAATAATAGACCGCAGTGTAACAAACACGGCTGAAAGTACAATAACACGCAATAATAGACCGCAGTGTAACAAACACGGCTGAAAGTACAATAACACGCAATTATAGACCGCAGTGTAACAAACACGGCTGAAAGTACAATAACACGCAATGATAGACCGCAGTGTAACAAACACGGCTAAAAGTACAATAACACGCAATAACAGACCGCAGTGTAACAAACACGGCTGAAAGTACAATAACACGCAAATGATAGACCGCAGTGTAACAAACACGGCTGAAAGTACAATAACACGCAATGATAGACCGCAGTGTAACAAACACGGCTGAAAGTACAATAACACGCAAATGATAGACCGCAGTGTAACAAACACGGCTGAAAGTACAATAACACGCAATGATAGACCGCAGTGTAACAAACGCGGATGAAAGTACAATAACACGCAATTATAGACCGCAGTGTAACAAACACGGCAGAAATTACCATTATACACTTTTCAAGTATTACAGAAGGCAATATCACGGTAATAGTCACGTTATGTCTGATTCACTTAGAACAGGTCCCTAATACCTGCATTTTTCACCTCCATACTTAACTTCTGTGTCTATCTTAAATCTTAGTATAAACGTTAACTCCTGTTCTCTAGCAGAATTCCGCTGGAGAAAAGAGTAATATTTCCAGATAACATTTATATTCTTGTTTATTGGAATCCCGCCAGGTGGCTGTGTATGTTCAATCGGTCGCGGATGTAACGGCCCTATTTAAGATTAACTGAAATGAACGACCTCCTAAAATATTTATTCTCATCAAGATAGAGGTCGATGTTGTCGACAAGAAAAAATTCCCCGAACAGCATTTATGATTTATTCCTCCCTCTATTAAGCATCCCTAAATGGATTGGATAAAAGGGACTTGTATTATTTTATATTTTTATCATTTTTTTTCAGAGCAGGCGATATACGTAACATGATGCCATTTTTAAGACTTTGTGTTCATTTAATGAATATTGCATTTTGATACTAATCCGATGACCGAATGCCCAATAATTATTTTATGTTTTTTTATACATTGGGACAGTCATTGTCTTAAAGCTGTAGGAGGCTGTACTTACCGATGCATGCTCCAAAGATTCCCGAATACGCCGCCAGGAGGGGGTAATTTTTCATCCAGGGACAGCATATCGTGACAGCACCACCGATAACTAGAGCTAAGTTATTAATTAGTAAACAGTCCGCCCAGGACTGGTCAGAAATCCAGCCTGACCCAACCCTCGCCACAGTATTTGCTATCCCGATAATTGACAGCAGGAAGGCGGCATTGTCACGTGATATGCCTAAGCCAATCGCATAATCCGGTAGATAGGTAAAGGGCACAAAGAAACCTTGGTAAGAAACGTACAAATATATTTCGGTAAAAATTAAACCCATATCTTTATTAACGATGGATATTATTAACAGAAACAAAATATATATCTTTTTGCAATTTTTTATCAAGCAAGTAAAACGTCCTTTTGTGATTTGTCTTATCATGATGTTTGGAATTTTAAAATGATCTCATCTTATAGTCATGTTAATCAATTCGACGTGTAACCTTAGCTGTTGTGTATAAAGTTGAAGTGTATTTATAACTAACATTGTCGGTAACTGGCCAATATGTACAATAGGCCGTCAGATAATGTATTACTCTGCAAGCGTGCACTTGTTGAAACTTAAAAAAGAGTGGTAAGATTTTATAACTAGCTTGGTATCTTGTAAACGCTTACTAAAGACTGGGTTTCGACAACGCTTTATTTATTGTTTTAATAGGAATACTTATTGCGGAATTTCATAGACTACACATGCTAACCTGTCATACAGAGGAAACACGATAAACCGTATATGGCAAAAACTGGGTCCTTTATTAAGGAGATATCAACCATTTCACAGACAGCTGCACGGAAATGATGCCACGTTTTGGACGCACGACTTGGTTCAGACGAGTTTACGGGATTTCCTTGTGGAATATTGGAGATTATTTTACCCTCGCTATCCTGAAAGTAAGAACCACATTTTCAGAAAACATCCATTAATGTTGTGAAGTAAATCGACTAAACGAAGAAAGGGGACTTGAATGAGTGCCTGAATGAAAAAAATAAACTATCAAGACTAAGTATTATTTAAATCTTCCATGCGTCTTAATGTTTTCAGCTCATGTTTCCCGATCCAATAGCCAGAACATTTATTCAGCAGCATGGAGCTTGATGTTATGACTTACTGAATCAATAATGAGTTTGAGGAGCTTGTTCTTACCTTTATAACGGTAAGTCGTGATTCTCTTATTGGTTTAGGTAATGGCCGAAAGAGAGCACTAGCTACTGCCCCGTTCAGTACAATTCCCGCCATGATCCAGGTGGCGCCCCTCCATCCGTAAGTTTCTATCAGTTTCTCTGACATTGGCGCGAATATGAAACCTCCAATGCCTGATCCGCACACCGCCACGCCTGTAGCGAGGGCTTTCTTCTTCTCAAAATAAAAACCCACCATGACTATCGCTGGTAAATACATCAATCCGAAGCTCATTCCTGAAATACATTTTTACCATGTAGATACATGTAAATATGTCCTATGATACTCGTTACTACACATTACTTAAAAAGATCATGCGTGTTTGTATGATTTACTTCTACTCTAGTAGCTATATTATCAGACGGTTTGATTTAACACGGATCACGAATAAAATATTCCACTTCGACCAAATAATTGAATGTACTTGTACATATACTGTTACATATACATTTTATCTGTTACTTAAGTATGGAACCTTTCCACATCAGCTTATATTGGTTTAAGTTGTTCTTTATTTAAAAGTGTAATAACATGTTAATTGTATATTATAGACCTGTCTTAAGCCTATTGATATTTCCAAAATTACAGGGAATCAATTATCGTAGATTAACAGAATATATATTTCAAAATCAGATTATATTACAATTTTTTCTTGATGTTTAGTAGTCACCTAGTACCAATATTGCTTTTTTATTGTCAAATTATTATGAATATGCAGGTGCGGATTGAAGTACTTGGGGAATTTATTGATAATGATGTTTTTGTTCAAATAGATTGTTTAATAGAAACTGAGTGAGGTGTACTGTCTTTAACTTAATTAAATTCGTTTTTGTTATTAAACAGCTTACCTGCCATGGCGCCGTACGTCAATATAAGGACGCCGATGTTAGGAGAGAAGGTGCTCAGAACGAAGGCCATGGTAGCCAAGACGCTGCCAAGGATGGCCACAGGACGGCCGCCGAACCGTTTCACTAACACACCTACAGGGGGACCTGAAATGTATCATATACCTGTCATATTATACTTGACCCACCCCGAACCGCTTCACCAACACACCGACAGGGGGACCTGAAATGTAACATATACCTGTCATATTCTACATGACCCACCCGAACCGCTCCCCTTACACACCGACAGGGGGACCTGAAATGTTTAATAAACTGTCACATAATACCTGATCCACCCCGAACCGCTCCACCGACACACCGATAGGGGGACCTGAAATGTATTATATATATCTGTCATATTATACTTGACCAACCCCGAACCACTTCACTAACACACTGACATTTTATTTAATTTTTTTCACCGTTCTTCTAGTTTAATGCAACCACAGAATTTTCAAACTTCCATGCTTGGTAACTCTCCGAATGCTGTTGAGGACTGAACACTCACCAACACACCTGTACATGCCGTTGAGGACTGAGCACTCACCCATACACAGGTACATGCCGTTGAGGACTTAGCACTCGCCAGCACACATGTACATGCCGTTGAGGACTGAGCACTCACCCATACACATGTACATGCCGTTGAGAACTGAGCACTCACCCATACACATGTACATGCCGTTGGGGACTGAGCACTCACCCATACACATGTACATGCCGTTGAGGACTGAGCACTCACCCATACACATGTACATGCCGTTTGGGACTGAGCACTCACCAATACACATGTACATGCCGTTTGGGACTGAGCACTCACCCATACACATGTACATGCCGTTGGGGACTGAGCACTCACCAATGCACATGTACATGCCGTTGAGGACTGAGCACTCACCCATACACATATACATGCCGTTGAGGACTGAGCACTCACCCATACACATGTACATGCCATTGGGGACTGAGCACTCACCCATACACATGTAAATGCCGTTGGGGACTGAGCACTCACCCATACACATGTACATGCCGTTGAGGACTGAGCCGACCCACGCTGTCTTGCTTTTACTGGCACCGAAGTGGTTGAGAAACTCCAGGTAGAACAGACCAAACGAGAAGCAGACTCCATCCACGATTACGCTCAGCACGAAGGACGCACACATCACCACCCAGCCCCAACCGCCGTCAGGGGGCGCCGGGATGTCTGATTCCGGTTTCAGGTCTGACGGGGCAGGTGCATCTTCTGTTACAGAACGGTCTCCCATTTTCCCTTAAAAACAATAATGCTCAAATTTGATTTAGCCTGTAAACGCAAGAGTGCATGACTTACAACTGTGAAAGCTCATCAGTTGGAAGGTAATACACGGCTCCTCTAAACTCTTTGGCAACGTCAGAAGCGTCATACCTTCTGGTTGTGTGTGTGGTTGTTATGGCAGAATATAGTATGGGGGCATTTATCCTCATCTAAAACCCTGAGGGATTTCTGTGCTGAAATTATGCCACCATTAGGAAACGATAACTGGGTCTCCGACAACAAAAAAAAGCATGTTAGCATCTTGCCAATTTGTTCATTTAAATATGGCTGCCTTTTTTTCAAAATGACCGCCAGATCTTTATTTTTTCCATTTCGTATAAAAATATATCCGATTTCTTTCGTTAAAAGAACAAATATAATATATTCAGTCATTCAGAAATGAATTTTAAGAGTTTCGAAGCTGTAATCTTTGAAATTTGCATCATTTTTTTGCTACGTTTGTGGGAACTTTTCTTTATAAATGTTATATATTTGGGTATAATGACATGATTCCAATTCATCAAGGCTGAACTGTTGCTACACCAAGCCGGTAAATTGATCTCATACTTAAAATGCCATATACCCCTGCAAACAATTACTTGAACACAACTATATATTTACGTATCATATTACTGGTAAGGTGCTGAGCAGTGCTTTAGAAATCACCTTCTTATGTGATGTGCTGATCATTCGCTTCTACTGGCTTTGCACTGTGTATGATCTAGCTCTTTTCTCTGTATCAAGCAACCTGCATGCAGCTGCTGAAATTCCTTAGAAAATAACAAGAAATTCACAGAATATTTTTTTAATGTCCTGAAGATGGACGAATTAAAGATTTCCATTGTAAGTTTTAATCTTAAATACGTAATATCCCAAGGAAAGAGTTTTAAACTTTTTTTCAGAACTTGTTGAAAATTTTCTTTCGCCACAATAAAAGAATTAAGCAAAAGCCAGGAATAGATAACAAAAGTAAGCAATAAATTTCAACCTTTCTTCTTATTATTGAATTCATGTACCTTCTTAATGTGTTAAACATTGCATATTTACATGGATTCTTACAAATATTTTAAAATTATTGTAGGTCAGCGGCCAAGATATAATGATGGGGTGGTGATGGGTTTCCTGTGCTTAGCAATATAGACCTGCTTCCAGCTTGTTGTCTTGGAAATGTCTACCCAAGCTTGGATTACAACAAAGACTAACCAGGAAACAGACTTCTTACTTTGTATTATGTGCCAAGAAAAGACATAAGAAGAACTTACAGATAGGCCTACTGCCCATGAAAATGTTCTTTCCTTTATTAGTGAGCGGGCATCCTATGTGGGTGGTGTCTACCAGCTACAAATAGCGGCTTTCATACATCAAAGCCAAAGGACTCGAGAAAAAGTGTGCCACATGGCCTGAAAATGCTATCAGGAGACAGTATATACAAGGATGTGTGATAGGGTGAAGGAGCAATTTGAGAAACAGCTGATAGCAGGGAGCAAACGAGAATAATTGGCAGGAGCTTCAGAGATACCAAGTAAACTAACACGCTCTCAAACAGTTTCGTTTGACAACAGCATATGTTTTTTCTGTGACTGTCCAGCAACCTATAACAATCCACTACACAAAGCTAAAACAGACAATGGTCGAAAGCTTAAAGAAGCCTTAGAAAGCAGTAATGAGAAGTTACTCGTTAAACTCGGCACCGCAATTGATCTATTTGATGCCACTGATGTTTGATACCACAAAGACGGTTGAGCGACTCACGTTCGTAATGTTCTGCGTGAAAAAGGGACAATTTATGCTGACGAAAATCCAGCAGATGAAGAAGCTGCAGTATTGAATTACTTAGCCTTGTAGAGAAAGGTCTGCAAGAAGGCACCATCGCTAATATTGCCTCACCACAAGAAGAGTATGTTAGTGTTCGTTCTGCAAACAATGTTCAAAGTCCTGATTGTAACCGTACAAAATTGAAACAACATCTACAAAGTGAAATTCCTGGTACTTAATTTCAAAAGACCAACGAGAAGGATCGGATGACCAATAAAAAAATCAAGAGAGGCAGCGATTCAGTTAGCAGAACATTTTGATGAAGACATTCCCGCCAACATGAAATCACTACACGATGCTGCTGTTTTTCTTAGAAATGCAATCAGCAAATGTGAACCGTAGAAATTCTCTGGCCCACTAGATGACATGACTAAAGACCACTTTGCTAAAGGATTGTACCGTTTCTTTCGCTTGGTACTGGAAGGTCAAATACATAATCTTTCTCCAACAAAAAAGCCTTCAGAAATCGCGATAAGGGCAATGGGCTTAGCACAAACCACAGGAACACTGTTTCTGTCTGACCGACAGGTAAAAAACAAGATGTCCGAGTCACTGCATTTTACCCCAGAAAAGCCCCAGCAGTTAGCTGTTGCATTATCAATCCCCTAGGCAACTAGAAGCAAAAAGATTATCAGTATGCTTCATGAATTTGGATTGTGCCCTGGATATGGCAGGATTTTACGAGCTGAAACTTAGATAGAATGTTGTGGAACAAATGGAAATCAGTGATAACTTGTATATCCCATTAGATGTTGTCTCTGGTCGTCATATCTTTTTTTGCTATAGACAATGTAGACTTTGCAAAGGATACTCCAGATGCAAACGCACTTTGCATGCAACAGCAATGGCGATTTTACAAAGGAGCAGAACTTGAAGATAAAGCATAAGGGAGAAACCTTATTGGTCCTGCTTAAGAGCGCTTTAAGATTTGCTTTCTTCCCTTACTGAAATAATGCAGTGTTCCGATCCTGATTTTATGCCAAGCAGTCATTTGATCCGTTCGTTTGAAACACGGGCCAAAGACATGCATTTCGGCCATCCTGAATCAGCCTGGTTTCTCGTATGGTCCACTGTGAGAACAAAGAATTATGTTTACATGCCAGAAAGAGGAGAATTTTCTGAAGAGGAATAACAAGCCAAACTCTCAACTTACATTCTCATAGGATACCAGTCGATAATCTATGATGTGATGCCTGTAAAGAGAATAGGGACACCACCATTGATTGCTGCCGCTGCTACTGAATGGTCAACTTTCCTGAATGTGTTGATGAAGGCACAGGGAATAAGAGTTAAGTGGTACGCGGTAGGACCAGTGCGCAAAACGGTCATCTTCTTAGTTATGGGTCTTTACAAACCTACAAAGCAACTTCAAATGTCACGTAAGGATATGGACAATTTGATCCTTCGGCCAGGTGAACTTCACATTATTGTTGGACAGTTCCATTGGTGCTTTCATTGAGAAAAGTGGATTGACTTGTGGTGGATAGAGGCAAATTTATATGGAGCTGTGACAGTGAATCAAATTTTAGAGGGAAATCATGTTAAAGGTGGACACACGGCACACATTACAAACAAACTGCACACATTGCAACACTGCAAGCTTTGTTTACCTTGTATGAGGAGGCTTTCTTCAAAACCATAGAGAGTTCCTAGCTGACATCAAAGTGTTGTCAAATAATTTTGTTTAAGAGTTCAAGGAAAACAATTGTGAAAAAATAATTGACGCACACACAAAAATGGTCAACACTATCCAGTCTTTGAAAATAATGGGAAAAATGAGTGCATTTGTTGCATTTCAGAGCAACCGACCTCCTTTCTGTGTTAAGCGTCAATATATGCAAATGGTATCAGGGATGATGGCTTTCATCCGGGCAAAACGCACAAGAGACTGTAAACTCCATCTGAATGCGCTTGACACATTCATAAAATATTTCTTTGCTCGTGATCGCTTGAATTATGCCCGCATGATTACACTCTATATCCCTGAGAAGTGCCTCAGGAAAACCGATCCAGAAATATTTGAGGAATTTCTCCTTGGAAACTGGGATGTGAAAAGGAATTCTTATGTGCCGTATTGTGCCTTAGGAGCAGACCACGCACTCGAGCGGATTAATAAATCTATGAAAGTTTCAGGTGGTTTAGTAGGCATAATATTGAACCCCTCTGATCTCTCCAGAACTAGCCAAAATAGCCTCTGAAGCCATTCAGATAGCAGGATTTTATTTACCACTGCGAACACAGCACCACAGTCTTACCTTGTCTGTTCACAGATCTAAAAAGTTATCGTTCAAAAGCTGACGTCAACATTCAGGAGCTTAGCAGTTTGAAGATCTGTTCAACCTTGTCAACAAGTCTGTGATGACAGGAACGGATAAAGAAGACCTGTGCAGACAATGTGACATTGGTCAATAATTATAGGAAAATTTTGTGTCTGAACGCATAAAAAATGGGCATAAATATTTCCGGTCCCCGATGAAAAAACAAACACTTATAACTTGAAAAAGTGTGTCAAAGTGTGTGAGTAAAATCAGACTAGCCTACAAAGAACTGTAACTTAAGGAAGACATATCTTCGTTTACTCGTTTATTGGTGGTATGCAGATCATGGCCTAAGATAAACATGAAAGAAGCTTTTGGCAAGTATAAATTTTCTGGTGTGCGAAGTTCATTGTTTGCTGCTGATGGATCCATGCTCCTTTGTACAATGAAGAGTTGCTTGATTAATATCCTAAATGAATATGCCTGTGGATGAAGAACCCAAGGAGAAATCTGCTGCAGATGAAGCCACAGTGGATCTTTCGTGGCCCTGCTAGATGTTATGGGCAAGGTACAATTAATGGGGTAACCAGACAGTATTAAGAACCGTTCCCATCTAGCTGAACAATTTACTAGTCAGATAATGCAGAAATACAAGGGTTATGATGAGATATGCCTGTTTTTTACATATTTGAGATCACTGAATCACCGGAAACGCAGAGACGTGTGAACAGGAAATGGGGTGAACCTGCAGATATTTACCACATCACTGATTCAACAAATATTGCCAAACTGCCAATGAAGAAATTACTTTAACACAGCAGGACCAAGATTGAATTAGACACATTCTTGGCAACAAAGATAATTTCAGCTGGTCAGGAAAAAAGAGTCTTGTTGTTGCATATTAAAACTAATGCAAAGGTACTGCAAAGGACATGAACCATCTAAACAGTGAGCAAGAAGAGGCGGATGCAAAGCTGTTGCTCCATGCTGAGGTACAACAAAAATTCATATCCACTCTCCAGATAGAGATGTCTTTGTTCTTGCATTAAGAAGATATCCATATTTGTGCAAGAACTCTTCAATGACAGGGACAGGCCAAAAATCGAGGGTAATACCCCAAAAGCCGATAGTTCAAGCCCTTGGGCTTAAAAAACTAGCTGCCCTTCCACCTTTTCTTGACATCAGTGGTGCTAACAATACTGGTAGTTTTGTAGGCAAAGAAAAAGTTACTTGTTGGAAGGTATTTGAGCGAGGGAGTGATGAAATTTATGCTGCATTGGCAAGTCTGGGTACAACCGAAAGTCCTACAGAAGAGACAGTTAACGTAATCGAAAAGTTCTGTAAACTTTATATTAAAAAACAGGCATTTCAAAGGTAGCTGTCCTCAGGTTGTTATTGTTCATAAAGAAACAAGCCCAATGAGAAAAAACAATACCAGATGCTCCATAAGAAGCATTACTGATTGATATGGATGGAAACTCGAGAACAAAGAATGGATTCCAATTGTGACAGATCAGAAGCTAGCTCCATAAAGTTTAATTCATTTAGTTAAATCTGGACTAAATGTAGCGGTTTTGATAATGAGGAGCTCTGTGATAATGTTCATCATGGCAGATTAGAAGATGAAAGGGACACTGAAAGTGAGGACGAGGATTACTATATCCATGGATTTATCTAAAAGTAACTAAATTTACTAAAAGTAACAAAATTCTATGTTCGGAGTAGTGCTCAATATAAAAAATATTTTGAACATGTTTTCTTATTAAATTTGTTCAAATATTGCTTTTGTTGCTTTTTACATGTCAGAACTAGATTTTACAGGGTCAGAAACATGATAAATGATACCAAGAACATTAAAATCTGATAATTCCAATGTTTTATTCTGTGCAATTTTTATTTTTCTTCTGCTAATGGTGGCCATTTTGAAATATGGTGGCCATCTTGGATTTTACAAGATGTCAGAGTACCAACAATTGTATTTGTGTTACTTGACATCCCTGAAAGGACTCTATAATTTCAGCATTAAAAGCCCACATGACTGCACATGCCCCCACACATAAGTAGTATGGCGGGAGCTGGTATAGGTCCGGCAGTTCGACGGTATCCCCTGTGTTAAAAGATAGGGTATCTAGATTCCGGGGGTACTCTTTCGGGATGATACCGGGGAAAATGTAGATACCGGGCCGTTATAGGTTCGGGAATCTGTGTTCTCCTAAGTACGAGTACAGTACACTGTAGAATCAGTGAACCATACAGGTATGCGTGGCGGGATCTATACGCACGTCTTGTCGTGTGCTTATGTTTTCGCCTGAGTGACGGTTCATTTTTTAGTGAGCAGAGCGAGCGTTTGCCAGGCCGCGACGAAGTACTAAGTGTTTTTGTCGGCGGAACATGTGAACGTGTGTATGTGTGTTTTATTTTTTTAATCTGTAAAGTTGACCGGTACGTTTTTTTTTCTGTACATTATTCTGGCGCGATTGCTTGTACTGTTTTGCGGTATCTATTTTTACCTGTACCTGTAAGGTATTTCTGATCAGCGGTATGATGAATGGAACTGCGTGCTATGGCCAGTACCGGATAACAGCACCATGGCGAAAACAGGGAGAATACAACTGCGTACCTGCACAATGTAGAAGTTCGCGTACTTTACTTGAGTTGTTGTCACATGCATTGTATGTCTGTGGGGAGGACGAGCGGTGTTTATATACGCCGGTAGGGTGTACCTGGCAGCATTACAAAAGACATTACACACTACAAGCGTGTGAAATACGATTTCCCATTAATGAATCCCACATTAGATATACTTGGTGTTCATTTGACGGCCATACATTGAATGTTTATTGATACCGCTTTGTTGCGAATAGCGTATTTATAAATCGGCATCGAAACCAACTCCTGAGGTCTCAGCCTTGTACCAAACATATGTGGATCGAAACTCGAATGAAAACGGGTGTAGTGTGAGCAGAACGTGGAACTGTTGCCAATATATGGTATACCGATACCGATATTCAGTAAATACGGGTTTATTGTTGGTAAAGGTAAAATATTTCAGAGGGTTCGGACCCTATAGAAAAATGTCCTATATGTTTGAATGGGTCGGACGTGGGTGTAGAAAATGAATGAACATTAAAGGATCAAGATATAACATCTGATAATTTAAAACACGTAGATAACCCAGCGCCTTCATTCTTGAAGTAAGACACAAAGAATATACTGAAATTCGGTACAAGTCTTCGTGCTCACCGGGATCTTTCATCTAAGCAGCATAAACACTATGTTACGGGACTTTGTCTTTGTGTAGTTTTCACTGTCCCGGCATAAGTGATAATTACAAAAACATGGTTTAACAGTACATAAGTTTTTGTCAACACTGATTGTATTTATCGTTTGGGGATACAAATATCCGGTTAGCAGTGGGCTGCAATCACTAAACACAAGTTTTTCGATGGTTTTCAAACAGGTTTATTACTGCTATTGTGACATGCAGACCATATCTTATGATTGTGAATGCACATGGGTGTGTTCAATGGTACGAGCCCAGTTCATAGCAAGTATTGCCCCTGTGTTGGAAGCAGGGTACGTTTTTCCCGATTTGTCGTCCCAAATATAAAATGACAATTAATTTGTAATGCAGAGTGATGAAGGCAAACTTAAAGGGTTGGTAGAATTTTCGGAGATGTGTTTTATTGGTCAAATATGTAATGTTTTAAGGAGTACCTAAAAGGTCAAAATCTGAAGCAGTAGGAATACACAAAGTCCCTGGGTGGAATCTTGTATCCTACTGCCAATCATGAAGACTACACATCCACGCAGTTAAACACAAAGTAAACCATACATCTTGATCCATTTAACGAAACCTCTGTGAAGATGTTATGCGCTAAAACAACCAGCGCACTTTTGGGTTTCCATTAATCTGAAATTTACTATGCGACGCGATTTTGGAAGCAGATGGATACAGGTGCAGGTAAACAAGCAAATTCGTGGAAATAACGTTCCCCTGCTTCCACTACTTGCTGGCATCCACGTTTGCCCCATCAATTATTTTAGTTTTTATTATGGCCTGAAAATGTCTCTACATGTCAAAATTCTTATGTGAAAAAAAAATTAATTTTTATATTGCGCAAGTGAGAATTAATTTTCAGACGGACACTCAAAAACCAATCCCAACCAAGTTGTGCTTAAGAGCAAACAGATATCCAAAATTTGAATGATATCGGATAATATTTAGGAAAGTAATCGCGCGGAAATGACGGACGAACAGACGGAGGGACAGTGAGACAGATAGATAAACCCAAATCAATGTCCCCCGTTCCGAGGAAGCGGGGAACAAAAGGAAGGCTGCCAATTGAGCTTAGTTCCAATGTGCGAACAAGATCGGTGCTCCTGAAAACTCTACTTGCATTTCGCGGATGTATTTTGTCTTTTTTTCGGACTATCAAATAAAAAATATAAAATCAGTAGACATAGGAAGAAATAACCTGTTGACCAAAATTAACCAATATTTACTGCAACCCCGAAGCCTCTCAGGAGTCAAATACAAAAAGCACTACAAATGCAAAGAGCACCACGACTAGATTTAGAAGTGTATTTTTTTCTTGTACAGTTTGTATATTCTATTGCAAATTGGTACGCATAAGGATTTCCCGATAATTAAGAAGAACTAAAGCACGGTTCGTTTAACAGAATATTGTGGAATCGCCTCGTTTTTGTTTTTGTTTGCCGGAAATCTTCGATTTCTGCAAGCAGGTTGGTCAGTCGCGTATGTCTGTTTATTGCTTGCCGGAAATCTTCGATTTTGGCAAGCAGGTTGGTCACCTGCACATGTTTGTTAGTTGCTTGCCGGAAATCTTCGATATCGGCAAGCGTATTCGTCAGTTGCGTATGTCCATTTGTTGCTTGCCGGAAATCTTCGATTTGTTTGTTTGGTTTTTTGTTTGTCCCGACTCTCCTGGCCACAGTTTTGCAGCAATCGACTTGAATCTTACAGGGATGATTGACAACCCAGAGTCCTGGAAACTTTTTGTTTTTTGTCAACAATACATCATTGTGAAGGTCAAGGTCATGGAAAGTATGCAATACAGTTTTTGCTCCATAACTTTGTAACAAATGGTCGTAGCCACTTAAAGCATAGCTTGTTTTATTCGTCATTCCATGGCCTTTTATATGAGGGGTACCTGACTCAAATCTGCCGTTACCATGGTTACACATTTTTAGGTTAAAACTTGATTATTTGAAAATAGTCATGCTACATTTTCTATCTTTGTCAATTTTTAAGCTACAGACGTCTGGTTTTGGTTATTATGTAGGTTATAGGCAGCTTGACATGGTAAAACTGAAACTCTCGCAAAATATCGCACTAGATCTGGTCAAACGTGTAAAAAGGAGATTTCGGAAATGCATATAACTCAGCGACTTTTTAAGCTAGACCGGTCTGGTTTTCGGCATTTCGTAACATTTTGCCAGCCTGACATGATAAAACTGTAAGACTGACCAAATCTCGCACTATATCTTGGCAATCGAGAAAAAAAAACGAGATTTCATGGAAATGCTTATAACTCGGCGCGTTTTACAGCTAGACAGGTCTATTCTTTGGCATGACGTAATATTTGGCCTACTCGACAAAATAAAACTGCAAGACTGGCAAAATCTAATTCGATATCTCGTCCAGTGAGAAAAAACGAGATTTCACAGAAATGCATATAACTCTGCGACTTTTACAGCTACTCAGGTCTAGTTTTCGGCATTTGGTAACATTTGGCAAACTTGACATAGTCAAACTGCGAGACTGGCCAAATTTCGCATTATATCTTGTCAAATGTGAAAAAAAAGAGATTTTACAGAAATGCATATAAGTCGGCGACTTTTACGGCTAGACAGGTCTAGTTTTTGGTATTTCATAACATTTGGACGGTTTGACATGACAAACCTACAAGACTGGCCAAATCTCGCACCATATCTCGTCAAACACGATAAAAAAACGAGATTCCACAGAAATCCTAATAACTCAGCGACTTTTACAGCTAGACAGGTCTAGTTTCCGGCATTTCATAACATTTGGCCAGCTTGACATGACAAATCTGAAAACTTCTCACTGCTTCTTGTCAAACGAGATTAACGGGATTTCATGGAAATGTTTGAACTTGGTCCCTTTTACACTAGAAAGGTGTGCAGCTATTCAAGGTCAGCATGCATACATAAGCGTATTATTGGTTTGTGCTGCTCCCCCAACGTTGCTCATTATATGACTGTTTCTACATGCACTCTCTGTCTATCTGTCTGTATTATTTCCATTTCCGGCAAGCGCGTGACCTCTGGTCATCTAGTTTGTTTTTTTTGTCTGTTTGTCTCTACTCTCCTGGCTACAATTTTGAAGCAATCATCTTGAAGTTTACAGGGTTGATTGAGGACATGAATTCCTGGATATCTATTCTATTTGGTCAACATTTTCTATCTCCATCAATTTTTAAGCTACAAAGGTCTGGTTTTCGTCATTGGGTAGCTAATGGCTAGCCAGAGATAAAAACACTACAAGACTGACCAAATCTTGCACCATATCTCGTCAAACGAGAAAAAACGAGAGTTCACGGAAATGCTTATAACTCGGCGACTTTTACAGCTAGACGGATCTAGTTTTCGCCATTTCGTAACGTTTGGCCGTCTTGACATGAATAAACTGCTATTCTTGCCAAATCTCGTACTATATATCGTCAAGCGAGGAAAAACAGGATTTCAAGCAAATGCTGATAACACGGCGACTTTTACGGCTAGACAGGTCTAGATTTTGGCATTTTGTAATATTTGACAAGTCTGACAAAACTGGAAATCTCGCCAAAGCTCGAACTTTTTCCCGTCAAACGAAAAAGCACGAGATTTCATGCAAATGCTTTTAACTCAGCGACTTTTAGAGTTAAACAAGTCAAGTTTTCTTGATTTCGTAACATTCGGACAGCTTGACATGAAAGGAACTGTTAGTCTCGCCAAATCTCCCACTTTGTCTCGTTCTGCAAGGAAAAACGAGATTTCACATTATTGTTTATAACTCGGCTAGTTTTATAGCTAGACAGGTCAAGTTTTCGGCCTTTTGTAACATGATCAGCCTGACAAAGTTAAACTGAAGTCTTGCAAAATCTCGCACTATATCTCGGCAAATGAGAAAAAAAATGAGATTTTATGGAGGTACTAATAACTCGGGAACTTTTACAGCTGCATAGTTCTCCTTTCGGCATTTCGTATCACTTAGCCTGCTTGACATGATAAAAATGAAAGTCTCGAGTTTTACAGCTAGACAGGTCGTGTTTTTGGCATTTCATTACATTTGGTTTTACAGATGTCTTTTACAGATAAACTTGACTTTTTTTCGGCATTTCGTAACACGACCAGCTTCACAATATAACACTGCAAGTTTTGCAGAATCTCGCACCATATCTCGACAAATGTGGAAAAACGAGATTTTACAGAAATGCATATAAGTCGGCGTCTTTTACGGCTAGACAGGTCTAGTTTTTGGCATTTCATAACATTTGGACAGCTTGACGTTACAAACCTACAAGACTGCCTAAACCTTGCACCATATCTCGTCAAACGATAAAAAACGAGATTTCATGGAAATGCTAATAACTCAGCGGCTTTTACAGCTAGACAGGTCTAGTTTTCGGCATTTCATAACATTTGGTCAGCTTGACATGACAAACCTGAAAACTTCTGACTGCTTCTTGTCAAACGAGATTAACGGGATTTCATGGAAATGTTTGAACTTGGTCCCTTTCACACTAGAAAGGTATGCAGCTATTCAAGGTCAGCATGCATACATAAACGTATTTTTCGTTTCTGCTGCCCCCACAACGTTGCTCATTCATATGACTGTTTCTACATGCAATCTCTGTCTGTCTGTATTATTTCCATTTCCGGCAAGCGCGTTACCTCTGGTCATCTTGTTGCTTGCCGGAAATCTTCGATTTCTGCAAGCATATTCGTCAGTTGCGTATGTCCCTTTGTCTGTCTGTTTGTTTGTTTTTTTTTTGTCTCTTTGTCCCCACTCTCCTGGCCACAGTTTTGCAGCAATCAACTTACAGGGAAACTTACAGGGATGATTGACAACCAAAAGTCCTGGAACCCTTTTGTTTAAGGTCAACATCGCTTCATGGTGAAGGTCAAGGTCATGGAAAGTATGCAATACAGTTTTTGCTCCATAACTTTGGAACAAATGGTCATAGCCACCTAAACCATAACTTGTTTTATTCGCCATTCCATGGGCTTTTATATGATGGGTACCTGACTCAAATCTGCCGTTACCATGGTTACGCATTTTTGGGTTAAAACTTGATAATTTGAAAATAGTCATGCTACATTTTCTATATTTGTCAATTTTTAAGGTACAGACGTCTGGTTTTGGTCATTATGTAGATTATAGGCAGCTTGACATGATAAAACTGAACGTCTTGCCAAATCTCGCAGCATTTCTCGTCAAACGAGATTCTTCGTGATTTCATTAAATATGACCCACAGGTTGCATTTTTTAACAATGGCTTTAAAATTGATATATTTTGTGTTATTTATAAATATCTCAAAATCAATTTTTCATTTTTGAGAAATAGCCACCGGGGGGCGTGGTACCTGAAACACTGTAACATATCATTTTTCTGCAATATCTAAAAAAAATATTACACATGTCACAATTTTTATTGTCGTATCTTAAACTAGGAAGATTGGTTTATTCCTCCGTACATGTAGCTTTGTGCTGCCGTTACCATGGTTACCACATTTTGGGGTTAAACTTGACGATATGAAAATATGCAGTTTTTGGCTTTTATCTCGGTTAATATTTATGTTTCAAGGGTCTGGTTTTTTTGCATAAAGGTGCTTCCCCTTGGTTCTAAGTCATTCAATTGCAAGTCTCGTCAAATTTCGCTCGGTTTATCGTCAAACGAGAAATTACGAGATTTCACAGATATGCTAATAACTTGATCACCTTTTAAGCTACAGACGTCTGGTTTTGGTCATTATGTAGCTTATAGGCAGCTGGACATGGAAAAACTGAAAGTCTCGCAAAATATCGCACTAGATCTGGTCAAACGTGTAAAAACGAGATTTCACGGAAATGCATATAACTCAGCGACTTTTTAAGCTAGACCGGTCTGGTTTTCGGCATTTCGTAACATTTTGCCAGCCTGACATGATAAAACTGTAAGACTGAGCAAATCTCGCACTATATCTTGGAAAACGAGAAAAAACGGGATTTCATGGAAATGCTTATAACTCGGCGCGTTGTACAGCTAGACAGGTCTATTCTTTGGCATTACGTAATATTTGGCCTACTCGACAAAATAAAACTGCAAGACTGGCAAAATCTAATTCGATGTCTCGTCCAGTGAGAAAAAAACGAGATTTCACAGAAATGCAAATAACTCGGCGAGTTTTACAGCTAAACAGGTCCAGTTTTCGGCATTTCGTAACATTTGGCCAGCTTAACATGATAAACCTAAAAGTCTCGTCTATTCTCTCACCATATGTTGTCAAACAAGAAGAAACGAGATTTCACGGAAATGCTTATAACTCGGCGATTTTCACAGCTAGACAGATCTAGTTTTCGGTATTTTGTAATAATTGACCAGCTTGACACGCCAGAAAAGAAATCAGGCCATTCTCACCATATCTCGTCAAGCGAGAAAATCGAGATATCATGGAAATGCTTATAACTAGGCGACTTTTACAGCTACTCAGGTCTAGTTTTCGGCATTTGGTAACATTCGGCCAACTTGACATAGTCTGCGAGACTGGCCAAATCTCGCACTATATCTGGTCAAAAGTGAAAAAACGAGATTTCACAGAAATGCATATAAGTCGGCGACTTTTATGGCTAGACAGGTCTCGTTTTTGGCGTTTCATAACATTTGACGGCTTGACATGACAAACCTGCAAGACTGGCTAAATCTCGCACCATAACTCGTCAAACGACAAAAAAAAGAGATTTCACAGAAATCCTAATAACTCAGCGACTTTTACAGCTAGACAGGTCTAGTTTCCGGCATTTCATAACATTTGGCCAGCTTAACATGACAAATCTGAAAACTTCTCATTGCTTCTTGTCAAACGAGATTAACGGAATTTCATGGAAATGTTTGAACTTGGTCCCTTTTACACTAGAAAGGTATGCAGCTATTCAAGGTCAGCATGCATACATATTATTCGTTTCTGCCCAGCTTGACAAGATAAAACCGAAAGTCTTGCCAAATCTCGTTGCTCATTTCTATAACTGTTCCCACATCCCTTGTCTTGTCTATCATTCTGTTTTTTTATTTCCGGCAAGCGCGTTACCTCTGGTCATCTTGTTTGTTTGTTTGTCCGTTTGTCCTCACTCTCCAGGCCACATTGTTGAAGCAATCAACTTGAAACTAACCGGATTGATTGACAACTTAGAGTCCTGGAAGCCTGTTGTTTTTGGTCAACATCGCAACATGTTGAAGGTCAAGGGCATTGTAAAACCGTTTTTGCTCGATAACTTTGTCACAATGGTCGTAACCACTTAAACTATAGCTTGTTTTATTTGTCATTCCGTGGCCTTTCTTATCATGTGTACCTGACTTAAATCTGCCGTACCATGATTACCCATTTTTTTGGTTGAAACTTGATGATTTGAAAATATTCATGCTGCATTTTCTATCTTTGTCAATTTTTAGGCTACAGAGGTCTGGTTTTTGGTCACTGAATAGCTGATATCTAGCTTGACATGATAAAACTGCCAGACTGGCCAAATCTCACACATATTCTCATCGAGTGAGAAAACAATGATATTACACAAAAACTCGTCGACTTTTACGGCTAGACAGTTCCAATTTCCGGCATTTTATAACATTGGGAGAGCATTTGGAGAGATTTCAGGGAAATGCTTATAACTCGGCGACTTTTACAGCTGTACTTGTCTATTTTTCGGCATTTTGTAACTCATGACCAGCTTCACAAGATAACACTGTAATTTTGTAGAATCTCGCACCATATCTCAACAAACGGGAAAAAATCGAGATTTTCACGGATGAACGTATAACTCGGCAACTTTAACACCTGTCGGCATATCGTAACCTATGCCCAGCTTGACAAGAAAAAAACTGAAAGTCTCGCCAAATCTTGCGTAATATCTCGTCAAAGGCGAAAAAAAAGAGAGTTCGCAAAAATGCTTATAATTCGGCGCCTTTTAAAGCTAGACAGGTCTAGTTTTCGGCATTTCAAAACATTTGGCCAGCTTGACATGTAAAAATGCAAGATTGACCAAATCCCGCACTATATCTTGTCAAACGAGAAAAAACGAGATTTCACGGAAATGCTTATAACTCGGCACATTTTACAGCTAGCCAGATTTAGTTTTGGCATTTCGTAACATTTTGCCTACTCGACATAATAAAACTGCAAGACTGGTCAAACCTCCAACCATATCTCGTCGAGTGAGAAAAAACGAGAATTCACAGAAATGTATATAACTCGGCGAGTTTTACAGGTAGACAGGTCGTGTTTTAGGCATTTCGTAAAATTTAACCAGATTGACATGATAAAACTGCAAGACTGGCCACTATATCTAGGCAAACTAGAAAGAAACGAGATTTCACGGAAGTGCTTAAAACTCGGCGACTTTTATATCTATATAGGTCTAGTTTTCGGCAGTATGTAACATTTGGCCAGCTTGACATGATAAAACGGCCAGACTGGCTTAATCTCATAGTGTGTCTCGGCAAAAGAAAAAATTGAGATTTCACGGAAGTGCTTAAAACTCGGCGACTTTACAGCTAGACAGTTCTAGTTTTCGTCTTTTCGTCACATATAATTAGCTTGACATAGCAAAACTGCAAGTCTGTGTGACTCGGCAAACGAAAACAAAAATTGATATTTTCACGGATAAACGTATAACTCGGCAACCTTAACACCTGTCGGTATATCGTTACCTATGCCCAGCTTGAAAAAATAAAAACTGGAATTCTTGCCAAATCTCGTTGCTCATTTATATTACTGTTTCCAAATCCCCTGTCTTTCTGTCTGTCTTCTGTCTGTCTGTTTATTTCCATTTCCGGCAATCTTGTTTGTTTATGGGTGTGTTTTTCACAACTCTATTGGAGACAATTTTGCAGCAATCGCTTTTAAACTTGCAGAGCTGTTAGACAATGATAAATACTTGAAACCTAATTGTTTTGGTCAATATAGGTCAAGGGTCTAGGTGAGGATCATCAACAAACTTTTTAGTTTTATTTTCATTATAACTTCGTCATTATTAGTCCTATATCCACAAGCTTAGGCTCAATTTCTTCCTCTCAGCCTTCTCCATAACTTGGTCCGGTCGACTGGTCTTAATCATGTATCAATTTGTCAGTATGTCTGTCTTTTTGTCAGTTGTCGTCAATTTCGCCTGCAATTTCCTGGTTCTTGCGAATTACTTATAGCATTCTACAGGCCACAGTTTTGCAGGAATCATTTTGAAACCAGTACTTCTTCTGTCTCATACTTATATCTCAAAAGGGATTTTTCATTTTCAGGATATAGCCGCCAGAGGGCGCTGCAGTCGAACCTTTCCAACATATCATTTTTTTAGCCATATCTCCTAAACTAAAAATCTTAATTACATAAACTATAGCTTATTTTCCTCCTCAAAGTCTTCTCTATAAACTGGTTAAGTCATCTGGGGGATTTTCAATCAACTGACTAAAGCCCGAAAATGATCAATTTTGACTTAAGCCACCTATCTGAAGAGTTAAGCCCGATTCAATAAAATACCAAAAATGACTTAAGTCCGTGTTGGGGCTTAAGCCTCAAGCCTGTCAGCTAGCAGGCTTAAGTCCAGAAATCATGGGGACATGACACACTGTTTTGAGGCATGTCCGGCACAAAATACAACTTGGTTGTCGAATTTTCGGGAATCAGAGCAAGCCTATCGCCGTATCGTCGTATTTGTTGACAGGGAGGTGACTGCCTGTCTCTGATTTCCTAGAACGGTCATTCTGATGC
This sequence comes from Sipunculus nudus, assembly GCA_026874595.1. Classification (NCBI taxonomy): domain Eukaryota; kingdom Metazoa; phylum Annelida; class Sipuncula; order Golfingiida; family Sipunculidae; genus Sipunculus; species Sipunculus nudus. Next base: position 4,679,546 of record CM049317.1, read on the forward strand.
TTGCTGTGTAACTGGCCACGGTATTCATCCCGTTGATGCGAGGCCTGGCGAGGTACAACAAAGATCTTAAAGAGGTAATCAGCACTTCAAAACAGTTGCAAATGTCTACTAATTATTGAAACTGACAGGACCTGGTGTTTGTTCAGAGGCAGGTTGCAAAATAAAATTTGTAGCGACCTTGACATTCGTGTGGGAACCTTAACGAAACAGTTTTTTTCCTGATCTGCCTGAGCTGTCATTCCTGTACAGCATTTTATAGCTACATAATGATCGATATACAGATTATTTATATTTGACAAATAAACTGAATATAATAAATATTTCATGTACTAAAATCCTTGATCCGTCCAACCATCCTGACCTTTATATGATTTATAATATTACAATAAAGTAAAATTAATCAAGCTCCTCACAAGTGGAAAAACACGTTTTTAGTTTTCTTGTTAACTACATGCATATTAATATGATCATATGTTTATATGAATTAAAATAAAAATTATAGCTTTCTAAGCTTTCATTTAAATGAATTTCTATAATCTTAGACTTTAACATTTAAGTTTTAACTTCATGCTTCATTGAACAGGGGCCTTAATATAGGGGGAAAGGGGGCGGTGTGTATATATATATATATATATATTTATTAATGCTGACTAGGTATATCCCTCCACTTTTTGGCAGGGAGAGGATGATCAACGTAATCATTTCCCCCCCCCCCCCCCCACTATTTAGCGAAAAATATTCATATATGGCAAAGGAAATTAATTAAAAACAAGATTAATAGACTTTTTTTCCATTTATGAGTTTACTATGAAATTTTATACCTAAACCCGGCTTAGAATGATCTTATACTGGAAACATAATACCTTATTTTCTGAAACCTTATAATAATTGTAATATATATGGCTGCATATGTGTGTGTGTGATTGTGCATGTGTGTGTGCAAGTCATTCCCCATTCATATAAAACTAAACGGAACTTTAACTATAGAATAATAGTACGTTTTTGTACACGTTTCCATGACATGTCACTTAGAGCATTTTGTCAGACAAATATTATTTAGCCATTTTTTTAATCCACAACCATTGAAAGTAAAATCCTATATCCACATGAAAGAAATGCCACAATCTGTTAATGGATTTCCTTCTGTTCCGTAAACTTGACCTCAGTCCCACGTTCTGCTGGCCGTTAGGTGGCGCTGAAAAGGGAATTTCCTAGGCTTAAGTCGGGCTTTGTTAAACCCGCGTTATTGAATCGGACTTAGGCAAGTCGGTTTTTGGCCTTTAGTCCCGGGTTTGGAGTTAAGTCAGTTACAATGTTATTGAAACACCTCCCTGGCCTCAATCTCGAGTCACTTTGTTATTATGTCTGTCTTTTGTCAGTTGTCCTATAATTCGCCTGTTTGCTGGTTCTTGCATATCACATTTATCATACAACAGGCAAAAGTTTTGTAATAATACACTTGAAACTGGAACATCTTATGTCTTAGAGTAATATCTTTTTTTCCAAATATGGTCGCTAGGGGGCGCTTTACTCGAACTCCCCCAACATATCATCTTTTGGTCATATTTCGAAAACTATAACCCTCAATTACATAAACTATAGCTTATTTTCTTCCTCTGAGTCTTCTCCATTACCTGGTAAAGTAATAAGATCTCAATCTTGTGTTACTTTGTCAGTATGTCTGTCTGTTTGTCAGCTGTCTCAATTTCTCAAATTGCTGGTTCATGTGTCTTACATATAACATGTTTCAGTCCTAAGTTTTGCTGGTATCACTTTCTAAATTACATGTATCGTATATCTTAAAGATTCCTGGAAGTTTATGTGTTTTGTCTAAATAGGTCATCAAATCACGTGAAAATCTCATTTCCCTCATAACTTCGACAATATTGGTCCTATCTTCCTAAGCAATGGCTAATTTTCTTGCTCTTATTTTCTGCTCATTCATCTGACTATTTCTACGTCATTTCCGGCAAGCGCTCGACCTAAGGTCGTCTAGTTTTTTGCTTCCGATGTGTTTTCATTAACAAGACATGAGCCTAACCGTGTGCAGATGTGCGTGGCATGAGGTACCGGGAAATGTTTTGTTTCTGCAGGTGCCGTATTACGTGTTGGCATCGGTTTGAGAAGAGAGGGAGCGAGGGAGAGGCCCGAGAACAAGTCGTGCTTTGGCTCTAGTATTTCTTTTTTAGTACAGTTACGTACTACAATTTAGTACTGTGGTTCCTTCGAATAAGGAATATAATTTTCTATATCTTCATCGTACAGAAGGATGCAGTCTGGAGGCCGCCTGCCTACAGTATCACACAGCACTTTATGAATTTTTGCATGAATAAACGGTGCTTTGAAAAGTGAGATGGACATAACCTTCACTTTTTACTGTAATATCTGAGGACATTGAATATCCCCTCTTTAGTAAAAAAAAATACCTATGCTATTTAAATATCCACTTTTTTAAAATATCCCTTCATGGTATAATTGTGACTCAGATTTTTTTTTTTGTCACCGTACACAAATAAACTCAGCCTAGTGAATGTATAAGTAAAATGGAAAAGTGGACACGTGACACAAGAATGCCAAAACACCTAGGCAGTCACCGGTTCAGGAACTGATGTGATGACTCTGAAAGCTCAACGATACTGTCAGGGGTATTTAGGGAAAAAAGGAATATTTCTCTTCATCCGGTGTAAGATATTCCGACTTTGAACTCACAAATTCGTATGAACCGAAACAAATAAACAGAATACTGAAACGTATGCGGATATATGGTATTTCCAGCGGTTGTAAGTATATTAAAATGTAAATTAAAAATACGCATAGGAAATAATTCTTATTAAACATTAATTATTTTCAACGTTCAGGCGAGTGTTAAAAGAAAGAGATAGTTGAGACCGGGATTATTTGTGACATGTTTACTATTCCGTCTCTCACTCGTGAAGAACACGTGTAACTTAAGGATGTTTTACTCATGTTTTACTATTCCGTCTCTCACTCATGAAGAACACGTGTAACTTAAGGATGTTTTACTCATGTTTTACTATTCCGTCTTTCAATCATGAAGAACACGTGTAAATTAAGGATGTTTTACTTAAGGATACAACAAAATTAAGAATTTAATATTCTATTCTTTAGAAAGATGTAGAAACCGCTTTTAAAAAGTATGTTTACATCAAATTCCCCTGGAGATTGAATACATAGGTGCTAATCTATGCATTAGGCTAACGATGAATAATTGAATCAAAAGAATACATATGAATAAAAAACACTTTATAAATCCATATACTTATTCCTCATCGAGATTTCCAGGTCTGTTTGCACTGAAACTAGATCTGTAGTGCATGTGATCGGTCAGACTTTATTTTGCCGGAAGGGTCCAAATTGGTGCTACAGGCCAGGAGCAAAATTTGAAAAAGGTACCGCACAGATGCGGAGTATTGGATCCCGTTATGCCAATAGAAAAATTCACCCTTTCCCGGTGCGCCTATTATTATTTTTTTTTACATTTTTATTTCTGCATACCAGCATATTATGTATTGATGGAATGTGAATAATAGAGGGGTTGAGGGGTTGGTCACTAGCAAGTAACTAGAAAAACAGAAAAAAATAATTAAAAATGTTGCGTTGTGAGTACAATTACCTGGAAAAGAAGAAAAGGCCTTGGCAGGGTATCGTTGGTCCTTTGTATGCATGCAAACACATAGTGAATATGTTTATTGCTTGTACGTATCTTCACTCATGGCCGCGTTTCATTTTGTCTAATATAACATATACAACATATCGACTCCTCATGAATTAATTTGATAAAGACAATTAAATATGCATAATGTGTATTAAATAGTACCTTATAAATTCATCGTGTGTTTTCAAACTCCATAAAGGTTAACCATCGAAAATGGTGTTTTATAACTAATCTGTTTTAAATCATATTTATACCATGTGTGTCATAGGACGATGAAGATGATTTGTGTAAGAAGAGTGTTGGGGTCCAATGTTTATCAATAAGATTGTATTTTTTTCAGATGCATAAGCGTAATCGATAAACTTTTTTGTCAAATGACGGCGCAGGACCTCTCGGATTCTCATGCACGCATGTTCTGCATGTGCTTTCAATTAAATAAAAAAAACTTACTTTTGTTGCCTGATTGGACCAGGAAGGAGCAAGATGATATATTACGTGCACATGCTCGTAAAAAAGGTCTGTTGGAAGTTACAGTTAAAAAAAAAACTCTTATTCGATACAATCATAATAAATGCAGTTGCACTTTTCAGGAAAGTAGTCATCTATTCACAGTCCGTCTTACCATCTGTGTCCCGTTTTAAATGATAACAGTTAACATACATGTATAGTTTTATTCAATTGTATATTCATACACTCAGACCGTTCGATATGCAGAGGTAAATAACGGGAAACAAAAATTACCTAAGTCACAATGTATGACATCTATTCACAGTCTGTCTTGACACATATGAATAACGTTCAAAATAAGATAATTAACCGAAAGAAATGACGTGGTATTTGACTACAATTTTTACCTGGGCCACGCTTGAACCAGGTACTACAACCATTTCTTCCCTGGCTGTTGGCTTTTGGGTCTGTGACTAGGTCAGCTGGATTGTGATACAGGAACAATGAGCATATAACGTAAACTGAGACTTATCCAATGCGTATAAATGATTATGTTAATTATACAACATCTATTGCACACCCATATGTCTGATGACAAGAAATAAAAACAAAGGAAATATTTATTTGGTATCGGAAGCGCGAGTTTGTCTCATAGTTTTCGTATGGCTGCCGCCATAAATACCATCATTGTTTTAAGTAGTCCGCTGTCTCAGTTTCTTACGTTCTTTAACCTTCTGTTTTAATTTTTGCTAAGGTATTTATCACGACTAATTTGTCCCACAGTGATTTGTGTTAGTTTCTGGAACTGCAACCAAGGTTAAAAAAAGGCAGCTTTAAGTTCAACACTCGACTACATTTTTTTCAATGTTAAATATATATATATATATATATATATATATATATATAAATATACTCGATGCTTCAGTATGACAAACCTTTGCGGCTCTCTCATGAATGGAATGATTTATTTATCAGAGCATAACCTCAGCTTTTATTCTCCCCAGGGTTATGACTATATTTATTTTGTTAGATAAAAGATCCTAGGTCCAATGGTTACGATTTGTGCCCTGTTAACGCATGACTGCATTGTTAAAGGTCTCCAAAAATATTCTTAAAATTTAAAAAATAAATCCATGGGATGCCACCAATCTGTAGGAACTGATGAAACGTTTCATCATCAATAAGTATGCTAAGAATCATGGTGTCAATGCATTAGTTGTTAAGATACTGGAGCTTTTGTATCAAATTTTTAATTATTCTTCGGGGTGTTTCTGATCCCTTTAGCTCGGATGATATGGATAACAGAGACCGAGTTTTAGTTTACCAAGGAGTCATTTCATGGACCTCCATGGATGTCAAGATAGAAGATTCCAGGTTGAGTGGTTACGATTTGTGTCCTGTTAACGGACGAAGACACCTTTAAGGGTCTATAACATAAAGAAAAAATGCTTAAAATTTAAAAAAAAAATACAATTGGCTCCACAAGTTTGAAGGAACTGATTAAGCTCTTCTTGATCAATAAGCATGCAAAAAATCATGGTGATCAATGCATTAGTTCTTCAGGTAGTGGAGCTTTAGTATCAAACTTTTAATTATTCTGGGGGGGGGGGAGTAGTTCCGAGCCCCATAGCTCGGATGATATGGGTAACAGAGACCTAATTTCAGGTTTCCAAGGCGAGTTGTCATGGGCCTCTCTAGATCTCAAGTTACAAGATATTAGGTCTAATGTTACGATTTGTGCCCTGCTTTCGTATCAAATTTTCAATTATTATATTGGGGTATAACATGCCCAACAGGTCGGAGAATATGGTAACAGAGACCAAAAGTCAGCTTTCCAAAAAGAATTTTTATGGACCACCCAGGATGTCAAATAATAATATTCTCGGTCCAGTGGTTACGAATTGTGCTATTTTAACGGACGACTGCCTCTTTTAAGGTCTAAAAATAGAGAAAAAATGCTTCGAACTTCGAATAAATCCAGGTTGCGCCACCAGTCTGCAGGAACTGATGAAACACTACATGATCAATATGCGCAAAGAATCATGGTAACAGATACATTAGTTCTTCTGACACTGAAGCTTATAAGTCTATTTTATCCTGTCCTTTGTATAAAACATGAATCTGGTGTCCAATGTGCCTCGCGAGGAACACTTTATTTTCCCTTCGACGCTTTCCTAATACGATGAATAGTTATTCTCCTTATGGTGTATATAGGTATTTAATTATGATAAAAGCTATTTTGAACACATAAAAAAATATATAATCAAACAAACATTATAATAGATTGAGAACTTATTCGTTTTATGGTAATGGATCTGAAAAATTGTAAGGTATTTGTCAAGAGAAAAGAAAACCAAATAATAACAAAATAATTTACTCACTATGCAAATCTAAGCTCAGTGCATTAGACCTGTACAAAGCGGCATACGTAGTGTCTTGTACCACAATAATATCACAAGCTTCAAGTTATGTCAAAAGAAAAAAGAACAAGAAGCCAAGTGCAGAAGTTTCTATTATCATGCAAAAGGATTAATTACGGCTAAAACAGCTTATTAACAGCGTCTTGATTTATTATTTAATGTATTTGTTATTTTTTTGGTTACAATTATATTATGTATGAACAATAAGTTGTCTTGTTCTTTTTAAATGTCTTACCATGTCGCTTTCAGATTTTCTTGAAAGGATATATACTTCATATTTTTTTAAATCGTAAACAAAGCACACTATCTAAATGTATGTTGGTGCAAAAGTGTGAACATTTTTACGAAGATTTCTTTTCACTGCTATCGTTAGTAATGTAAGGACATGCAAAATAGTTTTAACAGCATCTAGAAAGCAGGGGATAGAAGGTTTCACACTGACAGTACTAAACACGGAGGTGATCATATTTGTCCTCCTCATTTCGAGGAATCTCTAATTGTTAAGATTACGAAATTTAACGGTGAAAACAGAGAGCTGTATTTGATAGGAAACAACCAGGAGCTATGGATTCTAAACAGAAATAGACAAAGCCTGTGCCCTCGGATAACATTGGGACTTCTACTAAAGACACAATTTCTAGAGTATGCGTCCAAGTGAAACATGCTTTCTTGTTTTATATAGTTTATTTTCACTTATGTATTTTTATTTTATTTTAGAAGATGCCACCATTTGTGAGATGGTGTTGTATATATATATATATGATTCGCATGTGAGTTCACCTGTTAATGGCACTTTTTAAAGAGAAATGTTTCATTCGTTTATTTTTGCCCATGAAAATTCAAGAGGATCCATTGGCTTGTCCGTCTTCAATTATTTCGTTATTTATTATGAGGCTTTCTGCAATTCCAAAGCTTACTTCTGAAATAATGATAGAGAATATGATGGATAAAATATTGCCGAAGTTAGGGCAAGGAAAAGAAATTTAGCTCCCTATTTCAAAATCAGTCATTTGAGTTTATATACGAGCCAGACTTTAAGGCTAGAACAGCAGAAATATTCTAGGGCGCATTTATTATTGAAATAATGTAGAAAAATTAAACTGTCTGCTAACGATTTTTGTAAATATCCTATTCTTTAAATACAAGTAAGATTGAGCATGAAACAAATTGATTTTTTCTCAATTATCATATACAACCACTTCAACACACGAGTAAACATTAAGAATCCACTAGATATCAGTGCTTATTTTTGGAATGATAAAATCAATTGCCATGCATTGTTTTGTCAAGTTAATGAAAAATGGACACTATTTTTCCGGCTGAGGTCGAGGTAATTAAAAGAACCAATTTCCAATTCAATGCTCAATCATTCAAGGCTACGTATACAAGCAGGAAGTTAAAGCCTAATATAATTAAGGTGTTCAATGAGACTCGAACGGCATTGTCGAGAATACACTTCTTAGTTAACTGAAGTCGAATAATATGTGAAAGCTATCTAATATAAACAGTGATAATGTTTCTTGATAGTCCCTGCATAAATACCCGCTAATATATACACAGTGCCTTTCATGAGTACTCAGTCTCGTCTTATCAGATCCTCTCCTGAAGTATCCTGAAGTATGGCTTGTCTAGTATATGTCCTTATTTTACGTCCGCCAGAAAGAATGTTTTGGCCGCCTTAGGTTTGTGAGACTATACTTGCCAATATCACCAAAATATAAAAACAGATTTTGATTTAATTTTGTTGAGGGCTAGGGTATCTATCTATTTAATATTAGAGGTAACCAGGATACACAAAAGATGTTCTTATTTAAGGATTTTCGGTATTATGAGATGAGGCAATTCTTTTTATATCCGAGGAGAGGGACAGACCGTCGTCGTTTAATATTTCTGGGAGAAAAGTACAAATTCATGAAGAAAATTTTTCCTACTCGCATGCTCAGTTCTGGAAGTCTGAGCTCACCTTTGATGCAAACATAAGTTGGTAAAACGTGAACCATGATTACTCTCAGTTTGAAATAAAATATTTCCTAGGTTAACGGACCACACTCCAAAGTATGACTAGGATCCTTGTGTCATTCCATATCTGGTAATTCTGGTTATAATATTGGCAGAGGAATGCGCTTAATACAAATTGATATTTAAATATAGTAAACGTGAAGGCAAACTATGTGGAATGTAGTCAAGCCCATCCATATTAGTTATTGCGCAATGTACATCACCTCATTTAGAAACCAGCCCGAGGATGACATAAAATTGTTGACAGATTTTATAAGATATTTATCTTTTACATTCTTTATCAACAGAAAATTAACTTAGAACCCTTAGAGATGGACGCAAGAAAACATGTCATCACACTCTATGCATTGCAGAAAACAAACAAACTTATTCATTTCACAAAATGTAACAAACATATTTACTTAATTATTCTTGTAAACTGAGATGAAAGTTGCCTTCGTCGAACACGATTTGGAATGTGTTGGTCGTAAATATCTTTTTCGGTCATAATATAAATGTCTTTATTCGCACAATGAAGTACAGCATAATATGAAATGACTGGAAGTATGAAATGAATGGAAATATTCAGAAGAAAGAGTAAAAAGTTCAGTCTATACTGATTACAGTGTCAAATCGTAGGTCAAATATGAGGTACATATTCCATCTTTCGTTCAATCCATCGCAATCAGCTCTGAAAGTATTACACCATGGTCGCCCATCGGACTCCCCAGATATTGTAAATTGCCTCCTAAAACGCCGGCTGTTATATAATGAGATCGTTTTAACAGAAAATTAACAAAGTCAATTACAACATTCTGCATGGTCAGAAATAAGTTTACAAAGCGTGATCTGATTATAACTATCAGAGCCGGAGAGCCCTCTAACCCATGTACAATATTCTTGTGCGTGTTATATGGTAAGTGCAATAGGTGATGCAAAGCCTGAATATATGATGTACTCAATCGCTTAATTGACTCATGCTTGAATATGCAGGTTTGGCAACCGTAAAATTAACAACAGCAAGAACGAAATAGCCGGTTTTCAACCTTGCTAGGAAGATAACCAAAATTCGCCATTAAGGTGTTGAAGCTGGAAATAATTTGACTCTTTTTACCGAAGCCGTCATTGTTATCTGACAATTCAAAATTATTGTATTCCACAAGTACTGTTTAGAGTCATGCATTTCTAGAGAAAAACCATATTGAAACAATCTTAGCTAGTCTTGTTGGATACACCCTGTTAAAAATAACACATTTTGTTTTCTTTGGGTTATTTCACATGTCAAATTCTTCAGCAAAACTTTCACATTCTTTAACCATCTTTTGAAGCCCACTCCGCCTCGGACATGAGAGCTTAACATCGCCCGCGCAGCCCACGGCACCAGCAAAATTATTTCGAATATATAACCCTATATTTCTTTATTTGAGAGACGTTTTAAAAGCTCGTCCATATAAATATTAAACAGGAGGGGGATAATACACCCCACCCCCCGGCGAACACCGTTATTAGCTCCAAACTGTTCGGATTTAACATCATTCCATTTTGTCCTAATAACCGGTCTCTGGTAGGTATCTGCTAGTATTCTAATGACAGTAGGCGAAACATTGCGCTTCACGAGTAATTGGATCAACTTAGGAATATTAATTCTGTCAAATGCGTGTGACGCATCAACCAAACAACTGTATATTGATGACCCGTTCCAGATGTAATATGTAATAATCTCCTTCAGGACTACTCTGCACATGTTGTCGAATGCCCTCCCTTAAGATCTAATAATCGTAAAAAGTCGTTAAATTGACATTTTTGTGAAAAATTGTGACCTCATAGTTTCTTGTTATATATATCTTATCACAGAAATGCTTTCCTGGCGTTTTATTGTACCAATTGGAAAAATAAGCATTTCAATTCAGATGTCAACCCCACGTGGGGTGTATACAGTACCACCGTCAGCTCGGCCAGAACCAACATTGTATTCCATTGCTTATTGGTTAACTATATACTGGCGGTGCATGGTACATCGTTGATTGACTGGCGTGCGGAAGCCACTGATCAGTCAGCCGGGACTGTGCTCATCTTTTTTTACGGCACTTGATAATTGACACTAATTACTGCAAAAACTTCCTCCTGTACTCTTACTCATTAACTATTATGCAGATCGTAGAATTTTGTTTAGGCCTATGTCAGTGCCCCAAATTACGTCAGTGCCATCTAATATGGGCAAAGGTCGTGGTATCAAGAATATGTCATGAAATATGAAACTGCCGCTTGTTATTTCAGTAAGTTAGCTAGGACTCATAAATATTTCATCCATGTTATTATCTTGTCTTGTTTTATGCATAATATATTAAATATGTCTATGTAATTTGTATATATATTCAATAGCTGGTTTCAAAATATTTTCGTTTCATGACGTATCCAAAAACTACAAGCCGATAAAAACATTGCATTACTTGGCAATCCCCGCATTTTATTAGTAATAATTACGCTCTGCTGCTTGTCTTGTAAGCGTGCGTATCTGTGTGTCTATCTTTGTGAAAGTCAGCTTATGGCGTCTATATTCACTGAAATCTTTCACATTTTACGCGGTAAATACGGCACCCTGTGAATAAGTTATCCTTGTTGTAATATTCATATTAAATGCTCCTGGATGGGTTAAAGCTACTTTGCGCATGAGCTGTATAATACATTAAGGCTAGGTTGGATCTTGTTCGGAAACGCTGTCAATCAACATATTCGATGAATATTTTACACTATAAAACTATATTATAGTCTGGATAAACTTCTAAAAGTATAAAGAAATCAGTAATTTAAAAAAAAATATATAACAAAAAGAAAGTCTTATTTTATGCTAAATAGGCCAATTGAATATTCGGTAATCTGTAGGTTTCGTCATTCTGGGATGATATCCATTTACGAACATGTGGTGCTGCTAGTTATTTCGTGTCTACAGTGTCCACATATGATTCTGAGCTAAATTAAGCCAAGGTTGTTTGACGACCAATATTACAGTGGAGAAGTGCCAGGTTTATCTACAACTTTCTGAATAATAACAATGTGAAGTAATTTACTGAAACAACTCGTCAATGAAATACCCCTTTACTTATCATACAGGTTCGGTCTTTTTATAGGAATCATTGCATAAGTATTCATATCAGCTGGTACATGTCCATGTTATATCATAAAATGAAATAAAAGTAATATGTATACATAAAAACAGTACGTTCCGCTAAGGATATGCTCAGACTGTAGAATTGATCTTCCTTCAGATTTTCCATTTTTAAATTATGTACAGCCATTCTAATGTAGGATACACTAATGTTAATAGTATCCGTTGGTGATAGGTTTTTGATTGCCTGATCAAAAATATTATTAAGTTCATCCAGATTATCTGGAGGGCTATTATATAAGTGTCTATATCTTTCCCCAAAATTATTCGCAATATCTGTAATAGTAAATTAAATATCTGAAGTCCTGGTCTGTGAGGCGCCACCTGACTTCATCTTTTTCACTTTGCTCCATAAGTCTCTGTCATGAATATTATATATCATCTCTGCCATATGTTGCTTACGTAGGTTAGTCTCATGTCTTTGGCAGTTTCTCACTTTTCCTTGATTTTCTGCACGGGTCCTACTTCTTATAGAAGCCACCTGCCCTGTATTTAGGCGACCATTCTGTATCCATAGCCAATGCCAGAACAAGGACTGTTCTTTTTACTCTGCTGTGACAAACATGGTATTCGTTTTCTTTTAGTGCTTGTTCGTTTTCGGTATGGTAACCACTTGTAACTTGCATCTACACAACTCTAGGCAATGCCTGCATAAAGCTTACCTAGATGCTGATATCAAATATTAATATACTATAATATGCTAATAATATTTTATGCTTATAATATATAATGCTAATAATGTAAAAAATATAACATATATGTAACAAAAACAGCATGATAAATAGCCACAAAACGGACGAAAGGACATCCACCAAATAAAAAAACAGTTAAGCAGTAAAAACCATACTTAACAATTATGCATGAAAATTGAAATTTGCAAACTCGCCATCAAGAGGACAAAAACGGGTCAGTGCTTATTTTTGGGGAAACTTTTAACATCATTATATACTTATACATTCAAAATGACGTGTAGGAAAATGTTTACTATTGTTTACACACTCACTTTCGAAAGGATGACGTCCTGGAAAGATACACCGATAAAGGAACAAAGAACACCTCATACACGTTATATACAATATAAAATAGAGTTAACATCTTGACATTCATTGATGTTTATGAGGTCAACTATTTATACTTTTATAAAAAAAATTGTGTTAGGCATTGACAAGAAATGTTGTATTAATAAACTAGAACTTCAGAAATGTTCATATTATCTTGTAAAAACATCAACTGCAAAAAGTTTGAAGAAAAATTCAAGTATTCTTCAGGATGTTTTATTAATACTGTAATTAATTGCTTAATCAACAAAAACATATTATACATAATGACATATGTTTTTAATATATTTTATACATATGATTATTTTATTGACATTAAAGGCTATTGGCAAACACGAAACAGTTTATTAGAAGTGAATATGCCAAATATTAAGCGTGATATATGCACTTACAAACACTTACCCGCATATAAAGACTATTTCTCCGAAGGTGTCACGCGTAATGAAGCGGTAACGGCATAAAAGGATAGTATATCCCGAAAAAAATCAATGTTAACATCTTAACTTAATAATTGGGCATACTTCTGGATATTAAATAGCTGTCATAAAATTTCAGAGGGGATGCACTGCGACCCGTCCTGTGACATGGCCTTTATATGATTATATCTGTATCTATATTCTATGTTCAAAGCGGCACAAGAGATAGCTTTCATAACTTTTAAAGCCAATAAATACTTTCAGGTTTAGGAGAAAAAAAACTATTCATAGTGTAAGTGAAGCATCACAGTGTAAATCAAGAGCACCATGAGAGAAACATGGGACACCACGTACGCCTTATTTACAAATGTACGACCAAATTGACTTAACAGTGGGTCATCCACTGCATGTATATATGGTCGAATATTCATTATTTTATCAGAAGAAATTATAGAAGAAAAAAAACTTCTAGAGGTGTCAAGCACCAATGTATTAATGCAATGGCACCTCAGCAATGTCAAAATCATCTCGATGAAGCTCCTGTAGGGTAAGAGTTTTTTTTTTTTTATTGCACTCCACAAAATATACATCAAATGTACATATAACACATTATACCAAAACAGAAACAATACATTATAAGAGTATTTTAGACACAACTGCTTTATGGACGATTCTAAGTTCATCAAATGACTGGGATACTAAAACATGTAAAACACTAAACCACCCCTAGCTTATCATTTCATGATTTTTTAAATACATTGACCATCGTTTTCTAAAAGTTTCTAATTTCTTATTCTTTTCCGCTACTTTGTATTCAATTCTTACATATTCATATAAAAAATTTCTAAATCCTTGTATGTTAGGCTTCTGATTATTAATTCTACACTGGTCAATATATCTTTTAGCCTGGATTATAATTACATTATACATATCACTTTCATCAATAGAGCCATAAAAAACAACTAACTTCTCTAATCTTAATTCTATTAGCTGGTCAGTACACCAAGTCTTCAAATCCATCCAAAATTTTTTAGTTAGTCTACATTCCCAAAATAAATGGTTAATTGTTTCTACCTCACCCTTACAAAACGTACAATAATCAAAATCCTGAATTTTCCATTTCATAAGCCAATAATTGTTCACTAATATATTATTGAGAAATTTATATTGAAATATCTTCGATCTTGTATCATACAGTACTCTGTGAGGAAGTGTATAGATACTAGTGTAATCATCTGGTGTGTTTATTATATATTTTGATATCTTTGGCTTGGTGGGTTGTACAGAACATATCTTATTTCTTAATACCTGGTAAATTTTATGTGATTTCAATTTATTCAATGGTACAACAGTTTCTTGAATTTTAACATGTAAATTATGTGCTATATAATCTTCAGATTCCTTATCTTCTTCAAACTCAATCATATTAATTTGATCTGTAACTGCCTTGCATTGTTTCATTACTAATGTTATTAAAACATACCAGTCAATAAAATAAATGCTACTTAACCCTTTGGATTTCCAGTATTCAAAAGACAGAACATGGTTCTGTACATCAAATAAATCTTGAACCTTTTGCATTCCCACTTGATAGAAATGTTCCCAATAGAATGTTTTCTTATTAAATACAAAGTGCTTATTATGCCATAGATATTGTTCTTTTAAATTTACCTCTGCATAATAGTCTAGCTTTAAAAAGTACCAGCTCTGCATCACCTCTCTGTAAAATTCATTTAATTTTTCTAAGGCTAATAACTTGGGTTTGTAGTTGCAGTTAAATAGTAAGTGAATATCACTACATATTTTCTTTAAGTTGTAAATCCATAATGCTTTCCAGGGGCCATATTCACTCTGAAAAAATCTTTTGATCCAACCTATTCTGGAAGCCAAAAAAAGTGACTGCAAATGTGGAACATTCAGACCACCATTTTCTATTTCTTGCACTAGAACAGACCTTTTTATTTTCTCTTTTCCACCATTCCACAGAAAAGAAAATATAATCTAATTTAGTCTATTTACATATTTCTCTGATATATTATTATTACTGAAATAATAATTAAATTTAGATATAATATATGTTTTTATAATTTGAATTTTCCCTTGCAATGTCAGATTTCTTTGTTTCCAAAGCTGTAGAGTATTTTTTGTTTGTTTTAATTTATCTTCCAAATTCAAAAAAAAGAGTTAATTCAATAGGTTTTCAGAATATTTTATTAGTATAGTAATTAAGTGCTTAATCAATAAAAATACATTATATATTTATATAATTTTGTTTTAAATGACTTACCCATTGTATTTGCAAATAAAATACAGATTACTTGAAGTGAACATATCAGTTATTACGCGAGCTATAAAAATAGTGTAATCCCAAACAATCAATGTTAACATCTTAATTCAATAATTGGGCATGCCTGGAAATCTAAAAAAAACCTATGTCATAAATCCCAGAGGGCATGCTCTGTGGCCCTTCCTAGCCCATGTGCTAAAATACCTTTTTTCGGATTTCATCCTGTGAAAACATTCTGCGCGTACTTACCACTCGGCTATAAAGCCTGCTTTTGACTTAATGCGTATCACAAGCTGCCTTGAATTTTCTTTTCATGCTTACTTGCTCAGCTTTAAATTTCCCATGTACGTAAACGCCGTACCAAAGACAGGTTGATTACATCCGGCGACTTATATATTTTTAAATAATACTGCTTTATGAATAGGTCACCAAAATGTTTAATAGTCCTTCTTTTTACATTTAAAGTAAAGGCAAAATTAGCTGAAATATTGGGGATTTTTCTCTGTCCTTTGGCCTTTTTAACATGTGAAGGTTTTTTTAATCAAATATACAGTGAAACCTCGTTGTGTCAGGTCGAAGGGACTCACAGAAAACTTTGACACATCTGAGGTTCGACACAAACGGGTTTTATTTGGTTATAATTTAAGTAGAGTTGTTCGGAATATCGAGTCTTTAACTTCGACATAAGCGAGGTATTCGACCTTTGCAAGTTCGACATTCGAGGTTTCACAGTATATTATTTAATTCAAGATACATATTTCGAGGTGAAACGTTACATTAGATGAAATCAGAATACCATGGCATTCTATTGCAATCATTTCAATGCATGGTGTGTTAAAACAAACGGGCAACTTTTCCTGTGGGGAAAAATGGCGCCAGGATAATTTGAAATGGGATCAGTCTCTGTTTACTCCTCACAGAACCATTAAAACGAATAAAACGGTTGAATTTAAGATATGTATGCCCTGATGTTTTTGCTGTTTTTTTTTTTTTAATTTAAAAGACATATTACATTAACTACCTTTAATGAAATGTGCCCCTACCTCCCCAAACAAAAGTTTATACGTCACATAGTCGTATCATCCAGTCTAGTGCTGGGGATATAAAAAATACTATATGACATAAGATTATGTCAGAAAAAAACGAGGTTCATAATTAATAACAGTAGGTCGATTCCTCTGTTGGCGTTGCATTAATCATTGTCACCGTGTCATGTATCTGCTGCGTTTTAACACCAAAGTGTCATCCCGTTAATATTGATATAATACTATATTTTATTATTGATGGGCAACGATTACGTCTCTGAAAGTCAATGTATTTTCAATGAGGTTGCTTGCGAGACACTGTAGATGCATAAAATGTGTGTGTACTCACCTGATGGGGTAGTGCGATTTTGAAGAAACAAAATGGTGTCGCTGTAGCTGTTGACGGTCCGATGCCCGTATAGATGCTTCAAGTCAGCCTGAAAGATACATATAAAAATACATTTTATTAAAGGCAAGTATACCTATGTGCATCCAACTGAACGGAAAGGATATTTCTACTTCACATGTTGTAAAAAGCTCCCGGTGAGTATTAACAAAATGGAGAAAAGCATGGTGCCTGTTTTTTTTTTTTTTTTTTGCATACATGTTTAAACTATCACTATAATTACTTCTTGAAGTCTATGCGTAATGTATAAAGTCCTTTTCTTGCCCCGTGCCAATACCATTTAGTCTTCTCATACGCACTACTCATTAAGCAGACAAATCGGACTATGTTACGTAATTATGGACCAGTTTGATTAAAGATGTAAATTCTCGAACTATCGTCTGGGCCTCATGGGTAAAGAACAATACTTAAAGCCGGAAAGTAGTGGCTTCCAATCCCAGCTGAGGGGGTAAGATGTTCACGGTCGAGCCGGTGATGGTCTGGGGTGGGGGGGGGGGGGGGGGGTGTCTGACAGTATCTTCTAAACTTAGATGAACCTTTAAAATAGCCTCTCTCATTTTTCGGATTGAGGTCTCTGGACCATTGGTTCCACAAAGTAGAATCAAACAACCAGCCTTTATTTTCCTTTTCAGTACGAGTGTTTTTTTTTTTTTTTTTTTAATTTTCTTTCTTTCATTTCGGGGGTTGTCCTGACTAAAATGACCGCTGATAATGTGATGTTGGTCAGAAGTACCACAACGGGATCGCCCCTTCATGGAGAAACATAACTCCAGTCGTCGTTGTTACATGTTTTATTCTTTTATTCTATCCAATCTCTTTTTATCCTAACCGCCACATGACCTTCCACCAAATTCTATACAGTGCATCTACAGTAGGATGACTGTATTAGGAAACTGGGTCTAGGGGACAGCATTTGTGATGCTGTCTCATGATGACCATTTTTTTACCAGCATCTTGCCCTGCCCTCGGTCCTGGGTCATCTCTGAGGACAGTGCTTGCGGTCACATGCTTGTGAAACCCAGCACCCAACTGCCTGCCAGACCCAGATTTTCAAATCATAAGAAAATTTCTAGTTTTCATATATATATTCAAATATATTACACAAACTGAATTATTTACTATTTTTTTTTTAATTTGATTATTTTTAGATTCCACAGATTCGAAATATATATATATCTTATTATTTAAATGACGTCAACTGAATCTAGTTATAGTAAATGAGTAGAATTTCTACATGGTCATGCTAAGCAGAGTCCTATAAAAATATTCAAACAGCGTTGTATAAAAAAAAACACAATAAACAGCGATTCACGTAAAATCATGTATTAAAAGAAACAGAGCGGCACAAGTATCAAAAAAAAAAACCACAGACAGCGGAAAAGCCCCAACACTCATCAAACAACACACAGTGATACCGGCTACAATGGACCTAAAACAACATACAGTGACACCCGCTACATCAGACATCAAACAACAGACAGTGACACCCGCTACATCAGCCATCAAACAACAGACAGTGACACCCGCTACATCAGACATCAAACAACAGGCTGTGACACCCGCTACATCAGACATCAAACAACAGACAGTGACACCCGCTACATCAGCCATCAAACAACAGACAGTGACACCCGCTACATCAGACATCAAACAACAGACAGTGACACCCACTACGTCAGACATCAAAGCACAGACAGTGACAACCGCTATATCGGACATCAAAGAACAGACAGTGACACCCGCTACATCAGACATCAAACAACAGACAGTGACACCCGCTATTTCAGACATCAAACAACAGACAGTGACACCCACTACATCATACATCAAACAACAGACAGTGACACCCCCTACATCAAACATAAAAAAACTGAAAAAGACACCCGCTACCTCAGACATAAGACAACAGACAGTGACACTAGTTATATCAGACATCAGACAACAGACAGTGACACCCGCTACATCAGACATCAGACAACAGACAGTGACACCCGCTACATCAGACATCAAACAACAGACAGTGACACCGGCTACATCAGACATCAAACAACAGACAGTGACACCCGCTACATCAGACATCAAACAACAGACGGTGACACTAGCTATATCAGACATCAAACAACAGACAGTGACACCGGCTACATCAGACGTCAAACAACAGACAGTGACACCCGCTACATCAGACATCAAACAACAGACAGTGACACCCCCTACATCAAACATAAAAAAACTGAAAAAGACACCCGCTACCTCAGACATAAGACAACAGACAGTGACACTAGTTATATCAGACATCAGACAACAGACAGTGACACCCGCTACATCAGACATCAGACAACAGACAGTGACACCCGCTACATCAGACATCAAACAACAGACAGTGACACCGGCTACATCAGACATCAAACAACAGACAGTGACACCCGCTACATCAGACATCAAACAACAGACGGTGACACTAGCTATATCAGATATCAAACAACAGACAGTGACACCGGCTACATCAGACATCAAACAACAGACAGTGACACCCGCTACATCAGACATCAAACAACAGACAGTGACACCCCCTACATCAAACATAAAAAAACTGAAAAAGACACCCGCTACCTCAGACATAAGACAACAGACAGTGACACTAGTTATATCAGACATCAGACAACAGACAGTGACACCCGCTACATCAGACATCAGACAACAGACAGTGACACCCGCTACATCAGACATCAAACAACAGACAGTGACACCGGCTACATCAGACATCAAACAACAGACAGTGACACCCGTTACATCAGACATCAAACAACAGACGGTGACACTAGCTATATCAGATATCAAACAACAGACAGTGACACCGGCTACATCAGACATCAAACAACAGACAGTGACACCCGCTACATCAGACATCAAACAACAGACAGTGACACCGGCTACATCAGCCATCAAACAACAGACAGTGACACCCACTACATCAGACATCAAACAACAGACAGTGACACCGGCTATATCAGACATCAAACAACAGACAGTGACACCGGCTACATCAGCCATCAAACAACAGACAGTGACACCCACTACATCAGACATCAAACAACAGACAGTGACACCCACTACATCAGACATCAAACAACAGACAGTGACACCCACTACATCAGACATCAAACAACAGACAGTGACACCCGCTACATCAGACATCAAACAACAGACAGTGACACCGGCTACATCAGCCATCAAACAACAGACAGTGACACCCGCTACATCAGCCATCAAACAACAGACAGTGACACCCGCTACATCAGACATCAAACAACAGACAGTGACACCCACTACATCAGACATCAAACAACAGACAGTGACACCCGCTACATCAGCCATCAAACAACAGACAGTGACACCGGCTACATCAGACATCAAACAACAGACAGTGACACCCGCTACATCAGCCATCAAACAACAGACAGTGACACCCGCTACATCAGACATCAGACAACGTGCAGTGACACTAGTCATATCAGACATCAAACAACAGACAGTGACACCCGCTACATCAGACATCAGACAACGTGCAGTGACACTAGTCATATCAGACATCAAACAACAGACAGTGACACCCGCTACATCAGACATCAAACAACAGACAGTAACACCCGCTACATCAGACATCAGACAACAGACAGTGACACCCGCTACATCAGACATCAAACAACAGACAGTGACACCCGCTACATCAGATATCAAACAACTGACAAAGACACTCGCTACATCAGACATCAGACAACAGACAGTGACACCCGATACATCAGACATCAAACAACAGACAGTGACACCCACTACATCAGATATCAAACAACTGACAACGACACTCGCTACATCAGACATCAAACAACAGACAGTGACACCCGCTATGTCAGACATCAAACAACAGACAGTGACACCCGCTACATCAGACATCAAACAACAGACAGTGACACTCGCTACATCAGACATCAAACAACAGACGGTGACACTAGCTATATCAGATATCAAACAACAGACAGTGACACCGGCTACATCAGACATCAAACAACAGACAGTGACACCCGCTACATCAGACATCAAACAACAGACAGTGACACCCGCTACATCAGCCATCAAACAACAGACAGTGACACCGGCTACATCAGACATCAAACAACAGACAGTGACACCCACTACATCAGACATCAAACAACAGACAGTGACACCCACTACATCAGACATCAAACAACAGACAGTGACACCCGCTACATCAGACATCAAACAACAGACAGTGACACCGGCTACATCAGCCATCAAACAACAGACAGTGACACCCACTACATCAGACATCAAACAACAGACAGTGACACCCACTACATCAGACATCAAACAACAGACAGTGACACCCACTACATCAGACATCAAACAACAGACAGTGACACCCGCTACATCAGACATCAAACAACAGACAGTGACACCGGCTACATCAGCCATCAAACAACAGACAGTGACACCCGCTACATCAGCCATCAAACAACAGACAGTGACACCCGCTACATCAGACATCAAACAACAGACAGTGACACCCGCTACATCAGACATCAAACAACAGACAGTGACACCCGCTACATCAGCCATCAAACAACAGACAGTGACACCCGCTACATCAGACATCAGACAACGTGCAGTGACACTAGTCATATCAGACATCAAACAACAGACAGTGACACCCGCTACATCAGACATCAGACAACGTGCAGTGACACTAGTCATATCAGACATCAAACAACAGACAGTGACACCCGCTACATCAGACATCAGACAACGTGCAGTGACACTAGTCATATCAGACATCAAACAACAGACAGTGACACCCGCTACATCAGACATCAAACAACAGACAGTGACACCCGCTACATCAGACATCAAACAACAGACAGTGACACCCGCTACATCAGATATCAAACAACTGACAAAGAAACTCGCTACATCAAACATCAGACAACAGACAGTGACACCCGATACATCAGACATCAGACAACAGACAGTGACACCCGATACATCAGACATCAGACAACAGACAGTGACACCCGATACATCAGACATCAGACAACAGACAGTGACACCCGCTACATCAGATATCAAACAACAGACAGTGACACCGGCTACATCAGATATCAAACAACAGACAGTGACACCCGCTACATCAGACATCAGACAACAGACAGTGACACTCGCTACATCAGACATCAGACAACAGACAGTGACACCCGCTACATCAGACATCAAACAACAGACAGTGACACCCGCTACATCAGACATCAAACAACAGACAGTGACACCCGCTACATCAGACATCAAACAACAGACAGTGACACCGGCTACATCATCCATCACACAACAGACAGTGACACCGGCTACATCAGACATCAAACAACAGACAGTGACACCCGCTACATCAGATATCAAACAACTGACAAAGACACTCGCTACATCAAACATCAGACAACAGACAGTGACACCGGCTACATCAGACATCAAACAACAGACAGTGACACCCGCTACATCAGACATCAGACAACAGACAGTGACACCCGCTACATCAGACATCAAACAACAGACAGTGACACCCGCTACATCAGACATCAAACAACAGACAGTGACACCCGCTACATCAGACATCAAACAACAGACAGTGACACCGGCTACATCAAACATCAAACAACAGACAGTGACACCCGCTACATCAGATATCAAACAACTGACAAAGACACTCGCTACATCAAACATCAGACAACAGACAGTGACACCGGCTACATCAGACATCAAACAACAGACAGTGACACCCGCTACATCAGACATCAGACAACAGACAGTGACACTCGCTACATCAGACATCAAACAACAGACAGTGACACCCGCTACATCAGACATCAAACAACAGACAGTGACACCCGCTACATCAGACATCAAACAACAGACAGTGACACCCGCTACATCAGACATCAAACAACAGACAGTGACACCGGCTACATCAGCCATCAAACAACAGACAGTGACACCCGCTACATCAGATATCAAACAACTGACAAAGACACCCGCTACATCAAACATCAGACAACAGACAGTGACACTCGCTACATCAGACATCAAACAACAGACAGTGACACCCGCTACATCAGACATCAAACAACAGACAGTGACACCCGCTACATCAGATATCAAACAACTGACAAAGACACCCGCTACATCACACATCAGACAACAGACAGTGACACCGGCTACATCAGACATCAAACAACAGACGGTGACACCCGCTACATCAGACATCAAACAACAGACAGTGACACCCACTACATCAGACATCAGACAACAGACAGTGACACCGGCTACATCAGACATCAAACAACAGACAGTGACACCCACTACATCAGATATCAAACAACAGACAGTGACACCCGCTACATCAGATATCAAACAACTGACAAAGACACCCGCTACATCAGACATCAAACAACAGACAGTGACACCGGCTACATCAGACATCAAACAACAGACGGTGACACCCGCTACATCAGACATCAAACAACAGACAGTGACACCCACTACATCAGACATCAAACAACAGACAGTGACACCGGCTACATCAGACATCAAACAACAGATGGTGACACCTGCTACATCAGACATCAAACAACAGACAGTGACACCCACTACATCAGACATCAAACAACAGACAGTGACACCCGCTACATCAGACATCAAACAACAGACAGTGACACCCGCTACATCAGACATCAGACAACAGACAGTGACACCCGATACATCAGACATCAGACAACAGACAGTGACACCCGCTACATCAGACATCAGACAACGTGCAGTGACACTAGTCATATCAGACATCAAACAACAGACAGTGACACCCGCTATATCAGGCATCAGACAACATGCAGTGACACTAGTTATATCAGACATCAAGCAACAGAGAGGGACAACTAATACATCAGACATCAAATAACAGACAGTGACACCCGTTTCATCAGACAACAGACAGTGACACCCGCTATTTCAGACATCAAACAACAGACAGTGACACCCGCTACATAAGACATCAAGCAACAGAGAGGGACAACTAATACATCAGACATCAAACAACAGACAATGACACCCGCTACATCAGACATCAAACAACAGAGAGTGACACCCACTACGTAAGACATCAAAGAACAGACAGTGACACCCGTTACATCAGACATCAAACAACAGACAGTGACACTCGCTACATCAGACATCAAACAACAGACAGTGACACCCGCTACATCAGACAACTCACAAAGACACCCGCTACATCAGACACCAATCAAAAGACAGTGACACCCGCTACATCAGATCTCAATATAAATTTATGAATATTTGCCCATATGCACTTTCAATGAATGATCCGCAAATAAGCCTATTTTATGGTACCCTTTGTATATAACATGAATCTGGTGTCCATTGTGCCTCGCAAGATGCACTAAATTTTCCCTGTGACGCTTTTCTAATACGATGAATAGTTATTCTCCTGAACCTGAAGTTGTTTATAGCCTGTAATTATAATGAAAGCTCTCTGCTGAGCTATTTTGAACACATAATAATAAAAATTTAATCATACAAATATTCTATTAGATTGAGAACTGATTCGTTGTATGCTTATCTATCTGAACTATTGTGAGGTATTTGTCAAGAAAATGGAAGACCAAATAAAAAATAATAAATTATCCACTGTGCAAGTCTATGCTCAGTGCATTAGACCTGTACAATACGGCAATAAGTAGTGTCTTGTACCATAATAATATCACAAGGTTTCAAGTTATGTCAAAAGGCGAAAAAACGGAAGGCAAGTGCAGCAGTTTCAATTATCATGCAAATTATTTATTACGACTTAAACAGCTTATTAACAGTGTCTTGATAGCTCTTTTTTAATGTATTTGTTGATTTTTTTTTCATGTTTTTGTTACAATTATATTATGTATGAGTCATAAGTTGTCTTGTTCTTTTTAAATGCCTTACCATGTCGCTTTCATATTTTAAAATTTAAACAAATAACACACCTAAATGCATGTTGATGCAATAGAGTGAAATTTTTATGAAGATTTCTTTTCAATGCGAATAATATGTAAAGTTGAATAATATGTAAAAGATATGTTATATAAACAGTGATAATGTTTCTTGATATTGTGAGTACTCAGTCTCGCCTTATAAGATCCTTTCCTGATGTATCATTTTAAAAAATACAATTAAACATTCAAAATATTATTTAATGCTAATAAATCAAATAATACATTTGATAACTGCCGGGTTCCAATTTTACCCAGTAAAAACCCATCCATGACTAGGACAATCTGCTGAATGTAAGACTTTATTCAATGCAAAAAGGGTTAGGCGTTTAGTTATGTTATTATTTTTAAAGGGAAACTTTTGCTAGATATTAAGATAGGCTTCACTATTAAGATTCACTGCATGTGTATATAGTCAAATATTCATAGTTCTATCAGAATACAAAATCAAGAAGTGATAATCACCAATGTATTAATACAGAAGAACCTCAAGAGTGTCAAAATCATCTCGAAAAAGCTGCTATGGGGTAAAGTGTTAAGAACAAAGCTGTTAAATTAAAAATTCATTCAGAATATTTTATTACGATAGTGATTATTTGTTAAATCAACAGAATATATAATACATTTATATAAATTTATTTTTTACTGACCTCCCCCATTATTATTCACAAATACAATACATTTTGCAATAGAGTCCTGGCGCCATTACTTGTGATTTGAAAATAGTACTTAAGCTGTTCATAAAAGCAGTCGCAAATTAGTAACAGTTGAAACTACATGCTGCCGAAGAGACAGTAAATTACTTTTCATCCTTTTTACCTCATGTCGGTGATGATGACAGACAGAAGTGTTAAAAATATGTGAACTAAATGCGAATCCTGCAACCGTATTTGATGCGTAGCAGATGGATAAATTGCAAGTCTTACCTATGTATGTGGCGCCATATCAATAGAATAAAAATGGTCCTTTTCTTTGCTTCAGGAACATCCAAAATGTGTTTACGCCTTTACTGTCTTTGCTTTAAAATGCCAAGTACAACAGGACACGAGTATATCTAACATTCCATAAACTAATCGCCTGATCATACGAGCCAATCAACAGTTTTAAATTTTACATCACGCCATATGTAAAAAGTACCCTTGTTACGCCAGGCGGACATTAAACTAACATGAATTAGGTCGGTCTTAATTTTATCCTCTAACAGGTTTGAGCAGCCAGTGATGTATGAAATGACTTTGAATGGAACGGAGGCATTGGTATATGTTTTGGCACAATTCTCAGCTGCCAGCTTATTGCATTCCAGAAATCTTTGATTTCGGCAAGAAAGTATATTAGTAAGTTGCGAATGTCTGTTTATCCGTTCGGTTGTCTGTCTATCTTTCCCTTCTCTACAGGCCACAATTTTGCAGCAATCGCTTTCAATCTTACAAAATTGATACAAAACCAAAAGTCGTAGTTTGGGTCAAAACTTGGTCAAGTTAGGCCTATCTACATGAATTTAACTCTTACTTCTTCACGTTTAAAACAAGAGTTGTCTGATTTTTGCTTCAGGCAGCATTGGGTCAGTTTTACTCAATTTTATACGAGATCTCATAAAATCTCGTAACGTTTCACGTAAAACGAAATATTACGAGATTTCATTGTTTCTCTTTTCAGGCCATAAATCTCAAGCAATCGCTGTGAAGGTTATCCAGTTGATCGAAAAAACTCCTGCAAATCTGTTTGTTTCAGTGGAGATAGGTCAAAAGTTGGGAGAGGGAGTTGCTTTTCCGGTAGTCCGGTAGTTCCGGCACTACGCACGCATGTCATGCTGGTTGGCCATTAGGAATTGTTACCGGCGCCTTGCTCGCAGTACCTTTTGGGCGCGGTACATAGACCTTTTGCGCATGCTCGAACTTAAATTTCCTGTCGGCGAAGTTTCTAAAAATTGAGTATTTCTGCTCAGTGTGCTTTCACTACCTGTTAACTGTCATGGTGTGCTTCATCCGTCTGCTGTCTTCCGTCAAACTGACAGCTGATTATTACGTAAAAGCCCGGTATTTGACAGTTTTATGACGGATCGTGACGCGATCTCTGCGAGTCGCTTCACCTCATGTATTTGACAGTGTCAGTGGACGAAAATAATAATAATGCTATGGTTGATCGTGCGCGTCTTTGTTATTGCTGTGTTACTAAAAGTAATATGCTTATGGTATATATGCTTGATATTATGATCTTATATTTATAACACTGTGTGTACATTCAACGTAGCTATTGTAAATAAAATGTTAACTACCTCCACTGCTTCAGTTAATTTGAAGCTTGGTAATAAATATAATTCACACACTGAAAGATTGTATTACCTGTAAACTATTTTTTTTATTAAATTATTTGCATTTTTATTTCAGGTACATAATGCCGGAGCAGGCGATAAGTACTGCCTTTTCATTCAGAGGAATAACATATACAAAAATAAAATGTTCACATTGTCTGAATAAATGCAGCTGTATATGTATTTATTTATTGAACATGGTAACGTTGTATATATTTCTGTACTATGTAACACGTATTTTAATATACCAACATTCATTTATGAACAGTTGAAAATCAGAATTAATGTTATTATTCATCTATTTCCTTTATTTCTCCATCATACATATATTTATTGAACATGGTAACGTTGTATATATCTCTGTACTATGTAACACGTATTTTAATATACCAACATTCATTTATGAATAGTTGAAAATCAGAATTAATGTTATTATTTATCTATTTCCTTTATTTCTCCATCATACATATGGACATATTTTTATATATGTTTAAAACAAATGAAAACAACTGATAACAGGCAACGAAAAGTTCACATGAAATGTATTTTATATGTAAATAAAATTATGAGAAATTTTTATAATTAAGCTTGGTGCAATAAGACATACTTTCTTTTTCTCTACCCAATGATGTAGATATTGTCCAAGAAAAATAAAAATGATGTTTGGTGCAATTCCCTAGTTAAGATCACCCAAAAACCCCAAAATATTATTCGTCAAATATGGTCCTTTCTACACAAACTATAGTTCATTTTATTTGTCTTTGCATTCAATTTTTTATTTCAATATCCAGAAAGCGCTCGATCCATGGTCATCTAGTCTTTAATATCTTAGTATATAATACAGAGGAACGTCGGCTCCCATCAGATTAATATATAAATATATCAGCAAATCTGACATGAAAGACAGCAACACAACACATCAGACACTGAGGTATCCTCACTGGCAAAAAGAAGACATAATATGTACTATATAGGTGCGCTATTAACTGTAACCTTGTTTTATATATAATATGTTAAATAGCAAAAACTTAAAAGATTAACACATAATGAAAGCTAATCAAAGTCCCGGGTATGTTCTGTAACACAAATAAATGTTAACTGAAGTCCAGTCCAATGCAACGAACACAAGACGTTCATGGCAAATCCCAGTTCACAGTTCAACATCGGTCAGGTTCAACGCGTAACGTAAGTCCATGACGGCTCACACAGCTCATGGCAGGTCTGCCGACGGATAGTGATATTAAGTCCACATGTTAAGCTGTTGGAAGGAAACAAAAGCAGGATCCTGTTTAGAAAACAAATCAGTTCTAGTCGCGTATAGCGTATTAGTTTCTTTAATAGGGCGGTATAGAGCGGTACAAGTCCCTTGACCAGTTCTGGAGTTCTGTTCTGTTGTGTGCGCCTTCTTGTGTTTTCATGTGCTGTCCCTTGTCTAGAACAAAGGGCTTGGCAGTGCTTGGTTGCTTCACCCTGGGGGTCGCAAATACCTGACCGCAGGGGGAGATCCACGCGGGGAGACACCAATCCAGGTCAAGGGACGGCCTCAATTGCATCAATATATATATATATATATATATATATATATATATATATATATATATATATTTATATAATCAAATTAATATTAAATTTTCCTTGCATGGCAAACAGCAAAAAATAGATTTGGTTGGACAATAGAAGTCTACTATCTGTACTAATATAGGTTTTGCCGCCCTGTGCGCTACTTAAGCGTGTCGAAGCGAATGACAGTAATCCATGAAACATTGGTTATTCGCATGCGAATATCGAATATCCCTGGTTTCAGTACTTGCTTGATAGAAGAAATTCTGACAGATATATTGTAAACATTATACATTATATGTCCATATATATAGAATCTGAGATAAATATACCCATTGATTTTAAAATATCAAGTTGCGTCTTATTGTATCAATTCTTTTTCTTAGGGGCCATAGTAACTAAAACACTCAAATTGTGAGTTAAAAATATAGGATAACATCAACTGCAGGCAGTGAGTGATACAATCTATCTGCTGGTCTTTTTGTTGCAGCTCCAGGCAGTAAGGGGGGGGGGGAGAATCTATCTGTCTGGTCATTTTATCAGCTTCTGGCATTGTGTGACGTTTTCTGTTTGCTTCTCTTTTATGTCAGCTTCAGGCATTGAATGAAGGAATCTGTCCAATGATTGTTTTAGCTTCAGGAAGTTAGTGACGAAATCTGTCTGTGGGTCTTTCATATCACCTACAGGCAGGGAGGGCCAGAATATGTCCAATGGTATTGTGTCAGCTCCAGACAGGGATTGACGGAATCTCCCTGCTTGTCTGAATCCTAATCATATGTCAAATTCCCACCAAAATATAAAGGTCCAGTCACATTTTCACGATTTATAGCTGCGGTGGGTCACGGTGCTGGAAAAAGGGACATACAGTGAGGTCCTTGGTGTTTCCTACGGCAAACCTGGATGATCCTTGTCAATCGGTAGGTCGCTACGGTAGTTTTAATTGGTTATGCCTATGTCACACTGTCACTGATCGCACCAAGGATCAACACTAATGGGCCGCTAAGGACCGTCCCCGTGATCAAATAATAATCCTCAGTGAACCCCTTTGGAATTGGAGAGATCAATAGGTTCGCCTCCATATCAAATAAAAAATGGCCCCGGGATAAGAAATGTTACATTTTCATATCGTGTCTTAAGTGGCTTTCATATACAGTGATATTATGACATGTTTATTAATTTCGTTTAACCTAAAGACCCCAAAAATATAGCACGTATATTTTTTGCTGCAGTATATCGTGACCCCCCTGATCGCGTCTAACTTTAGAAAAGGTTTGCAGTAAGGCGATTGCTATGTGTCAGATTGCCTGATAGCATAGGTTATATTTTATTATCACTTTTTAAGCATATGATCTGTTTAACCGGCAGTAGGTTATTTTATTTTTATTCTTTTTATCCTGGGGCTATGGCCAGGGACCCGCGATTACATTTATACATCACTTGGTTAGCTTAGTATGAAAAAAAATAAACACAACACTACCTTGACATTAGCTGTGAAATAAGCTCTACCAGGTGCATTATTTCACCACCTTATCAAGAAATAACCTTCTGCATATAACAAAATTTTCCGGTTTTGCACAGCCTCATTTATACCATGGGAGTCTCCAAAATTGATTCTATATGAACGGTAATTTAAAATCAAATGGAAAGGGCCAAACATACTCCCTTGCTTTGTACCCATGGTCAGTAATAAACTTGTTAGGCCCTCTTTTGTTTTAAGACATCATTTCAAATGGAGACACATTGATGGTCAATATGGCGGTTCATTTAACCTTCCCTATAGTCCCGTTATATCACTGCTAGGAAAGAGAACATTCTGTGTATAATACATAAATTGTTTCTAAATACTTGTTTCAGATTTTACTTGCTTAAAATTGATAAACATAGAAAGTCATAATAACATATATAATATTGTTCTGTAGATGGGGTTTCGTCCCCTACAACATTCTGCGTGTACTTACCTCTGGGCTATGAAGCCTACTTTCGAATTAATGTATATCACGAGATAACTTGAGCTTTCATCCCTAATTGCTAAACAGTTAACGCGGCTTTAAATATACCATTTGAGGCCTTATGCGCGACAAGATGACTAGAACCAGCGACTAATAAATATTACTAAACCATACCACCTCCTACATTGACTACACAAAACTTCCAATAGTCATACTTTGTACAATTGACGTGAAGGCATTATAAGCTAAGAACTGAAAATAACTGTCCCCTGTAGTTTTGGCCTTATTTAATCAAAATATATGATTTCATTATTTAAAGTTATTTTAATACCTTTTCTATATTCTTATAGCGAGGTAAAACGATATATCGGATGCAATCAAATCTAAGCAAAGTGATTCAATGTATGGCGTGTAAAAAAGGGGCAAACCTTGCCGCTGGAAAACTAAATGACGTCATCAATTATGTGAAATTTCCAGGTGCCTTAATGTAAGACTGGGAAGTATTAAGTGCATTAGCTGTCCAAAAGCAGTTGCAATTTAGTTACAGTTGCAAAAGCATGCTATCGAAGATACAGTAAATAAATTGTCTTCCGTTAAACATCATGTCGGTCACAATCACAAAATGGTAAATATTTTGTAAACTAAATGCCAATCACATATTATATACACAGCAGATGGACAAATTGCAAGTCTTAATTATGTATGTATAGCTTCGTGTCAGTAGAACCCATATGGTCTTTCTGTTGGCCTCATGGACATAAAAAAAAATTGGTTTACGCCTTTACTTGTTCGTCTTTGCTTCAAAATGATAAACTTTAAGGAGCCGGACACCTGACCTTGTGAGCTTATCAACAATCTATAATTTCACTGCACGCCACATGTAAAAAGTAGCCTTGTAAGACCCAACGGTGATTCGTATAACATGAATAATATCAGTCGTTTTTATTTCCTTCAATAGAATGTGGTTTCACAGTGAGCGATAAATTGACCTCTGCTTTGACTGGAACGGAGGCAGCAATAACCAAGTGTTTCATATATATATATATATATATATATATATATATATATATATAATCAAAGTAATACACATAGAATTTCAATACATCATAGTAAAAGTGCTCGACCATGCAGGGGAGCATTAATAATGTATCATAAACAGTTTTACTTCATGTACTACAGAACTGTTTTATGAGTACAGCTCACTCTTCAGGTACTAACTATATATATATATATATATATATATATATATATATATATATATATGATGGGAACCGACTTTCCTGTGTATTCATGTTCCATTCTTATATGCAATGAAGCAGGATGGATGTTTTTATTTCTCTCTATCTCTCCAAATATGTATATATATATATATATATATATATATATGTGTGTAAATATATAAAAATTTATATATATATATATATATATATATATATATATATATATATATATATATATATATGGTTATCTGTAAAGATGGCTGATGTGAAATTTGCTGAGGTAAAAGTTGGAAATTAACAGGTAACAGGATTAGATTTTGAATTTTGAATCCAATCTATCACAAATTATCTCCATTGAAAGTTTGTTGCACACTGAAGTACATACCATCATACTTTATTTAATTATTTATTTATTTTTTTGCATTTTTTCCTTTGACTCTGATGTATTTGGGTGCATTCAAAATTGAAAGTGTACACACTCTTGGTTTATCGTGTTCGTTTTGCAAGGCACGAGGCTTTATAATTCCCTTAGATGGATCATCTGAGTCACTGTGTATTCTTGTGTAACGGGTGATAATAGAAATACGACCCGATCGAATGTGGACTCAAACTCGCACCCTGTGATACACAAGTCAAGACTTCACCAGCAAGTCCAGTAGGAACGCTATTGTGTAAACGGTTACACTTGATTAGCTTTATGGTTAAGAAATTAGTTACGCTGTCATCGTATACCGTTTGTGGTGTCTGAGTAGATGCCGATTTCTTCGGAGGTGTGAGTGAGTAGTTATTGAATAACAGTTGGTCTTGCAATTTTCCTTTGAGCATTGTTTAAATAATAAAATTGAATGTTTATCAAAGATAACTCATGCTATACTGAAATGTTTGTGAGAATATAAATTTTAATTTTAATTTGAAATTGATCGCATTAATGTAATCAATGAGCTTTTAACTTTCCTTCATGTATGTTTTTTATGTGTATCTGCTTGGTTGGAGTTAAACTATTTAAATTGTAAATTTACACATTATTTAGTTTCATAATATATATATACTATAATTAACTTATAGAAATCTAATATCATTCCCATTTTTATGGAACCTTATAATATCAACCTGGCCAAAATATCCTAATATCAAAAGTCCTGTCTTATACGTGTGTCCACCACATGCAGTTTGAAGCTGAATTCTGAAGTTTTGAATTTCCAGATTGTCTCGCTGTCATCATATTACTAGTGTCTGAGCAGATGCTGAGTTCTCGGCGATTGGTGAGTTAGAAGTTGTTGAATAAATGTTTGATCTTGCAACTGGCTTGGCTGGGTTTCGGCCCGGTCCGTGTCATTATCCGAATGGAAACAATGGAAACAACAGAACACCGGTTCTGGAGTGGAAAGCAATATGGGACCATGCAACCAAGGCTACTGGTTGGCAATACATTACCCAATTATTCCTATTCCTATTATAAACCTGTTCTCAGAGTCGTTGCACCCTCCCCTACTTGAGAAAGATTTCCATCAGACATAAATATTGACACCAAAAAAAAACACAGCCACGTACCACATCATACCGCAACACGGTTACAAACCATACATAACTTATTTTATTCGGGTCACTTTGTATATCTTATTCTTAGACTATGTGCACTGGGTAATTTACTTGGTTTTGCATCAGCTGATATATTTATTGTTTTCCTTTGAATCTTCATCATACAAATGCTGAAATATGTTATTTAAACAATTGAGGTGTTCTTCAAAAGAGGTTAGAAATTCAATTATATCGCCAACATAGAAAATTCTTTTAAACAGAGATTACCTATAGTCTTTTGCATTTATCTTTTGAAGCAGGCCGGCGCATTTGCGAATGGCATGGTTTCCCATTGATAAAAACCGAGGAGACCTAGTGTGAATGCTGTTTTTGTTTTCTTTATCTTCTTCGAATAACTCGCTATTTAGGGTAATGAAATAAATAAAGTAACGAAGGGTTCTGTCTCTTTTTCTGTTGAGGACCATTGGACTAGCAAATGGACTTCTTTCTCCCCTTAATCACTTTTGACTTTAGATCACTCTCACATGCTGATTTACTTCTTAATATAACCGTGGAGGGATACAACACTCAACAAACCCAAATCCTTACTTCTCTCATGACGTAACAGGCACCTAGGAGGTTTTATCATATACATAACAAATCAGGCAATAAACCACATTGTATCGGTGAAGAACAAATGCCCAGGCTTCTTATAATGCCCTGTGCCTATTTTGATCTTGGTTGTTATTCGAATAATCTACAGCCTCATCTTAATCATTTCATTATATCAACTTGTACATTTTGATAACTGATGTCCTGTTAGCTTAGCAAACGTTAAAATTTGGTTATCATAAAATTTAGATAAACAGTTCCAGAAAGTCCATTTGTGCAAAAATAACAAATTCAGTTTACCAACTAATTGCAACTATATCACAAAACATATACATGAACTAAATGGAGATACCATTTGATTCCCAAAAACTGCTACACCTATATGTAGCATCATTTGATACAAGTCACATAATTGATATGCCTGTTTGATAACAATTTAATGGAAGGACGCTAGTCGAAAATGATTGTAGGTGGCACCACTAGGCTTTTGTAAAGATGAAGGTATCCAAGATCTATTGACATGCATAATTTAAGACCTATGCGGGAAACCACTCCTGAGAAAAGGCCTTCAGTCAATACTACAAAAACGGAATGGTAGGTGGCGCAAGTTGTCTGCGTCAAACTATCTGAAACGGATAATCTTGCCAAAATCTCAGGTTGATACATCAATCCACTTCGGAGGTATGTGCAATTTCCCCCCAAAATAAATTAATGGATTGACGCTTCGTAAAAATTAGTATAAGTGGCGCCAATAGGTCTGTATTAAAGATGGACGTGTCCAAGATCTATAAACACGCTCACAGCTTTCAATAGGACAAAAATTTTAATGGCCGAACGCACAGGCAAACACTTTGGAGAGTCCCTTCTGAGTTTAGAGCGTCCCAAGTGGAGATTTGATGTGTCCTTTTATTATGGGTTTTGTAATAATTAAATCTTTTCGTATTTCATACAATTATCATGTGTTCGTGAAATCATGTCGTCATATGAATATTGTTTATAGCGAAATGTCAGCACGGTGTTACCACAACTGACGGGTTCGTGTGAGATACCCGATAATAGTCATTGACTGATACAAGATCCTATTGCCAAATTCCGGTCCCATTCGACGTTTGGACCGTCCATAAGAGATTACGAGCGTCACAGACGCTTTCCCCCACGTTCGTGAAATGCTAAATTTCAGGCCGATACGGCAAACTACTCTTGATAAAAGGCCATCAATGTATACTGCAAAACGGGACGGTTGGTGGCGCTACCTCTCTGGTCTATGAGAAAGCTATCCAAGACTGATGCACATGTCAAAGGTCGAAACAATTCGCTGAAGCACTCCTAAGATATGTTATTTTTCCTAAGGCAACCGCACGGACGCCACGAGAAAACGACTGCAGATGGTGCCACTAGGTTCATATGCAACATGGAAGTGCCAGAGATCTACAGACATGCACAATTTAAGAACGAATAGGCAAACCTCTCATGAGAAAATTGTTAATAGGCCTAACACTAAGACCCACATGTCAGAGGCAAACGCATGGACGGAGGCAACGTAAAAATGATTGCAGATGGCACCACCAGTGTTGTATATGAGATGGAGGTATCTACGACCTATAGACATGCATAATTTCAGCCTGATTCATTGATCCACTTCTGAGATATCCTCTATTATTTGTAATATGCACAGGTCAATATTGCACGCAAAAGTAGTGCAGATGGCGACCGATCTTACATCAGTCCCAGTAACTGGGATTTTGAAGGTATCCTAGGTTTCAGAAAGATTGGTCTAAGGGTTTCAGAGTTATCCAAAACGTCCAACTTCTAACATAATATGCGCCAAACTCTGTGTTGGTGAATGCTATTAATCATATTAATTTCATTTAACTTCTCTTCCTCTCAGATACTGCTGACCATAATATCAATTTACTGATTTACTGATTCAAGAAAAGTATATAATTATCCAAAACGTCCAACTTCTAGCACAATTAAGCTAGATTTAAGGTAATGACAATTCAATGTCAGATACACAATAACTGATATCTACTTTTATTCACACATTGCAATCACTGGTTTAAAATTAATCATCAGGTCATATGTTCATAAACATTAATTCCGAGTGGTGAATCGTATAAATCAATGGGAATTAAGCTTTACAGTTATTTCAAGGCAAGCATAAATTATGTATTTTAAATTAAAACATTATTGTAACATTATAGCGACACGTGCAGGAACCATTACCGTTGATTTAAAGCCCTTTAAAGATCCTAAGTAGTCTGTATTCTTTATAGATTCCAATGGTAGTCCTGCCAAATACTTCATTCTGTCTAAATAAAGATAGTCCTCATAAAATGATTGGCGACTCACCCTAAATAACTCTGCCACATGTAAAACCATGTTGTCAGAACCTTTATCAGTAAAATCGGAAGCTTTTTCTATACAAACAGTAGATTTGTGTCACTACGTTCATGTATGATGACGAGAAATCATAAGATGTGCACATATATCAAATCTCAAATGATTCTGCATCGTCTCAACAGGCAGGATCAAATTTTGCAATACTGAGAAAAAAAGATTATCCTTGAAAGAAAAAATGTTTGCTTAAAATTAAAAAAAATGAAAAAGATACCTCCCTTCCCAACCAGCTCTTGCAACGAAGCCGTATACTTACGATAATTTATACAGAATTAACCTTAATTACCAGCCAATTTTGAAAAAAAATTCGATAACACGAATAGAAGGAATTACACTTGACTCTTTTATTGACTTAGAGTTTAACCTATTTTGCCTTATTGCTTGGTTTGAATTCGGAATCATGTTTTTGATTTGCCCTGAAAGGCCTTATTTTTCACGTTTAAGGTATAAGTTTATTGAAAATTCAATACATCATACGCATATAAATTATATTGGTGTCTAAAGGTGCAGTACATGACGAAAGACAAAACTGACCCTTACCTGAACACACATAAATAAAACCCGCTAAAGTCTTGCCTGAAACAACCAAAGTTTGTTGCCCTTACTCAAATTATAAGCTGATGGTATTTATGTTGGTGTTATCTATAATTACTACTCTTAATTTAAGCTAATGGTATTGGTGGTGGTTTGATCTGTAATTAAAACTCATAACATAAGCTAATGGTATTAATGGTGGTGTTAACTATAATGTTATTTTAAGTGGTGATATCAAGGGCCTGTGAAGTGTGATTCGAGGTCCCTTATTCGTGGTTCTCAGGCTCGACCGCGACCCTGTGTATTAAGGCTATATTACATCTCAATGGTCGATCAAAACCAGGGACTTGTCTCTGTTATGTCATTATTATTACCAACATATCCTAAATCAGTTCATATTTTTGCATTTGGAGACCAGTATAGCTTCACCCCAGATACTACAGATAGCGCTTTTATATGATAAAGAATACATTATCAATTTTAATTTAAGACTTAACAACACACTCCTGATAGGAGAAGCATTTAGTAAAACTTCCAGCAACAGAGTGCTTTTGTAATGTACTAATGATTTTCTTTTCATTCAATGGGCTGATCCAGAAGGGATTCATATATTACAAGTGTCGCTCACAATTACGGCCACACGGTGAAACTTGTTGGAGTGCAATGGCTATATATACATGGAAAATAGAGATGGCCTACAAAGAAAGTTTTTATTGTTAAGATCCCTGACCTATGACCTTGTCCTTTGCCCAAATATCAATTGGATTATTTTCTAGAGTGGTGGTAACTATTAACCACTTAAACTGGAGTGTTCACTTGGCAACCAATGTGTGAATTACTTTCACCTGCAACCTTAAACCTCCTGACCGGTCGACCCAAAAAATAAATAAGTTATTTCTATAAGCAAAAAGACCCCATTTATATGAAGTTCGAATCAAATCGAGGGATGCAAAGATGTGGCATATGTGAAGGACTGAAGGTTTTGGATGAACATTTTAGCTTGAAATATGCTCACAAGCATTTGGAACAATTTAGTATTATTACCTTGACATTAAGAACTCAACATTAATAGGTTTATTCCCCTGTTGGTATAGGTAAGCCATATAAGACAGATTGAAGATATATGTTGAAGAAGTTGGTGCTGTGATCTTGACCTTTGATCTCAAAATCAACAGGTCTTTTCCTCTGTTGGCAGAGAAGCGATATGTCAATGCTGGAAGAATTGCAATGAAAAGTCTAGCTTGAAATGAGTACACAACCTTTTTTAAAGAAGTGGATCCTGTGACGTTGACCTTTGACCATCTGACTGCAAAATCTATTAGATTCTTCTCCGACTTGGTATGTGAGCCATATGAAAAAGACCAAGTTTAAGGATTATAGATTTGGCTTAAAATGCAATCACCAGCTTTTGAAAGAAGTGGGTCCTATGACCTTGACCTTTATCCTGTGTCCTTCTTCCCCTGTTGGTAGATGAGCCGCATGTGATAGATGGAAGATATGGAATGAAATGATCAACAAACATTTAAACCTTTACTCTACCTACGTTACATCGACGACATATTTCTTATATGGCATCATGGTCATGAAAACCTATTAAAATTTTATAGAGATTTCAATAATTTCCACCCCGACATAAAATTCAAAATGGAGTACTCCGTAGATAAGATTAATTTCCTTGACACCACAGTAAAATTAACAGATGGCAACATTCACACATCTATTTACCGCAAACCCAACGACAGGTATAATTATATCCATCCTTCTAGTTGTCACCCCCCCCCCCCCCCCGATGTGGGTAAATCCATTATTTTCAGCCAAGCCATAAGATACAATAGGATATGTTACGATATATCCGATAGAAATCGAAACATTGCCTAACTACAAAATAGTTTTATCAATATGGGGTACAAACAGAAAACAGAAAAACAAATAGGAAAAGCCACTAAAATTTCACACAGCTCTCTACTCACTCCCAAAATCAAAATAGAAAACCCCGCACACCCTTAGTTACAACATATCATCCCCGTATACTAAAACCTCTAAAAAGAATTATCCATGATCTACAACCATTATTAGAATCGGACCCTACGTTAAAACCCCTCTTTCCTGACACACCACTCCTCTCTTTTAAACAACCCCATTATCTACATAAAAAACAAGTACAAAATCAAAGCTTCAGATATAATAACACAAACGGTGCATTTCCATGTAAAAGAACGCGCTGTCGCACATGCCCACTCACAGTCCGCAAGGAAACCCTAATTATCCATGGTGCAAAACACACTGTTCAGGGACACTTTGACTGCACCAGTAAAGGTGTAGTCTATGCCATACTGTGTAAAATATGTCCAGGAGTTATTTATATAGGCGAAACCAGCCTTATGCTAAGTCTCAGAATAAATGGCCACAGACAGTCCATTAAAGCTCTAGACACTAACTTACCGGTCGGAGAACATTCTTCTCAACAGGAACATTCGCCAGAATGCATGCAAAATTGCGTTCAAAAGGGCCATCTTACCGACACACGACTACGACAGATATGGGAACTAAAATTGATTGACAAATTTGACACCATAAGGAAAGGATTAAATCGCGATGCCGGTTTCATGGCACACTACAGACATTGAGACCTACCATAATATAGATAGCACCAAACGACCCCTCCATATCGATAATGACGTGACGTCATTCCTCATGCATACGTGCACATTCCCACCACTGATACCGCCGTGTTATGAGATCACCTCTCAGGCTTACACACAATAATAATATCAAGTAATCGACAAACGTCATCATCTTATACGTAAACTTTCTGAACAGACTATTTTTATATATATCATTTAATACACCATTTATATATGGATTATCTCTATTTATAATCATGGACTTGCTCAACCAGATCGCCACCACATTGGTCGTCAATCATCATCAACATTAAGCCGATGAGCATATATGAACTTTAAACCTGTATTGTGTCAGAGGACACGAACTCAACATAACCCGGAAACTCATAACCTAGCATTATCGGTAAACAACAATGACACACTCGGAACCAGGGTCAACATGATATATATTCAGAGTAGCCAATCACAGATCCATTACACTATACCATGCATTATGGTCATTAGAAATAGTTTATCTAACATATATATACAACCGATTTCTCTACCTTTCCACTTGACACCTGATGAAGAAGCTATAAGCTTCGAAAGCTCGTGGTTGAATTAAACAGTCAACACTAAGGCGTCTCCATCCTGTTATATATACACTGAGAAACTAACACGGCTACACGCATTCTATATATGTATATATATATATATATATATATATATATATATATATATATATATATATATATATATATCCGAAGTTCATTGTTTGCTGCTGATGGATCCTTGCTCCATTGTACAATGAAGAGTGGCTTGATTAATATCCTAGAGAAAATGCCTGTGGATTAAGAACCGAAGGAGAATTCTGCTGCAGATGAAGCCACAGGGGAACATTTTTGGCCCTTCTAGATGCAATGGCCGAGGTACAATCAATGGGGAAACCAGTCATTATTAAGAACTGTTCCCATATAGCTGACAAATTCACTAATCAGATAATGCAGAAATACATGGGTTATGATGAGAATCGCCTTGTTTTTTTACATATTGAAATCACTGAATCACTGAAAACGCAGAGACGTGTGAACAGGCAAGGGGCTGAACCTGCAGTTTTTTTACTACATCACTGATTCAACAAATATTGACAAACTGCCAATGAAGAAATTACTTTAACACACCAGGACCAAACACACCACAAAGATACTTTCAGCTGGTCAGGAAAAAGGAGTCTTGTTGTTGCATATTGAACTTAATGCAAAGGTACTGCAAAGGACATGAGCCACCTGAACAGTGAGCAAGAAGAGACGGATGCAAAGCTGTTGCTCCATGCTGAGGATGCCACACGCAAAGGTACAACAAAAATTCATATCCACTCTTTAGATACAAATGTCTTTGTTCTTGCATTAAGAGGATATCCAGATTTGTGCAAGAACTCTACAATGACAGGGACTGGCAAAAAATCGAGGGAAATACCTCTAAAGCCGATAGTTCAAGCCCTTTGGCTTAAGAAACTAGCTGCCCTTCCAGCTTTTCATGGCATCAGTGGTGCTAACAATACTGGTAGTTTTTGAGCTTAGTTTAGAATTTTAGCAAGGAAGTGATGAAATTTATGCTGCAATAGCAAGTCTTGGTACAACGAAAGTCCTACAGAAGAGACACTTAACGTAATTGAAAAGTTCATATGTAAACGTTATATTCCAAAAACAGACATTTCAAAGGTAGCTGACCTCAGGTGGTTACTGTTTTATAACGAAACAAGCCCAATAAGAAAAACTGCCACCAATACCAGATTGTCTATACCAGGCTCATTATCAATTGTTGGTATGGAACAATGACAGTCTACCCAACACAAAACTTCCATCGCCTGATGGATAGGGATGGTAACTCGAGAACAAAGAATGGATTCCAAATGTGATAAATCAGAAGCTAGCTCCAGAAAATATAATTCATTTAGTTAAATATGGACTAAATGTAGCTGCTTTGATAATGAGGAGGGCTGTGATAATGTTCATCATGGCAGATTAACAGACGAAAGGGACACGAAGTGAGGACGAGGATTACTAGATCCATGGATTTATCTAAAAGTAGCTAAATTCAATGTTCAGAGTATTGCTCCATAAGAAGTAGAGTAGTCGGGACAAAAAAAATGTAAAATATATTTTGAACATGTTTTCTGATAAAATTTATTCAAATATTTCCTATGTTTGCTTTTTACATGTCAGAACTAGAATCTTCAGGGTCAAAAACATGATAAATGATACCAAGAACATTAAAATATGATAATTCCAATGTTTTATTCTGTGCAGTTTTTATTTTTCTTCTGCTTATGGCGGCCATTTTGAAAAATGGTGGCCATCTTGGATTTTACAAGATGTCAGAGTACCAACAATTGTTTTAAAAGTTTTTGTGTTACTTGACATCCCTGAAACGATTGTATAATTCAGCATTAAAAGCCCACCCGACTGCACATGCCCCCACACTAATAAGTAGTATAGCGGGAGCTGGTATACGTCCGGCAGTTCGACGGTATCCCCTGTGTTAAAAGATAGGGTATCAAGAGATACCGAGGGTACTCTTTCGGTATGATACCCGGGAAAAAATTAAAAACCGGGCCGTTATAGGTCCGGGGATCAGTGTTCTCCTAAGTAAGAGTACAGTACACTGTAGAATCAGTTAACCATACTGTGTGTAGGTATGCGTGGCGGAATCTATACGCTCGTCGTGCTTAAGTGTTCGCCTGAGTGGCGGTTCATTTTTTAGTGAGCAGGGCGAGCGTTGGCAGGGCGTGACGAAGTACTTAGTGTTTTTGTCGGCGGTACATGTGAACGTGTGTACGTGTGTTTTACTTTTTTAATTTTTAATCTGTACAATGGACCGTTATGATGTCTTTTTTCTGTACGTATATCTGGCGCGATTGCTTGTACTGTTTTGCGGTATCTATTTTTACACCTGTACCTGTAAGGTATTTCTGATCAGCGGTATGTTTGAATGGAACTGCGTGCTATGGCCAGTATCCGAAGACAGCACCATGGCGAAAACAGGGAGAATGCTACTGCGTACCTGCACAATGGGTAAGTTCACGTTCTTTACTTGACATGTTGTCACCTGAATTGTATGTCTGTGGGAGAACGAGCGGTGTTTATATATGCCGGTATGGTGTATCCGGCAGCATAACAAAAGACGTTAACACACTACAAGCGTGTGAAACACTATGTTACGGGATTTTGTCTGTGTGTAGTTTTTCACTGTCCCGGCATAAGTGATTATTACAAAAACCTGGTTAAACAGTACATAAGTGTTTGTCAACACTGTATTTATCGTTTGAGGTTATATAACTGGTAAGAAGTAGGGTGCAATCACTAAGCATTAGTTTTTCGATGGTTTTCAAACAGGTCTATTACTGCAATTGACATGCAGGCAGGCCATATCTTACGATTGTGAATGTACATGGGTGTTTTCAATGGTACGAGCCCAGTTCATAGCGAGTATTGCCCCTGGGTTGGAAGCAGGGTACGTTTGTCCCGATTTGTCGTCCCAAATATAAAGAGACAATTTATTTGTAATGCAGAGTGATGAAGGCAAACTCACAGGGTGGGTAAATTTTCGGGTATGTGTTTTATTGTTTAAATATGTAATGTTATTAGGAGTACCTTAAAAGGGAGATTAAACCGTGTAAAAGGTCAACATCTGCCAATCCTACTGCCAATCATGGAGACTACACACCAACGCAGTAAAACAGTAAAACATTAATAAACTGTCGTATCTGTGGAAGTTGGACAGCGGGACTAACACAACGCAATAGCCATTACCATACATCTTTATTAACCCATACAATCGCCACGAGGTGGCAGCACTGCTGTAGCAAGTGCGCTTGGTGAGATACCACATAAACTATATATCTATATCCATTAAACGAAATCTTCGTGAAGATCTGATGCGCTAAAAAAACCAGGGCACTTTTGGGCTTCCATTAACCTGGCTATGCGAAGCAGATTAATACAGGTGCAGCGAAACGAGCAAATTCGTTGAAATTACGTTCATCCGCTTCCGCAACTTG
Source organism: Sipunculus nudus (assembly GCA_026874595.1). Taxonomy (NCBI): domain Eukaryota; kingdom Metazoa; phylum Annelida; class Sipuncula; order Golfingiida; family Sipunculidae; genus Sipunculus; species Sipunculus nudus. The sequence continues at coordinate 4,723,311 of CM049317.1, forward strand.
TCAGCATCCTAGCTCGCCTATCAATATGTTTTACTTTTTAATTTTTGCCTGAAGATGTCTCTACATGTCAAAATTTTTGTGTGAAACAAAATTTCATTTTTTTTGCGCTAGTGAGAATAAATTTTCAGACGGACACTCTAAAACCAATCCCAACCAAGGTATGCTTAAGAACAAACAGATATCCAAAATTTGAATGATAATTGATAATGATAATGATATCGTTCCGAGAAAGCGGGGGACAAAAGGAAGGCTGCAAACTGAGCTTAGTTCCAATGTGCTCCTGAAATATTTCCTAGCATTTCACGGATATCTTTTGTCTTTTTTTATCGGACTATCAATAAAAAATATAAAGTCAGTAGACACAGGAGAAAACCCTGTTGACAAAAATTTACTAATATTTTCTGCAATTCCGAAGGCTCTCAGGAGTTAAATACAAAATGCACCAAAAATGCAAAGAGCACCACGACAAGATTTAGAAGTTTATTTTTTTTCCTGTACAGTTTGTATATTCCATTGCAAATTGGTACGCATAAGGATTTCCCGATAGTTAAGAAGAACGGAAGCACGGTTCGATAAACAGAATATTGTGGAGTCGCCTCGTTTTCGTTTTATGTTTTTGGGTTTCTCGTGTGTTTTAATTAAAAAGACATCACTGTTTACACCTGTGAATCTTCCCGTGTGCAGATGTGCGTGGCTTGAGGTACCGGAAAATGTTTTGTTTCTGCACGTGCCGACTTACGTCTTGGCATCGGTTTGAGAAGAGAAGGAGCAAGGGAGAGGCCCGAGAACAAGTCGTGCTTTGGAGCTAGTATTTTTTGTTAGTACAATTACGTACTACAATTTAGTACTGTGGTTCCTTCGAATAAGGAATATGATTTTCTATATCTTCATCGTACAGAAGGATGCAGTCTGGAGGCCTCCCGCCTACAGTATCACACAGTACTTTATGAATTTTTGCATGAATAAGCGGTGCGTTGAATAATGAGATGAACATAAACTCCACTTTTTACTGTAATATCTGAGGACCTTGAATCTCCCCTCTTCATTAAAATAAAACCTGTTCTATTATAATATCCATTTTTTTAAATATCCCTTCATGGTTTTATTGTGACTCAGGTTGTTTTTTTTAGTCACCTTACACAAATTAGCTCAGCCTAGTGAATGTATAAGTAAAATGGAAAGTGGACAGGTGACACAAGAATGCTGAAACACCTAGGCAGTCACCGGGAAAGGAACATGTGTGACGCCTGTGAAAGCTAGTCGATGTTGTCAGGGGTATTCAGGGAAATGGGGAATAATTTGCGACATCCGGTGTTAGATATTCCGACTTTGAACTCACAAATTCGTATGAACCGAAATAAAAAAAAACAGAATACTGAAACGTATGCGGATATATGGTATTCCCAGCGGTTGTAAGTAACTTAAAATGTAAATTAAAAATAAGCATAAGAAATTATTCTTATTAAACATTAATTATTTTCAACGTTCAAGCAAGTGTTAAAAGAGAGAGACAGAAAGAAAACCTGAGTAGGTGAGACCGGGATTAGTTGTGACATCTTTTGCTATTCCGCCTCTCACTCATGAAGAACACGTGAAACTTAGGGATGTTTTCGTAAGGATATAACAAATTTAAGAATTTAGATATTGTATTCTTTAGAAAGATATAGAAACCAATTTTAAAAAGTATGTTTACATCAAATTCCCCTGGAGATTGAATACATAGGTGCTAATTTATGCATTAGGCTAACGATGAATAATTAAATCAAAAGAATACATATGAATTAACAAACCACTTTATAAATCCCTATACTTATTCCTCATTGAGATTTCCAGGCCTGTTTGCACTGAAACTAGATCTGTAGTGCATGTGATCGGTCAGACTTTATTTTGCTGGAAGGGTCCACATGTGTGCTACAGGCCAGAAGCAGAGTTCGAGAAGGTACCGCACAGGTGCAGAGTATTGGATCCCGTTATGCGAATAGAAAATTCACCCGTTCCCGCCGCGCCTATTATTATTTTTTTTTTTTTTGTATATTTTTATTTCTGTATAACAGCATATTATGTACATGATGGAATGTGAATTATAGAGGGGATAGAAGGGTTGGTCACGAGCAAGTAACAAGACAAACAGAGAAAAAATTAACATGTTGCGTTGTTAGTAAAATTAACCTGGACAAGAAGAAAAGGCCTTGGCAGGGTATCGTTGGTGCTTTAATGCAAACACATAGTGAATATGTTTATTGCTTGTACGTATCCGATGGAATAATGCACAGCCGCGTTTCATTTTGTCTAATACAACATATTTAACATATCGACTCCTCATAAATGTATTTGATAAAGCAATCAAATATGCATAATATGTATTAAATAATACCTTATAAATTCATTGTGTGTGTCAAAGCACCATAAAGTTTAACCATCGGATGTGATAAAGTGTGTTTATAACAAACATATTTATACCATGTGTGTCTAGAACGATAAAGGTGATTTGTGTAAGCCGAGTGCTCGGGTCCAATGTTTATCAATTAGATTGTATATTTTGCAGATGCATAAGCGTAATCAATAAACTTTTCTGCCATATAACGGCGAGGGACCTCTCGGATTTTCTAGCTAACATGTTCTCCGTGTCCTTTCAATTAAATAAAAAACTTACTTCTGTTGCCTGATTTGACCAGGAAGGAGCAATATGACATATTACGTGCACATGCTCGTAAAAAAGGTCTGTTGGAAGTTACAATTAAAAAAAATTAAACTCTTATTCGATAGAATCATAATGAATGCAGTCACAATTTTCAGAAAAGCAGTCATCGTCTTACTATCTGTGTTCTGTTTTTAATTTATGAAAACATTTAACATATAGTTTTATTCAATTGTATATGTATATATTCAGACCGTTCGAAACGCAGAGGTAAATAACGGGAAACAAATTTTCAGCTAAGTCCCAATATAAGTCATCTAATTGACAGTCTGTCTTGACACCTATGTCAACATCAACATCAAATAATTAATCGAAAGAAACGACGTGGTATCTGACTACATTTTTTTGCCTTGGCCACGCTGGAACTAGCTACATGCACTGCCATCTGACCCCATCCGTCATGTGAACATCTTCACATTGCTGTCATTGCAACGTACCGCCAGTGCTATAGCGCAACAATATATTTGTAACAGGGACAGAAGAAACTTTAGTCGACCTGTCGTCCGTTGTCCTGCACAAAATATACATATGACGGGATTTGGAATATTAGTATAGTTAGAAACACATTGAGCCGCCGTTTAACCCATAAGGGACTCCATAACTTTACACCTTACCTCTCTTACAGACATACACACACAGGCACTCACCACGCGCTATCACTTTTGCACAACTTTCACTCAAAGGAAACACCGGCGCTGTCATAGGCATTATAAAAGAGGCCAGTTGCAGTTTTACGGCGATTCTAACCGTTTATCGACTGAAAGAACACGGTGATGTCTTTAAATAATTACACCAGAATGCCCTTTTGCACATTTACAGTTCAACATTACGCGCCCTTACCACAGACCTCTTAATTAAAAAAACCAGTCATGACCCTTGGGAGAATAAAAGCTGAGGTTAAACTCTTATAAATATATCATTCCATTTGCTGAGAGAGCCGTAAAGGTTTGTTATACTGAAATATTCGTATAACACACTGATCGACCTGGCGGTATTTTAAATCAGTAAACCGATATGGGTTTTCTGCTGGTAATACCTATCGAGTATTCCAGGCTACACACACAGGCTACCCTTTCACCTGTGGACACATTTTAACCACAAAACACAATGGCGCCTGTAGATATATTACGCAGAGGAGAAAGCTGGTAAACGTCGAACATCTAAAATCTCTGTTTAAGTCAGTTGCCAAACCGTCACCTCAATTTTGTTCTAAATGGTAGATGAGCTTTCCCAACTTTCTTCCGCTCTTTAGGGTATCCTTATTTTGCGACTTATATCATGTCTATGAATTCCTGCCGACGGTTGTGTAGGGCAACGTCCGAGCATCTATTGACCAAGTTGTAATACCAGCTCAGAAAATATTATTTCTAAAGTGTCATCCATTGTAATGCCGATAACTGTCAGCTGTTCCACTGCTTGTCCGTCCTCATACCATTAAGATCAGGTCCATGCAACAGTACTTAGGAAAAGGTACAGGTACTCGTAAAATTGTCATTAGTATAAGTCCAGTAGACTGTTGTAGAATGCCTAGGTACTGGTACTCTGGAAACTAATATCAAAGACATTTGTACTATATATATATGATCATTGCATTAATTTCATCTAGATGTACAATAATAAGTTATAGTAAAATGGATGAAAATATATCATTAAAAAAGTATTAAATGATCGCTCCCTGCGTCGAAACGAAAAGTACAGGCTGGCAAATACAAAGGACTACCTTAATTATACATGATGAATAAACAAAGTTGATAAAGTTTACAGAATTATTACTATTATTAAAATAGGGGTCTAATCACTTATAAAGCTTATTGACTTGACACGAAAAATATTAACAGAATATTGCCCTGAAACCGTTGGCTATGTGTGAAAACGATGTTGGCACCAGTCGGCGGCTGTTTTTGGTTTTTGACAGTGTCAGAAAAAAATCGTGTCCAGTTGAGTCGCGTCGTTAAGAAGAACAGTAAGCAACTATTCACAGCAACATATCGTGTATGAGTACCTCGGCCATGTTATTCTCTGGGTCGAAATCATCGAGAAATAATCGAGACTATTATATTACGTCAGCAGAGTTCGCGCATTATAGATCTGGTTAACCAGTGTTCCCAGTGTTCGATATATACAGTCCCCTTTTGTTATCAGAGAAACCATAAGTCACAGACGCTCATTCAGTACGAAAGCATAAATATGACTAATTAACATAAAAGTACCCATGAACATTTAAATTAACATAAACATTTCTAATATTATGTATATTATTGAAGGCCATTTTCGTCGGTTTGGCTATAGAGATTCGAAAACAAATCCCTTCAAGCATACAGGTTTTATTTTTTAAATGCATCCGTTATACTATTTTATGGTTCGGTTTCTGCGTAAACAAGTTGCTTTTTTGTGTTCTCAATACCGAGAACCTTTTGGCAAATCCTTCCATATGGGCCGCAATTTACATGGAGCGAAGATCCCGGCCTTATTATAGCAGTGAGGATCGTGATAAGCACCTGAAAGGTAACACGGAGGTGAGCATGACATTGTGTTAATGTTTGGTGCAAGCATATGTAAATCTGTGTATAGGAGTAGGCGAACGGTGCTTAAACGACATATTGGCAGTTACCTTAATATTCTGCTGAGGAAACACTATATTTAATGTTTGTTTAAGTTGTCTGGTAGGTAATAGGTATTTTTTTTAATTTTCGAAGTGCAGAATAAGCAGGTAGCTAAATGCAATATGGCCTTAAAAGCATAACTCCTACACACCTAAACATAAATTGTAAAATTAATTTGCTAATCTAAGCGGTAAATTAAGTTAAATGTAGCCTTGCCTTCTTCAAGCTGTCATTAACATTGCCATCATTTTGCTGAATTCAAATATGCTAATCTAATGGGCCAAAATATATGAAACAAATTTATAAATCTCAGGAGCCCAAGCCAGCAGAACCTATCCCAAGCGATCTGCCTGATCCTGTTCAAGGACGGGGAGAAAAAAAAAAACATTTTTGACTAACTACCATGTTGGGTGTGACCAATCAGATTGCTCAAATTATAGCACCACTAATTTGGCATAGCACACGGATACATCTGTTAAATACCCGAAGACAACAGAAACGTTTCATAGTCTGGTTGTCGCTGTCATGCACAGCCGTTTTGAAATATAAATAAGTTAAAAGATTGACGACGTAATTAGTCAATCTACCAACATATATAGGTTTATATGTTATATATGTTTCTCTTTCTGTTTCAATGGCGTTAATTGTCGTTGTCTTTCCCAGTGTATGTGACTTTTTTTTGTATCCTGCTTTCACTAGGGCCAAGTTGTAGCTTGGTATGGCGTTATTAAAAATTTCCTGGTTTGATGATAAAGAAGAAATTCTCTGCCCGATGGCTGCGGTATGTTTTGATAATAGTAAGGGGGTGGTAAGACAAGCGGTCAACGTACGTGGGGTCGTCGTTAGGTTTTCTGTACGGTTGATATAAACCAGTGTCAAGGTCAAGATGGACATCGAGGATGTTTACGGATCGTAAATTTGTCTGTACAGTAATTTTTAGTCTGTATTCATTGAAGGTTGTGATAAGCTTCTTTCTTATTTTGTCAGCTTCGCTCCCTGATGTGGATCGTATGACAGCAAGTCCGTCGTCGCGGTAGAGTCCTATAATATACATGTTTAGTTTTGTGTCGATTTGATTGAGGCTGCATAATCCGACCAGCTCATAAATCTCTGCACTGTCGAATGCAACCACGGTAACATCGAACAGCGTATTTGAGTCTGGTTTTCATCCTGGTGCGGCCGTTATTGTCGAATAGTAGTTACTTCCGTGCGTGCATTATTGCTTCATATTCAGTGCCTTTGATGCTTGCGAAATGCTTCGTCCATGTGAGTGATATTTTCACGTCTTCAGAAACTGACGGATATAAGTCAATTATGTCGAAGATTTTAAATGTCAAATTCTTTTTCTCGTAGGGTTTTGAGAACCATTTGACGACTGCATCGGTGTTTCTCCAATGGTTGGTATTTTATTTCTTCGTATGGTTGTGTTTATGCGATCCAAGGTGACTTTGCTTACGGGTCCCATTTCCGGTTTCGAACTGTTTATCATTTCGTGTTTGTTTCGAAGTTTTCTTTATGCTCTTTAATGGTTATGAATGCGGGTTTTCCTGATGTTTGGTTTATCCTATATGCGATGTTAAGCTTCTTGGCGATATTGTACGATTCTGCCTCTTAGTACTTACTGGCTGTAGGTTCTGCGTGTTTGTACTTTTGGGTGATGTTTTTCATTCAGAAGCTTTTCGTAGTCAGTCGGGCTCATTCGGTACATAATTCTTGTCTTGTCTGCTTTCACAAAGATATTGTGGGACGTGTTCAATTTTTCTAATGTCCTGTTTGAGTTTGTTTTGGAATTTATCCTGAAAATTTATGAATTGGATGTTTTGTACCAAGTCCATGAGATCGTGCTCAAAATCAAACAAATCGTCGAACTGGGGTGGCGAACGTTTACATTCTAACCCAAAGTGCTTGATCTCGGTTGTGTGGTCATCACTAGAACGTTCCGTTAAATCAGGGTCCTGGAAGTAGAAGAAAGCCTTCCATCTCATACGCTTGTTCAGCTCTTCCGTTTTTTTACAAGAGACTCCCTGTGTCTCCTTACTGGTATCGGGATGTTTTTGTTGGAGTTATCAAGTGTGAACCGGTTCATTGTTGCTTCTCTGCGTTTGACGTGTACGGCAGCTTCTGCGTAAAGTGCTCGACATATGTGGGTAGGGAACAAAATTTATCATGATAGACCCAGTAGAAGCGGTATACGATTGACGTAGAGCTATATACTTCATGTAAAATACGTCAGTGTGTCTTGCCTATTGCAACTCTTTCACGCCAGAGGGTACAACTGTGTTTACCCTTTGGCGATCATCAGGTGAGTGGGTACTCGTCACAGAGATTCGCAGTGATCATTTGTTCTTTTCGCGGTTCGGTGGTTTTCCTAAATGACGACACTTTGAGATTTGTTTATTTCCCTTGTAGATTTGTACTTGTCCTTTGCCGTTCCTGCTCAATAGGATCTGTAGCTTTTCTTCTATGCACAGATTACATATTGCCCAGAGTAGCGTTTCATTGTGTTGGAATGCTTGAGTATTTCCCAGGATATGATGGGATCAGTGTTCTTTCTTTTTACTTTCTTTGTACTCTTAAAATGACGTTTTGTTCTGAGGAATTTATATTTGTCTGTCATTGGTATTTTAAGCTGTAAAACTAAAAAAATTTAAACTACTTTGTACATTTACCTAAATACAAAATACAAAGAATCACCTTTTAATGATGCTAAATACTCATGTTTCTATGTTTTCATTTTGCTGTCACGTTTACTACCTTTATTTTGTAAACTGATAGGTCACAATGTCAAACTACTGCATGTTATCTCAAGGTCAAAACATGAATCAATTTAAATATTTTTACAATCTTAAAAGTGTATATATTTCATAGATGTATATGTATGTATATATCAGAAAAAAAAGTTCTCCTTCCTTTTGGTTATGTGATTTCCTTGTGACTATCAACAACAAACTGATAAAATCTGATACCCTGGGAGCAACCGTTACTTGGCTATTAATTCATGAAAACCGTATATCGAAGCATGCTGGTCTTATCAACGCTCTACAACTCTTCAATATCTGTTCCACATCTAATCCTTTATCTTCGTTATAATTATGGACACGCTAGCAAGAAGGATGCTGTTCAATCATATGGTTACATAATTTTATATTACGCAGAACGGCATAATTATATATTATGTTCAGAACGGCAGGCGAATGGTATTATTGATAGGAATTCTCAATAATTCTCTCTCGTTTTCAGCAAAGAAATTTACAATAAATGTACGATGTTAAGCAGCTTTTTCCTCTGCGTAATATAGCTGCAGGCGCAGCTGTGTTTTGTGGTTAAAATTTATACGCAGGTGAAAGGGCGTGGCATGTAGCATGGGGAACCAAACTCGATAGGTATTACTAGCAGAAAACACCCTTCGGTATGATTTAATATACCAACAGGTTTAATAAACGATTGCTTCAGTATAACGGCTCTCAGGAATGGAATGATTTATTTACCAGACCTTATCCTCAGGTTTTATTCTTCCACCAGATTATGACTTTTTTCGATAGAAGATTCTAGGTCCAGTGATTACGATTTGTGTCCTGTTAACGCATGACCGCATCGTTAAAGTTCTCAAAAATAGAAAACAAATGCTTAAAAATTAAAAAAATCCATGGGGATGTCACCAATCTGAAGGAACTGATGAAACCCTCCATCATATGCATGCAAAGAATCATGGCGTCATTGCATTAGTTGCTCAGATACTGGAGGTTTATATTAAAAGATACCGATTTTTAGTTTTCCAAGGAGTCTTTTCATGGACCTCCATGGATGTCATGATATAAGATTCTAGGTCGAGTGGTTCGATTTGTGCCCTGTTAACGGACCACGACATCTTTAAAGGTGTCAAAATAGAAAAAATGCTTAAATTTGAAAAAAATACTGGGAACTGATTAAGCCTTCCTTGATCAATACGCATGCAAAGAATCATGGTAATCAATGCATTAGTTCTTAAAATACTGGAGCTTTAGTATCAAATTTTTAATTATTGGGGGGGGGGGGATGTAGTTCTGAACCCCATAGCTCGGAAGATATGGGTAACAGAGACATTATTTCAGGTTTCCTAGGTAATGTTTTCATGGGCCTCCCTGGATGTCAAGTTACAAGATGCCCGGTCCAGTGGTTACGATTTGTGCCCTACTCATGTATGTCCGCACCTTTAAAGGTCTAAAAATAGTGAGACAAATGCGTCAAAATAAAATAAAAACCCAGGTAGCACAACTAAACTTCAGGAAATGATGAAAAACACCATGTATAATATGCATGCAAATAATCATGATGATCAATGCAAGAGTTCAGATACTGGAGCTTTTGTGTCAATTTTTAAATTATTCTGGGGGGTACTTATGAGCCTCATAGCTCGGAGGATATGGGTTACAGAAACCTAATCTCAGGGTCAAAGGAGACTTTTCATGGACCTCTTAGGATCTCAAGTGAGAAGATTTCAGGTCTAGCGGTTACCATTTGTGCCTAGTTAACAGACAGACGGACCACGGACATTGTGATCTCTATAGATCAGATGACTGAAAGCATCTCCATGCACCTAATTACATTTTCAAAATGGCATCATGCGAGAATATATACATTATCATACTAAAATACTGCTGATAATTTGCTCTTTATATTTTTGTTTATGATGGATAAATATGTTTACGATTGTCATATTTTTTAAATAGTTAGAATAGAAAACCCCATATTTAGTCTATTCCGTGATTATTTAACCATAATATATATATATTCATTATGTTATGCAGAAGCAAATTAATGGTTAAATATTGCAAATGGTAGTCAACATGCCTAAAATCTACATATATTTCAATCTATATGCAGGACTTGCCATTTAATTTCTGTAAATATATGGCAAATATTGGTTCATATATATATATATATATATATAAAAGACATATAATATTAATCTAGAATTATTATAATTGGATACCTTGACACAGAAAACCTAACTATACACATATCACACCTCATATATAAGGTTTTGGAACAAAAATCTATTTTTACATGTGCCTAATTGTATATTCAAAATGGCGGTTTGTAAGGCCAAAATCGTTATCATTATCAAATCGTAACTATGACCTGCACGGAAATAATTTTCTAATTACGGCATAATTTGATCAGTTTTGTATTCCTTTGGCTTGACAATAAAAAAATGGTACATTGCATGATAACTTAGCTTATACATTGATTATGTTACGCGGAAACATCTACCTCATTATATTTTCAAAATGGAAGCCTATTTGGTCAAAATAAGCAAATATGGATTGGCAGATATATGTATATTGAGATATGATCAACATGTGGTGGAAATATATCTTTACAATTTAAAAAATGAGTTTTTACAAAAAATTGTTCAAACAATTATCTCAATAAATATTCAAAATGGCGGCCTACATTGCCACATTTTTCATTAATCGTAAATTGTATTTATGATCTGCTTTATAATATTATCCAGATGACTGCATAAATTACTTATCACTGCATTAAAAGGCCTTTCTTGAATACTTTGGGTTTAACTTTCCCAAACTCTATATTTTGGTTATAAGTTGCTGAAGTTAAGTGGGAAGAGCAAATCAATTGGACATTTAAAATCGCGGCCTACAAGGCCAAAATCACCAATGGTAGCCTGGCAGACAACCGAATTCTGAAAGAGTACACCTTTTAGTATGCAAAAGTATCACCCCATATAAACCCTAGGGGAGGGGATGTTTTCAATTTCTGGCCCAAGGCCTATAGGAACATATTATGGGAATCTCTGAACGCTTCTTTTTCAACGTTGATTTAAAAGGAAATAGAAACGATCTAACGTGCACCCTTGACTTGTACCTCATAAACAATGTAGGACTTCTAATAATAAATATCACAATGATTCTAAAACATGCTTGAGGTTAATAATTGATAAATAGTCCATGGGCAAGGAAGGGTCATCTTGCACCCTTTCTGGGATTTATGACAAATGTATATTTTAGATCACCACGTTTTTCCAATTAAAAAATTAAGATGTTAACATTGATTATTTTGGGATACACTACCCTATTAGGCCATCTAAAGACAACTGATTCATTACGCAAGGCACCCTTGGACAGGTACCCTTGATTAGAGGGTAGGGGTATGTAAATGCTGATATCTGGCTTAATATTGAACATATTCACTTCAAATAAGTTGTATTGTATTAACAGGAAGTACGAGAAATCACCGATAAAAACAGTCAAATGGATATATATTTGATTTTTTGTTGATTAAATAATTACTTAAATTATTAGTTTTTTTCTCCTTAAAGTGTTTATAGGCTTTATTATGATAAAAGCTCTCTCTTGAGCCATTTTGAACACATAAAATAAAAATATAATCATACAAACATTCTAATAGATTGAGAACTAATTCGCTTTATGCTAATCTATCCGAATAATTGGGAGGAATTTGTCAAGAAAAGAGAAAATCAAATAATAACAAAATAATTTACTAACTATGCAAGGCTAAGCTCAGTGCATTAGACCTGTACAATACGGCATACGTAGCGTTTTGAACCACAATAATATCACAAACTTTCAAGTAATGTTAAAAGGAGAAATAGCAAGAAGGCAAGTGCAGCAGTTTCTATTATCATGCAAAAGTATTAATTACGGCTTCAACAGCTTATTAGCAGTGTTCTGATTGATCATTTAATGTATTTGTTAATTTGTTTCCTTTTTTTGTTACAATTATATTATGTATGAGTAAAAAAATGTCTTGTTCTTTTAGGGGCCTTACAATGTCGCTTTCAGATTTTCTTGAAAGGAAATATGCTTCATATTTTAAATTGCAAACAAATCACACTATCTAAAAGTATGTTGATACAATAGAGTGAACATTTTTATGAAGATTTCTTTTCAATGCTATCGTAAGTAATGTAAGGGCATGTAAAGTAGTATTAACAGCAGCTAGAAAGCAGAGGACCGTAGGTTTCACACTGACAGTACTAAACACGGAGGTGCTACTCATTTCGAAAAATCTCGGATTGTTAAGATTAAGAAAAATGACGGAGCAAACAGAAAGCTGTATTTGATCGGAAACAACCAGGAGCTATGGGTTCTTAACAAAAATAGACAAAGCCTGTGCCCACGGATAACATTGGGACGTCTACTTAAGAGAAAATCTAAAGTATGCGTCCAAGTGAATCATGATCTTTTGTTTTAAATGGTTTATTTTCTCTTATGTATTTTTATTTTATTTTGGTAGATGCCATCTTTTGTAAGATGGTGTTCTTGATATATAAGATTTGCATGTTAGTTCAACTGTTAATGGCACTTTTTAAAAGAAATTGTTTATTTTGTTTTTCCCATGAAAATTCAAGAGGATCCAGTGGCATGTCAGTCTTCAATAATTTCGTTATTTATGATGAGGCTTTCTGCAATTCCAAAGCTTACTTCTGAAATAATGGGAAATAATACGATATTCCCTAAACCAGTGAGCAACTGTCCCACCAATTTTGAATTTATGTTGAAAAATATCAGATAAAATATCTATAGTATCGAAAGCAGCACCAAAATCTAGAAGTACTAAAAACATAATCTTTTTTTAATCCGTACTATTCAAAATGTCCGATTGCACTGGTAATAACATGGTTTCAGTACTATAATTTCTCTTGTAGGCGGCATTTTCCTCCGGCATCTGACCATTTCTTTAAAGGTATATAACATATTGGTCTATGGCTGCAGTTTCTACCAATTTTGAAAGATATGAGAGATAGCTCACTGGCCTATAGTTCTTGAATTCGCGATCTAATCCGACCTTTTTAAACAACGGCCTTACATAAAAGCATTTCCAACATTCTGGAAAATTCCTGTTTCAGCGACATGTTAATTATGCGGGACAAAACAGGTAACATAATATCTAAACACTGCTTACATCATCTTCAGAAAGTTCAAAAAATCTATTCAAAGTCCAACTACTCACATTTTTATATTTATGTTCAAATTCACCCATATTTTCGGTAAATATAATGTCATCGACTGAATATCTGATCTTATTAATTTTGTCTTGAAAAGAACTGTCCAAAATCTTCAACTAATTTTTCCACGGGCCCACTTATCGGCAATGCATTATCATTGTAACCATTCGACAAGCGATCCACAAGCAAAATAATATATTTAAATTTCCGTCACAGTTTCTCACTTGATCCGCATAGTAATGTGTTTTGGCTCTTTCGCACTCATTTATGTAGATATTTCTTTGAGCTTTGAAAAGAACAAAATTTTCATCGGATTGGTTCTTTTTCCATGTATTCTCAGCAATACGTTTTGCCTTCTTTAATCGTTTAAGTTCTGATGTATACCACTCCTTTCTTTCTATTAAACGTACAGTTTTCGTGAGCAGAGGGCCATCTTTGTTAAATATGTCAGAAAATGTAGAATTATATGCATCTGCCAATTCATCCAAATCTTCTTTATCATATTTCAGTAAACCACTATTCACAATGTCCTGCTTAAATTCTGCAATATTTTTAGACTGAATCTTGCGAAAAGTAATGGTTTTCCTTAAATCTTCCTTCTTCTCGAACATCAGTTACCCCAAAACAAAACAGTGATCTGAAATGTATTCACCAGTCTTTACATTTATCATTGCGAAGTTACAATTTAACCTGATAACAATAAAATCCAGACTATGGCCTTATGTATGTGTTGGATCTCTCATATGGTTTATCAAGTTCATGCTTAGCAACATCTCTTAGTTATCATTGTGTTACAGAACCTAATATCAACAGATCACGCATGTGTGATGAACATAAATTTTGTCAAGGAGATAAAAAAATCAGATTCTGTAACACTAGGCAGCGTTAAATGTCTAGGGGAATGAATAAAGAAGTCAGTGTTTTTTTCGTTAACAAATAACTATAATTTATTCTTAAAACAACCCTAACATTACAATACACTAAATCATACAATGACACAGTGTAACAGCAGTATAACAGCAAATCAATACAACCACACAGTAAAAAAAACCAAAGTGCACAGTACCTGGATACCACCACTGTCTCAGAGACAAGTTCTTTAAAATGTATAAGCCGGACGAACAGTTCACACAAATTCTCTCGGAGAATAACAGTCCTATGTAATGCTCTTGTAACAATCCCGAAAGTAAACTGAAGACCAAATAAGATTCGTCACAAATCCAGAAGAAAATCAGAAGAAAATCTATAATTGCCGCACTTATCGAAATAGGTCCCACAAACTGACTTACACGCTTATGTGTCCGCTGGAATATTCTCTCACCTCTCTCTCGGCTCTTTAACACAGCCCTTATTTGTAACCTTTCATCCGAAAACTCTAGAAAATTCCTCTCCAAGAACAATCGAAAAGAACAATACCCGTGTACAGACGCGAACATTCGAGACAGGAACGGCAGCGAGCTGTTACAGTCCGCCAGAGTTCAACCAGTACGGATTAAACTGAGAGTGCAACACCCGGCCAGGCAAGGCGGCCACAACACGAGTTACGTCCGCGCCACACTACAAAAAAAGACATCTGTAAGACTTGTGCATGCAATAAAAAGGAGCACCTGTAACAATAGTCAATTTGTATTTTCCATGTGGAAATTAAAATCTCCAGCAATTACTATACCTTCTTTACACATGATCACAGATTCCATGAATTCACTTAATTCCTTATGAAATGTTCTGGTGGTCACTTGGTCACTTGAATTCGGTCGACAGCAATTACTCTAATCAATCTGGATTTATATCTCAGGACCCACGACGTTAATTCACATGACTTTATGTCGGTAATATCCACATTCACAAGATCAAATTCCTGCCTATAAAGTAACGCTAATCCCCCTCCAGTTCTGCCCGTTAAAGCCTAAGATAATTAAGGTGTTTCACCGAGACTCGAATGGCATTGTCGAGAATCCAGTTCATAGTTAACTATAGTTGAATAATATGTAAAAGATACCTAATATAAACAATGATAATGTTTCTTGATGGTCCCTGAATAAATACCCGCTAATATATACATATTGTCTTCTTGTGAGTACTCATAAGATCCTCTTCTGAAGTATCATTTAAAAAATTACAATTATATTCAAAATGTTATTTAGTGCTAATAAAACAAATAATACATGTGATAACTGCCGGGATGTAATTTTACTCATTAAAATATCACCAACCGGTAGGACATTCAGCTGAATGTGAGAGATTATTCAATGCAAAAATGCCTAGACATCTAGTTTTGCTAATTGTTTTCAATGGGAAATGTTTGCTAGATATTTGGAGAGGCTTTCTACTTGGTAGTACCGGCGGCCGTAATGCTGCATTTGGTCCATGTTCAAGATCTGGGGTGTCACAGTGATCTATGTCTGCCCCATATTTTTCTTCAATGATTTTATCAGTAGGGAATCACTTTATTTTACTTGAATGACGTTTGTCCTTAAATAGTCATTCGCCCTCTTATCCAAGGCTTGTCTAGTATATGTCTTTATTTTGTGTACGCCATGTGTACGCCATAAAGAGTGTTTTGGCCGCCTTTGGTTTGTAAGACCGTTACCTGCCAATATCACCAAAAAGTTAGAAACAAATTTTAATTAATTTTGTTGAGGGCTAGGGTATCGATCTATTTAATATAGATATTTGCCTTCCGCGAACAAGATAGGTAATATATTGCTCGGTAATAAATTATTCGGTCATAGTATATTTTGTAACAATAGCAAAATGACAAATAGTTACATAAACGGTTGCGAGGACATCAATCAAAATACAATTAAACAATTAAGCAGAAAATAAAAATGAAAATTGAAACTTGCAACCTTGCCTGAAAATGGTGGTGTGAAACGTACTGTACAGGCCTGATGCACTAGCTGGACCTACACTTTTCAGGACACCCAAAGTAATTGAATTATTTTGTAGTTCAGTCCCTCTTCTAGAGGACAAAAGCGGGTTAGTCCTTATTCTTGGAGACAGTCAGAATACACTTTATACTCATACACTTATACATTCAAAACAACGTGAGAGAAAATGTTTACTGGTGCTTACACACTCACTTTCAAAAATATGGCTCTTTATAGTATACGGGTGCATTCTGGAAGGGGACATCGAGAAAGGAACAAAGAACACCGCAAAAACGTTAACAAAATATAAATTAGAATTAACATTTTGTCATTCATTGATGTTTATATGATCACTTATTCATAACCTCACATACGTTATACAAAATATAAATTAGAATTAACATTTTGTCATTCATTGATGGTGATATGATCACTTATTCATACTTTAATAAAGAGTGCTTCAGCCTTGACAATAAATGATGTATTAATGAACTAATATTCTTGTAAAACATCAACTGCGAAAAGTTTGAAGAAGAATCTAAATATTTTTTAGGATGCTTTATTAATATCGTAATTAATTGTTTATAGAACAAAAAACGTTTTTACATATGATTATTATTTATGTATAATACGTAAATACGTATGATTATTCTTAACTGTGACATTTCCGACTATTTGCAATTACAATAGAAGTAATTATGCCAATTATTTAGTGAGATATAAGCATTAACAAACGCCTACCTACATACCAAGGCTACCTGTCAGAAGATGGAATGCGTAATGACGCGGTTGTATCTAAATGGCATAAAAGGTAGTACATCCAAAATAATCAATGTTAACATCTTAAACCATTAATTGGGCATACTTGGGAATCTGAGAAGCCTAGGTCATAAAATTCCAGAGGGGGTGCATTCTGACCCGTCCTATCCCATGTCCTATATATGATTATATTTGTATCAATATTATGTATTTAAAACGGCACAAGAGATAATTTCCCTTATCATTAAGCCAATAAATACCTTCAGGTTCAGGAGATAAACTATTCATAGTATTAATGAAACATCACTTTGAAAATCAAGAGCATCTGGAGAGAAACATGGGCCACTACGTACGCCTTGTATACAAATGTACCATAAAATAGACTTAACAGGGGTCATTCACTGCAGGTGTATATAGTCAAATATTCATAGTTCTATCAGAATACAAATTCAAAAGGTGTTAAGCACCAATGTATTAATACAAAAGAATCTAAGGAATGTCAAAATCATCACGAAAAAGCTACTATAGGGTAAAATGTTAAGAAGAAACTGTTTAATTCAATATTCTTTCAGCATATTTTATTACGATAGTGATTATTTGTTTAATCAACAAAATATATAATACATTTATATAATTTTATTTTTAACTGACTTCCCCCAATTATTTGCAAATATAATACATTTTGCATTACATTCCTGGCGCCATTGCGTGAGATTTGAAAATAGTACTAAAGCTGTCAATAAAAGCAGTCGCAAATTAGTAACAGTTGAAACTGCACGCTGCCGAAGAGACAGTAAATTACTTGTCATCCTTTATACCTCATGTCAGTGATGATGACAGACAGAAGTGTTAAAAATATGTGAACTAGATGCGAATCATTCAACCGTATTTGATGCGAAGCAGATGGATAAATTGCAAGTCTTACCTATGTATGTGGCGCCATATCAATAGAACAAATATGGTCCTTTTCTTGGCTTCAGGAACATCCAAAATTTGTTTACTCCTTTACTGGTTTGTCTTTGCTTCAAAATGACAAGTGCAACAAGACCAAAAAGACAAGAATACCTGACATTCCATGAGCTAATCTCCTGAACATACGAGCCAATCAACAATCTGTAATTTTTACATTTATCCATATGTAAAAATTGTCCAGGCGGACATTCCACTAACATGAATTAGGTCGGTCTTAGTTATATACTCTAACAGGTTTGAGTAGCCTGTGCATGAAATGACTTTAAAATGACGGTGTTTGACAGTTTTATGACGGATCTTGTCGCGATATCTGCGAGACGCTTCACCTCATGTATTTGACAGCGTCAGTGGACGAAAATAATAAAATGCCATGGTTAATCGTGCGCGTCTTTGTTATTACTCTTTTACAAAAAGTAATTTTTTTTTATTTATAATACTTTGTATACATTCAGGTAGCTGTTGTAAAGAAATTGTTAACTACCTCCATTGCTTCAGTTATGTTGAAATATAATTCACACACTGAAAGATTCTATTATCTGTAAACTAATTTTTCTTTATCAAATTATGTGCATTTAATTTCAGGTACATAATGCCGGAGCAGGAGGTAAATACAGCCAGCACCTCAAGTGGAATAACCTACAAAAGTAAAATGTCCACATAATCCGAATATATGCAGCTCTATATGTATTTATTTATTGAACATGGTAACGTTGCGTATATTTTTGTACTATGTTACACATATTTATATTCCAACATTCATTTATGAAGAGTTGAAAATCAGAATTAATATACTCAATTATCTATTTCCTTTATTTCTCCATCATACATATGGATATTTTATATATGTTTTTAACCTAATACATACAACTGATGACATGCAGCCAAAAGTTCACATGAAATGTATTTAATATGTAAATAAAATCATTTATGAGAAGTTTGAGGTGCAATTAGTCATACTTTCCTTTTCTCTACTTAATGATGTAGATAATGTCCAAGAAAAAAAAAAGGTATTTTGTACCATTCCCTAGTTGGGTCTCCCTAAATACCCAAAATATTATTTTCCTCACAAATTCGTCAAAAATGGTCCTTTCTACACAAATTATAGTTCATTTTATTTGTCTTTGCAATTCAATTTTGTCTGTCTATCTTATTTCAATATCCAGAAAGCGCTCGATCCATGGTCATCTAGTCTTTCATATCTTAGTATATAATACATAGGAAAGTCGGTTCCCATCAAATTTATATAAATATATCAGCGAATCTGACATATATTTATATCAGATTTATCAGAGTGTCTCTGTTTTAGGACAATCAAACTTGTCTCATATGCTACGAATTTTCCCTTTTTTCTAATCACACATTTAAATTCAGTTTTATTGTAGGTAGCTGTTTTGCAAGAAACTTGCATTGTACGATATCAGGAATACATGTGATTTGTTCTCATTCTCATACTACCACCTCCCCTATAGATGCCGTTTAAAATCCGTTGATTGCTTATGCTGCATAGGTTTTAAGAATAAAACTACTTAATAACAATATATATTATTACCATTAGTCCTTGTACTATATTGATGTCTATACAGAGTATCATTAGCCCCAATATTTCCCTTAAGTATTGATTAACAATGCATCATGAAGGAGTGGTATTATCATAAATAACACATGTTGCGTTTCAGATTACTACCCTGACATTAGCTGTGAAATAAAGAGCTCTACCCGGTGCATTTATTTTACCGCCGTATCAAGAAATAACCGTCTGCATATAACAAAACTTTCCGGTGTTACATAGCCTTATTTACACCATGGGAGTCTCCCAATGCTTCTATTTAAACGATAATTTTAAATCAAATAGAGAAGGGCCAAACATACTCCCTTGCTTTGTCCCCATGGTCAGCAATAAACTTGTTAGGCCCTGTTTGTTTTAAGACATCATTTCAAACGGAGACACATTGATGGTCAGTACGGCGGTTCAATTAACCTTCCCTATTGTCCCGTTATATCACTGCTAGGAGAGAGACCATTCTGTGTATAATACATAAATTGTTTCTAAATACTTGCTTCAGATTTTACTTGCTTAAAATTGATAAACATAGAAAGTCATAATAACATATAATAATATTGTTCTATAGATGGGGTTTCGTCCCCTACAACATTCTGCGTGTACTTACCTCTGGGCTATGAAGCCTACTTTCGAATTAATGTGTACGTGTATCACGAGATAACTTGAGCTTTCATCCCTAATTGCTCAACAGTTAACGCGGCTTTAAATATCCCATTTGAGGGCTTATGCGCGACAAGATGACTAGAACCAGCGACTAATAAATATTACTAAACCATACCACCTCCTGCATTGGCTACAAAAAGCTTTCAATAATCATACTTTGTACAATTGACGTGAAGGCATTATAAGCTAAGAATTGAAAATAACTGTCCCCTGTCCTTTTAGCCTTATTTTATCAAAATATATAATTTCATTCAAGTTATTTTAATACCTTTTCTAGATTTATATAGCGAGGTAAAACGATATATCGGATGCAATCAAATCTAAGCAAAGTGATTCAATGTATGGCGTGTAAAAACGGGGCAAACCTTGCCGCTGGAAAACTAAATGACGTCATCAATTATGTGAAATTTCCAGGCGCCTTTATGTAAGACTGGGAATATTAAGTGCATTAGCTGTCCAAAAGCAGTTGCAATTTAGTTACAGTTGCAAAAGCATGCTATCGAATATACAGTAAAAAAATTGTCATCCGTTAAACATCATGTCGGTCACAATCACAAAATGGTAAATAAAATGTAAACTAAATGCCAATCACATATTATATACACAGCAGATGGACAAATTGCAAGTCTTAATTATGTATGTATAGCTTCGTGTCAGTAGAACCCATATGGTCTTTCTGTTGGCCTCATGGACATAAAAAATTGGTTTACGCCTTTACTTGTTCGTCTTTGCTTCAAAATGATAAACTTTAAGGAGCCGGACACCTGACCTTGTGAGCTAATCAACAATCTATAATTTCACTGCACGCCACATGCAAAAAGTAGCCTTGTAAGACCCAACGGTGATTCGCATAACATGAATCATATCAGTCGTTTTTATTTCCTTCGATAGAATGTGGTTTCACAGTGAGCGTTAAATTGACCTCTGCTTTGACTGGAACGGAGGCAGCAATAACCAAGTGTTTCATATATATATATATATATATATATATATATATATATATATATATATATATATATATATATATGATGGGAACCGACTTTCCTGTGTATTCATGTTCCATTTCTATATGCAATGAAGCAGGATGGATGCTTTTATTTCTCTCTATCTCTCCAAATAATATATATATATATGTAAATATATAAAAATTTATATATATATATATATATATATATATATATGGTTATCTGTAAAGATGGCTGATGTGAAATTTGATTTTGAATCCAATCTATCACAAATTATCCACATTGAAAGTTTGTTGCACACTGAAGTACATACCATCATACTTTATTTAATTTTTTATTTATTTTTTGCAATTTATCCTTTGACTCTGATGTATTTTGGTGCATCAAAATGGAAAGTGTACAGGAACGCTATTGTGTAAACGGTTACACTTGATTAGCTTTATGGTTAAGATATTAGTTACGCTCTCATCATATACCGTTTGTAGTGTCTGAGTAGAGGTCTTCGGAGTTGTGAGTGAGTAGTTACTGAATAACAGTTGGTCTTGCAATTTTCCTTTGAGCATTGTTTAAATAATAAAATTGAATGTTTATCAAAGATAACTCATGCTATACTGAAATGCTTGTGAGAATATAAATTTTAATTTGAATTTGAAATTGATCGCATAAACGTAATCAATGAGCTATTAACTTTCCTTCATGTATGTTTTTTATGTGTATCTGCTTGGTTGGAGTTAAACTATTTAAATTGTAAATTTACACATTATTTAGTTTCATAATATATATATACTATAATTAATTTATAGAAATCTAATATCATTCCCATTTTTATGGAACCTTATAATATCAACCTGGCCAAAATATCCTAATCTCAAAAGTCCTGTCTTATATGTGTGTCCACCACATGCAGTTAAAAGCTGAATTGCGAAGTTTTGAATTTTCAGATTGTCTCGCTGTCATCATATTACTAGTGTCTGAGCAGATGCTGAGTTCTCTTCGATTGGTGAGTTAGAAGTTGTTGAATAAATGTTTGATCTTGCAACTGGCTTGGCTGGGTTTCGGCCCGGTCCGTGTCATTATCCGAATGGAAACAATGGAAACAACAGAACACCGGTTCTGGAGTGGAAAGCAATATGGGACCATGCAACCAAGGCAACTGGTTGGCAATACATTACCCAATTATTCCTATTCCTATTATAAACCTGTTCTCAGAGTCGTTGCACCCTGCCCTACTTGAGAAAGATTTCCATCAGACATAAATATTGACACCAAAAAAAAAAGTTGGCAGCAAACACAGACATTGTTTGCAGCAAACACAGCCACGTACCACATCATACCGCAACACGGTTACAAACCATACATAACTTATTTTATTCTGGTCAGTTTGTATATCTTATTCTTAGACTATGTGCACTGGGTAATTTACTTGGTTTTGCATCAGCTGATATATTTATTGTTTTCCTTTGAATCTTCATCATACAAATGCTGAAATATGTTATTTAAACAATTGAGGCGTTCTTCAAAAGAGGTTAGAAATTCAATTATATCGCCAACATAGAAAATTCTTTTAAACAGAGATTACCTATAGTCTTTTGCATTAATCTTTTGAAGCAGGCCGGCGCATTTGCGAATGGCATGGTTTCCCATTGATAAAAACCGAGGAGACCTAGTGTGAATGCTGTTTTTGTTTTCTTTATCTTCTTCGAATAACTCGCTATTTAGGGTAATGAAATAAATAAAGTAACGAAGGGTTCTGTCTCTTTTTCTGATGAGGACCATTGGACTAGCAAATGGACTTCTTTCTCTCCTTAATCACTTTTGACTTTAGATCACTCTCACATGCTGATTTACTTCTTAATATAACCGTGGAGGGATACAACACTCAACAAACCCAAATCCTTACTTCTCTCATGACGTAACAGGCACCTAGGAGGTTTTATCATATACATAACAAATCAGGCAATAAACCACATTGTATCGGTGAAGAACAAATGCCCAGGCTTCTTATAATGCCCTGTGCCTATTTTGATCTTGGTTGTTATTCGAATAATCTACAGCCACATCTCAATCATTTCATTATATCAACTTGTACATTTTGATAACTGATGTCCTGTTAGCTTAGCAAACGTTAAATTTTGATTATCATAAAAATTAGATAAAACAGTTCCAGAAAGTCCATTTGTGCAAAAATAACAAATTCAGTTTACCAACTAATTGCAACTATATCACAAAACATATACATGAACTAAATGGAGATACCATTTGATTCCCAAAAACTGCTACACCTATATGTAGCATCATTTGATACAAGTCACATAATTGATATGCCTGTTTGATAACAATTTAATGGAAGGACGCTAGTCGAAAATGATTGTAGGTGGCACCACTAGACTTTTGTAAAGATGAAGGTATCCAAGATCTATGGACATGCATAATTTAAGACCTATGCGGGAAAACCACTCCTGAGAAAAGGCCTTCAGTCAATACTACAAAAACGGAATGGTAGGTGGCGCAAGTTGTCTGCGTCAAACTATCTGAAACGGATAATCTTGCAAAATCTCAGGTTGATACATCAATCCACTTCGGAGGTATGTGCAATTTTCCCCCAAAATAAATTAATGGATTGACGCTACGTAAAAATTAGTATAAGTGGCGCCAATAGGTCTGTATTAAAGATGGACGTGTCCAAGATCTATAAACACGCTCACAGCTTTCAATAGGACAAAAAATTTTAATGGCCGAACGCACAGGCAAACACTTTGGAGAGTCCCTTCTGAGTTTAGAGCGTCCCAAGTGGAGATTTGATGTGTCCTTTTATTATGGGTTTTGTAATAATTAAATCTTTTCGTATTTCATACAATTATCATGTGTTCGTGAAATCATGTCGTCATATGAATATTGTTTATAGCGAAATGTCAGCACGGTGTTACCACAACTGACGGGTTCGTGTGAGATACCCGATAATAGTCATTGACTGATACAAGATCCTATTGCCAGAATTCCGGTCGTCCCATTCGACGTTTGGACCGTCCATAAGAGATTACGAGCGTCACAGACGCTTTCCCCCACGTTCGTGAAATGCTAAATTTCAGGCCGATACGGCAAACTACTCTTGATAAAAGGCCATCAATGTATACTGCAAAAACGGGACGGTTGGTGGCGCTACCTCGCTGGTCTATGAGAAAGCTATCCAAGACTGATGCACATGTCAAAGGTCGAAACAATTCGCTGAAGCACTCCTAAGATATGTTATTTTTCCTAAGGCAACCGCACGGACGCCACGAGAAAACGACTGCAGATGGTGCCACTAGGTTCATATGCAACATGGAAGTGCCAGAGATCTACAGACATGCACAATTTAAGAACGAAAAGGCAAACCTCTCATGAGAAAATTGTTAATAGGCCTAACACTAAGACCCACATGTCAGAGGCAAACGCATGGACGGAGGCAACGTAAAAATGATTGCAGATGGCACCACCAGTGTTGTATATGAGATGGAGGTATCTACGATCTATAGACATGCATAATTTCAGCCTGATTCATTGATCCACTTCTGAGATATCCTCTATTATTTGTAATATGCACAGGTCAATATTGCACGCAAAAGTAGTGCAGATGGCGACCGATCTTCGTTAGGGACGAGTTTACATCAGTCCCAGTAACTGGGATTTTGAAGGTATCCTAGGTTTCAGAAAGATTGGTCTAAGGGTTTCAGAGGAGTTATCCGGAAAATCGGATGACGGAACCTGCGTGAAAACATAATATGCGCCAAACTCTGTGTTGGTGAATGCTATTAATCATATTAATTTCATTTAACTTCTCTTCCTCTCAGATACTGCTGACCATAATATCAATTTACTGATTTACTGATTCAAGAAAAGTATATAATTATCCAAAACGTCCAACTTCTAGCACAATTAAGCTAGATTTAAGGTAATGACAATTCAATGTCAGATACACAATAACTGATATCTACCTTTATTCACACATTGCAATCACTGGTTTAAAATTAATCATCAGGTCATATGTTCATAAACATTAATTCCGAGTGGTGAATCGTATAAATCAATGGGAATTAAGCTTTACAGTTATTTCAAGGCAAGCATAAATTATGTATTTTAAATTAAAACATTATTGTAACATTATAGCGACACGTGCAGGAACCATTACCGTTGATTTAAAGCCCTTTAAAAATCCTAAGTAGTCTGTATTCTTTATAGATTCCAATGGAAGTCCTGCCAAATACTTCATTCTGTCTAAATAAAGATAGTCCTCATAAAATGATTGGCAGGCTCACCCTAAATAACTCTGCCACATGTAAAACCATGTTGTCAGAACCTTTATCAGTAAAATCGGAAGCTTTTTCTATACAAACAGTAGATTTGTGTCACTACGTTCATGTATGATGACGAGAAATCATAAGACGTGCACATATATCAAATCTCAAATGATTCTGCATCGTCTCAACAGGCAGGATCAATATTTGTAATACTGAGAAAAAAAGATTATCCTTGAAAGAAAAAATGTTTGCTTAAAATTAAAAAAAAAATTAAAAAGATACCTCCCTTCCCAACCAGCTCTTGCAACGAAGCCGTATACTTACGATAATTTATACAGAATTAACCTTAATTACCAGCCAATTTTGAAAAAAAAAATTCGATAACACGAATAGAAGGAATTACACTTGACTCTTTTATTGACTTAGAGTTTAACCTATTTTGCCTTATTGCTTGGTTTGAATTCGGAATCATGTTTTTGATTTGCCCTGAAAGGCCTTATTTTTCACGTTTAAGGTATAAGTTTATTGAAAATTCAATACATCATACGCATATAAATTATATTGGTGTCTAAAGGTGCAGTACATGACGAAAGACAAAACTGACTCTTACCTGAACACACATAAATAAAACCCGCTAAAGTCTTGCCTGAAACAACCAAAGTTTGTTGCCCTTACTCAAATTATAAGCTGATGGTATTTATGTTGGTGTTATCTATAATTACTACTCTTAATTTAAGCTAATGGTATTGGTGGTGGTTTGATCTGTAATTAAAACTCATAACATAAGCTAATGGTATTAATGGTGGTGTTAACTATAATGTTATTTTAAGTGGTGATATCAAGGGCCTGTGAAGTGTGATTCGAGGTCCCTTATTCGTGGTTCTCAGGCTCGACCGCGACCCTGTGTATTAAGGCTATATTACATCTCAATGGTCGATCAAAACCAGGGACTTGTCTCTGTTATGTCATTATTATTACCAACATATCCTAAATCAGTTCATATTTTTGCATTTGGAGACCAGTTTAGCTTCACCCCAGATACTACAGATAGCGCTTTTATATGATAAAGAATACATTATCAATTTTAATTTAAGACTTAACAACACACTCCTGATAGGAGAAGCATTTAGTAAAACTTCCAGCAACAGAGTGCTTTTGTAATGTACTAATGATTTTCTTTTCATTCAATGGGCTGATCCAGAAGGGATTCATATATTACAAGTGTCGCTCACAATTACGGCCACACGGTGAAACTTATTGGAGTGCAATGGCTATATATACATGGAAAATAGAGATGGCCTACAAAGAAAGTTTTTATTGTTAAGATCCCTGACCTATGACCTTGTCCTTTGCCCAAATATCAATTGGATTATTTTCTAGAGTGGTGGGTAACTATTAACCACTTAAACTGGAGTGTTCACTTGGCAACCAATGTGTGAATTACTTTCACCTGCAACCTTAAACCTCCTGACCGGTCGACCCAAAAAATAAATAAGTTATTTCTATAAGCAAAAAGACCCCATTTATATGAAGTTCGAATCAAATCGAGGGATGCAAAGATGTGGCATATGTGAAGGACTGAAGGTTTTGGATGAACATTTTAGCTTGAAATATGTTCACAAGCATTTGGAACAATTTAGTATTATTACCTTGACATTAAGAACTCAACATTAATAGGTTTATTCCCCTGTTGGTATAGGTAAGCCATATAAGACAGATTGAAGATATATGTTGAAGAAGTTGGTGCTGTGATCTTGACCTTTGATCTCAAAATCAACAGGTCTTTTCCTCTGTTGGCAGAGAAGCGATATGTCAATGCTGGAAGAATTGCAATGAAAAGTCTAGCTTGAAATGAGTACACAACCTTTTTTAAAGAAGTGGATCCTGTGACGTTGACCTTTGACCATCTGACTGCAAAATCTATTGGATTCTTCTCCGACTTGGTATGTGAGCCATATGAAAAAGACCAAGTTTAAGGATTATAGATTTGGCTTAAAATGCAATCACAAGCTTTTGAAAGAAGTGGGTCCTATGACCTTGACCTTTATCCTGTGTCCTTCTTCCCCTGTCGGTAGATGAGCCGCATGTGATAGATGGAAGATATGGAATGAAAGTTTTGGCTACAAAAATTAATTCTGGGAGGTGCAAACACACCCTGTAACTCGAAAAATAAAGGTCACAGTGACCTAATTTCAGGTTTGCAAGAAGATCATTTTAGAACCTCTAAGACTGCATAGGCTTCATGATCCAAACCCTTACGGTTACGACTTGAGCCCTGCTAATGGACGGACGGCCGGCACGACGGACGGCCGGACGGACAGACAGAAGGACGACGGACAAAGTCTTATCGCTATAGCACAGCATGAATGAGAGTCACCTGAGCTAAAAAATAAAACCATTTCAAGCAATAGATAAAGCAAAATTTTATTTATAGTCTTACTCACCACGTATTTTTTTAAATAGAATCAAATTACTCTTGAAGATTCTCTCGGAACAACTCTTGATTTTGTGATGTCTGTTTGTCTCAGAAAATATCAAGATATAAAAAAAAACATTTTTTTAAAGTCCGAACGTACACCTAAAAAAGTGTATTAATCATTATTTTGACTGGAATCGAAATTTACCTGATCTGTACACATCTTTTGACAGATTGAGAATCCTCATCTAGAACTCTTAGTCCCTTCCTGCACTTCTTAAACAAAATAACCGCGCCATCTACCGGGCGGAACACGAAGGAGCCCAGGCCTTGGGTCAGAGTTTTGTCTCTTATATATCGACAGATGGCGCAACGAAAGCCCGATAAAAAATAATTTTGAAATAATTCCGGATTTATGGAGAAATTAGGAATATTATTCCCGTTGGACATAGGGTCATTTTAGACATTTATAGACCAATAACGTGCACATCCAAGGGTTGGCCACACAGATGTGGTACAGTGTAATAACTTATTATATATTATTATATCTATAGATTATTTAATTTAAATTGTTTAAAAATAAAAACTCTTTCATACTGGATTAAGGGGTGGTTAACGTCTTGGAAAAATCATACACGATTAGGAATAAAATCTTTTATCAGAACTACAAAAAAACATGACCTTTCACAGATTAAGTGTCGGGGTGTCATTCATCAATGCGGTATACCCTTGTTACATCAAACACAGTTTCAACCAGTGTTCGATCTATTATTGGCTTCCTTATAGACATGGGTCACTTTTAAGCAAACAGAGCTAGATAATTATTAGGATCTTTACAGCTTACAAACTGGTGATTAAATGAGCCACAAGTCAATATAAACCACAAAGTTGAAGCTATCCAATGCAACGAACCTCACTGGCCAGGTGGTTTTGGCGTCACACAAATAAAAAAATCCCGTTTTCAGAAATGAAAAAAGTGTATATAATATAACTTGATTATAATATGTTTTTCTCTATACAATAATTATTATTACCTCTTGGTGAAAAAAAAATGCCTCGGGACCTTTTGGAAACCTATTGTGATTTAAGTCTAACTATTATGGATCATCAATATAATCTTTATCCTTTGAGGTTCAGATCATCACAAATTGACCACAGATCATTGAATGTATACCATTCCACTGAACATTCCCTGATAAACCTTTGTGCAGACATTATTTTTAAAATCATTAAAGAACATACCGATGATCGATTTTTAAATGGTTATTTTATGGACCTTCTACATTACCATGAATTATGCACTACAGAATTATACCTTACATAGTGACCGAGTTAATGCAATGTGACGTGTACATCACACTGAAGCTCAGGGTAAGAGCCTCGTTGTTGACACCTGTTCATGGCACAAGGTTCAGTTTTGAGTCATTACCTTTGTGCTGTCTTTTGATATCTCTAACAGAATCAGAATACATTTCTGTGGATACGAATCATATGACT
The DNA here is from genome assembly GCA_026874595.1 of Sipunculus nudus. Lineage (NCBI taxonomy): Eukaryota > Metazoa > Annelida > Sipuncula > Golfingiida > Sipunculidae > Sipunculus > Sipunculus nudus. The sequence continues at coordinate 4,752,564 of CM049317.1, forward strand.
TGTGAATATGCATATATAACTAGACATTTCTTGATATCCCCAGACAATTAATCCCCCCCCCTTAAGAATAGCCCCCCCCCCCCCCATCTTCAGCAGCATATACTGATACTCAGCAAGCAACTATGTTCCCTCCATCTATCAACTTGAGAAACAATATCTTTCACCAAATATGGGGGCAAATATGTTGAATCTCTCTTGAGAAGAGCATTAATTTATTTTACAGAAACAGGTTTTAAAGAAATGTTTCCAAGATGGACAGACATGCCAAATGTAAGACCAAAACCTTGAACCAATCCGGAGATATGAGCAATTTTCACCCAGAGCACACGTACAGATCGAAGCCACGCTAAAACGATTGCTGATGGCGCCACTAGACTTGAGTACAAAATGAAGGAGTCCAAGATCTATTGATATGTACATTTTCAGGCCAATAGGGCAAATCACTCCTCAGAAAAGGGTATTAATTTATTCTACAAAAAAGGGAAGGTAGGTTGCTCCACCTTTATGGTTTATGAGAAAACTTTCAAAGATGGATGGACATATTTAAGTCAAGTTTGAAACCCATATATCAATCCAAGCTGGGGTTATCATTAGGAAAATAATTTTTGGACAGGTGGCTCCTTTGGCCTTCACCTTTCACCTTGTGACCTAAAAATGGACAGGGGTCTTCCTCTTTTGGCAGGTGAACTATATATGCAAGATAAAAGGTCTGAGATGAAAAGTTAGGCTGAAAATGCATCTACAATCTTTCCAAAGATGTTTGTCCTGTGACCTTTGACCTCATGACCTCGAAATCGATGGAGGTCTTGCTTTATTGATGGGCCATACATAAGTCAAGTTTGAATTCCATATATCAATCAAAGCTGAAATTATCATCCCGGAACCTAATTTTTGGACAGATGGCTCCTGTGACCTTCACCTTTGACCGTGTGCCCTAAAAATGGACAGGGGTCTTTCTTTATTGGCTGGTGAATTATATATGCAAGATAAAAGGTCTGAGATGAAAAGTTTGGCTGAAAAAGCGTCAATATTTTTTTAAAGATGTATCCTGTGACCTTGACCTTTGACTTTGTGACCCCAAAATCAATTGGGATCTGGCTTTTTAATGGGACATATGTAAGTCAAGTTTGTGATCCATACATAAAAAAGCAGGAATTATCATCTGGAAACTGATATTTTGACAGATAGCTCCTGCGGCCTTGACCTTTGAGCTTGTGACCCCAAAATTGATATGGATCATCCACTGTCAGCAAGTGAGCTATATGTTCAAGTAGAAGATCTTCGATGAAAAGTTTGGTTTAAATTCATCCAAAATATCTTTAAAGATGAGTCCAGTGACCTTGACTTTTGACCTCATTACCCTAGAACCTATTAAGTTCTTTCTTTAGTGGGGGGCCATACATAAGTCACGTTTGAAATCCATATGGCTATCAACACTGGAGATATCATAAGAGGTGTGTGATTTTCACCAAATATGGGAATATCAAAGGTCAAGGCCACTCTCATGGTAAAGGGTCATGACCCAAATATAAATAGATCTCATCCCATAACCCCTCACTCTACATGTTCATAATATGAAAGAAATCTGTCCATTTGTTTTTGACTTATAACGCTCACAGTACTGTCAAGTGGCTGGATAATAGGTGGCGCCACCAGTTTCCGGCATATCACAAGGCCATCCACAAGATCAAAGAAATAATTTTTTAGTTATCCCGCTCACAAGATTTTTCTGCGGCGTCGGTATAAGACTTTATTCATTTATCCATCTCTCACCGGAGATAATGGATTTGGCAAAAAATTAAAATTTTGTTACATACATGTTAGTTTTTTTTATTGAGAAGTGAATTCCTTTCATTTTCTAGCCCATTTTTTATAAAATTAAAACTAAAATAAATAACAAAAAAAGTTATAATCTATCAACATGAGACCGGAACTAGATGCTTTATATATGGAATATGGGGAATGAAGAAAGCTTTTCAGTCTATTCTTTTTGCACCGACACATACCCGGGAATAAAACAAAAGACCCTGCGTACGACTCAGTTGCTAGTCGAAATCGTCTTTGATGTTTAATAATGAAACAATTTGTCCTCCCTGTGTCCCCTGACTAGCGGGTAGCGTGCAATACATCGTGTCCTTTGGCGTGCTCAATGTGCGTAGCGAGTCTCTGTATGCCGTGTTCGGGCAAAGTGACATACATTGCTAGTTTTGTTCAGTGAAACGTGATGCATGTAAATCATACAGGATAAAAAAAACTTATTTTTAAAGATAAGAAATATTTTAATTTTTTATATCCGTTTGGATATATAAGCAAATAAGCTATTACTTTGTCGATATAAAAGACCCGAACACTGAGTGTGAGTTATCTCCAACAGATGTCGCTAGTGTGGGGTTTGTGTAATGGTCTCAATGATGCTTTGAATTTATCATTTACAGAGCTTGCTTTATTTCTATCCTTCCCTGATAGGCTGATCTCATCAAGGCTGATTAACGGCAGTCTGATCAAGCGTTTGTTCTGGCATAACACGAAATTATCCTAGACAGTCATTGGTTCTTTGCTAGACATGGAATGCTGTCCGTAAATCCAGATGACCGTTTCTTGTTGGTTGTTTCATTGTTAATTCCGCAGTAATCTTTCTTTTCCTTACTCTGCAAAAAATGTATGCGTCACAGATTCATCTTCATGTCGAAGAAATGTATATATATAGGGTAACATCTTTATTAAAATTCATTTATCTTAATAATTTATCTTAAAACTGTTTCGGACATAATTAATATTTGACTTCATGACCACAAAGATAACACAGTATGCAGATAAAAAAGAAATCACGGAAAAATTTACAACCAAAAATCAGTTGAAGTTTCAATATTTACATGGTGATAATTGTGTCCCTTTGTTTCCTACTGCAGTAGATATTAATGAGGCCAGTATGTGGCCGCAATGTGACATGACCATTCTGAATATGTGTAATTAATGTCTGTCATGAATATCTGTGATCAGTATCTTCGTAATTTATCTCCATGCAATAACTTTTAATATGTTTTACCATGAAGAATAATCATGATATGAAAGTATTAAGATTTTCCAAGAGATCATTATACCTCGTAGAAAGTAGATCAACAAGGGTAACGCCTTCAAACAATAATTTATGTATTAATGAATCCGCAAATTTATTTCTTTATGTCACAGTTGCTTTGGTACATTTTGCCAGAGACCGTGGACAGTTATTGACAATACTCAAGGAAAAAGGGTCAGGGCTTATGAACTAGTTAAAGGTTTTCAAGGACACCAAGCACACTAAATTTGTGCCATTTCATGCTTTGCCTATGTCTACTCTTGCTGATAGATTGACTGCCAAAGTTTGTTTCATTCTCTAACATACAAGAAAATGTGTAAAAAATAGATAGTCAAGATAACGAAAACAGTAAATACACAATAAAGATAATCTACCTTGCTGTTTCCGAGAAATCTGGCCTTTTCTATGTATTTTTTTCTAACGAGGGTTTTATCTATTTAAGTATGTTAACGTGTATTATTGTTCGTAAACATGAAGAATATGTGGGTCACATGACCGTTATTTAATATTTCCGAGGACATCCATACGAGATATGTCTGGCTGCTTAGTTTATTTGTACCCTCCTCAGAAGAGGCCACTATCCAAAATGATCATGCACCAATCATTTATAGTCCATATATTGATGGCAAATCGGAGATTTGGTATGACATTTCCCCAAAATGTACCTATTTTTGTTAAATTTAATAGTTATTAGTGAGCTTTCCAGAGCAGATCCTACCCAACTTTACATTTCGATAGTCTAAATGGTGTGAATGGGAGGATCATTTAGCATTTATGATTAAAATTGGCTGTTTTACCCGTAAACTACACAATGTAGCTTATCAGTACCTAATCTTGGTTATTAATAAGTACGACCCTGAATCTTAAGAAAGAAGTTTTCTAAGGCAAAAGAATTACTATTGTTCCCTTTAACACCGGACGGAACTGCCAGACAGAGGGACGGACAACGGACAAAGGGCAGTCAGCTTCGACGGTAAGAACTGCTTACGGTTATATTCAACGGAAGCTTGATTGTGAAGACATTGGTCTTGGTAGGGCAGTAACCTTCATGATCATCCGAGGGACTCTCTCTGTGAACCGTGCATATCAAATTCACAGGAAGCTCCATATCGACGGACATGCGCTCTAATGACTTCCGCCTCACGACAAATTCACCAAGTGTTCTGTATGGATCCCGATAATTGGTGGATTCTATATCTTTGAGGTACATGCTCTGAAATATGACACGCAATAAATGAGTAAAATTAATTTAATTTCGAAGAAAATACACTCTTTCAACATGTAGCATGTGGTCACTTTCATTAACATGAGAGTCACACGAAAGTAATACACGGTAAATTTAATGATTCAATAAAGTAAATATGAAACCAACCTGGTCACTGGTGTTGCCATGGATACCTGTGACTGTCCATGTGTCGTCGGGTACATTCAGTTGAGCACTAATTTGGTCATGCTGCTGTATGGAGAAACCTGGGGGTAACTCTATGAATAACTTGTCATCCACCAATTGCCAATGTCCTGTTTTCAACAGATGCTTTTACGGAATTGAAGAAAAGATACACGTATAACAATTTTACCATATACATCGCACATTTAAACATGACGACTTAACTATATGAGGGAATTAAGGAAGAAGACTAGATATTTAGGAAACTACGAATATATGCTACCGTTACCAGAGACCAGAAGCCTAGAGATCTGGCCTTAGCGTGATTGGTCCTATAGGGACAAGAACCCACACCCTTGGGAGCGTCGGTAAAGCGTCCATTACATCACAATCTTACATAAAAGGTGAAAATATTGTGTAATAAAACAATGAAAAGGTGGACAACTGAACATCATGCCTACAAATATATACAACGAAAAAAGTCTCTCTTACCTCTTTCAGACTTTGAATATCGAACACTTTGTCGAACACATAGACTTGCACCCCGGCCTTTTGGCCATCAAAAACTTGATTAGTCACCACCATAGCTTGAAGGTCAAGGCCTAGCCGGTCTCTGTTACACGTACATACCCACTGCCCCAAGTGTGTCGTCGTTATTTCTACTTTCTTAGGATGAGCTTTAAATGTTATTTCATCATTATGTGCAGGATCTTGTGTGGTAATTATTTCATAGTCGTCCTCTGGTATAAAGTCTTCCTTTCCCAATACTTCATAGTCTGACTCAACCGGATCCCACGGGCCAGTCACGTGATCTCTGTGGTATACACAGATATCTTTTAGAATACGTGGGTCAGTCAGATTATGAGGCAACGTTATCTGTATTTGTTTTTTCAACTTGTTTTCACACAATATTTCAATGACAGGTGATATAACACGCTGGCCTTCTTCAATGGTTGCTTCGGTTGGCAGTTTAACATTTAAATCATACTGCAATTTATATATCTGACCGGACGGAACCGATTCTCTAGGAATGAAGGCAGTAATGCCCACTTCTTGGTTACCAAGGGTGACGTCATCGGGCCCGCTGATTTCTGTGGTGCCTTTCAATGTCTCGTAGACGTCATGGTCCTGTGGAATGGTTACCAAGGACGCGTACAGTCCTTCTTCTGGTGGTCCATTTTGTTTATTCTACAAGAATCAAAACCACGTGACCAATCATTGGAAGGGACTGTGTGTAGCAAAAGACCTTTAAAATTCAAAAAAAAAAATTCTTTTCAGAGACTTAATAAACTATTGCCTAATCTTGAAAATACTCGTATGTTAATGGTTCTAATGGAGTGTTATCTCCCTGAAAAAAAATAACTAGCAATTATCGAAAATACATATATATTTTTCAATAAATTCTACAAATAAAATGCTGTTTTATGAAAATTTTCCCCGAGAATAGGCTGTTCTATGTTGAAGATCCACGTAATCCAAAATCAACAACACACGTAATATCTCGATTAGAACTAACAGAACCACTGATCACGAAGCCTTCTCTTACCATACTCCGCTTCCGAAGCCAAAATACCAGTATTATCACAACCAGGACGAGCGCAACAACAACACCAAGAACAGCCCATAAAGCGCCACCTGCCGAGCATATTGTACATACCAAATTATTAAGTTTATGGCTTGTAAGGTTTACCATAAGTACATGTAAGAAATTTATTACTGCAAATGCAATATTTTGATCAAGCAGAACGTCTTCATAAAGCATAATAAGAAAATACGCCCACAGAGAGAGAGAGAGAGAGATAGACAGACATACAGACAGACAAACATACAGAGAGACAGAGAGAGGAGGAGGAGGGAGTAATCAGAAATTGTTTACCTGATGCGCCAGATGGCGCGGCTTGTGTCGTATATATGGCCATCTGGGTGTTGACGTCAACAGGGTGCGGCGTTGTTGAAGAAGTTTCTGTCAAAATATATCGATCTCTGTTATGTACGATTCAAGAATTTGACACAGTCACCACCCTCTATCATCCCAGTGAATGAAAGGAGACAGATTTAGTTCCAAAGATTTAATGGTTACAAACCTATAGGCTACAACCTATATAGCTACAAGACACACTACTCGACTTACTCGATTAAACTTTGTAACAAACTCTCTCTCAAACTAAGGAATCACCTCACACACATTCTCTTCAGGAGACAAAAGACATTCAAAGCTCGATACCCTGAAGACCTGAAGAAACTGGACCCTGATTTAACAACTACCCATTACCGAGGAGCTACATATGATATCATTGAAAACAGCGGGGACTGTCGTTTGTTGTGCAGTAAACATTTGTCTTAATTCTTTTAATCACACTTACCAGGTAATTCCTACTGAAATATAGTTTTCAAGTAATCTTAAGTTTTTTTGTTTTATTGATGTTGCACAGGTATTAGTTACAAATCCCCACCTACCACACACCACTCTCAGCTGCTGGTCACATGACACCACTCTCCAGACCGGGCCAGATTGAGATTTGAGCGTTAACTTCACGCAGTTACCGGAACCGGAAACAGCAGGCTCTCCCTCATCCCAGAGTTGCTCGATACTCTCCGAAACTGTGTACATAAAAATGTACATCATGCCATACATAACGAGAGAAAGAGTGTGTGTCGATTAAAACATTTCATATTTAAATGAAAATTATAGGTCTCGTGGCTAGAACAAGAAACAGACCTTTCTACACTTGACTTGTCCAGTATTCCAGAGGTCTTTTTCAATTTAAACTTAATCCAGAGGATTAGAGAGGAACCTCGTCGTGTAAAGTGAAGGTAGAATATATATATATAATATATAATATATATATATATATATATATATGTAATTTGTGTGTGGGGGAGGGCAGGGGTGTATGTGTGTGTTTTCTTGATAACTAACCCTGAACACTCAGGGTTAGTCTTAGCCGTCACTTGGTTATATGAGCTGTGACAGCTAGGTCTACTATTTTAAGTACAGTATATGATCTAGAACCAGATTAAATGTTAAAGTAAATGGGTAAGTAAAACCTCTCTTTGTTAGTTTCTTAAAACACGAATATGTACTTATTTTGGATTAAATTTGGATTTTTTTTCTATTATTGGGTTTGTTAAGAGTAAACTGACCTGTAGTATTGGTACTGGCATCTATCCAGTCTTCTAGTCGGAGACCGACCCAGAGTTTAGAACAAGTCCGGTTCCTCCATCTCTTGAACAGCTCATTGATCACGTTCCGGGACCGAACTACCGCCAGTCGCATACCAATCCGCGCGCAGCTCTGCCGAGCCACATGCCATCCCACGATGTTACATTGGTACAAGAAATGCCTGCCGGACACGGTGACACAGTCCTTCACAGAGGGACACGCGGCACTATCTGCAAAATTATAGTTATTGTCAATAATGCGTTTTAGCAAAGGACTATTATGAGTGCAAGTCACATGGACATACAATTTTAATTGTTTAGGTGGTGGGGGAAAATAACTTCTCGTAGGTCATGCACGCTACAACAATCGTCAGACCAAACACTTGATGTATGTGTCTACGTATATCATTAGTAACAAAGTCCTAAGGTTACGGGCTATATTACAAACAAGGCACACACAAAAAAAACTATGTGTGTGTGTGTGTGTATGTGTGTGTGAAATACAATAATACTAATACTGAGTCATTATCATCATGTTGGCAACACATCACACTTAATCGTCACACACGCTGACTGGCTTGACTGTCAGTACTGCATGTCAGCTGGTAAATATCAACCTCTGCTGGTTTCACTCGATGAACGAAAAAGCAAAAAAAAAAAAAGCAACGTAAATCCAACGTTTCAGTCAGACTAAAATGCCTGTGGTTTACTGCACTATTTGAGCGTGTCAGGGACTCGCATAGACGCCACAGAACATTTCAGGTGCTCTCCCAAACGCCCACTCAACGTCCATAAGAGCTCCTGTGACACCCGCTGGGACGGATCACAACCGCTGCCAAAGTTCTTGGCCACAGTGGCGTCAATTTATTTTCCAGGGTTGGGGGGGGGGGGGGATGACTGGCAGTCATACACATACGCTCACACACACACGCATATTTAATATTATACATATATACTTATAATCATATTTCAAATATATTACAATAAATAAGGTTAATACATCTATAAGGTTATGGTTAAATAATATGAAATATATAAGGTTTTAGACAATAAGTTATTGTTTCCAGTATAAGTTAATTCTAAACCAGGTTTATTTATATTTAATAGCATAGTAAACTCATAAATAGAACTAAAGTCTATAATTTTTAATAATAAATTTCATTTGCAGTTTATAAATATTATTTTCTAGAAAGTGGGGAGGGTGATTACATTGACCATCCCCTCTTGTCATAACGTGAGCGGTATATATACGTCCATCCCCTATATTGACGCCCCTGCTTGGCCACATCTGATTATGATCAAGATTTTCCTGAGCGTTCATACATTTTCCTAGGCCCTATAAATACTGCTTAACCTATTCCATCACAACATTAATTAGGACTAGTCTGCCATTAAGTGCTGAACTCCGAAAATTACAGAATCTGTCTTATATAAATTACACGCCCTTCTTTAATTTACAGACCTTACTCCTGCCACGTGTCTTGCGAGTGACTCCCAAAATAAAAAAAAAATATCAGATAAAAAACTAAATTCACACTCAAGATAAACTCTCGTGGTGTAATATATCCATTTGACACCAATTTGTGGCAAATATCAATAAACTGTATTGATTCAATAATGTTATGTTATAGTTATTCTTTCTAGTACATACCTGTAGTTTCACAAAGGTATCCCGGCCGGAAATTAATGTTCGCACATTGTTTTGCTTCTACAACCCTCTGTGCGATGTTCAACATACCACAGTCGCTGCCTGGCGGCCACCTTTGCTCGGCAAACTTTGGGTCTATTGTGGAGAAAATTGTGCTAACCGTAATGTATTATATACAAGAGACCCATGGGTCACTGTCCTCAGCTAAAGTTTACCTGGAAGGTAAAAATCTAAAATAATATCAAGTGGAGATAAAGTGTGAGAGGTGGAATGATGGGAGTTATAACATCTCTGTATATACATACACGACATTCAGTGCTTACAAGAATTTTTTTTTCTTTTAAAAAGTTTATTCACAATTACTGAATATTAAACAAGGGACCTGTGGGTCACGGCGCTCAGCTAAAATTAGGTATGACAATATAATCATAAAAACCTAATATGGAAATGTGGCAACAGTTAGCCTCTCATGATTACATATTTGTGTAAGTACTAGTATCTGAACTAAGTGACTGTAATATGCATGTAAATTATAAAAGGAAGAAAGTGGAGATGAGATGATAAAAATATAATAATACACATTGAATTTATCACTGTAACTGAAATAAGAGGGTCTTGAAAAATAATCAAAATTTTCCTTTTTCAAACCAGAACAAGTTTGATATCTATTTGTCAATCCAAACTTGAGTCATCATTTGGAAACAAATATGTGGACAGAGGACCCCTGTGACCTTGTCCTTTGACCTTCCGACCCCAAAATCCATAAGTTTCTTCCACTATTGGCAGGTGAGCAAAATGTGGAAGATGGAAGGTTTGGGATGAAGCGTTTGGCTAAAAATGTATCAACAATCCTTCTAAAAAAGTGGGTCCTTTGACCTTTCACCGCATGACTTCAAAATCAAAAGGGTTCTCACTTTAGTGGTGTTTTCAATCCAACCTGGAGTTATCATCTGGAAACAAATCTGTGGACAAATGACCCCTGTGACCTTAATCTTTGACCTCACGACCCCCCAAAAAATAAAAATGGTTCTTACTTTATAAGTGGGTCATATATAAATCGAGTTTGAAACCAATATGTTCATCCAAACTGGTGTCATCATTCAGAAATAAATATCTGGACAGATGGTCACTGTGATCTTGACCTTTGACCTTGTGACCCAAAAATCAATCAGGTTCATCTCCTATTGGCAGGTCAAATATATGTTTTTAATGGAAGGTTTTGGATAAAAAATGTTGGCTTTAAATGCATCCACAATCTTTCTAAATAGGTGGGTCCTGTGATCTTAACCTTTGACCTCATGACTCAAAAGTCAATAGAGTTCTTGCTTTTGAGGTTGGCTATATCTAATTCAAATTTGAAAACGATAAGTCTATCCAAACTGGAGTTATCATCAGGAAACACTTATTCAAGCGGGATTCTAATAACACAGAAGGTCTCAGGACACTTGATGGAACCACAGTTGCAAATCTAATAGTATCAATATAATTTAGCAGTCTCAGAATAAAGGAAAAATATTCATATAAAATAGATACAGGTGGCGCCACCAGTCTTCAGGAACGGATGAAACCAGTCATAATCAATAAATACACCTTGAGAAACTGACATTAATGTTGCAATGTGAGAGTCTCAAGAGCAGTACAAAAATCGAAAAAAAAAATAGAAAAAAAATGCAAGTGGTGCCACCAGTTTTGGGGAACTGACAAACTAGCCATGGTCAATTTTCAAGGCAAGATTCAGGGCAAATCCATGCCTTAACTATCAAGATACTTGAGGTTTTGTATCAAATTTTTAATTATTCTAGGGGGGGGGGGCAATTTTAAGTCCAATAGCTCGGGGGATATAGGTCATAGTGACTTAATTTCAGGTTTCCAAGGAGATTTTAAAGGACTTCCCTGGATATTCAGTCACAGGTTTCTTGGTCCAACGATGTCAAAACGTGCCAATCTAACATACATACAGACAGGCGGACAGACAGACAGACAGCTAGACAGACAGACGGACCGACGCTGACCGATCGCTTTAGCTCAGTTGACTTACACTCAGCTAAGCTAAAAACGTAAGCAACGCAATTCGAAATGTAATTACCTTATTTCTTTGAAGTCTTGCATGTGCATAAATATGCTATGTTTTCTGACTAATAACATTCATAAAATATTTTGACCCGTTTCACACATTATATATACGTAATTATGAACTAATTTCGTGATTATTATGAGAATTTTATCAGAACCAAATTATAACTGTCCAGGGCCTGAGATTATAAGGTGTGCTCTGACAGACTGAATTTATGAATTTATGACGGACGGATGGACAAGGTGATGACTATAGGGCATCAGCTTATTCAAGCGGGATTCTAATAACAAAGAAGGTTTCAGGACACTGGATGGAACCACAGTTGCAAATCTAATAGTATCAATATAATTTAGCAGTCTCAGAATAAAGGAAAAATATTCATATAAAATAGATAAAATACAGGTGGCGCCACCAGTCTTCAGGAACGGATGAAACCAGTCATAATCAATAAACACACCAGGTCTCAGTATGAAACCATTCTTGAGAAACTGACATTAATCTTGCAATGTGAGAGTCTCAAGAGCAGTACAAAAATCGAAAAAAAATAGAAAAAAATGCAAGTGGTGCCACCAGTTTTGGGGAACTGACAAACTAGCCATGGTCAATATTCAAGGCAAGATTCAGGGCAAATCCATGCCTTAACTATCAAGATACTTGAGGTTTTGTATCAATTTTTTTATTATTCTGGGTGGCAATTTTAAGTCCAATAGCTCGGGGGATATAGGTCATAGTGACCTAATTTCAGGTTTCCAAGGAGATTTTAAATGGACCTCCCTGGATATTCAGTCACAGGTTTCTTGGTCCAACGATGTCAAAACGTGCCAATCTAACATACATACAGACAGACGGACAGACAGACAGACAGCTAGACAGACAGACGGACGACGCTGACCGATCGCTATAGCTCAGTTGACTTAGACACAGCTGAGCTAAAAACGTAAGCAACGCAATTCGAAATGTGATTACCTTATTTCTTTGATATCTTTCATGTGCATAAATATGCTATGTTTTCTGACTAATAACATTCATAATATATTTTGACCCGTTTCACACATTATATATACGTAATTATGAACTAATTTCGTGATTATTATGAGAATTTTATCAGAACCAAATTATAACTGTCCAGGGCCTGAGATTATAAGGTGTGCTCTGACAGACTGAATTTATAACAGAAGGATTGCAGAAAAAAAACGTACGTCCCTATCTGGGCATGTCAGCTGAGCTCAAATTAAATGAACAGACCGAAAAACCTGGTAGCAATTCTGCATAATGATGCAGAGATATATATAATACGACAAACTGAATTGAAGAGGTATTCTTGTCTTTTGACCTGAATAATATGCCGGTCATGCATATTCATACTCATTTATTCAAATTTATGTCTGTTGAATATTCATTAATCTTCACCCACCTACTTTTCCGTCTAGCCACGTCCAAATACCAAGCGCCCGTCGTCTTAGAGATGTCCACACATCCGTGATGTCCTCTCTAATCATGACCTTACTTGCAGCCACCGCCATTTTTGCGCCCAGCATGTCAGTCGGACTGCCACAGACTTTGAGGGCTGCAGTGGCTGTGTACGTACTGTCTCGAATATGTAGTGCAAGGCTGGCGGCTGAAAAAGATATTAGTGACGAAAGTAGAACTAATTAATGCAAGACACCATTGCTTAGATATTCATTCAGAAAAATGAGAGATAGTGAGAGGGGGGGGGGGCGGGGAGGAACCCGGGGAGAGGTACGGGGATTAGCTGTCGGAAAGTATGTATGCTCTGCATATGTTTGTGCGTGCCAGTCTGATTAAATTAATTATATTTATTATTATTAGTAGTTGTAGTAGTAGTAGCAGTAGTCGTATTAGTAGTAACTGCAGTGGCCTACATGGCAACCAAGACAACACAAGACTGTATGAGTCCTGGGTTTTTCTATGGTCCCTGATATTTGGAAAATGGTCCAAGAAAGAGGACAAAGAATAAGCCCACTGCGGTATTGTCACGTGACTTTATAGAAGTTTGAGACAAGCAGAAAGATAAAGAGTAAGGGTGGTATTGTGGCTTTGATTAAAATCTCACTAAAATCTGATAAATTAACTGTTATTGGCAAGTTTAATGTTAAATGAAATAGGTGTAATACGGGAATACATTATAGTATTGAATTTGATTATTTTTTTAGGAATGTGATACTCTAGGCATCAAAAGCTTCATTAAGTATGATCCTAAATAATATCAGAAACGAGACCACCACATCAGTGACATCTGTGGGAGTTAGATCGTATTTGATCGTATCTTATCACTGGAGGGGCATGAAGTTCCAACCGAAGTCTCTGGCATTGAAAATTCCGCAATGCTGCCCGAACAGCTACTCACTGTTAGAAATAAATTGATATTGACGGCAGATTAATCCACATTTGCTTATTAGACAAAAAAAGTGCAATCTGAAATATCCATTATTTAAGGCAATTTAATTAGATGATTCTCCAACAATGGCCCCGTCGTGAATTTAGTAAATATGCTTGATATATATATATATATATATATATATATATATATATATATATATATATATATATAGGGCATGGTCTGTTGAAAATACTCATCTTTGCATCAAAACCAGAATCAATGTGACTGCTGTGATATTGACTAAACATTGGCTAAACCAGAATTCACCGTGTCTCAGTGTGTCTTGGTATTACACAAAAAAAAAACCCTGCATGGAGGATAACATTAAAAAGGAAGGTGAAATCATCTATATGTGCATCCAGTCCGCTATACAATTTTACCAGTCATTTTTTTCCCCTCAAGCCATAACAGTCATTGGTTCACGACAGCTCTATTATTATGACGTCACTTGATGACGACATTACCGTATCTCAAAAGGGTTTTAATTAATTTAAATAAAATTTCATCCCCCAAAAAATCAGGTATTTCCAAAGTAAGAAGGTAATACATTTAAAGAACATTATTGGCGACGGTAGGCCTATGGGAGAAACAAACAGAACAACTGACTCTGACGAAATGGGTCAATAATCTGGAACCACATCCATGGTAGCTCAGCAATAATATTTTATCGATCCATTAAAAAATGTGCTAATATATCTTGGTTAATCCAAACAAGCACCATCAGAAGACACCCCCCCCAAAAAAAAAAAATGGAGATGGGCACCCTCTCGAAATCTCCGGAAACGCAAACTCGATATGTAACTGGTCATTATCTGCCTACACACCAAAAATCAGGCCAATATCTGCAAGAATTGCAAAAAAAAGACCGTACATATGTATTTTTTTATGAAAATTTTTATTTCATGAAATTTTCTCTGTTCAGGAACCGACATTTGGTCAAAATTAGGTCAACCGGGACGAAACGCAAACTCGATATGTAACTGGTCATTATCTGCTCACACAACAAAAATCAGGCCAACATCTGCAGTTATTGCGGAAATAGCCATGCAACTGTTTGATTTCGGATTGACGAAATGACTGACATGGCTAAAACTATATGACCCGGCCTTTTGGTGGCGGGGGCATGAAAACCCTCTCCGCAATCATAACTTCCTTCCCTCCAATCATACATTATGAAAAATATATTTTCATTATACGGAAAAAGATTTCCTCAATTTTCAGCATTAATTTATTTATTATTTACATGAGATTTAAACATTCTAAAACATGGACTTACATTCATGACAAATCAGTGAGGCTCTTGACACACACACATCCTAAGATTTAAGAATATATGTTTTATTCACCTAAAATCTGAGTGCTGTAAAAGGTACTTATTGCCCCATCCTTTGAATAAAGTGACTTGGACATACATGTATCGTGCAAGTCCTGAAACGAGGCCCATAGCTCAGTGAGGCGGCCTCACGTGATGGGTGATAACGGTGATGCTGGCACGGATGTGTTGATGATGAAGCGTCCCCATGTGTAACCAGCGGCCTGACACTGGATCAGGGGTCGACTCACAAATATGTAAGGGGGAGGGGGGGGGGGGCAAATACTGTCAACATCTAATGGACTGCGGATTTTTAATAATTTATTTCGTGTATATTTTGTTCCATTGTTGCATGCATTACGATGGGCCATTCTCTATAGATACTATTTATGGAGAAATAGTATCATTCAAAAATAAAAAATAGGAATCGTTTGGGAGTGTTTAATACATTTTATATGCATAGGTGCATACAAGAGTTGACTCATACATAGATCCTGTATGACAAAAATAACATTGATAGTTAATTGTATAACTTCATAATTAGAAAAAATACAGGTTGGTATTATGTACTATCTTCGACGCAGGCAAAAAGGCCAAGTGAAATATTTACCGCACTATGAATTATTCAAAAATAAGCTTAAGTTGGAGGATATTTTTATGAAACATTTTCCACTGTGACTGTTACAGAAATGTTTGAGCTTATTTTATTAAGGTAACTGTCGTAGGACAGTTGCGGACCCAGTATTTTGGAAAGGAGACGGTCCAACCCGGGAAAACTAATAAGAATATCCCCTGATCCAAAAAGGGAGGGCTCCAGGCTGGAAAAAATCAATTTAAAATCCTGAAAAGGGTTGATTATACTCATTCAACATTAGGGTCTCCGGACCCCGCGTCCCCCCCCCCCCCCCCCCCCCCCCGGGCCACATTCCAAAGGGGACGTTAGATAAAGCGCTCATAGTTAATTAATGGTAAAGTATCATATAAACTTAAATAAACTAAATAAACTGGAAATGTTTATGCTTTTATTTTAATACTTACACGTAATAATCAGAACACGATAAAGTTGGTTTTAATTAAGTACTAATATAATGATTGTTCAGACCTGTCTAAAACGCGGAGACGATTTCCTGAAATAACTCTAAGTAATACTGAGTCATTATCATCCGCAGTAAAAATTGCTCATCAAATGCGCGTGTGTAATGCCTGTCACATGCTTTTGTTTGGGAGCAGTCAAAGGGACAAAATATATATAAATATACGTATAATGCACGTAGCGAAAGAGAAATTAATGCTAGTAGGCATTAGTTGACATTGTTGCAGAAAACATGAGTAATTTATTCGAAATGTACATTATCAAAGCTAATAAGAACTAGAGTCTCTAACCACACGTATTCATCTGTCCCCGTATGGAGGTCACAAGCCCCGTCAGTGTAAATATAAGAAAGTGCAGTACACGGGTAACACAGTGAGAGGCCCGTATATGTAATAAGTCAACCAAAAAAATATCCCTACCTCTTGTCAGCGACAGCAGTGAAATAGTCAAAATTACATCCATATTTCTAGTAGCGTGCATGTTACAACCACCTAGGTCGATATCTGGTTATCATATACGAGAGGGATTCACTGAACACTCGGATACAACGGGTAATCCCAGCAGTCATCGCTCACTGATAGACCCACGTCAAAGTATGTGTGACGGCCCGTGGTGGCTTGTGGTAACACAGACTGTATAACTACCATTCAGAGATTCATAAAAAGGGAATATCACATATCCAGGTCATATATCCAGGTCACATATCCGGGTCAGGTTTTAAAGCAAGAGCAATAGTACACGAGTTGTAGCCCTACCTGAGAAAATCAAGTTTATTTATATGTAACAGCTTAAAATCATTTATAAAAAGTGCACGTCTGACATTGTAAACGTGTTTTGATGGATGAACATTTTGACATCTTATCAACAACCCTGGCTTCTTTGGAATCAATCTCTAGATAAGCGTAATCAATTGAACAGCACGTTTCTGTTGTCAAACGCTTCTTTGTCTGTGTGAAATATATTACAAATGAGTATAAGGTTTTAGAAAATAAGATATTCTGTATATATGATTCTAACAACATTAACCTGATGATCGGGTCGCATCCCGTGAAACAGACTGTAGTGAATTTACAGTGTTGTTTTTCTCAGTTTTATATATATATATATATTATTATACTACGTGTGAGTAAACAGTACAAATGCGTCTGTTAACCAAAACAAAACCGCGTCACCAGAGGTACGATCTTCCGTACGCACAACAGCTCCAAAACAAGGAAGAGGAAATGGACGCATAAAGTTATGGAACACCGGTTGGAAGCTTGAAAAATCTTAATTTAAAAATTTGATCGGCAGGTCGAGCCACCAAGTGGGTTCTTAAAAGAACCACCAGGAGCCCGGTTTTTTTGTTAGAGTGCAGGTGGCGTGTGCATGAATTATGTATATGTTCCTCGATGCTGGTCGGGCCCGGCGCAGTTATCCACTGAAGTAAAGGAGTAGGCAAACGGTTTCAGAAATATATTACATATTTTTGAATAAACCCGGCATATGAATAGCTACCTTCACTGCATGTCTATATAAAGTATATGATGACCATCTGGGTATGAAACGGAACCTGACAATGCCCAATGTTATGTACCTCAGTAGTTCCGGATTCCAAGGGCTTTGCAACTCCGAAATGATGCCCTCTCTCTCCGACCCCAGGACGTTTCATCCATTCCGCACCCTCCCTCAGTACAAGGCAGGATACTCTTGGAGTGGAAATGTTTATTCATTATTGACAGATCACAAAATCGATCTAGTATTTTTTGAGACTACAATGTGAAT
The DNA here is from genome assembly GCA_026874595.1 of Sipunculus nudus. Classification (NCBI taxonomy): domain Eukaryota; kingdom Metazoa; phylum Annelida; class Sipuncula; order Golfingiida; family Sipunculidae; genus Sipunculus; species Sipunculus nudus. The sequence continues at coordinate 4,770,481 of CM049317.1, forward strand.
GTTCATATGAGCAGCTGGGGAGTCTTATTTACGAAGAATTATTTATCGTGCTAATGATCCTTTAGCGAATATGTCGAATTTGAAATCCTCGCTAACATTAAGACAACTACAGTAAATAGTGCCTAGGATGCGTAGGGCTGCAAAATAATTCTCGTTTTGAAGTCCCGCAGGGGATCCCGCAAGTGCCACGAGTTATGAAAAACAGGTATCGCAAAATTGTGTCAAAAGTTATTACAAATTATTACATAAATTTCAGTCAAAACCTTAAATGGTTCGGCGGCAGGAAGTGGAATCGAACTTTACAATATATGCGGAGCACTGTTTTTAATCTAAAAAAATTGTAGAAATAGAGAAATATACGCTTAATACCGAAATGCTGAGTCGGATTTTGCATCTTGATCTGTTTTGTTCACTATATACTCCTGCACGCAAGGGCTGATCTATACAACATACATTTACCTGTGCCAATGTGCCGAGCCCCTTATCCTTAGATCTTATATCAACCTTCGTCAGCGGCCTCTCCAGGAAAAAAATTATACGCAGATATAAGCAGATAGCAAAGAAGGAGGTCTCGGATTATTCAGCCAATATATTGAATATACAAGGAATTTTGATTCAAATGCAATATTTACCTGAATATTAGGACTGGGACTGTCAGAGTCCCAAGTAAACAAATTAAGGCTTTGTAGAAAGAATAAGATAAAAATTTGGAGAGAGTAAACAAATACATTAAACTCTATGCTTCATTGAAAGATAGAGGCCTGAAAGGGCAAATCGCTTTCTACAGCCTGGCCTAGTTGAAGTAATGAGTGGCTGGTTTAGTTTATTCACGGATTGCAAATCTGGAAACTAAACACTAAAACTGACCGACTCATTTTTAAATTTCTGGGGATTTCGGGTATAAGAAAAACATAAGCTAACAAAATTGCAATCTCTTTCCGATGGGACTGAAAGCCAAACTGAGATTAATTTCAGCTGTGATCTTGACCTTCTGACATCAAAGTTGACAGTGTTCACATTTGTATAGACTAAATCCAATCAGGACAGGTCGTACAGAGAAGAATAAGATCAAGGACATCATTTTTTAAACTCCAGCGTAGAGAAGATGGAAGGGAGTTTTTAGATCATTTTCCATATTACATTAATTGGCAAAATACAAGTTATCCTAAAGATGATGAACTAAAATTCGGCTGATTTAATATGACAGATCAAGGTAAGGTAAGCAGATTTTACCTTGTAAGAGAGCATTATGGAAAAAAACTTGTGTGCCAAGTTTGAGGGGAAATCTTCAATACTTAGTTAAAGGAAACATAATCCTAAATTCAACAGAAGTAAACTCGAAGATCAAAGTCAAGGTCGGAACATGGCGGAAACAACAGATGTGTCAAATATCGACAGACGATTGGACTGAAAACAATGCGTCTCCCTGAAGGGGACGGAGAGAGAGATGTAATAAACTCGCCAGTTTTCAGGACACCAGATAATTCCATAGTTGGGCTGGTACCATCGATGTGACTAATTTTTAAATTTGTTTGGGTGGAGGTAACAAGCGCCTTTGTTCAAAAGATATCGATCGAAGTGACCTAATTTAAGGTTTCCAAGAAGACTTTTATTGACCTCCATGGATGTTCAGTCAGAAGATTCTGTGTCCAGTGGTTACGATTTGTGCCGTGCTAACGGACGACCGGACAACGGGGAGACAGCATCAACAATCAGCTAGACTTATATAAAGCTTAATGTATTAATATCGTCTAAGACCCGACATCAGGGAAAGTATGGTCAGATTATACCACAATGAGAGGCTTTCTATTAATATACAACGTATAATGTAAAGAGTTTAAAACCCATATGTACCATATGTATTAAAGAACACCTGTATATCAAAAGTAATATTTTATTATAATATGAAATCGAAAATACATTCTAGGGTAAATTACAATTAACATTGAGATAAAGAGCAATATCACATCCTGAGAGTTGAGTCGTATGTGTCCTTATATCAATCTGATATATTCAAGTAAAAATATTTTACCCTCTTTTTTCCTTATGATGAAAAGAACTTAACAATCTATAAAAACGTGAGATATGGTCCTTTGAATTAATCAGCTTATTTTTATAAAGAACACATAATGATAAATGTAAATATGAATATAAATGGGAAAAGTGCAAAGCTGACAAAAAATAATCACAGAGACATTAAACAAAGAGGTACAGAATACTTTAACCAAAGATGTAAAGTTATCTTACACAAAAATATACAAAAACACATTATGTTATAACAATTCCATTCACATTTAACGTTTAGTATTGCACGGTTGTAATAGTTGTGACATATTTAATGTTCATCAAACATTGGCATGTTAACAGAGGTTAACATAAAAGCACATCAAGGTAAATGAGCAAAAGCTTAATAAATATTGGAAAAAACACCTTTGTGGAGTTAATAGATACAGTAAAAGGAGGATTAAAATATGAATTTTTAAGATAAAAGATACATGGAAGTCAACAAACATAAACAAGGTTGAACTGAGATACCTTCTAAACGGAGTATTTTGCTGCAATAAAATATAAAATATAAAATATAAAACTAAAAAAAAGATAAATAAAAAATTTACAGGATATCAGGAGAATAAGGATGGTTAATGAATGTATATTCAGCTACAGCTATGTTTATCATGGTGTATAAAATATGTCTATGAAAACAGATAATCAACATTCAATCCTATATGCCAATAGAATTATATATTCTAACCACTAAGACAATTTTCAGAGATGTTTATGGTACAGGTAAATAATAACCCTAAACCTACAAAAACAACATAAATTTTGGACCCATCTATCCATGTATATTCAATGTGTGTCATTTTATCAATTAATAAATCTCCAATAATGCCATTCAGAAAGATTCCTCCTCTCTCAATCTGAACCTTCAACCCACATTGACATCAAGGTTTTATATGATCATCTTATGGGTTTTAATCAAATGAGTAATAACATATCACAGTTTAATATAATATCACTGTATGATAATATATATTTAAAAAATAAGCATAAAGTAATTGTATTTTCTGATAGCACGTGTACTATATTTGGCTAAACAAACATAGATGTACAGATGGGTATACAGTGGGTATACAACAACATGTCTCGTAATAAGGGGGCATATAAAAAGCATTATAAGGTTTCACTAAAATAATAATTGATTATTCAAACTCTAAAGAAGATCCACTACTTAAGAGCATGAAAAAAAACATTAACTACAAACAGTCTGCCTGCAGGCTGTTCTACTCATGACATGAAATATTATTCTTTCTAAAAAGATAAACTTCATCAAAACATGAAAATACTATGACAATAACATCTTTCAGGAGGATTTCTTGGCAAAGAACTTAATCATTCTTGTACAAACATGGCATAAGGCTGTTCAGGTCACTTAAAACGTGTTTTGATCTACATGATTATAATAACCATTAACATGGCATATAAACTGACAAATCTGAACTTAGTATGATTTAACATGGATATAACAAGTTGTTCTATACATGTATTGTACTATTACCAATCATGATGCCTTGGTTACATTCAGGAGCAGGCTAAACATGGGAACCATATTCTTTGCCTGAACTTGATTGACATCTCAACAAACAGACAACTGAGACAACTGTACTATTGGTTGTACATATATCATTTATACTGAAGTCATTGATATGTAAAACTTGTAATTTGATATTCACAAAATCACAGAAGATGGCCAATGATATAAATCTGTCAGGACCTGGAATTCCTGAGTAATAAATTACCCAAACATATATATCCTCAAAAATCCATACCTGTTATACACTGGTCTGGTCACATACAAAGTTGAACAGTGCTATGAAATTGCATTACATAAATGTACCACTGAATCTCTATTTTATTTCCAAACTATGAATAAAGCTTCAGCATCATTCTTTCACTATAATTTAATCTTCAGAAATAAACTGCCAATTTGTAAAAATAACCCAAACTTTTACTGGGGCACCCACTTGAGTAACAAATAATTATGTAACAGAAAATCTACAAATTTTCTGGTCATGTTTTACTCATCTTCCCGAAATATTCACCTGTTCTTTCTCCCAAATCTTCCTAAACATCTTTCAGTATATCTTCTTTGTCATCATCACCTCGTCATCTCCTTCTTTTTCTTCTCCATCTACCTCATCTGTTCCCTTTTCTTCTTCATCTCCATCTACCTCATCATCATCTTCTTCTTCATCTCCATTACCCCATTATCTCCCTCTTCGCCCCAAATCTTCCTCATCAACTACTGGTAAATCTTCCCCCTTATCTTCCTTCTCATCATCTTCATCGTCTTCATCACTGTACTTGTCCTCCTCCTCCTGGTCCTCATCGTCTGGATCTTCTGGATCAACCTTATCATCATCTGGGAACTCTGTCTGGATTTGTACATCCAGAACTACCAAAAAGAATAGAAATATGCATAAATAATGTTATACATGATCCATTAAGTAAATTAGGATATGCAGAGACTATAAGAATGTTTCTGTAACTGACATGCAAGTATGCATGGTAAAACTGATGATTAATGTACATTCTAGAAATACTCAAACTTGGCCAACATTCATCAGATTTTCCATGTGTGGCAAAATCTGTACTTTTTGTGGCCTGCAAATCTCTTTTTAAATAAAAGGTTAATTTACAGCAGAGAATATATGGCATTAGAAATATCATGTATCCAAAAATGATCAAGTCAATTAGAGATACAATAACTCCTTCCTTAAAACCATTAAAAACCACCAAGACCATTAAGACCATTAAATTCATAAAAGACATTGAGACCATTAGAGAACAGAAAGAGTATTCTTTATCCCACCTTTGCCTTTAAATAGCTCTGGCTCTTTATCTGACACCTCGAATTTGCTGCGACCTTCACCCATTAGGGACCATATGATTGGTTGTCCATTCTTCTGGTTTCCACCAATCACAGCAGACCCATCTCCCAGAGGATGAAGCTCATTCCACTAAAAGAAATACAGGCAGTTCAATATAACAAATGAAAATAGCCTTTGTATTACTAATACTACTACAACAACAAATAATCCTACTACTTCTACTACTACTACTACTACACATACAACAGTGAAACCTCAAAATTACAACCAAAAATAAAATGGAACAGAACCTTAATAAAGTGTTCACATTTTCAAGGTGGTCAGAGGAGGTCTGATATTCAGAACAAAATACAGTTGGTGCCATGAAAGAATGGTCATTGTTTTGAGGTGGTCGTTACACTGAGGTGGTCAATACTACAACTTGTCTTCTACAACAACTACTACTAATAATAATAAAAATAACAGCAATAATACTGTCTTGTAGATAGGAAATGATTCAACTCACATCGATCTCCATCTTGAAGGACGCGATGAAGCTCCAGGTTTCTGTATCCCATACCCTGAAGACCTGCTCTGCATCAACACAGCTCCATGAGATGAGGCAGCTTCCATCAGAGGTCGCTTCCAGACTGCTGATGTCATGAGTGTGGCCCCTTAGGGTTGTTATCATAACACCTACAGTAGGTAATAAGCAATCGTAAATAATCAACGTCATGTCTGAACACCCACATGGATGAAAAAAAAAATACACAGAAAAGGAAACCAAAACCTGGGCCTTCCAATACCATGTCAGACTGCTACAGATTATTGCTAAACTTCTCTGCATTCAGATTAACATTCTCTGGTTAAGATATGCTCCACAACACATCTGACATGACTTGTGGAACCTATGACGAACAAATCCTTAAAATCTTAGGACCTAGAAAGATTTGAATTATATAATGCAGTTAGCTTCATAATTGGGGTATAACTTTTTGGTGAGTTTCACTTCATCAGCTTTTTGCCAGGGCCACATTTTTGTGATCTCAGTATGGTACTCTACACAGAGTACATGCAATATTTAATATGAATCATTTAATATTAATTATTTAACAAATGTATGAGTATCCAGTGGAGCACAGAACCAGTGGTAATTATTATCCATTATAGGCAGACAAAATAACAATCTAATGCTATTCATAATATTATTCTTTGATTAAGAGTATCATAACAGAGCTGTTATTAACATGGGAAAAGTTGATTTATGGAACTGATCTAGTGTCCTCCGCCTGTTGTGGGAACAGCTGGAGATAAAATTATGAAAACCTGTATGAAATCTGAGATGGGTCAATGTCACCCACCAAGATTACCCTTGTGACCTTGCAAACTGCATCAAGGTCATCCATATTAAAACCTGACCTGGCCTTTTATGAGCTGCATCAATGCAGTAAGTTTGATGACCACACCTCAAATTCTTATTGAATTATTATGGTAACACCATTTGAGCATTACCGCCGATATGACCTTGAAAAATATGTCTAGGTCATCCAGTATGAACTTGTTCTAGCCTTTGATAAAGTGTATCAATGCTGCATTTTTGAGGACTGTACCTAAAATTCTTTTTGAGTTTTTGAGTTAACATATCTGTGACAGATGGACAGACACTAAGACAGAAAGACAGATGGATGCTCACCATTTCTATGTCCCCCGCCGCCTCCACCTTCGGTGAGGGCAGGGGACAATTACAATTTCATTTTTTTGCCTAAAAAGGCTACTGGCATAGACAGTATACACAAGATGCTGAGGACCTTACAGTATAGAGGAATGTTTACCTATGCAAATCTTATTCACAAAGGTTTTCTTTTGCAAAAATTTCTCTTTTACAAACATACTGAATTTGAAACTCTAGCAAACTGGATGTGTTGGACGACATGAATGCCCCCACCTAGAGCAAATTAGAAATATTTGTTAATTTTGTAAAATTTTTTAAGTTCAGGAGCTGTCATATGGTCAAAGTAGGTCAATCAGGACAAAATGCAAACTGTAACAGGTCATTATCAAGCAAAACACCAAAATTCAAGCAAGTATCTGCAGGCATTGCGAAAAAAAATCCAAACATGTGCATTAATCATAAAATTTCTATTGTTCATGAAATTTTCTACGTTCAAGATCTGTCATACAGTCAAAAATGAGTCAACCGGGAAGAAACAAGAACTTGATCTGTAAGTGGTCATTATGCGCCAACAGACCAAAAATTAGGCCATTATATGTAACTGCATTGCATTGCAAAACTAGAATATCACCAAAAGCTGATAAAAGCCCTCAGCAAATAAGTGTTTTTCTATAATCAGCTCCAAAACAAAGAAAAATCAGTCAAGGTCACCCATCTTTGAACTTGACCAAATTTTGTCGATATACATCTTCACCGAAGAAATAAAAATTCCTACAGCAAATCCTTTAAGAAATATCCTGCTCACAAGGCCAAAGGTGAAAAACCCTTTAAAGATTTATAAAAAATCTGAAATTGTAGGTGGCATCACCAAACTCGTGCAGCAGAAACAAAACATCAGTCTGAATGATCACAGTAAGTTTTATGAAAATCCACCAAATTGTTTCTGAGATATGAGCTTCTAAGTGTTTTTCTATAATCAGCTCTTAAATGCAGAAAAGTGGGTTAAGGTCACCCATCTTTAACCTTGACTGAGATTTTGTCGATATACATCTTTACCAAACAAATAAAAATCCTACGGTAGATCCTTTCAGAGATACCCCACTCACAAGGTTAAAGTAAACAGACACCGAACAGACGGACGCTGGACGGAAGGACAGCTTGGGTGATGACAATAGCCCATGAGCCTATATGAGCTGAAGGCTAAAAAGGCTGTAATGTACATTTGTCATGAAAATTTCTTTTTTTTCATGAAATTTTCTAGGATCAGGAGCCATCAAGCGTTCAAAATAAGGTTTGTGGTGGGGGCATAAAAAGGGCCTTCCACAGTTAATACTGTTCCACAGAATACCATTGCTCAATAGATGCCCTAGAGTGACCCACCTGTTTCCATGTCAAATACTCGTATGACAGCATCTTCACAAGCAGTTGCAATGACATTGTCCTTCACCAAACACATTGAATAAACACCGACACTGTTGTCTGACTTCTTCTCCTCCAGGAGGCGCTGGCCATCCACATCCACCAGGCCTTTGTGCAACACTGACCCTGAAATGAATAGACTGAATATAAAAGTCCCCATTCTTGTTTCCAAAATAAAGAGTAAAACATGTGTAATAATGCTGAATACCTGCCATTAAAACAATATGCATTCTCAGGAATGCAGGCCTCTGCCATGAAGAAATTCCTTATTGTGGGATGCTCCTAAAAACATGTTTGCATTCTCTTATTTGAATTATACTCCCAGGTTCATTCGTGAATAAATGACTAAACATTTGTAAATATTCCTGGAAGTCCTTCCTGGACCCAGATCATGAGGCAGATCAACACCAAAAAAGGACCAATGAGTCACTGTGCTCAGCTTAAGTTGACCTTGAGGCATAAACCTAAATAATATCAAAAGGAGATAAGGTCTGAGAAGGAGAGGTAATATAGGTCATGGTTGGTTGATATGATTAAAGAAATTATTGCAAATAATATTTTGTGATCTGACCATGTGATTCCTAAAGCTGAACTGAAGCATGTAAGCAATTTGTAAATATGAGATCTATACTATTACCATTATTTGGCTTTTTGATAAGCTGTTGATAGTTCAGCAGTTTATACATTTATCCAAGTAGAACCTATTTTTTTTATTAAACCAATTTTTTTTTTTTATTTTATAAAATGTTCACTCAACAGTGGGAAGGACTTGATGTTGTGTGTGTGTGTGTGTGTATTTTCCTTTTTAATAAATTTTATGCAGTTGCAATAAAAACTATTGTCCCCAGTACTCAGGTGCAAGGACTCAATAGCAGGGGGAAACTTGGGAGTTTCAATATCCTTGCATATACAGGATATGAAATTTAATTCAACAGTTCTTACAGGAAAAAAGCTAATTCATAATAATTAAATATTTAAAAACAGGGAACACAGAAAAACTAACCAAATCACTTTAATTCCCATTTTCTGGAGACAAGAAAATAATGAACAAATTTTTGCATTAGATTCTCCTTTTTTTTATTACAACAACTATTTTTTCAAGTTTATAAATTTTACTGTACAATTACAGTATATCATATATATTGGAATATTTCAGTTGATTCACAATTCTAAATTGCATTAATATTTATAGATAATTTGGTAAGGTAACATCACATTATGCACACAGATGCATTTTTTTTTTATAAAATATTCTTTTTTTTAATTTGCAAAATTGATTCATAATTCACAATTCCAAATTGCACCTTTATTTGTCCATGATTTGGCTCATATTATCATATTATGCCTACTGACAGGTTTAATTATGAAATAGGATATTATTACTTTAAAATGTTAATTTACCACACCATCGCATCTTCTGGATTACTCCTTGAATTACCATTTCAAGAAAAGTTTTGTACTTTGGCATGGAAACAACTTTACAATTAAAGAAATACTGTTCAAACAATAACAATTATTGTAATTCACGTGGGGAGGTGACATGAAAATAACTATACACCTGTGACACCGGGAGTGCTTGACCAGTGTTGCATCACTGGCTGTACCGCTGTAGTGACCAGAAGTGGGTGGCCTCACACCTGGTGCTTGACAATGCAAATGAATACATTAGAGCCTCAGAAAAAAACTTCAATTATTAGCCTATATATTTAGCTTTTATTTTCAATTTTAAGAATTTTATAGATTAAATCCTTATGTGTACCTTCTGTGAAAATTAAATCTCATGTAACACAGCCATGTTAACAAACAGGAAAAACATGTAACCTTAGGTGGTAGGTTGCATTTATGTGGAGGTAGAAAGTCCACTTCTTGCAAAACACCATTTGCAAATCTCTGGCTCATCTGACTTGCTGACAGATGCCCTTGTTGAATGTGTTCTGATTATTTTGGCAGGCCCCACATATTATAAACACATTGATATATAAACAAATCAAGCAGCCTGTGGGCAGTGATATCCACTTTTTTCTGGCCTTTTTTTAAGAAAGCTCCAAGTGATTACCTTTAGTTTATAAAGGTCATATAGGTAAATTAGCCCCTTTAAAGAACCTGGAAGTTATTAAAAATAAAACCACAGGATCCCTGGCTTTGTGTGGGGATACAATTAAAGAGTTCAGGGCTTTAGAAAGGAAGAAAATTTGAAGAGTCTGGGATGCTCATGCAAAAAAGTTGGAGAGTTACATTTAATTTTGGAGCTATGTGTCAAATTTTCAATGGTTAGGGAAAATTAATCTTTATTTTTGCATTTTATGTCATTAACATGTAATAATATACTAGTTAGAAACCATGTCATAATATATTTTTTTTATTACAGTGAAATGTAACAGTCCGTTGTCAGCTCAGTTTTTACACAACTTTTTAAAACTCAGCCGGCAATGGTTAGTAATTGCAAGAAGGGCAGCCAGCCAGAACTTTGTGTGTCCCATTGGACGCTTATGACCCATTAATCAAGTGTTCAAAAAAATAATTTTCATCACAGATGTTTACCCTCAAGTTCTGAAAGCCCTGAGGTTATGACATTATGAACTTTGAACACTTTGTTTTACATAGTTATATTATGACCTGCTAATGGCTGCTATAAGATTTTTAAGGATAAATACTAATATTGGAATCTCTTAATTAATATGTTGTGCATATACATGTACACATGTAGGATAATTTATAATGAACAATTTAAAATTAAAGATGGATTCATGGGAAAATAAACTCTGTGATTGTGTAGTTTTTTTAATATATTTACCATCTTTGGTGCTGAATACCACAGGAACTTGGCATGATGTATTCTTGAGTTTGAATGATTTGAGACTGATTGAATGAGCAGTGGTGAAGAAGCGTCCATCAGCACTGAACAGCGCATCAGTGAGGTACAGTTCATCCTCAAAGGGGTTCAGCTCATGCAGCAGCTGGTGGCTGGTCAAGTCAAATAGCAGTAATGGTCCTTCTTCAGTCGAAGCAGCAGCAAATTCACCCCCTGGTGACACCTAGTGGTCAAACAGGTAAATGAATGTAGACAATAAGTTAACAGGGTATGTTCTCTTGAAGTTTCAATCAGATCTGCATGGTATTGTACACTTCTGAAGCATTCACTACGCTTTGGCCTTTTGAAATCAGTTCGGCAAAGTCAAAACAAAAAGTCTCACACACACTTACTGGGGGGTCTTTAGGGGCTGGCCTAAAACACAGAAAAGAATGAAACATGGAACAGGGGCCTTATCTACGGAACGGAATGGAACAAAGATATAAAAAGTGTCATAACTATTAAATTGGTGAATGTTTCCTGACATAATTTATAGTAGAAAACTTATTTCAACATATACGATTTGTTAAATTATTTTAGCCTTGTTTTAGGCCAGTCCCAGAAGACCCCCCAGGAGATGTGAGTGTGAGTTTTGTTTTGACTTTACTGAACTAATTTCAAAAGGCCTAAGAGTAGTGAATGCTCCTAAATTTGTGATTAGTCATGCTACATTTGTTATATAACGAATACACTTAACCACTGCTTTTAATACTGGGTTTCAAACAGACCACATGAATAGGTAACATATGTAATCAGGTCAATTTCCCTTAACAATTGTCCCTTGCCATAAAACTGCATTTGTACCACATAAAAACATCCATCTATATGTCCTTTCAAGGCCAAACAAGACAACACTCATGACAAAGTCACTTTTAAAAATCTGGCAAATTGAATATAATATTCCAGCTGAGGGGGTCATCTGACTAACCTGTGTTTGATGCAGGATTATAAAAAAAGGGATACACACAAGTTTTTCTTTTTTCCTCCCCTTGGTACCTTGTAATTTTGAGGAGCTAATAGGGATTAACTGACAACATCATGCAACTAGTTTGAAACTTGTCTACAACTGTATTTGATACTTTTGAAGTTAATTGTATTAGTAACTGATTATTTAAGAAGTATTTAGACCTAACTCTAGAATGCACCTTTCTGTCTGTCAACACATTTGACAGGTATAAAGTATAGAATGTGGAACTGTGTGTGACTAGAATCAATTTGTACCAAGGTTACTGTAGAAACTATCTTACCTTAATATCGTCAATTTTTTCACTTTGCCCTGCCTTCAGCACAGCGTAGGTTGTGCCCGTTTCTATGTCTGACAGTCTCAGGTTATGTCGTCCTCGTGTCACAGACATAACTGTCATAATTAAAACAAAGCATTTCACTATGATTTAATTGAAAAAAAATCTACACAATGTGATTTTTTTTTTTTTAATTTACTGAAATTAAGATATCTAAATTGATGCACCTAAACAGACCTCTGATATCTGTATGCTGATGTTAAAAAAATAAAATAATCTTTGAATTTATCTTGTTTTTAACAGCACATAAGATACAGGATAAAACATTTGCACACAATTTATTTTACATATTAAATGACATCATCTCTTCAATTCAGTCAAATCAATCAAACCACTCAATTCAGTTTCAATGGGATTTCAGAAATAAGACAAGTTATGACAGCTAAATCTCAGTAACTCCTCTAGTGTTACTTGTTAATGTCTCATGAAAAGCAGGGCACCTTGTTCTTTGATTTTGTGTTTTCTACATGGCTGTATTCCAAACAGAGAAGAGATTGGTAACTTGTTTACTTTGAACTGTAATCTTTATATTATTATAATTATTATTATTATTATTATTATTATTATTATTATTGTTATTATTATTATTAAACCTTTGCTGAGAGGCAAAGTTGTTTTATTTTTTACACTGACTAGTTGTTCAGTTTTCTGTAAGCAATTTACACTAAACTGTTTGAACATATTTTGAGGAAATGTTATTATAACACACTAGGAGCAATCAAATCAACTTTATACAATATGACTGCAGTATTAAAAAGTGTTTTAATGCATTCAATGACAATTTTTTATGATAGCTTGGCAATGAAACAAGGAAGAATGGATTTAAATGTTGGGGTTGATCTAAACATCCAGGAATTTTTTTAATGAAAAATGTAGTATTTCTGATATTACATGGGGTAATGATCTGCCTTGGCTAGCCAGGTCTGTGCTCTCTGAATGTGTCTCCAGTTAGTATGAAATGCTCACCACTGTGTGTTTTCACCAGTTCAAAGGAACAGTTGTAATACGACATGTTTCCTGTCAATGTCCTCAGCCACTCCATCTTTTGTAGATCTAGCACTCTGATACGCCTCGAACAGGCCACCACAGCTCGTGCATCATCCACAACCTTCACAGTGAACATCTTCTGTGTGACCTGAAAGGAGGCACATATACTGTTGATACATACAAGTGTAAGACTCTTATGTCTAATGATATACCAGATGTAAGAGATACAAGATACAAGATTTATTCCATACCAATACAGGAATTTGCTTTGCGGGTGATATCATAATTAAGACAAATTACTGAATTAGAAACAAAGACACAGTAGTATAGTATTTAAAAAGAAGTAATAGATTTTGATTTATCTATGCATTAAACAATCTAACTGCTTTTGGTACAAATGAATTGGAATATATGTTTGTTCTGCATTTCAGAGACTGCAGCCTTTGGTCTGATTTTAGCTAGACCATATAATCACTAAGCAAGATTTTTCCTTCAAAGATTTTTTTCATCATATTCATAAAATTATTTTCATTTTATTTATATTTATGTCCTCTATATTAAGAGAAATAACTTTTTCTCCTATTTTTCTAATAAGTAAAATTTCATTTTTTGTTCTTAATTGTCAGATTCCCCCACCAGCATATCAAAGCATATGATATGACACTCTGGACCATCAAAGAATAGAATAAACCATGTAGTTCACTATCCATATTAAATGATTTCAGTTTGTGCAGGAGGTATAAATACTGCTGCCCTTAACAGTACACTATGTGTACTATATATCATCTAATACTACCCCTGAGTATTTATACTGATGAGCAATTTCTACATCTGTTCCATCAACAGATACCAGATATTGACAGGTTGGTCTTTGTCTAAAACCAATCATCAATTCCTTTGTTTTTGAAGGATTAAGTAGTTAACAAAAGATTATTCTTGCACCAAGAAACTACATGTCCAATTTCCTTTCGATATTTTTTTTCATCACAACTGGAAATTAATCCAACTGCTATCATCTAATTAAAAATTAGACATCCTTGTTGTGTAGCCTGGAAATTATGGGTATAAATTATGAAAAGAAATGGGGAAAGCACACATCCTTGCAGGGCCCCTGTATTCAACCCTAAAACTGATAAATCGCTATTACCAACCTTTACATACTGCTTTCTACTTCACACATAGATTATTTGGAACATTTAACAGTTGGATCTTATTAACCATGAAGTGAGGCTGAATGGTGTTAAATGCTGAGTATAATCTTTAAAAAGCATTCTGACATAAGTATTTGACTGATCTATATCTTTATATATACTGTCCAAGAGCATAAGAATAGTGTCTTCAGTCCCACATTCTTTCCTGTAAACAAATTGGTAATTATCCATATATTTATCAGTGTTGTTCAAAATATATTTTAATATACTCACTTCTCTAGGCATTTTATAGCTACCAATGTTAGAGCCACAGGCTGATAATCATTAAGCACAGTAGGTTTATTCCTTTTAGGTATAGGTATTTTTTCTAATGTTTTCCATGAGACTGGCACGGTTTCCTCAATTAATGATCTGTTGAATATATGAGAGTAAATTGGTGTTAACTCATCTGCATAGATCTACCAGTTCTAAAGCATCACAATACAAAGTCAATTACGGTAATACCACATGTACAGGTAATTCATTATGACACAAGATGGCTCATATATATTCCTCTTGGTGTGAGATCTAGTTTAAAGGTACCTAAATATTTTACTTTTAGTTTATATCCCAAGCGAAAGATGTTTGAGTTTTGACAAAAACCAGTCTGCAATACAGTTGAGCAGCAATAAAGAATAAGCATTGTCACAGAAACCCGGCAATGTTCTGTGTATATGAAAATCAAAATTCATTAATAAAGCTATGTTTCATGTCTTCTGATATATCTCTGCTGGAAGGACATGAAGGTCCATGGGCCAAATGTAAAAAAATTAGAACCTATCACCAGAGGTTTTGTATAATAGGTCCAGGGGCCTCAGCGGAAATGACATAGGTAGCATAGGTCGTGTTGGAGCCGAGGCCTGAGTCACCACAACATGCGATGTTTCAGCCAGTGGGAATATGTATTACATGTATTTAGTTGGCCAAGTCAGTCAGGGCATCTCCTGACTGACAGGTGTTGTGGCCCAGGCGGTGCATGCAGTCCGATGCGCTGTGTTTATGTTGATGCCTGTGATCAAGCTCTGTTTCAATATGCATGTACAGGAGTAAGCCAGTGGTTTCAGGGTAATATTTTGGCAGATACCATTTGATTTCAATGAGAAGACCCTATTTTTGGTGTTAATTCAACATGCTTAATAGGTGAGTAGGCCCCTTTAATGACAATAAATAACTTACCCTTGCTTGTCGGACAATTTGTTTGGTTTTCAAGTCATAAATGATGAGATATAAACCATTTCCTGGGCTGACAGATATTTTAAACAGGAAATAGCGACTTGTTCCTGGAATAGGCAATATGTCACTGAAAAACAGAAAAATAAATCTTGAAATATTTAAATCAGTTGTCATGAAATCAGTTGGATCCATTTGTATAAAACATTATTAATACTTCCAAAGCCTCCATAATTTTCATTATCTACAACAAGAGGTATAGTAGATTGGGATTTTTTTAATTAAAAATTTTAATTTATTTTTTACTGATTTTTTTTTTTATCTTAATAACTTTACTGAAAAAATAATATAAATGCAATACAATATCCCAAAACTCCATGATATCTCTCTTTTGCTTAAAACTTGAAATTAGTTTCAATAAAATTAAATCTCATTTTTCAATATGAAAAAAAATGGAAGGAAAAACAAGACCACGTGCTCCACATAACATACGGTCAAGTAGTTCTTATATATTATCCACTTAACTGTGACATTTTCTTAAATGATATTCAAGTCTTTCTTACTAATCAAAGAAATTATTAAATTTCTCAAATAGAATAAGAAATTGAATGAAATATTACCATTACATAAACCTTTAGAAAGTAATAAGTACTAATAAAGTTTAAACCAAAAATAAGTTAGTTGCTGCATGGAAATAAGTGACCCATGGGTCATGATGCTCAGCTGAAAAACAAGACCTGCCACATCATGGGCTGAGATTCACTACTTTCACTTATCCCATAGCTTGCTTGATACCTGTCAGTCTCAAAAGGAACATAACACAGGCTAATCCATGCAAGATTTATTGAGAAACTGGTGTTTCTGTATTTTTTTTATTCAATACAAACTAACTGTACTGAACTTTCATCAATGATGGTCATATTTTTAAAGAAATCTTTGACCAAATCCTTTGCAAGGTTAAGTTAATATACGCCCAACTGCATTCATTTGTAGTTCTTGAGATGATATATTCAAAAGGAATTTAAAGATGGCTACCTGGTGACAGGTCTGAAATCCATCAACAAACAACCGCTATAAGGGACCAGACATTAAAAAATTAATCACACAAAACTGCACTGACAAAAAGATGTTTAAGGTGGCTACATGGCAGACATAATGGATTTCTGTCAAGTCTGACATTTGATAGCACACATCCTCTAATAAGAGAACAAACTTGTGGCAATTGCTCCAAAGAATATTACAGTAATGAATGCCTAAAATAATTCAAAAGGCATGGTCAGGTTGGAGAGCTCTCATATCAGATTTATGGACATGCAAATGTAAAAAGTGTAAGTCCAATATTTTCTTAATTATCACCTTGCTTTTTAGTGGGGTCAGCAGGGTAGGTAAACTGGAAATCCTGAAAGAAAAGAAATGCAGAAAGCATCACTAAGAGTCTTGAAAAACAAAAGAACCAATCCTGAATCCAGGTACAGACCCACAGAACAAACACTTGCTGGTATATCTGGCAACAGCCTGTTTTTGTTATGCACTAATGATGTTCTTATCATTCAATGGGCTGATACAAAAGGGAGTCATATATCAAAAGTGTCACTCACAATTTCGGCCACAGAGTGAGATGTACCAATTGGAGTAAAATGGTAAATAAAAAAAAGAGATGGTGTACAAAGTATATATAAGTTTTTATTGTGAACATCCCTGACCTGTGACCTTGGCCTTTTGCCCCATAATCAATTCTAGAGTGATGGGTAACTACTAAAAACTTAAACTACTAACCACTTAAAACTGGAGTAATCACTTGTCAACCAATGTGTGAATAACTTTGACCTGCAACCTTTAACCTCTGACCAGCTGACTCCAAAATCAACTAGTTGACAAGCGACTATGTGTATCCGCCTAAATCAGAGTGGAACGAGTGAAGGGAGGCATGATTGAGTGGCAAGGGGAAATAGAGAGAGGTGTGTTGCATATTAGCATGGATGTCTGCAGCCGAAATGTGTATGTAGGTTGTGCCACCTACCACAAAATCCAGAAAGCTGTCCAGTTGTATACATATGCAAAATTTTAGGCAAACCACTACTTGTATATGAGTGATTTGTCCCATAGCAGACAAACAGACAGATGCTGTGCAAAAATGGCTGCAGGTGGCCCCTCCAGTTTTGTGTATGATAAAGAGCTATGTGAGATCTATACACATGCAAAATTTCAGGAGGATACAGTGAATCAGTCCTTAGATATGAGCCTGGATGTCTGCAACATAAACATAAATGTAGATGGCGCCACCTGTCATAAAATCAAGAAGGCTGTCCAGGATGTTTACACATGCAAAATTTCAGGTGGATAAGTCCAACCAACGCAGAGATATGAGTAATTTTATCCCAAGGCAGATGAACAGATGGATGCTGTGCAAAAATGGTTGCAGGTGGCGCCACCATTTTTTGTGTATGTTATAAAGCTATTAAAGTGCAAAATTTTTAGCCTGATCGGTCAAACGGTTCCCAAGATTTGTGGGTTTATGTGTGGACACAGACGCACAAATGGATGCTGGGCAGAGAGGAAAGGTAACCTATGCAGCGGCAGCGGTGTCTGACTGAAAACATAGTATCTGCATAACTAAAAAAAAAAAATTAAATTGAGTGATGGATAGATGGGGCATATGTGAAAGACTGAAGGTTTGGGATGAACAGTTTAGCTTGAAATATGTCACAAGCATTTGGAACAATTTAGTCCTGTGACCTTGACCTCTGACCTTAAGAACTCAACACCAATAGGTTTCTTCCCCTGTTGGTATAGGTAAGCCATATATGACAGATAGAAGGTATAGGTTGAAAAGTTTGCCTTAAGAAGACTCCTTGCAAGAAGTGGGTGCTGTGAACTTGACCTTTCACCTAAAAAATCAACAGATCTTTACCCCTGTTGGCAGAGAAGCAATATGTCAGTGCTGGAAGTTTTGGAATGAAAAGTCTAGCTTGAAATATGTCCACAACCTCTTTAAAGAAGTGGATCTTGTGACTCTGACCTTTGACCTTGTGACCTCAAAATATGCAGGATTTATCCCCCACTTGTAGGTGAGCAATATGTGAAAGATCAAAGGTTTGGGATGAAAGGTTTGGCTTAAAATGCATCCACAAGCTATTCAAAGAATTGGGTCCTGTGACCTTGACCTTTGATCTTGTGACCTCTAAATAAATATGGTTCTTCCCATGTTCTTAGGTGAGCTGTATTTGAAAGATGGAAGGATGGGGACGAAAATTTTGGCAATAAGATTTAATTCTGGGGGGTGCAAACACACCACGTAACTCGATCAGAGAATATTGGTCGCAGTAACTTAAGGTTTGCAAGGAGATCATTTTAGAACCTCTAAGACTGCATAAGGTTCATGATCCTAGCCATTACGGTATCAATTTTTGTGCCCTGCTAAAGGACGGCAAGCTGGATGGCCAGACGGTTGGAACGACTACGGACAAAGACCCATCGCTATAGCACAGCATGACTGAAGTAATCTGAGCTAAAAACAGATTTATAAATGTCTCCCCTCCCTATGGGACACTTCAAAAGTTATCCAGTTCAGCAACAATTTCTATTTTGACCTATTTGACTTTGATGGTGAGAGTCAAGGTCACAAGGTTTGAACTAATATGAGGTATTTGTAGAATTTAAAATTCAAAATGTCATGAAAAAAATATTGAGCAGTTCAAAAGTTCAATAATGTTCACATTGAAATGACACAAATGTCACCTGCAACAACCACAAGAACCACAGACTTAACACTATAGATCGCCCCCATTTGTGGGGAGACATAATGGTATATAATCCATTGCATCTGTTTTGAATTTAATGTTTTTTTATTCCTTTTAAATGTAGAGATGTTACCTTAAACATACTGATATTCCAGCTGTTTGTATCATCTAAGATCCCCCTCTATGATACAGTACATTTGTAAAACAATGTCAAACAACTGATGGTCACTGACCTGTATCTAAATCTGATTTCCTTTTTCTCTTTTGGCACAGAAATCAACATTGTCTCCTCTGTGTGGAGTGAAACATCACGACGACTCAAGTCCCAAATCCTTACTAAGTTATCAGAGGCCACTGTTACCATGGTAACATCATCGATGGTGATTCCCATTTCCACTGAGGCTGTATGTTGTACAAGTTTTGTACTGACCCCTGAGTCAAGGTCAACACGGAGCATCCCTCTACTATCCAACGAGTAAAGAAATTGCTCAGAACGAGATATGAAGAATTTGTCTGATGTGCCATTTTTATCACCTACAAAGATAACATACATTTTAAATTCTTTACTAATATGTGAACTGGGCACATATATCCCTCACGGGTTTTTTCAAGAGGATATTTGTCTTATAAGGCAAGTGGTCTTATATGATAGGTGGTCTTATCTGACAGGTCCCACTGTAATTTGAAAACAGACTGATGAAACTAAAATGTGAATATGAATCTAGATCCAGCTACACTAAAGCCCTTTTAAGTTAACTATCCCGGATGTTTCTCCATATAACATTTCAAATAATGCCCCTTTTTCCATGATTTGCTTCACTTAACACTCAACATGAATATTTTGAGTTATTTTGTTGAAAATAAGGTATTTTATCCTTCAACTTCAGGGACTGATGTAAAAAAATGGATTTTGTGCTTCATATTTTTAGGACCCTTCTTATGAGGACCCTTAGATTTCCTACAAGTTTCAAGATATGAAAAAGTTTAATTAAAGTTAAAAAATAATTTAAATTCAATTTAAAGGTTTTTTATGTCCTGTAATTACCTAAATAAATTACTCCTAATATATAATAGGTCAAATTTTGCTCCCTGTGTCCCCGCTTCACTGACCTTTTACATCATTAAGACTATTTTATCTTAGCCATGTATCTGTTGCCAGTAAAATGAATGTTGTGAGAGGCCAATGAAGCAAGAACTAGAGGGAGCCAAATTTGACCTATAGTTTAATAAGTGTAGTAATTACCTGGAATCTCCTTCACTAGTTTTCCTTCCACAATATCGTAAATTTTCAGATCATTGGTCATAAATGTTGCTAAAACCAGCTGGTTCTTGGACTTTCTGACGGCCAGGGCATCCGTGGTGAGGTCATCATCATCATCATCCTTTGGTTCCGGGAACACCCTGACGTTATGTATAAACTGCTGAGTGCTGGTGTCCAGGACTTTAAAGAATCTTCCATCATAGTGACAGATCACTACATACCTGTCATTGCCTGTAAAAAATACACAAAGGATAGATTTATGAAGCTTACCTTGAAATATCAAAATAAGTTAGGTCACAAGAGGAATTACTTGAATGAGGGACATGCTTCTTGTAAACTGATGTTACAGAGTTTCACTGACTTAGAAATGAATGTACAGTGGAATTCCACATTCAGGAACACCACCAGGACAATGCCAAAAATAACTATATAATATCTTTTTAATATAGGATAGCTCTATAGCCTGTTAATGGAACTGTCTATCAAATGTGGTTGCAGGAAACAATCTTAAAAAAATATATTGAACAAATAAATGACACAATATACAGTCAAATCTGTTGTTATTTTTAGATCAGAACATCACTGATATTCTGACCAATTACAAAAAGGCTTATAAATCTACTGAGCTACTGGTGCATTTGTTCTTGTTTATACAGTGTGTGAGCAATTTACCACTGTACACTGATTACTTATGTTAGATATGGATGGCTGTTAGATGAGAGCTAACTTGTTAATAATTTATAAACAAAAAACAGGCCTGGTTGGCTGCAAGGTCTCTAATGACAAAGCTTAACTTAGCAACAGATATGTTATTTCAGGAAGATCTAGGCAGTAAGCTTCACTCTTCTGCACATGCAGAAATACATAATTAAGTAACATACCATCACACAGATCAGATGATTCGTAGATTTTGGAACTTGAATCCAGGTACGGGTCAGTGATCTTCCACAGCTGCTGACCTGTGGCCACTTCGTAACCGTACACTTCATTTTTCAACAGTAGAGCTATGTTCTCTTTATGTTCTCCAAATGTGCAAACTGGTGCTGCAGTAAACCTGCCATGAACCTTCCCAAAATTGATGCGGTGAAGTATCTCTCCAGTATCCAGCCTGAAATAACATTGTCAAGAATTTAAATCAATGGAATAGTAATATTTACAGGACAGTTTCATCAGATTATCTTGAAGTACAAATAATATCACAAACATGACACACTAATACAGTAAATTCTGTATATCTTTCAATGTAGGAGAATTCACTGCATGTATTATTATTCAGGAAGAAATATGGTAAAGCTAAAACATCTGTAAAAGAATTTAGATCTAGATTGTGAGAAAAAGTCAGTGCCATGATAAATGAACTCCAAGGGACATAATCAGTAGCAATATTATACTTTCACACTATCAGTTCACTTTTGTTTTATACAAAAGTTTCCAGGCAAAACTATCCCAAAACAAAGTCTCAGAACCTCCCTTTGAGCTGTTTAATACATTAGTTATGGTTTTGCCTGTTTGTAAACACAGACCATGTGTGTCTTTTTACAATAACAAGGCCGCGTGGCTGTTGGTCTGATTTTTGCTCATGTGCCACAGATAATATGCTATGTTTCAACTAGCGGGAACATGCATTACATGTAATATCCTGAATGATATATTTTTTGGCCCAGGCAGTGCATGCAGTCCCATGCGCCATGTTTATGACACCTGTGATAGCCCCGGGTCCACTGTTTTAACACTCGTGTACAGCCCGGGCAAAACCTCTTTTATTTCAAAGAGAAGACAATTTTTCATGTTAATTCAACATGATTTATAGGTGACTGGGCCCCTTTAACTAAGGAAAACAAAGAATTCTTTTCAGATCTAGATTATTTTTTCTTTTTAGTTGATTACATAATTTTTTACTTAAATAGTTTGTGCCTGCCTCAAACTTTGGATCAAAGTATTCAATGAACCCTCCTTTTTAAAAAGCTTTTATCATCAAACCCTTGCCTGACAATACTTGCATTCTTATTAATGTTGACAATGATATAAGTGTCCTGGTCCAAGGGTTAATTCAGTGAAGTCACTGTCTTGTTACTCACCTGATAATAATGACACTCTTCTCAGCACTAACAACGATATATTTATCATGGTCAGCCAGTTTGACATGCTGGATTTCACTGCCAACTGTTGATATCGTCTGAATGTTTGTTCCTTGCTGGATGTCCCACACCCGCAGTGTCTTCTCATCTCCTAATACAACCAAAAATAGTCCAAAACCATTGCATATACATACAGGATATGAAATTCATAGAATGTCATTCATAATGTCATCCACAGAACAATAAAACACCCACAAACTTTTGCAATATACTCAACATGCAATAAGTCAGGATCACATCAAACAAGGATGGCTGTGTCTGTTTCATCAAAGTGTATGATAATATCCAGCCCCAAATCTGTCACTTTAATCACTATTATACGTCCAAAGTCATATACATAACTATTTCAATCAAACTGACCTGAGACTGCGACCTTGCTATCCTCAGTCATCGTGACACACACCATGTCCTTCGTGTGTCCAGTCAGGGCATGTATCAGCTGTCCACCAGGTGGCGTAAGCAGAGGCTGGTCCGGCATCATAATTGGGTATGGTGGGTTTTGGCATTGCTGATAGAGATCTGTGAGGTCCTGCAACACGCAGAGTATGAATCATCATTCCTTGTCATATCTCAGGGCATGAAATTAACCCTCCCCCGATCATCCAAGGTTAAAGAGACATAATCAGGAACATTATACAGAAGTCTCCCACCAAAACCATCCTAACATATGGTCTCAGTATACATCTTCTTCAGCTGTTTGACACCTTACAATGGTTTTGCATGTGAGTAAACACAGTCAAGTGTCTATTTACCATAACAAGGCTTTGTGACTGGAGGTCCAACATTCCTGCTCAGGAGTATGGCAATAGTCTCAGTACATTGTTTTGGCAGGTACCAAAAATGATGACACTATTTTTTTGTGTTCACTCAACATGCTTTGACCATGATTAGGTCCCTTTTACAACTACAGTGACGATGAGTTGTTTTGCAGATTAACTAAATATTTTAAGAGAAACAAAATAAAATCCAGTCATCTCAAATGCATTTTCCAAAAGATTTAATAAAACATTTCTTATGGGTCCAAAAACATTGTTATACTAAATTGATCAAGAATAATTAGAAAACAATTTTTGTTTAATTTTTTTGCATTTGTGCACAAGAGTAGCTGAATTTAACAAACACGTTTATATAACCATCTTTATTTACCTACATGAGGTGAGGTTTATACTATGCTTAAAGAGTACAGAGAATATTGAAACTCACTGAGTTAGCTTAAAGTTCCCACAATGCAATGGTCCCACAATGCAATGAAATACCTAATTTTGAAATATGTTCATTTTATCTCTACCTTAGACTCTGTATATAAGTTCATGATGCGGTTGCTAATTTGCACTGGGAGCAGGTTTGTATCATAATTGATGGCATCCCTGGAAAGTTGAAGGGTCTCAGCCAGTGTGTAAAATTCTGTTTCATCTGGAAAGGCATCGCGAGCAGCCATCAAGTCATCGAGCAAATTCCTGTAAAAACACAAACAAAACTGGATAATAAATGTATCAACCTTCAAAGTTTATCAAGCTAGGTTTATCCTTAAATAGACATTTCTGGTATCAGAGATGCCGTAGTATCCCCGGAAATTGGGCATGTCTCCTTTAAAATAGACACCCATCTTCTGAAGCATATATTGTCACTTTATAAGGTCAGGGTCACCAGTCACCAGATTTGACCTTAAAGACCAATCTGACAGTCACCGGTCTTCCAACAGCTCCAAGATATTAGAGGAAAAATTTTTGTGTCAGATTCCAACAAAACAGATGCAGTACTTCAAAAGCTATGGGGTTTACCAAAATCCTATATTTGTGCAAATATGACTTTGAAGATCAAGGTCAAGAACACAAATTTTTAAACTCTTTCAATAAATATCATTTGACACTTTTCATTTTTATTTTCTGAAAAATATATTTATCCTTTGAGAAACAATGTTTTGTTTTCACTGCCAAGTTGCATGATAGAATATTCAAAGGCATGAAAAAAAGAAAAGTATAAAAGTATCAATTACACTCTCCTGTACAAGACAAAACTATCCTTTGGTCAACTTGATTTTTTTAAACAATGCATGAATCCTCCTCAGGTATTTAAGCTTTTGTGTGATTTTCACAAAATATTCAAGGTCAAGAACACTCTTATGCCAAATGTCATGACCTGAATTTAAATAGACCTCATTCCATAACTTATTACTATGCATGTGCATAATATGAAAGAAATCTGTCCAATAAGTTTCTGACTTATAATCCTCAGAGTACTGTCAAGTGGCAATTATGGTGGTATTAAAAGGTGCAAAAACAACAAATAATAAGAGGTGGTGCCACCAGTTTTTGGAACATAAAAAAAGCTATCTAGAATATTGATCAACTTTATTTTTGGATCAATACATAGTTGATGACAGACTACATACATGCCAAAGAAATTACCATTACAGGGATCATCTATTATTTACTCAAAATGAGCTACTTAGACAAATACTGATTTGCCAAGCCTGTGACACATTTAGCATATATCTATATGTCTATATTAATTGTCAATATGACCTAACTCAATGCTGAAATTGTTTCTTAATCAAAGACTGACCTTAGTGAGGTGCCCTTGACCTTTGCATCCAGCCAATCAAAATTGAACAAAACATGTTTTTTCAGCAGGGTCAGTTGGTCAGACTTGATCAGATGAATTGGTAGTTCCATCAGTTTTCTTACGTTGTAACTGGTCTCAAACTTCAAGGGCTGCTGGGCTATGTGTCTGTCTGCTGATTGGCTGGTTCCATTTTTGTCATTATAGGGCTTCTCCTTCCCTAAACAATGAATTGTCAGCGTGAGCAGCAAAAGAAACATTCCTGGAGTCATCGTGTAATGACATGACACATAATATATTTTACTTGTGAAATTAATTAATCAGAAATTAATCTTACAAGAGTAAATTTGGTTCTCTCTGTATTAACAATGAAGAACATTAGTTTGAAGTGTACACAATAATACAGTTAAAATGTGTTCAACTAAAATGTTTTTGACAGTGTATCTTTTAGATAAGTCATAACCCTTCATACTTATCACATGACCATAATGAGGTGTCATTACAGCCCTACTAAAATCACTTGAATATGAACTTTTTGAAATAAAAAATAAGTTTATTACATTACATTAGTTAGCTAAAAAAATAAAAGTAATCCCACCTGGTGATGATCAGAAGAATTAAAAATTGATAAAACTCTCTAGTAATATCACTGGTTCATATGAACTTACCTGCCCAGGTTCCAAGGAAGTACTCCGCTATTGCTGTGTGGAAGAACTTTCTTTTTTCGTCACTAGAGCAGTAGCGGTCACTGGCAGCTTCAATGAACTGCCTGTGATACCAGTATAACACTCGCACGCCATCAGACCCTCGCTCCACTGTGATAAAGATAAATCTTAGTTAACTGACACATGTTGGCTATGTTGCCGAGAAAGCCAAGCAGGCTATGTTGATAGTAATGCCCACCATACAAATAATTTGAACTTACAGGAAATTTCATGAAAGATCCATTGGACAGGGGTGTCGGAGCAGACCACGATAAACAATACTGTAAAACTCTCAAATGGAAGAAGAAAGATTTTTTGACAACATCTAAAACCAAATAATTAAATAAAAGTATTATAATATTTAAAACTATTATAATTATGTAGTCATTTTAATTAGATATCAGTTCTTTGCCCCCTTTGGTGAAGATGATCTGACTTTGATAGGATCTTGTATTTAACAGCAGTCCATGTAATACATACCAAGGTACTGTTGAAGATCATTCTTGATTCTGACCAATAGGAGGGGAGGAAGACGTCTGAGGGGAGGAGTCCAAAACTGGTACACATCATTCAAAACATCATCATCCAATGAAAGCAGATCCTCTAATTCTCCTTCACTTAGACCTCCTCTGCCTGTTAAAAAAAGACAGAAATAATAAAGACAAGATAATAAATATCCATTAGTGATCAATGGTGTAAATCTGATGTAATATAGGTTTACTCTGTGTAAAGTGTTTGCAATATAATCCAGAGTGATGACTCCTAGGTCAGTCAATATTGGCAATCTGTGATGCTCTTTTGAAATTTTAACCTTGAGATTTTGGTGAAAAAATGATAATCTGCTGCTTTAAGATAAAATATCTTCAAACTATCCCCTAAACTTGCACAATTTATGAGTATATCACTTAGTATCAAAACAGATTTCACAGATACCTTTAATAGGTTACACACAGCTTAATTTCTAAGAAACTGTAGGAGGCGGCATAAATCTCCCTTGGATAGCAATGGTAATTACTAGCCGGTTAAGTGGTCTTTAAGTATTGCCTAATGTGACTGAATAATCCCACTCCCGCATTTTAGCCTGGCAGAGAGTTTTGAAGAAATGTAGATCCAAGATTAAAGCATTGTCTCTTAATGTTATAGTTTCATGGTTATTGTGCATGCCAATATGGCTTTTATGAAGACCCTTATTCAAATAAGAGAGAATGAACTGACCCTGAAGTTGATTTTCTTTTGAATAATTGTGAAAATATAACACATATTACAGTTACACCCTATTGTTTTAGACTTAATTTTAACTTAATCTTCAACTTAATTGTTCCATTATTATACTTTTATGAACAATGTGACCACTCTGGAAGTGTCACTTAGTCCAGGCAAATTAAGAGAAAAAAGATATTAAGACAAATCTACCAGAAAAAAAGCTGATAAAAAGTCATACTTGTGGTCATGTAGCCCAGCATGTGTGATACTAGCAGCTTCCCGTGCCTCACTTCAATCCTGCTGAACAGCGTGTTTATGATGTCTCTGACAGTGTGCTGTAGAACTGTCTGCTCAGGAGGCCAAAACGAGGCCCAGCGACAAGCCTCGTCAAAACATAACTTCAGGAAGAGTGGAATGGGGCAGCTCTTGAATGCTGTCACTACAACTTCTTTCTGGGCAGACGTGAGGGCACGTTTTTCTATCTCAAGCCATTTGGTGATTATGTTGCTGACTTCATTTTCAACAAGAGCTGGAACACTTATAAAACTCTTCTCATCTCTGATCATAATCTGTAAATACAAAATATATATGTGAATACCTAAACATCATATGTAAATACAAAATGTACATGCTTTCTCTGAACATTATAAGTAAGTCAACCATCTCATTAAGAGACTGTGACCTACAATGTTTTGTTCACTTACGTCATCATTTGAGTGAATATTGTATTGCACTCTTTTGATGTGAAAGGTATATACATAACAGTATTGCTGTTTGCCAATTGCACATTTAAAGTAAAATATATGTTTAGACTAAACTAAGTATACCATCTGTAAATATAAATAAATTAAGATTTGTGCACTGATAACTGATCCTTTAGTGTCAAATCAACTGACAGATGGCAGCATCCTGCTATTTCCAAGAGGAATTCAGCTGTTTACCAGACAAAATAATTCAACTTGATCAGCCAGTCTAAAAACATATCTGCACTAAAATTAAATGATATCTTTCCTGACCAATGACTACCGGTACATTCCAGTCTCATGGAAATTGGTTCAGTAGTTTTTGCTTAATGATGCAGACAAAATGCTGAAACTGGTAATAACACGCCCCCCTGGCAGAGGTCATTCTATCTCAACTCTCATCTAACAAGATCTTGTGAGAGCGTTAATCCAGTTCCCATGAGGCAATGTGGTTCTGGTTCCCATTATTGTTAGTCTCTTCATTCCTGGCTTTTATCATTTTTTCAGCTATTATTTGGACAATCACTGCTCATTTCAGTTGTATTATTATTTATTTTTGTGTTTCGTAATTTAGTGACACTGGTGATACCACAGCCTCCTTGTCAGAGGTAATGATTATCAAAACAAAAATATTCTTTACCTGTAGCTTTGGCAGACACTCGTACTGCTCCTCCGGGAGTGTGGACACGATGATTTTGACGTTATCTCGTAGTGTCGTGTGCAGCCATGACACCTGTCTGGCACCACCTGTAACATCCAGCTGATCTAGAGAGTCCAGGAGGATCACGAACGGCTGACCCTTCTTGGCAAACCTGGTGCTTAGGTAGAAGTCCTGCTTCAAGTCCTTTATCTGTATGTCCTGGCCGCAAATAATTCAAACATTAAGGATGAAGTCATATAAAATTAGAAAACTGGAAAAAAGTACACTGCTGTCTCTGGAATATGTGAAGTATACATTGATTAAACTAACACAAAGGAACATCACCACATGTGAATGAACACTTTTGGTGACTGGTAAATGCCTATAGTAAGTATAAGTGCTGATGACCCTGCCTCCTACAAATATCAATTAAATGCAATTAAATACTGTGTGGACTGCTAAATTATCACTCTCAAAACTGTTTTGAATATATTTCACTCAAAAGTGTTAACAAAAACAAACAAGATCATATATTTTCTGGGTTATTTTTACAGATTACAAGAATTACATTAACTGGGAAGATTACAGTCCCTTATAAGTTTAGTCTGAAAGCCTCATAACAATTTCTCCCATCATTAATAGCCATGGGGATACAAAGTTGATGATAAAAGAGACTCTCCAATTTTGACTAATTAAAGATGCCAGTAATTTGCTTTGATAATTTTTTAAATAAGAAAAAAAATAGAGATAATGAACCTTCTCAAACCTTGGAAAAACCAGTATATATCCATGATATCTGGTCCATAACACTCAAGAGGGTGCCACTGATTGTGGAACTGTCTGGTGTTGTACCCAAGAACCTGAAAACAAGTTTATACCATATTTTTGTCATGTTACACTATTTGCATTTGGAATATTGTATATTGTTTTACCTGTCACCAGAAATGCATTCTGGTATCAAAAATACTTTATGAAACAGTATAGCAGATTATTTAATTTATTAAGAGCCAACATTCAGCAATTTAGATTTTACATGAATATTCATAATATTAAAATAAAGTTCTGTGGCTGTTTGTTTGTTCACAAGGCTTTAACATTCATGATATACTCAAATTGAAAACTAAAATAAATTTTTTAAAGCTTAACAAGTTTATACTTTATTCTCATTGTTAATTCATGCAAGTCATTTATGCCAGTCATGTTGAAATTAAAGAACTGATATCATATAAAGTATGAGAGCTTTCAGATAATATACCTGTAATGTTCAAGAAGATTTGACTGTTTTCTATGATCCTTTGGATATTATTTATATTAGTGATACAATCCGTACATTCTAATACATTATAAGATTGCAAAAATGGAGTCCCACAAATCTGAAACCAACCATGGTAATACAATTTTGCTTGATTATTAAAAATGAGAGACTATTTTGGCTGTTTCATTATAATAGAGCTACTGATCATTTTTTTTCATTTGGCTTTGTACTGGAGGTGACCTATGAAATTCCAGCTGGCAGGAGTTTGATATATCTAACAACATCTTGTTTCCTTCTCAAGATGATGAGTGTGAAATCTTTCATTCACAGACATGGTGGGAACCCCCCGCCCCTGTGGGATTAAGGTTGTATGTACTTTAGTAATCAATTTCTTCAACAAAAAATATTTTCCATGATGAGAGATGTACACTGATCAGAGATACACAAATTTTATCTGAGAGAATACAATCTAAATAAGCAGGTTATATTTTCTCTCAAAGCAATTTTGGAAACCTAACTAATACAAGCCAGCTGATTTTCCTTAAGCATGTGATGAAGACCACCTGCATTCTGGTTTATATACAGAACTGTATCCACTGGTTCTTCCTGGAAAAACCATCCATGGTAATCACACAGCCTTCCATCTCTGCATGGTCAATTAATAATGTAAACATCAGAGACCAAATAAGATTGGGGTAAACCCTAGTAGGCCAGACTACTCAGTAAACTCCCCTTTTAATTTAAGACTCTATCAGAAAGTCTTGCATCAGTGACTCGGTAATTAATTAAACTGATAATATTACATTGTAGGCAAGGCATTTTTCACTTTTTATTTAGAATAATTTTGTACTATGACTGTGCCTATGACTGTGACTATGTTGCCTTTGCCTATGACTGTGATTTTAGGCTCATGTCCCATTTAGTCTGCTGTCCATGTCAAGTCTTTACCACAAGGACACATTATCTCCACCAAGGAGTGAATGGCTGCTGGTCATAAAAGTCCGGCAGGTAAAATGAATAACCTTCTTGTGTTTATTATGGCTGCTTGAGCTTCACAATCCTCATGGGGCTCAGAATATCAAAGAGAATAACAGGCTTGAAATACCTCGGGGCAAATTGTGAAGCTGGATGAGACAGACACTGCCAGTGATATCACACAATAAAACCAAGCTTTTTGATATTGATCTTACCTACCTAATGATAACGGCTGACCCTGGCAGCCATTTTTTAATTTTGCTGGCTGCCACAGCCATTATAGAAGTCTTCCCAGAACCAGATGGACCGTGAATGACAAGTGGTGTTTTTGATGGCCCTTTGACATACTCCTCAATTTTCTGTAAAAAAAAGACATACACAAATTTAGCACCAATACATTTCTCGCAAACATTTAATTAAATTATTTATATATCAGATAAATAAATATATAAAACACGTATATATGATAGTGCCTATCAGTGAGAGCTGTTTATGCAGTTCTTCCTGCAACCTTCAAAATAATATCAACTAGTCAATACTTGCATAAAGGTCCAGTTCTCTTTAAGTAATAATGTCACCACCAGGTGTCACTTCAGGACCCTGGCAGGTATAAAGAATGAGAAACAGATTGGGAAAAAATGCTCTTGTTTCAGCATCTGTAACAAAAACACCTATTACCTCCTTGGGCAAAGTTCAAATTTTGGAAAGGTCTGCATCAGTTTGCCTTGCAGACCCCCTAGGCCTGTGGAAATGTAACTCTTACACTGAGGACAAGAATAAAGTTGATCCGTGGTTCAGATCTCGTATGTCACCTGCCTGTTGTGTAAGAAGCCCTTCATGAGGGCTGTCAGTGCAAGTTTGGTGTGCTAACATTATTTTAACATTTCTGCCTCTCTGACCTTGAAAAATGTGCCAAGGTCTTTGGTACGTTTGTCTCTCATTTCATCTATCTGCCTGTATATTTTAAGTGTCCATTGTTTTGTCACAGATATGATGTTAACACAACAATCGCATGCACCAAACTCACAGCACTGATAGATATCATGAAGGGCAAGGTCAAGTTTGAACATGGATGACCACATTTTTCAAGATCATAGAGGTGATACAGCTTAAATGATGTTAACACAGTAACTTGAAAAGAATTTGAAGCACTGTCGCCAAACTTGCAGTATTATTGCATATCAAACCTTCAGTTTAATATCCGCCGATCAAAAAGTAATGTTTTAACCTTTCTGGTGTAGGGAAAGGTTTGTGTGGGAGTAGTTTTCCATGGGCAAAGTGAACATGGGTCTGTTTTAATGGTTTATTTCTAATGGTGGGTTGACTCATTTTATTATAGTGAAGTGCGGTGGCACCCAAATCTTCTCAGTGACCACACCATGAAAATGCCTGTTTTTCATCTTGAATTGCTGGGAAATACTGAGGAATTTGACATTATTTCCTGAAACATCTATCACATCACCATCTATCAGAAAGTAGGTAAATTTGCAGTACATTCCATACTATTTTGAACAAAGCCAGCCTTCATACGCAAAATAATAAATGGGTAATATACTTGTTTATACCATTTTGCGATGAAATGAAAAAATATTAAGTGATTAACCTGCATGGCTGAGCTTCTAAACTGACATAAAAATCTTAGATGCTAATTTTTGTACACAGGTATTAAAGAGCTTTCAATTTGCAAGAGTTGGACTTCAACATACATTTTCACTTTAGTTTTCAAAATGTTTAACTTACAGTCAGAACATCCTCTCGACCATAGAATGTCTTGCATTTGGTCTGGCAGAAAGCAATGTGTTGAACAACTTCTAGGTAGGTGGGATTACTGAGTTCTTTTTCTGTACGTGAGGTGATACCTTTCTTTATCATAGCTTTGATCTGTGTTTCAAAATCCACACAGAGCTTGTTGATGTAGTCCTTGTGTTCCTTGTAATTGTCTGGGTCTATGCCTGAAAGACAAAAATACATATTTAACCATACTACTACTGGTAACTAATATATCATAACCATTGTGTACCTTTAGGGTGACAAATGAATATTAGCATTCAGACAAAACAAGTGTTTCTCCATGTAAACTGGGCTGGAAATTTCAACCTAAGTTCCAGTTTCCATGAATACATTAATTTCAATGTATTCAAATAAAGATAATCAGGGGATGGTGTGTGCTATCCAGACCAGAGAATATTAATGTCATAGAAATGGAATTGACTTGGCTGCTCTCAGTAAAATTTCCAAGCCCTTATTCCCCCTCCCCCATTCTACCATGGATATGATATTCACTAACAGTAAACCCTGGACTAAAGACCAGCTATGTTTAGTGACCACCTCAAAGTAACAACCCCTTGTTCACAAGTCCCTATTCTTTTTTGCTCTTTACCTCTCAAATGAGCACCTCTAAAATACAACCCCTGTATCAAGGTCCAATTGATGGTCGTAATTTTGAGGTTTTAATGTATACGTAATCATATACAATACACTCCAATGTCAAGATTGTGCACCCCCCTTACAACCTACATAATATAAGTAATACAAGTGAAATCAAGATTTGCTTGGTTAAGTCTGGTCACATCACATTTTGGTGTCTGATGATAAAACATGGCAAAGCAGACCATAGTTAGCACGGTCTGTCATATTGTTTTACCTTTCTCATTCCAGTGGACCTTGTATTCTGTGATGTTTTCAGAGGAGAGACAAGAACTCATCTTTTCTTCCTTGAGTTCATTAAGGAGATGCTTGGCTTGTTCTATTTGTTCTGGACTTCCTCTCGCATCTAGATATAAATACAAAAACATGTATCAGGGCATTTATCAATAATTTGAAATCCACACAGACATTTTACTGTCACAACAAGGGCTCTGCAAAGTGGAGCATCCCCTTCCATGGGAGCATAATGATGTGGGGTGTATTATGCAAGTGTTAAAATGAGGAGGGGAGGTGTGTGAGCTTGAGCGTTGACATCAAACTCAATAAGTTGTACGTGTATGGGTAGGTGAGGCATATGTGAAGGAGGGGGGGGCTATAATTAAATAATGGTCGCATGACTCAAATGGCATAGCTCCTCCATGCATACAACAGAAATTATAAGACAGAGAGGTAATTACAATAACCACAAAACTTTATTAGAAAGAGCTACAGAATTACACAAGGATATATCCCCTGATATAATATGAAATAAATGTACCTACACGAACCAGAATCTGGTTGTCCAGGTTTTCCCTGGTCCCTATATTCTCAGCTTTGGCAAGGCAGAAGCTAAGATGGACCAGGGAGGCTCAGAGCCTGGTGGGACAGACACCCACAAATCTAGAGTGTTCCTGAGTCCTGGGCATAAGAGCGAGGGCTAGGCTGGTACATGGTTCATGTATCAGTCATTCCAGCCCTGCATCCGAGTCGCCAGCTCAGTGGTCATTGGTCAACCCAAGAGATCTGCATCTGATGGCATTAATACCAAGGGAACCTCCCCTGGTAGCCATGATGTCATAGGGTGTTTCCCCCGTAATACCAGGGGTAGAGCATTCGTGTAACACATAAGTGTGAGATGAAAGGTTTAGGTCAAAGGGTTTTGCTTAAAATGGGTCCACAAGCTTTTTCAAGAAGTGGGTGCTGTGGCCGTGACCTTTGACCAAGTGACCTCAAAACCAATAAGTTTCTTCATTTACGGGTGGGTGGGTGAGCCATATGTGGGAGATGAAAGGTTTAGGTCAAAAGGTTGGCTTGAAAGCGATCCACATGCTTTTATAAGAAGTGGATGCTGTGGCTGTGACCTTTGACCCCATGACCTCAAAATTGATAGGTTTCTTCATCTATGGGTGGGTAAGCCATATGTGCAAGATGAAAGGTTTAGGTCAAACAGTTCGGCTTGAAATCGATCCACAAGCTTTTTTTAAGAAGTGGGTGCTGTGGCTGTGACCTTTGACCCCATGACCTCATAATCCATAGTCTTCTTCATCCATAGATGGGTAAGCCATATGTGCGAAATGGCTTGGGGGAAAAAAGGTTTGGGGGAAATGGTTTGACTTGAAATTGATCCACAAGGCAATTTCGGACAGACGGACGGACAGCCAGACAGACGGACGCACAAACAGAGGCATTTCTATATCCCTTTTGCAACTTTGTTGCGAGGAGATAATAAGCATATACTAATACAGTACTTCTGCAATTAACAAGTTAGCAATTACATCATATCTGTCATAGTTTTCCATAGTTTTACTGGTGGTCACAAGGATTTAAATGAAAGCTTAAATTTCTTTCCTATGTATAGCTTGGTGAAGACTGCTCTTAAAATACTCTTAATGTTAAATTTTTACAAAGAAACACTGGAATTTAAAACTGTGTAAGTCAGTTTTATATATTTCCCAGATATGTGATGATGTTAATATTAATGCAAATCCATATAATGTACCTAAAAAAAATTACAAAATATACATAAATTTGTGATTATGATCAAATATGGACTCAGATAGTGTCATTTAAATCTACACAGAAATATTCAAAAAGGAGGATAGCGATTTGGCAAAATTTTGGATATCAGAAATGAGGAGTTTTATTAGTAGTAATATTTAGAACAACGTCTTTGTATTCACCAAACAATTTACTATCAGATTGACTTCTTTCATGTGTTCATTTTAGATTAATTAAACAAGATAATTTTTCATATATTTCTTATTTTCTATAGTTGCACATGCATACATAGAATAGAGGGATGGTTACGGTGCTGGACTTGTTTTACTTTGGACGAGCCAAAGTATTTCCCACAAGGGTGCACTCTCTTCACCCAGGAGTGAATGGGAACTAGTCATAACCTAGCCCCGAATGCAGCTGCTTGGGTTGTATGCTCCCCAGGGTGCTGAGAAAAGCTACAAGAATGAACAGGTCCAAAAGACCAAAAGGCAAATTTTAAAGAATGACATCTATGATGATAGCAAATAGAACTCTCCCCTTTACATTTTAAATTCCCCTTTTTGAAAATAAAGAGCCCCCTTTGCATCACAGAGCAGTGAGAATACCTGCTAAGAGTAATCTCACCTGTGTACCTGCCGAGCTGATGAGAAGGTCTGGATCCTTCAATATCTGTGAAAGTTCTCTTGAACCAGTGGCAATGGTCTCGGCTGTCCTTGGCTCTCAGGATGCCACTGCTTATCTCTGTCTCTGTCACTATAAATACAACAGGATTTGTACTATCTAGTCTCTATTTTCATATATTTTGTATATATTTTCTCATAAACTTTTAAAATCCAGGGCACATAACTCTGCAAAGGGATAACAATTCTACTGGGTCCTCCCTTGTATATAGAAAAAAATTTATCAAGCTTTGATGTCTCTTTCCTTACAAGTTTTGTGTAAATTGTTTCTTTAGTTTTTGTAAATTCTCATTGCTTTCATGTCCAGTCAATCCAGAAACTGAGTCTCCCATTATACTTTTCCATTATTCAATGCATTTTTTATCTAGGTCTATATAACATGCCAGAGCACTGGTAATTTGTGATAAAGGAGCAAGTAAATGTTGGTGATTTGTTAAGCTCAATGTAAGGGCAGTCCATGCATGACTAAACAGTGTGCCAGTTCTGGCGGCAACACTATAAGGGGCACTAAAGAGGCAATTCTCTGGTTTATAAACCTACAGTATGGCTTGAGGCGGACACAGTTGCCTTTCATCTGTAAAAAAAATTAGTTTGAATGGTATCTGACATATTTGTGACAATAGAAAGGGCTGTTTTATAATCAAAATTATTAGGAAGCTGCATTATTTTTCCAAGAATAAGCAGAATATTGTCTTGAAATCAATTGTTCAATATATGTTATTATATGTGGTGCATTATGCATTCTTTTGTGCAGGAAGTAACTTAATTAATGCTATATCATAAGGTTATGTAGAGTGACAGTTCCTGCACTGATTCATGTACCGGTATGTGCCTTACCAGAGACCAGGTATTTTTCTGCTACAGATGGGTCAGTTATCAACTGCTTGGCTGAGGCCTCAAGAGCATCCTGCATTAGTTCATTTTCTGACCACCAGGTGTCCTTAGCCACAGTAAACTTTTCTTTATCAGAGCTGATGAAATCTGGCAGATACGTGCTGACTGGTTGTAAAATATAGGCTGGAGGCACAGCATTCTCATCTTTCTTATACCACCTAAAAGATAAAATAAATTCTATAAATATGAATTTAGTTTTTAAGGTTTTAAGGTTCATGTCTCTTCCAGCTTTATTACAATTTAAGTACATTCATGTCTCCTCCAGTTTTATTATAATTTAAGTAATTATTTTTTAATTTCAGAGCAATAATAGCTGAGGCTACTAAATGAAATCATTTGTTAAGACTGTTTTCTTTTATCTAACTTCTTCTATTTAATGTTTTCTGTAAAAGAGACTACCAAATATAATCCAAAATCCATATACTGAGACTTTTTGGATTTCCTAGTTTTGCCTTTGTAGGATTACTAGGGACCAATTTCTGGTTTATTGTCCTAATTTATCGTCTTGAGTCATTTGACATGTGCTACTTATGACAGTGAGTACTGGTACAGATCATAAATATACCCGTATCCATTCCAAGCTTATCAGGTCTTTTAAGTGTGTCACAGACAAACTATTAGTAAAGGTGACATTTGCGTTCATGAGGGTTGTGTGGAATACACATATTTGCAGCATATTACATTCTCTATGAGTGATTTTGATGGATATTTAATGCATACTAATGCATACTACATCTGTGTATGTAGCACACTTTTGCATGGGCCTGGATGCAAGCCTTGAATTACACACTTTGACATCAGTGATACGGGTTTCCTCTAACAGATGACTTCTAGGTTCTATGCTACTTCAGCCCATAACAATATCCCATTTTTGCTGTAAACCTATCTATTTTCTAGCTGCATATCAAAACATACCATATATGCATACTACAGCATGCACATAACAGAATGCTAGCTTGATAGTTTATGCATGCAGAGATGCTATTGATATACCCATGCCTGTTTTATGTGATTGCTTCCTGACCTGTTCAACATTTGTAGGGCTGCTGGGTTAGTGATACCACCTTGTATTGTCTCAAACTCTGAGCTGTCAATCATTCTCGGCAGTGGGCGGTAACCATACTTGTGGGACAGAAATGTCTGCAAAAAAATTAATTACATTAAAATAAAGTTTATTATCCATTCAAGTAGGCTTTATATTACCAAGGGAAACCAAACAACTGGTAGTAAAAAAAATAATATTTAACTGCTAACTAGTATTATAGCAATTAATAACAAATATGTAAATCATTTTTACTACACTGTCAAGACAACTGATTAAGTCCAAGGGTAATGCTTCTCCACTTGTCAAAGGTAATCTCATGCAATACAGAGTTTCTAAAGGTTTGTTAAACAAAAATACAAAAAAAGTCATCAGACATTCAGAATGATTTATTCTTTCCAACAAGTTATCCAGTAAAGCAAAAAATAAGTGTACCAAAATACAGTAACCTTAATGGGATCAAGTAAGTACTTTTCCATCCCAGCTACTGTTTCTATCTCAATCTATTGTCATTACTAGTAAACTGGTGTACAATAATGTGAAGTTCATTATGGTAATTACATAATACTCAACTGAGGGAACAAAGTAAGGAATAAAATCTAGAGGGATTGAACCAACCATGCTGCTTGAGCAAAAACTCTTATTTTGACTTCATATATATATATATATAGAGGAATCATGGTTCTCTCAGATCACCAAACTCATTCCTTATAACTATGTTCACATGATAACTGATGTTTGAAAAATATTAGTTATACTAAAAAACAGTAAAACCTTTCTTTGTAGATATCAAAGAAGCTACAGAAAATTTGGATATATCTTATAATTGATGGCAATAGGTTTTTTAGCTTGGTAATAATTTTAATGTGGTTTTATGGGAATTTTGAGCTTGAAACTTCAACACAATTGGGTTATTCTGTCTGAGCAAGTTTTACATAACAGCTTTTCCAGTATGTTAGGTTTTTTGCTTACAACAAAGTTGGGTCCTGTTGACAGCTGCTTGCATGCATCAAGTTCTCGTTGACATAGCTCTGTGGTCATGTGATCATTGGTAGCCTCTTCTCGTATTCCCCAGCGCATGTCGACAACCTGGAACTCATAGCCCAAATCCCGACAGAAATCCTTCAGCCGTGGGTAGACTCTCTCCATCAAAGCATTCCTCTCATGACCAGTATCTGTTTATAATAATCAATAATATTAAGAACAGTCATGTTTTTATATATTTCTGAAATTTAGTAGTTGTGACATCTCCAGATAGAGTTACATCTCATGAAGGGGGTTAACTATTCAGATTGCACGGTAATGTCAGTACAAGCCTGTCATGTAGTGAAACCCCTCCTTAGATGACTAACAAACGAAAGATCATCTGTGATTGCCAGCAATCTGTTATGTATAATTCACAGCAGTCACATCTTTTAGTAGGTATTTACAGATGATCTTTCATTTGAGGAAGAGTTCGTTTTTGCCAGTAAGCACTCAATTCATAACTTAAGGGAGCCATCTTGAATTGGCTGACTTTGCATAGGGATACACATATGGACTATATACGTGACAAATGTATGGTGAAACTGTTAACATGTGCATATTAAATATAATTACATGACCATTAACAACAGTTTAAAATAAACAAGTGGCTCGTTACATGCAGCCCCATACAAATAATACATGAAAAGAAAATAATTACAGTTAAAATAAATCTGCAAACTTTATCTAAAAGTGATTTTATAATCTGTTATAATCTGCATTATACCAGAAACAAAACAATGTTGATAAACAACAGCAACAAGTGTCACTGTGTGGTTTTTAACTCACAAGAGTTAGTTCTCTTTCAGTTAATATATGCCATATTGTATGCTATTGTCAAACAAATACCTGTGAAAGTGCTGCTTGTAAAAATGCGGACTACTTTAGCCAAGCTTGGACAGTCTAGGTCAAATTTCCCCTTCATAACCTCCTGTAATGATAAAATCAGTGACATCATTTAACAAAATCATACCACAAGTATAAACAAATGCATGTTTTCATTTGTCTTTTAATAGTCAAAATATATTCATAATTTACAGTTCATTATTGCTTGTAACTAAAACATTTCACTAGAAAAGCTACAGGCCAACATGTTCAGTAAGATGTTCTTTGATTTTGAGTCTTCATATGTATTAAGATATTGCAACAATTTACTGGCCAAAATTTTCAAAAACATTAAAATATCTCTTTAATTTACAGCCAAAATGTTCATTAAGAAAGCACTTTGTTCATCATGATAATTTTTATGATAGGCAGGCCCAATTTTTATTAAGATAACACTATCATTTACAGGTCAACAGTTCATTTATTAAGATAATATTACGATTTACATATTAAACTTGTCCATTGAAATAACCCTACAATTTTTAGGTCCACTTATTCATTAAATTGCACACTGATTTCCAAGCCAACACATTCATTAAATTAACAATATGATTTACAGGCAAAATTTTCTATAACACTACTACTATGGTTTACAGTCCCATATGTTCATTTAGATGACACTATCATTTGTATACGGCAATATGTTCATTAAGATAGAGCTATGGTTTATAAGCTGGATAGCCATTACAATAACACTCATTTACATGACAGATGTCAATTAAGATTCTACTGTGATTCTTTTTCAACTGATTATTTAAATATGTGCACATACTGCATGGTTTCCAGTGGCCTGATATTGCTGGATATAGATAATAATCTTATATCATTCTCACCAAAATGGTT
The DNA here is from genome assembly GCA_026874595.1 of Sipunculus nudus. NCBI lineage: Eukaryota > Metazoa > Annelida > Sipuncula > Golfingiida > Sipunculidae > Sipunculus > Sipunculus nudus. Next base: position 4,810,934 of record CM049317.1, read on the forward strand.
CCTGTTTTGGGGTCAGCCTTGGATATTTGGCTGGTTATTTTCTCTAGCAGCTGCTGGTACTCAAACAGAATCTTCTTTCTGAAACCAACAGATCAAATTTAAATATGTTTTAATGCTTCTATGCTGGGCTTGACATTTTAACATAACCTGCTGTTTTCATCTGATTAAATTTACCTGGATTACCAATATTTGTGAAGAATTCATCCAAAATTTATCAGGTTCAGGGCAAGCTAAAGCCATACCAGTGTACCTAATGAAGTTCCATTAAGAATAAGGTTTTTCCATTTCTCCTTAGCTTTAACTGTTGCTTTGTATAGCAGGATTTGCTGAGTTTCACCACCTGGGTGTAATCGGACCAGTTACTCAATTATCTAGATAATTCTTGATTCAATCCACCAAAATAAAAACTAAGTCAATGCCAGGTAACTACATAATATTTCGCATGGCCCACATTATCTCATAGAGTTAAACATTTACAAAACTTCATGGAAATCACTCAAATAGTTCTTCAGATAATGAACATGACAGATTCAGGCACAGACATATGGAAAAATCTTACCAACATGGGGTTCAAACATATATATAACTAGAATACGGGTGGTCGACAAGCGACTACGTGTATACGACAAAATCAGAGTAGGACAGGTGAAGTGAGGCATGGGTTGAGTGGCAAGGGGAAATAGAGTTACATGTGTTACATATTGGAATGGATGTCTGCCAGGAAAACATGATTATAGGTGGCACCACCTAATATTTGAACGAGGAACTATCCAATATGTATACACATGCAAAATTTCAGGTGGAAAAGTCAAACCACTGCAGAGATATGAGTGATTTTATCCCACAGCTGACATACAGATGGACGCTGTGCAAAAATGGCTGCAGGTGGCGCCACCATTTTTGTGTATGTTATAAAGCTATCCAAGAGCTAAATTTGTGTAAAAATTTTTTTCCTGATTGGTCAAATGAATCCGGAGATATAAGAATTAATGTCTGCAGCATGTACGTGAATGAAGCTGGTGCCACCTGTCATAAAATAAAGAAAGCTATCCAGGATGTATACGCATGCCGAATTACAGGTAATTTGATCAAACCACTGCAGAGATATGAGTGATTTTAACCCAAGGCAGACAAACAGATGGATCCTGTGCACAAATGGCTGCAGATGGCGCCACCATTTTTGTGTATGTAATAAAGCTAAACAAGGGCTACATTTGTGTAAATTTTTTTTCCTGATTGGTCGAACGAGTCCGGAGATTAAGCATGGATATCTACTGCGTGAACATGAATGTAGGTGGTGCCACCTGTCATAAAATCAAGAAAGCTATCAAGGATGTATAAGCATGCCAAATTTCAGGTAATTTCGTCAAACCACTGCAGAGATATGAGTGATTTTAACCCAAGGCAGATGAACAGATGGACACTGTGCAAACACAGTTGCAGGTTGCGCCACCATTTTTAGTGTATGTTATAAAGCTATCCAAGGGCTACATTTGTACAAAACTTTTTTCCTGATCGGTCAAACAGTTCCCGAGATATGTGGGTTTATGTGTGGAAACAGACGCACAAACGGACGCTGGGCAGAGAGGAAAGGTCAGAGGTCAAAGCCAATTGGTTAGGCACCACTTCACATGTGTAATTGGTGTAAGTTTCGGAAAAATCCGTCCAGTAGTCTCAGAGGAGTTCTCTGGAAAGAAGGCGGCGTGGGTGGCAGAACCCGGTCAAAAACATAGTATCCGCCAGAACGATAATACAAACTGCAAAAAAAAAAATATGATCTAAACTGACAAAGGGAAGTAACATTTCCTTACTTTTCTTCTACTGAAGCATTGGTCATATCTTTCATTTTCTGACTGAGGTTCTTGAGATCTTTCAACAACTCAGCCTTTGTCTCCCTCAAAGCTGCTGCAGCAGGCTTCACACCATTTGGTCTTGTAACATTTCCAGCAGGGGGCACCCCAGCTGGTTTGTTTTCTGTTGCTTTCTGATTGGCTGCTGATACTTGATTACTGGAGGATGGACTCTCATTGGCTGGTGCGGATGTATCATGATTTTGATTGGCTGTAGGCATAGGCTGGGCAGGTGCTTTGTCATGTGACTTGGTTGATGATGGCTGAGCCTGTGTGCTAGAGCCACACCCCATCTTATAGATGTAAACTGGTTAACCCTTCAACTCCCCTTATTATTCTGAAAAAAAAATATAAATTAGTACATGTTTGTTATGCAATGCAAAAAACAGACATGCATATGTTTCTCCTCCTTTTTGATCTCCCATTCACAAATTTGTGAGGGAAAAATATCAACTACTTCAAAAGTAACAGCATTCAAAAAGAATTTCTGTTCAGGCTGATTTGACCATGAAGTTCAAGGTTAACATGAAGATGCCAGTTACATCATTGTTTTAAATTTCAACCTAAATATTAAATTAATAAAATAAAAATATGTTAGAAATGATTACAATACTCTGAGCAGTGAGGCAGCCAGGTTTTTCAGCAATTAAAAGATCTCTTTAACTCTTAGTTTGTTTGTGAGATAATTCAGCCATGCTAGCTCAGTAAATTGGAACCTGTCTTATGAGACCACATGTCTATGAAGAACACCCTTGGGTGAACTCAGCATTCACATTGGTTAAAACTGACCTGTCTAGACAACATGTGTATTAAGACCACTTTTTAACCAGTCCCATGGGTGGTCTCTTAACCCAGGTTTCACTGTACATCTAAGTCAATAAGAGTATGGGGTAACTTCATTCTCTACATATGATCACTCACTTGCAAAGACTTGATTTTCATACAAGACTCCTGAGGGAAATATACTGATCTGGAGGGCCATGGTGGGTACGTCATAGAACAAACTGACACGTGCTGAGTAGTGTTTTCATCACATGGCAACTGGCTTTTGTTGTTAGTGTTTGTTAACATTTACAACTGAATGGTAGTTACAGTTCAAATACACTACATAAATGCAGAAGTCAGAAATCTGTAGCCTGTATGCATTATAAACAATCGGGACAAAGGATGTATTTGTCCAAACTAACGTGCCCTCTGACACTTGTTTTCAAAAACATTAAAATGTCTCTGTTTACATATACCTGATTTCATCTATAGTAAATGATTTCCTCAAGCAGGCCTTTATAATAATGATATGCACAATCATTGTATAATAGCTTTTTTTATTTCAAGGTAAATATCAAAGATATTGCAATTATTGGGAAAATGGCAGATAAAATATTTCTAAATATATATTGTGAAACAACTCAAGAGAAAACCAGGGTCTATGGACCCAAAGCTCAACAGTGTGACTTGATTTCTTATATGATATATGTACTGGAAAAACAACATTTATTCTACTTTATACAGAAAACTTCTTGAAATAAGTTTTTTTTTATTTAAATTGCAAACCTGCAGAGAACTCAATATTAAGATTTCAATTATACATTTCCTATATATATATATATATATGTTAAAAAATTTGCATATTTAACAAGCTTAATTGCTATTAGGAATAAATCATTGTTAATTCTTAACACTATAACAGTTTGCCATTTTTTCCTGGGTTGAAATTTCACCATGACAAATATACCCATGACAATCTGCTGACTGAATGTCATAAAAACTTAGCATGATCACAGAGGCATTTATTATGATGCAAGGGTGTAATATAGTAGTAAGGTGTAGTAAAGCAAGTAAGCAACACACAAGTGGTTTACACCATTTCTTTCTATTCAAAACTTAGACTACTTCCGGTGTCCCGGTAATCCCATCCCAAGAACTTTTCACCTGGAAATTGTCCACGACACCACAACCTCTCCCTCACTTATAAAAGAATTACAGTCCGTATTAACGCATCACAAAATTTTGAAAGCAAGCTGGTAAAGTTCCTCAGGTGGTTCTCTGGGATCGAACTGGTCTTGGTGTAGCACACGGAGTATCTATCTCAAAGTCCTCTGGTTCAGAATGATCGGGTTTACGCACTTTAACTAACCGGTTGGTACGCCATCGCAAGCCATTTTCTAATGTGCAAATATCCCCCTGTACCTTAACAACTAAACGCGGTTCCGAATAGGCTAAATCAAGCTTATGGCTTTTGTTTGGCAAATGTATACGCACATAGTCTCCTGCGGTAATTGTGTTGGTTTTAACACGATTCTTGATGTCATAGTCGCTGGTTACTCCTAGCCAATCTAGTTTGTTGACTTTGTAAATACTTTTTTTGCTGTTTAAAGTCAAACCAGCATTCGAAAATTTCTGGAGAACCTTCCGGAGTCTGATGTCATGTTCTTCACTGGTATCTGCTGTGATAATTACATCATCTAAATAGTTCAGTGTACCCTCACAATCAGCACAGATTATGTCCATCATTTTCTGGAATGAACCTGGCAAATCTGCAAGTCCATATGGAGATTTGACATATCTGTATACGCCACCTGGTACTGAGAATGTGGTCAGTTCACGTGATTCTGGATGTAAAGTCAGTTGGTGGTAAGCAGAATTAAGATCCAGTTTTGCAATTTAGTTTGCACTGTGTATACTGGCCATAAGAGTTTCAATGTTGGGCAAGGGGTATCGCATGGGCACTATTTGTTTGTTCACAGCACGAAGGTCGACACAACCTGATACCTCCGTTTTTTCTGCGCGTGATAACTGTTGGACTTATCCAGGAGGAATTTTGTGTCTCCTCTATGATACCATTTTCAAGCAGGGTATCTATTTCTGTTTTAACTTCCTGTTGTAATGCAAATGGTATAGGTCTCTGTCTCTGTGCAACAGGGACTGCATTGTCCATGAGAACACACTTGTGTAAAAATCCTTTGGCTGTGCCAATACCACAAAACAATTCTGGAAATTCACTAAGTACACTATCACTATATATAGTCATATAAACTTCATGATCCTGTTCAATACACAGTTGTAACTTGTCAAAAATATGTAGTCCCAGAATACAGCAGCCTTTTGTAGTAACATAGATTTTGCACGGTGCTTCTTGGCCATTCAGATTTACAGTAGCAGTAAAGTAGCCTTTTTGTGTTAATGTAACTATTGTCGAATGTTGTTAGCCTGATATCACAGAGTTTAAGAGGGCAAGTTGCAAAATTGTTCATGTATGTATCCTGATCAATCAATGAAACTGTAGCACCTGTATCAATGATCATAGTAAGTGGAATGTTGTTGATATGAACTGTGGCATGTATGTGTTTACTATTATCTGTAACACCAGTATCAATTTTCAGTACAGCAGAATTAACAGGAGCAAATTCAGTTTCTGGTGTATCATCAGTCTGTTCACTGTCTGGTATAGGCTCAGCATGAACAGTTCGTACTCTGCCTTGTGACATACATACCTTGGCATAGTGACCTACCTTTTGGCAACTATGACACTGTGCAGTTTTAGCAGGGCAGTTAGCATTATTTGCAAGATGTTTGACAGAACCACATCTGTAGCATGATCTAGCAGGTTTATGTTGAGAATCTCTGGATCCGAAGGCTGGTTTTACGGCTGTAGGCCGAAGCTTGTTATCAAATCTGGGTTTTGTGCTTTTATTGAAGTGGACCGATTCAGCAGCAGTGCTGCGCCGATGTATTTCTTTAGCCACAATTATTCCATCTTAAATTTCTTTAGATAATTGGACGGCTTGCTGCAAAGTATAGGTCTTGCTAGTTAGCTTTTCACGAATCCGCTGATGTGATGTATGCTCTGTCAATTGGTCTCTGATCATCTCTTTCTCAAAAGCCTTGAAATCACAAGTGGCGGCGAGCTCACGCAAGGTGGCAACATACTCGGATATAGTTTCTCCTTGGTGTTGACGCCTGGCTCGAAATTTACTGCGCTCCCCTGAGATATTTAGCTGTCCATGTAACTGGTCGAGTTTAGTAAGCATCTGGTTAAATCTGGAATCGGAATGTTCCTGATTCGAAAACTGTAGCGAAATATATTCTCTGGCCTTCAGTGCCCAGGCAATGGAGTAATATGGCTTTTGTCTCACCTCTGAGAATTCCGTGTAGCCAGACGCGTCCATGTAGTTTAGGAAAGTCTGTTTCCATCTAGCTCACGGCACATGCGGCTGACCTGGAGCCACTAGAAATGGGTCGGGTGGCTGTAGCTTCTGCCATCTTCGTCGCCAAGTATTATGATGCAAGGGTGTAATATAGTAGTACTTAAGGTGTAGTGAAGCAAGTAAGCAACACACAAGTGGTTTACCGTAGATCCGCGTTTTGCCGCCGCGGCCATAAAATAAGACTTGCAGCTAAAAATCCTGACTAATATTTCTCGACAAGGGATGCAGCTATTAAACGCAGGTTAAGCTAAATTCAAAGATGTACATGAGACTCGACGGCCCGCCGAGGCGCAATGGGCGATAATAGGCTGAGGAAGGAGGAAGTGAACACTGAGAACGTATATATTTTATGATACTGCATATTTGTATATTAATTTTATTCATTGTTAATTTTATTAAATGTAATATTGATATTTTAATCATTCTCATATGTATTATAAAACTTTTCTGAGTCAGTTCTAAACCATGGCCATTTTCACGCAATGAGTGATAAAAGATCGATATTCACTCGCCAAATTATGCACTCTAACCAGACTAACAGTTGTACCTATATTTGAGTATGGCTGCAATACCGGTAAAACATTATTTTAAGATATTTCTTGTGCATATCATTTCTTTTCAAATAAACTGTAAAACAAAAGATAATCAAAGACCGTACGTTCTTTGGCAATTAAACCTGCGTTCACGTTCAGATACTTCTTCGTTCATCACATTGTCAATAGATGGCGCTCAAAGGTCATATCCTCACCAGCTAGTTCCGTAATCCTTAAATATGGCACGTAATGCTAGCAGACGGTTCGGGCACCAGTGTGCATATATTATGATCAGCAGGACCCTGGGAGTACGCGTACAGGCTGTCTGAACATCGACGCGGGATTTGTTTATTCAAAGTTTTTGTCAAGGTTGACCGACGTTGTACAGAGTGTAAATAAAAGTCATCACAAAGAGTACCGTTGGCTTTGATGTCCCATTGAAGTTTAATTAGCCAGGGTATAGGCGCCAGGTACCCAAAGGCCCGCTAGTTCCGTAATCATTTTATGTGGTATGTTTTGCCGGTTGACGGTTCGGACACCATTTTGCATATATTATGATCAGCACAACCCGAGGTCTTCTGGCAATATGATCACTGACGCGGGTGTCGTTTATTTAAATGTTTTGTTGTTAAATGACCAATGATGTATAATGTCTAAATAATATTTAAATAACCGTCGTGCCATACAATGCTTTGATGTCTCATTGAACTTTAATTAGCCAAGTTGAAGATTCTCTGACATTCAATGATGTGTCAAATTAATTTCATGGCCCTACTAGGATTCGTCTTAGATGAGTCATCTATTCTAATCGGGTAGATCAGGGTGTTAAACCAATTAATTTAATTAATTAATTAGCAAAGCAAAGCAAAATACACAGTTGCAACTGTTTCCAAAAACTGTTATGCCTGACCGCATATCAGCATACCGCAGCGTTCCTAGCTGCAGCCTAGCGTTTAAGAAAAGCACGTTTTCGTTGTGTTCCCCTACACCACTCGGCAATGGAACGGTGTGAGAATGTGGTGCGGCCATTAAGTAAGGTTTAGGGAATTTTTACTCTAGTGAAGGAGCCTTCCAGATATTTTACGAACATGGGGTGCGGCCATTAGACGACGTGCGGCGGCAAAACGCGGATCTACGGTACACCATTTCAAAACTTAGACTACTTCCGGTGTCCCGGTAATCCCATCCCCAGAACTTTTCACCTGGAAATTGTCCACAACACCACAGCATTATAGGAAACACATGATAGACACACTTCTCTAATATCCAAATTTTCCAAAAATTTATTATTGAGTTGTCTGTGGTGACTATGAAGTTTTTTTCCAAAGCCTTCTGTCCGATAAGGCCAGCTTTGTTAAATCACGGGTTGATCATCAGACTTCAGGGAATGATTTTAGTGGTTACGTATAATCCAGTGTATGCAGAATCAGCTGTTGTACAGAATGGTCTTTGTTTTGTTGATCAAAACAGTTGAATCATACACCAATAAGAGGTATACTGCTTTTCCCAGTGTTTAAAATTACTAAGATTAAATTTCCAAACTTTTCCAAGATTTTCTAATTTTTTTTCTGGGTTTTACTTTGTACCCTACAAAGCACTTATTGTGACCTGGGGTATTTTTTTATGCTATGTTATAAATATATAGTAAAACTCCTCTCAGCCAGACACTCAGGGGACTGAAGGATTTTGTCTGTATTAGTGAGTTGTCTTTTTTAGAGGAGTTTGGTATATTGCATTAATTCTTCATTGAATGTAACTGATGTCCTCTGTTTTGATAAATTGTATGATTAATTTGAAATATAGTTTTAATATGCATTTGTAATTCATAAACTATAATTATTAAAAAAATATACAAATATATTCAAATACTTTCATTCATTTTTAAATTCATTAATTACGACTAGCAAACTGATCTTGGCAGTTTCACTTCGACGTACTATATATGCTTTATCTTCTAAGTAAGTGGTAGCTCATGCCTGGTTGCACTGTGCAGACCACAGTGTTAAATGTGCCCATTCACCTACCTTTTGCAAAAGAATTTATTTGGTTTCTGGCTTCCTCTGTGTGTATATTAATGATCTAAGGGTAATTTTGGTAGCAAAAATACTTTAAGAGGCCTTTGTGAAGGATGTATGAACTAAATTGTTTATAAATAACATGTTTGTAAACACAGCAATGTCAACAAACAGGAAAAACATGTAACCTACGGTGGTACTAGGAGGTACTAAGCTCACTTGTTGCAAAACACTGTTTGCAAAGCTCTGGCATATCTGACTTGCTGTCAGATGCCCTTGTTTAATATGTTTTGATTATTTTGGCGGACCCCCACATATTATTTAAACATGTTGATATAAACAAATCAAGCAGCCTGTTTGTGAGGATATCCATGTTTCCTGGCCTATTTTTTTATAGAAGCTCCAGGGGATTAACTTTAGTTTATCAAATTTTCATTGATTATACATTATTATGACATGATTCATAGGTTCATAGGTTTATTCTGGCAGTTCTAGGCCATTAGGGCCTTTAATGCCAGCTCATTTATCTTGAGCTTTATCTTTTCAGATCAATTATTGCATATGCTCAGCTATGGTGTGGCTTTATAGTCATATACAATTTTTTTTTTTTGCTCCAGAATGTGTCTGGTCTTCTCTTGAAAAATATTTAAATTTGTAGACTCGATACTATGTTAATTAGACTGTTCCAGTAATGTACTGTCCTATACTGAAGAAGGCATATTTTCTAATGTTTAACCTATAGATCTCTCCTTTTATAATTTATACATGTGCCCCTTGTTTCAATGTTATCTCTGAAATGGTGTAGTCCCTGGGTCACATCCTTATCATATATCTCTGTGGCTATCTTGTATATTTTGATAATGTCTCTTCGTAGTCTTCTGTTAAGCCAATGTTGGTAATTATAGTTCATGAACTTTAACCTGTCTTCATATTCTAGTTTTCAATTTTCGGGGATATTTTTCATTGCTCGTATTTGCACATTCTCAATTGCTGTTATGTGTTTGGTTAGATAGAATGCTAGTCTGTTCTCCTGTGTTGCAGTTCAAGGAAGCTGTATGGACTGTTAGTCATTCAGCCAGGCCAAATTGCCTACATGTTAATAAGGGACATGCTGTGCTGACAGCCTCCATGCTGTGCACTAATTAATGACTGAGTGGTTCATTAATGTGTCCTGTGTATGCCTAGACTGGCACTGCCTGCTGGTGTTAACATGACTATAGTTTTTGTGTTGCCCATTTATAGATATGGGGCCAGTAAATGATGTAAATATAACTTACAAGGTTGAGGTTACCACCTCCACTGGCTCTGAATACATATCATACAGGTTTAGGCATTTTATGTGTACCAAAATGTTAATGATTCAAACTTTCAAGTAAAATTTTGTTCCTGTACTTAATAAGTTAATATGTGTCAAATTCATAATATCTTTTATCACACTAAATTTTAAAATATGGCCCGAATGTCGAATCACTCACGCACCTATACAGCGCCGACTATGCCATGTCACACAACAAGGGACGCTTTCTAACATATAACTGCCTATAATACTACTCAAATATCACTTTCTTGCCTATACTCAATCACAGGTTATGACATAATACATCTTTTATATACGATCTCCATGTAGTCGTATCAACATCCTTTTACGTCCGCCTTGATCAACTGTACGGTGTTGCGTAAAATATCATTCCCTCTATTTTTTAATACGTCATCAGGAAACCCCCACCTTTTGGCATCACTCACACCTTCACAACCTCGCATAACTCTCAGTCGGATTTTTCACATCTCGATACGATGTTCTTAGATAATTCTAGGACCCAAAGGGGGGGGGGGGGGGGGGTTTGGGGGGTCTCCCCCCAATCATTACTCATGTTGATTATCATATCCAATATTCATTCTAATTACTCTTCATGTTTATATATTTACTCATGTTGATTTTCATATCCTGGGGGGGGGGGGGGGGGAGTTGGGGGGTCTCCCCCCAATATTACTCATATTCATTCAAATTACCAAAGTAAACAATCATTCATCTTTACCTTTTACTCTCCTGATTCATATTTCAACTAGTTACACCAAGCGATCGATTTGGTGTTCGTACGAAGTTGATTCGCTGATCACATGATCATGACTCCTGGTGAATTAGTACCCCCACAGTGTACCACGTGATCACATTTTTAAATCCAGGTTTAAATACCCCCGTTTTCCCCGGTTCTGCAATGAGTTCTGTGTGGCATAGTGGTTATGCAATTGGACTTGTATGCCTCCGGTCAGTGGTTCGAGACCAGATCCAGCCTGCTGTCTTTGTACGTCATGTCATGTGTACTAATATTTCATGTATTTCATCTCTTTCAGGTACTTCCACGCAGCCAAGTTCAAGATGTCACATGAATAAATATAACGAGTGAAACAGGAGTCAGTAAATAGTTGTTATATATGTATTGAAAACCCCCCAAAAAACTATACCCCTTTTTTCTCTCTATCCCCATCAACTATATCGCCCTCTTAACCTTCTTTGCTAACCAGGGGTGCGTGAGTGATTCGACATTCACTCCTAAAATATTAATTAAAATTAAAATTATTATTTTATTAATTATCGACTGCTTTTAGTTTTGGAGCCTTTTAGTTTTAGTTTGGCCTTAGTTTTATAATTATATGTTTAACACCTCGATCTGCATTAAAGTGACAAGGTTGCTGTTAATAGTATATCGTATAACAGAAGATGTATTTTATCATGGTAATGATACTTACATTACGGTCAACGTCTGTCACAATGATGTGTCATGACAGATGTCCACAGAAGAACAGTGACCTATTCTATCGGCCATATCAACCGTGTTTACAGATGTAAACAAACCCATGTGCTTGTCGTCTGCTGAGGTAAACGGGTCTGTCTAAAACGCGGAGAATCCGCGGAGAGATGGAGAATTCGCGGAGTATTCGTGGAGAATCTGCGGTGAGTTGTATATGCAATGATACTTTTAAATACTCTTAGAATGTTAGTTTGAGTTGAAATCCGCTGCCCGTTGTCCACAGTAGTGAAGTGTCCGCCTTATAGAGGTTCCGCTTATACATAACAAATAGGGAATTTTGAAGAACTTAACTATATTGTCCGTTATAGCCATAGTTGTCCGTCTTATTGATCGAGGTGTCCGTTAGACCAGTTTACAATTTACACTGCACTTAGACCACTGTACACTTTAAAATCACTTAAAATCTCAAACTATATTACTCTTAACATATTGACGCACTGTTGAATGACCGAAATAATTAAAAAATCTTCATTTTATCAATGTAGACTCTTCCCCACGTGGATGTGTTACGTAACCAGCTAACACTGACAGATCTTAAGACGAAACCGCAACACTCTAAAATCAATGTTTAAACAGTTTATTGTGCAAACCATAACAAGACCATGCAGGTGTATCAAATTTACAGATGGTGAGTGAAGTATAAAATATAATAAATTATTCATATACTTTTACCTACATATTTATTGATAGATAATAAGACACTCTCACCATTTATATAGTGTATGGACCAAATTTACATCACAAATAATAATTGAAACACAAACATTCGACTTAATACACAAACAATAATTGCACCTTTAAGCTAAGGAATCAACTTGGCAGTAGGATTAAATAAAATAAAAAAATAGTAAATATATGTATATTGTGATCACAGTTAAAGAATTATATTTTTCTTATAGTCTGTAAAAATTCCACCACACTTCTGTCTGACCATAACAATACAGAGTACAATAATAAAGAAAAAAAAACAAGAAAAAAAAAACAGCACAATGTATACATACATACAGCAATAGTAAAGAACTTTTTTGTACAATCTTCACAAAACCATTTCATTAATTGTTTTATTTATTTTAAAGACAAATTAAATGCACATTTTAAATGAAACTACTAATTATTACTTTTTTTTAATCACACCCAATCATGTCTTCAAATACATCTCCTAACCCACATTCACATTCAATCCCAAATGGTTACAGTTGCATTATATTTTGGCTTTGGTATTTTAGGAGAAAGTTTTGTTAAAGGAGATGGTGTAAAAAATTAATGCCTGAACTGAAAAAAAAGAAACAAAGCACTTTTGCATTGAACTCTGAGGAAATGGTGTAAAAAATTAATGCCTGAACTGAAAAAAGAAACTAAGCGCTTTTGCATTAAACTCTGTTTAAAATGTTCAATTTGTTTAATTTTTGGAATGCAACAAAAATCAACTGCATTTGCAATCACATATAGTCCATAGTCTCCTGATGCATGTTCAATTGTCTCTGGCATGGCACAAATAAAATCTTATCGGACACCATACGACTGAGAGAGCTGAATTTTACGTCAATGTACAGATTTTTCATTATTTTGGTTATTTAACAGAGGATGAAGATGTTAAGAGTAATATAGTTGCAGATTTTAAGTGGGATAATGTGTATATAAGAGTATCATTGCATATAAAAACTCTCCGCAAATTCTCCACGAATTCTCCGCGAATTCTCCATCTCTCCGCGAATTCTCCGCGTTTTAGACAGACCCGAGGTAAACGTGTAGAAGCTAAGTCAAATCCACGGTTTAGTTTCGCTTCTTTTCATATTCTTCCCTAGACTATTTCCCCGCTCTATTATGGCACCGCTGCTCTAGGCCAATCATATGTACTCCCGGCAGACTGGTTCCAACTCCAGTATGTATGATATATGATAAAAATAAGCATTTCGTTTGCTCAGAGAAGTTACCAAAAGTTGGTTGTACGTTACGTGAGACATTTATGATCAGATTAATATATAATAATTATAAATCACTGCTACGCACAGTGGAACATAATAGATTCAGTATATCGTATTATCTATGCATCCATCATTCACTTTTTGTGTAACAACTCATTCTTCAATATTTGAAAACTAGAAATAACTAAAGAAAGTTATTTTATAAGAAATTTACACGGATAATCAACCAGGATCGCGTGAACGTCCATGACAACCAGTATGAGCGTGCATATTGGAGTTGGAACCAGTCTTCAGGTAAGTCGGGGGTTGCAACTGGGAGTACTTAAGATGGCGTTGTACGCCTGTCTCTATGCTTGGTTGAGGGCCGTAATAGAGCAGGGTACCAGTCTAATTATTCCCCTTCAACATTAATTAGTATTTGTGAAATTACTTTTTCACAATTATCAATATTTTTTTAATGATAAATGAAAACTATAACAAGTTACCCGTGTCTGGCTGATATCGTTTGAGAGACCAGTCACTTCCTTACCGTACCTCCATGCAGAGTCACAGGACTGCCTAAAACGCGTGCACGACTGCGTGCACGCAGTTTCCCCTTTCCAACCATGTGCCCAGAAAGCATGAACTAGGTCAGATTTTGCGGACGATGTTCATCATGTAACCCAGTTTCTTTTAGATTACTCGAAATATTAAGCGCAGTTGCAAAAATGAAAATCGTAGCATCTGTCCTGTTAGTAATACTTAATAAACCAGGGGCGGATCGAGGATTTAGGGGAAAAAGGGGGGGGGGGGGGGCCCCCGGATCTGCTTCTGTAAACGAAACAGAAGGCACTATGAGTGTAAAGATTGTAAATCATTAAACATTTAATTTAAATCATTATACAAGCCGGACCGATTTTTTAATTTATAAGGTGAATAAAATCATTATTTATAACTTATAATTAATTAATATTTCTTTCGTGTTATTATTCAGTGGAAGTCAACTGAAGGCACATATACTGGTCGCAACTAATTTATTTATACAATAAAACACAATATCCAATATTGTACATTCCCTCGTCTTTGCATGAATTACTCAATTATCATATGTCTTACATTGTCTAAAAAGGATAAAACTTTAAGTTGTCCAGCTCCCTCAATAATTATGATGTGTAGATTAAAAGTGACGGGTAAGACACACAAATTCAACATCGCATATATATATGATATATTATACAATGACATTTGCGTGCACATTCGACGGAAAGTGAATATTTCATATGCGCTTGGAGCTTTCGGTATTAGTTCATTAAAAGATTTGCGGTCTTTTGCATTTTGGAAATGGTACACGGGTGGCCACTGCTGTTTAAATCATTCTAATTTTGTGAGAAATTGATTGACCGCTTATTTGCATATAGCTATATGTCACGCGATTGATGGAAAAGACGCCCCGCCTATCACTCCAGAAAGAGAGCTAATCAGCTAGTATACTATATGCCTGCGGGATCAGTTTCATTCAGTTGTGATCTTTTTGTCGGGAAATGGTCAGTGTGCAAAAGTTCTTAACAGCGCGTACAAATGCGATATCCGACCAAAACCAGACCATCGGCGACGATCTGTTCAATTTTGAGATGACTTTATGTGCTTCAGGATTTCTCTCACACTATCAAGGAACCCGAACCCTTATAACTGCAAGGGTAACGTACAGAAAATGTAACCAAGAAGCCAAGTGTACTTCGCACAAGTAAAATAGGCCTGATTTAAAATGCCCTCGTTGTCGATGATAGCTAGGGCCACCATTTGATCTATCTTAGTAAGTAAATGGGAATTCCGTCTAGCACTATTGGCCTATATATACCTTTGTATTCCTAAGCAACCATTTTAGTTGAATAAGCAACCGTTCAAACGCGGAGACGAGAGGGAGCAAATAGGCCTATATATGCAAAGGAGCATATATGTTATACTGGGTCATAGAAACGCACCGATCATCTCGCGACAATAATACTTATATATATATATATATATATATATATATATATATATATATATATATATATATATATATAAATGCATAAGGTTGCCTTTGCTGTAAGGGGCGGATCCAGAGGGGGGGCGCGGCCATCCGTTGAGCTGAAATATCTCTCATTTTATCTAATTTTCGTGATTTATTTATGTTTCTCATATTTCGTTTTTATTAAATAGCAATTAGATTTGATTAAAGTTATCTGCAGTTTATTACTTTCAAATTTATTAGTTGAGTATAAGAATAGTTATGAAAAGCTGCAGAACAACTGTAGAGTACCAGGCCCTGATTTGGGTCGACCATGAACAATCTCACCGTTCCTCTGGTGATACCGGTAAACTCGAACTGGCGATCTGTGGTCTTAGCATGCAGTCTTGTGTGCTGTCGAGACCACGAAACCCGGTAAAATGCAAAGTTTAACATAAGACTTCAACATATCAGTTATTTCACTCCGAACATTATATTTTAAAGATAACATTATGCAAGGTGGGAAACGTAAATGTGCTTTTTCCGCCATTGACTTTTTTGAAAACGATTAAAATGTTATATCCTTATTTAGAAGAAATATGAATATTAAATATTGAACCTTTCTACAGTTTGACTACATAACGCAAAGACATAAAAGAACAGTTTTTCAGACCTTTTATGTTGAAAATTGCCTCAAAATGTCCTCTTTTTGCATTATCAAAAAAAATTCAATATGGGAGGGGGATACCCCCTCCCATACCCTCCCCAGGTACCTGTTACAAACCTTAATGAAACCATGAAACCATGGTTCATATTTGAAAATAAACATAAATATATTTTCATACTCTAAAATATATTTAACGTATAGTAATAATATTAATAATAATAATATTATACATATATACATATATATACACGTATTTATATAAAAGTTTTCAGTACCAATAAATGCATATAAGCGCCAATACCTCCCCCCCCCCTCCCCCCCCCCTCGTTTTCGAAATTTCAGGATCCACCAGCCCCCTCCACTCCCTCAATCCTGGCTTCGCCCCTGATTGACCAATAACATATTGGACTGCAAAATAGTTGCCTTTCAAAATGGCGTAGCTTGCATTAGTCTTTTCATCTTTTCTTTTCATGACATTGAAGTACATGTACTTTAAGTGACACAAGGGGTCCTACAAAAATAAGGTAAATAATATGTTGCATAATATTACAAATTTTACCTATGTCCAACTCTATTTTAGGCTGGATCATTGCCTCCAAATTCGGTCATTTCATTTTCATTATTTTAACATTTTTGACGTTTTTTCCACCATGGACGTGAGTGTTATACAGATCTATATATATATATATATATATATATATATATATATATATATATATATATATATATATATATATATATATATATATATAATATTCCCGTATAGAGTACGTGAGAAAATGCTTTTGGTGTTTCTCCCCGCATAATTCATATAAAGTTCCGTCAATCAAATTAACCCCCCCCCCCCCTCCCAAAAAATAATAAATAATATTTTCTGGCCAGACGTAATAGCACTGCACTTTTTTAGCTGTTTAGTTGTGCAATACTGCGTGTACGCAGCTCGCGTTTTAGGCAGTCCCCAGAGTCACTGGGAGTTGCCTAGCGCCACCGTGTGTCTGTGTAAGAGACTACAAAACAGCCAGATATATTTATATATATTATATATATATATCTAGGTCACTTTCCGCGTCCAAGGACAAAGACTGCCCGCAGGAGGCGTCAGACTGGGGCAGCGAGGTGTCGGGTGACCAGGGACAGCTGTCAAGACTGATAAAGCCGCAGCAGATGACGTCAGCTCAGCAAGTCGGGTGTACCAGCAGTTGACTGATGAAGGTAAGACGAGGGTACCATATGAATTTGAAGCTTATTTTAACCATTTGGGACTTGGAGTGCAATGATCCACATGCCACGTGGCCATGCAGCTGTCCCTACATTTCATCTGACAGGATTCAGCCAAGAAAATATGGAAATATCAGACACAATTTAGTGCCGTAATTGAATGGTTATCTTATTTATTAATACCAATTTACCCTTATATATATTGCATTTTATTCCGAATCATTTATTCTAATATTAAAATAAAATTGCTGAATACTTTATCAAGTCAGATAATTTTTTTTATCTATTTAAGTCTATATATATAAATATATATATATATATATATATATATATATATATATATATATTGTAGTAAACTCAACAGGCAGGCTGGGATCGTTTTCACTATGTGGAGATGGTCCCCTTAGTCGGGGTAGTTCCCCGTGGATAATATAGCCCTGTGAAAGTAAGGATCGGGGTCAGTTTCAGTCATACAGTCTCAGCGAAGGTTTGTTTTTCCGATTACGGTCGAGCAACCCTTTAGAGACTTGACTGAACAGTGCTTATTCTGTGAACCAGACAGTGAATTCTTCGTACAAGACTTCTACCACTTTTTGTTACCAGCTAGGCCATCCCAAAGAAGAATACTGGTAAGTCCAGTTTTACCACACTGGTACCAGAATAGTGGGGTCAGCAAGATAATTATAAATAATTATATTTATTTGTTCTTGATCTGACCGAAAGAACCCTGTCAAGTGGACAGTACCTGTATAATTGGCTGTCAATAATTAATAATATATGTGTAATATCGGGTTAATCCCGCTGTACAGATCAATATTTAATACCAGTAATTGCTTACAGCATAATTAAGCTGGTAAATAAACGGGCCTATCCGTCTGATAAACAGTCTCATGTAATAACTTAAAATGATTCGTACACCAGAGTTTTCTTAAAATCAACAGGCTGTATATATTCTCATAGTCGGGCTTGTCCGTATCAGGAGCTTGTAACTTAAGGCCTTTATGAACAAGGGACAGGCAACAGAAAAATATCAGTCAGGGTGGCTGTAAAACCACAAGGTCACATTCCATCCACTGTGCTATCAGAGCCAGCCACTGGCAGGGGAATCAAGTGTCACCGGCAGTGTCCAGCAGCCCCCCTAATTGATTAATCACCTCAGAGGCCATCTGGATTTCACCCAAACAGTAGTTTCTTCGGGGGTCGTCTCAAAAGTACAGACCAGTGTAAATAGACCAACACCTGCGTATATTGAGATACCTTGTCAACAGTTACTGAAGTCATGCCTGGGGGGAGAAAGAAGGTCAACCACTCTGAAGATACAGAGAATAATGGCACAATCATGGACCTGGACCAAGGCGCTGTTGGAGACCAAGACAGTGGGGACTCGACAGCAAATGAGACCCTCCTTGCCCTCAGGACAGTGATAGAACAACAAAAGCAACTGACTGAGATGTTTCAGCAGTTTCTGTTGACCAGCAGGCCTGCCAGGATAACAGGTGATGTGGCCTCCCCGCAGACGGGCAATAACATGCCCGAGGGCGGAACTGACTCCCAGGCACATCAGGACCCGGCAGCTCTGCCGGAAGTGGACTCTGTGTCTCCTCCACATCAACAGGAAGTGCAGATGAGCCGCGCTACCTCTGCTGTATCCGAAGGGAGAAATGGCCACCCGGGTGAAGTAGGGATGGCTGACCTTCCAACCCGTATAAGACCATCACATTTCGGTTGGCGTGACTACGCTGAGGATTCCGATGGTGAGATAGCACGGCAACTAGAGGTGATCAAAAGGAGAGAGAGAGAATATCCGTGGGCGCCACCTAGAGGTCGCTGTCATAGCAGGAATGACCACAGGAGTCGGCGTCAAAGACCAGGAAGCCCAGCCAGTCGCCACCAGATGGAGCCACCCCGAGCCAAAATGGCTACATTTGATGGAAAGGGCGACTGGGATGCCTTCATCGTGCCGTTCCAGCGCCTGGCACGCAAACATGGCTGGTCTGATGAGCAAAAGGTTGACCGGCTTCATGAATGCATCAGGGGCGATGCCATGCGATATCTGGTATCGCTACCAATGGACGTGACAGAGAGCTATTCAAGGTTGGTCAGCAAACTTGGCCGTAGATACGGCCACCATGAAACACCAGCCTCCCTTCGACGCAAGCTCAGTGAAATGAAACAAGGAACTTTAAGTCTAGATGAGTACGCTGAGGATATTTGGCAGACTACTGCCCTAGCGTACCCAGGTGTGGACTCGTCCGTCCAAGAACAAATCGCAGTCGACGCTTTCTTGAAGGGACTCAGGAACACCAGAGTCTCATATGAGGTGATG
Source organism: Sipunculus nudus (assembly GCA_026874595.1). Taxonomy (NCBI): domain Eukaryota; kingdom Metazoa; phylum Annelida; class Sipuncula; order Golfingiida; family Sipunculidae; genus Sipunculus; species Sipunculus nudus. Next base: position 4,830,452 of record CM049317.1, read on the forward strand.
TGTCGGGAACCGGACACCATGTCGGAGGATCTCGATTTGGTACGGGCTCACCTTATTAACTTCCATGCCACGATTGGACGCAAAAATGAAGAACAAGCCCGTACCCGGGCTAGAAGGGTGTCGTGGGCTGATGAGGATGAAGATGTCGAGGCGCCGATACCTTCGGCTCAATCAGTAGCAGTAAAATCGTTCGCCACTACTGACCAGGTGGATGCCCTCCGGCAAGAGTTGGTGGAAATGCGAAAGTTCTTTGACCTAGCTCTGAGCCGAACCAAATCAACGGGCATGTCCGATCACTCCCGAGACAGAAATAAAAGTAATTACCGTCCCCCGAGTCCTGGCCCACCGGAGCCATCTGGCCGTCCTCCTCTAAGTGCAGAATCCCCAAGAAGGCCCGCTTCACGGTCACCAAGCCCGCATGTCCAGTGCTACAAATGTGGGGATTCTGGACATATTCGTCGTGAATGTCGGAGGTCACCAAGTCCTGCACCTCCGGGAAACGTGTAGGGGCTGGGGCTCTAGACCCATCTCCAGTCCCCCGAGATCAAATGGGTCAGGATCTTCATCAGGACGGATTCGATACAATTATGAACGTGAACCGGACTATTCGCAGGGGCCCAGTCCTTCTGTTGTCATTGATAGTGAATGATCATGCAATCGATACCATTGTTGACACTGGGGCTGAAGTTACCATTCTATCCAGCCACATATGTCAACAAATTGGATTGGACCCCAGGAGAAAAGGAAGTGAGGTAAAGTTGAAATATGCTGCACCGGATAGCTATATGGATGGTCGGGCAGGAGTTCCCGTGAAACTGACAGTAGATGGTCAATCCATAAACTGGAAGGTCCATGTAGCTCCGATTAGTGATGACCTACTTGAGGAGATAAACCACTCTCGGAGGGAGGTGGTTACTCAAGAACCACTGACGGAAAAACCAACCTTTCTATCCCGAGAGGCGGAGATGTATAACCCAGTTTGGCCCAAATATCTGCGGGACTGTGCACACCGGAAGGTGTGCCTGAGGTTGGTCCAGCGGACAGGATGTCCCGCCACCTTGGGGCCCATCAAGACCTTCCGGGAAAAAGAAGCACGCACCCTGCTGACCGGAGTGGCTACTTTAAGGGGGACAGATGGAGCCAGGTCTGATCGGAAGCGGAGAAATCCTACCCTGACCGATCAAAGGAAGAAGCCCCGAAATAAAACAGAGGCTCCAGTAGGGGAGGCCACTCCACGGGCCGTGCATTCGACAGCAGGTAGCCCACCAGTGTCTGCAAGATCAACAGGTCGGATGGTCAGCACATCGGATCACCCTAACCCTACGACCAGGTCGTCAAGTCCCGTCACCCGGGCCCCACGATCAGGAAGTATGTCCCTCACACGTACCAGCAGAGAAGGTGCAGAACCCGCAAGTAATGAGGTCGACTGGCAAGAGTGGGCGCTAGCGCTGGCAGTGGAGAACGTCGAACTGCACCAGGAGGTCTACCGGCTCAAGCGTCAGCTAGCCAGAAGACAAGGTTAAGCCGTCTAACGGTCTCTCTTACGGGTCTTAACCCGTTTCGTTGTGGACTTTCGTGATGTGTCACCCGAAAACACTTCCTCCCTGTTTCGCACCTGATATTCTTCCAGAAGCTGTCTCGAGGACGAAGACAGCCCGGAGGGAGGTAGTGTAGTAAACTCAACAGGCAGGCTGGGATCGTTTTCACTATGTGGAGATGGTCCCCTTAGTCGGGGTAGTTCCCCGTGGATAATATAGCCCTGTGAAAGTAAGGATCGGGGTCAGTTTCAGTCATACAGTCTCAGCGAAGGTTTGTTTTTCCGATTACGGTCGAGCAACCCTTTAGAGACTTGACTGAACAGTGCTTATTCTGTGAACCAGACAGTGAATTCTTCGTACAAGACTTCTACCACTTTTTGTTACCAGCTAGGCCATCCCAAAGAAGAATACTGGTAAGTCCAGTTTTACCACAATATATATATTAAGTCTTCATAAATGTATATTAAAGGAAGTGATTTAATAGCCAGCAGTTTGGGCCACAGTCTGAACTTGCTGACAGTCTAGTCCACAAGCTGAACTGCTGGCATGCAAGTGAATGCATGCTCAGTTTCAATGACAATGTGATTCTCTGTTCTTTCCATTATTACTTGACAAAGAGCTGAAAAATTAGTGCTGATTTCCAAAATTAGACATTTTGCTGGTCTGTCACGGTATGTAAATTTTGATAAGTATGGTGAGTAGGTAATATAAATGCATATTTTTATATCTACAGGACATTTTGATATAGATTTTGTTGTAAAATAGTTATATTTTTAGGATGGTTTTATAGATTTTGTGATAAAACTATACCAGAAATGTGAATGTGTGTGTGAGGACTGTTTACACACTAGGGTGCTTATTAGCAATCAAATAATTAGTGTGAACACAAACAACTCAGGATATGTCAAATAATTGGTCAAAGGATCAGCTTATTACTTAATCAATGGTAATCAAACAATTTTACACCACACCTAATTAAAACTGTTGAGCCTAACTTGTTGAGAAATGATGCAAGAAATATCCACCAAATGCTTATTCTTACATATAGACTAGCAAGATATCTAATTTGGTTAGTCAGCATTTAATTGTCAGCTCATTTTCAAATTGATAATGGACATTACTGAGTACCAGACTGAAATTAGAGGGTCAATTTCCCCTGCCAGCTGTTTAGCTACTTCCTTTATTCAACTAATCATTGTTCACTCTTGTTGATTACTACATGTCAGATTTACTCTGTATATGTATTCCTGTTCCTCCCACCTGATATCATATTAAAATAAATAGTTCTGAAGGCATTGCACTTGCTACCAGTCAGTCAGAATGCAATCCACTTGTTGACTTTCAGGGTTGTTTACAGCCTTAGTGCTTCTGTCTTCCTCACAAAGCTACAATCAACCTGTACACCACAGTGGTGTTTTAGGTCCAGTGACAAGGGTTTGCTACAAATACCCAAAATTTCAAGGACAGCTAGTGAAAGATCATTCCAAGTAGCGCCCCCCCCCCCCCCAAACCCTGCTTATAGAACGCAATTAACCCAGAACTACGAGTGCCATCTTCATTTCTGACTTTCAGATTTCCTGAAGACTAGTCTTTTGAGCAAGATTTTGAAATTTCGCCTTTAGTTTATCATATAACTCTAAAAGTAAGTCTCTCGACAATATTTGCAATATTTTTTGTTTAGCAGAAAGTTTCTTTATGGACAGATAGATGAAACGCATGTGTTTTGGATGAATAAATATATTTAAAGTTTTTAACACCTTACCATTTATAACTGATGACCATTATTCTACTGGGTCCACTCTTGTAGCACGTGAAGATATAATTGAATTATGCCTTACAGAATGAGAGTATAGAATTCACAACAATGTAGACTTTAACGGAAGACATTAGTCCTACAGAAGAAAATGAAAATAGAATGTTTAATTATATGATTTAAAGTAAATACTAGACGTATTCTCAGAAAGTGAGCGGTAATGCAGCAAGAATTTATATTCACTGGAAATAAATGATATATTTATATATATTTATATAGTATTCTGGCACTTAAATGTTTCATTTTGGTTTCCATAAAAGTGTTTATTTGCCGTTCAAAATGTGCTCTAAACACGAATATGTATCTTTAGCCTTGAGAAGCTTGGAGATAATTATTTTATTGAAACCATGCACATCCATTGCCAGCAAAATTGGGTGCCAGCCCAGGGAAGCGTGCACAGTGTCATTGTTGTTTTATTAGCCAGTTAGGTTTTGAGTGACCGCTCACTGGCCTGACAACTCTAAGGATATAGGGCCTGTCTTTCAGTACCTGTGCATTCCATTTTCTGGGCCATTACTTTAGTCATACTCTAATTACTGGAGGTTATTCTGATGTCAGCCATCCCTTAGGGTTAGCCTTCATTTGTCCCCCGACTCTCTAAAGCTGGGTTCACACTACAGACGTGCTTGCAGACCCTGGCCAATGGTCACTTAATGAGTGTTCAGACTGCAGATTTGTGTCAGTGGACATGCATGTGTACATCTCATTTGATATAAGCTAAAATTAATGGAATAAATAGAACAAATAAAATATGTAAATTAATCTGGACAAAAGTGAACATTTTTAAAATTACTTAAGAGTGTGAATGGCAGTATAATGATCTGAAAATGAAATGGTATGAAAATAATTTTATATAGGAAATTTATATTTATAAATCCCTTGTTAAAAAAATAATAATCACAATGTAATGGAATACTGAGAGATAACACGAGCTCGATGTTGACTCCAACAAGTTTATCACCTGACTACGTGTGTACAGGTTCTTGCTCCCAGCAAGTGTCAGTTAAGTGGCAGATAAACACTAATGTACACAATCAGATCAGTATGAGAATGGTTCTGTCAAATGACCCTGCCTTTCAGTGAAGGTGTGAGCCGCAGCAAGCCCAGACATATCTGTGTGTAGCTCTGGATGCACTTGTGCATTATGAAAGTCTTATTTATCTACATGGCAGAGAGGCATTTGCAAAACATTTATAAATCATTGAATGCCTCAAATATAATGCCAGTATAAGGCTTACTAATTATAGTAACTGTCATCCTTGTTACACCTGTAAATGTATATAGTATGAATCATCTATATGATACAATTAATCCTTGCCCAAGATTGTTTAATAGAAAGAAAAAGAATCATGTTTTAGGTACAGTGTTCTGTCATGAGTTTTGTTATTAATTGGAAAGTAATTAAAAATATTTTGTTTGTAATCATTACATTTTTCATGTAATTAATTATGTAGCAGGTAAAAAAAGACTTTACAATTACCCCAACCTTATCCAAATTCATATTTTTTTTTGCTGTGGTCATTTTGAATGGGTAATAAATACATCGGTGCATGAAACAGTCCAGCCATCTAAATAAATTTAACTTTTGTACGCTATTAATTGTTCATCAATTTAAATCCTATTTATTATCATGAGCTAACACCAGAACAACATTCAGGCTTATGTAGGCATTATTGAAAAAAAGTAAGACTTAATAAATCCAGAAAAAAATGAACACAGAACTGGGAACACATCCAGACACAGGTTAAACCAGTGTAAACATGTACTACCTGAGTAGTACTTGTACCGCCATCTAGTGAGTGGAGTGTGAACTAAACGAAGTAGCCATTTCATCTGCATATAGCATCTGAACTGGTTGGTCATTTGGGGATCAGGAACTACAAAACAACGTACAAAAGTAACCGTTACATTTACTTTCAAATAAATCCCTATTATAATTAAAAATTACTGAATTTTCACAAATTAAAGCTTAAATAACAGTTACTTTTGAAAAGTAATAATTGTATCTAAAACAAAGTTTTGCGGATACTGTGGATTCAGATAATATCGTGGGCTTAAAATTTCATGGTTTTTGTACAAAATGCATATCGTGGGGTATTTGAATTCGTGGAAGGACATAGAAAACTTCAGGAAATTATGTTTATTTATACCTCCATGTGCGCAAGGAAGACGAGCCCGATGTACACAGGCGGTTCGGCTCTGATGCTTATCACACGGTGCGCCTATACAGCGATCAATCGGGTCAGTGTAGGGTTGGGACGGTTACCGGTATACGGTATTATCACGATATCTCACAGCCACGGTTATCACACCGTCAACTTTCCTATTATCGTGATATCACGATATCAGTTTTTGTTCACGATTATGGTTCACAGACAAGCCATTGAATTATATATTTCTGGAGAAAACTGGCATCATAAGAGTCTGTCCATGTTCAAAATAAATGTATTTCCAAGAATCACATTTATTTTTATAAACCACATGTATTTGAATACCTGCGTGTCGGTGGAACCGTGTGCTTACGGACTTCGGGAAATGTATGGAAATAGCAGGATGAATCTTAGAGGACAAAAGCTTGAGAATTCCAGGAGAAAATAACATTATAAAGAAGAGCAATAAAACATATTTATGCTTTTATTGCATGGAACGATAAAACATAAAAGTGTCACCATTCGATCGAACATTCCTTACGGGTTGCATATTTTGCCATATAAAATTGGATTGGAATATTTAGCCATGATGGGTATGACACGCTCTCCGAAAATTCCGGGATTATCCGGCTTTTTCGTAACTATAGGAAATTGGTGAAACGTTCTGACAAGCGTGATTTGACGATTGGGGCAGGACTTCCCGCGTCTCAAACTTACACACCTGCAGCGCCTTCATGCAACTTAATCACTTAATGAGTTAATTTGTGGTACTGGCACAATGGGTATAAATAATATTAATAGTTAACCCCTCGTATAAAGTCAAGAATTTAAAGGTGGTTGTTATTTATATCATTATTGATGGCTTATCAATGCTCTTATCTATTATTAAAAATATCGCGATATCACGGTATATCACGATAAAATTTGAATAATCATCATGATATCAAGAACCCATATCGTCCCAACACTAGGTCAGTGTTGAACAAACATGCTCCGCCCGACCCGAGCCTTACGAAGAATTAATCAGCCGTGACCGAAAGTGCCGAGCGATACATCGGCTATTATTTGTAACAACCGATACATCGGCTACCAGTTATAACACCCGATCACACCATGTTCACAGAAAACGTAAACCATCACTTGACCGGAGGAAAAATGAAACGGGACCGTCCACAATGACATGAAGGTTTATAACTTTTTTTTAATCTAGGCGATAGTCACATGTGGCGCCTGTATATTCCTGACGGGGCGGTGAGATGAGACACGGTTCGTTCGTCATTCATCATTTCAGCTATATTTGGAAATTATAAAGAAATAATTTGCCTATTAGTATTCTGTGGCGCTTACTTGCGTTAACATATATATGTACAACTATCGACAATAATCGGAAGAAGTACCGCCTTCATGTATTTATAATGGCTCACAGTTATGCACGCAACTGTGGTAATGCAAATGAGTTTACATGGCGCTTGTGTTTTAGGCCAATAGGTAACGTAAGTCTCGTTTAATCTCTATTGAAAGAAGGTTGAAAAGGCCGGTTCCGAAAAAGCCGTGCCTCGGTAGCTGTGGTTACGAACATTGGAACTTGTGTACCGTTCTTGGCGTTTCAGAACTACCGCTTTGCGCGACAGAAATGTGGTATTGTTCTTGAATTTTCACCCGAAATGTTGATAAGAGGAAATGTGGGGATACGTTTCAGTTTAAATTATTCTTTGATATTGTTTTATTGTAAATATATCAGGGGCGCCGTGTTTTTACGATATTAGGGGAAATAATTTAATTGACAAAAGAAGATTTATAAATCCAGCATTTTAATAGTAATTTACGAAAAGCAATTCAGTGCATTTAATAAATGTATAAAATCAATCATAAAAATAGTAATAAACAATTTTTGTATCTTTATTGAAAAGTCAGCCAGCGGTAACAATTATATATATAAAGTCGACCACAAGCTGCCGTTAAGATATCGTATATCCTCTGACCGTGTGATTTTTGATCGTTGGAATCATGAATTCGTGGATTATCTTGATCCACGAAAACCACGAAAATAAAATCCCAACTAATATTTCTGAATCTACAGTACTATGTTTTTGACTGGGTTCTACTGCCTCCATTGCCGCTTTCGTTTCAGGAATAGAACTCTGACACCACTGGACAGAAACTCTACACGATTATTGGGTCATATGTGAACTACTGCTAAAATATTTTGTGTTGACATCGGACCTTTCCTCTCTCCAGTGTGCATCCATCTGTTCATCTGTTTTGACACATTAACCAACATATCTTCGGACTTGTTTGACCAATCAGGAAAAAAAATTGGCACAAATGTAGCCCTTGGATAGCTTTATCACATACATAAAAATGGTGGCGCCACCTACAACCATTTTTGCATAGTGTCCATCTGTTCATGGGCTTGGGATAAAATCACCCATTTCTCTGAAATGATTGGACTTATCCATCTGAAATTTTGCATGTGTTTTCATCCTGGATAGGTTTCTTGATTTTGTGGCAGGTGGCGCCATCTAATTTCTTGTTCAGGCTGCAGACATCCAAATTTATACACCAGGACTGGTTTGACATATCCTCCTCGCATAGCTCTTAATCATAAAAGAAACTGATGGCCCCACCTGCAACCTATTTTGCACAGAGTCTGTCTGTCTGTCTGCTGTTTGATATAATCACTCATATCTCAGCAGTGGTTTTACTTCGATGCCTAAAATTTTGCATGTATATACATCTTGGATAGCTTTCTTGATTTTGTGGCAGGTGGCGCCACCTATGTTCCCGTTCAGCCTGCAGACATCCAAGCTGATATCTCAGAACTAGTTTGACATATCCTTCTGAAATTTTGCATGTGTATAGATCTCACATAGCTCTTTATCATACACAAAACTGGGGATGCTACTTGCAACCATTTCTGCACAGCGTGTGTCTGTTTGTCTGCCGTTGGATAAAATCACTCCTATCTCAGCAGTGGTTTTACTTCTATGCCTAAAATTTTGCATGTATATACATCCTGGATAGCTTTCTTGATTTTGTGGCAGGTGGCGACACCTTCTTTCATGTTCAGTCTTCAGAACTCCATGCTTATATCTCAGGACTGGTTAGATGTATACTCTTGAAGTTTTGCATGTGTATAGATCTCACATAGCTCTTTAGCATACGCAAAACTGGTGGCGCCACCTGCAACCATTTTTGCCCTGGTTTGTCTGTTTGTCTGCCCTGGGATAAAATCACTCTTATCTCGGCAGTGGTTTGACTTGTCTGCCTTAAATCTTACAATTGTATACAACTTGGATAACTTTCCAGATTTTGTGGCAGGTGACGCCACCTACATACACATTTCAGCTGCAGACATCCATGCTAATATGCAACACACAGCTCTCCATTTCCCCTTGCCACTCAATCCATGCCTCACTTCACCTGTCCCATTCTGGTTACGGTGGATACATGTAGTCGCTTATCGGGTACTATTTATGAGAAGGAAATCCATACCTCATTACCAGAAAGCTGAAACATGCATTCTAGTGTTATATGTGTGAAGTAAGTGGTTACTATAAATGATAGGCATGATTGTTTTATGCCATTATTTACACTTGTTTCACATGGAATGGTAAAAGTGATTTTCATCGCATGAAAATATAGCTTGCATCCTTTGTGGTATCCAGAGTCTAATCATTTGTCAGATAAATGTTTTACTCTGAAGTACACAATCTGAAAGCTATGTATAATGCAGGTAAATATATATTTATACTCATTATGTTTAAGCCTACACATATTAGTGGCAGAGATATCATTTGTATGATAGGAAAAAATTATAGTGTAAAGATTATCTAATATTCTTTTATCAAGTTTTGTTCTTTATCAGATAGATACCTTGATTTTATAGGGCCCTCAAATGACGGGAGTATTATGGTATACCCACTGTCCTTCTGTCAGTTCATAAACTTTTTGTTTCGCGGCAATAACTCACCAGTGCTTTGTTGAGTTTTCATTAAACTCTGATACTTATTACCAACAGATTATCTTGCTGAAAATATATTATGGGTTTAATCCACGCATATTTATTATCACAGGGCTTCTTAGTGGTATAGCCGTGATAACTTATGAAGAATATGAAAGATTTTTAGCTCGGCTGACTATAAGTCATCTGAGCTATACTCGTGGTCCATTTTCCATTGTCCGTCCTTTAGACTGGCACTTTTTGAAACCGTTAGACCTACAAATAAAAAATTAGGCATTCTGTTAGATGTCCCTAAGATCTTCTTCCAAACCAAAAACTGGGTCACCGGGACTTCAAATCAGTTATCCAAAATTAGTCCTGATTTTTGTGAATTTTTAAGCATCAAAATAAAATCAGTACCTTAAATTTTGTCCATCTTTGAACATGGCACTTTTTTTCCTTTGAGTACTGTTGATTTAATTTTCACAGCATGTAAACATACATATTTAATTTGTTTAAATCTGAAATTTGAAAATAAAAGCTTTAAAATTAGACTAGTTTTTGGATTTTTCTTGAGGCTCTATTGTAGTCACTTGCTTTGTCCTAATGCAGACTACTCATTCCTGGTTACTGGAAGTCAGCCATGCAGGAGATCCCCTGCTGTGACAGGTGTACAGTTATTCTCATATCCTGCTCCCCCCCCCCCCCCACCCGCCCCGCCCGCCCCTTGAACCCTCCCCACCAAGTGTTATACAGTAATTGTAATTGTTTGCACTATGCACACCAAACACACAACAGGTGTATCATGTACGTTTGCAGTGCTTTTGTTTGTAAATCTATCAATGCAACTTATTGTTGCACACATATTGAGGTTAAGGGTCAGGTAAATTAAACATCTAGCACTAAACAGCACTAAAATATGACAAATTCACTTGAGCGTCGAGACCCCTAGGTCTGAAGTTAAGAAATCCCAGATGGTGCAGGATTAAAGGGTTAGAATGTTTATATGTCAGTCTGACTGTTCAGAGAGATATTAATTTCTAGGCATAATAAGGAACTTAAATTCTTCCAAACACCCATGCTTGTGAGTACTTGGAGTTTCCTTCTTTGAATGGAAGATCATCCAAATTATTATACTTTTCCAGATGCTTCCTGAATCAAGTTAGGGCGTTTCCATCCAGATCTTTTGACAGATTGTTTTATTTCTTCCTCAGAACTGCCTGAAGTGTAAACCCCCAGGACATAGAATGACAAGCTACAGAAGAAGGAAGGTCAACGGCACTCAGGTTTTTAAAGAATCTAATCATTCATTCAGAATGAAATATTTGTTGCTGTGGCTGTCATCAAACATGCCAGGGCATGAACCCTGGGGAGTCAGACAGCCACAGCTATAGTGCTGGCACTCTGAACAGGTGTCCCCCCCCCCGCTTCCGCTTTTGAGCAGTATGCCTATAATAGCCCAGCAACAGTAATTGTACATTGGCATTTGGCGATTGGCATGGCTCAGAAAGGCTTTATACAGCCTTTTACTTACCAGCAATAGGTCTGTGAAGATTTCATCTATCGGTACACAATCTGTTCATGCGCTCTTTGTGTTGGAAGTGAGTTACTGAAAGTTCTGAAAATATTCTCATCAGTATTTAATATTCATGAAGTATGGATTCTTATGGATACATTATGTTACTTACCAGCATTAGATCTGTGAAGATTTGATCAATTGGAACATATTCTAGTACTTTATATTTAGAAATGGAGAAGGGGCACTGATTCCTAAGGCTGTAGATTACTTTTCTCCTTCTCTTGTGGCAGGCTACATGACCAGTTCTGGACTTGGGCCCGACACCTAGCAGATTAATTTGAGAATGCCTGTTCATAACCCTAGATGATGGTTTTCATAACTTGGGCATAATTCTGGATATGAAGATTGTTTTTTACAACAGCCCACACAGCTTTAATCTCTACCTAAACTTAAACAAAGACATAATGTTATACACACATACACAGGGACACATATTGACCATGTATTATATAGCCATGTAATTTATATAAAGTACTTTATTATTATATTGTAATGGTCAAGTTAATGGTCAGGATGGCTGAGCAGTTACGGCATCCGGCAGCAGGTTTGATAAGGTTTCCTGCAGGAGGCTGGATCTCCCTTTGGAGGTGCAGGTTCGAACCCCACTCATGCCAAGTGTTTTATGTTTTAAAATAATAAAATAAAACAGCAGGGTGGGATTTAAACCCATGATAATGATCCTGCATTATCAAAATCCATTTTTGTTCCTTTCACAAACACGGCATATGTATCTGCCGGCATATCTGTCAAATTTACAAACCAAGACAGATGACCCTGTGACTTGGAATCCTCTGTCAAACCCCAGTACAATACAAATCTAACTTGATACTGTTGCTGAATGAAGTCAACCCTTTATAAAAATACACTGCCTGTTCGCTGTGTATTTGGCCCCAACCCTGCTTAGCCCAGGACCACTCACAAGCTGAATGGATCGCATCATTGAACAAGAAATCTGAGACTTTAATTCTTCGTTGTAATTTTTCACCACATTATCAAACATGTGACCTGTGTTGGGACACACATTGAAATATATTTGACGCATCAAATGATGAGGGTTATCACAATCCCTGAGAATTTCATCACCATTCCTAAATAAACACTCGTGCCATCAAACTCTCCCGCATTACATTAAGCAAAGTGTCTGGCAAATTCACCGATTCATCTCCCGTGCGGCTTCTGTACTGTCACATAAGCCTCTTGTTCATAGGAATCTCACAGAACATATCACTGTTCATAGAAACCCTCATGAATGGGTCACTCTCATTGTCCCATGCTGATTGGATGGCATGTGCCAAGAAATCAATAAAGCGCCAAATCACCTGGTCACCCCAAACCACTACAAACTCCCACCTGTCCCGCCATTTAAGGTGATTTCGTGCCCTGATTGGTGAGTGTGCATACTGCACACATGTCCAAGGTGACCTTGGCAGGTAAACTGGGTTGCTTCCTCACTCACGCTTTATACGCGCATAATCACTGTCCCCCACAAAAAACAAGAAATCGCATCTGCACATTCAATCCTCTCCCCAAAAGCAACACTTTCTCATACATCTTAAGCAGATCGGGTGTCAGTGTTCTTGATAATATACTGCATGCCATTTGCATTCATATGCACACTTAACCGTCTTCAACTAAAGCCACAGGTCAAAACTCCAAAAGAATACAGGTCCAAATAAGCAATTAATCTCTTACTATATTTACAATTCCCATCATATATCACACACTTTCTCACCCGAAGCTATGTTGCCTCCAAAAATCATTTAATAATATGCTGCATCAACATTTAGCTGTTAAACCTTCAACTCTGAGATAGCCCCATCTGTTAGGCTTTCAACTAGTTAAATTTATATCCTCCAATACCAACCAAAACGGCACTGCGTTGTACAGGTCATTCGAATAACGGAATGGAAGTTCCCCATTCTTACACATACACTCAGCAGCTAGGTACCGATGTTCTGCACCTTACTCAGTAACTTCTTCCCTCCAAACCTCCAATGAGCCTTCATATCACTCCCACATGCTTGCTGGTGAGACATCACCATTGGAATGAAAGCGCCTCCCTCCAGGAACATCTTCACACATTCAAGCAAAAATACATCGTACTCACATAAAGGCCATATACGCGTATTCAACGTCTGCAGTCAGTACATCACAATCTGTTCAGTCTGCAACACCTGCTTCCTGGTTTCGATCTGTAACTCCCCCACACTGTCCCCTGTTTTGATATTACAGATCTGCATAACTTTCCCCAAATCAATCTGAAAAGTATATTAAAATGGTATTAGAAAATTATTAATAATACTAAACATTATTTTTACATTATATAAACATGAAAACCAAACTTATCCACGGTTCTTCAATTTCTCGTGGCACCAGGGGAGCATTAAGGGGTGTTGATGAGGTGGTCGCTGTGGCAGCGCTGGCGGTAGTAGCAGTAGTAGTTATAGCAGGTAATGGGCTAGGTACAGTCTGTATTTTTCCTTTCAAGAATAATAAGTTATGTTACCTAAATGCTCAGAGAAAAACTGTTCACTTAAATCAAAGGGGGTGATCTATATACACATTAGGTATACCTGATTGACCTATAATATTTAACACAAGGTTGTTTGAGCCAATCAGAAAAGAGCATCATATATGGAGGTTTCTGATTGGAGGGAATGAGTGGTGTACAAGAAGTGGGACAGGGATCCAGGGCCTCATGAGAAGGGAACTGTCATTCAAATCAAAGAGGGTGGAGTGATCTATATCTAGACATCAAATCTAAGTGGTAGTTGAAGGAACCAATCAGAAAGCAGCATTATATAATGGACAAAGGTCTCTAACTACAAACACTGGTACTACTCATTAAGCACAACAGGTGAATTGGGTTATTTGGAGGATTGTCTATTAAGAGGGCAGGAAGAAAATTTTTGTGAACACACGCACACATTAAACACAACGCACCAAACTCAGCCAAACTTTCAAAATTTCAACTTTTCTGTTGAGTGTGAATACCTCACACTCAAACTTTAAAACAGTTTCTCCTGAGGCATCAGCCCAGCAGCTTCTACTGAAGCATGACACATTGTCCGCTAACACATCGGAAAGGAGTTGTTGCCTTATATGCGGCGGGGCAGTTTTCTCTATTGACGTCAGTCTCTATTGATGTCTCTGGTGAACTCAGTGGAAAAAATTTTGAAGTTTTTAAGGCCCCTTATACTTACCAAATCTAACTTATCAGGATTGCCCAAAATTTGGAGTTAGGCGCAAATGTGTTATTGATGCAAAGTTGTTAACTTTTCCCGGCAGATACAGTTAAACTAGCCTGATCATGTTATGAAGTTTTGGTTTTCTAAGGATACTTGGTCAAAGAGACCCTAAACAAACCAGGAAGCTCTTTGTGGGTGACACAGAAGGAAAAGAAATTGCCCATAAGCCCAATGCTTTTCTATTATGGAAGAGACGCACCATAAGAAAACTGTTAACGTAGAGGGTACAGATGTCATGCAGGGTGAACATTATCTTGTTGACCCCATGGATTGTCATTGTTTAGACACAGTGCATTAAGGTTTTATATTTGCATGTAATGTTTATATATCTTTTTTATACTTAGAAAATGTTTATTACATTTGTCAGATTCTCTTGGAGTATTAAGTTTTTCATAATACTTACCTTCTGTAACTGACCAGTATTGCCCAAAATTTGGTTGGTAGGTTTAGGCTTATAATAACAGACAAGTACTTCTAGTTAAAAGCGCTTCTTGTTTCCCTGGCTCAGTATGCCCCAGCGTCATGTTGACGTCATGGGCTGTTGTTCTTTAGACACAATGCATTAGTGTTTTATATATTCCAAGTTTTCTTAGTTTATATACCTTTATGTAAACTTACAAAATGTAAATAACATTTGTCAGATTTTGTTTGGAGTATTGAGTTCTCCATAATACTTACTTTTTGTAACTGATCAGTATAGCCCAAAATAGGTTTAGGCTTGTATAACAGGCATATAATAAGCACTTCTAAATAAAAGCTTCTAGTTTCCCTGGCTCAGTATGCTCCAGCCCAGCCTGCTTGACCCCCCCCCCCCCCAACACACACACACAAATGTTT
Organism: Sipunculus nudus; assembly: GCA_026874595.1. Taxonomy (NCBI): domain Eukaryota; kingdom Metazoa; phylum Annelida; class Sipuncula; order Golfingiida; family Sipunculidae; genus Sipunculus; species Sipunculus nudus. The sequence goes on from CM049317.1 coordinate 4,845,560, forward strand.
AATTCTGTTATGAGCAATATATCACAAAGCTGGTAACTTGGAAAATGGAGCCACCACCCACCTCCTTATATGAATTAGGGCTCCTTTCTTTAGATGCAAGGCGTGCATTTAATGTTCATGTTTTTTTCCTTAGTTTATATATTATATTTTCAAATACTTACCAAAAGTTGAAAACAGTCATCAGATTTCCTCATGAGTATTTTAACCTCCTGAATACTTACCAGATCTGACTGATCAGGATTGCCCAAAATTTTGCTGTCAGACTCAAGTTCTAGATGAGAGTTGTTCTTATTTCATTGTTTTATTGGTATACAGGGGTCAACAGGTCACAGCTGTCCAGGAAGTGGCCTCATGGTAGTCGTGGAAAAAGCTAAAATGCCCCCCTCAATGGTATGGAAGGCAAGTTTTTTGTACCAAACTGTTCATGTAGAAGGGGAAGTCTTCATCCTGGGTCTGCTTCAAGTATTTATTCATTAACTTTTAACCACATCTTAAGAGCTAATGTTTAAACATGTTTTAAAACTCCTGATCACTCGCATCATGGCTTTCTCTCAGAAGAGACAAGAAAATATTTTCATAAAAGTATTTATTGTTATAATTAGTATATTTTATTTTACATGAAAGTACAAAATTTTAAAAGCAGTGGTGAAACTTCCTTTGGAGTTTTTAAGCTGCCCTTCATACTTTTCAGATCTGCTTATCAGGATTGCCCAAAACTTAGCGGTTAGGCTCAAATGTATTGTATTGTATGCTGCTGGGCTTTCATTCTTTGGACACAGTGCATGTGTTTCATAAGTACTGATTTAATCTTAGTTTTTATATTTTATTTACATATACTAACAAAATTTTATTATGTTTCATCCATCTGTCTCTGGAGTATTTTACAGCTCCTGATCACTTACTTCATGCTTTTTTCTCTGAAGAAACAAGATATATTTTACATTCAAGTATTTATTTTACATGTATGTACAAAATGTTAAAAAAACATTTGTCAGTCTTCCTTTGGAGTTTATAAGTCCCCCTAATACTTACCAGATCTAACTCATCAGGATTGCCCAAAATTTGGTTGTCTGGTTCAAATGTATTGGTGATGAAAGTTCTAGTTTCCCGCAGATACAATTAAACTGACCTGATCATGTTATTAAGTGATTTTTTGTTGCATGTAGATGAAGAATAAAATGTAATTAAGAAACAAACATTTTATTTTGCTGTAGATGGTTGGGCAGTAGAACAAAACGGTTCATGTGAAGATGGGAGCCCTAACCCAGGGTGTACCTCATCATGTTGACCCCCTGGGCTTTCTTTCTTCATGCACAAAGCATGTATTTAATATCCAAGTCTTTATTCTTAAGATATATATCTTTCATTCAAATATGTTCTTAATGTTAAATTATTTGTCAGACATTGTTTAGAGTATTTTAATGCTTACCTTTAGTACCTGATCAGTATTGCCCAAAATTTGGCTGTCTTGTTCAACTTCAAACATAGGACAGGAAGTTCTAGATGAAAGTTCTTGTTTTCTTTGTGTACATGGTCAAGTGATCCTGAACAAACCATTAAGCTCTTTATGGGTGACAAAATGAAAAGAAACTGCCCTTAAGCCCCAATGCTTTCCTGTTATGGAAGTTGGGCACTGGAACAAAACTGTAAACAAAGGTGTTGATGTCACACAGGGTGTACATTATCATGTTGACTCAATGGGCTTTCATTCTTTAGTCATAATGCATATGTTTTATATATGCATGTATTCTTTATTTATACATTTTTATATGTGTACTTACAAAATGTTAATAACATTCGTCAGATTTTTTTTGGAGTATTTAGTTCTCCTGAATAATTACCAGCCTTGACTGATCATTATTGCCTAAAACTTCGTGGTTAGGTCTAGCTTATAATAACAGACAAGTACATCAAGATAAAAGCCCTCCTTGTGTCCCTGGCTCAACATGCCCTAGCATGCCTGATTTCATCTTAGTTTTTATATTTTATTTACATATACTAACAAAATTTAATTATGTTTCATCCATCTGTCTTTGGAGTATTTTACAGCTCCTGATCACTTACTTCATGCTTTTTTTCTCTGAAGAAACAAGAGATATTTTACATACAAGTATTTATTTTACATGTTGGTATAAAATGTTAAAAAACATTTGTCAATCTTCCTTTGGAGTTTATAAGTCCTCCTAATACTTACCACATCTAACTCACTAGGATTGCCCAAAATTTGGTTGTCAGGTTCAAATGTATTGGTGATGAAAGTTCTTGTTTCCCGCAGATACAGTTAAACTAGCTTATAATAACAGACAAGTACATCAAGATAAAAGCCCTCCTTGTTTCCCTGGCTCAAAATGCCCTAGCATGCCTGACACCCCCCCCCCCCCCCACACACACACACAGACACACACGCACACATTTTATTATGTCGAGCAGTGTAGCACAAAGCTGATAAATTGGAATATGGAGCCATCACCTACATCATCATCTTGAACCCATAGGGCTTCTTACTTTAGGCACAAGGTATACATTTCACATACAAGTTTTTATCCTCAGTTTTTATATTATATTTACAAATAATTACCAAATGTTGAAAACAGTCATCAGATTTCCTCATGAGTATTCAACCTACTGAAAACTTACCAAATATGACCTGATCAGAATTGCCCAAAATTTTGTCATCAGGCTCAAATTATAGATGAAAGTTGTTATTGTTTTATTGCATGGTATTTACAAATACTTACCAAATGTTGAAAACAGTCATCAGATTTCCTCATGAGTATTTTAACCTCCTGAAAACTTACCAAATATGACTTTATCAGGATTGCCCAAAATTTTGCTTTAAGGCTCAAGTTCTAGATTAAAGTTGTTTTGTTTCATTGAAATACAGGGGTCAACAGGCCCCAGCTGACCAGGGAGTGACATTAGGGTGGTTGTAGACTAAACTAAAATGACCCCCTCCCCAGTGTTTTATTCTGTTGAAGAAGGCCAGGTTTTTGTACCCAACAGTTTATTTGCAATCTTCATCTGTTTCCAGTATTTCTTTTTTCAAAATAACTTATAGCCACATGATAAGAGCTAACTTTGTATTGCCAGCATTGTAATTATGAAGCAGGAGCAATTGGGTATTACCACAAATAGCAGAACTTACATTTTCCACATTCTGAGGCCATATGTTTGTGCCTGTATACTATTATGGGACCTCATTATTTGTATATATATATCAAGTCCATAATAAATGTCATAGATACAGAGTAGGTATGTGTTGACTTGTTCAAGATATTTAGAAAACATAGTAATTCAACAAATCCTTTACAGCCTGTGGCAGGGTACTGTACCAAGAGTCTGTGGCACTACCATGTCTTAAGGCAATGGGAAACACTACCGCATGTCTGTCTGTCTGTTGTTGTTTTAGTTTCTTTGGTTGGAACCCTGCTAGAAAGTTTGGCCACACAAATCTTTTTTGCACAATTTGCATCTTCTGACCCTGAGAAATTAGGTAAGGCACTATCCCCAATTTTGTCAACTGTCCATACTTCAGTTGATTTTTTTTTTCAGACAAATTGCTTCTCCCAGCAGAAAAAATTGCTATCTTCACTAGACATTGTGTCTCTCAAGAGCATCTTACCAATTTTATTCCTGATAAATTGTACTCAACACCTATTAATTATCCTATTCCTTATTTTCTCTTGTACTCCCACAACCTCTCTAAATTATTTATCAAAGAAAATCAAGCTCACCTCAGCCTTCAATTTCAGCCAGTTTCTTTCTATCATGTTTACTGCTAAAAGGAATAAGACGAATAGCTATACCTTTCACATTCCTAAGAAGAACAACGACTTAAGCTTTTAAATTAATATGGACACCTGACTATTCTACTACACCAACCAGCTTGTCAGACACTTATACCCTCCTCAGTGTCACACATGAATACTTGAGCATCTATATTGTAGCCTTTCTAACCACTACCTGCCTTATTTTAATTATCACAACCATCTGTAAGCTTGCCTGGAAAAGACCCAACTATGGTGATGCTCCTCATAAGTACCAGCTCAGCTTGTTTGTATATCCCTATGTTACATTGAAAGAGACAGATGTACTGATGGATGATTGTTTGACTTTACCAAAAAAAAAGAGACTTGATTACAAACTATTTCATGTTGTATCTGGGTCTTTCCCCCCGCCATATAACAATATTTCCAGATTAGACCCTAAGTACCTGACCTAGAGATAATTGTAACAGAAAGCCATGCCCCTAGAGGAAATAACAATATTGCATGCTTTTATAATTCATCTTCCTATCACTTCCTGAGTACACATACACAGTTATCACTTATAGAATATCTTGTTCCTAATTTCCATATCTTCACATAAGCTTTACATAAGCACGGATTGTGCCAAACAAGCATTAGTTGCCTTGATTTATATCTATGGACTTATTTGGACTAGGGATACTTGTTTGAATTTAGCCTTTTTGGTAGCTGTCTTGCATCTTTTGCCTTGGTTTATGTATCCAAAGCCCAATTACTGGTGATACTTGTGTCAATGTTTTTTTAATTGTAACAATCTTATATCACTTGGCTTGACTTTACTAACATTCATTGCCTTGTTTACACAAGTGTGATACTTATGATACTTGTGTGACTTTTGCCTTGAGTGTATGAAAGATACATCACTTGTCTTCACTGTACATTCATTGCCTTGTTTGCATTAGGCATACTTGTTAGAATTTAGCCTTGAATATATCATTTGCACATCAGTTGCCTTGACCATACATCTGTTTGCCTAGATTGCCTATTTTACTTGTGCAAAGTTTGCCCTAGTAATGTCAGTTTGTAAGCTGTCTTTACCATACACCGGTTGTCTTTATTTTTCACTTGAGTTACAGTTTTGAATTTTTCCCTCGTATATAATGACATCTTTCACTTCTCTACCTAGGTTCTGCTCTCCCCTCATGTTCAGTGCCACACACAATTACCGGTATGTCATGGGCTAGAGAATTGCAACTGAGATTTGTGGATTTCTGTTGTGGTCATACACTTGAGAAATGTTAACTCAATTGAGTATAAAAAAAATTGTGTCATCATAGCTGCTACAGAAGGCCAGTATCAGAAATAAATGACATTTTAAATGAGTATGTAGGCAGAAGTCTGGTGAATACTGGCCTATACATGTTGGAGTAATTTCTATAAGATATAACAGTTTCAGAGGTGTTGCAAATGGGTAACTGGGTCAGCAAGAATCAGTAATGATATATATACTGGAACAGGTTGGTAGAAGGAATGTTATATTAAATGAGCTTTGAGTAAAACAGAAACCGCTTATAAGCTTATGATGAAAGCAGAAACGATATATGGATATTGAAACACATATGTGTCAGAGCGACACATTTCCAGTATCCTAAAGACAAAAGAGATGATGAAAACACTTGTGACACAGTTATATTAGTTGCAAAAAGCCTTGTGTGGGCCTGGCTGGAGACAGACCCACGCCATCTTCATTATGTACATTGAAGTGAATTCAAGATGGAAATAAAGATGCATAATATCCAGCTTGGTCTGTCTGAATTTTATTTACGTGATGCCCTGAGTAGCAGTGTTATGAACTTTGAACCAATACCCACAACCCACTCGTAACATTATCATTTGCACATCAGTTGCCTTGATCATACATCTGTTGCCTTGACTGCACTATGGTAACTTGTGAGAATGTTGCCCTAATTATATCAAATGTACATCAGTTGCCTTGATCCACAAAAGATTAAATGTGAATTTAGCCTTGTTGTATCTATTATACATCCATTGCCTTGACCATATTTCTGTTGCCTCGTTTGGACTAAGGTTTAATCAGTTGTGTTACTATTTTGCTTAGATGGTACCAGTTGTTGTGATTGTATTTGTGTTGCCTTTTATTGTACATTGTGCTGTTTCTTTGATTAAAAAGACGTAAATCTTAATTCTGGCACGTTCTTTTACAGTGTGTTGCTCATAAGTCTGTGGAGACTGATACTCCAAGATCAAGTCATTCAAACATCAATAAGGCTTCACTGTATTTTAATGCTGGGTCATGTCTGTCTGGAATACCAGATGGAAAAGTTGTCTCATTTCCTTAAAAATATGGGAACATCACTTCCCGTTGTGCCACAGCATATGATTAGTGGTCTGACAAGAGTAGTAGATTTGTGAGAACGTTCCACTTATTTAATTTCAGTCATGGTTACTTTGTATTAAAGTGCAAAATACAATAATACAAGTACAGGAGCTTGCCATCAGGCGATTTCATACAGAATTTTGCCAATGACAAAACAAATAACAGTGAGAGAGTGATACACCTGTGCATTGAAATCTAATCACCTGTGGCACAAAATTTTCAGAATATGTACTTCTTCTGTATTTGACAGAGTCCAGCCTTCTACTTGTATCATGATCATATTTGTTCTATAAACCAAGCCTATTCCAGTAATGTGTTCCAACTTTTTCTTGTCTGATCAGACTGATGTTCACCTTGTTCAATGTGGTTTAAGACACCCCAGTAGCAAGTATGGGCATAAATATGCATGGTTTGCTTTTACAATTCAATTCCTTGTGAAATACACTGAGGAGTCTTATGTTGTCTTTATTCAAGATCAAATGATATTGCCTTGTCCTCAAAATTATGGCTGTTTTTTTTTGTTTAGGTGAAGGCATAAAGTGTATGGCTTATGTACAATAGATATCAAACAATGGAGTAAAAACTAGCATGATGTATAAACAAGTCATATTCTGAATGGATTCATTACAGAATAAATACTGTGTGTGCAGTAGAAGGCACAAAATTCAGTCACACTGGAAACTGGATATGAAATAGAAAAAAAGTTGTGTAAACCAACCAAAATCATCCAGACATAACCTTTCAGTTTGTGACCTGATGCAGGTATCATGTGGTGTCGCTAGAGTTTTAAATTCACATGAAAAATCTACATGCCAAGAGTGCTTGCAGTTTTCAGGTTTACGTTGCATGACAGGATATTATTTAGCATGAGTGAGCATAATGATGTAGATTTAATGTGAATGGAAATGGGAACCCTTTAGGTCGGTGTCTAAATTATGTTAATTAAGATGAAGTAATAAAGTCCAAATCATTCATTTCAGTATCTAAATCAGTTTCAAATATCTCATATCTTGCATGTCTCATGTCATAATAATCCTGCCATAACCTGATGATTTACTAATTAACTTTTTTTAAATCACTACTGTTTAAGATGATTTTTATGAAATATGTAGCCTTTTAGCCCCATGTTTTATCAAAATAACCAAATCTTGCTTTAGAAAAGGGGGGAGAGTAAAACCAGTGAAAACAGACCATGTAAATCAGAGAGCAGGCCTTTCAGTTTTTTGTTTGAAAAAAAAAAAAAAATGAAAAGAAACATTGATGTTTGCATAACTATTTATGTTTTAATGAGATGTTTAAATACATGTGGCCAGGGAATATGAAAACTAACAAATAAACATCACTTCAGGTGAATTTTTGCAGGCCAGTCTCTATACAAAATATAAAATGCTGGCCTGTTGGTCCCATTAAAACAAGAAATTTTGAGTTTACAGTCTAATGATGCTATTTTATGAGTGATGTGCCTGCTGGGTCTATCAAACATGATAGTAAAGACCTTTATTGTATAATAAATAGCAGCTGATGATCTGATGAATGTTTCTGACCTTGAAGATCTGCAGTGATGATAAAACTTTACGATAATTGACTTAAAAAGTATTGTAGATTTGTCTGTATAACAATGAGAAAAACATGAACAGCAGTTTATGGTTACAATGGTTATCACTGGTCAGGATGTACCAGTACCCCCCCCCCCCCCCTGAGTAGGGGGCCCATGTGTAAAAAATGGAGAGGTTCACAGTATTCTGTGATAATTGTTGATATAGACTTTCAAAAGCGTTCATAGATGCCTTTCATTTCATTCACAAGTCCTTCAAAAGGTATGTCCTTCAGATGCACTAAATACACCACTTACTGTGGCCTTGAGTTTGAGTCTGCATTTTCATTGGAACAACTAGGTAGTGCATGGAATGTTCCTTAATATGCCTCTTGTCATCACATCAATATAACACTGATTTTAGGGAATCTTTTGCCTTTATATTTGCAGTCTTTGTCTTTATGTTTTAATTATGAAAGTAACCTAGATCAGTTGGTCTTCTTGTGAAGCAGACCCATTCCTCTCATCACTCAAAATTTGTTGGTTGTCTCTTTACCATCTTCCTATACTTCAAACCACAACTCATCTTAATGCTACATTTCGCAGGCATCATCTTTATCTCATCTTCATGCTACATCTCACAGGCATCATCTTTATCTCATCTTCATGCTACATCTCACAGGCATCATCTAAATCTCATCTTCATGCTACATCTCGCAGGCATCATCTACATCTCACCTTCATGCTACATCTCACAGGCATCATCTACATTGCATCTTCATGCTACATCTAGCAGGCATCATCTACAACTCATCTTCATGCTACATCTCACAGGTATCATCTACATCTCACCTTCATGCTATATCTTGCAGGCATCATCTACAGTGCAAATAGTAAGTGAATATATGATATGTCCTATATATTAACATTGATAAATAAAAGACAAGCAAATAGATGTAACAATCAACTGTGCAATAATACACAGCATATATTATAAACACTTTATTAAATAATATATATATATATATATATTTAGTCTGTAATGGAAAATTCTTAACTTGCCTATTTCTCGAGGCTCGTCAAGTGATACATGACAACCTCACTCACTTCTTTTGAGATGTGTTTATCTCTGCATATTTTCTTCAACTGGCATCCTGTGCACACAAGTTTTGAAACCTTTGCTGCAAGAATCAGCAGGGATCCTGTTTCAATGTGAACAGTTGTATTCTAAAGTCTTTGCTTACAACATGCATCATCCTGCATGCTTGGAATAGCCTGTTGTTGTTTGCAGGGTTCATTAAAATATGAAACCACCTTTCATGCAAGTTGGTGAGTAACAGCACTGGAAAATTCCTGAAGGAGAACTGCACGGTTTAAAGAAATCTTCCTTCGACCAAAAAGAGATGTAACATCCACAAACTGTCTTGGGATATTGCCCGAATCAATTGTCTGCATGGTGTATACATCTTTAAATTGTTGCATTGTAACAAATGATCTATAGTTTTTACCATGAGGTTCTGATCAGTCTCTAAAATGGCCATATTGCAATAAGTTGTGTATATATTGAATTCACAGATGTGCATGCACTTGACAAACATCAGTGATTCAAACAAGTTGTCTGACAGTCTATTATGCTCTTGCCTGAAGATTTTTCCAGCGGTTGAGAAATTCCCTTCTACTGGTGCTGATGATGTTGGGGTATATAGATATGCGGTGGGCATTTTCCTTCCAATAAGTCAGAGGGTTGCAGCTCACATCAACTGTCTTCTCTGACAGATAAAGATCCATCTCTGTGGTGTCCAAATTCCAGAAGGAGAACTGCACGGTTTAAAGAAATCTTCCTTCGACCAAAAAGAGATGTAACATCCACAAACTGTCTTGGGATATTGCCCGAATCAATTGTCTGCATGGTGTGTACATCCTTAAGTTGTTGCATTGTAACAAATGATCTATAGTTTTTACCATGAGGTTCTGATCAGTCTCTAAAACGGTCATATTGCAATAAGTTGTGTATATATTGAATTCACAGATGTGCATGCACTTGACAAACATCAGTGATTCAAACAAGTTGTCTGACAGCCTATTATGCTCTTGCCTGAAGATTTTTCCAGCGGTTGAGAAATTCCCTTCTACTGGTGCTGATGATGTTGGGGTATATAGATATGCTGTGGGCATTTTCCTTCCAATAAGTCAGAGGGTTGCAGCTCACATCAACTGTCTTCTCTGACAGATAAAGATCCATCTCTGTGGTGTCCAAATTCCAGAAGGAGAACTGCACGGTTTAAAGAAATCTTCCTTTGACCAAAAAGAGATGTAACATCCACAAACTGTCTTGGGATATTGCCCGAATCAATTGTCTGCATGGTGTGTACATCCTTAAGTTGTTGCATTGTAACAAATGATCTATAGTTTTTACCATGAGGTCCTGATCAGTCTCTAAAACGGTCATATTGCAATAAGTTGTGTATATATTGAATTCACAGATGTGCATGCACTTGACAAACATCAGTGATTCAAACAAGTTGTCTGACAGCCTATTATGCTCTTGCCTGAAGATTTTTCCAGCGGTTGAGAAATTCCCTTCTACTGGTGCTGATGATGTTGGGATACATAGATATGCGGTGGGCATTTTCTTTCCAATCAGTCAGAGGGTTGCAGCTCACATCAACTGTCAGTAGTAGTAGACATAGTTGGATGACGTCGTATTTTGAATTTAGGCCAAGTCGGTTTGAAGGACCGTGTGTTATTGTTAACGTGAGGTGCCAGAAGTAGGTCAGTAGGTGACCGAGTGACCGAGGAAGTGTTATTGTTGTGGTTGGGTGTGTGATTGTTAGGGTTGTAATGTTATTGTTATGGTTTTAATGTTATTGTTATGGTTGTATTGTTATTGTTATGGTTGAGTTTGTTATTGTTTGGGTTGAGTTTGTTATTAGCTCAGCTGACTATAAGCCATCTGAGCTATAGTCGTGGTCCATTGTCCGTCGTCCGTCGTCCGTCCGTCCATCCGTCTGTCCGTCCGTCCATAAGTACATTTGATTTAATTTTCACAGCCAGTTTACATATGGATTTAATCTGATGAATTTTGAAATTCGAAAGCATAAGCTTAAAAAAATAGTCTAGCTATTGAAGTTTTTTAGAGGCCCTAATGTATTTGTATTTTCTAGCAACATGACCCCACTTTTGTTTACAACAGCTTTGCCTGGTAATTCAAAAATTGTCATAATGGTAGATGTCATAGTGAAGATTCATATTCTTCAATACATTTCCTATGTCTATATTTTCTCTTTGTTTTTCTTTCAATTCTTTCATTTTCTTTTCCCATCTTATTTGTTTCCCTTCGGGTATTATTTCATGTTTCAGGGTGTATGGTGAAAACATGGTAGGGATGGGTATGGTGTGAATTCCATCAGGCAATACCTGTGGTTTATGATAAACATACGAACAAGCTCTTTTTTTCTGTTTGTACGTGACCATGTCGGTCTTGTGTTTCTTTATACCAAAATTGTACTCATGATGTGAGTCTGTGGTGTCCAGAGTGGACTTCATTTTATCAAAGGCATTGCGCACCAGGTGTTTGTTGATAGCTTTTACGCAGTTTTTTTTCTGTTTGGTCCAAAATCCTCATGGCATAAGTTTTGGAAGCGAGGCACACCATACCTGTCCCTACTTGTTCCAATTTGAACAATCCAGGTGTTTTTTTATCATTCATAAAGTGTTTTTCACAGCACTGTCTTGGAAAAAAGTGTACATTGAAGTCGGGCTCCCAATCATCATAGCACTGACCCCAGATGATGCTGTGAAAATGCACCTGTTCATGTTCTTTAACCCAGTCCAGCCAAGGATGCCATGTTTGTAAGATGGAGTTCCATTTTTCAATGTTGTTTTTGTCCTGGTGGAGTAAGTCAATGAAGTCGTTGTCCAGGGGGAAAGATGTGGCAAAATACAGAGAGTCTGTGTCCCATTCAAGAAGTTCAAAGTCAGTCCGGTCCAGGAAACGTTCTAAGCAGTCATAGTAAAATTGTAACATTCTTAATTTTGCTGTTTGTAATATAAAAAATCCAATCTGTTTTGGGATGTCAAACGAAATAACATCTTTGACGCAATTAATTTCATACAGGTCATCTGCGACCTTGCTGGTCTGGCGCCATTTAGGCAGATTATGCACAGCTTTGGCATACTCCCCTCCCGAAAACATTACATCCCTGTGGTTTCATTAAAAAAGACCCGTAGGCCGAATTCATAGTTAGTTTGCATTTGTTTGCTTTTGGTTGAGAGAAGGGTCAAAGGAAGCTGCCCGTCGCTGTTTGACGGTGTCCTGGACGAATTTATTTAAAGGTTTGCCAGGAACCCACTCGACAGCTTGAAAGACGGTGGTCACTCGGATACCTTTTTCCATCAGGTATTGAAGGTAAGTGGAACTTAATACTAATCTCTGGACGCTCATTGCCCCTACCAGAGTTTTCTTAGGATTTTGGTCCAACTTATTGGTTAAGATGTGGTCATGCATGTGGTCACCAACGTCAGCTAAGGTAACTTCAGTTGTAATAAAAAATGGAGACATCTCCTTAAAATGTTCATATTTGTCAGGTGGTACATGTGCTGCCAATTTTATCAATCCAAAAAAATTTCCTTCTTTTATTAGTTCCAAAATCTAGGAGCCTGTAAGACCTACTTCTTTCTTGTGTTTCTGGTACCACGCGTACCCGGGAGGAACTGAATCAAAGTAATTAATCTGTTTAGGTCGTTCACACTCCCAGATTTCTATGAACTGATAAGGTGAATACACCTTGAGCATCTTTGACCACATGCAATGGCGCTCACACTTAGCTCTAGCTTCAGGTGTCCCACGTTGACTATTTTTTTCACAGTCATGCCCGTGGAAATAACACACGTTGAGCTCATAGATCGACTGTCTTCGTGGTCAATGGCGTCAACGTGGAAAGGACCGATCCTAGCCTCCTTCCCCGTGTTAAAGGCGTGTTACAAGTTTCGGTTGGTTTTTGACATTTCCAACAACACGTCCCTTTGCCACCAGGAATAACTTAATGGGCATACCCTTTCGTTAGAGGCGATCTGCTCATTGACTTCTTGCCTGAATTCATTTTGATGTCTAACCTCCATTTTACCTACAATGTCCCCTGTGACACCCGTGTCAGGTAGTTCCTGTAATCCCCCACCTTCAGGTTTATTATCAGGGTTCAGGTGAGATTCACACGACCAGTAGACTGGTGAACCCGTTGGTGTATCACAGGTCATGGCATAGGGATACAGGGAGTTGGCATCAAACCCCAACACTGTTTCACATGTTTTTCCAGTATCGCTCCTGAGTTTTGTTTCGCCTTTCAGGGCCAGTCTAGTAAAAATGATGGACGGACCCCCGACCAAATTTCGTTCCAGCATGGCTTCTATGTGGGATTTTTTGTCAGTGTTTAAACTGAATCCCATGAAGCCTTTAGATTTGATCGCACCCGAAACATCAGTTGTCTTGCCAATCCAGGTAAACTGACAGTGGCTTTTAGACAATCAATCTTGTCAACCTCATGATAATGCGTCATCCATTTTTCCACCATTTCCACGAATGGTTTTATGTCTAACTCATTATAATATTTCAAGAAATCTTTGAATGTCAAGAAATCTTTGAACCTGCGTTCTGGACAGGTCAAATCTAAGTACATCGTCTGTAAGAATTCGTCACACGTTTTGTAAACGTGTACAACTTTTTCCTAAGATTGGAGGTGTTTTTTATTTTTTCTAACCTGTTCGTCAGAGTTTTCAGTAGGCATAAGGAGGATTTTGGTGTAGATGTTAATATTGATCCCAAAAAACCTCTACAGCTCTTACATTTCTTCCATCTCAACCCCCGGAAAATCTATTAGGGATTCTTTCTTTTGAGTTCCAGACCAATCTGGGCGACAATCAGGGATTTTCTGGGTGACGGGTTGGACCATCAAATGATCACCTTTGACCCCTGCATCCCTGTTAATCCACCAGAGGGCCAGTTGGCGGGCAGATTTTGTAAAATCTTTTTTGTTTTTTGGGCAACTGTTTCTGTGATATGTTCAACAACGCAAGAAACAGGGATGGTCTTTGTATTTTTGGTAGTCTAGCAGGAATGACCTAACACTTTTACTTTGTTTGATGTGTGCAGGAAGTTGCGGGTTTGTCCAATGCCCCATAGTGTGTTCGGTCAGGGCTACATAATACCTTACATTGGTCAGGCACACTAAAATCCAGTCCGTGTCAGGTCGGTCTCTTTCTAACATGAATTTCAAATCATTTGATAAAAACTGTTCGGCTATTTATGTCTTTGCAGGAATTGACTATACATGGCATTTCCTGACCTACCCCGTCTTGTAACAGACGGGTGTTATGTTCTGGATTGAAGAACATGTACTCACCCGTTTTCTTGTTCAATAAGAAACTGCCCACCCCCACTTGAATTTTAAATTTTTTTGGCACATTGTTCACAATAAAGTTTAATTGTTCCACCAATTTTTCTCTGTCCATCTCCTCGTCGGCCTGCAGACCAAAATTGAAGGAATACTCCGGGCGGGATTTGTCATTGGTGTAAGAATGTAAATGTGACTGTTCGTTTATGAGATTCCGGAATATTGACCTTTTTATGTTGCTCCACAAATTCTTCTAATTGGTGCAGTCCCATATGCTAATACTTGTGCACATATCTTTTAATTTTAAGAGCAAAACTCCTGTTGCATGTATGACAGGTAAATTCTGTTTTGTCCAGTTTCACTGACACAAAGTTCTCAATTTTGGGTTGATGTGACATTTTCTGATATTTGTTTTGTTTATGGGTTTCCTGTGAGGGAGGATTTTTTCTTTTACCCCCACCTTTGGTGACCGGCTTTGGTTCAGTTGCGTGTTGGCTTTCAAACCGAATTCTGCGTATGTTTATCCCAAAGTTCATAAGCTTGTAAATTCACCTCTTCCCCGATATACCCTTCCGTTTGCAGTCTTTTGATCAAGGGGTGGGGTACCCTATGGGCTTGCACCCAATGATGTACAAGATATTCTTTTTTTCTGGAATGCCGCTGTCGCGCACATATGACATTTTTTGTTCTGAAAATGTTGAAGTGCACGAGTGTTCATGACTAAACACGCTCCGAATTGTTACAAGGAACTAGACATTTCATTCTGTCTCATTAAATGTTGTCTGTAGCAGGCATATTGTATCCGCGTTTCACAACAGTGACATTTAATCATCTTATGCGACACCTTCCTCATGGTCAAGGGGTCCGTTGTTACATCCGGACCGCGCATGATAACTCCACAACAGTTTCTTCTGTTAGGGGTGTTCAACTCGCACTCTTGTTTTGGTTTCGAGTTGGTTTCTGTTAAGGGTTACCCCACATTTCTCACAGACACTGTATTTCTTTCTGTAGGTGCCACTTCCCCATATCGTTTTACAATTATGCCCAAACGCTTACACACATTTAATATGCTCCGTTGCCAGTGACACAACTGAAATTGTTCTTATCACTGATTACCGGATATAACCTGACCTTTATCTACACAAACCTTAGGGGTCTCATGACAAGGATGTGTTATGGTTCATAAACTGGGACACCCACATAAACAAAATGTACCCGAGGATGTTATCAATAAATGCTTTATGTAACGGGTAGCTATTTCAAACAATGCAAGTACTACCTGACCTTTATCTATACAAACAAACCACCGGGGGGTCAAGACAAGGATGTGTTATGGTTCATAAACTGGGACACCCACATAAACAAAATGTTCCCTAGGATATAATCAATAAATGCTGTTATATAACGGGCAGCTAATTCAAATAATGCAAGTACTACCTGACCTTTATCCATACAAACAAACCACCGGGGCTCATGACAAGGATGTGTTATGGTTCATAAACTGTGACACCCACACAAACAAACCATACACAGGATGTATTCTCTATCATAACCCATTTAGACAATCAATCATCTCTTACCCAGTCTCCGTTCAATTTGATTAAATCGTCAACACAGATGCAGGATGTAGCAAGGAAAGGTTTATTGATAGCATTATCATTAATATACGGGATTGATTGATTGATTGATCTTTATTTCCCCTATATAATAGAAGGAGCAGTCATATACAATGCAAGGAATATAACAAACAAGAAAACTACAGGAGTAGAACATAAAAAAATTAACGATAAATGTAACGGTTTTACATAGGGAAACCTAATATGTCAATCATGGCCATACTTCAAGGAGCAGTCATATACAATGCAAGGATATAACAAACAAGAAAACTAAACTACAGGAGTAGAACATAAAAAAATTAACGATAAATGTAACTGTTTTACATTGGGAAACCTAATATGTCAAACATGGCTATACTTATTTTTTATTACGTAACAATACAGAAGAGATGATTTCCTCAATTTTTGTAAGGTGAAACCTTACACGGTTCATCTCTTCTAGTGTTGAATCAGGGCTGCTTTCTATGACCTCTACCTCGTCAAGGGTCCAATCAAAATCTGGAATCTCATTGAAATCTGGATTCTTCATATTAGGTTCTACTGTTAGGAAGACAAAAATGTTAATAACACGTCTCCGTTTGTATTGATTTTTATTACATATAATATGTATATGTATATAATATATTATACTTACTAGATTGAAAAAAATCCTCCAGTTCTTCCTGGCTCAATGACGGAACACATGGTTGAGGCTCCGGTTTAGTAGGTGAACTGGGCAGAGGTTTCGCCAGGGGTGAATCACTGACCAGTTGTTTCACAGCGGCTGGAACACCGCTGTTTTCCCCTCTCTCTTCGATGTCAGTATTGACTTTTGTCTTATACATGCTCATCCCCTCAGTGTAAGAATTAGAATTTATTAACAAATCAGCTGGGATGGCCTCAACCAGTTCATTGTAGGTGTGGCCTTCTGGGTGGTATGGCGGTTCATAGGAATTTTTGTTGCAAACAAGGCAATTTCCTAAATCGTCAAACGAGGCGTCCTGTAAAAAAAAAACACAGAAAATTAAATTTTCTATTTTTACTTATAAAATCAAATAATATTTTTATTTTTTTAACAAACTAAAAAGGAAAACTCGCACAGGGATTCGAACGCGGATCGCTCCCATTTAAGCCGGCAGAATGATAAGCCCATTACACTACACAAGCTCCCCTATATATATATATATCTATACCCAAAGTATAGCGTTAGATATAGCTTACCTGCATCATGACGTAGTCGTCCGATTCCATGGTGGTGTGCTGGAAAGTGTGGTCATCATTGTGTATCTCACACAGTTCACACCTTTCCTTTGCATATGAAATGTCCCACAAGGAGCTTGCCTTTACCCTGGCCAGAGCTGGGAAGTTGGCCAGCTCTGGTACCGGGCGTTGCAGGCCACTAGGTCCGGGCACTGGGCTCGATGGGGTTTTATCCTGGATTTGAGGCGAGCGAGTGTTAGCTCTCCAACGAGCAGGACAAGCCTTTTTTATTGTACTGGTGCTCCACCATCCCATCTCTGGATCTCCTCCAGTTCTTCCTGGCTCCATTACGGAACACATGGTTGAGGCTCCGGTTTAGTAGGTGAACTGGGCAGAGGTTTCGCCAGGGGTGAATCGCTGACCAGTTGTTTCACAGTGGCTGGAACACCGCTGTTTTCCCCTCTCTCTTCGATGTCAGTATTGACTTTTGTCTTATACATGCTCATCCCCTCAGTGTAAGAATTAGAATTTATTAACAAATCAGCTGGGTGCCATTTCTCTGAAACAATGGCAACAGTTTTCCTTTCATATACCTGTGGGTTAAAGTCTTCTTTTGTTCGTATTGGCATGTACTCCCTGTTTCAGATACTCTGACTGACAAAAATGTCAGAGTGACTCCAAGTCCCCAGGTCAACATCCAATCTGATTCCAGATGATGTGTCCATTGGTTCATCTTTGCCTGGAGGAGGGCACTTGCATGTTTTACAATGTTCATTTTGCCAGGTGGAGTTACTCAAATTTTCCATGTAGACATCCAATCTGCAGGTTAAAAATAGGGAACTGTTTTCTTGTTCAGAGGCAAAATCACACCTTATTGATGTTTGGGGTAAGTTATAATGATTTACATTATATTTTACACTAATTTTAATGTGGTGAATTTGTTGCAAGGAGTATATTTAACATTTACAAAATTACAAGCATGTGTTAATAGGTAATGAATTAGACGTTACATGTGGACAAACGAATGAGATATAACATTTTCAGTATACAATAAATGCAATTTCATCTTGGTCCTTCAGTTTTTAGCTATATAACAAACAGGCGACCCCCTGTACTGTGAGACGCTAACGAAAAAAACGAGCTTTGTAAGAGTGTAAGAAATCAGGCAGTGCCCTTGAACATATTCAGTGCAAATCGAATACGCACATACACAGTAAAGACTCTCCAGTTGATTCCCTTTCAGAAGCAGTCACAGGGACACGTCACATGATTCCTTGTAATGGCTGGCCCCTGTTTAATGAACAAAAGTGTCAGGTAACATGTTTTTGACAGTGACCACATTCACATATTATGGTCAAATACACTTATTTTACATGCACCATCATATTCCCTCACACCATACATACATCCTACTGTATGTCACCTATATGGCCATTCTTGCCCTTTTATTAGATATGTGGTGTGTGGTTCATGTCGTAATAATGCATTGTTTTGTTTTCAATTCTCAAGGCAGGTATTTCACATTCAGGAGCACATTGACATCAACAGGCTCGACTGGTGTTCTTTCTTGGGTAAATTCCTGCAGTCCCTTAGATAACAAACAGTTCAACAAGTTAGTGTTCTGAACATCCATGTATCCTGTTAAAACGTGTATGTTGGTGTCAAACAGCTTCAATTCATCGCTGTTCTCATATATCTCAGAACAGGGAATGGTTCATGTCTTAATAATGCATTGTTTTGTTTTCAATTCTCAAGGCAGGTATTTCACATTCAGGAGCACATTGGCATCAACAGGCTCGACTGGTGTTCTTTCTTGGGTAAATTCCTGCAGTCCCTTGGATGTTCAGGTCAGTGTTCTGAACATCCATGTATCCTGTTAAAACGTGTATGTTGGTGTCAAACAGCTTCAATTCATCGCTGTTCTCATATATCTCAGAACAGGGAATGGTTCATGTCTTAATAATGCATTGTTTTGTTTTCAATTCTCAAGGCAGGCATTCCACATTCAGGAGCACATTGACATCAACAGGCCAGACTGGTGTTCTTTCTTGGGTAAATTCCTGCAGTCCCTTAGATAACAAACAGTTCAACAAGTCATTGTTCTGAACATCCATGTATCCTGTTAAAACTTTATGTTGGCGTCAAACAGCTTCAATTCATCGCCGTTCTCATATATCTCAGAACAGGGAATGGCATCTCCCGACATGATCACTCGCACCTAATTAAAGTGAAAAAGTATATACAGGAATGGAGTAAGGAGAATTTTTTTTTAAAAACACTTTCACCTGCATTGGGGAGAAGACACAAAAGATCCACAAGCGCATTTGAGCGTGCACACTGCAGTTTCAGAGCCTCAACAAAGGTGCAATATAATTACAAGTTTTATTATATTGGAGAAACGAACAAACATTTGTTGTCCGATTGAATACATGTACACCTTTTTGATTTGCAGGAAAAAATTGTTTACAAAAATGGCAGTTATGATTGACATGTCATGGTTGACAAGTCCCTGTTTGACATGACATGATTGACAAGCACCGTTCTGTGTAGGTATGTTTTATTCTGAATAACACAGGATTAACCTAATTACCAATGCATGGACTTTCTTCCCCTGTCACTTTTCTATGGAGCCCTGTTTCAGTCTTTCGCGGTAGGGTTTTCCCCTGAAACAACAATGGAAACAAATACAATACACCAGAACCTGTCGTGAGGGGACACCTGTGGGATATGGCCAAAGTGTCCCTACATCGCAGGTGTCCCTTCATCAGAGGTGAGGACATCTGGACGGGGATGTTGGGATTCCAGGGGGGGGGTGATTGAATATTGAGAGTTAACTAAATAACAAAAGAAACACAGGTACAGAAAATAAATTTATTCCTGAATAATAAATGAAATCAACATATTTACATGGTTCATAACACTATATTTACATGGACAAATGAACATATATACATGTAATTTATACAGAAATATCATTATACAAGTCATCTCTTCGTCAGTTTGGTAAAGTAGTTGCTTAAGCAGCTCTGTCTTGCTGCACATGCCTGTTTAACACTGTAGTCGACAAGCAGTGACTGCAGCCTGGCGCTTTGCTCTATGATCTCAGCATCACCTGTCCCTAAGGCAAAGTTGCTGATGTCCTTGATGTAGGCCAGAGCCGTTGACGAGTTGATGCGTGGGACAAGTGCACTGGACTCCTCATCCTCAGACTCGCTGTTTTCTTTTGGTGCATCTCCACGAGCTCTTGCCAGCAAGACCTCGTTGAAACCATCCGGGCTAGCAGTGGTGGCTGTTGTGGAGTCCATGGCCACAAACTCATCCCAGGACATCCCATCCAGTAGCTGGCTGTACTGCTGCATCTCACTGCTGGGGAGCTGTGCAGGAACCGTATCTATCTCACTGGATGCTTGGGGGACTTCCTCTGCTGTTATTCCACACTTTGCAAAGCACTTGCTGATGGTGCTGGCAGGGAGGCTGTTCCAGCTAAGAAGCAGCCAGCTCACCGCATCCCTCACTGTGATCGACTTGGCCAACTCGGAGGCAGTCTCTGCATCAGACATGTGGGCAAGGACGTGTCTCATTAGCCGCTTCCTATAGGTTGCCTTGACAGCGGCTATGATGCCGGCATCACAGGGCTGAAGCCGGGACGTCGTGTTAGGCAGAAACACCAGCTTGATGTTGGACAGTTGGAGATGCGGGTGGGCTCCACAGTTGTCTACCAGGAGAAGGATGTTTCTGTCTTGATCGTTCATTGTGTTGTTCAGTCGCACCAGCCACTCTTCAAACAGGACGGACGTCATCCAGGCTTTGGAATTCGCTCGGTACGTCACTGGCAGAAGGCTCATGTCGACTCCGTTGAAACACCTTGGTTTCTTTGATCGGCCAATAACCAGGGGTCGCAGCTTGTGGCCGGTGGCAGAGCAGGCTAGCAGAGCCGTAATGCGGTCTTTCGCTGTCTTGATTCCCTTTCTCTCATCTCCTTTCAACACCATGGATCTTGTTGGCAAGGCACGGAAGAATAGGCCGGTCTCGTCGGCATTGTAAACATCTTCCATGCTGTAGCCTCTCAGTAGCTCTGGTAGACGCTCAGTCCAGCTGTCAATAACTGTCGGGTTGACGCCAGCTGCCTCACCACTCAAAGTTGCCAAGGAAATGCTGTGCCGTTTTAGCCAAGCCTCAAGCCAGCCATTCGATGCTGTGAAGTCGTCGTGTCATATCTCCACCGAAAGTAGCAGCGCCTTTTCTTGTATCAGGCGTCCACTGACAGGGAGGTCCTTGGCCCTTGCATCACAGAACCACTCAAACACCAGTGTGTTCAGGTCGTCATATGTGGTCTTTCGCCGCTTGTAATATTTCAAGTCAGCTCTGGTGCCCGCTTGCCATTCACTCATGATTTGGTCTCTGTCGGCCTTGATGCGGCTTATTTGCGTCTTCCCACAATTGAATTCTGTCGCCAAGGTGCGGAGTGATTTTCCCTCATCCAGCTTCTGTAGCACTTGAACCCGTTGATCTAACGTCAGTATCTTTCTCTTGCCGTCTCTCGCTGCCATCGTAAATTCGTAATCAGTAATCGGATAGAGCAGGTCGTAGTGAGATTGTGATCATTTGCAGAAATCCACGGGGATTTATAGCCAACATCAGCCCTTGATCTCGTCAGCTGGTCAGTCAAGCAAAGATTAAGTCACGGTTTGTCCGGCTCAGTTAAACCAATGTTG
Source organism: Sipunculus nudus (assembly GCA_026874595.1). NCBI lineage: Eukaryota > Metazoa > Annelida > Sipuncula > Golfingiida > Sipunculidae > Sipunculus > Sipunculus nudus. The sequence goes on from CM049317.1 coordinate 4,867,137, forward strand.
TTGTCAATTATCAAAGACCGCTAATCCTTTGACGACGTAATTATTAGCCTTTGAAGAGCATGTTTATCCTTTTATGAATACAAACCGTGATATGGCATTAATTATCTGTCACTTGGTTTATTATTTGTTTGTGCGTGGCTTTCCTGAATACAAACAGCTAATTAACAGTTACTCAGTTTATTACTCATTAGTGCATAGCTTACCTGAAATTTTAACCAGTTTAGGGGGTATACCATGTTACGTACCACAAAATGCATGTTTAAGTAATTAAAAGTTAAAATAGAAACGTACGTAAACCTGGGACCCTGGACATGCGGGTTTAGTGAACTATTTTACCGTCAGGCTCCGCCACCGTTGAAGTAAAGAGCTATAACAAAACTCATCGATGATCATGTATCAGGTGGATCGTTTTCAGGGTTATTTCACACAAAAATGGTACATATATATATAAACAACAAAGATTTTTTGTTTACGATTTATTCAGCTTGTATGATACCACTATTAATTAGGAATTTTTAGTGCATGGTGAGCCGTTGTCTCTCCACTTGGTTGATACGATCGCTATTTATATGGATAATACGCAGCGTTCGACTAATATACAGTAACGGGAATATGGACATTGGAGGCAGCGGCATTTGTAATGTTTTTAGTTTTTTTTATTCAGCAAAATTATGCTGAAATTAGCCAGTTCAATTTTGAATTAACTACGGACACGTTTACTTTGAAGTGCCCCAGACAGCCTGCACGTGTTGTCAACCTTGCTTATTTATCGCACCCGTCGAGGCGTTACTCGCGAGCTCAAAGACTGAATGTTAATTGTTTGCTGAGCAGTTCACAAACTTAACACGTTGGGATACATACTCGGTTGATTTTACACCATCAAAGGATTAATCCAAACTAATTAATCATGAATCACAATTACGGTGTGGTCGTGCTCGATCGCCCGTGCTGTCAAGTTAATGATGTCCGCACAATGTTCCCCAGTGCTCCAGTGTTCGCTGATCCGTAAACTGCACTTGGCAGTGCACCGAATATGAGCTCCGTGAGTTGTGTCCGTTCGGGTTTCTTACACTGCATGAGAGGGTTTTGCAACCAAATATATCTGTCCCTGTCCGCGTTTAGCAGGTGTCCGCTCAAGACAGGTAAGTTTTAACGGGAAACTGGTCGGGATATTGGCTTAGTGTCCGTACATTGAAGTTGTCCGCTCATCTCGGTGTCCCCTCACAGCGGGTACTGGTGTACATTTATGGACTTCTGTCTAATTCATACATAAACAAACATTGTTTTGCTGTGTTATGATATACCTAATTTAGGTCATCAGAAATAATGTATTCTCTGTCATGACCCAATCAGTCATCTCTTACTTATTTTCCGTCCAATTTGATTAAATCGTCAACACAGATGCAGGATGTATCAAGGAAGGATTAAAAAAGCACAAACACCAATAAATGGGAAGTATCTTGTAACTGTTCTAATATTTGTAAAATGCAGGATATAACATGGAAAGATTTAATAATACCACATATTTATATGTCAGAATCTGAAAAGATATCAGAACAACTTTTCAGACTGTCCATTGTAATAAAGTTTATCATCACTCATTTCTTTTAAATATATTTTGCCTCATCTTTGTCTGCACTGCATATTTTTCAGTATTTCTTACAGGTTGTTTTCATAAAAGTGACATCCGTATTATTCTGGGATGAGGAACTACAAATTTAATAAAATTTAATAAAACTTAATGACAACATATTTAATGAAAAAAGTCTTATTTTTCTTAACGGCCACTGCCTTGCGCAATATACTGAGCAGACAATGTCCTGGATTTTGGTTAGGTGGAACCTCACCCGGTTCATCTCGTCCACATATTCAATGGGAAGCTGCAATTCCAAATCCTCCAAGGGTTTCGGTTTTGATTCTGCATTATCTGCGTCGTTCTGTATAACCTCCAGTATGTCGTCGAGGGTCAAATCTACCAGTGGACTCTCATTGATAAGCCTCACTTTTGCTTCGTGTTAATTTACTTTAATACTTATCAAAAATTGTCAATGATTGATGGTTTGCCAGCCATAAACCATCTATTGGCCTTCCGGGCCCAATCTGCTACTTGCTTGGGTGACGCCCTACGTTCAAGTAATGTATCCACTATATCATTACATACCTCGCCCACCACTACTAATTCCGTTGCTAACCCATCATGGATAAAGATGTACCCTTTACCAATCTGAAGAGGTGGTGCGTGAAAGTAATTATTGAGAGCATACAGCTTGAGAATATGCAGCCTATGGAGGAGAAGATTGATGAGTTACCACTGCATACCATCATTAAACAGGAGATCATGCCATGCCACAACCTTTATTCTGTCCTCCCATCTCTTAACATCAGCCTTTGGAGGAAACGAACTATAAAAGCGTGTGTACATATGTTACGATACACTCAACACATCGGGGCTGATGTCAAAGTCAAACACGTATTCAGCATCATGTATAGAAGGAAAGGGTGGTCTGTGCGAGTCTTGTCCACAACTATGCAGCGTGGCCTCGACGCTGGCAGGAAAACCTCTGTCGTGTGAACGTTTGACTCTCAGGCCGTTACCCATCATGTGTTGCTTTACCAGTTCTTTACCATCATGGAGGCTCCCAGGAAAGAAGGGACAGTCTGACCAGACAGTGTCGACCCACCCAGTGGATGTTTCACACTCCTCCAATGAGTAAGGTGCGGTCCACTGCAGTTCAACAGCCTCTAACATGGCCCTTGCACGGGAATTGAGAGAGGCGGAGATGAAGGTAAAGGACGTCACCCATTCCATTGTGAGGTACTCTGAAAACCCCTTCCACCCTTGTGCATCACCAAACCGGGACAGGCCTGAAAGTAAGCCTTGGCCTTTTTTGCCTCTTCATATCACCAAGTTATTTGGCCAGTCAAGGTAGGGACTTGTATTTCCGGTAGGTGGCGCTACGCACGCTTGTCACGCTGGTCAGCCATAAGGAATTGTGACCGGCGCCTTGCTCGCAGTACCTGTTTGGCGCGGAATATAGCGCTTTTGCGCATGCTTGGATTTTAATTTCCTGTTTACCGCTCGAAAAAGAAAAAGAAAGGTGAACTTGTGCTGGTAAGTTTTTTAAAATTATATCAATATTTAGCTACCAAAATAGGGGTCGAAACATTTTAAAGTTGATTTAGGCAAAGTTGTGAGAATGATACATTATTGAGACCGATATTATTTAGTCAGATGCGGTACAAAGAACACGTCCGATTTGTGAACATTGTAATTTATGTCGGCGCAGGTGCTAAAAATTGAGTTGTTTTGGTTAGTGTGGTTTCACTGTCTGGTAACTGTCAGAATGTGGTTTCATCGGCTGTCACCCGTCAGAATGACAGCTGATTATTACGTAACCGCCCGCTATTTGACAGTTCTGTGACGGATCGTGTTGCGATCTCTGCGGGACGCTTCACCTCGTGTATTTGACAGTTTCAGTGGACGTAAATAATAATTATTAATGGCAGTAATGCCATGGTTGATCGTGCGCGTCTTTTTTATTAGTTACTCTGTTACTAACAGTATTTAGTTTATGGTATATATGCCTGATATTATTATTTTATATTTATAACACTTTGTGTATATTTATAACACTTTGTGTACATTCAACGTAGCAGTTGTTAATAAATTGTAAACTTCCTCCTTTGCTCCAGTTTAGTCGAAGCTAGGTTAATAAATATAATTCACACACTGAAAGATAATGTTTAACCTGTATACTTACTTTTTTTTATTAAATTATCTGTATTTCATTTCAGGTACATCATGCCTGAGCAGGGGACAAGTACAGCCTGTTCAGCCCGTGGAATAACCTACAACAATAAATCATCTTGATTTTCTGTGTATGTATTTATTTAATGAACATGGTAACATTGTGTATATTTTTGTACTATGTTACACATATTTTTTTTCATATTCCGATATTCACTTATGAACATTTAGAAATCATTATTAATAAACTTCATTTATTTCCTTTATTTTTCTATCATACATATGGACATATTTTTTATGTTTTTATATTGTTTGAAAACTAATGCAATCAAATGATAACATGTGGCCAAAAGTTCACATGAAATGTATTTTATATGTAAATAAAATTATTCATGAAAAGTTCATTTTGTTCTTCCACAAGTTCCATGTTGTGTGACTGGCATAATGTGAGTGGGTGTGGTTTTCTGGTGTGTTTGGGTATGGTTTCGGGAGAAGTCATGCTTGACTACCTTTGTATGTCAGGGTGAGGTTTCAGCTGTCAGTGTGTGTCCCCTGGGTACCTCTGGCCTCTTCTTGTGGTCACAGTTATGGGAGGGCTTAATAAAGGGGGCAGGTGAACAAAAATGGCCTCATTTCAGAAACTTTCCTTTTAAATATCTGACTTGTTGATCATAATAATATTTTTAGCTTGGTGCCATAAGTCATAATTTTTTTTTCTCTATCCAATGATACAGATAATGTCAAAGATAAATAAAAATGATTTTTTTTGTGCAAGTCCCTAGTCAAGGAACCTGATGTTGCATGTGACAGCAAAGGAGGTCTCATAGAAGTAGTGCAGGGGCACCTGAAGAGACGAACCTAGAGAAAGACACACTTCCATCCACACAACCCTAAAGCTCATCATGGATAAAATATTGTCCTCCAGCTGCATGGATTTTACTTCCAGTTTTAGCAACCGTCCAACAAGCAATGTTGAGTGCATCTTTGAATCAGTGCCCTCTTTGCGCCAATCCTTCAAATCAAAATTGAATCTGCAGGCTAGCCCTATGCCGTCTGTACTGACCCAGCAAATGTTGCGAGAGATTGACAATTTAAAAATAAGTTTGATTTAACATGGGTGACAAGCACGTGTGAAGGTTCTTTTGAAATGATACTACTGCCCCGTCACGATGTAAGACCCCTAAATGTTTACCCATGACACCTAATGGGTCGGCGTTGTAATCTACCCAGTCTCTCTCAGGCCATAGGTCGGACGTATATGTGTCATTAGGGTTCACTGATTGGATAGACATGATCTGTGGAATAAGGGAAAATATATTAAAACTAACTCTTTAACAAAAAAAAACTTTACAACAACATGAAAAACACATACAACCCTAAAAGAATAACAATAGCATGAAAACATATTAAGTAAACAAAACAGACAACAGCAGCAAAAAAAACGCAGTTCCAAGTACAACAAGGCATGCAACTCTTCACTGACCTGATGTTTTTGTGTTCAATGAACTGGCAGGCAAACAGGTTCACTAAGAAATGGAAAAGCAAGACATGCATCTCCTTAAAAACACCGCTGCTGAGAAGGTTCTGTATGTAGGACATGATGTGCTTTGCTTTGCGCTTGGTATCCTTGATCGAGTTTGCTTTGAGCAGGTGGAAGCCTAAAGGTTACATTGACATGAAGACTCTTACAAATAGCCAGTAGCGTGTAATTTGGCATCTTCTTGCACTTCAGGTCATCTTGCACCAAACGTTTAATGAAAGTTTCTTGCCAAAATGTGGGGAATGGCAAGTTGCTTCGACTGAACACGCACAGGTTACATCGGGTGGATCCAGGCAGGTTGTTTCTGGTTGATAAAGGCGGAGGCTAACTTTCGCTGAGCTCAGTGTGCATCGGGGAGTTGCACCTATGAAGCTACCTGGACGAAGGTTTTGTGTCACAGGTGCGAAGATACAACAATGGTCGTACAAAACTGTCGTGGCAGCTCGTTCGAGCTACTTGTGGTTCTTTTTACCAATCTCTCTCGACTTAAATATGAATAAATCCAATGTAGGGAAATATCTCGTTTTTTTATCACATATCAATGTTCATTTTTAGCTCAGCTGACTGTAAGTCATCTGAGCTATAGTCGTGGTCCTTTGTCCGTCGTCCGGCCGTCCGTCCGTTAACAGGGCACGTTTTAAAATCGTTGGACCTACGAATCCAAAATTCTGCATACCATTAGATGTCCCCAAAATCTCCTACCATACCAAAAATTGGGTCATTAGAACTTCGTTCCTTTGAGATATTAAGGAAAAACCTCCGTTTTCCATAAAAAAGCAATTGTTACACTTCAAGTCTGCCTAATATCAAAACCACTAATCTGTTTTTGATTATTTTTAGTATTCATATTCTTCCATACATTTTCTGTGCACATACCAAAAATTAGGTCAGTATTTGGTATTATTTTGAAGTTATAGGCCCAAATATAATGCAATTTTTTAAAAATCAGGAAATATATTTGCTCACTTAACATGAGAATTGCTGAAGCTGAAGACTTTTTTTTCAGGAATATAACTTTATTTAATCAAGATTCAATTGTTTGCCCAAAATTAGATCTGAATTTTGCAAATTTTTCAAGTTATTAGCATAAATAAAAAATTAATACTTTAAATTTTGTCCAACTTTGGCAGTGGCACGTTTTTTCCCTGTAAGCACTGTTGATTTAATTTTCACAGCATATATACATAAGGATTTAATCTTTTAAAATCTGAAATTTCAAAGAAATTGTTTGAAAAGAGTAGCTTTTATTCAAGTTTTCATACACCATGTCAAGTGTTGTTTATATCTGGCCCACCTAGTAGTACAGCCTTTACTTGCATTATGTAACCCACCCCAGGCAGCTTGCCTTGACCCAGCTTGGCCACTACTAGCAGGCTTCTCCTCTGCCCTGCACTCAACACCCCCCCCCCCAGCTGGTGCATAAACTAGATGAATGTTATAATTTTCTGTATTTTATTTTATTCTTGGACATGCTACATTTTAGATTTTGGATTGTACCACCAGGGTTACAATGATTAAAGTGCACATTTAATTGTGTCCACAAAGTGCTGTATTGCTATGAAAGTATGGATGTTCATCAGATAAGTAATGCTTACTTCAAAAGAGTAAAACTTCACCAGGTGTGAAATTGACTATTAATTCCAGTTATTAATTATAGCTTAGATTGTAATTAGCATAATGATATTGTTTGTCCCTCATTCAACCAACAGTGTGTATACTTTATTTGAAAAGATGTTTTTATTTTATCAAATTTACTGAATCTTTTATTTTATTTCGGTGAATAAAATTAAGCTTGTCCTGAAAACTCCAATGTGCAAAACTTTTTAATAGGAATTCAAGGAATAATTTTGTAGATGCCATGTTGTGGCATTATTTTCTTTTACATTCAGTTTAAACATTTGATTTAAAAATAATAAAATATATGTGTATGCATAATATGACCGAATGTGAGCTACAGTCTGGATATATAATGATTGCAACTTAGAATTCCAATATTTTAACTTATATTTTCACTTTTATATTACAAATTTATAACACTTGTAAATAAAAAAAATGAATCACATAAAAACTATTAATGAAAAAAGTGGATATGCTAAAAAAATAGGCTTATATATAAACTTAAATGCATTATTCCTTTGAAAGTGAAATGAAGGTATTAGTCCATTCTGTCCACTTGCCTGTCCATCTGTATATTTTTCATATGCATCACAGTATCTCAAAACTTTTACTGTTTTTCTTCATGACAGTCTCATAGAGTATTAGTTTGCAATCATATATTGAGAACTTTACTATAACCAAGTAGGAGGGCCCTTTCCTCTTAGCTTCTCATATGCTTATATAAATATAAAACATTACAATAGAATATTTTTCATATTTTGCATGTGCAAAAATTTCAAACTTTTGTCATGACCCATGGGTCCTTTGTTTATATTCTGGATTCTCAACATCATTGTTTGGCTAAAACTGAATAAATACCAGACATGATGCAAATACTTTGCAAATGTATATGAATATGAATATGAATATGTACTCCATTATAAAATTTCTTGCATAAGAATGGGAATTCATGTAAAAATGAAAGTATTTGAATACCAGTGCAAATACTTTCAAAATGTATTCATGAATGCATATATTCTATAATATTATTTTAATAATTAGTTCAGTTATATTTTATTAAAAAAATCATATGATTCTCTTACTATTTTTAATAAATATTATATTGGCACAACATTTGTTATTAAATTTTAATAAAAAGTTAAACTCTGTGCTGTTTATAAGTTATATGGCCAGGTCAAAATCTGTGTGACAGTAGCACTCCATGTGTTAATAAAATAAATGAAATCAATCCTCTTTCCTGTCTCCAAAAATACTATCAAAATCATACATAAGCTAAACACCAACAACTCATAATAAAGCTTATATTTATTACCACACAAAACCAGCATATGCCTCTTTCCCAAATCATATTTTTTATCATATATAACAGCTGAGCGCCGTGACCAATGGGTCCCTTGTTTTAACATTGATCCCTAAACAGTCAGCTCCATAGTAATGTGTCCAGTGGTACCATGGACATTAATAAAAGTAAAAAAAACGTTTCCAGTGTACAAATTCTTCTCGCTCTATTCTTACAGATCCAGCCACCCCATCACTCTCTTGATCTACTCCATCAATGGCATCATCTCGGTCATAATAGTAATATAAAGTCCATACATCCAGTACTGCTCACTTTTTTTCCAAAACTGTCCTGAAACCCTGGCGCTTTTAGAGTTTTATACTTGACTTGCCTTGCATGGGGTGGTGCAATATTCTTATCTGATGAAATACAGCTTTAGAAGGCTGTAAGGGCAGTTGAAGTAATGCACCAGGGCATATGGGTCTCACAAGATGACTGCCACACATATCCTACTGAAATTCCGTTTGAGGTCGTTTCTAATTCCAGCAAGAAAGTAGGCAGACGCCAATACTTTTAAGACTTTTGAGTTTAAGCTCAGTATCGTGCGTTTGTTGTTTGCTTGTTACATCAAATCAGCATCATTCACAGGTACTGGGATTAAACAGCCTATATCCTGAGTAGTAGTAGACATACAGGGGTAGCGCTGTTTCTTGAATGTACACCAAGTCGGTTTGAAAGGACCGTGTGTTATTGTTGACGTGAGGTGCCAGAAGTAGGTCAGTAGGTGACCGAGTGACCGAGAAAGTGTTATTGTTGGGTGTGTTATTGTTATGGTTGTAATGTTACTGTTATGGTTGAAATGTTATTGTTATTGTTGCGTTTGTTATTGTTATGGTTGAGTTTGTTATTGTTTGGGTTGAGTTTGTTATTGTTATGGTTGAGTTTGTTATTGTTGTGGTTGAGTTTGTTATTGTTATGGTTGTAATGTTATTGTTATTGTCTAGTGGAAGGGACAAGGAAGTAACTACCCGCTGATTAGGTCTTTGAACCACTCGATGTCTATTGCAATTTCTTATGGAACGCGCTAGATATCCTATGAGTTGGTAGTCCCGTCAGGTTCGTGTAACACTTGGTCTACTTAAAAAAAAGCGCTACCCCTCCATGTAAAAAAAATGCATTGAATGAACACATACATATACCTTAGCCTTAGAACACATGACATGGTGAAAATAAATTAATGCTAATTAGAAAATACACAGGAAGTGTGCATTTTATTATATCTAGTTGGAGAGAAAGAGGCAGTTATTGTGTTTATTTGAACTACTATCGAAGCGAAGCACAAGCAGACAGAGAGAATAGGACAGAGTCGAAACTTCTACTTACGGGATTTTCGGATTTCTAATGCTCTTCATAAATCTATGCGCCGGTACTCCCCTGCTATTATCCAATTGATTCTACAAAATCCCTGTGTATCAGGTATAATCCAACACAATATGGTGACGGAAACAGTAAAATTTACACTTAAAACCAATAAAATGTTTAATTTCTGTAACTTCTTGTTTGATAATGGTAGGTATAGGTAATTTATCAATTTTCCCATCCATAGACTCCATATTTTTAAGATGTATGTTATCAATAATAACTTTTAGGCACCACATCTTGAGACTCATAATGGGCACGTCTTTATCCATGATGGCTACCCAACGGAATGATTAGTTAATGATATAGTGGTCACTGATAACGACCCTAACACGAAGCGAGAGAGAGGCTAATCGATAAAAGTGCACCTTACGGAGCATCCCAAAAACAGGTCAGAGTGAGGCCGAATGCTTCCTCGTGTCTCGGAAAAGTCTGGCAGGCCGCAGGGGACAAAGGTTAGGCGATAAGGCCATCGACCCTGGGTGCACGCATAGTCGTTAAAACGCTCAGCCTCACTCTGTGATCTGGCAGGAGGCTGCACCTGTTAATGATTAAGTGTTATGCATATCCATTCGTTAAACCGCCAAGCCTTGCTCTAGGATCTTGCGGGGAAAGTATCAGACGGGAATCATTGTGCGGTCAAGCCACTGGTGTGACATACCCTGTGTTATTTTAAGTCCAGCAAGTCAGTTTTTGTATCTTCAGAATCACAATGCCGAAGGTAAAGAACCAACCTAGAAGAAATTCTTGGGGAAACTGCAAGTACTGTGATAAAAACTTCAACTCTAGAGATGAGATGCTGGAGCACCAATTTAACAAGAAAGCCTGTCCCGCTCATTGGAGAGCTAAAACTCGCTCACCCCCCAGTGAATTATCACACGGACTCAGATACAGAAGTGAACGAGGTGGTTGTCATCGAGAACAGCCCACAGGTCAGTCCAAATGGGGGTTGGCTGACGGCATGAAATGAAAACTGCACATCAAACTAGGATAAAACCCCACCGAGCCCCGTACCCGGACCTAGTGGTCTGCCGGTCCCAGACCTATACAACTTCCCAGCTCTGACCAGGGAAAAGGCTAGTTCCTTGTGGGACATTTCTTATGCAAGAGAAAGGTGTGAACTGTGCGGAACTAACAATGATGACCACTCTTTCCAGCACACCACAATGGAATGGGACGATTATGTGATGATGCAGGATAGCTATATCTAACGTTATCTTTCGGGTATATACAGGGGAGCTTGTATAGTGTAATGGGCTTATCATTCTGCTGGCTTAAATGGGAGCGATCTGGGTTCAAATCCCGGTGTGAGTTTTCGTTTTTAGTTTGTTAAAAAATTGTTATTTGTTTTTATAAGTAAAAATAGAAAGTTTAATTTTCTGTGCTTTTTTAATAGGATGCCTCGTTTGACAAACTAGGAAATTGCCTGGTGTGCAGAATGAATTTGTACAAACCACCATAACACCCAGAAGGCCACACTTTTAATGAACTGGTGGAGTCCATCCCGGCTGACCTGTTGATGATGGCTAATTCTTACTCAGAGGGAATGAACATGTATAAAACAGAGGTAAATTCTGACATAGAAGAGAAAGGGGTCCAGTACAGTTCCAGTACCTCTGAAACAATTGGCGAGCGAATTGCCCCATGCCAAACCTCTGCCCAGTTCCCTGGCTTCACCTACTAAAACCGGAGCCTCAACCTGGTGTACTGTCATGGAGCCAGGAAGAGTTGGAGGATTTTTTGTGAACCTGTGGGCTTATTCGATGGTGTGGTGTCGACCGTCCTGTGTCGTCTGTCGTGCGTTGTGCATCATCTGTACATTAATCATAGCTATCTCAAAAACATCAGAAGCTAGCATCACCCAATTCTTTGCAAATAATCAGTCATCTGAAAAACTCTATTGGATTTTGTTTTTTGTTTTTTTTTTGCCTAACTGCATTTTCTTATATTTTATAGGGAAAAAGCTAAAAAAAAGCTTTAAAAATCATCTTTTACGAAAATGTCCAGGCAAATTGTCCAATATTTCACAGAAATGATCCCTGAAAGAATCTCTCTCAAGTTTGTTCGAATGGTTCCATTTTGGAGATTTTTGCTGAGTTACAGGAGGTTGAACTTAGTCATCTGTCCAAAAAAGCACACTAAAATTAAAATCTCAGAAACGGCTAGAGCTATAATCACCAAATTTTAAACCAATGTTTGGCACATATGTCATATGTGAAATTGAGATATTGGTGGCGCCACCTACATTGATGTGCATTTAACAAGCAAAAATGTAATTTAAACTCTTCTAGCTTATACACTGATTTTATGATGAAACTGTTAAGCTGATTGGTTTAAACTTTACAAGAATTATTCTATGGTAGGGTTCTGCCAGTTTTATAAGAATAGATTGGTTGAATACACCTTTAAAAAGCATGATAGACAACTGAAAAAGGCTTTCTGTGTTTGAAAACAGATTTGACAACATGCTGAGTTTCAGCAGCCAAGTCAAGAGGTCACTCACTACAAACAGGTGAGGTCCAGACATCACCATGGCAACTGACCTGGCTCTGGCGAGTGTCTAGACAATGTGTCTAGACGTCTAGACACAGCGTCTTGAAATATAGACACAATGTCTAGGTTCAGAATTCCCAGGTTATTGGAACTATATCTTTCAACTGTTTGAAAAAACTCGGTTTGCATTTTTAGGCATCAGGTATATCATCAGGTCTCATGTGAACTACTGCGCCCTCATGTTTAGTTGACCTCTGACCTTTCCTCGCTGCCCAGCGTCCATTTGTGCGTCTTTTTCCACACATAAACCCACATATCTCGGGAAACGTTTAATCGATCAGGCAATTTTGCACAAATGTAGCCCTTTGAAGGCTTTATAACATATACTAAAACTAGTCGCGCCACATGCAACCATTTTCGAACAGCGTCCATCTGTTCATCTGCCTTGGGATAATATCACTCATATCTCAGCAGTGGTTTGACTTTTCCATCTGAAATTTTGAAGGTTTATACATGCTGGACAGATTACTCGATTTTATGACAGGTGGCGCCACCTACATTCACATTTACTCTGCAGACATCCAAGCTCATATCTCTGGAACCGTTTGACCAATTGGGCCAAAATGTTGCATGTGTATAGATTTTACATGGCTCTTCATCAAAGACCACTTATGCACAGCTTCCATCTGTTCATCTGCATTGGGATAAAATCACTAATATTTCAGAAGTGGTTTGAGTTATCCACCTGAAATTTTGCAGGTTTATACATGCTGGACAATTTTCTTGATTTTGTGACAGGTGGCGCAACCTTAATTCACATTTACTCTGCAGACATCCAAGCTCATATCTCAGGAAACGTTTGACCGATTGGGCCAAAATTTTGCTTGTGTATAGATCTCACATAGCTCTTCATCATAGGCAAAACTTGTGGCGCCACCTGCAACCACTTATGCACAGCTTCAATCTGTTCATCTGCCTTTGGATAAAATCACTCATATCTCAGCAGTGGTTTGACTTATCCACCTGGAATTTTGCAACTTTATACATGCTGGACAATTTTTTACCATTTTATGACAGTTGGCACCACCTACATTCACGTTTAAGCTGCAGACATCCATGCTAATATGCAACACACCTCACTCTATTCCCCTGGCCACTTAATCCATGCCTCGCTTCACCCGTCCCACTCTGATTTCTGTGGATACAAATAATGGCTTGTCGACTATCCATATTCTGGTTTTAAAATGTCCTAGTCTGAAACTTGCAGGTCGGAAACGTCCATTTTGCTGAAATCATAATGACTAAGGTAGATATGCAGGACTTAAGAGGATCAATATTAAATTTTCAAAATAAACCTCCATTCATACTCCTAAACTTTGCTCATGTTCGCATTAGGCCTGTAGGCCTTGTCTTAAATCTAGTAAGTATAATATATTTTATTCATATACATATTATATGTAATAAAGATCAATACATAAGGAGACTAACATATGTTATTTACAATTGTGTCTTCCTAACAGTTGAACCTGGATGAAGAATCAAGATGTCCCCATGCTCAATGAGATTCCAGGTGTTGATTGGACCCTTGATGCGGTAATGGAAGTCATAGAAAACAACTCAGAATCAAAACCGGAACCCCTGGTGGAATTACAGCTTCCTAGTGATTATGTAAAAGAGATGGAGCGTGTGATGTTCCACCCAACTAAAATCCAGGAAACGTCTCTACAGTCTTTTTGCGTAAAGTAGTGGCCGATAAAAAATAATAAGTTATAACTGTTCCAGAGACGTTTAATGTTTTGAATGTATGTGATTTGTGTAAACATACCAATGATGACTGAGTCAAGCAATTTGTTTTACACAGTAAATCATAATTGAATTATATGATAAGTTTTGGGATTCTTTAACAGATGTCTAAGGCACCACATACAGTGGAACTTTATTTAATAAGTCTGATGATGAGATAATAAACATTATTGGGAGCAGAATGGGAACTTACCGTTCCCTTTAAGGAACCTATAGGTATATGATGAATTTATATGTGTTGTTGTAGACTTCGCACAGCATATCGCCAAATTCCTGAAAAATGCTTAGATCTTAGAACTGAAACTGTATATATACATGTGACTGGATTATATCATGATTGGTTTATAATATGAAAGACATTGGTTACTAAAATGATCTATGTTGTACGGTTAAACACTGACATATGGTCATGTTTGACATATTATAGTTTCCCTTTGTAAAACCGTTACATTTATCGTTCATTTTTTAATGCTCTACTCCTGTAGTTTTCTTGTTTTTATATTCCTTGCATTGTATATGATTGCTCCTTGCAGTATACAAGGGAAATAAAGATCAATCAATCAATCAATCAATCCCGTATATTGGTGATTGTGCTATCATTAAACCTAACCTTGCTACATCCTGCATCGGTGTTGACGATTTAAAAAAATTGAACGGAAACTGAGTAAGAGATGATTAACTGTCTAAATGGGTCATGATAGAGAATACATCATGTGTATGGTTTGATGTGTGGATGTCCCAGTTTATGAACTATAACACATATTTGTCATGAGCCCCGGTGGTTTGTTTGTATAGATAAAGGTCGGGTAGTATTGCATTGTTTGAAATAGCTGCCCGTTACATACAGCATTTATTGATTATATCCTAGGGTACAGTCTGTTTATGTGGGTGTCCCAGTTTATGTACTATAACGCATCCTTGTCATGAGACCCCAGTGGTTTGTTTGTATGGATAAAGGTCAGGTGGTACTTGAATTGTTTGAAATAGCTACCCATTACATACAGCATTTATTGATTATATCCTAGGGTACAGTCTGTTTATGTGGGTGTCCCAGTTTATGTACTATAACGCATCCTTGTCATGAGACCCCGGTGGTTTGTTTGTATAGATAAAGGTCAGGTGGTACTTTAATTGTTTGAAATAGCTGGCCATTACAGGTTATATCCGGCATTTTTAGCGAACCGGTGAGCTTATGCGGCGTCGTCCGTCGTGCGTCATGTGTCGTGCGTTGTACGGTGTGCATCGTCTGTACGTTAACCATAGCTTTCTCAAAAACGGCAGCAGCTAGCTTCACCAACTAAAAACTATATCGGATTTTGTTTATTTTTTTTTCTAACTGCATTTTCTTAGATTTTATAGGGAAAAAAGCTAAAAAATCTTTAAAAATCTTCTTCTCGGAAAATGTCCAGCCAAATTGTCCAATATTTCACAGAAATGATCCTACGAACAATTTTTCTCAAGTTTGTTCGAATGGTTCCAGTTCGGAGATTTTTGGCCGAGTTACAGGAGGTTGAACTTTGTTAACTGTGCAAAAAAGCATATTAAAATTTAAATCTCAGAAACGGCTGCAGCTATCATCACCAAATTTTATGCCAATGTTGGTCACATAGGTCATATCTGAAATTGAGGTATTGGTGGCGCCACCTGCATCGGCCTTTTTTGTACGGGGTCACCAGTGCCTGTATCACAATGAGGGCTACAAAAAACTTTTTCTCTGAAACCATACGGCTAAAATGTTTAATATCGCACAGAAATGATCCTAGAGTAGTGGTTTCTGAAGTTTGTTTAAATGGTCTCTTTTCAGTTACTTTTGGCTAAGTTATAGGAAGCTGAATTTAGTCATATGCCATAACAGCCCATTTTAGCTCAGTGGCTACAAAGATCTTCTTCTCAAAAACCACTGGGCCAAATTTTTAAATCTCACACATTAATTATCCTCAGATGTTGATAATTCAAGTTTGTTCAAATGGTTTTGGTTCAGTGCATTTTGGCTTAGTTACGGGAAGCTGAACTTAGCCAGTTTGCTGTATCTTCCTATATGAGTTATAGACCTGCAAAACATTTTTCGACTAATGCCACTGGAGCCAGTTTGTTAAATATTTTACAAGAATAATCCCTACAATAATTCTTATAATAATTGTCATTAATGGTTCTACATGAATGATTTTTTGCTGAATTATGGAGATTGAATTGAGTCATTTTACCATATATGTTAGCTGTGTGATGCTGTTACATCTAGCCTGGCACCAGTTTATCAGCATCTATTACATCATGCCACTAGACATTTAGATTTCAGGTTATCTTTGGTTAATATTGACCAGAAAGTTTTTTAAAAGCTTTTAAAAAAATTAGATTTATGATTTAGGTTATTCATCATACCAGGCAATGTTACAGTCATGGATATTCAGCTCTCTGTGGCTATATAAAGACAACTGTACGTGGATTATAAATTATTGGTATCCCTACTCAACTTAATTCAAGAATTTGCCATCAATGAGATGTATCTGTATTTTAATTTTGCATTCAGTATGCATCCTTAATAATTTTACATATATTCCTGATTACTTTTGTATAAAAAGTCAGCTGAAAAGCATTTTGTTTTGGAAAAATAAATTACAAAGTTATTTTAAGTAGGGACCACTTTTGTGTACATATGTCAGCACTTGGTTTAGCATTGGCAGATTGCCAGTGCCTTGATGTTGGCCATTAGCCAAGATGATGTCAGCTCTATAAATAGTTTTGGCACAGTGCCAGGATTGGAAAAGTGCAGCCAGGTGTAGGTCAAGAGTTCACTCAGTGCAGTAGCTGCATTCTATTTATAGCTTTGGAAGACTATAAAGACATATCTCAGGAACCGTTTGACCGATAAGGCTAAAGATTTTGCACAAATGTAGCCCTTGAAAAGCTTTATTACATACACTAAAAATGGTGGCGCCACCTGCAACCATTTTTGCACAGCGTCCATCTGTTCATCTGCCTTGGGATAAAATCACTCATATCTCAGCAGTGGTTTGACTTATCCACCTGAAATTTTGCAGGTTTATACATTCTTGATAGCTTCTTTGTTTTATGACAGGTGGCGCCACTTACATTCACGTTTAAGCTGCAGACATCCAAGCTCATATCTCGGGAACCGTTTGACCAGTTGGGCCAAAATGTTGCATGTGTATAGATCTCCCATAGTTCTTTATTATAGGCAAAACTGGTGGTGCCACCTGCAACCATTTTTGCACAGCGTCCATCTGTTCATCTGCCTTGGGATAAAATCACTCATATCTCAGCAGTGGTTTGACTTTTCCACCTGAAATTTTGCAGGTTTATACATCCTGGACAGCTCTCTTGATTGTATGACAGGTGGCGCCACCTTCATTCAGGTTTACTCTGTATACATCCAAGCTCATATCTCGGTAACCGTTTGACCGATTGGGCCAACATTTTGCATGTGTATAGATCGGAGTATTCTTTCTATTTTGGTCTGCAGGCCGACGAGGAGATGGACGGAGAAAAAATGATGGAACAATTAAACTTAATTGTGGACAATATGCCAAAAAATTCAAAATTCAAGTGGGGGTGGGCAGGATTCTAGTGAACAAGAAAACGGGTTAGTACATATTCTTCAATCCAGAACATAACACCCATCTGTTTCAAGAGGGGTAGGTCAGGAAATACCATGTAAAGTCAATTCCTGCAAAAACATAACAAAAATAGCCGAACAATTTTTATCAAATGATTTGACATTCATTTTAGAAAAAGACCGACCTAACAGGGACTTGATTTTAGTGTGCCTGATCAACATAAGGTATTATTTAGCCCTGATTACCAAAAATACAAAGACCACCTCTGTTTCTTCCGTTGTTTGACATATCACAGAGACAGTTGCCTGAAAAACAAAAGAGATTTCACAAAATCTGCCCTCTGGGGGATTAACAGGGATGTATGAGTTCAAGTTAATCATTTGATGGTCCGACCCGTCACCTAGAAAATCCCTGATTGTGCCAAGATTGGTCTGGAACTCTAATAACCCTAAACCGGGGTTGAGATGGAAGAAATGATAGAGCTGGAGAGGTTTTTTTGGATCAATATTAACATCTACACCAAAATCCTCTTCATGCCTACTGAAAACTCTGACGAACAGGTTAAAGAAAGAAACCTGAGGAAAAAGTCGTACATGATTACAAAACGTGTGACGAATTCATGCAGACGATGTACTTAGATCTGACCTAAGAACCCACACAATCTAATGTAATGATGAAAGGGGGTGTGCGGATGACCTCGTGTCATTTGTCCTACATAAAAAAATTTGGGTTATATTCCGGGACATATCACTGCATACAGTGTGGTAGAGATTTTAAAAGGGCTAATTACCTGCACAAGCATGAAAAAATATGTGGCGGGGGAATGTTCACGAAAAACTCGTTCGTTGTTTTTGACTTTGAATCGATCTTGCACAAGGAAACTGACATTCCTTCCACCGACCGCACGGAAATCTTTTCCAAACATATCCCCCTTTCTGTTGCCGTTTCGTCCAACATCAACCGACACCAGACGATTTTTTTTTGTGACGATGACCTCACGCAGCTGATCAAAGAATTGTTCAGATATATCATTAGACTTTTTAAAATCAATCAGCAATACCAAATGGTTCACTTTGCTGATGAAATCAATACACTGGTGGATATAAACGCTAACTTGAAAGCAGAACTGCAAAAACAAAAAGAACACCGGTGGAAAAACTGGGACGAAGATATGATGAAACATTTCGAAAAAGTCATCTGTCATTTTTTAAATTACATGTTTCAACTTCTCATCTTGGGGTTTAACTCTTCTAAATATGACCTGAATCTAATTAAGCCTTACCTCGTGGACAAAATGAATAAATTGAGCGATATATATTTTGAGAACCCCTTGTTTGACCTGCTGTTTGAGGAACAACCGGAACTGACAATCGATGAAAATGGGGGATTTAAACAAGACGTGGACATGTTACATGGGATGCGACAACCACAAAAAAGAGACAAGGACAAAGACGGGAACGAATTGAAATGGGAATTTTAAAGACAGCCTTCGTGCGTCATTAAATATGGGTCGGGGATGTTAGGGGTATGCATCATGTTGAGGTTTGTGGTATTCACAAATTCGGTGCTCCTGCAATAAGCCTCGACATTTTCATAAAATCAAAAAAAGTCGCCTTGGAGAAATTCTTTTCCCATACGAGTGGTTTGACTCGTACGAAAAGCTCCATGCCACCTCCCTCCCAACCTCGGAGGCGTTTTATTCCAGCATCAAAAACTAAAACACTTTGGGGAAAACTGAGGAGGAAATTAAAAGCACTTATCAGAAATGTTTGAATGTTTGGGCTGAAAAAGAGATGAAAACATTCAAAGATTTCTTGAAATATTATAATGTGTTAGACGTAAAACTATTCGTGGAAGCGTTGGAAAAAGGATGACGCATTATCACGAGGTGGACAAGATTGAAAGCCGCCCGTCAGTTTACCCGGATTGGCAAGACAACTGATTTTTCGGGAAGCGATCAAATCTAAAGGCTTCATTGGATTCAGTCTAAACACCGACAAAGAATCCCACATAGAAGCCCTGCTGGAAAGAAATTTGGATGGGGGTCCGTCCATTATTTTTACGAGACTGGCCCTGAAAGGCGAAACAAAACTCAGGTGCGATACTGGGAAAACATTTGAAACGGTGTTGGGGTTCCCTACGCCATGACCTGTGATATACCGACGGGTTCACCAGTCTACTGGTCGTGTGAATCTCACCTGAACCCTGATGATAAACCAGAAGGTGGGGAATCACAGGAACTACCTGACATGGGTGTCACAGGAGACATTGTAGGTAAAATGAAGGTTAGACATAATGAAATCAGGCAAGAGGTCATTGAGCAGATTGCCTCTTACGAAAGGGTATTGGTCCCCCGTCATGCCCATTCGAGTTATTCCCGGTGGCAAAGGGACGTGTCGTTGGAAATGTCAAAAACCAACCGAAACTTGCAACACTCCTTTAACACGGGGAAGGAGGCCAGAATGGGTCCTTTCCACGTTGAACATTGACCACGAAGACAGTCGGATATATGAGCTCAACGGGTGTTATTTCCACGGGCATGACTGTGATAAAAATAGTCAACGTGGGACACCTGAAGCTCGAGCTAAGAATGAGCGCCATTGCATGCGGTCAAAGATGCTCAAGGTATATTCACCTTTTCAGTTCATAGAAATCTGGGAGTGTGAACGACCTAAACGGATTAATTACTTTGATTCAGTTCCTCCCGGGTACGGGTGGTACCAGAAACACAAGAAAGAAGTAGGTCTTACAGGCTCCTAGATTTTGGAACTAATAAAAGAAGGAAATTTTTTTGGATTGATAGAAGTGGCAGCACATGTACCACCTGATAAATATGAACATTTTAAGGAGATGTCTCCATTTTTATTACAACTGATTTTACCTTAGCTGACGTCGGTGACCACATGCATGACCACATCTTAACCAATAAATTGGACCAAAATCCTAAGAAAACTCTGGTAGGGGCAATGAGCGTCCAGAAATTAGTATTAAGTTCCACTTACCTTCAATACCTGATGGAAAGAGGTATCCTAGTGACCACCGTCTTCCAAGCTGTCGAGTGGGTTCCTGGCAAACCTTTAATCAAATTCGTCCAGGACACCGTCAAACAGCGACGAGCGGCTTAAATTGACCCTTCTCTCAAACCAAAAGCAAACAAATGCAAACTGACTATGATTCGGCCTACGGGTCTTTCTTAATGATTAAGAGAAACCACAGGGATGATATGTTTTCGGGAGGGGAGCATGATAAAGCCGTGCATAATCTGCCTAAATGGCGCCGGACCAGCAAGGTCTCAGATGACCTGTATTAACTCGAATGCGTCAAAGATGTTATTTCGTTTGATATCCGAAAACAGATTGGATTTTTTATATTACAAACAGCAAAATTAAGAATGTTACAATTTTATTATGACTGCTTAGACCGTTTCCTGGACCGGACTGACCTTGAACTTCTTGAAACGGACACGGACCCTCTGTATTTTGCCACATCTTTTCCCTTTGACAAAGACTTCATCGACTTACTCCACAAGGACAAAAACAACATTGAAAAATGGAACTCTATCCGTAACTTAGCTCATGTCTTTATAAAAGGTATGAATAAAGACAAGATTATAAAAGAAATAAACAAAATCCAAAGGGTACTGGTGATTTTTTATGACATGCGAACTTCGGTATAGAAAAACAACACTATCCGTAACTTTTTTACTCACGGTTCTCACCACATGAGCTGCAGTGTCAATTTCATTTGTCAGAACTTATTTTTTTAGAAGACCTACTGATACTAATATAGCTCAAAATGCTCATTACAGGATACTATTCAATTCCCCTACTGATTACGAACAGATCATGTTGTTGGATATGAGAATGAGAAAGACAAAATTGTTTGAAAAGGCCCTGAAAATGATTCAGGGCAAACCTTACTTGTGTTTTATAGTGGACACCACCACGCATTCCGATTGGGGTATCAGGTTTGGCATTCCCCCTCACACTGTCATATTTGAGGATGAGGAAAGTAAATAAATGTCCCGTCCAAATAAGTTCAACTGTTTGAAAAGCACAAGGCATGATGAGAAATGGCTAGCTTTTAAAAAGCAGGTAAAGCTTATCTGCCTTATCTACAGCAATTGGAAGACGCGAGTAAAAGTAAAGCGAGGAATCTATTGAAAAAAATTCTAAGGTGTCTCAGTTCATAGGAGACATAGCACAACAGATCGCCAAAGGGAACTTTGACCTTCACAGGTCAGCTTACCAAGGTCTGAGAAAACGAAAGAGCTTGCTAAAAAAATCGCTAGCAGTAGGTCTAGACCTAAAAGGGGTAAATACATACAGAAATTCGGGGGTTCTCTGAGTAAACAGATCACTAAGCTCATAACCAGTGCCCTGAATTGTCCGGTTGTGGATCATAAGAAGAAAGGTGCGTCAGGTAAAAATGAGCAAGAAAGTTTAATTGGGGGGACACCTGCTGGAGAAGCTGGGGCTAGTGCTGAATAAACTTCGAGAAAGTCGGGCACCAGCGAACCCTACTGTTAGCGCTATAAACAAAAGTGATCTGGAAATCGGTCACCTGAAAAAAAAAAACTCAACCAAAATCCTAATGACCCGTACCTGTCAACGGTTCTGCTGAATCTGATGTCTGAAAACCAACATCTGTACGACATATTGAAACACACCAAACCAAACCAAGCCCCGCCCGCCATAGCGAAAACTAGTAGTGTTGCTAGTGCGGCCCCTCCACCCCAAAATACTCCTTTCCCCATCGCGCCAGTGCTCAGATCCACTCCTGGTACTAGTGGTACAGCTGAATCAGGGAATGTAACAACACCAACCACTACAGAGTCTCCTGCGGTTGAATTTAATCGAAGGACTAAGAGACTTAATGATCGTATAAAAGATGTAACCGCGACACCATCCCATTCCACTCAAAGACCACACATTCGCACAATCACGCAAATTAGGAAGGAAGCTGGAGTCCATACTAATTTCGATCAATTGGGTGATGACGGAAAGAAACTAGAAGGCAGAAACCTATGATGAAACCTAAACCTGGTGCACCATCCGTATACAACATTGATATGGGTTCTATTGAAACCGATTGAAGATGCCTACCAGAAAAAAGGGTGAACCTAAGAAACTGGATGCAAATAAAGCTATCCTCTACGATGCTAACCTTCACCCTGACACCGCTTTTAGGGGTAATAAAAACTTAATAAAAAAAACTGGCACGGACCTTTGAAGGGGATGCTAAAACTCGAATGAAAAAAGCCACCCGTTTTCTATTGGATGAAGAGGCGCATACACTGTTGGTCCCAGCCCCGCATAAACAAGGTAAATTCAAACGTATGAAAATTGTGGTGAGCGGGGGTGGATCATCAATGGCAGGCTGACTTGGCGGACATGAGTCGTAATCCTACCTTCATCAAAGACAACAAACCTTACAGGATGATACTGACAGTAATTGACGTCATCTTCAGGTACGCATTCGCCAGACCTATAAAAAGAAAGAAGGGACAGAAGTGGCAGTAGCTTTAGAGGACATTTTTAAGAAATCTGGACGACACTTGCAAACAGATAAAGGGAAAGAGTTCCTGTACAAACACGTGATGGACCTGGCGAAAAAATATAAATTTCAGCTGTTTCAGTCTAAAAAAGACGAGATCAAAGCTGCACTGGTGAAAGGTTTACATGAACTTTAAAAGAGATGTTGTGGAGGTTTTTTTCTGCCAGAAACACTAGGAAATGGGTAGACATTCTACCCAACCTGGTGCATGCTATCAAACACAAATTCCACAGGTCCATCAAAATGACACCTGCTGAAGTGATGACCGACGTTCCGAAATATGAGACGTTGCTATGGGAATGACTGTACCCAACCCACTCTAAATCTGAAAGAGCTAGAAACGCGCGAGATTTGGAGTACTTAAAAGTAGGTGATCATGTACTGATATCCACTTGGAAATCAACTTTCGCTAAGGGCGTGTCACCTCACTGGCAAAAGCGTTTGTATAAAATAGTATATCAAGATATTAAAACTCCGGGTGTGGTATACACCCTAGCGGACGCTGAGGACGAAGAATTGTTAGAGGTACAGTGGGTATGTCAGCAACCTCAAAAAGGTAACACCCCATTTGAACATTTGAACACGATGACAGTGACGCCTAAAATTTTGAGACAAATGAAAATGGAGGAGGAGAGAGAGAACATGATACCACCCACCCCCATCATCCAATGTCAAATATATATCCCTAATCGGGGGACCAAAGGAGCTCATTTGTGTGTGGAAAGCAAATGTAGGTTACTGAAAGTTCAAAGGTTAATTTATTTAAAACCTGAAAAGGTTTTCTATTGAGAGACCTCTGTTAGAACCAGCCAGCTGTCATTACACAGATTTTTTTCATAAAACACTTCATTTCTGTGGCATTGGAGAATGTCCGTCAACGTTCCTATGACGTCATAGCTCCCATCTTTCGTCTTTACGTCACTTAATGAACCAGTAGCACATTAGCAGAAGGGGTTTGCTCAAACTCGTTTGGGATGGTGATCTTCTGTAAAGCCACTCTATGTCTCACTCCGACCAGTTCCACGGGTTCCATTAATGTGTTCTTGAATTGGGCAACCATGTTCTCCGGGTGAAACTCGCGGGATGCATCGCTGGTAAGCACCAGGTAAAACCCTTTCAGACTTTCCATTTGGTGGGGCGAATCACCACACTGGCCTCGGCCTTGTACCCCTCTTGGAATTTGATATCTCGTCCGAGGTTGTCGGTTAGTTTTAAGTTGACTTCTCTCAAGCAGGTGATGGGTTTCAGCTTGATGTAATCCACCCTGGGAATCTGATAACAAATTGTATCTCCCACTGTCACACCTTCGTTCAAGAGAAAATGTCTGACGTAATTTGACTTTGTGTTCCCTACGACACTTTCCACCATCAGGTCCTCTCCGCACATCCACATCACGTTGAACACTGTTGACATCCACTTCGCCTGTCGCACTCGTAAACTGCATATGAGTCCAAAAATACTGTCGGTTTTCCGCTTCGTACCCCAACGCATTTGCTAAAGGTGTGTTGAAAGTAAATTGCAAGGTTAGGAAGTCGTTTTTTCTAACAAAGGAATTGTTGGTATCCCTGTTGACGTCTAGTTTCTCCCGTGCATTAATGCTAAGCAAAGGGCCTGTGGGTGTCTGACTGCCCAGGAAATACCTCTCTATCACACGGGACACGTGCCTGACCAGGGATTCGTTCGTGTACACCCCCTCAGGGATGTAGTGGGAGAAACTCTGGACCACATCGAAAGCTCGGGATGCCGTAACTACAGCTCGGATGTTGTATTCTTTTTCATACACATTGACAAAACGGTTGGGTACTTTGATTTCAAACAGCCCTAACACATAACTGTTCTGTACAAAAATATTTTTAGGCTCCGGCAGGTCAAATTATTGCAGTGAACCGAATCATTAGACGAAGACCTTAAATGGAGCGTCACATTGCTCTTGCTACCCGCCTCAAATTGGACGCGCTTTCCATTTTCTTTTCCATTTTAATGCTGATCTCCTCCAAACTTCGTTTTCCCTTTCTTATGACCCTATACTGTGGAACGTACAGAGGGACATTGACTGCTATGTTTTTAAAACCAGGATGAGGTACACCCCCCACCCTTCTTCGTTCCGTGCTTCTCAACAAATTTTTTTTCCTCCAGGGTGTCTTTCAGCAAAACGTTCATCCACACCTGCTCGTCAACTTCAAATTTATGAATGCTTCGACTGTACGCTTCCGCCTGTATTTTAAAGTTAGTGTGGTCGGCTGTGGACGCGTGTGTGTTGTCTTCTCTTCCATAAGAACCGTGACTGTGAGACGTAATGTAATGAGACCACTTGTGTACACTTGAATCTAACCGAAAATTATATTCTCTTTTTGTGATATTTCGGATCATTCAGAACATCAGAACCTGCGAACCCCTACTCCGGATGATCCAGATCAAAGTACAAGGGAGGACACGATCCAGCTCGATTAGCGCTTCCGCCTGCCTCCTTTGCTCGTCCTTTCCTCAGATTTTACCACATTCTCCTTCTTTTCAGTAAATGTCAGCGTGACATTATCGGACGTCTTTGGTTCAAGGCATAGTTGTTGAGCCAGCTGATAATTGATTATGAGCTGAACATGTCTGCTGTCTGCGATCTGAGTCGAATATCTCACCTGCTCGGGTAGTTTATATTTCACATGAAACTATACATTTGAAGCGAAGTGTTTGTAGGTCATGATAAGCCTACCTTTCCATTTTCCACCAATATGGTTATTTGTTTAAAAAACGAGGGGAAGCCTGAACCTATCTGGCTCATTGTGTGAAAGGGACATGATTGTTTTGAACACAGCACCTAGACCTTTGGTTGTTTAATCGGGTATGTAAAACCTTTGTAACCTTTCTTCCGTTTTGGTCCAGGGTTTAATGGGGTCTTGATTGGCTTCATCCCACCCGGCAGACAGTTTCAACGTGAAATAATATGAGACACGCGTTTTATGATGTTTTCGTAAGTCAGCAGCTGTTGAAAATCTAATTCACGAGGTAACTAGAGTGAACTGCCTAGGTTATCCCCCAAGATGATCTTGGGAGGATACACAGGGAGTCTAGTTTTTGTATCATATTTACCTGACACGAGCCAGTGCATTTTCAACACGGTGTCGGATTCCTTTGTGAACCAAATCCTTTCACCACAGTCCCCTATACGCAGCCCCATATTTTCATCAAAGAGCGACTCTCATATTTTCGGGTGGTCAGCAAATTAATCAGCTCCTGGCGGGTGTTGGCTGTAAAACTAATTTGATGATGATCTGTAATAATTTCTGGCTAAAATCCAATTGGGGTTTACACCTTTACACAATACAAGTTCCAAGTCTTTTTCTAACGGCATCCCCATCAGTGGAGCTACAATGCGCTCTTTCACCAGTTTCACCCAGAACTGGCGCACGTTTCTCGGTGACAGCGACAGGAAATAATTCCACAAATGCTTAATGTATGCGGTTTTTAAATCGTCACGAACCTTGCGTCTCACGTGTTGTATTGAATAATGAAAAATATCTGTGGGAGTAATATTTCCGGGACTCTTCTTACTCACTGGCACAAAGTCTCTTTGTACACGGATGTATCTCTGACAGTTAACGCAATATAACTTTTTTGCGAGATGAACATTTTAATTTTTTACGTGAGCGAGAGTCCTTTCTTATAAAGCCCAGGCGCCATCTTATGTTGTTGGGATTGGCGGGTCAGTCTGCCATGGGGCAGTGGATTTGATGACGTCAACCAACACAGGGGCAGCTAATCTTCTTAGTAAAGCCTTTGAATGTTTGCCATCTATCTGAAATGCGTATTTTATCAACACACAACCAAATCCCCAAAGCTGGAAGTGTTATCGGTAACAGAGCTATGATGATAAGGTCGCCCAACATGTCCATGGTATACTGATACTTATCTCTGTGTGCTGATCTATTTTAGAATGTTAGCTCCGTTTCCAGGCGCTCGCTTGGCAAACGGAATGGTTTCATCCCCTTCAATTTTATTCGGAATAAAAGCGGTTGAATGTATTTCTCAGCTCCCATGTAGTAGCAGGCAGCTTCGAACATCAAAATATCGCCTAGCCCCCTTCTCAACATATGGTCGATGAACCTGCTGTGCGTCGTGCACCGGAGGGATTGGCGTCTTTTATGCTCGTATTTGGCTGATTAGGCCCCAGGTCACCAGGATTTCCATAATGTAGTGTTCGTTTACAAATAATTTTCACCTCTCACGAAAGGAATTCTGATCTCTAGGAACCAGTCTTGTTTATCAATACTGCCTTCGTCGAATTTACTCGTGTGTCTGTGTACTGCAGCCCAGTTCATTTCTTTACACAGTCTGATCAATTTCGTACTTTGAACATTTCTTTCTAGTTCTCGTCTCACATCGCTGTCTTGACACACCAATATAGGATGCATTAAAGATTCAAAGGCTTTGATGACGTAGGCTTGAAGGTGGGTCCCCTCGGAAAAAAATTCAAAAGTTCGTTCGATTTTCAAGAAGAAAGGTTTATGGCTCAAAACCATCATGAGTTCGGTCACTCGTGCTGTGTTGGTGGGTTGAGATTTGATCTGTTCCATATCTGCAAAAGTCAAGATCCCTTTGCTCATCAGGTCGTCAAACACGGTGCTGAATTTAAGTTCAATATAAGATTGCAGTTTAGGCCACACCCGATGAAAAGCAGCGATTTGTCGAGGGTCTTGGGGGTAAGCAGCGTTCCTGTTAGTCATTTCACTTTTTTGGTAGGTGGGTGGGGTTGTGCATCAGTAGAAGTCAGAAAGGTGGGTCCCATGTGGAAAGCTGTGACTCTTTGTTCCGGTGTGAAATGTCGAAACAGTTCACCTGACGTGTTGATACCCGAAACAACCCCACAAACAAATTGTCAGGTATAGTGCGGTGTGCTCCATGACGAGCTTCAAATGTACTAGAACCACGGCTGGGCTTGGGGTCATGCCCGTTATCCATGCTGGTGTGATGTAGTAGCGAGAAGAGCTATGAGTGCTATTAATACAAAGACCAGTTGTGACGTCATGTTTATCGAAACCGGAATTAAAACAACTTTTCCAGCGATTGATGTTTCTTCAATTTGCCTGCGTCGTTATTGATTTGTCCAGATTCGTTTTGTTCTTTAAGAAATTTCTGCATGGGGGTTTCACCATCAAAATCAAAGTTCTGTTTGGGAGCATAGGCTTTGACGTTTTCTCCATTTAAAACGAGCTCTTTCGGCAAGTCGGTTTTAGGGGTTGGGGAGGGTGGAAACGGGTTTACTTTCATTCCACCTAAAGTAAGCTGACCTGGAGCTTCGGGGCTGGAAATAGGTGGGATTACGTGGGGTACTGACTTGTTGTAATGCAGGCACTCGTGCAGATGTGCAAAATCTTTTTCCAGCATGGGAGCTCGCATTTCTACGTCATGGTCTTCTGAGAAAGTCCCCGATTCTTTACATTCACATTCCATCTTTTTTTTCTTTTCGGTACACTGATCCAAAGCTTTTCTTTTTTCTTCTCGCACTGCTCGTATTTCCCCGTGAACTTTTTCCATTTCTTTTGCTTGAGAACAATACACATTGAATTTGAACTCAAATTCTAACAAGCTGGGAGGTATCAGCAGGAAGCAGTTTTTTGTGGGTTCCATCACATTCCAGGTCCGGTCCTCATTTTCCTCGTCACTGCTGGTCTCGCCCCCGGGTTAAGGTACGTCGTGTCCATAGACAGGTCGGAGAAATTGGAAGTACAAATAGAAGTGAAATCATCATCGGAGTCTTGCAGGTGTAGGTTAGAATGGATAAAGCGTTTTTCTGAGCTGTAATTGCACAATCACAGCAATTTATGTGACAGGTCAGGTAGCCGGGCAAATGACACTTGGTGCTAATGCGGTTGATATGTTCTAACGTGTTGCGTCCGGTGCATCGTTCCTCTGTCATCATGTGGCATTACATACGTGTGAAGTGAAGCGAGGTTTATGAGCCTTATCTGTATATCAACAGCAGCAGGACCAGTGGCGCCACCTGGAGCGCTTTACAACTTGCGTTTGTGTATGTGAGATTTTCTGGTCAGGTGCACCAACCGGTCCACGAACCGTGTGTCCAAGAGGCTGCAGATCGCGGTCCAATCCCGATGTAAACGGTAATGCCAATGGTACCGACGGTCGGGGAAAAACACCCCATAGGTATCGCTGAAGTCTAATTTTTCGGGCTGGTTCCTGTTGTAATAGACTCTGGTTTCGGGCAGCTACTTAAATCCGTCCGTGGAGACCACACGACATTTTTTAGACTGCTCGGCCTGTTCGGGGTGATATTCGCACATGAGGGAGGGATGGGTAAATGGTACCAGTTGCACGATCCTAACGCCAACGGTGACCCCCGCTTTGTTCTGTGTTACCCACTCGAGTTTCATGCCGCAGATATATATATATATATATATATATACTATATGGTGATACAGTGTGCCTCAGCGGGTAATATAGTAGCAGACACAACCATAACAATCGCGGAACTTGGCATTTTAACGACTAGGCGCGCACCAACGTCACACGAGATATCATCTGATGGCCTTATCGCTTAACCTTTGTCACCTGCGGCCTGCCGGGCCGAAAATCATAGTAAGTACGAGTTTTGTCTGTGTCCTATTCTCTCTGTCTGCTTGTGCTTCGCTTCGGTAGTAGTTCAGATATACACAATAACTGCATCTTTCTCTCTATCTAGATATAATAAAATGCACACTTTCTGCTTATTTTCTATATAGCACCCATTGATTTTTCACCATGTCATGTGTTCTAAGGCTATATGTATATATGTTCATTCAATGCAATTTTCGACATAGAGGGGTAGCGCTGTTTTTCTTTTAAAGTAGACCAAGCCTAAAACCCACCTGACGGGACTACCAACTTATAGGATATCTAGCGCGTAAGGAATTGCAATAGACGCCGAGTGGTTCAAAGTCCTAACCAGTGGGTAGTTACCTCCTTGTCCCTTCCACCAGACCATAACAATAACATTACAACCATAACAATAACACACTCAACTATAACAATAACAAACTCAACCATAATAATAACAAACTCAACCCAAACAATAACAAACTCAACCATAACAATAACACACTCAACCGAAACAATAACATACCAACCATAACAATAACATTACAACCATAACAATAACACACCCAACCACAACAATAACACTTTCTCGGTCACTCGGTCACCTACTGACCTACTTCTGGCACCTCACGGTGCTAGAATAATAACACACGGTCCTTTCAAACCGAATTGGTCTACATTCAAGAAACAGCGCTATCCCTCTATATCTACTACTAATATCATGTCTTCCTGAAAAGAATGATATTAAAATTGTATTAATGTATTTATTGTGCAGGGGAATCAAGTAAAATTACTGGAATACAATTAGACGCCACCCAAAAAAAAAATACAGATTTGTAAGAAAACACAACAAAAACAGTAACAATAAAGGAAAAACAGCACGACACATTAAATGACATTGTATAAAAATCTCGCCAATGGGGGTCGCCAATGCTAATTGTACATGACGATTCCTACAAACGTTGTGAAGAGGTTGGTGTGGGAACAAAATAGTTCATGTTCAGAGTTCAGGTGCTTAGGTTACAATGTATCATAAACATCAACAAGTTCTAGTTTGGCCTATAACAATTTCGATCATCAAACATTGTAATTTTGTCACGAAAACTAGGTGCTACACTGAATATATGGTTCGGGTTACTTTATTTCCAGTTGAGTTGAATTGAGTTGAATTAATCATTCTGATGGACCCTTAACCAATAGTTGAAGAAATACAACAGTGCCTAGGGGTTTCTCAAAAAAGGCTGATACAAATTTCCGCCTATAATTCCGTATATGTCGTATCTGTTCTAGCAAGAAATTCGGCAGACGCCATAACCGTTAAAACCTCGGTTATTAAGCACGGTGCCAAGCGAAGCTATTATGAGGCAAAGTAAGATCAAGCTGACTTGAAAAGACTGCTTGCTTAGTGGATGTGATGTTAGTCTCTTTCTACACAGGATGTGGTAGGATTATGTCTAGAGGAGAAACGAATTTTTATGGCTATTGTACACTTGTGGTTATTTGTAAAGATCTGTATTGAGTTTATATTTGTTCTATCATGTAGTCTTTAACAGTCGGTGTGTTTGTGCATGCTCTTAGTTCTGATGTTTTAATGAACCTACTTAAGGCTGCTCTGAGGGCTTTATGTTGTTGAACATTTAGTTTATATAAGTGTGTCATATAAGTGTGTCAGAACCTATCTTTCAAGTGTCATGAGAAATCTTGCATGTAACACACTCAAACTCACTGACTTATTAGGTTTTTATTTTATTTACGCCGTACCATAAAGTGCTCCTAATGATACTTTGGTCTTAAACAGGAACACGTCAGTCGGCATGTTTAACGCCTATGATGATTGATCACACCCTGTCTAGAGAGATATACAATGACTTATACTCCGTGCCTGGATAACGCTGTATATATACGCTTGTGTCCACAATAACTTCGCCACACTTTACACGGTTCCTCAACAGCAACCATGATCTTGCCAGTATGACAAGAGATAACACCATCTTTGATATAGAGAACGATATTAACTACGATACGCTGTATGAGCTGTTAAAGGCTTAACACGAAAGTCTGCAGCCACACAGCAAGACGGTGAGAAAGTTGTTCTCTTGAAAAATGTAGCCCTTAGGCTGAAAGTATCAACTCACACGTATGAGAAAGGTGGACCAGGATTCCAACGATCCTCTGGAAAATCTGCCATATGTTGCCAACCAAGACGTCCTCGAAGTTAACGGATATAACACAGTCGCTAATCTCTGATGCTACCATCCTCATCATGGATACAGCCCAGTATCCCGCGATGCGTACTGCCCCCTCGGTGAAATGGCGACCCTGATGGGATACTCTCTGGTGAAAATGGCGGATGATCAGGTAAGTAACATGATGCTTCTTCGGAAGAATGATTGGGTTACGCATTCTCAAATCGATTGCGTCGTCTCGCACTTTATTCAGACGTCCGCTGACACGAAGTACTCCATCTTTGCCCAACACAGGACACAATGGTTTGATTGTACTAGGGTTTGGGATATTTCTGTGGTCTGCTAAATTCTGCATCTCAACTTTGAATATGTCTCGCTCAACCGCTGCTCTGATAGCACACTCACATTTATGAAGGAAATGATGATCATCATGACTTTCATGTAGGTCAGATTTGTCCTCACGATATCGATTAGCCAGAAACTTGACATGAGCGATTGGACGTACAAGTCTGTTCCAGTTCGAAAAACTAGCAAACTTCACAGAAAACATTTCAGTTGGCCATTACCTTGTTACAGGTAACTTCAGGCTTTATCTCAGCATCATTGTCTGGGTCCACAAGTTCATGGCCTGTTGATGTAGATGGAACCTCATGTGGAATACTTGGGCCAAGTATCAACTGGTATTTTGTAGCTTCGCGGCATTTACAGCTCTTGTGGCAACATCAGCTGGGTAGCACTCAGACTGGCGAAGTTCGACTGTGATGGCTTGCTGAAGAGACGGATGCGACTTACTCTGTTCCCCGCGTAGACGAAAAATTTTCTGCTTTCGTTTGAGATATAATCAAGCACAACTTGACTGACAGAGAAGAAGCGAAAGTTGTCTTGGGTATTTTTTGAGCTTGTATCTCATAATCTCTGCAATTACGGTCGCTAGGAGAGCTGCACAAAGTTCAAGCCTAGGAATGGTATGTCCATGAACCGGCGCAACTGTATCCTTTTCTAGGAGAAAGGTGACACTCGACGAGTCGACACCGTAAAGCGTGAGGTAGGCTACAGCTGCTATGACATCCTCGGATGCATCTGAAAATACAAGTACCTCACGTTGAAGTGCAGTGGTGAAAGAGATACTACTGTTCATTCTGGGTATACGCAGATGCTCTAGATAACTCAAGGATTCCATCCAGTCAGTCTCTTGTCATACAGAGATCCTGGCAGTTGGTCATCCCAATCGACATTGGTAGTTATCATCATCATCTCCCGTAACAGAAGCTTTCCCCTGACAACAGCAGGCTGGGCAAAACCGATGGGGTCATAAACACTATTTATCCTGGAAAGCACTCCTCGTCTGATTTAGGCCTTCTCTGCAGGGTTCACTCTAAAATTAAACCCATCAGTTTCTGTGTCCCATTGAAGTCCCAGACTCTATTGCATTGGAAGAGTAGCCGTTCCAAGGTCAAAATCTTTTAAGCTCTTCGCTAGATCACTTTGAACAAAGGAATCCAGTACCATCATGCTATAAGAAGTAAATTTGTGAAGCTTTATACCGTCCCCGTCTTTTAGACTTGGTGTACCAAGTCAATCACCTCATCTTCAGTTGGACATGATAATAACCCATCATCAACATAAAAAGTTATGGTTGATGAGGTCCTTCACATCTTCGTCCGATCCATCGGCTATCTTCCGTAGTCCATACATGGCGACAACTGGGGACGGACTGTTGCCAAACACATGTACAGTCATTTGATAGTCCACCAACGGTTTGTTAAAGTCATTGTTCAGGTGCCACAAGAAATGTAGATAACGACGCTCTTTTGGAACTTTAAAACTATAGAACATTTGTTCACATCCATAGTCACTGCTATTCTTTCTCTGCAGAATCTGAGTAACACACCTAGCCAGCTGTTACACAGGTCAGGGTCCGGCAACAGATCACTGTTCAGTGACATACCTTGAAACTTGCAGACGAATAAAACACTACGCGCACACTTTAAGGCTTTTTGGGATGGTACACAGCAAACATAGGGAGGTACCACTTCTTCTGAGATACCGGTACCTCTGGCGCTAACACTGCGTGTTGATTATCAAGTAGTTTCTGGATAAATTCTATGACTTGTTCTTGCTTGACCGGGTTAGATCTCGAGTTCATATCAAATGATTTTGCTCTACGAAGTACCAATGACTTATTATCAGGTAGGACAGGCCGGTTTTCTCTAAATGGGAGTGGGGCTTGCTATTTTCCACTTGGAGTCTGTCCGAACCCAGTCTCCATGATGCCTAGAAATTTCTGGTCCTCTATTGATAACCCTCGTTTATCATCACCTCGAACACGTTGAAAGATAGGATCTTCCTTCATCAATATCTCACTATCACACGGCCTTAAATAAGTGGATATTCCATCTGCGAACACTGTAGTCTTCCTAACACTGACAACTTGTGATAGATGAGCCCTACCCAGGCAATCAACACCGAAATCACCAATCCGAGGGGTAATTTCTGTCCATATGGAAGCTCATCTCCGCCGACCCGCTGATCTTGCACATAATGTGCACTAATCAAGTCTCTGTCAATCAAGAGTTCAACATCTGCATGCTCATCAATATCTGGTGTAAATGGCACAATGTTACTGAGATATGGGTATGCCCGTGCGACTGCTGGTGGAGGTATTTCAGCACGATTGCTAGGTACGCATTACATTCGATGAGACATGGTAGTCCGAGCGTACGTGAGCTATTGAGTGATTGCACAACATAACCAGAGGCCTAACGTCCCGATGTGGTGAATTTCCCTGCACACGATGAGAGTACATAATCGTAATCCAGGCCATGCTCACCAAATGAATCGAAGATGGTCGACAAGGCCAATGATTTATTGCATCGATCATCGATGACACAATAGATTTTATTAGCACGACAAGGTTGACCTTCTGGATAAACACTGACAAGCACAATTTTTGCACACGACTTGCTAGTAGTGTAAGGTGTCTTAAATACTTCAGTACAACTGGAACTCACTCGGGTTTACTCCCCCTCATGATCCACCTTTAGTTGCTCCACTTCCTGTTTAGTTTTGGGGTGCTCCCCTTCGTAGGTCTTCCCGATATCAGGTTCTTGTTAAAGAACCGACACGTGGTCTGTCGAGCCGCAAATATCACATTTTACGATTTCTTCACAGTTTTTACGGACAGGACGTTTTTGACCACAGCACCTAAAACAGTAACCATTCTTGTACAGATATTCCCTCCGCTCTTTTAGCGGTTTGTTGCGAAACTTGAGGCAGTCCTTGAGCGTGTGACTTGAGTTAGGCCCATGAATGGGACATAGAATACTGGAAGTGTCTGTGGAGTTCGCCAGAACGTGGGTGCTTTACTCGACACAATCATGTTTTGACTCAAATAACGTGGTTGGGCGGATCGGTACTTGTGCTGCGTTGATTGACTACTGATTGAATGTCGAACATGAAACTCTGATTGTTCCTTACTCTTGCTATGTCCCGCAGAAACTTTGCAAAGAATGAAAACGGCGCTTGAGACACATTGTTTGATACCTTGTAGCGATCACAATTATATCCCCCATTTCTCACGCAAGCGCTTTGGGAGTTTCCTCACAAAACCATTAATTCCGCTAGACGTGTCATAATACGTTAACGCAGCTCAAAACGTAGAGCCAGTCTTCACAGATTCTAATTCCGCGGCTAAATCAGACAAATCAAAATGTCGCTTTCGGTCTCCATCTGTCAGAACAGGATAGCTAGATATACGCTTTTTCAGTGCCAGTTCTATGGTTTCTGCGCTACCATATTCGCGTTCTAGATTCTCCCAAGTCTCCCTGAAAGCCTTCTAGGGAACTCGCAGATTGGAGGCCCGAATACTCTCCGCTCGGCTTTTTGACTGCGGTCCAAGATGATTTATCAACAAATCAAGCTGCTCTGATGTAGGAGCTTGGATTTCTTTTATAATACTAGTAAAACTGTACTTCCATCCAAGATAACGCTCTGGTTCAGTCTGTTTGGCAAAAGCTGATGTCTTGCTACAATCACAATTTCTTGTAGAAGGCATAAATGGAGCAGCACCCGGATTAAATATATTATCACTTGACGGGTGAAGCTTGACATCAAGAGGTACAGCATGGTTACCATTTTCCTGTACATAGCGAATTTTAAGATAGTCAGCTGGATGCAGCGGCTGCACGTCGCTGCCACATTGACCACCAGTAGGCTCAGCACTATCATGCTTGGAAAAGGTAAGAGCTTTACGGATAGCTCCAAGTCCTGACCGCCTGTACCATTTCACGTCTAACAGATCTCAAAGTTCTCGTCTAACAGATCACAAAGTTCTGTTTGCTTTAATAGCCGCTTCTTGCTTTAAAAGCTCTGCTTCTTATTCTGCGTATATAAGGCTGGTTTTAGCTTCTTTAAATTTAGCCGTATGCTTAAGCCATATTGCTGATATACGACTGGAACTGATGTCATGCGTTTAACGCGACTTCAATGATTTAGTCTTTGGCAACGAAGATTGTTTGCACAGATTTCAACATAAATTGATACGTGGCTTTCCCATTGTTACTTTCAACAGTTCGTTGACTGGATAGACAGACTTCATACCCTTCCCCAATTATTTCATACTCCTTAAGAAGTGTTTTAACATGGCCAATGATGTTTTTGCTGTCAGCAAGATCTTCTCCTTTCTCAGTCATAAGAATCAACTCATCAATGTTCTGTTTGATGTGTGCCAATATTGATGTGTAACGTGATGCAGTCTCTGTAAACTGTAAGTTTCCAAGAGTAGTGAGTCTCCTCACACGGCGTAATTCCTTGGCTGATGATCAGACCGGAGTTTAAGCTTTTTCACTTCAATGTTTACAATGAACTCGAGAATGTCAAGGTTTTCAGTACTTTTAATTGTTACATCCAGTCCTCGGTGAAAAGGGGTGAAAAACTACAAAGGAACAAATAAACAATGATAAGACAATGATAAAAATTTGACAAAGTAAGATACGGTCACAATTACATACAAATTTAACATAAAACATGTCCATCATTACAGTAATAATTTACATGTAATACAGACACCAAGAATATTGTAAAGATCTCGGAATGACACCACCATGTGGCGCCCCCTGTCGAGTGACAGACTTATTAAATTACACACAATACAGATGACGCAAGTACATACCTAAGTCAAATTATCTGGACAATTCAGCGAACAACTTTACCGAATATGAATAAACCCACAAAAATGAGTCTTGCATTTGTATGTCCTGGTTGACATGCCTGATGAACAAAAATACTTCACTTTTTAAGAGTTAAGCCCAAAGTCCAAGATTTATAGTGTTATCAAATTCCTTTACTGCAACTTTAATCCGCAAATATATTTATTCACTTAACATAAGAATTGCTGATGCTAGAGACTTTTTTTTCAGGGATATAACTTAATTTAATCAAGATTCAATTGTATACCGAAAATTAGATCTGAATTTTGAAACTTTTTTTAGTTATTAACATAAATTTAAAATCAGTACCTTAAATTTTGCCCAACTTTGGCCACGGCACTTTTTTTCCCTGTAAGTACTGTGTATCTAATTTTCACAGCATGTACACATTAGGATTTAATCTGTTAAAATCCGAAATTTGTTAATAAAACCTACAAAATTAGGCTAGTTATTGAATTTTTAGCTCAGCTGACTATAACTCATCTGAGCTATAGTCGTTGTCCGTCGTCTTGGCGTCTGTTCGTAGATGTTGCACGTTTTGAAACCGTAAGACCTAGGGATCCAAAATTCGGCATAATGTTAGATGTCCCCATGATCCCCTACCAAGCTGAAAACTGGGTCTTTGCGACTTCATTCCTTTGAGAAATTAAGGAAAACCCTTATTTTTTTAAAATTAAAAACGTATTTTCACACTTGAGGACTGCCTAATATCAAAACCAATTAAAAGTTTTTAATTTGTTTGAATCTGAAATTTGAAAATAAAAGCTTGAAATTAGGCTAGTTATTGAATTTTTTTTAGCTCTATTGTAGTCATTTGCTAGATTTTCTGATTTGTTATAGTCACTGGGGGAGATCCCCTGCTGTGACAGGTGTTCAGTTATTCTCATATCACCACCCCCCGCAAACCCAACCCACCAAGTGTTATGCAGTTATTGTTATTGTTTTCACTGTATCTCCTTAATTGTAATGCTGTTTCCACTCTTAAATACAAAAACTTTCCTTGAAAAAGTAAGCCATGGTGTGTTAATGTAGCATTTTTAAAGAAATATATTTTCTTTAAATGATTTTAACACATATAATTAAACCCATCAGTATGCTTAAATTTTAAAATATGAAGCACATTATAATTAAATAAAGACAATAAAATTATGAAATCTAAATCAAGTATTATTTTTACATATTTATTGTTTTGCAGATTTAAAAGATTTATCTTTTGTGGTAAAAAATAAATAAACATTTGTATGCATGATGGTTTTATCTGACAAGATTTAGATTTATGATGATGCAGTTGAGAATTATGAATCAACTTTTATATTCAGATATATATGTTATATTGGAAATGTATAGATATATAAACTTATAATAAAAAAAATTGATGTGATAAAAAATAAGGATCTAATACAAACATTTGTTAATTATTTTCTTGCCTCAGCAAAATTGGAGATCAGGCTTTGTTTGCCCTGTATGTATGTTGTTAATTAGTTATATTTCAACTGTATACATTTCATAAAATAAAAAAAAACATATATTTAATAATATATATTATACAAAAAATAGATTCAGTTGAATAAATGGGTAAACTACTGAAATGTCAACAGTTAATCAAAAAGCCAACTAATGATCATGGTAATTGTACAGATCATTTGTTCACAAACTGCTCAGGTGCTTCAGTTTCAACATTAAGAAACACATGGTCAGGTCACAAAAGTTTTTTGCAACAATTTCTTGCTCATCAATGCAAACCAATCATATAAACCAACCATGGGCTATATTACCTCTTCCTCCTACATTTTACCTCCAATCTATATTAATTTAGATTTTTACCTTCATGGTCAACTTCAGCTGAGCACTGACTAATGGGTCCCTTGTTTTTGGAGGCTCTTGTTGTATTCCCTTACATTGTCTTGCAGTCACTGTAGGTCATTCAGTGCAGTTCTCTATGCTCCCATGTTATGCAATCCCTTCACTCGGGCAAGCCCTCTCTCTTGTTGAGCTTGATCAGGCTGTCTGCAGTTAATACCACAAGAAGCCTTGCCCCCCCCCCCCCCCGTCCCATTCCGTTGACAGACCTGTACTATAAACGAGATGAATCTTATAATTGCACATTTTTTTCATCAAGGAGCAATTACAACAGAGACCGCTCCCCCCACTACCCCTTCAATACATAGGACTAATAAACAAGACGAAGCTTATAATTTTAATGTTAAATGAAAGTTTAATGAATAAAATGTTTAGGAATTTAATTATAATAATACCAATTTGATAAAATAATAGGATCTAATGTGAGTGCTAACTGACAAGATTTAGGAAGATATAAATACATTGTTGCATTTCATTCTTATCTCTTAAAGTTGGCCTAGTTGTGAATAACACTGTTAAATTTAGTTTTAAAATCAGGAATATTGGTCAAAAATTTTGTGATTGATTTATTACTAAAATGGTTGTATATTTAATTTTTTGAAAACTTAATTACACACACTATTTGTATATGAAATGTAACTTTTTTTATAACACTTACCATAGGCCCATTTTTCTCATGGTGCATCAATAAATGGTTCCAGGCCAAAGGTTTATATATTACACAGTGCATATGCTTTAGCTCATGTCCATTATTCTATAATTTACAGAGTTTCATTTTAATAGGTCTATTTTCTCTTAGCTTTTCAAATGGTAATAAATATACGTGTTTTGCTGTTACTAATATTTTCCAAAATTCAGCTGAGCGATGTGACCCATGGGTTCCTTGTTATTACCTGGTGTACATAAACTTTTAAAAAAGGAAGAGACAGACCGTAACATTAAAACCATGAAGCAAGGCAGTGCGTACACGTAAGTGACCGTACAACGCATGTTCCAATTTTTAGACATATTCAGATTTCAGAGTGTGGAACAAGCTTATCCAAATTTATGAAAGCCCAGGAGAAAAAAGGAGAATTTTTTTTTTTCGTACGAATGGTTTTCAGATATCATTCGGTTGGACCCAACATGCTTGCCTCCTGCGAATGCTTTTTTTTATCCGTAGTACAGTCCAACACATCAGGTCAGACAGCTTCCGAAATTGTACAAAATTATCAGCATTGTCTCAACGTGTGGCATGAAAACGGCATGTCTTGATTTCGTAGTTATTTGCAATACTAAAATAATTAAGTTGTAAAACCTTTCAAGGAGGCTGTGAGTTTTTGGTTAAAATTGACACACAAACACGGTGTGGACGTATTAAAAGAAAGCGTGTCCTTGCTAGGTTTAGCCCGTGTACGTATGTTTCAATGCGCGGCGGAGCATAATTTTGAACCTTTAATCGAAAGTAACATCCTTTTTTTTTGGGGGGGGGGGGGGCCTATTATTTTCACACGCTACAACAGTGCTGGAGAGACAAAGCTGGGGGGGGGGGGGAGCAAGGTCCCATGTGTAAAGCCGTAATGGGGTTTGATGCCAACAGTTTGTATCCGTACGCCATGAGCTGCCATCTACCTAACGGCGCACCTGTTTTAAGGGGGCCGCCTTCCTTCGAGGAGGAAGGACACTCCAGTGAATCCAGTGAAGATGACCAAATGGATGTGTGAGTATCGGAGTGTTCGTGCCAAAAGATACCTTGTCTAAAGTGTCCAGGTTGTAGCGTGACGTGATGTTATGGGAGAATAAGTATTATTTTGTACCTCGTGGTAAACCTTTAAAACACCAAGTGAATATGGGAAAACAAATGAGTGTGGGTCCGTTTCGCATGGATGGAGTGGACGCTCGTTGCAAAAAAAATATATGAAGTGAACGGATGTTACATACGTACAGGCACGAGTGTAAATTGATATTGAAACTGGCACGGAAGAATCAACGGCGAAACTGAATAGCACGCGTGTGCGTTAGCATATGATAGAATAAATGTCAGGTCTGGAAGTAGTCAGGTGCTGGGAGTGTGAGTTCAAATAAGAACATCGGAATTATCAGTATTTCAACAACTTACCCGAAACTTTCAGGAAGTTGCAGCGCACAGATTAACGAAAACGGTGCACGTTATCCACTTAGGAGCTGTTGAGCGTGTAAAACATGGAAATTTTTTGGGGGCTTTGGAGGTGAAAGCGCGTGTGCCTGAACAGTTGCGGGAGTATTTCAGTGAGATGTGCCCCTTTTTTGTGACTGCAGACGTCGATGTGAACAATGTGGTGGATCATATGCGCGAATACATGAAAAAAAGCTACCCTCTCACGCGAACCCGTACTTTGGTTGGAGGTGTGTGACTGGATAAAGTGTTGTTGTTTAAGGATTGTCTGAAATGGTTGCTGGAGAAAGGTGTGCATGTTGAATGTGTGTATCAAGCGTTAGAATGGTGACTGAAAAAGTGTTGAAAGGTTTTGTGGACAGTGTCGCTTCCGCCAGGCGAAAAGCTGCAGCAGATCCAGATAAACAGTGTGAAACCAACACCCAGAAGCTCGTCATCAATGCAGCCTACGGGGCTACCTTGATGAACAAAAGAAAGCACCGAAAGATTAAATATGTCAAAGGAGAAGCTTGTGTTTATGAATTGCATAATGATCCCCGTTTCCGTCAATCCTGTATTGTGTCGGAGGAGAAAATAACATAAACTGGCAAACGTGAACGTATGTACGAAGTGGAAATGGCACCCCGTTCTTTATCTTTGGATGTTCCAAAAACAACTAGGTTT
The DNA here is from genome assembly GCA_026874595.1 of Sipunculus nudus. Classification (NCBI taxonomy): domain Eukaryota; kingdom Metazoa; phylum Annelida; class Sipuncula; order Golfingiida; family Sipunculidae; genus Sipunculus; species Sipunculus nudus. The sequence goes on from CM049317.1 coordinate 4,908,802, forward strand.
TTTTTCATTCTTCATACTACAAAATAACGCATGTTACAGTTTTATTATGACTGTGTGGATAAATATTTGGGTCGGGGAAACTTTGAGTTGGGAGAAATGGGCACAGATTCTCTGTATTTTTCAGTGGGGTTTGTCTACATATTATATTTAAAATTATAAGTAATAAGTAATTAGGCCTGAAGGTATTTGTTGCTGGTCAACAGTTTACTTTCTTTCTTAAACATAAATTACTCTTGAAATATAAAATAAGCTAATTTTATCAAATGAAGCAATGCCAAAACAAATTAAAAATTTACCTTTTCTTAGATGTAGGCTTCTTTCTTCTGAAGTCCTATAACCCTCTTTGGCTCCACTTTTGGGCGTCGAACTCGCCAGTTTGAGTGATAGGCCAGCTACTTTCTCGGAGACTGAAATGTTCTTCTGAAGTCCGTCTTCCGCTCCACTCCTGTACATTTTTGTCCATGACACCCAAAGCTATAAGTAATATCGTGAATCCCTGAGAAAATGACGATATATGAATCTAAGATATCTTTTGCTATTCACTAAGTTCGTGTCCGTGAATGACAATTTCTTCAGATATCATCAGCCCAGACACCTAAAGCTAAGAATATTAACACAAGAAGATACACTCAGAAATGTCTGAACATTTCACAATTTACATATCAACATATTGTTTTATATAAAAGAATCCAGACATCCTATGCTTCAACATTTACTTTGACAGAACTGCAGGCTGACACAGAGGTCCTCATTTGTAAGCCGTTATCCAGGTTTTATTTTGATGTTTTGGATAGACTTACGTTTGCAGTGTTTGTGATTAGAAGTAACTTCAAGTTCAGACATCAATCTTGGGGAAACAGTCCTTTGTGAGGGTCTGTGATCTTGTGCTCTTGAGTTCTCCAAGCTTTGGAAATTTTGCGTCAGTATTCTTTAGCTCAGCTGACTATAAGTCATCTGAGCTGTAGTCATGGTCCTTTGTCCGTCCGCCCTTCCGTCAGGACGTCCGTGTACAGGGCACATTTTGAAACCGTTAGACGTCGATTCCGAAATTCGGCATACAGTTAAATGTCCCCTAAATCTCCTAGCATACGAAAATTGGGTCAGTAGGTCTTGGTCACTTAGAGAAATTAAGGAAAACCTCAATTTCCCATTGAAACCCCATTATGACACTTCAACTCCACCAAATATCAAAACCACTATTATGACATTGCTCATATTTAATATAACCATTCCTCATTATATTTCCTATGTACATACCAGGAATAAGTTCAGTATTGTGTAATTTCGAGATGTAATTGGCCCGAACATAATGCACTTTTTTTAAAAATCAAAAAATATTGTTTACTCACTTAACATTAGAATTGTTGAAGCTATAGAGACTTAATAGCTCTGCTGTATGTAAGTCAAGTCGGCTTTCCTGATCGGTCAGCGTCAGTCTTCCGTCTATCTACCTGTCTGTCTGTCCGTCTGTCTGTTAGACTGGCACGTTTTGACACCATTGGACCTAGAAAGTTGTAACTAAATATCAAGGGAGATCCATACAAAATCTCCTTGGAAACCTGAAATTAGGTCACTATGATCTATATCATTTGAGCTATGGGGCTCGTAAATACCACCTAGAATAATTAAAAATTTGATACAAAACCTCCAGTATCTTGGCAATTAATGTATGTATTACTCCGAATCTTGGCTTGAATGTTTACCAGGACTAGGGTTATCAGTTTCCTGAAAACTGGAGTTGCCACTTGCATTTTTCCTAATTTTTACGAATTTTCTCCTGTTTTTGAGACCATGAAATGACAGCAATTTAGTCCGTCCCTCGACTGCAGTTTCATCTGGTGTCCTGAAACCTGGTGTGTTTTTGATTGTGACTTGTTTCTTCAGTTCCCGAAGACAGGTGGCACCACCTGTATTTTTATATATATTTTACGACTTTTTCCCTTTATTTTGAGACTGTCAAATTATATTGATAATATTAGGTTTGCAACTGTGGTTTCATCTAGTGTATCAAAACCTTGTGTGTTATTAGAGCCCTACTTGAGTAAGCGGATGCCCTATGGTAATCACCGTGTTTGTCCGTCTTTCCTTCTGTTTGTCTTTCTGTATGTAGGTGTATATTTGTTTCCTGAAGATAATTCCAGTTTGATTTGACATATGGGTTTCACACTTGATTTACATATGGCCCACCTTTAAAGCAAGATTCCTATCGATTTTGGGGTCATGAGGTCAAAGGTTAAGGTCACCCAACCCACTTATTAGAAAGATGGTGGATGCTTTTAAGCAGAATATATTGTGTTCTTCTGCCAGCTGCAAAAAGAAAAAAGGAAAATGGCTGCTATGGTTCCCCGATAGGACTCAGATAAAGGATCATCTTAAACATCTGCGGACATAGTGGTATCAAACCACCCACTTATAATTGTATTGCTTGTCTATCTACTGTCCTGATGCTCAAGAGATTATCTGCCTTTTGCACAACATAAGCTGGTAGCATCTTGATTCAATCCTTAATCCATCGAAGGTTCCATACTCAATGTTTTTGATGAGACATCAAAGGCATTATTTTCTAACGCGCCAAACGATTGGTGTCGAAAATGGCGAACAGAACAGTTTCTTTAAGAAGCCTTACTTTAGCTTCTCAAATGTGCTTTTATCTCCTACCATAATAGGGGAAACCTTCTATATGGTTGCATAATGGTATTTCATCCATAGCCTTGATCAGATGTTGCCTGAGATTCGCTCTAGTGTTTGTGTATCTTCTGCAAATTAAATTCTGCTCTTATGAGTTGTATAAATCTGTGCAAATTTCCTTTTTTTTCTACGAAGTTTTAATCCTCATATTCAATAAACGTGAAGAAAATCACAGCTTTGTAAGCTTGCAACTCCACTTTGGCTTTATGTCTCCCGGCTTTCAACCTTTCAGCACGTGTAAAACCTTTAGCTCAACAGCACCTTGACGAAGATAAGTCAGTGGCTGAATAAATACTCTTTACTGGTGTCAAAACATATAGATTGGAAGTTTTACGGAGTTGAACCAGCGGTGGCTCAATGGTAGGACCATAATCTCGTTGACCCTATCAATCATTCAAAACCAAACTTAACAAGATGCTTAACAATAGCCCTATCATGATTCACGTAAACATCGACTTTTAATTTTCGGAGCTTATTCATAATGTTTTTGTTCCTTACACCCTAGACATGGTCCAGTAGGAGGTTCAACTTTTCTTAAAAGTAATGAATTTGCGGATTTGAAAAATCAGTACTTCAGAAGTTAAGATTTTTAAGAAAATGTTCAAAAGTCAAGGGAAAAAACATGAATTTTAATGTTCTTATTGTCTATAGATGTTTTGTATTAACTTTATTATATTTATCAACGATTTAACGTACATGGTCCATGAAAGCCGCCTATACGAGAATACACATGCATGGGCATTTCTCACCTTAGTTTGCTGTTCTAACTTAGGTTGATATCTGCTTTTCCCTGTTTTGGCAGTAAACCCACATTGCCTCTATACTTTCGCAAAGTATACCATGGCAGTCTTAAACCAGCTAATGGGCCATTTATTTTAGTACAATTCTCACTCTCTGTGTATTTCATCTGAGTAAGGTGTAGGAGTAAATGTTAATTGGGACTTACATTAAATGTAAATTAAATGGGAAAATCTTTTATAGAAGAAGTTCTTCATATAGAATTAAATAAATAATATGGGAGGTGTATTTTCTATATTATATAGCGGGTACGCAGTATTAAGACCGGTTGTCTCATGGGAAAGATAACTATGGTTAACTCCAATTTCTTTTAAATCTTGAGATATTTAATTGCATGGTTGTTGCTATGATTGTATATAATCTTATATCACATAGTGGCTTGAATATGAGTCTGATATATGAGTATCGAGGAAAAATGGTGAAAAAAGGTTCAGAATAAGATGCACAGCTAAGCTTATATATGTGTATGTATTATTTGGCAGTTGTACTTTAAAATATTGAGGTACAAGTTTACAGGTGAGGTATTACTCGGTTCCGACTTCTTTCATGTCAGTTAATGCATGTCAGAACTTGTAATATCAGTTTTATTTTCTGCTATTTTATCGAATGAATGTTCTACTTGGTAATCTAACATTGATATTTAAGGAAATTTTGTGCATTTGCAAGAAAAAAAATGTCAAATGCATGTTACAAATTGAAAACGTGATTTATAGGTGGTAGTCATCACAGACATATCTGGTCAACACTGTTATAGAAACTACAAAAATGGTTGGATCAGGTATGAACATCCATTATAGTAAAAACTATGGTTCTGTGTATATGTGATCAATACAGGTAGCCAGCACAGACATATCTAGTCAACACTGTTATTGAAATAAAAACCTGGTTGGATCAAGTATGAACATCCATTATAGTAAAACTATGTTACTGTTTGTATGTGACCAATTAAGACAGGATCCTTGATAAACGTATGTTACACATTGTACGTTCTTAAAATACGTATCAGTGTTTCACATTTTAAGTTTATCTTTTATTGCGTGTATTAACACGTTAAGAACTGTTCGTTATGCAAATATCAGTAATCTATAGTTAAACGGTACAGCAATAGCTATGTAATTTCATCAGTATCCAGTCATGCCATTTACAGTTACAAGATGTACACTGTATCTTAAATTCAACAGCCATGTTATACCATATAATATAGGGATGGATCGAGCATTTGTACATCCCATAAATGTGACCATAAGTTACAAAGTTTCATATATATCCCTGCATACTGATTCTTTTTATTTATTTTAATCTTGCTGTGCCTGTTATTAAGATATGAAGCTGCTCATGGATCCTGACGCATTAGACAGTTTATAAGAAAGAGAATAAGAAAGGTGTTCCACTGCCACATGTTTCCCTAGTTGGGACGGGAAAGAAATGAGCGTGTGGCAAGGTGTAATTTGATTATATTAATAGGGTTTTATTTTTTCAGTAGGAATTTATAAGGCTGTCCTTCGTGGTTATGAGTGATAGAAATCAGAATAGGGTATTCATAGGTGTATTATGATGTAATTTTTAGCTTCAAAGACGGGTTGCAAGTGAATATGTCCAAACGTTATAAGATTCTGGAGTAGATAAAAAACATTGACAATTAATGATTACAAGAATTGGTAACATAAAGATGTAATACTTGCATGTCATGTGATTCTTGTGACATTTAGTAACATTTCCTATACGTTAGATACGCAAGAAATGACCTATAATTTCTCCACATCAACATTTTTTCTAAATGCTCACAAATCAGCCTAGTATATATTATATCTTAATGCCTAATATTCGCCTTTTAATTTTTGTGCAGAGATGGCTATGCTTATACGATTGTACTGGTATTCATCTATATATAATGTAGAAATTTCAATTTTGCTTAAAATTTATTTTTTTTGGGAGGTGTGTGTAAGGTACTAATGGGCAAGTCATTTTATAACAGTTCTCACTGTCTTTATATTACATCCTGAGTTAGGTGTAGGTGTTAATGTTAATTGGGACTCTGTTTATTCAAGTGTCAGAACTGAAATAAAACTTAGCTGAGTTCTCCAAATAGATGCATAAGGCTGGGTTAGTAGAAAACTCGATAAAAATTCTCATCCACAGCCACAATCAACTTACTTATTGTTGTGACGGTTTCGTCCGTTCACGTCAACGGACTTCAGTCTACTGGTGACTTTCTACCGCCGGGCCACTACGTGGAAAATCCTAGAATTTTCTGAGGAAACACAGAAAGTTATGGTGGAAGAAGATGAGATCTTTAATCACACGACGTGGTGTCCGTATTCACCAATTTGCCCATTCTAGAGGTCTTGAAGTTTATAAGGGAGCGCCTTGCTAGTGACAGCAAGATATGCGACAGGACAAAATTAACAGTCGATGGCATCAGGGAACTGTCAATTAAGTCTCAAGAAATACCGAAGGCATCAGAAGTTCAAATGTGTATCCAAAGAAGGTACAGAAAGACCAATACTTTGCGTTCAAATCTCACTATCCCCTCAATCACAAACCAGAAGTAGTGCGCACATTATTAGATCGTTGTAACGCCATAGTAACTAAACAACACGACAAGAAACTTGAAACAGACCACATAAAGAAGGCTTTCAAAACCTGCGGCTACCCTGGATAGGCGTTCGTGAGAACGAAAGAACTAAGTTTCTTCTAAAAACAAGAAGAAACGTGCTAAGGACGTTCAAACTTCCAAGGGAATGAAATGCCTATCCTATTTATCTGGTCTATCAGAGTCATTCTGTCGCCTGTTCAAGAAACATGGCTTACATACAGTTCTTAAGCCTAGCAACACCTTTAGGCAAAACCTAGTAAAACCAAAGGACAAAGACCACTGGAGGACATGGGAGAGTGCGTTTACAGAATTCCTTGTAAATCAATGTCTCAAAGGAGAAACAGGTAGAAAACTTGAAAATGGGGTAGCCGAACACAATATATCAGTTCAGGAAACATCAGCAACAAAGTACACCAGAGCACAGAGGAAGACCTCCCTAAGTGATTTTCATAAGTCTGCCCTAGCAAACCACACAAGCCAGGAGAACCACACCATTGACTGGGATAACATCAAAGTAATTGCAAGAGAGGGGAACGCCAACCACGATGGATACGCGAGGCCATCCACATCAGGAAGGACGGCACCATGCGATCAACCGCGACGGGGGACAGCACAACCTGCCGCATCTCTACAACTCGCTACTTGCACCTATAGCGCCACCTGGTGGCCAGCGGTAGTAAGCCATCAGATTGAAGAAGTCGGTTGACGTGAACGGACGAAAATGTCACAAAAACAAGTAAGTTGATAGTAGCTGGGCATATGAGTACTTTCATCTTGCTGATTTGCCGGGTATTTATATAATGACTATTATTGCTTAGCCTTGTTAACATGACACCTATGATCAGTCTAATTGCACTTAAATACACCTGCAGTGCACACCTTTCTTTAACTGTAGTTTTTATGACACTTTCAAGTATAACTCTGATTGGTTAGCTAATTGTGTAGGAATCCTACTGGGAGACGTGTAAGGTGTTGAGAATCAGCAACTGGGGGCCAAGCCCTAAGGATGAGCTTGGCAGCCTCTCTGCTGTATTGTTGCAATGAAGAACTTTATACACTAACTCAGAGGCTTGTAAATTTGTCGCCCATCCTGGATCAGGTTATTATCTCTACAACCTGTCACTGATTCGTCCCATACTCCTGTCAGAAGAATTGACGGGACGTTATGAATAGCCCAGCCGAATAGCCCGTCTGATCAACAGACCGCAATAATCAAGAGTTAAATTAAGACTTAAAAATATCGACAGTGGAGGATTGGTAAAGAAATTGTCCTGAAAGATAAAGCAGAAACCCAGCAATGTTCTACTTGCGTGAAATGAGGAAATAACATCAAGGGCGCCAAAGTTTTCCAGCTTTATTTCTCCCCGGTTACTTCGATGGTGTTTGCCGGTACAAAAATCTGCTGCATGCTTCTAAATGATGAATATTATCAAACTATTTGTAATTTGCGCAGTAGTAAACATAAACTCGAATATACCATATTTTTCCCGAAAATTAATGCTCTTCCAACTCGCCTTATTAAAACACCTTATACTGTAAACAGCTTATAAATGTTCGCCCCTGTGCAACCATCCCTCATGACAGACAAAATTAAACGCTACGAAACCGGCAAAACACTTACATAGGTTTAGTTTTGCAGTTATTTTATAAAAGAATAATTACGAATATATTCCATAATTATGAAGATGAGTATATGATAATTTAAAATATCTCATTGGATATCAGAAGCGCTCTGTGAGCGATAACAGGGACACTAAGTGCCGATATAGGCTTATTTTTAAGTCACAGGATCACAATCACCATAGTAGTAGCAAATGTCACTTGATATATTTTGGAAAGCTAAATTAAATTCCTTAATCAAGATCTTTCATCTTCTTGCATATCTCAAACTAATGACATTACAATGGTTAAAAATTAAAAAAAACATATATAAGGGAATAATTGCAAATTCAGCAACTGAAATAATCTTTATTTCTTAAGTAGTTTAATAGGCATGTGTGTGTGTGTGAAAGGGGAACATTGATGTAAATGGCGCAGTTCTTGCTAACCCTAATTAGACTGTGCTTATCTTTTTATAGCGTATACTACCCTGACTTTACTGCTGGGTCATATCTGTGTTTGAAAGTAATTTATTTGACAATTTTAAGAGCTTGTTAGGTGTTATAGTCTACTCTCAATATTAAAGAATCTTTAACATATTTTTATTTAAACATTGAATCTTAAACATAAAAAACCCGCGTGTTTCACACTTAACCATCCCATGTGTTCATATTTAAGTTTCAAAATCCTAAATATTAAGCCAAATTGTTTTCTCGATTGAGAGAGATATTTTAAAAATCCACATTTTTATGTTTCTCGCCTCAAACATGAAAAACATAACATAACTGAGCTGCTGAATAAATGACAAATATATTTCACCATATTTGTTTATTTTTTGGCTATATTCTACGTATGTAAATGATCAAGGATGATCTGCATCCTCAGTTTCCCATATAAGTAACATTTACATGAAAAAAATGAGAAAGAAAAGGTCATGATTTTTTTGTCGCATTTCCTGTAAAAGTCATGAAATTTTTATTCGCTCAGAGTGTATGAACCCTGAATAGAGAAAAGGTCTTGCACACGGTCACCATCCACATAAACATCTGCGATATTCAATCCAGGATAGAGAACCTCCAAGCTGATCGCCGCTTTTAAGCACAACTAATCCATTGTTCCCATTTCGACTAATATTACCCGAGTGCCTAAAATAGTCATCAGTGTAACTCATGCTAATCAACCAGACACTTTACAGAAAAACCAGGTGTCTCATTTGTAACTTCTGGTCTGATTCCTATGGCCTTATCGATGACTTGATTTGCCTGTTCGTCTGAGGAAGCCTCCTTATTTGAAATCTCCGTGTGTGCTCTTTCGAATGATTAGATCTTTCCTCCTCGTGTTGGACAGGCAGAGGTCAGACTTGTATTCGGCTGAGGCCCGCCCTAGGCATAACCTTATAGTGAACCTGGTGGCATTCCCAAACTAGGTGGAAGCATCATCACGGTAGATATGAAGGGCTAACTGGAAATTTCAGTTGATTGTTTGAAGGGTTGAAACTGTAATTTTCTTTGGGAAGTCCCTGGAGGAGGCATTGACAATCCCTCTCAACATGATTATATTGGTGACAACTACATCACAAAGCTGTCCATGGGGATTCTCTTTTTTTGGTTTTCTGGCATTTTTTGTTCACCATTCGTTAGTGTATATGTAAGTGTTTATGTTCCCAATGGAGTAACCACACCACCACCATAAAGCCGTATTCTACCTTTTACAGGCTTTAGCTCAGTGTCTTCACACTGTAATATATCTTTTAATGTCGCATATGGCATAGCACTACAAGTAGCTCCAGTATCTTACTGCACTTGTTTTGCAATATCAACAGCCCCTTGAAATGTAAGCGGTAGCATAAACCATAAACGCCGAACTACAAATGCATCCTCATCCGAATGCTCAATGTCCATACTTTGAACTTTGTTTTTTTTTTTATTTTTTTTTTGTGTATTTGTTTTCATCTTACACAAAACAGCGAAATGATTTTGTTCCCCATTTTTTTTGCAATTGTTTCCATAGGCTTGACATTTCCCCTTTACATGTTTTGTTCCACAATATTTATATTCCCCTTAATGCATGTGTCCCGGAGTCTTTTGACTAAATTTTGGATTATTCCCTTGCCTACCAGTCTTTCGCTGCACTCTATGAATTTGTTCAGCAAGTCCGGTTTTATCACCAGTCATTTGACTTTTTATGTATCTTGGACAGTTCACTAGCTCTGGGCATTCCTACACACTGATTTAGATCAGGGACAGGGTGTGCCCTCAATAACCTATCACGACTGGCTTTACCCAGTGTTCCCATTACTAGTCTGTCTGTAATTAAACTGTTTGTCAGGGTTTCGAATTCACAAGATCCTGCTAACTGGTGTAGCTTGACTATAAACTGATCCACTGTTTCATGTTTAGTTTGATTCGCAGTTTTGAATTAATATCTCTCGAACAACACGTTTTTCTGTATCAAAAATGTTCCCTTCATTTCCTAAAAATAGTCAATGGGTCCTTTTTTATCCTCTGCTGTTATACTGGGTAACTTTTTTTAAGCATTTACACGTGATGATGATGATGATGATGATGATGATAAATATATATATACATTATATATATATCATCATCATCATCATCACATGTAAATGTTTATGTTGTCTCACTTTTGATTACCCTGGCACGCTTGCTAGTCATCCCGCTAACTTGAAAATAAATAGACGACACTGCCAATATACTACATCCTACAAGTTCTCTGTGATTTTCCCGTACCATTTCATAACAGTAAATGATATTGAGGGAGCTTCTTTGGACAGTATAACCTATTGCGTAAAGTTGTCCATGAATAAACGATACTAGCTACAATGTGTCAATGTGTACCGGTACAAACTCAGAATACACTGGTCGTCGGAAACGTACTTAAAATTTTTCTCTAAAATTCCAACTTCATGAATAAAGATAAAAAAATCTTTATTTGAAAATCGCCTAGGATTTCCCATCAAAACCGTCCTGTGCTCAAGCATGAAACAGTTCTTTTGTCCAGAGTGCAATCCTTAAAAACGTAAGTATAACCATTCTACTTTTGTTTACAGTTTAAATATTGTCACTCTTTTTAGATTCATGATTTAATTAAGATTCACAATTACACGACCCGGTTATATATCTCCTGAATTTAGCCTCGTTCGCTTAATGAACATGAGATAGCAAAGATGGTCAAGAACATATCAAAATACAAATAATATTATCATTTAATAATATAATTTCATGTTAAGAAGGTTTGTATTCAGTTCACGGTTGTCCGTTTCATACATTATCTACGGCAGCATTTCTTTTTCTTTGCAGTGTCACTTTCTGTTGTCTGTAATGTGACTGTCTCTACTTTGTTCTCGGTCGAGGTTTCATCATGTTTACTTCCTTGGAGTTGCTGGTAGATTTCTGTGAGAAATATAAAACTGAAATAATCAATCATACCGGTTTGAAAACAAAAATATACTATGTTTTAATGAATATATCTTCCTGATCACCAAACTTCCTATAACAAATGTCTAACGCACAAATCATCCTAATTATATCGTACATGATAACGGGATTTCTTGAGTCTCCTTTACTGCTTAGATTCGATTTCGATATCGCTTGAATTCGGACACTCTTTACGTTCATAATACAGATAATTTTTGGTTCAATTTACAAGGCATCTCTATCCAATGCATCTTTCTGTTTATAATAGAGATAGTTTGCTTTTGGAAATCTTAAGGATGTAAATTAAGATGCAGTATGTTTGATCCTTGAAAGTCCCGTGACATGAGGGAGTAGTACCAGGTGTCAGATACATGTGGTCCTGAAGCGCCCTCTAGCGTTGTAAAGAAAGATCGTAATCTAATACTTATAAAAGGAATTCGGTTCACGTTTGTTCGCAATGTTCTCTAAAACCGCGTTGTGTACAATACTGTGTCATACATCATTTTAATGGTTATTATCCCCTCATGGACACAGGCGATATGAAAATAAATAATTTTTAATGTACATATAATTTTGAGTGATGTTCCGTTATTTTTACCGAGCACAGCCGAACTGCCTTCGGTAATCACCGGAATGCGTGCATTGTGGTCACTCAACCTCTAACACTAAGGACTATTGTTCATATGAATAACGCTTGCTAATGAAGGATTAGTCCCACGTGCGTGGTCAGTAAAAGAGAAAAACACATGTTTCTCGCTTTATGTAATGGAGAGTTCAGCCCAGGAGGAATAATGACAAAACCTAATTCAAGGTCCCAATTTCAGGAACAGGGGAGGGGTAGGGTTGGATGGGGTGGTGTCGGGGGTTTTAGGCCTAAAAATTTGTCGGATACGATGAAAAAAAAAAAGGTTGCAGTGGCTGAAAATGGGATACAGACCCTCTGCATGGAGTCCCGTTGGGTCCGTTTCTGCTACTTAGGAGGTATGCAAATTTCTGTTTCTTTCTTCAGGAACAGTTTCCTTGCAACGAATTTCATAACCCTTTCATGTGTTCCTCACATCAACCTAATATTTATACGTTCAACGCTAGAATCCAGTCAAATATAATCGAAAACCTGAATGCCCCCGCGTCTCATTCCGGTTCGCAATGTAAACATCGTCACTGACCAGGTTTTCAAGGTAATCATACCGGGGTATGAATTTCTTGCCACGAGGACAGCCCCGCAAGATAAATGTAAAAAATATGTATTCATAACTTATTGAGACAGTTTCCCACTGAAACCTTTATTTTCTGTTCACTTTTAGAAAAAAATAGCCAACATTCTACATCTCAGTAAATATAATCTCCCAAACCCCGATAATAAGCCCGGTATACCGGGTTTACCAGCTAGTAGTAGATAACTGATATTGGCTTTAATTAATATCGTTTCTGTCTCAACTTAGCGCAGGATATACCAGCTGAGGATTTCATCTGGAATTTCTAAAAAATCATTGCTCTGAATTTACAGTGGATAAATTCACAAACAATGCGAAAAATCTCACCTGTAAGTAAATTGATGAATGCGGCTTCTACATTTTGTGAAGTCTTTGCTGATGTTTCCATGACTGACAGGTTGTTCTGTCCTACAATGCAAACCACAAGCTGTCAGAAGTAAATAGATACGGTGTCGGGATCGGAAACTTACAAATTGCATCCAATTAGTCTTATCGATAAAGGTCACGGATAAATATGTCCCAGAGTACTGATAGTCACTGTATACTAGCAAACTAACAATAAGCCGTCAATGCAATATTATTATAATGTATGCACATGTGATGAATTCTGCCGAGAAACATTAGAAAATATGATCCTATATTAACTGCAAATAAAATCACTAGTTTGAAGTCTTGCGATGTTCGCTGTTATATTGTTTTATTTGTATCCTTGTCAGTTAATGGCCCCGTGTGTTGAATGACGATATTCATACGATTATCATAAGACAATAAGCCTTTTTCATAATGCATGTATATACAAGGTGCACCTTGTTATGAAAAATCCAAAATTCCGTATATGATTAACAATATATTATAATTTACATTTTGGTATGTATATCAGTGTGTAATTTTTTGGGGGTATTCATCCATTTTCTTTCAAATAAATACACATGTTTCCTCCTTCTGCTCACTCCCGACTCCCACATCTATGCCGACGGAATCCTCCACTCATATTCAAATTTGTTAGCGAACCTGTGAGCTTTTGGGATGGGGCGCCGTTGTCCATTCGGGGATTTTATCTGATACACTTGGGAGAGTACTACCTTATGATCATTCCTCGGAAAGATTAAGCAATATTGTTTGCATATCGTAATGTCTTATAGAAGGAAAAAATTGTAGTGTTTTTCTCTCTGTATAAAAAGGTAGATGTAGCAGGTGCTACCAACATCTTAGTTTCAAATATTAGTTATTTGACCAATATTTCAATTCAATTTGGTGAGATAATAGCTTGTTGTTTCTGAGATTGTAATCTTAATATGCATAATTGACCAACTTTGCAAATTCGTTAAACAAATTTTTAAACGTTAATAGCAAAATTTTCTGCAAAACCTCTGTTAGATACTTTAAAATCACACAATGATTCTTGTGAGGTCCCTGTTCAAGTTTGTTCAAGTGTTTCTGTTTCAGTTTTACACTAAATTTGAGAGCTTTGAACTGATTAATACTTTGAATATATAAACAAAGCTGCTCAGACAGTATATATAATAAGTGTTCATAGCAAACTAATGAATATAATCTATCTGTATTTTGATATTGTATTTAATAGTTATATGTTATTATTCTAAATATATTGACACAGTCGTTAAATATAATTAAGTTTGAAATGCAAGGTGTTATCTATAAATATCTTTGGCTAATGCCAGGATTAGAAAAGGAACATATGCTACCATACTTCTGCTGCTGCAAAACTGACAGGTAATGAATTAAAAGTTTAATACATTAATGTTTTTGAATGATGTTGTGTATGCCCGTACATTGTGTTAGTGATCTCGTACAGGAGACGGATGACACTACCTACCGTTTTCCCGCGGAGCGTACATGAGTGGATGGAGTCTAATGGGAACAAAGTGGGTTCATGTGACACAATTTTAATCTAACTGAATAAGAGCACGTAACACAATCTACCCATAAATATCACCGAAGAAATAGAGTGCTTATAACAATATTGATTGTTCGAATTAACCTTTGGTTTAAACTTTACACAAGAATAATGTTATTTAACGATATTTCAGATGCAGAAAATGATTTCATGTAAACATAACACGCACCCGCAAACTTGTTAGCCACCTCTGTGGGGACAGCCTGGTGATCTGTCAGGTCATGTTTATTGCCGACGAGCACGATTGGAATGTTGGTGCCGACTTGTTCTCTTAGTTCTTGAAGCCAGGTGGCCACGTGATCATACGACGAGGGTTTAGTTATGTCATAGACAAGCAAAGCCCCTTTTGCACCTCTGTAATACCTGCAGCATAACAGAAAAGTGTTGACATTTCATTGTTGATTCAATTCTGGACAGATGTGATAAAGAAGTCATTTCAGTAACCGTCCATACATGTTACCATAAGGAACACACAGACTATCAATGAAGGTGAAACGCAACTGAACGTAAACATTGACTTCATAATTGATTATTTGTCATACCCTAGACATGTATACAATATATAAACACAATCAAGCATTATCCAGAAGGACGACCAAACGTCCAAAAGAGTCCAGAAGCAGAATCAGGTATAATCCAGAAAAATAATCAGGCATAGTCCAGAAATAGAATGAGGCATAGTCCAGAAATATAATCAGGCATAGTCCAGAAATAGAATGAGGCATAGTCCAGAAATATAATCAGGCATAGTCCAGAAATAGAATCAGGCATAGTCCAGAAATAGAATGAGGCATAGTCCAGAAATATAATCAGGCATAGTCCAGAAATCGGATCAGGCATAGTCCAGAAACAGTATCAGGCATAGTCCAGAAATAGAATCAGGCATAGTCCAGAAAAATAATCAGGCATAGTCCAGAAATAGAATCAGGCATAGTCCAGAAATAGAATGAGGCATAGTCCAGAAATATAATCAGGCATAGTCCAGAAATCGGATCAGGCATAGTCCAGAAACAGTATCAGGCATAGTCCAGAAATAGAATCAGGCATAGTCCAGAAAAATAATCAGGCATAGTCCAGAAATAGAATCAGGCATAGTACAGAAAAATAATCAGGCATAGTCCATAAATAGAATGAGGCATAGTCAAGAAATAGAATGAGGCATAGTCCAGAAATAAAATCAGGCATAGTCCAGAAATCGAATTAGGCATAGTCCATAAATCGAATCAGGCATAGTCCAGAAATAGAATCAGGCATAGTCCAGAAATAGAAATAGGCATAGTCCAGAAATAGAATCAGGCATAGTCCAGAAATATAATCAGGCATAGTCCAGAAATACAACCAGGCATAGTCCAGAAATAGAACCAGGCATAGTCCAGAAATAGAATCAGGCATAGTCCAGAAATAGAATCAGGCATAGTCCAGAAATAGAATCAGGCATAGTCCAGAAATAGAATCAGGCATTGTCCAGAAATATAATCAGGCACTGTCTAGAAATAGAATCAGGCACTGTCCAGAAATATAATCAGGCATAGTCCAGAAAAAGAATCAGGCATCGTCCAGAAATATAATCAGGCACTTTCTAAAAATAGAATCAGGCACTGTCTTGAAATGGTTCCAGTATAGTCCAGAAATAGAATCAGGCATGCATTATATATAAACAGAACCAGATATTAGGTATCACGTGGTAGACATAGTTCAGAAACATGGTCATGGATAGTTCTGAAGAGAATCAGGCATGATCTGATATATTTCTTTGATTTTTTCCCGCAAGTTCAGGTAATATTTTGTAGCTTAAACCATTAATGTAATAAAAAATGATATTTTAATTTTCCACAGAACTAACATTTATCCCGGAACATTAACGTACGTGGAGAAAATAGCTCTGTGCCTCTCCATTCCAGCGGTATCCCATATCTGAGCTTTGATCACTTTGCTCTCTATTTCTATGTTTCTGAAAACAAATTCAGAATGTTTGTAAAGAAATGCAGATGTTTCGGTTATTATACACTCAATTTCAAAATGTTCATCCACAAATGGATTAAGTGTTTCTTAATTTTTAAAAATATATGATGTAGACCGGATGTACAAATTAAATTTAAAATTTACGTACTGAATGGTCAGAGGAATGAACAAAATTTTCAAATTAAATGCGTGTTAAAATGAAACATGAGGTTTTTTTTATTATATTGTTGTGTTAGCCACAAAATTTACTCACTTTGTAGCGAAATCGACACCAATGGTGCTTGTACCTGCTTCCCTGAACACATTCCTAGTGAACCTGGACAGAAGACTGCTCTTCCCCACGCCACTGTCCCCGATCAACACCACTGTAATACAGAGAAACCCGAAACAGTGTCAAGAACCAACAGAGAACACAACAGCACTGTCCCCGATCAACACCACTGTAATACAGAGTCACCTGTAAGTGTAACCGCAATACCAACAGAGAAGACCACGACACTATCCCCAATCAACACCACTGTAATACAGGGAAATTCTTGTCAGTATTTTCGTAACACCGACAGAAGCCCGAGTCACTATCTGGGATACACCAACAGAGAAACCGTGTCGGTGCCTGCGTAACTTTGACAAAGAAAACTTGTTTTAGTATCCTGGTAACAGCGACAGAGAAACCAGTGTCAATATCTTGGTAACACCGACAGAGAAACCCGTGTACGTATCTTGGTTACACTGACAGAGAAACCCTTGTAAGTATCGGGATTACACCGACAGGGAAACCCGTGTCAGTATCTTAATTCGTGACACCACCAGAGAAACCCGTGTCAGTATGTGCGAAACACCGACAGAAAAACCCGTATCACTGTCTGAGTGACACCAACACAGAGAAACCCGTGTCAGTATCTTTGTAACACAAGCAGAGAAACCCGTATCAGTATCTACTGTCAGGGCCCGTGTCAGGGCTACTGAAAGACCAACCACCGGAGAATGAGCCTTAACCCAAACTAGGTGAAGTCTGGATGAGCCCAACACTATTAAAGTTTAAAAACGACTAACCATCGTACCACCACGGAAAACACCTAGAAAACTAGGAATCACTCCGAGGCCACATAAGTATTTGCGACTAATTCAGTATGGCAGGATTCGGAATAATACCAAGAACTTGATTAAAAGGGTGGTGTTTGGTACGTTAACACAAGATATAAATGAACCCAGGCGGCCGCGAGAAACGACTGTCACCGTAATAACTTCGATCCGAGCTATAAATATTTAGACAAAGAAACATAATATTATATCTTTTTATAATAAAGACAGTTCAGGCAGTCATCTGGACTTTGGGTCGAACCCAAGTCCATAACATAGCCCTTTATAGCGCTGTAACTGTGACCCATGCGAAACCATCCAACTGTCACATTCCCAAAATCATTGAGTCTCATCTTACAACATAATAGCAGGCTGTGAAGGATATGTCAAATACGTAACGGTACTTTATGATAACAAGATTGTGAAAGGATTAATACACGACGATACCTTTAAAGAGGAAGTCATATTCTTCGTCTAGATATGTATGTTTAACAGCCGTCTTGGTTGGTTGATTATCACTCATGATGATACAGTGAAATATTACTAAAACAACACTGACGAGATATAACAGGTTCTGAAATAGCTGGTAACGATTTTGATCGCATTAAACGATATGACTTGCTTATTTGATCGATATGAGCAGATTTTTTATCTACTCTGTCGGTCGAAAGGTTACGATTTGAATATTGATAAAAAAATCAAGACTATACCAATCAATGGGGCTTATCAGGCCAGGCATGACAATTTACATGAGTCCAAAGAGAGATGAGATCAAAGATTTCACTTATTGACATAATGGTATTACACCCGTGGTTCAAACGTGGTTTTTCATGTGATAAGTTTGTGTATATGCATACATTTATTTTTTGCTGTTATCTATGCCATCATTAATGGGAAACTACTTGCCAGACCTTAACTCTTAAAGAGTTCAAATATACTAACAGCTTTACCTACCCACCGAATAGAGTGCCACAAGAAAATACCATTATTACTTTAACCATTTTGGATGGTGTTCGTTTGGGATGTCATTTGTTGCTAAAGCACATCATTGTACACCGTGTTTTACATTGATCCTGATACGTTTTCCACAACATTTGATTATTTGTTTGAGCGGGAAGTTAAAAATATGTGAAATTATGACAACATGTGACACATTTTACAACAAAAACAAATAAAATACAAATAAATGTATGAAACTATATGCATAGGAGCAATGATAAAGTCATTATATAGAGGTATTAAATATATATATGTATCACAGCCAATACTTTTATATGTAAAATCACGAGTGTCAGGTCCAACGGTGTACATAGACAGTACAGTGTTGATACAGTCACACATGCATGTACTTGGCTGTCAGACCCGGGTTTCACTTCGTATCTGACTTTGACAAGCGCCGGAACTTGTCTTAAACTTAAAGGATAGAATATTAAGCCAAAGAATAGTCCAATGGGGGAAAACGATACTAAGAATTATATGTGATTGTTATTAAGAGTGGTGTAATTATATAACTGTTTAGACAAACAAACAAGAGAAAAGAAAAGTTAAACACAGACATCGGTTTCTTTTTTTTCTACACTGTTTAACACTCTGGACCCCCTCTTTTCTCCACCTTTTTTGTTTATATCCCCAGACTATATCAACACCTTTTACGCTAGACATTTATATTTCCAAACGATCAAATCGTTATATATATATATATATATATATATATATATATATATATATATATATATGTGTGTGTGTGTGTGTGTGTGTGTCTTGAGAAGACACATACATACATATAAGAGGGATTGTAATCCAAACACGCGGTCCACACACGTCAAGATCTAACGACTTGGAGGAAATTCTTCTCAGAAGATAATTACTTGATTTTCACAAGATGCCATTTAATGTGATATTTTGATGCATGTGACTTGTAATCAGGCACTTCCTAACACAAAGCTAAATAATTCATTAGGCTGAATATCACTACCTTACAAATAGTAATAAATAATAACAAGTGTCGCCTTGCGGTTAGCTTCTGGGCGTTCACGTGACTCCTGGGGCGTGGGAATTCATATAATTTTCTTGTGTGACTCGGTACTGATCTTATCGTTAAAAAGAAAGAGCATCTCCTCATTGAACCTCTTGATACTCCTCAGGTGTGTATCCTCAGAAATCCAGTGAATCATCCAACACGTAAAGTCTACTGTATAACAGTGTTATAGTTCACTATCCATTCGGCATGAGTGAGCTGCTCGTATAAACACTGTCGAACCAGGACAAGAACCGACCATATATGTAATCGCCTAGCGATCATTAGAGGAGCATCTACCACCTCCTCCACTATACCTCCCCCCCCCCCCCCCCGCCTCTCCTCTTAAACCGTTCCTCCAAGGTTAACCGCAAGAAACCAGTGATAGGGACAATCAGGGTAGGCTAGGTAGCATAAAAAGTAAGTATATCTATTACCTGTGACTATTAGGCTTACTCTTACGTGACTGGAAAATAATAGGTGGGGGGGGGGGGGACGATCTCTGAAAAAAAGCTTTAGGTCAAAATAAACATCAGGTGCAAATATAATGACCTATGATCTATAACTAATAAACTCATCAACCCCTGAAAGCATCTCGAACTACGCGGGGAGGCTTAAATAGTCTCAGTTACGATGTTTATGTTCAGCATCACTGAAATTAATGATAGTGGATAATATATATATATATATATATATATATATATATATATATATATATATATATATATATATATAGTTCAAGTTAGAAACAAAATATTTATTCCAGTATATAGGAGACAAAGTATTCGAAACACAGGCTGAGGAGCTATGATACACCCATAACATGAAGGTGCTATTTAATAACAATTAAATATATGTTATATTGGTATTAAAATATTCATGAGGTATTCATTTTAAGTGGCCGACCTCTATCATTCGTCTTTTTATAATTTTTTCCATTGCCTGTCGGTGGAGTTCCCCATATGAACGAGGTAGAAGATCACTATAATATAAGAATGATGTCTTCACAAAGCCTTCCCAAATTACGGTTTTTTTTTGTCCAGGGCCAAGTATAAACCCGACGTCCTGACCTGAACTTTGTCATAGTAACGAATGTCTGAGGTTGTATGGAGACTTCACAATCTCCCATTTATTTTTTTTTTTCGGGGTCCTTCATAAGCCGGGATCTCCAGGTACCAAGTCTAACGCCTATCCCCTCGTTTTTGTAACCTGTGTAGGTTAAGGGTAAGTCGATTGAGAGTTGGATAAATTTGAGGGTAACATTTCTATTGTGGTGGAGGCCTGCGCTCTCTTAGTGACGCCTTGCATCTACATGTGGGCCTTGTATTTTAAATACATGAGAACAGTGGTGGCTCGGTCATTGTATACAAGTGTGCTGGGGGCATGTAGGTCTTCAACCGTGAACTGATGACACAGTGATGCTTAAGATTCCATGATTGTACGCTCCGACACGTTATAGCAATTTACCTTTGTCAGAAAGTACTGGGCCATGCCAATCTTACTGTCATAAAGTGGCCATTATATCTCTCCTAAAAAATAAACATGTACCTAGTGACCTATCTATATGCTTTAAATAAAAAGTTAGGATTGTTTGAGGATGTGCCTTATTTCGGTATAATATAAAAATGACATTTTATCGTATTTTATGAACATCTAGAAAGTTTAATGTAAAGGTGAAGACAGGTCCCAGAGCTTTCTTTAATGATGTGTATCATATTTAAACAAACAGCGTCCTTGATAGAATAGCACTTATTATGATCTTAACACATACTATTTTTCATTCAAAAGTTTAATTTTATAAGAAAAGCTTTAAATCCCAATCAGCACCTCACGATGTATGTATAACTGTCTCTCTCTCTCTCTCAAACATACGCAAGCAGACACACGTGTGCGTGCACACAAACGCATCCCATTATATCAGACACATGTTCATATTAATAAGCAGTGTTTTGTCATAAAGACCATGTTTCTAAATGCCGGACTACTTGTATGTCTTATCTCTCTCTCTCTCATAGACTTTTCAAATCAATACATTCACGACTCCACTTCGATATATAAGCTTAATCTCGAGCATTTAAGGGCAACACATTTCTTTCGGTATCACAGAACACAGACTCCAATATTATACTGCCTTTACATACATGCGGGTATTTGTCCGTGGGGGACCCCGCATGCGGACAGACCCTTTCCATATGCGCTGGTCATAGCATGCGGATAACCCATTTATTGTGGTAAACGCTTGCGCTTATAATCATAATTTCTTAAGGTTAAGTATAATATTTTAATCCGATATTAAATTTAAACATTTATTCTATCAAGGCAAGGCTTGAGGGGGTTTCTCAAAAGCCAGGCTTAGATGGTGGCTGTCTCCAACCACACGATACCCAGAGTTGGCTTCCGGGCCGTATCTCGATGAAAACTAATTGTTTATTCTTTTATTCAATCTTAGAGCACCCTCAGCTCTATTATCTTTTCCAAAGACAAGGGCAAACACCAGCAACTTATATAGCTGAAGCAGGGATCGTAATACTTTCAAATTTTCACTTTTCAATAGGTTTGCTGAAAATTTTGCCTTTTCGATAAAGATGTACCCTATCATCATATCAAACGTTCAGTCACACTTTTATCAGTGTAAACCTGATTCCGCATCTTATATGCCATCCTACATGCTCACTTGCATGCACAAAGAACGGTTTTCAACAGAAACACTGCTGTATCAGAAATACGATTGTGAATAAAAGCCAGTTTATGAGGGCCTAAACGCCGGGAAGGATAAAAAATTTTTTGACCATTTTTATAGGAAAATATAGGAAATATAGGGAGTCGGTGGAACCCCACCCGTAAAATATCTCGTTTTTGTTTCATGCTTGTTACCACTTCTCAGCTACTAACGTGGAAAACATCAAGGTGTTCACCTTTCTAACGGGTTGGTACAAAAAATGAAAAATGTCTATCCGTGCACGTGTTTGCCTGTCTGAGACAGGCGGAAAGGTCTTGTTACGACCCCTAGCAGGAATCGAACACTGCTTGATCGGCATGGGGGACCCGCGCGTATGGAAAGGGGACAAAGATATTAACGGTTAAACTTGTTGGAGTTTTCCCGTGCGGGCCCCGCGCGGGGACCTGCAAGTATTGAAAGCACCCTTACTTGTCTATATTTATCGTTCGCGTGGTATTAAAGCTGCTTGTGAGCGCATCTCCATCTTCCGGCGGAGGAGATGCTGAGATATATGATACCGCTATGCTTGAGCGGCGTCGTACTCAGCTAACCATTACAGATGGCCGGACTGATAACATTCACATACATCTATACTTAGATCTATACTCCACTGTCTGAATGAGTGTTACGATTTCCTTATAATGATAATTTACCAGGTACTTCGAGCCTGCTGTTGAATTAGCCGTCACAGTGTATCCTTCATAATTGCCGGGCCATTTTCTGACTTGTTACTTATCAGATTGGTTCAGGATGTACACGCATGTTGCTGTTATCGTCATCACCTTCTGCTGTATCAGGGCTGTGCTATCACAGTCTCCGCACTCCTGTCACACAGTCAGTGAAGAAGGCGAGTAGACTGGAAATACAAGGTCTTACCCTATGAAAGAGAACACTCAAATTCTTGTACAAAATGTGTCTGGAGCTTTCATCATCGGGTTGGTATCACAATACGCGAAGTAATGTAGTGTTTTATATATCATTTTTACAGGTGCACCTTTTTACAATACCTGATAGGAAAAACATGGTCTCGGGTCAGAGTCTATAGCTGTCTAGTATATAGCGTATACCTGCTATCAGCTTCACTTATTGGAGATAATGGCTGAAAATTAATGTAAACACTGCACATGCTCACTTCCTCGACATGTTTGAGGAGAATTCATTTTTGTGCAAGGGAGTTAAAAGATATGCATTTTTTTAAAGTAGCCTGAAGTCTAGCATCCCTATGGCAATGTTATTACTACATTTCAATATAAAACACTTCTTCCATTGAATACAATGTGTTTTTCGATGATACGATGACAAAAAAATGGGAGAAGCATCGTTTCTCTTCCCCATATAATAATTATAACAAACCGTTAATGATATATAATAAATAACAGACAGGTAATGCTATACAGGTAAGGATATACAATTTATAACTTTCTTTTAATACTGTACAGTTAATTATATGTAGTTAACGATATACAACTACAAACAAACACTTACTAATTAACAGGCGTAATAATAGACAGTTTACAATATACCGTTAACTCTTTACAGCTACGGTTACGTTAAAAATACCAAATTTACACGGTCCTATATCCCCAGAAAATGTGCAAAATATATAAAATGGACGGAAGAGCTGTCTGTTTTTGTCTGCTTAAAATTATTCCCAGAACCCACCCGTATATCTCTGATTTACGTTCACGGTTTTGGAGCCCTTTAAACGTTTTGTCCTTGTTACAGGAAAAGTACCTTGCACCTCCACATAGTAATTATATCCACTGACAGTAACATTAAGAACAGAAGAAAAGGCAGACATATTGAGGTTCATGTTCTAGATAGCGGCTCTGACAAAAAATAGTCACCTTGTAACTGATCGTTACTGGAGTTAAGATCAACAGCACATTGCACTTAATGTATTTGAAGAACGCACACGCACACACATCAGTACATATGTGTATGTAACCAGGAGGCTAGTGCTGCTATTGAGTTCTATGATGGTATTGATTAAGGCCGTACAAAAAATGTATTCTTTTACGGGTTCGCAGTTCCTATTTTCATGGATATATATATATATATATATATATATATATATATATATATATATATATATATATATATATTGCAAACGGAGACTAGATCCTTAATAATGTTGCCAATTTGTACAATGGCGTTAGTTCCCTAAAGAAATAATAAAGGTATGGAAAATGTACTACATTTTGTGTTGATCATATACACCATTTCAAGAATAGGGGCAATGTTTTTAGCTCAGCTGACTATAAGTCATCTGAGCCAGATTCACGCTCCTTTGTCCTTTATTCGTCCGGCGGTCCGTCCGGCCAGACGTCCGTTAACAGGGCACGTTTTGAAACCGTTAGACCTACGAACCAAAATTCAACATAAAATAAGATGTCCCCAAGTCCTACCAACCATGTAATTGGGTCACAGCGACTTCATTCCTTTGAGATATTAAGTAAAACCCCCGTTTTCCAGTAAAAACCTAATTTTAAACTTCAAAACTGCCCACTCTGAAAACCGCTTAAGTTAATCTAATCATATTTGACAAACCATTTCTGCGTATATATCCTATGTACATGCCAGAAATTAAAAAAATGCGTAAATCTATGAAGTAATGGGCCTAAACATATTTTTATTTTTCACACGATGGATCGATAAGTTATTAAGATAACATAATCTGAAAATTGAAAGGAATCGGTCAAAAAGAGTAGCTTTTATTCAAGTTTTCAAACACCATGTTAAGTGTTGTTTACATCAAGCCAACCCAGTCCTGAGTGGTCTGCAGTATGTGATGCAGCCCTCACTTCTATTAACACTTACTTTAATTGTACTTGGACACATAAGGACTTAATCTTTTATAATCTGTAATTTTAAAGCAATAGGTCAAAAACTGTAGCTTTTATTCAAGTTTTCAACCACCATGCGAAGTATTGTTTACACCAGGCCAGCCCAGTACAGTGGTTTTCAGAGAGAGAGAGAGAGAGAGAGAGAGAGAGAGAGAGAGAGAGCTGCACCCGTTGCCTCTCCAGCCTATTACATAAATCACTTGACTCCTAGATCGCTTTGCTCAGCTCAGGCAGGTTCCCCATAGTTGCACATTTTTGCCTGTCAGCACTTTTGCTTTAATTTCATATGATGCACATATATATATATTTAAGCTTATAAGGTCTTAAATTTGAAAGACATTGGTAAAAATTGTAGCTTTTATCCAAGTTTTTAAAAGATTATGTCATAAATATAAATGCTGTTTACATCAAATATAGCCAATGCCAAAGGTGGTGTGGTCATCTGAGGCTGTTCATGTAACAATTGACAGGTTGAATAAACAAGATTAATCCTATAATTTCAGTGTTAAATCCACCATTAATTCAGACTGTTGTAAAATTTTGGATTTTTTTATAGAAAATAAATTTTCAGGGTTGAAATTCTAAGCTCTACATATTGCAAATTGATGGTGTTATTTTTTTAAATAATCAAATACGACTGATTGAATATATAATAAGGTGTAAATATTTTGTAGTGTTTCATTCATTTTTCAATTTAAGTTGGCTAGACCTTGCTATGAATAACACTGGTACACTCATTTAATCAGGTATATTGGGTAAACCTTCATGGGATTTGATTTTTAGCTCAACTGGTCATACATTATAAAAGGCCACACATTTATTTGGAATGATCCAATGATGTTACACTTGGGCCAATTCTTCTTTTTTCCTTATTGCATCATCAAATGGTTTCAGGCCAACATTTTCAAATATTTCACAGTTCAGATTTGATGTATTGCTAATTGGCTTGTTATAACTTGTTTATCAAATATAGTTTATGCTCATTTGAAAATGGAAAATTTTAATTTTTACAACCCTTATTTCAGTTAATAAATTAAATGTGAATGCTTTAGATCATGTCCATTATTCTATAATTTACAGGGTTTCATAAGTTCCCAGCGGACTTATTTACATGCATATTACAGTTTCTTAGTTGAAATTTGTAACGTTTACAAATGAATGTGTGTGATCTTGTGGTCCATAAAAGTGCACAGTCAAAACAACCACTAGCATTTTATACAAATATTCCCAGAATCAATTTCAGCTGAGCGCGGTGACCTACAGATCCCTTGTTTTAGGTTTTCCAGGCAAGCTGATAAAATTCCAAGTATTGTCTTAACAAAATCACCAGATACATAATAAAATGTGTTATATATAATATATGATAACTCACCACGGTTCTACAGGAAATCCCCAGGACGCAGAATATATTGAAAGCCCTATTCTCTCCGCCATTATTAATGGAAATCTAAATGTGTCTTTCTTCCAAAGAAGTTTCCTTGAGAGTCCTTTCCTCGTCATTTTTTTCTCCTTTTATAGCCTTTTTGAACATTTTCGCTATTCTGTCTGTGTTATAAATAGCCCCTTTTGTCCATGACTTTAATGTTTGATTGACGTTTTATTCCATAAGGTACATCAGTTAGTCGCCGTTGTTAAAAAATGATTTTTCCTTCCTTTTTCGTTTGGAGAAGCAATTGTTATATACTATGTCGTCGTCTCGGTATATGGTTGCAAAATCCTATCCTATCCCCTGTGCATTAACTCTAATTATTAAACAATATTTCTAAGTAAGTTATATCAATTAATCTGGAGCACCGAATTTATTACAAATGTAATCTTACACGGATGTACAAACCAAAAACGAGAATCCTCAATGGCTGCATATTTATGTTAGTGAAATCTGCTGATCTGCTTACAATTTCTGTGATGGGGTTGTCCCTGACATGTCTGGCATCGTGTGGGTATATTTAGGATTTGTTCCTTAATCACATGGCATCCGAGACCACATGAATCGCACATAACAAACAACCTTTGATTTAGAACATATTCACGAGGCAGAAACCACTTGAATGATCTGTTATATTATAGAACATTTCATGTTTTCCTCTTCTTTGTGAAAGTTGAAGTCATGCGCCGGACAGGTCGATGAACATTTATTTAGGAAATTCCAAGTATCCCTTCCAAGAAGAACCTTTGACAGAGAAATAAAAATCAGAAATTAATTTATGTATATCACAGTCAAATACAAGCAAACAGTCAAAACACTTCATTATACTTTGGATAATTTACTTATCAGGAGACAATCTAAAACTCTTCAATAGGAAAAGGTCTGCCGCCTTGTTACAATGGTTGGAACATATAACCAAACGTTTGGGAGGTTTCGTCTCATTTCGACAGTTCCATGGTCTGAGACATCCTCCCAGACCTTAACCAGGAAAGTGCGTCCTCTTTGTTATGGCAATGGTCATTCATGGCTTAAAGGCATAAATAGTCTTACAGTGGCCAGAACTGACAGTGGCCGTCTAGGGGCTGTTGTTTGAGTTGCCGGGGAGCAAAGAATGAAGGTTCCATAATTGCCTTTAAAGTCAGGATCAGGCACTCGATTGTGGTATCACCCTGTAAAACCATCCTTATCAATATTCGCTCTAACATTAGAAAACATTAACTATATCAGTCATATAAAATAGTTTTTGTGTTTAAGTTATTTTATTGTTTTAGAGAAAACCAATAACATTTTGTTTGTTCTAGGTCAGAGTAAGGAGTACTGTCTATATATGGAGTCAAAGGACTGGGACGGGGCCAAAAATGCCTGCCAGCCGGACGGACGATTAGCCGGGGATCCGAAAGGGCTTCACGCAAAAATCTTACGTAAGATGATGACGTCAGCGAATGTGGCGCAAGCCTGGATCGGAGGCAGGACAGGACCGCTCTACTGGAACTGGATAAACCCTGGTAAAGAGAGAGAGAGAGAGAGAGAGAGAGAGAGAGAGAGAGAGAAACAAAGAGTACACTTTGCATCCAGCTTCTTACGATTTTTTTATGTATTTTGTGTGATATAAAAATATATTTTTGGGAGCTACTTTCAGAAAGTTTAAGGACATTTAAGGATACAATTACACTTTGGAATTCAGTAATGAGTAATGAGTATGGTTCATTTAAGATTTTACCGGCACAATACCTTATGAAGCGATATTATTAGATAGGTTTTTCAACAGATACATTAAATGTAATCACATGTTATATATGTTTTCAGATGACCATGCACACAGACCAACCTCGTTCCAGGGATGTTTCCAGGTACCTTCAAATAAAACGCCAAACTCCATGAACCATCCCTGCAACTCATCCAATTCAGAGTGTCACAAACATTGTCACGACCTTGGCTTTAAATATTTTGAATTACAGAATCGGGAGGTATCGATTTGACTTAAACATATCTTTTTCTTTTAACATTAATTTAGCAGTAGATTTAACAGTGCCGTTTACTTTCTAGACATGTTAAGCATAACGTTAGCATTAGGTGTCAAATAAATTGTAATTAGTAATATTAATTGTATATATAAATATATGTATTGGTTATGTCCCAATTAAATATTATGCAAGCCGTGAGGTTGCTAGGCTTGTGTCACATGGCAGGCGAGCAAATCTCATGGGTTGCATTACATTTCATTGGGCTATAACTGATTTGTCCCACATGCCCCGCCTCCTTGGTCGAAGATCACGCGTCATTTTTTTTTGGCTACCCACCTGGTCTTTGCCATATTTTGAAAGTCGCCACGCAGCTTCATTTGCATGGTCACTTTTCATGACCCTGTGATGCAAGCAGATTTGAACGTACAGTTGAAAAAAGGAATTACGCCGCATGTGGGACAAATATAAATATATACCTATATACATATGCTGATGATGTCACCAGAACAGTTTTTCTAATTATACTCTTTTACATTCGCTAATTGAAATTATATATTAGCAACATATTGTCTTGACCACGACATTTAACACTTTGCACTTCAAATTCGTGAGGTTTCCACTTTTGTTAAGCATCAGTTTTATCAGTGTAAAGAGCTTCAAGTGTCTTTTATAAAAGACACCTTTTTTCCTCCTCAGATGCCTTTTGTGTTTTAATCC
Source organism: Sipunculus nudus (assembly GCA_026874595.1). Classification (NCBI taxonomy): domain Eukaryota; kingdom Metazoa; phylum Annelida; class Sipuncula; order Golfingiida; family Sipunculidae; genus Sipunculus; species Sipunculus nudus. The sequence continues at coordinate 4,937,780 of CM049317.1, forward strand.
ATTTTTCATGATAATGATGAATATATTTGATCGATAATAATTGTTCCTTAAACCTGTACATAATCTTGAACCAGTTTTGTCATTCCCATTTTTAAATTGCTACATAGCTTATACCTTTTAAGTTTGCTTTTCAATCAACTTTCGCACTTCAGAATAAATCTTCATTGTGCTGTTGTCAAAATAACATCGTGAACTTAATCCCTGCGAGCTGTCAAAGTCAGGACGGGCGTGCTGTAATGTACGTGTACTCCACACATGAACCATTCGGTATGTATAGCAAGTGTGTATGGTTGATTATTCGTTATGACTTTGTCTAATTAAATTACAAAATATATCTTCAGACAATATACAAAGCAGAGAGATCCTGACAAAGTTTCATCTCATAGTGTCATTGCCTCAGGGTCTGAGTTCAAGTCTCATAAAGTTAAAAAAATGTAAGTCCGTAAACGTCAATGATTTGAATATATATCTTCCAGGCTTAACATAGCCGTTACAACCTGACTCAGTAGGCAACCGGATTATTGGGCTAGTAAGCTTACTTGAGTCGTGATGCAAGTAATATCGAGTAACGTATCGCAGTGGTCTTGCATCAGGTTGCATTCATATTGTGGTAAACGGCCCATAATCTCAATATTATGCTAAGAATGATGAAATAACACAATAGAATACATGTGAGCTCACAACCCAAACCGAACCACCGTCTCCATGGACACGGATCGTTTCCTGAATCGCCTGCAAGCTGCCTGCGTCCTGTAACCCGTGCGAGCCATGCTTGTGTTCACGCGGTCATAAATTCAACAAACATGCCGAGGAGTTAACCAATGTGCTGGGTTAAACGGAACTTTTCTCTCTCATGCTTGGTATTATTAGAAAGTACACAACAAATGCCAACAATTGGTTTGGTTTATGTGGATTGACAAATATATTCAGTGTACTGTAGGCCATGAAGCTTGCAGAAATGACGAAAATATTTGCATCTCCATAAGGCCTTATAATACATTCCTCAGACATTGAGGTAAAGACACTCTGGCGCCAGTAATCTGGTTGTAATGCCAGAAGGTCGATATGACGCTAGGCTTAACACAGACCTTGTGGTGAAAATTCTTTCCAGTCGATATCATAGTCCCTTTAAACTTAAACGCGAATAAACACGGTATCTTAACCGTTCATTTTGGAATATGAAGAAATGTTTGAGTGGAACTGTATTCTACGGTGGCTGATTTAGGACAGAAAAAAATATTTATCTCGAGATAAATATTTTTTTTTCTGTGTCCTTAATCAGCAACTAAATCAGTACTATTCCGTTCGAGCATCATAAATTATAATAAGAAATAGAATTTGTAGCTACAGATATCCGTTGGCTCGAGGGGCACCCGACTAGTTTGTTTACAGACCGCGGTGAGGCGCTCTGCTTGGCTATGAGACTGGTAAACGGAGCTTTTTTGTTTGAGTCTGATTTCTGCAACAGAACGAAGGCGGCCGTCTGCATCGGACGTAAGTGCAAATCTTTACATATAGTATATGCAGTTTTAAACTGTAAAAAGGGGAGCCAACTACACACGATATCTCATAAGAACTATAGAAAGATGTAAGCAGGCTGGTTCATTGTACAGAGAAATGAAACCTGAATACACGGAAAAGTCGATTCTCTTCCGAAGAAGAAGTGTGGAACTAATCCCACTGTTAGGCGCATCTCTTTATATGAGACAGCAAAGATGTTTCTTAAAGGTATTTCGTACCGTGCCCCAATTTTGTGCCCATAACAGTGGCTTTTTTAAATATCGAAAAAGGAGATGTCAACGGACCCCCCAAAAAATCTGAATCATTTTACAAAATATTGGTGTAAAAAAACATGCACTCGATATGAACGCATGAAACGTTTTATATATACATTATCATTCCTTATAAGTTACACTGCCAACATGTTTCCAAGCAGAGAGCCATCTGGTGACGTTCAGCGAAATCATGTGTTTTAATTTAGAAATAAATGAGGAGAACCTTTTCTCTGTGATATCGTTTGCTCACTTCCTTGTTAGTTTCCTTTGTTGACAAACGATGGCGCTACTCATCTTTGAACGCCTTTCATGTCGCTCTCCCTTGAACTGTGCGAGAGGATGTTGTAGATTTTCATTCATCTATTTTGTAGGCAATTGTGAAAGACCAGACGAAAATCTATGTCTAGAGTCACCCTCTTCAGAATCGGACTGGAAAACTACAATGGCAGAATGTAGTCAGAACCAGAGAAAACCCTTATCATTCTACAACCCTGAGTTCTATAACAAATTATCGAAAAAGGCCTTCAGCCAGTTTGGGTCGTCTGAAAATAATTCATGGTGGGTTTTCGGGACCAGCAGAAGATGGTTATGGGTCACAGGTTGGTCCGATTACGGTCAAGTTCGAGGTTAGAGTTTCCTAGTCAAAATATAATCGTTCACCGCGGTGCCATACTTGCTAACTGCACAGGAAATATAACACGAAAAGGACATCTGGTTGCATTTGCTCTTATAAATTTCTCTAGTTCTGTGTTAGCATCCAATCATATCCATTGATACCAACGTGAATGTAATATTAGTTGTATCTGAAATCATAATGATTAATCTAGTTTTTAAGAATAATTTTCATTTGAACACACTTCATAACATGGTCACAATTACACATTGACACCTTTCTTTATAATATCTACTAAAACGTCTGATTTTAAGCAGCTGCTTATTTCCTGTTATCATCGGTCACCGCTCAGTTTCATTTACTATTCCATTTTATGATACATGTTTTGTTAAAAACTGAAGTGGTTGACGGTGACATAGGCGTCGTAGTGATATATCCCTGTCATATTCGTATTATTTCCATCCTACGCTTGGTAGTAGAGTTCATTAGTATAAAGATATTGAATACAGAAGCCTAATGGTTAAGTTGAACCGAACTGTAGTAAATTATTAAAATTAAGATATGGATTAAAGGTAACATGTCAAAAATGTCATGAAAGCACCTAATTTACAGAGGACACAATACCAGTAGAGATATCTGGTTCCCGGTGGTCAGACCCTGAGTTTAATGAGGCCCGGGAGGACAGCTGTCTTGTCATTGACCAGAGTGGTAACTTGAGCGCCCTGCACTGTACAGAACACCTCAAAGCGTACATATGTCAAAAAGGTGCTTATATACATTCATATTAACACTGTTAACACTGTATTTTATTTCATAAATAACCATTACATATATATAGAGTTTTGGTACTTTTGTCGTTTCCTGGTTTACAATTTAAAATACTAGTAACACAGTGTCGGTCCATTTCTTTCTGACCTCAGTTTATCTGCCCTGAGAAACGTAATCCCATGAATTAATATAATTCAAACTGTTCTCAATTGCAAGAGTATATTTTGTTAACAGAAGTCAAGAGGTGTTTTGTTTTTTATTGTTAAGTAATGCTTAGTTCTGTGGTCTACATAGTAGTTCATACTGTATAAGTTGGCATTGGCTGAAAAATAAAGCTTGATTGCTCCACCACTTTACTCCAAAATATCCGAATCCCAAACTAGCTTCTTCTCACCCATTAAATTATTATTCCTTCGCAAGGAAGTTACAGGAGGCGATACAGTAACGCCTCCATCCGTTCGTCCATTTGACAAAAATATTTTGTCTTTAACATATAGCTCACCCACCCAAAGATGAATAAACATTTTCGATTTTGAGGCCACAGGACCCAATTCCTGAAAAGACGCATTTTAAGCCAATGTTTTCAGCAAAAACCTGTCATCTTTCACATATGACTCACCAACTCATTGAGAAAAAATCAAGATTTTGAGGTCATGGTGTCAAAGGTCAAGATCACAGAACTGTCCTCTTGGTTTTCACACTGTTTAATACATAGTCAAATGATGCCCTTGATTACTATTGCATCATCTCACACTACAAGACAATTCTCGTGTATTGATCTGCATTAATGCAGATCTGCGAGACAGATGTCTTGTACTTCTGTACTTTAACATTTTAAAGCAGGTTTCATACCTAAGAGGGTTTTATTTTTCATAAGAGGATTAAATCACAGCGTATGTGGATATAGACAAAAATTGTAGACTTTCTATGAAAATCATGTATCTATCATAAATTAGTACACGTATGCTACATATAATCGGAGAAACTCGTTCTGTGTGTGTGTGATGGATATGGCAGCACATTGTCATGAAGATATTCATAGAAAAACATCGTACCGTGCATGTGTAGCTTGCTTAAAAGACAGGGCTACTTGAAATTTGAATGATTTGAATGCAAAACATCGGTTCAGATTTAGAACTGAAAAAAGTAAAGGTCCGGGCAGTGATGTTAAGTCAAGATGTTATTATAAAACGTAAAATAGTCAAAAAGGAACAAATTTGTTTGGCGATCAGGGAGAGTTAATAACGCCCTCAAGTCAAATAACAACTTGTTTGAACTGGCTATTTTTATGAACTTACGGTACTTTAGGTCAGGGCTTATTCATATATGTCTATATACGTCGCGACAGAATACGATAATTTATCCTACACTACGCATCATTAACGTCCTGTGGTAACCCTGTGAAAAAAAAGTTCTCCATGATCCTAAACCTTATGCAGACATAATTGTTACGAGAAAACACAGATCCAAATCTTGTTGGTCATTTGTATGCTCCATTGTGTATTATCAGACTATATACGTACGGTGTATGTTGTCTTTAGTGACTGTCCCAGAGACAGAGGACTCACAAGACGATAACACCCTGGTGTTCGTGGGAATCGGGATTGGATCATTGTTTCTGCTCCTTTTCTTCCTTTCACTGGCTCTTGTGATCATCTTTAGGTTTGTGGTGTTTAACTCTTTCGATTTTCTTGAGGTTTATATTATATAACTCCTTATATGATTGATGTTGTCAAATTTCCACTAAGAGTTTATATTAATTACAAGTAGAAACCTTGCAGTTACCATGTATGATGAATCCTACTCTCCTAATGTGATCCCTTTTAGAAGTTTTAAATTCTTTCAAGCTAAATGTATCATATCGTATATGAAAGCATGAAAGGAATTGTGTGTAGAAACGCTTAATTGTTAAATATTCAAAATTCAATAAAATTAGCTTCGGGTTTCAAAAGAGAATTCCCTTTAAACGTATTTTATAGCAAACGCCGGAAGTCGCCTGGGACGTCGCCTCTTCGTCTTTACGTCAGTGAACAGTCGGTACATCCCTACACCTCGGAGCTGAGCGTCAACGAGGAGGCTGGTGTAGAGAGTGTATCTTCTATCTACTGTCTAGCTAATTATATGAAAAAAGTCGACGACTTGTCCAGCTCGCTGGATATATCACAGGGCGGCGACGTGGGGCCGCTAAGATACGAACCTTCCTATGCAATACCGGAAGTTGTCACTGCTAATAACCGGAAGGGTATTTCAGTCACACAGCCGGGCCCATCCGGCAGATCACCTGCAGAACCGCCCAATGTTGTCTCGAATAAACAGCGAAAACATCCGTCGCCTTTCGGATACTAGACTTTAATTCGCGTTATATTTACCGCATTTATATAACGTTTTACGTATATATGATTTCATCGAGATATTTATTTCAGCGCTTTTCAGGAAACATATGCAATATTTCGTTTTTTTTTATAAAATTAGCAGAACGCGTTATACATGTATATATACATCATTATTTTTACTCAGTAAAGCCTGGTTTGAAGGTTTATACCGTGCTTTTTTAATTTTATTCATTCGTATTTTCCATGACAAGGATCGCTCAGATGATTGCAAGGACAAAGTGAAAACATGTATTTAATGGTAAATGTCAACATAACCAAAGTGAATGATTCGTCTGTGCGCGTAACCATGTAAACTGTGTAATTATTTAATTAAGTGATGTTTTCCCAAATATTCGTAACACGTCATTTAAGGTACTTGTAAATAGCCTTCACGGGATGCTGCACACTGACCCCATGCCGTTATATAATATTCAAAGAGATTACCAGGTACTTTTTGCATATATACACGACAGAAGACCAGCATGGCCAGGAGTAGGACACAGGACAGTATTCAGGATTTGGACCAGGGGAACCCTCCTTAGGCTCACAAGCCAGTGAAATCTCCAAAAAAAAATCTTAGCGATTCGTATTAATAATCGGGGCGTTATTTTTTGGGGGAAATAAGAGAACACAACGAAATCCACCGGCCATGCACGGGCAACTATACAACACACTCTCACAGCCACGCCGAGGATCGAACCTGGGTCAACAGCGAGAGAACCTGTCATTTTACCATTCAAGGCCCTGACTAACTACGGCTAAATGAACTTTGATCACAACAAATAAGTACTCCGAAATCACCACTGAGTCTAAAAGTGAAAACAGTCTTACAACCTTTATCATGGATTGGTTTGACATGCAAGCTTCAATATAAAGCCGTGTTTGGTTTGTTTATGATGATATAAGTAAGATAATGCTGTAGACGACCACATGGTGTGCTCCCGGTTTGTAGAACCATGTGGCTCTCATTGTTTCTAACAGAAAACGCACCCGTTTTCGTACAGATTTTTAACTAAAAGATTCATGGTCTGGTACCCTGCCCAAATATGACTTTACTGCCCATACAATGCTTTCATCAGCTCTGACTTTTAGTCGACGTGTCCTCTACTAATCATCCCAATATCATGGTTCCTCTTAACCTAAGCGAACACCGAGCAACTTTGTGACAAAAGATCTTTCATTATTAAATGCTGTGACAGGAACACATTAAACAGTGTTAATAATGGTTGTTAGTTCTTGACACAGAAGCTTGTAATGTCTTGGCATGAAAGGTTGAAAATGAGAATTCGATAGTTTGACGAACATGCCCGAGTATTTTCACAAATGGCCAATGGGTGGGTCGTGCCACCGCAACGTCTCAGAGACACAAACCTAGACCTTTAGAGGGCACTCTTCAGCTAAACTGAGTCTAGTAAAAAATAATAAAACCGAATTCCAGAAAACTTTTGACACTTAAGGCCTAGTAGTTGTACGTGCGATCTAGTCCGAGGCGACGGTAATACTAATTGAACGTAAATGTTGTATCAACTGTTACATCTCAATCATACATACCCCTTGTTACAGATGAACACCAGAAATCTGCAGTCAAATGAATGCAAGCCTCTGCCAATCACTTATTCCGCTCGTATTCCCAGGTTTATTCGTGCATAAGTGACTGTACATTTCTGAATATCCCTTGATGACGGATCTTTTGCCTGATCCGCACCAAAATAATGTGAACAAACACACACACAACACACGCACAAACACACGAAAAGGAATGAATGAATATTCTACTGACTGATGCAATAAGGATGATAACATGTGCAAGTCCATGAAGCGAACCTCACGTCTCTTCATTTAACGTCTTTCCAGGACGGATTACACACGACTGTGAAAGCGCCATGACGTCTGAAGAATGGAAAGCCAACATAATGGCCACACTCTCAAAACACTCACCAAATAACGTAACGCCAACACACTGGCCAAAGTCTCAAAACACTCACTGAAGAATGTACAGCCAACACAGTGGCCACAGTCTCAAAACATACACTGAACCTCTACTCTTTTTTTCGGCCGAACTCTTGGGGCAATCGTAGTTTTATGTAACACATATGCACAAACAAACAGTTGGACTTCACTCCGGGACACGGATGACGAAGTCTTCTCTCGCCAACGCTCATAGAACTACTGTTAGTCATGATTATAAAAAAAAGATCAGAATGAAAAAAAAAAAAAAAAAACCACACACACACAAAACACAAAAATCGCCGAATCTAATTGGCTCAAATTAAGTCAACCGATCAGCATGCCATCATCTGAAATGTGACCTTTAATTTCAAGACAATCCACCACGCATGAACCAGGCCCATGTCTGGATCTAATCTAAACAGCAGTTAACTGAGTGACAGACTCCGGTGGAAATTTCCCTCCCCTATATACAAACATCTTATAAAATAACTTTATTGACGATGCTGACCCGATAAATATTCTCAATATATATAAAAAAAAGATCAGAATGAAAAAAAAAAACCACACACACACAAAACACAAAAATCGCCGAATCTAATTGGCTCAAATTAAGTCAACCGATCAGCATGCCATCATCTGAAATGTGACCTTTAATTTCAAGACAATCCACCACGCATGAACCAGGCCCATGTCTGGATCTAATCTAAACAGCAGTTAACTGAGTGACAGACTCCGGGGGAAATTTCCCTCCCCTATATACAAACATCTTATAAAATAACTTTATTGACGATGCTGACCCGATAAATATTCTCAATATATACATTTTCTCCAATCACATTATATAATATTTTTCATGATAAAACAGGTATCTAACAAACCTTTCCTATATTAAAGTCAATATAATACTTTAAAAGTCAATATCATACTATATATTAAAACTATTACCAGTCATTCTCCCAATATATACGGCCAAAGGGACTAACAGGACATTACACAGAACTCTTTGTGACAAGGAGGCCTCTGATGTTTTACATTACAAGTTGATCGCCATCTCAGATTTTACATGGTTTGCCCACCTTTTCTATTTTATCATCCAAAATGTGTTGAAGGACAGTTAAGAGAACCAAACGAGTTGGTATCGTTTAGTCCTAGTTATGCCCCCCCCCCCCCCACCCAGCTCTCTATAAGACTTCAATGACTTACATTATATAATAAAAGATAACGTTCTTTAAAACGACGGGTCTTATTTTTTTAATCATTCCTAACCCCGTGAGTGTAACAGCTGAGAGTTATAAGTTTTGATAATAAGGTGTCAACGTAATACTGCAGTCAACTGTATCCTCATTCAATAGACCGTACTATCAACGAGTCATTGATTTATCAAAAAAAAATTTTTTGTGGGATGCTGTGGTCGTTTAGAACCAGTGGTAAAGATGAAAACCCTATACAGTCGAGCTCACTTTGTGTCATATCGGTTAATAGAAAATCCCATTTATTGTTACATGAATCTGAAATCCCAAATCATTTCCTATAGAAACAATGATAAATGTGACCGTTTAATGTCATGGAATATTGTCACAATCCTGTTTATTGTCATGATTGTAACCCTTGGCAGTGGTGCAAGATTGCAGATAATATCACATCAGACGCCGACACGGCGATCAACGAGGCCAAGAGCCTGTAATCGGTTAGGCGTATCCAACCATCACATCTCCCACCTGTGTGCGGCAGGCAAGTGCAGTGATGCATGCAGGTCACTCCCCATCACTTAGCTAATCAAAGTCTTAAGATACCACGGTAATTCAGTTCATTGCGTATCTTCGTACGTTAATAAGGGCGTTGTTTACGATCACATGTCATACATAATGAACTCCTGGCCTTTGCAAGGCCGTGGTTTACATCTCGGTGACGTTTCACCGAGATGATATGAAGCGCGAGCTCTAAACATTGCTTAATACTGGAAATCCCGTTTAAGGGTCCACGAAAAGCTGGAGGTTTTGTGAGCACTGGAGGTGATACCCGGTCCAAAACCTCAATCGCGGCGAAACTTAAAAAAGTTGACAATGGCATGACGGTGCTCGCTCCCCCAACAGTCCTATCAAATAGACGATCAGGGAAGTCTGAGTCATTAATAAGATATCCGGCAAATAAGGCGCAGTATTCGGGGAGATAATTATTTAGTAAAATGGTTTGCCTACGCATAACGTTATAACTGTGCCGCATATTTCTTTTCTGTTGGCAAGTCGGAATTTTGTCAGTTATTGTGGCATGCGGCACAAAACTTACAGCAAATGAATTGTCAGGTGCGCATAAACGTAATTTGATATGCCGTTGTGCAATAAAAATATTCAATACGTTTCTGTTTCCTTTTTGTTGACGATTTATATTATATCATTCAAGACATAACGCTTCTTCTATGACTCAAAAAGACATCGATGTTGAAGCCCGCATAATGTCACATCCCGGTTACTATCATGATTTATGCATGCACCACCGACATGACAATAAGCGGGCTTGGTTGAACTTTCATTCAACATTTCACCCCATACGTGCCAGTTGACAGAACCAGTCAACCATATATATATATATATATATATATATATATATATATATATATATATATATATATATATATATATATATATATACTTGGAAATGTGAAAACAATCGATACGTTTTCAAATTGCATGGCAGTTTATACTTTTTTCTTACCTTTTTTTCCCGAAAGCTGTATATACATACGAAGTAGCCAATTTATATATTTTGTTCTTAAAGTACCTATATAATGTAGGGCAGATTCAAGGATTCTTCTTCGACTTCCGTAAATCACCAGTAAATTATATCTGTAAAGCTTATTCCAGAATTACATTCAAGGTCCATTTTTCAATTTACCACATTGTATTCTGTCCGTTTTAAAACATACGATCTGACAATAGACTAGACGGGATTTATTGTCATTTTACGAAAGGATTCAGTTTATAAATTAATCAAGTGCACTAAACTAATATCCAAACAATCGACTGTAAGGCATGCTGAACAAGCCATCGTTTTGTCGTTTATTCTAAAAATCCAACAAAGACATCAATATAATGTAAGGTTTGTTCATGATGTGGCTGACACGTACACGACTCACTTAGTTGGTCACAGACAGCTGTATTGAAAATGCTTTCGTTATTATGGTCCCTCCGTTGCCTTTCGGTGCCCATCTGGCTGGCCACTGGATTTCAACTAACGCCATCGCAAGGTATTTGCAGTATGGTAATATGAACTGCAAGCAAATTAGTACAATTAAATGGATAAAAAATATCGGATAAATGATTCTGCATCAGGAACTGTAGAACAAACCCCTATGTAATAAAAACCACTTTGTCATAAACTCATTTAAATAAAAGTGAAATACTATTATCAATTTAGTAGTATAAATCTAGGGTTAAGCCGGCTTCTCATCTACCGATTTTCCAGCCGTATTTTCAAATCGGCTGAAAAAATCAAGGTCGGTAATTTTGGTAATAGTGAAAATTCTGCCCATTTTACAGCAAGGTTTCCTTCTTACATCATTCATGACGTCAGCAGCATTTCAGAAGAAGAAACTTGAAGTGACTAACTGTTACGAAAAACAGCTGGTTTTGCACGCCTAAATCGGAAGGTTTGCCGACGTACGCCGAGACATGTAGCTGAACAAAAAATCGGCAGGCAAATAAATCGGTACATTGGAGGCCGGCTTATTACTGATTAAAAAGAAAAAGTGTCTGAAAAAAAGACTTGTTGCCTATTTTCAAAGGAAATCTGGACTTCCTGTCTTGCCTGGGTGTAATTTATCCAGGAAACTAATTTCCGTTATACGTCTTTAAATTAGCGTAATCATTCTGTATTATTGATTATATATAAGTTATTCAGCAAAGGATAATGGACCGGCCACGGTTTTGACCATAGTTTAATGGTATTCATAAATCGATAATATATTGTTTACGCTGTATAGATATGATATAGCAAACGTCTAAAGATTATGTAAATAAAACTCTTATCTTCTCTTGAAGCTATTCGCAAATTAGAAGAGAATGATTGGACGAGCTGGAAACCATGCGACTTTAATTTTAGATTACGCATGCGCTGGTGTTCCTCCAGAGATGCATGCAATACAAAAGAAGAAAAATTGATATGTATATTTCAAGAATGGGAAGATGGCGCTAAAGAAAGCCAAGGAAATATTGTCCATCCTGGAAAAGAGAAAGCGTCAGTACTCCGACATACCGCGGATTTCCATGACAACCATTACGACACAACAGAAAAATCACAGATCAAAGAGGAATCATCAACGACAGACCTGTACAGTTACCAATCACCGACCATTCAAGAAAACGTACTTTCGACCGAGTTTAAGAAACCTTCAGTGTCACAAAGAGCACCACCACTTTTGATTCCACTGTCAAATTCTGGCTCCAGTAAGTACTTGGCGATTTTAAGTTTAGTTAAATGACAGTTTCCATACCCTTACTGTCCAATATTTAAAAAAAGACAGGGAATTGTGGTCCTACGATCTCTTAATAATTACATCTCCGCCATTAGGCGTTGTATTATCGTTTACCCTGGTTAAGTTATTTTGCTTGTCTGTTACAAAGTCCATCAAAAGGGTGTGAATATATAACTAGTACATGTACAAGAAAAAAAGAGTGGTGCTAGGAAGAAATCATTATATTTTGGAGGTAATTTTCATATAATATTTAAGAAAAATTCTTTTAAAAATGTGAGATATTTCATTTTTATTTGTCGCGCCGAGGGCCAGAACAATTCGTTGGTATTATAGCTGACACGTATTGCAGGCATAAAGCTGATAATACTGACACACGTTTGAACCGTGACACACTGAAGTTTCTGGTCCATGATTAGTTTGAAATGTAAAATACTTTACCACACGTTTGTATCCGCGTATCATGTTCCATATATGTCTGTGTTCTCATATGTTAAGTCTCTGGTCGCACAGATGACTTTAATATAGTTTCTATGTTACATCTAGGTGTCTGCCTTGGGTCGTTTCTATATCAGTTCAACTGTGGCTGTGTGAGCAGGGACGGGTCGTGCAGACAATCATGTTACTTCGTAAGTGTGAAGGACCGGAAGGCCTGGTTTAGCGCCAGGGCTGCCTGTCGGGCCCCACAGAGGGACCTGATCAGCATGGAGACGGCACAGGAGGAAAGATTCATCGAATCAATACTTGGTTAGTAACTCTTAACGTGTTAACCGACTTGTTTTCACATAAGCGGCACGTGTCCCTAGCAGTATTACCTAGGTAAAGGTGTCACCACGAATTGCAGCAGAGGAGCCACGTGTGTGTGTGTGTGTGTGTGTGTTTGTGGAAGGGGTCGAGGCAGGGATTGTGTAAATGTCCGTGTTAAGGCCAGTTTACACAGTGCGATTTTTTCCTTGTTGATGCAACGGTCGTATGTGGCAAAATCTCACCGTATTAACTTACCGTGCGATGCGACTTTCAGTCCCATGCGATTCGATTGTGATGTTTAGTTTACTTCGCAGCTGCTCTATATCATACGATTTTTTTCATGCGATTTCGGCAAGCGGACCAATTGGAAGGTGAATATGGGTCGCGTGCTTTTTATTCTTGACACCAACCTTGAAATTCCCGAGCCAAAGAATACCATACTATTGCCGAGCGTGGATGTCAGCGGGACCATGTCACTTCAGGATTTGCGAAGCAAAAATTCAACTATAATGTTGATTGACCTGGTCAAAGTGAACCGCTGTTGTGGGATGTACATGCTAAAGACTACCAAAGAGAATTATAATTTTTAACAATTCTCAAACATCGACAGCGTTGCCACTTTTTTTCACGCGACCAGGGTATCTACTTGTCTACCCCCGTGAGGGTAAATCGCATTCGACACAGATCTCATCGAGTTATACAGTCAGTACACTCAGAGATAACTTTGCTTTTAATTTTTATTAAATACAAAATTAATGAGAAAATCAATTTTAAGTTAAAAAATATTCGACATTTTTCTATATATATATATATATATATATATATATATATATATATATATGGCAATAAAGCCTATATTGCAGTGCATCCGATATATTTATCATATAGCTGTCCAATACGAATTTCGGAGACGAAAATTCCTCGGTCGGAAGACAAAAAGATCGTTCGGATTTGGTGTGAATGAAATTTCGGATGCGACAGGATTTTAGTCGAAACGACAGAAATAATTGATCGTGTCGTATTCGTTCGGACGCATCTGGTGTGAAACCGCCTTTAACCGACAGTAGCATACGAAACAATGTCGTATGCGACAGTCGTAAGGAAAAGTCGCACCATGTAAACTGACCCTTACTTTGGGGCGTCAAAGGTGGTGGGGGGGGGGGGGGGTAACGGGGGTATATATCCCCAGCTCCCCCCAGAATTAAAAAAAGGGGGAATTGTCAATGTAACTATCCCCCCCCCCCCGAATATTCAGAGAATAATATTTATACATTGCAAATATAATATAGAATTATAGACCTTAGATCCATTAATGAGTTTACTATAATACTGTATCTAAACCTGGTTAAGTTTTAACTTATACTGGAAACATAATACCTTATTTTCTGAAACCTTATACTAAATTGTAATATATTTGAAATGTGATTAAGTATATATGTGTGAAATGAGTCATACAGACGCTTATATAGCATATTTATATACATATATATATATATGTGTGTGTGTACGTTTGCGAGTCACCCCCCCCCCCCCCGGGAAGATAAATTGACGCCACTGTCCTTAGGGGTACCTTAATGGTCATGAGACCAAGGTGCTATTAAAATGTCAGGGTCATCGTGTGTTCTTTTTTTTCTCGGGTGCTTGTGTAAACATTTTGTTTTCGTTTCAACTTTCCGTGATCAAAATATGAGAAGAACCTGGGGTGTTCAGGACATCCTTATCTTGTGATTGACACACAGATGTAAACATTCATTTATTGCAATGAATATACCGCATGTTTTCATTAAAAATCAATAGAGTCAAATATTTAGTACTTTGGCTGACATTCGAATCACATCCCTGTACTTGTACTCATGTACTCTGAAGGTACCTGTGCTCACACATGTACTTGTTAAATTATAAATTATTTGTAATTAACACGCCACTGTTAATTTTTAAGCCCATTCCAAACTCACACACAGACAAATGCACACACCAAAAACAGCTCTTTTACGTCCAACTGAGTTAATCTAATGACTAGAAATGTGCATTATCGGGAACGCAGGCCTCCCCCATATGGGCGGTACTTAATGCGGGATGCTTCCCTAAACGTGTTTGGATTTCTTTATTCGGCCCATACTCGCAGAGTCATTCGTGATAGACATTCATCTATTCGGCCCATATTCCCAGGTTAATACGTGCATGAGTGACTGTTCATTGAATATTCCTTGAAAACCTTCCTGGTTAGGCGGAGCCATATCAAAATGTTATCGATTCTTCATTGGACCCATTCCCGAAATGCCCTGGAAATGGCATTAGATTCCGTTCATGATTGCGAGAGTCATGTTGGGAACGAACACACACACATACAAACACACACACACAAACGGGAATGTTAGCATATCCTCCTGGCGGAGGCAACAGGGGTTAATCTTTATTTTTTTTGCCTATGTTCAGACCGGATTAATGGACAGGAGATGGAGTACTGGACATCCGGGACTGACAGGTTGACGGAGGGAGAGTGGAGGTGGGCGGGCACAGATCAGCCCATCAACTACACCAAATGGGGGCCTAACGAGCCGGACAACGCATACATGTTTCTAGGGCGCGAGGACTATCTTATTCTGGCCAACAGGAATGGTGTCTGGGAATGGTTTGACGGAGCTAACCTTTATCAAAAAGGTTATATTTGTGAATATATGATAAAATAAAAAACAAACCTAATTATGTATATAATTGTATGTGCTGATGTCGTGCTGGGTGCTGGCATGTATATACAACTTTTAAAGTAAACATAATGCAGAGTACTTTTGTAAGTGATTTTCACTTCGGAAAGGTCCATGGTGCAACAGTAAAGCTGTTATTCTGGTGCCAAGTAGATTTTCAGCATTGCAAAATTGCGTAGGACTCATTTCCCTTAGTTTATGAGTCACCACCTAATGTCGCTTTGGCTCGGTTAAAAAAACAGATCATCAAAATTATCAAAAGGTTAAAGCGGCCCATTCCCCTACATTTTGAAAAAAAGTATTTATGTGATTTCTGGCCTCCTCTATGTATATATTAATGATCGAAAGGTAATTATAGTTATGAAAAGTTCTTATAACGCCTCCGTGTAAGAAGTATGACACACGGGAAAAACATGTAACCTGAGTTGGTAGGTTGCATATATGCGGAGACAGAAAGGACACTTGCTGTATAACGCCATTTGCAAAGCTTATCTGACTTGCTGCCAGATGCCCTTGCTGAATTTGTTTTGATTATTTTAGCGGGCCCCAACATATTATTAACACGTTGATATAAACAAAACAAGCAGCCTCTGTGGGGTGATATCCACGTTTTCTGGCCTATTTTTATAAAAGCTCCAAGGGACTACCATTAGTTTATAAAGGTCAGATGTATATTTGTTGGTGACATATCAGAATGTTTTGAAGCCTGCCTCTACTTGTATTATGCCTTGGTCAATAAAGTTCAAGTTCAAGTCCAAGATTCTTTTTCCTTCTCGAAAGATGTATCGGAATATCATATACCAGTTGGTTCTTTTATTATTATCATTTTCTTCATGAACATCTCCCGTACCTTAAAATACAAACATCTACATGCATGCAAGAACAACAAAGTAACCATACACATCAGTTTATTTCTTTTTAAAAGAAAACTAATTAAACAAAAGATTAATAGCTTTCCACTTTTTTGAATTGCGCTTTCATCGTATTATTTTTTCCCCGCGGCCAATCTTTCCATTCTATCTAGGGTACACAATTTCTTTGAAAAAAGGCAGAGACAGGGTTTCTTTATCCCGGCTTTTAAATAACACAAATTTAGAAATAAGTATGAACAGATCAATAAGCGGTTTTCTTTCATTCTCAGCATTCTATCATTCTTACAACCAACATACAGTATACAATCTTTGGACAGAGTGTAGGTAACACGATACCAAATTTTCAAGCCCAGGTCTAAATGTGATTATAAAATGTAACAGCAACATGACATTCACAAAATGATAGACCAATGATTCAATATCATTTATTAGTCTAAAAAATTTCCAGGTAAACAATGAGTCATTGACTGCTCGAATATTATGCAGTATTTTAAATTGAAATTTACGCAGATAAATATAACGGGTTGTATAGTAAACATGCAGTTCAGCGTCTCTCAAAGTTAAGTTATAGTAAATTAAACTTTCAAGCTTCTCTGATTTTATATTTTTTATTTTGAGAGAATATGTGTGTATAAGTGCTTTAATCCCAACCTTGTGAACTCAGCAATTTTACCACTGATTGTTTATATTCAGCTGATTTGAGACACAACTGTTAAAATCCTGAATCTTTTTTTTTCAATATTTGTTATCTATTGCTTTTAATATGGACATCCATTATAGATATACTTTACTGTATTTCTTGCTGCAACAGTCAACTTTTTCTGAGCGCATTTATAAAAGGCAGAAGAATATCTGACACTTATCGTCTTATTTCTGTTATTTTAGAATACTGTAAATTACAAGACAGAAACACTATTATTTTTGCTGTGGACTTCGCAGCGGCCTTTGACTCCATCGATTATAATTATCTTTTCGCCACACTGGAGAGATTTGGTTTTGGACATGATTTTCTAACCTGGGTTCGTCTGACGTGGAAAGCTGTGTGATAAACAATGGATACACTACTGGCTATTTTAAATTAGAACGGAGAACCCGGCGGGGGATCCATTGGCCCCTTATTTATTCCTGTTTGTCATTGAAATTTTGGCAATACTTGTTCGTCATTCCACTTCGGTTAGAGGCATAGATATCAACAACTATGAGATTAAACAATGTCTATTCACTGACGACACAACATATTTTCTTCAAGATTTTCAGTCTATGCAATCGGTTATGGATATATTGGAAAAAATTGGGAAAGTCTCATCGTACAAATTAATTTTGATAAATGCGAAGCTGCCTACTTGGGAAAAAACAAAGAACATACACTTGGCACCAAAGATTTTAAATGGGTTGATTTATATAAAAATGGCATAAAAATATTAGGAATATGGCACACATATATCCTTAAGTTATCCGATTCACTTTATTTTGAGTGTATTTACGACAAAATGAAAATGACACTTAGTATGTGTATAATTGAACCACCGAGAGAGTTTGTTAAGCGAATAAAAAGCTGGGTTGTTGATTTTATATGGTACGGCAGAAAGCCTAAAATCAAGTATGAAGTATTGATTGGTAGGACAGAAAGTGGTGGCATAGGATTGCCGGATATAGCTTCCATCATTGAAACTCAGAGAGTAATGTGGATAACACGATTAAGAAATTTATTAGAAACAAAGTATACAGTCATACCAAACTTATATCTAAGAGGAATTGTTGGTTTAAGATATGTTGATACAAATTTTGATCCGTTTAATATTGGCAAAAATTTGCCTACCTTTTTTTTCACTCTTTGCAGTCATGGGCGTCATATACAATGTGTAATCCTGAAGCAATAGTTAATATTTGTATACAGCAAGTATGGAACAATAAATGTATCAGAGTCGACAAAAGACCAATTTTTAATACGCATATATCCAACCTAGGTATAAAGTACGTCTTTCATCTGCGGCAATTTCAGTATAGGGTACTATTTAATATTTTATCGGTGAATGAACAACTGGCGAATAATGGATAGTAAATGATGTTCATATTGTTTTATTGAAGATGAGTCAGTAGTACATATATTCTGCGAGTGTCATGTGAATAAAACCTTTTATAACCAGCTTAAAACATGGGCAAAGAGTGCTGGAATTAATATACCACGGTTGAGCCCAGCTTTAATTGATATGGGGTTTGATAAGAATTTCCCCTATAAGGTCATTGTAGATATCTTATTGTTGATTTTTAAGTTTGTTCTGTTTTCCTATCGTGATAAGATAAATCCGCCATCTATTCATATATTTATGAAATGTTTGGTTAGGTTAGAAAGATTAGGACGTAATGTTGCCGAAAAAAACATAAAAAGTCAGAAATACATCTGCAAAAGTGGAAACGTATATTGTTATCTTTGGGTTGAGACATTTGTGATAATTCAAAAAGTTTAATGAAATAATCTTACATTTACGATATAACATTGTTGCTCTTGTATGCATGTAAATGTTTGTATTCTAAGTTCCGGGAGATGTCGATGATAAAAATGATTATAAATAAACAAACTTATTCTGAGAATATTCTGATACATCTAGAGAGAGAAAAAAATCTCTTTCTGAGTTTTTAAGAGCCAGCGGCGTTATATAGACGACACAAAAACGTACCCCTATCTTATCTAGGGTCCAAAATAAACAGATTTTTTTATTTAACTTAATGTATTTTTTATTCCAGAATAACTACCTCTGCAGATTATTGGTCAGTAGACGTATATTTATCCATATACCTAGGAGTTTTATGGCATCGGAATGGTCAACCTCTTCACTCGCAAACGGTCACTGATCTACCGTTATTCGTGAATAAACAAAATATTGATCAGAATGAAAAAAATAAAAAAAAAACAGACAAAAATCGCCGAATCTTATTGGCTCTGATTACTCAACCGATCAGCATGCCATCATCTGACAGGTGACCATTAATTCCAAGACAATACACCACGCACGGACCAGGCACATATCTGGATCTAATACAGAAACAGCAGATAACTGAGTGACAGACTTAATAATTAATCTCAATAAATAGATTTACTCCAAACACATTATACAATATTTTTCACTTTAACTTTCCTAAATAAAAGTCAATATCATACTATATATTAAAACTATTACCAGTCATTTACCCCATATATACGGCCAAAGGGACTAACAGGACATGACACAGAGCTCTTTTTGACAAGGAGGCCTCTGATGTTTTACATTACAAGTTGATCGCCATCTCAGATTTTACCAGGTTTGTCCATTTTCTTTATTTCTAACATTCAAAATGTGTTGAAGGACAGTTTAGAGAACCCAAAGAGTTGGTATCGTTAAGTCCTAGGGATGCCCCCCCCCCCACCCAGCTTTCTATAAGACTTCAATGTCTTATATTATATAATAATATATAACGTTCTTTAAAACGACGGGTCATAATTCTTTAATCATTCCTAGCCCCGTGCGTGTAACAGCTGAGAGTTATGAGTTTGATATTAAGGTGTCAACGTAATACTATAGTAAACTGTATCCACATTCAATAGACAATACTATCAACGAGTCATTGCTCTATCGAGACATTTTGCAGGTCAAAGGGCTTCTTTGGTCGTTGAGAACCAGTGGTAAAGTTGAAAACCCTATACATGTACTTTTATTTAACATTTCACTTCATCCCTGCCATTTGACAGAACCAGTCAACTATTATTATAATTATATATATATTAAATATATATATAAACATATATATATACGTATTATATATACAGACAAAAACATACACAAACTTTGAATATTGAAAAAAATTCGATACATTTTGAAATTGCGTGGCTGTGTATACTTTTTCCGAACTTTTTTTTCCGAAATCCGTACATGTAAACATGAAATAGCCAATTTATAAATTCTGTTCATAAAGTACCTATATGATGTAGGGAATCGGTCAAGGATTCTTTCTCCATTTCCGTAAATCACCTGTTAATTATATCTGTAAAGCTTATTCAAGAAATACATTCAAAGTCCATTTTTCAATTTACCACATTGTATTCTGTACGTTTTAAAACATACGATCTGACAATAGGCTAGACGGGATTTATTGTCATTTAAGAAAGGATTCAGTTTATAAATTAATCAACTGCACTAAACTAATATCCAAGCTATCGACTGCATGGTATGCTGAACAAAGCCATTGTTCTGTCGATATATCTAAACATCCGATAAAGACTCCAATTTCATGTTAGGTTTGTTCATGATGCGGCTGACACGTAAACGACTCACTTAGTTGGTCACAGACAGCTGTATTGAAAATGCTTTCGTTATTATGGTCCCTCCGTTGCCTTTCGGTGCCCATCTGGCTGGCCGCTGGATTTCAACTAACGCCATCGCAAGGTATTTGCAGTATGGTAATATGAACTTCAAACAAATAAGTACATTTGAACTGATCTAAAATCTCAGATAAATAAGTCTGCATCAGAAAAGTGTAGGACAAATCCCTGTGTTATAAAACCACTTTGTATAAACCCATACTACTATTTATTTTTGTTGTTTTGAATCTAGGATAATGCCAGTCCCTCATCTACCGATTTTCCAGCCTTATTTTTTTACCTTTTACCTGTCGGAAAAATCATGGTAGATGTAAGGATGCTGCCAGCCGAATTTTTTAAAAGTCAGGCAGGAAAAATCGGCTGGAAAAAATCAAGTTCGGTAAATTCAGTAATAGTGAAAACATCAGCCGATTTTACAGCAAGGTTTCCTTCTTCGTCAATAATGACGCCAACAGCATTTCAGAAGAAGAAACCAGAAGTGACTAACTGTTCCAAAGAAACAGCTAAATTGGAAGGTCTGCCGACATGCGCCGGCCGGCGAGACATGTAGCTCAACAAAAAATTGGCCGGCAAAATATCGATAAATTGGAGGCCGGCTTATTACTGATAAAAATAAACAATGTCTGAAGAAAAGACTTTTTTTTCATATTTTCAAAAGAAATCTGGACTTCCTGTCTTGCCTGGATGTAATTTATCCATGAAAACTAATTTCCATTACATGTCTTTATATTAGCGTAATGATTATGTATTACAGTGTTTATATAAGTTATTAAGCAAAAGGATAATAATACGATATTGCAAACGTCTTAAGATTAAGTTTTTAAACTTTAAGTTAATTAAAATTTATCTCCTCCAGAAGCAATTCACAAATTAGAAGAGAATGATTGGACGAGCTGGAGACCATGTGACTTTAATTTAAGATTACGCATGCATTGGTGTTCCTCCAGAGATGCATGCAACAGAACAGAAGAAAAATTGATATGCTTATTTAAAGAATGGGAACATGGCGCTAAAGAAAGCCAAGGAAATGATGTCGATCCTGGCAAAGAGAAAATGTCGGTACTCCGACATACCGGGGATTACAATGACAACCATTACGAGACAACAGAAAAATCACAGACCAAAAAGGAATTATCAACGACAGACCTGTTCAGTTACCAATCGCCGACGATTCAAGAAAACATACTTTCGACTGAGTTTAAAAAACGTTCAGCCTCACAGAGAGTACCACTACCTGTGATCCCAATATCGAATTATGACTCTAGTAAGTACTTGGCTAATTTAAATTTAATTAAATGACAGTTTCCATGCTCTTACTCTCCAATATTACCAAAAAAAAAAAAAGACTCGGAAATCTGGACCTAAGATCTGCAAATAATTACAGCAATTGGCGTAGTATTATCGTTTACCCTGGTTGTGTAGTTATTTGGCTTGTCTGTTACAAAGTTTACTGAAAAGGTTATGAATATATAACCAATACATAAGAAATAGGGTACCAGGAAGAAATAATTATAGTCTGAAGGTAATTATCATAGTATAAATCAAGTCTAAAAAAATGTGAGATATTGCATTTTGTTGCGCCGAGGGCTAGAGCTATTCGTTGGTATTAAGGCCCCTTGTTGTGTAACTGTAATGCAGGCATGTATTTGGTGAGCCCTGACTAATTTTCAATAGTGACACAGTATGTATATGGTCTACATTTAGTTTGAAATGTTGAATACTTTACCACACCTTTATATCCGCCTATCAGACTGCCGGAGGTCAAATAACAACCTGTCTGTTCTGTGTTCTCATATGCTAAGTCTCTGGCCACTCAGCTGACTTTAGTATCGTTTCTATGTTACATCTAGGTGTCTGCCCTGAGTCGTTTAAATACCAGTTCAACTGTGGTGGTCTGAGAAGGGACGGGTCGTGCAGACAATCATGTTACTACGTTAGTGTAAAGGACCGCAGGACCTGGGCACGCGCAAAGCAAGCCTGCCGGGGTCCGCAGAGCAATCTGATCAGCATAGAAACAGCACAGGAGGAAAGGTTCATCGAAGCAATACTTGGTTAGTAAGGTAAACTATTCTTAATGTGTTACCCGGCTGTTTTCTCACATACGTAGTACATGTCGTTAAGGTTGCTGTGTACTGTGTCACCGCGAGTTGAGACAGAATAGCCATGTGTGTGTGTGTGTGTGTGTGTGTGTGTGAGAGTTAAAGGGGATGGGGCAGGGGTTGTGCAGGTGTTCGTGATAGTGTTACAGGGATGGTCGAGATACTATCGGGCAGGTCAGGGTATTCATGTGTCTTTCTGTTTACTCGGGGGGTTGTGTAACCATGACGTTCTCTTTTCAACTTACCCAGAACAAAACATGAGGAGACCCCACAAAGTTTAACATTTCTTTATCTTATTATAAACACACGGATCAATGTATTCACTCAATGCAATAAATATACCGACATTTTTCATTAAAAAAGTGAAATAAAATAAATAATACTTCTTCTGAAATTCAAATCCCTGTACTTGCACTAATATTCTCTGAAGATACCTGTAGTCATAGGTGTATTTGTCAAATGTACTTCGGTACATGACACATACACAGAAAAATATACACCGAAAAACCGTTCTTTTATGATCATGTGGCTGGTCTTAAATGTGGTATGCTCCCCGAAACGTGTTTTTACTTCCATGTTCGGCCCTTACTTCCAGGTTAATTCGTGCATAAGTTTACTCAACCCGTGTTCATATTCATCTATTCGGCCCATTCCAAGGTACATACATGCATAAATGACTGTTCATTTGTAAATAGTCATGGAAGACCTTCCTGTGCCGGATCCACACGAATATCTGTTTGATTCTTCATTAGCCCCATTCCTGAAATTTCCTGAAAAAAAAAAAAAATCATCAGTTATGTTGTAACAGACACACAAACTCACATACACACACAACCACACACAAACGAACGGAATGAACAAATCGTCTCCTGGTGGAGGCAACAAGTGTAAATTTCTTTTTTCTTGCCCTTGTTCAGACCGGATTGATGGACAGGAGACGGAGTACTGGACTTCCGGAACTGACGAGGTGACGGAGGGAGCGTGGATGTGGGCGGGCACAGATCAGCCCATCAACTATACCAAGTGGGAACCCACCGAGCCAGACAACACATTCATGTTTCTTGGGCGCGAGGACTATCTTATTCTGGCCAACAGGAATGGTGTCTGGGAATGGTTTGACGGTGCTAACCTGTATGAAAAAGGTTACATTTGTGAATTGATGGTGTAAAAAAACTATATATTATAAAAGTGTATGTGCTCGCATGTGTATACAACTTTTATAGTAATTATAATGCAGAGTACTTTTGTAAGTGATTTTCACTTCGGAAAGGTCCATGGTGCATCTGTAAAGCTTTTATTGTGGTGGCAAGTAGATTTTTAGCATGGCAAAATTTCATGAGATTTAATCCGATTAGATTATGAGTTACCACCTGATGACTTTTGCTCAGTTAAAAAAAAACAGATCATCAAATTTATCAAAATTTTACCATTTTACTTTATTTTCATTGTCTGTCGACAGGCAGGATTTTTTATTCAAGATGAAGTAATTTTTTAACGGAAAACAAACTTTTATGTATGACTTGTGCATTTCAAAATTAAAAAGACAAGGTTTGGTACATGGTAATTTCTCGCATTTTTTTCCTTGTTTATACCTGTATTTCATTGTTAATGGAACATTCAATGATGATAAGATATATCTGAATAAGATATATCTTCGAAAGATAATAATAATAATAATAATAATAATAATGTAAAAAAGTAAGATTTAAAATTATTCTTTTTCGACACCCGTTAACTGCTGGACGATATTCCGGCAAGCTGTGAACACAGCTGTAGTAAATTATGTACAAAAAGTGTCTTTCATTTCTCAGGGAAATGAATCATACGTATTTCGGATTGGGTTATGATTGATGTATGAGTCACCCACCACCCAGTGTCGCTTTGGCTCAGTTTGTTTTTTCAAGAAAGCACATTTTTCATTTTGATAAAAAGCTGCTAATTTGGAGCTTACAGTCAGAATAAAAAAAAAGGGTTGAGTACTCTTATTTGTACAGGTAGACCTCACCTTTATACTACTGTATTCCCCTATCAAACTAAAACTCAGTTGGACCTGTCAAGTTAAATTCTATGTAAGGCCAAAATGAGACACCTTTACCCATCAATATTCCATGTGGGGACATGTTTGTCCGCGTTGTGCCCTCACTTGGCGATTTCATTTATCATATAAACTTCTCCGAAAAAATCGCTGGCCAATCTCTTAGCTTCAATAAGATTTTTATGCATAACATCATACATATAATGTATCTATATATCAATATATAACACCATACGGAGTGCCGTGATTTTCCACATCAGTATGCTCCGGGTCCGCCGAAGACATTCCACCATTCGTACCCGAACGTATTCGTCAAAGTCATCCAGACTCAGACACAAGGTCAACTCAGAAACAGAAGACTTACACCAAATGTCGTCTTCAAAGAGGTCTTATGACGGTAACATTGTAAAACCAAGATATTGAACTATATTTGAAAGATTATTTGATATTCAGAACTAACTGCTCGCCCCAAGCCGTGCGTAGCACGGATAATTGCTAGTCATAATAATTGTTACCCTTTAATGTAAAACTTTAACTTGACGCTTTCAAATTAGCAAAGGGTTAAAGGTTCATTTCACTGTATATACATTGTCTGTTGCCACGTAAAATACTATCCTCCCGATGAAGTGAATTTTTAACGAAAAAAAACTAAACTTTTATGTATGATCTAGATACTTATGTATGATTTGTGAATTTAAAAATTTAAAAGACAAAGTGTTCTACATGGTAATTTCTCGTGTTTCTGTGTTCTTGTTTATATTTATAATTCATTGTTAGTAGAGCCTTCAATTGTAATAAGATATATCTGGAATTAGTTTCGAAAGATACTGCTACTGCTGCTGCTGCTGCTGCTACTACTACTACTACTACTAGTAGTACTAATACTAGTAGTAGTAGTAGTAGTAATAATAATAATTGCTTGCACAGTATTCCGGCTAGCTTTTAGCAAAGATGTAGTAAAATTATTTACAAAAATATGTCTATCATCAGTCTGATCATAATATTGTCTGAAGGCAATGTTTTAAGAAAATAAATTTAAACGTATGCACCTCTTTCACTTCAGTAGCGCCACCTCCCCGGAGACTCAGATTGTCTGAGACAGTCATATTAACAGGATATCACTTTTTATATAAAAAATAAAATAAAATGACATTTTTTTATCTTTCATGCTTAGATTTCCTGTATAAATCTCTGCTTTTAATGCCTTACACCTGTCAAAACCAGTATCACTGGTTTATTGGACCCTAACACTTCATCTGACCCTAACAAATCATTAAACACAATGCGCATGCTCACGATGAAGGTTTTTAATTTAATTTTTCTCTGTACAGGGTTTCAGTAAACTCTCAGTAAGCTCCCATTTTGTAAAATGGACAAGCGCCATGATCAAAGAGTAGCTTTAATTTTAGTACATTCCCCCGAATGGCTTGTATTATGATTCAGGTAAGGCCTACCAGCATAAAATAAAATACATACTGAGTCGAGTATTCACGGCTACCATGGATATAAGATAAAGGAAACAAAATGATCTACGGAATCGTCGCTAATATTTTTTTGCGAGTAATTGCCGAGTTCACATTTATATTGCTAAATCGAATCCCCTTAGGAACTCCAATACATATTATAAGAAAATAAAATAAGATTATTATTTTTTTATTAAATTCGTACCTTACGAACCGATATACATAATGATAACAAAATAAGCTCTGTTTATTTTTATTTAAAACTTTTATTCATATGTTTTATGTGTATCTGCTAACGCACGGGGTATTTATAGGGTTTGCACATACATGTAGATGGGTAAAGTACCGGTCCGTATATACAAGTATTATTGCTAGAGCTGCTCGACAATGTCTGATTAAAATGTATATAATAAAATCCATCAATGTATAATGTCAATGCCCCTCCATGTTGTATGTATTACTTTATTTTTAATGTCTAATGAAACCTGTGTGAAGGTCTAATAAACGCGTGTACCACAGAAAACAAGTTTCGGTTTTTTTTAGTCGTAGGTTCCTTTTAGAAGATTTACTCAACCTGTGTTTCTGTTTAAGTTTAGTCGTCTGGCGATCAGCATAGCATACCTGAGTATCTCTTCCTTTTCGGTACCATATTGTACACACTGAGTGGAGCAATGTACTGGGCCTTCAGTTTCATCATACCAGATGATACTTTCACAATGCCCATTTTCAATTATATGATATAAATATAAATGTTATCGGATGGCGATAATCAATGGCGGATAACCCTTTTTTGTGCTTTAATGTACAATTTATTTTTGGATATAATGATTTTTAATGCGATTTTTAAGCGGGAGTTGCTTAATGTGGTCCCCCAATTTATCCAATTTAGATAGGAGCTGTTGTTTAACTCTCTGTTTGTTCGTACTGGGGTACGGTTATGTTCTCACCTGCTGGGATATCTGACTTGTGACCCTTGTCTTGGTGGAAGAAGATGTTGTAGATACTGTGGTGCTTCCACATGAATAAAAACTGTACCACACTAAAGTATTTTCTTCTGTCCTCAATAGTGCATCATCTTAAGTCTTGAAACTCTGTTTTTGTTTTGTTGAAGGAGGACAGCCTCCGCTCTTCTTGGGATTTTTCCTAGCCGATCACTTTGTCGCCTTGGTACATTTGTTGTACAGTATGCTAACATGTTCCAGCTGTGGCCTAATGAAGGCACTGCAGATGTTTACCACCGCGTATTGTGGAACGTCTCTGTTTAAGTTCCAGATCAGGCCAAGGTTTTTGTTTGCTTTTGTTAGTTATAGGTTCTACTAAGAGAATCCTATCATTCCCTCCTGTGAATAGGTATTTACTATTTCGAGTGGTTCGCCATTGAGATACAATGGTGGATACTGCCTAAGTGTACTTGATTATGTTACCACCATGTAATTCCTTTTTGATGGATCAGTTTACGAAGAATTATTGTATTAGAAATTATTAGAAAGAATCGACAAGAGAATGTATGTGAATTGAATTAAAATATATTTAAAATTAGTCAAAATACAAATTATGAATTAATTATGAATTTAACGGCGTGTTTGTTTTTCTTTATCGAGATACAACAATACCATTGTCTTCCTTACTATTTACAGACGAATAAAATAATTCAGGTTTATTTCATAATAACAGGACCAATATTGAAAGAAGCAACTGGTGATTTTTCTATATAAACCTACATCGACCGGCACCCGTGGGTACAATAAACCATAATAGCATGATGAATGGCACAGTCACACCCACTCCCTAAAATAAATTATGATTGCCAGCCCTTTTGTAATTCCTGACAGGTGACGGGTAAGGCGATGGTGGTAAAAATATAACAAATGGTGGTAACAAAAATAATATTTAAATTATGAATGAATTGTGTCATTGTGTTTGAGGCTTGTAGGTTCACGGCAATTAAAAATCTATCTCGGATTTAAAAGGAGCATATTACTAAACACTGTTTCCATGAACTTGGCACTGGTATTAGAGCGGGAATAATATCTTCCAAAAATATTTTGATTTTATTTGTGTGGTAAATGTCACCGTTTGGAGTCACCTAACACAGATTCTTACCGAGCGGGTGCTGTAGACAACACGGAGCGGTGCTGGTCTGCGACGATGCGGTTGCTTACCAGGATCGTTTTCATTTTGTCTGCCTTGTCTTCGTCAGTGAGCATGGAAATGTTTAAAAAATTCAAAATCTCAATGTATTATACATTATATTTAGGAAATCAGCTTGATTATACCGCAAATAGAACAAAAAGAAAAGAAATGACATGCTTTATCTTCTTATTTCAGTCGTGGCATTCAATATATATCAAATTTAGCGATACACCGTGTTCTCGAACTGCCAATGGTGAATCCAGACACGATATATACTATTAAAAAAGTGGTCCTCAGCATGGTTGCAGAAATCTGTGTACCTCTGCTAGGTATGAATATTTATTTTTATTTTTAAGGAAGGGCGGATATGAATGTAGTACATGGGCCGAATGGAGCCCGTGTAGCAGGAGATATTAAGTCACGCGTACGCCGGTGCTCGATGATTCTATGGTCAAACAGACTTGTTACAGAGCAGAGACAGATAATATTGTGCCAGGCGCTGGTCCATCACGCGACTTAAAAAGGGAACAGGTCAATACACAACCTGAAAGTAAAGCAACACAGGAAAACAAACATCAAAATCTGGAAGACGCACGGAAAAATTCCCAAAGTAATGAGAAATCGAGAACATCGGGCCAACATAGAAGAACCATGAACAATACCGTGTTCAGCAAACTAATTTCATCACTCGGTAAATCAGGGCCACATTATCCTCGATTTGTAAATGAATTAATGTATACCGAAACACAGGTGAAAGGGAAAAAGACATGTCTAATAGCGACGCGTGGGCAATATGATGATGACGTTATTTACGACCTATTTACGATGTCGTAAAATTCTTTCGCAAAACAAAATTGAATGTGAATATAGATCTTGATATTTTGTAGCAGCCTCATGTCCTGCCGGGTTTAGGTATTGTTTCTCTTGTGGACGACCCAGGACTGGCGGGACGTTTGTTCCATCATGTTACTACATACACCAGACAAACAGAGTTAATGTATCAAAGTCGAAAGACCGGGTGTCGAGATAAAGGCGCCATGTTAGTCAGCATAGAAACATGAGACGAACAACAGCACACTGAAGCAGCTCTAGGCTCCGGTTTGTATTTTAGCAATGGTCTCTATAGATTAAAGCTCCTCCGTAAATGTATCTGAATATATCTGAAATCCAGGCGGCTAGATAAAATATAACGCAGGCTCCAGAGAGCGGGTGTCGCATGTTTATGAAGCTGGATGCACAATGCCGTACCATGCTCTCATTGGTCTGATTATACCCTGGTGGTCATGCCCAGAGAACATTGCAATACAAAGCAGCGGTTAAAACAAAAAGCGTGATTGCTTCAGCCAGCGGTCTGCATGTGTTACATCATCACGGCTAACTTCCTGGCCCATCCGCCTGAAATGTTATACATGCACCTCATAGGCTGAAACAATAGCTTGTGTAATGAGTGGTCCGGTCACCAGAACAGCCATCAAACACATGATCAGAAGAACTTGGGACAAGTGCTGCGCAGACCGTACTATGCGCTCCGTTCGATAAGTAAATAAAGGCAGAGGCTTGTGGCTCTGTATATACTACAGGGTCTACTGTTCTTTCCTCTGTTGTTCTGGTTTGAAGCGTGTCTCACACTTTTGTCTAACAGTTCTAAACCCGTAGTATTGCTTAGTAACGAGTAGGGATTAGAACTGCATGCGTTTCGACACATGTATTGGTTTTTGAAGTTATATTTTGGTAGGATTTCCCATTCATGTAAAATGTTAGCTATCAAGCATTCGCGCCATTTTTATTATCACAGGGTTGAGAGCTGATGAGCTTCTCCTATGTCTGTATTAGACAAATGAGTTCTCCCAAGCATGTATTAGGTTATTTAATGATGTTGTCTGGTTAGTTAAATATGTAAAATTCGTCGATTATAGCAAGTTTTTAGTTTGAGGTGAGTTCGTGAAGTTCATGCGGAGTTCAAAGTTTACAGGTTGATCCAGTGCATAGTTCACAGGTCAAGCTCCTCCCCTAATATCAATCTGAAACTGATCAAGCCTCGAGTGGAGGCCGTAAACGTGTATTATTTGTGTTGATGACCACACATGTATTATAATATTCTCTTGACCTTGTACAGAAGTGTTTATGTGTTTGTGTAGTCATACATGCCCAGAAATATAGATTGTTTACTGAGAGTATTAAATATAAGAGTCAGCTGAGTTAGATATATGTTGACAGATAAAATGCATATATGTGGAGAAGGCCAATGTTTCCCAGGTCTTTATACCATGTTACTGGATGTATATTTAACTATGTTATATTAAACAGTGTTGAGAAGGATGGCCACCATATTCATGACTTCCCTGGAATGTGTAGCCAATTGTTTCACACATGTTAAACCATATTTCTGTGAGTAAGTTCAGCCCTTGCCAGAACTCAACTGATAAACAGAGACACAGTCCTTAAATAATGTCGATTTCATTTACTAAGAATGTCACTTTGGTGACATCCATCCACAGGTTAATGACAGTAACTTTTAATGTATATTTGTACGTTGGTATTTGCGAACATTAGAAGCGCCAGAATTAGGTAATTTATAGTCTGGAGTTCGCAAGTCTGCTTATTTTTATAGATGTAACCATTTATTTTGAACTTAAACTCTACTCTTATTGTCAAAATCATCTATGCATCCGTGATATATACATATATATATATATATATATATATATATATATATATTATATGTTGTAAAATCTGCCACCTGCCAGGGGTTAAGAAAACTAAAACATTTTTATTTGAGAGATCAGGTCAGTGCTTTGCATGTGAATGACAGATACTGTCATAGAGAAATATATCATTAGACAAGTAAGCTTTTTGATAATATTTTATCTAGATTTTATCTAGATATCTTAAAGAAGAAGAAAGCTTATGTTTTGGTTGAAGATATCGTGTTTACTGCTTTTTCCTGTGTTTTAAAAGAAAGACATCCATTCACCCAGGCCCCTCAGTTTGGACCTGTAGCATATGTATCCGTAAGTCTCAGTCTATATCATTTGATACAACTCGTTGTTAAGGGGCAGCTTTGTGCTGGAGATGACTTGAGATGGGGTTGTTGCACAGTGACAAACATGTCTTGTGTTGCTGTGTAGTTTGATTACGATCCTGGCGGAGGTTGTGGTCTCTGACCACTTTCTTGTTTTAAATAATGTACCATGGTTTCCCTCTGATTGAAGGGTTGATATTCTTTTTGGTTTTAGCGGAAAACGAGGACTTCTGAACCTCCGGATCAGACGATGACGAGGAGGGTCGATGGGTTTGGACGGCGACAGGTCAGGCAGGTTAATTATAGTGAATGGGCAGAAGACGAGCCTTACAACACGTGGCTGGGAGATCAAACAGAGATTCATCTCATCAAGTCATACCGTAATCTGGTGTAGGAATGGCTGGACGTCGGTCGACGGTGGAAAAATAAGTTTTATATGTGAGACTGCTGGCCTGATGGAGTAGTTCATGTTGCTCAGAGAAGACAAATTTCTACATGCTAATCATAGACATTTCGTACGCATGCGGGGTTCAAGTGGCTTATATCCGTGCAATTGTTTTCAATATTCCAATTGGTTTCATGTATCAATCATCATTAGGCTTAACAAGGAGTTTATTGTTATAAACTCTTTGGGCTTAATTTACATTGGCAAATTTCCATTGTGGTATGACGCATTCGAGTAGATCAGTGGGTCTGTCCTGAAATTTGAAGTGGACCCTTCCACTATGGTCATGAACGTTTCAGTGTTAACACAACTCATTACCCGTTCTAATTGGTCCAATAATACCTACTTTAATTTAGACACTTCACTGCAACGGTCTTCAAGATACTATCACAGGGACGCTGTCATCTGAACCACAGACAAGAGTGAGCAATTAACAAAAAGAACACAACTGCACGGAGGAAAGTGTTAATCCACCTCTGTGGTGATCGACGTCATTTCCTGTTAATCGCACGATTTTTTTTTAAATTCACGTAACCCATGGGAGACATGCGCGGATCATATACAGTCTGAACTCAACCCACATGTACGGGGATGTAGAGCCAGCTAGTATGTTGAGTAACAATGAATGCTATTTGCACATGATGGATGTTGTTAGAAATTACACCAGTTATCTTACCGATTTTGTAAAGTGTATTCTTATTGAGTGTAAAATTGTAAGCCTTAAGGCATTATGAAACATTGGGGAACTATTTCGTCCCTCATCAAGAGTTTTAGTGCCGTTTTCAATATGGTTCGTTCTGCCACTCCTACCTCTCTTTTATTTTAAACAGACATATTGAAATTAACATATTGGACTACAACGAAGCCCTTTTGAACTTACTTTTGGACTGTTTTGAGAGCGCTACCATAACATAGAGAAATGCATTTCACGTTGTTTAGCATTTGCAGTGTGAGAGTAATTATAGATTTCTTCTATGGACAGTGATGACCGACTATCCCAAGACCACCAAAAGGTATCTTCATTGTGGTTATGGACTTGTTCATTGGTACATTCCATATTGCAAATCCTTAGGTTTTTAATATTATTTCAATTTTTCTACACTATAAGACCCTGCTAGGCAGGGCAAAACGACCTACACTATAAAGTTTGATAGAAAGCAAGCTGTCATAATTGAGTTATATAATGCAGGCTCTGCATAAACTGTCTTCACCTTTCATGTAGAAAATATGTACAAGGGAAATGTGCAATATGACTTACGAGAACGTCCTCAAATTAAACCTAAACAATGGTAGAACCATTAGGTATAGACACCACTCTCGGGCATACTTTTACCTTAAGCTTTTACAGGTGCGGAATTCGTGCGGGAACCCGCATGCATTAAGACATTTAGCCATATCAAACTTCCCTCAACCAAATATCCCTCAACCGCATATTGGACCAGACTCTTAATCGGGTAACACTTATTGTGTTTCAGAAACCAAACAGACCCGTACAATACTCAAACAATATCTCTAAAAATGTTAAAGGTACATCTGTGATTATTATTTAACAAGGAAGGGATCAGAAAACACAGCCAGAAACCTAACTAATCTGCATAACCACATAAGAAATGATTTTACACGGTTTAAAAACTCAATTTACTGGTTATCTCTTTTAAACAATGGCTTTGGGTCTCCACAGTGACAAGAGATATAGCCGTATGTTACCATGGAGACAGAGCCTTTGAATGTAATAAAAATATTTGATGGCGATACAGATCCAAAACTTAATGGATTGTTCCTAGAGTGTTAGCCTAGTGCTCCACAGAATTCCAACAAATATTTAACGACCGTTTAGCGTAAAATTTCACACAGACAAGTCAAATTACCAACGGGTAAATCATAATACCTTTCGCGGCTCGCCCCCTGTCAAAAGTACCGTAAGACATCAGGCCTACCTACTACCCCTCTTATCTATATTTGGGCTGACCCATCAATAGGCCACCCCTATTGTAAGGTAGGCAGTGTTCAAAAATGCCGCTTTTTATCTTGTGATTGAATGATCCAGACGTTGGCCCAATGCCCTATGTCTGGTCTGCATTTGGTTAAGTTATTTTGACGTGTTAAGGGGCTGGACGTTAATCGTCATAAGGTGTAGTTCAGTAGCCGCTGCGAATGTTCTAGCTTCCTTGTTTATCACGTTCACCTAATAGACTGGTAGTATATATTTCGAACAGACCTTTCGGTCATTCGGTGATTTTAAACTTTAATTCCTGTGTTGTTTTCTAATATCTGTGGGAAATATCCTAAAGTACATTGGTGAACGCCTGTATTTGATTCGAAATCATGTTATGTTTATCCTCTGATAGGGGGCGCTGCTGTTTGTGATAGGGTCCATGTCGCCACGATGTTTTAAAACAAATTTTCATAACTATATGCTGTAACTTTTGATAGTACTGGACTCCCTTAATAAAGATGAAGATAACTGTAATGCGAAAATTTTATATAAATAAAAAACATAGTCAGACTTTCCAAACACTGGAAATGTTTAAATTAGCGTTTTGCAAATTAAAGTCATTCTTTTTTTTTTTCTAAAACTAGTAAAAGTGGCCTATTCCTATATGTGACAACTGTTAACTAAAGATTATCCCTTGAAACTTTCAACATTGGCGCATGTACCGTGTTTAATAACAGCTTGCAGATAAACAAAGCCATACATCTGTCGTGATGACATCACAAGAACGTGTCTCAGCAGGAATTACCTTAAGTTCATTAATATGTACGCAGAATAAGCCAGAAATCACGTAAATCTAAATATCAAGCTGGTGAATAGATTGCTTTAACTGTTAAAACACTGTTAAAAAGAGGTGTATTTACCACGGAGACATGTGACTCGATCCATGATGGGGACTTTGTGAGATTGGTATAAGTCATGCTTTTTACGGGTTTGTATTTGTTCATTTTCTTAGATTTCTAGTTTAGTTCTGTAATTTAGATCCAGGCACGATATATTTTTCTATAAAGATACACAAGTTGTATGGGGTACGTTATATCAAATGGTGATCGCGAATTTCTCGACAAATTACTTGCATGTACTCGCGATACAATACCGTCAGACATCGGCGTGTGCATGTCGACAGTAAAATTAAATGTTATAAAATGAAATTCCCTTTTGGTGGTGAAGTCAACATAATCTGGGGTCTGAGGGACAAAATTTCACTTTTTTTCATGAACCATATCATGCACAATGAAGGACAATTATTGGCTGTCAAAGGTATTTGCGCAATGTGACTGGAATAATCGGGGTACCGACGTCCGATATCATATGGTTTCAAATAAAAACTGTTTTACATATCTTTATATGAACAATTTTTATATTCTACTACCTTATTAGGCGGTGACTTTTATTAAAAAGTTCATTTATCACCTTCCTTCTTTTTTTCTAATTTTTTTGTTTAAGATTTTTTTTGGTGGAGGTAACCGCCTCCGTTTTTTAATGCTTGCTTAACTAAGTACAATGTACATCTGCAGAATTCCATTCAGGTTTCGGACTACGTGACAGGGGCTTACACGCGATAATTCTGGCTTACACGCGATAATTCTGGCTTACACGCGATAATTCTGGCTTACACGCGATAATTCTGGCGTCAACCAGCTCGGTGTATTACTCCTGCGGGTCCTGGGTGTGCGTCATCCCCATTGCTGGGTCATAACACCGAGGTACCCCCGAAAGGCGCACTCGTTTGTGAGAGAAACACGACTGTTGGGCACAGTCTCCCCATTAAGCAGAGCGCTCACCCTGGGTGGGGGCCGACCGTGAAAAATCTCACCCCCCCCCCCTTGGCTGAGATTCGAACTCACGATTTCCCGGCTTTGAGTCCTGCGCTCTACCCCTGAGCCACAGAAGCCGGTCCTTCTTATTCATCTTCATCTGCAAAGGAAATCTCGAACTGCAGTTATTCATTAAATTCTTGCAACACAACACAACATAAAATCGTCTGCAAAACGGTATCGCTTGGATTAGTTATTATTTTTTACTTCACACAACCATCGCTAAAGATCGTTTTTTTTTTCAGAATTGACGTGAATGCGCTGTGAAGACGGGGGGGGGGGGGGTTATGATAATACAAATATATAAGTTATAACAACTCTATGTTGAGAGCGCCCGGGGCACTTATATCGTTAATTAGGGCTGGACTTTTTACAGGAACTGACCGGAACCTACCGGAACTGACCAAAACTGACTGCATGTTGTCAGATCTTAAAAGAAAATAAAGCACTTGTTAAATTATTTTAAAACATATTTTATAATAACATAACTTCATAAGTTATAACCAACTGTGACTACCAATATCTTAAAGGATCTGTTTAAAATGGTACTAGAACTGACTTGAAAAACACACATTTGATCTTACTTTAATTCACCCCAAATTGTTCTTAATAGTAAAATTGCAAAACAGCAGATCAGTCAGCATGGATATACCCGTATCAAAGTAATTTTAAAAAAAGCAAAAGACGAACACTTTTATAATACTTCTCATTATTCTACAAACCCATGTATAATGTTATTATAAATTACATGTCATTGTCAACAACAAATACCTCATGAGGCTAGTAAATTTATGATATGGACCATGACAATTTACTGATCTATGGTATCTATCCCTAGCTCTTGTACTCTCTCCCTTCCGGAGAGATGCATGGAAATGGATACATAGCCTACGTCGCAATATTTGCAGTTATATACAGTATCCAGATTGTGACAAAGACAGTGACCAACAGCTGTTTTAAAAGTGACTCCTGTTTTAAAAGCTATTTCATCTGGACCTGTCTGGATGTTAAGCAACAAGTTGCTGGGTTTCATGATTAAATACGGTAATTATAACTGATATTTTCACGACTCTTTGGTTAAACCACCAGTGACGCGCTCTGTCGCCCGCCGGTCGGGTTGCTTCGTTGTTACTCGGATATCCGCCAGAGGTCACTGCGTTGCCTGGGCGCAATTTCTCTTGTAACTTCAAAGTCACCAAGATCAAAAGCTAAGGATTTACCTGTGTTTGCTGCAATTTCCACTCAGGTGAGTTACAGATACGTTCTATATCCAAAGCAAAATCTCAGTTTGATAAACTATAACAGTGAGAAGCGCTTCCAGTTGTCAGACTTCAGGCGCGGGTCGAGAATTTTTTTGCAGGGAGGGTGTCCTGCATAAACATTGTCTAAGAAAAGGTTGTTGGTTAAGAGCAGGGGGGTCTCGACCCCCAAACCCCCCGTTATGCATAAGATTTGTTTAAAAAAAAGGTCGTTGGTTATGAGCCCCCCCCCCCCCCCCCCCATCGATTCCTCATACGCTTAACAAAAATTAACCCTCATTTTAACAACAACGACCAATTCTCAATAGTAGATTTAAATACCCCCACTTGACCCTTCATTCCCAACTCGTCTTGCATGGTGCAGTGGTAGCGCATCGGACTTGTGCATATATATGCTGCTGAATGAATTTTTAAAAAGTGTAGTAGGGTTGAAAGTTTACATGAAGAAGTAACATGGATACAAGCTCCATAACTTGGATCTTATGCCATATTCTCCTCAGTCCTTCATTGTACGCTACGGAAATTTGGTCAATAACTTTACAATTTAGATCCCAGCACTGAGACTCAGATAATCAAAAAGCCTATGGAAGATTATCTATATTTTGACAGAATGCTTTGGGGAGTTCTGTATCCAGGCATGCTGGAATAAATGATTTGTTCTGTGTGAAATACATGAAATTCATATGATTATTTACAAAACTAGTCTACAACAAATCTTCATTCTAAGGATTCTTTTTTTTATTCAAGTTTCTGCCATATTGGGGGTGGGGGTGGTCCCCATTGTTGGATACTCCCAAAAACTGTTTGCATTCACTTATTCCGTACTCCCAGGTACATTCATGCATAAGTGACTGTTCATTCATGAATATTCCTTGGTGATGTTGCTAAATCTTGATTTTGTGCCAGATCCGCACCAAAATCAATCAATTATCAAAAATTAATTGATGCCCTAAAAATGTCATGAGTCTGTTCATGATTGTGGGAGTTATGTTTTGAAGAAACACACCAGATGGACACAAACACACAATTATGGGGATGAAGCCATATTCCTGGCAGAGGCAATAATTACCACCAGTATTAAACTACCCATTTTTTCAATGATTCACAGTTTTGAACACATTGTCAGATTTTAGACAACTGAATATGAATGTATTCCAAAAGCAATACTTTGTAAAATATTAAGGAAAATGGAAACAGAGATTGTATGCGAATGCTACTGAGACAGTTCATATATACCTTATAGAGGCCTATTCTGATATGTGATGTGTATTAATTTAAAGTAATCCCTTGAACCTTTTATAAACATAGGACAGAAAACACCAGTTGCCACCACACACAGGCTGTTTGTTTCGTTTATATTCAAGTGTTTATAACATGTGGGTCCAAACACATTCAACAGCAACATCTGGCAGCAAGTCAATCAAACCAGAGTTTTGCAGAGGCCATCTTACAATAGTGACCTTTCAACTTCTGAACATATGCAACCAACCTCCTTAGTGTTAATAATACGTGTTTCTGTGAGCATTTAGGCATGTACAGTGTTAACTAGGAGCTTGTAGATAAACAAGTGCATACATCTGTCACAGTGGTATTATTAAAGTTTACTTAACATGAATTCGAATTAATTACAGTTCATTGATATATCCACAGAGTAAGCCAGAAATCACATAAATTGATAGAAGAGGTTGATGAATAGTTGGCTTTAAGTAGATAATAACAGCAGACTGGTCAAAGGTTGATCCATGCAGAGCCAGGTGGATCAGTCAAAGGATAACTGATATAAAATATACGGCCAACAGTACAGAATTATGTTGTTCTCCAACCTCTAGGGTTAAGAGGTCTGACACTCAAAGAATTGTTTTTGGTGTAGTTATTAATTTTACATGTCTGTACATCTCAGTTGTTCACTAACAAATAAATACATTTTTCTTCTTATTATGTGTCATGGCATACTTTCACATGCATTACCAAATTAGTCTAAATCTGTTAAGTGCTATTCCTTCTTTTATGTGAACAGTAACTGATGAAGATAAAAATAGAATTGTCTTTCCACTATGTGATGTTAACATTATAAATACAGATTGTAGTCATGAGTATTCAAGTCTTGAGTCAGTTGATGTTGAGTATCAACAAAATTTGGCCTGTGAAATGCATAAACTACCTACGCTTATGACCTATAACGGAATAACAACACATTTCAAAGCATGCAACAGACAGTGAGAGATAGTAAAGGTAACCACTGTTCTTTGATTGTGGAGATACATTTGGTTAAATATAGTGTTCAGTATATTATGTTTGCCTATATTTTGCTGTACGTGTTTGTCTCTTTAGGTACAGTCCTGTATGGGTAAACAACACTGACATTGGTCAGTTTGATTTAATTTGTGTTTATATCAATCAATTTGCTTTTAATGAGTGATAGGATTTTTAGCTCAGCTGACTATAAGTCATCTGAGCTATAGTCATGGTCCATTGTCCGTCGTCCGTCCGTCTGTCCGTCTGTCTGTCCGTCTGGATGTCCGTCCGTAAGACTGGCACGTTTCGACACCGTTGGACCTATGAATCTGAATTTCGGGATACAGTTAGATGTCCCCATAATCTCCTACCATGCCAAAAATTGGGTCAATAGGACTTCGTTCCTTTTTTTAAATATTAAGGAAAAACCTCAATTTTTTATTAGAAATCTATTTTCACACTTCAGGACTGCCTAATATTAAAACCACTCATCTGGTTTTCTTCATATTTACCATAAATATTCCTCTATATAGTTCCTATGTACATGCCAGATATTAAGTCAGTATTATATTATTTAAAAAAGTTATGGGCCCAAACATAATGGACTTTGTAAAAAAATCAGGAAGATATTTGGTCACTTAAGACCAAAAGTGTTAAAGGTAGGGACTTTTTTCCAGTAATACAATTTTAATTAATCAAAATTTAATTGTATACCAAAAATTAGATAAAAATCTGTTAAATTTTTTTAAATATTGGCAAAACTATAAAATTTGTACCTTAAATTTTGCCCAACTTTGGCCATGGCACGTTTTTTTCCTGTAAGTAGTGTGGAATTAATTTTCACACCATGTATACATAAGGATTTAATCTGTTAAAATCTGAAATTTGAAAATAAAAGCTGCAAAATTAGGCTAGTTATTGAATTTTTTATGGAGGCTCTTGTTTTATTCCCTTACATTGTCAAGCAGTCCACTTTGATGACTGTAGGTCATTCAGTGCACATCTCTATGCTCCCCAGGCTGTTGACATAATTTTAGATGTCCCCAAAATCTCCTACCTTACCGAAAATTGGGTCATTAGGACTTTGTTCCTTCGAGATATTAAGGAAAAAAAACTCCGTTTTCCATAAAAAAAAGCCATTGTTACACTTCAAGGCTGCCTAATATCAAAACCACTGATCTGTTTTTGATCGTATTTAGTATTCACATTCTTTTATACATTTTCTGTGAACATACCAAACATTAGGTCAGTATTGGGTATTATTTTGAAGTTATGGGCCAAAACATAATGCAATTTTTTAAAAAATCAGGAAATATATTTACTTACCTAACATGAGAATTGCTGAACCTAGAGACTTTTTTTCAGGAATATAACTTTATTTAATCAAGATTCAATTGTTTACCCAAAATTAGATCTGAATTTTGCAAATTTTTCAAGTTATTAGCATAAATAAAAAATCAATACCTTAAATTTTGTCCAATTTTGGCACTGTTGATTTAATTTTCCCAGCATATATGCATAAGGATTTAATCTTTTAAAATCTGAACTTTCAAAAGAAATTGATTGGAATGAATAGCTTTTATTCATGTTTCATACACCATGTCAAGTGTTGTTTACATCTAGCCCACCTAGTAGTACAGCCTTCACTTGCATTATGTAACCCACCCCAGGCAGCTTACCTTGGCCCAGCTTGGCCACTACTAGCAGGCTTCCCCTCTGCCCTGCACTCATCCCCCCAGCTGGTGCATAAACTAGATGAATGTTATAATTTTTCTGTATTTTATTTTATTCTTGGACATGCTACATTTTAGATTTTGTATTGAACCACCAGGTTTACAATGATTAAAGTGTACATTTAATTGTGTCCACAAAGTGGTGTATTGCTGTGAAAGTGTGGATGTTCATGAGATAAGTAATTCCTTACTTCAGAAGAGTAAAAACTTCACCAGGTGTGAAATTGACTATTAATTCCAGTAATTAATTAAAACTGGGATAGTAATCAGCACAATGATATTGTTTGTCCCTCATTCAACCAACAGTGTGTATACTTTATTTGAAAAGATGTTTTATTTTATCAAATTTACTTTTATTTTATTTTGTGAATAAAATTAAGCATGTTCTGAAAACTCCAATGTGCAAAACTTTTTAATAGTGATTCAAGGAATATTCTTGTAGATGCCATGTTGTGGCATTATTTTCTTTTAAAATCAGTTTAAACATTTATGATTTAAAAATAATAAAATATATGTGTATGCATAATATGACCCAATGTTTTTTACTCTGTATATATAATGATTGCAACTTTTGCAACAATTCTAATATTTTAACTTATATTTTCGGTTTTTTTAATTAAAAATTTATAAACCTGTAAATAAAAAAATGATTCAAATAAATACTTCTTAATGGAAGAAGTGGATCTAATTAAAAAAATAGGATTATATATAAACTTAAATGCATTATTCTCTTGAAAGTGAAATAAAGGTATTAGTCCATTCTGTCCACTTGCCTGTCTATCTGTAAATTTTTG
The DNA here is from genome assembly GCA_026874595.1 of Sipunculus nudus. NCBI lineage: Eukaryota > Metazoa > Annelida > Sipuncula > Golfingiida > Sipunculidae > Sipunculus > Sipunculus nudus. The sequence continues at coordinate 4,979,435 of CM049317.1, forward strand.
TATGCAACACAGTATCTCAAAACTTTTACTGTTTTTCTTCATGACAGTCTTGTCAGAGTATTAGTTTGCAATCATATATTTAGAACTTTACTATAACCAAGTAGGAGGGCCCTTTCCTCTTAGCTTTTCATATTCTTATATAAATGAAAAACATTACAATAGAATATTTCTACATCCACCTTCGTGCTGCCCTCACTTTTCCCTTCTCTGAACCCCATCCCAAAGTCAGCCTCAGTAAGCAAGAACAAGATGAATCAGATATATTCATACTTTAATATTTTGTATAACTTTTCGTCCATAGGTACCTATGTACATGCCAGAAATTATGTTAATATTGTGTAATATGTAGACATAGTGGGCATCACAATAATGTACCTTGTCAAGACTAAAGAGATATTGTGTCATACAGTCAGATATTCATAAATCACTTCATCAGCATAGTTAATCATAACATCATATCTGTCAAATTGAACGCTTGCAGACTACCATACACTTTAGATCCTTCAACAAATAGCCTTATCATCATTCTACTACTGCTTATTACTGCTGTCATTGCATTCATATTTGCTCAAATATATCACAATTTTCAACCCCTCCTAAATAAATAAAAAATAAACCACTTTATTTGACTCTATTAATCCATCAGTCAGGTAATTTCATTTATTATTTACTCACATATTACATTACATTCCTTTATAATAGCCCAACATGTACATGATATTCATAAGCTTTATCGACTCGATATAGTATCACATTGGAGAAACATTTATAGTCCAATCACGATCAGCTGAGCGCCGTGACCCATGGGTCCCTTGTATTAGCTCAGCTGACTATAAGTCATCTGAGCTATAGTCGTGGTCCATTGTCCGTCGTCCGTCCGTCTGTCCGTCCGTCCGTAGATGTGGCACGTTTTAAAACCATAAGACCTAGGAATCCAAAATTTGGCATAATCCCTTACCAAAAATTTTTATAAGTGCCATATATGTGAAAGTTATATGGCACATATAAGGCACATATATGTGCCATATATGTCCCTTATATCCAACCTTATAACTCCCATATATGTCACATATATGTCCGGTATATGGATTTTATATGCAAATTAGGTAGGAGCCTTATATGTCACATATATGGGCCTTATATGTCACTTATAAGGCTTCCACATATAGGTCCCCTTTAACTCCCATATATGTCCCTTATAACTCCCATATATGTCCCATATATGTGCCTTATAACTCACATATATGTGCCTTATAACTCACATATATGTGACATATATGAGCCTTATAAGTGCCATATACGTCCCTTATAAGTGACATATAACTCACATATAAGTCAGTGTATGCACCTTCTGTACTGTTTGTCAATAGCTCAGTTACTGTCTGTTGTATGTTCTTAAAGGTGTTTACTCTTTTCTTTATTCCACAAGGAATTACGGTAGATGATAGAAATTAAGGTTTGTGTGTGTGTGGTGAGCTTCCTGCACTGTGCAATTCCTTGAAATCAATGCTGGCCTGCAGTCACACTGGGGGTCATCAACTTCACACAGTCATATGGACGCAAACACATGAAACATAAAAGTAAGAAAATACAAGAGCCAAAATTAATGTTTATTTACACATTTGTAAACTGAAAATAATATTTTCATAAGATTTTTAAAACTCCCTGGTTCAGTCAGATTTGAGAGTGTTGTCCTTTTAGAGAATGAAGGCTGGAAGGAAATATACACCCTTGCCACACTCTTAATCCTTTTCAGTCCCCTCCTGTTTGACCTGCAAAAACAAATGTTACCAGTCTAAGTATACACATATAGTCATTATTGCTTACATTAATTATCTTATTAAATAAGTTTAAAGAATATCTTTTGACATTGATGCTTAGTATTGCTTTTCTTAACATTTATAGTAGTTTACCTTATCTGGAGGCAACACACAAGTCAAAAAAGGAAAAGAATTTATTTCACTGAACGTACATCTGCTCTCTATATAGTGGTTTTCAATGTTCTGAAAATATGCCTGTTTAACATTTAGGATTATAAGTAAATACAGTTGGACTTCTCAATTACTAACACAGGAAGAGTTTTCCAGTTATACAGAGTATATACAAACATTACAGATTATCAAATATACTGGTCACAGGACAGACACTGTGGCCTAAAGATGCTCATAGGTTCAGAAAGTAGGTTACTCAGTTAAAACAATTTTAACATGTAAACAGTTTATAATAATATATTAATATCCCATATGCACAATAAATGTTAACCACCAGATTTGCACTTCAAATATGGTAAGTTCCAGCTATTTGATAAAAAAAAAACTTACAATTCATAACATTTCCCATTTGCTAAAAGATTTAAATGTTACTTTATATGATTAACTGAATATGCTTACCAGACAATTCTTGCAAGGGCTGGAGATATCTGAGCTCTCCTTTTACTTTCTGCACCATTTCTTCATACTGGAAAAGTAAAGAAACCATTACAAATCATAGAAACAAAGGTTGTTGGAAATAAATAATTAAGAACATGGAGTCTTGCATATTTTAACATTTAAGCAGACAAATGGACTAAAAAAGGGCCTCACATCAATAATATTACTAAAACAGTACATCAGTGATGTTCAAAATGACTTCTTGATCTTTTATGGTGAAATGGCACTACTACATGTACATATAAAAAGAAATCATTCAAGGTAGACTAAAAATGCACTTTTGATTAACCTGTAAATTGAACCAGATTTGATTTCTCTTTGGGAATCAAAATAGTACCTAATGAAATCATCTGATCCTTAGTGAAACAAATTCCCAAATTATTATGCTTTTTCTTTTGTAATGAAAGTGAATACTAGTATGTCAGAAGAAACCTCAAATGAAAGCCAGAGGACCAAGCCCATTAAAGTTAAAGTGCTCATGACCTTTAAAAGGGTGTTCTTGACCTTGATTATGAATGGTTTGTGGATTGTTATGAAACATACTGTGTTATGTATCAAATTGTTAATAAATTGGTGTTTACAGTATATGTAAATGACATGTAGAAGGGCATATTATGAAATTAAATCTTAATTTAGGAGTTTTTGTGTGAAAGACTCCAATAGTAAAAAATATTTGATTAATTTTTTAGATTAGTTGAAATGTTTTGGTTGAGTACAGCAAACCTCTCTTCAATTTTATAAAAAAAAAAAGCATTCACCAAAATTGAGACAGTGGCTGTAAATTCAGCAATGATCAACAGTGTTTAATGTTTACTTTGCCTGAAAGAAAAACTTATGAACAATGAATAATTAACAATTTTTAACCATATTATAACTTTTGGGCACTCTAGCAAGACAAAAAATTCAAGTCAATTTGGAAAATGAAAAGGAACATCTTTACCTTGTAGCAGCTTTTTTTTCATGACCCAGAGTTCAGCTAAATAATAACATGGTCAATAGCCATAGGTTCAACAAATAAAATGGTAGTATGTGGTACTCATAGCATTTGTGTGCTGATTAAGCTTTATGTAGGTTAACTGGTCATCCCTTCCACAGGTAGGGGACATTAAGAAATTACATCAATATGTAAACTTTGGGGCCTGCTGCTGACTCTTGATTTTTTCACACTGAATTGCAAATAGCATCACTGAAAAGGATGTTCTTAACTTCCTGTTGGTGCATAGAACATGCACAATGTCACTATATAGGGGCAACAGCATCAGCTTTTTGTCAAAAATATGTTATTTTGTAAAAATTGGCCACCAAATAGGAAATGTTATCTTGAAACACACAAATTCTGTTTTTTTCAGGGCAAACCAAGATAGGTGAAGTCATCTTTATGCAATCACTGGTTTACTATGCAAAAATAACTTAAATAATGCAAGATTACTCACCAATGAGACATTTTTTAGCTATACATTTCCCTTCTGCTTGAGCAGCTTGACAAAGAACTTCTCTTCAAAGTGTATACTCTCTTAACGGTTACCAGATGTTATCATTCAGATGTAAACTGACTCTGCATGCCTTTGTTGTGCACAGCCTGTACAGTATTCATGTGACGTCACCACTATTCCAGGGCAGGGTACAGTAAGGTCAAAGGTCCATTGTAGAGAGAGCTTGTACAGCAAGCTTGTCTGCTGGGGGGGGGGGGGGGTGTTACATATACTTGTGAAATTTACTGATTAGAATGCTGGTTATTGTCACAATAAGAATGCAGATACTTATTTTTTTAAAGTACCTATGCTTTTATCAATGCTGTTGATTTTCAATGGCAATATTTTACAGCTGGAATGTGTTGGTGTTGAGCTGTTTTTAACACCAATATGATATGAGGTTAATGCCTATGTATTCCCATGATTGGTCAGTGGCACACTACATCAATACCCTGTGTTCTGTATTTATGAAGTAGTTGTCAATTGCAATTAGATGCTGTAGTGTTTGTATATACACTACATTCCAAAAGAATTATTTTTTCTTATAATTATCAAGGGCACAAATTATAACCAATGTGAAATATAGTCAAATTATTTTTTTGTATTGTGTTTTGAGTAAATGATGTTTTACTGCATGCATGATTACTATAGTTTATACCTCTTAATGTATACATCAGATGAAAAAAATTTATTTATAGTATTATTTTTCTAATATACATAAAGTTCTGAGGAAGCTGGTTATTTTGATACCCATTTTAACATACTTCTTCAGTATTTATTATTCAATTATAATTCATTTTCTTAAAACCATAATGGAGCTGGGACTTAGAAGTTTCTGCAGCATTTGTGTTCCCTTGGAAAATGTCTAAGTCCTATCTTATAGAACAGTAAGCTCACAGTATATAAACTTATAACTGACATATAACTGACATATACAGAACCCCTTCACATTCAACTCCCTTATATCTCCCATACAAGTCCCATATAAATGAACTGTACAGAATGGCCTCATGAGCAGCTCCCTTATAACTGACATATAACAAACATACAACTCCCTTACAACTCACATATAACAATGCCTGACTAAACATATAGCTGCAATATACATATAACTCACATACATAGCATTTATATGGGAAATATATGTCCCTTATAAGGGACATATAAGGCCCTTATAAGGGACATATAAGGCACATATATGTGAGTACTTTCCATTTTGGTAAGGGATGTTAGATGTCCCCAAGATCTCCTACCAAGCTGAAAACTGGGTCTTTGCGACTTCGTTCCTTTGAGAAATTAAGGAAAAACCTCAATTTTTTATTAAAAACCTATTTCCACACTTCAGGACGGCCTCATATCAAAACCACTCATCGGTTTTTCCTCATATTTACCATAAATATTCCTCTATATAGTTCCTATGTACATGCCAGAAATTATGTCTGTATTGTATAATTTAAAAAGTTATTGGCCCAAACATAATGCATTTTGTAAAAAATCAGGAAAGATATTTGATCACTTAACACAAAACTTGTTAAAGCTATGGACTTCTTTTCCAATAATATAACTTTAATTAATCAAAATTAAATTGTATACCCAAAATTAGATCAAAATCTTTTAAATTTTTTAAAATATTAACAAAAATAAAAAATTGGTACCTTTAATTTTTCCCAACTTTGACCATGGCACGTTTTTTTCCTGTAAGTACTGTGGATTTAATTTTCACAGTATTTTTTTGTTAGCATTTTGTCTGTTAACACCAAAAATTTGAAACCAGTTGATCAAAAACTGTAGATTTTATTCAAGTTTTCAAGCACCATGAAACATATTGTTTACATCAAGCTAGTCATATGCAGTTTGCAAGAGCTCAGCTCCCCAGCTTCAGCTCTCAGTTCCTAAAATTTGGCATACAATTAGATGTCTCCAAAATCCCCTACCATGCCAAGAATTTGGTCACTAGGACTTAATACCTTCGAGATATTGATGAAAAACTTCATTTTTCCATTAAAAACCCATTGTTACACCTCAAGACTGCCTAATATCAAAACCACTGATCTGACTTTAATCATATATAATATACATATTTTTCTATACATTCTCTATGCATATGCCAGAAATGATGTCAGTATTGCGTAATTGTTTTAAGTTATGGGCCCAAACATAATGCACTATGTAAAAAATCAAGAAATATGTTTACTCCCTTAAAAAGGGGATTGCTGAAGCTAGAGATGTTTTTGCCAGGGATGTAACATTATTTAATCAAGATTCAATTGAATACCCAAAATTAGTTCTGAATTTTTCAAATTTTATATGTTATTAGTATAAATATAAAATTAGTACCTTAAATTTTGCCCAACTTTGACCATGGCACATTTGTTTCCTTTGATCACTGTTGATATAATTTTCATATCATGCACACAAGGATTTCAGCTTTTTAGTTTAGAAAGCTGAAAGAAATTGGCCAAAAATTGTAGCTTTTATTAATGTTTTTATGAGACCATGTCAGACCTTGGCTCTTTCTACAGCCCCTCTTGAGTCACCTGTATGTTGACCTTGTTGAACTTTCAGCAAATTATGCATGCTTGAGGCGAGCCATACACTGGGGCAGCCAGGCAGCTAATGGCCAGCCACAGTTAATCCAGGTGTCCAACACAACTCATCTAGTAGTTTTAAACCAACAACATAACAATTAACAATAAATTAATAAATTTTTATTGGTTTTTAATAACAAATTAAAGAAAAATAGAAAAGGAATTGTTAGTTTATAAAAACAGGAAATCAGCTTGCAGTTACTGATGATATAAGAATCTTGTATTGATGGATAGAATGTCACATATTCCAAATAACACCATGCAGTCACCTATGGTATTTTTCAGTTCAATTTTAATGATAAAAAAGTAAATCATATTATTCATTACTAATCATTAGGGATCATATGGAGGAAATTAATGATAGACAAAGATGCAGTTGATATTATTAATCTAGATTCCTACTGTGTCTGGTGTGTACATTGATGTCAAATTAGTCCAAAATGAATATATTACATTTATTTTTTTTAATGTAAATAAAAGCCATAAAACCAGGTACTTATGATCATTATTTAAATGTGTGAATTTTGTATATTCTGGATTCTCAACATCATTGTTTGGTGAAAACTGAATAAATGCCAGTCATGATGGGAATACTTTGCAATTGTATATTTAAATATGAATATGAATATGTACTCCATTATAAAATTTCTTGCATAAAGAATTGGAATTCAGGTAAAAATGAAAGTATATGAATACCAGTGCAAATACTTTCAAAATTTATTCATGAATGCATTCATGAATATATTCTTTAATATTATTTTAATAATCATTTCAGTTATATTTCATTTTAAAAAATCATATGATTCTCTTATTAATTTTAATAAAAATTATATTTGGGACAATATTTGTAATTTTTTTTAATAAATAGTTAAACTCTTATATCATATGTTCTGCTTATAAGTTATATGACCAAGTCAGAATCTGTGTGACAATAGTACGCCATTTGTTAATAAAATAAATGAAATCAATCCTCTTCCCTGTCTCCAAAGATAATATCAAAATCATACATAAGCTAAACACCAACAACTCATAATAAAGCTTATATTTATTACCACACCAAACCAGCATGTGCCTCGTTCCTAAATCATATTTTTTTCATATATAACAGCTGAGCGCCGTGACCCATAGGTCCCTTGTTTTTTTATAAAAATACAAATTAATCATTTTATGAAACTGATTTACATCCAACCAGCCAAATCTTATTAAAGTGTCCTTAAGCTCTTGTGTAGATTGTCTAATAAATTTTGTACTTTTCATTTATTTTTATAATATATTTCTTTAAACACATCATAATGGGTTTGTGTAATACTTTTTGTACTGTAATAGTAATTTTGGATTTTTAATATTATATAGATGTGATTCATTTCAGGGTATGAAGAAGTTAAACAGGGTAATTGTTGGTCAATAGTGGAGTTTCCAGGCACATTTAACCAATGGCCAGACTTGGTAAAAGGAATACCAGACTACACGCATACAGTATAGATATGATTGGTAAGTCCAACTGGTATCAGCCTACCAGTACTCATGAACCGCCAGACATTACATGGTTGTCAGGTAAGTCTTGTCGTTAATAAATTTTTTTCATATTGACTTCATTGCACTGTTTTGGTGAGGGTGTTACCATCATGGTGATATTCTGATTCTACCTGTGACTTAATCAATAGATGCTTAACTAAATTTTGTTTAAACTTTTGCTTCTTGTTTTTTGCTCAGCTGATTTAGAGTCAACTTAGGGATAAGAATGGTGTTTTGTCTGGCCATCAAGCCATCTAGCTGTTCATTGGCAAGACACAAATTGTAAATGCTGACCCTAGAAACTGGACTGGACATCAAGGGAGGTCAACGCAAAATCTCCTTGGAAATCTGAAAAATGGGGCTTGTTTATACCCCCAGAATAATTAAAAACTTAATTGATACAAGACCTCCAGTATCTTGTTAATAAATGCATGGATTGATATGAATCTTGCTTTGAATATTAACCATGCATGATTAGTTTGTCAGTTCCTGAAAACTGATGGCACCACCCATATTATTTCTAATTTTTTATTGTTCTTTCTATTTTTGAGACAGGTGATAGCAATCATGCCAGTTTGACAGCTGTAGTTTCATCTAGTGTCCTGAAACTTAGTGTGTTTATTGGTCATGGCTTGTTTCTTCAGTCAGGAATTTTCAAGACTGATGGTGTGTAATGCATTTTTTTTTATTTTGAGACTGCTAAATTACATTTATAATATCAGTTTTGTCAACTGTGGTTTCATGTAGTGCCCTGAAACCTTGTGCATCTCAAAATAAACACCCCTGAGGTTAGACATTCATTAATTTACATGCAAATGACCAGATATCTCAAGTAAGGCTGGATCAAATGTTCTTGAAATCAGCCGAGAACTTAGATAGCTTTTTCTTGTATGGAAGATTAGTCGTGCAGCATATTGGTGCTATCTATGAATTTTTTAAGGTTTTGTGCCATTTAATTCCCCAAACGCGGCTACCTAAGAATTATAGTGTGTTAGCAACTTAACATTTAAGAGCATATTTCCTATATATTGTCCACATACATTGCTATGAATTAAAGGATGAAGCCTATTCAAATTTGTGTCATGACCTTTTGTATAAGAGTGCTGTTTATCTTAAATAATTCCATATTTGATGAAACATTTCATTTTGCAAGAATTTGTGGATTTTTTTTATGAAAATCAGAATGGTGTAAGTTTAAGGATAGTTGGTTCTAAAATGTTTAGCTCATAAGGTCAAGGGTCTAGGTCACAAGACGTTGAAAAAAACTCATAAAAATATCCTTAAAGACAATTTCAGCAGAACGTTGAGACCTGTGCAGGGTCCCCAGTTTAACTTGTAATACTGACTTTGATTCAGAGTTTAAGAAAAACATGTTTATTGCTGTAAAAGTATGCTCAATTACGCAAATACAGCCATCTTTATTAAAAAGTAAGCTTAAAACATGTAGATATTGTTCGTGCCGCGAGGATTGAGGCCTGAACAGAAGACAGGGTCTGATTGTGAGTGGCTGATGTCAGAGTGGTGTCATGAACTGTATTCAGAAATGATTAAAATCTTATAAATTTGTGTTAATCTTTGCCAAAGGTTTAGTGCTGACAGTGGCAAAGCACACTTTTATTGAGGTCTTCAAATTCCTGTAGTTCCAAATCTATACTGTCAGTTCACAGATTGGGAAATGTGTGTATATTTTAGTTGTCATTGGTCAGTTGGTTGGTTGGTTTGTTACATGGTTGGTTTGTAAGTCTGTGAGCAACATATTTTGAAAGGTCTGTGAAGGCTTAGGGTTACACTTCAGGCTGGAACAATAGATAAACTAGGTCACCATTTTTGTAGTTCAAATGACAGATAACCATTATGGGATAGGAAAATGTGTAAATCCTGGACCAGGGCAAATCTTGAAGAGATATTTACTGGTAGGAAACCCCTGTCCTATATAATTGTTAACGCTAATATGCAACTAACAAGGTATATATATTCCTGTAGCTTCCTTGGTTTCAAAATAATTTTAATTCACCTTTCATATCTCCCTTCAAACAATATATCCTTTATAGGGCCAATAGAAATAATATTATATGTAACTATGCAAAGATCTTCAAAAATCACATGCCCTCACATAATTGTAGGGATATTTGTATATATCTTATTGAGATAGTGTCCTACTGAAAATCTGTCTTTTCTTTTAACTTTTAGAATAAAAAAAGAGAGCCATGATTCCTAATCTTCTTAAATAAATCTCCCCAACCCCAGAAAAGACTGGTATACCAGGTTTATCAGCTAGTAGCATTATAAGTCAACTAAGGGACAGATTTCTTTCATATTATGCATACACATAAATATAGGATATGGAATGAAATATTTCTAATTTGGGGTCATGACCTTTCCTATGAGAGTCTCTTTGACCATGAATATTTCCATATTTTGTGAAAGTAAAAAAAATGTCAAATATCTCAATATAGGATGCATGGATTGGTTTGCCAAAAATAAAATTGACTGAAGATCTTGGATAGCTTTCTCTTCTGTGGAAGACAGATGGCACCACCTTTTGTCCGTTTCTGTTATTGCGCCTTTTTAATATCCCTATCATTGCCACTTGACAGTACTGTTAGCATTAAAAGTAAAAAAAACTAATTGACAGATTTCTTTCATATTTGCTTATATATATAGATATGGGTAAGTATGGAATGAGGAACAATAAAAACTTGCATATAAGTCGACCTTGCATATAAGTTGAGTATAAATTTTCAGGGTAAATATCAGGTAAAAATTTTTAAAGCCATTCTGGTCAAAAATCTAAAAAAAAGTTTTAAAATCTTCTTCTCCGAAACTGTCAAGACAAATCATTCAATATTTCACTGAAATAATCCCTGAAACAATCTTTCTCAGGTTTGTTCAAATGGGTCCAGTTCAGTGAAATTTGGCCAAGTTACAGGAAGCTGAACTTAGTCATTTTGCCAAAAAAGGATTCTAAAATTACATTATCAGAAATGGCTGTGCACAGCTATCATCACCAAATTTTATGGAAATGTTGGTAACGTGAGTCATATTTAAATTTGAGATATTGGTGGCACTACTTGCATTGACCTTTTCTGTACAGGGGTCAACGGTCATCAGTACATTAATCCATAATTTCTCAGGAATAGCAGGAGCTAGCATCCCAAAATTTTATGTGAATTAATATCTGTCACATATCAAATGTTGTGGGATTGAGTGTTTTGTGGCACCACCTGCATAAACTTACATTTTATTTGGAAAAAGCTTAAAAACCTTTGAAAATCATCTTCTTTGAAATCATTCAGCCTAATGGTTCAATATTTCACAGAAATGATTCCAGAGACCAGCTCCCTGAAGTTTGTTCAAATGGTTTTTGTTTGGTGAATTTTGGCTGAGTTACAGGAATTTAAAATTAGTAATTTGGCAAGTAAGCATTCTAACATAACAATCTCAGAAACAATAGGAGCTAGGATCACTAATTTGTGCAAATGTTGGTCACGTGACTCATATTTGAAATTGCAGTTTTTGTTGGGCCACCTACATCGACCTGTTTTTTATGTTCAGAAACCTCGTGATTTTATCCACTTTCAGCTTAAATATGTTTTATAATGAAACTCTCAAGCTGAATGCATGGTTTAATTTTTCACAAGAATATTCTGGGAAAGGTTTTTTTTTAAATTTTATAAGAATAGGTTGGTTTCATTGATTTTTGTAGAGTCATAGGAAGCTTAAGTTAGTCTTGAGGCCATTAGTAAGCCTCTTTCAAATTAAGGGCCGTAATAGTCTCCTTCTGCAAAACTGTTGTTTCAATTTATGTAACATTGCACAAAATGATTCTGAGGTGGCCTTTGTTCATGTTTACTTAAATGATATTTTGCACAATTATTAGACCTTTAAAAAATGAAAGGACTGCATCTTTTATTATTCTAAAAATTTTGTAAAAAATCTTATGAATGCATCAGCTTTAATAAAAGCATTTTAGCCAAAGTTTTTCAGTATGTGTAAACCAATTTACCAACAGGCCAAGATTGTGTCTGTTTCTATAAATAGCTTGGCAGACTGCCTACTATTTCAGATTTGCAACAGGCAAAAGGTCATTGAAGCATTATACCTGGTGAATATCCCATAGCACAGGTTCACATTAGGCCTGGAGGCCTTTTTTTAATATCATAACTACATCATCAGCATGTATCAAGTATCACCTTAATATTTTTTTTAATACTTATTGTATATGCCCATACCATCACAGCTGACAATACACATGGTCTAGCTCATGGTCTCCTAGCTGTCATATATATGTTATATTTCTTGCTGTTGTACATAATCTTATGGATAGATATTATTCATATTTTAGATAAATAAATAATTATGTCACATGTTAATTTTTTAAGGCTGATCTGGATGTTGCATGATATAGAGCCCAGAAAGTCATAGCAGCTAGCACATAACAGCATTCTGGTCACAGGTGATTGGTTAAAATGGGTATATTGCATGTTTCTTGTGACTTTTGTTATTGGACTGACAGTTCTTGTGCTAATTTTACTGTTCAAATACTCCATGGAGATTTGTTACCAGTGATTATATCAGCAGATTTTTTCTTACACAAACCAATATGAATCATATATAAATACTGAAGTGCATTTTTAGTGCTTCCTTCATTAACAACTATTAAAATACCTTTCATCATCTAAAATAATAAAAACTGAGTGCTAAAACAAAGCTAATATGATATCTTTCCAAAAAAGTAACAGATTTATTTGATAGATGTCGCCTGTTGACAAGGTATCAGTACTAAACTAATTTTATATGTGGACCTGCGCAGTTCAAACTTCCGTCTATATCACATGCACACAAAGGAAATCTCTGGGTCTATGTTGTATTGTTGTTGGCGTGGTACTTTAAACACCAGTATGTACATAAAGCAGGATGTAAGTATTGATAAGGATGTATTTGCTGAAGTTTTTTTTGTTAGGAAAACCACACTCTGTAATTCAGCAGTCATAAATAATGGAGATTCACACAGGCCCAAGCTGGGTCTATCTCTTTTATCGCTCTTTTCATTTACCTGTACTATTCTGCTGCATATACCTAGTTGAGAAGGGTATTGGGCATTATCTCAAGACCACACCCCCACCCCAACCAAAACAAAATGTTTGTTTCTGTTGTATATAATATAATTAAACAAATTTGGACAGTGTTATTTATGTTTCAGCTCTATGTGTGCTTCATTTCATTTAATAAATTTGTTTAAATACCTGTGTTTTTATATGCCATTGTGGAAGATTTTTGTGCTATCAGTGAATATTTTGAATGAGATGGTGTCATATCACACAATATAATTTAATGCTCATATGAAATAAGCCTTTACCAGTACATGCTGTTATCTAAGGCAAAAAAAAACATTTTTGAAAACATTATGGTAATCTAATCTTACTCCCCAGATTGATTTTTAGCTCAGCTGACTATAAGGCAACTGAGCTATAGTCGTGGTCCTTTGTCCGTCGTCCGTCCGTTCGTCCGGCCGTCCTTTAACAGGGCACATTTTAAAACTGTTTGACCTACGAATCCAAAATTCTGCATACCAATAGATGTCCCCAAAATCTCCTACCATACCGAAAATTGGGTCATTAGGACTTCGTTTCTTTGAGATATTAAGGAAAAACCTCCGTTTTCCATAAAAAAGCCATTGTTACACTTCAAAGTTGCCTAATATCAAAACCACTGATCTGTTTTTGATCATATTTAGTATTCATATTTTTCCATACATTTTCTGTGCACATACCAAAAATTAGGTCAGTATTGGGTATTATTTTGAAGTTATGGGCCCAAATATAATGCAGTTTCTTAAAAATCAGGATATATTTTTTTGCTCACTTAACATGGGAATTGCTGAAGTTGGAGACTTTTTTTCAGGAATATAACTTTATTTAATCAAGATTCAATTGTTTACCCAAAATTAGATCTGAATTTTGCAAATTTTTCAAGTTATCAGCATAAATAAAAAATCAGTACCTTAAATTTTGTCCAACTTTGGCAATGGCACGTTTTTTCCCTGTAAGCACTGTTGATTTAATTTTCACAGCATATATACATAAGGATTAAATCTTTTTGAATCTGAAATTTTAAAGGAATTGTTTGGAAAGAGTAGCTTTTATTCAAGTTTTCATACACCATGTCAAGTGTTGTTTACATCTGGCCCACCTAGTAATACAGTCTTCACTTGCATTATGTAACCCACCCCATGCAGCTTACCTTGGCTTAGCTTGGCCACTACTAGCAGGCTTCCCCTCTGCCCTGCAATCCCAGCCCTTAGCTGGTGCATAAACTAGATGAATGTTATAATTTTCTGTATTTTATTTTATTTTTGGCTATGCTACATTTTAGATTTTGTATTGTACCACCAGGGTTACAATGATTAAAGTGCACATTTAATTGTGTCCACAAAGTGATGTATTGCTATGAAAGTGTGGATGTTCATCAGAGTGCTCATTAAAGATTTTAATTTGTTTGACTTATAACTCATGGTTGTATCAGTTGTTACATGATACTGGCTAAATAATCAAAATTTATATTGCTGATACTTTATTTCAGTTCATAAAATTAAACATTCCCAACTCCAGTTTGCTCCTGGTATAATATATTGGGTGTTTTGATCCTTGGATTTATTTTAACACATGTATTAGTTTCATAGTTGAGAATAATTTTCTTTTTTTCCTGATACCATTTAAAAAAATAAAAATATTAAAATTTTTCCTGTTAGTGCGGTGGATTTAATTTTCACAGCATGTACACATTAGCATTTCATCTGTTAAAATCTGAAATTGAAACTAATTGATCAAAAACTGTAGATTTTATTCAAGTTTCCAGGTACCAAGTCTTCATTGTTTACATCAGGTCAGTATAAATGCAGTGTATTGGGCAGTTACATAACACCTTCAGGTCTGACCTACTGCCACTGTGAGTGTCTGGGTCAGGCTGGGTCAGGCAGTAATTACCAGAGAGCCTCTCTCTCTCTCTCTCTCTCTCTCTCTCACCCTTATTGCCTCCCTTCCTCCCTCCATCCCATTCTGTTGACAGGTACTATAAACTAGATACATAAGCTATAAATGTTGATGCAATTTAGAAATGTGAATCAACTGAAATATTCACAATCACATGTATGTTATACTGTAAATTTATAGTGACATTCGTAAACCTGGATAAAAATTATTTAATGAAAAAAAAATTAATAAATGCAAATATTGTTAAGTTTTTATTGGCTCAGTAGAATGGGGAAAAAGTGATTTGCTTTGTTTCTCCATCTTTCTGTCTGTTTTAAATATTTAATGGTCATGAATAAACTTTTTTTTATAAGCACTGTTGAATTAAATTTCATATCCTGTATGTATATGCAAGGGTGTTGTAACTCTCACCATCCCCTCCTTCATCCCACTGAGGCTTTGCTCCTTGGCACTGTGAACAATAGTTCTATGGCTATAGCATAAAATTTAATAATTAAAGAAAATATCTGCAGAGAGACAGAGGTGTTGTAACTCTGATCATAACACAACCCCCCCCCCCCCCCCCCTCCATCAAGTCATTACACCTGTGGAGTGGGGACGTTATGGCAACTGTATACATATCATAAAATTGGATCTCATCAGACAAATTTGTAAACTGTTGAACTGTCAACAGCTTATCAAAAATGTAACCAATGGAAAGGCATGGTCAGATCTCAAATATTATTTGCAACATTTACTTCAATCATATAAACCAACCATGGCCCAAATTACCTCTTCCTCTCAAACTTTATCTACATTTCATCATATTTTTAATATTTTAACCTTCTAGATGGTTCAGTAATGTTGACCATTTGCCCATAGGTACCTATGTACATGCCAGAAATTATGTCAATATTGTGTAATATGTAGAAGTGAGGGTCATCAAAATAATGTACCTTGTCAAGACAGATCTAGTCAAGATATCATGTCATACAGTCACAAATTCATAAATCCCCTCATCAGCATAGTTAATCATAACCTTGTATCTGTCAAATTGAAAGCTTGCAGTTTTCCATACACTATAGATCCTTCAACAAATAGCCTTATAATCATTATACCACTGCTTAGTATACTGTCATTGCATTCATATTTGCTCAAATAAATTTTTTTTTTTTTCGACCCCTCCCAAATAAATAAAAAATAAACCACTATATTTTACTCCATATTAATCCATCAGTCAGATTATTTCATATATCATTTACTCACATATTACATTATATTCCTTTATAAAAGCCCAACATGACCATGATATTCATAAGCTTTTTCTACTCAATATAGTATAACAATACATTTATAGTCCAATCATGATCAGCTGAGCGCCGTGACCCATCGGTCCCTTGTCTTACCAAGGTTCAGAAAAATACAAGTTCTTGAAAGCTTGTTCCCACCAGTTTCAGACAATGGTTAAGGTCAGTTTCAGATCTACCAGTGTCTGTGGCTCAGATGGTTGTATTTGATAGTGTATAGAAAAGGAGGACTGGGGAACCCACAGAGAAAACAACTGGCCTAAGCTTTAACAGACACTACAACTGCATCGCATTGAACCAGCAGAAAGGGAGCAAAGGGGTTTACCATTTAACTGTCCAGATTGGGTGAGTACTTGCCCAAAATTGAAACTTGGACATTTATCTCTAGGCCATGGGTTTTTTTTTTTAGAATGGACTGGTACTTTGATGATGTGGAAATATGGAAAAATAAAAATATTGCAATTTTCTCTTATCATTAAGGTGTACATGCACTTCTTTGTTTCAGATGAAGATATTCCTTGCTTTGCTCATGCTCAGCTGTTTTCTCTACCAGTCAGGTAAGTAAAATAGGATAGTAGTTTTCAGCTCAGCTGACTGAATGTCATCTGAGTTAAAGCTATGACCCATTATAATTGTCCATCTTCACAAGATCTTCACAGCCCTGACTTTATTTGTGTGTTACAAGCTCTCGTGCATGCATTCTGGAAACTTGGCTATATGCCATCCAGTAGCAAGTAATATGCATCTTAAAACAAGGATGATTTTTTTCACATGGTGCCCTTTTTACCACATAAAATGTTCACGAGTTCAGTGAATGCAGATGCTGTCAGCTGGCCTTCACACTGACATTCACAGAGACTCACATATGGCACTTAGATTACAAGACAACCAGTAGCGCGTTATACATTTAGTAATTATAAATATGAAGCAGCCTTTCCTCAGGTGATGCTAAATTCAGTAATTGTCAAGCTTGTAGTATTGGACTAAATCAAGAAATGAACATATTATAACGGAATAACAAAGTTCAATGAAGGGACAGTGTTCAGCAGGATATATATTAATGAATTTCCTCACAATTTTAAAAGGAGACTCTTGATTTGGTGTGTATACCCTTTTGGGAAAACTATCTGTAAAATAGTAACCAAATGAAAACCCTAGTTTCTACATGGTAGCATTGAACTTGCACACAGTTAAATGTCATAAATTAGCATAGTTCACAAGAGTCCTACTGGGTCTGTCCTAATTATGTTTTTGCTTCCTCTCTGGCACAACAGAATAAATTTGAACCTGATATCTTTCACACAAACATGATATAATTTGTGGGAAAATTTGGTGACTGTGATATTGTTGTGGACAGGCCTGGAAAAACAATTTTCAATAGTTTAAGAATAGGCCAAAACAAGAAAATGTTCTGCTTCCAATTACATGGACTTTTAAAATAGGTTAGGTAGGTTGGACATTTTTTTTTTTCTTACAAATTTTTTTATTTTGGCTTTTCTATATTTTAAAGACCATTCTTAACATGACAAACTAAGCAAAAAGCATAATCATGACAGACTTCATAATAATATTCTCTAAACTCCGTGGTCACCCACTTTAGCCTGGTCGGCATTGGATGCCGATGCCAAGAAGGCACGATGATTTGAAAGTTCACTTTTCCTCTTTAAGCATTGAACAACAAGGCATGACCTGTTGAGATATATATTTAACATAAAACTGGTGATGGTGATTGCCCATCACTTTGAGCAATGAAATATACTATTTAAAAATAAAAACAGGAGTCTTATCATCAGCGAGGGCGGTTTCCATGTTGTCAGACCGATCGGCAGGCGCCACTGATTTGGCAGTCATTGAACCATACCTAACGCTCCGCACAGGCACGCAGTATCGTACTTGGGTTTCAGAAAAAAATTCACTGTGCGGAGGTTGCCTACAGTCAGAAGTCTTCGGTTGTATTATATATTTAGCATTCGGAACATCGTTGTAGTACATGGGAAGCTCTCTGGTGAAAGAAACCGGCGGATTCGGGTGAGGTGTTCTGAGTGCTACTTTCTAAGACATGATGAAATAAAGCAACTAGTGTCTTCAATAGACGCAAGGTGCCACCACTCTGGACCCCAGAATGGGTCCGTCAACGATGTTTACAAATGAAAAAAATGGCTTCAGAGTTTTTATCTTTTTAGTTCACTCTGTGAACTTATGCCATGGCGCAGCGTCCGCCGTCCACTGTCCACTGTCAACTGTCCACCGTCCACCGTCTGTTACCAAATATCTCAACAGCCAAAGCAGCTACCTTCATGAAACTTTGCAGAATTATTGATCATGGGATGGACATGCAAAAATAAGCTTTTGGTGGCGCCACCTATGTTGACCTACTTTCTGCGGGAAGAAATGGTCTTTTCCACTTCTTCCAAGATAAGTCACAAAGTATTGCAATTTTGGCCTTCATATCATAGTCAACAGTTCCTTAGAGGAAGGGGAATAATTTGAGTATAAATTCAGTCAAGTCATATTCAAGATGGCGTCTCTACGGAACTTCAAATTCTGTCGATCGCAAAATATGACAGCTTGATGTGTTTCTATACATGAAGTAATGTCTGTTACCAAATATCTTAGAAACTGCTGCAGCCTTCAGTTTCAAATTTCACAGGAATATTGATCATATGACTGCCAGATGATTTTGACCTCCAGATGGCGCTAGCTGTGTTGACCTACTTTCTGCGGGAAAAAATGGTCTTTTCCACTTCTTCCAAGATAAGTCACAAAGTATTGAAATTTTGGCCGTCATATCATAGCCAACAGTTCCTTAGAGGAAGGGGAATAATTTGAGTATAAATTCAGTCAAGTCATATTCAAGATGCCGTCTCTACGGAACTTCATATTCTGTCGATCGCAAAATATGACAGCTTGATGTGTTTCTATACATGATGTATTGTCTGTTACCAAATATCATAGAAACTGCTGCAGCCTTCAGTTTCAAATTTCACAGGAATATTGATCATGTGACTGCCAGATGATTTTGACCTCCAGGTGGCACCACCTGTGTTGACCTACTTTCTGCGGGAAAAAATGGTCTTTTCCACTTCTTCCAAGATAAGTCACAAAGTATTGAAATTTTGGCCTTCATATCTTAGCCAACAGTTCCTTGGAGGAAGGGGAATAATTTGAGTATAAATTCAGTCAACTCATTTTCAAGATGGCGTCGCTACAGAAATTCAAATTGTGTGGGTTGCAAAATTTAGCAACTTGATTTGTTTCGATACAGGATGTATTGTCTGTTACCAAATATTTTTGGAACTGCTGCAGCCTTCAGTTTCAAATTTCACAGGAATATTGATCATGTGACTGCCAGATGATTTTGACCTCCAGGTGGCGCCAGCTGTGTTGACCTACTTTCTGTGGGACAAAATGTTCCTTTCCACTTCTTTCAAGATAAGTCACAAAGTATTGAAATTTCGGCCTTCATATCATAGCCAACAGTTCCTTAGAGGAAGGGGAATAATTTGAGTATAAATTCAGTCAAGTCATTTTCAAGATGACGTCTCTCCAGAACTTCAAATTGTGTGGGTTGCAAAATTTAGCAACTTGATGTGTTTCCATACAGGATGTATTGTCTGTTACCAAATATTTTCGGAACTGCTGCAACCTTCAGTTTCAAATTTCACAGGAATATTGATCATGTGACTGCCAGATGATTTTGACCTCCAGGTGGCGCCACCTGTGTTGACCTACTTTCTGCGGGAAAAAATGGTCTTTTCCACTTCTTCCAAGATAAGTCACAAAGTATTAAAATTTTGGCCTTCATATCATAGCAAACAGTTCCTTGGAGGAAGGGGAATAATTTGAGTATAAATTCAGTCAAGTCATTTTCAAGATGGCTTCTCTACAGAACTTCAAATTGTGTGGGTTGCAAAATTTAGCAACTTGATGTGATTCCATACAGGATGTATTGTCTGTTACCAAATATTTTCGGAACTGCTGCAGCCTTCAGTTTCAAATTTCACAGGAATATTGATCATGTGACTGCCAGATGATTTTGACCTCCAGGTGGCGCCAGCTGTGTTGACCTACTTTCTGTGGGACAAAATGTTCCTTTCCACTTCTTTCAAGATAAGTCATAAAGTAATAATATTTTGGCCTTCATATGATAGTCAACAGTTCCTTAGAGGAAGTGGAATAATTCTAGTATAAATTCAGTCAATTCATTTTCAAGATGGCGTCTATATGGAACTGTGTCGATTGCAAAATTTGACAGCTTGATGTGTTTCTATAAATGATGTATTGTCTATTACTAACTATCTTAGGAACTGCATCATGTGACTGCTAAATAATTTGACCTGCAGGTGGCGCTAGCTGTGTTGACCTACTTTCTGCGGGAAAAAATGGTCTTTTCCACTTCTTCCAAGATAAGTCACAAAGTATTGAAATTTTGGCCGTCATATCATAGCCAACAGTTCCTTAGAGGAAGGGGAATAATTTGAGTATAAATTCAGTCAAGTCATATTCAAGATGGCGTCTCTACGGAACTTCATATTCTGTCGATCGCAAAATATGACAGCTTGATGTGTTTCTTTACATGATGTATTGTCTGTTACCAAATATCTTAGAAACTGCTGCAGCCTTCAGTTTCAAATTTCACAGGAATATTGATCATGTGACTGCCAGATGATTTTGACCTCCAGGTGGCGCCACCTGTGTTGACCTACTTTCTGCGGGAAAAAATGGTCTTTTCCACTTCTTCCAAGATAAGTCACAAAGTATTGATATTTTGGCCTTCATATCATAGTCAACAGTTCCTTAGAGGAAGGGGAATAATTTGAGTATAAATTCAGTCAAGTCATATTCAAGATGGCGTCTCTACGGAACTTCAAATTCTGTCGATCGCAAAATATGACAGCTTGATGTGTTTCTATACATGATGTAATGTCTGTTATCAAATATCTTAGAAACTGCTGCAGCCTTCAGTTTCAAATTTCACAGGAATATTGATCATATGACTGCCAGATGATTTTGACCTCCAGATGGCGCTAGCTGTGTTGACCTACTTTCTGCGGGAAAAAATGGTCTTTTCCACTTCTTCCAAGATAAGTCACAAAGTATTGAAATTTTGGCCGTCATATCATAGCCAACAGTTCCTTAGAGGAAGGGGAATAATTTGAGTATAAATTCAGTCAAGTCATATTCAAGATGGCGTCTCTACGGAACTTCATATTCTGTCGATCGCAAAATATGACAGCTTGATGTGTTTCTATACATGATGTATTGTCTGTTACCAAATATCTTAGAAACTGCTGCAGCCTTCAGTTTCAAATTTCACAGGAATATTGATCATGTGACTGCCAGATGATTTTGACCTCCAGGTGGCGCCACCTGTGTTGACCTACTTTCTGCGGGAAAAAATGGTCTTTTCCACTTCTTCCAAGATAAGTCACAAAGAATTGAAATTTTGGCCTTCATATCATAGTCAACAGTTCCTTAGAGGAAGGGGAATAATTTGAGTATAAATTCAGTCAAGTCATATTCAAGATGGCGTCTCTACGGAACTTCAAATTCTGTCGATCGCAAAATATGACAGCTTGATGTGTTTCTATACATGATGTAATGTCTGTTACCAAATATCTTAGAAACTGCTGCAGCCTTCAGTTTCAAATTTCACAGGAATATTGATCATATGACTGCCAGATGATTTTGACCTCCAGATGGCGCTAGCTGTGTTGACCTACTTTCTGCGGGAAAAAATGGTCTTTTCCACTTCTTCCAAGATAAGTCACAAAGTATTGAAATTTTGGCCGTCATATCATAGCCAACAGTTCCTTAGAGGAAGGGGAATAATTTGAGTATAAATTCAGTCAAGTCATATTCAAGATGGCGTCTCTACGGAACTTCAAATTCTGTCGATCGCAAAATATGACAGCTTGATGTGTTTCTATACATGATGTAATGTCTGTTACCAAATATCTTAGAAACTGCTGCAGCCTTCAGTTTCAAATTTCACAGGAATATTGATCATATGACTGCCAGATGATTTTGACCTCCAGATGGCGCTAGCTGTGTTGACCTACTTTCTGCGGGAAAAAATGGTCTTTTCCACTTCTTCCAAGATAAGTCACAAAGTATTGAAATTTTGGCCGTCATATCATAGCCAACAGTTCCTTAGAGGAAGGGGAATAATTTGAGTATAAATTCAGTCAAGTCATATTCAAGATGCCGTCTCTACGGAACTTCATATTCTGTCGATCGCAAAATATGACAGCTTGATGTGTTTCTATACATGATGTATTGTCTGTTACCAAATATCATAGAAACTGCTGCAGCCTTCAGTTTCAAATTTCACAGGAATATTGATCATGTGACTGCCAGATGATTTTGACCTCCAGATGGCGCTAGCTGTGTTGACCTACTTTCTGCGGGAAAAAATGGTCTTTTCCACTTCTTCCAAGATAAGTCACAAAGTATTGAAATTTTGGCCTTCATATCTTAGCCAACAGTTCCTTGGAGGAAGGGGAATAATTTGAGTATAAATTCAGTCAACTCATTTTCAAGATGGCGTCGCTACAGAAATTCAAATTGTGTGGGTTGCAAAATTTAGCAACTTGATGTGTTTCGATACAGGATGTATTGTCTGTTACCAAATATTTTTGGAACTGCTGCAGCCTTCAGTTTCAAATTTCACAGGAATATTGATCATGTGACTGCCAGATGATTTTGACCTCCAGGTGGCGCCAGCTGTGTTGACCTACTTTCTGTGGGACAAAATGTTCCTTTCCACTTCTTTCAAGATAAGTCACAAAGTATTGAAATTTCGGCCTTCATATCATAGCCAACAGTTCCTTAGAGGAAGGGGAATAATTTGAGTATAAATTCAGTCAAGTCATTTTCAAGATGACGTCTCTACAGAACTTCAAATTGAGTGGGTTGCAAAATTTAGCAACTTGATGTATTTCCATACAGGATGTATTGTCTGTTACCAAATATTTTCGGAACTGCTGCAACCTTCAGTTTCAAATTTCACAGGAATATTGATCATGTGACTGCCAGATGATTTTGACCTCCAGGTGGCGCCACCTGTGTTGACCTACTTTCTGCGGGAAAAAATTGTCTTTTCCACTTCTTCCAAGATAAGTCACAAAGTATTAAAATTTTGGCCTTCATATCACAGCAAACAGTTCCTTGGAGGAAGGGGAATAATTTGAGTATAAATTCAGTCAAGTCATATTCAAGATGCCGTCTCTACGGAACTTCAAATTCTGTCGATCGCAAAATATGACAGCTTGATGTGTTTCTATACATGATGTAATGTCTGTTACCAAATATCTTAGAAACTGCTGCAG
Source organism: Sipunculus nudus (assembly GCA_026874595.1). NCBI lineage: Eukaryota > Metazoa > Annelida > Sipuncula > Golfingiida > Sipunculidae > Sipunculus > Sipunculus nudus. The sequence continues at coordinate 5,003,048 of CM049317.1, forward strand.
CCTTCAGTTTCAAATTTCACAGGAATATTGATCATATGACTGCCAGATGATTTTGACCTCCAGATGGCGCTAGCTGTGTTGACCTACTTTCTGCGGGAAAAAATGGTCTTTTCCACTTCTTCCAAGATAAGTCACAAAGTATTGAAATTTTGGCCGTCATATCATAGCCAACAGTTCCTTAGAGGAAGGGGAATAATTTGAGTATAAATTCAGTCAAGTCATATTCAAGATGGCGTCTCTACGGAACTTCAAATTCTGTCGATCGCAAAATATGACAGCTTGATGTGTTTCTATACATGATGTAATGTCTGTTACCAAATATCTTAGAAACTGCTGCAGCCTTCAGTTTCAAATTTCACAGGAATATTGATCATATGACTGCCAGATGATTTTGACCTCCAGATGGCGCTAGCTGTGTTGACCTACTTTCTGCGGGAAAAAATGGTCTTTTCCACTTCTTCCAAGATAAGTCACAAAGTATTGAAATTTTGGCCGTCATATCATAGCCAACAGTTCCTTAGAGGAAGGGGAATAATTTGAGTATAAATTCAGTCAAGTCATATTCAAGATGCCGTCTCTACGGAACTTCATATTCTGTCGATCGCAAAATATGACAGCTTGATGTGTTTCTATACATGATGTATTGTCTGTTACCAAATATCATAGAAACTGCTGCAGCCTTCAGTTTCAAATTTCACAGGAATATTGATCATGTGACTGCCAGATGATTTTGACCTCCAGATGGCGCTAGCTGTGTTGACCTACTTTCTGCGGGAAAAAATGGTCTTTTCCACTTCTTCCAAGATAAGTCACAAAGTATTGAAATTTTGGCCTTCATATCTTAGCCAACAGTTCCTTGGAGGAAGGGGAATAATTTGAGTATAAATTCAGTCAACTCATTTTCAAGATGGCGTCGCTACAGAAATTCAAATTGTGTGGGTTGCAAAATTTAGCAACTTGATGTGTTTCGATACAGGATGTATTGTCTGTTACCAAATATTTTTGGAACTGCTGCAGCCTTCAGTTTCAAATTTCACAGGAATATTGATCATGTGACTGCCAGATGATTTTGACCTCCAGGTGGCGCCAGCTGTGTTGACCTACTTTCTGTGGGACAAAATGTTCCTTTCCACTTCTTTCAAGATAAGTCACAAAGTATTGAAATTTCGGCCTTCATATCATAGCCAACAGTTCCTTAGAGGAAGGGGAATAATTTGAGTATAAATTCAGTCAAGTCATTTTCAAGATGACGTCTCTACAGAACTTCAAATTGAGTGGGTTGCAAAATTTAGCAACTTGATGTATTTCCATACAGGATGTATTGTCTGTTACCAAATATTTTCGGAACTGCTGCAACCTTCAGTTTCAAATTTCACAGGAATATTGATCATGTGACTGCCAGATGATTTTGACCTCCAGGTGGCGCCACCTGTGTTGACCTACTTTCTGCGGGAAAAAATTGTCTTTTCCACTTCTTCCAAGATAAGTCACAAAGTATTAAAATTTTGGCCTTCATATCACAGCAAACAGTTCCTTGGAGGAAGGGGAATAATTTGAGTATAAATTCAGTCAAGTCATTTTCAAGATGGCTTCTCTACAGAACTTCAAATTGTGTGGGTTGCAAAATTTAGCAACTTGATGTGATTCCATACAGGATGTATTGTCTGTTACGAAATATTTTCGGAACTGCTGCAGCCTTCAGTTTCAAATTTCACAGGAATATTGATCATGTGACTGCCAGATGATTTTGACCTCCAGGTGGCGCCAGCTGTGTTGACCTACTTTCTGTGGGACAAAATGTTCCTTTCCACTTCTTTCAAGATAAGTCATAAAGTAATAATATTTTGGCCTTCATATGATAGTCAACAGTTCCTTAGAGGAAGTGGAATAATTCTAGTATAAATTCAGTCAATTCATTTTCAAGATGGCGTCTATATGGAACTGTGTCGATTGCAAAATTTGACAGCTTGATGTGTTTCTATAAATGATGTATTGTCTATTACTAACTATCTTAGGAACTGCATCATGTGACTGCTAAATAATTTGACCTGCAGGTGGCGCTAGCTGTGTTGACCTACTTTCTGCGGGAAAAAATGGTCTTTTCCACTTCTTCCAAGATAAGTCACAAAGTATTGAAATTTTGGCCGTCATATCATAGCCAACAGTTCCTTAGAGGAAGGGGAATAATTTGAGTATAAATTCAGTCAAGTCATATTCAAGATGGCGTCTCTACGGAACTTCATATTCTGTCGATCGCAAAATATGACAGCTTGATGTGTTTCTTTACATGATGTATTGTCTGTTACCAAATATCTTAGAAACTGCTGCAGCCTTCAGTTTCAAATTTCACAGGAATATTGATCATGTGACTGCCAGATGATTTTGACCTCCAGGTGGCGCCACCTGTGTTGACCTACTTTCTGCGGGAAAAAATGGTCTTTTCCACTTCTTCCAAGATAAGTCACAAAGTATTGAAATTTTGGCCTTCATATCATAGTCAACAGTTCCTTAGAGGAAGGGGAATAATTTGAGTATAAATTCAGTCAAGTCATATTCAAGATGGCGTCTCTACGGAACTTCAAATTCTGTCGATCGCAAAATATGACAGCTTGATGTGTTTCTATACATGATGTAATGTCTGTTACCAAATATCTTAGAAACTGCTGCAGCCTTCATTTTCAAATTTCACAGGAATATTGATCATATGACTGCCAGATGATTTTGACCTCCAGATGGCGCTAGCTGTGTTGACCTACTTTCTGCGGGAAAAAATGGTCTTTTCCACTTCTTCCAAGATAAGTCACAAAGTATTGAAATTTTGGCCGTCATATCATAGCCAACAGTTCCTTAGAGGAAGGGGAATAATTTGAGTATAAATTCAGTCAAGTCATATTCAAGATGGCGTCTCTACGGAACTTCATATTCTGTCGATCGCAAAATATGACAGCTTGATGTGTTTCTATACATGATGTATTGTCTGTTACCAAATATCTTAGAAACTGCTGCGGCCTTCAGTTTCAAATTTCACAGGAATATTGATCATGTGACTGCCAGATGATTTTGACCTCCAGGTGGCGCCACCTGTGTTGACCTACTTTCTGCGGGAAAAAATGGTCTTTTCCACTTCTTCCAAGATACGTCACAAAGTATTGAAATTTTGGCCTTCATATCATAGTCAACAGTTCCTTAGAGGAAGGGGTATAATTTGAGTTTAAATTCAGTCAAGTCATATTCAAGATGGCGTCTCTACGGAACTTCAAATTCTGTCGATCGCAAAATATGACAGCTTGATGTGTTTCTATACATGATGTAATGTCTGTTACCAAATATCTTAGAAACTGCTGCAGCCTTCAGTTTCAAATTTCACAGGAATATTGATCATATGACTGCGAGATGATTTTGACCTCCAGATGGCGCTAGCTGTGTTGACCTACTTTCTGCGGGAAAAAATGGTCTTTTCCACTTCTTCCAAGATAAGTCACAAAGTATTGAAATTTTGGCCGTCATATCATAGCCAACAGTTCCTCAGAGGAAGGGGAATAATTTGAGTATAAATTCAGTCAAGTCATATTCAAGATGGCGTCTCTACGGAACTTCAAATTCTGTCGATCGCAAAATATGACAGCTTGATGTGTTTCTATACATGATGTAATGTCTGTTACCAAATATCTTAGAAACTGCTGCAGCCTTCAGTTTCAAATTTCACAGGAATATTGATCATATGACTGCCAGATGATTTTGACCTCCAGATGGCGCTAGCTGTGTTGACCTACTTTCTGCGGGAAAAAATGGTCTTTTCCACTTCTTCCAAGATAAGTCACAAAGTATTGAAATTTTGGCCGTCATATCATAGCCAACAGTTCCTTAGAGGAAGGGGAATAATTTGAGTATAAATTCAGTCAAGTCATATTCAAGATGCCGTCTCTACGGAACTTCATATTCTGTCGATCGCAAAATATGACAGCTTGATGTGTTTCTATACATGATGTATTGTCTGTTACCAAATATCATAGAAACTGCTGCAGCCTTCAGTTTCAAATTTCACAGGAATATTGATCATGTGACTGCCAGATGATTTTGACCTCCAGGTGGCACCACCTGTGTTGACCTACTTTCTGCGGGAAAAAATGGTCTTTTCCACTTCTTCCAAGATAAGTCACAAAGTATTGAAATTTTGGCCTTCATATCTTAGCCAACAGTTCCTTGGAGGAAGGGGAATAATTTGAGTATAAATTCAGTCAACTCATTTTCAAGATGGCGTCGCTACAGAAATTCAAATTGTGTGGGTTGCAAAATTTAGCAACTTGATGTGTTTCGATACAGGATGTATTGTCTGTTACCAAATATTTTTGGAACTGCTGCAGCCTTCAGTTTCAAATTTCACAGGAATATTGATCATGTGACTGCCAGATGATTTTGACCTCCAGGTGGCGCCAGCTGTGTTGACCTACTTTCTGTGGGACAAAATGTTCCTTTCCACTTCTTTCAAGATAAGTCACAAAGTATTGAAATTTCGGCCTTCATATCATAGCCAACAGTTCCTTAGAGGAAGGGGAATAATTTGAGTATAAATTCAGTCAAGTCATTTTCAAGATGACGTCTCTACAGAACTTCAAATTCTGTGGGTTGCAAAATTTAGCAACTTGATGTGTTTCCATACAGGATGTATTGTCTGTTACCAAATATTTTCGGAACTGCTGCAACCTTCAGTTTCAAATTTCACAGGAATATTGATCATGTGACTGCCAGATGATTTTGACCTCCAGGTGGCGCCACCTGTGTTGACCTACTTTCTGCGGGAAAAAATGGTCTTTTCCACTTCTTCCAAGATAAGTCACAAAGTATTAAAATTTTGGCCTTCATATCATAGCAAACAGTTCCTTGGAGGAAGGGGAATAATTTGAGTATAAATTCAGTCAAGTCATTTTCAAGATGGCTTCTCTACAGAACTTCAAATTGTGTGGGTTGCAAAATTTAGCAACTTGATGTGATTCCATACAGGATGTATTGTCTGTTACCAAATATTTTCGGAACTGCTGCAGCCTTCAGTTTCAAATTTCACAGGAATATTGATCATGTGACTGCCAGATGATTTTGACCTCCAGGTGGCGCCAGCTGTGTTGACCTACTTTCTGTGGGACAAAATGTTCCTTTCCACTTCTTTCAAGATAAGTCATAAAGTAATAATATTTTGGCCTTCATATGATAGTCAACAGTTCCTTAGAGGAAGTGGAATAATTCTAGTATAAATTCAGTCAATTCATTTTCAAGATGGCGTCTATATGGAACTGTGTCGATTGCAAAATTTGACAGCTTGATGTGTTTCTATAAATGATGTATTGTCTATTACTAACTATCTTAGGAACTGCATCATGTGACTGCTAAATAATTTGACCTGCAGGTGGCGCTACCTGTGTTTACCTACTTTCTACAGGTTGTAATGGTCTTTACTGCTTTTTCCAAGATATGTCATAAAGTATAAATACTTTGGCTTTTATGTCATAGTCAACAGTTCCTTAGAGGAAGAGGAATAATTTGAGTATAAATTCAGTCAAGTGATTTTCAAGATGGCATATCTACGGAACTTGATGTGTTTCTATACATGATGTATTGTCTGTTACCAAATATCTTAGGAACTGCTGCAGCCTTCAGTTTCAAATTTCACAGGAGTATTGATCATGTGACTGCTTAATGATTTTGACCTCCAGGTGGTGCCAGTTGTTTAGCTACTTTCAGCAGGCTGTAATGTTGTTTTCTGCTTTTATCCAAAATATGTCATTAAGTATTTATTTGTTATAATCCACAAAAACAGAGTCTCCTCTAGGACCCTTGGACTGATCTTTCCAAAACCTGGCATACTTGTTCCCTCACCTATGTAGTTGTAGGTAACAATGATGGAGAACCTTTCTGTGCAGTACAAACCTGGGTTTCTTTTATATAACAACCCTCAATCTCAGGAGTGGTTCAACATATTTAGCTGAAATTTTGCATATTCATAGATCTTGGACTCCCCAGACTTACACTCAAGACTGATGATGCCATCTGCAATTGTTTTCCCATGGCATCCCTGGTACATTTGCTGTGGGTGAAAATTGCTCATATCTCAGAAGTGGTTCAATGTATTGATCTGAAATTTGTCATGTCTATCCATCTAGGAAAGTTTCCTCGTTAACCAGACAGGTGGCGCCACCTACACTACTTTTTGCGGAGTGTCCAACTTTGCATTTGCCATCTGATCGTCTTAGTGTTTGTTCAGTGTATTGGGTTGAAATTGTGCATGTCCAAAGATCTTCGTCACCTCAATCTCGTAAACAAGACTGGTGGCGCCATCTGCAATAATTTTCCTGTGGTGTCCATTCATACATTTGCTTTTGGTGAAAATTGCTCATATCTCAGGAGCATTGGTCTGAAATTTGGCATGTGCAGTCATCTTGGAAAGTTTTCTCATAAACCATATAGGTGACGCCACCTACCTTGTGCAATAGGACAATGTTTACTTGGAAAGGAATGAATGGTATTTTCACATTCATTTATTTTTTAATCACTTGCCAAATTGCACAGTAATTCACAGAGTGAACATTAGACCCCTGGGTCTCTTGTTTAGGTAGGGTCGGGGGGGTAGCAATAGGGTCTTTCGGGAACAGGAAGCAGAACATTTTTTTTTTTGGCCTTAACAACGAATAATAAATGAGGAAGCCTGGATATGTAGAGCATCATGGTAGCCTTGGTTTTGTGCGCTGTCACTTGTCTACCCTAAGCCACCTGTGGATGTGGAAGCTGATATGCAGTGAGTAATTGGGGTGATCTCTCTCAAATTATGCAGAAGACTGACATTTCTTTGAAATAAATGTACCTTTTAAAGAGGAAGGTGTAAATGCCCTGTAATGCAGATTCTCTTGACATGCTAATTCTTAGTGAGTGCACCCTTGTGGACATTTGCTGAAAATAATTTATAACCAATATTTGGTCCCTAAAATTGACCCTCTGCTGTCTCTTATTATATTCATTTGAATTGTTGTATAATACACAATCTTTGATATGTTTAATAAATTCTGTTTAGGTCTGCTCCTTCATACTTTTTTCATAACTTTCCTGTTTTCACTTGTAGAATCATTAAAAAATATACCACTGACCATTTTAGTCATCAGTTTTAAAGTAATAATTTTGCTGACATAGTGATCCTCAGAAGCTGGCAGCTCGATGATGCTGAAAAATAATTTGCACCAAAAGTTGCTCAGTCTTGTTGGTTGTGTTATACATGGGGTCATCTTATACATGCGTATATACAGTAGTTTTGTCAACTAAAAAAAACTGGTGGTGCCACCTGTATTTTAAATTTTTTTTGAACAAATGTTTTTATATTTTTTTACTATTAAATGACAGCAGTTATGTCAGTTTCTCAGCTGTGATTTCATCTTGTGTCCCAAAACCTTGTCTGTCTTTGATCAGGAGTTGATGTCCTAAAGTAATTACCCTGTACGTCTGTTCATCTATTTGTATGTCTGTCTGTCCATCCATCCCTCCATCCACACAAATTTGTTTCTAGATAATAACTCCAGGTTAGATTCACAGATGGATTTCAAACGTGACTCATGTATGGGCTACTAAAGCAAGAACCCGTATGATTTTTTGGTCATGAGGTCAAAGGTCAAGGTCACAGGACCCCCTAAGTTAAAAGGTTATGGCTGCATTTTAAGCCTGGTCTTCCATCCCACACCTTCCATCTTGTACATATAGCTGAAATGCCAATAGGGAAATAACATAAATGAATTTGGGTCACTAGGTGAAAGGTCAAGGTCACAGAGGCTATCTGTCCACAAAGTTGTTTCAAGATGATAACTCCAGTTTGGTGTGACATATTGGTTTCAAACTTTGTTTATGTATGCCCCATCACTAATGCAAGAATCCTTATGCTTTTTGACTGGATTTAATAATGACCCTTCCACCACCCGCAGGAAACATTTTGATTTCCAGGATGCTGAGAATTTTCAAAGGTGAAAGTTAGAGGAGCTACATCTTTGTAAAGATTGTGGATGCACTGTAAATAAAACTTTTCATCTCAAACTTTCAATCTATCACACATGGCTTACCTATCCAATGTTTAAGAAATATGTAGAATCTGTGGTTACCTGGTCAGTGGTCAGAATCTTTTTTTTAAGATTATGATAATCTAAATGCTGTAAATTCAAGGATAGTAAGTTCACAGATTTTATTGTCACAGGGTCAGTGGTTAAGGTCACAGGACCCACATTTTGAAAAAGCTCTAAAAAATATTCTTACAATGAAATTCAGCTGAGCGTGGAGACCCATGGGTCCCATAAGTTTTGTTAAGGCAAAGTTTATATATGTCAAAGTCTACCCTATTTGATGTAATGAGTGCCCCATGTGCTCTCAGGACTGATTTTTAGCAAACCTTATTCGATGAGCTTATGCGATGGTGCAGCATCGTCCGTCATCATAGTGCGTCGTATGTCTTGCATCGTGAGTTGTCTGTACGTTAACCATAGCTATCTTAAAAATGGCAGGAGCTAGCATCACCGAATTTTTTTGCAAATAATCAGTCATCCAAAAAACTTTATCGGATTTTGTTTATTTTTTTCTAACTGCATTTTCTTAGATTTTATAGGGAAAAGGCTAAAAAAGCTTTAAAAATCTTCTTCTCCAAAACTGTCCAGCCAAATTGTCCAATATTTCACAGAAATGATCCCTGGAACAATTTTTCTCAAATTTGTTTGAATGGTTCCAGTTCAAAGATTTTTGGCCGAGTTACAGGAGGTTGAACATTGTCATCTGTCCAAAAAAGCATATTAAAATTTAAATTTCAGAAATGGCTGGAGCTATCATCAACAAATTTTATGCCAATTTTGGTCACAAAGGTCATATCTGAAATTCAGGTATTGGTGGTGCCACCTGCACGACTTTTTTTGTACGGGTCATCAGTGCCTGTATCACACTGAGGGCTACAAAAATCTTCTTCTCTGAAACCATATGGCCAAACTATTTAATATCCCACACAAATGGTCCTAGGGTAGTGCTTTCTAAAGTTTGTTCAAATGGTCTCTGTTCAGTGACTTTTGGCTAAGTTATGGGAAGCTGAATTTAGTCATATGCCATAACAGCCCATTTCAGCTCAGTGGCCACAAAGATCTTCTTCTCAAAAACCAGTGGGCCAATTTCTAAAATCTCACACATTAATCACTTTCAGATGTTGATAATTCAAGTTTGTTCAAATGGTTTTGGTTCAGTGCTTTTTGGCTGAGTTACGGGAAGCTGAACTTAGCCAGTTTGCTGTATCTTCCAATATGAGTTATAAACCTGCGAAACGTTTTTTGACTTATGCCACTGAAGCCAGTTTGTTAAATATTTTACAAGAATAATCCCTACAATAATTCTTATAATAATTGTCTTTAATGGTTCCAAATGAATGATGTTTGGCTGAAATATGGAGATTGATTTGAGTCATTTTATCATATATGTTTGCTGTGTGATGCTGTTAAATCTAGCCTGGCACCAGTTTATCAGCATCTATTACATCATGCCGCTAGACATTTAGATTTCAGACTGTCTTTGGTTAATATTGACAAGAAAGTTTTTTAAAAGCTTTTAAAAAATTAGATTTGTGATTTAAGTTATTCATCATACCAGACAATGTTACAGTCATGAATATTAAGCTTTCTGTGGCTTATAAAGACAACTGTACATGGATCATAAATTATTGGTATCCCTACTGAACTTAATTCAAGAATTTGCCATCAGTGAGATATATCTGTATTTTAATTTTGCATTCAGTAATCATCTGTAATGATTTTACATATATTCCTGATTTTTTTTATAAAAGTCATCTGAAAAGCATTTTGTATTGGAAAAATTAATTTTGTGTTATTCTAAGTAGATCCACTTTTATGTACAAATGTCAGCACTTGGTTTACCATTGGCAGATTGCCAGTGCCTTGATGTTGGCCATTAGCCAAGATGATGTCAGCTCTATAAATAGTTTTGGCACAGTGCCAGTATTGGAAGAAGTGCCGCCAGGTATTCTATTTATAGCTTTTGCAGTCTCTTGCTCACTGCATCAGATTTGGCACCAAAGTTCAGCCTGGATCTATTTATAGCTTTGGCAGACTGCCAACTGTGTCAGATTATGCAACAGGTCAAGAGTTCTCTCAATGCAGCCAAGTACAGGTCAAAAGTACACTCAGTCTAGCCAGGTGCAGGTCAAGAGTTCACTCAGTGCAGTAGCTTGAGGCAGCATATTGTCACAGTTCACTCGTGGGTAACTGCCTTACTCACCTAAGCCTCATCAGCCCAGTGCATCAAACTCTGGGGAAGTTTGATGTATTGGCCTGATATTTTGACCTGTCTATGCATCTTTGATGGTATTCTCATTTACAAGACAGGTGGTGCCACCTACATTTACTTTTGCAGTGTATGCGCCTGCTTATTTCTGCAGAAGAATTTGATACATCAGCCTAAAATTTGGCAAGTTTATACATATCAGGTAGCTTTATAGTGTACAAGACTGGTGGCGCGACCTACAATAATTTTTGCACAGTGTATGTCCCTGCTTTTTTCACAGGAAGGGTTTGACATATCAGTCTGACATTGGGCATATGTATATATCTCTTTGTTGTATACAAGACTGGTGGTGCTAGCTACTATCATTGTTTCCGCCAAAACAGAGTTTTGCGGATACTATGTTTTCAGTCAGATGCTGCTGCCACCACCACCACCGCCACATAGGTTTCTAGAGAACTCCTCTGCAACCACTGGGCAGAATTTTTTTAAAATTCGGAATCATGATCGGGTCACATGTGAACTGCTGGGGCCCATTTTTGGTTGACCTCTGACCTTTCCTCTCTGCCCAGCGTCCATTTGTATGTCTATTCCCACACATAAACCCACAAATCTCAGAAACCGTTTGACCGATCAGGCTAAAAATTTTGCACAAATGAACCCCTTGGATAGCTTTATAACATACACTAAAAATGGTGGCACCACCTGCAACCACTCTTGCTCAGCGTCCATCTGTTCATCTGCCTTGGGATAAAATCACTCATATCTCTGCATTGGTTGGACTTATTCACCTGAATTTTTGCATGTGTATACATCCTGGACAGCTTCCTTGATTTTATGACAGGTGGCACCACCTACATTCACGTTTAAGCTGCAGACATCCAAGCTCTATCTCGGGAACCGTTTGACCAATCAGGCTAAAAATTTATAGATCTGATATAGCTCTTCATCATACGCAAAACTGGTGGCGCCGACTGCAACCATTTTTGCACAGCGTCCATTTGTTCATGTGCCTTGGGATAAAATCAGTCATATCTCGGCAGTGGTTTGACCTATCCACCTGATATTTTGCAGGTTTATACATCCTTGACAGCCAAAACAGATGAATTCAGCAACTTAAATTAGTTAACCTTTTTTATTCCTACATTATTAAATCCAATATTAAAATGAAAATATCACAGGTGCAGGGTAGCCAAAAGGAACCCCCCCCCCCCCCCAAAAAAAAATGATCATATCCTTGCTTTTTGCCCTCTCTCATTCAATGTTATCACTCCACTGACCACTGAGGCCTGTCTTCCCATTGGTTCACAGCCACCTATACCCTCTATTATGGCGTGGCTTGATAGTAGTATTCACAAAAGCAGTATTCACAAAAAGAAAAAAAGGTTGAAGTGTTGTGACCATACTGTGTCTCTGGACATCTATGTAGGAGATAATGTATCAGCACCAGGCACCATGGGAGAAAGGATTGTTATGTTCACACATGAACAGTCACCCAGTAAGGCTGAGGGGTTGCCCGTTTAGCCCAAATACAATTTTGAACAAAGCTGATGTTTCACAAATTGGAAATAAAATGCATCACAGTGAGAAAGTGATGTCATACATTGTTTAACAATTCTTTAGCCACTTTTGCCAGAGGCCTCAAATATTGTACAGACCAAATTGACAAAATCAGTATATAATAATTAAAATATTCATACTACTGAGAAAAGCTGTTAAAGAGGGAGAGAAGCTTATTTAAGACCAATTTAGTGTGATATGAAATAAGAAGAATCATGTACAGCTTACGATGCAAAATCTTACATACCATGGTAATAATGGTCACCAATGTAATAATTATAACCAAAGTAGTTAATTGCAATTGAAAAAAAATTATAATAATTTTAGTGACCTTAATATTTCAGCTGATTGAAAGTCATCTGAGCTATAGTGATCCTTCATCCGTCCATCTGTCTGTCCGTTTTTCTGTCTGTCTGTTAACTAGGCACAAATTGTATGGATCCACTGGATCTTGAATCTTCTAACCTGACATCCATTGTGGTCCATAAAAATCTCCTTGGAAACTTGAAATTAAGTCTCTGTTACCCATATCCTCTGAGCTAAATGAGGCTCAGAAGTACCCCCCAGAATAATTGTATCCGCCAAAACGCCGCCGCGTTTGTTTCCAGAGAACTCCTCTGAGACTACTGGACGGATTTTTCCGAAACTTACACAAATTATCAGGTCACATGTGAACTGGTGCCTAACAAAGTGACCTTGACCTCTGACCTTTCCTCTCTGCCAAGCATCCGTTTGTGCGTCTGTTTCCACACATAAACCCACATATCTCGGGAACCGTTTGACCGATCAGGAAAAAAATTTTACACAAATGTATCCCTTGGAGAGCTTTATAACATCCACAAAAAAGGTGGTGCCACCTGCAACCATGTTTGCACAGTGTCCATCTGTTCATCTGCCTTGGGTTAAAATCACTCATATCTCTGCAGTAGTTTGACTTATTCACCTAAAATTTGGCATGAGTATACATCCTAGATAGCTTTCTTGATTTTATGACAGGTGGCTCCACCTACATTCACGTTAACCGTTTGACCGATCAGGAAAAAATTTCACACAAATGTAGCCCTTGTATAGCTTTATAACATACACAAAAATCGTGGCGCCACCTGCAGCCATTTTTGCACAGCATCCATCTGTTTGTCTGCCTTAGGTTAAAATCACTCATATCTCTGCAGTTGTTTGACTAATTCACCTGAAATTTGGCATGCATATACATCCTAGATAGCTTTCTTGATTTTATGACAGGTGGCGCCACCTACCTTCACGTTAACGCTGCAGACATCCAAGCTCATATCTCAGGAACCGTACGTTTGACCAATCAGGAAAAAAATTTTACACAAATGTAGCCCTTGGATAGCTTTATAACATACATAAAAATGGTGGTGCCACCTGCAGCCATTTTAGCACAGCATCCATCTGTTTGTCTGCCTTGGGTTAAAATCACTCATATCTCTTCAGTGGTTTGACCAAATTACCTGAAATTTGACATGCGTATACATCCCGCATAGCTTTCTTGATTTTATGACAGGTGGCACCACCTACTTTCACGTTCACGCTGCAGACATTAATGCTTATATCTCCGGACTCGTTTGACCAATCAGGAAAAAAAAATTACACAAATGTAGCCCTTGGATATCTTTATAACATACACAAAAATGGTGGTACCACCGGCAGCCATTTTTGCACAGCGTCCATCTGTTTGTCTGCTGTGGGATAAAATCACTCATATCTCTGCAGTGGTTTGACTTTTCCACATGAAATTTTGCATGTGTATACATCTTGGATAGTTTCTCGTTCAAATAACAGGTGGTGCCATCTACAATCATGTTTATGTGATGTGTGTTTCCCCTTGCCACTCAATCAATGCCTCACTTCACCCGTCCTTCTTTGATTTTGGCGGATACACGTAGTCGCTTGTCGACTACCCGTATACTAGTTAAACATTTGATATAAAAGCCCCAGTATCTGAAAAACTGATGCATTGATCACCATGATTCTTTGCATGCATATTCATACCTGGATTTTTTTCATATTTTTACACATTTTTTCTCTATTTTTGAAATCTTCAAAGATGTGGCCATCCATTAACAGGGCACAGAGCGTAACCATTGCTTGTAAAATCTTCTTGCTTGACATCCTTGGTGGTTCATGAAAATCTCCAATGAAGCCTGAAATTAGGTCTCTCATACCCTCTCTCTTATCCTCCAAGTTGGGCTTCGGTTGAATAGGGATACCACCTTAAAAATTTAGCAAAGTTCCTTTTGTGAATGTCTTCCTCGTACTCAGCTGAGCGTCATGATCCATGGTTCACTTGTTGCAATAGGGACCATGTGGAGCAACCACTATTGTTATATCTGTCATGTGTATAATAATAACCAGTGGCCCCTTGCCTCACTGCTTCAAATGCAGTCCATCTAAACTTTCATGTTTGAATTTCAATATTTTTATATATTTGTGTTAAGTTGTATACTTTTGTGGATTGCATACCTAGCAAATTATCTTTTCATATAAATATTGAGATTTTTATCACAATGATGAATTAAATTCTGTCCTCAAATATTGGTCTCTGTTGTAATAAAGGTCACTAGTGTAATAACTTCTTATATACAACCAGATGCTTTTGTCAGAATTTTTGGGGTGAATAGTATATTTTTTCCAAGGAATAACATTTGTTTGGAAGAATTTCAATAAAACTGAGAAAAATTTCTGCCGGCAACATCAACCGCTATTGTTATAAAATATTATTACAATAGTGGTTGCAAATTTGTGGCCCAGGGGTAGAGCACAGGACTCAAAGCTCGCAGATTTTAAGTTTTAATCTCAGCTAAGGCTGAAAAACACCCCCACCTGCACGTAGGATTAGAAAGGCTAGTCTCAATGGCTGGGTTTCACTCATGAGTGCAACTTTCAGGGGTTCCTTGGTAGTATGACCCAGTCATAGGGATGATTATACACCCAGACCCCACAGGTGCAGAAGTCACAAGGCTTGGTTAACACCAGGGTATAACATGAGAGGTGGCATGTGATACTGCCCTGTCTGGTTGTCGGAAACCAGAGTGGAATGAATTGCAGATGTACATTATTAATATGTTTGTAATAAATGAAAAACACTTTAAAAGTAAACTGATTATTTATTGATAAAAGCTGAGTGACTTATTGAAGCCACTGTGAATAAAACAAAACTAGCCAATATTTATTATGTTTGCTTTATTAGCAGTGGCTTCAATAAGTCAATCAGCTTGTGTCTTATTTTTGCATTGGTGAACTTTTCAAATGTCCTGGTAATTATTTCTGGAAAGGAAAAAATAAATTACTTATACTCCAAATAAATCATACTGTGCAATTTGTTAAAACCTCTTTCACAATAAAAAATAAAATTTTTCTTTATTTAAGTGGCATAAGTCCATAACTGTTTTAAAATGCAAGAATAGTGTAAAACTGCAAATTCATCAGAAGCACTGAAAATTTTCTATTGACAAACTATGCAGTATGTTTTATATGTATCTTTCTCCAAGATTTGCAGGTAATTTCAACTCTAAGGCAACATTCAATAACACTTAAAATTCATGCACACATAAAACTCAATAGGAAAATAAATAATGAATAAATATGGGTGCATGTGGATTGTAAACAATAAAAAAAATATTCTTTTTAGGCCACAATAACAAATGCACCAATTAAATACTAGTGGTGGGCTGATCATCGAGTTTTATCGAAAGTCAGTCGGTTTGCTGCCACTTTCAAGCGTTCAATTACCGAAGGCAACTATCGATTACATCATAATCATGATAATGAGTCTGTGTTCCCAAATAACTTCCTTTTGTTACTGAGTATGACACGGTAGATGCGAGAACGGAAGACATAATAAACCTCTGTGAACTGGCAGGGAGCTGCAGAATTAGCGGGGAGTTTTGTAATGAGATGTACATTGCACAATATGGGCGGTATGGCATTAAAATGCTCCATACATTATCCGGGTTTATGCAGCAAGTAGATGTCCTAGATTGTCGTTTAATTCTGGATTATTATAAATCATTTAAATGAAACTTTTAAAAGCATATTTTACCAATAATAGGAAAATATAAAAAACTTCTTTTTTTTGCGTTTGGTTAAGAAAGTACAGTTTCACAGATAACAGCAGGTTTCTTTATATTCACCTGAACCGATTATTAATCGATCATCAATCTTTTACTTATAAGAGGAAAATATAAAAAAGGCAAACTTCTTTTCTTAAGGTAGAATTATTAAGACATGCGGGCTTGGTTAAGAAATTGCAGTTTCACAGAAAACTGTATGTTTCTTTATATTTGCCCAAACCGATTATTAATCGATCATCAATCTGTTTGCACAAACCGATGATCGATTATGAAAAAGGAACCGATTCCCACCACTATTAAATACATATCACTTGTTTCCCTATATAGCAAAGAAAAGCATAGTTTGGATCCAAGTAGAAATATGTATCCTATTCATAAATAAAATGCATATTTTGGATCCTAATAAAAGATGTGTACCCTATTTAAGGATATTTCAAAATACCAATTGAGTATGTTGAATCACTTCATCACTAAATTTTCAATTACAATACTTTTATGGTTAAAATGTATTTAATAATCAGTAAGGATGGGGTATGATGATTCTCAACACCTATACTTGAGTAAATACCCAGTATTATAGGCCATGCATGTCCATACACATAAACAGTACCCAACCTCAGACAAGTATATTAATACAATCTTCTACATGTATTCTGTTCACATATTTTTAACTCAATTATAATATGTGAATATGCTCACATGAGTTGTGTTAACTTCATTCCTCCTGACCTTTAACCACCGTCAGTATGAGATGAAAGGATCAAAGGACAGTCTGTAGGAAATATTCACAAATACAGATCACCTGGAAATATCCGTTTATTCCAGTGAAACCTTCACACTTTAGACTCAGACATCCATCATGGATGCCGGTCAAAACAAATACAAACCTTAAACCCCAACCCTTGGTGCATGCTGGAGTCCTATTGGCCAATCATCAATGTAGAGGGATTGCCATACTTTACGATAAGCCGTAAACACACCACCCAATCTATGCCATACTGGGGCACACTACTGATTTGAACATACTGAGCTAGCCCTGCATTTATGCACTGTAAGCCACTGCTTCCTGTAACCTGGTCAAGATGTCTGGGTGATACTGGGTACTGGACAATGACTTAGTACAGACTTCTTCCAAGGGTTCACATGCCTTGTTACAGTTCCATTGGGAGCTAATGGACACTTAATCTCAGGTTAAATCAGGACACCATTATAACATTTATCAGAGAGAAATATATATGCAATTTATGTATCTTTCTTAACATTTCATTCATTAACCAGCTTCATATATATTTATATATATATATGTATACATATATATATGTGTGTGTGTGTGTGTGTGTGTGTGTGTGTATAAGTAGGGAATTTATGTATTGGAACAAAATATAATACACAGTACCTCTTTCACAAAATTGATTTGAATAGGAAATATTTTTCAAAATTTATATTCTTGATGCTTTTCTAAACATATTGGTATGTTAGATGCAATATCTTTAAGATTGGAGTATATTATATTTTTTTTAAATAATTTTTAACATGTAGCTGGACTAAGCATTTTTTTCCATTCAGTACATCCCTGTAAATCTCCATATGCAAGTAAAATTTCTATATCCAGAAAGGTCTTTGCACAACAAAAATTTTACAAGCCTAAGAATTTCATTGAAATCCATAGAAATTTGCCACCCTTTTGGAAAAATGTGGATGTTTTTGTACACTTGTCTGAAGTGTTTGGTAAAATGTGGAGAAAAATCTGAAACTTACCGCAAATGCATGAAATCCATGGAAATTTGAGTGACACATGCAGAAATTCTTCGGAAAATCTACAGCTTGGCCTGTAAGTTAGCATTAAGGTTACCACCTCCAATTAAAATTATTAACAAAAATAAAACAAAGCTTCCAGTGATTCATATATTTCCCATATTTTCCACATTCATAATGAAACAGAGTTTTGCGGATAATATGTTTTCAGCCGGATGCCGCCGCCACATAGGTGTCCGGAGAACTCCTCCGTAACCGCTGGGCGGAATTGTACGAAACCCAGGATTATGTTCGGGTCACATGTGAACTGCTGCACCCTGATTTTGTTTTGACCTCTGACCTTTCCTCTGCGCTCTGCGTCCATTTGTGCATCTGTTTCCACATATAAACCCACATATCTCCGGAACCATTTGACCAATTAGGCTAAAAATTTTACACAAATGTAGCCCTTGGATAGCTTTATAACATACATTAAAATGGTGGCACCACCTGCAACCAGTTTTGAACTGCGTCCATCTGTTCATCTGCCTGGGGATAAAATCACTCATATCTCTGCATTGGTTTGACTCATCCACCTGAAATTCTGCATGTGTATACATCCTGGATAGCTTTCTCAATTTTGTTACAGGTGGCGCCACCTACATTCACGTTTACACTGCAGACATCCAAGCTCATATCTCGGGAACCATTTGACCAATCAAGCTAAAAATTTTACACAAATGTAGCCCTTTGATAGCTTTATAACATATATACTAAAAATGGTGGCGCCACCTGCAACTTTTTTTGCACAGCATCCATCTGTTTGTCTGCCATGCAATAAAATCACTCATATCTTGACAGTGGGTTGACATATCCACCTAAAATTTTGCAGGTTTATACATCAGTTTTGTGACAGGTGGCGCCACCTACATTCACGTTTATGGTGCATACATCCAAGCTCATATTTCGTGAACCGTTTGACCGTTTGGACCAAAATTTTGCATATGTATAGATCTCACATAGCTCTTTATCATATGCAAAACTCGTGGCGCCTCCTGCAACTATTTTTGCACAGCTACTGTCTGTTTGTCTGCTGTGGGATAAAATTACTCATATGTCTGTAGTGGCTCATATCTCGGGAATCGTTTGACCGATTGGGCAAAAATTTTGCATGTGTATAGATATCACATAGCTCTTTATCATACACAAAACTGGAGGGGCCACCTGCAACCATTCTGTTTGTCTGCCATGGGCTAAACTCACTCATATCTCTGTAGTGGTTTGACTTATCTGCCTAAAGATTTTGCGTGTTTATGCAATGTACATCTTGGATTGCTTTCTCAATTTTTTGGCAGGTGGTGCCACATACATTTATGTGACAGCTTTCTGCATTTGTGGTAGGTGGTGCTACCTACATATACATTTTGGCTGCAGACATCCATGCTAATATGCAACACACCTCACTCTATTTTCCCTTGCCACTCAATCCATGCCTCACTTCACCTGTTCCACTCTGATTTCCGCGGATACACATAGTCGCTTGTCGACTACCCATATTCTGGTTACTGTGGTTGGCTTCATATTCGCGAGGCTGAAATTTCGTGATTTCTCCATTTTTAATGTTTCGCGAGGGTGTCATTTTCGCGATCTCACCAGAACCTATATCAAATCTTTGGTAAAGCCATTGCTGTGTGTATTATAATTTGAGAATAATTCATGAGCTTGTGATATTCTCCTCATATAAGGATGGGCCCGTACACACAGCACAGGTTCTTTAGTTCAAATTTAAGGGAATGTTTTCCCTATACCTGCATGGATGTAAATTATATTAAGATTTCTCACTGTTCTAACCTATTTCCATTCAAGGATTGGCTACACTTAATCAGAAGGACACACTCAATTGGCCAATTATTCCCGAGGGTGTCATTTTCGCGATTATTTCCCATTCGAGAATATCGCGAAATTAAAACCCTCGCGAACAAAAGGGCAACCACAGTATTTAAAACATTAAGCTCTTTTATAGAACTGTGCATATAAGTGTTGCAGTTGTACAATTAATACAAAAATACAGCCATCTTAATCAAGCAAACAGACCTTTAGTGCCATTTCAGGCCTGTGATATTAGAGAGTCTATGACCAGCATTATTGTGGAGTTTTATAAATAATTTTTTTAAAGTAATTTTTAAATATTTTCTTCTTCCAGGTGCATGCAATCTTGGCAAGGAAAATATCACCTGTAGAAATGGAGAAACTGAAGGTAACTTGTCCAGGGTTATGTTTTGCTTTTTTATCTTTTATGTTTGAAACATAAGGAAGGCAAAAAGCAAAGTATATCCACAAATGAAAAAACATCCTTAAGCATAAGAAACGGCAAAAACCACATATAACCATGACCTTAAATGTGACCACACATTTACAAATGGAGTTATTTGTGTTTGTTTTAAAAATAAGCAGCCAGTCTACATTTGAAGAAATATACAAACTTGAACAACATCTCCTGACCAGTAAGATAAGAGTACACAGTTTGATGTAAAACAATATGCATCAATTTACTTTTACATTGATGTTGTCACAATAGTATAGATTTAAGTTTTATGAGGTGAATTTTTCCTGATTTAATCAGAAGTTTATGCTGAAGGCATAATATAGTTATTTGTCAACTGGGCTGGACCAGGTCTTAACAGGGTTTGGATTGGTCAGAATCCTGATCAGGATTTGGTCCAGACCAATTGGGAATTGGTCAAGACCAATCAGTGTTTGGTCTAGACCAATTCCCAATCAGGATTCAGTCTGGCCTAAACCTTGATCAGGATTTGGTCCTGACTTTATCCAGCCCAGATCCAGATTGGGTTAAGGGCAGACTGTATCCTGATTGAGGTGTGGTCTGGACCAGTGGCCAAT
Organism: Sipunculus nudus; assembly: GCA_026874595.1. Classification (NCBI taxonomy): domain Eukaryota; kingdom Metazoa; phylum Annelida; class Sipuncula; order Golfingiida; family Sipunculidae; genus Sipunculus; species Sipunculus nudus. Next base: position 5,023,630 of record CM049317.1, read on the forward strand.
TGGTCCAGATCAGGATCTGGGCCTTGACATATGTACATGCAAATGGTGAAGATAGAGAACCAGAAGCTTTATGATATCACTGAGACTTGCACCAGATAATGGGGCATTGTAGAAATTGAACCAGTGAGCATGCTATGATGATGTTTGAACCATTGCCATTTCTCCAAAGAGAGTTCTTGAAAATTAAAGCAATGCAAATTTCTAACTGACCACTATATATTGATGAACAATGCCTATTTTCAGTTTTCACAGTTTTCAGGAGATTTAAGGTATATTTTCATATGCTGTGGAAGTGGTAATTTTTCACATTAATAGCACTCTTTGTAAAGCCTAGGTCACACTGTCATGGATCTCACCACAGATCATTACAGACTGGCTTCAACAGAGTACCATACCTGGTGACCCATTAATAATCCCTGGTGAAAGGTAGAGAATCTGTAGCTATCTGTAGCTTCTAACAACCGAAGATATTTTGGTGAAACACCTCCATCTCTCGGGGGCACCACAGTTTGTAACTGGCTAGCATTCTCATATTACATGACTTGATATCACGCAGCACCAGTATCAAACTTGAGCTTGTTCTCCCCGCCTCAGGGGAGTGGTTGAGAATAATGATCAGCTTTGTCCATCCGTCCGTCCATCTGTCTTAGTGTCTGTTAATCCATAAAAAATTTTATATGAAACAGTAATTGAAAAGTTTAACTTGGATTTACTTCAAATCAGTTTCTGCAGACTGGTGTCACCACCTGCATTTTTAGCTCAGGTGACTATAAGTCATCTGAGCTATAGTTGTGGTCCATTGTCCGTCCGACCGTCTGGCCATCCCTTAGACTGGCACATTTTGAAACCGTAAGACCTACAAATTCAAAATTCAGCATACTGTTAGATGTCCCAAAAATCTCCAAACATACCTAAAATTGGCTTAATATAACTTTGTTCCTTTGAGATATTTAGTAAAAATCTCAAATGTCCATTAAAAACCTATTATCACACGTAAGGATTGCCTAATAACAAAACCACTTATCTGTTTTTCTTAATATTTACCAGAAAAATTTCCTATATATTTCCTATATACATGCTGGAAATTAAGTCAGTTAAGTATAATTTCTTTAAGTTATTGGCCCAAATGTAATAGACTTTGTAAAAAATCAGGAAAAATATTTACACACTTTACATGAACAATTTTGAAACTAGAGACTATTTTCCTAAGTATATAACTTTTTTTAATTAAGATTCAATTGTTTACCCAAAATTAGATCTGAATTTTGTAAACTTTGTAAGTTATTAGCATAAAAATAAAATCATTACCTTAAATTTTGCCCAACTTTGACCATGGCACTTTTTTTCCTGTACATACTACCGTAAAATCTCCACTTAAAACCGCAGTTCCGATTAAAACCGCACCCAGACTTCGCCCAAATTCCAGGTGAGACATCGCGAGAGGCTCAAATACAAAGAACCCCCCTTTGAAACCGCACCAACTTTCGCTAGGGAATGATTTGACAAAAGACACAATCAAGCTGTCATCTAGAAATGAACACGCGTAGGTTGCGACTCGGCCATTCCTGTCCACTCAAAAATTCCTTGGGCATTTTATTTAAACACATCGTAACACTTTTGCATGGTCACTCAAGCAGGAAGTTTGGGAAGACGTAAGGGCTGGTGAACCTCCGCCTGTTTATACAGATTTTATATTCCGTGTCATATTTTTGTTTGCTACTGATTTGTCATTATATTTTGGGAAAAAAAATATTCTGCTGATCCATTTCAAGTCACTGTATATTTTACTTCTAATAATAATATTTTGAAATCTTAACTTTTGATGAAAATTTCATTTTCTGGAATTACTATGAAGATTCAAATCATTTTCATACCGGTTACTTCGGTATTATCATCGTCACATCGTACGTTGACATCGCTCCATGCCACAATTTGCTGGCGCGTTTGAAAACATCGCTGGTCAACTTAACTAAATATCAAAGTAACTGAAGTTACCTTGTCGAGATACACACGTATAGGATATATCAGGCAAGATTTAGGGATATCCTCATTTAAAGGGTTTGATATGTGATGCATCACACCATCACAAGTTTCAAATCTAAAAGAAAGGAATTAAGTTCTTACATGTACATAAAGGGATGTGGTGGCCCATACTGATAGTCTGTCTGTAGAAGCAGCATAAGGTATGAACTTTGATTTACCACATTATACAAAGCTGGGCAGTGAACTATTGATCTGTGTGTGTCACAGCATCACAAGATAGGATTTACAATGTATAAAGCTGTGTGGGGTGGCCAACACACTAATGTATCAATGGTCCCTGATAAAGTCCTGTTTCACATTGAATCAGTATGTGTGTGTCACAGCATCACAAGATAGGATTTACAATGTATAAAGCTGTGTGGGGTGGCCAACACACTCATGTATCAATGGTCCCTGATATAGTCCTGTTTCACATTGAATCAGTCTGTGTGTGTTAAACAGCATCACAAGATAGGATTTACCATGTATAAAGCTGTGTGGGGTGGCTAACACAAACTTGTATATGATTGGTCTGTGGTATAGTTCTGTTTGATACTATCAGGGGTCTCTGTGTGTATCACAGCATCACAAGATGGGACTTGCAATGTATAAAGCTGTGTGGGGTGGCCAACACACTCATGTGTCAATGGTCCCTTAAATAGTCCTATTTCACACTGAATCAGTCTGTGTGTGTATCACAGCATCACAAGATAGGATTTACAATGTATAAAGCTGTGTCGGGTGGCCAACACACTCATGTATCAATGGTCCCTGAAATAGTCCTATTTCACAGTGAATCAGTCTGTGTGTGTATCACTGCATCACAAGATAGGGTTTACAAAGTATAAAGCTGTGTGGGGTGGCTAACACAAACTTATATATGATTGATCTGTGGTATAGTTCTGTTTGATACTATCAGGGGTCTCTCTGTGCATCACAGCATCACAAGATAGGGTTTACAATGTATAAAGTCGTGTGGGGTGGCTAACACAAACTTGTATATGATTGGTCTGTGATATAGTTTGATACTGACAGGGGTCTCTGTGTGTATCACAGCATCACAAGATAGGGTTTACAATGTATAAAGCTGTGTGGGGTGGCTAACACAAACTTGTATATGATTGGTCTGGGGTATAGTTCTGTTTGATACTTACAGGGGTCTCTGTATGTATCACAGCATCACAAGATAGGGTTTACAATGTATAAAGCTGTGTGGGGTGGCTAACACAAACTTGTATATGATTGGTCTGGGGTATAGTTCTGTGTGATACTGACAGGGGTCTCTGTGTGTATCACAGCATCACAAGATAGGGTTTACAATGTATAAAGCTGTGTGGGGTGGCTAACACAAACTTGTATATGATTGGTCTGTGGTATAGTTCTGTTTGATACTGACAGGGGTCTCTGTGTGTATCACAGCATCACAAGATAGGGTTTACAATGTATAAAGCTGTGTCGGGTGGCTAACACAAACTTGTATATGATTGGTCTTGGGTACAGTTCTGTTTGATACTGACAGGGGTCTCTGTGTGTATCACAGCATCACAAGATAGGGTTTACAATGTATAAAGCTGTGTGGGGTGGCTAACACAAACTTATATATGATTGATCTGTGGTATAGTTCTGTTTGATACTATCAGGGGTCTCTCTGTGCATCACAGCATCACAAGATAGGGTTTACAATGTATAAAGTCGTGTGGGGTGGCTAACACAAACTTGTATATGATTGGTCTGTGATATAGTTTGATACTGACAGGGGTCTCTGTGTGTATCACAGCATCACAAGATAGGGTTTACAATGTATAAAGCTGTGTGGGGTGGCTAACACAAACTTGTATATGATTGGTCTGGGGTATAGTTCTGTTTGATACTTACAGGGGTCTCTGTATGTATCACAGCATCACAAGATAGGGTTTACAATGTATAAAGCTGTGTGGGGTGGCTAACACAAACTTGTATATGATTGGTCTGGGGTATAGTTCTGTTTGATACTGACAGGGGTCTCTGTGTGTATCACAGCATCACAAGATAGGGTTTACAATGTATAAAGCTGTGTGGGGTGGCTAACACAAACTTGTATATGATTGGTCTGTGGTATAGTTCTGTTTGATACTGACAGGGGTCTCTGTGTGTATCACAGCATCACAAGATAGGGTTTACAATGTATAAAGCTGTGTCGGGTGGCTAACACAAACTTGTATATGATTGGTCTTGGGTACAGTTCTGTTTGATACTGACAGGGGTCTCTGTGTGTATCACAGCATCACAAGATAGGGTTTACAATGTATAAAGCTGTGTGGGGTGGCTAACACAAACTTGTATATGATTGGTCTGTGGTATAGTTCTGTTTGATACTGACAGGGGTCTCTGTGTGTATCACAGCATCACAAGATAGGGTTTACAATGTATAAAGCTGTGTGGGGTGGCTAACACAAACTTGTATATGATTGGTCTTGGGTACAGTTCTGTTTGATACTGACAGGGGTCTCTGTGTGTATCACAGCATCACAAGATAGGGTTTACAATGTATAAAGCTGTGTGGGGTGGCTAACACAAACTTGTGTATGATTGGTCTGTGGTATAGTTCTGTTTGATACTGAGATCAGTCTCTGTGTAAATTACATCATGATACTATTTACCAGAAATGTTAAAGATGTTTGAAAAAAAAGAGGCAAGAATAAACATTGACTATGAGCTCTTTAATATGGCATATGAATAACAGTTTATGCATATATGCAACATTTCTTTGAAGTAACCACAACAAACATCAACAAAAATCACACATGAAGGAAAAATCTTTTATCTTCTTAAATTGCCGCATGCTGAGTCCAAGGCATCTCACATGGTACCACTGCCGACATTTGTCACATGCGATCCATGGATCATTAGTGTCTGTGATGTGTTTTCTGTTGCACTTTCCACAGTTCTCAGTCTGAAAGAACACAAACAAATTAATGATAAAATTTAAAAAAATATATTGGACTCCATGCACTAAATTTTGATTTGCTGCACTGTTTTTATTCACTTATTTCACAAGTAAAACATTCAAACAGAGACCTTTTTTCACTGGCATCTATTAAAAAAATCAAATAAAAATTCCTTTTTAGGACCAACAATATAATATATTAGTTTACTTAGTATTTTAGTATACTTACATTTTTTTGTTTTGGTCGTCTTTTGGGCCTAGTTTTACACAGCGTTGCTTGTACTTGTGCTTCCACTGTAAAATAACGTGATGAACAGGTCATCATTTGAAATAACATGTCAATAGGTTACATGATAGTGGAGTCTCCTGTCAGTCAGACAGATTCTCATTGAGAAAAAAATCTCATTAAGAAGAAAATTTTCTTTCCCTAATATTTTCTTCAATAAAATACATTCAAGTAATCAAAGAATTAATGCCAGACTGAATGATCTGAATAACAACAGTGTTAATTTGCAAAATATACTGACATAACAGTGGTTTAGCTAGTCAATTCTAGTCATCATCATATACTCATGTGACATGAACAGTGAAAACAAGTGGCCATTTACCTGTTACTGTTCCTGTTTCTACGGCAGTTAACTTTTCTAGCACGTCATCAGACTGAAAAAAATATGATCATATTGGTCTTAAAATGGGTTTTCCACAATATGGCTGGGCATGAAAGCCCAATTTTGATAGAAGGCTATTGATATTCTGATGATAATGCTATTATTGAATTGATCATTACGATGATTGTACAAGGATTTATTTATCAGAGAAACAAATTGTAAAACTGTCAAGAATGTAAAAGGATTTATTCATAAGAGAAACAATGGTAAACTGTCACAGCCATTCATGCATTGTACATAATAAAATTAATCAGGGTTTTAATAAACAGATATGGAACTGAATGATATTATCATAAATGAAATATCAGAGACACAAATTGTAAAACTGTGAAAGCCAGTCACACATTGTGCATACCTTGGAGGAGTCATTTTGGTCTGTATGACCATCTTCCACACATGAGGGTTCTGGAGCTCTTGTCTGTTGAATAATAAAAAAAAACATTACATCTTTCTGAATAATGTGCAGTGTTTTAAAATGTTGAGGATTTAAATAAATTGTTTATCTGCAGAAGATTGAAATAGATGTTAAATTACTTGTTCATCTCCGCAGCACAGTGATATATAAGATAAGTATTCAACTAGATGTTCCAGTTCTTGTTTATCAATGTTATACACAGATGTGCGCAGATAAGTTTTTCTATTGAATCATAAACTTTTCATAAACTTAATAAACTGCATAGGTTTTAGGTAGGTATTACAATACTCTGTAGCATAAGTGTATGGTCAGACATGTATTTTTTATTAATTTTACCTTTTTCTTTTTCTTTCTGTCTCCACTGGTAGAAGTAGAACTTACAGATGAATTGTCATCAGCTGACTGTGGATACACAAAAACACATAGTTTCAGACAATGTTGATACAATTCTGACAGTATCCAGAATTGAACATGGCTAGTCAAAATAAAATTAATCAGAGTTTAAATAAACAGATATGAAACTAAATGATATTGTTAAATTGATGAAGGAAGTATCAGAGACACAAATTATATAACTGTGAAAGCCAGTCACACAATGTACGTACCTTGGAGGTGTCATTTTGGTCAGTATGACCATCTTCCACACATGAGGGTTCTGGAGCTCTTGTCTGTTGAATAATAATAAAAAAAATACATTTTTCTGAATAATGTGCAGTGTTTTAAAATGTTGAGGATTTAAATAAATTAATTGTTTATCTGCAGAAGATTTAAATAGATGTTAAATTACTTGTTCATCTCCGCAGCACAGTGATATATAAGATAAGTATTCAACTAGATGTTCCCGTTCTTGTTTATCAATGTTATACACAGATGTGCGCAGGTTAAGTTTTTCTATTGAATCATAAACTTTTCATTAACTTAATAAAATGCACAGGTTTTAGGTAGGTATTACAATACTCTGTAGCATAAGTGTATGGTCAGACATGTATTTTTTATTAATTTTACCTTTTTCTTTTTCTTTCTGTCTCCACTGGTAGAAGTAGAACTTTCAGGCGAATTGTCACCAGCTGACTGTGGATACACAAAAATACATAGTTTCAGACAATGTTGATACAATTCTGACAGTATCCATCATTGAACATGGCTAATCAAAATAAAATTAATCAGGGTTTTAATAAACAGATATGAAACTGAATGATATTATTAAATTGATGAAGGAAATATCAGAGACGCAAAATGTAGAACTGTGAAAGCCAGTCACACATTGTACGTACCTTGGAGGTGTCATTTTGGTCGGTATGACCATCTTCCACAAATGAGGGTTCTGGAGCTCTTGTCTGTTGAATAATAAAAAAAAAAAATTACATCTTTCTGAATAATGTGCAGTGTTTTAAAATGTTGAGGATTTAAATAAATTAATTGTTTATCTGCAGAAGATTTAAATAGATGTTAAATTACTTGTTCATCTCCGCAGCACAGTGATATATAAGATAAGTATTCAACTAGATGTTCCAGTTCTTGTTTATCAATGTTATACACAGATGTGCACAGATAAGTTTTTCTATTGAATCATAAACTTTTCATAAACTTAATAAATTGCACAGGTTTTAGGTAGGTATTACAATACTCTGTAGCATAAGTGTATGGTCAGACAAGTATTTTTTATTAATTTTACCTTTTTCTTTTTCTTTCTGTCTCCACTGGTAGAAGTAGAACTTACAGATGAATTGTCATCAGCTGACTGTGGATACACAAAAACACATAGTTTCAGACAATGTTGATACAATTCTGACAGTATCCAGAATTGAACATGGCTAATCACAATAAAATTAATCAGGGTTTTAATAAACAGATATGAAACTGAATGATATCATTAAATTGATGAAGAAATATCAGAGACACAAATTGTAAAACTGTGAAAGCCAGTCACACAATGTACGTACCTTGGAGGTGTCATTTTGGTCTGTATGACCATCTTCCACACATGAGGGTTCTGGAGCTCTTGTCTGTTGAATAATAATAAAAAAAAAAATTACATCTTTCTGAATAATGTGCAGTTTTTTAAAATGTTGAGGATTTAAATAAATTAATTGTTTATCTGCAGAAGATTTAAATAGATGTTAAATTACTTGTTCATCTCTGCAGCACAGTGATATATAAGATAAGTATTCAACTAGATGTTCCAGTTCTTGTTTATCAATGTTATACACAGATGTGCGCAGATTTTTCTATAGAAATAGAAATAGAAGTTTTTCTATTGAATCATAAACTTTTCATAAACTTAATAAACTGCACAGGTTTTAGGTAGGTATTACAATACTCTTTAGCATAACTGTATTGGCAGACAAGTATTTTTTTATTAATTTTACCTTTTTCTTTTTCTTTCTGTCTCCACTGGTAGAAGTAGAACTTTCAGACGAATTGTCATCAGCTGACTGTGGATACACAAAAACACATAGTTTCAGACGATGTTGATACAATTCTGACAGTATCCAGAATTGAACATGGCTAATCACAATAAAATTAATCAGGGTTTTAATAAACAGATATGAAACGGAATGATATTATTAAATTGATGAAGGAAATATCAGAGACACAAATTGTAAAACTGTGAAAGCCAGTCACACATTGTACTTACCTTGGAGGTGTCATTTTGGTCAGTATGACCATCTTCCACACATGAGGGTTCTGGAGCTCTTGTCTGTTGAATAATAAAGGACAGAAATCAACTTTCTGAATAATGTGCTGTTTTTTAAGGAGTTTAATGAATTATATATTGCAGAGGATATGAATATATTACTTTAAATTGTTAGAATTATGAAAGGGATTTATTCAGATTGAAATATTTTTTATTTATTTATCTTTGAAGTACACAGATATGTGCAGATAAGGATTGTATCATTTTCTACAGAACTGAATTGATAACTGAATAGATTTATGAATTACTTATTAGTTCAATCATTGATATGCAAACAAGAATTTCTTATGAATATTACTTTTTTCTTTTGTTTTCTGTCTCCACTTGTCGAGCTTGTGTTGGTTGACACATGCGGTATGCTGATGTCACTGATGTCAGAGTTGGTGCGAGACTGTAATATTAAAAAAATAGTGTTTTTTACAAAAGATGAAACAATAATTAAATGGTGTGTCAATATAATATAGGAAATGTCTAAGATGAAAGGAACAGTTATTATTCTCTCATAGCTCATTCCAACTTTTATCATGCAAAACTTTAGTGGTGTGTCAATAAAATATAGGAAATGTCTAAGATGAAAGGAACAGTGATTATTCTCTCATAACTCATTCCAACTTTTATCATGCAAAACTTGATGACAAGGTGACTGTCTATTATCAGCAAACTATGTATGGAAACTAGGAGCTGCTATAAAGAAATTAATTGATGAATTTACCTCATTTGCTCTTTCAGCTTCAATGTACTCATCAAGAGGAACTGTTTGTGTACTTGTGTTTGGTGTTGAGGAGTACGGGAGGTCCTGCATATGAAAAAGCGAGGAATTGTTAGAATTCTTAATTGTTAATATTCTACAATATTTCTACCTTACCTCATTTTTTTCTTTTAAAACTATAGTAGGATGCCAGTATCTTAGATACCAAACATATTTTTTCTGATATTTCAGGTACCATCCCTGATCGATGTTTTATTATTTTAATAATGATAATCTTGGGCTATATTATACACACAGAAGTGTGCTGCTCAATAAGATTTCGGATTAATACTGTTATAATTATTTCATTATACAAGTACAAACCATATTTTCACTGATTCGGTCTGTGGAAGTCCCATTGCTGATGGCCCCACTACTCTGACTGATTCCATCAATAGAAGTTGCTGTGCTGTCCCTGCTGCTGTCCTCTGCATCACCAAGTGGAGGGAGATCGAGCTCTGTAAAATAAACTTTCCTTTCAGAAATAGAAATGGAATTTAATCAACAAGTTAGAAGATGATTAAATAATGCTAGCATTATTTTACAGGTATTCAGTTATAATTACAACATTATAGTACCCACTAAAATTAAAAATAGAATATCAACATTTACTCACTTGCCAGCAAGGACTGCACAAGATTGAAAGGAACCAGGGCCCTTCTTATCATAAAAGAAGAGGCACAAATCTGATTTAGACGTGGTCCTCCTCGAAACCATCCTGTTCCAGTTTTCCAATCCTGATGCTCCTTCCCAAGGCTTTTCAACTGGCGTGTGACTTCTTTTTGGGGAATGTTCAGTCTCCTAGCCTTGTCGACCTTTCCAACAAGTAGTGTCATTCTCATGATGACGGCAGTTGAAGGAGGACCAATCTTCCACTTCACCAGGAAGTCAGGATTGACAATATCCTGAATCTGAAACCAGCAAGTACATTATAATGATTATGTGATCTAGGCATTCCTCATGTACTGGCGAAAATTTCTGTGTATCATGATCATGCCTATAAGCCACATTTTAATGCTGTTATATCTAACTACTATGTGTTGTGTGGTAAAAAAAAACTATTTAGTGGCTGTTTCCAGCAGCATACTTCAGTATAATTTTCTTAATGTATGCTTCTGCATTTTTTAGCCAAAATTTCAGTGTTTCATGATTATGCCTATAAGCTGTATTTTAATGCTGCAATATCTTAGTGTCTGTCGCTTGTGGTCACAAACCTCCTCTTTAGTGGCTGTCTCCAGCAGCACTTTCAAGTAGCTGAAGGCAGCTATATCCTCTTCAACCGGTACCACCGACTGGTATCTAGCGACACTGTTTGGAACAATTACATCCTCCATGTATCGTTGGATACAGTTCCTTGGTAGATCAAGGCCAGAACACTTCACAATCTAGTTGCAAATACATAAAAAAATACATATACTCATCCTACAAAACTTGTCAGAGAACAATTTACTCAGGGTCCCAACAAACATTTTAAATAAATTAAAAGTAAATTATCAAAACATCAATTAGTCAAACTAACAATACATTTGATAACCTCAAAGCAATGAAAAAAAATGCACATACACATTATATTAATATTAATTGTCTAACTTAAGTAACTTACGAGCTCAGCGAAATGGGCACTGATTGCATAGTTTTTGGCCAGACGTCCCCGTACTCCTGTATCGCCCATAAGTGGTAGGAATTCATTCTGCAGAGTCTTTACCCTCTCTACCCCATTTAACCTCAACTCAGATGCTAGTCCAACAAGGCTTGGAAGATTCTTGCTGGCCTTATCCATTGCACGATCTAGGCTGGTTGGCATTGATCGTATGTTATGATCTTCCACTGGAAGGATCACAAGGCGTGAAGCTTCTCTCATCCTACAAAACATGTTATAGGACAATTCACTCAGGGGCCCAACTAAACATTTTAAAATATATAGAATAGCTATATTAATGTCAAATTTATATTTTCATGAGTACATAATTATAATGAATTACTTGTCAAAATACACTCAGGGGCCCAATAAAACACTTGGTGTTCAATTAGCTCTAGAACAATAGCTATAATCTTGTTCAATTTATATTTTCCTGTCTATATAATTATAATGAATCACTTGTAACTTGTACTTACTCAGGGTCCTCACACACTTTTTGCAATACTTTATGGTTCAGGGTGACAAGTGGGGCAGTGGCTGGTTGCATTTCCCGCAGGCAGTTTGCCACTTTGCTGTCCTGGTCATACACCTAAACAAAAAGACATTATAAGAAGGCTGATTTGAATGTCCCAAAACATGGTTCCAGTGTATTTTTTTTTTGCATCTGACCAGCAGTTTTTAGCTCAGCTTGACTGTCGGTATTCTTCGAGCTATTATGCTTGATAGTACCCCCCCCCCCCCCCAGAATATTCGGGGTCTTGAATATTGACCATGACTAGTTGGTCAAAAAGGGGTGGCGCCACCTGTATTTTTGTTATTATAACAAATATTTTAGTTTATGAATGATAATTCTGCTTTAGATAGACAGGATGGCTTCAAACTTGATCTAATGGTGTAAAGTCAATATATATAAATTGAATATAATATTATTGAATATAATTATAGCAGGCCTTATTTCCGTTCCCCAGGAGTAGAAATAAGAAATGGTTATTTCAACTCCCCCCCCCCCCAAATGGTAGTGGTTATAATGGAACTGTCCCAAGGCTGGAACTGTCCCAAGTATTTCAGGTGTTTAAGTAACCAAAATTTGATGATCAGTCTTTCCAGTAATAAAGCAAGACTAAAAAATTTCTTGTTAAAAAATGTAATTCTAGTCTAATCTAGTTTTTATATTGAAATGCACTTGTTAAAATATAGTAACATTTTAAAATTTTAAACTAGGTGTAGTTTGCCAGAGTAATACCTGAAAATTAAATAACATACATATTTACCCATTTACAGAGACATAAATTTACATTTTTTCTTCCTATATTTATATGACAATTATCATTAAATACCTTCATGACTAAATCCTGAACACTCTGATGGTCCTTTGGATCATTCAAGACAAAGAAAACCAGTCTCTCCAGGATGTTCTCGGATTTGGCTTCACTTAATTTCCCAAAGATGCTACTTCTGTGCATGCCAAAAAGGCTGGCAGCCAACTTGGCCATCAGAGTTTTGCATGTGTTGCTGCCACCAACACTGACAACTACAGGCACCCGGTGGAACAGGTCCATGCATATTCTATAATGCAGTGCCATCAAAGCTGCACCTGGAAAGAAAAGTACTGTAAATAACACACATTTATATGCAAAACACATACTGCAAATACAGTGAAACCTCGTTGTGTCGAAGTCGAAGGGACCCTCAGAAAACTTCAACACATCCTAAGTTCGACATTAGCGGATATTATTTGGTTATAATTTACCTAGAATTGTCCGGAATATCTATTCAGTAACTTCGACTTAAGCAGGGTATTCGACTTAAGCGAGTTCGACACAACGAGGTTTCACTGTATTTGAAAAATCATGAAAAAGACCCATGTATATTTGGTACTGAAGTGCTGCACCTGTAAAGAAATTACTCACAAAATTTATACACAATTCAATTCACAGATATTTGAAAAATCCTGAAAAAGATGTAACAGATCCATGCATATTTGGTACTGAAGAAAAGGTGTAATCAGATTTATATCTGTCGAAACAATGAAAGGTTGACTGATCACTGATGCTTAAATCAAAAAAGCTAAATAAAACTTTTACAGAATACATTTAGCTATGTAAAGACTGACCACACATGAAAATCCCTGCCATGAAGGTGTCATGTGGTACAGATTCCTTCAGCAGCAATAATAGTTTCCCCAGTCTGGATCTGGAGGCAGCTCCCTTCATCTGTACCACTGGTAGACTGTCCCAAACATTTGGTAGCCAGGCCAAACCTTGACTTCTAGGTAGTACTGGTTTCCCCTCCTGGTCCAGGTAAAGCTCAGCATTTAGTACACAGTGGTTCAGCCCTTCTTGCCATCCCTGGCGAATCACTGCCTTCTTCTTTAGAGGGCCACGCTCAATGTTGTGGTTACTGTATGAATTTGACAAAAGGATACAATTTTTGTGATAATATAAACATAAAAAATTATTTCTTATATTAAAATATATTCATATTTATAAATTATTTCTTATATTATAATATATTAATATTTATAAATTATCTATAAATAAATATAGAATATTTGAATATCATATTTTTGAGTTTTACCTTTCATGTGAGAAGTCAATGTCAACTTTACCTGTTGTTAGCGTATGGTTTATTTTGCATATCTGAACTGATACACACCTGGCATACTTGTTCATTTTTGCCTCAATGAAAAGTGACAATTCATCATTTGTCATCCTGATAAGTATGTTTCCGGCCTTTGGTAAGCCCTTGTGCAGGCAAGCAATCAGATCAGTCTTAGAGGTCGTTTGACAGAATGGCAGGAATAGTTCCCTAAAAAAGGTAAATATCAAATAACAAATATCTTATATATTAGGTTTGAGAAAAGGAAAGAGGAAAACCCTGCTATTTGGTGACAATCAATTACTAAATATATGAATGCAAGACTATCACTGCATGTACATCAAATGTGTTACAGTGCAGATGAGCTAAAAAAAGTGTAACCATAATAAAAGACAACGGAAATGGAGGTAATAATATTAGTACTAAACATAAATCTGTTGTTGATGGTATACTTGATAAGTTCAAAACTTAAACTCACATCACATATTCATCAAAGGCTGTCTCAATCTGGACAATTACTCCATTGCCACTGGGAGCACCATACACCATCTGCATTACATGCATGATGAAGTTCATTGCTAATTCTTTTTTGGTTGTGGAACCCTCTTTCCTGTATAGGAAGGTTTTTGAATTTTCTTCAAGATACATCTGAAAAATGCAATTAACAGCACTCATTACAACACCTTTAATACTTAGTGCAGCTATTTTATCATTTATCTTATGGATCATAATCCCTAATTATAATAGAACCTTAGTTGAAGCGCTGAAGTTCACCTTAAGGTAAAAATCTAAAATGATATCACAATGAGATAAAGTCTGAGAGGAAGAGGTATATTAAGGCCATTGATGGTTTTTGTGATTGAAGATCCTGTTACAAATAATATATTATATGATATAAATGCCACATTAATGCAGACTAATATATAATTATTTCTCTAATAACTAAAAATGGCATTTGGTAATCTAAAACATTACTGTACAGTGATAATATCAGATTAGCAATATGTGATCTTGACCATGATAACATGACATTTAAAGATGACTTCAACCTTTGTCCCTTCAAAACAAGTAACCTTTTAATATATACAATCCGGCCAAGCAATTATATCTGAACCTTTACTTGCAAGCAGATTGGTTAAAATGAAAATGAAAGGATGTATTTACCATATGGGCTTCTTCAGGTTCACCAGGTAAGGTCAGCTCTAAGCTAGGCTTAGAGCAAAGACAAGCTTGGTTTGACAAGCTCTTGGCAAACCAGCAATTTTATGCAGAAGTTCAATCAATGGCAAGTACACTGCCATGTTACCATTGGCTGAGGTACTTAAACCAATCATTATGACTTATGCAAATTATAGTTATACATTTCCAAAATATCATTTGCCAACTGGTATAAACCAATAGAAAACACTTTCAGCTGTATGCAAATGTCAGTGACTAACTGAGACATTACATGCTTATTTTACAATCAGCTAATTACGCATGGAATAGCACAGACATTATGGGGCCTGAAGTTTTCTGTGGTCTACTGACAGCAGAGGCTGACTGACTGTACAGCACCATAAATTATCTGTATAGCTAATTAAGCTGTGGCCTATTATCACCAAGTAGCACAGACATGGTGGGGCCTGAAGTTTTCTGTTTACACAAAGACTGTGGTCTACTGACAGCAGAGCCTGACTGTACAGCACCACAAATTACATATAACTAATTAAGCAGTGGCCTATTGTCACCAATCTCAAGCACTTCCAGCTGCTACTGGCACCTGAACCAGCCCACTAGGAGGAAGCCAAATGCTTTAACCTGTAGATACACAGCATCTGATTAAGACTGTAGAACTAGCCCTATGAATATATATATATATATATATATATATATATATATATATATATATATATATATATATCGATATAAAGGTCTGACAGAATTTGATAATTTGTTTGTATAATTATAAAGGTCTAATGTCATAATGTTCATATATATAAAGTCTACAGTGAAACAAAGGTTAAAGAGATACATCATTTCAATCAAATATTTTCTTTTTAAGGACAGGAAAATAATATATTGTTATTTATTGTTTTATACATAATTATTTGATTATGAACGTGTTGAAACAGTAAAGCATTATATCAGTTGCTCACCATGGCAACTAAGGCAATTCATGGAGGTTTCTCAAATTGAGCAGGAATCATCACTAGCTGTGGTGGGCTGTTTTCTATCAAAACATTGACTGCTTTGTAATTAGTAATTAAAACAGATTGGTTTTGACTGGGCACCTAGTAACCTGCCTGTAACAAGAGACTGAAGCAATTGTGCAAATCATCTGGCATATTAATGTTAAGCTATTGGTATATATAAGAATATGGTATATATAAGAATATAATTAACAACATTTTAAAAAAAAATAAAAATTTTATTGTGACACTACCAACTACCCAGTTCTGATGTGTTTATACAACAATTTAGCAGAATATGACTCCATTATTTCATAGTGCTATTTAAGCTAGACTGACCATAGCACACCCATCATTAAAGGTGTGAACAAGCCTAATTAACTAGCTGTGGGTCTTCAGCTTCTGAACTAGGCACCCTGCAAGCCCCACCCCCCCCCCCCCTGGTACCTGTTATATATGTTGTGTCTTGAGATGATAACAAATTAAGCAGAGCAGACTGGTCTGTACATTTTTATGCAGACATTTAATCTGCACAAATTTTACTTTCATACACAAGTGTACTGCTTTCGTAATAACTGAAGGACTTCAACCTGAATAGAAAGTCATGTATGCACTGCAGTGATTCATTGCATCTTCTGAATTCATTCATTAACTGAATGCCACAATGCCTCCCAAGAAGAGGAAAAGGAATGAATACCTGGAAGATCAGTTTGAATCATATGGACAAAGTGATACAAGGATTTGTTGGAAGGTAAATACTTTTTCATATTCATGGTGATCTTAATATATTTAACAAAGTAGCAATTTTGGTTATATTAAAAAAGGTTATAACCTGCCTTAAACTGCCTGTAACTTCCTAAAACCTATGAATCACAGCTAAATGCACTTACGAAATATGTTATAAAAATCAAGCTTATAAAAAATAATTTAAAAAACCCTTATTTGCATCATTTTCTGTAGTAATATCCATAAATCTAATATATATATATGTACATATATATATATATATATATATATATATATATATATATATTTATATATATATAATATAGCATCATATTACGATCTGCAGCCAAAATTGTCGGCTGCCTAGACACTTCCAGTAAAATAAATCTGGCTTTTTCAGTTGTATCATCATACATGTGCACAATTAACAAGTCATTTTTTTTACATTTAGCAACTGTCTTCCTAGCCATTTTAGCTCAGCTGACTAGAAGTCAACTGAGCTATAATGGTATGAGGTCTGTTATTCAGGATGGCAGAGAGGAAAGGGATGCACATGTAACATCTACTGGGAAAGCCATGGAGAAAAGGTTTGAACCAGAGAGAGAATGTCCCTTAAACTTAACACATGGAAAGGAACTGGTGAGTTGGCTTTAACAAATGTTCCACTTGAGTAAACTGTAAATTATGTCCACCCGTTAAATTGGCATGCTAACATAATGCACATTGTAAAAAATCAGGAAATATATTTACTCCCTTAACTTGAGAATTGCTGAAGCTAGAGACTTCAGGGATATAACTTTATTTGATTAAGATTCAATTGTATACCCAAAATTAGATCTGAATTGTTCAAATTTTATAAGTAATATGCATAAATATAAAATTAGTACCATAAATTTGCCCAGATTAGGCCAGATTCCTGTAACTGCTGTGGATTTAATTTTCATAGCTCTTGTTCCAATTCATATTTTGTGGTCATAAATAACAGCTGAGTGCCTTGGACCATTGGTCCCTTGTTTTTGACTGTGTGTTGTTAAGATATAACATAATAATAATAATAATAATAATAGAGGCATATTTATGTCTTTTAGGTGGATTCAGACAAAGTATATTTGACACTTATGACAAAATATGGTGTGGGTACCCTTGAAAAAGTACAGAAGCATCTAGCTAAAGTACCAGAGACTCTTCCCTTTTCACTGAGGTGTAAACTTGCTGCTGAATTGGCAGATATGACTACAGAACAGTTTCAGTTAGTATCAAGTGAGCTGCAAAGTCTGTGCCCAGATAGGTTCAATTACCTTGGCACTTCACTAGAAGAAGAGCTAGAAGTACTGGCACCTCCTCTTAGGAACTGTTTGCATTGTGTAACCAGAAAAGGTGATGGCTATGCCCTTCAGCAGCACAACAAGATTGTTTCAGTCAGCTATATATCCACCATTGGAATGGTCCAGAAGAAAAAACTTGATTTGAGGTGCCCAAAATGTCACACCAACTATACTTATGACAAGTATGGAAATTCAGCTGTTGGCATGAGGTTTTACAACCAGGAACGCCCTTCAGTAATGGCTAATGACTGTAATATTGTGAACAGAAAAGTGTACCAGCTGCAATGGTCTCTAGGGTAAGCTGCATATATTCAACCTACCATCTAAGGAGACATGTTTTTCCAGTTTGTCGACATTGTTGTGTTTACAAACAATTTTTTTGATCAACAAATTCACACATGCTTCACAAAGCCTCAAAGAACTTTTCACAACCAAAATTACCCCATGATTCTTATTATATATACACAGAGGAAGCCAGAAATCACATAAATTATTTATCAGAAGGTAGGTGATAGGGCACCTTTAACTGTAACCATGGCGTATGAGACAATTCTTATACAAAAACATGAAGTGATAACAGTACCTAAACTTGTGTTACAGTATATTTACTTTTAATCATGTTGAATTTCAACATTACCAACACATTGTATATGGATTGATCTGTTTTGAAGTGTGTAATTTTCACTTGATTAAAATTACATGTAATATTTAAAGCCCATAAGGCCATAACAAAGTATGCCTGGATGGACTGACAATGCAGATTATTTCCTACTCTCCTTAATTGTAGACTTCATGCCTGGGTTTCATTTGAAGGCTTTGCTGAAGCATGGAATGAAGCATTTGGAATTTCTGGTTGGTACTTCTACTTTCCCATTATTTTATATATATCTTCATGTAATTTTCTTTGAACTTAGCTATTATATAGGTTAATCAATATGTAATAAGACTGATATGTAAAATATGTAATAAAACATTTTTTTCTGTTCTCACTGTAATAGAAATAAACATCCAAATCTAAATGTTATGCCAGAAGTGTTGTACATAAAGTGAATAATGAGAAAAAAAATCATAATTTCCTGGCACCTATAGGTTCAGGTTTGTAAACCTCATGATACATCTTGTTTCAGGTGTAAGTCGCAAAGTGATGGCCAGCTGTTTTTGGTGGGGAGAGTTAGAGCAGGAGCTGAGAGAAATGAATCGTATAGATTACCGATTCAAAAATATCAAGGACATGGACACTTGTATGAAGTTCATTGAAAAGAAACGATGCAAATCATTGTATGCGCATCCTGCTAGTGATTGCACACCAGATTGCAAGGCTAGAGGTGAGGGGTTAATAGACGACCTTTAAAGCAAATGAACATCATTCTAGTGCTTGTAAATCTTAAAACCTGGATGCACCTTGATAATTATTGACCAATATTCCATACTAGTATTTCTAAGATGACCAAGACAGAAATTTTTTTCTTTGGTCATAACAATATTCATGTTATAGGCTGATTTGTCTGCATTCTTAAAAATTAAATTCCCAGTTAGTATAAACTTATATAATACCATATAATTTCCCATCTTTTGTTAATATCTAATAAACTTTATGATTAAGACAGATGGACAAGAAAATAAAACAACTGCCTTTATCCAAACATATAACTGAGATTATGGGAACTATATTTATATCTGTAGTAAGACCTCTCTTATTTTACAATATTTTCATTATCTCTTCCTGTTTATTTTAAGGTTGTGGCAGAGTCTGGGTGGCAGACGGCTGTTGGAAGCTCCAGTTCCCACACTGCATGTTTAGAAAAAAGGTATAATCCATAGAATCATGGAAAGCTAGGCCTTAAAAAATCCTAGAAATTATTTCAAAATTCATGAGTTATATAAACAACTGTATCAAAGCTGCTGATAATGATAAAAATGGTCCTTAATCCATTGTCTCTCCATCTGTTAGCAAGGCACAAGTCCTAACCGCAAAAGTTTTTAGACTAAAATTACAGTGGTATGCTGTGACATAAAAGCAAAACCAGTTGTGTCGCTATAGCTTATCTAGTGAAGTGGTTGGAAAGCTGGATATGTGAGTGATAACCATGGATTCAAATCCTGGATCAGCCCAATATGTTCCTCTAAGCAATTTGTCTTTGTAACAAAAGCAATTACATTTCTCAAAAATTGGTGGATGGATTGTGACTAAAATTAAAATGGAGTATTTTTTCTCATTTTAAGGTATTCAAGTAAATTCTTAAGGAACACTTATTAATTTCAGAACAAAGTGAAAGGGGTACCACTGGTGAATTATCCAGATGTGTGCACAGAGGAACCTGCTGCAGGACAGGCATTCTGTGAGGATCACTGCCAGATCATAACCAGCCATGGGATACCCACAGAGCTGAAGGCATTTAGAAAATATGCAGGTAACATATTATTTATTACATATGATATATGGGCCAACTGTTATATTTTTGACCACTTATGTCCCACCTGTAATAAAAAGTATGGTGAAAGAAATCTAAATGATTTATTGATCAAGCATGTACATTTATACATCCTGGACAGCTTTCTTGATTTTATGACAGGTGGCGCCACCTATATTCTAGGCTAAAATTATCTGCCTAAAATTTTTGTGTTTTTATACATCTTGGATAGCTTTCTCAATTTTTTAGGCAGGTGGCGCCACCCACCTTTAAGTTAACGCTACAAACATTTAGGCTTATATCTGAGGACTGCCTTGCCACTCAATCCATGCCTCACTTCACCTGTTCCACTCTGATTTCTGCAGATACACTTGGTCATTTGTAGACTACCCATATTCTAGTTGTTCACATTGTTGTATTTTCTCCTTGTAGAAAAACAAGAAAAAAACCCTAATTCAAGTTGGGAAGAAAAAGTGGCCAAGAGTTTAGCTGTTGTGAAAGACAAGCAGAAGTTGGGCACATCTGTTGTAGACTCGCAAAGTGAGTACAGACCAATGCTTGCATAAAACCCTTTACTGTTAACAGGTACACTAGAGATTGGAAAGTTAAGGGGTTCAAAAGAATGTTATTTTTTTTTTTAATTTCAAAAGAAAGAGAGATATCATTTATCAGAGTGGCTTTCTCATCCCCAAATTCATTAACATATAATAAGTGGTTCAAGACTTAATGTTCACAAATAAGTTCTGTTTTGGCTGTTTTGACCTTGAAATATTGAGTGGATAAATTTTTTTTATTATTGATTTGAATCTTTAAAGACACGCAGACCTGGTTAAATACATTAAAATGTATTTGTAAATTGTATTAAAAGCTGCACTGATATATGCAAAAAAGTCATTACTTAGGTCCCATTTTAGGTATATATATATTCCAGTGTTCCATAGGATGCCACTACACCAACGTCTCTTATAACATGTACTTTTTTATGTGCATAAACCTGTCTTTCATTTGTAGGTGGGCAACAACTCCTAAAAGCACAAGGAGAAACAATACCATCTATAACAGCTGACTGCAAAGGGCCACCAAATTCAGCCTGTAATAAGGATCTTGGAGAAAAGACCATGCTGAGAAAGATGGCGAGAGGTCATTTGTTTGTGGTTAGAGGAGGAGGACATATTGACACCTGGTCACCCCTGTACCAGTTTGTATATATGCATTCCTTTCTTTTTCATATTTTAAAAGTGCATTAATTATGGCTTTTAGCAGCTTTGTATGAGTAATCAGGTACTGATACAAAACTTGAAAATGGTGAATTTGTATACATGGTATGACAGATGGATGTAAGACTATGTCAGATATCATTTTTTGTACTTAAGTTTCCATGTACTTAAGTTTCCAGCATAAAGTCATCTAGACATAGTTATTTTTTCCAGGTCAGAGTCTCAAGGACAAGTCCTGATCCTGCTCTTAAGCTGGCTATATATTCTTCTGAAGTCACTGCCACAAGCCCTTCATAGAGGGCTTTGGATATGTTACGACAACATGTGTAACTTACAGAAAATCAAAGTTGCATCTACAAAATTACCCTTTCCAAAGCCATTTGATAATATGTGGTTGAATATTAATAAAGCCATTGATGGTCTTCATTTAAAAAACCATAAAGATGCAACTTGCCAAGAGATTTACAATCCAAAAAGGATAGGAGAAATGTATCCAGACCTTGCAGAAACGAAGAACACTATGGCAGCAGAGCAGACCTTCATCTGGCTTGGACGTTACAAAAGGATCATGTATGCAATGAGGAAGACGCATCATTTGTTTCTTTTACACAGAATCGTTAAACGCAGGAACACTTACACTGCTCAATGCTATAAAGCAAATAAGAAGCCTTTACTTCCAAAAGTTCGTAATAGGTTTTCCAAGTAAACTGAATGAGTTGTGTGAGAACTTGATCAATAGTTGATCATAATGCTTTCTTTGTAATAAATGTGACATACAAAAAAAACTTACCCTATTTTGTCCATGGTAGCTCCAGATACAACAGCAATAGTTTCATTTGCAAACAACTGCAGATACAATGTAAAAGTTATATAAAGTTCCCTACTGAAAGGGTATTTTGGAATTTGAATAAGAAGAACAATCCATATTTAAATTATTGTGATTAATGTTAAAAGATTTTGTTGTTGTTGTTATTTCAAGTGAATGTTGCATATGTATTAAATCATTGTAGTGTTGTTATACAAATAACTATTAAACAGCTTGTGAACTGTTCATTTATTCATACTTATTTATTCCAAATACCTTAATCAAACTTTTCACCTTTGTGTCTTTTATATAACATGTATATCTTGGCTGAAATCACTATAAATCAAGATTGATTTATTCCTCTCAAAGTCAAAGCTATATCAAGTGATATCCATTTTTTTACATCTCCCAGTTACATGACTTATAAATTCACATAAACAGATGCATATATACAAAAACCACCCACCGTGAAAAGCATCTTTGATAGAATTCAAATCTTCGTCAAGTCCAATTTCCATCCTTGTGTCATTCAGATGCATGTCAGTATCAAACAGAACTATACCACAGACCAATCATATACAAGTTTGTGTCAGCCACCCCACACAGCTTTATACATTGTAAACCCTATCTTGTGATGCTGTGATACACACAGAGACCCCTGTCAGTATCAATCAGAACTATACCACACACCAATCATATACAAGTTTGTGTTAGCCACCCCACACAGCTTTATACATTGTAAACCCTATCTTGTGACGCTGTGATACACACAGAGACCCCTGTCAGTATCAATCAGAACTATACCACAGACCAATCATATACAAGTTTGTGTTAGCCACCCCACACAGCTTTATACATTGTAAACCCTATCTTGTGATGCTGTGATACACACAGAGACCCCTGTCAGTATCAATCAGAACTATACCCCAGACCAATCATATACAAGTTTGTGTTAGCCACCCCACACAGTTTTATACATTGTAAACCCTATCTTGTGATGCTGTGATACACACAGAGACCCCTGTCAGTATCAAACAGAACTATACCACAGACCAATCATATACAAGTTTGTGTTAGCCACCCCACACAGC
Source organism: Sipunculus nudus (assembly GCA_026874595.1). Lineage (NCBI taxonomy): Eukaryota > Metazoa > Annelida > Sipuncula > Golfingiida > Sipunculidae > Sipunculus > Sipunculus nudus. Next base: position 5,047,090 of record CM049317.1, read on the forward strand.
TTTATACATTGTAAACCCTATCTTGTGATGCTGTGATACACACAGAGACCCCTGTAAGTATCAAACAGAACTATATCCCTGACCAATCATATACAAGTTTGTGTTAGCCACCCCACACAGCTTTATACATTGTAAACTCTATCTTGTGATGCTGTGATACACACAGAGACCCCTGTCAGTGTCAAACAGAACTATACCACAGACCAATCATATACAAGTTTGTGTTAGCCACCCCACACAGCTTTATACATTGTAAACTCTATCTTGTGATGCTGTGATACACACAGAGACCCCTGTCAGTATCAAACAGAACTATATACCCCTGACCAATCATATACAAGTTTGTGTTAGCCACCCCACACAGCTTTATACATTGTAAACTCTATCTTGTGATGCTGTGATACACACAGAGACCCTGTCAGTATCAAATAGAACTATACCCCAGACCAATCATATACAAGTTTGTGTTAGCCACCCCACACAGCTTTATACATTGTAAACCCTATCTTGTGATGCGATGATACATACAGAGACCCCTGTAAGTATCAAACAGAACTATACCACAGACCAATCATATACAAGTTTGTGTTAACCACCCCACACAGCTTTATACATTGTAAACCCTATCTTGTGATGCTGTGATACACACAGAGACCCTGTCAGTATCAAACAGAACTATACCACAGACCAATCATATACAAGTTTGTGTTAACCACCCAACACAGCTTTATACATGGTAAATCCTATCTTGTGATGCTGTGACACACACACAGACTGGTTCAATGTGAAACAGGACTATATCCGGGACCATTGATACATGAGTGTGTTGGCCACCCCACACAGCTTTATACATTGTAAATCCTATCTTGTGATGCTGTGACACACACAGGCTGATTCAATGTGAAACAGGACTTTATCAGGGACCATTGATACATTAGTGTGTTAGCCACCCCACACAGCTTTATACATTGTAAATCCTATCTTGTGATGCTGTGACACACACAGATCAATAGTTCACTGCCCAGCTTTGTATAATGTGGTAAATCAAAGTTCATACCTTGTGCTGCTTCTACAGACAGACTATCAGTATGGGCCACCACATCCCTTTATGTACATGTAAGAACTTAATTCCTTTCTTTTAGATTTGAAACTTGTGATGGTGTGATGCATCACATATCAAACCCTTTAAATAAAGGATATCCCTAAATGTGGCCCTAAATGAAAATTAAAGTGGCCAGTCGGGGGTAAGCAAGTTTTTTTCCTGAAGAAAGTTTCCGTGTGTGGAGCCATTTTGTCAAGGCAGTGTTCGCGCTAAGCACGCTTGGAAGAAATAGGTGGCTGTTCTGTTTACCACCCACCGTGTACAGCCGTTCAAAATATTCTTAGCAGAATACCGGGGCATTTCAGCACATGGCGGCACTCAAACTTGATTTTAAAACGATCATCTGCCATTGTGAGAGTCCTTGCGATGTCAGCTTTTTATTCATTTAACGTTTCAAACAAATAATCATTGCTAAATAATGCCGCAAATGGGTTTAAAGTAGGCTTTTATTTCAATTTTGCTTGACCATGCCCAACGAAGTGGGCCGCTGTGTGTTACAGCAGGGTTGTTGTTAGCCGTAGCGACCGTCCTCTCTTACTACGCTACGCTGTGCGAGAGCCCTAGAAGATGATTTGACGAAACTGGAGACATTCCACATGACAATTAAATTCTTATATTTCGTCGTAAAAAGTCATATTTGTTAAGAAATAAAGATATTCTTATCAAATACGCATATAACATACCAATTAGACAGTGTTTGTCCACTTAAAATGTTGATTAGAAGAATATGTATTATCCTAATAAACGGTGATACACAGGGAACGATGTCTGCTCTGGGTTTTTCCCCAGCCACGGCTGGCCGGCAGCCGCCTGTGTAACCAGTTGTAATGGGCCGTGTTGGCTCAGCGAGCAAAGGTCACGCCGTTCATTGTTTCAGATTCTGAGACAGTTTCAAGCGCAAGGGTTGCAAAGTTTTAAAAGTGAGTCTTGTTTACATACTAAATGATAATATTTAGCTGAATTTCTTGGTCATTCAATTAAAGTTCTATATCTCCCTGAGATTACTTAAAGTTTCCTTGTCATAAACGCACTATTTGATTTTACACGATTTTTTTCCGACAAGGGTTTGAAGTTTACTCTGAACCTTTTTATGTGGCGGTATCCCGGTCCTGGATACCGCCGCATTTAATGCAGTTAGGTTGTTGTAAACGTATTATTTGGTGACAATTACCAAGATTTTATAACAAATTATATATTACACGAAAACTAATCAGCAATATTTAATTTATAAATAACAAATAATCGTTAATAATACATTCACACACGGCTCCCATGCATGCGAGACTGCTGCTAAGAACGGCCTTTGAAAGTTGCAATATTATCGCCCACTGGCCGGCCCAAGAACGATGTCTGTCAGGAAGATATTCAGGAAACCCTTCTAGTATAAACCGCACAGTGCTTTCAGGAAATCAACCTGATTTCAAGATTTTGAATTTCTTGATTAAACCGCGGTTTTAAGTGGAGATTTTACGGTATTGATTTAATTTTCACAGCATGCCATTATAGGTATTTGATTTGTTTAAATCTGAAATTTGAAAATAAAAGCTTGAAAATTAAGCTAGTTATTGATTTTTTTCTTTAGGCTCTGTTGTAGACATTTGCTTTGTCCAGATGCAGTTTCCCCCTCCAGGTCACTGGAAGTCAGCTGTGCCAGGGTTTCTGATTTTGTACAGTCACAAGGGGTGATCCCCTGCTGTGACAGCTGCACAGTTATTCTCATATCACCACCCAAATCCACCCCCCCCCCAAAGTGTTATGCAGTAATTGTAATTGTTTTCACTGTATCTCCTTAATTGTAATGCTATTTCCACTCCAATATACAAAAACTTTCCTTGAAAAAGTAATTCAAGGTGTAATCCAGAAGATGCCATGTTGTGTGAATGTAGCATTTTTAAAGAAATCAATTTTCTATTAAATGATTTTAACAAATATAATTAAAACCATCAGTTTGCTTAAATTTTTAAAATATGAAGCAAATTATGGATAAATAAAGGCACAATTTAAAATTGTGAAATCTGAATTAAGTATTATTTTTAGATATTTATTGTTTTGCAAATTTAAAAGATATTTTTTTGTGGTAAAAAAATAAATAAACATTTGTATGCATGATGTGGTGTTATCTGACAAGATTGAGATTTATGATGATGCAATTTAGAAATATGAATCAACTTTTATATTCAGATATATATGTTATATTGGAAATGTATAGAAACAAGGGACCTATGGGTCACGACGCTCAGCTGTTATATATGATAAAAAAATATTATTTAGAAATGAGGCACATGCTGGTTTTGTGTGGTAATAAATATAAGCTGTATTATGAGTTGTTTTTGTTTAGCTTATGTATGATTTTGATAGTACCTTTGGAGACAGGGAAGAGGATTGATTTCATTTATTTTATTAACAAATGGAGTACTACTGTCACACAGATTTTGACTTGGCCATATAACTTATAAGCAGAACATTTAATATAAGAGTTTAACTATTTATAAAAAATTATAAATATTGTCCCAAATATAATTTTTATTAAAAATAATAAGAGAATCATATGATTTTTTAAAATGAAATATAACTGATATGATTATTAAAATAATATTAAAGAATATATTCATGAATGCATTCATGAATACATTTTGAAAGTATTTGCACGAGTATTCATATACTTTCATTTTTACCTGAATTCCCATTCTTTATGCAAGAAATTTTATAATGGAGTACATAATCATATTCATATTTAAATACAATTACAAAGTATTCGCACCATGTGTGGTATTTATTCAGTTTTCCCCAAACAATGATGTTGAGAATCCAGAATATACAAAATTCACAAATTTAAATAATGATCATAAGTACCTGGTTTTATGGCTTTTAATTATATTAAAAAATAACTGTAAAAAATTCATTTCACATTTCACATCAATGTACACACGGACACAGTAGGAATCTAGATTAATATTATCAACTGCATCTTTGTCTATCATTAATTTCCTTCATATAATCCTTAATGATTAGTAATGAATAATATGATTTACTTCTTTATCATTAAAAATGAACTGAAAAATGCCATAGGTGAATTCGTGGTGTTATTTGGAATATGTGACATTCTACCCATCGATACAAGATTCTTATATCATCAGTAACTGCAAGTTAATTTCCTGTTATTATAAACTAACAAATTCCTTTTCTATTTTTCTTTAATTTGTAATTAAAAACTGATAAAAATTTATAAATTTATTGTTTATTGTTATGTTGTTGGTTAAAACTACTAGATGAGTTGGGTTGAACACCTGGATCAACTGTGGCTGGCCATAAGCTGCCTGGATTCTCCCCTCAAGCGTGCATAATTTGATGAAAGGTCAACAAGGTCAACATACAGGTGACTCAATAGGGGCTGGAGAGAGCCAAAGTCTGACAGGGTCTCATAAAAAACATTAATAAAAGCTACAATATTTGGCAAACTTCTTTCAGCTTTCTAAACTAAAAAGCTGAAATCCTTATGTGTGCATGATATGAAAATTATATCAACAGTGCTCACGGGAAACAAATGTGCCATGGTCACAGTTGGGCAAAATTTAAGGTACTAATTTTATATTTATACTAATAACTTATAAAATTTGAAAAATTCAGAACTAATTTTGGGTATTCAATTGAATCTTGATTAAATAATGTTACATCCCTGACAAAAAAAGATCTCTAGCTTCAGCAATGCCCTTGTTAAGGGAGTAAATATATTTCTTGATTTTTTACAAAGTGCATTATGTTTGGTCCCATAACTTAAAAAAAATACACAATACTGACATCATTTCTGGCATGTGCATAGTGAATGTATAGAAAAATATGTATATTATATATGATCAAAGTCAGATCAGTGGTTTTGATATTAGGCAGTCTTAAAGTGTAACATTGGGTTTTTAATGGAAAAATGAAGTTTTTCATTGATATCTCGAAGGAATTAAGTCCTAGTGACCAAATTCTTGGCATGGTAGGGGATTTTGGAGAAATCTAACTGTATGCCAAACTTAAGGAACTTAGAGCTGAAGCTCGGGAGCTGAGCTCTAGCAAACTGCATAACACTAGCAATATGTGACATGGTGCTTGAAAACTTGAATAAAATCTACAGTTTTTGATCAACTGGTTTCAAATTTTTGGTGTTAACAGTTGAAATGCTAACAAAAACATGCTGTGAAAATTAAATCCACAGCAGTTACAGCAAAAAAACGTGCCATGGTCAAAGTTGGGCAAAATTTAAGGTACCAATTTTTTATTTTTGCTAATATTTTTAAAAATTTAAAAGATTTTGATCTGATTTTGGGTATACAATTTAATTTTGATTAATAAAAGTAATATTACTGGAAAAAAAGTGCTTAGCTTTAACAAGTTTTGTGTTAAGTGATAAAATTTCTTTCCTGATTATTTACAAAATGCATTATGTTTGGGCCCATAACTTTTTTAAATTGAATAATACAGACCTAATTTCTGGCATGTCCATAGAAATTATATAGAGGATTATTTATAGGAAATATGAGGAAAAACAGATGAGTGGTTTTGATATTAGGCAGTCCTAAAGTGTGAAAATAGGTTTTTAATAAAAAAATTGAGGTTTTTCCTTAATTTCTCAAAGGAATGAAGTCGCAAAGACCCAGTTTTCGGCTTGGTAGGAGATCTTGGGGACATCTAACATTATGCTGAATTTTGGATTCCTAGGTCTTACGGTTTCAAAACGTGCCACATCTACGGACGGACGGACGGACGGACGGACGGACGGACGGACAGACGGACGGACGACGGACAATGGACCACGACTATAGCTCAGATGACTTATAGTCAGCTGAGCTAATAAAAAATTATAATGAAAAAAAATTGATGTGATAAAAAAATGAGGATCTAATACAAACATTTGTTCATTATTTTCCTGCCTCAGCAGAATTGGAGATCAGGCTTTGTTTGCCCTGAATATATGCAGAAGTGTTGTTAATCGCACCAGCAAATTATATATTTAGTTGTGTATTATTGCAGATTTTAAACTTTAAAAAAAATTTGACATAATAATTAATTAAGAAATAATTGAAACATCGTATATTATCAGCTTTGTTTGTCTACCAGTCTATCTGTCCTTTTTTTAAATATTTAATAATTATGAATGAACTTTTTTTTATCCTGTAAGCATTGTTGAATTAAAGTGAAAATCCTGTGTAAATACATTGATATACACTATTGTAGGTGCAGTTCATAAAGTGACGACTAATATACGTTTCACTTCTTTTATTTTTCACAAAGCTCAACACTGAGACTGCTTGTTGCGTTGCTTGCTCGTTTACCACAAACAATCCCGTTTGAAAACTGAAACAATGAAGTTAATCTTACTAGTATGTAAACTGTAACAGAGTCCATATATAAGATATATAGGTCCATATAAAATGTTATATGCACAGCACAATATGAATGGAGAAAACAGATCACAATATGGATAATATTAATGATGATACTACTGGTATATTAAGTAACAGAGCTGCTATATCCAGTAACGCTGCCAGCTGGTTTTATACAAAATGGAAGGTAATAGTTCTTGACAGGTATTGTTGACACAAGTACTTTGACTAGTTTTCTACATGTGAAAGAGATATATGCCACCAGTCAAAAAGAAAAAGCTCTCTAGGAGTTAATAGTTAAAACATAACAGATAACAAGACATTTTATATTGAATGAAAGACATTACACATACCTCTGTGTGGCCTGAAGGCAAATTTACTGCACCACATGTTACAATTCTGTTCACTGGTCAAAACAGGAAGTGACATCAATGTCATGTGCCCCAATGTTGACACTGACCTCTGACATTAACCTCATTTCAATTTTAAACAAGCTTCTTATATACCAGCCGGAGTGGCACAATGCATGCTACACTGGTCTCCAGAGCCATCAAATAAAGGGAACCCGGTTCAAGTCCAGAACAAGGCATCAACATTTTTTCCATGAAATTACACTTTTATCCATTTTAAACATAGTAATTAATACCTTTTCTTAAACATAAATCAATATTAAACAAATTCACATGTAGTTTGATTTGTGCATTTACACACTCGGCCTCTTATGCATAGGAACTATGCATAACTATTCCCGGATTACAAATGCACATAAACATTATTACACATTATTAGAATAATGGATTCATCTGTTAACATGTAATACTTATTGAATGAAGACAAATGCAAAACATCAATATTAAAACAATAACGTTCAGTCTGAGTGGCTTCCCTGCTCTTCAATAGGCAGAAGCAAAACTAGCTTATGAATTGGCCTACGAAGATCAGAACCCTGAGCTCTGAGTAACACACTTCTCACGTATCCTTTCCTGTCGGGCTCCGTTTTGGTTATTCGACCCAAACGCCAAAGATTTCTGGGCATATTGTCGTCCCTCAGCAATACAATGTCTCCAGCTGTTAGGTTTCTGGTAGACTTGCTCCATTTCTGTCTTTGCTGTAAAGTCAGCAGGTATTCTCTTCGCCATTTGTACCAGAACTGATTGGCTAAATACTGAATCCTTCGCCAATGTTTCCGAGCGTAAACATCTTCTCTTTGGAATTTTCCTGGAGGCGGTATGATGACGGATTTGAGGTTCAGGAGATGATTTGGCCATGCAATAAAATCACTCATATCTCGACAGTGGGTTGACATATCCACCTAAAATTTTGCAGGTTTATACATCCTGGATAGCTTTCTCAGTTTTGTGACAGGTGGCGCCACCTACATTCACGTTTATGGTGCATACATCCAAGCTCATATCTCGTGAACCGTTTGACCGTTTGGACCAAAATTTTGCATATGTATAGATCTCACATAGCTCTTTATCATATGCAAAACTCGTGGCGCCTCCTGCAACTATTTTTGCACAGCTACTGTCTGTTTGTCTGCTGTGGGATAAAATTACTCATATGTCTGTAGTGGCTCATATCTCGGGAATCGTTTGACCGATTGGGCAAAAATTTTGCATGTGTATAGATATCACATAGCTCTTTATCATACACAAAACTGGAGGGGCCACCTGCAACCATTCTGTTTGTCTGCCATGGGCTAAACTCACTCATATCTCTGTAGTGGTTTGACTTATCTGCCTAAAGATTTTGCGTGTTTATGCAATGTACATCTTGGATTGCTTTCTCGATTTTTTGGCAGGTGGTGCCACATACATTTATGTGACAGCTTTCTGCATTTGTGGTAGGTGGTGCTACCTACATATACATTTTGGCTGCAGACATCCATGCTAATATGCAACACACCTCACTCTATTTTCCCTTGCCACTCAATCCATGCCTCGCTTCACCCGTTCCACTCTGATTTCCGCGGATACACATAGTCGCTTGTCGACTACCCATATTCTGGTTACTGTGGTTGGCTTCATATTCGCGAGGCTGAAATTTCGTGATTTCTCCATTTTTAATGTTTCGCGAGGGTGTCATTTTCGCGATCTCACCAGAACCTATATCAAATCTTTGGTAAAGCCATTTCTGTGTGTATTATAATTTGAGAATAATTCATGAGCTTGTGATATTCTCCTCATATAAGGATGGGCCCGTACACACAGCACAGGTTCTTTAGTTCAAATTTAAGGGAATGTTTTCCCTATACCTGCATGGATGTAAATTATATTAAGATTTCTCACTGTTCTAACCTATTTCCATTCAAGGATTGGCTACACTTAATCAGAAGGACACACTCAATTGGCCAATTATTCCTGAGGGTGTCATTTTCGCGATTATTTCCCATTCGCGAATATCGCGAAATTAAAACCCTCGCGAACAAAAGGGCAACCACAGTATTTAAAACATTAAGCTCTTTTATAGAACTGTGCATATAAGTGTTGCAGTTGTACAATTAATACAAAAATACAGCCATCTTAATCAAGCAAACAGACCTTTAGTGCCATTTCAGGCCTGTGATATTAGAGAGTCTATGACCAGCATTATTGTGGAGTTTTATAAATAATTTTTTTAAAGTAATTTTTAAATATTTTCTTCTTCCAGGTGCATGCAATCTTGGCAAGGAAAATATCACCTGTAGAAATGGAGAAACTGAAGGTAACTTGTCCAGGGTTATGTTTTGCTTTTCTATCTTTTATGTTTGAAACATAAGGAAGGCAAAAAGCAAAGTATATCCACAAATGAAAAAACATCCTTAAGCATAAGAAACGGCAAAAACCACATATAACCATGACCTTAAATGTGACCACACATTTACATATGGAGTTATTTGTGTTTGTTTTAAAAATAAGCAGCCAGTCTACATTTGAAGAAATATACAAACTTGAACAACATCTCCTGACCAGTAAGATAAGAGTACACAGTTTGATGTAAAACAATATGCATCAATTTACTTTTACATTGATGTTGTCACAATAGTATAGATTTAAGTTTTATGAGGTGAATTTTTCCTGATTTAATCAGAAGTTTATGCTGAAGGCATAATATAGTTATTTGTCAACTGGGCTGGACCAGGTCTTAACAGGGTTTGGATTGGTCAGAATCCTGATCAGGATTTGGTCCAGACCAATTGGGAATTGGTCAAGACCAATCAGTGTTTGGTCTAGACCAATTCCCAATCAGGATTCAGTCTGGCCTAAACCTTGATCAGGATTTGGTCCTGACTTTATCCAGCCCAGATCCAGATTGGGTTAAGGGCAGACTGTATCCTGATTGAGGTGTGGTCTGGACCAGTGGCCAATTGGTCCAGATCAGGATCTGGGCCTTGACATATGTACATGCAAATGGTGAAGATAGAGAACCAGAAGCTTTATGATATCACTGAGACTTGCACCAGATAATGGGGCATTGTAGAAATTGAACCAGTGAGCATGCTATGATGATGTTTGAACCATTGCCATTTCTCCAAAGAGAGTTCTTGAAAATTAAAGCAATGCAAATTTCTAACTGACCACTATATATTGATGAACAATGCCTATTTTTTCAGTTTTCACAGTTTTCAGGAGATTTAAGGTATATTTTCATATGCTGTGGAAGTGGTAATTTTTCACATTAATAGCACTCTTTGTAAAGCCTAGGTCACACTGTCATGGATCTCACCACAGATCATTACAGACTGGCTTCAACAGAGTACCATACCTGGTGACCCATTAATAATCCCTGGTGAAAGGTAGAGAATCTGTAGCTATCTGTAGCTTCTAACAGCCGAAGATATTTTGGTGAAACACCTCCATCTCTCGGGGGCACCACAGTTTGTAACTGGCTAGCATTCTCATATTACATGACTTGATATCACGCAGCACCAGTATTAAACTTGAGCTTGTTCTCCCCGCCTCAGGCGAGTGGTTGAGAATAATGATCAGCTTTGTCCATCCGTCCGTCCATCTGTCTTAGTGTCTGTTAATCCATAAAAAATTTTATATGAAACAGTAATTGAAAAGTTTAACTTGGATTTACTTCAAATCAGTTTCTGCAGACTGGTGTCACCACCTGCATTTTTAGCTCAGCTGACTATAAGTCATCTGAGCTATAGTTGTGGTCCATTGTCCGTCCGACCGTCTGGCCATCCCTTAGACTGGCACATTTTGAAACCGTAAGACCTACAAATTCAAAATTCAGCATACTGTTAGATGTCCCAAAAATCTCCAAACATACCTAAAATTGGCTTAATATAACTTTGTTCCTTTGAGATATTTAGTAAAAATCTCAAATGTCCATTAAAAACCTATTATCACACGTAAGGATTGCCTAATAACAAAACCACTTATCTGTTTTTCTTAATATTTACCAGAAAAATTTCCTATATATTTCCTATATACATGCTGGAAATTAAGTCAGTTAAGAATAAATTTCTTTAAGTTATTGGCCCAAATGTAATAGACTTTGTAAAAAATCAGGAAAAATATTTACACACTTTACATGAACAATTTTGAAACTAGAGACTATTTTCCTAAGTATATAACTTTTTTTAATTAAGATTCAATTGTTTACCCAAAATTAGATCTGAATTTTGTAAACTTTGTAAGTTATTAGCATAAAAATAAAATCATTACCTTAAATTTTGCCCAACTTTGACCATGGCACTTTTTTTCCTGTACGTACTACCGTAAAATCTCCACTTAAAACCGCACTTCCGATTAAAACCGCACCCAGACTTCGCCGAAATTCCAGGTGAGACATTGCGAGAGGCTCAAATACAAAGAACCCCCCTTTGAAACCGCACCAACTTTCGCTACGGAATGATTTGACAAAAGACAATCAAGCTGTCATCTAGAAATGAACACGCGTAGGTTGCGACTCGGCCATTCCTGTCCACTCAAAAATTCCTTGGGCATTTTATTTAAACACATCGTAACACTTTTGCATGGTCACTCAAGCAGGTAGTTTGGGAAGACGTAAGGGCCGGTGAACCTCCGCCTGTTTATACAGATTTTATATTCCGTGTCGTATTTTTGTTTGCTACTGATTTGTCATTATATTTTGGAAAAAAAAATATTCTGCTGATCCATTTCAAGTCACTGTATATTTTACTTCTAATAATAATATTTTGAAATCTTAACTTTTGATGAAAATTTCATTTTCTGGAATTACTATGAAGATTCAAATCATTTTCATACCGGTTACTTTGGTATTATCATCGTCACATCGTACGTTGACATCGCTCCATGCCACAATTTGCTGGCGCGTTTGAAAACATCGCTGGTCAACTTAACTAAATATCAAAGTAAATGAAGTTACCTTGTCGAGATACGCACGTATAGGAAACCAGACGCTTGATAACGAGTGATTTTAAGGTAAAATTAAAGTGGCCAGTCGGGGGTAAGCAAGTTTTTTTCCTGAAGAAAGTTTCCGTGTGTGGAGCCATTTTGTCAAGGCAGTGTTCGCGCAAAGCACGCTTGGAAGAAATAGGTGGCTGTTCTGTTTACCACCCACCGCGTACAGCCGTTCAAAATATTCTTAGCAGAATACCGGGGCATTTCAGCACATGGCGGCACTCAAACTTGATTTTAAAACGATCGTCTGCCATTGTGAGAGTCCTTACGATGTCAGCTTTTTATTCATTTAACATTTTAAACAAATAATCATTGCTAAATAATGCCGCAAATGGGTTTAAAGTAGGCTTTTATTTCAATTTTGCTTGACCATGCCCAACGAAGTGGGCCGCTGTGTGTTACAGCAGGGTTGTTGTTAGCCGTAGCGACCGTCCTCTCTTACTACGCTACGCTGTGGGAGAGCCCTAGAAGATGATTTGACGAAACTGGAGACATTCCACATGACAATTAAATTCTTATATTTCGTCGTAAAAAGTCGTATTTGTTAAGAAATAAAGATATTCTTATCAAATACGCATATAACATACGAATTAGACAGTGTTTGTCCACTTAAAATGTTGATTAGAAGAATATGTATTATCCTAATAAACGGTGATACACAGGAAACGATGTCTGCTCTGGGTTTTTCCCCAGCCACGGCTGGCCGGCAGCCGCCTGTGTAACCAGTTGTAACGGGCCAAGTTGGCTCAGCGAGCAAAGGTCACGCCGTTCATTGTTTCAGATTCTGAGACAGTTTCAAGCGCAAGGGTTGCAAAGTTTTAAAAGTGAGTCTTGTTTACATACTAAATGATAATATTTAGCTGAATTTCTTGGTCATTCAATTAAAGTTCTATATCTCCCTGAGATTACTTAAAGTTTCCTTGTCATAAACGCACTATTTGATTTTACACGATTTTTTTCCGACAAGGGTTTGAAGTTGGCCAGTTTACTCTTAACCTTTTTATGTGGTGGTATCCCGGTCCTGGATACCGCCGCATGTAATGCAGTTAGGTTGTTGTAAACGTATTATTTGGTGACAATTACCAAGATTTTTATAACAAGTTATATATTACACGAAAACTAATCAGCAATATTTAATTTATAAATAACAAATAATCGTTAATAATACATTCACACACGGCTCCCATGCATGTGAGACTGCTGCTAAGAACGGCCTTTGAAAGTTGCAATATTATCGCCCTCTCGCCTGCCCAAGAACGATGTCTGTCAGGAAGATATTCAGGAAACCCTTCTAGTATAAACCGCACAGTGCTTTCAGGAAATCAACCTGATTTCAAGATTTTGAATTTCTTGATTAAACAGCGGTTTTAAGTGGAGATTTTACGGTATTGATTTAATTTTCACAGCATGCCATTATAGGTATTTGATTTGTTTAAATCTGAAATTTGAAAATAAAAGCTTGAAAATTAAGCTAGTTATTGATTTTTTCTTTAGGCTCTGTTGTAGACATTTGCTTTGTCCAGATGCAGTTTCCCCCTCCAGGTCACTGTAAGTCAGCTGTGCCAGGGTTTCTGATTTTGTACAGTCACAAGGGGTGATCCCCTGCTGTGACAGCTGCACAGTTATTCTCATATCACCACCCAAATAGACCCCCCCCCAAAGTGTTATGCAGTAATTGTAATTGTTTTCACTGTATCTCCTTAATTGTAATGCTATTTCCACTCCAATATACAAAAACTTTCCTTGAAAAAGTAATTCAAGGTGTAATCCAGAAGATGCCATGTTGTGTGAATGTAGCATTTTTAAAGAAATCAATTTTCTATTAAATGATTTTAACAAATATAATTAAAACCATCAGTTTGCTTAAATTTTTAAAATATGAAGCAAATTATGGATAAATAAAGGCACAATTTAAAATTGTGAAATCTGAATTAAGTATTATATTTAGATATTTTTTGTTTTGCAAATTTAAAAGATATTTTTTTGTGGTAAAAAAATAAATAAACATTTGTATGCATGATGTGGTGTTATCTGACAAGATTGAGATTTATGATGATGCAATTTAGAAATATGAATCAACTTTTATATTCAGATATATATGTTATATTGGAAATGTATAGAAATAAAAAATTATAATGAAAAAAAATTGATGTGATAAAAAAATGAGGATCTAATACAAACATTTGTTCATTATTTTCCTGCCTCAGCAGAATTGGAGATCAGGCTTTGTTTGCCCTGAATATATGCAGAAGTGTTGTTAATCGCACCCGCATTTAGTTGTGTATTATTGCAGATTTTAAACTTTAAAAAAAATTTGACATAATAATTAATTAAGAAATAATTGAAACATCGTATATTATCAGCTTTGTTTGTCTACCAGTCTATCTGTCCTTTTTTTAAATATTTAATAATTATGAATGAACTTTTTTTTATCCTGTAAGCATTGTTGAATTAAAGTGAAAATCCTGTGTAAATACATTGATATACACTATTGTAGGTGCAGTTCATAAAGTGACGACTAATATACGTTTCACTTCTTTTATTTTTCACAAAGCTCAACACTGAGACTGCTTGTTGCGTTGCTTGCTCGTTTACCACAAACAATCCCGTTTGAAAACTGAAACAATGAAGTTAATCTTACTAGTATGTAAACTGTAACAGAGTCCATATATAAGATATATAGGTCCATATAAAATGTTATATGCACAGCACAATATGAATGGAGAAAACAGATCACAATATGGATAATATTAATGATGATACTACTGGTATATTAAGTAACAGAGCTGCTATATCCAGTAACGCTGCCAGCTGGTTTTATACAAAATGGAAGGTAATAGTTCTTGACAGGTATTGTTGACACAAGTACTTTGACTAGTATTCTACATGTGAAAGAGATATATGCCACCAGTCAAAAAGAAAAAGCTCTCTAGGAGTTAATAGTTAAAACATAACAGATAACAAGACATTTTATATTGAATGAAAGACATTACACATACCTCTGTGTGGCCTGAAGGCAAATTTACTGCACCACATGTTACAATTCTGTTCACTGGTCAAAACAGGAAGTGACATCAATGTCATGTGCCCCAATGTTGACACTGACCTCTGACATTAACCTCATTTCAATTTTAAACAAGCTTCTTATATACCAGCCGGAGTGGCACAATGCATGCTACACTGGTCTCCAGAGCCATCAAATAAAGGGAACCCGGTTCAAGTCCAGAACAAGGCATCAACATTTTTTCCATGAAATTACACTTTTATCCATTTTAAACATAGTAATTAATACCTTTTCTTAAACATAAATCAATATTAAACAAATTCACATGTAGTTTGATTTGTGCATTTACACACTCGGCCTCTTATGCATAGGAACTATGCATAACTATTCCCGGATTACAAATGCACATAAACATTATTACACATTATTAGAATAATGGATTCATCTGTTAACATGTAATACTTATTGAATGAAGACAAATGCAAAACATCAATATTAAAACAATAACGTTCAGTCTGAGTGGCTTCCCTGCTCTTCAATAGGCAGAAGCAAAACTAGCTTATGAATTGGCCTACGAAGATCAGAACCCTGAGCTCTGAGTAACACACTTCTCACGTATCCTTTCCTGTCGGGCTCCGTTTTGGTTATTCGACCCAAACGCCAAAGATTTCTGGGCATATTGTCGTCCCTCAGCAATACAATGTCTCCAGCTGTTAGGTTTCTGGTAGACTTGCTCCATTTCTGTCTTTGCTGTAAAGTCAGCAGGTATTCTCTTCGCCATTTGTACCAGAACTGATTGGCTAAATACTGAATCCTTCGCCAATGTTTCCGAGCGTAAACATCTTCTCTTTGGAATTGTCCTGGAGGCGGTATGATGACGGATTTGAGGTTCAGGAGATGATTTGGCCATGCAATAAAATCACTCATATCTCGACAGTGGGTTGACATATCCACCTAAAATTTTGCAGGTTTATACATCCTGGATAGCTTTCTCAGTTTTGTGACAGGTGGCGCCACCTACATTCACGTTTATGGTGCATACATCCAAGCTCATATCTCGTGAACCGTTTGACCGTTTGGACCAAAATTTTGCATATGTATAGATCTCACATAGCTCTTTATCATATGCAAAACTCGTGGCGCCTCCTGCAACTATTTTTGCACAGCTACTGTCTGTTTGTCTGCTGTGGGATAAAATTACTCATATGTCTGTAGTGGCTCATATCTCGGGAATCGTTTGACCGATTGGGCAAAAATTTTGCATGTGTATAGATATCACATAGCTCTTTATCATACACAAAACTGGAGGGGCCACCTGCAACCATTCTGTTTGTCTGCCATGGGCTAAACTCACTCATATCTCTGTAGTGGTTTGACTTATCTGCCTAAAGATTTTGCGTGTTTATGCAATGTACATCTTGGATTGCTTTCTCGATTTTTTGGCAGGTGGTGCCACATACATTTATGTGACAGCTTTCTGCATTTGTGGTAGGTGGTGCTACCTACATATACATTTTGGCTGCAGACATCCATGCTAATATGCAACACACCTCACTCTATTTTCCCTTGCCACTCAATCCATGCCTCACTTCACCCGTTCCACTCTGATTTCCGCGGATACACATAGTCGCTTGTCGACTACCCATATTCTGGTTACTGTGGTTGGCTTCATATTCGCGAGGCTGAAATTTCGTGATTTCTCCATTTTTAATGTTTCGCGAGGGTGTCATTTTCGCGATCTCACCAGAACCTATATCAAATCTTTGGTAAAGCCATTTCTGTGTGTATTATAATTTGAGAATAATTCATGAGCTTGTGATATTCTCCTCATATAAGGATGGGCCCGTACACACAGCACAGGTTCTTTAGTTCAAATTTAAGGGAATGTTTTCCCTATACCTGCATGGATGTAAATTATATTAAGATTTCTCACTGTTCTAACCTATTTCCATTCAAGGATTGGCTACACTTAATCAGAAGGACACACTCAATTGGCAATTATTCCCGAGGGTGTCATTTTCGCGATTATTTCCCATTCGCGAATATCGCGAAATTAAAACCCTCGCGAACAAAAGGGCAACCACAGTATTTAAAACATTAAGCTCTTTTATAGAACTGTGCATATAAGTGTTGCAGTTGTACAATTAATACAAAAATACAGCCATCTTAATCAAGCAAACAGACCTTTAGTGCCATTTCAGGCCTGTGATATTAGAGAGTCTATGACCAGCATTATTGTGGAGTTTTATAAATAATTTTTTTAAAGTAATTTTTAAATATTTTCTTCTTCCAGGTGCATGCAATCTTGGCAAGGAAAATATCACCTGTAGAAATGGAGAAACTGAAGGTAACTTGTCCAGGGTTATGTTTTGCTTTTCTATCTTTTATGTTTGAAACATAAGGAAGGCAAAAAGCAAAGTATATCCACAAATGAAAAAACATCCTTAAGCATAAGAAACGGCAAAAACCACATATAACCATGACCTTAAATGTGACCACACATTTACATATGGAGTTATTTGTGTTTGTTTTAAAAATAAGCAGCCAGTCTACATTTGAAGAAATATACAAACTTGAACAACATCTCCTGACCAGTAAGATAAGAGTACACAGTTTGATGTAAAACAATATGCATCAATTTACTTTTACATTGATGTTGTCACAATAGTATAGATTTAAGTTTTATGAGGTGAATTTTTCCTGATTTAATCAGAAGTTTATGCTGAAGGCATAATATAGTTATTTGTCAACTGGGCTGGACCAGGTCTTAACAGGGTTTGGATTGGTCAGAATCCTGATCAGGATTTGGTCCAGACCAATTGGGAATTGGTCAAGACCAATCAGTGTTTGGTCTAGACCAATTCCCAATCAGGATTCAGTCTGGCCTAAACCTTGATCAGGATTTGGTCCTGACTTTATCCAGCCCAGATCCAGATTGGGTTAAGGGCAGACTGTATCCTGATTGAGGTGTGGTCTGGACCAGTGGCCAATTGGTCCAGATCAGGATCTGGGCCTTGACATATGTACATGCAAATGGTGAAGATAGAGAACCAGAAGCTTTATGATATCACTGAGACTTGCACCAGATAATGGGGCATTGTAGAAATTGAACCAGTGAGCATGCTATGATGATGTTTGAACCATTGCCATTTCTCCAAAGAGAGTTCTTGAAAATTAAAGCAATGCAAATTTCTAACTGACCACTATATATTGATGAACAATGCCTATTTTTTCAGTTTTCACAGTTTTCAGGAGATTTAAGGTATATTTTCATATGCTGTGGAAGTGGTAATTTTTCACATTAATAGCACTCTTTGTAAAGCCTAGGTCACACTGTCATGGATCTCACCACAGATCATTACAGACTGGCTTCAACAGAGTACCATACCTGGTGACCCATTAATAATCCCTGGTGAAAGGTAGAGAATCTGTAGCTATCTGTAGCTTCTAACAGCCGAAGATATTTTGGTGAAACACCTCCATCTCTCGGGGGCACCACAGTTTGTAACTGGCTAGCATTCTCATATTACATGACTTGATATCACGCAGCACCAGTATCAAACTTGAGCTTGTTCTCCCCGCCTCAGGGGAGTGGTTGAGAATAATGATCAGCTTTGTCCATCCGTCCGTCCATCTGTCTTAGTGTCTGTTAATCCATAAAAAATTTTATATGAAACAGTAATTGAAAAGTTTAACTTGGATTTACTTCAAATCAGTTTCTGCAGACTGGTGTCACCACCTGCATTTTTAGCTCAGCTGACTATAAGTCATCTGAGCTATAGTTGTGGTCCATTGTCCGTCCGACCGTCTGGCCATCCCTTAGACTGGCACATTTTGAAACCGTAAGACCTACAAATTCAAAATTCAGCATACTGTTAGATGTCCCAAAAATCTCCAAACATACCTAAAATTGGCTTAATATAACTTTGTTCCTTTGAGATATTTAGTAAAAATCTCAAATGTCCATTAAAAACCTATTATCACACGTAAGGATTGCCTAATAACAAAACCACTTATCTGTTTTTCTTAATATTTACCAGAAAAATTTCCTATATATTTCCTATATACATGCTGGAAATTAAGTCAGTTAAGAATAAATTTCTTTAAGTTATTGGCCCAAATGTAATAGACTTTGTAAAAAATCAGGAAAAATATTTACACACTTTACATGAACAATTTTGAAACTAGAGACTATTTTCCTAAGTATATAACTTTTTTTAATTAAGATTCAATTGTTTACCCAAAATTAGATCTGAATTTTGTAAACTTTGTAAGTTATTAGCATAAAAATAAAATCATTACCTTAAATTTTGCCCAACTTTGACCATGGCACTTTTTTTCCTGTACGTACTACCGTAAAATCTCCACTTAAAACCGCACTTCCGATTAAAACCGCACCCAGACTTCGCCGAAATTCCAGGTGAGACATTGCGAGAGGCTCAAATACAAAGAACCCCCCTTTGAAACCGCACCAACTTTCGCTACGGAATGATTTGACAAAAGACACAATCAAGCTGTCATCTAGAAATGAACACGCGTAGGTTGCGACTCGGCCATTCCTGTCCACTCAAAAATTCCTTGGGCATTTTATTTAAACACATCGTAACACTTTTGCATGGTCACTCAAGCAGGTAGTTTGGGAAGACGTAAGGGCCGGTGAACCTCCGCCTGTTTATACAGATTTTATATTCCGTGTCGTATTTTTGTTTGCTACTGATTTGTCATTATATTTTGGAAAAAAAAATATTCTGCTGATCCATTTCAAGTCACTGTATATTTTACTTCTAATAATAATATTTTGAAATCTTAACTTTTGATGAAAATTTCATTTTCTGGAATTACTATGAAGATTCAAATCATTTTCATACCGGTTACTTTGGTATTATCATCGTCACATCGTACGTTGACATCGCTCCATGCCACAATTTGCTGGCGCGTTTGAAAACATCGCTGGTCAACTTAACTAAATATCAAAGTAAATGAAGTTACCTTGTCGAGATACGCACGTATAGGAAACCAGACGCTTGATAACGAGTGATTTTAAGGTAAAATTAAAGTGGCCAGTCGGGGGTAAGCAAGTTTTTTTCCTGAAGAAAGTTTCCGTGTGTGGAGCCATTTTGTCAAGGCAGTGTTCGCGCAAAGCACGCTTGGAAGAAATAGGTGGCTGTTCTGTTTACCACCCACCGCGTACAGCCGTTCAAAATATTCTTAGCAGAATACCGGGGCATTTCAGCACATGGCGGCACTCAAACTTGATTTTAAAACGATCGTCTGCCATTGTGAGAGTCCTTACGATGTCAGCTTTTTATTCATTTAACATTTTAAACAAATAATCATTGCTAAATAATGCCGCAAATGGGTTTAAAGTAGGCTTTTATTTCAATTTTGCTTGACCATGCCCA
Source organism: Sipunculus nudus (assembly GCA_026874595.1). Taxonomy (NCBI): domain Eukaryota; kingdom Metazoa; phylum Annelida; class Sipuncula; order Golfingiida; family Sipunculidae; genus Sipunculus; species Sipunculus nudus. The sequence continues at coordinate 5,067,348 of CM049317.1, forward strand.
ACGAAGTGGGCCGCTGTGTGTTACAGCAGGGTTGTTGTTAGCCGTAGCGACCGTCCTCTCTTACTACGCTACGCTGTGGGAGAGCCCTAGAAGATGATTTGACGAAACTGGAGACATTCCACATGACAATTAAATTCTTATATTTCGTCGTAAAAAGTCGTATTTGTTAAGAAATAAAGATATTCTTATCAAATACGCATATAACATACGAATTAGACAGTGTTTGTCCACTTAAAATGTTGATTAGAAGAATATGTATTATCCTAATAAACGGTGATACACAGGAAACGATGTCTGCTCTGGGTTTTTCCCCAGCCACGGCTGGCCGGCAGCCGCCTGTGTAACCAGTTGTAACGGGCCAAGTTGGCTCAGCGAGCAAAGGTCACGCCGTTCATTGTTTCAGATTCTGAGACAGTTTCAAGCGCAAGGGTTGCAAAGTTTTAAAAGTGAGTCTTGTTTACATACTAAATGATAATATTTAGCTGAATTTCTTGGTCATTCAATTAAAGTTCTATATCTCCCTGAGATTACTTAAAGTTTCCTTGTCATAAACGCACTATTTGATTTTACACGATTTTTTTCCGACAAGGGTTTGAAGTTGGCCAGTTTACTCTTAACCTTTTTATGTGGTGGTATCCCGGTCCTGGATACCGCCGCATGTAATGCAGTTAGGTTGTTGTAAACGTATTATTTGGTGACAATTACCAAGATTTTTATAACAAGTTATATATTACACGAAAACTAATCAGCAATATTTAATTTATAAATAACAAATAATCGTTAATAATACATTCACACACGGCTCCCATGCATGTGAGACTGCTGCTAAGAACGGCCTTTGAAAGTTGCAATATTATCGCCCTCTCGCCTGCCCAAGAACGATGTCTGTCAGGAAGATATTCAGGAAACCCTTCTAGTATAAACCGCACAGTGCTTTCAGGAAATCAACCTGATTTCAAGATTTTGAATTTCTTGATTAAACAGCGGTTTTAAGTGGAGATTTTACGGTATTGATTTAATTTTCACAGCATGCCATTATAGGTATTTGATTTGTTTAAATCTGAAATTTGAAAATAAAAGCTTGAAAATTAAGCTAGTTATTGATTTTTTCTTTAGGCTCTGTTGTAGACATTTGCTTTGTCCAGATGCAGTTTCCCCCTCCAGGTCACTGTAAGTCAGCTGTGCCAGGGTTTCTGATTTTGTACAGTCACAAGGGGTGATCCCCTGCTGTGACAGCTGCACAGTTATTCTCATATCACCACCCAAATAGACCCCCCCCCCAAAGTGTTATGCAGTAATTGTAATTGTTTTCACTGTATCTCCTTAATTGTAATGCTATTTCCACTCCAATATACAAAAACTTTCCTTGAAAAAGTAATTCAAGGTGTAATCCAGAAGATGCCATGTTGTGTGAATATAGCATTTTTAAAGAAATCAATTTTCTATTAAATGATTTTAACAAATATAATTAAAACCATCAGTTTGCTTAAATTTTTAAAATATGAAGCAAATTATGGATAAATAAAGGCACAATTTAAAATTGTGAAATCTGAATTAAGTATTATTTTTAGATATTTATTGTTTTGCAAATTTAAAAGATATTTTTTTGTGGTAAAAAAATAAATAAACATTTGTATGCATGATGTGGTGTTATCTGACAAGATTGAGATTTATGATGATGCAATTTAGAAATATGAATCAACTTTTATATTCAGATATATATGTTATATTGGAAATGTATAGAAATAAAAAATTATAATGAAAAAAAATTGATGTGATAAAAAAATGAGGATCTAATACAAACATTTGTTCATTATTTTCCTGCCTCAGCAGAATTGGAGATCAGGCTTTGTTTGCCCTGAATATATGCAGAAGTGTTGTTAATCGCACCAGCAAATTATATATTTAGTTGTGTATTATTGCAGATTTTAAACTTTAAAAAAAATTTGACATAATAATTAATTAAGAAATAATTGAAACATCGTATATTATCAGCTTTGTTTGTCTACCAGTCTATCTGTCCTTTTTTTAAATATTTAATAATTATGAATGAACTTTTTTTTATCCTGTAAGCATTGTTGAATTAAAGTGAAAATCCTGTGTAAATACATTGATATACACTATTGTAGGTGCAGTTCATAAAGTGACGACTAATATACGTTTCACTTCTTTTATTTTTCACAAAGCTCAACACTGAGACTGCTTGTTGCGTTGCTTGCTCGTTTACCACAAACAATCCCGTTTGAAAACTGAAACAATGAAGTTAATCTTACTAGTATGTAAACTGTAACAGAGTCCATATATAAGATATATAGGTCCATATAAAATGTTATATGCACAGCACAATATGAATGGAGAAAACAGATCACAATATGGATAATATTAATGATGATACTACTGGTATATTAAGTAACAGAGCTGCTATATCCAGTAACGCTGCCAGCTGGTTTTATACAAAATGGAAGGTAATAGTTCTTGACAGGTATTGTTGACACAAGTACTTTGACTAGTATTCTACATGTGAAAGAGATATATGCCACCAGTCAAAAAGAAAAAGCTCTCTAGGAGTTAATAGTTAAAACATAACAGATAACAAGACATTTTATATTGAATGAAAGACATTACACATACCTCTGTGTGGCCTGAAGGCAAATTTACTGCACCACATGTTACAATTCTGTTCACTGGTCAAAACAGGAAGTGACTTAATGTCATGTGCCCCAATGTTGACACTGACCTCTGACATTAATCTCATTTCAATTTTAAACAAGCTTCTTATATACCAGCCGGAGTGGCACAATGCATGCTACACTGGTCTCCAGAGCCATCAAATAAAGGGAACCCGGTTCAAGTCCAGAACAAGGCATCAACATTTTTTCCATGAAATTACACTTTTATCCATTTTAAACATAGTAATTAATACCTTTTCTTAAACATAAATCAATATTAAACAAATTCACATGTAGTTTGATTTGTGCATTTACACACTCGGCCTCTTATGCATAGGAACTATGCATAACTATTCCCGGATTACAAATGCACATAAACATTATTACACATTATTAGAATAATGGATTCATCTGTTAACATGTAATACTTATTGAATGAAGACAAATGCAAAACATCAATATTAAAACAATAACGTTCAGTCTGAGTGGCTTCCCTGCTCTTCAATAGGCAGAAGCAAAACTAGCTTATGAATTGGCCTACGAAGATCAGAACCCTGAGCTCTGAGTAACACACTTCTCACGTATCCTTTCCTGTCGGGCTCCGTTTTGGTTATTCGACCCAAACGCCAAAGATTTCTGGGCATATTGTCGTCCCTCAGCAATACAATGTCTCCAGCTGTTAGGTTTCTGGTAGACTTGCTCCATTTCTGTCTTTGCTGTAAAGTCAGCAGGTATTCTCTTCGCCATTTGTACCAGAACTGATTGGCTAAATACTGAATCCTTCGCCAATGTTTCCGAGCGTAAACATCTTCTCTTTGGAATTGTCCTGGAGGCGGTATGATGACGGATTTGAGGTTCAGGAGATGATTTGGCCATGCAATAAAATCACTCATATCTCGACAGTGGGTTGACATATCCACCTAAAATTTTGCAGGTTTATACATCCTGGATAGCTTTCTCAGTTTTGTGACAGGTGGCGCCACCTACATTCACGTTTATGGTGCATACATCCAAGCTCATATCTCGTGAACCGTTTGACCGTTTGGACCAAAATTTTGCATATGTATAGATCTCACATAGCTCTTTATCATATGCAAAACTCGTGGCGCCTCCTGCAACTATTTTTGCACAGCTACTGTCTGTTTGTCTGCTGTGGGATAAAATTACTCATATGTCTGTAGTGGCTCATATCTCGGGAATCGTTTGACCGATTGGGCAAAAATTTTGCATGTGTATAGATATCACATAGCTCTTTATCATACACAAAACTGGAGGGGCCACCTGCAACCATTCTGTTTGTCTGCCATGGGCTAAACTCACTCATATCTCTGTAGTGGTTTGACTTATCTGCCTAAAGATTTTGCGTGTTTATGCAATGTACATCTTGGATTGCTTTCTCGATTTTTTGGCAGGTGGTGCCACATACATTTATGTGACAGCTTTCTGCATTTGTGGTAGGTGGTGCTACCTACATATACATTTTGGCTGCAGACATCCATGCTAATATGCAACACACCTCACTCTATTTTCCCTTGCCACTCAATCCATGCCTCACTTCACCCGTTCCACTCTGATTTCCGCGGATACACATAGTCGCTTGTCGACTACCCATATTCTGGTTACTGTGGTTGGCTTCATATTCGCGAGGCTGAAATTTCGTGATTTCTCCATTTTTAATGTTTCGCGAGGGTGTCATTTTCGCGATCTCACCAGAACCTATATCAAATCTTTGGTAAAGCCATTTCTGTGTGTATTATAATTTGAGAATAATTCATGAGCTTGTGATATTCTCCTCATATAAGGATGGGCCCGTACACACAGCACAGGTTCTTTAGTTCAAATTTAAGGGAATGTTTTCCCTATACCTGCATGGATGTAAATTATATTAAGATTTCTCACTGTTCTAACCTATTTCCATTCAAGGATTGGCTACACTTAATCAGAAGGACACACTCAATTGGCCAATTATTCCTGAGGGTGTCATTTTCGCGATTATTTCCCATTCGCGAATATCGCGAAATTAAAACCCTCGCGAACAAAAGGGCAACCACAGTATTTAAAACATTAAGCTCTTTTATAGAACTGTGCATATAAGTGTTGCAGTTGTACAATTAATACAAAAATACAGCCATCTTAATCAAGCAAACAGACCTTTAGTGCCATTTCAGGCCTGTGATATTAGAGAGTCTATGACCAGCATTATTGTGGAGTTTTATAAATAATTTTTTTAAAGTAATTTTTAAATATTTTCTTCTTCCAGGTGCATGCAATCTTGGCAAGGAAAATATCACCTGTAGAAATGGAGAAACTGAAGGTAACTTGTCCAGGGTTATGTTTTGCTTTTCTATCTTTTATGTTTGAAACATAAGGAAGGCAAAAAGCAAAGTATATCCACAAATGAAAAAACATCCTTAAGCATAAGAAACGGCAAAAACCACATATAACCATGACCTTAAATGTGACCACACATTTACATATGGAGTTATTTGTGTTTGTTTTAAAAATAAGCAGCCAGTCTACATTTGAAGAAATATACAAACTTGAACAACATCTCCTGACCAGTAAGATAAGAGTACACAGTTTGATGTAAAACAATATGCATCAATTTACTTTTACATTGATGTTGTCACAATAGTATAGATTTAAGTTTTATGAGGTGAATTTTTCCTGATTTAATCAGAAGTTTATGCTGAAGGCATAATATAGTTATTTGTCAACTGGGCTGGACCAGGTCTTAACAGGGTTTGGATTGGTCAGAATCCTGATCAGGATTTGGTCCAGACCAATTGGGAATTGGTCAAGACCAATCAGTGTTTGGTCTAGACCAATTCCCAATCAGGATTCAGTCTGGCCTAAACCTTGATCAGGATTTGGTCCTGACTTTATCCAGCCCAGATCCAGATTGGGTTAAGGGCAGACTGTATCCTGATTGAGGTGTGGTCTGGACCAGTGGCCAATTGGTCCAGATCAGGATCTGGGCCTTGACATATGTACATGCAAATGGTGAAGATAGAGAACCAGAAGCTTTATGATATCACTGAGACTTGCACCAGATAATGGGGCATTGTAGAAATTGAACCAGTGAGCATGCTATGATGATGTTTGAACCATTGCCATTTCTCCAAAGAGAGTTCTTGAAAATTAAAGCAATGCAAATTTCTAACTGACCACTATATATTGATGAACAATGCCTATTTTTTCAGTTTTCACAGTTTTCAGGAGATTTAAGGTATATTTTCATATGCTGTGGAAGTGGTAATTTTTCACATTAATAGCACTCTTTGTAAAGCCTAGGTCACACTGTCATGGATCTCACCACAGATCATTACAGACTGGCTTCAACAGAGTACCATACCTGGTGACCCATTAATAATCCCTGGTGAAAGGTAGAGAATCTGTAGCTATCTGTAGCTTCTAACAGCCGAAGATATTTTGGTGAAACACCTCCATCTCTCGGGGGCACCACAGTTTGTAACTGGCTAGCATTCTCATATTACATGACTTGATATCACGCAGCACCAGTATCAAACTTGAGCTTGTTCTCCCCGCCTCAGGGGAGTGGTTGAGAATAATGATCAGCTTTGTCCATCCGTCCGTCCATCTGTCTTAGTGTCTGTTAATCCATAAAAAATTTTATATGAAACAGTAATTGAAAAGTTTAACTTGGATTTACTTCAAATCAGTTTCTGCAGACTGGTGTCACCACCTGCATTTTTAGCTCAGCTGACTATAAGTCATCTGAGCTATAGTTGTGGTCCATTGTCCGTCCGACCGTCTGGCCATCCCTTAGACTGGCACATTTTGAAACCGTAAGACCTACAAATTCAAAATTCAGCATACTGTTAGATGTCCCAAAAATCTCCAAACATACCTAAAATTGGCTTAATATAACTTTGTTCCTTTGAGATATTTAGTAAAAATCTCAAATGTCCATTAAAAACCTATTATCACACGTAAGGATTGCCTAATAACAAAACCACTTATCTGTTTTTCTTAATATTTACCAGAAAAATTTCCTATATATTTCCTATATACATGCTGGAAATTAAGTCAGTTAAGAATAAATTTCTTTAAGTTATTGGCCCAAATGTAATAGACTTTGTAAAAAATCAGGAAAAATATTTACACACTTTACATGAACAATTTTGAAACTAGAGACTATTTTCCTAAGTATATAACTTTTTTTAATTAAGATTCAATTGTTTACCCAAAATTAGATCTGAATTTTGTAAACTTTGTAAGTTATTAGCATAAAAATAAAATCATTACCTTAAATTTTGCCCAACTTTGACCATGGCACTTTTTTTCCTGTACGTACTACCGTAAAATCTCCACTTAAAACCGCACTTCCGATTAAAACCGCACCCAGACTTCGCCGAAATTCCAGGTGAGACATTGCGAGAGGCTCAAATACAAAGAACCCCCCTTTGAAACCGCACCAACTTTCGCTACGGAATGATTTGACAAAAGACACAATCAAGCTGTCATCTAGAAATGAACACGCGTAGGTTGCGACTCGGCCATTCCTGTCCACTCAAAAATTCCTTGGGCATTTTATTTAAACACATCGTAACACTTTTGCATGGTCACTCAAGCAGGTAGTTTGGGAAGACGTAAGGGCCGGTGAACCTCCGCCTGTTTATACAGATTTTATATTCCGTGTCGTATTTTTGTTTGCTACTGATTTGTCATTATATTTTGGAAAAAAAAAATATTCTGCTGATCCATTTCAAGTCACTGTATATTTTACTTCTAATAATAATATTTTGAAATCTTAACTTTTGATGAAAATTTCATTTTCTGGAATTACTATGAAGATTCAAATCATTTTCATACCGGTTACTTTGGTATTATCATCGTCACATCGTACGTTGACATCGCTCCATGCCACAATTTGCTGGCGCGTTTGAAAACATCGCTGGTCAACTTAACTAAATATCAAAGTAAATGAAGTTACCTTGTCGAGATACGCACGTATAGGAAACCAGACGCTTGATAACGAGTGATTTTAAGGTAAAATTAAAGTGGCCAGTCGGGGGTAAGCAAGTTTTTTTCCTGAAGAAAGTTTCCGTGTGTGGAGCCATTTTGTCAAGGCAGTGTTCGCGCAAAGCACGCTTGGAAGAAATAGGTGGCTGTTCTGTTTACCACCCACCGCGTACAGCCGTTCAAAATATTCTTAGCAGAATACCGGGGCATTTCAGCACATGGCGGCACTCAAACTTGATTTTAAAACGATCGTCTGCCATTGTGAGAGTCCTTACGATGTCAGCTTTTTATTCATTTAACATTTTAAACAAATAATCATTGCTAAATAATGCCGCAAATGGGTTTAAAGTAGGCTTTTATTTCAATTTTGCTTGACCATGCCCAACGAAGTGGGCCGCTGTGTGTTACAGCAGGGTTGTTGTTAGCCGTAGCGACCGTCCTCTCTTACTACGCTACGCTGTGGGAGAGCCCTAGAAGATGATTTGACGAAACTGGAGACATTCCACATGACAATTAAATTCTTATATTTCGTCGTAAAAAGTCGTATTTGTTAAGAAATAAAGATATTCTTATCAAATACGCATATAACATACGAATTAGACAGTGTTTGTCCACTTAAAATGTTGATTAGAAGAATATGTATTATCCTAATAAACGGTGATACACAGGAAACGATGTCTGCTCTGGGTTTTTCCCCAGCCACGGCTGGCCGGCAGCCGCCTGTGTAACCAGTTGTAACGGGCCAAGTTGGCTCAGCGAGCAAAGGTCACGCCGTTCATTGTTTCAGATTCTGAGACAGTTTCAAGCGCAAGGGTTGCAAAGTTTTAAAAGTGAGTCTTGTTTACATACTAAATGATAATATTTAGCTGAATTTCTTGGTCATTCAATTAAAGTTCTATATCTCCCTGAGATTACTTAAAGTTTCCTTGTCATAAACGCACTATTTGATTTTACACGATTTTTTTCCGACAAGGGTTTGAAGTTGGCCAGTTTACTCTTAACCTTTTTATGTGGTGGTATCCCGGTCCTGGATACCGCCGCATGTAATGCAGTTAGGTTGTTGTAAACGTATTATTTGGTGACAATTACCAAGATTTTTATAACAAGTTATATATTACACGAAAACTAATCAGCAATATTTAATTTATAAATAACAAATAATCGTTAATAATACATTCACACACGGCTCCCATGCATGTGAGACTGCTGCTAAGAACGGCCTTTGAAAGTTGCAATATTATCGCCCTCTCGCCTGCCCAAGAACGATGTCTGTCAGGAAGATATTCAGGAAACCCTTCTAGTATAAACCGCACAGTGCTTTCAGGAAATCAACCTGATTTCAAGATTTTGAATTTCTTGATTAAACAGCGGTTTTAAGTGGAGATTTTACGGTATTGATTTAATTTTCACAGCATGCCATTATAGGTATTTGATTTGTTTAAATCTGAAATTTGAAAATAAAAGCTTGAAAATTAAGCTAGTTATTGATTTTTTCTTTAGGCTCTGTTGTAGACATTTGCTTTGTCCAGATGCAGTTTCCCCCTCCAGGTCACTGTAAGTCAGCTGTGCCAGGGTTTCTGATTTTGTACAGTCACAAGGGGTGATCCCCTGCTGTGACAGCTGCACAGTTATTCTCATATCACCACCCAAATAGACCCCCCCCCCCCAAAGTGTTATGCAGTAATTGTAATTGTTTTCACTGTATCTCCTTAATTGTAATGCTATTTCCACTCCAATATACAAAAACTTTCCTTGAAAAAGTAATTCAAGGTGTAATCCAGAAGATGCCATGTTGTGTGAATGTAGCATTTTTAAAGAAATCAATTTTCTATTAAATGATTTTAACAAATATAATTAAAACCATCAGTTTGCTTAAATTTTTAAAATATGAAGCAAATTATGGATAAATAAAGGCACAATTTAAAATTGTGAAATCTGAATTAAGTATTATTTTTAGATATTTATTGTTTTGCAAATTTAAAAGATATTTTTTTGTGGTAAAAAAATAAATAAACATTTGTATGCATGATGTGGTGTTATCTGACAAGATTGAGATTTATGATGATGCAATTTAGAAATATGAATCAACTTTTATATTCAGATATATATGTTATATTGGAAATGTATAGAAATAAAAAATTATAATGAAAAAAAATTGATGTGATAAAAAAATGAGGATCTAATACAAACATTTGTTCATTATTTTCCTGCCTCAGCAGAATTGGAGATCAGGCTTTGTTTGCCCTGAATATATGCAGAAGTGTTGTTAATCGCACCAGCAAATTATATATTTAGTTGTGTATTATTGCAGATTTTAAACTTTAAAAAAAATTGACATAATAATTAATTAAGAAATAATTGAAACATCGTATATTATCAGCTTTGTTTGTCTACCAGTCTATCTGTCCTTTTTTTAAATATTTAATAATTATGAATGAACTTTTTTTTATCCTGTAAGCATTGTTGAATTAAAGTGAAAATCCTGTGTAAATACATTGATATACACTATTGTAGGTGCAGTTCATAAAGTGACGACTAATATACGTTTCACTTCTTTTATTTTTCACAAAGCTCAACACTGAGACTGCTTGTTGCGTTGCTTGCTCGTTTACCACAAACAATCCCGTTTGAAAACTGAAACAATGAAGTTAATCTTACTAGTATGTAAACTGTAACAGAGTCCATATATAAGATATATAGGTCCATATAAAATGTTATATGCACAGCACAATATGAATGGAGAAAACAGATCACAATATGGATAATATTAATGATGATACTACTGGTATATTAAGTAACAGAGCTGCTATATCCAGTAACGCTGCCAGCTGGTTTTATACAAAATGGAAGGTAATAGTTCTTGACAGGTATTGTTGACACAAGTACTTTGACTAGTATTCTACATGTGAAAGAGATATATGCCACCAGTCAAAAAGAAAAAGCTCTCTAGGAGTTAATAGTTAAAACATAACAGATAACAAGACATTTTATATTGAATGAAAGACATTACACATACCTCTGTGTGGCCTGAAGGCAAATTTACTGCACCACATGTTACAATTCTGTTCACTGGTCAAAACAGGAAGTGACATCAATGTCATGTGCCCCAATGTTGACACTGACCTCTGACATTAACCTCATTTCAATTTTAAACAAGCTTCTTATATACCAGCCGGAGTGGCACAATGCATGCTACACTGGTCTCCAGAGCCATCAAATAAAGGGAACCCGGTTCAAGTCCAGAACAAGGCATCAACATTTTTTCCATGAAATTACACTTTTATCCATTTTAAACATAGTAATTAATACCTTTTCTTAAACATAAATCAATATTAAACAAATTCACATGTAGTTTGATTTGTGCATTTACACACTCGGCCTCTTATGCATAGGAACTATGCATAACTATTCCCGGATTACAAATGCACATAAACATTATTACACATTATTAGAATAATGGATTCATCTGTTAACATGTAATACTTATTGAATGAAGACAAATGCAAAACATCAATATTAAAACAATAACGTTCAGTCTGAGTGGCTTCCCTGCTCTTCAATAGGCAGAAGCAAAACTAGCTTATGAATTGGCCTACGAAGATCAGAACCCTGAGCTCTGAGTAACACACTTCTCACGTATCCTTTCCTGTCGGGCTCCGTTTTGGTTATTCGACCCAAACGCCAAAGATTTCTGGGCATATTGTCGTCCCTCAGCAATACAATGTCTCCAGCTGTTAGGTTTCTGGTAGACTTGCTCCATTTCTGTCTTTGCTGTAAAGTCAGCAGGTATTCTCTTCGCCATTTGTACCAGAACTGATTGGCTAAATACTGAATCCTTCGCCAATGTTTCCGAGCGTAAACATCTTCTCTTTGGAATTGTCCTGGAGGCGGTATGATGACGGATTTGAGGTTCAGGAGATGATTTGGCCATGCAATAAAATCACTCATATCTCGACAGTGGGTTGACATATCCACCTAAAATTTTGCAGGTTTATACATCCTGGATAGCTTTCTCAGTTTTGTGACAGGTGGCGCCACCTACATTCACGTTTATGGTGCATACATCCAAGCTCATATCTCGTGAACCGTTTGACCGTTTGGACCAAAATTTTGCATATGTATAGATCTCACATAGCTCTTTATCATATGCAAAACTCGTGGCGCCTCCTGCAACTATTTTTGCACAGCTACTGTCTGTTTGTCTGCTGTGGGATAAAATTACTCATATGTCTGTAGTGGCTCATATCTCGGGAATCGTTTGACCGATTGGGCAAAAATTTTGCATGTGTATAGATATCACATAGCTCTTTATCATACACAAAACTGGAGGGGCCACCTGCAACCATTCTGTTTGTCTGCCATGGGCTAAACTCACTCATATCTCTGTAGTGGTTTGACTTATCTGCCTAAAGATTTTGCGTGTTTATGCAATGTACATCTTGGATTGCTTTCTCGATTTTTTGGCAGGTGGTGCCACATACATTTATGTGACAGCTTTCTGCATTTGTGGTAGGTGGTGCTACCTACATATACATTTTGGCTGCAGACATCCATGCTAATATGCAACACACCTCACTCTATTTTCCCTTGCCACTCAATCCATGCCTCACTTCACCCGTTCCACTCTGATTTCCGCGGATACACATAGTCGCTTGTCGACTACCCATATTCTGGTTACTGTGGTTGGCTTCATATTCGCGAGGCTGAAATTTCGTGATTTCTCCATTTTTAATGTTTCGCGAGGGTGTCATTTTCGCGATCTCACCAGAACCTATATCAAATCTTTGGTAAAGCCATTTCTGTGTGTATTATAATTTGAGAATAATTCATGAGCTTGTGATATTCTCCTCATATAAGGATGGGCCCGTACACACAGCACAGGTTCTTTAGTTCAAATTTAAGGGAATGTTTTCCCTATACCTGCATGGATGTAAATTATATTAAGATTTCTCACTGTTCTAACCTATTTCCATTCAAGGATTGGCTACACTTAATCAGAAGGACACACTCAATTGGCCAATTATTCCCGAGGGTGTCATTTTCGCGATTATTTCCCATTCGCGAATATCGCGAAATTAAAACCCTCGCGAACAAAAGGGCAACCACAGTATTTAAAACATTAAGCTCTTTTATAGAACTGTGCATATAAGTGTTGCAGTTGTACAATTAATACAAAAATACAGCCATCTTAATCAAGCAAACAGACCTTTAGTGCCATTTCAGGCCTGTGATATTAGAGAGTCTATGACCAGCATTATTGTGGAGTTTTATAAATAATTTTTTTAAAGTAATTTTTAAATATTTTCTTCTTCCAGGTGCATGCAATCTTGGCAAGGAAAATATCACCTGTAGAAATGGAGAAACTGAAGGTAACTTGTCCAGGGTTATGTTTTGCTTTTCTATCTTTTATGTTTGAAACATAAGGAAGGCAAAAAGCAAAGTATATCCACAAATGAAAAAACATCCTTAAGCATAAGAAACGGCAAAAACCACATATAACCATGACCTTAAATGTGACCACACATTTACATATGGAGTTATTTGTGTTTGTTTTAAAAATAAGCAGCCAGTCTACATTTGAAGAAATATACAAACTTGAACAACATCTCCTGACCAGTAAGATAAGAGTACACAGTTTGATGTAAAACAATATGCATCAATTTACTTTTACATTGATGTTGTCACAATAGTATAGATTTAAGTTTTATGAGGTGAATTTTTCCTGATTTAATCAGAAGTTTATGCTGAAGGCATAATATAGTTATTTGTCAACTGGGCTGGACCAGGTCTTAACAGGGTTTGGATTGGTCAGAATCCTGATCAGGATTTGGTCCAGACCAATTGGGAATTGGTCAAGACCAATCAGTGTTTGGTCTAGACCAATTCCCAATCAGGATTCAGTCTGGCCTAAACCTTGATCAGGATTTGGTCCTGACTTTATCCAGCCCAGATCCAGATTGGGTTAAGGGCAGACTGTATCCTGATTGAGGTGTGGTCTGGACCAGTGGCCAATTGGTCCAGATCAGGATCTGGGCCTTGACATATGTACATGCAAATGGTGAAGATAGAGAACCAGAAGCTTTATGATATCACTGAGACTTGCACCAGATAATGGGGCATTGTAGAAATTGAACCAGTGAGCATGCTATGATGATGTTTGAACCATTGCCATTTCTCCAAAGAGAGTTCTTGAAAATTAAAGCAATGCAAATTTCTAACTGACCACTATATATTGATGAACAATGCCTATTTTTTCAGTTTTCACAGTTTTCAGGAGATTTAAGGTATATTTTCATATGCTGTGGAAGTGGTAATTTTTCACATTAATAGCACTCTTTGTAAAGCCTAGGTCACACTGTCATGGATCTCACCACAGATCATTACAGACTGGCTTCAACAGAGTACCATACCTGGTGACCCATTAATAATCCCTGGTGAAAGGTAGAGAATCTGTAGCTATCTGTAGCTTTTAACAGCCGAAGATATTTTGGTGAAACACCTCCATCTCTCGGGGGCACCACAGTTTGTAACTGGCTAGCATTCTCATATTACATGACTTGATATCACGCAGCACCAGTATCAAACTTGAGCTTGTTCTCCCCGCCTCAGGGGAGTGGTTGAGAATAATGATCAGCTTTGTCCATCCGTCCGTCCATCTGTCTTAGTGTCTGTTAATCCATAAAAAATTTTATATGAAACAGTAATTGAAAAGTTTAACTTGGATTTACTTCAAATCAGTTTCTGCAGACTGGTGTCACCACCTGCATTTTTAGCTCAGCTGACTATAAGTCATCTGAGCTATAGTTGTGGTCCATTGTCCGTCCGACCGTCTGGCCATCCCTTAGACTGGCACATTTTGAAACCGTAAGACCTACAAATTCAAAATTCAGCATACTGTTAGATGTCCCAAAAATCTCCAAACATACCTAAAATTGGCTTAATATAACTTTGTTCCTTTGAGATATTTAGTAAAAATCTCAAATGTCCATTAAAAACCTATTATCACACGTAAGGATTGCCTAATAACAAAACCACTTATCTGTTTTTCTTAATATTTACCAGAAAAATTTCCTATATATTTCCTATATACATGCTGGAAATTAAGTCAGTTAAGAATAAATTTCTTTAAGTTATTGGCCCAAATGTAATAGACTTTGTAAAAAATCAGGAAAAATATTTACACACTTTACATGAACAATTTTGAAACTAGAGACTATTTTCCTAAGTATATAACTTTTTTTAATTAAGATTCAATTGTTTACCCAAAATTAGATCTGAATTTTGTAAACTTTGTAAGTTATTAGCATAAAAATAAAATCATTACCTTAAATTTTGCCCAACTTTGACCATGGCACTTTTTTTCCTGTACGTACTACCGTAAAATCTCCACTTAAAACCGCACTTCCGATTAAAACCGCACCCAGACTTCGCCGAAATTCCAGGTGAGACATTGCGAGAGGCTCAAATACAAAGAACCCCCCTTTGAAACCGCACCAACTTTCGCTACGGAATGATTTGACAAAAGACACAATCAAGCTGTCATCTAGAAATGAACACGCGTAGGTTGCGACTCGGCCATTCCTGTCCACTCAAAAATTCCTTGGGCATTTTATTTAAACACATCGTAACACTTTTGCATGGTCACTCAAGCAGGTAGTTTGGGAAGACGTAAGGGCCGGTGAACCTCCGCCTGTTTATACAGATTTTATATTCCGTGTCGTATTTTTGTTTGCTACTGATTTGTCATTATATTTTGGAAAAAAAAATATTCTGCTGATCCATTTCAAGTCACTGTATATTTTACTTCTAATAATAATATTTTGAAATCTTAACTTTTGATGAAAATTTCATTTTCTGGAATTACTATGAAGATTCAAATCATTTTCATACCGGTTACTTTGGTATTATCATCGTCACATCGTACGTTGACATCGCTCCATGCCACAATTTGCTGGCGCGTTTGAAAACATCGCTGGTCAACTTAACTAAATATCAAAGTAAATGAAGTTACCTTGTCGAGATACGCACGTATAGGAAACCAGACGCTTGATAACGAGTGATTTTAAGGTAAAATTAAAGTGGCCAGTCGGGGGTAAGCAAGTTTTTTTCCCTGAAGAAAGTTTCCGTGTGTGGAGCCATTTTGTCAAGGCAGTGTTCGCGCAAAGCACGCTTGGAAGAAATAGGTGGCTGTTCTGTTTACCACCCACCGCGTACAGCCGTTCAAAATATTCTTAGCAGAATACCGGGGCATTTCAGCACATGGCGGCACTCAAACTTGATTTTAAAACGATCGTCTGCCATTGTGAGAGTCCTTACGATGTCAGCTTTTTATTCATTTAACATTTTAAACAAATAATCATTGCTAAATAATGCCGCAAATGGGTTTAAAGTAGGCTTTTATTTCAATTTTGCTTGACCATGCCCAACGAAGTGGGCCGCTGTGTGTTACAGCAGGGTTGTTGTTAGCCGTAGCGACCGTCCTCTCTTACTACGCTACGCTGTGGGAGAGCCCTAGAAGATGATTTGACGAAACTGGAGACATTCCACATGACAATTAAATTCTTATATTTCGTCGTAAAAAGTCGTATTTGTTAAGAAATAAAGATATTCTTATCAAATACGCATATAACATACGAATTAGACAGTGTTTGTCCACTTAAAATGTTGATTAGAAGAATATGTATTATCCTAATAAACGGTGATACACAGGAAACGATGTCTGCTCTGGGTTTTTCCCCAGCCACGGCTGGCCGGCAGCCGCCTGTGTAACCAGTTGTAACGGGCCAAGTTGGCTCAGCGAGCAAAGGTCACGCCGTTCATTGTTTCAGATTCTGAGACAGTTTCAAGCGCAAGGGTTGCAAAGTTTTAAAAGTGAGTCTTGTTTACATACTAAATGATAATATTTAGCTGAATTTCTTGGTCATTCAATTAAAGTTCTATATCTCCCTGAGATTACTTAAAGTTTCCTTGTCATAAACGCACTATTTGATTTTACACGATTTTTTTCCGACAAGGGTTTGAAGTTGGCCAGTTTACTCTTAACCTTTTTATGTGGTGGTATCCCGGTCCTGGATACCGCCGCATGTAATGCAGTTAGGTTGTTGTAAACGTATTATTTGGTGACAATTACCAAGATTTTTATAACAAGTTATATATTACACGAAAACTAATCAGCAATATTTAATTTATAAATAACAAATAATCGTTAATAATACATTCACACACGGCTCCCATGCATGTGAGACTGCTGCTAAGAACGGCCTTTGAAAGTTGCAATATTATCGCCCTCTCGCCTGCCCAAGAACGATGTCTGTCAGGAAGATATTCAGGAAACCCTTCTAGTATAAACCGCACAGTGCTTTCAGGAAATCAACCTGATTTCAAGATTTTGAATTTCTTGATTAAACAGCGGTTTTAAGTGGAGATTTTACGGTATTGATTTAATTTTCACAGCATGCCATTATAGGTATTTGATTTGTTTAAATCTGAAATTTGAAAATAAAAGCTTGAAAATTAAGCTAGTTATTGATTTTTTCTTTAGGCTCTGTTGTAGACATTTGCTTTGTCCAGATGCAGTTTCCCCCTCCAGGTCACTGTAAGTCAGCTGTGCCAGGGTTTCTGATTTTGTACAGTCACAAGGGGTGATCCCCTGCTGTGACAGCTGCACAGTTATTCTCATATCACCACCCAAATAGACCCCCCCCCCAAAGTGTTATGCAGTAATTGTAATTGTTTTCACTGTATCTCCTTAATTGTAATGCTATTTCCACTCCAATATACAAAAACTTTCCTTGAAAAAGTAATTCAAGGTGTAATCCAGAAGATGCCATGTTGTGTGAATGTAGCATTTTTAAAGAAATCAATTTTCTATTAAATGATTTTAACAAATATAATTAAAACCATCAGTTTGCTTAAATTTTTAAAATATGAAGCAAATTATGGATAAATAAAGGCACAATTTAAAATTGTGAAATCTGAATTAAGTATTATATTTAGATATTTATTGTTTTGCAAATTTAAAAGATATTTTTTTGTGGTAAAAAAATAAATAAACATTTGTATGCATGATGTGGTGTTATCTGACAAGATTGAGATTTATGATGATGCAATTTAGAAATATGAATCAACTTTTATATTCAGATATATATGTTATATTGGAAATGTATAGAAATAAAAAATTATAATGAAAAAAAATTGATGTGATAAAAAAATGAGGATCTAATACAAACATTTGTTCATTATTTTCCTGCCTCAGCAGAATTGGAGATCAGGCTTTGTTTGCCCTGAATATATGCAGAAGTGTTGTTAATCGCACCAGCAAATTATATATTTAGTTGTGTATTATTGCAGATTTTAAACTTTAAAAAAAATTTGACATAATAATTAATTAAGAAATAATTGAAACATCGTATATTATCAGCTTTGTTTGTCTACCAGTCTATCTGTCCTTTTTTTAAATATTTAATAATTATGAATGAACTTTTTTTTATCCTGTAAGCATTGTTGAATTAAAGTGAAAATCCTGTGTAAATACATTGATATACACTATTGTAGGTGCAGTTCATAAAGTGACGACTAATATACGTTTCACTTCTTTTATTTTTCACAAAGCTCAACACTGAGACTGCTTGTTGCGTTGCTTGCTCGTTTACCACAAACAATCCCGTTTGAAAACTGAAACAATGAAGTTAATCTTACTAGTATGTAAACTGTAACAGAGTCCATATATAAGATATATAGGTCCATATAAAATGTTATATGCACAGCACAATATGAATGGAGAAAACAGATCACAATATGGATAATATTAATGATGATACTACTGGTATATTAAGTAACAGAGCTGCTATATCCAGTAACGCTGCCAGCTGGTTTTATACAAAATGGAAGGTAATAGTTCTTGACAGGTATTGTTGACACAAGTACTTTGACTAGTATTCTACATGTGAAAGAGATATATGCCACCAGTCAAAAAGAAAAAGCTCTCTAGGAGTTAATAGTTAAAACATAACAGATAACAAGACATTTTATATTGAATGAAAGACATTACACATACCTCTGTGTGGCCTGAAGGCAAATTTACTGCACCACATGTTACAATTCTGTTCACTGGTCAAAACAGGAAGTGACATCAATGTCATGTGCCCCAATGTTGACACTGACCTCTGACATTAACCTCATTTCAATTTTAAACAAGCTTCTTATATACCAGCCGGAGTGGCACAATGCATGCTACACTGGTCTCCAGAGCCATCAAATAAAGGGAACCCGGTTCAAGTCCAGAACAAGGCATCAACATTTTTTCCATGAAATTACACTTTTATCCATTTTAAACATAGTAATTAATACCTTTTCTTAAACATAAATCAATATTAAACAAATTCACATGTAGTTTGATTTGTGCATTTACACACTCGGCCTCTTATGCATAGGAACTATGCATAACTATTCCCGGATTACAAATGCACATAAACATTATTACACATTATTAGAATAATGGATTCATCTGTTAACATGTAATACTTATTGAATGAAGACAAATGCAAAACATCAATATTAAAACAATAACGTTCAGTCTGAGTGGCTTCCCTGCTCTTCAATAGGCAGAAGCAAAACTAGCTTATGAATTGGCCTACGAAGATCAGAACCCTGAGCTCTGAGTAACACACTTCTCACGTATCCTTTCCTGTCGGGCTCCGTTTTGGTTATTCGACCCAAACGCCAAAGATTTCTGGGCATATTGTCGTCCCTCAGCAATACAATGTCTCCAGCTGTTAGGTTTCTGGTAGACTTGCTCCATTTCTGTCTTTGCTGTAAAGTCAGCAGGTATTCTCTTCGCCATTTGTACCAGAACTGATTGGCTAAATACTGAATCCTTCGCCAATGTTTCCGAGCGTAAACATCTTCTCTTTGGAATTGTCCTGGAGGCGGTATGATGACGGATTTGAGGTTCAGGAGATGATTTGGCCATGCAATAAAATCACTCATATCTCGACAGTGGGTTGACATATCCACCTAAAATTTTGCAGGTTTATACATCCTGGATAGCTTTCTCAGTTTTGTGACAGGTGGCGCCACCTACATTCACGTTTATGGTGCATACATCCAAGCTCATATCTCGTGAACCGTTTGACCGTTTGGACCAAAATTTTGCATATGTATAGATCTCACATAGCTCTTTATCATATGCAAAACTCGTGCCGCCTCCTGCAACTATTTTTGCACAGCTACTGTCTGTTTGTCTGCTGTGGGATAAAATTACTCATATGTCTGTAGTGGCTCATATCTCGGGAATCGTTTGACCGATTGGGCAAAAATTTTGCATGTGTATAGATATCACATAGCTCTTTATCATACACAAAACTGGAGGGGCCACCTGCAACCATTCTGTTTGTCTGCCATGGGCTAAACTCACTCATATCTCTGTAGTGGTTTGACTTATCTGCCTAAAGATTTTGCGTGTTTATGCAATGTACATCTTGGATTGCTTTCTCGATTTTTTGGCAGGTGGTGCCACATACATTTATGTGACAGCTTTCTGCATTTGTGGTAGGTGGTGCTACCTACATATACATTTTGGCTGCAGACATCCATGCTAATATGCAACACACCTCACTCTATTTTCCCTTGCCACTCAATCCATGCCTCACTTCACCCGTTCCACTCTGATTTCCGCGGATACACATAGTCGCTTGTCGACTACCCATATTCTGGTTACTGTGGTTGGCTTCATATTCGCGAGGCTGAAATTTCGTGATTTCTCCATTTTTAATGTTTCGCGAGGGTGTCATTTTCGCGATCTCACCAGAACCTATATCAAATCTTTGGTAAAGCCATTTCTGTGTGTATTATAATTTGAGAATAATTCATGAGCTTGTGATATTCTCCTCATATAAGGATGGGCCCGTACACACAGCACAGGTTCTTTAGTTCAAATTTAAGGGAATGTTTTCCCTATACCTGCATGGATGTAAATTATATTAAGATTTCTCACTGTTCTAACCTATTTCCATTCAAGGATTGGCTACACTTAATCAGAAGGACACACTCAATTGGCCAATTATTCCCGAGGGTGTCATTTTCGCGATTATTTCCCATTCGCGAATATCGCGAAATTAAAACCCTCGCGAACAAAAGGGCAACCACAGTATTTAAAACATTAAGCTCTTTTATAG
The DNA here is from genome assembly GCA_026874595.1 of Sipunculus nudus. Lineage (NCBI taxonomy): Eukaryota > Metazoa > Annelida > Sipuncula > Golfingiida > Sipunculidae > Sipunculus > Sipunculus nudus. Next base: position 5,088,178 of record CM049317.1, read on the forward strand.
AACTGTGCATATAAGTGTTGCAGTTGTACAATTAATACAAAAATACAGCCATCTTAATCAAGCAAACAGACCTTTAGTGCCATTTCAGGCCTGTGATATTAGAGAGTCTATGACCAGCATTATTGTGGAGTTTTATAAATAATTTTTTTAAAGTAATTTTTAAATATTTTCTTCTTCCAGGTGCATGCAATCTTGGCAAGGAAAATATCACCTGTAGAAATGGAGAAACTGAAGGTAACTTGTCCAGGGTTATGTTTTGCTTTTCTATCTTTTATGTTTGAAACATAAGGAAGGCAAAAAGCAAAGTATATCCACAAATGAAAAAACATCCTTAAGCATAAGAAACGGCAAAAACCACATATAACCATGACCTTAAATGTGACCACACATTTACATATGGAGTTATTTGTGTTTGTTTTAAAAATAAGCAGCCAGTCTACATTTGAAGAAATATACAAACTTGAACAACATCTCCTGACCAGTAAGATAAGAGTACACAGTTTGATGTAAAACAATATGCATCAATTTACTTTTACATTGATGTTGTCACAATAGTATAGATTTAAGTTTTATGAGGTGAATTTTTCCTGATTTAATCAGAAGTTTATGCTGAAGGCATAATATAGTTATTTGTCAACTGGGCTGGACCAGGTCTTAACAGGGTTTGGATTGGTCAGAATCCTGATCAGGATTTGGTCCAGACCAATTGGGAATTGGTCAAGACCAATCAGTGTTTGGTCTAGACCAATTCCCAATCAGGATTCAGTCTGGCCTAAACCTTGATCAGGATTTGGTCCTGACTTTATCCAGCCCAGATCCAGATTGGGTTAAGGGCAGACTGTATCCTGATTGAGGTGTGGTCTGGACCAGTGGCCAATTGGTCCAGATCAGGATCTGGGCCTTGACATATGTACATGCAAATGGTGAAGATAGAGAACCAGAAGCTTTATGATATCACTGAGACTTGCACCAGATAATGGGGCATTGTAGAAATTGAACCAGTGAGCATGCTATGATGATGTTTGAACCATTGCCATTTCTCCAAAGAGAGTTCTTGAAAATTAAAGCAATGCAAATTTCTAACTGACCACTATATATTGATGAACAATGCCTATTTTTTCAGTTTTCACAGTTTTCAGGAGATTTAAGGTATATTTTCATATGCTGTGGAAGTGGTAATTTTTCACATTAATAGCACTCTTTGTAAAGCCTAGGTCACACTGTCATGGATCTCACCACAGATCATTACAGACTGGCTTCAACAGAGTACCATACCTGGTGACCCATTAATAATCCCTGGTGAAAGGTAGAGAATCTGTAGCTATCTGTAGCTTTTAACAGCCGAAGATATTTTGGTGAAACACCTCCATCTCTCGGGGGCACCACAGTTTGTAACTGGCTAGCATTCTCATATTACATGACTTGATATCACGCAGCACCAGTATCAAACTTGAGCTTGTTCTCCCCGCCTCAGGGGAGTGGTTGAGAATAATGATCAGCTTTGTCCATCCGTCCGTCCATCTGTCTTAGTGTCTGTTAATCCATAAAAATTTTTATATGAAACAGTAATTGAAAAGTTTAACTTGGATTTACTTCAAATCAGTTTCTGCAGACTGGTGTCACCACCTGCATTTTTAGCTCAGCTGACTATAAGTCATCTGAGCTATAGTTGTGGTCCATTGTCCGTCCGACCGTCTGGCCATCCCTTAGACTGGCACATTTTGAAACCGTAAGACCTACAAATTCAAAATTCAGCATACTGTTAGATGTCCCAAAAATCTCCAAACATACCTAAAATTGGCTTAATATAACTTTGTTCCTTTGAGATATTTAGTAAAAATCTCAAATGTCCATTAAAAACCTATTATCACACGTAAGGATTGCCTAATAACAAAACCACTTATCTGTTTTTCTTAATATTTACCAGAAAAATTTCCTATATATTTCCTATATACATGCTGGAAATTAAGTCAGTTAAGAATAAATTTCTTTAAGTTATTGGCCCAAATGTAATAGACTTTGTAAAAAATCAGGAAAAATATTTACACACTTTACATGAACAATTTTGAAACTAGAGACTATTTTCCTAAGTATATAACTTTTTTTAATTAAGATTCAATTGTTTACCCAAAATTAGATCTGAATTTTGTAAACTTTGTAAGTTATTAGCATAAAAATAAAATCATTACCTTAAATTTTGCCCAACTTTGACCATGGCACTTTTTTTCCTGTACGTACTACCGTAAAATCTCCACTTAAAACCGCACTTCCGATTAAAACCGCACCCAGACTTCGCCGAAATTCCAGGTGAGACATTGCGAGAGGCTCAAATACAAAGAACCCCCCTTTGAAACCGCACCAACTTTCGCTACGGAATGATTTGACAAAAGACACAATCAAGCTGTCATCTAGAAATGAACACGCGTAGGTTGCGACTCGGCCATTCCTGTCCACTCAAAAATTCCTTGGGCATTTTATTTAAACACATCGTAACACTTTTGCATGGTCACTCAAGCAGGTAGTTTGGAAAGACGTAAGGGCCGGTGAACCTCCGCCTGTTTATACAGATTTTATATTCCGTGTCGTATTTTTGTTTGCTACTGATTTGTCATTATATTTTGGAAAAAAAAATATTCTGCTGATCCATTTCAAGTCACTGTATATTTTACTTCTAATAATAATATTTTGAAATCTTAACTTTTGATGAAAATTTCATTTTCTGGAATTACTATGAAGATTCAAATCATTTTCATACCGGTTACTTTGGTATTATCATCGTCACATCGTACGTTGACATCGCTCCATGCCACAATTTGCTGGCGCGTTTGAAAACATCGCTGGTCAACTTAACTAAATATCAAAGTAAATGAAGTTACCTTGTCGAGATACGCACGTATAGGAAACCAGACGCTTGATAACGAGTGATTTTAAGGTAAAATTAAAGTGGCCAGTCGGGGGTAAGCAAGTTTTTTTCCCTGAAGAAAGTTTCCGTGTGTGGAGCCATTTTGTCAAGGCAGTGTTCGCGCAAAGCACGCTTGGAAGAAATAGGTGGCTGTTCTGTTTACCACCCACCGCGTACAGCCGTTCAAAATATTCTTAGCAGAATACCGGGGCATTTCAGCACATGGCGGCACTCAAACTTGATTTTAAAACGATCGTCTGCCATTGTGAGAGTCCTTACGATGTCAGCTTTTTATTCATTTAACATTTTAAACAAATAATCATTGCTAAATAATGCCGCAAATGGGTTTAAAGTAGGCTTTTATTTCAATTTTGCTTGACCATGCCCAACGAAGTGGGCCGCTGTGTGTTACAGCAGGGTTGTTGTTAGCCGTAGCGACCGTCCTCTCTTACTACGCTACGCTGTGGGAGAGCCCTAGAAGATGATTTGACGAAACTGGAGACATTCCACATGACAATTAAATTCTTATATTTCGTCGTAAAAAGTCGTATTTGTTAAGAAATAAAGATATTCTTATCAAATACGCATATAACATACGAATTAGACAGTGTTTGTCCACTTAAAATGTTGATTAGAAGAATATGTATTATCCTAATAAACGGTGATACACAGGAAACGATGTCTGCTCTGGGTTTTTCCCCAGCCACGGCTGGCCGGCAGCCGCCTGTGTAACCAGTTGTAACGGGCCAAGTTGGCTCAGCGAGCAAAGGTCACGCCGTTCATTGTTTCAGATTCTGAGACAGTTTCAAGCGCAAGGGTTGCAAAGTTTTAAAAGTGAGTCTTGTTTACATACTAAATGATAATATTTAGCTGAATTTCTTGGTCATTCAATTAAAGTTCTATATCTCCCTGAGATTACTTAAAGTTTCCTTGTCATAAACGCACTATTTGATTTTACACGATTTTTTTCCGACAAGGGTTTGAAGTTGGCCAGTTTACTCTTAACCTTTTTATGTGGTGGTATCCCGGTCCTGGATACCGCCGCATGTAATGCAGTTAGGTTGTTGTAAACGTATTATTTGGTGACAATTACCAAGATTTTTATAACAAGTTATATATTACACGAAAACTAATCAGCAATATTTAATTTATAAATAACAAATAATCGTTAATAATACATTCACACACGGCTCCCATGCATGTGAGACTGCTGCTAAGAACGGCCTTTGAAAGTTGCAATATTATCGCCCTCTCGCCTGCCCAAGAACGATGTCTGTCAGGAAGATATTCAGGAAACCCTTCTAGTATAAACCGCACAGTGCTTTCAGGAAATCAACCTGATTTCAAGATTTTGAATTTCTTGATTAAACAGCGGTTTTAAGTGGAGATTTTACGGTATTGATTTAATTTTCACAGCATGCCATTATAGGTATTTGATTTGTTTAAATCTGAAATTTGAAAATAAAAGCTTGAAAATTAAGCTAGTTATTGATTTTTTCTTTAGGCTCTGTTGTAGACATTTGCTTTGTCCAGATGCAGTTTCCCCCTCCAGGTCACTGTAAGTCAGCTGTGCCAGGGTTTCTGATTTTGTACAGTCACAAGGGGTGATCCCCTGCTGTGACAGCTGCACAGTTATTCTCATATCACCACCCAAATAGACCCCCCCCCCCCAAAGTGTTATGCAGTAATTGTAATTGTTTTCACTGTATCTCCTTAATTGTAATGCTATTTCCACTCCAATATACAAAAACTTTCCTTGAAAAAGTAATTCAAGGTGTAATCCAGAAGATGCCATGTTGTGTGAATGTAGCATTTTTAAAGAAATCAATTTTCTATTAAATGATTTTAACAAATATAATTAAAACCATCAGTTTGCTTAAATTTTTAAAATATGAAGCAAATTATGGATAAATAAAGGCACAATTTAAAATTGTGAAATCTGAATTAAGTATTATATTTAGATATTTATTGTTTTGCAAATTTAAAAGATATTTTTTTGTGGTAAAAAAATAAATAAACATTTGTATGCATGATGTGGTGTTATCTGACAAGATTGAGATTTATGATGATGCAATTTAGAAATATGAATCAACTTTTATATTCAGATATATATGTTATATTGGAAATGTATAGAAATAAAAAATTATAATGAAAAAAAATTGATGTGATAAAAAAATGAGGATCTAATACAAACATTTGTTCATTATTTTCCTGCCTCAGCAGAATTGGAGATCAGGCTTTGTTTGCCCTGAATATATGCAGAAGTGTTGTTAATCGCACCAGCAAATTATATATTTAGTTGTGTATTATTGCAGATTTTAAACTTTAAAAAAAATTTGACATAATAATTAATTAAGAAATAATTGAAACATCGTATATTATCAGCTTTGTTTGTCTACCAGTCTATCTGTCCTTTTTTTAAATATTTAATAATTATGAATGAACTTTTTTTTATCCTGTAAGCATTGTTGAATTAAAGTGAAAATCCTGTGTAAATACATTGATATACACTATTGTAGGTGCAGTTCATAAAGTGACGACTAATATACGTTTCACTTCTTTTATTTTTCACAAAGCTCAACACTGAGACTGCTTGTTGCGTTGCTTGCTCGTTTACCACAAACAATCCCGTTTGAAAACTGAAACAATGAAGTTAATCTTACTAGTATGTAAACTGTAACAGAGTCCATATATAAGATATATAGGTCCATATAAAATGTTATATGCACAGCACAATATGAATGGAGAAAACAGATCACAATATGGATAATATTAATGATGATACTACTGGTATATTAAGTAACAGAGCTGCTATATCCAGTAACGCTGCCAGCTGGTTTTATACAAAATGGAAGGTAATAGTTCTTGACAGGTATTGTTGACACAAGTACTTTGACTAGTATTCTACATGTGAAAGAGATATATGCCACCAGTCAAAAAGAAAAAGCTCTCTAGGAGTTAATAGTTAAAACATAACAGATAACAAGACATTTTATATTGAATGAAAGACATTACACATACCTCTGTGTGGCCTGAAGGCAAATTTACTGCACCACATGTTACAATTCTGTTCACTGGTCAAAACAGGAAGTGACATCAATGTCATGTGCCCCAATGTTGACACTGACCTCTGACATTAACCTCATTTCAATTTTAAACAAGCTTCTTATATACCAGCCGGAGTGGCACAATGCATGCTACACTGGTCTCCAGAGCCATCAAATAAAGGGAACCCGGTTCAAGTCCAGAACAAGGCATCAACATTTTTTCCATGAAATTACACTTTTATCCATTTTAAACATAGTAATTAATACCTTTTCTTAAACATAAATCAATATTAAACAAATTCACATGTAGTTTGATTTGTGCATTTACACACTCGGCCTCTTATGCATAGGAACTATGCATAACTATTCCCGGATTACAAATGCACATAAACATTATTACACATTATTAGAATAATGGATTCATCTGTTAACATGTAATACTTATTGAATGAAGACAAATGCAAAACATCAATATTAAAACAATAACGTTCAGTCTGAGTGGCTTCCCTGCTCTTCAATAGGCAGAAGCAAAACTAGCTTATGAATTGGCCTACGAAGATCAGAACCCTGAGCTCTGAGTAACACACTTCTCACGTATCCTTTCCTGTCGGGCTCCGTTTTGGTTATTCGACCCAAACGCCAAAGATTTCTGGGCATATTGTCGTCCCTCAGCAATACAATGTCTCCAGCTGTTAGGTTTCTGGTAGACTTGCTCCATTTCTGTCTTTGCTGTAAAGTCAGCAGGTATTCTCTTCGCCATTTGTACCAGAACTGATTGGCTAAATACTGAATCCTTCGCCAATGTTTCCGAGCGTAAACATCTTCTCTTTGGAATTGTCCTGGAGGCGGTATGATGACGGATTTGAGGTTCAGGAGATGATTTGGCCATGCAATAAAATCACTCATATCTCGACAGTGGGTTGACATATCCACCTAAAATTTTGCAGGTTTATACATCCTGGATAGCTTTCTCAGTTTTGTGACAGGTGGCGCCACCTACATTCACGTTTATGGTGCATACATCCAAGCTCATATCTCGTGAACCGTTTGACCGTTTGGACCAAAATTTTGCATATGTATAGATCTCACATAGCTCTTTATCATATGCAAAACTCGTGGCGCCTCCTGCAACTATTTTTGCACAGCTACTGTCTGTTTGTCTGCTGTGGGATAAAATTACTCATATGTCTGTAGTGGCTCATATCTCGGGAATCGTTTGACCGATTGGGCAAAAATTTTGCATGTGTATAGATATCACATAGCTCTTTATCATACACAAAACTGGAGGGGCCACCTGCAACCATTCTGTTTGTCTGCCATGGGCTAAACTCACTCATATCTCTGTAGTGGTTTGACTTATCTGCCTAAAGATTTTGCGTGTTTATGCAATGTACATCTTGGATTGCTTTCTCGATTTTTTGGCAGGTGGTGCCACATACATTTATGTGACAGCTTTCTGCATTTGTGGTAGGTGGTGCTACCTACATATACATTTTGGCTGCAGACATCCATGCTAATATGCAACACACCTCACTCTATTTTCCCTTGCCACTCAATCCATGCCTCACTTCACCCGTTCCACTCTGATTTCCGCGGATACACATAGTCGCTTGTCGACTACCCATATTCTGGTTACTGTGGTTGGCTTCATATTCGCGAGGCTGAAATTTCGTGATTTCTCCATTTTTAATGTTTCGCGAGGGTGTCATTTTCGCGATCTCACCAGAACCTATATCAAATCTTTGGTAAAGCCATTTCTGTGTGTATTATAATTTGAGAATAATTCATGAGCTTGTGATATTCTCCTCATATAAGGATGGGCCCGTACACACAGCACAGGTTCTTTAGTTCAAATTTAAGGGAATGTTTTCCCTATACCTGCATGGATGTAAATTATATTAAGATTTCTCACTGTTCTAACCTATTTCCATTCAAGGATTGGCTACACTTAATCAGAAGGACACACTCAATTGGCCAATTATTCCCGAGGGTGTCATTTTCGCGGTTATTTCCCATTCGCGAATATCGCGAAATTAAAACCCTCGCGAACAAAAGGGCAACCACAGTATTTAAAACATTAAGCTCTTTTATAGAACTGTGCATATAAGTGTTGCAGTTGTACAATTAATACAAAAATACAGCCATCTTAATCAAGCAAACAGACCTTTAGTGCCATTTCAGGCCTGTGATATTAGAGAGTCTATGACCAGCATTATTGTGGAGTTTTATAAATAATTTTTTTAAAGTAATTTTTAAATATTTTCTTCTTCCAGGTGCATGCAATCTTGGCAAGGAAAATATCACCTGTAGAAATGGAGAAACTGAAGGTAACTTGTCCAGGGTTATGTTTTGCTTTTCTATCTTTTATGTTTGAAACATAAGGAAGGCAAAAAGCAAAGTATATCCACAAATGAAAAAACATCCTTAAGCATAAGAAACGGCAAAAACCACATATAACCATGACCTTAAATGTGACCACACATTTACATATGGAGTTATTTGTGTTTGTTTTAAAAATAAGCAGCCAGTCTACATTTGAAGAAATATACAAACTTGAACAACATCTCCTGACCAGTAAGATAAGAGTACACAGTTTGATGTAAAACAATATGCATCAATTTACTTTTACATTGATGTTGTCACAATAGTATAGATTTAAGTTTTATGAGGTGAATTTTTCCTGATTTAATCAGAAGTTTATGCTGAAGGCATAATATAGTTATTTGTCAACTGGGCTGGACCAGGTCTTAACAGGGTTTGGATTGGTCAGAATCCTGATCAGGATTTGGTCCAGACCAATTGGGAATTGGTCAAGACCAATCAGTGTTTGGTCTAGACCAATTCCCAATCAGGATTCAGTCTGGCCTAAACCTTGATCAGGATTTGGTCCTGACTTTATCCAGCCCAGATCCAGATTGGGTTAAGGGCAGACTGTATCCTGATTGAGGTGTGGTCTGGACCAGTGGCCAATTGGTCCAGATCAGGATCTGGGCCTTGACATATGTACATGCAAATGGTGAAGATAGAGAACCAGAAGCTTTATGATATCACTGAGACTTGCACCAGATAATGGGGCATTGTAGAAATTGAACCAGTGAGCATGCTATGATGATGTTTGAACCATTGCCATTTCTCCAAAGAGAGTTCTTGAAAATTAAAGCAATGCAAATTTCTAACTGACCACTATATATTGATGAACAATGCCTATTTTTTCAGTTTTCACAGTTTTCAGGAGATTTAAGGTATATTTTCATATGCTGTGGAAGTGGTAATTTTTCACATTAATAGCACTCTTTGTAAAGCCTAGGTCACACTGTCATGGATCTCACCACAGATCATTACAGACTGGCTTCAACAGAGTACCATACCTGGTGACCCATTAATAATCCCTGGTGAAAGGTAGAGAATCTGTAGCTATCTGTAGCTTCTAACAGCCGAAGATATTTTGGTGAAACACCTCCATCTCTCGGGGGCACCACAGTTTGTAACTGGCTAGCATTCTCATATTACATGACTTGATATCACGCAGCACCAGTATCAAACTTGAGCTTGTTCTCCCCGCCTCAGGGGAGTGGTTGAGAATAATGATCAGCTTTGTCCATCCGTCCGTCCATCTGTCTTAGTGTCTGTTAATCCATAAAAAATTTTATATGAAACAGTAATTGAAAAGTTTAACTTGGATTTACTTCAAATCAGTTTCTGCAGACTGGTGTCACCACCTGCATTTTTAGCTCAGCTGACTATAAGTCATCTGAGCTATAGTTGTGGTCCATTGTCCGTCCGACCGTCTGGCCATCCCTTAGACTGGCACATTTTGAAACCGTAAGACCTACAAATTCAAAATTCAGCATACTGTTAGATGTCCCAAAAATCTCCAAACATACCTAAAATTGGCTTAATATAACTTTGTTCCTTTGAGATATTTAGTAAAAATCTCAAATGTCCATTAAAAACCTATTATCACACGTAAGGATTGCCTAATAACAAAACCACTTATCTGTTTTTCTTAATATTTACCAGAAAAATTTCCTATATATTTCCTATATACATGCTGGAAATTAAGTCAGTTAAGAATAAATTTCTTTAAGTTATTGGCCCAAATGTAATAGACTTTGTAAAAAATCAGGAAAAATATTTACACACTTTACATGAACAATTTTGAAACTAGAGACTATTTTCCTAAGTATATAACTTTTTTTAATTAAGATTCAATTGTTTACCCAAAATTAGATCTGAATTTTGTAAACTTTGTAAGTTATTAGCATAAAAATAAAATCATTACCTTAAATTTTGCCCAACTTTGACCATGGCACTTTTTTTCCTGTACGTACTACCGTAAAATCTCCACTTAAAACCGCACTTCCGATTAAAACCGCACCCAGACTTCGCCGAAATTCCAGGTGAGACATTGCGAGAGGCTCAAATACAAAGAACCCCCCTTTGAAACCGCACCAACTTTCGCTACGGAATGATTTGACAAAAGACACAATCAAGCTGTCATCTAGAAATGAACACGCGTAGGTTGCGACTCGGCCATTCCTGTCCACTCAAAAATTCCTTGGGCATTTTATTTAAACACATCGTAACACTTTTGCATGGTCACTCAAGCAGGTAGTTTGGGAAGACGTAAGGGCCGGTGAACCTCCGCCTGTTTATACAGATTTTATATTCCGTGTCGTATTTTTGTTTGCTACTGATTTGTCATTATATTTTGGAAAAAAAAATATTCTGCTGATCCATTTCAAGTCACTGTATATTTTACTTCTAATAATAATATTTTGAAATCTTAACTTTTGATGAAAATTTCATTTTCTGGAATTACTATGAAGATTCAAATCATTTTCATACCGGTTACTTTGGTATTAACATCGTCACATCGTACGTTGACATCGCTCCATGCCACAATTTGCTGGCGCGTTTGAAAACATCGCTGGTCAACTTAACTAAATATCAAAGTAAATGAAGTTACCTTGTCGAGATACGCACGTATAGGAAACCAGACGCTTGATAACGAGTGATTTTAAGGTAAAATTAAAGTGGCCAGTCGGGGGTAAGCAAGTTTTTTTCCTGAAGAAAGTTTCCGTGTGTGGAGCCATTTTGTCAAGGCAGTGTTCGCGCAAAGCACGCTTGGAAGAAATAGGTGGCTGTTCTGTTTACCACCCACCGCGTACAGCCGTTCAAAATATTCTTAGCAGAATACCGGGGCATTTCAGCACATGGCGGCACTCAAACTTGATTTTAAAACGATCGTCTGCCATTGTGAGAGTCCTTACGATGTCAGCTTTTTATTCATTTAACATTTTAAACAAATAATCATTGCTAAATAATGCCGCAAATGGGTTTAAAGTAGGCTTTTATTTCAATTTTGCTTGACCATGCCCAACGAAGTGGGCCGCTGTGTGTTACAGCAGGGTTGTTGTTAGCCGTAGCGACCGTCCTCTCTTACTACGCTACGCTGTGGGAGAGCCCTAGAAGATGATTTGACGAAACTGGAGACATTCCACATGACAATTAAATTCTTATATTTCGTCGTAAAAAGTCGTATTTGTTAAGAAATAAAGATATTCTTATCAAATACGCATATAACATACGAATTAGACAGTGTTTGTCCACTTAAAATGTTGATTAGAAGAATATGTATTATCCTAATAAACGGTGATACACAGGAAACGATGTCTGCTCTGGGTTTTTCCCCAGCCACGGCTGGCCGGCAGCCGCCTGTGTAACCAGTTGTAACGAGCCAAGTTGGCTCAGCGAGCAAAGGTCACGCCGTTCATTGTTTCAGATTCTGAGACAGTTTCAAGCGCAAGGGTTGCAAAGTTTTAAAAGTGAGTCTTGTTTACATACTAAATGATAATATTTAGCTGAATTTCTTGGTCATTCAATTAAAGTTCTATATCTCCCTGAGATTACTTAAAGTTTCCTTGTCATAAACGCACTATTTGATTTTACACGATTTTTTTCCGACAAGGGTTTGAAGTTGGCCAGTTTACTCTTAACCTTTTTATGTGGTGGTATCCCGGTCCTGGATACCGCCGCATGTAATGCAGTTAGGTTGTTGTAAACGTATTATTTGGTGACAATTACCAAGATTTTTATAACAAGTTATATATTACACGAAAACTAATCAGCAATATTTAATTTATAAATAACAAATAATCGTTAATAATACATTCACACACGGCTCCCATGCATGTGAGACTGCTGCTAAGAACGGCCTTTGAAAGTTGCAATATTATCGCCCTCTCGCCTGCCCAAGAACGATGTCTGCCAGGAAGATATTCAGGAAACCCTTCTAGTATAAACCGCACAGTCCTTTCAGGAAATCAACCTGATTTCAAGATTTTGAATTTCTTGATTAAACAGCGGTTTTAAGTGGAGATTTTACGGTATTGATTTAATTTTCACAGCATGCCATTATAGGTATTTGATTTGTTTAAATCTGAAATTTGAAAATAAAAGCTTGAAAATTAAGCTAGTTATTGATTTTTTCTTTAGGCTCTGTTGTAGACATTTGCTTTGTCCAGATGCAGTTTCCCCCTCCAGGTCACTGTAAGTCAGCTGTGCCAGGGTTTCTGATTTTGTACAGTCACAAGGGGTGATCCCCTGCTGTGACAGCTGCACAGTTATTCTCATATCACCACCCAAATAGACCCCCCCCCCCCCAAAGTGTTATGCAGTAATTGTAATTGTTTTCACTGTATCTCCTTAATTGTAATGCTATTTCCACTCCAATATACAAAAACTTTCCTTGAAAAAGTAATTCAAGGTGTAATCCAGAAGATGCCATGTTGTGTGAATGTAGCATTTTTAAAGAAATCAATTTTCTATTAAATGATTTTAACAAATATAATTAAAACCATCAGTTTGCTTAAATTTTTAAAATATGAAGCAAATTATGGATAAATAAAGGCACAATTTAAAATTGTGAAATCTGAATTAAGTATTATTTTTAGATATTTATTGTTTTGCAAATTTAAAAGATATTTTTTTGTGGTAAAAAAATAAATAAACATTTGTATGCATGATGTGGTGTTATCTGACAAGATTGAGATTATGATGATGCAATTTAGAAATATGAATCAACTTTTATATTCAGATATATATGTTATATTGGAAATGTATAGAAATAAAAAATTATAATGAAAAAAAATTGATGTGATAAAAAAATGAGGATCTAATACAAACATTTGTTCATTATTTTCCTGCCTCAGCAGAATTGGAGATCAGGCTTTGTTTGCCCTGAATATATGCAGAAGTGTTGTTAATCGCACCAGCAAATTATATATTTAGTTGTGTATTATTGCAGATTTTAAACTTTAAAAAAAATTTGACATAATAATTAATTAAGAAATAATTGAAACATCGTATATTATCAGCTTTGTTTGTCTACCAGTCTATCTGTCCTTTTTTTAAATATTTAATAATTATGAATGAACTTTTTTTTATCCTGTAAGCATTGTTGAATTAAAGTGAAAATCCTGTGTAAATACATTGATATACACTATTGTAGGTGCAGTTCATAAAGTGACGACTAATATACGTTTCACTTCTTTTATTTTTCACAAAGCTCAACACTGAGACTGCTTGTTGCGTTGCTTGCTCGTTTACCACAAACAATCCCGTTTGAAAACTGAAACAATGAAGTTAATCTTACTAGTATGTAAACTGTAACAGAGTCCATATATAAGATATATAGGTCCATATAAAATGTTATATGCACAGCACAATATGAATGGAGAAAACAGATCACAATATGGATAATATTAATGATGATACTACTGGTATATTAAGTAACAGAGCTGCTATATCCAGTAACGCTGCCAGCTGGTTTTATACAAAATGGAAGGTAATAGTTCTTGACAGGTATTGTTGACACAAGTACTTTGACTAGTATTCTACATGTGAAAGAGATATATGCCACCAGTCAAAAAGAAAAAGCTCTCTAGGAGTTAATAGTTAAAACATAACAGATAACAAGACATTTTATATTGAATGAAAGACATTACACATACCTCTGTGTGGCCTGAAGGCAAATTTACTGCACCACATGTTACAATTCTGTTCACTGGTCAAAACAGGAAGTGACATCAATGTCATGTGCCCCAATGTTGACACTGACCTCTGACATTAACCTCATTTCAATTTTAAACAAGCTTCTTATATACCAGCCGGAGTGGCACAATGCATGCTACACTGGTCTCCAGAGCCATCAAATAAAGGGAACCCGGTTCAAGTCCAGAACAAGGCATCAACATTTTTTCCATGAAATTACACTTTTATCCATTTTAAACATAGTAATTAATACCTTTTCTTAAACATAAATCAATATTAAACAAATTCACATGTAGTTTGATTTGTGCATTTACACACTCGGCCTCTTATGCATAGGAACTATGCATAACTATTCCCGGATTACAAATGCACATAAACATTATTACACATTATTAGAATAATGGATTCATCTGTTAACATGTAATACTTATTGAATGAAGACAAATGCAAAACATCAATATTAAAACAATAACGTTCAGTCTGAGTGGCTTCCCTGCTCTTCAATAGGCAGAAGCAAAACTAGCTTATGAATTGGCCTACGAAGATCAGAACCCTGAGCTCTGAGTAACACACTTCTCACGTATCCTTTCCTGTCGGGCTCCGTTTTGGTTATTCGACCCAAACGCCAAAGATTTCTGGGCATATTGTCGTCCCTCAGCAATACAATGTCTCCAGCTGTTAGGTTTCTGGTAGACTTGCTCCATTTCTGTCTTTGCTGTAAAGTCAGCAGGTATTCTCTTCGCCATTTGTACCAGAACTGATTGGCTAAATACTGAATCCTTCGCCAATGTTTCCGAGCGTAAACATCTTCTCTTTGGAATTGTCCTGGAGGCGGTATGATGACGGATTTGAGGTTCAGGAGATGATTTGGCCATGCAATAAAATCACTCATATCTCGACAGTGGGTTGACATATCCACCTAAAATTTTGCAGGTTTATACATCCTGGATAGCTTTCTCAGTTTTGTGACAGGTGGCGCCACCTACATTCACGTTTATGGTGCATACATCCAAGCTCATATCTCGTGAACCGTTTGACCGTTTGGACCAAAATTTTGCATATGTATAGATCTCACATAGCTCTTTATCATATGCAAAACTCGTGGCGCCTCCTGCAACTATTTTTGCACAGCTACTGTCTGTTTGTCTGCTGTGGGATAAAATTACTCATATGTCTGTAGTGGCTCATATCTCGGGAATCGTTTGACCGATTGGGCAAAAATTTTGCATGTGTATAGATATCACATAGCTCTTTATCATACACAAAACTGGAGGGGCCACCTGCAACCATTCTGTTTGTCTGCCATGGGCTAAACTCACTCATATCTCTGTAGTGGTTTGACTTATCTGCCTTAAGATTTTGCGTGTTTATGCAATGTACATCTTGGATTGCTTTCTCGATTTTTTGGCAGGTGGTGCCACATACATTTATGTGACAGCTTTCTGCATTTGTGGTAGGTGGTGCTACCTACATATACATTTTGGCTGCAGACATCCATGCTAATATGCAACACACCTCACTCTATTTTCCCTTGCCACTCAATCCATGCCTCACTTCACCCGTTCCACTCTGATTTCCGCGGATACACATAGTCGCTTGTCGACTACCCATATTCTGGTTACTGTGGTTGGCTTCATATTCGCGAGGCTGAAATTTCGTGATTTCTCCATTTTTAATGTTTCGCGAGGGTGTCATTTTCGCGATCTCACCAGAACCTATATCAAATCTTTGGTAAAGCCATTTCTGTGTGTATTATAATTTGAGAATAATTCATGAGCTTGTGATATTCTCCTCATATAAGGATGGGCCCGTACACACAGCACAGGTTCTTTAGTTCAAATTTAAGGGAATGTTTTCCCTATACCTGCATGGATGTAAATTATATTAAGATTTCTCACTGTTCTAACCTATTTCCATTCAAGGATTGGCTACACTTAATCAGAAGGACACACTCAATTGGCCAATTATTCCCGAGGGTGTCATTTTCGCGATTATTTCCCATTCGCGAATATCGCGAAATTAAAACCCTCGCGAACAAAAGGGCAACCACAGTATTTAAAACATTAAGCTCTTTTATAGAACTGTGCATATAAGTGTTGCAGTTGTACAATTAATACAAAAATACAGCCATCTTAATCAAGCAAACAGACCTTTAGTGCCATTTCAGGCCTGTGATATTAGAGAGTCTATGACCAGCATTATTGTGGAGTTTTATAAATAATTTTTTTAAAGTAATTTTTAAATATTTTCTTCTTCCAGGTGCATGCAATCTTGGCAAGGAAAATATCACCTGTAGAAATGGAGAAACTGAAGGTAACTTGTCCAGGGTTATGTTTTGCTTTTCTATCTTTTATGTTTGAAACATAAGGAAGGCAAAAAGCAAAGTATATCCACAAATGAAAAAACATCCTTAAGCATAAGAAACGGCAAAAACCACATATAACCATGACCTTAAATGTGACCACACATTTACATATGGAGTTATTTGTGTTTGTTTTAAAAATAAGCAGCCAGTCTACATTTGAAGAAATATACAAACTTGAACAACATCTCCTGACCAGTAAGATAAGAGTACACAGTTTGATGTAAAACAATATGCATCAATTTACTTTTACATTGATGTTGTCACAATAGTATAGATTTAAGTTTTATGAGGTGAATTTTTCCTGATTTAATCAGAAGTTTATGCTGAAGGCATAATATAGTTATTTGTCAACTGGGCTGGACCAGGTCTTAACAGGGTTTGGATTGGTCAGAATCCTGATCAGGATTTGGTCCAGACCAATTGGGAATTGGTCAAGACCAATCAGTGTTTGGTCTAGACCAATTCCCAATCAGGATTCAGTCTGGCCTAAACCTTGATCAGGATTTGGTCCTGACTTTATCCAGCCCAGATCCAGATTGGGTTAAGGGCAGACTGTATCCTGATTGAGGTGTGGTCTGGACCAGTGGCCAATTGGTCCAGATCAGGATCTGGGCCTTGACATATGTACATGCAAATGGTGAAGATAGAGAACCAGAAGCTTTATGATATCACTGAGACTTGCACCAGATAATGGGGCATTGTAGAAATTGAACCAGTGAGCATGCTATGATGATGTTTGAACCATTGCCATTTCTCCAAAGAGAGTTCTTGAAAATTAAAGCAATGCAAATTTCTAACTGACCACTATATATTGATGAACAATGCCTATTTTTTCAGTTTTCACAGTTTTCAGGAGATTTAAGGTATATTTTCATATGCTGTGGAAGTGGTAATTTTTCACATTAATAGCACTCTTTGTAAAGCCTAGGTCACACTGTCATGGATCTCACCACAGATCATTACAGACTGGCTTCAACAGAGTACCATACCTGGTGACCCATTAATAATCCCTGGTGAAAGGTAGAGAATCTGTAGCTATCTGTAGCTTCTAACAGCCGAAGATATTTTGGTGAAACACCTCCATCTCTCGGGGGCACCACAGTTTGTAACTGGCTAGCATTCTCATATTACATGACTTGATATCACGCAGCACCAGTATCAAACTTGAGCTTGTTCTCCCCGCCTCAGGGGAGTGGTTGAGAATAATGATCAGCTTTGTCCATCCGTCCGTCCATCTGTCTTAGTGTCTGTTAATCCATAAAAAATTTTATATGAAACAGTAATTGAAAAGTTTAACTTGGATTTACTTCAAATCAGTTTCTGCAGACTGGTGTCACCACCTGCATTTTTAGCTCAGCTGACTATAAGTCATCTGAGCTATAGTTGTGGTCCATTGTCCGTCCGACCGTCTGGCCATCCCTTAGACTGGCACATTTTGAAACCGTAAGACCTACAAATTCAAAATTCAGCATACTGTTAGATGTCCCAAAAATCTCCAAACATACCTAAAATTGGCTTAATATAACTTTGTTCCTTTGAGATATTTAGTAAAAATCTCAAATGTCCATTAAAAACCTATTATCACACGTAAGGATTGCCTAATAACAAAACCACTTATCTGTTTTTCTTAATATTTACCAGAAAAATTTCCTATATATTTCCTATATACATGCTGGAAATTAAGTCAGTTAAGAATAAATTTCTTTAAGTTATTGGCCCAAATGTAATAGACTTTGTAAAAAATCAGGAAAAATATTTACACACTTTACATGAACAATTTTGAAACTAGAGACTATTTTCCTAAGTATATAACTTTTTTTAATTAAGATTCAATTGTTTACCCAAAATTAGATCTGAATTTTGTAAACTTTGTAAGTTATTAGCATAAAAATAAAATCATTACCTTAAATTTTGCCCAACTTTGACCATGGCACTTTTTTTCCTGTACGTACTACCGTAAAATCTCCACTTAAAACCGCACTTCCGATTAAAACCGCACCCAGACTTCGCCGAAATTCCAGGTGAGACATTGCGAGAGGCTCAAATACAAAGAACCCCCCTTTGAAACCGCACCAACTTTCGCTACGGAATGATTTGACAAAAGACACAATCAAGCTGTCATCTAGAAATGAACACGCGTAGGTTGCGACTCGGCCATTCCTGTCCACTCAAAAATTCCTTGGGCATTTTATTTAAACACATCGTAACACTTTTGCATGGTCACTCAAGCAGGTAGTTTGGGAAGACGTAAGGGCCGGTGAACCTCCGCCTGTTTATACAGATTTTATATTCCGTGTCGTATTTTTGTTTGCTACTGATTTGTCATTATATTTTGGAAAAAAAAATATTCTGCTGATCCATTTCAAGTCACTGTATATTTTACTTCTAATAATAATATTTTGAAATCTTAACTTTTGATGAAAATTTCATTTTCTGGAATTACTATGAAGATTCAAATCATTTTCATACCGGTTACTTTGGTATTATCATCGTCACATCGTACGTTGACATCGCTCCATGCCACAATTTGCTGGCGCGTTTGAAAACATCGCTGGTCAACTTAACTAAATATCAAAGTAAATGAAGTTACCTTGTCGAGATACGCACGTATAGGAAACCAGACGCTTGATAACGAGTGATTTTAAGGTAAAATTAAAGTGGCCAGTCGGGGGTAAGCAAGTTTTTTTCCTGAAGAAAGTTTCCGTGTGTGGAGCCATTTTGTCAAGGCAGTGTTCGCGCAAAGCACGCTTGGAAGAAATAGGTGGCTGTTCTGTTTACCACCCACCGCGTACAGCCGTTCAAAATATTCTTAGCAGAATACCGGGGCATTTCAGCACATGGCGGCACTCAAACTTGATTTTAAAACGATCGTCTGCCATTGTGAGAGTCCTTACGATGTCAGCTTTTTATTCATTTAACATTTTAAACAAATAATCATTGCTAAATAATGCCGCAAATGGGTTTAAAGTAGGCTTTTATTTCAATTTTGCTTGACCATGCCCAACGAAGTGGGCCGCTGTGTGTTACAGCAGGGTTGTTGTTAGCCGTAGCGACCGTCCTCTCTTACTACGCTACGCTGTGGGAGAGCCCTAGAAGATGATTTGACGAAACTGGAGACATTCCACATGACAATTAAATTCTTATATTTCGTCGTAAAAAGTCGTATTTGTTAAGAAATAAAGATATTCTTATCAAATACGCATATAACATACGAATTAGACAGTGTTTGTCCACTTAAAATGTTGATTAGAAGAATATGTATTATCCTAATAAACGGTGATACACAGGAAACGATGTCTGCTCTGGGTTTTTCCCCAGCCACGGCTGGCCGGCAGCCGCCTGTGTAACCAGTTGTAACGGGCCAAGTTGGCTCAGCGAGCAAAGGTCACGCCGTTCATTGTTTCAGATTCTGAGACAGTTTCAAGCGCAAGGGTTGCAAAGTTTTAAAAGTGAGTCTTGTTTACATACTAAATGATAATATTTAGCTGAATTTCTTGGTCATTCAATTAAAGTTCTATATCTCCCTGAGATTACTTAAAGTTTCCTTGTCATAAACGCACTATTTGATTTTACACGATTTTTTTCCGACAAGGGTTTGAAGTTGGCCAGTTTACTCTTAACCTTTTTATGTGGTGGTATCCCGGTCCTGGATACCGCCGCATGTAATGCAGTTAGGTTGTTGTAAACGTATTATTTGGTGACAATTACCAAGATTTTTATAACAAGTTATATATTACACGAAAACTAATCAGCAATATTTAATTTATAAATAACAAATAATCGTTAATAATACATTCACACACGGCTCCCATGCATGTGAGACTGCTGCTAAGAACGGCCTTTGAAAGTTGCAATATTATCGCCCTCTCGCCTGCCCAAGAACGATGTCTGCCAGGAAGATATTCAGGAAACCCTTCTAGTATAAACCGCACAGTCCTTTCAGGAAATCAACCTGATTTCAAGATTTTGAATTTCTTGATTAAACAGCGGTTTTAAGTGGAGATTTTACGGTATTGATTTAATTTTCACAGCATGCCATTATAGGTATTTGATTTGTTTAAATCTGAAATTTGAAAATAAAAGCTTGAAAATTAAGCTAGTTATTGATTTTTTCTTTAGGCTCTGTTGTAGACATTTGCTTTGTCCAGATGCAGTTTCCCCCTCCAGGTCACTGTAAGTCAGCTGTGCCAGGGTTTCTGATTTTGTACAGTCACAAGGGGTGATCCCCTGCTGTGACAGCTGCACAGTTATTCTCATATCACCACCCAAATAGACCCCCCCCCCAAAGTGTTATGCAGTAATTGTAATTGTTTTCACTGTATCTCCTTAATTGTAATGCTATTTCCACTCCAATATACAAAAACTTTCCTTGAAAAAGTAATTCAAGGTGTAATCCAGAAGATGCCATGTTGTGTGAATGTAGCATTTTTAAAGAAATCAATTTTCTATTAAATGATTTTAACAAATATAATTAAAACCATCAGTTTGCTTAAATTTTTAAAATATGAAGCAAATTATGGATAAATAAAGGCACAATTTAAAATTGTGAAATCTGAATTAAGTATTATTTTTAGATATTTATTGTTTTGCAAATTTAAAAGATATTTTTTTGTGGTAAAAAAATAAATAAACATTTGTATGCATGATGTGGTGTTATCTGACAAGATTGAGATTTATGATGATGCAATTTAGAAATATGAATCAACTTTTATATTCAGATATATATGTTATATTGGAAATGTATAGAAATAAAAAATTATAATGAAAAAAAATTGATGTGATAAAAAAATGAGGATCTAATACAAACATTTGTTCATTATTTTCCTGCCTCAGCAGAATTGGAGATCAGGCTTTGTTTGCCCTGAATATATGCAGAAGTGTTGTTAATCGCACCAGCAAATTATATATTTAGTTGTGTATTATTGCAGATTTTAAACTTTAAAAAAAATTTGACATAATAATTAATTAAGAAATAATTGAAACATCGTATATTATCAGCTTTGTTTGTCTACCAGTCTATCTGTCCTTTTTTTAAATATTTAATAATTATGAATGAACTTTTTTTTATCCTGTAAGCATTGTTGAATTAAAGTGAAAATCCTGTGTAAATACATTGATATACACTATTGTAGGTGCAGTTCATAAAGTGACGACTAATATACGTTTCACTTCTTTTATTTTTCACAAAGCTCAACACTGAGACTGCTTGTTGCGTTGCTTGCTCGTTTACCACAAACAATCCCGTTTGAAAACTGAAACAATGAAGTTAATCTTACTAGTATGTAAACTGTAACAGAGTCCATATATAAGATATATAGGTCCATATAAAATGTTATATGCACAGCACAATATGAATGGAGAAAACAGATCACAATATGGATAATATTAATGATGATACTACTGGTATATTAAGTAACAGAGCTGCTATATCCAGTAACGCTGCCAGCTGGTTTTATACAAAATGGAAGGTAATAGTTCTTGACAGGTATTGTTGACACAAGTACTTTGACTAGTATTCTACATGTGAAAGAGATATATGCCACCAGTCAAAAAGAAAAAGCTCTCTAGGAGTTAATAGTTAAAACATAACAGATAACAAGACATTTTATATTGAATGAAAGACATTACACATACCTCTGTGTGGCCTGAAGGCAAATTTACTGCACCACATGTTACAATTCTGTTCACTGGTCAAAACAGGAAGTGACATCAATGTCATGTGCCCCAATGTTGACACTGACCTCTGACATTAACCTCATTTCAATTTTAAACAAGCTTCTTATATACCAGCCGGAGTGGCACAATGCATGCTACACTGGTCTCCAGAGCCATCAAATAAAGGGAACCCGGTTCAAGTCCAGAACAAGGCATCAACATTTTTTCCATGAAATTACACTTTTATCCATTTTAAACATAGTAATTAATACCTTTTCTTAAACATAAATCAATATTAAACAAATTCACATGTAGTTTGATTTGTGCATTTACACACTCGGCCTCTTATGCATAGGAACTATGCATAACTATTCCCGGATTACAAATGCACATAAACATTATTACACATTATTAGAATAATGGATTCATCTGTTAACATGTAATACTTATTGAATGAAGACAAATGCAAAACATCAATATTAAAACAATAACGTTCAGTCTGAGTGGCTTCCCTGCTCTTCAATAGGCAGAAGCAAAACTAGCTTATGAATTGGCCTACGAAGATCAGAACCCTGAGCTCTGAGTAACACACTTCTCACGTATCCTTTCCTGTCGGGCTCCGTTTTGGTTATTCGACCCAAACGCCAAAGATTTCTGGGCATATTGTCGTCCCTCAGCAATACAATGTCTCCAGCTGTTAGGTTTCTGGTAGACTTGCTCCATTTCTGTCTTTGCTGTAAAGTCAGCAGGTATTCTCTTCGCCATTTGTACCAGAACTGATTGGCTAAATACTGAATCCTTCGCCAATGTTTCCGAGCGTAAACATCTTCTCTTTGGAATTGTCCTGGAGGCGGTATGATGACGGATTTGAGGTTCAGGAGATGATTTGGCCATGCAATAAAATCACTCATATCTCGACAGTGGGTTGACATATCCACCTAAAATTTTGCAGGTTTATACATCCTGGATAGCTTTCTCAGTTTTGTGACAGGTGGCGCCACCTACATTCACGTTTATGGTGCATACATCCAAGCTCATATCTCGTGAACCGTTTGACCGTTTGGACCAAAATTTTGCATATGTATAGATCTCACATAGCTCTTTATCATATGCAAAGCTCGTGGCGCCTCCTGCAACTATTTTTGCACAGCTACTGTCTGTTTGTCTGCTGTGGGATAAAATTACTCATATGTCTGTAGTGGCTCATATCTCGGGAATCGTTTGACCGATTGGGCAAAAATTTTGCATGTGTATAGATATCACATAGCTCTTTATCATACACAAAACTGGAGGGGCCACCTGCAACCATTCTGTTTGTCTGCCATGGGCTAAACTCACTCATATCTCTGTAGTGGTTTGACTTATCTGCCTAAAGATTTTGCGTGTTTATGCAATGTACATCTTGGATTGCTTTCTCGATTTTTTGGCAGGTGGTGCCACATACATTTATGTGACAGCTTTCTGCATTTGTGGTAGGTGGTGCTACCTACATATACATTTTGGCTGCAGACATCCATGCTAATATGCAACACACCTCACTCTATTTTCCCTTGCCACTCAATCCATGCCTCACTTCACCCGTTCCACTCTGATTTCCGCGGATACACATAGTCGCTTGTCGACTACCCATATTCTGGTTACTGTGGTTGGCTTCATATTCGCGAGGCTGAAATTTCGTGATTTCTCCATTTTTAATGTTTCGCGAGGGTGTCATTTTCGCGATCTCACCAGAACCTATATCAAATCTTTGGTAAAGCCATTTCTGTGTGTATTATAATTTGAGAATAATTCATGAGCTTGTGATATTCTCCTCATATAAGGATGGGCCCGTACACACAGCACAGGTTCTTTAGTTCAAATTTAAGGGAATGTTTTCCCTATACCTGCATGGATGTAAATTATATTAAGATTTCTCACTGTTCTAACCTATTTCCATTCAAGGATTGGCTACACTTAATCAGAAGGACACACTCAATTGGCCAATTATTCCCGAGGGTGTCATTTTCGCGATTATTTCCCATTCGCGAATATCGCGAAATTAAAACCCTCGCGAACAAAAGGGCAACCACAGTATTTAAAACATTAAGCTCTTTTATAGAACTGTGCATATAAGTGTTGCAGTTGTACAATTAATACAAAAATACAGCCATCTTAATCAAGCAAACAGACCTTTAGTGCCATTTCAGGCCTGTGATATTAGAGAGTCTATGACCAGCATTATTGTGGAGTTTTATAAATAATTTTTTTAAAGTAATTTTTAAATATTTTCTTCTTCCAGGTGCATGCAATCTTGGCAAGGAAAATATCACCTGTAGAAATGGAGAAACTGAAGGTAACTTGTCCAGGGTTATGTTTTGCTTTTCTATCTTTTATGTTTGAAACATAAGGAAGGCAAAAAGCAAAGTATATCCACAAATGAAAAAACATCCTTAAGCATAAGAAACGGCAAAAACCACATATAACCATGACCTTAAATGTGACCACACATTTACATATGGAGTTATTTGTGTTTGTTTTAAAAATAAGCAGCCAGTCTACATTTGAAGAAATATACAAACTTGAACAACATCTCCTGACCAGTAAGATAAGAGTACACAGTTTGATGTAAAACAATATGCATCAATTTACTTTTACATTGATGTTGTCACAATAGTATAGATTTAAGTTTTATGAGGTGAATTTTTCCTGATTTAATCAGAAGTTTATGCTGAAGGCATAATATAGTTATTTGTCAACTGGGCTGGACCAGGTCTTAACAGGGTTTGGATTGGTCAGAATCCTGATCAGGATTTGGTCCAGACCAATTGGGAATTGGTCAAGACCAATCAGTGTTTGGTCTAGACCAATTCCCAATCAGGATTCAGTCTGGCCTAAACCTTGATCAGGATTTGGTCCTGACTTTATCCAGCCCAGATCCAGATTGGGTTAAGGGCAGACTGTATCCTGATTGAGGTGTGGTCTGGACCAGTGGCCAATTGGTCCAGATCAGGATCTGGGCCTTGACATATGTACATGCAAATGGTGAAGATAGAGAACCAGAAGCTTTATGATATCACTGAGACTTGCACCAGATAATGGGGCATTGTAGAAATTGAACCAGTGAGCATGCTATGATGATGTTTGAACCATTGCCATTTCTCCAAAGAGAGTTCTTGAAAATTAAAGCAATGCAAATTTCTAACTGACCACTATATATTGATGAACAATGCCTATTTTTTCAGTTTTCACAGTTTTCAGGAGATTTAAGGTATATTTTCATATGCTGTGGAAGTGGTAATTTTTCACATTAATAGCACTCTTTGTAAAGCCTAGGTCACACTGTCATGGATCTCACCACAGATCATTACAGACTGGCTTCAACAGAGTACCATACCTGGTGACCCATTAATAATCCCTGGTGAAAGGTAGAGAATCTGTAGCTATCTGTAGCTTCTAACAGCCGAAGATATTTTGGTGAAACACCTCCATCTCTCGGGGGCACCACAGTTTGTAACTGGCTAGCATTCTCATATTACATGACTTGATATCACGCAGCACCAGTATCAAACTTGAGCTTGTTCTCCCCGCCTCAGGGGAGTGGTTGAGAATAATGATCAGCTTTGTCCATCCGTCCGTCCATCTGTCTTAGTGTCTGTTAATCCATAAAAAATTTTATATGAAACAGTAATTGAAAAGTTTAACTTAGATTTACTTCAAATCAGTTTCTGCAGACTGGTGTCACCACCTGCATTTTTAGCTCAGCTGACTATAAGTCATCTGAGCTATAGTTGTGGTCCATTGTCCGTCCGACCGTCTGGCCATCCCTTAGACTGGCACATTTTGAAACCGTAAGACCTACAAATTCAAAATTCAGCATACTGTTAGATGTCCCAAAAATCTCCAAACATACCTAAAATTGGCTTAATATAACTTTGTTCCTTTGAGATATTTAGTAAAAATCTCAAATGTCCATTAAAAACCTATTATCACACGTAAGGATTGCCTAATAACAAAACCACTTATCTGTTTTTCTTAATATTTACCAGAAAAATTTCCTATATATTTCCTATATACATGCTGGAAATTAAGTCAGTTAAGAATAAATTTCTTTAAGTTATTGGCCCAAATGTAATAGACTTTGTAAAAAATCAGGAAAAATATTTACACACTTTACATGAACAATTTTGAAACTAGAGACTATTTTCCTAAGTATATAACTTTTTTTAATTAAGATTCAATTGTTTACCCAAAATTAGATCTGAATTTTGTAAACTTTGTAAGTTATTAGCATAAAAATAAAATCATTACCTTAAATTTTGCCCAACTTTGACCATGGCACTTTTTTTCCTGTACGTACTACCGTAAAATCTCCACTTAAAACCGCACTTCCGATTAAAACCGCACCCAGACTTCGCCGAAATTCCAGGTGAGACATTGCGAGAGGCTCAAATACAAAGAACCCCCCTTTGAAACCGCACCAACTTTCGCTACGGAATGATTTGACAAAAGACACAATCAAGCTGTCATCTAGAAATGAACACGCGTAGGTTGCGACTCGGCCATTCCTGTCCACTCAAAAATTCCTTGGGCATTTTATTTAAACACATCGTAACACTTTTGCATGGTCACTCAAGCAGGTAGTTTGGGAAGACGTAAGGGCCGGTGAACCTCCGCCTGTTTATACAGATTTTATATTCCGTGTCGTATTTTTGTTTGCTACTGATTTGTCATTATATTTTGGAAAAAAAAATATTCTGCTGATCCATTTCAAGTCACTGTATATTTTACTTCTAATAATAATATTTTGAAATCTTAACTTTTGATGAAAATTTCATTTTCTGGAATTACTATGAAGATTCAAATCATTTTCATACCGGTTACTTTGGTATTATCATCGTCACATCGTACGTTGACATCGCTCCATGCCACAATTTGCTGGCGCGTTTGAAAACATCGCTGGTCAACTTAACTAAATATCAAAGTAAATGAAGTTACCTTGTCGAGATACGCACGTATAGGAAACCAGACGCTTGATAACGAGTGATTTTAAGGTAAAATTAAAGTGGCCAGTCGGGGGTAAGCAAGTTTTTTTCCTGAAGAAAGTTTCCGTGTGTGGAGCCATTTTGTCAAGGCAGTGTTCGCGCAAAGCACGCTTGGAAGAAATAGGTGGCTGTTCTGTTTACCACCCACCGCGTACAGCCGTTCAAAATATTCTTAGCAGAATACCGGGGCATTTCAGCACATGGCGGCACTCAAACTTGATTTTAAAACGATCGTCTGCCATTGTGAGAGTCCTTACGATGTCAGCTTTTTATTCATTTAACATTTTAAACAAATAATCATTGCTAAATAATGCCGCAAATGGGTTTAAAGTAGGCTTTTATTTCAATTTTGCTTGACCATGCCCAACGAAGTGGGCCGCTGTGTGTTACAGCAGGGTTGTTGTTAGCCGTAGCGACCGTCCTCTCTTACTACGCTACGCTGTGGGAGAGCCCTAGAAGATGATTTGACGAAACTGGAGACATTCCACATGACAATTAAATTCTTATATTTCGTCGTAAAAAGTCGTATTTGTTAAGAAATAAAGATATTCTTATCAAATACGCATATAACATACGAATTAGACAGTGTTTGTCCACTTAAAATGTTGATTAGAAGAATATGTATTATCCTAATAAACGGTGATACACAGGAAACGATGTCTGCTCTGGGTTTTTCCCCAGCCACGGCTGGCCGGCAGCCGCCTGTGTAACCAGTTGTAACGGGCCAAGTTGGCTCAGCGAGCAAAGGTCACGCCGTTCATTGTTTCAGATTCTGAGACAGTTTCAAGCGCAAGGGTTGCAAAGTTTTAAAAGTGAGTCTTGTTTACATACTAAATGATAATATTTAGCTGAATTTCTTGGTCATTCAATTAAAGTTCTATATCTCCCTGAGATTACTTAAAGTTTCCTTGTCATAAACGCACTATTTGATTTTACACGATTTTTTTCCGACAAGGGTTTGAAGTTGGCCAGTTTACTCTTAACCTTTTTATGTGGTGGTATCCCGGTCCTGGATACCGCCGCATGTAATGCAGTTAGGTTGTTGTAAACGTATTATTTGGTGACAATTACCAAGATTTTTATAACAAGTTATATATTACACGAAAACTAATCAGCAATATTTAATTTATAAATAACAAATAATCGTTAATAATACATTCACACACGGCTCCCATGCATGTGAGACTGCTGCTAAGAACGGCCTTTGAAAGTTGCAATATTATCGCCCTCTCGCCTGCCCAAGAACGATGTCTGCCAGGAAGATATTCAGGAAACCCTTCTAGTATAAACCGCACAGTCCTTTCAGGAAATCAACCTGATTTCAAGATTTTGAATTTCTTGATTAAACAGCGGTTTTAAGTGGAGATTTTACGGTATTGATTTAATTTTCACAGCATGCCATTATAGGTATTTGATTTGTTTAAATCTGAAATTTGAAAATAAAAGCTTGAAAATTAAGCTAGTTATTGATTTTTTCTTTAGGCTCTGTTGTAGACATTTGCTTTGTCCAGATGCAGTTTCCCCCTCCAGGTCACTGTAAGTCAGCTGTGCCAGGGTTTCTGATTTTGTACAGTCACAAGGGGTGATCCCCTGCTGTGACAGCTGCACAGTTATTCTCATATCACCACCCAAATAGACCCCCCCCCCAAAGTGTTATGCAGTAATTGTAATTGTTTTCACTGTATCTCCTTAATTGTAATGCTATTTCCACTCCAATATACAAAAACTTTCCTTGAAAAAGTAATTCAAGGTGTAATCCAGAAGATGCCATGTTGTGTGAATGTAGCATTTTTAAAGAAATCAATTTTCTATTAAATGATTTTAACAAATATAATTAAAACCATCAGTTTGCTTAAATTTTTAAAATATGAAGCAAATTATGGATAAATAAAGGCACAATTTAAAATTGTGAAATCTGAATTAAGTATTATTTTTAGATATTTATTGTTTTGCAAATTTAAAAGATATTTTTTTGTGGTAAAAAAATAAATAAACATTTGTATGCATGATGTGGTGTTATCTGACAAGATTGAGATTTATGATGATGCAATTTAGAAA
The DNA here is from genome assembly GCA_026874595.1 of Sipunculus nudus. Classification (NCBI taxonomy): domain Eukaryota; kingdom Metazoa; phylum Annelida; class Sipuncula; order Golfingiida; family Sipunculidae; genus Sipunculus; species Sipunculus nudus. Next base: position 5,117,281 of record CM049317.1, read on the forward strand.
TATGAATCAACTTTTATATTCAGATATATATGTTATATTGGAAATGTATAGAAATAAAAAATTATAATGAAAAAAAATTGATGTGATAAAAAAATGAGGATCTAATACAAACATTTGTTCATTATTTTCCTGCCTCAGCAGAATTGGAGATCAGGCTTTGTTTGCCCTGAATATATGCAGAAGTGTTGTTAATCGCACCAGCAAATTATATATTTAGTTGTGTATTATTGCAGATTTTAAACTTTAAAAAAAATTTGACATAATAATTAATTAAGAAATAATTGAAACATCGTATATTATCAGCTTTGTTTGTCTACCAGTCTATCTGTCCTTTTTTTAAATATTTAATAATTATGAATGAACTTTTTTTTATCCTGTAAGCATTGTTGAATTAAAGTGAAAATCCTGTGTAAATACATTGATATACACTATTGTAGGTGCAGTTCATAAAGTGACGACTAATATACGTTTCACTTCTTTTATTTTTCACAAAGCTCAACACTGAGACTGCTTGTTGCGTTGCTTGCTCGTTTACCACAAACAATCCCGTTTGAAAACTGAAACAATGAAGTTAATCTTACTAGTATGTAAACTGTAACAGAGTCCATATATAAGATATATAGGTCCATATAAAATGTTATATGCACAGCACAATATGAATGGAGAAAACAGATCACAATATGGATAATATTAATGATGATACTACTGGTATATTAAGTAACAGAGCTGCTATATCCAGTAACGCTGCCAGCTGGTTTTATACAAAATGGAAGGTAATAGTTCTTGACAGGTATTGTTGACACAAGTACTTTGACTAGTATTCTACATGTGAAAGAGATATATGCCACCAGTCAAAAAGAAAAAGCTCTCTAGGAGTTAATAGTTAAAACATAACAGATAACAAGACATTTTATATTGAATGAAAGACATTACACATACCTCTGTGTGGCCTGAAGGCAAATTTACTGCACCACATGTTACAATTCTGTTCACTGGTCAAAACAGGAAGTGACATCAATGTCATGTGCCCCAATGTTGACACTGACCTCTGACATTAACCTCATTTCAATTTTAAACAAGCTTCTTATATACCAGCCGGAGTGGCACAATGCATGCTACACTGGTCTCCAGAGCCATCAAATAAAGGGAACCCGGTTCAAGTCCAGAACAAGGCATCAACATTTTTTCCATGAAATTACACTTTTATCCATTTTAAACATAGTAATTAATACCTTTTCTTAAACATAAATCAATATTAAACAAATTCACATGTAGTTTGATTTGTGCATTTACACACTCGGCCTCTTATGCATAGGAACTATGCATAACTATTCCCGGATTACAAATGCACATAAACATTATTACACATTATTAGAATAATGGATTCATCTGTTAACATGTAATACTTATTGAATGAAGACAAATGCAAAACATCAATATTAAAACAATAACGTTCAGTCTGAGTGGCTTCCCTGCTCTTCAATAGGCAGAAGCAAAACTAGCTTATGAATTGGCCTACGAAGATCAGAACCCTGAGCTCTGAGTAACACACTTCTCACGTATCCTTTCCTGTCGGGCTCCGTTTTGGTTATTCGACCCAAACGCCAAAGATTTCTGGGCATATTGTCGTCCCTCAGCAATACAATGTCTCCAGCTGTTAGGTTTCTGGTAGACTTGCTCCATTTCTGTCTTTGCTGTAAAGTCAGCAGGTATTCTCTTCGCCATTTGTACCAGAACTGATTGGCTAAATACTGAATCCTTCGCCAATGTTTCCGAGCGTAAACATCTTCTCTTTGGAATTGTCCTGGAGGCGGTATGATGACGGATTTGAGGTTCAGGAGATGATTTGGCCATGCAATAAAATCACTCATATCTCGACAGTGGGTTGACATATCCACCTAAAATTTTGCAGGTTTATACATCCTGGATAGCTTTCTCAGTTTTGTGACAGGTGGCGCCACCTACATTCACGTTTATGGTGCATACATCCAAGCTCATATCTCGTGAACCGTTTGACCGTTTGTACCAAAATTTTGCATATGTATAGATCTCACATAGCTCTTTATCATATGCAAAACTCGTGGCGCCTCCTGCAACTATTTTTGCACAGCTACTGTCTGTTTGTCTGCTGTGGGATAAAATTACTCATATGTCTGTAGTGGCTCATATCTCGGGAATCGTTTGACCGATTGGGCAAAAATTTTGCATGTGTATAGATATCACATAGCTCTTTATCATACACAAAACTGGAGGGGCCACCTGCAACCATTCTGTTTGTCTGCCATGGGCTAAACTCACTCATATCTCTGTAGTGGTTTGACTTATCTGCCTAAAGATTTTGCGTGTTTATGCAATGTACATCTTGGATTGCTTTCTCGATTTTTTGGCAGGTGGTGCCACATACATTTATGTGACAGCTTTCTGCATTTGTGGTAGGTGGTGCTACCTACATATACATTTTGGCTGCAGACATCCATGCTAATATGCAACACACCTCACTCTATTTTCCCTTGCCACTCAATCCATGCCTCACTTCACCCGTTCCACTCTGATTTCCGCGGATACACATAGTCGCTTGTCGACTACCCATATTCTGGTTACTGTGGTTGGCTTCATATTCGCGAGGCTGAAATTTCGTGATTTCTCCATTTTTAATGTTTCGCGAGGGTGTCATTTTCGCGATCTCACCAGAACCTATATCAAATCTTTGGTAAAGCCATTTCTGTGTGTATTATAATTTGAGAATAATTCATGAGCTTGTGATATTCTCCTCATATAAGGATGGGCCCGTACACACAGCACAGGTTCTTTAGTTCAAATTTAAGGGAATGTTTTCCCTATACCTGCATGGATGTAAATTATATTAAGATTTCTCACTGTTCTAACCTATTTCCATTCAAGGATTGGCTACACTTAATCAGAAGGACACACTCAATTGGCCAATTATTCCCGAGGGTGTCATTTTCGCGATTATTTCCCATTCGCGAATATCGCGAAATTAAAACCCTCGCGAACAAAAGGGCAACCACAGTATTTAAAACATTAAGCTCTTTTATAGAACTGTGCATATAAGTGTTGCAGTTGTACAATTAATACAAAAATACAGCCATCTTAATCAAGCAAACAGACCTTTAGTGCCATTTCAGGCCTGTGATATTAGAGAGTCTATGACCAGCATTATTGTGGAGTTTTATAAATAATTTTTTTAAAGTAATTTTTAAATATTTTCTTCTTCCAGGTGCATGCAATCTTGGCAAGGAAAATATCACCTGTAGAAATGGAGAAACTGAAGGTAACTTGTCCAGGGTTATGTTTTGCTTTTCTATCTTTTATGTTTGAAACATAAGGAAGGCAAAAAGCAAAGTATATCCACAAATGAAAAAACATCCTTAAGCATAAGAAACGGCAAAAACCACATATAACCATGACCTTAAATGTGACCACACATTTACATATGGAGTTATTTGTGTTTGTTTTAAAAATAAGCAGCCAGTCTACATTTGAAGAAATATACAAACTTGAACAACATCTCCTGACCAGTAAGATAAGAGTACACAGTTTGATGTAAAACAATATGCATCAATTTACTTTTACATTGATGTTGTCACAATAGTATAGATTTAAGTTTTATGAGGTGAATTTTTCCTGATTTAATCAGAAGTTTATGCTGAAGGCATAATATAGTTATTTGTCAACTGGGCTGGACCAGGTCTTAACAGGGTTTGGATTGGTCAGAATCCTGATCAGGATTTGGTCCAGACCAATTGGGAATTGGTCAAGACCAATCAGTGTTTGGTCTAGACCAATTCCCAATCAGGATTCAGTCTGGCCTAAACCTTGATCAGGATTTGGTCCTGACTTTATCCAGCCCAGATCCAGATTGGGTTAAGGGCAGACTGTATCCTGATTGAGGTGTGGTCTGGACCAGTGGCCAATTGGTCCAGATCAGGATCTGGGCCTTGACATATGTACATGCAAATGGTGAAGATAGAGAACCAGAAGCTTTATGATATCACTGAGACTTGCACCAGATAATGGGGCATTGTAGAAATTGAACCAGTGAGCATGCTATGATGATGTTTGAACCATTGCCATTTCTCCAAAGAGAGTTCTTGAAAATTAAAGCAATGCAAATTTCTAACTGACCACTATATATTGATGAACAATGCCTATTTTTTCAGTTTTCACAGTTTTCAGGAGATTTAAGGTATATTTTCATATGCTGTGGAAGTGGTAATTTTTCACATTAATAGCACTCTTTGTAAAGCCTAGGTCACACTGTCATGGATCTCACCACAGATCATTACAGACTGGCTTCAACAGAGTACCATACCTGGTGACCCATTAATAATCCCTGGTGAAAGGTAGAGAATCTGTAGCTATCTGTAGCTTCTAACAGCCGAAGATATTTTGGTGAAACACCTCCATCTCTCGGGGGCACCACAGTTTGTAACTGGCTAGCATTCTCATATTACATGACTTGATATCACGCAGCACCAGTATCAAACTTGAGCTTGTTCTCCCCGCCTCAGGGGAGTGGTTGAGAATAATGATCAGCTTTGTCCATCCGTCCGTCCATCTGTCTTAGTGTCTGTTAATCCATAAAAAATTTTATATGAAACAGTAATTGAAAAGTTTAACTTGGATTTACTTCAAATCAGTTTCTGCAGACTGGTGTCACCACCTGCATTTTTAGCTCAGCTGACTATAAGTCATCTGAGCTATAGTTGTGGTCCATTGTCCGTCCGACCGTCTGGCCATCCCTTAGACTGGCACATTTTGAAACCGTAAGACCTACAAATTCAAAATTCAGCATACTGTTAGATGTCCCAAAAATCTCCAAACATACCTAAAATTGGCTTAATATAACTTTGTTCCTTTGAGATATTTAGTAAAAATCTCAAATGTCCATTAAAAACCTATTATCACACGTAAGGATTGCCTAATAACAAAACCACTTATCTGTTTTTCTTAATATTTACCAGAAAAATTTCCTATATATTTCCTATATACATGCTGGAAATTAAGTCAGTTAAGAATAAATTTCTTTAAGTTATTGGCCCAAATGTAATAGACTTTGTAAAAAATCAGGAAAAATATTTACACACTTTACATGAACAATTTTGAAACTAGAGACTATTTTCCTAAGTATATAACTTTTTTTAATTAAGATTCAATTGTTTACCCAAAATTAGATCTGAATTTTGTAAACTTTGTAAGTTATTAGCATAAAAATAAAATCATTACCTTAAATTTTGCCCAACTTTGACCATGGCACTTTTTTTCCTGTACGTACTACCGTAAAATCTCCACTTAAAACCGCACTTCCGATTAAAACCGCACCCAGACTTCGCCGAAATTCCAGGTGAGACATTGCGAGAGGCTCAAATACAAAGAACCCCCCTTTGAAACCGCACCAACTTTCGCTACGGAATGATTTGACAAAAGACACAATCAAGCTGTCATCTAGAAATGAACACGCGTAGGTTGCGACTCGGCCATTCCTGTCCACTCAAAAATTCCTTGGGCATTTTATTTAAACACATCGTAACACTTTTGCATGGTCACTCAAGCAGGTAGTTTGGGAAGACGTAAGGGCCGGTGAACCTCCGCCTGTTTATACAGATTTTATATTCCGTGTCGTATTTTTGTTTGCTACTGATTTGTCATTATATTTTGGAAAAAAAAATATTCTGCTGATCCATTTCAAGTCACTGTATATTTTACTTCTAATAATAATATTTTGAAATCTTAACTTTTGATGAAAATTTCATTTTCTGGAATTACTATGAAGATTCAAATCATTTTCATACCGGTTACTTTGGTATTATCATCGTCACATCGTACGTTGACATCGCTCCATGCCACAATTTGCTGGCGCGTTTGAAAACATCGCTGGTCAACTTAACTAAATATCAAAGTAAATGAAGTTACCTTGTCGAGATACGCACGTATAGGAAACCAGACGCTTGATAACGAGTGATTTTAAGGTAAAATTAAAGTGGCCAGTCGGGGGTAAGCAAGTTTTTTTCCTGAAGAAAGTTTCCGTGTGTGGAGCCATTTTGTCAAGGCAGTGTTCGCGCAAAGCACGCTTGGAAGAAATAGGTGGCTGTTCTGTTTACCACCCACCGCGTACAGCCGTTCAAAATATTCTTAGCAGAATACCGGGGCATTTCAGCACATGGCGGCACTCAAACTTGATTTTAAAACGATCGTCTGCCATTGTGAGAGTCCTTACGATGTCAGCTTTTTATTCATTTAACATTTTAAACAAATAATCATTGCTAAATAATGCCGCAAATGGGTTTAAAGTAGGCTTTTATTTCAATTTTGCTTGACCATGCCCAACGAAGTGGGCCGCTGTGTGTTACAGCAGGGTTGTTGTTAGCCGTAGCGACCGTCCTCTCTTACTACGCTACGCTGTGGGAGAGCCCTAGAAGATGATTTGACGAAACTGGAGACATTCCACATGACAATTAAATTCTTATATTTCGTCGTAAAAAGTCGTATTTGTTAAGAAATAAAGATATTCTTATCAAATACGCATATAACATACGAATTAGACAGTGTTTGTCCACTTAAAATGTTGATTAGAAGAATATGTATTATCCTAATAAACGGTGATACACAGGAAACGATGTCTGCTCTGGGTTTTTCCCCAGCCACGGCTGGCCGGCAGCCGCCTGTGTAACCAGTTGTAACGGGCCAAGTTGGCTCAGCGAGCAAAGGTCACGCCGTTCATTGTTTCAGATTCTGAGACAGTTTCAAGCGCAAGGGTTGCAAAGTTTTAAAAGTGAGTCTTGTTTACATACTAAATGATAATATTTAGCTGAATTTCTTGGTCATTCAATTAAAGTTCTATATCTCCCTGAGATTACTTAAAGTTTCCTTGTCATAAACGCACTATTTGATTTTACACGATTTTTTTCCGACAAGGGTTTGAAGTTGGCCAGTTTACTCTTAACCTTTTTATGTGGTGGTATCCCGGTCCTGGATACCGCCGCATGTAATGCAGTTAGGTTGTTGTAAACGTATTATTTGGTGACAATTACCAAGATTTTTATAACAAGTTATATATTACACGAAAACTAATCAGCAATATTTAATTTATAAATAACAAATAATCGTTAATAATACATTCACACACGGCTCCCATGCATGTGAGACTGCTGCTAAGAACGGCCTTTGAAAGTTGCAATATTATCGCCCTCTCGCCTGCCCAAGAACGATGTCTGTCAGGAAGATATTCAGGAAACCCTTCTAGTATAAACCGCACAGTGCTTTCAGGAAATCAACCTGATTTCAAGATTTTGAATTTCTTGATTAAACAGCGGTTTTAAGTGGAGATTTTACGGTATTGATTTAATTTTCACAGCATGCCATTATAGGTATTTGATTTGTTTAAATCTGAAATTTGAAAATAAAAGCTTGAAAATTAAGCTAGTTATTGATTTTTTCTTTAGGCTCTGTTGTAGACATTTGCTTTGTCCAGATGCAGTTTCCCCCTCCAGGTCACTGTAAGTCAGCTGTGCCAGGGTTTCTGATTTTGTACAGTCACAAGGGGTGATCCCCTGCTGTGACAGCTGCACAGTTATTCTCATATCACCACCCAAATAGACCCCCCCCCCAAAGTGTTATGCAGTAATTGTAATTGTTTTCACTGTATCTCCTTAATTGTAATGCTATTTCCACTCCAATATACAAAAACTTTCCTTGAAAAAGTAATTCAAGGTGTAATCCAGAAGATGCCATGTTGTGTGAATGTAGCATTTTTAAAGAAATCAATTTTCTATTAAATGATTTTAACAAATATAATTAAAACCATCAGTTTGCTTAAATTTTTAAAATATGAAGCAAATTATGGATAAATAAAGGCACAATTTAAAATTGTGAAATCTGAATTAAGTATTATTTTTAGATATTTATTGTTTTGCAAATTTAAAAGATATTTTTTTGTGGTAAAAAAATAAATAAACATTTGTATGCATGATGTGGTGTTATCTGACAAGATTGAGATTTATGATGATGCAATTTAGAAATATGAATCAACTTTTATATTCAGATATATATGTTATATTGGAAATGTATAGAAATAAAAAATTATAATGAAAAAAAATTGATGTGATAAAAAAATGAGGATCTAATACAAACATTTGTTCATTATTTTCCTGCCTCAGCAGAATTGGAGATCAGGCTTTGTTTGCCCTGAATATATGCAGAAGTGTTGTTAATCGCACCAGCAAATTATATATTTAGTTGTGTATTATTGCAGATTTTAAACTTTAAAAAAAATTTGACATAATAATTAATTAAGAAATAATTGAAACATCGTATATTATCAGCTTTGTTTGTCTACCAGTCTATCTGTCCTTTTTTTAAATATTTAATAATTATGAATGAACTTTTTTTTATCCTGTAAGCATTGTTGAATTAAAGTGAAAATCCTGTGTAAATACATTGATATACACTATTGTAGGTGCAGTTCATAAAGTGACGACTAATATACGTTTCACTTCTTTTATTTTTCACAAAGCTCAACACTGAGACTGCTTGTTGCGTTGCTTGCTCGTTTACCACAAACAATCCCGTTTGAAAACTGAAACAATGAAGTTAATCTTACTAGTATGTAAACTGTAACAGAGTCCATATATAAGATATATAGGTCCATATAAAATGTTATATGCACAGCACAATATGAATGGAGAAAACAGATCACAATATGGATAATATTAATGATGATACTACTGGTATATTAAGTAACAGAGCTGCTATATCCAGTAACGCTGCCAGCTGGTTTTATACAAAATGGAAGGTAATAGTTCTTGACAGGTATTGTTGACACAAGTACTTTGACTAGTATTCTACATGTGAAAGAGATATATGCCACCAGTCAAAAAGAAAAAGCTCTCTAGGAGTTAATAGTTAAAACATAACAGATAACAAGACATTTTATATTGAATGAAAGACATTACACATACCTCTGTGTGGCCTGAAGGCAAATTTACTGCACCACATGTTACAATTCTGTTCACTGGTCAAAACAGGAAGTGACATCAATGTCATGTGCCCCAATGTTGACACTGACCTCTGACATTAACCTCATTTCAATTTTAAACAAGCTTCTTATATACCAGCCGGAGTGGCACAATGCATGCTACACTGGTCTCCAGAGCCATCAAATAAAGGGAACCCGGTTCAAGTCCAGAACAAGGCATCAACATTTTTTCCATGAAATTACACTTTTATCCATTTTAAACATAGTAATTAATACCTTTTCTTAAACATAAATCAATATTAAACAAATTCACATGTAGTTTGATTTGTGCATTTACACACTCGGCCTCTTATGCATAGGAACTATGCATAACTATTCCCGGATTACAAATGCACATAAACATTATTACACATTATTAGAATAATGGATTCATCTGTTAACATGTAATACTTATTGAATGAAGACAAATGCAAAACATCAATATTAAAACAATAACGTTCAGTCTGAGTGGCTTCCCTGCTCTTCAATAGGCAGAAGCAAAACTAGCTTATGAATTGGCCTACGAAGATCAGAACCCTGAGCTCTGAGTAACACACTTCTCACGTATCCTTTCCTGTCGGGCTCCGTTTTGGTTATTCGACCCAAACGCCAAAGATTTCTGGGCATATTGTCGTCCCTCAGCAATACAATGTCTCCAGCTGTTAGGTTTCTGGTAGACTTGCTCCATTTCTGTCTTTGCTGTAAAGTCAGCAGGTATTCTCTTCGCCATTTGTACCAGAACTGATTGGCTAAATACTGAATCCTTCGCCAATGTTTCCGAGCGTAAACATCTTCTCTTTGGAATTGTCCTGGAGGCGGTATGATGACGGATTTGAGGTTCAGGAGATGATTTGGCCATGCAATAAAATCACTCATATCTCGACAGTGGGTTGACATATCCACCTAAAATTTTGCAGGTTTATACATCCTGGATAGCTTTCTCAGTTTTGTGACAGGTGGCGCCACCTACATTCACGTTTATGGTGCATACATCCAAGCTCATATCTCGTGAACCGTTTGACCGTTTGGACCAAAATTTTGCATATGTATAGATCTCACATAGCTCTTTATCATATGCAAAACTCGTGGCGCCTCCTGCAACTATTTTTGCACAGCTACTGTCTGTTTGTCTGCTGTGGGATAAAATTACTCATATGTCTGTAGTGGCTCATATCTCGGGAATCGTTTGACCGATTGGGCAAAAATTTTGCATGTGTATAGATATCACATAGCTCTTTATCATACACAAAACTGGAGGGGCCACCTGCAACCATTCTGTTTGTCTGCCATGGGCTAAACTCACTCATATCTCTGTAGTGGTTTGACTTATCTGCCTAAAGATTTTGCGTGTTTATGCAATGTACATCTTGGATTGCTTTCTCGATTTTTTGGCAGGTGGTGCCACATACATTTATGTGACAGCTTTCTGCATTTGTGGTAGGTGGTGCTACCTACATATACATTTTGGCTGCAGACATCCATGCTAATATGCAACACACCTCACTCTATTTTCCCTTGCCACTCAATCCATGCCTCACTTCACCCGTTCCACTCTGATTTCCGCGGATACACATAGTCGCTTGTCGACTACCCATATTCTGGTTACTGTGGTTGGCTTCATATTCGCGAGGCTGAAATTTCGTGATTTCTCCATTTTTAATGTTTCGCGAGGGTGTCATTTTCGCGATCTCACCAGAACCTATATCAAATCTTTGGTAAAGCCATTTCTGTGTGTATTATAATTTGAGAATAATTCATGAGCTTGTGATATTCTCCTCATATAAGGATGGGCCCGTACACACAGCACAGGTTCTTTAGTTCAAATTTAAGGGAATGTTTTCCCTATACCTGCATGGATGTAAATTATATTAAGATTTCTCACTGTTCTAACCTATTTCCATTCAAGGATTGGCTACACTTAATCAGAAGGACACACTCAATTGGCCAATTATTCCCGAGGGTGTCATTTTCGCGATTATTTCCCATTCGCGAATATCGCGAAATTAAAACCCTCGCGAACAAAAGGGCAACCACAGTATTTAAAACATTAAGCTCTTTTATAGAACTGTGCATATAAGTGTTGCAGTTGTACAATTAATACAAAAATACAGCCATCTTAATCAAGCAAACAGACCTTTAGTGCCATTTCAGGCCTGTGATATTAGAGAGTCTATGACCAGCATTATTGTGGAGTTTTATAAATAATTTTTTTAAAGTAATTTTTAAATATTTTCTTCTTCCAGGTGCATGCAATCTTGGCAAGGAAAATATCACCTGTAGAAATGGAGAAACTGAAGGTAACTTGTCCAGGGTTATGTTTTGCTTTTCTATCTTTTATGTTTGAAACATAAGGAAGGCAAAAAGCAAAGTATATCCACAAATGAAAAAACATCCTTAAGCATAAGAAACGGCAAAAACCACATATAACCATGACCTTAAATGTGACCACACATTTACATATGGAGTTATTTGTGTTTGTTTTAAAAATAAGCAGCCAGTCTACATTTGAAGAAATATACAAACTTGAACAACATCTCCTGACCAGTAAGATAAGAGTACACAGTTTGATGTAAAACAATATGCATCAATTTACTTTTACATTGATGTTGTCACAATAGTATAGATTTAAGTTTTATGAGGTGAATTTTTCCTGATTTAATCAGAAGTTTATGCTGAAGGCATAATATAGTTATTTGTCAACTGGGCTGGACCAGGTCTTAACAGGGTTTGGATTGGTCAGAATCCTGATCAGGATTTGGTCCAGACCAATTGGGAATTGGTCAAGACCAATCAGTGTTTGGTCTAGACCAATTCCCAATCAGGATTCAGTCTGGCCTAAACCTTGATCAGGATTTGGTCCTGACTTTATCCAGCCCAGATCCAGATTGGGTTAAGGGCAGACTGTATCCTGATTGAGGTGTGGTCTGGACCAGTGGCCAATTGGTCCAGATCAGGATCTGGGCCTTGACATATGTACATGCAAATGGTGAAGATAGAGAACCAGAAGCTTTATGATATCACTGAGACTTGCACCAGATAATGGGGCATTGTAGAAATTGAACCAGTGAGCATGCTATGATGATGTTTGAACCATTGCCATTTCTCCAAAGAGAGTTCTTGAAAATTAAAGCAATGCAAATTTCTAACTGACCACTATATATTGATGAACAATGCCTATTTTTTCAGTTTTCACAGTTTTCAGGAGATTTAAGGTATATTTTCATATGCTGTGGAAGTGGTAATTTTTCACATTAATAGCACTCTTTGTAAAGCCTAGGTCACACTGTCATGGATCTCACCACAGATCATTACAGACTGGCTTCAACAGAGTACCATACCTGGTGACCCATTAATAATCCCTGGTGAAAGGTAGAGAATCTGTAGCTATCTGTAGCTTTTAACAGCCGAAGATATTTTGGTGAAACACCTCCATCTCTCGGGGGCACCACAGTTTGTAACTGGCTAGCATTCTCATATTACATGACTTGATATCACGCAGCACCAGTATCAAACTTGAGCTTGTTCTCCCCGCCTCAGGGGAGTGGTTGAGAATAATGATCAGCTTTGTCCATCCGTCCGTCCATCTGTCTTAGTGTCTGTTAATCCATAAAAAATTTTATATGAAACAGTAATTGAAAAGTTTAACTTGGATTTACTTCAAATCAGTTTCTGCAGACTGGTGTCACCACCTGCATTTTTAGCTCAGCTGACTATAAGTCATCTGAGCTATAGTTGTGGTCCATTGTCCGTCCGACCGTCTGGCCATCCCTTAGACTGGCACATTTTGAAACCGTAAGACCTACAAATTCAAAATTCAGCATACTGTTAGATGTCCCAAAAATCTCCAAACATACCTAAAATTGGCTTAATATAACTTTGTTCCTTTGAGATATTTAGTAAAAATCTCAAATGTCCATTAAAAACCTATTATCACACGTAAGGATTGCCTAATAACAAAACCACTTATCTGTTTTTCTTAATATTTACCAGAAAAATTTCCTATATATTTCCTATATACATGCTGGAAATTAAGTCAGTTAAGAATAAATTTCTTTAAGTTATTGGCCCAAATGTAATAGACTTTGTAAAAAATCAGGAAAAATATTTACACACTTTACATGAACAATTTTGAAACTAGAGACTATTTTCCTAAGTATATAACTTTTTTTAATTAAGATTCAATTGTTTACCCAAAATTAGATCTGAATTTTGTAAACTTTGTAAGTTATTAGCATAAAAATAAAATCATTACCTTAAATTTTGCCCAACTTTGACCATGGCACTTTTTTTCCTGTACGTACTACCGTAAAATCTCCACTTAAAACCGCACTTCCGATTAAAACCGCACCCAGACTTCGCCGAAATTCCAGGTGAGACATTGCGAGAGGCTCAAATACAAAGAACCCCCCTTTGAAACCGCACCAACTTTCGCTACGGAATGATTTGACAAAAGACACAATCAAGCTGTCATCTAGAAATGAACACGCGTAGGTTGCGACTCGGCCATTCCTGTCCACTCAAAAATTCCTTGGGCATTTTATTTAAACACATCGTAACACTTTTGCATGGTCACTCAAGCAGGTAGTTTGGGAAGACGTAAGGGCCGGTGAACCTCCGCCTGTTTATACAGATTTTATATTCCGTGTCGTATTTTTGTTTGCTACTGATTTGTCATTATATTTTGGAAAAAAAAATATTCTGCTGATCCATTTCAAGTCACTGTATATTTTACTTCTAATAATAATATTTTGAAATCTTAACTTTTGATGAAAATTTCATTTTCTGGAATTACTATGAAGATTCAAATCATTTTCATACCGGTTACTTTGGTATTATCATCGTCACATCGTACGTTGACATCGCTCCATGCCACAATTTGCTGGCGCGTTTGAAAACATCGCTGGTCAACTTAACTAAATATCAAAGTAAATGAAGTTACCTTGTCGAGATACGCACGTATAGGAAACCAGACGCTTGATAACGAGTGATTTTAAGGTAAAATTAAAGTGGCCAGTCGGGGGTAAGCAAGTTTTTTTCCTGAAGAAAGTTTCCGTGTGTGGAGCCATTTTGTCAAGGCAGTGTTCGCGCAAAGCACGCTTGGAAGAAATAGGTGGCTGTTCTGTTTACCACCCACCGCGTACAGCCGTTCAAAATATTCTTAGCAGAATACCGGGGCATTTCAGCACATGGCGGCACTCAAACTTGATTTTAAAACGATCGTCTGCCATTGTGAGAGTCCTTACGATGTCAGCTTTTTATTCATTTAACATTTTAAACAAATAATCATTGCTAAATAATGCCGCAAATGGGTTTAAAGTAGGCTTTTATTTCAATTTTGCTTGACCATGCCCAACGAAGTGGGCCGCTGTGTGTTACAGCAGGGTTGTTGTTAGCCGTAGCGACCGTCCTCTCTTACTACGCTACGCTGTGGGAGAGCCCTAGAAGATTATTTGACGAAACTGGAGACATTCCACATGACAATTAAATTCTTATATTTCGTCGTAAAAAGTCGTATTTGTTAAGAAATAAAGATATTCTTATCAAATACGCATATAACATACGAATTAGACAGTGTTTGTCCACTTAAAATGTTGATTAGAAGAATATGTATTATCCTAATAAACGGTGATACACAGGAAACGATGTCTGCTCTGGGTTTTTCCCCAGCCACGGCTGGCCGGCAGCCGCCTGTGTAACCAGTTGTAACGGGCCAAGTTGGCTCAGCGAGCAAAGGTCACGCCGTTCATTGTTTCAGATTCTGAGACAGTTTCAAGCGCAAGGGTTGCAAAGTTTTAAAAGTGAGTCTTGTTTACATACTAAATGATAATATTTAGCTGAATTTCTTGGTCATTCAATTAAAGTTCTATATCTCCCTGAGATTACTTAAAGTTTCCTTGTCATAAACGCACTATTTGATTTTACACGATTTTTTTCCGACAAGGGTTTGAAGTTGGCCAGTTTACTCTTAACCTTTTTATGTGGTGGTATCCCGGTCCTGGATACCGCCGCATGTAATGCAGTTAGGTTGTTGTAAACGTATTATTTGGTGACAATTACCAAGATTTTTATAACAAGTTATATATTACACGAAAACTAATCAGCAATATTTAATTTATAAATAACAAATAATCGTTAATAATACATTCACACACGGCTCCCATGCATGTGAGACTGCTGCTAAGAACGGCCTTTGAAAGTTGCAATATTATCGCCCTCTCGCCTGCCCAAGAACGATGTCTGCCAGGAAGATATTCAGGAAACCCTTCTAGTATAAACCGCACAGTCCTTTCAGGAAATCAACCTGATTTCAAGATTTTGAATTTCTTGATTAAACAGCGGTTTTAAGTGGAGATTTTACGGTATTGATTTAATTTTCACAGCATGCCATTATAGGTATTTGATTTGTTTAAATCTGAAATTTGAAAATAAAAGCTTGAAAATTAAGCTAGTTATTGATTTTTTCTTTAGGCTCTGTTGTAGACATTTGCTTTGTCCAGATGCAGTTTCCCCCTCCAGGTCACTGTAAGTCAGCTGTGCCAGGGTTTCTGATTTTGTACAGTCACAAGGGGTGATCCCCTGCTGTGACAGCTGCACAGTTATTCTCATATCACCACCCAAATAGACCCCCCCCCAAAGTGTTATGCAGTAATTGTAATTGTTTTCACTGTATCTCCTTAATTGTAATGCTATTTCCACTCCAATATACAAAAACTTTCCTTGAAAAAGTAATTCAAGGTGTAATCCAGAAGATGCCATGTTGTGTGAATGTAGCATTTTTAAAGAAATCAATTTTCTATTAAATGATTTTAACAAATATAATTAAAACCATCAGTTTGCTTAAATTTTTAAAATATGAAGCAAATTATGGATAAATAAAGGCACAATTTAAAATTGTGAAATCTGAATTAAGTATTATTTTTAGATATTTATTGTTTTGCAAATTTAAAAGATATTTTTTTGTGGTAAAAAAATAAATAAACATTTGTATGCATGATGTGGTGTTATCTGACAAGATTGAGATTTATGATGATGCAATTTAGAAATATGAATCAACTTTTATATTCAGATATATATGTTATATTGGAAATGTATAGAAATAAAAAATTATAATGAAAAAAAATTGATGTGATAAAAAAATGAGGATCTAATACAAACATTTGTTCATTATTTTCCTGCCTCAGCAGAATTGGAGATCAGGCTTTGTTTGCCCTGAATATATGCAGAAGTGTTGTTAATCGCACCAGCAAATTATATATTTAGTTGTGTATTATTGCAGATTTTAAACTTTAAAAAAAATTTGACATGATAATTAATTAAGAAATAATTGAAACATCGTATATTATCAGCTTTGTTTGTCTACCAGTCTATCTGTCCTTTTTTTAAATATTTAATAATTATGAATGAACTTTTTTTTATCCTGTAAGCATTGTTGAATTAAAGTGAAAATCCTGTGTAAATACATTGATATACACTATTGTAGGTGCAGTTCATAAAGTGACGACTAATATACGTTTCAATTCTTTTATTTTTCACAAAGCTCAACACTGAGACTGCTTGTTGCGTTGCTTGCTCGTTTACAACAAAGAATCCCGTTTGAAAACTGAAACAATGAAATTAATCTTACTAGTATGTAAACTGTAACAGAGTCCATATATAAGATATATAGGTCCATATAAAATGTTATATGCACAGCACAATATGAATGGAGAAAACAGATCACAATATGGATAATATTAATGATGATACTACTGGTATATTAAGTAACAGAGCTGCTATATCCAGTAACGCTGCCAGCTGGTTTTATACAAAATGGAAGGTAATAGTTCTTGACAGGTATTGTTGACACAAGTACTTTGACTAGTATTCTACATGTGAAAGAGATATATGCCACCAGTCAAAAAGAAAAAGCTCTCTAGGAGTTAATAGTTAAAACATAACAGATAACAAGACATTTTATATTGAATGAAAGACATTACACATACCTCTGTGTGGCCTGAAGGCAAATTTACTGCACCACATGTTACAATTCTGTTCACTGGTCAAAACAGGAAGTGACATCAATGTCATGTGCCCCAATGTTGACACTGACCTCTGACATTAACCTCATTTCAATTTTAAACAAGCTTCTTATACACCAGCCAGAGTGGCACAATGCATGCTACACTGGTATCCAGAGCCATCAAATAAAGGGAACCCGGTTCAAGTCCAGAACAAGGCATCAACATTTTTTCCATGAAATTACACTTTTATCCATTTTAAACATAGTAATTAATACCTTTTCTTAAACATAAATCAATATTAAACAAATTCACATGTAGTTTGATTTGTGCATTTACACACTCGGCCTCTTATGCATAGGAACTATGCATAACTATTCCCGGATTACAAATGCACATAAACATTATTACACATTATTAGAATAATGGATTCATCTGTTAACATGTAATACTTATTGAATGAAGACAAATGCAAAACATCAATATTAAAACAATAACGTTCAGTCTGAGTGGCTTCCCTGCTCTTCAATAGGCAGAAGCAAAACGAGCTTATGAATTGGCCTACGAAGATCAGAACCCTGAGCTCTGAGTAACACACTTCTCACGTATCCTTTCCTGTCGGGCTCCGTTTTGGTTATTCGACCCAAACGCCAAAGATTTCTGGGCATATTGTCGTCCCTCAGCAATACAATGTCTCCAGCTGTTAGGTTTCTGGTAGACTTGCTCCATTTCTGTTCCTTGCTGTAAAGTCAGCAGGTATTCTCTTCGCCATTTGTACCAGAACTGATTGGCTAAATACTGAATCCTTCGCCAATGTTTCCGAGCGTAAACATCTTCTCTTTGGAATTGTCCTGGAGGCGGTATGACGACGGATTTGAGGTTCAGGAGATGATTTGGCGTGAGCGGACTCAAGTCATCCGAGTCAGTTGAGACACTGGTCAGTGGACGAGAATTTACAATTGATTCTACCTCACAAAGCAGAGTTCTGAAGGATTCATCATCCACACAGTTGCCAAATTCTCGGAACAAATGTGACAGAACTTTTCGCACAGTTTTCACCTGTCTTTCCCAGACGCCTCCCATATGACTTGCTGCAGGCGGATTGAATGTCCATTTTATGTTTTGCTGTAGCAACTGGTCTCTGAGAGAATTTTGATCCATATTCATGATAGCTTTGTGTAAATCTCGCTCTGCTCCCACAAAATTAGTTCTGTTGTCACATCGAATATCCTTGACAGCTCCTCTCCTGGCAATGAAGCGTCTGAGTGCATGAATAAAGGAATCGGTGTCTAAGGAATTTGACGATTCTATATGAATGGCTCTACTCACCAAGCACGTGAACAGTGCACCATATCGTTTGACTTCTTTCCTGCCTTCTTTGATAAAGAAGGGTCTGAAGAAGTCAACTCCGGTGTAGGTGAATGGTGGAGCATGACTTAGTCGATCCAGGGGAAGATCTGGCATTTTTTGCTCACAGACGGGTTTTGTTAGACGACAGGAGACACAATAGGTTAGCACATGCCGCACAGCTGCATTTCCATTGATCACCCAGTACCTTTCCCTTAGTCGTGCAAGTACATGGTTACGACCAGAATGTCCTAATTGTTCATGTACTGATCTGATGATCAATGTTGTGATGTGACTTTTGCGTGGTAGAATTACAGGGTGTTTCATGTTTCGTGGCAGAATGGATTTTGTGATGAATTTGTGATTTTGGAATGATATCACGGTCTAGGAAAGGATCCAGTCAGTAAATCGAGCTTTGGTTCAAAACACAGGCTCTGTTTGCTCGGCCTCGTTGACTCTGGAGCTTATTTTGCTTCAGATGTTCAATCTCAGAAGGGAAATGCTGTTGCTGTATGTATTTCAAAATGGACAGCTCTGCATTATCCATCTCATCCACAGTCAAGGGATGACTCTCTGCTGGTTTTGTTTGACCCAAGTGAGGTTTGTTTGGCTCCTGTAATATGTGACGAAGCCGCAAAAGATATGCCACTGCTTTCTTTAAACGGTGCCAGCTAGAATAATAGACTAGCAGTTGGTCAAGTGGCTTGCTTTGTGGATCCACATATGGTACAACCGTGCTGAGCGAATGTTCAATTTTGTCAGCCTCTGAAGAAGTATCCTCAATAATGTTTGGTTGTTTAGGCCATGCGTCCTCATGTTTCCTCAGAAACTCTGGTCCCTCAATCCAACATTTGTGCTTTAACATCTGAATGCTATTTTGACCCCTTGAGCCATAGCTGGCTGGGTTGTCTGTTGTTGGGACGTATCGCCACTGCTCTGGGGTTGAGAACTCGCGGATCGTTCCCACTCGGTTTGCTACGAACACAGGGAATCTCTTCTTCTCACAACATATGTAATGTAGGACTGTCGTTGAATCTGTGTGATACACAATGTAGTCTGGTTTGTTGTCTAGTTCCTGGCGCATCATTTGGCCGAGGTGTACCGAGATTGTGGCCGCTGTAAGCTCCAGACGAGGTATTGTTGTTGGTTTTATGGGCGCCAGTCTAGCCTTACCTATCAGAAAAGAAGTGTGTATTTTGCCCTCCATGTTGCTTAGGCGTAAATATGCGGCAGAAGTATAACCAATGGAACTAGCATCAGAAAACAAATGGAGTTGAGTTGATGTGACAGTTCCAAATCCTTCCGGTTTCAAGCATCTGTTCACAGACACTTCATTTAGCAGTTGAAGATCATTCAGCCACCTTTGCCACTGTTTTGTGTACTGATCTGGAATTTCATCATCCCAATCTAATTCTGTTTCTTTGCATAGATCTTGCAATATTTTCTTTGCAGGCAATATGAATGGTGCTAGGAATCCTAAGGGATTAAAGATGGATGAAACGGTAGACAGAATTCCTCGTCTTGGTTCTGGCTGAGAGTTAGTCATGAACGAGAACCCAAATGTGTCCTTAGATATACACCACTGAATGCCCAAAGCACGTTCAATCGGCAATTTGTCATAATCCAGTTCAATAGTCTGTATTTCTTTTGCACGCTCTTTTGCAGGAATGGATTCAAGCACTGCTATGCTGTTACTGATAAATTTGGCCAAGTGAAATCGCCCTGTTGAGCAAGCAGAGCACAGGTCATTGATCAATTTGACAGCTTCATGCTCACTAGCAACTGATTTCAGACAGTCGTCTACATAAAAGTTTCTGTTGATTGTGTGAGACACAGGTTGTGGAAGAACATTATCCTCTGTTATCCTTCTCAGTGCATAGTTACAAATATTTGGAGAGGAAATGGCACCAAACAAGTGCACATTCATCTGGTACTCATGTAGGCCTGAATCAAGATCACCACCTGGCCACCACAGAAAGCGCAGAAAATTACACCGATCAGATGGAACACGCACTTGGTGAAACATAGCTTCCACGTCACCTATAAAGGCTATCCGTTCTTCTCTAAATCTTGTCAGAACTCCTATTAACAAATTGGTTAGGTCAGGACCTTGAATCAGTTTGTCGTTTAGCGATGTTCCTTCATATCGAGCACTGCAGTCAAAGACTACACAAATTTTGTTTGGCTTTTTCGGGTGATAGACACCGTGATGAGGCAGATACCAAACTTTTCCTGATGCTGCAGACAAGGAGTTCTCTTCAATCCTTTGTGCATATCCCTTGTCTAAGAGCGCATTTACAAAATTGATGTAGTCCTCTCGGTATTTTTCATCACGCAACATTTTCTTCTTCTGCCATTGGGCACGCTTAACAGCTTGCTGTCGGTTACAAGGCATGGTAACGTTAGAATTTCTGAATGGTAATGGTATTTCATAATGACCTTCTGTCAGACGTATTCCTTCTTTGGCTTTCTCTAAGAATAGCTTGTCCTCCTGTGAGTGACTGCATTCACCAGGCAGTGTTGTCGTCCTGTCATTAAAGTCGAGCTCAAACATCTTAGGGACAGACTCTGGTGAAATAACCTCTTTCATGGGTTCCATTTCTCTGATGATGATTCGGCTACAGTTTACAGTATCAGTTGTTTTAGACACACACACTGGACCATTAACTGTCCACCCGTAACGTAGTTGTGATGCAAATGGCCCTTCTCCATGTGTAGGAACAACTCTCAAAGGCTCGAGTGCTAAGGGACAATTACTGCCAATGAGCAATCCAATATCCATGTCAGGATTATAGTCTGGAATGTCCTTAGCCATAAAATTTAAGTTAGGCCACTTACTAAGGGTTTCGGGCCTAGGGATGTGCTGATGGTCTACTGGAATTTCTTCTCTCTGGTAAGTCTTTGGCAGCGGTATGGGATTTCTGTCAGACCAATCGGAAACAATCAAATCACTTACTGCGGTTGTTTTGATGCGTGACTGGCCATGCATGGTACATAGCTGAAGATTGACATCTTTACCAGTGGCAGAGAGCTTCGTTCTAAGATCATCTGTTATAAAACATCCGCAACTACCACTATCATAGAATGCATATGTTGAGACAACCTTGTCGTTTCCATTTTGTCGAACTTTGACAGGCAATATTGCATGCAACACAATGGAACCCTCATCAGTGGCACTGCAGCTACTTGTCTGAATATTGGCCTGCACATTTGTGTCTTCATTAGAAGCATCATTGGATGGCACTTTGTTTGCTTGAAATGAATCATCATGTAAAGCTGTGGGATGTCTTTTCCCACATTGCCTACACTTCAGTTTGTTTGTACATCCTTTAGAAATGTGATTATATCCATAACAACCGAAGCACATCCACTTCTTTCAGGAAAGCCCGTCTGTCATTCAGGGTTTTCTTAAGTAATTCTTCACAGTTGTCAAGGTCATGTGATTTCTTGCACAATATACAGGACCTGCTGTAATTGTTGCCCTGCTTTACACCTGGGCGCCTGTAACCTGTTTTAACTTCAGTTGTAAAGCTGCTACTCTTTGGTTTGGGTGAAAACTGTTTACGGTTAGAGACACTGTATGTTCTCTGTGTATTGTTCTTTTCTAAGGCCTCTTTGCTATATATCGGGTCATTAGCAGCTTCTGATGCCTGCTGAACAAACTGGACAAGGTCCTCAAAGAAAGGCATTCTCATCTGTTCTCTCCTAAGATTGGTCACCTTGTCACGCCATTTGTTTTGCAAATATGGAGGAAGCTTGCACACTACAGCCTGCATATTAGGTGTGTGATTCAATACGTCCATATGACACAAGGTTGACATGGCATGAAGACATTTCACTAAGAAGTATGAGAGATGCTTGAGAGAAGAACTATCCTCATACCTGATCACAGGCCACTTCAGAAGTTTGTTAACATGAGCCATGGAAATCTTATATTGGTCACCATATTCTCTCTGAAGTAATGATCTTGCTCTCTGGTAACCAGCACTAGGCTCCATGTATAAACAACCACCAATTAAATCTTTGGCATCTCCATCAAGATGCTGGTCAAGAAAATACAGTTTATCAGCACTATTTAGTGTTCTTGATGCAATTCTTGCATCGAATGCCATCATGAAAGTATTATACTCCATAACATCTTCTGTAAACTTTGGCACTTCAGGTTGAGGTAATGCCATTGTTGTAGCCAGTTGCTGACAGGTTGCCATTATTTGTTGATTCTGATGCTGCTGTTGGCTACCAATATGTTCAGCTGGAGAGCTGCCAGGCGGATCAGCACTAAAGGAATCTGGATTGAAAGGTCTGGCTGTTGGATCAAGGGTTTTCAGCAATGGTTTGCTATCAGCGTGAGATTGAATGATATCAACATTCTCAGTAATAGACGCACCATAATTTCTTTGTGGAGCATCTTCTTGGTCAATTTTGGTGAATTTTGGCAATGTCTCCACCTCATTGGGCTTAGCAGCGATAATTGATACATGTGGATGCTGATCATCATCCTGGTGCATCTCAGCTTGTTCAGCTTCCGCGTATACTTTCTCTCTTGCTTGCGCCTTGGCTATCTCTATGTCAAGATCGAGTTGTCTTGTTTTTGCCTCTAGTGCATTTCTGTCTGCTAATCTGTCTCGTTCTACCATCAGTGCTGCCAGATGAGCCTTCTCCTTAGCACGAGTGGAAGTAGATGAGGTCCTAGATCTAGACGATGCTCCAGAGTGTTTGCTGGACCTATGGGATTTTCTAGAAGACACTATCGACCCATCTATCTGGTCAGACAATTCACGTTCTGCTTGAGTTATCCACTTTTTAACACAACATTGAAACTCAAGAAATGAGCGTTCCTTATCATCAAAACGCTTACTTTCAATGTCCTGCTCTGTTTCGGAACAAAGAACATCAAAGTGAGCTGAATAACACTGCTGATAATGCACAAACAATTCATTTAATCCATCAAGACATGTTTTCACTAAGTGTAAATTATTTGTGTTCAGCATAAGTTTTGTAAGTTCAGTTCGCTTCTTAGTTAAAGCGGATAAGGCTGCAGTCTGTTTGTTCTTGAGAACACGTTTTTCTACAAGGCCTTTATCAGTCAATGTTCTTTGACGAGAGCTGTGGCTTACTGCTGACTGCATATCTGTTTCTGTCTCTGTTACTGCAGTTACACTATCTCTTAAGTCACAGTCACGTTTAGTATCACTCATGTTTACACGTTAGTGATACATAAAAATTTAAAGGTACCCAATATATCTTATTGTCACTATCACCATCAGTAAACGTAGAATACGACACAATATGATGAGAATCAACTTGAACGAACACACATATAGTTATCGAAGCGACACCAGTTACACAGTCGTAAATCCTTTGGTCTGTGTATCAGCGTTAAGTGCCAGTTCAATGCTGGTCATTCAACTGAGACCGTTCTGACCACATGAGTGGCAAGAGAGTTTTTCAAACTAAATGTAGGTGCAGTTCATAAAGTGATGACTAATATACGTTTCACTTCTTTTATTTTTCACAAAGCTCAACACTGAGACTGCTTGTTGCGTTGCTTGCTCGTTTACCATAAACAATCCCGTTTGAAAACTGAAACAATGAAGTTAATCTTACTAGTATGTAAACTGTAACAGAGTCCATATATAAGATATATAGGTCCATATAAAATGTTATATGCACAGCACAATATGAATGGAGAAAACAGATCACAATATGGATAATATTAATGATGATACTACTGGTATATTAAGTAACAGAGCTGCTATATCCAGTAACGCTGCCAGCTGGTTTTATACAAAATGGAAGGTAATAGTTCTTGACAGGTATTGTTGACACAAGTACTTTGACTAGTATTCTACATGTGAAAGAGATATATGCCACCAGTCAAAAAGAAAAAGCTCTCTAGGAGTTAATAGTTAATACATAACAGATAACAAGACATTTTATAATGAATGAAAGACATTACACATACCTCTGTGTGGCCTGAAGGCAAATTTACTGCACCACATGTTACAATTCTGTTCACTGGTCAAAACAGGAAGTGACATCAATGCCATGTGCCCCAATGTTGACACTGACCTCTGACATAAACCTCATTTCAATTTTAAACAAGCTTCTTAAACACCAGCCAGAGTGGCACAATGCATGCTACACTGGTCTCCAGAGCCATCAAATAAAGGGAACCCGGTTCAAGTCCAGAACAAGGCATCAACATTTTTTCCATGAAATTACGCTTTTATCCATTTTAAACATAGTAATTAATACCTTTTCTTAAACATAAATCAATATTAAACAAATTCACATGTAGTTTGATTTGTGCATTTACAACTATAATAATACAGATATGTTGTAACTCCCACCAAACCACCCCCCCCCCCACCACCACCACCAAGTCCTTTCATCTGTGGACTAGGGACATTAGTTGTATTTCAACTGTATACATTTCATAAAATAAAAAAAATACATATATTTGATAATATATATTAAAAAAATCGATTCAATTGAACAAATGTGTGAACTACTGAAATGTCAACAGTTAATCAAAAAGCCAACTTATTATCATGGTAAAAGTACAGAACATTTAATCACAAACTGCTCACATGTTTCAGTTTCAACATTAGGAAACACATGGTCAGGTCACAAAATATTATTTGCAACAATTTCTTGCTCATCAGTGCAAACCAGTATGCAATCATATAAACCGACCATGGCCTATATTACCTCTTCCTCTCCATTTGATATTATTTTAGATTTTTACCTTCAAGGTCAACTTCAGCTGGGCAAGGTGACCCATAGGTCCCTTTGTAAGATATCAGGCCTACTACCGGTCAGCTATCAGTATTTGGACTCGCCTATTAATGCCACCCCTATTGTAAAGTAGGCTGGCCTACGGCCAGGAATGTCCCGCCCTCCTCACTCTTCCACGTGCAGTTGAATGATGCAGACGTGGGCCACAGGCCCACGTCTGGTCAGCACTAGGTTTAGTCATTTAGACGTGTTAAGGGGCTAAAGGATAATCGACATAAGGCGAAGTTTAGTAGTCTGCCGCGACCCTTCTAGCTCCCTGTTTATCACGTTTATAACTATCAGACTGGCAGTATAATTTAAAGGACAGATCTTTTGGCCATTTGGTAATTTAAACCTAAAATTCTGTGTTGTTTTCTATTATCTGTGGGGAACATCCTACATTGGCGAGCGGTTGCCAGCTTGTAAATCTAAAATATTTACGAGCAGTGATTCGAACCTGCATTTTTGGCAATATTTGTTCTTCAAAATTTTAAAAATGAACTGCCACACATAAAGTAGTTAGGTACATAAATGAAGAAGAGTGAAGATGAAGAAGACAACCCAATCCAGAAGTTACAGGTTCCTGGAAATACTACAGTATGTGAATTTTGTGTTTGTGTTAAATGTCATATACTATAGTAAGTATCAAAAAGGCCTTAAGAGGCTGGCTGAATAGATTTGATGTACATATTATGAGAAATTGGCCTCTGTGACCTTTTAAAGAGAATTGCCATAGCATAGGTAAGCGTGGCCGCTGTTAACCGACACGAACATTTATAAAGTAGTAACGGAGACATGCCTGTACCTTATAAGATCGCTTATATTGGCAATAACCATGATTAGCAATGAGGCTAGAAATATTTAATTGCTGTAAATGACATGAGAAATGGCCCTATGTGGCTGGAAATAGGGAACTGCTGTAGTTCAATGGCATGAAAAATTACCTCAGCGCTCGAAAGGTTCAAACATGTGTCGACATAAGGCGAACCGGTATAGTAGTAGCCTGCCGCGATACTTTGAAAGCTTTCCAATAGCGCTCAAACGAGGACTGGACTGGCTGTATAGAAATGGCCCTGAGTTGCTGGAAATAGGGAACTGCTGTAGTTCAATGGCCTGAAAAATGACCTCAGCGCTCGAAAGGTTCAAACATGTGTCGACATAAGGCGAACCTGTAAGTAGTAGCCTGCCGCGATAGTTTGAAAACTTTCCCATAGCGCTCAAACGAGGACTGGCTGTATTAAAAAAAAAAAAAAATATGAAAAACTGTGCCTTGGAGCAACCAGTGTGTAAAGAATGACACAAGTGTGGTGTCAATGATTGGCCAGGAGGTAGGCCTATAATGTGAGAAAATGTAATAAAGTATTGTACTTATTGACACAGGTATGTGCCACTATTGTTTTGATGTACATGAAATGTAGAAACTGTTTAAAATGTTACTTTGAGTGTATTTGTTAATAGTAAAGGGCCAGGTAAGGCAGCATGAACTCATTGTATAGAGGTGGAGCAGTGTGCTAATTAAGTTTATGTAAAAGATGAGGTTTACAGGTTGTTAGGTCAAGTAAGCGTTGATATGTGTGTGTATATATATATTGTAAGGCTCTATAAATCCTTTTTTTTTCGCTATGCAGAACTTTATAATTGTATGATAAAAAGGGGACAGCCAATCGTTCATTTATTAATTATTCTGATTACGTGCTACATATATATGTATAGATAGAGTAATTAAGTGTAGACTTGAGTTTAAAGTTGATATAAAAAATTGAAAAAAAAACACAAACGGAGTAAAATATTGTTATATCAATATGTCCAATTATTAATCCATATAACAACCATTAAAATAATACGTAAACATTAAAAAAAAAATTCCAAGGAAACCAATAAGTGTTTTTGTGCAGTCCATTCTGAAAAACTATGCACACCCTTTAAAAAGTCATAAATATGAACGTCTAGAAATTTTCTGTCATTCACTTGCCGGGGCAGCAATTAGTGACATGTTTCATCTGATAATCAGTTTGCTCCCATATTCCGGGGCCAAGCAGACAAAATTTCATTCACTTAACCCAAAGGGGAAAAGCCTGTTAAAGAATATACTATAAAATAAAAATTTAATAAGGTACATTTCATAGCTATTTAGATGCTTAAGATCATAATTTATTTAACAATTACAATTTGATGTACGAAAAATAAAACCAGTAGTTTCTCATTTTTAAAATGAATTTTCTCAACAGATTAAAAGCAAGCACCAAAATTCCATAACATCAACCTGTGAAAGTAGTAGTTATACTAATCTTGTAGTTTGAGTCTATGAAATATTGATAAATAATAATAAAAATAGAAAAAAAATTTACAAATACCAAAAAAATAAAAAATGTACGACTCTAAGGCTCAAGTGGATAACCTATAATTTGATACTAAGTGCAGTTGCAGAATTTGTCGTTTAATGGCCAAGGTCAGTAATCTTTTAGATTTGAATTGTAATGGGTATTTTTGTGTGGTTAAAGTCAATTCTCTAAACTTTTAATGAAAACTCTTAAGTGGTAAATATTACTAAATAACAAACCAGACATAGGCGTTCCCCTCTGAATAATATATATTAAATTAACGTAACTAGTTCTCTGTGAGATACAGTTTTAATATATTTCTGTTTTGCCTAGAACAATAAAGCCTATAGTTAACAACTGTGGCAACTGAAAGAGTATTTCTAAAGTAGGTAAATAGCTTTATTGAAATAATCTATCACATGCTCAGTCACGTGCATTCACAGTGAGATAATACAAGTCACAAGTTCAGGCATATTTGTGGAGCCTACACACTGGTATCAGATGATGTAACACGCAACGGCCACCAGCCTTTGTGATCTCCCAAACCCCCATAATCGCCCTTCTTTTATCAGTGCTCCACAATTCACACTATGTAATCCTGTATATATAAAATCTGATATCAACTAAGCAGCTGGCCTTATGTCATGTCTCTGTTTATTAAGCAGTCAGCTGTCAAAACGCTTATCAGGTGCAGTAGCTTTGTATACCTTTCGAGTGTCAGGAAATACTGATAAGTCGAGCAATTTCAGATTAGTTCAATCTGGCTGAGAAGTAGGCCTGTTTGGTGACTGTCAAGTGTGTTAAAGGTGGCATTTACGAAACAGGAAACATATTGTAATATTTGGGGATGCCAACACCGTTTAGTAATTTGAACAACATAGTGCATTTAAAATAAACAGCACATTAATATTTCTAGTAGTATACATTTTAAAAATACTGGATATCAATATTAAATGTAAACAAATAAATCTATTAAAAACGGATATGTTTATTTAGGAATTATACACAGTTTAGTAATTTGAACAACATTGGGCATTTAAAACAAACAGCACATTAATATTTCTAGTAGTATTCTTTTTAAATTACTGGATATCAATATTAAATGTAAACAATTAAATCTATTAAAAACGGATATGTTAATTTACGAATTGTACCCAATATATATTTGTTAGCTTGTTATTAGCTAGTTCACTCTCTCGCATTAAAGGATTGAATAAATAGTGTGATATTTATAATAAATAGTGTGATATTTCAATCATAATTTGACCAACTGTTCTGTTGGTCTCCTTGCAAACGGATTCAGTATTCTTTTATTACAGCTTACGGTTTAAGGCTATTTAGTTTCTTCCTTTTAGTATAACATGACTTGCACAACTTAATTAATTAAAACATTAATTATGAGAACATCGTGTAGTATGTTTTACTACGAATAAGACACAACTTGGCATAACTTCACTTTATTTCCATGAGTACATGTGGTGTGAATATATGTGTGTGTGGCTGGCGTATTTCCATCTGAAACAATAGAGTAAAACTCATATAAGCGAAACAATGACAATGTTATGAAAATACAACATTGGCAATATATACTCTAGGTATGGTCTTACATTATTCCCTATCAGATATTAAAAGAAACAAAACATACAGGTGATAACTCCTCACATTAGACTGATATCCGTACAGTTCTGGTTCATATATTTACTATGCCTACTCAAACAGTTATCTACAGTGAGAAATTACAAGGCAACATAATATGTGCATCCGTATAGGTAAGAATGGGTATTAACGCACACATAAGTAGCTATCAACTCTGTATTGTGAAATAATAAAAAGAAAATAATAAGCATCGCATGGTAGAAATAACTTCTAAATAATAAAACCATCCTTCTCACTAAATGGACTTATAAACTGAAATATCAACAGACCCTTACATCCGACTTAATCTCATGCAAGACGGGTATGGGATATATTTCCTAAAATTAACCCTGTGCATATAAGTAATTTAAACCTTAGAAACACTATCTTAAGTGATACTCAATGGATTCTCCTATTATACACAAACTGGTGAGCCTTTAGTTCATACTAATTCTCAACAAATACCAGAATTGCGTCAGGAAGATAAACAGGCGCTTTACAACAGTACAAGATGCCATTTGCAACCAGTGGCGCCATCTATCGGGCGCATGTACAAAAGTCAAGATTCCTTAATTGCGCCGATACACGGTGTTAACTCTGTGGCCTAGATTCACAGTATTGCCAAACAATTAATCTCACATGATAACACAGGTTTTCTCTCATACGCGTCATAATTCTGAATAACTAAAGAGTAAGATGTTATAAAGTACCTCAGATCTGGTCTCCGAACATGGCGGGCCCATCTGGGCTCTGACTAGATAAAACTAAACTCATGCCCCTAATTACTATGGAGATACAACTGATCAGAAGACTACAGAAACATACCTGGACCATTCTCTGCATTGCTCTACACATATCATCACCTGTAACGTCGGTAATTCAACTCAGCAGTGCGCGGTCCTAGTTCCATACAAGTAAAACATGGTGGATGACGTAGCTCGTTCGTTGAATGCAACTACCGTAAAGACTAGTCAAAAACCGTACTTATCCTAAATAATGTATAAAAAAACACTAAATTATGTACCGACATCGTCCGGTTACACCCGCACCCCCTTCGTGTTATCTTCATACATCCAACACTACCATACTTGTACAGATAACATGAGTGGTGATTTATCTTAACCCTACGGTAAGCTGTCCTATACCTTCAAAACTAGCAATGTAAAAGATAGATCAGAAATCATATACATGACCAATAAAACTGTCTTAGACCCATATTACTGCTACATCATGATTTGTGCTCGCTAAGTCTTGTACTGCAGACTCAGATGTATGTAACATTAACTGTGACACAGACCGTGGCCAATGGCCAGGATTAGAATGCATGCCTTTAGTTACACGGGTCGACCTTCTAACTGACAGGTCTTGACTCGCTGAACCCTGAAGTGGGGTTTGTTCATCACAGCTATCTACCCCCTGGATAGGCATATCACCCGTTGGTGCTCTAGGTAACAAATCCTGAATAAGGACCTCTTGGTCGCTATCCTCGCTTTCGCTCTCATTATGTATGACATCGGGACTCTGGTCCTCGACCTGTGGTTCAAAATCCCATAGGCTCTCGTGGATGCTGTCCTTGGGTGGACATGCTTTCAATTCTACCCTGTTATACCACTTAGAGAGAGCAGCTTCTCCCTCTCTCTGAATCTTATAGATATCTAAATCCTCGTTCCTATCCACGATAGTGTACGTCTCTGGTCTATATGCATCTTGGCACTTTTGTCGACCTTTCCCGTGATGCCTACGGTAAACTTTATCACCAATTTGAAGAGGACTCGACTTCGCTCCCTTGTCGTAAAATTCTTTCCTTCGATCAGCATTTTGTTGTAATCTTTGGTTCACGTGAAGGTACATATCAGCAAGTCGTTTAATATGCATTGACAACCAAGCATCATAGGTTGGAGTGACTTCTTCTGGTTTGTCCCCTAACAGACGGTCCAGAGCCAATCTTGGGTCGCGTCCGAACATTAGTTTGAAAGGTGACACTCCCGTCGATGCGTGCGGTGTGGTGTTATAAGCAAAGACCAGGTCGTCCAAATACTCAGGCCACCTTCTTCTCTGGTGTGGTGTCAAAGGTCGGAGGAGATCGTGGAGCGTTCTGTTGAAACGTTCCACTTGGCCGTTTCCCTGAGGATGGTAGGCCGTGGTCCGGGATTGTGCTATCCCATACAGTTCGCAAAGGTGGCGAATTACCTGAGACTCAAAGTCCCGCCCCTGATCCGAATGTAAGCGGGCTGGGGCACCAAACCTATTAAACCAGTGCTTGGTAAGTGCCTTGGCCACTGTTACAGCTCGCTGATCCCGGGTGGGGATAGCCACAGTCCACTTGGTGAAGACATCGGTCAGCACCAGCACTGACTCCCTCCCATCTGAAGCTGGTTCCAGTAAGGTGAAGTCCATAGCAACGACCTCGAGGGGGGCCGACGCTAGAAGGTGTCCTAAAGGTGTGCGAACCTTTTCTCTTTTAGCTAAGGCACATCTGTCGCATTTCGATAGCCAATCAGTCACAGACTTGTGCATCCCAGGCCAATAGCATCTCATCCTTAACAAACTCTCTGTTCTATCAATACCCTGATGACCGTGCTTTTGATGACAAATTTTCAGAAACTCCTCTCGCATCACCTCAGGCACTACAAACTGTTCAAGCCTGCCATGATGTGGATCATCAATCACACGATAAAGAACATTGTCACGCTCCATGAACTTGTCCCACTGACGTAACAATCTTTGGGTATCTTGACATAATTTACGCCGTACCGATAAGGCTGGCTTCTTGCCTTTCTTCCATGCCTCGAACACTGGTTGTATGGTCAAATCTCGCTTCTGCATCATGCTCAAGGTTGATGGGCTATAACCAGACCAACCAGTTGCTACTCCGTTCGGAGGATTTGGTCCAGCTTCACCTACCTCCCCATCGGTGGCGTCTTTTGAAACTTGACACATCAGTGTTATTGGAACCTTGGTAGAATCTGCTACCTTCGCACACATGGCTGACACAGTGCCACTTTGAGTATCCCATGGTCTGTCCTCTAACCTTGACAGGGCATCTGTGGCTTGGTTGTTACGGCCTGGCTTGTATCTGATCTCAAAATCAAAACTGGCTAAAGCTGAGGCCCAACGTTGCTCAGTTGCGGGCAGTTTCTTCTGTGTAAATAGATGAGTTAAGGGGTTATGGTCTGTAAAGACGATGAACTGTGCCCCTTCCAGGTATTCTCTAAATTTGTCGCATATTGCCCATTTAAGTGCCAGGAGCTCCAGTCGTTTTGCACTGTAAGTAGCTGGATTTCTTTCTGCACCTCTCAATCCTCGGCTAGCAAACGAGATAACCCTGTTCCTGCCATTCTGGTTTTGACTAAGGATGGCTCCTAAGCCACGCAACGACGCATCAACCTCCAGGACGAAAGGAAGGTTAAAATCGGGGTATGCCAGTATTGGGGTCATGGTCAGTTTCTCCTTCAGTCGCTCAAAGGCCTCAGTATGTTTAGTATCCCAATGATTAGTGATCACAATACGTCTGGGCTTCCGATGTCCATAATTCCCCTTTGAACTTTCCGCTACTAACTTATGAAGAACTGATGCTATTTTAGCAAAGCCTGGCACAAACCGCTGGTAGAATTGGCAAAAACCAAGGAAGCTTCTAAGCTCTTTAACTGTCGTAGGTTTAGGCCACTGTCTCACAGCTGCTATTCTATCTGGGTTAGGACGCACTCCGTCCCCGGATACTAAGTGTCCCAGGAAACTTACTTCCCTACACAAAAAAGAGCACTTGTTTAACTTCAACTTCAGGCCAAATCTGCTCAATTTACTCAGTACCTCATCGAGTCTTTTGAGGTGTTCATCCACGGTTCGCCCATACACGATTATATCGTCCAGATATACAAACATGGTGTTAAGAATGTCATCCTGGAATATTGTGGCCATGAGCCTCTGGAACGTGGCTGGACTGTTAGACAGTCCGAAAGGCATCCTGATGAATTCATATAGGCCCATTGGGGTTGTAAAAGCTGTATTATGTCTGTCTTCTTCAGCAACCTCGATCTGGTTGTAGGCGGAAGCTAAGTCCAAAGTGCTAAAATATTTGGCCCCATGCAGAGAGTCTAAGATTTCATTCATCCTCGGCAGAGGAAAAGCATCTCTGCGCACTTTCTTGTTTAGCTTGCGGTAGTCCACACAAAGCCGTAAACTGCCTGATGACTTCCTCACAAGGACTACTGGGGAGGCATAATTTGACACCGACCGTTTAATAATGCCTTGCTCACAGAGCTCCTTCAAATGCTGTCGAACTTCCTCCCACTGGTGTGGCGGAATACGTCTGTAAGGTTGAGACACTGGAAGGTCATCTGTTGTCTTGATCATGTGTGTTAAGAGGTTAGTACAACCAACAGCGTCCCCCGCCTTCATAACAACTTCACTGTGTCTATTGAGTATCTGTAACAGTCTTTCTCTCTCCTCCTCTGATCCATGTACAATCCCGAGATCAAGGATATCTCTATCAGCTCTGTCCTCCCTGGGCTTTCCACTTATCTGGCTGAGGTGCACTCTCCTATCCTCAAAAGTGACGTCAACTTTACTCAACCCGCTCTGTATATCCTTGACACGGGAAATGGTGCCAATCCTTGTCCCTGGGGACAATGTGACATCCCTACTAGTCATATTCATGACTCTTATTGGTAATTTACCACCTCCGACCGTGACTAATGCTGGTGTGACAGTAACTGCCCCCTTCACAGGTTGGGAGAATCCCTCCACACATCCAACCATGTTCCAACGAGGCGCTATGGCGGCTATCTCACAGGAACTTGACTTGGGGATCGTAATAGCTTCCATCCCAGCAATACGTATAAACTTGGCCTTGGGCTCACACAAGATCCCGGAGAAGCGTGGAACCTGTGAGATCACGTTCATACCTAACAGGACCGGGGTCTCTGTAACTTCCTCTGAAGTTCTACTGACTACTAGTACTCCACAATCCTCTATCCGCTGGCCATCAATCTCCATGTTTACTGTGACAATACCCTGGTAGGGTACCTCTAGTCCGTTTGCAGCAGTAACCTGTACCCACTTATCTCCTAGTTGGGTGTCTTCCCTTTCAATGTATCTGTGGAAGAAATCATCAGTCATTGTAGAAACCATAGACCCGGTATCTAGTAAACATTCCAACTCGACGCCTTCCACCCTCGCTGTAACCAATGGACGACCACCAATCGTATTCTTTAGAACTGTCGCCTGGGGTGCAAGATTCCCCCGAATAGAGTTGTTCTGGGTGTCATTAGGGGTACTGCCTGTGTTACCAGCAGTCTTCGCATCTGGATTAGCCCCTTTCTTGTCCCTTCTACTAGCAACACGTTTAGGACAATTTCTGATTAGATGGTCCGTTGAGGAGCAATAGAAACACTTTCGGGGTGATTCTGACTGAACCTTTCTTACAGTATTTTCGGACATTTGGCGATTCTGGTTTCCCACATTTTGGTGCTGCAGGAGCTCTAGCAGTTGTTGCTGATTCTGAAGCAGCTCTTCATGGCACTTCTGCTGTTTTTCAACTACCTCTAGTAATCTCCTGACCTCGCTCTTCTCATAAGAACATGGGGGTTCGTCTGCTTTGACCTTATATGAACTAACAGTTTTCGGTGTGGGCTGAACTAAGTCTTCCTCCGCCCATCTAATAGCTTCCTCCCTTAATGCACGAAAAGAGATTTCAGGCTGATCTCTAGTTCGTCTCTTTAACTCCCTCCTTAGTCCGGAATCACGAACTCGCTCGGCAAACCTGTCGCGAAGAGTTTTGTCCCTGTTTGCCACAGCTTCTGGGTCCTGGCCCAGAGCTCTGTCTAAAAGGTTCATGAGTTCATATGAGAAATCACGCAAGGTTTCTTTGTCCTGCTGTTTCCTTCCATAGAAGCTATCTAACAGCTGAGATGCAGACAATCGTTCACCAAATGCTTCCTGAAGAAGAGTAAATACCGCGGCTGCATCAACCTTCTCGGAATCAGGAGCATATCGTATTTCACTTTTCGCTGGACCCTCCAAATGGCCTAATAAAAACTCAACAGCTTCCTGTCCCTGTACACCTTGGGCTCTAAGAGCACTTTTGGCCTCTAAGACCCAGTCCTCTAATTTGCCTCTCTCTCCAGCAAATTTAGACAGTTTTCTCTGAGTATAAACTACACGAGTTGGGACTGGATCATCCCTCTCAGTCCTTCTCAATGGAGGGCTAGCACTTGGAGGGGCACTTTGCTGACGTGGATCAATTCCTGCTCTTTGAAGAAGAGCTTGCATCTGCTCAACCTGCCTCTGCAACAGTTCCATTTCATTCAGGGCACCGGCTCCCTGATCAGCTTGATCAGTGCCGGTTTGGGACATGTTATCACATACAAAACAGTCTTGTCAATGTGAAAGTTACAACGTAGTACCAGTCAACTAGTATATGGAGTATCTCTTAGACTGTTGAGTGAATATCATCAATGAAGTTCTTCTACATAACAAATGCTATTAGCATTGCACAATAAGGGTATCAATAATCAGTTGTAGCAAATAAACATGCACATACCAACAAATCTGTGTGTAGTACTAGTCAATCACATCGTCTTAATAGCAAGGTATTCTCTGCAATATCAAACACAGTGTCCCTGGGAAGTTCCAAACATAGCAAACCTTACCTGGAAAACCCTGCCAACAACAGGACACAAAATCTCATAAAATCATATAACCATTCATGTCTTATGGCAATCTACACAACAGGGCCACTAACATGCCTGTTTTGTTCTTATACAAGCAACAATGAACATCATAGCAACTTGAGTGTATTCCCTAATAATCAGCAAAGTAAAACAAATACACATTCAAATTGGGTACCTCAATTTCAACCATGACTTGAGTTAAACACAATAAATATTTTAGTCTCACACTCTGCCAATACATGATCATGCAGTCTTACATACCTGGTCTTATTCACTTACTTCTGATGAGCATTATACAAAACCAAATGTAAAGCAAAACATGAAACTGGCAAGAGATACCAAAACCTGGTCACATAAATATCCAATTTGGCCCAATGTCACTTGATGTACAAGAACATCATTAAAATACATGTATTCAAAAGTCAGATACTCAAACTGGATAAGTACTGTATCATATTCATGTTCCAATTATTCACTTATCAGGTTGTTAAATACCCGTTCTCTGTTAATCACATTGTTCTTGTGTATTCACAAAACAAAACCTACATATAATACCATGTAGCATATATTCATATTCCAGATACCCACTGTCTTATCTCACCTGTCTCAGTTTAATGTCAACAGCAGTTAGCATATGGCTGGAGAAAAGAAATAACTAGGATTCTTTCTTTCCACCTAGTATAATCAACCATCAGCAAAGGACCAACTTAAAATTCTGACAACTGATAATTATATCACACATAAATGGCTGGAGTCCATATTTAATATGAACGGGATTCATGCAACAGTATCACCATACATTACACTCCCTATAAGCTTGAGCAAAAATAATATTATACACATCTGCATAGGTTGTCACTTCTCAGTTATAAAATACAAACTGCAGGTATTTAAGAGATGACCATTAATAATGACAGGTGTTCTTGTAATGTTTGATACACAAGTCCACTAATGACAAGTAACCAAGTCCATAATACTGCAGGTTCCCACATTTATAAACAAAGTCCCCTTGTAGACCATCAAACGGACTTCCAAGGAATGGATAGTTCACAACTGTTGTTTTCGGTAAAGGAAGATAAAAAGTGTCAACAGGACTTCTTAGTATTTATGCCATACAACTTACAGTTCCCTGTAAAACTTAACACATCATCATAGTCCTAGAGCTCTGCATCAGGTGAGTATTGCCAAATGCTGTATAAATTAACAGCCACTTGAAGTTTTTTTTTTTTTTTTTTTTTTTAATAATAGGAAAGTCCATTCATTAATACAGCCATAGTCCCCTGGATGGCTTTATCAGCTGCAAGTCCACTCATCAGCTCAACACAGCTGTAATCACCTGATGGCTTATAAACAACCAGTGTCGTTCACAGTCCCAATAGATACAGCTCCTCCAAACAATGTGACCATTCACTGCACCTGGTCTCATCGAAGGCCACTATCACCCGCCAGCCACTTTATTATCATGCCAAATCCCACCTGCTGCCACCAGAAAGATGTAGTATGTTTTACTACGAATAAGACACAACTTGGCATAACTTCACTTTATTTCCATGAGTACATGTGGTGTGAATATATGTGTGTGTGGCTGGCGTATTTCCATCTGAAACAATAGAGTAAAACTCATATAAGCGAAACAATGACAATGTTATGAAAATACAACATTGGCAATATATACTCTAGGTATGGTCTTACATTATTCCCTATCAGATATTAAAAGAAACAAAACATACAGGTGATAACTCCTCACATTAGACTGATATCCGTACAGTTCTGGTTCATATATTTACTATGCCTACTCAAACAGTTATCTACAGTGAGAAATTACAAGGCAACATAATATGTGCATCCGTATAGGTAAGAATGGGTATTAACGAACACATAAGTAGCTATCAACTCTGTATTGTGAAATAATAAAAAGAAAATAATATGCATCGCATGGTAGAAATAACTTCTAAATAATAAAACCATCCTTCTCACTAAATGGACTTATAAACTGAAATATCAACAGACCCTTACATCCGACTTAATCTCATGCAAGACGGGTATGGGATATATTTCCTAAAATTAACCCTGTGCATATAAGTAATTTAAACCTTAGAAACACTATCTTAAGTGATACTCAATGGATTCTCCTATTATACACAAACTGGTGAGCCTTTAGTTCATACTAATTCTCAACAAATACCAGAATTGCGTCAGGAAGATAAACAGGCGCTTTACAACAGTACAAGATGCCATTTGCAACCAGTGGCGCCATCTATCGGGCGCATGTACAAAAGTCAAGATTCCTTAATTGCGCCGATACACGGTGTTAACTCTGTGGCCTAGATTCACAGTATTGCCAAACAATTAATCTCACATGATAACACAGGTTTTCTCTCATACGCGTCATAATTCTGAATAACTAAAGAGTAAGATGTCATAAAGTACCTCAGATCTGGTCTCCGAACATGGCGGGCCCATCTGGGCTCTGACTAGATAAAACTAAACTCATGCCCCTAATTACTATGGAGATACAACTGATCAGAAGACTACAGAAACATACCTGGACCATTCTCTGCATTGCTCTACACATATCATCACCTGTAACGTCGGTAATTCAACTCAGCAGTGCGCGGTCCTAGTTCCATACAAGTAAAACATGGTGGATGACGTAGCTCGTTCGTTGAATGCAACTACCGTAAAGACTAGTCAAAAACCGTACTTATCCTAAATAATGTATAAAAAAACACTAAATTATGTACCGACATCGTCCGGTTACAATCGTATTATACTTTGAGTTAAATTGTTATTCATGCAAGTTTGTATCCACTTAGGTACATATATAAGCCCTGGTAATGTATTGTTATGACCTGACCGTATTCTCCATGCAACCTGTATATGATAATTGTTACATTAACCAGAGCAGTATGGCATGTCAAAGTTATTCAGACCTAAAGCTGTAAGCGGTAGTTATAAAAAATAAAAACAAATCACATTGAATTTTAAGTCAGAGTTGTTCATTATTGTTATATGTTGTGATATAATTTGTGTGGAATAGATACTGGGGCGTTGTTTTATTTCTTTGCAGGAGTAAGACGTACATGTTCTGCCTCCTGCACCCAACATTATGTTCAGCACAGCTACAAGTTACAACACGGCTGCCTATGGACTTGCCTGCTTGTGCATAGTTATGATGAAAGACATTTTTGAATACTAAATGCTGAGTAATTTCTGAGAAGGACTCTCTTATGTGCTATGCTGACACAGTGCAGCCAAATTTGGACATTATGCAAAATATTTTGCAAACATTAATGTTTTACTGATACATGAAATGCTATTCCATGTTGTTATCATTCTGATACAATGTGGGGTTGGGAATGTCCCCAAACTGTATCACATACGGTTGTTGATGTGCTAGCAGACAATGTTCCAAGACCAGTTGATGATAGAAGTCTTTATTCAATAGCAAGCGGTCTGGGACAGTCTCTCTCTCTGAGAGAGCCGCCCAGTCTCCCTGACTCACTCTGACTGTGCGCACTACAGATAGTTTTGTTACAAAGCTTTCACGTGACATATGATACATACATATCCATATTTCTGCATTTCGTCATAAAAGCTAAACCTTATTGGATGACTCAAAGTAGGTCACAATTACATCAGAGTTGTAAGTGTTCCTCCTCACTTTCGTGAGATCTGATTCGACAAAAGTTCCATGGAAAATCCCAAGTCTGACCTGACATGCATCCAGTTATAGACTGACCTACAAGTCCTATTTGGAGGACAGTGCTTATATACACATGCGGAGTCTCATAAAATAACATGTTTTAATTGTGTTCTACCATTCCCTCATAAAGACTAAACACATAAGTCATTCTGTGACACTATTTCTGTTTGTACAGACTTAAAATAGACCTTATAATGGTTTGGTGTACTGTTCTCTGATTAAATTGGGAGAGAAGCCTATATGTGTGTGTCTTGATGACTGGTTGTCGGGTGTCATCAATTATGAGAAGTCATTAATTGTTCAGTCTGACATGCCTGAAACTGAGCTTAAATTTGTGAAATATGAAATGTGAAATATTCCTTGAAATATGTGTTAAGTCACAAATATGCACTTTCCTACTCCATAACATATCCCTCTGGTATTCAGAATGAGGCTCCGGCCTCATGGGCTAAGTCGGAGAAAAATTTAGTTATTCAAGAAATATAACTGGAATGTAGATGACAGAAATACATAATGTGTAAAGATCAAGATACACTGCTTAAGTCTGTATTTACTGCAAGATCAGGTGCCATAATAGTGAATAGAACTATATATTTGGCTAGCACTACCGAAAATGTGATCGATATATATCGGTAGAGAGTAAAGTTTTTTGAATAAGCAATGGAATAAGTCAAAGTATGTGAACCATTTGAACATACAGTAAGTGATGTTACATAAAGATGTTTTGTCGAACAGCAATATGCATTACCAATTATAACAAGTGAATTAGCAATGCCTGTAGCTAAACATATAATTCCTATGGGAAAAGTGATCATGAATTCCTAATCTGACAAAGTGTATATACTCTGTGCCTACTAAGAGTTTAACATATACACATGTACATGACTATCTGCTCTGTGTGTTGATCAGTACCAATGATTCAAAATACATCTTGGCTTTCATACTTGCCATTGGGACAAATTGACTTGTGAATAATGGAAGGGTGATTTGCTAATCCTTTAGCATAACACAACTGGTGTACCTTACCAGTGTACAAGTACATGACAGACATGAGGTCATTCCTAACAACAGAGGAATGTTGTACATATATTCCCAGTGATAACCAATTTTTGTTCAGGAGCAAGGCGAAATATGTGTGAAAACATGATGATAATGAAATACTTCTCTGACAGTTGCATGTATCAATCAAACCATATATATGGATTTTGATGGTAATTTTATTGCTAGCTATTTATGTGTAAGATCAAACATACATCTGCAGAGTGATGAATTAAATTATGAGTAATGTTAATGATTGAAATCCTTGTCATTCCACATATTGGTTTATGGGTTATCAGTATCATGAATGCATGACCAGAATGCATTTGCTCATGAAACATGTCTGTCATAGTATGCGTAAATGTGAATTCCTATGAGAAGAATTCCTGTGTTAACCTACATATTTTGCCTGGCATTTCCAGCTATCAATGAGGTTAACCATATCAAAACCCTTGTTTGAGGCAATAATGTGACCACAGGTCAGTGCATTATTGATTTTTGGAGTCATCACACTCCCCAGTTTGTCCAATTCCCTATATATTGGGGGGCTTCCCATGAAACCGTGTTTGAGGACCAAACTGTGACAATTGAAAATAATCATCTCATTGTGCTTTGGTTACACAATGTGCTACCATTCCATTAAATTTAGCCAAGAGAGCATCATGATACCTGATGATTTGGTATGGAACAACACATGAGAAAATCTCAGTATAAATGAATGCTAACATGCTGATGGTTTTGCATATTGCTCTACTCTAGGAATTATTGTATTTAAATCAATACAGTCATTTTGGTGACATTACATATTAACATCTGAGATAGACATAACTGCATCAAATCTAACATTGACAGTTCTACACCTTTTGCTGTGGTCTTGTAAACTTATTCCTAACCATATCAATAAGATAGACACACTATAAATTATATCATATTACAACTATGACACAGCAATAAGAGAAAGTTATAGATTACTACATACATTTTTTTTTGTGTTTAGGTTTACAACATATTCATGCAAAATATTATGAAATGCCCCAAATTTACATTGGGCATGTAAAATTCAGAGTCTCTGGTTTTGTTTTTCATTACCTCAGGAAATCTGTCGTCTTTGGGTCGTCTGTGGTCTTCTCTGCTGACTTGGCTTCTTTTTTTCTTTCTGGAGTCATGGTATGGAAGGTGATGCAGAAGATAGAGGTAGAACGGCGAATCTGCTTCTAGTAGTTGCAGGAACATAGCGAGGAACTTGTTGTGAGATAACACACAGTGCACGTGGTATGGCCAGTAGTATTGTTGACATAGGCCCGAAGCTGGCTTGTCCCGATATTGATTTTTTTTTGTGGCTGGTCCAAACAATGATGATCTCAGGTTGAGATATCACAGCACTTTTTTTTTTGCGAAAAATGTCATTTTTGCAACTTGAATTCACGGTTAAAGCAATATGCTGATTACAGTGTCCTTTTGGTTTAAAGATACAGAGAGAGTCTTTGATCTTCTCAAGCAGAGCACTGAGAAACTGCAGCCAAGTTAAAGTTTGAAGAGAGAGTTCATAGCAAAAGTTTGATACCTTCAGCAGCAGAGATGACATTCTTGATGTTAGGCTGTGATCCCGTACCTGGGTTATAGTTCCAATGCAGTTGGGAGACCAGTCAATGGGGCCTGTGGCTGCAAGAGGGGGATCTTCTGTCTTCACTCCAACTGGCAGCACTGTTATCGTTTCTGGTGTTGATGTGCTTGAAGTGAATCTCGATTCATCCACCATAATGATACGGGACCCGGTCTCCACCATAATGATACAAATGGGGTTGGGAATGTCCCCAAACTGTATCACATACGGTTGTTGATGTGCTAGCAGACAATGTTCCAAGACCAGTTGATGATAGAAGTCTTTATTCAATAGCAAGCGGTCTGGGACAGTCTCTCTCTCTGAGAGAGCCGCCCAGTCTCCCTGACTCACTCTGACTGTGCGCACTACAGATAGTTTTGTTACAAAGCTTTCACGTGACATATGATACATACATATCCATATTTCTGCATTTCGTCATAAAAGCTAAACCTTATTGGATGACTCAAAGTAGGTCACAATTACATCAGAGTTGTAAGTGTTCCTCCTCACTTTCGTGAGATCTGATTCGACAAAAGTTCCATGGAAAATCCCAAGTCTGACCTGACATGCATCCAGTTATAGACTGACCTACAAGTCCTATTTGGAGGACAGTGCTTATATACACATGCGGAGTCTCATAAAATAACATGTTTTAATTGTGTTCTACCATTCCCTCATAAAGACTAAACACATAAGTCATTCTGTGACACTATTTCTGTTTGTACAGACTTAAAATAGACCTTATAATGGTTTGGTGTACTGTTCTCTGATTAAATTGGGAGAGAAGCCTATATGTGTGTGTCTTGATGACTGGTTGTCGGGTGTCATCAATTATGAGAAGTCATTAATTGTTCAGTCTGACATGCCTGAAACTGAGCTTAAATTTGTGAAATATGAAATGTGAAATATTCCTTGAAATATGTGTTAAGTCACAAATATGCACTTTCCTACTCCATAACAATTCCATTACTAACTGATGTGTTTATTTGAATAAACTTACAAAATTGTGCGATGGGGCACAGATCAAGATATTGCAGTTATATAAAACAAATACTGCCAGCTCTGTTATAGGCACAATTATTTACAAGCTCATGGTTTTTCCTGGAATCTCTGTCCCCAGGTTTTTTTACCTTGAGGCTGTAATGTGCGTCTGTTCAAAATTGCTTTTGCCTGTATATGGCCAAGATGTCTTCTTTATTTAACAAAAAAAAAAAACTTTGTTTTTTTTTTCAAATAAGGGGGGAAGAGTGTAAGATATCAGGCCTACTACCGGTCAGCTATCAGTATTTGGACTCGCCCATTAATGCCACCCCTATTGTAAAGTAGGCTGGCCTACGGCCAGGAATGTCCCGTCCTCCTCACTCTTCCACGTGCAGTTGAATGATGCAGACGTGGGCCACAGGCCCACGTCTGGTCAGCACTAGGTTTAGTCATTTAGACGTGTTAAGGGGCTAAAGGATAATCGACATAAGGCGAAGTTTAGTAGTCTGCGCAACCCTTCTAGCTCCCTGTTTATCACGTTTATAACTATCAGACTGGCAGTATAATTTAAAGGACAGATCTTTTGGCCATTTGGTAATTTAAACCTAAAATTCTGTGTTGTTTTCTATTATCTGTGGGGAAAATCCTACACCTTGTTTCAAATATATAAGCATTATTAAAAAAAATTATTTTTGAGACCTTCAAAGATGCCATCTTCTGTTATGAGGGCACAAATTGTAATCATCTGACCTGGAATCTTCTTACTTGACATTCAGGGAGGTCCATGAGAAATCTCCTTGCAAATCTGAAATTAGGTCTCTGTTACTCATATTCTCTGAGCTGTGGGGCACAGAAAAACCTGAATAATTAAAGATTTGATACAAAAGTTCCAGTATCT
Source organism: Sipunculus nudus (assembly GCA_026874595.1). Lineage (NCBI taxonomy): Eukaryota > Metazoa > Annelida > Sipuncula > Golfingiida > Sipunculidae > Sipunculus > Sipunculus nudus. The sequence continues at coordinate 5,161,292 of CM049317.1, forward strand.
AGACAACTAATGCATTGATCACCATGATTTTTTGCTTGCATATTCATTATGGAGTGTTTCATCAGTTCCTGCAGGCTGGTGGCACAACCTGGAATTTTTCCAATTTTTCCACATATTTTTCTCTATTTTTGAGACTTTCTGCAAGCTGTGTTTGGAAACATCAGTTTCACTGTTTGAACCAGTAGCAAAGATTCAGTCATGCTTTAAATCACTGTTTTGCCCTGAAACATTAAGTAATATGCTTTATATGTACAAATCTTCCTGCCCCTTCCCAAAATTTTAACAACAGTTGCAATCATTTTCTTCTAAATAAGACAACAGTTGTAATAATTAGGCCATTATTTTATGCTGGTCAGCTGAGCGTCATGACCCAAGAGCCAATTGTTTTATAAAGTGACTACTTGTTAGCTAAGTTTGATTAACCATTTGCAGACTCTGTATAACTCATGTGATGGTAGGAAGCTTGTTTGTAGGGAAAACTATTAAGCTAACAAAACTAGTTATAGAACTTAAATATCCCTATTACTACTCAATCCATATGACCAGGTGGCATATGTGTCAGGGCAGCTTGTCATCTCTAGGGAAGGTTATCCATCTAGCTGACTCTAAAATCTTGACCACAGCAAATTCAGATTATTTTCAAATATCCTCCATTAGATAATATCTCAATTTTTGAGAAAATTAATATTTTTATGTGATTGCCAAATTGGAATAAATGTGGTAATTCAATACATGTGCATGTCATTGGCTTGGTCTTCCTTGCTTGATTGTTAAGAGAGGTCTGTACTAGGTTTCGATCTACTCTCATTTGTTACACTGTGACCTAGGATTTAAACTCTTGTGTATTTGTTGTGACAGCTCAAATTCCAGCTTATTTATAAAGCTAGTAAACAAGTACTGTGTAATGGCTAAATATGATGAAATACAAAATCAGTGTTTTGCATCTCTTTGTAAAACCTCATCTAAATCTTTAGGATCTGGGTAAAATTTCTAATGTTTGTACTCTGTCTTGGGACACACAACCAAGAGTTATTTTAGTTTTCCTTTTTCATTTGTAATGCTTGGGATGTTTGGCTGGAGACTTCATTTGTCAGCTGTTAGTCATGTGAGCTACATGTGAGTAATGTGAGTGACTTTTTTTTGTTGCAAATGTAGCAGTTCATCTGGAGGCATTTGTCTTTTTTTGAATTTTATGATTTATAAACTTTTTTTTGATGTAGCAAATCAAACCATGAAGACTGAGTGAAGATTTTGTCATCAATGATTTGGTCGGTTTCATTGATGACTTTTGGTGTAATGTTTCTCAGACAGTTTTCTGCTATCTTAGTTCTGGTTTTATTTGTAACAATTAAGGGTATATCTTTGTGTCTTGTGTCATGTTCTATATGTCATTGTCCTTGATAAAAAATTAAATGTTTGTAGATATTTTGGTAGTGCTTCATGACAGTAATTATAGTAAAATTTTAATATATTTAGTCTGAAGATGTAATTAATTTTTTAGGATTTTTAATGATATAAAAATTGGTTCAATGTTTGCATTGTATTTGTGATTTGTGATCATTCTTAGGCTTTTTTTGGAGTTCCTCTAATCTATTAATATCAAAGCCCCATATAAGAATTCCCTAATTTGATTGTGATAGACCAAGTGTATCCAGGTTTGAATCCAGGATCAGCCTAATATTTTCCCCTGATTAAAATGATTACATAATAAGGATCATAATTAAGTGAATGCCACTAGATGTCAGCACTTTCATTTCACAGAATATTTTCTGAAGTGTGCATTTTACATCTGTAATGACCAAATTAACACCATCACAATAAAACTTGCGTAATACTCAGGTAAGCACCATGTCCACTTTTACAGTAGCCATACATACATCTTCAAGCTGTGCATGTGTACAATATACAATTAGACACAAACTTGTAAAAGATATTGTATTAAGACCTTTATGAAAAGCAAAAAAGGAGACTAAGGAATATAACTTGCAAAAATTATGGTAGTAACAGTTCTTATGATTTATCCACAAATATCTTTTTATCTATATATGTGTTTATTGTATCCTGATATTTGTTGTGTGTCTGATGAAATACAAATAACATGACAGTGAAACAGGTAATAACACCATGGTCATTACTTTATGCTCATTTCACATATAATCACTGATGTCAATTTTCTCTTAATTTCAGCCATACTTCTGTCAGATAATATGGAGTGTCATGAGCGCCGGGAGAAACTGTGCATGTTAGCTGAAATTCCAGCTGGTGCAATAGTTTTTTATGACTGCAAAAGAAAATTCAAGGCTGTTTGTCATGTAGATAAAGGTAATTTCTAATTTAAAATATAGACTAAAAATCAGACTGATCCTATGAGTCACAGCTAGCTTAATTTTTACAGTAAGGTGCCTCATTATAACCTTTCTGATGAAATGATCAGATCTACTGTCTAGATCCCAAAGAAAGTAATAAAATGCATGTAAATTTTGTCGTCAATGATACATAAGTTGGATAAAGAGATCCCTCATGGTCAAATCAATAAATTGACTTTTTAGCTCAGCTGACTATAAGTCGTGGTCCATTGTATGTCTGTCCATCTAGCTGTCCATCTGTCCGTCCTGCCGTCCGTCTGTTGGACTTACAAATCCAAAAGTTGGCATAATGTGAGATGTCCCCGAAATCTCCTACCAAACAAAAAATAACTGGGTCACTGCAAGTTCCATTAAAAACCTATCATACTTCAGAACTGCATAATATCAAAACCACTGATCTGTTTTTTCTTAATATTTATCAGAAGTATTCTCCTATATATTTCTAATATACATACCAGAAATTAAGCCTGTAAAGTGTTATTTCTTTATGTTATGGGACCGATCATAATGGACTTTGTAAAAAATCAGGAAAATATTTATTCACTTAACATGAAAATTGTTGATGCTAGAGAAATTTTTTAAAGTATATAACTTTGTTTTATTAAGATTCAGTTGTATACCCCAAATTAGATCTGAATTTTGTAAGTTATTAGTATAAAAAAACAATATCAGTACCTCAAATTTTGCCCAATTTTGACAATTGCACATTTTTTTCCTGTCAGTACTGTTAATTTAATTTTCACAGCATGTAATTATAAGAATTTAATTTGTTTAAATTTGAAATTTGAAAATAAAATGTTGAAAATTAGGGTAGTTATTGAAATTTTTCTTGAGGCTCCATTGTAGTCACTTGCTTTGTCCAGCTGCAGAATGGCCACTCCTGGTCAGCTATGCCAGGGTTCCTGATTTGTTACAGTCACTTGGGGAGATCACCTGCTGTGACAGGTGTACAGTTCTCATATCACGCCCCCCCCCACCCCTCAGTGAACATATAATTATACATTTGTATGAATGATGTGGTGTTTTATGACAAGATTAGGATTTATGATGATGCAATTTAGAATTATGTATCAACTTTTATTTTCAGATATATATGTTATATTTTATAGATGTATAGAAATATAAACTTAAAATAAAAAAAAAATGAGGATCTAATACAAACATCTGTTCATTTTTTTCCAGTCTCAGCAGAATCTGAGATCAGGCTTTGTTTGCCCTGAATGTATATGCAGAAGTGTTGTTAATCCTACCACCCCTCCCCCTCCCTCCCCCTCTGCTGCCATTGGACATTAGTTTTTATCGCAAATTTACAATTTATTTAATATTAAAATTAATTGGATTAGAAATAATCAAGATCTAATTGAAACATATTCTTGCCTCAGGAGAATGGAACATAAAGTGATCAGCTCTGTCTGTCCATCATCTCTTCATTATCATTAAATATATATATATATATATTAATATATATATATATATATATATATATATATATATATATTATTGATTATGAAATTTGTCCTGTTAGCATTGTTTAAATAAATTTCATATGCTGTATATGTATTGAGTTAAGCTATTAAAGTCTGAAATTTGTAAGCAGCTTATATATTCAGTTGTGTAATATTGCGGGTACAAAGGTTTTAAAAAAATTGATATAATAAAAGAAATTAAGAAATATTTGAAACTTCATATATTATCAGCTTTCTTTGTCTACCAGTGTGTCTGTCCTTTTTATTGAACCTGTGAGCTTATGCGATGGTGCGGCGTCATCAGTGCGCCGTCCGCCTTCCATGGCTGGTCGTCCACTGTCCATGGCTGTAAGTCAGAAACCGTTGGAGCTAGCAGCTCCTAGAGCTTATTATTGGGTATCTGCATTAATTTAGATTTAATAGAGAAAAAGCTTAAAAACCTTTAAAATTCTTCTGCTCTGAAACTGTCCAGCCAAATTGTCCAATATTTCACAGAAATGTTCCCTGGAACAATCTCTCCCAGGTTTTTGAATGGTTCAGGTTTGGTGATTTTTTACCAAGTTACAGGAAGTTGAACTTAGTCATCTGCATGCTGAAATGACCATCTCAGAAACAGGTGGAGCTTTCATCATCAAATTTTATGTTAATATTGGTCACTTTAGTCATAAAGTTTGTTTGAATGGCTCCAGTTCGGTGATTTTTGGCCAACTTACAGGAGGTTTAACTTAGTCATCTGTGCAAAAAAGCTTACTAAACTTTAAATCTGAGAAACAGCTGGAGCTGTCATCACCAAATTTTATGCCAATGTTTGTCACATTAGTCATATTTGAAATTGAGGTGTTGGTGGTGCCACCTTCATTGATCTGTTTTTTACAAGCAAAAATGTAAGTCTAGACTCTGCTAGCTTATACACTGTTTTTTTAACTGTTAAGGCCAAAGTAAATGAAAAAAAATCAATGCGGGCAGGAGGTTTTTTTATTTTTAATTTTTTTGGTATGTTTCGATAAAAATGTCAAATGATAAGGGAAAAGCATGATAATAACAGATTTCTTTTGCTAAACAAGTAATAACACTAAATAAGAAAGGAAATTGTATAAATTTATCTTCTTGAAAGAAATGTCTGAGCGGCTGCAGCTAAAAAATGGAAAGTTTCTATTGAAACCAAATAAAAATTTTTGATGCGGGGTTTAAAGTTGAATTTTTTGAAATTTTTTTTGCACAAATGTAGCCCTTGGAGAGCTTTATATCACACACAAAATATGGTGGCGCCACCTGCAACCATGTTTGCACAGTGTCTGCCTTGGGTTAAAATCACTCATATCTCTGCAGTGGTTTGACTTATTCACCTGAAATTCGGCATGCGTATACATCCTTGATAGTTTTTCTGATTTTATGACAGGTGGCCCCACCTACATTCACATTAACGATGCAGACATCAAAGCTCATATCTCAGGAACCGTTTGACTGATTGGGCCAAAATTTTGCATTTGTATAATCTCACATAGCTCTTTATCATACACAAAACTGCCTTCTGGATTTTATGACAGGTGGCGCCACCTACATTCTAGTTTATACAGCAGACATCCAAGCTCATATCTCGGGAACCGTTTGACCGATTGGGCTAAAATTTGGATGTGTATAGTTCTCACGTAGCTCTTTATCATACGCAAAACTGGTGGCGCCACCTGCAACCATTTTTGCACAGGGTCCGTCTGTTTGTCTGCCACGGGCTAAAATCACTCATAATCATGTAGTGGTTTGACTTATCTTCCTTAAATATTGCATATGTATACAACTTGGACAGCTTTCTGGATTTTGTGGTAGGTGGCGCGACCTACATACACAATTTGGCTGCACTCATCCATGCTAATATGCAACACTTCACTCTATTTCCCCTTGCCACTCTATCCATGCCTCACTTCACCCGTTCCACTCTGATTTAGGCGGATACACGTAGTCGCTTGTCGACTACCCGTATTCTAGTTGATATTGAAGTGCACTTGGCACAGGACTGCCTACCTTGACTACAGTGCAGGAAATTAATTATTACATAAATCAGCTAGTTCAGTTGAGGTTGCAGAAGTTAAATGTTACAAAGACACACTGCACAGAATCTGACTTACAAGAGTATGAATGTACTTGGTATGGATTGTAGGTTTAAACCCATAATGCACTGGTAATTAACTGTAAATATATCTGCCATTGTTGTTAATATGGTGAAGAAGATAGAGGTTGGATAGCATTGCTTTAAGGCAAAACACATAGACTTATCAGTTTTAGCCCTCAGCCCCTTAGGCTGATGGGCTATTGTCGTCACCCAAGCTGTCTGTCCCTCCGTCCGTCTGTCCATCTGTCTGTCCGTCCGTCAGTCCGGCGTCCATTAACTTTTACCTTGTGAGCGAGGATTCACCATAGGAATTTTATTTCTTCGGTTAAGATGTATATCGACAAAATCTGGGTCAAGTTTGAAGATGGGTGACCTTGACCTATTTTTTTTCTACGTTTTAGAGCTGATTATAGAAAAACACTTTGAAGCTTATTTCTCAGGAACCACCAGGTTGATTTTCATAAAACTTACTATGGTCATTGGGACGTATAGTCTGTACCTGCTGCACAAGCTTGGTGGCGCCACCTACAATTTCTGATTTTTAATGAATTTTTATCCGATTTTTCAACTTTGGCCTTGTGAGCAGAATATCTCTTAAAGGATTCACTGTAGGAATTTTATTTCATCGATGAAGATGTATATTGACAATATCTCGGTCAAGTTCAAAGATGGGTGACCTTGACCTATTTTCTACGTTTTAGAGCTGATTATAGAAAAACACTTAGAAACTTAATTCTCAGGAACCATTGGGTGGATTTTCACAAAACTTACTTTTATCATTGGGACTAATGGTCTGTACCTGCAGCACAAGTTTGGGGGCACCACCTACAATTCCTGATTTTTTATTTGATTTTTCAACTTTGGCCTTTTGAGCAGGAAATCTTCTAAAAGCATTTGGTGGATTGTATTGAAACATGGTACATACCTCTCCAGTTTAAATTTATAACTGAGACATGTACAGATGTACATCCATGAGAGAACAAATATTTTGTACTTGTTACTGTTACCACCTATAAATACTGTTCTTTTGTCTGAGGGCTTTTGTCAGCTTCTGCTGGTGTTCTGATTGCTGTATTTAAGGTTTTCACAGTACAAATGTTTTCGTAATATGTGTCAAATTTTGGTTTAAAAGTTTGACATTTGAGACAAATAGTCACCATCATCCCCACATATCCCAACTGGAAGAAGTTTTTTTAGTAGAAATATTGGGAACAGTGTATCAAAGCTGCCCCTCCACCTACAAGGATCTATCTAGACTCAATAGCTCAGTGATCACCAAATGTGTGGCATCCTTCCGGCTGTTTACAGGACACAATCCATAACTGTTGGACCTGAACTGCTAACTGTACATCCAGGGAGGTTCTAGGCTTAATTCCTTGGAAACCTGAAATTAGGTCATGGTGACCTATATTCTGTCATCTGTGGGATGAAAACATGATTTTGAGCACCCAGACAGCCAGATGGAGCATATAGTGTATCCACTCAGCCCAGAATTGTCTAACATAAAATTCAGGAAGATCCTGGAGAAATGTCTTTAGACACCTGAAATTAATTCCCTGTAACCTATATTCTGCAACCTATGGAAAAAAGATGTCATATATGAGCACCATGAATGTCAGATTGGCACATCTGTATTTGTTAGGCCTAGAATCCTATAATATAACTTTCTGGGAGGTCCTGGGAAAAAAATGTTAACAGAATCATAAGATTAGGACACCAAAACCTATACTACTCAAGCTGTAGAAAAAAGACGTCATTTAAAACCCTTGGGTGTCAAATGCATAGGCACAAATAATAACTGTTGGACCCAGAACATTCTAATGTAATATCCAGGAAGGTCCTTTGCAAGTCTCCTTTCAATCTTGAAATTAGATCACTGTAACATTTATTCAATGAGCTATAGGAAAAAATACCACCTACTAATGGCATCAGATACGTTTGTCAAAGATCAAGGCACAGCACAGTCCTTCTTTATTACACATTGACCCGGCTTTTAGTCTAATATATGAAGTCTAATTATTTCTTGCCAAGGAATGCCTGCTTTGTGGTGCATCTTTCCTTCATAAACTAATTGTGCCACCCATTTTTTTAGTGAACATGCGAGCTAAGTTGATGGGGAAGCATAGTCCATCTGTTGTCTTTTGAAGTCCGTCACTGTCATTCTTAGTTAACCCATGCTATCTAAAAATAAAGTCAGAGCTAGCAGCACCAATTAATATGGAAGAATCAGACACCTGACAAACGTTATCAGATTGGACTTATTTTGGCACCATCTGCATTTATATGCATTTTTCATGAGAAAAGCTAGAGAACCTTTAACAATCTTCTTCTCTTACACTGTAAAGCCATATTGTTTAATATTTCACAGAAATGATTCCAAGAATGAGCTCTCTCACATGTATTCAGACAAATTACAAGAAGTTTAACTTATTAATTAACTATCCAAATAAGCATACTTAAATTCTAGTTTCAGAAAGGGCTAGAGCTATCATCACCTAATTATATGCAGGTGTTGGTCACAGGATCGATTGAGAAATTGAGGTTTTGGTAGTGCCACCTGCATTAACCTTTTCTTCACAGGTTCATCTGTCTTCTGTTCATTTACCCATAATATCTCAGGAACACCAAACTTTATGCAAAAATCAGTCACATGTCAAATGTTGAGGGGTTAATTTTTTATAGTGCCACTTGCATCGACTTAGATTATACAGGAAAAAAGCTACAAAACCTCTGAAATCTAACAGCCAAATTCTGAAATTTTTCACAAAAAAAGTTTCCAAAGATGATCTCTTTAAGTTTTATTCAGATGATTCCAGTTAAAAAAAAAATTTGGCTGAGTTATAAAAATTTGAAGATTTACAGAATTACAGTCATTCTGCCAAGGAAGCACACTAACATAATAACAGTCTCAGAAATGGCAGGAGCTAGCATTACCAAATCATATTCCAATGTTGGTTACATGACTCATATTTGAAATTGAGGCTTTAGATTCACCATCTGCAACAACCTGTTCTGTTTCAATGGGAAAACTAGTAATTTTTAGCTCAGCTGACTGCAAGTTATCTGAGCTATAGTGATCACTCTTTTTCCGTCATCTGTCCGGTCGTCTGTCTGGTCATCAGTCCTGTCATCTGTCCAGTCGTCTGTTAACAGGGAACAAATTGTTACCTTAAGACCTAAAATCTGCTATCTTGACATCCAGGAAGGTCCATGAAACATCTCCATGGATACCTGAAACTAGGTCTCTGTTTCTCATACCTGCGTGATGTTGGGCATAGAAATACCCCCCAGAATAATTAAAAATTTGATACAAAAGTTCTATTATCTGATTAAATAATGCATTGATCTCCACCATTCTTTCAGTGGATATTGATATTGGTGTGTTTCACCATTCCCTGTAGATTGGTGGTGCCACATGTCTTTTTTCAAATTTTTACACATTTTACCTCTATTTTGGGACCTTCAAAGAAACAGTCAGGCGTAAACAGGGTACAAATCATAACAGATGGATCTTCTTACTTGAAATCAAGGGAAGTCCATGAAAAATCACCATGGAAACCTGAAATTAGTTCTCTGTTACTCTTGATCATATCGTCAGAGATATTGGGCTCAGAGATACCCCCCAGAATAATTTTATACAAAAGCTACCTAATATGAAAAACTTAAATGCATAGATTGCACTGATTTTCTGCATACATTTTTATGCCCCCGCCACAAAGTAGCAGGGGCATATAGTTTTACCCATGTCCGTCATTCCGTCCTTCCGTCCTTCCGAAATCAAACAGTTGTACGGACTTTTTTTCGCAATGCCTGCAGATATTGGCCTAATTTTTGGTGTGTGAGCAGATATAGACCAGTAACAGATCGAGTTCGCGTTTCGTCCAGGTTGACCTACTTTTGACCGTTTTACGGCTCCTAAACTTAGAAAATTTCATGAAAGACAGAAATTTTTTTGGAAAATGCACATGTATGGACTTTCTTTCACAATGCCTGCATATACTGGCATGATTTTTGGTGTGTTGCTTGATAATGACCCGTTACAGATCGAGTTTGCATTTTGCCCTTGTTGACCTACTTTGGCCATACGACACCTCCTGAATTTCTAATTTGCCCAAGGCGGGGGCATTCGTGTCGTTCCGACACATCTAGTTATTACAGATTGTTTCATCAGTTCCTACAGACTAGTGGTGACCCCTCAAAGAAACAGTTGTCTATTGACAAGGGACAAATCATAACTGTTAAACCTAGAATCATCTAACTTGACATTAACTTAGGAGGTCCATAAAAAATCCCCCTATAAACCTGAAATTAGATCTCTGTTACGCATATCCTCCTAGCTATGGATATTAGAAGTATCACCTAGAATAATTTATAATTTTATACAAAAGCTACATAATCTGAATAACTTAAATGCATTGATTGCACTGATTTTCTACATACATTTTGATTACGGGGTTTTTCATCAGTACCTGCAGACTGATTGTGCCACCTGTCTTTTTAGCGAACCTGTGAGCTTATGCGATGGTGTGGTGATTTTTGGCCGAGTTACAGGAAGTTGAACTTAGTCATTTGTCCATAAAAGCATACTAAAATTACAGTCTCAGATAAGGCTGGAGCTATATCATCACCAAATTTTATGCCAATGTTGTTCACATGAGACATATCTGAAATTGAGGTATTGGTGGTGCCAAATGGTCTTAGTTTAGTGACTTTTGGCTGAGTTATGGGAAGCTGAATTTAGTCATATGCTGTAACAGCCCATTTTAGCTCAGTGGCTACAAAGATCTTCTCCTCAAAAACCACTGGGCCAAATTCTTAAATCTCACACATTAATTATCCTTAGATGTTGATAATTCAAGTTTGTTCAAATTGTTTTGGTTCAGTGATTTTTGGCTGAGTTATGTGAAGCTTAACTTAGCCAATTTGCTGTATTTTCCCATATGAGTTATAAACCTGTAAACATTTTTTTGACTGACCCTACTGAGGCCAATTTGTTTAATATTTTACAAGAATAATCCCCTGAATAATTCTTTTAATAATTGTCTTTTATGGTTCCAAAGAATGAATTGTGGCTGAATTATAAAGGTTCAATTGAGTCATTTTACCATACGTGTTAGCTGTGTGAAGCAGATACACAGATACATCTAGATACATCTAGACTGGCACCAGTTTATCAGCATTTATTACATCATGCCTCTAGACATTTAGATTTCAGGTTATCTATGGTTAATATTGACAAGAATGTTTTTTAAAAGCTTTTAAAAAATATAGATGTATGATTTTTAGATATTCCTCATGCCAGGCAATGTTTACAATCACAGCTATACAGCTCTCTGTGGGTATATAAAGACAGCTGTACATGGATTATAAATAATTGGTATCCATAGTCAAATTAATTCAAGATTTTGCCATCAGTGAGATGTATCTGTATTACAATTTTGCATTCAATATGCATCTGTATTAATTTTTAGTGAACCTGTGAACTAATGCGATGGTGTGGCGGCATTTGTCTTCTGTACGTTTACCCATACTATTTTGAAAATGATTGGAGCTAGCATCATGAAATTTAATGCAAAAAATTAGCCATCTGAAAATTTTCTTAAATTTTATAGAGAAAAAGCTAAAAAAACCTTTAAAAATCTTCTCCGATGAAACACTCAAGCCAAATTGTTCAATATTTCACAGAAATAATCTTTAATACCATCTCCCTCAATTTTGTTTAGGAAGTTGAACTTTGAAAAAAGCATACTAAAATGACAGTCTCAGAAACAGCCAGAGCTATCACCACCAAATTTTTTGCCAGTGTTGGTCACATGAGTCATATATGAACTTCAGGTATTGGTGGCACCACCTATATTGACCTATTTTTGTACGGGGGTCATTGGTCATCTGTACATTAATCCATAATTTCTCAGGAATAGCAGGAGCTACCATTCCCGGATTTTATGCAATAATCTGTCACATATCAAATTTTGTGGGATTCAGCTTATTTTTTTGCTATCTGCATTTACTTAGATTTTATAAGGAAAAGGCTGACAATATTTTAAAAGTCGTCTTCTTGTCCAGCCAAATTGTTAAATATTTTACATAAATGATCCCAGAGGCAAGCCCTCTCAAGTTTGTTCAAATGGTTTGCATTTGATGAATTTTAGTGGAGTTACACAAATTTGAACAGTCATTCGGCCAAGTAAGCATACTGACACAGTACTCTCAGAAATGACAGAAGCTAGCATTACCAGGTATTGTGCAAATGTTGGTCACATGACTCATATTTGAAGTTGTAGATTTAGTGGTGCCATCTACATTGACCTGTTTTTCATGGGCAAAAAACCTCATAATTTTAGCCTCTTTCAGCTTAATGATGAAACTGTCAAGTTGAATTGTTCAATTTTTCAAAAGAATTATCCTAGGACATGGTTCTTTCAATCATATCAGAATATACTGAGTTGTGAAAAGCTTAAGTTGGTCTTATGGCCATCATTATGTCTTTTTCAAACTGAGGACTGCAATAGTGTTCTTCTACAAAATTATTATTTCAATTATATCTTCTGTAACATTGCACAAAAATTATTCTTAGGTGGCTTTTGTTCAAGTTTACTAGAATGATTTTTGGCAGAACTATTGGACCTTTAACAATGAAAGTACTGCATCTTTTATTATTCTAGATATTTTGATTAAAAGTTTATGAATATGCCGGCTTGAAAAAAAGAAATTTTAACCAAAGTCTTTCAGTATGTGTAAACAGATATACCAACAGGCCAAGATTGAATCTGTATCTTTAAATAGGATGAGAAACTGCCAACTGTTTCAGATTTGGGAACAGATCAAGAGTTCATTCAGTGCAGCCAGATATAGGTCAAGAGTTCAATCAGTGCAGCCAAGCACATGGCATGTGATCACCTCATGGGTGACATGTTAACACCTCATGGGCACCATGTGATCACTTCATGGGTGTCAAGCCCCTCAGGGCAGGGCCCCTGCATGAGCTTATGCAATGATGTGGCTACTATTTCAGATTTGGCAACAGGCTAGAGGTCAGTCTGGATCTATTTATAGCTTTGGCAGACTGCCAACTGTATCAGATTAGGCAACAGGTCAAGAGTTCACTCAGTGCAGCCAGGTATGGGTCAGGAGTTTACTCAGTGCAGTAGCTGCATTCTGTTTATAGCTTTGGCAGACTGCAAAATGTGTCAGATTATGCAACAGGTCAAGAGTTCACTCAGTGCAGCCAGGTACAGGTCAAAAATTTCACTTAGTCTAGCCAGGTGCAGGTCATGAGTTCACTCAGTGCAGTAGTCTGAGCGAGCAATTTGTCACAGTTCACTCGGGGCAACAGCCTTTCTCACCTAGGCCTGGTCAGCCCCATGCACCAGACTCAAGGTAAGTTTGATGTATTGGCCTAATATTTTGACCAGTCTATGTCTTTGATGGCTTTCCCGCTCACAAGACAGGTGTCGCCTCCTACCATGACTTTTGCACACATTTTTCTCAGGAGGGGTTTGATATATCGGTCTGAAATTGGGCTTATGTATATATCTCTGATAGCTTCGTTGTATACAAGACTGGTGGTGCCAGCTACAATCTTTTTAGTGTTGTGTGCACCTATGCCAGAATTTCAGCAGTGATGTTTGTGTAATTGTTTCCTATTCAAAATGTTTAGTACTTGCATAGTTCATATACATGAAAAGTAATGGTCCAGCATTGAAGCATTATACCTGGTGTATTTCCCAATGCACAGGTTTGCATTAGGCCTGTAGGCCTTGTTTTATATTTTCATGCATTTTTCTCCTTTTTTTACCTTCAAAGAAACTGTCGTCAAACAAATGTATAACTTTTTCAAAATGAATAATACAATTTCTCCTCACCAGTCTGGCTTCATACCAGGCGACTGCACCATCAACCAACTCACAGATCTGTACAACTCATTATGCATTGAACTCGGACATAACAAAGAAGTCAGAGCTGTCTATCTTGACAGGGCATTCCATAAAGTCTGGCATAGAGGATTGCTTAGCAAACTACAGTCCCAAGGCATTCGGGGAAAATTAATACTTTGGCTTGAAAACTATCTCACTAATAGAAAACAAAGAGTCATTGTAGACTATTCTAGGGCCATTATTATTTCTAATCTTCATCAGTGATATAACAAATGACTTGACCTGCAATGTCAGGCTCTTTGCAGATGACACCATGATTTTCCTACCTGTCGAAAATCCAACAGTTGCTGCAAAAATGCTGACTGACGACTGAAAGTCATCTGAGCTATAGCGATCAATCTTTGTCCGTCGTCCGTCTGTCAGTCTGTCCGTCAGTTAACCAGGCACAAATTGTAACCGCTGAACCTAGAACCTTGTAACTTGGAATTCTGAGAGGTCCATGAAAAATCTCCTTGGAAACCAGAAATTAGGTCTCTGTTACCCATATCCTTCGAGCTATGGGGCCCCAAAGTACCCCCCAGAAAAGTAAAAAATTTCATACAAAAACTTCAATATATCATTAACTACTTGACTGATAGTCATGATTTTTGGCATACATATTGATCATGAGATGTTCCATCACTTCCTGCAGACTGGTGGCGCCACCTGTATTTTTAGATTTTTTACCAATTTTTATCTCTATTTTTGAGACCTTTAAAAATGTGAACATCTGTTAACAAGGCACAAATCGTAAAGCCTAGACCTAGAATCTTAATTCTTGATACACTGAGAGGTCCGTAAAAAATCTCCATGGAAACCAGAAATTAGGTCTCTGTTACCCATATCCTTTGAGCTATGGGGCCCCAAAGTACCCCCCAGAATAGTAAAAAATTTCATACAAAAACTTCAATATCTCAATAACTACAACACTGATGGTCATGATTTTTGGCATACATATTGATCATGAGATGTTCCATAAGTTCTCTGCAGACTGGTGGCGCCACCTGTATTTTTCAATTTTTTTACAATTTTTTCCTCTATTTTTGAGACGTTTAAAGATGCTGTCATCTGTTAACGTGGCACAAATCGTAACCGCTGGACCTAGAATCTTCATTCTCAACACACTGAGAAACCTATTAAAAGTCTCCGTGAAAACCATAAATTAGATCTCTGTTACCCATATCCTTCGAGCTATGGGGCCCCAAAGTACCCTCCAGAAAAGTCAAAAATTTCATACAAAAACTTCAATATCTCATTAACTACTTGACTGATGGTCATGATTTTTGGCATACGTATTGATCATGAGATGTTCCATCACTTCCTGCAGACTGGTGGCGCCACCTGAATTTTTCGATTTTTTACGAATTTAAAAATGTGAACAGCTGTTAACAGGGCACAAATCATAAAGACTGGACCTAGAATCTTCATTCTTGACACACTGAGAGGTCCATAAAAAGTCTTCATGGAAACCTGAAATAAGGTCTCTGTTACCCATATCCTTTGTGCTATGGGGGGCTCCCAATAACCCCCCAGAATAATGGAAAATTTGATAAAAACAAACTGCAACATCTCAATAACTACAACACTGATGGTCATGATTTTTGGCATACATATTGATCAAGAGGTGTTTCATCAGTACCTGCAGACTGGTGGTGCCAACTGTATTTTTTCAAATTTTCACAATTTTTTTTTCTCTATTTTCGAGACCTTTCAGGATGTAGTTATCTGTCAACAGGTTACAAATCGTAAGGACTGGACCTAGAATCTTCATTGTTGACACACAGGGAGACCCATGATAAGTCTCCATGGACACCTGAAATTAGGTCTCTGTTACCCATATCCTTTGAGCTATGGCACTCCAAAGTACAGCTCAGAATAATGGAAAATTTGATACAAAAGCTGAAGTATCTGAACAACTAATGCAGAGATCACCATAATTGTTTTCAGGGATATTGATCATGGAGTGTTTCATCAGTTTCTGCAGACTGGTGGCACCACCTGTATTTGTTCAGGTTTTTTTACGAATTTTTTCTCTATTTTTGAGACCTTTAAAGTTATGAACATCTGTTAACAGGGCACAAATCATTAAAACTGGACCTAGAATCTTCATTCTTGAGACACAGGGAGACCCATGAAAAGTCTCCATGGAAACCTGAAATTAGGTCTCTGTTACCCATATTCTTTAAGCTGTATGGCTCCAAATTACCCCCCAGAATAATGAAAAATTTGATACAAAAACTACAGTATCTCAATAACTGATGGTCATGATTTTCGGCATACATATTGATCATGACCTGTTCCATCAGTTTCTGCAGACTGGGTGCGCCACCTCTATTTTTTTCAAATTTTTACGATTTTTTTTCTTTTTTTTGATACCTTTAAAGATGTGGTTATCTGTCAACAGGGTACAAATCGCAACAACTGGACCTAGAATCTTCATTCTTGTCATGCAAGAAGGCCCATGAAAAGTGCCTGTGGAAACTTAAAATTAGGTCTCTGTTACCCATATCCTTCAAGCTATAGGACTCCGAAGTATCCCTCAGAATAATGGACAATTCGATACAAAAGCTGAAGTATCTGAACAACTAATGGGGAGATCACCATGATTCTTTGCATGGATATTGATGTTTGTAATTGTTTTTATTAGTTTCTGCAGACTGGTGGAGCCACCTGTATTTTTGTACCTGCCAAAACGAAGTTTTGTGGATACTATGTTTTTGACCGGGTTCCTCCGCCGTTGCCGTGTTCGTTTCTAGAGAGCTCCTCTGGGACTTGATTTTATCAGATTTCCAAGCTCATATCTCGGGTACCGTTTGACTGATCAGGAAATAAAATTTATACTAATGGAGCCCTTGGATAGCTCTATAACATACACAAAAAATGGTGGCGCCACCTGTACAGTGTCCATCTGTTCATCTGCCTTTGGTTAAAATCACTCATATCTCTGCAGTGAATTGACTAATTCACCTGAAATTCGGCATGCGTACACATCCTGGATAGCTTTCTTGATTTTATGACAGGTGGCGCCACCTACATTCTCATTCACGCTGATGACATCCAAGCTCATATTTCGGGGACCGTTTGACAGATCGGGCCAAAATTTTGCATGTATATAGATCTAACATAGCTCTTTATCATACGCTAAACTGGTGGCGCCACCTGCAACCATTTTTGCACAGCGTCTGTCTGTTTGTCTGCCGTGCAATAATGTCACTCATATCTCGGCAGTGGTTTGACATATCTGCCTAAAATTTTGCAGTTTTATACATCCTGGATTTCTTTCTTGATTTTATGACAGGTGGCACCACCTACATTCACGTTCACGCTGATGACATCCAAGCTCATATCTCGCGAACCGTTTGACCGATCGGGCCAAAATTTTGTATGTGTATAGATCTAACATAGCTCTTTATCATACACAAAACTGGTTGCACCACCTGCAACCATTTTTGCACAGCGTCTGTCTGTTTGTCTGCCGTGCAATAAAGTCACTCACATCTTGGCAGTGGTTTGACATATCTGCCTAAAATTTTGCAGTTTTATACATCCTGGATAGCTTTCTTGATTTTATGACAGGTGGCGCCACCTTTATTCTAGTTTATGCTGCAGACATCCAAGCTTATATCTCGGGAACCGTTTGAACGATTGGGCCAAAATTTTGCATGTGTATAGATCTCACATAGGTCTTTATCATACACAAAACTGGAGGGGCCACCTGCAACCATTTTTGCACATTTTGCACAGCGTCTGTCTGTTGGTCTGCCGTGGCCTAAAATCACTCATTTCTCTGTAGTGGTTTGACATAACTGCCTAAAATTTTGCAGGTTTATACATGCTGGATAGCTTTCTTGATTTTATGACAGGTGGCGCCACCTACATTCTAGTTAACGCTGCACACATCCAAGCTAATATCTCAGGAACCATTTGACCGATTGGGCCAAAATTGTGCTTGTGTTTAGATCTCACATAGGTCTTTATCATACACAAAACTGCAACCATTTTTGCACAGAGTCTGTCTGTTTGTCTGCCGTGGGCTAAAATCACTCATATCCATGTAGTGGTTTGACTTTTCTGCCTAAAATTTTGCATATGTATACAACTTGGACAGCTTTCTGGATTTGTGGTAGGGTGCACAACCTACATACACATTTAGGCTGCAGACATCCATGCTAATATGCAACATATACCTCACTCTGTTTCCCCTTGCCACTCAATCCATGCCTCACTTCACTCTGATTTTGGCAGATACACGTAGTCACTTGTCGGCTACCCGTATTCTAGTTTTTAAAGTTTACACATTTTTTCTCTATTTTTCAGATATATAAATACAGACTAAATCTTGGCCTGTTGGTTAATCTGTTTGATGCTTCAGTTGAATGGGTATCTACCATTCTGATGATAAAATTTCCTTTTGTGAATCTCTTCCCAGTCAGCTGAGTGTCATGACCCATGGGTCACTTGTTAAATAATGTAAAAATAAAAACTGCTAGTCACAAACATCTTGGAATTACTTTCCAATCCAATGGTAAATGGGATGAACATATTCACAACATAACTACTAAAGCTAACCACAGAATGATCATTCTTAGAAAATGTAAATACCTACTAGATCGCCAGACTCTACAGAACATTTTCTTTAGCTACATTAGACCTATTCTGGAAGATGCCAACACTGTTTGGTCCAACTTGTCTAAAAGTCTTGCTAACAAAATAGAAAATGTACAACTGGAGGCAGCTGGAATAGTAACAGGAGGTGTAAAAGGCACAAGCCATGATCTATTCAGGGTTGGGGCCAGGTACTTGTACCAGTACCTGTACCTGTACCTAGGTACACATTTCAGAGTACCTGTACCTGTACCTGCCGGTCATGAGTAGGAAGTACCTTGTACCTGTACCTGGAACTAAAGTACCTGTAACTGGTACAAGGTACTCCAGGTACATTTTCATATTTTCATTTTTTTTTAGTTTTTTTCTCTTTTAGTATTAAATTTGGTTACCTGTAGTGTAAAATAACCAGCAAGCCATCAGTGTGATAAACTGCTCATGAATTGAATTGTTATCATACCTCCAGAATGGTCACATGTGTGAAATCAGCTGAAACCACTTATTAAGCAAATCATTTGATTATACTATACTTGGTGCACTTAATGAACATTTAGTACACAAATATCCTGTTTGTGAAGTATGGTTTCAGAATAATCCCTGTCTTACTGTACTTGGTGTACTTAAAGGACTTTCAGTAGACTTGAATTTCATGTTTGTGAATGTATGGTGTCATACACTACTTGGTGCACTTAATGGACTTTTAATACACTTACATATCATTTTTGTGAATGTATGGTGCCATACAGTTAATAAGTTCTAAAAAATATACTTTGGCAAATGACTTCGGTAGTGTTTAATAGAAAAAAGGCATGTTAACTTGCATATACGTAAATATATGCCGTAAAAGCGTCTTTGAAGTGATCCTCAAATAAATGTACCTGTACCTGTACCTATACCTAGGTACTTTCTAAAGTACCTGTACCTGTACCTAGGTACTCTGAGAAAATCAAGTACCTGTACCTGTACCTGTACCTGGCCAATTCACAAGTACCTGTACCGGTACCTGTACCTAGGTACTTTCACTTGTACCCAGCCCTAACCCTGGATCTATTATATATGGAAACTAAATGGTCAACACTCAAACAAAGAAGTCTTCTTTGCAAAATGATAAATAAGAAGGTACCCCAATATCTTTACCTACTCCTTCCCCCTCCTAAAACGCAATCTCTCTTCACCCGTTCTGATGCTCTGACGATCACACCTATCTTGGCTAGAACTGTGTTATACTATGAATCTTTCATCCCAAAATCCATCAGGCTGTGGAATGCACTAGATAGAGAAAAAAGATATATTATCACCAAACACTCTCAAAAGGAAGATACTTTGCAACAATAAAGCACCAAAACAGGTTCAAGAACATCCCAAATAGCACACGCAAGACTAAGGATGAGATGAGGTAATCTGAACTATCGCAAATTCCTTCGCCATGTATCTGACACCATGTCCTGTCAGTGCGGTCATCCAGTGGAGGACGAAAATCATTTCTTTCTACACAGTCCTCTATACTCCACCCATAGAAAGAAATACCTGTCAAACATACCTTATAAAACTTTATTATTTGGTGATACCAATCTGAAACAAGTAGAAAATATCAAAATTTTTCAACTAGTACGTCTCATTATACATTACAGAGACAAATTGTTTCAAAACATAATACAGTATACTGTAATAACTTAGTCGAACTAAGCATTTAGTCACTTTACAAACCCCAACATTAACTCTATTATATCACATCCAACAACCCAACATCGCATCAGACACACGATATTATTATACCATTTTATTTACCATTACCATCTGCAAACAACTCATTACAAGCACCCCTACATATGTCAACTCTTTGAATTAATGTTTATTGTATTGTATGGGAACTGGCAAAACTGAGCCCAAATCCCTTTGATATACTGCATGTATACTTTTACTATTAATGTACGCCTTTTGTATTCTTTTGTATCAATAAAATCTTTCAACCCCCCCCCCCCCCCAAAAAAAAAACTCGTCTGTGAAGAGGCACAAATCATAACCCTTAGAATGAGAATTGTCTTACTTGACATGCAGGGAGGTCACTGGAAATCTCCATGGAATTTTTTAACTGAAAAGTTTTTCATCAGTTCCTGCAGACTGTTGCGCCACCTGTCTTTTTTTCATATTTTTATGCATTTTTTTACCTTCAAAGAAACTGTCGTCTGTTAAGAGGCACAAATCATAACCCTTAGAAGAGAATTGTCTTACTTGACATGCAGGGAGGTCACTGGAAATCTCCTTGGTAACATGAAATAAGGTCTCTGTTACCCATATCCTGCAAGCTATCTGGCATACAAGTACCCTCCAGAATAATTAAAAATTTGGTTAGCATCTTCTTTATCTGAATAAAAAATGCATTGATCGCCATGATTCTTTTGATTAATGGTGGGCCGATCATCGATTTTTATCGAAAGTCAGTCGGTTTGCTGCCACTTTCAAGCGCTCGATTACCAAAGCCAACTATCGATCACATCATAATAATGACTGTTTTCTTTCCAGAATGCCTTTATGTTATAGGCAAAATGATTCTTCCATTTTTTACCACATTCCCCGCTTCATATGAGTCTGTCTTCCCAAATAACTTCAGTATGTAACTGAGTATGACAGGGTAGATGCAGAACGGAGGACTTATTAAACTTTTTATCTGTGAACTCGTAGGGAGCGTTTTCTAACCAAATGTAAATTGCAAAATATGGGCGGGAAGGCGTTAAAATACTCCGAAGTTCTCCAGGTCTATGCCAATTTTGCGAGATTCTCTTAGAAATAATCTATTCAACCGAATATTCCTTAAAAATTTCTTTTTGGGGGCTAACCTGGCCGGTCGAGTATTTGGATTTTAGCTGGAAATTCTTTTTTGGACTAGTCTGCAATTTTTATTTTGGTATGATCTGCCCTAAGTGCACCTGGGCCCATAAAATATGCTTTCATGTGCTAGAAAAACATACCCTTTATAGGCCTAACATTCTAAGATGCTCTGTAATTCCATTATGAAAGAAATTACCCGACGTTGTCGATCGTTAAATTTGGTCCTTAAAATTAGTCTTTATACGTGGAAGGATCGTTACACTCATGCGCGAGAGGAGAATACCTGCCGGAGAAATGCTAGTAGAATTTAACAGATAATTGCATATTTCTTTGATAATTGCATATATTTGTCTGAACCGACTAATAATCGATCATCAGTCGGTTTGCTCAAACCGATGATCGATTATGAAAAAAGAACCGACTCCCACCACTACTTTTGATGCATATTGATAATTATAATGTAGTGTTTCATCATTTCTTGCAGACTGGTGGCACCACCTGTAATATTTTTGTCAATTTTTTATGCATTTTTAGCTCAGCTGACTTAAAGTCATCTAAGCTATAGCAATTACTCTTTGTCCATCAACAGTCTGTCTTGCCGTCCGTCTGGCCGTCTGTGTGTCCATCTGTCCGTTAACCAGGCACAAATCATAACCACATGGCCTGGAAACTTGTTGACATCCAGGGAGGTCCATGAAAAATCTTCTTGGAAACTTGAAATTAGGTCTCTGTTACCCATATCCCCCTTAGCTATGGGACTCAAAAGAACCCCCCTCCCCCCCCCCCCCAGAAAAATTTAAAATTTGATACAAAAGCTTGAATATCTAAATAAACTAAATGCATTCATCACCATGATTCTTTGCATGCAAATTCATCTTGGAGTGTTTCATCAGTTCTTGCAGACTGGTGGTGCCATCTGGACTTTTTTCAAATTTTTATGCATTTTTAGCTCAGCTGACTATAAGTCATCTGAGCTATAGTCATGGTCCATTGTCCGTCGTCCTTCCGTCTGTCTGTCCGTCCGTCGGTCCGTCCATCTGTCTGTCTGGATGTCCGTCCGTAAGACTGGCACATTTCGACACCGTTGGACCTACGAATCTGAATTTCGGCATACAGTTAGATGTCCCCATAATCTCCTACCATGCCAAAAATTGGGTCAATAGGACTTTGTTCCCCTGAGATATTAAGGAAAAACCTCATTTTTTTATTAAAAATCTATTTTCACACTTCAGGACTGCCTAAAATCAAAAACACTCATCTGGTTTTCTTCATATTTACCATAAATATTCCTCTATATAGTTCCTATGTACATGCCAGATATTAAGTCAGTATTATATAATTTAAAAAAGTTATGGGCCCAAACATAATGGACTTTGTAAAAAAATCAGGAAGATATTTGGTCACTTAAGACCAAAAGTGTTAAGGCCAAAAAAAATTAAAGGTATGGTTCTCAGGCACCGCCCGCTTCAATTTTAAACCCCCGCATCAAACATTTTTATTTGGATTTTCAATAAAAACTTTCCAATTTTGAGCTGCTGCCGCTCCGACATTTCTTTCAAGAAGGTAAAACCATACAATTTCCTTTGTTTTGTAGTGATTTTACTTATTTAGCAAAATAAAACTGTTATTTTCATGCTTTTCCCTTATCATTTGACATTTTTATCGAAACATACCAAAAAATTTAAAATAAAAAAAGCGCCCGCCCGCATTGATTTCTGAAAAAAAGTGCCTGAGAACCATACCTTTTTTTTATTTTGGCCTAAAGGTAGGGACTTTTTTCCAGTAATACAACTTATATTAATCAAAATTTAATTGTATACCAAAAATTAGATCAAAATTTGTTAAATTTTTTTAAATATTGGCAAAAATATAAAATTGGTACCTTAAATTTTGCCCAACTTTGGCCATGGCACGTTTTTTCCTGTAAGTACTGTGGATTTAATTTTCACACCATGTATACATAAGGATTTAATCTATTAAAATCTGAAATTTGAAAATAAGAGCTGCAAAATTAGGCTAGTTATTGAATTTTTTTGGAGGCTCTTGTTGTATTCCCTTACATTGTCAAGCAGTCCACTTTGATGACTGTAGGTCATTCAGTGCACATCTCTATGCTCCCCAGGCTGTTGACATAATTTTAGATGTCCCCAAAATCTCCTACCATACCGAAAATTGGGTCATTAGGACTTTGTTCAGGACTTCGAGATATTAAGGGAAAAAAAACTCTGTTTTCCATAAAAAAAAGCCATTGTTACACTTCAGGGCTGCCTAATATCAAAACCACTGATCTGTTTTTGATCGTATTTAGGATTCACATTCTTTAATACATTTTCTATGAACATACCAAAAATTAGGTTAGTATTGGGTATTTTTTTGAAGTTATGGGCCAAAAACATAATGCAATTTGTTAAAAAATCAGGAAATATATTTACTCACATGAGAATTGCTGAACCTAGAGACTTTTTTTCAGGAATATAACTTTATTTAATCAAGATTCAATTGTTTACCCAAAATTAGATCTGAATTTTGCAAATTTTTCAAGTTATTAGCATAAATAAAAAATCAATACCTTAAATTTTGTCCAACTTTGGCACTGTTGATTTAATTTTCACAGCATATATACATAAGGATTTAATCTTTTAAAATCTGAAATTTCAAAAAAATTGATTGGAAAGAATAGCTTTTATTCATGTTTTCATACACCATGTCAAGTGTTGTTTACATCTAGCCCACCTAGTAGTACAGCCTTCACTTGCATTATGTAACCCACCCCAGGCAGCTTGCCTTGGGTCAGCTTGGCCACTACCAGCAGGCTTCCCCTCTGCACTCCCTCTCCCCCCCCCCCCCCCCCAGATGGTGCATAAACTAGATGAATGTTATTATTTTCTGTATGTGATTCATTCTTATTCTAGGCTATGCTACATTTTAGATTTTGTATTGTACCACCAGGGTTACAATGATTAAAGTGTACATTTAATTGTGTCCACAAAGTGGTGTATTGCTATGAAAGTGTGGATGTTCATGAGATAAGTAATTCCTTACTTCAGAGGAGTAAAAACTTCACCAGGTGTGAAATTGACTATTAATTTCAGTAATTAATTAAAACTTGGATAGTAATTAGCACAATGATATTGTTTGTTTCTCATTCAACCAACAGTGTGTATACTTTATTTGAAAAGATGTTTTATTTGATCAAATTTACTGAATATTTTATTTTATTTTGGTGAATAAAATTAAGCAGGTACTGAAAACTCCAATGTGCAAAACTTTTTAATAGTGATTCAAGGAATATTCTTGTAGATGCCATGTTATGGCATTATTTTCTTTTAAATTCAGTTTAAACATTTATGATTTAAAAATAATAAAATATATGTGTATGCATAATATGACCCAATATGAGCTACACTCTGGATATATGATGATTGCAACTTTTGCAACAATTCTAATATTTTAACTTATATTTTCAGTTTTTTACTCTGTATATATAATGATTGCAACTTTTGCAACAATTCTAATATTTTAACTTATATTTTCAGGTTTTTTCATTTAAAATTCATAAAACCTGTAAATAAAAAAAATGATTCAGATAAAAACTTCTTAATGGAAAAAGTGGATATGCTTAAAAAAATAGGCTTATATATAAACTTAAATGCATTATTCCCTTGAAAGTGAAATAAAGGTATTAGTCCATTCTGTCCACTTGCCTGTACATCTGTAAATTTTCCATCTGTAAATTTTCATACATTACAGTATCTCAAAACTTTTACTGTTTTTCTTCATGACAGTCTTGTCAGAGTATTAGTTTGCAATCATATATTTAGAACTTTACTATAACCAAGTAGGAGGGCCCCTTTCCTCTTAGCTTTTTATATTCTTATATAAATGAAAAGCATTACAATAGAATATTTCTACATCCACCTTCGTGCTGCCCTCACTTTTCCCTTCTCCGAACCCCATCCCAAAGTCAGCCTCAGTAAGCAAGAACAAGATGAATCAGATATATTCATACTTTAATATTTTGTATTACTATTCGTCCAAAGGTACCTATGTACATGCCAGAAATTATGTCAATATTGTGTAATATGTAGACATAGTTGGCATCACAATAATGTACCTTGTCAAGACTATAGAGATATTGTGTCATACAGTCACAAATTCATAAATCACTTCATCAGCATAGTTAATCATAACATCATATCTGTCAAATTGAAAGCTTGCAGACTACCATACACTTTAGATCCTTCAACAAATAGCCTTATCATCATTCTACTACTGCTTATTCCTGCTGTCATTGCATTCATATTTGCTCAAATATATCACAATTTTCTACACCTCTTTAATAAATAAAAAATAAACCACTATATATGACTCTATTAATCCATCAGTCAGGTTATTTCATTTATCATTTACTCACATATTACATTACATTCCTTTATAATAGCCCAACATGTCCATGATATTCATAAGCTTTATCGACTCGATATAGTATCACAGTGGAGAAACATTTATGGTCCAATCACGATCAGCTGAGCGCTGTGACCCATGGGTCCCTTGTTTTCTCTATTTTTGAGTTCTTCAAAGAGGTGATCATCTGTTAACAGGGAAGAAATTGTAACCATTTGACCTGTAGAACTTCTTTCTTGAGGGAGGTCCATGATAAACACCATGGAAACCTGAAATTAGGTCTCTGTTACACATATCCTGCAAGCTATCATGCTCTGAAGTACCCCCTAGAATAATTAAAACTTGATTTAACGTCTTCATTTTCTGAATAAATAATGCAATGGTCACCATGATGCTTTGCATGCATATTTATCCTTTACTGTTTCATCAGTTCCTGCAGACTGGTGGTGGTACTTGGTTTTTCTCGAAATTTTACATTTTTTTTTCTCTATTTTTGAGACCTTCAAAGATGGAGTCGTCAATTAACAGGTTACAAATCATAACCATTCTACCTAAAATCTTCTAATTTAACATACTGGGAGGTCCATGAAAAATCTCCTCGGAAACCTGAATAAGCTATCTGTTACCCATATCCTCAGAGCTATAGGGCTTTAAGTACCCCTCAGTGTAATTAAAAATTTGATACAAAACCTCCAGTTTCTCAACAACTTATGCATTCATCACCATGATTCTTTGCATGCACTTTCTTCATGGAGTGGTTCAACAGTTCCTGCAGACTGGTGGCGCTACCTGGATTTTTTCAAATTTTTACGCATTTTCTTTAAATTTTATTTTTGAGACTTTTAAATATGCAATTGTCCGTAAAAACAGGGCACAAATCAAAACCATTGGATCTAGAATCTACTAACTTGACATCCTGGGAGGTCCATGAAAAATCAACAGTATGACAGCTCCTTAACATAGAAATTTTTTTATAAAAAATAGAAAATTTCATGATAAATGCACTAGTACAGACTTTTTTCCTGCAGATATTGGCCTGATTTTTTGTGTGAGCAGATGATGACAAGTTTCAGATTGAGTTTGCATTTTGTCCTGGTTGACCTTCTTTTGACAGTATGATGGCTCCTGAACATAGATTTAATTTCATGAAAAAAGGAAATTTACATGATAAATGCACTTGTAGGGACTTTTTTTCACAATGCCAGCAGATATTTGCCTGCCTTGGTGTGTGGGTGGTAATCAGAGTTACAGATCGAGTTCACTTCTCATCCCAGTTGACCTACTTTTGACAGTATGACGGCTCCTGAACATAGAAAATTTCATGACAAATGCACTTGTGCAGACTTTTTTACCATGCCTTTAGATATTGGCCTGATTTTGGTGTGTCAGTGGATAATCATCAGTTACAAATTGAGTTTGCATTTTGTTCCAGTTGACCTAATTATAATGGTATGACGGCTCCTGAACATAGAAAATTTCATGACAAATGCACTTGTGCAGACTTTTTTACCATGCCTTTAGATATTGGCCTGATTTTGGTGTGTCAGTGGATATAATCATCAGTTACAAATTGAGTTTGCATTTTGTTCCAGTTGACCTAATTATAATGGTATGATGGCTACTGAACATAGAAAATTTCATGAAAATTAGAAAATCTCATGAGAACTGCAGTTGTACAGTTTTTTTGCAGTGCCTTTAGATATTGCCCTCATTTTGGATGTGTATATGGATAATGGCAAGTTTCAGATTTAGTTCATGTTTAGTCACGTTTGACCTACTTTTAAGAGTTTGACAGCTCTTGAATATAGAAAATTTCATGACAAATGCTTTTGTACAGAAATTTTTTCACAACGCCTGTAAATGTTGGCCTGATTTTTGGTATGCAGATGGATCATAACCAGTTACAGATCAAGTTTGCATTTCATCCCGATTGACTTACTTATGATAGTATGATGGCTCCTGAACATAGAAGATATCATGATAAATGCACTTGTACAGTCATTTTCTTCCAATGCATGCAGATGTTCACCTGAGTTTTGTTACGTTGGAGGATAATGACCAGTTACAGATCAAAGTTGCATTTCATCCTAGCTGACCTACTTTTGATGGTATGACGGCTCCAGAACTTAGAAACTTTCATGAAAAATTACCTTGCATGGACTCTCCTTGCAATGCCTGTAGATTTAGACATGATTTTATGGTGTGTGGTTGAATAATAACCAGATACAGATCAATTTCATGTTACATCCTGGCGTACCTGTTTTTGAAGCGTCTTCATCCATATTCCCATCCACACATTGGAATTTCTTGTATCTCTGACACACTGCTCATTTCACACACATGCTTTTCTGCTTGCACCACTTTAAAAAAATATTTCCAATTTGCTACCGGCGGGGGCATCCATGTCATTCCAACACATCAAATTCTAATTTTTTATGCATTTTTAGCTCAGCTGACTATAAGTCATCTGAGCTATAGTCGTGCTCATTTGTCCGTCGTCTGTCCATTCGTCTGTCTGTCCATAGATGTGGCACGTTTTGAAACCATAAGACCTAGGAATCCAAAATTCTGCATTATGTTAGATGTCCCCAAGATCTCCTACCAAGCAGAAAACTGGGTCTTTGGGACTTCGTTCCTTTGAGAAATTGTTTATTAAAAACCCTTTTTTCACACTTGAGAACTGCCTAATATCAAAACCACCTATCTGTTTTTCCTCATATTTACCATAAATATTCCTCTGTATAGTTCTTATGTACATGCCAAAAATTAAGTCCATTAAGTATAATTTCTTTAATTTATTGGCCTAAACATAAAAGACTTTGTAAAAAATAAGGTATAATATTTACTCGCTTAACATGAAAAAATATTGAAACTAGAGTCTATTTTCCCAAGTATATAACAAAATTTAATTAAGATTCAATTGTTTACCCAAAATAAGATCTGAATTTTGTAAATTTTTAGCGAACCTGTGAGCTTATGTGATGGTGCGGCGTCATGCGTCATCCGTAGGTTAACCATAGCAATCTCAAAAACGGCAGGATCTAGCATCACCAAATTTTTTGCAAATAATCAGTCACCTACCGTTTAATGAGCTTTAAACCATGTTATATCGTTTGCCGGTACTTGTTTATATAATATATACACAAGGCTGGCATCCAAGTCTGCAGACAGGTATGCGATAATACAAGAAATTAATTGAAATTCCCAAATATTTCAAAGATTTTCGAGGGAAGAAACTTACAGTGGTTAAATGGCCAGTTCTTCTTTCTATAAAAGCATCAACGATTCCAATACACACAGTGTACCACTTGTAATGAGCTCTTATTAGTAACTAGTCTGCATCCATTAAGCAGCTGTTACCACAAACAAGGAAATCCCCATGTATCTTGGTCAGCAGTAAGGATTCCCCCCCTGGAACCTAACATCTGATTGGTTGATACTGATGGAAATAGTAATCTGGGATAAATCTGTCTGTTCGTCGCTTAATGGATACAGACTGGTCCGCAGACTTGGATGCCGGCCTTGTGTATCTATTATATAAACAAGTACCGGCAAACGATATAACATGGTTTAAAGCTCATTAAACGGTAGGGGATTGTTGTTAAGGTAAATTAAAGACTATTTAAACCAAGATCAACACAAATAGCGATTCAAGCGCCTGTGAAAAAAACTCTATCGGATTTTGTTTATTTTACAGAAATAATCCCTGGAACAATCTCTCTGAAGTTTGTTCAAATGGTTCCAGTTCGGAGATTTCTGGCCAACTTACAGGAGGTTGAACTTTGTCATCTGTCCAAAAAAGCATATTAAAATTTCAATCTCAGAAACGGCTGGAGCTAACATCACCAAGTTTTATGCCAATGTTAGTCACTTAGGTCATATCTGAAATTGAGGTATTGGTGGCGCCACCTGCATCTGCCTTTTTTGTGCGGGGTCATCAGTGCCTGTATCACACTGAGGGCTACAAAAAAACTTCTTCTCTGAAACCATATGGCCAAAATGTTTAATATTGCACAGAAATGATCTTAGGGTAGTGCTTTCTGAAGGTTGTTCAAATGGTCTCTTTTCAGTGACTTTTGGCTAAGTTATGGGAAGCTGAATTTAGTCATATGCCATAACAGCCCATTTCAGCTCAGTGGCTACAAAGATCTTCTTCTCAAAAACCACTGGGCCAAATTCTTAAATCTCACATATTAATTATCCTCAGATGTTGATAATTCAATTTTGTACAAATGGTTTTGGCTCAGTGCATTTTGGCTGAGTTACAGGAAGCTGAACTTTGCCAGTTTGCTGTATCTTCCTATATGATTTATAAACCTGCAAAACGTTTTTGGACTGATGCCACTGAAGCCAGTTTGTTAAATATTTTACAAGAATAATCCCTTCAGTAATTATTATAATAATTGTCATTAATGGTTCCACATGAATTTTTTTGGCTGAATTATAGAGATTGAATTGAGTCATTTTACCATATATGTTAGCTGTGTGATGCTGTTACATCTAGCCTGGCACCAGTTTATCAGCATCTATTACATCATGCCACTAGACATTTAGATTTAAGGTTATCTTTGGTTAATATTGACAAGAAAGTTTTTAAAAGCTTTTTTTTAAACATTAAGATTTATGTAATTAATCATACCATGCAATGTTATAGTCATGGATATTCAGCTCTCTGTGGCTATATAAAGACAGTACATTGATTATAAATTATTGGTATCCCTACTCAACTAAATTCAAGAATTTGCCATCAGTGAGATATATCTGTAGTTTAATTTTGTATTCAGTATGCATCTGTAATAATTTTACATATATTCCTGATATTTCTTTTTTTATAAAAAGTCAGCTGAAAAGCATTTTGTATTGGGAAAATTATTTTCAAAGTTATTTCTAGTAGGGACCACTTTTGTGTACAGATGGCAGCACTTGGTTTACCATTGGCAGATTGCCAGTGCCTTGATAATGGCCATTAGCCAAGATGATGTCATTTCTGTAAATAGTTTTGGCACAGTGCCAGGATTGGAAGAAGTGCAGCCAGGTATAGGTTAAGAGTTCACTCAGTGCAATAGCTGCATTCTATTTATAGATTTGGCAGACTGCTTACTGCATCAGATTTGGCACGAAAGTTCAGCCTGGATCTATTTATAGCTTTGGCAGACTGCG
Source organism: Sipunculus nudus (assembly GCA_026874595.1). Classification (NCBI taxonomy): domain Eukaryota; kingdom Metazoa; phylum Annelida; class Sipuncula; order Golfingiida; family Sipunculidae; genus Sipunculus; species Sipunculus nudus. The sequence goes on from CM049317.1 coordinate 5,192,145, forward strand.
AGAGTTCACTCAGTACAGCCAGGTGCAGGTCAAGAGTTCACTCAGTCTAGCCAGGTGCAGGTCAAGAGTTCACTCAGTGCAGTAGCTTGAGGCAGCAATTCGTCACATTTCACTCAGGGGCAACTGCCTTACTCATCTAAGCCTCGTCAGCCCAGTGCATCAAACTCTGGGGAAGTTTGATGTATTAGCCTGAAATTTTGACCTGTCTATGCGTCTTTGATGGTATTCTCATTTACAAGACATGTGTTGAAACCTACATTGACTTATGCAGTGTATGCGCCTTCTTATTTCTACAGGGAAATTTGATACATCAGCCTAAAATAGGGCATGTTCATACATATCGGGTAGCTTTATAGTGTACAAGACAGGTGGCGCCACCTACAGTAATTTTTGCTTAGTGTATGTCCCTGCTTATTTCACAGGAGGGGTTTGACATATCAGTCTGACATTGGGCATATGCATATATCTCTTCGTTTTGCAGAAACTATGTTTTCAGACGGACACTGCCGCCGCCACCGTCACCACCATCGCCGCATAGGTTTCCAGAGAACTCCTCTGTAACCACAGGGCAGAATTTTTTAAAATTTGGAATTATGATTGGGTCACATGTGAACTGCTGTGCCCTCATTTTTGGTTGACCTCTGACCTTACCTCTCTGCCCAGCGTCCATTTGTGCGTCTGTTTTCACACATGAGCCCACATATCTTGGGACCATTTGACCGATCAGGCTAAAGATTTTGCACAAATGTAGCCCTTGGATAGCTTTATAACCTACACTAAAAATGGTAGCGCCACCTCCAACCATTTTTGCACAGCATCCATCTGTTCATCTGACTTGGGATATTGGACTTATCCACTTGAAATTTTGCATGTGTATACATCTTGGACAGCTTTCTTGATTTTATGACAGGTGGCACCACCTACATTCACGTTTAAGCTGCAGACATCCAAGCTGATATCTCAGGAACCCTTTGACCAGTTGGGCCAAAATTTTGCATGTGTATAGATCTACCATAGCTCTTTATCATACGCAAAACTGGTGGCACCACCTGCAACCATTTTTGCACAGCGTCCATCTGTTCATCTGCCTTGGGATAAAATCACTCATATCTCGGTAGTGTTTTGACTTATCCACCTGAAATTTTGCAGGTTAATACATCCTTGACAGCTTATTTGATTTTATGACAGGTGGCACCACCTACATTCAAATTTACGCTGCAGACATCCAAGCTCATATCTCGGGAACCGTTTGACCGATTGGGCAAAAGTTATGCATGTTCATAGATCTCACATAGCTCTTTATCATATGCAAAACTGGTGGTGCCACTTGCAATAACTTTTGCACAGTGTCCGTCTCTTTGTTTGCTGTGGGATAAAATCACTTATATCTGGGCTATGGTTTGACATAACTGCCTAAAATTTTGCAGGTTTATACATCTTGGACAGCTTTCTGGATTTTAAGGCAGGTGGTGCCACCTACATTTATGTATACGCTGTAGACATTCAGGCTTTTGTTTCAGGACTTGTTTGACATATCCCCTGTAATTTTGCATGTGTATAGATCATACATAGCTCTTAATCATACACAAAAGTGGTGGCCCAACCTGCCACCATTTTTGCACAGCATCCATCTGTTTGTCTGCCATGGGCTAAAATCACTCATCTCAGTAGTGGTTTGACTTATCTGCCTAAAATTTTGCATGATTATACATCTTGGACAGCTTTCTGGATTTTGTGGTAGGTTTTGCAACCTACATACACATTTCGGCTGCAGACATCAAGGCTATTTTGCAACACACCTCACTCTATTTCCCCTTGCCACTCAATCCATGCCTCACTTCACCCGTCCCACTCTGATTTTGGCGGATACACATAGTCGCTTGTCGACTACCCATATTCTAGTTTTTGTGTTGTGTGCACCCATGCTAGAATTTCAGCAGTGATGTTTGTTTAATTGTTTCTTGTTCTAAGTGTTTAGTTCTTGCATTGTTCATATACATGTTACATATGTTCTTGAAAAGTAATGGTCCAGCATTGAAGCATTATACCAGGTGTAATCTAATTGCACAGGTTCGCATTAGGCCTATATTAGGCCTTGTTTAGGTTATTAGCATAAAAATAAAATCAGAACCTTAAATTTTGCCCAACTTTGACCATGGCACGTTTTTTTTTCCTGTAAGTACCATAGATTTAATTTTCACAGCATGTAAACATAAGTATTTAATTTGTTTAAATCTGAAATTTGAAAATAAAAGTTTGAAATGTAGGCTAGTTATTGAATTTTTCTTGAGGCTTTGTTGTAGTCATTAGCTTTGATTCCAGATTACTGATGTAGGGTCCCACTCCAGGTCACTGGAAGTCAGCTATGCCAGGGTTTCTGATTTGTTACAGTCAATGGGGGAGATTCCCTGCTGTGACATGTGTACAGTTATTCTCATATCACCATCCCAATACACCCCCCCCCCCCCCCCCCCCCGCCCCATGCAAACCCACCAAGTGTTATGCAGTTATTGTTATTGTTTCACTGTATATCCTTAATTGTAATGCTGTTTCCACTCCAATATACAAACTTTCCCTTACAAAAATTTAAGTGATCCTGGAGTGATCCTAGAGAGATCAAGTGATCTCTTAAATCTGCGCCCATCTGCACCATTGAGCGGAAGGTGTAGATCACTTAATAAGAGATCAAGACTGATCCTTGATCACTTATCAAGTGCTCAGCTATGATCTTTGATCATTTGATCTGCGCTCTGTGCTCACTGATCAGTATACATATGCTCAGTTCTGATCACTGATCGGCTTATATTTGCTCATGTCTGATCCTTGATGCTGATCAAAGATCACAATTAGGTGATCAAGGATCACTTATGCGCTCCTTTGCACCATTTAGCGCTTAATAAGTGGTCCCCGATCAGCTAATAAGTGATCCTTGATCAGCTAATAAGTGATCCCTGATCAGCTTATAAGTGATCCTGATCCTTGATCACTGATCATAGATCAGGAAATAAGTGATCATTGATCAGTGCAGGTATTGGTCTGGTTATACGACATACTGCTTGCAAATGTGATATCATAAGTTTAAGTTATAAAATAGCTCAAAATAGCTTGTTTAAACTATGGAGCGCTTAATTAAAAATATGCATAAATAACAATATAAATCCGTTATGATCCCATATTTTTATTATTGATGCTTTCCTGAACATATTCATATTTTAAAAACATTAGTTTGTCCAAGTAAATTGTAATTCATCAAGGTAGCATAATATATCCAAATTTGTTTTAAATTCGTATTAGACTCCATGAAGTACCTAGTACATTGATATAATATTTTGAGTAAAAAAAAAATAAGATTAATTTATTAACTAGAAAGACCCAGTCAGGAAAATTAAGCCAATTCTTTTGAGATTTAATTTCATGTAGTTTAATTAATATCAGTCTACTAGAAGTGGCTTGTTATTAATGGGTGTTTAAGATAAAAAAAAATGACATAAAATTGCATTTATTATACTCATTTTAAATATGTTAAAGACCTGGTGAAACCATGACTTTTACTGCTCGGCCACTGTACACCGAACATGCATACAGGGAAAAACACTAAACGTATTCATACCCATATCCAGACAAATGAAAACACAGATTTATACTCTTAAAATTCATTAACTGTAAGTGAGATACTCAAAAGCTTATATTGAATATATTTTAAATTAATTATACTATATAGATTATAAAATACGTTGTAGTTTATGCCTATTCCAGATTAGTAGTTTTCATAATTCTTATGTATTAAATTTAGATGTTATTTGCTTGTGGATAAAATAATTATTTTTTTTTTTTGCATTTGCCCCATTACTTGGTGCTGCAAGAAATGGGTTACCAATAATTATTATTAATTATCTGGTGGGAGTGGGACAGTTTATACGTATGTGCAGTACGACCGTGTGTCAAAAAGGGCGGCCCCAGCTTTTAGTCTGTACAAGATATGTCAACCGTCTGTCAAACCAAGTTTCCTTCTGGACCAAAGGTTATTCGCAGTGTCAAAACGTTCATAAAATGTATAATAAAATAGCATATCTGCTGCTATTGTTTATTTTCTAACAATGCTCTGCGATATATATCACTTAAAATGACAGTTTTACTACCACAAATCATGGCAAACGTAATGCTCGCCAAAGTTATCAAGAAATATGTGATCATTGATCAGTGCAGGTATTGGTCTGGTTATACGACATACTGCTTGCAAATGTGATATCATAAGTTTAAGTTATAAAAATAGCTCAAAATAGCTTGTTTAAACTATGGAGCGCTTAATTAAAAATATGCATAAATAACAATATAGTAAATCCGTTATGAACCCATATTTTTATTCTTGATGCTTTCCTGAACATATTCATATTTTAAATACATTAGTTTGTCCAAGTAAATTGTAATTCATCAAGGTAGCATAATATATCCAAATTTGTTTTAAATTCGTATTAGACCCCATGAATTACCTAGTACATTGATATAATATTTTGAGTAAAAAAAAAAATAAGATTAATTTATTAACTAGAAAGACCCAGTCAGGAAAATCAAGCCAATTCTTTTGAGATTTAATTTCATGTAGTTTAATTAATATCAGTCTACTAGAAGTGGCTTGTTATAATTGGGTGTTTAAGATAAAAAGAAATTGACATAAAATTGCATTTATTATACTCATTTTAAATATGTTAAAGACCTGGTGAAACCATGACTTTTACTGCTCGGCCACTGTACACCGAACATGCATACAGGGAAAAACTCTAAACGTATTCATACCCATATCCAGACGAATGAAAACATAGATTTATACTCTTAAAAATCATTAACTGTCAGTGAGATACTCAAAAGCTTATAATGAATATATTTTAAATTAATTATACTATGTAGATTATAAAATACGTTGTAGTTTATGCCTATTCCAGATTAGTAGTTTTCATAATTCTTATGTATTAAATTTAGATGTTATTTGCTTGTGGATAAAATAATTATTTAATTTTTTTTTTGCATTTGCCCCATTAATTGGTGCTGCAAGAAATGGGTTACCAATAATTATTATTAATCATCTGGTGGGAGTGGGACAGTTTATACGTATGTGCAGTACGACCGTGTGTCAAAAAGGGCGGCCCCAGCTTTTAGTCTGTACAAGATATGTCAACCGTCTGTCAAACCAAGTTTCCTTCTGGACCAAAGGTTATTCGCAGTGTCAAAACGTTCATAAAATGTATAATAAAATAGCATATCTGCTGCTATTGTTTATTTTCTAACAATGCTCTGCGATATATATCACTTAAAATGACAGTTTTACTACCACAAATCATGGCAAACGTAATGCTCGCAAAAGGGCGATAATGGGGGTTTATCAAGAAATATGTGATCATTGATCAGTGCAGGTATTGGTCTGGTTATACGACATACTGCTTGCAAATGTGATATCATAAGTTTAAGTTATAAAAATAGCTCAAAATAGCTTGTTTAAACTATGGAGCGCTTAATTAAAAATATGCATAAATAACAATATAAATCCGTTATGAACCCATATTTTTATTCATGATGCTTTCCTGAACATATTCATATTTTAAATACATTAGTTTGTCCAAGTAAATTGTAATTCATCAAGGTAGCATAATATATCCAAATTTGTTTTAAATTCGTATTAGACCCCATGAAGTACCTAGTACATTGATATAATATTTTGAGTAAAAAAAAATAAGATTGATTTATTAACTAGAAAGACCCAGTCAGGAAAATCAAGCCAATTCTTTTGAGATTTAATTTCATGTAGTTTAATTAATATCAGTCTACTAGAAGTGGCTTGTTATTAATGGGTGTTTAAGATAAAAAAAAATGACATAAAATTGCATTTATTATACTCATTTTAAATATGTTAAAGACCTGGTGAAACCATGACTTTTACTGCTCGGTCACTGTACACCGAACATGCATACAGGGAAAAACTCTAAACGTATTCATACCCATATCCAGACAAATGAAAACACAGATTTATACTCTAAAATATCATTAACTGTCAGTGAGATACTCAAAAGCTTATAATGAATATATTTTAAATTAATTATACTATGTAGATTATAAAATACGTTGTAGTTTATGCCTATTCCAGATTAGTAGTTTTCATAATTCTTATGTATTAAATTTAGATGTTATTTGCTTGTGGATAAAATAATTATTTTTTTTTGCATTTGCCCCATTACTTGATGCTGCAAGAAATGGGTTACCAATAATTATTATTAATTATCTGGTGGGAGTGGGACAGTTTATACGTATGTGCAGTACGACCGTGTGTCAAAAATGGCGGCCCAGCTTTTAGTCTGTACCAGATATGTCAACCGTCTGTCAAACCAAGTTTCCTTCTGGACCAAAGGTTATTCGCAGTGTCAAAACGTTCATAAAATGTATAATAAAATAGCATATCTGCTGCTATTGTTTATTTTCTAACAATGCTCTGCGATATATATAACTTAAAATGGCAGTTTTACTACCACAAATCATGGCAAACGTAATGCTCGCCATAGGGCGATAATGGGGGTTTATCAAGAACTCCGTCTTTGAAGTCCAATGAAATAAGCACTAAATGCACGTTGGCATTTTTGATTATCTCAGGTTTCTTACGATCATAAATAAACTGTTGCAAGTTCATCCACTTCATTTCCAATGTGGCTGAGTCCACATGCGAGCTCTTTTAATTCAACTGATGCCAGAAAAAGTTTGAGGCGCCAAAACTGTCACTGCCATCTTCCAGGTACCGTAAACCGGTCACGCCATACAGCGGTCATGTCGTAAAATGCACATTACTTTTAGGGATATCTAAAATATATTATTATAATAATTTGCATATAGCTGCAGTAACAGTAACAGTCAAATTTCATTATACCTTATCTTTTTTTATAATTATAATTATCAACAGAAATAAATGAAATTAAATAATAATAAAATTTATACAATTTTTTTCTGATGAAAATATGCCGTTTAACATATAGATAGAAATTAATATATATATATATACATATATATATATATATATATGATTTTGCACTGTATTCAGATTATGCAGATATAATATATATATATATATATATATATATTGAAATCAAGCTAAGTATACACAGTATTATATATATATATATAAATATATATATTTAGTATATTTATATATACCTTTTTACAATTAACCATGATTTTTTTATATACTATCACATAAGATTCATGTAAATCTTACATACTTTATAATATGATAACATAGAATATTAATATATAATTAATTTTAATTAAAAAAAAAACTGCTGTGAATCAACTGTCTATTGTTAAAGTTAATCCTGATTATTGGGATTTAAAGAAAGCTTACTTAAAGTATGACCATGACCTTTACTGTGAGTGGCCATGATCTTGAATTAATCCATACTTGGTAAAAATAACATAAAGCACGCATTTGATTTCTCAAGAAATGGTGCACAGATGGTTGCATTTTTCTAAAAATCAGAATGACCAAAAGCAAGGATATAAAATCATTGAAAAATTTGTAATCTGGTGACCTTGACCATCATCTCAAGATCAACTCACCATAAATAAAGATTTTTGTATACATAACAATTTTTGTAGTACTGCCTATTTTTTCCAAAATTGTTACACGTATTAAATTACTAGCTATAACTGGTCGTTATAGTCCAATTGTTTTGGTTGGGTGATCAGTTGTGATCAATCTGTATATATGGACCTACCTGATAAGCTTGTAGATCATAACTGATCACTTAAAAGATCACAACTGATCAGCACTGATGGTTTCTGGATCACAAATGATCAGTATCAATGGCTTCTGGATCATAACTGATCAGAATTGATCATTCATTGATCACTTCTGATAGCAAATTGATCATAATTGATCATACTGAGCGCTATAGGATCACCTAATTAGAGACCCAAACAGCATGATCACTCCAGGATCACTTAAGATCACTCCAGGATCACTTAAATTTTTGTAAGGGATTATATAAAGGAATAGATTCAATTGAACAAATGTGTAAACTACTGAAATTTCAACAGTTAATCAAAAAGCCAACTAATGATCATGGTAATAGTACAGATCATTTGTTCACAAACTGCTCACATACTTCAGTTTCAACATTAGGAAACACATGGTCAGGTCACAAAATATTATTTGTAACAAATTCTTGCTCATCAATACAAACCAATCATATAAACCAACCATGGCCTATATTACCTCTTCCTCTTACACTTTATCGCCATTCGATATTATTTTAGATTTCTACCTTCAATGTCAACTTCAGCTGAGCACAGTGACCCATGGGTCCCTTGCTTCTCTATTTTGAGACCTTCAAATGAACCCATTGTCTGTTAACAGAGCAGAAATCATAATCATTGGACCTAGAATCTTCTATTTTGATATCCCTGGAGTTCCATTAAAAATCTCTGTGGAAACCTGATTTAACGTCTCTGTTACCCAAATCCTTAGAGCTATAGGACTCAGAAGTACCCCAGAGAATAGTAAAAATTTGATACAAAAACTCCTCTATATAAATAACTAATGCATTGATTCTATGATTCTTTGCATGCATATTAATCATAGAGTGTTTCATTAGTTCCTGTGCCACCTGTCTTTTTTTATGCCCCCGCCACAAAGGCATATAGTTTTACCCATGTCCGTCATTCCATCCTTCCGTCATTCCGAAATCAAACAGTTGTACGGACTTTTTACGCAATGCCTGCAGTTATTGGCCTAATTTTTGTGTGTGGGTAGATTATTACCAGTTACAGATTGAGTTTGCGTTTCATACCGGTTGACCTACTTTTGACCGTTTTACGGCTCCTAAACTTAGAAAATTTCATGAAAAATAGAAATTTTCATGACAAATACACTTGTACGGACTTTTTTTGCAATGCCTGCAGATATTGGCCTGATTTTTTGGTGTGTAGGCAGATAATGACTAGTTACAGATTGAGTTAGTGTTTCCTCACAGTTGACCAACTTTTGACTGTTTTACGGCTCCTGAACATAGAAAATTTCATGAAAAATAGAAATTTTCATGACAAATACACATGTACGGACTTTTTTTCGCAATGCCTGCACATATTGGCCTGATTTTTGGTGTGTTGGCAGATAATGTGTGTGGATTTTCACAAAACTTACTATGATAATTTGGAATGATGGTCTGTACGTGCTGCACAATTTTGGTGGCACCACCTACAATTTCTGATTTTTAATGAATTTTTATTGGATTTTTCAATTTTGCCCTTTTGTGCAGGATATCTCCAAAGGTATTCAACACAGGAACTTCATTTCTTCAGTGCTATTGCATGATATTTACAAAATCTTCGTCAAGTCCAAAGATGGGTGATCTTGACCTACTTATCAAGGTCACAGAGCTTAGTATAGAAAAAACTTAGGAGCTTATTTCTCAGGAAGCATTTGGTGGATTGTTATGAAACATGGAACATACCTCTCCAATTTAAATTTATAACTGATTATCAGCTTTTGCTTATATTCTAGTTTCGCAATGCAATGCTTACAGATGCTGGCCTAATGTTTGGTCTGTGGGCGCATGATGACCACTAACAGATCGAGTTCGCGTTTCATCCCAGTTGAAGTATTTTTGACCATATGACAGATCCTGAACATAGAAAATTTCATGAAAGACAGAAATTTTTATGAAAAATGCACATGTATGGACTTTTTTTCACAATGTCTGCAGATACTGGCCGGATTTTTGGTGTGTTGCTTGATAATGACCAGTTACATATCTAGTTTGCATTTTGCCCTTGTTGATCTACTTTTGACCATACAACACCTCCTGAAAGAAAAAAGAAAATTATAAAATTTCAATTCCAGGCGGGGGCATATGTGTTGTTCCGACACATCTAGTTTTTAACTTTTTATGCAAGTAATGTAAAAAGGCACATATAAGCTGACCTCGCATATAAGTCAAGGGTAAGTCTTAAGGGTTAATATCAGGTAAAAATTTTTTCAAGCTATTATGAAATTTTAGTATTTGCAGAAATGAAGATAGTCTTACACTCAGAATCAGCAGGTGGGCGACAGTGGAGCCAAGGATTCTCATACATTCCGTCACAATGCTCATTAATTTTAACTTCTAATGATTGTTCATGTCTGATAACAATAAAACATGATTATTTATGTGTCATTATAACATGACTGTTGCTGTTTTATCTACATTTTTCATGATCAAAATTTTAAGAAAGCACGAAGCTGGACCACGTGAGTCACATGACAAGGCCACATTCCAGTACATTCTGTCCTTTGCTTGTTCATGTCCTTGGATCAAGGGCAGTAATTTATATAGTCAGAGATTTTTATAATACATTCTGTGAACAACTGTTTTATTCAAGTTTTTCCGGTCTTCCTTTTCTCGACAGATGAACGTAATTGTGAACAATTACACGTGGACTTAATGCATATATGCAGCATAGGTATCCAGCATAGTGAACCATAGGGAGAGTATCTTTTTGATGAAAGTTTTCTTGAGTGAATCCTACATTGCTCATTCTGTGGATACTATTCCTGACTAATTCTTGCAGGTTTGTGTCCATTTATTCATTATGATATCGACATCAGGTTGAACTCCGGTCTTTATTTTTTTCTCAGGGCTTTGCTCAGGGCCACAGTCATTTACTTGGAACAGAGTAAATTTTAAGTAGGAACTTCGGAATGAAGTGATAATTCTCCCCCAAGTGTCAGTACACAGCGTGACCTAGTTTTGGGCTTCTTGTGACATGTAGCCAACCCGTTAGACGAGAGCACTGATGGGTGTAGTAATCAGGCAATCAGTGAGTCTTGTTTTAAGCTTTCCCTTGATGTCCTGTCCAGCTGTGACTTATGGTGTGTAATCCAGTGACAAATTATTGGGCATCAGAAAGATTCTCAGATTAATAACAGGATGTTACTTTACAAAGTCAAGAGATTTGCCAAATGCTAGTGAATTGGGGGTCAATGATCATGCTGTAGATTTGCTACAGTCTGCAGCGCTGACATATAGAATCAATGGACTCTGTACGTGTTGGGCTAGCTGCTGATAGGTGCTTACAATATGGTGGGCATAGATGAAGAATCAAATTAGTTTGGTCTTGTATTCTAAAATTTTCTGCAGTAGTTTCCATATATAGTTGATTGGAAATGCAATAAAACAACACAAACACCAGGTGTATGTATATTTCTTATTTTTATTTCCACATAACCACTGTAATTTGTCAGTAGATGATCGTTGTCACCGCCGGTGCCATTTTATTGTGCAGACCTGGTCTGATTTTTCCCTGTTGGTTCGTTAGATTTTGGGTAAATTTGGCTTGACCCTAGAATAAGACATCCCCTCAACTTTCGAGGAAACTTTTTGGGATAAATTTCTCGACTTATATGCGCCTTTTAACGGTATGTATAAACAGATTTGGTCACAGGCCAAGACTCTGTTTGTATCTGTAAATAGCATTGCAGACTGCTGTCTATTTAAGATCTGGCAACAGGTCTAATTTCATTCTGTATCTATAAATAGCTTTGACAGACTGCCAACGTAATGTGATTTGGCAACAGGTCAAGCGTTTACTCAGTGCAGTAACTGCACCTGGCCATGAGCTTTGCTTGACTTGGGGGGGGGGGGGGGGGGCTACTGCCTTCTGCAGCTGATCTAGGTCAGCCCAGTGCATTTGACTCAAAAGAAGGTCAATTTATTGGCTTGACATTTTGACCTGTCCATGCATCTTTGATGGCCTTCTAGTACACAGGATTTTTGTCACCACCAACAATGATTTCTGCACAGTGTATGTACCTGTTTATTGTTCAGGAGTGATTTGATATACCAGATTGAAATCTCAGATAGCTTTATCACATACGGGACTGGTGATGCCACATGCAATATTTTTTTGCAAATCGTATGTCCCTGTTTATTTCTCAGATGTGATCAGACATTACCCTGAATTTCTTCATGGCGATACATACTTGAATGTTTTGTTGTATACAAGACTTTTGGTGCCGCTTATTGTATTTGGATTTCATTCATCTGTGGGCATTGATCAAGAGTGATGTGAAGTACCTGCCCAAAATTTAGCATGTCCTGAAATCTTGAATGGCTGTCTCACACAGAAGACTGGTGGCACAACCTACAATCTTTTTTTTAGCCCTCAGCCCTTAGGCTGATGGGCTATTGTTGTCACCAAAGCTGTCCGTCCGTCCGTCTGGCGACCGTTAACTTTTACCTTGTGAGCTGGATATCTCTAAAAGGATTCACCGTAGGAATTTTATTTCTTCGCTGAAGATGTATATCAACAAAATCGTGGTCAAGTTCGAAAATGGGTGACCTTGACCTATTTTTCTACATTTTAGAGCTGATTATAGAAAAACACGTAGAAGTTTATATCTCGGGAACCATAAGATGGATTTTTACAAAACTTACTTTGGTGATTGGGACTGATGGTCTGTACCTGCTGCACAAGTTTGGTAGCGCCATCTACAATTTCTGATTTTTAATGGATTTTTATCAGATTTTTCAACTTTGGTCTTGTGAGCGGGATATCTCTAAAAGGATTCACCTTAGGAATTTTATTTCTTCGCTGAAGATGTATATCATCAAAATCGTGGTCAGGTTCGAAGATGGGTGACCTTGATCTATTTTTCTATGTTTTAGAGCTGATTATAGAAAAAACACTTAGAAGCTTTATTCTCAGAGACCATTGGGTGGACTTTCACAAAACGTACTATGATAATTTGGACTGATAGTCTCTATCTGCTGCACAAGTTTGGTGGTGCCATCTACAATTTCTGATTTTTAATGAATTTTTATCGGATTTTCAAATTGGGCCTTGTGAGCGGTATATCTCTAAAAGGATTCACCATGGGAATTTTATTTCATCAGTGAAGATTTATATCGACAAAGTCTCAGTCAAGTTCAAGATGGGTTACCTTGACCTATTTTTATACGATTTAGAGCTGATTATAGAAAAACACTTAGAAGCTTAATTCTCAGAGACCATTGGGTGGATTTTCACAAAACTTACTATGATAATTGGGACTGATGGTCTCTGTACCTGCTGCACAGTTTTGGGGGCACTACCTACAATTTCTGATTTTAATGAATTTTTATCGGATTTTTCAACTTTGGCTGTGTGGGCAGAATATCTTCTGAAATTATATGGTGGATTGTTATGAAACATGGTAATACCTCTCCAGTTTAAATTTATAACTGAGACATATACAGATATACAACCATGAGAGAACAAATATTTTGTACTTGTTACTGTTACCACCTATAAACACTGTTCTTTTGGCTGAGGACTTTTGTCAGCTTCTGCTGATATTCTAATTATGTTTTGAACCTGCCAGTATTTTAGGATTGTTTATGTAATTTGTGTTTGTACTCAGGTTCAAAATGTTTATAGTTATTGCATTGTGCAAACACATATCATACATACTTGATAAGTAAGGGTGAAAAGCATTATTCCTGATGTATATCTTATTGCACAGGTTTGAATTAAGCCTGTAGGCCTTGTTTATGTATTCTTACCAGTATTATTGAGAATGTCAAATTCCTGCAGTCATGTCAGTTTCTCATCTTTAGGCTTCACTGTTATCCTGAACATGATATGCTTGTTGACCCTCAGGTGATAATGACTGCTGTTGCAATCTGAAATATTTATTTTTCACATATATTTCCTGTATTCTTTGCACCTTTACTAAAAGTCAATGTCATAGGACCCACCAATTTATAAAGGTTGTGGATGCATTTTAGGCACTTTCCATCCCAACCTTTCATCTTGGACATATAGCTGACCTGCCAATAGGGGAAGGACCTCATCTATTTTGGAGTCACAGGGTCAAAAGCCATGGTCACTAGGAGCATTAGTCTCCAGATGGCAACTCCAGTTTGGATTGAAATATTAGTATTGGTTTCAAACTTTACCACCACTATGGCCCACCACTAAAGTGAGATCAAAGGTCAAGGTCACAGGAATCACCTAAAAAGATATGCAAATGCATGCATTTGATTGCAGACTTTTCATCCAAAACTTTCTGTCTGCCTAGTGGTGCACCTACCAATAGTGGCAAATTCCTTTTGAATTTTTGGTCCCTGGGTTCAAGGTCACAGGGCCCATCCACTCACAAATTAGTTCATGGATGAAAACTCCAGTTTGAGTGGACAAGTTGGCTTCAAACTGATCTCAGGACCCATATATTGTAAAAGTCTCATAAATCTATATCCGTAAAGATAAATTCAGCTTAGCGTCAAAACCCATGGTTCCCTAGTTTAACATAAATAACAGAAAATATGCCAGTTTCCCAACTGTGTTTGTGAAAGGTTGAGCTACCTTGCACAAATCAGACCTAGTAACTCCTAAATGAAAATCCAGTGATATCTTGGCAAAAATATAATTAAGAACATGAAATAAGGTCGCAGCAACTGATATTCTGCAATTTATAGGCTAAAGAATTGTGTTACTTTTAAAAGCAGTAGAAAATGATCAGTCATTACTTCAATCACAGTCCCTGATGCAGAATTTTGTACCTATACACTCTTACCCATTGTTTTCCTCCAAAGGGTTATTAGGTCACCATAACCTAACCGCATACATTATAGACATGTACATAGAGCACTATGGAGAACCAAGAGGGAGACCCATTAAGATTTATTATCATGGCTACAACCAACACATAAGTCAGCTGAGCATCATGACCCAGGGGCTACTTGTTAAGCAATAATTTCCTTGCACAGTTTAAACAATTCAAACAAATTCTTAATTGAATGGCCTGTACATTATCATGTTGTCTCAGGTTTTATCTCATCAGTTCAGTGCCATTTCCCAATCGTTTATGTGAGATAAATCTTTGCCTGTTTTATTAATAAAACTGAATACATATTTTAAAGCTGCTAAAATTATGAAATATGGCAAAACCAGTCTTTTCAGTATGTATTATTGCCCTCGTATGCACGAATCGCATGTGAGCAATTTGTACTTGGGTCCTTTTTAAGATATTAGTGTTTGCATGAAGCATATAATATACAAACAAGAAAAAAGTCAGAGAGAATATAAATCAGTAAGATCTTTGACCATATATCAGTATTTTTCTTATACACATAAGTTTACCAGAATGTTAAACCGTTCTTAATCAGATGTTTTATGTTCTTTTCAGGACCAGGCAAAGAGCAAAATAGTGGAAAGGCAGCAAATAAGATTTCCTTCTTTCTACTGATTACAGTGTCAGTTCTTTATCTCTTGGTCTGATGTAACTGTTTTTTAAGAAGGTAGAGACTGCAAAGTGTAGCGATATTATTAAGCAGAATGTAAATAGTGCTTGAAAGTTATTCCTTGTTCATCTGTTATATATGTTATCCTGTAGCTTACTACAAGTAATTGTTGTTGGGCTTTGTAAGTTCATACATGATACTCTGACATATTTCCATATAAACCCATAAAATCCCTGAAAAGGTCATTCACAGTAGCTCAAATGGAAATTGTTGATGTGCACGTCGAACATTTAGAACACCACTTAATCTTGATTTTATAGAAATTGGAATTGAAGACAAGCAGTTTTACGTTTATTGCTAGAAATATTGTGATTCATTCGATTAATAACATCCAATAAAAAAAGGAAACATGCAACCACTTTTGATTTGTGTGTCAGTGTAGTTTAGTGAATAATATACTTAAAGTGCCTTATGCCAAACATTCAAATATTGTAACATCTGATATGTAAACTGTATGCAGATTTTACTTACCTACTGATCACATATTATGTATTTTATCATGGAAGCCTGCTCAGTATCTGAAAATACAACTGCCAAAAGCTCAACATTACATGAACATACTAGCAGTATACTGTTTTGTAAGAGATTCCTGGTGCTACTGGTAAAATAATATTTATATATAAATTGTGTATGGTCAGCTGCTTCTGATTGGCCAAACACCTGACATTCCTGGATTTCATAATTACAGAGGTCAGTGTGGCTTTGTTGGTTAACATATTTTTTAAAATGTGAAATATATTCTTCGAAAATGAAACTGAATGATCATACTCAAAACAGAACAAGATTTATAATATGGAATGCATACTGTATTTAGGAATTTATGTTTCATGTATGCAGTTTAGGATCTTGACGCACTATGATGACGATTTGCCAACCTTCCTTAAAGCAACCCCAGCAAATGAATATAGATGAACATAACACAGAAATGGAAAAAAAATGGTTCAGAATCATTATATGTTCATAGCTATAAGAGAAAATTATGCAAAAAAGGATACAACCAGGTATTCATGAAATTGTAAATTGCATTTATTCAAGTATTTTTTTATTTAGAATATATTTTGTTTTTATTTTTTAAGAAAGAAGCCATATCATTTTTCATAATAATAGTTGTATACATTTACATGAAATATGTATTCTGTAACTTATATTATACACATTAATGATGATCAGAGGTCTGTAGGGTGAATTCTCATTCAGTCAGATAAAAGGTCAGTCACCTAGGAATGACATAAAGGGTACAATCATATATAATAATCAAGCCTACGGGGCTGTTGCACAACCATGCAGGGCTGCTATAGGAATAAGCCTCGAGGGGACAATATATACTATTTTGTTTACATGGTACAATAGCATTTTAAATATTGTTTAAGATTTCATCATTACTGTTATTTAATATTATTTTTATGCCCCCGCCACAAAGTGGCCGGGGCATATAGTTTTACCCATGTCCGTCATTCCGTCCTTCCGAAATCAAACAGTTGTACGGACTTTTTTTCGCAATGCCTGCAGATATTGGCCTGATTTTTGGTGTGTTGGCAGATATAGACCAGTTACAGATCGAGTTCGCGTTTCGTCCCGGTTGACCCACTTTTGACTGTTTTACGGCTCCTAAACTTAAAAAAATTCATGAAATATAGAAATTTTCATGACAAATACACTTGTACAGACTTTTCTTCGCAATACCTGCAGATATTGGCCTGATTTTTCGTGTGTGGGCAGATAATGACCAGTTACAGATCGAGTTCACGTTTTGTCGCAGTTGACCTACTTTTGACCGTTTGACGGTGCTCTAACATAGAAAATTTCATAAAAAAGTGCACATGTATGGACTTTTTTTCGCAGTGCCTGCAGATATAGGCCTGATTTTTGGTGTGTAGGCAGATAATGACCAGTTACAGATCGAGTTCTTGTTTTGTCCCAGTTGACCTACTTTTGACCATTTGACTGCTCCTGAACATAGAAAGTTTCATGAAAAATAGACATTTTCATAACAAATGCATATGTACTGACTTTTTTTCCTCAATGCCTGCAGATACCACCCTGATTTTTTTGACTGTGGGCAGATAATGACAGTTACAGATCGATTTCGCGTTTCGTCCCGGTTGACCTACTTTTGATTGTTTTACGGCTCCTAAAAATAGAAAATTTCATGAAAGACAGAAATTTTTATGGAAAATGCACATGTATGGACTTTTTTTCACAATGCCTGCATATACTGGCATGATTTTTGGTGTGTTGCTTGATAATGACCCGTTACAGATGGAGTTTGCATTTTGCCCTTGTTGACCTACTTTTGACCATACGACACCTCCTGAACTTAAACATTTTTTCAAAATTTTACAAATGTCTCTAATTTGCCCCAGGCGGGGGCGTTCGTGTCTTTCCGACACATCTAGTTTGTATCAATATTTTATGTAAACATTCCATTGTAAACTTACACTGATTGGCATCTTATTTTTTATGTAAAGTTTCATGATATTTCCCCTTTTGGTGGTTCAGGAGAATGACTTTTAAATATCATCAGAAATGGTACTGAAAGAGTCAGGTTATTTGGAATTTATTCATAAATATTTTGTTATTTGATACCTTATCTACTTACACTTAATACCAGAGGGCATTCCAAATGTTAAACCTGTGTTTCATAGTTAATCATTACACTTACACTAGTTACAAAGCCTTCGCCGAATAGGGTACTGATGAACAAAAATATCTTATGGGAAACTGATGAAAGAAAATATCTTATGAATAACTGGCCTACAAAATTTTTCAAGGTATTAATGTGGTCAATGTATAATTAGTTAATTAAGAGGTATATACACTTGTAATCCAGATTTATCACGCCGGCAACTGGATTCATATAGTTTCTTCTTGCTTCACACAGTTTCTTATTGTTGTTTTTAGAAAGCTCAAGTTATATTATCATTTTATAAAATGTTTTGAGGTTTTTAGCATATTGACATATCTTTTAATATTGCAAGGTTATAAAAGTCACTGTATCATACATTTATTGATTTAGTGTCTGGACATCTTTCTACCCATTTTAGCGATATCTTTATTGGGGACGAAGTCTTTTATTACAAATAACTGAAAATAATTTGAAATTTGAATTACAGTACAATTTTAATGTGTATTTATATTTTGATCTTTCAGAGTTAAAACATCAGTATCTAAAAAGTTTACGATTGCACCTGCGATTCTTGTAGGATTATAATATTGAAAAACATTCAGTTCAAGAATGAATAGAAATAATAATTTTCTTTAGTCGTTATATTTTCCTCAAATTACGCAGTTTCTAAAAATGCTAGCTAATTTTCTTTTGTGAAACAATGTTTTTTTTTCGAGAGATTAGGTCAAAGTTGGTTATTCAAAGCATATCCATGTCACATAGCTTATTTTTACAACTTTATCTTTTTGACACCAGTTTTCTGTTTATTCCGTGATGTACTTCTCAGGGTATCTACACTGACCGGCACTGGTCAGTTGATGATATTCATAAAAATCTCTGGCAATAAATTAACCTTTTCATTGTCCAGGTGCACAAGCCATGAATTCAGTCATATATGATGAGGCCAGAAAGTTCATGGGTGTAAAATAATGTGTTGAAAGTCTGATATATACAGCTTCTCTGTGATACTTTGTTTCATGTATTCCTCTGCTAGAACTGTATTTTCTGTCCGCCAGTTTAGTTGGGAGTGTATCTAGCATGGTCATAAGTCTTTTTTTTATATTACACTATTATTTGTTATTCTTGTGTGAAGAACTGAAAATGTATTCCCCTTTTCTAGTCCTGTATTTTACCTTTAGCTGGTTCATTTGAAACATATGTGGAGTTAATGACGCATAATCATTGATACGTTATTGTTTTGCACTGTTTCTTGTTATACACTGTAGAGCCATTTTAATTGCTTTAGACTTCTGTGAAGTCTAAAGTCGTTACCCAGGTAAAGTCAGTCCTACTGCTGATAATTACTATATATAATATTTGTTTACAATAGGTAATTATACCGTTGAATGACTTGTATAGGATTTGGTAAGGGAATTTGTTCAGGGTTGTGGATAAAACTTCAAATTGATTGGAATGGACAGTTGACATGTAGGAGATTTCTTGGTGTGTAAATCTTACGGATATTGACAGACCGAGACGGATAAATTTTGCAATAGGGCATTTGATAACCTGCAGGTACATAGAGGTATGCGTTTTAAGGATATGAGCATTAAGAATTAAAAGGGTACTGACAGAAAACTCTTTTTGAGTGTCATTTTGGTGTACTTTCAGTTCTAGGCATCTTTTATAAACATGTTTGTCACTTTATTAATATAGACCACTAGATGATCAATATATTTCTGACATATTTGTATTGTTCGCAGTTAACAAATACTTTGTGGTAGTTCATATGAACTTCATATGAAAATCATGTTTTGTGTGATGATTAATAAAAAACTGATCATAATTTGTTATTTTGTTACCAATTCTAATTGAATAGATTATCAGTTTTTAGTGGTCTCGTCAGAGAATAGCTTTATTACAATGAAGATTAATTGTAAGCAAACGGATGTTTTGCTAGCGTAATCCTTGTTCGCAAATGTACCCGATCTCCCAGATCCGATCAGGTTTTTTTTCCTGATATTCTATATATATATATATATATATATATATATATATATATATATATATATATATATATATATATATATATATATACTACACACGACCTAACCATTCAGATTAAGGATCGAACGACACCTGCCCCCGAATTTCCTCCTGCAATCGTAACGTCTCTCGATTGAAGGCCATATCCAATCGAAACTGGTAGTATCCAATAACCTCCTGAATAACCTGCAAACAACAGGGACTGCCTAAAACGCGTGCACGCCTGCGTACACGCGTACGTGCACGCAGTTTCGACTGCCTAAGCAAGTGCCTAAATCGCGTGCGGCCGGATTTTGCGGACAACAACGTCTGACCAGAAAAAAGTTATTGTGGGATGTGTTTTGTTAATTTGTATGATGGAACTTATTATCATTTATTATATATATATATATATATATATATATATATATATATATATATATATAATTTATGTTTATATTATATTATTATAATTTATGTGGGTATTAACATAAACAGTATTCATCATGAATATTTTTTTCACTGTTCATATGTGAGAAATTATAAAAGAATTAATTATTATTAGTCATTTGATTTAAATAATCATAAAAGACCGAATTTGATTATTAAATTCATATTGAGAATACAATTATCACTAATAATATTTCTTGGGTGTCTTTATTCTGAGGAAGTGAACTGAAACCACATACTGGTTACAACAAAATTATTTACAACAAACACAACATATACAGAAATATGTGATACAATAAATATGTACAGAATATCATTACTGTTATAACAGTAAAAAAAAAAAAAGGACAAAGTGAAATATATTATGAAAAACAAGTTACTTAGACATATACCACTTATACCAATCCAACTAAAACACGTACTAGCCATTCTAGAATAATTAATATGGCTTTAAAAATAAAAATTGACCATGTAACAACCAAGAACTTGAATGTGAAATATATATATTTTTATTACATTTTACCCTATTTACATATGTGACAAATCCATCTTTTTCTACTAAGTTCTAGATTTCCAATATTACATGAAAAAAGAATCCATTTATCACAACTGTCACATTGAACCATTTCAGATATACCGTCACTTAGTTGTATTCAAATGGACACAATAACTAAAACTTTTTATTAGTGTAAAATCTAAGATCACTATCCCAGATTAAGCTAATTTTATACATAATTTTTTACATTTTAATTAAGCAATATATATCAGTTCAGTTATTTTGCAGGTCACTTTAGCGATATGACTAATCCTTATATTTTAAATACATACAGCAAAAATGAATTAATGATAAGATCCTTTGATGTCTTGATTGCCTGTGACTGGTTGAGTAAATCATAGCTTCTGTATTACATTGGCTGTTATTCCAGTGAATGTTTGGCAAAATTGGCATTCACATTTAACGGCACCAAACTAAAAAATTTAGACAATTAAGAATTCATGTAAACTGGTACCTGTCCTATTGTACCAGTACATAGCTAGCTGATGTAATTATTCCATTATTTATATATATATATATATATATATATATATATATATGTATATATATATATATATATATATATCGAAAGTTAAGATAAACAGTGACGACTTTTAGATAGACTAACTAGTTTATTAACACACGAGCTTTCGAAGCTATATATATATATATATATATATATATAAATATATATATATATATATATATATATATATATATATACTAGTATATATATATTCCTGTAAAAATCGGTAGGCTATTATCAATAGATATATAAATTGGGCCATTGCTTTGAATTATAAACAGGTACTTTCAAAATGGTAATGTTTGTCTTTTAGTTTTTACATCTTTTGTTCTGCAAGTATTGAATGCATGACGTTGAAGTAGTAAAACGCCATGGAACTTTGTAAGTAATAAAGAAGACACAAGGTGTCATAATAAATTTAATGGGGTAAATAATACGTAGCATGTTTTTAGAAAACGATACTTACTGGATCATTGCCTCCAAGTATAGTCATTTTCATACATAATTTTTTACATATTTATCTTTCCGTCCGCCCTCTTTACCATTCAATTAAAAAATGGATTCCTCAACTGCTTTTTTCCAAGTAAACCTGTTGCAGCATGCAGTGTTACGTCGCCGTTACTCCCCGCGTCGTGGCTATCCTTCATGCTTGTGATGTACAGCTGTAATCTTCATATTAATAGTAAAAAAATATTCATGTTATTCCCCGCATAAATTATATAAAGTTCCCTCAGACAAATTAACAAAAAAAAAACCAAAAATAACTATTTTTCTGGCCAGACGTTGTTGTCCGCAAATCGGGCCGCACGCGATTTAGGCACTTGCTAAAGCAGTCGAAACTGCGTGCACGTATGCGTGCACGCAGGCGTGCACGCATTTAAGGCGGTCCCCAAACAACATGGCTGTTTGGTCCACGCAATGAACATATCAGGAATAATAGAGAAGGCATAAAGTATATTCTCCTTTCCTAAACTGCAGATAAAACGGGAAATAATGCGTTATGAGTAAATAAAATATTTTATTTCTCGTTACAGCATGGAAAACTTTCTATGATTACGATATTTAATGAAGGTCTACTGGAATATTACGACAGGGCATGCTCTGTTGAAGGAGAATGAAAGACCCATATGGTCATGATATAGGATACAAGTATGTCTTCATGAATCTGTTATGTATGCCCAGAGGTATATGTACTCTTGACTTAATAATATGCAGCTATAACACAAGAACAGTTCTCTATGGAGATATCAGTGCCGAAAATGGCAGAAAACAAGCCAGATATATCGCTTTAATCCCTAATTCTCTTATTGGAACTTATTGTTCCTACAACAAAACTGTATATAATACAAAACCAGAAAAGAATCCATCCTATGAAAATATGTTGCTACTGAGTGATATAGATTAAAATAATTACACGACTTTCCTCATAAGAATAATGAAAATAATCTGTAGACCAAATAGACGAGTTGTTTCAAATTTAGACCAATAGTTCTCGTAACATGCTAAATCCATTCACACACGGATATACATGTAGATTTATTTTACATAAAGTGTCATGCGGATATCAGATTTTTCCTTCAGTACAACCATGGTTCTTTAAATTAAACAGGCTGGATGAGTGAAGAGGTGCAAGTGTCAATAAATGAATGTCCGCACTCGCTAATTTCTGGAACGGGTAAAGTATGTTACCAGTGTCTGGGTACATATTGGGGTCATCATCTGAAGAAGAGATTGCATCATTGGTATTCACACACGCCTGCGTAATGATGCCACGTTTCAAAATTATGCAAATTGGAATCCAACCAGGTACACATATTCATCAGGGTCCTCTTCTCCTCTAAAGAATCACGTGATATTCAGTGGTTTATAATGTAATATGTAAACTGAAACTTCCATTACTATTTTGGTGTACCTGTTTGGCAGCACTGTCATCACAAGGGTCCTGCTGGGGTTATTTATTTTTATCTCAAGGACGTCAAGTTTTCTTTTATAGTCAGATATCAAATGTTACTGGTCTAGAGGTAGAACACAGGGCTCAAAGCCAGGAAAGCGCGAGTTGGAATCTCGGCCGAAGAGGGCTGGATTATTCATTCACCCAGGGTTAGCGTTAAATTTTAAGATCAGTGATTTAGTCCGTAGCCGAAATATAATGGTGTAAATGTTCATAGTTCTTAGTTTAGTTCACAATAAAAAATGGAGCCGGTTAGCTCAACAAAACAAAACTTAAAATGTTTGGTTTTCTGCTGGAAGCGAATCCTTAATTATCACATACTTGTTCACCAGGGAAAAGTCATCCTCTGGACGTAACGTCAATTTTTATGCCAATGATCAATATAGAAATATGTTAAAGCCTATTCATTAGCTCAGCTGACTAAAAGTCATCTGAGCTATTGTCCATTGTCCGTCGTCCGTCCGTCCGTCTGTCTGTCTGTCCGTCCGTCCGTCCGTATGTAAGACTGGCACGTTTCGACACCATTGGACCTACGAATCTGAAATTCGGCATACAGTTAGATGTCCCCAAAATCTCCTATCATGCCGAAAATTTGGTCAATAGGACTTCATTCCTTCGAGATATTAAGGAAAAACCTCAATTTTTTATTAGAAATCCATTTTCACACTTCAGGACTGCCAAATATCAAAACCACTCATCTGATTTTCTTCATATTTACCATAAATATTCCTCTATATAGTTCCTATGTACATAACAGAAATAAAGTCAGTATTATTTAATATAAAAAAGTTATAGGCCCAAACATAATGAACTTTGTAAAAAAATCAGGAAAGATATTTGGTCACTTAAGACCAAAAGTGTTAAGGTAGGGACTTTTTCTCAGTAATACAACTTTAATTAATCAAAATTTAATTGTATACCAAAAATTAGATCAAAATCTGTTAAACTTTTTTAAAAATTGGCAAAAATATAAAATTGGTACCTTAAATTTTGCCCAAGTTTGACCATGGCATGTTTGTTTCATGTAACTGTTGTGGACTTAATTTTCAAAGCATGTTTTTATTTGCATTTCAACTGTTAACGCCCAAAATTTGAAACTAGTTGATCAAAAAATGTTGATTTTATTCAAGTTTTCAAGCACCATGTCACATAATGTTTACATCAAGCTAGTGTTATGCAGTTAGCTAGAGCTCGGCTCCCCAGCTTCAGCTCTTAAGTTCCTTAAATTTGGCATACAGTTAGATGTCTCCAAAACCCTTACCATGCGAAAAATTTGGTCACTAGGACTTAATTCCTTTGAGATATTAATGAAAAACTAAATTTTTTCCATTAAAAACCCATTGTTACACTTTAAGACTGCCTTATATCAAAACCACTGATCTGACTTTGATTATATATAATATACATATTTTTCTATACATTCGCTATGCACATGCCAGAAAGGATGTCCATATTGCGTCATTGTTTTTAGTTATGGGCCCAAACATAATGTACTTTTTAAAAAATCAAGAAATATATCTACTCCCTTAACAAGAGGATTGCTGAAGCTAGAGATTTTTTGTCAGGTATGTAACATTATTTAATCAAGATTCAATTGAATACCCAAAATTAGTTCTGGATTTTTCAAATTTTATAAGTTATTAGTATAAATATAAAATCAGTACCTTAAATTTTGCTCAATTTTGACTATGGCACGTTTGTTCCCTGAGGGCACTGTTGATATAATTTTCATATCATGCACACATAAGGATTTCATCTTTGCAGTTTACAAAGCTGAAAGAAATTGGCAAAATATTGTAGCTTTTATTAATGTTTTATTAATGTTTTAATGAAACTATGTCAGACCCAGGCTAGCTAGCCCCTCTTCAGTCAGCTGTATGTTGACCTTGTTGACCTTTCATCAAATTTTGCACGCTTGAGGCGAGACATACACTGGGGCAGCCAGGCAGCTAATGCCCAGCCACAGTTGATCCAGGTGTCCAACCTAAATCATCTAATAGTTGTTATGAAAAACAACATAACAATAAACAATAAATTAATAAATTTATATTGGATTTTAATTTTTAATAACAAATTAAAACAAAATTAATAGAAAGGAATTTGTTAGTTGATGAGTAACAGAAAATTAATTTGTAATTACTGAAGATGTAAGAATCTTGTATGGATGGAAAGAATGTTAATGTCAGTGTTATTCCAAATAACACCATGCAGTCACATATGGTATTTTTCAGTTCAATTTTAATGATAACAAAAATAAATCATATTATTCATTACTAATCATTAGGCATCATATGAAGGAAATTAATGATAGACAAAGATGCAGTTGATAATATTAATCTAGATTCCTACTGTGTCTAGTGTGTAGATTGATGTGAAAGTAGTCCAAAGTGAATATATTACATTTATTGTTTTTAATATAAATAAAAGCCATAAAACTAGGTACTTATGATCATTATTTAAATTTGTGAATTTTGCATATTCTGGATTCTCAACATCATTGTTTGGCTAAAACTGAATAAATACTAGTCATGTTGCGAATGCTTTGCAAATGTATTTGAATATGAATATGAATATATACTGCATTAAAAAAATTATTGCATAAGAATGGGAATTCAGGTAAAAATGAAAGTATTTGAATACCAGTGCAGATACTTTCAAAATGTATTCTATAAAATTATTTTAATAATCATTTCCATTATATTTTATTTTTAAAAATCACATGATTTTCTTCTAATTCTTTTAATAAAAATTATATTGGCACAATATTTGTTATTAATATTTTATAAATAAACTTTTTTATTATATGTGCTGTTTATAAGTTATATGGCCAATTCAAAATCTGTGTGACAATAGCACTCCATTTGTTAATAAAATAAATGAAATCAATCCTCTTCCTTGTCTTTAGATACTATCAATTCATACATATGCTAAACACCAACAACTCATAATAAAGCTTTTATTTATTACCACACAAAACCAGCATGTGTCTCATTCCCAAATCTTATTTTTATCATATATAACAGCTGAGCGCCGTGGCCCATGGGTCCCTTGTTTTATACACACTTTCGGCCCCAGTGCTGCAAAACAAATATTCTCAATAAAAAAGGACAATTCAGACGAGACTAAGACTAAATAACAAACAAAATAATGAGCTCTCCATCTTAAAGTCAAATTGCAATTGGTATTAAATCCAGTGATGGATTGATTCCGAAGGGTTTTCGACAAACTGTCCTACATAAATATATTCATCACAAATATTTAAATAGCTCTCTCTCTCTCTCTCTCTCTCTGACAGTAAAACCATTTGTATAATCTGACGGCCTACTTGGATGATGCGCATAAGCTAAGAGAGACCAATAACGGTAACAGGTTACACTGACGTAGCGGCGTGCCTGGAGATTCTGTGTAGGATTTGACAGGACAGAGCCGAATGCAATACCGCACTTCAAGACTCTCGTAAATATTGCAGAATGCAACAGGGCAGTTACCCATTATGGTATCTGGTAATGAATCTTTTTAGCTATTTTATGACACCTGTTTTGTAAATTTAGAGCGACTATAAGCGCAACGGTGACACGGCCAGTAAATGATGTTAAAATTCTATGAATTGTTCAGCGCAGTGCTGCCATCTGGAGCTCCCAATGAAAACAAGTTAATAACGCGAAAACCAATCACACATGATATGTATTTCTGGGTTGAATTAAATAGTGTATTGTCCTAGGAGCTAGGAAAATATCATAATTGTGCCGGAAACAGGGTAGATATATTTTTAAATGGACAGAGTGTTAAACATCACAAAGTGGGCTGCAGAATAGGTCGGTCTTGCCAACAGGAACTCTCGGCCCCAGAGACACTCGGCCCGGAGACATTCGGCCCAAGCGACTCTCGGTCCCAGAGACACTCGGCCCAAGAGACACTCGGCCCCAGAGACAGTCGGCCCCTCAGCATGGGGACCTAGCGACCCTCGGCCCCGAGACCGTCGGTCGGTCCCAGAGACACTCGGCCAACAGGTCGGCTGTAACCCCCGGGAAACCCCTCGTTCAAACAATTGTTCCCGTAAATACCAAGAGTAAGCCAAAATCATATATGTTATAGTGACTAAATGTATATAGGTAAAAGGTAAGGGTGATTCTAGATTAGAGAGGGAATATTTTTATAGGAGGGAGAATTTGTAGTTAAGAGAGAGGAAGAGATAGAGAGAGGAAGACTGCATGGGTTAAACGTGTGATGGAGGAAATAAACGGACGTTGAAGCATTTATATGTATAGGAAGGGAACAAAAATGATGGAATTTAAATGATATCCGGTATGATTGGTTAATGATTGCATGTTATGTGTTCACTAAATGTTTAAGTCAAACAATTATCTTGTTCAGTATAGCTATACAACTGATTTAATATTATTCAATTATGTTGAATTCGTACTGATGTGTAGTTCGAGAAGAAGGAATAATATACGGCGAAGCCTAATTTTCTTTTCCTCATTGCTTTTTCTGCAACAAAAATATTGTTTTAACAAATATTATTCAATAACATCTGATTTAATATTTTTAAATGCACATACGATTATAACACGCCTAAACTGCCACAAACACACACACCTGTATATACATATATATACGTATATATTGTCTTCCATTTTTTGCAACTGCCATCTTGTTCCTTTATTTTTGTTGTCTTTTGTTTATTCTTTTCTTTCTGCTCTTTCTTTCATTTTTTCTCTGTTTCCTTTGTCTTTCATTCATCAGCCACCAGCATGTCCACCTGGCTTGGTAATGGCTTAATTAGTGGTTGGTTGATTATGGATACGCTCAATCAGTGGTCTACCGAACTTACTATGCACACAATGTTCATTGTTATGACTGCATTAATCACTTCCAACGAGTTACAGAGACAGCTTCAACCTTTGATCAAACCGTGGTAGATGGCGTCAGTTTCTCTTGTTTTATCCGTCTGTTTCTTTATTCATTAATATAAACTATTATATAGATGACTCCAGCGTAATACACAAAAATTATGAACACTGATTTTATATGGATCCCATTGTTTAATGTAACTATATATATATATATATATATATATATATATATATATATATATATATATATATATTTGGTCTTCATCACTGCGGAGCGATTGTACAACATCATTAATTCAATCAGCTATATGAATTTCAAATAAAATATTAATATGTATCAAAACATATACATATATATATATATATATATATAAATAAAATATGAAATATCATTATTTGGACTATCAAATAATAATGCTTTTGATTGTTTCAGAATTATGCACGGTTTCATTATATCTGTATATATAAAGGCCTATTTTTGTAAACTTTGTGTGTGCATTATGTGTTATTCATAGAAAATTCAGCTTTTGTTATTTGCTTAAATTCGTGGCATTCAAGTTCCGGTATGTTCGTAGACGACCAAGTCACTACTCCTTTCATGCCGAGTCGATCTAGCTTGTTACTACGGGAACAATTGTGTGAACGAGGGGTTTCCCGGGGGTTAAATCGGACCTGTTGGTCGAGTGTCTCTGGGACCGACTAACCGTTTCGGGGCCGAGTGTCGCTAGGTCCCCATACCCAGGGGCCGACTGTCTCTGGGGCCGAGTGTCTCTTGGGCCGAGTGTCTCCGGGGCCGAGAGTCGCTTGGGCCGAGTGTCTCCGGGCCGATTGTCTCTGGGGCCGAGAGTTCCTGTTTTCGCAATAACGGTAACAGCGATTCCACAAGCAAAGCAAGAAATGATAGTACCAAAGAAAACGACGTCGGCCTGTTTTGATGCAACATGTTTAAACAGTCAATGTATTGTTATCTTTTTAAAAATATTCTAAGGGTATAATAGTTTCACAGTAATTGACCACGTTGCCTCTTATTAAAGATTAAATGCTCGAATAATTTAAAAAAAGGAGTGGATAATTAGTTCTACCTTTGTCATTATTATGGTTTAACAGTAACAGAACAAAATGTGTCCCTGTAAAGAATGCTGCGTTTATTTCGAGTGCCATTTGCCCATATATTTAGAATAAAATGGCTAGAGGATATCATTACAATTTTCTGTGTGTAGAATAATAAAATAAAATCTTATAATCTTATGAATACCTAGGTACATAGGTTTATGTCACTGTCTCTGTAAATGTGGAAAAAGGTATACTTTAGTAAATATGACTCGGAACGTCGGAAAAAATTCAAAGTATTTGTCATTAAAATATATACAGTGGGCTTGTAACATCAGAATTAGTTAAAAGAAAATTCATCCAGCATTCGAATATATCAGAATTAAAATGAATTTTTTCATATTGACAGATGAAATTGTTGAAACTGTCACATGGCAAAGCAGTAATCGTGTCATTATTCATGAGGGTAGTGCAGCCTTTGGTCATTTTGTCCGAATGGTCCTTCGGGACCAATAGGCAGTTTACCTGAAAAAAATAGCTTTGATTATGTTAAGTAGAACATGATTTATAACTAACATTAATGCATATTGATTTCGAGAAATGAAGAACTGCGAAATAAATATAGCTATTTAAATCATAAGTTCGTTAGGCGTTGCATATTTTGAATCTGTTTTATCTGATTGGAATTGGTCTGTAGACATTGCGAAAATCATAATATCATAATTTTAAAAAATTAAATGGCGCCCAAGATTAGAATAGTACAATCAATAATCTATTTCCTGAAGAATGTATTTCCCAAAACCGCCGTGGACAATACATTTAAACAAACAATCTTGATGATACTTCACACCAGACTTTGGTAGCAGCAATCTGCGACTCACGAATTTCCTTTAGGTCAGCCACCACTTAACGACCGACATTTTGAATAGGCCTTATAGTACTTGATGAGTGCATACATCTTTAATGGTTGTATTCCTTGTATGAGATACATTAAAATTAATAAAGTGTCGACAAAACAATATGGACCAATCCAATAATAGACTCATAATATATTGTAAATAATGATATTGTAAGATAATAGACTTGTCCTACATTGGACCGACACTGCGTTAGATTTTCTTATTCATTTAGGAGTGCAGCCGAGTCCGAAAAATTTTTCTTCAATAAAAATTAAAACGTAAAATGCAAAGAAAACCGAATGTTAATGGAAATAATGACCTGATATCTACTGTTAACTTCTGAAGTTTACTTTAAAAGAATGCTCTGCTTTTGGTGTGTTACCGATAAAGTAAAAAAACAAAACAAACGCTAAGGTCATATATATATTTGGGAAAACTATTTTAAAATAATTGAAGAATGATTTGGGCTGTAAGGGTTATGTATTACATATTTCTATATAGGACGGTACGCTCCCGAGGCGGCGGTAATCTTGCGCTTCTAAAGAAGCAACTGATTTTCACGCTGCCTACATTGACCGTTTATGATACATTTAGACACCAGATGGCGGTCCGTTGTCCGCTGAAAAAAAAAAAAAACGTGCGTATGATGTGACAAGCAGCCAACCAGATATCAATAAACAAACACTCGACAGGCCTCCAGGCTCCGCCCATAGCTACGCTTCAAGCTCCGCTTGATGAAGTTTATGGTCGAATTTTAATTGCTCCCTGTGCATTCTCGCATAATCGACCGATTCGATTATGACATTATGACTGTGTTAGCGTAGCCATTTTTCTGTTGTCTGCAGAACTTAAACCAGCCAGCGAGGTGTGCACGCAGCCTTTGTTGTTACGTTTCGTTTGAATTACAGCTCACCGGCAGGGCATCCTATGTGCCCCAAGGCCCTAAGCAAACCACGTCTGGGGACATTCTCCCTGAGTCTGTGGCCTGTTCAGACGGTTACCGGGGCGTTGAGCTGTCACTCAAAACGAAATGGCTCCTTGTATTCTTTGCTAGGCTGTGTCTTCCAGCGCAAGGTCTCATCTGATTGGACAAAAATACAGTGCTCCCCTTTGATGAAGCAATTCAGGATACATGGTCATGCATAACAAACAGCGGTTACGATATAGGTAGTAGGCCTATAGGTAAAGCGCTGTGTAAAGAGCGTAATAGGACGGTAGCCACATATTTAATTTTTCAAGTTTCACGCGGAAGCATTCGTCAAATGATACACATATCGGCTTGCATTCTTAAAATACAGGATGGTAATGGTATAGTTTATGATTACTGCATTACCTTTCCCTAAACAGAGTGAATTCATCTTCGTCGAACAATTGACAATATTTGGAGTGAAGTTATTACCTTCTGAATAAAGTCTTGCACAAAAGAATGGACTGGAGGCATATTTTATATCATTGTCTGAATATAAAGAAAAGGATAGTTAAACACTATGAGGTATGGTAATCGGAACCTCTAAAATAGATATAAAGATGTTCCTAAATCAAATAACAGATGTTCTTAAATTCAGATTTGGGAACAAAGGTACCATATGTGTATTCGGAAATAGATACGCCAGGAAATAATTTTTGGTGCTGCCACTGCTTGAAACGCTGATTTGGTATACACCATAATAAATATGATGATAATTCCTGTAACCTAACAGATAACATAAGGCACGAGACAAGGAACCTCAAAAGTCAATCACAGGACTTCACATAAAATGATACAATATTCATCTAGAAATTCACACCGCTTTAAATATATATTACCCAACATCATACATGTATATGATAGAATTTATGTTATTAGATCAACTTTCATGTTAGCTGTCAGAGGAAAAGAACACTGCTTTTGTATTTGTTTGCCCTCTTTATCACATTTTATTAAATATAATGCTAACTTCTTTATTTCATATTACACACCCCATTTATCACGTTTTACTGTGAACCATTCTTCTTTATTTGCCCTGCGTGCACCTAGCCAGGTGCTTGAAACATTCAGGAATCTCAACATATGTATTAGGTCAGGCTGTTCAGCATCACTCAGCAGGACTTGGAAGGTGACCAGTTCTGTTGGTGCAATTAGACATCCCTTCAGAAAATGCTTTACACAGCACCGTAGGTACCTAGTAGGTACATTAAATCCATTTTAAGTAAATAACATGTCTTACGTGAATATGAACCGTAACTTGTTAAGAAAGAAAATTAAAATAATTGTCTTTCTATTTGTCCCAGAGAGCGGTTCTATTTTCATGGATATTATGCACGGACCTGTCCCCACAGTGTCTGATATAACTTGAGTAATGCGGAGGATCATGAGACACGTTGTAATGGCATTGAGGTGCATAGTCTTTCCAGGCTGGGTTCTGATGAAATTAAAGTGCCATCGCAATCAGAGCGTGATTGTCAACCGTGTGGGATTTAAACCTGTAATCAAGGATAAATTAATTATTTTTTATTTTAATTATCAAAAATGAACATGAAATTAGGAGCATGTTCTAAAGAATGAGTTGTCAAAAGCTGCGAAATACTTATCGTTTGGGCATGAAACTGGGCACGCTTGAACTTACATGTGGAGTATGTGAATGCGATGTCTCTTCATATACCTTCACTTGACAGTGGGAATCTTCATGCTCTAAGTTGTATGTCACGTCAGAAGATATGTGCTCTCTGTCATGCGAAGAATTTACACCAAAGTCCGTCTGTGCAAACCACATGGTTCGCTGTACATCTAATAGTCGAGGTTATAGGGATAGATAGAAACTAAAATTTTCAAATCGCTAGTGTATTTAAACTAAGCAATAGATCAGACTGTTGACTTTCATTTTGTTGCCCTGTCACATAATTATGAAAATGTGATATTTGATAAGCTGGCGTTAGAGACATGCTATAATTGATTGCTTCCGTATTGCACGACTCTTTTCACAAAAATCTTTCTTAACAAAGAAACAAAAAAATTATTTCCCTTTTCCTGAATTATCAATCATCGTTTACCGCATACCAGAATATTCCCAAGGTTTTATGTAAAGGACCCACACGGGCACTTAAAATTGAGCGTGTTTAGCCTTTCATAGCCTTACAAAAAAGTGCAAATTATAAAACATTCCATTTGGCATGCATTTTACCATACATAATACCTGTACATGTCAGGTAATTATTTATTGCACATATACCTAACTATAGGTCCGCAATGTGATTAACCTTAATAGAGAATTTTTTGGCTGAATTCTAACGTTGGACCAATTATGAGCACAGTGCATGTATGTTTGGTAGCCGTGAAAATATAATGTTCGATCAAAGTTAAATAAAGAGAACATGAGCATAGAGCACTGGATTTTCCTTAGTTTCAAAAGTATATCTGTAATTGCCCTTTTGGAAATAATTACAAATGGAAAAATTGAATTCCCCGTGTATTACTCGTTACTGTATTATCAGGACAAACATTTGGCCGCTAATCGGTTAAAATACAAATAGTAAATAATAATCAAAGGATTTATATTATATAGAAGTCAAAATAGGCTAGCTATTTGTTAACAGTCAGCTTACCGGTTGAGACAATGGACTTAACTTGGTGTTTGGAAGGCAAAATCGTTCTGAATATTATGCTCATTCTCTGTATTCTCATTCAGTGGACAGTGCCACGGCCAGACCAAGGATTTAATCGTTTTAAACGGAAAAGTCATGTAGTAAAGTATCAGATTTAGACAACATTGGTTTGAGCAAAGAACTTCAGAGACAAATAGCACTATCGTACATAAAAGACCCAACCTTGATTTTGCAGAGTGGCGCCATCTGGATAAAGCGGTCAACCTCCTCAGTGTGATAATTGCGATAAGATTAGAGTGGTCAGCAGAATTTCTCCCGTCACGATGGTGTATGTGATTACATGTCTTTATTCTCTAGATCCACATCCACGTGTACCGCAATAGGTTTATCGAACAGTTTCATTACAGAGGCCTAGATCCAGTAGTTACAAAGAATAAAGTGTTTCTATTTATCTCATTGACATACTTAATAAGCTGCACTAAACAAGGTTTACCATATTCAAAAGGTTCTGTAAGGGAGGAACTAGGTATCACTTAAGTCATGATGAAACCACATTCGAATGAAATATAGGTAAATTCCACTTTGCCAAATAAAATGGATATTTTGGGAATCTTACATTATGTGTGTAAAATTTTAATTAAACATATACATACCATATAAGAATAGACAGGATAGATCTAGGCGCATTCTCATCCCCTATTCTATTGTAACTGTCTTAATTCAGGCCTCATATTCTTGTGTCATTATTTTAAACTTGACCTTCACCTGGTTCTCTAAATATCTTAATATTTTAATGGCTGCAAAGATAGCATTGGCTATATCACCCATAACTGTTGGTACACGATCACAGGATATGGAAAACCACAGAATCAAGTCTACATGGACGCGCTGGTACCGATGGGCATATTTCTATTTCAATTTTATAAATAAAACGGCATGGATGTTATCAATCGATTCAGTTACCTCGGCCTAGGCGATAAATTACGCGATTTACCATGCTTGTATTACGAGGATACAAGCTCACTACGTCTGCATCAGTCTGCTTCCGTCCACTTGAGTCAAGCTTGGCGATCTGATATTAAACACGAGGGAGTGGGTAAAATGCCGGCACTCTGCATGCAGTTTCGTCCACAGGCTAAATTGCCGACATTCATAATTTACCTTGCCTACGGTCTAGCCCAAAGGCTAAACTGCCGACAAATGAATGTATTCTCTAATTTCAGGATGATGATCATTCATTTCCATGATTATTTTGACAAATAGGTGACACTAGAGTCCTGACCTACCAAATTAGATATTTTGCTGGCAGTTGAGCCACCTCCTAAATACAAAGTTCTATTGTGCCTCCATAGAGCATGTCAATCAGGAAGCCC
Source organism: Sipunculus nudus (assembly GCA_026874595.1). Classification (NCBI taxonomy): domain Eukaryota; kingdom Metazoa; phylum Annelida; class Sipuncula; order Golfingiida; family Sipunculidae; genus Sipunculus; species Sipunculus nudus. The sequence continues at coordinate 5,227,293 of CM049317.1, forward strand.
CATCGGCCCGAGGCTAGGTGGGCAACAGTAATCGATTCTTGTATGACATAATCCTCTCAACTTCTTATCACAGATAACTAGATCGCTCCCTGGAGCGGAGAGTAGCTCTCAGTACCCACCCATTAAAATGTTTATGAATGTTTAAGACATCGATAATGATAAAAATGAATGTTCAATAGAAAACCAACTTAATACATTAGAATTAAAATTTAAAAAAAAATGACCATCAAGCAGATGTATTTGTCAAAACTTTCTCAGGTCACCACAGTGATCGTAATGTGCAGCCTGGGACACCTTTAAAAAGTTCCATTGAAATAAAGAAAATACAATATCACTTGATATCATAACCAAATTATACGTCCCCGCTTTTCACATATATCAAAATACTGTTCTAATAATACTCATCGCTAATAACACAGGCTCTAATTGTAAACAAACAGTTGCCGGAACAATAAATACTTTAAACTAAATAATCCCCTGTTTTACCGTATTTAAACATTGCAAAGTAAATTACGGATGCGTCAAACTGGATGACAGCCTGCAACTTTGCTCCTATTTTTGTTCTTTTACAGTGGTGGTTATCCATTGTATGACGACTAATTTAATATACATAGTCTAATCAAGCACTCAACTAACGACTTGGCAAGTATCACAGCAGAGAAACTTTGCCATTACAAGATATATTTGAAACAGCGATTCCACAAGCAATGCAAGAGATGGTAGTACCAAATAACAAATGTTAAAGGGAAGAATAATCGCTCCATGATCAATAAAATATAAAATGAACCAATGCGATTATCTTAACCCATACTACTTTACACGGTTATTGTTCCTCGCCGTCGCCAAAGGCTGCATTGGCTGGAACAAGGAAATAGTGACCTTCCGGCCGTCTTTCCGTCAGTCCGTCCGTCCGTCGATCCGATACAGGTTATGTTAATGCAATAGCGTAAAATCAAATGAACATTTATTCACCATACTCACACCATGGACTGATCTGAAAAATGCTAGGTTAAGTGCGAATATTGATAACCTCACCAAACATTCGGTATTGATAAACCTATAGATCGGCCAGGTCAGGTTTGAATATGATATGACGACGTATTTTTGGGTTACAAACAAATCTCATGAAGGGTAAGGCAAAGGGCAAACATGGGTTACGCTGATGCAATTTTCAAGATCACAGGGGCAGTCTTGGCGGGTGACATTGGCCGTTCTCAAGTTTCATAAAGGTATTCAAAGCCTCTTTCTCCAGCTATTTCCACAGCAGACGGGGACATACAAGATCTGTTCAACATATCAATCTCGTTCTTGTCCACTTACATAAAATATTCCGTCAAATAAATATCAATGTTAGGTAAATCATGTCTTAACCATACGCCTACCAGTTGTACATAAAAAAAAACAGACATAAAAGTGTTTGATTTCCAAAATTGTTTTGTAAGATGGAACCTGCATAACTTTATTTGAATAGGGGACCATTACCTAGACGTTAATATTTTAGAGGATTCCCTTCTATGATTAATCTTCATATCGCAGAGTTTGCCCTGATTACGTATGAGAATTTAATCTGATTAAAGTGTTATATTTTTTTAAGATAAACTACTAATTTAAGGTTGTCATTTTCTCTGGTTCACGCTGATGTCCCTTTAAAATATGAACCGAACCCTGGAAGAAGAACACATGATCGGTGTTTTACATTGTAATGTTAATTCAGTGCCCACCCCCACCCCACCTAACCCACATCCCCAAGAAAATAAAATAGACCCTTAGCATGGCTGAAGCGTATTTTCTGTGGGAACAAATATGAAAAAAATCTATAATTGTCCTCTCCTTGTTAGCCAAGCAGCTATGGTGTTTTATCTTAAAAATCATTCCAAAAGTTTAGGTACTCTGTCATGGGATGATTTTAGAGAAACGTGCGTCTATGAAAGCTGCAGGATGTACATGTAAAACCGTAACATACGAGGAAGTATGGATAAACTGAATCCAAAAGTTGCCAATGGCCGGTTTATGTAACCAAACATGAGGTCACACTGTTGACTATTTCATACAATTTACCTCGTTGTATTATAATAAATTATGTGATGTTTGATCGTACATGTGGCTGCTAAGAGATTGCTTTAAGTTTAACACATAAATGCTATACACGTGTTAAGCCAAGCCGATGAGACTAACGATAAAAAAGTACAAATTATTAAACATTTGACAAGGAAAACAGTATAACAATGAAAATATAAGTTTTTTAATCCACATAGGTTTAAGTACAGGTTTATAATATGGTTAACCTCTCTTGAAACTAATCTGCAGAATTCTACCTTTGAGCCTACAGCAACAGCGCAAGTGTGTCTGCCACATTATAATTTTTCATCATCAATAGATGAAGGGAACATGACCCTAGGACACTGACTTTTCCTATCTTCAAAAGATTAATCACAATTGCCCTTTGGAAACAGTCCCAATAAAAAAACATAATAATTACTAATATAATAAATAAAAAAATACTAATATAAAATAATCAAAGACTTTGGATAATTAACAGGTCTCACATTAATTTATATTTGGTAACAGTCATGTATTGTAAGTAGTAGCCTACTGAAAGACTGCCGGTGTTTTGACAGCAGAATCTTACTGTATGGTTATCTATATCCTTATACAAGAGACAGTTCCTCGACTAATTGACCTACCCTTTAAAAAGAGACAATCATGCTAGTAATGTTTCAGAATTGGACCTACTAAGGGTTTAAACACATAATATTTTTTTCGTTAAAAAATCTGTATGCATATACTTAAACTTTTGTCTCACATAATAAAATCAAAAAATTACTTAGACTGCTACATGAACTCTAATTTAGTATTCACCAGGTTAAACTTCAAAATGAATCATGGCATATTAAGCAGAATAATATGTCTATGTCATTCAGAGTATTTCATATGGAAACGTATTGATATCCCTTTCATCTCTTTGACATAACAGTTGGGGGGAAATAACTTTGCATGGTTTTAATTTCATAAATACATTGTTGTCCTTTAATTTCTTCTTGTTACAATGTACGCTCCATTTATCATTTATTACTGTGAGCCATTTTTTCTTTTACAGCTAGCTAGGTACTAAAATATTCATGATTGTCAACACATTTGTCAGGTCATTAATATGAGCATCACTCTGTAACACTAGAAGGTGGCCTTGTTTATAACTGCAGTTCTATTTAAAAATTTGTACAGTTCACTTGGAAATATGGACAGAATCCTGTAAGGGCATGTCATCGGTGTTTAAAACTGCAAAGCAACTAAGCTTTATGCAAGTGTTGAACAATTCGAAACGTAATTTCATCGAAGCAGTCTCTACAGTGCCTCGTATGGCGTATGTCGTATGGGAAATTAACAGAAAACACCCTGCTTATTCTGGGACGCATCCTTTCCCATACTGGCATATGATTTCATACGAAATTGATAACAGATGCCAACACGTAAAATCAAATGGTTCTATGTTTAAAATGTTAAAAAACGCAAAAGCTATAAGCAAATTAAGCAAGTATGTATTATTACAAAATTTCAATAAGAAATGTAAACAATTAAATGTTGATGTTTAAGTCAATGATTCAGCCATTGTCACACAATGGTTTTGCCTATTCGTATTTAAGACCGATATGATATAATTGAGTTAATAAATATAATTCGAACATTTTGTAAAAATGTTTGAAACGTCAATACTAGCACAGGCACTCATTGCTAGCTCTAAAATGGTTTAGAAATTGTTGACACACTGAGTATGGGCAATATACTTTAATACTGATATATCGCCTAAACTCAGTCGGGTGATAGTTTCTAAGCCATTTTTTTGTGCTGGAATCGAGTGCCTATGAGTACACATACTGCAAATTAAACAGGCTTAGGAAAATGTTGATGTCTCCCTTTTGTGAAGTACTGAAATGGAACATACACACTCATCTACCCACGACCTAACTAATCGTAGTAAGGAGGTTTTGTATGGGATCGAACACCATCTTGCGACCGATTTTCCTCCTTCAATCGTGACTTCTCATGACTGCAGGTCATATCAAGTCGTATTTTTTATAAGGATCTATTGGTATATGACGCCATGTTAAATCAGAGAGAAAGACCCATATGGTCATGATATACGTTATTAGTATGTCTTCAGGATTTTTGATGTATGCACGCAGGTAAATATACATATGTCTTAATAATATGTAGTTAGGACAAATGATCAGTTCTTAATGGAGATATTATCAATTTTCTCTCTACTAAACTGGCAAAAAAAACAAGCTAGTATATTAATCTTCAAAACATATAGCTTTTATTCCCAGATCCTGTTGTTGGAAGTTTAGATAATACAAAACCAGAAGCGATTCCATCATGTGAAAATATGTCAATAATCATTGATCATTATTTAATCAAGTGATCTTAATATAATTACACTGGACTCTTCTCATATTTACAATGAGTTTCATCTATAGACGAAATACACCAGTTGTTTCAAGAATTACAGGCTGGATTGAATTGTTCATATTGTTCATAACAAGCATGATCAATTCACACTTTTATTAATCCGGGTAACCTGCTAGTGTCCTTACAGGTTATAAAATAGTCTATTAGTATTAAATTGTAGATAAATTTTACATAATGTGTCATGTCACCGATATCAGATTTCGCCCTCAACACAGCCTTGACTGTTTAATCTAAAAAGGCTGGATGAAAACGAAGAGGTGCTGGAGTCAGATAAAGAATTTCTGCACTCGTTAATTTCTGAAACGGGTATATGTAAATCGCTTATATCTTCGTACAAATTTGGGTTATCATCTGAAGAGGAGCTTGTATCATTGGAATCATCACACGCCCGCTTGCTGATGCTCCGGCTCAAGTTGATTCCACCCCTGTGGTATCCAACCACGTACACATATGAATCAGAGTCATCTTCTTCTCTAAAGAATCAAGTGATCTTTAATAATTATTAATGTAATATGTTAACTAAAACTTCTAAAACTATTTTGGGGTACCTATTTTGCAGCACTGCAATCACAGGGGTTCTCCTTTGGTTATTATTTTTATCTCAAGGATAACAAGATTACTTTTATAGTGAGATATGGTTCAGGGGTAGAACACAGGACTCAAAGCCAGGAAATCGTGAGTTAGAATATCGGCACAAAAGGGTTAATTGGATGATCTGTAATGTAGTCCGAAGTCGAAATAAAATAGATACATAGTTCTTAAGTTAGTTAGCATTGAAAATGGAGCCGGTTACCTCCACAAGGGTTTTCTGCAGGGAGTTGATCGCTGATGTTCATCAAATGATAATTCATCCTCCAGACGTAATGTCAATTAACAATTTAGAATTTTTTTAAAGCCAATTCATTATATTAACACCTGCGGTCCCAGTGCTGCCAGGCAAATATTCTCAATAAGACAATGAGACTAAGAAACCAAATAACAAACAAAAATACTGAGCTCTTCATCTTAACGTCTAATTGCAATTGGTTCTTTACCCTGTGGCGCATTTAGTCAGAAGGGTTTTCGACAAACTGTCCTGAAATAAGTATATTAAATATGTTAGCTCTCTCTTACAGTATAACCCTTTGTATAATCAGACGGCTTACTTGGATGATGCGCATATGCTGAGATATACAGCAATAACGGTAATAGCGATTCCACAAGCAAAGCAAGAAATGATAGTTCCAACCAGAAAAACCGGACGACGTTGGGCTATTTTGGTGCAAAATGTAGAAGAAAATCAGAAGTTAGGTTTATGATATTGAGCCTCTCGTGTGAAATGTGAATATCAAATTTATTCCTTGTTTAAATTATGTAATTTTTATCAAGGGGTATGATGGTTTTAGGGTTTTATACCAAGTTGCCTCTTATTACAGATTAATGCTGGAAATATTTAAAAAAGGACAGGATAATTACATTTGTTATTATTATGGGGTTTCAGTAACAGATCAGCATGAATCACTGTAAAGAATGCTACATATACTTTGAGTGGTGATTGTTCATATCTTGATTATGAAATGGTAAGGGTAATATTACAATTTCTGGGTGTAGTATTATAAAATGAAATCTTACCTTTTAAGGCCTTATTATTTAATGAAGACCTAAGTATATAAGTTGATGTCATGTTCTCTGTAAATGCGGACGAAGAAAAACTTCGGTAAATATGACTCGGGAAGTGGGAAAAATTCAAAGTACCTGTCATTAAAATATATAAAGTTTGTTTATACCATACGGTTGAGTTAATAGATAATTCAAAAGATCCCGCATTGAATATATTATAAATGAAATTTTTCATATTGACCGTTCAGGCAGACGTAATTGTTGAAACTGTCACATGACAAAGCAGTAATCGTGCCATTAATCAGGAAGGTGATACAGTTTTGGTCTTCCTGTCCGAACTGCCATTCGTTATCTTTCTTGGGGCCAACAGGTAGCTTATCTAAAAAAAATAAAATCTTTGATGATGATAAAAGCAAGTGAAAATGACAGTATTAGGAAATTAACTGGTTTTATCATGGATTTCGTTAACAATGCATTTGTTTAATATGTATCTTCTGCAGGATCTTCTGTGTACTTTTTATGTAGTTCTGTACACTTTGGGAAGCCATAATATCAAAGTATTAAAATTCAAATAGAAGCAAAAGATAAAATAGTGAATATTTAATCTATTGCCTATATATGGTAGATCCCAGAACCATCTTGGACTGTAAATTCCAACCAAATATTCTGATGAATGTTTGCAGAAGTCCATTGAAGAATTCTGAGACTGTCGAATTTCCTTTAGGTCAGCGAGACGACCACCAAATGTTTGACAGTGTGAATAAGCCTCATACCAGTTTTTCTTATTACAAACCGGTCTGATAGATGCCTTTCCATGACCTTGGGCAGAAAAAGGAGATTTGAATAGTATATGCACACTATCTTCTTGTTCAATGTTGTGGCATTGTAAAGCATTGTGATTAATGAATTGGTCTTGATGATTGCCTTAGACCTATTCAGGCCTTACTACGGCGAACAGGAGTATTTAAGAATCCATTATTTATAAATAGAGACTGAATGTTGAACCAAGCTTTTCAATTCCTTACCATCCATTACACAGAGTGAGTGTAACTTTGTCGAACAGTTGACAGAATAGGCAATGAATTCATGTTCCCTCTGAACTCTTGTACAATAGTATGGGCGGACAGCATACTTTATATCTTCCTCTAAAAATATCAAAGAATGAATCATTATATTGGTGTGATAATATAGTCAACATAATGGACAAGTAATGGATAAATTTTTAATTTTCCTATATTCCAAAATTTCCGAATTTGTGCATGCCCATACTATGTGATCCCTTAATACTATTAATAAAAACATTTAAAATTTTAAATCCATCCTGTTACAATGCTTACCCCATTTATCATTTCTTAATGTGAACCATTCCTTCTTTTGCGCTCTCCGCGCAGCTAGCCAGGTGCTAGAAATATTCAGAATTGTCAGCACATTTGTCAGGTCATTAATATGAGCATCATTCTGTAGCACTGGAAGGTTGCCACTTTTATCACTGCAGTTCGAGCCCCCTTGAAAATATGTGCCTAATCCTGAAAGACAATTTTGTGCAAACATTGAATCAAGTTGAAGCTAAATATATGATACTATATGTACATGCAAATCAACTAATTTATAGGGGAGTTCATATAACTGACCCGTACTTTCGTCCAACAGGACGCGACACTACTTATACTACGTTTACTACTTAATTCTCCTATTTGTCTAAAGCGTGTATTTCTTTATTAAAGCTATTAACGAACCTGTCCCTAATATCTCCGGTATGGCGTACGTCGTGTGGAGGATTAAAAGAAACATCAAACTTATTCTGAGATGCATCTTTTTTGCAGACTGGCTTCTGATGAGCCTACACTTCTTACATCTTTTGAGGTATTTCCTTGTTGCTTTTTTTTACCTGTAATATTGATTGTAGTTATTCTCTGCAAACTCAAACGTGTCTTTGTTTGTTGTTTGTTCTTTTTGTCAAATTAAGTGAATTTATTTTCGGTATTAAAATTGCTCATTGTATTCATTCGCTTGTTCCTTGACATTGTGCTCCTCATATAACACAAATTGCAAAATGCGACTACACCTGTGTTACTGTCGTTTACCTAAGGCATGAAGAGAGCTATAACCTTAAATGTTTAGGACTTGTAACGTTTAACTGTGAGGCATTTAGTTCCAGGAAGAAAGTTGATTCATGTTCAAAACTTATATGTCAATGTGCGATGCTGTAACATAAATGTTTGCCTTTTGGGCTATTCCGTTTACTGCTGTAATGTTTCTTGCTTTGTATCGAGACCTTTTAATGTACATCTGATGTACATGTAATGCCTCAGCATTTGACATTATTATCTTTGTAGCTTTTAAGTACCAATATTGTCGAATTAATACATACTCAGTGGGATATTTACTAGTATGTTTGAGAAAATCATAAGCAAAATACAATGTGTTAATTCACGAGGCTGAAACTTTATTTCCATGCTTGTGATGGTTGTGTATATTCAGTAACAAAGTATCACATAAAAAGAGCTATGAAAATACTCGCGAATAGGATCAACCCGAACCGTGGTACATTTTAAATGTAATTTTATATATATATATATATATATATATATATATATATATATATAAACCCGTGAGCAAATAAAATTATGGGTTCAGAAGAATGTGCCTATATGTTTAAATGCGTCGGTACGTGCGTTTTCTAGGAAGATACAGACCTTGTTCCGGGTGCTTAAGTTGTCAACTAAACTCCCTTCTGAGACTATGCTTATAACGTTGATTAACCGTCATGAGGAAGTCATACAAAACCACATCAATAATAATGCCAAATTAATGTAAACTTATTATTATGTCACGATTCAACGCCCACCGCCTAGTGTTGTTTGCTCATGTTTGGCCAGTTACACTGTTAAAAATAAGATGATGTTTGAAAGCACCGACGATTAAGGCCTTCTAAGAGCCTCTTTCCTTCACACACAAGTATTAATATAAATGATTGTCTTAATAAATTGCGCGTCCTGTTTGCTTAATTGATAACATCTACAATTTTGTGCGCGGCTACTTTCCTGTGATTAAATAATTGAGCTATATGAGCATTATTAAGTGAATGTATTAAACAAGCCCAATAAATGTATCAACATGAGACATTACAATAAAACATTCAGGCGGGCAAGTGATGTACAATGCTTGATAAGTGTATACATCAGAAGATTGTTTGATGCACATACGCTTAACGATAATTCCGCTTAAAAGTAAACCCATTCGAAACCGTTCGGCTTAATTTGAATTCCAGGAAGCCATTACAATGTTCAACCTTAATTAGGTAAACGAAATGGTAAAAGTCATGTATGTTTCTTAAATCGCAGCCCTGTTTAGTAAAAATTGTCTCCCTTTTGTAAATAGGATGTTGGTCATAACTCAATTTAGGCGTAATAATACTATGGTTTTATGTTATTCCTGAAACAGTTAACAATCGTTTTACGGCTGAAACTATAATATTTTCTGATGTGATAACCCAATTACACACCCCGTCGTATTTAATAACACACACTCAACAGCAATCTCTCATCCTAAGTAAAGAATAACAAGATCAATTAAAACTTTAATCCTTTGTATTCAGCGCACTGAACCCTTGTAGAGTGCACTAGAATATTCCCCACAAACGTCGACAAACAGGACGAAAAGTTTCTTCAACATACAAGTTAAGATGCAGATAAACCTGTAAATCAAAGAATAATGTGTTTCAATAATATTCAGCTGAACGTTTGCAAATATCAGTTAACTTCTCCATACCAATAGCATTTGATAAAACGTGGCCACAATACTTTAGAATATTTAAATCACATTCTTTCTAATAAAGGAACGAAACACCCCCAGTCTTTCGAGGTGAACGTACGTCATTTCTGTGAAAGCACCAAAGCGCTATGAGTCTACAAGATTTATCGGAACATCTGAGCTACACAGACTATTTTCCCGGAAATCGAACAGCAAAGCGTACTCATGTACAAGCGCGATGTCGCCTATGTTATACCACCGGAGGAAGAATATCTTCTTTTATGGAAATGCCCAACCTTTTGCGGACACATCATGATTTTGATCAGGTGAAGCTGTTAGAATAACCGCCATATTTAAGCTAACATAAATCACATGCTAAATGAGCAGTCATCTTTTGCAAGGTACCGTTTCGCGTAATGGAAAAGAGATAACTACCGAACTTGAAGAGAACGACTATTTTCAATGACTATTTTCATTTCGGTCGGGTTATTAGGCTCAAAGATGGCAAGACTGGAAAGGGAACCCTCAAGGTAATCCTGAATGATTCTCAAGAAGCTGACTACAAACATAAGCTAGTGGAATCAAGAGACGGGGACATTGAATCACTAGTCATCTTCATTAAAGGTTTCCGCTTCCTGGTCGAGAATTATTGTAGATCCAAGACACCCCATATTAACGCAATTGCCTCCGATTGGGACACCTAGAAAAATAATGCAAGGGAGAGGGAAAAGGTCGTATCCGCTGGCGCCCAGGTGATCTCGGTATCTGCAAGTTAACGATTCAATGTTCAAACTGCCAAGGCCTGCATATTTACTTTTATAAAGGTTGCCCCTGTTTCGAACAGTTTAGGAGAAGTGAAGTTTCAACTATCCAGACGTGCTACCCAGACCAGCCGAGCCTACCACAGCACCAGCAGCACAGCCAGTCCTGATACAATCATCAGAAAAAGCACCCAGTTTTACTGTAACAAAAAGTTACAGCCAAATATTCAAGCCAAAGCTGGCAACCCACAAGACTAGCCCAGAAACAGCCTCGTCACAGACTGCACCAGCAGAGTATAGACACGATAGCCGTCATTATCACCATGTTGATAGAGATCACCAGGTCACCTGAGATCATCTGTGTGATAGAGCTGTCAGCCAAATTAACACACACACAGATCAACTTATTAATAAAGTCGTCCTCAAGCAGACAGACAAACAGAAGTGCCTGCAGAATAAGAGCCTGTTGAATCCATATCTTCAGTCGCCTCAGTCATACAGCAGCTTTGCAGCTACAGCTCTGAGTAGTCCACCCGGACCAGCCAAACAAGCTAATCCAGTCAAGAAAGCCTGATGCAACACTGTGAAACACCCCCCAACAGCTGTTAAGAGAAAGAAGAAGAAACCAAGTACCAAGCCCAACTGATTGTTAACTTCAACCGTTGCTGACCCCAGTTGTCCCTTGACCGTGACTGAGCCGCCCCGTCGTACAGTGACCGAGCTAAGCCCCTGGACAATGAGAAAGAAGTGAACTGGAATCCCGTGTCCCGACTGGTTTAAATGTGATATCTCGTCTGTTGGTTTCCATTCATCACTAACAGTATCTTCTACATTCGTTTTACAAACCCGGACCGTCCAACTGATTTATCTTGTCCTACTTTGTTGTAATTTATGGGGTATTTGGTTATTTAGATAATAATTATTTATTAACTATTATACAGTTAGAACGTATAATAAGACCTTAGTTATATTAATGAGTGATAAAATGTAAGAAAGTAATTATCATTGACATGTGGTATGTAATACAGCTGATGACATGCTGATAGACAGGCATCTACGTTTTCAATTTCTACGTCGAGTGCAAGCCGTGGTCGATGATCGCATATAGTAAAGTACAAAAAGATGAAAATGTCATACTTTTACATTTATTTTACTCAACAAAAGTGACTAAGCTGATTTTAAAATACAATATTCTCATATTGACAGACGTGTGTATCGGCGAAACGAGCTTATTCTTGTAAAAAACGAAATTGAAGATAAAATTTTCAATTTATATTTCACAAATTAGGAGATCAATAAGCAGCTTAGAATATAACGCTCTCGTAAACTAATTATAAGGTGTATACACAAATGAAACAAGATTGTGTGTCGACACAAACACAACAAAAACGCTAAAAAATACCATGATAGATAATTTGATTTCCACAGAAGTGCCATCTATCTTCCATATCAAATTTGAACATGGCTGTGCTTGTTAAACCTGAATAGGATGGGAAAATATGAAGAAGTACTTGAACCAGAGGTTGATCGTCTTTTTATATTATTCACTACATCTCCACGCAGGACTGCGTATGGATTCGTGATGTCATCTGAAGACGACGTTGGATCACTGGTATTAATTGTATCCTGGATAGCAGGAAATGTGCCTTCACTTATGTCGCCTCTGCCATTAAATCTACTTTTGTGTGACGTACGCATAACATTTTATTCCCCCTTATCCCTAAAATATAAAGCGACATTTGATGAAGTAAAACATTTGATTTCCAACTGTAATTATTGCAATATCAATTTAGACCAAAGCCTGTTGCCTCATCAGTGGTCTAAACAATAATTTGTTTTCGGGATAGGGATAGTGGTTCTGCATGTATTCGTAATATACGAGTCCCAGTAAAAAAATAATACAGGGGTTCTGGTGGCGTGGTGGCTTGTTTACAGAATTTTCTTTGGGTGGGGTTTGACTGTGTCTGATTGATAGTATGGGGAGTTGTTCCTTCGTTGATCTGTCGGCCCCTCTCCTAAATACTATTCCGAATTTTAACATTATTACGCACAGACTAAGATAAAGTGTAATATCAGAAACTTTTATGCCACTATCAAAACAGGAGATGACATTCATGATTACAACTGGTGAAGCAAATGCATATTTTTTATTTACTTGGATGGACCCACCTATTTCGAAGATAATACAAATATTATAAAAGAACGGTGTTTTGTTTTCTTTGATCTAATCCAAGTTATCCTTTAAATGTTTTAATGTCTTAAGTAGTTCATTTAAATAGTGGTATATTTATGAATAAAGCATAATGAAAGGCTTCATTACACGCGTTGCTCTAAATAGTCTCTACAGGCTTAAACATAAAAAGTGGCCAGTCCTGAAAACCACAGACGCTAATGAAAAGTAGGGTTCTATTCTGGCATATGACAGTAAATGTCACGAGCTAGGAGTGGATTCAGACATATCAGGGAAAGGCGCGACACAAACATACAAACAAGCATAAAGAAGGATCGGACGATCAGATTACAGGTGAGCCGGTGAATATATATGCGCACATATCCAAATTGACCACTATTTTTTTATTATTTACATAGCTTTTCTAAGGTTCATATAGGCAGGTAGATGGTAATCCTTTTTCATTCGTGGTCAAAGTAGGATGAAATAGTCTTACGGTTGGCGAGAGTGTTGTCAAACCTTAAAAGAAAGCTAATATATATATATATATATATATATATATATATATATATATATAATATAATTTATGCAACATCAAGCTTATCAAATATGTAGCGGTATAAACTAGATCTGTTTAACATATCAATCTCTTTCTTGTCCACTTACATAAAATATTCCGTCAAATAAATTTCAACGAAGGTAAAACATGTCTTTATCACACGCCTACGAGTTGTTCATAAAAAGCAGACATGAAACTTATTGATTTCCAAAAGTCTTTTGTAAGATGGAACCTGCATAACTTTATTTGAATAGGGGACCGTAACCTCGACGTTAATATTTTAGAGGATTCCCTTCAACGATTAACGTTCATTGAATTCTTAAGATACAGAAACATAATCACAGATCGCCCAAATTACGTATGAGAATTTAATCTGATTAAAGTGTTATAATACTTTAAGATATACTAATAATTTACCCAACTTTTCATTTGTTACTGTGAACCATTCTTTCTTCTGTATCCTCCGTACAGCTAGCCAGGAGCTGGAAATATTCAAGAATGTTAACAGTAGTCAGGTTACTCGCTTAGCACGAATGGAAGTTTGCCATTTTCCCTGGTTCACACTGATGTCCCTTTAAAATATGCACCGAACCCTGGAAGAGAAACATGATCGGTGTTTTACATTGTAATGTAAATTCAGTGCCCCCCCCCCACCCCAAGAAAAAACAAATAAATCATTAGCATGGCTGAAGCGTATTTTCTGTGGGAACAAATATGAAAAAAAAATCTATAATTGTCCTCTGGTGTTTTATCGTAAAATTCATTCCAAAAGTTAAGGTACTCTGTCATGGGAAGATTTTACACAAACGTGCGTTCATGAAAGCTGCAGGATGTACACGTAAAACCGTAACATATGAGGAAGTATGGATAAACTGAATCTAAAATTTTCCAATGGCCGGTTTATGTAACCAAACATTAGGTCATACTGTGGACTATTTCATTAGTTTTGCCTTGTTATATTATAATAAATAATGTGATGATTGGTCGTACATGCATTGAAAGGGGCTGCTAAGAGATTGCTTTCAGTTTTACACATAAATGCCATACACGAGTAAATTATACTGAGCGTGTTAAGCCAAGCCAATGAGACATGCGATAAAAAAGTACAAATTATAAAACATTTGACAAGGCAAACAGTATAATAATGTAAATATAAGGTTTTTAGTCTTCATAGGTTCAAGTACAGGTCTATAATATCGTTAAACTCTCTTGAATCTTATCTGCAGAATTCTACATTTGAACCTACAGGAACAGCGCAAGTGTGTCTTCACATTGTCATTTTATCATCATCAATAGATGAAGGGAACATGACCCTAAAACACTGACTTTTCTTATCTTCCAAAAAAAAAAAATAATCACAATTGCCCTTTGGAAAAAATCCTAATGAGAAAACATCATAATTACTAATATAATAAATAAAATATTACTAATATAAAATAATCAAAGACTGGATAATTCAAAAGTCTAACATTAATTGATATTTGGTAACAGTAATGTATGGTTAGAAGTAGCCGAATGAAAGACTGCCGGTGTTTTGACAGCAGAATCTTACTCTATGGCGAAAGGATAAATATATATTTTGCCTATACCCAAGGTAATAATATTTTTCGTTAAATACTCTGTATGCATATACTTAAACTTTCGTCTCACATAATAAAATCAAAAATTTATTTAGACTGCTATATGAACTAGTATGCACAAGGTTAAACTTCAAAATGAATCACGGCATCTTAAGCAGAATAATATGTCTATGTCATTCAGAGTATTTCATATGGAAACGTGATATCTCTTTCATCGCTTTGACATAACAGTCGGGTGAAATAACTTAGCTTGGTTTAAATTTCATAAATATATTGTTGTCATTTATTGTCTTCTTGTTACAATGTACGCTCCATTTATCATTTGTTACTGTGAGCCATTATTTCTTTTACAGCTAGCCAGGTACTAAAGATATTCATGATTGTCAACACATTTGTCAGGTCATTAATATGAGCAGCACTCTGTATCACTGGAAGGTGGCCATGTTTATGACTGCAGTTCTATTTGGAAATATGTACAGTTCACTTGGAACTATGTACAGAATCCTGTAAGGGCATGTCATCGGTGTTTAAAACTGCAAAGCAACTTTTTTTTATGCAAGTGTTGAACAATCCGAAACGTAATTTCAACGTATGGGTTAATAGAAAACACCGTGCTTATTCTGGTACGCATCCCATTCCCATACTGTCATTTGATGTCCTAGGATGCCACAGATGCCAACATTTAAATCAAATGGTTCAATGTTTAAAATGTTAAAAGACGCAAAAGCTATAAGGAATTTAAGCTAGTATGTATTAATTCAAAATTTCAATGAGAAATGTAAAAAATTAAATGTAAATGTTTATGTCAATGATTCAAACATTTTCACACAATGGTATTGCCTCTACGTATTTAAGACCTATATTGTATAATTGAGTTAATAGAGAGTATTCGAATATTTTGTAAAAATGTTTGAAACATCAATACAAGCACAGGCACTCATTACTAGCCCTAAAAATGCTAAGAAACTGTTGACAAACTGAGTATGGGCGATATACTTTAATACTAATATATCGCCCAAACTCAGTCGGGTGATAGTTTCTAAGCCATTTTAGTGCTGGAAACGAGTGCCAATGAGTACACATACTGCAAAATAAGCAGGCTTAGGAGAATGTTGATGTCTCCCTTTTGTGAAGTACTAAAATGGAACATACACACTTTACTACCCACGACATAACTAATCGTAGTTAGGAGGTTTTGTATGGGATCGAACACCACCTTGCGACCGATTTTCCTCCTGCAATCGTGACTTCTCATGACTGCAGGTCATTTCCAGTCGAAGGTAGTCGTTCCTCCCTTGTTCGCCCTAAGGCCAGCTTAAAACAAACATGACTGTTTGGCCGCGCAATGTCCATATATCAGGAAAACTAAAGAGGGTTTGGAAAATATATAATGTCCTTTCCTTACCTGCATATAAAAATGGGACATTAAAATGCATGAGTAAATGAAATATTTTATTCCAACTCAAGCATGAAAAACTTTTTATGATAACTTTATTTTTTATAAGGATCTATTGGTATATGACGCCATGTTAAATCAGAGAGAAAGACCCATATGGTCATGATATACGTTATTAGTATGTCTTCAGGATTTTTGATGTATGCACGCAGGTAAATATACATATGTCTTAATAATATGTAGTTAGGACAAATGATCAGTTCTTAATGGAGATATTATCAATTTTCTCTCTACTAAACTGGCAAAAAAAAAAACAAGCTAGTATATTAATCTTCAAAACATATAGCTTTTATTCCCAGATCCTGTTGTTGGAAGTTTAGATAATACAAAACCAGAAGCGATTCCATCATGTGAAAATATGTCAATAATCATTGATCATTATTTAATCAAGTGATCTTAATATAATTACACTGGACTCTTCTCATATTTACAATGAGTTTCATCTATAGACGAAATACACCAGTTGTTTCAAGAATTACAGGCTGGATTGAATTGTTCATATTGTTCATAACAAGCATGATCAATTCACACTTTTATTAATCCGGGTAACCTGCTAGTGTCCTTACAGGTTATAAAATAGTCTATTAGTATTAAATTGTAGATAAATTTTACATAATGTGTCATGTCACCGATATCAGATTTCGCCCTCAACACAGCCTTGACTGTTTAATCTAAAAAGGCTGGATGAAAACGAAGAGGTGCTGGAGTCAGATAATGAATTTCTGCACTCGTTAATTTCTGAAACGGGTATATGTAAATCGCTTATATCTTCGTACAAATTTGGGTTATCATCTGAAGAGGAGCTTGTATCACTGGAATCATCACACGCCCGCTTGCTGATGCTCCGGCTCAAGTTGATTCCACCCCTGTGGTATCCAACCACGTACACATATGAATCAGAGTCATCTTCTTCTCTAAAGAATCAAGTGATCTTTAATAATTATTAATGTAATATGTTAACTAAAACTTCTAAAACTATTTTGGGGTACCTATTTTGCAGCACTGCAATCACAGGGGTTCTCCTTTGGTTATTATTTTTATCTCAAGGATAACAAGATTACTTTTATAGTGAGATATGGTTCAGGGGTAGAACACAGGACTCAAAGCCAGGAAATCGTGAGTTAGAATATCGGCACAAAAGGGTTAATTGGATGATCTGTAATGTAGTCCGAAGTCGAAATAAAATAGATACATAGTTCTTAAGTTAGTTAGCATTGAAAATGGAGCCGGTTACCTCCACAAGGGTTTTCTGCAGGGAGTTGATCGTTGATGTTCATCAAATGATAATTCATCCTCCAGACGTAATGTCAATTAACAATTTAGAATTTTTTTAAAGCCAATTCATTATATTAACACCTGAGGTCCCAGTGCTGCCAGGCAAATATTCTCAATAAGACAATGAGACTAAGAAACCAAATAACAAACAAAAATACTGAGCTCTTCATCTTAACGTCTAATTGCAATTGGTTCTTTACCCTGTGGCGCATTTAGTCAGAAGGGTTTTCGACAAACTGTCCTGAAATAAGTATATTAAATATGTTAGCTCTCTCTTACAGTATAACCCTTTGTATAATCAGACGGCTTACTTGGATGATGCGCATATGCTGAGATATACAGCAATAACGGTAATAGCGATTCCACAAGCAAAGCAAGAAATGATAGTTCCAACCAGAAAAACCGGACGACGTTGGGCTATTTTGGTGCAAAATGTAGAAGAAAATCAGAAGTTAGGTTTATGATATTAAGCCTCTCGTGTGAAATGTGAATATCAAATTTATTCCTTGTTTAAATTATGTAATTTTTATCAAGGGGTATGATGGTTTTAGGGTTTTATACCAAGTTGCCTCTTATTACAGATTAATGCTGGAAATATTTAAAAAAGGACAGGATAATTACATTTGTTATTATTATGGGGTTTCAGTAACAGATCAGCATGAATCACTGTAAAGAATGCTACATATACTTTGAGTGCTGATTGTTCATATCTTGATTATGAAATGGTAAGGGTAATATTACAATTTCTGGGTGTAGTATTATAAAATGAAATCTTACCTTTTAAGGCCTTATTATTTAATGAAGACCTAAGTATATAAGTTGATGTCATGTTCTCTGTAAATGCGGACGAAGAAAAACTTCGGTAAATATGACTCGGGAAGTGGGAAAAATTCAAAGTACCTGTCATTAAAATATATAAAGTTTGTTTATACCATACGGTTGAGTTAATAGATAATTCAAAAGATCCCGCATTGAATATATTATAAATGAAATTTTTCATATTGACCGTTCAGGCAGACGTAATTGTTGAAACTGTCACATGACAAAGCAGTAATCGTGCCATTAATCAGGAAGGTGATACAGTTTTGGTCTTCCTGTCCGAACTGCCATTCGTTATCTTTCATGGGGCCAACAGGTAGCTTATCTAAAAAAAATAAAATCTTTGTTGATGATAAAAGCAAGTGAAAATGACAGTATTAGGAAATTAACTGGTTTTATCATGGATTTCGTTAACAATGCATTTGTTTAATATGTATCTTCTGCAGGATCTTCTGTGTACTTTTTATGTAGTTCTGTACACTTTGGGAAGCCATAATATCAAAGTATTAAAATTCAAATAGAAGCAAAAGATAAAATAGTGAATATTTAATCTATTGCCTATATATGGTAGATCCCAGAACCATCTTGGACTGTAAATTCCAACCAAATATTCTGATGAATGTTTGCAGAAGTCCATTGAAGAATTCTGAGACTGTCGAATTTCCTTTAGGTCAGCGAGACGACCACCAAATGTTTGACAGTGTGAATAAGCCTCATACCAGTTTTTCTTATTACAAACCGGTCTGATAGATGCCTTTCCATGACCTTGGGCAGAAAAAGGAGATTTGAATAGTATATGCACACTATCTTCTTGTTCAATGTTGTGGCATTGTAAAGCATTGTGATTAATGAATTGGTCTTGATGATTGCCTTAGACCTATTCAGGCCTTACTACGGCGAACAGGAGTATTTAAGAATCCATTATTTATAAATAGAGACTGAATGTTGAACCAAGCTTTTCAATTCCTTACCATCCATTACACAGAGTGAGTGTAACTTTGTCGAACAGTTGACAGAATAGGCAATGAATTCATGTTCCCTCTGAACTCTTGTACAATAGTATGGGCGGACAGCATACTTTATATCTTCCTCTAAAAATATCAAAGAATGAATCATTATATTGGTGTGATAATATAGTCAACATAATGGACAAGTAATGGATAAATTTTTAATTTTCCTATATTCCAAAATTTCCGAATTTGTGCATGCCCATACTATGTGATCCCTTAAAACTATTAATAAAAACATTTAAAATTTTAAATCCATCCTGTTACAATGCTTACCCCATTTATCATTTCTTAATGTGAACCATTCCTTCTTTTGCGCTCTCCGCGCAGCTAGCCAGGTGCTAGAAATATTCAGAATTGTCAGCACATTTGTCAGGTCATTAATATGAGCATCATTCTGTAGCACTGGAAGGTTGCCACTTTTATCACTGCAGTTCGAGCCCCCTTGAAAATATGTGCCTAATCCTGAAAGACAATTTTGTGCAAACATTGAATCAAGTTGAAGCTAAATATATGATACTATATGTACATGCAAATCAACTAATTTATAGGGGAGTTCATATAACTGACCCGTACTTTCGTCCAACAGGACGCGACACTACTTATACTACGTTTACTACTTAATTCTCCTATTTGTCTAAAGCGTGTATTTCTTTATTAAAGCTATTAACGAACCTGTCCCTAATATCTCCGGTATGGCGTACGTCGTGTGGAGGATTAAAAGAAACATCAAACTTATTCTGAGATGCATCTTTTTTGCAGACTGGCTTCTGATGAGCCTACACTTCTTACATCTTTTGAGGTATTTCCTTGTTGCTTTTTTTTACCTGTAATATTGATTGTAGTTATTCTCTGCAAACTCAAACGTGTCTTTGTTTGTTGTTTGTTCTTTTTGTCAAATTAAGTGAATTTATTTTCGGTATTAAAATTGCTCATTGTATTCATTCGCTTGTTCCTTGACATTGTGCTCCTCATATAACACAAATTGCAAAATGCGACTACACCTGTGTTACTGTCGTTTACCTAAGGCATGAAGAGAGCTATAACCTTAAATGTTTAGGACTTGTAACGTTTAACTGTGAGGCATTTAGTTCCAGGAAGAAAGGTGATTCATGTTCAAAACTTATATGTCAATGTGCGATGCTGTAACATAAATGTTTGCCTTTTGGGCCATTCCGTTTACTGCTGTAATGTTTCTTGCTTTGTATCGAGACCTTTTAATGTACATCTGATGTACATGTAATGCCTCAGCATTTGACATTATTATCTTTGTAGCTTTTAAGTACCCATATTGTCGAATTAATACATACTCAGTGGGATATTTACTAGTATGTTTGAGAAAATCATAAGCAAAATACAATGTGTTAATTCACGAGGCTGAAACTTTATTTCCATGCTTGTGATGGTTGTGTATATTCAGTAACCGTGGTACATTTTAAATGTAATTTTATATATATATATATATATATATATATATATATATATATATATATATATATAAACCCGTGAGCAAATAAAATTATGGGTTCAGAAGAATGTGCCTATATGTTTAAATGCGTCGGTACGTGCGTTTTCTAGGAAGATACAGACCTTGTTCCGGGTGCTTAAGTTGTCAACCAAACCCCCTTCTGAGACTATGCTTATAACGTTGATTAACCGTCATGAGGAAGTCATACAAAACCACATCAATAATAATGCCAAATTAATGTAAACTTATTATTATGTCACGATTCAACGCCCACCACCTAGTGTTGTTTGCTCATGTTTGGCCAGTTACACTGTTAAAAATAAGATGATGTTTGAAAGCACCGACGATTAAGGCCTTCTAAGAGCCTCTTTCCTTCACACACAAGTATTAATATAAATGATTGTCTTAATAAATTGCGCGTCCTGTTTGCTTAATTGTTAACATCTACAATTTTGTGCGCGGCTACTTTCCTGTGATTAAATAATTGAGCTATATGAGCATTATTAAGTGAATGTATTAAACAAGCCCAATAAATGTATCAACATGAGACATTACAATAAAACATTCAGGCGGGCAAGTGATGTACAATGCTTGATAAGTGTATACATCAGAAGATTGTTTGATGCACATACGCTTAACGATAATTCCGCTTAAAAAGTAAACCCATTCGAAACCGTTCGGCTTCATTTGAATTCCAGGAAGCCATTACAATGTTCAACCTTAATTGGGTAAACGAAATGGTAAAAGTCATGTATGTTTCTTAAATCGCAGCCCTGTTTAGTAAAAATTGTCTCCCTTTTGTAAATAGGATGTTGGTCATAACTCAATTTAGGCGTAATAATACTATGGTTTTATGTTATTCCTGAAACAGTTAACAATCGTTTTACGGCTGAAACTATAATATTTTCTGATGTGATAACCCAATTACACACCCCGTCGTATTTAATAACACACACTCAACAGCAATCTCTCATCCTAAGTAAAGAATAACAAGATCAATTAAAACTTTAATCCTTTGTATTCAGCGCACTGAACCCTTGTAGAGTGCACTAGAATATTCCCCACAAACGTCGACAAACAGGACGAAAAGTTTCTTCAACATACAAGTTAAGATGCAGATAAACCTGTAAATCAAAGAATAATGTGTTTCAATAATATTCAGCTGAACGTTTGCAAATATCAGTTAACTTCTCCATACCAATAGCATTTGATAAAACGTGGCCACAATACTTTAGAATATTTAAATCACATTCTTTCTAATAAAGGAACGAAACACCCCCAGTCTTTCGAGGTGAACGTACGTCATTTCTGTGAAAGCACCAAAGCGCTATGAGTCTACAAGATTTATCGGAACATCTGAGCTACACAGACTATTTTCCCGGAAATCGAACAGCAAAGCGTACTCATGTACAAGCGCGATGTCGCCTATGTTATACCACCGGAGGAAGAATATCTTCTTTTATGGAAATGCCCAACCTTTTGCGGACACATCATGATTTCGATCAGGTGAAGCTGTTAGAATAACCGCCATATTTAAGCTAACATAAATCACATGCTAAATGAGCAGTCATCTTTTGCAAGGTACCGTTTCGCGTAATGGAAAAGAGATAACTACCGAACTTGAAGAGAACGACTATTTTCAATGACTATTTTCATTTCGGTCGGGTTATTAGGCTCAAAGATGGCAAGACTGGAAAGGGAACCCTCAAGGTAATCCTGAATGATTCTCAAGAAGCTGACTACAAACATAAGCTAGTGGAATCAAGAGACGGGGACATTGAATCACTAGTCATCTTCATTAAAGGTTTCCGCTTCCTGGTCGAGAATTATTGTAGATCCAAGACACCCCATATTAACGCAATTGCCTCCGATTGGGACACCTAGAAAAATAATGCAAGGGAGAGGGAAAAGGTCGTATCCGCTGGCGCCCAGGTGATCTCGGTATCTGCAAGTTAACGATTCAATGTTCAAACTGCCAAGGCCTGCATATTTACTTTTATAAAGGTTGCCCCTGTTTCGAACAGTTTAGGAGAAGTGAAGTTTCAACTATCCAGACGTGCTACCCAGACCAGCCGAGCCTACCACAGCACCAGCAGCACAGCCAGTCCTGATACAATCATCAGAAAAAGCACCCAGTTTTACTGTAACAAAAAGTTACAGCCAAATATTCAAGCCAAAGCTGGCAACCCACAAGACTAGCCCAGAAACAGCCTCGTCACAGACTGCACCAGCAGAGTATAGACACGATAGCCGTCATTATCACCATGTTGATAGAGATCACCAGGTCACCTGAGATCATCTGTGTGATAGAGCTGTCAGCCAAATTAACACACACACAGATCAACTTATTAATAAAGTCGTCCTCAAGCAGACAGACAAACAGAAGTGCCTGCAGAATAAGAGCCTGTTGAATCCATATCTTCAGTCGCCTCAGTCATACAGCAGCTTTGCAGCTACAGCTCTGAGTAGTCCACCCGGACCAGCCAAACAAGCTAATCCAGTCAAGAAAGCCTGATGCAACACTGTGAAACACCCCCCAACAGCTGTTAAGAGAAAGAAGAAGAAACCAAGTACCAAGCCCAACTGATTGTTAACTTCAACCGTTGCTGACCCCAGTTGTCCCTTGACCGTGACTGAGCCGCCCCGTCGTACAGTGACCGAGCTAAGCCCCTGGACAATGAGAAAGAAGTGAACTGGAATCCCGTGTCCCGACTGGTTTAAATGTGATATCTCGTCTGTTGGTTTCCATTCATCACTAACAGTATCTTCTACATTCGTTTTACAAACCCGGACCGTCCAACTGATTTATCTTGTCCTACTTTGTTGTAATTTATGGGGTATTTGGTTATTTAGATAATAATTATTTATTAACTATTATACAGTTAGAACGTATAATAAGACCTTAGTTATATTAATGAGTGATAAAATGTAAGAAAATAATTATCATTGACATGTGGTATGTAATACAGCTGATGACATGCTGATAGACAGGCATCTACGTTTTCAATTTCTACGTCGAGTGCAAGCCGTGGTCGATGATCGCATATAGTAAAGTACAAAAAGATGAAAATGTCATACTTTTACATTTATTTTACTCAACAAAAGTGACTAAGCTGATTTTAAAATACAATATTCTCATATTGACAGACGTGTGTATCGGCGAAACGAGCTTATTCTTGTAAAAAACGAAATTGAAGATAAAATTTTCAATTTATATTTCACAAATTAGGAGATCAATAAGCAGCTTAGAATATAACGCTCTCGTAAACTAATTATAAGGTGTATACACAAATGAAACAAGATTGTGTGTCGACACAAACACAACAAAAACGCTAAAAAATACCATGATAGATAATTTGATTTCCACAGAAGTGCCATCTATCTTCCATATCAAATTTGAACATGGCTGTGCTTGTTAAACCTGAATAGGATGGGAAAATATGAAGAAGTACTTGAACCAGAGGTTGATCGTCTTTTTATATTATTCACTACATCTCCACGCAGGACTGCGTATGGATTCGTGATGTCATCTGAAGACGACGTTGGATCACTGGTATTAATTGTATCCTGGATAGCAGGAAATGTGCCTTCACTTATGTCGCCTCTGCCATTAAATCTACTTTTGTGTGACGTACGCATAACATTTTATTCCCCCTTATCCCTAAAATATAAAGCGACATTTGATGAAGTAAAACATTTGATTTCCAACTGTAATTATTGCAATATCAATTTAGACCAAAGCCTGTTGCCTCATCAGTGGTCTAAACAATAATTTGTTTTCGGGATAGGGATAGTGGTTCTGCATGTATTCGTAATATACGAGTCCCAGTAAAAAAATAATACAGGGGTTCTGGTGGCGTGGTGGCTTGTTTACAGAATTTTCTTTGGGTGGGGTTTGACTGTGTCTGATTGATAGTATGGGGAGTTGTTCCTTCGTTGATCTGTCGGCCCCTCTCCTAAATACTATTCCGAATTTTAACATTATTACGCACAGACTAAGATAAAGTGTAATATCAGAAACTTTTATGCCACTATCAAAACAGGAGATGACATTCATGATTACAACTGGTGAAGCAAATGCATATTTTTTATTTACTTGGATGGACCCACCTATTTCGAAGATAATACAAATATTATAAAAGAACGGTGTTTTGTTTTCTTTGATCTAATCCAAGTTATCCTTTAAATGTTTTAATGTCTTAAGTAGTTCATTTAAATAGTGGTATATTTATGAATAAAGCATAATGAAAGGCTTCATTACACGCGTTGCTCTAAATAGTCTCTACAGGCTTAAACATAAAAAGTGGCCAGTCCTGAAAACCACAGACGCTAATGAAAAGTAGGGTTCTATTCTGGCATATGACAGTAAATGTCACGAGCTAGGAGTGGATTCAGACATATCAGGGAAAGGCGCGACACAAACATACAAACAAGCATAAAGAAGGATCGGACGATCAGATTACAGGTGAGCCGGTGAATATATATGCGCACATATCCAAATTGACCACTATTTTTTTATTATTTACATAGCTTTTCTAAGGTTCATATAGGCAGGTAGATGGTAATCCTTTTTCATTCGTGGTCAAAGTAGGATGAAATAGTCTTACGGTTGGCGAGAGTGTTGTCAAACCTTAAAAGAAAGCTAATATATATATATATATATATATATATATATATATATATATATATAATATAATTTATGCAACATCAAGCTTATCAAATATGTAGCGGTATAAACTAGATCTGTTTAACATATCAATCTCTTTCTTGTCCACTTACATAAAATATTCCGTCAAATAAATTTCAACGAAGGTAAAACATGTCTTTATCACACGCCTACGAGTTGTTCATAAAAAGCAGACATGAAACTTATTGATTTCCAAAAGTCTTTTGTAAGATGGAACCTGCATAACTTTATTTGAATAGGGGACCGTAACCTCGACGTTAATATTTTAGAGGATTCCCTTCAACGATTAACGTTCATTGAATTCTTAAGATACAGAAACATAATCACAGATCGCCCAAATTACGTATGAGAATTTAATCTGATTAAAGTGTTATAATACTTTAAGATATACTAATAATTTACCCAACTTTTCATTTGTTACTGTGAACCATTCTTTCTTCTGTATCCTCCGTACAGCTAGCCAGGAGCTGGAAATATTCAAGAATGTTAACAGTAGTCAGGTTACTCGCTTAGCACGAATGGAAGTTTGCCATTTTCCCTGGTTCACACTGATGTCCCTTTAAAATATGCACCGAACCCTGGAAGAGAAACATGATCGGTGTTTTACATTGTAATGTAAATTCAGTGCCCCCCCCCCCCACCCCAAGAAAAAACAAATAAATCATTAGCATGGCTGAAGCGTATTTTCTGTGGGAACAAATATGAAAAAAAAATCTATAATTGTCCTCTGGTGTTTTATCGTAAAATTCATTCCAAAAGTTAAGGTACTCTGTCATGGGAAGATTTTACACAAACGTGCGTTCATGAAAGCTGCAGGATGTACACGTAAAACCGTAACATATGAGGAAGTATGGATAAACTGAATCTAAAATTTTCCAATGGCCGGTTTATGTAACCAAACATTAGGTCATACTGTGGACTATTTCATTAGTTTTGCCTTGTTATATTATAATAAATAATGTGATGATTGGTCGTACATGCATTGAAAGGGGCTGCTAAGAGATTGCTTTCAGTTTTACACATAAATGCCATACACGAGTAAATTATACTGAGCGTGTTAAGCCAAGCCAATGAGACATGCGATAAAAAAGTACAAATTATAAAACATTTGACAAGGCAAACAGTATAATAATGTAAATATAAGGTTTTTAGTCTTCATAGGTTCAAGTACAGGTCTATAATATCGTTAAACTCTCTTGAATCTTATCTGCAGAATTCTACATTTGAACCTACAGGAACAGCGCAAGTGTGTCTTCACATTGTCATTTTATCATCATCAATAGATGAAGGGAACATGACCCTAAAACACTGACTTTTCTTATCTTCCAAAAAAAAAAAATAATCACAATTGCCCTTTGGAAAAAATCCTAATGAGAAAACATCATAATTACTAATATAATAAATAAAATATTACTAATATAAAATAATCAAAGACTGGATAATTCAAAAGTCTAACATTAATTGATATTTGGTAACAGTAATGTATGGTTAGAAGTAGCCGAATGAAAGACTGCCGGTGTTTTGACAGCAGAATCTTACTCTATGGCGAAAGGATAAATATATATTTTGCCTATACCCAAGGTAATAATATTTTTCGTTAAATACTCTGTATGCATATACTTAAACTTTCGTCTCACATAATAAAATCAAAAATTTATTTAGACTGCTATATGAACTAGTATGCACAAGGTTAAACTTCAAAATGAATCACGGCATCTTAAGCAGAATAATATGTCTATGTCATTCAGAGTATTTCATATGGAAACGTGATATCTCTTTCATCGCTTTGACATAACAGTCGGGTGAAATAACTTAGCTTGGTTTAAATTTCATAAATATATTGTTGTCATTTATTGTCTTCTTGTTACAATGTACGCTCCATTTATCATTTGTTACTGTGAGCCATTATTTCTTTTACAGCTAGCCAGGTACTAAAGATATTCATGATTGTCAACACATTTGTCAGGTCATTAATATGAGCAGCACTCTGTATCACTGGAAGGTGGCCATGTTTATGACTGCAGTTCTATTTGGAAATATGTACAGTTCACTTGGAACTATGTACAGAATCCTGTAAGGGCATGTCATCGGTGTTTAAAACTGCAAAGCAACTTTTTTTTATGCAAGTGTTGAACAATCCGAAACGTAATTTCAACGTATGGGTTAATAGAAAACACCGTGCTTATTCTGGTACGCATCCCATTCCCATACTGTCATTTGATGTCCTAGGATGCCACAGATGCCAACATTTAAATCAAATGGTTCAATGTTTAAAATGTTAAAAGACGCAAAAGCTATAAGGAATTTAAGCTAGTATGTATTAATTCAAAATTTCAATGAGAAATGTAAAAAATTAAATGTAAATGTTTATGTCAATGATTCAAACATTTTCACACAATGGTATTGCCTCTACGTATTTAAGACCTATATTGTATAATTGAGTTAATAGAGAGTATTCGAATATTTTGTAAAAATGTTTGAAACATCAATACAAGCACAGGCACTCATTACTAGCCCTAAAAATGCTAAGAAACTGTTGACAAACTGAGTATGGGCGATATACTTTAATACTAATATATCGCCCAAACTCAGTCGGGTGATAGTTTCTAAGCCATTTTAGTGCTGGAAACGAGTGCCAATGAGTACACATACTGCAAAATAAGCAGGCTTAGGAGAATGTTGATGTCTCCCTTTTGTGAAGTACTAAAATGGAACATACACACTTTACTACCCACGACATAACTAATCGTAGTTAGGAGGTTTTGTATGGGATCGAACACCACCTTGCGACCGATTTTCCTCCTGCAATCGTGACTTCTCATGACTGCAGGTCATTTCCAGTCGAAGGTAGTCGTTCCTCCCTTGTTCGCCCTAAGGCCAGCTTAAAACAAACATGACTGTTTGGCCGCGCAATGTCCATATATCAGGAAAACTAAAGAGGGTTTGGAAAATATATAATGTCCTTTCCTTACCTGCATATAAAAATGGGACATTAAAATGCATGAGTAAATGAAATATTTTATTCCAACTCAAGCATGAAAAACTTTTTATGATAACTTTATTTTTTATAAGGATCTATTGGTATATGACGCCATGTTAAATCAGAGAGAAAGACCCATATGGTCATGATATACGTTATTAGTATGTCTTCAGGATTTTTGATGTATGCACGCAGGTAAATATACATATGTCTTAATAATATGTAGTTAGGACAAATGATCAGTTCTTAATGGAGATATTATCAATTTTCTCTCTACTAAACTGGCAAAAAAAAAAACAAGCTAGTATATTAATCTTCAAAACATATAGCTTTTATTCCCAGATCCTGTTGTTGGAAGTTTAGATAATACAAAACCAGAAGCGATTCCATCATGTGAAAATATGTCAATAATCATTGATCATTATTTAATCAAGTGATCTTAATATAATTACACTGGACTCTTCTCATATTTACAATGAGTTTCATCTATAGACGAAATACACCAGTTGTTTCAAGAATTACAGGCTGGATTGAATTGTTCATATTGTTCATAACAAGCATGATCAATTCACACTTTTATTAATCCGGGTAACCTGCTAGTGTCCTTACAGGTTATAAAATAGTCTATTAGTATTAAATTGTAGATAAATTTTACATAATGTGTCATGTCACCGATATCAGATTTCGCCCTCAACACAGCCTTGACTGTTTAATCTAAAAAGGCTGGATGAAAACGAAGAGGTGCTGGAGTCAGATAATGAATTTCTGCACTCGTTAATTTCTGAAACGGGTATATGTAAATCGCTTATATCTTCGTACAAATTTGGGTTATCATCTGAAGAGGAGCTTGTATCACTGGAATCATCACACGCCCGCTTGCTGATGCTCCGGCTCAAGTTGATTCCACCCCTGTGGTATCCAACCACGTACACATATGAATCAGAGTCATCTTCTTCTCTAAAGAATCAAGTGATCTTTAATAATTATTAATGTAATATGTTAACTAAAACTTCTAAAACTATTTTGGGGTACCTATTTTGCAGCACTGCAATCACAGGGGTTCTCCTTTGGTTATTATTTTTATCTCAAGGATAACAAGATTACTTTTATAGTGAGATATGGTTCAGGGGTAGAACACAGGACTCAAAGCCAGGAAATCGTGAGTTAGAATATCGGCACAAAAGGGTTAATTGGATGATCTGTAATGTAGTCCGAAGTCGAAATAAAATAGATACATAGTTCTTAAGTTAGTTAGCATTGAAAATGGAGCCGGTTACCTCCACAAGGGTTTTCTGCAGGGAGTTGATCGTTGATGTTCATCAAATGATAATTCATCCTCCAGACGTAATGTCAATTAACAATTTAGAATTTTTTTAAAGCCAATTCATTATATTAACACCTGAGGTCCCAGTGCTGCCAGGCAAATATTCTCAATAAGACAATGAGACTAAGAAACCAAATAACAAACAAAAATACTGAGCTCTTCATCTTAACGTCTAATTGCAATTGGTTCTTTACCCTGTGGCGCATTTAGTCAGAAGGGTTTTCGACAAACTGTCCTGAAATAAGTATATTAAATATGTTAGCTCTCTCTTACAGTATAACCCTTTGTATAATCAGACGGCTTACTTGGATGATGCGCATATGCTGAGATATACAGCAATAACGGTAATAGCGATTCCACAAGCAAAGCAAGAAATGATAGTTCCAACCAGAAAAACCGGACGACGTTGGGCTATTTTGGTGCAAAATGTAGAAGAAAATCAGAAGTTAGGTTTATGATATTAAGCCTCTCGTGTGAAATGTGAATATCAAATTTATTCCTTGTTTAAATTATGTAATTTTTATCAAGGGGTATGATGGTTTTAGGGTTTTATACCAAGTTGCCTCTTATTACAGATTAATGCTGGAAATATTTAAAAAAGGACAGGATAATTACATTTGTTATTATTATGGGGTTTCAGTAACAGATCAGCATGAATCACTGTAAAGAATGCTACATATACTTTGAGTGCTGATTGTTCATATCTTGATTATGAAATGGTAAGGGTAATATTACAATTTCTGGGTGTAGTATTATAAAATGAAATCTTACCTTTTAAGGCCTTATTATTTAATGAAGACCTAAGTATATAAGTTGATGTCATGTTCTCTGTAAATGCGGACGAAGAAAAACTTCGGTAAATATGACTCGGGAAGTGGGAAAAATTCAAAGTACCTGTCATTAAAATATATAAAGTTTGTTTATACCATACGGTTGAGTTAATAGATAATTCAAAAGATCCCGCATTGAATATATTATAAATGAAATTTTTCATATTGACCGTTCAGGCAGACGTAATTGTTGAAACTGTCACATGACAAAGCAGTAATCGTGCCATTAATCAGGAAGGTGATACAGTTTTGGTCTTCCTGTCCGAACTGCCATTCGTTATCTTTCATGGGGCCAACAGGTAGCTTATCTAAAAAAAATAAAATCTTTGTTGATGATAAAAGCAAGTGAAAATGACAGTATTAGGAAATTAACTGGTTTTATCATGGATTTCGTTAACAATGCATTTGTTTAATATGTATCTTCTGCAGGATCTTCTGTGTACTTTTTATGTAGTTCTGTACACTTTGGGAAGCCATAATATCAAAGTATTAAAATTCAAATAGAAGCAAAAGATAAAATAGTGAATATTTAATCTATTGCCTATATATGGTAGATCCCAGAACCATCTTGGACTGTAAATTCCAACCAAATATTCTGATGAATGTTTGCAGAAGTCCATTGAAGAATTCTGAGACTGTCGAATTTCCTTTAGGTCAGCGAGACGACCACCAAATGTTTGACAGTGTGAATAAGCCTCATACCAGTTTTTCTTATTACAAACCGGTCTGATAGATGCCTTTCCATGACCTTGGGCAGAAAAAGGAGATTTGAATAGTATATGCACACTATCTTCTTGTTCAATGTTGTGGCATTGTAAAGCATTGTGATTAATGAATTGGTCTTGATGATTGCCTTAGACCTATTCAGGCCTTACTACGGCGAACAGGAGTATTTAAGAATCCATTATTTATAAATAGAGACTGAATGTTGAACCAAGCTTTTCAATTCCTTACCATCCATTACACAGAGTGAGTGTAACTTTGTCGAACAGTTGACAGAATAGGCAATGAATTCATGTTCCCTCTGAACTCTTGTACAATAGTATGGGCGGACAGCATACTTTATATCTTCCTCTAAAAATATCAAAGAATGAATCATTATATTGGTGTGATAATATAGTCAACATAATGGACAAGTAATGGATAAATTTTTAATTTTCCTATATTCCAAAATTTCCGAATTTGTGCATGCCCATACTATGTGATCCCTTAAAACTATTAATAAAAACATTTAAAATTTTAAATCCATCCTGTTACAATGCTTACCCCATTTATCATTTCTTAATGTGAACCATTCCTTCTTTTGCGCTCTCCGCGCAGCTAGCCAGGTGCTAGAAATATTCAGAATTGTCAGCACATTTGTCAGGTCATTAATATGAGCATCATTCTGTAGCACTGGAAGGTTGCCACTTTTATCACTGCAGTTCGAGCCCCCTTGAAAATATGTGCCTAATCCTGAAAGACAATTTTGTGCAAACATTGAATCAAGTTGAAGCTAAATATATGATACTATATGTACATGCAAATCAACTAATTTATAGGGGAGTTCATATAACTGACCCGTACTTTCGTCCAACAGGACGCGACACTACTTATACTACGTTTACTACTTAATTCTCCTATTTGTCTAAAGCGTGTATTTCTTTATTAAAGCTATTAACGAACCTGTCCCTAATATCTCCGGTATGGCGTACGTCGTGTGGAGGATTAAAAGAAACATCAAACTTATTCTGAGATGCATCTTTTTTGCAGACTGGCTTCTGATGAGCCTACACTTCTTACATCTTTTGAGGTATTTCCTTGTTGCTTTTTTTTACCTGTAATATTGATTGTAGTTATTCTCTGCAAACTCAAACGTGTCTTTGTTTGTTGTTTGTTCTTTTTGTCAAATTAAGTGAATTTATTTTCGGTATTAAAATTGCTCATTGTATTCATTCGCTTGTTCCTTGACATTGTGCTCCTCATATAACACAAATTGCAAAATGCGACTACACCTGTGTTACTGTCGTTTACCTAAGGCATGAAGAGAGCTATAACCTTAAATGTTTAGGACTTGTAACGTTTAACTGTGAGGCATTTAGTTCCAGGAAGAAAGGTGATTCATGTTCAAAACTTATATGTCAATGTGCGATGCTGTAACATAAATGTTTGCCTTTTGGGCCATTCCGTTTACTGCTGTAATGTTTCTTGCTTTGTATCGAGACCTTTTAATGTACATCTGATGTACATGTAATGCCTCAGCATTTGACATTATTATCTTTGTAGCTTTTAAGTACCCATATTGTCGAATTAATACATACTCAGTGGGATATTTACTAGTATGTTTGAGAAAATCATAAGCAAAATACAATGTGTTAATTCACGAGGCTGAAACTTTATTTCCATGCTTGTGATGGTTGTGTATATTCAGTAACCGTGGTACATTTTAAATGTAATTTTATATATATATATATATATATATATATATATATATATATATATATATATAAACCCGTGAGCAAATAAAATTATGGGTTCAGAAGAATGTGCCTATATGTTTAAATGCGTCGGTACGTGCGTTTTCTAGGAAGATACAGACCTTGTTCCGGGTGCTTAAGTTGTCAACCAAACCCCCTTCTGAGACTATGCTTATAACGTTGATTAACCGTCATGAGGAAGTCATACAAAACCACATCAATAATAATGCCAAATTAATGTAAACTTATTATTATGTCACGATTCAACGCCCACCACCTAGTGTTGTTTGCTCATGTTTGGCCAGTTACACTGTTAAAAATAAGATGATGTTTGAAAGCACCGACGATTAAGGCCTTCTAAGAGCCTCTTTCCTTCACACACAAGTATTAATATAAATGATTGTCTTAATAAATTGCGCGTCCTGTTTGCTTAATTGTTAACATCTACAATTTTGTGCGCGGCTACTTTCCTGTGATTAAATAATTGAGCTATATGAGCATTATTAAGTGAATGTATTAAACAAGCCCAATAAATGTATCAACATGAGACATTACAATAAAACATTCAGGCGGGCAAGTGATGTACAATGCTTGATAAGTGTATACATCAGAAGATTGTTTGATGCACATACGCTTAACGATAATTCCGCTTAAAAAGTAAACCCATTCGAAACCGTTCGGCTTCATTTGAATTCCAGGAAGCCATTACAATGTTCAACCTTAATTGGGTAAACGAAATGGTAAAAGTCATGTATGTTTCTTAAATCGCAGCCCTGTTTAGTAAAAATTGTCTCCCTTTTGTAAATAGGATGTTGGTCATAACTCAATTTAGGCGTAATAATACTATGGTTTTATGTTATTCCTGAAACAGTTAACAATCGTTTTACGGCTGAAACTATAATATTTTCTGATGTGATAACCCAATTACACACCCCGTCGTATTTAATAACACACACTCAACAGCAATCTCTCATCCTAAGTAAAGAATAACAAGATCAATTAAAACTTTAATCCTTTGTATTCAGCGCACTGAACCCTTGTAGAGTGCACTAGAATATTCCCCACAAACGTCGACAAACAGGACGAAAAGTTTCTTCAACATACAAGTTAAGATGCAGATAAACCTGTAAATCAAAGAATAATGTGTTTCAATAATATTCAGCTGAACGTTTGCAAATATCAGTTAACTTCTCCATACCAATAGCATTTGATAAAACGTGGCCACAATACTTTAGAATATTTAAATCACATTCTTTCTAATAAAGGAACGAAACACCCCCAGTCTTTCGAGGTGAACGTACGTCATTTCTGTGAAAGCACCAAAGCGCTATGAGTCTACAAGATTTATCGGAACATCTGAGCTA
Source organism: Sipunculus nudus (assembly GCA_026874595.1). Classification (NCBI taxonomy): domain Eukaryota; kingdom Metazoa; phylum Annelida; class Sipuncula; order Golfingiida; family Sipunculidae; genus Sipunculus; species Sipunculus nudus. The sequence goes on from CM049317.1 coordinate 5,261,848, forward strand.
CACAGACTATTTTCCCGGAAATCGAACAGCAAAGCGTACTCATGTACAAGCGCGATGTCGCCTATGTTATACCACCGGAGGAAGAATATCTTCTTTTATGGAAATGCCCAACCTTTTGCGGACACATCATGATTTCGATCAGGTGAAGCTGTTAGAATAACCGCCATATTTAAGCTAACATAAATCACATGCTAAATGAGCAGTCATCTTTTGCAAGGTACCGTTTCGCGTAATGGAAAAGAGATAACTACCGAACTTGAAGAGAACGACTATTTTCAATGACTATTTTCATTTCGGTCGGGTTATTAGGCTCAAAGATGGCAAGACTGGAAAGGGAACCCTCAAGGTAATCCTGAATGATTCTCAAGAAGCTGACTACAAACATAAGCTAGTGGAATCAAGAGACGGGGACATTGAATCACTAGTCATCTTCATTAAAGGTTTCCGCTTCCTGGTCGAGAATTATTGTAGATCCAAGACACCCCATATTAACGCAATTGCCTCCGATTGGGACACCTAGAAAAATAATGCAAGGGAGAGGGAAAAGGTCGTATCCGCTGGCGCCCAGGTGATCTCGGTATCTGCAAGTTAACGATTCAATGTTCAAACTGCCAAGGCCTGCATATTTACTTTTATAAAGGTTGCCCCTGTTTCGAACAGTTTAGGAGAAGTGAAGTTTCAACTATCCAGACGTGCTACCCAGACCAGCCGAGCCTACCACAGCACCAGCAGCACAGCCAGTCCTGATACAATCATCAGAAAAAGCACCCAGTTTTACTGTAACAAAAAGTTACAGCCAAATATTCAAGCCAAAGCTGGCAACCCACAAGACTAGCCCAGAAACAGCCTCGTCACAGACTGCACCAGCAGAGTATAGACACGATAGCCGTCATTATCACCATGTTGATAGAGATCACCAGGTCACCTGAGATCATCTGTGTGATAGAGCTGTCAGCCAAATTAACACACACACAGATCAACTTATTAATAAAGTCGTCCTCAAGCAGACAGACAAACAGAAGTGCCTGCAGAATAAGAGCCTGTTGAATCCATATCTTCAGTCGCCTCAGTCATACAGCAGCTTTGCAGCTACAGCTCTGAGTAGTCCACCCGGACCAGCCAAACAAGCTAATCCAGTCAAGAAAGCCTGATGCAACACTGTGAAACACCCCCCAACAGCTGTTAAGAGAAAGAAGAAGAAACCAAGTACCAAGCCCAACTGATTGTTAACTTCAACCGTTGCTGACCCCAGTTGTCCCTTGACCGTGACTGAGCCGCCCCGTCGTACAGTGACCGAGCTAAGCCCCTGGACAATGAGAAAGAAGTGAACTGGAATCCCGTGTCCCGACTGGTTTAAATGTGATATCTCGTCTGTTGGTTTCCATTCATCACTAACAGTATCTTCTACATTCGTTTTACAAACCCGGACCGTCCAACTGATTTATCTTGTCCTACTTTGTTGTAATTTATGGGGTATTTGGTTATTTAGATAATAATTATTTATTAACTATTATACAGTTAGAACGTATAATAAGACCTTAGTTATATTAATGAGTGATAAAATGTAAGAAAGTAATTATCATTGACATGTGGTATGTAATACAGCTGATGACATGCTGATAGACAGGCATCTACGTTTTCAATTTCTACGTCGAGTGCAAGCCGTGGTCGATGATCGCATATAGTAAAGTACAAAAAGATGAAAATGTCATACTTTTACATTTATTTTACTCAACAAAAGTGACTAAGCTGATTTTAAAATACAATATTCTCATATTGACAGACGTGTGTATCGGCGAAACGAGCTTATTCTTGTAAAAAACGAAATTGAAGATAAAATTTTCAATTTATATTTCACAAATTAGGAGATCAATAAGCAGCTTAGAATATAACGCTCTCGTAAACTAATTATAAGGTGTATACACAAATGAAACAAGATTGTGTGTCGACACAAACACAACAAAAACGCTAAAAAATACCATGATAGATAATTTGATTTCCACAGAAGTGCCATCTATCTTCCATATCAAATTTGAACATGGCTGTGCTTGTTAAACCTGAATAGGATGGGAAAATATGAAGAAGTACTTGAACCAGAGGTTGATCGTCTTTTTATATTATTCACTATATCTCCACGCAGGACTGCGTATGGATTCGTGATGTCATCTGAAGACGACGTTGGATCACTGGTATTAATTGTATCCTGGGTAGCAGGAAATGTGCCTTCACTTATGTCGCCTCTGCCATTAAATCTACTTTTGTGTGACGTACGCATAACATTTTATTCCCCCTTATCCCTAAAATATAAAGCGACATTTGATGAAGTAAAACATTTGATTTCCAACTGTAATTATTGCAATATCAATTTAGACCAAAGCCTGTTGCCTCATCAGTGGTCTAAACAATAATTTGTTTTCGGGATAGGGATAGTGGTTCTGCATGAATTCGTAATATACGAGTCCCAGTAAAAAAATAATACAGGGGTTCTGGTGGCGTGGTGGCTTGTTTACAGAATTTTCTTTGGGTGGGGTTTGACTGTGTCTGATTGATAGTATGGGGAGTTGTTCCTTCGTTGATCTGTCGGCCCCTCTCCTAAATACTATTCCGAATTTTAACATTATTACGCACAGACTAAGATAAAGTGTAATATCAGAAACTTTTATGCCACTATCAAAACAGGAGATGACATTCATGATTACAACTGGTGAAGCAAATGCATATTTTTTATTTACTTGGATGGACCCACCTATTTCGAAGATAATACAAATATTATAAAAGAACGGTGTTTTGTTTTCTTTGATCTAATCCAAGTTATCCTTTAAATGTTTTAAAGTCTTAAGTAGTTCATTTAAATAGTGGTATATTTATGAATAAAGCATAATGAAAGGCTTCATTACACGCGTTGCTCTAAATAGTCTCTACAGGCTTAAACATAAAAAGTGGCCAGTCCTGAAAACCACAGACGCTAATGAAAAGTAGGGTTCTATTCTGGCATATGCCAGTAAATGTCACGAGCTAGGAGTGGATTCAGACATATCAGGGAAAGGCGCGACACAAACATACAAACAAGCATAAAGAAGGATCGGACGATCAGATTACAGGTGAGCCGGTGAATATATATGCGCACATATCCAAATTGACCACTATTTTTTTATTATTTACATAGCTTTTCTAAGGTTCATATAGGCAGGTAGATGGTAATCCGTTTTCATTCGTGGTCAAAGTAGGATGAAATAGTCTTACGGTTGGCGAGAGTGTTGTCAAACCTTAAAAGAAAGCTAATATATATATATATATATATATATATATATATATATATAATATAATATAATTTATGCAACATCAAGCTTATCAAATATGTAGCGGTATAAACTAGATCTGTTTAACATATCAATCTCTTTCTTGTCCACTTACATAAAATATTCCGTCAAATAAATTTCAACGAAGGTAAAACATGTCTTTATCACACGCCTACGAGTTGTTCATAAAAAGCAGACATGAAACTTATTGATTTCCAAAAGTCTTTTGTAAGATGGAACCTGCATAACTTTATTTGAATAGGGGACCGTAACCTCGACGTTAATATTTTAGAGGATTCCCTTCAACGATTAACGTTCATTGAATTCTTAAGATACAGAAACATAATCACAGATCGCCCAAATTACGTATGAGAATTTAATCTGATTAAAGTGTTATAATACTTTAAGATATACTTATAATTTACCCAACTTTTCATTTGTTACTGTGAACCATTCTTTCTTCTGTATCCTCCGTACAGCTAGCCAGGAGCTGGAAATATTCAAGAATGTTAACAGTAGTCAGGTTACTCGCTTAGCACGAATGGAAGTTTGCCATTTTCCCTGGTTCACACTGATGTCCCTTTAAAATATGCACCGAACCCTGGAAGAGAAACATGATCGGTGTTTTACATTGTAATGTAAATTCAGTGCCCCCCCCCACCCCAAGAAAAAACAAATAAATCATTAGCATGGCTGAAGCGTATTTTCTGTGGGAACAAATATGAAAAAAAAATCTATAATTGTCCTCTGGTGTTTTATCGTAAAATTCATTCCAAAAGTTAAGGTACTCTGTCATGGGAAGATTTTACACAAACGTGCGTTCATGAAAGCTGCAGGATGTACACGTAAAACCGTAACATATGAGGAAGTATGGATAAACTGAATCTAAAATTTTCCAATGGCCGGTTTATGTAACCAAACATTAGGTCATACTGTGGACTATTTCATTAGTTTTGCCTTGTTATATTATAATAAATAATGTGATGATTGGTCGTACATGCATTGAAAGGGGCTGCTAAGAGATTGCTTTCAGTTTTACACATAAATGCCATACACGAGTAAATTATACTGAGCGTGTTAAGCCAAGCCAATGAGACATGCGATAAAAAAGTACAAATTATAAAACATTTGACAAGGCAAACAGTATAATAATGTAAATATAAGGTTTTTAGTCTTCATAGGTTCAAGTACAGGTCTATAATATCGTTAAACTCTCTTGAATCTTATCTGCAGAATTCTACATTTGAACCTACAGGAACAGCGCAAGTGTGTCTTCACATTGTCATTTTATCATCATCAATAGATGAAGGGAACATGACCCTAAAACACTGACTTTTCTTATCTTCCAAAAAAAAATAATCACAATTGCCCTTTGGAAAAAATCCTAATGAGAAAACATCATAATTACTAATATAATAAATAAAATATTACTAATATAAAATAATCAAAGACTGGATAATTCGAAAGTCTAACATTAATTGATATTTGGTAACAGTAATGTATGGTTAGAAGTAGCCGAATGAAAGACTGCCGGTGTTTTGACAGCAGAATCTTACTCTATGGCGAAAGGATAAATATATATTTTGCCTATACCCAAGGTAATAATATTTTTCGTTAAATACTCTGTAAGCATATACTTAAACTTTCGTCTCACATAATAAAATCAAAAATTTATTTACACTGCTATATGAACTAGTATGCACAAGGTTAAACTTCAAAATGAATCACGGCATCTTAAGCAGAATAATATGTCTATGTCATTCAGAGTATTTCATATGGAAACGTGATATCTCTTTCATCGCTTTGACATAACAGTCGGGTGAAATAACTTAGCTTGGTTTAAATTTCATAAATATATTGTTGTCATTTATTGTCTTCTTGTTACAATGTACGCTCCATTTATCATTTGTTACTGTGAGCCATTATTTCTTTTACAGCTAGCCAGGTACTAAAGATATTCATGATTGTCAACACATTTGTCAGGTCATTAATATGAGCAGCACTCTGTATCACTGGAAGGTGGCCATGTTTATGACTGCAGTTCTATTTGGAAATATGTACAGTTCACTTGGAACTATGTACAGAATCCTGTAAGGGCATGTCATCGGTGTTTAAAACTGCAAAGCAACTTTTTTTTATGCAAGTGTTGAACAATCCGAAACGTAATTTCAACGTATGGGTTAATAGAAAACACCGTGCTTATTCTGGTACGCATCCCATTCCCATACTGTCATTTGATGTCCTAGGATGCCACAGATGCCAACATTTAAATCAAATGGTTCAATGTTTAAAATGTTAAAAGACGCAAAAGCTATAAGGAATTTAAGCTAGTATGTATTAATTCAAAATTTCAATGAGAAATGTAAAAAATTAAATGTAAATGTTTATGTCAATAATTCAAACATTTTCACACAATGGTATTGCCTCTACGTATTTAAGACCTATATTGTATAATTGAGTTAATAGAGAGTATTCGAATATTTTGTAAAAATGTTTGAAACATCAATACAAGCACAGGCACTCATTACTAGCCCTAAAAATGCTAAGAAACTGTTGACAAACTGAGTATGGGCGATATACTTTAATACTAATATATCGCCCAAACTCAGTCGGGTGATAGTTTCTAAGCCATTTTAGTGCTGGAAACGAGTGCCAATGAGTACACATACTGCAAATTAAGCAGGCTTAGGAGAATGTTGATGTCTCCCTTTTGTGCAGTACTAAAATGGAACATACACACTTTACTACCCACGACATAACTAATCGTAGTTAGGAGGTTTTGTATGGGATCGAACACCACCTTGCGACCGATTTTCCTCCTGCAATCGTGACTTCTCATGACTGCAGGTCATTTCCAGTCGAAGGTAGTCGTTCCTCCCTTGTTCGCCCTAAGGCCAGCTTAAAACAAACATGACTGTTTGGCCGCGCAATGTCCATATATCAGGAAAACTAAAGAGGGTTTGGAAAATATATAATGTCCTTTCCTTACCTGCATATAAAAATGGGACATTAAAATGCATGAGTAAATGAAATATTTTATTCCAACTCAAGCATGAAAAACTTTCTATGATAACTTTATTTTTTATAAGGATCTATTGGTATATGACGCCATGTTAAATCAGAGAGAAAGACCCATATGGTCATGATATACGTTATTAGTATGTCTTCAGGATTTTTGATGTATGCACGCAGGTAAATATACATATGTCTTAATAATATGTAGTTAGGACAAATGATCAGTTCTTAATGGAGATATTATCAATTTTCTCTCTACTAAACTGGCAAAAAAAAACAAGCTAGTATATTAATCTTCAAAACATATAGCTTTTATTCCCAGATCCTGTTGTTGGAAGTTTAGATAATACAAAACCAGAAGCGATTCCATCATGTGAAAATATGCCACTAATCAGTGATCAATATTTAATCAAGTGACCTTAATATAATTACAGTAGACTCTTCTCATATTTACAATGGATTTCATCTATAGACGAAATAGACCAGTTGTTTCAAGAATGACATGCTGGATTGAATTGTTCATATTATTCATAACAAGCATGATCAATTCACACATTTTATTAATCCGGGTAACCTGCTTGTGTCCTTACAGGTTATAAAGTAGTCTATTAGTATTAAATTGTAGATAAATTTTACATAATGTATGATGTCACCGATATCAGATTCTGCCCTCAACACAGCCTTGCTTGTTTAATCTAAAAAGGCTGGATGAAAACGAAGAGGTGCTGGAGTCAGATAAAGAATGTCTGCACTCGTTACTTTCTGAAACGGGTAGATGTAAATCGCTTATATCTTCGTACAAATTTGGGTTATCATCTGAAGAGGAGCTTGTATCATTGGTATCATTACACGCCCGCCTGCTGATGCTTCAGCTCAAGTTGCTTCCACGCCTGTGGTATCCAACCACGTACACATATGCATCAGAGTTATCTTCTTCTCTAAAGAATCACGTGATTTTTAATTAATATTAATGTAATATGTACTGAAACTTCCAAAACTATTTTGGGTACCTATTTTGCAGCACTGTACTCACAGGGGTTCTCCTTGGATTATTATTTTCATCTCAAGGATAATAAGTTTATTTTAATAGTAAGATATGGGTCAGGGGTAGAACAGAGGACTCAAAGCCAGAAAATCGTGAGTTCGAATATCGGCACAAAACGAAACCAAATAACAAACAAAAATACTGAGGTATCCATCTTAACGTCTTATTGCAATTGGTTCTTTACCCTGTGGCGGATTTACTCAGAAGGGTTTTTGACAAACTGTCCTGAAATAAGTAAATGTAAATATATTAGCTCTCACTCACAGTATAGCCCTTTGTATATTCTGACGGCTTACTTGGATGATGCGCATATGCTGAGATATACTGCAATAACGGCAATAGCGATTCCACAAGTCAAGCAAGAAATGATAGTTCCAACCAGAAAAACCGGACGACGTCGGGCTATTTTGATGCAAAATGTAGAAGAAAAGCAGAAGTTAGGTTTATGATATTGAGCCTCTCGTGTGAAATGTGAATGTCAAATTTATTCCTTGTTTAAATTATGTAATTTTTATCTTTTGTTTCTAAAGTATTCAAGGGGTATGATGGTTTTAGGGTTTTAGACAAAGTTGCCTCTTATAACAGATTAATGCTGGAAATATTTAAAAAAAGACATGATAATTACATTTGTTATTATTATGGGGTTTCAGTATCAGATCAGCATGAATCACTGTAAAGAATGCTACATATACTTTGAGTGCTGATTGTTCATATCTTGATTATGAAATGGTAAGGGTAATATTACAATTTCTGGGTGTAGTATTATAAAATGAAATCTTACCTTTTAAGGCCTTATTATTTAATGAAGACCTAAGTATATAAGTAGATGTCATGTTCTCTGTAAATGCGGACGAAGAAAAACTTCGGTAAATATGACTCGGGAAGTGGGAAAAAATCAAAGTACCTGTCATTAAAATATATACAGTATGTTTATACCATACGGTTGAGTTAATAGATAATTCAAAAGTTCCCGCATTGAATATATTATAAATGAAATTTTTCATATTGACCGTTCAGGCAGATGTAATTGTTGAAACTGTCACATGACAAAGCAGTAATCGTACCATTAATCAGGAAGGTGATACAGTTTTGGCCTTCCTGTCCGAACGGCCATTCGTTACCTTTCTCGGGGCCAACAGGTAGCTTATCTAAAATATAAAATCCTTGATGATGATAATAACAAGTGAAAATGACAGTATTAGGAAATTAACTGGTTTTATCATGGATTTCGTTAACAATGCATTTGTTTAATATGTATCTTCTGCAGGACCTTCTGTGCACTTTTTATGTAGTTCTGTACACTTTGGGAAGCCATGATATCAAAGTATTAAAAATCAAATAGAAGCAAAAGATAAAATAGTGAATATTTAATCTATTGCCTTTATATGGTAGATCCCAAAACCATCTTGGACTGTAAATTCCAACCAAATATTCTGATGAATATTTGCAGAAGTCCATTGATGAATTCTGAGACTGTCGAATTTCCTTTAGGTCAGCGAGACGACCACCAAATGTTTGACAGTGTGAATAGGCCTCATACCAGTTTTTCTTATTACAAACAGGTCTGATAGATGTCTTTCCATGACCTTGGGAAGAAAATGAAGATTTGAATAGTTATGTGCACACAATCTTCTTGTTCAATGTTGTGGCATTGTAAAGCATTGTGATTAATGAATTGGTCTTGATGATTGCCTTAGACCTATTCAGGCCTTACTATGGCGAACAGGAGCATATAAAAATCCATAATTTATAAATAGAGACTGAATGTTGAACCAAGATTTTCAATTCCTTACCATCCATTACACAGAGTGAGTGTAACTTAGTCGAACAGTTGACAGGATAGGCAATGAATTCATGTTCCCTCTGAACTCTTGTACAATAGTATGGGCGGACAGCATACTTTATATCTTCCTCTAAAAATATCAAAGAATGAATATATAGATTGGTGTGATAATATAGTCAACATAATGGACAAGTAATGGATAAATTTTTAATTTTCCTATATTCCAAAATTTCCGAATTTGTGCATGCCCATACTATGTGTTCCCTTAATACTATTAATAAAAACATTAAAAATTTTAAATTCATCCTGTTACAATGCTTACCCCATTTATCATTTCTTAATGTGAACCATTCCTTCTCTTGCGCTCTCCGCGCAGCTAGCCAGGTGCTAGAAATATTCAGAATTGTCAGCACATTTGTCAGGTCATTAATATGAGCATCATTCTGTAGCACTGGAAGGTTGCCACTTTTATCACTGCAGTTCGAGCCCCCTTGAAAATATGTGCCTAATCCTGAAAGACAATTTTGTGCAAACATTGAATCAAGTTGAAGCTAAATATATGATACTATATGTACATGCAAATCAACTTATTTATAGGGGAGTTCATATAACTGACCCGTACTTTCGTCCGACAGGACGCGGCACTACTTATACTACGTTTACTACTTAATTCTCCTATTTGTCTAAAGCGTGTATTTCTTTATGAAAGCTTTTAACGAACCTGTCCCTAATATCTCCGGTATGGCGTACGTCGTGTGGAGGATTAAAAGAAACATCAAACTTATTCTGAGATGCATCTTTTTTGCAGACTGGCTTCTGATGAGCCTACACTTCTTACATCTTTTGAGGTATTTCCTTATTGCTTTTTTTACCTGTAATAATGATTGTTGTTATTCTCTGCAAACTCAGGAGAGTGTCCATAAACGTGTCTTTGTTTTTTGTTTGTTCTTTTTGTCAAATTAAGTGAATTTATTTTCGGTATTAAAATTGCTCATTGTATTCATTCGCTTGTTCCTTGACATTGTGCTCCTCATATTGAACAAATTGCAAAATGCGACTACACCTGTGTTACTGTCGTTTACCTAAGGCATGAAGAGAGCTAAGACCTGAAAAGTTTATGACTTAAAGCGTTTAACTGCAAAGCATTTAGTTCCAGGAAGAAAGTTGATTTATGTTCAAAATAGAACTTATATGTCAATGTGCGATGCTGTAACATAAATGTTTGCCTTTTTGGTCATTCCGTTTACTGCTGTAATGTGTCTTGTTTTGTATCGGGACCTTTAATGTACAGCTAATATACATGTAATGCCTCAGCATTTGACATTATTATCTTTGAAGCTTTTAAGTACCCATATTGTCGAATTAATACATACTCAGTGAGATATTTACTTGTATGTTTGAGAAAATTATAAGCAAAATACAATGTGTTAGTTCACAAGGCTGAAACTTGGTGATGATGGTGTATATTCATTAACAAACTATCACATAAAAGAGCTATGAAACTACTCGCGAATAGGGTACACCCGAAACGTGGTACATTTTAATGTGTAATATATATATATATATATATATATATATATATATATATAAATCATGGGTTCACAAGAATGTACTTATATGTGTAAATGCGTCTATACGTGCGTTATCTAGGAAGATACCAACCTTTTCCCGGGTGCTTATTATGTCACTCAAACTCCCTTCTGAGACTATGCTTATAACGTTGATTAACCGTCATGAGGAAGTCATACAAAACCACAAGAATAATAATGCCAAATTAATGTAAAATTATATCACGATTCAACTCCCACCACCCAGTGTTCTTTGCTTATGTTTGGCCAGTTACACTGTTAAAAATAAGATGATGTTTGAAAGCACCGACGATAAAGGCCTTCCAAGGGCCTTTTTTCTTCACACACAAGTATTAATAATAATGATTGTCTTCATAAATTGCGCGTCTTGTTTGCTGAATAAGTAACATCAACAATTTTATACGAGGCTACTTTCCTGCGATTAAATAATTGAGCTATATGAGTATTATTAAGTGAATGTTTTAAACAAACCCAATAAATGCATCAACATGAGACATTACAATAAAAACAATCAGGCGAGAAAGTGATGTACCATGCTTGATAAGTGTATACATCAGAAGATTGTTTGATGCACATAGGCTTAACGTTAATTCCGCTTAAAAGTAAACCCATTCGTCACCGTTCGGCTTAATTTAAATTCCAGGAAGCCTTTACAACGTTCAATCTTAATTAGGTAAACGAAATGGTAAAAGTCATTTATGTTTCTTATATCGCAGCCCTGGTTAGTAAAAATCGTCTTCCTTTTGCAAATAGGATGTTAGTCATCACACAATTTAGGCGTAATAATACTATGGTTTTATGTTATTCCTGATACAGTCAAAAATCGTTAAATGGCTGAAACTACAATATATTCTGATGTGATAACCCATTTACACACCCCGTCGTATTTAATAACACACTCAACTGCAATCTCTCATCCTAAGTAAAGAATAACAAGATCAAGTAAAGCTTTAATCCGGTGTATCAGCGCACTGAACCCTTGCACAGTGCATTGGGTATGTGGGAGAATATTCCCCACAAACGTCGGGAAACAGGAAAAAAAGTTTCTTCATCAAACAAGTTAAGATAGAGATAAACCTGTATATCAAAGAATATTGTGTTTCAATAGTCTTCAGCTGTAAGTTTGCAATATCAGTTAACTTCTCCTGACCAATAGCATTTTTATGGAACGTGGCCACGATAATTTAGAATAGTTAAATCACATTCTTTCTAATAAAAGGAATGAAACACCCCCAGTCTTTCGAGGTGAACGCACGTCATTTCTTTTAAAGCACATAAGCGCTATGAGTCTACAGGACTTATCGGAACCTCCAGGCTACACAGACTATCTTCCGAGAAATCGAACAGCAAAGCGTACTCATGTACAAGCGCGGTGTTGCCTAATTTATGCCACAGGAGGAAGAATATGGGAATGCCCAACCATTGGCGGACACATCATGATTTTGATCAGGTGAAGCTGTTAGAATAACCGTCAGATTTAAGCTAACATAAATCTCATGCTAAACGAGCAGTCACATTTTGCAATGTACCGTTTGGCGTAACGGAAGAATAGATAACCACCGAACTTGAAGAGAACGACTATTTTTAATGACTTTTTTCATTTCCGTCGGGTAATTAGGCTCAAAAATAGCAAGACTGGAAAGGGAACCCTCAAGGTAATCCCGAATGATCCTCAAGAAGCTGACTACAAACATAAGCTAGTGGAATCAAGAGACGGGGACACTAAACCACAAGTCATCTTCATTAAATGTGTCCGCTTCCTGGTCGAGATTTATTGTAGATCTAAGACACCCATATTCACGCAACTGCCTCCGATGGGGACACCTAGAAAAAGAATGCAAGGAAGAGTCAAAAGGTCGTATCCGCGGGCGCCCAGGTCATCTCGGGACCTGCAACTCAACGATTCAATGTTCAAACTGCCAAGGTCTGCATATCAACTTTTATAAAGGTTGCCCCTGCTTCGAACATTTTAGGGGAAGTGAAGTTTCAACTATCCAGACGTGCTACCCAGACCAGCCGAGCCTACCACAGCACCAGCAGCACAGCCAGTCCTTGTACAATCATCAGAAAAAGCACCCAGTTTTACTGTTACAAAAAGTTACAGCCAAATATTTAAGCAAAAGCTGGCAACCCACAAGACCAGCCCAGAAACAGCCGAGTATAGACACGATAGCCGTCATTATCACCATGTTGATAGAGATCACCAGGTCACCTGAGATCATCTGTGTGATAAGCTGTCAGCCAAATCAACACCCACACAGATCAACTTATTAATAAAGTTGTCCTCAAGAAGACAGTCAACCAGATGCAGAACAAACAATCTGAAGCCAAACAAGCTAGTCTAGTCAAGAAAGGCAAATGCAACACTGTGAAACACCCTTACAGCTGTTAAGAGAAAGAAGAAGAAACCAAGTACCAAGCCCCACTGATTGTTAACGTCAGCCGATGCTGACCCCGATTGTGGCTTGACCGTGACCGCCCCGTCGTACAGTGACCGAGCTAAGCCCCTGGACAAGGAGAAAGAAGTGAAATGGAATCCAGTGTCCCGACTGGTTTAGATGTGATATCTCGTCTGTTGGTTTCTATTCATCACTAACAGTATCTTCTACTTTCGTCTTACAAACCCGGACCGTCCAACTGATTTATCTTGTCCTACTTTGTTGTTAGTAGGGGATTTGGTTGTTTAGATATTAATTATTTATTAACTATTTTACAGTTAGAACATATAACAAGATCTTAGTTATATTAGTGAGTGGTAAAATGTAAGAAAATAATTATCATTGACCTGTGGTATGTAATGATGACATGCTGATAGACAGGCATGTATGTTTTCATTTTCTATGTCAAGTGCAGACCGTGGTCGATGATCGCATATATTTAAGTACAAAAAGAATTTAAAAAAACCTTTCCATGACCTTTGGGAAGGAAAAGGAAATTTAAACAGTTATGTCCTGATGATTCCCTTGATCCTATTCAGGCGTTAACACGGCGAGCGGAAGCACTTAATATATATAAACATATAGAAGAATATATAAACAATGAATTAGAATAAATGCTGGACCAGGTGTTTTCAATTTTTTACCTTCCATTACACAGAGTGACTGTAACTTCGTCGAACAGTTGACAGAAAATGCAGTGAATTCATATTCCTTCTGAACTCTTGCACAATAGTATGGGAGGATAGCATAATTTATATCTTCCTCTGAAAGAAACAAAGAATGAATCTCTATGTTGGCATGATAATATAATCAACTTTGCGTTTAATGGATTAATATATAATATATTATTGAAGATATACTCGTGAGCATATAAAATTATGCAAATAAATTTATGGTGTCACAAGATTAGTAATGCCAAATTAATGTGAACTAATCATTATGTCACGATTCAACTCCCCCATCCAGTGTTGTTTGCACATGTTTGGCCAGTTACATGGTTAAAAATAAGATGATGTTTGATAGCACCGACGATAATACCTCCTAAGGGCCTCATTACCTATACACACAAGTATTTATATAAATGATTGTCTTAAATAAATTGCGCGTCATGTTTGTTAAATAAGTAACATCCACCCTTCATTTTATACGAGGCTACTTTCCTGCAATTAAATGATCGAGCTAAAGGTGTATTATAAACTGAATATTTAAGCTAACCCAACAAATGTAACGAGACATTACAAACTAAAAAAACTTTCAGGTGGTCAAGAGATATACCATGCCTTGTTAATTGTATACATCAGGAGATTCTTTGATGCACATACACTTAAGTCCGCATAAAGATAAACCCACTCGAAACCTTTCGGCTTAATTTGAATCCCAGGAAGCCGTTACAACGTTCTACCTAAATAAGAAATATGGACACAATACATATATATATATATATATATATATATATATATATATATACATAGAGAGATAGAGGGAGAGAGATATTCGTCCAGCCCAGTCTTTCTAGGTGAACGAACGTCATTTCTGATTACGTACATAAACGCTATGAGTTGAAACCTCTGAGCTACACAGACAATCTTCCCGGATATCGAAAAGCAAAGCGTAATCATGTACAAGCGCGGTGTCCAACCACAGGAAGAGAATACCTTTCTTTTATGGGAATGCCAAACTATTGGCGGACACATGATTTTGATCAGTTTAAGCTGTTAGAATTACTTTAAGGTTTAAGCCAACCTAAATCTTTCGCAAGGTACCGTTTGGCGTCACGGAATAAAAGATGAGTACCAAATTGTAAGAGAACGATTTTTTTCAAGGACTATTTTAATTTCTGTTGGGTTATTAGGCTCATAAATTGGGAGACTTGAAAGGTTACCCTGAAAGTCAAGGTAATCCTGAATTATTCTCAAGAAGCTGACTAGATATATATGCTAGTGGAATCCTGAGACGGGGACACTGAACCACTGGTCATCTCAATAAACGATGTCCGCTTCCTGGTCAAGAAGTATTGTGGAGGTCGCCCCCGATATACTCAACTGCCTTGGATGGGGACATCTAGAAAAAAAAATACATGCAAAGAAGAGTCAAGATGTCGTACCTGCTGGCGCTCAGGTCATCTCGGTACCTGCAACTGAACGATACAGTGTGTAATCTGCCAAGGCCAGCAAAGCAGCTTTTATGAAGGTTGCCTCGGCTTCCAAAAGTACAGGAGGCCACCCACAGCACCAGCAGCACATCCAGTTCTGGTACAACCAACAGAGAAAGCACCTTGTTTTACTGTGAGAAAAAGTTACAGCCAAGTGTTTAAGCCCAAGCACATAACCAACAAGACCAGCCTGGTTACAGCCTTCACACAGAGTGCACCAGCAGGCCAACATCCTCTGAGTACAGAGACCATAGCAGTCATTATCACCATGTTGATATAGATCACAAAGTCCCCTGGGATGATCTGTGTGAGAGAACTGTCAGTCACCTGAACACCCTCCAACTCAACTTCTTAACAAAGTCGTCCTAAAGAGAACATCCAACCAGACGCTGAACTAAGAACCAGACATATAAGCAGAATAAGAGCCTGTTGAAACCCATATCTACAAATGACTCAGTCGACTCTGTCATACAGCAGCTTTGCGGCTCTGAGCAGTCCACCCGAGCCAGCCAAAACAAGACAGTTTAGTTAAGCAAGCTAGATTTAACACCGTGAATCATCCCGAACAACTTTTAAGATTAAGAATGGCCGAATTTTCAACTTACTCAACATTAGAATTAAACAAAAGTAAATCAGAAATTGCATGGATTGGTTCAAGCAGATATTCATCTGAAAAGATTGGAGGGTTCTCGTAGACCAACTTAACAACCAAAGCAATTTAAGTATTTGGCATATATTACACCTATAATAGAGACCTATCTGTAAAACTTAATTACGAAAAGGTTATAGGTAAACTTAGTAATATGTTGAACTTGTGGAAATGTAGGGGATTGACGATTTATGGAAGAAAAGAAACTGTCCAGTCATTAGGGATGTCACATATATTTTATGTTAGAAATATAATTGATCCTCCGGTGAAAAATATCCAAAAAATCAAAGAACTCATTACCAACTTTATCTGGAATGGGCGACGGCCAAAAGTGAAATATAAGTCATTAATTGGGGACTATAGTATTGGAGGAATTATATTACCAGATTTCGAATTTAAATATAAAACTCAACGAATCATATGGATTAAAAATTAATAGATGGTAAAATCGGAAAATGGAAAATCATTCCACTTTATTGTTTATTGGAAGTTGGAGTCCATATGTTGAACGTTGGGACTAATTTTGATGTTAACAGTCTTGTGTCATACAAGTTGTCTTTCTATAAGAATGCGTTTCATATATGGTCTCAGTTTGCAAGCTGTTCCCCAGACACTGTACTAGCCCAACCTCTCTGGCGAAATAAACTAATTAAAATAAATAACCAGTCCATAAACTTTAGCCAGCTCGGCAAGGTTGGTATAAACCATAGAGCAGTTTTAGTCGATGGAAATGGTTGTGTAAAACAACCTAACGAAGTATAACCAGAAGACAAATATAACAGCTTTGTCATGTTATATAATTCGCTATTATTTACAATTCCACTTAAATGGGTTTCTCTTACTGCTAATAATGTTACACAAGGTTTAGTTGACAAATATAGGTGTTCTGACTACATTGTATGTAACGGTAAGTTGGCAAACCTAAAACTTCTTAAATCAAATCAGGTATATAAAATGCTGCTATACCATTTATTTGAAAAACCATCGGCAAAAAGAAACTTTGTGAGTAAATTTGATGGAGTAGACTGGACAGAAATATGTAATAATATATATATATATGTAACCTGCTTGAGTTAATATAATAATGTTTGTTGTAATATATGCATGTAATAGGTTGTTAAACTCGAGACAGGTATGCAATGATATTATATATGAACCATGTACTTTGTCTTGGCCTAAAAGCATGTTAACAATGTACTCATGCTCTATTTTCTAATCATGTCCTTTATGTTTCTTGATCTAAAAACCTCGTTCTAGAAGTGCGCTTCGTGGGCGGGCTGTGCCACGACCAACAGGCGCATAACAATACGTTGTGGTTAAGATTTATTTGTGAGGACCAAACTGGTCCTGTCGGGTTATTTTCGTTTCTTGAATCTTGGATGACGGATGAGCTGAATTATTCAGTCTAGCTCCGTCCTTCGAACATGCAACATGGGGACTCACAAGTTCTCACTGTCTTATTTTCAGATATAATAAACCATCTTGTGATCTATTGAGATTCTCGTTTATTGCTTCTTACGTCTTCCACTTGACCATGTCACATATATAAATTGTTATGATACTTATTCTCGTGAGTTCCAGTTCAAAGTAATTCAAAACTATATAGGTGTAAATAATAAACTGTTTTCATGGAAATTGATAGAGACCAGATTATGTTCATATTGTTTCACCGAACCAGAAACTGTTAATCATCTATTTGGTAGTTGTCAACATGCAAAACACTTGTATTTTCAGATCATGAAATGGGCAAAGATGTTTAATGTAATAATGCCGGATATCTAAGAGTAAGTTATTTTATACGGTTATATCGTTGAGAGTGACAACCGCTGTCTCATTAGTACTTTGATTAATATATATAAGCAATACGTTTATATGAACAGGGACGCAGGTAAATTGAGCTTGAAAGCATATCAGTCAAGAATAGATTATGTTAAAAATATTGAACATAGAGTAGCAAAATAGAAGGATAGATCATAGCACCATTATTTGAAATGGGGACCAACTTAGAAAGATGATGACAATCGATTGTGAACATGACAATGCAATGTAATAATACTATAATTGTTATTCTTGGTATATTTTTGTTGAATAAAGATATAAAAAAAAAATTTAAAGAGAAAGAAGAAGAAACTAAGTACCAAGCACCACTGGTTGTTACTTCAACCGGTGCTAACCCCGATTGCCCCTAAAACGTGACTGAGCCGCCCTGCCCAACAATGACCGAGCTAAGCCCCTGGACAATGAGAAAGAATTCTACTTGAATCCCATGCCCCGCCTGGTTTAAATGTGATCTCTCGTCTGTTGGTCTCCATTCATCACTAACAGTATCTTCTACTTTCGTCTAACAAACCCGGACCGTCCAACTGATTTATCCTGTCCTACTGTGTTGTTGGTGGGGTTGTAAAGGTTTCCTTACCTTGAAATCTTGAGCAAAACAAAATAAGGAAATACAGACCAAAATGTTATCTACCCCTTTCACCAAACCGAAACACTGATGTTTCTCTAGATGAATACCTAACACTTTTTTAATGAAAAATAAAATCTTCAAGAAAATGAGTGGGTGGGGTAACAATTGTTCGACATTTGTTCAGAATACTTAATGGGCCAATCAATTTCAACAACAGGAAATATAGAAATATAGCAAAAAATACCCAGTATATTCCGTTTTAATCAAAGCGAGACCAAATAACTGTAACTTATTGTATATTTGATTTAACATTGTAATATAAGCCACCAAAAAATTTACTGGATATCCATGCTTCTCTTGGCAAATGAAATATAACCATAATATAACATAATCCATGAGTACCCATCACGTCAGTACCATCTGTAGACACCATGCGAGTATATGTAAAACAACAATATGTGTCACTTTAGGTTTATGTTTTTACTCCATGCATGGTGACGTATGGTCGTGTGGCAAGATGAGACTTGCAATATATCTAATCACCTTTGTTAGATGCAAAATGAGATCAATTCAGAGTGTATATATTACACTCATTATGAACCTTTGCACATTGGTTTGGGCCGGAGCCATATGTTATATATCCCGTCCATAAAACTGGTAAAGAAAGGCACACTGTTCTAAAAACATGATTTTATAAACAAGACATAAAACAAATCACATATAAATAATCTATTGTATAATTTACACAGTAATTTTAGGTTGTCCAGTTATAGATATATTTATAACTAAAATTTTAGCTGGAACAACAAAACAGGTTTCGTGGTAATCGAAAAACAATTAGGAAAAATCACGTTGAAATTAATCACCTTAGCATTCAGCGTTGTAGATTCACATGGACGTTTGTATTAAAACGCAGTAGGAGCACTTCTGACCCTGACACATATTCACAGTTTGCTCATTATTTCTAATGTATTCCAGTAAAGACTTCTTTTTGTCCTCATCTTAAATAACAAAAGGTGAAATGGGAAAATAATCATATATAAGGAAACACTCTGTATTTAATGTTCCAAATATTAAAAAAGAATAAGTGAAAACCTAATAAAAAGTTAACAACCTACACATTTTTCTCTTTGAATCGGGTACATAATATGACTATTTATATAAATTTGAATTGTGTGAGGGCAAATGTAAAACTTATGTTACATGTATCCCAAACCGTTATTAACGTAATTAGAACTCGAAAAAAGAGAAACTGAACTGTGAATCTTAGTCTAAGGACTACGACGTGTACTCTACTGGCATAGACTCGCGGTTGCACCGGAGAGTACTAATTATATCGGTAATACATTTTGTAAAGTAGTTTAAACAGCAGGAAATGTTATAAAATCGATATCTTAAATTATTTTTTGGTGCCCAAAAAAAATGAAAAAAATTTACGAACCATTCCTCCACAGTAACTGAAACTGCCTGAGTTATATGGACAATCAGCAGTAGCACTTTCTTTTTTCTAACTGAGTAAGATGAACATTAACTTCCACCAGCGAGTGTCACCAGTGTAGCTTTTCATCTGTAATGATTAATCATGAGTATACTAATACTTCTATAAAGAGGGGACCTTGTCCAAAAGCGTTCCGCAATTACTATAACATAGATTTTGGCCTTTTCTGGAATTTATTATTCTTGAACAAAACATTTTCTATTATTTTGTTTGGGCAAAATTTGAATATACTTTGGTACAAATATGACCATGGCACATGTATCTTCAGCAGGGTTTAGTTTCTAATTAGTAAAACTCCTGGCGTTTTTTATTTGCAAGTTTAAGAATATACTTCTATTTTAATTGAATTCAAATTGTTTGATTGCAAGGCTCATTTCATGTTCTGACGTTCATTTTGATGGAATGATAGAATGTAATGCTTACGCGTAAAAGCTTGAAATAATTGGCTACTTAGTGTGTAGGTTTGTAGGTTTAGGTCATCATTCCCCTGATCATGCATTTGTCAAACAAGAACCTTATTATTTTAGAAACGTAGTGTCACTCATCAAAAGACAGTATTGTGAATAATGCATGTAAGCAAGGGGTGTACCACTGATTAATCAACAGGTTTTTTTAATTTATAGCTGGTACTAAACTAAGTAGTTAGGTTCATTTGTCATTTATAAGATAATTTGCTATGAACACGAATATTAGTCAAATATAAGATATACTAATCAAACTTGCAACAGCAATACCACCAACAAAGCACGAGATAACCATTCCAAAGATATACAAATAATCCAGCTTTTGAAATTTACAGATTAAATAAAATATATAGCCATGCCGTGATAGCATTATCAAAGCATCTATTAACATGAACAATGTGCACTGTCTGAATAATACCATAGATATTAAGCATGTGCATAAATATATATTAAAATAATGGCCCTAGTGGACAAAAAATCAAATCCAACAAAATATCTTACCGTTTAAAAAACCTGGGGATATGCGATGAAAATTATTGACTTAGCGTTCGGTTGTCATATCAGGAAAACGTGGGTCCGACGAAAACGAAGACCGTACCTTTATCGTTTCTGATTTAAGATAAACATATTCATAAGTTACAATATAAATTATGTGAAAATCTTTTCCGGAAATACAAAGAATATTCGGAAAATGACCAGGTAACGTCTACGGAAAAAGTGGAAATTTAACCAGAAACATGGATTAATATCCATTTACCATTCACACAAACGTAATAGTTCGAACTATTACATGAAAGCGCTTTAAAAATGCCATCCTTCGAGAGAGTAACACAATTAAGGTCACGCTCATTAAATTTCCATTTGTTTTCCATTTCTGAGTCGACTGGCTGTTTACCTAGGCAATATAGAGTCTCGACAATGACGAAAGGAAAAATAACATAAACCTGATTTTGTAACAATAAGCTTAAATGTTCGCTACAAATATAGCAACTACGGTTCTATTACGCACTTAAAATGATGGCGTTCGATTTGTAATTTCGACTATGCTTGAATTAGTATCGATATTAAACACCAAAATGTATAGTAACGAATAAAATGAATTCATCAGGAATAACTGATCAATTACCCAAAGAAGGCAGTTCCCAAAACCACCTAGGACTGTAAATACCTATCCAATATTCATTGATCCACCTACAACTTTCATATAACTGTAACTCACGATTTTACTCAAGGTTAGCAAGACGACCGCCTAACTTGTGGCAATGTTTATTGGCTTAAGGCCAGCTTTGTTGGGAACATACAGCCTTAATATTTTCAGTTTCTTTACCTGCCAAAAAAATAAAGAAGGAAAAAATTAGCTCATCTGAATTTGGTGCGTTTGAGATCTGAATGAAACTAGATCACCTTTTTTTTCATTTTATGTCATTATGGTATCATTATATGATTTAAATCTTGTCATTATATGATCAATTTGTTAAAGTGAACAGTAAGGCTCATTTACAGCGCTGTGTTTACACAATGGAATGGTTTGTCTGAGGCAGCTCAGAATATTCAGTGACGGCTACAATGGCATTGTTTGATGCTCTCGGTCCTATAGTCAGCCATTCGCACGTTCCATCGGACGCTAGGGTCCCAAGAGTCGAGCGTCCGAAAGAGATTTAAAGTGTTTCTGAAAGCCCATATATACATGAGAGGAAGAGATAACTTAAAAGTTCCCTTCTTCATGGATAGTTAGATCGAAATAAAGAAAAACATTTGACAAATCATTTGACAAAAGTATAAGAATAAATCCTCTGTAAGCGCAAGGAAACCTGCGAAAACAATCGCTTTTGGGAGTGGTCTTTCTTGCGATTGGTCATTTTAGACAGGTCGTTATAACCAATGTAAATGCATTTGGATTGCTCAAGGATGGTCTCAGTAGACAGATGGGCTTATCAGAACGTGATCTTTCAGAATGGTTCCGTTGTATTTATATCAGCGTATAAAATTAAAAGATAACTGAAAAAAAAATTTGACAAAAATATATAAATTCATTCTCTGTTGGTATTTATTTCAAAGCATTACTTATTTACTAATACATAACCTTTTAAAAATATCCCTGGCATATATAATAATCAGTTTATATTCTGTCCTTTTTATTACCTTGTGTAATACACAATGAAGTCAGTTTCGTCGCACATTTATCAGCTATCATAGTAAGAGCGCCTGCGGCAATTTTTACTCTTGCGCAAAAGAGTCGTCTTTTTCCATAAATTATTGTTTCGTCTGAAAGAAAAAAAAAACGCTATTGGACTATATTATTATAGTTATGATTATTATTATTACTACTATTATTATTACTAATTTATAAAGTGCTCATCCAGCGAACTGCTCACATACCAAAAAAAAATTGTGATGATAAAAGTATAACTCTTAAAAGTTGTTCATGCAAATAAAAAGGACTAAAATGTGACAAAAGCGTGATAAAATATCAGCGAACTAAGTTATGAAACAAGTCATAATTTACGGCTCATAAGAATATCCAAAAGGTATGTATTCATTCTATTTAAACAATTCCAGTGAAGTGGCGTATCCTTTGACATCTGGTTGCGTATTTCATTTCACAGGTGCTTCAAGTAAGGATGATCTTCTTCACTACCAGAAAATTTTTACACCTAGACCTGAGGGTCCTGGTAGGTTTGTGAGGTGCGAGGAGTTGTGGTGCAAGATCATGTCCTGCTTCATATGCAACTAGGGTAACCTTGAACTTTACCCAATGTGATACAGGGATCCAAAGAAGCTCCTGGAACAAAAGTTTAATGTGTGCAAGTCTTTTTGTAAACGTCATAAGTGAATTGTTCTGCACTTGCTGTAGGCGATCTCCTTCTGTAGCAGTAGTCCAAGCTAGATCTATGGACTGTGTTGTGTTCTAAATGAGATACTTCCTAGTTCGGTTAATTTTATGGAGCTGGTGGTATACGCCTTTGCTAACATTTCTAATATGAGTTTCCAATCTCATCGTGGAGTCTGAGGTGACTCCCCGGTCACGTACCTGCTTGCTGGGTCGGATGAAAAACTGCCTTTGATGCAGAGTGATGGGATGAAGATGTTGTGGGATGACATGCAGACTCTCACATCCATGAAAAGGTTTCACTTACTTTGCATGTAAAAAAAAAATTTATTACTATTATCATTTTAAAATATGTTGACAGTACAAAAACCCCTAAATTTGTCTTATTTTACATTTTAAATTGATACAATTTAATAATTTATTTAATTTATTTGACGTACCCCATTTTTCATTTGTCACTGTGTACCATTCTTTCTGCCTTGCCTCCGGGCAGCCAACAAGGTGCTAGAAACATTTAGGCGTGATAACATATTTGCCGTTTCAAGTCTATGAATGTCACTCAGCAGGACTGAAAGTTGGCCATATGTATTAGTGCAGTTCAAATCCCATCCAAATAAGTCCCGTATCCTGAAAGTAGAAGAGTTAATCGATGTTCGAAAAGAACTGCACTCATGTGTAACTGCAAAAAGTCAAACAACCAATTTGAATCAAAGTAAAATCGGTGAAAATGAAAATATTATTGTAATTTTCCTCAAAATGAGGCTTTTCCGATAAATTATTGACGTACCTGTCATTAAAATATTAGGCATGGCAGAAGCAATGTTGACGATTACAGTTAGTGTTGTACCAATACTCATATTGAACAGCATCTTCATTCCCTTTCTGTAATTATTATAAACCTCTATTTAAAGCTTTTGTTTATTTTGGTTGGATGGTCAACACGGGTGTGTCAACCTTGCTATTTTTTTCTACTCTAACCATGATTCTGTTGATGCTTCCGTATACTCAGGAAGGGGAGGAAAATTTGCTCCCGAGAGCATACATAAGGCAGGGGTGTCCAGGGTAAGGTACGCTTTTCATATGCCCGTCTATGACTGGACGTATTATGGTATGCCCATGGTCCGTCCGTCCGCCTGCCCGTCCGTCTGTTAGCGTCTGCGATGGCTTACCGGTGCTTGGATGGATATTCGCGAAATTCACCATAACTACTTACCAATAGATTATCTCGCCCGAGTGTGATTACAGGTAAATGCACGCAATTTAATGATCATAGGTTTGACCAAGATAATTTGTGGTATCGCAGCAATAACTTATTAGAAATGGGATAGATTTTTATCATCATAAATATGAATGAATACAGTTTCTCACCTTAATTTAATTCTCGACAAATTTCACGCTTATTTAATATGGTCAGAAGGGACCAGACAAAAGACGGGTATTATGCGGTGCACTTCTTTATATAAGCCTTTTTCCTCAAATATAAACATTCTGATGATTAATCCCTAATTGCAGAAAAAATAAGAAAATATGTATAAAATTTATATATAATAAACTAAAATGTTATATGCACCTCTTTAGCCCTATTGTTCCAAAATGGCCACATGACCCGCCCCTATCCGACTCAAGCGCTTATTTCACATCTTAGAAATACAAACCGAATATTAGTATCCCGCTTGTCAACATTTTAAAAACAACCTAGATGACAAGTCATATGAACCAAAATTGCATATGATTATTTATATAAGTTCAGGTTCACGTTGAATGAATATAAAATCAATTAACAAAAGTTAAAAAAATTAAAACAAAATGGTTTAAGAATGCTGGAAATCCAGGACCACATTACAACGAAAATATTTCTGGTATGTGGATTTTAATTCATACTGGAGCTCATGTTTACTTGTAAATTATTTTATTTTAATTTTAACGTTTCAGCACCGTGTACATATTCTATTCCAGAACTATTGACATTATATCCAACACTGCTGAGAAAACAACAACCAAAAGGCAGGTGGCGTGAAAAAAATTTCATATATATATTCGCATAATCGTTAGTGGGCTAACATACAGGTGTTTCTTTTGATTTCTGTTAACTTTTTAAGGAAGTACCCACCGTTGCGTCCGACTTGAGAATCTTGGTACATCATTCAAAAAATGTTTGAAGCGATGTGCACTTTCTAACGCCCAGATTCGGCTTCTCTGAACTGATCTACGACATCCAAGATATGTTGCAAGCATATAAATCAGAAAGGCTCGACAAAGGAATGATGCATTTGCTTACACCGGAGTCATGTTTGGCTAATTAGTGTATATAAACCAATTATATGTCAGTTTTTAGTTTTCTTTCTTGACAAGTCCGTCATCCGTTAGTCATTATTACACAGTTTGATTATTTTTCCCATGTTCTTGTTATAATATATGTCTTATTTATGAACAACGAATTAGTCTGTTTGTGGCTTGCTCCATTTTTACAATTATTTAAGTAAATGCTTGCTTATATTTTTTGTCAGTATTTACAGTTTTGTGCTTTATCCCTCATTGCAATTCGTCATAGAATCTAAATGGTGTAATAAACTAAAATATCAAACTTCTAGTCGAAGTCTTCACGATTTCACAAATTTCTTAATTTTACTGATAGTTAGTTTATATAATATTATCATTACTTTATTTTTGAGGACACTGACGCTAATATGCTTCTCAAATTATCAAAATATTATCTTTTTAGCAACTCCCTTTTTTTCTTTGACAAATTAAGTTTAGAATATTGTTACACATGTCGGATAGAGAATTTATAATATCCGGTTATCAAGTGTCCAGATTATCACAAAACACATACGAAGTATATTGTTTCCTACGTTTCTTTCTCAGCATGAATGGTCTTGATATGCGACCAATGTTACAGACAAGTATTACAAATGACAAGAAATAACAGACCTTTTCCTAATTTCCACTGATTTTTAAAAACATATGATATTAATTTATAATAGCTGTCAATCATTACTTACATTGTGTAAAATATTTAAGGTAAAAATTTTGTTCATTTTTAAAAGAATAATAATAGAAACTCTATTATTGAATATTCCTTTGTTATCAAATGAATCCAAACAATTTTTTAATAACATAATTTGATGATCAGAATGACTACATATAATACAGAAAAGAAACTCTTAATAATTACAGGTAAGGACAAAATAGATAAAGAAAATAATCGATGATTTATTGATAATTAAAAAGTCTGATTTGGTTACAGCTTAAATAAAATGGAAGAACGCTGTTGATGTAGATTACATACTATATGGAGTAATAATTATATATCAAAAGTATGTGAATACTAAAATGTGAAGCAAAAATATAATTTATGTGGGGTTTCGAATTTTTCCCCATGTTTTTTCTGTCAAATAGTGAAGCGAATTTGATCTTTTATTAATTAAAATTTAAGAATAAAACGAGTGAAATATGAAATTTTAATATTTATACAACTCAGATACTACTTAAAAGAATATATAATAATAACTTTACATAAGTAAATCCTTTAACATGAAAAGTTTGCTTAGGCCGGATACATAGACCTTGGTTGACACATAAACCCTTGTTACTTAGAACTGGTTTCTCTGTACCACAAGATAAGAATCGAGAATGTTCTTGGTGACTATGAACGAATGAACGAGGAAGTAATTTACTAACATGACCCGATGTTTTGAAACGAATTATGTTGTAATTTTTTATTGTTCCCTCAACTGCATCTCGTAATCCACAAATTATATGATTGTTTGAGTTTCCCCTCATTATACTGTTAATGATAATGTGTTGTTTGGGAACAGTAATGTAAACGGGGGCCCTACAGGCAAGTTTTCCGCGTTACACAGTTTTCTTAAATAAGTGTAAATTTTGGCATTAATACATCCGTTGATGTGGTTGTTAGTTTTGCATTTACTGGTATACATTATGTCATAATGGAGATCATAGATGTTAATCTGGCTTAACCAAATAATGATATAAATACGTATCATAATATATGTGCAGAACGCACCTGCATTAAATTAAAACCCATTATATTCCTTTCAGGAAGTTATTTCCGTGAAATCACGCAAGTGGTACAATTATGTATTTTAAGCTTTTAACAAGTCCAATAAGAACAAGTATACAAAAGGAAAGCAGAATACAAAACATTACCGATTAGGCAGGTGCGCATGATAACTGTGTTCACCAGAAGGGAATGAGTAGCCAATCAGTATAGTCTACAACTCACAGATAAGGGCATCCCCACTCAAAAATTGTGGGCCGAATGTGTGTCCTACACTTTTACAAATAAGTACACGTCACATGTTGAAAAGAGATCCCTTTCCAATATTAATTGAAAAGAAACTTGCAATTGGAACATTCAGTTCAGTTTTATCATAAGCATTAGTTGCCATTGATTAATTAACAGAATAAAATGTTGGAAATTATTAAATTGTGAAAACATAATTTTCCGCCAGAGTATTGCTCCGTACTTAACTACCGAAAAACTATTTAGGCTTATATCGATAATCACAGATTAGCAACCATGGAGTTTGTTAATTCAAAATTAAAACATCAGTTTCTGATTATGAGCATCTAAAATCTCACGTACCCATATATGAGTAAAACCATTGAACAATACAAATTATATGTCTGAAGCTCGCATTCAACGGGTAACACACATAAAAGAATTCAATATCTTTCAATATCAATAGAAAAAAAAAGCTCCTTTACCTCAGGACAACTTTACGTGTGAGAATATTAAAATGATTCTATTGTATGACACTCATGATTCAAGTGAAGACTTTTATCTTGGATGTATTTACTGATCAATCCTAAATTTACACGCATTTGCCCAGATGCTACAAAGTGGCGCCATCTGGGAAAAGCTTTCAACAACTTGTCTGCCACAGTGACCAAGACCATGATGACTACTCAGTCATCATGGTCTAGATGGACATTCATGCACGCCTGTCCGGCTATCTCTGGCAGTTACCTAGCATATATATGTATATATATATATATATATATATGTATAAATATATATGTTTCGTAATATTGCATATACGTACACAGGTGTGATGTATTAACAAACTTTCCATTATAATTTATTTGCCGTTCAATATGTGCCCTAAACACGAATATGTATCTTCACCCTTAAGAATCTAGAGAAAAAATAGGAACTAGAAGTCGATTTCTTGTACGTTTTTATGTCAGGAGATTCACCGAAAGCTTATATCTCAATAAAATCGTATATATTTTCGGAAGATGAGCTTCCATCTTTGGTATCTCTACACGTCCATGTATTTAACATGTATCCACTTCGAAATATGTACAAAATCCTGAAAAGGCTTGTCAGCGGTGTTTTACACTGCAAAGCAACTGTGAGTTTTCTGCAAGTGTTCAGATAATCCGAACCGTAATTTCATCTGCAACCTATACATATTCGTCCAGAGCTCATATTTCTTCATACAAGCTAAAGAAACAGTCTCTACAGTGCCTTGTTTGACGTAGGTCGTGTGGGGAATTGACAGAAAACACCGTGCTTATTCTGGGACGCATACCTTTCCCATACTTGCTTATTTTTTATACAAAATTAATAACATATATCAACAGGTAATTCAAATGGTCCCAACGGTTTGTCCATTACTCATAGTTCCATTACAGTGGAGTCGAGTAATTATTTATCCACTGCATGAAAAATAGGGGGTGGGGGACCTGGTTATTGCGTAGGTATATCCTTACTAAATGTACTGGGTAAAGCTTTTACAAAAATAATTGAACAAAGATTGCTTAATCAAATGGATGAATTGAATACCTGAATATATGGTCTGAAGCATAAAGGGTGTACAAAAGTCTATTGTACTTTTGATAATAGATTTGATAAGAAACAGATAGATCATCTTAGAAACTTTCACAGGGAATATGCTATGAGTATTAACTCAAAATTAAATTGATGGTATATCGACGTAGACATACTCTTCGTAAAACAGTAAAGTGGTATTTAGAAGGTACAATGATTGATGTTTTATGCGACTTTAAATATCTTGCCAATGTTTGTACAGCATTTTTATGTCAAATGACACAAAAGCCATAAGCAATTTGAGCTAGTATGTATTATTACAAAATTTCAATGAGAAATGTATAAACAATTAAATGTCAGTCAATGTTTCAACCTTTTTCACACAATGGTTTTGTGAGTGAAAGGCCCATATGGTCATTATATCTTATTAGTGTGTCTTCGGTTTGTAACGTATCTACGCAGATAGATATACTTCTTACTTAATAATTTGTAGTTAAGACAAATGAACAGTTCTCTGTGGAGATATCATCAATTTGCCTCTACTAAACTGGCAAAAAAAGCTGTGCATATTAATCTTCAAAATATATCACTTTAATTACCAGATCCTGTTGTTGGAACTATCAGTTCCAACAACAAATGTGTAAATAATACAAAATCAGAAGCGAATCCTTCCTGTCATAATACGTCACTAATCAGTGATTTTTATTTAATCAAATGATCTTAATATAATTACACTACACCCTTCTCATATTTACAATTGGTTTCATTTATAAACGTAATAGACCAGTTGTTTCAAAGGTGACATGCTGGTTTAAATTGCTCATATTATTCATAACATGCAAGATCCATTCACATATTTTATCAATCCGGGTAGCCTGCTTGTGACCTTACAGGTTATAAAATAGTCGATTAGTTATCATTTCTTTTGCATAATGTGTCATGTCACCGATATCAGATTTTGCCCTCAACTTTGCCTTGCTTGTTAAATCTAAATAGACTGGATGAAAATGATGAGGTGCTGGAGTCAGATAATGAATGTCTGCACTCGCTAATTTCTGAAACGGGAAGATGTAAATCACAAATGTCTGCATACATATTTGGGTTGTCATCTGAAGATGAGCTTGTATCATTGGTATCATCACACGCCTGCCTGCCGATGCCACGTCTCAAATTGATTCCACACCTGTGGTATCCAACCACGTACACATATTCATCTTCTCCCCTAAATAATCACGTGATCTTATATTGTTATGAATATAATATGTAAACTGAAACTTCCAGAACTACTTAAGGGTAGCTTTTTAGCAGCACTGTAATCAGAAGGGTTCTGCTGGGATCATTTTATTTAATGTTTTTAGGATTACAAGTTTACTTAATAGTAAGATAGCAAGTGTTTCTCGTCTATGAGTAGAACACAGCATTCAAAGCCAGGAAATCCTGAGTTCAGATCTCGGCACAAAAGGGCTGAGGTTTTTCATTCACCCAGATTGAGCGCTCTGGAGCCAGTTACATCAACAACAACAAAATTTAAACCAGAGTTTTCTGGGTGAAGTGGATCCTTCATGTTCAAAAGGGCCCAATTTCATCCTCCAGACGTTATGTAGATTATCAATATAGAATTATGTTTAAGCCCATTCATTCTATACACACCTGCGGTTCCCGTGCAGCCATGCAAATTTTCTCAATAAGTAAGACAATTCAATTCATATGACACCAAATAACAAACAAAAATATTGAGCCCTCCATGTTGACGCCTATATATATATATATATATATATATATATATATATATATATATATATATATATCTAATGTCTAAGAGTATAACTATTTGTATAATCTGACGGCTTACTTGGATGATGCGCATAAGCTGAGATATATAGCAATAACGGAAATAGCAATTCCACAAGCAAAGCATGATATGATAGTTCCAAACAGAAAATCCGGACGACGTCGGTCTATTTTGATGCAAAATGTAGAAGAAAATCAGGAGTCAGGTTATTTGAAATTGAGCCACTCGTGTGAAATATGAATAACAGATGTTTTCCCGTTTAAACAATGCATTTTTTTCTAAACTATTTGTATGATATTTTTAGGGTTTTAGACCACGTTGCCTCTTATTAAAGATTAGATGCTTGAATAATATGAAAATAAGACAGGATAATTACTTCTAATTTTGTAATTATCATGGGTTTTTAGAAACAGAACAGCATGTGTCCCTGTAAGTTATGTTGCATTAATTTCGAGTGCCGGTTGTTTATATATTGAGTATAAAATGGTTAGAGGGTATCATTGCAATTTTGGGTGTAGTATTATTTTTAAAAAATCTTACCTTTTGAGGCCTTATTATTTAATGAAGACCTAAGTATATTAGTTGATGTCAAGTTCTCTGTAAATGCGGAAGAAGGTAAACTTCGGTAAAAATGACCAGGGAAGTGAAAAAAATTCGGAGTATCTGTCATTAAAATATATACAGTTTGTAAATAACATAAGGTTAACTTAAAGGGTAATTCGATATAACTCCAGCATTTGAATATATTATAAATGAAATGATTCATATTGACCGTTCAGGCAGACATAATTGTTGAAACGTTCACATGACAAAGCAGCAATCGTGCCATTAACAAGAAAGGTGGTGCAGTTTTGGTCATCCTGTCCGAACAGCCATTCTTTATCTTCCTGTGGGCCAACAGGTAGCTTATCTGAGAAAAATAAATTTATCCTTAATGATAATAAAAATGTGTAAATGACACATTGCCCCTATTAAAGGAAGTTGATTCCGAGATATTGAGTATACTGATATTTATTTAGCAGATATTTAACATGGATTTCGTTGACATTGGTTATTTTGAAGTGTTAAGCTGCTGAAGGTTCTCCTGTGCAATTTTCATGTTGTTCCGTACACATTGAGAAAGCCATAAAATCACAATATTCAAAATAAAATAGATCCAAAGGATAGAATTATGAAATATGTAATCTATTACCTATAAATGGTAAATCCCAAAACCATCTTGGACTGTAAATTCCAACCAAATATTCTGATGAATGTTTGCAAAAGCTCTTGGTAGAATTCTGGGACTGTCGCAGTTCCTTTAGGTTAGCCAGACGACCGCCTAACGTCTGACAGTGTGTATAGGCCTCATACCAGTTTTTCTGATTACAATCAGGTCTGATTGATGCCTTTCCATGACCTTTGGTAAGAAGCGGGAGATTTAAACAGTTATGTTCTTATGATTGCCTTAGTCCTATTCAGGCGTTAACACGGCGAGCGGAAGCACATAAGATTATATGAATAATGAATTAGAATAAATGCTGGACCAGGTGTTTTCAATTTATTACCATCCATTACACAGAGCGACTGTAACTTCGTCGAACAGTTGACAGAAAATGCAGTGAATTCATGTTCCTTCCTAACTCTTGCACAATAGAATGGGCGGACAGCATATTTTATATCTTCCTCTGAAAGAATCAAAGAACAAATCACAATGTTGGTATGATTATATAATCAACTCCATGTTTAATGGATAAATATATAATATTCCTATATTCAAAAAAATTCTGTATTTTTGCATGCCAATACAAAGATATTTTATTTTATCATTAGTTTGTTGTGGTACATGCATTATTAAATTTCACAGTGTGTGTATGTCCTTTCCATTTCCTAAAAACAATTAGTAAAAAATCAATTAAATTCATTCTGTTACAATGTTTACCCCATTTGTCATTTGTAACTGTGAACCATTCTTTCTTTTGTGCCCTCCGTGCAGCAAGCCAGATGCTAGAAATGTTCAGGTTTGTCAGCACATTGGTGAGGTTACGTATATGATAATCACTCTGTAGGACTGGAAGGTGACCAAGTTTATCACTGCAGTTCGAGTTCCCTTGAACATATGTACCAAATCCTGGAAGAAAATCATGTGCATACAAATGGGAGCTTTTTACATGGTACTGTGCATACATGCAAATCAACTAATTTTTACGGGAGTTCATAAAAATTTGATCCATACTTTCGTCGGACGGAACGCGACACTACATATACTACTTATACTTATACTACTTATTTTCATATTTGATCAAACCAACTGTTTCTTTATAAAGCTATTAACGAACCTGTGTCAACTATTTCCGGTATGGCGTACATCTCGTGGAGGATTAAAAGAAACATCGTACTTATTCTGAGATGCATCTCTTTCCTAGTCTGGATTATGATGAGCCTACACTTCAACATTTATTTAGGTATATTCCCAGTTGCATTTTCACCTGTAAAATGACTGTAGTTATTCTCTGCATGTGTCCGAAAATGTGTTTTGTTTCTTCTTTTTTAATTCAATGAATTTATTTTTGGTAATAAAATTGCTCATTGTGTTCATTCCCTTGTTGCTTGACATTGTGTTGATCACATTGCACAAAAAGCAAAATACGAAAACACCAGTGTAATTGTCGCTGACCTAAGGTATGAAGAGAGCTATAACCTGAAAATTTAATGACTTGAAACGTTGAACTGCGAATCGAGGCATTTAGTTCTAGGAAGAAGATTTATGTTCAAGATACTACGATGGTTTTGAATGAAAGTTCCTACTCATATAACTTATATGTCAATGCTGTAACATAAATGTTTACCTTTTGAGTCATTCCGTTTACTGCTGTAATGTATCTCGTTTTTCATTGGGACCTTTTAAGGTACAGTTAATGTACATGTACTGCCTCAGCATTATTATCTTTGGTGGCTTTTAAATACCCATATTGTAAAATTGATTAATTCTCAGGGAATATATACTTGTATATTTCAGAAAATCTGAAGCAAAGTTCAACGTGTTATTTCACAAGGCTGAAACTTTATTTGCCTCATTTTTGATGGTGGTGTATATTCAGTAACAAAGTATCAGATAAATAAGACCTGTGAAACTACTCACCAATAGGGTACAATTGCAAACGTAATAATATATAATGTAATAATATTATTATATATAGATAGATAGAATCGTGAGCATGTAAATTTATGCAAATAATTTACAGTGTCACAGGATGTGCTTATCTGTGTATATATCTATATGTGCGCTTTCTAGGAAGATACCCACCTTGCTCTGGGTTGGGAATCTTGATACATAGACTCTAATGCTTATGTTGTCACTCAGACTCTCTTCTGAGACTGTATGTTTGAAACGTTGATAGACGGTCATGAGGAAGTCATACAGAACCACAAGAATAATAATGCCAAATTAATATAAAATTATCATTATGTCACGATTCAACTTCCACCATCCAGTGTTGTTTGCTCATATTTGGCCAGTTACACTGTTACAAATAAGATGATGTTTGATAGCACCGACCATAAAGGCCTCCTCAGGGCCTCTTTCATTAACACACAAGAATGAATATAAATGATTATCTTAATAATTTGCGCGTCCTGTTTGCTTAATAAGTAAAATCAACAATTTCATACGAGGCTACTTTCCTGCGATTAAATAATTGAGCTACATGAGTATTATAAAGTGAATGTATTAAACAAACCCTATAATTGTTTCAACGTGAGACATTCAATAAAAACATTCAGGCGGGCAAGTGATATACCATGCTTGATAACTTTATACTGCAGTAGATTATTTGATGCACATACGCTCAACAATACGTCCGCATAAAGGTAAACCCACTCGAAACCTTTCGGCTGAATTTAAATTCCAGGAAGCCATTACAATGTTCAACGAAATTGTTAAAGTCATGTATGTTTCTTAAATTACAGCCCTTGTAAGTAAATCATTGTCTCCCTTTTGCAAATAGGATGTTAGTCATCACACAATTTAGGCATAATAATACTATGATTTTAGTTATTCATGAAACAGTCAACGGCTGGAACTACAATATTTCCTAATGTGATTACCCAATTACACACCCCGGCGTATTTAATAACACACAGTAAACAGCAATCTTTTATCCCAGGCAAAGAATAACAAGATAAATCAAAACTTAATCCTAGGTATAAGCTATTTAATTCCTTACAAAGTGCACTAGGTATGTGGGAGAATATTCAATTGCGTTTCGGCAAACAGGATGTTTTTTTTCTAATCCGACAAGTTAAGATAGGCATAATCCTGTACATCAAAGTATATTTTGTTTCAATTGTGTTCAGCTGTAGGTTTGCAAATATCAGTTAACTTCTCCTGACCGATTTCATCTAAAAACATTTGATGAAACGTGGGCACAACACTTGAGAATATTTAAATCACATTATTTCTAAAAGAAGAATGAAACACCCCAGTCTTTCGAGGTGAACGCACGTCATTTCGTTAAAACACATAAGCGCTATGAGTCTAAAGACATCGGAACCTCCGAGCTACACAGACAATCTTCCATGACATCGAACAGCAAAGCGTACTTATGTACAAGCGCGGTGTTCAACCACAGTAAGAAGAATACTTTTCTTTTATGGGAATGCCCAAACACTGGCGGACACATAATGCTTTTAATCAGGTGAAGCTGTTAGAATTACTGTAAGATTTAAGCTAACCTATATCACATGCTACAAGAGCAGTCATCTTTTGCAAGGTACCGTTTGGCGTTGTGGGAGAAGAGATAACAACCGAACTAAAAAAGAACGACTATTTTCAATAACTATTTTCATTTCAGTCGGGTTATTAGGATCAAAGATGGCAAGAATGTTAAAGGAACCCTCAAGGTCATCCTGAATGAATTCAAGAAGCTTGCTACAAACATAATCAAGAGACGGGGACACTGAACCACTGGTGTTCTTCATTAAAGGTGTCCGCTTCCTGGTCGAGAATAATTGTGCACCCAAGTGACCCCCGATTAACGCAACTGCCTCCGATGGGGTCATCTAGAAAAAGAATGCAAGGAAGAGTCAAGATGTCGTATCTGAGGGGCTCAGGTCATCTCGGTACCTGCAACTCAACGATTCACTGGCACACTGCCAAGCTCTGGATAACAGCTTTCATAAAGATGGCCCCTGTTTTTAACAGTTCAGGAGAAGTGAAGTTTGAACAATCGAGGCCTGTAGCCCAGACCAGCATAGCATAAAACAGCACCAGCAGCACAGCCGGTCCTGGTACAACCCACAGAGAAAGCACCCAGTTTTACTGTAAGATAAAGTTACAACCAAGTTTTCAAGCCCAAGCAAGCAGCCCACAAGACCAGCCCAGTAACAGCCTCGTCACAGACTGCACCAGCATGCCAACTTCATCTAAGTATAGACATCATAGCAGTCATTATACCATATTGATAGAGATGACCTGGTCATCTGAGACCATCTGTATGATAGAGCTATCAGCGAACTTAACACCCACACAGATCAAATTCTTAATAAAATCGTCCTCAAGAGGACAGTCAACCAGATGCAGAACCAAGAACCTGACTTGCCAGCAGAATAAGAGCCTGTGGAATCGATATCTACTCAGTCACCTCAGTCATACAGTATCTTTGCAGCTCACGCTCTGGGTAAACCATCCGAACCAGCCAATCAAGCTAGTCCAGTCAAGTAAGCCAGATTCAACACCGTGAAACACCCATAATAGCTGTTAAGAGATTAAAGAATTAACCAAGTACCGAGCACCACTGATTGTTAACTTCACCCGATGCTGACCCAAATTGTCCCAGGACTGTGACTGAGCATTCCGTCGTGCAGTGACCGAGCTAAGCCCCTGGACAACGAAAAAGAAGTCAACTGGAATCCCGTGTCCCGACTGGGATCTCTCGTCTGTTGGTGTCCATTCATCACTAACAGTATCTTCTACTTTCTTCTAACAAACCCGGACCGTCTAACTTATTTATCCTGTCCTACTGTGTTGTTGGTAAGGAAGCTGGCTATTTAGGTAATAATTAGAACAATTTTACAGCTAAATCGTATAAAAATATCTTAGTAATATTAATGAGTAATAAATGTAATACAATAATTATCATTGAACTGTGGTGTGTAATTCAGCTGATAGACTGGCATGTATGTTTTCAATTTCTTCGTCAAGTTAAGTGCAAGCCGTGGTCGATGATCGCATATATAAAAGTACACAACGAATAACAATTTCATACTTCTAAATTAATTTTACTCATCAAAAGTGATTATGCTGAGATTCAAATACAATATTCTCATATTGACAGACATTTGTATCGGCAAAACGAGCTTATTCTTGTTAAAACGAAGTCCAAGATGAAATTTTCAATTTATATTTCACAAATAAAAAAGATCAATTAGCAGCTTAGAATAGAATGCTCTGGTAATATAATTTTATCGTGTATACACAAACGAAACAGGATTGTGTGTCGACACAATAACAACAAAAACGTTAAAAAATACCATGATAGATAATTTGATTTCCACCGAAGCGCCATCGATCTTTCTTATCAAATTTAAACATGGCTGTGCTTGTTAAACCTGAATAGGCTGGAAGAAAATGAAGACGTACTTGACCCAGAGGTTGATTGTCTTTTTACATTTTTTGCTGCATCTCCACGCAGGACTGCGTATGTATTCGTGATGTCATCTGAAGACAAAGTTTGATCACTGGTATCAGTTGTATCCTGGGTAACAGGAAATGTGCCTTCACTTATGTCGCCTCTGCAACTGAATCTACTTCTATGTGCGTACGCATAATCCCTAAAATATCCCCTTATCCCTAAAATATAAAGCGACATTTGATCAAGTAAAACATTTGATGTCCAACTGTAATTATTCCATTATCAATTTAGACTAAAAGACTGTTGCCTCGGACAGTGGTCTTAACAATAAATTGTTTTCGGGATAGGGACAGTCGTTGGATGTATTCTTAATGTACGGGTCCGGTATAAAAGAAAACAGGGGTCCTGGTGGCGTGATGGCTAGTTTACAGGTTGTTTTTCAGTTGGAGTTTTTCTGTCTGATTGACAGTACGGGGAGATGTTCCTTCGTTGATCTGTCGGCCCCGCTCCTAAATATCAATCCGAAATGTAACGTTATTCAGCACAGATAAACTGTAATAACAGAAACGGTTATGCCACCAGCAAAACAGGAGATGACATTCACGATTACAACTGGTGAAGCAAATGCATGTTTTCCATTTACTTGGATGGACCCACCTATATCGAAGATAATACAAATATTATAAAGGAACGGTGTTTTGTTTTCTTTTATTTAATCAAAGTTAACCTTAAAATGTTTTTAATGTCTTAGGTAGTACATTTAAATAGTGGTATAGTCCTTAAAGGCTACAACAAAAGAAGAGACCAGTCCTGGAGACCACAGACGTATATGAAAAGTAGGGTTCTAATGTGGCAAATAGCTAGTAGGTGTCAAACGCTAGACATGCATTCAGACATAGGCGCCAAACAAACATACAAACAAGCATACAGAATGATCAGACAAACAGATTACAGGTGAGCCGCCGTATATATAAGTGAACATATCCCCAAACACATACCCAAATGACCACTACATTTCACAATTACATAGCTTTTGTGAGTTCATATACATGGTTTTCCCGTGACGTCACGCATTCCAGGGAATCCCCTGGCGGCCATTTTGTGGGTCAAGGTGTCGTGGGTCACTGAACAGTAAATAAACAGACTACACGTGTCTGTCAAACGACCTCCCAGGCAGTGTTGAACTCTGAACATTCGCATATGGACATTTAATATAAAATGGTGCCCACTTGAGCCGCACATGTTTGTCATAATAGAGCTGACGATGATGTAAAGCGGGGATTTTTCGGCATCCCGACAGTGAGGAAACATGAGGGGCAACAAGCGGAGGAGCTCAGCAGCAGACGAAGGGATGCGTGGATTAGCAGAATCAACCGCAAAGATTTCAGTCCATCCAAGCATACCAAGATTTGTTCTGATCACTTTATCAACGGTAAGATAGATTATAAGATATGATCATATTACAAACAGAAACAGACAAGATTCTTAAAAAGTGAGTATGGTGCATGCGGGGGGGGGGGGGGGTGCTCGCGAATCCAATTAAATTAGAGATTTAGTTAACCTACGCAGCACTCTGGACGAAGTATGCGAGTTGTTTAGTTATTGGTTATTTAATATCTGTCAGTATAGAACTTAAATATTTGCAAATTAAAAAGAAAATTCACAAGAGATAAAATAATTAAGGTTTGGAGGATAATAGTGCTACAAGTACCTGCTCCCCAACTAGTGATTAGCCGTGTAGCAGCTAAGAGGATAACTGGTATCAGGGATCATATATTATTTAAAAGCTGCTATTATCATATTGTGACCTCCCCTATTATCATTATATGTAATTCATTACACAATTTTGGTACACAAACATGTCCTCTAGGATTTTTATCAAATGAAAATGGCATCATCAGGGTCTGTCTGTGTTCAGATAATCATTTATATTATATATAGGTATTCATTATTTCGGTGAGTCGCATTTTAATTAATTCTGTATAGAAGTAATGATTATAATGTCAAAACTATAGTGGTATTCATTGTATATCTAAGATGGCAGTGTTCGACAAACTGTCAGAGTCTTGCCAAAAAACTGGGTTTTCCGGTAAACATGTATAGTTAGTTCAGAAACATGGTGGAAGGTACTGACAGTTGATATATATATGATGACAAATACTGGAATTCCTGAACTACATATGATATAGTGATATATCACGATCAGTTTTTGTATCAGTATCATCACATAAAAAGCAGATATTGTTCCAACCCTACAAGAGATATAAATCAAGCTGTGAATTGTGTTTTGCAGAGGAATCAAATGTCATTTTTTGTTTTAACTGGATGCCATTCACTCCAACAAAACACAAAATTCATTCCACACAATATGTATACAGGTAAAGTGGCCAGCCATCAAGCAATCTTCAGACAAAATTTAAAGTATAGCTCTGATAATCTAAATTAACATGTTATCATAGAAAATGATTTTTATCAGATTATTGATTTCTAAGCAAATCATTTATATTGATTTTAGGTAAACCAGCAAACCTGTTTGATGTCAGCAATCCTAACTGGGCACCCTCTAGATATCTCTCTGATCAAGAGCGTCAGAGTGGAGTTAGCAATATTAAACCATATCACAGATACTGCAGGCTCCGGACCAGAAAAAAAAACGAAAGGAGCTCATCGACATCAATGCTGCAAGTGGAATTTTAAAAGCAGTACCTTTGCCTCAGCAAGCTGCCAGCACTTCAAGCAGAAATCAACATTCATATTGCAGCATCATGGAAACACAGGAGCAAGAGGAGGACAGCTCAGGCACTAACCCATCAGATGAACAACAGTGCAGCTGTGATATTTGTAAAAAGGTGATTGCAGAGTGTCAGAGGCTTATGTGAGACAGCTTTGAAATGCGTCAGAATATGGAGAAGATGAAAATATCTGAGGAAACTTTTGAAAATTATATTAAGAGATCACTTCTACACTGGGTACACAACTATGCCCTGCTTCTTGTTCTCTTCAGTTATCTATAGCCATATATACCAGAAAGCCGAGCAACCAACGACATTCCCTGACGAAATTCCAGAAGCAGATAATGGTTTTAATGAAACTCCGTCACAACTTCCCCATACAAGACTTAGCTTACAGATTTGATGTTTCACCATCCACCGTTTCTCGAACTTTTGTTGCAGTCATTCATGTTATGTACATCAGGCTGAAAAGGTGTATCTACTGGCCAGGCAGAGAGGAACTAAGATTATCAATGCCTATGGAATTCAGGAATTATTTTGGACTTAAAGTATGCGTCATTATGGACTGTTTTGAAATTTTCATCGAAAGACCCTCAAATATTTTGGCAAGGAGTTAAACATAGAGATCCTCCAAACACCACAACACTGTCAAGTTTCTGCTTGGTATTTCACCCCAGGGATCTGTGTCTTTCCTGTCTAAATCTTGGAGTGCACATGACAAGCACATTACAGAGCATAGCGGGCTGCTAGAAAAGTTACTGCCAGGGGACATAGTGCTTGCTGATAGAGGGTTCGATATACATGAAAGTGTAGGCCTGAAATGTGCACAGGTAAAAATCCCAAACTTCACAAAAGGGAGGACCCAGTTGCCAGCACTTGAAATAGAACGGACAAGGAACATAGCACATATTCGAATACATGTTGAACGTGTTATAGGCCTAGTAAGGAAAAAATACAGAATATTATCAGGAACTCTGCCTATTGACTACCTGATGACCTCTGGTGAAGGTATCCCAACAATTGACAAAAAAGCTACTGTGTTTTGTTGTCTTGTTAACATTTGCGATTCTGTGGTCCCATTTAACTGAAGGAAGTTATTCAACTTCACATGGTTCCTCACTACCTGTTCATATGTTCATAAGCTTAAAAATAGAGTTTAAGAGTTTTAAGTAATCTTGTGCCAGTGCACTGGAATATAACAAGTACTGTTGAACAATGACCTTGTTTGTGTTGTCTGCATGTAATTTTCAGATAATGACCAACCATGAATACACATATCTAAACAAAGATCATTAATCCATTTTATCAACTTTTATTACTGCAGGTTCACTTCATGATCCTTTAAGTTGATAAAGAAGTAATAATACATGTCATGCATACAGTAGATCTTGCATTTACTTTTATGCAAGTATGTAACATTCATGAAAATAACTATGAGAAATACAATGCTGCATTATACACTATTAATTTTCTGTTTTATTTTATTAAGGTATGGTCAAATACATCTCAGTGTTACTATAAAACAAACACTTTGGCTTGACAAACATCTGTCAGTATCAGAATTACAATCAAACATACCATAAATTGAAACAAAATGGTTTAGACAGCACTGCTGCTGTTACATACAATGAATCCTATCTAAGATCAACATGTGTAGCTGTTTTCAATTACATCAGGGCATTAAAGATGCTTGTTATGTATTTATACTGAAATAAGACCATTTGTGGAGAACTTTCCAAATATTGTTAAAACCGTAGGATTATATGAATATATGTCTGACAAATGGACATGATTCCAGTTTGATTGTCAAATCATAATCACTGCCTTTATAATAATTAGCATTCAAAGTTGCAGGGCAGTTCAAGAGCCCTATGCTGTGAAAATTCTAGGTTTGCTGTAATATACAGAACAGTCACAATAACTCAGAATGACATTAGCTGAGCTAATAATTATGAATTTATTCATTGTAATAAATACATATTGATGTTCAGAAGACTTTTTTGTTTGCTGTTAATATTTAAAAACTTGTACCTCATTCAGAGAAATACCACTTAATTTTAACACTAGACAATCACTTTATATTCAAACACTGCTAATGGGTCTAGGTAATTATACACATTTCATTACTGTAATGAGCAATATGGCCAGACTTGGCTTCAAACAGTTGTTCAACCAAATACACAAAGCTTATATAATAATTGGCATATTAATTAGACTATTTCCCTGATTTTACTTTCTTTCGAGTACAAGATGCCTCACAGGTGTCTAAAGCAGCATGCAGGTTTTCTGGACAGCACATGACCTCAGAAGGATTTGGTCTTGAATACACCTGTGCAATTAGTTCAGGTAACAGTACCTGTTGAAAGAAGGCCCTGCTCTTTTCTACAATGGCATCC
Source organism: Sipunculus nudus (assembly GCA_026874595.1). Classification (NCBI taxonomy): domain Eukaryota; kingdom Metazoa; phylum Annelida; class Sipuncula; order Golfingiida; family Sipunculidae; genus Sipunculus; species Sipunculus nudus. The sequence continues at coordinate 5,304,348 of CM049317.1, forward strand.
TGTGTTTCTGCATCTGGCTCAAGTCTCTCTACATGCAGATCTGCCTTTGTCCACAAAACAAAGTCAACATATTCTTTTCTGCATATCAATAATTGAGCCTGTACCTGGTAATAATATTTCCATCAGTCATCTCCAAGCGAGAAGTCTTGCTGTCAACGTTCTGCAACTTGTCATTGCGTACACAATACGGGCACTTTACTTCCACCAGACCATTTCCACAACAGTCACATGAAATGACTGAGTAAGGTGATGCCCCCATATTTGGATACTCTGGATCCAATACCAGACCACTTTTTTCGCATTTGAAGTTTTCATGATTTTTATACATTAATGTACAATAATTTCCCAACCCCACTAAGTTGCCTGGGTACTGAAAGAAAACCTCTCTGAATAACAGATGCTGTTAATCAGACTTCTAGATGGGTTTTCCAGTGATGTTGCCATTACAGCCTTGACTCTTGAAGCAGTCACCCTCCCAGCACTAAACCTAAACCATTCCTTACTGTTAGACTGCTCTCCAGTCACCATCTCGACATTTGCAAAAGCACACACATACATTTTTCATTAAGTTGTTCACATGGTAATTCAACCAAATCATCCCTAAAAATTCTGTGAGCACTTGAGGGTATGCATCCCCCAGAGCTGTGGGCACATGTTCTGCAGCAAATTCAGGGGTGATGGCCAGGAACGATGGTTTGCTTGGTGTTCCATACAGGGCATGCAAGAAAGCTGAGAAGTCATTATCTGTTGCCTCTGGAACATCTGGCAGCTTAGCAGACTGAGCAGGATTGGTAGGTGAACATGGACTTCTCGTGATGGCACTGTCAAGTTTTCTCTTTAATGACCTGTGTGAACCGAAATCAATGTTCTGCACTGGGCTGTACTCTACCTGGAAACACCAGTTGGTATAAGCCAGTAGGCTGGTTGCTGTGTGACGGTCTTTGAATCACGCAGTCGGACGTTTGCATCCACAGCAAACAGAAGTGCCCCAACATGACTGCAAGCCTCCCCAAGTGCTGCCATACAGGTACAGTGACCAGCAAGAACTACTCCATCCTTCTGTGTGATCACCCATGGAACCAGTGCTTTCTCATTCAGTCTTTGTGAAGGTTTAACCTGTAAAAATTAGAATAAATACATTAAAATTAGTAGTACAATTACAAATAAACTTGTAACATTTTTGGGTTTGAAGTGTGTAACAGGACAGTTTCACAGGCCTATAAAAAATTCATAGGCCAATATGTTTGTGTTTTATTTAAGTATGACATAATCCAGTAAAGAACAGAAAGCAAAAAAAAAGATAATCTTATTTATGTACACTTAGAAGCTTTAATTTAGTAAATTGGAACCTGTTTGTAAATTTGTGAATATTCACTCAAAATACCATAATTCCACTGCTGTTTGAGAAATATGGAGTTAAGCCAAGTTTAGTGATCCAGGGTTTGAAATTTTTCACACAGCCTCACATTTTGCAAATAAAAAAAAATCCAAATGAAAGAATTACTTGCTATGGCTATTAGTATTCTTAAAAAAGACAATATTTGACTTCAGATTATAGAATTGTGACATTGTACCCCCAAATCACACCATATTCATTATATACTGAAATGTCTTTAGCCTCGACAAAAAAGATTTATTTTATAAATCATAACAGATCTATGATATTAGTAAATTAAGGATTGGCATTTTAAAATTATTTATTTAATTATGTATAAGACTTGATGTATCAATATTTTTCAGTGTTGATAAAAACTGGAATTTTAAGCATAAAGACCTACAGTACGCATACCTCAGGCCATCATTTCACTTTTTTTCAGGACTTTATTTCTATGAAAGTGGATTACTTTATGGGAGTATACACAAATCGATGTAGAATGGCTACTGCAAACAGTGATATTAATCTGTGAATATATGACATGATGTTATATTACTAGGCCGCGTCAGCGGCGAACGCTGAGTAGGCGACACAATAGTTAAGCCAACTAAAACTGTCACTTTTTCAACCTGCGGGCATTTAATAATGGTGCAAGATAAGGTCTTCAAACTTTATAACTGAAAGGTTTAAATGTTTCTCTTACCTACTGTATCATTTTTTTAATCATTCGCGCGTCAGAATTTAGTAATCCATGCATGTAAACATGGCCTTGTTTGACCCCTGTGAACGCACGCGGAGGTCGCGTGGTCAGGAAATTCCAAAAAAAGTGCTTACATTAACCTCGTTTGCGGCATGGTTTAATCACTTGTAATCGGGTTAAAAATAATACCATTAGAAAATTGACATCGTGGGGAATCGGGCGCTGGTATGCGCAAATTTCTAAGCCAATTTTTCGCTTGTTTTGAGCAAATTTGAAATGTTTGGAGAATATTTAGAAATATATTGAAAAAAATTATGAAAAGTTGCATGGGACAGTCTGATAGAGCAGAAACTTTTGCATATGATGCAGTGATTTGTTTTTTATTTCGCGCGGCTATTTTTTGTCGCAAAGGGAATTCCCGAATACTGTTGTGGTATCCGCGCGACGGGAGAAGTTGCAGTTGTCACTGCCGTCTTGAGGTAAGACACACACTGATATAGACATCAATATTTGTTCTTTTTTCAATAAAATTAATAATATTGCATGGAATTTGAAAAGATACTGATATTTTTATAACATATTTTAATTATTTTTTTAATGTTTCATAAAATATATGATTTATTCCATTTAATTAAAATGTTTTGCTGATAAAGTGACATAGGTGGCGCTGACAATTTTAAATCCAGTATATTTAAATACATTTCTTCAATGCAAAATGATATTGGTGATTCAAAAATATGACATAAAAATATACTTGAATGTTTAATGCCCAAATGAGGCAGTTTAAAATAAAATCTAGACTAATTAGACTATATTTTCAACAATTTAATAAAATAACTAAGGGACTGAGATCGTCAGATGGGCGATAATAGGGGTTATTATGTACCATGAATAAGATGTTCCTTTTATTACGTCATTTGTATAAAGATATATTCCATATTTTTACATAAATAATCCATTAAATTGATAAATAATAATCAGAAGCTACCTCATAATACAATTTTACAAACAGATGGCTCTTTTTTTAGAAGATTGGTATAGATTATCTCAATATTGACATGCAAGGGTATCGACCCTGATTTGTAGACAAGTTGTGTATGTTATATATAAATGATAGGTGTGTGTTAGGTTTACTTGATGTCAAGTATATAATTTTTTAGTGTATTTTCTTGTTGTAACTTCTTCATAGTGAACTAATGTATGGCTATATGATATCCATATATTCTTTTATATAAATTATAATTAGATAATGCAAGATGTTTATATTTTCTACTGATTAAATTGTGCCACAAATTATTTTATTGAACAAAACATAAGTTTCTTCATAAATAACAGGCAATTGTTTGCTATCATAGGGAAAACATATAATTTAAAATCAAGCATTTCTATGTAAGTGTGTGTGTAGCTTATTGAGTATTTCAGCTTCAATTTTTCAATTACTGTGGTTAAATTACTTTCAATTACAATTAAGGTGATCACCTACCTTAAAACATGTGTGCTATGATAAATGATAGACATACTGCATCATCTGTACATTGAACAATGTGTGTCCCCATGATTGAGCATTATAAACATTTACATTTCTTTTAGTATTTCTTGAAAAAAAAATGGTGAAACAATTCTGAATGTTTCAGAGGTGTATCTTTACTAGATCCTTTCTTTTCGAAATGATCCATGCCAAAGATCAGTGTCAAATTTTTATAGGTTTTACACAGTATTGGTTATTTTATTTTGTTTTGTATTCTCATAATCCAACTTGTGCATTGTAAGCTGATATATATGATTATTTTCCTTAATCCATTTTATATAAGTTTAATTTAATTATGCACTGTATTATTATCATTGATATTTTGTAGTCATTTAAATATGCTAAATAATATTTTATCATAACAAACCAAAGATTTCTTTATAAATAAGTTAAATTAACTGTTTGGGACCAGAGGAATACATCATAATAAAAAAAAATTAGTGCATAATGTAGTACATTAATGTACATGTGTTATATAAGTGTATTTATATATATTTTTACATTGGTATTTGTTAACTGTGTGTTTATGATGTTATAAAACAAACCAACACAAGATGTTAACTGCTGACTTACCTTATAATTGAGATATATAAGATTTGCTCAAATATGCTGCTTAAAATATATGTTGTATATATAGTATTATTACTGTGAATCAGTATATATGCATTTATTTTTTCCTTGTATTATTTATGTACTAAATTGTCAAGAAATTGGGCACACAAAAAATAATAATATAATTAATAATATAAATTAAAAAATATAAAATATAATAAGAATAATATTTTGACACAGTATGTAGCCTCTCTATGTAGATACAGACAAAACGAAATGTTGCTAAATGCTAAATATATCATATCAATATGCCTGTTGTTGTTGCTGTTCTGAACATGTCAGGATTCAAGATAAACCATCACCTGCCACATTTAGAACTTGAAATTCTTTTACTGAACTGTGATAATAATTTATAGCCAGTACATCTGTATGAATGTAAATCTGCATCACAGTACCCATAACTTATCCATCACACTTTGACCATATGATGCCTCCAATTCAGGTTAGTGTACACCTTGACATATATATAATTTATATATATATATATATATATATATATATATATATATATATATATATATGTGTGTAAATAATATGATATGAATGATTTATATGCAAATACTTATGTTTATATTGCAGAAACAAAGAATGGTTGCAAGCAGTTTGAATCTGTACAGCTCTTGGTGACCTGACAGCAGCCCCAGTGTCCGCTCACAGCATACTCGCTGCCTTTGGATGCTGAATATCTTCTATATTTATACATAAATAGCCATTTTATGCATTTTATATATGAATATGCATTTTCCAAATAAATATTTGTATTATTAAAGAAAAGGTGTTTTTATTTTTTCAATATTCTGCATGATTTGAGAAGTTTATTAGATGCGCAAGGTAGTCATCGCTTTCATTCTTGATCAGCCTCCCTGTTCTGAAATAAATTCTGTACATAAACAGACATGTCTGTAAAAGAAATTCTAAATAATGTAATAACTTCTTATTCTCTTATGACATGTACTTTTTATAGGTTTATAAGGAATAGAAAAAAATATTAGCCTATCTTTAAAATTGTAGTTGTGACGAGCTTCTAAAATTGGCTAAAATTGCTTAATTTTTACCTTGACCGCTCAAAAAATGACTGTCCGAATTAATTTTTTCAAATTTAAGTACCTTATTACTTTAAATTTAATCCATTTAATTTATAACAAAATTGAAATAAGTTAAAATTGATGAAAATGCTGTGTATTCCTTCAATTTCCACTCACTGGGATTCTTTTAATATACCTTTACAGCCAGGTACAAATTGATCAGAACTGATTAGGCCCAGTCCAGGACAGGTGTGTCTCCCGGGCCCCATTTACCTGGATTTCTCTAATTGGCGATAACTTCATAACCAATAATGATAAAAACAAAATTCAAACAGATTATTGTATTGTTTTTAGAGCTGCATCATGTAGATATACAATCTGGACCATATAAACCATTTGAAATTTTTGTGACTCCCCCTAATATTACACTACTTTATACATGGGAATTGACATATTAATACAAAAAAAAGTTTTATTTTAAAAACAAAAGATCATATCATATTGCCCATAAAACCCATCTGTAGAATTTAAGATTTATAGCCCAACCCAAGTGAACTCCAGGTATCCGGGGCGGATCCAGGATTCAGGAAAGGGGGGGGGGTCCGACCCAGGAGGACTCAAACATAAAATCCCTAAAAAAGGTCCCCAGGTCTGAAAAAGGGGCAGTTCAGGCCGTAAAATTTGGTCTGAAACCCTTAAAAAAATTGCGGCGACAGAAAAAGGGGTGGGGGATCGGACCTTTAAGAGACCCTATTAACACTATTAATCACCAGTTTCAGGCGCCAAGCGTTCCTATTTGATCTTTATACTGCTGTCGCACCTATTGTACAATTGAACCTCTACACTCTACACAAAACAGGTGTCTTGACAACAATCTGACATGTTTGGCCCATGCACCTACCTTGACCATGATGAGAAAATTTCCATCGGGACACATCACCTGGTATTTCACCTCTTTGACCCACCCGTTGACCACGTAGTTGTACGCCTCCAGGGACTTGTAGGCCTTCATTTGTTCCAAAGTGTACGCGCTCCGGGTACAGGCCAGGTAATTGACAATGTCCACGTACGATAAAGCTGGCAAACCGCATGGGTCGGTCGCAAACTCCCCCGCCTCGCGACCGCCTCATATGGGTCAGTCCCTCTTATAAGCTTTAATTTCTCACTATACCGTTGCTGTGCGAGGTTGTCAAGACTGTCTCTGTACTTTATCTTTAGTGGTTTTGGTGCCATTATCGTATTCCAGATATATATTTTTTTTTTAATGTTATGCCGTCCGCTTGCGCGTCTATTTGTTTATAAACAAGTGAGACCTTGACCCACAAAATGGCCGCCATGGGGATATCCCGGGAATTCCTTGACGTCAGTGAAAACTATGTATAGACTGGCTGATGGTAATCCTTTTGCTTTCGTGGTCATAGTAGGATAAAGTAGTATTAGAGTGTGGTTAAACCTTAAGCAAAAGATAATATATATATTATTTATATATATATATCTGATATATATATATATATTATATAAATTATATATATATTTATATATATATATATATATATATATATATATATTATACACATATACATGTGAACTCTGGTCACATAATTTCCGATTATAAACTAAGTTCAAAAGTATTGAATTTCAATACCAATAACTTAATAACACAACATCTTATTTGACCGATTCAGCTTATTTTATGAATATATGAAAATGTAATAAATCCGACTTTTCATTTGGTGGAATTAACCAAGGAAAAACTATATTTGCTCTATTACTCTAGATGGTAGTTCCCAAACCCACCTGGGACTGTAAATGCCAGACGAATGTTCACTCTTTTCGCATGGGTTTCCTGTAGAAAACTAAGACAAACGAAATTCCTTTACGTTATACAGAATACTATCAAAAGTCCGACAATATGTGTATGCTTAATGCCAATTCAGTTTGATGCACAGGGAATTAAGGGTTTCCTTTCTTTGATATCCTGTGGCTATAAAAATACAAACCTCAAGTTAGATAATCAGAATAAGGGGTGATAATTATTAGCCATTCTTTTAGATCAGATTCAACGCCAGGTGATATTGAAATTTATCTTAAAACTTTTATCCTACAAAGTGAGAGTAAAATGTATCTTATAACCTTGTATACAGACTGAGGCCATTTTAGTCGCACAGCTGACAGAAAAGAGATTTTAGACGTCGCCCTCAATATGAACCCTTGCACATTGGTTTAGTCTGGAGGTTAATTGTATATTTTTCTTAGAAAATACTGATAAATTTGTAGAATTTTCAAAAAAAATAATTCTGTAAATGTAACATAAAACCAATCACATACAAAGTAATTCATGTTTAAACGATATCGGAATTTCACAGAAACACATGAAGCCAGCTTGTTTTAACATTTATTACATATTTCATCGTTAAGATATAACTTCTATATAGAAAATTGGCACTTTTCATTTAATTGAAACAACTTCATAAATTGCATACTCCATCTGTCATTTGATACCGTGTACCATTCTTTCTTCTGTGTTTTCCGAGCAGCAAGCCAGTGCTAGAAACATTCAGGTAGACAGTATTATGCCTAAAATTTGAAAAAACACAAGTGATTACTCAAGAATGTGTATATAATGCTTTTATTGACATGCAAACATACAAATGTAAAAAATTATGAAAACTAAAAAAAAAAAAATGTTTGGATGAATTCACCAAACACCAGGTGACTTCAGTGTAAAAAGAGAACTTCCATATGTGTCGGAGTTTATAGATCAAACAAGAAAGTCATGGACTTCCAGAACCCGGAGTTTGCCAATTGCCAGTTTATGTAAACTAGTTATAATATTAGGGGATGTGTTCTTTCATCGCCATCCAATCATGTACAATCATGTACTTCATTATTTTTCTAGTTTAGATTGTAACAGATAATATGATGCTTAATCTACTGACGTTAAAGGATTCGTGAAGGATTGTTTTCCGCTTTATTTTTAACAGTTAATTTTAATTTTTATCTTAATGATTGTATTGCCTCTTACTTAATTATTAATCATCTCTCACTTTGCACAAGACACTTTTCTGATAGTTAGTAATTAGGTCAAAAGATTACCTTATACTTTCAATGTTTGGTAAGTCGAGTCGGCCTTACAGTACACAAAATTCAAATACAACACATTCGAAAGCAGTTTACTATGAATAATAACAGCACACATGACATAATTATACAGTACTCCTATGCTTAACTCTTGTTAACCAGTAAGGTTAACATAAATAGTGCTCAATCAAGGTTAGTCAATTAAAGTCACGGTATATTCAATCTAGGTGGCAGAGACCCCACGCAGACTAAGGTCACCAATTTCTGCATATATATCTGGATTTCCATCTGAAGACGAGCTTATAACATCGGTATTATCACATACTTCTCTCCTGAAGCCTTCTCTCAGATGTAATCCACGCCTCTGGTATCAAACGACGTATATGTTATCCTCATGTTTATCTTCATCCCTAAATGTTTCAAGCAATGTTCAATTAAGAAATTATTTTCAAGGCTAGAGTTCCAACAATGAAATTAAAGTAACACGGTTATGTGTTGGTGGCTTTTATTGTTTTTGCTGAGTTTAAGATGCAGGTCTTTAGATCTGTGGGTGTAAACAGAAACCTGATTACTGTCCGGAAAAGTAGTGTTACTCATCAAATATCCAGTATTGTCTAAACAACAAGTCGATTATGGAACAACAACCAATCAATAAATAAATATTTGATTTATACCTGGAACTAAAACATATATGTGACCTTCTGGCAATTTAGGTTTATTGGCTGCCAATACAACCTCCTAGGGTAAATTTTTTACGAAAGGGAATATTTGTCAAATATTAATGGTAAAATTCAAAAAGGAAATTAGATAAATGTAATAATAGATTGATATGGTCACCTTTACATAAATATTAGGCAGGTAGAAATCTCATTGCTTACATATATGTCCTGCATAGGTGTAGATATACTGTTATAACGGCAGCAGCAATACCTACAGTAAAGCTCGAGATGAAGATTCTGACGACATAAACTAATTTCGGGTTTCCTAATATTATATAAGAAAATAAGTGTTAAATGCTTGGTTTAATTAGTTTGTAAACAGGTAAAAAGTAAACAGTTTAAATGCATATGGTAAAAAGCACTTTATGGTATTTTTAAATTCAAAATTCGAAAGGAAAGGTACAACCAATTAGTGATAGCATTCATCAAACATATATTCACGATGAACGAAGTACACTGTCTAAATACAAAACAGGTTTTTTTTTGTATGTAAAGAGGTATTGTGTATGTTCAAAACGATAGAAACAAAATATAACAGCTTTAGGCGACAAAGCAGGCAAATGGTCGTATGTAAATATCAATTCATCCAAATCATCTAACCGTTTAAAGTTCCTGTGGATATTTGATGTAAATTTTTCAAGTTAAGTTGCGTTGTTGTCTTATTTTGGAAACGGTGATCAAGCGATGAAGAGTAATTTGTCATATCTAATTAAAAAGACATAAATGTGTTCATGAATCACAATATAATTTTGTGAAATATATATATATATGGAACATCCAGAGAGAGGAACCGTGAAATTTAATCAGAAACGGTTACTAATTTGCATTTACCATTTATGCAAACGTAATTGTTTGAACTGTTACATGACTGCGATCTAACTATGCCATCCTTCGACAGAGTGATACAGTTATGGTCCAGCTGATCGAAGGTCCATTCGTTTTCTATATCGGGATCAACAGGTCGTTTACCTGAGTAAATAGAAATTTACACACTGGCGAAATAACCTAAACATGATTTTGTAACACTGAATAGAAATATTACCTTGATACGTGGAATACTTCCTAAGAATATATATATATGTACCAGTTACACCTTTACTTTCCACTACATATTAACATACAGCAAATCAAAGGACAAAAAAGAACACATAAGTTAAAGTTGGAACAATTACCCAAAGAAGATATGTCCCAAAACCACCTTGGACTGTAAATGCCAATCCAATATTCATTGGTCGGTGAACACGTAGCAGAAAAGTTCGGAACACAAATTTCCTCGAGGTTAGCAAGACGACCGACTATCTTGTGGCAATGTCGGTTCGCTTGATGCCAGCTTTGACGGGAGCATACAACTTTAATCATTGCACTTTTGTTTGCTTCTGAAAACAATAAAATAAAAGCATCCATATAACAAGTAAGTAAAAGCCTAATATCTGTATGTGTTTCCATCCCCGGATCTCAACAATACCAACATTTTGTTAAAAGGGACGTTTTGAGTTTGATGCTGAGTTTGTGATCGGTCGCAAATGGGACAGAGTGTTTCGCTTCTCATTGTGTATGCTGACAGCTCTGGATATGTACATCTCACGCTTGCGGTGTGGCTCAGGATATTCTTTTGGTCCAAAGATTTTGCACCTTTGTTGATACAGTTGCGCCATGTTGGACGGCCCTGTGGGACTTCGAGGACGCTCTCTAAGTGTATTTGAAGTGTTTCCTCTATCTCAGACGTGAACCAGTGCCACCGCCAGTCACGAAGTTGACATTGCCTTTTGTGGCAATTTGTTGTCGAGTTGTTAACGATGCGGACAGGACGAACACCTGACACGCCATAGTACTTTCATCACAACACACTGCAGCAACTGCGATTTAGTGCATACCCCGTCTACCGGGGTTGTACAGTTTACCAGAAATACAGGAAGGACATTCATCCACGACAACTATACTAATTAAGACCAGAGACAGTTACTCAGTTGGACGTAGAACCTCAACCACCATAAAAAATTACAAATGTAACGACAACTCAAACCGAGAAACCTATCAACACTGCTAAGACGGCCCTAACGCAAACGCTAAAGTCAAAAAGATCAAAGTCCCCCATACAGGGCCAAATATGTCAACAGCAGCAACTCAATCAGTAATGCAGAAGTCAGAAACCAGACCAGAGACAACTTAGAAGCCAATTATGAACACATCGCCATACAAAGAGTCAGATATTATTGATAGAGCCGCCAGATTTCGCTCCTACAAGAGCAACGACCAGAATCAACTGGTGGAAAAAGTTATAATAGCAACATTTTCAGATGAGGAGTTTGAGGATTGATATGACAACAGTCGTGAAGATTAGAATAGAATATGATTCGCGAGTACGAAAAAATCAATCAGAATGTGATAAGGCCTACCACCAAAATCATCCGATGAAGATAGATACCAATAAGAAATCCCAACCCTAGCCACCACCAAAACGAAACGACTACCAAAGCAACTAGAAAAGAAATGGAAATAGAAGATATAACGACTCATAACATCAACAATAGCCTACTCCGGTAAAAGATTGTAATACAAAAGGTTTAACCTGGCATATCGTCAACAACAGAACTCAGCAGAACTCTAAATGTTATGCTTCAGGAGCTGCCAGCAAACTCCCAGATTTTGCCTAACTAGAATGCTCGATGAGCTTTACAACCTTAAGTCCAGTGAAAGCTCCCAATAAAGAAACTTTCAGAATCCGCCATGTCATACGTGACCAGTCCACCTGGACTAGAATTTCATCCACAAGGTTATTGCGGCAGGTTGATTCGGATAACTGGCACTTGGTATTCATTATCTTTAAAGTTCAATTGGAACAAGTTCAGCAGTCTTGTATGCCCACTGTACAAAGTTCAGTTTCCAAATGCATACAGCTTAGTGTCGGACGTATACTATAGTATAGACCTGCAACTTTGTTGCTAGGCTAATCCCCAGCGTACTTACACAATCTACGGAGAGCATCACACAGAAGTCGATGTCCGGTAGAATCTAAAACTCGTCCACTCTCTGCAGTCTTTATCGTAACGCAAAGAAGGGAGATGGCTGATGCGTGCCCTCAGTCCTCTTCGTAATGATTGAAAGATCAAGGATTTAGCATGCGGTTGATGCCCTGTTTGTGGTGTTATGCATTTCTAGCCAGGCCCGACATTCAGTCATCACCACTGAGAAAGTCCCGCAAACTCGCAACCTACAAAGATGGCCTTCAGTGTTTGCAGGTAAAAAGCTTCAGTTCCACTCTTCTGTGCTTAAAGCTTTAGTGGAATCACACAGCCATGCTGGCCTCTTGTACACACTTGAAAGCTACAGTGGCATCTTCTTCATCCAGTACTCTTGCAAGTTGCATATATATATATGTGTGTGTGTGTGGAGGGGGGCAAGTTTACATTGTTAGGGAGGGTTTGACACTTTACAAACATATTCGCTTCCCTTCTTCATGGATTCCTTAACCGTAAAGAGAAGAAAAAGAATAATAAACTTAAACTAAGACTTAAAGCTATACGATTTATATCTATGCATTAATTATTACAAATATTTTTAGATATATATGGCGTATCTAAGAGTCAGATGGATGTAATCCATTATTACCTTGTGTGATACACACTGAACGCAGTTTCGTGGTACACTTAATGGCCTTCAGGGAGAAGATATTGTCTTCCTCAATTTTCACTCTTGCACAAAAGAGTAGCCTCTTACCATAATAAATTTTTCCTTCTGGAAGAATAGTAAATGGAACATTATACAGTATTGAACGTATAAAAGCAAAAATATGTATGTCTGTTTCGAAAGAAATCAAGCACCAAGGATCTTCATTGACACATTTCATCCGAATGACGGAAGTGTCAGTTCTTTAATAAATAAAGTGTTCTCATATTAAAAATGTAATTAACTCTCTCATAACATATTAATATAAAGTTTTGAATTATCTAAATTCATAAAGAAGCATTTTGTAAGCATTTTATAGACGTATTGCTGTCATTCTTGAGCGTGAAATGGCAAAAGAAAAACACAATCAATCATGGATCCTCTTTAATATATTCCTGCGAGAGAGAACTCTTCATTTTTTAGGAATGCTTTGTATAAATATTCAGAGAAAATAGTTTGTATATCCAAAATAACATTTTTCGACAGATCCGCTCACCTTTTTAGATATTTAAGGGTAAGACTGACGTCTGTACTAAAGGTTAATCGACGTCAGAGAAATTAGATACATAGTAACAGTGTGCCTTTCGTTTATGTAAGAAATTTAAATAGATAAAGATACCTTTGTCACTCTACAATTTAAAATAAAATCATATCGAAAATGAAATTATCTTCTCTTTTAAATTTTGATACGCTATACATTATGTGAAAAATTACCTTCTTTAATTTAACGTACCCCATTTTTCATTTGTAGATGTGAACCATTATTTCTCCCGTGCCCTATGAGCAGCCAGCCAGGTGCTAGATATATGAAGCATCGATAGCATATTTTCGTGTTACGTTTATGACCGTCACTCAGCAAGACTGGAAGGTGGCCATGTTTGCTAATACAGTTTGAAAACCCGTCTAAATATGTGCCGTATCCTGGAAGCAAAAGCGTTCATCGATGTTTGACAGAAAACTGCGTTCTTGTGTAATCCTGTACAAGATAAGCCATTTTGGAGCATAAAATTCGGAGTAAAAATAGTGAACATTAAAGGTGGTACTAATTTTCCTTAAGACGAGATATATTTAATAACTGACGTACCTGCCGTTTCAGTAAATGGCATGCCGGAAATGAGGTGGACGATTACGATTATTGTACCGATACTCATTTTGACATGCATCTTCAATCCAATTCTGTAAAAGATTTTGTTTATTCTATTTTGGATGGTCAACAGAAAGTGGGAGGGAAATATGCTCCCGATCGAGAGGCTAGATATGGCACGATTGTCCCTGGCATGAAACAAATTTTTTTTTAATACGGCGAAGCCTTTTTCTCCTTAACAATTAACATACCGCTAATAATTTCATACCTACAGAATGAATAAGAATCGATGGGTAATATATATATATATATATATATATATATATATATATATATATATATATATATATATATATATATATATAAAAGCAATGTGCAACCCGTTTGTTCCTAAAATGGGCACATAACCAGCCCTAAACCGACTAGAGCGCTAATTTCAAATCGTGGAACTACAAACCTAATATTAGAATCCCCTTTGTCAACATTTTAAAAATAACCTGGGAGACATGTCATATCAATCAACATTGCATATGATCAAATCTGTTTGGAGCTCATAACGGTGTACACCAGGGGGGTGTATTAATCCCACCTTCTGTTTAATATTTATATGGACGAGCATTTAAACGTCTCACAAATAAGGGTAAAGGGTGTTATATTGGCAATCATTTTGCTGGTGCCGTGGGCTACGCGGACGATCTTACGCTCTCATTTCCGATGGCATTCAAAAGATGTTTAAAGTCTGCGAAAGTTTTGCTGAAAATTTGTCATATTATATAACGCAAAGAAAACAAAACGTGTTATTTTTAACAGGGTGTATCCAGCTAAGATTGTTTTAAATGGCGTTTCTCTAGAATGGCATGACTGTATACAGTTCTACGGGTATACAATAACTTGCACCTTGTCAGATAACAGAGTCAACTATGGTAAAAGAGTCAAATTTATTGCAAGCTTCAACATCTTAATGGCCAATTTCGGATGTCGTTCTAGTAAGGTTAAAATAGGCTATTTCACTCTTTTCGTTGTTCCTTTTACAGTTGCCAAACCTCAATGTTTACGCATGAATCAATTCAGCAAATGAGTACATATAATACGGCTTTGCGTCACCTATGGCACATGCCATATAACTCACATAAGAATATTGTACATGGATAAGCGGGCCCTTTGGCTACGATAGATATAATCAGTTCACGTCTTGTAAACTTAGTTTGACCATGCAGCATGTTGGAAAAAATGACTTTGTCTATTTTCTGATAAAATAGCTCATTATACAGCAATTTGTGTTACAGGAGGCAATTTATGATATCTGAAAAGTCAAATACGCGACAACGATGTAAAACGCGACAAAGAAATATTAAAATCCTAAAGAGACATCTGATGATGATAACCACATCCATAAATACAGATTTAACTTTAAAGCTGATTGAATGCTAAGATGGAGTATATACCTCTCATTTGACCTGATTGATTCTTATTGGTTTATTATCTACTGACTTTGTAAAAAATAAAGACTAAACTTTTCCCCTTCCTTCTGTATATTTTAATCATTTCTTATTTCCATTCATTTTATATTATACTGTAGTCCATTGTACGAATAAAGAAATATATATCTTTATATATATATATATATATATATATATATATATATATATATATTTCTATAAGTTCAAATTCACATTTTTTGATTTTTTAAATCAATAATCAGAAATTTAAGAAATATAACCATATTAATCAGGACCATATTGCAACGAACACTTTCATGTATCTCAATTTTAATTCACACTGAGCTAATGTTTACAAATAAATTGATTTTGTTGCGTTTTAACATTTCAGCATGGTGTTTATATTCTATTCTAGTGGTTGAACTGCTGAAATTATATCAAACACGGGTCTGAAAGCCACAACCCAAGTTAGGTGAACAACAATTGATATCTATTTTCGCTGCACAGTGGATTAACTGAAGAAACCAAAAGACCTGCACTCCTAAGCTGACATACAGGTGTTTCGTTTGTTTTACTGTTAAGTTTAAGGGATTTACCCGACGTTGCGTCCGACGTGAGAATCTTGACAAATCTATCAAAGAATGTTTGAAGCTATGTACTCTTTCTAACGTCCAAACTCAGCTGCTCTGTACTAAATTACATCACAAATGTGTTGCAAGCTTAAAACTCAAAATGGCTAGACAAGAGAGTGATACATTTGCTTTACCGGAGTTATTTTTGGCTAATAAATGTATGTAAACAAATCATTATGTCAGTTTTTAGTTTTTCTGTCATGACAAGTCCGTCGTCCCCTAGTCATTATTAGACTGTTTCCCCTAATAATGGTTGATATAATAAATGTGATACTTATGAACATCTAATTGGTGTAATTTTAACATATCTCTGTTTCTACAATTATTAAAGTAAATGCTCATTTTTTTGGTCAAGATGAACATTTGTGTGCTTTATCTCTCATTACAAGTCGTCATATAATCTAATTGTTGTGATAAAACTGAAACACCAAGCTACCTCTTTACGAATTCACCTTTTCGGATAACTGTATTAACGTGTTTATATAATATTATCCCTACTCTGTGTTCGAGGACTATGACGCTAAGGTGCTTTTATAAATTATCAAAAAATTATCTTTTTAGCAAGGCACTATTAACGTTTTGATAGAATAAGTTAAGGATATTGCTACGTACGGTTATAAAGAGGTAATATGGAGAAATACTCATACATTAAAAGTTTTAAAAATCCTTCTAAAAACATGGAATATCTGGATTAAATGTGAAGTAAAAGTATAATTTATGTGTTTTTTTTTTTTTTAGTTTTTCTGATTTATTTTCTGTCAAGTAGTGAAGCAAATTTAGACTCTTATAAATTACAATTTAAAAATAAAATCAGTTAAGAGAAGATCAGTGGAATGTATAATTTTAACATTGCTACTATTAAGATAATAACAAATAAGTAATCCTTTAACATGTGGCGGTTGACACAAAGACCTTGTCTGGTACATAAAGCCTTGATGCATGGAAAGGTTTCTCTGTACCTCAGGATAAGATTCGAAAATGTTCTGGGTGACCATGAGCAAATGAAAGAGGAAGTTGTTTCATAACATGACCTGATGTTTTGAAACGAATTATGTTATTTTTTTATTGTTCCCTCAACTGCATCTCGTTATCCACAAATCATATGATAGTTTGATTTTTCCCTCATTATACTGTTATAAAAAATGTGTTGTTTGGGAACAGTAATATAAACGGGTGCCCTACAGGCAAGTTTTCCACGTTACACAATTTTCTAAAATGAATGTATATTTTGGCGTTTATACACTTGTTAATATGTTGGTTATTATTGCATTTGGTGGTATACATGTCATAAAGAGGATCATAGATGTTAACCGGCGTACACTAATTTATAAATACGTATCGTAATGTGTGCAGAACGCACCTGCATTAAATTAAAACCCATTTTACTCCTTCCAGGAAGTTATTTCCGTGAACTCACTTAGTGGTACAATTATGTATTTTTAGCTTTAAACAAGTCTGATTAATTTTTTCAAGACCAGTCTACAGGAAGAACCACACTACACAACAAACTACCGATTAGGCAGGTGTCCATGATAAATGTGTACACCAGAGCACAAGGTGTAGCCAGTCCGTATAATTGCATCCTCTCTCAAAACTCTAATGTGTGTTGTACTCTTTCACAAATAAGTGCACGACATGTGCAAAAAGCGATCACTTTCCGATTATAATTAAAAAGAAAATTTGCTGTTGAAGCACTCACCTTTTTTATCATACGCATTTGTTGACATTAAATCATTAACAGAATAAATATGTTTGAAAAGAATCACATTGTGAAAATATAATTTTCTACCCGAGTTCTACTCCGTAATAAATAATCGAGACAGCCAATTAGGCTCCTAACGATTATCACAGAAAAAAACAACCATTATGTCTGATCATTGCTTCCTAAAATTTCACATCCAGGGGCCTGGACAGTCGCGAGGTAAAACGCTCGGCTCTCTCAGAGAGCTGAGAAATTCGGTTGAAGTGACCCGTCCAAGCGCGGTGGTTTTCTCCGGGTTCTCCGGTTTCCTCCACCTCTGGACACCACCGAATGCCATCAACTGAGCCATCAAGGAGAGACTAGTTATAATATCTATTTTTATAATCCATTTAAAATAAATATGTTTATAAATATCACATGCAGAAAGGAGCAAAAAAACATTGAACAAAATAAATTGTCTGTTTAATGGTAACATTGAATAGGGTTACAATATAGAAGATATTTTTATCCTACTAAGTCAAATGATAGGTCACCTAAGGCCAACACAGTGATTAACATTGACATCAAAATGATATTGTATGTTTATTCATATTTATAAAATGATCAAGGATCTCACACCAAACCTCTTGATATAATAAGCATATTAACAATACCACCGCAGTTTTTTAAATGTTGCCTTTAGTTTATCATATAACTCGAAATGTAAGCCTATTGAACGGAATTTTAGTTTACATATACTAACTCTGTAGTTTGTTTTCTCTGAAAGCTATGATATGGTTAGATGGTTTTATCATATCACTGGCCTTCAGTTTGTGTGCTTTAAAACGTTCACTGCTCAAGGTTTTAGCACCTGATGAGTCTTAACGTTAAAAAATTGATATCAATTTTTAAAAAACCCAGGTTATGAGAGTAGATATGTAGACTCGAAATGATACTTGTACTGAATAAGATTTCGCGCATATATTGCAAATTACATTGCACAACATTAAGCGTGAAAATCTAAGTTTGAAATTTTTGTTGCATTTTTCTTTGTTATGACCAGCAAGCTTCTTAAATGAAGAGGTAGACAGAACGCCTGTGTTTTGAATGTATAAATAAACAAACATTGTTTTTAACACCATATTGTTTATATCTGATGATTGGGTCAACGCCTGTAGCACGTGGAGATATGATATATGCCTTACAAAATGAGAGTACAGAATCCTCAGCAATGTAGACTTTAACAGGAGAAAAAAATCCGATTAAAGAAAATAGATATTGGATGTTTAATTAAATCATTTATAGTAAATACTAGTCGTACTCTTAAAAGGACAGCAATTATGCCGCAAAAACTATATTCACTCTGAAATTAAACGATCTCTCTTTCTCTATACATAAAAATCTTTGTATATATTTTCGGAAGATGAGCCTCCATTTTTAGCATCTGTACACGTCCATTTATGTAAACCTCCTCTTGCATTTAATGCACACCTGCCGTTTTCGACGACGTACACATTATTTTTCGTTTTTTTTATGCTCCTTTCCTGAATATATAAAGCTATATTTAAAGAAAAATTAATGTAAAATATTGCAAAAGCTGCACCTTGAAATCTTTGTGACCCGTGTAATTATCAAAATAATCTTTAAAAAATTTGTAAAATACCAATCGTGTTAACAAAAGGGTTTCATTTCTAATTAGAGTTTTGGATAGCCGTGCTATTCAAGGATGGGCTATGAATGTCCCCGTTTTACAAGACCTGAGTCTTAGCTGTACTATTCAGATTGATACTTGTTCAGTCCAAGGTGGTAGGGCAATCAAATATTAAAGAAAAAGTAAGCACTTTCTGTTATACTGCTTTCTTTCATTTATCCTCCCTTGTAAACCCCTAAACATATATTGACTAAAGGAGAAGGGTCAAACCCCATTGACCCCCTGGACCGTATCTTTTGTGTAGTTGCTGCTAACGTTTCTATCAATTTACATTTTCTACTTGGGGAATATTATTAAAGTGGTCAAAATAAATCAATCGTACTTAACAATCTATGGCATTAAAGGTGAATATTAAAAAATAAACAATGGTTTCCGGATACAATTATGGGTGTTCAATTATTTAATTTACACAGGTTTCCCAATTGAAATACAGTGTTATAATTGCAGCAATAATGACAAGGCATGAGATGCTGAATCCGATGAAAAAGCTAAAGTTTGCTTGCCGTTTGTATTTTTGGTCGTCTGGTTGGCTGAAACAAAGGCAAATCATTACAATTGTTAATCAAACGCTTTGAATATAATACTTTAAAGTAAACTTACTTAAAAATGTAATTAGATTATATTAAACGTAAACACTTGAAGACATGGAACGATGGAAAATATAATAATAATAATAATAATAAAAATAATCTTAAATTCCTTTGCATAAAAGATCAAATGCACTTTACTATTAAAACAAGTTGAGGTAAGTAAAATAAAACAGTGATTTGACTAAAATAATTGGGTAGTTGATTATTATAGTGTCGTGAGTTAAAAGTAATAATTTCTATAAAGGTGAGTTTTCAAGTGACTAGTTAAATATTTAGGATCACAGAGTCTTAGATCACAGGTAATTCATTCACGATTCATGGGGCAGATACACTAAAACTACGAGCACCATGTTTAGTTCTGTTTTTTTGGTTCAACAAGGAGACCAGTGGCGCTTGAGCGCAGTGTCCAAGGTGGAGAATAGGGAGACAACATTCCTTTGATATACTCTGAAGCTTAGTAGTGCAGAGCTTTTTTGACTAGATATGCCATTTTATATTCAACCCGTGCCTGGATTGGGAGCCAGTGACAAAGTTTTGAGAATTGGTGTTGTTAGCTCCCATCGATTTGCCCTGGTGGATATACGGGCAGAGACATTCTTGACATGCTAGAGTTTTTGCAGATGCCATACAGGCATGTTGGTGAGTAGAGCATTACCAACGTCTAGTCGGGATATGACAACGGAGTGGACCATTTGTGCCGTAGATTTCTGTGACATGTACTTCCTGATTCCACCTATATTGTAAAGGTGGAACATGGCCGACTCGCTGAGTTTATAACATGGGGCACTAGGCTAAGAGTTGCGTAAAAATTCACTGCAATATTTCTGGCTGAGGTGACTGGTGAGATGATGTTACCTTCCACCTTCAGCTTCACTTCCTTCAGAACTAAGAGTTTTTTTTATCAGATATATGTTATTTATAATACATTGCCAGACATTTTTATGAGCTGATGCTATTATAACTTAAGTTAATTAAATAAAAATAAAGACCGTCTGTAAAAAATCGCACATTAAAAATATACCTATATACACGCATTATTCTGCATTGTTCAAAAACCCTTATACATTTTAACCAAATATTGGTTACAAGAAAACATCGTTCCAGTAAACATCTACGCTATTTTAAATGTTTTGGTCAATGCAACTTGGTGAGAAAATTTCATCTACCATCTGGAGCAAGCAAAACAGTCAGAAGGCTGATGAAACTTAAAAACTTTTGTTCTAATTTTGTGTCTTTCACTATTCAGGCAGAAGAAATGATTCGAACTGTTACAGGACAATGACCTAACGCTGCCCTTGTCGATAGAGCATCAAAGCATTGGCAATGATATCCATGCTTTTTCAATGTATGGGACAATGGGCTGTTTTCCTGTGAAAAATATGTTTTATCAATTAGGAAAATAGAAATATGGCAATAGTGATCAAGGAAATCGGAAGTTAAGTTTATTTACCGTTTAAAAATAATTTAAATAAGTAAAAACCCATCTAATATCCTTTAATATCCTGTTATTTAAGATATAATACTTATTTATATCTTGCATTTACCTAGCCCATTTTTCATTTGTCACTGTGAACCATTCCTTCTTTCGTTCCCCATGCAGCTAGCTAGTTGCAAGAAACATTCCCGGATGTTAACGTGTTTGTCGGGTTATGTATATCAGAATCACTTAACATGGGAGTAGCTGGCCATGTTTACTAGTACACTCTGTGATCCCTTGAAAATATGTACCATATCCTGGAAGAAAAACATGTGATCGGTTTTTTACACTGTAATGTAGGTTTATTCAGTTTATCATCAATCATAACAGTACACATCAGAATTATACAGTCCTCCTATGCTTAACTCTTGTTCCACAATAAAGATAGCCTCACTGGAAACATTTCGGCTGAAAAGTGCGCAATAAAGATGGTTCAGTTTAGAGTAAGGTATATTTAATCTAAGTAGCAGTCAAGATTTCATCTTCAACCGTAAATGTATATAAAGAACATTCGTTTAGGCCACTAAATTTTTTATTGGGTTTCAAAAGGTTAGATGTCACAAACATAGTAATGACACTTTTCCAAACATTTACGAAATTAAATTAAGATATTTCTTTATTTTATTTTTTTAATTTCCTACGAGAAACGCTTAGTTTTTAATTACCAGGACCAGCAGGCGTTTTCTAATTGGTCCTGCCAACATATGATCATACATAAAAAAGGTGAAAAAAATGAATTAGGATACTTCGGAGCAGAAAATTTCCATTTTCATTTAAACAGTTACCTGGACAGGATGGAGTAAGAGCAGCGAGAAGAAGTACTAGAGCAATATGATGAATGCCTGCAAGTGTGTAGTGATACCCCGCGCAGACCAAGTTCACTAGTTTCTACATGTATATTTGGTTTTCCATATGAAGACGAGTTTGTATCGTTAGTATTATTACATGCTTCTCTCCTTAAATCTTCCCTTACATGTTATCCAGATCACTGGTAACAAACGAAGTAGATATAAAGAAAGATAGATAGATAGATAGATAGATAGATGGATGGATGGATGGATGGATGGATAGATAGATAGATAGATAGATACATAGATATCTTGCATGAGTCAATATACAGACACGTAATATGCATACACATAAAAATAAATAAAATATAGACACAAACACATGTGCATATACATACACATACATACACCAACATATCGCAGTACATACCCGCAGTACAGTAAACCTGTAATTCTTTTATGAAAAAAAAACACATTTATATCTATCATATAAATACAATTAATTTAATAAGTTAACTATTCTGAGTTTAGTGCAATAACCAAGTAACTCCATTCCAGCTTTCTGTTACCTTGTTACTCAAGTTACGTGTTTACTGCACTGGTTTATTGATGCGTTTTGTGCATGTATCTTGAATTACAGAGATACTGCACTGAACATACACCGAATAACTTGACACACATAGAAAATGTCAGACCTGTAGACAGTGTAATTTCTACATGATATTGACATGATCCAATTAAAGTATATCGAAGTGGAGCCATGCAGTTTTTCATATGAAATTAAATATGCCTGCCCCCGTATGGTGAGATTGTAAAACGTTTATTAAAATTTCTGCTCTGGACAAAACATAAAGAAGCCAGTAAAAAAGTTATTATTAATAATTATTTAATGCAAGTAAAGTCTTAAAAAGTATTTCAGAATCTTGTTTTAAACATATTTTGTGAATAAAGAGACATATACTATTTAAAATGTATATTTAGAATGAAAGGGATTTTAACAGGTATTGAATCAAGAATGACTGCTTACTGCCAATACGCCCTGCTAAATATATATTTAAACTTGGAATTCGTTTAACCAGAGTGACTGCTCTTTGTTCACGTTTTTTAGTATTTTGGATGAATGTATTTTTCAGCAACCAGACAAGCCAAGGTTGCTTATAATATTAGTAAGAGTATTTCAGTATGATCGTTGATAAAATCATAATCATAAGAAATACTTATTTTTCCTCTAATAATTTGAAACCAAGCACCTTTTAGTTTACTCCTTAATTAAAAGCATTGATGCATGTTGCTAATTTTCCCTGAGTTTTCTGTGATGAATTTTCTTAGTACCAGATTATTTTCTTGTTTGACAGATCTTCGATATTTTTTTTAGTGAACAGAAGTGACAGTGAACGTTATGAAACTAAGACACAAATATGTTTAGTATGCGGGGCGTTGTATGTACACTACTACAAACTGGGACACAAGGAGCCGAAAAGGGATTCATACTTTCACTTAAAAGCCACAAGGGCCAATCATCAAGTGAACACGCTGTAACAGACTTGCCACTCTCTCTCTTCAGACGATATCAATTCGATGATTTTCCCCTGACAAGAGAATTTCTAGGATGTCTAGAACGGTAATGGTAATAAGATTACCACGGTTCCTATTTTATAAAATGCAGATTAAGATTTTCAAAAGTCCATTTTTTGTATGGTTAAGGAGCAGTGAAAAGGATTGCAGTGTTCCTGACAATAAATATTTTCAGAAAATTTCGAAACTATTCATTTAATGACAATATCGGATGCGATACTTCTACTATATGATACAGTTACTGATTCATAAACGTTTCCTATTAAAAAATAGGTTCCCTTAATCTAAATTTAATCTAAGAATGTTTTCTTTACCGAATCTAAACATGGCTGTGATGAACTATAATTTTCTGATTAATTCTAACTGTAAACCAATTAATGGAAAAGCGCATGTGTCTGTCACAATATTATTTTCCATCATTAATATGTAAATGGAATAAATATAAATATAAATGGAAAATGACCCTTAGAGACTAAATTTTCATTATTTCCAAAATAATAATCATAACCGCTCTTTAAAAAAAAGGAATAAAAAAAACTAGAATTTCCGTCCTAGTAGCACTCGCGACTTTATTACCAAGACCCAGATTTGGTAATCACTAAAATTAATAAATAATAATATAAAATCATCAAAGGATTAGTATAATTTACAAGTCTAACGTAGGATACTTGTTTACAGTCATGTATGACAAGTAGTTGCCTACTGATAGATTGCAGGTGATTGACAGCAAAATCTTACTGTATGGTCACCTATATCCTCGTACAAAAGACAGTGCCTCGACAAGACCATGGACCTACCCTTTAAAAAGGGACAGTGGTACTTGTAAGGTTCCAGACATGGACACGCTTTTTAGATTCATTTAAATGGTTTCATTGAATGACCTTAAATTCGTATAAAATTATCTGATAGATAATACCCCAGCTTGCCTACGCCTGTGCAGATGTGGTTGGGACAAGGCAATGTTAATGTTCAGTGATCGACATTGTGACATTTTAATGCCTTAATCAATTAATTACTCTGGATAAATGACTTTGACATATTCAGGCTTTAAAAATAATCAACAGGCGCTCTTGGACCACGTTTTTTTCGCTACCTTTTATCGCACAAAATGAGTTTAATTTCGTCAAACCGCCAACAGGATACTTTAGTACGCAGTGAGGAGGTCACTTCTCAACTCGTGCACAATAGAATTAGCTGAAGGCATACTTTACATCTTCCTCTAAAGGAGACAAAGAAAAAGGCAGTGTGCGGTATAATAAAATAACCCCCTCCATGACGAATGGATAAGTATATATTTTTCCTATGCCCATGGTAATTATAATTTCTGGTAAATACTCGGTTTATTCAAAATTTCGTTTCACATAATAATAATGACAATTTATTTGAAGTGCGTTATGATCTCTAATTTAATTTAGACCAAATTAAACTTCAAAATAAATCACGGCATATTAAGCAGAACGATATTGATGTTATTCATAGTATTTCATATGGACACGTATTGATATTCCTTTTATTACTTCGCCATCACATAGAAACAAATGTGAAAATGAGTTCTAATTTCATAAATTATTTGTTGTTATTCAATTTCACTGCACAATATTCAAATATCATTTCAATATCTTTTAAAAAATACAGTATGTGATCCTTGTCACAATGTATACCTAGTTTACCATTTGTTACTGTGAACCATTATTTCTCTTGTGCCCTCCGAGCAGCTAACCAGGTATTAGAAATATTCAGAATTTTCAGCACATTTCTCAGGTCATTAATATGAGCATCAATTTGTAACACTGGAAGGTGGCCACGTTTATCACTGCTTTTCTAGGGTTGTAAAAAGGGTTGTCAAATGTTTGCTGAGACAATTTATGGGATGTCATGGACCTGTCAGGTTCATCTGTATTCACTCTCTCTCTCTCTCTTGATATATATATATATATATATATATATATATATATATATATATATATACAAACATTTTTATAATAATAATAATAAATATAATAACAGACATTTTCTAGTAGTTTTCTTGTATTTGTCTGCAACTGTTTTACGACTGATTATTCCTTACAATGTGGACAGGGTTCTGTCTAAGTGGGTTTCAGTGTTCACATACAGAATAAACGTGTAGCTTTATTGTATCGTCATCCACCTCGGCTTCCTTTCTGGCAAGTAGTTTACCACTCCAATTAAGGTTGGGTTCACGGCTACCCTCGTGACGATCATACAGCTCTCTCTTCATTTTCTGCTTCTGTACTGGAACAATAGACTTGCCCTGGTCCCTTCTCTTACTCGGGGTTACAAATTTGTAACGAAGACGTTTTCTCCAGAGTGTCTGAAAATACAAAATAAAATGTAAAATTCTATGAAAAACATATTTTATAAGACAGAGTTGTGTGCAGAATTTTGTTTACATTGTATCACAGCTTATATGACTGATTATGTCATTCTGATATTTTTTTTTATCTTAGATGCTACATTGGAGATGAATTTTATATAATATTCATACTGGGAAGTTAGTTCCTGAGATTAAGAAGTCCTCCTCCCATTCATCTCCTAAAATGTGTGCCTTAAATAATACAAAATTAAAATTTGAGCGAGAAAAAGTTCCGTGTGGATTGTTATCAGAAAATACTCATTATACATGTATTCTTTAATGGAATACATAGCGCTTACCATAAGTTCATTTGCAACCAATCCATCCACATGGCTCAACAGGGCTTGAGGTACGTCTGTGTACTAGTTGTAAGGTGTAGGGTAGCTGCAGGAGTAAAAGGATGTATTGGCAACTTGTATAATCATGTTCGTACACACACACACAAATATATATATAATATTACAAATTTCTTATACTGTGTTTAGGTCTAGTAGAAAACTGAAGTCATTTATCAATCGGTGGCATAAAGTAAATCCATATGTTGGGTACATAATTGCAATTTAATTTTCAATTTATTTAGGACTACTGGCAACTTCGAGCAATAAGCCAGGGTGACAATTATATTAGTACAATACCAAACATTTACAACATATGAAATATTAGGTCTTCATTAAATTTACATTAGTTCTATTTGTTTATATACTTGTCATATCCTATATGTTCTATATACATTATATGCATATATATATATATATATATATATGTATATATATATATATATATATATTTATAACCACAACATGTTCAGCAAAATTGATTAATTTACCTGGCAAGTTGCCTGTATTTTCCTTCTCCATGCTCATTGCTCCAGGAATAGACGCTACAAAATATTTGATGACCATGACCATTGGGATTGTAAACATTATGTATGAAAATTAAACCTTTCACATAATATTTAAATATGTGTATGTGTATTGAACCTGCTGTATAATTTTACAATCACACTGTCAGGACTCAGGAGTACACATTCTACCATGTTTTGATAGTTTTCAATGTACATACATTTAGTTTTACTAATAGGTTTATTTTGGGGTACTTGGTTACATTAGTAGAAGTAAACAGAACCTGTTGTAGCCACTTTTAAAATTAGCCATCTAAAGTATATAGAGATATAGGGCCTATCATAATACATAGACCCCCCTACTTTACAAAATTCAGCTTACCTTGTGAGCTGCCCAAGGCCAGACACTTTCCGGAGGGTCAGCATGCACTCCCCTGGGGCAGTTCAGTGCTGTGTTATGACAACCATAGCCATTTCCACCCCCCGACTACACGTGGGGGGGGGGGGTCATAATTAGGAGATTCGGCAACCCTACGTTTTCAGTGTAGGTACATGCAAAGAAACTGTTTTCTGCAAGTGCTGAGACAACCTGAACCGTAATTTTCTCAGCCACTTATACACCTATTCGTCTAAAGCGATTATTACTTTATGATAGCTAACGAACCTGACTCTACTGTGTGTGGTATGGCGAAGGTCATGTGGGGGATTAAAAAAAATTGTATTTATTCTTATTCTGAGATGCATATCTTTCACAGACTGGCTTATGTTAAGCCGAAACTTTCAACATTTGTTTAGTTACATCCCTATAGGTTCTCCCATATAATAATGATTGTAGATAATCTTTGCAAACTTAGTTGAGTGTCCAGTAATGTGTTTTTGTTTGTTCTATATGTCAAATTAAATAATTTTAGATTCGTTATTAAAATTGCTTATTGTAATCATTCTCTTGTGGCTAGACGGGTTAATCTTATTGCAAAAATTGAAAATACGATTACACCAGATGTCACCAGAGGACTGTAACTTTTTATTTATGTATGTTAAAGTATCAGGATTGTGATCGAATAATTGTTTGGCAGATTATATATGTTTTTTATGTAAGCTGGAAGTAGCAGCTGATCTATTTGGTATGAGGGAGAGAGATAAAGTGTGCAGAACGCTGGCGCCTTTTTGTGTTCATTTCTTTTTCGAGCTGTAACCTGGTCTCTTAGCAACGGTGTTGAGTTGAGGCTAGCATGTCTATGTCAGCCTCTGTATTGTTAGGGTAGTTATGTCCCCTGGGGGCATGTCTACTATAATTTTGATGCTTGTGACAGCGAAGCAAATGGATTGTACTGCTGATTGGGGGAGGGGTGGGCGGTGCTTGTGAATCAGGAATCTGGAAAAAAAGGAGAGAGGGGTTAGTCGAGAAAATAGGAGGGAAGCGGCAGCCGCGGTGAGAGGGTGGACGTTCCTGAGTGTAGCTGCGAACAGACCGAACGGGCTGATCTTTTTTCTCTGGAGAGCGTTGTGGGGCCGTAGCGTCAGTATGTACAGACAGTCAATATGGTGGAGTCCTATTCTGAGCCATATGAATAGCTCCCAGTAACAGACACAGGACTTCGTTTCGATGATGTGTTGTAATGGTGCCGAGCTTCGCCAAAAAGAAAGTACTCGGAATCTGACAGCCGGAGGGTGATAGCTAATCGCGGCTGGGATAGAGATCCAGCATATTTGTACATTTGTAGATTAACTCTTGACTCATTCTTCATAATGAATTGGCGCATTCCTCGGATGCGGCTAACAGCCGGAGGTAATCTAGATTATACTATGTACACAAGGATACCAGTAAAACCGCGGACTTGTCTGTGAAGTAACGTGACCTGGTTCAGTTGTTGAATGGACTCGGTTTGTGTGTAATATGAATTGTGACTGTGGTTTTTTGTTGTTGTTTTCTTGATTTGGACATCTCCTAGGGTCATGAACGTAATATATTAAATGTTGTTATAATATTGATTTGTTATCCTACGCATGTCTTTGTGTATGTTTGAAACATACATTGCGTGTGTGTAATTTCAGGTCTGTAGGTATGAAGGGAGCTATAACCTTAACAGTTTATAACTTTGAACATTTAACTGTAAATTTAGTTTCAGGAAAAAAATTGATTCATGGTCGAGATTGTCCGAAATTCCTTCTAATGTAACGTTCAAATTAGAGATTTTTTGTGAATGTACGATGCTGTAACAGATATGTTTGCCTTTTGGGTCATTTAATTTACTGCTATCATGTTTTTTTATGTGCATTGGCACCTTTTAATATACAGTTATTGCTTCACCTTTTGACATTATGCTCTTTAATTTCTTTTTAAGTACCCTTATTGCCAAATTGATTCACACAGGGGTTAGTCAGATATTAACTTGTACATTTGGGAAAATCTTAGGTAAAATTCAACGTGCTTGTTAACAAGGCTAAAACATTATTTCCACGTTTGTTATGGTGGTGTATATCCGGTAATAATTGAAGTGTCACGTATATGAAAGCTATGAAGCTACTCACGAATATGATACACTTGCAAAACATATATAATGTACTTATATATATATATTATATATATATATATATATATATATATATATATATATAATTATTTGAGTTACAGTCGATGATGACATGTGCAAGTAGAACATGAAACTCAGAGATGTAACTCTTTAACATGTTAAATACTCATGAGCTTATATGCAAAACAATTTTAGTCTCACTTGACTGTGCTTATTTGTGTATATGTGTCTGTATGTGCGTATTCTAGGAAGTTACCCACCTTGCTCCGGGTTGGGAATCGTGATACAAAGATGAAGGATATGTGTTCTCCGTTACTCAAACTCCCTTCTGAGAATGTATGCTTAAATTTTGATAGACCCGATGAGGAAGTCATGTTTAAACAGATCCAGAAGATTAATAATGCCAAATAAATATAAACTGATCATTATGTTACGATTCGACTCTCATGATTCAGTGTTGTTTGCTCATGTTTGCCTTGTTACACTGTTATTAATAAGGTGATTATTGATAGCATCGAAGTTAAACGGCTTCCGAATTGCTTCTTTTCCTTTATACACAAGCATTTATATAAATGGTTATCATGTTTGCTTATTAGTAACATCGAACCTTCATCTTATAAGAGTTTTGTTTTCCTGCGAATTAATAATTGAGCCACATGAGTGCTTTAAACTGAGTGTCTTAAGCAAACCCGATATGCCTAACAACATGAGACATTGAAAGTACAAATATTCCGTCGGGCAAGTGATGTACAATGCATGTTAACTGTATACATCAGAAGATATTTGGTACACATACGCTAAATGATATGTCGGCAATAAAGGTAAACCCACTCGAAACTTTCCGCTGAATTCGTATGCAAAGAAGCCATCACAAAATTATATCTAAATAGGTAAAACAAATTGCAGTCATGTTTATTTCGGTCTACTTATTTTTGTTAGTTGTTTCATTTCTTTTATTTAATCTCGGTTTAAGTCATGTATGTTTGTTCAATCGCAGCCTTATTTATTAAATCGTCTCCATTCCTTAAATACGATCTTTGTCATCCCAGAAGTTGGGCGTCATAATACTATCATTTTGTTATTACTGAAACAGTCAACAGACGTCTAACGTCTGAAACTACAATAATTCTTGATGTGATTACCCATTTACACATCTATGCATCTTCACGTAGGACTGCGTATGTATTGGTGATGACACCTGAAGAAGAAGTTTGATCACTGGTACCACTGATATCCTTGGTGATTGGAAATGTAACCTCGCTTATGTCACCTTTGCCATTGAACATACGTATATGGTTTCCGACAACATACACATAATCTTCATTTCCCTTATCCCTGAAATATAAAGCAACATTCAATGAAGAAAAACCTATGATTTCCAAATTGAATTCCAATACCAGAATAGTGAAAAAGCTGGTTTCCTTGGTGAATGGTTTTCCATCGCCAAGTTCGTTATTACCAATATATTCAACGATCGTGATATGATTTGGATGAAAATATAATATTAAAACAAACACGTATGAGCTTTTAATTTTACAATCTAGTTCGTTATATTTTAAATCAAGAGGAAATGCGATAATCAAACCTCTTACACTGAGGTTCCACACAGACTGAGATAAACTGTAATAACAGCTACTGCTATGCCACCAGCAAAACAGAGTGGACAATCACCAACACAACTGCTGAAGAATATGTGTCTTTTCCGTTGACTGTAATGGACCCATTTATATATTAAAGATGATATAAAAGGTATAAAGTTATTTTTGATTTCTTTGATTTAATCCAAGTTAACCTTTAAATGTCTTTTAGTGTCTTTTATGTCCTAAGTAGTACAATAAAGTAGTGGTATATTTAAACAGTACATACAAATGCTTCCGAACAAAATAACACAAAGAAAGGCCTTATAACATTCGTTGCTGTACGTATACTTAATAAGCAAGAATTCAAGACGTAACTGGGCAAAAGTAGCCTGAAGGCCACAGTCGCATATGAAACAATAGGTTTTTTTTGTGGCCCATGCATAACAAAATGTCCAAGTTTGAAGTGAGTTCAGGAATCACAGAGAAAACGACAAACAAATCCACGAACGGACAGGATGATATCTATAGGTAACCTACTGGTTATTTAACCACAAATATCCTCACACACATATCCAAATGACCAATATGTTTTACCATTTATATATCTTTTGTAGGTTTCATAAAGATTGGGTTAATTGGAATCCCTCAGCGAATTCTATTGTGGCCAAAGTAGGATAAAGGAGACGCAGGGTTGACGACAGGGTAGTGGTACCTTATTTCTAAATATATATATATATATATATATATATATATATATATATATATATATATAAACATTTTGCAGCAAGCGCAACCTGAATACTGAATTCATGTAACTATATTTAACCAAGAATAAACTTTGCAACAGCAAGTCGTTCAAACATGTAGCGGTATAAACCACATCAATTCATCCAACAGACAAGTTTACTTGATAAGTGCAACAAAATGCTGTAGGAAACTGCTTGGTAGTAATATATCTGACAAAATGTTTCTTTATTTGACTACCATGGGTCAATTTAGCAGTTGTTTCCAATTTACAAATAAAACACTATATAGGTTCAAGTAAAAAGGAACAACCAGCAGAAAAAAAATATTGTGTTAATCATTAATACTTTTGTAACGATTTAAACCATAACCTGGATCGGCATTAAGGATTTCGTTAGCCAATAGAATAAGACACGTATGATATTCGAGGTTATGTATCCAAGCAATATCATCCTCGGGTATTACGGGCAGGTTTTCTGAAAATAATTGACTAAAATGTATATTTACTAAAATTAGCTGAAATCTCTGAATATAAAACAAATTCTAAATGTATTTAATTGAAATATCAATGACTAAATGTCACAATTGCTTATTCGATCGTTTTCAGCTTATTTGAGAATGGACCAAAATATAATAAATATGACAAAATAAGTCAGATTTTTGTTATGCGGAAGTGAACCATTGAATAACTATGTGTCGATTACTTGCTGAACGTAGTTCTTAAGTCCATCTGGGACTGTACCTTCCGTCTTTCCGTCTCCTGCAGAATGCTGAGACAAACGAATATCCTTCGCGTTAGACAAACGACCACCCAGAGTCTTATAATATGTATATACTTCATGCAATGTCCGTTTGGTGGACAGTAGTTTAAAAGTTTCCTTCCCTTGATCTGCTCGGGGGAAATTAGGAAAATCAAATTCAACTCAAGGGAATATAGAAATTGAACAAAAATAACCGGTATATTCAATTTTAATCAAAGCGAGTGCAAATACCTGTTTCGTATTGTAAACTTAGTTTAACATTATAATATAAGACATCATATAATTAACCGGATATCAATGTTTTTCCTTGCAAACTAAATAACAGGGTTATATCAGATAATAAAAGACTACACACCTCGTCTACATGCGCGCATATGCTTCAAGATGTAAAACAAGTATCTAAACAACAATATGTGTCACTTTTAATGGACGTTTCCAACGCACATATTTCCCTGCTCATGCATATTGACGTAAGATATTATGGCACGATGATCCTTGAAATAACAACATATATTTTTTCTTAACACCTTGTATGACTTAAAGTGAGGTCATTTTCATCGCAAAGTTGAAAGAATACAATGTGTTCACTCTTATTACTCTTATTTTGCACTCTTGCAAATCGGTTCGGATTTGAGGCATATGTTATATATTCCGTTGCTAAACTGGAAAAGAAAGGTAAACAGTTCTAGGAATATGATAGGGTAAATGAGAAATACAACAAATCACATATAAATAAAAATTTTTATGTTTTAAACAATATCTGTAAGGGAATTTCACAGAACCACACAAACACAGCTTCACTTAACTTTGTTTAAATATTCCATCGTGCGGAAAACTGTCTCCATTCGGGAACGATCTTAAACATAGACTTATATCACTAGACTAAAGATGCACCTTCTCAGTCTCTGCAGAGTTCCACCATCTTAGAAAAGCTTATAACAACATTCCTGAGCAAAGACTTGTACGCATATTAAACTTTATCAATTTTAAAACTATTCTGAAAAGTGTCAGAAATCTTACTTGTACATACTTAATCATGTATCATTACTAGTCTACTCTTTATAAGGTGCAAACAACGGCTTATGAAAAAAGGAAGTGAAAACTCTATATGTAACTTGGCATGGATCATTTTATTTTTACTTTACAAAAATCATAAAAACGTAATGAAAACATAGCTCACATCCTTACCATATGCATCTTTCATCCTACTTTAACCTTAATTATCTATCATGAATTTAACATATAATGATCGCACGTTTAATCCTGACTTGATATCATGCAGTTAAGATACAGATCTCTGCCTAGATTTAATTTTTTTGTAAGACACTAGCGGTAACTAACTTAATATGTTCAGCTCTAAGAAACATGAATCTATGAATATTGAGAAAGTTTAAAAAATTACAAAAATAAAATAATAAATGTCTGCACAGAACCGTCCAGCCCTATTAAGTTGAATAGATACATGCAGTGTAATTGCGGAGAAAGAACTTAAAATGTTCGGCTCCAAGAAACAATGGTATTATCCTAAATTTTTATCACGAACTAATGGAAAGTTTTACCTTCATGTTCCAACAACAAAATTATAGATAAATATATCGTTCTAGGGTAGAACTCAGTGCTGAAAGCCGGGAGATTGTAAGTTTGAAGCTCAACCGATATCCAAGGTGAGCGTTCTGCATACAAATAACCTAGTACTTAGCTTAGCCAGTATTAATAATAAAACCAATAATGTATAAAATTATATTAAATGAAATAAACTAAATACAGGTCCATATGATGAAAATATGTTAATTGTGAAACGTGATCATGGATAAACTGCATTACGATATTCTCATATTTACATTAGATTCCATCTATGTACGAAACAGACCACTAGTTTCCAGAACGACCAGCAAGATAATAATTCTCATATTATTCACAACATTCAACATCCATGATCATCACATTTCCTGCTTATCTTAAATAATCCACAAAAGTATGAAATGTCCATCAAACATACTTTAGGAAAAAGTGTAGAAAATAATTTAATCATCAGAATTTGTAGATAATTTATTTTTTCACGTAAACCTGCCATTTTTTCCATATCAGAATTTGCCCTCAACACAGCCATGCTTGTTTAATCTAAACAGGCTGGATGAAAATGAAGAAGTGCTGGAGCCAGATAATGATTGTCCACACTCGTTAATATCTAAAACTTCGGGCATGCATAAGTTCCCAATGTGTGTGTACATATTCGGGTTGTCATCTGAAGACGAGCTTGTATCATTAGAAACATCCCACGCCTGTCTACTGATGCCATGTCTCACATTCTCTGCACGCCTGTGGTGTCCGATAACGTACACGTAATTATCGGGTTCATCTTCTTCTCTAAAAAATCGAGGTTCATTTAACTTATATTAAGGAAATACTGACTGTATTCGACAAGATGTCGGGAGATCCGTTATCACACGTACTGTCTTTATCAATATAGAACGATATTGAAATCTAACCATTCATTTATATATTCAACTGCGATTCAAGTGTTGACAAGCAAATATTTTTAATAAGCAAAAAACTCCATGAGAGACTACGAAACTAAATAACAAACAGATATGTTGAGCTCTAATTCTAACGGTTCTAATTGCAACTGGTTCTTTACCCTGTAGTGGAATAAGGTGGTAGGGTTTACTTAAATCCGTAAGCTCTATCCTAGATGGTAACGATTTATATAATATTGATGGCTTACTTTGATTTTGTGCATAGGCTGAGATATACAGCAATAAGAGTAACAGCGATCCCACAAGCAAAGCAAGAGATGATGGTACCAAACAGAAAAACCGGATGACGGCGGCCTATTTTAAAAGAAAAGTCAGAGGTTTAAGTAAGCCTCTTGTGCACACCAAAGTAGATAAGGAAACTGTAGATAAGGAAACTGTATATAATAAAGAAATGTAAAATGCAGGTGTGACAAAAGTACATGATATCTTAACCAAATAAAATAAACAATATACAATTCTATGCATACAGAACTTATTAGTAGATTTAAATTGAAAATAAGACAGATGCAGTATATGTGTTTAATTGACGCAATTGCAGCAAGTAGGACAAAAATTATTAAAATATGCTCAGATAAACACATTAGCAATCTAAGGAAACCAAACATAGACATTTTAATAAATATTAAGAAAGTTTTTAAAAAGTTTACAAAGGTTTATAATTAATATCTGCACAGAACCTTCCAAAGCTATTGTTAAGTGGAATAGAGACATGCAGTGAATTGCAAAGACATGATATATGAAGCCTTTAATAATATAACATGTATAACAATATCAGAAGGATTAAGAATTTTTTAGTTTAAGCTAATTCATAGGACTATAGCTCTCAACCCTTTTGTTTTTTGCTATAGGGAAAGTGTGCAATGAACTTTGCTCACTTTGTAAAAAAGAGAAAGAAACAATTATGCATCGATTTTATAACTGTGACGAAACACAAGATATTTTTACTCAAATGAAAAACTAGCGGACCAGCCTAAAGATACTTCTCATATCTTTAACAATACAAACGATTCTCTTTTAGTTACACATATTACTTGCTTAAATATATATACATATATATATGTATATATATATATATATGTGTGTGAGGGTGTGTGTGTGTGTGTAAATGCAAAGATATTATGCCAAACTTCATCAATTATAAGATATATGTGGAACAGATATACACTTTTGAAAGAAACATTGCCCATAGAAATGGACGTATATCTGTACATTGTAAGAAGTGGAGTCCACTTCAGTTTAAAAATTGTATTTTTATAAATTGAAATTGAGATTTATTCATGGTTAACATAATTAACCAACTCTAAAATGTTTGTGTTTATAGATACAAATGTTACTGTTGTTGAATATAAAAAGATTTTTTATGTACATACGTTTACACTTGTCGTTATAGTGTCAATACTTGATTTATATTCCCTGAATAATATAAGATTCATGAACTCAAACTATCATATAATTAAGTCTATACATACGATTGTCTTTCGTACTGTTTAGGTATCGCCTCACTGGATTTTGTTACAGTGCATTATCATTGTATCTGTTCTGTGTAGTGTTATATTTGTGTATTATGCGTATACACAGTTTCATATGTTCTTTATTTAGTACCATCATTATGTCATGTTATGTTTAATGTGATGTATTGAAAAAAAGTAATCATCTTCTTATGTGTGAAATATGTAAATATATTTAAATAGTCAATTTATGATACCATGCATAGAATACTGCATTATTAGAGCACCCGTTTGGAGTTTTCGCATTTACAAAATGGCTGAAATATATTAGTACTATAGTGTACGTTTCTGGGCCTTGTTTGATAAAATAAATTCTCACCGATTAAGGCACTTTTATTTAGTGAATGGCCAGGTATATGGGTTGATGTCACGGTCTGCGTAAATGCGGTCGAAGACAAACTTCGGTAACTTTGACTCGGAACGTGTGAAAAATTTGAAGAACCTGCCATTTAAATATATAAAGTATTTAAGTAACATATATTGACTCGAAACGTGTACAAAATTCGGAGTACCTACCATTATAATGTATACAGTATTTAAGTAACATACGCTTTAGTCAAAAGAAAATTCAATAGAAAATCAGCATCGAATAGATTAGAATTAAAAAAAAAAAGGTTCCATACTGACCGTTCAGGCAGACGTATTTGTTGAAACGTTTACATGGCAAAGCAGTAACCGCGCCATTATTCAGAAAGGTTACACAGTTTTGGTCATCCTGTCCTGATGGCCATCTGTTGCCTTTTTCCGGAACAACTGGCAGTTCACCTAAAATATAGAAGATATAATAATAAATGACAGGTTAACAAGATACATCCTACTCTTTTTGTATGTTGATTCCAAGAAATGTATAAAATACAAAATAAAGTTAGCTGTTTAATAAAAGGTAATTTTGTTGTCATTTTTTTTTTTTTTGGTCTGTTTATAGTATTACCTAAGGGAATCATTGTATCGAAAAACCAAGCTAAAAATCAAATTGACCAAAGAATTAAATAATGTAATAATTGTTCCGATACCTACAGATGGTACATCCCAATACCACCTTGGACTGTAAATTCCAACCAAATATTCCGATGATCCTTTGCACCAGTACTTGACAGAAATCTGGGACTCGTGAATTTCTTTGAGGTTGGCCAGACGACCACCTTGAGTCCGACAGTTTGTATACGCCTCATACCAGGTTTGATATTCGCAAACAGCTTTGATGGTTGTGTTCCCATGATCTTGTTGGAACAAATTTTAAGATAAAAAACAGGTGTCCACATGTTAATATGGTCCAATCGAATAATGTCCTTGGAAATTTAATACTTATATGATAATATATTGGTCACAATATGACTAATAATTATTAATGCTGTTAAAGCAATTATGAATTATGCAGTGGGGACAGCCGGTTGTAAACACACCTGATCTTCTTTGTATGAAAATTCGAAATTTAAAAAATTTGGAAAAACCTAATGTTAAATGAAATGATTATCTGGTCCTGATAACTACAATAAACACCACTTCAGTAATCTAAACGCATACCACTTTATTACGTTTTTTAGTTTATATAAAATATTCCGTGAACAAATCAAAGTTAGGTATTTCTTATCTAAATCGTATATGCCTACACGATCTGCATAAAAATCGATTTGCCAAGATCACAATAATTTGAAAGCCTTGGTTATATAGAATATGCATTATTATATTTGATTATAGAAAAAACCCGGTTTTAATGTTGAAGAGGATTCCCTTCAAGGGTGTACCATTGTATCCTTAAATTACAGAATGGTATGCGCTGTTTGCCCTGAGTGGGTTATTACCTGCGACTATACAGAGTGAGCTCATCTTCGTCGAACAACCGACAGAATACAGACTGAAGATATTTCCTTCGATTTGACCTCTTGCACAATTGAATGGACCGAAAGCATATTTTATGTCACCATCTGATTAAAAGTATACAGCGAAACGCCATATAGTATGACAAAAAGAATGTGAAGTGTATGAACATCCATCCCAAAATCAAAGGAATTGAACCGCATAATCTTAAAGTGTATAAGAGAATCACTTTCTTGTCCAAATTTTGTTCAAATTAAGGATTGTATTTTTAACGACATTTTGTTATATTGCTTTAATATATAATACTGATTTATTTCCTGAATTTACATACCCCACTTTTCATTTGTTACCGTGAACCATTCTTTCTTTTGTGCCCTCTGTGCAGCTAACCAGGAGCTCGAAACATTCAGCAATGTTAACATGTTCGTCAAGTAATGTTTATCAGAATCACTTAACACGACTGGAAGGTGGCCATGTTTACTAGTGCAGTCCCAGATCCCTTCCAAATATGTTCCGTTTCCTGGAAGAACATATGGAATATGTTATCGTCGTTCTTATACATTGTACTGAAAGTAAATTATATCAATTCCAAAAATAAAGATCAGTAGCATTATTGAAGCCCGTTCTCTCTAATGAAATGCTTAATCAAATGAATTGAAAAAAATAAAATATTTATCCTCCGGTTTTTTCAAAGTAGTTATGATGTTTGTCATAGAAATTATTCACACACCTGTCCCCACAATGCCTGACGTGGCGTGAGTGGTGTAGATGATCACAAGACAAGCTGTAATCGCTCTGAGAATCATCCTCTCTCTCTCTCTTTTCCAGTTAAATTAAAGTGACAGCGTTGTTTACGTAGAACGGATGTGTCAACCGTTTAACCTTTGAAACATGTAATCACGATTATATTATCAATACAATAAATTTAATAGCATGTCCAAATGTATGAGGGGGCGGGCATTAGAATTTACCCAGGAATAACTGTGAGGAGATTATAAAGGGAATGCAGAGAACACTTGGCATGAAACAGGGCACAATTGTACTTACATGTGAGTATATGAGCGCCAAGTTTGTACATGTGCCTATACTCTGCTCTGAGAACCTTGGAACTTTAGACCTGCTATAAATGTCAGAGATGTGCTCTCTGTCATGGGAAGATTATACATAAACTTCCATTGGTTAAACCTGCAGGATGTACACCTAAACTGTAATTGACGAGGAAGTATGTATTAGACTCTTTCATTTATTTTGCCTTCTTACATAATTATAACTAATGTGATGTTTGAGCGTACTTGCATCAAAGGGCCTACGAGGAGATTACTTTCTGATTTACACAACACTTTTTTATAAATATCTTAATGTTTGGGTTCCCTTTCTGCTTAACTATAAACCATCCTCCCCGTACACCAGGATATTCCCATGACATTAAGTAATTGCCCTACACGAGTTTTTATAATAAGCCCAACATAATCGGAAGTACAAACTCTAAATCATTTGATCTGGCAAGCAGTTCAGCATACATAATAATTGTATATATCATGTAATTATTTAGTGCACAAATGCTTAACTGATGGTCAACAATAAGGTTTACCTCACTGTTCGGATGAAAACTTTGAATCAATTAAGGACACAGTGTATGTATGTTTGGTAGCAGTCAAAATATACTTTTCCATCAAAATGGATAAGAAGAACAAACAGGAAAATCCGGAAAAAAACATTTGGCCGCTAATTGGTAATCACATTATAATGATAAACCATTAATTATCAGAATTTTGATAATACACAAGTCTTGCATGGGATATTTGTTAACAGTCAGGTTGGATAAGTCGGAGCCTACCTAAATCGATTAGTGTCTTGTTGGGAGGCAAATTTTATTGTATGGTAACCTCTATCCTCATTCAGTTACAGTGCTACAGCCAGACCGTGGGCCTATCCTTTAAAAAGAGAACAGTTATACAGTAAAGTTTCAGACATGGACAATATTTTAGACAAATTCAATTGATTTAGGTGAAGGACATATAAAAGCTCACCTGTGCACAGTTTTGGCATCTGGGTATAGCTTACAATTCCTCTATGTGATGATTACGACAAAGCCTCGGTGGCCAAGAAATTTTGTCTATATTCTCTAGATCATGTGAACTGCTTCAATATCTCGAGTAGTTTCATTACAGGGACCCCCATTTAGTAATTATAATAAATAGAGTGTTTTTGGTATTCTACTGGTGTCATAGTATAATTTGTAAGGGACAAGATACACGATATCCAGAAAGTTCTGTAAGGGAGTAAACTAATGCTTAGCTGGGAAGGGGAGAACTAGATATCATTTAAGTCATGAGAAAACCACAGTTAAATGATTTACAGGTAAACTGCATGTCACCAAATAAAATTAATTTTAATTAAACAAATATATGACATACATTCATGTGAAACCGCAGACAGGTTGGAGCAAGAAACATTATATTTTTTTCTGTCTAAATCAAGGTTTCATTTATATTCTTGCATAATTGTTTTAATCTTCAGTTTTGCCTGGTTCTCTAAATATGCCATGTACTTTTAATCTGAGGTCCCTTCATAAAGTCCTGATTGTTTATTTCCTTTTGGTGGTATAGTTATTAGTAATGAATATTTTTTTATGTAGATCTTCAGAAAGGTATAATATTACAATATCATAATATTAAAATAATGGAACCAAAGAATATAATAATGCAATAATTACTCAAATAATTATTTGCAGATGCTAGTTCCCAAAACCACCATTTAATGTAAATTCCTACAAGTCTTGTGCAGAAATCTGCGACTCACGAAGGTCAACCAGACGACCACATAACTTCCGACAGTTTGTATAGGCCTGATACCAGGTTTGATAATTACATACATCTCTGATAGAAGCATTCATTTGAACATGGAGAAGAAAAGGAGAACTGTGAATGACAATATTGTCATGTTCAGTATTCGACATTGTGCTCTATGGATATCATATATATTTTGTTAGAACGTCTAACGTCTGAAAATACAATATCACCTAATATGATATCCCATTTAGGCAAATCACACACACTCAGCAGCAGTCTCTCATCCTTAGCAATGAGTAACAAGAACAAACATAAAACTAATCCCGGGTGTTCATTTAAGCGTGTGTAATAATCTAACATGAATGCACATAAAAGTCGGTTGAATGTTAATGTTGGTCGAAACGATGGCATTCCGATTTTAGTCGTCTCCTTTACCACTAAGTAACCGGAGTTCCTGATACAGTAATACGGGAAATGTACCCTCGCTTATGTCGCCTCTGCCATTGAACATACGTCTATGGTGTGCGACAACGTACACATAATCTTCAATTTCCTCCTTATCCCTGAAATGTAAAGCAACATTCAATGAAGAAAAACCTATGATTTCCAATTTAAATTCCAATACCAATTTGGAAAAATGAAAAAAGCTGGTAGCCTTGTTAAATGGATTTCGATCACCACGTACTTTATTACTAATATATTCAACGATCGTGACATTATTTGTATTTAGATATAATATTAAAACAAACACGTATGTGGTTTAAATTTTAAAATTGTTATATTTTAAATCAAGAGGAAATGCAATAATCAAACATCTTACACTGAGGTTCCACACAGAATGAGATAAACTGTAATAACAGCTACTGCTATGCCACCAGCAAACAGGAGAGGACAATCACCAACACAACTGCTGAAGAATATTTGTCTTTTCCATTTACTGTAATGGACCCATTTATATATTGAAGATGATATAAAAGTTATAAAGTTTGTTTTTTTACTCTGATTTAATCCAAGTTAACCTTTAAATGTCTTTTTGTGTTTTAATGTCCTTTGTGGTACATTTAAGTAGTAGTATATCTATGCAGTACATATTACTGCTTCAGAAAAAAAGAAAGACCTTATAACATGCATTTCTTTACGTATACCTAATAAGCTAGAACTCAAGACGTAACTGGGCCATAGCCGCCAGACCTGAAGGCCATAATTGCATATGAAACAATAGGCTTCTTTTGTGGCTCATGCATAATAAAATGTCCAAGCTTGAAGTGCGTTCAGGCATTTCGTAGAAGGCGGAAAACAAACAAACGGACGGACAGGATGATGTCTATAGGCTAGCTGTTGGTTATATAACTCCAAATATCGTCACATACATATTGTAATGACCAAAAGTTTTACCATATGCATAGCTTTTGTAGGGTTAATACAGATTGGTTGATTGCTATCCCTCAGCAAATTCTATCGTGGTCAAAGAAGGATATAGGAGTCGCAGGGTTGGAGATAGCGTGGTGTTACCTTATATAAATGATGACATATATATATATATATATATATATATATATATATATATAACTATTTAACTATTTTTCAACCAGGAATTATCTATTCAGCAGCAAGCTACTCAAATATGTAGCGGTGTAAACCACACCTTCATCCATTACACAAGTTTACTTAATAATTCTTTTTAATTTAACTTCCATAGGACACTCTAGCAGTCATTTCGAATTTTCGAATAAGAACAATATAGATTCAAGTAAAATGAAACTAACAGCTGACAAATAAATAAATTTGTACCATTCATACAGATAAAACAATTTAAACCATAACATGGAACAGCACGAGGAGTGCCGTTAGCCCATAGAATAAGACACTCGTGGTCCGCATCATCATTTATCCAAGCAATATCATCCTCAGGTAATACGGGCAGCTTTTCTGAAAATAATTGACTAAAATGTATATTTACCGAAATCAAGTGAAATCTCT
The DNA here is from genome assembly GCA_026874595.1 of Sipunculus nudus. NCBI lineage: Eukaryota > Metazoa > Annelida > Sipuncula > Golfingiida > Sipunculidae > Sipunculus > Sipunculus nudus. Next base: position 5,347,500 of record CM049317.1, read on the forward strand.
TAATATAAAACAAATTGTTAAAGTATTTCATCACAATTTTAATAAATAAATTACACAATATTTTTGTTTTCAGCATATTTTGAGAATGGACCAAATTATAATAAACCTGAAGAAAATATCAGCTTATCGTTAGGCGGAAGTGAACCACGGAATAACTGTATGTGATTGATTACTTGCAGAAGGGAGTTCCCAAATCCACCTGGGACTGTATATTCCAGACCAATATTCCGTCTTTCCACACCAGTGTCCTGCAGAATTCTGAGACAAACGGAAATCCTTCGCGTTAGTCAGACGACCACCCAGAGACTTACAATATGTATATGCTGTTTGCCAAGTCCATTTGGCGCACAGTGGTTTAAAGGTTTCCTTTCCTTGATCTGTTGGGAGAAAATTCAGAAATACAATGTAAGTTACCCAACCTGTTCATCAAACAATAACACTGGTAGTTTATCACAATAAATATCTAATATATATTCAAGAACAATGAAATCTTCAAGAGAGATAAGGAGAGGGGTTGAGGAACAATTGTTCGACATTTATTATAGAATTCCTAATGGGCAAATCAAATTCAACTCCAAGGAATATAGAACTTAGCAATAATTAACCGGCATTCCATTTTAATCACATTGAGTGCAAATATTTGTACTGTATTGTAAATTTGAATTATTATTTCAAAATAAGCCATCACATTATTAACTGGAAATCCATGGTTATATCCATGGAAATAGCATGGTTATATCAGATAATAAAACACTACACACCACGTCTGCACGCGCGCTCATGCCTATTCATAAAAAAAAACAAATGTTTTAACAATAATATGTGTCACTTTCGATTTTATTCTACGCATGTGTCCCTGTTCACGAATAGTGACGTAAGTTCTTGTGGCACGATGATCCTTAAAACAGCAAGATAGTTTTTCTAATCACCTTGTAAGATGCAAAGTGAGGTCATTTTCCAAGCACAGTTGGCAGAATATAGGGTGTAGACATTACTCTCATTATGAAGTCTTGCACATTGTTTTGGACCGGAGCCATATGTTATATATTCCTTTGATAACACTGGTAATGAAAGATAAGACTGTTCTTGGAACATAATTTTGTAATTGTGACATAAAACAAACACATATAAATAAAACAGTATGTTTTAAACAATAACTCTAAGGGAATAGCACAGAACCGCACGAAAACGGCTTCACTAAACTTCATCGTTAAGATGTCTATGACATAAATAGTCCCTTTTTAATGAAATTAAACTCCTTTTCCCAGTAACATACCCCATCTGTCATTTGTTACTGTGTACCATTCTTTCTTCTGTGTTCTCTGAGCAGCTAGCCAGGTGCTAGAAACATTCAGGGCTATTAACGTCTGTATCAGGTTATGTTTATCAGCATCACTTAGCATGACAGGAAGATGACCACGTTTGTCCGTGCAGTTTGACATCCCTTCAAATTTTGTACCCTATCCTTGACGGAAAGAGATATAGAGTTATTAGAAATATTGCATCATATCCCGCTCGAGTCTAGTTATAAACTATATAAACCCATACTGTATGGTGGACTTATATCGAACAAAACACTAGTAAGACGTATATGTGTATATCGTTGCAAGTGAATTTTTATAAAAGATTCTACCGTATCATTTTGTCTTTTAGATCTACCCTTATATTTCCCCGTACATTCCCTGTATATAACACTGTTTTCTCTCTCAATAATCTTAAATCAACAGCTTGTCCAGATGGGGGAGAGTGCATAAATTGGGAAAATTGTAAGGTGTTAATTTTACCAATGAAAATTTAGTAACAATTTAGTGTCATTGATTCTTTATGTTATTATAAATAATAATTCAATTTGATATTAATTTTAAGGTGTCCAGTTTCATATATATTTATCACTAAATTTTCAGCTTTAACAACAAGAAGGCTTTCCTGATTTCGACGATAAAAATAAGGACGAAATCACGTTGAAGTTAAAGCCTTTAGCATTCAGCATTGTAGATACACATGGACGTTTGTATTCAACTGAGAAGAAGCTCAGAAAAAGAAACTTCTGATCCTGACACATATACACACTTTGATCATTATTTCTAAAGTATTCCAACTAAAGACATTAATAGGACACACACGTTTTTTCTTCATCTAAAAAACAAAAGGGGAAATGGGAACATAATTAGTTATCATATTAGGACACGCTGTGTATTTAGTCCGTCATATATTAGAACAAAATGTGTGAACACTAAATGAAAAATTAACCACCCCTACAGCTTTCCCTATGCGTCGGGTACTGAACATTTATATAGGTTTAAAAACTATATGAGAGAAAATTTAAGACATATTAATACATATATCTCAAACCATTATTATTGTGATTAGAACTCAAAGTAGAAGAAACTGAACTCTTCACCTTAGTCTAGGGACCACTACGTGTGCTCGACTGGCTTGGACTCAGGGTTACAAGGTGTATGGTAATACATTTTGAACTGTAGTGTAACGGCAAGGAATGTTTTAATATCGAAATATTTATCTTCCTATGTGTCCCAAACAAGCAGTCAATATTTATAAAATGCACCTACCATTTCCCACGGTGTCTGAGATGGTGTGAGTGATATGGTCAATCATAAGTAGCGTTTTTGCTTTGAGATGCATCTTCTTTTCCAACTGGGTATGATGAGCCGTAACTTCTAAAGCTTGTCTATGTAGAGCACAAGTTTCACCCGTGTAGCTTTTTCATCTATAATCATGAATCATGTTTATACTTATACTTCTTAAAAAGAGGGGACCTTGTCCAAATGCATAGTGTATTTGTTATAATATCGATTTTGGCCATTTTTTTTATTTACTTTCTATTTACTTTTCCTGAAAACACGTTTTCTATTATTGTGTAATGGGAGAATATAGAAATATTTTGGTAAGAATAGAGCAAAGGAACATGTAACTTCGGCAGGTTTTATGCTTCCATATAGTGAAATGAATTCACACTGAAACTCTTGACGTGTTACCGTGCAAGTTTAAGGACTTTTTTTACTTAAATCGAATTCAAATTGTTTGGTTGTAAGGTCCATATCATGTTTGGACGCGATTTTGATGGTATATTAGCATAAAAGCTTGAAAATTTGGCATTGGATCAACTCAATAAGTGACTTCATTGTTTTCCTTTTTACCATGGTACCGATAATGTGATGTTTGAGAGTAATGACGTTAAAGGATCCCCTAAGGGATTGTTTTCCGCTTTACACACGCTTTATTTCCCTATTTATATAAATGCTAGTGTTGCCTCTTGTTTTATTATTATTTATTATTATTATCCCTCATTTTCTAACAGGCATTTGTCTGATATTAAGTAATTTATCAACATGATTACTTTAGACTGGCCTTGTTTAGTAAGACATACTTACCCAACAATATAAACACTACAAATGTAAAACATTCGAATGGGCAACCAGTTTACCATAGATAATAAATGATTACATCAGGTTGACATAATATTTTCGTAATCGAATATTACTTGATATATTTAGGACAGAAGAGGAAACTGACTATAATGTGTACGTCGTCGAATACAACAGGCGTAGATTAAGTGCAAGAGTTGGATTAAATACATGGGCGTGTGGCAATACTAAAGATGGAGTTTCATCTTCCGAAAATACATACAAAGATTGACGAATTAGCTCTCCGCGAACCTATTGAATGAAAAAATACAAGCAAACGACATCTAGTATCTAATTTTCTCAAAGCTTTTCATGGCTAAAGATACATATTCGTGTTTAAGGTACATATTGAACGGCAGCTTTAATTGAAACTATAATAGAACTTTATTCAATAAATTACACTTGTGGTACGTATACATGAGATATTTATATATATATATATATATTAAATATATGTGTGTGTATGTGTGTATGTACTTTCGTCAAATGATTGATGTAATCAGGTCGTAGCATGCTAAATAATTGAATGCCCAACTAAACCATCAGGAGTGAATAGACTTTTTGGTCACAGTGGAAACTTGTTAAAAGCTTTGCGCCACTTTGTAGCGTCTAGGAACGTGCGTGTAAATTTAGGATTTATCTGCAAATACAGACAAGATAAAAGTACTCACTTGAATCATGAGTGTCACAAAATAGAATCATTTTTATGTTCTCATACGTTAAGTTGATCTGAGGTAAAGGAACATTTTTACTTGGTAAGGCATTGAATTCTTTTATGTGTTGCCCGTTGAATATGAGCTTCGAACAGATAATTTGTATTGTTCAATGTTTTGCTCATATGGGGATAGGATTATAAATGCTTCGTTCCCATTCCTGTTCTTACCCGTCTCTTCGCCACCACCGCTCTTCCGTCTACATGTCCCATTCCCCTCGTCTTTTGGTCCACAGCCCAAGTTCGTCCACTAATTCTCCTCAGGCTATTCTTCCACACTGAAATTTGCAATGAACCGACTACACCACATGTCTGGCTCAGGATTATCCCCGTTTTCACCTAAATGCAACCAACACCAGCCCGCTCCAGTTCGTCCACACATTCGACACTGCTGGTCTCTTTCACGCACCCGTACGCCCTAATCAAGACATCGGTCACACACATGCGGCAGTGTGTCTGTGCACATTCTAACATACTTACAACAACAAAACCCGTGATATTTCGTTATAATTATTTTTATTGCGACAAACATGAACCGACTACGTGTTGTATGCAAATCATGATTAAATGTAACTGACCCGGTCCAGACGTTCCACGCTGACAGACGGGAGCGTGTCGACGGTCTGTTGCACGTCTCATTGCATTATCATTAAAGTTACGTTCTGCATCAGCGGGTCTGTAGAATAATACGAGTTCCACACACAACTAACATACACGCGGAAACTGTCTGGCAAATGTAAGCACGTCATGTTGATGGCTGGTCTTATATACACAGACAGCACCGACACCACCAGGGATGTCCTTTTCGGTGGAGTTTCAAAAGGAGAAACGTTAAATATATTGGTGCACATCACATCTGGTTCTTGCAGTCCTAAAAAAGCTCCGAGTGTTTCCTAGTGTTTTGTAACAGGGTCATACATAAAAACGTCAGAGAATATCTCGTTCATGTCAACCTGATGTAATCGGTCCAAACACTGGCGAGCTGTGTACACTCTTTCTTTGTCTTACCTATCATGTCATTAATAAAATTGCCCTCGATGTGTGTTGTGATCTGGTCCAAGTAAGTTTTCAACGTTTTTTTAAAGTTTATCATCAATATGATGGAACTAGACATTAGTTACATTCGGGCGAGCACAATGTACTTACTGGGTCAGGTCTGTGAAACTCATTTTGGTGCTTCTCTTATTCTTATGCTGATGTCTGGTCTGCTCGGTGTACTTGGTATTTCATAAAGCGAGAACTTCTTTTTTATGTCCTTCCACAGGTATTGGCCATGGATCTTTGCGTTCACTTTTGACCACCCACTGATGTTATATTATTTTAGTTTGTGACACACCGTCTTTTTATTGTCACGCTTAACACTCACCACGGGCAACCGAGTACCGGAAAGCCTCATGCAGACCACACAAGTCAAGCGTTTCATACCGAAAATGAACATGCACCCCCAGGAGAAATGTATCCTCTTAGTAATCGGCCTGCTCCAACTCGTCGCTTTCCTCCTCCTCCGTCAACCTGCGACAGTCATCGCTTTTAGCGTAGTAATAGGGGCATGTATCAGTGGTCAACGTTTTGCATAAGTACACACCATGTTCGTCTTCCACCACCAGTTTCATTTTGCGTGTTTTTCTGGGGGTCCACTGTCCAAACCAGGGTGTTCAACTGCCTCAACTGCGGCACGTTTCGAGAAAAATGACGTGTAACCAAAAAGTAATTAATCAGTGATTTTTACCAGTGGACGTGACTAATTCAGGTCATAGGAGAGATGGAAACGAGGATAACAAAAAAAGCACCAGACGGGCACTCAACCAAAGTGACCACAACGGGTCTTGTACTCTATGCAATTTATCAGACACTTTGTATCCGTTTTCAAGCGATTCATATATACAACAACGCCATCGCTGTCACCACGGGCGCGGTTCAGGTTATTTTTTTTAATGGATGGTTAAAATACAATGGTACACTTTTTTCTGCTTCTTACAGTTCAAAAACGTCTTTCGGTCTCTTCGACGTAGTGTGACGTGTCAATAGACGTAACCTGGTATGAAATTGTCTGCTTTTATTTTTAGTTTAGAGAAATATTTTGAACCTTTCGTCGACCTCCTCAGCCATTTTATTTATGTGTTCGTCCCAGGCCACCATGCGCCTATTAATTTCTTCTCCATTGGCCATTTTTAAAGGGGCCAAGAATTGGTCTTGGATATGTTTTCCATTTCGTTCAGGAACTTCGCCTACTCGGCACTCTCGCGTTTCAAGAACTTAATGTTGCAAGCAGCCGTATTTATTTTGTTCATATAGGCAAAACACAGGGGGAGGTCAACTTTTTCACACATATAGTCGGTTTAATTACTGGTTCTAGGTAGCAGGTGTCGTACAGGCATCAAGCCTTTGTTGAACGCCGGTTGATTTCGTTTTCAGGAAAGCCTTCCCCGCAGGCCATCGATCAGACCAATTTTGTCCGGGTACGCTTTGCTTTAATGCATTCGCGTCTCAGACAGCACAAGGTTTTAGTCAGGCTGTTGCACTTGCCGTTCACGGCGCATATCCGTGTCTGCAGATCCATAGTGCACACTAGAGTCTACACCACCGAGTGCCGTAGCACCTTTATATGGGGCTAAGCGAGGTGTATTACACACGTGTACGCCAGACACGCCGTGACCATATATTTCATGACTCAGCTTTGTAAGGAAAATGTTGTTTTGTCTGAATGTGCCGTTCACAGGTTGGATCATACTGATGAATTATGACCACACCGGATGACTTCAGTGTATGTGTGAGTCATATATCAAACAAGCAGGCCGCGTTGCTTTCAAACTGCCTCATGTGGGCGCATGACCCATAGTGTTACATATGTCTGGGTTATTGTCGCAGGGGTGTTACATGTGTTGTTGACACTTGATTCGTGTGGCGCGGGCGTGGCTCGTTGCTGCAGCAACCTCGCCTGTCCGGGTGCTGGCTCGGTGTAATCTGCATTGGTTGAACTCTGATGTGTAAAGACACAGCGTTCTTGCTAATCTGGAATTTCCTGGGCTATTCGTGCTCTATGAGCGCTTGTGTCTTTTTGCGTTCTTTGGATTGTTCGTGAAATGGAAAGTTCTCGGCTTGAGGTGAAAAATTATAAATAGGGGGCTGTGATTAGAGCCGAGGAAAGAGATAAGTTCCTGCGGATATGGAAGAGTGTGAGTCAGTTTTAGACCTATTTGCTAATTGCAGTAGTGTCAGGGATTCTACCAACTCTATGCAGATTTATTGGGACTGTTTACAGTTTGCCTTCAGGATTATTACAAGAGCTTTACTTTGGACTATTTGAACTGTTTACGTGGATTATTAGTTTTAAAGGAATTTTTAAGCTGTGACAGTGGTGGTACCCAGAATCAAAGTCCAGGAATCGGACACTCGATCTGGTACTGTACACTTTATTTATAATACTGTGTACTTGTATTGATTTACTGTTATAATGTTGTTATACTGTGTAAATGTATTGAGTTAGTGTACTGTAATGTTAAGGCTGTTTTAAGAATAAATTATGATCATTTGTTAACAAAAAACCACTGACTTCTTTATTCATTCCCCTAGACATTTCAATATATACAAACAGTAGTTGACCTCAAACATGCTTGGTCAGATGACACATGTCTGGCGAACAACAACCATATCCGGACGTTCATACTTGCGGACCCTCCAAAGCACGCGGGAATATCTTAGGCTAATGAACTAATACATCTGAAGATACAGCGTGGTGAACAAGTAGAAGAGCAGAGTAGAGAAGCGTCTTTGTGTCAATATGGCTAATGTGCTATCGAAACCTGGAGATGATTCTAGGAAATGTTTTACTGTCAAGAAATCTTGCCAAGGGAGAAATGCCAGACAATGATTTGGATAAAACATTTTTTCTACTTCCGCTTGCGTGCACGTGGACGTTAAGCTGGTCAAACAAGGAACAGGAAATAATGCGAGTGATAATTTCACTTCCAAACCAGGAATTGATAGCAGCATTAACGTCCATGAGACCTCTTCTCCTGAATTCTATCTTGACGGCGGTGTCTCCACTGAGGGATCTTTCAATAACCTGTCTACCTCATCAGATGCGACCCTCTGGAACAACATCAGCGTTCTTAAGGATAACTCATATGAGAAGAACGTGTTGACCACCCGGGAGGCTTTCACTGACATCAATAAAAAAAACAGCAGATATATTGCGTCGTTTGGAAGAAATGCCTTGACCGCATCGTGGAAACCATCTCAAATGTTCTAGATACCGTCAAATTTACTGGGTGCTGTCTCAAGAGTAAATCTGTACCTTTTATGCGGTGTACGGTGCTACTTGTGGCTGAGACAACAAAATAGTTTGTGAATGATAGCATGTGTAACGAACTAAGAAAACTCACATTCGTTTGTTCGTGATTGAGACATATTTGTGTGTATTATTTTTGTAAACGAGCACATATATCTGTGTTAACACAGTTTTCAGTTTCTCTTTATACATGGAACGCATCCACTTGCTTTATCACTGTTGTCGTTGGATGGCCTTTTGTCAGTAAAAGAATGGTCTGCATTGTATGAGACTTTTTATTATTTTACATATACAAGTGCTAGAACCTACCAACATAAACATAATCTAACAGCCCTTCCAATCATCATTTTTGTATGATGTCAGTGCAAGTGCGTATTTGTTTTGTGTATGATATCAGTATAGGGTGTGAAAGTCTTGTGTGTACAAGTGTATTTTTGTATGCATTTGTACGACTAAAACGGATAATAACAAAATCTGCCACAAATGTTGAACTAACACACTCATGAGCAATACACGTCCTTAACACAAAAAAATAAACATAAGTTTAAGATCAGAAATATGATGGAAGGGACAATCGGTTACACACAGATCATGAGGAGTTACCTCAATTAAACCTGTTCTTGTTTAAGTCAGTCTGTAACAACAAATATCCTTACGCAAACATGACAAACGGATTTTCTCTTGTGTCAGTCCGTAATGTTTGTGTAATAAAAATGGTTAATACGTGGCGACACCAAGTTATTACCACATACACTGCACATCAGTCAAAGGCGCACTGGAACCACCAATTAATGAACAATTGTAACGAATTTATAAATATATAAATAAATATATAATTTATTTTGACTTATCACATGAAATATCAGAAATGTGAGCCTTATATATATATATATATATATATATATATATATATATATATATATTTATAGTTGTATCTGACAAGTGCTGCTCCTTCACACCATCCATTAGAGAAAGTGCTGTACGGATCTATGTTATACTGGTGCTTGCAACTGTATGTCATGCACGTTTGAGGCCAGTATAGCGCACATTAATATGACTCACGGTTTCGTATGTGCTATGTTTATAATTGGCGTTAATTATACAGAGGTGTCAGACCATGCGCTAAAGGGTCGGCCGAACGGGGTCACTAAGCAGCGGACGCGGGTAAGCACGTTTTAAGGGGGGGGGGAGAAGATTGGGTGACATTCACTGTGCATATAAAACTCAGATGCAGACACCTATCTGCATCGAGGCCTGTATACCACTTGAACACCTGAAATGTCGACGGGAGACATGCAAGCAAATACTCCTGTCAGTTCCAACCTCCCTCAGCTATGCTGTACGAATTACAACGAATTGTATTCATGCCAGGCACATTCTAAGGTACATTTCGATGCATAACTAGACTTCTCCGTTTTCAAAAGACCTGGGGAAAATAGCATGTGCCATTCACCATCAGTTGGCAGAGATCGTTGCACCCTGTGTCAGACTGGTTATAAAGGAAAAACATGTACCGCTTGCTTGTCAGTTTCTGCAAAGTCTCCAGTCTGTACACGTGTCCTGCATCCCGAGCCTTGGACATTCTGTATTTTCAACGATACGCAATGGAACAGCAATCGCTATTGGATTGTATGTGTCTGCCAGATATTGCACAAAGACCCAGATACCCTGAACCTTACGGATATCGTTTCACTGCTCGCTGCCCCTGCTGACTCCCCTTCGAGAAAGCACTGCAAGCTTTGCCCATCTGGCCCTCCCACACTGCAACAGAAGTCGGAGTACGGAAAAATGAATCAAATACGATTGGAGGCAACAGAAGCGTTGTCCCGTGAGATTGTGCAGCACAGAAGCCCATAGTTGAAGAATCATGTTAACCCAATGATCACCCACATTGGATGACTCCTTGACTCAAGGAATACTTTCCCTTCTTCATTCACTATTCATGGACAAAGAAGAGTGCAAGGAATGCCAGGAATGGACAAAGGAAGCATCGACAATCGAACGTTGCAAATCCACTTCACAGCTGCAGAACATTCCGTCAATGATGTGCTAATGTTCTCTACTAAACTTTCCATTTTTTTGTTGTTTTTATTTTGGCAAGTGAAGCGCCCTGATAACCCCTACCTATAAGTTTAAAGTTATCCAATATTTCACATTAAGGCACCAAGTTTCGAAAAGGCTGTACTTTTAAAGGGTGTATGCTTGTCTTGATTTGACGTATGTGTGATCTCAAAACAGCTATGCGGACTGGTTGTTGTTGGCTGGTGGAGTCAAAGACAAATGACTGACTGACTGAAGAAGTTGACCTGTCTTAGCAACCTGGTAATGTTGAAATGAAGCCTAACACGTGTATTTTACTCTCATCTGAACTCACGGGATTCTACGAGATATGCGTGCGCATGCACATAGGTCAATTCCGCGTTCGCTTTGGTTAGCAAGAAGTCACAACCTTTATCATTATGAGTTTTTACGTTTTTCTTTACGGTTTTTCATCTCAGATCAGCTAATTTATTGGTCCCTACTTTACCTCAAGGTTTAAAGTGTCAATGAGAGCTAATGTGGCCGGTCTTGGGAACAAGGCAGCAGATATAGTTGGCAACATCCTTGCAGAAATGCAGCAACAAGCATCTGATGCTGACTATAGCTCAGAGCAACATGCCGGGGGCCACTCAGTTCTAATTCAGGGTCTCCGAATGACCAGCCCGAAATATCTGCAACGAATGCGCCAGACGAGACGGACGCCAGATGGCGGCCGAACCAAGATGTCAGTTCAACTGGTTCTAGGAAATCCAGCAACCGAGATCAAGGAACGAGGGACCAACATGGCGGTATGTCCAAAAGATCTGGTAAGGAGTTCGATCAGCAGCTGTAGCAGTTCTGGGAATCCGGATCATGTGATGGCTGCTCAAAACCTCGCAAGAGATCTCGCGACGAGAATCGGTGTGACGTCAGCAGTGCCAATCAAAACAAACATGGCGGCGCCCATAAACAAAGTGGCAAGAGCAAAGCAGGAACGAGTTCTGAGATGTCAAAAGAAATTGAAGGCATCAAAGAACATATTTCTTCTTTGAAAGAAAAAAATTGCTAGTTTCGTCACACTAATGCATCGTCTGCAAGCGGAAAACAAACGAAGAGGAATCTGGAGAAATACCGTCAGATGAGGACGGTAGCACACTCCGGCTGGTTCCCAGTCATGCTTCAACTCTTGTGTCAGGCACCGATACAACTGAAAACAACCCATACAATCCTTCACCTGCTACACAAAGGATTGGAAATACATCACCATCCACAAGCCAGCAAACTAAAGCTGACTGCCTGCAGGTTATCGGGCAACGACTCCAGATAAAAGGAATTTCAGATTAAGCTAGAGACATTATTAAAGGCTCATGGCAAGGAAGCATAAAATTTCAATGAATGTCGGACTAGTTTTTGAAGTGGGCTGTCCGAAAAGGGGGTTTGACATTACGAGTTCATATGGAATCTATAGTTATTGATGTATTATAATCAATATAAGGAATATTACATATATTAATATTAATATATATTATACATCCCCCAAACTTAGAACCATACTGAAAGAGTTAGATCTTCACCAACACATATGTCAACCTACCAGACTAACAAACAATACGGCAACCCTCCTGGACGTGGCTATTACTAATTTTGATGAATATACAATTCAATCAGGAACTTTCCCTAAGAATTACAGCGACCATTGTGCAATATTTATAAATATAAACTGGTTCACAGATAGTCACTTACAATCAAAACTAAAGTTTCAAAGCTTGGAAATACAAAAATGGTAATTATGAGGAAATGAGAAGTAAACTAAGAAATGTAAACTGGAACAATATTTTTAACACGACAGATGATATAGAAGCTATCTATGACAAAATAATAACAGAAATTCAAAACATAAAAATTCAATGCATACCTATTCATACTATTACACATATTTCTTATAATAAAGAATGGTACACCCGTGATCTTAAACTGTTATAAAGAAAATGCCTCAGGCTTCGTACAAGAGCAATCAAATCAAACAAGCCTAAAGACATGGAAAACTATAAATCAACTAGAAATAAATTCAACACAGAAGCAAGAAAAGCCAAAGCTAATTACCCATCAAAAGTTGCAGCTGAACTAAATAATAATCTACATAATGAAAAACAGTGGTGAAAAACTGTAAATATCTTAATGGAGGGTAATAACCAACAATTCTTACCTCCACTTATCAATAAAGATGAAACATTTGCAACCGAGTCAAAGGATAAGGCAAATTTACTAAATGAACAATTTATTAAACAAGCAATAATTCAAGAAAACAATTCATCCACACCATTCCTGGCTAGTAAAAATAGAAATAGACTTGACAGCATCATCATTAATATTAATGAACTAGAATCAATAATGAAAGGTCTAAACTGTAACAAGTCCCAAGGTCCTGATGAAGTCCCCCCAGTCGTCCTTCGGGAATGCCACAAAGAACTGATTTATCCACTATGGAAATTTTTTAACTTGTCAATGGAAAAAGGGCAACTTCCCTCACTATCGAAAAAGGCTAACGTATCACCAATCTATAAAAATGAAGAAAAAAATATGCCAATTAATTACAGACCTATATCACTGACATCCTGTATTTGCAAACTCTTTGAAAAAATAATCTTTGCCCAAATGTAAAACTTTTTAAAAGAGAATAACATAATAAGCCCATATCAGTCTGGCTTTATCCCAGGAGGCTCGACAGTATACCAACTGTCTGACCTATACAATTCAATCTGCCAAGACGTTGATAAAGGCAAGGAAGTACAGGCTGTATTCCTAGATATGAGTAAAGCTTTTGACAAGGTCTGGTCTGAAGGCCTCCTCACCAAATTGTCATCAGTAGGAATTAAAGGAAAATTGCTTCGGTGATTAGCACAATATTTAAAAAATAGGAAACAAAGAGTAATAATTGCTATGAACTTTCTGATTGGGGATCATTTCATGCAGGAGTACCTCAAGTACCTCGAGTAATATTCATCAACGACATCACAGAAAACATAGTAAGTAATATTAGATTATTCGCTGATGATACTATGTTATATCTCACCATAGAAAATCCATCATTAGCAGCAAAAATATTAAACAATGACTTGGATATATAATTAGATAAAAAAATAGATAAATTTAACAGTCACAATCATCTAGGACTAACATTCAGGAGGACTGTAAATGGAATGATCACATAGAAAATATTAAAGTCAAAGCAAACTCTAAAGTATTAATACTAAGCAAACTGAAATAAATTCTTGTTAGGAAAACTCTTGAAAACATATACTTCACTTATATAAGGCCAATATTGGAATATGGCAATGTTTTGTGGTGTAACTGCACACAAGAGCAAAGTGATACATTGGAGACAGTGCAGCTACAAGCTGCCAGGATTGAGACAGGCTGTTTCAGAGGAAATAGCCATGCCAAACTATACAAAGAAACAGGCTGGCCCCTATTAAAAAGAAGTAGGGAAAACTCTGTGGTCATCCAACCTCACAAAATGTTAAAACAAGAAACTCCAAAGTACCTTTACCTTCTATTACCTGCACCAAGAAACTATACCTTTAATACAAGATCAAGTGCTCTACTCAATATACAAAACATTTTCTCTAGAACAGATCTGTACAACGACTCATTCCTACCAAAATCTATACGACTATGGAACAAACTAGATGATAGACTTAAACACTGCCAGACCAGTAAATTGCTAAAAAATAATATATCAAGAGAAATTGCTAAAAACAAACCACCTAAATATTATAATTCAGGATCAAGAAGAGCCCAGATAATTCACACACGGCTAAGAACACAGTGCAGTAATCTAAACCATGATTTATATAGAAGACACTTATCAAACGACTCAAAATGCCAATGTGGATTCGAAACAGAAAACGCCGAACATTACCTACTGCAGTGTCACCTCCATGTCAACTCTAGAAGTAAACATCTCCCCCTAAATATACCTGTAGAAGAACTTCTTTATGGAAATCCCTATGCAAGCCACATCATAAATGTAGAAATTTTTGAAGCAGTATCTTCATACATAGAAGACACAAAAAGGTCCAGAATATAATATTCCCCACCATATCTTCCCCTAAAAGTGATATTCATAATTCATAGTCCTAATATACAAGGACCTGAAACAAAAATGAAACAAAAACAATTTTAAATACTTGTCTTCCAAATAATTAATTAAATTTTAAAAAAAAAGAATAAATGAACAATTTCTTCCATTCTTACTAAGAAAATTGCCTGCACTTACCCAACATCCATACCACCCTACCTCACCTAAACTCAATCACATCCAAACACTTTGAATACTGCCATCGTATATTGTTAATGGACACATTCGGGAGAGAGTCGAGGTAAGCTTTAAGTAGCTTGCACTTAATCTCACTGATGCTTGTATTATGGGCTTTATATGTGCATATTCAGTATCAATAAAATATCTAAAACTAATACTAATATTATTTAAGTAATAATTTTCAGTACATGGGCAATTACGTTAATGGGTATTTCTACGATAAAGGTCGCATTTCATGTACCGTGACTATATTTGTTACTGAGAATAAGCAAGTCCTATGAATGGCATAAATTACCATTCCAATTGTTACTTAAGCTAAAACTATAACTATGGGATAAAAATAATTTTAATTGAGCAGAAATAATATAGAAAATATATTCAAATGTTACAACACCTTTAAATGTCCGTTGTACCTTTCCTCCGATCTTAAGTTAAAACCTACGTTATTCTGTAACCACTTTCCATTCATACAGATTTTGCTTTATAAATGGAAACACCGGTGAACGTTTATGAAGATGATATTTTTGCTTGAATTTACCTGACAATTTTGCTTTTAATATTAAAATTTGGAAATAAAAAATATGTCCAACAAAATAAACTCCGCACCATTACCCGACCTTAAGACCTTTGCAGCACGTGAGCATAAACCACGTTGCTGATGCAGGGAGCGGCTTTTTATTGGATATCATGATTTTTTTTACTCAAAAACCATAATTAATTTTAGTAACTTTCATATTTGTGCTGCTTTTAATCATTAAAGGGTTTAAAAAATCACCGTATGTTTATTTGGACTCGACGTTTCACTTGCGAAAAATTAATCGTCGTATATAACCCCTTCCAAACGCCCTCCTTTTATTACTCAAGTAGTGATACATCGTGCTGCCCTCTGAGGCGCGGTATGGAAGTTATTTATTATTCTGCAGCTGATGTTTAAATGAAAAATCTCAGCACTGTTATCGCTCAAAACAGGTACCTGCAAAAAAAATAACAATATTGAGAGCAAGGTTACTGTGTCGAGAACTTGGTATAAAATTCAATATGTGCAATAGAATTTGAAACATATTTCGGGCTACATATTTCAAACATTTGCGTTTCTTCTATTTAAACAGGTGTTTTATTTGTTTTATTACATAATACTGGTATTCCAGTAGTCACTATGGTATTTTTACTTCAGCAGCTCAACACTGTTACCTATGCTCATCACCGTTACCTTTGCTCAACACCGTTACCTTCAAGACTTTAAACCATGTTTTTATAATATTTTCTGTGCATAAAAGATTAACATGGTATTTCGACTCAAATTCTGTAGGTTGATATACCCTAGTACTTTGTCTGGTAAATCCTCGCAAATGCACTCCTCTTGAAGCAAAAAAGGAATAAAGACAAATTTTGTTTTCAAAAGTTAATTTAAAAAGAAGCAAATATGTTCTTTTTTACACACTTTTTTATTTCAAGGTATTACTATAATTTATGTTTTGATTTTATCAAAGGCTATAAATTTATATTTTATCGAAAATCATGATACATCAAGTGGAAACAATTTCTTAAATGTGCTAGTGAGTTTTTACTTTGTGTAAGGTTGTTGAGAAAAAGGTTCATATTTTTCCCTTACCTGGACTATTAGCAAAAAATGAAAGTGAAAAGTGAACTACTGGCATTATTCTAAAATTCTATAGATATTTTTATACAAATTAAGTTTATTGGTTGCGTGTATGAATATGGGAAGTGGCACGTGCCAATCACCCTGCTTAATTACGAATATATACAGTAAATTTAACAAACACAAGTTAATCAACAAAAGGCTGAAATATCAGTCCATTGACTTCCACTGCCTGGTATGTTTCACAAACTGCTGGTCAATTAAGAGTGGCCTGCTGTCACAGTGGATCAATGCATCCATATATATATTTGGACAATGGTGCAGTATGAAGGTAAGTTATCAAATTATCTTAGATAACAAAATCTGGAGAAATATGTGCAGATCTACACTTCATTCACACTACAGATTACACATTTAGGATCCTTGTTCAAATTGACTTAACTATAATTAAATATCATTATCACACAACCGTACCCTGTCCAACGTCAGGCAAAGATGAAAGGGGTATATAATACTTGATTGATTTTATTTTTGTAAACCAGTATACTTGAGAATAATATAAAAAAACATGCATCGTGATATGCACCTGGGATAGCACTAAAAGTTTTACTACAAACTTATATTTATAGTGGTCTTATGTATGCAATCAAGGTATTAGGGAGAAAATATATTTTCACAGGTATTGGTATATGAATGTAAATAACATAGAGAAAAGATTTTAGTATAACTAACTAAGATCCCGTATGTATGCTACAGTAGTAGTAAGAAAGACAGTTAACAAAATTCCAGTCAAGAGCCATATTGGGTCTGCAACAATAATCAGAGATGATTGTAGCTGAACTTGGAAGCATTCTTCATGCTGCAGATTCTGAAAAGTTGCAATGTTGTGAATCTTTTAAGAATCAGCCAGAAAGTGATGATGATTTGTCAGGGGTGGTTGATGAGATGAACATATATTTGCATGAGACGCAGATAGATGATACAGCTATGATTTTTTCTGCATTAGAAGATACCACAAAAGAAGATGATAAAATTGATATTCGTGAAAAAAACTGGGATCGTCTGCTTGAGAGGGTGACCAACAAGAAGGTAATGATGCTGATATACCTGATCTTTGGGGGGTTGATGACGCGAGTGATAATCCTGATATGCCTGATATTTGAGGTTTTGATGACACAGATAAAGGAAGTGATGATTCTATTGAAGTGCATGAGGAATTAAAAAACAGAAACGCAGATTTTTCAATCCGTCCTGCACATCAGAGTAGCTTCTCCTGGACCTTCAGTCAGAGAACGATGACCAATGGGCACCAGATCAATCGTTTTGTCCATCTGTTTGTGACTCAGAAATAAATAAATCATTACACAGTGGATAGCAGTGTGAAGCTAACCTAGAAACTGCTGCAAACAAGATGTCTGTCTCCACTCCCAGTTCTCGGCCTGAGATGTTATCTTTTCAAGGAAAGCACGTTTTTCCACTTCTGTTGTGAAGACATCAATATCCTGCATTTGAACGAGACGATGACAAAACAAAGTTAAAAGAGATACTAGACCAAGTTCTCATTCAGTCAGGAAAGTTCAAAATTAAAAGCAAAGACAGAATTTTGTTTCCACCTGACTACAGGATAGCAAAAGGTCTCTTCAGCCTTATGAAAATAAATTTCTAATATGATCAGTTCCTCCCTGAATTTCTCTTACTGCATCCCCGCAAATCCAATTAGGCAATCTGCTGAAGGCCTATAAGTCTGGTGGACTCCTTCAGATTCTGAATTACATGAGAGATGAAGAAAAGGAAAAGGAATGGCCCAAACTGGTCTCAATCCGCAACATTGACAAGGCAAATCAGACGCATTGGAGTTGCTCTTCACTCTTCGTTTTTTTTATAACATGTGTGCAGTACTTGCATCCAACTGATGCTACCAACTTTGTTAGGGATTTCACCACCGATGTAAGTAAGAGGACTATGGAAAACTACTGGTAGGTGAAATATTAAGAGTTTATGGACTTAGGTACAGGAAAACAAGGAACATTCGCTATGCACAATGACATGATGCAGCATGCTGTTGAAAACATTACAAGTGCTACAGCAGAACATCAGGGAGGTCCTGAGGGTTACAACTTGCTGCTTTCAGCTGTGAAAACTTCATTATCATTTTTCCTAAATGCCGCCATTATGCACAATTTTGTGTACAGCTTTTGTTCCATCACTACAGGGCAGGCACATATCACAAACACCTGAAACAGAATTTATTTTCCACTCCACATAAAGACGGAATCACAAATTTTCCACTTGATAAACAGAGGGAAATAGATCACCGGGACCTCATCAAAACCTTTCGACATGGATCCACATTGGAATTCCTTCTGCCACGAATGGCAGTTGTTTATCATCTAAATGACATACACCAACTGAAGAAGTGCATGCTTGACGATGATGCAAAGGATAGGATCCGAAACGAAAAATATATTTTTTCATTAAGGTAAACATTTGTCTTCTAGTGACTGGTCATACATTGCGAGAGGAACAAAACTGGTTGTTCGCCAAGGTGACCTTTCACTAAATGTTGATCCAGTGCCAAAAATATGTACATGAAAGAAGCAACAATCTTTTGGCCACGGGGTGATATCTCAGTCTTTTGTCATCCACTATATATCATATTACAAAAGCAACATGGCAAATATGATGTTTAATATCACCAAAATAGTAGAAACACTTGAACATGCCTATGATGACAGATATTTATCCATAAAAGTGGCAGTTTTGGTTGTGCATGGGTGACAATGATTTCTTACCTCGTTACCATGGGATAAATCATGACAATATTGTTGATTTTGTTACAACAAATTCGAAGTTTTTAGAAAATCTGTTTGTATTTGAGAAAAATTATTACACAACTGTCTGCAATGTAAGAACAAGGGACCCATGGGTCACGATGCTCAGCTGTTATATATGATAGAAAATATGATTTGGGAATGAGGCACATGCTGGTTTTGTGTGGTAATAAATATAAGCTTTATTATGATTTGTTGGTGTTTCGCTTATGTATGAGTTTGATAGTATCTTTGGAGACAAGAAAGAGGATTGATTTCATTTATTTTATTAACAAATGGAGTGCTATTGTCACAGATTTTGACTTTGCCATCTAACTTATAAGCAGCACAAATAATAAAAGAGTTTAACTATTTATTAAAATTTAATAACAAATATTGTGCCAATATAATTTTCATTTAAAAAAATAATAAGAAAATCATATGATTTTTTTAAAATAGATATAACTGAAATAATTATTAAAATAATATTATAGAATATATTCATGAATACATTCATGAATACATTTTGAAATTATCTGCACTGGTATTCAAATACTTTCATTTTTACCTGAATTCCCATTCTTATACAATAAATTTTTTTAATGCAGTACATATTTATAATCGAATTCAAATACATTTGCAAAGCATTCGCACTATGTCTAGTATTTATTCAGTTTTAGCCAAATAACGATGTTGAATATCCAGAATATACAAAATTCACAAATTTAAATATTGATCATAAGCAACTGGTTTAAGGCTTTTATTTAAATTAAAAAAAAATAAATGTAATATATTCACTTTGGAACATTTTCACATCAATCTACACACTAGACACAGTAGGAATCTAGATTAATATTATCAACTGCATCTTTGTCTATCATTAATTTCCTTCATTTGATCCCTAATGATTAGTAATGAATAATGTGATTTATTTTTTTTTTCATTTAAATTGAACTGAAAAATACCATAGGTGACTGTATGGTGTTATTTGGAATAACATTGACATTGACATTCTATCCATCCATACAAGATTCTTACATAATCCGTAACTGCAAGTTAATTTCCTGTTACTCATCAACTAACAAATTCCTTTTCTATTATTTTTTCTTTAATTTGTTATTAAAAACCAATACAAATTTCTTAATTGATTGTTTATTGTTATTATTTTCAAAACAACTACTAGATGAGTTGGGTTGGACACCTGGATCAACTGTGGCTGGGCATTAGCTGCCTGGCTGCCCCAGTGTATGCCTCGCCTCAAGCGTGCATAATTTGCTGAAAGGTCAAAAAGGTCAACATACAGGTGACTGAAGAGGGGCTGGGTAGAGCCTGGGTCTGACATGGTCTCAAAAAAAATTAATAAAAGCTACAATTTTTGGCCAATTTCTTTCAGCTTTCTAAACTACACAGCTGGAATCCTTATGTGTCATGATATAAAAAATTTTATAAACAGTGCGCTCAGGAAACAAAAGTGCCATGGTCAAAGTTTGGCAAAATTTAAGGTACTAATTTTATATTTATACTAATAACTTATAAAATTTGCAAAATTCAGAACTAATTTTGGGTATTCAATTGAATCTTGATTAAATAATGTTACGTCCCTTACTCCTCTTGTTAAGGGAGTAAAGATATTTCTTGATTTTTGAAAAGTGGATCTTTATGCATAGCGAATGTATAGAAAAATAAGTATATCATATATGATCATAGTCAGATCAGTGGTTTTGATATTAGGCAGTCTTAAAGTGTTAAACAATGACGTTTTTCATTAATATCTTGAAGGAATTAAGTCCTAGTGAACAAATTCTTGGCATGGTACGGGATTTTGAAGAGATCTAACTGTATGCCAAATTTAAGGAACTTAGAGCTGAAGCTGGGGAGCTGAGCTCTAGCAAACATAACACTAGCTTGATGTAAACAAAATTTGACATGGTGCTTGAAAACTTGAATAAAATCTACAGTTTTTGATCAACTGGTTTTAAATTTTTGGTGTTAACAGTTAAAATGCTAACAAAACATGCTTTGAAACTTAAATCCACAGCAGTTACAGAAAAAAAAGTGCCAATGTCAAAGTTGGGCAAAATTTAAGGTACCAATTTTTTTATTTTTGCTAATATTTTAAAAAAAATAAAAGATTTTGATCTAATTTTGGGTATACAATTTAATTTTGATTAATAAAAGTTATATTACTGGAACAAAAGTGCTTAGCTTTAACAAGATTTGTGTTAAATGATCAAATTTCTTTCCTGTGTTACAGATGCTCTATAGCCCTGCCAGGGCTTTAGTATTTGCGTTTACAAATAAAATGCTTACAATAAAACGTGGTTCCATGTACCGATAGACTTAACTCAGTCCCAGCTCTTATCACTAAAGCCCTGTAAAGTCCGTAGGGTGAATCGCTGATATTTTCATATCAAGGCGTCACAAGGCTCTTTGAGGACTTGACGATTCCCCCGTATTTGCATATCAGGCCGTCACGGCTGATGTGAGTGGCATCGTTGCTACGAGAACGCCAACAGCGGTCCCACAGCTCGACCCGTTTGGTAACATTCGCACTGAATTCATGTGTTCAGATAGTCACAAAAAAAGAACCTTCGTGTTCTATGATATATCTCTGCTGAACGAATATTACGGGCCATGGCCTAAATGTAAGTGCATATGGTAGACACTATCGCAACAATTTTGTACCGACAGGTCCAGTAAAATTCCATCTGCCGAGATGACAGCTGGCAGCATTTGTCTGAACCCGTGTAATAACTGTCAAATTGCGACTCGCGATTCTTGATCGTTTCAGTCAGCCGGTACATTTTGACTGCGCTCGTCGCGTGGTGCACCTGAATATCTCGCGCTGTTTGGCTGAGCCAGAGCTTGGCCTACATTATGTATAAACAGGCCCAACTTTCAAAAGTGCTGGTGCGATAAACGTTAACACTGAGGCTGAGGGTTATAGTGTATTATAAAGTCTCGCCGAACTCAATTTAAGCGACGGCCTAAAATTAATAAGACATATTAGGTAGGAATATTTGTAACCAATTGGAAGGCCGGAATAGGCGGTTAATGAATAAACAATGTTGGTTTTGAAAAAAGATTCTGGGAAAGACCACTGCTGACGTCACTGGAAAGACCTTAGTTCAGCAAGGCGGTGATGTGTGGCGCTGACTGTCCGGGAACCGGCAAGATTACCAGTCCATGAAATAAGAGGGTCAGATAGTGGCAAATTAGTTATATGAGTTGCCGCAAGATGGCGGTAGTGATACCAAATGCGACACAACGCATGAACGCAGAAGTCAGAACTATATCATGGACTGGGCCAGTCTAGTGCTCTATTATGTCACACGGGCGTAACATCTGTTGTTGTCCATTCCGTACTGGTTGAACTCTCGTTGTCATGTGGGCCTTGAGTTTTCACGCTTGGTCGTGGGTCACGTGATGAGCCGGGTGTAGTAGATACACACCGATGTCTTTCTGGAGAATTCCTGAAACGCGTGTTTACTGTTATAGACTGTTCGAGGAGTGGAAGGTATATAAAGGGCTGTATTTTAGAACCAGAGGGCAGACAGCAGAGCAGATTCCAGCTGACGCAGAGGCGTGTGTCAGGACCTTATCCGACGAATGCGGCAATTATAGATTTTTCAAGAACTTTCCTGGATTTTATACATTTGGACTGCAGTTTACTTTCTGTGTTGTTGCAAGAACTTTCTTGTTCTGGCATGTACATAGGAACTATATATAGGATTATTTATGGTAAATATGAGGAAAAAGAGATGAGTGGTTTTGATATTAGGCAGTCCTGAAGCGTGGGAATAGGTTTTTAATAAAAAAATGAGGTTTTTCCTTAATTTTCCAAAGGAACAAAGTCGCAAAGACCCAGTTTTCGGCTTGGTGGGAGATCTCGGCGACATCTAACATTATGCCAACATTTGGATTCCTAGGTCTTACAGTTTAAAATGTGCCACATCTACGGACAGACGGACGGACAGACGGACGGATGACGGACAATGGACCATGACTATAGCTGAGATGGCTTTTAGTCAACTGAGCTAAAAATGTGTATGCTGAAATCATTACGTTATTTTACTGCCCTCCATCACTGAGGCATCTGCCTCTAAGTTTTGACGAAGTGCGCCAGATTTCAGTTTGAAATCCCAGCAGGAGAACTAAGGAAAACAGACAACCCCAAAGCTGGCTGCCACTATGGAGAGCTCTAGAAAGAATGGCCTGCCTTACAATAAGTCAAGTACAATATCTTTTGACAGTTGGGAAATCAGAGGCATATCTGCCTAACTTCATGCAAAATCGGTCTTAAACTGAATGAAGATGGTGAGGTGAAGTTTGATCGTGGACCTGACTCCTGTATTGAAAGTGAGAAGGAACTATTTACAGTGGACGAAGAAATTATACTTGCAAAAATTAAACTCTTCTCTTATTAAGAGTGAGGATTTACCCGTGATAAAATACCAAATTTCACAGTCTAAAATCAAATATGGTAATATACACTCATTAAATGACATAAATGTATATATACCCCACCTGTAAGTTAAAGGGAAAGATATACTGGAATGAGTTTTTTATGGTTTGGGAATCTACAACATGTGAATATATACATGAAAAACTGAACAACTGGGTGGAATGATGTGAAATAAGTTGCTGTTATGTTCAGTATTTGTCAAAGTCTGCATAAATCTGATTACGTGGTAACAGCCTCCACCCCTTTATCAACCAAGTCAGCATACATTACTGAATAGCATACTGCGTTAAAGGAAACATAACAAAGTGTTTATTATTGTCAGAACTTAGAAGTTTTCTCTTTCCTAAAAAGTCTGTATAGTCTATGGTGAAATACAGCGTATGAAGAATGAGACTAAAATTCAATAGTGCTATATGGGTTAGAGTAGATATATTATTGTATAGTCATTGGTCATAGAATGAAGCCTATGCTAAAATTGTGGTCATAACCTTCATTATGAGACTGTCATTGACCTTGAATAATTCCTTATTTGGTGGAAAACACACAGAACAGCATGCATGAATTTCTCAAGTGGGCAGATTGGTTGTCATGAAAATCTAAATCATAAGTGTAGATATAGCAAAGAAAACAGGTATTTTCATAATACAAATAGCATTTATCAAAATCAGTTTATATAATGTGTCAAAATTGTTCTCTTCATCTACTGATTGGCATTTGATTGAGTGATAAGGATAGTAAGAGAAAAGGAAAAGTGTAACCTTTGCAATACAGATTGTACATGTTAAATACAATTGTAAATAATTTATTTGTAATTGTGTGCTACATTTAACATTATGGTGTCAAATTCACTAGCCAACTACAGTAGAGCGTCGAATATCTTAACATCGTTCATCCCAAATAAAAAAACGGAGAATCGAAATTTTGACCATTTATCCGAATCTGACCAATGACAATCCCTGAATAAATATGTTATAAAAGATTGTATTCAAGTGGCCACATCAGCGGTGATACATATTGCAGTCTGATTAGTGCACCAAAGCGTAGGCAGATGTGAAAACACGGCCACGCCGGCCGGTGTTGTCCTCACTTTAATCAGAATGCACAGGCTGGGGTAATTAACCTATAAAACAAACTGTTCCAACAGTCTATAACTGAGTAGTCAACCGCAGGTTGTAGGTGTGAATAACACAGCCTCGCCGATCGGTGGTCCTCGGCTTTGGTCTTCGTTCCGGTAGTCACCAAGGCCCTGAGTACAACGATGATCATTTGTTTAGTTTATATGCACCTCCATTAGTCTATTGGCCAAATTATTTCTGCCCAGTATATATTGGAATTTTGATTAGCTATAAATCGTAGCTTGTGACTGCAGTTGAGGAAGTCTGAGCTTTATATCAATCATGCTACGATGCTTATTAAACCATTGTGCTAGTCAATGTCAACACGACTTACTGCTCGACGTGAATGTTTACTTACTGTTAACTCCTACTCGTCAGTGGTGTCACGTAAGCGCCATTTCCTGTCAGTTGATGACAAGCTGTCATGTTAACACGCGTACCAAGCCAACTGAACTCGCCAGAGAATTCAACGTCGAAAGATCTACAGGTAGCGACATTTACGTTTTGTTTGATTTATTTTAAATAAAACTGTGTACATAAACTATATATATAGTCAGTATCTGGTAATGTTCCAAACTCGGCAGTAGGCCTTATCACGGTGATTCCAAGAGCAATTTCATGCGAAATTGTTCATCCGAACAAAAAGCTTATTTCCCCGAGGCTTTCGGATAAACGACGCTCTACTGTAACTGTTACCTTGTGGTCAACTGGATGTCTCTCTGATACACAGCATAAATTGCCAAGTACTGTAATATATTTTTGTTATATGTAGTTACTGGTAATACAATTTAATGTGGCTAAAATTATGGCTTAAATTTTTAAGGGGCACTGGGCCCTGCATTTTAGCTGATAGAGGGTAGTCAGTGAAAAGAAAAGGGAGGAATTTTGCAATTGTATTGTTTGTCTTAAAAAGATTTTTAAACAAAATATTGAAGTCTGAAACATTTTATCATATAGTCAAGTGTGACATGTAAATAAGCATCATTAATTACTGTAGTGCTTACTAAAGATGTATCATCCGTGGGTTATATCAATCAAGAATTTATTGTTCAGAATGTGTATTGATTTGGACCTCTGTCATCAGCTATGCCATACAGAGT
Source organism: Sipunculus nudus (assembly GCA_026874595.1). Taxonomy (NCBI): domain Eukaryota; kingdom Metazoa; phylum Annelida; class Sipuncula; order Golfingiida; family Sipunculidae; genus Sipunculus; species Sipunculus nudus. Next base: position 5,373,358 of record CM049317.1, read on the forward strand.
CATCAATAAGCTTCATATTTGATCCAGTTTAAGGTGTGTCTAATGACGTTTGTATATGAGAACTAATACAAGCAGAGTAATTAGCTTTTTGAAATTTTAGGATAAATATTGTGGCACTAAAAAAGCTGCATTCAGCTGTACTTTTGTTTGCATAATCAGAATTGAAAATATTCTTGAAATATATATATACATATATATATATATATATATATATATATATATATATTCAGTTTTTACACATAATATATACATTCATACAGTTTATTTTTCATTATTGTTCAGAAATAATGGTAAAAGGATAAAACATTAAGAGATTCAGGTGTCCATAACATAAATAAATTATGTTATTGTTAGTAATCTGAATAAAACTCTTCAGAAAAAATACTTGCTTGTTCCTACTCTAGTCTAAGAACACCTTTTCTTTGTTATGACAGTTTCATCTCTAAAGTATTAAAATAATGCTATCTAACGCAGGAATAAGTACAGGTTTCGAGTTATGCTCATACACAGTCTATAGTGCTTAGCCTCTCTGTTTGTAAATAAACCAACCTGCAAAAGCAGGCAGCTTCAGTGAAGTGGCCCTACACAGAGATGTCCATTTCATTTAGCCCAACGTGACATGCCATTATATGTCAACAGCCAAGATCACAGCTGATAAAAGCCAGAAAAGCTAGCCACTAGCTTTCCGCTTGGGCATAGCAGCTTGACTGTTCAAGCATGTAACCTTTTTCTAAAGCTTTTTCTACTTCAACAGAACACAATGTCCTTTCTAGTTTGCTTTCTTCTTCAGAATGCAAACAATCTCCACGTTGATTTAACTATTCTACACATGTTCTACACAAAGGAAACATTAAACGCCCATTCGTTTTATATGGTCAATCAGATGAAACAAATCGCTTGGAGGTAAAACACTACACTTCATCAAACCCCTGCACTTCTTAATGTTTTCAACATGGGGGTTTAAAATAACACCTGGCGCTCCCAAAGGAAACTGTCTGTATTTTTTAATATATGGATACAGAGAGGTAACATCTACATATCTTATTTTTTTTCCTCACTGCTACATTCTTTCAATAAACACGTTGCACTTGTTCTCCCTCAAAAGAAAGCATCTTTACGGTGTAAAGACCTGTTTACATTGTATGACTCATTTTCTTCACATTTGATTTCGTGTTCCCATACTGATATCACATTATATCTGGCTTTTCTCAAATCTAGTTCTTTCTTTTCTTTCTTAAATTTGGAAAATACCCATTCCCTTTGGTACATTGACTACAACCGTGCCTTACGCAACTATTAAACTCATATATTGTGTTTCTCTCAGAACAAAATCCATCCACATTATACAACATCTCACCCGTTTTAATCTTAACTACTTTTCCACGCCAATGCTTGTGACCTGATCTTATAGGAAAACCAACCTTCTTGTTCAAGCCAAACAGCAGCCTTACATGAAAGATGTTTCAAACTGATCTGATGAGAAATCATTGCTATTGTCCCTTCCTTTAAATTGTTCAACCTAAAATCCAACATACAGTAGACGCAGAGGGCTAAGTGACCCTGCTCTTCAACAAATCCATACCTGTGATGTTATAATAATAAACCCTAAATTGCAAACAACCTTTAGCCAAAAGTAAGACATCTGACACACAAGGATTCTTTCAATTATTTTTAATGATTCCATCCTTTTTTCTTTCTTTCATTGTCCTCTCTTCAAAACCTTCCTGTTCTCAGGTTTTTTAAACAAGTATGGAAAGAACCTTTTTTTCATTTCTGTAATACCAAAAATTTTAGGAAACTTTGCTAATGCAATTGGCAAAAATATTTAAGAATCGTTAAAATCCACACTACCTGCTTGCAACTAAACGTTTTGGTCCTCTCAAAGGCAAATATGCACGTAACCCCATTTTCTCCTAACCATTCTTGAAGAAAACTCCCATCATACCCTCCAAAGTTGTGAGCAAACAAATAAGCCCCTTGATTTTTTTTCGTTTACAAACAACCACATAAAAAAAATCATTCTTGTTCTCATAATACGCCAAACAACAATCTGTATATTAAGATTTTTCAACAGAACTCTCTGTATTCGTCAATTCAGAATGTTTGGCACATAATCTGAAAGCTACCACCATATTCATTGTATGAGTACTAATACCCTGTTGGTCAGGTTCTGATTGACAAGCCTCAACATCCCAAAATATTGTTTTTTTTTAATTTTACATCTTTTATCACTTGCGTGAAACATTAATGTTGTTGAAATTCTCCAACTGTTTTCTCTTGCTGACATATTTCACATATAACTTTACCACATTTGTGATATTCCTTTTTGAAAGTGTAATATGACAAACGACATTTCTCACAAACTTTTACCAATTTACAACGTGGCATGATACTCATTGTACACTTCTAATGGTTTTCATAACAAACCTGACCCCTGAATTTTAAACCACATTCTGTATAACTGATTATAAATCTCTTCTTTAACAAAAGTACGCCCTCAACCCTTCACCTTCTCTCAATGCATTGTTCAATTTTAATCAAATGACTTGAATATAACCCACTAGTTTTTAGTTCCTCTGTAGAAACTCCCGCTTTCTTGTTAAGAGATCTTTTAGACTGGGGTTTGTGCCCAATTTTATTCCAAACTTGAGCATACAGAATCGCTCCTGGAACACTCATGCCTTCATCTATATTTAAATGGTCTTTGGATCCAAATAGGTTTTCTTTCTCAATTTCACGTAGGTTTTAAAATCTATACCTCTCAAAGGCTTTATCTTACACTTTCTCCCTCTGGGGCCTGTTATCTCAACATGTTTAACTTCAATTTTAAAATCACTTTTCAAACTAAAAGATGTGTTGGACCTCATTGTGGCCCATTCGTGATCCATGAACTTCTCCAATGTAAGATCTCTTTTTCTCATCCGCTTTGTGTTTAAATTTTTATTTCTCAAAGTGAGAATTTCTTTATGCAACTGCATAATCATGAGGTTTCGCATCTCGGAACAAATGTTTGAAAATGCTTTTAAACAAAGATTTCACAGCCCGGACTGTTGTCTTTTTCTAAAAATATTCATCGTAGTGTCACAGTGAGAGTTAAGTAATACATTCAGGATTAGTTATATGTTGTATAATGTGTAACAGTTCTATAAATTTACAGAGTAACTTCATTATTTTTATAAGAAATAGTTTAAATGCTCTTGAAGCTAGGGTCACTAAGATTTATTAGTGAACTATGGTAAAGGATTCCTTAATCAATGGGTGCTGTTACTGGTCCACATTCCAACTAGGTAACAAGTAACAGCTGACCAATGGCCATCTGTAGGGGATAGCACACCTATGTTTGGGTGTGGTATGTCCGAATGCCCAGGTACTATGCCTACCTGTGAGGGCCAGCGGTGGGTCAGCTTTCTCATGTAGTGGTTTGCCATTGGTTACAACTTAGTACAAATGTATGTGGAATACTGGGTGACCAGGGAGTCCATGCTTGGGAACAAAGAATGCTATGTCTACGTGTTGCTGAATAAAGAAGTCCTCTCCACAAGCGAGTTGCTCTCGATGTTCATCAAGACCGTGTGTATAACAGCTTGTTATAATTGGTGGAGAATCTGGGTAAAACTATATACATGTCCATTTTTATTGAACCTTGCAAACCTGTGACAGGATATTGTTTCAGAACAAAATTTCCTCCTGTTGATCGTCATATGGTTTCCACGCTCCATTTTCCATGTGACTAAATGTGGACATGTGGGTTAATTTTAACCGTGATGTGATCTAATCACCAGCCCATGAAACTTTCCACACAATGCAAGCCTTCTTGTTGCATCGTGCTTTATCAATTAACAAACACCACCTAATCAAGCCATTCCGACACTTCCCTGGAAAAAAACACATCGATGTTTTCCATACATGTTACATTTGTATGACGAAAACTTGAATTTGAAATCATCCAATGAACAATTTTTGACCAGTTTCCCTACACCGAATTACCGTCACATCCAATATATATTAACACATTTTCTACCATTCCTCGGCCCACAAAGGATGCATTGCTTACAAAGAATTCAAACGAACAAAGAATATTTACCAACAACCAAGACAAAAAAAGGATACTCCATTGGAGATAGAGACAATACAACATACCAGCCAAGTACAACTGCCAGTTAACGCCACCACCCGAACTGAGACTACCCAAGTAGAACTGCCAGTTACGAACACTACCAAAACCAAGACTACTCGAACAAATAGGCGGAGCGAATATGAAATCCGGTCTACATAGACGAGGTTATGGGTGTATGCGGACGGACGTAATGATGTTTAGGATTCATGTTATGGAGCAAGTAAGAGGCATGTCGATATCATATCATCAGGCATGTCATGACTTATTTTGATTACTACAAATATGAGACGGTCTAGTCATTTTAGACCCATCTTGGAAATGAAGGCCGGATTCTACACTCGGGCCCAAAGGGACCTACCTTAAACTGAAAAGTGTTGCAGTGAAGAGGGAAATAAAGAAGAAATCAGCAGTTGTAAAGAAAACAACAACCATTTCCACCCAGACAACAAAAGCATCAGAAGATCCAACCCCAGCCGCCAGGTGTAGCCCTGCCAAGCAAAGACTATAGAAGATGAATTTGATATTCGTCACAGAAAATTTACAAAGGAATTACTCCAACTTCAAAGACATCTAGAGACAGCAGAAAATATAGAATTTGAAGAAGGACTCTCTTTCGACATAAGCGTACGAAATCTTATAATTGACCTCTATGAGGATGCAGTACCACTGTCAGGAGCCGATGATACTCCGAAACAAGAACCATCAGAACAACAACCCGAGCCAGAACCAGTCCCCGAAGTTCAACCTTCCAAGAAAATAAAGGAACAACAAACTCAAAGCAACCAGCCAAGACAACTACCAAAGCAACGGCCAAGAAAAAGAAAATCACGTACAAAAAATTTAATCTACATGACCACTAGAAGTCAACTCTACAGAATATCTCCCGAGCAAGATCGTAAAACGAAACACGGTCAACCACCTGGCATGTTTCGTCTATCGACTCAGCGGCAGAACGAAAATCACATCATCATCATCATCTCGTTTGCTTAAGGAGTGCACGGGGTGGAAGTCCTGACTAAAACATTTCCCGGAGCTACTCGACGAGTATTTACATCTTCAGTCAGTCAGTCAAAGAACATGCTTTCGAGAACACCTTTGAACAAACTTTTGTGTTTGTCCCTTTTTTAAGTATATGGATGGTCATAATGAGGATTGTGCAGTCGCGGATGCAGGATATTTTGCAGGGAGGACTCAACGGGTGGCATGCATAAAAAGTGTCTAAAAAAGTTCGTTCGTTAACAGCGAGGGGCGGGGGGGGGGGGGTCCGACCCCCAAAACCCCCGTCATGCATAAGATTTGTTGATCGTTGGTGGGGGAGGGGGGGGGGGGGTCGCCGGATCCCCGCCTGTTGTTTATGGTTGATTTATGTAAAAGGCTGAAAGAACCTGAATCACGATGAATTTCGTGAAAAATATGGTGGACAGACATTGAACCTAAAATTTTTTTGGCACATCAATTTTGACCTCTTTCTGAGTCAATATCTTCTTTGAATATTTATAGATTCTTCTATTTCTATGCCTTATTTGTAGAATTTATCTGCATATTAATGAATTGTAGCTAAATCTTGTTAAGAAGAGTTCTTATAAAACCTTAATGACGTACGTTACACGGCTTCATGGGAGTCAATACAGGGGGAAAGGTTTGTTTATCCCCCACTTTTTTTAGCATTGGGGATGGTTATTATAATCATCCCCCTGATATTCAGAGAATAATATTTATTTTTTTTAGAAACGAAATATATTAAAAATTAGAATTATAGACTTTGGTTCCATTTCTGACTTTATCATTAAATAATATATATCTAAACATGGTTTGAAATAATATATGCTGGAAACATAATTCTGTTCCGACTTTTGACTTAACGGTCTCACACCTTCAAACTGTTAGGAAACATGAAAAAAACATATAACCGCAGATGAAGGGTTACATGTGTGGAGAATCTGAATGAGTCACTAGTTAGGCAAGATTATATATTTTTTTTACCTTGGATTATCCCCCCCCCCCCCCGCCCCATAATATTATTTATAAACATCGTGTATGCTATGGGACCGGCGTGGTCTCTATGATGTGGAATCGAAGTTTTCTGGCCTAGTTTTTATATAAAAGTTTCGGGGAATTAGCGTTAGTTTAAAAAAATAAGATATCAGAAAAAGGCTCTTTAAAAATCTCTCTTGTTGAGACACTACTCGGGTCGAATTTAATATGCTAAAGTTCTGTCAAAGCCTGGAGGTACGTGCTCTATTTCACATAAATGTATATACAAGCAGGCATGTACATACAGACCAACATGCGTTAACACATACACACGCCGACACAAGAACATTATAGGCCTGTTGGTATTCTGATCACATGCAGTTCCCCCTAAAAAATAAACGAAATACTGTTGTACGGTTTGTTGACTTTATTGGTATTTAGGACGCCTACAGCACCTTTCCGCCAGAGGTCGCTTAGTTTCAAGACATATCTATTCCAGAAAGTGATTGTGGGACGCCCGGGACTATTCTCTCAACTATCAAACTTTTAATACAATGTTTGTCACAGTTAAAGAAAAAGCCTTCTGTTCACATTGCACGTGCGCATAAATATTAAATAATACTACTTCAATGCTATGATTAAGTTCATCACCCACAAAAAATCATATGTATGTTATTCGCCCTAAAACAATATAATTCAACATATTTTAATAGGTTGAATTTCCCCTCTTCATGACATTTCTACCAGGTCTACTGGTGTATTTAGAAGACCCAGTGCACTGTAAGGGAAATCATGTCTTGGACCTACCTACTTGATTCGAAGCTAAAATTTATACGGAAAATTGCACTGCAGCTGACTACAGACGTGCTATTGCTACGAAAGGGTGGTAAACAACCTTAACATCAGGGGACAGTTAATGAATTAACACAAAAGAATACACGTGAACCCACGAATAAAAGTATAAATCCATCTCAATGGAAATAAGTCATTTACTTTACTTCGTATAAGCCGGCTTTCGTCCACGTAACCTGTGTGAGATAATGGTTATATCAGTACCTCGCTCGTGGTAGGTCTTTTAGAAAGTATTTAAACTTGTCTAATGACTGGTCTGGTATATTTTAAGTCACAGTGTACCTGTAGGTTATTGAGGCATTATCAAAAATGACGAAATTATCTGCATCCTCATAAAGGCTCAATGTGCGGTTCTCGACATTACGAAACATGTTATTCTGACAGACTCTTTATGTTTCAGGGGCACACGATGTGTTTGTGTCTTAAAACGTATAAAAATGAAGATACCAATTGTGTTAGCTGTAGCCATGACCTACGGCTAAAAGCTAATAATAGACACTCCATATACGTAACTACCTTTATTCTCCAATAATATATTTATATCCTGATCTGTTGAGACACTCTGAGAATGAATTAGTTAGTGTCTGATACAAATATCAGGTGGCGCTACATGTATCCATGAACTTTTTGTCAGCGCTTTTATTCTAGAATCCTGTAATTTCATTATCTGAATTATCAATATTTAAAAGCGAGATGTCATTCCATTAGCATTATCTTTGGATAAAAAAATCCCCCATAAAAATCTCTTGATTTAACATCTCTTATAATGAAAATGCCAGAATTGAGAGTCTTGCTTTATAACGTCAGTTTTTTATTGATATTGCACTCACCTCTCATCATAATTAAAAGAAAAACACCGTAAATTCTCAAATATCTCACATTCATACAAAATGAAGCAAGGAAAAGCAATCCTCCATGGCACACGAAGAGTCTTCAGTATTAACAAAATATACCGAGAAACTCATCTTTAACGGGGAAAAAATCCATTATTTTAAAACGAAAGTTATAATACTTTCATCTTCTGTATTTGTACTTTAATGCTAGTAGTTGAACGGCCGATGTCATTCAGCTTCACGAGCAAGCTTTCATACGGATACAATAAACTTAACATTACAGTGTAATAAAATAACAAATATCTTACATATAATATTCCTGCATTAATGGATTTTTTTAGATTCCAGATATGTTTTATTGTTACTTTAACTACACCACAGGTAATGAAAGATATTATGTGGCAACTCATCTTTTAATGATAATAATGATAGGAGCGATTGAAATAAATATTACAAATTATCAAGTGCAAGCACCTTTATACTCTAAATAGATGCATGGGTATGCGCACTGGCATTAAGGTCAATTATAAAATGAAATCTGACATTTATATCACCCTACGATTATGTATAGGTCTTACTTCATTCTGTGGTACGTTGGGTTTTTTGAGTATTTTGTTGCTTCATATAATCTCTCCCAGTTTAACGTAATTATAACTTGATAAAAATAATAATAATTGTTATAATAACCTGAAAGTTTAAGGAAAACTAATGATAATGAATCGAATTAATAAAACACTGGTGCACTGATACGCCCGTATCATGTTCTTTCTTATTATTGTTTAATCGGTAAACAGAATGGAACAAAAGAACGTGTAACAATATGTCAGCAAAACACAGATTCAAAGGATCACTTAACTCTCTCTCTCTCTCTCTCTCTCTCTCTCTCTCTCTCTCTCTCTCTATCTATATATATATATATATATATATATATATATATAAATATATATATATACATATATATATATATATATATATATTAGTGGTAAGAATTGGTTTTAAAGTCTTAATCGATGATTGTAAAAAAAAAGACCGATGATCGATTATTAGTCTATCATTTTATATACTTTCGGTATTACCTTGAAATTTGCTGTACGGTATATATACTAGTACCTAAAATATTGACCCCAGTAGAGTCTGACATGTACACAGGTTTTCATTATGAAACCATAAATCCACAAGACATTTCTTGCATCGAAGATACAGTAGTATCTTCTGCAGCATATAGTGACGCTTATTTGTCTCAGGGTCATCAGAGTCAAAGTCACTAATTTTTTTTAACTTTTCATGCAACTTCTTTTAAAATATATGTGCATCAAGATTATTAAAAATAACTTCCAAAAACTCCTATGTATCCGCAAATTTGACCTTGAAAAACAAGTTTATGGTAAACAATTTAAAACAGATCTTGGTAGAAAGTATTTTTCTGTCAAATTTGACTTTAAAAAAATGCTACAGGTGTGAATCTACCAATGTCTTATTTATGGCATTCAGTGATAAGTGCAACAAATATGTAAGAGTATTTTCATAAGTTACATTTTTGTTCCAATAGGTAAGCAGTTAGATGTACTACTTACCCTAAATGATAACCACTGCCAAGAACAAAGACTGAGCGTGCCGAGGGTGATAAGAGAACAAGTGTGGTGAGTGAAAAAGTGCCTAAACAATCAAAGTGAGAGTGCCCCAACAAAAAAGAATGAGGGTGCCCCAACAACATGAATGAGGGTGTCCAAACAACAAGAAATAGGGTGCCTAAACAACCAGAGTGAGAGCGTCAAATCAACCAGAGTGAGAGTGTCCAATCAGCCAGAGGGAGCGTGTCCAAACAAACAGAGTAAGAGTGTCTAATCAACCAGAGTGAAAGTTTCCAATTAACCAAAGTGAGAGTGTCCAAATAACCAGAGTGAGAGTTTCTAATCAACCAAAGTGAGAGTGTTCAAATAACCAGAGTGAGATTGTACGAATAACCAGAGTGAGAGTGTCCAAACAATCAAAGTGAGAGTGTCCAAACTACCAGAGTGAGAGTATCCAATCAACCAGAGTGAAAGTGTCTAATCAACCAGAGTGAGACTGTCTAATCAATAAGAGTGAGAGTGTCCAATCAACCAGAGTGAGAGTGACTAATCAACCAGAGTGAGAATCTCTAATCAACAAGAGTGAGAGTGCTAATCAACCGGAGAGAGAGAGTATCCAATCAATAAGAGTGAGAGTGTCCAATCAACCAGAGTGAAATTGTCTAATCATCCAGAGTGAAAATGTCTAATCAACAAGAGTGAGAATGTCCAAACAATAAGAGCGAGAGTGTCTAATCAACAAGAGTGAGAGTGTAATAACCAGAGTGAGAGTGTCCAATCAACCAGACAATGAGTGTACAAATAACCAGAGTGAGAGTGTCTAAACAATAAGAGTGAGAGTGTCTAATCAACCAGAGTGAGAATGTCCTAACAACCAGAGTAAGAGTGTCAATTCAATAAGAGTGAGAGTATCCAAACAACAAGAGCGAGAATGTCCAACAACCAGGGAGAGATTGTCTAATCAACAAGAGTGACAGTGTCCAATCAACCAGCGTGAGAGTTTCCAAACAACCAGAGTGAGTGTCCAAATAAGCAGAGTGAGAGTGTCCAAACAACCAAAGTAAGAATGTCCAAACAATCAGAGTGAGAGTGTCAATAAGAGTGAGAGTGCTCAGAGTGAGAGTGAAAGCTATGAAAGAACCAGTAAGCAGAGTACTCAGAGTGAGAATGAAAGCAATTAGAGAACCAGTAAGCAGTGCTCAGAGTGAGAGTGAAAGCAATGAGAGAACCAGTAAGCAGAGTGCTCAGAGTGAGAGTGAAAGCCATGAGAGCACCAGTAAGCAGAGTGCTCAGAGTGAGAGTGAAAACCATGAAAGAACCAGTAAGAAGAGTGTTCAGAGTGAGAATGAAAGCCATGAGAGAACCAGTAAGCAGAGTGCTCAGAGTGAGAATGGAAGCAAGAAGAGAACCAATAAGCAGTGCTCAGAGTGAGAGTGAAGGCCATGAAAGAACCAGTAAGAAGAGTGCTCAGAGTGAGAATGAAAGCCATGAGAGAACCAGTAAGCAGAGTGCTCAGAGTGAGAGTGAAAGCCATGGAAGAACCAGTAAGAAGAGTGCTCAGAGTAAGAATGAAAGCCATGAGGGAACCAGTAAGCAGAGTGCTCAGAGTGAGAGTGGAAGCAAGAAGAGAACCCATGAGCAGTGCTCAGAGTGAGAGTGAAAGCCATGAAAGAACCAGTAAGAAGAGTTCTCAGAGTGAGAATGAAAGCCATGAGAGAACCAGTAAGAAGAGTGCTCAGAGTGAGAGTGGAAGCAAGAACCAGTAAGCAGTGCTCAGAGTGAGAGTGAAACCAATGAGAGAACCAGTAAGCAGAGTGCACAGACAGATATAGCGACTGCAGAGAGTGAGACTGCTCAGAGCGCGCTTGGAGTAAATGTGCTGAGAGTTCTTCACATCGAAAATGGTGAAAAATATGAGTGGCAGTGCACAGATAATGTGAGACCAAAGATCGGGAATCGAATTGATTGGGAATCACAGTATCAAGTGCAGAAAGAAAAAACTTTAATATTTATTTTTGGTGCACATTTCGGGTTCTCTATATTACTCTTTGTTACTCATTTCACAAAGATATTTTGTGAATTAGATCTTATACATTAAGCAATCCTTACCGTCTTTACTTCTATGTAAGGTTCCAGACCGTAAGATCCGCTGAGAAAAAGATAATATTCATGTTTTGTAAGTATATTTTTATAGATTGAATATCATCATTGACGTTCCACAGAATTTATGATAATACTGTACTTAGACGCCCCAGATTGCAACCAACTCAGCTATCGACCAAACCGTTTTTTTTTTTTTTATTATTGGCGGTTATGGAAGGTGATGCACTGTGTGTTATTAACCATCCTCTTCCGATCGGGACTCCTTGAAGCCCCCGAATGACACCTGTATCCCTCCAGCCAAATACCTGTTGATCTTGCAATTAATATAATACGAATATGAATTGGTGTCCCCTCTGCAGTGTGTCTGTCTATATTGAAGGTAAATTTATTTTCCCCATAACCCGATGACAAAACTGCTTGTAAACAATTGCAACAAAAAAGTCCTCAGTTGGACCAAGACCCAGATGTCAATCTAAGGCCAGGAGATTTAGCCAGAATAAAGACCAAAGGTAAAAAAAATTGCAACAGAATTTCTGTTTGCACAATGCATTTTCGTGAGGTATGTAGTTTTAAATACTTAAAGTCTACCGAAATCAACCGATGGGAAAATTTTACGCTTTTTTTCTACCCGGAGTTGCAATATTCATGTTTTGTAAGTATATATATATATATGTCTACTGTTGCATGGGTTCCCCCCAATGAATATATTTTGCCGCCAATGAACAGGATATACACAGGCTTTAAATGTTTAAATGTAACCGTAGGATATTCATTGCTGTCAGACAACGGATCACGATCATGAATAGTCAATAAAAACTGTTACTTAACCTAATTTTAAAAACTCCGTGTGTAAATGTACGTGAATTACTGCGCAGACACGGATCTCCCCCGGTGAAATATAGTACGGGTCACTGCTCCGGGACCTACCTTTACCTCTAGCCTATACTTATAGATAAAAAACATTCCTATCGCCGCTGGCGCTGTGCGGAGTGACACTAATCCGGGAAGCAGCGAGATTCACGCACGGTCCTACGGCTACAGTCACCATGTCTCCTCCAGAACCTATCCGTGAACCAGAAATCAAGTTTACCAAGGTGAGAATTCATATAACTGTGGATCCTCGGTTTACAATGTATAAATTTGAAAACCGTGCAGGTACGCTACGTGTTCATATACAACTAACCAGCAAATGCAGCTCTTTATTTGGTTCATAACAACACACTTAATACCAATAGTTGGTGCAGGCTGCTGTTTAGTCGTGTGAGCCAATGGTTTGTACGTGTGGCTGTGTAGGTGATGGTGTGTGTGAGAGAGAGAAAGAGAGTGAGGGAGAGAGAGAGAGAAAAAAAAAGAGAGAGAAAGAAAGAGAGAGAGAGATGGCATGCTACTTGAACAAATCTCAAGGCTGCGAGGCGGCTCAACAGGGTCACACAGTTGCTATGTGTCGTTAAGCAACAAGGAATATCAGACCGAACATTCAGCCGCTATGCATAGGAAGTCAATACAGTTTTTAAAAAATGGGTTCCGGCTTGTATAGGCCTAGCTACCAGGGGCGGACCCAGGATTAAGGAGAAGGAGGGCGCGAACTCAGCAGGACTTATGACAAACCCTAAAAAAATGTCCCCAGGTCCTAAGGGGGGCCCAGGCCGCAAAAATTGGTCTGAAGCCTTTAAAAAAAGGTTGGTTGGCTGAAAAGGGGAGGAAGGGGCCCGAATCTGCTGGACCTCTTCCCTAGGATCCGCTACTGGCTAACGAAATATATACCGTCGGAGTCGGGGTACTGCAGTCGTACTACAACGGAGGGAGGGGGAGTGATGGGCCCCAATTAACAAGGTTCCAAGGATGTCTGAGTCAGACGATACATGCAATTCTTGATTGCGAATCAATATCTGTATCTTTTTGTTTTTTCAAAACAGTACTTCACAAAAAAAATTGTCCAAAGAATGTCGGCGATAATCTGTGGAATGAGGAGACAAGCCCAGAAACAGAGCTTCGCTAAAGTTTTGTGGAAACTGTTTCATCCCTACCTGTCCATGCATAAGAAATTCAAATTTTCCACAAGTCGTGAAGGGATTTGATTGAAATGTTATGTAATGATGGGCTTCAGGTAATTTGACAAACTGCTCTTATTTTTTATCCGGATCATATTATATCTTGGACATATCTGGATGTGAAACCAAGAGTTGGTGGACGTATGCGCTCTCTGGGGGTTCTCTGTTCTTCTGCTGTCATCAAGTTTGGGTGGTTGGTACATATATTAGCGGGTAGGCCTAACTATGTGCTACATGTCAATGCGTTGCTTTAATCCGTGAAAGCCACAGGTAAGTCCCATGCGATGGAACTCCACCTGTAATTTGTAACATTGTACATTGTTTCAGGTATATATTTGGTTATAATATATTCGATTTCTCATGTCCTGCTTCGCTCATGCCGTGTTATAAGGTGCAGACCTGTATACCTTCATATAGATGTTATTTGCAACTTTTGTAAACCCTGCTGGATAGATTTAAGGGCACCCGAATATTTGATCTATCGATCGTTTTTACAGTGTATACTATTAATACCTATTGTTCCTTCTTATTTGTGCGTTTTACCTTATATGCAACCTGAGAATAGTTATTTGCTTCTCCAATGTCTGCTCGTGACTCGACATATTTTTGATATCCCGTCTCATATTGTACATTTAAGGACAGGATATGGTATATATACCGTGGGACCTGTCTGAAGGACCACCTTTGAATTAAGGCTACTTTGGCCAGTCCCATGAGAGGTCTCATAAAACAGGTTTCACTGTAAATATAGTAAGATGGAAGAACTGAAGAACAGTATGTCAAGCAGATGTTAAATTATTCATCATGTAGCATTTTACATGATGTCAATTAGTCTTGAATCCTTCTATGTATCATTATTTCTATACGACAGTTTTCAGATACCGTGCGAGTGTATTGATAACATATGTGATTCATTACTTGACGACTTTAACAACCTTAATACTGATATACATTAGTAGTTCGTGGCGATCACTTATTTAAGCTCGCCATGTGAGGCGTCCGTATTGTTCAGTTATACACGGGACCACTGACCTAAAAAAAAGGTCCGCAAAATTGGTCTGAAACCCTTAAAAAGGTTGCTTCGGCTTAAAAGGGGGGGGGGGGGGGGGGGCGGCGGTCTGGACCCTTTGACACACCTCCCCCCTTCCGCTTCTGAGAATATTTTATTTTGAAATATCGAGTTTCAATGTACAGATTGTACGACTGAATGCTATTCTTTCACTGTAACACCAAACTTTAAATTTTAAGGACCTTTATAAACTTTCGATCATTACAATGAATACTGTTTATAATTAATATCTGCGTTTTAAGTTTTGTGACTGTCGTGATTTTTTAAAACTTTATTGAACCCCTGGTTGCGATAAATGATCAATATCACACTGCGATAAAGTCGTTCTGTCTTGGACATTAGCCCCCCCCCCCCCCCCCCCCCCCCCTCCCAAAAATAATTACAAGAGATCACTTTCTTGCTCTTCGTGGAAAAAAGAAATTTAAAGGCTGGACTGTGATTCGAATAGCGAAGAATCTGAGTTTCACCGCAACGTTTTCAGAAGAGTGTGTTTAATAGATCAGCCTGCAACATTAAGGCACCAGGGACACTCAAGTACAGAAAACGCTGACAATTTTTGATTTGTTTACCACTGTTCTGTACAACTAGGTCGGCAGGCTGGCAGTCACTACAGCCTTGCCTGCCCCTTCTCTAGAATGTCCCCCATTAATGTATAGTTCCCATTAGAATATTGATTCAATTCGATTTATTAATAATTCACGTATACAACTTTACACTCAGAGAACTTCTGTTATTGTATGAAACAAGATGTTGCTCTCTTAGCGCATTCCCCCGCTAATGTCAAACATCTTCCTGATGTATGTAATTACAAATCACAAACCAGGTATCACCACCCAATGAACCAATTGTCAGCAGACAGAAAGACGTCCTTTATTTTCTTTAGCTCAGCTGACTGTAAGTCATCTGAGCTATAGCGATCACTCTTTGTCCGTCGTCCGTCCGGCCATCCGGCCGTCTGTTTGTTAACAATGCACAAATCGTAACAACTGGACCTGGAATCTTTTAACTTTGCATCCAGAGAGGTCCATAAAAAATCTCCTTGGAAACCTGGAATTAAGTCTCTGTTACCCATATTCTTCAAGCTATGGGGCTCCGAAGTACCCCCCAGAAAAATGAAAAATTTGATACAAAAGCTCAAATATCTAAACAACTAATGCATTGATCACTATAATTCTTTGCGTGAATATTGGTCATGGAGTGTTTCATCAGTTTCTGCAGACTGGTGGCGCCAGCTGTATTTTTTTTCGATTTTTTAACGTTTTTTTCGCTATTTTTGAGACCTCTAAAGATGCCGTCATCTGTTAACAGGGGACAAATCGTAACCGCTGGACCTGGAAACTTTTCACTTTGCATCCAGAGAGGTCCATGAAAAGTCTTCTTGAAAACCTGGAATTAGGTCTCTGTTAGCCATATTCTTCTAGCTATAGGGCTCCGAAGTACCCCCAAGAATAATGAAAAAATTGATACAAAAGCTCAAGTATCTGAACAACTAATGCATTGATCACCATGATTCTTTGCATGGTTATTAATCATGGAGTGTTTCATCAGTTTCTGCAGACTGGTGGCGCCACCTGTATTTTTATTTTTTACGATTTTTTTCTCTATTTTGAGACCTTAAATGATGCCGTCATCTGTTAACAGGGCACAAATCGCAACCGCTGGACCTGGAATCTTCTTACTTTACATCCAGATAGGATGAAAAGTCTCCTGGAAAATCTAGAATTAGGTCTCTGTTACCCATATTCTTCAAGCTAAGGGGCTCCGAAGTACCCCCTAGAATAATAAAAAATTTGATACAAAAGCTCAAGTATCTGAACAACTAATGCACTGAACACCATCATTCTTTGCATGGATATTGATCATGGGGTGTTACATCAGTTTTTGCAGACTGGTGGCACCATCGGTATTTTTTTTTTTTTTTTATTTTTTAACGATTTTTTTATCTATTTTTGAGATCTTAAAAGGTGCCGTCATCTGGTAATAGGGCACAAAACATAATGACTAGACCTAGAATCTTCTTTCTTGACATGCTTAGAGGCTCATGAAAAGTCTCCTTGGAAACCTGAAATTACGTCTCTGTCACCTATATTGTCCGAGCTATGAGGCTCAGAAGTACCCCCGAAAATAATTGAAAATTTCAAACCAAAGTAGGGCACAAATCATAACCATGGTGCCCGGAATCTTCTAACTTGTCATCCTGAGAGTTCCTTAAAAAGTTCTCCCCAAAAACGGGTCACAGTGACCTATATTCTCAGAGTTTTGGGGTATGTTTGAGCACCCCAGGAATAATGCAAAATACACACAAATTGCCAGATTCCTCATGAAAGGCTGATTGGATTGTCAGCATATTTGTTGTGCTTGATGAACCTAAGCTAATATGCATGAACAATGATGCCACCTATCTTAATTGGTTGTCTGTGCAAGGACATATTATCAACATGTCAGTCGGCTAAGCGTCATGACCCACGGGTCACTTGTTTATTAGATAAAGGTCAAATTAAAAAGTATCTTAACATTATGTATTGCTGCCAAAAATTCAAAGAGATTGATTTAGTGGTGCGGCCACAAGTGTTACGATGTTGACCCTCCCTCCCCCCCCCCCCCCCCCCCCAAAAAAAAGAGAGTTTTGATGAAGTGGTAACACGCATGTAAAGTGCAGTGTTGAATCTCACTGAGTGTATGATCAGTGGGTTTTGTCCTCACTCATGTAGTATGGCCCGTTTGAAGCCAATACAGTTCCATCAAACAGTATGTACTGGCTGTCCCTTTTCCATATCAGCTTGTGCAGGTCGCTGCACTGACCCCACGTGTGAACCCAACCAAAGTTGAGTGTTGGCAGGTCAAGCTAGGAGGCCCCTTGATCCCTGCACCGGTGTAACCATTTCAGATTACACCCGTTCAGAATACCGGGGGTGGGGGGGGGGGGCGTGTGACGTGAAATCGTTCCCCGGGGTAACCATTTCAGATTACACCCGTTCAGAAAACCGGGGGGGGGGGGGGGGCGTGTGACGTGAAATCGTTCCCCGGGGTAACCTGAAATGAAGTTCACCCCTCCTCCTATACTGGTTCAAAATTACCCCCTACCATAACTCACATTCATGACTTTGTATACGGCCGTCTCAAGACGGGATGTATTAAGGAATACCTTATTTATCGTATATCCGTCTGTCCGCGATAACTTACCAGCTATAGGGCTTTGATTGATTTTCACGAAACTCGCTATCTATTGTCTGGCACAAGTCCGATTTTATTGGGAAAATAAGGTCAGAGGTCACTAAGCTTCCTTGACCAGGTGTGTTATGAATTCTCAGGCTTCCTTGACCAGGTGTGTTATGAATTCTCATGTAACAGAACTATTAACTTTCGAATAGTTTAATTTACGGTAAATCCACGCATATGAATGAGGTCAGAGGGCACAAGACATACACAGGCATATATTACGCTCTTGTGGTGCCTTTATTTCTTGTTACAGAAGTTTATTCTAGCGTTAAATCTGGGATGTTTCATGTGTTCTTTACAGTTAGCATGTCATAAGAATTTATCACTTATAGGTTAAACAGTTCAGGCTACTGCCGGGGTATTTTAAAATTAATTGGGGATAACATAGGGGTTAACCTGGAATGGATGTGGTTTAAATTCTTTCCAACAAAAAATAGGGTCTGTCATGGGGAACCTTAAAAGCTATCCACATTCCAATCTCCCGCACGGACCACACTCTTCACATGTATTGAAAGCCTAACACAGATATACAAATTATATATATGTTTGTGTGTGTGTGTGTGACTAAATCAAGCAAAATTTTTTTTAATATATCTTAAAGGAAATGTCCACACGTACGTGTGAATACGGTGATATTTTAAATCTATATCTGTTTTTATGAGAATTCATGAAGTCATGGCCTTTGTGGAAAATATTTTCACAGTTTACTGCATTTAACTAAAATGGCCATTGGCTTTTTTTATATAACTCAGACACATGATGAAATATGAATACCTTATGCTAAAGAAACGGAAATAATGTCAGCCCTACAAATGGAAGTAAAATGGCGTTTATTCTATATAAAAATATTTCCTATATTAAGGAAATCAGAAAGAACTTGCGAATATTTGCTTATTAACGATATCTCCCGGTCGTACACTGGGAAATTTACTTTCATACAAGTGCCCATTTCTCAGAACACAAAATTAATTAATTCTTCAACCAAGGCCCTCCATTTACCTGTAAGCAGAAACTAAGGAAGCACTCTCCTATATAACCCCAGGGGTGATACGGTGACCATATATACAATATACTAATTCTGTAACCTGCATGTGCTGCCATACAGAACTGAAAACCTCAGAAACCCACCAGGGCATGTACAACGTGAACGTTGTGTAGGTTGTCCTGTACTCTTACTTATTAAATACCTTTGCTGAGAACGCTACATATGCGTATAGAGTTTCAGTGATATGTACGTGCATGCCGGCTTGTGATTATATATGGAGTATATAGGCACACGAATTAAATTACCAATCACTCCATCTGAGGAGAGTACTACTCAATCACAGCTGGTTAAAAACTCCAGGCATAATTAAGGGAAATTTTAGAACTGCACAAATTTTAATAAAGCGTTCCCCGTCAGAAAAAATGAGGCCTACAGGGCTCCTCTGTATAAAGTAGTCGATGGCTATTGGACTTGGGACAACGTAGCAGAGGCATATTAACTTTAAAGCAGAATCACTGTACATCGATTTTGTATATATGTATATATAGCATATATTTATAAAATAAATATGCTGATGAATTATAAAAGAAAATATGGCAATATATATAAGAATTACCGACATAGGACAGAACGGGCTGTCCGTAAGCTGATACCAGAGCGATTAAATGATGAATAGCTTCGATACGAGTGATCGGTAAATTTCATTTATTTTATTCTTGGTCATAAAAATTGGGTTTTTTTTCGGTTCAATGTTAGAAATGCACAAATCTATAATAACAGGGCACATTTTCCATTTACAAATTCATAGATAAGGGTTAGCTGCTCATTAAAATATACCCTGAATAACACCGTACGTGGACATATCATACTGAAGCTGCATGCGTTATTTCCACAGATCGGACGCGTATCTGTATATTATACTGATGAGTCATTGTCCAGCAGTATTCACAGTCACGTAATCCTGAGTGTCCATGTTGATTAAACAGTTAATCATGCCCTCAAAGTATAAATTACAAGAACTAATCATCAAGTGTACACGTGTATATTTTCTTTAATCTATTATACAGGTGTACAGCTGGATATACAATTAATCCCGTCCTGGAGTCAATTAAAGGAAAATTTTGCCAGAACACGATATTGTTCAGGACCAACTTCAAATGTATACAACTATTTATTGAAATTAATTAGTAATTAAAGGCCTACTTCCATGAAAAAAATAAAATGAAATACTACTGAAGGTTTATTCATTTACATGTGTATGTATAAATTATGGTATAATAAAATCAAGCTTTGCGCATTTAACCGTTAAAATTTAAATCGAAAGACCCGTAATCCACCCCACTCAGGGGCCCCAAGCCAAACAGCAGCGTCCTGGCCAAGGCGATTGTGACGTCACAACCAGAACACACCGGGCGGTATTGTAATGGCATCAGTTGAGTTTAACACGATCTGAGGAAAATATGCCAAATAATTGCGTCGTCGGGTTGAGCAGTAACATCAAGGGTGATGGTGTGAGCTTAATCATATTTTAACAAGTGTATAAGCCACATGTTCGTGCCAAATGGACACGATTTTCTTTACAGAAGAGGCCGAACTGGACCCGGCCGGGCATGATCTGGGAAGGGGATTTCCCAGGTTTGGCCACTGACATGACGGTGCGGACAGACTTTTCCTGACATTTAGTCGCCTTTGTTGCCACTGTTGTTGCCACTCTATATCCCTTACATGCTGCTAAATAGGAAATGATGCTGCTTTTCATCTTTACGACTCCTGTATCTCTTAGCCTTCAACTTTGCACCTGTTATTCCCCGACTCGGCCTTGACACGTTGGGAGCTGGCACTACGAAGTCTGCACTGACGCCGTATCGGGATTTCAAGCGACGTGTTATATGACAACCCACATAAAGCTGCTTGTTGATCGAATAAGTTTAATAATATCAAACTGATCAATCAAATAATTAATTATTAAATGTGTTTGAACGCTTGTAAATGTTAAAAAAACTTTATTTTTTATTTGGGACTTTTTTACAAGTTTCAAGACACATATGACCGAAGGGGTCACGTAAAGCTCGGTGCATGGTGCCTTGAGCAGCAAAGGCATTAACATTGGAGAAACAATTAATAATATTCTAAAAAATAAACACACGTTAAAAATCGTTACTCCTTATTGTTGACAATAATCAAAATGATTCATTTTAATATTTCAAATCTTTTGAAATACCAGACAATTAACAATTTAAAAAATTAT
Source organism: Sipunculus nudus (assembly GCA_026874595.1). Lineage (NCBI taxonomy): Eukaryota > Metazoa > Annelida > Sipuncula > Golfingiida > Sipunculidae > Sipunculus > Sipunculus nudus. Next base: position 5,394,380 of record CM049317.1, read on the forward strand.
AACATGCATTTCAGCATATTTTAATTCTGTGCCCAAATAATATGAAAAAATGTAGTATATATATAACAAAATATCAAATCAATTACCCAGTCAGTCATAAAGAGAACTCCAAATCTGTTTCAGCAGACCTTGTTAGGCCTTGTATGATTTGCCATATTGCACACAAAGATGTTACACTTGAACCTTCAGATGATACACTGGCTGAAGTACCCATGCATTTAGTCCAAATATACCTATACACATACTGATCAACCTAACCAAAGACAACATGTGGGTAATTTTGTATAATTTTAAATGATAATTTATTGTAAATGTACTTTTCTTGGAATTAAATCTGCTATCATGCAGAGTATTATAACTGGAATGTATGGTTTCTGGACACATTTTTTTTTCATATTACACAATTATAAAATTGGAGGATACTAAAAGTATCCCTGAAATCCAGATAAAAGGCTTTTCATCAGCCCAAATAAAAACAGAGCCATTATTCTTAAAATCTTGTTTCTAAATATTTATTTGCACAAGTAAAGCCTAGCTGATGCAGTATGGCAAGAACTTTACCTATAACATTGAACAGATTAATAATAGCCATGGGGTTTTCCGTCTGGTGGAGTGTTACATAACGAACTGTAACATACATACTGTGTATACTTATAATGTCACTGTGTGTGTGATTTTTTTTTATAATGAAACATTACTCTTTTATAATTCATTTAAATATGTGAATTTCATGCTTTGTATTATATATTTCAAATGTATTAAATCTCTTCTCTCTCTCTCTCTCTCTATCTCTCTCTCTATATATATATATATTTTAAATTATAAAAGGAAAGAGTGTAAATTATATAAATAATCAAATGTATGTATCATTTCCATGATGATGGGCCGGGGGGGGGGGGGGGAGTACTTAAACTTAGTACCACCCTCCATCGGGATGGGTGTGGTATGTATACAGCTTCATTTAAGAATAGCCCCGTGTGTGGTACTATAAGGTTACATGTATTTATGAGGTTAGGCCTGCCAAGTAAAAACTCGCTTTACCAAAAGTATATATAGTAATACTACCGCTAAACAAAAAAGCGCTTATCAATGTCAAAACAACAATTTTGCATTTCTATTTATGAAGCATGTATGTATAAATTATGATAAAAAGAAAGGACCAGCGCTTTTTTCATACGACAAAACCAAGTTGCTTATCAGCTGATTTTTGCAGAATCAAAATATGCCACCACGGCACCAGTCACAACATTGTTAATGTTATAACAACAACAAACTTTGTTGCAAAGCGTCGCGGGCGATATTGGACAAACTCGACCAAGTCAAGAATCACCATCGGCATCTTGTACTACTCTACATTTTCTTGCTCTAAATATTATATTACTGAATAATCTCGTTATTTTGATAATAATCACCAGATTGAGAATATCCCTTAAAATTCCCACAGACTCCATCCTCGATTTTGTACAGCCTGCCATTTCGTCACTGGAATCAAACCTGTTGCCAGTGTTGGTGTGTTGGCTTGCAGCGGCCGCTGTCTGTGTCACCGACTTCTGTTTCTAACAACGTATACATGGCCCAAAATTACATGAGGCTAATGTCGAAGTTGCCATAAATCTACAGATCTAAATTCGCCGCTTTATTCTCCTTTAACGTGTCTCAGACATTGTCATCTTACGATGATTCCTCCGCCTCGCTTGATCAGATCGTCCCGTCGGCCTTTCTGAAACCACGTGGACGCGCAACCGGGGTTCTGGTTGTGACGTCACACACGTCCCAAGGGCTGTCTCAACTTTTTCAGGGGGCTCCCAGGACTCTGTTCACATATTCGTTCCTATCACGGCTAGTAGCTCCCCAATGTCAGTAATTTTTACATCAATTCTATTTGTAGGTTCATACCTTTCATATATGCAAAAACACCCAGAGGTTGGAAGTAGGCCTTTAAAATCACAGACGTGGAGTGGTGCATCCCGACAGTGTGGAATGTTAAACTGTAGAATGACTGGTCATTACTGAAGTCTGGGAGATTGGATCTACAATATCACGGGATATCTGCAGATATCCATGGATTATCCAATAAAAATGAATTATTTACGGTGAAATGTTAATAGTAACATGGAAGAATATGGCTCCGTTTCAAAATGTATAATTAAAAATAAAACCAAGCATCTAAATCAGAGGTGGTTCTGAATTCAAACAAGGTCTGCGCCTCAAGCGTCATGCCTCATGGACATATTGCTGTTGTATATCAAACTATATATAAGATTGTTACTTGAACCCATGGGCTTCAGGTACATACGTATCATGACGCAGCATTTCTTAAAAAGAAACTTATCCAAGGACATGACAGAGTTATATTCACTTCAGAATCATTGTTAAACAAAAGGTCATTATTCGTGACTTTATAGTTAGCAAAGCTGACGTATTTGTGATCACGCACGTTTTACTGTGAGGTAGTCTGATCTAGACCTCATAAAATAGCTTCCCACATATATAGGAAAGATAATGCCATTATGCTAAGTAGTTTGGACTTTGGGTACTTATGAACTTATAAACCGACCCAGTTCGAACCTTCTGAGGTCAGGACAAATCAGAGGAGATAATGCGTGCAAAGCAGGAAGGGCAAAAATATTACAGAAGTATAAAAACATGTGCACATTATATAATATATTGCTGATAGTCAAACAAACTTTCTGATAACAGATATATGCCAGCATGCTTGTTGATTATTTGATATTTGTCCTGCTATGAAAGACTGACCTCTGCCAGGAGGGTATGCGGTCATTCCCGCTCTTGTGTGTGTGTGTTGTGTGTGTTTTTGCGCATGTCTGTTTGTGTTTGTTCACAACATAACTCAAACAATTTATAAATGGGATCTCATGATTTTTTCCAGGGCCTTTTGGGAATGGGCCAGTAAAGAATGGTTCAGATTTTGGTTTGGATCGGCACGTGGTCCGGATTCAGGAACGTCATTAATGGAGATTCACAAATGTTCAGTCACTTATGAACGAATGCACCTGAGAATATTTGCCGAATACATGAATGTTCACAAGGCAAGGGCCTGCATTCCTTGGAATGTATTCTTAAGCTGCTTGTACATTTTTCCCCTGCATCATCAGTCTATAAAAAAGGCTTTTATATCAGACATTGGTACCTAGTTAACATCTGTGTATAAAACCGGCTTCTGTGGTTCAGGTGTAGAGCGCAGGGCTCAAAGCCGGGAGATCGTAGGTTCGAATATCAGCCGAGGCGGTGAGGTGAGGCTGAGCGCTTTATGGGTAGGCTATGCCCAACAGCCGTGCATCATTCACATAAGAGTGCGTCTTTTAGGGGTTCCTCGGTGTTATGACCGAGCAATGGGAACGATTAGACACCCAGGACCCGGTAGACACCGGGCTGGGTGACACCAGGATACAAAATAATAAAAAAATGATAGAAAGCGAGTGCTACCGTCCTGTCAAGTAGTCCCGAACCGAAATGGGAACTCTGCCGATGTACATACATGTACTTTGGTTAAGAATTAGATAAGTCAGCATTTACAAAATGGAAGCGGTTACCTCCACCAAAAAAAACTAACAAAAAATGTGTATAACATTCTGGGCAAACCACCTAAGTGTTCCTCTACACTCTTTCATGTTCGTAAATCTACTGGTGGACTCTCAGTTTTTGAAATGTATACACGTATCGTTCTCGTACATGGAAGGATAGATGAGTAAACAAGGGCATGTATACAGGTCGTGCAGTTCCCAATCGCTATTTAACACTGAAAAACCTCAAAATGTAGAAATGTCAGGGACAGGCAAAATCAATCCATGGGTCTGTTTTACTCAATTTCGCAATGTCCTGTAGCTCCAACAAATGCCGGACTCTCCGGAATGGTTAGGAGAGCTATACAGAACTAGTTGTTCCTGTGAAGCTCATTTATAAAAATATAGTTTTCTTCAGTGATCTCATAAATACTTATAAATTAAGCACAATTTGAAATATTTAAATTTATGTATTGTTTATTCAGTTCGTGTGTATTCGACTACCTTTTCATGTTGTGCAAAGTGTGGCCAGTCAGGAGGTATCGATGTCCTGTCATGTTCCCTCGTGGGGCCAGTGTCTAATGTTCCCTATAAGTTTTAACAGAGATAGTAATGAGTCACGTGGTTTGTACATCGTTGACATGCATGAAAAATATCTATACAAAGGCTGACGAGTAACAAGTCCACCTTGACAAGTCACTACCAGCTGATCATGCATGTTTGACCATAACCTTATTGTACTTTTGCTCCACGACAGTTGTTTTCATTCCACGACATGCATCTAGGCACAACATATAACATACTCAACAGGTCAAGGGTGACATAAACTGACATATATTCATATACACTGATACGCATATACATGTACACGGTCACACATACCTTTACACTGACACACTATGAAGTTTGCTGCTTTTACTCATCCCTTATTTTGGCAACCAGTTGTAACACATTAAAGCAAATGTGTTCGCTTGTAATTAAGAGGCTCTCTGTTGCTGATATATAACAGATAAATATGAAAACGATTGCCAATTTAACAGTTCTTCTATTTCAAACCAAAATAAGAAATTTTAGGGACGCGAGCCTCCTTATTCCGTGATGCCCTCAAAACAGAGATTGCATTCATTATTAGACCCGTATTCCCAGGTTCATTTGTGCACAAATGACTGTGCATTTGTGATTATTCCTTGATGACGTTCCTGAAAATGTTAGAGACAAATCAAAGGGGGGTCACCTAAAAGAAGGGTTTTTATCTCTCAGACCAAAGTGAGAAAATAAAAGGACAGTTCCTAATATATGTAGTTTCCTAGCATGCCAGTCTTAAAAATTGTTTACATTTATATCGCAATTACAGCTGAGATTTTCTCAGCTGGTCGACAGTAACTTTGATATATCCTACATTTAAACATAGTTTCCTTTTTCTTCTCTAGATTTTCATCAACAATGAGTGGGTGGACTCCGTGAGCGGGGAGACCTTCCCGACCGTCAACCCGGCTACCGGGGAGAAGATCGCTGACGTGCAGGCCGGCGACAAGGTAAACCTCTATGTCATGCAAGTGTGTGTGTGTATGTGTGTGTCAGCGTAATATGAACAACTAGTTATGCTTAATAGCGATGCTATCCTTGTTGTTTCAAAATTCTTTGACAAGTCTTTAATGATCCAAGATCTACTCTGGGACATTAAGTTCAACTAAAGACTAGGAAGACTTGATATATATATATATATATATATATATATATATATATATATATATAGAGAGAGAGAGAGAGAGAGAGAGAGAGAGAGAGAGGGGGGGGTGAGAAAAGTGAAACGTGTAAAATGAGACCATCATTTGATTGCCCAAAAGTGCTCTTAAGGTCAGTTATAACCAAGGTTAGCGCTTTCGGCAAGGTGATATCAATAGATAGGTGCTCTTATCAGATATTTAAACCTTCAGACAGGTTCCACTGCATATATATATTTATACATATATATATATATATATATATATATATATATATATATATATATAAATTAATATTACAGGCTGACGTAGACAAAGCTGTGGCAGCAGCCAGAGAGGCGTTCAAGATCGGCTCAAAATGGCGGACGATGGACGCATCCGCTAGAGGGCGTCTCTTGTTGAAACTGGCTGACCTGATGGACCGTGATAGACTGTACCTTGCGGTAGGTGTTTACCGTAAAATGATACAAGAAATACCGAAACAGTCAATTTGTTAAACTTTGAAATCGAATCTAATACCAGTGCTTAAATTTGTTTCCGGGAATCTGTCCTTCTCAGTGTCATAACCTTGCGTATGAAATCAATATCAGTACCAAAATAATAAAGCTATAAACTACTAATAAAAATAATTATAATGTTAATGCATTACTGATTAAGTTGTAGTAGTGTAGTTCTTTCAGTACTGTTATTTTGATTTTTGTCGTCTCAGAGCTTGGAGACCCTGGACTGCGGGAAGCCGTTTGCTCACGCGTTTTACGGTGATTTGCCACACAGCGCCAACGGTCTGAGGTACTTCGCAGGCTGGGCAGACAAACTAGTCGGACAAACCATCCCCGTGGGTAAGTGAAGTCATGATATACTGCTTAACCTGATGTACGAGATTTACAAAAGGTCATCACTGCTGGTCTGGTGGTCGAGTTACGCTGTATTTAGCGGTTTTTGCATGCTACACAAGCATCCCAACACCTCCTGGGCCGCGTTTGGTGAGCGATTACAGACACTTACCATTTGCCAAAATATGACTCCCAAATACCTCCAAAACATAACCCCATGCAGTATGAAGGAAACGCAAGAAATTGTAACACAGACATCTCTTTCGGACGCTTGATTCTTTTTTATGAACATCCCCCGCCTGGGACCCTAAGGTTTTCCGGCTGTGGGACCGAGTGGATCAAAGTTTGTCCTTGCAGCAGTCACTGACCAATACCAGCTGCCTCAAACATTGTTGTGTAAACATTGCGCTGACAACTGGCGCTTACGTTGCACTATAATCAAATAATTATAATCATAATAATGATGATCATAAAATGACAAATCATCTAATCATATTATATATTATGACATAAAATACAAAAAAATAATTTTACATAAATATTTATGGTAAAATGTGACACAGATCATCTACCCTTCGAGGGTACTGTTTTGTGTAGTTTCGTATTAAAGGGTATTTTTTTGTGTATTCTGGTATTAAAGCATTGTCAAAAGTAAATTTATGGTTTCAATCATCAAAACGAGAAGTCTTCTTTGACTGTTAAAAGTAAATTCTACACAGTAACTTCTTATCTTAAGCATGTATAAATTGGTATATGCTTATATGTGTTATTGTATAATATGGATTCTGTCTTTGTCCTAACAGACGGCAACTTCTTCGCCTACACACGTCATGAACCAGTAGGGGTTTGCGGTCAGATTATTCCTGTAAGTATGAAACAAACATTGATTCTACTGCAGATATCTTCACTCTGTAGCCTAACTTAAAATTTACTTTGACAAGACTTTGTTCTATATGATGATAATGTATATAATATGTAAATATAGACGGTCAATAGAAATGTGGTTTTCATGCAAGGACGTCACCTAGCAATTTTTATCATATATTAGTTATGACGTCATTTGAAAATTATTTTACACTGTTTACGGCTTAGGGTGCTTTCCCATGTACGCGTTCCAATCGAGAATCCAACCATTAAATAAGTTATGTTCTATTTCGATGTATCGATTGCCGCACGGCAAATGCACGCGTCAGTTTTGGAAAAAGGCAGTGCTGGATTTCTGCGTTTGCCGCGTGGCAAACGCATGGGAATTCCGACTTCAAATGGCGTCAGATGTGGGGTTTCCCCGTACCCACGCTGTCGTCATTTCCTTCAGCATTTAGCCATGACAATCCGACTCAGTAGGCAAGGATAATGGGGCTGGTAAGCCTACTTGAGTCTTGATACAAGCAATAGCGAGGAATGCATCGCATTGGTCTTCCATCATTTTGCATTCATATTGTAGTAAACTGCCCAGCCCATAATCTTAACATTATTCGACGTATGATGAATTAACACAAGAGTATACATGTGAACCAACAACCCAAACTGAAACCCCGTCTATATTGTAACCAGACATTTCCTGTATCGCGTACAGGTTGGCTGCGTCGGATAACCCGTGCGAGCCATGCCTGTATTCATCAGTAATTCAACAAACATTCGGAGGGGTTTACCAATATGCTGAGTTAAAACGAACTTGTCTCGCTAACTTTTTTGTGTTGTAAGAAAATACACTAAATATGCTAATGATTAGTCTGGTTTATGTCAATTGACAGTGTACCTGTAGGCCACGAGGCGTTGTCAAAAAGACGAAAATATTTGCATCCTCGTGGAGCCTTATATGAGCTCCTCAGACCTAGATGTAAAGGCCTTCTGACAGTCAGGAATCTGGTCGAAATGTCAGAGGGCCGATATGGAGCTATTCAGCAATGTTAACAGCGGGGTTCAATGCATGACCAATGCTATAAAATGCCGATCTGATATAACTCTTGATAAACTTATATCAGATCGGCATTTTAACTCTTGATAAACTTGATTAACCATTAATATTGCCTGTTGGATATTTAATAAACGTAAGTTTGTGAAAGAAAGAAACATAGATGAGCGGTCATGATATAGCCTGGAATCATGCACCTAAACCGAATCGACAGTCTGCATATATTTTATGTAGGATACATTTGAACCTGTCTGTTTGTAACTGGTTACACTATCACTTGTGCTCTAGTTTGGTCTATTAAGTGGGGACATTCTGATCCTACTTACAAAAAGTGAAAAGTCTTGAAAGGTTTTACAAGCGTTTGGTTCATTTGATTTAGGGAACCCAAGATAAGGGACACCTTATCACCATCTTTGATCTGATACAAGCTTTATGTGTAGAGGCAAAAGTGTGCTTGAGGACCCCCTGTGTGTATACAGTTACACTTAAGAATATTAAATGAATTTCAATATTCTGATGGCCAAAGGAATGCATAAACAGAAAGTAAAACACAGACTTCGTTCACTGAAATTGGATCACGGAGAGGCAGTTTAATGTATCAGACCTTCCAGTCTTTGCGTAAAGTATTGTTAATATTTAATGTACTGGTGAGGTACTTGAATATTTGTCGGAACAATGGTCCCTAGATATGAAGGCCCCTGCATAAAACCGATGTTCATAGAGTACATTAAGAACATCAACGGAGGAACATGACGGAGGAACAGCAATACTGATAATAATAATAATAATAATAATAATAATAATAATAATAATAATAATTATTATTATTATTATTATTATTATTATTATTATTATTATTATTATTATTTTATTAATAACAATAATAATAATAATAATAGTAATAACTACAACAACAATGATAATAATAATATCAAGAAATATAAGAATTATTATAGTAATAATTAACAATAATAACAACAATTATATTAATATTATAAATATTATTATTAGTAATAATAATAATTATAATAATAATAATAATAATAATAATAATAATATAATAATCATAAAAATAACAACAATAGTAATAACGCTTATATAATATATAATCTATGCACCCAAAATCACTTACGAGGCACAATTTGATGGGAAAATTGACCCCATAATTTATTTTGAGGCATGACACTCTCATTTTTCGCGATGGTTCCTCACAACCTTAAGTTTGTAGTTTTTCAGTCGTGGAAATTTCGTTAAAGAAAAATATATCTCGATGAACTATACCACCATGTTTAATTTTTTTTGTGCACATCTTGCTCATACTTGTTTTTCTTATTCTCGTAGACTTCGTTATATTTAACACGTACCAATCATTTTATTTCCCCTTTTTGACCAATCATTTTGTCCAATAGCTCTCACTGATAAAATAACCCATCAAATTAACCACACGATACTATAAATATGTTTGTAAAAAACAGCTAAACTAAGAACAGGATTTTTGTTTGTTGGGGCAAACTGCGCATTGTAAATCTTGAGGAAGAAGTAACGTATGCATCGCACTCTTGATATTTCAAGATATTAACACATATTGAAGTATTTAAAGCATTTAAATAGTTTTCTATTGATTTTAAAGTTGTTTTAATGGTTCCTGAATGATAAGTGGCTATCCAGACTCGTGGTGTTCAGGTGATGGTGTCATTCTGAATAATAATCATATTTTAGCTCAGCTGACTGTAAGTCATCTGAGCTATAGCGATCACCTTTGTCCTTCGTCCGTCTGTCTAGCTGTCCGTCTGTCTGTTTTGCCGTCCGTCCGTCCGTTAACCTGGCACAAATCGTAACCGCTGGACCTAGAAACTTGTAACTTGAATTTCTGAAAGGTCCATTAAAAATCTCTTTGGAAACCAGAAATTATGTCTATGTTACCCATATCCTTTGAGCTATGGGGCCCCAAAGTACCCCCCCCCCCAGAATAGTAAAAAAAAATCATACAAAAACTTCAATATTTCATTAACTACATCACTGATGGTCATGATTTTTGGCATACATATTGATCAAGAGGTGTTCCATCAGTTCCTGCAGACTGGTGGCGCCACCTGTATTTTTTTTAAATTTTTACAATTTTTTTTTCTCTTTTATTGAGACCTTTAAAGATGTAGTTATCTGTCAACAGGGTACAAATTGTAACGACTGGACCTAGAATATTCATTCTTGGCACACAGGGAGACCCATGAAGTCTCCATGGAAACCTGAAATTAGGTCTCTGTTACCCATATCCTTTGAGCTATGGCACTCCAAAATACAGCTAAGAATAATGGAAAATTTGATACAAAAGCTGAAGTATCTGAACAACTAATGCAGAGATCACCATAATTGTTTGCATGGATATTGATCATTGAGTGTTTCATCAGTTTCTGCAGACTAGTGGCAGCATCTGTCTTGTTCGGGTGTTTTTTTCTCAATTTTAGACCTTTAAAGATATGAACATCTGTTAACAGGGCACAAATCATAACAACTGGACATTTAAGCTGTATGGCTCCAAAATACTAGCCATCAGTTTCTGCAGACTGGGTGCGCCACCTATATTTTTTTCAAATTTTTAAGAATTTTTTTTTCTGTGTTTTTGAGACCTTTAAAGATGTTGTTATCTGTCAACAGGGTACAAATCGTAACAACTGGACCTCGATTCTGCATTCTTGTAAAGCAAGGAGGCCCATGAAAAGTGTCTGTGGAAACCTGAAATTAGGTCTCTGTTTCCCATATCCTTCAAGCTATAGGACTCAAAAGTATCCCTCAGAATAATGAAAAATTTGATACAAAAGCTGAAGTATCTGAACAACTAATGCAGAGATCACCATGATTCTTTGCATGGATATTGACCATTAAGTGTTTTTATTAGTTTCTGCAGACTGGTGGAGCCACCTGTATTTTTTTTCAAGTTCACGCATTTTTTCTCTATTTTTTTAGATATATAAATACAGACACAACTTGGCCTGTTGGTTAATCTGTTTGATACTTCAGTTGAATGGGTATATACTACCATTCAGATGATAAAATTTCCCGTTGCGAACCTCTTCCAAGTCAGCTGAGCGTCATGACCCATGGGTCACTTGTTTTATCCTACTTATAACCTTTCGCTCTCAGTCATTCATCAGTATATAAAAAGTACTTTGTAGAGTCCCTAGTGTGAATTTACTAAATTTTCATAAAGTTATTATTTTCATATTTAAACATTATTGTTCGGAAGCTGGACCATATTTTTCACAGGAGCATAGACGCCTATAGCTAAAATACATAACAGTAGTAACGTATGTATCGCTACGTTACCGTTTATACTGGCTGGAAAGATTTACTTTGACAGTTCTCTGTTTTTTTTAATTAGTTATCTTAGAGGCATTCTGTGTATTCTGTATCCTTTCCTCGGAACTTATAAGATGAAGTTAAGCGAGAACACATACTTGAAGCTGAAGATGTCGCTATAAAATAGACTCCCAAGGATATTTCATTGAAAACATAATACCCTTGGATTTATTTATGGCATTTTAACTTATGGCGGTCTGAGCATCTCTCCAGGAAGTAAAGGTTGTGTGTTGTTCTATATAAAAGGCCTGTTTCGCCTTTCTTGGTATCGTATGTACCGGTAACGTATGTATTATTTGGGGAAACAGGACCTTCAAATACACAATATTTAATTATCGCCAGATATAATTTTAGTTTGTATCCACTGTTCACAGATATTAGATATGATCATTATTAGTTCACTAATATGAGTAAAATTATATTAGTGTCCATAACATTTTGGCGTTTTAAATTCGCATGTAACGTATATTTCGATTACCTTTGCGTCAGTAAGACTGCATGATACAATATCATATACTAGAAAAGACACAAGGGAAACTAACATTTGTTTTAATTGCTCAAAAACATAACTAATGACCTATCAGTTCGGGTCCCTCCTTGACTTAACCTAGCTGAAGAAGTAAATTTTCCAGTGGAAATAACTTTGCTGTCACGCGTGTATCAATAAAGTGGCATCAAAACTATCATGTTGGTCATAAAATTAGTAGATGAAAATACCGACACAGAAGCACTTTCATAAAGTTGCAAGATAAATGCCCCATCCATAAGGGATTTCAGTTTTGTATATGAAACCAAGATCCGATGTATTGACAGCTAATGGTCCGATTTTGTGTTTATCGTCAGTAACGTATGTATCGATTTGGGTACTTTGCAAGGCTACTGTACAAAGTAAAAAATCCGAATTATATAAATGAGTATTGACACATGAACAGACCTGTATGTTTATTGTGTACGTACAAAAACACACTCTTCCTAACTTTTTATTAGTGTGTAAAATACTGTCCCCCTCAATTGTGCCTCATTAGTGATTTTTGGTGTACGTCACAGCATGACGTAAAACTCTGTGTCCACTCAACATGATGACGCGTTAGCATTATTTAACATTATTTTCTGCACACTTTAAAAACCTGAAAGGATTTATAAAAACATAAATGGTTTAGGAAAAAAGCTTCGTTCCATCTGAAACAATAATATGCAAATTGTTTTTTAGAGTTAGGTCTCTTAGTTGATTCTTTGTGTACATGTGATACAAGAAAGAAATGCAAGCCAATGGCAGAAAGTGATGGTTTAAGCTTTCGAAGTTTCTTTATATGAACGCAAGAACACACTATGTGCAGAGTATTTTTACTTGTGGGGCATGTGGTTTATCAGGTCATACCGTAATATTTTAAGAGGAATTCCCCATTCACGTGCTTCTATTTTCAGTGGAATTACCCAATATCTCTGATGGTCGGTAAACTTGCCCCTGCCCTGGCCGCAGGATGTACCGTGGTCGTGAAGCCGGCAGAACAAACCCCCCTGACCGCCCTGTATGTGGCCGAGCTCTGTAAAGAGGTAGGTACAGGTATATTCTCATTACCTGGTTCCCAGGTCTAGAGGTAGAGACAGGGCTTAAGGCCGCAAAGGCGTGAACCTCATTCGTTGATTGATGATATTCTTACAGTTTCTCACATCTGCTGGCTTAATGGAAAGACTGTGCCCCAGAATCGTGTTAAACTCACATTTTAGGTCCCTCTGTGTTCTCAAAAAGGAGTCTGGTCGCACATGCAGATGTGCTACACAGCGCCCTGAAGACGCCAGGGTGATCGTGTACTTCACGTAGTCCCAAACCTAAAAGGAATTCTGTATATGTATACACAGTAGTAGCATTTAAAAATGGAGGCGATTACATCCACAAAAACCATTTTAAAATGTTCACTCTTATACAAGGTTATTGTGCAAAATCTATCATTTAATGAGTGGCTTTTCTCTATCCATCGATATTTTTTCAATGTTTTTATAACTTGATATGTCGTTCTTTGTAAGCACGTGTAGCTCACACAACAAATTCCAGCCAAAGTGAAAAGAATGTGAACAGCTTGGTAAGACTAATTACGTGAGGAAAATTATCATTACAGAATTGTGTTTTTAGTTCGCCAGAACGAAGTTCAGGAGGGCTTTTACGGTATCCCCGTTGTCAGCGTCGTCCATTATCCCGAGAAACCTCGGGTTAAAGTGTTTTGTTAAGTCTATAACTCATCAACCACCCACCCGATTGCTTTCATATTACCAATATGTACTGTATAGGAGGTTATTAACCCCCCCCCCCCCTTCCTCCACTTATGATTTTGGGGTTCAAAAGGTCAAAGGATAAGATCACATGTCCCCGCTGTTCATGAACAACTCAGGTTAGGTTCATTTCTCCATTGCTAATGAAGTTTTAATTAAACTTAATACACTGATGTACAGTGATAATACCTAGTACAGCTTTTAAAAGTTTATACCATATTTTCATTTCTGGGTCAGTAATTAGACAAAATTTGTACAACCCAACTCAGGTTAATGTTTATGTTTACTCTTTATTACTACTTACTATATTGCTTTTATATTTCACATGTCTTGCATAGGGGTTCTTAACCCGCCCGCCCCCCCCCCCCCCCCCAATGATTAAGGGATCCAAAGGTCAAGGTCACAGGCCCCGGTGGTTCATGAACAAGTCCGGTTAATTTTTTTTCTTAGGCACATGGCTCCTGATAAAGATATTTCAATTAAACTCAATAGACTGATGTAGGCCTACAGTGACAATATCCAGGACAGCTATTTTAACTTTCACCATATTTTAAATTCTGAACCAGTAATTAGCACTTAACGAACAAACTTTGTACAGATCCCAACCCAGCTCAGGTTAACGTTTCGGGATAACTCTTTATAACTCAACAACCACTTACCATATAGCTTTCATATTTCATATATGTATTGTTATAGGGGGTAAGGACCCCATATGTAATTTGGGGTTAAAGGGCAAGGTCACAGGTCACCTGTGTTTATGGAAACGTCAGGTTAGAGTTTTTTTGGGCTTCCTACTCCACTGCTATTATTTCTGTTTAACATACACTGATTTAGTGACATTACCCATAGATTAACTAGGTCGTTTTTATTATAGGAAAATCCACACATATTTAATTAAATCGAAGGTTATCAAGATACTTTATGGTGTCGTCCGAAAGTAATAGATTATGATTAAACTCAAAAGAAAATTAACCACTATAATATCTCGCCTTAATTTGATTACCGGCAAAATCCACACATATTCAATGAGGTCAGAGGTCACCAACCTGCTTTATGGTGATGCTGTTATCACTTAGCAGGAATATAATGGATTTTTATGAAACTCAATAGAAATATTAACCAACATAATATCTCACCAAATTTTGATTCCCGCTTGATGCATATTTTATGAGGTCAGAGGTCACAAGAATACGAAGGGCATATTAGCCACCCCTGCGGTGCTCTTTGTTTCTTGAATGCACCGTGCCGGCGAGCTCTGTTGTCCTCAGACGATTTGTTGCAGTTTATGAACACGTACAATATAGTACAACTGCCATTTTATGTATTTCTCCCATGAGGTTTCTTATTTCAATTATATTAAATTATCCAAATACGTCCATATAGGCTATATATAATGATACAATTTTATATTATTTACATTAAAATTTATATTTTACCTTTACGTTTACGTTTGAAGCCAACAAATCGATCTCTGTCTATAAGCGCGCCGATTCTTCTTAAAGCTCAATGCAGACTAACGCGCACGGCTCGCGACAAATTCAAAACAAACTAACGCGGCAACAACGCGCATGACACGCGTCAGATTGGGTGGTATTTACCAAACACCTATTGTATTTTTTGTTTATTTTTGTAAAAAATAGTATATTGATAATAAGCATTGGATTAATTGTATACAAATATGTTTCTTATTGTGATAAAACATGTTCTACATATGACAGAACCCAGTTACTTTTCTTAACAATATTTATATATTTGTGTTGCTTTGTTGCACGTTTTTCCATCCAGATACAAATCAATAAATATAGTTCAATGTATTTTAAAAAAATGTATCACACGCAGTTTAATACAGAATGCGAGTGCTGGGGAGGGAAACCCTCTCTTACGTTATGTCATTTAAAGGAATCCCAACGCGGCAAGCGCGCGTCACGCGTCAAAAATCGCTCCAGGAGCGATAGCTGACGCTTGACGCTTGCCGCGAGCGTGACGCGCGCGTTAGCCTGTTTTGTCATTTAGAGTGGGGAGCCTTTTCAAGATTTGACGCTTGACGCGCGCCTGACGCGCGCGTTAGTGTGTTTTGGGCTTTAGGTCATATATATGTGGGCTGAAGTGACGTTTGTTTTCTCAGGGTTCTCCGGTTTCTCCACTTTTAGACACTATACCAAAAGTGACCATCTGAGCCAAGGATAGTTCCTCGATTAGTCATGATAACTATTTTTTTTAGAATCCTTGTAAATTAAATAGTTGAATTATGTATGATAGGTATGTTTTCCCTTTTCCAGGCAGGCATTCCTGCAGGTGTAGTCAATGTAGTACCAGGTTATGGTCAAACTGCCGGCGCCGCCATCTCCAATCATCCCGATGTCGACAAGATTTCCTTCACCGGATCCACTGAAGTAAGAACGAGGCAGGAAACATTAATATCAAATATCGTGGAATCTTGTTTATCCTACCAGCTCGAGCAAAACATTTTTTGTTCAAATAGACAAGAAATTGGATCTACAAGTGAAGACCATTTTACTAATTTAAGGAAACGTCCATGGTGTTTGCATGTCTTCCTCTTTCAATGGGGGCTGTGTAGTCGTATCCTTTTAACTCACGTGCTATCGAGATTATAACGTGATTAAAGGTAAATGAAAACTTTTCGATATAGACTTTTAATTACATTTTTGTATATTACACTTCTAACCCCAGTTATGTTAACCAGTAATGTCGTCCAACAGGACTGGGCATTTCTGGTTTATCATTTCTGATTTATTTTAAAATCAGAGTACCCTTTTTTCTAGTTTTTATTTTTTTTTCTACTTTTTTCCCCAGTTCCAAATCGAATACTGCATTAATTGTGAAGCATACGGGGACAGGACTCAAAACTTTAAATGTTAACACCTCTTAACCTACAGGCTGATGCTTATCATTGCATATAAACAGTACATGGATACTTAATACTTATATTTACATATTTGTTTTCAATTTTAACACATCTTTATTAATTGCATTCGACTTATCCCCCACAAATCATCTTCAGGTCGGTCATTTGATCCAACAAGCATCAGGAGCCACAAACCTGAAGCGGGTGACCCTTGAACTTGGAGGAAAGAGTCCAAACATTATCTTTGCAGATGCCGACTGTAAGTAATTGTTCCACGTGATAGATGGTATTCAAAACATCCAGGAACCCAATATTCAGGATTAAGAAGGAACCCTCTAAATTAACCACCAAGGGGCCTCGCTACAATGGTGGCATTTTACGATTTCTCGTCTACGCGAGGTCTGATATAAGAACAAATAAAACTAGAACTGTGAAAATGTTATTTTGAGTTGGTCGCTAAACAAAGGTGGTCTTCAGGCGAGGTTTCGCTTTATCTGTATTTTATATATTTTTTATAGAGCACAGATAAGTTTTCAACCGCTGGTCCTAGTTAAGAAATTAAAATATTTCTTGTTGCAGAAATTGGTCCATATGCAAATGCATTTCCATGCTGTACATTTGCGCTTACATTTGAATACAGCAAACCTGAAAAGCCTGTATTTGCTGTGTATTTCAATGCAACTTTGATGTAGGTCATTTGCCTTTGCATTTGCATTTTTAAAAAAAATGCTATGCATTTGCATTTGCAATATATAATGAAATAAATGTAAAATGCAAATTCTTTTAAAAACACTTTAGAGCTGTTTTAATATCATGTAGAAAGCCAAATTAAGCAAGAACGTCTGAATATTTAGTTTTATAATTACCAACATAAGTACTTTGATTTACTTATTTCCCTGTAATAGGTGATAGAGTCAATATCAATACAGTCATACATGTACCGTATACAAATCTTGTTTGATTGTTGAAAATCCTGCCACCTCAGCTTGTTTGATTCACAAGTGAAATTTAGATTTCTGATTTGTTTACTTGCCTTCGTAGAGTTAATTCAACATAAAAACTCGAGTAAGTGAAAAAAATGCAACTAGCTTTCAAGAATAAATTTAATGTGATTTTAAAATGTTTCTATTCATACTTCTGAGGTAATTTTGCAGTTAAATTGTTTTCTCATGTCAATGGCAAGTAAAAAATATAGAGTATATTTAGACGTCAGCTTTAAATGCCAAGAAAATCATCTATTTCTAATGAAAAATATTTGATTTCATTTCCATTTGCAATCAAATGCAATGGATAATGAAGCATTTGCATAGGCACCTAGTATAAGAGTAGTTGACAAGCGACTACGTGTATCCGCCTAAATCAGACAGGTACGGGTGAAGTTGTGATAGTGTCTGGAGCATTAACGGGGAGGTAGGTGGTGCCACCTGTCACAAAAATGGAAAAACTGTCCAAGATGAATAAACATGTAAAATTTCAGCCCAATCGGTCAAACGAGTCCTGAGATATCAGCATGGATGTCTGCACTGCAAACGCATAGGTAGAAGGCGCCACCTGTCATGTCAACGAAAAATCTATCCAAGATGTATAAACGTGCAAAATTTCAGGAGAATAAGTCCAACCACTACAGAGAAATGCATGATTATATCCAAATGCAGATAAACAGATGGCCGCTGTGCAAAAACGGTTGCAGGTGGCACCACCAGTTTTAGATATGTTAGCGTAAGCGGGGAGGTAGGTGGCGCCATCTGTCACAAAAATCGAAAACCTATCCAAGATGTATAAACGTGCAAAATTCCAGCCCGTTCGGTCAAACGAGTCCAGAGATATGGGGGTTTATGTGTGAACACAGATGCACAGATGGACGCAGAGCGCAGAGGAAAGGTCAGAGGTCAAAACAAAATCGGGGCGCAGCAGTTCACATGTGACCCGAACATGATCCCGGGTTTCGAAAAATTCCGCCCAGCGGTTACGGAGGAGTTATCCGGACACCTACGCGGCTGCGGCGGCGGCGGTAGGCTGAAAACATAGTATCCGCATTTCTCTGTTTTGGCGGATACAATTAGGAAAGCAACACAGCATTGCAGACATCTGATCTGCAGTGCCGTCAATTTATCCTTAAAGGGGCCCAATCATCTATCTCACATTTATAAACTTAAGGTTATCCCTTAAAGCTTTCATATAAGATAGGCCAGAAAATAAACCGACAAACCGCCCACAGGATGCTTGTTTTGTTTATATCAACGTGTTTACAATATACTGGGTCCGCCAAAATAATCAAAACATATTCAACAAGGGCATCTGGCAGCAAGTCAGATAAGCCGGAGCTTTGCATAGGCCGTTTTGCAACAAGTGACCTTTCTTCCTCCGAATATATGCAAACTACCACCTTAAGTTACAGGTTTTCCTGTTTGTCAACATTTCTATGCTTACAAACATGTAGTTGATAAACAATTTCACGCATCAATCACGAAGGCCTTATAAGAAGTTTTCACAACCAAATTTGCCCTTAGATCATTAATATATACACAGAGGAAGTCACAAATCACGACTATTCTTTATTTCTAAAGGTAGGTGATTTGGCATCTTAAAGTGATATTTAATTTCAAATATATGAATAATCTGAGTAGAAGGGGGAGGATCAGTGTTACCATGCTAAAATAGGGGGATATATATACCCACCCTCCCTGTCCTGACAGATCTGTGTTTTTACATCTTGTGATTTTCTTCTGGCAGTGGACTTGGCGGTACAGAAAGCTCATGACGGCGTGTTTGCCAATATGGGCCAATGCTGTGTAGCAGGAACACGGACGTTTGTCCAGGAAGACATCTATGACGAGTTCGTCAAAAGATCTACAGAACTTGCAACAAAACGACGAGTTGGTGATCCGTTTGACCTGACCACACAGGCGGGACCACAGGTAATAAACAGTAAAAAAATGGAAAAGTCACCACGAAAATAGAGGCGGGGGGGGGGGGGGGGCACTCATCTGCAATAGAGTAACGTAAAAGATCCCCGGTATATCTATCTATCGGATGCGGGGGAGGGACATTGATTGGGTTTGTCTGTCTGTCCGTCTGTCTGTCAGTCCGTCTATCTGTCTGTCTCTGTCCGTCCGTCAGGTTTCGTTTCCGTGCGATAACTTTCCTTAATATCTAATTTCATCCAAATTTGGGTCAGTGATTGCTCTCATGCATACCTTGGTTGGGATTGGTTTTGGAGTGTCTGGCGTCTGTCTATCACTTTGTCTGTCCATCCGTCAAGTTTCGTTTCCGTGCGATAACTTACCTAAATATTATCCGATTTCATTAAAATTTGGGTCGGTGATTGCTCTCATGCATACCTTGGTTGGGATTAGTTTTATGAGTGTCTGGCTTTTGTCTGTCTGTCTGTATGTCTGTCACGTTGTCTGTCTGTCTGTCAGGTTTTCATTTCCATGCGATAACTTTCCTAAATGTTATCCTATTTCATTCAAATTTTCTGTCTATCTGTCTGTCTCTGTCCGTCCGTCAGGTTTCGTTTCCGTGCGATAACTTTCCTTAATATCTAATTTCATCCAAATTTGGGTCAGTGATTGCTCTCATGCATACCTTGGTTTGGATTTGTTTTGGAGTGTCTGGCATCTGTCTGTCTGTCACTCTGTTTGTCAGTCCATCAGATTTTCATTTCCGTGCGATAACTTTCCTAAATATTATCCGATTTCATTCAAATTTTGGCCAGACATTGCTCTCATGTATACCTTGGTTGGGATTAGTTTTTGAGTGTCTGGCTTTTTTGTGTCAGTGTGTCACTTTGTCTGTCCTTCTGTCAGGTTTTCGTTTCCGTGCTATAACTTTCCTAAATATTATCCGATGTCATTCAAATTTTAGTCAGTGATTGCTCTCATGCTTACCTTGGTTTGGATCTGTTTTGAAGTGTCTGGCTCATGTCCGTCTGTCTGTCACTCTGTCTGTTAGTTTGTCAGGTTTTCGTTTCCGTGCGATAACTTTCCTAAATATTATCCGATTTCATTCAAATTTTGGTCAGTGATTGCTCTCATGCATACCCTGGTTGGGATAAGTTTTGAAGTGTCTGGCTTCTGTCTGTCTATCTGTCACTCTGTCCGTCCTTTATCAAGCAAGAAAAACAACAAGATCCCAAAGCGGGGGTACATTAATTCCACGAATTTGCTTGTTTCCTAGGGAATTAACACTATTTGGGAAAAAAATTGTTATCGGTTGCAAAGATAACTGTTAACATAAATATATGTCTATATAATAAACCACCATGCTTAGTAAGCAAAATGTTATACGATCTCACTTGGTTGATTTGACAATTGCGTACAGGACAATACAGGACAAGCATTTATTTAGGACCGATAAACAATTATACATTATTTGAGAAACACATTCGCACTTTTGCTAGGAACATAGATGAAAGAGACTATAGTAATCAGCACCCTTCAACGAGTATCATTTATGGCTCTGTGATTGTGGAGTAATTATAAACTGGCGCTAACTGCTGCAGAGTCCGTTTTGTATTTAAAACGTTGGGGTTAATATCCTAGCGTTATTTCCTGTTGTTTCAGATTGATGACATTCAGCTGGAGAAGATCAAGGAGTTGGTGGAGAGCGGGAAGCAGCAGGGAGCCAAGTTAGAATGCGGCGGCAAACAGAAGGGAGACAAAGGGTATTTCTTCGAGACCACCGTGTTTTCTGATGTCAAAGATGACATGAGGATCGCCAGGGAAGAGGTAGATTGGTGTATATATAATCAGAGGTCAGAGGTCGTGGTCGAAGGTCCAGATTTGTACTGAACGAGTATAAGTTCCAAATACGAAATCTCTTTACTGTGTTTTTAAGTTTTAACAGATATCAGCAAAAGACGACTGACGCAAATACCCTATTATCTAGAAATATGAGATATTGATGAGCAGGTTAACCTGATAAATAATAAAATTATTATTATCGTAAACCCGAAGTCTTTATGAAGGCACAAAAAGAAAAACAAAAAACTTTAAAGAACTGAACTCTTTACAAATACTGACCTCTTGGCAAAAAAGAAAAACGGGTCACTTCTACTGTATAATAATCAGCAATAAATATTTTCCAATTTCATGACATCTAAAATCCCTGGAATTGTGCGTTTCTTTATTTGGGGGTTCTCTAAAGATGCCCCTGAGGAAGCAATCAAGACAAATTACTAATATATTGACCTAATATGAGATTAAAAAGAAATAAATCGAAGAAATATAAAGATATATGTATTAACGTTCTTATTGGTATATTTATCTTTATTTTCCCCTTTAAATGAAGGACAAAATCAGCTATGTACCCTCCCTTCTACGCTCCATACGCAGCGGTTACGCTACGCTCAACTATTTGCTACACGCGCTGTGTTCAGAGCGTACCTCCCTTCAATAATTGTTGAACAGTAGACTTAAAACCAGAATAACAGCAATGGTCGCCTTACTCAGATGCGTTTAACTATCTTTCTATAAATTAGAATTATCTTCATTGTATTTGATTATTTGCTGGTTCTATAAAACTTAAATAAAAATCTTAATAATTCATTCTTATTTGTAGATTTTTGGCCCAGTGATGCAAATCATGAAGTTTAAGACGGCGGAGGAGGTGATAGAGCGTGCTAACGACACGCACTACGGTCTGGGGGCGGCCGTGTTCACAAAGGACATCGGGACCGCCATCACCGTGGCCTGGGCCATACAGGCAGGCACTGTGTGGTAAGATCATTTTGACGTCCTGTAAATATTTAAGTCGGAGATTATGATCACTGCTTTCTATTATACAGTTACTTTTTCTTTATTTTTTTACTAACAAGGTATAAAAAGTCAAAGATGTTTTTCAGTGATAAATGCTCGAGAATTAGAGAATAAATAAGACTTGATTAAAGATTAAGGTTTGGGTTTACCGTCTGATATCACCGATGATGTCAGTCTCATCCCCCTTTACACTTTGCCTTCCTGGTCTTTCGGGTCTGTTCATTCTTGTAGCTTCCCCTCGGCTCCCTGGGGAGCGCACAACCCAAGCAGCCAAATCAGGCGCTATAGTAGGTTATTATTAGTTCTACATTTGCCTTCCGCCCCTCCTGACAAGTAACCATTCATTCCTCGGTCGAGAGAGCCAACCTTTGTGGACAAGACTTTGGCTGTGAGTCTTGGCGCAGACGGCGGTCAGAGCGGGACGTGAACCCACAACCTTGCGGTCACAAGTCCAGCGCCCTAACCATTACAGTTAATTGTATCCCCAGACAAAGTCGGGATACTATTATGGTTTAAGGACGGTCCCGCCGCCGCCGCAGAGATTTCGTTTGGACGCGATAACTCAAAAAATATTTTACGGATCTTCACCAAACTTGTCATGTGCATAGATATGGGTGAAAGGACGAAGCCTATTGAACATGTGGTCATGACCTTTACTAGGAGAGTGACCTTGGCCTTGAATAGGTCCATTTTGGTGGAAAATCACACAAATTCTTAAATATCTCAAGAAATTTTGCATGGATTGATCCAAAAATCAAGTTGACTAAAGATCTTGGATAGTGTTGTCATATACCGGAAACTGGTGGCGCCACCTGTTATCCTTTTCTGGTTTTAGTGCTGTTAAATACCCCCATCAATGCCACTTCACAGTACTGTGAGCATTATTAGTTAAAAACTAATGGACAGATTTCTTTCATATAATGCATACACATAGACATGGGTAATGAGATGATGTATATTTGAATTGGGGTCATGATCTTTCATATGAGAGTGGCCTTGACCTACCTTGAATAATGCCATATATGGTGGAAATCACACAAATTCATAAATATCTCAACAAGGGAGGTATGGAAGAAACCGTACTGGCTTACCAAGTGTCAGTATATACTTCTGTAGATGGGGGGGGGGGGGGGGGTTATAGGTCTGGGGATACTATGGCACATGCGGTGCCAAGAAATATCTAGTTCTTTTTGTTGTATTAGCCTCTTGGTGATATCACTTGGCCATATATTAAGGGCCTGAGCAATTGAAGGGTAAAACGCTTTGCTCTCTCCGCTGGCGACCCGGTAGGATATGATGGTGGGTTGTAGTTGCCTGGCCAAGGACGATGGTTTTCTCCGGGATCTCCGGTCTCCTTCACCTCTTACACTACCAACTCCACTACCTGAGCAATGGAGGGTGTCTCTATTTGTCATACCTAACTGTACAATCCCATAAATAAATATAGTTTATATTTAAAAAAAACACCAAACACGTCATCAAGACGCAGTCAAAATCAACTAGTGGCGCCGCCTATATTCTCTGGGACATAACATTCTGAGACAGAGTGACATCTGGGCCTTGTTCCAACGAAGGGTTTACATCTATTTGTGTTTGCCCTCGTGTGCAATCAGTTTTGCCATCGGGTTATGGGGTAAATAGTTATACCTTCCACTTAAGAGGGGACACCAATTCTTATTTATATTAAATTAATTGCAGGATCAACTCGTATTTGGCTGGCGGGGTACAGGTGCCATTCGGGGGCTTCAAGGAGTCCGGCATCGGAAGAGAATGGTAAATTACACACAGAAATCGGTGCATAGCCGCCAGTAAACAAAAACAGTTTGGTCTATAGCCGAGTTGGTGGCAATCTTTGGCGTCTCAGTACAGTATTATCACAAATTCTGTTAAACGTCATAAAATTGTTCTTTTTTATGGTTTTTAAAAATCTGATATATTTTTTATTTTTACACATTTTGGTTATTGCTTTTCTTTAAAATTAAGTAACAGATATACAGCTGGTAAATGATTCATACTATCATGCAGTCGTTAAACATTAAACGTGCTCAGAGCTTTTAGTTATTTGTTGCTTTATAGATTTTGTTTGATGTGATCTCTAAATGCCGGTTTTTTATCAAATAGACTTTTTAAATTTATGCATTAATACAAGACCCACTGATCAGTGATTGCGTTGGAAATAATTATATTTCAGATAAATATGCTTCAATGTTTTCTTACAAATGGATCTTTGCAAGTTCAAAACGGACAAAAAGTTGACCAAATCTTTTAGCGCAACATTAAATATCCAGACTCAGTTTTCTGTGAATCTGTCCCATATTATCTAGTTCTTGACACTTCTTTGAAGTTTGATAGACACCATGTATTTTAATCTTTGACGCAACCTATAATGATATTAAATCTAAAAAATATATTTACAAAACGAATATTTTCTTTTCTCAGCGGATCTTATGGTCTGGAGCCTTACATAGAAGTTAAGACGGTAAGGATTGCTTTATGTATGAATTCTAATTCACAAAATATCTTTGTGGAGTGAGTAAAAAAGAGTAATATATACAACCTGAAATTTGCACAAAAATTTTATATTAAAGTTTTTACTTTCTGCACTTGTTACTTTGCACCTCTATCAATTCCATCCTCGTTCTCTGGTCTCACATTATCTGTGCATTGCCACTCATATTTTTCACCATTTTCGATGTAGAGAACTCTCAGCACTTTTACTCCGTGTGCTCTGAGCAGCCTCATTCTCTGCAGTCGCTATACTCTTAGTTTGTGCACTCTGCTTACTGGTTCTCTCATGGCTTTCACTCTCACTCTGAGCACTCTGCTTACTGGTTCTCTAATGGCTTTCACTCTCACTCTGAGCACTCTGCTTACTGGTTCCCTCATGGCTTTCACTCTTACTCTGGGCACTGTGCCTACTGGTTCTCTCATGGCTTTCACTCTCACTCTGAGCACTCTGCTTACTGGTTCTATCATGGCTTTCATTCTTACTCTGAGCACTCTGCTTACTGGTTCTCTCATGGCTTTCACTCTCACTCTGAGCATTCTGCTTACTGGTTCTATCATGGCTTTCATTCTTACTCTGAGCACTCTGCCTACTGGTTCTCTCATGGCTTTCACTCTCACTCTTAGCACTGTACTTACTGGTTCCCTCATGCTTTCACTCTCACTCACAGTACTCTCATTCCCTTTTCCATCAAGCTCTTTGCATCTATTTTCTCTCACTTCCAGGACACTCGGTTTTGACTCTAGTTGTTTGTGATCCTTAAGTGATCCTTTGAATCTGTGTTTTGCTGACATATTGTTACACGTTCTTTTTGTTCCATTCTGTTTACCGATTAAACAATAATAAGAAAGAACATGATACGGGCGTATCAGAACACCAGTGTTTTATTAACTAGATTCACTATTATTAGTTTTTTTCTTTAAACTTTCAGGTTTTAGTGAAGATTCCACAGAAGAACTCATAAAAAGTGGAACAGATCATCTGGAAATATGACAATCTGAGCTGTTTTTTTTTTGTACGGGACCCGCATTTATCATCCCAAATATTATAATAACGTAAAATTGAGAGAAATTATATGATGCAACAAAAATACTCAAAAAATTCCATCGTACTAAAGAATGAAGTAAGACCTATACATAATCATACGGCGATATAAATGTATGTCCGATTTCATTTTATAATTGACAGTATTTCCTGTGCGCATACCTATGCATCTATTAAGAATATAAAGCTTCTTGTACTTTATAATTTGTAAAATTCATTTCAATAGCTCCAATCATTGTTATCATTCAAAAAATGTGCTACCACATATCATCTTTTATCACTTGTTGTCTAGTTATAGTAAAAATTAAGCATTACTGGAATCTATAAATAAAAAACCGTTGATGCAGATAATTTTATTACACTGTAACGTTAAGCTTATAATATCTGTATGCAAGCTTGCTCGTGAAGCGGATTGACAAGGGCCGTTCACATTGCAGCATTAAAGCACAAATACAGAAGGTATGATGACTTTCGTTTTAAAATAATGGATTTTATCCCCGTAAAAGATGAGTTTCTCGGTATATTTTGTTTTATTTTGAAGACTCTTCGTGTGCCATAGAGGACTGCTTTCCTTGCTTTATTTTGAATAAATGTTACATGTTTGAGAATATTACTGTGATTCTTCTTAATTATGATGAGAGGCGAGTGCAATGTCAATGAAAAACTGACGTTATAAAGAAAGGCTCAGTATTCTGGCATGTTTCATTAT
The DNA here is from genome assembly GCA_026874595.1 of Sipunculus nudus. Taxonomy (NCBI): domain Eukaryota; kingdom Metazoa; phylum Annelida; class Sipuncula; order Golfingiida; family Sipunculidae; genus Sipunculus; species Sipunculus nudus. The sequence continues at coordinate 5,420,885 of CM049317.1, forward strand.
TAGAGATGTTAAATGGAGAATTTATTGTGGGGTATTTTTTTAAGCCAAAGATAACTCTAATAGAATGACATCTCGCTCTTTATATGGTTAATTCAGAAAATGAAATTACAGGATTCTAAGATTAAAGCGCTGACATGTCGCAACAATTCATGGTTACATGTAGTGTCACCTGGTATTTGTATCAGACACTAGTCAATTCATCCTCCTAAGTGTCTCAACAGATCCGGATACATACATTCATACATACATACATACATACATATATATATATATATATATATATACATATAAATAATTGGAGAATAAAGGTAGTTACCGTAGTTTTATGGAGCGACTATTATTAGCTTTAAGCCGTGGGTCATGGATGCAGCTGACACAACTGGTATCTTCATTTTTTATATGTATTTGACACAAACACATCGTGTGCTGGTGTAACTTTGCCCCTGAAACATAAGAGTCTGTCAGAATGACAGGTTTCTTTATGTTGAGAACCGCACATTAAGGCTCTATGAGGATGCAGATAATTTCGTCATTTTTGATAATGCCTCAATAACCTACAGGTACACTGTCACTTAAAAAAAAACAGACCAGTCATTATACAAGATTATATTCTTTCTAAAACACCCACCAGGAGCGAGGTGCTGATATAACCACTATCTGGCACTAGTCACGTGGACGAACGCCGGCTTGTACGCTGTAAATTAAATGACTTGTTACCATTGACATGGATTAACACTTTCGATCCTGAGTTCACGTGTATTCTTTTGTGTTAATTCAACAACCGTAGCCTCATGTTAAGGCTGTACCACCATAACAAAGCAATAGGAAGGATGGCAGCTCCAGTGCATTTTCCCGTATGTTTTTTTGCCACGAATCACGTAGACTGGTCCAAGACATCATTTCCCTAACAGTGCACTAGATCTTCAATATACACCAGTAGATCTGGTAGAAATGTCATGAAGAGGGGAAATTCTGCCTATAAAAGTATGCTGAATTAGAATTGTTTAGACTTGAGATGTATATGATTTTTTATGAACTAAATAATAGTATGTTACGAAGACAAATTACACAGGGGGAAAACACTGGACCGCTCCCGGGATTCGAACCCATGTCGGTGGCGCACAAGTGCGGCGTACCAACCGCTCCGCTAGCAAAGCATCCTTCCCTGGTAACACAGTTCGGTAAGCTTATATGTCACAACCGTAACCAGTAGTATTTAGTAGTTATGAGCATGCGCAATGTGAACAGAAGGCTTTTTCTCGAACTGTGGCAAATTTTGTATTGTATTGGAAGTTTGATAGCTGTGGGAAAAGTCCCGGGCGTCCCAAAACCGCTTCTGGAACAGATTGGTTTTAAACAGTAGCGACCTCTGGCGGAATGGTGTTCTACTCCAGTGTGTATGTCTACTAATTACATCACTGTACTATTATATTCAACAAAACGTATATCAATTATCCGTTTAAAGGAGGAACTGCATGTGATCAGAATACCAACAGGCGTATCATGTTTTTGAGTCGACGTGTGTATGTGTGAATGCATGTCGATTTGCATGTACATGCCTGCTTGTACATATGTGAAACAAATCATCACATGGGCGGATCCCGGATTTAGAAAAAGGGGGGTCCAATCCAAGAGGACTAAAGAAAACCCTAAAAAACATGTCCCCAGGTCTGGAAAAAGGGGGGGGGGTCTAGGCCGCGTAAATTTATCAGAAGCCCTTAAAAAACGTTGTTTCTGATGAAAGAGGAAGGGGGGGGGGGGGGGTTTCCGCTGGATCCGCTTCTATATCTCGGACCTCAACGCTTTGGCAGAACGTTAAAATATTAAATGCTACACGCATAGAAAGTATGGGAGGGGGGATTATCCAAAGTAATAATAATAATAATATATATATATATATATATATAAGTGACTATTTCAAATTCTGCACATAAGTAACCCGTCATCATCGGTTATATGTTTTTTACCGGTTTGTCAGAGTAGCCTGTCTCTTAACAGTTTGCAGGCGTGAGACCGTAATCAAAAGTCGGGACAGGATTATGTTTCCAGTATAGCTTAATTCAAACCATGGGTAGATATATAATATTTCATAATAAAGTCAGGCACGGAACAGAAGTCTATAATTCTTATTATTTATATATTTCATTTTTAAAATATAAATATTGTTCTCTGAATATCAGGGGGATGATTACATTGACCATACCCCATGCTATAAAAGTGGGGGATATATACCTCTTTCCCCCTGTACTGACTCCCCTGAAGCCGCCGTCCGTCAAGGAGGAGTTATAAGAACTTTTCTTAACAAGAAAAACCTACAGTGTAATAATATATGCCCAAAGTGTAGGCCAGATATCAGATGCATTCTACAAATACGGCATAGAAATAGCTGCATCTAAATATTCAAAGAACATGCATGTATACATGTATTCACTCAACAACTTTTATTCACTCACAAAAATTTGACTGCGGATTCCTTCGTTCCACTGGTGTCTTTATATAAACCAAAAGTGTACCCCCCCCCCCCACACACACACAGAAACACATCATTGAGCGATGTGTTAAACAGCTAGACATAATTACATGTCTCTGATAGAATGTATTTACAACTCTTAATATATTCCGTGACCATTTTTGTGAAAATTCATTGAAATTTCACAACAAATACAGGAACAATGACCTTAATAAATACTTACATTATTGTGCGCACTTAAACTGTAAAACTGTGTAAAAAGGAATGTAATTATAACCAATGTCACAACTAATTTTAACTTGTCGTGACCGTGGATCCTGCCGTTGACCCTGGAGTGGGTAATGATATTATGGTGTTGAACTGAGGTATTGTGTTACATAAATAACGAAAGTCCTGGTTGAAGTAGGCCTATACGAGGCACCCAAGGCGCGCAAGGCAGTTTAACTGGTGCCGTGAAATATCGTATTAATTAATTAGATCCATGGAACTATTAGCACTACGTCTTCAGATAAAAAAAATACTATATAGAAGATGTGTAAGCACATTTTTTTTGGAAAATTAACGCCAAAAGTAAAAATATGAAAGTCTTTTCAAGGAATTCCAACACAGGTGCGGATTCAGGGTTTAGAGAAAGATGCTAGGGGTCCAACCAAGGAGGACTAATGATAAAACAAAAAAAGTCCACAGGTACGGAAAAGGGGGATGTCCAAGACCGCAAAAGAAAATTGTCTTAATACCTTAAAAAAGGGTGTGGCATCTGAAAAGGTGTGTGTGTGTGCGTGGGGGGGGTGGGGGGGGCGGATTCCTGCCACACTATCCCCCTCTTGATCCGCTTCTGCACCCGGTATTGTAAATAAAGCAGTTACGGTACATACATATATTTACTCACATGTTAGTCAAGTAATCCAGTACAACTTCATCTAGAGTCAAGCATCACCATGCAGTAGGTTACAGTAGATCAATACAAGCTCCAAATCATAGGTCTGATGGACTAAACTCACGAAAGTCTTTTAGTTCTTTTATCATTATTATTGCTTGCCGGGCTGCTTTGGGGTGCTGTACTCGAACCTCTAAAATAAATCATTTTTGGCCATATTTCTAAAACTATAAACCTTAACTAGATATTTCTTGGCACCGCAGGTGCCTTAGTATCCCCAGACAATTAATCCCCCCCCCCTTTTAAGAATAGGCCTCCCATCTTCGGCAGCATATACTGACCAATGGCAAGCGACTATGGTTTCTTCCATCTATCAACTTGAGAAACAAAAATTTTCACCAAATATAGGGGCAAATACGGTGAATCACTCTTGAGAAAAGAGCATTAATTCATTTTTACGGAAACGGGAAGGTAGGTTGTGCCACCTGTATGGTTAATGATAAAATTTTCCATGATGGATAGACATGCCAAATTTCAGACCAATACCTTGAACCACCCGGAGATATGAGCAATCATCACCCAAACCACATGTACAGATGGACGCAACGCCACAACGATTGCAGATGGCGCCACCAATCTTGAATATAAGATGGAGGCACCAAGATCAATGGACATTAGTTTAAGACTTTGCATCATTTTTTTTAAATAATTCTTTGGGTATTCCTGAGCCCCATAGCTCGGAGGATATGGGTAACAGAAACCTTATTTTTAGGTTTCTGAAGTGAATTTTGAGGAACTCTCATCACGTTACCAAGGTAGAAGATTCTAGCTCTAGTCCAATGGTTATTATCTGTGCACTGCTTTGGTATCAACTTTTCAATTATTCTGGGGGGGGGGGGGGTGGGTATTTAAAGGCCCCACAGCTCGGAGAATATGGGTACGTAACAGCTAGAGACCTAATTTAATAAGGTTTCCAAGGAGACTTTTTCGTGGACCTTCCAGGCCCGGGAGATCAAGTATGAAGATTCTCAGTATAGGTCCAGTGGTTACGATTTGAGCCCTGTTAACGGACAACCGCGTCTTTAAAGGTATTAAAAATAGAGAAAATATTGCTTAAAATTAGAATAAAATCCAGGTACGTATATACCTACGTGGCACCACTCGTCTTCAGGAACTGATGAAACACTCCGTAATCAACTTGATAGGCCTATGGATGCAAAGAATCATGGTGATCGATTATGCATTGCCATAAGCTGTACAAATACTGGAGCATTTGTATCAAATTTTTAATTATTTTTTGGGGTACTTCTGAGCCCATATTTAAATATAAATAGCTCAGAGGATATTTTTAGACCTAATATCAGGTTTCCAAGGAGATTTTTCTTAGACCTCTAAGACTGCATAAAGTTCGATATCCTAGCCCTTATGGTTAGGATTTGTTTCCTACAAACGGCCGGCATGAAGGCACGACGCCCGTGGCCCGGACGGAAGGACGACACACAATGACCCATCGCTATAACTCAGCATGACTGAAAGTCAGCTGAGCTAAAATCCTTACTTTTTATAATAGTATGGGTGTAACCGACCAATTATCTCCAACGGAAACACACGAAGCTTCTGTCGAGGGGCTAATCTAAAACAGGGATTTGAACGGAAAACGAAAAAATAATTCAATCAAACATTAAGGACCATGAACGAATGACCATCCATATTTAAACAAATGTAATAAGGAATTTGGGCACAGTGTGTTTCAAAATTAAAAAAATCACAAAATTAAACTATTGTTAAACGTGCAACTGTTTTATAGATCTGTCTTAATTTTTTACAAATTTCTCCCCAAATCCTATTAAAAATAGTGACAGACATAACAGTTGTAGAAATTATTTGTGAAATCATGTTCGATGATTGAAAGAAGAAAAACGACCGATGATCCGTTTTTAACTGATTAGTTTATGCACCCTTTAAATTACCATAGGATTTGCTGTTTAAAAATTAGCCTTAATATATCGACCGATTAAAATCAGTGTCGATCACTTGTTCATCACGCTGACAGTTTAAGATAATGGTCGGGTTGTTGGCATATAGATGAGCTGCACAAGGTTCAGTTTTTGTGCTCCCCGCTACATACGTTCTGTTCCGTTTTTATCTGTATCTCTGAAAGGATTAGATTTGTTTCATATAATATGGCTATACATGTATTTTACATATCGTTTGTGAGCTATTATCAAAATACAATCGATTTAATCAATAAAGACCAGTCATGGATATAAACAACTAATTGGAACACCACTAATGTATATCGTATTTATATTGTGAACGTATCATATTATATGCTTAATTTGCTATTTATCCGGTCATTCAGTCAATTATATCACTGATTTAGGTCTTAAAATGCTCGTTAGGACAATATAAAAAAAATATAAAGTTAATTCCAATTCACCCCAATCTGTTCCAATGAAAATGAACCTATAAATTAGATTAAAAATAGGCTAATTCACATTGAGACCGGTTTCGGATTTATCTGTGAGATCATACTTGATATCTGTAAAGAATGGACAAGTGTTTGCAAACCTGTGAGTATTATTAAAATGTATATATATATATAACTTTCTTCTATTGGATTTACTTTAAAACATTTGAATGAATATTTTTTAATATCCTTTCTGTTCACTGAAAACAAATGAAATAAAATGATCACCCCCCCCCCCCCCCCCCACCACCACTCCCTCTGCTTTAGGCTACAGCTTGACTTCAAAGTCCGCCTTACCCTGGCGTGTGTTTGGAATATTGTTGAACAGGGCTAAACATAGCATAACTCTGTATAGCTGTTAAACATACTGTACACCAATAACATTTATAAATACCGAATAATAATTGTCAGATAATTCAAGAATAAATTTGATACAGGACTGTTATTCTCAAATCCTTTAAATGTATAGAGAAATTATTTAAAAATGTGTAAAGCCTTTCCGTTCCTGGCATGTCAGGCTTCTGTTCCGCGTTCCGTGTTCCGTTCCGTGTTTTCAGGCCATGTCCTCAGCTCGAAGGTTCCCGAAGCTTGTTTACGTGCCAGATCTGCCCAGACAGGAGGCGGCCGCGCAGGCAGCTCACGGCACCAAGGAAGGAGGGGACAGAAATGCTGGAATTCAGAGAGTTCCACCCCAGATTCAAGGTAAATATTGAAACCGTAGTGATAGTAGCGGGTTTGGCTTCACAATGAACAATTTTATCTAAGGAATTGGTCCTAAACTAGTGATCTAAATCAACATCTGGTTGATACACAGTGGCCACACAACTGTTACTTTAACCAGGAAGTAAAGCCTAAAGGGCAGTGTTCAACTTCGTATACTTTATAGTGTAAAAAAATATGTATATACACTTCACAAACTTTTAGTCTTCATAGCTCTGTGAAATTGTGCATGTTGACTTCTATAGTGTAAATGGATAAGGATAACCCATTCAGGATTTTTATTAACTAAAAACAGTATTTGTAAGAATCAGCTAGCTGTTGTGAGCTTGGAAATTTCCCATGTTATCAGTCACGATGTATCTTGACGTCATCATGGCATCTTGGTGCACCCACTCAAGTTTCCAGCTCCGCCTGGATCACGTGACATGTGGACGTGTACAGTGCCACACTCTTGTCATTGTTTCAGGAAGTTAATTATGAAGCCCTAGCTACACAGCTTAGATGCCGAGACTGATAACTTGCAGGCGCAAAAACACTACATAGTACTGGTATGACCCGCAGTGTGGTCTTCAGCAGAACTGCAGACAGGGCCACTATATGTGATGTATGTTATTTATTATAGCACTAAAACTAGTGAGTGGTTATGCATCAGTGCAGGCATCGCCATGTCATTGCAGTTAATAAGGAAATATATATATCTGTAAATCATAAATACAAGTCGAAGAATAGCACTTACGTAGTATGAATTAGTATGTCACCTGTGTTACACCAATTTTACCTTGATATAGATTTTACATATTGTAAATAAGTAAATTATCACTTTAATTGATTTTTGAAATTTGATTTATAATGATTTATTTAAGTGTTTGATATATTAATTAGAATAAAATATTTGACAAGCTTATTATAGTGAATCTATGAACAATTTCTGATAATATATGTATACTTGATGAATTGAAACAGTAACCTTTCATTTACTATCAGTGTTACAATATATGTATCAGATACTGTATTGTCTGTGTCATGTGTCTGTGGTGGTTGGGTGCTAATCACGTATAATTTCAGGTGGTAATTAAGTTAAATATGGGTTGACAGTCAAAGATTTTGGGCAAGTTGATGCTTACTTTTCTTGAATACAGGTGGGGATAGAAATCAGCAGTGGGAGTTGATCAGGTTTATGTGCTGAATTGGTTCAGGTCTGTGTCTGCTAGACCTGTGAAGGCCAGAAACAATTTCTGTCTGTTTATCAATGATACACTAAGGGTTTAAATGAACTCCTACTCTGACAACCTACTCATCAAAGGTAAATACAGTGACATCACAAATAAACTCTTTAAAGTTTTGTTTTAACGTGAGAAGATCGAAGGTAATTATTCACCTCTGTGATACAAGGCAGTGGGTAAGTCTTAGTGTGTGGTATAAATACAGCATCTCCTGTGTACTATCTCTCTATCAATTATGATGGCATTATACATAATTTTTGAAAAACAGTGCCTTATTAAGTTATTGCTGGAACTATTTTCAATTTTAGGATCTATTGTAATACTAGAAATCTTCATTCTAGGGAATGTGTTTCAACTTATTCTGCTCATATTTACAGGGTTATTTATGCTAATATGACTGTGTAATTGTGAATACTTCTTGATGATGTTCCTGAAGGTGGATCATGTGTCTGATCCACACCACAATCTACTGGAGTCTTGACTGGCACATGGTGGTTGATTGGTTTCAATATAAACCTTTACCCCAAGGACTGAATTGTAATTTATCTCAAGTTGGTCATTTTCGTTTTTGGAAATAAGAAACCATATTGATAGTACTTGTTTGTCATAAAATACTTGTATTTTTTCTCACTTCAGTCACTGAAGATAAATATATCTGAAGACGTATGAGAATATATGATTCAAGCTAACATTAAACAAAACACCATATTTAAAAAATCTAAATTGTTCTCACTTTGATGATGGCATTGAATAACAAAATTTCTACCGGGTATAGCTGTAAAATCTGTCATGTTCAAAGATATTTCTTTAGTGTACTGTTCACTTTATGATTATTGTCTTTTGTTCTCAGATCTTGACTGATGGCTTGGAACAAAGGCTGTGGACCTCCTTCTGACCAGATGCTGAAGTGTGGAATTCTGGGTAATCAGAGGATGAAGCGTGGAAAGCTTGTTCGTTATAGGCTGATAGCAGGTTGGAAATTTACATATTGCTTGCTTGCTGCAAAGAACATGGATAGGCGATGGCTGTCGACATCCACAAAAACAATTACAAGACTGTATATTAAATCATGGATGCATGCTTTTCGTGATATGTCCAGTGGGAGCCAACAGTAATTGTCTTGTAGAAAATGCAGATATGCTAAATTTTATCTGGCTTTCAGTCATGCTGAGCTGTAGCGATGGGTCTTTGTCTGTTGTCCATCTGGCTGTCTGTTACTGTTAGCAGGGGACACATCAAAGCTGTAAGACCTTGAAGGGTCCTGCTTAACATCAGACTGGTTCTTGTAAAATCTCCTTAGAAACCCCAAATAAGGTCAGTAGCCTTTATTGTACAAGTTGTGTGGTAACAACATGCTTGTTGTAACAGTGAAAGTCTGGCCCCTTATATTGCATATTTGTCCCTCAGATTGGATTTATTAATTATGACAACCTGTTTCCTCAGTGATATTGAAGTGGGTGCCTTTGCATTGTCTCATATATCAGTACTTTCATTTTTCATGGTCTCTTGTTCATTGGGTTCTCATGGGTGTTTTTATGATAAATTTGAAATGACCAAATATTTTTATTTTAAAACTCATGACAGTGACTATAGAATATGACACTCAATGACAGAGAATGAAACTTGATTTGAAATATTATTTTATTCTTTTTTGACTTACTGGAGGCCTCAGTGTAGAGAAACATTGGAGAATAACCATCATCCAGCAGACAAAGGTCAAAGGTCATTTATATCATACCAGTGTACACAATAGCCAAATATAGCTAACTCAGGGTTCCCTTTACCTAGTCACTTTGTCAACATATTGTGATGTGACAAGGTATATGTTCCCCATGAATATTTACAGAAAATTTTCATTTATTCACTGATTGGTATTTTATCAATATTAACTAATTTTTTTTTTTTATACAAAATTAGATGTTTAGAGAACAGTGGATGGCCAAATATTGAATCACAATATAATAAATATTGGGTTTATTAGTTACGCATTTGAGTGTTAAATGTAAAATCAACACAAGGTTGAAAGCATGGTTGCTTGTTTTTAGCTCAGCTGACTGAAAGTTACCTGAGCTATAGCGATCAGTCTTTGTCCTTTATGTGGCCGGTTTTGCTGTCGCTATCAGACCTGGGGATGGGGTGACCAGCAGGGCAAAAGAAGCACTATTGTTTATTCCAGGTTATTTCTTGTTTGAATAAAATATTGATACTTTCAATTTATGAAATCTTAATTTTTAACTATTTATACAGTTTATCATTCAATTTAAAAGTTTTGAATAAAACCCTTTGCAATATCATTTCATGTCCTTTTACTCTGTTCAATAAGTTCTCTGTTATTCTTTTGCTTGAAAATGGTACAAGACCAAGTGTTTTTCCATTTTATGAACAGTTACCTTGATCTCAGGTTATTACTTACCAGTTTTGCAAAAGCTGCAAAATGTTCTTGCATAGACATGGCAGGTTCCATAAGTAATGTTTATTAAGCCTTAATTAATAGCTTTCATGTTTGTCCTTTAATTTGAACATTCCATGTTATTAACCATGGGATGGATAAGAAGTTACTACTCTTTGTTGGCACATTACACTTGTTAATTTTGTACATTTAAATTTTACAGACAAACATTTTATTATTGATTTCCATCATTTAAAATACAACAAAACTTTCTTGTATAGTTCATTAACATATTCAGGTTCTCCTTATATTTCAAGTCACTGGCTTAGTGGCTGTATCACTGATATGCCTGGCTTATCCTTAGTTTGTGTTGGTTCAGCATGATTCCCAGTCACATGAAATAACTAAGTAATTATCTTCTTTCTCAGATTTAGGGAATTTAGTGAGCATGTGTTCCGGGCAGGTGAGGTCCAAATACAATGTCTGAGCAAACTCGTCACAGCTTTTGTACAGGTGAATCACCAGCAATTTCTTCTCCCCTCCCTCCTGGCTAACCACCTCAAGCTGGGTGTAGATATTAATGTTAATTTAAAAAAAAACCTCTCCACCTCTAGAATATGCAGATATGCAAAATTTTATCTGGCTTTCAATCATGCTGAGCTGTAGCGATGGGTCTTTGTCTGTTGTCCATCTGGCTGTCTGTTACTGTTAGCAGGGGGCAGGTCAAAGCTGTAAGACCTTGAAGGGTCCTGCTTAACATCAGACTGGTTCTAGTAAAATCTCCTTAGAAACCCCAAATAAAGTCAATGACCTACATTGTACAAGTTGTGTGGTAACAACATGCTTGTTGTAACAGTGAAAGTCTGGCCCCTCTTATTGCATATTTGTCCCTCAGATTGGATTTATTAATTATGACAACCTGTTTCCTCAGTGATATTGAAGTGGGTGACTTTGCATTGTCTCATATATCAGTACTTCCATTTGTCATGGTCTCTTGTTCATGGGGTTCTCATGGGTGTTTTTATGATAAATTTGAAATGACCAAATATTTTTATTTTAAACCTTGTGACAGTGACTATAGAATATGACACTCAATGACAGAGAATGAAACTTGATTTGAAATATTATTTTATTCTTTTTGGACTTACTGGAGGCCTTAGTGTAGAGAAACATTGGAGAATAACCTCATCCAGCAGACAAAGGTCAAAGGTCATTTATATCATACCAGTGTACACCATAGCCTAATATAGCTAACTCAGGGTTCCCTTTACCTAGTCACTTTGTCAACATATTGTGATGTGACAAGGTATATGTTCCCCATGAATATTTACAGAAAATTTTTATTTATTGTATCCCCAGACAAAGTCAGGGTATACTATGTTTTCATACCGGTCCTGCCGCCGCATATTAATCTTGTTGGCGCGATAACCCAAAAAATATTTCACGGAACTTTACCAAACTTGGTATATTTATAGATATGGGTAAGAGGACGACGCCTCTTTAAAATGAGGTCATGACCTTTACTAGGAGAGTGTCCTTGACCTTGAATAGGTCCAATTTTGGGGAAAATCACACAAATTCTTTAATATCTCAAGAAATCTTGCATGGATTTATCCCAAAATCAAGTTGATGGAAGATCATGGATAGGGTTGTCATGTTACAGAAACTGGTGGCGCCACCTATTATTCTTTACTTGTTTTTGTGCCGTTTAATACCCCCAAAATTGCCACCTTACAGTACTGTGAGCATTATAAGTCAAAAACTAATGGACAGATTTCTTTTATATTATGCATATACATAGGTATGGATTATGGGATGATGCTTATTTAAATTGGGGTCATGACCTTTCCTATGATAGTGGCCTTGACCTTGAATATTGCCACATATGGTGAAAATCACACACCTCTTATGATATCTCCAGTGTTGATAGCCATATGGATTTCAAAAAAGACTTATGTATAGCCCACCACTAAAGTAAGAACCCTATAGGTTCTAGGGTCATGAGGTCAGAGGTCAAGGTCACTGGACTGGCATTTTAAAAGATACTGTGGATGCCTTTTAAGCCAAACTTTCATCCCAGGTCTTCCATCTTGAATATATAGCTCACTTGCCAATAGTGGATGATCCATATAAATTTTGGGGTCACAAGGTCAAAGGTCAAGACCACAGGAGCTATCTGTCCAAAAATTAGTTTCTGGATGATAATTCCTGCTTTTATTGATGTAATGATTTCAAACTTGACTTATATATGTCCCATTGGATAAGCAAGACCCAAATTGATTTTGGGGTCATGAGGTCAAAGGTCAAGGTCACAGGACACATCTTTAAAAAGATTGTGGATGCATTTTCAGCCAAACATTTTATCTCAGACCTTTCATCTTGCACATTTAAGTCATCTGTCAATAGAGGAAGACCCCTATCAATTTTGAGGTTACAAGGTCAAAGGTGAAAGTCACAGGAGCCATCTGTCCAAAAATTAGTTTCTGGATGATAATTCCTGCTTTTATTGATGTACGGATTTCAAACTTGACTTGTATTTGACCCATTGTAAAAGCAAGACCGAAATTGAATTTGGGGTCATGAGGTCAAAGGTCAAGGTCACAGGACACATCTTTAAAAAGATGTGGATGCATTTGCAGCCAAACATTTCATCTCATATCTTTCATCTTGCACATATAGTACACCTACAAAGAGAGGAAGACCCCTATCAATTTTGAGGTCACAAGGTCAAAGGTGAAGGTCACAGGAGCCATCTGTCCAAAAATACGTTTCTGGATGATAATTCCTGCTGTGATGTATAGATTTCAAACTTGACTTGCATATGTCCCATTGGAAAAGCAAGACCTGAATTGATTTTGGGGTCATTAGGTCAAAGGTCAAGGTCACAGGACACCTCTTTAAAAAGCTCAAGGTCACAGGGCCAACATCTTCAACAAGACTGTGGATTGTTAGATGGAAGAAACATTAAATATGCCAAGTGTTAGTATATGCTGCTAAAATGGGGGTCTATTCTTGTGGGGGGGGGGGGGGGGGGGGGGCTACTATGTCTGGGGATACTCTGGCACCTGCGGTGCCAAGAAATGTCTAGTTCACTGATTGGTATTTTATCAATGTTAACTAATTTTTTTTCAAAATTAGATATTTAGTGGATGGCCAAATATTGAATCACAATATAATAAATATTGGGTTTATTAGTGAAGCATATGAGTGTTAAATGTAAAATCAACACAAGGTTGAAAGCATGGTTGCTTGTTTTTAGCTCTGCTGACTGAAAGTTACCTGAGCTATAGCGATCAGTCTTTGTCCTTCCTGTGGCTGGTTTTGCTGTCGCTATCAGACCTGGGGATGGGGTGACCAGCAAGGCAAAAGAAGCACTATTGTTTATTCCAGGTTATTTCTTGTTTGAGTAAAATATTAATACTTTCAATTTATGAAATCTTAATTTTTGACTATTTATACAGTTTATCATTCAATTTAAAAGTTTTGAATAAAACCCTTTGCAATATCATTTCATGTCCTTTTACTCTGTTCAATAAGTTCTCTGTTATTCTTTTGCTTGAAATGGTACAAGACCTAGTGTTTTTCCATTTTATGAACAGTTACCTTGATCTCAGGTTATTACTTACCAGTTTTGCAAAAGCTGCCAAATGTTCTTGCATAGACATGGCAGGTTCCATAAGTAATGTTTATTAAGCCTTTATTAATAGCTGTCACTTTTGTCCTTTAATTTGAATATTCCATGTTATTAACCATGGGATGGATAAGAAGTTACTACTCTTGTTGGCACATTACCCCTGTTTATTTTGTACATTTAAATTTTACAGGACAAACACAAACATTTTATTATTGATTTCCATCATTTAAAATGCAGCCAAACATTCTTGTATAGTTTATTGACATTTTCAGGTTCTCCTTATATTTCAAGTCACTGGCTTAGTGGCTGTATCACTGATATGCCTGGCTTATCCTTAGTTTGTGTTGGTTCAGCATGATTCCAAGTCACATGAAATAACTAAGTAATTATCTTTTTCTCAGATTTAGGGAATTTAGTGAGCATGTGTTCCGGGCAGGTGAGGTCCAAATACAATGTCTGTACAAACTAGTCGCAGCTTTTGTACAGGTGAATCACCAGCAATTTCTTCTCCCCTCCCTCCTGGCGAACCACCTCAAGCTCGGTGTATATATTAATGTTAATTTAAAAAAAACCTCTCCACCTGTACCAAGTCAGCCATTTCTACCCCTTCAAAACTGGCAAACAGAGCCTTTACCTGGGAAGGTGTACAGGTCAGGGTAGAGTCCTGGTCACCAGTTTGGTCAGGAGGTGTCTTGCTGTACATGCCAGTTGTTCCTGCATCAGCCACCAGAGGGCGAGAGCTTTGGCTTCAGGAGTGAATGTCCTCCCTGGACAAAAGGGTGCCCCTGGGCCACGATATGCCAATAACGGAACAGGCACAGGTGGTCATCTGTGTTATCAAAACATTCAAAATTTATAGTTTCCTCAATTTGGCAGGGAGGACAGGGTTTGATAGACCTCAAAGTGACCACATAGAATCGTGTTTTGAGTAATGAATTTCCACTGGGTATCTGGTCTGTCCTGTTCGCAGAATTCCAGAAAATGCACTGTCAAATTACAGCCATTGGTTTTGTCTAGGTCTTTCCATGAATTAATTTTCAAGAGCATTTCCTGCCCGGTTTGTCTTGGAGGAGGTTGGTATCAATGAACGGGTGAAAAAATATCACCTTACCGGTCTGGATGTTCATCAGAATTCTACTGATATCTGCATGGAGCTTGAATTTAGTATTCACATTACCAAATATAAAGTCCAGTTTCTGTTTTAGAGAGTCACAGGTCCAGGTACACCACCCCTTTATCTTGACAGTCCAGGTACCGGTTCTTCACCACGAGACATAGACAGTTGGGCCTGCTCAGCCCTGTAAGTGTCCTGTGTACTGACTGCAGCAGTGAGGCCAGGGGCAGCGGTGGCAGCAATGCGTTCACAAAGTTCACAGCGTACGATATTGATGTCGGTTCTCAGGTTACCCAGATTACCCTCCAAGTATCACCTTTTTGACCTTTTGTACTACTATCATGACCTCACTCAAATGACTCTTTTACCACTACTATCACAGTTCTCATGTCCATATCAAACTTAAGGCGTTTCAGGGATGAATGAAGGAGGATGTCCTTCCGCGTAGAGGAAGCAAATGAAGCCCACCGCCAACCAGCAGATTCCAGTGTCAAATTTGCAGGCAGTGACTTCACAACAGCCACACAGTGGAAATTTGTTGTCCTCTTTGTAGCAATACTGAGGGGCACAATCTTTGAGCAAAATCTGAGGGGCCAGAAATTCCCTGTGCCTTATGTTATTTGCCAACAATAAATACCACTGGTTTTCATCTTTTTACCTTTGTTTCTTTCCCTGTCATGTTACAAGTAAAAGTTACATTCAGGCTGATCTTACTTACCATAGTTTAATATGCCGTAAAAAATTCCTGCATTGTCTGATGATTATTTAAGGATTTTCCTGAATAAAATGTTGGTGATTTCAGGTTATGAAATCTTTATTTTTATTACTTAAATATAATTTATCATTCATTTTAAGGAATGTGTCTTTTTTAAAAGTTCTGAATAAAGCCTTTCCATATCATTTCATGTCCTATTACTCTGTTCAATAAGTTCTCTTCTATTCTTTGGTTTGAAAATGATACAAGACCTAGTGTTTATGGTTTTGAAATGTGTACCCATTTTCCAAAAAGTTATCTCAGGTAAATTGGCAAGGTTTTTACTTACCAGGTTTGCATAGGCTGCCAAATACTCTTGAACTGACATGACATGTTTCCAGTATTAAATAAAAGCAGGTTCAATAAGTAACCACAATAAGTGTTTATTAAGCCTTTATTCATGGCTGTCAGTCTTGAAATTTTCCACATTATTAACCATGGGATGGACAAGTAGTATACATTTAAATTCAAACTTTTACAGGACAAAACTTGTCATTATTACTTACCAACCTTTAAAATGCTACAAATCATTCTTGTATAGTTTTTTTACCTTTTTCAGGTTCTCCTAATATTTCAAGCCACTGGCTAAATGGCTGTATCATTGATATGCCTGGCTTATCTTTATTTTGCGTGAAATTTCCATGAATTGCACACTTAAATTTTCCAAGGTACTGTTTATGTAATGCTGACTTTCACAGGTCTTGGGAACTGGGCAGATTCAAAGTCAGGAGATGCGACCCTGGGCGGCGTGGAACTCATTTTCAACATGATTCATCTCTTCCAGCTCTCAGAACTCAGCTTTCTCAGCTTCTTCATCATCATGTATGTCAGGTGGGAAAGTGGCTGTAATGCTGATTGTTGCTGGATCTCCTCCCCTGCTGTTACTGGCCGTCAGGGGCAGGGGGCTGGAGGAGGAGGAGGCAATGCTGAGAATGGGGCTCAGTGGCAGTGACGAAGTGGCAATAAAGTTACATTCAGTCTTATCTACTTACCATGATTTAATATGCCGTAAAAAATTCCTGCATTGTTTGATGATCATTTTAGGACTTTATTATTTGAATTAAATATGATGCTTTCAGGTTATGAAGTCTATTTTTTTATACAATTTATTTATACAAATTTTTACAGGACAAACTTTTCATTATTACTTACCATCCTTTAAAAAGCAAGAAAATATTCCTGCACAGTTTATTGGACTTTTTCTGGTTATCCCTTTATTTCAAGCGACTGGCTGAATAGCAGTATCATCGATATGCCTGGCTTATCTTTATTTTGTGTTGTTTCTGCATGGTTCGTTTGCACATGAAATAACTGAGCAATCTTCCTCAGGTTCAGAGAAGTTGTGATGAGTGGGACATTTGCAAGTTTTATGTAATATAACACCTAACAAAAATTGCTGTATTTCACGTTCACTATTCTTCAGAAAAAATAATCATGTTATTTTACTTATTTATGTTTTGTGTGCATTTGTTTTTACTTACCAATATATAGGTAAAATGCCAGGAAATATTCTTATACAGATGATCAGGCTCCTTAAAATTTCCATGAATTGCACACTAAAATTTTCCAAGGTACTGTCAATGTAATGCTGAATTTAACATGTCTTGGGAACTGGGCAGATTCAGAGTCAGGAGATGCAACATGCGCGGCGTGGATCTCATCTTCCACATGATTCATCTCTTCCAGCTCTCAGAAATCAGCTGTCTCAGCTTCTTCATCATCATGTATGTCAGGTGGGACAGTGTCTTTGATTCTGATTGTTGGTGGGTCTCCTCCTCCTCTGCTGTTACTGGCCGACAGGGGCAGGGGGCTGGAGGAGGAGGAGGCAATGCTGAGAATGGGGCTCAGTGGCAGTGACAAAGTGGCAATAAAGTTACATCTAGCCTGATTGTACTTACCATTATTTAATATGCCGTAAAAAATTCCTGCATTGTCTGATCATTTCAGGATTTTACTGTGTGAATAAAATATGATGCTTTCAGGTTAAGAAGTCTATATTTTTATACAATTTATTTATACAGATTCTTACAGGACAAACTTTTCTTTTATTACTTACCATCCTTTAAAAAGCAAGAAAGTATTCCTGCACAGTTTATTGAACTTTTACTGGTTATCCTTGTATTTCAAGCCACTAGCTGGATAGCAGTTTCACTGATATGCCTGGCTTATCTTTGTTTTGTGTTGGTTCTGCATGATTCCCAGGCACACAAAATAACTGAGCAATCTCCCTCAGATTCTGAGAACTTGTGATGAGTGGGACATATCCAAGTATTATGTAATATTAAACCTGATCATGTTTCTTGTTACATATTTTATTGTTATTCTTCAGAAAAAAGTCTTGTTTTGTCCCCATTAATGTTCTGTGTAAAAAAAAGTTGCACATTAAAATTTTTCAAGAAGCTGATGCTACATTGGCGGATATATCTCTTTACAAAGGACCAAATCCTGTGGAGCTGGATGAATAGACCAGCCTGTGGTGTGTGGTATGGATTACATTATATTAATAAGATAATGGTATTGTGGAACATCATGGTAAGATCAATCTTATTAGTCATCTATACCTATTCATCCAGACACTGAAGTAATTTGTATAGTATTACAGTGTTTGTTTAAATGTCATCCCCTAGAAGTTAGCACTTGTGTCTGAAAATCTGTTTTTAAGCTGGGAAATATTCATGTGTTTTCTTTACAGTGTTTTTCTTGATATTCTTGAAATTTAAAGTTAACATGGATGTACATGTGGGCCTGCCTCTTTCAGGTCAGGGAACTCAGGCAGAGTTTGAGAGGGGGGGGGGGGGGGGGTCAGCAGGTCCATGCCCAGGTGAATGTGGCAGGCGTACACCTGCCTGAGCTTCACCTCAGTGGTGCACTTGGCCTGAGCCTTAGCCATGTAGTGCTACCCCCTGGCTGTGAACCATCAAACTATTGTGAGAAGGGAAATGGGCATGGTTATTAAAAATGTGTTTGTGCACAAAAACAAAAACCAGTAACACATTCATATAAAAAGTCTCAGCAGCTGGTTAACTGTTAATATCTGCTGGTGCTAGTCTTCATCTGTCACCATGACGACCAGCTTTTGAGCCCACTTGTGAACCAAGTAGTGCAAGTATTTACTACATCATCAGACTTCTGGGGGCCCACAGATTTCCTCATACTGATGATATTTGCCAACCATAGATACTGCTGGTTTAATGCTACCTATAGCAAGTCCTGGGTGTGGGATTGGCTTGGCATTGGGAACCAGTACAGCCTGGCTCTCCAAAAATTTTCACTTTGTGCATTTTCACCTTTTTACCTATGATTCTTTACATTGTAATGTTACAACGAAAGTAACATTCAGGCTGATCTTACTTACCATAATTTAATATGCCGTAAAAAATTCCTGCATTGTCTGATGATTATTTCAGGATATTTGAATAAAATATTAATGCCTTATGGTTATGAAATCTTTATATTTTTTCTTGTACAATTTATCATACAATATAAATTTATTTGTCTTTTTTAAAAGGTCTGATTATATCCCTTCAATACCATTTCATGTGATATTACTCCCAGTATGTTCTATATTATTCCTTTGTTGAAAATAATAGAAAACCTTGTGTTTATGGTTTTGAAATGTGTATCCAATCTGAACAGTTGCCTTGGTCTCAGGTATATGGGCAAGGTTTTTACTCACCAGTTTTGCAAATGTGCCAGTTCATTAAAAGCATGTTCAGTAATTAATGTTTACTAAACCTTTTTTCTTAGCTGTTTGTCTTGTACTTTCAGTTTAAATATTCCATGTTATGAACCATGGGATGCTTTAGAAGTTACTTTTACTGTTTGTACATTATGCCTATTTATTTCATGCATTTGAATTTAAACTTTTCAAACCGAGCTGGGTTATATTCAAACTTACACACCTGTAGCGCCTTCATGCAGCTTAATCACTTAATGAGTTCATTTGTGGTACTGTCACAATGGGTATAAATAATATTAATAGTTAACCCCTCGTGTAAAGTCAAGAATTTAAAGGTGGTTGTTATTAATATCATTCTTGATGGCTTATCAATGCTCTTATCTATTATTAAAAATATCGCAATATCACGGTATGTCACAATAAAATTTGAATAATCATCATGATATCAAAAACCCATATCGTCCCAACATTAGTCACTGTGTGTTTCCTTCTCCCTCTACACCTCCCCTGCTCTTGCTTGTTGTAACCACTACTCCATATGGTTTATTCTAACCTTAAGTGTTTTCCTTGCAGATGACATTGAGTGGACGTACTTCTCATGCCTTGAATTTATACCTATTACAAAATTTTTCCCCATATCTGGTGATTAAAATATTCTGATTGAAATGCCAAGTTAATTCATGTGAAAGTTCCTGTCTTCATTCATGAAACCCCATCTTGACTCCTTAGATGTCACTTGGCAAATTTCCATTCGAATGTCATTTCATATGGTAGCCCCTCATAGGTCAGTCTTGTCACCAAATCTTCCACAATTATATCCCAGAGTTATATTAATGCCTATTCATATGAAGTCCCTTTTCTTTTATTTAAATATCTTCTGCATCACAGTTGTGTCACCAGACTGTTCATTTCGTAAAGTTGCTCTGCTATGAATTTCTACTTATGTTAAGCTGCTTTCAGCTCGTTCATTTGAATGTTTCCTTGAATCACAGTCATACTTTTTGTAATATTATAAATATTGCAGTGCCCCATCTCTTCATATTCAGCACATCTTTTAAAAAATAATTGATTGTTGTCTTATGCCATTTTTCATGACACCTGTTTCAGTGTTTGAATATTTGTTTAATTTCAGTTGCTTTTCTTCTAAAATAAAAGTTGATCGCTTTGATAGTCATATTGAAATATGGTAAAGCTGTTTTACCTCACATAACTTTCATGCTTTTCCTTTGCCCAATTTCTTAAGTGTGTATTTTTGTTCAGCTGCCTCTGATAACAAGAACACTTATTCCTTGTCAAGCTGTGTATATCAAGGCATTCATATAAAGTTTTCATGCTTTTCTTTTGCCCCGTTTCTGAAGTGTGTATTTTTGTTCAGCTGTCACTGAAAACTAAGAAAACTTGTTTCTTATCAATCTGTGTATATCAGGGCATTCATATAAAGTTTTCTGGTGTTTTTTACTGAATATTGAGGAAGGTAATCTTTGATTATGTACTTCAATGCCCTGGTAATTAAGCTAAATACTATTTTATTTTAATTATATTGCATCCATGTTCACCAATATAAAAAAAATGTCCCTATTCCCTTTACTCAGTGCCCATCTTTTAAAATTTACCAAGAGGGTTTGAATATCATCTGACAGATTTAATGGGATTTAAAGTTGAAAGCTCTGTTACTTGAATTGTTTAAATGATTCAATTAGCAGTATTGAAGGAGGGAGAGCAAAGAGAAAGAAGAATTGTGATTTATTTAAATATTTAATAAAGTTGCACAGAACGGAGGAGAAAATTTCTGTGGATAAGTTGTTGCTAAAGAATAGAAAATTCACATTTTGCAGCAAACATCCTGGTTATCTTGATGAAATGAAGAAACAATGAAGAGACTACTATTTGATTTCTAGAAGATTCACAGGAAGAGTGAAAGCTTTGTGACTCAAAGATGATGTGAGGAATGTGTTGTCTAAAGACTGGATTGGTCTGCTTGCAATACAGGCAGTGGGATTTATCACAACAGATGTTAACAGTACTAAAAAAAGCAGAAATTAACAGAAAAAAACTTTTCAAGTTTTAATCACACTCAGAGAGAACAGATATACATGAATGGTGAAGGATATGGTTCAAAATTTGCATGAAAACTTTGCATGAAAAGAATTGTGCGGATGGTGTTTACAGGCGAGGCTGTAGTCAATACACTCCAGTATGTACAATAATCGTTGTTGAAAATGACCGTGGTGAATCACAGCTTCTCATGCTCATCATCTGATCATATTTATCATGATGGGTCTTTCTTTTGTTGATTAATAAAACTACTATCTTGATTGGCCATACAGTAAGGACTGTCCAGATGAACAGTGAGTCTAAATGTGTCAAGTTGAAATTACAAGGATATATCATATGTGACTATCATTAGCCCATCTAGCAACGTTAATGGAAGGGATGGGCCAGAAGTCTCAGGCACAAATGGACTTTGAGGCAGAAGATAATCTACTTAAATTGGATAGACATTTCTTGTCGGAGAACTCTCAGAACATCTGTACCTGATAATAAAGAATATTTGAAGACTGGAGACTTTCAGTGCGTGATGCTGACACTACCATTGACACCAGTTTCACCAAAGTACATGTAACTTGACTTCAGTGAATCCAGTCAAACCAGAATTAAAAGGTTGGGCATTTATTCCTCCATCTCAGTTACAGCATAACCAATGTTTGATTAAAGATCCCTTCATGGAGTCGTGAACATGGACAAGAACATTTTACATGAACAATTGAATTTCATCCATGTTACAAATGGACATGAAGTGCATATGTTTTGAAACTTATTATCCCAAGTCTGTCAGAGCTATTAAAACACAGATGGTACAGTTTAAGA
This sequence comes from Sipunculus nudus, assembly GCA_026874595.1. Lineage (NCBI taxonomy): Eukaryota > Metazoa > Annelida > Sipuncula > Golfingiida > Sipunculidae > Sipunculus > Sipunculus nudus. Next base: position 5,443,083 of record CM049317.1, read on the forward strand.
GTATACACAGCACTGTTACAGTGATCCCATTATCTCAGGAAAGCCAAGTTCCACATTTGTTTCCCTGTTGGATTCCACAGCATGAATATTTTCATCTTCATTTTTTCTTTATGAAAAACAGTCATATAATATTGCCTGGAATTCAGATATCATTTTTTTGATCATTCAAACTTTATTTCCTTTAATTTTCGTTTTATATAAAATATAGCTATCATCCTGTTTATGTACCACAAATGTCGATCATCACATGTTGTAGCCCTCTATCAGAAATTATTGCCTGGAAGATCAGCGATGTGTTCCTATTGGTTTTGTTCTGGCTGTATTTTGTTGTAATCTATACATCATAACATTCAGACTGTTCTGGAATGTTGCCTTGTTGCCAATATATTTATTCTGTTCTTCATAGTAATCTATACACACCATAACATTCATCATGTTTTCTGGAATGTTGCCTTGTTGCCAATACATTTATGCTGCTCTTCATAGTAATCTATACACACCATAACATTCATCATGTTTTCTGGAATGTTGCCTTGTTGCCAATACATTTACGCTGCTCTTCATAGTAATCTATACACACCATAACATTCATCAAACTTGCCAGGTATGGGGAGAGCATAAATGAATTTGGGGTCACAAGGTTAAAGGTCAAGGTCACGGGCCATCTGTTAAAATATAAGTTTAATGAAGAATGCATATGCATTTGAAGCCAAACTTTTCACCGCGAACCTTCCATTTTCAAGATATTGCTGACCTTCCAATAGGGGAAGATTCTGTTTGATTTTGGGGTCATAGGGTCAAAGATCAAGTCACAGGGCCCATCCATTCACAAATTAGCATATGGATGATAATTCTGCTTTGGATAGACAGATTGGCTTCAAACTTGATTTAATCATGACCCACCACTTAAGTAAATTCATTCTGATTTTCAGGGTCCGGAGATCAAAGTTGAAGGTCACAAGTGCCATCTCTTTAAGATCTTACATGGCTTACTTGCCCAAAGTGAGGAAATCTGAAGATTTTGAGGTTACCTGGTCAGTTTCAAGGTCACTGGGCCCACATTTTAAAAAGATTGTTATAACAATTTAAATACTGAAAGTTCAAGGATAATAAGTTCTAATATATTTTTGTCACAAGGTTATTGGTTTCAGTCACAGGCCTGTCATTCTGAAAAATTTCTTTAAAAATATCCTTATATAGAGACAAATTCATTGACCTTTGAGGGTCAAGCAAACGTCCCATGTTGACATTCTGAAACAAAATTTTGAGGCTAATGCGTTTGATTGCGGTTCAGGGCGTAGAAATCTGTGATATGTTCCTTTTACAAACTGTCTGATGTTACAATAAAAATAGATCTGCCTGCAGATGTTTCAGTCAGATGGAATAAATTCCCAACAGTGCTGCCCCTGGTGACCTCGCCTGGAGCCTTTCCTTGAAACTTCTTCTGAAACACTGTCCCTATAAAGCAAACCTGCAAAAAATGTTGAGATAACCATTAGGTAATAGTGAATGTTTACTTTGAATACCTACACTATTAAAATGAGAAGGAGGAAATTTATGTTTCACACCTTTTTAAAAATGTGGATGCTCTGTAAATCAAACTTAACATCCTAAACTTTCCATCTTTCACACATGGATTACTTGCCCAAAGTTAGGAAATTTGCCAGGTTACCTTGCCAGTGGTCAAAGTCTCTTTTTAAAAGATTGTTACAATAATCTAAATGATGCAAGTACCAGGATAATAACTCCTAAGATGTTTTGGTCAAAATGTCAATGGTTAAGGTCACAGGACTGATATTCTGAAAAATTTCTTTAAATATATCCTTATAGACAAATTCAGCTGAGCGACAAGACCCATTGGTCCATAGTTCTTTCAACTGTATAAGAATAGGTTATTTTGGTAGAGTCATAGAAAGCTGCATGAAGTTTGCCTAGTGGCCATAAGTAAGCATGTTTCACACTGAGGACAGCAGTAGTCTTCTTCTGCAAAAAATATTGTTTCAAGGAAATCCGGGAACATTTCTCAGAAATGCACAACATACTCTAGTTCAGCCCTTTAAGTTTTGTGAGGTCTAGTGACGTTATTACATCACAGCACAAGTTAATCAAACAAGTGACCTAATCTGAACATCTTTGAACAACTTCCAAAAGAACATATCAAGCACCGTCATGGCAGCGCCACTGGAAAATGCTCGTAGTCATCCAGGCATTTTTAGTTCAGCTGACTTTAAGTCGTTTGAGCTATAGTCATGGTCCTTTGTCCGTCGTCCGGCTGTCTGTCCGTTAACAGGGCACGTTTTAAAACCGTTAGACCTACAAATCCAAAGTTCTGCATACCATTAGATGTCCCCAAAATCTCCTACCATACTGAAAATTGGGTCATTAAAATTTCGTTCCTTCGAGATATTAAGGGAAAACCTCTGTTTTCCATAAAAAAACCATTGTTACACTTCAAGGCTGCCTATTATCAAAACCACTGATCTGTTTTTGATCATATTTAGTATTCATATTCTTCCATACATTTTCTGTGCACATACCAAAAATTTTGAAGTTATAGGCCCAAATATAATGCAATTTTTAAAAAATCAGGAAATATTTTTGCTCACTTAACATGAGAGTTGCTGAAGCTGGAGACTTTTTTTCAGGAATATAACTTTATAATCACGATTCAATTGTTTACCAAAATTAGATCAATATTTTGCAAATTTTTCAAGTTATTAGCATAAATAAAAAAAAAATACCTTAAATTTTGTCCAGATTTGGCAGTGGTACGTTTTTTCCCTGTAAGCACTGTTGATTTAATTTTCACAGCATATATACATAAGGATTTAAGATGCCATGTTGTGGCATTATTTTCTTTTACATTCAGTTTAAACATTTGATTTAAAAATAATAAAATATATGTGTATGCATAATATGACCCAATATGAGCTACAATCTGGATATATAATGATTGCAACTTAGAATTCTAATATTTTAACTTATATTTTCAGTTTTTATATTACAAATTTATAACACTTGTAAATAAAAAAAAAAATGAATCAGATAAAAACTATTAATGAAAGAAGTTGATATGCTAAAAAAATAGGCTTATATATAAACTTAAATGCATTTTTCCCTTGAAAGTGAAATAAAGGTATTAGTCCATTCTGTCCACTTGCCTGTACATCAGTAAATTTTTCATATGCATCACAGTATCTCAAAACTTTTACTGTTTTTCTTCATGACAGTCTTGTCAGAGTATTAGTTTGCAAGTAACCAAGTAGGAGGGCCCTCTCCTCTTAGCTTCTCATATGCTTATATAAATGAAAAACATTACAATAGAATATTTTTCATATTTTACATTTGCAAAAATTTCAAACTTAAGCTGGTTGTCGTGACCCATGGGTCCTTTGTTAATATTCTGGATTCTCAACATCATTGTTTGGCTAAAACTGAATGAATAACAGACATGGTGCAAATACTTGGCAAATGTATATGATTATGAATATGTACTCCATTATAAAATTTCTTGCATAAGAATGGGAATTCAGGTAAAAATGAAAGTATTTGAATTCCAGTGCAAATACTTTCAAAATGTATTCATGAATGCATTCATGAATATATTCTATAATATTATTTTAATAATCATTTTAGTTATATTTTATTAAAAAATCATATGATTCTCTTATTATTTTTAATAAAAAACTCCAGTTCTTTGGATAGGGTGTTGACTCTGTAGCGGAACTCACGATCACTCTGCAGGAAATACCTGTCCTCACATGACCTTTACCCTTCGATATATTCCAATAGGTCGTCTCGTTTCTCCTCTACTTCATCTTTAAAAACCTCCCATTTAGTATATGTCTGCTCGTCCATTATTCCTGTCATTCACAAGTACGTCTGAAGCCACTAGTCTTTAATTGGTGTTTGGAGACAATTCACTAAACATGTCACCAAATGTTTCAATTTGTCAAGATACATGGTATGCAAAGCCATTAAAAAACAACAACATGTACCTATTTTCAAAACAGGTCAGCAAAACCTACATAACGATACAATTGTGTGTAAAACATTATTGATCAAAAGAGGATTGGGAGATTGTCTGTGTGTACGTGTTTAACAGAATATACTGGTGTGACAAATGTAGAGGAGTTACACATCGACAACGAGATTTACCAGCTCAGTTTAAATCCTACATCCATTACTGTACTGAAACAGAGCTCTTTTAAAAGCAATCACTTTCATCCGTTCGTGCGTGTGTGTCCTGTACTGGACACCAAATTTCGTTAACAGACAGAGGATTAATACTGGGACACGTTGATAATGGGACCTACAGTGCGTGTATTCCGACTTATTTAGACAAGTTGCTGTCCGCATTTGTCACTTGTGTGTGAAAGCCCTCGTTGTTAAACTGCCCCAGGTGGACAGCTAAATCTTGCCTGTGTTTCCAAAGCAAAAACTGAAACGAGGCTATGGCTTGCTTGTTCTGGTGGTGCTTCTTCTGCACAAGGCCTTTAAACCGACTTTGGCTTTTGTTGTGCCTTGCACCACTTGCGTGTATGCGTCTGCCGTATGTCTAAGTGTTACTTCATAGGTATCCTGCATCCACTTTATAAACAGTTTTGCCAACGGCAATTAATGTGCGTTCCGTCGGGCACCGCTTTTTTAAACATATCTTTTTCGCTAACATAAGTCCTTTGACAATCCGCTCGTTCCACCACCATTCTTTGTCGACAAGTGCTTTCAGCATCAGCTGAAACACCCTGTCACTGTCAACGAAAAATCTGTCTGGTGTGGACTTGAACGACGCAATATAGTCATTCAGCTCACACGTTCTAATTCTTATGACAGGTTTGAGTCCATGTTGGACTGCAAAAGAGCACAAAGGAGTATCTGTGTGTCGGTCTGTATGTTTAAGTTACAAATAATTATCGAAAGCATAAGGGGAGGACCGGTACATGTCTCTGTTTTTGTACGTCACGCATACCTGTTCACGTCATCTTAACATGCCTCACCTTTCTTTTTGTGTGTTAACAGACATGATAAAGCAGTCCTTGTGTTACTAATAGATGTTTTAATATTTCTGTAATACTGAACACTACTGTTACATAATTTCATTGGCCATGATTTAATAAAAAAAATAATTGGCACACATAAATGACTAAACCTAAAAAACATATTTACAACATGTATAATGTATTTACAACCCTGTACTGGGGGAAAACCGATATCTCAATATGGAAAAAAGTTTCTGGCACTGTCACCGGCTGTTGTCAAATAAAGTTTATTTTGTGGTTATCTTCCTACGAGCACATCGGTGGAGAAACTGCAAATATCCTTGCGTGTGACATATCTTTAAGTGAAACGTTAACAGGGAAGACGACCAGAAGTGGTGGCTCCTGGTCACGGGCGATGTCGCCTTAGCGTGGTACTCCCCATACACGATATCACGGTATATCTTATCACAACGCAGCACCATCTGATCGATGGCCTCCAACAGGAACAGAACCTTATTGGTCATCAGGACGGTGCTGGGCGTGGCTTCAGGCTCGTTCTCCTCTTCAATACATCTATTCAGTTCGGCACGCGCCTTATCTGTGAACCAATCATGCTCGGTGATGAGCGCCCTCAGTCTCATGTCGAATACCCGCTCTGTATGTAGGAAATATGTGTCCAGCGACGATTTATACGATTCAGTGCATTGAAGCAGGGCCTCGGATTTTGCGGGGATATCTACCGCCATGGCCGCCTCCAATTCTTTTCCGAATTGCTCGTTCATGTTTTCCTGTAAGTCACAAGGACATCTTATATCTAACTGCTTGTCATTATTGGAATTTACTGTGTTGTTTAGGATTATATTTTGATATGCCAAACAAAAAAACAAAATATCCCCCACCCCCCTCCTCTTCCTGACCTTTGTGATTGGTCATGTGTCGAAATGTCGCTTTCCATTGTAGTTGTTAACTAACACACGAGGTAATGCTTACAATAAATGTGAAGGACGTATCCGTAACGAGGTTACATATACACTCATGCAAGGTGGCACTCTGCTTCACAACTTTGCATTATATCCTAAATACTTTTTGTTTATAGTAATTACCTACTCATTTTTATCAGTTACAGGATTATAGCATTCTCACACATTTTACACATAAACACACACATAGACATCTGCATACACACGGAAACATGAAATGAATCAATGAGACATGTTGTCAGGAATACAGATATATATTCCATCACTTAAACATGTTTCATTTATACAGGTTTACATATATCAGATATATAATTTCATTGATAAACAGATACATGGCCAGCCAGAAAGTGCTGCGACAGATGACAGCGAATAGTTATAATATACAGAAGCATGGCCAGTGTCACAGACAACAGTGAATTGTTTCACAATATATATATATGTACCTTTTCGATTACATTTTGGTTTTCCAATGTGCGTACAAATGGTCACTGGTATAGGTTTATTGGGAAACCCAACAACTCTGCAGGTTCCCTGCGAAGCTTTGGATGAATTTTCCGCTGCAGATCTGATGTTAACATGAACTGTCGCTCGGGTGTATAATTGTGTTTTTTTGTATCAGGTGACTGTATACGCTCCAGCCTCATTCTCAAGCATTTCTCTATCCGGCCATCTAACCGAATGCACACTTTCAGTCCCTCTCTCTGCGTTGACGTATAGCACCTGCAGATTGCTTTGGGATTCATCGGAAACATAAGCAAATGATAACATGAAAGCACACTTTGTGCTTGTGGTTTTCTTTTATCTTTTTCTCTGTCACGCACATACACGCGGGCCAACGTGTCCTTGGTGAGGTCACTTGGCAATGGTGTTACATCACATTGCAAAGAAACAGATACGGTGATACAGACAACACAAATGTATTTATTCTGTGCTCACAATATACAGATATTCAAATTATATGTGGTAGTCTATTATATATGCAAACATTTATATTTTATCATAATGATCTATGTAATATTATTAAACAATATATATTTACAACATGTACCAACTACAGATATAAAACAAAACTAAATCTTTAAAAATAGGAACCACAGCCGAATAGTGCCTAAACCATTCCTCACGGCAACCGTTTGTCACTACCGGTGGCTTTGACACCGGTACCTGAGGTTTATCCCCTCGTCTAAATATAAATTGAGCAAAGAAATCCCTCCCCAGGACACCATTGAATTTATATGGCCAATCCCACGCACAGTATAGGGTTATCGGTTTGCAGAAGACTGTACCCTTAGTGTCCGTTACCTCTACAGGCAGTAACACTTTTTTGAAGATGTTAAAACACATCCGTCTATGTACCCCCCCGCAATCCCCACAGTTAAATAACAGTTTCGCTCCATTGATTTTTTCTATATCCTCACGGTTCCGCTCCCGTGGAAAAAACGGAACCCTTGCCCGATTTAGAGTTTCCACGTGAACGATGGATACACTTGCTTCAAGATCTATGACGAAATCGCCGTAGTCTTTTCTGTCAATCTCTACTCTCAGTGTAGAATACATGTCTGCAAATCAAAACAAAACCAAACTAGTAATGAGCATTATCTACAAACCGGCATGATCATCAAATATACCATGTCAGTTAACAGATGGATGCATTTGTTGTTTTGTTCAGCCAGACACTTGTACGTACGTATTAATATGCTTAACAATACTCCCCGAATTATCTGTGTTAGTTGCAGGGGCCAACGCGATAATGCGTTACATAGCTGGAAACACAAAGTGATTTTATCAGCTGGTTTACTGCATAATACTTCTCGTATGCTTTTCGATACCACATGTCTTCACTGTGGCCCTGTACTGGGACACAGACTAAAATCATGACATTGACTGCTGGCAGCTAGTACGTTTGTTCATCTGCTCTTCCGTCTTTACAATCACTCCGTTATCAACAGACATGTAATTCCTTCTTTGACCTCATTTATACTACGACAACAACAAATAAATGTACAGATAAATGCCAAACCGTGCACACTTACCTCAGGGGGTGTCTGCGGTCGGTCTTGTTTTCGTGTTTTTATCTTGTGTAATATCTGCTCTAAAAAAAAACAGTATAAAATGTCTTTATTCAATTGTCCATCGTCACCTTTCCAAATATGGTTATAACACATGTTCATACAGTTGCTGCTCGTACCACATATGGTTCTTCATTTACAAAATATATACACACGGCACCTCCTATTCCAAAAAATGTTTATTGTAAAGGGTTAACATGTAATCTGGCGCGCCTTATCTCCCTTTTACCGAAATGAACTTTCGGACGCTGGGGACATATCACCCTCCTTCGTGCACTCGTACGCCCATCTGTAGTAAATGCCTCATAAACAGCAATCTGCCAAGGTATTGTTGCACAAACACAGTTCCCCTGTTCGACAAGTCTGTCCACGTCAAATGATTTGTCGGGCAAGTCTCCACGGCACCACAGCTGCCGTATGATCTCGTGAGGCCGGGTCGGTCCCCAATACCTGGACATGTAAAGGGCACCTCTATGCACCCAGCAAAATATGTCGGGCCACTCGGATATTGTCTTATATTGTTTGTGGTCGACGTCTCGGTGAAACGACGCGTGAAAACGCATATCTCTCGTTATGCGCTTGCACTTTGTGCACCTCAGCACGGGAGGCTCCTTGCACATGTCGCGTATGAGTTCCTCGCCGGCGCACCCAGCGTTGCACTTCCTGCAAAATTTAGTCGTCGAAGCTGTTTCTATCAACTGGTCTAATATTATGTCCGGCACGGTCAACCAAAATATCTGCGGGTTGTACCGCTCACATAAGTATTCCTTTGTCATTGTGTACAGTGGTTTAGGATTGTACACAGGTTTTACTTTCGTCGTTTTCCTCAGCATCATTGGTCTGAAACGAGCGCAAAATCCACCTTTATTGTCAGCGCAACGCTAACTGACCGAGCGAAATACATCTCCCCTGTACTTGGAGAGAGTGTTAAATCATTTTTTAAAAAAGAAGGGGGGGGGGGGGGCCAGGACGCAACTAGACCCTGGATGCCTTGCACAAATGATGCATCTGATGCAGGTCCCACCTCATGATACATATAAACCGAAACGCAGTGTTTATTGTATCTGCTGACTGTTCTGTTATGTACACAGTACGAAAGATTGACATGCACACATATTGCCATGGGACATGTATTAACGCCTAGAAACATAATTTGCACCGACTGTTACTGTTATAAATGTTGTATACCGGTCCCGTCACCGAGGCGCCCCCCCCCCCCCCCATGACTGTTACATGTATTACAACAACAACTGAATACTGGTACATATACAATTATATAAACAATCTAAAGCAACATGGACAAGGCAACATGAACATCAAACATATAATATTGTGCCTGTAGTACAGGAGCCATGAACGGGTGCTTCTATCAGAACATATGGTACATCCAATGCAGAATCACTGGTACCTAGCCAACATGCTAAACGTATTATCAATATCGAAAAAGACATAATATACATATATATATATCATGTTGAATGTACATTCCGGAAACACACTGTGTATCTACCAGATGCAGGTGATGGAGTCTGATAGAATGACGTCACAGGTGGAATTATGTATATAAGAAGACGTTTGGCAACAGTGCAGTTGGTCTCGTTGGAGACCAAACGGGCTAACGTGAGCAGCAGCAGCACTTAACAATACCATAACCAGAGCGAAAAACGGATATGGACTTGGTAATATTTTGTCTGTGTCCTGTACTGGACGCCACATTTAGGTTCGTGGAATATCTGAGTAGGTTTTATTACGTAAATCAGTTTCCGTACCTGTACTGGTATGGACGTCTGTATAAGGTGATCAAAACAGAGCGCTTTTGTTAGTGAGTGTACGTGTCCTGTACTGGACGCCACATTGGAGTTCACCATAAACTGGAATTTCGTTTTCAGATTTACTCGACAACACATCACTTGTCGAATCTGTACCTGTACTGGTACGGACGCTTACAAAACGGGGGAAAAAGGACCGAGCGTTTCCGTCAGACTGTTAGGGTGTGTCCTGTACTGGACGACATATTGGGCCAACGCAGAAGCTGGATTATCCTTTTTGGTTTTAACCTAACGAGACATATACGTCGTTTGTCCGTGCCTGTACTGGGACGGACGATTTCAAAGTGGAAAAGCGCTCAGCACTTCCGTCTATCTGTTAGTGTGCGAGTCCTGTACTGGACGCCATCTACAGTTCGCACAAAAAATGGATTATCGTTTTCCTGATGTACACGACAAAGACCTTAAAGGCCCAATTCCGGTGGGACCCCACCGGAGTGATCCCATCCCAAGTGAAGCTGGTTGAGACTGACCATGTGATTAATGATCAAGTGTGCCTTGGGGCAGCTTAGGGAGTTTCCCAGCCTGGCTGCATGGGGTATATCAATGTCACCTCTGTGTATCAGTGTAAAACTGAGAACCAGGGATAGAAAGCTAATGAAGGGGATATTGTTTGCTTTGTTTGCAAGCTGTTTAAAAAAAGTAAAAATATTCATGTACCTGTACCATGTGGATTTAATGTGTGGACATTTTTAGCTCAGCTGACTATAAGTCATCTGAGCTATAGTCATGGTCCATTGTCCGTCGGTCTGTCTGTCCGTCCGTCTGTCTGTCTGTCCGTCTGGATGTCCGTCTGTAAGACTGGCACGTTTCGACACCGTTGGACCTACGAATCTGAATTTTGGCATACAGTTAGATGTCCCCGTAATCTCCTACCATGCCAAAAATTGGGTCAATAGGACTTCGTTCCTTTTTGATATTAAGGAAAAACCTCAATTTTTTATTAGAAATCCATTTTCACACTTCAGGACTGCCTAATATCAAAACCACTCATCTGGTTTTCTTCATTTTTACCATAAATATTCCTGTATATAGTTCCTATGTACATGCCAGATATGAAGTCAGTATTATATAATTTAAAAAAGTTATGGGCCCAAACATAATAAACTTTGTAAAAAAATCAGGAAGATATTTGGTCACTTAAGACCAAAAGTGTTAAAGGTAGGGACTTTTTTCCAGTAATACAACTTTAATTAATCAAAATTTGATTGTATACCAAAAATTAGATCAAAATCTGTTAAATTTTTTTAAATATTGGCAAAAATATAAAATTGGTACCTTAAATTTTGCCCAACTTTGGCCATGGCACGTTTTTTTCCTGTAAGTACTGTGGATTTTAATTTTCACACCATGTATACATAAGGATTTCATCTGTTAAAATCTGAAATTTGAAAATAAAAGCTGCAAAATTAGGCTAGTTATTGAATTTTTTTTTAGGCTCTTGTTGTATTCCCTTACATTGTCAAGCAGTCCACTTTGATGACTGTAGGTCATTCAGTGCACATCTCTATGCTCCCCAGGCTGTTGACATAATTTTAGATGTCCCCAAAATCTCCTACCATACCGAAAATTGGGTCATTAGGACTTTGTTCCTTCAAGATATTAAGGAAAAAAAACTCCGTTTTCCATAAAAAAAGCCATTGTTACACTTCAAGGCTGCCTAATATCAAAACCACTGATCTGTTTTTGATCGTATTTAGTATTCACATTCTTTTATACATTTTCTATGAACATACCAGAAATCAGGTCAGTATTGGGTATTATTTTGAAGTTATGGGCCAAAACATAATGCAATTTTTAAAAAAATTAGGAAATATATTTACTCACCTAACATGAGAATTGCTGAACCTAGAGACTTTTTTTCAGGAATATAACTTTATTTAATCAAGATTCAATTGTTTACCCAAAATTTGATCTGAATTTTTCAAGTTATTAGCATAATGAAAAAATCAATACCTTAAATTTTGTCCAACTTTGGCACTGTTGATTTAATTTTCCCAGCATATATGCATAAGGATTTAATCTTTTAAAATCTGAACTTTCAAAAGAAATTGATTGGAATGAATAGCTTTTATTCATGTTTTCATACACCATGTCAAGTGTTGTTTACATCTAGCCCACCTAGTAGTACAGCCTTCACTTGCATTATGTAACCCACCCCAGGCAGCTTACCTTGGCCCAGCTTGGCCACTACTAGCAGGCTTCCCCTCTGCCCTGCACTCATCCCCCCAGCTGGTGCATAAACTTGATGAATGTTATAATTTTTCTGTATTTTATTTTATTCTTGGACATGCTACATTTTAGATTTTGTATTGAACCACCAGGGTTACAATGATTAAAGTGTACATTTAATTGTCTCCACAAAGTGGTGTATTGCTGTGAAAGTGTGGATGTTCATGAGATAAGTAATTCCTTACTTCAGAAGAGTAAAAACTTCACCAGGTGTGAAATTGACTATTAATTCCAGTAATTAATTAAAACTGGGATAGTAATAAGCACAATGATATTGTTTGTCCCTCATTCAACCAACAGTGTGTATACTTTATTTGAAAAGATGTTTTATTTTATCAAATTAACATTTATTTTATCTCGGTGAATAAAATTAAGCATTTCCTGAAAACTCCAATGTGTAAATCTTTTTAATAGTGATTCAAGGAATATTCTTGAAGATGCCATGTTGTGCCATTATTTTCTTTTAAAATCAGTTTAAACATTTATGATTTAAAAATAATAAAATATATGTGTATGCATAATATGACCCATTGTTTTTTACTCTGTATATATAATGATTGCAACTTTTGCAACAAATCTAATATTTTAACTTATATTTTCAGGTTTTTTAATTAAAAATTTATAAACCTGTAAATAAAAAAATGATTCAGATAAAAACGTCTTAATGGAAAAAGTGGATCTGCTTAAAAAAATAGGATTATATATAAACTTAAATGCATTATTCTCTTGAAAGTGAAATAAAGGTATTAGTCCATTTTGTCCACTTGCCTGTCCATCTGTAAATTTTCGTATGCAACACAGTATCTCAAAACTTTACTGTTTTTCTTCATGACAGTCTTGTCAGAGTATTAGTTTGCAATCATATATTTAGAACTTTACTATAACCAAGTAGGAGGGCCCCTTTCCTCCTAGCTTTTCATATTCTTATATAAATGAAAAACATTACAATAGAATATTTCTACATCCACCTTCGTGCTGCCCTCACTTTTCCTTTCTCCGAACCCCATCCCAAAGTCAGCCTCAGAAAGCAAGAACAAGATGAATCAGATATATTCATATTTTAATATTTTGTATAACTATTCGTCCATAGGAACCTATGTACATGCCAGAAATTATGTCAATATTGTGTAATATGTAGACATAGTGGGCATCAGAATAATGTACCTTGTCAAGACTAAAGAGATATTGTGTCATACCGTCACATATTCATAAATCACTTCATCAGCATAGTTAATCATAACATCATATCTGTCAAATTGAACGCTTGCAGACTACCATACACTTTAGATCCTTCAACAAATAGCCTTATCATCATTCTACTACTGCTTATTACTGCTGTCATTGCATTCATATTTGCTCAAATATATCACAATTTTTAACCCCTCCTAAATAAATAAAAAATAAACCACTTTATTTGACTCTATTAATCCATCAGTTAGGTAATTTCATTTATCATTTACTCACATATTAAATTTATAATAGCCCAACATGTACATGATATTCATAAGCTTTATTGACTCGATATAGTATCACAGTGAAGAAACATTTATAGTCCAATCACTATCAGCTGAGTGCCGTGACCCATGGGTCCCTTGTTTTCCTTTCTGTGACCAGTTCACACTTTTTTCTGGCTCACCATTGCACATTTGCAAAAGGATGGTGTCAATATATGTCTGATCTTAAGGGAGTTCTAGATTTTTTCAGGCAGTGTGGGTAATCGCAACATAATCTGCATGGCCAGCAAGCAAATGACATGTACACATACAAACACACACACACATACACATAATAATGAAGAAAGAGGTCAAGTTGTGATGTACTGAAATTTATATTCAGTATTAGTGTAGATACATTGCCGTTTGTACAAATGCGATATATTCCAACATGCTATTCAATCATGGAAACACGTGATATTAATAGTTTTATACATATTTCCATCACGCATTATCACGGTATATTTCCAACAGTCCAAGATACTGTGCAAGTGAAATTCGGCATGTTATGCATACATGTCCATATATATCAAGGATGACAACCTCACTGTGTGATGTTCTACAGAAATCCCATGAATATTTCTGGTTTGAAGCGTAATTTGGGAGGTATGGCCTCCATGAAATATCTGTATTTCAGCGAACATGGTTTCGTATAGCGCATCGTCTGATGCAACCCGACACTCTGGGACAGTTGTTTTACGGAATTGCATCCGCACATCTTCAGGCAACTCTTATAGCAGGTGTCCTTTATCTGGAAATAAACAGATAATGTGAAAGCTCGTTTGTGTGATATGAGGCGGGCGACTGGTTGGTGAATGGAAGGATAGTTATCACGGAAGGGGGCAAAAAGGGGGGGGGGGGGTGGTGGTGGCAGAACCCATTTTTTTTGTGACACGTGGACAACCGACTCATACAAACAATAACACGTATACGTATACACGGGAATGACACATATGTAACATGTACCATAAAAGTTTATTTCAGATTATTACATACCAAGCAGTGGTTTAATCACATGTGCATAAATGTCACGAATGTCCAGTTATCTTCACCAAGCAGAAATGTATCTTAAAAATCAATTACGAATGATTATATGAACATTTCCTACATACCAAGCAGTGGTTCTGTTATCAACGTACGGGTTATTTTCTGCGGTCACTCTTCAGGAATGCGATATAATGGGGATACAAGACCTGACGAACGGAGATCACGTTTGATTGTTCCACCTCTCTGTTTGTAACCTGCCACGCAGAAGATAACTGCCAGTTTGTTCCAGTACCACATCAGAAGTTTTTCAAGGTAAGTCAAAAAAGCCAACCGCCTTTTAAATGCTAATCCCGTTATGAGAAACAGTTTATCCCTCTGAAACTGGTTCATTATATGCAAGTCTACGCACAAACGGGTTACAACACAGGACTCGTCCTTGCACAGGAAGTTGTCCCTGATAAACAGGGGACGTATAAATACGGCCATGATGACACCGAGGTCTTTCTCGCCGCCTGTGGATGTTCCTGGACATGTGTACCGTCGGGACATTTTTTTACGGTATGCAGGATCTTGTACCGTTTTATTTATCTTCAGATCTGCTGCTGGCGCCCGCCCCAGTCTCTGAATTGCATGTAGCATTACCACTTTCCTAAAAAAACAATACACATGCGGTTCACAGGCTTTGCAGCTTCATGGCCTCGTCCATTTTTTCCAATGGGAACCGCCCTGCCAGATGACTAAGCAACATGAAGCCGCGTATTGAGGCACTTTTTCTTGCATGATGTTTTCATACATCGTACAATCAAGGAAACTGAGCTGCAGCAAACACTTCCAAAGGGGGGATGTCACCTTCATGTGGATTTCCTGAGCCAGTGTGGGTATCTGACGTCCAATATACCTCATGACAGCTTCGTTGTTCTCATAGACGTCAGACTGGATATGGGCCATCTGTGACAGAACAGAGGAGAGATAGAGGAATTTCAGCCAGGGTATCCCGTAAAATGACCATCCGACCTTGCACGCCAACATTTCAAACCCTGCATACGGGCACATCCATACCACAGTTTCGCCGGCAAAACTTGCATGCGATACATGAAAATGGAGACGGTAGTGAAAGTTACATCATTTATTCCGAACTAACTGGTACAAGAATATCTACGGCGCTATCATCCAAACAGTAACAAACAGTATATCAAAACAGTCTCATATACAATGAAACCGATATATGTAAGGCATACATGGACAAAATATTTACAGTAGGTACATATTAAACAAAATATATATCACGTGCAATATATGTTGAAAATAACACACAAAATCTCTGTTAACAAGCCATAAACCATAACAAGCTCTTTGATTACACATACGTGGTATCAAAAATATGTGTATTACAATGCGACCACATAACAAAAGTTCTCTTGGTCAAAGATGTCCGTACATCTTATCCATATATCGTATCCATGTATCGGACTGTCTGCTTGTGACACATTTGGCCACATATATCCACTACCCCACATCGTGTGCCGCCGTTCACAGGGGCAAAAAAATGTACATTTCTGGGTTGAAATGAAGATTTTGTTTTACTTTGTGTTCTTTTTTTGCCACGCATCTTGCGTTTCTTGACGCGACCAGATTGAACAGTTTTGGGTTTGGATATATCCTGCGCGGTAGCAGACGTACGGCGTTTTTTCTTCCTCGCTATTTTTTCCGCTTTTTCTTCTGCGACACATATGGCCTCATCATTTAACCATTTCAAATAATCCGCCAGCCTGTCCCAGTTCAATCTGTGGTCCTGCACTGCATCACGTGGTACCCATTTGGTCTTACACCTTTTCAGTGTCTCGATCATATCAATATAAAGGGTCCCGACCCAAAACATGTACCCAGACAGTTTACATAGAGCCGGGTACACCAGATCCTGTCAGTTCGTCGACGAATTCATACATTTGCATATACTAATTCCAATATTTGCCATTGTTCACGACGACATCACTTTCTTCTTGTCCATCCCAGGAATCTGCCTCGAACTGTTTGAGTAACATTCAAACTCTCTGCACAGTGAAACATCCATATTGCAATTGCGCTGGCAGAACTCCCAAAAACTTGCATGTTATACATAGACAAACTAAAAGATAAGTATACATTTTACAAATCCTTTATTCTGATTATATAACACAAGACACTCATATGTACATTACTGTCATGCGTTCCAGTCATGGGATATTGAATCTCTAAATCGACATCGGTTTTAAATTGTCGACTATTCATGACAAAAAGGATATAAAAACAATTTAAACAAACTATCTCAGCAGTGTACAATAGAGCCATATATACATATTTATCAACGTCCGTTCAGCCATCAGTCCGTTTGTTACTTCTTACCGTCTTCCTTTGGTGACGCCGCCTGTTTAACATGTTTGGGTTTGTTGACCTGCAGACGGGTAGCAGGGGCGCGGCGTGTTGTTTTTTAGGCGACATTGCGTCCGCTGCATCCTTTGCTTCAACAACGGCATCCTGGACATTATAAACGCAAATTCTTTTGGAGAGATGAAAAGAAAGCTGGAGCATCTGCCCGCCTGCCCTCCGGCTCCAGCTTTCTTTTCATCTTTTAGATGTCTTGGATAATTGCTGCTTGCTTGGTGATCTGTGGTGATGGTGAAGAAACCCAAGGGCGTCTGACAGCCTGCCGCTGGCCCTTTGGATTCCTTCAGCATCAACCACATGTTAAAAGGATTGTCCATTTACAAACACGTAAACAAAATAACATACCCTGTATCAAATATACAATGATCTTTATTCTGATCACATAACAGATACATAGACCTGGTGTATACAATTTATACAAAAAAGCTATATCGTGATATATACAAATGATAAGTCAGTTATATGTAACTACATAATTACAAAGTGCTCAGTTGACATTAGGTGTAATATATACATGTTACAGCTGTACACTATTTATAAAAAAATGACAAATACAAACAATTTGAAATGTTGAACGTTTCATTGTACAGGAGATGAAACGTTTACCAATTTTTAATAAGTTTTTTGCATTATCAACCCAAATTTTGAATTTCAGTTTTCCACGTTTTTACAAGTTTTTTTACATTTTCAACTCAATTTCAATTAAAGTTTACCACATTTTACAAGTTTTTGTTTTACATTTTTAACCCCAATTTTCAATCACCTCCCATAATTCAGGGCAACACTCTGTATTTTTACGTTTCTGGTACAATTCGGTTCTTTTTATATGAAGGGTGAAGATGGATTTCCCAATAAAATCCCGAACCAGTACCCCAGACGCACTGGGGAATTTCCAATCATAGACAATGTTCATGTTCAGATTGTTGTAGAAATAGTGCCCCAGTGTGTCCTGGAAGACCACTGGTAAACGTCTTTTTTTATACGGATGCACTGCGCCTCCCCTGTGGGCACCACCACAGTCCCTGCATGGCTCTCACACCAGAAGAGGCTTGTGTAAAATATCATCCCACATCGGGGTGTACCAGAAGTTCTGCGGCAGAAACACCTTCATATCAACCATAGAGTTTACCACATTTTACAAGTTTTTGTTTTACATTTTTAACCCCAATTTTCAATCACCCCCCATAATTCAGGGCAACACTCTGTATATTTACGTTTCTGGTACAATTCGGGTCTTTTTATATGAGGGGTGAAGATGGATTTCCCAATAAAATCCCGAACCAGGACCCCCAGACGCACTTGGGAATTTCCAATCATAGACAATGTTCATGTCCACATTGTTGTAGAAATAGTGCCCCAGTGTGTCCTGGAAGACCACTGGTAAACGTCTTTTTTTATACGGATGCACTGCGGCTCCTCTGTGGGCACCACCACAGTCCCTGCATGGCTCTCGCACCAGAAGAGTCTTGTGTAAAATATCATCCCACATCGGGGTGTACCAGAAGTTCTGCGGCAGAAACACCTTCATATCAACCATAGAGTTTACCACATTTTACAAGTTTTTGTTTTACATTTTTAACCCCAATTTTCAATCACCCCCCATAATTCAGGGCAACACTCTGTATATTTACGTTTCTGGTACAATTTGGGTCTTTTTATATGAGGGGTGAAGATGGATTTCCCAATAAAATCCCGAACCAGGACCCCCAGACGCACTGGGGAATTTCCAATCATAGACAATGTTCATGTCCACATTGTTGTAGAAATAGTGCCCCAGTGTGTCCTGGAAGACCACTGGTAAACGTCTTTTTTTATACGGATGCACTGCGGCTCCTCTGTGGGCACCACCACAGTCCCTGCATGGCTCTCGCACCAGAAGAGTCTTGTGTAAAATATCATCCCACATCGGGGTGTACCAGAAGTTCTGCGGCAGAAACACCTTCATATCAACCATAGAGTTTACCACATTTTACAAGTTTTTGTTTTACATTTTTAACCCCAATTTTCAATCACCCCCCATAATTCAGGGCAACACTCTGTATATTTACGTTTCTGGTACAATTCGGGTCTTTTTATATGAGGGGTGAAGATGGATTTCCCAATAAAATCCCGACCCAGGACCCCCAGACGCACTGGGGAATTTCCAATCATAGACAATGTTCATGTCCACATTGTTGTAGAAATAGTGCCCCAGTGTGTCCTGGAAGACCACTGGTAAACGTCTTTTTTTATACGGATGCACTGTGGCTCCTCTGTGGGCACCACCACAGTCCCTGCATGGCTCTCGCACCAGAAGAGGCTTGTGTAAAATATCATCCCACATCGGGGTGTACCAGAAGTTCTGCGGCAGAAACACCTTCATATCAACCATAGAGTTTACCACATTTTACTAGTTTTTGTTTTAAATTTTTAACCCCAATTTTCAATCACCCCCCATAATTCAGGGCAACATTCTGTATATTTACGTTTCTGGTACAATTCGGGTCTTTTTATATGAGGGGTGAAGATGGATTTCCCAATAAAATCCCGACCCAGGACCCCCAGACGCACTGGGGAATTTCCAATCATAGACAATGTTCATGTCCACATTGTTGTAGAAATAGTGCCCCAGTGTGTCCTGGAAGACCACTGGTAAACGTCTTTTTTTATACGGATGCACTGCGGCTCCTCTGTGGGCACCACCACAGTCCCTGCATGGCTCTCGCACCAGAAGAGGCTTGTGTAAAATATCATCCCACATCGGGGTGTACCAGAAGTTCTGCGGCAGAAACACCTTCATATCAACCATAGAGTTTACCACATTTTACAAGTTTTTGTTTTACATTTTTAACCCCAATTTTCAATCACCCCCCATAATTCAGGGCAACACTCTGTATATTTACGTTTCTGGTACAATTCGGGTCTTTTTATATGAGGGGTGAAGATGGATTTCCCAATAAAATCCCGACCCAGGACCCCCAGACGCACTGGGGAATTTCCAATCATAGACAATGTTCATGTCCACATTGTTGTAGAAATAGTGCCCCAGTGTGTCCTGGAAGACCACTGGTAAACGTCTTTTTTTATACGGATGCACTGCGGCTCCTCTGTGGGCACCACCACAGTCCCTGCATGGCTCTCGCAACAGAAGAGGCTTGTGTAAAATATCATCCCACATCGGGGTGTACCAGAAGTTCTGAGGCAGAAACACCTTCATATCAACCATAGAGTTTACCACATTTTACAAGTTTTTGTTTTACATTTTATACCCAATTTTCAATCACCCCCCATAATTCAGGGCAACACTCTGTATTTTTACGTTTCTGGTACAATTTGGGTCTTTTTATATGAGGGGTGAAGATGGATTTCCCAATAAAATCCCGACCCAGGACCCCCGACGCACTGGGGAATTTCCAATCATAGACAATGTTCATGTCCACATTGTTGTAGAAATAGTGCCCCAGTGTGTCCTGGAAGACCACTGGTAAACGTCTTTTTTTATACGGATGTACTGCGGCTCCTCTGTGGGCACCACCACAGTCCCTGCATGGCTCTCGCACCAGAAGAGGCTTGTGTAAAATATCATCCCACATCGGGGGAACCACGGCCGAATAGTGCCTAAACCATTCCTCACGGCAACCGTTTGTCACTACCGGTGGCTTTGACACCGGTACCTGAGGTTTATCCCCTCGTCTTAATATAAATTGAGCAAAGAAATCCCTCCCCAGGACACCATTGAATTTATATGGCCAATCCCACGCACAGTATAGGGTTATCGGTTTGCAGAAGACTGTACCCTTAGTGTCCGTTACCTCTACAGGCAGTAACACTTTTTTGAAGATGTTAAAACACATCCGTCTATGTACCCCCCCGCAATCCCCACAGTTAAATAACAGTTTCGCTCCATTGATTTTTTCTATATCCTCACGGTTCCGCTCCCGTGGAAAAAACGGAACCCTTGCCCGATATAGAGTTTCCACGTGAATGATGGATACACTTGCTTCAAGATCTATGGCGAAATCGCCGTAGTCTTTTCTGTCAATCTCTACTCTCAGTGTAGAATACATGTCTGCAAATCAAAACAAAACCAAACTAGTAATGAGCATTATCTACAAACCGACATGATCATCAAATATACCATGTCAGTTAACAGATGGATGCATTTGTTGTTTTGTTCAGCCAGACACTTGTACGTACGTATTAATACGCTTAACAATACTCCCCGAATTATCTGTGTTAGTTGCAGGGGCCAACGCATTAATGCGTAACATAGCTGGAAACACAAAGTGATTTTATCAGCTATTTTACTGCATAATACTTCTCGTATGCTTTTCAATACCACGTCTTCACTGTTGCCCTGTACTGGGACACAGACTAAAATCATGACATTGACTGCTGGCAGCTAGTACATTTGTTCATCTGCTCTTCCGTCTTTACAATCACTCCATTATCAACAGACATGTAATTCCTTCTTTGACCTCATTTATACTACGACAACAACAAATAAATATACAGATAAATGCCAAACCGTGCACACTTACCTCAGGGGGTGTCTGCGGTCGGTCTTGTTTTCGTGTTTTTATCCTGTGTAATATCTGCTCCAAAAAAAAAACAGTATAAAATGTCTTTATTCAATTGTCCATCGTCACCTTTCCAAATATGGTTATAACACATGTTCATACAGTTGCTGCTCGTACCACATATGGTTCTTCATTTACAAAATATATACACACGGCACCTCCTATTCCAAAAAATGTTTATTGTAAAGGATTAACGCGTAATCTGGCGCACCTTATCTCCCTTTTACCGAAATGAACTTTTGGACGCTGGGGACATATCACCCTCCTTCGTGCACTCGTACGCCCATCTGTAGTAAATGCCTCATAAACAGCAATCTGCCAAGGTATTGTTGCACAAACACAGTTCCCCTGTTCGACAAGTCTGTCCATGTCAAATGATTTGTCGGGCAAGTCTCCACGGCACCACAGCTGCTGTATGATCTCGTGAGGCCGGGTCGGTCCCCAATACCTGGACACGTAAAGGGCACCTCTGTGCACCCAGAAAATCATGTCGGGCCACTCAGATATTGTCTTATATTGTTTGTGGTCGACGTCTCGGTAAAACGACGCGTGAAAACGCATATCTCTCGTTATGCGCTTGCACTTTCTGCACCTCAGCACAGGAGGCTCCTTGCACATGTCGCGTATGAGTTCCTTGCCGGCGCACCCAGCGTTGCACTTCCTGCAAAATTTAGTCGTCGAAGCTGTTTCTATCAACTGGTCTAATATTATGTCCGGCACGGTCAACCAAAATATCTGCGGGTTGTACCGCTCACATAAGTATTCCTCTGTCATTGTGTACAGTGGTTTAGGATTGTACACAGGTTTTATTTTCGTCGTTTTCCTCAGCATCATTGGTCTGAAACGAGCGCAAAATCCACCTTTATTGTCAGCGCAACGCTAATTGACCGAGCGAAATACATCTCCCCTTGTACTTGGAGAGAGTGTAAAATCATTTTTTAAAAAAGAAGGGGGGGGGGGGGCCAGGACGCAACTAGACCCTGGATGCCTTGCACAAATGATGCATCTGATGCAGGTCCCACCTCATGATACATATAAAACGAAACGCAGTGTTTATCGTATCTGCTGACTGTTCTGTTATGTACATGGTACGAAAGATTGACATGCACACATATTGCCATGGGACATGTATTAACTCCTAGAAACATAATTTGCACCGACTGTTACTGTTACAAATGTTGTATACCGGTCCCGTCACCGAGGCGCCCCCCCCCCCCCCCATGACTGTAACATGTATTACAACAACAACTGAATACTGGTACATATACAATTACATAAACAATCTAAAGCAACATGGACAAGGCAACATGAACATCAAACATATAATATTGTGCCTGTAGTACAGGAGCCATTAACAGGTGCTTCTATCAGAACATATGGTACATCCAATGCAGAATCACTGGTACCTAGCCAACATGCTAAACGTATTATCAATATCGAAAAAGACATAATATACATATATATATATCATGTTGAATATACATTCCAGAAACACACTGTGTATCTACCAGATGCAGGTGATGGAGTCTGATAGAATGACGTCACAGGTGGAATTATGTATATAAGGAGACGTTTGGCAACAGTGCAATTGGTCTTGTTGGAGACCAAACGGGCTAACATGAGCAGCAGCAGCACTTAACAATACCATAACCAGAGCGAAAAATGGATATGGACTTGGTAATAATTTATCTGTGTCCTGTACGGGACGCCAAATTTAGGTTCGTGGAATATCTGGGTAGGTTTTATAACGTAAATCAGTTTCCGTACCTGTACTGGTACGGACGTCTGTATAAGGTGATCAAAACAGAGCGCTTTTGTTAGTGAGTGTACATGTCCTGTACTGGACGCCACATTGGAGTTCACCATAAACTGGAATTTTGTTTTCAGATTTACTCGACCACACATCAATTGTCGAATCTGTACCTGTACTGGTACGGACGCTTACAAAACGGGGGAAAAAGGACCGAGCGTTTCCGTCAGACTGTTAGTGTGTGTCCTGTACTGGACGACCTATTGGGCCAACGCAGAAGCTGGATTATCCTTTTTGGTTTTAACCTAACGAGACATATACGTCGTTTGTCCGTGCCTGTACTGGGACGGACGATTTCAAAGTGGAAAAGCGCTCAGCACTTCCGTCTATCTGTTAGTGTGCGATTCCTGTACTGGACGCCATCTACAGTTCGCACAAAAAATGGATTATCGTTTTCCAGATGTACACGACAAAGACCTTAAAGGCCCAATTCCAGTGGGACCCCACCGGAGTGATCCCATCCCAAGTGAAGCTGGTTGAGACTGACCATGTGATTAATGATCAAGTGTGCCTTGGGGCAGCTTAGGGAGTTTCCCAGCCTGGCTGCATGGGGTATATCAATGTCACCTCTGTGTATCAGTGTAAAACTGAGAACCAGGGATAGAAAGCTAATGAAGGGGATATTGTTTGCTTTGTTTGCAAGCTGTTTAAAAAAAAGTAAAAATAATCATGTACCTGTACCATGTGGATTTAATGTGTGGACATTTTTAGCTCAGCTGACTATAAGTCATTTGAGCTATAGTCATGGTCCATTGCCCGTCTTCCGTCCGTCTGTCTGTCCATCCGTCCGTCTGTCCATCTGTCTGTCTGCCCGTCTGTCCGTCTGGATGTCCGTCTGTAAGACTGGCACGTTTCGACACCGTTGGACCTACGAATCTGAATTTCGGCATACAGTTAGATGTCCCCATAATCTCCTACCATGCCAAAAATTGGGTCAATAGGACTTCGTTCCTTTGAGATATTAAGGAAAAACCTCAATTTTTTATTAGAAATCCATTTTCACACTTCAGGACTGCCTAATATCAAAACCACTCATCTGGTTTTCTTCATTTTTACCATAAATATTCCTCTATATAGTTCCTATGTACATGCCAGATATGAAGTCAGTATTATATAATTTAAAAAAGTTATGGGCCAAAACATAATAAACTTTGTAAAAAAAATCAGGAAGATATTTGGTCACTTAAGACCAAAAGTGTTAAAGGTAGGGACTTTTTTCCAGTAATACAACTTTAATTAATCAAAATTTGATTGTATACCAAAAATTAGATCAAAATCTGTTAATTCTTTTTAAATATTGGCAAAAATATAAAATTGGTACCTTAAATTTTGCCCAACTTTGGCCATGGCACGTTTTTTTCCTGTAAGTACTGTGGATTTTAATTTTCACACCATGTATACATAAGGATTTAATCTGTTAAAATCTGAAATTTGAAAATAAAAGCTGCAAAATTAGGCTAGTTATTTAATTTTTTTTGGAGGCTCTTGTTGTATTCCCTTACATTGTCAAGCAGTCCACTTTGATGACTGTAGGTCATTCAGTGCACATCTCTATGCTCCCCAGGCTGTTGACATAATTTTAGATGTCCCCAAAATCTCCTACCATACCGAAAATTGGGTCATTAGGACTTTGTTCCTTCGAGATATTAAGGAAAAAAAACTCTTGTTTTCCATAAAAAAAAAGCCATTGTTACACTTCAAGGCTGCCTAATATCAAAACCACTGATCTGTTTTTGATCGTATTTAGTATTTACATTCTTTTATACATTTTCTATGAACATACCAAAAATTAGGTCAGTATTGGGTATTATTTTGAAGTTATGGGCCAAAACATAATGCAATTTTTTAAAAATATCAGGAAATATATTTACTCACCTAACATGAGAATTGCTGAACGTAGAGACTTTTTTCAGGAATATAACTTTATTTAATCAAGATTCAATTGTTTACCCAAAATTAGATCTGAATTTTGCAAATTTTTCAAGTTATTAGCATAAATAAAAAATCAATACCTTAAACTTGTCCAACTTTGACACTGTTGATTTAATTTTCCCAGCATATATGCATAAGGATTTATTCTTTTAAAATCTGAACTTTCAAAAGAAATTGATTGGAATGAATAGCTTTTATTATACCATGTCAAGTGTTGTTTACATCTAGCCCACCTAGCAGTACAGCCTTCACTTGCATTATGTAACCCACCCCAGGCAGCTTACCTTGGCCCAGCTTGGCCACTACTAGCAGGCTTCCCCTCTGCCCTGCACTCATCCCCCCAGCTGGTGCATAAACTAGATGAATGTTATAATTTTTCTGTATTTTATTTTATTCTTGGACATGCTACATTTTAGATTTTGTATTGAACCACCAGGGTTACAATGATTAAAGTGTACATTTAATTGTGTCCACAAAGTGGCGTATTGCTGTGAAAGTGTGGATGTTCATGAGATAAGTAATTCCTTACTTCAGAAGAGTAAAAACTTCACCAGGTGTGAAATTGACTATTAATTCCAGTAATTAATTAAAAGTGGGATAGTAATAAGCACAATGATATTGTTTGTCCCTCATTCAACCAACAGTGTGTATAGTTTATTTGAAAAGATGTTTTATTTTATCAAATTTACTTTTATTTTATTTTGGTGAATAAAATTAAGCATGTCCTGAAAACTCCAATGTGCAAAACTTTTTAATAGTGATTCAAGGAATATACTTGTAGATGCCATGTTGTGGCATTATATTCTTTTAAAAATCAGTTTAAACATTTATGATTTAAAAATAATAAAATATATGTGTATGTGTATGCATAATATGACCCAATGTTTTTTACTCTGTATATATAATGATTGCAACTTTTGCAACAAATCTAATATTTAAACTTATATTTTCAGGTTTTTTAATTAAAAATTTATAAACCTGTAAATAAAAAAATGATTCAGATAAAAACTTCTCAATGGAAAAAGTGGATCTGCTTAAAAAAATAGGATTATATATAAACTTAAATGCATTATTCTCTTAAAAGTGAAATAAAGGTATTAGTCCATTCTGTCCACTTGCCTGTCCATCTGTAAATTTTCGTATGCAACACAGTATCTCAAAACTTTTACTGGTTTTCTTCATGACAGTCTTGTATTAGTTTGCAATCATATATTTAGAACTTTAATATAACCAAGTAGGAGGGCCCCTTTCCTCTTAGCTTTACATATTCTTATATAAATGAAAAACATTACAATAGAATATTTCTACATCCACCTTCGTGCTGCCCTCACTTTTCCCTTCTCCGAACCCCATCCCAAAGTTAGCCTCAGTAAGCAAGTACAAGATGAATCAGATATATTCATACTTTAATATTTTGTATAACTATTCGTCCATAGGTACCTATGTACATGCCAGAAATTATGTCAATTTTGTAATATGTAGACATAGTGGGCATCACAATAATGTACCTTGTCAAGACTAAAGAAATATTGTGTCATACCGTCACATATTCATAAATCACTTCATCAGCATAGTTAATCATAACATCATATCTGTCAAATTGAACGCTTGCAGACTACCATACACTTTAGATCCTTCAACAAATAGCCTTTTCATCATTCTACTACTGCTTATTACTGCTGTCATTGCATTCATATTTGCTCAAATATATCACAATTTTCAACCCCTCCTAAATAAATAAAAAATTAACCACTTTATTTGACTCTATTAATCCATCAGTCAGGTTATTTCATTTATCATTTACTCACATATTACATTACATTCCTTTATAATAGACCAACATGTGCATGATATTCATAAGCTTTATCGACTTGATATAGTATCAAAGTGGAGAAACATTTATAGTCCAATCATGATCAGCTGAGCGCCGTGACCCATGGGTCCCTTGTTTTAACATTTTATATAGATATATTCCAAGTGTAAAACTTCATTGTTTATGCATATAACTGTCATAATAAGTTAGTTTACATTATCACATGTTCCCAAATTGTGTCAAAGAATGCAAGTTGTTTTTCTTTTAAAATTTTCTGTCCCTGTTGTCTTCATGGGTTTTTAACAGACATTCTGTTAGACACTGATGTTCTTTCTCTGTCCACGTTTTCATACCACTCTTTTACTGACATGTTGCTGCGGCGTTGATACTCATCATAGCCAAATGAGATCCTTAATATTTTATCATGGTAAATTAAGCACGCATTGTTAAAGGACTCAACATAATGGGTTTTCTGGCATAATTTAAAGTCTTCAGCATTCTTGTACACCCTGAGGCCTGTGATGGCTTTCATTAGCATCTGCTCTGCTTTTTGATCTGTAATCAAACATTTTGTTTCATAAAGGGCACCTTCTTCCTTGCATCTAGTAGATGGAAAGCAGTTAGCATGGTTCCCCTTATAATGTTCTACAAGGCCTCGCATGTTTGCCCTCAGTTTGTCAGCTGAACCATCACAGTGCTTCATGCTCCAGTGTATATGAGTACGGACATGGGTCACAAATGGATCCTCAACAGAATAATAAAACTGCCAATATCAAAGACATATGTTTTACATAGTAACACATTAATTCATCAAGTACTACACTGTCTGCATTATCATGCCATCATGACTGTTATTTAAACTGTAGTAGCCAGCCTAATCAGCAGCTGAGCTTCTGTTGTGATAAGATGATGGCTGGGTCAGAGCAAGGCCTGTCTTAGTGTCTGGCATGTGGTATGTGCAGTAAGCAGAGGAAAGGGGGTTTCCAAGCTGTCACATGTGTGCCTCTGTTGTGATACTGGATACCCCAAAGCTAGGACCGGTAAATTCAAATTTGTGTTGTCTGCTGTGTACAAAACTTAGGAATTTTCACTTAAAATTAATCCTTTGTGCTTAATGAAGGAATAAAATGATATCTTTCCAAGAGATGTTTCTCACAGACATTTTTGGGGACAAACAGGTTAGTAATTTTTGATAAAATCCACATTAAAGCTCCTGAAGCCAGGTTTATGTGAACACTGCAGTGACAGGTTGTATACTGGCTCGGCTGTGGCTCCACTTCTCCTTTTATACCGGAACTGGGCCTTTAAGTGTTTTGAATCCGTGCCTGTACTGGTACGGACGTCTCAGATTTGGAACAGAACGAGCGGTTGGGTCGGTCCATTAGTGTGTACCTGTACACTGGGTAAACCATTTACATGATGTCGGCGAAAACATTTTGGAAAAAAGAATAAGATTGAATTACCTTTTGCAGTTTGATGTTACTTCTATCTTCTGCTGCAGTGTAGTAGTGTTCAGGTATCTGTGTGGAAAAGAACATAAACTTAAAAAACGTCTATTCGGTTATAGGAAAGTCCACAAATATATACATCTGTACAGTAGGGCTCCCGCGGTTTCACGTTAGATGTTTGGTTTTCTAAAGAAGCCGGAAGAATCAAAATAGTATAGTTCCATCTGCAGTTGTAGAATGTTCGAGATCAGCATCAGGTTCAGGTCTCCTATTGAAGAAAACCTGTTGCGGTGCCTGGCGTAGGTCCTCTTTCCGAACATCCTGTGCGCTTCGTACAGCTGCAATGCGTGTCTGTATCTTTTGTATATCTCAGGTATCTCGTCTGTGCTCATTTTCTCAAAGAATTTCACCATTATTAGAGCCAGGTGATACGCCGCATCGGACCGTTCTGTCGTGTGCCCCGTTTCCAAACACACTTTTCTTGCTCGTTCTAGCCCAATGGTGCATGTCCTCATCCAATAGTCGATCTCATGGTGCATCATCGTGACATGCCGCACAAACTTCCTGTCCTTCGCGGCGAAAAAAGAGTTCTTGTCGTGTCTGTAATTCCAGATGTGCCTCTGTAACTGTGCCATCCATGTTTTTATTTCTCCGCACGCCTTCTCCTCAAAGTGGTAAACTAATTCTGGCTCCATTGGTTTGGATGACGGGTTTCTGTAATACAAACAAAGAAACAAGTGTCATCAAACCACAGCCGATCTGTCCATTTGTACATATTTAGTGCATCTTCATGTATTCTTCGGTGAATCCCTCTGTGCCGGACGTCTTCATGTATCTTCTGATGTGACTTAGTTGCTGCTGCAATAACACCCCCATGTACTCCTCTACGGCAGACAGTAGAGGTACATGTTTGCTGTATCTGGTGTTTTCTCATGTATCATGTCCGCCCGCATCATCATGTCCTCAGACTGGTTCGACCACCACTCAGTTGCTTGCACAACTTCACATCACGAAATCAACACATTTGCTTTGTTTCACCCACAGACCAATCAACAACTGACGTGTAACTACGACACATTTATCACATAAGATTCAAATACAGTCGTGAAAGTGTTGTTATGTTATCTGAACATTTTCCCATGGCTCAAACAATTACACGTGTTATCAAATGTAACACTCTACATTATTCCTGTAATTCACAAGTATGTCTGAAGCCACTAGTCTTTAATTGATAATTTTGGAGATGATTCACTTAACATGTAACCAAATGTTTCAATTTGTCAAGATATATGGTATGCGAAGCGGTTTAAAATACATTACTATACACTTGTTTGTAAAAACCGATTGTCCATGTGTACGTGTTTAACAGAATATACTGGTGTCGCAAATGCAGAGGAGTTACACAGCGACAGTGAGATTTACCGAACTCAGTTTAAATCCTACATCCGTTTCTGTACTGAAACAGAGCTCTTTTAAAAGCCAATCATATTCGTCCGTCCGTGCATGTGTGTCCTGTACTGGACGCCACCTTTCTTTAACAGACTGAGGATTTACACTGGGACACGTTGATGATAGGACCTACAGTGCGCATATTCCGACTTATTTATTTAGACGAGCTGCTGTCCGCGTTTGTCACTTGTGTGTGCAAGCCCCCGTTAAACTGTCCATGCTGGAAAGCCAAATCTTGCCTGTGTTTCCAAAGCAGAAACTGAAACGAGGCTATGGATTGCTTGTTCTGGTGGTGCTTCTTCTGCACAGGGCCTTTAAACCGACTGTGGCTTTGGTAGTGCTGCACCACTTGCATTTATGCATCTGCCGTATGTTTGAGTGTTACGTCATAGGTATCCTTCAACCACTCTATAAACAGTTTCGCCATCCGCATGGCAATTAATGTCTGTTCCGTCAGGCACCGCTTTTGTAAACAAATCTTTTTCGCTAACATAAGTCCTTTGAGAATCCGCGCGTTCCACCACCAGTCTTCGTCGACGAGTGCTTTCAGAGTCAGCTGAAACACCCTGTCACTGTCAACGAAAAATCTGTCTGGTGTGGACTTGAACGACGCAATATAGTCATTTGGCTCACGTGTTTTAGCTGGAATATCTACCAGCAATGCATAGTCTAATTCTTTTGACAGGTTTGAGTCCATGTTGGACAGCAAACGAGCAGAAAGGACTATTTTTTGTGTCGGTCTGTATGTTTATGTTACAAATAATTATCAAAAGCATAAAGTGAGGACAGGTCTTAACATATCTCCAGTGTTTTTACACCACGCATAACCTTTCACGTCATCTTGACATGCATCACCTCTCTTTTTTGTGTGTTAACAGACACGATAAAGCAGTTATTATGTTACTAAAAGATGATTTATTCCTGATATACTTACAAAATACAATCGCCACCCCTATACTGGGGGGGGAAAAACAATACCAATGACATATATATCTATAAATAAACGTGTGTTTTCTTACACGACCTCTGCAAGGGAGGATTAGCAATGTGTTACACAGCCGATATCTAATATGGAAAAGTCAAGAAAAGTCTTTGGTACTGTGACCGATAAATGTTTATACCCTTTGTATCTTCTTCAGAGCACATTTCTTGCATAACTGTACATATTTTTGCATGTCCTCTATTATCAAATGTGCCATGAAACGTGAAGACGACCGGACCGGGCGTGGTGGCTACTGTGGACGGCCGGTGTCACAATAGGGTTAGGGCGGTACTCCTCTACGATAATATCGTAGAGTTTCTCGCAGCGGAGGACAATATCATCGATGCCCTCCGTTAGGCACATAACCTTATCCATCAGGACTGCGATGCGCGTGGCTTCAGCAATATCTGCATCCAAATAAATATATTTGTAAAGTTCTGTACCAGTCTTGCCCGTAAAGCAATCATGCACATCGAGAAGAGGTGTTAGACACATATCGAATTCGTCTCCGTCCCTTGGTTCTCGGAAATACGTGTTAGGCGACGTTTGAAACTTTGTTATACAATTCAGTAGGGCCTCTCCTTGTTCTGGTACAGCTACCATGGCTGCCTCCAGATCGTGTTCGAACTGCTCTTTCATCATCATGTTTCCCTGTAAGTCACAAGGACGTCTTATAACAAACAGCTTTTTCGCTAAGATAAAAAATGTTTTATTCCTGATATATTTAATTACATAATTTTCCGTGGCCGGGATTTAATAAAAAAAATATTGGCACACGTATACGACTCGACCTAAAAACCATATGTACACTATTTACAAAATACAATTGCCACCCCTATACTAGTTGCATATATTGTAAAATAAAAGTTTATTCTTCCTCATGTGTGATCTTCTTAATTGCCCCCCTGCGCTGTGCTTGCACATGTGCTTTCCTGGCGACTATTCTTAAATGAGATGTTAGAAGGAAACACGCCCGGATGTGATGGCTTTTGGTTGCGGCCAGTGGGGCCTCACCGCGGTATATTTGCACTATATCTCTGTATATATTGTGGCAGCGTAGGACAATTTGATCAATAGCGTGCGCCAGGAGCAGAACATTGGATGCAAGCGCACCATTTTTTTCAGGTTCTTTTTTTCTCTGATACATATGTCCAGTTCTTCACTGGGGATGTGCATTAACATTTCGTACTTGTGCACTAGTCCATCGACTAACTGATCGAAATATTCGTCGTCGCCTTGCATTGCGAAATACGTCTCAGGCGACGACGATTTAATGTTTTGAACGTAGCGAAGTATGGCCTGGCCTTGCACATTTACCAACTCCTCCAGTTCACGTTCGTAGTGCTCGTTCATCATGTTTCCCTGTAAGTCACAAGGACGTCTTATAACAACGTCTTAAACAAACAGCTTTTTCGCTATAGGACTTTTTCTGTGTTGTTTAGGGTTATACTTTGATGTACCAAATAAAAATATTAAAAATAACCCCCCCCCCCACCTTCCTTACTCCTCTTTCCTCAATCGACATTTGTGATTGGTCGTGTGTCGAAATGTCGTTTTTTTTTCCATTGTAGTTGTTTACTAACTAACGAGGTAATGTTCTACAATAAACGTAAAGGGACTGATATCCGTGATGAGGTTACATATTACATTCATGCAAGGTGTCACGCAAAGTGGCCCTCTGCTTCATAACCTTTTTTTTATTATATCCTAAATGCATTTTTTTTTGGTTCACAGTAATTACCTACTTATTTTTTATCAGTTACAGAATTATAGTGTTTCTCATTGTCCTTCCGAAAAAAAAAACTAAAACTCTTGCAATACCTTTTTGCTCTACAGTTTTGGTTAAAAGGTCCGCGTGTCTGATATTTTTTTGTTAATGGTTAAAAAAATACAAATTCTCTTCCCGTTTCTATGTCACAACATTACTTAATCATGGTTACGGTATTCTGTGTCACTTGTGTGGCAAAAACCGAACCGCTCCGAGTTGGATGGATGGATGGGGGGGAAAACACGTCACCCGACCTTGCTTACTGGTCAGGGGTTTGATAGTTTTTTATCAGGGGAAAACACGTCACCCGACCTTGCTTACTGGTCAGGTCGTATAAACATGGCTTTTATCTAACTCCTGCGCATCTGGGTTTTAAAGTGATGTCAGTCCGTTGTGTACACAACCATACACAAAATAAAAATAATGATAAACTTACCTACATAAAGGGTCAGGTAAGTTTATTTTATTTTTTGTTCTTTTTTTTGTAAACATCCAGGGGGGGCCTTCGTTACTGGCCCCCGATGTACAACTGATGCTCCTAAACAAACCAAAAAAAAAATAAATGTAACCCCGGCCTACCTTACTGGCCAGTGGGTGTCCTAAGTTTCTAACAACAACCAAAACTAAAACATAACCCCCCCCCCCCCCCATCCATCCCCACCTCCCAATGACCTTCGTTACTGGTCACATTTTGTTTTTTTTTCTGTTACTGCCAACAACCAAATATTAGGGACTCTTCGTTACTGGGGCCCCCTCAAATACAAACTACCTTACTGGCCAGTGGGTGTGACATTATTTTTGTTCAAAAACAACACCAATTACAAAATACACCTACCGGTATTGTTGGACTTGCACGGTCTTCAAAGATGTATCAACGAGTTTTGTTGTGTCGGCAAAGACCTTCACAAAATCACAAAGCTTCACAAAAGCTGTAAACTCTTCTCAACTCTGCGGTACACTGTCGGCTTCTGCTTCAACGACTGCTATTAATCCACAATGATTGTACTGTAGTTACAACTGTTGCCAGTCAAAACCAGAGTCTGACTTTACTCCTTCCAAACTACCTCCTTATATACCTTATTTCTCCTGTGACGTCACACTATACTTACAAACAAACTACCCCCTGTCGTTTCCGCCGGATGCACCTACATCGTTATTTCACCTCCCCTTTGGTTTCCGCTTCCTGTGACGTCACTCCACTGCATAACCAATCAAATCCTTTCTTACATCCCCCTAGCCAATAAACGCTCTCCTTACACATACATCCATCCACCATCTTGAAAATTTTTACCGGGGGGGGGGGGGGGGAGATGGGTTAAAAAAACAGGTACCCCTATCATCGCTCACACACATGCACCACCCTCCCCTCCAGCACCTGCAGATAGCTTTGGGGTTCATCTGGAACATAAGCAAATGATAACGTGAAAGCACACTTTGCACAAGAATAACAAAACCCAGAAGGGTGTGAGGGGAAGGGGGGGGGCAGCAAATCGTTCAAACATGTGAAACATTGCCAGATGCTCGGATGGATTGTCTCATTTGTCCCTGGAATAAAGATACACATATGTATAACAACACAACACTATCATATTACTAAATATATATATATATTTATATATATATATGTATCGATATACAACAAGTATATTTACACCAACACACATACAGACAGATGGACGGTCAAAACAAATATACAAACGACACGCCACCCACCAGATGTATATCTTCCCCACATCAGTGCTTTTGTTGGGTACCCTGCAGGTTGGACACCCGACCCTCTGCGGGATGTGAAAGGGATTCTGTTGTCAAGCAAGCATTTAAGCAACGCTGCGAAGTCGTTGTTTTGATTTGCATTGTAGGAGAACACTGCCATTATACATCTCTGACAAAACGTTTTCACATTTTTTTGAGGAAACAGTCCACGGTGTTTTCCAAACAAATTGGACACCAGAAGTGACTTAGCCTGTCCTGGATCTCCCTTTTATCACTTTGTAGCCGGCGATCACGGTCTGAGCATGTGCGAGCTGCTCCCCCACACTGGAAACGACAACACCTGGATCTGAAACGTTTGCTGAACCTCTGCAAGCAGAAACTTTCGCTGAATGGATTGGTGTGTCAGGTGCGGCCGAAACTGTTCCGCATCTCCACCCGTATAAGGAGGAAAAGTCGCTGCTTCAGTGGCGCCCATCCTAAATGGGTCGGACTTCCCGGGGTCAATGTATCGGGTTCCGATGGAGGCGCGGAGTCCACGGGAGGTCTATGTTAAGATGCCCAGAGGTAATTGAGTGGATCAGAGGCGTCTGTGCCGTCAGCGACATTTTGGGATGGATTGGTTGCAATTACGGAATTCATCAACTGCAATATTTCCCAACCTTGATCAAACAGGCTCTCAGTACCAGAGTGTGACTTGGTCGTAGACGGGGCAGGTGATGACGGCCTTGTGGTATATCGCCTTTTTCTCCTGGGGAAGCAGCCAGTCCAAATCATATTAGGATGCAACACTACAGTGCATTCATGTGAAGCAGTGATCCCAGAAACACGACCTGGTTTATTAAAGTCCCACTCTGCCGGCAGAAAATCCCGGAGCCACCTATTGGCGTCTGTCTGCCTTGCCACCTGGACACAAAACCTCAGGAGTAACAGGCGTTTCAATGCTTTCTTTTGTCACCCCAGGGCAATAGATATGTCCGAGCATGCATCGGATGTCCTGTTCCTTATTGATGTCTTCGACGTAAGTTCTGTTCAAGGAGGCGTCAATCAGACCGTGTTCTTTTAGTAATTTCATTAAAGGCCTGGTTAGACGTACGCTTCCAACCAGTGCGGCCACCAAGCTGTCCCATTGCGTGGCATCAAACAAGTTGTATGTGATCCAGAACTCTGGCGCATCCCAACAACTTTCTTTTTCACTGCTGCTTGTTGGCTGTGCCATCTGCAAAGATAGTAAACTGAACTTGGCCTCCAGTCTTGCCATCATGTCCATCATCTGGGTGTTGGCTGCTGTTGTTGCTGGTACCGAGGACTCATCACCTGTGCCACATTCAGCACATCTTCTACAGTCTGGGGTTCCTTTTGTAGGACAAAAGTCTTAACCTCCTAAAAATCCTGACAATCTGACCTTTCTCGTACCACAATCTCTTGCGCCTTTTTCTGAAGTTTTGTCAAAAAATCATTTGTGTTTTGACTTTGGCTTTGTGTTGTGTTGGACAAAGCCCTTTCTCTAACCCATAAATTGTGTTTTTGGCAGTTTGAAATTGTCACAGTTTTTTTTTTAAGATGAGGTTTACATGAAAGGACTAGGGCCCCAGTGACCAAGGCTAAGAGATTATGCATTTAGTATGGGGCCCATATGAATAAAGGCTTGTTATGTGTACACAGTCCCGAGTAATGCAGAGGTTTGGATTTTGGAAAGATTAAATTCACAAAACCAGTAAAATTACAACAATTACTTAAATATTCATATTATTGTAAAAAGTTGTAAATGAGAGAGACGAGCCTATTGAACCGGCTCATTTAGTCTGATATGAAATAACAAGAATATATAGGTTATCATGCCCGATCTTACAGCATGAACATAATGCATTTCAATGGGGAATTCCCTTTGTCACGGCCCGGATTTGACACCCTTAGTATTATATAATCAGCTCTGTATGTTAATGTTACACATTAAGAAGAAAAATGTCACATATTCCAAGGGTCCTTTTGACAGATTCGACCTATAAATCATTTATTTTCTCATATTTCAATAAAAAATGTCATTTCTAAGTCAGTGCTAAGAAATAATTTTTATTTTAAGCTATCTTCATGGTAAAGAAATAGGCCGCCTGCATCATCTTCCGAAAAAAGTGCCTGAGAAACATATTTTTCGGGGCCTTATTAAAGTGTCAAAAGTATAAAGAATTCTTAAGTCTAGTTTCAGAACAGAAAAGGCATTGGCAACAGAAGACAAATTTTGAAACTGGTTTGATCAGTGGAAGCAAGAAGAGATAATCGTTACTTTTTGCTTTGAGTACAAGGAGTCAAATCACAAATGTAATCTGTTGCATGCCATGGAGAGCTTTTTAAACATTGAGATGTACCTCAGACTGAATATAGAAGGTATTAGGAAGGCAGTGTAGCTATCCCAGCAAACATTACGAAGTGGTGCCTATGGTGGCCCAACTAAGCCTTGCCGTCGGCCCAACATTGGGTAATCACATTTGGCCAACTAATTTTGTCCATGGGCCAAACATTTGCTCAACATTGGCTCAAGCTGGCAATATTTTGCTGGCCTAACGTTGAATTGACATTGATACATTGTCTGTATATATTAGTTGGACCAAAGTTGGCCCAGGGTTGGCAAAAATTGGATTGGCCCGACGTCGTACTGACATTTGTACAACACCAGTATTTATGAGTTCAGGCAACAATGGATCAAAAGCAAATGCCCATTAAAAATATCTGCATGGATTTGTGGAAAGGAGATATCTCAAAAACATCAGCTCATCTCTACATATTTATTTATGATCATATTAAACAGAATTCAAAATATCAAGAAGAGCTGAACTTTGAACTCTGATGAGAATGGTATTGGGTTTTCACATTTATACCAGTTACTCCCACTTTTACTTTCTTACTGTGAATGCAGAGATATTCCTTGAGGTTTTATTTTCATGGACTTCTTTGGTTAAGAACATTCACAAATTGTAGACATGTGAATGTAAAACGTTTGTTAGTATTTAGATTACACAATCAAACAAAGCAAGTTCAAAAACATGAAAACTAAATTTTTTGCCAAATACATTTTTGACACCACAGCAATTGCAAGCACACCCAGTCACCCACCACTGCCTTTTCAGCTGTTTTGTGAAAGAGAAGGGTGTCAACTCTCTATAAATCATCCTTCATCCGCATGGGAAACAGGAGCTGCTCCACAGTAGTCATGGCATCATCTGATGGCTGCTGCCAATTCACTAATGCCTGAAGTAGCAGGGTGTTCTGGCGAACTTGCCCTTTTATTTCTTCAAGGCACCTGAAGAGCATCCTGTCCCTATCTAAATGAGAAGTATTGGAAGTTAAACTAAGATTTATTTATACAAATTTGAATTTATATTTAATATGTGTTTCTATATAGTTCTCTTCTACCATAGGTGTTATACACAAAGCATATTCCTGTGCTTTACGTCAAATCATATTCTTTAATACATATGTCATGAAATATACATGACTGGCAAATAACCTATGTTTACATTATACAAAATATAACTTTTGCTTCCAAATTATACATAAATAGCACATTTGTTACAATGCAGCAGAAACCTGTCATGTTGCATGTGAGAAAACCTTTCCACAAGTAAGTCACTATGGAAACAAATGCCAAGCTTTTATATGTACCTGCTGCAGGCAAACACTGACTACTGTACTGGCTCTGGATTTTACTGTTTGACTAGCTCCCTGATCAGTGGATGATGTGGAGGGTTGTGGCATCTCCGTAGGTGCAAGGCTGGTACATGCTTTTACCTTCACGTTTTCTGTTAAAACATAGTGAAAATTATTTTGCATGAAAGTTTAATAAAAGAAGAAATATGTTGGTTCTCAAGGTGTACCATTAATGCTGCAGCAGATTTTTATATAACAGGGAATTCATATCATCCTCCTATTCCTTCCTTTCAATACCATCCATGACTGATGTATACCAGGCTTAGCTTTATAAAAAAAGTAAAGGACCTTTCCAGTTTACTGTCTCATTAAACGAAAGATATCTAATATATACTAAAATATGAAAAAAAGCGCACGTCCTTGCCTTATTGGTGCAGTTACCTGTGGTGTGCATGATGTTTTCTTTGCTGGTGCTGACTCCATCCTTCTCCTTGCTGTCAGCACGTATCTGACTCCCACTGTTGCTGCTACAGTCTGACACTGTAGCCAACCGGAAGACTGGTGGATTGGGCAGAGGTGAAACTTTTTATCCTCTTTACTGGGAGCTTGTCATCATCTTCTTTACTTGAGGATCCCAGGTGTGAAATAGGTCTATAATTTTCAT
This sequence comes from Sipunculus nudus, assembly GCA_026874595.1. Lineage (NCBI taxonomy): Eukaryota > Metazoa > Annelida > Sipuncula > Golfingiida > Sipunculidae > Sipunculus > Sipunculus nudus. The sequence continues at coordinate 5,481,853 of CM049317.1, forward strand.
GAAAGAAAACATCAATATAAGTAGATGTAAGTACTTTGTTTTCATTAGAATTAAAGGAAAGGTCTGTAGTAAAGATATACTGTATTATGAAGGGTCTGATGCAAAAGTGGACGAATTACCTTGTAGGATTTTACCTTGTCTTTACAAATTATGCAGATTAGTCATGACATTTTTGATAATTTTTAGGACAATGGCCTGTCGCTCATTCTGTCTACTAATGTAAATGAAGTTAATAAGGTGGTAATGTATGCATGCCTTGCTATATTGGAGCCTCTTGCATTTTAAGTTTTATACATGATTAGGGGCAACTGAGAAGCAAAAGTTCATTACTAAGAGAACATATCATGGTGGGCATGAAACATGATTATGTGTCTTTGGTTGTGTAATAACCCTTGACCTTCAGTTTTAAAGTCCGATATCTTAGCAATGAGTCAAGTGTACCAAGGTCAATGAAAGTCACTTTATACACTATAAAATATCTCTGCATGCATCAACTTCAATCATGATACTTTACCATATGGCTGAGTCAGAAAATTAGTTGACTCACTTTGGCTCTCTTTTCTTTACTTCATCATCCGTTGTGTTCAGATCTGATGTTATAGATGCTTTCAGCAGCTTCTTCCTTGCCTTCTCATATGTTGCTGCATGAATGCAAAAAAAAAACCCCTGCTGAAACGTTATAATTTTGTGTTTTGCTAAGCACTTGGAAATGTAATACACATATTGTAAATGTTTAAAGCTACAATGAAAAGAGGGTTTCATATGTTTTATTTATTATTGAATGACTATAATTTGTTATGATGTTTATTTCTGTTGTTGGTTGTATTTTACACTTATTCTGCTATAACTCTACGAAAGAATAGGCCAAGTTCATTTTTACCAAGAGCCATGTTCAGTTTAATAGTAAAAAAGACAGCCCCTTTGAATAGATAACAGCATCTACATTTTTGTAAGACAAAGACCTCATTCAGTTGGTAATATGATCATATGTTTCATTACATTTTATATGCACTTTTTAGTTACCTATTTGCTTAAGAACCTTGATCCTATACTTTGCCCATGAGTCACTTGACTCTCCTGTTATATCACAGCTCCCTTCTGCGTGGTACTGCTATTATAGTGTGGTCATAGGCAGAACGTATTGCTCTTTATGAGCCAAAGACATAGGACAACCCCTGCTTCCAGAGTTTCACAAAATTCTACCACTGCATACATTATCTGAATATCAGAATAAATGACAAAGTTTATAATTTAGTTCAGCTGGAAAGCATGATTAAATATCTTCATTTAGTTCAAAAGGAAAACTTAATTAATAATTTAACCTTGATGGGTGAATAAAAGGAAAAGATACTTCATAAAACGGCAACAGAGTGGACTTGGCAAACACATCTGACAGGTTAATGTAAACAATACTGCTTTTTTAATGTTTTACAGAAGCAAAATTTAAATTAGGAGAATCTAGTGGTTATTGATAGAAAGGCTCTTTTACAGAAAATCTGTGACAGACCAAATGTATAGTTTCACCAACAACTACAATATTTCTCACCATAAAAGTGTTCCCATTAACAATAATTGCATTGTTTCCTCTTTCAACAGAAATCAAGAAATTCTCTAAATGTAATTGACTTAAATGAAAACAAGTTGCGAAATTCTCAGGTACAGAACCAGAGAAATGTTCTTTTCTACACATTTTTTTTTGCAAACTACCTGCCCAGCGGAAAGTTTGGCTTTCTTATCAAACGCTTAACTGTTTTATGATAACTTTCTAATGGAAAAAAGCTGAAAAATTTCCAACAGGGCCAAACTTTTGTACATCATTAGCTAAATGAATAAATGCATGAACATTATACACAACCAAGACTTCACCATTAACTGATGCAAAAAGATTAACAAAAAAATAAAATAACTCCTCTGCATAATAGCAATATTGTGGGCATAGCAAAGTACTGGATAAGATTGTAATCCCTGCATGAAGCATCATAAAGTTGCCATTTAAAACATCTGAAATTTTCCCCTGTAATACCACAGGGCCAGTATTTAAGAGAAATGTCCTGAATTCTGTGGCTTTCCATCTATCAATATCAGAGAGAGAACGACCTTTCCTTGCAAACTCTCGAGATATTTGGTTTTTTTTTTCCAAAAAGTCAAGAAACACCACCTATGGCCACCTTTTGCAGAAACAAAGCAGAAGTTGATAAATCTGAAATGAAAGTAACAATTTTCTTACAGCACCCAAATACTAAATACATGTAGTCCAAGGGAAATTGTGAGACAAGTCCAATTGGTAATTGCCTTAAAGAACAATCTCCTCGATGATGTTCTTCATCAACCATCACATCAAACATTACATCAGTTCTTAAGGCAGCATTTATTTCAGGAAAAGTCATTCTATGGTCTACCCAAATTCCACTTTGCACACACTTGTCGCATCCATAATAACCATCATGGCCTTTAAGTCTTTTTTACAAATGCCCTTGCTAGAGAGTCACAAACGATATTAGAAATACTAATTTGAAATGTTTTCCTCATGTGTAATATTCCGTCTTTTCCAACTGTTTGCATCTCATCAATAAAATATTGAAAATAGGCATTAGAATCACTGTGTTTTGACTGCGTAACAAAAAAACCTATAATGTAAGGCTCTTTAACATGTTCCTCTTCAAGAAGTCCATGTATTGGCCAAAACTGGGCATTACCTCTTTTGAATAATGGTAGTCCATCAGTGTTCAATTGCAAGGTTAAATGATCTTTACATGAAAACTCCTCATTTCTTTCTAATCTGAGCAAAATACTTTCTTTGATGCCAAAATGATGATATTTCCCAGCTGCTTCTTCTTCCAGACTGTACGATGTTGGAGTAGCCACTAAAGTGCGAGCATCTTTTGGCAAGTCAGGCAGAAGGATCCTTAATATTGACAGAAGAGTATTTACATAACACATTGGGGTGTTATTGTTGACAACCCACTCCCTTAACATCTCATTTAAACCTACATCTTTAGCTATTTCATGTTCTGTTTCTGACGTTACTGTCTAATGTTACTGCTTCTCCTAACTCAGAGCCTATATTTCTATTCACACTGGCCTCATAAACGATTTGACTTATGCTGTCATTTCCTGAAAATTCTTCCCTCAGAATTCAAAGCAACACTATAGTGCTAGTGTCAGATAATTCCATATGACTATTTTGCAATTCATGTACAGCATTTGACTCTACAGCAACAGTACTTAACACATGATCTGCTCTTTCCTGTGCCTAATTGCAGAGAGTACAATCACAGTAAAGCTTTCCAGTAGTGCTATATTATGTAAGTGCCAAAATTTTCGTAAGAAGTGCCAAAATACGTAAAAAGGGTCATACCTGGTAGAGTTCGTAATAAGTACCAAAAAGTTCGTAATAAGTGCCATACCAGGTAGAGTTTGTAATAAGTGCCAAAAAATTCGTAATAAGTGCCAAAATTTGTAACAAGTGCCATACCAGGTAGAGTTCGTAATAAGTGCCAAAACAGTCATGAATAAGTGGGCTACCTGGGTGAGTTCTGTGACAAAATGCGGACCTGGTGTTTTACCCCGAGTGGGTCGGCTTCTCTGTGTGTTGGGGTGGTCCACCCCTCACCGTAATAGGTGAGGGGTGGGAGGGGGGCCCCTGGTGGTTGACCGGGAGACCTGTAGTGTGGTGCTGGTCTTTGACGGAGAGCCTGAGCTCTCTACCGGTTACCAGGTATTCAGGCACCCCAGGACTGGGCAAAAGCTGAGTACCCACTGGGACTTTTCGGTAATTAAAGCATCCCCTTTCTGGGACTCCCTCTAAAATCTAAAGTACCCTTGAGGGGAACTTTTCGGGAATTAAAGTATCCTCTGGAACTTTTTGGGAATTAAAACACCCCACTACTGGGACTCTTCTTTTAACTAAAGCCTGTTGGAGCGGAAACTAAACAGGAATTTAAGTATCCACTGGAACTTTTCGCGTATTAAAGTAGCCACTTGGAGGACAGGGTAAAAGCAGAAACATGCTGGAGGGGAAACCTGGATTAAGTACTCCTGGTGGAATATAAGGGAACTCAAAAGGGCTAGGGCTCTTTTCAAATACTAATGCACTCGCACATTCTTTCAGGCACTGAAACATTCATTGTCAACCAGTTTAAAAATACTAATAACACGGTGATGTAAAAGGAATAAAAATGAATTTATTCCTTAAAAAACTTAAAAGCTAAAAGATATATTATTTATGTCTGTATGCCACCTCTGTTCTTTGATGTTTGTGTGTGTAACCACATGGAGTGTATGTATGATGCCATGTTCTTCTCTGTACCTAACTAAAAACGCATGAACAAAAAAAAAAAATCCATAAAATGATTTTAACAAAATCAAAGTCCAGTACGACACGCTTTCTATCATGAAGCTGATACTGCCCCACCTTGATCCTGGTGGCCTTTTGGACTAGATCCAGGACCATCATTACTGCTTTCAACGGAGTTAACTCTAATACATCACAGTCCATTAACGATACAGGTCCCTGCACATCCCACTGCAGGCCTTCACGAGCATCTGCTTGTTTTTTTGCCCATCTCCATCATGTCGAAGTGTTCATGGAGGAACCGTCCAATGGGCATCATCTTGCGGTGTTTTGTCTCGAGTGCATCATACGGGCATCTCAGTCCCTGGCCATAGCTGAGAAGTCTCATCAACTCGCTGTGGTGAGCTGTCGTAGAGCCGCCTAGCGAGGTTTTCTTACTCTTTTGTCGATGAGGACTGACAACTGCTCTCGACTAATGGCCTGCACGGAGGCCTGTTGCTTACCTGTGCTGGCTGCTCAGTCAAAAGCAGTTGTGCTGGAGGTTGGTTCTTCTGTGACTGCTGTGATACGCTTTGAATCAGGTAGGCAATACCCATTTTCTTCTTGCAACTCTCCCGGCTTCGTGGCTGGCGACGTGGTTGGCATCGTCTTTTGTTTGGTAGTAGTTGTTTCTGAGGCGTTTTCGGCTGCCAACATGGTTTCCACAACTTCAATGATCTCCATCTCGTCTGGTGGTTTGGTAGCAATTACCACTGACATCTTGGTTCTGCGGTGCAGCCGCAAACAACAAACCAGACGGGTGATTCTTTCTTTCAATTTTTCCCATGACGATCGGCCCAGCTCATGCCTTCAGGGTATAGTGGAGAGAATGGGGAATCAGGCGGGAATAAACTTTTATACCTAAACATGGACTGGGTTTGGGGGATGGGTAGGTAGGGAAACTATAGCGATCAACCAATCAGCGCACGTTTCATACATCCTATCACCCCTGGAAGTAAAGTAAAATAACTCACAGTCAAAGCTTCTAGATCATTCCACCGGAAATGCCACTCAAAGAACAAGTATACACCATACCGGAAGTAGTTCACAACACAGTAAATATAACATATATACAGTTTTATGTGGATCATACAATTTTTTTTTGGTATGTATAATTTTATGCATAGTATGATATAAATGTTACCGAAAGTAAATGGGACAAAAAAAAACCATTCGGAAGTCATGAATAACTTGTTTTTAAACATTTTCAAACTATTTTGAAAGAATAAATAAAAGTAAAAACACTTTCCTACGCAAAATAATATAAAGGTAGTATTTTTTTTTTTTATCTGAGTCTAAAAAGTGAAAAAGTATGATTACCGGAAGTCATTCATGCAAAATAAATAACGTTTTTATCAAACGTATTAAATAAAAATGAAACGTTTTTGATTTTGATAAAACTCATAAAAAATTGAAATTAATAAAATATCTCTTTAGTTTGATTTGAACAAAACAGGTATATTTAATGAAGTCAGAGGTCACCACAGTTTGGAGGCAATGAGGTGAATTAACAAAAACCTATGTGTTTAAATGAAAATCATTATACATATTTACCAATCGATTTTTCATCTGATTTACATTGTTATGAAAATTCATGCATGTGTAATTAGGTCAGCGGTCAGTACAGTGGAGGGATCTTAGTGACTAAGGAAGACTGCTTCAGATTTTCATGGAAGTCATCCATATTAACCAATAGAGTTTTTCACCTTATAAACATTGTTGTGATTCATACATAACTAATGAGATTAGAGGTCACCAGATAGATGATGGGCATATTATGCATATTTGCGGTGCTCTGGTTAATATTGTTTCCATAATGTTAAATGATTAGGGCAAGTCATGATGAAACTATTTTAAAAAGTAAGTTTGCTTACCTCAACTGTTGTGTGGCTTGTTGAGCCTAGTTGGTTGCAATTCATGAATAGATCTCTTTTTACTGTCAAATGTGTGATTTTCACATTGTTGCCGACGTTAATAGGCGACTCAGAGGTGTTTCGCAATAGAGCGACTGATGGTTCCTGTGTTATCAGCGACCCTGATGTTTCTCACAACTGTTTGTCCCTGGCCGACGTTGACAGTTTTTAGGATTTCATCCTGGATAACCGGAAAAAAAGAAATCAGGTCAATTGAACACACTGGTGAAATTTATAAGTGTGTACAGTTTTTCAGTGTTAACTAGGGATCAAATTAAATAAATAAGTAGAAAGTTTTTTATTGAAATATTACTGAACAGGCAGATAAATCAAGTAAAAAATTATAGTGGAAAGATAATCAAAGTCAAGAAGTTGATGGTAGGCTTGTTCTTTTATGAACACAAAATTAATGATTTAGCAGACTGTTATCATAACTGCAACTCTCAAAAAGATCAGAATACTTTAAGAATTACCATCAGTGAAAATTAGTACAAATTAAAGAAATTGAAACCTGTTGCTTTTGCTTCACTAATAAGTGTATCTGGTGTGGTCTCCCTCTGGCTGAATTGCATGAGTGCATTGAAAACATTTTTATTTTTTTTTTTCTTACCATCTTTCAGGGCAGCTTCATTTGAAAGTAATATATGAATATTTATATATATATATATATATATATATATATATATATATTTCTGAATTCTCCGGGTGCTGGATAAAGACAGTCAATGAACACAAAAAGAAGAGAGACATCAATGCCAACATTTCAAACAATCATATTATTTGGATAATATGTACAGATTGTTGCTAAATTTCCAGCTACCCCTGTAGCCTTCATCAGAACGAGTGGCTCTTGGGTACTTGTACCAAGCTGAACTTACATATATAAATATACACACATATATAAATATACATACATATGTATGTTGGATACTTGAAGGAACCAATTAAATTTCAGAACACTGTAATCTTATTACCATCCAAATACTTTTTCTTCACCAGTAAACTAAGAATGTGTCACAAAGACCATTTATAAATACTTAGAATTCCATTACAACCAACTGGAGAAGACAAATGCTTTTATATATTCTACAGTCCATGTACCTGTTGGGCTGCTGGCAAGCTTTTTTTCCGTGGGACCACATTTGCAGGTTTATTAGATGCTGTAATAACTCATAAAACATAAATTCAGATTTAGCTCAAGCCATTACACTCACAAACCAATGTCTAAAATAAGTGAGTTATTTACAAAGTGAAATAATTCCAAATATTCATCTATTACCGGTATATTCCAAAGGCGGAAAGGGAAGTGGTGTCAAGAAAAAAGAAAAATGGAACTAGGTACAGTACAGAAATTGGGTTGAGACTATAATGTGAAGACAGATTATCTCAGCATGAAAAGAATGTTTAAATAGAACCAAGGAAAGGCTGCTGTCATCATTTGACACATGTTAAATGTTAGTGGCGTATTTAATCCCATAACTAACAGGTGAAACAAGTAGATGTACTTAAAGTTTATAAGCTGGGACACAGTTGAGCATGTACAGTATATATGCAGAGAAAGAAAAATGGTTTGTAATGCATTTTTCAGCTCATGTTAAAAAGAACATAGAGGCATTTCAGATTGACGTTTTTAATTGGAATTATTATAACTGGAAGCTCTTCTACTGTGAGAACTTAATCTCTGTAAGTTTGTTTCTTTTATGTTACTTCATAAAATTTATATGTATGTAAATATATATATATATATATATATATATATATATATATATATATATATAATTACCCAAAGACCTGGAACCAGGCTTCCCACTATGTTTGCTTTCATTTGCCTCCAACCAGAATTGCTGCTATTTATGACATACCAAATATACCAGTTAAAAGTGAAACAAAAGCCCCTTCAGTTTTGAGTACTGAAAACAACTATGTGAATTATCATATTTAAATGACATTCAGAAGGATTAAGTGCTTATTTTAGGAATAAAAGACCACAAGTCCAAAGTAGCAAGTAGCAAAGTCTTCTTGGCTAACTAAAATTACATGTATGATAGTTAATCAATATATGTAACAATTGTGTAATAAATTTATAAAATAAATTAATACAAGAAAATCTTACAGTCAAACTTAGTTACCAGAAGATGTGGATCCTGACTTTGACTTGCATGTGCCTTGAAGTAATAAATAATATTGCAGACATTGCATGCACCATTTTAATCACTTAAGTTATGAAAACTGAACAGAAGAATTCAATAATACAATCTTTTCAACTCAAAGCCTTACAAACGTTACTTGGAAATTTTAATGTTTCGGGTAATGTAGTTTGTATGTTTTTGATGTAATTAAATTAATGTATGATGTGCATAAACGCTATGAAATTAAATAGCCTTGAACAATGACATAAAGCATTTTATCTTCACTGCCAGCTTTTGCTGCTATAACCTGTACAAATGTACAAATGTTTGTCTCAATACCTGACACAGTTTTGTTCTTTATCATGTGATCCATGTCGTTCTCCAATGCCTTTTTGTTTTCTGCAACAAAATAGTATTTTGTGATTTCAATAATTTACGCTGGCTGAAAACAGAATACATTTGCTGAATACTTGCCCCATTACTTCCAGCAGATACAGTGTCTATATAAAGTTTTTTTTTAAATAAACACCTTTTCCTGGTTTATCCATGAAAGTCTGGCTGATTAAAATGAATATCAATGGGTCGATTATCACATAACATGTACAAAATTTTCTCCAATCATAAAGTTTCAGTTAACACATTTTACAGCTGCGAGAATAAGAGAGCAAATTTAGGATACAAAAGTCCAGTTAACAGATTTCATGACCCTAAATCCTGTCCAGTCTGTTGGATGTCACTTGGTGAATGATTAAAGGCTTGTGAACTGATGAAAAAAAAGGTTTTTCTAAAGGTTCTTGGACAGTTTGAAGGTTCATATTAAGCTAGAAAATGTTGAAAGGTACTCTGACATACAAAAAAAGTTTCTGAATTCTATAGTTATAATGTAATAAGTCACAGAAAGGTGTTCTTGTGGTTGGAAAGGTTTTTGACACATCCAAAAACCTTTAGGTATGATGCAACAACGGCAGGAAATTGGTAGTGGCATTTATGCCCAGTCGTCATTTTAGCTGTTGCAAAGAAAGAGCAGCAGCAACTTCACAAGCTTTCCACAAACGTTTTGAGATCTTCATTCCACTCAAATTATATTGTATTTTTTATTACAAATCCTTTATTTACTCTATCAACTCGTTAAAAAAATAAAATGATCAAAAAGAGTTTTATGTGGGGTATATATATAATGAAGGAAGGCTTAATGAATTTTCAGTTTCTACTTTAAATATTGTGTAGACCTGTTTTTGTTTATAGGATATAACATAAGTAAGGTATCTGTTTTAAAATCCATGATGCATGAGTTGGTTAATATATTTATAATCCATGAATGTTTATATAGAGAGAGACGCACAGATGGTCTGTAGCAAAGTTTTTGAAGGGTGTCATTTTTGTGTATCAATAAATTTCAATGTATTTTCCTTCTCTTACCTAACAACTTTAGACAAGTAATTTGGAGGGTTCCTAGTATAAGCTTTGTGATTTTAAAGTAATAATATATATATAGTTTATTTCATTTTGAGTTCTAGGAGAAGCTAGTCATCCCTCTTTATTTTAAAACACTACTGATGTTATATACAGCAATTCAGTACAGTGTATGAAGGTCAGCGTGCAGAGTCTTAGTATCCCCTTACCCTGTGCCATGCTATTCATTTTGCATTTACTTCTGCCCAAGTGTAAACCAGGGCTAGCTATGGAGACTACATATCAGCAGCTTCCTAATTATTAAGTGATCTAAAAATTTATATGTTAAAAAAATTTAAAAATTAATTTTATACACCATATGCTTTTTTGAGGTGAAAAAAAAAACCAAGATCATGAATTATGGGTCCGGGATATGTGACGGCCTATAGGTTATATTGTTTATTTATAGGTTATATTATTCATTATTCAGAATCTCATTGCTAAGACTTACTTTACACAGTATTAGAAATGGTGTGGTATTGGTATGACACGTCTCACTCTACTCCATTCCCAACCCCTCTCTGCCTGTTATTTTCATGATAAATTTTGTAAGATGCACATAAGCCTAGCTTTGTTGGCCCCAGGGGCAAACAGACAAATTTGGCAATTATCTGAGTCTAAAATAATAACCTCCCTTGTATGAATTCAGTGAAAATAATTAAAAATGAAATTTGTTACACAGATGCACAACATTACAGTATTTGTATGATGGCCTAAGCTGACCCTCTGGAACTAGATTCACTAGAGTCAGGTCACAGTGAGATCGCCACTTGAAATGACGCCAAAGTTTTATGTAGGTATTTCTAGACAAGTCTACACCTTCCAGGGTTACTAAGTAAATATATATTTATTTCATAGTTATTTGAATTATAGGTAAATATGTAGTTATGGGGGGTTTTCTCCAAGGCTTTCCAAGCAGTAATTAACATGTATTATATATAAAGAAGATATGTTATTTCATAGAACATGATTTAATTAGGCAAAAATTAGCCAATAATAGTGATTAAAATAATCATAATATTGTAACAGAAATTGTAAATTTTCTCCATTGTTTACATACTGACCTCGGCAACATCATAAGTAATGTTATGGCCAATGATTGAAATTCGTTTGCCAGAGATTGCAGTCCATTCAGAAGGGGCAGACTTGTTTCTAATCTTCTGCACAGTGAACACCAGAACCCTTCCAATCCCACTGTCCAAGGAAAAGGGCCATGCAAATAGACCTCGGGGTCACTGGATTAAGGACAAACTCATATATCTTGTAATTGTCTAGTGTGTTGTACGAACTACGCGAATTCTCCAGAAGCCCTGACACTGTGACCACACTTGGAAGCAATGGTGACACCCCATTTGACAGAATCCCAGTCAGTTCAAGACTCCAGGTCCGAAGGTTGTGACATCCTAGTCTTCATCTCGCACTTCAGACAACCTCTCTGTAAAAGATGAACAAATGGATCACATGTCTGCTGCTACTTTGCTCGATATAGATATATTGATGACGTCCAGGTATCTCCACAAAGACATTTGACTTCCATAGGTCTCCAAAAATTGTGATATATCTTCATCTGCTTCAGACATGCTTTTTTCGTAACACACCACCATCTCTTCATCATCCATGTCAGACGACTATGACAAATCCATTTCGTTTTCAGGTAGTTCACCCCTGCTGTCAGTCTCTTCTCTTGATCCCAGTAAAGGCCACCAACAGGCGCCAATCGATGACAGAATCCTGAAGGCTGTCATTCTCTTCTTCTCCGGATGTGTTTCCCTCCTCAGAGCAGTGAATTTCTTTATATGGCAGAGACATGTCGCCCACTAGGTATTCTCCCCTCTGTTGAAGAATGAACCTGCCACCCGACTGGCTTCTATAAAGGTGCAGACACAAACAAATACATGCAGATATCACAATCACATCACAGCAAAACACACGTTCTCAAACAAAAACAACATTCTCATCATGTCTTGACAGGACATACTAGTGACACATTTATACAATACAAACAGACATCATGATTTTGACTCAACCGGTTTTATTGTTTGTTTTACAAGGTATACTAAATGTTTACCCCCCTCCCCTCTCCCCCCCCCCCCCACAAGTGACACCCTTTAGGCCAAAAAAAAAAACTTTTGTTTCTGGTCACCCGACCGACCCTAATTTTTCCAGCCGACTCAAAAGATTTTAGAGTGATTTGTATACCAAAATAAGCAATAAATACATGCCTTCATAGAAAAAAAAAAGTGTCCCAATTTTCCCGCCTGACCTTTTCAGTGCAGATTTCCGCTATAATTATTCATAAGAAAAAGCGCTCTCGGTATTCCCCGTCAGGCTGACGTTTGCTAAGAGTCGCCGCACAGGATAAGTTTATTGACACTTTTGGTATTTCAAAATATGTATGCTTCTAAAAGCTTCTCTTTTTCTTGACATTTAATTGTTGTAATTTATGGCAGCTTATGTCATGACATAAGGGAGAGGGAGGGGCCGCCCCCTCCCCCACAGGGGAGCCGTCTGGGACCCAAAAGCGCCAATAGAGCGCTCTCAACTGATAGTATAATAGACTCGGCCTGCTTATGTAGTAGGGTTGTGGACACATTGACCACGCCGGGAGACGGCATGAAATGGCCCGTGAAGGGTGAATGAGTGCTGTGTCCCAAGTCCGTCCCTGCATTGTGCATGTGATCATAATGTGTACCCACATGTTGTTGTGTCCCCCCCACAGGTAACCCAGTATTATCCATTTCTTCCTCTGATATATCAGAATAAGGACTTTCATGCTCACCAACCACTGCAGACGGTGGCGCGCTTTCGTCTCGTTGACTTGTTGCTGAGCAGGCGATAGACACCTCAGTCTCCAAAGCGTTACCCGCGTCTCCCTCTTGCGCCGTGCCCGATTGATTGATGTGCAAACTGTCACTTCCATCCTCATCTTCGTCACGCACCTCGTCTGGCAATACCAGGTCTTGTGTATCTATGTTCAACAATGCCGGCATTGCGGGTGTATTGAGAGATATTGCGTAGGGGTCTGGTATGGCGGGTCGGCGCCCGTTTACCGTAGGCGCTTTGAGGGTCGTTTCCTTGTCCTGCGACGTGGAGTGTGTCGCATTCCCTTCGTATTTCAGGATAAGGTTTGAACTAGAGCCATTCGTCACCCTGTGTGCGGTCAGCCTGTCAGCGTCTGTGCCGGGCGATTGTGGCGAGCTGTCAATAGGAGGGTACAGCGTTGCGCAGTCGCCGCCACCTATGGGTGAAAATGGCGTATCATCGATGCGTATGCGCTTCATCGGGCTCTGAACCTTGGTTGACCGTCCTTGTCAGCAGCGTGACATGGCCCGCGTTTCCGCTTCCCCAGCTCGGCGTGAGTTGTTCTGGTTGTCGCACCTTGGGACTCCCCTGTTGATCCTGGACGTCAACTGTCGTATGACCAGCATTTTCTTTCACACACTGTTCAGCTTGTACGTTTCGGGTGGGGGCATCGACAGCTGCAGACGGTTCAGAGGAAACGGGGTCGGCGGTATCATCCCTGACACTGGCTGTTGTTGCTCCCTGATCGTTGTCAAACGTACCCGCATCGTCTTGCAGGCCATACGACACCAGCGTAAACGGTATCGCCCCTTTCTTCGAGCTTTTCACGACACACCATTCGTGCGATTTACCGGTGTACAGGCCGTATGTGGGAGGGCTTTTGGATGCTTTCTCCATTTTCTTGAGGCAAGAATGTACACGCACATACAGGTCATGCAAGGCCTGCTCGTGTGTGAAAACTGTCTAATGGCACAGTTCCTTTGTCACGCGGTTGATGTCCTCTTGCAGCGGGATCAAATTGTTGCCCTTTTGCTCCCTGTTTATGAGTCTGTCTGTCACGCAGCGGATGGCTTCGCCGATCGCATTGCACAGAAGCTTGCTGAGCGGGCGATAGACACCTCAGTCTCCAAAGCGTTACCCGCGTCTCCCCCTTGCGCCGGGCCCGATTGATTGATGTGCAAACTGTCACTTCCGTCCTCGTCTTCGTCACACACCTCGTCTGGCAATACCAGGTCTTGTGTATCTATGTTCAACAATGCCGGCATTTCGGGTGTATTGAGGGATATTGCGTAGGGGTCTGGTTTGGCGGGTCGGTGCCCGTTTACCGTAGGCGCTTTGAGGGTCGTTTCCTCGTCCTGTGACGTGGAGTGTGTCGCATTCCCTTCGTATTTCAGGATAAGGTTTAATCTAGAGCCATTCGTCGCCCCGTGTGCGGTCGGCCTGTCAGCATCTGTGCCGGGCGATTGTGGCGAGCTGTCAATAGGAGGGTACAGCGTTGCGCAGTGGCCGCCACCTATGGGTGAAAATGGTGTATCATCGATGCGTATGAGCTTCATCGGGCTCTGAACCTTGGTTGACCATCCTTGTCAGCAGCGTGACACGGACCGCGTTTCCGCTTCCCGAGCTCGGCGTGAGTTGTTCCGGTTGTCTCACAGTCGGGACTCCCCTGTTGATCCTGGACGTCAACTGCCGTATGACCAGCATTTTCTTTCACACACTGTTCAGCTTGTACGTTCAGGGTGGCGGCATCGACAGCTGCAGACGGTTCAGAGGAAACGGGGTCGGCGGTATCATCCCTGACACTGGCTGTTGTTGCTCCCTGATCGCTGTCAAACGTACCCGCATCGTCTTGCAGGCCATACGGCACCAGCATAAACGGTATCGCCCCTTTCTTCGAGCTTTTCACAACACACCGTTCGCGCGATTTACCGGTGTACAGGCCTTATGTGGGAGGGCTTTTGGATGCTTTCTCCATTTTCTTGAGGCAAGAATGTACACGCACATACAGGTCATGCAAGGCCTGCTCGTGTGTGAAAACTGTTAAGTGGCACAGTTCCTTTGTCACGCGGTTGATGTCCTCTTGCAGCGGGATCAAATTGTTGCCCTTTTGCTTCCTGTTTATGAGTCTGTCTGTCACGCAGCGGATGGCATGCCGATCACATTGCACAGAAGCTTGCTGAGCGGGCGATAGACACCTCAGTCTCCAAAGCGTTACCCGCGTCTCCCTCTTGCGCCGGGCCCGATTGATTGATGTGCAAACTGTCACTTCCGTCCTCGTCTTCGTCACGCACCTCGTCTGGCAATACCAGGTCTTGTGTATCTATGTTCAACAATGCCGGCATTGCGGGTGTATTGAGAGATATTGCGTAGGGGTCTGGTATGGCGGGTCGGCGCCCGTTTACCGTAGGCGCTTTGAGGGTCGTTTCCTCGTCCTGTGACGTGGAGTGTGTCGCATTCCCTTCGTATTTCAGGATAAGGTTTAATCTAGAGCCATTCGTCGCCCCGTGTGCGGTCGGCCTGTCCGCGTCTGTGCCGCGCGATTGTGGCGAGCTGTCAATAGGGTGGTACAGCGTTGCGCAGTCGCCGCCACTTATGGGTGAAAATGGCGTATCATCGATGCGTATGAGCTTCATCGGGCTCTGAACCTTGGTTGACCGTCCTTGTCAGCAGCGTGACACGGACCGCGTTTCCGCTTCCGGAGCTCGGCGTGAATTGTTCCGGTTGTCGCACCGTCGGGACTCCCCTGTTGATCCTGGACGTCAACTGTCATATGACCAGCATTTTCTTTCACACACTGTTCAGCTTGTACGTTCAGGGTGGGGGCATCGACAGCTGCAGACGGTTCAGAGGAAACGGGGTCGGCGGTATCATCCCTGACACTGGCTGTTGTTGCTCCCTGATCGCTGTCAAACGTACCCGCATCGTCTTGCAGGCCATACGGCACCAGCGTAAACGGTATCGCCCCTTTCTTCGAGCTTTTCACGACACACCGTTCGCGCGATTTACCGGTGTACAGGCCGTATGTGGGAGGACTTTTGGATGCTTTCTCCATTTTCTTGAGGCAAGAATGTACACGCACATACAGGTCATGCAAGGCCTGCTCGTGTGTGAAAACTGTCTAGTGGCACAGTTCCTTTGTCACGCAGTTGATGTCCTCTTGCAGCTTGATCAAATCGTTGCCCTTTTGCTCCCTGTTTATGAGTCTGTCTGTCACGCAGCGGATGGCTTCGCCGATCGCATTGCACAGAAGCTTGCTGAGCGGGCGATAGACACCTCAGTCTCCAAAGCGTTACCCGCGTCTCCCTCTTGCGCCGGGCCCGATTGATTGATGTGCAAACTGTCACTTCCATCCTCGTCTTCGTCACGCACCTCGTCTGGCAATACCAGGTCTTGTGTATCTATGTTCAACAATGCTGGCATTGCGGGTGTATTGAGAGATATTGCGTAGGGGTCTGGTATGGCGGGTCGGCGCCCGTTTACCGTAGGCGCTTTGAGGGCCGTTTCCTCATCTTGTGACGTGGAGTGTGTCGCATTCCCTTCGTATTTCAGGATAAGGTTTGAACTAGAGCCAATCGTCCCCCCGTGTGCGGTCAGCCTGTCAGGGTCTGTGCCGGGCGATTGTGGCGAGCTGTCAATAGGAGGGTACAGCGTTGCGCAGTCGCCGCCACCTATGGGTGAAAATGGCGTATCATCGATGCGTATGTGCTTCATCGGGCTCTGAACCTTGGTTGACCATCCTTGTCAGCAGCGTGACACGGACCGCATTTCTTCCCGAGCTCGGCGTGAGTTGTTCCGGTTATTGCACCGTCGGGACTCCCCTGTTGATCCTGGACGTCAACTGTCGTATGACCGGCATTTTCTTTCACACACTGTTCAGCTTGTACGTTCAGGGTGGCGGCATCGACAGCTGCAGACGGTTCAGAGGAAACGGGGTCGGCGGTATCATTCCTTACACTGGCTGTTGTTGCTCCCTGATCGCTGTCAAATGTACCCGCATCGTCTTGCAGGCCATACGGCACCAGCGTGAACGGTATCGCCCCTTTCTTCGAGCTTTTCACGACACACCGTTCGCGCGATTTACCGGTGTACAGGCCGTATGTGGGAGGGCTTTTGGATGCTTTCTCCATTTTCTTGAGGCAAGAATGTACACGCACATACAGGTCATGCAAGGCCTGCTCGTGTGTGAAAACTGTTGAGCGGCACAGTTCCTTTGTCACGCGGTTCATGTCCTCTTGCAGCGGGATCAAATCGTTGCCCTTTTGCTCCCTGTTTATGAGTCTGTCTGTCACGCAGCGGATGGCTTCGCCGATCGCATTGCACAGAAGCTTGCTGAGCGGGCGATAGACACCTCAGTCTCCAAAGCGTTACCCGCGTCTCCCTCTTTCGCCGGGCCCGATTGATTGATGTGCAAACTCCTCGTCTTCGTCACGCACCTCGTCTGGCAATACCAGGTCTTGTGTATCTATGTTCAACAATGCTGGCATTGCGGGTGTATTGTGAGATATTGCGTAGGGGTCTGGTATGGCGGGTCGGCGCCCGTTTACCGTAGGCGCTTTGAGGGTCGTTTCCTCGTCTTGTGACGTGGAGTGTGTCGCATTCCCTTCGTATTTCAGGATAAGGTTTGAACTAGAGCCAATCGTCCCCCTGTGTGCGGTCGGCCTGTCAGGGTCTGTGCTGGGCGATTGTGGCGAGCTGTCAATAGGAGGGTACAGCGTTGCGCAGTCGCCGCCACCTATGGGTGAAAATGGCGTATCATCGATGCGCATGTGCTTGATCGGGCTCTGAACCTTGGTTGACCATCCTTGTCAGCAGCGTGACACGGACCGCGTTTCCGCTTCCCGAGCTCGGCGTGAGTTGTTCCGGTTATCGCATCGTCGGGACTCCCCTGTTGATCCTGGACGTCAACTGCCGTATGACCGGCATTTTCTTTCGCACACTGTTCAGCTTGTACGTTCAGGGTGGCGGCATCGACAGCTGCAGACGGTTCAGAGGAAACGGGGTCGGCGGTATCATCCCTGACACTGGCTGTGGTCACCTATGGGTGAAAATGGCGTATCATCGATGCGCATGTGCTTCATCGGGCTCTGAACCTTGGTTGACCATCCTTGTCAGCAGCGTGACACGGACCGCGTTTCCGCTTCCCGAGCTCGGCGTGAGTTGTTCCGGTTATCGCACCGTCGGGACTCCCCTGTTGATCCTGGACGTCAACTGTCGTATGACCGGCATTTTCTTTCACACACTGTTCAGCTTGTACGTTCAGGGTGGCGGCATCGACAGCTGCAGACGGTTCAGAGGAAACGGGGTCGGCAGTATCATTCCTGACACTGGCTGTTGTTGCTCCCTGATTGCTGTCAAACGTACCCGCATCGTCTTGCAGGCCATACGGCACCAGCGTAAACGGTATCGCCCCTTTCTTCGAGCTTTTCACGACACACCGTTCGCGCGATTTACCGGTGTACAGGCCGTATGTGGGAGGACTTTTGGATGCTTTCTCCATTTTCTTGAGGCAAGAATGTACACGCACATACAGGTCATGCAAGGCCTGCTCGTGTGTGAAAACTGTCTAGTGGCACAGTTCCTTTGTCACGCAGTTGATGTCCTCTTGCAGCTTGATCAAATCGTTGCCCTTTTGCTCCCTGTTTATGAGTCTGTCTGTCACGCAGCGGATGGCTTCGCCGATCGCATTGCACAGAAGCTTGCTGAGCGGGCGATAGACACCTCAGTCTCCAAAGCGTTACCCGCGTCTCCCTCTTGCGCCGGGCCCGATTGATTGATGTGCAAACTGTCACTTCCATCCTCGTCTTCGTCACGCACCTCGTCTGGCAATACCAGGTCTTGTGTATCTATGTTCAACAATGCTGGCATTGCGGGTGTATTGAGAGATATTGCGTAGGGGTCTGGTATGGCGGGTCGGCGCCCGTTTACCGTAGGCGCTTTGAGGGCCGTTTCCTCATCTTGTGACGTGGAGTGTGTCGCATTCCCTTCGTATTTCAGGATAAGGTTTGAACTAGAGCCAATCGTCCCCCCGTGTGCGGTCAGCCTGTCAGGGTCTGTGCCGGGCGATTGTGGCGAGCTGTCAATAGGAGGGTACAGCGTTGCGCAGTCGCCGCCACCTATGGGTGAAAATGGCGTATCATCGATGCGTATGTGCTTCATCGGGCTCTGAACCTTGGTTGACCATCCTTGTCAGCAGCGTGACACGGACCGCATTTCTTCCCGAGCTCGGCGTGAGTTGTTCCGGTTATTGCACCGTCGGGACTCCCCTGTTGATCCTGGACGTCAACTGTCGTATGACCGGCATTTTCTTTCACACACTGTTCAGCTTGTACGTTCAGGGTGGCGGCATCGACAGCTGCAGACGGTTCAGAGGAAACGGGGTCGGCGGTATCATTCCTTACACTGGCTGTTGTTGCTCCCTGATCGCTGTCAAATGTACCCGCATCGTCTTGCAGGCCATACGGCACCAGCGTGAACGGTATCGCCCCTTTCTTCGAGCTTTTCACGACACACCGTTCGCGCGATTTACCGGTGTACAGGCCGTATGTGGGAGGGCTTTTGGATGCTTTCTCCATTTTCTTGAGGCAAGAATGTACACGCACATACAGGTCATGCAAGGCCTGCTCGTGTGTGAAAACTGTTGAGCGGCACAGTTCCTTTGTCACGCGGTTCATGTCCTCTTGCAGCGGGATCAAATCGTTGCCCTTTTGCTCCCTGTTTATGAGTCTGTCTGTCACGCAGCGGATGGCTTCGCCGATCGCATTGCACAGAAGCTTGCTGAGCGGGCGATAGACACCTCAGTCTCCAAAGCGTTACCCGCGTCTCCCTCTTTCGCCGGGCCCGATTGATTGATGTGCAAACTCCTCGTCTTCGTCACGCACCTCGTCTGGCAATACCAGGTCTTGTGTATCTATGTTCAACAATGCTGGCATTGCGGGTGTATTGTGAGATATTGCGTAGGGGTCTGGTATGGCGGGTCGGCGCCCGTTTACCGTAGGCGCTTTGAGGGTCGTTTCCTCGTCTTGTGACGTGGAGTGTGTCGCATTCCCTTCGTATTTCAGGATAAGGTTTGAACTAGAGCCAATCGTCCCCCTGTGTGCGGTCGGCCTGTCAGGGTCTGTGCTGGGCGATTGTGGCGAGCTGTCAATAGGAGGGTACAGCGTTGCGCAGTCGCCGCCACCTATGGGTGAAAATGGCGTATCATCGATGCGCATGTGCTTGATCGGGCTCTGAACCTTGGTTGACCATCCTTGTCAGCAGCGTGACACGGACCGCGTTTCCGCTTCCCGAGCTCGGCGTGAGTTGTTCCGGTTATCGCATCGTCGGGACTCCCCTGTTGATCCTGGACGTCAACTGCCGTATGACCGGCATTTTCTTTCGCACACTGTTCAGCTTGTACGTTCAGGGTGGCGGCATCGACAGCTGCAGACGGTTCAGAGGAAACGGGGTCGGCGGTATCATCCCTGACACTGGCTGTTGTCACCTATGGGTGAAAATGGCGTATCATCGATGCGCATGTGCTTCATCGGGCTCTGAACCTTGGTTGACCATCCTTGTCAGCAGCGTGACACGGACCGCGTTTCCGCTTCCCGAGCTCGGCGTGAGTTGTTCCGGTTATCGCACCGTCGGGACTCCCCTGTTGATCCTGGACGTCAACTGTCGTATGACCGGCATTTTCTTTCACACACTGTTCAGCTTGTACGTTCAGGGTGGCGGCATCGACAGCTGCAGACGGTTCAGAGGAAACGGGGTCGGCAGTATCATTCCTGACACTGGCTGTTGTTGCTCCCTGATTGCTGTCAAACGTACCCGCATCGTCTTGCAGGCCATACGGCACCAGCGTGAACAGTATCGCCCCTTTCTTCGAGCTTTTCACGACACCGTTCGTGCGATTTACCGGTGTACAGGCCGTATGTGGGAGGGCTTTTGGATGCTTTCTCCATTTTCTTGAGGCAAGAATGTACACGCACATACAGGTCATGCAAGGCCTGCACGTGTGTGAAAACTGTTGAGCGGCACAGTTCCTTTGTCAAGCGGTTCATGTCCTCTTGCAGCGGGATCAAATCGTTGCCCTTTTGCTCCCTGTTTATGAGTCTGTCTGTCACGCAGCGGATGGCTTCGCCGATCGCATTGCACAGAAGCTTGCTGAGCGGGCGATAGACACCTCAGTCTCCAAAGCGTTACCCGCGTCTCCCTCTTTCGCCGGGCCCGATTGATTGATGTGCAAACTGTCACTTCCGTCCTCGTCTTCGTCACACACCTCGTCTGGCAATACCAGGTCTTGTGTATCTATGTTCAACAATGCCGGCATTTCGGGTGTATTGAGGGATATTGCGTAGGGGTCTGGTTTGGCGGGTCGGCGCCCGTTTACCGTAGGCGCTTTGAGGGTCGTTTCCTCGTCCTGTGACGTGGAGTGTGTCGCATTCCCTTCGTATTTCAGGATAAGGTTTAATCTAGAGCCATTCGTCGCCCCGTGTGCGGTCGGCCTGTCAGCATCTGTGCCGGGCGATTGTGGCGAGCTGTCAATAGGAGGGTACAGCGTTGCGCAGTGGCCGCCACCTATGGGTGAAAATGGTGTATCATCGATGCGTATGAGCTTCATCGGGCTCTGAACCTTGGTTGACCATCCTTGTCAGCAGCGTGACACGGACCGCGTTTCCGCTTCCCGAGCTCGGCGTGAGTTGTTCCGGTTGTCGCACAATCGGGACTCCCCTGTTGATCCTGGACGTCAACTGCCGTATGACCGGCATTTTCTTTCACACACTGTTCAGCTTGTACGTACAGGGTGGCGGCATCGACAGCTGCAGACGGTTCAGAGGAAACGGGGTCGGCGGTATCATCCCTGACACTGGCTGTTGTCACCTATGGGGGAAAATGGCGTATCATCGATGCGCATGTGCTTCATCGGGCTCTGAACCTTGGTTGACCATCCTTGTCAGCAGCGTGACACGGACCGCGTTTCCGCTTCCTGAGCTCGGCGTGAGTTGTTCCGGTTATCGCACCTTCGGGACTCCCCTGTTGATCCTGGACGTCAACTGTCGTATGACCGGCATTTTCTTTCACACACTGTTCAGCTTGTACGTTCAGGGTGGCGGCATCGACAGCTGCAGACGGTTCAGAGGAAACGGGGTCGGCGGTATCATCCCTGACACTGGCTGTTGTTGCTCCCTGATCGCTGTCAAACGTACCCGCATCGTCTTGCAGGCCATACGGCACCAGCGTAAACGGTATCGCCCCTTTCTTCGAGCTTTTCATGACACACCTTTCGCGCGATTTACCGGTGTACAGGCCGTATGTGGGAGGACTTTTGGATGCTTTCTCCATTTTCTTGAGGCAAGAATGTACACGCACATACAGGTCATGCAAGGCCTGCTCGTGTGTGAAAACTGTCTAGTGGCACAGTTCCTTTGTCACGCGGTTGATGTCCTCTTGCAGCTTGATCAAATCGTTGCCCTTTTGCTCCCTGTTTATGAGTGTGTCTGTCACGCAGCGGATGGCTTCGCCGATCGCATTGCACAGAAGCTTGCTGAGCGGGCGATAGACACCTCAGTCTCCAAAGCATTACCTGCGTCTCCCTCTTGCCCCGGGCCCGATTGATTGATGTGCAAACTGTCACTTCCATCCTCGTCTTCGTCACCCACCTCGTCTGGCAATACCAGGTCTTGTGTATCTATGTTCACCAATGCTGGCATTGCGGGTGTATTGAGAGATATTGCGTAGGGGTCTGGTATGGCGGGTCGGCGCCCGTTTACCGTAGGCGCTTTGAGGGCCGTTTCCTCGTCTTTAGACGTGGAGTGTGTCGCATTCCCTTCGTATTTCAGGATAAGGTTTGAACTAGAGCCAATCGTCCCCCCGTGTGCGGTCGGCCTGTCAGGGTCTGTGCCGGGCGATTGTGGCGAGCTGTCAATAGGAGGGTACAGCGTTGCGCAGTCGCCGCCACCTATGGGTGAAAATGGCGTATCATCGATGCGTATGTGCTTCATCGGGCTCTGAACCTTGGTTGACCGTCCTTGTCAGCAGCGTGACACGGACCGCGTTTCCGCTTCCCGAGCTCGGCGTGAGTTGTTCCGGTTATCGCACCGTCGGGACTCCCCTGTTGATCCTGGACGTCAACTGTCGTATGACCGGCATTTTCTTTCACACACTGTTCAGCTTGTACGTTCAGGGTGGCGGCATCGACAGCTGCAGACGGTTCGAGGAAACGGGGTGGGCGGTATCATTCCTGACACTGGCTGTTGTTGCTCCCTGATTGCTGTCAAACGTACCCGCATCGTCTTGCAGGCCATACGGCACCAGCGTGAACAGTATCGCCCCTTTCTTCGAGCTTTTCACGACACCATTCGCGCGATTTACCGGTGTACAGGCCGTATGTGGGAGGGCTTTTGGATGCTTTCTCCATTTTCTTGAGGCAAGAATGTACACGCACATACAGGTCATGCAAGGCCTGCTCGTGTGTGAAAACTGTTGAGAGGCACAGTTCCTTTGTCACGCGGTTCATGTCCTCTTGCAGCGGGATCAAATCGTTGCCCTTTTGCTCCCTGTTTATGAGTCTGTCTGTCACGCAGCGGATGGCTTCGCCGATCGCATTGCACAGAAGCTTGCTGAGCGGGCGATAGACACCTCAGTCTCCAAAGCGTTACCCGCGTCTCCCTCTTTCGCCGGGCCCGATTGATTGATGTGCAAACTGTCACTTCCGTCCTCGTCTTCGTCACGCACCTCGTCTGGCAATACCAGGTCTTGTGTATCTATGTTCAACAATGCCGGCATTTCGGGTGTATTAAGAGATATTGCGTAGGGGTCTGGTATGGCGGGTCGGCGCCCGTTTACCGTAGGCGCTTTGAGGGTCGTTTCCTCGTCCTGTGACATGGAGTGTGTCGCATTCCCTTCGTATTTCAGGATAAGGTTTAATCTAGAGCCATTCGTCGCCCCATGTGCGGTCGGCCTGTCAGCATCTGTGCCGGGCGATTGTGGCGAGCTGTCAATAGGAGGGTACAGCGTTGCGCAGTGGCCGCCACCTATGGGTGAAAATGGTGTATCATCGATGCGTATGAGCTTCATCGGGCTCTGAACCTTGGTTGACCATCCTTGTCAGCAGCGTGACACGGACCACGTTTCCGCTTCCCGAGCTCGGCGTGAGTTGTTCCGGTTGTCGCACAATCGGGACTCCCCTGTTGATCCTGGACGTCAACTGCCGTATGACCGGCATTTTCTTTCACACACTGTTCAGCTTGTACGTTCAGGGTGGCGGCATCGACAGCTGCAGACGGTTCAGAGGAAACGGGGTCGGCGGTATCATCCCTGACCCTGGCTGTTGTTGCTCCCTGATCGCTGTCAAACGTACCCGCATCGTCTTGCAGGCCATACAGCACCAGCGTAAATGGTATCGCCCCTTTCTTCGAGCTTTTCACGACACACCGTTCGCGCGATTTACCGGTGTACAGGCCGTATGTGGGAGGACTTTTGGATGCTTTCTCCATTTTCTTGAGGCAAGAATGTACACGCACATACAGGTCATGCAAGGCCTGCTCGTGTGTGAAAACTGTCTAGTGGCACAGTTCCTTTGTCACGCGGTTGATGTCCTCTTGCAGCTTGATCAAATCGTTGCCCTTTTGCTCCCTGTTTATGAGTCTGTCTGTCACGCAGCGGATGGCTTCGCCGATCGCATTGCACAGAAGCTTGCTGAGCGGGCAATAGACACCTCAGACTCCAAAGCGTTACCCGCGCCTCCCTCTTTCGCCGGGCCCGATTGATTGATGTGCAAACTGTCACTTCCGTCCTCGTCTTCGTCACGCACCTCGTCTAGCAATACCAGGTCTTGTGTATCTATGTTCAACAATGCCGGCATTGCGGGTGTATTGAGAGATATTGCGTAGGGGTCTGGTATGGCGGGTCGGCGCCCGTTTACCATAGGCGCTTTGAGGGTCGTTTCCTTGTCCTGTGACGTGGAGTGTGTCGCATTCCCTTCGTATTTCAGGATAAGGTTTGAACTAGAGCCATTCGTCGCCCCGTGTGCGGTCGGCCTGTCAGTGTCTGTGCCGGGCGATTGTGGCGAGCTGTCAATAGGAGGGTACAGTGTTGCGTAGTCGCCGCCACCTATGGGTGAAAATGGCGTACCATCGATGCGCATGTGCTTCATCGGGCTCTGAACCTTGGTTGACCATCCTTGTCAGCAGCGTGACACGGACCGCGTTTCCGCTTCCGAGCTCGGCGTGAGTTGTTCCGGTTATCGCACCGTCGGGACTCCCCTGTTGATCCTGGACGTCAACTGCCGTATGACCGGCATTTTCTTTCACACACTGTTCAGCTTGTACGTTCAGGGTGGCGGCATCAACAGCTGCAGACGGTTCAGAGGAAACGGGGTCGGCGGTATCATCCCTGACACTGGCTGTTGTCACCTATGGGTGAAAATGGCGTATCATCAATGCGCATGTGCTTCATCGGGCTCTGAACCTTGGTTGACCATCCTTGTCAGCAGCGTGACACGGACCGCGTTTCCGCTTCCCGAGCTCGGCGTGAGTTGTTCCGGTTATCGCACCGTCGGGACTCCCCTGTTGATCCTGGACGTCAACTGTCGTATGACTGGCATTTTCTTTCACACACTGTTCAGCTTGTACGTTCAGGGTGGCGGCATCGACAGCTGCAGACGGTTCAGAGGAAACGGGGTCGGCGGTATCATTCCTGACACTGGCTGTTGTTGCTCCCTGATCGCTGTCAAACGTACCCGCATCGTCTTGCAGGCCATACGGCACCAGCGTGAAAGGTATCGCCCCTTTCTTCGAGCTTTTCACGACACACCGTTCGCGCGATTTACCGGTGTACAGGCCGTATGTGGGAGGGCTTTTTGATGCTTTCTCCATTTTCTTCAGGCAAGAATGTACACGCACATACAGGTCATGCAAGGCCTGCTCGTGTGTGAAAACTGTTGAGCGGCACAGTTCCTTTGTCACGCGGTTCATGTCCTCTTGCAGCGGGATCAAATCGCTGCCCTTTTGCTCCCTGTTTATGAGTCTGTCTGTCACGCAGCGGATGGCTTCGCCGATCGCATTGCACAAAAGCTTGCTGAGCGGGCGATAGACACCTCAGTCTCCAAAGCGTTACCCGCGTCTCCCTCTTTCGCCGGGCCCGATTGATTGATGTGCAAACTGTCACTTCCGTCCTCGTCTTCGTCACGCACCTCGTCTGGCAATACCAGGTCTTGTGTATCTATGTTCAACAATGCCGGCATTTCGGGTGTATTGAGAGATATTGCGTAGGGGTCTGGTATGGCGGGTCGGCGCCCATTTACCGTAGGCGCTTTGAGGGTCGTTTCCTCGTCCTGTGACGTGGAGTGTGTCGCATTCCCTTCGTATTTCAGGATAAGGTTTAATCTAGAGCCATTCGTCGCCCCGTGTGCGGTCGGCCTGTCAGCATCTGTGCCGGGCGATTGTGGCGAGCTGTCAATAGGAGGGTACAGCGTTGCGCAGTCGCCGCCACCTATGGGTGAAAATGGGGTATCATCGATGCGTATGAGCTTCATCGGGCTCTGAACCTTGGTTGACCATCCTTGTCAGCAGCGTGACACGGACCGCGTTTCCGCTTCCCGAGCTCGGCGTGAGTTGTTCTGGTTGTCGCACAGTCGGGACTCCCCTGTTGATCCTGGACGTCAACTGCCGTATGACCGGCATTTTCTTTCACACACTGTTCAGCATGTACGTTCAGGGTGGCGGCATCGACAGCTGCAGACGGTTCAGAGGAAACGGGGTCGGCGGTATCATTCCTGACACTGGCTGTTTGTTGCTCCCTGATCGCTGTCAAACGTACCCGCATCATCTTGCAGGCCATACGGCACCAGCGTGAACGGTATCGCCCCTTTCTTCGAGCTTTTCACGACACACCGTTCGCGCGATTTACCGGTGTACAGGCCGTATGTGGGAGGGCTTTTGGATGCTTTCTCCATTTTCTTGAGGCAAGAATGAACACGCACATACAGGTCATGCAAGGCCTGCTTGTGTGTGAAAACTGTTGAGCGGCACAGTTCCTTTGTCACGCGGTTCATGTCCTCTTGCAGCGGGATCAAATCGTTGCCCTTTTGCTCCCTGTTTATGAGCCTGTCTGTCACGCAGCGGATGGCTTCGCCGATCGCATTGCACAGAAGCTTGCTGAGCGGGCGATAGACACCTCAGTCTCCAAAGCGTTACCCGCGTCTCCCTCTTTCACCGGGCCCGATTGATTGATGTGCAAACTGTCACTTCCGTCCTCGTCTTCGTCACGCACCTCGTCTGGCAATACCAGGTCTTGTGTATCTATGTTCAACAATGCCGGCATTGCGGGTGTATTGAGAGATATTGCGTAGGGGTCTGGTATGGCGGGTCGGCGCCCGTTTACCGTAGGCGCTTTGAGGGCCGTTTCCTCGTCTTGTGACGTGGAGTGTGTCGCATTCCCTTCGTATATCAGGATAAGGTTTGAACTAGAGCCATTCGTCGCCCCGTGTGCGGTCGGCCTGTCAGCGTCTGTGCCGGGCGATTGTGGCGATCTGTCAATAGGAGGGTACAGCGTTGCGCAGTCGCCGCCACCTATGGGTGAAAATGGCGTATCATCGATGCGCATGTGCTTCATCGGGCTCTGAACCTTGGTTGACCATCCTTGTCAGCAGCGTGACAAGGACCGCGTTTCCGCTTCCCGAGCTCGGCGTGAGTTGTTCCGGTTGTCGCACAGTCGAGACTCCCCTGTTGATCCTGGACGTCAACTGCCGTGTGACCGGCATTTTCTTTCACACACTGTTCAGCTTGTACGTTCAGGGTGGCGGCATCAACAGCTGCAGACGGTTCAGAGGAAACGGGGTCGGCGGTATCATCCCTGACACTGGCTGTTGTTGCTCCCTGATCGCTGTCAAACGTACCCGCATCGTCTTGCAGGCCATACGGCACCAGCGTAAACGGTATCGCCCCTTTCTTCGAGCTTTTCACGACACACCGTTCGCGCGATTTACCGGAGTATAGGCCGTATGTGGGAGGACTTTTGGATGCTTTCTCCATTTTCTTGATGCAAGAATGTACACGCACATACAGGTCATGCAAGGCCTGCTCGTGTGTGAAAACTGTCGAGTGGCACAGTTCCTTTGTCACGCGGTTCATGTCCTCTTGCAGCGGGATCAAATCGCTGCCCTTTTGCTCCCTGTTTATGAGCCTGTCTGTCATGCAGCGGATGGCTTCGCCGATCGCATTGCACAGAAGCTTGCTGAGCGGGCGATAGACACCTCAGTCTCCAAAGTGTTACCCGCGTCTCCCTCTTGCGCCCCGATTGATTGATGTGCAAACTGTCACTTCCATCCTCGTCTTCGTCACGCACCTCGTCTGGCAATACCAGGTCTTGTGTATCTATGTTCAACAATGCTGGCATTGCGGGTGTATTGAGAGATATTGCGTAGGGGTCTGGTATGGCGGGTCGGCGCCCGTTTACCGTAGGCGCTTTGAGGGTCGTTTCCTCGTCTTGTGACATGGAGTGTGTCGCATTCCCTTCGTATTTCAGGATAAGGTTTGAACTAGAGCCAATCGTCGCCCCGTGTGCGGTCGGCCTGTCAGCGTCTGTGCCGGGCGATTGTGGCGAGCTGTCAATAGGAGGGTACAGCGTTGCACAGTCGCCGCCACCTATGGGTGAAAATGGCGTATCATCGATGCGTATGCGCTTCATCGGGCTCTGAACCTTGGTTGACCGTCCTTGTTAGCAGCGTGACACGGACCGCGTTTCCGCTTCCCGAGCTCAGCGTGAGTTGTTCCGGTTGTCGCACCGTCGGGACTCCCCTGTTGATCCTGGACGTCAACTGTCGTATGACCGGCATTTTCTTTCACACACTGTTCAGCTTGTACGTTCAGGGTGGTGGCATCGACAGCTGCAGACGGTTTCGAGGAAACGGGGTCGGCGGTATCATCCCTGACACTGGCTGTTGTTGCTCCCTGATCGCTGTCAAACGTACCCGCATCGTCTTGCAGGCCAAACGGCACCAGCGTAAACGGTATCGCCCCTTTCTTCGAGCTTTTCACGACACACCGTTCACGCGATTTACCGGTGTACAGGCCGTATGTGGGAGGGCTTTTGGAAACTTTCTCCATTTTCTTGAGGCAAGAATGTACACGCACATACAGGTCATGCAAGGCCTGCTCGTGTGTGAAAACTGTTGAAAGGCACAGTTCCTTTGTAACGGGGTTGATGTCCTCTTGCAGCGGGATCAAATCGTTGCCCTTTTGCTCCCTGTTTATGAGTCTGTCTGTCACGCAGCGGATGGCTTCGCCGATCGCATTGCACAGAAGCTTGCTGAGCGGGTGATAGACACCTCAGTCTCCAAAGCGTTACCCGCGTCTCCCTCTTGCGACGGGCCCGATTGATTGATGTGCAAACTGTCACTTCCGTCCTCGTCTTCGTCATGCACCTCATCTGGCAATACCAGGTCTTGTGTATCTATGTTCAACAATGCCGGCATTGCGGGTGTATTGAGAGATATTGCGTAGGGGTCTGGTATGGCGGGTCGGCCCCCGTTTACCGTAGGCGCTTTGAGGGTCGTTTCCTCGTCTTGTGACGTGGAGTGTGTCGCATTCCCTTCGTATTTCAGGATAAGGTTTGAACTAGTGCCAATCATCGCCCCGTGTGCGGTCGGCCTGTCAGCGTCTGTGCCGGGCGATTGTGGCGAGCTGTCAATAGGAGGGTACAACCTTGCGCAGTCGCCTCCACCTATGGGTGAAAATGGCGTATCATCGATGCGTATGCGCTTCATCGGGCTCTGAACCTTGGTTGACCGTCCTTGTCAGCAGCGTGACATGGACCGCGTTTCCGCTTCCCGAGCTCAGCGTGAGTTGTTCCGGTTGTCGCACCGTCGGGACTCCCCTGTTGATCCTGGACTTCAACTGTCGTATGACCGGCATTTTCTTTCACACACTGTTCAGCTTGTACGTTCAGGGTGGCGGCATCGACAGCTGCAGACGGTTCAGAGGAAACAGGGTCGGCGGTATCATCCCTGACACTGGCTGTTGTTGCTCCCTGATCGCTGTCAAACGTACCCGCATCGTCTTGCAGGCCAAACAGCACCAGCGTAAACGGTAATGCCCCTTTCTTCGAGCTTTTCACGACACACCGTTCGCGCGATTTACCGGTGTACAGGCCGTATGTGGGAGGGCTTTTGGATGCTTTCTCCATTTTCTTGAGGCTAGAATGTACACGCACATACAGGTCATGCAAGGCCTGCTCGTGTGTGAAAACTGTTGAGCGGCACAGTTCCTTTGTCACGCTGTTGATGTCCTCTTGCAGCGGGATCAAATCGTTGCCCTTTTGCTCCCTGTTTATGAGTCTGTCTGTCACGCAGCGGATGGCTTCGCCGATCGCATTGCACAGAAGCTTGCTGAGCGGGCGATAGACACCTCGGTCTCCAAAGCGTTACCCGCGTCTCCCCCTTGCGCCGGGCCCGATTGATTGATGTGCAAACTGTCACTTCCGTCCTCGTCTTCGTCACACACCTCCTCTGGCAATACCAGGTCTTGTGTATCTATGTTCAACAATGCCGGCATTGCGGGTGTATTGAGAGATATTGCGTAGGGGTCTGGTATGGCGGGTCGGCACCCGTTTACCGTAGGCACTTTGAGGGTCGTTTCCTCGTCCTGTGACGTGGAGTGTGTCGCATTCCCTTCGTATTTCAGGATAAGGTTTGAACTAGAGCCAATCGTCGCCCCGTGTGCGGTCGGCCTGTCAGGGTCTGTGCCGGGCGATTGTGGCGAGCTGTCAATAGGAGGGTACAGCGTTGCGCAGTCGCCGCCACCTATGGGTGAAAATGGCGTATCATCGATGCGTAATTGCTTCATCGGGCTCTGAACCTTGGTTGACCATCCTTGTCAGCAGCGTGACACGGACCACGTTTCCGCTTCCCGAGCTCGGCGTGAGTTGTTCCGGTTATCGCACCGTTGGGACTCCCCTGTTGATCCTGGACGTCAACTGTCGTATGACCGGCATTTTCTTTCACACACTTTTCAGCTTGTACGTTCAGGGTGGCGGCATCGACAGCTGCTGACGGTTCAGAGGAAACGGGGTCGGCGGTATCATCCCTGACACTGGCTGTTGTTGCTCCCTGATCGCTGTCAAACGTACCCGCATCGTCTTGCAGGCCATACGGCACCAGCGTAAACGGTATCGCCCCTTTCTTCGAGCTTTTCACGACACACCGTTCGCGCAATTTACCGATGTACAGGCCGTATGTGGGAGGGCTTTTGGATGCTTTCTCCATTTTCTTGAGGCAAGAATGTACACGCACATACAGGTCATGCAAGGCCTGCTCGTGTGTGAAAACTGTTGAGCGGCACAGTTCCTTTGTCACGCGGTTCATGTCCTCTTGCAGCGGGATCAAATCGTTGCCCTTTTGCTCCCTGTTTATGAGTCTGTCTGTCACGCAGCGGATGGCTTCGCCGATCGCATTGCACAGAAGCTTGCTTTCGTCTGCGTCTGTCTCGCTCAAAATGTGATCATCTCCACGCAATGTCCGGCGGAAATTGTCCGCCAGAGAAAGGTGTTGTTCCTCCGTGGTGAGCATCGTGACGAAATACCGCAAACTGAAGAGCTTCGAGATGGATTGGGATCGGCGGAAATCAGGAAACAGCTCCTCGTGTTCGGTCAATAGGTAGGGGAAGTGATGGTATTGGAAACGCAGGAACATGTCCGCCGTGTTCTTCATATAGCATGGAAACGCGGGCAGGGACTTGTCCGATTGACACAGGACGAGGTCGCATATGAAGAACATGTACAACTGGCTCCAGTCGTCCAGGCTCGCTCTCCGTAATAGATGAGCGTGCGCAGCCAGGCCAGATCGCAACAGTCGAAAAATATTCGGGCGTGATATGCCTGTTCACCGGATTACCCTTGTCGGAACATTTCCTCACCGTCAGTCCAATGCTGCGCACGGTGAGTATGTTGTCATTCATCAGAGGCGCCGTCATTGTAGAGATCCGGCTTTTCTCTTTGCATTCTACGCCTGATAGAAGCGGCGCGAACACATCACCACCACTGTTGTTCGCCAATGGTTGCGAGTTTCTCTTCGTTGAATGAGCGGACATATCTGCCGTTTTCGAACGAGAGCCCATGTCGCTGAAGACTGCTTTTGTAATGTACAGAACAGCAACAACAGCAGCAGTACCAACCGGACGGCAGCAGTGCGTGGCAGGTTCTGCTGAATGTTTGGTACTGCTGAGCTTTTATAGCAAGTAACCCAGACATTACGTAATACTGTGGAAGTTCCAACATGAACAAAACAACTTTTTACATATATCTGATAACCGCGATACTCTCACTCAAGGACAAACGTGTCAAAACAAAATCGTTAAAAGCTATGGAAAACCCAACCCGAAAACATCCGGTTCAACGTCCTCTCAGTGAATGAGTCATGGCCGAAACATGGGAATAACAATTTTTTATATATAGTTTCCTAGAATCAGATGTACGAATCAGCAGTGCACCCGGTGCAAGTTTTGTTTTCACTTCCTTTTCTAGAGAAATCACGTCATACCGTGTCAATGTACGTCTGCGCAAACAACTTTTTACAGGAGATAAGACATGTCTCCCAGACTGTGACTCAAGGACAAATGTGTCACAACAACTGCGCAAACATCGGAAAAACCAGACCGCAAGCATTCGGTCAATGTCCTGAGCCGTTAGTCACAGCAGCATGAACGCGATAACATCCTGGTTTTTATGAACCAGCTAAGCACCAGCGTCAAGGCCGTCTATCTTTTGCTGTAATAATGTGGTTATGAATCATACTTGTTTACCAGACGTACCAAACGTAAATGGGTCGTCAGACAGTGTAAACATGCTGTTTTATATGACCTGCAATTGCGCTATAGCATTTCAGTGATACAAGTCACGTTTCAATGACACAGTTTTGTTCGTCAGACACGCGCGCCCTTGGACTGCGTCAAAAACACGTGCCGTATAGACACAGTGCGCACTGGCTCGACAGTCTCAGTGGTCAAGCCGCTGTTGAACCGTCCTTCTTTACGTCGGTGCCCCATCCGTATCTTGTGCAGATATATAGGTCCTTCAAAACTGGACCAGTATCCCCGGACAGAGGGCAAGAATAAGAGTAATGGCCACCTCGAACGGGTCTGAAATATCTTACCATACGGAATTCATTGAACTTTTCAACACGGTTGACATGATGCTGTACGGATGTTGGGGTTTCATGTTTGACCCATCTTGGTGCAAGGATGTGTATGATGAACTAAAATATCTGAATGATTCAATGAAGGATTTATACCGTCGTTTACCTGCAGATATGAGACACGGCCTCTACCTGAAAAATCGGCCGTACTGTGAAACATGTTTCAGATGTCTCGATTGCAGTGAGTGGGACGCAACCAGTGAGTCCACTGAGGAAACGTATCTGTCGACTGAACCGGTGGCTAGAGGCAATGATGCGGCACAGACAGAGTAAAGACTTGAGTTCAGGTGGCACGTGACGTTAACATCGTAGCTGTTATGTATCAGCGATGCACCAGCGTTAAGGTCGTCATGTTTATTTTTTTTATTTTGCTGTACATATGGTCATGACTAATACTGGTTTACTAAACGTACCAAACGTAAATGGATGATCAGACAGTCTAAAACAAGCTATTATGTGGCCTGCTTTTTACGCAATACGATAATAGGGATGCGCGTGTTTGTTCAAGGACATAATTTGAACGTCAATTCCGTGAGTGATGGACCTACGTCTGAAACACGCCCCTCTCATATATATATACATATATTCGACATGCGCACAGTGAACTCCTGCCGATCAGATGACTTGTCTGGCAGCTACATAAAGCAGAACTTGGTGGGCTTACATCAGACCAGTACCAGCAGCAGTTCTGTTCGGTGTTAGCTCTACCCGAATGTGAAAGTGTTGAGATGTCACGTACACTACATCCAGTCGATGTTTACTTGTCTGTCCGTCCCGCTATAAATATATCAAATGTGATCAAAGGAAACCATATCAAGCTGTTGATGTACTTGGACGTCAACACTGTGCTACAGAACGCCATGGTCCAGGAAGGCATCATATGCAAGGGCCACGCTGAACTTTTAGACAACAGCCCTGTTATGAGTGGGAAAGCCAGCGAGTTGATAGCCATCCTCCTGAAGAGCGATCTTCGAAACTTCATCGGGTTTATCGGTTTGCTGGAGGAGTATGATCAACCCGTGCCCCGGGATATCCTGGTGGAATCACTCAAGGCATGCGCTTCCGGGAAGCAGGGTGTCCCTGGCGGAGGTACGCTTACTGGGAACACAGCTGGGAAACCGTCAAGCAGTCAGGCCTACCCCCACACTGGAAAATGCGGCAGCGCGGGTGTACATGTTTCTTCGCGTCAGCCAGACTGGTTGCATCCACTCGACGTTTACATGTCTGTCAGTCCCGCTATTTCGATACGCAGTGTTATCAATTCAGACCGGGTTGCGCTGGCTAATTGCCTGGACGTGTATATATTTAAACGTGTTCTTCTGTACAACGTGTTCTGTATGACGGATGTGGGAACCTGTTCTGAACGCTCTCTCGGTTAGGTGCGTGTTTCAGTGTGTCGTTGTGATGTTTGTATATGCGTACTGCATTCTGTATGATGTTCTGTTCTGTGTGATGCAATCAGCCTCCGACCTCCCGACTATCATGTGGCGGTAACTCCATGGGGGTAATGATTTGGTACTTCAAACGTGTGTGTCGAATCCCGTTCTGTTTTATTTTATATGTCCTTTTATATGTCATTGCTTGTGGCGTGGTTACAAAAGTACCGGTCACTGTATCCATCCATCATTTCATCGCCGACCGCCGTACTGCACGGGAGTGTTTAACCGATACACCATGGGCCGGGTCGATACGTTTCAGCCATTGAATTTTTAGCTCAGCTGACTTTCAGTCATGCTGGGCTATAGCGAGGAGTCTTTGTCCGTCGTCCTTCCGTCTGTCCGGCCGGCCGGCCGTCCGTTAGCAGGGCACAAATCGTAATCGTAGGGGCTAGGGCCATGAACCCTATGCAGTCTTAGAGGTTATAAAAAGATCTTGCAAACCTGAAATTAGGTCACTGCGACCTATATTCTCGAAGTTATGGGGTGTGTTTGCACCCCCCAGAAATAACACTTTGAGACAAAATTTTCATCCCAACCTTCCATCTTTCACATACAGCTCACCTACCAACAGGGGAAGGAACATAATTTTTTTTAGGTCAAAAGGTCAAAGGTCAAGGTCACAGGAGCCTCTTCTTTGAAAAGCCTGTGGATGCATTTTAAGCCAACCCTTTCATCCCAATTCTTTGATTTTTCACATATAGCTCACCTACTAAGTTGGAGAAGAATCCTATAGATTTTGAGGTCACAAGGTCAAAGGTCAGGGTCACAGGATCCACTTCTTTGAAAAGGTTGTGGA
Source organism: Sipunculus nudus (assembly GCA_026874595.1). Classification (NCBI taxonomy): domain Eukaryota; kingdom Metazoa; phylum Annelida; class Sipuncula; order Golfingiida; family Sipunculidae; genus Sipunculus; species Sipunculus nudus. The sequence continues at coordinate 5,516,884 of CM049317.1, forward strand.
CACATTTCAAGCTAGACTTTTCATTCCAAACCTTCCAGCATTGATATCGCTTCTCTGCCAACAGGGGAAAAGACCTGTTGATTTTGAGGTCAAAGGTCAAGTTCACAGCACCCACTTCTTGCGTGGAGTCATTTTCAGGCACATAAACAGATGGACACTGTGCAAACATGGTTGCAGGTGGCACCACCTTTTGTTGTGTATGTTATAAAGCTATCCCAGGGCTACATTTGTGTAAAATTTTTTTCCGGATCGGTCAAACGGTTCCCGAGATATATGGGTTCATATGTGGAGCGTTAACGTGAATGTAGGTGGCGCCACATGTCATAAAATCGAGAAAGCTATCTAGGATGTATACGCATGCCGAATTTTAGGTGAATTAGTCAAACCACTGCAGAAATATGAGTGATTTTAACCCCAGGCAGATGAACAGATGGACACTGTGCAAACATGGTTGCAGGTGGCGCCACCTTTTGTTGTGTATTTAGTAAAGCTATCCCAGGGCTACATTTGTGTAAAATTTTTTTCCGGCAAACTTTTCAATCTGTATCTTCCATCTGTCATATATGGCTTACCTACCAATAAGGGAAGAAGCCTATTGATGTTGAGGTCAAAAAGTCAAAGATCAAGGTCACAATATTTAATTGTTCTAAATGCTTGTGAGCATATTTCAAGTGTAACTGTTCAACCCAAACCTTCAGTCTTTCACATATGCCACATCTATGCATCACTCAGTTTGACTCAAACTTCATATTTATGGGTCTTTTTGCTTGAATAAATAACTTATTGATTTTGGGGTCAGCTGGTCAGCAGGTTAAAGGTTGAAGGTCAAAGTTATTCACCCATTGGTTGCCAAGTAATTACACCAGATTTAAGTGGTTAGTAGTTACCCATCATTTAGAAAGAATCCAGTTGATATATGGGCAAAAGGCCAAGGTCATAGGTCAGGGATGTTCACAATTACTTATTTTATAGACCATCTCTATTTTTCTTGTATATATAACCATCCCACTCCAGCTGGTACATCTCCCTGTGTGGCTGTAATTGTGAGTGACACTGGTCACATATGACTCCCTTTTGTATCAGCCTATTAAGTGATAAGGCTCAGTGATAAGTACCTCGTTACTTCATAACAAAAACACTGTTGTCAGAATGCTTCAACCAGGCATCAAGACTATGAGAGTATAGTATTAAGGTTTAGCTACTGATTTATAAGATGATGGGAACATTTTGCAGTTTATTTTATTGAATCCTAGCAATAAACTTAGTTTCCTAGATATCTAAAATATTTTAATATATATCACCACATATAAAAGCAAGTGTTTGTTCTCATAATATGTGGATGTGTACCTTGATTTAGGATGGCTTTTTGTTTAATTTCAAGACTCTTAGTCATGCTTTCTGCATTTCTTTTCTTTCAGGTTTGGCAGTTTACCTACCCTCCTGACCCCATTGAAAAGCAGAGTGATAATAAAAAATATTGGACTTACACTTTTTACAATTGCATATCTATAAATCTGATATGAGGGCCTGGACATGCCTCATGGGCATTCATTACTGGATAATTTGCCCAAGTTTGGTCTCTTATTGGAGAATGTGGGATATCAAATGTCATACTTGTCAGAAATCCATAATGTCTGCCAGTTAGCCACCTTAGAAATTCTTTCTTCAGTGCAGTTTCAGTAATTTTTCTTTAATGTTTGGTCCGATTTAGAGAATGTTTGTTGTCTGATTTCAGACTTGTCAGAAGTCCAATATGGCCACCAGGCAACCATCTTTTAATTCCTTTTGATCATATTATCTCAAGAACAGTTAAAGTGAATGCAGTTGGATTCATATTTATGTAATCTTGTAAAGGATTGGGTCAAATATTTCTGAATAAATATTACCATCATTTATAAAAGTGCAGAACAGTTGGCTTGTATTGAATAAAAATTCATACAGAAGCACCTGTTTCTCAATAATTCTTGCATGTACCTTGATTTTTGCTATATATTTTGATCTTATATTTTCCCTTTGTGGTGTTCCTTTGAGACTGACAGGTTTCAAGCAAGCTGTTGGAATAGTTCCTGATAGCTTAACAATCATGCATTTTCCTCAGACCATCAATTCACTGTGTTTTAACCAGACATGGGTGATATATATTTCTGTTGTCATAGAAAATTTTCAACAAATTGGCAAATTGGTTCTTCAAAATTTGACTGGAAGTTGTGAATCTCAGTCCATGATGTCACAGGTCATGCTTGGCAGCTGAGCGTCATGACCCATGGGTCACTTGTTACTTGTCTGTCCGACCTGAGATTTCGAGCGCAAGCATCCTCCGGCCACAGTGGCGCACGTTGGTGACCAGCCTGGACGTCGATCCTTCGCTGATTGACACTCTGCTCCAGAAAGGCCTTATAAGTCAGGATGACGCCGAACGTATCACCGGGGAAGATACCGTCATCGATCAGAACAAGATGCTGCTGTTTATCATCATGAAGTTGGGGCTTGAACAAGTTGTCACGTTTATCGAGTTGCTCAAAACCTGCAATCGGTCCGGGCAGCACGTAGTGCTCTTGAAATGTCTGAATCGAGCAGCATGGAAGCGCTTTGCTGACGGATGTAGCTTCTCCCCGACTGGCGTCTTCGGTACACATACCATTTTACAGCCATCGTCTGTGCAAACGGGCCGTTCGACAAAAGGATAAGAATTCCAGTTGGCGCATGTCATCGTATCTTGCAGTATGGATTGTAAAACGTTTTTCATGCTTTTTTAATGTAGGATGCGGGGGGCTATGGGCACACATATAAATAGGCGGTTGCTGTATAAATGCATCATTTCGTTGCCAACCACCGTACTGAACAGGACTCCTTACGGATACATCATGTACCGCGCATATGTAGAGCCAATGGAATATTACTTGTCTATACAACCCCTGATCACGGGCGGAAGCATTATCGGTGACATACGTTCCCGGTTGGTTACCTCTCTTGATGTCGACGTGTTGCTGTATGACGTCATGGTCAACAGAGACCTAATCAACTCTGTTCAAGCGGAGGTATCAAAGGGAAGGAGACGTCTATCGAGCGGAACGGGGAGCTGCTGTGTATACTCGAGCATTGGGACGTTCAGAGACTGGTAACATTTATCAACTTGTTAAAAATATTTGATAATGAGATGGCGCACTCCATGCTAGTGGACGCTCTTAATCGTGAAGCATGTATGTGCAACATTGCAGCAAGAGCCTTGTCAAATGGAATCCGTTGCACACGTCCATATTGCAGCCATTGTTAGTGCAAACAGACGGTTCATGAAAGGCGTAGGATTGTGTCTACATCTGCCTATACATAATAACAACCATGGATATCATGCGCCAGGAAAACACGTATATTTATTGTGTGTACAGTGACTCGGCATTATATCACAAACCTGCCTGAATCACGTGATACGTCATAACACAAAACGTTACCAAGGACTAGTCATGCAGCACCAAAAAAATCAAAAAGGATTGTACCTACCTTCCGTTCACTTGCACATATAAGAGGCGCCTGTGCGCGTATCCTGGCTTATTTCACCCGACGCATTTGATGTGAGCTAACCGTGTTCCGCATCGCCTGCAACACAAACATGACTGACAAGGAATGTCAATTGGATGTAAGTGCTTACATGTCAAACCATCCGTCGGTTCCTGTCGCAGACGTGATCAATTCTGCTGCTATCCATTTACAGAAGACGCTGGACCCAAACGAGAAGCTTATGGTCGCCCTGCTGCAAAACAACATTTTGCTTCAAGAGCATGTGGAAAGCATACAGGCACGGCCGACCAATTCACAGAAGAACGATGAATTGCTGTCCGTCCTCAAAAGGCGGGGTCTACGGCATCTCCTCGCGTTTATCAACTTGCTTGACTCTCATGGTCAGTGCGAGGCGTGCACGGTTCTTCTCTCCTCTCTGAATCATGAGGCAGCTTCGCATATCAACGATACCGTGCACCGGCTGAAGGGTCATCTCTCCCAAGCGCAGAACATATCTCGTGTCGGACGGTGGCAGATCACACGGGACATGCTCAATAAAAAACGAGGACAGGACGTTCGTGACGAATCCAGGTCAGAGCTCAGTTGTTGTATAGTGTGCATGGAGAATAAAAGGAAGACGGTGTTTGTTCAATGCGTTCACTTCGTCTGCTGTTTCCAATGCGCGTGGCATATTATAGCGAAGGACGATAAAACATGTGTCAGGTGCCGTTGCCCCCTGGAGGATGTCATAGAGTGCTTTACGTAAATGATACAGATGCGGTCTGATTGGGAACTTTGATGACGTTGGTGTTTTAGCAACTTGTAATATGATAAGGCCTGTACCTGATAACATCATGGACATTAAGGAAAACCCATATGCCCAAATCGGCAGATTCCATATTTTGTTTGCAACGTTTGTCGTACTCAGCAACTTCATCGTTACTGGCGAATATTTGATGCAGCCTTTGGCGGTGCTGTCTTCAGTTGTGTCGAGGCTCCTGGTTTCCTCTACAACGTCGGACAGCACCACGTATTTGTCCAACAGAAGGATGGTGTCGGGGTCCCTGATGCCATAGCGGAGGTCGTAAAGGAGTTTGCTGATCTCTAAATGGCACCTTTTGTTGACGTGCATCACAACAGTGTGATTTGGTTTGTACACGCCAGTGGCCTTGGCCATGATAGGGACGTTGCAAACATGTTGCAGCATGCTGACGGCGGATGGTCAGCAACTACAACTTGTACATATACGCTTTCCTATATAAGTACGCGGCGTGCCATCTGGGGATCACTAGCACGACGTTACTGCTTCATATTTGAGGGAAATCAAACCAGAAACTAGACTGTAACCATGGCATGTCTACCCCTTTTCAACCCCATGTTTGCCATGCATGTGAAGTCCCTGTGTTGTTGATCCTTCTTGTTACACCGACCCTGCGTAGCGCCACTCCTAGGTGGTTTACTGGACAACACCTGACCGGCCAATTTTACTGCAGGATCGAGGCAAGGACGCATGTGGGACTGTGGCTGTATTATCTTCCTGCCTTTGACATAGGATTTCTTGTTCCCGTACCGGGCTACTATGTCATCTCCCCTTTCGAATGCCTCAGCATAGCGAGCCCATTCCGTACCCAGTGCCGTTTCTATCCTTTTTAGTTTCCTTTTTAGGTTGTTGAACTGAGACGGGAAATTCCTGTGGTCTGTAAGTATCCCGTCCAGCTGGGCCTCTGCGAAGGAGGTAGGGTTCAATGTCGAAGCCGGCTCACAGGGTTCTGCTTCACGGCAGTTGTACATCAACTGCAATTTCGCTAACGTCCCGACGCGCCCCACTTGGTTTGACTTCAAAGCGTTGTGGAGGTTGGTGAGAGAGGCGTTTCCAGCGGTAGTGCACACCATATGTGTGTTGGCGGTGAGGATGTCTACTAGCATGCTTTTGCCCGCGCCAGCCAGGCCCGTCACGACATAACAGCGGAAATGTACGGGCGTGAAAGAACCTGGCGTCGCCGGTACGGTAGGGTCCGCCACCCGGCGCAGGATTTCCCATTTGCAACATTCAGTTTCTTCGGGTATCAAGGCCTGGTTCGGGTTGAAAATAGAACTGGGGAACGGCCATGTCATCTGTTCCAGTTGATGGAGCCATTTTTCTGTCTCGTACGGCAGCGATGGGCGTTGCATCCACGTAGGTACGGGTACACGGTGTTGCTCAGTACGAATAAACTCGGCCAAGTTGTCCGCTATACTTGTTGTTGTCAGATTGAGTCTCATGTTTATCTTCTGTTAAAGCCATCTGACAAACATTAAGTTTGTGTTACAATATGCGCAGGGAGAGCTCACAATAAAATGTAAGGATGACCTGCCCTGTGTAAGGTCAGACTGCTGAAAAATGCACTGACTTGCCTCAAGGCAGGGGCATGACTGATTTTGGTAATCGGGAGCCCCTGTGTTGTTTATGTTATATACAGTCACGTGGCACATGCATGGGCCATTCAAAAATTGGATGCGGCAGGGGGCTTGAACAGCTTATCCAATAGCTTCAGCTTATCTGTCACAACCTTTGACAGTTCTGGACCTTTTCCAGCAGAAGGTTCCCGTTCCGCCTCTACGGTGTCTGCTAGTTTACAGCATGGTTTATCCCTGCCGGTTTGGCCACCAGGCGTCAAATTGGCGTTCCTGCACTGTCGAACCACCATCTGTAGGGGTGTCAGATGTGACAGCAGAGGAGACCTGTGGTTCATCTGACGCAACTTCACCTCTGTCAAGTCTGTTCTGCTCTATGACATCTGCAATACCCCTAACCAGTTCTTGCAGTAATGCGCGACTGTCACAGCCTTCTTTGTGGTCACCCACCATAGTCTCATTAGACGGGGGATGGGCAGGAGCCTGTGCTGCGGCAGACTGAACAGAAGGTTGACTGGCTTGTAACGTGTGAGGTGGGTGCGCAGGCCAGTAGGGGTGAACGTTTGTGTGAACGTGTGTTGTGAGTTTTTCCACTGTGTCTTGCAGTGTTTTAATGGTGGACTCGAGTCCAGCAGGGGAGAAAATTTTTTCAACATATCAAGCCCGGAGTGACCACCAGTGTCCAACTACGTGCGTGGTTGTGCTGCGCGGCCTCTTGCTCCGTTTTGTCATCAGCTCTTGACGATAACCCTGTCCTTCTGTCCGTGATAAGCTGTTTACCGTTATCACTGTAAAAGTAATAATGCAGAGTGGAGGGTTGCTGCTGTGTGTGCGGCGTTTGTACCGTGTGCCTGTCGCTCGCATGGGGCGGGCGGTGCCACAGGTGAGTGTGCATACAACTGTGTTACGGGTCGCTGATAGGGCGAGAAGCGCGCTGAAGCGCATTGGCCAGGTTGGAAAATGGGCCCTGAGTTCGTCGGTGAACCCAGCCACCAGACCCTGGCGCATAAGCTAACAGCTGTGTTTGTGTTCCGACCGTCGGGGAAGCATAGCCAAAAGAACCGTACGGCCATGGTGCAGCCTGAATCTGCACAGGCGCTTCCGCATCGACCCGGCATTACTTGGAATTCAACCTTTGCAGCAGTTCTTCCTGACCCGTTATCCACTCCTTCATGTTGGCTGTTAACTGCCCTGAACCATTTGGGGTTATCAGCACGTTACTGGTTGATGATGACATGTCTGTGGCCAGTCATTCGCGGTTTACAGTATGGTCAAGGTCGGTTTGCCCCCGTCTGAAAGATTGATGGGATCGGTGTCATCTGAATGTTCCGGGACATCACAAATACACTTTTGTGGTGAAGCTGGTTTCAGCGTGTCCAACGAGAGGACTGCTTGCACCAGCGTCTGATTTCTTTTCAGCGTCGATAAATGTCGAAGCCAACCCAAGCTGTTCGTGTTCTTGTTTCTTGCATTGTTTGACCGTGAGCGGGTTCAGTGCTGCCCCCAAGAGCAGGTTGTGCCAGGTGGGTATTGTGGTCTCGTCTGTGCTGAATGATTCCTCTGGGAGAACACGGCCTTCAGCCTCTTTAATGATATCCCTGTACAATTCTGGGCTCAGGCCGAGGTGTTCGAACAGGTTCTCGTTTTCAGTGTGCCCACAATCCTGTTCGTCCAAATTCAGACTTGTACAGTTCATGGCAAGGCAGCCTGCACAGGTGTTGTTCTTTGTCAACGAAACGTGGTTCAGGAATTCGGGGCCGGCAGCAATCTCCAGGGCCTCCTTAGTTGGACAGCCCTGTTCTGAAAAGGTGTCTCACAACTTCAGTGAGGACAACGACACAGTGGGGAACAGCGCCCTCAGAAGGTCTTTCCTAGAAGCGTTTTCACGGTTTGCTGGTGATCTTTCCACAAAGTAGGGACACGCACTTGTGAGCACACCCACGAACACTTGCGACAACCTTAGCCAAAGTCGACCTGGTGTCTCTGTTGGAACAATGGGAGTGCATGTCCGCCAGAGCACGTAGTACATGCGTTGTTTCGCTCGACATGTTTCCGGCCGGCGCTCCCCTCAGTAACGCCCACATACTTGTGTACAGGTACACAGTCTCAAATATTACAAACACCGGGAGCCCGATTTGCACATATGAGCAGGCCAACGACACCAGGGTGGTGTCGAACAACAGGATCACTCCCACCGTACACAACTGTACCTTTTTAGTTTTAGCGAATAATTCCCTTTGTTATTCTTTATCCTTGACTCTGCTGTATTGAAAATATTTCTGGTTTTACGGTTGGGGGCCAAGATGAAACTCATAATGCTCGCCAGCTGGTCCAGCCACATGTAAGAAAACACATTTGTACTTTCATTTGCGATATGCTGGTCCCATGAGACCCTAACCTTGTCTTGACCGTGAACGTCCACTTAGTGTTCGAGCAAATGTGCGGCCAGCTGCTTTAGTTCTGGTTGGGCGTCATGTGTTCTGTGACACTGGCTGTTTCACACAGGAACACCTAGTTCTCAGCAGCACTTAGCAGGGCCAGATGGCCATCCACTGAGGTGTCGGGTTACTGCTGGTCACCACTGATACAGCGTGCAGCGGGCCCGCTGTGTGTATATGATGTTATATAGGGAGAGTGTGTTGTGTGGCACTGGAAATGCAAAACCTTTGTGTGAATACACTAGGATACACAAAAAATGACACGTAAAAATTTGATGAAAAATAAATATTTATTTTTTCTCATGCATAGCCACCTGTTGCTGTTCACATATATATGATGCATATTTTATGAAACACTCAGTGACTTGCCTGAACTGGGCCTGCTGTAAGGATATTCAAGTAATATTGGGATAAACAAAACTTCATTTGTACACTTCATTTCTTTCATTTCTTCATTTCTTTCATCTTTTGTAAAATCCAACATATATATCAATATATATAAGTATATATAAATCATATAAAATCATATATATATACAAGTATATATAAATCATATAAAATCATATATATACATATGTATATGTCATAAGGTTTATAGTAACAGAGGCATATATATATTTATATAATATATTAATATATATGAATGTAAATATATATAATATAAATTTTACTGAACCATCTTTTGTAAAATTCAACACGCACAATATATAAATATATTTATATTTATAAAAATTATACAGAATAACTGATATACACATGTATATGTCATAATTCTTTCCAGTAAAAGGGGCATATATATAATATAAATTTATTAATAAAATATATATATATATAATACATTTATCAAGTTATTATCCTATGGTCTGGCATGATGCATTCAGTATCCTGTATTGAAAAAGCATAAATTTTTCCTTTATTTATGAATGAATAACTGTGTTTTAATTTGGGTCAGAATGAAATTTACTGATTTAAAAGATATATACCAAAAGGTTGCTATGGGCTTAGAATTGAAATTGATCTTTTCACAGGTTCAAATCAAACAGGTGAAAAGGCAACCATATGGGAACACTATCATCCAAAGAAGAATAAAACTAATACACAAAGAAGACTATAAAAAAATGTTGTGTAAATACACTGCAATTCACTGAATAAACAAGATTTATTGCTTTAAATACCATCAATATTCATTAATATCATGTTGTTTCAGTTTACTTTCTCTTCTGTGGATGAGTAATGTGGGCCTGTATGGCTGGAGAACACTTAGTATGGTGCTCACAAACCATTCCCAGCAGTTTTTTTTTTGTGAGCATTTTATGCCCTGGGTCATTGAAGACAAACGGTTAAATTCTTTGTGAATTGACTCCCCGCCCTGCTCCCCATGAAAGGCCATCCCCATACCCCATCTTTGCATCCAGGGAATCACATGATCTTCTAACATGTGTAATTTCGGAAACATTTTAAAATATTTTCTGTAACATTTGAGATAATTGTGTATGCTTTCTTGAGCTTGACTTATATCTTGATGTGTGACAGGGTTTCCTTGGCTAACATTTATATGCACCTGTGAAAACAAAGAAAACAAAGTGCTGAAAACTTCCTTAACCCCATCTGCCTTTTTGAGAACTGCTTCATTCTCAGTTAAAGATTGTGTCTTGCTAACAATGCTCCCACATACAGCTGTGTATACTGGTTCTTTCAAATATTTTTTACAGTGGTTGCCCACAAAACCCCTGCTGTGGTAGGCTTGTATAATAATTCCATTGGTTTGGAGAATAACCTCTAAATTAGAGGTTATCGGTCCGCATCCTACATCTAGGTGTATACTGTGCTTTTTATCAATTTCCTCATCTATCATCTGAATTTTGGATTTCAGCTTCTTGTCGGCCCTTTGTAAGTGACTCAAAGGTGTGTTCGCACGTACATCTACTGATTCAAGATCTCCAACAAGAACCATCCTCTCTGCTTTTAATTTCTTTATTTGTCTTAAGTTAGCAACATATCTATCAAATGTACTGACTCATGGCAGACAATCTCAAGTAAATCATGGTGCTTCTTTATGACCTCCAGCAAAATATGAAGGTAAGGTGGACAAACATTATCAACTGGTATATCCCACATAGGCTGGTGAATCACATTCATATATTTGGCTGCTGAGGGTCTCTTTCCTTTTGACAGGAATCTTTTATGGTCATTTATCATATCAGCCATGGATCTTTGTACAGCCATTCCCCTACTTGCCCTATCAATTTGCATATCATCTGCTGTAATATTACACCACAAACAAAAATGCATAGCATTGGCACCAGAGATTCCATAGATATGACTGAGGAAGGCATAGTCACCAAAAAGAAATAATTTAATATGTTTTTCTTGCCATACCATACCTAGTATCGATTTTATCTGTTCATTTAATGGCCATAGAATATTTTCAAGATTACTATGGTAATCCTTTCCATGGAATATACATGTTACAAAGGTATTATGTATTGCATTTGACATAGTAGTGTAAAGTACCTGAAGGCACAGCTTAAACGAATTGCCCCCATGATCCCCTCCTATTTTAATCCATATTTCATCACTGGGTATAGCTTTATTTCCCCATGTTAGCTGACCTGTCTGAGAATACTGATTAAGTATATCTGTAACAAACTGAGGAATATTCTTCACTTGTACCACAGGTGCAAGTCTTTGCGAGTAACCACCACTGGTCTTCTCTATCTTTGCATCCAAAAGAACTGAAGAGTAATTTAAATGATCTCCCAGAATATGTTGCTGTTCATCCCTTTCAGTTTTCTCAGATTCAAAATTGACCCCATGCTTCTTTAGGAACCTTCGCTGTTTTAGCATTTGACTCCATGTAAGTCCCAGGCAGGTCTTAATAGCTAGATTTCTTTTTTTGGATATAAATGTTTTTGAATGTACCCCAGCTTTTGAATAAATATTAATTCTGGTAGATTTACTTAACAGTTTCAGTTCTGCTGACTGCTGACTGGCGTTTGACCATCCAGAGACAATCTGAAAACAGTAAGAAAAATAAAAATAATTTATAACTCACTAATATTAGCACTGTCGCATTAAAGTAACCAAAATGTTTCCTTGTATCAGAAAAAAAGAATTATAATAATAATAAAAATTATAATAATAATGATGATAAAAGTATTAATAAAACAGGTAAATATGAAGGAAAAAAATAATAAAATAAGCAAATGTGACAATGTGCCAACATATAAATCTTTTACTGATGTTGTAGTGTCCTTGGAGTCCCAACATACCATGCATAAAAGTAATATTCTGTGCAAAATTAAAAGCTCCTTTTTGTTTGTGATTAAAAATTACCTGTCAACATTTTCCAATTTCTCGAGCTTGTCTTTTTATGCCCCCGCCACAAAGTGGCCGGGGCATATAGTTTTACCCATGTCTGTCATTCCGAAATCAAACAGTTGTAAGGACTTTTTTTCGCAATGCCTGCAGATATTGGCCTGATTTTTGGTGTGTGGGCAGATAATGACCAGTTACAGATAGAGTTCGTGTTTCATCTGGGTTGACCTACTTTTGACCGTTTTACGGCTCCTAAACTTAGAAAAGTTCATGAAAAATAGAAATTTTCATGACAAATACACATGTACGGACTTTTTTTCGCAATGCCTGCAGATATTGGCCTGATTTTTGGTGTGTGGGCAGATAATGACCAGTTACAGATTGAGTTCGCGTTTCGTCCCGGTTGACCTACTTTTGACCGTTTTACGGCTCCTAAACTTAGAAAATTGCATGAAAAATAGATATTTTCATGACAAATACACATGTACGGACTTATTTTCGCAATGCCTGCAGATATTGGCCTGATTTTTGGTGTGTGGGCAGATAATGACCAGTTACAGATCGAGTTGGGGTTTCGTCCCTGTTGACCTAAGTTTGACCATTTTACGGCTCCTAAACTTAGAAAATTTCATGAAAAATAGAAATTTTATTGACAAATACACATGTACGGAGTTTTTTTGGCAATGCCTGCAGATATTGGCCTGATTTTTAGTGTGTGGGCAGATAATGACCAGTTACAAATCGAGTTCGCGTTTCGTCCTGGTTGACCTACTTTTGACCGTTTTATGGCTCCTAAACTTAGAAAAATTCATGAAAAATAGAAATTTTCATGACAAATACACATGTACAGCCGTTTTTAGCCCTCAGCTCATAGGCTGATGGGCTATTGTCGTCACCCAAGCTGTCCGTCTGTCCATCTGTCTGTCCAGTGTTTGTCCGTCCATCCGTCCGTTCCGCGTCTGTTAACTTTTACCTTGTGAGCGGGATATCTCTAAAAGGATTCACCGTTGGAATTTTATTTCATCAGTGAAGATGTATATTGATAAAATCTCGGTCAAGTTCGAAGATGGGTGACCTTGACCCATTTTTTTACATTTTAGAGCATATTATAGAAAAACACTCAGAAGTTTATATCTCAGGAACCATTGTGTGGAATTTCACAAAACTTACTATGATCATTGGGACTGATGGTCTGTATGTGCTGCACAATTTTGGTGGCGTCACCTGCAATTTCTGATTTTTTAATGAAATTTTATCGGATTTTTTCAATTTTGGCCTTTTGTGCAGGATATCTCTAAAGGTATTCAACACAGGAACTTCATTTCTTCAGTGCTATTGCATTATATTTACAAAATCTTGGTCAAGTTCAAAGATGGGTGATCTTGACCTACTTTTCAATATCACAGAGCTTAGTATAGAAAAAAACTTAGGAGCTTATTTCTCAGGAAGCATTTGGTGGATTGTTATGAAACATGGTATATACCTCTCCAATTTAAATTTATAAATGATTATCAACTTTTGCTAATATTCTAGTTTCGCAATACAATGCTTACAGATACTGGCCTAATGTTTGGTCTGTGGGCGCATAATGACCACTTACAGATCGAGTTCGCGTTTCGTCCCAGTTAACCTATTTTTCACCATATGACAGATCCTGAACATAGAAAATTTCATGAAAGACAGAAATTTTCATGAAAAATGCACATATATGGACTTTTTTTCACAATGCCTGCAGATACTGGCCTGATTTTTGGTGTGTTGCTTGATAATGACCCTTTACAGATCGAGTTTGCATTTTGCCCTTGTTGACCTACTTTTGACCATACAACACTTCCTGAACTTAAAAAATTTTACAAAATTTAACAAATGTTTCTAATTTGCCCCAGGCGGGGGCATTTGTGTCGTTCCGACACATCTAGTTTTCATTGGTGATGATACTTCTTTGGTTAATTTCCTTGCTTTCCTTAGCCTTTTTAAAACCAAGGGCTGAAAAACAACATAAATTCCCTTAGCAAAATGAAAAGTTTGCCGCTGCTTTGCTGCAACCGTGCTGCAAAGCAGCAGAAACCAAAATAGGCTGCAAGAAGAGTGTGCAGGAAGGCTGCGGCTAGTTGCATGCTTCCCGCTGCCTGGCAAAGGCTGCAGGAAAGTGTGCAGCAAATCTGAATTGTGTGCTGGAAGGTTGTGGGAGGGTTGCGGCTAGCCGCAGTCCTATAGAGTATTTTAATACTGTGTGCAGGAAGGCTGCAGGAGGGTTGCGGCTAGCCTCAGCCTCATAGAGTTAACTGGATGCTGTGCGCAGGAAGGCTGCGGGAGGAATGCGGCAAGCCGCAGTCTCATAGAGTTAACTGGATGCTGTGCGCAGGAAGGCCGCGGGAGGGTTGCGGCTAGCCGCAGTCTTTTAAAGTTTTATTTGCTCTACTATTTCCTGTCTTACCCTGCTGTGATTGGCTAAACTGATTTTGGAGGGAAAGGCAACCATTTTTGCAAAATTAGTAAAAGACAATGCTTTGTTAACTCTTCTAAAATTATGAAGATCTGTGCCAAATAGCTCAAGTAAGAGTAACATTCAACAGATCCAGCATGTTCAGAGGACTCATTGGATTAATTAGAACATACAATTAGTTGATGGGAGGAACAAAGAGAGGGTGTTATGTTACTACCACCAGTAAGTTTGAACTACATATTTATACCCTAAGGGATGCTGCAGCAAGCATTGATAAAGGGCTGCCCAGCACTGATAAGATTGATTTTTCCTCAAGTAATTTTATACACAGAAAGTGTAGTATTAAATTTTATTTTGTGGAAAAGTAAAAACTAAGTCTAAGATTAATGGTGGGATTGAAAGATGTTTTCAAGCTGGGAGGCATATTTATCAAAGGCAGCATGAAAACAATTCTGTGGTTAACGTGTATATCATGCATTTATTGAACTCCAATGCATTTTGAGTTTTATTGATTTGAATATGAAACAGTAACTTAAATAAGGTTTTGTTTTCATCTTCACACAAACTTTAAAATTCTCAGGCTAAGCTTCATTTAAAGTTGATTTGCTAAATTCTGTTTGACTTATGTCTATAGATGTCACCCTAAGTAAACGGGAAATTCCTAACAATATTGAAGTAACCCAATGTCACTTTGTGGTTCATGTTTCCAGTCCTTGGCCTGACAATATACTCACCCAGAACTTTTATTCAGCTATGTAGCTACACAACTTCATGCAGGATTTGTGTGACTGTGTAGTGTGTACTCTGATTCATATTCATCAAGGTGTAATTTCTAACAAAGCTTGATTAAGTTTGGTTTATATTTAAAAGCCATTATGGATTAAGGTTTTATTGTATGTGCAAATTAAATGGAGTTTCATGAGAGCTTGTTCTGTTGAGTACCTGCATTTATATTTTATATTTGGAGCAGAGACAGTCACTGACTAATGACATGGCATGTCTGCTTGTACACAATAACTGAGCCCATGTGCTATTGTTTATATATATCATGGCTGCTATCTAATTGGCCCCTGCTGCGGGAAAGTGTGCGAGAAGGCTGCAGGAAAGTGTGCGAGAAGCTGCAGAAAGTGTGCAAGGCTGCAGGAAGTGTGCGAGAAGGCTGCGGGAAAGTGTGCAAGAAGGCTGCGGGAAAGTGTGCGAGAAGGCTGCAGGAAAGTGTGCGAGGCTGCGGGAAGTGTGCGAGAAGGCTGCAGGAAAAGGGCTGCGGGAACATTGGTTGCAGCAAGCCTGCAGCAAGTTTGCCGCAAACTAATTTGCATGGCAAATTGTGACCTTGCTGCAAGATTGCTGTAAAGCTGCGGGAAAGTGTGCGAGAAGCTGCAGAAAGTGTGCAAGGCTGCAGGAAGTGTGCGAGAAGGCTGCGGGAAAGTGTGCAAGAATGCTGCGGGAAAGTGTGCGAGAAGGCTGCGGGAAAGTTTGCGAGAAGCTGCAGGAAGAGTGCAAAGCTGCAGGAAGTGTGCAAGAAGGCTGCGGGAAAGTGTGCGAGAAGGCTGCAGGAAAAGGGCTGCGGGAACATTGGTTGCAGCAAGGTTGCGGCAAACTAATTTGCATGGCAAATTGTGACCTTGCTGCAAAGTTGCTGCAAAGCTGCAGCAAGTTTGCAGCAACAGTGCGCGGCAAGCTCGTTTTTTGCTAAGGGTTAGTATTAGCTTTCAAAAATAATATATATGTGCATATAGTACAGAAAAATGTTCAAGGAGAGTAAATGTTTATTTTCATACAACAGCAATACCTGTTTTATCGAGGGTACCATGAAGTGTTACATTTGGTATTTTTAAATTATATAAATAAAGGCGCATGAATGAATAATTTTGTGTGATTAAAGAAATAAAAAAAAACTGATTTGGTGGTTGAAAATAAGGTTTTCTTACCTGACCTCCAGTTTTGCAGGTGATTGTAGCTTTGTCACCAGCAAAGTTCAGCTTCCTTTTTGTGAGACTGGTGTGAAGTTTTTCTTCAGTTTTGCTCAGTGGGCTGGTAATAGATCTTTTTAGGCAATGCTGAACACTGATGTCCACGGCAGCTGAATTCTCAGTTGAAAACATTGAAGCATGTTTAACGATTGGGGACATAGCTGGAAGAGCGTGTACTTCAGGTGAATATTTCGAAGTTGGTGTGGAAGTAGACATAGAGATTGATGGTATACAGCATATATGTTGTGCCATATCATTATAAAACTCAAGCCGGTTGCATTTTGTGCATTTAACATTCATGCTCAGTATCTGTTTGCCAAACCTACTGAACTGATCTCAGCTTCCCACATAACCTGCACATATGAGACAGACAATGCATGAGAAAGTCCAGCGTCCCTGGTTCAGCTTTTACACTGGCCATATTGTTCATATTAAATAAATATGAAGAAATTAAAAGTAATTAACACATCTGAGGTAAAGTCCTTCACTGATATCTGTTGAATACAGCATAATAGCGGTTGTTCCATGTGGTTAACAAAAAATATATCCATTTGTGGACGCAACATGCAACAAATATGTTCCAGTGTTCAGCACTCAGTGAAACATTATATAAAAAAATTGCATCACAATTATCTTTGTTGTGTCCTGTTAATACATATATTAGCCATAAAATGAGCCAGTATCAAACATTTTGCATGTGGCATAAAGATGCAACAGGGTTGTCTATATCTTGGATACTGGAGCCACAATGAAGCCAGCTCTGGTACTGACTGTACACAGTGACAAGATCCAGTACACCAGGCTCATGACCATACAAACCAGCATGTCACCAGATACTACAATTTGAAAAATATTATTAACCTTTAAGACCTTTCTGACAAACAGAAGTATAATACATGTGTTGTTTGGCAGCCCTAGGGTTGGGATAACCATGCAAGTCTTAGAAGGTCCGCCATTTTGATGCTGAGCTGTTGCTACGCAACAAGCTACGGAAAGGCAGGGGTAGGGTGATTAATGACCTGTCTGCTGAGCAGCCCCAGTGGAGAAGTAAGTGTGCCGCTTTTTTCTCACTGAAACAGCCGTGGTGAAGGCCGTTCTCCCCAGGGTTTGATGCTGGGTCGTTCACTGTGTTTGGTTTGCCGTTCTTTACGGCAGTGTCGTTGTCTCCGCCCCTTGTCCTCTTCAGCCTTCTGGTCTGCCTGGTGAGCTGTAAGATGCATTGTTCCCATTCCTTGTGAGACTTAACAGTCCCTGTAAGGCTGGAGCAACAGCAGTGTACCACCAATCCACGGGATGATCGTCCTTAGTTCCCCCGTGTAGCTGACGTGTTTTCCTGAACCATGTATCCACGTGCTCTGCCACTTGTTTGATGTGTGAACTGATGTCCTTCTGCATGGCCCAGTGTTTGTGTGTGTGTCTGCGGTGTTGTACCACGTAATGATACCCTGTCTAGTCGGGTCTTCTGCTGGCATGAGTTCCATAGATCGCTGCACACTCTGAAGTATCACTTGGCGGTTCACACGCTGCACTCATTTTTAGCTCAGCTGACTTTCAGTCATGCTGGGCTATAGCGATGGGTCTATGTCTGTTGTCCTTCTGTCTGTCCGTCCGTCCGGCCGGCCGGCCGGCCGTCGGTTAGCAGGGCACAAATCGTAACCGTAGGGGCTAGGGCCATGAACCCTATGCAGTCTTAGAGGTTCTAAAAAGATCTCCTTGCAAACCTGAAATTAGGTCACTGCGACCTATATTCTCAAAGTTATGGGGTGTGTTTTCCACCCCCCAGAAATAATTCTTTTAGCCAAAATTTTCATCCAAAACCTTCCATCTTTCACATACAGCTCACCTACCAACAGGGGAAGAACCATAATTATTTTGAGGTCACAAGGTCAAAGGTCAAGGTTACAGAACTTCTTTGAAAAGCCTGTGGATGCATTTTAAGCCAAACCTTTCATCCCAATTCTTTGATCTTTCACATATAGCTCACCTACTAAGTGGGAGAAGAATCCTAAAGATGTTGAGGTCAAAGGTCAGGGTCACAGGATCCACTTCTTTGAAAAGGTTGTGGACACATTTCAAGCTAGACCTTTCATTCCAAACCTTTTAGCACTGATATCACTTCTCTGCCAACAGGGGAAAAGACCTGTTGATTTTGAGGTCAAAGGTCAAGTTCACAGCACCCTCTTCTTGCGTGGAGTCATTTTCAGGCAAACATTTCAATCTATACTTTCCATCTGTCATATATGGCTTACCAACCAATAGGGGAAGAAGCCTTTTGAAGTTGAGTTCAAAAGGTCAAAGGTCAAGGTCACAATATTGTTCTAAATGCTTGTGAACATATTTCAAGTGAAACTGTTCAACCCAAACCTTCAGTCTTTCACATATGCCACATCTATGCATCACTCAATGTGATTCAAACTTCATATTTATGGGTCTTTTTGCATGAAGAAATAACTAATTGTATCCGCCAAAACAGAGTTTTGCGGATACTATGTTTTCAGCTGGTCGCCGCCGCCGCCGCCGCCGCCGCCGCGTAGGTGTCCGGAGAACTCCTCCGTAACCGCTGGGCGGAATTTTCCGAAACCCGGGATTATGTTCGGGTCACATGTGAACTGCTGCGCCCCGATTTTGTTTTGACCTCTGACCTTTCCTTTGCGCTCTGCGTCCGTTTGTGCGTCTGTTTCCACACATAAACCCACATATCTCGGGAACCGTTTGACCGATCAGGAAAATTTTTTTGCACAAATGTAGCCCTCGGAGAGCTTTATTACATACACCAAAAATGGTGGCGCCACCTGCAACCATGTTTGCACAGTGTCCATCTGTTCGTCTGCCTTGGGTTAAAATCACTCATATCTCTGCAGTGACTTGACTAATTCACCTGAAATTGGGCATGCGTAAACATCCTGGATAGCTTTTCTGATTTTATGACAGGTGGCGCCACCTACATTCACGTTTACGCTG
This sequence comes from Sipunculus nudus, assembly GCA_026874595.1. NCBI lineage: Eukaryota > Metazoa > Annelida > Sipuncula > Golfingiida > Sipunculidae > Sipunculus > Sipunculus nudus. Next base: position 5,535,909 of record CM049317.1, read on the forward strand.
CAGACATCCAAGCTCATATCTCGGGAACCGTTTGACCGATCAGGAAAATTCTTTTGCACAAATGTAGCCCTTGGACAGCTTTATAACATACACCAAAAATGGTGGCGCCACCTGCAACCATGTTTGCACAGTGTCCATCTGTTCGTCTGCCTTGGGTTAAAATCACTCATATCTCTGCAGTGACTTGACTAATTCACCTGAAATTGGGCATGCGTATACATCCTGGATAGCTTTTCTGATTTTATGACAGGTGGCGCCACCTACATTCACGTTTACGCTGCAGACATCAAAAGTCATATCTCAGGAACCGTTTGACCGATCAGGAAAATTCTTTTGCACAAATGTAGCCCTTGGAGAGCTTTATAACATACACCAAAAATGGTGGCGCTACCTGCAACCATGTTTGCACAGTGTCCATCTGTTTGTCTGCCTTGGGTTAAAATCACTCATATCTCTGCAGTGACTTGACTTATTCACCTGAAATTTAGCATGCGTATACATCCTGGATAGCTTTTCTGATTTTATGACAGGTGGCGCCACCTACATTCACGTTTACGCTGCAGACATCTAAGCTCATATCTCAGGAACCGTTTGACCGATCAGGAAAATTTTTTTGCACAAATGTAGCCCTTGGAGAGCTTTATAACATACTCCGAAAATGGTGGCACCACCTGCAACCATGTTTGCACAGTGTCCATCTGTTCGTCTGCCTTGGGTTAAAATCACTCATATTTCTGCAGTGGTTTGACTAATTCACCTGAAATTTGGCATGCTTATACATCCTGGATAGCTTTTCTGATTTTATGACAGGTGGCGCCACCTACAATCAAGTTTACGCTGCGACATCCAAGCTCATATCTAGGAAACCGTTTGACCGATTGGGCCAAAATTTTGCATGTGTATAAATCTCACATAGCTCTTTATCATACGCAAAACTGGTGGCGCCACCTGCAGCCATGTTTGCACAGCTCCCATCTGTTTGTCTGCCATGGGATAAAATATCCATGCTAATATGCAACACTTCACCCGTTCCACTCTGATTTAGGCGGATACAAGTAGTCACTTGTCGACTACCCGTATTCTAGTTGATTTTGAGGTCAGCTGGTCAGGAGGTTAAAGGTTGCAGGTCTAAGTTATTCACTCATTGGTTGCCAAGTAATTACACCCGGCCAGATGTAATTGGTTAGTAGTTACCCATCATTTAAAAAGAATCCAGTTGATATGTGGGCAAAAGGCCAAGGTCATAGGTCAGGTCAACTTATATTGTAGACCATCTCTATTTTTCTTGTAAATATAAGCTTGCACTCCAGCTGGTACATCTCATGGTGTGGCTGTAATTGTGAGTGACACTGGTGACATATGACTTCCTTTTGTATTAGGCTATTAAGTGATGAGGCTGAATGATAAGTACCTCGTTACTGCATAACAAAACACTATTGTTGGAATACTTCAGCCAGGAATTAACACTATGAGAGTATAGTATTAAGGTTAAGCTACTAATTTATAAGATGATGGGAACATTTTGCAGTTTATTTTATGTAATCATAGCAATAAACTTAGTTTCCTAGATATCTGAATATTTTTATATAAATCACCACATATAAAAGCAAGTGTTTGTTCTTATAATATGTGGATGTGTACTTGATTTAGGATGGCTTTATTTTATTACAAGACTCTTAGTCATGCTTTCTGCATTTCTTTTCTTTCAGGTTTTGCAGTTGTTGCATGGACGTCACCCGGACATCGGAGGATGGCGCCACGAAGTGGTGTGGCCGCCCCCGTTTCCACGCTTATGGATCCACCCCGCTATCAGTGACTACTGACGCGCTTTTAGAAACATAAAAACTATTCTTGGACCATTCAGTACTGGTTTTGCAGTTCTGCCGGCGCTATCAATTCTCTCAAGCAAAACCACAAACTTCTGCGGTTTTCACCCATTGTTGAAAGCCTATAAAACTAACTCGCCTGCAGTACGAGGCGGGACTATTGACTTTGCTACGCCACGTTGCTGTTATCCCCGGGGACCGTGACCGTGGGCTCTTGGTCCCCAAGCCCACAGAATGCCATGAACCACGCCATGAACTTTATTATTTAGGAAGAGGAGAGACTTTGTTTGTTTGGTGCCACATTGATTAATACAGGACTTCAGTTTTGTGTGTGCCCGAATTATGTGTTGATGATGGACTTCAGTTTCTCGTATACCGGATTCAGTTAAGTATTTCGTTACAGTTCGTTATTTAGAGACTCAGTTTTCGTCAGAGACTTGGTTATAAATTACGTTATGTATTGACTATTATATTATTTGTGTACGATTGTAAATATTGTAATATAGGAATATAGTACTGTTTTTGCACCCATATTTTGGTTACGTATTCATTTGAAGAGAACGTGTCTGAGCTTTGTGTTACGGTTTGGCCTGAGTTGTTTGGTGTGAAAAGGGACCGTAACATAATGGCGACCGCGACGAGACCCTGTATTTCGTAATAACGGCTACATTTGGATGTAAAATTTCACAGTGGTCTCTATAACTTCTAGTTATTGAACTAGTATTTAACTACAATTGAACTCGTATATTTCTCAGACACGTTATCTTGATACTTTGCAAATATGGGTACGGAATTTAAACCAAATGAAATTATACCACAATTAAGAGAAAATAGGAGCTTATTGTATACGTTAAAGAAAAATGAACTTGAAATTGTTGCTCTACATTTAAATATTGACATCATGGAGGTATGCACTGTAGAGGGTTTAAGAAATGTACTTAAGAAATCATTATATGGTGATGATTTGGTGATGTAGAAAGTAAAGAGGAATCTGATTTGGAGGAAAAACCTATTAAGGAACCTCTTGGGGCAACAGCTATTGACCCGATAGAACTAGAATTGAGAAAGTATGAACTTAAATTGAAATATGAAGCAGAAACAGAAATCCGTAGATGTGAAATCGAAAGAGAAACGCAAATTAAGTTGAAAGAGTTAGTTACAAAATCCTCAAAATCGTAAAGCACATGAGCCGTCTGAATTCCTATTCAGAAATTCGACAAAAGTACCTCCCTTCAATGAAAACGAAGTGGAGCGTTATTTCAGTTATTTTGAACGGGTGGCCACTTTAATGGCTTGGCCTAAAGGCCAGTGGACCCTGTTGTTACAAAGCGTTCTGGTTGGTCGCGCACAGGACGTTTACACTGCGCTCACAGACGAACGATGCAGGGATTACGACACTGTAAAAGAGGTCATTCTGAGAGCCTATGAATTAGTCCCCGAAGCGTATCGCTTAAAATTTAGGAATGCCACCAAAAGAGAAAATCAAACTCATGTTGAATATGCTAGAGACAAAGAAAGTGCATTTAATAGATGGTGTCAGTCTATGAAAATTGATCAGGATTTTGAAAAACTCAAACAACTAATTTTGATAGAAGAGTTCAAAAGGCATATCCGTAGTGACATTAAAATATTTTTGGATGAACATAAAGTAAGGAATGTAAACGAGGCTGGTGTCCTGGCAGATGAATTTGCCTTGACGCACCGCCCCAGTTATACCAGTCACAGGAGGAGGTATGGTGAGAAAAGAGAAGGTAGCAAAAGCCCAAAACTGGGTCGGAGAAAGGGTAGTCCCTACTATCGGGGTCACTCTGGCTCAGGTAAACCACAGTCCGATCATGGTAAACCCCAGTATAAAAGTCAATCTGACTCTTCTGCTCAACATAAAGAGGGACAACCTAGGACTGGACCCAAATATTGTACATTCTGTGAGTTCAAGGGGCATACAGAATCTGAGTGTTATAGAAAAAGATACGGTCAAAGTAAGCCTAAACCTAATGCGTTAACTGTTACGCAGAGCATGAAACCGGTAACACTGCCCAGTAAACTAGAGACTAAAGGTGAAACACAAAGCCCTGTCCACGAGAGCTTTCAGCCCTTTGTGTCAGATGGCTTTGTTCAGTTAGAGGGTAACCATGCAAGAAAGGCCCGTGTTAAAATCTTAAGGGATACCGGGGCAACCCAAAGCCTCGTTTTGAAATCTGTTCTTCCCTTCTCTAAAGAGAGTTACGCGGGGTGTTCAGTTCTAGTCCAGGGCGTTAATTCGGAATTTTTAGAAGTTCCATTACACAGAGTGAAACTAGAATCTGATTTAGTCTCTGAATTTGTAACTGTAGGAGTTTGTTCAAAGTTGCCAGTAGAGGGCGTTTCGCTCCTCCTAGGCAACGATTTAGCTGGTGACAGAGTGAAAATTGATCCCAGAATGACAAAATTGCCGAGCACTGATAGGGACACAGACCTGCTCCAGCAGGAGTTTCCGGGCGTATTTCCAGGCTGTGTAGTGACTCGAGCGATGAGTAAAAAGGCAAGTCTGAAACCAGAGAGTTCTGTACTTGACCTCTCGCAAACCTTTATGGCGCATTCAAACGATGACGTCAGTGGCTTAAAGCCCGTTACGCGAGTAAATATTAAATCGCCCGCATGTGACCCACGTGGCACACCCAGTCCAAAGGACTCGACTACAAATGTAGTACAGGGCAAACAGACCCTGAATAGAAATCTCCAAAGGAGTACAAACGGCGTGAAATCGCCTGATCAAAATGGGCATGAACAGTTAAAGAAGGATAGGAGTGTAAAGAATGTAGAAGTTAGCATGAAAACTGATGATTTGATAGAAATGCAAAAGAAAGATCCTGATATTGCCTCCCTTAGAGAAAATGCCTTGACTAAAGAGGAAGCAGATAAAGTTCCAACTTGTTTCACCTTACAGAATGATGTACTAGTCAGAAAATATAGACCTCCCACCGTACCAGCGGACGAAACGTGGAAAACTCTTTATCAAATTGTAGTTCCCCCCCGAGTATCGCCCAGAAATCTTAAAACTTGCACATGATCATCCTATGGCAGGACATTTGGGTGTCAGGAAAACCAAACACAAAATTCTCCAACACTTCTATTGGCCCAAGTTAAAACGAGACGTGGCGAAATACTGTAAAACTTGTCATGTGTGTCAAATGATTGGAAAACCAACCCACCAAATTAGTCCTGCGCCACTCTCGCCCATACTAACAACACATGATGCGTTTGAATCAGTAATACTTGACTGTGTAGGACCGCTAAGAAAAACTAAACATGGCAATGAATATGTTCTAACTATCATGTGTACTGCAACTAGATTTCCAGAAGCTATTCCTCTTAGAACTATATCTGCAAAGAAAATTGTTGAAGCTCTGGTTAAATTTTTTACTACTTTTGGCTTACCAAGAACAATACAAACGGATCAAGGTTCAAATTTCATGTCAAATATATTTGCCCAGGTTATGGCAGAGCTAGGCATAAAACACTACAAATCCAGTGCCTACCATCCTGAGAGTCAAGGTGCTCTAGAGCGATTTCACCAAACTCTTAAAACATGATTAGAGCTTATTGTCTTGACACTGGGAACCAGTGGGATGAGGGTTTACCCTTTTTGATATTTGCAGCCCGAGAAGCAGTGCAAGAAAGCTTAGGGTTTAGCCCTTTTGAATTAGTGTATGGGCACTGTGTAAGAGGCCCCCTGGCGGTGTTAAAAGACGCTTGGATGGAAAACAGTTCTCAAAGTAGCTTGTTAAAATATGTCCAGGAATTCAAGGAGAAATTAAGTAGGGCAAATGAAATCGCCCAAGAACATTTAAAGAAAGCCCAAAACAAAATGAAAGTATGGTATGACAAAAAGACGACAAAAAGAGAATTTAAACCTGGTGATAAAGTTCTGGTGTTATTCCCAATTCCAGGACATCCCCTGCAAGCAAAATACTCTGGACCATACAAAGTTGTTGAGAAGAAATCAGATTTGAATTTTGTGATTGATACTCCTGATCGTAGAAAGTCGCAACAACTTTGTCATATCAATATGTTGAAAGAATACCATGACAGATCAGCGGAAACATGTCAATCTAGTCCTCCCCAAACAAATTTGGTATTCATTAAAGAAACTGAAAAGAATGCCGAGGATGTTCTCATGAAGAAAACTGAACATCCTGTAAAACTGAACAACTCTGATATTTTAAATAATTTAGATCAGAAATTGTCACATTTGGATTTCGATCAGTTATCAGAGTTGAAGGAAATCCTGCTAAATTATGACTCTTTATTTCCTGATGTCCCCAGTAGAACTAATGTACTACAGCATGATGTAGACGTAGGAGGTGCTTCCCCTATTAAACAGGCACCATACAGAGCTGGTCCCCAAAAGTTACAAGCCATAAAGAATGAAATCAAGTATATGATAGAGAATGATATTATTGAAAACAGCAGTAGTGCCTGGAGTTCCCCATGTTTGTTGATAAAGAAGCCTGATATGACCTACAGATTTTGTACAGACTATCGAAAAGTTAACACTGTAACAATAACAGATACTTACCCTTTGCCCAGAGTGGAAGATTGCATTGATAGGATTGGATCTGCTACGTATATTAGCAAGTTAGATCTGTTAAAAGGTTATTGGCAGGTACCTCTTACCGAACGGGCTAAGCAAATATCTGCGTTTGTAACGCCAAACGGTTTGTTCCAGTACAAAGTAATGCCCTTCGGAATGAAAAATGCGCCAGCCTGCTTCATGAGACTTATGAATTGTGTATTATCTGGCTTAGATAACTGTACTTGCTATATTGATGATGTTGTTGTATACAATCACATATGGGAAGATCATAAACAAAGTTTGGTAGAACTCTTTGAGAGACTGAAAAAAGCAGGATTGACGGTTAATCTTGCCAAGAGTGATTTTTGTCGTGCAACTGTATCATATTTAGGGCACGAAGTAGGTCAAGGTTGTGTAAAACCAATTGCCAGTAAAGTATCTGCTATCGTAGAATTTCCAGTTCCTACTAATCGCAAGGAACTAATGCGGTTCTTAGGAATGACTGGGTATTACAGGAAATTTTGTCAGGACTTTGCAGAAGTTGTAAATCCGTTAACGGACCTATTGAAAAAGGACAGAAAATTCCATTGGAATAAAAACTGTCAGAATGCTTTTGAAAGAGCCAAAGCTATATTACAAAGTGCACCTGTGTTACAGGCTCCAAATTTTGATAAACCGTTTTCTCTCATGACGGATGCCAGCGATTGCGGTGTAGGCGCTGTGCTCATCCAAGACGATGACTTTAACATAAGTCATCCGGTTTGCTACTATTCAAAGAAATTTTTACCTCATCAAAAGAATTATTCTACTATTGAAAAGGAAACTCTGTCACTATTGATGGCGTTACAGCACTTTGAAGTATATTTGGGCTCTACGCCGTATGATATAACTGTTTATACAGATCATAATCCCATAACATTTCTTCATAAGATGAAGAATAATAATCAGAGATTAATGAGATGGAGTCTAGCCCTGTCAGAGTTTAACCTAGTTATCAAACACATCAAGGGCTCCGATAACATAATCGCTGATACGTTATCAAGACGTCATTAATTTTGATCTGATGATGACCTCTTGTTATAGCCTCGGATATGTTTTGTCCTTTGGAAGAGTTGTATTACATATATTACATGTATTAAGATATTGCTGATTATACTATTTGTGATGATGATAATTAATTAGCTGTAAGAAGCATAAACTAATGCTTAAGATGTCAATGTACTCATATACTCGTCATACAGTGCTAATGCTTTGCTCTCCTTACCTTCTTTCTTTTAAGGGTGGGGGTGTTGCATGGACGTCACCCGGACATCGGAGGATGGCGCCACGAAGTGGTGTGGCCGCCCCCGTTTCCACGCTTATGGATCCACCCCGCTATCAGTGACTACTGACGCGCTTTTAGAAACATAAAAACTATTCTTGGACCATTCAGTACTGGTTTTGCAGTTCTGCCGGCGCTATCAATTCTCTCAAGCAAAACCACAAACTTCTGCGGTTTTCACCCATTGTTGAAAGCCTATAAAACTAACTCGCCTGCAGTACGAGGCGGGACTATTGACTTTGCTACGCCACGTTGCTGTTATCCCCGGGGACCGTGACCGTGGGCTCTTGGTCCCCAAGCCCACGGAATGCCATGAACCACGCCATGAACTTTATTATTTAGGAAGAGGAGAGACTTTGTTTGTTTGGTGCCACATTGATTAATACAGGACTTCAGTTTTGTGTGTGCCCGAATTATGTGTTGATGATGGACTTCAGTTTCTCGTATACCGGATTCAGTTCAGTATTTCGTTACAGTTCGTTATTTAGAGACTCAGTTTTCGTCAGAGACTTGGTTATAAATTACGTTATGTATTGACTATTATATTATTTGTGTACGATTGTAAATATTGTAATATAGGAATATAGTACTGTTTTTGCACCCATATTTTGGTTACGTATTCATTTGAAGAGAACGTGTCTGAGCTTTGTGTTACGGTTCGGCCTGAGTTGTTTGGTGTGAAAAGGGACCGTAACACAGTTTACCAACCCTGCTAACCCCATTGAAAAGCAGAGTGATAATAAAAAATATTGGACCTACACTTTTACATTTGCATATCTGTAAATCTGATAGAGCGCCTGAACATGCCTTTTGAATTGTTTTGGACATTCATTACTGTAACATCATTTGGAGAATTTGCCCCAAGTTTGGTCTCTTATTGGAGGATGTGTGATATCAAATGTCAGACTTGTCAGAAATCCATTATGTCTGCCAGTTAGCCACCTTAGAAATCCTTTTTCCAGTGCAGTTTCAGTAATTTTCCTTCAATTTTTGGTCCAATTAAGAGAATGGTTGTTGTCTGATTTCAGACCTGTCAGAAGTCCAAAATGGCCACCAGGCAACCATCTTTAAATTCCTTTTTATCATATTACCTCAAGAACTGTTAAAGTGAAGGCAGTCAGATATATATAAATGTAATCTTGCAAAGGATTGCGTCAAATATTTCTTAATAAATATTATCACCATATATGAAAGTGCAGTACAGTTGGCTTGTATTGAATAAAAATTCATACCAAAGCACCTGTTTCTCAATAATTCTTGCATGGATTTCCTTGATTTTTTGCTATATATTTTGATCTTATATTTGCCCTTTGTGGTGTTCCTTTTGAGACTGACAGGTATCAAGTAAGCTATGGGAATAGTTCTGGATACCTTAACAATCATACATTTTCCTCAGACCATCAGATCACTGTGTTTTAACCAGACATAGGTGATATATATTTCTGTTGTCGTAGAAAATTTCAACAAATTGGCAAATTGGTTCTTCAAAATTTGATTGGAAGGTGTGAATCTCAGCCCATGATGTCGCAGGTCATGCTTGGCAGCTGAGCGTCATGACCCATGGGTCACTTGTTTTATTATATGCTGCCTTGTCATGTGGTTGCCACAGTATATTATACATCAGCAGGAAACGGTGTCACGCCCACCTCCTTTTAAAAGCGCACACCGACTACGTTTCGCTCATTGTGCTCGCAGTTACAGGACCGCACAGTTGTTTCGACCAGAAGCATAGACACACGGTTCAAACATGCACAGGTCGGGTGGCAGTAAACCAGACAAGAAAGACAACACAAGTCTTTGCGAGACCTGCAATCTGGGGGATATCACGCCTGCCCATTTGTATGTGGTCAAGAGGGATGGTTTTCTCTCACTCGACGTTGCAAGAGGCATCATAGTTAAACAGCTGTTGGCGCAATGCGAAGGGGAACTTGGTGGCTGGTTACCTGTCGTGAGGGAGCAGACTGTGGAATGCGATCTGCCCTGGAAAAGTTTTATTGAGACACCGGACGGAGAAGTCAACAGTGCCGATAGGTATTCGTTCTTGTTCCTCCTGCACGGGTTAGATGACCCGCGTCTGCACAAGTGTGACAACCCGATGAGAAAAATGAAAAAAAATGTAAGGCAGGTGATCGATGACATGCTGCAGACCACAACCCCCGCCTGGTAAGGTTGTGAGAAAAGCGAGTTTTGTCCGGTTCCGCAGAAATACACGTCTGCCGACCTGGTGAACCATGGGACGGTTTATCTGCCTTTGTTTGTCACAGACTTTTTCATGCGTGTACTAGGATGTGAACCTGGGGGGTAAAACTAGCTGCAACTGCACAGGTGCACCACATCTGCCAGGTATGTTTTGATGTGCATGTTATGCATCAGGCCCCTGATGATTTTCCACATCAGCTGAGCACAGGTGACATGACTATCAGATTTTCAAGGGGTTCATCAGTAGGGGAATTCCTGTGATCTTGCAGGACGTCAGCCATCCACTGCCTTCGTTGTGGTTGTTTGTTCAGAGCAGAGTAGCGTGTGGAAAAGGTGAGTGTCAGGTCCCAAATATCCAATGTGACCCCAAGCAGATTGTCGTGCAGTGGTATCTAAAGCCTGACAGAGTCCCATACGAAAAACATGCAACTGTTCATGAGCCCACTGATGTGGGCCAATGTATACAGTCCAAAATGAAAACCATTTTCTTGCCCAAAGGTGATCCATTGCCCGTCATGATGCTTATGACTTTCTGAACCATAAGGGAGTGAAAGCCCCCTTCAGGGTTAACCTGGTTGGACCAAGTATCTACTTGTGGCACAAGGCAAAAGTAGCCTTTCTCAGAACTTTCCCATGTGGCATATGTGGTTCCCAGCATGCCTACAATCACTTCCTTCATGTTTTTAGCGAACCTGTGAGCTTATGTGATGGTGCGGCGTCGTGCGTCTTGCGTCGTCTGTACGTTAACCATAGTTATCTCAAAAACAGCAGGAGCTAGCATCACCAAATTTTTGCAAATAATCAGTCATCCAAAAAACTATATCGGATTTTGTTTATTTTTTTCTAACTGTATTTTCTAAGATTTTATAGGGAAAAAGCTATAAAAGCTTTAAAAATCTTCTTCTCCAAAACTGGCCAGCCAAATTGTCCAATATTTCACAGAAATGATCCCTGGAACAATCTTTCTCAAGTTTGTTCGAATGGTACCAGTTCAGAGATTTTTGGCTTAGTTACAGGAGGTTGAACTTTGTTAACTGGGCAAAAAAGCATATTAAAATTTAAATCTCAGAAACGGCTAGAGCTATCATCACCAAATTTTATGCCAATGTTGGTCACATAGGTCATATCTGAAATTGAGGTATTGGTGGCGCCACCTGCATCGGCCTTTTTTTATGGAGTCATCAGTGCCTGTATCACACTGAGGGCTACAAAAAACTTCTTATCTGAAACCATATGGCCAAAATGTTTAATATCGCACCGAAATGGTCCTAGGGTAGTGCTTTCTGAAGTTTTTTCAAATGGTCTCTTTTCAGTGACTTTTGGCTAAGTTATGGGAAGCTGAATTTAGTCATATGCCATAACAGCCCATTTTAGCTCAGTGGCTACAAAGATCTTCTTCTCAAAAACCAATGAGCCAAATTCTTAAATCTCACACATACATTATCCTCAGATGTTGATAATTCAAGTTTGTTCGAATGGTTTTGGTTCAGTGCTTTTTGGCTGAGTTACAAGAAGCTGAACTTAGCCAGTTTGCTGTATCTTCCTATATGAGTTACCTGTGAAACGTTTTTCGACTGATGCCACTGAAGCCAGTTTGTTAAATATTTTACAAGAATAATCCCTACAATAATTCTTATAATAATTGTCATTAATGGTTCCACATGAATGATTTCTGGCTGAATTATGGAGATTGAATTGAGTCATTTTACCATATATGTTAGCTGTGTGTTGGTGTTACATCTAGCCTGGCACCAGTTTATCAGCATCTATTTCATCATGCCACTAGACATTTAGATTTCAGGTTTTCTTTGGTTAATATTGACAAGAAAGTTTTTTTAAAAGCTTTTAGATTTAGATTTAAAAATTTAGATTTATGATTTAAGTTATTTATCATACCGGGCAATGTTACAATCATGGATATTCATCTCTCTGTTGCTATATAAAGACAACTGTACGTGGATTATGAATTATTGGTATCCATACTCAACTTAATTCAAGAATTTGCCATCAATGAGATATATCTGTATTTTAATTTTGCATTCAGTATGCATCCGTTATAATTTTACATGTATTTCTGATTTCTTTTTTTATAAAAAAAAGTCAGCTGAAAAGCATTTTGTTTTGGGAAAATAAATTTCAAAGTTATTTCAAGTAGGGACCACTTTTGTGTACATATGGCAGCACTTTGTTTACCATTGGCAGATTGCCAGTACCTTGATGTTGGCCATTAGCCAAGATGATGTCAGCTCTATAAATAGTTTTGGCACAGTGCCAGGATTGTAAAAAGTGCAGCCAGGTATAGGTCAAGAGTACACTCAGTGCACTAGCTGTATTCTATTTATAGCTTTGGCAGACTGCTCACTGCATCATATTTTGCACCAAAGTTCAGCCTGAATCTATTTATAGCTTTGGCAGACTGCCAACTGTGTCAGATTATGCAACAGGTCAAGAGTTCACTCAGTGCAGCCAGGTACAGGTCAAAAGTTCACTGTCTAGCCAGGTGCAGGTCAAGAGTTCACTCAGTGCAGTAGATTGAGGCAGCAATTTGTCCCAGGTCATTCGGGGGCAACTGCCTTACTCACCTAAGCCTTGTCAGCCCAGAGCATCAAATTCTGGGGAAGTTTGATGTATTGGACTGATATTTTGACCTGTCTATGCGTCATTTACAACACAGGTGGTGCCACCTGCATTGACTTTTGCAGTGTATATGCTGCTTATTTCTACAGAGGAATTTGGTACATCAGCCTGAAAATGGGCATGTTTATACATATTGAGTAGCTTAATAGTGCACAAGACTGGTGGCGCCACCTACAATAATTATTGCACAGTGTATGTCCCTGCTTATTTTACTGGAGGGGTTTACATATCAGCCTGACATTGGGAATATGTATATATCTCTTCGATGTATATATAAGACTGGTGTTGCCAGCTACAATCATTGTATCCGCCAAACAGAGTTTTCAGTCGGACGCCGACGCTGCCGCCATCACTGCATAGGTTTCCGGAGAACTCCTCCATAACCACTGGGCAGAATTTTTTAAAATTCAGAATTATGATCGGTCACATATGACTGCTGCGCCCTCATTTTTGGTTGACCTCTGACCTTTCCTTTCTGCCCAGCGTCCATTAATGGGTCTGTTTCCACACATAAACCCACATATCTCGGGAACCATTTGACTGATAAGCCGAAAGATTTTGCACAAATGTAGCCCTTGGAAAGCTTTGTCACATGCATAAAAAATGGTGGCGCCACCTGCAACCACTTATGCACAGCGTCCATCTGTTCATCTGCCTTGGGGAAAAAATCACTCATATCTCAGAAGTGGCTGGACTTATCCACCTGAAATTTTTGCATGTGTATACATCCTGAACAATTTCTTGATTTTGACAGGTGGTGCCACCTACATTCACGTTTAAGCTGCAGACATCCCAGCTCATATCTCAGGAACCATTTGACCAGTTGGGCCATAATTTTGCATGTGTATAGATTTCCCATACCTCTTTGTCATATGCAAAACTGGTGGCGCCATCTGCAATCATTTTTTGCACAGCGTCCATCTGTTCATTTGCCATGGAATAAAATCACTCATATCTCAGCAGTGGTTTGACTTATCCACCTGAAATTTGGCATGCGCATATATCCTGGAAAGCTTTCTCGATTTTATGACAGGTGGCATCACCTACATTCACGTTCATGCTGCAGACATCCATGCTAATATCTCCGGACAGGTTTGACGTATCTTCCAGAAAATTTGCATGTGTAAACACATAGCTCTTTATCATATGCAAACTTCTGGTTCCACCTGCAACCATTTTTGCACAGCGTCTGTCTGTTTGTCTGCCGTGGTATAAAATTACTTATATCTTGGCAGTGGTTTGACATATCTGCCTAAAATTTTGCAGGTTTATACATCCTGGACAGCTTTCTTGATTTTATGACAGGTTGCTCCACCCACATTCACCTTTACTCTGCAGACATCCAAGATCATATCTCGGGAACCGTTTGACCGATTTGGCCAAAATTTTGCATGTGTATAGATCTCACATAGCTCTTTATCATAGGCCAAACTGGTGGCACCACCTGCAACCACTTATGCACAGCGTCCATCTGTTCATCTGCCTGTTCATCTGCCTTGGGATAAAATCACTCGTATCTCAGAAGTGGTTTGATTTATCCACCTGAAATTTTGCAAGTTTATACATCCTGGACAGCTTTCTCGAATTTATGACAGGTGGCGCCACCTACATTCACGTTTACTCTGCAGACATCCAAGCTCATATCTCAGGAACATTTTGACCGATTGGGCAAAAATTTTGCTTGTGTATAGATCTCACATAGATCTTCATCTTAGGCAAAACTGGTGGCGCCACCTGCAACAGGGTCCATCTGTTCATCTGCCTTAGATAAAATCACTCCTATCTCAGCATTGGTTTGACTTATCCACCTGAAATTTTGCAGGTTTATACATCTTGGACAATTTTCTCGATTTTATGGCAGGTGGCACCACCTATATTCACCTTTACACTGCGGACATCCATGCTAAAATGCAACACACCTCACTCTATTCCCCTTGCCACTTAATCCATGCCTCACTTCACCCATCCCACCCTGATTTCTGCGGATACACATAGACGCTTGTCGACTACACATATTTTAGTTTTAAAATGTCCTAGTCTGAAACTTCCATTTTGCTGAAATCATAATGACTAAGGTAGATATGCAGGACTTAAGAGGATCTATATTGAATTTTAAAAATAGACCTCAATTCATACTCCCTAACTTTGCACAGGTTCGCATTAGGCCTGTAGGCCTTGTTTAATCAACTCAATGGGTTGTCATAACTTGTGTTGTTATACTGTCAATGAATCTGTAAAGCAGGAACAGGAAAGGATAACTCCCCGAACTATTGACCCGTCCAGTGTTTCAACAAAGCATTTCCAGGAACGATTGCTTTCCATCATCAATCCTCTCATGAATGGTGACCAGCCTTCCAGTTCCCTTTGCATTGCGCCAGCAGCTTTTCACTATGACATGTACTCTGACATCAAGAGAGAGGAAGCTGTCCCTCTTGAAAACATTCATACAGGCAGGGGCTATATCCCAAACTCTCTGGTCTCGGAAAGACGAACGTAGTCTTTCTCACCTGTTTAACTGCCACACGCCCCGTTTATGCTTGACGCATTTGTATGCCTAAAAAAACAAACCTTCAGGTCCAGCAACTACAATCACAATGAATGAAACGGATCGGCGCTCCAATTATATAAGGAGGTCAGCATTTCCTGAATGTTTGTCTGCAGTGCTTTGACGCCAACCAAACAATATCTGCATACATTACCAGCAGCGGACAAAATAAAACGAGAGCCATGTGCATCGCTGAGGTGAGACTTCTGTGTCAAACTTATACGAGAATGAGACCCAACATGACTTAAACTAGTTATCTGGTAGGTCACCGCACACGAGCACACAAATACCCAGCAATGCAAAAGTATATCTGTTCATATAACAAACAACACATTGATTCCTGGTTCAGGAGAACTTGTCAGTTGCACAAGGTGTAGGAATTATAACCTGGTCCTTGATGCACGGGCGACAAACTTACAAGTCTCTTAGTTGATGTATACTATTCTTTATTTTGACTATTGAGCATGATGAAATACAGAAGGTGAGAATTGCAGTTAAATAAACTGGCCCCTTAGTACATTACATACCTCCTCACCCCCATAAAAATTTAAATTTCTAAACAAAATTAAATTTTCTAATATTTTCTTTATTTTATTGGACAACACTACATAATATAACAAGTGTCGTTCACAGAGTTTACATTGGCCACGGTCCGCTGACGACATGGCACGCCCTTGCATTTGTTATAACAGAAAGGTTAAGATTACATCACAATGTCTAGTAACAATAGGGCTCGAGGATCACAGGGTGCACCAAAAGTTCATAACAAATCCCCAGCCCCCCGGGTAGACCCCCCTAAATCCAAGGACACTCCTAAGAGAGTTTTGAGTGACTCCTCTGCGAATTCTCCCAATCAACCTACAAAAAAAAAAACAGAATACAAATGAGAGTTGTGATTCAGAGGAGCAACCGCTTTCCCAAATGCGCCAGGAAATCCGGACAGACAGTGAGAGAGAAATGGACCCAGTTGAGTCGATTGAATCGGACAAATTTACCCAATTCTTAATTAATGCTCTTTCTACAAACTCGGTGCAAAATGCATTGAGAAATATAATAGACACTGCAGTTAACACCAGAACCAAGGAGCTGGAGGAGCGCGTCTGCGTACTTGAGGTCAAGGCCTGAACTCAACTGTGGAGAATCTGTTTGATCAACTCGATCATCAGCAGCAATACTCCAGGCACTCTTGTGTTAGAATTATGAATGACTGGCCAGAATAACCCGATGAAAACACTGAAAAAAAGTTGTAGATATGGCTAAAGAGATGCTTGACAGTGATATTGCCGAGGGAGATATAGATAGGTCTCATCGGGTTGGTCCGCCGACTGGAGACGGAAAGCAGAGACCCATACTTGTAAAATTTGTGTCATATAAGACTAAATCATTACTATACAGCACTCGCAGTAGACTCAGTTTGTAGTGGTCACATGACTGCATGTTTTGATCACGTGATTTGGTAGGTAGTCGGTCTGCACATGTCCGGCGGCCAATTGTATTTTTGTGGTATGAACTGGCGTGAGCAGGCTCTGTAAAGTTGGAACTCAAGAGAATAAACCGTTTATATTTCATACTGAAGTCGTATTATTTCGGACTGTAGTGCTTGGAGACACACATATACACTACAAGTGGCACCCAACGTGAGTATCGGATTGTGGACTTTGCAGCGGTGATTGCAGTTTTCTCTCTATGACATCCCGGCCAATGTCAATGCCCCCGTGCTTGGCAGGCGTCATTCTTCTGTTATTGTTCTCTTTTGTGGCATCGCTGTACACGGACAATCGTTTGTTGTGGTGACAAGTGAGGGAGTATTCGCCTGCTCTGGTGATACTTTGGTCTGTGGACCGGCGCGTCTTGCTTTCGGGGGAGGAGTGGGTGCTGTGCATTCATTATCGCCCAGTTGTTTATATGGTTCCTACACAGACTGGTTACATTCGTTAGTTGTACAGCACCATTCACCGAGTTTTTCTTGTTGTAATTCTGTATTTTATAAGATGGCTACTGGTGTGTTATAACACTTTATTTAGCACTGATTACACCAGCTGACTGAAGTCATTACCGTGACCTGGAAGTGACCCCTAGTCCCGGACCTCGGGATCAGTTATTACCGTAAATACTCTAGAGTCCTTACCGTAAATACCTAACTCTCTTCCCCGGCAGGGAAAATATATTGTCTCTCACCATGTCACTTGCCCTGTTCTCTCAATTTATCATGGCATATACTGATAAGGTACAGGGACCTCCTGCCGTATGATAGTCAACTCAACTGTATTTGTAAACAATAATAAAATGAACGTTTCTGGTCCTTTAAATAACATAAATATTTATATATCTTATCATCAGCAAGAATTGTTAAAATGCAGCTTATACGAAACAGACTATGGGATATGGGAGTAGACTATCCCAATACCCCGAGATAGGACCAGCCATTATTCTGGGCTTTTCGGTCACCCATCTCACAAAATCTTTTAAATAGCTGGGCATTTTCTTTTCTCTGAGCGATCTTCTAACCAGGGTCTCTGAACTATCTGTTGATTGTGGAACACTGGGATTTGCTATCACTGGGGCTGAATTATTTTCTGTTGTTGTTTCCACTGACGTTGGTTTATCAGAACCATCCTGAACTGTATCACTACCATCCAGACCATCAGGGACTGCATAACTATCCATGGTATCCACCTGCGGCACCGGGATATTTACATCAGTGGCTGCAGATATATCTTCTTGGCTTTATCTGTTGAATTGTCAATCAGTGACCCATCTGTGAGATTTAACTGATCAATGTGCCTCTTCCAGATCAGTTCTCCAACCAGCACCTGATATGATGATGAGCTCAATTTCTGAAGCACTACCCCTGTTACCCACATATCCTTTCTCCACCGGTAATCACGGACTAATACCGGATCTCCAATTTCTAATTGTCTCTGTGGTGTTTTTGGAGACCTCTGCTTCTGGATGCGCGTGGAGATATCTGGCCGAATTAAATCCAGACGAGTGTGTAATTGTCTACCACAAAGTGCAGCTGGTGATCACTTGGTGGTGCTATGTGGGGTTTTGCGATAATCCAACAGAAACTGAGAAATCTTATGATTCCAAGAAGCGTTAGAGTGCCGTACGGCTTTCATGGCTTTCTTAAAAGTTCTGACAAATCGTTCAGCCTCTCCATTGGTGCTGGGATGGTACGGTGGAGAGAAGATGTGCTGGACCCCATTGTTTTTAAGGAATGTTTTGAATTCCCCCGCCGTAAATTGAGGGCCATTGTCGGACACCAGCTGTCTGCATATCCCATGTTCAGCAAAGATATGCCTCATGATTTCTATGGTGCTCTCTGTAGACGTTGATTTCATCCGGTAAACTTCCGGCCATTTGGAGTAAGCGTCAACCATGATAAAGAAATTTTCTCCCATAAATGGCCCTGCAAAATCGATGTGTGCCCTTTGCCAGGGGCCTGCAGGCCATTTCCAGAGGTTGGCATGTGCTGTTGGTGGTTTTGGCTGCATATCTTGGCAGGTGGTGCATCAGCGAACCAACAGTTCTATATCTTGGTCTATATTTGGCCACCATACATGTAATCTAGCCAGACTTTTCATCCGGACTATGCCGGGATGACTGCTGTGCAAGTCCTGCAGGATGTGCTCCTGAAATTTCTTTGGGATTACTGTCCTAACTCCCCACAGTAAGCATCCTTCTTCTGTGGTCATTTCATCTCTGCGGAGATAGAATAGCCTCAACTCTTGGCCTAAATCTTCTGCCTCGGGCCAGCCATCCACTGTAAAATGTCACACCCGCGCGAGCACCGGGTCATAACGAGTCTCTTTGGCTATTGCTTAAGCGGTTACTGGTAGCGCGTTTACCTGGGCCACATTCAGCGCCGTTGCTTCGTCTGCCCATTTCACAACATGTTCAGACTCTTCAGGCTCTTGTAATGGCAAGCGTGATAAGGCATCTGCGTTGCTGTTCTGTTTGGATGTGCGTAGCTTTATGTCGTAGTCATATGCTGCCAGCTGTATGGCCCAACGCTGAATGCGGGCTGCCCCTAATACCGGTATGCCTTTCATAGGTCCAAAGATCAAGCTGAGTGGTTTATTGTCTGTTATTATTGTAAATTTGCGGCCATATAGGTACTGATGAAATTTGTGCAGTCCATAAATAATGGCTAACCCTTCTCGTTCAATCAGAGAGTAATTACATTCAGCTCTGGTGAGTGTCCTTGACGCATAAGCTATAGGTTGCTCTCCATCTGACATTGTGTGAGATTACACTGCTCCCAGACCTCTTAGAGATGCATCCACTGCTACTATTACCGGTATCTTGGGATCATAATGGACCAATACTCCAGATTCCGTTGTCAAGAGCCGTTTTACCTCTAGGAATGCTGCTTCGCATTCCTGTGACCAGTGCCACTTGTGTTCCTTTTTTAACAGTTCTGTTAGTGAGCTGGCTATGATAAATTTGGGGCGTATCTGCGGTAGTGATTTATTAAGCCCAGGAATGATTGCATTTCGGATTGGTTTGTTGGTCTCGGTGCTTGTTGCACTGCAGCTACTGCCTCCTGATCCATCTGGAGTCCCTCTGAGGTAACCACAAAACTCAGCCACTTGAGCGATGGCTTCATAAATTCACACTTGGCTTGGTTGCATGTCAGCCCATTATCACTTAACCGCTGTAGAACCTTCTCTAAGTTCCACAAATGTTCATCATCATCCCGCCCTGTTACAATAATATCATCCAGCATACAACCACAGGGCACCCCTTGCAAAATTTTGTCCATAACACCCTGAAACAGTTGGGGTGCCGCTGATACCCCGTAGGGAAGACGAGTGTAGCAAAAAAGCCCTAAGTGTGTATTTATGGTAACATACTGCCTAGATTGTTCCTCCAACCCTATTTACTGATAAGCATGTGATAAGTCAACTTTGGAGAATTGAGCTCCACCATTTAAGAGCTGGTACAGCTCCTCTGCATTAGGCATAGGGTGTTCTGGATTTTCACAGTATTTGTTCACGGTGACCTTAAAATCTCCACAAAGCCTTGTCTTACCGTTTGGTTTCCGAACCGGTACAATGGGTGCTGCCCAATCACTGTATTCTACTTTTACCAGAATATCTTCTGTTTCCAATCGCTTTATCTCTGCAGATACCTCATCTTTGAGGGCATATGGCACAGGGCGAGGTTTGAAGAAAATGAATTTAGCCTCTTTGCTCACCCGCAACTGGACTGTGGCTCGTTTAGCCTTCCCAAGGTTATCCGTGAAGACACCCTTAAAACGGTCTAGCAGTACGTCCAGTTTTGACACCTTAAGGTGATTCACCTTGACCTGCTGTGAGTATAGACTAGGCCAGTCTAACTGGATATGAGAGAGCCAGTCTCTACCAAACAGTGCTGGCCCCTTACCCTCTATAACATACAAAGGCAGTGATGAAACAGTTTGTGTTTTGTAAATCACATTAATGTGGCACATCCCCCCTACAGGCACACATTCTCCAGTAATTGTTCTCAATTTGATGTCACAGGTTTTCTGCTGGACCCGTCTCTTGAAAAGTGACGAAAACAATCTCTTAGGAATCAGTGACACCGATGCCCCAGTATCTAATTCCATTTGTAGGGGTTGTCCATTCAGTTTAACAGTTACTAGAATCTCTGGAGATTTACCTGATTTTGCTGACTGAATGTACCACAGTTTCACCTCTTTGTCCAATTCTGATTCAGAGGCACTGTTGTACGATTCCTCAGAGCTGCAGCCAGTTTCAGTATGTTTCACCGGTGATGACCTTTTAGGCTTTTTCTTATGGTCTATAGACTGAGTTATTTGAGCCTTTCTGAAATCCTGGCATTTCCCCTCACTGTAATTGCACTTTCTGCGTAAATGTCCTTTCCTGTTACACAGGCAACACACTGTGTCAATGTGATAACATTCATCTGCATGGTGATAGGTCCTTCCACAACGAAAACATCCCTGACGAGGGGTCTTAATCCCTGAAACTCTCTTAACCTCTGGTAACTCTGAATGCATTTGACTAATATTGTCATCAGCCATTTCATAGCTCAGCGCAATTTTAAATGCCTTTTTCAGGTGTAACTCTGTTTCACTCAAAAGTTTGTGTTGTGCTTGTCTGTTTGCAAGGCCAATAACAAACATGTCACGCAAGACCTCATCAAGGAAAGTCCCAAAAGCACACGTCTCTGCCAGACAACGTTGCTCAGTTGCAAAGTCTGTGACTGATTCCCCTGCCTGTTGTTTTCTGTTGTAAAACTTATATCGTTCAGCAATTACGATCGGCTTGGGGCTCAAGTGGTTTTTAGCTCAGCTGACTTTCAGTCATGCTGGGCTATAGTGATGGGTCTTTGTCCATCGTCCTTCTGTCTGTCCGTCTGTCCGGCCGGCCGGCCGGCCGTCCATTAGCAGGGCACAAATCGTAACCGTAGGGGCTAGGGCCATGAACCCTATGCAGTCTTAGAGGTTATAAAAAGATCTCCTTGCAAACCTGAAATTAGGTCACTGCGACCTATATTCTCGAAGTTATGGGGTGTGTTTGCACCCCCAGAAATAACTCTTTGAGACAAAATTTTCATCCCAAACCTTCCATCTTTTACATACAGCTCACCTACCAACAGGGGAAGAACCATATTTTTTTTAGGTCAAAAGGTCAAAGGTCAAGGTCAAAGTAGCCTCTTCTTTGAAAAGCCTGTGGATGCATTTTAAGCAAACCCGTTCATCCCAATTCTTTGATTATTCACATATAGCTCACCTACTAAGTTGGAGAAGAATCCTATAGATTTAGAGGTCACAAGGTCAAAGGTCAGGGTCACAGGATCCACTTCTTTGAAAAGGTTGTGGGCACATCAGGGTTCATACAGCAAAGGCAGAATGAAATTCGAGGGTTTTCGAGGGTATCTGGAGCCAAAATGTATACCATTTTCGAGGGTATGCCATTCATTTTCGAGGGCATGCCATTCATTTTCAAGGGCAATATATGGACCATAAAATTACAAGAAAATTCTATATATTGGTTAATACCAGCGATGGGGTAATAGTAATATGTAATAGAAAATTTCAGGTTTTCAGAGTATTAGTTATTTTAATAGAAAGGAAATTTTAACATGCAACAAAAATAAGACCCCAAGTAATGGAACAATGGCTATTACTTTTCTATTACACCCCTTGGCTAAACCAGTTGAAGGATGAAGTGTTTATGTTAATATAGCACAGTAAAGGGCAGTATCAACTGTAGTGTGATTAGTTCATGTTAAATGCTTTCATGGTCCAGTTAGCACTGCATGGGCACCAGGCACTGGCTTGAAGTGATAACCTATTAGACCAAGGGCTGGTTTGTTGACTAATTAACTAAGCTTGGTCATTAAATCCTGAAGCAGTTCTTGGTGAGTGTACATAGCAAGTGGGGCAAGATATTGTCAGCCGAGACCAAGGTGATGCTGTTGCTGATGTTTGAATAGTTCAGGGGTTGATGGTCTGAAAGTCATATGTTCTCACGAGTTATTCAGTGGTTCAACAGACAGGCCCTGTTTGTGCCTGCCATTATTGCAGTCTGAGTTGCATGGTTGTTAGCAAATCTTGCTGAGTTTATTGAGAAATTATCCTTTAGGCATTATGTGTGCATCGTATTTTCTATAATTAAAAGCATATCTATTCTCCAGATTTGGAGATGCATATGGAGAATATTGGAACCAAATATGATATCTGAATCAAGACACAAGTTTTCTTATTGTTAACTGTTCTGTTTAGTTTGTATAGCATCCTCTGAGTTAAACTGCACAGGTCCCCATCCATGCTGAAAATAAACTTGATATGAGATTTGGTGGACATGAAATTACAGAATTTATGTTGTGTTAAACAAAAACAGATTGTAATAGGACCCAACCCTGGATTTTAATTACTTCAGTGAATGAATCTCAATAAAACAATAAGTTCTTGTATAATTATTTTAATTCAATACATCAAAATTCAGCCACTGTTATAACTCTTGTGACAACTTAAGCAAAAATGATATGCATTAATTCTTCAGACTCTTAAGCAAAGTGTTATGCATTAATTCTTCAGACTCTTAAGCAAAATGATATGCATTAATTCTTCAGACTCTTAAGCAAAATGATATGCATTAATTCTTCAGACTCTTAAAAAGAGCGTCAAGTTCTGAAGAAATTTTAGCCATTTCATCCTTTTTGGCAACAGCTGTTCTTCTCAGTGAATTTGATTTTGTAACAAAAGACAGGTTTCTGGTAGACTCAGCCTTTTCTGACAAAATGTCTGCACTTTTGTTAAGTTCCAAAATATCTGCCTCAAGGAAAGCCTTCTTTTTCTTTAGTGTATCGATTTCTTCAGCACAAGACTTCCTTTTCTGGCTATCCCTTTCCTTTCTTTCTTTCTGAGACTGTAGATCAAGGTAGGCTTGATACCTTGACCTAGAAGCCTGAACAGAGTTCAACAAAGGCCTGTCTAGGCAAACTGCATGCACACCTCCACAGGCCAATATGTGATCATACACCAATCTCTGAGCATCAAATGTGGCTTCCTTAAGGTTTGGAACCTCCATCTGCCTGTTTACTGAAATACCCTGCTCAACGCTGGCCTGTCCATGAGACAGCAGTAGGAGCTGAGAAACAATTTCCCACAGTTTTGTTTTTGATTTGCAGTCCATCAGAGGGTGGAGAAAAGAATCGATGCGTTGATTCTCATCTGAAGGATCAAAAGACTCCATACGCTCACGATGCTGGGGCACTGTATAATACAGGAAATCCCTGAACTCTGCAACAATCTGGTCACAAATGTCACTGCGCAGTCTGTTAGCATGGACCAGAGAAGAGAGCACTCTCTTCATCTGACTTACGCACCTGTCTTTGTCAGCCACCATTTCCCTTGGATCGAGGCACACCAGCTGACGAACAATCTGGTATTTCACTGGGGCTTTCTTGAGTATTCTTTTGGTAATTTCTTGCAACATTGCTTTAACTTGCATTCTGAATCCCATTGCATCCTGCTCAGATATTTTCTTCTTGATCAGCAACTCCTTCAACTGGTAGTCTGCAGTGAAGCCAACATCCACCTTACTGTAGGTTTTCTGAATTGAATCTTTATCCAACTTCATATCAACAAGAGCAGAGAGGGATTTTCCCTCAGTGGCATCAGGCTTAAGGAACCTAGACATTAATGACCTGATCAATTTCTCCATATCACTAGCCAGAAAGGGAACCATCGGTCTGTCTGTCTGGTAGAGTGTGAGAAAGGGTACCAGCAGCTGAGCAACTGATATAAAAGCTTGCAAACGAGGTTTAGTCAGGTTGTCTTTCACGGCCTTGGTGACCACTGCGAAGGATTTTGTGTCTGGCTTTGCATAACCACCTTTTCCACTCTCCACAGTTTTAACATACACACGCAGATTTGCCCACATTTCAAGGGCACGTTGAGCTACCGGAACATTTTCCAGCCATCTGTGTTGGCAAAATTCTTTTCCAAACGTGCTACTTCCTGTAAGTTTGGTAAAATCTTCCCTTCGCGCAGGTGTCTCATGGAAGATAGTGTGTATGGCTCTGAGCAGGGATCCAATATCCCAGGTACTGGCTACACATCCATGCTTGAAAGCACCATGGATGATGTGAAGTCCACATGTTCCCAAGTTTAGCATAGTTGAGCCATATTCCTCATCAACCTTTCTTTGTAACTGTTCATAAAATGATAGATTTACATTTGGCCCTTCCATAGACACTTGAAGTACTGTTCTCAAATTCAGCTTTGAAATGCAGCTTTGAAATGCCTCCAATAAATCTGTGGCACGACCATGTCCCATGAAGACAGAAGCCAGATAACGGCTGCAAACCCTATTGTCATCCCACAATCTGACATGGACATCAAGTTGTTTATTTCTAGTAACACTGTTGTATGACTCATCAAACAAAAGAACCACAGACTTGTGTTCCTTGCACTTGGTAAGGAGGAGTTCCCTGAAGTGAATTGCTAGCCCATGTGTTACAATATAATTAGCTTTGCGTTCCCCGCAGCTAAACTTTTTAGCTATGTTGCTGTCAGGAAACATGGACCTGAAGAGATCACTCACACCCTCGCATGACTTGTAGCTGTAATGTGCAGATATAATCTTGAGACACCACAGGATTTCTGCCTTCAAAACATCATCTTTGCTCACAAATCAAGAGATGGTTGAAGTTTCTGATGTTAAACCTGAAAAATGTTAAACTTTGATAAAACAAAACAAAAAATAAACTGCAAAACAATAAAGTAAAAACTACTAAAAGGAGTCCTGCTGCCATAAATATACTTAAAGATCTGACATATTTTGAAGATCTGATATTTATATAATAAAAATACATATATTTCTCTTTAATACTAATATAAATCAGTGAAATATTTAGATCTGATGAATATATAATAATATAACATTTCTTTTTTAAACTTTTAGCAATAAAAAGATATATATGTAATATTTTTATATATCCATCAGATCTACAAAATATTTATATGTATATTTATGGCAGCAGTACTCTTTCACTCTTTTGTAATCGTTAATATTATCTTGTTTTATAATTTTTTTTGCATCTGGATTAAATAAAACACATGATTTTTAGTGGTCAAATGAACTGCCCTTTTTTGTGATTGATACATTTAGTTTGTAACCATGAACAATGTGATTTATTCCAGAATTACTTCCAAAACATATTCACATTCTTCACCAACAGGGATGCAATTCAATGCTTAGATGAAATGTAGCTTGATCAATTTTGTTCACAACTTTAATATAATAAATATATATAATTCAACTTTTTAATTTTATAATTATTTACTAATTTAGACTGCTGGTCTTGCCTAGAGAAAACCAGGTAAAAATCAACTTTAAATAAAGTTGTCAGCTTTATTTTCATTACATCGACGGGTAACACCTATTAATTTTAATGAAAATTTCCAGTATACCCAATTAAGTAATATCCATAATTGTAATAAATCAAACAGCATTTACATAGCTTACCAGTAGATCCAGTGGGTTCACTGTCAATAGTTGGTTTAGATCCCGAGGTTTCAAGAGGTTTCAACATTCTAAATAAAGTGTGTTTATTTCGATAGTCCATTCTCTTCTTGTGCGTCTCTGAAGACCTGTGACTGTCAAGATTGTATTTCCCAGCCGTTCCTATACGAATTACTTTGTTGCCGCATGGTTGGCACCTAGCTATATGTTGATCTTTGGGGTCCGGCGCAATCCAGTCTTTGTATTGTTCAAGCTCGAGCCATTCGCTTTTGAACTTGCACAGTCCTTTCGTGTGCTTGACCTTGCAAGACTTGGACATTTTAATTACAAATACTACCCGCCATCAATGCAAAAGTTTGCCCGCTCCGCTGCCACAGGAACTAAAGAATCCACGCATAGTTGGAGGATTTCCGGAAACCCGGAGAAAGTTTTTGTATTCGATAAAATAATCCAACATCATCGTATCAAACTTACTTATAATAAAACATTTACAATAAAGTAATAATATTATAAGATCGAAAATGTACGGTAGTTTAAAATGATAGTGTTCAACAAGCTGATCAAATCACATCCCCCAATTCTTTGCGGTTATTCTCCGGGAATTTTCCACCTCTCCGGCTTTCTGATAGTGCCCCTTTGCTGCTCAGTTTTGGGTTCGGTCAATTGCCGAGCGGCACAGAACGCTACCGAGTGTTAGGACTGCGCGTCACATGTCAAAATTTCCCGCTTCATGGTGTTCCCCATATTATGACGCCACACCAATATAAATCAAATTGAACCTTTTAACCAGTTAACCATGTCTGTAAATTTTAAAATATATCCTATATGGAACTGATTTCTTCTTACTCTGACCTGAACAGATATTCAAAGTTATTACCTTGTCCTAATACAAAAATCTGATTTCCTTACTGGGTTATATGGACTTCATTTCCGTTAAGAACCCACAACATCGAATTACCATGCAAACTATGCCCCCAAAATTCGACAAATCGTAATGTTTAGATATTTTTTGTGTGCGAAAAACATAAAATAATTTAATATACACACAACATAATGCACAAGATCCCAACTGTTCACGCCGTTGGTAAACCCTAGCTCGGCCGAGTGACGTAGGCTATATCAGATATTGAAATAAAATTAACTGCACATATATTTTCTTCAAAATATGAATTGAACATAGAGGCATTTAACGACCATAAGTATCACATAGTTTTTTATTTGTACCGGGTATATAGGCCTATATATTACATGCCGGGTCCTATATAGCTATAGCCGTATATTGGCCTATCAGTTTCAATATTTTCACAGGATGATCTTATCATTATGAATTAAAATACTCCAGGTATAAAAACAAGTTCTCATTGATCTGTCACAGTTCGTAAGCGATTTGATGCGGAAAACACAAATGGGAGGCCTGAAGCTTCACTCATGCTGAGAAGCTGGAGCAAATCGGAAATCAGCGTCATGGCCGCGTGGCGCACACGAGAACCGCGCGGTAACACTTGGCGGCGCCTTGTAACGCTCGGCAAAGACCGACCGCGGTTTTGCTGTGCGAGTCAAGAAAAGGAACCGGTAATTTTCAGGTCTCTTGAGCTGTTATACGGAAAACACGAGGTAACCCGAAGTGCGACTGGTAGTTTTAGCACACGCAACAGTAGAAGATGAATATCAACTGTCAAAAAAGTACCGATATTCGAGGGTTTTCGAGGGTACATGCACAAAAACGATGTTTTTGGAGGGTTTTCGAGGGTATCGAAAACAAAATAATATATTCGAGGGTTTTAGAGGGTTTTCGAGGGTCTGTGCGAACCCTGACACATTTCAAGCTAGACTTTTCATTCCAAACCTTCCAGCACTGATATCGCTTCTCTGCCAACAGGGGAAAAGACTTGTTGATTTTGAGGTCAAAGGTCAAGTTCACAGCACCCACTTCTTGCGTGGAGTCATTTTCAGGCAAACTTTTCCATCTTTCATATATGGCTTACCTACCAATAAGGGAAGAAGCCTATTGATGTTGAGGTCAAAATGTCAAAGGTCAAGGTCACAATATTCAATTGTTCTAAATGCTTGTGAGCATATTTCAAGTGTAACTGTTCAACCCAAACCTTCAGTTTTCCCATATGCCACTTCTATGCATCACTCAGTTTGACTCAAACTTCATATTTATGGGTCTTTTTGCTTGAATAAATAACTTATTGATTTTGGGGTCAGCTGGTCAGCAGGTTAAAGGTTGCAGGTCAAAGTTATTCACCCATTGGTTGCCAAGTAATTACACCAGATTTAAGTGGTTAGTAGTTACCCAATCATTTAGAAAGAATCCAGTTGATATATGGGCAAAAGGCCAAGGTCATAGGTCAGGGATGTTCACAATTACTTATTTTATAGACCATCTCTATTTTTCTTGTATATATAACCATCCCACTCCAGCTGGTACATCTCCCTGTGTGGCTGTAATTTTGAGTGACACTGGTGACATATGACTCCCTTTTGTATCAGCCTATTAAGTGATAAGGCTCAGTGATAAGTACCTCGTTACTTCATAACAAAAACACTGTTGTCAGAATGCTTCTGCCAGGCATTAAGACTATGAGAGTATAGTATTAAGGTTTAGCTACTGATTTATAAGATGATGGGAACATTTTGCAGTTTATTTTATGGAATCCTAGCAATAAACTTAGTTTCCTAGATATTTGAATATTTTAATATATATCACCACATATAAAAGCAAGTGTTTGTTCTCATAATATGTGGATGTGTACCTGGATTTAGGATGGCTTTTTGTTTTATTTCAAGACTCTTAGTCATGCTTTCTGCATTTCTTTTCTTTAAGGTTTGGCAGTTTACCTACCCTGCTGACCCCATTGAAAAGCAGAGTGATAATAAAAAATATTGGACTTACACTTTTTACAATTGCATATCTATAAATCTGATATGAGGGCCTGGACATGCCTTTTGAATTATTTTGGGCATTCATTACTGGTTAATTTGCCCCAAGTTTGGTCTCTTATTGGAGAATGTGGGATATCAAATGTCATACTTGTCAGGAATCCATTATGTTTGCCAGTTAGCCACCTTAAAAATTCTTTCTTCAGTGCAGTTTCAGTAATTTTTCTTTAATGTTTGGTCTGATTTAGAGAATGTTTGTTGTCTGATTTCAGACTTGTCAGAAGTCCAATATGGCCACCAGGCAACCATCTTTTAATTCCTTTTGATCATATTATCTCAAGAACAGTTAAAGTGAATGCAGTTGGATGTATATTTATGTAATCTTGTAAAGGATTGGGTCAAATATTTCTGAATAAATATTACCATCATTTATAAAAGTGCAGTACAGTTGGCCTGTATTGAATAAAAATTCATACAGAAGCACCTGTTTCTCAATAATTGTATCCGCCAAAACGAAGTTTTGCGGATACTATGTTTTTGACCAGGTTCAGCCGCCGCCGCCGCGTTCGTTTCCGGAGAACTCCTCTGAGACTACTGGACAGATTTTTCCGAAACTTACAAAAATTATCGGGTCACATGTGAACTGGTGCCTAACCAAGTGACCTTGACCTCTGACCTTTTGTCTCTGCCAAGCGTCCGTTTGTGCTGTTGGAATAGTTCCTGATAGCTTAACAATCATGCATTTTCCTCAGACCATCAATTCACTGTGTTTTAACCAGACATAGGTGATATATATTTCTGTTGTCATAGAAAATTTTTAACAAATTGGCAAATTGGTTCTTCAAAATTTGACTGGAAGTTGTGAATCTCAGTCCATGATGTCACAGGTCATGCTTGGCAGCTGTGCGTCATGACCCATGGGTCACTTGTTATAAAATTGCATTATATTTGGGCCCATAACTTCAAAACAATACGCAATACTGACCTAATTTTTGGTATGTTCAAAGAAAATTTATGGAAGAATATGAATACTAAACAAGGGACCTATGGGTCACGACGCTCAGCTGTTATATATGATAAAAAAATATAATTTAGAAATGAGGCACATGCTGGTTTTGTGTGGTAATAAATATAAGCTGTATTATGAGTTGTTGTTGTTTAGCTTATGTATGATTTTGATAGTACCTTTGGAGACAGGGAAGAGGATTGATTTCATTTATTTTATAAACAATTGGAGTACTATTGTCACACAGATTTTGACTTGGCCATATAACTTATAAGCAGAACATATAATATAAGAGTTTAACTATTTATTAAAAAAAATTACAAATATTGTCCCAAATATAATTTTTATTAAAAATAATAAGAGAATCATATGATTTTTTAAAATGAAATATAACTGATATGATTATTAAAATAATATTTAAGAATATATTCATGAATGCATTCATGAATACATTTTGAAAGTATTTGCACGAGTATTCATATACTTTCATTTTTACCTGAATTCCCATTCTTTATGCAAGAAATTTTATAATGGAGTACATAATCATATTCATATTTAAATACAATTACAAAGTATTCGCACCATGTCTGGTTTTATGGCTTTTATTTATATTAAAAAATAACTGTAAAAATTCATTTTGGACTAATTTCACATCAATGTACACACTAGACACTGTAGGAATCTAGATTAATATTATCAACTGCATCTTTGTCTATCATTAATTTCCTTCATATGATCCCTAATGATTAGTAATGAATAATATGATTTACTTCTTTATCATTAAAATTGAACTGAAAAATGCCATAGGTGACTGCATGGTGTTATTTTGAATATGTGACATTCTACCCATCGATACAAGATTCTTATATCATCAGTAACTGCAAGTTAATTTCCTGTTATTATAAACTAACAAATTCCTTTTCTATTTTTCTTTAATTTGTTATTAAAAACCAATAAAAATTTATTAATTTGTTGTTTATTGTTATGTTGTTGGTTAAAACTACTAGATGAGTTGGGTTGGACACCTGGATCAACTGTGGCTGGCCATAAGCTGCCTGGATTCCTGTATGCCTCGCCTCAAGCGTGCATAATTTGATGAAAGGTCAACAAGGTCAACATACAGGTGACTCAAGAGGGGCTGGAGAGAGCCAAAGTCTGACAGGGTCTCATAAAAAACATTAATAAAAGCTACAATTTTTGGCCAATTTCTTTCAGCTTTCTAAACTAAAAAGCTGAAATCCTTATGTGTGCATGATACAAAAATTATATCAACAGTGCTCACGGGAAACAAATGTGCCATGGTCACAGTTGGGCAAAATTTAAGGTACTAATTTTATATTTATACTAATAACTTATAAAATTTGAAAAATTCAGAACTAATTTTGGGTATTCAATTGAATCTTGATTAAATAATGTTACATCCCTGACAAAAAAATCTCTAGCAATGCCCTTGTTAAGGGAGTAAATATATTTCTTGATTTTTTACAAAGTGCATTATGTTTGGGCCCATAACTTAAAACAATTACGCAATACTGACATCATTCTGGGATGTGCATAGAGAATGAAAAATATGTATATTGTTTATGATAAAAGTCAGATCAGTGGTTTTGATATTAGGCAGTCTTGAAGTGTAACAATGGGTTTTTAATGGAAAAATGAAGTTTTTCATTAATATCTCGAAGGTATTAAGTCCTAGTGACCAAATTCTTGGCATGGTAGGGGATTTTGGAGACATCTAACTGTATGCTGAATTTAAGGAACTTAGAGCTGAAGCTGGGGAGCTGAGCTTTTGCAAACTGCATAACACTAGCTTGATGTAAACAATATGTTACAAGGTGCTTGAAAACTTGATTAAAATCTACAGTTTTTGATCAACTGGTTTCAAATTTTTGGTGTTTACAGTTGAAATGCTGACAAAAACATGCTGTGAAAATTAAATCCACAGTACTTACAGGAAAAAAACGTGCCATGGTCAAAGTTGGGCAAAATTTAAGGTACCAATTTTTTATTTTTGTTAATATTTTAAAAAATTTAAAAGATTTTGATCTTATTTTTGGTATACAATTTAATTTTGATAAAATAAAGTTATATTACTGGAAAAAAAGTCCATAGCTTTAACATGTTTTGTGTTAAGTGATCAAATATCTTTCCTGATTTTTTCCAAAATGCATTATGTTTAGGTCCATAACTTTTTTAAATTATATAATACAGACCTAATTTCTGGCATGTACATAGGAACTATATAGAGGAATATTTATGGTAAATATGAGGAAAAACAGATGAGTGGTTTCGATATTAGGCAGTCCTGAAGTGTGAAAATAGGTTTTTAATAAAAAATTGAGGTTTTTCCTTAATTTCTCAAAGGAACAAAGTCGCAAAGACCCAGTTTTCGGCTTGGTAGGAGATCTTGGGGACATCTAACATTATGCTGAATTTTGGATTCCTAGGTCTTACGGTTTCAAAACGTGCCACATCTACGGACGGACGGACGGACAGACGGACGGACGACGGACAATGGACCACGACTATAGCTCAGATGACTTATAGTCAGCTGAGCTAAAAATGATCAATAACAGATCAGTAATTTTGAAATTAGGCAGCCTTGAAGTGTAACAATGGCTTTTTTATGGAAAACGGAGTTTTTTCCTTAATATCTCGAAAGAACAAAGTCCTAGTGACCCAATTTTCAGGATGGTAGGAGATTTTGGGGCCATCTAATAGTATGCAAAATTTTGGATTCGTAGATCCAAGGTTTTCAAAATGTGCCCTGTTAACGGACGACGGACAAAGGACCACGACTTGTCTGAAGTAATTAAATGTAATTCCATCATACATGCTGTTTACATTGTTTAGCAGAATATTGGTCAGTATCACAAAGTATCTGATTCCACAATATTGGGAAGTCATTTGTCACAAGTATAACACAATATAACATTTTTGTATTGAAAATTTCCTTACTACAAGCCAGTTGTATAATTTGAACTGAGGCATAAAGAGTACTTTCTGGTAGAATACTGATCTTTGAGCTATTTTTTTAGCAATAATGTAATATAGCATATATTTAGGATACTTTTTAAGGCACACAGCCTTAGTTTAATTAAAAAAAGAATAAAGATAGCATTAATAATTAAATTTCACATATAACTACTTAAATGGTTCTATTGTTGTAATGGTAAATTTTTTCTTAGTGTTACATATCATTTTATAAAGTTTTACAGATTGGTTTTGAATAAGTGAAGAAAATGAAGGTTGGCTTGCAATTCAGTAAACCCAAACAACAGTGTTAAGTAGATGCAGCATCCAAAAGACAAACAATAGGTGAAAAAATGTTGAAAGCAGTGCTGATGATGTGAAAAACTTTTGAGAAAAGGTGAAACAAAGTGAAGAGTTTTCCCTTGAATACAAAGAGAAAAAGAAAATTGAAAGCCAAAAGTACAGGGCTAAGCTTAAAGAATGAAGACAAACCAAAGCAAGCTTCAGTGTCTCCTACAAAAGAATCAAAAGCTATGTCAGAAAATTCAGAAAAGGTCATTGAATAAATCAAGGACTAACGAGGCGAAGGCTAGGAGAGTGCTGACAACAACAAGAAAAAGATCATCTAATGATTGGGCATCCATCAGAAAGAGAGCAAGTATAGCAAGAAAAGGCCTCTCATGAGAATTGACCTGCCCACCAGTATGATAACATCCTTTTCAATTGATTACATGCATCAAGTATGCCTGGGGGTGCAAAAGAGGCTACTTTTTGTGTGGATTAAGGGAAAAAAGAAGTGAGAATTAGTCAAAGGCTGCTGAGTTTACAGAGATTCATGCCAACTGTCTTTGCAAGAAAACCACGTAGTCTTGCTGACATTGACAGGTGAATATCCATTGAGTACAGACAGTTCCTACTCTATACAGGAAAAATTGTGCTGAAGTGAATCCTGTGAAAGGAGCTGTATGACCATTTTATGGTACTGTCTGTTGCTATTTACGTTCTTGTTAGTCCCAGGTTAGTGCATTAATACAGTCAGTATGCAGAGCTCTTGATGTGTCAAAATGTTAGAAGTTGTATGGCAAAGAATTCCTAGTTTACAACATCCACAGCTCGGTGCATTTTGGTTCAGATGTCAAAGAATATGGTTGCCTAGACAATTTCTCAGCATTCCCCTTTGAAAATTATCTTATTTCCTAGTTTCACGTTTCTGAGGAGAACTTATGAGAAACTCAGGATGTCAAGTCAGAAGTTTCTAGGTCCAATGGTTATGATTTGTGCCCTGCTTTGGTATCAAATTTTCAATTATTTTAGGGGGAGGGGGATGATTATAAGCCCCATAGCTCGGAGGATATGGGTAAGAAAGACCTCATTTCAGTTTTCCAAGGAGACTCCTCATTGACCTCCCTGGATGTCAAATTAGAAGATTTTAGGTCCATTGGTTAGAGTTGTGCCCTGCTTTGGAATCAAATTTCAATTTTTCTAGGGGGGAGTTTTAAGCCCAATAGCTCGGAGAATGTGGGTAACTGAGACCTAATTTCAGGTTCCCAAGGTGATTTTTTTCATGGGCGTCTTAGGATGTCAAACCAGAAGATTCTGGGACCAACAGTTTCATTTATGTCCTGTTAATGGATGACCCCATCCTTAAAGGTCTTAAAAGAGAGAAAAAATTTGTTAAATTTTTTAAAAAATCCAGGTAGCACCACCGGTCTGCAAAAACTGGAAAAAAAACTTTCCTTAAATAATATTCATGCAAAGAATCATGGTGAACAATGCATATGTTGTTCAGATACTGGAGATTTTGCATCAAACTTCTAATTATTCTGGAGGTACTACTGCGCCCCATAGATCAGATATTGTGGGTAACAGAGACCAAATTTTAGGTTTCTAAGGAGACTTATCATGGGCCTCCCTGGATGTCAAGTTAGAATATTCTACATCGAGTGGTTACAATTTGTGCCCTGCTTTAGTATGAAATTTTCAATTATTCTGGGAGGTACTTGTAAGCCTAATACTAGTATCCAGGAGAATATGGGTAAAGGGAACTTATTTCAGGTTTCCAGGGAGACTGTTAATGGACCTCCTACGATGTCAAGTTAGAAGATTCTAGGTCCAATGGATATGATTTGTACCCTGTTAACAAATGAATGCATCTTTTAAAAGTCTCAAAAACAGAAAAAATGTGTATAAAAAATTCGTAAAATTCCCAAGTGTGGCCACTAGTCTTCAGGACATGATAAAACACTCAATGATGAATATGCATGCAAAGAATCATGGTGATCATAGTGATCAATTATTCAGATACTGGAGCTTTTGTAACAAATTTTTAATTATTCCAGGGGGTACTTCTGAGCCCCTTAGGCCCCAAAATATCAGGTAGACAAGTCATACCATGGTTGAGATATGACTGATTTTTACCCAAGACAGATGAACATGTACACCATGCAAAAATGGTTATTTGTTTGGCCACCAAATAGGTATAAGCCATAGAGCTATGCAAGATCAATACTCATACAAAATTTCAGGCCTATCTGTCAAACCAGTCCTGAGATGTCTGCAGAGTAAACATGAATATAGGTAAAGTTGAATGAAGGTGGCATCATCTGCCACATATTTGAGAAAGAAGGACGCTGTTCAAAAATGCTCAATGCAAGTGGTTCCTCCAGTTTTGCCTATGATAAAGAGCTTTGTGAGATCTATAAAATTTCAGGGCGATATGTCTTACCAGTCCTGAGATATTAGCAAGGAAGTCTGCAGTGTAAACATAAATATAGGTGGTGCCACTACCATTAAATTGAGAAAGCTATCCAAGATGTATACACATGCAAAATTTTAGGCACTTAAGTCAAACCATCGCTGAGATATGTGATTTTTTTTGCAATGGCAGACAAAACAGATGGATGCTATGCAAAAATGGTTGCAGGTGGTGCCACATGTGATGAAGAGCTATGTGAGAACTATACATATGTAAATTTTCAGGAAGATATGTCAAACCAGTCCCGAGATATAGGCATAGATGTCTGCAGCCTGAACGTGAATGTGGGTGGTGCCACATAATCAAAAGAGCTTTCCAGGATCTATATGCATGCAAAATTTCAGGTAAGATGTGTGTGGTTTTAACACAAGGCAGACAAACAGATGGATGCTATGCAAAAATGGTTTCTGCAAAACTTTGTTTTGGCAGATACAATTATCACATAAATAATGTCTCTGCTATATTGCATAGTTATCCCTTGGCTATGTACTATCTTTATGGAAAAGAAACACTCGGGGATAAATTTGCATCCCTGGCACATCAAGCATTGGCTGGAGATCAAGTAAATTGTAAGCATACATGGGCTGATGCACACTAAATGTCAATACTGTGAAAAGGTTATTAAAAAGTAAACTTGATGCTTGATTTAATATAGAGTTAATCAAAACATTAGGTTTTGATTTTTCAATATTTTACAGTACCAAGGGTTTCCTGAGAAATATTACTGACAATTTCAGATTGCAGCAGATATTTTCTTTTTCAGCCCAACTGAAAATAGCATGAATGCCTAAAATTCCTGTGTCACCTGTTAATATTTCAAATGACCCACCATTCCATCTTAAAGAAAGGCCATTATAACTGTGGAAGTAATAGATAGGTGTCAGCACAGTCACTTAGACCCTGGTAGATAATCCCAGGATTCCACTGCTGCCAGCACTTCCTGTTCTGTTGACCATGTGCTGACCAAAAGAAGAGTGACCAGAGTTTTGCCATTTGCTTTTCTTACATCAACTGACGCTAGAAAATGGTAAGTAACAATATTTCTTCATTTATCATGATGAATGTATCAGCCTTGCCTACTCTCTTGGTTTGGGGACATTGATCACATCAGAATTGCTGTATTGCTTAATAAACTCTAGGGGCAACTAATTATTTTGCCTTGCATTTGCCTAAGTCCATAGGACTGTTGTATGAATAGAAGAGCATTTGACTTATCATCCACGCTACTCAATTCAGCACAAGAACCTCACCCCTTTAACACTGATCTATATTGAGGGTTGGGTCCATTTTGTAACACTTGTAATAAACTGTTGTTGCTTTTTAATGCTAGAGAGGGAAAATAAACTTTGAGTGATTATCGTTTTCTTGAAGATTGTAAGTACTTTGTACCATGTCCACTTTCACAACCCTGCAATATCATTTAACTTTTTGTGAATGCAGGTTAAGCCAAAAATCAAGGTGATTATGTGGACTGGCAAAATATTAAATTCCAGTATTCCTTGATCAAACGTTTGGCCTTAATTAATTGGCTTAAATGGTCCCATGCTTTATTTAGTAGGTGGGTCAAAACAATGTCGAACAAAAATAGATGCAGGACTTAAATTTATGTCTGGTGTTGTGGATACCTGAGAAGTTGCCTGTTTGCCAACATGTGTTTCCCGTCACTATATTCTATACATATATGGGTCATAATAACTTGAGTAGACTGTTGTTTATGTGTTATGCCAATATTCCTAATTTGTCCATTATGATTTTATTCAGATCACCAGTCTAAAGCCCAGCATACATGTTATGAAATTTGGATACCATGGGATAGGAAGCAGGATATGACAAAAAAATCCTAACTTCTTGGCTTCTTATTGCAACATGTATGTTGAAATCTGATATGGCGCCCTACTATTTTGGCTTTGTATTTTATTTTTTCGAGCGAGTTCAACATATTCATATTGTAACTGGCAATCGTAATTCTGCCGCACAATTTAAAGCCATACCAATAATATCCTTCTCTTCCGTCTGGTAGATTCTCTTTATTGCCACCTAATAATAAGGCTTATGAAGCGCATAAAGCCAATTTTTTGTAATGTATAGTTTAATTTGCAGCCATGTTGCTGATCAGTATTTGAAGTAATTATCCCGTCCCCTTTTGCATGACATTTGTATAATGTACGTAGAAATATGACATGAATCTCGGGTATTTATGATACAACATTGCGATAGGAAATTACAAAATTGAATCGTATCCAAATTTCATAACATGTATGCTAGGCTTTAGGTTATCACTCAGACAAGCTGCACTTTCATCACTGTTACACCATATCCCTCCCTTTGCTTTTTAGTGCTTCCTCAATGTCACCAAAAACAATGATTCTGGGATAAATGGTTATAAATATTATATCCTTCTTGTCGCCAACTATTACATTAGTTTGAATATTACCGAAAGTTAATGTAACATACCAGAATATCTCAGTTCAAATGCGCTTGCATATACCAAACCGAATCAGTCAAAAGTCGGGAGTAAATTGTTATGTAAATAAATAACGCTATGCCATTATATGTATGTACACCCCTCCCTGTATTCTCATGGAATCAATGTGACCAGCTGTACAAGTAGCACAGTTATTAGAAGAGTCTCTCCCTCTTCCTATGGAAATTGGAAACCATGTAACCAAATGCATGAGGTGCAAAATAAACCAATGCCACATGAAACACAATGGTACCTGTTTCAGAATGTAGTGTCAGATAAATACA
Source organism: Sipunculus nudus (assembly GCA_026874595.1). NCBI lineage: Eukaryota > Metazoa > Annelida > Sipuncula > Golfingiida > Sipunculidae > Sipunculus > Sipunculus nudus. The sequence goes on from CM049317.1 coordinate 5,574,348, forward strand.
TGAACGGTGGGTTTAGTATTTTAGCAGGTTTTTTTTGTGCTTTTGTCTGGCTAACCTGATAATGTATTTTTAAATAAAAGCCAGTCTCAAAGAGACTCCCAATTTGTTTAGACGCCGGATCAAAGCTAGGTAAAAAAAAAATAAATGCCCGGGTGTCTGACCAAGGAATTATTGTAAACATGGACACAGACTACCAAACAGTGACTGAATTACTTAAACTTGTATCCCATATCATAGTAAGTAAGAGTTGACAAGGGACGAGATGAATGCTTTAAATGTTGAGTGTGATGATGTATCATCAAATCTCAACCACAGTAAGGCACTGGTTCAGATTAAAACTGCTGCAATTTGTGACTGACGACAGCCTCTTTAAAGTTTACAAAGTGAATAGACAAGTTTGTTTGGGTTTATATCACACATTTATATCACATGATTGTCATAAGATATAGGTCTAAAATTCTTCTATTACTCAAGTGTACTTTTCCATATACCAGACAAGTCTTCCTCAAAATGAATGTGATCATTTCCTTCCAGGTTTAGCAATACATACTGCAAGTTAAAGGGAAAAGGGATAGGAAGAACAAAAGTATTGGATGTGTTCAGGTCTTCCATGATCCTTATGTCTCAATGGAAAGCTTACTTACAGCACTGGTAAGTATTTGATTTTATATATTGCAGATGTATACATGTTCTGTATTGACCAGTACATGTTTATTGCTGTTATGACTTTTGTATGAGTAACTATCACAGGATAGGTAAAATTTAATATGGAACAGTAGAATAACTTGGTTTTTGTTAAAATAATTGTTAATTGTAAGGTAAAATATTAACTTATAAATAACCAATATACTGTCCACAAACCTATCCATGTTTGGTTTAATTATATGTTGTTGTGTGTAGATTATGTTAATGAAAAGGTGTAACAATTTTGTTGGTCTTCCTGACACATCATTCAATTCTGGTGGCCACTATGAGCAGTTCTGTGTCATTCCCTCAACAAAACTAGTCTTGCATGTTGATTGTTCATGTGAAATACGCCTCCAAAGTAGATTAAAGTAAGTCTCCTAGAGGGATAACATAAGTCACAGACAACAAGTGGAAGATCAATAGAAAAGATCACCAAAGTTACCAAAGATCACAACACACAGCAGCAGGACTACTTGAGCTGTGGCATATATGTCCTCAAGGTAGTGGTGGAGAAGAAGGATTTGTTTATTGCACTTAATTTTTTTTAATACAGGAAGCTGTAGAAAATATAGCAGTGTTTGCATTCTGTCTTTTATTCAGGTATGGACAAGCAAATACAACATACCGATCAGGTCTGACCTATAAAGAAGAGGTGCCAGAGTAGCTACATTACTGACCTAGGCAATGTGTACTGACTACTGTAATGCATGGCACACATGCCAATAAGGGCACATTATAGAAACATAAATGCGGAAATGGGTGCACAAGGTATATTCACCATATCCAACAATACTGAGACTCAATCTTATGTCCAGTACACTTGGCCAAAAGGTTTGCCAAACTGCATTTGCCAAATCTGGCCAGGTAGCCATTAACTGTATAAAATTTGTGCACTTCCAACACTGGCGTTGGGATAAACTGCCTGTAGAATACAGAGACAGTCCCATCTTCAACCTGGACCTCTGGGAAACTCAAAGGATAATGGAAAAATGGCCTCAGATAACCCTTGATAAAGCACAGTCTGACCCAAAAACATAACGACAAAACAAAAAGACAATCTGACCAACCATCTGAGGAAACAGAAATGAAAGGCATTGAGAACCTGAAACAATCTCCGATCACTGTATAGGTTTCGCAGCCCATAACAATCACTTATGAGATACTGGGTTGAGGATCTGTGTGAAATGCATGACATTTTTATATATAAAGTTTTCTACTTTGCTTTTGTCCTCCTTTAATCTGCTTCATAAAATGTCACTTAAATAAAAGAAACATATACTGGAGACAAAGTTGGAGTACAAAGATACATTTGTCATGAATGATTACAATGCAGAGACAAGGGAATTTAAAAGACATGAATATGTGCACTGCTCATGCTTCAGAACAGAGACTGGATTCAAATATTCATGGATTCAAATATTTCACACTATGCAATATGACCTGCTGACATCCTAGCCTAGTTGACTTTACCAGTGTAAAACGTCTACATTGTTGCCTTCTTTCGAAGGAAGTTTCTGATACATCAGAAATTTGTACTTCCGCAGTACAGCAGAAGGTTGTAAAAAGCAAGCAGTTCATTGGCATTCAAGTTGTAGAACTAGAGCTAAGCTCTAAAATTTGCACCAGTTTTCTATTATAAGTGGTGACTCCATTTGTTTTGTCAACCTGTTTCAGAATGTAGTGTCAGATAAATACATGGTATCTTGCAAAGGATCAGTATGCAAGATAATGAAGGACAGTAAGCGAGCTGTAGAATACATTGACAAAGGATCCTTGAACCGCAGAAGATTGAAAAAAGCAAGCAGTTAATTTGCATTCAAGTTGTAGAACTAGAGCTAAGCTCTAAAATTTGCACCAGTTTTCTATTATAAGTGGTGACTCCATTTGTTTTGTCAACTTGTTTCAGAATGCAGTGTCAGATAGTTTTTATCATTTATCAGGCTGGTAAACAGAGAGGTTACGGTGACATCTTCCAGCGGGTGCAGCCAATCAGGAACCACCTTTGGCATTGTGCACAGAACTGTAAAGCAAATGAACATCATCTTAAAGGTATATATATATATATATATAGATATAGATATATATATATATATAGATATAGATATATAGATATAGATATAGATATATAGATATAGATATAGATATATAGATATAGATATATAGATATAGATATAGATATATATATATAGATATAGATATATAGATATAGATATATAGATATGTCACAAAGCTGCACTTTTTCCTCCATTAAACATACTCAGGCATATCTATAGACATAGTAATGGCTTCCGGTTTAAAGGCCCAGTTCCGGTATAAAAGGAAACGTGGAGCCACAGCCGAGCCAGTATCCAACCTGTCACTGCAGTGCTCACACAAACCTGGCTTCAGGAGCTTTAATGTGGATTTTATCAAAAACTACTAACCTGTTTGTCCCCAAAAATGTCTGTGAGAAACATCTCTTAGAAAGATATCATTTTATTCCTTCATTAAGCACAAAGGATTAATTTTAAGTGAAAATTCCTAAGTTTTGTACACAGCAGCCAACACAAATTTGAATTTACCGGCCCTAGCTTTGGGGTATCCAGTATCACAACAAAGGCACACATGTGATAGCTTGGAAACCCCCTTTCCCCTGGTTACTGCACATACCACATGCCAGACACTAAGACAGGCCTTGCTTTGACCCAGCCATCATCTTATCACAACAGAAGCTCAGCTGCTGATAAGGCTGGCTACTACAGTTTATATAACAGTCATGATGGCATGATAATGCAGACAGTGTAGTACTTGATGAATTAATGTGTTACTATGTAAAACATATGTCTTTGATATTGGCAGTTTTATTATTCTGTATTAGATCCATTTGTGAGCCATGTCCGTACTCATATACACTGCAGCATGAAGCACTGTGATGGTTCAGCTGACAAACTGAGGGCAAACATGCGAGGCCTTGTAGAACATTATAAGGGGAACCATGCTAACTGCTTTCCATCTACTAGATGCAAGGAAGAAGGTGCCCTTTATGAAACAAATGTTTGATTACAGATCAAAAAGCAGAACAGATACTAATGAAAGCCATCACAGGCCTCAGGGTGTACAAGAATGCTGAAGACTTTATATTGTGCCAGAACACCCATTATGTTGAGTCCTTTCACAATGCGTGCTTAATTTACCATGATAAAATATTAAGGATCTCATTTGGCTATGATGAGTATCAGCGCCGCAGCAACATGTCAGTACTGAGTGGAATGAAAACGTGGACAGAGAAAGTACATCAGTGTCTAACAGAATGTCTGTTAAAAACCCACGAAGACAACAGGGACAGAAAATTTTAAAAGAAAAACAACTTGCATTCTTTGACACAATTTGGGAACATGTGATAATGTTAACACACGTATTATGACAGTTATATGCATAAACAATGAAGTTTTACACTTGGAATATCTATATAAAATGTTAAAAAATGTCCACACATTAAATCCACATGGTACACATGATTATTTTTACTTTTTTTAAACAGCAGGCAAACAAAGCAAACAATATCCCCTTCATTGGCTTTCTATCCCTGGTCCTCAGTTTTACACTGATACACAGAGGTAACATTGATATACCCCATGCAGCCAGGCTGGGAAATTCCCTAAGTTGTCCCAAGGAACACTGGATCATTAATTACATGGTCAGTCTCAACCAGCTTCACTTGGGATGGGATCACTCTGGTGGGGTCCCACTGGAATTGGGCCTTTAAGCCTTTTTCAATCTTAACCCATTTAAATGTTTAAAAATGTAACATAAGCCTAAGTTTATTTGCAATAAATCATTTGCAGTCTAGTTTGTAAAAATATGGAAATATGAAATATCCTGATAAGCAGTATGTGATTTATTGAATGACAGTATACCTTATAACGACCAGATACAAAATCAGTAAAAAATAATTTGTACTAGAATGTATTTAATGCGGTTGCAGTAAAATACTTTGTATCCAGATAAAACAAGCAATAAATGCAGCAACTACAAATATTTGACAATTATCCATCTGTTGATTCATTTAAGGAAAACTGGGTTAGAGTGTTACACCATATAAGCAATGTCCATACTTGGATAACAACCACCATGTATGACCCGAGTGAGAGCCACTGCAATCATCCACTGCCATTGCCACTGAGAAAAACCCAGAAACTGTGGCTACAGCCCCAGTCACCAGCTCATAAAGCTGTGATGAAGGAAGTTATGTCTGTGAATTTACATAGGAATCTGAAATACATCAGAAACTTCAGGTACAAATTGTAATGTCTGTATTGTCATGTTTTCAGTAGGTTTGTAATGGTCATATGCAAGTAAAAACAAATCATTTATGAGACAATAGGCACTGTAGTTCAGTGTGAAAGCTTCCACAGTGCAAACAATTCTATCATTTCATGATATCGAAATATAATATGCTTTGGTGTAAAGCTTTTTTGTTTCCAAAGATTTATTTATAGAGTAATTTGTTGGCAGCATCTATAAATGCTGAATTTTATTTATGAAACCCCTTCATCACTGGGTTTCAGGCCCAAATTGTTTAAACAAAGTAAACACTGTGGTTCTTTCCAGTTTGGCTGATGCTTGTGAAGGTGTACAGGGCATGTAGGACTGACTTTGTACAGTGTAAGGGCCGGAGGGTGTAGTTAAAGTACTATAAGGGCATGAGGCACTGCTTGAGAAAAGAAAATGTAGCCATCTCATGATTGCTTTTGTTTCAGACACACCAGTCTCCTGGAGAACTTTCATTCCAGCAACTTGATGTATTGCCCAAAAAGAAGCTCATTCAGGTAACCTGCAATAAACAGAGACTGTCCTGACCTGTAGATATGTTTTTAACAAAAGTTTTACTATAACAGCTGAAAAATGATAATAATTCCTTTATTAATGTAGTTATTTATATAATATTTAAAATAAAACAAATGTAACTAAAACACACACACACACACATGTATATATTATAGTCCATGAGTAATTTCAGTCAGTTTGTGAAATGCCTGAAAATTTCTGGCAATTTACAAACTGACTGAAAACTGAAAGTTTATTTGCGGAATGACTGAATTGATATGGAATTCTTTTGTTCTCACACATCTGATTATTGTTAAATAAACATTGCCAAATAGTATATAACTAATTAAATTTGAGTAAACTTTATGCCTATTTGAATGCTATTGATAAAGAAAACTTATCAAATAATAAAACACACAGAAGAATAAGGGTTTACCAGAATCACATGATTGAAATAAGCACACTGTTATAACATAAAGAAATATGCATACTGTTTTACAACTCATATGACTACATTTTTGCTTATGTAAGAACCAGAATTCAGTCATATATATATATATATATATATATATATATATATATATATATATATATATATATATGAAGCTTTGTGATGTCTGATATGAAATATATGATTATGTATTATGTTAACATTTCATGAATGATGCACCGCAAAAATTGAGTTGATGTTGAGAATTGGGGCTTAGTGACCTCACATTTTGATACAAAATATAATTCATGCAGTCATGACAGGTCCCATCCTTGAATAAAATAGCAGAGGAACATTGTACCCTTTTTAGAAAAAAGTAATTTTAGGTAAACAAAATTTGTTATATTGTTCTTTTGTATCATTTCAAGATAAAAGTAATTATAAACATGCATAATCATATGTAATTCATTACTGATTTTTTTTTTAATGCAGCTACAGCGGCTATATTCTCAAAAATCGCCAGGCTGCTATCGACCACAAAGAACACAACCACCGCCAGCAATTAAAGGACAAAGAGGGGAATGTGAGGTATGAAATATTTGATTGGTGTTTGTGATCAAACAGTGTGAAATATTTGATTGGTGTTTGTGATGAAACAGTGTGAAAATCATCATTGATTGTGGCAAATATCTTGTTACATTTGAATTTAAACAGAAAAGAAATATGTTGCCTGTGATGTACAATGTGAAAGGTTATCATAGATTGTGGCGGGCATCAAGTTTCATTAAAATTTAAACAGTAAAGAAACCAGTTGCTACTCTGGTATTGACTATAGTCTCTAAATTCATTTCAGCTACTCCACCTAACATTCCCCCTTGCCCCAAGGCAAAGTTTTCACCATAGGACATATTATTCAAGAGAAAATTTAATTTAAATCAACTGTTAGGAAGTTTCTATTATGAGCATGCAAACTGTAACTTGCATGTTATATTTTAAATCAGTTTACTTTTTATAATTGCAGATTGAGGCATTGATACAGTAAAGCGGCATCCACCTGGACAGCTGTTCCATACAAGGTTTAAAAAAATACTTGTATGTGCCAGGCCTGCTGGCTGACATCTTAGAGGAAAGAAGTTATTCAGTAGAGAGAATGGACTCAAATGCCCCCACCAATCCCTGGGGATCCTTCATGTATTAGGCCCTACACTGCGCCAAAGCCAAAGCCATCAGAAGTGTCTTAGGCACAGGCATATAAACAGAGAAAGGGCATAGGTCCCACTTCACCGGACAGTGAAAAACAGATTTAAAATGGCCTATAAATAGTATTTGAGTGTTTTTTGCTTTGACTAAATTCTTATTTCATACATCTCTGTGTATTTCAAACATGAAAACATTTCCATTGTTTCATTTTTCGTTTCTTATTTATAGCACTGCAATGTTCAGGAGTCGCCATTTACTTCTTAGCCTCAGTACTGCAAATGTTGGGACCTTGATAGATTGTAATCTTTATTGGAAAATGACTTTAGTTCATTGCAGTGCAGATCAAATGAATTTTAAGTAGAATCAAGTGTATCTAAAACTAGTGGCCCATGGGCCATGACGCTCAGCTGAATTGAAGTAATATTGAACAATGAGCAAAATGACTGCCAGAGTGCTTAAAAATCATGAATTTTGTGAAGTCCTTAGAAATGTCTGGTTTATGAAAGACACCCAGATTCGTACTGCACAGAAAGGATTGCTGGTGGTGCCACCTGTCTTTGTTAGGCACAACAACATAGGTGAAGGAACCCTAACAAAAACTATGCTGGGTTTTGGAAAGATTGGTCAAAGGGTCTCAGAGGAGTTCTCTGAAAACTAACGCAGAATTTTTGTATCACATTTTTAATTATTCTGGTAGGTACTTACGAGCCCCATAGCTTGGAGGATATGAGTAACAGAGACCATATTACGATTCCCATAGAGACTTTTCATGGACCTCCTTTGATGTCATGTTAGAAGATTCAAGGTCCAGCAGTTACGATTTGTGCCCTGTTAACAGATGACAGCTTCTTTGAAGGTATCAAAAATAGAAAAAAGAAAATTAGAAAAACACACATGGTGCCACTAGTTTGCAGGAACTGATGGACCTCCATGACCAATATTTATGCAAAGAATCATCATGATCAAGGCAGTAATTATTAAGATACCGAAGCTTTTGTATTTTTTTTTTATTATTCTGGGGGGTACTTCTGAGCCCTATAGCTCAGAGGGTATGAATAACCGAGACTTAATTTTAGGTTTCCAAAGTGATTTTCATGCATCTCTCAGGATGTCAAGTTAGTAGATTCAAGGTGGAATAGTTACAATTTGTGCCTTGTTAACTGAAGAGCACTTCTTTGAAGGTCTAAACTAGATGTGTCGGTACGACACGAATGCCCCCGCCTGGGGCAAATTAGAAACATTTGTTAAATTTTGTAAAATTTTTGTAAGTTCAGGAGGTGTTGTATGGTCAAAAGTAGGTCAAGAAGGGCAAAATGCAAACTCGATCTGTAACGGGTCATTATCAAGGAACACACCAAAAATCAAGCCAGTATGCAGGCACTGTGAAAAAAAGTCCATACATGTGCATTTTTCATAAAAAATTCTCTTTTATGAAATTTTCTATGTTCAGGATCTGTCCTATGGTCAAAAATAGGTTAACTGGGATGAAACGCGAACTTGACCTTTAAGTGGTCATTATGCGCCTACAGACCAAACATTGGGCCAGTATCTGTAAGCATTGTATTGTGAAACTAGAATATTAGCAAAAGCTGGTAATCAGTTATAAATTTAAATTGGAGAGGTATGTACCATGTTTTATAACAATCCACCAAATGCTTCCTGAGAAATATCCCCCTAAGTTTTTTTCTATACTAAGCTCTGTGACCTTGAAAAGTAGGTCAAGACCACCCATCTTTGAACCTGACCAAGATTTTGTAAATATGATGCAAAAGCACTGAAGTAATGAAGTTCTTCAGTTGAATACCTTTGGAGATATCCTGCACAAAGGCCAAAATTGAAAAATCTGATAAAATTTCATTAAAAAATCAGAAATTGCAGGTGACGCCACCAAAATTGTGCAGAACGTACAGACCATCAGTCCCAATGATCATAGTAAGTTTTGTGAAAATCCACACAATGGTTCCTGAGATATAAGCTTCTGAGGGTTTTTCTATAATCAGCTCTAAAATGTAGAAAAATGGGTCAAGGTCACCCATCTTCGAACTTGACTGAGATTTTATCGATATTTATCTTCACTGATGAAAAAAAATTCCAACAATGAATCCTTTTAGAGATATCCCGCTCACAAGGTAAAAGTTAACAGATGCGGAACGGACAGACGGACGGGCGGACATCGACAGACAGATGGACGGATAGACGGACAGCTTGTGTGACGACAATAGCCCATCAGCCTATGAGATGAGGGCTAAAAACGGCTGTACATGTACATTTGTCATAAAAATTAATTTTCATGAAATTTTCTATTTTTAGGAGCCATAAAACAATCAAAAGTAGGTCAACCAGAACGAAACGCGAACTCGATCTGTAACTGGTCATTATCTGCCCACACACCAAAAATCAGGCCAATATCTGCAGGCATTGCGAAAAAAGTCGTACAGGTGTATTTGTCATGAAAATTTCTATTTTTCATGAAATTTTCTAAGTTTAGGAGCCGTAAAACAGTCAAAAGTAGGTCAACCGGGACGAAACGCGAACTCGATCTGTAACTGGTCATTATCTGCCTACACACCAAAAATCAGGCCAATATCTGCAGGCATTGCGAAAAAAAGTCCGTACATGTGTATTTGTCATGAAAATTTCTATTTTTCATGAAATTTTCTAAGTTTAGGAGCCGTAAAACAGTCAAAAGTAGGTCAACCGGGACGAAACGCGAACTCGATCTGTAACTGGTCATTATCTGCCCACACACCAAAAATCAGGCCAATATCTGCAGGCATTGCGAAAAAAAGTCCGTACAACTGTTTTATTTCGGAAGGACGGAAGGACGGAATGACGGACATGGGTAAAACTATATGCCCCGGCCACTTTGTGGCGGGGGCATAAAAAAAATGTAAAGATTAGACAAAATCCAGGTGGCACCACCAGTTTGCAGGAATGAATGAAACACTATGTGATGAATATTCATGCAAAAAGTAATGGTGATCAATGCATTAGTTGTCCAGATAGTGCAGCTTTTGTATCAAATTTTTAATTATTCTGACGGGTATTTACGAGCCCAATAACTCAGTGGATATGGGTAACAGAGACCTAATTTCAAGTTTCCACATGTAAAGTTAGAAGATTCGAGGTCCGATGAGCTAAAAACCAAAAAAATGCATTCACTTGTTAGCAGCTGAAATCCATGTGTGTGCTTGATTTGAAATTTAAATCAACAGTGCTTATAGGGAAAAAATGTGCCATGGCCAAAATTGGGCAAAATTTAAGGTACTGATTTTATATTTATGCAAATAACTTATAAAATTTTGAAAAGTTCAGATCTAATTTTCAGTATATTCCTGAGTGATGCAGTGCCACTAATGGAATTTTAATATATATATATATATATATATATATATATAGACAAGTGTGTTAGACTGGAATAACTTACACATTTGATTCACATATGGAGTACTTTACTCATGGAAAGAGATATATACAAGTGTGAAACTGGAATAATAATTTACACATTTGACTCACATATGGATTTACTCATGGAAGGAGATATACAATTGCTAAACTGAAATAACTCACATTTGATACGTATATGGATATACCCATGGAAGGAGCACAAACAACAGACATTCTACAATAAGGTTAGCCTGGTTAGGTTATAAGAATAAATATGGACTTAGTGATTCAACATTCATATGTGCTTTTTATAGTACAATAGTTTTAAATGTATTATAACCTTTTGTTGTCATTATAATTTTATACTTTCTCAAATGTGGAGTGTGTTGAACAATCTGATGCCCAAAAACTTACTCAGTGTTCTCTTTAATTGATTGATTTAATTAATGTAGAGCAACAATTGACAACCAGCTGGATACAATATGGAAGTAAAGGCTAGGGTATATCCTGGTGCTTCCTGGCACAGAAACACAATGCAGAGCACCAGGCAATATTTACAGTGTAAATCTGCCCTTATTGATGATATAACATTGAATAGCACACATATGAAACCAAAAAAATGTATATTCGGAACTGGTCAGTATCAAGTGCAGTGATGAATCTGTGAAACTGATGGACAAGAACCAAATTGGAAAGAAAAAAATGATGTGAAAAACAAATAAGAGACCCAAGGGTCCTGACGCGCAGCTGCCAAGCATGACCTGTGACATCGTGGGCTGAGATTCACAAATTTCCAGTTTTTGTTGAAACTTTCTATGAAGACAGAAATATATATCTCATATGACTTGTTGATCTGAGGCTAAATGTATGGTTGTTGAGCCATCAGAAAATAATCCCATAGCTTGCTTGATATCTGTCAGTCTCTTAATATCATGTTTTGTGCATTAGAAATAGTCTTGAATAAATATATATACATTTTATGGGCCTTTCATGAAAACTGAAATCATGTGACTAATTACCATCCCAATGTGGCTAATTCCAGACAAATTTGGTTAGCCACAGTGGCTATTTCTTTCATGCCCTGGTGCAAGCACATAGAGTATTTCATACGCCTGATGTTTATCATTATTACCCTTGCCAACGACATGACATATTATCTCAGCTCAGCAAAGCCTTGGAGAAATACTGACAATGTTATTGATCACAGGCTAAGTGCAACACTGCATAACTGTTCTACATAACAATTTTAGTTATTAAATTTTCAGTATGATAATTATTTATTTTTCTATTTCAAATATTTTTTTTATATATTAAATATTGGCCAACCACAGGTCAGCAAACAACAACAGTTGAGACATATTTTTGCCAGTGCCAAACAAGGTTCCAGCATAGTTCAGTAAAAAAAGAATGAAGTAGGACCAGTTATGGCAAGTATACTTAGATATCAAATCTGACATACTGGACTCGTACTTTAGCTGTACTACCTGGGAGAAGAGGGAGAATTATATATTTTGTGGAACCTTCCAAGTGTTTTTTTAGTTTTAATTGCAATCATAATATTATGATAGTTGAACTCTTGAGAAGTAACAGTGGACTGAGTGGAGTTGAAGATATGACTGTTTTGTGTGAAACATCTATGACATTTCAAATTTAATGTTGGAATGCAGAACCAAAGAAAAGCATGATTCATCAAGGACTTTTTATTTGTAAGACTTTATGATACATGCATTTGAACACTAACAATTGGTAAATCAAAGTCTTAAGCATTATTTTGTTCAAGATTGGTTTTACGTATTAATTTTCTTTCTGTGTCCTTAAGAGATACTGGGTTGAGGATCAGTGTGCATGATATATTTTTATTATATGAATAGTTTTCTACTTTGGTCTTGTTTGTTGTTTGTCCTTCTTAAAACCTTTGTTTTCTTGCATAAAATGTCACTTGGACAAAGAAACATGCACTGGAGACAAAAGTTACATTTAAAAAGAGTACAAAGATACATTTGTCATGAATGATTACAGTGCAGAGACAAGGGAATTTAAAAGACATGAATATGTGCACTGCTCATGCCTAAGGACAGAGAATGGAATCAAATATTTATGCCAGTGAGAAATATTTCACACTCTGCAATATGACCTGCTGACATCCAAACCTACAGCTGACTTCACCAGTGTAAAACGTCTACATTGTTGCCTTCTTTCGTAAGGGGTTTCTGATACATCTGAAACTTGTACTTCAGTAGTACCGCAGAAGATTGTAAAAGCAAGCAGTTCATTGGCATTCAAGTTGTAGAACTAGAGCTAAGCTCTAAAAATTGCACCAGTTTTCTATTATAAGTGGTGACTCCATTTGTTTTGTCAACTTGTTTCAGAATGTAGTGTCAGATAAATACATGGTATCTTGCAAAGGATCAGTATGTAAGATAATGAAGGACAGTAAGCGAGCTGTAGAATACATTGACAAAGGATCATTGTACCGCAGAAGATTGTAAAAGCAAGCAGTTCATTGGCATTCAAGTTGTAGAACTAGAGCTAAGCTCTAAAAATTGCACCAGTTTTTTTATTATAAGTGGTGACTCCATTTGTTTTGTCAACTTGTTTCAGAATTAAGTGTCAGATAAATACATGGTATCTTGCAAAGGATCAGTATGTAAGATAATGAAGGACAGTAAGCGAGCTGTAGAATACATTGACAAAGGATCATTGTACCGCAGAAGATTGTAAAAGCAAGCAGTTCATTGGCATTCAAGTTGAAGAACTAGAGCCAAGCTCTAAAAATTGCACCAGTTTTCTATTATAAGTGGTGACTCCATTTGTTTTGTCAACCTGTTTCAGAATGTAGTGTCAGATAAATACATGGTATCTTGCAAAGGATCAGTATGCAAGATAATGAAGGACAGTAAGCGAGCTGTAGAATACATTGACAAGGGATCCTTGAACCGCAGAAGATTGAAAAAAGCAAGCAGTTCATTGGCATTCAAGTTGTAGAACTAGAGCTAAGCTCTAAAAATTGCACCAGTTTTCTATTATAAGTGTTGACTCCATTTGTTTTGTCAACGTGTTTCAGAATGAAGTGTCAGATAAATACATGGTATCTTGCAAAGGATCAGTATGCAAGATAATGAAGGACAGTAAGAGAGCTGTAGAATACATTGACAAAGGATCCTTGTACCGCAGAAGATTGTAAAAGCAAGCAGTTCATTGGCATTCAAGTTGTAGAACTAGAGCTAAGCTCTAAAAATTGCACCAGTTTTCTATTATAAGTGGTGACTCCATTTGTTTTGTCAACTTGTTTCAGAATGTAGTGTCAGATAAATACATGGTATTTTGCAAAGGATCAGTATGCAAGATAATGAAGGACAGTAAGAGAGCTGTAGAATAAATTGACAAAGGATCCTTGAACCGCAGAAGATTGTAAAAGCAAGCAGTTCATTGGCATTCAAGTTGAAGAACTAGAGCCAAGCTCTAAAAATTGCACCAGTTTTTTATTAAAAGTGGTGACTCCATTTGTTTTGTCAACACGTTTCTGAATGTAGTGTCAGATAAATACATGATATCTTGCAAAGGATCAGTATGCAAGATAATGAAGGACAGTAAGCGAGCTGTAGAATATATTGACAAAGGATCCTTGAACCGCAGAAGATTGAAAATAGCAAGCAGTCCATTGGCATTCAAGTTGTAGAACTAGAGCTGAGCTCTAAAAATTGCACCAGTTTTCTATTATAAGTGTTGACTCCATTTGTTTTGTCAACCTGTTTCAGAATGTAGTGTCAGATAAATACATGGTATCTTGCAAAGGATCAGTATGCAAGATAATGAAGGACAGTAAGCGAGCTGTAGAATACATTGACAAGGGATCCTTGAACCGCAGAAGATTGAAAAAAGCAAACAGTACATTGGCATTCAAGTTGTAGAACTAGAGCTAAGCTCTAAAAATTGCACCAGTTTTCTATTATAAGTGGTGACTCCATTTGTTTTGTCAACCTGTTTCAGAATGTAGTGTCAGATAAATACATGGTATCTTGCAAAGGATCAGTATGCAAGATAATGAAGGACAGTAAGCGAGCTGTAGAATACATTGACAAGGGATCCTTGAACCACAGAAGATTGAAAAAAGCAAGCAGTTCATTGGCATTCAAGTTGTAGAACTAGAGCTAAGCTCTAAAAATTGCACCAGTTTTCTATTATAAGTGTTGACTCCATTTGTTTTGTCAACGTGTTTCAGAATGAAGTGTCAGATAAATACATGGTATCTTGCAAAGGATCAGTATGCAAGATAATGAAGGACAGTAAGAGAGCTGTAGAATACATTGACAAAGGATCCTTGTACCGCAGAAGATTGTAAAAGCAAGCAGTTCATTGGCATTCAAGTTGTAGAACTAGAGCTAAGCTCTAAAAATTGCACCAGTTTTCTATTATAAGTGGTGACTCCATTTGTTTTGTCAACTTGTTTCAGAATTAAGTGTCAGATAAATACATGGTATTTTGCAAAGGATCAGTATGCAAGATAATGAAGGACAGTAAGAGAGCTGTAGAATAAATTGACAAAGGATCCTTGAACCGCAGAAGATTGAAAAAAGCAAGCAGTTCATTGGCATTCCAGTTGTAGAACTAGGGCTAAGCTCTAAAATTTGCACCAGTTTTCTATTATAAGTGGTGACTCCATTTGTTTAGTCAACACGTTTCAGAATGTAGTGTCAGATAAATACATGGTATCTTGCAAAGGATCAGTATGCAAGATAATGAAGGACAGTAAGTGAGCTGTAGAATACATTGACAAAGGATCCTTGTGTTGCTATTTGACTGTGTTAAGGGACCATCCTACACTGTGGTTTTTCATGTCTTGGGCCTTTTGTGACAATGGTCCACTTGGTTTTATAACTTTACTATCAATTATTCCCCATAGACAAGAACTCCCCTACAGACAAGCCTTTCCTTCAGAAAAAGATGGAAAACAGTAAGTACTCAAGACAAGAAGAAGAAAATTATGACCGTGCTTACACATGAGATACCCTCCAGGAATAAAAGCTTTTAAGAGATGGCTCCTGTGCTGTAGCAGAGCAAATAACTGCAATAGTGCAAGGAGTATCAGAAAACTAGGGCAGGAAATGGGAGTTCACTCTGCTCACAGCACAGGAATAACAAGAAGAGATACCCGTCTGGGGAAACAAACCAACAAAAATTGCAGTCCTAAACAACAGGGAGGAAACTGTATGGCCCATAAAATAAAATCTCGATTTATTCATATTTCAAGTTTTCCTTTATTATTTTGTCATTATGCCAAATGCATAATTTCTGTTCTGCAATAAAAGGGTTACAGTCCCTTGAACACAGCTCTGAAAAAACTACATCAGTGACCTCTATTTGACAACCTGTCCTGTGATAGTGCCACAATGAGATTTAAGTAATAGTTACATGTTTAGTTATACGAATAATGATGTATAATTTGTAAAAGTTCTATAAATTACAGAATAACTTTATCAAATAATAAAGTTAAAATGCTCTTGAAGCTAGGGTAACTAAGAATTATTAGTATACTACAGTAAAGGATTAATGGTATGTGCTGCTACTGGTCTGCATTTCACCTAGGTAGCTAGTAACCGCTGACCACTGGTCATCTGTAGGGAATAGCGCACCTTTATTGGGGAGTGGTATGTCTGTGGGTCCAAGGGTTATAACCTATAGCCAAACATGGCTATGTCTAACTAGCTGTGGTCAGCTGACTCATGTAGTGCTCTGCCATTGGTTACAACTTAGTATAAATGTATGTGTGTGGAATACTGGGTGACCAGGCAGTCCATGATTTGATGTTAACAATGCTGTATATGAGTCTAGAATGAAATAAGTACCTCTCACCAAGCGAGTGTCTCTGTGTTACATCAAAAGACAGCTGGTTTTACCAACATGTTATATCTGGTGGAGTATCCAAACCAATTGTTAGATTACATGGACAAACATTTACACATTGTGCTCCATAGAACTTTAGTTCAAACAGCAAAGCCGGACATTCCAATGTAGACAGCAATGGCTCGCCTAGAAAAGGTAGGTGATGAGATCCTACTGAAATTCTTAGGCACCTAAGGTGAAGATGCTGAGGCCTGGATTTCCAGGTTTTAGAAAATATCAAATCTATCAGGACTTTTCAAAATTGAAGGTGAAGGGGAAAACAAAGGTGAAGTCAGGTTTGATAAAAGGCCTGAATATTTCCCACTGTACTTGAAACACGCTTCACCAGCTGACACCTGGTTGACAAACCTAGAGCAGGACATTAAGCAGAACTTCCAGTCCCTCAAAACAGCATTACTTAGTCATTTTTTGGCACCGTCAGCCACCCACCTGGCTGACCTTATAGCATTTAATGCCAAAAACTTTCAGACAAATTGGGACATTGACACATTTGTTGATTACATGATGTGCAGGGGCTGTCTCCCGAACAAAAATGACAGGGGTATTTATTGACACTGTAATTCTGGGTCTTCCAGATAAACTGAAGTGTTTGTAATTGCTTATGACTGTGACTGAGGGCAGTACATGGAGTTGAATCTGTGCTATATCAGAAGTTCCAAAATAAAAGAATTGCCTCTCACCAAGCAAGTATTTGTTTTGTGTACCATCAAAGACAGTACAACATCAACTTGTTATATCTGGGGGAGAATACAGGCCTGTTTGGTGATTTTCATGGACAAACAGCTACAAATTGCACTGCACAGAATTCAAGTACAACCATCCACAAAGCCAGACATTCCAGTGGAGCCAACAATGGCTGGCCTAGAAAAGGTAATGGATGACATTCTGCCAGTGGTGAGGATGCTGAGTCCTGGATTAGCAGATTCAAAAGAATTGCCCACTTGGTGGGGATGCTGAGTCCTGGATTAGCAGATTCAAAAGAATTGCCCACTTGTCTTAACAGGACTGAGAGCAAATGTGAAAACAGAGGTAGAATCAAGTCTGACAAAAGACCTCAATATTTCCCCATGTATCTATGACATTTGTCACCAGCTGATACCTGGTAGACCAATCTAGACAATGATACTAAACAAAATAATGAACTTGTAAAGTCTGCCTTCTTAAGTCACTTTTGGGCCCAGTCTGCCACCTGCCTGGCTGACATATCTTTAAATGCTCAAAGACTACAGCCAAATGGTGACACTGATACCTATGTGGACAATATGGGAAGCAGGGGCCATCTCCTTCTCAAACAGGACGGGGACATTGTTGATGCCATAATCCTGGGGCTCCCAGATAGGCTATGTGAGATTATCATGGCTTGTGAAGCCAGCACCTATGATGATGTCACAGACCGAATGAACTAGCCACAGCTGTGCAGCAACCAGTGTGTCATCTATTGATATGGAAGACCTTTGCACCAGAGCAGTCAAAACAGGATTGGCTGAGCACACTCCACAAGTGGCCCATGTGACAGCTTGTGGACATTTCATCCATTATCGCTCAATGACAACAATCCTTTATTGTCAGCTGAAGAGAACATGATATGCTATGGTAAAATGAATTGTTAAGCCAACGGAAAATTCATGCTTACATCTTTATTATCATCAGAAATTAAAATCGAGAATAATAAATTTAGGGATAAAGAACTATGAAAGAGTGAATTCCTACTGAAGAGTAAATGATTCTATTAATCAATTTAATGTGTATTTAAGTCTCATATTTAGTTACTTTAACATTATAGTCATCAATTTTATATAGTTGTGCTCTCTGAAAATGCAAATTTTTAAAAGTGTAAATAAATTAGGTATCTTTTATACATTTGTGATTAAATATTAAGTATAAATATATATCTTGATCCAAGTGTTGTTGTACTTATTGTGTTTATTAAAACAACATGTGCACTGATTAACTGTGTTGAGTCTAGCAAATATACCAATGATAAAATGTCATGCTGTGCTGGGTTCACGTGATTATGTGGAATAGCTCTTAGTACTAGCACCATTACACCCAGCTCTCATTGGATAATACTCCAGCCATTAGGCTCAGGCAGTACCCCTCCCAAGCCCCTAGGTTAATTAGCCCGCTTTCCTCTTCCTATCCAGCCTGCAGGTCACAAGAAATGGGGCTGATTTTGTCCACACTTTAAGCTTTGCAAAGCCAATATCTTTCTTTTTTTTGAGATAATTACAAAATTCAAACAGTTTATAGAAACCACAAAACAAAAGCCTTAAGATGATGTAATTGGATTTAATATTTTTTATATTTGATTTTTTTCTGATATACCTAATAAACCTACTCCCAGAACTGTCCACTAATGAGGGTCATCAGGGTGTCAAGCCAGTTGGTGGAACAAACAGTGCCTGCTGCAGCCCTCCTTAGTCATAGTATGTAGTAACTGCTGTGTCTGTACACACTACTTTCACTATTATGGTTTCTATTTCTACAAATTTTTTATTCAAATCAGTAAAAGAAATGCAAGAGTACCTGAAGAGTAAAGGGGTGGTCACTGCTTATTTAACAAAAGCAGAGCTACAGATTCTGTGTGACAGCACCAGAGACTTTGGTCTCACTGTTGACCCTGATGGTTTATTAGAAGACAGGGAAGCAGTACTAAAAGAAACATAGGACCCATGGGTCATGACACTCAGCTGAAGTTTGAAATTTTTGCAAATGTAAATATGCAAAATATTTTATTGTAATGTTTTTCATATATATAAGCATGAGAAGCTAAGAGGAAAGGGGCCCTCCTACTTGGTTATAATAAAGTTCTAAATATATGATTGCAAAACTTATACCCTGACAAGACTGTCATGAAGAAAAACGGCAGAAGTTTTGAGATACTGTGATGCATAGGGAAAATTTACAGATGGACAGGCAAGTGGACAGAATGGACTAATACCTTTATTTCATTTTCAATGGATTAATGCATTTTAGTTTAAGTTTATATTAAAGCCTATTTTTTTAGCATATCCACTTTTTCCATAAATCGTTTTTATCAGATTCATTTTTTTATTTACAAGTTTTATAAATATGTAATAAAAAATCTGAAAATATAAGTTAAAATATCAGAATTCTAAGTGGCAATCATGATTTATCCTGAGTGTAGCTCTTATTGGGTCATATTATGCATACACAAATTTTTTATTATTTTTAAATCACAAATGTTTAAACAGAATTTAAAAAAAATAAAGCCAGAACATGGCATCTTCAAGTTTATTCCTTGATTCACTATTAAAAAGTTTTGTACATTGGTGTCTTCAGTACATGCTTAATTTTTATTTATTAAATAAAAAAATTCAGTAAATTTGATAAAATAAAAACATCTTTTCAAATGAAGTATACACACTGTTGGTTGAATTAGGAACAAACAATATCATCGTGCTCAACAACACTTGACATGGTGTATAAAAACTTGAATGAAAGCTACTCTTTTCTATCAATTCCTTTGTAATTTCAGATTTTAAAAGATTAAATCCATATGTATATATGGTGTAAAATTAAATCAACAGTGCTTACAGTGAAACTAAAATACGGGTAGTCGACAAGCGAATACGTGTATACGCCAAAATCAGAGTAGGACGGTTTAAGTGAGGCAAGGATTGAGTGGCAAGGGGAAATAGAGTTACATGTGTTACATATTAGAATGGATGTCTGCCATGTTAACATGATTGTAGGTGGCGCCATCTGTTATTTGAGCAAGAAACTATCCAATTCCAAGATGTATACACATGCAAAATTTCAGGTTGAAAAGTCAAACCACTGCAAAGATATGAGTGATTTTATCCCACAGCAGACAAACAGATGGATGCTGTGCAAAAATGGCTGCAGGTAGCGCCACCAGTTTTGTATAAAATATAAAGCTGTCCAAGGGCTACATTTATGTAAAACTTTTTTCCTGATTTGTAAAACGAGTCTGGAGATACAAGCATTAATGTCTGCAGCATGAACATAAATGTAAGTGGCGCCACCTGTCAAAAAATCAAGAAAGTTATCCAGGATGTTTACGCATGCCGAATTACATGTAATTTGGTCAAACCACTGCAGAGATATGAGTGATTTTAACTCATGGCAGACAAACAGATGAACGCTGTGCAAGAATGGCTGCAGGTGGTGCCACCATTTTTGTGTATGTTATAAAGCTCTCCAAGGGCTACATTTGTGTAAAAAATTTTTCCTGATTGGTTGAATGGTTCCCGAGATATGAGCTTGGATGTCTGCAGTGTGAACGTGAATGTAGGTGGCGCCACCTGTCATAAAATCAAGAAAGCTATCTAGGATGTATACGCATGCCAAATTTCAGGTGAATTAGTCAAACCACTGCACAGATATGAGTGATTTTAACCCTAGGCAGATGAACAGATGGACACTGTGCAAAAAGGGCTGCAGGTGGCGCCACCATTTTTTGTGTATGTTATAAAGCTATCCAAGGGCTACATTTGTACAAAATTTTTTTCCTGATCGGTCAAACGGTTCCCGAGATATGTGGGTTTATGTGTGGAAACAGACGCACAAATGGACGCTGGGCAGAGGAAAGGTCAGAGGTCAAGGCCAATTGGTTAGGCACCAGTTCACATGTGACCCGATAATTTGTGTAAGTTTTAGAAAAATCCATCCAGTAGTCTCAGAGGAGTTCTCCAGAAACGAACGCCGTGGCGGCGGCGGAACCCGGTCAAAAACATAGTATCTGCAAAACTTCGTTTTGGCGGATACAAATATGTGCCTTTGCCAAAGTCAGACAAAATTTAAGGTATTGATTTTTTTAAGCTAATAACTTGAAAAATCAGCAAAATTCAGATCTAACTTTCAGTATACAACTGAATCTTGATAAAATAAAGTTATATCCCTGAAAAAAAGTCTCCAGCATCAGCAAATCTCATGTTAAGTAAGTAAATATATTTCTTGATTTTTTTTTTTAAATTGCATCACATTTCGGCCAATAACTTCAAAACAATACCCAATACTGACCTATTTTTTCGTATGTGCATAGAAAATGTATGGAAGAATAAGAATACTAAATATGATCAAAAACAGAATTGGGGTTTTAATATTTGGAAGCCTTGAAGTGTAACAATGGCTTTTTTATGGAAAACAGAGGTTTTTCCTTAATATGTCGAAGGGACAAAGTTCTAGTGACCCAATTTTCCGTATGGTAGGAGATTTTTAGACATTTAACTGCCCTGCAGACGGATGCTACCGGTTCCAGCCACCCAGTTAATGCTCCTGGTCCTGCCCAGCAGATGGATGCTCCCGGTTCCAGCCACCCGGTTAATGCTCCTGGTCCTGCCCAGCAGATGGATGCTCCCAGTTCCAGCCACCCGGTTGACACTCCTGGTCCTGCCCAGCAGATGGATGCTCCCAGTTCCAGCCACCTGGTTGACACTCCTGGTCCTGCCCAGCAGATGGATGCTCCCGGTTCCAGCCACCCGGTTAATGCTTCTGGTCCTGCCCAGCAGATGGATGCTCCCAGTTCCAGCCACACGGTTGATGCTTCTGGTCCTGCCCAGCAGATGGATGCTCTCAGTTCCAGCCACACGGTTGATGCTCCTGGTCCTGCCCAGCTGATGGATGCTCCCGGTTCCAGCCACACGGTTGATGCTTCTGGTCCTGCCCAGCAGATGGATGCTCTCAGTTCCAGCCACCTGTTTGAAGCTCCTGGTCCTGCCCAGCAGATGGATGCTCCCGGTTCCAGCCACACGGTTGATGCTCCTGGTCCTGCCCAGCAGATGGATGCACCCGGTTCCAGCCACACGGCTGATGCTTCTGGTCCTGCCCAGCAGACGGATGCTCCCAGTTCCAGCCACCCAGTTGACACTCCTGGTCCTGCCCAGCAGATGGATGCTCCCTGTTCCAGCCACACGGTTGATGCTTCTGGTCCTGCCCAGCAGATGGATGCTCCCAGTTCCAGCCACACAGTTGATGCTTCTGGTCCTGCCCTGCTGGCGGATTCTCCCAGTTCCAGCCACCCGGTTGACGCTCCTGGTCCTGCCCAGCAGATGGATGCTCCCAGTTCCAGCCACCCGGTTGACGCTCCTGGTCCTGCCCTGCTGGCGGATGCTCCCGGTTCCAGCCACACGGTTGATGCTTCTGGTCCTGCCCAGCAGACGGATGCTCCCAGTTACAGCCACCCGATCAACGCTCCTGGTCCTGCCCTGCTGGCGGATGCTCCCAGTTCCAGCCACATTGTTGATGCTCCTGGTCCTGCCCAGCAGACGGATGCTCCCGGTTCCAGCCACCCGGTTGCTCCTCCTGGTCCTGCCCTGCTGGCGGATGCTCCCAGTGCCAGTCTAGAAACTCCTGGTTCCAGAGTAAAGGTATGTATGTACTCAAACCCATAAAGATCAGTTTAATGCTTACTGTAATATATACTAAAAAAAATAGGATTTCAAACCAAGCAAAAAGTGACTAAATACATTAAATAACCTAAACAAAAATGTGAATGTAGGTGTAGGCTGTTTGATTAAATGGAAAAATATAATCTGATGTGTATCTAAATATGAAACTTAACAGAAATGGAAGTTTTACATGTTTGTTGGATCCTTTCAAGCTTTTGACTTATTCTACCTGTACAATGTTATCTCATGTTACAATCATAGGTGTCATTACTATGGCAGCATAGTAAATCAAAATATTCAGTTTTTTGGGGGGTAAAAAAAATACAAACTGCAAATTGCAAACTGCCCATATGCACCATTTTCTCAAAAAAATGTTGCTGAGAAACTTAAAATATTTTTTTAAATTAATATAACTTTAATCTTTTAGGACGTTCAAGCAGACAAAACGTGCCCTGTTAACAGCCGGATGGAGGGACAAGGGACAAAGGACCATGACTATAGCTCAGATGACTTGACCTAAAAATCAGTACATACAGTGGTTTAACTCTTCCAAACCCCAGCACATTGGCTTTTTATATTAATACCATAAGTTTAAAGACAGATTTTAAATATATATAAAGAGTAAAGGAACCTACCAGACAAAGGCGGGAGTGTGTTATAATTGGGGGGGGGGGGGGCAGTGACCTGGTCAACAGATGGCCATATGCTATTCTTAGCATGGACCATGCAGAGCATTCAGCTGATAGCTACCTACCCATATTTACAGGTCTGATGAACA
The DNA here is from genome assembly GCA_026874595.1 of Sipunculus nudus. Taxonomy (NCBI): domain Eukaryota; kingdom Metazoa; phylum Annelida; class Sipuncula; order Golfingiida; family Sipunculidae; genus Sipunculus; species Sipunculus nudus. Next base: position 5,597,914 of record CM049317.1, read on the forward strand.
GGCAGTATACAACAAGGAACAGTAATGAGGTGAATCACCAATGGGTTAGTCTAATAATTCATAGGTGATAATGACTTAATTATATACAATGCATATGCAGTGCCAGGTAATATTATTTATACTGTAGAGAGTTTAAGAAATCAGAAATAACTGTTATATGTGAAACTAGGTTGTACATTTCATATAACTATTTTAAGTCTAGAGCAATTTAGTGTGGGTCTCACCTGCGGATTTATAGGAAGACTCTCCTACCTCTCATTGTTATATTTGTGTATGTTATTACCGTAAAATCTCCACTTAAAACCGCACTTCCGATTAAAACCGCACCCAGACTTCGCCGAAATTCCAGGTGAGACATAGCGAGGGGCTCAAATACTAAGAACCCCCCTTTAAAACCGCACCAACTTTCGCTACGGAATGATTTGACAAAAGACACAATCAAGCTATCATCTAGAAATTAACACGCATAGGTTGCGACTCGGCCATTCCTGTCCATTTTTAAATTCCTTGGGCATTTTATTTAAACACATCATAACACTTTTTTGCAGGGTCACTCAAGCATGACGTTTGGGAAGCCGTAAGGGCCAGTGAACCTCTGCCTGTTTATACAGATTTTATATTCCGTGCCGTATACTTGTTTGCTACTGATTTGTCATTATATTTTGGAAAAAATATTCTGCTGATCCATTTCAAGTCACTATATATTTTAATTCTAAAAATTTTTGATGAAATTTCCATTTTCTGGAATTACTCGGAAGATTCAAATCATTTTCATACCGGTTACTTCGGTATTATCATCGTCACATCGTACGTTGACATCGCTCCATGTCACAATTTGCTGGCGCGTTTGAAACATCGCTGGTCAACTTAACTAAATATCAAAGTAATTGAAGTTACCTTGTCGAGATACGCACGTATAGGAAACATGACGCTTGATAAGGAGTGATTTTAAGGTAAAATTTAAATGGCCAGTTGGGGTTAGCAAGTTTTTTTTCCTGAAGATGTTTCCGTGTGGGGAGCCATTTTGTCAAGGCAGTGTTCACGCAAGGCACGCTGGGACGAAATAGGTGGCTGTTCTGTTTACCACCCACCGCGTACAGCCGTTCAAAATATTCTTAGCAGAATACCAGGGCGTTTCAGCACGTGGCGGCACTCAAACTTGATTTTAAAACGATCGTCTGCCATTGTGCGACTCCTTACGATGTCAGCTTTTTATTCATTTTACGTTTTAAACAAATAATCATTGCTAAATAATGCCACAAATGGGTTTAAAGTAGGCTTTTATTTCAATTTTGCTTGAGCATGCCCAACAAAGTGGGCCGCTGTGTGTTACAGCAGGGTTGTTGTAAACGTATTATTTGGTGACAATTACCAAAATTTCATAACAAGTTATATATCACATGAAAACTATTCAGCAATATTTAATTTATAAATAACAAATAATCGTAAATAATACATTTACACACGGCTCCCATGCATGCGAGACTGCTGCTAAGAACGGCCTTCGAAAGTTGCAATATTATCGCCCACTCGCCGGCCCCAAAACGATGTCTGTCAGGAAGATATTCAGGAAACCCTTCTAGTATAAACCGCACAGTGCTTTCAGGAAATCAACCTGATTTCAAGATTTTGAATTTCTTGATTAAACCGCGGTTTTAAGTGGAGATTTTACGGTATATGGAATTATGTAACCTCTGTACGGTGACTACAAATAGATTGAGCGTCTGACCATGGTCAGTTCTTACCTACCATCCAGACTGAAGTGCCACCTGACTTCAGTGGGCACTGACCTGGGCCAACATTGGTGAATAAAGAATAAAAGAAAATGAAGAGTACGTGTTCATCGGTTGTTCCTTGACGCTGTGTGGTTGTGTGTCACTGTAAAATCACAGTCACAGTGGTGGAGAATCCCAACTGATCCAAAAGTAAGTTTAACCGTTACTTTAGTGCTAGTCCTGGTGCAAAAACAATCAAGCGTACACTAACGTTGCTGCAACGAACATGTCACAGTAAAAATCAATCATTCAAGTGCAAGCATGCCTGATCAAAATACACTTCTGCCAAAATTTTCGGCTGACTAGGGCGAGATGTGTCGCTGTGGCTGGAGTGGTTTGCTCTTTTGGCCGGAATTTCTTACTGGGTAAATGAAGACTGTAAGCAAGACAAAAGGACAAGCTATATCCCCCTCTATTTGCATCATGGATCCACTGCAGAAACATGGTAAACCAGCAATGCCAAATGTCTTTAAAATTCTTTCCTGAGGCATATTTGTCTTATTTTCCAGTAGCAGAGGGATCGCACTTAGCATGCTTAGCAGAATTCAACAGCCAGCAAAAGCAACCTGGTGGGTCTGTTGATTTTGATGATTCATTCCTGCCCCCTCGTTCTATGTTTGATCTATTTAATTACCTAACATAATTTGATGGATACAGTCAAAATATTAATAGCATACGTGACTACCAGAAGCTTGACGGCAATACAATGTTCAACTATAGATTTGTCATGGATGTAAGGGACTTGCATTTTGCTGAAGAATAAAGTTATGGTGGACTTTTTTTTAAGAACAACAGACACAGATCCAGTATCTAAGAGACAAGACTACCAGCACTGGATAGTCCTAAAATATGCACCTGCCTAAGAGTTCCATATACTCTGTTTACTGTACTGTAATTGCACAGGCGGGTGTGTTTTATTACTTATTCATTCATTCATTTATTAAAAAAAAAATTTTTCAGTGATAGATGAAATGCCAATTTATTCTTTATGTAATATTTTCTTTCAAATAACTCATGTCATTTATATATTTATTAGCTGAAATTACAAATGGAAACATTCTTTCACTATGGTCTATATAATACATCACTACAATATTTATTCACTTCATAAAAAGTCAGTACAATTATATTATAATATTTCAAAAATTTGCTTTTTTAAGTATTTTGAATTTGATATCTCCCGCCACAAATTGGGGCTTTTGTCATCAATTAATTGAAGTCTGCAAAGTGCAAATGAAGCAGAGAAGTATCTTGGCTAGGGGCTACCTTGATACCTGAATAATGATACCACAATGTCAGAAATGGCAAAGGCCTTAAAAGACCTGAAGTTGGAACTTCAAACCATGAGAGCACAGGTGTCAGTGGCCGCAACTCAACAACAGACCATACCAGCATCAGGAGCAGATATATATCAACAACACTGGCCATCAGATTTTACCAGCAGTTAAGGGGCCAGCCTCACCACCAACACCCACAATACACAAGGGTATCACTAGTTTGGTAATTGTGATTAAGTACCAAATAAGTACTATGCTGACAATGTCATGTGGAAAGATAGGTCATTTAGCTAGGATGTCCAGATCATTGAATCATCAATGACTATTTAGTAATGAACAACTGACAAGGCAGGCTCAATTACAATCTGACTCATATGTAACTACGCAGGCTTGTAATATTGTTCCATCTACACATTATGATACAGCTAATACAGAAACAACGTGTGTGATCATACTTCTATAACCAAATGATTTGGCTGTCAGTTAAAATGTGACCAATAACTATATTTACTTCACAGTACGTAATTTCCAGGATTAAAAGTCAGTATATTATTACAATCTTTATACAGAACTTTAACTTATCAGCAATATTTTATAGAATATGCCAGTAATGTTAATACTTAAAAATATATGTAATATTAAGGAAACAGAACAGAGTATTCTTGTAAAGTAAATTCTATTCAGTACTGAGTGCCACGCCTTGAAGCTGACCCTGGCTGAGTAAGCAGGATAACCACATTCCTGTGGCATGACAGGGGACACAAGCTGTACAGTGCTGGTCACCTCATATACCATATTTAGTCAACAGAAAGGTGTTTACATATTCTGCATTACCTTATTGGTCACTGTGTATATTGTAATATTAATTTTATGCATACCATGGCAGGGAGTCAAGGCTGGAGCCCTGGCCCCTCTGGACAGACATTAAAGGGGTAGGGTTGTAAGCCCAAAGAGACCAGACCATGCAGCCTTGAGCCTCATGCCAGTTGTACTGAAGTAACAATAAAGAAATGTAAAATCAACACTGGTGTTGAGCTGATCCCCATCCTGGTCCTAACTGGTGGAGAGCCGGGCCTTAAACAAAAGGATGGAGCCCCAACAATGAATCTACAGCGACCAGTCACCAGAGCGTCACTGCTGCAAGAATAAGTACAAACAGTCATGGCAGAACAGCAGGTACACGTACTACAAGAACAGGTACGTGCACTGGGCTCACAGAACCTAAGTATCATTGACCATTCTGATGGCCGGCAAGACCTCCAGATCTGGCTCGAGAGATTTAAGCAATATTGTGCCTTTAAAATCTTGAAGAAAATGACCAAATAAGACTTTTCCCATTAACGCTTAGTGGATAAGCCATTTATTGGTATAGAGATTTGTCTTCGGATGTGAGAAATACTTGTCTCAGCTTCTGTACGAGAACGCCATTGTGCTTGGTGCTTCTGAAGTACATCATCTAAGGTTGGATTTGGCTTCTCATACTGGGACACTCTAGCCAAATTTTGGACTTCCCACCAGTGCTTGTAATGGTCATGTCTGCAGGGTCAAAGGCCGTACTGTGCCAAGACTGTTTTGTGACTTTATGACACTTCAGTCAATATGACCAGAATTTGTCCTGCTCCATATCGGTGGGGAATGATATATCTGGGGAAGATATAGCTGGTCAACCTGATGTTGTCTGTAGTTCCCTTTAAAAATTTTGTAAGAAGTTGCATCTTGACCTGGAAGTCAAATGTATCTCCATTGTGAAGCTGAAGTTAAGATACCCCCCCCCCCCCCCCTTATTGTGGCAGATCATATCCTAAGAGTAAAAACAAGGGACCTATGGGTCACTGTGCTCAGCTGACGTTAACCTTGAAGGTAAAAATCTAAAATAATATCTAATGGAGATAAAGTGTAAGAGGAAGAGGTAATAAAGGCCATTGTTGGTTTATATGATTGGTTTGTATTGATGAGCAAGAAATTGTTGCAAAAAATATTTTGTGACCTGACCATGTGTTTCCTAATGTTGAAACTAAAGCATGTGAGCAGTTTGTGAACAAATGATCCGTACTATTACCATGATCATTAATTGGTTTTTCGATTAACTGTTGACATTTCAGTAGTTTACACATTTGTTCAATTGAATCTATTTTTTTGTATAATATATATTATTAAATATATATGTATTTTTTTATGAAATGTATACAGTTGAAATATAGCTAATTAACAACATAAAACAGGGCAAACAAAGCCTGATCTCAAATTCTGCTGAGGCAGGAAAATAATGAACAAATGTTTGTATTAAATCCTGATTTTTTTGTCACATCAATTATTTTCTAATTTAAGTTTATATTTCTATACATTTCCAATTTAACATATATATCTGAATATAAAAGTTGATTCATAATTCTCAATTGCATCATCATAAATCTCAATCTTGTCAGATAACACCACATCATGCATACAAATGTTTATTTATTTTTTACCACAAAAATATATCTTTTAAATCTGCAAAACAATAAATATCTAAAAATAATACTTGATTTAGATTTCACAATTTTTAATTGTGTCTTTATTTATCCATAATGTGCTTCATATTTTATAATAATTTAAGCATACTAATGGGTTCATTTATATTTGTTAAAATCATTTAAAAGAAAATTGATTTCTTTAAAAATGCTACATTACACAACATTGCATCTTCTGGATTACACCTTGAATTATTTTTTCAAGGAAAGTTTTTGCATATCGGAGTGGAAACAGCATTACAATTAAGGAGATACAGTGAAAACAATAATGATGATTAGGGTGGTGATATGAGAATAACTGTACACCTGTCACAGCAGGGGATCTCCCCCAGTGACTGTGACAAATCAGAAACCCTGGCATAGCTGACTTCCAGTGACCTGGAGTGGGACCCTGCATCTGTAATCAAAGCAAGTGACTACAGAAAAAAAAAAATCAATAACTAGCTTAATTTTCAAGCTTTTATTTTCAAATTTCAGATTTAGACAAACTAAATATTTATGTTTACATGCTGTGAAAATTAAATCAATGGTGCTTACAGGAAAAAAACGTGCCATGGTCAAAGTTGGGCAAAATTTAAGGTACTGATTTTTTTTTTATGCTAATAACTTAAAAAATCTACAAAATTCAGATCCAATTTTGGGTAAACAATTGAATTTTAATTAAACATAGTTATATACTTGAGAAAATAGACTCTAGTTACAAAAATTTTTCATGTTAAGTGAGTTATTATTTTTCCTGATTTTTTACAAAGTCCATTATGTTAGGGCCCATAACTTAAAGAATTTATACTTTACAGACTTAATTTCTGGCATGTAAATAGGAACTATATAGAGGAATATTTATGGTAAATATGAAGTAAAACAGATGAGTGGTTTTGATATTAGGCAGTCCTGAAGTGTGAAAATAGGATTTTAATAAAAAATTGAGGTTTTTCCTTAATTTCTCAAAGGAACGAAGTCGAAAAGACCCAGTTTTCGACTTGGTAGGAGATCTTGGGGACATCTAACATTATGCTGAATTTTGGATTCCTAGGTCTTACGGTTTCAAAACGTGCCACATCGACAGACGGACGGACAGACAGACGGACGGACGACGGACAATGGACCACGACTATAGCTCAGATGACTTATAGTCAGCTGAGCTAACTAGCAACCATTATCTTGACACTGTTTTGGGTATACAGATTATGCATCCTTGTGGCATCATCTCAAGTTTAAGTGGGGCAGGCACCTGTTGTTTAGTGCTGTTGTCCACTTTAATTCAGTGGGGTACTAGCTTTGGTACCTAAGCATCAGGATTTACCCTCCAGACCTGTGTTCGGAGGTAATCCTGGATCTGGTAGGCTTCTCAGCTTGGTAGGACAGGTTCAGCTCATATTACAACACATTCATGCATAAAAAAGTATTTGGTCTTTGCTAAGTAAACATTCTTTTATAGTTATTCTGTAGGTGTTGTTAATACAGTAACCAAGCAGAAAATAAGAAATCAAGTATGACTTGACAAGACATAATAAGGTTAGACCTGAGAGCCTTTTTCAAGTGGGGTCAGGGCCAAAGAGCCAGTGGCTACCTCAGTAGTGACTGCATTTTTGTGGGACAAGCCTCCCCTCGCCCTCTCTCCGGTAAGTAAGTATACACCTGGACCTTGGACTTACAAGTTGACCAAGTTGCTGACCAGGCCCATGTCTCCCAGCCCAGTGACCAGCAGCAACACGAGGTACAGCAGCCGCAGTGGTGGTACTGGTGCTCTCCATGAACTGTGACCCATGGTGCCCCTGCCACCGATATTGGAGCTGACGAGAAACAGAAATTTAAAAGACAGGGCGTGATGAGGCAGGCAGTGATAATGATAATAATGAAAAGTGCCCGATTTGCCATGTTAGCATGTGCAACCACCCATGGCAGCACACTCTCATGGAGTGGGAATTATTTTCCAGAGAGTAACGTGAGTAGTAGTTTTATTTTATTACAGTTTTGTATGAAAAGTCTCCCCACTTTCAGTCCGATTTTTTATTTTGACCCAGGAAGCCATTGAGGCGGCAGAGGAAAGTGAGTGTTTCCATATGTTTTCTGATTTGGCTCACCGTGTATTTAGCTGACCTTTGCTTATGGATTGAACTTTTTTTTATAAAATGTGAAGCGTGTCCAGTGGTCCAGCTATCATGGATAGTAACAGTTTTTTCTACAGTAAATTAAAAATTATGCATAGATTTACCATGGGATTTACCAGGGAAAAGTCTTCATAACACACATTTTGATCAATATTGGTGTTCCAGCCCAGAACCCAAACCTTTTGTATCAGGTGTGGGTCAAACACCCATGAACAAGATTAATGTAGACATTAGGGGGTGACCGTGTGCAATTATTGCAGGTAAATTGGTCACCTTCATTCAATGTGTAGGTCTGTTTCATATAGAAGGCATAATCAACAAAAGGGACACGTGCCTGACTTTCTCAGTGGTGTTTCTAAACGTAACAGGAGCAAATCCGAAATAAATAACGATACCAGCCCTGGCCTTAAAGGTAAAGGGGTTCATAAGAAAAACAGGAGCTGCCCTTCTAGGGTCAATGTTCCTCAAACCAAAATTAAACAAAAAGGTCAAGATATAAGAAAAATTCAGAATTTACAATCAATGTACCCCATGTAATCAGCCAAGTAACTCCAACAATTAAAGCAAATTAAACAAATACAAATCTTAGTAAACAGCCATGTATTTAGCTAATATCAGTGGATCATCAGAAAATAATGAAAATATTTATGATAAACCTCTTCATATTACATATCACAAAGAGATGTGAAGCAAGACAAGGTACATGAGGTGAATGAATAGTTGCTGTGTGAGATCTATGGTTTATCTAGGGAGGACTGATTATATGTTTTAAAAAAATTCCTTGATTATGTTTTAAAAAAATTCCTTTTTTTTAAATCAATTTAATGATGATGGTGTTATGAATTCTGATGGCAGAACATCACAGCAGAATTTGATCTTCAGAGACAACTGATCATGAAACATGAAGTATTAAGTTACTCTTCTTGCATAGGAAAAATCAGGGTAAGGAAGTGTGATGAAAAATATGCTTATTGCCATATCTAATAACTCTGCACTCCAAAAAGAGATTCAGGAAGGCTGTAGTGCTAATAAATATAACTTTAATCCATAAGCAACTCTCTCCTGCAATATTTTTATAACAAAAATATTATCCCAGGCAAATGTTTCTTATTTTTATTGAAGTAAAGGCAAAAGTATAAGACTGTTAACACATGATTGGTAATATATTAATAAAAAAATGAACACAGACATTATTTTGTGGATACTAGGCAATTATATGAAACTATGGTCAAAGTATACATTGCAAGGAAATATATATATTGGTACAAGACAGGATGAAGACAAACAATTGACAGCATGTCTATATGAATTGTGAAATAATGTTGTGTGAACCTGTGTGCCCAGAATTAGTGGAATGGATTATCTGGAAACCAATACTGGAACTATGCTCACAGCAGTTACAATGCTGCCCAAGCTGTATGTTTAATGGCCTGCTTACTACAGCACCCTGCTGGCTGGGGTATCGCTTACACCCCTGCCTCCAGAGGGTATGTTGCTAGGCAACAGGGATGTTCCAATATGGCGGACCCCTAGCAACAGACTATACCTTTCCCAAATAAATTCCTCATTAATCAGTTACTGTATCGTGTACTGCCTCCCAGATGACCCCTTATCCAGGCCTATATATCAACCTGTCATGGTAACATAAACAATGCCACTGGGGTAAGTTTACCAGCCCCACAGTGGTCAGTCACTGTGTTGCCAGGGTACATGACAGGAATGGCAGTTGTGGGGTCTGTAAGTTAAAAAATTTCAGTTGTTTGTATTTTTAACCAAAATCAAATGTATGATTCTGTTAGAAAAACGTGTGTTTTTTGTCATGCTGAAAACCAAAGTTTGATTTAATTTTTTGTTTGAATGTAAAACCTGGTCTTTTGAGACATGTAGAGTCATAATGGCTGTTGCTGCTGGAGCCCCCTGAGGTTGTGTATGGGGTTTGATGTTGAGGATACACATGAAATATTGTCACTTTTTTGTCCATTTATTCTTGTACTCAATTATACATTCTTAAATTCATAAAAATAACCCTGAGTATTATTCCTAAATGCATAAGTATAACCCCAGATGCTAAGTGTTTCTGTGCATGGGCATATCAAATTATTCCATTCCCCCTTCAATTTAACATAAACACAGTGGGTCATAATGGACAGATCTCTTGACTCCCATTTGGCATATTTATCCATGCTTTGTAGAGTATGTGGGAACAAATGCCAAACATACGTTCAAAAACTTAAATACAAGCCCATTATGTGCAAGGATAATACTCAAAGAATATTTGATGTTTATGGCATTGACATATCACAAGATCAGAAGGATACACACCCAGAGCACCTTTGCAGAAAATGTTACATTAAGATATTCAACCAGAAAAAAACCCTTGGAAATGCAGATGCTCGTAAATCTAAGAACCATGAAATGGCAGTGCTTATCAATAGCAAGTGGTTACCTCACAAGAGAGGGGCTCCTCAAAATTGCTTTGCATGCAGCCAAGCTGCATCGCAAAAGAAAACTGGTCGACCGGTGAAAAATAGGCGTGGGGCTCCAAAACGGATTCCAGATGGACTTCTGTTCAATCATAGGGATTCGAATATTTTTGACTTCAGTGCAGAGAAGGCAGAAATAAAATTTAACAACATGAATATAGAGGGGATGAATGAAACACAAAAATCAATGTTCATATGTCCAATTTGCCAAGATATTTATTCCACACATGCTGTGTCTGGAACTTGTGGTCATTATTTCTGTGCACACTGTATCAGTATGGAATTTTGCCAGGCCCTGTCAAATAATATTGAATGTCCTGTGTGTAGTGGCAATTTAGACTTCTTAAGCTGTAGAGTAGCAGATAAAAGGTTCCAGGATCAAATTCTTTCTTTGGAACTCACTTGTAATTTGTGCCAGGTGACTTCAGCTGCAACAGCTATGACGGAACATGCATGCAGACCTAAAGTTAACACAGCAAATACGGTAATAGAAACAGAAACAGTACAACTAGAGATTGAGGGAGAGCAGGCATCCTGTTCCCCTGGTAAATCTCAGAGTGTCCCAGATCCTGTCACACCTGTTCATGAACCTGATGCCACAGTACCTTCACAACTTGCGCGGTCTATTCCGATGATGACAACCGCAATTCAAACATCCCCCAGTATAATGCCAATGACGCTGGATGAGAGCATGGAAAGGACCATACAAGAGCCACCCTTACCAGCTGAACGGCATTTGTTCACTAACTTGGCAAAGAGGATGCTGAGATTTTCTAAAGAAAAGGGATCGATCAGGTGCAAAAATAAACGAGGACAGGTAAGATTTAATTTTAATATGAGCATCAGAAATTCCATTTTTTTTAAAGTATTTTCATAAATATCATTAAGGCTAATTTCATTATCAAATAATTGCTTGTGTAAACTTTTTCCAGCCAATATTGCTTCAGAGAACAGTTGTACCAAGGAAATCCTCAGAGAAAGCCCCAAGTTATTTGGTCAGAAGACGTGCTGCAAGAATCGGAAAACTTAGGGCAGTGTTAGCAGGCAAACAGGAAAAAGCATTGAAAATACAGCATGCTAGTGAATTGAAAAATTTGAGTAAAGAAACAAGAAGAGACGTTTGCAGCAAAGCCGGGGTTGCCAGTGGTGGTCGTCTCAACAGATATACTAGCCTGGCAATGAAAGCTAGCCTTGGACTTACTTGGGGCCAGATGAGAAAACATAAGCGGTATGTTCAGTTCAGATTAGATCTGAAAAATTTCATTTTCACATTCAAATAAGTGTCAAGTGCTCAAATTAATTAATAATTTGAAATAAGTAATTGTTTCCTTTTTCAGATTTATGAGGAGAGCTGGCATGGAGATCGAAAATGAACATAAAGAACGGGCTGCCAGGAAGGAGATTGTATCAGAAAAGCTTGTTGGTAGAACTGCAAGGTTTCTTGAGAAAGATGAGAAACATCCTGACAGAGATAAGAGTGGGTTTGTGGAAGTGGAGGTGCCCTTTGTGTACGTCAATGACATAGCTGGCTTTGTCAATGATTTGTTGGACAGATATCAGAGGTAATTAGTTTACTTTAGAAAATAAATATATACACTATCGATTAAAAATTTATTCACTATCGATATTATTTTCATGCCTGTCTAATAGTATCCAGTAAAATTTAAATGTTTTATTCTGTAAAATGTATGTGTACTCAATTTCAAGGAGTAAGCTGTTGTTATGGAGAGATGGGATGATGGCCGAGCAAGCAGATGATGAAATTTGGATTAAAATTGGTGGAGATCATGGAGGAGGCAACATGAAGTACACATTACAAGTGCTCAACCTGAAAGAACCCAATGCAAAGCAGCACACATTTGTGATTGGTTGCTTTGAAGCTAAGGATCTCCATGAAAATCTTCGGCGTTCTCTGGAGGTTATGAAACCTTGCATTACCAAGCTGGCACAGATGTCATGGAAGTAAGTTATCAAAAATACAAACAAAATATACAAAGAATGTTTAACACCCCAGAATAACACAAAATATATGAAAGCAAAATATTTAATTTTATAGATAACTATTTTCGTCAAAATTGCACCGTTTAAAGCTATTTAAAAAAGTATCAAACGATATCGTTATTACAGTGTAAGGTTTATTTTTTGCAGTGGCAAAAGAATTCGTCTGTTCCTCAATGGGGATTATGACTTCCTGTGTAAAGTGTATGGTCTCTCTGGACCAAACGGTATGTATTTCTATTTCTCTAACCTTTCTGTATAAAGAAAAATAAAATATATTGTGTTTTGTTAATTATGTCACTTGATCAGTGATTGTAAGGCATATTTTTTTCTCCAGGCTCTTATCCATGCCTTTGGTGTGTTGTTCCCAAGAAAGCCATGCAGATAAGGCGCCGGGAAAGAATTTCCCAACAACGCAAGCTGTCACTCATTAAAAAACAATATTCTGAATACGTAATACTTGGCAAAGCAAAGAAGGTGAACGCATCAGCATTCTACAATGTCATTCATAAACCTCTGCTGGACATCTTTATCAACCATGTAAGTATATAAAGTTATCCTGGAATTTTATCCTCAAGGTAAATTTGCCCATTCCCAAATCTTTTTTCTCATAATTTTAAACATATTTATCTTGATAGCTGCATGTTTTAAATCACTTTTATACATTTTTTTTCAGGTAGCTCCACCATATTTGCACATTCTTCTTGGCATTGTGAAAAAACATCATGACCTGTTTATCAAAGATTGCCATGACACAGACATGGAAATTGCAAAACACCTTTTGCAAAATAAGTGTCCATCCAGCAATCCAGTCATGATACGATACAGAGATATGGTCAAATTGGCACAAGAAGTAATGAGCATAGAGGAAAGAATCAGAGCTCTTCAACAACAGATTAGTGTTGTTGATGACAATGAGGACATTTCATTAGCAGATATGGAATCTCAAAGAAGAGCTTTGGAAAAGGAATTGCGTGATATGGTAAGAATTTATACATGCATTTTTTTCAAATTTGAAAGTAAATTAAAAAAAAAAAAAAATACAAGACACCATTTCTGTATTTAATTTTATATATATATATATATATATATATATATATATATATATATACACACATTATATTTATTTCATATAAAGGAAAGAAAACAGAAGACCCTTCAGAATCCACCAACATCGGAAATGAGAGTAGGACCAGTGACAAGAACATTAGATCAGACCTTAGAAACCAGTGGCATCGTTGTGCAAGCTTACCACAGCCACAGCTTTGTCGGAAACCACTGTCACAAATACCTACAGGTATGTATGCAATTTCTGTATCTATATCAAATCAAACATTATAATTTTATTGGTTTAAAATAATTAAAAAGACAGCAGCATTGGTATAAAAAAATATGTCCATATTGTTTCAGGAACCAGTCTACAATAACCTATGCGACAAGATGGTCACAAAAGTTAAGGTGTACACAGACAATGCCTTGATTGTGAACAAAGCCTTTGTGACTGCACAAACTTATAAAATGCTGAATAAGCGGTTTGCTGCAGTTCACAGAATGGTTTCCCGGGATAGGGCCATATCTGCTGAGGAGTGTGATATAATAGGTAAGATTTTAATCTTTGATTATTCATATATAACATATATGATTTACCCATTCATTATAAAGAATACGCATAAAATACATGCATTTAAATATGTGTATATAAATTCGTCTTTCCAGAGCAGAAGATAGATTCATACCTCAGATATTACCGGCGCCATCTAAGTCAGCCTCTCACACCGAAACACCATTTTTTGGAGGATCATGTTGTATCTTGGATTCGGAAGTGGGGCTATGGGATGGGTCTTCATGGAGAACAGGGAGGGGAAGGGATCCATGCCGTCATCAATAAAATTAAAAGGGCAACATGGGCAATTAAAAATCCAGTTTCAAGACTGCTTTTGACCATAAAGGAGCAGCATACACAGTGTGCTCCAGAGATTCAAGCTGAAATTCCAGCAATCAAAAAGAGAAAATCTAAAAGCACCTCTGATTAATCACAGGTTAAGGAAAGAAATTATAGCCTTTAGGCCTTACCCAAAGAGAAACAATATTTATAGAAAATAGTTGGTACGAGTATATGATGTTACTTGTGTACAGAATGACAAAATATTTTATAGAGGCCAGGTTTCATTTTTATTTACTGTAATATGTGTGTGTGTGTGTGTGTGTGTAATTACATTACTGATGACATGTATATATGACCATAAATGGATCATTTTTCATCACTTAAAACAATATTATTTTGTAATATTTTTTGTATTTTTTCAGTCATTATTCGCATTTATCCACTTCAACATATTTACAAGTATCATAAGTGTTTCATATAACACATATGTTCTCATATAAATGTTAAATATACTTCTTTGTTCAAATGATTGACATCCAATGGGTTTCAGGCATGAAATTCCTTATTATTTGTATGTGACTGACAGCAAATATACCTCAATTTCTGATAACTCTGTCTCTTTAGAAAAAAATTAAATCAACATATTGAAAGCACACATCTTTTGTGAAATATAGTGTAATTGTTCTCTGAAAATTTGGTTGTTATAAAAATACAAGTGCTTGTGTAGTCACTTAGACTGTATCTTTAATTTCATGGAATGATTTGTTTTTACAGTGACAACAAGAATGGTGTAGTAGTTTGTGTTGTTAACTCATTCTGTAGTGTTGCTCCTCAGATGAATAAAAATATAACTTGTATGTTCAAATTCCTGAGAAAATTACCTTTCAGTGCATATATATATTGTCTTGGGTGTATTTTTAATAAAAAATATATGATGGAAAACATACAGGAGATCTTGTTATAAACACAGGTTTATCAGAGCCCCGGTCACACTGAGTGTGTAACATGATACTGATGCTGCTACACTGGTGGCCAGGGGCTGTGTGTATACACAGTAGCTCAGCCTATGTTCCCATTAAACATACACCAGCGTAACTGCTGTGTGCTGTTCACTATGTTAGAGGAAATGAGGGGTTTTCTTTATCATAACAATGAATAGCTTTGACTGATGCACCACACACATTACTGCAGAAGAATTAAACAACCACTTGGAGCATAGATTAATCCTGTTATCCTATGAAGATAACCCTATATTTTAAGAAAGTTATCCTTCCTTCCAACATTTGAATGATTTTAATGTAACTTTCCTTCCAACAAAACCAGACTCAATTAAATCCATACAAACTGTCAAAAAATATCTTGATACCACCATCCACAAAATTTGACTGACATCCATCTGTGACTTGTTTACAGACAAACAAGCAAGAAGACAATGGTTTACAACTTGACCTCTTGCATTTCTTCTTTAGATATGAAAGCATGTCATTGTCAAACTGGTTCCTGTCAAAAGCAAATATAAAATACATCTGCTCCATGAATATGGATCATCTGACTATTAATCCTACCAGGATGGTCCTTTTTCTTTTTCACAACATGGACCAACTTATCCTATAACTTACAAAGATGGTCTTTCTTTTTTCTGAACAGAAGCGATCTTAATTTTAGCTCAGCTGAATGAAAAACTTCAAATTTGATTAAGATTCAGGGAGGTTTTTGTAAAAACTTTTTGGAAACCTGGAAAAATGACATTGTGTCCTATATTCTGCATGCTGTTTGAAAGAACATTCAAGATTTTAACACACTAGCAGTCACATGGGCACAAATGGTAGCAGCTAGATGTAGAATGAGGTCACTTTTTCTTATATCTAAGGTCTATTGGCAAAATGCATGATTTTGAGCACTCTGGGATTTATGTTACCCATTGTTCAACTTTTCTTGCATTCAGCTGAGCATCATGGCCAATGGGCCACTAGTTATTTAACTGGGATGATCTTTCTCTTTTTTTTTAAGAACAAGGCCCATCTTATCTTTTATCTTGCATGATCTTTCTTTTTGCCTTTCCTTCCAAAGTGTTAGATACCGTCATTACTGGTTTCTCAATGTAAAGCTTTTCATTTTCATTAAAGTTTTGAGCATGAAAATAGTGTATTAAAAATGGTATGAACCAAACAAGGCAACTTGTTCAATCCTATGCAAGGAAATGGTGAACATGAAGTGGCATGTAGACAACCTTAACAAATCTGATAATGAAATGACCAAGGCATGGTGAACAGAACAACTTACATTTTATAAATTTCAGAGCAGACAACTGTGAATTGAAAAATGAAAACATTAAAAAATGAAAACATTGAGGAGTGCAAGTTTTCTAATGTTGCCTGGATGTAAAGGCTCGCTATCAGATGACCAAGTCTGTCTGGGGCAAAACATCGCAACCAAGGCAAAGCCAGCCATGAAAGTTAATTTTCATAATGAAATTTGAAGGGAAGGAAAGAAATAGCTCCAACAGAGAACCAGACAGATGATTCTTAATAATGCTATTTGATGTAATGAATTTATATCCTATATTTCAAAAAGTAACATTTTCAGGATAGATGGAGAGAAGGTCAGTGCAACTTCTAAAGAAGAATTATGCTCTACACCATGCAGGCAACAGTCCTTTGTGGAGATGCAAGAAAGCTTGGGATGAAGGAGAGTCAGAATGTATACATGTATCCTCACATGATACATGTTCAGCAAATGAGGTTGGCAAGGCCTTTGTGAATGGGGTCATCCGCACTAAACAGTCATTTACATCATTTTGTGATGAAATGACCAGGCAGTATAAGGGAAGACAGGAATATTCTAGACATTTTATGTCATCACATCTTCATAAAATGGAGGTTTGGGTCGGCTTTTATTCAAAACATTGATTTCAGAAAACCTCGCTCTGTCTTTTGTCTGAAAATAAAATACATAGCACAATAGTTATTTGTGATGGCACCATGATTGGAGGCAATTTTAGATATATTAATGTTAAACTGAAAAACAACCTGAAGGAGATATTGTATCTATATTTTTATGGAGTTTCAGAAGTGCATCATCTAGGTTTGGGTATGGCTTATCATACCTGGAAGCTAAAGCCTAATTTTGGACTTCCTGCAAAACTTTCAATGTTCATGTCTGCAGGGTCAAGGAAGCACCTTGCCAAGATTGTATTGTGGCCTATTGACATGGGCCAGGCAAAACCTAAATTGCTGTGCACCATATCAGCGGAAATGATCTGTCTATAAGGTATGCAGCGAGTCAACCTGAAGTTGTTAGAAGTTCAATAAATGGTTACAAATTTTGTAAAAAGTTGCATCTTGAATTGGGAGTCAAATGTATCTCTGTTGTGGTGACAAACCCTAAATACCCCCCTTATTGTGGCGGATCATATCCTCCATATTATAACCTAAAAGTTAAAACTTGCAACCAATATCTTGACATTGTTTTGGGGGGATACATCCTTGTGGCATTATCTGAAGTTTAAGTGGGGCAGGCACCTGTTTCTTAGTGATGGTGTCCAGTTTAATAGGGGCTACCCAGATAAGCAGCCTACCAGCAACTGATGTAGGGGCAAAGGCAAAGTGTACAGTGCATAATCTGAATGTTAGATGCAGGATGTCTACTAACTAGTATGATGCTTTAAAGTCTGAATTATTATTGTTGTGACAGTTTCTTTTAAGTGGTACGTACAACCTTCATGTGCTAAGAGATAAAATGTATAATTCAAGGTGTAGTTTTATAAATTCATTATTTTAATTTGATTGTAATGCAAATGCTTTTGATTCTAGTGATACTGAAGTGTAAAGAATTCCTGAGTCAGATAATCAATGGCATGTGCTGCTGCTGGTAAGGGCTGGTAAGGGCTCTGGTTAGAAGTGGCAGACCAGCTGGTCATCACTCAGTGGGGGATATCATACCTATATTTGGGTGTGGTATATCCCAATGCCCATGTGCTGTGCTTACCTTTGGGGGCCAGGGGTGAGCTGAACATGGCTGATGCTACCTAGCTGGCCAGCAGTGGCTGGATGGGATGTGATTCTCAAGTATGGCTACCTGGCAGTAGCTAGCTGACTCATGCAGTGGTCAGCCATTGGTTATCTTACAGTACAAATACATGTGGCATACTGGGTGCCCAAGGAGTCCATGCTTGAGAACGAAGGATGCTATGTCTACGTGTTGCTGAATAAAGAAGTCCTCTCCACAAGCGAGTTGTTCTCTATGTACCTCAAGACAGTGTGAATAACCACTTGTTATATTTGTTGGAGAATCCAAACCAAACATTTTCTTATAGTACATGGACAAACAGTTAAAGGTTGTACTCCATAGAACTTTATTACCAACAGCAAAGATGGACATTCCAGTGAAGCCAGCAATGGCTGGCCTAGACAAGGTGGGGGATGACACCCTCCTAAAATTCTCAGGAACCACAGGTGAGGCACTGAGGCCTGGATTGCCAGGTTTGAAAGGATAGCCAACCTGTCCAGACCTTTTCAAAATTTAGGCAGAAGGGGACAATTAATGTAAGGTCAAACTTGACAAAACACACAAGTATTTCCCTCTATATTTAAAACACCCATCACCAGCTGACCCTGGTTGACATATCTACAGCAGGACATCAAACTAAACTATCAGGCCCTCAAACCGCCTTCCAAAGTTTTTTGGGCACAGTCAGCCACTCACCTGGCTGATCTAATAGCATTTAATGCACAAAAGTTTAAACCCAATGGAGACATCAACACATTTGTCGATGACATGAGACATAGGGGCCACCTCCTCAACAAAAATGACAGAGACATTGTAGACGCAGTGTTTCCAGGTCTCCCAGATAAACTAAGACTAAGATAGTTTGTGATGGCTCGTGAAGCCTCAACATATGAAGATGTAACACATTTGGATAAGCTAGCCTCTGCAGTATCTTCATACCAGTGCAAGTCTGAGTGCTATGTGATATTACAGGACGGTCACATTGACAATCAAATATCAATGTAGCTATATATTAACATGGTACAAGGATGGATCTGTTATGAACATTCCCCATGGTCAAAGGCGCAGTTACTAAACTGAGGGAATATTGTGTCTCAGAGAAAATGATGTATTAGTTAATTTGTGTCAATCATTCTGTGGGGGTGGACCATGTACTTGATGTTCAGTGAGACCTTTATAATGTGTAAATGCTTTTGGGTTAGGATGTATATACGTGTACATATCATCTCTTGGAACTTTCATTCAATATGTTCCTGTATGTGAAGGCATGATTTTATTGTAAAGACATAAAAGAGTCACAGGAAATTGATCTAATGGTTTATTAGCATCAAACTGTCTGTATGGGTGAACCATGTATTTGGGCATTTTACAAGACATTTGTGCTTGAAAGCTGTATGTTAAGACATAAATGAATTTTTTCCCAGTAACAGAAATTACTCATAATGATAAAATTATATCTCAACACAATGAATTTCATTACCCCTCGGTTGAGAAGATCCATAGTGAAACCAGACAATTTTTTTATATTTAGTAAGTCCACATTGGCACAAATCAGTGCTCTCATGTATGGTTGTATGTTTATTGTGAAGAACTCTGTTAAGCGAGAAGTTCTGCTGCATGATAACCTTCCCCCAGTGATGGTCAATTTATGGGATGCCATGTCCCAATCAGCCAAAAACCCAAGTTTACTTGAGAAGTAAAGTTTACTGGAGAAAGCTTTTGGATGATGTCTTGCAAGATACCAGAAAATTTCCGATGCCTGAAGAAGATGTGTTGACTGTATGGTCACCAGTTTTAAGTCAGTTAATGTGGAACACTGTCCGGGGTATAAGGCACAAATAGCATTTGAAGCCGTACCTTGCCGACTATGGTGCAAATGTTGGACACCCTTGTGCAATGGCAGACACCAGAGTTTGCCTCCCCTCTCAAAGACGCAATGGTCAGAGAAAACATGAGACTAATTTTGGCTATCAACTGTATTGTGGAGAGGAAGGTGGGATAAGACACAGACAGCTTACATTCTGACATTGTCATTGTAATATGCAGGAATGGTTTGACTTTACAAGGTGAAGCCATGTGGAAATTGTACAAGTGCACAGTCTCACATCAATGCTTGTGGGCAAACATGTCCAACGCTGACGTTTTTCAGCCACCTCACCAACGGCAGGTTTACTTATGAGCAGGTGAAGCTGCAGCTGTCTGAATCAACTCTTGTTGTGATAAAAACTGAAGTATCAGCGACTTGGGCCCCTGTCTGCTCATAATGCTAGATTGTGCACGTAGATGACTGTAAAATGACTGTGATAACCTGGGCGTGTAGGACAGGGTTACACCACCATCTCATGCCCCTTGATCTGGCCCTTTCAGAATAAATATATCGTGAAATCAACAATGGCTTCAGTCATTTGTTACCGGCCAAATGACTGGTAATAATATTTGTAACGGGACTAGCCCTCTGTCTATTTGCTATGAAAATACCTATTTTTGAATAAGTTTAAATTAATAATGATTGTGTTATGAACACAACATGTCAGAAAACCACAGCAGAACTTGATCTTTGGAGACAACTGATCATGATATAGGAGATATTAAGTTATTCCTCTGGCACAGAAAAAAATCAGAGTTAGGAATTTTGTAGAAAAATAAGCCAACATGCCAAGTTATAAATAAAAGTGAAGAGAATTAAGGGATGGATGGACAATGGACAGAGGACCATCATAATAGCTCAGGTGATTACAGTCAGCTGAGCTAAAAAATAGTCTAGGAAGGATTTTATGCTGATATATGTGATCTCAATATATATGTTAGCCATATACTATACTAGGAAAATCTTATATATTATAATGAAGACAAGGCAACAGTATGAAACTATGTTTAAACAATGAAAATACATCATCCAATGGAACAAACCCACTTTATTTTTTTAAGACAAGGCAATAAGTATGGAAATATGACACTATGAACACAAAATAAAATGGAACTTACTTTCCAAAACAAATTAACAAATCCAAAATCAAGCCGATTCATCCTTCCATCAAAACCAACAACTACAAAATCTGAATTACATTCATTCAGAAACAGGCAAACAGGCATGCAAGCAGACTTACCTGGGTGACAACATAATCTCTAATATGTTTAACAGAGATGACTGTCATGAAACTGTGCCACTGACATATCTGTTGGTTGCTGTCAACAGCAAATATAATACATCTTTTCCATGAACATGGATCATCTTTTATCTTAATTGGTTGGTCTTTCTTTTTTTCTTTTTCAGAACATGGAACATCCTACCTTTTATCTTACTATGATGGTCTTTCTTTTTCTCTTCTTTTTCTGATGCGGACCATCTTATTTTTACCTTGCTTGGATGATGATCTTTCTTTTTCTTTCAGAACATGGACCATTTCATAATTTATCATACCAAGATGATCTTTCTCTTCCGTTTCTTTTTAATACAGACCAATTTATTTTTTTTACTAGGACAATGATCTTTTTTATCCCTATTTTCAGAACATGATCCATCTTATCTTTCATCTCTCAGAGGATGATCTTCCTTTCAGGACTTTCGTTATCTATCAATCTATTCTGAGCATGAAATCAGTGAACTGAAGATGGCATGAACCAAACAAGGCAAGTTATTTAAACCCTATGCATGAAACTTGAAAATATGAAAATAAAAAAAAAAAAACAATGCAACCAAAATTTCTGATCATGAAACCTGTGAATTGAAAATGACATAACAAAAACAGCTTTCAAAATTTCTATGCATGAAAATTATTTATGGAAATGGCATAACAAAATAAGACAACAAATTTCTGAGCAAGACATTGCAAATTGAAAGTGACATGTTCCAAATAAGGCAACCTACAAAATTCTGACAATTAAATTTGTGAACTGAAGATGGCCTGAACCAAACAAGGCAAAATGGACAATGCATAATCCTCTACCAGTAGCAACAAGAATCTGACAAATGTAAAAATGGTGGGATCACACTAGGCACCATAATATACTCTAAGCTGGAACACTGTGAACAGGCAACACTAGGCATGAAACTTGTAAATTTAAGATAGTATTACCAGTAGTTTTATAGCCAGATTTTAAATTTATGAATGTATAAAGCACCCAGTCATCATAAAGGTTGGGTGCCTTACTGTGTCCAAGGTCAGGGATTGGTCAACAGCTTGCTGTTATGGATATACCTAGCACCTGCAAACATGGCAGTAAGGATATAACACCCTACCTATATTGAGGGTTGCACCACTGATGCCCAAGTATTCCAGGAACAGTGACCTGAGAAGCTGACCAGCTGAATCACCAAAGATTCAAATCAAGAATTAGTACGTAAAAACATGTTATAATGAATTAGTTCTGTACAAAGTGGATTAAGTGTCAAGTAAAATTATTTTTTTTTACAGAGAGTTATAGAATAAGAGAATAATGCTTTTAATGTGAAAGTAAATTGTAATTTTGTCTAGTAATTTAATTTCGTCTAGTTATTCAAGTGTAAAATTAATTAGCATGGATCTCCCCTGTTTGTTTTATAGGAAGACCCTTCAACCTCTCACTGCTATGCGTTGTTTATATATGGAGCCATGTATCCACTGTAAATCTAATATAAATGGTTGAGCGGCACACCCTTGGAAGTTTGGATATACCTGCTATATTGGAGTGTTGCCAGACTTCAGTGGGAGCTGACTTGGGCTGGCCTGGAGGAATAAAACAGTAAATCTATGTGACTGTCAGTTGTTACTGTGTGCGGTGGATTTTGCTTGTCACCTAAAAACAGTTCCTTAATTTTAAAGGCGACCTGTCAGCTTGTATCTTGTGATGTTGGTGGTTCCAATGGGGGACCCACATTGGTAACAAAAGGATCTAATACAGAATTATAAAACTGCCAATATCAAAGACACCTATTTTACATAATAACATTAATTTATCAAGTATTACACTGTCTGTGTCATCCTGCCATCATGACAGTTACATAAACTGAAGGGGCCATTAGTCTTACCAGCCTTATCTGCAGCTGAGCTTCTGGTGTTTTATGCTATGGCTGGGTCAGAGCATGCCTGGCCTGTGGTATGAGCAAAAAAGCTAGAAATGGGGATTCCCATGCTGTCACATATGTGTGCCTGTTGTGATACTGGATACCTCTGAGCTAGGACCGGTGGTAAATTAAAAATTGTATGGGCTGCTGAACACAAAAGTCTGGAATTTTCACTTTAAACTAATCCTTTGTGCTTTATGAAGTCACAGTGACCTTATTTCAGGTTTTCAAGGAAATTTATTGACCTCTCATGAGGTTACAGGTTTCTAGGTCTAATGGTGTCAAAACGTGCCAGTCTGACAGACAGATGGACAGATAGATGGACAGATGCTGACCAATCACTCTAGCTAAGTTGACTAACAGTAAGCTGAGTGAACAACTATGTTAAACTGAGTTGAAAATCCTGTTTAATTGTAATGCAGGACAGTAGTATTAGAGCTAGTTACAAGGTAGTGGTAATTTATATAGGTCACGAGTCGGTGGTCGGTAGTTGGAAGTTAATGGTCTATAATAGGTGTGATTATTAAAATTGAATAAATAATTGATTGAACAATTATCAATTAATATATATTAATTTTACCATGACAACCCGACCACAAACAATATGTGCAACTCCCTGGATAATTTCATGCCTGTGTCCGATTATCAGCATTAAGGGTTCATTGTCTCATTAACGGTTGATTGCCCTTCAAACCTGGTTTGCTGGTGGTTTTAATGGACCACTTCATCAGACCCAGTGAGGGTTAACAGCTCATCGCCCTATTCCCGGTAATAGTCCAGGAAAACCGCGGGTTACAACGTCTCCTGGAATATTCCATTGTTGGTGCAGCTTGTGTGTCTATGTTCACCATGGGAAAAAACAAACTCTTCAAGTGCAAGTATTGTGGCGAAGAGATGAAGAGCGACTACTTAAGGGCTCTTCATCTGAAAAAAAAAACAAGTGTCACAAAAGACACTTTGCGCCAATCGTGGTGGCAGGTGAATAAACAATTGTTTTATTATTCTTGTTTTGTTAAAGAGATGCGCAGTCTATCGCCTTTGTTGTTGTGGTGGAGGTTAGTTTGCTAAATAGTGACAGATGAAAGTAATTTAATATTGTTTAATGTCAAAAGAGATGTGTGATCTATCGTCTTTGTTGTAGTTGCATTGGAAGAACCAGGTTCTGCTGAGGGCTCTTTCAAGAACAAAAAGCCATATACGAGTGGGGTCAGGGGCAAAAAGCCAGTTGCCATCGCGATAGTGACTGCATCTACCTGGTACAAGCCTCCCGCCACCACCGCTCCTGTAAGGACGTATCAATCTAGACCTGGGACATCCGGCTTAAACAGGTTGCTGACCAGGCCCCTGTCCCCAAACCAAATGTTTGGCAGCAACTCGAGGTGCAGCATTGGTGGTACTGGTGCACCTCCTGAACTGCGGCCCGTGGTGCCCCTGCCACCGATATCGGACAGTGATAAAGATGATGAAAACGGTCCAATCTGCCATGTTAACATGGCAAACCATCCATGGCAGCACATGGTGGCACATGGGACAGTTTTCAAGCTAGGAACTTGAGTAGTTTTATTTATATTACAGTTTTGTATGAAAAAGTCTCCCCACCCTTCAGTCCGACTTGGTGCTCTCATCCCTGACGAATCACAGGCCAGGGGTGAGGATGGATGGCGGGCAGCAAAAGAGGAGGAAGAAACAAAAAATCTGTTAGAGGAAGTTTGCCGCCTCGATTCTTTAATGAGCGCCACCACATCTGCCAGTAGCTGCACCTCCATCTGTGCATCTTTTGCCGCGCCGACCGCCCCCGCTCCTGCCCCAACTCACACAGCGCCTGTGCAACCGACCATACAGCCTCCGCTGAGAGTCCCTCGGATGAGCCAGGCGGAGCTCTTAACCAAAATAATGCAGCACCTCAACAGCATTTTGGACCTGCTAAAAGATATATGGGCTAGAATTTTACAACCAAATAAAAATAATAAATAACTCGTATGAATTTTGTCTTCTGCATTCAGTCCCTGTCTATCGTCACCGGGGCAATCACATCCCTTCCTGCCCCATGTGTGTGACATACAGGTACTGTGTGAAAGCGGTGATTGACTCCTTTGTCCACCATGTTCAATAAAAATTACAACTTTGACAAGACGGTTCGCGACTTGGACTTTTAAATACCTGTATTCTACCATTGCTTCGGGGTCTAAATTGACTCTAATCCACTTGATATTTAAAATAAATAAAGTAAAAGTTTGTTAAGTCTGAATGTCTGTCTGTCTGTCTCTCTCTGTCTGTATATATAACTTGTGTGGCATGTATATACGCACAGGGTGTCTAAAAATAAAAAGTTTGTTAAGCCTGTCTGTCTATATATATAAAACACGCATGTGGCATGTATAAACAAAGGGTTGCCTAAAAATAAAAGTTTGTTAAGCCTGTCTGTCTACATATATATATATATATATATAAACACGTTTGTGGTATGTATAAACACAGGTTGTCTAAAAATAAAAGTTAGTTAAGCCTGTACGTCTGTCTGTCTGTCTATATATAACGTGTGTGACATATAAACACACGAGGTGTCTAAAATATAAAAGTTTGTTAAGCCTGTCCAGCTGTTTATATATATATGTGTGTGTGTGTGTCATGTATAAATACTGGGGTGTATGAATGAGAGACAGCTGCTTGAAAGCATGTCCTGACACCCAGCCGTCCAGCCCCTGAATGAGCCTGTCAGCAAATCACCGAACAGCGCATAAATAAAGCCTCGCCCTGAGCCCTCCCCAGCTATAAATACAGGACCACCCCCTCACCATTCACCCAATTCCTGCTGGTTCTTTGACTTCCAACATTAACACCTTCTACTTCAAAATGTATCACCGCGTGGATAAATATAGAGCCAAGTACGGCACTTGCCGAGACTGTGGTGCCAAGCTAACTGAAGTGTATCCCAGGACCAATCACGGATGTATGCCCAAAAGCAGGCACTGCCTCGGGGTGGTCAACATAGCACCAACCAATTGACCGTGTCACCCACCAAAAATCAAATTGACGCGCTGCCATGTTTGCACCGACAACATTCCAGAAGGCAGGTACCATTCTCACCTGGTTGAGAAGCACGGTCTACCTGAACGGAGGTCCCCGACCACCGCAACATTGCTGACGCTGACCGGCAGGGCCCCGAGGTTTTATGCCGTTAGAAAGTGTCACATCTGTCAAAGGGGCCCTACCTATGAGAACCCTTCTGCCTTACTCCATCACTGGGTTCAGCTCCACTGTGTGCCCACGACCTGCTGGTATGGCTCCAGGTGGAAGGTCACCTGCCTGAGGGTGACCTAACCCGGTGCTACTATAGCGAACTATCACCTCAAGAGCAGCAATACAACATGATAAGGGGCGCTGAGTCCTCCCGCCACCACTGTAGAAACGCACCGAAAGATAATGATGACAAGACCCCTGAACCAAAACGGCCCAGAGATGGAAAGGAAAGTGAGGAGCCCCAGCCTGGGCCGTCAGTGCAGCCATCTGGTGGCGAGCAGGAAAATAACAACGAGCCTGCTGGCGGGGAACGGTACTTGCTGCCCCACCCTGACTGAGCCTGCTTCAAATGTCATACATGCCAGCGCCGCTTCTAGGACAAGGTGTCTGGCTATGTCCATACTTACGAGCATATCATGGTCGCCCTGTCGAGCGCCACAAGCGCTCCATCTTCAGGGACTTGGCCGACGACAGACCCGCCCTCAAAAACTATGCTGCCCAGGGAAACATGCCGAAGTTTTCATTTAACTTCAGGCTGCAGGCCAACGATGTGGTGGACAGAGAGATGGTGACCTGGCACCTAAATTTCCTCGTAGACAACATGCCAAAGCGCTTCAAACTACAGATAGGCATCGGTCGGGTCCTGATCAACAAGAAGACGGGTGAGTTCATGCACTTTAACCCCGAGCATAATACTTTGCTCCTGCAAGACAAGCAGGGGCAGGAGGTCCCCTACAAAATTAACAGACGTAAAGACATCAACAAAGTGGTAGACAGTTTTTCCCGACATGACGTAGTGGAGATGCTCCAACAGGATCGACCTGACACAGACTGGGCTCTTGTCTCGCCCACCAATGTGCGGTACTACACCGCCCTGACCCGCCACGTGATTGGCCACTGGCCGAAACCTTTATAACCAAAACACGTGCTGAATTCCTCATTGTCCACGAACCCCACAAAAATGCGGGTGGGCAGGGCTGGTAATAATATTGTACTTTAACTGATGCAGGAAATACAAAATGATTTAATATTTTAAGAGTTATGTAAAATCAGTTTTGGTGACCATGTATTAGCAAGATATAAATATGGGTGAGTGTGCATGTTTTAAAGAGGATATTTACAATGTCATGGGATACTATGGCTTCTCCAGTGCCAGACATTTCTAGTTGCCTCTGTAAGGAGTACATGTGTTCTTCCTATTTGTGCGTGTTAGTGCATAATATAACTCGAAAAGTTTTGTACTCTTTTATTTATGAAGGTATTTAAAAGACTCCATAATCAGAGCAGCAGCATGCTAACGATAGCTGGTATAGGGGTCAGGTGCTCATGTGACTGACGTCAAGTGACTGGTTTTAAACATTATTTCACTTTCAGCAGTTTTGCCATTTTGCGCTTAAAAAATTTGTTAACTGTTGAGTACTCTATCAAAATTTCAGATTTAGCAAATGGATTGAGATGGATCAGGGGTCTGATGACCAGGTAGTATACCACTGGGAACAGTAACGAGGTGAATCGCCAATGGGTTAGTCTAATAATTCATAGGTGAAACATTTGATAATGACTTTATTAATTATTAAGCATATGTAGTGCCAGGAAATATTATTTATATTGTGGAGAGTTTAAGAAATCAGGAATAATTGTAATAAGTGAAACTGGGTTGTACATTTCGTATAACTATGTTTAGTTTAGAACTATTTAGTGTGGGTCTCCCGTGATGTATTTATTGGAAGACCGTCAATCCTCTCACTGTTATATTTGTGTATGTTAAAATATAGAGTTATATAACCTCTGTTCAGGGACTACAAATAGATTGAGCGTCAGACCATGGTCAGTTCTCAACTACCATCAAGACTGAAGTGCCACCAAACTTCAGTGGAAACTGACTTTGGCCGGCCTCGGTGAATAAAGAATATGAAGAGTACATGTTCGTTGGCTGTTCCTGGACACAGTGTGGTTGTGTGAGTGTCCCCGTAACTGCGAGGTCACAGTGGCAGAGATCTGATTTATCTCAAAGTAAGTTATTTTAGTGCCTGTCCTCCCTATGCAGAATCAAGCATACATTTGTCACTGCAACAAACATGAAAAAGTAAAAACCAATCATCAAAGTGCAGGCATGCAGATCAAAATCCGCTTTTGCCTAAATTTTCGGGTGACCGGGGCGGAGATGAGTCTCCAGAGATGCGGGCTTGAGCTGTTTGCTCTTTTGGCCCAAATTTCTAACTGGGTAAATGAAGACTAAGCAAGACCAAAGGAGGAGCTAATTCCCCCTCTATTTGCATCATGGATCCACCACAGAAGTGTGGTATACCATGCTTTCACCAGCAACGTGTAATGAATTTAAATCTCTTTCCGAGGCATTTTTGTTTTGTTTTCAAGTAACAGAGGGATCACACTTGACACTCCTGGTGGAATTCAACAGCCGGCAAAAGCCACAGTCCATGTGTATATTGACAGCTTCCTTGGCAAGGTGCACAACTAGACAAGTCCAATGAAGACATTCTCCACGCTATAGTGATGTATCACCCAGCAGAAAGTAAATACTTCATAATGGCATTGGAGCCCAACACCATCCACCAAGCCACAAAGTACGCACCCATGTCCATTGCCATGCACCAACCAGTCAGCCAGGTAAGGGACCACAAGCTTGCCATAGCCTACTAGCAGAGGCCTCAGCAGGCACCCCAGCTGTGCAGCAGATAGCACCAAGAACACCTCAGGTCACCAAGCAGCAGCACCAAGTCAGCAGGGCAAGTTATGTTTACCTCCATCTGATTACCAGCAATTGCAGATGGTTGGGCTAATATTACATGTGTATAATCTAGCAATGTTCATATTTGTAATTTACCATTTTGTGTTCCTTTTTTATGTTTCATTTTTATGTATTTTTACCATCAGACACAGTGCAATATAGAATATTTTGATATAATAGCAAAAGTGCAGTACTGAGATCCAACGCATGAAGAGATAATTTTCCCGGAAGCTCTTTTCTCTGTTCGGATACTTTTAATAATTTTTTTATGTGCTTGGAAAATGAATTATCATCCTATTTGTATCCAAACAAGCTTGAGGCGATTAATCATTGAAGATCACACTGGTTATCTCGTATGTTTGTACATCTTACTCATTTTGCATTGCATATATGTCAATTAGTCCGTACATTACTTATATATTTACATGACCCTATATTGTCTTAATCCAGTATTGTGTTATGCATATTAGCAGGAGCATCGGTTACCTGAAGGGGGGGGGGGGGGGGGGGGTCAGAAGATATTACCATTAGATTAAAGAGCTATTTTAAATATATATAAAGAGTATACAAACTGGCCAGACAAAGGCAGGAGTATGTTATCATTAGCTGGGGGTGGGGTGGGGGGTGCATTGACAGATCAACAGATGGCCATACAGCAATTCTTAGCACAGGCCCCCAGCGCAGTCAGCTGATAGCACCATACCCATATTGGGGGGGGGGGGGGGGGGGGGGGGGAGGTCTGATGACCAGGTAATATACCACCAGGAACAGTAAAGGTGAATCACCGATGGGTCAGTCTAATTATTCATAGGTGAAACATTTGATAATGACTTTATTAATTATTAAGCATATGTAGTGCAAGGTACTAATATTATTTATATTGTGGAGAGTTTAAGAAATCAGGAATAATTGTAATAAGTGAAGAAAAGTGGTACATTTTGTATAACTTGGCAATAGAGCTAAATCTGTATATGACATTGTCTGAGGTTTAAGAAAGAAAAATAGGGCTGTTTATCAGGCAGTTACTAATTAAGAATAACACAGATGATGCAGACAGTAACATCCATCACTTTTTAGTGTGATAGAAAAGATGTTTTTATCCACTTGCAGCAAATTATAGGCCATTTTGTCCCACCAATAACATGTCCACAGTTAAACTTAAACCCATAAATTTCATGACCATGCAGACCTTAATAATCAGCTGCATATTTGCTGTTGAATGAATTTAAAAAGTGCAGTAGGGTTGAAAGTTTACATGAAGTAACTTGGATAAAGAAATCCAAAACTTGGATTTTGGTACCTATTATTATGTCTTGGTCGAAATAAAATATCTTTTTTGTCCCACCCTTTACAGGTTGTGCTGCAATTGTCATGATTATCATCCAAGAACTGCATTTGTGTTACACTGACCAGAATAGAAGTGAGATTAATATTTCATATGTGTCTGTGGTACATGTAACTCTAACAAATCAGAATCAAGTGTTTCATCCAAAAAGGTTGATACTGTCAACCATAACTGTCCCACCCGTAACAGTGGAATAGCACTGTGATATAATGACAAGATAAAACTTTAACCTTTCTGCAGAAAAGCACAAGCCTGTTTTGTCAGGGAAACTGCATATAATGAGATGCTTTAGTAAATTACCAGTAGTTGATAAAGACATATAACAATGAAAGGTGACAATAAAGGCAGATTTGGTTAATATTGGCCCAACAATTTTAAGTTTAGAACTATTTAGTGTGGTTCTCGCTGTATTTACTGGAAGACCCTAGTACCTCTGATTGTTATATCTGTGCATGTTCATATATGGAGCCATGTAACCTCTGTACGGCGATTACAAATAGATTGAGCGTCAGACCATGGTCAGTTCCCTAAAAGCATCCAGACAGAAGTGCCGCCGGACTTCAGTGGGAGCTGACCTGGGCCAGCCTTGGTGAATAAAAAATAAAAAGAGTACATGATCGTTGGTTGTTCCGGGATGCGCTGTGATTGTGTGAGTGTCACTGTAACAGCGTGGTCACAATATATATAATATTTAAATATACACACACTTAACCACAGGTATATATATATATATATATATATATATATATATATATATATATATGACTGGAGGAGATTTTTGTCACTCACTCTTGCATGCACAGCTTTCTCCCTCCATCTGTCTCTCTCTTCTCTTCTCTCAATCTGTCTCTATCTCTTCCTTTCTCTCCATCTCTCAAAATAAATTTATAATCACACACATTTATATATGTATATATAAATGTGATAAGTATATATTATATATATTCATTTATATATATATATATGTATGTATATATATAAATTTATTTTGGTTATCTTGCAGGGGTACTGGTTTTAGTAGGTATCACTTTATAATTTCTTAAACATGGTAAGAGATGGTTTGATCATGTCATGCATTTCAAACTCGACTTGTACTGCCAATTGCTATATGTTGTAGCCTCGAATAGCTTGAACAAACACTACACTGTGATTTGCAGTCATGAAGTAGCCTATAATCCCTAGAGCAAGCACACATCACCAATTAATGAGGGGTAACCCCTGGCTCCAGCTGCCAACCGGGATAAGCCAGTAGCAGGGCAGGTTACCGTTGGCTGGGCAAAGGGTCAGATTCTATAAATAGATATCGTGGACAGAGCTATTATACTTTTAATAATTATAGTATAACACAGCATAAACTTTATGATAAAGCTAATTTTTATACACAAAGACAAGCCACTAAAAGTAGGAGCAGACACTGTAACACACCAGCTGACTCAGCGGATAACCCACATAAGTAGACAGACCCAGAGCATATCTATTGCATTTTCCCTGCATGCAGTTAGGCAAGCATGTGCCAGCTGTGGCATGTGGACCAAACAGACGACACTCGGCAGTTTTGCAACTTCCATACTAAAAATCAGTAAAAAGGTTTACGAAATCGAAAGAATATTATCAGTCCCTTTAAATTGGTTGTGGGTCTGCATGTAGATTATCAATTCTAGCAGTACTTAAATATGAAATGATAACGTAAGGACACTTCCCTTTGTGCCGGTCCAGTCCTGGTGCAGTAGTTCGTGTCCTGTCCAAGCTCTCAAAGCACTGACTGCATAGCGGAGCTGGCGGCAATACCCATAAACCCCCACGACGGCGGCCTTGCCCTTTTGGTGGAAATTGAGGCAGATTACCAGTCTTCGTAAATCTCAAATGTTAAATCGAGGTCTATATTTAGCGATTAAAAAGACGATAATATTGACTGAGTTACTCTAACAGCTGGCCAATGCAATAAAAAATATCAACGTAGGGTAATTCTCATAGAAGTTCATTTATTTCGGCATGTTCGTTTTCAAAACGGTTGGGTTTATGGAAGATTGCCAGTCTGCAGGAGGCAAGAATTGACCTTTGACCAGAATATACGGTTTAGAGTAAAAAGCGTCTGTCCGATATCCGATGCCGGATGCCAAGTCTGACGCTAAGCTGGACCATAAATTTCGGTGGCTTTCTGTACGCCAGCCGAGAAATGTCCTCACAAGTGTGTGTGGTTAACACTGAATAGACGAATGTGTTTAAACATGTTTACACGTGATGTATAAACGATAGTATGTGCATGGAGATTAAAACAATAAAAATAAAATATAACGAAAGTCCGTGTATACAAAAACCACTGCTTCGTATATATATATATATATATATATATATATATATATATATATATATATATGTGTGTGTGTGTATTTATTACATATGTACGTGTGACGTGCATGGGTGTGTATATATGTATGAAGGAAAATTAACCCATTTTTTAATACAAATAAAAGGGTCAGAATATATATATATATATATTTTATATATATATATACTACACCACACCCCTTAAAGCTGCTGACCCTAAACTATTGTGAGATGTTGCAAGAAATGTCCACACCAAATGGTAACTTATTTTATAGACCAGCAAAATATCTAATTTGGTAAGTCAACATATATAATCAGCTCAGTGTCAAAATAATAATGGAAAATACTGGGCATCGCACTGAAATTAGAGCTAGACCAAGTTGTGGCTCTGTTGTTACCGAGTCCGGCCAGGTGTACACAGGTATCTTCACAACCTTCGATGACCACTCGATCGACCCTTAAGTTTTACCATGTGCCGTACGCACTTTGTTTCCGTATATCATATTCTGTTTAGATACCCCAGAAGATTGCAGACATACCTGACTGATGAAAACAACAAAAAATCATTTATTTTATATATTTTATGTGATCCAACAATACATCATTATTAATCACTAATTATTGCCCCCTAGTGTTGAATTTGAAATTTAAGACACCTTATTCTTTGAAAGAAGAATAATTTATCTAATTATTTCGATTTTAATTTCATAAAGAAACAATTCCCAATTTAGTTTTATGTGTATTTCTATTTTACCTGTTGGACTGGTATATCCTGAAGACAAAATTTCCTTCAAGTCTAAAATTAATATATATATATATATATATATATATATATATATATATATATATATAGCATGTACATTACTGTAATATATGTGCGACCGGACATATTCTCTGAGACCAGAAAATTATTTATGATCTCAATCAGCATTTATTCTTCACTGGTAAGCCTTTTGATTTATAACCCAAGTCGTATACGTCGGTAACGCACTAAAATGACCATTCATCTGGTTGCATCGGTACCATGGTAAACATCCCAGTGATCTAAACATTACGCTGTACAAGTAATAACTTAACTGAACCAATGAATATACATGTATATATGTATGTAAACTGATAATCCAAGGTGTAAATCGTTCTCTATTGTGACATGTCATTTTTTTTGGTGGTGTACGTAAAAGTTGACAATTGCCAAGTTACCCGTGACAAGGCATGATTTGTAAACATGCGGTCAGAAATTGATTACAAATGTAGGGGCATTAACATATTTGTTTAGTTACCACGGATTTTTTGTCGCACATGGTAGGTGTCGTTAGAAAACACACACATATCTGACGACTGATATGTGTTTATGTTAAGGGACATCGTACCTGTAAAGGTCAAATTAAAAAAAAAAAGAATCCTAATCGAGCCTGACAGTGCGGTCCTCGTCATTATTATAAGCATGGTGCTCTCACATCTCGATAGACCCTCTTGAATGTCGTCAGTATGATTGCAATTAAGTGGAGGACGAGGCAACATGTGACCCCCCCCCCCCCCCCCCCACACACACACACCAATTTTTCAACCAGGTTGGACATACCATTTTACGCCAACACCACATTTTGCAAAATGAATGTAATTTGGTCATTAAATATAGGCTCTAATTGCATTCGAAGTAAAGAAGTGTTACAGTGTATCAGTATCGAAGTAAAACAGAATTTCTGAACTGAATAAAATTGGAGAATGACTAGCAATATGATAAATTCTACGACACTGTGGTACTAAGTCAATAAACGCTCAAATAAAAAAAGAAACATGCAGCTGTTAAAGATTATTTTTTAAAAATTATTTTTAAAAAATTAAATAATTTTAGGGAAAATATTTTTGCTTCTTCTTTGTTTCTTAATCAATAGTACTCCCTTTATTATATCACTTAGTATTTCTTATTTTATTTAAATTAAACAATTTAAAATGTCTCTCACCGTAGAAGCGGAACACCTCCCACACACAGCCCCCTCAGCTTGTAAACACATGTGCACTCGACTGTTGTGATTCCATGAAAATACTTTTCTGCAAGCTCTCAGACCTGGTTTCTGGATCTACCGCTGAAAACATTATTATTATTACAATTATTATTATAATTACAATATATTGAATAACTATGGGGGGGGGGGGGGGGGCAATCTAGAATACCCAGTTATACACGGGCTTATGTGTGTGAGGAGGTTTGGTGTCGAAGTCCCCTCTCCCTCTTCACATTGCGAATAGATATTGCACCTGCATTTCAGAGGGACACATAAATCAACTATATGTTTTTACTCAGCCACGAGTTGAACGCATCTGATTGGCTTACCCCCATACTTTTTTTACCACAGAAGGGGCTGTTTCATATGCATTACCAGATTTTATAATGACATGGGAGTTTAATTATGATTCTAAAACTACGTTTTTGACAAGGAGTTTGGGATCTTTCTGTCCACATAGATGTGGATCTAATCGTCAGAGTGGACCGTCGCGACCATAAAGCCAACCAGGTAGCAGCGCATGGGCATCAACTGCATGTAAAATCTTTTCCACTCGTAAAGACACAGATACGGTCAACTTTCCTGTACGGTTCCCCCCATACGGCGCCGCACACGGCTCCCGTCGGGTGTTCCAATATTGACATGGATTCTCCATTAACGCTCGCTTCTATCCCTGTTTAACTTCCTTCCTCTCTTTTGTCATTAATCCATGCATGCCCACTTGTCAATCGACTGACCAACGGCATGTCTGCCTATCATTGGACAGCTGGTGACTCCGCATACTGGATGTTTCTTCCTGAAAACTGGTCTCTTTGGATCGGGCAGCCGTGTCGAGCAGAAGCCTCAGATCCGGGGGAAGTTGATTTATGGCTGTGCGAGTCACCTGCTTTCTTAAAACAGCAATCATTCCACCTCTCTAGGTATGACTTTTTTTAGCGAAACTGTGAGCTTATGCGATGGTGCAGCGTGGTCCGTCTATCGTACGCCGTCGTCCGTACATTAACCCATGCTAACAACCGTTGGAGCTAGCATCACCCAATTTTATGCAAAAAAATCAGTCATCTGGAAACTTATTAAACTTTAAAAACTTCTCCGAAACTGTCCAACCAAATTGTTCAATATTTCACAGAAATAATCTCTGAAACCATCCCTCTCAAGTTTGACGAAAGGTTCCAGTTAGGTGAATTTTAGCCGAGTTACAGGAAGCGTAACTTTTGGCCAAAAAAGGATACTAAATTTACAATATCAGAAACGGCCGGATACTAAATTCACCAAATGTTATGCAAATGTTGGTCACGTGACTCATATATGAATCATCCCCAAGTTTTGTGTAAATGTTGCTCACATGATGCATATTTGTCAACTGCAGTTTTTGTGGTGCAACCTACATCGACCTGCTGTTTACGGACTAATATAAAACCTCATAATTTTAGCCTCTTTCAGTTTAAAAATGTTTTATGATGAAACTGTCAAGCTGAACCGTTTAATTTTTCATAACTATTATTCAAGGGTAGGATTCTTTCAATTATATAAGAATAGATTGGATATGTTGATTTTTTGGAAGAGCCATAGAAATCTGAAGTTGGGCTTGCAGCTATTCTTAAGGCCTATTTCAAACTGAGGACTGCAATAGTCTTCTTCAACTTCTGTAACTTTGCACAAAAATTATTCTTAGAAGGCCTTTGTTAGCGATTTTACTTATGTTCGAATTTACTTATGGATATGTCAGCTTGAAAACAAGCATTATAGCCAAAGTCTTCCAGTATGTGTAAACAGATCTACCTACATGCCAAGATTGAGTCTGTATCTATAAATAGCTTGGCAGACTGACAACTATTTCAGATTTAGCAACAAGCCAAAGGCCAGTCTGGATCAATTTAAAGCTTTGGCAGACTGCCAACTATGTCAGATTATGCAACAGGTAGGGGGTTCACTCAGTGCAGCCAGGTACAGGTCAAAAGTTCATTCAGGTGCAGGTCAATAGTCCACTCAGTGCAGTAGCTGGAGCTAGCAATTCGTTCCAGTTCACTCGAGGCAACTGGCCATCTCACCTTAGCCTGGTTAGCCCAGTGCACCTGACTCAAGTGAGGTTTGATGTATTGGTCTGATATTGTGACCTGTCCATGCATCTTTGATGGTTTTCTCGGTCACAAGACTCGTGTCGCCACCTAAATTGAATTAAGCACGGTGTATGTCCCTGCTTATTTCTCAGAAGGGTTTGATATATCAGCCTGAAATTGGGCATATGTATACATCTGTGATAGCTTTGTCGTATACAAGACCATTTTCTGTTGTTGCACCCATGCCTGTTTTTCAGCAGTGTTATTGTGTAATTGGTTCTTGTTCAAAATATTCAAAATTTGCATTGGTGTATATATGCCATTGCACAGGTTTGCAGGCCTTATTTACCTTATATTTAACTAAATCAAGAAATGCAGCTTGGTAAATTGAGACTTTAGGGTCTAAAGTATGTTTCCATAAAAAGCGAAATTATGCTAGCAGATAACTTCCCAGTCCCCCCCCCCCCCCCGAATTAGAAAGCAAATTACATCTGTTTGCACTGTTTTTCCATCATAAATGGATTTCTGGCTGACTCTGGAAAAAACCCAAGTCATGGATGACAGATTTTACCTAATTTTATTTTTACTTAAACCTGATTTCCGAAGTGTACGCGTCCCCCATCATTCTGTTAAGGACGGCTACCCCTCTAGTAATACATTGCAATAATTCGTAGACGCTTAAGTTATAAGTAGACGAAAGCACGCACACATTCATATAGATTTATAATGTGTATACCGGCATGTGTATATGTTTTTGTTTGAGATGTTTGAGATTGTTAATAAGATGTATATGATTAAAAAAGCTGGCAGTAGGTGGATTGTGTTAAAAACAAGGAAGGTGACATGCTTGTTTAAGTTGTGCCTTTTTAATAAGCATGGAAAAGTTTGTTTAAATCTGTCAGTTATATATTCAAGTAAATTGTCCCGTCAATGAAGAAGTACATACATTATACCACCACCTTATCCTCTTTTTCCATTTTTTTATACAAAAGTAATGACAAAAGAAAACACATTTTTGCTGAAACGTTGATTATAAGGTACTAATAAATAATTTTAGGAGGTTTAACTGTTTTTTTTTATCTAAACTTTGGATTGATACTAAGAATGGTGTATTTTAGACCGAAACAATATTTTAATCCTTTGTGTATACACGGTACATATTTTAACATACGGTTCATTCTCCCTTCCATCAGCCTTAATTACATAATTTACATTCTACCATTTAGGTAATCACGCACACTCGACATGCACCAAGGTCAGCGAGCTTATTTTAAAACAATATTTAGTGCAAATATGCTTAAAAACACAGGAATAAAACTAAATATCAGTGTCTATAAAGCACGCGTTCGAAAAACGAATGGGACATGGCCCATTCTCAGTACCGACGGTACATCCATGTCCGCAGTACGCAGTATAATACGCAGTGCTTACACGTCTATCATAATTGTGCCGTCTTTTAAATTAAAACCCAGCTTGGGTGTGAGTCTTCCTGTCTAGACCCGCATGTCTAGTATTTTCTAGGTATACCCAGACTATGAGGGCATTACACTTTTCTCCAAGGGGTAATCAGAGGCAAATCATTTTCTTTCCATCTCCAGTTTTCACAAGATAACAAAACTGGTGTCCAGTAGGCGATGGGCGAGTTGGATTTCCGGGCGAAAGCGCATAACCTTGGCCTTCAGGTGTTGCATCATCAGCTGCCGGCGAGCCAGCGTTAAGCGACGATGCGTCAGTTTGGGTTGCTTTCGGCAGATCATCGGTTCGGCTTGCGGACGACTGAACCTCGTTGGGGTTGGCAGCTGATGGAATACCAGTTGTATCTGTAGCAAAACATCAGGAATCTTCACAAATCAACTTAAGTGCATAAAAAAGACACTTCATTAATATGTAATGTTATCTTCTGTCAAATTTGTCAAAATAAACTTAAGGAATCAGTGACAATAAAAAATATATAAACGCAAAATGTGCCAGAAATTTACATAGTAACAATGTTATGCCAGTAAAGCCAGTTATTCCGGTAAGGCCGGTTCACGAACAGGGTATGTACATTATTTCGAATAGGCCTAATTCACAGAAGTTTAAGCTGAACGCTCTTTCCCTTGGTTTATCCGCAGAGATTAATGAGGAAACGTTCATGACTTTAACAACTCTTTGTTTGATGTCGTCCTGGCAGACGAAATGTCTTTCCTCGGCACATTTATAAACTTCCCATTCATACGCTGCAGTCACGTTAGTCGTGTAGGTGCTCTCCTCCCGCATCATTAGGCTCTCCATCCTCCCACTTATTCCAAGATGACAGAGATGTATTGTCCAGCCAGCGCCATTCGCCTTCTGAATGTCAAATAGAAATAATGGTCAAAGTAATTATACCTCATTAAGTTAGTTTAATATCATTTTCTATATTTAAATTTCTAATTTCTGAATAGATTTCCACCATGTATTAACGATCCAATTACAAAATATATATAAAAAAAATATAACAAGGAAAAAGGGTGTATGTACTATAACTACGCTTTCAAAAGTAAACTTTACATTGCTATTTATTCATATATTCTACGCACTTACCAATTTCGCAATCACTGGCACCGAGCCATACTGCATAGGGCTTTGACAGATTCTTCAATTGTGCAGCAATCCATGAGTTTTCTGGGTCACTTTCTATTTTTACCAGAGACGCATTGTAACTGTTACATTTCAGTTTCGCCTCTTTCCACATCATTAGAGATGTTGAGATGTTGTAGAAACTGCCGTTGAAACTGGTCCATTCGATTCCTCCATCAACTGGATCGAGGATGACAACATTTACTACACAACATCTCGTTATAAATATATGGTTTTGTATAAAATGATTATAATATCAGTGTAAAAATACTATTTTAAAAGAATTGCCCACCTTTCAAAACTTTATTCTTGATGTATCGCATCTGTCAAAATCTTATACCTAAAATTCATAATACCCCCGTATACATTATTTAAAACCCCGTACAGCGTTCTTTCTGATTGTATGCATATATTTAACTATATTTTAACATTTTGAAAATTATATTTTGTAATACGTGCACTATTTCAAGGATCCAGTAACAGTCATCAACTATTCAGTGGAATAGCGTAATATTACACTACATGGCTGTATCTCAAAAGCCTTTTTTGTTTTTCCTGTATCATGTTTTTGTTTTTCCTGTATCATGTTTTTGTTTTTCCTGTATCATGTTTTTGTTTTTCCTGTATCATGTTTTCGTTTTTCCTGTATCATGTTTTTGTTTTTCCTGTATCATGTTTTTGTTTTTCCTGTATCATGTTTTTGTTTTTCCTGTATCATGTTTTTTCTACTTAAAAACTGAAATTTTAAATTTTGAGACCATAACAAAATTGATATTTCATTTTTCAACAAGATAGAAACTTTTTATCAATAATTGAAGGGTAAAGACTTAATATGTATTATACGACTGCAGTGTTTCTACATGTAGGTGGTTTGGTTTTGCATGCCGCATGTTTACTCCGGGTGCAGTTTGCGTCACGCCAGGTGTATCCTTTTGCAAATGTTAAACAATCCTGTACACCGTTTAGGTCAGGTTGACCATGTGCCCAAGCTGTCCAGGTGCTAAACACCGAATGATCCGTCTATTTTCACATCTTTTCTAAAGGTGGTTTAATACAACATTATACTATGACTTACATTGTCAATAAAGAATGGTTTACCAAGTGACGTCAAACGTGTTATATGTATATATGTATATATAAGATTTTTTAGGTTTTATTGAGTTTTGGAAAGTATTTTCCTACTTTGTTGTTTCACATTCCACAGGAAACTAGTAACTGATGCCCTAGTGTGCGAACTCTTTGGAATAGGAAAATGAATATTTATTAAAGGTAAAGTTTTGGAATAGTTTCTATAGTGGTCAATATGAATTATGAACATCAGGGTTGAAACGGCATGTCATAGATACTTCTCTCAAAATATGATTCACAATATGACATATACAGGATGTAGTCTTTGAACTTGTCAATATTCTTCCTTTGAAAACCAAATTAATTTCCAAATCGTTATTAAAATCACATCGTTGCATTATTTTATTCGCTCATATCAGGAAAAAATAATACAGGATCTGAAATATGCTTTTTTCCAGTCGTGCGGCGATCAGAGAATCAGTTGCCGTTCCACTCATTTCTGAACAATGAAGCATCACCATGCTTTTATCCAAGGTAAGACGTCACTCTCTATCCGATTGACTAATATGCTCAACTGATCATTTTAGGGATATTTGATCATTTTGTTTGACCATAGCTTAGCGTTGGAGTATCTATACAGCTCTCATCAGTATACGGTAATCATATTTCATTTGTAAGGCAATTTGAAAATATAGGGAGTTAATTAGGGCAACCGTTAAAGTGGCCTCCATCACTCAGTGCTATTATCCTTTTAACTGCTAGACCTTGTTTGATTCAGGAAATAGTTTACGCTTTGGTAGTGCATAGCTGCATCCAATATATAAAAATTTGTTTATGATACATGATATATGCATTCTTGTGCGGAACTTTCGTTCGACTTACTCAATAAAAGAAATACCTAATTTATTGCAAAAACAAAAGAATACGTGTTAATTAAAATACAAATAATACATGATATAGTTTTCTAGGAATTGTTTTGCATTACCTTATTAATAGCTTTTTTATTTTGTCATTCTATCAGGTTTAGACTGATACTTAGGAAAAAGGATGGTTTTGGGTCTGATTCAGTTCAATGGTATACTCGTCAATTGAATTTACCGTTTTCAGGGTCCATTCACAACATTATGTTGGGGAATTCGGGTTGCTGAGATAAAAGGAAAAAAGGTATTCTTTTTAGTTTTAAACAATAATAATACCTTTAACATTGTAACGTCCACCGAGCCACACTTTATGTCCATCAATCAGCTTATTCGTCATAATGAAAATGAATTCGTCAATGACAGAGGAATGAACCACAGCGAGGGTGCTACTACCACTAAGAGCTTTATATGATTTTCTCGCATGTGTCCAGTTAGCCTTTTGCTGACTGAGGAAGAAGCATTTGCCCTCTATAGACTGTGCTGCGTGGAAGGAAAAGTCTCCTAAAAGAAATGTTTACATGGATTTAATGTACCTGTAACAAAAAGACAGCAGAATAATAAGCTACAGAGAACATTTTGAAAATGAGCATTGCTAATAAGTTAAAGCAACTAAATGATATGGGGCCAAGACTTAATATTCGCAGATATATAATATTAAAACACAGGCTCATAGATCTTGGACCTGATGGAAAAAAAACAGGTAAGATGTAAATCTAAGCACATCATAAAAGTGTATTCAAATCTCTATTTTGTTTATAAACGTTGCCTTCTTGTTGACTTTGCTTACCTGCTAAACACACCTGAATAGTATAACATGGACGATTATGAAGACGCTGGGGATGTGCATTGTAGATTCGACCTATCTCTTGGCAGAAAACAGAAAAAAAAACTATAATAAATGCGTCTTAAAAATATACACAAAACAACAACAACAACAACAATAATAATAATAATAATAATAATATTAATAATAATAATTATAAATTTATTTGCTTTAGAGTAAAATCCATTTGATCTACATGATTACATTTAAAATATCTACAATACACTGACAAAAATAAAATAAGTATGAGACAACAATAGAAAATTCAGCTAGTAGCATTAGTTATTTAATTCTCACTAAATATTCTAGGTAATTGGGAATGTATGAGAACAAAACTTAAAATGTATATATTGAACACCAACCAAGAATATGCATGTTATCTTTCATGTAGTTCTTTACTGTAGCTACAGAGTAAAGTCCTGAATAGGGCTTGTATAGGAAACTACCAATATAAAGGTATTCATGTATCTCTGCAACACAATGAATATTGAGAGTGATATCTAATGTAGGCCTAACCGCAGCTCATACTTAATAAATCTGTTATCGTGAAAAAAAAACAGTCCATGTGACGACTTAACATCTGACCTTCAAACATTTTAATTGTATCCGCAAAAACAAGAATTTACGGATACTATGTTTTTGACCGGGTTCCGCCACCGCCGCCGCCGTATTCGTTTCCGGAGAACTACTCTGAGACTACTGGACCGATTTCTCCGAAACTTACACCAATTATCGGGTCACATGTAAACTGGTGCCTAACCATTCGGCGTTGACCTCTGACCTTATTCTCTCTCCAGAGCGTCCATTCGGCGTCTGTTTTGACCCACATTACCCACATATCTTCAGACTCGTTTGACCAATCAGGAAATTTTTTTAAACAAATGTAGCCCTTAGATAGCTGTATAACACATTCAAAAATGGTGGCGCCACCTGCAGCCATTCTTGCACAGCGTCCATCTGTTCGTCTGCCTTGGGTGAAAATCACTCATATCTCTTCAGTGTTTCACTAGTTCACCTGAAATTCGGCATGCGTATACATCCGTGATAGCCTTCTTGATTTTATGACAGATGGGGCCACCTACATTCACGTTCACGCTGCAGACATCCATGCTAATATCTCGGGACTGGTTTGACGTATCTTTCTGAAAATTTGCATGCGTTTATATCTCGCATTGCTTTTTATCATACACAAAACTGGTGGCGCCACCTGCAACAAATTTTAGCCTGCATCCATCTGTTCGTTTGACTTGAGTTAAAATCACTCATATCTCGGCAATGGTTTGACTTATTCACCTGAAATTTGGCATGCGTTTACATCCTGGATAGCTTTCTTGATTTTATACGGGTTGCGCCACCTACATTCCCGTTCACGCTGCAGACTTATATCTCCGGACTGGTTTGACGTATCTTCCTGAAAATTTGAATGTGTTTTGATTTTACATAGCTCTTTATCATACAAGAAACTGGTTGCGCCACCTGCAACCATTTTTGCACAGAGTCCATCTGTTTGTCTGCTGTGGGATAAAATCACTCATATCTCGGCACTGCTTTGACTTTTCCACCTGAAATTTGGCATGTGTATACATCTTGGATAGTTTCTCTTTCAAATAACAGGTGGCGCCACCTACAAATCATGTTTACGTGACAGACATCCATGCTAATATGTAACACATCTAACCCTATTTCCCTTGCCACTCAATCCATGCCTCACTTTACCCGTCCAACTCTGATTTCTGCGGATACACGTAGTTGCTTGTCGACTTCCCGTATTCTAGTTTTAGTAAAATGTTGACACGTGTTACAAGTATTACATGACTTATGTATTCGTGTTTCTTTTCCTTGAACTCACTAAGCCTACATGTGTTCAATTTAGACCCAACACAACCAAGGCTAAGCCATTACAATAATTATCGGCTCATCTGAGGCATACCTGAATACCGACACACTAACCCGATTAACATTGTCAGCTTCACCTGACATTTTATAAAAATCAGAATAAAATATACAGGGATTGAGAATTGCACATATTACCGTACAATACCGCCGAGGAACACCCGAACGCATTTGTGTGTGAGTGAAACACGGCCTAGGGTTACGGCCTTCCCATTAATTGTGCTGAGCGCCTACCCGGGGGAGGGTCCATCGTGAAAAAATCTTACCGACTCCGCTGTTTGACCTCACGATCTTCTG
Organism: Sipunculus nudus; assembly: GCA_026874595.1. Classification (NCBI taxonomy): domain Eukaryota; kingdom Metazoa; phylum Annelida; class Sipuncula; order Golfingiida; family Sipunculidae; genus Sipunculus; species Sipunculus nudus. Next base: position 5,642,335 of record CM049317.1, read on the forward strand.
ACGCTCTGTCATGTGCTCTTTCCCAAGACCACAGAACTCGATGACAACGCTCATCGTAAATGCTATATCCTATTGACCACAACTCATACTGAATTTAGCAAGCTTCCTAATTTTTACCTATTCTACAATTTTGTGAGCGTAAAGGGAAAATATTTTTTTTTTAATTTGTATTTGCTTGGTAGAGTAAAGAAAACAACAGTGACGACAGGATGACAGTGATGTCTCTGCTCATACAATAACCATGAAAAACAAAACAACAAAGGGGATAACAATGAGTCGATAGGCTTCCATGGCAACAAGTAGTCTAGGAAATATACATATAACTATAGTATATAAAATATCATTTTACAATTTTGCTAAGGCCTAAGGTTTTATTGTGCCTATACTGGGGTGTAAAGCGTAGTTCTTAAATATTTTTTTTGTTTGGTGGAAACGCTGAAATATCACTTGCTGGCAAAGATAGCAGAATATTAATAATGAAATAAATACATGCCGCCTCCCTTTAGAAGCAGCACTCTTAAATTAGACGATATACGCCCATATTTTTTTGGATGATACATTATTTATCGACTGACAGAGCGGTCTATCCAAAATTTGTCAGCAACATGCTCACTGCGAGTAATATGGTCTGTGCGTTGGTGTCTCATGAGCTACCATTGGCGGTTATGTTAGAAAAAAACTAGCTATTGGCCATATACCTTTTACAGGAACATCACTTTAAACATCGCTGTTTTTTACTTTTATCATTTAAGATATAAGATATATGATCAGAACCCAAATTGTAAGTCATCAATACCAGATGTCGCTAGTGTGATGGAATTGGTCTCATACAAAAGTATAGTTTGTGGGGCAACAGGAACATTTTATTGAATTTGCAAACTCCGTTTTTGTGCAATGAAGTATCGATGTGAAAGGTGTTTTTGTGTATGAGCAGATACGCAGAATGAATTTAATTCTTGTCCAAATGCTAACCACTTTCCAATATAAGGCTTTCTCCTATATTAAATATTATACATTAACAGATTTATAGAAATGTTATTCGATTTGTGGTTGGAAATTACAGATTTACTTTATGCCGAGTAATAAAGATTGTGGGAAGAGGAAATTTAGATTTTGGCACGTGAAGCGATTTATATCTTCGGTGCCGTTGATAGAGGATGCTTGCGGACATTAAATATGTCTTGCTGCACACTTGTTTCACTATGATAGAAACATTTATGAAGCAAGAACTTTGGAAATGAACAGTTTGTTGACTCACGGATTGATGGTTCATATTTTTTTATATATAAATGTGTGTGTGTGTGTGTGTGTGTGTGTGTATGATCGAAAGTCATCTGTGGTCCAGCTTTTTCTTGTATCTTTAAACAAATAAATGTTAACTAATTTGTTTACATTGATTGTACAAAATGTTATTTTAACTAATCAAGGCACTCGTCCAGCAAACATACATTAGTCCATGATTGTTTTTAGCAGGTTTATTATGAGAGGGAGTAAGTATCAATTAACTCATAGAAGCGTATGTATACCCATTCAAGTGTTTGTCTATTTGGATAGACTGCACAAATCTTATGTGCTGTGAATAAGTCTTCAGGAGATACAGTTATACAGTTTATCAAGGCCGAGGCCGAAAATTTTGTCTTAGGTACACCTATCAGGGGAAACGCAAAAATGAAATACTACGTGTTTACAGGTCATTACACAGGATTAATAGACAGGTTGTGTTTTAAGCCTTTTTAGAATTAAACGCATTTGTAGTACGGGTTTAAAAGACACCCCAGAGTACAATCCAGTATACAATCAAACCAGGAAACGATTTTATCTTAGTTTGAGGGAGTTCTGTGAGACATGTGGAATCAGAACTCGTAGGGAACTCAGAATAATTATTTTATCCTAGATCATTTGTGTTAGGTTATACGGACCACTGTGTAGTGTGTCACATATTATGTTGCAAGGCAGAAGTGGGAAGGTTACACACGATCGTCTGTGCACCTCCCTGATAAAAAAAGTGCCAGGATTTGTTTTCTTGAGGGGATTAGTCCTTTATACCAAACTGACACTAAGTCCTGAACAGCAACCGATCATTCTGTTATGACTATCAACTGTAGTTTATATATTAACAAACCAAATCTAGGTTTACCTTGGGTATTAGGCCAAAACAAGAGCGCCCTCTATGTATTAACCCACATTCTCCGACAGAAAATTGTGTTGAAATATTTACCCCCACAACGATGGTGTCTTTTTAAATATTCTTCACTTGATGATGAAAATTGTGTTGAAAGACCGAGGAAAATAAGAAAAATAGAGTAAAATCATCAAAGGAAATCGAGATACATAAGGTTAAAAGTGAAGGGATTTGCAAAAATATATCAAAAGTCACAATATAAAAAACACCATAAAGGAAGGGGAGTTATAGCATAAAAATCGGGACCAAATGATCAAACAATGTGACAAAAATATATTTATAATATCAGAACAGACAAATAAGTGTAATGAAATAAGTATGCATTATGCCGATTTACTGATCACATTTAACGATATTTAATTGACATTTATGGATCAGTTTGCAAGTAGATTTTCCTGATCAATAAAAGCGGGCTACCGATTCTATTATCTGTGAAGCAAATATGTATGAAAGATAAATTAAACACGAATGGGGAAGACGTATTGACATGTAGTGGCAACTGTCCAGCAGGAAATCGATTGTTATGGTAGATGTGGTCGGACAATGGTCCTCAGAGGGCCCAGCCTTTCTGGTAGTGATGGACTGGTTTACATGTAATTAACAAGTTAAGGTTAAATTTGAAAAAAATTGACGAACAGAAACAGGTTTCTATCCATATGCCTGAGGGAAAAAAACCTACTGGTTCAAATAACATAAAAGAAAATATGTCTGAAATAATGTGTGCAATAGAAAATCACTGATTGTACTCTGTTGGCCATATTTGATATGGAGCAAGTCTGGATTTCAATAGGTCAGAAACCCACATAGGCACCAGTGATCCCTCTGGATTTGAGAAAGATCAAACATGTTCTTGTTCTTGATTTGGCTGTGGCGGCCATTTTGGAATTCTGTCTGGCAGGTCTGTAATTCAATAGGTCTGTAGCCCTCATATGTACCAATCATTGCTGTGAATTAGGGAATGCTGAAGGTTAAGTAAACCTATTCCACGTGCGTTTGTTGTGTGAATGGATTTCATCCAGATCCCAGACTCTGCATTGATTTGATTGGCTCTTACACATGTGACATCATGGACTGAATTTTATCAACAACTCAGATCTAGTAACGCCTCCTGAAAAATTGGGACCGACAGTGGCAGAAATGATGTGCTTTCACTGAGATATAGAATTTTAAATCACAGTGGATATCCCAGTGTGTGACATCACATCCGAGTCGACAGTGCTCATAGATGTGCCAATAGTTTTTGAACAAATCACACAACATCACGTTTTATGGAAAAATAGTGTAACAGGTATCTGTTTTTGTTACAGGTATCTGTTTTATTGTACGTAGAAGTTTTACATGTGTCTGTTGATATTCTGATTTGTTTTGGGCTCAAGCCCTTGACGTTGTTATGGCGTGTAGAGACACAACGCTCCGTGTAATCCGTACTGGTTGAACCCTGGCGGGTAAAGACAGTACTTTTTCTAATCTGGAATATTCTGAGCTGTTCGCGCTTTATGAGCGCGTGTGTCTTGTTGTGTTCTGTGGGATGTTCGTAAAATAGAATTTTCTGGTCCTTGGGTGAAAAAGTTATAAAAGGCGCTGTGATTAGAGCAAGAGAGGGAGAGAAAAAAAAATTCCAGCGGACACGGAAGAGTGGGAGTTAGTTTTCGGTCCTTTCCGATAATTGCAGAACTTATGGATATTCTTCGAAATTGTAACGAATTTTATAGTGTCTTCAGTTTGCCTTTGGGATTATTACTAGAACTTCAATTTTTGATTTCAACAGATTGATTTCGGGATTGAATTGGACTAATCTCTGAGAAGATTTGCATGAACTGTTCATCTAGGATTTTTTTGTTAAAGGACGTGTTGAGCTGTGACAGTGGTGGTATCCAGAAAAGTCTTGGATCCGGACACTCTGGTACTGTACAGTACTGTACATTTTTATTGTTTTACTGTGTAATTGTATTGATTTAGTGTATTGTAATGTTAGGATTATTTTAAGAATAAATTATAATTATTTGTTAACAAAAAACACTGACTTCTTTATTCATTCCCTTAGACATTTCACGCTTCCTATTGCTACAGAATCTTATTTTTATTTTTCTCCGTAACAAAATTTATGCTCGTCACGATTACGTGATTTGTTGTTATTAGGTTCCATAACAGTAGATAGAAAAAATGTTTTTGCTCCGGGAACTGGGCTCATTTTATGTAAAATCTATATTAATATTTTTTCATAGGGAATTATGTTATATGATAATATAATGAGATTTGGAAAACGTTTGCTTGACCTGAAGTATGTTCTTGTTGAGTTAATGGGCACAAAAGAAAATAAGCCATTGGGCTGGATGGCCATATTGGAATTCCGACAAGTCTGAAATTAATAGGACTGGAGCTCTCATCCCTGGCACCAATCATCCCTGTGAATTTGGGAAAGCCCTAGTACATTGTTGAGTTATCGCTCGCATTGAAAAATCAGCAATTGGGCTATGATGGGCATATTGGAATTCTGACAGGTCTCATATTCGATAGGGATTGAGTTTGCATATAGGCACCAATGATCCCTGAGAAAATTAGTAAAATTTAGGAAAGCTGAAATATGGTTTTGTTGAGTTATCGCGCGTGAAAGAAAATCAGCAATCGGGCCGTGACGGCCATATTGGAATTCCGACAGGTCTGTAATTCAATAGGTCTGGAGCTCACAGATGTACCAATGATCTCTGTGAATTCGGAAAGCTGAATATGTCGTTGTTGAGTTATCGCGCGCGAAAGAAAGTGTCACGGAAGCTTGTCAAGCGGGGCCCTAATAAGCGATTTTTCCAAAAATGTTTGTTGTAAAGCATTCCATTTTGCGCTGTCTGTCAAAGTGAACAGGTAGATTTCGTTTTTTTTTGTAAACCAATTGATCATTATGTCATCTCCAAAGGTAAATAAACCACCTGGTTTATTTGTTATACAGAGAAATGGCATTATTTTCTTCGGGCAGATATACTATGGATGAAAACTTTGATACAACGTGTAGAGCATAAGATAAAAACACAATATCTCAAATATTTTTCGAAAGTAAATTAAAAGTAGCAGGAAGAATGCATGGCAAGATGTTCACCAAACAGTGGTAAGGACAATTCAGTCGTTTCCTATTAAACAATTTCAAAACTATTAGCCCAATGGTGATTTAAATCTTAACCAATCATTGTTTATTGACCTGTTGGTAAGTCAAAGATGTGTGACTTGGAATCAAGCACAGAATTAACGGCAAGTCTGATATTAATACAAGCAAATTCGTCGAATTTATGTCCTCCGCTTTGGGATCTTGTTGACTTTTATTGCTTGATAAAGCCCCTTTCACACATTCCCGGATAACATCACGGATCATCCCGGACTATGATCCGTGGTGTTCCGGGGCAGACAGCGCGATTTCGTTCATGGGGCTTTCACATATTCACGGATAGCAACACGGATCATTCCGGAGCATGGTTTGAATATGCTGGTCTCAATACGGAGCTCTCGGTGGCTACACGGTAAGCTGCGCTTATATGTATGTTTGGGTACTAAGAAAACCGATATTTATGCGCGTATATATGTATGTATATTTATAGTTTTATTATTATTTATTATTATTATTTTTACTATTATACGTTATATATTTAAGTGTATGAAAATATATATATATATTTTTTTTTCAATTATGGACCATGGTATCATTGAGGTTAGTGTCAGGTACATTGGGAGGGTATGGGAAGGGGGTAATATTGGGAATTATTTTGAAAATGCAATGTTAAAGGGAACATTTTGAGGCAATATTCACAAAAAATGAGGATTTCCTGTTCCTGAAACCTGTTCCCTTCTGTCTTTGCGTTGTGTAGTCAAACTGTAGAGAGGTTCAATGTTAAATATTTATATTTCTTCAAAATAAGGACATCAAATTTATATCGTTTTTAAAACAAGTCAATCGCGCAAATGGCACATTTTCGTTTATAACTTGCAAAATATTATCTTTTAAATGTAATTCTCGGAATGACATAACTGATAACTTTAAGTCTTATGGTAATCTTTTGGAAGATGAAATCAAGGGCGTAGCCAGGATTGAGGGAGGGGAGGGGGTCATGATCAGCGGCGGATCGAGAAATTCGAAAGGAGGGGGGGGGGGGGGCACTTATATGTATATTTGGTACTAAGAAAACCGTTCTTTATGCGCGTATATATGTATGTATATTTATAGTTTTATTACTATTTTATTATTATTTTAACTATTATATGTTATTTATTTTAGTGTAGGAATATATATATATATATATATATATATATATTATTTTTCAATTATGGACCATAATATCATTAAGGTTAGTGACAGGTACATGGGAAGGGTATGGGAGGGGGTAATATTGGGAATTTTTAAAGAAACGCAATGTAAAGAGAACATTTTGAGGCAATATTCACAAAAAAAGAGGATTTCCTGTTCCTGAAAACTGTTCCCTTATTTCGCTGCGTTGTGTAGTCAAACTGTAGAGAGGTTCAATATTTAATATTTATATTTCTTCAAAATTAGGATATCAAATATAAATCGTTTTCAAAACAAGTCAATCGCGCAAAGGCGCATTTTCGTTTATAACTTGCAAAATATCATCTTTTAAGTGTAATTCCCGGAGTGACATAATTGATAAGTTTAAGTCTTATGGTAAACTTTGCAGTTTACCAGGGTCTGTGGTCTCGAGAGCACACGAGATTCCTAAGAGCACAGATCGCGAGTCCGGGTACCGGTATGACCAGAGGAGCCGTGAAATAGTTCAACTTCTGTTGATCGGCAGTTGCTCTGCAGTTGCTCTGCAACTATTCATAGACATCCTCATCCCAAACTAACGAATTTGAAAGTAATAAACTAAAGAAACTTAAATAAAATCTAATTGCTAATAAATAAAGAGAAATATGAAAAACGAAAATTAATTACGAAAATTTCGGAAATTAAATAAAAGGTGAGAAAGCCGAAGCCGAGGATTCGTCATTGATACCCGAGACAATTTAATGCATATATATATATATATATATATATATATATATATATATATATATATATATATATATATATAGTATTAGTTAAAGTAAAATTTTGAAAGGACGGCGAGTAAAACCTCTGATTCCGGCAATCAACAATTGGGTATACAGAACAGACCAACATACTTGCCGAAAAAAACAATAAAACACATTGAGAAATAGGACCAAAATCCACTATGACATGTGGAGACATCGGCAGACGAATATAAAAACTTAAAACACATTGAGAAATTAGACCAATATTTGATCATTTTGTTTTTGAGCTGGAGAATACTTCACAATTTACAGCCTCGTCTCCAAAGCATAATATACCAGTTGCAAAACCCCCCCCCCCCCAAAAAAAACCCCAATAAAACATGAAATCAACAGTTGAACGGTCTACACTGCTGTGTAAACATTAGGCATTGCTATATTCTATCCCTGAATATACCCCGACGACACTAGTTTTAATAAAGGATTTGGCAGTTGCCATTTCAGCATGTAGTTTCGGTAAATTTCTTTAATCTTGGTGAATGCTCTTGTTACGGCTTCCGGGTTATATTTTATTAAGTTTGGTTCGAGTTCCTTCCATTCCCTTTAAGTTGTATATGGGATATGAAATCACAGGAATATAAATGTTAAACGTCTGCTCCAATGGGCATCATGATACAGAAACGTTTGACTAATTATGCGATGAAGTTGGTGGTTTGGAAGCTTTTTCTCTCTCATTGAATGTGATGTTTATTAACACCAGTCCACCTTTATTTTAATATGATTTTTAGTTGTGGACGAGGTTTGTGGATTGGTGTGATCGGATGTGATCAGTTGATCATGTAAAGCGTGTAGATGTAGCGTGGATAGTGCATTTTCTTGTTGATAATATATCAACTTATATGTGTCTTTGAGAATAAAGAATTCAGTCAGGAGAGTTAGACGTATATCGTTCATTCATTCTACTTCAAGAAGTTTTGAGTTAATTTTCTTTATTTCCACCTTCAAAATGTATAATAGTAACAGGTTTTATATTAGTAACAGGTTTTATAATAGTAACAGGTTTTATAATAGTAACAGGTTTTAGCATCCAACGAGTAATCCAACCTACACAACCTTCATTGTTTAGCCATCATTTTGTTAGAGTACTTTTAATTGTAGTAATTGTTTAGAGATGTTACCCTTCTCGAAACATTAGTGTTCTCATACTTTCAGGAACAACCAGATCAACAACTTTCTTTGTGATGCTAAAGGAACAGTTATCGTGATCTCGCCCATGCCCGACAAGGAGAAAAATGTGTTTACACGATCATGAACTTATCCGGGTTAAATGTTCTACTCGATGACACCTGTTGAAAAAAGTCCATTTCGTGCTCCAGGCTTGTTAGTAATACATAACCTTCCATGCCCTCTATCCATTTAGTTTGAGCTGCATCTTTCATGAACTCCTGCGACACACACCGGAAAGCTTGCTTTGTCTCTTCATCCGGTTCCCCATCAGTAGGCACAGCCACGTGACCTACAGCTGTGTAGCCTAAAAGAACACCACGACAATAACAGTATACAACATTTATTTTGGTTGTAGGAACACAACACCAATGAATACTTTTATATTGGCACTGCCCATTGTTTGTGACGTGTTTCGTTTAGATAAATTTTAAACAATCAGAATATGTCTTTGTAAATAATCCAAACAACCTTGGAACATTTGTTCTGTAAAGAGAAACTTTTTAATCATTAATAGTTTAAAACAACTTGTTAACAGACACAATACTAGTGTACGTGTGTGTAATTTGGTCAGAAACACGAATGAACGAGTTTGGGACTCATTTATTGTAAAGATTTCTTTTACATTAAATTCCTATTACACAAAGTGACAACTGATTACATTCAGTTGAATTTTTGATAATGATGATAATATTTAAATAATAATAATAATTATAATAAAAATTAAAATAATAAAAATAATAATATTAAATAATAATAAAAATAATAATAATTATTTTTATTATTTAAATTATTATTATTATTATTTATTTGCGAAGCGTATTAAAATTTTCAATGATGTGCTGTAAAACGCATTAACAAGCAAGTACGTAGAAAATGAATGACAATGAAAAAATATTCGTTAAACTAAAATGTTCAGTTTTTGTATTGACAACAGGTTTATGAATAGACTTATTGATACACTTGGTATATCTATTCTACATACAATTAAATTTATACGGTTTACTGCCCTAATTACTTTAACATTTATGCGGTATATCTGCCCCACTCACAGTTACATACGCGTGGTTTGTCAAAGAAAAATGACTAAAAAACATATTTTAAGTAGTGATGCTCATTAAAATATTTTTGACATTATTAAGCTAATGTTCCAAAACATTTTGAAGACTGGAAAGTATGACTTCTGTATTCAATTATATTCTGCCCATTTCTGTATCATAAGGAAGTGGCCGTAAACACGTTATACTTCCGAGGGCAAAATATGAAAGGTTAAAGATAGCATAAATAGAAACAATGTCCTTTACGTGCGGACCCATTTGAGAACGGGAATGGTGCGAAATAAATATATTGTTTGCCTTCAAATATAGGCTTTAGATAAGGGCTGCAAATGTCTGTAATAGAAAATGTCATGTTAGTATTTAGCTTTAAGCTTCGAATGATAATACGTGTCATATTACGGAAATCTTAAAAGACCATGATTTCACCGCTAATTGTCTGAATGTATTTACATACTGTACAATTAACAAAAAAATCCACAAACCTGCTTACTGTTAGCCCATTCCATATTAAATGAAAGCTTAATTCTACATATGCACCCAAAATTTTGAAGAGTTCCATTCCATTATTTTATTATATACAGAGTAGAAGACTTGTGACATTGAAGCACTGACCAATATATTTGTAATATTATGCATAAACCTACCTGGTTCACACCTCGGGGTGTAAACATGAAAACCGGGTGATGTCATGTAACTACGATCGAAGCTGAGTGGGGCCATTAAAATATCTTGGGATCGTTGTTCTGTCGCCACATATAATTTCTTCTCGTATGTGTCCACACGACCGGATACTGCAACCATACCTAACAGGAACTGTCCCGGTTCGAGTTCCGGTTTGAAGAATGACACTCCATCAGTTTGTATCGCAGGAATAGCCTTCTTTGCACCCGTCAGCATTAATTTATCTGAAAAAAATAAAAGGAAATGACATACTTTTTTTTATCCCGAATAAAATAATTAAAGCAAATCCTTCATTTGATTTATAAATAAAGCGCTTATGTAATAATAACGTTCTCCTGCACATATATATATATATGTCTTATAATCTGTATATATGTATATGTATATATACATATATATATATATACATATACATATATATATATATATATATATATATATATATATATATATAGACATAGATAGAGGGGGAGATAGATTTATAGAGATAAATAGATAGATAGATATAGATAGATAGATAGATAGATGAACAGAGAGAGAGAGAGAGAGAGAGAGAGATATACAGACAGATATAGATATAGATAGAGATATTGATAGGGAGGGATAGACCTAGATAGAGAGATATAGATAGAAAGATAGATATAGATAGAGAGAGAGATAGTTATAGATAGAGGGAGAAAGATTAAGATAAAGATAGATATATATATATATATATATAAATATATATATATATAAATCAACAGGTGGAGTCTATAAATTTTTCGAAGTAATTGTTTGGTCATAGGAAATATTGGTTCAACAGAGGGAGTCTATATAAAATTGCATTAGAATTCTTCGGTCAACAGGGGGAGTCTATAAATTTCATAGGCATTGTTCGGTCAACGGGGGAGTCTATAAAATTTCATAGGAAATATTGGGTCAACAGGGGGAGTCTATAATATTTCATGGGAATTGCTGGGTCAACAGGGGGAGGGGGGAGTCTAGAAAATGTCACAGGAATTGTTAGGTCAACAGGGGGGAGTCTATAAAATTTCATAGGACATATTGAGTCAAAGGGGGGGGGGGGGCTATAAAATTGCATAAGAATTGTTGGGAAAACAGGGTGAGTCTACGAAATTTCACAGGAACTGTTCGGTCAATTAGAGAGTATATAAAATTTTACAGGAATTGTTTGCCCAACAGGCGGGTCTATACAATTTCATAGGGAATATTGGGTCAACAAATTGAGTCTATAAAATTTCAGAGACAGGAGGAGTCTATAAAAGTTTATCGAAGTTGTTTGGTCAAAAGGGGAAATCTTTAAAGTTTCACAAGATTTGTCCAGTCAACAGGGGGAGTCTTTTAAATTTAAGAGGCATTGTTGGGTCAACGGGAGGAGCAGATACAATTTCACGGCAATCCCTGGAAATATAGCATTTGAGTTCTTTATATCATCTCAGTGAACCAACAAAAAGGTCAGGATTATAAAATGCGACAATCGGGCACTAACAGCTCATTACAGAGATCTTAAAGAACCGTGGATTATCCTCTGGTGTATTCAGTTACAAATAAAACACAGGAACGCGGTCGAATATATGTTGAATGCCGAGGTCAAAGCGAAACGGAGAAGCCAGCGCAATAATAAAGAAAACTGGGAGGTAGGTCAGGGAAACATTTGGAAACCTGATAACATTTGAACAACGCACAATTAGCCAAGCTATAGCTGAGGCAAGGCCCCCGCACGCACATGTGAACATAAGCAACTACGGGCTCACGCAGTTCACGGATACATAGATAGCAGCTCAATGCACGCAATAAACAGAACCTGCCCGGGAGCCGCTGAGACATTGGGAAATAAGCTAACTGACTATTAAGGACAGCGTATATGACAAAAATGGGATTTTATTAATTAGAGATATAAATTATTTAACTGAAACAATTCTGTTGAACCGAACGCTTTGTTTCAAATGAAAACAAGAAAGATTAGAAATAGACTATATAGTCTCTTTTCTTCTTTGTAAGATGAAAAGCCTGGAAGGTTGAATAAAGCATATCAACTGTCCTTTGGTTTATAATTATGACTACATTTTTGAAACTGTGACAACTTTTTGATATTAAACATTATACACCATTACTCCCCATGTGACTTCTCTCCCGGTTTCTTGGTAACTACATTCACGATTACTAGAGGGTTGTAGGAGTCCTCGTTTTATTTGATTTTGTTCGACAAACAGACAGACAGAGAACCTAATATATAAATAGAACAAGCAAATGCGTGGAATTAATGTTCCCCGCTTTGGGCTCTTGTTGTCTTTCATGCTTGATAAGCAACCCAAAAAATGACGTGGAAAAAATCTAGAGAGCACATGAAAAAAACAGCTTCACTATGACATGTGGAGACATCTTCAGGCGAACATAAAAACTAAAACACATTGAGACGATAGGGCCAAAATCCACTATGACATGTGGAGACATCTGCAGGCGAACATAAAAACTAAAACACACTGTGCAATTTGACTAAAAATATCGCACGGAAACAAAACAAAACAAAAAAAAAAAAAACCTGACGAACGGACAGAGAGACCGACGGACAGACAGACAATCCCAAAACAATGTCCCCCGCATCCGCCGAGCGGGGGACAACTAAGGGCCCATGGGATATGAAGCTCAGTTGAATTCTGGGAACTTTGAACGATTGGTAACATGACTTTCAGAGTGCTCAACATCATGCATTTTGTCAATAGACCTTAGATATAGGTTATAGAGTGACATTATTCTACATCCAACTGCTACCTTTTGTGCTCACGTGACTTATATAGTGTTAAAATCAATGTTCTTTCACAGAATGCAGAATATAGGTCACAGTTATATTATTTCAGGTTTCCAAGAATTTTTTACAGGAACTCCCTGGATCTTTATCAGATTGGAAGGTTCCAGTTTCAGCTCTAACAAGTCATGCAAATCTGTCCTACTGGGTGCTCAAATCATGCTCTTTCACATATATTGCAGAATATAGATCACCATGACCTAATGTCGGGCTCCAACGAGGTTTTTCATGGATCAGTCTGCGGGAACTGATGAATCAGTCCAAGAAGAATACGCATGCAAAGAAGCATGGTGATCACTGCAGTAGTTATTCAGATACTGGGGCTTTTGTATCAATTTTTTATTTTTTTCTTGGGGGGGGGGGGGGTACTTACGAGCTATATTCTTGCGAAAGTATGGGTAACAGACACCTTATATCAGGTTCCCAAGGAGATTTTTCATTGACCTCCCTTGGTGTCAAGTTAGAGGTTACGATTTGTGCCTGAACGGACGGACAGACTGAACGCCTGGACGGCCGGACGGAAGACGGACAGAGAGTGGTCGTTATAGCTCAGATGACTTTCAGTCAACTGACAACCATATAAGGAATATAAAATGGGCTTAAAACATATAACAATTGCAATAACACGACGAGAAGTATAAGAGAACGTTGCTTACCCTCCGGTTAGATCATACACACTTTACAAAAAGTTGCTTTTGTCTCATATGATCACATGTGATATATTTTTTTCATCTTTCCTTTGTCAAAGGCTTATGCAATACAAGAAAAAAAACATGTCATAGTTATTGACTTCTCCAGAATATTGTATGTCTACAATGTATGTATAACGTATATGTACATATATGTCTTACCTTCAACTGCCTTTTCGCCGAATTGACCTAAAAAAGAAAGAGTGTGAACAGAAATTTAGATTTTACGCTGTGATTATAAACCCGTGCTACACATTTAAAGAATCGGGGCGTGGTTTTGTGATTTCATTTTTATTGTAAATTATTCATATTACTCTCATGAAATGTTTGTTTAAATTTTTTGCTCATCAATTATGTAAAAATTAAATTCACATGTATTTTAGACCAGGCAGACTTTCATCAGACCCTCGATGTGTGATTTACATTGTAGTTTCAAGATATTAAAATGTAGTTTGTTAATATAAGCAGTACATGAAAAAAAGTATCTCCATGAAATTTAACATACATAAGTAAATACATACTGTAGAGTCTCGGGTCAGTATTGACTGCGTGACTACGCTTCAAGCAAAAGGCTGTCTCTGGGGGAGGGCCCTCAAAAAAACTTTTTCCCACTCTGAAGAAGCGAGCTGTGAGGTCCATGTTAACACGATTGGGCCACAATTGATATAAAGAGTGAGTTGGTGTATTCAGCACAACCCAGCTAGTGAAGGTGCACTGCTTGACGAAATCTATGCGGACACAGCGAAATTGTGAATTCACTGTGTAGGTGGGGTCATTCACTGCGTTGTTCGGGATTACCACATCGCCGAGAGAAACAAACCCTTGAACAAAAAAAAAAACATAGTTTAGATGCACTATTGTCACGAAGACAAATTGCTCAGGGAAAAACATTGGGCGTATCCGGGATTCGAACCCATGTTGTCGGCGCACATGTCCGGCGTTCCAACCGCTTCGCTAGAAAAACAAGCTTTTCCCTCGAGACCGTTCGGTCCGCTTTTATGTCACCCCGTAACACTACCCTGCATTGCTTACGTTTCTGCGTATAGAACACTAAATTAGAAAATCCACATATATGCATGAACAAAACTATATTTATGTTTGTGTGTATATGTCGATAAATAAATATTTCCACATACATGAATATAAGATTTATTATTATGGCTATATATGTATATCAGTCAATGTTTATGTATGTATATACACGCATGTAAATTTATAAACTTATCTTGAATGTGTATATGTATATTGTTGAAATGATCCCTGCTTGAATTAATTACTTTTATTGACAATTTATAATGCATAAATTTCATCCGGTCTAATGCATGCTTATATACTTATTATTATTATTATTATTATTATTATTATTATTATTTATATTCTTGTTATTTTTGTTAATTTGTTACATTGCTGTACATTATGTTTTCTTACTCACTGTATGATATATGCGCTTATGAGACCATGGAGCTGAGCCCTTACGCTCCTGAATAAAATATTTATTCATTCTTAGTGAATGCAGGATATAAAAGAAACCACGAATTCTGAAAATCTTGCCTTCGGGACAAACAGCTCGATAAAATCCAACATCAGCTTCTTTGGCCACAAGTTCGAAGTTCTCTGGTGGGCACAACACACCAGAATCCTTTGGTTCATCTCCAATTATCGCTGCTCCGACGGCATCCAAGCTCCCTGAAATAACAGAAACGTTTTGAAATATAGTAATCCTCTAAGTAACCCCCCCCCTCCCCAACTCTACTCAAAAATTAAGCCAGCAGGGAATGTAACCAAACTGTCTTAACAAATGGTACACGAATTATTCTATTACCGTCATACATCCCGGGAAATATTATGGGAAAAATCATCAAAGTGAATCCAAGAATATGCAGTACAAAGGACTGATGTATGAACAGAGCGATCGCATTATATCATTTCTTAATCATCGGGGTCTATATCATAACAGGAGCATGTTATATGAAAATGTCTATAAGAATCTCAAAGAATACGCAAAATTTATATAAAGATGGATAAACTAAAAAAGTATCAAGGTATTTGAATAAATATTAAGCTTAACTGGAGGCAGCGGTACTAATTATCCTCAGGAAGTTCATTCAAAACAGTTGGTGTTGCAAACGTCAAAGCACTCTTATCATTAGTTTCAGTGTTTGGTAAAAGGGAGTAAAGCAGGTCCCTAAAATATGACCGAAGAGTTCTTTTACTGGTTTGCTGCTGTACCAGTTTACTTAGGTATGATGGTAAATTTATGATTTGATTTGTTTATACACCAACAAAGCAATTTTTAATTTTTTTTCAGGATATAGATAGAATTTCTCACGTTACTCATATTTTCCGGTATTAAGTTCGGTTTCTGCATGAATATATTTCAAATCTATTTTAGCCCTGGGTTCTTCGTACTGCTTTGAGAAAAAATTAAACCTTTATAAATTTCCCTCACAACCAACGTGATCCGTTGTCAAGAGCGATCTTATAGCATGGTGTTCGATATAACCCTGGATTATGATAATACACCTCAGGAATACGGCACAGCTGATCAATATACAACTTTTTCCGAGTAGCATTATTCCCTATACAATTAAATGAGCTTACGGACTACCACAATGCTTAATATTCACTGATTTTGACATTAATAGCATATTTATAATGTTAAGCAGGAAGGTTGCAAGCCACCAGTCAAGTCACCGTTGGCAATGTAAACAATCCCCTGACAAGCTTAAAAAATCCATAAAATGGGCTAATCTTCTGAAACGGACAGTTAAACTTATATTCTGAAGCAGTCACATTGTCCGCATGTTACCAGAGAGACAGAACAGACTCAATCTGGCCCAAAGGTTAGGAGCTGTTCAGACTATAATAATGTATTATCTTGTACTGAATTCGTAGGAGACGAAAGATCCAAAGTTTGACGAAAAACTTCTTAATGACTGAGACAATTTCATCTCTGAAAAAAACTGATATAAACAAGCAATTCAGCCGATGACGCCAGTCAGTGCGAATCAAACGCAATTTGACCTTTTGGAGTCACTACTATCTAATGTCTTTTATACATGCGGTCCACCGTCTATTTGAGATATATATTAATACTAAAAATGATTGTTTATTAAGTTTCTATCAAGATATACTTAAGGGAATCTATGGTTAAACTTACCACCTAAAATACTGCCGAAAATATATTGGTGGTTGTTTACAACCGGCGTAAAGATCCGATTCTCATCTTTCGAGGACTCGCTTACATGGTCAACGCCATCATAATCTCCGCCTGCCCTACTAAATGCATTGAAAACCATGTTTCCGGAGGCCACGAACCGAAAAGGCAACAGGGCTAAAATAAAGAAAAAATATGTAAAAATCCACTAGACGTCATACTTTATGTAACAGAGTCAGATAATTGTGTCATATAGAAAATAAATTTATAATTATGATACTAAATATTTCATATATATTAGCTCTTTGAGAATGCATGGTTAAACGTTAATTACAAGACATAGAAACATTCCAATATTAACTAACCTTGCTGTTAACAGTAGTTCTGTAATATTTCTTGGTAATTGTACAGGTACAATCACATTCTTAAGTACCCGGCTACAGTATGTTATTAATACGTCTATTGCATTAATCTACACAGATGCTGAAGAATGTCGACTTACCTGTTGGGGCAATTCCGCTATTTAGAGCTGGAAAGAGAAATGATGCAAAATGGTATAAAAATTGTGAATGTATCAATTTGTCATGCACCATATAAATACTGCACGGTATCATTTATCATTTTTTTTGTAATCTTGTCCATCTTCCGAGATACGGATAGCTCATTTCAATTCAGAGGCACTGCGCATGTTTGTTTGCGTAGTATTTTATATTAGTTATCTCACGAGGATAAGATGAACTAAAAAAGAACAAATGCTTGAAATTGGTTGATATAAGATGAAATAATTTATGTTCTTTTCAGTCTACGGAGGCTAATTATGACTGAATCCCTTGAACGCATGCTGGCATGCATATTGATCCACAAACAGTTTTTGTTCTTGTTTACGTATTATTTTCTTTATTAATTTAAAATTTGTGTAAGCATATGGTCAAAACAGTTAGTGCTGTAAGAGACCTTTAAAAAGGCCATATTGAAGTAGTTAGTGACACTTAAATATACAAAGAATAATTGGTATGAAAATTTTTGTTTGATTTTCTATCTGCCTGATGCCAGTGTAAAATGTGAGGGCGTTTTCGGTAAAGAGCATCTAATGTTTGGCATTTTTTTATGCACAGGACGAGACATTTGAACTGTCACAGATAAGGGAGTAGCGTCACTTAACACGTGACCTAGGGGTCATTACGCTCAGCCGAGGGAAGACGTTTAAAAAAGGAGTGTTATCATCTGAATTCCACATTTTGTAAGTGGTATCTCCATCAACTGGGGCATAGCTCAGAGGATATGGGCTAAAAGGACCTAATTTCAGGTTTCGAAAGATATTTTTCATGAACCTCCCTGGCTGGCAAGTTGGAAGATGCGAGGTACAATGGTTACCATTCGCGACATCATAAGCCGACCCCAACTTTGAAGAACGCAAAAATATAGTTTTACAGAAAATACGTAAAAACTGGGGAAAAAATACAGGTGGCGCCACCAGTCTGCAGGAACTGATGAAACACCCCATGATCAATAAGCATGCAAAGATGCATGGTGATCAATGCATTAGTTATTCAGATACTGGAGCCTTGTATCAAATTTTTCTGGGTGTACTTGAGATTCCCATTGCTCGAAGGATATGGGTAACAGAGACTTAGTTTCAGGTTTCCAAGGAGATTTTGCAAGGACCTCCCTGCTACAAGATTCCAGGTCCAGTGGTTACGATTTGTGCCTGGTAAATAAGACAGATTGACAAACAGACGGACGGACAGACGACAAACAAAGAATGATCACTATAGATTATGATATATAAGATTTCCTAATAACTTAATATTAAACGTATTTACTTTAAATTACCTTCTACGTATTACCAAATGAATATACTTGACAAGAATGTAGCGACCAATTGATTAATTATCTATATTTATTTGGTTGGGTAAGGAATGTGGGAGCTGATTCGTTACTAACGAAAACTGTTTTTGCTGTGTTTTAGACTCGTCTTATTTTTAAATCAGGACCGATTCAGAAAAAAAAAACATATAAGTAATCTTAGGATTTCTTTAACATTCATTTCCATTGATAAGTTTTAATTTATATTTTACTGCAGCTAAGTGTATGTAAATTCAATAAAATGTCGTACAGTAAATGTGGGCTTATCCCTCCATCATGATACAGATAAAATATATGTGCACATCACCTCCCGATGAAGAAGTAGTTGTAGATGATGCAACAGATGTTTACTCGACATCTATTACAGCGCATTCCTCGTAAAATTCAAAACAACCCAACTAGATCCGCAACCCGCTTTATGCACCGATATTCAATGATTTTTTTTTATTTCATGCCTGGCGCTAGATGATCTTGCTCGAAAATAATCGGCTTTGAGGGTTAACTGATATTTACATTCCATTAATATAAAAAATGAGATTTGTAGATCAAGCAGCAAGCAGAAAAAACAAAGCATTAATTTTACTTCATGAAATGTAATAAAGAATTTTGCACCCCTGCTTTCAGAATAATAATGCATAAATATTCAGTACAAAAAGCATTTAGAGCTGATGATCAGATCAGATAAACTTTGATCTTGGATAGATTTATCTTTGGCAATGGGTCTACGGCTTCATATGTACTTTTGTTTCATTTTATCTCAGTTTGGAAACAAACGCTCAGTAAAATAACAATTTGTGCCAGACAAAAAGCAGGTGCTGATTGAGTCATAAATATAATTTCTCATATACATCACGCATTTTCTTGTTTTACATGCAGTCATATATAATTAATATATATATGAGAGGAGCAAACAGGTTTGTGCTGAAAAAATTCTACCATTACCGAACCCCATCAGATGAATAATGGAATGCCTCGTATAAGTTATTATAGCAAGTTGTAAACTAAACATATATATATATGTATATATATAATATATTTATTTATATCTTTACTGGTAGCTTACTATTAAAGCAAATCCATTAATCAAACAGGAGTGACGGGGGGGTTAGGGGAGTCCAATGTGATTTAAATCCAAATAATCATGAATTACGATACCAGTGTTTCAGAACAATATATATCTGTATTAAGAGGGTACATATCTTAATGGGACATTAGTAGTTGCTGGCAGAAAGAACGTTTTTGGTTATTTGCATATATACAATATAAACGTTTTAATAAATAATAAATTTAATACGAAGTAGAAATATTTAATAAACCGTTCACATACATTCTGTTAATTCTACAATGGGATTTTCAATTATGTTTAAACAGATGACAATTTATTTAAATAAATAATCATAATTAATGACCTAGAGTAATCAAAATAATCATTAATAATCATTAAAAATTACCAATAATGTTAATAATAATAATGCTACTACTACTACTACTAATAACAATAATATTAATAATAATAATAATAATTGATAAACATATCTTCTTTAATGTTAAATATCCTATAATCATATTAAAATCTGTGACATATCATACACGAAGAAACTATTAATTCCTTAAGCAATCCTAACCACGCTCGCAAGATCCCCCAAAAATGAAAAACATTCAGCTCAACATTGGAAACTTAAGGCCGCTCTGTACAATCACGCCCGCATATTTCAGCTTGGCATCAGCTGGTTTTATCCAGAAGCGGATCAAGGGGGGGGGGTCCAGGGGGTCCGGACCCCCCCCCCCCCCTTTTTTTCACCCGAAGCAACCTTTTTCAAGGGGTTTTAGACGTAATTTTGCGGCCTGGACCCCCCCCCCCCTTTCCAGACCTGATGACCTTTTTTTAGGATTTTCATTTGTCCTCCTGGGTTGGACCCCCCCCTTTTCCTAAATCCTGGATCCGCCCTTGTTATTAATGGTTGGACCTTAGGAACAAATTGATGTATGATGCCAAATGTATATATTTTGGTGCAGGTGTATGGTTCCACAGGCCGGCCCTCCTATAGATATATACTGCAATCAGTAGTTCAAACTGTTTGGAAGTATCTTCAGCCACATTATATATGAGTAAATAAACTTTCTTCAAAGACTCTTTTAAATACTGCTTAATTGCGCCTAGTTTTAAATTCGTTATAAAGGGTCCTAAACATTTTAATTGTTAGTTGGTGTTATAATATTAGTCTACAGCTAGTTTAATGGGTGATTTCATTCATTAGTCAATTATAGTTGGGTAATATTTAATGTCGCCTGTTTTTTAAAAGCCTTACTTCCTTTATGATTTTCAAAATCTTGAAGACACCACAACATATTAAATACCATGTTAGGAATTTTTACTTCGGCTTATTGTCTAGATAGTAGTTGTCTACGGACATAATTGTTCCATAATGGTAATCCTCTTGGGGGTTATTGTCCTGTTTTCACATTTACTGTAGCTGCACTATATAATTATTTAGAAATATTAAAAAGGGTCGTTACATGCTCTAGATATTTATTATAAACTATTTAACGCGAAATATATATATATATATATATATATATATATATATATATATATAATATAATATTTTGATGAGTGCTGCTTCCAAGTTAAAAACAAAAATACACACTCTTTTGTTATTACATGCAAACAATATATTGGCAAACATTTCCAAATCGGTGGTTATCAGTTGTAATTTGGGAGTTTGTTACATTATACCTGGCACCATTCACATTGGTTTATATACTCACCCGTCATAACGCAATAAGCGTACGAATGACAGACACTGGAAATGAAAAAGTCCATCTTCCCCTCGCAAAAGTCGACTTTGGCCTTATCAAATAACTCCCCAAAGCCATGAGACCGTGCCACCTTACAGTTGGAATATCCATCCGTTACCACGGCTTCTCCGTCCACCTTGGTCAGCAATCTACCACCGTGTATCTGGCATGTCCTCATGTAGGCGGACGTGGGGCAGTCTCCAGAAACACCTGGTAATTCTCTGAGAAACACGTAACCTCCTAAAAGATAAAATTAATAATTTTTAGATGATCTTGGTAAAAATGCCCAATCTAATATTGGACATAACTGAATATTTGTTTTTGACATCATCCTGCAGATGAAGAACACAGGAAAGTTTTAATTAGGATCACGGTGGAGGGAGATATATAGTCACACACTAAGAATCTAGTTCTTAGCAAAAATGTAATACAAAAATGATAATAGATCCGACATCAGAGGAATTCTGGATTCCTTATTTCTATATAAAATGAGATTACCAGCAACGAACCATGAACTGGTTTGAACACAAACAAGAATCTGCAAGAGAATGCCGATTTAGTGTGTAAACTTTACAGTTTTGTTATATTGCTTATTGAACGAATAATGTATTATTAAGACTTATTTAAATTCGTCTAGAACGATATAATCCAGAAAAGGTATATATATATATATATATATATATATATATATATATATATATATATATATATATATTAGCAAATTACAAAAAAAGTTTTATCTTTGAAACATTGTTAGTAGGCTATGTTAGGATAATTTATGCTTAGTATATTACCCGGTTTAGCACAGAATACACCGAAGAGTTTATCCGGGTTAGCTTTCCCGAAATCATTATCTCCTGCTTGACCACATCTGTCATCGCCGGTATAGTGTTGCTGCGGTTGTTTGACAGTGCCATCTGATATCCAGCCTGGTGTGCACACGTCTAATCCTCCCTCCAGCGCAGAGGTAAAGTCCTCGGAGGTCGCCACACGGGCCTCATGGGCTTTACACGTGGCCTCTGCTTCACTGAAAGTGACTCTGTCGTCGACGAAGAAGAACGCTGGTTCTGCAATATATTGAGGAATGTTATATTTGCGAAATCCAAAATTGAAATCCTCAAATTAATTAGCTTACAGATTTAGAGAATAAAACATGTTCAATTATTAATTGATATTGTTCAAGAATATTACCAAATGACAGTAAACATTGCAATAATCGTTGAGAAAAAAAGTAAATGCACATTGAATATGAGATAATTAAATATAGCATTGTCAGTCATGCAAAAGTGAACAGGCCGTTTGCTTTCTCTTAACAAAAAAAAATATCTTAACGCCCTTTCATGTGGAGTTAAAAACCTGATAAGTATCTTATCCTGTTACTCACTGACTCCTTCAGTTATGCCATTTTCCTTAGCAGCTGAAAACCATCAAAAACATTAACCGTATTTAAGTAATAATGAAACTAACACATAAGAAAAGACACATAATTCCAGTCCTATATGAGATATACTGATATGTTAAATATACATCAGGTACATTTTCTCATTTAATTATTGTTATCATTCAGGAACCTCATTTTAAACCGTTTGATTATTCTTGTACAAAAATGGAAAATAAAATTGCACCGGATGTTTCCATCGCCAAAAAACAAAAACACAGCCGTACCGCGCAACATCATAAATCAATATTGTTCTAGTTTGTGAGTGTATCAGATTGATCAGTTGAAAGCGTCTTCTTTGTATCTGTTTGTGAATAACTCTTCATAATCAAACTTAACGACTTTTCTTGTGTTTTAATAATTCACAGACAATTTTATCTGTCCGGCCGTTGGCGTCTCTAAATCCCCCCCCCTTCCCCAAAAATGGGACCTGAAAGCGGACCGGAGCAGCATGGAGTTGGACGAACCCCCTGTTCGCTACACAACATATAAACAAAGAGATTGAAAAGAACTTGTGTCGGAATATGTTAGCTGGGAAACGTTTTTTCAGCCGTAATGAACCAAAAGCACATTTCATTGCAAACGTCTTAGTACCTTTCGCGACATGAATTCGTTAAATCCAATGTTCTAATTGTCTTATTGTTTGGAGGTCTTCCAATTTTGTGACATTTGCGAAATTTGTGATGTGCAAAGCAAAGGTCTGATCTGCATAAGTGAACATCAATTAACACTGTAGTTTCGCTGGCCTTTCATGAACGCTATTCATGCTTATTCAAAGTTTCAGGATTGATATAATAATTAATTACATATTTTGTGTTGTCCGTAAACCAAATATAGTTATTTCGAATTGTTTAATGCTTAAATGTTCACTGAAAATTACGAAAAGTATCCATCAAGTTGGTTTCTTTTTCCTGTCTCAGTGTTAAGATTTCCTATAAGATGATTTGGAAAAATAATATATAAAACCGATATTGTGTTAGTCACGATGCGTTTATAACGAAGCAAACCACAGAGCGCGATGCATAACAGAAGCGAAACATCTATATACTGTGAGAAACGTTAATTCCATTGAGTTCTGCATATTATCAAAATTAAATGTAACTTATATGCTTTAATTCATTGGACCAGTTACGTCATATTACCATTTGCAAGGTCCGTAATGTCATACTGTTGAATCTTTTTGATAATCTCGTTAAGCTCCGGTTATTAACACTGTTAAAATATTTTGCATCTGCATTCTACATATTACAGGACCTCCCCTACCTGAAGGCATCATTTTACATTACGATTTGTACAAATAAAGAAAAGTAAATACAGTCAGAAATTTTATGAAAACAAGATTCCAATGATATAAAATTTACAAACCTTCGACTAAGCCTACTTCCACTGCAATAATAAAAAGATGAAAACAATTATTGGTTTGATGTGATAATTCATCTAAACAATCGGATCAATACAGCAGTTAACATATACCACTAATATTTGCATTTGCGTTATCTCTTTACTTTACTAATAGAATGGTACCACTGAGAATGACAGAACTTGTCTAAAATACAGGCATCAATGTAGGCCAAATCACGATCATATATATATATATATATAGTGTTCTACTCTAAGTCGTACCAAATTTGGAAAAGATCATGTATCTTTATAAAAATGTTATGACTTCTTTTACCTTTTGGGTCGCATCCGAGAAGATCGAATCGCATAGTGGCCTTGCCATGATATTCAATAACAATCAACCTCACGGAAAGAGCTCTGATGGGTTTCACGAGGTCATTAGAAACCTTTCCTTGATTGTCCACATTGCCCTGATAATCCTTATAACGAAAGGAAAAGTAGAGCACAAACCCATATTATTATTATTATTATTATTATTATTATTTATATTAGTATTACATATGAAAGTATATGGGCGTATATAATTTTGAAAAGTATGTAATACGTGTATTAAGAATGTAAGTATGTAAGAATATAGCATTACTAAGTATGTAATATTTCCAAGTACAGAATTTGACAATATAGAAACAAAATCAAAGCATTACCCCTGCTGATGTGTAGGTCTTGCCGTCAGTGCTGTATTCGACGGAATATCGCTTCACCCATTGTTGTTTATCAGAAGCGCCTTGGGTCACCACCTTACTAATTTTGCTGTTGGCAATAATTAAATTACGAGGCATCAGTCACAGGTGAAAGTGGAATACTCCGGGATAACTATTTTATAATTATCATCTTTTTCATATAATAGTGTAAAACCTGAAAACGCAATGACCTTTGACGTCAATAATAAAAAAAATGTACCGGAAAGCAATTTTATACAGGATATTTGGATTTATTCACAATACTTGAGATATATGATTATGAAACCTACCGAATACCAATGAAATCCACTTGAATATATTCGTTTACACCGTTTCCGCCTGATGTCCAGCCACCTTCTACAAAAGGAGTCCCGCCTGATTGGGATTCAAGTCGTGCCCTGTCCGAAGCATGTGCAAGATCATCGTTTAAAACGCTTGAAGAGGAGAAAAAGACCACCGGGGCTCTCTGGACTAGCGACACCTCACATACTGAAAATATATATATATTACGTTGTAAAGAAAGAAAACTGTAATTTTTGTAAGATATGTTCCAATGAGAAATTACAAATCATTGGAAAGAGATAAACTCATGGAAATCAAAGGAAGTACGGATAAAAAGGTTTCACACTGACGAGATGTAGAACCAAATCGGTCTTTCAATTAATCCTTTCCATCCCAAATTTGTCCTTGACCCATAACTCGGGTACCCATTTCCATTGAAATTTGTTGAGAACGTTGGGAGATGTATTGCCAAAAATTCAAAAGAACATTTTTCGCAAAAGCACATACGGACGGACGACAGGTAACATTTTTTGCAGGATGTGCTTTGCGGTCCCGTTTTCGTCAGCAAAGCTGGATATAGAGTGTACAAATTACATTTAAGGAAGAGACTACCTTTGCACCCGAGTACATCAAATCGCATGCATATACGGCCATGCCACTCCACCGGATTGATACGGATGTATTTTGCAGTAAATCGTTGAAATTCATTGACTGCATGTGTTGAGACGTCTGTGTTTCCATTTAGAATGCCCTGAAGATGAAAAAAATATATTCGTGTGATCCTTTAGAGACAGAAATGGTTGACTGCGGGCAATAAATGCTTAATCACGGAAATCAGTGATGGATTTTGAAACAGAATGCTTTTTAAACAACCAAAAATGCACAATTATTGCTGATATCCCCCCCCCCCTTCCCTCCCCCTGATTTGCAGTTTTGTTAATATATTTATGTGAGCATTTCGTATTAATAAGAATTTTCTCTCTCAGGAGTTTAGATCGCACATGCGTCGGATCGTAACAACAACAATTTCCTCTCAGTGGACTTATTATCGCCCACCTGCGCCTCACTCTCGTGGCACTAACGTCACACTCACGATCTCATTTTCTCTTTTTACAGCAGAGAAACGAAGAATGACTGGGATGGGCAATACTTGTTATACAGAAAACTCACATTAGTTTATTAACAAAACCGGAATTCACGGGGAGGAAATTTGTTTTTTGTTATATAAACCACAATGTGAGAGATTTCTGTATAAATCAGCGAATAACATAAACCATTGGGAGGGAAAACAAAATATGAAGGAAGAAGTGGATCGCATGGAAACGTCTGGTGTGGCGTTAACGTAACAGGAGCAGGAACTGTCGAATAAGTGGCAGAAGCGATATACGGAGGTGAGAAGTGTAGCACCTCACCAGCCGTAACGACAGAACCTATAGTGTACAGGCCAGATGTTCTGGTGACGTACATCACGGAGATAAGTAAAAGAGGTAGCTCGGATATCATGGGCGGTAACATTGAAGGAAGACAGGTCTTTATTGAAGACATTTTTGTTAGCGAGTATAAAGGTGTCTTTGATCCATTTACTGATCGTAATTGCGCCCCCTCTCGAATTGATTTAGTAGCCTTAAGGTAGTAGCGCAAGGCACGAAAGTGACAGTTCGTGGCACCAAAATGGTACTGCCCAATAGGGTGAGTCGGTTGGTGTCTTGGAACCGCAGGGTCATCATATGAGGGATTTTTTAGGTAAAAATCAGGGGGGAAATGGAGATAGGCGGACCAACAGTCAGCCGCGATTTGGGAGAATTTCGGATCGGCCATGAGAGCATGCAGCCCGCACGACGCCCTTCCAAGGCAAGGGCGAGAAGAAACGCTATTTTATGAGACAGGCGGGGAAGATGAGCAGAAGGGAGAGGCGCATACGGTGTTCCACGGAGATGATGCAGAACAATATCGAGACGCCACATGGGTTAAACAATGGCACCGCAAAGTGGGGCATCGCCTCGTAACGGAACACAATTAGAATGGGATTATAACACAGTGTGAAAATAAGAAGGGCAGCTCTCTGGCCTTGACCTTTGCTCCTACGACCTCAAACTAAAAGGTTTTCCTCATCCACGGATTGATGAGTAATATTTGCAAGATGAAAAGTTTTGGCTTAAAATAGATCCACAAACCTTTTCAAGAAGTGGGCTTGTGGCCGTTACCTTCGACTCTTGACCTGAAAATCAATTTGGTTCTTCATCCATCGGTGGGTGAACCATATTTGCAAGATGAAAAGTTTTGGTCAAATAGTTTAGCTTTAAATGGGTACACAAGCTTTTTAAGAAATGGGCCTTGTGGCCGTGACCTTTGACCCCTTGACTTCTAAATCGATAGTGTTCTTCATCCATGGGTGGTTGAGCCATATGTGCAAGATGAAAGATTTTGATCGAACGGCTTGGCTTTAAAGGGTCCATTAGCTTTTTTAAGTGGGCCCTGTGGCCATGACCTTTGACCCCGTGACCTCAAAATCGATAGGGTTCTTCATCATTGGGTGGGTAAAAGGTTTTGGTCAAACGGTTTGGCTTGAAATCGACCCGAAGAAAATTCCGGACGGACGGACGGACAGAAAGACGGACAGACATGACACACGATAGGTGGCGTTACTATATCCTCTTCGGCGATAATGAGCCGATGACATAAGAACGGAGTAGTACACCTTTTAAGAAGTCATGATAAGAGCGCGAAGAATACGATCGTTGGTCACATAACGGACAACAACCCGGCCCGATAATCCCGGAGAGAGGAATACGTTTAGCGTTTCACATTGAGTAAGTTGACGAAGGAAACCATAAGATCACCATTGTATCGATGGAAATAACGGATTCATGTGAATGTCACAAGCCCACCAGAAGAAGAAGAGTCAGTTGGAATCATGGATTTGGTCTGATGATGTTAACGGAGAGCTGAGGAAAAGTCAGCATTCGGAGTAGGAAAATCTCTGGTCTTTGAGGTGTTGGACGATAGTAAGCATGCGCTTAGATGATACGACCGAGAGGGATGATGAATGAGCCGTGACGACGGGAGATTGTTTGTTACGGGAAGCAGGAGCGGTAGTAGGATGAGAAACTAGCGGCACCTGGGAAACCATGGATCCGCCGTGAGAAACGATAATATCAGTAGTAGGTCCATCTGGACGGACCGAGACAATTCGAGCAGTACCTGAGGAATCAGGATGGTGGCCAGAAATGCATAAAGAAACCGCCGAAGGAGGATGCAAGGTTGACGGAGCCGCATGGCAGACCGATCAAGTTTTGGGATGACCGAACATCGAACAGGTCGAATTCCGGAGTCCCGGGGTGAGCGAAGATGAGCGGTAAAATGGACGGATGGTCAGATGCGTTGGTCAGATAGTTCGAGACTCCGGGAATCTGACGCGTTTTGAAAGTCACCCGGAGACGGAGACACAGGCCGAAAAGATGGTCTCCTGGAGAGGCGAGGGAATTCCTGATTGTCTATATAGGCAACTGCGGCATTGTTGTCTGTCATGGCTAATATGCGGCGGCCAAACAATAGGGTTGACCGATTGGTGATCCCCCGAATGACAGCACGAAGTTCAAGTAAAATGATGTATAGGAGGCGTTCCGACGAAGATCACAGGCCGGAAATCTGGATAGTGTCCAAATGTGTGCCCCACTGGACAAGGGAAACGTCCATGTACAGGTTGGTGTCCATCTCGTGAGATAAGGGAATACTCTGATGAAGGAAAAATAGGATCGTCCAGGGTAGGAGAGCATGACACGCGATGTATAACAGGATAACGACGGAACGAGGGTCCTGAAGACGGAGAAAGGCCAGATTGCGAAAAAGTACTGGACAGGACGGAGGCGTAGTCTGCTTAGCGGGATGAACTAGGCAGCCCAGCTGAGAGAACCGTGAAGAGAGGCTGGGCAGCGAACGTTGACACGGCGAGATGACAGAAAAGTACCGATTTTCGTTCGGGGCTTGAGCGCTTAGTCCCAGGGAGGGAGAAAATCCCGGACCTAAACTCCAACACCATCCCGAGAAATTGAATTTTCTGGGTTGGTGTATGGTGAGATGTCGGAATACGGACGAGGAAACCTAGGTCCTAGAGTAAAGTAAGTAACTGTGACCTATGCTGATCGTGATCGGTGGCGTGCACCAAACAGGCGTCAAACAGAAGAAACGAAGTACATGATTGGAATACCAAGGTGAAAATCTTAGGTGTGACGTTGATGCCGAAGGGGAGGACGCGAAATTGAAAAAAAACGCGGCCTCCGAAGGCAAAACGTAAGTACGGTTGGAGGGACGGATGATTGGGACATCAAAATAAGCATCTGTTAAAATGTGTGGTTGAGTCGAAAACGAAATTCGGTAACCAAAACGAACTGTGCGCAGAATTAACGGCTGCGACGTGAAGGGCTCCCAGGCAGGTAATAAGTGCCTGAAGCGAGCGCAGACCGGACAGATGCAGTCACTTAGGGGGCTTTCCTGGTTAAGAGGATTTGCCCTGAAAGGATGATGACGTTCGTCCCAATTGAAAGAGTTAAGTAGGGCGAGGAGCAGGATCCGACCGAGGCAAAGCCAACCGATGTTGGATCGAGATGGAACTAGGACGGAAGGTCAGGGATGGCGGCGGAGCCGAACCTAGCTTGACCTGACGGCCGGCCGGGCCCATGGCAAGATCAATCCAGGGTTTTAGTGGACCCCATGAAGGATGGAACCTTAAAGCTCGGGCTTTAAGGAGCGGAGCGTTCGGATGCAGACAGAACGGCGGAGCAATATGCAGATCTCAACCAGCCGCCCGATTAAATGCTGGAGGTTGCCACAACATGAGTAGAAGCCTGCTAGATGGCAGTTATGGAAGCTGGATATGACGTGACCGATTAAAGATTCGTTACAGCTTGCAGATCGTTTAAAATCTGGGATGCTTAATAATAGAAACTTCCAGATTCGCAAGATGGAATGTGAGACTAAGCGGACTATGAATATAACGAACGTCTGTCTGCAAAAGGTTGATCGAGGCCGGACTCCGCCTTCACTGAAGCCGAGGGACCGAACTATAACGAAGGGGATGGAATAAGGCAGTCGAAGCAGATGGCTCGGTATCCCTTGTTGACCAGAGGGTACCTGCAGCCCACGGTTTGCATGTGCCGGGGGGGGGGGGGCAAGGTGTCACAGTTTGAAGCAAAAACCGAACGAGTAACGACAGCATGATGATCGTTGTGAAGCCGAACCGTTTGCTCCGTGAATTCCATACAGGCAGGTTGACATGCTGATGTTGCCTGGTGCCGACCGAGACGGACAAAGGCGTTGAATTTAGGCCCGTCCGGATGAGACTTCTGTATCATATCTGCAACCTATTGACTTTGCCGAACTCCAAGCCCGGCACTGCTGTGCGACAGCCGTTAACCGGTCGGTGACCTAGACGGGGTTACTATTGGTCGGCGAGGGGGAATTCCTTAACGCCGACCCCGTTGTAAAATTAGCCTGCGGTAAAGGAGAGACTGGTAACGGAAGGCGGGAACCAGAACGACCCGGAGACGATGGCATCGTCATAGGCGGCTACTTCGGAGCTGCAAAAAACAGAGAAGGACCCATGAACCGACCTGGAAGGAGTCTGCTATGATAGAGAAAGGCGACGGGGTTCAGGAGGGTCAAACAGACGTTGAGGAGATAAAACTGGCGGGGAAGGAGAAACCAGAGCAGGACCTGGAATCGAAGCATCAGGCACGGGCTGAGACGAATCGTCTAAGTCGGTGAGAAATGTATTGCAAAATTGCGACAATTTATAAATCAAAATATGAGCATTTTGCGGGAGAGGGGAGGGGGTTTGCAGAGAATTTAGGTTTCTGGGATATAGGCAACAATGCTTTAGGAGAAGCTACTACAACGGAG
The DNA here is from genome assembly GCA_026874595.1 of Sipunculus nudus. Lineage (NCBI taxonomy): Eukaryota > Metazoa > Annelida > Sipuncula > Golfingiida > Sipunculidae > Sipunculus > Sipunculus nudus. The sequence continues at coordinate 5,673,506 of CM049317.1, forward strand.
TGGTTTGCGGTTGACTAGCAGAAGGGTTAGGTTCCATAGGTGACCGGAGAACCAAAGTCCCGCGGTGATCTGAGGTAGTATCCCCCTCCCCTTGTTCCCCAGAGAACAAGGTCGACACTTGTGAATGGGAAACAGGAGAATCCGGCTGTGGAGCACGAGTTTGAATCAAAACATTAAACATGGTCCACTTTTGGATGGACCAAATAGTACACTAATAACAGTGATTCGAGTCACAGAGGTAGGTGCCGGAACGTGAGCGGCAAACAAAACTCTCAGGGTGAGATTCCCTGGATTGCATGGGGGAGCCACAACTGGAACAAAAGCCGATTCAGTCCATAAGGCGGGCGGACAGGGGAAGAATAGACGAACTTACAGTTTTGGGTCTCTACAAATTACCTGTTTTTGGATTGGAAGGGTGAAAGTGATTCAGGGTTTGAGAAATAAATTTGAGGAATATCAGGTGGAAAAGACACAAACCTTTGTACTGAGAACTCATTTAATTTCTTGGAGGAGATCACAGTAAACCTGAACATGGTCACTATAATATATTCCCAGTGCTATGATGTAGTCATGATGTTGCACACAGGTATGTTGCTATATGACCAGACATAATCCAGAAGAGCTCCATTACGGTTTGTCGGTTGATCAACTTGCTGTGTAAATTTGGGTAAACATGTTGCTTACTTGGTCACCTTAAGTTTGTATAAATGCACGTTAAAATCACCCCCAAATACAGGCAGTGAGGTATCAAGATTTTTTTTATTTAATTCTGATACATAACTAGTAAATATATTATTGCTGATATCCCGACAGGTCTGTAAATCCAATTAATTGTAAGACCCATGAATTAGGCTGTGAATTTGGAAAAGCTAAAGTATGTTGCTGTTGAGATATCACAGGCTAAAGAAAATCAGTGATTGGGAGAAGGCGGCCATTATGGAATTCTCACAGGTCTGAAGTTTGATAGGTCTGGAGCCCTCATATGTACCAATCATCCCAGTGAATTTATAAAAGCTAAAGCATGTTGTTGAGTTATCGCGCGAAAGGAAATCAGCGATTGGGCTGTGGGGGCCATATTAGAATTCCGACAGTTCTGTTTTCAATAGGTCTGGAGCCCTCCAATGTACCAAACATCCCTGTGAATTTGGGAATGTTGAAGTATGTTGTTGTTGAGTTATCTCACACGAGATATCGATTGGCTGTGGCAGCCATTTTAGAATCCTAACAGGTTTGTAATTCAATAGGTCTGGAACCCTCATGTGTTCAAATCATTCCTGTGAATTTCGGAAAACTGAAGTATGTTGTTTTTGAGTTATCACGCGCGAAAGAAAGTGTCACTAACGGAAGGACGGAAGGAAGGACTAGCATCGTTTGTCAAGCGGGGCCCTAATAAAGAGTTGATATCTTCTATAAATATATTTAAGAAGTACAAAAGCACCTACCCCATTGATAGCCCAATATATTCCGTCGATACTAAAGTATAACTTGTACTTGGTCACAAAATCTTCGGAGGTATCTGCTCCCTGGGTGACGACCTTCCTTATAGTCCTGGAATTATATATTAACTTATACTCAGGGTTTAAACGACACGAATATAAACGCCTCTTGTATAAACAGATGTTTTCATTGACTTATCTTTCACTAGACATACATCGTAAGTCTGTAAGGTCCATTTGTATAACCAGATGTTTTTCATCCATTTCTCATATTATATGACACAAAGCATAGGCCTGTAAGCTCCATTTCTTTGAACTTATATTGGTCATTTATAAATCCTTTTACAAAACATAGCACAGGTCTGTAAAAGGTACTTGCATAAACTGCTGTTTTCAACTCATTAATCTAATGACAGGACATAAACCACATCTCTGTTCATTCCACTTGCAATAAATTATGTTTGTCTTTCATTATTTCTGATTACAATACACATACCACACGCCTGGAAACTCTACTTGTATATACTGGTGTTTGTCATTCATGGCTGCGCACCATCCGCCGTGCTCGTAGTTAGCTCCGTTATTGGCTCCATCGGGGTTCAACTTGGTGTCTAAGCGGGACCTTACGGAACTGTAATCACCACCCACAGTAACATGTGATGACGTGGACACTTTGGTAGTTGGCTCCTCGTTAAAGAGAGATTCGGTACAGTCTGCAATAATAACATTGGACTGTAATGTTATATACAGTTCTGCGAACTGCTGTTGCTGTAGTATCCCTTACTTAAGCCCTTCATGGTCTATCCATCCACCCCTGCAATAGCAGTGTTTACTGTGTTATCTTAAGTTTGGTACCAAAAAAGGGTCTGTCATTTGTTCTTGAAGTGTCCGTATAAAACCGTTTGACACAATCATGTAAAACTCTTCTGCTTCTTCCTTTCTAACTGAAACTTAATACCTTTGTGTATCCTTTAGTTGCTGAGTTCCCATTTCGATATGATTTACAGCAAATCTTGAAAAAAAAATATATTGTCAAATTGTATGACACGAGGGGCTCCGAGTCTGGCGAAACCATCTCTATCTCCACTCCCGTTATCTTCTCAAGGCTAATCACACCCTGTCTCTATAATTACGAAAAAAATATCCACGTCCTTATCTCATGTGAAAAAGAGAATAAAATAAGAATAAGAGAGTAAATAATATTTTTAGTGCTATATTATTAATAATATGAATAACTTACCCTCTGGCTTTTCTTTCACGTCCGTTCTAAACGTGAAGCACTGAGGACTTCCGCCACTTTGCCAACAACAACCTGCATCCTCGCAGTCCTTCTGAGAAGAATAGCCGCAGTCAGCCTTCTCTCCCACAATATCACAAGTTGGTTTAGCTGAAAGAATGTGACCATATAAGTAGTAATATCACTTTTAATTCACGTGCATGAATCACACCTCTGCCTATTGAAGTTTTCATATAATGGAAGAACGTCAACACGCTGCCACGTTATAAGTCCAAAGCAGTCTCCCCCTTAAAAATAGTCTAAACTGTTAAATGAGGGTATCCACTTTAACGAGTTGATCATCCGAAGCGCCACAAACAGGACAGATATCTAAGGATACGGAATACCAGGCTAAGTTGCCCTGATGGCATGATAGGGACTAAGCCACTAAGAAGTCCTACGGTGTTGACTGGAATCTGTTACAAAGCACTACACAGCCAATACAAGTTCGCTACAAGAAATCTGCAGTTTGTTTCGTAGGAGCTATTTTGAACACCTAGCCTTATATCTATGTAAGCCTAGGTCTCGCCACGTCCTGTCGGGCGGGTCACCACGCTCCTGAATGTCTTAGGGCCATTGGTAGGACGTGGGCCGTACCATAAGTTTATGACGAAGTGAATGGACATGGTTCAAAGTGAACTGGACAGAACATGGGCAGTGCACTGTAATCTGTATTTCTTGGCACCATTGATAAAACTTATTTTAAACTCTGGCACCGGGGTAATGATAATCCTCTGGTCAACCCAGAAGGAGGTACATTGAAGTACGATACCGTAAAAGAAAAAAATCGGCTTACTCTGGCACGTCTTTCTTTCCTAATACTTGACCTGCTAATTCATTAACAGCAGTTTCTGTTTGTTTACTACTTTAGTGTCTAATTACCTGACCTCCCCTTGGCTGCTGAAAACTTAATTTATAGATGCATGAAAATAAATGTTGGCTAACTCTGTATAAACAGGATTTACCCGTAAAAAGGCAAAAAAAAACAAAAAAAAAACCCAAAAACTGAAAGTTTGCTCAACACTAAAATCGCGGACCACGCGGACCCTCTCTACGTCAAGAGGCAGCAAGTAACTGATAGAAATGTCACCATGCAAATTCGTATTCATTCGGATTCCCAATTCGTGAATGTTGGAACACACCTAAAGCGATACAGTTAAACAGAATTTGCCTTAAATACTGCTATTCTTCTGAAATTGTGACGTAACCTGTCTCTCCCTCATGACGATGATCACCCCGCTATCACCAGGCCCTGTCCGCTCTGACAACAACCAACCCCGAAACAAGATGGCCACCCCTATTAAAACTGACAGTCGCTTTAACGCAGACTACGTGTCTAACACAATGAACATGGCCACCTTGCTAAATCTTGACCATCCCATATTTATAATCACTTTTGTATCCCACTTCTTAAAATATTTTACTTGTCTCACATCTTTCACGACAATCCAGGCCACACGAGGAAGCATCCTTCACATATGACCACATTTTTTGTGGATCTTTCATTGTAAATTAAAACCCTTAAAGTTTTATTAGTTTCTTGTTTGCGAGGAGTTTCTGCATAATAAATTCACATACTTGGAGCAGCCCAGACCAAGACCTGACACAGCGATAGGATTCCATATCCCCGTTTCTTCACTTGCATAAATCGCCCTCTAGGTGTTCCTTGGCAGCGTATTATTTTCTTCTGATTTGTCTCAAACTTCCCGGGATAATGGTAGCACATTTCTCCGTACACGCCATGCACTGATGAAAGTTTGTTTCCCACATCTACTTGAAAGTTACTGAGTCGGTGACCTGTGAAGTATATCTTTGAAGCTACATTTCGACAACTGATAATGATATATTAAATATTCTCGAAATATCAAAGCTGGCGTTTTTTTTCATTTCGTGTTATAGAAATACCGTAAGGAATTCGGTACGCGGGATTGACATATAATGGTCGTTTCGACGTACGATTAGGATGCATAGGGCAACAATTTATTCTGGACACATTCTTCGCCAAATATAGGTAGGTCAGCATTTAAAAAGGTGCAGGTAATATTCGACTGATGACAGAGTAACATAAACTAACAATTGTACAATGATGTGATTAAAGCGGTCAGCTTATAAAAACCCTTATCTCACGCCCATACAGTATCATAATAAAATGATAAAAAAACTATTTTTCAAGTGGTCTATCATAAAAGAATATCCAGCCTTGTTCCTGAAAGACTACAAGCATACCTTGGCAAAACTCCATGAACACTGGAATAATTCCACAAAGCATAAAGATGGCCAACACTATTTCAATCCAAAAAGGAAGCAGCCAAGATGTAACAACAAACTACAGACTTGTTTCGGTACCTTCCATCTGATGAAGCTCTCTGAGAAAGTACGGAGGAACCGTATGCTATCCTACATGGAAGCACATAATCTATTCAGTCCTGGATCATAGCTTCCGTCAATGAAGGTTATGCCTCAGTCAGCTTGCAGTTCATCTTAATAGCATAATGAAACTACTGAAAAAAGGTAAAGATATTGATGCGGTATACCTTGATTCGCCCAGGAATTGAACAAAGTGGACTTTCTTGTTTTTTTTATATTTTTTTGTGGAGGTAACCGCATCAATTTTTTTAAAGCTGACTTATCTTGTTCTTAACCTGAGTATGTACATCTACAAAGTTTCCATTTCGGTTTGGGACTATCTGAAAGGGCGGTAGCACTCGCTTCCCATCATTTTTATTATTGTATCCTGGTGTCACCCCATTGCTGGGTCATAACACCGAGGAACCCCCCCAAAGACGCACTCGTATGTGAGTGATACACGGCTGTCGGGCACACCCTTCCCATTAGGCCTGCAAAGCGCTCATCCTGGTTTGGGGCCAACCGTGAAAAACCTCACCGCCTCGGCTGAGATTCGAACACCCGATCTCCTGGCTTTGAGTCGTGCGCTCTACCCCTGAGCCACAGAAGCCGCTCTTTCTTGATACTGGGAGAAAGTTGAAAATCTAAAGCATTACAGGCGGACTGGGACACTTGGTCCATGCTCAAATATCCATACAAACAAAGAGTAATGGTAAATGTAGAAAAGAGAGAGCCAAGGGTTGTCAAATCTGAAGCACCGCCAGGATCAGTATTTGGCCCCATACAATGTTCATCTGATGGTACCTGAGCAGCAATGGGGGTTAATACAAAATAAATCATTATGGCTCTGCAGAATAATCTATATACAGTCTGCAAGTGGTGTTACGACAACAACATGAAATTCAACTCAAGACAGTTTGAACCTATCAAATATGAAACTGAAAGTGACATGATAAGCTCAATCCCTAAACATCAGATGACGGCAGCCCTATTATGAAAGTAAAACATGTCAGGGATCTAAGCATCACAGTCAGCGGTAAACGAATTTTCAACGGGCATAATGGCAACGTAACAGAGAAAAATAGGTCGCAGAGTAGTTGGATAATCAGGACTTTCCAAATAGGGGATCGAATCCCAATGATGACTCTCTTGACATCACACATCCACTCGCCACACATGGTCTATCTAGGAAAGTATGAACCTCTGGAACAAATCCATCGGAACTTTAAAAAATCAGCAGCATGCCCTAGCTAACAGCTAACAGATACCTGATCATAAACACATGGCGAATTATTTAAGGCCAGGTGCCCAAAATCTGTGACTCAGAGAAAGAAGAGATAAAAGTCGGGATGGTATGTACTAAGAGGACAATACTCTGTGGTTCACACTGTTATAAACCAAACCTCCTTGCCAGTAAGGCAAGTGTGATATGCGAGGTTTGTCATACGATCTCCGAGGCTCTTCAATGTATTAGCACAACTCAAAAGTACAAAAAATCATTTAGTTGATACTTTAAAGAGAAAACTCAACAGATGTCTCGAAACTGTGCTTAATGACACCTCAAAAAGAGATGTGAACACGAATGTGCAGATTTGATTCTAAAAGTCTTATTAACATGATTCAGTATGCCACTGCTCAGTAAGTGTTGACTCTGGAACGGCCAGACAACTTGTCTGTGGCCAGATCACATTGATAATGGTCCTAAAAAGTCACACGTATCCATAAGCGGCAGAAATAAGTATAATCGAGAGAAATTATAAAGTTCCTTTATATATTTTATCTATATAATTTAAATGCAGTAAAAGGCTTATTAGCTTTGAGGTCTTTTCTTTTTATGTGTGTGCGTGTGCCTGTATGTGTACTCACCACAGCAGTCGCCCCGGTTTAAGATTAGGAGTCCCTCCAACAACATTTCTCTGCCGAAGTCCATCGCCCACCATGGATTGATCTCCTCCATAGTGTGGGTACAACTTTTACCAACTTTGAAGTTATTGTTGGTACTTTTGTCCAGAGCAAGCTTCGCAAATCCACCAAACATAGTAGAACTCTGGAAAGCGTCCGCAAACTCCTGAATCCCATCCGAGCCTTCAGTACAATAACCATATATTTACCATAATTCATATGAGAGCTTTTTTGCATGTAAAATAAATTTAGCTTCTCGAGAGGTCTTGATGGTATTGTTTTTCTTACGAATCGGACAGTTCTTTGGTAGAAGTTTATTCAGCTCCCGTAGAGAAAAGCCTTTTTAAATTATTTTACTTCAACAAAGGTCTTTTTTTGATTATATTATAACTCCAAGAATTTATTTAAAGTTGTAACCTTTGAGTAGTCTCGCAGTTTTCTAAATGTATGAATTTTCTTTCGGGAATGTTAAGAATCTCAGGAAGGTATGAGTTATTTTCAAAATACTTTCGTGAAAAAAGGTATGGCATTGTAATTGCCCTGAGATTGGTTAGCAGGAGTAAAAAACTCCTGCAAGAGCAGCTATTTCGTCCGTCAGGGTGGTGGAATATTATATTAAAAATTAAGGTCCAAAACTGTTATCTTGTCGGACTTGAAATTTAGACGTTTAACAAACTGTGCCGAAGATTATAAATAAAGTGTCTTAGTGTATGTATGTATGTATGTATGTATGTATGTATGTGTGTATATATTCCAACCGTCAGTGAACCGATTTTTCTGTGTTAACCATTTCCATCTATATACAATGAACCAGCATGGTTATTCATATATATATATATATATATATATATATATATATATTTATATGTGTGTGTGTGTGTGAGAGAGAGAGAATAAAAAGTTAACAACAAAACGTCAACCGACAACAAGCTGTCTCGAGTTAGCGGTTTCACAATATTGAATGCACAAACCCTTTACAAGATATAACAGCCTCTCAGATTTGCTGCTTATATTTCCAATTTGGTTAGTGTTTAACTGATGGCTAAGTTATCGGGTTCTGAAAATTAGGTCATTGTTCGATCGTGATAGCAATGCAGAGCCAGATATCTGCCAGATTGCATTCTGTAAGCACCGATGGTTTTTGTAAGTAAAATGGCAAAATAGTTATCCCCATTTTCTCAACGTGAATGTGACGTTTTGGTCAATAATTCAAATTATCTAAATTTAAATTGACTTATTCACATATCAGATATATTAAATATAGTGTTTTCTTCCTAATGTATTTTGATATCTGCCAACATCTCATTTTATAACAGTTTGCTTACTCCTGTACATAACTGGAATAAAACTGCACCGGGTACTGTCTTGCGCAAAATATAAATATAACACGCGTGCCAACAAGAATTTGCCCAGCTTCCAACCGCTTTTCTGTGGCGTTTTTTAAACACACACTTGTACTACGTTTACTAACACCCAGAAGCGGATCCACGGGGGGGGGGGGGGTCCAGGGGGTCCGGACCCCCCCTTTTACACCCGAAGCAACCTTTTTTAAGGGGTTTTAGACGAAATTTTGCGGCCTGGACCCCTCCTTTTCCAGACCTGATGACCTTTTTTTCAGGAATTTCATTAGTCCTCCTGGGTTGGACCCCCCCCCTTTCCTAAATCCTGGATCCGCCCCTGACACCGGTAGAGCCCCAACAACCCAAACAATCGGTGAATAGTAAAACCATGAACCGGGATGTTCTTGCAGCAAAGATTGTATTCAGCCAGGATGAGCGTGAGATAATATACAAATTATTGCAATGCTCATGCTCATGTTTAAAAAGCTATAACGGCCCTCTGGCATTACGACAAGATAACTGGTCACGTGGTCCTATTTATTTACATGACCTGGGGTCACCCAGCCCTGAAGGAGAGTAGTGAATGGTCTGGCTTTCTCTGGTTGGCTCTAGCCATCATGTGTCTGAGCATCAAAAACACCCCATTGTTTGATTTTTAAGTACTTTAAGTATAATGTCCAATAAAATTGACAGTTTTGGTCAATTTTTTTTTTTAAATCTGTGGCCAATCAAAGAGATGTTGTCCAAATGCTTGTTTGGGACTGCTTGGTGGGGTATTTTGGGCGTCACTGCATTCGGGCCAGGATGGTTAAAAAAGGACATACACAAGCCCCCTTTTTCTTGGTCTAGTTTGACTGAAGAAACAACAAATTCTCAGGTAAAAAAGGTTAAATATCAGAATTTATTTCGAAAATCATTTAAAAGTCGAACCTCAGGTGTTTTATAGATGTTATATAGGGAAACAAAATACAGCCACGTGTCCTTCAGGCTGTCATAATGGCCCTCTAGCATTACGACCAGAATACTGCCTGTCATAACGGCCCTCCTGCGTTACGACCAGGTTACTAGCTGTCATAGCGGCCCTCTAGCATTACGACCAGAATACTGCCTGTCATAACGGCCCTCCTGCGTTACGACCAGGTTACTGCCTGTCATAACGGCCCTCCTGTGTTACGACCAGGTTATTGGCTGTCATAACGGCCCTCTGGCATTACGACCAGAATACTGCCTGTCATAACGGCCCTCCTGCGTTACGACCAGGTTACTGGCTGTCATAACGGCCCTCTAGCATTACGACCAGAATACTGCCTGTCATAACGGCCCTCCTGCGTTACGACCAGGTTACTGGCTGTCCTAACGGCCCTCTAGCATTACGACCAGAATACTGCCTGTCATAACGGCCCTCCTGCGTTACGACCAGGTTACTGGCTGTCATAGCGGCCCTCTAGCATTACGACCAGAATACTGCCTGTCATAACGGCCCTCCTGCGTTACGACCAGGTTACTGCCTGTCATAACGGCCCTCCTGTGTTACGACCAGGTTATTGGCTGTCATAACGGCCCTCTAGCATTATGACCAGAATACTGCCTGTCATATCGGCCCTCCTGCGTTACGACCAGGTTACTGGCTGTCATAACGGCCCTCTAGCATTACGACCAGAATACTGCCTGTCATAACGGCCCTCCTGCGTTACGACCAGGTTACTGGCTGTCATAACGGCCCTCTAGCATTACGACCAGGTTAATGGCTGTCATAACGGCCCTCTGGCATTACGACCCGATTAACTGGCTGTAAAAAACGGCCCTCTGGCATTACCACCGGACTACGGACTGATATAACGGCCCTCTGGCATTACGACCAGATTACTAGACTAGTACCCCGCTCTATTATGGCACCGCTGCTCTAGGCCAATCGTAGAGACGGGCGTACAACGCCATCTAAAGTACTCCCGGCAGACTGGTTCCAACTCCAGTATGTATTATATATATGATAAAAATAAGTATTTCGTTAGCTCAGAGAAGTTCCAAAAAGTTGGCTGTAGGCCTACATTTCGTATGACATTTATGATTAGAATAAAACATATTGATAAGAAACCAATGCCACGTACGTTGGAATATCAAAGATTCAGCATATCGTATTATCCATACATCCATCTTTAAAATTTTGTGCAACAACTCATTTTTCAATATTCGAAAACTGGAAATAACTAAAGAAAGGAATTTTATAAGAAATCATCACGGATCGCCTGAACGTCCATGACAATCGGTATGAGAGTGCATAATGGAGATCTACAGGTAATTAAGTCTGAAGTTGAAACTGGGAGTACCTCAGATTGGCGAGAGCCATAATAGAGCAGGGTACCAGTCTACCAGATTACTGGCTGTCATAACGGCCCTCTGACATTACGACCAGATTTTTGGCCGTCATAACTAATATCTGGCATAATGACCAGATTACGAACTGTCATAACGGCCCTCTTGCATTACGACCAGATAACTGGCTGTCATAACGGCCCTCTAGCATTACGACCAGAATACTGCCTGTCATAACGGCCCTCCTGCGTTACGACCAGGTTACTGGCTGTCATAACGGCCCTCTAGCATTACGACCAGGTTACTGGCTGTCATAACGGCCCTCTGGCATTACGACCCGATTAACTGGCTGTAAAAAACGGCCCTCTGGCATTACCACCGGACTACGGACTGATATAACGGCCCTCTGGCATTACGACCAGATTACTAGACTAGTACCCCGCTCTATTATGGCACCGCTGCTCTAGGCCAATCGTAGAGACGGGCGTACAACACCATCTAAAGTACTCCCGGCAGACTGGTTCCAACTCTAGTATGTATTATATATATGATAAAAATAAGTATTTCGTTAGCTCAGAGAAGTTCCAAAAAGTTGGCTGAAGGCCTACATTTCGTGTGACATTTATGATTAGAATAAAACATATTGATAAGAAACCAATGCCACGTACGTTGGAATATCAAAGATTCAGCATATCGTATTATCCATACATCCATCTTTAAAATTTTGTGCAACAACTCATTTTTCAATATTCGAAAACTGGAAATAACTAAAGAAAGGAATTTTATAAGAAATCATCACGGATCGCCTGAACGTCCATGACAATCGGTATGAGAGTGCATAATGGAGATCTACAGGTAATTAAGTCAGAAGTTGAAACTGGGAGTACCTCAGATTGGCGAGAGCCATAATAGAGCAGGGTACCAGTCTACCAGATTACTGGCTGTCATAACGGCCCTCTGACATTACGACCAGATTTTTGGCCGTCATAACTAATATCTGGCATAATGACCAGATTACGAACTGTCATAACGGCCCTCTTGCATTACGACCAGATAACTGGCTGTCATAACGGCCCTCTAGCATTACGACCAGAATACTGCCTGTCATAACGGCCCTCCTGCGTTACGACCAGGTTACTGGCTGTCATAACGGCCCTCTAGCATTACGACCAGGTTAATGGCTGTCATAACGGCCCTCTGGCATTACGACCCGATTAATTGGCTGTAAAAAACGGCCCTCTGGCATTACCACCGGACTACGGACTGATATAACGGCCCTCTGGCATTACGACCAGATTACTAGACTAGTACCCCGCTCTATTATGGCACCGCTGCTCTAGGCCAATCGTAGAGACGGGCGTACAACGCCATCTAAAGTACTCCCGGCAGACTGGTTCCAACTCCAGTATGTATTATATATATGATAAAAATAAGTATTTCGTTAGCTCAGAGAAGTTCCAAAAAGTTGGCTGTAGGCCTACATTTCGTGTGACATTTATGATTAGAATAAAACATATTGATAAGAAACCAATGCCACGTACGTTGGAATATCAAAGATTCAGCATATCGTATTATCCATACATCCATCTTTAAAATTTTGTGCAACAACTCATTTTTCAATATTCGAAAACTGGAAATAACTAAAGAAAGGAATTTTATAAGAAATCATCACGGATCGCCTGAACGTCCATGACAATCGGTATGAGAATGCATAATGGAGATCTACAGGTAATTAAGTCAGAAGTTGAAACTGGGAGTACCTCAGATTGGCGAGAGCCATAATAGAGCAGGGTACCAGTCTACCAGATTACTGGCTGTCATAACGGCCCTCTGACATTACGACCAGATTTTTGGCCGTCATAACTAATATCTGGCATAATGACCAGATTACGAACTGTCATAACGGCCCTCTTGCATTACGACCAGATAACTGGCTGTCATAACGGCCCTCTGACATTACGACCAGATTACTGGCTGTCAGAGTGCCTTTATATCTTGGTATGAGGAATGCTTTATTACGCCCGATTAATATATAAACCTATTTATTTTACATGGATTGTACAAATAGTTATTATAACTAGTCGAGGCACTCTCCATGGCTCGGTTGATGGCGTTAGGTAGTCTGCAGGGGTGGAGGAAACCGGAGTACCCGGAGAAAACCACCGGCCTTGGAGCGGCAACTACAACCCACACTCATAGCCACGCCGGGGATCGAACCCGGGTCGCCAGCGGAGAGAGGCAAGCGTTTTACCACTCAGCTGTCCAGGCCCCTATGTGGATGCCAAAAGGTTTCATTATGTATGACAATGCTTTATAGCCCACAAGTACGCCTTCGATTAACATAAACCATACTAATCGTTAGCAGTTTTAGGATTCTTTCTGACAATATGAAACATGAGCGAGAAAAAGTTTAATTTTAACTCAGCATATTGGTAGATTCCTCCGCATGTTTGTTGAATGTCTGACCGCATGAATACAAGCATGATGCAACAACATTTTTGCAACATGATGCAAGACCACTGACCACATCCACAGTAAGGTCAATTGACCACAAGATTTGTCATTGTACTGTACTGATTTGATACACACCTATTATTGAAGCATATTGCCGTGCAAATAAAAGAAGACAAAACATGTTCATATTAATATTAATATTATTATTATAAATATTAATAATTAATATTATAAAACTATTAATATTAAAAGTATCAATGTACTGCTCATAATTGTATGAACATTTATCCACACACAAAGCGGTATTCTATAATAATGAGAAAAATACAAACGTCAAAAGTTTAAAGAAGTAGAAGTTATATAATTTCTTAATGGAAAGTTTAATGGCTATATTTTATATGACTATACCTTTGTAGTTGCAATATAGACATACAAAAGGAAACTGTAAAATAAAAAAAAATAAAAATACAGAGTGCTATAAGAGTACATCACCTATTTCGGGCCCTACCTGTACATCCATGCACCTCCAAGCGGAAAGCTGGTTTTCCCTCAAATTTCACAGCAATCAGCTTTAGCATCCGTGCCGGTACAGGTGGGTACCAAAAGTTACTCCTGATAGAGTTTTTGTCGATATTGCCGATATACGTCTGCAAAATCATATATATATATATATATATATATATATATATATATTAAAATTAACAATGCTTAGTGTGTTATATAATAAAATATAATAATGGTAGTGTCAGTGTAGATTGACAGCTGTCGCTCGTCTGGTAGGATCAGTGTTGCCCGACACCCGCTGCTAAATTGATAGAGTCAGTGTTGACTTCCCCAGTCGCTAGGGTGACAGAGTCACTGTTGACCGACAATTACCACTAGGTTGATAGGGTCAGTTGATAGTCTGACTGCTTGCGTAAACTTTGTAATGTAATTATCAATTTATTGCTGCTGCAAGAACGTTAGGGTCAGAGTTGACGGACAACTGTCGCAAGGGGGATGGGCTCATTTTTTATTGGTAGTTGTCGCTGAAATATGCTGGGATCTGTGATGATTGACCCCAGTGAAAGGCCAGTGAATATATATATTCATATATTTACATTACAGTTGACGTAAACTGACTATTTCATTTCCTGCACCGTCTTGTCTTGATGTCCATTCTGTTCCGTCTTTACTGAACTCAATCCGGAACTCTGTAGTCCAGGCCGCCTGCTGTGCATGGCCTTGAGTACGGACTCCGCTGATTTGATGTGAGAACCACAGATCGATCTAAATATGAAAAAGTCTTTATAAAAGTATAACATTCACACGGTCCTTTATCCACAAGCAATTATTCAATCTGCTTGCGTTCAATGACGTTTTTGACGTAAATGTTAGGCATAGATTTTCAACAGATGATTATATACTGTCAATATGTCAAAACTAAACCATAAGGAATCCTAAAGCAATATATTACTTAACACTTGACAGACAAGCACACTTGACAGTATTGATTTTTTTATTAAAATATTTTGTTTACATATTTATGAAAAAAAAAAAATATCAGCAAACAGTCTGTTTTTTATGTTTAGCCAGGTTTCGTACTAGATGAACAATTATCCTCTTTCAATTAATACACAGCTAGCCATAACAAAGCTATCTCAATTTGAAAATGCCAGTGTTAAATTCAGTTCAACGAAAATGTGAGCACTCGGAACACTCGGACAAGTATTTTGTCCGAATACGTTCTTACCATCAACCACTCTTCTCCAGCACCACCAGCAGTCCAACCACCGTCAGAGAACAAAACCAGCTCATCATCCACGGTTCCGGAGCTGTGGCTGAGCTGATCTGCTCCGATATCATACACCTCTAGTAAGGGTTCAGCGCACACTAAACAGAGCAATGTAGGTGGATTAGAGGGTGTGATGAAGCCCACATGCTGTCAAAATGTGCTGTGCAGGTATATTTTAAGATAAAAAAAAAGGATTGTATGTGATGAGTAACGTGCATTCTCGAAAATAAAATAATAGCGATCATCTTTTTAATTATGCATTCATAAAAAACAGAACGAAAGCAATACGGCCTTCGAACCAAAAATCTTGCAGTATAAATCAAATGGAATAAGAAGTTGATGACATGCATTGTCGTAGGGGCTGATCCAGGATTCAGGTCAAGGGGGGGGGGGGGGGGTCCATCCCAGGAGTACTATGACAAACTCTAAAAAAGGTCCTTAGATCCGGAAAGGGGGGGGGGGGGGGCTGGCCGCAAAATTGGTCTGAAACCCTGACAAAAGGTTGCATCGGCTGTAAAAAAATGCGGGGGGGGGGGGGGGGGGGTCCAATGTGATAAGGCAAAGTACAGTGACTTATTGCATATGTTCCTTGTTAAATGTTTGTCCACTTTTGTCATTTACCGGTGTCTTCAGTGAGACATTGTATTCCTACGTCCTCCGTGTGTTCACAGCCAGTGTTCCCCAAGTCTTTCGTTTTGGGACATTTGGACAGGTCTTCTTCAGTCCCCACACAGTTTAATCCACCAAGCAGTACATCTCCTGTCCCTGGCGTTGTTTCATTCCACATCCACAAGTAGCCCATGAAACCTACATCACAAAAACGACTCCAAGCATATAAATGTGTATATGCTTTGTTTCATCAAAAGCTACCAAGTCATATCAGAAGTACCTCTTCAGTGAGTATGTATTTTTATTTTAAGGAGTGAAAGATGTTTCAGTGGCCAGCTGTGGCGACTTATTTAGAAAAGTGCAGCATAACTATAACAGTGTCTGTTAAATGACTATAAATTTAACCAGAATGATAATTACCTGCTGATGGTGTAAAACATAATAATGACGGAAAAAATAACGAGTAAATTCAAGAAATTTATGTCCTTTGCTTTCTCCTTCAAGACCGGGATGATTTTAAAGTCTGTGGTAAGTACAAATAGTATTGACCACGCTCAAAAGATGGCAGCACCTGGCAGTAATTGTAGGGTCTGTCTAAAACGCGGAGAATCCGCGGAGAGATGGAGAATTCGCGGATAATTTGCGGAGAATTCGTGGAGAATTTGCAGAGAGTTTTTATAGGCAATCACACTCTTAAATACACATTAAAATCACTTAATATATCCAACTATATCACCCCTAACATATTCGTTCACTGTTAAATGACAAGAATAATTAAAAATCTGTACATTTACGTAACATTCAGCTCTCTCAGTCGTTTGGGCAAGCAAGTTATTCTCGTAAGATTTTATTTGTGCCACGCCAGTGACAACGAATAGCATCAGGAGATTGTGGGCCATTTGTGATTGCAAATGCAGTTGATTTTTGTTTCTTTCCAGAAATTAAACAAATTGAACATTTTAAACAGAGTTTAATGCAAAAACACTTAGTCTCTTGTTTCAGTTCAGGGATTAATTTTTTTACACCATTTCCTATAAAACAAAACTTTCTCCTAAAATACCAAAGCCTAAATATAATGCAACTGTAACCATTGGGACTGAATGTTAATGTGGCTTAGGAGATGTATTCATGACAAGGATGGGTTTGATAAAAAAAAGTAATAAGTTGTTTAATTTAAAATGTGCATTTGTCTTTAAATAAATAAAACAATATAATGAAATGGTTTTGTGAAGATTGTACAAATAAGTTCTTTACTATTGCTGTATGTATGTGTACATTTTGCTATATTTGTTTAATTTTCTTTTTTTTTATTATTATTGTAATCTGTATCGTTATGATCAGAAAGAAGTGTTATGTATTTTGTACAGACTATAAGAAAAATATAATTCTTTAACTGTGATTACAATATATATTTACTATTTTTTTCTTTTTTTTTATATAATCCTAATGCCAAGTTGATTCATTAGCTTAAAGGTGCAATCATTGTTTGTGCATAAAGTCGAATGTTTGTGTTTCAATTTTTATTTGTGCATGTAAATTGGGTCCATACACTCTAAATGGTGATAGTGTTTCTTATCTATCTATAAATGTAGTAGTAGGTAAAAGTATATGATTAATTTATTATATTTTAAATTTCGTTCAACACCTGTTAATTTGATACATCTGCATGGTTTTGTTATGATTTGCACAATAAACTGTTGAAACATTAATTTAATAGTGTTCCGGTTTCGTCTTAAGATCTGTCAGTGTCAGCTAGTGACTCAGACGGGTCTTACATTTTCCGGAACACATTCACCTGGGGGTGAGTCCACATTGTTAAGCATGAAATGCTTAATTATGTACAGATTTTTTAATTATTTCGGTCATTGAACAGTACGCGAATATGTTAAGTGTAATATAGTTGGATATTTTAAGTGATTTTAAAGTGTATTTTAAGGCAGCATTGCATATAAAAACTCTCCGCAAATTCTCCGCGAATTCTCCATCTCTCCGCGGATTCTCCGCGTTTTAGACAGACCCTAATTGTATGTCCACACTAACGACACCTGTTGGTGATAAGTGAAACAAAATGTGCTGATTCATTATAGAAAAAATGAAATATCATATTGTATCATTATCTTGTGAGATAGACATTCCACAACCAATCCCAATCAAGGCAAGCATAAGAGCAATGAACGACCCAAATTTGAATGAATTCGGACAAAATTTAGGAAAGGTATCGCACGGAAACGAAAAACTTTGACGGACGGACCGAAAGACAGACAGACAAACGGACAGACAGACAAACCCAAATCAATGTCCCCCGCTCCTTCAAAGGAAGGGGGGGGGGGGGG
Source organism: Sipunculus nudus (assembly GCA_026874595.1). NCBI lineage: Eukaryota > Metazoa > Annelida > Sipuncula > Golfingiida > Sipunculidae > Sipunculus > Sipunculus nudus. The sequence continues at coordinate 5,691,289 of CM049317.1, forward strand.
GGGTTCCATTAATAGAATAACACCTGTAACATATTCCTTATGCTATAGTTATATATTAAAACAATGACATATAAGTTTAAAGAATACACACACACACACACACACACACACATATATATATATATAATTTACCCATGTGTTGGCATGCCAGATCACCTTCAATAATGTCCCATCCATCATCACACACCGTGCCCCAATCCCCTGAAATAAATAATAATCACAAATAAGAGCCATGACCTATACAGTTTTCTTATTGCTATCTTGGACTTCACATTTGTAAAATCTAAATCACATTTTCAGCATGTAACGTGAGTTTCCGTTTAAATTTTTAAAAAATAATTGGACCATGTGGTCCTAAAACAGGATTAAATGTACATTCGAAAGTTAAAGATAAATTGTTACTAGCAATTACCCGTGCTACGCACGCTTGGGGACGAGCATGGCAATCCGTACGGTGGTATCAGAAGAGATATGGAAAATCACACAAATCGCGGTACGCTATTATTATATGGTTCCATTATATGTATCGTGTTTTGCATTTTAATCTTCCGGAACAGCCTTCGGAACATGTTGAGCACAGCGTAAAGTCGCGCACGGTCATGCGGTTATGGTCTTAATCGCCGCAAAGCGGAGCATCCCCTCGCACGGGAGCAAGATCATATGTTGAATTCATTTTCCAGGTGGGTCCGTGGCCTTCACCTTTGATCCGAATTTAACAGGGTTTACAACACTCGGTGGGTAAGCTGTATGTGCAAGATGAACGGTGTTTGTCAAACGGTTTTGCTTAAAGAGTCCACAAGTTTTTTTTAAGAAGTGGGTCCCATTGAAGAGATTATAACCTGGTCCAGGATGCATTGGTGACAAACTTACATCTCTCTGAGTTGATGTAAAATATTCTTTATTTTAACTATATAGGAGAGGGAATGTCAAGCCCGTGTTTTGGGCTTGGCCCTAAGTTTGTAAATGCCACTGAACACATCGCATCTCTCCCAGCAAGATTCATACACTATTAGTAAACCAATCAGAGATTTCCCTGACGTGTCACCATAGATGCAATGAAAGAAAGGTGTCCAATGAAAGTGCAATTAGACTGAATAGTGTTGCCATGTGATCAAGGCTAAGCAATTACAGGCATTATGTAAATACCTGGCAACTCAGTTCTGACATTTGAATACACAAAGTCCCAATTAACTTAAACACCTGCAACTTACATAATATATAATAATGATTAAATACAGCGAGTGAGAAATGTAGTCCTTAATTGTAATACACTGGCCCTTAGTACATTACACCGTGGCCTTGACCTTTGACCCATTAACCTCAAAAGCGATAGTGTTCTTCATCCATGGGTGGGTTAGGCATATGTGAGAAGATGAAAGGTTTGGAAACACGGTTTGACTTCAAACATGGGTTCACAAGCTTTTTCAAGAGGTGAGTCCCCGAGGCATTGACCTTTGACCCCTTGAGCTCAATATTGATAGGATTCTACAACCATGGGTGGGTGAGCCATATGTGCAAGAGTGAAAGGTGTTGGTCAAGCGGTTTCGCTTCAAATAGGTCAACATGGTTTTTCAAGAAGTGGGTACCGTGGTCTTGACCTTTGGCCCTTGGACCACAAAATCAGTTGGGTTTCCCATCCATGTGTGAGTGAGCCATATGCGAAAATTGAAAGGTTATGGTGAAACGGCTTGGCTTTAAATCGATCCTTTAGGCAATCTCGGATGGAAAGACGGACGGACGCATGAACGGAGGCGTTACTATATGCCCTCCTGAAACTTCGTTGCGAGGGGATAATAAGCATACATATTGTCAATAAAAGAATACAAAGTCTTTAAAAACAAGAGTATTACATTGAAAATGAAATGGCCCATGTATGAAAAAGAGACAAATACCAGTTCAAACGTATTACACTAGAAGGAAATTAACCTTTGTAACTGCAGTAATGAGAAAAATCTGGATTTCCAAATATTTGAAGTCAATATCATGCATTTACATCTTTGGTGGTGCGACTCCATACCTGTGTACACATCCCACTGTACCGAGCACGAAGCGAATTTGGTTTAAATTTACTTTACATCTTTTGCATAGTAGGCCTATATGTGTTGGGGCTATATGTAAGATATAAGGCCCCGCTCGCATGCTCTGGACTTCGTGTGGCCATGTGCAACTGTGCAGCCGTGACGGATTTCTGCGTACCGGTATATGTGCACTCAAGCAAATAAATCCATGTGAGGGGGGTCGCAGGAAACATATCTCTTCGTGCGAACCCCGGTCACAGGAAGGCCTTCCAAACAATTCTTTCAAAGATCCTCCTTTATAGAAAGCATCGCTTATTCGGATTATTTTGGGCCAGCGACCGCTAAATGCATGAAAACCCCACTGTTTTGCCATTGTGTTACCAAGCCCGAAGACACAAAGAAAAAAGACGCCCGCAAGCACACGTATTACGCAAATGTTGCATATAATAGTGAACGGATTCTCTTCGGACAAACCCGGAGCATATATATGCCGAAGATCAGGGCAATTTGTACGGTGGTATCAAAGGAGTCACGAAAAATCACAAAAGTCGTCTTATGCTATTAATATATAGAACTTATGTAAAGCCAAACCGTTTTATTTAGCAAACATTGTGAGCCAACATAATATTATGCGTTTATTTATCCACATGTTTTATAATATGTGTGTGGTAGGATTAATATGGCAGCTGAATTCCGTAATCAAAATTAAAAAGGGAACCATGGTATTATATTAGGTGTAACTATTTTATTTTACTAATAATAAAGAGTTCTTTTAATATAATGTTTAAATATAATAAACCGTGTCCAAACATCTTTAATAACCTATTTATTAAGAACAAGGTTGTTTTTATAAATATTTGCCAGGCAGCAGAAACAATTGCATGTATCAAAGGCAACATATGCTGCGATTGGCAGAACTTTCCATTACAGAGGCGGTTACATTTTGAATTTAATTTTATCAAAATAAAATAAAATTTTCACTGTTCCGTTTTAATCTACTTTAAGAAAATACTTGTTGGAAAATGATGTTAATATTAAATAAAAAGAAATGGCTTAATTTCTTGTCCTTTATTTGTAGTTGTTAATGCTAAAGTTTAATACTGCAGTGTGTTTACACGTATGCATAAAAAGGGATTCTGTAACTTCACTTATTTCACTTGTACCGTAGTTTATCTGTTGGAAGTTATGTCAGGCTGCTTACAAATAAGGGTGGAAACTCTTCTTTGTTCAATTTGATAATTTTATGTATTGATTTGTTGTCAAACGCTTTTACTTCTTCAGGAATTCAAGATTGGAACAATATATTGTATTAACTGCTGTGATTCGGTCAATTCGAGAAAAACAGAAATACAAAGAATAAATATTTAAATATATGTAGCTGTTTAAATATATACCAGTTTCAATTTGATTACATACTTTCAGTATACATTAGTACGGAGACATAATTACCAGTTGTTTTCATCTCAATCCTGCCAGTTCCCTGCACCTGACTGTCGGCAAGCCGGAAATCTAGAACAAAATCATAGCTATAAGAGACATTCAAAATCTTGATAGACCATCATCTTTATTACGGTGTGTTACAGGTGAACAACGGGACAGTTTTTTTCGGTTTGTGTAACTATATTTTTAGAGATTTTACATTGCAAATAGATCCTTTTCAGAACCATGAATAATCAAATCGCATCTCTTAATGACATCTCTTGGTACTTATTCCCGCCGGTATTGTTGATAGGCTTGAGAGAAACGGTCTGCAATGGATAGACATATCACTATAACGCTCTCTTTCCTTGATTATGTGTGTGACAGAACACTGTTATAAGATTTACCTGCCGGTGGTTGTGGATCTGTTCCCTTGACTAACGGGGACTGGTCATCCCCCAGTGGCCATTTATTATCCACCCACGTTGTACAGTAGATACACTGCCAGGATCCCCACCATAATTTCCAGATCTCGAAGTATTCAACTTTGAATGTAACTTGGAGCTGCATGAATTGGCGATATCCATACACGTTGAGTTCGTTCCTTTCTTCTTCATTGTCAGTTGGACGTGATGGGTCGAACCTTATATAAAAACTGCTGTGGATTTTGGCTCTAATAACTATCAGAGAAAGCTGTGGAACATTGGAATATATCTCAAATATACCTCTGTAGAAGTCGACATAAGCTTTCGCAATCACAAAGCAACCTGCTTCAATGTCGAACATGGAGAGGAGCTTGGCAAGTGGTGGGAAATTCTTACCAATCATGTCCAATACATCACTTACCACCGGTAAACACAATTTGATGACCAGTTCGATCCATGGGAGCCCATTAGTCCAGTCAAATGTAAGTTCAATGGCTACAACCTTAAAAAAGACACAAGTGAATGTTTGAACGGGTATATCTTTATGTATAATAATATTACAACCAACATGTTTCCCAAATTCCTTCAGGGGTATGTCGAAGACATCAGGTCGTTCAAAGCGCTTCACTCGATGATGTGAGGACCGATTATTGAACGTTTGTGCTCTGTGCAAGGCTTCTTCGTGGGTGTAATTGCCTGGAGCCAACAGATGTTTTTCCTCTCCACGAATATCTGCTTCCGCTTCCTGTTCCTTCCGGTGACCTTCTGCCAGGGCTTCGCCCAGTTCCTGGGCCATAACTTCCCCTGAAATGACATTAAGAAATGGCTGGTTTTGCTTACAATACGTTTCCTAAATGACAAATTCCAAACGTTAATAGAGAGGGCATACAGATCGTCATTAACAAAATAGTGGCTGACAATATTCTCGCATTGTAGATGTTTCAGATGACAATGGGAAATTTGAAAACTACAAATAAAGCAAAAGCTTTTAAGACCTACTGGTCATACCTATCATTACGTCGATACTTGTGACTTTGTTTCATGTGAACAGAATTTATATGATTATTCGAATAATTTAAAAGAAATATTTTTTTTGTCTTTAAAAGTTTCAAAATAGATATATATTGATAGTATTTTTTATATTAGCCCAATAAAACGTATTCCATTAGAAAGAGCTCTGTAACGATATGTAGGGTTATATTAATCCATTTTATGTGACAGGTTCGATTCTTTTGTTCGACTTACTAATGTTTATACGTAAGTTGATCCATATTATACTAACAGTTTTGAATATATGTCATAGAGGTTTCTAAAATACGAAGCCCTCACACGTCTCTACAAATGTTGAGGCTTGTTTTCCCTTAATCATACCTGTGTCCAAAAGAGTGATTAATGACAATATAAATTAAACGGCTGTGACTTTGCAGTTTTTGAAGTATCCTAGACCAGACTTACGATGTATTTTCAAATATCGTCTAAAATAATATAAGATAATGTATAAAGACTAGTTGACAGAAAAAAAAACTTACCAATATCCTTTCCAAATGAAAGTGCAGATTTCTGTGCAAGATGACCACATGTGGTCTTATTATCACACATACAGTTCATGTAGTCCAGGGTGTCGGCAGCAAAATCTGTGGCTGCGTGGGTCGACCTTCTTATTCGGTCAGGCTCTGTTTGTTCAATAAGAGAGATAGTAATTTTTTTTTATCTCAGCTAGCTTTCTTATTTATTTAACAAAATCTCATTAGCGGTTGACTTATTTAGGAGAGGGGCATATTTCTTCCTGCAGCTTGCAGAAATTATGTCACTCTAGCCTCACTTCCAGTTCAAGGAATACATCACTAGATCCTATCCTGATGCTAGAAAGGAACTTCATTACATGCGATAGAGTGCTAAATGACAATATGAACAAATGTCTGCTGCTTATTTTCGATTAACATATTTCTAATGCGAGCTGAACTCAGCCATGGAGAACGGCAGCAATACACTTATATTTTGTTTGAAGGAGACATGTCCAGACAAATAAAACTTTAGTGTAGTTCAACATTAACTTATTCAAAAGAGAGATTTACGGGGGTTCATTACAGGATGTATTACCCTACAATACCCATGTAATTGTTAAAACAATGTCAATTAATATCTGACTTTATAAAGAATATAGACTTAAAGCAGTTGAAGGGGACGTACCGTACGAGTCCCTCTCGTGGCAATACTCATTGATGTGTGTATTAAACTTATTAACTTCTGCTACATCTGGCAGATCTATGTCATCTGAGATAATAGACGCCTCGTCCTCCATCAGAACGCTCCGACCGACCCGGAAATGACTCTGACATGATGTACCCGGACCAACTGCTATTCCTCGTTCCAAGCAAATAACTTCCTTCATAATCTCGGCATCAAGATCAATAAGCCTGCAAAGCAATGTAAATGGGAATTTACAAACTATCCTCTCTCTTAAAGTCCTGGTGTTGTCATGAATTGAAAAAAAACTATATCTATCTAATCAAATGACTTCTCCTACTCATTCAAATCTCTTATGCATTATGTCGTTTAAGCAAAACAAAAAGATCGGACACAATGCAGAGGCAACCGGGCCACACAGTCGTTTACGAAACGAACTAGAATACGGGTAGTCGACAAGCGACTACGTGTATCCGCCAAAATTAGAGAAGGACGGGTGAAGTAAGGCATGGATTAAGTGGCAAGGGGATATAGAGTTACATGTGTTAAATAAAAGAATGGATTTCTGCCACATAAACATGATTGTAGGTGGCGCCACCTGTTATTTGAACGAGAAACTATCCAAGATATATACACAAGCAAAATTTCATGTGGAAAAGTCAAACCACTGCAGAGATATGAGTGATTTTATCCCACAGCAGACAAACAGATGGACGCTGTGCAAAAATGGCTGCAGGTGGCGCCACCATTTTTGTGTATGTTATAAAGCTATCCAAGTGCTACATTTGTGTAAAAAAATTTCCTGATTGGTTGAATGAGTCCGGAGATATAAGCATGGATGTCTAAAGCATGAACGTGAATGTAGGTGGCGCCACCTGTCATAAAATCAAGAAAGCTATGCGGGATGTATAAGCATGCTAAATTTCAGGTAATTTGGTCAAACCACTGTAGAGATATGAGTGATTTTAACCAAAGGCAGACAAACAGATGGACGCTGTGCAAAAATGGCTGCAGGTGGCACCACCATTTTAGTGTATGTTATAAAGCTATGCAAGGGCTACATTTGTGTAAATTAGTTTTCCTGATTGGTCAAACGGTTCCCGAGATATGAGCTTGGATGTCTGCAGCTTTAACGTGAATGTAGGTGGCGCCACCTGTCATAAAATCAAGAAAGCTATCTAGGATGTACACGCATGCCGAATTTTAGGTGAATTAGTCAAACTAATGCAGAGATATGAGTGATTTTAACCCCAGGCAGATGAACAAATGGACACTGTGCAAACATGGTTGCAGGTGGTGCCACCTTTTGTTGTGTATGTTATAAAGCTACCCCAGGGCTACATTTGTGTTAAAATTTTTGTCCGGATCAGTCAAACGGTTCCCGAGATATATGGGTTTATGTGTGGAGCGTTAACGTGAATGTAGGTGGCGCCACCTGTCATAAAATCGAGAAAGCTATCTAGGATGTATACGCATGCCGAATTTTAGGTGAATTAGTCAAACCACTGCAGAGATATGAGTGATTTTAACCCCAGGCAGATGAACAGATGGACACTGTGCAAACATGGTTGCAGGTGGCGCCACCTTTTGTTGTGTATTTAATAAAGCTATCCCAGGGCTACATTTGTGTAAATTTTTTTTTCCGGATCAGTCAAACGGTTCCCGAGATATATGGGTTTATGTGTGGAGCGTTAACGTAAATGTAGGTGGCGCCACCTATCATAAAATCGAGAAAGCTATCTAGGATGTATACGCATGCCAAATTTTAGGTGAATTAGTCAAACAACTGCAGAGATATGAGTGATTTTAACCCCAGGCAGATGAACAGATGGACACTGTGCAAACATGGTTGCAGGTGGCGCCACTTTTTGTTGTGTATGTTATAAAGCTATCCCAGGGCTACATTTGTGTAAAAATTTTTTTTCGGATCGGTCAAACGGTTCCCGAGATATATGGGTTTATGTGTGGAAACAGACGCACAAACGAACGCTGGGCAGAGACGAAAGGTCAGAGGTCAAGGTCACTTGGTTAGGCACCAGTTCACATGTGACCCAATAATTTGTGTAAGTTTCGGAAAAATCTGTCCAGTAGTCTCAGAGGAGTTCTCCGGAAACGAACGCGGCGGCGGCAGCGGCGGCGGAACCCGGTCAAAAACATAGTATCCGCAAAACTTCGTTTTGGCGGATACAATAATCAGGTTACACATTAATTCTCGCCGTCTATAACTGAACGCATAAACACTCACAGAGACTACAAAATCCTAGCTTGTTGTAAGTCATGCAAATCTTTATTGATACATTAATATAAAAATATTAATTCATTTGTCGTACTGGGAGTAAGCAAAATGAACATAATTTATAAAAAATCCTTCATTGTCACTCTATTCTGTTTATATTTTGTACCCTCCTATGACCATTGCAGTCGGACAGTCGAATATTACCCGTTATATTAGTCTACAAATAATACGGATATAACCTATCTATCTAACTATCTATCTATTTTGCTATCGGCGTCAGTCAGATACCCTAACAAACAGAAAGGACACCAGTTTGGCCCTTTCACATCAAAGGTCGGTCGCACAACATCACATCGCTCTCCACTTCGCCATTACTGACCTTGACCTTGGCCCATTTCCACAACGACAAATAATTGGTTCCGTATCGAGCACAAGACGACGCTACCTGACAGATCTGGGGACACTGTAACAAGAGGACTGTGACTTTATGCATTTAGGTTTAGGGAGTATGCCCAGATAATTGTTGTTCAAGTTTTATTAAATTTATTTAGTATCATGTTTAACTATGGGGACCCAGTTAGGAAGAACACGTGGTTCACTTGATGAAAATATCAAAGTAGTTTAGCAATCAGTTTACGCCACCTGCATCCCTTGATGTTCATTTCTATTTAGCGCAGACTCGTGAGAACGGATCTGGTATGACGGTCTCCATAGGAACTGTGTCTGATAGGCGACGTCTTGTCTGCGAATTTTCTTAGGATTGTTTTTCAACAAAACCTTCCTAGGGGCGTGTCTACGTTAGGTTGATGTGTGTTGACAGCGGACATGGTGGATGGAAGTGCTGATTGGTGGAGAGGTCTAGAGGGAGTTATGAAGTCAGGATTCTCATATAAGGCGTGAATCGCATTTATCTTGAGAAGAGTCGGAGAGCTTCGTAAGTGAGCTTCGGTGTGCGGCACGCGGATTGTGTTTTACCGACGATTTGCAGTTATAGCGCAGTGTGACCAGTTAAGTATTGTGACCATCTGTAAAACGCTGGGATTGGACTATGCTCCGTGTGTGCATGGATTACGCCAAAGGCCAACAGAACGTCTAGACGTCACGTGAGAGCGAGAGGTCATGTGACCTGGAACATTTGGAACTGTCTGTGTTAGGATGTGTTATGACGATAATTGGACTCTGTGAACTATCGTAACAGATATTTGTAGTGATGACAACCCCCAGAGATCTTTATTTATAATTATATATTTTATGTTAACTTACGACTGTCTTAGAGATTATCTTTGGGTGTGTTAATGGCTGGTCTGCCTGTTATTTTGACTGACAGAAAAATCCTGGAATTTCACATTCCCAGTGGTGTGACAGTCACACTACGCGGCAATTAACCCTCTCCTGCAACGGGATCCAACGGGTCCCCATTTTCCAGTAAAGCCATAAAATTACTTTAATACTTCAGATCCTTCAGTTACACAAGGTCGTACAGTTTCCGTATAGCTCTTACATTTGTTGGCAGCACCTTTACTGTGAGGTGGCTATTACCAACTCGTTTTTGTTTAAATATTGACTGCTAGAATTTGACTACTAAACGAACACATTTTATCAAACAAATATTACCGAAAATAACTAGTTATATTACTTTCTTACAGCCACCATGTTTTGCATGTAAGTACCTGGTGAAGCTGTTTCCTTTCATGTTGAAAACTATGTCTATATAACTTCGATGATTTCGTTTATATGCTTTTCGCATATATCCATAACAGATGTTATTTTATAATTATCCATGCTTTCCACTTAACATTTCTTGAAGTGATTATTTTGTCCTTAAAGAAAAAAAAATACAGCGAATTTATATTCAGTGAAGTTGAAATACCTCTCTAAATTTTCTTTGGTTTGGTCTTTCTGGAAGTCGCGGCAGACTGGACCAATTTCTTGCACCAGACGTGGCAGACGACCAGCGGTACGACGAACCCGATTAGACACGTGGGTGTTCTCCAGCAGATGCCGACACATACTAAAGACGGAGGGAGATAAAAGTGATGGATGAATATATTAAATTGTACATGCAACAGCAGTTTCTCATACCTTGCATTGTGTTTCTATATGAAGGAAAAATCTATATGCTCGTTTCAAAAATAAAAAAAATAACGTTTTGCAGAAATCAACAATTTGTTTTGTATTTGAATATGTTCTGTGCATTCAACATGCCAAAATATATAATGCATAATTCATACTAATTCATATGTAAGGATTTATTTTTAATTTAAATGTTTTACCAATATCTGAAGATATTGTGCTCCAAATATAATCGTTTACATTAGTTTCAAAACCAGCATCCTGTAAATTACGTATAAACTGAGAAGTAAGGTATACGTAATTTGTTTTGTATTGTACAAGGATGCGTAATGTTTGGCCCACTGCCTGGGATGCGAAGAAATGATATTTTTGACCTACTGCTTTAATGAATATATAAAGTATGAACGTATTTTATTCTGCGAAACAATCGAACAATAAAATCTTTCAAATGCTTCAAGACGAGCACTGTGTTTTTGGTGTTCGAAGGTTAACTCCTCAGAGCTGCTTTGTCATTTAATTGGACCAATTAATAAAGTTTCGGTATATTTAATTCTTAAAGAATTTTGACAGCTCATCTGCTAGCAGTTTAACATATGACGCAAACCTCCCAATACGCCACAGCTTTTGAGTACGTTTTATTAAATTCGGATAACTAACACATACAACTTTTTGACTGATATACTGGTATACTCATTCTAACGGTCAGCATAAGGGGGCTATAGGCTGTGCAACAGCTGAATACCTACAAAATACAGTACACTCGTTGTTTCCGTCAATATGAGGATTCTCTATATCTTGTAATAATTGATCACTTACCGACTGAGACGAGTATACTCGTTGTTGTTGCAGTCAACAAAATATTAATTATATCGTACAATAATTGATCTCTTACCGACCGAGACGAGTATACTCGTTGCTGTAACGGTTATTATAGGGATGATCTAGATCATACAACAGCTCCTTCAGCCTGTGTTTCATGGATTTATCTCCGATTCCAGCTCTTGGATCTAAATAAAAGCAAAGTGGCATTGCTTTGTGAGGTAGCACAAAAGACGGGAATTTAAGGAAACAAGGTGCAACCTAATTTTCATCATTCTTGCTTTAGACCATTATTGGCAGATCATTAATTCCCTCCAACGATAACCAATAGAATACATATACTGTTGCAATTTTTCATACGGAAAAAGAAAATGTTTATATTGTTTATGAACTTGTGCGTTACAACCATTTCTAGAAAATCTGTTAATCCTGTTTCATTTCGGTCCGTAAATATGGAAACAGGACATTTTTTAAATGGAACTGCAAGTATAAGTTAGCACTTCAGTATTAAACAAAACTCTTGTTTTAGACTTTATTTTACCATGTCTGTTCCTCCGTCTATGATAAAAGATTTATCAAAATTAAAAATGCAGCCTCTGGAAAAAATCTTATCAGCCTGAAAAGTCCGAATTATCACCGCTTCACGATCGGCTCGAGAAGCCACCAATAGCAAAGGTTTTCCGAGAGTACCGGCCCCGATGCCACCTATGCCGCCACTTTGATAGATCCGAATGGTTGGTTCAGAGATATAAAAAGTCACTAAAGCATAAAAGACTGGCCCTTATCTTATTTCCGTCTTGCTTTCAGTGTTTCCAGTTGTCATGCCTACCAGATAAACCAAAACAAAATAGATGTGGTCGGACGATGGTCCTCAGAGGGCCCCATGTTTCTAATAGTGCTGAACTAGTTTGCATATGGGTGAAAAATTAAGTTAAATTTGAAAAATATCACAAACAGAAACAGGTTTTTATCAATATGTATGAGTGAAAAGAATCATACTTTATTAAAGAAGATATGTCTGAAATAATGTGTGCAATAGAAAATCATCGAATGTAGTCTGTTAGCCGTATTTGATTTTTAACAAGTCTGTAATTCAATAGGTCTGAAGCCCTCATAGGGACCAATGATCCCTGTAATTTTGGAAAAGCTGAAGTACGTTGTTATTTAGTTATCATGCATGAAAGGAAATTAGCGATTGGGCAGTAGCAGCCACATTGACATTCAAAAAGGTCTGTCATTAAAAAGGTCTGGAGCCCTAACAGGTACCAATCATCCCTGTTAATTTGGGAAAGCTGCAGGAAGTTGTTGTTAAGTTATCGCACACGAAAGAAAATCAGCGATTTGGCTTTGGTGGCCATATTTGAAATCGGACAGGTCTGTAATTCAAAAGATTTGGAGCCCTTATAGGTACCAATCATCCCTGTGGATTTGGGAAAGCTGCAGTATGTTGTTGTTGAGTTATCGTGCGCGAAAGAAAGATTCACTGACGGAAGGACGGAAGGAACGATGGACGGAAGAGTGAAAGTACGGACTGACACGGTGATCACTATAGGGCACCGCTTGTCAAGCGGGGCCCTTATCATTAAATAACCGTCGGCTTCTCTGCTTGAAGTCGCGGGACGTCGCATTCGTCGGTCAAATTGCAGACTGAATTGCACTTTCTCTCAAAATTCCATAAGCGATAGATCTCTCCCCAGGATTTCGGGGAGTGCCTTTCAATGACGCTGTCGTCGTGCCTTGGAATGTGCCGTATATGGTACAATGTACATTGGCTCTTGGCACCAAAGGGGTCTTGGAACCATGTGTTTACATTAGACGTTGGTTAGCGTCACGATCTGGCTGCTGGAAGCTGGAAGAAATTTCTACAGCCGACTATCAAAGAGAGACCAACATGTCAGACACCCGAAGGGTTCACCGATTTGGGGTCCAGCGCGTTGTTGGCAACAGCTTCCTGCCTTCACGTTATCGTGTGATTCTGACGGCAAACTAGCCACAAACTATATGAAAATCCTAGTCGCAACATGAATTTGCAAATTCTCTAGGACAACGTGGCTTGGTATGATGAATCCGAAATAGAACTTGCTTCTTCATCCACCGTTGTCTCGCTTTATAGATTCATACTGTAGATAGATTTACGGAATATGCAATTTACAATGACCAAAGTAAAGCAATAACCAGTACGAAGCTCCGTGGAATATTGCAATAAACAATGGCCAAAGCAAAATAATAACTAGTATGATCCGTTCTGCGCCACCGTGCTAAACGTATCAAGCATCCACCTGCCACGGCTAACATCATCAAGCCAAGTTGTTGGGTATTCCCAGCTCTGGTTCCGTCTTCTTTGTCGACAATGGCTGGTGCCGTCGATCCGTTTTTAAGCCTCTCCTAGAAACTTGTAGCAGTGGTGCAACACTTCGGGACACCTATACAACAGGCCCCTATTTAAGTATGGAGGGAACGTAGAATACCCGTTTTAGGGATTAAGGACTGAGCAGATTGTGCCGTCATTCGTATTCCTGGCAAATGAGCAAAATCTACGCTGGAGCTGTACCAACGACATGTGGACACTTTTTTTAAGATTACCCAAAAGCGACGTCTGGTTTGTCACTAGCTTCATACATGTTACCAATACAGCTGTTGGTGTTGTTTTGCTGCTCTGAGGAGGAAGGTTTGCCTCAAATTGTTAATGATTCTGATAGGAAAATGTTATGCAAATCGCTAATAGAGACCGGTACGTACAAACCATTAAGTCGTTCAAATATATTTCCCGTCAAACCATTCAGAGAATTATTTTTGTCAATGTCCGACAGTGTTTATAATTGATAACGCTTTCGTGCCTTATTTTGATGATGCGGTCGTCGGACCTTGCTCCTTGGGCTGTGCTAAATGACGATGGAGACTTTTAACCCGTGGTTCTTTCAGTGGATCACGTTAAAGTTTGATTGATCGGTGGATATAACATTCTTTGGAATTAAGAAGAATCCTTCCAGATCCGGTTTTAAGGTTTCCTTACAGCACTTGTCGGTACTGAGATCATGACCATGACAGAAGCCTTGCGTACACACATATGTAGAACATAAAAATGTGCAACGATTGTTAATCTAAATGGTGCAGGGTTATCTTATATTAGTTAAAATCACCGGTTGAGTTATACAATACTAGACCGGATTCTGCACACACTTTATGTGGGTGAAATTGTGTAGAAAGGCTATCTGGATTAAATAAATTTATTTCTAATGCTGCCATGGTAACGTTAGTTTCGTACAAATATTGAAACGTTTAGTTATTAACCAAATACACCTATACCCAACGGTACATTTCCGTTTGCAACCAGACCATATACAATTTAATACAAATATAAAATTAATATATAAAATTAATCATGTCACAATATATGTTACGTGTTTACGTTTTAAAGTCAATTTTAAAATGACAAAATCGAACACGTTTTGTTGAAGATTTCATTTTAAGCATTGGCAATGGGTTATAGTACCTGTACAAGTTATTCATTGATAATTATAACAAAAGAAATGTTTTCATTACCATATGTTAGCAGCGTGTTAACCAAATAACCTTTTGCTTTTTACAATGAAATCCCCTGGTTATTTTGCGATTTGGCATAGTTTTGCTTTTTTTATACCTGTATGCATTATTGCCTTTTACTTCCATCGGTAATCAATAATTCCATCAGGCAGGGTGTACAAACAGATAGCAGGCCAACCATACAGGCCGCTGCTTATTTGTAAAACGTCGGGGCTATATATCCTTTGTTATTTGTAGTTGTGTCTCTACGGGAAATGTTTTGCAACTAAAATACCTCTCACATCTCGGCCAGTACTAAATCCTGAGAGAACCTACCCATTTGGTTTTCAAACTTGTTTAGAAAGCTGTTCAAAGATATTTCTTCCTGTACAACAACTGTATCCTCAGTTTCTTCTGAGATCCCTTTGGCTGTAGATTTCCTCAAGGATTCGTTTGTCCCAGTGTCGGATTCTACATCTTTCTAAAATGCAAAAGTCAACAAAACCAACTCAGAGAACTCCTTTAAGTTTCCATTCTCGTATTAACATTTTATTTATTTCAAATAAAGGCCTTTGCTTGCATCAATGTTAACAATTATATGCAGTGATAAGGTACTGACGTGAGCAACAAGATGGTATGTTCAAGAAGGCTATACAATTTTTATAAGTCTCCTGAGATCTAATGAGTCATTGCCTGAGTAACCATAATAAATTCTCATATTGTTTTAGGTTCCCCTAGTTTCACGAAAACTTTCCATCAGCTGGAATAATGTTTTAACTACATGTCATCTCAGATATTTAATCTCAGATAAACAAGGAAAAGTTATAATTACTAAACTGGCGACATGCTTACGTTGCGGTTATTTTTTATGGTTTGCTAAACGCGCAATGTGTCCACCTATGTGTAGAACACTTGATCTACTGACCCAATGAAGTGCCAGTTCTCATTGTCTCACGCTAAGTTGATGGTATCATCATATTATTTTAAATTCAGGTTCATTGTTATGCATTTCTTGGTAATGCGAGTTTGGTTTAGGTGTATTGTTGGCTCGCTAAGCCTCGAGTTAAAATAGAAAAGGTTGAATTATATAAAGTAAATTAAAATTACATGATTAGCAGCAGGGCCTAAGTAAGTTTTTTTTGGGTGATCATCCAGTTCAGGGTTTCATAAATAAGACAACCTCTTTATGTTTTGTTGGTGTTTCTGTACACGGAGAGTTGGCGTTAAACACGCCTAGATCGCTTGATATTACACTGGTTGCAGTAAACGGTCGGAGCATGCTAAAATAGATGTCATTCCCGACAATGAATGACCAGATATTTGGTGTGCATTTATAACATTGACCAAGCCAAGCTATAAGTATCGAATTTTTAAATGATCTTGAAATATAATACCCCTAACACCAGGCATAATAATTACCCTAATATAGAACCAGATTGATGGATCTGGTTCACGATCTTGGCTGAAGACATAAAACATACATAGGTGTAATTAACTACAGTGAAGGTGAAAATCAGCACTAATGGCCGCAAAACTATACCGTTAAGGATAAAATCATTTCAAATCACGGAAGCTGATCATATGGTGCACATCAATGAAAGAGGCCTGGTCGTTACTGAACCGCTGCATCAAGTTTTAACAACAGATAAATTGACCAAATACGGATACAACATCTTTTTGTATGCATTAACATATAGTAACACAGTAACACATAGATCCTAACTATTTGAATAAAAAATTGATGCAGGATATCACCCATGACAATTTTTAAACATTTGGTTAAACATTTGGTTTTACATTTTTTTATGGAAAATCATAAATTAGGACAAATATGTATTTCATTGTGAAGTTACACAGATCAATTTTGTAACTACGTTAGTTCCTTGGTCAGATTTGGATTTGTATCGCAGAGAAGAGTCTATTTAGAATGCGGGTTCCGGCAGATGTTGCTTGCGAACTTAAAAAGATACCTCGCACCAAGATAGGAACAGGCTATCGATGCTTGCCTAGTTAAAGCTTTAAATGTGTCATTAATTTATCGGTTTGCTCTACTTGCTGACGCAGCTGTCAATACCTCCCGCTGGATATATATTCCATTAAAACATAATACTTTTGTTAGATGTAAGATATAGTGAGTACTGCTAAGTTGTGGCTGACTTGGTGTAAAACAAGCTTTCGCTGAAACAGACGAAGGGTTTACTCGCATGATAAATTTATGGGCGATAATAAATAACTGTAAGGGCATGCCCACTGGTTGCTCGGGCGGAACAGACCAATAATTTTGAACTGCATCACCGTAAAGTTACATGCACAGAAGAAAATTCAACCGTTCAATGGCAAGTGTGGGTAGTTTTTCCTATACCATGCCTCTTTTATGTCTTAAAATGAAATTCATTTTTTTTTATGGAATCAAAAATTAAAATTCATTTGAAAATGAATGTGGATTTTGTAAATATCTGTACCCCAAGAAAAAGCTCAGTATCAGGGTTAAAGTATTATATACTTTATGTGGTCTAATATGTCTCGATCAAGACTAAGATAATTCAAAGTCAGGCCCCACGAAAAGGGTCAATATGCATTTGAAACAGCCTTTAGATTTATTTTAAATTTAGGCATTTTGCCATGGAATGGAGCCTTGCTTTTGTGTATGTCCAACTAAATTTAAATGAACACGTCCTTGGCCACCCTTTGCATGAGTGCTTGTCCTTTGTTTATAGAAGGTTTTGCACTCAGGGTTCGCACATGCATGACGAGCCTATGAACAAAATCTCTTCTCCTTCTACCACCCACTCATTTAAGTTTCTAAAGTTATCCGAATTTTCGACATAAACCTCACATTCATTGGTGTTTAATGCTGTGTATAAGCATGACTTAGAGATAACTATCAGCATTCCAAGTATGGACACACTGGTTGAATCAATTTTCAAGAAATGTTACTCACCACTATTCCATTTCACCACAAAGAGTGTTAGCTACCATATCATGATATACTTTCATTGAATTAAACCTCAGAAATACAGTTTCTGAAATAAATTGCTGCACAACATCGTCATCGCAAGTCAAATACTGTGAGGGAAAAATTAATATACCAACTTTAATTGCTCAATAATTAACCCATGGATTGCCTTTAAATTTGTGATGCATGTTAATCTTGTACAGCATGATCCTTCGTTCCGGCCTTTAATAGTGTTTTTGTCTTTTCGCATGTTTAACAAATTTACAGCTCAGTAATACCTTTTATCTCGAGATTTTTAGTAATATTTTGATTATGGAGAATATTGTAATTGGATCAGATCTATATACCTCTTTTTGAAGTTTTGATTCAGTGTGAGTAACAATCATATTCGAATATTATCCAGGAAAATAATTCATTATATGTTGATTTCAGGATATTTCATTTATGCGTCATATATTTACTTGCACGCTAAGGTCTTGACCCATTGCTTTATTATCATAGCTTTAAATGCAAAGAAAATTACATATATAATTGTTCACATTTTGCTCAATTCATAATACAGATATTCACTTTTTGAACATTTTAGCCGGAAGTTCGACTGTGATCAAAGATCCCTGCAGCCTCTCATTCATGACGGTGAGCATTTTGTGTAACGTTTATGGTGGCAGACAAGCTTCTTTGATGTGGAGCGGAGAGATCGTGAGTTCGAATCTTAGCCGACTATCTATAATGAGAGGAATTTTTCTGTCATTTACAAGAAGCCTAATGATACTGGAGATCTTAATTATTTCAGCTTCTTTAATTCTGTTTTTTTTTCTTTATATGTTAAAACCTCAATGATCTTTATTGGGGCATTCAAGTCAAATTTATAAGATAATTTATGAACTCTTGAATACATGTAATTTAAAAGCATCCCATTGTAAAGACAATATTATATGTAAAATATTGATTTATACTTATATGCATACTTGTACATTTTATATTATCTATATATATATTTCACGTACATTTATTTTATAGTACATACTTCCGTTTAGATTTAATCTGCTTTCTCATAGTTAATAAATAAAGATTTTCAGTGTAACTAAAATTGTCTCTAGAGGAATTATTCATGATTCATGCATTATTATTTAGTATCAAATTTGACAATTCAGTCCTTTATGTATGTATCAGGAGAGGAATTTATGTAGGGCTGTGTCCAATGAAAATACTGTTTACGTCAAGAATCTTGAAAGAACCAAACTGGAGACAAAAGTAACCCATCTTCTCGGATGTGTATGTTCATTTTGATGTGATGCCATGTTTTAATCCATCACATAATACATCTTGAGAGTAAACAGAGAGGTGTTAAACTTTACAATAATGGTAGCATTCATGGCTTTTACTCTTCAGGCATGCCCTTCTTCATTGGAGTAAAAACCAGCATAGGGTAATTTAGGAATATGGAGAGAGATTTAAACTTACATCAATTGTACAAAACAAATTAAATATTATTTAAATAACTTTCACTATAAATTTGGTATCAAACAATCTTGTACTTTAAATTTTGTACATAACAGGATCTAATTATTTGATTTCAAAATTTCAGATATTAAATAATAAAATCTTAACAGTTACTTATATTCTCATATATATAATCAAATAAATTAAAATTATGATAAAAATGGTTCATTTAATTTTCAAAATATAAATTAACATAATTTTAGATAATGAATGTCTGCAAAATTGGTACTATGAAATAACAGACGAGTATTAAAAAAAGTTATAAAAGAATATGTATATAAATTAACTAGATAATACATGTGCCTGCAGTATGACTTTATCCAAGTGATTGTAGTACTGGTCTGAGTTTATAGCATTGTAGGCTTCAGTACATTATGGGTAGTGAAAACACCATAAGCTTATCATGAACATTTTGGGTCTGCACTGGTATCTGGTTCCATATTATATTTTTCTTAAATGAGTGTTATTGCATTCTGAATGATTAAAATGCAAACTGGCTTGTGAAAACAAATCTAGGTACATTTCTGAATATGCATATGGATTGATGGATGTGAGATAAGATGTACATGTCACAATAATAATACACTATTAATCTGTCTCTTAACATCAAACATGCCTCTGTTTATCCATGGTTTACTAATCAAAAGTCAGATTGTGCCAGGTAACTTTTTTGGTGGTGACCTACTCTGTCCAGTACCCTTATGTAATTAGCACCAGTGGTCACCAGCAATGGGGCAGCTGGTCCATGCTTGCCTCAACAATAGGCACATCCTGGGCAATTACTGGACAAGAACCTAGCATTATTTCCTGATATGCTTCATGATCAAGGGGCTCACAGGAAGTAATAGAAAGTAGTATGTATTACTCTATTACTTTGCCTTCTGTTTTTATTAATATTACTATTACAGCTCAAATTTTTGAGTCTATAACTATTACTATCACATGGAAAAAGCTGTAATAGTCTATTACTATTACTTATTACTATTACCCCATGTCTGGTAACGGAGCACCCGTATAGCGACATATCCTTATTAACTTTGACCAGTGAAATGTATACATGATTATGCCCCTATAAATTCTCAATATGATAATCTACTTATGACTGACTAATATTTTCACTTATGGAATTTGAGATATATTATCGCCCTCCACGATATAATGATGCCGGAAAGTCCATAAATGCAACAGAAGCGATACGTTTACCGTTGTTTCCAATAATACCGTTGTTCACGATAATATTTTCTAACCATAGCCCAAGCTGAATATATATATCCATTATATAATATTAATTAGTTGATATGTTCTTGATGATTTGGTGAACAACCAGGGGAACATCAAACGCCCGGGCTGGTATAAATTTTTGTTCATTAATGACAGATAACATAAGAAATGTGACATTATTTATAATATTCATCTGGCTAAAAAAGCATATGTAATTATCTATAGTATCTTTCACCAAAGGATTACGTACAAGATAACAACGAGCAGGTATAAGTGACTGTTCACCTGAGGACATCTTATCCACGAAGGTTTATTTTTCGCGGTAGTTCAACATTCGAATACATGGCGAATTTGTAACCTATGCGAAAAAACGGTAGCCACAATATCCCCAAAGCCCTCGTTATACGAAACAAACGGAAGAAAGGGAAGCTTCTTTGACTTACGTGACTTCCCGTTAGGTCTGATGAGCTGACTGCATGAAGTAAATGTATGATGCAGTAAAAGACAAAGATCATCCTGATCGCCATGACAGCCATCTCGCCTTCCTCCCCGCTCTCGGTTAATTGTACCACGTTTGCCCTTTCGCATTTATTACACTCAAATGATTTTATCCGGTCTGGTGAATTCACACATAGAAGACAAACCTGCAAATTTGAACTGCTAACCGCGGTCAACCAAATCTCTCTCTCTCTCTCTCTCTCTCTTTCTATATATATATATATATATATATATATATATATATATATACATAAATGCATAAAAATATACTGAATGAATCAATTGACAAGGATTTACTTTTTATAAGGTTCTTTTTGTCATTCCTCACGGATAGGCCACATGTAGGGTATGCATTTGAGCAAACCGCCTGTTGTGGGGGCACCTTTTTCAGTTACAAACATCCCTTCGTGACTTTTTCCATCATTGTAATTATTCCCCTCCCCCCCCCCCCACGTTTTTCCACTCAGCTGACACCCCCCCCCCCCCCGGGCATGATATCCCTCACCTGTCTTGTACATGGTGAGGTTGCCGATGTCAGGGACAAGAAACAACACTTTGATCGATGATAACTACTGAAGGCGGTCAACCAAATCTGAGTAGTACTCGATCGCAGCCTCGATGTTTACTTGCGTTGTAAACAGCTGGTTTATGTCTCCAACGATTCGTCTGTGGTGCAGTCATCATCCTCAGACAAAGTTGGTGGTGTCCGTCTAGAAATCCCCTGTATATAAAGTTATCGGCCCTGCTATCAGCCATGTTAGGGTTTCCTGTAAGAAAATTGTCATGTGTCGTTCTTAATCGCAGTAATCCTTGAAACTTAGGATTCGATGAATAGCCGTTTTCATGATAAATGTGGTACGAAACACATGTCTGAACGAGAGGTACACGAGATTTATATTCATCTGCAGCCGCTACTGCTACCTCATACACATACACACGCACCCTCCCCCTATATATATATATTGTGTGCGTGTGTGTGTGTGTGAGAGAGAGAGAAGTTAATGTATTAACATCCTGCTGAATCAGTGGACAAGGATTCACTTTTAATAGTTTTTATGTATTTTTACAAAACGCAACACGGATAGGCCACATGTAGGGTGTGCATTGAAGCAAATCTGGCATATCGCCTTTTTTTCATTTACAAACATCTATTCGTGAGTTTTGCGTAACTGCCACCATTTAACCGTGTACACACTGACGGCGGACATTAAAATGGACAAGTTCATCTGAGGCTTTATCCTGTTATTGAACCGAAAACGTCCCTGTCTTGTTCATGGTGAGGTTGCCGATGTCAAGTCTCTTGATAGATGGGTAGTCTCACTGCAAGAGTACTATTTAATATATATCTGAGGGTAAACGTGTTCACACGTGCATGTCGATACCACACTCCAATGTTCTTATCTCTCTCTCTCTCTCTCTCTCTCTCTCTCTCTCTCTCTCTCTCAAAAGCCACCATTTTTTTCAGTTATAACCTAAATTTTACCAGAAGCCTGAGCAAATGCGTGGCTCATTTACATAAAACCCTTATGACAATTTTTGCTCATAAGTCATAAAGGCCTATAGCTTGATGTCATGACACAGTGCTTCTACCTGGCCTCTGTCGCTGCCTTCCTGGATATATACGTCATTAAATCATTAGGACTTATTTCTATACCATTAAAATAATATATATATATATATATATATATATATATATATATATATATAAAATAAAAAATCTGCATTTTTAAACTTCGCTTAAATAAGCCGATTTTTATGTGTTACAACATTCACCTGATGATCGGGTCGCATCCCGTGAAACAGACTGTAGTGAATTTACAGTGTTGTTTTTCTTCAGAGTTACTGCTCTGGCCTAGTCTGTAGGCCATAGAGCACTTTACAACGGAGGGTAAATCTACCTATATATATATATATATATATATATATATATATATATATATATGAGAAAGGAATGTCATGAATGTGTTTAGAACATTAATTAGACTAAGTGAAATTCTTAGAGGACGGGGAGTACTGCGCCCCTGTTTAATAGTTTACCGGGGACCTGGAGCCTTGGTGTCGTGGATGCCCAGTTCATTCAAATGAACACGTCCTTGGCCACCATTTGCATGCATGAGTGGTTGTCTTTGGGTAAGAAGTTCAGGATTCACACGTGCATGACGAGCACATACGACGTTTATGACGTTCCCTTCTCTCTCCACGATCCATTACTAATTACATGTTAGTGTCCAAAATTTATTTGCCGAATATTCAACATAAAGCTTACATTCATTGGTGTTTAATGTCTATCAGAATGATATCAATGTAACTTTCATGGGGAACAGGGGGCCGCATCCAGTACTCCCCGTCCTCCAAGAATTCCAATAAGTATACAACGGGTTGAACCATTTCATCAGAAATTTTACTTATCACTCTTCCATTTCAGCCAGTGGCGTCAATTTTTCTTCCAGGGTTGGGGATGACTTTGTGTGTGTATATATATATATATATATATATATATATATATATATATATATATACACATACACCCACACACATATATATATATATACCTTTTTCAGCATCTCTGAGTGACATGTTCACCTATATATATATATATATATATATATATACTTATTATTATATATATAATTAATCATATTTCAAATAATTATAATGTTTTAGAAAATAAGTTATTTTGTGAATTCTAAGCAAGGTTTAGATATAATTTTGTTAAATGTTTATTAAATGGATCAAAAGTGTTTAATTCTATTTATAAATATATTTCATTTGCAATATTATAATATTATTTTCTGAAGGGGGGGGGGGGATCAGTACATTGACCATCCCCCCTTGCCAAAAGGAGGGGGGTATATATATACCCCCATCCCCCCTATATTGACGCCCCTGCGATTTCACCACACAGAGTGTTAGCTACCATATCATATATTTTGCATTGAGTTCAACATTAGAAATACTGTTTCGGAAAAAAAAGGTTTCTGCACAAAATCATTGTAATGGCAGATCATATACTGTGAGGGAAAAATAAATATACCAAATTTTAATTGCTAAAGAATTAACCCATGGATTGGTTTGATATTTGATATGCATGTTGATCTTGGAATGTTGTATCCGTCGTTTGGGCTATTAATAGGGTTTTACATTTTATGCATGTTTAACAATAACAGAAGGGATTGGGGTGTAATATGTTGAATATGGAGGAATATTGTAGTTCAATCAGATCTATATCCCGGTCTTTTTTTTAAGTTTTGATTTAGTTTGATGAGCAATCATATCCGAATTATATATTCGTATCTTAATGTTAGATTTAAGGATTATATATTACCTTGCACATTTAGCGTCTTGATCCATGGTTTAAGTGTTTGTCTGGGCTTCCAATGCAAAGAAAATTTCATAAATACTTGTACACATTTTGCTCCATTCTTATGTCAGATATTCACTCAGGGAACATTTGTTCCCGGGAGTTCGACTTTGAGCAGCGATTGCCAGCAGCCTTTGATTCATGATGGTGATAATTTTGGGTAACATATCATGGTTGCAGATCGTGAGTTCGAATCTCAGCCTAGACGGGAAGATTTTTCACGGTCGGTCCCCACTAACGGTAAGCGCTATACAGAAATTTACAAATATATAAAAATTCATGTTGCTTCTTGTTGTCTTATCTCAACTCATGTGTTTATTTCCATCAGAAAAAAGGTAAGCTGTTTGGATAATTGAGCATGAACCCTACAGTAACGTTAAGGTAACGATCCATAAGCTGACGATGCGATGGGCCGGGTATTGTGATATGTCACTTGCGACGCTATATTCGATGTATTATATATGTCATACTTTACTTTTGAGTAAATGCTTATAGCCTTGCTCAGGAACTGATAAAAGGGGAGGGGTCCAGGGGGTTCGGACATCTCTTTTTCAGCCACCGTAGCCGATTTGCCGAATTGACCCCCCCTTTTCGGACCTGAAAACCTTATTATTAGTTTTGTCATTAGTCATCCAAGGTTCGACCCCTCCTTTATCAAAATCCTTGATCCGCTATGTTGCTTGTTTATAGAATGCAGAACAACATTCTGAAAAAAATGTTCTGGCAAATATGAATAACAATAAGCCGGTAATCGATTACGGGAAGACTTCAAAACTCCATGTCGGTCGTGTCGTTTCTGACCAAAGATGTTTCACATAACATGTCTTGTAATACAAAGAAGTCTACATCTAACTTCCGTCTGTCGTTCTCAGTTGTAGGGGTAAATATCGTCAGGGCAACTATAAAAAGGCACTTGATAGTAACGATACGCTTATTAACTTAGTATCACCAGGTATCGGTCCAACCGGGCCTTATAAACCTTGACCAATGGAATGTCTACATGATTATCTCCCTTTAAATTCTCAATATGATTTTCTATCTAAATTAGATTTAACCAATAAGTAGCCTACGCTGAGTATATATATATATATATATATATATATATATATATATATATATATATATTTATATATATTATTTACTACAGTCAAGTATACGCTACAACTTTATCACCAAGGATAACATGCAAGATACCAATAAGTGAATATTCATCGGAGTACACGGGGCGTCTTATCTATGGACCCATAGGTCTCGAAGCTCAGCTGAATTTGTCTATAAGGATATGTTTACGAGCTATAATCATCCATAAATCACTCTGTGATTGGATGGTCCCTGTGACCTTGATCTTTGACCTGGTGACCCGAAAATCAAAGGAAAATTCACCTATTGGCAGGATAGCGATGAAAAGTTGGACCAAAAATGCATCCACAGTCTTTCTAAATAAGTGTGTCCTGTGACCTTGACCTTTGATCTCATGACCCCAAAATTAAAAAAGCCTCTTGCGTTAGAGGTAGGCCATATATAAGTAAAGTTTGAAATCGATATGTCAATCCAAACTGGAGTTATTACTAGGAAGCAAAATTGTCGGACAAACAGAAAGACAAACGGACGGACAGAGTGAATAATATAAGGCACCTGCTTATTCAAGGGGTCCTAATAAAAACACAAGGTTACAGAATACAGATGAAACCATACTTGCGAATCTTATAGTATTTATTTAATTTGGCAGTAAAAAAAATAAATGAAGAAATTGTATCAAAAATAGAAAAAAAATAAAGTTGGCACAACAAGTCTTCAGAAACTGAAGAAACCAATAATAATCAATAAACACACTGGGTTTCAGGAAACTGGAAGAAACCACAGTTGAGAAACTGACACAACTGCTGTCACTTTACGGTATAATAAATCGTAAAATAACACAGACTGCGATACCAGTTTTTTCAGGAACTGACAAACCTCGTCATAGTCAATATTTAAGGCAATATTCATGGCAATCCATGCATAAATTATCAAGATACTAGACGTTTTGTATCAAATAATTATTCGGAGGGGGTATTTACAAGCAAAAAGATCGCAGTGAGCTAATTTCAGATTTCCAAGGAGATTTTTCATTAACCTACCTGGATAATCAGTTTTACAAGTTTCTAGGGTTAGTTGTTATGATTTGTGCCCTGCTAAAGGACAGCCGGAAAGACTACAGACAAAGCTCCATTCCTATACCTCAGCTGACTTTCAGTAAGCTGAGCTAATAAAAATTCAACTATAGTATCCCCTTCAACTACGTGAGCATCAATCGAAATCAGAAGCGAATTCGGGGGGGGGGGGGGGGGGGACTATTATTCAGGGTTTTTTTTATTAGTCGGCCTGGGTTTGACGCCTTTTTTCCTAAATCATGGATCCGCCCCTTGAAATAAATGGAATTAATTGGAAACTTCTCAGACTTACTTGGCTTTCCGTAACGTCTGATGAACTGACACCAAAAAGTAAATGTATGATGCAGTAAAACAAAAGAATCTTCCTCATCGCCATGACGGTCATCTCAATTAACTCTTCTCTTATGTCCTATGCCTTTATCACATTCGAATGATTTTATCAAGTCTGTTGATTTATCCAGTCCGCTGATTTATCCAGTCTGTTGAATTCACAGACAGAACACGAAAGTTGCGATTTTGAACTCCTGAACGCGGTCAACCAAATCTAAATGATTGTCGGTCAGAGCTTCTCTGAAACGTTACCGGCTTATGTCGCCTTTAAACCTATTCAAACTTAGGAAAGTGGAATTGACCATTGGGGCCACCTGGTTGCCTCGTTTTCAATGGGATGGGGGGGGGGGGGGGGGGGCAGCGGGGCGTGGGCATTGTCTGCTCATAAGTTAAGTGCACTTGCAGGAGGCCGCCTGGTGTGGATTCCGTTCACTCGATTCCACCCACCCAGTTAAAATAAACAACTAAATTTCGTTTTATATGTTTTGCATTTAAAATACAAGCTTCTCTGTGAATATAAGATAAAAAAATGTGTTGCAACAGGATCTTTCGCTTAAATCATAGTTATTATATTTTTATGGAATATATGCATGCACAATGTAAGCTCTCACTGCAGCTCACTGGGTAGCGGATATCTTGGTGGACACCACCAAATCTGATTGACGATGATGATTGAAACTTAAACATATCTTTGGCGATATCAACCTGCTCATTCACACGACGTTGGTGTTTATATCGTATATTGTGCCAACCAGCCAATACACCACATAAAGGTGAGATCAATGAATAAAGTTTGGTATAGGAGGGACCCAGTGATTTATTACATAAAAAATTCACAGATATGTCTATTAAGATGGGGTCGGATCTTGAACCAACGCGACAGTTTCCAAACAAGAAAAAAAATGCATCAGAGAAGAAACACCGACAAAACATGTCTGGAAACACATTCTTGATTTAACATACCTTATTTACCCTCACAAACAAACATTTTTCCTAAAAATAAGGATTTTGCAATAAAATATAAGTTCTGCAAGGCTAAATGATTGCCATCGTGTTAACCGTGGTTATGAAATTAATCAAAGATTAAAATACCTCCATTGGTACTGTTCTATTAATTTCAAAATGATTGATATCAATCTAGAAAATGTGGTTGATTTGTTCCTATTCTATTTTATTTCTGCTCATACTTCTCTCTTAACAAAAATTGTACTTTTTTCTTGTTCCTGAAATGTGCAGTAGAATTATATATATATACTATTAAATAAATATTTTATTTTGTTATTATATGTTTAGTTACCTTTCAGATGTTGTACCTGCTGAAATATGGGTCGTAGAATGACCCTAAACTCTTCATTTAAAAGAAAATGCATGAGGTAGTTAAGAACCTAAATACATATGCAAATTATGCGACATTTTAGATGCAAAAGCAATACAAATATACATATGTGAACTCAAGCCTGGACTGATGACGTAATTCAACTTTTATTCAACATATAATTAACAGCATGACTGAAAACATGTTGAAAGCAGTTCAAAGCAAGTGCAAATGTGATTAAAGTAGCTACATCAGATATTAATAAATATGTATACATGATTGTGCGTATCATTTAATATTTGTTAGTGTAAATTAAATACTACCACACACAGAGGTCACGTTTCTTCCCTTTTTTGTGTTTGCTGGTGTGTGCAGTATATATATATATAAATATATATATATATATATATATATATATATATATATATAAATATATATATATGGCACGTTCTGCGGGCGCTGACGTCTCGCACGCCATCCGACCTGACCCTGGACCATTCCACACAGGTCTAACTATGGCTACCATGATTATCATTGACTCAACAAATCTTGACCCTGGTATAGTAGTAGTATTCTTTATTAGAGTGACAAGTACATTCAGATACATATATAATTATACATATCAGTGCACCCGGCCCCATGGACCTATTAGTCACTTCATAACTTGGAACAAAATAAGTGATTCGCATGCACTAGACATACAGCTGCTTGCTCCTAATTTCATAACATCTGCATAAATATTTCGCTAGCTTTCTAGATTTATTTTCACACAACCAGGATATTTTTTCATTTTCTGTAAAAGTAGATGTTGGCCAGTTTGTACCAGAAAATAATGTTTTTCGTTCCTGCTCATACAAAGGACAGTGAAAAAGGAAGTGGACCTCATCTTCAATACACTCATTACATTTAAAACAGACTCTTTGTTTAATATTAATACGACGAAATCTGCCTGTTTCAATTGCCAAAGGTAATACACCCATTCTGAACTGAGCCAAAAAGGATCTTTCTTTTGAAGAAAGGTTCAATTTTACATATAATTCAGTACTGATTGAATTTTTGTACAGCTTATAATTCCTAAGTTTTGGTTTTGATAACAGTTTTTCTCTCCAATCATCATTCATGACATGTTCTAATTTATTGTATATTTTAGTCATTGAGCACTCTATAATATTGTCAAAACTTGGTTTACATTCACAATCTTCAAAAAAGTCACATACAGTGGAACACCAATTATTTTCTAATAAAGCATAATCCCATAAAAATATTTGCTTACATAATCTGTTTTCATCCATTTTGACAATCCTATTCCATAATCTCACCATATTCATAATAAACCGGTATTTACAGATTATTCAACCTACATCACCTTGGATGGCTAAATGTGTAGCAAATCTGTTTACTCCCAAAAATATTCTGCCGGCTGTCGTCTGGACATTCTCTAATCTAGGAAGTTTATCACCGCAATATATTTCTGAACCATATTCTATGATTGGTAGAACACAAGCATGAACAAGATTACTGTAAACTTTAAACGACATATTATTATTTGTTCGAAATTTACCTATCACAGCTCCTAATGCTCTCATGGCAGCTGCAGCCATCTCTCTCTCGTGATGATTTAAATTGAGATTTTCATCAAAATACACACGTAGATATTTATAAAATGATGTATAGGAAATAACTTTCTCCCCTGCTTTAAAGAGAACATTTGACCTTTTCTGTCTCGACCGCCTAAAGTGTACAACTTTTGACTTTTTCTCACTAATTTCAATTTGCCACTTTTGACACCATTCTTGAATGTAAGATAACATTTCTTGTAAAGTAGTCGTAGAGGGTGCTAATAAATCAATATCATCAGCGTACATTAAGATACTAACATTTCTGCTATTAACAACTATTCCTCTGTTCATTCTATTGGTACCTTCTGCCAAATCATTAATAAAGATCGAAAATAACGTTGGTGAAAGGGTATCACCCTGCCTGACACCATCTGAGGTATCAAACCAATCTGTGTACAGATCATTTACCTTTACACAAGCTCGTGCGTCTTTGTATAACGCTTTAATAGCAAAATAAAATTTGCCATCAATTCCACACTGAAATAATTTATAGTACAGAAAATCTCTTTTCACCGAGTCAAAAGCGGTTTTCAAATCTATAAAAGCTGTAAACGTAGTAGGACCCATGTTTAGTCTATTTCTGATAATACAATATAAGGAAAAAATGTGCTCTAAGCACGATCTATTTTCTCTGAAACCATTTTGCTCCTCAACTTAGATGTTATGATTATCTAAGTACTTCATAAGACGCCTGTCCATTGAATCAGCCCATACGGATGGAACTATTCCATAATCAAATACCATATTAAAGAAACTGTGTAATGCTTTAGTGACTATAGCATTTTTCAGAACATCATAATGAATCTCATCAATTCCTGCAGCTTTCCCCCTTTTCAGCTTATAAACTACACTTTTTTCTTCATCATAAGTAATAATTGTATTTATTTCCTGGCTTCCCTGATATAATGGGTCAATCATATCATTTTCTATACATGACATAAAATGTTTTATTTGTTCCATAAAATTTTGATTGTTAATGTAAGACTCATTTATACCCGCATATAATTTTTCAAAATCAGATTTCCATTTACTCAACACACTTACCTCATCATATACAATATGATTATCTATGTCGTATACCTCAAATGGTATACAATTCTTACGAGGAGGACCCAATCGCTTAATATATTGCCAAAAAAGCTGAGAGTTGTGCACCTGTAACTGCTCAATCCTGCACATTCTGTCCCTTCGGTATTGTCTCTCATAATATCTAAATTTTCGATCAAAGAGAGCAGATTTTTTCTTAAAAGCTGCTAGAAGTTCTTTCCTCTCTTTTCCAGCACTAACACATTTTCTATATTCCTTTTCAGCCTTTCTTTTATCTTTAAACAATGCATCTAATTCATCATTCCAAAATGGTTTTACTCTGCGTTTGTTTTTTATACAATTATTACGTACCAAAAAATTATTCATTTCATTACTAACTGGACTTATGACAGCACAATATGCATTATCAACGGATGCTTGTGAATCTTTAGCATCTATCATGCATTACGTGTTCAGACATCATAAAATTAGTGGGTATATTCCTGAAATTAAACTTTCTTTTTGCCTCTCGTTTCTTTTGTATGTGTGTATGATCTATATTAACTCCAATATCAAAATGGACTTCAACGAGAGAATGATCAGGTATCCGAGATTTTCTTCCGACTAGATACATTAAGTTATTGTTTTCTATGAGATCAGAACATGGTGATACAGAAAAATATATACAGTCCTTTAATTTATCCTGTGGAACCAAATGTAATCTACTACAGATTTTCCTTTAGATGATATACATGTGAAATTATTTTGCAAGTTATTAATCCTTCCATTAACTATACAAAATTTTGATTCGTGTAAAAATTCTATCATCGCTGCTCCGTGCTGATTTTTGTTAAAATCAATAACCTGTCTCTTAGGAATATCATCAATACCTTCAATCGTATCAATTGAGTCCCCAACTCTACTGTTAAGGTCTCCACAAGTTATAAAATGATCAACATTAATGTGTATGTATATCTGATTTAATAAATGTTCATAGAAACTATTTGAATCACTACCCCACACACTGTTTTCTGGTGGTAGATACACCGAGCATATAATAAAGGTTGATTTACTATGTTTATTTTGCATCTGTAATACCAAAATTCCGTCTACTGACTTATCAATTACTGACACATCAAAATCTGAATGAATGCTTGTCTTGACAAATAATCCCACACCTCCAAAGGTTTTTGGTGCTTTCTTATGTCTACATTCCCGATTGTGTCCATACCAAATATATCCAGGAATATTTAGTATTTCATCATATGAAAGGTGAGTTTCATTTATGCTTATAAAATCAGCTACAGTTTTAACAATAATATTTTTCCTCAATTCATGATTGTTAATAGTCCAACCTGCTACATTAAGGTGACAAATTTTCAAAACAGATCTAGCCTCAAAATAAGAAATTACATCGGACCGGGAACTGTCCTACATGGGCACCTCAGTCTGTCGCTCATCATTGGATAGCATCTCATCATCACTGGCTGTGTTTACTATCACTGGCTGTAATGAGGGTAATGTAGAGTGCATATTATCTTGGTCTGTTTCGATAAGACGTAGAGACGGCGTATTAATGGGCATCGTAGTTGAGCGCGGAATTTCAGTAAGATTCGATGGACCAGTAGGGCCAAATTGTTCTTGGGTTGTATACACCGCACCATTTCCTACATTCACTGTACTGCTGTACTGTGTTAATATTGGGACAGAATTCGACTGAGACCATTTTTCAGGAGAGCTTGCCAGGGGTGCAAATTTATTCCCTGTTGGTACCAATCCCATTTGTCTATCGGCCTGGGGAGAGGGATGGCGACCACCTCTGGCTGTCCCCACACCTCGGCGACCACTTGGGCCTCCACGTCTGCCCCTGGTATGCAGAGGTTGACGCAGGACCTGGCATCCAATATCCGCACCTGACACCTCCGGTTTTTGGTCCGCAGGCCTACTCTGTAGCAGTAAGTACGCTATAAAACCCGGATGTCAGGAGTCGGATTTAGGATGCCAAATATGAAACAAATATCCTCTGATGCTTGACGTATTTCTGGAAACCTAGTAACAAAGAAAGCTACTGAATCCTTGTGGTGTACATTAAGAACTATGAAAAATACAAATTAATAGTACCAGCGTTAAAAAATAATAAAGATATTGGAAAATTTTGTGATTTAATGTTAATAATATTTAAAAGAAAGAACATGCATGTTGATTGAATGTGTTAAATGTATGACAACCTTCTCATCTAGAGTACGTATAAAACAATTAAATTTTTTATTTATCAACGATCTGAAAATATAGCTGCAAAATGCCTCATAGTTGAGTAGAATTCTCATATAATGATGCCAATATATTAGATAAGATATATATATCATTTATTTGCTTTCAGTTCCAGAGTTGCAGGAATTTGTTGACATTACATAAAGACTTCGGATAAATTTTGAAAGGGGGGGGGGGCGCACTCTGCGAGGAAAATAAGCACGGGGGCATGTTTGCCCTAGAAGAGCATGCAGGTTGTTCGCGGGAGCCTAAGACGGTTCATTCAAGTAAATAGCAAAGACGCGTTGAACTGGACAGTCTCACACTTCAGGGTGTCAGGACCCAGGTTAACAGCACGGCAGCCTCACAGGCCCTGGCCTGACCAGAAACACTTTAATTAATATCCCATGGCTATATATTACAGCGAGGTTTGATGTTGGACAGTGAAGGAAGCACAGACAGTGCCTGCCTGCTGCCTCTTTTTATGTATATAGTTTACGTATGTATGTTCTTTAGCATAAGATGTGTTATTTTTATATATAAAGGACACCTTATTTGCCAGGAGCAAAAGTGTGAGAGGAAATGTTTGGGACGCCACCTCTGCAGCCACGAATGTAGTCATGAGCGATTAACTTTTAAGTCAACGGGACATCAGTTTATCATCTGCTAGCTGGACCAAGGCCAGCACCCCGCTTGTCAACCAACAGGTCCTAGGACACTTCCCACTCTCCGCTTGTCTGTACAGTGTACAGTATCATATATCCAACAGGGCACATAAAATACGCCCGGCCCCACTGAACCCGCACTACAATGCTTAGTTAAGTACACGTACATCTTGTTGACTCATGAGCAATGGAAATGCTTGGGTTTTATTACCATTACCTAACTTCAGAAGTTCTGGGGGCTCCCTCTCCCGGTTCCGAAGCCTTTGTTACATAAAATAAATAAATAATTAAAATGGATAAAATCAATAAATACAGAACAATAACATAAGCGTATCTGACTATGCATTTAAAAACAAGCATGTAAAATAGGCTGCAGATAAAACATGTTTTAATTCAAACCATTAATATTTAGAGGTTTGTGAGTCAAAAAGTCTATTACTGTATGGTTCAAGAGATTTAAGAGACTCGTTTAAAACGAGTAGTTCTGTAAAATGGTACCTGTGAGCGTTACCTGCAGGTAACTATATATTTACCTGAAGGTAACTTAACGTTTATGTTTCACAACATTTTAGTCTCTTTATCATGTTCTGGCAGATATGGTGTGTCCCTCCATAAGTAGCCATTTTTGTTTTAGCTGGTTAATTATATTTTTAGTGTTTACATGAGATCATCAAATCAGTAGCTGTCAGTTGAGGCAGTTATTGCATGTGACCAATGACCCTGACCGCCATAAGTGGGCCTGATATGTTGTAAAATGTAGAATGATTTCTCATATTTTCAGAAAATTCTGTTACTCAAATATGGCATAAGGTAGGAATTTAGTTATCTAGTTTAAAATTAGGTTATGTAATCCTCTCCTCTACACTATAATTGTTTCCCTTGATATGAACTTTATAAAAATTTTCATAGCAAAAATCTGGTGGACATGAGGGGATGAAACGGACTATATATAGTTATATTATAAAACTTCTTTTCCTGAGATAATTTAATTTTGTAATTATAATGAAGAAAGTCTCTTTTACATAATTAAAACAAATACTACACTGAATACACACAGATCTATTTTGATTTTTTTTCTGATTGCTGGTATACAGCATGACATCTGAGCTTGACCAGTAGAACTTTGACGGCCGGCTTGGCATAGGATTTGGTATCCGTTTTTTTGACATCCGACATCAGGAATTTAGTCGTCCGTAACTTGACACTTGCCGCCACATCAGCCGGACTGTTCAGTGCTGTGCAAGCCGTCAGTGTTCACCGTCCACTAGCAGCAGAGAGCGTGAGGCAACAGAAAGGAAGACATCGCTCCCAGCGCCAGAACCAACACGTTTTAAGGGAGGTGTTTTTTTTTATTTAATATCACTTGAAACTTTACCACTGTCTGCATGTTGATTGAAAATTAAGTTGGGTATAGGTTCACTAATCGTAATGCCACTATGCGTGGCTGAACTTCAGGCGGCTCGGCTGGAAATAATTTGTGCAGTTATTCCAAGTTGCTG
The DNA here is from genome assembly GCA_026874595.1 of Sipunculus nudus. Taxonomy (NCBI): domain Eukaryota; kingdom Metazoa; phylum Annelida; class Sipuncula; order Golfingiida; family Sipunculidae; genus Sipunculus; species Sipunculus nudus. The sequence goes on from CM049317.1 coordinate 5,726,384, forward strand.
ACTTTCGTCGACTAGCTTCAACCTGCATGTAGATTAAAAATTAACTTGGGTATAGGTGTATTAAGCGGGGCTGAACTTCAGAGGGGCTAAAGAACAAGTGAACCCACATTTTTATGCAGAAAAAAGTGGGTGCAGTGCATAACTAACAGAGGGTACGTACCCAAAGTTGTCACCCATTACTTGTTATTCGGTTCGTGATTGCTCTCCCTGTTAGGCCTGGATCTTTCCAGTTTTATGTGAGTGCGCGACGGTGGGCGGAGCATATCATAAAAGCACCAGGAGTGTTCCAATGAACAGTTGACTAGTGTCTGTGCCCCTCCTTAGAAAATTAGATTGATGTGTGTGACCCGACTGATGCTGTATTTGTTCTCCTATGGCCCCAGATACCGCCTCATTAACGCACAGTCTTATATATATGACATTTCTTATTTGGTAATGAACTGTGCACAATTTCCAACGGCTAAGCGCCACTAACCCCACGAAATCTTGAAACCTGTCACATGTACAGGTTATATGGCACCAAAAGTGTCGTGACACACCACCGATTTTGAATTACAGACTGTTTAAAAATTGGAAATTTTAAAAAGCCATTTTCTTATTTTGTAATGAACTGCCCTCAATTTCCTACAGCTTAGCGGCACTAACCAAACAAGCCCGGGGTCAACCCTGATGTCCACCTCTTACCTGGCACCAAAAGTGTTCTGACACACCTCACCGATTTTGAATTACAGACTGTTTAAAAACTTGAATTTTTAAAAAAGCCAGTTTCTGATTTTGTAATGAACTGCCGTCAGTTTCCTACGGCTTAGGGCCACTAACCTAACATGCCCGGGGTCAGTCCTGATGTCCATCTCTTACCTGGCACCAAAAGTGTCCTGACACACCTCGCCGTTTTTGAATTACAGACTGTTTATAAAAACTTGAATTTTTAAAAAAGCCAGTTTCTTATTTTGTAATGAACTGCCCTGAATTTCCTACGGCTTAGCGGCACTAACCCAACATGCCCGGGGTCAGCACTGATATCCCCCTCTTACCTGGCACCAAAAGTGTTCTGACACACCTCACCATCTTTTAATTACAGACTGTTTAAAAACTTGAATTTTAAAAAAAAGCCAGTTTCTTATTTTGTAATGAACTGCCCTCAATTTCCTACGGCTTAGCGGCACTAACCCAGCATGCCCAGGGTCAGCCCTGATGTCCCCCTCTTACCTGGCACCAAAAGTGTTCTGACACACCTCACCGATTTTGAATTACAGACTGTTTAAAAACTTGAATTTTTAAAAAAGCCAGTTTCTGATTTTGTAATGAACTGCCGTCAGTTTCCTACGGCTTAGGGCCACTAACCTAACATGCCCGGGGTCAGTCCTGATGTCCATCTCTTACCTGGCACCAAAAGTGTCCTGACACACCTCGCCGTTTTTGAATTACAGACTGTTTATAAAAACTTGAATTTTTAAAAAAGCCAGTTTCTTATTTTGTAATGAACTGCCCTGAATTTCCTACGGCTTAGCGGCACTAACCCAACATGCCCGGGGTCAGCACTGATATCCCCCTCTTACCTGGCACCAAAAGTGTTCTGACACACCTCACCATCTTTTAATTACAGACTGTTTAAAAACTTGAATTTTAAAAAAAAGCCAGTTTCTTATTTTGTAATGAACTGCCCTCAATTTCCTACGGCTTAGCGGCACTAACCCAGCATGCCCAGGGTCAGCCCTGATGTCCCCCTCTTACCTGGCACCAAAAGTGTTCTGACACACCTCACCGATTTTGAATTACAGACTTTTTAAAAACTTGAATTTTTAAAAAAGCCAGTTTCTTATTTTGTAATGAACTGCCCTCAATTTCCTTCGGCTTAGCGGCACTAACCCGACATGCCTGGTGTCAGCCCTGATGTCCCCCTTTTACCTGGCACTGAAAGTGTTTCGACACACCTCACCGTTTTTTAATTAAAGACTGTTTAAAAACTTGAAATTTTAAAAAACCATTTTCTTATTTTGTAATGAACTCCCCTCAATTTCCTACGGCTTAGCGGCACTAACCGAATATGCCCGGGGTCAGCTATTATGTCTACCTCTTACCTGGAACCAAAAGTGTTCTGACACACCTCACCGTTTTTGAATTACAGACTTTTTAAAAACTTGAATTTTTAAAAAAGCCAGTTTCTTATTTTGTAATGAACTGCCCTCAATTTCCTACGGCTTAGCGGCACTAACCAAACATGCTCGGGGTCAGCCCTGATGTCCACCTCTTACCTGGCACCAAAAGTGTTCTGACACACCTCACCGATTTGGATTACAGACTGTTTAAAAACATAAATTTAAAAAAAGCCAGTTTCTTATTTCGTAATGAACTGCCCTCAATTTCCTACGGCTTAGCGGCACTAACTGAACATGCCCGGGGTCAGTCCTGATGTCCACCTCTTACCTGGCACCAAAAGTGTTCTGACACACCTCACCGATTTTGAATTACAGACTTTTTAAAAACTTGAATTTTTAAAAAAGCCAGTTTCTTATTTTGTAATGAACTGTCCTCAGTTTCCTACGGCTTAGCGGCACTAACCCGACATGCCTGGTGTCAGCCCTGATGTCCCCCTCTTACCTGGCACCAAAAGTGTTCTGACACACCTCACCGATTTTGAATTACAGACTGTTTAAAAACTTGAATTTAAAAAAAAGCCGTTTTCTTATTTTGTAATGAACTGCCCTCAATCTCCTTCGGCTTAGCGCCACTAACCCAACATGCCCGGGGTCAGCCCTGATGTCCCCCTCTTACCTGGCACCAAAAGTGTCCTGACACACCTCACCGATTTTGAATTACAGACTGTTTAAAATCTTGAATTTAAAAAAAAAGCTATTTTCTTGTTTTGGAATGAACTGCCCTGAATTTCCTACGGCTTAGCGGCACTAACCGAGCATGCCCGGGGTCAGCTATCATGTCTACCTCTTGCCTGGCACCAAAAGTGTCCTGACACACCTCACCGATTTTGAATAACAGACTGTTTAAAAACTTTAAATTTTAAAAAAGCTGTTTTCTTATTTTGTAATGAACTGCCCTCAATTTCCTACGGCTAAGCGGCACTAACCGAGCATGCCCGGGGTCAGCTATCATGTCTACCTCTTGCCTGGCACCAAAAGTGTCCTGACACACCTCACCGATTTTGAATTACAGACTGTTTTAAAACTTGAAATTTAAAAAAAGCCCTTTTCTTATTTTGTAATGAACTCCCCTCAATTTCCTACAGCTTAGCGGCACTAACTGAACATGCCCGGGGTCGGCCCTGATGTCCACCTCTTACCTTGCACCAAAAGTGTCCTGACACACCTCACCGTTTTTGAATTACAGACTTTTTAAAAACTTGAATTTTAAAAAAAAGCTATTTTCTTATTTTGTAATGAACTGTCCTCAATTTCCTACGGCTTAGCAGCACTTACCCGACTACCTGGTGTCAGCCCTGATGCCCTCTCTTACCTTGCACCGAAAGTGTTCCGACACACCTCACCGTTTTTTAATTACAGACTGTTTAAAAATATGAAATTTAAAAAAAAAATTTCTTATTTTGTAATGAACTCCCCTCAATTTCCTACGGATTAGCGGCACTAACCGAACATGCCCGGGGTCAGCTATCATGTCTGTCTCTTACCTGGCACCAAAAGTGTCCTGACACACCTCACCGTTTTTGAATTACAGGCTGTTTAAAAGCTTGAAATTTTAAAAAAGCCATTTTCTTATTTTGTAATGAATTTCCTACGGGACCAACCCAACTTGCCCTGTCTCAGCGGCAAGCTTTGCAACGTTAAACTGTTTGCTGTTGTTATTGTTTGCTTTATCCTTTTTTATTTTTTGGTTGTCATGTCTTGGTTTATGGGGAACAGTGGTTTGGGCTAATCGGTTAGATTGAGGACAAGCACATCTCGTGGCCGCATTTACGTCAAACTGTGTTTATTGTTGATGTTACACGCATGTGTATGGTATGTGTCCCCCCCCTCCCCCCCCCCCCCCCTTGGGTCATGTCCATTCATCAACCTGTCTGATACAAGTAAACAGTGCCAGTGTGTCAGAGCTCTGTTCTTTCAACAGCCCATCACTCATTTGGTGTATACATTAGAAAATATTCAAAGGAAAACGGTTGGATGCAAAATGTCTGTGTAGGCTGGGGGTCACGCCACAGACAGGGTCTGACAGACCTGGCTCTTTGGTCCCTTGAAGAGTTCGATGACAGAGTGCTGAAACTGCAGATGTTTGTTAGTGTATGCTTTCATTTGTAATTCAGGTCTGATGTGAGCGTAAATTATAAGAAGTCAATATGGCGAGTAAAAATTTATATCTTTTTGTGGGGAAATTATGCATTTTTTAAAATTAGATTGTTATAATGATTTGTAAAGTTTTTCGAAGCATAAATCCAATTCACATAAACTAATATTTTATATCTAAATTGTTTAGTATTAAATAACTATATTCAAAATAAAATTCACATTTTAATGTTACACTGAGTTGTTGAAAATTACATGTATACAATAATAATAAACATTCAATGTACAGTAGAATGTGTATATATTTTGTGGAAATAAGTATTCCCTAATATCATTTTATGAATCAACATGATTTCTACAAGCCAACACTCAAGTGCAAGTCAACCCGTACTTTTGGAGAAGATAGTTATTGAATTGTCCCTTTTAATAATGTTTATTCACTGTGAAATGCCCATACGAAAACAAATATTGTGCTACATGGTATCACTTTTAGATGAAAACAGAGATAAGTTTGGAAGCAATTTTCGACATCATGAATAAATAACATAATTAGAAAGGTTTGTACAATACAAAATGTTGGTCCTAATACTCCTTCAGACTTCTCGATTAAGGGTATAATTTTCCTTATTTGGCTGTACAAACAGTTCAGTGGAGCCTTGTCTCTCATTACGATCAAACGGCCCTAATGTTTTGGCAAATATGAGTGGAGCATGAATACGACACGTGAGACCACCGGCTTTCTCAGACATGCAGCTGTGGTCTTCCTGATACAGCAGTTATACTAGTTCCACTTGATGTTCAGCAGTCTCCAACGAGAAGGTCTGTTCCTCCAAAATGCATCATGTAATGTCAACACCCTGTCAGCAGGGGGTCACGAAGGACCTTTAGGGGTGGAAAACCAGATTGGTATCCGGCCAAGGGGCTACTTGTCTGACTGCACTCCTCCCCCACTCGATGCTGTAGTTTTAACCTGATTTAATACTTTGCCCAAAGATATATTGTTATAATTATGAATAATTTTAATTAACAATTAAAGTAGTTTTCCACAAATAAATAAATGTACAAGTATTTAATGTGTGAGAATTTAATAATACATATACAAATATATTCAAATATATAAAAACATGTTCTAATAATGAGCCATGTATGGGGATGACACGCGTTAGGGTGCGCAGTGATTGAAATAACGGTCACATGCCACATTTATGAAAATTGCCTTTTGCCTAGAAAGGTCAGTACAACAGCATCTAAGAAATAGTAACTGGAAAATAGCATCGCCGGTGATGTTTGAGAGACCTACTCCTCCAAATTACATCATCATGACCGGACATACTACCATTTACCTTGAACCGAGAAAGAAAAAATATTATATTAATTGGTCTTTTGTCTTTGGGTTCTATATCAACTGAAAATAAAATTAAGAAGCCTTTCACGATATGTGATGAGCTAGCAGATACAGTCCTGAGCTTGCTCCGAGCCATGGGAGGCCATACTTCACTTAGTACCGTAAAATCTCTACTTAAAACCGCACTTCCGATTAAAACCGCACCCAGACTTCGCCGAAATTCCTGGTGAGACACCGCGAGGGGCTCAAATACTAAGAACCCCCCTTTAAAACCGCACCAAATTTCGCTACGGAATGATTTGACAAAAGACACAATCAAGCTATCATCTAGAAATGAACACGCGTAGGTTGCGACTCAGCCATTCCTGTCCACTTTAAAAATTCCTTGGGCATTTTATTTAAACACATCATAACACTTTTTTGCAGGGTCACTCAAGAAAGAAGTTTGGGAAGACGTAAGGGCCGGTGAACATCTGCCTGTTTATACAGATTTTATATTCCGTGCCGTCTTCTTGTTTGCTACTGATTTATCATTATATATTTAGAAAAAATATTATGTTGATCCATTTCAAGTCACTGTATATTTTAATTCTAAAAGTAATATTTTGAAATCTTCATTTTTGATGAAAATTACATTTTCTGGAATTACTCGGAAGATTCAAATCATTTTCATACCGGTTACTTCAGTATTATCATTGTCACATCGTACGTTGACATCGCTCAATGTCACAATTTGCTGGTGCGTTTGAAAACATCGCTGGTCAACTTAACTAGATATCAAAGTAACTGAAGTTACCTTGTCGAGATACGCACGTATAGGAAACATGACGCTTGAAAACGAGTGATTTTAAGGTAAAATTAAAGTGGCTAGTCGGAGTAAACAAGTTTTTTTCCTGAAGAAAGTTTCCGTGTGGGGAGCCATTTTGTCAAGGCAGTGTTCGCGCAAGGCCCGCTGGGACGAAATAGGTGGCTGTTCTGTTTACCATCCACCGCGTACAGCCGTTCAAAATATTCTAAGCAGAATACCGGGGCGTTCCAACACATTGCGGCACTCAGACTTGATTTTAAAACGATCGTCTGCCATTGTGTGACTCCTTACGATGTCAGCTTTTTATTCATTTTACGTTTTAAACAAATAATCATTGCTAAATAATACCGCAAATGGGTTTAAAGTCAGCTTTTATTTCAATTTTGCTTGACCATGCCTAACGAAGTGGGCCGCTGTGTGTTACAGCAGGGTTGTTGTAAACGTATTATTTGGTGACAATCACCAAGATTTTATACCAAGTTATATATCCATGAAAACTAATCAGCAATATTTAATATATAAATAACAAATTATTGTAAATAATACATTTATACACGGCTCCAATGCATGCGAGACTGCTGCTAAGAACGGCCTTCGAAAGTTCCAATATTATCGCCCACTCGCCAGCCCAAAAATGATGTCTGACAGGAAGAAATATAGGAAACCCTTCTAGTATAAACCGCACAGTGCTTTCAGGAAATCAACCCGTTTTCAAATTTTGAATTTCTTGATTAAACCGCGGTTTTAAGTGGAGATTTTACGGTATGTATAATAATTTTTGTATAATTGGGGGTATTTTTTTTATGTGGCTTGCAGGGCCAAATTACCATTCTCTAATGTGCATGTCTAACTTAAAAAAAATAATCCAACAGTTATTTACTGTTTAGATATCTGTACCAGCAGAGGACATGACATACCAAGGATATATGTGTTCACATCTTGATTGACTGTATATATATATATATATATATATATATATATATCTGTCAGATTAATAAAAAAAATATATATATATATTTATATATGTGTCTTCATTATTCAATACTCTTATATTAGAATTAGAATTTTACTATTTAAAACTATTTGCTTATAGTAAATTTCTTCCGTCAGGGTGTGGAAAGGTCAAAATTTTTGGAAACACAATAAATCTTTTTAACCACTGTTAACCCTCAGCTATATATGGTATATGGTTTATTCGCATTGGGATAATACTTAAAACATTTGGCATTAAAACTATAAGATTATTCAAGCATTTATATATCTTTCTATTCACCTGCCCGTCTTGATCGAGCCATGCATGGGTCTTTGGTTATTTTTAAAGTCCAAAATAATCGGTAATTATCCTCGGTATATATCTTTGACATGCTTAATAGATAAAAATGCTTTTAAAACACACTTTGGTTTTTCATGGTGTGACCAAGCACGGGCACAACAAAGTTGATGGGGCCTATCATAATTTTAGGTATTGTGTAGTTCAGCTCATAATGTGTAGGGACCCAAAATAGAAAACAGTGTGACATATTGATCAGATATAACCATATATACTATATAACACATACAGCAGCAATAAACTAACATATCCGCGGCCATTATTGTTAAAAAATACAGAATTGATCGATTACAGTTATGAATTTTGCCTTTATTTATTGTAAACAAATTTAAATCAAAAATTTTATTAAGGCTTTAATATAGTCCATTATTTTATAATGGGTTCAGATGTTTAATATTTGGTGCAAGAATTAATCAGTTGTTCTGGGCATACCCAAACGTTGTAGCAATAATTTATTTACATTTTGTAATAAATTGTAAGCTCTATAAAACAAATTTCACAAAAACAGAAACATAAAATGTACAGAAAATCAGGCAAAATGGACATCATTAATGATGTCCTGGCTTACTGGTGTGTGTAATATGTCCACCTTATAACTGTAACAGAATACTTTCATTGGTTTCTGAAGAGTCTTTTGTATAGAGATCAGCCAACAGAAAGTGCAAATTTCATCGCGGTAGATTCCTTTTTTTTTGCATGTCTCTCTTAATGTCTGTCTGTCTCTTTGTCTTGCTCTCTCTTTCTTTCTTCCTTTTTAGCTCAGCTGACTATAAGTCATCTGAGCTATAGTCATGGTCCATTGTCCGTCGTCCGTCCGTCCGTCCGTCTGGATGTCCGTCCGTAAGACTGGCACGTTTCGACACCGTTGGACCTACGAATCTGAATTTTGGCATACAGTTAGATGTCCCCATAATCTCCTACCATGCCAAAAATTGGGTCAATAGGACTTCGTTCCTTTGAGATATTAAGGAAAAACCTCAATTTTTTATTAGAAATCTATTTTCACACTTCAGGACTGCCTAATATCAAAACCACTCATCCGGTTTGCTTCATATTTACCATAAATATTCCTCTATATAGTTCCTATGTACATGCCAGATATTAAGTCAGTATTATATAATTTAAAAAAGTTATGGGCCCAAACATAATGGACTTTGTAAAAAAATCAGGAAGATATTTGGTCACTTAAGACCAAAAGTGTTAAAGGTAGGGACTTTTTTCCAGTAATACATCTTTAATTAATCAAAATTTATTTGCATACCAAAAATTAGATCAAAATTTGTTAAATTTTTTTAAATATTGGCAAAAATATAAAATTGGTATTAAATTTTGCCCAACTTTGGCCATGGCACGTTTTTTTCCTGTAAGTACTGTGGATTTAATTTTCACACCATGTATACATAAGGATTTAATCTGTTAAAATCTGAAATTTGAAAATAAAAGCTGCAAAATTAGGCTAGTTATTGAATTTTTTTTGGAGGCTCTTGTTGTATTCCCTTACATTGTCAAGCAGTCCACTTTGATGACTGTAGGTCATTCAGTGCACATCTTTATGCTCCCCAGGCTGTTGACATTATTTTAGATGTCCCCAAAATCTCCTACCATACCGAAAATTGGGTCATTAGGACTTTGTTCCTTCGAGATATTAAGGAAAAAAAACTCTGTTTTCCATAAAAAAAAGCCATTGTTACACTTCAAGGCTGCCTAATATCAAAACCACTGATCTGTTTTTGATCGTATTTAGTATTCACATTCTTTTATACATTTTCTATTAACATACCAAAAATTAGGTCAGTATTGGGTATTATTTTGAAGTTATGGGCCAAAACATAATGCAATTTTTAAAAAAAATCAGGAAATATATTTACTCACCTAACATGAGAATTACTGAACCTGGAGACTTTTTTTCAGGAATATAACTTTATTTAATCAAGATTCAATTGTTAACCCAAAATTAGATCTGAATTTTGCAAATTTTTCAAGTTATTAGCATAAATAAAAAATCAATACCTTAAATTTTGTCCAACTTTGGCACTGTTGATTTAATTTTCCCAGCATATATGCATAAGGATTTAATCTTTTAAAGTCTGAACTTTCAAAAGAAATTGATAGGATTGAATAGCTTTTATTCATGTTTTCATACACCATGTCAAGTGTTGTTTACATCTAGCCCACCTAGTAGTACAGCCTTCACTTGCATTATGTAACCCACCCCAGGCAGCTTACCTTGGCCCAGCTTGGCCACTACTAGCAGGCTTCCCCTCTGCCCTGCACTCATCCCCCCTCCAGCTGGTGCATAAACTAGATGAATGTTATTATTTTATTTTATTCTTGGACATGCTACATTTTAGATTTTGTATTGAACCACCAGGGTTACAATGATTAAAGTGTACATTTAATTGTGTCCACAAAGTGGTGTATTGCTGTGAAAGTGTGGATGTTCATGAGATAAGTAATTCCTTACTTCAGAAGAGTAAAAACTTCACCAGGTGTGAAATTGACTATTAATTCCAGTTATTAATTAAAACTGGGATAGTAATTAGCACAATGATATTGTTTGTCCCTCATTCAACCAACAGTGTGTATACTTTATTTGAAAAGATGTTTTATTTTATCAAATTTACTTTTATTTTATTTTGGTGAATAAAATTAAGCATGTCCTGAAAACTCCAATGTGGAGAATATTCTTGTAGATGCCATGTTGTGGCATTATTTTCTTTTAAAATTAGTTTAAACATTTATGATTTAAAAATAATAAAATATATGTGTATGCATAATATGACCCAATGTTTTTTACTCTGTATATATAATGATTGCAACTTTTGCAACAATTCTAATATTTTAACTTATATTTTCAGGTTTTTTAATTAAAAATTTATAAACCTGTAAATAAAAAAATGATTCAGATAAAAACTTCTTAATGGAAAAAGTGGATCTGCTTAAAAAAATAGGATTATATATAAACTTAAATGCATTATTCTCTTGAAAGTAAAATAAAGGTATTAGTCCATTCTGTCCACTTGCCTGTCCATCTGTAAATTTTCGTATGCAACACAGTATCTCAAAACTTTTACTGTTTTTCTTCATGACAGTCTTGTCAGAGTATTAGTTTGCAATTATATATTTAGAACTTTACTATAACCAAGTAGGAGGGCCCCTTTCCTCTTAGCTTTTCATATTCTTATATAAATGAAAAACATTACAAAAGAATATTTCTACATCCACCTTCGTGCTGCCCTCACTTTTCCCTTCTCAGAACCCCATCCCAAAGTCAGCCTCAGTAAGCAAGAACAAGACGAATCAGATATATTCATACTTTAATATTTTGTATAACTATTCGTCCATAGGTACCTATGTACATGCCAGAAATTATGTCAATATTGTGTAATATGTAGACATAGTGGGCATCACAATAATCTACCTTGTCAAGACTAAAGAGATATTGTGTCATACAGTCACAAATTCATAAATCACTTCATCAGCATAGTTAATCATAACATCATATCTGTCAAATTGAAAGCTTGCATTCTACCATACACTTTAGATCCTTCAACAAATAACCTTATCATCATTCTACTACTGCTTATTACTGCTGTCATTGCATTCATATTTGCTCAAATATATCACAATTTTCAACCCCTCCTAAATAAATAAAAAATAAACCACTTTATTTGACTCTATTAATCCATCAGTCAGGTAATTTCATTTATCATTAACTCACATATTACATAACATTCCTTTATAATAGCCCAACATGTATATGATATTCATAAGCTTTATTGACTCACTATTGTATCACAGTGGAGAAACATTTATAGTCCAATCACGATCAGCTGAGCACTGTGACCCATGGGTCCCTTGTTTTCTTTCTTTCTTTCTCTCTCTCCATCTCTCTCTGTTCATCACAATAATAATTTGTGTGGATAGAAACAAAACAAATGTGACCATCCATGTCCCCTGCATATGGCATACACTTGCAGTAATGTATACCATATCCGTCTACAGTAAAACCTGGTGTATGTTATTATGTGCAAGGTTTTACTGAGGGTATCACCTCTGGTCAGGAGGCTCATTGTAGCATGTTTTTAGAATTGTTTTCTCAGCATTATCCTCAGCCTTATACATATGTATGTGTATACACGCCAATATCTGACGCTATTGTATCACGAGTACACGCAAAGAAAATTTTCTGGAAACGCGGCCACTCTTTGGATATAACGTTCCTCATATGACATGTGTTTCCTTGTAGGCTGTATAATATATCTAGTATATGCATGTTTATTGTAAATTTAGATTTAACTTGTGGAAGAAATCATATGCATTAACTATGGACTACCTTACCCTCGTGTCTGAATTCGAAGTCATGCAGTGTTTCTTGTGGCATTAGCAGCAGCTGGCATGATAATTTTTATGTTTATGCCATACACACCAGTGTACACTGAAATTTCACATTACACGTCAACGGTGAACTAAACTTATTTCTTATCGTGGAATCGGTTTCCTACTCATGTTTAGCAAATAATCCATTGTGAAATTTTTGTCAGCTGTAATAACTTTGCCGGCACAGAAATGATCATATATAACATATAATATTTTAAAAATATATATCCTGAGAAATAACACACACCATGCATGTGTATGTAATATATTGAATTTAACATCCACGTATACCTACCTTAATTTCACGTGAATTTATTTCGTCAGGGGACAGACCTTGCATTACGCAGCAGCGGTAGTAAGTCAAGCTTAGCGGTACATGGACCAAAAACGTCTCAATTGTTTTATTAATATTATTTAAAAAAAAATAAATATTTATTACGATGTATATAACAAACACCAAGTAATTATATGTTTATTTTATGATACATCCACATACGTACCTGAGTTCAGCTCTCCCGAATTTATTTCGTCAGGGGACAGACCTTGCATTACGCAGCAGCGGTAGTAAGTCAAGCTTAGCGGTACATGGACCAAAAACGTCTCAATTGTTTTATTAATATTATTTAAAAAAAAATAAATATTTATTACGATGTATATAACAAACACCAAGTAATTATACGTTTATTTTATGATACATCCACATACGTACCTGAGTTCAGCTCTCCCGAATAGTATATGGCCATGCACCTGCAGGGTCGGGCTTCAAACATACTCCACTAATCCTGTTGTGTGCTACATAAATTATTATTGTATAAGATGCCAAAGAGTGTCGGAGATATAATACAAACTAGTGCGATTTTTTTACGGTTGCCAGGGAAAAATAAAAGCATAACGATGCCACACGTCACATTGGCTTGGGTGCCAAAAGGGGGTTATTTTGTTTCAACCGCATGTGTTACTCTACGTGTAATCCTCCCAAACCCTTTGTGTGTTTTTTTTTAGGGGGGGGGGTGCTGATGTTGGGCTTTAATAGGGCAAGGGCGCTTCGTACGTCAACAACGTCACGTGTTTTCGAAAACAGGTAAATCGCACATATTTGTCCGGTATAGTTGATCCATGATATCACTGGTTCGTACTTACTATATATATACATACGCAAACAGAAATTATTTGTCTTGTTTGCTAGAAACAAAACTTACAATGGCCCCCTCACATCCCGCATGGAGGTTTCCGTGGCCTGGCACTTACAACTCACGTAATCGTACGTTTGTCCTGTTTTCTTCATCGCTAGGAATATCAAAGTCTCCTTCAGCAGTACATAACTTAGGTATCCGTGTGCGGCCATCCTACGATTACAGAACCATATTTATTGTTAACAGTAACACCAAAAAAAGAATAGTTAATCGTAAATACCCAATCGTGCATGTACATTTCCGATATTCTCCTTTCTTTGTTGAAAAATTGTTTATAAATTATAAATTACGTGTTGAAAACGATTATTGTTGGTGTCATGTTGAATATAAATGGTGACAACATTTGTTGAGGCTGTTACCGAGAGTATTAAAACATTAATAACAATTACTCTATAAAGCATTAGAATACTTAGTGTAATTCTTGTAGTTACTTCAAAATGCTGCCTTAGTAATAAAGTTCGATCCGTGATATGTAAATCCTTACCAATGTTTGTATTCAAAAATTTACTGCACGCACCTGTTCTCGTTGAAAATTTGTTGCAGTTCCGGTCTTGTACAATATTTTATGGAACAACCTGGCAAACTGTACTGCTAAAATATATTTTTTTAAATGACAAACACATTGTATATACAGTTTTTATTATTTTCTAATTATATATCATAGATAAATCGAAATACTTGGATTAGTAACCATAAAGCAATTATTCAAAGACGAAAAAAAGACAAAATAATTAGGGACGCTGCTTATGAATGAAAACATGTAATTGGTCTTTTCGTCGTTGATAATTTTTTTTTGCTTTTATTTTTCACATTTTTTAAACCAAATTTTTTATTTTTATTAGGGTACAAATGAATAGTTTCCATATCAAATGTGACATTCGAGGTCATGCAGTAAAGTGTCATTAAAATATTGTATAAGGTAAATAGTTTCGCACATAAAGCGTCAAGTACCTTATTTCATTGTATTTTTATTAGCTTAAAATTGTTTACGTACCGAGTGCTCACTGTTTTTAGGTAAGTCTTGACCAACCACATCCAAATACACTCATAAACCTGCAAGTTGAGTAATATTTTTTTATAAACACCTGGAAGCTCTATAAACTTTAAATATATAAACAAAATTATAATTAAATATATGTATTTACCTTTTAGGTAAATCAGGCAAGACCACTAACATTTTTAAACATCCTGTTACGTTGTACGTAAGGAATAGGACAAGTACTTTCCATTTCATCAATTTTTTTCAGTTGGTACACTCATGTCCGCCCTGGAGCCCGGTATATACTAACGACTGTCCTAATTAACATGACACCCAGCGTGCGAGTCCCAGGATGGCGCAGCCCTAACGGGGTCGAGGCCGGGTCAACCAGCTTGACACTGACAGCCCGATGCCCAACACATTGCCCCATTAATCACAGCACGCATCACCCTCTAACTATACGTAAGAGCCACGCCGCGTTTAAAATTTTATTAAAGAAAATATATATGTGAAAACTAATAAGTGTTGATGTGGTTAAATTGTATAATACTGTTGTGGTTAGCGAATAAAGCCTGGCTGTCTGCATATATATATATATATTGTCAGAATATAAGTAAAATAATAAGTAAAACGTGTATTTTTGGATTAGATTTTAATGATTAATTGGGGAAGGAAATTTATACTAATGTGTGTGCGGCTTATCACACGTGTCAAGCCAGATAGGGGTCGCTCTGCCCCGAGGCTAGGGTATGACATAATTGTAGGTCTGCGCTTGGTACAGGAGTGTCCTCAACATAAACACATTGTATATACAGTTTTAATTATTTTCTAATTATATATCATAGATAAATCAAAATACTTGGATTAGTAACCATAAAGCAATTATTCAAAGACGAAAAAAAGACAAAATAATTAGGGACGCTGCTTATGAATGAAAACATGTAATTGGTCTTTTCGTCGTTGATAATTTTTTTAGCTCAGCTGACTATGTCATCTGAGCTATAGTCGTGGTCCATTCTCCGTCGTCCGTCCGTCTGTCCGTCCGTCCGTCCGTCCGTCAGTCCGTAGATGTGGCACGTTTTGAAACCTTAAGACCTAGGAATCCAAAATTCGGCATAATGTTAGATGTCCCCAAGATCTCCTACCAAGCCGAAAACTGGGTCTTTGCAACTTCGTTCCTTTGAGAAATTAAGGAAAAACCTCAATTTTTTATTAAAAACCTATTTTCACACTTCAGGACTGCCTAATATCAAAACCACTCATCTGTTTTTCCTCATATTTACCATAAATATTCCTCTATATAGTTCCTATGTACATGCCAGAAATTATGTCTGTATTATTCAATTTAAAAAAGTTATGGGCCCAAACATAATGCATTTTGTAAAAAATCAGGAAAGATATTTGATCACTTAACACAAAAAATGTTAAAGCTATCGACCTTTTTTCCAGTAATATAATTTTAATTAATCAAAATTAAATTGTATACCCAAAATTAGATGAAAATCTTTTAAATTTTCTAATATATTAATAAAAATAAAAAATTGGTACCTTAAATTTTGCCCAACTTTGACCATGGCACGTTTTTTTCCTGTAAGTACTGTGGATTTAATTTTCACAGCATGTTTTTGTTAGCATTTCAACTGTTAACACCAAAAATTTGAGACCAGTTGATCAAAAACTGTAGATTTTAATAAGTTTTCAAGCACCATGTAACATATTGTTTACATCAAGCTAGTGTTATGCAGTTTGCAAGAGCTCAGCTCCCCAGCTTCAGCTCTTAGTTCCTTAAATTCGGCATACAGTTAGATGTCTCCAAAATCCCCTACCATGCCAAGAATTTGGTCACTAGGACTTAATACCTTTGAGATATTAATGAAAAACTTCATTTTTCCATTAAAAACCCATTGTTACACTTCAAGACTGCCTAATATCAAAACCACTGATCTGACTTTAATCATAAATAATATACATATTTTTCATTCTCTATGCACATGCCAGAATGATGTCAGTATTGTGTAATTGTTTTAAGTTATGGGCCCAAACATAATGCACTTTGTAAAAAATCAAGAAATATATTTACTCCCTTAACAAGGGCATTGCTGAAGCTAGAGATTTATTTGTCAGGGATGTAACATTATTTAATCAAGATTCAATTGAATACCCAAAATTAGTTCTGAATTTTTCAAATTTTATAAGTTATTAGTATAAATATAAAATTAGTACCTTAAATTTTGCCCAACTGTGACCATGGCACATTTGTGTCCTGTGAGCACTGTTGATATAATTTTCATATCATGCACACATTAGGATTTCAGCTTTTTATTTTAGAAAGCTGAAAGAAATTGGCCAAAAATTGTAGCTTTTATTAATGTTTTTTATGAGACCCTGTCAGACTTTGGCTCTCTCCAGCCCCTCTTGAGTCACCTGTATGTTGACCTTGTTGACCTTTCATCAAATTATGCACGCTTGAGGCGAGGCATACAGGAATCCAGGCAGCTTATGGCCAGCCACAGTTGATCCAGGTGTCCAACCCAACTCATCTAGTAGTTTTAACCAACAACATAACAATAAACAATAAATTAATAAATTTTTATTGTTTTTTAATAACAAATTAAAGAAAAATAGAAAAGGAATTTGTTAGTTTATAATAACAGGAAATTAACTTGCATTTACTGATGATATAAGAATCTTGTATTGATGGGTAGAATGTCACATATTCCAAATAACACCATGCAGTCACCTATGGCATTTTTCAGTTCAATTTTAATGATAAATAAGTAAATCATATTATTCATTACTAATGATTAGGGATCATATGAAGGAAATTAATGATAGACAAAGATACAGTTGATAATATTAATCTAGATTCCTACTGTGTCTAGTGTGTACATTGATGTGAAATTGGTCCAAAATGAATTTTTTACAGTTATTTTTTAATATAAATAAAAGCCATAAAACCAGGTACTTATGATCATTATTTAAATGTGTGAATTTTGTATATTCTGGATTCTCAACATCATTGGTTGGTGAAACTGAATAAATACCAGACATGGTGCGAATACTTTGTAATTGTATTTAAATACGAATATGATTATGTACTCCATTATAAAATTTCTTGCATAAAGAATAGGAATTCAGGTAAAAATGAAAGTATATGAATACTCGTGCAAATACTTTCAAAATGTATTCATGAATGCATTCATGAATATATTCTTTAATATTATTTTAATAATTATATCAGTTATATTTCATTTAAAAAAGTCATATGATTCTCTTATTATTTTTTATAAAAATTATATTTGGGACAATATTTGTAATTTTTTTTAATAAATAGTTAAACTCTTGTATTATATGCTTATAAGTTATATGGCCAAGTCAAAATCTGTGTGACAATAGTACTCCATTTGTTAATAAAATAAATGAAATCAATCCTCTTCCCTGTCTCCAAAGGTTCTATCAAAATCATACATAAGCTAAACAACAACAACTCATAATACAGCTTATATTTATTACCACACAAAACCAGCATGTGCCTCATTTCTAAATAATATTTTTTTATCATATATAACAGCTGAGCGTCGTGACCCATAGGTCCCTTGTTTGCTTTTATTTTTCACATTTTTTATAACCAAATTTTTTATTTTTATTAGGGTACAAATGAATAGTTTCCATATCAAATGTGACATTCGAGGTCATGCAGTAAAGTGTCATAAAAATATTGTATAAGGTAAATAGTTTCGCACATAAAGCGTCAAGTACCTTATTTCATTGTATTTTTATTAGCTTAATATTGTTTACGTACCCAGTGCTCACTGTTTTCAGGTAAGTCTTGACCAACCACATCCAAATACACTCATAAACCTGTAAGTTGAGTAATATTTTTTATAAACACCTGGAAGCTCTATAAACTTTAAATATATAAACAAAATTATAACTAGAATACGGGTAGTCGACAAGCGACTACTTGTATCCGCCTAAATCAGAGTGGAACGGGTGAAGTGTTGCATATCAGCATGGATGTCTGCAGCCAAATTGTGTATGTAGGTTGCGCTACCTACCAAAAAATCCAGAAAGCCGTCCAAGTTGTATACATATGCAAAATTTAAGGCAGATAAGTCAAACCACTATATTGTATATGAGTGATTTTTGCCCTTGGCAGACAAACAGATGGACGCTGTGCAAAAAAGGGTTGCAGGTGGCGCCACCAGTTAAGCGTATGATAAAGAGCTTTGTGAGAACTATACACATGCAAAATTTTGGCCCAATTGGTCAAACAGTTCCCTAGATATGAGCTTGGATGTCTGCAGCGTAAACTTGATTGTAGGTGGCGCCACCTGTCATAAAATCAGAAAAGCTATCCAGGATGTATAAGCATGCAGAATTTCAGGTGAATTAGTCAAACCACTGCAGAGATATGAGTGATTTTAACCCAAGGCAGACGAACAGCTGGACACTGTGCAAACATGGTTGCAGGTGGCGCCACCATTTTTTGTGTATGTTATAAAGCTCTCCAAGGGCTACATTTGTGCAAAAAAATTTTCCTGATCAATCAAACGGTTCCTGAGATATGAGCTTGGATGTCTGCAGCGTAAACATGAATGTAGGTGGCGCCACCTGTCATAAAATCAGAAAAGCTATCCAGGATGTATACGCATGCCAAATTTCAGGTGAATTAGTCAAGTCACTGCAGAGATATGAGTGATTTTAACCCAAGGCAGACAAACAGATGGACACTGTACAAACATGGTTGCAGGTAGCGGCACCATTTTTGGTGTATGTTATAAAGCTCTCCAAGGGCTACATTTGTGCAAAAGAATTTTCCTGATCGGTCAAACGGTTCCCGAGATATGAGCTTGGATGTCTGCAGCGTAAACGTGAATGTAGGTGGCGCCACCTGTCATAAAATCAGATAAGCTATCCAGGATGTATACGCATGCCAAATTTCAGGTGAATTAGTCAAGTCACTGCAGAGATATGAGTGATTTTAACCCAAGGCAGACGAACAGATGGACACTGTGCAAACATGGTTGCAGGTGGCGCCACCATTTTTGGTGTATGTTATAAAGCTCTCCGAGGGCTACATTTGTGCAAAAGAATTTTCCTGATCGGTCAAACGGTTCCCGAGATATGAGCTTGGATGTCTGCAGCGTCAACGTGAATGTAGGTGGCGCCATTTGTCATAAAATCAGAAAAGCTATCCAGGATGTTTGCGCATGCCGAATTTCAGGTGAATTAGTCAAGTCACTGCAGAGATATGAGTGATTTTAACCCAAGGCAGACGAACAGATGGACACTGTGCAAACATGGTTGCAGGTGGCGCCACCATTTTTGGTGTATGTTATAAAGCTCTCCGAGGGCTACATTTGTGCAAAAAAATTTTCCTGATCGGTCAAACGGTTCCCGAGATATGTGGGTTTATGTGTGGAAACAGACGCACAAACGGACGCAGAGCGCAGAGGAAAGGTCAGAGGTCAAAACAAAATCGGGGCGCAGCAGTTCACATGTGACCCGAACATAATCCCGGGTTTCGGAAAATTCCGCCCAGCGGTTACGGAGGAGTTCTCCGGACACCTACGCGGCGGCGGCGGCGACCAGCTGAAAACATAGTATCCGCAAAACTCTGTTTTGGCGGATACAATTAAATATATATATTTACCTTTTAGGTAAATCAGGCAAGACCACTATCTCAGAATTTTTTAAACATCCTGTTACGTTGTACGTAAGGAATAGGACAAGTTCTTTCCATTTCATCAATTTTTTTCAGTTGGTACATTTACGTCCGCCCTGGAGCCCGGTATATACTAACGACTGTCCTAATTAACATGACACCCAGCGTGCCAGTCCCAGGATGGTGCAGCCCTAACGGGGTCGAGGCCGGGTCAACCAGCTTGACACTGACAGCCTGATGCCCAACACATTGCCCCATTAATCACAGCACGCATCACCCTCTAACTATACGTAAGAGCCACTCCGCGTTTAAAATTTTATTAAAGAAAATATATATGTGAAAACTAATAAGTGTTGATGTGGTTAAATTGTATAATACTGTTGTGGTTAGCAAATAAAGCCTGGCTGTCTGCATATATATATATATATTGTCAGAATATAAGTAAAATAATAAGTAAAACGTGTATTTTTGGATTAGATTTTAATGATTAATTGGGGAAGGAAATTTATACTAATGTGTGTGCGGCTTATCACACGTGTCAAGCCAGATAGGGGTCGCTCTGCCCCGATGCTAGGGTATGACATAATGGTAGGTCAGCGCTTGGTACAGGAGTGTCCTCAAGGGCAAATTAATTGCTTTAAGATCAGCCAGTGCTGTCTCTGATAACCGGTCTTTGTCAGAGTCCGAGGCTATCTGGACCTTGGTAACTTAGATTTAGTTACAGCCTCGGGGACGGTTTTTATTTGGCCAATCGGAATAAGTTTAAAATAGTGACCATTAAAAGGTCATCCACTGAGAGATAATGTGAGAAGAGAAGCTGTAGAGCCGGCCGGGGAGAGAAAAAAACAGGTGGGCAGTCCCTGGCTGACGCTGGTAACATCAAGCCGCCAAGAACAAGTTAGCTAAATAGAGAACAGTTCGAGTAACGAACCGGGGTTCCTTATGTTATTTGTTTAACCATAGAGATTGTTAAAATATTTTAACTAGAATAAAGGAT
Source organism: Sipunculus nudus (assembly GCA_026874595.1). NCBI lineage: Eukaryota > Metazoa > Annelida > Sipuncula > Golfingiida > Sipunculidae > Sipunculus > Sipunculus nudus. The sequence continues at coordinate 5,747,337 of CM049317.1, forward strand.
AAATAATGTTTCTACAAGAGAATTTCTTGTCGATACAAAACGGACAGTCCATATAGCTGCCGCGCACTCCTTCCCCAGGACTGACCTAGACCGAAACCCGAGCCACTGGGGAAAATATGCAGCTAAATTAACATCAGAACTAAGGACTAAGGAGTGACAATATGTATGTATGTATATATATATTTATATATATATATATGTATATATATAAATATATATATGTGTTTTTACCTGTGTTGAGTAATAGTCCATTGCAAAACCAAACCGATTTCCAATTTGGAATGGCCAGTTCCTGATTAAATATTCGTCCCTCTAACTATTGTCGGCATGTCTTTGTACATACAAAATAATAACGTAAAAACAGCAAATCTTTAATGAATCGCTATTAACGATACAAATGACATTTTTAAGTACAATACATATTTTATCGTCACAATACCTACATGGTGTATACATTTACATATATCATGAGAGGTTCCACTTTTACCAAAGGTCGACGCAAATGTGATCCTAATGAATGGGACTTTAACCTTATAAATAAACGACTACCTTAAATATTATTTATTAGACTTTAATATAAATGTAATTTCAATAAACGTAATGCAATTTTTTTTTAAATATTTACCTCCCGCGTCTATGTATAACTTCATCCAAGTACTTTTGCAATTCTTTCTCCTGTGAATATAAATATATATATATAAATAACCCAACACGAGAACAACATGGCAAAAAAACGACTGTGTAATTTTTTGCATGTGATTGCGTTTTTAATTTTTTATGTACATTTAAAATAATGAATAAAGGATCTCTAAAAAAATACAAATGCAATTAGAATTATTAAATATGTTATAATTATATTCGTCAGGAGCGCCTACATATTTAGCAATAACGTGATGACAGCATAGTATATAACCTGTATCAAAACAAAGCTTTAGGTAAAAGGGATCATTTCTTACGTGTCGGTGGAACACCTCAATTCCAACGACTTCTTTTAATTTCTTCGCATGAAATATCCTGTGTGATATCCATGTTCATTTCTTCCTATTTATTACGAACAAAGAAACTTTGTATACATCGATATTCATATGTTAACATCTCTTATATATCCAATTTAGCAGTATAATATGTTATATATATATAGGAAAATCTATATATATATGTATATAAATAATCTTATATATACCTACATATTGTCACTATATATCCCTATATGAGCATTATATAACGTTATAATGTTTATTTATATAATTATATATATATATATCAACTTTAAATTATATTAAAACATATATTATATTTATATTATAGATTTTCGCTTACTGGTGCATTGCCAATGTTTTGGCCTGACAGCAAGATGTTGGTTATGGCGAGGTATAAACTTGACTTGAAATCCTGTAACAATATTAAAGAAATGTGTAACCCTCTTAACAAACCATAAATTATTGTTAATAGTCGGACAACTTATATAATAAAAAATTAGATCATTTAATAATTTTTTGTACAATTAAAACATAATATTATATACTGAGTCAGATCAGCAAACAAACTAACTCACGTTTTAATCTGTATGCAACATATAGGAATCACGTGGACATGACAATCTAATATATATTTTAGGGTCCGTACACACTTTTTCTTTATTTAATAAATTAACCAATTATATATGTTACATGAGTAAAAATTATACCGCAGGAGCATGTTGGATGTGGTCTTCCCCATGGCATTCCTCAAGTGCGTACTGAAAAAATATGAGTTACATATTAATGAAATGTAAGTACGAGAGAAATGAACTGCCCTGAATTAGTCAATCGTCGGTGGGATCTCAACTATGCATGTGCAGTGAAAGGTCCACTGCTCGTCAGAGGGTAACCAGTTCTATATATGGATAGCCCCGCCCACCAACACTGATACACTAAAAGTTGCATGGAACCAGGAGAGCAATCACGAACCAAGTAACGAGTAATGAGTGACAACTTTGGGTACGTACAGAGGGTGCAGGTCTCTTCCTACCATTCCCACTTCCTACCTTTCAACTTCACACCCCTACAATTCCTACCTTTGCTACTTGTACTCTCTCAACTCTAATGCAAGTAGCACTGATGAAAGAATCTTCAATATGAAATTTACTATTTTTTATAAAAAAAAAAATGGCACCAAACACGGATTGACATACTTTCAACATATTTCTTTGTATAAACTATGTTTTCATCATATAATAAAACTTTTACTGTTAAATCTGCCTTTGTCTCTCCCTCTTCTCATTCACTAATAGCAAGTGTAATTTCACCAGTTTGTCATCTTGGTTGAGAAGAGATACCAGTGCGTAGAAAGGCACTCTCCCACGTCACACCTTGGCGTTTATGCGTGCATGCCAACACTTGCAGTCATTATTTGTGCGCATTGTAACGTTGATGCATGTATTCATATAGCTGAGTGATTGCTGCGTTGCCAGTCGCCTGCTGTCCAAGTGTTTCATAAGCCACGGGTGATATGTTAGGCTGGGAGAAATTGCAGGGCCATCAGTTGCCACACAAGTTATAAAAGGCCCTTTTTTTCCATGTTCGCAGTCTGCAAATTAGGATGGATAGGTTTTATTAAACACTGTTGATCAATTGGAAATTACAAGTAGGCTTTATTGTTTGTATGATCTATGTTGTTATTGATCTAAATGAACAGATATACCTCAAGTACCAGTATTTCAAAATATATGCTATTAATAAAAAAAGCGGGAGTGCTGCGTCTAGGAACACGTCTTACTGCCCCCATACACCACTTGAGAAATCAAACACCCAATTTCCTCATGTTTGGTTCCCAGGGAAACAGCTCTCTGATTTTCTGCAACACCCCGTAGACTGATTAATAGAATCAATGACAAATAACCATGCGGAAGTTTCTGCTGAAAAGTTCAGGGTAATATTGTAAATTCACTTGAAAGCAATGGACAATACACAGACACGCAAATATTAATATTTATATATGTATATATATAGTAGACTATTTCTGTGATAATTATTTCTTAATTAACTATAAATCAGGATTGCTGTCATGTAAATGGCTACACCGCAACCGCATGGTTACTAGTAAAAAACATTTAGTTGTGCTTGGAAGCAGAATGGTTCAATTGCTACTTTCTAGTTTTCAGCATTTTGACCAACCAGGGACTTCTTTTCAATCCAGTTTTATTCTGTTATCAACCAAAATGGAAATCCATCATGATCATCAACATAAATACCTTTTTGTAATCTCTTTTCTATTTCATTGACATCAAACTGAATGCCAAAGGGACTGATTTGTTTCTCCATCAGGCTTGATGAAGGCATGGATGGAGAAGAGTTGCTGAAATGGCGCTGGCATAAAGTGAAATGTACCGTCCATATACCAAGTTTTTGCTTACGACAGAAGGTCAAGCTGTTGTTGGGTGGCGACTCACCTTTCCTTGTATATCAGCCCTAAAAATCCATCTGGAATGAAGGCTAGATCAAGCTGAAAATAAAACAGATAAAATAATAAAGACATCGACAGCACGGCTCCTCAGGTCTCAGTGGTCAGCAACACGTTTGTTTACTCTAAAAAATGGGACTCCCAAATTGCTCTTTAGTGACTTGAGCACCATAGATTACCCCTCCAGTTAACTTTGATTATAACACTCCATACACATCTTCGAGATTTAACATATATACATTGATTAATGTTCGGAACATCTATGCATTTTTAGCTCAGCTGACTATAAGTCATCTGAGCTATAGTCGTGGTCCATTGTCCGTCGTCTGTTGGGATGTCCGTCCGTAAGACTGGCATGTTTCGACACCATTGGACCTACGAATCTGAAATTAGGCATACAGTTAGATGTCCCCAAAATCTCCTACCATGCCAAAAATTGGGTCAATATGACTTCCTTCCTTTGAGATATTAAGGAAAAACCTCAATTTTTTATTAGAAATCTATTTTCACACTTCAGGACTGCCTAATTTCAAAACCACTCATCTGGTTTTCTTCATTTTTACCATAAATATTCCTCTATATAATTACTATGTACATGCCAGAAATTAAGTCAGTATTATTTAACTTAAAAAAGTTATGGGCCCAAACATAATGGACTTTGTAAAAAAAATGAGGAAAGATATTTGGTCACTTAAGACCAAAAGTGTTAAAAGGTAGGAACTTTTTTCAGTAATTCTACTTTAAATAATCAAAATTCAATTGTATACCAAAAATTAGATCAAAATCTGTTAATTTTTTTCAAATATTGGCAAAAATATAAAATTGGTACCTTAAATTTTGCCCAAGTTTGACCATGGCACGTTTTTTTCCTGTAAGTACTGTGGATATAATTTTCACAGGATGTTTTTGTTAGCATTTTGTCTGTTAACATAAAAAAATTTGAAACCAGTTGATCAAAAACTGTAGATTTTATTCAAGTTTTCAAGCACCATGTCACAGATTGTTTACATCAAGCTAGTGTTATGCAGTTTACTAGAGCTTAGCTCCCCAGCTTCAGCTCTAAGTTCCTTAAATTTTGCATACAGTTAGATGTCCCCCAAATCCTCTACCATACTAACCTTTTGGTCACTAGGACTGCATTCCTTCGAGATATTGAGAAAAAACTTCATTTTTCCATTAAAAATCCATTGTTACACTTTAAGATTGCCTAATAATAATAATAATAATAATAATAGTTTATTATGCCTTCATTCAGAGGAAGAGTACATGAACATAAAACACAATAAAATATAAAGTAATAAGAACAGTAAAACCACAGATAAGATACCGTATTATACATAAAACCAATATATTAAAATGGTGTCAGAAGCATATTTAAGATATATTTATTATAAGGGGCGTGACTGACCAATAACTGCCAGATGGTGTCTGAAATTTCATCACTTACATCATATTTCAATTCCTTTTTTACCCTTTGCTTGTACCCCTTATCAAAAATATATTTGAGAAAACTTATACCATATTTCAGACACGTTTCTAATATCAAAACCACTGAATTGACTTTGATCATATATAATATACATATTTTTCTATACATTGGCTATGCATATGCCAGAAATGATGTCAGTATTGTTTAATTGTTTTAAGTTCTAGGCCCAAACATAATGCACTTTGTAAAAAATCAAGAAATATATTTACTCTCTTAACATGAAAATTGCTGAAGGTAGAGATTTTTTGCCAGGGATATAACATAATTTAATCAAGATTCAATTGTATTCCCAAAATTAGTTCTGAATTTTTCAAAGTTATTGGCATAAATATAAAATCAGTACCTTAAATTTTGCCCAACTTTGGCCATGGCATGTATTTTCCCTGTAAGCACTGTTGATTTAATTTTCATATCTTGCACACGTTAGGATTTTAGCTTCTAAATTCTGAAGTTATAAAAGGAATTGGTCGAAAACTAGCTTTTATGAAAGTTTTATGAGACCATATCACACCTTTGCTGTACTGAAGCCCCTCTTTTATGTCCCCACATTGACCTTTCAGGCCAATTATGAATGCTTGAAGCGAAGCACTCTGCAGCCATTCAGCTCTTGGGTGGCTTCAACTGGATCTAACTGTCCAACCCCCTCCACTAGTATTTGTTTAGGCCATAAACATAACAATAAACTTTTTTTTAATTCTTGGTTTATGATAAGAACTTAAAAAAAATAAATGGCAAAGGAATTTATAGTTAATGAGTTACAGGGGATTACCTTGCAATTACTGATCATTTATGGATCTTCCATGGATGACCAAAATTGTGTTTCAAATGATACCATGCAGTCATCATTGGGTATTTTTCATTTCAACCATAAAAATGAAAAATAAATAATTAAAATTGTTGTTTACTATTATGGATTATATGAAGCAAGATAATGATAGACAAGGATGCAGTTGATTATATTAAATAAATCTAAATTTCCAGGTCTTTTCCAGATGTTTAACTTGTTGGTTTATATTTATTAAAAAATTAAAATAATAAATAAATTTGTCAAAAATTTAAAATATTACTCAGACAAGTGCTCATTAAAGATTTTAATTTGTTTGACTTATAACTTATGGTTGTATCAGTTGTTCCATGATACTTGCTAAATAATCAAAATTTATATTGCTGGTCCTTTATTTCAGTTCATAAAATTAAACATTCCCAACTCCAGTTTGCTCCTGGTATAATATATTGGGTGTTTTGATTGTTGGATTAATTTTAACACATGTATTAGTTTTATAGCTGAGAATACTTTTCTTTTTTTCCTGATACCATTTAAAAAATATAAATATTCAAATTATTCCTGTTAGTGCTGTGGATTTAATTTTCACAGCATGTACACATTAACATTTCATCTGTTAAAATCTGAAATTTGAAACCAATTGATCAAAAACTGTAGATTTCATTCAAGTTTCCAGGTACCATGTCTTCATTGTTTACATCAGATCAGTATAAATGCAGTGTACTGTGCAGTTACATAACACCTAAACAGGTCTGACCTACTGCCACTGTGAGTGTCTGGGTCAGGCTGGGTCAAACAGTAATTACCAGAGAGTCTCTCTTTCTCTCTCCCTCTCTGGCAGGCTAGGTCTCTCTTTCTCTCTCTCTGTCTCCTCTGCTTTTTCTCTTTCTTTCTCCATCTTTCTTTCTCTTTCTATCTCTTTTTTTCTCTCTCTCTCTCTCTTTCTCCCTAATTGCCCCCCTTCCTCCCTCCATCCCATTCTGTTGACAGGTACAATAAACTAGATACATTAGCTATAAATGTTGATGCAGTTTCGAAATGTGAATTAACTGAAATATTCACAATCACATGTATGTTATACTGTAAATTTATAGTAACATTTGGAAACTTGGATTAAAATTATGTAATGAAAAAAAAAAGAATAAATGCAAATATTGTTAATTTTTTCTTGGCTCAGTAGAATGGGGAAAAAATTATTTGCTTTGTTTCTCCATCTTTCTGTCTGTTTTAAAAGTTTAATGTTCATGAATAAACTTTTTTTTTATAAGCACTGTTGAATTAAATTTCATATCCTGTATGTATATGCAAGCGTGTTGTAACTCTCACCATCCCCTTCTTCATCCCACTGAGGCTTTGCTCCTTGGCACTGTGAACAATTGTTCTTTGGCTATAGCATAAAATTTAATAATTAAAGCAAATATCTACAGTGAGACAGAGGCGTTGTAACTCTGATCATAACACCCCCCCCCCCCCCCCCCCCATCAAGTCATTGCACCTGTCGAATGGGGACGTTATGGCAACTGTATACATATCATAAAATTGATAAAAAAGGTTTACCAAATAAATTGGATCTCATCAGACAAATGTGTAAACTAATATACTGTCAACAGCTTATCATAAAGGTAACCAATCGAAAGGAATGGTCAGGTCTCAAATATTATTTACAACATTTTCTTCAATCATATAAACCAACCATGGCCCAGATAACCTCTTCCTCTCAAACATTATCTACATTTCATCATATTTTTAAGATTTTAACCGTATAGGTGGTTCACTACTGTTGACCATTTGTCCATAGGTACCTATGTACATGCCAGAAATTATGTCAATATTGTGTAATATGTAGAATGGAGGGGCATCAAAATAATGCACCTTGTCAAGACCGATCTTGTCAAGATATTATGTCATTAAGTCACAAATTCATAAATCCCCACATCAGCATAGTTAATCATAACCTTGTATCTGTCAAATTGAACTCTTGCCGTTTTGCATACACTATAGACCCTTCAACAAATACCGTTATCATCATTATACCACTGCTTAGCATACTGTCATTGCATTCATATTTGCTCAAATAAATTGCTTTTTTCGACCCCTCCCAAATAAATAAAAAATAAACCACTATATTTTACTCCATATTAATCCATCAGTCAGGTTATTTCATATATCATTTACTCACATATTACATTATATTCCTTTATAAAAGCCCAACGTGACCATGATATTCTAAGCTTTATCTACTCAATATAGTATCACAATGGTGATACATTTATAGTCCAATCATGATCAGCTGAGCGCCGTGACCCATGAGTCCCTTGTTAAATATATGACAATTGAAAATTTTTGAAGAAATATTTTTGGGAGGAAATGTCCTTTATGTAATCATATTTTATTAGTGTTTTTTCTCTATATATTTTGCATTTTGATGCAGAAATTAGAACATAGAACTCAAAATTGAGGCAAGTAGGAGCTGGTGGTAGGAGCTTCTGTTGGTGTCCGTTGAATGCTTTGATCCCGTTTCCAGGGGCTTAGCAGCTTGTCTCTGGTAGTTCTAGAGTGTCTGTCTTTACCATTGATTTGTCCACTATGACCGATGCTGGTGTAAACAGCTGTTCATGGGCCTCTTTCATAACCTGTAACAGTTGGTTTTGAAGTGAGAGTAGAACTCTGGTGGTATATTCTAAAATGTGTGGTTTATTCAACATATTATCTCCAAAGATCAAGACTGTGTAAATTAAAATCAGAAGTAATAGTTTATTGCTTAATAAAAAAACGAAGAAAAGGTTGCACATTCTATGTTTTACTAGATAATAATATTAATGTAAGGTTAAGTAAACCTGTTCCATGTGTGTTTGTTGTGTGATGGGAGGATTTCATCCCAGACTTTGTCCTGATTTGATTGGCTGGTACACGTGACATCATGGACTGAATTTTATCAACAACTCATATCTAGTAATGCATGTTGTTTTTATTCTCTGCTGAAAATTTGGGACTGACAGAGGCAGAAATGCTGTGCTTTTAGTGAGATCTAGAATTTTTAGTCACAGGGGATTTCTCAGTGTGTGACATCACTGTCGAGTTGACAGTGCTCATAGATGTGCCAATAATTTTTGAACAAATCACACAACCTCATGTTTTTAGTGGAAAAATAGATAGGAAAAATTTTTTCCTCCAGGAATTGGGCTTATTTTATGCAAAATCTATATTAACATTTTTTTCATAGGCAATTATGTTATATGATAATATAATGAGATTAGGAATCTGTTTGCTTGACCTGTAAGACTCCATTATGAGGAAAATATAGTACAACAAATAAATTTCACACCTTTGCGCTCACTTCTGTTCTTATGCCTATGCCCAGTTTGGCCAGATTACAGTGGTCATATGGGCCTCTGGGTGAAGATCTCGGACACTGTCGTTGAACAGGAATCCTGTTTGTTCCCAACACTGCACAACCAATAAACAAAGTCATCATTTTGGTGCTGAAAGAAGAACATTGTGTCACACCTGGCCCGAGTGGAGGGCTTTGGCCACAAAGACCACGACAGATGTGGAGACGTAAGCCTTTTTATTCGCCTGAAAAATGTACAGGAACACGTACTGTTTACAGCATGGAAGGAGCTGGTCTCCGGAGAGATGAGTAATACATAAACAGTTATAAATTAAATAAATTAAATCAATAGGAGATTGACAATATGTTTATGCCATTTCTATCTCATGCTATGTCTACACCTGCATATAATGTGAACATCGTACAATATGACATGTATTCCTAGATATTCAATATAAAACCAATATACGATAATGAAGGGAGAGTGGTTCTACAATATACACTGTTGCATGGAGGTTATAGGCTATGCTACACTAGCGGAGTGATTTTAAATCATGGACTATATTTCTGGTTCACCTATGTACGGTTAAGTATGTCAGACACTGAATGATATTTCTGTTTGACCTTAATTCGTTTTATATTACTTTTCTTTCTAAAATGCATACAAGTTATTACTTGTATCTATGCGAGTAGGCCTGATCAACACGGCCCTAGCTTATGTTAGTGGACGTGTCCTGAGAACTTCGGTGCGCTCGCCTTTTCTGGCCAAGCAGCTGGGCTGAAATGTATTCCGCCGCACATATCTAGGTTGATTAATGCGAACTAATTATCTAAATCTGCGGTCGAGACATGTAAGAATTAGAACCTGCGAATGGATTAGAGGGTGGTTTTATCACAGTAACGTTCCGTTGAGCTTTGGGTTGGTTTAGGGGAAGGCACTATTTCGCTCGGATGGACAGAGTCCTTGATAAAGTAGTGCTCCGTTCAGAAGTAACTTCAGTTTCAGGGGTTCAGCGGTGAGTAAACCTTTCCACTAATTTAGATCCATTTGTGAAGTAGAATGTCAAAGTCTAACGTTTTGGGCAGTTACACATGAGGGTGGAGGTCATACATGACATTCTTTTTAGGGCGATTGCTAAATTTACTTGATTTGAAGTTTTAATGCATTTCGGAAAATAGTAAAGTAGCTGTCAGCCGATTCACCAGGTGGTGGCACTAGCTTGCAGTTCAAAATGGTACTTACTTACCACCAGATGGCAGCACATGCTGACTGAAATGGGGCTCGGTGAGTACATATAAATGTAGCCAGATAGCGGCACTTATTTGGCCAGTAATTCGTGTCTTGTGAGTAATTCATAAAATTTACCGACTTAATGGTTATTCCTCACGCCCTTTTTAGCCCTCAGCCCTTGGGCTGATGGGCTATTGTTGTCACCCAAGCTGTCCATCCGTCCGTCCGTCCGGCGTCCATTAACTTTTAACTTGTGAGCGGGATATCTTGAAAAGGATTCACCGTCAGAATTTTATTTCCTCGGTAGAGATGTTTATCGACAAATTCTCGGTCAAGTTCGAAGATGGGTGACCTTGACCTATTTTTCTACATTTTAGAGTTGATTATAGAAAAACACTTAGATGCTTATTACTCAGGAACCATATGATGGATTTTCACAAAACTTACTATGATTATTGGGACTGATAGTCTGTACATGCTTCACAAGTTTGGTGGCGCCACCTACAATTTCTGATTTTTAATGAATTTTTATCAGATTTTTCAACTTTGGGCTTGTGAGCTGGATATCTTTAAAAGGATTCACCGTAGGAATTTTATTTTTTCAGTGAAGATTTTTATTGATAAAATCTCGGTCAAGTTCCAAGATGGATGACCTTGACCTATTTTTCTACGTTTTAGAGCTGATTATAGAAAAAAACATTTAGAAGCTTATTTCTCAGGAACCATTGGGTGGATTTTCACAATACTTACTATGATCATAGGGACTGATGGTCTGTAACTGCTGCACAAGTTTGGGGGCGCCACCTGCAATTTCTGATTTTTAATGAATTTTTCTTCAATTTTTCAACTTTGGCCTTGTGAGCGGGATATCTCTAAAAGGATTCACAATAGGAATTTTATTTCTTTGGAGGGAGGTATATCGACACAATCTCGGTCAAGTTCGAAGATGGGTGACCTTGACCTACTTTTCAAGGTCACAGAGCTTATAATAGAATAAAACTTAGAAGCTTATTTTTCAGGAATCAGTTGGTGGATTGTTATGAATCATGGTACATACCTCTCCATTTTAAATTTATAACTGAGACATGTACAGGTATACATCCATGTGAGAACAGATATTTATTACTTGTTACTGTTACCACCTCTAAACACTGTTCTTTTGGCTGAGGGCTTTTGTCAGCTTCTGCTGATATTCTAGTCTTATATTGTTTACATATAAACGATCTAAACCATCCTTATTAACCACGTGATCTTAGTCTGCGCAACCACGTGATATTAATAATATATGCACATGGTCTTAACCGGCCACGTGGTAATATTTACATATTATCTACCCTGGATTTGTAGGTTATAATTACTTATAGATTATAATATACTTATAGGCACGTGGTCTTAACCGGCCACGTGGTACTGTATTTATTTACATGTTATCTACCCTGGATAATATTCACATGTATGCACGTGGTCTATACTATACCCTGGATTTGTGGGTTATAATTAGCCACGTGGTCTTATTTTATCTGACCACGTGGGATTATACCCTTTCTACCCTGTATATTTCTTTAAGCTATCCAGGTGGTCTCACCTTACCATGTGGCGGGTTATTTTCTTATCTGACCACATTGTCGTACTTGAATTAGAGCAGCTCTGTCACATGGTAACATTATGCTCATGCTTACATATTATTTACACAACGAACTACAAAATATTGGGCCCTTGCGTTAGCAGAGCATATAAGTTAAATGCCGCTGCGTTTAAGAACACTATGAACATGTAGGGAGCACTGTTAAATATGCTTTATCGTGTCCCGAGATGTAGCTTTTGGATTTTTGGCTTTGTTTCTTTAATGGTTAATGTTTACACTTGTTCCTTTAATAAATACTTGTTGGTCAAAATGTACACGTGTTCATTAATTACCTTGCTACGACGTACACATGTTCAATATATGAAATTCCTGTTTGATAAGATATACGACTTCACTAATAAACGTCTATACTCTGACCCTGTGTCTAACCTGACTGTATAACGGGACCTATAAATCTCTCATTTAGGCCCTTTTTCATGGGCCAACTGGCCACGACACAGAGTTTAAGAGTCTCATGCCCCACCGACTGAACTAGCCGGGCACAAGCAGCAGAGCTGCCACAAAGGCAATAGGTAAGTATTTCCTAATATAATACGTTTTCTGCCTGGAATACTGCGTGTAAAAATACCATTGAACTAGGAATGAAAATAATACACTTCTGTAAATATACAAATATATAAAAATATATACTATGTTTAAATACTTTAACAAATGCTACACACACTGTAAATGATACGAGTATGGGAAAGTAATAAATGATAAATTGTTCCTACCTGAAAAATGTACAGGAACATTTAATGTTAACGGCATGGAAGGAGCTGGTCTGAGGCTTCGAAGCGGGCCCCAGAGTAGTCATTACTCTGGGGTCTCTTTGGTGCTCCCACCATACAACATGTCCTGACGGCAGGAACCGGCCAGAAAAGACAGGGTTTTGAGCTGGGGGTCGGGATTTCAGCTTGCATCACTATGGATGGCTCTGTGGTTACCCGGTCCCATGACACTCTACTCAGATAATGCTACATATAATAGCCTGTATATTTATAGCCTTGCCACTGAGTGAAGCATTACTGAATTATTTTTGGGTATTTAGCGGAATATTTTTATAAAGTTTATAAAAAATGATTTTTCCTTAACTATCCCTTTTTTTCTCGTTACAATTGTAAATGGATAAATCTTGTTCTCTTCATATTTCAATATTTTTAGTATATAAAATACACTGAGGGGACTTTAATTTAATATATTCAACTAATATACAAAGCTTATTATTTTTCACACTATAATATCATTGTATCAATAATTCATTTATTAATATTTTCCATACACTTTAAACATTGCCAGTATCTTTATTACAATAATCTCATTTCACCTTAACTGTGTAGGAGAAGCCTGTGGTATCAACAAGTTTCTGCTCCCCCCCCCCCCCTCCTTTTCCAGTTTTCCATCAATTTGTATTCCACTTGGTTGGGCCCAGCTCTAGTGTGCTGTCCATTGCATTGTCTTGTCACGACCTGTTAATCAATGTATTTACATGAAAAGTATTCAATTAAATCATCATAAGAGAAAAAATTACTTTATCTGTCATATATATATATATATATGATTATGAAACTGCTTGCATTGTTTTCTTTGTTACTTTGATTTACAGAAGATCAACATCAGAATAGAAATGAATACGGTCAAGTATATTGAATTGTAATTGCAGATTAATGCAATAGCAACCTGCAAGTCGAAGTCAGAAGTCATATAATTACAGCAATAAAGTAAAAAAGAAACAGAATATTTTTATACTGATAGCCTTGAGATTTTGGTGTCATTAGAATTAAAGCAAATTTCACACTTTTGGAGGTCAATGAGTGAACTTACCTGCAAATTTGCCTGCTTTGCAACTGCTAGACTTTTCCTTTCAGGTTTCTCCATTGGTTGGGGTTTTAGCTTCAAGATTGGCATTGTGTCTTTTTTTAGCAGCAGACGGCAATTGTTTTGTTTGGCCAGCGTGCGATTTTTCGTAAGCCTATCGTTGGTGAAGTGGACCTCGCATAACCAGGAGTGCATCTTGGGCTTTATCTTTCTTTCCAACATTTGTAATCCAGATAGTTAGCAATTTCTTTCTGTATGACTCCAGTGGAAACTGGAACATTGCCAGTCCCATTCCTGATGCATTGTTACAATTCACCGCTACACATAAGCCCATGATGGTCAAGACAGAACAAAGACATACATGATACATGTGTTTACACAGGAGTGAGTGACTGGGCTGCTGCAGCCAGGCACTAAGCTGTTCCTCTGCGCAGACATCACAGGTCATTAAGGGGAAGGACCCAGCAAACTGGCAGTTTGAAATCAGCAGTCACTTCTAGACAGTACAGTACCTCAAAATATTCATATTAAAAAAAATTTGAACAAGTAGGGAAACAGGGGTAAAATTGCACTGTTAATCCAGTTAGATGTACAGCTTAATCCTTTCATTTGAGATTTAATTGTTCATAGAGATGAGAGTAATAAAATATATTGTATGAATGATTTGTCAGATGACCAGTGCATTGACCAGTATTAGCCGGCTTAAGCCAGCTATAGCCACCAGCCTGGTCTATATATGAGTAAAAGCCAGCTTTTGGCCAACCCTGACTGCCACATATGTTTGAAAAAAAGCATTTGTCCTCAGGCACGTACACCCGAGAAGGGCTGGTTTTTCAAACACATTTGGGTGCATCAAAGACTGACCTCAGATGAACTGGTTAATGGGATACATCCAACCATCGCACACTTCTTCATGTTTGTGCAGGTATTCACTGCCACTGAAGTCATGCTGGCACATGATGCAGTGGTATGTACATCTGAACGTGTGTTTTTAAAGTGTTTCAAGATTATGATGAAAGTTATCACACAGTTGGCAGTTCAAAATCTCCACATGAGCTGGAATGTACCCCTCCCATTGCAGTTGTTCAATCACAGGGTGGGGTGCTCTTTGTCCTTTAACCCAGTGATCTAAGAGGTATTCTCTTTTATCAAACACTGTTCCACTGCACGTGGCATGTCAACTTGTTCAGATTCATAAGAGAGCGGTCAGTCAAGACCATCATGGAACATTTTTACTTACCAAGTCAGTTCATGCTGCTTGATCAGATGGTGGTTGTAATGTGTGGTCTTGATTTTGCTGTAACACAGGTTGCATAGCCATTCGATTTGACCATATTTTGTAGGGGCCATGTGGAGGGTTTCATGTTGCGTGGATGACCACCCATAGACAATGGTGATGTATCGGTGTCCGTTCTTCACACTTGTTTCTTTTTACTGTAACATTCTGTATTAAATCTACCTCCACATGTATTATTTACTATATAGGCCATACTTGTTCCTGTTGTCTGTAAGCCATGTCAGAGGAATGAAGCCTATTCACTCAAATCCCCAGATTATATATGCCTGAATCTTGATTTTTCCACTTGTTTAAGCCACAGTAATCATTGATCAACCACAAAACTGTATACCGGTACTTCTATAAGGTCCATTAGATTGCATTCTCCATAAAGATGAGCAATTTCCTCATATGTTGATTGATCCCAATCAAAGAAAAGAAAAGCACAGGCAGGATTACCATGTTAATCATTCCGTAACCTCATTCCGTAGCCTTAGAGCTCTGCAATAAATTATCATTCCGTAACCATATTATTATTATTAATTTATTTTAAAATTTGTAAATTATTACATTAATTTGAAGCTTTTAATGCACAAAAAGAGGATTTTAAGTGAGAACTTTTTTTAACCACACCTTTTTGTGTTATTAAACTTTTTCATTTTTTTGGTTACGGATTAAGAGATAATTAGCATATAATAATAAGTGTCAAACACTAACATATTTTTTTCCTAGGATGTGTAAAATTAAAAAAAAGTGAAAGGTTATGTTCTTGGGGTTAATACAAGAGGCAACAAGTTTTATATTACTCATTTAATGTATTTAGGGATGAGGAAATTTTACCACTCAATTTTTGCACAATTATTATTTGTAAAATACACAAACTTCATGATGAAATATCTCTGTCATTCTTCAAAAAAACTAATGTTTTTAAACATATTCTGATAGAACAATATCTCTGCTTTAAGACTCTGTAAAAGACTTGAATTGAAAAGGAAAATGAAATTTTAATGTTTATGTCCCATTTTCATGGACCTGCCCTATTCTTTATTGTGGTGCAACTAATTATTATATAAGAATAATAGGTTGTCCCATGATCAGAGGGGTCTTGATTGGGATGAGCTCTACCAGGGTGTGACAGTTCAAACGTGAGGACACCAAGGCTGCTGGGTCCCCAAGGTTAGGTGCTGGTACTAATGAGAGGACTTGCTCATAAAAGTGCCCCCTTCCTGCAGTGCTGCGTCGCTTCAGCACATCCTAATCCTGGTACACGGTCACCCTGAGTGGAGTGCGAGATTTGTCTTGCCTAAATTGAATTCCTGATGATGGTAGGGTTAGATCCTTAAAGGGACCAATGGATTCTTGTAGTGTACTAGCAGCGGCAAACCTTTACAGTCTTGTAGGTCCACGGATAATTGAGGTTTCCTCATCATTAAGCATATGTTAAATTTGTAAATACTATTATTTTATTTTCTGGCTCAACTGATGAATTTCTTTTTACTTTACTACATATATTTGTTATGATTCAATATTTGTTTATTTGTTAAACTATAAAATAAATATAGTGATCTGGACTAGACCAGATTCCAATCATGGTCTCGACTAGGCCTGTTCTAAACAGGACTGGATTTAGATCTGGGCTCTGACATGTGTATACATGTTTTATATTGCCTCATTTGGTCTTTGCAGTTTCCAATCGGCACAGTTCTTTTGTAGACCAGTTACATATTGCCTTTATTGCATTTGCAAATTTTGTATATTGCCTTGTTGGTTCTATGCCATTTTCAGTGTACAAGCTCCATAAATTTTAAGAGTTGCCTGATTCTGTCCATTTTCATATCAAATTGTTTACAGCATTTGATTAGTTACCTTGTATTGTGAATGGATGCAATTATTTCACAAAGAGAATTTTCAGAGCATTTTGTAAGTTGCCTCCCATGGTCCATGCCATTTCCATGCAATTCTCTGTACATGCAAACAGCATGTCATCAGTTGCCAAGTTTGGTCCTCACCATTTTCAGGTCACAAGGTTCACATTCAGAGCATTCTATTAAGATAACTTTTTTTGCCTTTAGCATACCTTTCATTGTACCTATCATTCGTGCTAATTGCATTTGTATAATTATGTTTAATATGTTTTCATTCAGAAAATGTGTGTTAAATCTGTTCACAGATTTCTACATTGGTTTCTACTGGTTTACCTCTTAGTGGTTACCAATAATTCAGTAATCCTTTGCAAGATAATGCCTTTCTCATACCTTGTCAGTTGTTCTTCTCAGTCTATCAGTAAAATACTGGGATCATATTTAAGCCAGCAGTTGTACCCATTTCATTTTATGTTGCCTTAAAACCTCAACCATTTATCATTGTCTACAAATGAGTTTTTTGTATCTTTTTAACAGTAAAATAATTTGTTTAGTGCTCTGTTACAGACAAATATGACCAGTTTTGTTGCCAGACAATGATTTTGATGAAAGTTGTTTGTTGTAAGAAATGACCATGGAAACAAAGGTACAGAATATCTATTCTGTACCATCTTTTTAAAGAGAAAGTTAAGTGCAGCTGTTTGATATCCAACACTATGACAAGGTTGTTAAGGACTGACAGGACATTGGTTATGGAAAGTTAAGTTCAGCTGTATGATATCCAACACTTTGACAAGTTTGTTTAGGACTGACAGGACATATGTTATGGGAAGTTCTGCTGATATCCAACACTTTGACAAGGTTGATTAGGACTGTCAGGACATTGTTTATGGAAAGTTTTTTTCACCTGTTTGATATCCAACACTTTGACAAGTTTCATTAGGACTCTCAGGACATTAGTTATGGCAAGTTAAGGTCAGCTGTTTGATATCAAACACTTTGACAAGGTTGTTTAGGACTGTCAGGACATTGGTTAAGACCAAATGCCTTGTGAATCAAGGGTCTGCATATAGCGTTTTTTGGTATTCTTGCTTTTTATATGCTCATTGGTGACCCCTGTTCATTTATTTGCCTTGCTCAAAACTGAGATGAAATATGGTGTTTGAAATAGGCTTGTTGTTTCATGCTGACCATTATAGAGAATGTCATTCAGTGTCTGAGGTAGCATACTAGGTAAAATGGAAAGTTTGGAAAGACATAATGCTGTTTGCAAGTTGCAACTCACTACTAATTTTTAATCTGAGTAAAGATTCAGAAATGATTTCTTTATAAGTTCTGGGTTTTGATTAGGAAATTATTTTATCAGTGAACCTAAAAACAGTGCTAGATAACAAAGTACAATAAATGAAAATGGCCATCAGCACTCTGAAGATATATAAAACCCATTTTGCTCAATGATCCTTTACTGAACTGGAATGAAAAGAATGGATAATGTGTGTTACACCAGTGTAAACACATACACTATGTCTTATCAATAAAGAAAAATGAAATTATTCCTGTCCTAAGAGGATTGTTTATGACTGTTTCACATACAGCTAGCATGTTGGCTCCATTGTAATTCATAAATTTTGAGAAATGTATTCTCTGTTAAACAGAAATGCAAACCGTGATGTTGGTATCCATTCCGATATCCCCTTATGTCACATGTCTGTATGTTGTGTAAAGGATTAACCTGCCATTCTAAAAAGCATTTTAAACCTGGAAAATGAGCTTGCCTATTCCAGTTGGGTAAAGCTGGGGAATAGCAGAAAATGCCTCAGACAAGAAAAAAAAACTACAGGAATTTGATAAACCCTCAAGAGAAAATGGTCAGTCTAATATAGGCTTAAGTCCAAATCAGTCATCCTGTGGATTGTTTTTTCTGGCAGCTTTTTTCCCCCTCCCCCTAAAAAGAAGTTAAAATTTAATTCTGAAATTTTCAAATTCATTTAAGAATATTCATAGAATTCAGTTTGCATTAAATATGGTTACAATGATAAAAGTTTTTGGTTGATTTCAGTCATATATAATGAGAGAGGAAGTAGGATGAATTTTATCATGAAATTCTGGACTTAGATGCTGATAGTAAAGGATTTGGTTGCGTGCATGTCTCATTGTCTGTATGTTCATCTGTATAAAAGATATCAGAAACAGTTTTTATGATTTTCATTGAGTATTGAAATAAAGTAGGGAGCCAAGCCATGAGTGATGGGAATGAGTTACATTTTGAAAGCTGTCTGAATCAGAAAATGGGTGGTGGCAGATGTTTGGACTCTTGGAGTTCTCTCTCATTGAATGTCCATTGGTGGGAAGTCTTTTTGTGTGAAAGCATCATGATGCATTCTATTAATGGAGAAATGTCTTCCTAAACTTTGTATTGGACTGCAGACAAATTGCTTTGTTAGGCAGGTACCTACTTTCTTTCTGCTCACTGACTTTGTTGTGGTTAAATTTTCCTCTCTTTAGTTCCTCATACAGTTTAAAAACCAAATCATGTCAGGCCAGTATTGTCACTTTGAATACTTTGCCTCAGATGTAATATTATTGCTCAGTAATGATGAATACTTACATTGTTTTACCAGTCCACTGAGTTTTTTACCATGGATTGCCTTGACTTCAGTATTTACAAGATTTTCCTGGATTATTCTGTGACTGATGTATTGATGAAGACACAAGGGTTCCATCTATCTTTTATCAGTGTACCAAATATTTGATGCATCAGTTGCATTTTTTATCTGTAGTGATCAGCTTGTTTGATTTTGAAGCCTCTATCATCAATTTTTTTTTTCAAGAGGACGCAGCATCATACTTTTCATGTGTCACCATTTACGCCAGTTGCCTGGGATCATAGATAAAGTACAATGAATTGCAGAAAATCCTCATCTGAATTTAAACTTGAGCTATAATCTTTTATGTTTGTGATAACTTGGTCTACAATTATGACATGTAATTAATTATTCAATAGTCGGTATGAAAAATACTTATGCTTTTTGATCGCTTTGACTGAGTAGAGCCAGTTGCCAATGGTTCAATTTGCTCAGCTGACTAACATGTTGGTTGTGGCTATGACACTGTTAAAGTACTTATGTGTTTGGCACACATTACAATATAAATACAAATAATACAAATAAAAACAATACAAATCAATATATTTAACATCTGCCAAAATTTTTCAAAATTCAGCTGAGTGCCTTGACCCATGGGTCCCTTCTTTTCTGAAGTCCTTCGTTTATCATCTTATTTCAAGAATATGCAGTAAAATAATTTCTCATTTGTCATCATTTACACCAGTTGTCATATTATCATTCTTATTAAGCCATACACCAGTGTTCATTTTATCATCCTTATCAAGATGATTTACGCTGTCCTTGTTCACCAAACCAGTCTGCATCCAGACCACTGTCTTCCTTGGAGTGATTGGGCACAGTCAGTAATGGGACTCTATGGGTCGTCATCACATGGTGCTTATCCAATATAGTGATCTTCACACTGGTACATGCCCATGTTCTGCAAAAACAGAATAATCTGTTATAGTAAGTGCATGCTGGTGATGAGCACACTGGAAGCATACACTAAGGAAACTTGGTTCTTCTGTAACATCCCATGCCTTGTTATATCCTGTGATTACTTTGTAACCGGCATATTGATACAGATACTTTCTGCTATTCACAGTAATTCTCATTTTCTCTTTTAGTAATAACTCTTGATTTTTGTTACACAAATCTCTCAGTAAATTCGTTGGATCTTTGAATGATAATTTTCTACTTGTTAACAATTCTTTTATTCCCATGTGTGCATAATGCAGTGTCATTTGCTGAGACCCTTTTTCCTTTTTTCCAAACATTGTACCACAAAGTGTAACAAGCAAAACACTGTTTCAATGATTATGGACATTCTCTGTCTATTGGCATTTTCAAACCTGTCCATAGCCCATCTTGACATCTTTCTTTCATTTGTGATGTATGAACTTCACTGTAAATGTTCCAACCATTCAGAGTTTGCAGTTCCCGGTACCTTCTCCATCCAGAAATCTTCTAGATGCATTTCATCTCCAGTTAAATAGAAAATATGGTTTCCAGATTCATAAACCAAAATGTGTTTCAGAGTGCTTGGATAGCCTAGGTTTTCATCAAATTTGTGTCTTGAATCTAACTCATTAAATATATGTAATGGATAGACCTCTTTATGAAGTAATGGTGTGCCATTCCATTGTTCAATAGACTAAGAGCTACATATGTGCTTGCATTACCTCTTATTTCCCTGCCAGTACTGCTTTTGATGGTATCAATCCAGTAATATCTGAAACTAAGGAGGTCTAACAGTATAGATGGACCTAAGCTCCAGCCAGTAACTGTAGCCTTTGGCAACAGAACAGTAGAAAATCCAGTATTTTACTGACGATTTGTTTTGTACTCCTTTTTACAGCTTGCACCTTGTTTCCCCTCAAGTTCATTCACCAGTGCCTATGCACCAATTTTAGCTTTCTGCCATTCACAATAATTGACATTTTGTAGCTCAGCTGACCAAAAGTCAACCGAGCTAAAGTCGTGGTCCATTGTCCATCTGGACATCTTTCTATCATTCGGGATGTATGGGCTTCACTGTAAATGTGTCAGTCATTCAGAGTTTGCAGTTCCAGTTACCTTCTCCAATCAGAAATCTTCTAGATGCATTTCATCTCCAGTTAAATAGAAAATGTGGGTTTCAGATTCATAAACCAAAATGTGTTTCAGATTGCTTGCATAGTCTAGGTTTTCATCAAGGTTGTGTCTTGAATCTGACACATAAAATATATGTAATGGATAGCCTTCTTTAAGAAGTAATGGTGTGCCTTTCCATTGTTCAGTAGACTAAGAGTTACATATGTGCTTGCATTACCTCTTATTTCCCTGCCAGTGCTGCTTTTGATGGTCTTCAATCCAGTATTATGTGAAACTAAGGAGGTCTAACAGTCTAGATGGACTTATGCTCCTGCCATTAACTGTAGCCTTTGGCAACAGAACAGCAGGAAATACAGTATTTTACTGACAATTTCTTTTGTACTCCTTTTTACAGCTTGCACCTTGTTTCCCCTTAAGTTCATTCACCTGTTCCTTTGCACCAATTTTAGCTTTCTGCCATTCACCATAATTGACCTTTTGTAGCTCGGCTGACTATAAGTCAACCGAGCTAAAGTTGTGGTCCATTGTCCATCTGGACATCTTTCTTTCATTTGTGATGTATGGATTCACTGTACATTCCGGCCATTCAGAGTTTGCAGTTCCAGTTACCTTCTCCATCCAGAAATCTTCTAGATGCATTTCATCTCCAGTTACATAGAAAATATGGGTTTCAGATTCATAAACCAAAATGTTTTCAGAGTGCTTGGATAACCTAGGTTTTCATCAAGTTTGTGTCTTGAATATGACTCATAAAATAAATGTAATGGATAGAAGTAATGGTGTGCCATTCCATTGTTCAATAGACTAAGAGCTACATATGTGCTTGTATTACATCTTATCTCCCTGCAAGTGCTGCTTTTGATGGTCTTCAATCCAGTATTATCTGAAACTAAGGAGGTCTAACAGTCCAGCCATGCTCCAGCCAGTAACTGTAGCCTTTGGCAACAAAACAGCAGAAAATCCAGTATTTTACTGAATCAGAGACCTAGAATCAGAGAACACCTGGAACCAGAATCTGGTTTGTTAATGGACTCTCTATCAGTTTATGTATGTACTGGTAACATGTTTTTATTTTTTTTTCAGTGTTCCTGGAGATGCAGATCCCAAAATATATGTCAGCATACCTGTAAACCCATAGAAATTATGACTAATGGTGGTTGAGTCATGTGGTCTTTTATAAGCTCTTGACTTACAAACTTAACTTCCTTTACTCCCTTTATATTTTGGGTTTTTAACTTTTATAAATTAATAGTAGGCAGCTGTATTTGTTTCCCCATAAGTTCATGCACCTGTTCCTTTGCACCAATGTTTAGCTTTCTGCCATTCACATTAATTCTAATTTTCACCTCAAGTAATTACTCCTGATATTCATTACACAAATCTCTTAGTAAATTTGTTGACAATTCCTTTATTTTCTTGTGTGCATAATATCATGTGGTAGTTGATGAGACCCTTTTTGTTCGCTTAATCTGTTTTTTTGCAGGTTTACAAGTTTGTACACCATCCTTTTTATTATGACAGATGACAAATCCCCGTGGGATTTGAAAAATTTTCTCCACTTTTTTCTGAAGAAAGTAACAACAGCCAGACATTCTTCACATGATATCCTTAGATAACTTATATTGCTTGGACATAATGATTAATAAGCTGTTAATTAAAAAAGTCTGTATGCGTGACCCCGCCTACGCCGTGCGCGAGTGATTTCATCCATGGAAACCCCCGCTGATACAAAGCCGGCCTGATTAAAACACGGGCCAGGCGAACCTCGCATACAACACACCTTAGCCGACCCATGATCCAAGAAAATATATATTTGTGGCCTTGTTCATAAGAGAACTGTTCAAATATCATATCTGGAATATTTGTTAATTGGGTTTCTTTTTCATTTACTTGTCAATGTGATCCGCTAAGCTTATCGGGTACGATTAAAGTAGGGTACTAGTCTATGCCAATCTCGGAGATCCAATCATGTGACTGCAATGTGGGTTAATGAAGGCAGACCAAGACCCATCATAACATATCCAACAAAGCTGATTGGCTAAATGTTCAGAAAGATCTCAGCCGGGGACCACGTGCAATGAATGAGAAAAGTGGCAGAGAAGGGAAAGAAGCGATGAAACAAAAATGTCTGATCTGGCAATATTTTATTTTAACTGTCTCTGAAATACTCTCGTCAAAGTGACGACTGCAAGTAATTTTCATTTCGTCACTGCGGCAATTTTCTCATTTATGATGATCGTGCGGAGCGGCAGCGGGAACACTGCAGATGAATGACTTACTGATCGTGAAGTGTTTTCTGCGCACACTTTTTTCTGGAATGTACAGGAATATTTACTCCGTGGTCTTGTGTGTAAATTTTGGTTGTGCTTATCAATTTTGGTTTCAGCAAGGGCATAACAGCAGCCTTGTTTGTCAAATGCTGTATTTCTGATTTTGCTAGAAAAATAAAACCCATATTTCTTAATGGCTGTATCACCAGCAAGCACTTGAAATACTTGTGTATCAGAAGTGCTGCCATTTGGGATCTCTTGTATGCAGTTAATTGCCTAAAACTTCTGAAAGCTGTTATGCTATCATCTTTCTGCTTGTAAATGACATGCAACAGGTTTTTCTGTATATTTCTTAAAACTGAAAGGAGAGTTTCCTGTCTAATTATTCCCCCCTGTTGAGTGGTATGTGAAAAGTGAAAGCAATTTTGCTGATGATTTGCATGTGCATCACCCTCTGATTGGTAACAATTCAAAAGGAACAGCAATGACTTCATGAAATGGGGTGCATGTTCTAATAACTTGGCCATATAAAGTGTTAGGTTCTTGTATGTATACCTTAAACAATACAGCTAATAGAAGATTTTAGCAGGATGGGCATATTCTGTTATTGGTGAAAGCATGGTGAACACCTCGAAATATTGCCCCTCGAGACCAAAAACCAAATTATTTGTACAGACAAGTGTAATGTACATCAATTGAAAGCTGACTCTCTGTAGAATTCAGAAATACATTTACTTTATAAATCAGACCATATTGTCACTATGTAAAATCACTTCCAAAAACTGCAAGTTTTGCATATTATCAGTGAAAGAACAGTATATAGACAGTTATTTTTTACTAATATAGACATAAACTGCACAAGATATGTATTTTCATAGTCTATTTACATCAAAATATGAGTTCAGCTACATGTGTTACAGTCTTGTGGGGTTCAGAATGTAACAAGGCTCCATAAAGCCTCATGTTTAACTGGAGAAACTTAAAACATGTCAGTGTCCTTCCTTGAGTTTCTAATTTGTCTTAACAAAAATCAAACAACTCAGAGGCACTGCGGCATATGCCAAGACCCTTTTTGTTCTTTTATTCTATTTTTGGAGGTTTATTGGTTTGATCAACTTATTTTTATTATGACAGATGAATGATTTACTGATCGTGAATTGTTTTCTCCGCAGACTTTTTTCTGTCATGTTCATTCTTATTTCAGGAATAGTTACTTCTTGGTCTTGTATGTTAATTTCTGTTTCTTATCTTTTCTTATTATACCTCTCCTATAAATATCAGTCTGTTTTTAATTAAAGATTATACATGTGCAGTATAAATTTATTTGTTTGTCATAATTATTGTTCCATTTAATTAAATGGAACAATAATTAAGTGTATACAAATATGACTTAAATAGTTTCATAGAATTGGTGTCATAACAAATACACAAAATGGAATCAAGTCTCATAATGTGCACATATATTGTAATTGTTGAACAGTAATGAAACCATTTGACTTATCAGCGGAGATACAATTATAAAGAATACATACCGTCATCTATTTTGACATCTACTTCATCCAACTTTTTCCCTGCCACTGCGTGGTCCCCTTGCTCTGATCCCAGGAGAAGTTTTACCACCTTGGCACATTGGAGGGTTTCTTCATTGCCGATGTACATGAATATCGTGCCCCAGAAAATTTCTAAGACATCAAGTTCATTTTCCTGCAGATTGATTACCTGCATGTGTGTGGCAATATGTTATCTTAGTAATGTCGACCTGATGGCTTCTGGTTTTTACACCTCACACTCCTCACTTATTTTCCTCATCGCATCACACCCTTGTATGAATGTGAAACCTACACCTGAATAGTAGCAGGTCGGAAACATCCATTGAATTTGGCTACTGATTCCACATTTGGCTCTAGTTTATACCAGTGTATCGAGCCACCCTTTCATTTGCTTTGTGAAACTGACAGGCACTGTACTCCCTCTTTTATCAGGTAAATCCACTCAAAATAGCTGATGGCACAGTTTCCACTTTGGACAAAGAATCCATAAGTACCTTATTGCAATTTGGTTTTATTATATTCCTGTCAAAAAATCCTTTGAAGCAGATTCCAATGCTTGTTTCATTTGATGCCTTTTTGTCAAAGTGTATGTGATGTTGAGAAAGTTTCTTACATTGTTGGTAAGTTTGTTAAAGTGTTGGTGTTTTGCTAAGTAGTGCATACACCAAAGGTTTTGCAGGGGTCGGAATTTCTCATTAAGTGAGGAATAGAGCAAACGAAAATGATGCCTTGGCATAAGTTTTTATCTCAAAATACTTGTTGGAACAGTTTTAGAAAAGACTATAAGATCCTGAAGGTTAGGCAGCATTTCTCTCTCAATGATCAGACTCATAAAGATCCATACATTGTCTTCACTTCTGACAAGTAAACTTTCCAGGAACCTGTACCTATAACAGCAGCAGTGTCAACAGTCTGAGGCACTTTTTACTTCCCTCTTTTTTGACCAATTGGGTTGCCCAACTCAAATTTGTCTACATAGAAATGCAAGCACAATACTTCTTGAAAGAAGTCATTTCTTTGGCATATCTCACCATCACAAAAATCAAATAGTGCATGTGGTTGATGCAATGTGTGGTTGTGATTTTGAAGGTTCCATATACATCAGTATTAGATATGAGAGCCTTCAGGACTCCCGTACGGATACATAATGATATTCTCGTTTGTCTGTGTGGTCATCAGCCAACATTAGCCACTTGGCTCAATATAAGGCAGCTGGTCTTCACAGAACTTGACAAACTAGAACCGAGAATTAATATTTTCAAATTCTCTCTGAAACATGTTCGTTACTCATCTGGATTTGCATTTAATTCTGCTAACCCTTTGATAACTTCTGATAATTTCCATTGAATACTTCACAAGAACCTGAGATTCACTTAGTAAGGTGTCTTGCAAACTACCAGGTTGCAAATGTTTTTCTTTTACATACAAAGGATGCAATATGACATCTAAAGTTCCCTGTCAGCCACTCAGTTGTTACATTTGCTGTTGTCTCATCATCAGCTATAGAAACATATGAGCAACCTGAGTTGACAACTCTGCTTCTTCATGATCCCCTTCATTGTCAAGACAAGAGCCACTGTTCACATTATTTTGTTCAAGATTATTTACAAGCAATGGAACAGATTATTTGGTCACATTGTATCTGGAATCATGCTTCCTCAAATTGGATACTTTTGTAAAAATGCTATTACAATCATGGATTTAGCATTTTACTGAAAAATTTGTTTCATACTGGTGCATAAGTTCCAGATGTTCTGTGTATTTGGTAAAGTGATATAACAGAAACTGGCAGAAAGGACAAAGGAGTGGATGAAATGGCATTGTAGCATAAAACCTATAATGCAAAATACAATATTCAATTAAGAACATTAATGTCATATTATCTGATATTTTACTTACCAAAGAAACCCGGCACAAATTGTCCTAGGTCCACGGCATTAAGCCATTAGAAACATCTTTCACAGTCTAGTCCATGATATACATGATGACCTTTAGTAGATTATACCATTTAGATGTCAGTGTATGTTTGCCTGCATATTTTTAGGTATCAACAATGCCTACCAGTTTTAGGACCTAAAGGGCATGTCCTACCACTTTTAGGAAATTCTGCTGTTTTTCCTACCTTTGTTACAGGAATATTAATCTAATCTGTGACCTTCCATGTTTAACAATGTCCTAAGTCCAAAAAGAATATGACAACCAACCCCCACCATACCAAGAAAAAACCTTTTATTCAATAATAAATTTGGTAAGCTTAACACCCTGTTGTACCTGCCTTTACTCAGTTCCTGAGTTATCCAACACAAAATTGGCTAGTTTCACATACAGTATAAAAAATTGCATACGTCCAGTCAGAGAAAATGCAGAATCCTAGAATCCTTCCCTTCACACCAAAACTTTTGAGACTGACTTCTTATGAAGTGAATGTACCCCATGTCCACTCTTTCCACAATTCAACATCTAACTAGTCATTGTAATCAACTTATTTTAAAAGTAGTTGTATTTGTAAATGATCACTCTATGAAGTTTGAATTATTAACACCTAATTCAGTTTGGATGTATTGCCATTAAAACTATTTATCTCAACTACTGAAAACAGGTTTTTCATATTTTTTACTAAAATAATTCATCAACATCTTGATGATGGCCGGATGACTTGGCTTTTTGTTCCCAACTTGCATCATTGCCTCTTCAAGCTTGCACATCTCCCCATCTCATGCTCTTTTGTGCCCTCATGAAAGACATTACTCTTGGCCCCTTGGACTCCATGCCCTTCCTAAGATTGTCTAAACATTCTAGGTCTACCAGCTTCTTGAAATGAACCGGTAAGCCGTCTTCTTTGAAATGTTCAGACCTTTGTTGTAATCTCTTACACTGCCTCAATTGTTTATCATAGTGCATTGATGAAAATTAATATCATCATCAGGATTACATCTAGACACTCATCTAGAAATTGTACAGTTGTTACAAGGAAAAGGTAAATTAATAGATGTGCAGTTTAAAACTTATATATAAGGGACATGTCATTTATAAAGGACATGTAATTTAAATGTGTTCCAAATCTACATTTCTTTGTTTCTCCCTGATTAACTTATTGACAGTAATTCACACTTACCAGATTCTTGCATGGACCAAGCCTGCACAAGCTACCTCGGCTGTATTTTGTGGAGGGTTGGCTGCATGTCTGATGGCTCTGTATTTTTGGTCACACCTACCACATACACTAACTTGATCCAGCTGAGAGAGAGTTTGTTCAGGGTGTCCACATCAATATTTATGACCTTCATGATGGCATCTTTCAATCAAGTTGAAGCTTGTGAAGGTGTCGGCTATCATAGTAAATTATATACAGTCAGGTTACCTAAAACATGAGGAAGTGTTCACCCAAATGTCTAAAAGTAAAATTTTCTTCATCCAAAATGTCAAGAACACTTACTTCAATTTTCTAATGGGTAAATATCCTCATGTAT
This sequence comes from Sipunculus nudus, assembly GCA_026874595.1. Lineage (NCBI taxonomy): Eukaryota > Metazoa > Annelida > Sipuncula > Golfingiida > Sipunculidae > Sipunculus > Sipunculus nudus. The sequence continues at coordinate 5,776,183 of CM049317.1, forward strand.
CCTTGAACCATGTTCCTTCCCAGGTCTTACTCTGTCCTTAGACCCTGACCTATGTTTTTGATTCCTGCAGTGAGGAGGATGTTGATCTTGACTTGGATCTTGACTATTTCTTGTACCTGTCTCTGGACCTGAATTAAGATATGAACCTCGACCTTGCTCCAACCTGAGGAAAATTCCTAGAAAAAGTATACCTAGCTTCCTTCCATGTGATGGATGGAGTCCTTTTCCGGGTCCAGGATCTTGATCTTACTCATTCTAAGTGGGTTATTGGAGTCCTGACTGGACCTGGGCATACTGGTTGTTGGTGACAGATGATGCATGCCAGCCTTTCTTGATAGTTGTTCAGGAAGGGATGGACCTTCAAAAACTAAAAAGTGAAAGAATAAATATTATTTATTTTTACTTTTAAAGTAAGATTCATATGGCCTGTTAGTTGCATGGTCTACTGAATGAGGATGATGGTAACAATACAGTGAGAAAATGTCATTATAATGCCGCATGATTTTAGGTTTCATATACACAGAGTTAGGTTCAAGTGCGATATCACCTTTTGGTCTTTCAAATATTAGAATTGGGGACCTCAGTTTCTTTAGCGAACCTGTGAGCTTATGCAATGGCACAGTGTCGTCTGTCTTCCATCCGCTGTTGTCTGTACATTAACCCATGCTATCTCAGAAACCTTTGGAGCTAGCAGCTCCACTTGCACGTAAGAATCTGTCACATGTCAAACTTTTAAAGGTTTTAAGCTTTTTCCCTTATAAAATCAAAGTAAAGGCCCAAAAAATACACTTAAGCCGATAAAATCTTCTCAAAAACCATCCAGCCAAATTGTCCAATATTTCACAAAAATAATCCCATGAACAATCTTCCTATTTTGTTCAAATGGTTTCAGTTTGGTGATTTTTGGCCGAGTTACAGGAAGTTGAACTTAGTCATCTGACCAAAAAAACATTACAATCTCAGAAACGGCTGGAGCTATCATCAACAAATTTTTATGCCAATGTTGGTCACCTGAATCATATCTGAAATTGAGGTTGTTGGCACCACCTGCATTGGCCTTTTTTGTATGGGGTCATTGGTGCCTGTATCATACTGAGGGCTACTAAAATCTTCTTCTCTGAAACCAAAGCCAAATTGTTGATATCTTACAGAAATGATCCTAGGGTAGTGCGTTCTGAAGTTGATTCAAATGACCTCTGTTCAGAGACTTTTGGCCGAGTTATGGGAAGCTGAATGTAGTCATATGCCATAACAGACATATTTGCTAAGTTGCTACAAAGATCATCTTCTCAAAAACCCCTGGGCCGAATTCTTTTATCTTGCACAATAATGATCCTCATACGTTGATATTTCAAGTTTGTTCAATTGGTTTGGTTCAGTGGTCAGAGCTTCCACTAGCAAACAAGAAATGAGGGGGATGTCCCTCACTGAAAAGCAGTTGGGGGGCGGGGAATTTTAAAGGGTGGCTGATATTACCAATTCATTAAACGCAATAAATTAATGAACACATAAAACAGGAAAGGCATGAATGTTTTATTTGAACATCCAATCACATCAGTGTTGTATATAAGTATGAAACTGTTTTGCAGGTAATAACGAGTTTAATTTTTCAAGTAATTGTAATTTGTTACCTTTATCTGAATTTTCTTAAACTCTGCTACAAGCATTCATGATTGAGATTTAAATGTATAACAAAAACCTAATTCATTTCTTTGAGTGCCAGTTACATAATGCAGAGTGAAAATCAAAATCCTCGAGCTGGACCTTCCAGCTTAATCATTTTGAGGTGCTGCAAGTTTGATGACTTCATGCAGTTCCTTTTTGAGGTTTTGATCAAATTTTGGGTGCTAAACCCTCTTTCACAGTCAGCTGAGCTGATTGAGATAACCTTTGCAATTTTATATAAAATAGCTATTGATGGAAATTAAGTGGCAAGCTTGCCTGTCACCAGTGTAGCCCCATTGGTAAAGCTTAACAAGAAAATCTGAAGTTATTGTTAATCTTTAGGGTACACTGTATCCACTGATCACATACATCTGCCTCTTCAGGAAGGTAGTCATTATAATGCCTGGCAAGAAGACTTTTCTCACTAAGACCATATTTCTGCATATTTTCTAAATTCAGCTGAGTGACTTGACCCATTGGCCCTTGTTTAGTTTAGTTAATGCTAAAACAAAAAAGGCATCAAAATGAATAGGTTTACCGTGTTGTAAATCAATCATTATCCATGTACAACTTACATTAATATGTAAAGTTACTTGCTCCATGTGAACTTTCATATGTACTTAACAAAATCATTGAAAAAGCTGCCACAGCAAACTTATTGTAACCTTTATACTGCAAGATCTTTTTTGATACATTATGGTTATCCACCTTTCAAAATGACAGTCAAATGCCTTGTATTTTTTTTCATTTCTTTTTCATTTATCTGAATTTTCCTTTATCCTAACACACCCTGTGTTTCCAAAGCGCAGCAATTAAAGGTCCCATATGCAAACAAAGCTACCTGAGCGAACAGGTATTTCCAGTTAAATGTGCCTGCATAATTTCCAACAATCAAGTTAATACCATGTTGAATTGTGTCAGTGATTTACTTACTTGTTATTATTGGCACTAGAGGGGAGGATTTAAACCCCTCATTCTTCCCTGCATGGCACATAACCATATAATGGCTGAACACACAGGACATGATGTTGCTTAAACAGTCCTTGATGGTTCTACCCCCAAGAAGCCCAAGCTCATGTGTCTGTAAAAAGGAAAGAACAATAAATACCTTATATAAGATACAAATAACTATAAAAGGATATATACAGAATAATTAAAATGAAAGAAACACTACAGACTACATTCTGAATTACTATTAAAGAATAAAGGACTCAAGTGTGATTGTCTGCTTGAAGTCATTGGTGAAAAATGACATAAAAACTAATAAAATGCAAAAAATAATAAAAATAAAATAACCCCCTTAAACTACATATTAATTTACCATTAAAGTGTCCGGTACTTAACCTTTTTGTACACATGAAGATAATTAAGTTAAAGTATTATGCAGAAAATGACTTAGATAAAAAAAAATTAAGTCTCTTAAATCTCATATATTTATATATATATTTACAGATACCCGGCTAAATATACAGTCTTAGAAGGGATAAAATTTCCATACACTGAAGTTTAGTCTAGGATGGAGGCCTTCCCCCTCTGTTACTGCCGCATAGTAGTGCGGGCCCTGTTTGTGATCTGCTTAGTGGACAGGCCTCATTCCAACGCCCTGTTGAGGCCTTCTGGGTTAAAGGCACGCAGGTGCCTTATCAACTGCACTGCAGTAAAACCTGCGTTGGTCTCGACGGCATGGATGAGAAGCGTCTTGATTGGCGTGAAAATTTCCTCTGCCTCCCCAGGCGCGAGGCAGCAACAGAGGTTGGGAGGCGAGTCCTTACAAAGTAAAAATAAATTTTTTTAACGAAACCATAATTCTCGGTAAAATCAGGATCAGCTGGTGGCGTCAGCGGCAGAGCTACAACCGAGGTGCCATCAGAGTATGATATGGTCATAACATCTTTAAAAAACAGAGCGGTTTATAAATGAAAAACACAAGCCAACAAATGTTGTATTTCTCCGGGCACGCGATAACGTAAAAAGTGGAACAATCAGCACTATCAGTATCACTCTGGGGAACCATCATGTCAGATTCATCCTCTGTATCACTATTATTCAGAAGAGAAGAATCATCTTCAGACTCATACTCTGTGGTGTTTTGGTGCTCAGATTCTATCATCATGTGATGTTCTTGGTCATCATTTGAGTCTGCAGCTGACTGTACACTGGTTAATGTACTGGTGACTATATGCTCCGCTTGGGCTCAGCACCAAATAGTTCTCTCAGACAGCAGTCTAATGAGTCTATCATACCTGCTTCCAGAGGCTTCCATTCTGGGGACAACAACCGAGAAACACTATAGATAGTTATCCAGATACAGCAATTCCACAAGGAGTTTCATGGTTCATTTTAGCTGAGCTGATTGTAAATCGGCTAAACAACTGAGCTTGTAAACATGATTTTGAGCACCCAGTCAGTCAGATGAGCCACTAATTGTATCTGCTAGGCCTAGAATCTTCTACCTGAAGACCCATGAGGTCCATTAAAAAATCTCTCTTGAAACCTGAAACTAGGTCACTGTACCCTTTATCCTCTAAGCTGTGGGGCCCGAAAGTACCCCCCAAGAATAAATAAAAAATTGATATGATAGGTCTAGTATCTGAATAACTAATGCATTGATTACCATGATTTTTTTACATGCATAATGATCATTGATCTTCTTCATTTCCTGAATTGATGGCTACCTTTATTTTTTATTTAACTTTTATGCATTTTTAGCTCAGCTGACTATTAGTCATCTGAGCTATAGTCATGGTCCATTGTCTGTCGTCCGTCCGTCCGTCCGTCCGTCCGTCCGTCCGTCCGTAGATGTGGCACGTTTTGAAACCATAAGACCTAGGAATCCAAAATTCGGCATAATGTTAGATGTCCCCAAGATCTCCTACCAAGCCGAAAACTGGGTCTTTGCAACTTCGTTCCTTTGAGAAATTAAGGAAAAACCTCAATTTTTTATTTAAAACCTATTTTCACACTTCAGGACTGCCTAATATCAAAACCACTTATCTGTTTTTCCTCATATTTACCATAAATATTTCTCTATATAGTTCCTATGTACATGCCAGAAATTATGTCTGTATTATTTAATTTAAAAAAGTAATGCGCCCAAACATAATGCATTTTGTAAAAAATCAGGAAAGATATTTGATCACTTAACACAAAAAATGTTAAAGCTATCGACCTTTTTTCCAGTAATATAACTTTAATTAATCAAAATTAAATTGTATACCCAAAATTAGATGAAAATCTTTTAAATTTTCTAAAATATTAATAAAAATAAAAAATTGGTACCTTAAATTTTGCCCAACTTTGACCATGGCACGTTTTTTTCCTGTAAGTACTGTGGATTTAATTTTCACAGCATGTTTTTGTTAGCATTTCAACTGTTAACACCAAAAATTTGAAACCAGTTGATCAAAAACTGTAGATTTTAATAAGTTTTCAAGCACCATGTAACATATTGTTTACATCAAGCTAGTGTTATGCAGTTTGCAAGAGCTCAGCTCCCCAGCTTCAGCTCTTAGTTCCTTAAATTCGGCATACAGTTAGATGTCTCCAAATTCCCCTACCATGCCAAGAATTTGGTCACTAGGACTTACCTTCGGGTAATACCTTCGAGATATTAATGAAAAACTTCATTTTTCTATTAAAAACCCATTGTTACACTTCAAGACTGCCTAATATCAAAACCACTGATCTGACTTTAATCATAAATAATATACATATTTTTCATTCTCTATGCACATGCCAGAATGATGTCAGTATTGCGTAATTGTTTTAAGTTATGGGCCCAAACATAATGCACTTTGTAAAAAATCAAATAAATATATTTACTCCCTTAACAAGGGCATTGCTGAAGCTAGAGATTTTTTTGTCAGGGATGTAACATTATTTAATCAAGATTCAATTGAATACCCAAAATTAGTTCTGAATTTTTCAAATTTTATAAGTTATTAGTATAAATATAAAATTAGTACCTTAAATTTTGCCCAACTGTGACCATGGCACGTTTGTGTCCTGTGAGCACTGTTGATATAATTTTCATATCATGCACACATTAGGATTTCAGCTTTTTAATTTAGAAAGCTGAAAGAAATTGGCCAAAAATTGTAGCTTTTATTAATGTTTTTTATGAGACCCTGTCAGACTCTCTCCAGCCCCTCTTGAGTCACCTGTATGTTGACCTTGTTGACCTTTCATCAAATTATGCACGCTTGAGGCGAGGCATACAGGAATCCAGGCAGCTTATGGCCAGCCACAGTTGATCCAGGTGTCCAACCCAACTCATCTAGTAGTTTTAACCAACAACATAACAATAAACAATAAATTAATAAATTTTTATTGGTTTTTAATAACAAATTAAAGAAAAATAGAAAAGGAATTTGTTAGTTTATAATAACAGGAAATTAACTTGCAGTTACTGATGATATAAGAATCTTGTATCGATGGGTAGAATGTCACTTATTCCAAATAACACCATGCAGTCACCTATGGCATTTTTCAGTTCAATTTTAATGATAAAGAAGTAAATCATATTATTCATTACTAATCATTAGAGATCATATGAAGGAAATTAATGATAGACAAAGATGCAGTTGATAATATTAATCTAGATTCCTACTGTGTCTAGTGTGTACATTGATGTGAAATTAGTCCAAAATGAATTTTTTACAGTTATTTTTTAATATACCGGTAAATAAAAGCCATAAAACCAGGTACTTATGATCATTATTTAAATGTGTGAATTTTGTATATTCTGGATTCTCAACATCATTGGTTGGTGAAACTGAATAAATACCAGACATGGTGCGAATACTTTGTAATTGTATTTAAATACGAATATGATTATGTACTCCATTATAAAATTTCTTGCATAAAGAATAGGAATTCAGGTAAAAATGAAAGTATATGAATACTCGTGCAATACTTTCAAAATGTATTCATGAATGCATTCATGAATATATTCTTTAATATTATTTTAATAATCATATCAGTTATATTTCATTTAAAAAAATCATATGATTCTCTTATTATTTTTTATAAAAATTATATTTGGGACAATATTTGTAATTTTTTTTAATAAATAGTTAAACTCTTATATTATATGTTCTGCTTATAAGTTATATGGCCAAGTCAAAATCTGTGTGACAATAGTACTCCATTTGTTATTAAAATTAATGAAATCAATCCTCTTCCCTGTCTCCAAAGGTACTATCAAAATCATACATAAGCTAAACAACAACAACTCATAATACAGCTTATATTTATTACCACACAAAACCAGCATGTGCCTCATTTCTAAATAATATTTTTTTATCATATATAACAGCTGAGCGTCGTGACCCATAGGTCCCTTGTTCTTTTCTCTGTCTTTTTTTTAGACTTTTAGGTAAGGCAAAGCAGTCTGTCTAATAACAGCACCAACTTTTTAACTGTGAAGTACCCATACAGTCAGACAGGGTAGCAAACTTAACAGGCTTCAGGTCTGTAAGCAGGTCTCTAAATACTTTGTCTTACCCAAAAAGCAAGTCACACTGTGAATTACAGCACAAGTTGCATATGATCGATTGATGACCTTAAATGAGGTTCAATATTCCCCAATGTGTAATAAAGACCTGCTACTTTGTGTTTCTTCCTTGCAGAACCTAATGGTTTAACAACCTCAAAAGAATCCTGATATAGGATAATTTGTATGGATACCTTCTTAAAGAGATCTACTGATTTAGGATGAATGTAAACCAACTTTCCTGTGTAAATTGGTTTTGAGTTTGCTCTGATCTTAAAGGGTGATTCAAACTCTTCCAAAATATTCCTGATCAAGTTACTGGTACTTCAAGGAGAATTTCTTTTATTTTTATATGCCCATCTATATGGGATGTATTGTGGTATACTCACCATCATTTAGGGGGAGATGCATCATCATCATCTATAGCCTCTGAAACGTTGATCTGCACAACTGCTTCAGAATCATCAACAGTGATGTTATTATTCTGGGTTTCTACAACTGGAATAGCTGCAGCTTCAGATTCAATTTACTGAAAACAGCTGTCTTGCAATGAATCTTGAGTCCACTTTTTACGTTTTCTGGAAAGATGGCAGTAATAAGATGAGGTTACTTGAAAAAGTCTTTTTGCAATTCTTGAAGGGGCATGCTATATTTTGACCTGGAATCTTATTTTCCCAGATGATATTTCAAGTGCCTTATGAACTCCGAAAAGGAGTTACACTTCTTCTGACATAAACTTGATAAAGGATGTATTCATTAAAAAATGCACATCTTTGCTTGCTATCTTATCAAACAAGTTTTTAAGGTTATTCCTATGACCATAATTATAATACAAATAGGTTTTGTGCCCACATAGCTTTGAAAGCCTCATGAACATTCTTGGAAACCACATGGGAACTGGTATTTGGGGTGTATTTCTGTGATATTTATAGTGACCGACATGTTTCGGAACTGTTGATGTGGAATAAGTTCACTGCTTACAACTATACATTTCTTCAGTTATCAAAAATAGTACCCTTGACAATAATTTTGGTAATTAAAAATACCTAATTATTCACAGTCACACTGATACTGGGGAGAAGAAAAATTTACTAGTCTCACATAATCCTTTTATGTTTATGATAATACAAATAAATGTGCCTGGCGTTAATACCCAATACAGTTTACAGAGACACAAAAATTGGGTAGCACAGTTGTAAACACTGTCATTTTAATATGTATAACTAAGCCATACATGCAGCCCAGTATTTTAATTGTACCCTTCAAATATTAAAGCATTTTATGCATGTGTAATATAGCTGAACTAAAAACATCTATACTTCAAGAGAAAGAGTAGTTACAATATGGTTTTATATCTAGTATATACCAACCGACCTGGTATCTTCAAATTCTAGTTTATATAAAAAATGTGCCTGTCCTGAAAGTCTAAGAATAATTTAAACTGTGCCAATGGCAGTGATGTTTAAAAATACAAATTTAAATTCGAGTTACCTAACTGAATAGCATTCAAATTTCCTGCAAAGATGCTTACTAAGGATGTGACTGGCTGTAAGAGTGCTTACATGGAGACTCCAGGAGCTGAGCGAGGATACGTGGATGCTCGTCACAAAAAACTGATGTGTCACACTGGCTTTGCACAAGAAGGCTCCAATAAGCCTGCAACAGAGACTGGCTTATACAGTGGATCCACTGTAAACCAACCCCTGTTTTGATGATGTAGGACACACTGTCTATTGATATCTTTAATATTATATTAGCCCCTCGTGACCACTTTCTTTATTTTGCAATGTATTCACTTCCCTGTAAATAATCCAGCCATTCAGAGTTTGATGTTTGGGCTTCACTGTAAATGTTCCTGTCAATTAGAGTTTGATGTAAGGACTTCACTCTAAATGTTCCAGCCATTAAGAGTTTGTGGTCCCATTTTCCCTTCTCCATCCAGAGTTACTTCCAGGAACATTTCATCTCCAGATTCAGTAACCATATTGTCGTTCCAAGTGCTTGATTAGCTTAGGTTTTCTTCAAGGTTGTGTCTTGAATTTGACTTATAAAATCTGTTTATTGACTAAACCTCTTTGGAACTATTTAAAGGTGTGCCATTTCATTATTCAGTAAACTAAGAGCTATATATGTGCTTGTATGATCACCAGCAGCCATCTCCATAAGCTCTCAAGGGCCACTTTTGATGGTCTTAAATCCAGTATTATCTGAAACTAAGGGTGTCTGACTGTCCTGATGGTTCTATGCTCCAGCCAGTAGCTATAGCTTTTGGCAACAGAACAGCTACAAATTCAGTATCATACTGTTGGTTTGTTTCATACTCCTTTTTATGACTTGAGAGTAAGCCTTGAACTTTTTTTCTTCATTCTTCAAAGAGCCTTTTTCCACTGAAGTTTCTCTGGATATGAATGATATCCCATGGCTTTATATTCAAATTTTCAAGTGTTTTAATTCTACCATTTTCTTCTTTTTAGTTATGAAACTATGATGTATACAGCTTTATTTTACCCAGAATGTGATCTACATCATTAGTGGTACATTTTCCATCAAACCCAGATGCCTATACTTCTTCCACTGATCTTTTTACAATTTTTGCAAAGGTGGTTAAGAGATCTTTTTGGTTTCCATCAAAAGATGTTTGAGTTAAATATAAGTTCATTATAAAAGTCCTGTGTATTGGATGTCTCTATTATCAGTTATGTTCATGATAATTGATGATTTTCATGACACACCTAACATCAGTAATGATTAAAAAATAAATAAACACACACTAGCATGGTAAACAAGAATACTTCTGTTCACCGTGGATACTATCAACTGAGACAGTCATAGATGCTTTGTCTCCTTGTTATCTTAATTCAGATTCCTGCTGGTTGTGTTCATATTTAACCAACTGCAATCATGCCCTCAAACCACGTTTATGAACTATCAGTTTTCCAAGCCTGATAGAACAGCATCACATGCTTTTGCAACTGAGTCTAAAGGTTGCATACAGCATTTGTTGAGACTGCCACCTTTTATTTTTTTTCCAGCAATGTTTTCATGGTGTGATTGGTAATGCATCTCTCATGGTGTTAGAAATGTGTTTCAATATGTCTGCTTAATGGCACCCTTGTTATTTGGTTTGTGAACTATAGGTTTTTATACAAACTTTGAAAGTCTAAACATGGTCTGTTGCCCTCCCTCCTACTTGCTGTCTCATAACAATCAAGTACAATCTCTCCTGTTTTGCTGCTTTAGTTTCTACATCATGTCTTAACTTCTTTGTCTAAGTTTCCTCTCTTAATTACTTTGCTCTCATACATTTTTGTTGTGCTTTACTTCTTTAACTTGCTGTTGTGCCAGAATTTTCATTTACCTAGAAAACTGATTCTGGTCACATAAAACTAGGCACCAGGTAGATCACCAACCAAATCACAACAGGTGACATTTTCACTACACTACACCTTTCAATACCTTTTAGACAATTTTTCCAGACAAATTGTTCTTACAAAAGATAATGTTCTTGCCAGCTTCCCATGCATTACATGCATACCCCCCCCCCCCCCTGTACATTGACTATTTGAGACATTTTTTAACTTTTTTTCTAAATGAGAGTTTAAATAAATTTTCTTTCAGCCTCCGTTTATTAGGTTGTTTAAAGTAGAAGTATACTTTTTCTTCTTACATTAGCATTGTATAAAAAAGGTCTGTTTATAAAATTCAAGACATGCTAACAGTACACAAAATTAAAAAATTATGGTGAGGATAGAAACCTCACCATGACAATCCCTGACATCAACAGTAAATGATGTTTGTGTTTATCCATAGAGGATATCATCTGCATATGCTCTTTTACATTTGGCCAGGGTCATATCCTCTCTTCAACTGATCCTCTTTATCCATATAAGATATCTGTAATTCTATTATAAACATTTTGCAGGATGTTCTAGTTTGATGACTTCTGAACCTGTTTTCCTGAATATGGAAATACTTGGTTACTTTACTGTTTCTAACTCTGGATACAGTTCTATAACCTTTTTAATATATTGTTAGCAAAACTTTGGTGATTTTATACAAGAAATGGACTCCTCTTTTTCTGCAACTCTAACAGCTTTCTTTTAAGCTGGGCTGCCACTGTGGAGGTAAGTGTAATGGTTCATGTAATGCTACTGAAGCACACTGCTCATTGAATGGCATGATGTATGTGTGATAACTAATGGTTCTCTGGATCTTTGTACATAGGGAAAAATTAAAACAGTGCATTGAATGTCTGTGGTCTAAGTTGTTGTAAAAGTACCAGTATGACTGGTAAAATAGCACAGCAATAACCCAAATTATGCTGAAATCTGGCATAACTTCAGTACAATGAAAAGTACCTTGATCTTTGTGGATAACAAATACAATTTTAAAGTTTACCACACCCTATGGTATATGCTATTTGTACTGCTTGGCCTTTTCTCATCAGTTTTCTGGTTTTTATGCCCCCGCCACAGAGTGGCCGGGGTATATAGTTTTACCCATGTCCGTCCTTCCGTCCTTCTGTCATTCCGAAATAAAACAGTTGTACGGACATTTCTATTCCCAATGCCTGCAGATATTGGCCTGATTTTTTGTGTGTAGGCAGATAATGACCAGTTACAGATCGAGTTCGCGTTTCGTCCCAGTTGACCTATTTTTGACCGTTTTACGGCTCCTTAACTTAGAAAATTTAATGAAAAATATAAATTTTCATGACAAATACACATGTACAGACTTTTTTTCACAATGCCTACATATATTGGCCTGATTTTTGGTGTGTGGGCAGATAATGACCAGTTACAGATCAAGTTCACGTTTTGTCCCAGTTGACCTACTTTTCTACGTTTTACGGCTCCTTAACTTGGAAAATTTCATGAAAATATAAATTTTCATGACAAATACACAACGGACTTTTTTTAGCAATGCCTGCAGATATTGGCCTGATTTTTGTTGTGTGGACAGATAATGACCAGTTACAGATCGAGTTCGCGTTCCTTTCCGGTTGACCTACTTTTGACCATTTTACGGCTCCTAAAATTAGAAAATTTCATGAAAAATAGAAATTTTCATGACAAATACACATGTACGGACTTTTTTTCACAGTGCCTGCAGATATTGGCCTGATTTTTGGTGTGTTGACAGATAATGACCAGTTACAGATTGAGTTCGCGTTTCATCACGGTTGACCTACTTCTGATTGTTTTACGGCTCCTAAACATAGAAAATTGCATGAAATATAAATTTTCATGACAAATGTACATGTACAGCCATTTTTAGCCCTCAGCTCATAGGCTGATGGGCTATTGTCGTCACCCAAGCTGTCCGTCTGTCTGTCCGTCTTGCCGTCCGTCTGTCCGTCAGTCTGTCTGTCCGTCTGACATCCGTCCATCCACGTCTGTTAACTTTGACCTTGTGAGCAGGATTTCTCTAAAAGGATACATGGTTGGAATTTTATTTCATCAGTGAAGATGTATATCCATAAAATCTCAGTCAAGTTCGAAGATGGGTGACCTTGACCCATTTTTGTACATTTTAGAGCTGATTATAGAAAAATACTCAGGAACCATTGTGTGGATTTTCACAAAACTTACTATGATCATTGGGACTGATGGTCTGTACGTGCTGCACAATTTTGGTGGTGCCACCTGCAATTTCTGATTTTTTAATTAATTTTTATCGGATTTTTCAATTTTGGCCTTGTGAGCGGGATATCTCTAAAAGGATTCACCGTTGGAATTTTATTTCATCAGTGAAGATGTATATCAACAAAATCTTGGTCAAGTGCAAAGATGGGTGACCTTGACCTATATTTCTTTGTTTTAGAGCTGATTATACAAAAACACTCAGAAGCTTATATCTCAGGAACCATTGTGTGGATGTTCACAAAACTTACTATGATCATTTAGAATGATGGTCTGTGCGTGCTGCACAGTTTTGGTGGCACCACCTACAATTTCTGATTTTTTAATGAATTTTTATCAAATTTTTCAATTTTGGCCTTTTGTGCAGGATATCTCCAAAGGTATTCAACACAGGAACTTAATTTCCTCAGTGCTAATGCATGATATTTACAAAATTTTGGTCAAGTTCAAAGATGGGTGATCTTGACCTACTTTTCAAGGTCACAGAGCTTAGTATAGAAAAAAAACTTTGGCGCTTATTTCTCAGGAAGCATTTGGTGGATTGTTATGAAACATGGTACATACCTCTCCAATTTAAATTTATAACTGATTATCAGCTTTTGCTAATATTTTAGTTTTGCAATGCAATGCTTACAGATACTAGCCTAATGTTTTGTCTGTTGGCGCATAATGACCACTTAGAGATCAAGTTCGCGTTTCGTCCCAGTTGACTTATTTTTGACCATATGACAGATCCTGAACATAGAAAATTTCATGAAAAATATAAATTTTTATGAAAATGCACGTATGGACTTTTTTACACAATGCCTGCAGATACTGGCCTGATTTTTGGTGTGTTGCTTGATAATGACCCGTTACAGATCGAGTTTGCATTTTGCCCTTGTTGACCTACTTTTGACCATATGACACCTCCTGAACTTAAAAATTTTTTACAAAATTTAACAAATGTTTCTAATTTGCCCCAGGCTGGGGCATTTGTGTCGTTACGACAGATCTAGTTTTTTCTTGCATCAGCTTTGAAATTCTGCTAATACCTGTGTCTTTCTATTTTTTTTTTTACAGTGGCTGTCATGAAAATGATGGCCACATGATTAACATCAATCTTATTACTGACTCCATGTTTTCTATACCATTGCTACATGAACTGCCCCTGGAATCACAGAACCAGATTCTGGTTTGTTAATGGAATCCCTATCAGTTTATAGATGTAGTGGTAACATGTTGTTATATTTTCAATGTCCCTTGAGATTGCAGTCCTAAGAAATGTGTCAACATACCTGTAAACCCATAAAAATATGACAAACTGTGTCTGTGTAATTGGTCTCAGTTCCCAGTGTTAACGGTAAACCAAACTGAAAAAGGACTTGCATTTAAAGCAGAGTCATTTTGTCTTTGGCACTTGACTTAAAAACTTCTACTTTACATCCTTCATATTTTTGGTTTTTGACTTCATTGTGAGTAGACAGCTGTACTTGTTTCTCCTTAAGTTCATTCACCTGTTCCTTTGCACCAATTTTAGCTTTCTGCCATTCACAATAATTATCATTTTTCTTTTCTTGTGATAACTTTTGATATTCATTGTACAAATCTCTCAGTAAATTTGTTGAATCTGTGAATTCATGTGTTTCTATTTGTTCACAATATCTTTATCTGTTGTGTGCATAGTGGGGTATGGCAAAATTACTGAAACCCTTTTTGCATCTTTTAACCTGCTTCTGCAGGTTTACAGGTTTGAACACCTTCCTATTCATTATGACAGATGAAATGAATGAATTACCAACCCTGAAGTGTTTCCTGCACACACTTATCTGTCATTGTCATTTTACATTGAGGAAAAGTCATTTCACAGTCTTGCTACTAATTTCTGTTTCTTACTTATCAATTATATTTGAATATCTGAAAATTTTATGCTTTCTCACTGCTTGCTGAATAATCATAGGAACCTTGCCTTTTGGACCTATTGTATTTTGTGAAAGAACTATCAACACTTGTTGAAACAGATTTTCCCTGAGGGAGTCTAGGTGGCTCTCTTACCCCATGCCTAAGTATGATGGATATTTTGTCTGTCTGAACTTCTTTGTCACACCTCTGTTATTCTTTTTTGCAGACATACATTTATATACCAATCATCCTACACACCAACTCCAAACACACAAAGATGTTCTCTTCCCCCATTACACACACATATCACCCTAACAAAAACACACACTCAAAGGGGATACAAAATGGGTATAAAAGAAATATGATCGGCATATATACACGTGTACTGCCACCTATTAAAGATATTAGGAATTAAAACACCGTAGGTCTGCATGAATGTACATGCAGGCAGTTTACAAAAAAAAAAACAATTTTAATAGCATTACAAATGAAACTAGAGACCCATGGGTCCTATCATAATAGCAGTGAAAAGCAGACTTGGAGAAACAAATTCATAATTGTCATTTTGCTACAAAAGCATTGAAACAAACATAAACAAACATGACTGCATTTGATCAAATGAATACATTTCAAACTCGCAATTTTGCACATTACAAGGTTCCTGTGCATGTTGACACTGATAAAGATCCCACATTACTATATATTGGTTAACTCTAATACATGGAGCCAGTTCATGCGGACTGTCCTAGGCCTATCCTATGTGGTGGTTGACAGAGAAGTTTGGCAGATGGAACAAATAAAGACTTTGGTCCTGGCTACTGCCATTCCGTTGGTCATACCTGTTATGCAGCCATCAGTGATGTGTATCACACTCGACCTGCAAATCAAAGTACAAGTTCCCTCGTAATTGATGTATATATCAGGAAAATAGCTTTGTATTACACAGGTATATATTGCAAATTTGTAAAGCAAAGAATTATGATTTCCTTATTTTGAAAATGACAAGATTACTGGTAGATATTTATTCAAAGAAAATATAAGTTAACAATCATCACTGATATTGTTTATGATGTTATCAATGTAAATCCCACTTCTGCATAATTGAAATTTTTGTTCTTTTGTTGAGGGGAGCTGTGTTTGAATAGAATTAAAACATTTTACAAGTTATGGGTAATCCATTTCTTGAGCACACAGTTTGCTCTTGCATGGTAGTATCTATTTCCAGTTGTGATACTCTCTTTATCCTTGTATTTACTGTAATAACAGTATGTTTCTCGGTGCTTCAAAAACACTTCGTCTTTGCTCAGAGGACTCTTTCCGAAGTGACTTGCATGCCTGGTTTACCCTGGCCTTTATTAAAGGTTCCATAATAAACTGGTCATTTGTTTCAGTGACCTGTTCATACAGACTGCCTTGATGGGCGGTTGACTGAGGCCTTTCACAAATGGAGCAAATAAAGACTATGGTTCTGGCTGCTGCCACAATGCAGGTCAGCCCAGTAAACATGTAATGCAGCCGCCAGTGACGTGGGTCATACTGGACGTGCAACACAAGGAAACAAAATACCCACTAAACAATAATTTTCACACAGTTTGCTCTTGCATGGTAGTATCTATTTCCGGTTGTGATACTCTCTTTATCCTTGTATTTACTGTAATAACAGTATGTTTCTCGGTGCTTCAAAAACACTTCGTCTTTGCTCAGAGGACTCTTTCCGAAGTGACTTGCATGCCTGGTTTACCCCGGCCTTTGTTAAAGGTACCACAATAAACGGGTCATTTGTTTCAGTGACCTGTTCAGACTACCCTGATGGGTGGTCTACTTAGAGTCCTTTCGCAGATGAAACAAATAAAGACTATAGTCCTGACTGCTGCCACACCGCAGGTCAGCACAGTTCATCTGTAATGCAGCCACCAGCGACGCAGGTCACACTGGATATGCAAAACAAGGAAACTAACATGGGTAAATAACAACAATTTCCACACAGTTTGCTCTTGCATGGTAGTATCTATTTCCAGTTGTGATACTCTCTTTATCCTTGTATTTATTGTATTAACAGTATGTTTCTTGATACATCAAAACCACCTTGTCTTTGCCCAGAGGACCCTTTCTGAAGCTGCCTCTGCATCCTTTGCATACCTTGGGCTTTGTTAAAGGTACTCAAGTAAAATGGTCATTTGTTTCAGTTACCTGGTCTTGGCTGCTGCCATTAAGCAGGTTAGCCGAGTTCACCTCTAATGCAGCTTCCAGTGATGTGTTACACTGGACCTGCAGAACAAGGATAAACAAATACAGGCAAATTAACAAAAAAGCAGAAATTCAAGGGTGTAGTGAGCTGGTGCCACATGCAGGGGGCAAGCACCCCAACCCAGACCAAAAAGCCACTTGATGGTGTATTCGCACTGGTGTGTATTGAATCATCTTTTAAGTACTTTACCAATTTATGTTTGTTATTCTAAATGCAGACATATTAATGATCCAAAATATGTTCTTTAAAACGAATTCACATACACAGAAAATAAGACAAAATACCCTCATAATTGATGTATATATCAGGAAGATAGCTTTATATTACACATATTGGAGGTATTTATTGTATATTTACAAAGCAAAGAATTACCATTCCCTTAATTTTATTTTGAAAATGTTAAGATTTCTGGTATATATATATTCAAAGGAAATATAAGTTAAAACACATCACTGATATTGTTTTTGATGTAATCAACATAAATCCAACTTCTGCATATTTGAAATGTGTTCTCTTGTTAAAAGTGGCTGTGTTTGCACAGAATTAAAACATTTCCAGGTTATAGGTAGGCCATTTCTTCAGCACACAGTTTCCTCTTGCACTGTAGTATCTATTCCAGTTGTGATATTCTCTTTATCCTTATATTTATTGGAATAACAGTATGTTTCTCGGTGCTTCAACACCACATTGTCTTTGTCCAGAGGACCCTTTCTGAAGTGGCTTCTGCATCCCTGGTATAACCCTGGCCTTCGTTAAAGGTACCAGTATAAACTGGTCATTTGTTTCAGTGACCTGTATATACCAAATGCCCTGATGTTTGGTCGACTGATACCTTTCGCAGATGGAACAAATAAAGACTTTGGTCCTGGCTGCTGCCACACCGCAGGTCTGCCAAGTACACCTTTAATGCAGCCACCAGTGACATGGGTCACACTGGACGTGTGAAACAAGGAAACAAATACCCACTAAACAACAACAATTTTCACACAGTTTGCTCTTGCATGGTAGTATCTATTTCTGGTTGTGATACTCTCTTTATCCTTGTATTTACAGTATTATCAGTATGTTTCTTGATACTTCAAAACCACTTTGTCTTTGCCCAGAGGACCCTTTCTGAAGTGGCCTCTGCATCCTTCGCATACCCTGGCCTTTGTTAAAGGTACAAAAGTAAACTGGTCATTTGTTTCAGTGATCTGGTCTTGGCTGCTGCCATTAGGCAGGTAGCTCATTTCACCTCTAACGCAGCTACCAGTGACATGTTACACTGGACCTGCAGAACAAGGATAAAACTAATACAGGCAAATTAACAAAAAAGCAGAAATTCAAGGGTGTAGTGAGCTGGTGCCACATGCAGGGGGCATGCACCCCAACCTAAACCAAAAAGCCACTTGATGATGTATTCTCAATGGTGTGTATTGAATCATCTTTTAAGTACTTTACCAACTTATGTGTGTTATTCTGAATGCAGACATATTAATGATCCAAAATATGTTCTTCAAAACAAATTAACATACACTGAAAATAAGACCAAATACCCTCATAATTGATGTATATATCAGGAAGATAGCTTTATATTAAACATATTGGAGGTATTTATTGAATATTTTCAAAGCAAAAAAATTACCATTCCCTTAATTTATTTTGAAAATGTTAAGATTTCTGGTAGATATTTATTCAAAGAAAATATAAGTTAACAGTCATCACTGATATTGTTTTAGATGTAATCAACATAAATCCAACTTCTGCATAATTGAAATTTGTGTTCTTTTGTTAAAAGTGGCTGTGTTTGCACAGAATTAAAACATTTCCAGGTTATAGTTAAGCCATTTCTTGAGCTCACAGTTTCCTCTTGCACTGTAGTATCTATTTCCAGTTGTGATATTCTCTTTATCCTTATATTTATTGGAATAACAGTATTTATTGTTATAATAGTATGTTTCTTGGTGCTTTGAAACCACTTTGTCTTTGTCCAGATGACCCTTTCTGAAGCGGCTTCTGCATCCCTGGTATGACCCTGGCCTTTGTTAAAGGTACCAGAACAAACTGTTCATTTGTTTCAGTGACCTGTTCTTACAGAATGCCTTGATGGGTGGTTGACTGACACCATTCGAAGATGGAACAAATAAAGACTTTGGTCCTGGCTGCTGCCAAGCTGCAGGTCAGCCCAGTACACCTGTAATGCAGCCACCAGTGACGTGGGTTACAGTGGACCTACAAAATTAGGGGAGTTTTTCTCTCGCCCAATGGTTGGTTTTCTCGGCTGTTACTGGTTTCATCATACAATATGATGCTGATTGGAATGGGGATGCTTAGGGCTGGCTGGTCCTGCTGCCCCATATTGTTGCTTTGCTGAATTTGTAAACCACTGGTTCCTTACCGTGGCGGTAGTCCCTTCCACATCAATCCCAGCAGGGCCTCCATGTAACAACTCTTTGGTTGCTTCTTGCCCAAAGTCTTCAACAAACCAACAACAACCAATATGGATGATACAAGCCACCTTTAATGTGCAAGTTGGTGTACAGCAAACAACATGGTATCAGCATGTCGACCTTCAAGCCCGCACACCTACAAGTGATTGTTCTTCAGCTAACCCTCACTCGCCCTATTTCCCCCCTGGGATCCCTGCATACCAACATATCAGGTTCTTGGTGACCAATTCAGTGTACAGCCATTGGTTGCCTCTTTTCACTCATAATTAATTAAGGTGAATTCCTATCCTCTACTATGCCCAAATATCTAAGGTTACCCCAAAGTTTCCCATGCAAATAAATGTTACATAGGTAATGCTTGTATCAAATGCCTGGCATTCACCATTTCAATGTCTTCTTGCTGATTCCCATGAAACATTTTTAGGAGATCACAATTGACATTCTCAAAAGGAAAGCATGAATGGCACCAAAGAGCACCTAGATATCTTACAGTTGAAGGAAGATGGAGAAGTGAATGAATATTTAGTGTCAGATACATTTTACCATATAAAGAGCAGAACATTGGCACAAAGTAATGCAGGAGTACTGCTGACTTTGTGATGTCCTGTTCAGAAATACTGCCTTGGCACAGTAAGTAGACACCTTCAACAAATGTAGCATAATGATTTAAGTATGTACAATCAAACAAATCATGGAGACCCAGGAACTTAATATTGAAACAGCCAAGCTCTAAATTCTGATGCTTTCCAAAACATGGAGTGGTCAGAAAATGATCTTGATAATCTGACTGTTGAATGCACTGGTTTGATGTTCAAAAGTCTGTTATCAATCACATGTAAGAGTCCACACAAGGAAAGATTTCCATGGCATATGCAGGGCTGAACCACAGTTTTAATAGAGGCTTTGTGGTTCCTTGCAATATGCAGTTCATATAGTCAAACAAGGGTCTGAACATAAGGAAAGACTGTCCTTTTATGCCCTGACTTGAAGATAAATTTTCAACAGTGGCACGATAAGCGTCAGTAATTGACCCTATGACTGGTCTCATCGGACCCTCTGTATTATTATTCATATACTAAAATATATGTATGTTGCCCCCTTTTTCTGTTCTGAAGTTTTCACCTGTGTGCACACATTTGATGCAACTAAACTAACAGTAAAGCTAACAGATCTGTAAGCTGTGCAGCAAATATTGAATAAGATGTTGCATACATCCAAATGAGGAAGACACGGAGATGAAAAGGCATGGCATACTCAGGGTGTATGGAATCAGAATCACTGTGTTTTCATCGAGTTCTGGTTCCAAAGAATCCTCATCCATTTCTAGGTTTTCTTCACTACTTACTTCTTTCTCAAGTGAGAACTGTTCTGGGTCTATATGCAAAATATCAGGTTTATTTAACTCATCAGCACACCTAATAGCAACAGATCACATAGTTGTGATGAGCATAAATTTTGTTACGGAGATGAATAAAAATCAGATTCTGTAACACTAGGCAGCGTGAAAAGGGGAATGAATAAGGAAGTCAGTGGTTTTTTGTTAACAAATAATTATAATTTATTCTTAAAACATTCCTAACATTACAATACACTAAATCAATACAAGTACACAGTAAAACAATAAAAATGTACAGTACCAGAGTGTCCAGATCCTAGGCTTTTCTGGATACCACCACTGTCACAGCTCAACAAGGCCTTTAAAACATATAATCCGGATGAACAGTTCACATAAATCTTCTCAGAGAATAATGGTCCAATTCAATCCCGAAATCAATCTGTTGTATTCCAAAAGTGAAGTAACAGTAGTTCATAACAACAAGTGACCCATTGGTCATGACGCTCAGCTGCCAAGCATGAACTGGGACATCAACGGCTGCGATTCACAACTTCTAGTCAAATTTTGTTGAAACTTTCTACGTTAACATAAATATATATCACATATGTCTGGTAAAAACACAGTGAATTGAGGGTCTGAGGCAAAATGTATGGTTGCTAAGCTATCAGGAACTAATCCCATAGTTTGCTTGATACCTGTCAGTCTCTAAAGGAATACCACACAGGCCAAATATAAGATTAAAATATATAGCAAAAAATCAAGGAAATCCATGCAAAAAATTACTGTCAAATGGGTTCTTCTGTATTAGTTTTTAATCAATACAAGCCAACTGTACTGATATTTCATAAATGATGGTCCCATTTATAAAGAAATCTTTGACCCAATGCAAGATTACATTAATATACATCCTACTGCATTCACTTTAACAGTTCTTGAGATAATATGTTCTAAAGGAATTTAAAGATGACTTCCTGGTGGCCATATTGGATTTCTGACAGGTAGTTGTGTGTGTGTGTTTGTATGTATGTTTATCAAACAAATTAAAAAATACACAGCAACATTAAACTTCATGCACCTTACATGTATGTTTATACTTTGTATAAGGGCTGGGGTCAGTTACTTTGTGGTAAGTTGAAATAATTTGACTCTGAGAATACAGAAAATGAACACAAACTACACAAAAGTGCTCTTTATGTACATTAAAAAGGATTAGAAATGGAAGGGTTCATATCACTGTGAAATGTTGTTGCTGAACAACAATATGTATTACAAAAATACAATAATGTACTCGCATTTCTTGGTTGAATTAAATGTTTGTTTATTTGGTGCATTTTTATGCATGTCTATGATATGTTATCAAACTGTTGTTTACACTATATCATCAACTCTGAAAAGAAGTGTCATTCATAGAAAATCTGTCCTGCCTAAAAAACTTACTGCAATACGGAAAGGTGGCTTATACAGTTATCTTTATACATTATGTTCTTCCTTTGGTGAACATAATGTTTGTTTTCATACAGTCTAAGATTAATCAAGAACATCAGATCAAAATGAACCAGGTTTTTTTATAAATAAATATATATATATATATATATATATATATATATACATTATTGTAGATAGGTAACGATGTATATGTAGAATTCTGTAACACTACATGATATTACTTCTTTGGAGGTCTGTTCAGAGCGCATCAATTATGAGAGATCTATTTTTGCTTCTTGGCAGGAACTCCAAAGACATATTAGTTCGCAAAGCAGGTTTCACTTGTGGCTGCATTTGTGGTAGTTGATAATTTAAAAAGGTTTGGCTCCACTGTGTTTGATTACCATTCAGGTCATAGGTGTCCACTGGCCCTTCCTTCTCTGTGTCTACAGCAGGCTTCTAAATATATTGAGAGGTTCATGAACCTATTGAATAAGATGTTATACTGGCAAAATCGTAATGCAAACAGGTAAATAAATAAAAATAGTAGGATTATTATAAAAAAGAAATATAATCACCTGTTTGATTGGAAACAAAGTAAATAAATAGTCATAATTAGTAATAATTAATAATAGTCAATTGATGAGTATGTTTAAACATAATAAAATTGTTGGTGCATTAGGTGAATTTCCATGTATCTCTTCTTTTTAATCCTTAAGCTCAATTAATCATAAAAGTAAAAATGAGGTGGAATATATACCTCGTCTTCCAGTGGACTAGTACCCTGGTTTTGGTGATCCCTCAAGGACTTTGACACACCTGGATCATCAGTGGACTTGGACCCACGTTTGGGTGATTCCTCGTGGACTTTGACACACCTGGGTCATCAGTGGCGCGTGATGTGTTTTAACTGCTGATCTGCTCCTTCAGTTTCCTTAGCTCTTTCAGGACACGATCCCTAGGACCCATGAGTGGCACCAGCTCTTTCATCATATTGTCATCCAGCTCCAGTAGGCAGTTACCGTCTACTTCATTTTTTAGGGGTATTTTGATTTTCATTAATACAATATCCAAGATCACTTCAAAGGAATTATATGTAAGTTTATTCCTTATTTATGAATTAATATCATTTGGTTGGTTACTATTGAAGGTTCAGACATGAGCACCGCTGGACAAACCCTGCACAACATGTACTGCTTATAATACAGATTAATGCACATTAGACAATTTTCTATTCAACCAGATGCCCTTCACCCAAACATGAGTATTGTTATGGAGTGTTAAGGCGAAGTTAAAAACAACTTGACAGGATGGAGTGAGTGTAAAAACATTCATTGAGACACACTGAGCCTCCGGTACTTGTATTGAACAAATACATGTCACACATGTACTTGAAAAGTAATGGTCCAGCATTGAAGCATTATACCTGATATACTTCCCAATGCATAGGTTCACATTAGGCTTTTAATATATTTTACACCAATCATTACATTTAAAAGATGATATTTTCCAAGTAATGAACATCTCATTTAATTTTTACAATTCTACCTCACCATCAATCACTTTCACATTGGACCACATGAGACTTAAAAGCTTGAGGCCACAAAAAAAAAGGACTTAAAAACAATTTACAAGCAATAACCAGAGAGTAAAATACACTAGAACTAGAAATAATATAAAATAATAAATTAGAAGATGTAGACTATAACTGTAAGATAAAAGCCAACTACACCTGTCAATCTGATGACTGTCTTTTAAAAATATACAACATACATGATATTACATCAATAAGCAAGATAACCGTTTATAGCACATAACTAAAATTGAATTTCAGATAAACCATAATTAAACAGCTCCATGTATCCATATGAGTGTTCAAAGTATCTCTTCAAAATTGTCAGGGATTGTTATTGTTTTATATATAACTTGGCAATTGTCTTAGGGTTTGTTCAATCCGCACTTCTCATTATTTCATCCATTTATAGCGAGTTTTGTAAGCCGCAGGGTCAGTGGCTGCTCTGGTGCTGTGTGGCCAAAGATACTCCGTGTTTATCCCTGCACTATGTAACACTGTTTAACAAACCTAGAGCGTGTCTTTGCTAGCAGCATTATTAGATTTCTTGTAACAAATAAGCATTTACATTCTGCAATGAAACTGTTGCTTTAATTTAACCTTGGATATGTTTCACAACAAACAAGTCACACCTATGGCCGGTCGATCTCTCCGAATACAACAAAAAGGCGTACATTACATATAAATGAAGGAAATATCAACATGCAAAGTCACATGATAATTTTAAATTTAACTTATGTTCTAGGGGACAAACAAAGTCCATTATGTATACAAATAAAGTCCAGATGAATTTAAGAAAATCCATAATAATCCGGAGGTCTCCGGTCATAACCTGGATAATGGCGGCGCATCGAGATATCATCACGTACTGGATCCTCCGTGTTTGACGATTCTGACCTGTATGAGGTCATCTTGAGGTCTTGCTAGGACATGGGCAGCTAGAACCCGTGTTTCTCCTGAAACACGATCCTAGGTTCTAACACCCCCTCCGAGGCTGCAGTCGCTATCCTGCCCTGGCTGTTGATGACACATGGATAATAATGTTGTGCCTGGCGGGGATTTCAACCATTTCGTGCGCTCTAACTGTGCATATCACCGGTTCCCTAGCATAACTTTCCAACTGAACAGCCGTATCTCCGGTAGTCATCACTAATAGTTCGAAGTCAATTCGGTAGCCATTTTTAGCTCAGCTGACTGAAAGTCATCTGAGCTATAGCAATCACCATTTGTCTGTCGTCTGTCCGGCCGTCCAGGGAACAAATCGTAGCCGCTGGACCTGGAATCTTCTCACTCAACATCCAGGGAGGTTCATGAAAAATCTCTTTGGAAACCTGAAATTAGGTCTCTGTTGCCCACATCCTTCGAGTAATGGGGCTCCAAAGTACTCCCCAGAATAATGCAAAATTTGATACAAAATCTCAAGGATTGGAATAATTAGTGCATTGATCACCATGATTCTTTGCATGAATATTGATCATGGGATGTTCCATCACTTCCTGCAGACTGGTGGGTCCACCTGTATTTTTTCCAATTTTTATGAATTTTTTTCTCTTTTTTTTCAGACCTGCAATGAAACTGTTATCTGTTAACAGGGCACAAATCATAACCACTGGACCTGGAATCTTCAAACTTAATATCCAGGGTGGTCCATGAAAAATCTTCTTGAAACCTGAAATTAGGTCTCTGTTACCCATATCCTTCGAGCTATGGGGCTCCGAAGTACCCCCCCAGTATAATGCAAAATTTGATACAAAAGCTCAAGTATCTGAATAACTACTGCATTGATCACCATGATTCTTTGCAAGAATATTGATCATGGGATGTTCCATCACTTCCTGCAGACTGATGGCTCCACCTGTATTTTTTCCAATTTTTATGAATTTTTTCTCTTTTTTTTTCAGACCTGCAATGAAACTGTCATCTGTTAACAGGGCACAAATCGTAACCACTGGACCTGGAATCTTCAAACTTAATATCCAGTGAGGTCCATGAAAAATCTCCTTAAAAACCTGAAATCAGGTCTCTGTTTCCCATATCCTTTGAGCTATTGGGCTCAGAAGTACCCCCCAGAATAATGCAAAACTTGATACAAAAGCTCAAGTATCTGAATAACTACTTCATTGATCAGCATGTTTTTTGCATGAATATTGATCATGGGATGTTCCATCACTTCCTGCAGACTGGTGGCGACACCTGTATTTTTTTCCAATTTTTAAAATTTTTTTTCTCTTTTTTTCAGACCTGCAATTAAACTGTCATCTGTTTACAGAGCACAAATAGTAACTACTGGACCTGGAATCTTCAAACTTAAAATCCAGGGAGGTCCATGAAAAATCTCCTTGAAAACCTGAAATCAGGTCTCTGTTTCCCATATCCTTCGAGCTATGGGGCTCCAAAGTACCCCCCAGAATAATGCAAAATTTGATACAAAAGGTCAAGTATCTGAATAACTACTGCATTGATCACCATGATTCTTTGCAAGAATATTGATCATTGGATGTTCCATCACTTCCTGCAGACTGGTGGTGCCACCTGTATTTTTTCAAATTTTCACAAATTTTTTTCCTTTTTTTTTTTCAGACCTGCAATGAAACTGTCATCTTGTATAGATGCACACTCAAGGAACACACACACAGACAACTCCAGTTAGAGTGAAGCCATGTTTAATTTATTCCAAGTAATGACAACTTTATAATACAAGAGTGATAAACCCAAGAGAACTGGCTTGCGCTCAGTTCGGCTCTCGGTCCTACTCTGCCGCCCGGTCGTGATTTTTCGTCTAACTAGAATCTAACAATATATTTCAACCAATCAAACCTTAGACCAAGGATACATGAATAAACATCAGAACAATTATAATCAATTATCAATCCAACAAGTAATCTAGGAGGTGCCACCCCTGCGGGCCGTGTCACTTACGTGGTTCAATTAACATCACAAGGAGGTGCCAGGCGGCCGGCGGGGGGAACTCACACATTTAGGAAACTGTCAACGTAATTGCGTAATCCGGATGCCAGTACCTGGCAGATCGAATGAATTGCTCATTGAGGCTTACAATTAAACATACACAGAGTCCCGACTAAGCTTTGGCAGCTGTGCATACAATTGTTCAATAACAATACAAATTTAAGCTTTTAGTAATCCATGGCTATATACATTTATACACAATTGGTTTTACATTTTAGGGAACCGAGCGGCATTCATTGCTTCTAGGGGAATACGCAAAATTACTGCCCATACCTATTCTACTTGATATACATATAGGAGATGCTAACATAAATATAAATGATATCAGAATGTTCATGAATATACGAAATAATGTTATTACAATAATTACTGGATACATAGCAAATACAATCTTCAATGAATATTCTTATTTATGATATTGTGTATATCATTACAAATTACATACATCGAATACAATTATTAATATATGATACCTTTGAATATTCTCCTTAGGGAATATTACATATCTCCCCCCCCCCCCCCTAAAAAAAAAAAATGGAAAGCTGGTGAAACCAGTTCTGACTTTTTTTTTTTTTTCAATGATGTTTGCTGACTGGCAGGGGATCAAGGTTGATTGGTGGGGATGGGAGCCCATTGACTCGGTGGGTTCGTGAATGGAATGCCTGGGGCGGGTGGGTTAGATTGCGTTTTCTTACAACGGGGACGAACACAAATGGCGATGATGACGGTTGTAAGGGCAGTTACGATAACGAGTATAATGGTGGAGGAATTTATCCAGGGATGAGCAATATGGGGTATGTAAGGGTATTCATTAACTTGCTCATATGGGATGGGTTGTAGTTCTACAGGGAAATTGGAAAGATTGGTGTCTGTGATGACATGTAGGGGGTTCCATTTGGGGAGTGCCTGTAACACCTGGGTAGAAAATTGTGGTACCCGAGATTTCAGTGGCGAGATCAGGTCAATCATGATAGGATGGACGGGAATAGAAACACGAGCTGATGATTTATGAACGCCATGCAGGGTCCAATTGGAAGTTCCAAATGTACATGTAGAATTAACAGATATGAGATACACTGCAGAATTTAAAGTTATCGGTTTACCAGTAAATCCTTCGCAATTGATATGCGCGTCCAGTTTGTGGACTGAAACAATATAACTTCCATGCCCTAATTCTATAAGGAGAGGTTGACTACTGTTAATGAAGGTTGTCAGACAGTGATGTTTAGCTGTCTCATCTCCAGTGATAATGGCGCGTTCACACATAAATTGATTACGGGGGTAGCGCGTGCCGGTATCACAAATTTCTAGGTTATTACCAACACAATTTTTTGGAATGAGGAAATGTCCAGACTTAGTTTGGAATGCAATATCTTCTGTTAGTAAAAATTTCGAATAAATACCTGCAGCTACAGGGAATGGGAATGATCTTAGATAGTACCGCAAGTATGAAATAGCATCGTGAAACGGAAGGATAACATGATATACTAGTGCGTTATTGTCCGTCCAAAGAGGGGTAACTCTGATGTAGGTGTAGTACCAGGCGATCGGTGCTGGGTAGTACTTCCGAGCTGCAGCTTGATGAAGAATGGCGACTAACTCCGAGCGAGGGAGGAGGTGTTCAGTGAGACGTTGCTGTTCCAGTGATTGCCGTTGGTTATTGTAGGAGTCCAGCTGTCTTGTGTGGAAGTAAATGGCCTGCTCTGCGGAGTTGATAAAATGTTCTAAATTCTGTACACATTCGAGTGTTCGGATCGCGTGGCCAATTTTATCCAGGTCGTTCGAGACTGCTGTTGTAAAGCGAGGAATAGAAGTATTAAGATATGAAATACGGTGTTGATTTTCTTGCACGGATGTTTCTATGCTTTTCGTCACTGAGATCAGGTTGTTTACAATGTGGATTGTCCGGTTAGATGATGTCAGTGCTACGTTTACCGCCATACAGTATTTATTAGCTCAGCTGACTATAAGTCATCTGAGCTATAGTCGTGGTCCATTGTCCGTCGTCCGTCCGTCTGTCCGTCCGTCCGTCCGTCCGTCCGTAGATGTGGCACGTTTTGAAACCATAAGACCTAGGAATCCAAAATTCAGCATAATGTTAGATGTCCCCAAGATCTCCTACCAAGCAGAAAACTGGGTCTTTGCGACTTCATTCCTTTGAGAAATTAAGGAAAAACCTCAATTTTTTATTAAAAACCTATTTTCACACTTCAGGACTGCCTAATATCAAAACCACTCATGTGTTTTTCATCATATTTCCTATAAATAATCCTCTATATAATTCCTATGTACATGCCAGAAATTAGGTCTGTATTATATAATTTAAAAAAGTTATGGGCCCAAACATAATGCATTTTGTAAATAATCAGGAAAGAAATTTTATCACTTAACACAAAACTTGTTTAAGCTAAGCACTTTTTTTCCAGTAATATTTCTTTTATTAATCAAAATTAAATTGTATACCCAAAATTAGATCAAAATCTTT
Source organism: Sipunculus nudus (assembly GCA_026874595.1). Classification (NCBI taxonomy): domain Eukaryota; kingdom Metazoa; phylum Annelida; class Sipuncula; order Golfingiida; family Sipunculidae; genus Sipunculus; species Sipunculus nudus. The sequence goes on from CM049317.1 coordinate 5,805,328, forward strand.
TAAATTTTTTAAAATATTAGCAAAAATAAAAAATTGGTACCTTAAATTTTGCCCAACTTTGACCATGGCACGTTTTTTTGCTGTAACTGCTGTGGATTTAATTTTCACAGCATGTTTTTGTTAGCATTGCAACTATTAACATTGAAAATTTGAAACCAGTTGATCAAAAACTGTAGATTTTATTCAAGTTTTCAAGCACCATGTCACATATTGCTAGTGTTATGCAGTTTGCTAGAGCTCAGCTCCCGAGCTTCAGCTCTAAGTTCCTTAAATTTGGCATACAGTTAGATTTCTCCAAAATCCCCTACCATGCCAAGAATTTGGTCACTAGGACTTAATTCCTTCGAGATATCAATGAAAAACTTCACTTTTCCATTAAAAACCCATTGTTACACTTTAAGACTGCCTAATATCAAAACCACTGATCTGACTTTGATCATATATAATATACATATTTTTCTATACATTCGCTATGCACATGCCAGAAATGATGTCAGTATTGTGTATTTTTTTTAAGTTATGGGCCCAAACATAATGCACTTTGTAAAAAATCAAGAAATATATTTACTCCCTGAACAAGGGCATTGCTGAAGCTAGAGATTTTTTTGTCAGGGATGTAACATTATTTAATCAAGATTCAATTGAATACCCAAAATTAGTTCTGAATTTTTCAAATTTTATAAGTTATTAGTATAAATATAAAATTAGTACCTTAAATTTTGCCCAACTGTGACCATGGCACGTTTGTTTCCCGTGAGCACTGTTGATATAATTTTCATATCATGCACACATAAGGATTTCATCTTTGTAGTTTAGAAAGCTGAAAGAAATTGGCCAAATATTGTAGCTTTTATTGGTGTTTTTTATGAGACCCTCGTAGACTTTGGCTCTCTCCAGCCTCTCTTGAGTCACCTGTATGTTGACCTTGTTGACCTTTCATCAAATTATGCACGCTTGAGGCGAGAATCCAGGCAGCTTATGGCCAGCCACAGTTGATCCAGGTGTCCAACCCAACTCATCTAGTAGTTTTAACCAACAACATAACAATAAACAATAAATTAATAAATTTTTATTGGTTTTTAATAACAAATTAAAGAAAAATAGAAAAGGAATTTGTTAGTTTATAATAACAGGAAATTAACTTGCATTTACTGATGATATAAGAATCTTGTATCGATGGGTAGAATGTCACATATTCCAAATAACACCATGCAGTCACCTATGGCATTTTTCAGTTCATTTTAATGATAAAGAAGTAAATCATATTATTCATTACTAATCATTAGGGATTATATGAAGGAAATTAATGATAGACAAAGATGCAGTTGATAATATTAATCTAGATTCCTACTGTGTCTAGTGCGTACATTGATGTGAAATTAGTCCAAAATGAATTTTTTACAGTTATTTTTTAATATAAATAAAAGCCATAAAACCAGGTACTTATGATCATTATTTAAATGTGTGAATTTTGAATATTCTGGATTCTCAACATCATTGTTTGGTGAAAACTGAATAAATACCAGACATGGTGCAAATACTTTGTAATTGTATTTAAATACGAATATGATTATGTACTCCATTATAAAATTTCTTGCATAAAGAATGGGAATTCAGGTAAAAATGAAAGTATATGAATACTCGTGCAAATACTTTCAAAATGTATTCATGAATGCATTCATGAATATATTCTTTAATATATTTTAATAATCATATCAGTTATATTTCATTTTAAAAAATCAAAAGATTCTCTTATTATTTTTAATAAAAATTATATTTGGGACAATATTTGTAATTTTTTTAATAAATAGTTAAACTCTTATATTATATGTTCTGCTTATAAGTTATATGGCCAAGTCAAAATTTGTGTGACAGTAGTACTCCATTTGTTTATAAAATAAATGAAATCAATCCTCTTCCCTGTCTCCAAAGGTACTATCAAAATCATACATAAGCTTAACAACAACAACTCATAATACAGCTTATATTTATTACCACACAAAACCAGCATGTGCCTCATTTCTAAATCATATTTTTTGATCATATATAACAGCTGAGCGTCGTGACCCATAGGTCCCTTGTTTAAGTCTGCCATGGTAGCGGTTTTGGATAGAGATCCGATGAAATCAAACAATGCACGTCTCTGGCGTTTTACTTGTACATTGTTTTGTGAGTTGGCCTGGTTAAGCCATCTAAGCCTTCGCATATAATTACGAGATATGTGTTTCGGCAACTTACAGTCAGGGCTCGTAACTGCTGCCTTCATTGTCTGTAAAACCGAGGATATCCAGGAATCCAGCATCGGGCGTTGCAAAATAACAAGTGTTGTCCACTCGGCTTTCAGTCCATATAAAGAACTTGTATCTTTTGCGGTTATACCTTGTGGAAGTGGATTAATGGAGATACCCGGCGTGGCCATCGATGCGACTGGGGCGCGTAAACATATAATTGAGCACAACAGTGAACAAGGTACAAGTAGTCGGCGCATCTTGCTAGCAAGGTGTTGGTTTCCGCCTCTTCCGAGGTCGAAGTCTGTTAAACCACCGAGATGTGAGCTATGAATGACCGTCGGGTGATGGCGAGCGATGGCGTTTTGTGGTGGCTGGCTCTGATTGGTCCATTGGTTGCCCATCTGGGGTCACAGAGTCATCAGTCATGTCAGGGTTCACTGATTGGTTGTTCAAGCAGGGGTCAGTAGCTGGGGTGGGCTCATTAGTAAATGGGGTGGGGTCAGTAGCTGGGATGGGCTCATTTGGAGATGGGGGTGGTAGGTCAGGGTCGGACTCGTCTATTATGTCGTAGTCTTGTAGGTTGAGGTTACTCGTGTTAGTATTGGTTTGACATAGGTTAGACGAGGTGGCGTGTGGGGCGGAGTCAGTTTTTTCTGTTGGGTTGGAGAGATTATCGTTGACAGTGGGGTGATCCCATGCAGGCCGGCGGCGCGTTTGATTTCGTTTTGGATGGGGAGGGAGTTCGTCCCAGACAATTGAAGGATCCACTATTTTGACCTGGTCCCTATGTAAATGTTTTAATTCACCTGCCACTTGATTTCTCAGGTGACATGTTAAACCCGCAACCCGTGTAACGATCCATTGGGGGTCCCATTTCGATGTAAATGTAAGGGGTTCTTGGGCACGGATGACGACTGTATCCCCTACCTTAACTTCTCCTGCATTTGCTCTGCGATCAATATTTTAGCGATTAGTCTCTCGGGCGTCGAGGGAATTATTGTGAGCATGGAGGTAGGCTTGTGCGGTATCATCCAACCGATTGCCAAACGGCGTGTCGATGGATGTGGATTGGAGCAAATGCGTGAGGGGAACCCTAGGGTGACGACCGTAAAGCATGAAGAACGGAGAATAGCCAGTGACGGCGCTTATGCTTATTCTGTGGGCTGCTAGTGTGTCGGGGATGTGTTGTTCCCAATTTGACGGCTTGTTACCTATCAATTTTGTTAACATCTCCTTAAATGTACGGTTAAATCTCTCTATTTTGCCATTAGACTTGGGATGGAATGGGGTGGTCTTACGATGCTCAACGCCAAGCTGTTTTAGGTAGTCTGTGAAAGCTTTGGCTGTGAATTCCCCGCCATTATCAGTCAAGACTACTTCTGGTACACCATGAGTCGGGACAAACTGGTGGGCAAACTTGATCCAAACAGATTCGTTCGTTTTGTCAGGAATCGCATAGGCCTCAGCCCAGCCAGTTTTGTGACAGATCATTGTTAGTATTTATTTATTATTATGAACTGACGGAACGAATGGGCCGATGAGATCCATACTAACTAGCTGCATTGGGGAAGCTGGTACTGGCATGTTTCCCATAACAGTGTGATCATGCCTTTTACTGTTGGTAATACAGACCGGGCATCGGCTGAGACGTTCTCGGATTTGCCTGCGCATATTAGGCCATATATAAGCTTCTCTAACACGGTTTAGTGTCTTAAGAGCGGCCATATGTCCGATTTCCTTATGAGCTCTATCAATGACTTGGTTAGTGTACTGAGCTGGGAGCACTACGCGTGGGTAGGCAGGGGCCGCGTCATAAGGACGGCGTGTACTATATAGAATATTGTCAATGACAATATAATCGGAATCATCAGCAGTTTCCGCGTCGTGGAACAAGTGCTGGTATTCAGCGCGCTGCTGCAGACCGATGTTTTGCAATTCTATACCATCAAGAAGCCAGGGGAGTTGCTGAAAAGCAATTGATTCCGGATAAGCCGCCGGGTCCACCCAATCGTGGTCTACATCAATGATCCCGATCGGTTCATATGCGGGGGGCGGGACCCTGGAAAACATATCCGCGCAGACATTATTCTGGCCCTGATGATATTGGATCCGGGCGTCATACTCCGAAAGGATAATGGCCCAGCGTTGGAGTTTGTTATTCAATTGTTTCTTGCTGAATAAAGAAAGGAGGGGTTTGTGTTCTGTGAGGATGGTTACCGAACTACCAAAAAGATAGGGTCGGAGTTTGTTGAGGGAATAAATAATCGCGTACGCTTCCCGTTCGATTGTAGCCCATCTTTTTTTGACGTCGGACAACTGATGGGAAACATATTGCACAACACGCCCCTTACCATCTTCATGAAGCTGCGATAGCACAGCGCCAACACAGGTTGCGCTGGCGTCAGTGTACAGCCGATACGGCAGGTCAGTTCTGGGAAAGGCCATGATGGATGGGGATATTAATGCTTGTTTAAGTTTGCCAAAAACATCTGTATGCTCCTGTGCCCATTGGAATCGTTGGTTCTTTCTGGTAAGTTTGTTGAGGGGTTCTGCGATATGAGCAAAATTTTGGATGCTATTGCGATAGTAGTTAGCCATTCCCATGAATGATCGGACGCCTTTGACAGAAGTAGGAGGCGGGATTTTGAGTATTGCCTCAGTTTTATCCGGGTCTGGCTGGCTACCATTTTGATTTATAACAAACCCCAGGACTTTTACTTCACGGCTAGCAAAGCAGCACTTGTTCGGCTTAAGTTTCAAGTTTGCCGCACGGAGACGCTTAAGGACCGCTTCGACGTGAAGTTTGTGGTTCTCGATGTCCTTGCTGTAAATGATGATATCATCAATATATCATCAATATACGCATTCCCCTAGTAGGTCTTTAAGTACAGTTTCTAAAACACGTTGGAACCCGCTAGGTGTGTTCGCCAAACCGAAGGGAGTGGTTATGAACTCGAACTGGCCACGATGGCACGTGAAAGCAGTTTTCTCCGCATCGGCAGGATGTAAGGCAAGCTGATGATATCCACTCCGTAAGTCTAAGGTGGAAAAGATTGTGCTGCCGCCTAACTGATCGAGGATATCGTCTATTCTAGGCAGTGGATACCGATCCCGTTTTGTAACAGCATTCAATCGCCGATAATCTACGCAAAACTGCGTTGAGCCGTCTCGTTTACCGACGAGTGTGATTGGCGCCGCCCAAGGCGAGGAGGAGGGCCGGATGACCCCTTGAGCGAGCAGTTCGTCGACACATTTCGAAATTTCGATTCTCTTATTGAGAGGTGCCCTGTAAGCCCTTTGATAGATGGGTGGACCGATTGTTTCAATACGTATCGGAAGGAGATCGCAAAATCTGTTAGGATCATTTGGGCCAGAAAAGACATCGGCGTATTTACAGATTACACTATCCATATCTGTATGTTCACAGGAGGGATACGTTTGATCTAAACCTGCTATACCGTTGCCACTGTTTGTAGACAACGGCCAATGTTGATTAAACCAAAGCATCGAATTGTGGTGAAAATCCAATTTTGCCCGACCTAAAAGTAAGTTATTGGTTCCTAAGATCATTTGGTTGGGCAAATTTTCAACAATAAAGACCTGAATATTCCCTACCGCTTCCACAGGTATTTCGGTGGACCCTATTACTGCCAATTGCTGGCCCGTAACTGATTTGAAGGTTGATGTACATTTATTGAGGATAGGTATCCTGCCCGACTTGGTACAAATTAGTTGGAAAACGTCGCGCCGCAACAGGCTACATGAGGCCCCACTGTCAACTAAGCATGAAACAGGGATTTGATGCAGAATTAACTGGATTTGGGGTCTCGATGTTTGCAGTGTTGCGGCTGTTAGTAGTTTAAATGAGATTGGCCGTTGTGGTAAATGGGGCGGGTGGTCTGGTTAGGTTGAGGCCGATGAGTGGTATTATATGTGTCATTAGGTCTGTGTGTATTACCTCGTCGTTGTCTCTCCCGTCGCAGGAAACAGTGGGCTGCTATGTGGTTTTCCTGACCACATTCGTAACACTTAGGGCGGCCCTCCGGTGTCCAGGCATGGGGGTTGCTAATTCGGCGAGCTCCTGGGCGGCTGCGGCTGGGATAATGGCGTAGGGGCTGGCTGTCTGTAGAAGAGAGGTGGCCAGCTTCTCATCGATGATCTGACTGATGCGGTCCTCTGTGAGCGGTCGGGTGTTTTCAGAAACAGCTGAAATGTCCATTGGTTCAGGTACATCGAGGGCTGCTTGGCCAGGGAACAGTTGTGAAATTTGACGCTCACATTTATCATACTGACCCGCCAGAGACATGGCTTTAGCCAGTGACTCCGGTTCCTGGTAAACGACGTTAGCACTTACTTTCCGGTTAGCTAGCGAGGCGATGTAATTTTCAACAACAGTGTTTTGTTGGTCGCAGTTTGTAGCGGCAAAGGGGAAGGCTTCTTCGGCAGCGGCGCGGAAGCGGCGATTGTACGAAATCAGATCTTCATGGGGTGACTGCTTCATTTTAGCTAGTTTCAGTCTGAGTTCTCTGTCCACACCAGGGGGAAAGAATGCGCGTCTGATCTGTACTTTGATTTTGCACCACGGGCAGTCAAAACGATCTAGAGGCGTGTCCACATTATTTGACTGTGCATCCGTAATAAAGCAGTTTAAGCCAATTTCATAGCGAAGTTCACCTCGCGCTGTCTTTGTTACCACTTCCACGATGATACAGTTATCTGTGGTGTACTGTATGGCCGGATCCGTTTCCTTTAACAAGGTTTTCAGATGTTTAGGCGATGAACCGTCGCAGATGGAGGTTCGTTGTATTAGGTCACTTACTAATTTTGATTGCCGGTGGTCTGCTTGTTCCCGCTGTTTTGCCTCGTTATCAGCAACAAGTAGCCGTTCGAGTGATGAAATACATCTATAGAATTTGTCCATCTGTTCCGGGTGTATGACTACCGGGTGTGCTGAAACCACCGCCGGTGGGTCTGCGTTAACCCTTTGTTGCGACATCTTCAGAAGTAACTGATAAAGATTCCAGTCCGAAGTGGCACGCTCATCAATTGTAGAGATGCACACTCAAGGAACACACACACAGACAACTCCAGTTAGAGTGAAGCCGTGTTTAATTGTAGGTGTCCGGAGAACTCCTCTGTAACCGCTGGGCGGAATTTTCCGAAACCCGGGATTATGTTCAGGTCACATGTGAACTGCTGCGCCCCGATTTTGTTTTGACCTCTGACCTTTCCTCTGCCCTCTGCGTCCGTTTGTGCGTCTGTTTCCACACATAAACCCTAATATCTCGGGAACCGTTTGACAGATCAGGAAAATTTTTTTGCACAAATGTAGCCCTTGGAGAGCTTTATAACATACACCAAAAATGGTGGCGCCACCTGCAACCATGTTTGCACAGTGTCCATCTTTTCGTCTGCCTTGGGTTAAAATCACTCATATCTCTGCAGTGACTTGACTAATTCACCTGAAATTCGGCATGCGTAAACATCCTGGATAGCTTTTCTGATTTTATGACAGGTGGCGCCACCTACATTCACGTTTACGCTGCAGACATCCAAGCTCATATCTCGGGAACCGTTTGACCGATCAGGAAAATTCTTTTGCACAAATGTAGCCCTTGGAGAGCTTCATAACATACACCAAAAATGGTGGCGCCACCTACAACCATGTTTGCACAGTGTCCATCTGTTCGTCTGCCTTGGGTTAAAATCACTCATATCTCTGCAGTGACTTGACTAATTCACCTGAAATTGGCATGCGTATACATCCTGTATAGCTTTTCTGATTTTATGACAGGTGGCGACACCTACATTCACGTTTACGCTGCAGACATCCAAGCTCATATCTCGGGAACCGTTTGACCGATCAGGAAAATTCTTTTGCACAAATGTAGCCCTTGGAGAGCTTTATAACATACACCAAAAATGGTGGCGCTACCTGCAACCATGTTTGCACAGTGTCCATCTGTTTGTCTGCCTTGGGTTAAAATCACTCATATCTCTGCAGTGACTTGACTAATTCACCTGAAATTTGGCATGCGTATACATCCTGGATAGCTTTTCTGATTTTATGACAGGTGGCGCCACCTACATTCACGTTTACGCTGCAGACATCCAAGCTCATATCTCAGGAACCGTTTGACCGATCAGGAAAATTTTTTTGCACAAATGTAGCCCTTGGAGAGCTTTATAACATACACAAAAAATGGTGGCGCCACCTGCAACCAAGTTTGCACAGTGTCCATCTGTTCGTCTGCCTTGGGTTAAAATCACTCATATCTCTGCAGTGGTTTGACTAATTCACCTGAAATTCGGCATGCTTATACATCCTGGATAGCTTTTCTGATTTTATGACAGGTGGCGCCACCAACAATCAAGTTTACGCTGCTGACATCCAAGCTCATATCTAGGGAACCGTTTGACCGATTGGGCCAAAATTTTGCATGTGTATAAATCTCATATAGCTCTTTATCATACGCAAAACTGGTGGCACCACCTGCAGCCATGTTTGCACAGCTCCCGTCTGTTTGTCTGCCATTGGATAAAATCACTCATATCTCGGCAGTGGTTTGACATATCTGCCTAAAATTTTGCAAGTTTATACATCCCCGACAGCTCTCTTGATTTTATGACAGGTGGCGCCACCTGCATTCTAGTTTATGCAGCAGATATCCAAGCTCATATCTTGGGAACCGTTTGACCGATTGGGCCAAATTTTTGCATGTGTATAGTTCTCACAAAGCTCTTTATCATACGCTAAACTGGTGGCACCACCTGCAACCCTTTTTTGCACAGCGTCCATCTGTTTGTCTGCCAAGGGCAAAAATCACTCATATACAATATAGTGGTTTGACTTATCTGCCTTAAATTTGCATATGTATACAACTTGGACGGCTTTCTGGATTTTTTGGTAGGTAGCGCAACCTACATACACAATTTGGCTGCAGACATCCATGCTAATATGCAACACTTCACCCGTTCCACTCTGATTTAGGCGGATACAAGTAGTCGCTTGTCGACTACCCGTATTCTAGTTTATTCCAAGTAATGACAACTTTATAATACAAGAGTGATAGACCCAAGAGAACTGGCTTGCGCTCAGTTCGGCTCTCGGTCCTACTCTGCCGCCCGGTCGTGATTTTTCGTCTAACTAGAATCTAACAATATATTTCAACCAATCAAACCTTAGACCAAGGATACATGAATAAACATCAGAACAATTATAATCAATTATCAATCCAACAAGTAATCTAGGAGGTGCCACCCCTGCGGGCCGTGTCACTTACGCGGTTCAATTAACATCACAAGGAAGTGCCAGGCGGCCCGGCGGGGGGAACTCACACATTTAGGAAACTGTCAACGTAATTGCGTAATCCGGATGCCAGTACCTGGCAGATTGAATGAATTGCTCATTGAGGCTTATAATTAAACATACACAGAGTCCCGACTAAGCTTTGGCAGCTGTACATACAATTGTTCAATAACAATACAAATTTAAGCTTTTAGTAATCCATGGCTATATACTGTTACGGTCCCTTTTCACACCAAACAACTCAGGCCGAACCGTAACACATATGCTCAGACACGTTCTCTTCAAATGAATACGTAACCAAAATATGGGTGCAAAAACAGTACTATATTACTAGATTACAATATTTACATTCATACACAAATAATATAATAGTCAATACATAACGTAATTTATAACCAAGTCTCTGACGAAAACTGAGTCTCTAAATAACGAACTGTAACGAAATACTTAACTGAATCCGGTATACGAGAAACTGAAGTCCATCATCAACACATAATTCGGGCACACACAAAACTGAAGTCCTGTATTAATCCATGTGGCACCAAACAAACAAAGTCTCTCCTCTTCTTAAATAATAAAGTTCATGGCGTGGTTCATGGCATTCCGTGGGCTTGGGGACCAAGAGCCCACGGTCACGGTCCCCGGGGATAACAGCAACGTGGCGTAGCAAAGTCAATAGTCCCGCCTCGTACTGCAGGCGAGTTCGTTTTATAGGCTTTCAACAATAGGTGAAAACCGCAGAAGTTTGTGGTTTTGCTTGAGAGAAACGATAGCGCCGGCAGAACTGCAAAACCAGTACTGAATGGTCCAAGAATAGTTTTTATGTTTCTAAAAGTGCGTAAGTAGTCACTGATAGCGGGGTGGATCCATAAGCGTGGAAACGGGGGCGGCCACACCAGTTCGTGGCGCCATCCTCCGATGTCCGGGTGACGTCCATGCAACACCCCCACCCTTAAAAGAAAGAAGGTAAGGAGAGCAAAGCATTAGCACTGTATGACGAGTATATGAGTACATTGACATCTTAAGCATTAGTTTATGCTTCTTACAGCTAATTAATTATCATCATCACAAATAGTATTATCAGCAATATCTTAATACATGAAATGTATGTAATACAACTCTTCCAAAGGACAGAACATATCCGAGGCTATAACAAGAGTCAATCATCAGATTAAAATTAATGACGTCTCGATAACGTATCAGCGATTATGTTATCGGAGCCCTTGATGTGTTTGATAACTAGGTTAAACTCTGACAGGGCTAGACTCCATCTCATTAATCTCTGATTATTATTCTTCATCTTATGAAGAAATGTTATGGGATTATGATCTGTATAAACAGTTATATCATACGGCGTAGAGCCCAAATATACTTCAAAGTGCTGTAACGCCATCAATAGTGACAGAGTTTCCTTTTCAATAGTAGAATAATATTTTTGATGAGGTAAAAATTTCTTTGAATAGTAGCAAACCGGATGACTTATGTTAAAGTCATCGTCTTGGATGAGCACAGCGCCTACACCGCAATCGCTGGCATCCGTCATGAGAGAAAACGGTTTATCAAAATTTGGAGCCTGTAACACAGGTGCACTTTGTAATATAGCTTTGGCTCTTTCAAAAGCATTTTGACAGTTTTTATTCCAATGGAATTTTCTGTCCTTTTTCAATAGGTCCGTTAACGGATTTACAACTTCTGCAAAGTTCTGACAAAATTTCCTGTAATACCCAGTCATTCCTAAGAATCGCATTAGTTCCTTGCGATTAGTAGGAACTGGAAATTCTACGATAGCAGATACTTTACTGGCAATTGGTTTTACACAACCTTGACCTACTTCGTGCCCTAAATATGTTACAGTTGCACGACAAAACTCACTCTTGGCAAGATTAACTGTCAATCCTGCTTTTTTCAGTCTCTCAAAGAGTTCTACCAAACTTTGTTTATGATCTTCCCAATTGTGATTGTATACAACATCATCAATATAGCAAGTACAGTTATCTAAGCCAGATAATACACAATTCATAAGTCTCATGAAGCAGGCTGGCGCATTTTTCATTCCGAAGGGCATAACTTTGTACTGGAACAAACCGTTTGGCGTTACAAACGCAGATATTTGCTTAGCCCGTTCGGTAAGAGGTACCTGCCAATAACCTTTTAACAGATCTAACTTGCTAATATACGTAGCAGATCCAATCCTATCAATGCAATCTTCCACTCTGGGCAAAGGGTAAGTATCTGTTATTGTTACAGTGTTAACTTTTCGATAGTCTGTACAAAATCTGTAGGTCATATCAGGCTTCTTTATCAACAAACATGGGGAACTCCAGGCACTACTGCTGTTTTCAATAATATCATTCTCTATCATATACTTTATTTCATTCTTTATGGCTTGTAACTTTTGGGGACCAGCTCTATATGGTGCCTGTTTAATAGGGGAAGCATCTCCAACGTCTACATCATGCTGTAGTACATTAGTTCTACTGGGGACATCAGGAAATAAAGAGTCATAATTTAGCAGGATTTCCTTCAACTCTGATAACTGATCGAAATCCAAATGTGACAATTTCTGATCTAAATTATTTAAAATATCAGAGTTGTTCAGTTTTACAGGATGTTCAGTTTTCTTCATGAGAACATCCTCGGCATTCTTTTCAGTTTCTTTAATGAGTACCAAATTTGTTTGGGGAGGACTAGATTGACATGTTTCCGCTGATCTGTCATGATATTCTTTCAACATATTGATATGACAAAGTTGTTGCGACTTTCTACGATCAGGAGTATCAATTACATAATTCAAATCTGATTTCTTCTCAACAACTTTGTATGGTCCAGAGTATTTTGCTTGCAGGGGATGTCCTGGAATTGGGAATAATACCAGAACTTTATCACCAGGTTTAAATTCTCTTTTTGTCGTCTTTTTGTCATACCATACTTTCATTTTGTTTTGGGCTTTCTTTAAATGTTCTTGGGCGATTTCATTTGCCCTACTTAATTTCTCCTTGAATTCCTGAACATATTTTAACAAGCTACTTTGACAACTGTTTTCCATCCAAGTGTCTTTTAACACCGCCAGGGGGCCTCTTACACAGTGCCCATACACTAATTCAAAAGGGCTAAACCCTAAGCTTTCTTGCACTGCTTCTCGGGCTGCAAATATCAAAAAGGGTAACCCCTCATCCCACTGGTTCCCAGTGTCAAGACAATAAGCTCTAATCATGTTTTTGAGAGTTTGGTGAAATCGCTCTAGAGCACCTTGACTCTCAGGATGGTAGGCACTGGATTTGTAGTGTTTTATGCCTAGCTCTGCCATAACCTGGGCAAATATATTTGACATGAAATTTGAACCTTGATCCGTTTGTATTGTTCTTGGTAAGCCAAAAGTAGTAAAAAAATTAACCAGAGCTTCAACAATTTTCTTTGCAGATATAGTTCTAAGAGGAATAGCTTCTGGAAATCTAGTTGCAGTACACATGATTGTTAGAACATATTCATTGCCATGTTTAGTTTTTCTTAGCGGTCCTACACAGTCAAGTATTACTGATTCAAACGCATCATGTGTTGTTGGTATGGGCGAGAGTGGCGCAGGACTAATTTGGTGGGTTGGTTTTCCAATCATTTGACACACATGACAAGTTTTACAGTATTTCGCCACGTCTCGTTTTAACTTGGGCCAATAGAAGTGTTGGAGAATTTTGTGTTTGGTTTTCCTGACACCCAAATGTCCTGCCATAGGATGATCATGTGCAAGTTTTAAGATTTCTGGGCGATACTCGGGGGGAACTACAATTTGATAAAGAGTTTTCCACGTTTCGTCCGCTGGTATGGTGGGAGGTCTATATTTTCTGACTAGTACATCATTCTGTAAGGTGAAACAAGTTGGAACTTTATCTGCTTCCTCTTTAGTCAAGGCATTTTCTCTAAGGGAGGCAATATCAGGATCTTTCTTTTGCATTTCTATCAAATCATCAGTTTTCATGCTAACTTCTACATTCTTTACACTCCTATCCTTCTTTAACTGTTCATGCCCATTTTGATCAGGCGATTTCACGCCGTTTGTACTCCTTTGGAGATTTCTATTCAGGGTCTGTTTGCCCTGTACTACATTTGTAGTAGAGTCCTTTGGACTGGGTGTGCCACTTGGGTCACATACGGGCGATTTAATATTTACTCGCGTAACGGGCTTTAAGCCACTGACGTCATCGTTTGAATGCGCCATAAAGGTTTGCGAGAGGTCAAGTACAGAACTCTCTGGTTTCAGACTTGCCTTTTTACTCATCGCTCGAGTCACTACACAGCCTGGAAATACGCCCGGAAACTCCTGCTGGAGCAGGTCTGTGTCCCTATCAGTGCTCGGCAATTTTGTCATTCTGGGATCAATTTTCACTCTGTCACCAGCTAAATCGTTGCCTAGGAGGAGCGAAACGCCCTCTACTGGCAACTTTGAACAAACTCCTACAGTTACAAATTCAGAGACTAAATCAGATTCTAGTTTCACTCTGTGTAATGGAACTTCTAAAAATTCCGAATTAACGCCCTGGACTAGAACTGAACACCCCGCGTAACTCTCTTGAGAGAAGGGAAGAACAGATTTCAAAACGAGGCTTTGGGTTGCCCCGGTATCCCTTAAGATTTTAACACGGGCCTTTCTTGCATGGTTACCCTCTAACTGAACAAAGCCATCTGACACAAAGGGCTGAAAGCTCTCGTGGACAGGGCTTTGTGTTTCACCTTTAGTCTCTAGTTTACTGGGCATTGTTACCGGTTTCATGCTCTGTGTAACAGTTAACGCATTAGGTTTAGGCTTACTTTGACCGTATCTTTTTCTATAACACTCAGATTCTGTATGCCCCTTGAACTCACAGAATGTACAATATTTGGGTCCAGTCCTAGGTTGTCCCTCTTTATGTTGAGCAGGAGAGTCAGATTGACTTTTATACTGGGGTTTACCATGATCGGACTGTGGTTTACCTGAGCCGGAGTGACCCCGATAGTAGGGACTACCCTTTCTCCGACCCAGTTTTGGGCTTTTGCTACCTTCTCTTTTCTCACCATACCTCCTCCTGTGACTGGTATAACTGGGGCGGTGCGTCAAGGCAAATTCATCTGCCAGGACACCAGCCTCGTTTACATTTCTTACTTTATGTTCATCCAAAAATATTTTAATGTCACTACGGATATGCCTTTTGAACTCTTCTATCAAAATTAGTTGTTTGAGTTTTTCAAAATCCTGATCAATTTTCATAGACTGACACCATCTATTAAATGCACTTTCTTTGTCTCTAGCATATTCAACATGAGTTTGATTTTCTCTTTTGGTGGCATTCCTAAATTTTAAGCGATACGCTTCGGGGACTAATTCATAGGCTCTCAGAATGACCTCTTTTACAGTGTCGTAATCCCTGCATTGTTCGTCTGTGAGCGCAGTGTAAACGTCCTGTGCGCGACCAACCAGAACGCTTTGTAACAACAGGGTCCACTGGCCTTTAGGCCAAGCCATTAAAGTGGCCACCCGTTCAAAATAACTGAAATAACGCTCCACTTCGTTTTCATTGAAGGGAGGTACTTTTGTCGAATTTCTGAATAGGAATTCAGACGGCTCATGTGCTTTACGATTTTGAGGATTTTGTAACTCTAACTCTTTCAACTTAATTTGCGTTTCTCTTTCGATTTCACATCTACGGATTTCCGCTTCATATTTCAATTTAAGTTCATACTTTCTCAATTCTAGTTCTATCGGGTCAATAGCCGTTGCCCCAAGAGGTTCCTTAATAGGTTTTTCCTCCAAATCAGATTCCTCTTTACTTTCTACATCGCCATATAAGGATTTCTTAAGTACATTTCTTAAACCCTCTACAGTGCATACATCCATGATGTCAATATTTAAATGTAGAGCAACAATTTCAAGTTCATTTTTCTTTAACGTATACAATAAGCTCCTATTTTCTCTTAATTGTGGTATAATTTCATTTGGTTTAAATTCCGTACCCATATTTGCAAAGTATCAAGATAACGTGTCTGAGAAATATACGAGTTCAATTGCAGTTAAATACTAGTTCAATAACTAGAAGTTATAGAGACCACTGTGAAATTTTACATCCAAATGTAGCCGTTATTACGAAATACAGGGTCTCGTCGCAGTCGCCATTATGTTACGGTCCCTTTTCACACCAAACAACTCAGGCCGAACCGTAACACATATGCTCAGACACGTTCTCTTCAAATGAATACGTAACCAAAATATGGGTGCAAAAACAGTACTATATTACTAGATTACAATATTTACATTCATACACAAATAATATAATAGTCAATACATAACGTAATTTATAACCAAGTCTCTGACGAAAACTGAGTCTCTAAATAACGAACTGTAACGAAATACTTAACTGAATCCGGTATACGAGAAACTGAAGTCCATCATCAACACATAATTCGGGCACACACAAAACTGAAGTCCTGTATTAATCCATGTGGCACCAAACAAACAAAGTCTCTCCTCTTCTTAAATAATAAAGTTCATGGCGTGGTTCATGGCATTCCGTGGGCTTGGGGACCAAGAGCCCATGGTCACGGTCCCCGGGGATAACAGCAACGTGGCTGCAAAGTCAATAGTCCCGCCTCGTACTGCAGGCGAGTTCATTTTATAGGCTTTCAACAATGGGTGAAAACCGCAGAAGTTTGTGGTTTTGCTTGAGAGAAACGATAGCGCCGGCAGAACTGCAAAACCAGTACTGAATGGTCCAAGAATAGTTTTTATGTTTCTAAAAGTGCGTAAGTAGTCACTGATAGCGGGGTGGATCCATAAGCGTGGAAACGGGGGCGGCCACACCAGTTCGTGGCGCCATCCTCCAATGTCCGGGTGACGTCCATGCAACAATACATTTATACACAATTGGTTTTACATTTTAGGGAACCGAGCGTCATTCATTGCTTCTAGGGGAATACGCAAAATTACTGCCCATATCTATTCTACTTGATATACATATAGGAGATGCTAACATAAATATAAATGATATCAGAATGTTCATGAATATACGAAATAATGTTATTACAATAATTACTGGATACATAGCAAATACAATCTTCAATGAATATTCTTATTTATGATATTGTGTATATCATTACAAATTACATACATCGAATACAATTATTAATATATGATACCTTTGAATATTCTCCTTCGGGAATATTACAATCTGTTAACAGGGCACAAATCATAACTACTGGATCTGGAATCTTCAAACTTAATATATAGGTATATATAAACAAGTTTTGTCATCTAACATATATCTTAGTCTTCAGATACATTGTCATTATGTGACTGAGTTAATATAATCCGTGTCATATTGGATAAAAACATAGGATTATCCAGTGAATGAACATTAGTAACAATTCATACATTTTCATTCTCAACAACATAGGTAATCCAGTGAATAAACATTAGATAACAATTCATACATTTTCATTCTCATAACAAATACAGATGTTTATGAATACTCTGGCTCACTATATATGCGCAATGACTTAAGGGATGCTTGGTCTAAACCAAAATGATACTCTAGGCAATTACCCAAATATGCACACAATTAAACTTGTTTTGCAATTGTAGGAACATACTAGTGGTGACCCATGACACCTTTACAAAATAACATCATGACTGGGAATGAATAAGATTATCTAATCATAAAGCAATCACATAACATACAACAGACTTAAAATGGATAGCCAGTCAGGATGACCAATCCTCATTCACACAATCTAATATTCTAATCAGTTTCATTTACAGTCCCAGAAATGTCATGTTACATTGGGTTATTTCTAGTTAACCATTACATATAGTTCCTTGTTTCTACAAGAGAAACTTAACCTGGGCTGCTCTAACAGTGAAAATAAAAATAAACATATTACAGTTAACACATATGACATTATATAGAATTAATGCATACAATATATATATTCACATAGCATCTATTTTCGGAATAGCCTTTTCCTTCACTAATTCTCTCCCTCTTTTATCCAAACCTGACAGCTTAATCCAAATGGCCTTTTGAGAGGGCTCACCTTTAATATGAACTAAATATTCTACTTCACCGTCTTTCTCTCGATACCAGGCTTGGGTCAAGTACAGGGGGTCAGTACTTAAGTACAAGTACTTCAGAAATTGACAAGTACAAGTAAAAGTACAAGTACACAATTTTTCAATGTACTTGAGTACAAGTACAAGTACTTTTAATTAAAAAACTAAAAAAAGTTTTTTTTCTGAATATTTATTGTTAAAAAAATTACCTATATTATACACACTGTTACACAGTCAGATGTCAGTACTGGTACACAAAAAGGTTGGTTGATGCTCCAATTGCTGAAAGTTTTTTTTTTGTTTTTTCTAGGTAATCCATTCCAGGGTGACAGTCTTGATGGCCTTTCAGTATTTATATACACTATTACTCAGTCATAAATCAGTACACAAGAAATGGTGCTTTGATGCCTGAATTTCTGCTGGACTTTGCTGAATGTTTTTTATTATTCTATGTAATCCAGGGTGATAGTTTTTATGGCCATTCACAGCAGTTGGTAATAGTTTATGAAAATAATACTTATACTATAAGAAATATGTATATTATATACACTATTACACGGTCATATATCAGAACACAAAAAAGTGCAGTTGATGCTTGTACTGCTGAATTTTTATTAATTCTAGGTAATCCACAGAGATGTCTTGATGGACTTTCAGTCTTTCACAGCGACTGGGAATAGTTGATGAAAATAATATTTAGTTGTCATTTTCATCTACATTTCATTTAGTTATGCATACACAAGCTGTTATTGCACTTGATGAACATGATACTCAGTGGGTAGTGTTTCCACAAGCCATTCATATAATCAGGTCTTAGGATCTGTGCAGTTTAGGACTGAGGTATAGTTTTGGTTCATCAGAACAACTCACAAAACAGGTTGAATTATTCAGTCTAGTGTCAGTTCTGTCTGAGTCTATCAGTCATACATAGTGCTAAGATTTCTGTCTGACCTGAGGTCTCCTAATGCTGTGTTTATGGTAAGTAGATAAGTGGCTCTGTATTCAAATTAATTTAAAAAAATACATGTAAAATACATGTACTTGAAACGTACTTGATTTTTCAAGTACATTTTTAGCAAGTACAAGTACAGTACAAGTACTGTACTTGGTAAAAAGTACCAAGTACAAGTACTGGCGAAGTACTGAAAATTTTGTACTTGAGTACAAGTACCAAGTACAAGTACATGTACTTGACCCAAACTCTCTTGATTGCATGGTACCCTGCATGATCTGACGTTACACTCTCATTGTTGCTAATATCATGAACTTCTACCCCATATCGGTCAGGTTTCTTGCGCTCATGGCAGGACCTGCGTAAAGGGACAGGTGAGATATCACCTGAAATATTACCCGGATTCTCCACAATGTTACTTTCCTTGGGCATCCAGAGAACGGGGGAATTAGCTCCACGTAGATTTTATATATACCTCCATGTATTCTTGTTCACTTTTTCTCACTGATCATGATAAACCATGATAAAGTCCATCCATATGGAAATAATAAAGTTTATTGTATCCGCCAAAAAGAAGTTTACTATGTTTTTGACCGGGTTCCGCCGCGGCCACGGCGTTCGTTTCAGGAGAACTCCTCTGAGACTACTTGACTCATTTTTCCGAAACTTACACAAATTATCAGGTCACATGTGAACTGGTGCCTAACCAAGTGGCCTTGACCTCTGACCTTTCCTCTCTGCCCAGCATCCGTTTGTGCATCTGTTTCCACACATAAACCCACATATCTAGGGAACCGTTTGAGCAATCAGGAAAAAAAAAATACACAAATGTAGCCCTTGGATAGCTTTATAACATACACAAAAATGGTGGCACCACCTGCAGCCATTTTTGCACAGTGTCCATCTGTTTGTCTGCTGTGGGATAAAATCACTCATATCTCTGCAGTGGTTTGACTTTTCCACCTGAAATTTTGCATGTGTATACATCTTGGATAGTTTCTCATTCAAATATCAGGTTGCACCACCTACAATCATGTTTACGTGGCAGAGATCCATTCTAATATGTAACACATATAACTCTATTTCCCCTTGCCACTCAATCCATGCCTCACTACACTTGTCCTACTGTGATTTTGGCGGATACACGTAGTCGCTGGTCGACTACCTGTATTCTAGTTGTCTTCTAAGTTCACAAATTAAAATATATATATCCAAAATATTGAAGGTTGACAATTCTAACTACAAAAATGATCATAAGATCTTCCTTTAAAAAGTTTCTAATCTAATAATATGAGGCTTTATGAATTTAAATAAAAACAGAACAGAGTCCTGCTTTGACTAAAAGTGCTCTGTCTGTCCGAGGCATGTAAAGCCCTTAAGTACATGTCCCAATAACTGACTAACCAACCAGATACTTGATTTAAGCTACTGAATATTATAATACTGACCTAAAACAAGCATTAAAAATACTGTCCATTTAGAACTAAGAAAAATCTTCACCATACGTATCATCTAAATATATTAACAAAATGAACGTACATAAAGTCTTATATAAAATGACAAATCTGGTTGATAGGTGAAGCTGACAACCTTAAGATCAGTGGAGGAGCAATGTTAAACATTCCTGAACACAATCACTCAAATGAGACCCCTGTCAAAACAAGATGACCAGCAAAGGGTTTCTGAGCTATAGGGGGTAAAGAATTCTGCTTACATGCTTGTACTGGATGAACCTGTATAATAAGCTAAACTGAAGAGTAACAAGAATTTATAATTATTTTGGCCCAATAATCACCATAATCATAACACAGCACCCACTTCTTGCATGGAGTCATTTTAAGGCAAACTGTTCAACCTATAACTTCCATCTGTCAAATATGGCAAACCTATCAATAGGGGAAGAACCCTATTGGTGTCGAGTTCAAAAGATCAGAGATCAAGGTCACAATACTAAATTGTTTCAAATGCTTGTGAACATATTTCAAGCTAAACTGTTTATCCTAAAACTTCAGTCTCTCACACAATCAATTTGATTTAAACATATTTATGGGTCTTTTTACTTAAGAAATAACTTATTGATTTTGGGGTCAGCTGGTCAGGAGGTTAAAGGTTGCAGGTCAAAGCAGTCAATTTGATTTAAACATATTTATGTTTTTTTTTACTTAAGAAATAACTTATTGATTTTGGGGTCTGCTGGTCAGGAGGTTAAAGGTTGCAGGTCAAAGTTATTCACACATTGGTTGCCAAATGATTACTCAAGTTATAAGTGGTTAGTAATTACCCATCACTTTAAAAGAATCTGATCGAAATATGTGAAAAAAGCCAAGGTTATAGGTCAGGGATGTTTACAATAAAAACCTACTTTGTAGACCATATCTATTTTTCTTGTATATACAACCGTGCACTCCAACTGGTACATCTCACTGTGAGCCAATAATTGTCAGCGACACTTGTGATATATGACTCCCTTTTGTATCAGCCCATGGAGTGATAAGGACATATCATCAGTTCATAAAAACAAGTGACCCATGGGTCATGACGCTCAGCTGCCAAGCATGACCTGGGACATCAACAGCTCGATTCACAACTTCTAGTCAAATTGTTGAAGAACCTATATGCCAATTTTGTTGAAACTTTATAAGTTAACATAAATATATATCACATAAGCCTGGTTAAAACACAGTGAATTGATGGTCTGAGGGAAAATGTATGGTTGTTGAGCTATTACGAACTAATCCCACAGTTTGCTTGATACCTGTCAGTTTCAAAAGGAATACCACACAGGCAAAATATAAGATTAAAATATATAGCAAATAATCAAGGAAATCCATGCAAGAATTACTGTCAAATTGGTTCTTCTGTAATAATTTTTAGCTCAGCTGACTGTAAGTCATCTGAGCTATAGTCGTGGTCCTTTGTCTGTCGTCTGGCCGTCCAGCATGCCGGCCATCCGTCCGTTAACAGGGCACGGTTTAAAACCGTTGGACCTACGATTCCAAAATTTTGCATACCATTAAATGTCTCCAAAATATCCTACCAAACCGAAAATTGGGTCATTAGGACTTCATTCCTTCGAGATATTAAGGAAAAACCTCCGTTTTCCATTTTAAAGGCATTGTTACACTTCAAGGCTGCCTAATTGCAAAACAGCTGATCTGTTTTTGATCATATTTAGTATTCATATTCTTTCATACATTTTCTATGAATATACCACAAAATAGGCCAGTATTAGGTATTATTTGAAGTTATGGGCCCAAATATAATGCAATATTTAAAAAATCAGGTAATATATTTACTCACCTAACATGAGAATTGCTGAAGCTGGAGACTTTTTTTCAGGAATATAACTTTATTGAATCAAGATTCAATTGTTTACTCAAAATTAGATCTGAATTTTGCAAATAAAAAATCAATACCTTAAATTTTGTCCAACTTTGGCAATGGCACATTTTTTCCCTGTAAGCACTGTTGATTTAATTTTCACAGCATATATATAAATAAGGATTTAATTTTTTAAAATCTGAAATTTCAAAGGAATTGATTGAAAAGAGTAGCTTTTATTCAAGTTTTCATACACCATGTCAAGTGTTGTTTACATCTAGCCCACCTAGTAACACAGCCTTCACTTGCATTATGTAACCCATCCCAGGCAGCTTGCCTTGGCCCAGCTTGGCCACTACTAGCAGGCCTCCACTCTGCCCTGCACTCCCCCCTCCCCCCCCCCCCCCAGATGGTGCATTAACTAGATGAATGTTATAATTTTCTGTATTTTCTTTTATTCTTGTCTATGCTACATTTAAGATTTTGAAATGTACCACCAGGGTTACAATGATTTAAGTGTACATTTAATTGTGTCCACAAAGTAGAGTATTGCTATGAAAGTGTGGATGTTTATCAGATAAGTAAATTCTTACTACAGAAGAGTAAAAACTTCACCAGGTGTGAAATTGACTATTAATTCCAGTAATAAATTATAGCCGAGATAGTAATTAGCACAATTATATT
Organism: Sipunculus nudus; assembly: GCA_026874595.1. Classification (NCBI taxonomy): domain Eukaryota; kingdom Metazoa; phylum Annelida; class Sipuncula; order Golfingiida; family Sipunculidae; genus Sipunculus; species Sipunculus nudus. The sequence goes on from CM049317.1 coordinate 5,827,899, forward strand.
GTTTGTCCCTCATTCAACCAACAGTGTGTATATTTTATTTGAAAAGATGTTTTTATTTTATAAAATTTACTGAATCTTTATTTTATTTCGGTGAATAAAATTAAGCATGTATTGAAAACTCCAATGTGCAAAACTTTTAAATAGTGATTCAAGGAATAATCTTGTAGATGCCATGTTGTGGCATTATTTTCTTTTAATTTCAGTTTAAACATTTGTGATTTAAAAATAATAAAATATATGTGTATTCATAATATGACCCAATATGAGCTACACTCTGGATATATAATGATTGCAACGTAGAATTCTATTATTTTAACTTATATTTTCAGTTTTTTTTATTACAAATTTATAAAACTTGTAAATAAAAAAAATGAATCAGATAAAAACTATTAATGGAAAAAGTGGATATGCTTAAAAAAATAGGCTTATATATAAACTTAAATGTATTATTTCCTTGAAAGTGAAATAAAGGTATTAGTCCATTCTGTCCACTTGCCTGTCCATCCGTAAATTTTTCATATGCATCACAGTATCCCAACACTTTTACTGTTTTTCTTCATGGCAGTCTTGTCAGAGTATTAGTTTGCAATCATATATTTAGAACTTTACTATAACCAAGTAGGAGGGCCCCTTTCCTCTTAGGTTCTCATATGCTTATATAAATGAAAAACATTACAATAGAATATTTTGCATATTTTGCATTTGCAAAATTTTCAAACTTCAGCTGAGCGCCGTGACCCATGGGTCCCTTGTTATTTAATACAAGCCAACTGTACTGAACTTTAATAAATGATGGTCACATTTATAAAGAAATCTTTGACCCAATGCAAGATTACATTAATATACGTCCCACTGCATTCACTTTAACAGTTCTTGAGATAATATGTTCAAAGAAATTTAAAGATGACTTCCTGGTGGCCAAATTGGATTTCTGACAGGTGATGTGTGTGTGTATGTATGTATGTTAATATCAAACAAATTCAAAAATACACAGCAACATAAAACTTGATGTACCTTGCATGTTTGTTTATACTTTGTATCAGGGCTGGGGTCAATTACTTTGTGGTAAGTTAAAATACTTTAACACTTAGAATACAGAAAATGAACACAAACTACACAAAAGTGCTCTTTATTTACATTAAAAATGTTTAGAAATGGAAGGGTACATATCACTGTGAAATGTTGTTGCTGATTAACAATACATATATCAAAAGTACAATAAAGTACTCGCATTGCTTGGTTGAATTAAATGCTTGTTTATTTGGTGTATTTTTATGCATGTCTATGATATGTTATCAAACTGTTGTTTACACTATATCCTCAACTCTGAAAAGAAGTGTCATTCATAGAAAATCTGTCCTGCCTAAAAAACTTACTGCAATACAGAAAGGTGGCTCATACAGTTATCTTTATACATTATGTTCTTCCTTTGGTGAACATAATGTTTGTTTTCATACAGTCTAAGATTAATCAAGAACATCAGATCAAAATGAACCAAGTTTTTATTATATATTATTGTAGATAGGTAACAATGTATATGTAGAATTCTGTAACACTACATGATATTACTTCTTTGGAGGTCTGTTCAGAGCGCATCAATTATGAGAGATCTATTTTTGCTTCTTGGCAGGAACTCCAAAGACATATTAGTTCGCAAAGCAGGTTTCACTTGTGGCTGCATTTGTAGTAGTTGATAATTTAAAAAGGTTTGGCTCCACTGTGGTTGATTACCATTCAAGTCATAGGTGTCCACTGGCCCTTCCTTCTCTGTGTCTACAGCAGGCTTCTAAATATATTGAGAGGTTCATGAACCCATTGAATAAGATGTTATACTGGCAAAATCGTAATGCAAACAGGTAAATAAATAAAAATAGTAGGATTATTATAAAAAAAAGAAATATAACCACCTGTTTCATTGGAAACAAAGTAAATAAATAGTCATAATTATTAATAATTAATAATAGTCAATTGATGAGTAAGTTTAAACATCATAAAAATGTTGGTGCGTTAGGTGAATTTCCATGTATCTCTTCTTCTAATCCTTAAGCTTAATTAATTATAAAAGTAAAAATGAGGTGGAATATATACCTTGTCTTCCAGTGGACTAGGACCCTGGTTTTGGTGATCCGTCATAGACTTTGACACACCTGGATCATCAGCGGACTTGGACCCTGGTTTAGGTGATCCCTCGTGGACTTTGACACACCTGGGTCATCAGCGGACTTGGACCCTGGTTTGGGTGATCCGTCGTGGACTTTGACACACCTGGGTCATCAGCGGACTTGGACCCTGGTTTTGGTGATCCGTTGTGGACTTTGACACACCTGGGTCATCAATGGACTTGGACCCTGATTTGGGTGATCTGTCATGGACTTTGACACACCTTGGTCATCAGTGGACTTGGACCCTGGTTTGGGTGATCCGTTGTGGACTTTGACACCCCTGGGTCATCAGTGGACTTGGACCCTGGTTTGGGTGATCTGTCGTGGACTTTGACACACCTGGGTCATCAGTGGACTTGGACCCTGGTTTGGGTGATCCGTCATGGACTTTGACACCCCTGGGTCATCAGTGGACTTGGACCTGGTTTGGGTGATCCGTCATGGACTTTGACACCCCTGGGTCATCAGTGGCGCGTGATGGGTGTGGGCTGCTGATCTGCATCTTCGGTGTCATTAGCTCTTTCAGGACACGATCCCTAGGACACCAACTCTTTCATCATATTGTCATCCAGCTCCAGTAGGCAGTTACCGTCTACTTCATTTCCTAGGGGTATTTTTTATATTAATACAATATCCAAGATTACTTCAAAGGAATTATGTGTAAGTTTATTCCTCATTTATGAATTAATATCATTTGGTTGGTTACTATTGAAGGTTCAGACATGAGCACTGCTGGATAAACCCTGCACAACATGTACTGCTAATAATACAGATTAATGCACATTAAACAATTTTCTGTTCAACCAGATGCCCTTCACCCAAACATGAGTATTGTTATGGAATGTTAAGGCGAAGTTAAAAACAACTTGACAGGATGAAGTGAGTGTAAAAACATTCATTGAGACATACTGAGCCTCCGGTACTTGTATTGAACAAATACATGTCACACATGTACCTGAAAAGTAACGGTCCAGCATTGAAGCATTATACCTGATATACATCCCAATGCACAGGTTCACATTAGGCTTTTAATATAATTTACACCAATCATATCATTTAAAAGATGATATTTTGCAAGTAATAAACGTCTCATTCAATTTTTACAATTCTACCTCGCCATCAATCACTGTCACATTGGACCACATGAGACTTAAAAGCTTGAGGCCACGAAAAAAACAAGGACTTAAAAACAATCTATGACCAATCACCAGAGACTGAAATAGACTCATTTTAAAATATACAAAAATCTAACATGTATGATATTACATCAATAAGCAAGAGAACTGTTTATAGCATATAACTAAAATTGAATTGCAGATAAACCATAATTAAAACAGCTCCATGTATCCATATGTGTTCAAAGTATCTCTTCAAAATTGTCAGGGATTGTTATTGGTTTATATATAACTTGGCAATTGTCTTAGCGTTTGTTCAACTTGCACTTCTCATTATTTCATCCATTAATAGCGAGTAATGTAAGCCGCAGGGGCAGCGGCTGCTCTGTGGCCAAATATACTCCGTGTTTATCCCTGCACTATGTAACACTGTTCAACAAACCTAGAGTGTGTCTTTGCTAGCAGCATGATTAGGTTTCCTGTAACAAATAAACATTTACATTTCTGCAATGAAACTGTTGCTTTAATTCAAGCTTGGATATGTTTCACAACATACAAGTCTCGACATCAAAACTGTTTAATTCCAAAAAGTTGTATGACACTTTGTTCTAATTGTTTCAACAGTTCTCAACAACTAATAAAAACACAGGAACAGTCTGTCAGAACCATCCGACACTGATGAAAATACATGCCAAGTATGCAGTCTTTGACCAGACAATAAATCTGACAACATAGTAATTTTAAGGTTAGTAATTTTAAACTGATGTCCTTCAAACTTGTCCCTTTAAGATATATTTTAAAATAATGCTAATATCCCAGGTAATCACATTTGGCAGTGATGGACACAATTTTAACCATTCCTCTCATAAACCTTGAGACATCAGGCTGACCTCCAAAGTTGATACCAGGAAGGACAATGACCAGAAAGAGCAGACCTGGCAGTATTTACACCACTCTATCCAACACAAAAATTAAAGGTAGTCATCAGAAAATGTAAAGCCTATGTGATGATGGATAAATAGGATTTATAGTTCTTTCAAGACAGTTAACCTGCCATTTTTTAGTCATGTCCCATACTGTTTGTTGGTAATTTGGGCCCATGACTGCATTAGGACATCTATAACCTGCCCTTAGTATGTCGTGTTTCCTGATAAGTGACACATCAGAGAGTCCAGCTGGCACCCTATGGGATGTTCCTGACCAGAGTGACCTGTAACAACAACAAACACCTGTGTTTGGGTATAGGCTAGTTAGGGAGTACTGCTTAAACTTTGGCTTAGTTCTCTGTTAATTGTTGACAAATGGAATGAAATATGTAAATGTGTTATGAAAGCCAATCCGAGCTAAATGCATCAATAGCAAACAATTAAGGTTTTGGTCTCCAGGTACATATTTATCTTACTGTTTGTTCAGTCTTGAAGCAAAGAGGTCAATGTCAGCTGTTAAATCAAATTGAATCTTCAATTTTTTGAAGATTTCTGGATTTAACATCCACTGTGATTCAGTTTTGTATTGGACCCATGATTCATGATTGCCCATGGGTTGTGACATGTGACACCTGGGACATGGGCAGCACTCAGCCACATGTTTCTCTTTATCCCCCATTAAGTAGAACCTACCACTGCATTGCCCTGAAGTGAGTGACTGAATTCCATCTGTTTAATGTATGTCACTACAGTTATGTTGTCCACCTGACGTGCAAATCTCTCATGTGATGGCACTGGGGCCCAAACAAGCAAGCTTTCAAATCTAATTCATTGGTGTTGCAAGATTCAAGCTCAACAGCTGACCAGGGACCACCTGCAGTTTTATCAGAGCACCTTGCACCCCCAAGGCTGTGCCAGATGCATCAGTATTAATGACCAGGTCAGGCTTGCTTGTTGACACTGAGACACAGACACATTGCACATAAGTAAACCACCATTTCAAGTCATTAATTACTGCTTCAGTTAAGGTCATTGGCTGGTCAAAATTACCCTTATCTATAGCAATTTTAATGGCTTGAATATTTTCATTTTCCAACTGCCTATATTACAAGGATAAAAAAAACAGCAGGGAAATGGGCCACCATCCACCAAATGACATGACAGAGGTCTCTGATAGTATAATTAGATTTAAGCAACAAATTTTCAACTTCAGGTTTTCAGCTTCTTCTGGGAGAGTAACTTTCTGGAATCTAACATAAAACCCAGGAAAGCCAAACTTTTGTTGGACAATACAAGGATTTTTCAGGGTGAATAACAAATCCCAAAAAATCCAGTAATTTTACCTCTTTCAGTTTTATTGTTTTGACATTCTTGCAATGTGTCTCCTTGTAAATAGCAATCATCTTAGCAATAAACAAACTGAATCCTGATTTCCCTAGAGTAGGGTAAACTGGTTTAAAGAGTTTTGAATCTCTAGAGATGCACTGGATAATCCATTTGCAAAACATACATACTTATTACATTTCTCTTTCCATTCATTTTTTTGATGCAATACATAAAATGGTATTGAATAATATGCATCTTTTAAATCAACTAAAGCCAAAAAACAGTTTTGTTCATTATGTGTATGGCATTGGTGAGAGATTCCAATAAGAATGATTATAAAAACAATTTTGTTCAGATGACAAGGTTCAGAATACGTCAGAATACATTAGAATGAAATCATCTGCCTCATGATTACATTTAACAACTAGAATACAGGTAGTAGACAAGCTACTATGTGTATCCGCCGAAATCAGAGTGGGACGGGTGAAGTGAGGCATGGATTGAGTGGCAAGGGGAAATAGAGTGGCGTGTGTTGCATATTAACATGGATGTTGCAGCTGAAATGTGTATGTAGGTTGCGCCACCTACCACAAAAACCAAAAAGCTGTCCAAGTTGTGTACATATGCAATTTTAGGCAGATACGTCAAACCACTACTTGTATGTGAGAGATTTTATCCCACAGCAGACAAACAGAAGGAGGCTATGCAAAAATGGTGGCAGGCGGCACCACCAATCTTGTGTATGATAACGAGCTATGTGAGATCTATATACATGTAATATTTCAGGAGGATACAGCAAACCAGTCCTGAGATATAAGCCTGGATGTCTGCAGCGTAAACATAAATGTAGGTGGTGCCACCTGCAACAAAATCCAGAAAGCTATCCAAGATGTAAAAAACCTGCAAAATTTTAGGCAGATATGTCAAACCACTGCCGAGATATGAGTGATTTTATCCCACAGCAGACAAACAGACGGACGCTGTGCAAAAATTGTTGTAGGTGGCGCGACAAGTTTTGCCTATGGTAAACAAATATGTGAGATCTATACACATGCAAAATTTTGGCCCAATCGGTCAAATGGTTCCCGAGATATGAGCTTGGATGTCTGCAGCGTTAACTTGAATGTAGGTGGCGCTACCTGTCATAAAATCAAGAAAGTTATCCAGGATATATAAACACGCAAAATTTCATTTTGATAAGTCCAACCAATGCAAAGATATGTGATTTTTCCCAAGACAGATGAACAGATGGACACTGTGCAAAAATGGTTGCAGGTGGCGCCTCCTGTTTTGCGTATAATGAAGAGCTATGTGAGATCTATACACATGCAAAATTTTGGCCCAATCTGTCAGACGGTTCCTGAGATAGAGCTTGGATGTCTGCAGTGTAAACATGAATGTAGGTGGTGCAACCTGTCATAAATTCAAGAAAGCTATCCAGGATGTATACACATGCAAGATTTCGGTTGGATAAGTCCAACCAATGCAGAGATATGAGTGATCTTATCCCAAGGCAGATGAACCGATGGACACTGTTAAAAAAATGGTTGCAAGTGACGCATAAGGTGACGCAACCATTTTTAGTGTATGTTATAAAGCTATCCAAGGGGTACATTTGTGCAAAATTTTTAGCCTGATCAGTCAAACTGTTCCCGAGATATGTGGGTTTATGTGTAGAAACAGCCGCACAGATGGAAGCTGGGCAGAGAGGAAAGGTCAGAGGTCATCAAAAAATGAGGGCAAAGCAGTTCACATGTGCCCGATCAAACTCTGTTTTGGCAGATACAATAGCTCCCTTGTTCTCTAATTTAGCCATTTCAGTGTCAATGATGTTACATTTCCCTCAGCTGAGAGGGAGAAAATTAGATGGTCGGTGCATTGAACTGGGTTGTCAAAAAACTCAATCTTGTATCCACTTACAGATTGTAATAAATGAGAGTCAGATGTGATATTATTCCACTCATTTATGTTTGTTTCACTGAGCACCAGAAATAAAATAAAAAAAACTATAAATTTCTTGTCTGCACATAAACAAATTTGTCATCACATTTTGCATGTTCAGTATTTGATAAGGGCTCAGTAAACAATTTTCTCACCTCATTTGGAGACTCACATGCACTGGCCTCTGCTAGAAAAGTTACTTCCTCTCCCCTTTCCCCTTTTTCTTGCATCTCAAAATGATGATTAAGCAAACCAACCAGCTGGTTTTGGCGAATCTTTAGATTTCACCTTCTTTGCCTCTGTCATCTGCTTCTGTGCCGCATTTTCTAAATAAAAGGAGAATGATACAAGATAAGTTGTTTGCTTGTTAACACAATTACTTTTCGTATATTAAAATATTCGATTAGTTTAAAATAAACAAGGGATCCAGGCATCACGATGCTTAGCTCTGACTTTGAGAAATTGTGACAACTGATATTGCTGTAATATAAGTATTTACGTACTGGTATAATTGTCTGGGTTAGTGGTGAAGATTTCAATTTCTCCAATTTTTCCATTTTCCATGCCAAATGTGTGTTTTCACCCCAGAACACTGAAACGATACTGATTTTTAGAGTTCAAAAATATATAGGTCACAATGACCCTGAATTTTGGTTCGCACAATGATCTACATGGAGTAAGAAGATTATAGAGTAAGAAGTTTCTACATCAAACTTAAGTTTATATATTAACAGACGAGCGGTAGAACAGACAACAAGACAGATATCCGGATGGACGTACAACGGACAAAGGGGTGATCACTTAAACTCACATAGTCTATGGTCAGTTGAGCTAGATTTCGAAGATTGTAAAGGAATTCTTTTGTGATGCTGTGGTTATAATTTATTTGTTATAATCTACAATTTTGCTTTTCTTGGCATCAAATGAGCAGCCTGAGGAAACTTATTATTGAGAATTATTTAATAATGGAGTATGTAAATAATCGAGTTATTTGTGCCCGTGGCCAGAACATATAACAGTTTTGCAAAAGGGAATATTCAATGATAAAGTCAAGAGAAAGACAAATTTTTTCTATCAAATATCGACAAATTTTGCATTAATTTATCCTGCGCTAAAAACATTGTACATTTGATAAATCTGAGGAAACAAAAATGATATAGTAATGCAGCAATGCTTTTCACATTACAACAACTAAGAAACGATTTGAAAATTACTGACCTAACACAAAATACACTGCATGATATAATTTATTTTACTGACAAAGCAAATTCACTAATTATTTGCTAACAGCAGTTATGTATATACCTGTCCGTCTTTGCCCTTCGTTCTCACTCAGCTGGCTTTCTGGGTTAACATCAAACCGTGATGCTATTATGTTGTAATCATCTGATGAGTCGTCATCATTATAGTGCAATATTAAGTGGCTGATGTTTCTAGAGATCGGCTTGTTGGCACTATCAGAAGTTGCATTGCAGTCTTTGTCTTCCGGCTCTTCAGGAAGCTGTACGCTAGGTTCCAATGCCTGCATTCAACAATATCTGTCATTCAAAAGACGTCACAAGAGAATTCAAGATTACTAGTAACGCAGGGTTTGGGACGACACAATCCGTACGGTGGTATCGGAAATCCACAGAAAATCCGGAGATATGGAAAATCACACAAATCGCGTTACGATATTAATATATAGATCCATTATATGTATGGTGTTGTGGATGAATATCTTTCGGAACAGCGTTCGAAACATGTTTCGGAACAGCGTACAGTCGCACACGGTCCCCCGAAGCCAGTGCTTAATATGTGGTCGGGGTCATTGACAAATAGTCACCTACACATGTACCATGTGACATGAGGGACTGGTCAAAGGATAACATATAAATACAAAAAAAACGTCCAGGGAATAGACCTAAAAAGAAAATGCAAAAATACCAGTTTTATTTGTGAAAATAGTATCAGTGATTGCCATGACTTATACGCAATAAGCATACATACTGAATGAAAGAATTTAAAGTCTTTAAAAACAAAAGAGTATTAGATAAACATTATTAAAAATGAGATGGCACATGCATGTTAAAGAAACAACTACCAGTACAAACGTATCAAATATACATTTTTACAGGAGTTATACATTTGTAACTGCAGTAATGAGAATAAAAACTCGATTTTCAAAATATTATACGACAACATTATGTCTTTACAACTTAGGTGGTGCCACTCCACACATGGACACATCACACTGAACCAACCACGACTTAAATTTGGTTAACATTTTCCTTACATCTGTTCAATAGTTGGCCTACACGTGTTGGTGAATATTTGTCAAAGACCTCAATCGCATGCAAGGCCCTGGACTTCGTGCGACAAAGTGCGACTGTATAAGACAAACAAAATAAAAATAAAAGGTATGGTTCTCAGGCACCGCCCGCGTCAATTGTACCCCCCTCCCCTTCCCCCTCCCGCATAAAAAAATTATTTTGATTTTCATCTTTCAAGAAGATAAATTGATACAATTTTGATCAGATTTCCTTTGTTATGTAGTGCTTTTGCGTGTAACAAAACAATTCTGTTATTTTTCATGCTGTCCCTGTTCATATGAACTTTTTATCGAAGCAAACAAAAGAAAGGTAAAATATCGCCCGGCCTCACAGGTTTCTGAAATAAAGTGCCCAAGAACCATACCTTTTTTTTTTTTGGCCTATCCATCACGATTTCCTTCGACCCAGTAGATGTGCACTCAAGCATATCAGGTCACGAAGAGGGCTCCTGCAAAACAATACTTTCAAAGATCCCCCTTTTGAGAAGGGATTGCCGGTGGGGATTATTTCGGGCCGGTCACCACGAAATGTGAGAAAACCCCAGATAGGGCCCCCGGAGTAAAACTCTGTCCCGCCATTACACACCCTATGGCCATTGTGTTACCGGGCCCAAAGACACAAAGAAAAGAGGCGCCCGCGGGGGAGCAAATATTAAAATTATTAATTATGCAGGTAATACGCAAATATTGCAAATAAGAGGGGGCGGAATCTCTTCGGATAAAACCCGGAGCATATGTATGTCGAAAATCACGGCAATCCGTACGGCGGTATCAGAGGAGATACAGAAAATCACAAAAATCGCCTTACGCTATTAATATATAGATTATAAAGGACATTACATATTTTTGTAAACACGTTATAACAGGATAATACCAGATTTTACCATCCCATGTGTATATCATCACATAATATATTTAAATATTTGTCATTGGTTATATGTTTTGAGAAAAAAAGTTTAAAAAGTTAATTAGGATTTTTTTTCTATTCCTTTTTTTAGTTGCAAAATGTTTTACCTGGAAAATGACTGTCTAGCTCAATGGAATTTCGTTAATTGCCATCAGTTATCTAAAATGACAATCTTTAATGGCTTATTATGGCTTATAATGACTAATTGAAATCAGTCATAATAATTGTATAATTATAATTACCAAATGACTTGTCCACCTCCGCACAGAACCTTCCTGAAACGGTCAGCTCCTTGACCACCAATGGACATAGATATACGTTTTGGTTTATTTCTGCCGCGTGGCCCATATGCTTATAAAATATGTCTTTGTCTTTTGCACTCACATTTCTCTCCTCAAATTTTGTTGACAACATGTGTCTTACTTTTGTCGCTGTAACCCAAGAGGGTGCATCAAGCCCAGCCTACACGTCATGAAGATATTTCCACCCATCTGCATGTTCAGATGAATGACCTGTACTTGGGAACAAAAACCTGTTCCTTTCTGGATTTTTGCCGCCTTTCTAAAATTAGGCGAGGTCATTTTATGAAGAAGGGTTCAGGTGTCCCTTGGGAATAAGAAAGGGACGGACCCTATCCCTTTGCCACCTTCAAAAGTCACTTTATCCTGTGAGGTCCACTCTTCATTCTTGGCATCACGCCAATCCTGAACAGTTAATCTGGTAGGTGTACCTCCCTCCTTGCATTATTAATAGTGATACGACTCATCAAGAGTCGTCTGACCTTTTGAAAATCTCCTGCTTCAAGCTCCGAGTAGGCACTGTTTAGTAATTATGTATTGTCTTAATTTCTTCATTGCGTTTTCGTTCGGCGAGTGTTTGGCTTCCCTTACGAAAACTTAAAGCATTCACATATATGTGACATATAAGGGCCTTATATGTCCCTTATATGGGACATATATTTCACATACAACTCCTGTATATGGGACTTATATTTATATGGGACTTATATGTTGGGTCTGGCAACGTTATATGTCACTTATAAGGGAGTTATATGTCAGTTATAAGGCAGTTGCACATAAGGACATTTTGTGTATTTCACTTATATGTGTGTTATATGGGAGTTATAAGGAAATTCGCACATAGAGAAGTTCTGTATATGTGAGTTATATGTCAGTTATAAGTTGCTATACTTTAAAGCTGCAAAGCTCTGCTAGATGGGACTTAGAAATTTTCCAGTACAAAACAAATGCTGCAAAAATGTTTAAGTCCCAACAGATCTCTTTTTTCAACAAAATCCATTTTAATATATTATATCATGAATAAGTATAGACATATGGGTATCAAAATATTCATCTTTTTTTGTACTTTTTGTGTATGTTAAAATGATAATTATTTTATGAAATAATTATAATTAAAAATAATTATATTCTACAGCCATCAAATGACATATGATGTATAACTTTGTCATATGCTATGCATATCACTATAGCACCAATAATCAGTTAGAGAGCATTTATTCAAAACAAATTAAGATAATATGTTTGTATTCTTTAAAATTTTGCACATTGGTGCAGGAAGCATATTTCCTAAAACGATATTTTTTTTATAGATGATATGGATTCAGATATAGAACATGCAAGAAAATAAGCAAACATCTGTGTTTAGGTCTGCATGAAGGAAATATTGCCAAAGAAGATTCAACCGCATTTATCAAAGCTTTTGCATGGTACTAAAAAATAAGTGTTGCATATTAAGAGAAATCAGCTAATATTTTATGTACACATTCATCTGTAGGTGAGTGATCCCTCAATATATCTAAAATAAGTAAAATCTGCATTTTACATGGGCATAACAGCAAATACCTGAACAGAAAAAATTAAAACAAAGACATGTGAAATTGAAAATACTATAATTAAGAAAACAATATTAACAAGAAAACTGCAAATGAGCATAAAACTTCCGTCTTATGTCTTGTGACCCCCGACCTCATTAAATGTGCGTGAATATGGCCGAGAATTAAATTCAGGTGAAAACCTATGTTGGTTATGGTAAGTTTTTGAATATCCATCAAAGCTCCGGTAAGTTATTGCAGCGACACTAAAAGTTAACTGATGGATGGACGAGCAATAGGTATACCATAATATGTCCTGTTACAGATATAACATATTTAAATGGAATTACAGTAAATAAGACTTTTACAAGGACTGGATTAGATCTCAGGCAACAATAATGTACCACTGTAATGTCCTCCCCCCCGTAACTACTTTAAGGATTGGAAGTGAACTCTCTGGTATTATCTCTTTAGTAATTGACCTATACATGCCATAACTCCTTTTCCATTCCGTTCCCACTTGACCGGTTGATATTTTACTTGCAGTTTGTTTGTTCCAAGTTAATCTTTTTCAATAGTATTAGGCATCTTACAAACATAGACGATGTCAGGCTTGTCTATGATTTCCAAATAAACACACTTGTATAGTAAGGAGTGCAATGGTACAAGGCATAAATCTTCCTTTAGCCAGTCACATGGGAGCAGTGCTTTGATGAATGAAGCATCTGCTGTTGTTAAGCGATCATTAGAAAGCTTACTAATACTGCAGTCCGTCACTTCTTTCAATGAACAGCCTAAAGCAAAGTTTGCTACCAGACATTTGCACATATTGGATGTCATGCCATGTTTCTGACAAAATGGATACACCTGTATATATCTTAAAACTTGACAAAAGTGAATTTCCTCTTCAGAATCTTTATAAGCTACAGTGTAGCTGTTCCTGGATTGAGCTCGTAAATATTTCTTAGAGTGAAATATTTCACCCCCGATTCTTAATCTATTGAATGTCAGATAATGTATTGGTGCATGACCAAGGAACTGTGAGATCACCAGAAGTTCTGACTGAGATAAATCTTCTTTTTTCAGAGCACCAATAGCATATATGTTATCACACAGGTGTGTATCATTCCGTCTTTGAGCACCAGTCATACTATTATACAGTTCTGCCTCTACTGACCCAACTGGAAGAAACTGATTTTGAAGGAACTGCAAGTTCTGTGTCAAGCTGACTGCTTCAACAATCTGAAAATCAACACTTTGAGTTCCGTTGAATAATTTAAGCAACTTCCCATTGGCATTTTCAAAAGAAAAGCATGAGTATGCCCACAATGGACCCATATCATGTACCATTTCAGAAAGATGCAAGAGCTGATGAATATTACATGTCATGTACCTATCACCATACAAAGCTGAAAACAAGCAACAGAAATTTATCACCATCTCCTTTGACCTGTTAACATCATACACTGATATGCTGTCTTGTAACAACAAGTAAACAGCATTGACAAGTAGAAGGTAGTGCTGAAAGTATTCACCATCCTGAATATCTCCGAGGACTGGCAAAGAGTAATAGAGCAACCATGATCGCATCTCTGATGCTTTCCAATACTTCAAATGCTCTTTGATTGCTCGTGGTAAGCGAGTAATATTGTTTGGAGGCTTAATCCCTTTCAGTCTCTTGTCAACCTTCTACTGACGAATAGAGTGAGAAAGGTTCTTTGGAATGTTCAGAAGAAAACCACAAAGTGAGCAATAGCTTTGTAATCCCCAGAAGAATGCCATGCATATAGTCTATACATGTTCCTTTAATCATGTCATAATAGGAAAGACACTGGAGAAAACAAGGACCCTTCACTCCTCTGGAAACAACATTATTCTCCACTGCACATTCAATATCTGTCAAGTTGTCTTTATGTGTACTTTTTGGACCATCTGGATTCTCAGGACTGAAGGGGAAAATATGGACGTGGCCCCTTGCACTTGTTTTACAGGTTTCACCTGACTGTAAACATTTGCAGCAACCATATTTACCATTAAACTGCATGGTGTTACATAGGATGGACCTTGCTGGCAGGTCAGCGGTACCACCAATAACAATGACTTTAGAGTTGAATGTTGTCCCATTACACTGAATGTCCACACCTTCCATTTCCATTTGTTTCAGTGTGTTTACAAAAGGCTCAGTATATGACATCATCGTTGGCTTTTTAGGGCCGTACCAAAGCCCACCAAGGATCATGTTGTCTGGAAGAAACCTTTTACAGGGAGGCAACTCATTGATTTGAAAATAAATGGGCCAGAGTGACATTCTGGATGATTTAAAGCAAGGTATTCCATCCGTGTTCCACAGGAGGGATAAATTATGTGGATCATTTAAAATTTCCCTTTCAACCAAAGATCTGTAAATTTGCCCATCATAGATATCTTCAATAGTATCTTGAGACTGTTTATCTCTTTTAAATCGATATTGTACATCAGAAATAAAAGATGGCCTTTTAAAAAAGGATTTAATCTGATCCTTGATTGGTAGCTCAATAAAATGTGACATTAATGATTTATCTGTGATGTTCTTGCCACACTGAACATTTGGACACAGTCCATCAGTAATATCCTTCTCAGTGAGAATCAGATTACAATAATTGCAGTACCTATGAATCATAAGAGGATGCTTAATATTTTGAAACCATTTTCTGAAAGATGTAATAGACTGAACAAGTAAATTATCAGCTGGGCAATGAAGACTTATCAAAGCTAATAAACCACTAAGCCCTTCACCAGTAAGTGAAAACTTCAGGGCAAATGTCATAATTAACAACATGCTTGCACCAAGTTTTAATCGTGACCCAGAAAAAACTGGTTGGTCCCCAGGAGCTTCTTCTTTTTCTTTCTCTATGGATTCATCAGCATCTCCAAACTTATCATCAGTACACAGCACATGTTCATGATTAATTTCATAATCCCTGACAATTTCTTCAAACTCGTTGTTATCAGAATCACACAAAGTAACACTTATGGGTGTAATTTCATTTGGTATATGTACAGATTTCTCTCCAGCTGAAGATGTAGTGCAGCTTGTAGACTTGGAAGGTGCTGGGTTGGTTTGCACACACCCAAAACAAGCATCGATGATCATGTCTCCATCAGATGTCTCATTGGAACATCCATCAGCTAAACTTGATTCCAAACCAGTACTCTTGGAAGCAGGCGGTTGCAAGATCATACTTGATTGTTCTAAAAAAAAAATAGGTTTGGTGTATGCTGCTAAATATATGGATGTACAAAATAAAAAATTTCTATTCATATACAGAATTATAAATTTCTTTTTTTTTCTTTACACACTGGATCATGATTTATTAAATATTATCTGCCAGGAATTGGACTTGAAAACAGCCCGAGTATAAACAAATACATTTAATTTAAATCCTGTACCAGCATTCAGGAATGAAAATCATGACTGTGTTAATTAAACTTCTCTGAGATTTTCCATTGGTGACATGCTAGATCATGTTTATGCAAGACTGTTTGAGACTGTTAATTAAATGTATCATATATACACTAGTAACCTGGCTATCAATCTGAGATCGTCATTTTGAAAAAAAGGAATCTTACAAATACCTTTGGATTCAGTGTTGGCGCCTGTTTGCAATGAATAAACAGGCGAGGTTCTGTTAATCTGCCGCTTTGAGGCTGGTGGTGCATGACTCAGGGGGTCTTTCATACGCAGATACTGATTGTATTTGCGTCCTGATACCCTCTGACGTTTTTTTCTTCCTCCGTCCTCCATTGTGAAACCTGGATCATGAACATGCCGGTATTTCAGTCTGATATTTAATAAATAGGTTCTGAATTCCAGACAACAATATCACTTTAATCTGTTATCAATTCATGACTGATAAATTTTACCAAAAAATGTCGTCTCTTTAAAACCAGATGAAAATTCGATTGCAACTAGCGTCAGGTGAGCGATAATGGAATATTTAAGCAATCCTCTGTTTAGATGAGGGTAAACGCATTAAATTAACATATATATAGGGCAACGATTATTTTCGTAGATCAAATCTGACCGAGCCTAGTATATGTCACATTTACCGGGGCTCTGTCCACGCACGTTTTGATAAAACAAAAAGTTCACGGCTGAGCTATTAGGCCTACTCAGCAGCAAACAAGATCGTTCATTTAATTGCCTAATATCTTGGCTCATGCCCTTTTCACGATCAAGCATGCGCAAAACGTCTTTTAGGCCTACCTGCGAATACATCGCAGAAGATTATAGATAGCATGACCTACTAACAGATTTCGGCAGTGACAACTATCTACATACAGAAGTCGGCAATTTTCTTAATTCATAACGTTTCTGGTGTAGGGAAACTCCGAAAATCATTAAATTCTCACTTGACGGACCTTGGCGGGCTGACCAGGTGTTTCCCGCCAAACTTGAACATTTGCCTAATAGGTCCGTTTTTTTTTCAGCAGCGGTATGGGGAAAATCCATCCGGGTATTTGACAATTATATATGTGCAGACAATCGGTCAAACGGTTCGTGGATTTATGAAAATTTATAACTGAGATGAAAAAATAATCTGGAATTCCTATAGTGTATATTACTGGAAAACATAAGTATCTATAGTTTGACTTGCTTTCAAGCCCATCAAATTCCTTTACAGTATGCAAGATGAGCTTCACGAACCGCGCGGATCCGTCTTGTTCAACTCAGACGGGAACCTACGTTGAACTGTAGTTTCAAAAATCACAGAGAACATTTTTTTTCGTTTTGTTTAACTCCAGTGTTTTATCGAATTGGCCTAAGTAACTCGAGCGTAGGAAATATCAATTTCAATTTACTGGAACGAAAAATACAGCCAGCTTTGAGCTTGTTTATGATAAATGTAGTCTTTAAATGGCTTAAAACATTGGGCAACAATCGAGTTGTCCGGTTACTTTTTTTCTTTTTTACTGCGTTGCAGGTATGTAGCTGGGCCACGAGTTGTTCTCGACTTTCGGAATAGGCTCAAAATTAGTGACTCATTACATCATGTGTAATTCCGTTGGCAATATAATAAAAGTATAGATAAGAACACCATGAATATGTAACAATTCTCTCCGAGCATGTGTTCTCTCGGAAAACGTTGTAAATGTTCCGTCTAGTGTTTACATCGTTCGGCCGGTTTCGTAGCCAGTCTAGATATTTACACAGACGTGCCACACATCTTGAATATTATAAGCGTACTGAAAGTTATACTCGGGTGTGTACACGGGAAACCCTCGTGTTGACATATTCTCACCCTACCACTAATTACGGGGAATTCCACAGGTACGGGGCCGAATTGGTATGACAGCCGGGTTAAAAGGTGTCGCTGCAAATTCGTGCAAGCTCAATCTCAAGCTTTTATAATAATGTTATAAACAATCGAACCGACCTAAACTGATTATTTAACTATCCCTTTATAAGAGATGGGATTTAAGTCTTTAACAAATACCGTAGGCCCCAATAAAGCTGTAATTAAATGGGTTAACTCGCCCATGCGGTAACAGTAGTCTCCAAAAATGTAACGACAAGGATATCGAAGCGCAGTGTTTCATAATACTTACCAGGTTTGATAGTTTCCGTTTGTCTTGAGACATATCTTAGCATAAACTATTGGTGTCTTATTGGGTCCTTTCCATTTCACATCGGAAATCGTGAAATTAACAACTTTGTCCTATTGTCTCATTCGGCAAATGACGTCACGGGAAAGGCGCGAGGGAGAGGATGCCCTCGACCAATGGTCTGAGAGGGCTTTTTTGGGGGAATGTATAATATAGCCTCATTGGTCGACCAAAAAAAGCGCGCAACAGGAAAAATATTCCAGTCCACCATTGCCAGTTTGGAGTCGGCGACGAAATTCTTTGTCGAAATGATTGAACCCGTTGAAGCCGTGAAGCATTTTTTTGCACTGCTGTTTTGGTTTGTTGGAGAGAGAAACTGGAGTGTTCAAAGTACGTCAACCATCATGAAGCCACGGAAAGAGCCAAACGAATACAAGGCAGGAGATGAAGTTATCGCCAAATTCAGAGGGAAGGTGTACCGCGCCTATGTGGTTAGCCTGAAAGGTTTGTTCAATCCGGTTTTTTTTCAATGTTGGATCCTAGCATGGGGGGTTCGGCAACCCTAAGTTTTTGGGGACAAACATGCTTTGGTATCAGAAGCAAAAACATCCCCTGTTATTTTACACCCAGACTGCTTATAACCTGCTTACTTTTGGAATAAATATTAAATTAAACCAGCTGCCATCTCCTCGATCCTCAGCTGATACCATGGAAACATGCCCTTCACAGTCACGGGTGCCTATTGTACTTGACCACCTTTCTAGCATTTGGTTCTGGATCCGCCACTTTTATTGGAAGTAATTATAAATGTAAAATGGTTTTTTTTTCATTCATGGTTTCGTCAAGCACTTTATTTATGTGATCGTATGTGTCATTTAAAATGACCTTACCAATATAAAATGAGAGAAACTATGCTAGTATGAGCATTACATTCCACCAGAGAGTGTCCATTGACATTTTGCAGTTCTTCTCTTGCTTTAATATCATCGGACTGTTAGACTTGAATAAGTTGAAAGGGGGTTAGGAATTAAAGGTCCTTGATAAAACCAACACATTTAACTTTCTCAGGTGACATCTTTTAGAATATTAATAACATTAAACAACCTGTTAACAGTTTTAATGTGGTTCCTTATGCATGTTACCAATGACCTTGACCAACAATAAGATTGGCATGTCTCAAAAAAAGACCGCTTTCGCAGAAGAGATATACATTTTATTGCATTTCTAAGATATTTTGCCACTTATTGGATAATTTTTACTCAGGCCAGTGACTCTTTCCATCCATTAACCATTGCAGCTTGCAATATTTTAATTTCATAAAACTACAGCTAACATTCAATCAGCAACCCCTTAGTAGGAGAGACTGGTGTGAATATCACTAAGCAAAAATGTTTCTAGTATTTTCAAATTTAAGTGTTGTGGCAGATTTGGGTATGATATGAATAAATATAAGTTTTGTAGAAGATTGGGGCTCATTACAAACTTGTATATGCAATTAATCATATATCACATCTAGTTCTAGAATGTAGTAAATAGCATCTTAAATCTTGATTTGCTTTAATATTTAAGAAAATTTGCATAATTTGTTGTGACAATTTTCTGTGGATCTTCAGACCTATGTTGTAAGTGACACCAAGGTCTTATACAGTGTAAAAGGTCAGGCTCTCAAGTAATTGCTTGTTTGATGAAAAGATATTGTATTTGTTCAATGTTTTTATTTAATAAGACTTAATGAGTAAAATTATTTAAATGAAACATAAGCTGCATAAAGCTAAATCTGATTTGATGTCTGAGACTGAAAATCTGCTTTACTGCAACAAATTTCAATTTTGTGTAATCATTTAAAGTGAAGGGCATGGATTGGTTGATAGCATTAGGCCTAATTAGGCCATTCATGACTTCATTGAATGGTGAATGTAGTACTGAGATGTTAACAATTATAATGCAGTATTTGTGGCAAACTTGTTTAGTGGCAAATGTAAATGAAAAATGCAACCCTGCAAATACACACATAGGATGCCATAATACAGGGGACACAGGCATACAGACTGGTGACTGATGACAGATATCTTGTTTACATCCTACCTAGCTAGAGAAATTTGACCTGAGAGGTCAGCTGTTTCTACACACAACACAGGCACCAGCATGTGTCTGTGTACTAAGGTGTCTTAACATTCTCCTGTGTGCTTTATTGGTCACATCCCCATATTCAATTAATTTTCCTGGTAAATAGCTTATAAAATTTATCCTTAAATCCAAGTTGTCTTCTGAAAAGTATAAAAAAATCAACACAGCTTACATTACACCTTTTACATTAAATCAAATCTTTATCTGCTAGCATATGTTTGTTTAGAAAAATGTAATCGGTCAGTTAGTTTGAAAATATAATTGGAAAATCACTTTTCAAATAATTTTTTTTTCAATCAGCTAATTACATCTGTATTAATCCTAAAGAGGCAGGATATATTTTTTATCATGTACAATATAAATTTGGTAATTAATATATCGCTAATTAGCTAATTATATCTGTATTAATCCTAAAGAGGCAGGATATATTTTTTATCATGTACAATATAAATTTGGTAATTAATATATCCCTTAGAGCAATTTGTTTATTAATATTTCAGAGGATAAGGATCAGTTGTCCACTGTGAAAGTACAACTGGATAACCTCTTGAAAGAAGCTGACATGTCACCAGAGGAGGTGATGACCAGCATGGGAATCACTGTCTCAACTGTCACTGAGACTGGTGAGCAAGGTATACAACTTTTATGGGTCACTATGTGGGGAAATGTATTTAATTAAATCAGGTTCTCTCACTTTCAACTTGAGATATTTAAAGAATAACAAAATGAAGAAAATTAAGACTGAGAAGCAGACAAAAAATATTTCATTGTATGATTTGTTTGTTTTTAAGAGAGATAGGAAAAATATAAGTATCATTATGACAAATTGTTTTCCTATCATGAACAGCTGATTCAGTAACTGTAAAATATAAATATCCTACACAGTAATTTGTACATTTTATTTTAGGTCCTGGTGATTGCTGTTCAGCAAAAGCAGGCCAGAAGAAGAGGGCTCTTCCTCAAAATGGTAAACCTGAGAAGGCCAAAAAGTCGAAAACGTCCACAAAAGATGATGCAAAATTCCAAAAAAAACACCAAAGAGAGGCTGCTGTAGCTGCTAGCAAACTTCTTGCAAAAAGAATTTTGAAGAACACACAGACAGCACATACTACATCAACAGTTACACCTGAAACCAACCCAACATACCAACCACACACTCAAAACTCGCTTTACACCTTTTCTCACACGGATAACTTGGTCACTCCTATCACCACAACAAGTACAAATCCACAACAACCTACTAGCACATGTTCTACAGTTTCACTCGCACCCATAACCATTCAGAACCCGCAATCACAGTGGTCACCAAACACAACCAAACAAACATACAGCTGGGACAACAGCCTCCAGTATGACTGGCCTGACTTCAGTACTGGTACATCTGGGTCAGCCTCTGCTTTCCTTGCCGAAACACTGACCAGTACTGAACAAAATGTGCCAACATCTGACCAGTCTTATCAGTGGGAAACAAAATTTGAGGAAATGCAGCAGCATCTGGCCAAGCTTGAAAACAGAGTCAAGCATCTGGAAGACAGAAAACATTGCTGCTCCGAATCTGCCACCAGTTCAGGTATGTGTACATTTAAACTTACTTTCTGTTTCATAAAACCCCATGTCATTTTAACTATATCATGCCATATGTAAGGACCTAGACATTGGGCAGAGTTGTCCTTATCTCTGCTTGCCATCAGAATTTGAGCACCCTTCCAGGAGTGCTTGAAAACATCAATGAGAATGTTGTCTAAGCTGTCTCATGAGTCAAATGCATAAACACTTGGCTGTTACTACATAGTGTTAATATGTCTTTCCATAACCCTTGTTAGTTGTGATACATGTTTCGGCTGAACTAAGTCCTTAAACTGATGGAGAAGTGTGCAGAAAGAAAATGTTTTTTTATTTCAAGTTTTTTTTCAGTTAAAGGGGCTCGATTCTTTTCCATTTTCATATTGAAACATTGTGCATCGATCAACCTATGTTCTAGTATTTTTACTTTCTTTCAGTGTGTCCAGGCTATACAAATGATATGCTTATCATATTTTACTGCCAAGGAGGAGTAAACCATCAAATTTGCCTTTCAGGATACTCTATGGAATCATCTTGACTGGGACTAAATTTCTGGCCTGGCTAATTTTTGCATTTGCACTTTATAAAAGAAAGAAATGTATGAATAATCAGTGACATAGCTCAGTTAAATGTTCTACTACATTTCAGTCTCATCTTCACCAGTGCAAGAGATGGGAAGTGGCCAGGACCAGCAGAATATTCAAGCTGTAGAGGCAGAAAATGTAAGTCAATATTATTAAACTATATCATCAGTTCACTGTCCATTATGGACATGCTTAAACAAGGAACCCATGGGTCACAACACTCAGCTAAATCTTGTTTAACTTTAGCAATTACAATTTTTTAAAAAATATTTTTTGTAAATTATCATTTGAAAAACTATGAGGAAACAGCCCATTATTTGGTTATAATCAAGTACCAAATATATGATTGCCAAACTAATACTTTGACTATCATGGGAAAAAAAAAGTAAAGCTAGCTGTGGATAGTCGAACATATGATATTGTGAAGGACCGATTCTTTTTATGTTGTTCAAGTCTCAACACTTATTTGACTTGTCTTCTGACACATTTTTTGTCCAATCATGTAGCAACCTGTCAGATGGGATCAGACAAAGAATCACACTCAGTTGTATATATCACATAAGGCCTTCTCAAGGATTAAATATGTTGATCAGCATATGCCATGAGAAAAATGTTCTCCCCTAAAAAAAACGTTTTAAACCATTTTTAATGTATAAATATATAATATATATTTAATATGTTTATATATATATATATATATATAATGTCAGCAATGTGTACTGCATTGTATACAAACTTATATGTCTTCTGTAAATTAAAATTAATGGCCCCTTTTCTTTCAGAGTCTTTCAGATGAAGTCGAGTTGGTACCTGGGTATGGTGTAAAGCTAACTGTACCTCAGCTGGATGCCTGCCTAAGGAAGGCCAGATCAAGTGGTACAGCATTGGCAAGGCTTCTACTACTCGTATTCTTCAGTGAAGACAACCTTGGAAAGTGCTGTGCCAAAGGCACAAAGACCAGGCCTGCACTAGATTGGAAAACTGTCACTGCCATCATCAGTAAGTTATTTTAAAGTATTTTTGAACTATTAATTTACCATGTGAACATGATATTTTAAATATATTTTGATAAAATCATAGTTAAATCAAAGTATAATCAAAGCAAATCAAATCAAGACTACATCAGCAAAAGTATTTGAAAATAGTTACTTCATACACTCAAGGTCAGAGACCATTTCATGAATTATGTTAATTTTTTTAATCAAAATAAATATGTAAATTAATCTGAAAGGCTTTAAAAATTGTATGTGGATTAACTTCATACTTTGGTTGTAATATAGCATTAAGAAGTCAGAAATAGCAGTTTGATAACTGTGAATAACCTTAAGGTACACATTTCAGAATATGTGACAGAGAGGACTGGCGTCACTGAGAGGGAGGTTGTGCAGGCCATTAATGGCAAATGCACAGAAATCAGGTTCTCCCAAACACCCAGGTAGGACATTTTCTTGTTTTACAGAAAGTGTGAAATATGCAAAAAGGAATTAAAAGGCAGGTTAATATTATTGCTGTACTTGTGATAAATGGAAGGACAACTTCAGTCTTCTTAACAAGCACTGGTAAGGTCTAGTGTTATCATTCATTGGGCAAGAAATTTATCCACTTTCTCATAGGCTTTGGTTTATGGTCAGGCATTTTTTGTGAAGCCTGCTCTTCTTCTGTGTTATCATCCTTGGGCAATCTATGTCAACTACTATGTAATGAAAAGTTTATATTCTACTGGTCAGCAAGCCAATTAAACAACCTATTGAGACTTTGTTACATAATTTATATACTTTAGAGTAAAATCTGTTGTTTTGCAGGCCAGTCAAGAAGAAACTGCCTGTGGGGAATCATCATTCTTAACAGCAAGGACGGAAAACATAAGGAACATACATTTATTTTCAACATATATACATACATAGTTACAATAGGATAGTTGTACAGAGGATATAATTGGGGATACAGATATATGCATAGGGTAGATTAGAAAGTAAGATTTTTAGGTGGGACTGAAGTGGGGTGTTTAAATGGGCTGTGTCAATGAATTAATTCATTATTATGAATGTTTTCAGTTTAATAGAGTTCTGTATATAAGTAATGATACTTCGAAGGATAGGAATAGATGTAGGATCTAGATAAGCAAGAAAGATGAATTGTATGATCATTTGATATGATCACTATCATCAACTCCATGTGCTTATTAAATTAAAAAAAAATAAATTTCAAAGATATGTCTTTAATGATTTCTGTGTGAATGCCTGTATGCCAGATGTTTGAAGCAAACCCTCCCCTTTCCCCCCAGAAGCTAAAGTGGCTTACAGCCAAGTGATTGTAATACCTGATATATTCAATATAAACGTAACAATCACCTCTTATACCCAGCATACATATTAACTTGTGGCAGCAGCACCATCCATACCAACCTAGGGTTCACAGTATACATATGAAAATATATGCTTTTTCCTTGTTTCCTTCAACATGTGGCGAAAGATCCCAAGACAGCTGATTGAGGGTTAGAATTTCCTGGAATTTACTACATCCTTTACAATGCTACAAGGTAAAGAAGAGTCAACTTGACAATCCAAATTAATAGAACCTAAATTAATTTTCCTGGCTTATGGAAGCTAAAAAGGCTGAAGCTGAAGAAACCACTATGCAGGACATCCTTGAGCCAAAACTACCAATTCAACGACATATAGGTCCCATATATGCCACATATAAGTCCCATATATGTCACATATAAGTCCCATATATGTCACATATAAGTCCCATATATGTCACATATATGGGAGTTATAAGGCACATATATGGGACATATATGGGAGTTATAAGGGACATATATGGGAGTTATAAGGGACATATATGTGAGTTATAGGGGACCTATATGTGGAAGCCTTATAAGTGACATATAAGGCCCATATATGTGACATATAAGGCACCTACCTAATTTGCATATAAAATCCATATGCGCCACATATATGTGACATATATGGGAGTTATAAGGTTGGATATAAGGGACATATATGGCACATATATGTGCCTTATATGTGCCATATAACTTTCACATATATGGCACTTATAAAAATTTTCGGTAAGGGTTACGCAATGTATTTTCTTTCCTTTCCTTCAGGTGATAAACTGCGTCCCAAAAAACGCTGGCTCTTCTCCACTGCAGCACCCGCTAGAATCTTAAGACTTCTTTTTTTCTTTTCATTCTGCTCTTTCATGGCATAATAGCCAAACATGACACGTACGCATGTGGTCAGCAGATTTCCAATTATCTGCTTTTTGCCAGCCATCATGGTTTGTGAGTTCTTTGAACATTCTTCGTCAACTGCCTGTACCAATATTTCAAAATAGTCTGAATTAATATTTGATACTTGAGCAAGTTCTTCGCCTTTGTTTTCATCTTTCACCAAAAGCTTCATCTTAAGGTATATGTTAACCATAAGTCTAGCGAGTTTTTTCCCCTCAAAATGTTTTATGGGTTTCCCCTTATATTCTCCCAGACGCTTTTCCCAATAAGCTTTACAAAATCGTCCTCCCTGCAAAATTTTCCCACCTCATCTTCTCTGAGGCTGTCCAAGACATATTCTTGGAACCTGGAATTTTTTTCTCCAAGATGATGACACATTGCATATTGGCAACGATTTGGCGGACATGGGCTCATTTTCTGGGAATAGTGCACAGCTTTTTACATGCTTTGAAATTGTGTGCACCAAAATTCACCACGGCATCCATGGCACATTTTTGCTTTACTTTTCACCGCTTGGCCTCTCCACTCTCTGTGCAGGTGCTCGTCCCCTCCTCCGTCTTTTATGATCTCCTGGTTCGCCTTTTCCATTCTCTTTTTCCGAATTTGATCAAACATGGCACGCTGGCATGATGATCAGGTGTATCAATATTTGAAGATTATAAGTTTGAGTAATAGCAATGAATGACATGAAACAAAAATATCTCAATGGTACAACTTGTGTGCTGAACTGGTCTCTGGTAGGCCCTCTTGAGCGGGGGGGGGGGGGGGGGGGCGTTACTGACGCAGGGTCCCAAACCCTCTTAGTGCATGAATTCTCCATACAAGCTCAGGGTAAACTTGCCAATCAGTGCTGAGAAAAAGATAACAAGCTTTCTGTTGTATACTGTAAGTTATATACCCTGCCCCAAATGCTTCAGTGATAATCCCTGTTTGATAGGTGAAAAAGGTTATCTCACAGACATACTATTTAGTATTCAATGGATGTCAAACTTGACTTTTATATGGCCCAAAGTAAAACAATATCAGCTGTAAATTGTCATCAGATGGCTCCTGTGACTATATGTGCCAGATGGAAAGAATGGAATGAAAAGTTTGTCTTAAAATGCATCCACAAACTTATTAAAAATCTGAGTCCTGAGGGGTATTTAATCATTAGCAGGTGTGCTATATGTGAAAAATGGAAGGTCTGTCATGAAAGGTTTTTGAAGATGTTGGTCCTGTGACCTCATGAGACCTAAAATCTAGAGATTTCTTGCTGTAATGGTTGGCCAAGATCGATTTGTATATATGAATCCAAACTGGAGTTCTACTCTGGAAATCAATTTTTGGTCACAAGGCTCCCATGGCCTTTGACCCCAATAGTGAAAGGGTTCTTTCCATATTGGCACAGGTGAGCTGTATGTGTAAGATGGAAGGCCTGATATGACAGGTTTGCTAAAATTACATTCACATTTTCTGTAAAGTTATTGGGTCTGTAGCCTTAACCTTTGACCCCATATTGAAGGATGCTTTTTTACAGTTCGGAAATATAAAATTCAAGTTTGAAATCCATATGCAATTCTAAAACTGGAGTTAATTATCATGTGGAAATGAATTTGTGGATAAATGGATAAATCAAAGCTAGTTTTGTTTTCCCTAAAGGATATAAAGAGTCGTGTTTCATTAATTTTAAGCTCAGCTGACTATAAGTCATCTGAGCTATAGTCGTGGTCCATCGTCCGTCCGTCTGTCGTGCCGTCCGTCCGTCTGTCCGTCCGTCCGTCCGTCCGGATATCCGGATGTCCGTCCGTAAGACTGGCACGTTTCGACACCATTGGACCTACGAATCTGAAATTTGGCATACAGTTAGATGTCCCCAAAATCTCCTACCATGGCAATAGGGTCAATAGGACTTTGTTCCTTCGAGATATTAAGGAAAAACCTCAATTTTTTATTAGAAATCTATTTTCACACTTCAGGACTGCCTAATATCAAAACCACTCATCTGGTTTTTTTCATATTTACCATAAATATTCCTTTATATAGTTCCTATGTACATGCAATAAATTAAAGGTTATAGGAAACGATATTTGTGACTAAGCTGAAAAACAAAAAATCAATGCAGCGAGAGGTCGATCGTTGATTCATTACTTTGTATGTAAAATATTTTTGCACTAGAATGGTTTAAATTTGCTAAATTTAACAAATATTCACAAGTGGGTATCCCCGCAGTGGATTCTGGCCGAACGCAGTTGTGTTGCACACGGCCTGCAGCTGCTGTCAGCCTGTGACGCAGGAGTGGCCAAACAACACAGCTGGGTCAATCGCGGTCAGCCGGGAAAGCCTGTTTACAACCTCATGGTCCTGTAACATGTCCGAGTTTCTCGAAGGTCGTGATGAATTTAGGGAACCTGAAATCAGTCTTGGTGTAGAAGTGCAGGGTTATATGTTCGAACCCCGCTCGAGTGCGAGACAAGTCCGCAATAATCAGCTTTTGACACAATCTTCGGACGACGAAAGCGAAAGTGACGATGTGCACGGTCACGCCTACCGTCAAGCAAATGCCGAGGACGCTCTCACAGACCCACCGCCACATAATATGGAATGGTAACTAATTAGTAGCTGATGTATATATATATATATATATATATATATATATATATATATATATATATATATATATTGATTCATAAACCTTCAGGCATTTTTAACTATTGTTACGTAAATTTCGTGAGTACATTTTGCAGCGCCCTTAGACCATGATCAGGTGTTTGGTGAGCGATATTTAAATTATTAAGAATTAATCGTTGTAATCAATAGTTGAGAACAGTGCTAGAATAGCTAATGCACAGGATTTAATCAACAGGTATTTAATGTTATAGAAAAATTAAAATTATCTATTTTAGTGCTTCTAAAGGTAATATTTCTGTGACACTGAAGTAATTCAAAGTTAGTTTAATCACTGAGGCCTAATCATATTATTAACATACGATCCACTTTGGAACTACATCACACAACCATGGCCTAAGGCTTATACTTTTGGTACTGTATTCTTTAGGAGTGTCTCATATCAAGATATTTACCATCTTTTTTAGGCTTGTTAATTGTACAGTAATACCCCTTTGCAGGTGTGTATGCGGAATATGTGAAATGGTGAAGACAGGGTTACAATGTCTTTGCTGTCACAGTTACAGCCAAATAGTAGACAAGCTAAATATCGATGACACAGTTTTATCGTGCATAACTGAGCATCCAGGTTTCCTGTCAAACTGTCTGGACATATATGTGCTAGAGGCATCATACTATGAGTTCATTCAAACTGAAGGTCCTCTTGGTGATGATGAACTTGAACATGTTCACAGGTAACAACAATATATTTATTTCCCTTTTCATTATTAATCTTTTCTTGAAATGCAGAACACAACATTTTTTAAAGTAAACTGTTTATTGGACATTTTAATATGAGCGACATGAAAACTGTATGCATGAATATTTATGTGATAACTGGTGATTTACTTATGCATCATTGGATACATAGGTATATACAATTATGATCCAGTAAGGTAAATATGCAGTCTTTATTAAGATACTGAAAGGTAGAAAAAGCTATATTAAATCAGTATAATAAGCACATTTTTTTTCAGCCATAAAAAAGTATCAACTTTAATAGAACTTTTCTTGCAAGCAATTTTCATTTATCGAAATGTATTAAATACATGCAGTGGCAAAAAATATTTATGTGAAATATCCATCATACAAATATGAATATACTTCTATTTCAGATTGTATCGCTACCTGGCATATAGAAGATTTGTGCGCTGGGTCTTTAAACGCCTTGGGAAAAAAATAAGAAAAGTCTTGCCAGCATGTGTCCGCAAAAAAATCAAAGAAAGGTTTCCTTCAGAAACGAACACAGACTTTAAATATGCTAATAAACATTATACATATTTACATTGGTGACTTTTTAAGTCAAATTGAATCTTGACATCCTTGATTGAACTAGTGTTTTCTTGTCCGCCTTCTCATACTTTGTGCAAAGATGGAGGTGCTTGTTTGGTATACTCCTGGACCAGGTTTTTTGCCTTGTTGTAGCTTGGATACTGATCTCTGATGGCCAATGTCTCTACCATCAGCTCTCTAATATAGTCTTAAAAAAATATATAAAAAAAACATGATCTATATTACACACATGTATTTTAAATGTGTATCATTCATAGTAATACTGCAGACTTCGCAGAGATGTTACAAGGAGAACATAGTTCAGCTGAATTGTAAAATTAGGGATTTACTAAAAAAAAACTGCCATATGTGCAGGGCACTTTGACCTCTTTCACAACACCTCTCCGTGCCTACCCTTCGGATGCGACACCACATGCATCTTTTCTCCAAGCTTTGTCTTCGCCTGTGTTCGTCTTGAATTTTCATTGAAATGCAGAACTGCCAATGTGAGCCTTGAAATATATTACAATAAAAAAGTGTGACTGTATGATATTTACATTGCCACTATCAGAGAAGTGCATGATCGACAAAAAGTTTAATTAAACATTGATTTGACATAAAAGTAGGATTTCACAAGCAGTTTAGACAATTATACCTGGCTTTCATGGAAGAGTAGAAGTAGTGTCCTGCCTTGGGGGCGAAGTAGCATGCAACATGGTGGAACGATTCAAGTGATGATGTCTGGTGAGCTGGAGAGAGGTTCTCCAGGTCCCGAAGGAGGAACTTGCTCATCACAACTGTCTCCAGCTCTTTTTTGTGCCTTGGAACCTAGGAAAAATGTTATTATATATATAATTATTATTATTATTATTATTATTATTATTATTATTATTATTATATATACATGTATTAAGAGCAAGCAAATATGTACAAATAGTTTCATAAATTTGTATATGATAAAAAAGACAAACTGTGCCGTTTTATCTGGTTAAAGAAATCACCTTTCTTAATCCAAAGCCTGTCATCAATTGGTCCGTGCTGACAATCTGGATACAGGTCTCCATGCCCAGTGTGTATGTCAGCTACGTGATTAAGGATCGACCCCCACTTCTGAAGAAACAAGGATCCATTGCCATCACTAGTTGCAGCACACCAGTACACGTGGTTACTAACTGCTTTCACCCAGTCTCTTTGTGCTGCTGCCATCAGTTTCTTTTGTATCCCTTGATAAAACAAAATAAGCATGTTAAATTTTCAAACTGATATACAAAATATTTCTCAAAATACAAGTATCTAAGATAATGTAAAAATAAAGTACCCAACATTTCTTCATTAAGATGTGTTACCTTTAGCAACATGCCATACGTCAAACCAGTGGAGTACAAGAGGGTTTTCATCCTTTATCCATTTTTTAACTGCAGAATGTTGGTCTGTCGTGAGGCTCATTAGACTGATGTTGTTAACCTCAAGGTAGGTAATGGCCCGCTTCAGCCCTTCCAGTTCCATAGCATAGGAAGATGACACCTCGTTACTCTGAACAAAATAATTGATAAGGTTCCAAATAATCATATTTTTAATATGAAGTAATTAAATTGAAATGAAACAAAACAATGTATTAAAAACCCTTACGACCTGCTCGATACTTAAGGAACCAATTACCTGTATCAACTCGAAGTGGATCACTTTTGAGCGGACAAGGTCCATCAGCGAGTAGCTCCCGTATTTGGCGGTATGACCAGGCGAGCAGCACCGGGCGTCACCTCCAAGTTGCATGGCCTCTGACCCCAACTGTTTCATCATGCCATCCTGTGTCCTTTGCCAAACTGAGAGAACAGCCGGAATCAAATAGTGAGGCTGTAAGTTTGTAAAAGTTCTATATGTAATAACTGGGATGTTGATGTGTCTCGGTGAGTTCAGAGCCTTTGCTAGACTGGATCCATTGCAGAGTATACCAGCAGCAATAGCCAGATTGCCGAGGGGCATCGTGCCATGACTTGGCTGGCTCCTCCACTCTGACTGATGTCCTTTGGAACAGAACCTTCGGATGACGGCCATGGTACCAACCATCCTCTTCAGGACCACTCTGCAATTATTACTGGTGCACTCTGGCAAATGACAAGAAGGCTATGTAGACATGACTCGAAGACCAGAAATTTCCTCTCCTGTAGGCATAATGTTCCACTGTCTGCCAACTCTTCTTCACTGAAGAATATAAACAAGAAACATTGCCTCAGTCATATATATATAAACTCTGCAGATCTT
This sequence comes from Sipunculus nudus, assembly GCA_026874595.1. Lineage (NCBI taxonomy): Eukaryota > Metazoa > Annelida > Sipuncula > Golfingiida > Sipunculidae > Sipunculus > Sipunculus nudus. The sequence continues at coordinate 5,859,696 of CM049317.1, forward strand.
ATAACACATTTTATACATTTTCAGGACATGAACATTGTTTTACACACTTTTCAATTACTTTTGTAATAATAAAAAATCCTCAACTTATATGAACTGACTTACATTTCCGTTGCTTCATCGTCCGAGTTTTCCATTCCGTCAGGGAGGTCTGGAAACTGGGAACCAGGTGTCCATTCTGGATCAGTTAGGTCATCTCCCATGGAGTCCGTGTCCAAGGAATCGTCACTGTCATGGTTGTTGTCCCATTCACCCAGTCTGCAGCTGGTGGAGACACTAGGAGTTGGGATGGCTTCGGGTGGTTCGGTCTGCGTGGCGACGTTCCTTCGTGGAGATTTTGGCGGCACTGAGACAGGGATATTGCACTGCACGCCTCTACTTCGAGTCAAGCCAAACCTCGAAGTCTGACACGCCACAGGGAAACGAGAGGTTTATGTTGGGTTCCCGTGTCACAGGTGCGAGAGACGGAAGGTGGACACTCCTCTGCCAGGCCCAGACCTTCGGTTCGTTCATCGTCGGCGTCACTGTCATCGCCATGTTCAGGAGAGCCAGTTTCTGCATCTTCTTGTCCCTCATTTTCGTATTCCCGCAGCGTCTGCAATCATCACCAGTTTCCGCGGCTTAGGAACATTTTTGTTTAATATTTATTTTATTTTCATTATAATAATCATTGTTAAGATTATTATTAATAATAAATGCTTATGGAAATATTAATAATCATATATTATTAATAGTAATTATTAATATTAATAATTAAAAAAATAATAATAAAATCAGGAAGCTGCGCTTGAAAAAAATAATGTTTACCGATGTACATGATGTATTTATATGAAATAAATTCAACATTTTTTAAAAATTTATACATAAATATTTAAAAATACGTTTCAATATTAATAACGGCTTAGAAACACAGTATAATTGTAAAATTAAATGCCCCTTTTTGTTCTATTTGTGTATTAAGAAATAATAACATTGTATAATAGTAATAACGGTAGTCATTATTTGCGGTAAAATTCCAGCTTTAAACTACTTTGACCCAGAACAGTCTTTCCTATTAAAATAATAAAACGATTTTAAAAATACATATTGGTTCATTAAAATGTGAATTACATGCAATTAACAGGTCTTTTCCAAATATTTAGTCATTAATCCCATTTATCGCCCAGTGCGGCGGCTTGCCTGTTACCGGTTGCTTACCTGAAGATTACTTCGTTTCACTGCAGCTAAACTTCGTCTTTTCACAGTGGAACTTTCGGCGGGGTTTCCACAATGACTGAAAATTGTCGGGATCGCGTCTTTTTTCAGTTCAAGCCGGCATCCGGCCTTCCTGCATTGCTCCTTGTTTTTCGCAAAGCAGTGGTCAGCGAAGTGGTATTCACACAGCTTGGTATGCTGTGTCGGCTTAAAGCCCTTTCTGTTTACTTTTGCAATCCACGCAGCCAGTAGACGTTTTCGATGTCCCTCCAGGGGGAAACCAAACAGTGACTTCCCAGAACCCGATTCATTTGAACAATCAACTGCACAACAGTAGCCTATTTTTGTTAGCTCAGCTGACTTTCAGTCATGCTGGGCTATAGCGATGAGTCTCTGTCCGGCGTCCTTCCGTCTGTCCGTCCGGCCGTTAGCAGGGCACAAATCGTAACCGTAGGGGCTAGGGCCATGAACCCTATGCAGTCTTAGAGGTTCCAAAACGATCTCTTTGCAAACCTGAAATTAGGTCACTGCGACCTATATTCTCGAAGTTATGGGGTGTGTTTGCACCCCCCAGAAATAATTCTTTTAGCCAAAATTTTCATCCAAAACCTTCCATCTTTCACATGCAGCTCACCTACCAACAGGGGAAGAAACATAATTATTTTGAGGTCACAAGGTCAAAGGTCAAGGTCACAGAACCAACTTCTTTGAAAAGCCTGTGGATGCATTTTAAGCCAAACCTTTCACCCCAGTTCTTTGATCTTTCACATATAGCTCACCTACTAAGTGGAAGAAGAATCCTATAGATGTTGAGGTCACAAGGTCAAAGGTCAGGGTCACAGGATCCACTTCTTTGGAAAGGTTGTGGACACATTTCAAGCTGGAATTTTTATTCCAAACCTTCCAGCATGGATATCGATTCTCTGCCAACAGGGGAAAAGACCTGTTGATTTTCAGGTCTAAGGTCAAGTTCACCGCACCCTCTTCTAATGTGGAGACATTTTCAGGCAAACATTTCAATCTATACCTTCCATCTGACATATATGGCTTACCTACCAATAGGGGAAGAAGCCTATTGATGTTGAGTTCAAAAGGTCAAAGGTCAAGGCCACAATACTTAATCGTTCTAAATGCTTGTGAACATATTTCAAGGTAAACTGTTCAACCCAAACCTTCAGTCTTTCACATATGCCACATCAATGCATCACTCAATTTGATCCAAACTTCATATTTATGGGTCTTTTTGCTTGAAGAAATAACTGATTGATTTTGGGGTCAGCTGGTTAAAGGTTGCAGGTCAAAGTTATTCACTCATTGGTTGCCAAGTAATTACACCAGATTTAAGTGGTTAGTAGTTACCCATCATTTAGAAAGAATCCAGTTGATATGTGGGAAAAAGGCCAAGGTCATTGGTCAGGGATGTTTGCAATAACTTATTTTGTAGACCATCTCTATTTTTCTTTTATATATAACCATTGCAATCCAGCTGGTACATATCACTGTGTCGCTGTAATTGTGAGAGACACTGGTGACATATGACTCCCTTTTGTATCAGCCTATTAAGTGATTAGGCTGAGTGATAAGTACCTCGTTACTGCATAACAAAAACACAGTTGTCGGAATGCTTCAGCCCGGCATTAAGACTATGAGAGTACAGTATTAAGATTTAGCTACTGATTTATAAGATGATGGGAACATTTTGCAGTTTATTTTATGGAATCATAGCAATAAACTTAGTTTCCTAGATATCGGAATATTTATATATAAATCACCACATATAAAAGCAAGTGTTTGTTCTCATAATATGTGGATATGTACCTGGATTAAGGATGGCTTTTTTTCATTACAAGACTCTTAGTCATGCTTTCTGCATTTCCTTTCTTTCAGGTTTTGCAGTTTACCTACCCTGCTGACCCGATTGAAAAGCAGAGTTATAATAAAAAATATTAGACTTACACTTTTTACATTTGCATATCTATAAATCTGATATGAGGGCCTTAACATGCCTTTTGATTTGTTTTGGACATTCATTACTGTACCATCCTTTGGAGAATTTGCCCCAAGATTGGTCTCTTATTGGAGGATGTGTGATATCAAATGTCTGACTTGTCAGAAATCCATTTTGTCTGTAAGTAAGCCACTTTAGAAATCCTTTTTTTTTTCAGTGCAGTTTCAGTGATTTTTCTTCAATGTTTGATCCAATTTAGAGAATGTTTGTTGTCTGATTTCAGACCTGTCAGAAGTTGAATATGGCCACCAGGCAACCATATTCCTTTTGATCATATTATCTCAAGAACTGTTAAAGTGAATGCAGTTGGAAGTATATTAATCTTATCTTGCAAAGGATTAGGTCAAATATTTCTTAATAAATATTACCATCATTTATACAGGTGCAGTACAGTTGGCTTGTATTAAATAAAATTTAAACAGAAGCACCCATTTCTCAATAATTCTTGCATGGATTTCCTTGATTTTTGCTATATATGTTGATCTTATATTTGCCCTTTGTGGTGTTCCTTTTGAGACTGACAGGTATCAAGCAAGCTCTGGGAATAGTTGCTGATAGCTTAACAATCAATATTTTTCCTCTGACCATAAATTCACTGTGTTTTAACCAGACACAGGTGATATATATTTCTGTTGTCGTAGAAAATTTCAACATATTGGCAAATCGGGTCTTCAAAATTTAACTGGAAGTTGTGAATCTCAGCCCATGATGTCGCAGGTCATGCTTGGCAGCTGAGCGTCATGACCTATGGGTCACTTGTTTATTATGTGAGGTGTTTAAACAACAACGCAGCACTGACACTTGGGGGGCGTGTCAGCAGTAAGTGATACCCAGTGGGCCGTGTTGCTTACCCATTGCTGTTTGGCCACACTGACGTCACGGGTGATCGGGTTCACGGGGACAGCCGAGGGGGTTTTTGAATGCAACGGTGTTATTTGAGTCATTTCAAAATATATTTAATCGATCATTAATCGAGGTTTAATTGACATCACATCCTGATTAAAAAGGGAGAATAATATGTGTAGTCTGTGTTTCAATGGTGAATCTGATCGTTTCCTATGAACTTTAAGTCATGATTATTTAATTTAAAAAAGTTATGGGCCCAAACATAATGGACTTTGTAGAAAAATCAGGAAAGATATTTGGACACTTTAAGAGCAAAAGTGTTCAAGGTAGGTACTTTTTTCAGTAATACAACCATAATTGATCAAAATTTAATTGTATACCAAAAATTAGATCAAAATCTGTTAAATTTTTTTAAATATTGGCAAAAATATAAAATTGGTAGCTTTAATTTTGCCCATGTTTGACCATGGCACGTTTAATTTTGCCCATGTTTGACCATGGCACGTTTTTTCCCTGTAACTGCTGAGGATTTATTTTTCAAAGCATGTTTTTGTTACCATTTCAACTATTAACACCAAAAATTTGAAACCAGTTGATCAAAAACTGTAGATTTTATTCAAGTTTTCAAGCATCATGTCACATTGTTTACATCAAGTTAGTGTTATGCAGTTTGCTAGAGCTCAGCTTCCCAGCTTCAGCTCTAAGTTCCTTAAATTTGGCATACAGTTAGATGTCTCCAAAATCCCCTACCATGCCAAGAATTTGATCACTAGGACTAAATTCCTTCGAAATATTAATTAAAGACTTAATTTTTCCATGAAAACCCCATTGTTACAATGTAAGACTGCCTAATTTCAAAACCACTGATCTGACTTTGATCATATATAATATACATATTTTTCTATACATTCGCTATGCACATGCCAGAAATGATGTCAGTATTGGGTAACTGTTTTAAGTTATGGGCCCAAACATGATGCACTTTTTAAAAAATCAAGAAATATATTTACCCCCTTAACAAGAGGATTGCTGAAGCTAGAGATTTTTTGTCAGGGATGTAACATTAATTAATCAAGATTCAATTGAATACCAAAAATTAGTTCTGAATTTTTCAAATTTTATAAGTTATTAGTATAAATATAAAATTAGTACCTTAAATTTTGCCCAACTTTGACCATGGCACGTTTGTTTCCTGAGGGCACTGTTGATATAATTTTCATATCATGCACACATAAGGATTTCATCTTTGTAGTTTAGAAAGCGGAAAGAAATTGGCCAAATATTGTAGCTTTTATTAATGTTTATATGAGACCATGTCAGACCCAGGCTTAATCCAGCCCCTCTTCAGTCACCTGTATTTTGACCTTGTTGACCTTTCATCAGATTATGCATGCTTGAGCGAAGCATACACTGGGGCAGCCAGGCAGCTAATGCCAAGCCACAGTTGATCCAAGTGTCCAACCCAACTCATCAAATAGTTGTTTTGAAAAAAAACATAACAATAAACAATAAATTAATAATTTTTATTGGTTTTTGATAACAAATTAAAGAAAAATTATTAGAAAAGGAATTTGTTAGTTGATGAGTAACAGAAAATTAACTTGCAGTTACTGATGATGTAAGAATCTTGTATGGATGGATAGAATGTCAAGGTCAATGTTATTCCAAATAACACCATGCAGTCTCCTATGGTATTTTCAGTTAGATTTTAATAATAAAAAACAAATCATATTATTCATTACTAATCATTAGGGATGATATGAAGGAAATTAATGATAGACAAAGATGCAGTTGATAATATTAATCTAGATTCCTACTGTGTCTAGTGTGTAGATTGATGTGAAAGTAGTCCAAAGTGAATATATTACATTTATTTTTTTTAATACAAATAAAAGCCATAAAACCAGGTACTTATGATCATTATTTAAATTTGTGAATTTTGTATATTCTGGATTCTCAACATCATTGTTGGCTAAAACTGAATAAATAATAGACATGGTGTAAATGCTTTGCAAATGTATTTGAATACGAATATGAATATATACTGCATTAAAAAAATTTTATTGCATAAGAATGGGAATTCAGGTAAAAATGAAAGTATTTGAATACCAGTGCAGATACTTTCAAAATGTATCCATGAATGCATTCATGAATATATTATATAAATTTTTTCATTAATAATTTAAGTTATATTTTATTTAAAAAATCTTTTTTTTTTAAATCTGTTTTTCTTTTTATTTTTTTTAAAATAAAAATTATATTGGCACAATATTTGTTATTAAATTTTAATAAATAGTAAAACTCTTTTATTATATGTGCCAAGTCAAAATCTGTGTGACAATAGCTCTCCATTTTTTAATAAAATAAATGAAATCAATCCTCTTCCCTGTCTCCAAAGATACTATCAAAATCATACATAAGCTAAACACCAACAACTCATAATAAAGCTTATATTTATTACCACACAAAACCAGCATGTGCCTCTTTCCCAAATCATATTTTTTATCGTATATAACAGCTGAGCGCCGTGACCCATGGGTCCCTTGTTATAATCATGCATCTTTTAAGCGAATCTGTGAGCTTATGCGATGGTGCGGCATCGTCCGTTGTGTGTCGTGCGTCGTCTGTACATTAACCATAGCTATCTCAAAAACGGCAGGAGCTAGCATCAATAAATTTTATGCAAATAATCAGTCATCTAAAAAACTATATCGGATTTTGTTTATTTTTTTTTCTAACTGCATGTTCTTAGATTTTATAAGGAAAAGGCTAAAAAAGCTTTTAAAATCTTCTTCTCCGAAACTGTCCAGCCAAATTGCCCAATATTTCACAGAAACGATCCCTGAAACAATCTTTCTCAAATTTGTTCGAATGGTTCCAGTTTGGAGATTTTTGGCCAAGATACGGGAGGTTGAACCTTGGTAACTTTGCAAAATAGCATATTAAAATTTAAATCTCAGAAACGGCTGGAGCTATCATCACCAAATTTTATGCCAAAGTTGGTCACATAGGTCATATCTGAAATTGAGGTATTGGTGGCGCCACCTGCATCGGCCTTTTTTGTACGGGGTCATCAGTGCCTGTATCACACTGAGGGCTACAAAAAGGTTCTTCTCTTCAAACTTCTCCCAATTGTTTAATATGGCACAGAAATTATCCTAGGGTAGTGCTTTCTGAAGTTTGTTCAAATGGTCTCTTTTCAGTGACTTTTGGCTAAGTTATGGGAGGCTGAATGTAGTCATATGCCATAACAGCCCATTTTATCTCAGTGGCTACAAAGATCTTCTGCTCAAAAACCACTGGGCCAAATTCTTAAATCTCACACATTAATTATCCTCAGATGTTGATAATTCAAGTTTGTTCAAATGGTTTTGGTTCAGTGCTTGTTACGGGCTGAGTTACGGGAAGCTGAACTTTTGCTGTATCTTCCTATATGAGTTATAAACCTGCGAAACGTTTTTCGACTGATGTCACTGAAGCCAGTTTGTTAAATATTTTACAAGAATAATCCCTACAATAATTCTTATAATAATTGTATCCGCCAAAACAGAGTTTTGCGGATACTATGTTTTCAGCTGGCCGCCGCCGCCGCCGCCGCCGCCGCCGCGTAGGTGTCCGGAGAACTCCTCTGTAACCGCTGGGCGGAATTTTCCGAAACCCGGGATTATGTTCGGGTCACATGTGAACTGCTGCGCCCCGATTTTGTTTTGACCTCTGACCTTTCCTCTGCGCTCTGCGTCCGTTTGTGCGTCTGTTTCCACACATAAACCCACATATCTCAGGAACCGTTAGACCGATCAGGAAAATTTTTTTGCACAAATGTAGCCCTCTGAGAGCTTTATAACATACACTAAAAATGGTGGCGCCACCTGCAACCATGTTTGCACAGTGTCCATCTGTTTGTCTGCCTTGGGTTAAAATTACTCATATCTCTGCAGTGACTTGACTAATTCACCTGAAATTCGGCATGCGTAAACATCCTGGATAGCTTTTCTGATTTTATGACAGGTGGCGCCACCTACATTCACATTTACGCTGCAGACATCCAAGCTCATATCTCGGGAACCGTTTGACCGATCAGGAAAATTCTTTTGCACAAATGTAGCCCTTGGAGAGCTTTATAACATACACCAAAAATGGTGGCGCCACCTGCAACCATGTTTGCACAGTGTCCATCTGTTTGTCTGCCTTGGGTTAAAATCACTCATATCTCTGCAGTGACTTGACTAATTCACCTGAAATTTGGCATGCGTATACATCCTGGATAGCTTTTCTGATTTTATGACAGGTGGCGCCACCTACATTCACGTTTACGCTGCAGACATCCAAGCTCATATCTCGGGAACCATTTGACCGATCAGGAAAAATCTTTTGCACAAATGTAGCCCTTGGAGAGCTTTATAACATACACAAAAAATGGTGGCGCTACCTGCAACCATGTTTGCACAGTGTCCATCTGTTTGTCTGCCTTGGGTTAAAATCACTCATATCTCTGCAGTGACTTGACTAATTCAACTGAAATTTGGCATGCGTATACATCCTGGATAGCTTTTCTGATTTTATGACAGGTGGCGCCACCTACGTTCATGTTTACGCTGCAGACATCCAAGCTCATATCTCAGGAACCGTTTGACCGATCAGGAAAATTTTTTTGCACAAATGTAGCCCTTGGAGAGTTTTTTTAACATACACAAAAAATGGTGGCGCCACCTGCAACCATGTTTGCACAGTGTCCATCCGTTGGTCTGCCTTGGGTTAAAATCACTCATATCTCTGCAGTGGTTTGACTAATTCACCTGAAATTCGGCATGCTTATACATCCTGGATAGCTTTTCTGATTTTATGACAGGTGGCGCCACCTACAATCAAGTTTACGCTGCAGACATCCAAGCTCATATCTAGGTAACCGTTTGACCAATTGGGCCAAAATTTTGCATGTGTATAAATCTCATATAGCTCTTTATCATAAGCAAAACTGGTGGCGCCACCTGCAGCCATGTTTGCACAGCTCCTGTCTGTTTGTCTGCCATGGGATAAAATCACTCATATCTCGGCAGTGGTTTGACATATCTGCCTAAAATTTTGCAAGTTTATACATCCCCGACAGCTCTCTTGATTTTATGACAGGTGGCGCCACCTGCATTCTAGTTTATGCAGCAGATATCCAAGCTCATATCTTGGGAACCGTTTGACCGATTGGGCCAAAGTTTTGCATGTGTATAGTTCTCACAAAGCTCTTTATCATACGCTAGCTGGTGGCGCCACCTGCAACCCTTTTTTGCACAGTGTCCATCTGTTTGTCTGCCAAGGGCAAAAATCACTCATATACAATATAGTGGTTTGACTTATCTGCCTTTAAATTTTGCATATGTATACAACTTGGACGGCTTTCTGGATTTTTTGGTAGGTAGCGCAACCTACATACACAATTTGGCTGCAGACATCCATGCTAATATGCAACACTTCACCCGTTCCACTCTGATTTAGGCGGATACAAGTAGTCGCTTGTCGACTACCCGTATTCTAGTTGTCATTAATGGTTCCACATGAATGAGTTTTGGTTGAATTATGGAGATAGAATTGAGTCATTTTACCATATATGTTAGCTGTGTGATGCTGTTACATCTAGCCTGGCACCAGTTTATCAGCATCTATTACATCATGCCACTAGACATTTAGATTTCAGGTTATCATTTGTTAATATTGACAAGAAAGTTTTTTAAAAGCTTTTAAAAAAATTAGATTCATGATTTAAGTTATTCATATACCAGGCAATGTTACAATCATGGATATTCAGCTCTCTGTGGCTATATAAAGACAACTGTTTGTGGAATATAAATTATTGGTATCCCAACTCAACTTAATTCAAGAATTTGCCATCAATGAGATATATCTGTATTTTAATTTTGCATTCAGTATGCATCCGTAATAATTTTACATATATTCCTGATTTTTTTTTTATAAAAAGTCAGCTGAAAAGCATTTTGTATTGGGAAAATAAATGTCAAAGTTATGTCAAGTAGGAACCACTTTTGTGTACAGATGGCAGCACTTAGGTTACCATTGGCAGATTGCCAGTGCCTTGATGTTGGCCATCAGCCAAGATGATGTCAGCTCTATAGATAGTTTTGGCACAGTGCCAGGATTGGAAGAAGTGCAGCCAGGTATAGGTCAAGAGTTCACTCAGTGCAGTAGCTGCATTCTATTTATAGCTTTGGCACACAGCTGACTGCATCATATTTGGCACCAAAGTTCAGCCTGAATCTATTTATAGCTTTTGCAGACTGCCAACTGTGTCAGATTAGGCAACAGGTCAAGAGTTCACTCAGTGCAGCCAGGTACAGGTCAAAAGATCACTCAGTCCAGCCAGGTGCAGGTCAAGAGTTCACTTAGTGCAGTAGCTTGAGGCAGCGATTTGTCACAGGTCACTCGGGGGCAACTGTCATACTCACCTAAGCCTCGTCAGCCCAGTGCATCAAACTCTAGGGAAGTTTGATGTATTGGACTGATATTTTGACCTGTCTATGCTTCTTTGATGGTATTCTCATTTACAAGGTGGTTCCACATTCATTGACTTTTGAAGTGTATGCGCCTGCTTATTTCTACAAAGAATTCGATACATCAGCCTAATTTGGGCATGTTTATACATATCGGGTAGTTTTATAGTGTACAAGACTGGTGGCGCCACCTACAATAATTTTTGCAGAGTGTATGTCCCTGCTTATCTCGCAGGAGGGGTTTGACATATCAGTCTGACATATATCAGTATATATCTCTTCGTTGTATATAGGACTGGTGGTGCCAGCTACAATCATTGTATCTGCCAAAACAGAGTTTTGCGGATACTTTGTTTTCAGTCGGATGCAGATGCTGCCACCATCGCCGCATAGGTTTCCGGAGAACTCCTCCATAACCACTGGGCAGAATTTTTTAAAATTCGGAATTATGATTGGTCAAATATGAACTGCTGCGCCCTCATTTTTTGTTGACCTCTTACCTTTCCTCGCTGCCCAGCGTCCATTTGTGTGTCTGTTTCAACACATAAACCCACATATCTCAGGAATAGTTTGACCGATCAGGCTAAAAATTTTGCAGAAATGTAGCCCTTGGAAAGCTTTATAACATATACTAAAAATGGTGGCACAGCCGGCAACCATTTATGCACAGCGTCCATCTGTTCATCTGCCTTGGGATAAAATCACTCATATCTCAGCAGTGGTTTAACTTTTCCACCTGAAATTTTGCAGGTTTATACATCATGGACAGCTCTCTCGATTTTATGACAGGTGGCGCCACCTACATTCACGTTTACTCTGCAGACATCCAAGCTCATATCTCGGGAACCATTTGAAAGATCAGGCTAAACATTTTGCATACATGTAGCCCTTTGATAGCTTTATAACATACATTAAAAATGGTGGCGCCACCAGCAACCATTTTTGCACAGCGTCCATCTGTTCATCTGCCTTGGGATAAAATCACTCATATCTTAGAAGTGGTTTGACCTATCCACTTGAAATTTTGCAGGATTATACATCCTGGACAGCTTTCGCGATTTTATGACAGGTGGCACCACCTACATTCACGTTTACGTCCATTTGTGCGTCTGTTTCCACACATAAACCCGCATATCTCGGGAACTGTTGGGACTGATTGGGCCAAATTTTTGCGTGTCTATAAATCTCACATAGCTCTTCATCATATGCAAAACTAGTGGTGCCACGTGCAACCATTTATGCACAGCATCGATCTATTCATCTGCCTTGGGATAATATCACTCATATCTTAGAAGTGGTTTGACCTATCCACTTGAAATTTTGCAGGTTTATACATCCTGGACAGCTTTCTCGATTTTATGACAGGTGGCACCACCTACATTCACGTTTACGCTGCAGACATCCATGCTAATATGCAACACACCTCACTCTATTCCCCTTGCCACTTAATCCATGCCTCACTTCACCCGTCCCAATCTGATTTCTGCGGATACACAGTCGCTTGTCGACATATTCTAGTTTTAAAATGTCCTAGTCTGAAACTTGCAGGTTCGAAACGTCCATTTTGCTGAAATCATAATGACTAAGGTAGATAAGCAGGACTTATGAGGATCAATATTAAATTTTAAAAATAAACCTCCATTCATACTCTTTAACTTTGCACAGGTTCACATTAGGCCTGTAGGCCTTGTTTATTATTTGTGCCATCAATATATTTACTACTGGTAATGGAAGATCATTAGGCTGTCGAGTTTATTCATGCGGTACTATGTTTTAAATAAATTATGCGAAAGGATGAAGCCCTCTTGATTCCTACACATGTACTCTTTCTCAGTAGTGTGGTTGATTGATTTCGTATATATTGCCCGTTTAAATTCTAAAGATTTATAACAACTGGATGAGAATATTTATAGAACATATGCCCCCGTAGCAGCCAATGTCCTGAGGAAGGTGCATGTAAATGCATTAGCAAAAACTTAAACATAAATCTTAACATTCTGTGACAGACGTATGTACGTACGAAATGACAGAAAAGCTAACACAATGCCACCCCTTGGGATGCAGGGGCATATTTATTCATTCAAAGATAATCTTATCAGCTTGGATTATGGTATTCCCATTTATATAAGACCATGTGCATGGGTATATGCCTTAATTTGAGTCTAATATTAGATTTCTTTCAGTATATTCCAATCTAATGTCGCCTCAATTCATGTGCGTACGTATCTCGTCTTAATTCCCATATATATTTAATCATTGCATGGTTCTTATTCTTATGTCGCCACCTATATTTCACTTGGCCTACCGAATATAGGATATATAAACAAAATGTGTTTCTTTTATGGGCAAGTTATTACGAATTGTCATCTAATTCTTTATTTCGATACATCCTACTGTCTATCCCAAACTTTGGTCCTCATTAAGCTCCAGTGGTATCATTTTGAATTTATCCAAAGTTTTACATGCTTAATTCTAATATACATGAATAGACGAATCGAGGTGAATTGTTTAAATTTTAAATGTGAGTAGTTTAAAATAAATTACATATAAATTTAAACAAGCATATTTTCTTTCCGAAATTGTGTCTATCTGTACATAATTATACAATAAACGCATGTTTTCAGTTACAATGCATTGCAGGACTTCTGCTTGGTCATACACTCAGCACAGATACTAAAATGATATGCTACTCATTTCTTATTTCATTCCATCATATTTTAAAAAGAAAAATACTGCGGAACAAAAATATCAATTCAGCAAGTTGCTTAGCTACTAATTATATTATACCATTAATAACAATTAATGTCTCACTTCCATCTGGGCCCTGATCCCCCCATGCATGCATTATAATCTCCAATGGGCAGCAGAAGGCACAATGCTATGCTGTGTACCTCATGAAACTGTCTGTTCCAGTAATTAACACGCAGGCAAACAGTTTCCGAGCTTGGCAGCAAAAAGTTGTTAGATAATCAGCACCGGATACCTCCAGCACACCTATTACCTGTGCCGGTAGCACTACGGGGGTGAGAATAATGCGAGAGTGCACACAACCTTTTGTCCAGGCATGCATTATGCTGCTAAGTGGAAACATGAAAGAAAAGTGTGTAATCACGCCGTATCAGACATTAGATGCCATCCAGAGACCATGAGTAGACTGGGGGAAATTATTCGTGCACGCTCCATCGGCCAACTTAGCTGAAACGGACTTAACAAGCTAGTACCCTACCATTAACAACTGTTTCCAGTACTGATCAAATGACAAGAGTTTGACAGTTTAATAATGTAATATATAATATAGTATTATTTGATATCACATACAACTTTTAAATAATGGTAATTTTTCAATTAATAATTTGACAATATTATAAGATGACCATTTATAGGAAAGTTCAGCATAAAGTCAGATTCAGTATCAAAAAGATACACATTCGACAACATTCATAGTAAAATATATTCACCTTGTCATTTAATGGGAGGACATTTTGTAAGGACTCCAGGTACAGGTTAATATACCCACGCATTTTTGCAAATAAGGCCAAAAAATTGAAGTAAAACAATGAAATGTAGCTTTGGTGTATATATATATATATATATATATATATATATATATATATCAACTAACTACCCAGGAGGAAAACCCTGTTCTGCTCTTTTAAAAAATAATGGGATTTTCCTCCTAATTCCAATATATATTATTATTTTATATTAAATTATATTAATGCATGAACGTGTGTGTATGAAACTTACAGAAATAATTAATAATCAATAATGTTACCCCCAGCGTACAGGCCGTGGCTCTTTCGGTACATCATATTCAGATTCATTTATCAAGGGTAAATTTTGTCTCTTCGGGGATTATTCGAAGGGTATTATGATGAAGGTTACGCCTCTTCTTGCTCTGCGCTGCTACTATCCTGTCAAGTTGTATTAACTGATCTAATAAAGATTTTTTCATGGAATGACAACTGTGCCTCAGTTTGGTTTCGAGATACGATATACTTAAATAATTGTCTAACGTCTGTTTTTCAATTTTTTTTTCAATAAAGACATACTCCGGGGCAATTGTTTCATACACACCAGACTTGCGTACTTCCGCTAACTGTCTATGTAAACAGTTGCCCATTCTTTCTAATGATATTGAACTATCTCAGACTGCGCTAAACTGTGCTGTGCTGTCCTATATACCCGAACGCACCAAATTATGCCGTATGGTACAAACGACAGTATCATCCATCAGTAAGGGAAAAATTAACATTCCCTGTCCGAGTTATTTGATAAGTTAAGGTGACAGTTTGATAAGGGTAAGTCTATAGTGCTGACAGATTATATGATGGTTTATTTTGAGGAATTTTACAATAATTTAATTTGGGAAATGTTTTGATACATTTTTCGATATTCATGCGGCATAAGGTACCGGTATAACAATTACATTTTACATATATAGGTATATTATACGAGTCACTTGTTTCAATTAGGTTAGAATTTTAAAGGAAATTTTAAAAAAAGCATGCTTGTCATTCATTAGAGCGAATTCCATATACAGTAGAGCGCCGTTTTTCCGTAAGCGTCGGGGGAAAAGCTTTTTGTTCGTAAAAACGAACATTGGGAAATGCGGACAAGGGTCAAGCAGCAAGTTAGTACGACAGTTAATGATTAACTTAATGCCATTTTACCCGAGAAACACGGTGTTTCTTTTCGATATTCGTAATTGACGACCTGGACGTATAACAAATATTGGATTATTGCTGAGCATAATTGGCAAAGATCAGTCTAACCTGCTTTCAGGATACGTGCGTGCTCTTTTTTCATCAAATTCACTGGAGGGAAAGGTCAAATGACATGCCAAGGAACATGGCTTTTCTTATCGATCTACGTAATTGAAGAGCGGGACATTTAAAAGCTGCTCGAGCACAAGCGTGTTATGAATTATACCTCACCAGTGCTGATGCGAGTAAACTGCTAAGTTATATGGCATTCTCTACCTTTCTTTTTTTTTCTATCTTTCTTTTAGGTAACCGTATACAATCACTACATCTCTTTCATTTGTTCTTTCTCTCTCTCTCTTTAGCTCAGCTGACTGTAAGTCATCTGAGCTATAGCGATCACTCTTTGTCCATCGTCCGTCCGGCCGTACGGCACAAATCATAACCAATGGACTTGGAATCTCCTAACTTTACATCCAGAGAGGTCCATGAAAAATCTCCTTGGAAACCTGGAATTAAGTCTCTGTTTCCCATAACAACTAATGCATTGATCACCATGATTCTTTGAATGGATATTGATCATGGAGTTTTTGATCAGTTTCTGCAGACTGGTGGAACCACCTGTTTTTTTTCGATTTTTTTACGATTTTTATTCTCTATTTTTGAGACCTCAAAAGATGTCGTCATCTGTTAACAGGGCACAACTTTTAACCGCTGGACCTGGAATCTTCTAACTTAAAATCCAGAGAGGTCCATGAAAAGTCTTCTTGGAAACCCGGAATTAGGACTCTATTACCCATATTCTTCAAGCTATTGTGCTCCGAAGTACCCCCCCCCCCCCCCAGAATAATGAAAATTTTAAGACAAAAGCTCAAATATCTGAACAACTAATGCATTAAGCACCATGATTTTTTGCATTGGTATTGATCATGGGGTGTTTCATCAGTTTCTGCAAACTGGTTGAGCCACCTGTTTTTTTTTATTTTTAATGTTTTTTTTTTTCATGATCAATATCCATGAAATAATTGAAAATTTGATACCAAAGTAGGGCACAAGTCATAACCATGGGGCCCAGAATCTTCTAACTTGACATCCTGAGAGTTCCTAAAAAGTTCTCCCCAGAAACCTGAAATTGGA
Organism: Sipunculus nudus; assembly: GCA_026874595.1. NCBI lineage: Eukaryota > Metazoa > Annelida > Sipuncula > Golfingiida > Sipunculidae > Sipunculus > Sipunculus nudus. Next base: position 5,876,078 of record CM049317.1, read on the forward strand.
TCACAGTTAACCTATATTCTCAGAGTTATGGGGTATGTTTTAGCACCCCAGAAATAATGCAAAATACACGCAAATTGCGATTCCTCATGAAAGGCTGGTTGGAATGTCATCAATTTTGTTGTGCTGATGGGTCTTGATGAACTTAAGCTAATATTCATCAACAATGATGCCATCTGTCTTAATTAGTTGTCTGTGCAAGGACATATTATCAACACGTCAGTCGACTGAGCGTAATGACCCACGGGTCACTTGTTGATCAAGTGGTATCACCAATTTGCTCAATTAGCTTTGGAATAACCCCAATACTATTTTGTGGAAAACTCTGGATTTAATTTCTTCTGCTTTACGCATATGAAAGAGATGATAAGAAGTTTAGGAAGTTAAAGAGAATGCACAATGGTTCTGTTTGACTTCTGATATGTATTTCTAAATGATATAAAATAAAAATATATTACAACAGACCTGTCGTAATGTTCTGCTTGTTTCTTGTGAACGCATTGCATAACAACAAGTGGCTCATGGGCCATGACGCACAGCTGAATTTAAGGAACCTTGACTCTCAGAGTGCTCAAAATCATGTATTTTGCATATAGGCCTTAGATATAGGTTAAAGTGACCCTATTCTACATTCAGCTGATACCATTGTGCCCATCTGGCTTAAAGAGTGTTCAAATCATACTCCCTGGATGTTAATCAAATTAGAAGTTTCCAGGTCCAACTGTAACCAATCATTCAAATCTGTCCTATATGGTGCTCAAATCATGTTCTTTCACATATCTTGCAAACATAGGTCACTCTGACCTGATGTCATTTTCCCAAGGTGATTAAACTGAGACAAGCCCTGCATGCCTGGGCCTTAGGTATTTACGTTTACTACTAAAATGCTTAAAATAAAACGCGATTCCATGTACCGATAGATGTAACTCAGCACCAGCTCTTGTCTTTAAAGCCCTGTAAAGTCCGAATAATGAATCCCTGATATCTGCATATTAGGTTGTAACAAGTCTCCTGTCGATTCCTTAGCATTTGCATATTAGGGAGTCACAAGGCTCCTGACGATTCCCTAGCATTTGTATATCAGGCCGTCACACCACGTGAATGGCATCGTTGCAATGAGAACGCTTGCAGCGGTTCCATAGGCAATAGACAGTCGACCGCTTGGTAACATCCGCAATGAACTCATTAATCCAGGCAGTCCATACATGGACCTTCATGTCCTGTGATAAATCTCTGCTGTTCGAAAATAACGGTCCACTGGCAAAATTAAAGTGCATTGTAGACACTATCACAACGATTTTATAATGTATATTTGTTAGTGTTCAAGTTACACTTGAAAGTCTTGCTACTGCAAAGTTGCCAACACGCAGATCGTCGCGATCTTTTCATCCAGCGGTTACATGTATTACATTCTAACTGCGTTCGTCGCGTGTGCAATAGAATATCTAAAGCTGATTGTCTGGGCTAGGGATACGTTTATAAACAGGCCTGCTTTGAATAGCGATGGTCGGATAAACAGTGACATACTGAGGGTTATAGTATTGAAAGTCTCGCCATACTCAAAATAGGCAAGGACCTAAAGAATTAAAATTGATTAAATGGGAATAACAATAGCCAGCTGGAAGCCTGCAACAGGCGGTTACTGAATAAACGATGATGGTTTTGAAAAATATTCTGGGAAATACCACTCATTATTATACGTCACTGGAAAAGCCATTAGTTCAGCGAGGCGCTGATGTGTGGCACTGACCATCCCATGCTGACTTTCATGCCAGTCGATGAAACAGTCGGCCAGAGAGTCGTACATTAGTTATATAGTATGCCGCGAGTTCTAAGCTTTGCGACACGGCAAAGTAAGTTTGATGGCTCTGTTTGTGGGAGGAATAATGTTTTAACAATTTCATCGACTGGGCCAGTCTAGCCTAAGACCTTCCTGAATGTACAGATAGAAGATTCTAGGTCTATCGGTTACCGTTTGTGCCCTATTAACAGCCAGACTGCTTAATTTGAAGGTCTCGAAAATAGAGAAAAAAATGCGGAAAAAAAATCGAAAAAATACCAGTGGCAGGAACGGATGAGACACCCCATGATCAATAGGTATGCAAAGAGTCATGACGATCAATGCATTAGTTATCCAGATACTGGCACTTTTGTATCAAATTGTTAATTATTTATGTTCACGTTGGGATACTTACGAGCCCCATAGCTTGGAGGATAATGGTAACAGGGAGTCAGTGACCTTTCCAAGGAGATTTTTCATGGACCTACCTGGATTTCAAGTTAGAAGACTTTAGGTCAACGGATTACGATTCGGCCCGGTTAACAGACGGGCAAAGAGTGATCGCTGTAGCTCAGACGACTTTCAGTCAGCCGAGCTAAAACAATTTAAGAAAATAATCAGTCAAATAAAAATAAAACAATCAGTCAAATAAAAATAATAAAGACAAGTTGGGGCCAAAGTGGAATCATTGGCTTGGACCAAGTCCAGCTGACTTCTTCGAGTCCAGATGGTTCAGAGACTGATTGATGGTCGGTCCAAGTAATTTGTAGTCTCAACCAAGATGACACCATGGGCTTACTTGGCACTGCAATCGTGCTGTTTTACGCTGTTACTGTCATCGTTACACAGCCATCTAAAATACTACATAGTCTGTAATTCTCCTTTAGATTATATCATGTGTGCCTATTTCTGCAAAAAAAAAAAAAATCTCTAGTGATTGTATAAGGATAATGGGCACTCTTCTAAACGCATGGAATGGAAAGTTTATTTCTACTTGAATCTTGATGCCAAACCGAATGAGGACAAGGGGAACAAATGTTAACATCAAGAGTCTATGAAAGTAACGCCAGCATTAGGAATAGCACGTACATGTCACCAGAGAACTGTGACTTAGTTATTGTATGACTTGTTCTAGTAGGGAATATAACCAGATAATTATTTTGATCATTTATTTTACATTTATATGGAGTGTCATGTTTAGATAATAGCGTGAGAACTTTGGTTAGAGGACACACGTGTCTCGTTCGATGTTAATATTTTGCCAACGGACTGATAAATTTGGCGATGTATACTTGTTGTGAGCGCTACCAGGAACAGACCGATGATTTTATTTAAACGCGTAACTGTAAAGGTACTTGATATTGCTGTGTGGTTGGGTATTTTGCTATCTAGAACTAGATGGTTCCAGGAGACACCAGCTGTGAAAGACCTGGATTCTGTGTCCAGATACAATAGTCTGTGCGCTAATTAGTAAGTGCTGTTTGAACTGTCTGCAGGTCTGCCACACCTGAGAAATGTGTCTTCCTTCTTTAATATATTGATTTTCTAACGCATGTCATATTCCTTTGCAGTGTACGTATGGACTTGATTCTGCCAATCCCTTTGACTTTGAACGAACATGGACGTTTACATCTTTAACGGTGTGACAGTACATGCTGCAGCGACTTAAGTCTTCAAAATATACCTCTATTTCTCTAGAGATCTTTAGCCATTTGATGTGGTGTGTTTATTGAAAATTTAATTAAATATTTGAGCGTGTATACACGAAGTATTAAATGTTCAATATTCGTCAGGACAGCACAACAATCTTTGTGAATTTGTTTATTAAAATATCTTCATATATTTATCAATATAGCACTTGCACAGTAACCTACCGGTACATATTTTCATGCAAAAAAAAATCAATAAATACAGTATTCACGCAACGAGTCATTCACAAGAAAAGATGCGGTATATATTAAAGCACAAGGCCAAACAAAAAGCTCAGTAACAGTTTTGTGTCTCTTCTGCCGTACAATTGAACATGATCTAACAGAAACATTTTGTGCACCAGCAGTCATACGGTCTCTGTCCAATAAAACTTAAAACACTTAGTGTTCTTGAACTCAGCGGAGGCCATCGAACTCCTCATCAGTTGCGCCATCTTGCGGATTCTGTGTGGGTTCCAGGTAATCAGGGTCTCGTCCTGTATTAGAGACTGGGATGTCGGGAAGTCCTCCCAGGGAGCGTCTGGGCAGGGTGTGTCGGTTCTCTGTGTTCTGTACTGTATTGTCTGATTGGTCACCTCCGGCAGCCATATCAAAGTAATCTATCCCGTCACTGGCTATCATGGCGTATGTAGGAGTCCCAGACCTCGGCACAGTTGCAGTGGGGAAGTAGGTAATGTTTTGAGCCTGGTGTATGGAGGGGACACGGGTAAATCTCTCTCCGGCAGTGTATCTCTCTGGTGCTGATTCTGTTCTGGACACTTTGCTGCGACCAGGGGCAGAAAGGCGTGTATAATGAGCATCCTCAATAACCAACCTGAACAAATAGTGCAAGGGTCCGTGCAATGTTTGCTAGAGAAACGAATCTGAAAGCTCTATAGTATTCAGCGTTCCTTGAGTAGAATAATACTGAAGTAAGTGTTACGCTTGAATGAATTATTATTTTATACCGGACAAGAAGTGATTATTGTATAAAAGCAAGATCGAAGCGAAATACCTAACTTGTTTACATTAAATCCTGAATTATGTTAAGAGTAAATGATATTAGATGCAGAATAATATAAAACATTACTGATTAATTTCCCATCAATTGCTACATCGCGTTCATTTGGAGCCTTAATACGTATAGAACCTTGGTGACATAAACCCACACAGTTTACTTATGCGGAGTGTAATGTGAATCGTAATGTATAAACTCGTTCTCCACACTTTCTACACAGTAAAGTGCCCTTACCTACCTGTGGGACAGTTTTCGTCTGATAACCCAAGCTGCGGCTACCACACACACAATGAGTAGTGCGACACAGGAGACGGCCAGGATCAATTTAAATGAAGACCTCGCCATGAACGCCTTTCGCTTTGCTAAGGCTGCGTGGGAAACGATATTGCGATTATGTAAATTAAGTTCAAAGGAAATAAAGAAAGACAACCATGTATGGTATCATTTAGTACCAGAAACGTGACACAAAACCATTACAGCTTTCTTAATCACTTGCTTTTAAAGGACATGACCAGCGTAAATAAAACTGCAATTTGATCATATTATACCGTAGATGAATTTTTTTTGTAACTTTTTGCTCTGTGTGTAGTCATTACTACCGGTCTAAAGTAATTAAAACCGCGTCTAATAAGAGCACTGAGATGCTTGGTTTCACCCTTCCCGCGTTCGGCAATGATCGGTTCCGTGCCTCATAAATATTCGGAATGACGTCAGCTCAGGAACGGCAGTCGGTCATAACAAAGCCACATGTGTGAATTCATGACAATAGGTGTACCGTTTTCTGTATTGCGTTCGATCGTTAATAGTTAAATAATGCCAAATAGTTGTGTAGCGGGTGGCTGGAGTAACACAAACCGTGATGTTGTGAGTTTACACAGGTTTCCTTTGAGCCAGCCAGAACGTTTGAAGAAATGGGTCAACTTTGTTTGCGTGAGGCGGGCAAGCTGGGAGGGGCCATTGGCTCGTTCCGTTTTGTGCTTAGCCTTCACACTACGTTAAAATCGAGCCATTGTCAGCGAATTATCACACAGGCAACATCAACTTTATGTTAGAATGAAGAATTGATTATTATCTTTACGAAATTCGGATAGTTAATTAAAATTATATTGCCTATTTAAAAGCAATCCACTGTTTCCCATTGCTTGAAGTTGCATTTAGTAGCGTACTTAACACACAAGTACACATCTATAACATCCTGCAAGCATTCCTAAAATAAACAATAAAAATTGAACCCCCTCGTACAAATTATGTAAAATTATATATATTAAGATATGGTTGCCAGGTATATTTTGAGGAAATTACTATATTTGTGTGTTTAATAAATCCAATAATATTATAAATATATAACTTTGATATGTAGGCCTACCGGTGATGTACAGCGATTTTTGCCGATATTAAGCAATCCACTGTTTCTCCATTGCTTGTAAGTAGTATATGTCGCGTGCTAAAATCGAAGTACGCCTCTAGATAACTTACCAAAAGTATGTCTTCCTTCCAATAACAGTGAAAGGAAATCCCCAGACACTCATATTAACATATGGATTTCATATAGGAATCATTCGTGTCATAATTAAACGAATAAATATCTGGATATATTTCATTTTGAAGTGCGCTTATAAAATAATGCAAGTATGACTAAAAGGGCTTTCTTAAATTCTTTCTTAAAGCGATTTTTAGGTATATTTTAAAATATACGGTAATTTACTAGACTTCTGTGTAATTAATCAAAACATGATTAAAATTGGCAACATTTGTTTTTTGTTATGTTCATTCATAGAAGACCTAAAATTATAAAAATACATTCATAAAAATCATTATTCCTAAATGTCTCTTTGTTTGCAGATTTTATTCTAGAACTAATAAAGCCAGATGATGACACATCTTGTTTAATTTTTCAATCATGTGATATATAAACACCTGAAATGTTGAATAAAAATCAATTGAACCTCTTCACAATGATGTTGTATTTTATTATCAGAAACATAAAAAATATGAAAAACACAACACAAATGGATTTAATGTATGATGAATAACCGTGATTTAAAAGATCTGACGTGTTAACTGGAGTTCATCGGAAGGCCGGAGGCATGCAAAAATTGCACATCAAGGTTTGCTGCCGGACCACAGCTGTGAAGATGCTTAGCTGTTATCATCTGTTCCTGCAGTTCCTAAATATAACCCATTACAAATAAAAAAGTATATAAATATATTTCAGAAGCGGATCCAGGGGGGGGGGTCCAGGGGGTCCGGACCCCCCCCCCCCTTTTTTTTCACCCGAAGCAACCTTTTTAAAGGGGTTTAAGACGTATAATTTTGCGGCCTGGACTTCCCCCTTTTCCAGACCTGATGACCTTTTTTTTAGGAATTTCATTATAGTCCTCCTGGGTTGGACCCCCCCTTTTCCAAAATCCTGTATCCGCCCCTGTATTTATATGTGTTTCCGTATGACAGAGAAGTGGGGAGCGTAAATTATATATGGTCATCAATTTATTTCCTTGTTGAATTTTGGTGCATACAATTTCGTTGAAACACAAGCTTAAAATTATGCCTTGGTCACTCAACAAAATTAGACATTTAAGAGAACATATCCATATGACTTCGTTAAAAACACCTTAGTTTTAACTTGTGAATGTCTAAAATGGACATTGTGATGGCATGTAATTCGTTTTTTAACAGATGTAGAAAATAAATGTATTTTAATTACATTTAAAAAATAAATTAAATTTAATTTAATTTCCTGCGTGGGTACATTAATTCATATTAACAGTTTTATTTTTTAAATATACAAGTATTTTTTACACTATATCATTTATAACTAAATTGAATAAACAACCAGAACAGTAAACTGATATTTTGCAAACACACACGTGCGTCTTGCACATAAACACTCCACCATGCACGGTATAGGCCTACATGTAACATATCAACATTATATACTTAATAATATTATTAAGTTTATTAAATACACAAAATAAATAATTTCCACAAAATATCTGACAGCTATATCTTTATTTATATTTTTACATATTTTAATCGTTTTTCACGGCATGCTTGCGTATTTCGATTTTAGTACGCGAACATACACAACTTACAAACAATGGATAACAGTGGATTGCTTTAAAATCGATGATAGAATCTTAATAAACTATCCGAATTCCGTTAAAATAGTAATTAATGCTTCATTCTAACATAAAGTTGATGTTGCCCGTGTGATAATACGCTCAAAATAGCTCGATTTTAACGTTGTGTGCAAAGAACCCCGTCAAAGATCGTCTCGTGTCGGCCACTGTGCAATATTCGATCTTGTCAACTGGCATCCAATCAGGTTGCCCGATTCATTGGCAGTGGCTCTAAGCAAAAACTGACCAATAAACATTGACTTAATATGGAGAAAATACGGGTAAAGTAATCGCAAGTTGGCGACACGAAGGCTGTGGGTTTCCTACTTCGATTTAAGGACGACCGTCCATCCTTTAATGTACGTACCTAAATCGAAGGACGTCTTAAAACTGCGGTCAGCCTTGACATGGTTAAATGTATCGCATATTATGCAAAAGTAAATTCTCGGCATTATATTAATATGATAAGGATACCCGTCTGTTAGTCATTCGCATCATTTTAAAGGACTTGCACACCTGTCTTTCACGCGGGACGATATTAACGTGGACATTTTATCATTCACAGCTGACATGTCTTGTATTAAAAATTGATGTGCATTTATCACATAATATGTGCAATTAATTTACATAACGTTCACCTATTTTACATGTATATTTGGAATAAAAACGACTATAAAATAACCATTCTTTGTTCCCGATTCGTTAGGGTGATAGTATATTATTGACTCGTCACTCGAATTGTCATCATCCCCGCTCAGGGTCGGCTTAAACTTGTACGGCTGTACATTTTCGCTCCCCGGTATCCTTGTATCTTTACCTGAATGATCACTAAAGATGTCGTAGCTTGAAGAGTCAAACTCGACTGTTGAATCCGTGATGGACTCGAAACTTTCAGAAAGGACATCGTTACAAAACCAGTGGCTATTGTATATACACAGGGTGACTGCCGTAGTAAGCCTGCAGTGCCCATGAGCTGACGTCACAGCCTGTGCCTGCACTTGAGAACCCGAGCGGCTGTGTAGCACTGACCCTGTGACGAGTAGCCACATATTTGCCTAATTGCTCATTAATAAAGCTCAGTCAGCACAAGTCACCAGCGGTATGTCACTTTAATAGGGGTAAGATGCACTCTACACAAATGGAGTATATTTCGCTGGTCATGTCCTTTAACTTCTCCGCATTTACCCAAATTGAGGTCACTGTTGATATCTGAGGTTAGAGAAGATTAAAGATGAAACTAGAATGGCCGTAGAAGTAACTGAAGAAGGGCACTAAGCACCTGACAGCTAGTGGGAGAGACTTCGTCAAGCTAGTCTTGTCTTAAAGGTGTCAGTCATTTACGTTAAATATATTCTTGAGAAGAATAACCTTTCACGCACCCATGTCTCCAGTAGCGCCATCTTTAGGTTTCCCGCCGGTTGGAATCTGATTCGCAGCCAAAGACTGTGCCAGAGACTGAAAACTGCTGGTGGCAGCTGCGGCTTCAGTTAACCTCGATGTTGACACTAAAAATTACAAAACGGTAACCTTTTGTACGAAGGGTATATTAAAGTTCACAATGTGATACACACCAATGGTAATATCGATCAAGGTGCATGCAGCCGCCAGGTATATCGTTGTTTTTAGCATTTTTACAATTGAGCCATAAACCTTTGTCTGCAAACCAAACTACACCTGATGTTTGTCATTAAGACTTATTAAGTTTGGGAAAGAGCCTATCACATACACGTAAAGTGTGAGGAAAGTATTGTTTATATAAAGTAAGTGTTAAGTATCATTTATCTAAAAAAAGTCTATTATAAATCACAGAACACAGACCACAGCTGTCAGAAAGATCAGAGAGTCATAGATAGTTGTGTATTAAATATGGACATTGGTCAAATATCTGCTTCATTCATGTGCAATATATAACTACCTTCAATACAGATGTACGGTTTCTTCTCAGTGCACAATGCTGGCTTCCACTCAGTTTCATGTCCGTTAGTTGTGGCAATCGAACATTTCATATCTGAGAAGACTGTCTTTTGTGGTTTCCATCGAAACTTGATAACGGGGACCATGACTGCAAAATCATTTTAATCCATAATTTCTTCCTCTTTGGAGCTTAGGTCTTGATAAATTGTCAACAAAACGGATCTCTTTTTTTTCTAATCATATTATCACAATACCGCTTAAGACAGTTTATAAATAATTCCAAATACACGTAAGTTTACTATAAGGTTTTCTTACCATTGTCTTGCAACTGAAACTGCCAGTTGTTTCGGGTTAGGCCTATCCAAAATTCATTGATACCATCGATGAATTGTCCAATTTTGTCCACGGTCTCATTATTGGGATCAATCAGTAATTCTCCTCCTACACGTGAGCAAACTTGGCGGGCCTCGAACCAGGTGACTTGCTCTTTTCTGAGGCAGATCGCATCTCTTCCACCAGAGGGCTCCACACATCTGCTACCAGGACAATGACTGCAACCTGCATGTAACATGTACCTCGTATTCAATCTAAAATGGTATATTTGTGCGTAATCCAGATTGTTTTCACAAATATGTCATTGAACAACAATTTAATAGTCGTTTTAATATATTTTGCTAAGAAATATATACAAGAATAACGTTTATAAGGTTAATGGGAATGCGTGGATAGTCTTTTTTCGGATTAAAAAGACATATTTTCATACCCTTGGTTTCTCGAAACGTGAAATATAATCGCAGCATCATACAGGTCGATCAATCAAGACCCTATGGACTTGCAAAAATTAAAAATATACGAAAAACACAAACAGACATTAATTCTTGTACATTGACATGGGGGGGGGGGGGGGCGCATGAGGCGCCTGCCCCCCTTTCGACCTCACCAAAATAATCCAGGTAGAAAAAATCTTGGAACACCATGTGTATAGAACAGCTACAATGTATGTTTTGCTTAGGCCTAAAAATGCATTTATGTGACCCCAGATTGCAGGACTACAATCGAAGTTTTCAAAAATTTCATTACGCTAACCCCCACCCCATCCCGGTCACCCCAACTTCGTGCCTCGGCTTATCCGCTACGCGGCCTCTTAATTTGAGGCCCCCATTCTAAATTTCTGTATCCGCCCCTGATCAATCCAAAGAAATAAACTATGCGTGCATGGCCCCTTACAAACAGAGGTAAATATTTTGAGGTAAATGTATCTGTCAAACAAAATACCTTTCTGTCGACAAAGATAACCATTGGCCTTTCCAAAGCAGGGCATGCCGAACAGTTTCCCATTCTCGCCGAGGGTCGCACATTTTCTATCTAGGCCTTTTCTGAGAGGTTTACTGCCTGAACATATAAAGACACAATGATAACAATGTTTTCACATTGTTGAATGACCTCTGTCGCTCCCGATTCAGAAGGGGGGGGGGGTATCAAACGAGACTATTTACTTTAAAGATGAGGGATGATGACATAAGGCAATTTTATCTTTAAGCAAGATTGATCATATTATATAAAAGGTGCTCTATACGAAGATTATAGTCTTCATGAATAAAATTAATGTTAAAAAAGTGTTATGTCTATATGTGTACAGGACCTGGACAGTTTAGTTGTATTTTTGAAAATGCTCTCCGCTGTCGAACCCGGGTTAGATTCCTGGAATGGATATGATGGCATGTTGTAGTGGCCTGACCTGGATCGGGGATTCCCACTGAGTTCTAGTTTCCTCCGCCCCTACACATTACCGAATGCCTCCACCAAATGCCATGGAGCGCATGCCTCGTTTATTTATTATAAGTCAGAATAACGATAGATAATATATATATTACAACCGTGTTGTTTTTCTCCAGAGTTATATATATATATATATAAATATATATATATATATATATATATATATATATATGTCCAGTAACGTTTATAATGATATAACCCCAATGATATTAAATAAGGATGATAATAAACCCGGAATGCATGAAATTCTTGTAAGTGTGAAAAGAACCAAATCCAATATCTAGAATCGAAGATGTCCTGTGCGTCCTGACTTCACAAGACACGCCTGGATTTTAATTCTTCAAACGGTTATAATTTTTAATTGTCCCAAATTGTAAGCCTCGGTACCACTAATGTATAGAAGATCAGTAGAACAACTTCTAGAGCAGATGGACTACAATAATGTTAAATTCAATGCCAGTAATGATTATAACTTCATTGGCAATAATGATCAGTAGCCAGTTTTAAATATAGGCCTACCCAATTATAAAGGATAACAACGTATATGGAAATATCAATATTGAGAAACAATATTGTCGGTATAAATACTCCGCGAACATAATAAAACTGACACTGAGTGAACCCGGAGGTATGTAAATTAGCAGTAAATTAGATACAATTACTTATAATTATAGGCCTAAGGTAATGACCCTGTGGCAAACACATCCCCTTAGTGTGTGAACGAGCTTAAATGATAAATATTCCCACTGTTTTCACGGTAATTTATCTGGTGTGTCATTTACTTATTTCAGGCATACGTGTTAGTGTATATTAACGAGTTGAAGATTACTAAAGTAAAATGATTTTCATGCTTGCATGATTAAGGCTTATCTTATCTTATATTAATGTGCACGGACACGTTTGCCTTATTCAAATCCTTATATTAATCATTAACCAAACATGACTTTACGGATCACTAATAACGAAAAAGTATATATATTTTTTGCAGAAGAAAAGTCATTGATAATCAACATTAATTACTGAAAATTAACATCCGTTATCAACCTGACAGTAGCCTCCGTTCATGCGACCATGTAATTCTTCCTCCAACAGGAGGGAAATGTTTTTTTCCGATGCTGTTTTAGTGCTTCTAACATAGTTCACCGTCACAGGGCTCCCGGCATACCAAATTAATAATAACTCTCAAAGATATCACTCATCACGTGTCTGTTCTACGTTTCGTCGCTGTGCACCGCAGCCCTGTCACGAAGTCTTTATATGGAAACAAGATGATTCTCACTATGAAATATTTTCTCATGGTACTCCCCATATTTCGTTCATCACCCGTTTGCTTTCTACTGTACACATGTGGAAATAAAACTGTCAAAAGCCACGAAACAAACATATCGCGCACATCAAGAGGTGGCCGTGCTTAAAAATTTCAAGATTTTTTTTAACTTCAAGTCATGGTTTCACATTCTCGTACGTCCATATTTCCTCTCCTTGCTCAGGGGTTGTCATGAATGCGCCATATCAGTTTTGTTATGGTAAACAAAGCCACAGAACCATAAGTCAGTGTGCCGGCAGGGACAATTACATATCTTATTGTAAAGGTTTATGTCCCATTAAGACAATGCTGCACATATTTCTTAAACTGTTTATTATTTCATATAATATAACAAAAATACTCTTTATTACTATTATAAATATTATAACACTATTACTCATTTACTTAATTGTAATCCAGAAATTAATATGATAAACTTACCGATGTGTTTTCTTCCGTCCGTCCATCTCCACTGAGAGTCTTCACTCTGAGCCAGTGCCAGCCAGGTCTCGTTGAGTCCTGTGGAGCTCATCACGCTGGCCAGGGGCTCCTTGAGGTAAGCTGTACTGTCCACAGGCAGGGACAGGCCACGCTCTCGGCACATATTGTATGCATCTTTGTACGTCGCTCGGTCTACAACAAACCTCATTTAATGGCTTAGAGAAAAAAGTCTCAGATATTGACGATGACCGTTAACAATGATCGATTCAAATCCAGACTTGTTGTTCGTATACTTTCATCGAACCCAGATAGTTTTGTTTTTTAACTACTTGTATCAATAAATGTAACATTTAATCAGATGCTCTCGCTCAGGGAAAGTAGCCTTACATTTATCAGAACCGTTACTGTATAAAAATTAAGTGGACAAGCTGTAAACCATGAAATTTGTCAATAAAATATTAGAGATATACTACTGTGAAATAAATGGCTACATAGATATATAACATAAAAAAAATTATTAATGTAATAGGATAATGGTGTCAGCTTTGAAATCCTGTGTCTATGATTATTATCATTTATATAGTTCAATACTTACTATGACTATATAATTTATGTGACATGGCAAACTGCATGAAACCAAAGATCAAGAGGTACGCAGTAGCACAAGCATTGCTCGACATTCTGGAATGTATCCGCCGCTGGCTGCTTTTACCCTTGTTGCTGTTCTCCTCCTTGTATTTTGACATCAACACTCAATCTGCAACAACTGTGAGAAGGGACGGGACACATATGTAACATATTGTATATGATACTCAAGCAGATGGTAATTATTTAAACGGAAGTAAATAATATTGTAGTCAACAAATCCATCCGGCACTCCTGAAAACATGTAGTGATAAACTCCTTGCTGAATCATAAGAACAACAAATTCAGTTGTTTCAGTTTTCGTATCGTTCATATAGTGATAAATAGGTACACAGTTACTCAAATGAGGGTAATACGAACCAAGTACTAAAATGTAAAAAAAACTCAGTGAGTCGATTGCATACTCGTTGATTTGCATACTGCTCCCAACTTACACGCATGCGGTTTTTATTCATTATCGGAAGACTTTACATCGTTAACTGACACCACTGGGTGTAGTTTAATAGATACATTATTCATATACAGTTAATTACGTTTAGGTCATATACATGTATGATTATTATTGTCAGATAAAAAACATGGCTTATTTGGCTTCCTAGAAAGGTGGAATTATCAACCAAGTTAATAACAAAATTAAATACTATTATTTTAATGACAAATTGCATGAACATTTCGGTTGGAAAATATTATTAACAAAACTAAATTTAAAATTTAATAAATCTGTAATTTACACTATCAAAGCGCAAGGGATTTCCGCACTCAGTACAGTAAGGGGTCATTCTTATTTTCATGAGCGTAAGTCCATGGCGGACGGGATGCATTGTTATATGAATAAAATAAAGAGCCACAAATTGCGTAATCAACTGATTTAAATGTTGTGGATACATGTCATGACACTGAGATGCTGAGTAAATATCATAACCAAACCAGAAAACGAGCGCTATTATGTCTCTGCAGCGCTACAACTGGACACTGGTTGGATACCAGGAAGACAATATGGCTTCATTTATGAATATATATATATATATATATATATATATATAAATTATGTGTGCCTGTGGTAATCTTCCTGTTCGCGGGGTTAACATATCGCCTTTTAAGTGTTTCACGAGGGTTCAATTTTTGCGTTTTCATAGAATATAATACTTACCCAGAGGATATTTTTTTAAAATATAATGCGCAAATTCTTAACATTTCTTGAGACCGAAGAGAATATCGACCGAGTGGAAATTATTGTTCATCAACGGCAGACAATTTTGAAGACCTAATATCATTTTTAAAAGCAATATTTGAACATAAATGATCTTTTTTTTTTCATAACGTCAATTTTTGTGTGTTTCTCTTTACGAATCTTAGCAGTGGCTAAGCCTCGTTTTGTAAATTAAACTATAAAGCATTTATTTCAGTTTGTGACGTATGTACATCTGCATGTGTGCCCGCGTGTGTGTGAAAGTTATCAGTCATCTGCCGAACTGTCGGGTGCATGTTCAAACTAACCATCTCTCTATCTGTAAATCTTTCATTAACACGTGTAATGGCATTTATGAATGAAGCATGGTATAAAAATATGGGTAATTTATTCAATATACAAACAGTTATTAACAACTGGATAATTATTCATGTAACTATTAACACCAAAAAATGAGATGTATTCCTTTCACATATTGTCTCATGGTCCACATTGTCGTACGGGTGTAGTTTACTTTATACGACAATTATGGCCAATTGATCTCCACGCAAACATTGGTCTGGTGCAGCCATGTTTACCTACAAGGGTGAAATGATAAATAAAGTCGCATTCATTAACGAGCAGGTTCTACATACTGTGTGCTCCCAAGATCATGAATTTACTAGCGTACAATGACTGTTTGCATCACTATGCTCGCCCAGGGCAAAATAAATAAACCGTCTTTGCAGGGCTGTCATATTTATTGCTTGAATTGTTGATACGCCTGAAGTAATTATTATGTCTTCCTCCGTAGATTACGTTTTTATAATAATAATGATACTGATAAATGTTATAAATCTATTTCTACTACTTTACCACAACCACAACTACTTTTAATAACAACCAATGCTAATTTAATGAACAGGAATAATATTTTACTCAAAAGAATTAAGTCTTTTGTGTTATTGTTTGGTTATAGACCTAACAATGGGACATTAAGAATTATAATGGGTGTAAAAATTACTAGCCATTGTCAATTTTCATTACACTTTATACAAACAATGAAGCGACGAGTATTGTTTATCCAAATTTTATATGCTAAATGCAACACGTCATTATTACACAGAGAGAGAGAGAGAGAGAGAGAGACCTAAAAGTTTTTTAAAGGTGCTTCCCGCTTGGACCATACGTTATCCGTATAGAACCTCAGCAAAGTGTTTAACCACATTTGAGTGCTCTGTCAATAGAGGATAAATACACCTGCTAACATGAAGCATGAACCAGAAAACAGTCGTACAAGGTAAATCTCCCTAAACGTCTGGATGGCCGTCGAGTTAATCATATGTATGTTGCCCACAGGCCACCCATCCACAAATGTCATTGAAATTTATCTATCTTTTAGTGATATTATGTGATGACATAACATTTTCAACTTTCCATGTTGATGAGTTTCAAAAGAATGTAATCAACCCCTTACAGCGAAATGATATTCACTGAAAAAATTTGTCATGAAAATGCGTTGCTACTTCAAATGGTCCGATTGCACTACCATTGAAATAGGCCTGGGCTCGATGTAACAACATAAATAGACGTGTTTCATACTGGAAAAAAATCTTTGAAATAAAAAAATAAACTTGCATATGATGATGATCCAGATTACCTCAAAAATTTTATGAATTATTCTTTGGGTGTTGTCATTACTCTCCATACAATTTCATCAAAATCTGTACAGAAGTTTTTATAGCGTTTAATTGCTAACAGGCAAACCAAATAACAAAGGGTAACGCATAAGATATCTTGCCAACTGGCGGAGGTGTAATAACCTCTTGTACTTTAGAAGAATAGTTTATAAGCTGTCTCCGAGACACCCCCCCCCCCCCTTCCCGGGCGAAAGAAATGAGAATGACGGAAGCGTGTTAAGTGGAATGTTTCTTTCACCAGTCTCAGCTGAGTACGCAATGTATTATATAGTCACAGTACAGTTAACTATAATACCTCTATATAAGGCAGCACCTGTGGTGTACTTTCACTTCTCTCAAAGTATATTCAAGTAATTTTCGTCTTTTTTTTAAACCCAGCAATTCATTGGTATTCAAACAACTTTGGTACACTTTGATGCATGTTTACTAATAACTCATATTTTACGGATTGAAATTAGAGCCTATTTTTCCTGACAGAATGATATTTAATAGACTGAATGTGTGTCTGTGTTTATGTGTCTGTGTGTGTGTGTGGGGGGGGGGGGGGGGGTTACAATCACCTGTTCCTCCCTGGTTATATAATGGGGACAGGGGGACAATGTGCGCCAATGATCTTTGCTAGTTTCTAGAGTCTATAACACTCTATAAGTCTATATTACTAAAACACGCAATTCCTAATGTTTCTTTTAAATCCCATTAGGCCCTCTTACCTTTGAAGTGTGAGATTACTTCGTTACATTTCAGTATATAGAGCCCCACATGTCGTTCACGTGTTGCCGCCAGCGATGTCTAAACTACCAATTAACAGGAAGTGGTCGGTTCATGTCGGATCTGTTATCTGTAATCAACTTGTCTGGTTTATGACTGCGGTTATGTTCCCATGGACCTTACAATAATGTTGTTTTAATTGTATCGTTTGTGTACTGACCCAGGAAGCCGCCATCTTTCCCCCTCGTAAATTCCATTGTTAATATTCAACTCGCTTTTTTTGCGAGTATCCAATTACGATGTTTGATACAGGCAGCATCCCCGCCTGATGATAGTGATATAATAATTCATTTGAGCAGTAAGTAAAGAATTTACCTCCCAGGGCCTCAGCGTAAAATAAACAGCTCGTTGTAATAAATATTAATTCTAATACAGGGACGCCTACCTTAACTTCAGTTTCGCCACCAGCATTCACTACTATTATGGTTTTAAAATGGAGCTGTAGATAACGACTGTTACTATAAAAATGTTGAATAGTGTATTTAGGGAATACACTGTTTAGGTCTAATATAATGCTTTTGCTCCCATGATAACCCGTAAAGAATTTGATTAAAACATACAAGCGCTTTCATAGGGAAGCTTTTACGCGGTGCATTAGTGTGACATATTATGAATGACTTCTAGATTATTCAAATTCTGAGGTATCATTTTGTTTGTTTTTTTTCTTATTTACTTTACATGTATGTTGATAAGGGCAATGGCTGCAAGAATCTTAATAACCATGGTTTATATACAATGTAGTAGGCAGCTGTCAAAACCATATATATGTATATATATATAGACCGTCTGGCAAAGTCTTGTGCCTTCAGAGTTTGAAAAAGACACCGACATTCACGCACGAACCTTTACATTTCTTTATCAGGGGGCGGATATATACGGGGATGGGCAACGCCCACCAATTCTACTTAAAATATAAATTATAGAAAAGAATCATGCATTATACTGAAATAATGCCCGGAATTCGCGTCTCGTACGGGTTCTTTCCTCATTCTGCAGGTGATAATTATGTATAAATCTGCTCGTATCCAAAGAACACTTTTCTATCTGGGCCAAGCCCCCCCCCCCCCCCCCCCCGGTTCCCCTTTTTGTTTCTTTTGTTTCCCCTATCATCCCCTGTATGTGAATAATTCTCTTACAAAGAACACACATATTTCACGTTGACAAGTAAAGTGCCGGGTTATAAATTAGGGCTGTGGCGCTGTATCGAATATTCAATACATTGAATCGAAGCCACTCATTAATCGATAATCGAATCTGGCATGCAATAATAAAAAAATATAAATTATTGCATAACAATCATTTTTTTTATCTTTTCGGATAAAGCTCCTATCCAAAAATCATTCAACAATGTGCATGATGGACGCAGCACTATCGATTTAATATGATGTCACATTATATCCTTGATCTGAGAACAGAAAAAGGGGAGAAATTTTCAATATACTTGGTCAACGTAAAGTTTGAAGTAAAATATTCATTTTAGCATCATCGAAAGAAGACAGGTTATATATACTTACTACCTGTAACTATTAAGCAACCAAGAATTATCCACACAACAACAAACACTTCAGTTTTGTAACGTAATGAGCACATGTCTGACAAAAATTGGATTCCTCTCTCTCTCTCTCTCTCTCTCTCTCTCTCTCTCTCTCTCTATATATATATATATATATATATATATATATATATATGCATATGTTTATATATATTATATTCATTATTCAAAATATTTAAATTTCACAGGGAGGAAATAAAACTTACCATAAAAAAGACTAGACATAAGCAGTCAGCCGCCAAACAGAATGGTTGAAAGGCCCCACGCACCGAGATGTTCATGAAAAGTAAGCTACAGACGAACGATGCAAGGATACTAATGAACTAACACCCGGATAACAAGAGCCGCAATTTGCTCTTTTCTCCCGTTAAACTATTTGCCTTCTCGCTCTCTACTTTGTTCATGCCCCAAGCCAAGCCGTCCAAAAATAATTATAACAAACATGCTGGTAATAGTTGCTAATGATTAATAATACTTCGCTTGGCGAATGAAAATTGCCCATCGTACAATAAAAGCTTTGTGTAAATGCACGTAAAAGCTTAAACAAGGAAGTGATCAATGTAAACGGTGGTATTATTGGCTTAGCTGTTTGTCATCAGTGTGAGAACTGTCCAGCCTAACTCTACAATCTACAATGCTTGAAGGGCCCTTTTTCATTATATGACGTCTAAAGACAATCCCTTTAACCTTTCTTAAAAAATAGTTCAGAAAACAACGATGCCACCGCACAACGCAGTTTGTTTTGTTTATATTCATTTGTTTATAATGTCTGTTGCCCCAACAATGTAGTTCATACACAATCAACACGACATCTACAGGCGAGTCATACGAAACAGAGTTTTGCAAAGGGCGTTTTGTATTAAGTAACCTTTCAACTTCCGCAAATATGCAACCAACCAACTCATTTGTCATGGTTTTCAGTTTTAAAACTTTGGCGCAGGCAGTGTATTTACTAAAAGCCTGTAGATATAAACAAGTTTATGCATCCATCACAGAGGCGCTAAAAGAACTTTCCTTAACAGGAGTTACCGACAGTTCATTAATATTTATAAGTACACGAAAGTAAGTCACAAATCTCATACATTTTGCATATATAAATATATATATATATATACATATATATATATATATATATATATATATATTATAACATTGTTCTTTAGAAATACGTAAACAAGTAACAAAGGAATCCACATCGCCTTGGCCAGAACAAACATTTGTCAAATCTATAATTTACACGTCTGCACTTGCCATATCCCGACCCCAATACCAAACAGATACACAAGTTTGTCATGTGCAGTACTATAATTGCGAATTCCATCAATTAACCTGCCATATGCGGCAATATTAAGGGCACTCTGCCTACTCATCACAGACCGTTGTATTTATGAGAGTGTTAACATTATGCATCCACACATATGACATATGTCGTTACACACTGACGCACATTAACGGGGATCTCACGCAAGCTGCTTCCTGTCAATTAAATATCCCTGACGAATACGGATAATGCAGGAAGCGTAAAAACGGATATACTACGTGAGGTAATGGAGTTGAAACAGCAACAAATCCGCGCCAGGAATATCAACCAATTGTTAATTTGTCTTAAAGATAGATGTTAAGTAACTTATAATTTTTTTTCATCCATGCAATCTTTTGAAGACATAATAGAAGTTATTGGGATTATTATTATTATTATTATTATTATCATTACCATTTATTATTATTACTATTATCATTATCAGTATTATCATTAGTAGTAGTAATGTGTACGTAGTACATGTAGAAAGTATTAGTTCTACCAGTTTCATGATAATGAATATGATTATTATTATTTTTGTCAATATTGTGTAACAAACAAAAATGTGATACAGTCGAGAGGAAATGAAAATTATGTAATTTATTAGTTGGGAATGATTACCTGGACGTAAAACTGAATAAAAACGATAAGAGCGTAAAAGCTGTAAGGTTGTGTTTAAACAACGATTTTGTGTCAATGCAAATATACTTGTTTCATTACTCCGAAAGTTTTACACAATTTTCCTAATTATGAAAAAAAATCAATTTATGGTTTTTTTTTATAAAATAACACAAAGGCACATAATGATGATGTACAGAAATACAAAGTTTGATTTTTTAACCATGTTTATCGTCCGGTTCAGCTTCCTTAGCCCTTTTAAAATCTGAAAAAAAATATGTGTGTGTGTGTGTGTGAATATTGTCGCTCTGGTTTACACATCTATGTATAGACAGAGCTTGTAATCTAAATAAGATATGTGTATTCCTTGTTGCTAGATTTACTTCCCTCGGTTAACCTCTTACACCCCTTTTTAGTCTCTCTCTCTCTCTCTCTGGCCTTATATGGTGTGCGGCATATATATATAGATGTATGAATAGCCATGCTGGTTCATTATATATAGAAGGAAATGGAAATTACAGAAAAGTCGGGTCACTGACGGTGGGAATCGAACCCACTATCTTCCGATTTCCGGTCGGGTGCCTTAACTGCTTGGTTAGGCCAGATTCCCTTCCATCTGTGTATTTGCCTACTTTTATAGGCTAACACCCGGATATAATAGTATATGATATGAAAATTAATTCCAAAGACTGTATGTGCTTAAGTAATTCCTTAAGGAAAATTGTGAATTTCAATATAAAGTAATAGCTTCAATGATTCCTAAAATTTAAACCCGAAGTTGATTGTACGCTTAGATAATGCAAAAATAATTACATTCTCCAAATCAAACTTTAACAGGTAAAGTATAGATTATTAACTTGTGTTTTATTACATGTGTTTTATATTATTTCAGCAATACAGACCCAATTAACATAACGGATTTAGGCAATATACTGAACAAACGTTATGCCTAATGTGTTGAAAAAAAACTTTACTTGGTTAATTATTGACGTGTGACGTTAGGTTCTGAATGCAAAAAGCACATCTTTGTCCAGTTAAATGAAGGAACTGGATCACAGCGACCTGGTTTCAGCTTTACTAGGAAATTAATATACATCTGACTGTCGTCGCATTTCAAAACAATGGGCCCCATGGTATGTATATGTGCTTAATAGACGTGAGGACTGACGGCCGAAGGCAGGTCGCAGGGTCATCTATATAGGTAATTTAACTTATTGTCAGCTCAGAAAAAAATAATTGGATGTAAGAAACAGGGATATACATACATTATTCACATGATTCCTACCAAATCAACACACACACTTATATGTATGTGTGTTACTGTTATATTAAACTCACCATTTTGCATGTTTTCTTACATACAAAATATTGCAGACTAGACAACACCCAGAGTTAATCAGTCGGCCAGCTCCTTTGCACCCTGAAGAAGCAAAATGAACAGTGCCGAGAGGAAGACTACATAAAAGTTCATGGGTTTATTCAATTTTCATTTTCAGGCAGAAACCTGTTTAGATCTCAAATACCATCAATTTTCTAAAAACATTTGAACCAGTCATTCAAGCCGTCTGACGACTCAGATGGCTTACCGCATTTCTACCTTGATTGATTTTCTGTCTTACCCAAGAGGACCGATAGTATGAAAATTCTCAATTCGAGAATGAAGGGGCCCATTTTTCGAGAATTAATCGTGCAGTGTCACGTAAATCAGAAAATGGGTTTCGTTCAGGTGCTCAGGGAATACCATCAGTTTATGAATATTTTTTGCTAGCATCTATAAAACTACCACTTCCGGCCGATAGAATTATACCCGCCGGCCTTTCATGTGCAGCTTGGAAAATGATCATTACGGGAAATAGGGGAAAACGTAACTAGCTATGTGAACATAAACCAGGGAAATCCTGAACGGTTTTTGTAAACCGCTTCCGTCAGGTGACGAGGTTACACATGGGAAGCCACGAAGTCATGGTAATATATCACCCGCCACTTTCCACTATAAGTCGATAGTTCTCGGGCATGAACTCTTTCAAAATTACATTTGGGTAATTGTATGGATTCAGAATTACAGACTGGCGAGAAAAAATGCCCCTTTTCTCCTTATAGTTTGCCTTTTTCGGCATGATGTTGCATTTCAAATGTACAAACATATCAAAGGCCACTATAATTCAGGTACATGCAGACTTCATGTTAATGCACCAAACATGTAAACATGTATGTCAGGCTTTTTAGGAAAATAGAAACATCTTCCGTTAATTAAATTGAAAAAAACACCTAAATATTCCATTGTTAAAGACCGCGAATGTTTCGTCCTTCGAATAACTGTCTATATCCTATATATACCAGTTTCATGGTTTCATGAGGATAGTTACACATACAGCCACATACACCCACACACTCATATATATTAATATTTCAAATTTTTGTTTTCCAAATTAGTGCAAGTTTCTTACTAAAACTCCGTCTCCAATTTTTAATTGAGTTCTTTTCGCCCTGTGATCATATCGCGTCTTGTGCCGCTTCTGCTCAGTTAACGAATGTTGCAGGGCTTTGCGAAAGGCATTCTTAAGCGTTTCCCCAATTGATTGACCATATTTATCATAGTCGGCCATATTAGTCTTTGATCGTGGTCTAGCCCAAAAAGAACATCTACGGATAGCCTGGGGTGTCTCCCATACATTAATAAAAAAGGGGAGAATAGCCGGTGGTCTGAAGTCTGGTGCAGTTGTAGGCGTGGGTTACAGAATCAACATAGTTTCCAATCTATCTTTTTGCTGGGTTCTTAACAACCTAACATATCCAGTAGCGTGCAGTTGAAGCGCTCGCACTGCCCATTGCCCATGGGATGGTAGGGACTAGTGTTGCGACTTTTCGATACAAGCTAGGGAGCACAAATCTTTGATACCTTTGCTTTCAAAATTTCGCCCCTGATCGGAATGGATTCCTTGGGATGGTTGGTTTTGCTTTTGGCTTTTACATTGGAATGCCCTAGCAAACTTAGTAAAATGATCGGTAACCACTAAAATGTTTTCAATGTTACCTTTACTTGGTTCCACAGATAGAAAATCAGTGCCCAGAATTTCTAGAGGGGCTGAGGATTGGATGTTTACAAGAGGTGCTCTTTGACAGGTAGGAGGTTTCGTCTCGGACATTGTGGACACTGAGCTACATACTCAGTAATACGTTGTTCATACTAGGCCAAAAGAAACGATCTTGTACTAGATTTATTGTCCTAGTCTGACCCATATGGCCCATATCATCCTGGAGCCCCTTTAGAGCCGTTTGACGCAAACGGTAGGTAAAACTACCTGCAAGGTCTCTTTATCATCTACCATCCGTTTCCTACATAAGACACCTTTATTGAGGAGAAATTTAGATAGGTGGCGCTGATAACACGGCAGCTCAGTCGAGCCCCGTTTACGGTATTTTACTTTGTTCCCGCTTTTTAAAGCTTCTATGACAGTTTTAAGGACTAGATCTTTTGATTGCTCCTGTATCATGTCTATAGGCATAGAAGGGAGGTTCAGCGATACAAATGGAATAAATGGATCATGATAAGTGATTTGTAGTCCTGTACAACCGTGCAGATGAGACTGGCATATAGCTTGAACCATATCTGAAGACAGAATATCAGGAGCGAGAGAATCTCCAGTACTAGGAAGATTACAAGTCCTGGATAGGAAGTCTGCATCGACGTTCCTTTTTCCGGATCGGTATTCTATTTTAAAGTAAAAAATAGCTTATGCAGCCACCCACCTGTGCCCTGTGGCCTCCAAATTTGCTGTGGCTAAAACATAGCAAAGGGGATGATTGTCCGTCTTGACAGTAAAAGTTCCCCGATACGAGTAATCTTTGAATTTGTCAACAACCCCCATTTTTAGGCCAGGAATTCTAGTTTCAGAGCAGCATGATTCAGCTCAGACCTGTTTAGACTGCGGCTGGCATAAGCAATGGGTTTCAGTTTCGAATCGTATTCCTGGTATAGAACCGCTCCTTAGCCAGATCTAGAAGCGTCCGTATGCAAAATAAAAGGCTTAGAAAAGTCTTCATACCCAAAAACCTGAGGACTTTTGATCTGAACCCCATACAAAAGGTGTTGCTTTGGATTTGGAACGGAGGAAACGTCGGACTTCAGTTACGGAGGATAGAATGGGCCAGTTCTTTAAGGCTTCAATTTTAGTGGGGTCAGTTTGAAATGTTTTAGCTAAAACACTACATTAAGAAACTTCAACGGCTTCAAAACAGAGCCCTAAGGACGGCCTTGAGACTCCCGCCTCGAACCCGAGTGTCTGTGCTTCACGTGAAGTCAGAAATAGAATATGTGAGCGATCACATTCTAAGGTTGAGCAAAGGCTATGTCGAAAAGGTGAAGAAAGAGAAGTTCTATACAGACCTCAAAATGTGGCTCGACTGGCAAAAGATCAGTGGTAAGCGGAAGCCCAGTATCAACACCCCACTAGAGAAAGTTGGGGAGGGGTAGAAAGGCTCCGGAGCTCTGCAGCCCCCGACTGCAAGAGTAAAATACGGGCCGTCCATCGGATGAGGACGTAAAATGGCGGTCCCGTGTCTAGAAGGGGATGGGCATGTAAAAGATCCCATACTGTTTTTCGATAGAAGAGTAAGCCAGCCTGATGCGGGCAGTATGGAACCCGGCCCTGTAGAGCCAGCCGTTTGGTGTATAAAAGTTGTGGGGATCCTTGAAAGGATCAGGGACAAGGCTCCGAGACGTACAAACCGGGGGTTCGGTTAGGACCAGCAGGAACAAGGCTCAAAAGCATGATGGCACAAGCACCAGAGAAGGCTACCGAGAAGGCACTGATCGAACGAAAACTGTACCTGGTCAAAAGGGACAAGGCTCAGGGCGGGACTTACGGTAGTCCAGGGGTAGTCCGGTGGCGCTCGAACATTACTGGCAGGTTGCTAGGCACAGGCTCCCGGGAACACCTGGGGGATTCCCCGGTGGTAGACTGTCAGCGAGGGCGGGCCGGACCTGGCTAGCTGGCGTGTCAGTTCTGGCGGCCTCAGTGCAAGGAGAGGGGTACCTGATGAGGCAAAACTGCGGCGTAAAAACCCTAGTATTTGCCTGAGCGGCGAAACTGGCATGTATGTGTAATTTACTTGTTTTTGAATAAATGACATTTTCTGGGTTTCATTTTTAATCGAGCCTCTTTCAGACGTTTAAAAACTGCCCTAAATCGATCTAAGTGTTATTGAAAGGTGGAACTGAACACTATCATATCGTCAAGATAGAGGAGACACTGAGACAAATGGAGGTGACCATTGTATTTGCATTAGGCGTTGGAACGTTGCGGGAGCGTTAATTAAACCGAACGGTACCGTATTCCATTCGAAAAATCCGAGAGGACCTGCAGTGAATGCAGTTTTAGGCTTATCCTCCTCCTCTACTTCCATCTGCCAGTACCCCGCTTTCAAATCGAGAGAAGAGAAGTATTTACTCCCAGCTAGCGAATCTAGGGTGTCATATATACGTGGTAATGGGTGAGCAGCACGGACAGTTTTAGCATTAAGCTTTCGATAGTCGATGCAGAAGCGTAGCTTATCTGGCTTTCGGACTAGAAATATAGCTGACGAATATGGGCTGCAACTATCTCTGATCACCCCCATTCAAGCATTTCCCTTATGTGATCGCGCATCTCCTGATAAAGGTGTAGAGGGATTCGTCGATATGCCTCGCGAAAAGGGGCAGAGTCAGACAGAACAATTTTGTGTTTTACTTTATCTGTCCGCTCAAGATCCAAATCATGTTTAGCGAAAATGTCTCGCCTCTCCCAAAGCAGGTCCAGGTCAAGTATGTTATCGTTAGCCTCAAGGCTGTATTTGCCTGATGGGACAACAGAGGCCATTTGCAACGAACAAATGATTGTTTTCGCTGGAATAGTGACAATGTTATTTGTAAGATTAGATATTCTTATATCGAATCGTTTCTCTGAACGATTTTGCAAGACTTCCATCAATTGTGGGACTACTGCTAATCCCGCTGGAAGAGGACCGTAAGGTTCTGTTACAATCAACGTCTTTCCGCATGTACAAGCAAGGGTTTTACCTGGTACTATAAGGGACTGATTAGGTGGAAAAGCTGTTTGCCTAAAGGAGGAGATTTAGCAGTCAAAAAAGTACAGCATTTTAAGGCTGACCGCCAGGCATCGGGAATTTTACTCTTCTGAAGGAACCTAGTGCCTCATCACCGCGAAGTATCCGAGCACACTGCTTTAGGACATTCTGTACAATTACAAATGGGTGCATCGAATTAAAGGCTGTATCCTTTACCGATAATACGGGAGTTGGAAAAATTTTGCCCAATACACCTGAAAAATTTAAATTTATTTCAACAATGCCGATGCAATTCGAGTTTATTTCCCCCTGCGACCTCTATGTGAAGGACATTAGATATTTATTGGATGGGTAAAGAAGACAGATGCTGATTGAGGAAATTTTCAGCCACTGTGGTGACAGAAGAGCCACAGTCTAATAAACCGGTACATGGAACCCCTTGTGATATGAGAGAGACACACTCTACATCCCCGGTCAAGGCAACAGGGACAACCTTTGTTACGTGGGTTAAAGTGGGCCTGTGTGTCCGAATTACGTCCTCCCACTGCCTGGCGTAGGTGGACCGGAGTTTAAAGGTTAACCAGTTACGTCACGACGTGCTCTTCAATCTTGAACAGAATGGTTCTTACATTTACACCTGGTGTTAAACATGGCCGGTTCAGGTGGGTTCGAATTTTGTTCTGAAATTGTAGTGTTACTCTTTCGAGAGGCAGGAGAGGTGGGTCTACTAGATGTATAGCTTTTGGTCGTTTAAACTCTCGTTAGGCGAGATTCAATTTCTTCTAGCTTTTGTAACACGGTATTGACCATTTGAGAAAGATCACTTAGTGACTGTTGTTGGGATATTGGAGGGGGTTTAAAATTGGGTTTCCTAATATTACCACCCCCAGGGGAAGGCTTTGATGGAAACAACATAGGCATATACTCAACCTCGAGCTACCGGACTGGACTAAAAAAAACTTCAAAGGACATACCCGATTATGAAGTTGGACGTAGGGCATCTTTGGCGTGTTGATAGTGGTCATTTAATTCATACCAAAATCTGGAACATAGACTGCTACGAGCCTCGTGGTCTTAGATGGCATCTCGTTGCCCCACTTAACGATGGTCTCCCCAGTTTCCTGTTGGGCCCCATAATAATGATCCCTTATCATATTAATGTCTACCACCTCTCCAAACGTGAGGTCTGAGTGGCGGATCAAATCAATAAGAGGGGCAGTTGGGTCCAGGTAAAGAAGAACCTCCGCGGCTGAACCTCTTAGAGACAGTCTAATCGCCTCCTCTGTATCTTGATGGCAGTAACTTCTGTCATCTAAGAAACAGTCAACCTGGTATCGCCACTGGCGAAAAGGGGTGTCTTTGATTTGGGGGTCACCTTAAATTGTGGGTAAGCGTGGCTTCTGGGACATTGTATACACTAGGTTAGGAACCGTGGCAGCGCCCTCTTGGGAAGAAGGGATTCTCTGATAAGTCATCCTATCCTCTTTATTTGTGCTTAAATCTGTTAAGATTATCAGAGGACAATTTATTCAGGAAAATATCTAGAGGATCTGTTAAGGATGATGTCCCCTCAGTGATCAATTCTCGTATACAGTCCGCATGGTCGGTTGTGGCAGTTTATGGTTTTAGTGACACCACTCCCGAAGGAGTCTGCCATTCAGCAAAACTGGGAGAGCTGAGTACCTTGGTTACTGTCGATGAGGAGGCAAAGACAATGAAAACCTGGTCCGGATGAGAGTCTGAAGGAACCAGCAACACATGCTCCACGTCACCCGCAGCACCAAAGTGATCCCTGAGTTCTGCTTGCTGCACATCTACTGGTAAGTTATCTACCACAAGGGTGTTTTGGTACTTCATGGTGGTGAGATCAAAATTCTATTTAGTTTTGATAATCAACTACAGTGCAGTCAGTTACACTACAATCTAAGTTACACTACCGCTTAAAATCTAAAAATTTATCTAAGTGAAGCTTATCTTAAAGTGAAGTATCTTATTTGTAGCCAACTAGGTGATAGCTGAATAAAATGCAAGTACCGAACCTAGTAATGAAATAAAAGGTCAGATTACCTCGGTACAGGAGTACGTGAATCTAAAAAGCAATTGATTAAGTGAACATTTATGTTACATAACAAAACAATTAGATATTTAATATTTTAAGTAATACAATTGATATGCAACAATGGATAATCAATGGTGCATAATAACAAATAGCTAGTGGTGCCCCATGTGCTAATAATAAATGTATTTGTATCAAATGTCACAGGTGGGTCACCAAAGTAGAGGATCACGCTGGGTTCACATTAACGTTCAGTCTCACAGTTCTCTTTGGTGTCTTGGGTACACGGCCGGCACGGTTTCCCAGATGAGAGTACCATAAGAGTGACTGACCGGAAAGTAAAGTCCATCAAATTTTCTTTGACTGAGAAATTCTGAGGCGCGATTTATTTTCAACAGTGCACGTAGAAATAAATTACTCCGGAGAAGTTTTTATTTATGCAGTGATTCTCCTTGTGCGACGGAACATTTAAGCAAACAACTGTCATTTAAACAGGAATGACATCAATAAACTATCATGTTCAGTGTGACACACTTACCGCAAACGAAACGGCAGTTCAAGCAGGCCAAGACTAATTACGCAGGCCGTATCCACATGGGTGCCCGAAGTCCATGGACTGGAGGCCCATGCATGACACTGCGTCCGACCGGAAGTCTACCTGGAGTGCCTGTGTCAAGCTGCGATATCGAATCCTGCAGGCTGCGCCAGTGTCGGGGGCGGGCGTAAAGGCAGGGTTCGTATTCCACTTGCACACACGCAAATGGTATAAATGAAAAGCTGCTGACACTGACACTGGTTCATTCTGCAATAAAGTAGACAAGATCTGATTCGAAGTTTTGTCGATAGCATGACGTGAGGCTAGAATGACGTGTTCATATTGTTTACAAATATTGGACTTATTATAATGTTTATAAATGTATTCAAATGCAATTTATGCATCTGCAACAAGTACTCAAGATATTCATTAATGTATGTTTACCTGAAATCTTCATGTTATTATATCACCATGTTATATTACATGTTTTTTACACAACTCGTCACATCTCACACTATCTTACATCTTATATCAACTCCTAATCTATAATAACTTACATTAAGAAAGTACACAAATGTGAAACATCTAGGCTAAGTATCATTAGTACAGAATGTATCATATTGTTATCATTAAAAGTAATTATGTTATCCTTACGAGTTGTTACCATTCAATAAATATGATTATAACCAAAGAGTGCAGTATATTTCTAAGTTAAACGTTCGGGGTGATTTCTGTTAGCAGTTGAATTGAAAAGCAAAGGGGGTACTCCACTATATTTGGCGGGACGGATAATGGTTGTTTATCCCCCCTTGGAAACTCAGGATATCTACCTCGGTATATATTAATTACTTGTAGGTATAGGATATCTTTGGTTTATCACATATATTGAAATTACTTCGTAACATATTAAATGGAAGGGGTAATGTGTGTTATAAAAGGGGAATGGTTTATAAATGGAACAGCGAGTCAGAACGAGGCCGCCGCGCGTAAACAAGTGGTTCCCGGTGACGAATCATCAACATGGCCAGGCGCAGAACTATCAAAGGTGAGTTTCAAAATCAATAATTAAGTGGAAAGTTACTTGGAGTCACTCAGTGGTAAATGATCAGTGGCACTGGTACCTTAAATGCATTGGATCATACTTTTAATGCAAATGATCAGATTTTTAAAGTTTAAAGTAACTTGGCAGATTTCCACAGCGAGTTGTGCCACAATGCTAACTGGTTTAAGTTGAAAATACGTTTACGGGAGGTTTATGAACGTTAGTAGGAATTTCTGGTTCATCTCGCTAGCATTTTGTGGTAATTCAATTTGCAAAAATAAAAGAGAGAGAGAAAGAGAGAGAGAGAGAGACAGAGAGTGGGGGGCGGGGGGGGGGGGGGGGGTTGTTATGGGTTAGCTCGAATTACTGCATGCATCCACCGATAGATGGCAACACGGTTATAGTCATAACATCTGCGTTTATTTGAGAGAAAGGCTATTGCTGTAGGACCTTTTTCTCTTTACTCATATTTATGCTGTAAAAGCATTTTAAAAAAGAAAATATGATTTTCGATAATTACACGAAATTCTGTTATATTTTAATTCCTCTCTTTACTCATTCTATGCATTTTCAAACTTATTTTTAAATATTGCTGTTGCCGTAGGAATGGGGAGGAAAATAAGTGATGGAGAGACGGAAATAACGGAGGCCAAATGTACTGGTACAGATATAATTCGTTCATTGGCCCTCCTTTCAGTCCCACGTGAAATTCTATCTGGACACGTGTAGATTATCTAGACACGTTGACATTATCTGAACACGTGGAAATTCTCTTTTGAAGGTCAGCAATAATATCGCATATTGGCTTTTGGTGTGGGTCCCTTTTTTAAGATTTAAAGGATTATATTCTTGGGGTTTCCAGTGCAAACAAAGAACCCGAGGTCGAAGGTTCGGGGGTCCCGTAATAATAAGGATATATAATTTAAGGACCCAGATAGAAAAATATTAATATAATTTTTTTTTAAAAAAGGAGAATATTATATTGACATTCAGTTTACACTTTGGCATCTATCTACAATATTTTGAATATACTTTTACCTACCTGCAACAAACTAGACAAGATCTGATTCAACAGGGGACTCAGTTAGGGACTACCATTGGAAATGGCGGGCTGTACCACGGAGGGCCGCACTTTGGACCCGGCGACCCTTCGACGTGACGTCATAATATGGATGACGTCGACCTGCATTCGGTTTCGCGGAATTCCCGAGTGAAGCGATGTGTACTCACTGTACCCCGCCCACCCAGGGCATCATGGTTATAATATTACTAAATATCCAATCCGCATGTAAATACACTGTTCCTGGCATTATTGACTCTATACATTGTCGTTCCATCATATATAATCTCTGTACACGTTCCCATTTAATTACACCTGACGAAGAAGTCTTTGTACTTCGAAAGCTCGTGTGTTAATAAACTAGTTAGTCTATCTAAAAGGCGTCACTGTTTATCTTAACTTTCGCTTCAACTACAGACTAACACATCTATACCACTTATTATATATATATATATATATATATATATATATATATATATATATATATATATACGTATAATTAATCCAGGTGAACGGCTGAAATAACAACATAATCATCAAGTAAAATGATTCTGTATCGAAAAACAAGTGGTGCCTGAGACGGAATCATGAGTTTAGAACACAATGCCTCGAGATTTGTCGCACATGACAGACCAAGAAAGTGTTGGCGGTCGCGCAGACACACGTATCGACCCAGTATATAGTCCGGGACGTGTACGTGTTCAAGGGCGTCTCTGTTATTTCAATCAGTGAATCTTGAATCGCATTAACGCCTTGTTATTCACAAATCATTTTAAATCCCGTTTTGGTAGTGATGATGAAGCAAAATTTATTGCTAAAATCAGGCTTGGGTCCTGACGTTGACCTTTGGTTGGTTCAGGAGGCTGACCTTTGGCTGTTTCCACATTTTGACCGTCATTTTGTTGTGTTCTTATTTTTTTGTTTCCTCCTGCTTGTTCCCTGCAATTAAAACAATGCATCCTACATAAATTGTTTCATATAAGTACCCTATGTCATAGGCTACGGAATAGTTTTGAAAGTGGGGGGGGGGCACTTTGGGTAAATAGGCCGATATATATATATATATATATATATATATATATATATATATATATGATAGTTTTTTAGCTTTTTAAAAGTGAAATGTGGGGCATATTGTGCAAATGTAAGCGCCCGAAAAGGGGTGGGTGTGGGAGGGGGTATCCCCCTCTCACAGTTTTCTAAAATTTTGAAAAAATAAAACATAAAAATGCATTTTCAGTGCAGTATTTTGACCAATTTCCTATATTTAATCACATGCTGCACCACACAAAAAATGATTAAATATTTAATTTACAGAATCATGTGTGCCAAATTGATAATATTTATACCATAATATAGTCTTCGTCAAATCTTAATAAAAACTTCAGATCCATTACTGGGATTTTAATTTTACTCCGCCATTGGTGTGTAAGGTATAAAGCACGAAACAAATAGGCAAAGGATATATAACATTTTCAAACTTACTTGATGTTTAAGTTGTAATTATCAAATAAATATTACCATGAATAATTAATTTACATAAAACTGAACACATGTCAGTCATATATTATTAAACATTGAGCAATACAAAAAAATATTGATATATTCCAAAGCAGTCCTGTCTATAAGGTTATCAGTTTAAAAAAATAATTACGCATACAAGCAGTCTAAATTTCCAACTGTTCTCACTTAAAAGAATTACATTATATTCAATTCCTTTATCTGTAAAAATTACACAGTAATGACCTATATTACTTTACACACTAAATTAAGAAATTAAGTTACAGTTGTTTTCATGTGAGGCATGTAGCCTGAGAAGAAATACAATGGATTTTCCATCCAAATAATGGAACTTACATAATTTCACACAGAAAGGTCACACCTACCTCCATCACTTGGCTAAAAAGTGTGTGTGTGTGTGTGTGGGGGGGGTAAAGCCTATGCTGGTATATATATATATATATATATATATATATATATATATATATATATATGTTACAGGCAATTTGTGAAACCAGGCATTTCGTGAAATGACTGAAGTTTTTAGGCATTTCGTGAAATGACTGTTTCACTCAGGCATTTCATGAAATGACTAAAATTTCCAGGCATGACTGAAATTTGGGCCCAGTCATTTCACGCAATGCCTGAATGCTATTTCTTGCTGAATGAGAACACCCATGGTCGGTTGAAAATCAGTTTATTTTATTTTTCGCTCTTGTAACACAGAATATTGTTTTAAAACAAAGCTTTAAGCAGGAGCACTTTGCAATTAAATAAACGAAATAATTTTTTTAAATATTTCACAACATATATCAATTATATATAATATATAATATATAATATATGTATAATTATATAAAATATATAATAAATAAAAAGTATAGATAAATAAAAATAAAAAACTAATAATCAGGAATTTGGCATTGTTCTCAATTATTTCAGAATTGGAACAAGCAATGTGTGGTAATGCTAACTTCTAATAAAGTAAATTAAATGTATATAATGATATCTGACTTACTTCTTCCGTATATAGTAGACATGCCTTGATTTTGTAGAAGTGCTCTGGGAGTCATTCTTCAGCTGATCGATTGTAGAGTAATATTCATCTCTAGGAATCAGATACTTCTGACACTTTGCGTACTTTTCAAACAATTCTTCTCTAAATTTAAGTTCATTAGCCATATTCAATGAGTGAACAAATGACAGCAGTTCAGTTTTCATTAACAAGTGACAAGTGATGAACAAAATTCTGGTCACCTCTTATACCCCCCAATCTCAACAGTAAATCACTGGAGGATGTCAGCAGATCAAGGTAATTAACTGCTGGCAGACCCGTACTGTGGTTTGGACAGATTGAGCAGATCAGCGATTCATTATGGCATGTGCCCATAACATTCAGCCCTAATAAGCAGATCCCTGGAGAGCATGTGTGTTACCAAACTGACCTGTGACTATGGGCTGCAGAGATCTGAGCAGGTCAGTTGATTTAGCAAACAGTCATAGTTGATAAAATATCATGATGTAAGCAGATCAGTGGTGAATAAGTGTCATTGACAATGTACACAGCCAAAATGCATGCATGGACCACTTGTGGTGACTATTTTGAAAAAATAAAACACAAGAAATGAAGATTCGGTTGTTCCACTAATTGCCTAAAACACCCTCAGGCAAAGTGTGTAAAAATGATCACCAAATTTCAGTCATTTCGTGTAATGCCTGGAAATTTTAGTCATTTCATGAAATGCCTGAGTGAAACAGTCATTTCACGAAATGCCTAAAAATTTCAGTCATTTCACGAAATGCCTGGTTTCACAAATTGCCTGTAACATATATATATATATATATATATAAACATCGGGGGGGGGGGGGGGGCAAGAGTAGACCAAGTACTGAGGGCACAAAGCGCCCGAACGGAGGAGGTAATTATTATGAGTGAGAATTAGAGTGAATTTGTTACTGATTTAAAGAGCTGATTAAAAGAAAACTATTTACGCCAGTCAGGTGAAGTCAAGTTTTCCCAAATTGTTTCTATTAAGTTTGCCTACATGAAAAAGTAGGAGGGCCAAATTATCGCGTCAAAGCACTCATTTATAATCATATAAAACTTGCACACATTTTGTTGCAACTCCAGTTTCATGCACAGCAAATGTTATACTTTGAGTAGAAAAATTAGAAAACAAATTTATTCTTCTCTCCCCCCCCCCCCCGGATATATAATCAGATGCTATTTAATCTGCATGAGTTTCACAGGTCTCAGAGCTCAGGGGCACGATTTGCTTTAATGAGTTATTGCAAGCGTCTGGAATTGGTGGCAGAACATAGGACAGCTATAAGGCCATAGCTGGTTATATAGCTCAGATGACTTACAGTCAGCTGACCTAAAAACTTATAGTTTACTAATAGCTTATTTATTTAGAATCTTAAAGGAACAAAGTATAATTTTACATACCTCACTGGGTTATAGGTGGAATCTTTAGATTTGACAAAGAAGTCTGATACCTTCTGCTTTTTGCCAGATGCCATTAAAACACTATACACACTGACTGTAGACATGTCTTTCAAGCTTCAATTTCAGACAGTAAATGTGACTGTGACTGACCAGCAAGACAGTTTATGAATAGCAAAGATGCCCAACCTACATGATCTGGACAGTCTCACACTTCAGGGTGTAAGGACTCAGGTTCTGAGCATGCAGTGACATCTGCCTGACCAGCGTGAGCACCCCAGAGTATTATATTTCCAACAGGACACATAATATCATAATTTACCCCCCCCCCCCCACCACCACCAACATCAGCACTGCTCATCCCAGTATTTTTCAATGCATAGTTAAGTACGAATCTTGTTGACTCATGAGCAATGGAAATGCATGGGTTCTTCTACAGAAGTTCTGCCCCCTTGTGCCCCCCCCGGGACCAAAAAGTGGGGGGGGGGGGGGGCGCACGCCCCCCTCGCCCCCCCGGTTCCGAAGCCTATGTATGTAGTTTATTTCATACATGATCATGTTATAAAAATCTCAGTAACGTACACATTCAGAAAAAAGAAAAAAATAATGAACAGCAAGCATTCAAATATTTGGTGTGGTTATTCTAAAATAGAAAGATTCATGTATGTATTATTGAAGGTTATATATTATCATACCTAGTAGGCAATTCAATTCATTGTGCCATAAGCAAAATAGCTTATGTGTTATATTATTTTCGATTAGGCTGATACGGATGTAATGTCACAAATGTGCAAGCTGTGTAATCCCACACCATATTACATCCTCCCCTCTTCGAAAAGATTTACTTCTGTTTAATTACTGAAAGACTGTGTAAAAACTCAATCTGTTTCAAACATATTGCTAATAATGCAAGCATATATGAGACCAATTACTCAACAATTACTCAAGACCCATTAGCTGATCAAAATATATGCTCCTTGAGAGTAAAAATTACCTTGCTCAGTCAAATGTAGCTTATTAAAAGTGACTGATACTTAAGAAAATATGTGTAAAGTCAATAAGTCACTGATCTCTGTATCGGACAGGCGGAACAATGGATCTGCCACATCTGGTCGTGTAAGAAGCTGGTTCCTTCTGTGTTGTAGTTGTAGTAGCGTCTTTCTGGAGTTCACAAGAGGTAGAGACCTGTGGTGTATCAGGTACTAATTCCTTACTGGTATCGGTTTGAGGTGAATTGTCCGGAGCAGACTGCGTTATAGCGTAGTCATAATCTGCTTCTAGCTGTATGTTGGAATGAGAACTAGATGGAACTTTGAGCAAATGTTTACGATTTCTCTTGTAGTCGAATTCACTTCCTTTGGCATGGACATAGTAAGACCTAGGTTCTTCTGCTATCCTAGTAACGATTGCTTCTCGATCATAACCTTTAGCCGTTTGCATACGTACAGAGTCTCCAGGCGTTAGAGGTGGCAGTGGCTTTGTTGACTTATCAGAGCTTTTCTTCTGGATCCGCCGAAGCTCTGAAAGACGGTTTTGCACAAGTTTCGGGTCTTTTGCAGTCGGTATAAGCATTGTTTCTGACATAAGCAGTGTCGAACGAGTACGACGTGATAGATTTCTCTGCGCTTGAGAACCTAAAACTGAGTCTCTGGGGGTGTTTCTCCAGTTAAGCAGATTCAGATAAAAATCCGAACCGTCTCTCTTGGACCTTTCTAACAGCCTCTTTGCTGACTCCACTGCTTTCTCGGCGAGGCCGTTGCTACTATGGAAGTAAGGGCTACTCATAGAGTGTTTGAAACTCCACGCACTTGCGAAGTCTTTGGATTCCTTTGACCGATACTGTGGCCCAGGATCTGACACTAGGAGGTCAGGTATTCCAAATCTTGCGAAATGCGACTTCAATTTTTGAATGATTGTCTCGGTGGAAGTATCATTCAGCGTATTAACTTCGAACCATCCTGAGTATGAATCCACTGTGACTAGATACATGCAGGATTGCCATTCAAACATGTCTGTGCCGATGATTTCCCACGGTCTGCTTTGGACTGGATACAGCATCAGTGGTTCTTTCTGTTGGTGCATTTTCTGGCTCAAACACACATCACAGGATTTCACTAGTGTTTCGATGTCTCTATTCATAGATAACCAGAACAAGATATCACGCGCACGGCGTTTGGTAGCTTCAACTCCGTGGTGACCACCGTGAGCTAGTTTCATGTATTCTTGCTGAAGTTTCATAGGCACAACGATCTTTTGTCCCTTGAAGATAACGCCACTGTCCATAAGTAATTCATCCCGAAAAGGGTAGTAAGGCTTAGCTCCTGGGGCGACTTGTTTCTCATGATCAGGCCATCCTGACATGATTATGGTACTAAGTTTCTGCAAGACAGGATCATCTGCGGTAGCTTGTTTTAGTTCATCCAGCTTAGCATCTGATATTGGCAAAATTGACAATACTTAAAAGTCACTATGTTGATCATCCTGGTCAATGTCAGTAGGCTTGATGGGCAAATATGCGCGTGAAAGTGTGTCCGCGATAAGCAACTCTTTGCCTTTTTTTGTACACAAGAGTGAACTGATACTTCTGCAGTCTTAGCAGTAAACGTTGAAGACGGGCTGGGGCAGAAGCGAGGGGCTTTTTGACAATTGATACCAATGGTTGGTGATCTGTCTCTATGGTAATTGTTTTCCCATAAATGTATTGATGGAACTTAGTGCACGCGAAGACCACCGCCAAGAGTTCTTTTTCAATTTGCGCGTAGCGCGTCTCGGCATCCGACATGGCTCTCGACGCGAATGCTACAGGCTGTCCATGTTGTAAGCAAGCTGCTCCAACGCCACCTTTAGAGGCATCGCAGGTAAGTGTAACATCAGCATTCAGCATTCACATTATAGAAAGTCAGAGTGGTGGCATTAGCTATGCCCTGCTTGACTTCCTGGAATGCCGTCTCTTGTCTATGATCCCAAATCCATGCTATATCTTTGCGCAAGAGTTCGTTTAGTGGTGCGGCTTTCTCGCTCAAGTTTGGGATAAACTTGGTTAGGTATTTTACCATACCCAGGAATCTCAGGAGGTCTGTAGTGTTCTGTGGTTGAGGCATTTCTACGATAGCAGCCACTTTGGCAGGGTCTGGCCTTAGTCCTTGGTCAGACAAGACATGTCCAGTGTATGGTACCGATGTCTGTTTATAGCGAAGCTTATGCAGGGTTGCTTTAATGTTAAGATCTTTTAAGCGTTTACAGACTTTGTCCAGTTTCGCATCATGGTCCTCTGGGTTATCTCCAGCAACCAACATGTCATCCATGATTGAATGGACTGGGTAACCGCTGAGGAGCTGGTCTATGGTCTGTTGCCATACTTCTGCGGCTGAACAGATACCCATGGGCAAGCGAAGATATCTGTATCTCCCAAAGGGAGTTCCAAATGTGGTGAGATACGAGGACTGTTGGTCCAGTGGTATATGATAGAAAGCTTGGCTCACGTCTATCACAGTGAATAGTTTTGCGTTCGGCATTTCTGTAACCACTTGTTCTATAGTTTTCAGAGGGTATCTGGGACGTTTAATCGCTTTGTTAAGGTCCCCTGGATCAATGCAGACACGAATGTCTCCAGTGTTCTTTTTGGTGGTAACCACCATGGCTGAAACCCAATCGGTCGGTTCGCTCACAGGTGTTATAATTCCATCTTTAACCATTTCATCAAGTTTGTCTTTTAGTTTATCCTTGATAGCTATTGGCACATTTCTGACTGGTCTGACCACTGGTGGAATACTAGGATCAACAACGATCTTGTGTGGCTCAATGTGTAGCTTTCCTAGTTGTCCGTCAAACAATTCAGGGTATTTACTCATAATACCTGGTAGTTCAACCTCGAACACTTCTGAGCTCAGATTAACCAAACCTAAGCGCAAACTATCTCTGAGTCCTAACAAAGTGGCTATATCTCTGTCCACGATGTTGAATTCTATGTCGGCTGTCTGATTCTGAAATTTGCACGGCAACATTGCAGTACCCACTGATGTTGTCACCTGACCACCAAAACCAATTAGATTTATTGTTTTAGAAGTGTCCACTTTACCCTTAAGGCATTTGAGCTTTGTCTTACTCATGACGTTACATTTAGCACCAGTGTCAATCTTCATATTGGTTCTGATGTCATTCACATATACTATTGTGTGAATTTCATCCCTGTTCTTTTGGGCTGGCTGTTCGATAGTTTCAATATACAAGGAATCATCTGTGTCCTCTATCTCATGTACTACTTTCTTTGCTGCGCTGGCAATATGAGGCTTATGAAGGCTTGTTTGTCTGGGTGATCTGCATACCGATGCGAAATGATTCCACTTGGCACATTTTGCACACTGTTTACCTTGAGCCGGGCATGATTTTCTCCCTTTGTGATCAAAACCGCAGTGACCACACTTCTGTTGCTGCTGGCCTGGGGCCTCCTTTTTCTGGTCTGCGTGTGTGCTTTGGCAGTTCTGTGTTTTTTTCCAATTTTTTCTTGGTTTCACTATGTGCATGTCCTCATTAGGAGAGATCTTTGGCTGCATGTCTTTTGCATCCCGTTCTGATATTTCACGTATCTGGCACAACTGGACGGCTTTCTGTAGAGTTAGATCATGTTCTCTTAACAAAATTCTACGGACACTGTCCTTTATAATTCCAGTGACAAGTCTATCTCTAACTAGTTCGTCCCTTAAGTTCCCGTACCCACATGCATTAGCTCTGTTCAGAAGATCAGAATAAAAGGTCTGAAAAGGTTCCCCGGGTTGCTGGGATCTTGAATTAAATTTGTGTCTCTCTAAAATCACATTAGTACGAGGATTACACAGTTCTTGGAACTTAGCTTTAAGCACATCAGGATCATCCTTCGATTCAGCTGGCAAATCAGGCTGACCTCGAATGGGGTTCGGTCTGACTGGCAAGTATGTAAAGGCTCTGGCACGTTCAATAGCTTCTGGACCTGCGAGGTTAAGGAGAATGGCAGCTTTGGTGGCCGCACTCTTATCTGCATAACCTGCCGCTATGAACATGTCATATTCCTGAGCGAATACACGCCAATTTTCGGCGCAATTCCCCTCAAAACTGAGAGGTGCTGGCTTGCGGAGACCGATGTCGGCCATGTTTACTGTTTTCAGTCAAGCCGATACACGAGCGGTAAAAATACTCACTTCAACGGGCGAATACTCCGTAAATGTCAAGAGTCACCTCACAAAACCTGTGTCACGAATTTCTCAGGGTAGGCAGGTGTCCAGAGCTCAGTGTCACGACTTCTGACACCATATAGATTTAGCAGATGGAAGGAATGAAAGCCAGTTAAACGTTCAAATAAACTTTATTCCGCGGCCATTGCTATACACGAGATCACGTGGTGCATACGTCACAAACGCATGTGGAATAATAGTTCCGACTCTCAAGCCAGATGTCTCTAGCGTACGGTCATGTTAAACTAACTAGTATAATCACACCATATTACAGTACCACTAGCCTCATGAATGCAGATAATGCAGACGTCAAAGATGAATAAATATATATTTCCATGCAATCCACGCACAAGTAAGGGAAAGTTAATTTTTCGCGAATGTGGACTCATTATTGCGAAAGCTGCATTTTTGGTAATTAATAAACCCGATTCATTTAACCTTTGCATATTGACCTGTAAATAGGTTGGAGAGTCTCGGACGTAGTCTGAATTTTAAGATTTAGGGTCATATCTACATGTTCAGAAATATGTTGCGTGACAGCTACAGTCAGGCACATTTTAACACAATCCATTCATTATTAATTGAGAAAACTTAATGTCTGTTTGAAATGTACTCAGGATATAATAACAGTAAGACTATCAAATCTGGATGTGGCATTTCAAACAACAATTTTAAAATTTTTTTCAAGTCTTCCATGCAGATAAAGAGGAGAATTAATCGACAGCCTTAAACACTCAGAAGGTAGCGACTATCATAATCTCGAACGCATGTTTTTACCAAAAAAACTCGAACAATAATAATCATTTAGACCAATTTATATTTGCAGGAAGATATAAGCAAGAACTATCTTAATGTTAACCAAGGCAAATTTACGTATTTTGCCGAGGTCACACGGTACAAGGGACAAGGACCCATCGCTGACTGAGAGCAAGCTAGGACAACAATGAATTACAAATAAAACACAAGGAGAGAAGTTTCAAAATTGCTTATGAAATATATAATGCGAACATTTTCCGACGGGTCGTTTACTTGTAAACCATTCAGCTTGGGAAACAGAATAATACAAATTTACCATTTAAAACGTTATTTTTATAAAAAAAATGAACACTGCGTTCAAGAAAAATACCGGTAAAGGTGCATTATACGGGGCTCAGCTGCAGGGGACAAAAACAAATTGTAGCTGAACCCACATTCTTTTTTTATATGTATAAGTTGTATAGGAAAAATAAGCATCATTTTTTAAATTATTTTTATGTGGTGTGTGTACGCAACATCATCGACAAAAGCAACAAATGTGTTTTCACCATAAACATACATAAATAAACTAAATCTTGAAGTGAACCCACCCTTTCTTTTACAAAATGTGAGTTCGAACCCTAATATTATTCTACTATATATTAATATAAGTAATATATAATAGTGTTTAATTTTTATAATATGCAATAAAAAATAAGCATCACTTCTTTGACTTATTTTTCTTGACGTTTTACGCAAAGTCATTGACAAAATACCTGCAAAAGTGGGTTCACTTTGCATAAAATGAATGTAGGTTCACAGGTAAGAAATGTAGGGTTTCGGAAAAATTAAAATTTGGGATCACTAGTTGAGTGTCTATTACTCATTGGACCCTCATTTCCCTGAGGTTTAACCCCGCATAATGCACCTATACCAAGATTCTATTTCTCCTCGTTGTACTTTATCTTATGCTTATATGCTTATAGCACACATACACCATATAATAAGCCAAATGAAAACTATATTCATGGAAAAAGAAACATTCAATGTTCAAACATATTTTTCATTAAACATTGTTAAATATATTGATGATTACATTCAGTAATTTCTAATTATTTCCAATAATAATAAACGGAGACGTCCATACCGATCAGCTCTGATTCATAGCATATGTCAATTAGTGAAGAAATCTAAGCAGCTGGTGTCAAGAGTACGACATTAGCCATGTTGATTTAATTTTAAATCAAAATTCACACACACACACACACGCATATATATATATATATTTATATATATATATATATATATATATATATGTCAGTGTTGTATTAACTATGGTATTAATGAGATAGAAGATGAATATCACTTTTTGTTAAGATGTTTAATGTATGATGATTTAAGAGAAACATATTTGAAGAAAACATGTCGTAATGCATCAATTTTTTACATATACTTCAGTCTGACAATAAAATAGAGATTTGTAAATTGGCAGCATACACTTACCATGCCTTTAGGAAGAGGGAAGCAACTATTTAGTTATAAAGTCAGTTATTAAATAAATACTCATATAATAATATTTCGATTACATATATTCTAGAGCCAAATTATCTCTGTTTAATGTTTAAAAGTCTGCAATTTAAATTCAAGAATTCTGCTGAATATATGAATACTCTATTATATAATTTTTATACTGTAACGGTTCACTGAACTGTAATAAAACTTGTTTTATATTTTACATTTTATATTTCCATAAAGGAAACATGCAGAGGTAAGATATCTCTAGCTGTTATTTAAGTGTTTATATATTTTTCTGTTCATCTGTTTGTTTGTTTATTTGTTTACATATTTTCTATTATATTAAATTTTTTTTATAAGTATACTGGTAAATGTTAAATATTTTCAGGCAGATAACATGTGTAGAACTTACATGTGCACACAGTTTATTTAAAGAAAATATATGCATATGTTATTGTCAGCATTTATTTTGATAATTGTCATTTTGTTTGCATTCACTGTCTATTCTGCTTAAAGAATTCTGCGTTATTTAGTTCTCTGTGTTTATATTAAGTTTGTTCAGTTAACTGACTGTATTCAGATCATTTTCATTCAGTTGTTAAATAAGAACTTGAATTATGTCAATCATGTTCGGAACTGAAGGCCCTGTGGCCATTTTTCCTGAATAAAGTTCTGTTCTGTTCTGTTCTCTCTCTCTCTCTATATATATATATATATATATATATATATATATATATCATGTATATTAAATGGTTTTTGAGCAGGAGTTTAGATAATATGAATACAAGCAAACGAAAGAATGATTTACACTCAAAAAGTCCCAAGACCGTCCAGATTGATGAGTTTAGTTATTTGGTTTGGGCCAGTTAACACAACAGTATAATGACTGATGAAAAAGCAGCGTTATAATAAAATCAAGTGTTTCGTCTAGTCTTTTATTAATGTTTAGAATGGCAGGGATGTAGCCGGGAAGATATCTATTCTTTCACTTTTGTCAAATATTGACAGATGCCTGTGAAAAATGATTTTACAATATTTTATGATTGTTAGATTTATAGTCATGAAAACTGACAAATCCCGAACAAGATCTTCAAATGTGTCGATAACATCACCAAATACAGATAGTGACATGCTTTCACCAGGAGCATCATATATGCAATATATTCAAATTCATACAGCCTTTGCTGAGAAAAGATGAAAGTTGTGGCCTAATTGGACAGAATGGGCACAGACCTGAGACAACTTAGCAATATGTCCGGCATGGTTCTGGAAAGTTGGTTGGGCCAAAATGCTTTAGGATATGCAGGATGATACATATTTGTATGATGCGTATACTTTATGTTTTTTGTTAGTAAAACTAGGCTGCATACAAGGCCACAAAGCTTAAGAGAGTAAAATATCATATCGGTCCTTGACACACAAAACGCATTTAAAATCATAATAAAAATGTATGTGGAGCCATCAATTTTAATTTGGTATTGATGCACGGGTAGACATAATCTTAGGAGTATGGTTCCAGCATTTGTTGAGAAACGTTGTTTTAAGATGACTGACGGGCGTCGCGCTGGGAACAAGTGAGTTAAAAGATTACCTTCAGGCATGTATCTGCCACCCAACAAGGCTCTCCTTTCTCCGATCAATGCCATGGCCATATTGGAGAGGAATAGGTTAAGGCCCTCAGACTCCACTTCTACAATACTTCGGTTTGCTCTTGCGCATGTTGTTCCATGATGCTCTACCAGGGCTCTGCCAATACCACAGTCCATTATGCTCCTGTCCCTCAAAGAATGTGAATTGGGTGGTAGCTTTTAGGCTAAAAATGGGACGAGAGATGATTAAATATCAAAATAAGCTTAATAACCTCTTCAGACTATAGGTGCTTAAAATATGAATCAATATGTTAATAATAAAAATTGAACCACCCACGTATTATATAATATTTTGTGACATCAATGTCGAATATTAATAAATAATTTGATTGACAAATTCCTAATTTTTCGTTTTCGGATTGAATTCTCGCGAAGAAAAGACTGGTCATCCA
This sequence comes from Sipunculus nudus, assembly GCA_026874595.1. NCBI lineage: Eukaryota > Metazoa > Annelida > Sipuncula > Golfingiida > Sipunculidae > Sipunculus > Sipunculus nudus. The sequence goes on from CM049317.1 coordinate 5,921,074, forward strand.
TGGGCTCCTGAAAATGTTTACGATCTTACCATTTTAATTTAAATCATTCCTTGTCTTCTTACCTGAACCAAATTAAAGCAGCAAAGTAGCTATGACCACAAAGGCTTCAAATCTCATTATATTCAGCAAATAAAATTCTACCGGTCCTTTTTCACGCTTTCTGACCGATAAAAACTCCTTCTCTGCAGTCCCAATGCCCATATGAAAGTATCGATAGAGTGATAGCAACAACTCATGTCTTTTTAACAGAGTCTATGTTTATGTGTAAAATCCTTTTTTTCTAGAGAGTTTATGGGCCGTCCATTATTGGTGCGGGCCGCACTTTCTTTCTGCTGCTTCTTCTTTTTGGTATTGATTTGGCCTTATATATGGTATTTTTTTGTTGCAAAGTGACACGAATCCTTAAATAAGGTAGTCAGAACAGCCGTACTTTCCCCGTAATTTTCCCATCAGCTCGCGTTGAAAGATATTCTGTGGGTAAGAGGGAAAACGCACATACATAAACAATTGACCAGCTGTCCCTAACTGTCAGCTGATTCAGATATTGCAAGAAACCGCATGCTGTGCGTAGAGACCGGACAGAAAAGGCTCAACGGATATTGGAAGGCTTTTTATCAATATTTGCTCCAGCTAGTGGATGCACAGCCAGGCAGACAATGAATACTGTCAAGAGTGATGCCGCCAGTTAGAGCGTTTGTGAAAAGTAAGTAGACTTTAGCGGTACATTTTTGACTCATTCATTTCTGAACGCTTTTCATTCCATGGTCTACTTTCTAGCTTTACAAAAAAAGAGTTAATAACAGACGTGTCAGATTTAGACCTAGAATTGCGTGATGGAAGATGGAGAATCTAAACATTTGATCTATGGAAGGGGCCACGGTGAAAATGGAAATCAAGTGATAAAACGGATTTTTAATCTAACATTAATGCCACAATCTGCATAATTTATGAAACAGTTAAACAGTTAAGAGGGAAATATATATGCAACATATGCAATCCTTAACAATGAGGATATGAATAATGAAGAATACATGGAACCAATTACTTGGGCACATTCATTACTAAATTCTAGACCACTGTCCTATCGAAGAATTTTGCACATGAGATGTCCTATCGAAGAATTTTGCACATGAGATGTATAAATAGACGATACTCGTCTTGGAAGTGTATTCACCAAAAAAGAAGGGAGCGACCAATGCGTGCACTAGAATTGTGCCCGGGGAGATAAAGGATGGGCAAGTTCGTGTCATGAGATACATGCCAAAAGGGAAGAAAGGGAAAGGAAAGGCGCTCGCACATAACCAGAACGTTGAATCACTAATCAAAATAATTGGTGCTGTCAAAATACTGGTGTTTTTGTAGTGGTGTTGTAGTGAGGTGGAGGGAAATGCAACATTACACAAGATCAGTGCAGGAATGGCGGGGAGGGTGATTCAAAACTGGGAGGACTTGCTAAGGCGCAGGCCAGCATGGGACATACGAGCCTCCGTACCAGTAAGAAAAAGAAGGGAGAAATGTAGATAGGGGGCCAGTAAAGATGTGAAACAATGTATTTTTTGCATGGAAATAAAATATGCCCAACATTTATACAATTCAAACAACAACAATAGCATAAATCAAAGAATATATCGCTTACAGCAATAACGTGTTTTCAAAACATCAGGCCTAACAACATGTAGTCACTAATTCCCTAGAGCGCAAGTCTAGGTGAACACCTTTTTATGCGCTATTCAGATTCTGTATGCTGCTTATACAGAGCGGTCTTCAGTTTATTTAAAGGCAGGAGTGAAATTGATTCAGTGCGTGGGCCTTGGTTAAGTGCATTCTATAAGGGAGGGGCTGCTACTTGGAAAGAAGGTTTACCAGCTCTCCTAGAAATGTTAGTTATGTGAAGCAAACCTTTATTATATGTATTTATATTTTTATTGTTGTTGTCAATTAAAACTACAACCACGAACAACAGAGAATATAGGCGTATTCATGGACATGTACACATAAGCAGGATGGTAATGCAGTACATGGTGTCTATTCAGAATATATAATGCTTACTGACAACAAGTACACATCTGTGTATCAACTTCTAGAAAGCAGACTAACAAGTATAACCCGATAACTCCTCATTTTTGTTTTAGTAGTAAAGAACAGCCAGAATATTTATATATAAATATATATATATATATATATATATATATATATATATATATATATAATGCGTGTAGCCGTGTTAGTCCCTCAGTGTATAGATAACAGAATGAAGACGCCTTAGTGTTGACTAACTGTTTAATTCAACCACGAGCTTTCGAAGCTTATAGCTTCTTCATCAGGTGTCAAGTGGAAAGGTATAGAAATCGGCTGTATATATATATATATATATATATGTAAGATAAACAATTTCTAATGACCATAATACATGGTATAGTGTAATGGATCTTTGATTTGCTACTCTGAATTTGTATCATGTTGACACAGGTTGAGTGTGTCATTGTTATTGTACATATTGTACATATGCGGACTACACAAACAAACGGATAAAAAAACTAAAACAGTTCGTTACAGCAGATGGACACCTCTACCCGGGCGGAATCAAAAGTTAGATTTATACATTAACACATTCAGGAGCAGGATTAAAACTGAAATTATAGACAAAATAACCAAACCAGATTATAATTTAACAAACGGTGAGCGCAAAGCAATGATTAAATTACAGAATAATAATGAAATTGTGATCAGACCTGCCGATAAAGGGGGAGCCACTGTCATACAAAATAAGAATGACTATGTTAAAGAAGCGTATCGCCAACTTAATAATTATAAAAAACTAGAGAAAGACCCAACCTTACAATATCTGCAAGAGCTAAACGGTCTTATCTCCACATTCCCCTTAGAAATAATTAATCCCATGTGATCCTAAACCCGGCTACTTCTATACACTTCCCAAAATTCACAAACAAAACAATTCTGGTCGTCCCATCATCTCCGGATTGGGTACACACTGAAAAAATATCCGGTTTTGTAGAATAATGTTTAAAACCTATTCCAGTAAATTCCAGTAGTTACGTTCGAAACACCAATGATTTCTTAAACAAACTTGGCCAAATCAACAAAATTCCACCACATTCTATCTTAGCAACTCTTGATGTGGAATCCCTTTACACCAATATCCCCCAAAATGACGGGCTTGCCGCATCTTTAAAATTACTCACAAAATTTCATACCGAAAACGTGACAGCCCCATCAGTCGTAAAAAAACTAGTGGAATTTATTCTCACCCATAATTATTTTAGCTTCAACAATAAGATTTATCTTCAGATGATGGGAACGGCCATGGGTACACGCATGGCGCCACAATATGCATACACATTTATGATTTCAATAGAAGAAAATTTTCTTGATCAACAAACATTTAAACCTTTACTCTACCAACGTTACATCGACGATATATTTCTTATATGGCATCATGGTCGTGAAAACCTATTAAAATTTTATAGAGATTTCAATTATTTTCACCCCGACATAAAATTAAAAATGGAGTACTCCGTAGATAAGATTAATTTCCTTGACACCACAGTAAAATTAACAGATGGCAACATTCACACATCTATTTACCGCAAACCCACCGACAGGTATAATTATATCCATCCTACTAGTTGTCACCCACCCCATGTTGGTAAATCCATTATATTCAGTCAAGCCATAAGATATAATAGGATATGTTCCGACATATCCGATAGAAATCGAAACATAGCGAAACTACAAAATATTTTTATCAATATGGGGTACAAACAGAAAAAAGTAGAAAAACAAATAGGAAAAGCCACTAAAATCTCACGCAGCTCTCTACTCGCTCCTAAAATCAAAATAGAAAACCCTTGCACACCGTTAGTTACAACATTTCATCTCCACATACTAAAACCTCTAAAAAGAATTATCCACGATCTGCAACCTTTATTAGAATCGGACCCTACATTAAAACCCCTCTTTCCCGACACACCACTCCTCTCTTTTAAACAAGCCCATAATCTACACAAAAAATTAGTACAAAATCAAAGCTTCAGATATGATAACACTAACGGTACATTCCCATGTAAAAGACCGCGCTGTCGCACATGCCCACTCATAGTCCGCATGGAAACCTTAATTATCCATGGTGCCAAACACACTATTCAGGGACACTTTGACTGCACCAGTAAAGGTGTAGTCTATGCCATCCTATGTAAAATATGTCCAGGAGTTATTTATATAGGCGAAACCAGCCTAATGCTAAGTCTTAGAATAAATGGCCACAGACAGTCCATTAAAGCGCTAGACACGAACTTACCGGTCGGAGAACATTTTTCTCAGCAGGAACACTCGCCAGAATGCATGCAGATTTGCGTTCTAAAGGGCCACCTTACCGACACACGACAACGACAGATATGGGAACAAAAATTGATTGATAAATTTGACACCATAAGGAAAGGATTAAATCGCGATGCCGGTTTCATGGCACACTACAGACATTGAGACATACCATAATATTAATAGCACCGAACGACCCCTCCATATTGATAATGATGTGACGTCATTCCTCATACATACGTGCACATTCCCGCCACTGATACCGCCGTGTTGTGAGATCACCTCTCAGGCTCACACAAAATAATAATATCAAGCAATCGACAAACGTCATCATCTTATACGTAAACTTTCTGATACAGACTTTTTAATATATCATTTCATACACCATTTACATATGGATTATCTCTATTCATAATCATGGACTTGCACAACCAGATCTCCACCACATTAGTCGTCAATCATCATCAACATTGAGCCGATGAGCATACTGATCTTTAAACCTTTATTATGTCAGAGGACATGAACTCAACATTACCCGGACAGTCATAACCTAGCATTATGGGTAAATAACAATGACACACTCGGAACCTGGGTCAACATGATACAAATTCAGAGTAGCCAATCAAAGATCCATTACGCTATACCATGCATTATGGTCATTAGAAATTGTTTATCTAACATATATATATATATATATATATATATATATATATATATATACAGCCGATTTCTATACCTTTCCACTTGACACCTGATGAAGAAGCTATAAGCTTCGAAAGCTCGTGGTTGAATTAAACAGTTAGTCAACACTAAGGCGTATTCATTCTGTTACCTATATATATATATATATATATATATATATATATATATATGGAAATGGTATACACAAGATTGGTATATATATATATATATATATCATGTTTTTTTTTTTTTTAATTTTATGGCCTGAACATATAATAGAAAGTCGAACATGTAATTACAGATAAAGATAATATATTTCTTAAAATTAATTAATTCAAACATCGTTTTGTTATCATTTCTCATCATAATCATGATTGATATCAAATATGAATTGAACAAACCCCTAAAAAGTTAAATTACCTAGAAAAAGAAGCACCTGGGCAATGCACATAATATTTCTGTAAGATAATATAACCGCTGGACTGGATATGTTTCATTCTCCAGAAAATATTTCTGCCCATTTTATGAGAATTATTTTATGTGAGCTTTTCAAAGAGCTGTTTGATGTGATTCTTGCTCTAGCAACAATCAATGAGGAAGTGAAAGGGGCATTGGAAGCACGTCCGTGCAATGTTTTTCGTAGCATGATGCTACATTAATCCTCTTTTGGAGTGTAACAACAACACCGGCAATCAAACATTTAGTTTTGCCTTCCTTTGTATATGATTTTTTTCCCTCAGCAAATTTTGTTTCCTTTCGGGTTCTTTCGGTCCTCTCACTTGAAGTCAGTCAGTGCAAAGTAGTTAACCTGTCCGCCGAGAGATAGCCGGACGATTTAGGTCACTGCAGGCCATTTGAGTGCTTGACAGCCACACAACGAATATCGGTACCAATTGATTCTGGTTTTCTAAGGCAGATTAGCAATTATTTGTGTTTTACATGACGAATTAAATAAATTGACTACATTGATAAAAAACTAACAAAATGCTGTTGCCTAGGTTTATTTTGAACTAGCTCCAGTAATTCTTGTCTGTCGGTATCTGATAAAGTAAGGTACTCTGCCACAGGTAATCAAACATGGTAAATCGTGCGGAATCGTTAATCCGAACGATCGTTTATATGAATCTCCCGCATCTAGCTTTTTGGATAAGCGACTCTCTACTGTAAAAGTTTATATAAATATATATATATATATATATATATATATTTATATTTACACTGTATATATTCTATCTGCTCTATGTAAATCAGGACTTTCAATTGGGCAATTTTTTTTTGGTCTGGGACTCCAAGTTCACAATTTTGGAGAGTCCCATTGGATTATGGAGGGTCCCGCATAATAAAAACTAGAATACTTGCAGATCGTGCAAGAAACAAATTTAAATTAGAAACTGCTATCGACTAAACTTATAATAATAATATATATAGCTTGTCCAGGTATTCGCTTTGTAAAAAGGTATAATATCCCCGTGCCGTATGGAATAACTCACGTTTGTTAAAAACAAAAAAAAAAAAAAAGGTGGTTACTTAAAAAGTCTATGACATCAAATAAGGTTTTATTAAAAGGAACATATTTGAATAGCGGGAGTTAAAGGTAAATTTGAAATCATCTATTTAAATTTCATTTTAACAAAATTACGACAGGTTCAAAATAACTTTAATACTTTACTCAAGAAATTGCCTTATATCTAACGACATTGATCATCTCCGCAAACATATAAAACAGTATGAAAATCCAGTGATATGAATTACAATAAAAAGTTTCATTAGAGTTATGCGCCATGCAAAGACGACAGCGACACCTAACGAGAAGTTAGGTGTCACGAGAAAAGAAATTTCCGTAATTTTTCGCCTGTCTACACTTTTAACAAAATTACGACATGCTCCAAAATAACTTTGAGACTTTACTCAAGAAATTGCCTTATTAGAGAGTCTAGTGGTAGATAAAATATTGATGAGATAAACAAATATCGAATATTAGAATTAACATTTATTACCAGTCATATAACGAACTTCAACGTAAAATAACACCTTAGTCATGATCAACAAGTCTTTGACTGTAATGCATTGGCGAACGGCTGTGAGCGTAATGTTAAAAGAACACAGAACGGGTTTTCCAGCGCCCCAACCGCATGGCAACATCAGGATTTGTCCCATTATCATTAGCTACGGTGGCACCAGTAGGTGGAAAATCTTTAACCGAGTATGCTTGGTGTCCTAGACCTGCACGTCGAATAGCATCATTCATCACTTGTGCCATAGTATCAGCTGTAATCTGTCGATAAGGAGCCTTTAATGTCAAGAACACAGGCCGAACATCAGGTGGACGGATCCCTAATTTACGCTCAATATAGTGCCGGAGAACTAATACAGGGTCAACTTTATCAGGCTGTGCTAGAGGCAGCACCACTTCAAACCGACCAGAGTCATTTTTTATTCCAAAGAAAAGCAGCTTTGCCGAGCCATCATCCGAAAAAGGTAACCCAGTCCGTGCTGAAGACTACAGGCTCAACTGCATTGTTTCGGGGATTGAACCAGCGAACATGAGGAGCAGTGTCAGATAGTCTCAGCATTACAGTTAATGCAAGTAATGTAATTGTCTTCAAGCGAAGATCTTTAATCTTTAACTTATTATCCTCGGCCCATGACAGAAACATTGACATAAAAGGAGCCACTGGCATTACCTTTGACCTCTTCATGGGCGCATTAGTGTGGGCTTACACCAAAGCCCTGGTACCAAGGAGTTTTATATTTGCATTACATGTGAGATCTGGTAAACCATAAGCCTTGTAGAGGTTGGAGATTGCAGCAACCGCAGTGTTTATCGCTGATCGTGGTCTCGCCCTCTCACTTGCTAAATGACTGAGGAAATTAGCTTTAATATAATCCGATACAGGAGGGAAAGCTTGTCCACTATTGCTACAGAACAGCCTTAACTGATCAATGGCATGATTGTAACATGATAAGGTAGAAGGAGCCCATGCTAATGGAAATTTATTCACTGCAGTATCAGACCAACCTAGTTCTCGCAGTCTGTGGCACCAGATAACCTCCAGGCGAAAGTTTTCCATCTGGGATTGCGAAGTGGTTCCGGTTTCGGACCGCGAAACCATATGGTTCTGGAATTCATTGGAAGTTTCACTGGTGGAGCCACTGACATTGCCAGGAGTAATCGGTAATGTGGATGGGCCGGCCACCAGGGGGGGCGATAACAGTTGCCACTGCCTTCTGGTTTAGCAGAACTCTCAGCACCTAGGGTATAAGGCGGAAAGGTGGACATACCCAATTGTTGTTTTGTGCCCAGTCGCATTGACTCAATGCATCCACTCCGCTGGAAAGTGGGTCTTTGTAGCGGCTGTTGAATACGGGTAGCTGTGTGTTGGTCATATCCGCAAATCTGTCCACGGTGTGTGGCCCCCACTTTTCGTCTATTGCTTGAAATTGTGCTGGGTGAAGTTGCCAATTGTACTTGCACTCTAAGCGGGACAATCTGTTTGCATGGGTATTGCCCACGCCCTGTAGATAGCGAAGAGATAGCGTGATATTGTTTTGTATGGCTACGCTCCACACAGCACGTGCTACTTGTGTTAGGACATGGCTGGAGCCACCTTGAAAGTTTATGTTGGCTACAGCGTTCACATTGTCTGACAGTATTTGAATGGTCTTTCCAGCCAATTCTTTTTTGAATGATAACAGTCCCATCAGAACAGTTGCTATCTCCCTGACATTGGAAGGCTGATTTGACAGCCATGGATTCCAGAATCCGGCCGCCTCCTGGTTGAGGCATGCAAATCCCCAACCGGTTGCACTTGCATCGGATACTGCTTGAAATTCTATTGGCTGTGTAGTGGAGACCCGTCCGTTCCATGTCTCCACACTTTGGTACCAGTAATGTAGGTCTTGCTTGGCAGCAGTATCGAGAGACAGAAGCGATGCCTATGTTGACTTGCTTTTGAGTATTCGATACACATTCCGTAGCAGTAATTTTGCCGGAATAATAATTTTGGTCATGAAGATGCATTGTACGGCAACTCTTGCAAGCACCCTGGCCGGAACTACATGAGCTGTTAACACACGTTGAATGTCTCTCCTAAGCTTGCGTATTCTGAGTGAAGTAATCTTGATAACCGGAGTACCTTCTCCGGTGTGTGTGAGTACATTATATCCAATAAAATCCTTGCTGGTATTTGGCTGAGGAGATGATTTCGCGCAATTAATGAACCAGCCCAGTTTGCGAAGTGTGTTCAATAAACAGTTCTTTTCTTGTTCGAAACTGTCTTTATGGGACATTAACAAGAAATCATCAACAAAGTTTGCCAAACGTAGGCCCTGCGGCTGATCTCGCAGGTGCTGCACCATAAAGCGCACTATCTTACAGAAAAAATATGGACTAAAATTAGCACCAAAGGGCAAAACATTAAAAACATAGTATTTGTCTCTTCAGTATATTCCTAGAAATTTGCGGTACTTCGGGTACCAGGAATGTGGTAGTAGCCGTTTTGAAGTGCAGGAGTGAGCAGGCTATCATCAAAATGCACAAATTCACACACTGTTTCAATATCTTCATAGCGGAATTTAGGTAGAGTACAGTACGAGTTTAATTTTCTGAGATCAACAACAAGACGGAGTTTGTAAGGCACCACTCCTAAACCGGATATACATATTGGCGGTGTTACAGTTTCTGATATGACACCAGTAGACAATAGGTTCAAGTTTCAGTTCAAGTGACACAAATTTACTGTGTTGCAGTGATAGTTTATGGTTCAGTAAATGAAAATGAGGAGGTTCACTTACAAACGGGATGGTAACTCCTGTTGATTGCCAGTCTAGCAGATACTCAGGTGCACCTATTTCCTTCCATGCACCATGCAAAGACGACAGTGACACCTAACGAGAAGTTAGGTGTCACGAGAAAAGAAATTTTTCGCCTGTCTACTCTTATACATGATTAATATCCCGTTTTAAATGAATCTTCAAAGGAATATGCGTAACCATTATCGGTCTACTGTTTTGCACTTATCCTCATAATACCGTGCAGAATTGTATATTAAGACAACTAAATAATATTATACCGTTTAGTACAGCAAATCGTTATGTGAAGCCTCATTTATATATTAGATTTTGTTAATTATCAAAATATTTTATTTTTATATGCAACCCCGGATTCTGGCTTACCCGGGAGAAGTGTTTTAAATAACACTTTGATCTAGATAAACAAAGATGCCACTATTCCTGACGATTGTAGGTTAATTAATTAGGTCTCAGGTCAGCTGTCACCACAAGGCACATTCAGGTGTGCTGAATTGGGTTGGAAGGTATGCCTAACTACGGTTAATGATCTCTGGTTAGCGACTGTGACAGAACCCACATTGATCTTGAATAAGTGCAGGACGCTGGGACGCTTGGGGTTTGATAACACATATATATATATATATATATATATATATATATATATATATATATATATATATATATATATATATATAAACACTAGAGAGTTCGGAAAGCTCAGGCCAAAAATTCTTGCGCCTTTCACGCCAATATGGCGCGTCCAGATAAGAGTGATTGCTGTCAATATAACAAACTACTTTTGGGGGAAGTCGTCAATGGTTTGTGACTGAAAATAGGATACACCAATGTCAGAGCATTTACTGATTTCCCATAAAAAAATATGCATCCTATTTTTTTACGGATACACATTGTTACTTATATACTTATAATTTATCTTAGATCATTATTTGTTTTATTATTTATTATAATGATTATGCCTAGTAACTCACAATTAGTAATATTAGCATGTGAATCTGCACAACTAAACCTAAGAAACATTACAAGTTGTATTCCTTTCCTTTTATTGCATTATATATAGAAATACCATGCTGTTTCACACAACTTCATAGTTTTTCCCCACTTGGTGGTGAGCATATTGCAGTTTACAGCAGCCTCTCTTTGACAAAATAAACATGTTATGTGTGTTAATAAAAAAATAATTCTGTTCTGTTCGCAGAGCTGAAAATGACCAACCCCGGACAGATGTGGTTTAAACTTAGAAGCACCCACACACATCTCGAGACCATGGGACAAGTTGGCAAATTAGCATTTTATTTTACACGTGTTCGGATGAAATGAACAAAGTGTTGAACATTTGCCTTATAAATAATAGCATAGTGACATATCAGGTGGCGCCACATTCCAGGTATCTCTTCCCTTTATTCCATGGATACACATTTTAATTAAGACTAAATGTAATATAGCTAATAAGGTTTTTATTCTGCATATGTCTCTCAATAATGCCAGCGCTATAGAATATCAATATAACTACTCGGCATGATGGCAGCGTGATTTAAACTTCACGTAGTGTACAACAGAGAAAATAAGCTAGCGCTGCAGGTAATCGATTAGTATATTCAGATAAGCTGTTAAGGTGGTCAGCTGTTGGTGGTTTAAAGTTCCCGAAATTAACGAGTGAAATTATCGCCAAAAAATAAAACCTTCCTGGACAAGGCACCCGATTAACAGATATACAGGAGACTCTTTGATTCTCATAAACAATAGCTATGCATGGCCTTTTAAATTGAAAGGACAAGATTGAAATAATACCTATTATAAACAGATCTGCATTAAGAACGATCTTTAAGATAACCTTTTGGATGATATTCAAAATAAAATTAACTCTTTGTAATTCCCTTGGGCATTTATCAAAATGTTAACGCTGAAGTCTGTTGTAATATTAAAATTATATGAAAAAATAAAATTAATTAAAACTTCCTTTCCGCGCCAAACAATTTATATAATTATGTGGTCATTGTAGATTTCTGTATTATGAGTTTGTCCAAACTGAACCTTTATGAAACGAAACAATGAAAATTGGAAAATCGTTTATTTAGCAGATATGAAGCCACCCACAATGTAAATTAGCAGATGAATAATCCAGGTTAATTATTTTGTTAATTCTGGCGACAACCAAGCGTTAAACAAGGATACATAATGCTTCTGTAACAGCTTTCGTGAATTATAATTTCAATTGTATAAAGTTACAAAGTTTTAAGTCCCAAAATTACATGTAGTTGTTGAATATATACGTGTGGGCATATTTATTTGTTTTTGAATAACTGTTGAACTAACAGGAAAATAATTCTTCTTCGGCCGGACATGCATGTTTTCATTATTTCTCGTGTTTCTGGGCACTCCAATAGGAATAGAATACATTATATATAGTCATTTTCAAGAGGAAGACAGGAGAATATTGGTAAGTGAAATAATAACGTGGAGCTATATTTATGGCAGGACAGATCCTGAAGACATATTCGGCTTTACAGGCCTAATGCATTAATATCGCATCCCCCCCCCCCCTCAGAAAACAATACGTCACGGGCAAAGGTTTTGTTTCCTGTTCAAAATAATTGTTTTGTATTTATTATATATTTGTTACTGTTTCTGAGTATGATTCAGATGCAAATATCGGATAATAAGTAGAATACACAGAAAAGTCGATTCACTGCCGATTGAAATCGAACCCATGATCTTTCAATTTCCGATCGCCTGCTGTAAGCAATAAGCTGCGAAAGATCCCCAAATCCTCTGTGTATTTGCCACTATATTTAGGAGCCAGCGAAGTGACATCACGGCAGTGACGTCAGAGTACTACCTACTACATGTGTCGGCACGGGGAGAACTGATAGTCTTATATGGTGTGCGGAATAATAAATAAAACTTCCGCGATAAATCATTCATATTTTAAAAATATATTTTTTTTAGATATACAAACTTGTGATCATGGGCGATGAAAGACTACTTACGTTCCTTGAAAGAATACTTAAGGTCCTTGAAAGAATACTACAGTACCTTGGAAGAATACTACAGTTCCTTGAAAGAATATTACATTTCCTTGAAAGAATACTACAGTTCCTTGAAAGAATACAACAGTTCCTTGAACTACCTCTACAATAAGTATTAAGACTACAGCAGTTTCTTGAAATGCTACCACAGTTCCTTGAAAGGGTAATACAGTTCCATGCTATAGTAATAAAATAATACATTGAAATTCTACTGCCGTCCGAGAAAATACTGACAGAGGATATCAGTCGGGCTGATGAGCTAACGACACATTACGTTCCGGTTCAAATTTGTCCTGTCAAATATTCTAATCAACCCGTCATGTTTCACTAGCACCGTTCTTTTGCAGTTCCAACTGATCCTGCAAAAAAGAATATGTACTTTTTAAAAGCCATCGGACAGGACGCATCCTGTTGTGTTATGGATACATAAGGTATAGTCAGTGTTTTATAAACCTTGTTGGCATTTTTCATATAATATTTATCATAAACTCAAACATTCATTGCGTTGCATAAGGAGTGGAAAATGATATATTTTTTTCTACCGTCATTTGATTTGCTTAATACCCAAACGCTATTGAACCTGAATATTGAATGTCAGGCCTGTGTTATTGTGCAAAAACCTGGACCCGTCTGATATTAGAAAGGTCTAAAACATCATTCTTCCATGTTTCCTTTATCAGTAGTTAAACTTCGAATGTCATGATGTTTACCTTCCCACAGAAGGAAATGTGTGATTACTTCATTATTGGTTGTTAATCAAAACTAATAACTGTAGGCTGTTTAAATAGCACAACTGCTAAACCTGAGTTAAAAACAATTGACAGTCATCTGAAAAACAGACATCTGAAAAAAAGAAATATATTGTATCAAAACTCGCACATGTGACATGTCAGACATACTAAAGTTAGCTCTTCCGGTCTTTCCAAACAAGGATTGGTCATTGGCTTTTGACAGTAATTATGAAATGATAATTTTGTCCATCAAGATATAGACAGTGGAATAAGAACTCGTTATTTTGTTCATCTAAGCCTAATAATAAAAATTAAATGGTTATTATAAATGTACTTTTCGAGAGGAATGATGTAGAAATAAAGAATAAGGGTTAAATGTTGAATGAACATATTTTGCATATACAATTCTTCCTCAAGCTCTGGTACGGAATGCTACATCTTGTAAGGTCATATATATTCTTATTCCCTTAAACTCACAGTGCGATTGGTTTTTACATATGTTATTAATGAAAAATGTTATTGAAAACAGCTGAAAACACACACCGGATGAGCCGTGGGATCAAAGCCAGAGGACTCGCACACAAGCATTGTGTTCTACCACGTTCATCAATAAAGCATGCTTTACTGATTAGAGCAGTAGGAATGCTTCTACATGTCATATAATATTTATTTCAAACCCATACTCTAAATAACAAAATGATGAGATATTCAGATTACATCTTTATGAAGTCCACCTATGAAAAATGTAGTGACTAAGTTGTGTTATTGATTGATTGTATCAGGGCTTCCATTGACTCCTATATTCCTAATAATATTTATATTTTTCAGCATTAAGACGATTTAGACGACTTTTTTTCCACTGTACACTCGTGTTATCAATAAACCTTTTATAATTTTATTAATTTCGTTAATTATTTATTTGTTATTGAAAACATTCAACTTGTTTGTACAAATTTGTATTTAAATGTTGCAATCATACATGTACATCCATCTAATCCAATTAAGCGCACATGGACAGCTGCTTGGAGAGCCAATGGTCATAATAGCCAAACAAAATAGTATGATTCAGTAAAATATAATGCATATTATGTATGATAAATGAAAGGCCATACCTTTGACACGGTCCATCTTGCTGCCAGGACTATTAACAAATATGATATATTAACATGAGAACACACATAAAGACGCTCCGCGAGGATCGTCCCGTCATGATGGAATATATGTTTCGGCCACCTGCTGTTTTATCTGTTTTGTTTCGATTGTGATAATGCATCAATCCAACCGAGCAATACGATAAAATTATACACTGATAGAATGCATATGCGAAACTTTCAAATTGATTCTTTAGCTGAAAAGGGGTCGCATAAAGAGTGTCATAATTAAGGAAACTGTCAATTCCTATATGTGCTGACTCCATGTTTTACTTACATAATGTATATCTGTATGTTCGTGATTCGATCACATCTATGTTAAACTTATGTTTCATAATTATAAGGCTTGATACAACTACAAACAAACCCAATCAAATATATAGTGGAAGCTCCTAGATGAATAATACCTGTTTGAGAGCAGTCAGTTATATGTTTTGGAGTTTATGCGTTAGTCGCATCCAAATTGACCTCTATTTAAAGCACCATCCATATCTACAGGTAACAAAATATCGACTACCAGTCTTTTCCTTGCCTGCAAGATAAACATATGTTGTACAAGTGTCCAGTGCATCTTCTTGTTCAAAATGTTTTTCCAATGATAAAAATAAAAAAGGTTCTCTACCCCAAGAAATAATTATTTAGAGATGATAACTTCCATGTGAAACGTGACAAATTGTGTTGTATTCTCCCAATTTAAATTGAAGTTGGAGAAAAATTAGCTTAACCAAGTACAAGCAGATATGAATTATATAGGGGCAAAAGCAGGATAAATAACAACAAAAGTTTGTCAACTACACGAATAACCGGCTTCCGTGGCTCAGGGGTAGAGTACAGGACTCAAAGCCGGGATATTGTGAGTTTGAATCTTAGCGGAAGCGGTGAGTTTTTCACGGTCAGCCATCACCTAGGATGAGCGTTTTGCCGGGTTTATGGGGAGTCTGGGCCAAAAAGTCGTGCTTCATTCACAAACGAGTGCGCCCTTTGGGGGTTCCTCGGTTTTATGACCCAACAATGGGAAGGATACACAACTAGGACCCGCAGGAGTGATACACCGAAAATGGTTGACACCAGGATAATCGAGTGTAAGCCCCTGTCATGTAGTCCGAAACCGGAATGAAAATCTGCAGATGTTCATACCACATAGAGAAGCAAGCATTAAAAAATGGAGGCGGTTACCTTCATAAAAAAGCCCCCCAAATACATAAATAGCATCATTTTATATCAGCAGCCTGAAGGATCGTCCTCCTAATGCATCGTTCTCTAATGGTATCTTATAATTCCTGAACGGGTGTAGATTATTTTGGCAACTGTTATAATGGACGCGTCATTTTCATTTTTAATTGTTCTTCTTAAGTACATAAAAGCTTCTGCCGGAAGAAACTGTTATCAAAATCTGCATATCAAAGTTTTTCAACCGTGATAACAGGGTTAACCGTTTCGTAACGGTCTATCCATGTCATCACTTTGAGTAAACACCTGTTGCCAGCAGTCAGTTATATCCAATACAAGGCACTGATTAAATATCAATGGTTTAATTATTAACGCTGATTGTGTTTCAAATGTGTATGCAGAAAGAAAAGCGATGTTAATTATTTCACTGATTAACCTTACCTATACATGTACTTGTAAGTGTCATAGAAATAATATAGAAATACGATTTTTATCTGAAAATGTTCAAACCATCAGCATATGATACAAGTACTCATTACCACAATATATAACATGAACACTTATGAACTTGGTTGAAGAAGAATTCTTTAAGTAAAGAAATTTGATTCCCAGATCCTCATTAAACTCAAAAGTGAGATTGGTCAGTATTATGTCCTGAGTTATAAAATCTGAAGAAAAAAATCATGTGACAAGGAGATTTCCCTTAGAGTTTATTATTGCTGACCAAAACACCGTATATGCCGATCACAAATATCTCAGTAACAGACTCTTTCACAAATACCTCAATGAATCGGAGTTAAAAGTAAATGGGAACATATTACCTAAATTAAACTAGTAAGAAAAGAAAAAAATATTTTGTTCGACTTATTGTTCATGTTAGGATTTAAGTCCGTTAACACAACAGCCACGAATGACACATGGTGAAATCACACATGAAAAGGAGGTTAGGAATTCTAGACTTCATAAGTTTTAAAATTTTTGTGAAATTATGAAAATTTAAGAAACTTCTGTTACTGATAAAATTGCTTGTTCTCAATTTAAGGAAGATTATTAGGCTTATATTTTGATTATAGCTGTAACAGTTTGTTCAATTGACGCCATTTATCCTTATAATATATTTCCCGAATATGTTACTTTCAAAATGCTTAACATTAGCTTATAATGTTATAGCACTACAGTTGGCTCACGGAAAACATAGAACTGTCAAATGGACAGGTTAAGGGTTTATCAAATGGGCGTATTAATTCATGGATTCAGTGAAAGATTAAGATTGTTATGTTATTTGTGTTGACGCAACCCCGCCAGAGATATGTATCACCTATTTATTTGTCATAATATTTTTTTGTTATCTAACAACTGTCTTAGAATCTTTTTTGAGTGTTGACGTGGAATTAATCATGTCTACCATCGACATGACTAATTAAAGTCAAATAATGAAATGTGCAGCTAAATGTTAACCTTAAACATGGAATGATATTTCTGATATTATATCTTGAACAATAAAAACCCCACCCACCAACACACACACACACTCGGATCGAGCTGTCAGTGTCTCACTTTGTATATCAGTGGGAATATATATATTAAAAAGTCTTTGTTTTATGCATATATTATTAAATACCTTATGACAGTTAAGTTTCTCACCGGATCCACTTCGGGCACAAGCGAAGGTTGTACATGTCGTTATAGGTGTATAACCAAATAGCAATATAAGTTGACGTTAACCCATGTCTCATATACCAGTTTGCATTGTTTAAAGTTTTAGTGTTTACGATAAACCCTCATAGCCATGGGAACCTTGGTTGATGGTAGACTCGGCAATTTTTCAATTGCTTTATCTTGACGGTATATGAGGTACATACCCTTATAGAACAATCATACGTTTCCGTCAGCCTTGCTTTTGATCCACTGATCACTTTTTCAGGACACTATCTATGTCAGGTAATCATATGATTAATGAGTATATTATTTTATACACGTTAGACACCCAAATATTGCACTTCATTTGTTCATAAACTACCCTGTTTGTATCTCATGTTACTAATCAACCTCATCCGCCTTTTGTGAATACAAACTTTATTAACTAGACATATTAAATTAATATTCATGTCTCTGGCCTGCTACATAAATTTTCTTCTCAGCAATATATGTTTTAAATTTGTAAACTGGTTAAACTTTGAACGTCATGATATTTACCTTCCCACATTGGTCTTACCCCAGTATTGTTCATTATTTTTACAAGAAACATATCCTACCCATCGTCCTTCATCAACTTAGGCTTCTTGGATAGTACAAATGCCATATCAGAATTAAAATAACTTTTTTTGCATTGTTATTATGTCATCTAAAAATAAATTGTATAAGAACTTGTGCTTTATTTCAATTGAGGTTGAAGATAAAATTAATTAAAAAACATAATTATTTAA
The DNA here is from genome assembly GCA_026874595.1 of Sipunculus nudus. Taxonomy (NCBI): domain Eukaryota; kingdom Metazoa; phylum Annelida; class Sipuncula; order Golfingiida; family Sipunculidae; genus Sipunculus; species Sipunculus nudus. The sequence goes on from CM049317.1 coordinate 5,939,409, forward strand.
AGTAAACCTGGAATGTAACAATTGTTTGATATAAAGCATTTTATTAAATATCCGGTGGATTAAATAAATATATTACATTATTATTATTAAAGAACATGGTTACAGTGTTATTGTGACATTGTATATATACGTACTTCTGCCCTTGACATTTCGTTCTCCTGGTAGTAAAGCTATTACGTTTGGTGCGTAATAGTCATAAACATGTTGGCAGCGTCTGCCGAAGTAGCTCCCGGTCATGTTCTCTTCATGAATAATTCGTCTGTCTTAATCTTATTGTGACATTCCATACCCAGCTATTGTAAATTTACCCTTTAACGAATTATCATGTAGGACTATACATAATGTATAATGGTTAAAAGTTTGATTAACATTTATTACAAAAATAAATCTCTTGTAAAGAATGTTACATCTTATAAGGTTATCTCTGTTCTTATTCCTTTATAACCTGAATACTATGATTGGAATTGGAAAGGTATAATAAAACATATAATGTTATTGGAAGCGTCTGAAAATATAAACACTCGCCAATCCGAAGACTAAACCCACAGGGCTCGCACACTGGCTTAGTGTTCTACCCGGTTGGTCAACAAAACAAGTTTTACTCTTGAGAGCTTTAGGAAGGCTTTTATGTATGAGGAAGGCTTTTATCATATATTTACTTTAAAAACCATACTGTAAATAACTCAATGATGAGATATACAGATAACAATTTATGAAGTTAACCAATGACAACTTTAATGGCTAAGTTGTTTCTCTGATTTATTGGATCAGAGACTGCAGTGACTGCTATATTTTAATACAGCCAATGATTAATTAAATTTTTCAAGCATTTGCATTTAGACCAATTTTGTCACTGTACAGTAGTGTCATTGATATCACTGTTACTACTGAATAATTTTTTTTTCATATATACCTGTTAAAATTAATAAATTAACTTGTTTGAACACATAAACATGTAAATATTGCAATCATAACCTAAACGTGTTATACAAACATATTGATGTTGCTTCGAAAACCGGTGGTCATGAAAGGCAGCCATGAAAAACACCATTGTGCAGCAAAAATGCCTATCCACTCCAATATCATTCACTCATTGTCTATCAATTCCTATGGGGAACCCCGTTGTGTGTACTGAGTACTAGTTGTAACAAACTTTGTTTAATGATGTTTTTAAAAGTTAGTAAGAGTGATATTACTATTGATAGAAAAGAAATTTGAACTAGAAATGGTAATTATACCCCAAGTAATAGAATAATAGGTATCACTTTTCTATTACAACCCTTGGCTGACACTTCGGATGAATCGAGTGTTTGTTTGATTAGTTTGATAGAGCACAGTAAAGGGCCCAGTATAGTGTGATTAGATAATGCATTCATGGTCCAGTGGGTACTGGACAGAAGGCTTTGGTTTGAGGTTAACCCCTGGTTCTCTTTGTTGATTCATTAAGTAGGCTTGGTCATAAAACATTGGAAAAGTCCTTTGTGAGCGTACACAGTATGCTGGGCAAGTTATTGTCAGCTGATAGTAGAATGTGATGCTGCAGCCTATGTTGTGGTAGCTTCGGGGTTTATGGTCTGATAGTCACAGCTTTTCATGGGTTAATCAGTTGACAGTCAACAGTTGAGTCTTGGTTATGCCACAAACTCTGTACAGAGCTCATCAAAGACCGCAGTTCCCACTGAAAATGTGCTAAACCTTCAATTTAGTTTCATATATAAATCGATCCAAGCTTAATTAGCCCAGGAGCACTGTGAGTTAATGCTATGATGAACAGGTTCTGAGTATATTTAATTGTATTGAATTTTGGCAAACCTTAACTTTATTTTGGGATCTTTCAAAAATTAGAATTTTTCTCTTAAAATATTACTCAGTATGAATTCGCAGATTAAATGTTTTATTAAACATTATGTTGTACTTATCGTGCTTGAAATATATAATGCTGTACACATGTACACCTGAATTGCATGAATGTATTAATAATAAAATTGTTTAAATTATTCATATTTTATATTAAATAAAAGTAATAGTATTAGTTATAGGAATCCAAGTAACAGTAATAGTAGAAGTTATCGATGCGAAAATGCGGTAATAGTTTCTGTCATAGTAACTTTAGGTACTATTATATGTGATATTATATATGTTTTATATTATATATATATAATATCTTACTTTAATATACTATAATAAACTATTACTAATATTATAAATTGAGATTCAAGTTTATTAAAAAATTTAATGATATTCGAAATAAGCAAAAGTACTTATGAATTACTCATATGAGTACCGAATACTTTCAAAGTACAAGTACAAGTCCTTTTGCGATTATTACAAAGTACTCGAGTACGAGTACTGAGTACCCAAAAAAGTACTATGAGTACGAGTATTTTGTACCCGACACTCGCCAGATAATTGACTGATATCAGGTTAAACATAAGAACACACATGAATGTTAGTTCGCGATGTTAGGCTTGTCATGATGGAAAAAATGTCATTCGGAATATGTTTTGTTAAATCTATTTTATTGGAGGTATTAAATATTTTGTGAAATTACCTGGTACACAATGCCTGGTTTGGTGATATTTCTGCCACTAAAATATGCATGCTCTTAATTAATAAAGAATGGAACCCCATCCATTCTTTAAAGTTTGTTCATGTGACAGCTATACATTCTTGAAGAAGTTCTCTTTGCAATAAGAAAATATCTATTGAGCATCAAGTGGTTTGGTCCTAAAAGCTTTATCCAAGGTTCTCATGCATGAGAATTGTTATGCCTATGATAATTTTTTTTAACAGAAAATATATTGGCTTACTGAAAATGAAAAATATTGTAAAGCCGATGTTGCATACATTTCTATGCAAGGTTAAGTTACATGAACGAATCATTGTAATTGGCTGGCCATACTCATTGTCCGATTACTGTGCATGACTACTTTTTATCTTGTGCAACATGGACAATGATTCTAATAAATTTATCTTTCGCTTCACTTTCTATCAGTATTATATATGCAAAGCTTTATTGTTGAGCTTCGATCCTTTTGCATAAAATAAAACTGAAAAGAAAGATTATGTGATCTCGTACAGGTAACACTATGTTTATTTAATTGAACATAAATTTATAGGGTACAACAGACTTTTCCTTATTTTATAGACAAGCTATGGGTGAATCCTATGGTAAAATATTCATCATGGTCCCAAGTTGCCATTTTTTAAGTTGCATTTTGAAAGAGATTAAAGTTGGGATTTGAACAATTTTTACTTAAAACGTTCGACCGCTACTGACGCTATTCTTGTTAACATGAACTACCTTGGAGCTTAGACACTTATTGTTTGATAAATACTGTTTTGAGTGGTTCGAATTAAGTTGAGACCAGGGGTTGTACCGGCAGCTGAAGCGAGGAGACATAATGGTTTAAACTTTGACACAAAATTGGCAACAGGATCAATAAGAATTGAAAATACTGTCTGGTGAAAATTTTCCTGAATGTTTTATAAAAGGGGACATAAATTACTGAAATAATTTGGAAAATCATTATTCAGTACAAAAACTGAAGTTTTCCTGAAATTTTCCAAATTCCATTACGCCAAAGCAAATAGCCATAAGAGATTAACACCGAAGGCCATTTTAGGATACCTATTTATGAATCAGTTAACTTGTATAACGTGAGTAACACTTCAATTCAACATTGTTTATTTTCCTGTTATATACTCATCGGAGTAAATAGGAAATAAAATACCATGTGAACCATATGAAGCAGAAAAACAATGAACAAGGGGGTTGATGATCACTTTATTATTGGTATTCCATGAAACGACCGGCTTGGTTTAGTTGTTTTGCCAAATATTGTAAACGACACGCCATTTTCTGGTCAGATTTTCTTTCTGAAGTATCCAAATGCTCCTGCAGTAAAGGTAATATCTTACGTTTATCCTGTTTATTATATTCTTTGAACTATCATTCTTTCATGTTGTCATTGTATTACACAACAATACGCAGGACACTAAAGATACTTAAGTTTCGAAAATGGAAACTTACATCGTCACTAACCTTCAATACAGCAGAGACTTTGTCCAAATTTGGTCTAAATGCTGTCTTATATGTGTATTTTATATCGATATGATTTAAAGCTGCAAGGTCATTTAAAACATGTTCAGCCTAAACTAATCCTAAACTACTCTTAATATATTTATAGGGATAATCCTTGAAATCAGGATATGCTTATAGTAGCAGTAGTTATTGTAAAAATTGAAGATATTTACCCTCCATTGTGCATAACGGTGTGATTGCCCGAATATTGTTTGTAATCTTGGATAAGGACGACTTCATCACCAAAGAACTCGATTACTTTAGGCTCACTGTAGGTCACATCCGCTGCCCCAGAGTTCAGGAAACTTTTAACCATCGCCATTGTCTCCTCTAAGATCAAAATTATTTCCATTTTTTAAATTAAACCCAGCGACATACCAAGAAAAATTGAAACGCAAAAAAAAAAAAAAAATCACACGCTCTCTAAAAAAATTGTCTGTCATATATCAAAACCCGTTCAAGGTAAATGAGGTAGTTCCCATATTACATGGACATAAATTGACAGGGATATAAATGATTCGACATATGATAGATTAATACCCCACGCATTGTGGATATATACGTCCAGAGACAAGACCAAACAATTTATCTCAGACATCATTACAATGTGGTCATGTTTTAAAAATAATAAATGATTTTTTTGCCAATTCGTTTATACATACCTCTGCCTTTAGCATATTGTTTACCTGGTGGTAATATTATTGCACCAGGCGCATAGAGCACATTAAACATGTCTTCAGGGTCTGCCTTTTCGTACATATCGACCCAAAAATCCTTTTCTTCTTTGATGATTCGTCTATCCTCATCTTTCAAGTTTTATTTGTAAAGTTGAATAAAATATTACATACAAACTTAAAAATTAGGAAAAATTACAATGTTTTAAAAAGATTCTTGCGTTGTACACCAAATCATTTCTATCTGATTATAAAGAAAGCCAGACGATAAAATAAGCGACACTAACATTCTTGATTTCAAGTTTGGAATCAGTTCAGGGCAGGTGTTTAAAAGTATCATCATAAAACTGAGTTGTACATTACCTTGTACAGGCTCGCTCTTACTGAGAGGGATGCTGACCAATAGCAAATTGATGATCGCAGCACAGATAAAGGTCTTCATTGGCATGCCAATCATAGCGGAAAACTTTAACAAATGGAACGTTCTTGGTCATCCGTTTTCTCCCGAATTGTTTAAAGATAAATGCCAGCAGTCGTTTCATAGAACATATGCTAACCGAAAAAAAAACAGAACACATTGTTAATTCCCGGGATTGATTTCCTAACTGAAAACATAATGCATGCTTAGTTATCATTAAATTATTCGATAATCCCCTGTGTTCTTACTTTACATTTTCATTAGCTTGCATGATACACATTTCCTATTCGGGAAACTAATCTGCATATGATCTATCAACAATGCAATGTTTTATTTACATTTCTAATCATTGATCCTCGAAAGAAAAAAAGTTTTCTGGTGTTATACAGGTAAAGGAGAAAAGCTGATAGTTTGCCACCGTCATATGACGTCTCGTCTAGCTAATATTCATAATCCATTTTATCACTGCCTTGTATTTATAACGTTTCTGGAGATCCTTGAACTTATCACGTTATAACAAAATGGTTTCCAAAAGCGCTGAAGACTTTCGTGAAACGGTTAGCGTGTCATCAGCTTGTACCAAGTTTAAGATAAACGCATCGATCTGCATAAAGAATTGATCAGAGTACATATAAAACAGTGGTGAGTCTCTTAGATGGTCTTTTGATAACGTTCGACTGCTTCCCTTCCTTATGCCTTGAACTTCCGAGAATATTCTGATCATTCCATTTTTCTTAAAAGACCTGGAATGACCTTCGGTATATTCAACGCTACATTTTCATGGTTCGCCCCATATCGTAAAATCATTAAAATGGTTATTGTCGAATGAAGGCTGCCTGACTCGAGTGCCCTGTTGTCCCCATTGCACGCACCGTGCGGACCCTCTACTGTTCACATTACAACATTGGCTTCCTGATTAGAACTTAAACTAGTGCAGAGTAACCGTTGGCTGGTGAAAACTTTCTTAAAGTTTGGAAATATAAGTAGGAACAAAATCAAGCATGTTCCATGCAGGACCTATTGTCTGAAATGCACTGCTTACAAAGTTAAAAAAATATTCGAACCGTTTGAAACATCTACATAGATCCACATTTACATTTATGTTTCTATAGGCATTTAATGATGAATATTATGATATATAATAAAACAAAAAAAATGTGTGAGAGAGATGGGGAAAGGGGCTTTGCATGGAAATGCCATGCCATTCAGTTGTCCGAGATATCGTTATATATCTGAGAATTGTAAAGGGAGTGCTGTTTTAAGGAGTAAATCGGGAATAGCTTTCGATGGAAATGGATCCTCTGTACATGATGTGCTTGTGTCTGTTAGCTTGATTTTATGATGGATAGATAGAAAGATAGATAGATGTATAAAGATAGAGAGAGAGAGAGAGAGAGAGAGAGAGAGAGAAATAAAGTAAAAAAAAAAAATAAATGACTGTATATTACTGTATATAATAATAACTAATAACACATCTGCATTATTCTGTCGTGACTTGTCCAATATTGTAATTCGACGGTATTTCACAAATAAAAATGAATCCCTTTAAAATAGACATGAAATTTATGTGTATTTTGACTTAACAATCTGACCTGATTTCTGGTTTTCTTTTGATGACAGACTACCTTAATTGACTGTTGGCCAGGAAGTACTGATTATTAAATGAATAATAGGGTCGCCTAAATACAGTCAGATTGCTTTGTTTTGGTCGCCAGGCCCTTTGAACCATGCATGGTCAGTGGTTTGTGTGTGAAAGGAAAACATTGCCATTCTGCGCTTGATGAAACATTGTCTGATAAATTAGGTTGTTTGTGTCACTTTGATCAGCAGCAACCGCAGTGCGTATCTAGACAAAGTGAAGTAGTGTTTGGTCCATATAAGGTTTGATATATATTTTAACATTTAAGTAATAAGTGACATGTTTTGACACCTCAGTAATATCCTTGTGACATATATCATATTAAATAAGCTAATAGAGGAATCATCAATTAAAAGTGTAAGAACACTGCTCTTTTCAGTGTTGTTTTTCTACGTTTAGCTATGGACCAGTGTGGAAAAGTGTACATTTCTTACTCGATCATATCAATATTCTCTTTGAATCATGACAAAAAACAATAATTTCCTTTATGTAAAGTTAATAATCTTTCAGTCGTTTTGGGCCCCCTATTGTTATATGAAACACCATGCTACCATATACACTGTCCATGCACTGTCCATGAATGAGTAGATTAAAACATGATTGAACAAATCTGATAAATGACGCATCAGGTAAAGAAAGATATGCTTCATTAAAAAAGAATCCATTTAGCTGTGATGGAACATTTTGTTTGAGACCCAAATGTTGCTTTCACAACAGGAATTAAGAATATACTTTTGACAATATAAAGTAGCCAATTAGTAAACTGCAAAGTTTAACTTGAATCACATGCTACATTTAAAAAGTCTCAAATTTTCTATTATATACTCATTCAGAGGGAGAGGGAAACATCTTTTTTTTCGAAAAGCGCTAAGATCATCTGCAAAGAGTTTACAGAAGGCGTCATTTTGTGAACATTATATTGTAAAATGAAAATTTGTAACAAATTTGCATGTTCATATGATCAATATTATGATAATTAGTATTTAGATGTTATGAATATTCTGATAGTTTGATACACCTACTAAAATATTTTAGCACTCTCCAGGAGTAATTTCATTTTGTTTAAACTATCAGTTTCTGACATGGAACCATAAAAATATAACATTGAAGGTGAGTTTAACGTTTGTTTATCTGTGGGCATAAAAGCATACCTGTTAAACCTTACAGTACAAAATTACCGAATATCTCATCAAGTATTCTGGCTTTTTAGCATTAATTCAAACGTTCATCAGTAACATTGCTTATTTGATGTTAATGATTAAATGGACAACAGTATCCGTACTTTGATCGGAAGGCATCAGCCAGGATGGAAACAGCAATGGCCCCTTGTTTCCCGTCATTGTACCTCGGATACGTAATACATTTGAATTAGTGTACTTATAGAACGTTAATAGTTTAAAGAACATATTGCATATTGTCATGTCATGTACATGAGTAAAACAGGAAAAAAAAAGAAAGAAAGAAGAATCAAACTCCTCATTTTACTAGCTGGCTATATTTCAATTAAAAACCATCTTTTCACCATATTAGTCAAAGCGTAAAATAACAACAAATTATAGTTTTTGCCAGAGTAAGCATTTATTATTCTTAGATTTAAATATAATTTTGTGATTTTGATGTTGGTTATTTCGAAAGACATGACATGCAATTTCTTTGAGATGATGTTTCCAATAAAACTCTGTTTAATTCAACAGTTACAACCTACTTGTTCATTACTCTTACTTTTTAAACATTTATTTTATTTACCTTCCCATGTCTCTCACAGTCTAGTTATCCCAATACTGCTCTTCATCCTGAATAAGAATAATTTAATTGCCGTAGATCTTGATAACCTATGGCTTCATGTCTGGCACTTCAACTTTTCCTGGGTTCAGGTACTTTCACCACTATCAATATGTCAGTTAAAACCAAGACAAATTAAGAAAACGCCAGTTTGATTATATACATAAAATTACGTGTCTGTGTCACGTACAGCAGAATATTTATTATGAAAGCAATTCTGACATTTACCAAACGCTGATAAAAAACATAAATATGTTCTATTATTTTTTATATAAATATTCTACTTGGGCAACTGTTCATGCATAAGAAACAAATCTAAGTTTCATGGAAAGTTTAATAATGTTCTTCAATAAACAAATCAAATTAAAAAAAAAACCTCACGTTTAATCCGTTGACTGTTACTGCTTGGAATATTGACAGATGTGAAAGACTAAAACTAAAAGAAAAATTAAATATATTAGTTATACAATTTAAAAAAGGGCAACGTTTGTTCCTGAATCTGTCAATGATTATTCAAAGCAATCCTTGGAATAATCTGAATGAATAATAATCCCACGATTCAACACTGAATTACTTGTTCAATGCCAATAGGCGTTTTGCTCAAGGTTTTATCACCTGTTATGCTATGTGTAATATATACATTCCAATACTTGACTTGTATTGATAAATTTAATCTGTTGACCTTTTACAATTTGTTTGCATGCACTAATCCTACGTTACACAGATTTTGCATGTGGAAAGAAGGATGCTTAAATGGTCCCCGATCGAAATTCAAACAACAACTTAACCTAGTGGTTAATCTGATAGACCAGACGTTTGCGAATAAGTATTGGTTATAGCCCAATGAAATGTAATGCAAGCCGTGAGGTTTGCGAGACTTGTGTCCAATGATTGACACGAGCCAAGCAAATTTCAGCGCTTGCTTAACATTTCATTAGGCTATAACTGATTTGTCTAACATGCCCCGCCTCCTTTGTCGAATATCACGCGTGTCATTGTTTTGGCTAACCACCAATTCTTTCCCTTTTTTTGGAAAGCCACCATGTAACTACACTTGCATGGTCACTTTTCATGACCCTGTGATTTGAACGTAGAGTTAGAAAAAAGGAAAATACGCCGCGTGTGGGACAACAAAAAATGGTTTTGCTTGCTTCAAATGCTCTCACCAAGAACAACCATGTGCGCAGTGAGCCACCTCCGGACCCATTTTTTATGCCTGTGTACATTACCTGGTTTATACGTGGTCCTATACGAGCATTGAAACATATGCAATCTGTATCTAATCTGCATCTAAAGATGCAAGATTTGCATACACTGAAATATTTTATACCATGTTCACATTCTTGTTCCATCGTATGTTACAACACTTGATGTCACAATTCATGTCCATCAAACCATTGTTCATTCTAATCATGTGTAGGGTGTTTACGTGTATATCGTATGGAGCCCATGTGACATATAGTTAGGATTGTTCTTTTTTACACAAGTAAAACTATACTTATATTTATAGACAAGATGATGAAAGATAAGTTACAGTCATTAGATAAAATATGACCCATTTTTACTAGTTTTGCCCTAAATTTTATGTCTTTTAGAATCTTTTTTAATGTTTCAAGTCATTTAATATCTCATCAATAAAATATTGATCAAAGAATAAAACCTCACCATGTTTAAAGGTTTATTTATCTAATTGGTCTGTATGAATAATGTAACTGATATGCTAGACTATAAATTAAATTTGACGGAAACCTAAAAATTCAACAATTCCTTTTTTACTCGCATTATCAAGAACAACAGAGAATAGAGCAAACTATTGCGCAATTAACCTTTGTGCCAAAGTATATATAAAAACTAGAACAGACATCAGCTTAACGTATGTTTATACAAGGTCGATATCTCTGAGAAACATCTGTTTCTACACCCGAGTCTGGTAATTATTACATGGTCCAATTATGATTTCAACTATCATCACTTGATAGTTATTCGTTTTGTGGATGACAAATACAGTTTTGAGCATTCTGACAATGACTCTTTATCGATACACGTTATGTAATAAAAAATAATTTTCAGGATGAATTGTGAAGCCAAAAGATACGGACAATAACAAAAAACATTTTCCAATGAATAAATTCTTAAAACTTGAAAAATCTTCGTTAATTAATCATCATAGTGTGGAGTAAGCACGCCAGAGCTAATAGTTTCTGCATGGGATCGGTCTATACTATGAATATCACTGGGCTATTGTTATAGGTAATACCCTTAATATTGCAAGCTATCATCAGGAAAAAACCAGGCGACATTGCCTAAGCTGCCATTTGTAAAACATTTTCCGATCGTTAGACAGATTCTCTAAGAAATCCTTTTAGGTACCATATGTTGACATAATCTTATTGATTTCATAATCAGTGTTTAATCATTAAGAACCTCCATCTTACTGCAACAGATCTCCTGATATCAGAAAAAAAACAGTTTAAGTACGTGACGTTTTGAATAGGACAATCAATATATTTGATGGTGATATCGTAATATAACTATGGCATCATATTGTTGATATTGACAGGGAAAATATATACTGACAAACCCTTAACAATGTGACTGAATGATAATTGTAACCGTTCACCCTCGATCGATCATTTGGTGCTTCGATGTTCTTGTATCTACAAAACATTACGTCATGCGTGGGATTGAGTAAGGGTTGAATTTGGTACCGAAAAAAGTATCCAGAGGACAAACATACTATATTATTGTGGGGATATATATTTTAAACTAATGGATTGATATTATATTTTCTTGTCTACTTTATTGTCTGATCTAATTGTGTGATCTGTAAAGGGATTGTAGAAGACTGTTCTGTTTTCTGAGATTCTGTTTTACGATGAACTATATGATTAGGGGAAGTCTGACCATGTATTTGATCAGTACTATACATATGAACCATTCTGTCACAAGGAGATGGCTTTTTCCGGATAAAATTATATCTTTGAAAAAATAAATATCCTCTTGATCGTTATTGATCAAGATAGGGATAAGATAAATGTTTTCTGTCATTTTCCTTTGCATAACAACATAACTGCCAAGCCTTTAAACAAACAATTATGAATTTCATAAAGATGTCCTTCTATGTTCAGTAAAATAAAAAAAAATACTAATTATCATTCCACTATCTTCTTCTTTCCGTCTATTAATAATTATCATTAGACCACTGTGCAGCGCAATTTATTGCTTCAGTTTACTTTACATTGCTGTATTAACATTATTCTATTTGCCAACATAAAGTTCTAATAACCAGTTGATTCGGCTGTTCTGGTGATTTTGATATGTGTACGGTCAGATGATTTTCTGAATTTTTTAAAGAAAATGGTTGAGTCTGGAACTTTCGGGCTTAGTTAGGAACGCAAAACTGTCGACATTTATGGTGACCTGGTGGTCTTTATTTATTAAACTTTAACAACTCACCAACTGCTGTCGGAGAGTTATTGAATCTAACTTTAAACTTTAAAGTACGGGATAGTATGTGGAAATGAAATCCGTCTAGTATTTTTTTGATCTGGCACAAAATATAATTTAAACAACACGGTTAAGCAAGAATTATGTGCCATTTTAGGCCTAACATGTTGTTTTGCTACATATTCCCTGTGCTTAAAATATGTTTTGTCTAGGTTATTTCAAAATAAAGAGAATTTCGCATACGAGTATAAAAAATAATTCACAGCCCAGGATGGATTGACTGTCTTTCATCCTGAATTGAATAGGTAAGACTATTTTATAACTATACTTAAATATTTTACATTCTTTTTGATGAGGTAGACTCCGATAACACATACATTGACATTTTGGTTCAAGCTTTTATTTTTATATATTTCAGGTCCTTGTAAAAAATATAAATACGGTTTTCATGAAATAGAAAATGAACTACTACTAATTAAAGATATCAAGGAGGAATACATTGAACAATCAATAAAATCTATCAATATTTTGATTAATTTTTATGAGTTTATTAATATATTCTATATATAGGTAGAATTCGAACTCCCTTATGTTGGTAATGAATGTAATAAATAATGGGAATAAAATTCCCATTGTACAGCGTGTCCATCATTCCCGATTCAAGAAATGTTGTCTGTCTAACATAATCCAATCGTTCACTCCTATATCATACTTTTGATGCGTCAATATATGATAAGTATGTGCCAAGATTTACCCGTCGTTATGATGCAAAATAATCGCTCAGGAAGTGATAAAGTCAAGTGTCTAGCTTACTTGTTGTCTGCTTGCTGTATAGGTAAATCATGAAGCATGAGTTTTTACCTCAATTAAAAGTCAGATGCCTGCTCTATTTACTACCAGGATAGATACGGTTTCCAGTTAAACAGAACTGGTGTATCATTTTTATCAATTTTATATTTTTTGTGACCTACCTTACTCCAAATATATTAAGGACTGGCTTCACGGGTAGCTTTTACCCTGTGAAAATAACAAGGAATCTGAATAAGATATTAAATAAACCCGATTAATAATCTCTATGCTTAATTGGACTTCCAAAGTCCAATTAGTTCAGTTAAAGTAAGGCCAAAAGGTAAGTTGTACAACAATACAACGATCAGGAAAAGACATCTTTCAAATGACTTTTTTAATTAGGAGGTAAAAAAGTAAATATTCCAACAACTGGTTACAAAAAGACGATGGAAGATTTGTAAGAGTATAACATTTTTAACCTTTCAAACAGTTACCTGCTGATGTTTACGATCACGAGCAGCAAACAAATTGCAGCAAAATCACCACAGCGATCCCTTATTTGACGCCATTTTGTGAAAGGATTTTCCTCAACAGGGTGTTAATATGTAGGGCAGTCACGGATACAAAATAAACTGCTCAGCTCTGAAGAACGATGCCTTTATTCTACGAGTGCTGGTCTCAGGAAGAAAATGCATGTCATGAAATATGTAATATTTACAGGAAAATAGAATCATATTTACAATTCGGATATTACAGAGTCGCAATAAAGTGTACCAATTTTACAAATTGAAATGTAAATTAAGGTTATTTATTTTTCCATGTAACTACCAAAACTGGGTCAATGCTAATCAATATATAATGCAATGATTATAATTAATATATGGAGGTTGTACATAGGTGAGTAAGCGTATAATAAGTTTCCCAAATTAGATGCGGCTTTCAGTTTTTAAAAAAATCCCTTTCTGATTAAATATCTACTCAGTAATCTGGTTATAGCGTGCCAATGTAATTATTTACCTGTTATGTTTCAATGGTTCAATGGTTCCAGCTGTAATGTCGATTAATCTTCTTCACTAAATGACTGTTCGTTTCTATCTGATCTAGTTCAGCTGATTGTTTGTGCTATATTTCATGGTTTTACAGTAAAAAGTAATAGAAATGCCTTCTTTATTCTTCGATGTTATAATTTGGGTTATCTTATCGGTTTAAGGGACAGTAGAAGAGATTATAGTGTCAAAGATAAGACTATACGATGAACTGTATAATCAGGGGAAGTTTGACAAGCTGTTTGACCAGTGTTATGCATCTAAGCCGTTCTTCATTCCACAGGGAGCTGGCTTTGTCCGAACAAAAAGTAAGACTTTTATGACAACAAATTGGCTTTTTCACCGGGGAACTAATGGCCATAACCAATCAAAAATAATAAGGTACAAGAATACACTTAAATTAAGAATATAGATGTAACCCGCAAAGAAATGGAAAAGTTCTTTATGATACTTTCACTTTGCTTTTAACCTAAAAATTACCTTTTCAATGATATCCAGGCCAAGAGGTCCCTTTCTAAATTGGTCAGTGATAAGTGATATATATATATATATATATATATATATATATATATATATATATGCTGGTATATTAACATTGTTCTTGAAATAATTATTACTCAAGGCACATAGCGACCCGACCTCGATTCCACTGAATTTACTTGATTTGCAGGTGAATTTTTGGAATTTCATAAGAAATTGGTGGCGTCCCGGGCGGGAAAAAATCATTGTGCAATGCGATTTTTTCGAAGTTTTTGAGGATAAGGCATTATGTGCAGCACACTATGTCGATTATAAGGCCAACGAATCACTGAACGCTGCTGGAAAGTAAGTTAATTATAAGCAGAAAATATGTTTGAACTTCGTTGATTAAGGTGTAAACACCAATGCAAAAGGCAAGAATAAGGCGGCCTTGCTTCGATGAGTATCGAATTCTATAATACTGAACTATAAAAAAAATTCCCTATGATGGACGACATCTCAACAATATATATTTAGTTGGAAGTGTGACACATTTTACTTGCAGGTCTTTGAACATATGGACCAGAGACGCAGTCACTTCTAAATGGAAAGTGAAATACACGATCTGGTATTAACATAAAAAGGCTTAGAGCAGCTATCAATTGTGAACATGGTTCACACATGATAAAAATAAATATAATATAAAATACAAATTTCGTGTCTTTTTTTTCCATTATCTCCGTACCTGTCTCAAGTTAATTGCAGAGTAAAAGTCCTATTTGGTGAACACATGTGATGAAATGATGTGTAAAAAAATATTATTAATGCTGAACATTTTATATGTGAATACACATGTAAAATCTATTCTATGCACCCCCATAAGTATACATACACATATATCCTTTTATTCAGGTTTACAAAAAATGGCCCTGCATATGCCCTTACATACACATATACAAACATACTCATATATAGATTTTGTCAGGAGATTATTGTACACATATGGAAAATATTAAAACCTTTTTTTTTGTTTGGGGGATTTCCCCCTGATTATAAGAACATCTGCTCGCACTGGCAAAAAGTTCTGTTTCATATATCAATCGGATTATTACATTTTGATGACTTTGTGTTTCAATGATAGTTTTGCTTACGCATCATAGCGTCAAAAGTCATAGCTCTACGATATACTTATAACTGTGATATAAGACCGGCTTCTGTGGCTTAGGGGTAGAGTGCAGGACTCAAAGCCGGGAGATCGTGAGTTTGAATCTCAGCCGAGGCGGTGAGATTTTTCACGGTCGGCCCCCACCCAGGGTGAGCGCTCTGCAGGCTTAATGGGAAGGCCGTGGCACGCGGCCGTGTTTCACTCACAAACGAGTCCGCCTTTCAGGGGTTCCTCGGTGATATGACCCAGCCATGGGGACGATTACGCACCCAGGGCCCGCAGGGGCAGTAGTCACCGGGCCTGATTGACGCCAGGATATAAAATGAGAGGAAGCATGTGATACTGCCCTGTCACGTAGTCCGAAACAGGAATGGAATTCTGCAGATGTACATATATGTAGTTAAGTAAGCATTAAAAAAATGAAGGCGAATACCTCCACCAAAAAATGTGATATTAAAATAGAACAGCCTTGAAATGTGCTTGTGTATAGATGTACATGGTATTCTCGTAATTTAAATAATAATAATAATAATAACTAATATTACTATTAGTAGTAGTATTAGTAGTAGTATCATTTTTATTATCATAATTATTATTATTATAAGAGAGGATTATATCCAAAGCACCATGGTTCTGCTCATTCATTCTCTGGAACCGTCGGAGCTGCTTCATATATGATACACACATCAGCATGTAAACTGTAATATGATCGACGGCTCCTAAACTTAGGGTCACTATGGTAGCTGCCACCCACTTGGTCAGATATGCTATAGCTGTATCTTTCTTCCATAAAGATATATTGGACATATACATGTATTGAGTTAAGTCAATTCCACGTTAAAACCTACATCTGCTGGAGAATATAGAAAAAGCCATTTGTCAATCTGACGACACAACTCCTGGTAAACAGCCAGAAAGAAAATCGCCGGTGGAAACATCGGACACCAAGAAAAAGCCGGCAACTTTAGCGGATCGTACCTTGAGGATGCTACTGCCTGGATAGACCCTTTCCAGTCGTATGTGATGCTTTAAAAAATCCCAGAAATAGATGTACCGCTTGTGATGCAGTTCTCCTGGGGGATGCTGCTGTGACCTAGTTTAATTGGTAAACAAAATACCAATGAAACTCACTGGACTCATTAATAGCGGTATTTACCACACAATTCATCATATCCCATCCGACTTTGATCTCAGAGCAAAAGTTGTGGATGAGTGTCATGTTAAATACGGGAAGCCTAGATTTCATAATTGGCATTGATAATACATGTGCGCAGATGTATAAGTCTGAAATAGACAAATCACCGTTCTGATCAGGGGGTAATTTCCAGCAAGCCGAAAACGTGGAAGCAACAGGAAAGCAAAAAAAGGAAGCAACAGACGCAGCGCGTCATGCTCACGAGGCGTATACCAGCTCAAATACTGATTCGGTGAGTCAGAAATCTTTCAGTGTAGAATACGCTCATGCCTTCTTACAGGCAAACATACAAGAACAAACCCGTCTTCTCTCTCAGATGTTCCAATCTATACTAAAACCCCAATCTGCAGTGAGTTCAATGGACACACTTTTGTATGCCAGCTATGTGGTGTTCGGGAACATGCCGCTCTTTCATGTTCTATACACAATCAAAATTTCAGCCAGAGACGCCGCTGACAGGGACCAAAGTCGAGGCCTAGGGTCTATACAAATCCGGACCTTATCATTTCTCTTTATGGCTTCAACCAATGTATAATCCGGTCTGTTGGTACGTCCACTGGTTGTATGATTCCTAGACATGTTAGCCTGTCTAGCTCCTTAACTTTGGTTTCAATGGCAATGCTAATTGCATGGTGGAAAGTTGGCTGGTTGCACATCTGTATCAATGTTTATGTGAAGCTGATCCTCTAGTTTGACTTCACCGTCAAACACTTATTTTTAAGTCTCTAGTACATTCTCTTATGTCAATTGTTTCTCACACTGCACTATGTTTTCCGTATTTATTATATGAGACCTATAGCTTGTACTGCTGGCTCCCAAAAGTTGACTGCTTCACGTCTATGTCACCACAAACTCAAGGCTATGTTTTGTCTGGTTCTTTGGGTTTTCGACAGTTGTTCTTATCTTACTTAATGTCTTGTCTTCTGTGTTATTATACATGAGTCATGTAACTGGTGGTCATTCTAATCCATGCAGCTGCTCTTCCTTTAAAATATTCTGATAAGTACACTAAGGCAAGATATTGACTGTCACACCCTAGTGCTTACTTCCGAGTTCGAGTCCATCTTCAAGTCCAGTTCTCTCCAGGCACAGTTCAACCCTGAACCGCGAAAATGTTCTAAATCAATGTTAAATGCATATACAAGCACAACGTTTCTACATTTTGCGAGCATACCCATGTAACAGGCTAACGCTTACATGGTAGGTCTTAAATATGCAAATAGGAAGATTAAACGAAGTTATGAATTTCTAATGACATTCTGTTGTTTCGTTTTATCACTAGCAAATGAAGTGTATAAAATATTTTCTTGGTTTATGTATTTTGGAATATCTCTTCTGAGTATCACTTTTCCCGATCATGAAGAAGACATTATTTGAGCATTTGAACGCGGTACACAGACACGTATGGTATAAAACATTGTATTGAAAACATTGTACGTTTTATGCAATTTAAGCCACCTTTTCCAGAATATAGTTGCGTTATACTATACTGAATCTCAGGGAGCTAAATATTTGGAATATCTTCAAAATAAACATCCAAAAGAAAAATTGTATTTGTTATTATTATTAAATGCATTGCGTAGAATAGCATCATTAAAGAAACGAAAAAAATGTTGTGAATATTTTAAAACATAATCAAAAGGCATTCAGTTGGTACAGCATCGTGTTTTATCATCGTGTTTTTATCTTTATCCTTTACGGGTCCGGACCGGCGCACGATTCCTGACATTTGCAAGACTTGATCTTAGTCGTAGCATTGTACAGGTCGAGCTGAGCGATGGTTCGGCAGTTTTAGCACCACGAAAATTACGATGCTAGCAGAAAAATGGCTAAGATAATCTGACAACAGACAATAAAAATTCTCTGTAAACATAATGACTTGATTCCAATGTTTATTAATATCTTATTTGGTCAAATGAACTATGGTGATCACCCTTTGTCCGGCGTTTTCCGGCTGACGGGCTCAAATCGTTACAGTAAAACCTAGAAACTTCTAGGCAAACCTCCTGGGAAACATGAACTTAGGTCATGGTGACCTATATTTTGTGACCTATTGACCGAAAACATGACATTTCGAGATGTCCTAGCAAATGCCCTTTGAAAACTGATATTAGGCCACTATGACATATAGTTTGCAACCTATAGGGAAAAGATGTCATATGAACACCCATAATGATAGATTGGGACAAATCGTATGTGTTAGGCCTAGGATCTTCTAACACAATATACTGGGAGTTTCTAGGCAAATCTCCTTAAAAGTCTCCTTAACATTATTAAGAGCACCCAGAGAGTCAGATGGGGCACAAATTGTACCCATTAGGCCTAAATACTTATACTTAAAATCCAGGGAGGTCCTAGGCAAATGTCCTTGGATACCTGAAATAAGGTCATGGTGACCTATATGTTTTTACCTATTTGATTTTGAGCAACCTGAATGTCAGATAGCCCAAATCATAACTGTTAGGCTTAGAATCTTCTAACGCACCTTCCTTGAAAGTTCTAGGCAAATCTCCTTGGAAACGTGAATTTAAGTCATTGTGACCTACATTTTGCGACCTACAGATAAGGCACAAATTGCACCCATTAGGCCTAGAATCCTCTAACATGATATTTAGGGAAGTCCTAAGGAAGTGTCCTTGGAAACCTTAAATTAGGTCACCAAGGCCTTTATTTTGCGACTTTAGGAAAAGATGTCATGTAAACACCCAGACAGTCAGACGGGGTACAAATTGTTTCCGTTGGACGCAGAATCTTCCAACTTAAAATTCAGAGAGGTCCTAGGTAAGTGTCTTTGGAAACCTTAAATGAGGTGATCGTGACCTATATTTTGTGAGCTACTTGATTTTGAGCAACCTGAATGCCAGAGAGCCCAAATCGTATCTGTTGGCTTAGAATCCTCTAACGCAAAATCCTTGGAGGTTCTAGGCAAATCTCGTTGGAAACCTGAAATTAAGTCATGGTGACCTACATTTTGCGACCTACATATGAGGCACATATTGTACCCATAAGGCCTAGAATGACATTTGGGGCAGTTCTGAGCAAATGTCCTTGGAAACCTGAAATATGTCACGAAGACCTCTATTTTGCGACCTTTAGGAAAAGATGTCATGTTAACACCCAGACAGTCAGACGGGACAAAAATTGTATCCATTAGACGCAGAATCTATCAGCTTTTATTTCAGGGAGGTCCTAGGCAAATGTCCTGGGAAATCTGAATGTAATTCATGCTGACTTATTTTCTGTGACCAATGGTTTTAAAATTGTTTTGAGCACCCGGAGAGTTAGATGGGGCACACATTTTATCCAATGATCTTGAATCTTCTTACGTAACATTCAGGCAGATCCTAGGCAAATGGCCTTGGAAACCTAACATTAGGTCCCTGAAACCTATATTTTTTACCTTTGAATAGAAAACATGATTCTGATCACCCAGACAGTCATATGTGGGACACACTGTATCAAATAGGCCCAGAACCTTTTAACATAAAATTCAGGGAGGTCCTATGCAAATGTTCTTAGAAGCCCGAAAGAAGGTCATGGTGACCTATATTCTGTCACCTATGGACCGAAAGATGGTTTGAATACCTAGACAGATAGACAGACGGGGCACAAATTGTATCCATTAGGCTTAGAATCTTCTATCATGGCGTCCAGGTTGGTACTAGGCAAATGTTTTTGGAAACATGAATATGTATCATTAAGCCCTAAAATCTTCCAACATAACATCCATGGAGATTATGGCATATCCAACTAGAATACCTGCACGTGACAGGCTAAAAATACGATTTTAGTAACTTTATCCTTAGATGGGGGCACATTCTATGCATTAGGCTTAGGTCTTAGGCAATTCGCCTTGGGAACCTGAATTTGGGTTATGGTGACCTATATTCTACGAGCTATGGAAAAGAAACATTATTTTGAGCACCAAGTCAGACAGGGTACAATTTGTATCCATTTTCCTTGGAACTCTCTATTATGAAAGACCATGGGGGCCTGGGCAGGTCTCTTATGAATCCTTACTTTTTTTTTATTTTCAGTCCATTTTTCGATATAGTAACATAGGTAGTTCTTCATACACATTGTCTATGACATATATATAGGTGAAGAAATCAGGTGATTAGCTGATAATTTGCATGTACTTAATTACAGGATATCGAACACAAAAGTATTATGCCCATTGGACCAGTGATAATTGGTTCCATGGCCACTTTTGTGTCATTATTCCAAACACTTGAATAAAAAATTTTCTTTAGGGAATAATTACTCATGATAATTATTTTGTGAATTATTATCCTAAATTTTTTATAAGAGTGCTATTCATTTCACATTGAATACACAAATAGGTATTACATATATTGGGAGGGACTTTCCAGGTCTCGATAGTCTCTTGTAGTGAAGAAAAGAATGAGGAGTTAGGAAGACCACCGGTCTGGATCGGGCCATTACAATAGCAGATAAAATAGTTCTATTTTACCTTCATTCATTATAAATAATAAACATACCTTGTTCAAATCATGGCATATGCCAATGTTAATCCTAATATCGACGTTTATCCAAATGGGACAAAATATTAACCGTGAGTTAAATCTATTCTATCGGAGGTATAAATATTTTTTCAATTAACGTGTAAATAATGCTGGATTTGTCATATTTCTGCGACTATATAAGGCATGATCTAAGGAAATTTCGAATTAGACCCCATCCATATTTTAAAGTAAGTTCATTTTGCAGCCATACATTCTTGGAAAAGTTTTCTTTACAAACAAATAATGTAATAAAATGGATTATGGATATTAGCTAGACTCGACGTCATATGACGGTGGCAAACAATCAGCTTTTCTCCTTAACCTGATTGAGACCAGAAACTTTTTCTTCTTTCGAGGATCCATGGTTAGAAAATGTAAATAAAACTTTGCATTGTCGATAGATCATATGCCGATTAGTTTCCCGCATAGGAAAAGTGTTACATGCAAGCTAATGAAAATGTACAGTAAGAACACGGGGGATTAACGAATAATTTAATGAATACTTAGTTTTGCTATCTTAAACAAACCAATTGTTTGTTATTAACACCACAAATATACAAGTAAGGGATAGGCATATTAAAAATTCATATTTCGCATCTACGTCTAGCTGTGGGCTAGTGTGGAAAAGTGTACATCTCTTAGTCGATCATATCAGTATTCTCTTTGAATCACAACAAAAAAAACAATAATTTAGGTTATTAAAGTTGTAAAGTTAATAAAATTCTTTCAGAAGTTTTGCGCTCCCTATTGTTATATGAAACACTATGCTACCATATACACTGTATATACACTTATGGCTTTTTAGCATTAATTCAGACGTTTATAAGTAACATTGCATATTTGGTGTGAATAATGAAATGGACAACAGTATCCGTACTTTGATCGAAAGGCATCAGCTATAAAGGAAACAGAAATGCTCCCTTGTTTCCCTTCATTGTACTTCGGATACTTAATACATTTAAATTGGTGTACTTATAGAACGTTAATTGTTTAAAGAACATATTGCATATTGTCATGTCATGTACATGAGTAAAACAGAAAAAAAAGACACAGAAATCAAACTCCACATTTTACTAGCTGGCTATACTTTAATTAAAAACTATCTTTTCACTTTAGTCAGAACGTTAAATTACAACAAAATATAGCTTTAGCGAGAGTACGCATTTATTATTCTTAGATTTAAATATAATTTTGTGATTTTGACGTTGGTTATTTCGAAGAACCAGCTTAATTTAACAGTTACAACCAACTTGTACATTACTCCTATTTTTCAAACGTAAGTTTATTTACCTTCCCATGTCTCTCACAGTCTTGTTACCCCACTACTGCTCTCAATACTGCATGAGAATAATTTAATTACCATAGATCTTGATAACCTGGGGCTTCATGTCTGGCACTTCCACTTTTCCGGGGTACAAGTACTTTCACCACTATCAATATGTCACTTGAAACCAAGACAAATTAAAAAAATATATACATAAAGTTACGTGTCTGTGTCACGTACAGCAGAATATTTATTTTGAAAGCAATTCTGACATTTACCAAACGCTGATCAAAACATAAATATGTTCTATTATTTTTTTTATAAATAATCTACTTGGGCAATTGTTTATGCATTAAGAACAAATCTTAGGTTCACGGAAAGCCTAATAACGTTTTTCAATAAACAAATCAAATTAAAAAAAACAAACTTTACGTTTAATCCGTTCACTGTAACTATTAGAATATTGACAGATGTTAAAACTAAAAGAAAAATAAAAAAATATATGTTATAAAATTTAAAAAGAGGGCAACGTCTGTTCCTGAATCTGTCAATGATTTTTCCAAGCAATCCTCGGAATATTCTGACCGAATAATAATCCACAAGATTCAACACTGAATTACTTGTTCAATGCCAATAAGCGTTTTGCTAAAGTTTTAACCACCTGTATGTTATGTGTAATATATATATATATATATATATATATATATATATATATATATATAAATAACTATATATATATAGATATATATATATATATACATTACAATACCTAACTTGTAGTAATAAATTTAATCTGTTGAACCTTTTACAGTTCGTTTGAATGCACTAATCCTACGTAACACAGATTTTGCATGTGGAAAGAAGGATGCTTAAATGGTCCCCGATCGAAATTCAAACAATAATCAAACCTAGTGGTGAATCTGATGGACTGGACGCTTGCAAATGACAAAAGATGGTTTTGCTTGCTTAAAATAATGTTATTATTTAACAACACTTGAAAACTTTAACAAGACAACACATCAAAAGCAATAAACATCAGACATCCCTTACAAATACATACCCCGGTTACATTTCGAATTTAAAGGATTTCAGACACGACCAGCAAAAGTGTTTCATTACCGTCTAGGCCATTATTTCTATATCATGTGCCTTACCTGACTTGAGCATTGCGGAAAATTAAAAATGTATAAGTTGCCCTGAGTGTCAATAACAACAAGAATTTTGATATGCAGGTACAGGAAAATATTATGAAGTAAATTTTCATTTATCGTGTAAACCAAACATCGAAATACGGCCTTTGGCAGATATTTCCATCTCCAAACTGTTAAATAAAAATGAATCTTGTGTGAAGAAAGTGCAAAAAACGCTGCTAACTTATCATTTTACTCGATTATCTGAATATAGTATTTTATATGAAACACATCTAATTTCTTTGGCATATTTAATATATAATGCTACTAAAGATATTTTACTATCCTGTAAAAAGTATTTGGCACTTAAATAAAAGTTGCTATCGAATAAAACAGAGAAATTTAAATCATTTTGTCGACATCCTTATGAGATAATAAATGCGACGTTTTATATTACATGAAATTAAGAAAGCATATCTCCTGGAAAAGATGCTTTAAAAATGAATGCGAATCAGGAGGATGACAATGTTGATCAGTATATGCACTCTTTCCCATAAGTGTTTGATATCGTAAAATTTAGTTGTCCATGAAATTGCATTTGCATAAACTAGGTAGGATGACAAGGTATGAATGGAGAAGGTATATATATTATCGAAGTCATTTCATACTGACAATGAATTTTAGATTAAATATTCTCAAAAAGTCACCCCATAATCCATTTATATTGCAATTCCACACTTACAGAAACGAACAATGGAAAGTTATACCCACAGGTATAAGATAATACACCTGTAGGGCGCAATGGAAGTATTAACTATTTTTGAAGGACAGGGCATTTTTATAGCCCATTTTTATTATCTGATCAATATTTTTTATTTACATGAATAGTACCATATTCATTTTTCCTTCTCTATTTATAGTCCATCTGAACTTATCCATAGGCAATCCTAAATTTTATCAGCACACAGACACTTACCCTTATGTGATCAGACACCAATTTGAATGCATGTAATAAGTTTCCAAGTTTAGATGGGGCTTTCATTTTGAAAAAAATACATTTTTTTATTTTAAATATGTTTATTAAGTAATCTGTTTTTAGCATGCAAATGTAATTATTTACCTGTGGTGCTTTATAAATGATACCATCTGTAACGTCGATTAATCTTCTAAACTAATTACCTGATCTAGTTCAGCTTTATTACTGGTTTAATCATCATAAACTCATCACAGAGTAGAATCGCTGATAATGATCTTTTTACAGACCAACTGCTGTTAATTATTATTTACATCCATGTACATTCCATGTGTGTAAAAAAGCTTACCATTGGATGGTTAATTACAGACCTAAATCTACATTTTTATTTCTGTACTGTGTGATTTGAATATTATACAGTGTAAACTCCGACTCTGTTGAAGATGGTCACCCCGGCTGTATGTCTGTTGACCTTTCTGCTTGGCACCATCAATGGAAAACTCAGCAAACCCAGAAAAGGCATGTGGTGTTACGGATAAAATGTCACATTTGAAAAAAAATGTGGATCATTTAGAGTAATAAGCAAATGAAATTCCTTCTTTAAATTTTTTGATGTTATTATTTTGATTTATCTTATTGGTTAAAGGCACTGTAGAAGAGGCTATTATGTCGGAGATACGCTTTTACGATGAACTGTATGGACAGAGAAAGTTTGACAAGGTGTTTGATCAGTGTTATGCATCTGGGCCCTTCTTCATACCACAGGGAGCTGGCTTTATCCAAACAAAAAGTAAGAATTTTATGACGGTTAAAGGGTTTGATTATATGGAATTAATGGCCATAACCAATCTAAAATAACAAGGTAACAGGAAATATTTAAATCAAGAATATAGATTTAACCGGCATACATTTATTAAGTTCTTTATTATACTTTCACTTTATTCTAATCTTAAAAAATAACTGCGAAATTATATCCATAATACCCAGGCCTAAACATCCCTTCCTATGTGTTTAGTGATATATATATTTATATATATACATATATTAGATATATGTTAATATTGTTCTCGCAAATTATTAATACTCGAGGCACATAGCTACCGACCTCGATTCTACTAATTCTACTTGATTTACAGGTGAATTTTCGGAATTTCATAAGAAATTTGTGGCGTCTGGGGCTGATAAAATCTTTTGGCAAAGCGATTTTTTTGACGTTTTTGAGAATGTGACAATATGTGCGGCACACTGTGTCGATTATAAGGCTAACGGATTACTGAACGCTGCTGGAAAGTAAGTTTAATTATGAGCAGAGATATGTTTGAACTTCGCTCATTAATATGTAAACACCATTGCGAAAGATATGACATCGGTGGATTTGCGTGGATGAGTATGTTATTCTGTGTAATACTGAATTATAAAAAATACCTATGATGGACTACATCTCTTAAATATATATTAAGTTAGAACTGTCACACATTTTACTTGCAGGTCTTTGAACATATGGACAAGAGACGCGGTCACTTCTAAATGGAAAGTAAAATACACGATCTGGTATTAACATCCAAAAGGCTTAGAGAAGCTGTCAGTTTTGACAAACATGGTATAAATAAAATATAATATAAAATACAAATTTCGGGTTTTTATTTTAATTAAATCTGTACCTGTCTTAAGTAAATCGCAGAATCAAAGTCCAGATATGTTGTATACATATGATGAAATGAATGTGAAAAAAAAAATATTAAAAATGCTGTACACTTTATATGTGAATACACATGTACAATCTATTCTGTGCACCGCCATATATATATATATACATACCGTAATGACGTAATTAGCGCCCCGGGCGCTCTCAAAATTAAATTTTTTTATACCCTAACAAGCGCCCCTCAACCCCCATCTGCCAAATTTCAAAGTGCGTTACGATCCTCTAATTTAACCCTGCGTCTTGTGTACACGTGTTTGACTTCACAGCACTTTCAGGAAAATTAAGAAAAAAAAGATCTTTTAGCGATGGTTCTGTGGAGTATTGAAAAATAATAAGAAATCCAAGTGATACCGATTTGCAGACGATTTAATTCTGTGTTCTATTAGACAATTGTATGAATGACTACAGTTTGAGATTTCCTTTGCAGGTGAAGAGGAAAAATAAGGGTTGTAATAATTGAACTCTTTAATAAAAGTCACCGCCTAATAAGGTGGTATTATCAAATAAACAGTATTTATTTGAAAGATAAAAAATAAAATACGGGACGTCGGTACCCTGATTATGTCAGTCACCTTACGCAACTACCTTTGACAGCTGAGCCGATGTGTGACATGGAATGCCATCACAAATAATTGTCCTTCTTGTCATTCGTTGTGCATGATATTACATGCAAAAATTTAAAAAAAGCTGAATACTGGCCCTCAGACTCCAGCGTATTATATTAACTTCAGTGTATATACGCACCAAATCCGGGGTGATTTTAAAATTGTGAGGAAATTCGTCATATTAATATCCCGCGGAAACACGATCCCTTTCTTGAACTTTGTTGTCCCGTTATAATATATTCATTTCTAGACGTAGTCCAATAACACAAGCTTGACAAACATTGCATTTAGCGTCACCTGAGGAAAGAGCGCTTCATATTTATAATTATAACGCGCTACTGGTTGTCTTGTAATCGAAGTGCCATGTGCGAGTCTCCATGTATGTCAGTGTGCAAGCCAGCTGACAGCGTCTGCATTCACTGGACTCGTGAACATCGTGAACATTTCACGCGGTAAATACTGCACTATATGAAAAAAATCATCCTTGTTTTAATATGCATGTTACGTGCTACTGGATGGCATGCAGCCAAGTAGGCAAGTTCCCAGCATCCCTTGAGCGAGCGCTGTATACACACAAATTAACTCAGGGCTCTGGGTTCTTGAGTACATGGGTAAGCCTGGTACGCTGTCAGCTTCAACGACAATTATATCACTGCATACATGTTTCAACTTTCAAGTGAATTTTTTCTTTCAAGATATTTTTTTGCAAAAAATACATTAAAACTGATATATTTCCAGGATTGGGAATTCTGTTTCGGTCTGTCAGTTCCGCGATTCCGTCCGCGATAGCAGAAAATCACTGGCTCTACTGTCAGAAGGGCTTTCATATATTGATTCAGTTAAAATCCCTGTGTCACTGCGGCAAGGGCAAACCTTTTCTTACCAATTATTTTTTGCAAGTGCACATGTAAATCTGATGTATAAACGATAAATTAAAAAAAAAAACAAAGCATAGTAATGTTCTTTATTGAGTGTATATAACCACCATACGGACATGATCCCCTATATTACGGCGTCCAGTTCGACAGACGAAATAATGCTGATTGCCGTAAATTATCCTTGGTGGCCCTGAGTACGTTGAAAAACTTGTACCCGTATATAAGACGACCGCCCTTCTTTGCCAATTATTTTAGGATAAAATTTATCGTCCTGTACACGAGTAAATATGGTAAGTATATATATTTCATTGCATAATACATCCACATAGGTACCTGAATTCAAGTCGACCGATCAGCATGGACACCTGTAAGGTCGGCCTTCACGGACATGGTCAGTCCATGTTGTCTATGACACACTTGACCACTGATTATGTTGTGTGTAGCTAATATTTTTATTATTATTTTAAATGATAAAGCCTAACGGAGATAGAGTGAAAACTGGCGGTAACTTTTAAGCTCTGCGGGGAGAAGTGGTAGCATTACGTTGTCCCATGTTTTATTGGCAAAGGAAAAAAGTGAGGTTAGGATGGCTCATCCGTTATTTTTCTTAAGTGATCTCCTAAATCCGTCGGGGGGGGGATTATAACAGGAGGGGCGCTTATTACGTCGAATAGGGTACACATATATACTTTTATACATGTATACATAAATACCGGCATACATATGCGCATACATAAATATATATATATATATATATATATATATATATATATATATACATATTCATATATAGAATTTGTCAAAGATTATTATACATATTTGTGAAAAAAAAATGATAACCCTTGTTTTTGTTGGGGGGGGGTTCTCCTAATTAAGATGAGCATCTGCTTGCAATGGCAAAAAAGCTCTGATTATATATAAAGATCGGAGGTGTACAATGCGCTTACATATGAACCTACACTTGGTCATGATTCTGTCACAACTCTGCGATATATTTATAACTGTGATATACTATTTTAGTCAAGCATTATTTATTCGAGTAGAACAGCATTGAAATTCGCATGTGTACAGGTGTACATGGTATGCTCCCAACATAAATACTAATAAAGATTACAATAATAATCTGGGACAGTCGAAGCTGCTACACATATGCTACACATATCAGCATGTGAACTGTTATATGAAACGATAGGCGTAGCCAACAGCTCTGCATCAGTGAACAGCTCGGACACTTAGGGTGACTTAGGAAGCTGCCACGCACTAGGTCAGATGGGCTGTAGCTGTATATTACTAAAATAAAGATACATTGGACATATACATGTATTGAGTTAAGTCAATTCCCCGTTAAAAACTACAGAACTCAAGCGCAAACCCATCAATTAATGTAAATTATAAATCAAATCCGAATGAGTTTGCTGTTATAATTAATGGATCTTAAAGTATCTATAACGAATATTTGTCAACTTGACGTAACAACTATTGGTAAACAGCCAGAAAGAAAATATCTTGTTGAAACATCGGACACCAAGAACTGTACCGGCAACTTCCAGTCATCGCGTTAAGGCCTCACCACATCTCCAGCGGGATCCGTTTAGGGGATCGTACCTTTAGGATGTTCCTGCCTGGCTAGACTGTCTCTAGTCGTATGTGATACTTACAAAAATCTCAGAAACAGATATACCGCATGTGATTCGGCTTCTCCTGAGGGATGCTGCCGTGAGATAGTTTAATGGGTTACAAAAAAAAAATCACTGGACTCGTTAATAGCGGCATTCACCCGAAGTTCATCACATCCCGTCCGACGTTGATCGCAAAACAATAGTTGTGGATGATTGTCATGTTAAATACGGAAAGTCTGAATGATTTCATAATGGGCATTGACAATAAATGTGCGTGGATTTATGAAGTCTGAAATGGACATATCACCGTTCTGATCAGAGGTTATTTCCAGCCAACCGAAAACGTTGCAGGAAGCAACACATACAGCGCGTCTTGCGTCTTTATGCACGAGGCGCATACCAGCTCAAATACTGATTCGGTGAGATAGAAATCTTCCAATGTAGAATACGCTCATGCCTCCCTACAGGTAAACAAACAAAAACAAACCCATCTTCTCTCTCAGATGTTCCAATCTATACTAAAACTCCAAGCTGCAATGAGATCAGTGGATACACTAGTCGTATGCCAGCTCTGTGGTGTTCGAGGACATGCCGCCCTTTCATGTTCGATGTACAATCAAAATTGCAGCCAGAGACGCCGCTGACAGGGACCAAAGCCGAGGTCTTGAGTCTATACAAATACTGACCTTATCGTTTCTCTTTATGACTACAACCATTGTAGAAATCTAGTCTGTATGTACGTCCACTGGTTGAATGATTCCTAGACATGTAGGCCTGTCTAGCTCCTTCTTTTTTTTGGTTTCAATGGCAATGCTATTTGCGTGGTGGGAACTTGACTGGTTGCAAATTTCTATCAATGTTAAAGTGAAGCTGACCCTCTAGTTTGCCTAAATGGTTAAACTATTGTTTTTAAGTCTCTAGTACATACTCTTATGTCAAAAGTTCCTCGCACTGCAGTATATTTTCCGTATGAACTGGTATGAGACCCAGAGCTTGTACTGCCGGTGCTCCCAAAGTGGATTGCTTGACGTCTCTGTCACCACAAACTCAAGGCTTTGGGTTTTCGACAGTTGTTTTTACCTTACCTTAAGTCTTGTCTTCTGTGTCATTAGACATGACTTATGTCACTCAGGCAAGATGTTGACTGTTCAACCACAGTGCTTACTTCCGAGTCCGAATACATGTCCAAGTCCAGCACTCTCCAGTCAAAGCCAGACCCTTAACGCTGAAACTTCTTCTAAATCAATGTTAAATGCATATACAAGCACAAAGTTTCTGCATTTTGCGAGCATATTCATGTAACAGGCGAGCGCTTACAGCATAGTTTGCAAATATGCAAATAGGAAGATTAAACGAAGTTATAAATTTCAAATGACATTCTGTTGTTTCGTTGTATTTCTAGCAAATGAAGCATATACAATATTTTCATAGTTTATGTAATGATTCTTTTGGAATATCCTTTCTGATTATTACTGTTGCCGGTAATAAGAAGACGATATTTAATCATTTGACCGCGGTAAACAGACACATGGTATAAATCAAACGACCCATGGTTTGTATTGCAAACATTATAAGTTTTATGCATTTTTGCCACCGTTTCCAGAATATATTTGCGTTATACTACACCAAACCGCAGGGAGCTCAATATCTGGAACAACTCCAAAATAAACATCGAAAAGAAAAAGTAAATTTTTATCATTATTAAATGCGTTGCATAGTCATAACAGAAGCAAGAAAAATGTTGTGATTATATAAAAACATAATCAAAAAGCATTCAGTTGGTACAGCATCGTGTTTTTGCGAAGCAAAGATGAAAAAAAGACATCAAATTATTAATCAAAGATGGAAGAAGACAAACATAAACAACAAGTATATTTGAATTTTGAAAGCGTGTTTTTACTAGTTTCCCTTTAGGTGATCGTAATCTGCAATGTTTCAGGTGGAATAATGTTAAATACAAATGAAGCATTTTTAAATATAGACCCAATTTGTAGGAAACATTATATCTTGGGAAATATACGGGTTACAATTAAAATAATATTAAACGTCATCATTTTAAAAATACAAAACCCTTCTAGCTGTACATTCGATAAGACAAAATACCTCTATAGTGTGCTTTTATTTGGTAACGTTATACTCAAAATGGTGGCCAACATTTTGCGCCCTACGGATGGGGCACAAATTGTATCCATTTGACCTAGAATAGTCCAACTTAAAATTCAGGCAGGTATTAGGCAAATGTCCTTGGAAACCTGAAAATAGGTCAGGTGACCTATATTCTGTGACCTTTGGGTTAAATATTGGTTTTAAGCACCGAGATAGATAGACGAGGCACAAATTATATCATTTAGGGCTTGAATCTTCTATCATGACATCCAGGTTGGTCCTAGGCAAGTTTCTTTGGAACAAATAATATGGCAAATATTGTATCCTTAAACCTCAAAATCTTCCAATATATCATCCAGTGAGATCTTGGCAAATCCAACTGGAAACCTGCACGTGACAGGCCAAAAACATGATTTGAGTACCTTAACGTTAGATTGATAAAATGGTATGCATAAGGCCTAGGTCTCAGGCAAATCTCCTTTGAAATTTAAAAGTAGGTCACTGTGACCTATATTCTGCAAGTTACTGACCAGAAGCATGATTTTGAGCAGTCAGAAAGGGCACACATTGTATCGATTAGCCCTAGACTGTTATAAAATGACATTCAGGGAAGTCTTTGGCAATTCTCCTTGGAAACCTGAAATAGGGAGACCTATATTCTGCGACCTATACTCTGCGAGCTATGGATCAAAAACATGATTTTGAGCAGCCACACAGACAGGGTACAGTTTGTATCCATTTTACTTGGAACCCTCTATTGTGAAATAGGGAGGGGGGGGGGGCTGGGCAGGTCTCCAATGAATCCTGAAATTTTTATTTTCTGTCCTTTTTAACAGAGTAACATTAGCCATAGGCTATTCTCATAGAAAGTATATACATCATTAATAAAAGAAATTTAACTGAGCCTCATGAACTATTGGCCACTTGTTTCTTGCTATCATGGTTATGAGAGTCAGAGTATAATTCTTTATATTATTGTATATTATCGTTTTTTATACACATTGTCTAGACATTTTTAATTTATTTTATACTAAGTTAGTCTGGTAAACTCCTGTAATATTTCAACATATAAATGGGTGAAGAAATCAGGTGATTAGCTGATCATTTGCATATACTTATCTGCAGGATATTGAACACAAAAGGGTATAATGCCTATTTGACCAATGATAATTCAATCCATGGTCACTTTTGTGTCATTATTCCAAACGCTTGAATAAAATAATTTTCCTTAGGAATTTATAACTTATTTAGTGAATTATTGGCCTGGAATTTTTGTAAGAGTGCTATTCATTTCACATTGATTTCACAAATTGGTATTACATATATTGGGAGACACTTTCCAGGTCTGAGATGGTAGCTTCCGATAGCCTCTCGTAGAGAAGGACAGAATGAGAACCTTGGAAGACCACTGATCTGGATCTGGCCATTACAATAGCAGATAAAATAGTTATATTTTGCATTTATTCGTCGTATCTGATAAACATACCTTGTTTAAATCACGGCATATGCCAATGTTCATCCCAATATCGACGTTTATCCGAAATTGACAAAACATTAACCGTGAGTAAAATCTATTCTCTTGGAGGTAATAAATATTTTGTCAATTAACTGGTAAACAATGCTGGATTGTTTTTTTTCATGTTTCGCCGACTTAATAATGCATGCTCTCAGGAAATTATAAATTGGACCCCATCCATTCTTTAAAGTATGTTCATGTGACATCTATACATTCTTGGAAAGGTTTTCTTTGCAAACTGAAAATATTTACTAAACAACAAGTGAAGTGGTCTGGTTCCAAATTGTTTTACCCATAGGCTTGCGAATACGTCATGCCTATGATATTGTTCTTTTATAAAAGAAAATATATTACCTTTATGTAACTGGGAATATTATTGAGCTGACGCTGCATACATTTCTATGAAGGTTTGGTGACATGAACGACCCAGTGTAATTAGCTGGACATGCTTACTGTCCGGTTACTGTGTAAGATAACCTTTTTACCTTGTGCAACATAGACAATGATTCTATATTGAATTAACCTTCGCTTCATTTTCTAATAGAATAATACAAGCAAAGGAGGCATTGTTTAGCTGCGATCCTTTTGCATACAGGTATCTCTATTTTTGATTAATTGAACAGAAATTTATAGGCAACAACAGATTTTTTGTGATTTTATAGAAAAAATAGCTGGGCATGAATGCCTTTGTAAGAATTCCACCAAATCCTAAAAAAGTTCCATTTTTTAAAGTTGCATAGTGAGAGAGATTTAAATGGGGATATGAACATCTTTAAGATAAAAAAAATGTTTGACAGCTACTGCTGTAATTCTGGTTAACCTTGACTGCCTTGCAGCTAAGATAATTACTATTGGATAGGTAGGAAGCAGGATAAGAAAAAAAATTGATGAAATTGTATGATGAAATGGTGCTGATACTCATCGGGGTAAATAGGAAATAAAAGACCATGTGAACCATATGAAGCAGAAAAACAATGGACAAGGGGGTTGATGATCACTTTATTATTGGTATTCCATGAACCGGCCGGGCTTGGTTGAGTTGTGTTGTCAAATATTGTAAATGACACGCCATTTTCCGGTCAGATTTTCTTTCTGAAGTGTCTAAATCCTGCTATCTTTCGTTTATCCTGTTCATTATACAATATGAACTATCTTTCTGTCATTTTGTCATTTAATATTATACAACAATATGCAGAACACTAAAGATATTTGTGTTCCTAAACTGGAAATTTACATGGTCTTTAACCTTTAATATTCCAGAGACTTGGTCCAAACTTTGTCTAAATGTTGTCCTATATGTTTATTTTATTTCGGTATTTTTAAAGCTGTATGGTCATTTAAACATATTCAACCTAACCCACTCCTAAACAAGTCAACAAATATTGCAACTGGACATCAGGATATGCTTATAATAGCTTTTGTTTTTGTTTTATTGAAGATATTTACCCTCCAGTATGCCTAACGGTGTGATTGCCCCAATACTGCATGTAATCTTGGATAAGGACCACTTCATCGCTAAAGACCTCGATTACTTTCGGCTCATTGTATGTAACATCCGCTGCCCCAGAGTTCATGAAACTGTTTAAGATTGCCAGTGTCTCATCTAAAAATCAAAATTATTTCCTTTGTTGTTTTTATATACCCAAAAATGTGCAACATCATACCAAGAAAAATGGAACGCGCAAATACCATAAAACACACGCTCTCTATAAAATTTAAGTCTGCCATATATCAAAACCCGATAAAAGTAATTTAGGAAGTTTCCACATTACAAGGATATAAATTAACATGGATATAAATAATCTGACATATGATAAATTAATACCTCATGAAATTAGGATATATATGTGCAGAGATGCGATCAAACAACATTCTCATAGACATAATTACAAACGTGCCAATGTTTTAAAATAAAGATTATTTTGACTATTTGTTTATACAAACCTCTGCCTTTGGCGTATTGTTTGCCTGGTGGTAATATTATTGCACCAGGCGCATGGAGCACATTAAACATGTCTTCAGGGTCTGCCTTTTCGTACATGTCGACCAAAATATTCTTCTCTTCTTTGATGATTCGCCTGTCCTCATCTTTCAAGTATAATTAGTCCAGTGAAATAAACTATTACAAACCAAATTGTAAATTAAAAAAAAAATTACAAGATTTAAAATACACTTTTCTTGCACATCGTATAAGTATCTGAAAGTTTCTTGCGTTTTATACCAAATTATAAAGAAAGCCAGATGATAAAATAAGCGATACTGACATGCTTGATTTCCTGTTGTGACTCAGCTCAGGGCGGGTGTGTAAAAGTATCATCAGAAAACTGAGTAGAACTGTTGCTTGTACAGGTTTGCTCTTACTGAGAGGGATGCTGACCAATGCCAAATTAAGGATCATAGACCAAGGTCTTTATTGGCATGCTTATCCCGGTGGAAAAGTTTAACAAATGGAACGCTCTTGATCATCCGTTGTTGTAATACGTCAATAGGTTAATGATAAGTGCAAGCAATCATTCCATAGGATATGATAACCGAAAAAAAACAGTACACATTGTTAATTCCCGGGATTGATTTCCTGACTGAAACAAAATACGTGGAACTAAGTAAATATTTAATGATTCGTTAATCCCCTAGTCTGTGCACATACTGTACATTTTCATTTAATTGCTTGTAACACCTTTCCTATGCGCGAAACTAATCTGCATATGATCTATCAACAATGCATTTAAAATTTATTTTACATTTTTCTCAGATATATCATGATACCTCCGACAACGGAATGACATGAAATTTCTCAACAAAGCGCCCATTCTCGACCCCTTATGGATCCTCGAAAAAAGAAAAGTGTTCTTGTCTTAAAAAGGTTAAGGAGAAAAGTTAACAGTTTCATTGACTTCACGTCTAGCTGATATCGATTATCTATTTTTATTACTGTTTTTATCTGTGACGTTTCAGAAGATCCTTGATCTTATCAAGTTATAACAAAATGATTTCCAAAAGCATTGAAGACTGTTGTGAAACGGATAGCGTGTCATCTGTATGTACCAAGCTTAATGTAAACGCATCAATCTGCAAACAGAATTGATCAGAGTGCATTTAAAATTGTGGTGAGTCTTTCATGTTCTGTTGAAAACGTTTGATTGTTGCCCTTCCTAATTCCTTGGAATTCAGAGAAGAAATCTGTTCTTTCGATTTTTCTTAAACGACCTTGAATGACCTTCGGTATATTTAACGCTACATTTTCATGATTCGCCTCGTATCATAACAACACAAAATGGTTATTGTCGAATGAAGGCTGCCTTACTTGAGTGCTTCGTTGTCCCCGTTGTACCGTGGGTACCCTCTACTGTTCACATTACAGCACTGGCATAACGATAACAACCTTTATCAATGCAGAGTAACTTGCCGGTAGTTGGTGGAAACTTACTTAAACTATGAAAATATAAGTAGGAGAATAATCATGTATGTTCCATGCAGGACCCACTGTCTGGATCGCACTACCTACAACGTAACAAATTCTTCTAACCTTTTGAAAAATCTACATCGATCCGCATATACTTTTATATTTCTAGTCGAATTTAATGATGAATATTATGGTATATTATAAAAGAGAAAAATGTGTGAGGGAGAAGTCGATGTGATGGGGTTCTTTGCAGAGAAATTTCGGTCAGTTGTCGGAGACCTGCAACGACGACTGCAAACAGAGATAAACCGAAACCCTTGTAATAGACATAACATTCAATCTGTCATTTACCAAATGCTTATCAAAACTCAAATATGTTCCATTCTTTTGAAATCTAAACTACCATGGCAACTGTTCATGCATAGAAACAAACCTAAGTTTCACGAAAAGCTAAATAGCATTCTTCAATGAACAAATAAAATTAATAAAAAACACCTTACATTTTATCCGTTCACTAGAAAAGTTGACAGCTGTTAAAGACTAAAATTAAAGGAAAAAAGATATTCATATAGACTCTAAACATAAATTAGTCAGTTATACAATTTTAAAAGGGCACCGTCTATTCCTGAATCTGTCAATGATTATTCCTAGCGATCCTCGGAATATTCTGACTAAATGATAATCGACCCGATTCAACACTGAATTACTTGTTAAATGCCAATTAGCGTTTTGCTTAAGTTTTTATCACCTATTATGTTATATGTAATATATATAGGTATCGATGAAATGACTTATCAATCAAAAGACATTTGAAAGAAATTGTTTTTCGAATCAATTTTGTCTGAATTTAAATGGGCGTACTCCGATACCTGACTTGTTTAAAGTAAATATAATCTGTTGAACCTTTAATTAGACGTCTAACTGCATTAATTCTACGCTGCACAGATTCTGCATATATGAAGAGGGGATGCTAAAATGGCCCCTGATCGAAATTCAAGCAACAATTAAATCTAGTGATAAATCTGATGGACCAGACGTTTGCGAATGACATAGGATGGCTTTGCTTGCTTCAAATGCTCTCACCAATAAGAGCAGGTGTGCAGTAAGCCACCTCCGGAAACATCTTCATATGCCTGTGTACATTAACAGGTTAATACGTGTGCTTATACGAGGCTTTGAAACTGATGCAATATGTATCCAATCCATTTCTAAAGATGCAAGATTTGAATACACTGAAAGTGTTTATGCCTTGTTTACATTCTTCTTCCTTCGTTTATTACGAAACAAATTTCTCGTTTTATACGTTCATGTACTTAATGCGACAATTCATGCCCGTCATACCATTGTTTTATTGTTTCATGTGTAGGGTGTATAGGTGTATTTCGTATTATATTATATTTTAGGGAAACCTGCAAGATACAAAAATGGCTATTTTACTCACATTATCTAGAGCAATAGACAATAGGGCACGTAATTGCGTCCTTAACTTTTGAACTTAGGTCTTATAATCGTCAAAAATTGTAAAGTTGACATTTTTGTGAAAAACGGTTACCTTATGCTTGTTTGTCATATCTATCTTTCGAGACGTTATATTTCATCATTTGGAAAAAAAATCATTTTAATTCAGAAGTCATGCCCCCTGGGGGGTATACAGAACTACCGTCAGCTCGGCGAGAACTACCAATGTAACCTGTTTGGTAACCTATTTCCTTGCGGTGCACGGCACATCGTTGATTGACAGGCGTGCGGAGGCCGCTGGTCAGTCAGCCGAGACTATGCTTATCTTTATAACCGGAACTTGATGATAGACACTAAAAAATACAAAAACTTCACCCGGTACTATTACCCCTGAACTATTATGCAGATGGTAGGATTTTGTTTAGGTCTGTGTCACTGCCCAAAATTACGTCATTGCCATCCTATGGCATAGGTCCTGGTATCAAGAATATGTCATGAAATGTGAAATTAGCGCTTGTTATGTCAGTAAACTTTACCTTGCTAGGACTTATAAATATTACACCCATGTTATTATTTTGTCTTTTTTTATGCTAAATGCGAAACATGTATATGTGATTTTAATATAATCAAAAGCTGGTTTTTGAAATAGGTTCGTTTCATGACGTAGCCCTATACTACAAACCGATAAAATTTTGCATTGCTTGCCACTCGCCGATTCTTATTTATAATTAATACGTTCTACTGGTTGTCCTGTAAGCTTGCTTGTTTCCGTGCTGCTGGATGGCTAATATCGGTGTTTAATGCAAAAAGCCAGTTTAAATCTTGTTCGGGAACGCTGTAAATCGACATCGAGAGTCGATGATCTCTTAACATTATAAAACTATATTAAAGTCTGGATAAAGTATAAAGATATGTCATTTAAAAGGTTAAACAAAAGTATTCAATTTTATGCCAAATATGCAATAATCGGAAATCTATATTTTTCGCCATTCTGGTAAGACATGGGTTTACTAGCATGTGTTGCTGCTACTAATTTCGTGTCTACAGTGTTCACGCATGATTGTGAGGGAGGGATACATTGGCAGTTCAAATGCCTGCCCAGAGTTATCGTTGCTAATCAATCACTTCACACCTGACCTGCGTGCCGCCGCGTTGGTTCATGACCTTATTGATGACGAGTTGCCACTCGGACCAGTAAGCTCGGCCTACTTCTATTCAACAGTTCTTGAGATGTCATTTTATCTTAAAATTTTGTCTTTTTCACCATTACAAACTATTTCATTTTTAATTTTGTTTATCCCAACTAATTCAGATCAAAATATATAATGAAAATATACGACTATCACTTGCGCTGATGTTGCTGTTTCCCGTTAATTACGAGATTGTTATTACGAAACAATTTTGGCCATTTTCTCAAAAGAACAACTGAACTGACTGCACAGTCTTAGGCGCGATAATTCTCAAAAGCCCCAAATGTAAAGTTTTCAAATTTTGCAGACAGGTTTGTTGACGTAATCTAAGATGCTTTTTTTATGTATCTGTTTTAGCTTAGCAGCAAGACGCTATAAAAATATGCATTGTATGATCATAAAATTTTAAAATTGAAAATTCAATACGAAAAAAAGATTAAAAACACATAATAAAAAAAGGCGGAGACATTTGTTTGCACTTCCATGTGATACTATTTTACATATATACTGTTTGCCAAAGGTGAGATATATTGCGTTAAAAATATATAAAATAAATTATTTAAAGTTTAAAATCTCCTTTGCAAAATCTGAGACAATATTCATACATATATATATTTGTATATATATATATATATATCGGATATTCTAATCATTCAAAATGTGTATATATCAGTGTGGGTAAAATTCTTTTTAATATGTATTCTAAAGCTTAATTAAACTAAAACTAAAAGCTAAATTAAAGGTTGTTTGACAATCAAAAGACCTTAATCTTTGTTCCAAGGCATATATGACAACCAGAAAAAGCATCAGCTTAACGTATTGATAAACTAGGTCGATATCCCAGAGACACATTTGTTTCTACATCCCAGTCTGGTAAATAAAACATGGTATAATAATTAATTCAATTAGCTACCATTTAAGGTTTAATTAGATTTTAAACATATAGCAGGACTTTATCAAAAATAATATATTGAATAATGAACAAAACTAATCTAAGCTCCACCTGTTTGTACTCGTGATTATCTGTGCTTTGCCTGCACCTGGTTTGGTAACGTATTATTGTAGATTCGATACCAGATATTTCACAGATGTGCTGTGAATAGTTATTCTTCCAACTTAATTAATAGCTAACATATATCTGATGATCCTGTAGAATAAATCATAAAAATGGGAGATACAAGGTGGAACTTGATGCTCTAGACCTGTGGAAGATATCCTTCGGAAAATCTGCACAAATCTTCCTAATAAAAAAAGTTACAGGTATTTTATATTTATGTTAGGGAAAACTTCAACTTTATTCAGTTGTACTTATTTATGTAGTTATGTAGTTTTATTTGAACTTAAGGTAGTAATGTCTCTGTATGTTGTAGAATTTTATACCATCTCTGTATGAATTATTTTGTACGGGAACTTCTGTTCCATCTTACCCGGTCCCTGTTTCATGTAGTAGTCAGCAGCAACTTAGCAGAGTAACTCCTTTCATTTTTTTTCAAACATTATCACTTGAAAGTTAGTCGTTTTGTTAATAACACACAATACTTTGAGCATTCTTACAATTACTCTTGAACGACACAAGTTATGAAAAAAGTCAATGATTTTCATTTTGATAGTATGAATGTAACCTTCGTTAGAACGGTATGAATTGTCAAGCTAAAAGATACAGAAGACAAGAGGATACCTTCTTCAATGAATAAATTCTTACAACATGAACAATCAATGTTGATAAATCATAAGAGTGGAATAAGCACACGAGAGCTATTAGTTTCTGCATGGGATCGGCCTATACTACGAATATAACTCAACTTGTGTTACAGTTAATATCGTTAATATTGCTATCTCTATGTAAGTGGAAAAAAGGTGACATTGCTTAAGCTGCCTGCCATTTGTACAACATTTTCCAATCGTTAATAATCTAGCTATCAGTAAGTAAAAACACTGACAAACCTAACAATGTGACTGAGTGATAATTGATACTTTCACTCTCGTGAAGATGGCTGCACATCACGAAACCGCGGTTCTCTTGCTGCTCTTCATACTTCCTTGCATCATCAATGAAAAATTAAGTAAGACCAGATGAGGAACGTTATTTTAAATGTTAAATATCACCACCATTGGTATGTTTTATTTATATTATATATATGGACAAGCACATCAATCATTTGGTGTTTTGAATTTTCGTGCATCTACAAAACCTTATGGGATTGATAGTTTGGGTGTGGTACCGAAATAAAAAGTATCCATAGAACAAACATGCTATATTAGTATGTAGACATTTATATCTATATTTATATCTATATTTATATCTATATTTATATTATGTGATCTAATTAAAAGGGACTGTAGAGGAGGTTCTGTCGTCTGAGAGACGGTTTTACGATGAACTGTTTGATGAGGGGAAGTTTGACAAGGTATTTGATCAGTACTATGCAATTGAACCATTCTTTATGCCTCAAGGAGATGGCTTTGTCCGGACTAAAAGTAAGAATCACTGTGACGAATATTTCTTATTTTTTTTTAATTAAATATACTTTTCATCGTTATTGTTCAAGAGTATTTCTTTTTTTTAATAAAATATACTTTTCAT
Source organism: Sipunculus nudus (assembly GCA_026874595.1). Taxonomy (NCBI): domain Eukaryota; kingdom Metazoa; phylum Annelida; class Sipuncula; order Golfingiida; family Sipunculidae; genus Sipunculus; species Sipunculus nudus. The sequence goes on from CM049317.1 coordinate 5,981,064, forward strand.
CGTTATTGTTCAAGATTGGTGTTGAATAATTATTTTGCCCTCATTTTCTTTTAAATTACAACATGAGCCAAGCCTTTTAACAAAACATTTATGTATTTAAAAAGATGTCGTTCTGTTTTCAGGGATATAAAAAAGTACTATTCCACTATCTTTTCTCACCTCAAAATGGAAAATAAAATTTACCGCATAAAATATGTCAGCGGACTGAATGTACTGACCGCGTGAGTGCTGTGCTACATTAATGACCGTTGTTTGTTACTGGATTCAGCCTGGACCGACATCTTGTTTTAAATGAATGTGAACACGTTTGATATACTTTTTCTTTTTCTTTCCATATCAATAACAACTTGTTATTAATAAGAAGTGACATTATGTTATAAAGTATCACACCATTATCAGTACTTTTAATGTCATTTCTTATCAATAAGTACTCCTAAAATTTGAAATAAATATTTCACAGGGATTAAAATATCTTTTCATAAAAGTTTTATTATCAGGTCAAATGAAATTTGATAGGATTCTTTTCTGATTTTCTGGCACCTATCTTAATGTTAGCTTCTGTATGAAAACACAAAACGTTTAGAATTTTTTTACGTTATCTATCATAACATTAAAATCACTGTTTATTGAATAGTTAGTCAGAGTACAGTTACTCTTTCATAGTTAACGATTATTCCAGTTTTGCAATTATACGATCATTCGAATACTGTACACTTAATGTGGGGTAACTGGGAAAACAAATTCGGATTTGATTGTCAACGTCTATGATTTTAATTCGTTTTTGTGCCCTAGTGTAGTGTATTCAGTGTGTATAATGTGCATCCTCCTTTCTCCACGGGTCGGTCAATACTCTCAGTGACACCGGATATTATTAATTATAATATATAATAATTGACATTATAATATATAGTGCCTCAGTTTAAAGTGAAATACCAGCCTAGTAACCTATCAGATATGATACGTGATTAAATTAAACTGTAATGGAGATTTTCTAATTTTAGATATCTAGGAGCAATTACATTGAATATCCAATACATTTATTAAATATATTTTGCAGAATTAAACGTGGTACTATAAAAAGAAAATTTACGCCCGATTTAAGGAATAATGACGGACTTCTGATAGTTCGTTCACTCTTTCGGTGGAAGTATGTTTTCGTGATGTAGCTTACTCCCTAAATATAAAGGACTTTCTTAGACTCCTTTGGTTCTGCTCTTACTCCTCTGTTCACCAAATGTACTCCCATCTAGCAAACCCTCAGTTTCACGAGTAATTGATACCTCGTGAAATTAACAATGGAATCTGAATCAACTGCTGAATAAACTTTTACAAATACTCTCTTGGTCTATAAGGCCTTTTCCGTCAGACAACTGCAGGAGAAATGCAGGAAACAATTTGGTTCGACTTGTTGAGTAAGGGCACCCTGTTTAAAATCCTCCCTAACATCGGATGTCCACCTGAGCTCCTCAGCATCATTAGATCTTTCCATGACGACATCCAAGGGACATTGGTCTATTATAGCGCAACATCAGAAGCCTATGCCTTCTGAAGTTTGGTAAAACAAGGCTGTGTTGTTGCACCGACCCTGTTCGACACTTTTTCTTGTACCGCAGAGGCATGCATTTGGATCCGCTACTTAAATCATCTACTTCCAAACCAGTCCAAAGTCCAGGTGAAGTGTGTGCAGTACCCATGATGCTGAGAGTACAGAAGGGCCTCACATGTTCGAAGAGACCCTAGCTGAGCAATCCAAAGTGAAGAGGCAGGACAGGAAAGCAAGATGCCAAACCGACAAAATAGCATCAGAGTTCCTATGTACTCGATGTTGGAGACTACCACTCCCTCATTAGACTTACCAGCCATTCAAGACGATGTTCTAGAACATCCATCCAGGGCATAGCTCCATAGTCTTCCGAGGATGCCTACTAAAATATGTGATTTCAACATTCCAATTATGTCCCGTATTGTAACACCAATAACTACGTTGTGCAACACAATACTACGATCAAAAAGAATCATGTTGCCAGTGACTTGTATGAGGTAGATAATCCAATATTACAACCACTGTAAGATAAGAACGATGGAAAATTGTTCGTAGTATATAGTTTTAAACCATCTAAAGAACGATGGAAAATTGTTCGCAGTATACGATTTTAAACCATCTTAGAGAGTAATCTGCTCGTGTTTACCTTGATATACTATCATAAGCAGCAAACAAAACTCCATAAAATCAGCAGAGCGGTCCCTTATCGGGAGCCACGTGGTGACAAGTTTTTTTTCTGAACGGGGTATTATGTAGGGCTGTCCCTGATTCAGAATAAACTGCTGTGTTCTGAACTACGATGCCCTGGCTTTACTCTGACAACTAAGAGTGCCTGGTCTGAAGGAGAAATATGCCTTCAAAGAGATATATGCAAATTTACAAGGAAATGAAATAACATTTCAAAATACATTAGTGCACGAAAATCAAATTTGTGGCGCCTGGGGCTAAAAAAATCTGTTCGCATTGCGGTTTTTTTCGACTTTTTTTGAGAATGTTCCAATATGTGTGGCACACTATGTCAAATATAAGCCTAACGAATCACTGAACGCTGCTGGGAAGAAAGTTTAATTATGAGCAGCAAATATGTTTGAACACCGCTGGTAAGGATTGCGAAAGGCATGAAGGGCGGCTTTGTGTTGATGAGTAATATATAATTCTGTGTTATACTTAAAATAAAACATTACCTTATGATGGAATACATCTCAACAATATATATTTAGTTATAATTGTGACACATTTTTCTTGCAGGTCTTTGAACCTATTGAACAGAGATGTATAACTTCTAAATGAATGGTGAAATACATTAATACCAGAATGTCTCAGAGAAGCTGTCAGTTGTGAACGGGTTAACATATGATATAAAGAGTATAACATAAATACAAATTCCGTGTCATCACCACTGTACCAGTCTCTCCCGTGCTAACTGTTCGCCATTGTAGCAATGATCTCGATGGCCATGGGTTAACGAATCTGACACATTTTCACTGTTATTTGCCTTGAATATGAAACAGTACATATACAATTGATCTAAATAATTAGGTGATATCACTACAGCCAGATACTATCGGAACCGTTGTAAGTTGGTAATAATAATATTAATAGTAATAATAATGATAATAATAATAATAATGAAAATAATAATATAATTATTATATTATTTTTAAATTATAAGTCCATATATGGCGCACACATATGATAAAATAATGGGGAAAAATGCGACAAAGTTATGATTTCATATAAATATCGAATTTGTACACTGCGCATACATATGACTATTCACTTTTTCATTATTAGTTTGCTTACGCATCCCAGCATCTCTAGGATATACTTAAAACTGTGATATAACTATCTAGGTCTATCATTATTTATTCGAATAAAACAGCATTGTAATGCGCTTGTTTGCAGGTGAATTAGTATACTCGCAATATGAATAATAATAATAAAAATAATAATAATAATAACAATTATTATTATTAATATTATTACGTAACCAACAGGCCTGCATGAATGGACGGCCACCTAGGGTACTTGATCAGATGTGCTATAGCTGTATCTTTCTACAATGAAAGATACATTTGACAGATACATGTACTGAGTTAAGTCATTTCCCTATTAAAACTTAAAGAAATGACGCACAAACGTATCAATTGGTGGAGATTCTTTAATTGAATGGGTTCTTTTCCTGTGAAGGATCTTAAAGTATCTCTAAAGGACATTTGTCAACCTGACGACAAAACTCTCGCCTGTTTCAGAACTGGCCGGCAACTTTAAATCATCGCGTAAAGGCCTCACGTCATCTCCGACCGGATCCGTGTAGCAGATCATGCCTTGAGGATGCTCGTGCCTGGATAGACTCTATCCTGTCGTATGTCATACTTTCAAAATCTCAGAAACAGATTTTCCATATGTGATGCGGCTTCTCCTAAGGGATGCTGCTGTGACCTGGTTTAGAGGGTTAACAAAATACCAAAGAATAAATCACTGGACTCGTTAACGGCGGCTTTCACCACACCTTTCATCACATCCCGTCTGACGTTGATAGCAGAACTTAGTTGTGGTCGGGTGTCATGTTGAATACGTAAAGTCTGGATAATTTAAAAAAATGGCATTGACAATAAATGTGCGTGGCTAAAAAGTCTGACATGGACAAATCACCATCCTTATCAGAGGTCATTTCAAGGCAGCCGGAAAGATGGCAGAAAGTACCAAATGCAGCGCATTTTGCTCACGAGGCGCATACCAGCTCAAATACTGATTCGGTGAGTAAGAAATCTTCCAATGTAGAATACACCCTTGCCTCCTTTCAGGCAAACATAATATGAACCAATATTCTCTCTCAGATATTCCAATCTATACTAAAACCCCAAGCTGCAGTTAGTTTAATGGACACACTAGTTGCATTCCAGCTCTGTGGTGTTCGTGGACATGCCGCCCTTTCATGTTCTATGTACAATCAAAATTCCAGCCATAGCAGCCGCTGACAACGAGCAAAGCCGAGATCTTAAGTCTATACAAATTCGGACCTTATTGTTTCTCTTTATGGCTACATCCATTGCAGAGATCCAGTCTGTTGGTACGTCCACTGGTTGAATGATACCTAGATTTTAAGCCTCTCTAGCTCCTTCTTAACTTTTGGTTCCAAGCCAATGTTTTTACGTGTGGTGAAAACTTGACTGGTTACACATCTGTATCAATGTTTAAGTGAAGCTGACCCTCTAGTTTACCTTCACCATTAAACACTTGTTTTAAGTCTATAGCGAATCCTCTAGTGTCAATTGTTCCTCGCACTGCATTATGTTTTCCGTGTTAACTATTATGAATGACATAGCTTGTACTGCCGGTGCTCCCAAAATTGGATTGCCTGACGTCTCTTTCACCACAAACTTATTGCTATGTTTTGGTTTTCGACAGTTGTTCTTACCTTACCTAAAGTCTTGGCCTCTGTGCCATTATACTTAAGTAATGTCACTGGTGGTCCTTCAGATTCATGCAGCTTCTTTGACTCAAAAATATCCTTTTAAATACATTTCGGCAGCTCTTTGACTGTTGCATCATCCCTTTACATCCAAGTCCGAGCACATGTCCAAGTCCAGTACTCTTCATTCAGAGTCCGACTCTGAACACCGCTGGCGAACGCTTCCATGATTGAAAGCGTGCTGTTATTAGTTTCCCTGTTGACGACCATTATTTGCAATGTTTTAGTTAGAATTATTTCAAATACAAACGATTCATCTTGAAATATTGACCCAATTTGTAGGAAACATCATATCGCGGGACATATATGGGTTTCAGTTAAATTTAAATTAAACGTCATCATTTTACAAATAACAAAACAGTTCCAGCTGTACCTTCGATAAAATGCCTCTGATGTGTGTTAATATGGTAACGTAATCGTTTATGGGTCTAAACCGATGCACGATATCTGACATTTACAAGACTTCATCTGCAAAAGTGATCTCAGTCATGGCATTTAATCACATACAGGTCCTACTGAGCGATGGTTCAGCAATTTTAAGACAACAAAAATTACGATGCCAGCAGTAAAATTGTTAAGATGAACTGACAAGAGACAATTTTATTTTTCTGTTAAATTAATGACTTGATTCCAATGTTAAATAATATTTTATTTCTTACTAGCATGGTAATGACAGTCAGGGTATAGTACTTTATTTTATTATACTTCGTATTCTTTCATACACATTGCCGATAACATATTTAAATAATTTTTACTAAGTAAGTCTGGTAAATCCTTGTCATATTTCAACATATATTATATATGGGTAAAGAAATCCGGTGAATAGATGATCATTTGCATATACCAATTACAGAATATTGAATGCAAAAGAGGTATAATGTCAATTGGACTAATGAGAGTTCAATCGTTGGCCACTTTTGTGTCAATATTCCAAACACTTGAATAAAATAATTTCCTTTAGGAAATTATTAGTATTAAACAATTATTTAGCGAATTAATAGCATAGAATTTTGATAAGGGTACTTATCATTTCACATGGATTTCACAAATAGATATTTAAAATATTAGGAGACACTTTACAGGTCTCAGAGAGTGGCTTCCGATAGCCTCTGGTAGTGCAGAAGAGAATGTTGACCCTAGGAAGATCACCGCCCTGGTGCAATAGCAGATGAAATAGTTCTATTGTACATTTATTTGTCATAACTGATTAACATACCTTGTTCAAATCACGGCATATCCCAACGTTTACACCAATGTCGACGTTTATCCGAATGGGACAAAGATTAATCTATTCTATCGGAGGTAATGCCACTGTGCCTGCAAATGATCGGCTTTAATTTTTAAAGGGGTTCCGTGGGAGAGACCAGCTTTAAGATACAAACCTCAAAACTGGGAACACGTATTGGAAATGCTCTGTGTTATCTGTGAAACCTGTGAAAATCAGAAAACATGAGGCTGAAGTACTTAACGTTAAAATGTGCAGTACTGCAGCTATCAAAGGGACACATCATTCAACCATGACAGGCTACCTGGAGGGGCAGCTAGTTCCACATGGTAAATGAGGCTGGGGCCGGCTTGAAATCGTACATCCATGCTGACTGGTTGAGATCGGGCACTGTTCAATATTGAGGTATGGTAAGCCCTAAACCTGATTGTTGGCTTCTTTTGATAACGGAGCTGGTGATATTGTAGCCTCTTAATGTATGCCGTTTGATTTCAGCAGCGTAACCCCGTATTCCTGAATCGCTACTTCAGCATCCACAGCACGTGTTTTGTAAAATTTTCATATGTTGAAGTCTACTGCGTGTTGGCGTCATTGTTCATCTGTTTATCCCTGTAATTTCATGTAGTTGCCTCTTTTCCTGCGATTAACACGAACCCGGGACGGCAGGGCCACGACCGTTTACGTACATGGCTAGTGGTACCGGCCAGCAGCAGGTCAACTTACAACACAAGGCGGCGCGAGGCACAGCGGCTGAGGCAATATCAGTTATTTTTAATGAATGAGTATACCAAGCTGCATTCTTATTATTTTTTTATATGCCTTCCGGCCTTTAATGTAGTAGAAAAAGAACACTCTCTATTAGAATAATACATGCAAAAGAAGCATAGTTCAGCTGCGATCATGTTGCATATAATAATATTAACAAAGAAAGGTGATCTTATCTCATACTGGTTTAATTTATTGAACGTATATTTATAGGGAACAATAGACTTTCCTGATTTCATTGAAAAAAACTATGGATGAATGCCGTGATAAGATATCCATCATGGTCCTACAATCATTCCCATTTTATAAAGTTTTAAAGTTTCATTATTGTTAAATAAAACCAAAGAAAAGTGTGGAAAAACATACCAAGAAAAATAGAACTCGCAAAAACTAAAATCTCACGCTCTCTATAAAATATGTCTGCATATATCAAAACCCGATAAAAGTTATTTAGAAAATTTCCACATTATTTGGATATAAATTAACAGGGATACATATTAACCCGAAATATGATAGATTAATACCCCGTGCATTGTGGATATATACGCGCAGAGAAAAGATCAAAGAAACTGTTCGCAATGACATAATAACAAATGTGCTCATGTTTTAAAATAATAAAGATTATTTTGACAAAGCTTTTATACATACCTCTGCCTTTGGCATATTGTTTGCCTGGTGGTAATGTAATAGCACCAGGCGCATAGAGCACCTCAAACATGTCTACAGGGTCTGCCTTTTCGTACATGTCGACCCACACATCAACCTCTTCTTTGATGATTCGCCTGTCTTCATCTTACAAGTTTAATTAGTAAAGTGGAATAAAATATTACATATAAACTTGAAATTTGAGACAATTACAATGTTTAAAATACACCTTCTTTTGCACATATGACAAGTATCTCATAGTTTACAAGTTTCTTGCGTTTTAAAACAAATTATTTCTATCTCATCATAAATAAAGCCAGATCAGAAGCAGCTCAGGGCGAGTGTATAAAAGTATCGTCATAAAACTATGTAGAACATTACCTTGTAGAGGTTCGCTCTTACTGGGAGGGATGCTGACCAATACCAGATTAATGATCGCAGCAAAGACCAAGGTCTTCGTTGGTGTGCTCATCCTGGTGGAAACTTTTAACAAATAGAACGTTCTTGGTCATCCGTTGTTTGCAATACGTCCTGTCCCGAATAGGTTAATGATAAAAGCCAGCAGTCGTTTCATATAACATGCTAACCGAAAACATTACACCTTGTTAATTCCCGGGATTGATTTTCTAACTGAAAACATAATACATGCAACTAGGTTATCATTTAATTATTTGTTAATTCCCTGTGTTCTTACTGTACATTATCATTAGCTTGCATGTTTCACCTGTCCTATGCGGGAAACTAATCTGCAAATGATCTTTCAACAATGCCAAGTTTTTTTTTCATATTTATCTAATTATGGATCCTCGAAAGAAGAGAAGTGTTCTGGTCAATAACTGGTAAAGGAGAAAAGGTGATAGTTTGCCACTGTCATATGACATCACGTCTAGATAATATCAATAATGCATTTTTATTACTGCTTTGTATCCATAATTTTCAGGAGATCTTTGAACTTATCACGTTATAACAAAATGGTTTCAAAAAGCATTGAAGACTGTTGTGAAACGGTTATCATGTAAGTTTTATGTACCAGTCTTAATGTTATAGCATCGATTTGCATGTATTATTGAACAGAGTACATATAAAACAGTGATGGGTCTCTTGAATTGTCTGTTGACAATGCACGATTGCTTCCCTTCTATATATTTATGACATATCTGAGAATTGTGGAGGGAGTGAATCAGGAATAGTTTTCGATGGGAATGGATGCTCTGTACATGGTGTGCTTGTGTCTGCTAGCCTGATTTTCCGAAAGAGAGATAGATAGATAAAAATATAAATATTTAGAGAGTGTGTAATAGATCAATAGATTTTTTAGAATAATGTATTTTATATTCTTATTACTTTCTATTAAAATATTTGAATCATTTTAACCTCATAAATAAAAATATTCATCAAAGAAGGAAACCTCACCATGTTTAAAAGGCTATGAACCTGATGGGGTCTACATGAATAATGTAACTATAAATTAAATAATGCTATACTAAAAATTATATTTTAGGGAAACCTGAAAGATACAAAAAATGTATATTTTACTGAAACACGCATTTAACCTTTTTCTCAAGGAATATATAAAAACTAGAAAAGCCATCGCCTAAACGTATGTTTAAACAATGCCGATATCTCAGAGAAAGATCTGTTTTGACATCCCCGTCTGGCAAATAATACATGGTACAATCCTGAATTCAATGAGCTACCATTTAAGGTTTCATTATAATTCAAGCTAAAGATTTTAAACATATAGCGGGGCAGTATCGAAGTAAAATATTGAATAGTGAACAAAATCAATCTAAGCTTCGCCTGTTTGTATTCGTGAGTATCCGTGCTTTGACTGCACCTGCTTTAGTAACGTATTATTGTAGAATCGAGGGTGAACAACGATACCAAACATTACACATCTGGGCTATCAATAATTATTCTTCCACCTTTGATGATTGACATATATCTGATGATGCCGTGTTATTTATTACTCTCAATGGGAGATACAAGGTGGAACTTGATGCTCTTTGGAAAATCTGCAAAAAAGCTACGCCTTCATAATAAAATAATTAAACAGGTATTTTGTATGTATATTGTGGAAATCTTTAATTTCATTCAATTGTACTTAATTTATGTAGTTATGTAGTTTAATTAAAGCTTATGTTAGTTTGTCTGTATATTGCAGAATTTTATACAAGCTATGTATGAATTATTTTGTACATCCTTTTTGGACTGCTTTTGTACGGGAACTTCTATTTCATCTTAGTACATGCCCCTTTCATGTAGTAATTAGCTGCAACTTAGCAGAGTAACTACTTTCATTTTTTTTAAACATCATCACTTGATATTAAGTCGTTTTCTTGATGATACATAATATTTTTCAGCACTCTGACAAATACTCTTGAACGATAAAAGTAATGGAAAAAGGTAATGATTTTTATTTTGATTGCATGAATGTAACCCACGAACAGGATGAATTGTCAAGCTAAAAGAAGCAGACGACAAAAGGATACATTTTCCAATGAATAAATTCATACAACTTGAACTATCGTCGTTAATAAATCATGAGAGTGTGGAATATGCACACCAGAGCTAATAGTTTCTGCATGGGATCGGCCAACACTATGAATATAACTCAACTATTGTTATAGTTAATACCTTTAATATTGCAAGCCAACAGTTAGGAAAACCAGGCGACATTGCTTAAGCTGATATTTGTACAACATTTTATCATCGTTAGACAGGTTTTCTATGAAATCCTATTAATCACCATTTGTTTGTTTTATTTTTGTGATCTTATAATCAATATTTAATCTTTAAGAACCTCCATATTATTGCAAGATAGAACGTGATGCTATCCTGATGTAGGAAATAACAGTTTAAGTACGTGTCGTTTTGAATAGGTCGATTCAATTGATTTGACGGTGACACCGTAAGATAACTATGGCATCATATGGCCGATATTTACAGGGCAAAATATATACTGACAAACCTAAACAATATGACTGAATGATAATTGTAACCTTTCACTCTCTTGAAGATGGCTGCACATCGCAAAAGTGCGATTCTATTTTTGTTCATCATACTTCCAGGCATCATCAATGAACAATTTAGTAAGACTAGATGAGGAAAGTTATATTAAATTTTAAATATCATCACCATTAGAATGTTTTATTTATATTATAAATATGTGCAAGGACGTTGATCATTTGGTGCTTGAATTTTTTTGCATTTTCAAAACCTTACGATATACATGGGATTGATAGTTTGGGGGCGGTACCGAAAAAGAAGTATAGTAAAATTTAAGCTTACTTCTGTAGTTATTGTGAATGAAATGCCCTTGCAAAGCGTATCCGTGATTACCGATTTAATGAGTGCCGACGGACTAACATTATTCAATTGTTCGCTCATTCTTACGGTTAAAATATATTTTCGTGATCTAGCTTACTCCGTAAATATGAAGGACTGCTCCTAGACTACTCTAGTTCTGCTCTACCTGTTCTGTTCACCAAATGATCTCCCATTTTGCAAACACTTAGCTTCACGAATAGGTGATACCTTATGAAAACTTGGTTCGACCTGATGGGTAGGGACAGCCTCTTCAGGATCCTTCCAAAGACTGGATGTCATCTGAGCTCCTCCGCATCATAAAGTCCTTCCATGAAGACATTCAAGGTACCGTGGTCTATGACGCACCAACAGAATCTTTTGCCTTCCAAATGTTGGCAAAACGAGGCTGGGTCTTTGCACCGACCCTGTTCCGCACCTTGTTCGTTGTCCTGCTGAGGCATGCTTTGGACCCGCTACAGATGGTTTCTACTTCCGAACGTGTCAAAAGCTCAGTTGAAGTGTGTGCGGTATCATGTTCGAAAAGGCAGGACAGGAAAAACAAGGAGCCAAACCGACAGAATAACATCAGAGTTCCTTTGTATTGGATGTGGGAGAGACTCCCACTCCCGCATTGGCCTTACTAGCCATACAAGATGCTTTTCTAGAACATCCATCCAGGGCTCGGCTACATAGTCTTCCGGGATTGAAGAATCCCTACTTAAATATGTGACTTCATCATTCCAATGATGTCACGTATTATAACCCAAATAACAACGTTGTGCAACACAATACTACGATAAGAAGTAACATGTTGCAAATGACTTTTATGAGGAAGAAAATCCAATATTACCAATACTGGTTAACATAAGAACGATGGAACATAGTTCGTAGTATAAACTTTTAAACCATCTAAGAGAGTTATCTGCTGGTGTTTACCTTGAGATACCATCATAAGCAGCAAACTCATCGCCATAAAATCACAAGAGCGGTCCCTTATCGGGAGCCATTTTGTGACAAGTTTTTTTTCTCAACAGGGTGTTATGATAGGCTCCCCTCTGATTCAGGATAAACTACTACGCTCGTTACAATGTTTCCCTGACTTTATTCTGAAAGCTAAGAGGGCCTGGTCTGAGGGAGAAATGTGCCTTCCGTAATAAAATGTAATATTTACAAGGAAATGAAATCACTTATTCAAATACAATAGTGCAAAAAAATCAGATTTGTCGTACGAAAGACACTGAACACTATAAATACCAATTTTCTGTGCTACAGAAATGTCAGGAGAGTGTGCGTTGTAGAGCGGAAACGTCTGAGTGAAGAAAAAAGGCGGAGCACGAGTAAGTTCGCAATACAGAAACCATTGATTCTATACAAAGAAACACCTTACGGAAATCTGAAGGGAAATGAAATAATAAAGCCAACAAAGAAAATCTTTAATTAAAAATTCATGCTAGACTTTCATGATTTATGAGATTCACAAATACCAGGTACTGTTTTTTTCAGAAGCTGGAGATTTAGGCTGTTAATAGGCTGCTCATATTTCTCATTTCTCATAGTATTGTAAAGAAGATCTTTTACAGGGGAAAAGATCCATCTGGATTTTCAAAGCCTCCTTTTCGTCGGGGCGTCTGCATGTGAGATAAAGCTATAATCATACTCCTAACGCCATATGTTTATATAACATTATAAATGTAGCGCAAAATTCTTCTGGATTTTGGATCTGACATTACAATGTTTTAATTTTTTTTTTTTCATAATAGGAGATCATACTCATTTTTAAATAGTTACTTTTGCATATGTCAAGAGTGGTTATCGTAAACTGTAACATCTACTTTTCTGCCTCGATTAAAAGGGAATAATCATAATTCTTAATATGGTTTATTTGTTTGACAACACCATTACATATATAGAGAACACAAAACATGGAATCCGTAATCAGGAATAAAGCTTTGAACATCACACATCACACTTAACTATCACACTATCACACTGGGCAGGGAATTTTGATCATATTTACACAGAGTGCTACTCTGAAACATATGTGTTCCTTATATTTTGTAATATATCATATTGCAAATTAAATAACTATGGTTAACCCAATTAAGTTGCGGCTTTCTCTTTTCAACGTATTTTTATCAAATTAAAACATGTTTACCAAATAATCTGTATTGTGGTTATAGCGTGACAATGTAACTATTTAAATAACAATGTAAATGTAATGAGGTGCTTCATTAATGATTCCAGCTGTAATGTCGATAAATCTTCTAAACTAATTGACTGTTCGTTTCCATCTGATTCAGCTCAGTTACTCAGTCTCTTTTAAGTTTTGTACTGTCTGCTGAAAATAAATAAATGTACCTTTATATATTTTACCGAATGCAAAATGGATCCCCTACTTAAACCATATTGTCTGATTCTATTTATATTTGCCTCATTTTACTTATCAACTGATTTTATCATCTCAAGAGGTACGTCACTTTCGGGATGAAATTTGAGATAATGATCATTTTACAAACTACCTCCTGTGAAATATTAATGAAACCTATTTCCTTGTAAGGTTTGTAAAACATCCTACCATTTGATGGTCATTTACATACTTTAATGTCATTTAACATTTCTGTATGGCGTGGTATGACTATTGCACAGTGTTAACTCCCACTCTGTTGAAGATGGTCACCCCGGCTGTATAGCTTTCTACCTTTCTGCTTGGCACCATCAATGGGAAACTCAGCAAACCCAGAGAAATCATCTGGTGTTACGTATAAATGTCACATATATATATATATATATATATATATATATATATATATATATATATATATATACAATGTGCAATATCATATAGAGTTATAAGTAATAGAAATGCATTCTAAATCGAATGTCTTTTATTCTTCGGTTTTTTTATTTTGTGTTAAATCATTGTTTTAAGGAACTGAAGAGGAGGATCTCCTGATGGTGATACGCTATAACGAGGAATTGTATGATTAGGGGAAGTTTAACAAGGTGTTTGATCAGTGTGATATGCATCTGAACCGTTCTTAATACCACAAGCTGTTTTCTTTGTCCATAAAAGAAGTTGAAATTTAGTGACGGTTAAATGGTTTGATCCTTGGAGAATTAATGGCCATAACCAACCTAAATAACAAGGTAACGGAAATATACTTTAATCAGTGGCGGCTGCGGTCTGCGTACGGGGAGAACACTATACTTCTGTATTTACCACCGTAGACACCGTATTTACTTCATCCCAGTGTAATCATTTCATTTGTATCAATTATTTACAAACCAGATACATCTAAACTTACTGGAAGACAACTCCGTGTTATTTTCAATTGAAAACACTGTTATTTCCAGCTTTCTGGTACTTTCCAATGTGTTTAGGACGTTATTTTTTTATATCAAAACTCGTGTACCTGACTCAACTAAAAGGGGTCTTGATAGATGAGCGGTAAAACGCCCGGTTCTCTCCTCTGACGACCCGGGTTCGATCCAAGGAGTTGCCATGAGGATGGGTTGTAGTAGCCCGTCCAAGGTCGATGCTTCCTCAACCTCACTACTATCTTCAACTCTATCAGTATATTCTATTTTCGCCTTAAATATCTAACTCAATCTGTCGACTTTTGTCGATGCTGAGGAAGCCAGTGCGGACCGGATATTCCATAGACCTGTGACTGGCTCGAGCGCCGACTTCACTTTCAGTAAGTCAATGTCTCATCTTATGCGGGGGTATTGGGTGTTAATTTATAAATGTCTTCTATAAATCTATAAATCCCTGTGGAATTAGCTTAAAGAGCTGTGCTGCTGTACATTCTATAAAAAAGTAAAGAAAAGTAGCAGAAAACATTTATATAATTTATACAAATTGTTTTTTTATAGAAAACAATTGACCACTAAAATTATTGTTATTATTCTGGCCTTTGAGCTTCAGATTATACAAATTATCTTTTATAAACTTTCACTTTTTCTCTATAAAGTCATAATATTTCTTCAAATTATTTTCACAATATATGTGGCTATCACTCCGGAAATGATGATGATGTGCCCTTGTTTTTTTATCGGAAGAAAAAAGTCTTAAGCAAATTCGTATAATAATGGAAGAGCAATTCAGCTCTATAGTGTATGAAAAAAATACACCAAATATATCTTATGTTTACTTCTTTGTTTAATTTTTTGAATAGCATAGTTTGACATTCTTTGCTGACTTTTTCTTAGGTGAGTGGATTTTCTGTAGATTCCTAGCACAAGTGATGCTTATATTATGAACAACAGTCCCTGCGGAAAGCGACATTTAGTCCCTCCCAGCTCTTTACAAACTGTTGATCATATCAACCATGGATTTTAAACCGGTGCATCAGGTTATTATTATCTAGACATGTTATACTAGAAACGTCACAACTGCCACGTAGAGCCCGATTTTTTTCTCGTCATGTTAACGTGTTGATAGATTTCTACGATATCATATATTTCTTCGGTTTTTCCACATGTTTTCTGACTCTACATGTATAAATTAACCGATTATAAGGAATTTGGACCACATTGAATAAAATTTCCACAAAAGCTAAACCGTTTTCACTACCATATTTACACAGTTAAGTTTAGAAAAAAAAATAAAGTTGTCGTAACCATGCTTGTACGGCCTGTGATGCCTCATATTTCCTTCGTTGATGCACATTTCTTTAAATACTATCAATCATATATAGTTTCATATATTTAATAAGAGCAAAGAATAAATTAGCCATGAGGAAAATGTACCTTATTTTTGTATTGATTGTTGTGACTTTGAATTACTTTACTGGTGAATTCTTGAAAAACCCCTTAAGGTATACATTCGCCATTATACTGCCAAATGTAGGGGCAACGGTAAATGAATGAAAAGGCAGGAACGGCGGTTACAGTGTTTATACTTTACATCTTCCTTCATATCATTTCTCTAAAGGAACTTGTCAGTTTTTATATCAAAACTGGCATTATTTTTTTCTGACTTCAGAGGCGTCAAGAAAGAGGGAATGGGGGTATATATCCCCCCCCTTTTTGGCAAGGGGGGATGGTCAATCTAACCATTCCGCCCAACTATTCAGAGATTTGTATTTATAAATTTCAAATGAAATTTACCTTTTTACCTTATTACCTTTATTAAAGCAAGGTATCTATAAGGCACGAACTAATGTGTTGTACAGTTCGACTGGTAACATACATTATACTGGATAATAAAACCAGAAAGGTCGTAGTCCTGAAATTTTCTTGTTCGAAATATTCTTACAGTGAGTGAAAGTAATGTCCATGGAGGATCTTGTAGATGATCGTACCTATAAAACGGCCACCTTTGCTGCCGTGAATGTAAACGCGTGTTAGATTAAGCACAAGAACACACTATTACTGCCAAAATCACCAGGACTAGAACTGTTAAATATTTCATAAAACTTACCCACTGTTTAAAATCTTTCATGTTCCAAATTCCTTAAAGCTTTTTCCCAACAATTCATGTATCGTATTTGATTCATGCATAAGTAAATTAAAATGAACCCACCTAATGTCCTGATTGATTTTCGCCGTATATCAGCATCTGATTTATTCAAACATGGTGAGGTCACGACCTCGAGATGTTGGTGACCCGGAATACTACTATATGCATCTTATATTCGAATATGTCAAGAATGAGTAAAATAAAGACACAAAATCCAACGAAAATTCCGCGTTTGGTTTAAATGGGGAGCCTTGTAACTCCATGTACAGCTAACCGGGCCACATTTATAAAATATGGTTTATTAATAATTCCTTAGAAAATAATCGTCGATAATAAAGACGTCTCGTCGGTTCGTATTTTCATATAACTGTCGTTTCTGCTTTTGTCTGATTTTCAAATTTATATGTGTCACACGCATCCATATACATAAACAAGGACACATTTCTTTAAATTTGGTCCTATCACATTAAATGGTACAGGAAAAACAGAAGGACTTCTGTTTTCCTGGGTCAATCGCTTTTTGCTGGCGTGTACAGACCCTAAGATAAAATGATGAAAACATCTTCGAAATTATTTTATATATCAAACAATGGTACATATTATATGGAAACATTAAACCGCCAGCTAATTATGAATAAGTAAATTCACATATAACATATACTGGTCTCACAGTAGCTAAAAAGTGAGGATGCTTACATCAAAGACTTGAGTCGAATTAATATATGTTTATTATTCTATCAAACTTCCCATGATATAAAGGTCCGCTTCAGTGCTGCCATTTCTTAGGATTATTGTACTTACTAAACCCCTATAAAAGTTATATATGATATTATAATTTTATAATATTTATTCATGTGTTATTAAGAGATACCTAAATATCCACGTAAGATATCATAAATAAGGCTTAATTTAAATAAGAGGATGCTTAAACAGAGAAATTAGTGAATTCGTACATTAGCTGGACAAAAGTGTCCACTTAAGTTTTGAGATGTCTACATAAACCAATCAAAATAAATAAAAATGTACTAAAAAATATGACTTTTCAAAACTTAAGAGAGGTTTTACTGTATATTATAATATATATATAAATATAAACTGTATTAGATAATAATAATAATAATAATAATAATAATAATAATAATAATAATGATAATAACACAACCACCGTCGTAAGGAATTGTTACACTACCGTATCAAGATGGTATCCAATCCGTTGAATCGAATATGTCGGTGTTTGTATTGGATAGAGTATAGGTAATTGATTTAATAACCTTTAACTTGATTATATTTATGAAAACTTGAAATTTAACATTTATTTCTAAGGGATCCATAGTTACAGGTTTATAACCATCCTGGAAAGGTAATGCAATATTTGAAAAATACTATAAACTATTACATTAAATGGTACAGGAAAAACAGAAGGACTTCTGTTTTCCTGGGTCAATCGCTTTTTGCTGGCGTGTACAGACCCTAAGATAAAATGATGAAAACATCTTCGAAATTATTTTATATATCAAACAATGGTACATATTATATGGAAACATTAAACCGCCAGCTAATTATGAATAAGTAAATTCACATATAACATATACTGGTCTCACAGTAGCTAAAAAGTTAGGATGCTTACATCAAAGACTTGAGTCGAATTAATATATGTTTATTATTCTATCAAAGGTAGTGAAGAATGCTCCATGATCCAGCGGAACATTCCTTCTAAGCAGGCGACTAAAGTATTGTGCGAGATACTAGCAGGGATTAAGCTCTCTAGTAATGTACAGAATATTAGTAGTGAACATGTTATGAGTAGTAACGGTTAAATGTGGTATCTACCTCCCTGCTGCAACAACAGAGTTATTAACGAAGTGTTCACCTTAATCACGCACCAAACCTGTGGTATCAATGTGTGGGGCGAACTTTTATAATTCGTGTACTTTAAGCCAACCTTCTTATACATCTTAAGACTTTTAATTATATCTTCTATGAAGTAAAAATAATCAAATATGTTTCACTAATGGAAAAAAATAATAAGAAACAGTCATGTACATTTTGTAGTGAAAACACAAATTGGATCTCATTTTTTTTTTTTTTTTTTTTTTTTTATTATCATATACAACTTACAAGTCATCAAATACTGGTAATTTCACAACATGCAACGCAATATGCATTCAGATTCGTACAATACACTTAAATTTGTTTGTTTTCCATATTTTGTTTTGCTTATACATAGCTTTGCAATAAGAATCATTTCATTTATCTGAGCCAGCTTTTGTTTCGAAAATCCTGACGTTTATCCTAGAACCACTTGTTCCTCAGTCATTTTGATGTTATCTCCTATTCTATTCTGAATAATGTTTTCAACTCTATTCCAGAACTGTCTTAGCTCTCTACATTGCCAGAAAAAATGTTCTACATATTCTGTTTCTCCACATACAGGACACTTATTAGTGTCATATTTACCCATTTTGTGTAACAATATTCTAGTAGGCCAAATATTGTGTAATATTTTCCACTGAATCATTTTCAATCTTATTTCATTTGTACAGCTATAAATCATCTTCCAGTGTTCTGTTGAGAACTGACAAGCAGGATATTTTCTCGTCCAAAATTTTGCAGGGTATATTTGTTCTACGCGTACCTTTTCAGTAACTATACCACGGAGTTGCTTTGTGTCATATTTTTCTATATAAACATTATTTAAAAGGATTTTTTTCTGTTCCCTAATTTCTATAGTCCCCTTTGCAAGAAAGTTTTTTTACCGCTGTATACACTACATTATACTCTATTATTCTACCCGGAGTGCTTCCTAATACTTCTACTATACTTTCATATGATCGCACATTGTTGTTCACTATCATGTCATTTACATATATTATACCTTTTTCTATCCAGTTTTCAAAGAAGATTGGTTTGCCTGCACAAAGAACAAGTTTATTATTCCATAAAACACTTGATCCTGAGACTGCCTTAAATTCACTGTTCAAATTTAGAAAGTTGATTAAAATATATTTGTAAAAATCTGAAGTTATGTGGGAACCCCCTTTCAAGGTATCAGGATGTATATCACTCTCGAAAACACTTAATCAGTTTCCTAACTTAGAATAATGAAAGTATGCTATATTTTTCCAAATATCCTCAGACTCACTTGCTAACATTTTTACCCATTTTAATGCGATAGCTTTTTGCATATCATGTACATCAATCATTTCTAATCCTCCCATTTCATAATCAGACTTCAAAATTATTCTTCTTATTTTCTCACAAGATCTTTTCCCACTACCTCCTCTTCTCCATATGAAATTATATAATATTCCATTTATCCGTTTTATAAACTTATCTGGCACCAACAAGGATTGCATTGGGTATATCATTTGCGATAACAGATTGGTTTTTGTTATGATTATTTTGCCAAAGATGGTGAGGCTTCTACGTTCCCATTTATTAATTTCTTTTAGCATCTTGTTTATTCTGATTTCCCAGTTATTATCTATTTTTGCCGCAGTAGTATCACTCCTGAATTGAATTCCCAAAATATTCATTTTGTTATCAGGATATAGTTTCCACCTAAAATTTCCAACCCTTGTCTGATTTTCTCTACATGCACCTATCCACATTGCTTCCGACTTGTGTTCATTCAATTGTAATCCTGAAATATTTGAAAAATCTTTGATTAGTCGTAAGGCTTCATTTATATCATTTTGATCATGCACAAACAAAGTTGTGTCGTCTGCATATTGGGCTATCTTGAGTGTTCTTGGAGGATTAGTACTTATGGGCAGCTCAAATCCTTTAAAATTTTGACTTTGTCTTATTTTACATGCTAGAATTTCTACCCCTAATACAAATGCCAATGGAGAAAACAGACAGCCTTGCCTGACACCCCTTTCAACCGGGAACCACCTGGATAGCCAATCGTTATATAATATGCAGTTTTCGGTGTTACTATTTAGAACATTGAACCAACGCAAAAATTCTGATCCAAACCCGAAGGTTTTAAATGCTTCGCCAATGAATTGTTTTGAGATTGTATCGAAAGCCGCTTTAAAATCTAGCGCGACTACTGCGCCTTTTTTATCATTTTTGTGGGCATAAGTAATAACGTCATCTATTAGTCTTATCGTGGTAGCAATATTCCGTCCCTGAATAAATCCAGCTTGATCTGTATTTATGGCTTCTAATATAACTCTCTGCAAACGCGTAGCGAGAACTTTTGCTAAAAGTTTATAATCTGTATTAGTTAAAGTTATTGGTCGCCAATTGCGCAACTCGTTTTTTGGCAAGTTCTTTCCTTTGTGTATTAATTTTATTACTCCTCTGGCCTGTATTCTTGATAACTTTCCCTGCCTAAAAGATTCATTGAAAGCGTCAGTTACTAACGTTCGTAATTTTACCCAAAACAGTTTAAAAACTTCTGTTGTCAATCCATCTAAACCTGGACTGGATCCATTTTTCATTTGCTTTAACGCATTACCAACTTCTTCTGGTGACATTAACCCCTCACATTTCTGTAGATTTCTCCCAGATATTTTCGGTATTTTAACGCCAGAAATAAACGTATCAAATACCTTTTTATAAAAGCTAGTCTTTGCTTTGTACTGGTTCCGGTAAAAAAAGTATTGCTCATTCCTAATTTCATCTTGGTTTAAGGTTTCAGAGCCGTTATGTGTTTTTAGCGATGGTATAAAATTTTGGGCGGCCCTCTGTTTTTCCAGCGATAAAAAATATTTATTATTCTTCTCGCCCTCTTCAATCCATTTAACGCGCGCTCGAATTTGAGCACTTCGAGCTTCTTGGATATGTTTTATTTCTAACATTTTTTTAATTTTAATCATTTTTTTAATATTTTCCTTATTATCAGGAGTAGTCGCTACTTGACGCTCCAGATCATCTAGTGAACAGTTTAAAAGTTTTATTTCATTTTTATTTTTTATTGCTTTGGCTTTGCTGTAGTTCCAAGCAACCGTTTTTATCTCAAGCTTACACAAGTCCCATTTTCTTGATGGATCTATATTAGCCGTATTGTAATGAGAAATGAAGGATTCTAACTTATCATTCATCAAATCTAAGAATTTTTTATCATGCAATAATGAGTTATTAAACTTCCAATATGATGGTCCTCTTTCAATTCGTATCGCATTTATTTCAAGTATTACGGCTCTATGGTCCGTACATGGGTACGACGTAATATTTATGTCTTTCATATTTTCTATTGCAAAAAGCATTTCCGTACATGGGTACGACGTAATATTTATGTCTTTCATATTTTCTATTGCAAAAGAATTCCCCAATATATAATCCAGGCGTCGAGCTATAAAAGGCTGCAATTTAGACCAAGTGTATTCCTTGATACTGTGATGGGAGATCCGCCATAGATCATGAAGGCCTGCAGTATTCATAAAAGATTTAAATGCCTGAACTTCGTTATTGTTATGTGGGTTTCCTGAAATGATGTCCAGTTTGTTATCTAACACTGTGTTAAAATCTCCCATTACTAGTAAAAAGTCTTCAACACTACCTTCACATTTTCTGATAACTTTTGAAAGATTCTGTAAAAACGTAATTTTTTCGGTCTTATTACATGGGGCATATACATTGCAAATCCGGTAAAGTTTGTCATGAAATACAAAA
Organism: Sipunculus nudus; assembly: GCA_026874595.1. Lineage (NCBI taxonomy): Eukaryota > Metazoa > Annelida > Sipuncula > Golfingiida > Sipunculidae > Sipunculus > Sipunculus nudus. The sequence goes on from CM049317.1 coordinate 6,003,115, forward strand.
GATATGACTATTACCCTATCCTGACATAACTCCACTTTGATTCCACCTACTAGGGAACTGAAATTTTTACTAATTAATATAGAAACCCCTCTGCTATGATTTGTACCATGTGCATGATACATTTTACCTTTCCATTCAAGCTCTACCTGCTTTACTATATTTTCATCAAGATAGGTCTCCTGTATACATGCTACGTGTATTCTGTCCTTGCACAGTTTATTAAAAATAGCTCTACGTCTAGTTTTGTTTCGGATGCCATGACAATTCAGGCTAGCTACCCGTAAATTGTCCATAAATAGCAAACAGTATTATCCGTAACCGATTGCGTAGTCCGGGGGCATTTCCATGCCTCATCAGCGAGGAACACAGTCCGAGCTAGGGGGCGCTGTCGTCATGAGAAGGTTGTTTGGTCCCGATCCGACACTTGAAGCCTTTTCTGTTCTTGGCTGGTATTCACCGGGGACGTTGATGCTTTTCGTTTGTTCTTTTCGTTTGTATCTTTTGCTTGACTCAGGAATTTTGTCAATGGAGTTTCGCCGGGGTTGCTAATCCTGGAGAGGGAAGAGGACCTCGGTCTCATTCGGGATGACTTAGCGTGGCCTCCGAGCCCTGGTCTTTGCGGTTTTGCATTACCATTGTCGTTAACCGAGTGTACTGCTGGCGTATCCATGGCTATATCCCCATTTGCGGTTTCCCTGGGTCGCTTGCTTTCAAGGGAACATTGAGGATCACCGGATCTGTGACCGTCTAGTCTGCATATTTTGCACCGAATCGGTCTGGTACACTCTGCCTTACGGTGCCCCTTTTCAAGACAATTATTGCAAGTTAAAATGGATCTCATTTTATTCTGATTAAATGAATAGAATAGTCTTCTTGTAATTTGAAAGTCAAAGTTTGAAATCCATATGTTAATCCAACTTGGGGTTATCATCCGGAAACGAATTTGTTGGCGGGCTAACGGCCGTCGAGACAGGGTGATTACTTTTGGGCAGTAGGTGGTCAAAAAGGATCCAAATTAGACACTTATAAAGTATATCTGCTTTCGTCATTTTATAACGGCGATTCAGTGAAAGGCCATTCGGTAGAAGATCCATGATAACCAAAAACCCTTTTACAAGGAGATTATACGTTTGTGATGAGTGGCAGATACCACATTCAGGAGATCATTATCAGTGAAAGATCTCACATACCGCGATCACCAGTAGACCATATGACGTTGCATAATCGACAGTAGTTGGACAAATCATAACCCCGAAGAAGAAGGTCCGGGATCAATAGAAGTAAAGGAACCACGTTTTGTGAACACTAGAAGAATAAGAAACACGTCCGTGAACACTACATTTAAAGGAAACATGTTTTGCGATCTCCAAAAGTAAAAGAACCATGGTTTGTGATCATTAGAAGTAAAGGAACCACGTTTTATGATCACTCGAGGTAAATGAATCACGTTTTGTTATCACTAGAAGTGAAAGAACCATTTTTTGTTATCACTTGAGTAAAAGAATTACCTTTTGCGATCACTAGAAGTAAAAGAACTATCCTGTGCGGTCCCTACACTGGAAACATAAACTTAAATTCAAAAGTACTCGTAATATTACAGGGAAGACTACTAAGCTTGAGAAGTTTCGAACTAAAAAAGTCACCAATGAGAGCAGTTAGCTACAAATTAGCTACTCGGATTTAGGAGTTTATAAATAAATTAACACTTTAAAGGAGCTTTAACCAACTCATATTGAGCAGTTTAATTTTAAAATAATGGGCGTTACGAGGCACTGGCCAGGCTATTACATCCGCCCAGGTTATATTTTTACCCATGTTTGTTTATTTGTTGGCTACTTAATCTATTTCACAGGACCAGGATGACCATTCTATAGTTGGATACTATAATACTCCGGATGGGGCGCTTTCTGTAAAATTAAATGTTTAGACAAAAATAACAACAAGATTATGATACTGAGGAAACTAGTTTTATTTTGAATAAGGCAAATTATACTACATCTGTGCAGATCAGAACATCCATATTTAAATATAGGATTTAGGATCTGTTATCCAATGAATCAGATGCCAACTATTCTGTTCAGCAGTAGCCTTGTTGTTAGAGAATTTGCTGCACATCGTAAGTCATCATCAACCAACACATACTTGGTGAATCTGTAAATAGACATTATTGTAGTTATTAATAGAAAGATATTATTGGTGATATACTCACTATGCCCCTGTGTTTATATAAAAATATATGTGTGCATAAACACAGACTTCCTCGAGCGCGCAGTTTCAGGGGTGAAGGATGTCACCTCTGGCTTTGGGCTTCGCTGTACTGATATGGGATTTTGTTTATTACAGGGCTGTAGCAGTGTATACAATATGACTATATACATAATTCTTGGATATAATAGGCTGCCCTCATCTTCTAAATCTGACTAAATTAACACCCAGAGTTCTTACTGGCTCTGGATAATATAATATTCCAGATAGAGACAATAAATTCTAAACTTACCTCACGCTTAGCTGGCTGCGCTGTCTGAATGGTAATCTCAGTATAAAGGGGGCGGTTAATGTTGGGGCTCATCGTATCACATCACAAATTGCTAGTAATGTCCCCTCGTGGAATAAAGTAAAAAGCATGACAAGTACAATACTCATCAGAAAGAGCAGTAAATGAGATTTTTGTGTGCGGAGAAACAGTGACTAGGTTAACCTACTGAGAGTTATTAGTTTAAACTCCTCAAGTGTTTTCAGTGTAGTGACGTTTTGCGATCACTAGACGTAAAAGAATCTGTCTTGCGATCACTAGAAGTAAAAAATATCATTTTCCATGCCCACCAGAAAGAAAAACTTTTACGCTCCACGGTCACTAGGACTAAAATATATATCTTCCTCATTTACCAACATACATAAATATAACAAAATATATAATAAACAAACACAGAAATCTAATTAAATTAGTACATTAAACATTTAGAAGGTCTTACTTACTTCGTTCTGCCTACTGTTCACCACGTAATTGAAGGTCTTGGGAGGACTTGATTTGACATTGCCCTTCCTGTGTGACTGCTTGGGGGTGGGGGTGGGGGGTGGGGTGTGGATGAGGGCGGATGAACGTGAATGGTCGTGCAGGGACCTCTCTTTGAAATGTTTAAAACGAACGGGACAGGACGTGGCCCCTGACAAAGAAATGGGCAACTCGTGGCACCCTGGATGTAGCTGAGTTGGCGGGTCTAACGCCCAGGGCACACATTCACGGTTTATACCCACGGTGTGTCATGGTGCTGGGAATCGGGTGCATCCTTGGAGAGTCCAAGGGTAAACCGGACTAATCCGGGATGGTCCGTGTCGATCCATATGTCGCTACGATTGTTTTAAACGGTTAAAACTTCCGTGGGATACGGTAGACTCACCGGGGTGACTTGCATATCGTATTGGCACCTCAATGTAACTTTTGTGCAACCGTCCCCGCCGAAGGATAGCCGTAGTACCACCCTCCCCACCGTAGTACCACCGTACAGGCTTCCGTGGCGATCCGTAGCCATTAGGGAGTGATTATGTGTTATGAGTGAAACCCTGATGTAAATGACTTTGATTTGAATAAAAGTGTCTGTAGTGGAGCTCTCTTCAAAATCGACAACTTGCTACTGGACCAAACTTCCCATGATATAAAGGTCCGCTTCAGTGCTGCCATTTCTTAGGATTATTGTACTTACTAAACCCCTATAAAAGTTATATATGATATTATAATTTTATAATATTTATTCATGTGTTATTAAGAGATACCTAAATATTCACGTAAGATATCATAAATAAGGCTTAATTTAAATAAGAGGATGCTTAAACAGAGAAATTAGTGAATTCGTACATTAGCTGGACAAAAGTGTCCACTTAAGTTTTGAGATGTCTACATAAACCAATCAAAATAAATAAAAATGTACTAAAAAATATGACTTTTCAAAACTTAAGAGAGGTTTTACTGTATATTATAATATATATATAAATATAAACTGTATTAGATAATAATAATAATAATAATAATAATAATAATAATGATAATAATAATAACACAACCACCGCCGTAAGGAATTGTTACACTACCGTATCAAGATGGTATCCAATCCGTTGAATCGAATATGTCGGTGTTTGTATTGGATAGAGTATAGGTAATTGATTTAATAACCTTTAACTTGATTATATTTATGAAAACTTGAAATTTAACATTTATTTCTAAGGGATCCATAGTTACAGGTTTATAACCATCCTGGAAAGGTAATGCAATATTTGAAAAATACTATAAACTCTACGTTATAGTGTATATTTTTACCACCTATTTACATATATAGAGTAGTAAAAAAGAACACTATCGGGAAATTAATCATATTCCTTCACACGTTTCTCATGTTTTCTGATATTTGACGTAGAGCCCCATGTGCTTTTACGTAACCTGAAAATATAATATGAATAAATTGTGGATCATAATATAGTGCCTGCATGCAACTTATTCAACTGAAAGGAGCTCCCACGCTTATAACAGGTACTACCACATAGCGGTTAAGAGCGTTTTCACAAACTGACGAATGATTCACTGCCCCCTACTGGAGCCGCCCCTGCTATGTCCGCCATTAGATGTCTCTAACCTTCTTGATTGAATGATTTCACTGCAAATGTGACCAAGTGAACGATAGAATTAGTCGAATGCTCCCAAAACAACGATGCTTTTACATAGTGGGATGCAATAACATGCAGATACACGGGTTGTGTTTTTTGGAACACGTTTCTGTTTGTAACTATAAAAAAGTGTAACCAGGAATGCGCTCCTGTTCCCTCACGGAAACGCTAGAACAATACTGAATAGTCTGTATATATAATATCAGGGTCCCTACTTAAAAAACAGCTTTGATTTTTTTATATTGAGTCTGGATGATAAGCAGATCCTGCAATGGCTCAATGTAAACACTGAATGTTTACAATATTAACAACAGCTGGGTCTGAGCGAAAATACACACAAAAAACAAACTCATCATTGACCGATGGTTTTACAAAGTGGTTTTTATAAAAATGATTCTGATCAAAATTCATTCATACCGAGGAAAATTATAACAAAAACACATGTTAACAAAAGTTCAATAATTTGTGATTTCAATAAAATCACATAAAATCTCTCAGCCTTGTGATGCTATGATATGCAAATATCAGGAATTCATCCTTTAGACAGAGGTCGCTAGTGAATAAGTAAGAACTGAGTTTACCTCAATGCAAGGGGTCACGTTTTATCTTACCCATTTTAGTAGAAAAAGTAAATGCTAACGCCCTAGCAGGGCTAGTGATAAGATGACAAAGTGATTGCATGAAAGGCCATCTAGTTAAGAGACAACATATATTGAATACGACATATTTCATACAGGTATTACTTTGCTCCATCAAATTTAGAGCGAAATGTCAACAAAATTGCACGGATATCCATCAAATGGAGCTCACAGAATTCGGAAGGGGTTTCGTTGTCAGCTACTGGAACATGTAGTATTCTTTCGTCATCTCAAACAGTACCTCAATTTCAGAATGAAATTGAATATTATAATCCCTATACAAACATCATGCAGTGAAAGTTTTTATTAAATAAATCTTTATTTTAATGTTATTTTCTATCTGTGAAAACATCTCTAACTATGTGACGGTCATCTAAGGATTTCAATCTATTTCTGTATTGCATGATCTAGACATTACACATTGTTTACTTTCAATCTGTTGACTATGAAGCAGGCTCATATATATATATATATATATATATATATATATATATATATATATATATATAATACATTAAGGCATAAGCCCTACTGCCAGAGGCCGTTTCTATTATATCGTGAATCCGATTCAGCGTGGTATGGGCAACCGCGGATCCCGCTATATACAGAGTGAGAAAGTTTAAATAGCTAACACAGGCTTATATTTAACACTAAACATTAATTAAGGCGATGTTACGTAAAATAGAAATGAACTTGGCAACAAATAATTAGTGAACGCTGTTGTTCTGTAAATAGATAATAAGTGAACGGTTATATTATCCAGAAATGGGTGTTCATTAACGGTTATGTCCATCTTAGCCATCAAATAAATACTTAAATGACAACTGCATTACTTTGTCCACCTGTCGATTAACAGAGAACATTGATATTATTAATATGACCGCCCTTGCTGGCTGTTGTCTTTGGAGAATTGAAACTTAAAAATGGAAAAGCAAAAGAATAAACAAAAGATAAACAGCTGATAATTTTATTCCAAATAGGTATATCTTGACTTTTATCTTATTTAAATCACAGAAACAAGATTTATTCAGTTGACATCACGTGTGATTTGTACATATATATATATATATATATATATATATATATATATATAAATTATGAAATCAATATTGTGAATTATATATATTAAATGTTTGAATATAAAACGCACAAATAGTCCCCGTTGCTTGTAGCATTCAAATTAAGTCTAATCATGTTCACTAACACACAGAAGTCGTGTGAATTTCGGGTCTACCAATTATTCATTACATCTCGTTAGATTATTCCATTTTAATTTATCTTGGGCAAGTGTTTATTTCACCTGATAAACGTTAAATCTCAAACGCATCCATAAGCATTCAAGTCATAGTTCTTTAGTTGCTTTACTAGTGAGTAGTAGCAGGGCTTCATCCACTGTTTATTGCACCACTTATTAACTCATTAAAGGTTATGACTATCAGACTCTAAACCTCTGAAGTACTAAAACATTTGCATCTTTTTCCATCCCAAGCTGACAATAACTTGCCCAACATATTAGTAAACTGAGGGCCTTTAAAATGTTTTCAAAGCCATCGACAACCGAAGCTCAGATCAACAGGTTCACAAAACGTGTTCACATGTATTTCTACTCACGAGTGTAACTTGAAATCATCATTCGTTACTCTGAACCTCTGGATAGCACGGTAACAAACCAAAAGGTAATAATATAACCGATTTAGGCAGTTATGAATTGCCCTGATTTGTGTAACAGTTGGACCTATGTAACTTATCAACAATTCGGATTAAAGAGTAAGATTCCTATAAAGGTGCACATTCGCCTACCTCTTGAAGAAGAACTGAAGTGATTTTTTTTTTGCTTTCTCTGTGTATATATAAAAGATCTAAGGGTAATTCGTATCATGAAAAATTCTTATAACGCTTCTGTAAAGGATGTATAAACGTGTTCATCAACAACATGTTTGAAAACACAGCAATGTTGACAAACGGGACAATCATGTAACCCCAAGTGGTAGACTGCATATATTTGGAGGTAGAAAGGGACTTGTTGCAAAACGCCACTTGCCACCAGATGCCTTTGATGAATTTGTTTTGATAACTTTGGAAGGTCCAAACCTATAATAAACATGTTGATATCAACAAAACAAGCAACCTGTGATATCCACGATTTCTGTCCCATTTCTATAAAAGCTCCAAGGGATTACCTTTGGAATATAAAAATCAGATAAGTGATTAGGCCCCTTTAAATTGAACTCTGTTTTTCCGAATTAACACATTCGAAACGGACCCTATTGTTAAGGTCACACGTAAACGTGCATGATACAAATAATCTAGAATTGTAACAATACAAATATGTGTATTATACTTTAGTGTCCCGATCGTGAAACTTCTGTCCAACCGGATAGTTCACCGCTATGACCAACTCTTTCTCCTGTTCCTCTTTTTGTTTTCTCTCCACCCGTCGTTGTAAAACCTCAGCGGCGTAATACAGAGTCAAGCCGATGATCTGCATCGTTATCAAAAAGTTTAACTTCGTAATCAAGCAAAACTGACTATTAGCAAAAAAACCTATCAGGAGGCCCGTCGCCTCGAACAGCCTATAAACAGCGAAGGTACTCTCCGAATCGTCATGGTACATATATCCAAACATAGCTGAAAAAAAAATTGTTTAAAGTATATAATTACCATTTAAATCATTGAAAATAGTTTAAAACAAGACATACATGACATGATGCAGGACCATGCAGGTAAATTTATAACCGGATATAATAAAATTAAGCAAGCTGTGTGAATTGGATCGTTTGCACAACCTTATATTTCTTGTTTATGGCTTCGAGAAAAGAAGGAACTTATTAAAAAATGCCATAATTTATTAAGGATAACTGCTAAAATATATTCAGAATTTATCGCATTGAAAAACAGCATCATTGGCAAAAGTTGGTCTTAATGAAAAAAATAATAAAAGAGCAATTTTATATTTTCAAAATCCTTGTGTCTATTTTTTTAGACACAAGGATTTGTTCTAAGTCATGGTAATTACTCATTATTCATGTGATTTTATTCAAAATTATTTTCTTTGCGATAAAGTGTCCGTGTTCCATACATTTAGCAGATTGATTTTCATTTTCTATCACCATACTTTTGATAATACTTCGTTCATGGTGTCAATATTTTTTTTAATATCGTCGCCCTCATTTGTTCTTAAACAAATAGATTTGTTTTGTCCGTTTAATGGACCTGGAAACTCAGCTACTCTCGTCGGAGATAGTTTTCACAGATGTGGTAGAAAGAGGTTTATTGATGCAGAGCAGAGATTGGAAATGAAGTTCAGCAAGTAAGGAGAAATCAAGAGCTTTATATACTTACCATTGATCTGAGTCTGAAGTATGCCGTCTACGATAGCCCATGTACTGGGAATCAAGAAGAATATCCAGGTATGTCTGTTATCTACCGTCCAATTAGTAAGGAATAACATTAAAGCGAGGATAGTGACTCCACCTGAATATCAAAGAAAACAAATAACACTATATCTACATGATCTCAGGGTGCTTCCGAAGTTGTGTTCTTGTATCTACTCACAAATGTAGCGTCCTTGAGGCACTATAATCCCGATGCTTCACGGGTACTTTCAAGAGATCCAGTGGTCAATCTTTTAAGGAATGCTAAGACGATTAGTAAAATAAAACAAGAGCTAGATGTTTGATTAAAATAATTGTTAACAAATTACAAATGATACATTGTTGGACATATTCCCTGTGAGACTCAATGCTATAGTGTTAACGTATTGAATAGTCCACGGGTTCCAATGTGTGATGTTGGGTCAATAAAAAGATAGTAAAACATACAAAATCCACCACGAGGTCACCTTGAATGTCACAGCACAAACTTCAAAGCAAAGAAATCTAGAGAAACCGTATGGAGGGGGAAGTAGTAGACTTTATACGTAACTCTCAGACGCAGAAGTATAGGGTTAAAAGAGTGTGAGACGCTGCTTTTCAGAATGAAGCGAGAATTATTTAATTTCCCGGCTTTATTTCTGCTGAAGAAAAAGGAGGCCTGCCCAAGTATTTCGCTGTTATCTTGCCCGATTTCGCCAACCTACATCCAAGTCATTCCGTACCTGAACCACACCGTATACATTAACAGCATCGTACATTCACTGATACTCTTACAGTATTGAACATTAACGAGAGCATTGTTATGTTCTTACGCGGCTACTGAATCACCAAGTTTATGCTTACAGTACGCCAGTGATGGTTTTCAGCTGAAACCCACATTGGCGTTGTACGTTTTGTCATATAATTATCGAGAAAATCAGCTATATATCTGGCGGAGATATTGGTCTCTCATTCGTGAGCGTTTAGATCGCAGCTTCAGTGAATACGCATATCGAGTGCTCCCATTACTCACACATTACCGCTTTCTAGAACTGTCATATGATCAAGAGTCAGAGTTCAGTGCGCACGGACCATATCATCGAGGCGCTTGATTGCAGCTGTGTGTGGATGTACAAAGTACCGGATTTAACACTAAGGTTACCAGGACGCTATGCTGTTGAATGTATTATTTATACGTCAGTATGGATCAACCCACCAGGTAATTGTGGGTTGCTTATTTTATTACATTCATTGATATTGTTACTCATGCCTTGTTGATTTTTGTGTATTTATGCTTTATTAGTCTGAAATGTCAATAATTACTCTAAACAATATGACAGCTTTGAAGGATGGTTCTGAAACAATTTTTAAAGGCTTCCTTTTTGATGATAATCGGCCTGTCTATGCAGTTACCATGTTTACGTATTCTTTGGGTAAAAATAAGTAAAATTCATTACTCTCACGTTTTATGCTAGAGAGTTTTGGCTTCCTGTATGTTGTGGCACTTTATAAGTTCTGTCTCGCCCGTTTGACCATTACATGAGAATGGTATTGTTTTGTTAAGAGCTGTCTGCTAGACTGGGCTGGTCACCGACGATTACATCTTGTTCATTTGTCTGACAGTTGGATTCAATTTTTAGTGTGAAAAGTAGAATTTATATTCAGTTTAATAGTGGTGTAGATGACAAGGCAAAAATGAAGCTAGTTCACTGTTATCTATATAGAAAATTGAAGAGGATATCACGTCGCTGTGAAATTTTATTTGTTGTTAGATTGCAATATTCCTATTATCGTCCTGATGAATGTTATATGAATAGCTTATTTTGATATTATACGAGTCTGAAGATCATCTTTGCTTTTTGGTAAGTAATGTTTATGTGTCAATGCATTGTGTTTAATGTCATGTTCGGGCCATCAAGCTTCTCGACCATTAGCCCCAGAAAGTATCAATTTAAACATTGACATAAAAGCATTATGACAAAGTTACAATATCAGCAAGAGGTTTCACTGGAACATTGCAGATCTTATTTAAACCGCTAAGGCTAATGAACAATGGTTTAACTAATTTATAATCTTGACCTAGACATACACAACATTTGATATCATTTGCTTATCATCGAACATTGTGATTATGCTTTGATCAGACATGTCGCTTAATCCTCAATTTAATGGTTCTCTTTCCGGACATTCAAATGATGGTCCTTATACATATTAATTTAAGGGCCTCTCCGTCATAATAGAAATAGCCCGTGTTATAATATTAGTGTGCAAGCGAGTTAACAACTCGGGTAACTTGACACATCTTTAATGTCCACTTGAATACATGATCCGAGCAGCCATGTCCCGAGAACTACTTTTTTTTCAATGCCTAATTACTACACACGTTTTTAACGTAGGTTGAAAGACAATATTAGTCCGCTTATTAAAATAAACGTATCACTACACCTTCCCTCTTAAGACAGTTATTCCCATAGTTCGAATACTATATGATTTAACTTTGCTGCCGATTATTAAGCACAATACCATAAACACTTAAGTACATGTAACCATCAAATAAAATTAATGAATTACTGTTTTCACAAAGTCCTGTAATGTTCATGCATATTAAGAACAGGTATGTTAACTGAATCTCTGCTTCTTAAGATACTTATGACGAATGTGCCGTCCACCGAATAATATCAATGAATTAAAGAAGAGACGAAATGACATTTCAAATAGTCTCTATTAAACGACTTTGTTTCTTGCACTGTCGAACGGACCTTCGTACCAATGGACTGGTCAGCGGTTGGTCATCTGGAGACACTTGCTGCTCACAAGGCCCTGATGTATCACTACAATCTGGTGACTCAATGGCTGTCTGCATAGCCAACTGTTTGCTAAGTTCAATCTCAAACAGATCAGGGTCAATATCAGGCGTATGCACAAGTGCATTGTCCTTCCGCATAACATGTCTGTTACGACGCAAGACATATCCTGCATCAGTTTTAACCTCGTAAGATCTGGGTGCTACTTGGCGAAGCACTGTAGCCCTAACAGTCCATAGTCCTGTACGATGGTCCTTAATTCTTACTCTATCATCAGGGTGCAGAGGCTCTAAAGCACGTGTAGTTTTGTCATGCATCTGCTTTTGCTGCTTCTTGTAATTAATACGATCAGTTACCACATTCATCTGTAATTCTGGTTCGAGGCGCTTAGGGTAAACAGGTAATGTGGTCTTTAAACGCCTGTTCATCAATTTCTGGCTTGGAGATAATCCATCCTGTAAGGGAGTAGCACGATAAACCAGTAGTGCTTTATGGATATCTTGTTTTGTTTCCTGACATTTCTTAATCATCTGTTTAACTATTTTGACAGCACTTTCAGCGAGACCGTTAGACCTTGGGTAATGGGGACTGGATGTTTTATGCTCAAAACCCCAATCTCTACTGAAGTTTGCAAATTCCATACTGACTTACTGTGGACCGTTGTCCGATATAACAACATCCGGTACGCCATGCCTTGCAAACACGGACTTCATGGCGTTGATTACCGTTTTGCTGGTTGCCGTGTTTAAAGTTATAACCTCCGGAAAGCCTGAGTAATAATCAGAGATTATTAAGTAGTCTTTCCCGCAGACTGTACCAATATCAGTCCCAACTCGTTGCAATGCACGGACCGGCACTTCGTGTGGCTGTAACGGCTCTATTTGTTGATAACATGGAAATTTCAGACACGCATCACATTGGCCCACCATGTCTCTGATTTCTGCGTTTAGTCCTGGCCAATACATAACATCTCGAGCCCTCCTGCGACATTTCTCTACACCCATATGACCTTCATGGACCTTGAGGAGTAGTTCCTTGCGGACCAATCTCGATATAACAAATTTGGTACCTTTTAAAACTAAATCATTAGCAATTGAGAGCTCATTGCGAACATTCCAGTATGCTCTGCAGTTACTTGGGCACTGGCTCAGCGTTTCTGGCCAACCTCGCAAGATTAGATCTTTGAGACTTGACATCTGCTCATCAGCCAAGGTTACTTGACGTATCTATTCCATCCGCTTATCTGATACGGCCATGGTTGTGACAACCAGGTCTACATATGCTTCTACGTTATCATGGAGACTCACATCTGGCCTCGGGGCCAATCTGTCTGGTGCCCTGGATAATGCATCGGCTACGGCCAATAACTTTCCTGGCGTATACGTGACTTTCAGGTCGTACCTTTGTAGTCTCATCAAAAGGCGTTGCACGCGTAAAGGGCACTCATTCAGTGGTTTCCTGAACAAACCGACAATCGGTTTATGATCCGTTTCGGCTGCTTCAGTTACACCATAAATATACTGGTGGAAACGCTCGGCGGCAAAGACTCTCCCCTATAGTTCCTTTTCGATCTGCGCGTAGTGAGTTTCCGCACTGGTCATGGTTCTGGACGCATAGCAAACCGGTTTCCAAATGTCATCATGGAGCTGCAATAGCACAGTACCAAGCCCATCTTTACTTGCGTCTGACTACATGCGTATTGGGTTACCAGGCTTGTAGTACTGAAGCACTGGTGTTGGTGTCACAGCTTGTTTCAGTTCAACGAAGGCTTGATCATGTTCATGTTCCCAAAGCCATTCATTATCTTGTTTCAAGAGAGATCTGAGTGGTGCCGACTTTTGGGAATATCCCGGGATCCATTTTGCTAGGAATGTCACCATCCCAAGGAAACGTTGTAGTTCCTGTTTGTTGTTTGGTTTGACATGTTATCGATCGCGGAGACCTTGCTTGGATCAGCCCATGTGATGTGACGAGATCGCCTATAAAGGATAACGGTTTTACGCCCATCTCGCATTTTGCTTTGTTTAAACGCAGATTAGAGCACCTAGCGGTCTCAAGGGTTGAGCGCAAGTTACGATCATGGTCTTCTTTTGTGACTCCATAGACTATGATGTCATCGGCGATAGTGCTGACACCTGGGAGCGACTCAAAAATCTGGTGTACGGTCTTATGGTACACTTCCGGTGCCGACGATATTCCGAACGGAAGCCTTAGGTATCTGTACCTCCCGAACGGGTATTGAAGGTACACAGGCGACTACTGTGTTCGTCTAAGCGGAGCTCCCAAAATCCCTGAGACGCGTCTAATTTTGTGAAATACGTTGCACCAGCGAACTGTGACATTATCTCCTCACGCGTCGGCATTTTATAATGTTCTCGTTTGATGGCCCGGTTTAAGTCTCTGGGGTCCATACATACTCGAATGTCACCGTTCTTTTTCTTGGTGACCACCATTAGGGTGGTCATTAGGGTCACTGACTTTAGTAATAACGCCTAACTGTTCCATACGGTCCAGTTCAGTTTTCAACTTTTCCCTGAGAGGAAACGGTACCTTTCTGCAAGGATGTATCACTGGTGGCACTGTGTCATCCACAACTATCGTATGTGTACCTGGGAGACAACCTAGTCCCTCAAAAACATCATGATATTCTCTGAGGAGATGTGTATAATCAGAATCACTGTTTAAACTCTGTTGGCTCTGGTTCTCTACAGAATATAGCACTTTAACCAGTCCTAACTGCTCACAGGCTGATCTGCCAAGTAACGACTGTGTGTCACCTGGTACTACAAATGTCAATTTGCTATACTTGTCATTGTGGTGAACAGTTAATGTACATTTGCCTTTCACTGGGATAGGACTCTGATAATACCCTTTTAATGTTTCTGAAGCATCACACAACTCAGGTGTATTCTTTAATTGATTGAAGTTGACCTCTGACAAAATGTTCACTTGTGCACCTGTATCTAACTTGACTGGTGTGACTGTATCATTGATCACAAGTGAATATATCCAGTCATTGTTCTCTGTTTTAACCGAGTCCACTGTGATACTATCCAAGACAAACGGTGCAGGTTCATCCTCAACTGTGTGAAGTTGATTTGCTGTACGCTTGCTAAGGCAACACTTAGCGAAGTGGTTTTTTTCTGTTGCAATAATTACATGTTACTCCATATGCAGGACATCTGCCAGACACGTACCAGTTATCACAGCGCCGACAATGATGCTTTTTACCTGAACTGTCAGTGTGTTGATCCTGACTAGGCCTTTGACTACTATTCTTATCTCTGCTGGTCGATTGTGCGTGTGAGACAGTCTGACTCTGAGTCCGAGGATTTTTCTGAACTCCACGGTATTTGTTCTTTGACGGCTGCTTTTTCTGTACTGTGTGTACAGGTGCTGGCTGGTTTAGTTCTTTGGATCTTTCTTTCACCAACTCTGCTGCTTTACAAACTTTAACAGCTTTGTCTAGAGTGAGATCATCCTCTCTAAGCAGTCGTTCATGAGTTACATTGTCTATAATACCGCACACAAGTCTATCCTTAACAAGTGAGGCTTCCAACTGACCAAACTCGCAAGATTTGCTCTCTTTTCTAAGCCTGGTCAAGTAGGCGTCAATACTTTCACCAACCTGCTGTGTACAATTATTAAAGTGAAATCGTTCTAAAGTCACGTTTGTCTTAGGTGTACAATACCTTTCGAATTTCATCATGACTTTTGCGAGCCGCATATTATCACCAATTGCGTCGCCTTCCTCATCCCATTTAAAGGTGTTGTAAACCTCCAGGGCGGATTCACCGATGATATGTAGAAGGATGGAAGTTTGCTGTTTATCATCCTTCGCAGATGCACCCGTCGCATCAAGATACAACTGGAACCTTTGCTTGAATTTTTTCCAATTGTCTGCAACGTTGCCGTTGAGTTCTAATGGGCTCGGCGGCGGTAATACATCCATGGTTCGACCGCGGCGGTTCTTGGCGGTTATCAGCTATCGGTTATATGACGGCACGAGAACATGAAACTTGTAGGAAGCGAGCGCGGAAAGTCATAGCGTACTCACCAACGACAGCAGTTTACATAAGTCCGGTAAGACTTCTGACACCATGTTATAATATTAGTGTGCAAGCGAGTTAACAACTCGGGTAACTTGACACATCTTTAATGTCCACTTGAATACATGATCCGAGCAGCCATGTCCCGAGAACTACTTTTTTTCAATGCCTAATTACTACGCACGTTTTTAACGTAGGTTGAAAGACAATATTAGTCCGCTTATTAAAATAGACGTATCACTACAGCCCGATGTTACAATAAGGTTTAATAATTTGAATAAATAATGTAATGATATTCACGATTGTTGTCTTCGCCAGTATAGGGCATACGTTCATTCCCCTTGGTGTGTGTATGCGTGTGTATTTGTTGTGTGTGTGTTTGTTCACAACATAACTCACGCAATCATGAACGGCATTTCATAATATTTTCAGGGCATTTCGGGAATGAGTTTAGGAAGAATCGATTAGAATTTGTCTGCATCTAACATCTTTCTCTTGAAGGGTTCACATATTCACAAATGTAGGGTTATTTATGCACGAATGAACCTGGGTATATGAGCAAACCAAGGAATGGACAGAAGGTCCCGCCTAAACAGTGTGGCCCGGTCACTTGTTCAGCTCGCGCTCGAGCGTCAAGCACCGTGGAGTAGGTCTAGTGTGTCTACATAGCGTTTTTAAAACTTGTGCTCCAATAGGTGAGGCATATATTTCCATTTGGATGCACATTTCAGGTTTCCAAATGAATTGTTACTTGGGGTTTACCAAAACCGTCCAAAATATTCAATCATAATCTGTTCAGAAGTTTAAAAAACTATCAGACAACGAACGTAGGGGTGTATAATACTCCTGACAGTGTCAAAGGTATAAATATTACATATGACAACAAGATTGATCTGACATATTTATAGGTTAATTTAAATTCTCCAATGAAGTCCTTTTTAGCTTCTACAGTTTAACCAATGCCGCAGTTAACAAAATAAATATCAAAACAGAAATTTGTTCTCGAATGGTACTTACAGAACGTAAAGACAGGTATCCTCCCGGTATACTTGACAACTAATCCACTGGCAATAGAAGATATGCATGCCCCTATGCCCCATGTCGTCAGTGCGTAGCCTATCATTTCTACTCCGAGCGGACAAGCCACGAAGGCCTTGTATAGTACAAAAGGAAAATTAAATAATACAGCCACCAATACTCAAAAATAATATAAATTATAATATTGAAGATAGCGTGTCACAACATGCCTCGAAATATCGCAATATATTGCGAAATAAGAATTGCAGGAAAAACTAATACAAACAATAACTAACTAATAAATAAAATACAAAAAAAAGTCATTGAATAATAAAACCATCTTTGCACAGGCGGTCTATCTGCCATCTTAACATATACTCGCCAACTTGCCAAAGATAGGGGTTGACATAGTAATACTGAAGGAAACGCTCGTTAGTCCAAAATAAGATTAATATATATGTTAAACTCTGGGTCCAGGACGACAGTTCACACTGTAAGGACACCATTTTGAACCACATTATCCATCAATTATGTATTTGATCACGAAATCATTCATCATTTCATCCAGCATATATATATATATATATATATATATATATATATATATATATATATATATTTATATATATATATATATATATATATATATATATATATATATATATATGACCGTTGGTAATTGAATGGGTGCATATGTGTGTGGCCATATTCATGCTTAATCTACCTCAGTCACTTCCGCCAGCAGAAAGCTAAGAGACAATCCAACGTAAAGGTTTATAGGTGTCATTAAGAGCTGTCGTTTACGCCGCACTTGTTGAAACATCTTCTTTGCCACAGCCCTGAGGGCAGGCAGTATAGGTTTCTTCTCAGGCTTCGGCAAGTCATCAGTAAAGGACAACAGAAATAATCCCAGGGAGGCTGAACCCACATGAGTACCTACCAA
Source organism: Sipunculus nudus (assembly GCA_026874595.1). NCBI lineage: Eukaryota > Metazoa > Annelida > Sipuncula > Golfingiida > Sipunculidae > Sipunculus > Sipunculus nudus. The sequence goes on from CM049317.1 coordinate 6,020,575, forward strand.
AGCCATCAGCTGAAAGCAGAACCATTTATTAGCTCACTGAAAACAAGTGAGAAGTTTAAAATCATTAACCTGAGAAGTTTCACCTTGTCACTCTTTCTTTGCCCACAGACTTCTAATCTTAGGGGATTAGATACTCAATATGAAGAATTTAGCATGAACTATACTCATACACTCATCATGTCCCACATTGGGAGTGCCACTATTTCTAGTCTGTAACTTGATCGTTTGCGCTTAAATCATAAACTGCTTGTAGGAGTTCTTGACGTCTGATCACTGTGTATCTGAAGAGACATGTACCATTTACTGAATTAAGTCTGTTTAGATTTATCAAGTATTAATATTAAAATACCAATATCTCGTCCTGTTTTTATACCCGTCTGTTTGCTGAGTTAATTATAATTTACTAGAGTAAAGAATCTACCATTAACGAATTAATAGCCTATAAAACAACCTAATAACCTAATGTATGGTAATATGTATCGTACTGGAATCATGTACCCTTGCCAGCTGTTGTTAACAGTAAGTGTGTGTAGGTATGTGTGGGAGTATGAGTTCAATATATATATATATATATATATATATATATATATATATATATATATATATATATAAATGCTGAACCAATCTAACAAAGCTCTATTAACCTGATGCTGAGAGTCGATACACGGAATTTTCAACGAGAAAGTTCATTTTTGTTGTAAATTCTGTTCTCATATATATATATATATATATATATATATATATAATATATATATATATATATATATATAAATATATATTCTCAATGCCTATACACTTGTACAGAGTGTCAGTATTTCGTCAATTTTGTCTTTATATTAATATTTAAAACTGTCTCCTTACAGATTCAGCTATTTTGCCGTGTAAGTTGGCCTACGATGTGCTGCAAATTCTTCAACAAGAAAGCTGGTGCTGAACAAAAGTTGTGGCAGCAGATCCATGCGTGTCAACTTTCCGTGTAATTTTAATTCTAACTTCTATATATAATTATGCATGTATTGATCTACACAGATGTAGTATATTTTGTTTATCTTATTTAAAATAAATCTAAGAGCCCCAAAATATTATTATTGTTGTAATTTTCACTATACTATTCATATTAAAGAGAGCGTCCCACCCCCTAGAGTTTTAGTATATTTAATGAGGATTTAATCCTGTTCCTGTGATATTGGTTTATAGAAATTATTTTTGCGCAACTTTTCACATAGGAAAACCGGAATGTCAACAGATAAACAGGCATGGGTAAAATATAATCTTGCCTGAGGGAAAACAATTGTCCAATACACAATATCAACATTAAAATGAAACTAAACTGCTAAGTATGAGTAGAATACAGAATGTACTATATATCTCCTTGAAAGTGGTCAGTCTGAGTAAGTATCCTGTTAAACTACTCAGAAAATACTCAATGCGAGTAGCTTATTTGTTGCAAACTGCTCACATTGACGACTTTCAAGTACGAAACTACTCAAGTTGAGTGATACTTTAGTCATACTTAGAATAAGCCAGGATTAGTTGGCTCTTGAATAGTGAATAAAATATGTAGGGATGTTGTTCATTATCTTTGTTTATATAAAATTTACATTAAATTATATTATGACACTTGCTTTCGTAAATAGCCCTGATTGGGACTCGTCCATGTCGCTTCCTGTGGAGTTTGTTCCGTTAACCACAGATGGTCCAAACGCCATCATCATCTCATCTATTACACCTGGACAGTAGCCTTTACCACATTGTGGAAGTAGACCGACAGGCCAGGACGGGGCTGTCACATTACCATCGGCCGAGATGCCACCTGAAGGATCTCCGATGGAGCTACTCAGGATGCCAGAAGACACACCGCATCCGAGCGACCCTCCTACACAAATATAGGTGAGTTTGAGAGGTTAATCATTGTCATATATAAAAGATACCCTTTGAAACACATAAAAGTGAAAAGAAATTTATGAATATTTGAATTGAATTTCAAGTTGTACCTAATAAGTTAATATGCGTATATCAAGAGGATCAGGATTTTAATTTTTGTGCCCCAGTTATGAAGATTTATCTTAATATAAGGTAAGTATACCGAAATATTTTAAAGTGACAATTCACGTAATTTTGCTGATGCAACAAAAGATAATACCAAAATCTCCAAAAAGAAAGCAGTGTGTTGCATGTGCGACAGGTTCGCTGGCTTACAAGCTGGTGTATTTCTTAGATCCTATATTTGTGTATCTGTGATTTACACTGATATCGATGATGATGTTAGTTTGTTGACCATAAGGAAACAACAGATAATAACAGAACATTTATAGTATGTACACTTGACTAAGTTTTGTGAGCGAATGGCACAGGCTACACTTAATGAACTAACATAAAACATACATATAGACTCACAAAACATCTGAACCCGTGTGAGCCTGTTTTTATACGATCAGAAATTCAACATACATGTTAGGGATAAAACAATATGCTGAGTTACAAGAAATTTTTTTCCAACACATGGTATAGGCGTTTTTAGAAAGTATTCTAAAACGTTAACGGTTGGTCCGGTTTAGGCCCGTTTCTAGTGACTACGTACCTGTAGGCCATAAGCCTTTGTCAAAATTTACGAAATAATTATTCGACGGAAATAAAAGTACGGAACGTTACATTGCGGTCCTTGAAAGACGCTGCAATGACACTCTGGCGCTGGCCATGGACTCTCTAATGTCTGAGAGCTAACATTGGCCAAGAGATTTAGCCAGAATAGACACAATCGGCAAAATAAATTTCTGTTTCCATAATGCATTTTCGTAGGGTACCTAGTTCGACATACTAAAAGTCTACCAAAATTAACTGATGGGAAATATGAATATACCCGGAGTCGTAATTTTGAAAATATTAGATTTTGAAATAAATGACATAACAAATCCCCATTTCACTCACACCAGTTCCAAACGAAGTACTTAAGTAAGCAAATCTAATGGTTTGATGACATGAGAAACTAAAATGTGTCAAATTAAATGTATTTTGATTAAAATATGATTTTAGATCATATTTTCCTCATAAAATTTGCATATGCATGGTGTTATTTCACAGACATCTCTCTCATCCCTTACGTCCAATCACATATGGTTACATGTTATACTGAGATGCATTCTCTAACCTCTTAGCTGTGTTTTAAAACAAGCTTTTACGAAATACTTTATGATGTCTAAGCCGATCTCTTATATCGGCTACTGCTCGTAGTTCACCGACACAATCGGAAGATTTGAATCGTGATAATAAACAAATATTTCTGATCCTGTTAGTTTACCTATCTTTAAACGGTTTTTAATATGTAGTCATTAAACTACATTGATTTTATTTTAATTGTCATCTTACTCATAATATACTGTATAAGCTCCAGGCGTAGAACGCCAGTTATAACTGAAGTATCCATCTGGTACGTGTTATACCCTGTGAAACGTTATACTTATAAATACATTTACCCTTCAATGCTACACACTGTGCTTGTTACATCCACTCACATAAATCCGTCTTTTATTGTCGAACTAGATAAAAATCTAGAAAATTGCTGTTCTAAAATAAAATTTTCAATTATCTGAAGTTCGCCATAAAAGTTTCAGTTGACATGATGATATTAATTTTGAAAAAAATGTATTTAGAGAGTATCTTCTTTCGACTAAAATGGTTAAAGGGAGATTATTTAAGTTCATCATTTTAAATGACGAAATAAATTTTCACTTTTCTGGCAAAAGGCCAGGTGTACAGCGAATTCACATAGTTTCAGAGACTTTTGTTAACAATTCTGAAATAAACAAAACACCAGCTGTTTATAAAAAACCTCTGCGGAGTCATTATGAACTTGGGTTCTTCAATCGCCCAGATGGAAAAATAGGTCTAGGTTTAAAATACTTATCAAGTGCAAATCTGTCATTTGTAACAATAATTCTAGATAATGGTGTGTTTCGGAGAATCTTCCGTATTGGAGATCCAGTGCAAACAATGAGCGGAAGAATGAAAAAGAAAGAAAACAAAAGTCATCAACCCCTTGAGTAGTGTATGGGAGACTTATTAATACCAACTCAGCCTAATAAAAGGTTGTTTTATATTTTAATTGACCTTTCTTTAAGTCCTACTGGTCGTTTGACAGTTTTTTTTTTCAAAAACGTCTACCTGCACAAAGTTACGCATTTGAAAATATAGATGGAATAGAAAGTTTGGTGGTGTTATCTTTCTTGATAATGCGCCATAATATTTTTTTCCTGTTTGTATTTGTTACCGCTCCAGTAACAAAAGGATAAAATATGATCAAACAGTTAAGTTAAGAAATTCATTCACTGTGTCCATAAATGCTGAAAATATGCACATCCAAAAATATCGATTTTTTAATAAATGCTAATTATCCGAAATGATAAATAATGATATTATTATGGTTCACCAATAATTGTCAAATTGGTCGATAGTACTCCAAAATCTTTTCAGCCACTCTTTGCTTAAAAAAGTCTATGAGGGACAATTATGTAGAGTTTTTGTCGATACAATGTATGAAACATTACTTTTTTGTAAAAATGAAACTTTCACTTAAGATTTTAAACTCTCCAAACAACAACAATATATGTGTCAAAGTAACAAAGAATAAAAGATGAGTTGGGAAAAGTGTTATCTCTCGTTTCTGCATGAACACCCACACAGGTAAACATAGGCGTCCTGGTGTTTCCCACTAAATTATTTGAAATGGCACAACCTACACTTGAATAATCTTATATATTATGGATAAACAGTGGGCATGGACTTCAAAATGTGTCATCGCCAGAAGGATTGTTTCTCATGTCTGCCATCGTTCCTTAATCGGTAAATACGTTAATGTTTGTATACCATGATTAACCACTTGGGGGTAGGGGTAACCCAGAATTACAAAAGCTGTCATTTCTCTCGGCAGAAATATTTGTTTCGTCAAAATTGGTTTCAAAACACAGTCAAGATATTATAGAATGTATCTCAATATAACATACGACAATATATACATTGATGTAGGGATGAGAGAGAAGTCAGTGAACTGACACCATGAATATGCAAAATTTAATGAAGAAAAAAAATCACCTAAAATCACATTTTTTTCAAAATACATAAAAAGTGACATTTTTTAAATCTTATGTCGTCAAACAATTAATTTTGCTTACTTTGTACCGTGGTTGTTACTGAAATAAGGATTTGAAATGTCATTTATTACCAAATATAATTTTTTTAATTGTGCCTTTTGATATAAGAAACATCTAAAATATTCATATTTTTCATCGGTTATTTTTTTTGTCCACTAGTGTGTCAAACAACAAACCTTACAAAAAATGTATTGTGCAAACAGAAAATCTGTTGCAATTATTTTGACTTTTTTCACTAATTCTACTGGCCAAGAATGAGATTGGATAAAGAAGACCTGTTGAAATGCACTTTGACTCAGGAATGATGTTACAGAGGTTTGTTTGTTGTTATATGCCGGTAGTATGGAGAAACGTGTGATTGAAAGAAAACAATAAATTTTAATTTTATACGTTGAAAAACACTCGGAGGAATAAAGTCAATTACATGTGTGTCGTTTCTACCCTTTTGCATGCCTAATAGAAAGAAAACATCCCGTGAAAACTATGAAATAGTCAAGATCCTGAACAAAATTTATTGCGCTCAAAATAAAAGCGGGAAGTTCATGAATATAAGTGCTATCTCAGAATAATGTGGGTCACGGTTTACTAACTCGATGGACACACCACAGGTCTGCCCTGTTTAAAAAAAAAAAAACAACAAAAGCGGCGACTAAGGCTTGGAATGGCAAAATCCTTACACAAACTCTCCTCCAAGGATAAAAAAATAATTATAAGATAAGTGGTGAATACATAATCAACTGATCCGTTGGCATATTTTGAGATTCTGGCGAAACAGTGGATGATCCAGATGGATGTAGCTGATAGAAACTATATAGAGTACCAGCACTAGATCGTGATTTATGATTTATTAATCATAAATAGCGCTTTAAGACAAAATTGATAAAGGGAAGAAGATATCTCATAAATGTATTTTATAAGATAAGATAAGATAAGATATACTTTATAATTACCAAATAAAAGGAAGCAGAAGAATATGCCAAAAAATCGAGCGATGACGGCGTCTTCGTTCTCGCCCGTGACCTTAGAGTACTTCATTCCCAGTGCGGTGAAGAAAGTTGCTGGCGCTGTGTAGAAGGGGGCCTGTGCAAAACCACTAATGACGGCTGTTGGTACAATTGTGTAAATCCGAACATAAAAATGGGCGGCCATCCAGGGGAGAAATAGAGCAACGCTGCCCAGCATTGTCCTCTGTATAACAAGGTTAAGAGCATATACAAGCTGAACAATTAGTTTACTTGACAGTCTAAAGTTTACTTCCGTTATATTTTAGAACCGGGTATAAGACCGTGAATCCTAGAATGCATTCAGCACAGTTATTCGAATATTTACTTTAGAAACATAAGCACATATGAAAAAGAAAGTACATAAGAAAAAGCATTCCTACCGACTTTGTCATATGACAAGTGAAGTGAACGCACGCCAATTTATGCTTACAGCTACGCAATGTTGTTTTGAAAACTTGTATATTTTTGTTGCATCATTGAAAGATTTGTTTATCAAGAAAGGTAAATGGATATAACTTACCTTCACTCCGAATGTACTTATAGCTACTGGGGCAATGCTAGCGCAGGAAACAGCGGAGGCTACATTTAGAACACCCATCCCAATGGCTCCAACAGCCCCAAAGACTGAACTCTGCAGGATGCTGATACCAAAGTAACTTTCTAAAACCAGAAGGTAGGCCAGGCTGGTTAAAAACACATTTTTGTATATCATCCACTTCACCTTTCTCCCATCGTCGGTTGGAGGCTTAGTATTTTTATGGTCGCATGTGTCACTGATGCTTGGATCATCCTTCACATTTTGCTTTGCTATCAGGAACTCGGATTCATTTGCTTCTACTGTGGACTTTACTTGCTTTTCTGCAACATAATAAACATTTATTATGTCAAGTATAGTTGAATTATCTTGCGCCCCACGCGTCAATTTAGATACCCAGCTAAAAAAATATGTTTTTTTGCAACAGAAATATACCGATTTTGACCTCTAGCTGCTCAGACATTCAGTATTTTTTATGTGATCCCCAGACTATTTGAAATTTATCTAAAATTAACAATGAAATGTAAAAATGATTGTGAACAAATAATTGCATGTTAACCCCTTTTTTGCCTTTAATTTAAGCCGAAGCAGAAAGGGTAATATCTGAACAGTTTTATCCCTTGAGTTCTACTTTCGAATAATAAAAGCATGTTGATAGCAATTTCTATTTGGGAACATGACAACAGTCCAGAGATAACAATAAACAAATATAAAATAACACCAGAATGGAAATATATCTGACTGGTGCATGTCACAATGAACGATTGACCTTAAAATTACTTGTAAAAAAAATCGTGAGCAGAGTATACAATCTTTCACTCGTGCAAACTTACTTTTGTGAAACAACTGAGGCATGGGGGTCATGACGTCCTACTGAGACTCAGCAAGCCATTTTAACCTAACATTCACGACAGGAATTTCAGTGTTATGTCAAATTTGAAGAAAAAAATATATAGTGCTTCAGAATTTATGGAGGTTATTATAATCCTAAAATTCTGCAGGTTTGACAAAGACTAACAACGACGAGAACGACAGATAATTTGACTGTAAACAGTTTGTCTCAACCGGAGAAAGGGGGCATCATGAAACCCGAGCTGATAAACTGATTCGTTGCTGTAATTTGGCAGTCTAAGAACATGGGGTAAAAGTGCACAAAAAATAGAAAAAAATACAGGTAGCGCCACCAGTCTTTGTGAACTGATAAAACTAGTCCTGATTATTACTCATTATTAATTATTGATGTCTTGATCTGGTGAAAAATATTTGTTTAAGGACTTTGAAAGATGGGTAGAAGACCTCCAGAGTGTTCAATCTCATGTTTTCTTGCCTTTAGTACTTCGAAAATAGGTAACGGTGACCTTATCTAAGGTATCCAAGAAGTTTTTAACAGGAACTCCCTATATGCGTAGTTAGACGTTTTACTTCAGATTGCTACGACTTGTGTCCGTCTGACTTATAGTGTATTTAAATCATGGTTTTTTTCACATAGGTTACAGAATATAGATCACAGAGAAAATATCTAGGATGTCCAAGGAGACATTACAATGACTTCCCTTTTCATTGAGGAAAGACATTTCTAGATCCAAAATATATTCTAGCTCACATATTACAGGGCACAGTGACCTTTTTCAGAAATTAAAGGAGATTTGTCCAAGTCCTCTCTAGTTTCTAGGTCTCAGCGATACAATTTGTGCCCTGTGTGGCTGTCTTGGTGGTCCAAATCATGTTTTTGAACAGTCGCTGGCAGAATATGGGTCATCATGACATAGTTTCTTGTTTCCCAACAAATTTGCCCAGAACCTCTATAGATTTTGCTTTAGAAGGTTCTAGGCCTAAAGGATACAATTTTAGCCAATCTGACTTTCAGGGTGTTCAAATCATTTTTCCCCTATAGATCTGTAGTATAAGGGTCACGGCGATCAATGTCATGATTCAAAGAACTTCCTGCATATCACATAAGAACATTAGCGGTCGAAATGATACAATTTGTGCCCTGTCTGACTCTCTCGTTCAACCAGAAGTTGCAACATATAGATGACCTTGACCTAATTTCATGGTTTCCAAGGATATTTGCCTAGGGCCTTCCTGAATGTACAGTTAGAATTTTCAAGGTCTAACGGTTTGTGCCCTCTTAACGTCAGGCCTGCTTCTTTTGAAGGTCTCAAAATATATTATTTTTTACATGTGAAGGAGGCTGAGTGCCAACCATTCTCTAAAAGGAGAAGAAACCCCGCTTAAATCTAAGGGAGCCTCTTTGGCTATGGACAGAGTTCTCTTCGTCGAAGAAACAGGGACAGATACCAGTTTAACCGTGTCCTTATTCCTTGCAGCCTACTAGTAATACGTGTATTTGATCAAGTATCCCAGGCTATTAAATAAAAAAATGCAGTTCCTCGAACATTTTATATGCGGTAAAAAGCTTCTTTACGATAAAAAACAATATGTTGCTGTCTTCAAGATGCATAGTCACTTAGTAATGTGTGTCTAAATTATAGAGAGATATAAAAGAAACTTGGGACAGGAGTGTTATAATATAATAGTCTTCGAAAGGGTTATATTTTAAAGTTGGAGACATTATTTCATTTGGAAACATTTCCACAACCTTATGATCCGTTTGAAGTTAAACTTATTAATAAATCAGACAGCAGACAGCTGTCTGAGAAACATAATACCAAAAGTCATAAATGAAACGGACCAAATTATTTTTGACAAAATCTTCGCTCATAGTGTTCAAGGTTTGATTTTCTACATCAAACAACATTGTATAAATTCATATAAAGACAAATACCGACAGATAAACTGTTAAATCTGTAACAAAAATTATACTAAGCCAACAATTTTTTTCAATAACAAACTAATTTCAGTAATTCAAGTTGTTAATCTTCCCAGTTTTTGAAAAATTTCCTCGTTAAATCATAAAGTCTCAAAAATTAAGAAATGTTTAATCATTTAATCTCCATATTTATGTACAAATTCTCTCTCTCCAAGTGCCATACACAGGTGGCCGTTGAGTTAGCGGATAAAAAAATCATTAAAAAACAGTCTGCATACATAATGACATATTGAATATATTTTGTATGGATACTTTACTTTTATGTCGATAAAGGTCGATTAATAGTTGTCAGGGCCAAACCGAAGGGCAAGGCGCCAAAAGTGTTGCGCGATTCCTGTTGCCCCTCAGCAGGAGTACGTGAAACAAATATAAATCCGGACCAGTTCACTTGACTCGGCGTCGAGGGTCCGTTGTTTGATGGCTCGTGGTCCGAGAGCTCCGGGGAGTTTATTTATGATATGGAGTGCAAAAGGTTCAAGGGTTTTTCCTATATGACAAATATATCGTAAATTCGAATATGTAATTCCTTTGCCTATCGTTAGCCGTATTCTTATAAAACAAGAAGAGGCTGTATTATGAGATGCAGCGGCATCTGTAGGTATGAAGATCACGAAATGCAAATATCATAAAATCAACATATGACGATTTATTAGCTCAAAAAGATATAAAAACCGTCTTTTGGTATGTAAATCTAGGGTTCTTATTTCTACTAACTTGGTGTTACTATTTATAAATTAATATCTCTTGCGGCCATTTTTAAATCCAAGATGTCTGCCATCAAACTTATGTTTTAATACACGTTTACATCAATTTACCACTTTCAGTTTCTTCTGCAGTCTATAAAAATTAAACAAGCATCAAATTAGTTTAAAACCTTAAAGGATTATTTAATGTAGTAAAACATGAAATAAAACATTTCGATGCAAAGGTAGTATATTTATGATATACTAAGGCACTGAGTAAAAAAGATTTTTTTCTCTATTTTGGCAAACTTTGAAAAATACGTCATTTTTTGCTTCCCAGCGATCACAGAAACTTGACTTGGCAGTCAATCTTGTGTGTTTTAGGCTCAACAAATGCAAATACGGTATGATGAGCAAGAGCCATCTTGAAAAATCATTGTGGCACCCATAAAATATGTACCAGTTATAATGTTGAAAAGATGCAAGAAGTTTAATTGTAGCTCCTAAATACTTATAATGCTGATACAAGTCTTTACTAGGAAGAACACTTTTAATATAAACTTATTTATTTTACATGGATTATTATTTATAATAACTGCAAGGCACTCTTCATGGCGCAATTGGTGGCGATCAGCAGGCTACAGGGGTGGAGAAGACCCGGAGGAAACCCTTGTTGTCTGTTGTCATACCTTTGTCTCTTTTCATACTTTTGTTAAACATTTGTCTGTTGATGTTAGAAGTGAATAAACGACTCAGTAGGCATTTATTCTAGGCTGGTAAGCCTCAATTTAGTCATGATACAAGTGATACGGGCGAATCTATTGCAGATCTCACCTATCCCGTTCAACTGACATCAAGGTAAACACCCGATAATCTTTATATTAGGCTACGGATGATGATTTATCATAAAAGAATATATGTGAATTTGCAAACCAAACTGAAATTCTGTCTCAATGATAACAAGCTACAAGTTGTACAAGTTGACTCTCGTCCAGTAACCCATGGAAGCCATGTTTGCATTTTTGCTGTCAGAAATCAATCAACATGCAGCGGGTTTTACCAATATTGCGAATTAATCCAAATTCTCGCACATGGTAGGTGTTGTTATGTGGTTTATGTTAAATGCCAGCGGACTTGTAAACTATGAGGGTTGTCATAAATGACGAAAATACATATTTGCTTATGAATGGCGTTTAAAGTGCGGTCCTCCATGTAGAATGTTAAAGCACTCACACACACAGTATGCTATTCGTAGACTTTCTAATGTTACAGAGCCGAAATGGCGTTACTCCTGCTGTGTGATCATTTATTGTGGTATCGCCATTGAATTTGTAAATTAACAATGTTATCTTTACTATCATGTACAGCGTAATCTGTAATATTTCTAAAAATAAGTATAGTCGAAGCCATTCACCTTAAAAGCCCAGTTCCGGCATAAAAGGAGCCTGAGCCACAGCCTAAGCAGCATATAACCTGTCACTGCAGTGTTTAGACAAACCTGGCATCAGGTCATTACTTGTCTGTTTGTCCACGAAGTTATCTGTGAGAAACATCTCATGGAAATATATCTTTTTCTTCCTTCATTAAGCACAGAGTATAGTTTGAAGTGAAAATTCCAGACGCTTGTTTCAGCAGCCAATTCAGTTTTGAATTTACCTGTCGTAGATTAAGGGTATCCAGTATCACAACAGGCCCAAACATGTGAAAGCATGGAAATCCCCTTTCCTGGCTTTCTGTTCATACCAAAGGCTAGGCAGGCCGTACTCTGATCAAGCCAGACCATAAAACACCAAAAGCTCAGCTCCTGATAAGGCTGGTAAGACTTCTGGCAACTAGAGTTTATATAACAGTCATGATAGCAAGATGACACAGACAATGTAGAAATTGATGAATTAATGTTATGTAAAACAGGTGTCTTTGATATTGGTTGTTTTATAATTCTTTATTTGGTCCATTTGTGACGAATGTAGGGAACCCGCTTCCTCTTAGTTATTTAACAAACAAGCTGGCATAATTTCTCTGGCACTTGGCAGCCACGCCCAATCCAGTGCTGTCCATTGACCCTCTGCCTTTTTGTTTATATACCTCCGGTCCATTCAACCTACCCTGTCTTAGATCATCTTTCAGTATTGTTCAGTACCTTTATTTTTTAGTTAAATTATTACTAGCCGTAGGTGGTCGGCCAGCTCCGAGTCATTGTCCTCTGTTTGCTGTGTTACATGATGTGTAAAAACATCATGAGCACTCAGCTTCCCCTGGCATGGGGGTATTCTCACTGCAGCTTGAGTTTCACTGTGCCTGATATCAGTCCCACGTGCTTCTGATCTCTCTCTTTCAGTATTGGTTACACTTGTTTCATCATTATGTAAACCATACTAATACTGGTACTTCCAGCCTCATGATTTCTTCATCAGGGTTCTATATTTTATTTCATGTCTAGTTTTTTGTACAAATAAAACTTGAATGAAAACGTGGACAGAGAGTATGTCAGTGTCTAACAGAATGTCTGTTAATACCCGCCAAAGACAACAGGGACAGAACATAACATTTAAAAGAAAAACAGTCGGCATCTTTGACTCAAAATATGAATATTGATAATGGAAACAAACTTCTTATGACAGTAATGCATAAACAATGAAGTATTACAGTTGGAATGTATCGATATTAAATGTTAAAACGTCCTATTGTACAGGTACGTGGTTGTCACAGGTTGACTGCTGCAAACGATAATGTTTAATGTATTTTTACATGTGATTCAGTTTTCTGAAAATGCCTTGTACTTTCCCCGGGCCAGTAGGGTCCTGTAACCTTAAATCCCTGTTCAGTTTTCAAGTTTTGACTGAGTGCAGTGGACCATGTCAAGTCCAGCTTTTTAATGCCCTGTGTATTCAATGGGTTTTAATTGTTGTCTCCTTTCCATTTTCTGCTGGACAAGAATCCCCTTTCTCCCTGTCACAAGTCCTATCTTATGCCCTAGTAATCACACAACTCAAAGTGAGGCTGTAATTTTTTTGGTGTCTTGGTGCATGGGGAATCTTGTGTGAAGGCCATAGTTGGTCTGTGAACTAGGAACTGAGAGGTTCACCTGTGAGCTGAACACAAAAATGCTCCAAGCATGAACATAAAAGTGAAGTCCGTGAAAATTTTTGCCAAATGAACAATGGTAACCCAATCTCTACCAAAACTGTACAGTATCATGTGACTGAAGTTACATGTTTAATATTTGGCACTGCATAACTTTACCAAAGCAGCAAAAATGTTGGGAAACAAGGGACCGGAATTAACCCTGTGAGGGGTGGTTTCTATGACAACCCAACGGCACCACTACGAACCTGTGACAGCCGACGTTCCTCGAACTCTGATGCAATATTGGTGAGCCTGTTACAATTTTCCTTATTGCATTGTAAAAGCACTGTATGCAGCCTCAGCAAAAAACTAAACTGGTTATTAATTGGTTTTAAACTCAATCCTCTATGATTTTCCAGCTTTCCTGTTTTAATACTCCCTTCTTGTAACACACTCTTCTGAGAAGATTTGGTTGATAACCGTAAAGATTAAATGAGGGCTTCATTTGTCTTCAGATATTGCACTCTTTGGATATCCCCCTGTCAGGGAGCCTGGTGCCTGTAACAGCTCCTAGGCGAGCTTCATATCGGCGACAGCTACCAGCCAAGCCATATTTTTTTTAATTCATTGTATATATAGTCAATACAAAAAGTTTGTTATATATATGCTGTCTTAGTTGTTTGTTCATGGGTGTGTGTGAGTGCTTGGCTTTTCTTGGGCATCCTTTCTTAATGTTTCAAACCAACCTGGGCACGGGCCAGAGTGACCCCATGACAGTGTTTTGTTTTCTTTTTTTCCGGACAGCTTGCAAACAGAACAAACAATATCCACTTCACAAGCTTTGTTTCCTGCCTCTGGCTCTCATAATATACAATGCTACACAGGGTTGACATTGATACACCCCAGCCTGGATGGAAAATTTCCCAAGCTGCCCCAAGCCACTCTAGATCATCAATCCTTGTGGATACCTTCTCCTCAAGTGGTGAGCCTAAAATAGTTCCACTGGGGATGGGACCACTCCGGAGGGAGGGGGGCACCGGAGTTGGCCTTTAATATAAGATTTAAGCAGGTTGTTTATTCATGCTCTTTGAGGTTTGCCGTAAATGTCTTCTGTTTCGTCGCGGTAACCTTCCATCCTCAGTGCGGACTTCATACGACCTTATATCTGCTTTCCTTTCGACTTTGGCCTTTAACCTATCTTTCTGGTAATTTAGAGGCTTTATACAGACTGTGTCACTTGGTTTTTGTTCGAGAAAAAAACATCCCCGCATTAACTCTCTGATGACGAATCCACAAGAAGAGTACAGAAGAAATATAATTCCTTTATATTTAATATGCCTTTCTAAACATAAATAACATTTACAAAATGATATGCGGTTACTATACAAGAAAGTACATCAGTAAGAAAAAAAATAAATAATAATGAACAAATCCCTGTATCAACAGTATATGTTAATATGTTTTAGAAACTCGTTTGGGACGAGTAGATTGGTGATGTTCACAAATGATACAACCTTTTTTATTTCCCTTATATTAACTTAGGTGCGCCGAGATAGTTGAGCTCAACAATTATTTTTACACTGTTTAGATAATACATACAATCAGCAGAACGTCTTTTGATGGTCCGTATCTCTGTTGAATGTAACGGTTGATCCTTGTGGGTTCATGCCGACGAAAGCAGCGAAATACCGCAAAGGTTAACGTCGTTGGAATGATGAAGGATCCCAAAAAGTATAATCCTGAATTCACTGCCAGTATTTGTATTTGTGAAAGTTCTTTCAATATAAAAATGTGTTGAATACGAATTTTTATAACAAACTCCACGTACACTTGGGACGAACTCCTGTTACACGTGTGGGATGAATACGGATTTGTTATAGGAAATATCTGTGGTCGCTCAAGCGAACGTTCTCAACGAAATGTCAATATGAACACGTGCACATGAAATGCGAACTTTGTGGTCTTTTACAGAAGTTCAACACGTCCCGAGTAGTTCCTGTAGTCACTTGGTGAAGGAATATATATGAACTGTCTCTGGTTGTTGGTGTCTCTTATGAAAAACCTGCAGACTTGTGTGCCATGCCCGGATCGTTTGCATGTGACTCCAAGGCAAGCACCAGGGCGCAACCAATGCTGCTCGACAGACCCTAACGATCGGCCACGGACGTTATTTACACATTGTATCGTTTGACCAACACAAGGGCAAATGTTTCACTGGCAAACCTCAAAGTGAATTACGCATACTAAAAAAATGTAGCATTCAATTGGCGACCGGCAAAACTCTTTTAATAAATCATAAATAATAGTAGCGTATGCTACGTTAAACCCCCTCCTAGTGAACAAGTAATTAAAGAGAGAATTAATTGTTAACGACACCAATACCGAATATATATATATATATATATATATATATATATATATATATATATATATATATGGATGTACTGAAAACGTATTTACAAAATAAATCAAAATAATGAACTGAAGCATAGCGTTGAGGGAAACGGACATTGGGCCCATACAGTTGTTACATGTTTGCGTCCTTCGGACCTGATGTGCTGTTGTGCCCAAGTGCGATACCAATATTTTTACCAATGACCGAGCTGCAGTGTAAGGCTGACATGACGGTTTGGGTGATTGAATTTCAGTGGTCTTTTCATCAGTGCGCTCTTCAAGGCGCAAACTTAACTTGTTCAACATTGACTTGTTCACGATTTCTACCATATATCTAAATTGAAAAAATATCTGATTGTGCTTTAATTCTTTGAAAGCTCCCTTATACGGATGTTGGAGCGGTTTGCGGACCTTGTCGTCGCGAAGGAAAATGTTAGGGCTCTGGATCAAAGATAACGTATATAACTGACCCCCTTTTTTGCCATCGTCGAAGTCAGTTAGCATGAGCTCATGTGCTGATTCAAACATGTAACAACTGCTTCAAACACGTAACAACTAGGATCTAATTCAGCCTATACAGGTGCAAAGATTTGACCAGGAAGACGCAGTGTCTTTCCACAGAAAGTTCAACCGGGGAACAAGTGTTCCTTGGCCGTTGTGCGGGCCCCGAGGTGAGTAAGGTACAAGTATTTACTCTAGCATTGTTGTTCATCGTGTATTTGCAATGCAGATTTCAATTGGCTATGAAATCGTTCTACCATACTGTCCGCGGCCGGATGATAGGATGTCGTATGAAAGCTTGTGGTTCCAAACAATTTGGTATATTCGGTAAATAAGTGATTGTTTATACATCATAAGTAATAGTAGCGTCCGCTACAGTTTGTTTGACTTTCCTAGCATGGAGCTTCTTGGAACCATGATCTTGGCTCACAAGTGCCTTTGAAGTAGGAAATCTAGTTCTGGTGCGTCGAATAAACATTCACTTGCATGGCGAGGCATCATTACCTTCACTAGGCGTATTTCTTCAATCCAGTAATGCCAAATTGCAGTGTTCAACGCATGTTCTACCCACACATTAAATTGGGGATACCCTGGTGAACTAGTGACATGTTCGAAATCATAACGATCAGCGAATCTAACAAAGTCTGCATAATGGAAGGGGGAGGGGCGTTGTAAGACACCTTTGTATTAGGCAGACCATGTCTGGCCATGTGTCTTTTTTATCTTCCCAATGAGAGTCTCAGCAGTTATATCTTAAAGTTTATCAACTTAATAAAAGTTTGAAGAGTATTCCACTGTAATGAAATAGTCCTTGCCATTCATCTCAAACAAATTCATACCCAACTTTGCCCACGGTGTATTTTGCATGTCATGAGAAAACATAGAATTCTTCTGTTTTGAAATACTGTATTGGTTGCACACCCTACATTCTGCTACATATTTGTTAATGTCCCGACTCATTCCTGGTAAATATACTGCTAAGGACCAAATATCATCTGCTGCGGTCCTACACCTTGGATGCCCTTCAGTGCATTGTCTAAACGCCTCTGAAATTCTTCTGGCGCAGGAAAAATACCCATTGGCATTCTAAGCCACCGAAACTTTTCTCACGGGGTTTGAAATGTCAGCAAACTGCTCTCAGAGTCCAACTCTACCTTCCAAAACCCGTTCCGTGCATATGCTTATGAACAAATCTTTGCGTTGCGCAATTCAGGAAGTATATCGTCGATTACGGGGAATGGGTAATGGTTCGACGTTAGGACTTGTTTAGGGATTTTCGGTCTATGCAAATCCGACCCTTATTGTTTCTCTTCATAGATATAACCATAACAGAAATCCAGTCTGTTGGTGCATCCACTTGTTAATGACCTAGCCTTGTTATCCTGTCTAGCTCCTTCTTACCTTTTGGTTTCAATACCAATGCTATTTTGCGTGGTGGAAACTTGACTGGTTGAACATCTGTTTCAATGTTTCAGTGAAGATGACCGTCTAGTTTGCCTTCACCATTAAAAACTTTTTTGTAAGTCTCCAGTAAATTTTCTAATATCACTTATTTCTAAGTACTGCAGTATGTTTTGTTTTTAAGTTTTACAGTTATAAGCGACATAGGTTGTACTGCTCGTGCTCCGAAGAGTGGATTACCTGATGTCTGTGTCACTACAAACTCAACGCTGTTTTTTGTGGTTCTATTTATCATTCTTATTAAACAAATATCTCCATAGATATCATTAGGCTTTCCAACACAACATGGTCCCCATTCTTTCTATAATAGCATCAATATAGTCCCACTCGTCAATATTTCGGTCATCATCAACTTGAAATGGAAGCTCTTCTGTTATGTCCATAACATCTGACCTGATACGCGCTAATAAAGTAGCCCCTCTGACCTGCTTTGATTGCTCTTTTAGCCCTGTTGCCACTTCATATTTTTTAGGGCCCCGCTTGACAAGCGGGTGCCCCATAGTTATCACCGTAGCAGTCCGTCTTTCCGTCCATCCGTCCTTCCGTCTTTCCGTCAGTGACACTTTCTTTCGCGCGCGTTAACTCAACAACATCATAATGCAGCTTTCCCAAATTAACAGGGTTGATTGGTACCGATGAGGGCTCCAGACCTATCGAATAACAGACTTGTCGGAATTCCAATATGGCCGCCAAAGCCCATCGCTGATTTTCTTTCGCACGCAATAACTCAAAAACATACTGCGGCCTTCCCAAATTCACAGGAATGATTGGTACCTATGAGGGCTCCAGACCTATCGAATAACAGACTTGTCGGAATTCCAATATGGCCGCCACAGCCCAAACGCTGATTTTCTTTTGCGCGCAATAACTCAAAAACAACATACTGCAGCTTTCCCAAATTCACAGGAATGATTAGCACCTATAAGGGCTCCAGACCTGTCAAATAACATATTTGTCGGAATTCCAAAATGGCCGCCACAGCCCAATCGCTGATTTTCTTTCGCACGCAATAACTCAACAACAACATACTGCAGCTTTCCCAAATTAACAGGGTTGATTGGAAGCTAAGAGGGCTCCAGACCTATCGAATTACAGACTTGTCGGAATTCCACTGTGGCCGCCACAGCCCAATCGCTGATTCTCTTTCGTTCGTGATAACTCAACAACAACCTACTGCAGCTTTCCCAAATTCACAGGGATGATTGGTACCTATAAGGGATCCAGACCTGTTGAATTACAGACCTGTTGGAATTCCAATATGGCCGCCAAAGCCGATGGCTGATTTCCTGTAGCACACAATAACTTAAAAACAACCTACTGCAGCTTTCCCAATTTCACAGTGATCATTGGTGCCTATGAGAGCTCCAGACCTATTGAATTACAGACTGGCTCAAAATCAAATCTGGCTAACAGATAACATTCGGTGATTTTCTATTTCACACATTATTTCAGACATCTTCTTTAATATAATTTTATCCAGTAGGATTTTTTCCTTCATGCATATGGATAAAAAACCTGTTTCTGTTTGTCATATTTTTTAAATTTTACTTAATTTTTCACCCATATGTAAACTGGTCCAGAACTTCCAGAAACGCGGGGCCCTCTGAGGACCATCGTCCGACCACATCTAGTTCCATTTAAAACGTTTCCTGTGCGCGCTATACCACCTTTTGTTTCCTAACTGTACCTAGGGTGCACTGCTCCGTCCGGCAATTTGGTCAACAGCTAAAATGAACAGCGCAAACGAGACGGTAATGCCGTCAGTCGGACAGTTTATAGGCATAATTTCGGTCGTAAGGCAACTGACCTGACTGTTGCCCGTTCCGTGAACGTATGTGACCGCTCACAGCAACCTCTGACACCATGTGTCGAGGAGAACCGAGCTCGAAAAACATAGACTCAAATGGGTTTAATACCCGTCAGCCGATAATGTACAGACAGATGTCGGTAACAATTTGCGGACGGCATATATACATTACGGTCTAAAGATTATAATAAAGCGCATTTTAATATCTTCACATCTTTCATCTCGAGAGAGTTTTTGGCAACTGCCTGAGCTGTTTAGAAATAATTGTGATGTCTAAGATGTACATGTCATGTAGACCGTTCACTAAGCAGACAGACCACAAGTCACTTAAGTCTATTAGCAAAGCCAAGTGTGTTAACAAGAGGGTACTGAGATGGGCTTTAGTGCAACAATTCTGAAGGCCACCCTTTTCTTGGCGACGACTGTGTCTGTTTAGTCTGAACATTGATATGATTGTCCTTTTGCGTAGGTGACGTTTGTGTGTCGGTCTCTTTGTGTTGATCTGGTTAAATTCAGCATTATATTGAGCGGAAGTAACTTTGATTAATGTACTTTCGTCATTGTCCCAGTTTGCTGGATTTGTATGTGATATGTAGTTTTATGTAGCTGTGTGTTCACCTAACTGAGGTCAAATTTTGCATTTAATGTCATAGGATGTTCAGTTATAAACAAATAGCTGTATTGTCCGCCAAACCTGCTGCATTGACCTCACATTCAGATCTCAGTCTGTCGGGTACACGGTTGGCTTGAATATGGGTTTGATGTTTAAGCCAGATGTTGTTCATTCTCTGTATTCTGTCATTTAATATATAAGCCAACTTTCGATTGATGTGGTATAATAGAGCCTTTGGATGTGTCATATATAAAACCAGATATGGGGACATCCATGTTGCTTCCTCACGGAAACTGTTGTGATCCCATTGTACATCACTTGGGACAGATTCTCATTGTTCATGGTTATTTACAATTCTTGGCCATTATCTGTAAGGAAAGTTCTAAGAGTACCATACCAAGCAAAATATTATTGTTGTGTAGCCGTTCATACGGACTTACACATTTTGTCCGGTAGGGCGAATAACCCCATAAATGAACTGAAGTGGCCAGTGACTGTGAGAACCAGAGTTTGGTCCAAATACTTTTAAGTAATCAATTACTAATACAATTACCTTTAAAAGTAATCGATAAAAATTATAACAACTTTTGTGCTTTCCGAAAAGTAATCGATTTCAATTACAAATCATTTCTTAACTTTTGTGTTTCAGGATCATTTACCTCATGACAAGAACAGCAACTGGGTTAGAGATTCTTTTTAGCTCTTAACATATTTAACGGTCTCAACAAATTTAATAAACGAATTCAATCTTCATATATTGAATTTAACTGGAAAGTAATTCCGGAATATTACCTGGAAAGTAATTCCGGAATATCACCTGTTGGTATACCTTATCACATTTTGATAATTAGTTCATAAGCACTGAAAATGCATAAATCAAAGCAAAGACTAATGTATGTCACTATTTCGACTCTATGGGTGAATCACAGGTCACTGTGCCGACCAGAACATAGGCCGATCCATTCATGTGACATTTACAGTTACTGCCGACAGTGTCAAATTACGCCACATATTACTTACACCCCATCAAAAGTGACACCAAAAGTTATATCTGACACACTTGTAAATGATAATGGCCACGATTGTTCTATGGTAAAGAATCCTTCAAACAAAACATTACGGTAATCACGATTACCTCCAAAGATTATTTTGTTGTCTCTTACGTGTTATCTTAGACATAAAAACATCATCAAAACCTTTCCTTCACTTAAAAGGTTTAGTAAAATTGTCTACAAACAAACCAGCGAACGGCGACTTACACATAGTATTTCTTGTACTTTTAGAGTTAAAATCAAAGGGACCTAATCACATACCGGGCATGAAATATATCAACATGACGTATGGTGTTTTGTCCTTAAAATATAATGGTATCTGTTCCATATACGTTCTGCATACTCCTCTACATGACAATATTTAAAAACTGATTTTACCTTCAAATCTTCTGACTTTCATCTGGTATATTGAATATATCATTTGTTAAAAGGACTGAAACTTAGCATTGACTTAAATCAGCAAGATGGTTATCTAACCAGTGTGGGGGTAACATGAAATAAGGTTCATACTACTCCCAGGGATGACTAGAAAGTGATTTCAAATAACCGTTGGTAACCTGGTCTTTACATTGGGATAGTTTTTATGGGAACCTTTTTTATTCAGTGAAAATGAACTAATAGCCTGAGATAATAAACATTTTATTTGAAATGCATATGTGCCTTTGAAGTACTCAATGAACAACAGTGGGAATTCGGTTCATAGTCAGTAAGCTATAATACATTTGAGAGTGAACAACCGTGGGAATTCGGTTCATTGTCAGGTATCCTTCAATACATTTGAGAGTTTGATGGAATTATTCATATGATACAAATATACCCAAAAGTAATTGTTCAAACAAAAGCGATTGATTACTATTACAATTACTTTCCAGGATTAAAAAATGTAATCGATTACAATTACAGTTATTTGAAAAAGAAATGGTTATTACAATTACTTCAAACACAATAACTTTTGGACCCAACTCTGGTGAGAACATATATGTAGTCAGTCTTACCAGCAGTAAATGGATTCATAAGTCACAGGAGATGTATCAGTTTCAGTTCGGGCAGTTGTGAATGACCCGATGGACTTTTCAGTCCAGGAAACATGTACGCCTCACTCACCCTGTGCATTTTTTATTACCCCTAGATGGCTTAATTGAAGATGCGCATTTGACTTTGTCTTGGTAGGGAGGTGTCATAACAAGCCTATAGCACTTTGCTGCCCATTGTAAGTTGGCCGAAAGTTACAGAGAACCCCATTAATTCGTGAAAGTTATGGGTGGTCCTTTATAGCTTTTCTTTTCAGTGTTGGGAACTAGATTGTTTGGGTCTCGATAATGCCATCTAAATCGAGGTCATCATACACGTGGCGTGCTGTAAGAGGAATTTTACTCAGCTTCAACATCCTCTTCGGGGTTTACCAATTCCACTGCTCCCGAGGAGACACAGGCTACGACTGACTGGTTGCTCTGGAATCGTTGGTATCGGCTTTGAATTGTGCAGTCTGGACAACATAACAACTTTTACTTCAGGCAGCCCTTCTTTTACATATTTTTGGGTTGATTGAATTCTTCTATTGTTTGTGCCCATCGTTTTACCCTTGTGCTATTAAACATTGATGTATAGAGACTCTGAAAAGGTCTGTGGGCAGTATGGAGTATAAACCGGCAACCAAGTAGATCGTGTCATAGCTTTGTAAGGGCTACCATGACAGCCAGGCCTTCCCGCACAAAGGCTGAGTAATTGCGCTGTTCGTTATGTGTCTCTGTGACATATATTCAATAACTCGTTCAGTGTTTTCTCATCCCGCTTGACCAGCACAGCGCCTACTGTCACATTTGACCCATAGATGTACAAATGATATGGCTTTTCGGGATCTAGATAGGCTATCACCTGAGGGAGACTAGTAGATCTTTAAGATTTGGGAAGTAAGCTGCTGATGCGGGATGCGGCCCATGCTAGCTTAAATGGCTGTCATGGCTGTTAAGCAGATTTGTTTAAAGTATATGTATAATCCTGAGGGGGCTAAATATATTTAAGTTCAGTGGGTTGTGCAGCTTGAACTTGCTGACTAGATTGTTGAAATGACTGGCCATGGATTCAATGTGCCGCCTTTGTTGATCAGGGAGACATAAATAGCTCTTTTCATTTGTTGTGGTGTTTTTGTTTCTGTGCGTTGCTGGTTTTTTACTGGCCCATGCTTTGGTCTGAGGGCCTATTGGCAGGAGTAATTGCTCTCTTG
Organism: Sipunculus nudus; assembly: GCA_026874595.1. Taxonomy (NCBI): domain Eukaryota; kingdom Metazoa; phylum Annelida; class Sipuncula; order Golfingiida; family Sipunculidae; genus Sipunculus; species Sipunculus nudus. The sequence goes on from CM049317.1 coordinate 6,043,895, forward strand.
AGGGCATAGCACTGGCTGTTTGTATGTCCTACTTTTGAACAGAAAAAACGGACTGGTCTCTGATTCTGTGTATGTTTTGTGTAAACCTGCTGTTTTCAGTGTGTTTTCTTGGTTTGAGGATTTTCTGTATCTCCTTTGATACCACCGTACGGATTGCCGTGATTTTCGACATACGTATGCTCCGGGTTTTTCCGAAAACATTCCACCCACTTCATTGTCCTACAAGACAGACTAGCCATCTATCATTTTTTTAACGGAACTTCACCATAGGTTTTAACACGTAAGTAACATTGTAAAACCAAGACATTCAACTATGAAAGACTATTTGACATCAGAATTAACTGCTCGCCCCAAACCGTGCGTAGCACAGGTCTTTGCTAGTTATTATTATTATTATTATTATTATTATCATCAACCAGTCACTAAAATAAAGGAGATAAAATATGATATGCGAGTTATTGGGCCCTTGTAGCTGAGGTCAACAAGTGTTTGTTTACCATTATGCAAGGTCAATGAAGATAACGTTTATGTGTGATTTCTTGCTTATGTGTATCAGCCTGATAACTGCCTATACACATATACGGTGCAGACAGGAGGGGTCCAAAACACAGTTAACTTTGGGTTAAAGAAAACCGTGCCAGATTTAGATGTAATTGTGATATGAAATTTGAATATGACTTCCTCCTCGTGATGTAGTTAGGATTTTATATGAGCTCTCGAAAGGTTATAGAAAGAATGCTGGTTTAAGCGCCATGATTATTCCTTTAATGTACACCTAATGGTGAATCAAATTGCGGTAATGATTATTTTGGATGGTCTTACATGCATCTTTGAATTACAATATAGATTTACATGTATTAATTAGGATATGAACAGATGAGCAGAAACTTATTGAAATTACTTCCTAAATAAAACATATATAGAATGGATGATAAATTTCAATAAAATTGAGTCAGCCCTTAATTTATTCATTTATTAGTTATTATTACATTTATTTTTCACAGTCCCTATTCGTGAAAAACAAAGTAAAAAAAGAACCAGCACTAAGATTTACAAAAATAAAAATAAAAAATATGATATTAATTTTTTGGTTCAATATATTACCGACCAATGGAGCAGCTGTGCAACAAGCGTGCCCAGAATTATTGTCCGTTTCATCCTGTCCACATGTTATGTTCTATGAACATTTTAATGTTAATTACATTTCAAATAAATCAATTATAGTGTAAAGGATTAAAGGGCCTTATTTTCAACAAGGTAAATAAATACCTACCTTACATATTATTTCTGAAACATAACTATTTGAAAATATGTCTACATTTTACAAAATATCATCCCCTTTACGGCAGTCAAGGCATTGGTCACACGCAGAAACAGCCTTAATTGACAGATGCTGGATGATGTTATGTAAACACTCTAAAAAAATATAACCAGTCAAAACAAAGATGGCTACTCATGCTGGGACACATTATATATGCCAGATCTTTGACTAAAAAATTGTGAAACATAAACTGGGAATTTATTGTAAACTTCTTAATTGTCATATTAGGTTGTCATTTCAAAGAAATTATTGAAAAATATACATTTTAAGAAAATTATCTACAAAAAAAAGGTGGACAGCAGGTGATGAAACGGTCTGCTTCATGAACAACACAATTTATAAACAAGTGGCCGTTTCCTAGTCCTAATTCCTTAGGGTGTCTCGTACTCGCTCGCCAGTCTGTAGTGGACTTCTATTTCTGAGGACAGGATTTCATAGTTTTCTGCCTGGATTATTCAAAGAACTAAGACAAGAATAAAGAGTTAAAAATATCACTTAGCTCTAAACTTTAACAATCGTCGAACTGCATCTAATGTTAATATATAATTAAGCATAGAAAAAAAATACCAAGGATTGTGTCAGAGCTGCACTCTTGGAAATACAGAGGATACAGCTTTAAGTCAGCAAACGAAATCACTCGACGCCAATCCCGGACTGTCCCTCAGATGGGATACTACGCATTTTTTAGATGCGAGCTAGAACGAGCAGGGTTAATCAGCTGCCAGGGTAATTATTGACCAAAGGCAGGCCAGCGGGGGAAGTTACAACCTCACAGGTTGACGATTTTAGGCATCGTGCGACACTAAGGAGGGGGCCAGGGAGCTGTTTTCAAGAGCCGCAAACCCTTGCCTAACTCATGCGTGTCAATCAAACCTGTTTTATTTAATCGGCCTGGATTTGTAACGTTTGAGTCAGCCTAAAATTGGAAAATTGTATGTGACGGATTTTTGCAGATTAGCTGTTGTGACTATTATTGCTTTTTTCTCTCTTCGGAACACTGACTGTCTGGTGCAATTTGCATAGGCGTATGACGCTTTTTACTCGGTGAATAACATTTGATTTGTTGCTGTATAGCTTTTTGTGGCCTCGCATATGTTGACAATGCGTTTAACTTCAATTGCTGTTTGTTGTTCAACGTCTTCCAACCTGCACCTTTTCTATAACAGCTGGACAGATATTCATGAGAGTTTGCAATTTCGAAATCTGCCATTATTTCACTTAAAAGGCTCAACCTATACTTTTCTATACTTATTCTGTTTATGATTCTTAATATTACCCAAGCTACTGCTCCGTGACCAGTTAACATAAGTTCTTACTTATATGAACAAGTCTTTTTTTTCAGATTTGCTCTGCATTTAGGAGTTGCATATAACAGGGATTCCTACCTTCAAAATAGCTTACAAATGTGCATTTATATCATCTGTTGCTCTTTGCTGATTTTCCATATATTTTGGTGATGTTTATGTTTTTTAGTTCTGCACAACACTTAACATCCATTTAATTTTCGTAGCAAGTAACTTATTGGAAAGAACAATGCCTTCAAGAGACCCATTAAGCATTGCCCATTTATCTAATTACTTAATTTAACCAAATAATAAGTATGAGATTGATGTTGAACCATACAGAACATACCAATGGTGCAAGTTATATTCAAATACTCGTTTAAAAGTAACAGTTCGAAAATTAATGTTAATTATTATGTTAATAATGTTCCTGTTACAATTAATAATGGTGTTACTTATTGACTTTATTAATTTAGCAGCAACTTGCAAGTCATGTCTCAGTCGATACATAATGGTGAGCAATATGTGTTAAAATAATTATTAATGCAAAACTTATAATTACTGATATAACCATATGGAATTTACAGTATACAAGTAAAAGGAAAAACTATCAGATTACTATTTCAATCTCGCCTAGCCAGATTTTAAAATCGGAAGGATATTACCAGACAGATTTTAACTCGCCGAGGCGAGAATAAAATCCTGGCCTGTTCAAAGTTTGATTTCAATCTCGCCTAGGGGAGACTGCGAGTGCAATCTCCTCTAGGCGAATTCCAGCGAGATTAAATTTCCAGCTGGATTTCAATTTCGTCTGTGCCATTTATATTATAAATGGTGTATTCTCTGTTTTAACCACTTTGTATTTAGATGGCAGACTTAAGTAAGTTCTCACAGTGTATCTCTATGTTTTGTTGTATACTTTAGTACATTATTTTAACACGTCACAACTAAGCACCAATATATATTGGTTCATTCCGTTATTCTGTTAAAAAGTATTTTAAATTATTTTTGGTATTATATGGGAAATTATTCCGGCTTTCGCAGCATTCGGTGCGCATTTTGACCGCCTATTTTGACCTTACAATTCGTAATTTTCAGTTTCAACAAAATAATCATTATTTTTTTTACACAATATGGACAGGCACTGCATGTGCGAAAAAATGTTAGCTCGATAATAGTAAGCCTTCGAGAATCACCCTGCCGGCCGACCAGGATTTTCAGTGAATCTGCCACTGGCGTTTTCAGTCGTGTATTTTTATGGGCGGCTAAAATTCGGCCATAAAGAATTAAAGAACAAAGAAAAGAAAGAAAGAATGGAACAGAGAAAGCATGAAGAAAGAGTTGAACGATTGGGAAGAAAGAGAAAAAGAAGAAAGGGTAAAAAAAAAGAATTTAAGAAAGATAGGTTGAAAAAAATAAAAAAAAATGAAATAAATAAAGAGTGAAAGAAAGTTGAAGACAAAAAGAGTGAAAAAACGATAAGGAGAAGGAAAGAAAGAAAACGTGAAAGAAAGGAAATTTGATTTAAAGAAAAGGTGAAAGACAGAAAGTGTGAAAGAAAGAGAGTGAAAGACAGGAAGAGTAAAAGAAAGATAGAGTGAAAAAAAGTAAGGATAGAAAATATGTAAGAAAGAAAGACACTTATTTAGAAAAAGGGTAAGAAAGAAAGAATAAAAGAAATAGCTAGTTAGAGAAACAGTTAAAGAAAGAAAGTCAAAAGACTGAAGAGTTTTAAAAAGGAAGAATAAAAAAATAAAGAGCGAAAGAGAGAGTTAAAGAAAGATAAAGTGTAAGACAAAAAGTATGAAAGAAAGAGTGAATAAAAGATTGAAAGAAAGAAACAGTGAAAGACAAAAAATGAATGAAATAAAGAAAGAAAGGGTGAGTGATGAAAGAAAGAGTGATATAAATAAAGATCGGCGAAATAAAGAAATAATAAACAAAAGAAAGCCTGAAAAAGGGAGAGTGAAAGAAAGAAAGAAAGAAAGAGTGAAATAAAGAAAGAGTGATAACAGAAAGAGTGAAAAGTGAAAGAAAGAAAGGAAGAGTGAAAGAAAGAATGAGTGGAAGAAAGAAAGGGTAGAAGATAAAAGGAGAGTGAACGAAAGATTGAAAGAAATAATGAAATAAACAAAAGAGCAAAAGAAAGAGCGAAATAAGTGTGACAGAAAGAGCGAGAAAAAGAAAAGAAAAAAAGTGAAAGTAAGAAAAAGTGTGAAAGAAAGAAAGAGCTAGACAGAGAGGAAGAGTGAAAGAAAGACTGAAATAAAGAAAGAGTGAAAGAAAGGAACCTTCGTGATTCGAAGAGACAAATGTTACTCCCTACCATTTGCTGTGATGTTCACTTGTCCATGTTGGACCCAGATGTCGGGATCTCTTTGCGTGCCATCCACTTTCTCAGCCAAATTCGTGCGCTTTTCCCGACGTTTTCTATAGGTTTCTTGAGTATCCTTTACCCCTGTCAATAACAACTGGTTTTGCCCGGTCAGACTGCCGATCTTTTCCATAGGAATAGCTTCTAAGGCTGCTATACTATCCTCATTACGAAGCGTCTCAGGGGGTTTCTCTGCGAGTTCGTACTTCTCACAGAAGCCCTCGTTTTTTTCTTCGCTGTTGGTAGCCATTACTGTCTTACGCAAGGATAGCAACTCTTTAACACCCCAACCGCAGCCGAACAAACAATAAGTGAAACAATCTAATAAGTCCGAAAGCAAAACCTTTATTGGATTTACTTACTTTAAGTAGATCATTCTTCATAAATCGTGTTTTTTACAATAATATCAAGATAAAATATTGTAATGTAGGCTATTGCATTGTATCTAATACCAAGGGGCACGGAAAATGTCATGTATATCTGTTTATGTGCTATGTGAGGTAAGCATTGATAACATATATTGATCCAGCCTAAATTGTTAAGAAAGTTAACGCGACGTAATTAATTGTAGATAGTATACTGTAGCACCTATACTGATAAAACGTTCGATAATTAGATCTCATGTTTATAACAGACAGGGGATAGCTGAATATTGACCAACCTTAAACAATCATGGATGTTATGCTGAATTAAAAGTAAATCATCAAAAAGGAAGATTCGTTTGCATGTATTTATTTTTGGTTTACCCGGAAAGCTTTTTCAACCTATTTGCTGTTTTTCATTAGGGTCCTGGGGTACACATAGCAAGTGACTTATCAAATAAATAAAAAATACATTATACAAATTCTATGGCTCAAGGGTAGAGCACAGGACGCAAGGATATATATATGTGTGTGTGTGTGTGTGTGTGCCCATACATATATAAATTTGTATGTATGTATAAATATGTATGTGTATATGTATACGCATATGTATGTTCTAATATGTCATTTATTTGAATGAAGGACGAATAAAAACAAAATGTGTTTACTTGCGTAATTAATCACAGATCATGGTTAATAAATCTGACATAATTCCAATAAGAATACATACAAATACACTAGAGTTCTGCCTCAAGGGTCGAGTGGGTGCTTAATTTTCCCACTATCAATAGTTTCCATTTAACTGTAACTGATCCTATTCGGTCATGCTATGATCTGAATTGCCTCGGCCAAAGTTTGAATGTAAGCTACATCTAAATTTATCTTGTGTAAATCAACTAGTCATAATTTCCTTAAGTGATAGGTACACAGATGTAAACGAGTATGTAAACAAAACATAGACATTACCGAATACGTATCTATACATTACTGGTATTTAGTTAATGACAGATATTGCTGACATGACCGAGGCTTAACCAAGGGGAACATAGCGACTTATCCAAGGGGGAACATATACCAGCCTCAACAGCACATTCCCAATTATGCAACAAGAAAAAAAAAGTATAGACAGCTGACAATATATTATACATCCAGTAATAGACAGAGCAGAGGATGGGGAACGGGTGGTTGACAGAAAAACTGCATGTTGCAGCTTGGATGCTGCTCTACTGAATGCTGGCAGGCTCACACTACAGACTAAGTCCGCCAACACCAGTTTTCATGCAAAAATCTGCTTGTGTGAACGGGTCAAAGACATAGGCTGGACATGTAACTGATACTTTTCCTGATGTCAGGGAGGAAGAGAGCTTGGTCCTATTCTCAACAACACATCTGTGTTAACATTAGGCCTTAATGAGGTTTTAATGAGTTACAAGGCATAGATCCACTGTGTGTACAGCCAAAAAGGGAAGATTAGAGCCATAATCGTGAAATTAGAGGAAATATTAGGACCAGCAGTTTGCATTTTCTCAGTCTTTGGCATTATTATATTAATCATTGATATTTGATATTGTTTCCTATTTATTCAGGATCAGATTAAAAAATTGATAAAACTTTACAAAAGTTTATTTCAGTGTGATCTGTTGTTAATAAAAATTTAGAGGGACACAAATAAAACAATCACTGACAAAATTTAATTTTAAGTTCCGCTTTATTGCTTTCTATGAGAAATACTGTGTATACATGGAGAAATATTTGGTTAGTACATATTTCTGATTATCAACATTTGCTTCTGTATAATAATTCCATTAATTCTGAAATTCCTGGTTAACATTATATGATACAGGTCTGTGTAAAAAAGTGTAATTCTCATCAACTCACTATTCCATTACATTGTGAATATTATTTTTTAACAAGTGATTTATAAATATAATTTCCTTCATCTCCATACAATTTCACATTTTCAGATCCTTATACAGAGATTCACACTCTAAAGTAATTTTAAAATATTCACTTTTGCCCGGTTTAATTAACATATTTCATTGGTTCTATTTACTTCCTTTAATTTAAGCTTATACCCAACAGGGGCGTAGTCAGGATTGAGGGAGGGGAGGAGGCCATGATCAGTGGCGGATCCAGAAATTCGAAAACAGGGAGGGGGGGGGGGGTAGGGGCGCCAATATGCATGTAATGGTACTATGAAAACTGTTATACATACAAGTATATATAAGTATTTTGTTATTATTATTATTATTTAATTTACGTTATATATCTTAGTTTATGAAAATATATATATATATATTTTTTATATTCAATTATGAACCATGGTTTTATTGAGGTTAGTTACAGGTACATGGGGAGGGTATGGGAGGGGGTATATCCCCTTCCCATATTGGGAACTTTTTTTAATATACTATGGAAAGAGGACATTTTGAGGCAATTTTCACAAAAATATGAGGATTTTCTGTTCCCTTATGTCTCTGCGTTATGTAGTCAAACTGTATAGAGGTTCAATATTTTATATTTATATTTCTTCAAAATTAGGATATAAAATTTCAGTCGTTTTCGAACAAGTCAATGACGCAAAGGCGCAATAACGTTTGTAACTTGCAATATATTATCTTTTAAATGTAATGCTCGTAGTGAAATCACTCATAAGTTGAATTCTTATGTTAAACATTGCATTTTGCCGGGTTCCGTGGTCTTGACAGCACACAGGACTCTTAAGAGCACAGATCGCGAGTTCGAGTACCGGTATCACCAGAGGAGCCGTAAGATTGTTTACGGTCAACCAAAACCAGGCCCCTTCGGCCCCCCCTTGGCTACGCCCCTTGCCAAATGGGATATACACCTGCATGTCCACTGACACAAATCTGCAGTCTGAACACTTTGTCAGCAGACTCATTAAGTGACCACTGGCCAGGGTCTGCAAGCACATGTCTGTTGTGTAAACCTGGCTTTAATAAAGGCTGAAGAGTGCAAGGGGACGCCAAACTTGACCCATACTTGATCCCTTCTGGCAGGTTTTGTGACAAGTGTCTAGTTACTTGATACTTTTACCCTACCCCAGATGGGGTTATATAATATAGCTGGTGAATATTTGTTGGCCCTTCCATAAATCATTTAGGGGTATTGCCACCCCGAAGCAATATATATATAGTTATCAGTTAAAACATTTAAAATATTCACGAACTTCAAAGAGCTTGGTTGATTTTCAGTGTTTTTGGATGATTTTCTGTGGTTTTAGTTGGTTTTCACCTTTTTTTCTTCTGTAAATAGTTCGAACGGATATTAATGAGCGTGTTAATATATCTTATATTATAGTTCTCTTCCGGATTTGTTGTTGTTGTCACAGCGTAACGGCAGATAAAAAAGTATGTGAAAGGGGGTTCAGGGCCTAGCCCCTTATATGCCCTCCCCCCCTGCATGGAGTTTGAGATGCCAATATACGACAATGTGCTATTTAGGTGCTTTTAAGCATGTTCTTTGCAGTCAAAAACAAGCACTTTTTTATTTTAAATTAAGCATATGGTTAACTAATTATCCGTAAGGCCTACTGAAATAGATTAAATTGAAAGAAAAGAAAACTAAAAAAGGTCGTTAAATTCATATTAAATGGACAAAATTAACCAAAAATATTCTACAGACTGTTTAGGCCTAAAAATTGTCCAAACTCGACTTAAAAAAAGGGGGGGGGGGGGAGGGAGTTTGTGTTTATTTATGTCATAGATAATAAGGTTGTTTTATTGTCTTTATTTGTTCCTGGCACAAAGAAAGTAGACTGACGTTTGAGAATATTAAATAATGAATTGCTAATTCAATTAAAGCTGACATTTGGCATGTGATTCAATTAAAATAAATAAAACAAAAATAAACTTGACTGAAAGAATTCACTTGAATATATATATATATATATATATATATATATATATATATATATATATATATATATATATATATATAATCAGAGTTGGGTCGGAGTACTTTTAAAGTACTCAAGTTCGAGTACTGATTACTTTAAAAGTACTCGAGTACAGGGATGAGTACTTTTGCACTTTTTTCAAAAGTACTCGAGTACGAGTACCGAGTACTCAAAATGTACTCATGAGTACTTAAATGAGTACTTTTTGTAACCAAACTTGTTTAATGATGTTATTGAATTAAATATATTCTCAGAAAGTTAAAAATATTTTTATTAATAAAAACCTAGTACAAAATAACAATATATACAATGTTGTGTTATGCTTAATCAAATTTCTGAGGCGAAATGCAAACTCTAGGGCATATCAACAGTTGAAATATATCAAAGCATTAACTTATTAAAGTTTGCATTGAAGAAACATCTGGTCTCGTAGGTTCTCAGAAATATATTTCTTAGCCAGGACAAGACAAACAATTTACTTAATGTTGTATTATGCAAATTTAAAATAGTGGTGGGAATGTTCAGAAACTACAACATAAAAAAGTTACATAAATGTTAATAAATAAAATTATATTGTTAAAGGAAATCTCACTGACATTGTATAAAGCATATAACCATATGTTAACTATATGTTATCATATAATAATAACAATGATAACAATTATAATAATAATAACAACCATATGTTATTACTTATATAATATAAACTTATGAATGATATGTGGCTGTAGCCTAATGCAGATATTTAATGACAACCGGTATATGTAAAAATAGTATAAAACAACATATCTGACAGACTGACCATGTCATTCATCATGTGTAATAATTTATGAGTATTAACAACAGTTACGTCAGTGATAAATACAACAAGGAATGAGGCAATAGTAATGCGTAATATAAATGGAATATTACAGGTTTTCAAAGTTAGTAAGAGTAATATTGACAGACAGACAGTTTATTATTATAGTAACATGTTACAAACATGATATTAACTTAATCATAGGCACATCAGTCAATTACTCAGCCCTCCTTGGGCTTATATGTCACCTCAAGTATAAAGACAATAAAGATATAGTGGTAAACTTTTAACAATAATAAACAATATAAGAATATACGGGCTGCGCATGTTCTAACAGATTAAGAGAAAAGTAAATATATCCTCTTGTTCCAAGAGCGGACCAAGTATTCAGCCAAATCTTACAACCACCATTCATTAAATAAACCAACTGATCTGTCAAGAAGAGGAAATTGTGCATAATTGCAGGACGCTTTATCAAATAGATTTGTTCGGAGTATATGGTAAGCATGAACATACACAGAACATTCAAAAATGAAGTGTTTTTCATCTTCGACTTCACCATCATTACATAAAGGACAAACCCTTTCTTCAATTTTTAGTTTCCTATATTGTTTTGTAACGTCATCTTTAATATTTTGAACTCGGCCAGTTTCTTTTTTCAGTGGGAATATACCACATCTAAGCTGAGCAAGAAGTGATCTTTACTCTCGGGTCATAAACTTTTTAACATAAACTTCTCTACTATATGTGGTTTTAAAACTGGTATAAGTTCTTAATTAAGGTGGTGATCGACATTGTTCGATCCATTTATTTTGATAATCGGAACACAACTTTTGTTCCAGCTTACGTAAGAAGCATGGCGCCATTTCATTATATATGTGAAATAAATCAATGGAATTGAGTATCTTCTCCACATCTGAGCACCAGTTATCTGTGACTTGGTTATAATCCCATATGAATACTTTATTGGTCAGTCTACTATTATCGATATCCAACAAGTGATTCCAAAAACGTATTATATTGATGAATCGACGAATCCACATATTAACCATCCAATGTCACCATTTAGAGCTGCAATTGGACAAAACTTATGAACGCCTAAAAAGTAACGCAGTGCCCTGTTTTGAATCTTATCACATGACGGGGTTTTTGTATATCTAATAATATATAATATTACAATTGATAAAAAAGACATTTGAATTAGTAATGGTAAAAGTTCCCCTAGTAATGGAATAATAGCTATCACCTTGCTATTACAACCCTATGCTTACACATCCAATGAATCGAGTGTTTGTTTGATTAGGTTGATAGAGCATAATGAAGGGCCCATTGTAGTGTAATTAGTTATAATGCTGGGAGGTTTCATGGTCCAGTGGGCACTGGACAGAAGTCTTGAGGTTAACCCCTGGTTCTCGTTGTTGATTCATTAAGTAGGGTTGGTCATTAAACATTTGAGAAGTCCTTTGTGAGCATACACAGTATGTTGGGCAAGTTATTGTCAGCTGATATTAGAATGTGATGCCCAAGCCTATGTTGTAGCAGCTACGGGGTGTATGGTCTGATAGTCACAGCTTTTCAAAGGTCAATCAGTTGCCAGTCAACAGTTGAGTCTTAGTTGTGCCACAGACTGTGTACAGAGCTCATCAAAGACTGCTGTTCCCACTGAAAATCTGCTAAACCTACACTCACATTTAGTTTTTCATATTTAAATTAATTCAAGCTTGATTAGCCCAGGCCCCAGAGCACTGCTGAATTTATGTTATGATGAACAGGTTCTGAGTAAATTTATTTGTAATGAATTGTGGCAAATCTTAACTTTTTTATTTTGGGATCTTCAAAAATTAGATTGTTTTCTCTTTAAATATAACTTAGTATGAATTTGCTGATTCAATGTTTTATTGTTGTACTTATATTGCTGGAAATAAAGAATGCTGTACACATGTACACATGAATTGCATGAATGCATTAATAATAAAATAGTTCAATTTATTTATATTTTATATTAAATAAGAGTGTAAGTATTAGTAAAAGAAGCAAAATAATAGTAGTAGTTATCAATGCTGTAATAGTTTCAGTTACAGTAACAGATGGATTACTTTAAGTACTATTATATATGATATTATATATGTTATATATTATATATATCTTTCTATAATATTCTATAACAAACTATTACTAATATAATAAAATGAAATTAAAAGTTTATTTAGAAAAATATGAAATACCCAAAAGTACTCATGAAGTACTCATATGAGTACTGAGTACTTTCAAAGTACTCGAGTACAAGTACGAGTACTTTTGTGATTTTAAAAAAAGTACTCGAGTACGAGTACTGAGTACTCAAAAAAGTACTCATGAGTATACGAGTACTATGAGTACGAGTACTTTTGGACCCAACTCTGCCCTGTATATATATATATATATATATATATATATATATATATATAACATTATAATTAATGACTTGAAAAATATAATTGTAACTCAGATACATAGATACCAAAGAATATATAGCCGTCGTAAGTTTACTTATATTCTTACATAACTATAAAAGAAAACGCACCATTAACCCTAATTTGTTTTGATGCATGTACCTCCCTGAAAACAAATGTTTATGACTCTTCTGTTTGCTTGTGTATAGCATTGTAACTGCATTGTAACTGATTTAAGACAATATTAGTTAAGGCACAGAAAATCATAATTTTTGAGAAAGGTGCCTGAAAATATCCTCTTTATGTTGTATTGGAGAGGACACCCTTCCCCTACCCTTCCCCATATGCCCGTAATTAACTTTGATAAAATAATGGGTGAACATTTTATCACAGGTGAAAAATAAAAAAAAAATTATATTTTAAAAATACTGAAGTATTAGAAGTATATATATATATATATATATATATATATATATATATATATATATATATATATATAAATTAATTAAATGCACAATTTAAGAACGTTCATAATACCCATCAAACGTCAAACCAGTTAAGGCCATTATCGATCCCCTGTTCTTGAATTAATGGGTCCGCCTCTGCGGTATATCTGCGTTATCTGATTTTTTTTCGCACAGAGTGCATGGCTAAAATCGTAGAAGAGTTTTAAATTATATATACCCCCCCCCCCCCCGGGAAATGCATCACTATATACTAACATTCATCCCTATCCAATACAGTCACAATTTGAAATGCCTGGACTTATAGGCTCTCTTGCAAAATGTTAACAGTGTATGCACCGTTAAGAGATATTTAATCATAAATATGAAGCCACCAATCATTGCACTTTCTCGACAGTACAAGAAACAACAAATATCCACTCGAGGTTAAGATTAAGTATACAGCAATTGAGACTACTTTATCTCTCAATGCCATGGATATATTAAATGGTACACGTATGGTATATACAGCGCATCACTACAGTTACTATTCTACATAATTGATACATGCCGTATAGTATTCTTGTTAGTCAGTTAAAGAATTTCTTAGTTCCTTACTGTTTGTCATATTTATTAGTTATTTATTTTAGCATAGGACTTATGGTTTACATGTATTTGGATTGACTGTATAAAAACTAATGTTAGGCTTGAGACAAACTTATAATGAAAATATGAATGAAATATTCCTTCATACATTAACCGTCTATATGGGTGAATGCAGTATACTTTTTATACAATCATATAAGTACATATCCACCGATGGCGATGCAACAGTTAATTAAGTCTGTTGCATGACCGACCCAAAAAAGGGATTATAACACGAAACAATCTGTTACTCTTCGAAAGAAATCCGAATAAAAATATTTCCTACGATTGTAACATCACAATGTTCACATTGTGTTGTATATTGAAAGGCCTGTAATAAAAAAAAATTCTGGAAAGTATGAAGCACCTGTAACATCATTAACTGATTTATTTGTTCAGACAGAATTGAAACATAAACAATCATGTAGACATCTTGCATTTGGCGGCAGTCCTGTATATAAAACTGTAACAGGTCGTGGAATTAACTAATTAGTTAACTATTTTTATTACATTTATTAATATTCATAAAGTGATCATTTTATAATTCATGCATTGGCTTCTTCTGGGGGTGCAAATAGTTTACTTTTTTTTCTCCAGGGACCCTACTGTCATTAAGGGGCAAGGACTACAAGCGAATCCTCGACACGTAAAGTCTGCAGGGTTTACACTGATATAGATGTACATATGCAGTAGCTGGCGGCACCTGTGCTGTCATATGTAGCCTTCCATCTGTTTAACAAAGGGAGCAATAACTCAGCAATTAATAAGACATCCTACTGACCCTCTCATCAGGCTGTGACACCCCCTTTATATATACACACCCTGTCAGCTGGACCTGGCTACCAGCACTTGTACACTTGTCTCTTGGCTGGATTGTCAAGTATTTTTATATCATGAGGGTTAATTTCAGTAATAATTTAATTAATGGAAAGAAAAAGTCTGAATCTCAGGTATCACCATGTAAAACCAAGTCATGGGTACTTTGAGGAAGAGGTCAAAACCCACAGGGAGGACTACACTGACAGAAAACTTACACTTGCCAGTCGCAGGGCCACTATGAATCTGACTGAGACTGTGTTAAAGAATTATGACAAAACATTTGAAATAAGAGGGCTGGAAGACAATCAGATAAATCACGTACAGCATATACTTACCTGAGTTGCAAAGATGATATCATACTGTGCTCAATGTATGAAATTCATATACAGTCAATTGTCAATGGTGTTTTGCAATGCGAAACTGTACAGTACACACAACAAGAAGGGTCACTATGGTGTTGAATTACCATTGACAAAAACATCACTTAAAGTATGCAGGCTTATTTAAAATGGGTTGAAAAGCAGGATGGCAGATGTTTTGGCACTAGTATTTTAATAATGTTAGGGACAGGAATTTTCATGATATTTGGTGTTTTCTGGCATTGCTGTTGGTGCAATGTTATCACCAGTAGCACACCACATGCCTGTCTATGGGCTGGTCATCTGTTCTGGGTCAGGAATGCCAAGCAGCCGGGTGTCACCATAGACATCTGGTCAATGTAGCCCCATTACTTTAGGGTTACCGACTGGAAATCGGTCGGCACTTGGTGGCAACAGTGCAGGTCCCTATAACTGAGCGAGGTTTATCATGATTTCACTTTCATGTGCTATTGGTAACCAAGTGTCGAGTAGAAAATAGTTGATTTATCACCTATGTGAATAGGGTAAAGTTGTATTAAAAAATGTCTTTCACATTCAAGTTCTTCAAATATTTTATATCAGTATTATTGGCTGCAACATTGTGTAGGCCTACACAATATGCTTTTGGATAATGGTGTTTACAAGTAAAACTTTATATTCAAGGCCAAATAAAAATATTCTTGTCTAGCTAGTTTTTTGTGGGATTATTACAAGCCTTAGTAACTTGTTTGTCACATTATATTTCTCTTTTGTGTTTATTTTTTATAACAATGATGGTATTATGTGTATATTTTGTTTTGTTGTATAAATAAATTCGTTGAAACCAATATATATACTTTCAGTTCACTTCCTCTGAATATAACACCTAAGAAATATTAAAGTGATAAATTATATTCTTTATATGAATATGAAGATTGGGCCAGCTTGTATATATTTTAAAGAAAATGCTTGATAATTCCCGGATATACTTCTCGTCTATTAAATATTATTAATGAACCTGGAGCTGCGATTTTTAATTTTTTTTTTTTTAATGCGTTGAATATTTTGAGTTATCTAAAAGAAATTTGATTACATGACGAACATCGTCCGTAAGATCGAGTTCGGCTCTCGAATGGCATGGCTGGCTCTCCGCTGTTGTGATCGGTGGAGGGAATATGGGTTGCTTCTGACTTTTCGGCTGTGGACGCTGTAGCTTTCTAAAAAAGGTCACCGGCTCGGGATGGACGGTGGCGGCCTTTGCGGCTCCCTGCTTGGCTTGGCGTGGCCCTGCTACTGTTGGCTCAGAGAACATGCTTAAGGAGCGCACAGGGCTGAGGTCTTGACCGCAGCAACCTGTAGCTGCTCGATGAGCGTATACTTTCCTTGGCTTGGCTTTCTTGACACTTGTTTAAGAAGGTGGAACTGCATGCACGTAAGCATGCACGCGTTTTAGATAGTCCCTCCGATCTCCGACTTCGGGCGTTTAGGTCACGTGGTCCTGTTTGTTTACATGACCTGGGGTCACCAAGCTCTGAACCTAAAGGAGAGTAGCTTTCTCTGGTTGGCTCTAGCCATCACGTGGTGGAGCATAAAAAACACCACATTGTTTGATTTTTAAGTATGTTGAGCATAATTTTCAATAAAATTGACAGTACTGGTCAATTTTTTTAAAAATCTGTGGCCAATCAAAAAGGTGTTGTCCAAATGCTTGTTTGGGACTGCTTGATGGGGTATCTTGGGCTTCACTGCATTCGGGCCAGGATGGTTAAAAAATTAGATCCACAAGCCCCCCTTTTTCATGGTCTATTTTGACTGTAGAAACAGGAAATTCTCAGGTTAAAAAAGTTTAATATCAGTATTTATTTTGAAAATTATTAAAAAGAGGCTCAAACCTCAGGTGTTATATGGGTATTATATAGGGAAAATATAATACAGCCACGTGTCCTACAGACCGTACGGCATGACCATGCGGCATAGGTAGATTTCGGCCGCTGACGATATGGGCCGCCGGCCGCAAATCGACCCTATCGGCCGCCAGCACCCAGCGGGCAACCATTATGGCCGCAACCCCGACGATGCCACTGCTGGGCCCCGACTCTGGCCAGGCAACCATATCGGCCGCGGCTTGGGCGGCGGGCACCATTTCGGCCGCCGGGCTACCTCATTACTAGCCGGCTACCTTATTACATCATACACGGGTACATATTAATTCCTATCTGATGACACCTAATAGCCTAAACTTTACACACTCTTTAAATACACATTTTAATACGTACACGTTTATTCACAGCAACAATTTTCGCCGAGCAAGTAAGTGAAGTTTAAACGTATGTATTTTAAATGGATTCTACAAACAGCACAATGTACTGATTGACATATTTTTTAACATACAATGTACTCATGATATACATTATGATCAATATTAATTACCATATAAACATTAGGATTGATTCGAAAAGTGAAATATTATAACATGAGCAAACTTAATTATTCGTATAGGCCTATATCGGAGGATATATTAACATATTTATATACTTATATCGGAACACAATCATTAGAAATGCAGCAATTATATAAAAAACACAAGACCCACATATAACCATATATTTAAGTATGAATGTCTATATATATATATATATATATATATATATATATATATATATATATATATATATATATATCCTATTGTGCCGCCGAAGACAATAGGATCAGTGACAGTCTTTCACATGCCCCCCCCCCCCGCCCCGTATCGCACAAAGCATAATCTCGTGATCTCGTAAAGTCTCGGCTTTTCAAACCACGCCGTCAGCTTCATTCTAACCACATTCACCTGATGATCGGGTCGCATCCCGTGAAACAGACTGTTGTGAATTAACAGTGTTGTTTTTCTTCAGAGTTGTATACATACATATATATATATATATATATATATACACACACATATATATATATATATATATATATATATATATATATATATATAGAGAGAGAGAGAGAGAGAGAGAGAGAGAGATTAATAATTATTTTTTTGCTAGTGCCTGATGTATATTTATTTACGAAGTTACAGGACAAAGTAATGTTCTGTATTATTCAATGCAAGTACGTACGTACGTGTGGTGTAATTCGAGATTTTTACTCACGCTTATGTTTCTTATAAATATGACTAATCATGTTTTGAATATATATATATATTATATATATATATATATATACATGTATATATATTATATTTATTAAGTCCATAATATTTCTGGTTGAATAAGGTAGTTCTAATTATGATGTAACCGTGTTTGTGGTGATGAGGTAGCCCGGCGAATGAAATGGTACCCCGCCGCCCAAGTCGCGGCCGATATGGTTGACTGGCCAGAGTCAGGACCAAGCCGTAGCATCGTCGGTGTGGCGGCCAAAATGGTTGCCCGCTGGGCGCTGGCGGCCGATATGAGGCCGGCGGCCGATATCGTCGGGGGCCGCAATCATGCAGTGTGTTACGCTGAAGGTGGCCGGGACTGGAACAGAAATAGTTGGTTTTGGACTGGAAAGAAGGCGAGAAAACCATTTGGAGAGTAGCAATGTCAGAAGGTAAAGACCTCGGAACATATTGAGGTGGGACACGCGCGGTAGCGATGTGAGAGGGCTTCTCAATGGACATGGCAAGGTTTGATAATTTTGTTTGAAAGTAGAGGAGGCAAAATGGCGGGCCTGGTGTCCGGAGGTGTCACAGTTAGTTCGACATATATGTAATTAAGTAATTCGCAAGTGAGAACAACTGTTGTAATTTGCAATTCTTTTAGGTTATATTTAAATCCATATGTTAATGCCATATCCAGTTAAACGTCCGAGTTCTTATTTATTTGTTGACTCTTGTGGTGAGCGAACTTTGGACATTCTGGAGCAGGCCTAAACACGAAATGGAACGCGTAACAGGCCCAAACGAGCGGCCTAATTTACGGAAGCGATCAGAACAGATATATATAAATAGTTTCACTACTTCCAAATGGTAATATGGATTTTAACCAAAGTTGCGCTGAATCAGTATTCAAAATACATGTCGAGCGAAATAGTTGAATAGACGTGTCATGGTATTTTTTACTTGAGTAAAGAACACATAGGTATTTGTGGTATTTGTGTTTGTTCTGTGTATTACGCCAGATGCATTGCAAAATGTGCCATGTATAATACAATGTCAATATCATGTAACAAGTTACACTACTTACTGGATATTTGTAGTTAATATAGTGATCAGCTAAATTTTAGATCCCATATGGGCCGATTGCACTAAATCTGTACATGACAGTGTCTGAGGTTAAACTTAAAGAAAGAAAAATAAGGCTGTTTATCAGGCAGTTACTAATTAAGAATATCACAGATGATGCAGACAGTAACATCCATCACTTTTTAGTGTGATAGAAAAGATGTTTCTATCCACTTGCAGCAAATTATTGGCCAATTTGTCCCACCTGTAACATGTCCACAGTTAAACCCATAAGTTTTATGACCATGCAGACCTTAATAATCAGCTGCATATTTGCTGCTGAATGAATTTAAAAAAGTGTAGTAGGGTTGAAAGTTTACATGAAGAGGTATCTTGGATACAGAAATCCAAAACTTGGATTTTGGTACCTATTATGATGTCTTGGTGAAAATAAAATATTTTTTTTGTCCCACCCGTAACAGGTAGTGCTGCAGTTGTCATGATTATTAACCAAGAACTGCATTTTGTGTTACACTGACCAGAATAGAAGTGAGATTAATATTTCATATGTGTCGGGGGTACATGTAACTCTAACAAATCAGAATCAAGTGTTTCATCCAAAAAGGCTGGTATCGTCAATCATAACTGTCCCACCCGTAACAGTGGAATAACAGTGTGAAATTAGAGACAAGAGAAACCTTTATACAGAAAAGCACAAACCTGAACTGTTTTGTCATGCCTAATTTGTATGCCTGTCCTCTGAATTTATTATACAGCATATCAAAGATACATCATTTTGTCCCACCCGTAACGTGTCCCACCCGTAACATTGCATAGAATATTGCTTGCTGCAGATTAAATAAGATTGAACAACTCCTTTCATTTTAACTTTGATGGTATCTTCTTCAATTCATTTTAAAGGTAATACTATACTTTTAATATATGTTTTAATATACTTTTTAGGCCTTCTTTGGTTAATAATTAGGATTTTCAGGAAGGCAATTTATCATATTGTTATTTAATTATATTTAATGCCAAAAATTTTCTTTCCCTGGATCAGTCTGGATTTAATTTCATTTATTATGTTTTCAACATTATGTATTATTTAAATCATTTAAAATATAAGCAAATAATAAAGGGAAACTGCATATAATGACAGATGTTTTAGTAAATTAGTTGATAAAGACATATATATAGTGAAAGGTGACATTAAAGGCAGATCTGGTCAATAATGGTAACAATAATGGAATGGATTCCAAAAGGAAACTGGCAAAATTGAAAGGCTGGGAAAACATGAGTACATTTATTTTACATTTACTGTACTTTTACAGTGCTTCATGGACTGTACTTATAAGCATATCATAAGCAGTTATTTCAAAGAGTAGCCATGCAGGGTTATTTTTAGCTCAGCTGACTATAAGTCATCTGAGCTATAGTTGTGGTCCGTTGTCCGTCCGTCTGTCAGTCTGTCTGTCCATCTGGATGTCCGTCTGTAAGACTGGCACGTTTCAACACCATTGGACCTACAAATCTGAAATTCGCCATACAGTTTGATGTCCCTAAAATCTCCTACCATTCCGAAAATTGGGTCAATAGGACTTCGTTTCTTCGAGATATTAAGGAAAAACCTCAATTTTTTATTAGAAATCTATTTTCACACTTCAGGACTGCCTAATATCAAAACCACTCATCTGATTTTCTTCATATTTACCATAAATATTCCTATATATAGTTCTTATGTACATGCCAGAAATTAAGTCAGTATTATTTAATTTAAAAAAGTTATGGGCCCAAACATAATGGACTTTGTAAAAAAATCAGGAAAGATATTTGGTCACTTAAGACCAAATGTGTTAAAGGTAGGGACTTTTTTTCAGTAATACAACTTTAATTGACCAAAATTTAATTGTATACCAAACATTAGATCAAAATCTGTTAATTTTTTTTAAATATTGGCAAAAATATAAAATTGGTACCTTAAATTTTGCCCAAGTTTGACCATGGCACGTTTTTTTCCTGTAAGTACTGTGGAGTTAATTTTCACAGCATGTTTTTGTTAGCAATTTGTCTGTTGACACCAAAAATTTGGAACCAGTTGATCAAAAACTGTAGATTTTATTCAAGTTTTTTCAGCACCATGTCACATATTGTTTACATCAAGCTAGTGTTATGCAGTTTGCTAGAGCTCAGCTCCCCAGCTCCAGCTCTAAGTTCCTTAAATTTGGCATACAGTTAGATGTCTCCAAAATCCCCTACCATGCCAAGAATTTGATTTCTAGGACTTCGAAATATTAATGAAAAACTTCATTTTTTCATTTAAAAACCCATTGTTACACTGTAAGACTGCCTAATATCAAAACCACTGATCTGACTTTGATCATATATAATATACATATTTTTAAATACATTCACTATGCACATGCCAGAAATGATATCAGTATTGCAAAATTGTTTTAAGTTATGGGCCCAAACATAATGCGCTTTTTAAAAAATCAAGAAATATATTTACTCCCTTAACAAGAGGATTGCTGAAGCTAGAGATTTTTTGTCAGGGATGTAACATTATTTAATCAAGATTCAATTGAATACCAAAAATTAGTTCTGAATTTTTCAAATTTTATAAGTTATTAGTATAAATATAAAATTAGTATCTTACGTTTTGCCCATCTTTGACCATGGCACGTTTGTTTCCTGAGAGCACTGTTGATATATTTTTCATATCATGCACACATAAGGATTTCATCTTTGTAGTTTAGAAAGCTGAAAGAAGTTGGCCTAATACTGTAGCTTTTATTAATGTTTTTATGAGACCATGTCAGACCCAAGCTCAATCCACCCCCTCTTCAGTCACCTGTATGTTGATCTTGTGGACCTTTCATCAGATTATGCATGCTTGAGCGAAGCATACACTGGGGCAGCCAGGCAGCTAATGCCCAGCCACAGTTGATCCAGGTGTCCAACCCAACTCATCTAGTAGTTGTTTTGAAAAACAACATAACAATAAACAATAAATTAATAATTTTGTATTGTTTTTTTTATAACAATTTAAATAAAAATTAATAGAAAAGGAATTTGTTAGTTGATGAGTAACAGAAAATTAACTTGCAGTTACTGATGATGTAAGAATCTTGTATGGATGGATAGAATGTCAATGTGAATGTTATTCCAAATAACACCATGCAGTCACCTATGGTATTTTTCAGTTAAATTTTAATGATAAAAAAAAAATAAATCATATTATTCATTACTAATCATTAGGGATCATATGAAAGAAATTAATGATAGTCAAAGATGCAGTAGATAATATTAATCTAGACTCCTACTGTGTCTAGTGTGTAGATTGATGTGAAAGTAGTCCAAAGTGAATAAATAACATTTATTTTTTTTTAATATAAATAAAAGCCATAAAACCAGGTACTTATGATCATTATTTAAATTTGTGAATTTTGTATATTCTGGATTCTCAACATCATTGTTTGGCTAAAACTGAATAAATACTAGACATGGTGCGAATGCTTTGCAAATGTATTTGAATACGACTATGAATATGTACTGCATTAAAAATTTTATTGCATAAGAATGGGAATTCAGGTAAAAATGAAAGTATTTGAATACCAGTGCAGATACTTTCAAAATGTATTCATGAATGCATTTATGAATATATTCTATAATATTATTTCAATAATCATTTCAGTTATATTTTATTTTAAAAAATCATATGATTTTCTTATAATTTTTTTTTTAATAAAAATTATATTGGCACAATATTTGTTATTAAATTTTAATAAATAGTTAAAACTCTTTTATTATATGTGCTGCTTATAAGTTATATGGCTAAGTCAAAATCTGTGTGACAATAGCACTCCATTTGTTAATAAAATAAATGAAAGTATCTGTCTCCAAAGATACTATCAAAATCATACATAAGCTAAACACCAACAACTCATAATAAAGCTTATATTTATTACCACACAAAACTGGCATGTGCCTCTTTCCCAAATCATATTTTTTATCATATATAACAGCTGAGCGCCGTGACCCATGGGTCCCTTGTTTTAAAATTAACTGCTGCAACTTTTCATCAGAATTATCAGAATGACTGTGCAGATTATTTATAGCATTTTCCTACCATAAAATCCATCAATAAAGAGGAATATTAAAACATAACTTGTAAACTAACTAAGCAAACCACGTCTGGGGCAATTCTCTTTGAGCCTGTGGCCTGTTCAGACGGTTACCGGGGCGATGAGCTGTCACTCAAAACGAAATGAACATGATTGGCTCCGTGTATTCCTCGCTTGGATGTGTCTTCCAGCACAAGGTCTCATCTGATTGGACAAAAATACAGTGCTCCCCTCTGGTGTAGCAATTCAGGATACAAGGTCATAACAAACACTGCTTACGATATAGGGAGTGGGCCTTTAGTTAAAGCGCTGTGTAAAGAGCGTAATAATACATCTGTCAAACACTTCATGGTTGCCCTTGGTACTAAGTCCCTTGGGGAAGTGCCTGTTTATTCTTAAGTTGTAATAGGATACGGCAAAAGCTATTGAACCCGGCACCACAGAACTATTGTAAATTTGTACTGTATTCCAGTAAATATTTTCATTACATCTCTTTCCAGATTGGTTCATGAGCATCCAAGAATCAAATGAAAATGCCTTCAAAGTTAGACGGATCCATGATTGAGTATGGGGAACCATTGTTCAGAAGTTGACAACCATGTTGGAGTTTGGAACTGGTGTTGGCACAGACGAATAAGAAGCAGATAGATAAGCAGTGTTTTACAAACTTCTGTTTTACAACTTTGATGCATTGTATTAGCTCTCCCAATATGTTCATACGTGTCACAGGTGTTTATTTGTTAAAGGATGAACTGGATTAATAAGTCAAACTTGTGATAACAATATTTTGCCAGGTAATGTATAGATTAATATGTAGAACAATGATCTTTCCTTTAGTCAGGGTCAGGGAAGTCTGTCTGATAAACAATAGTAATAATTGATGTGCAAGGTTCATTAACACTGCTAACTTTGTTTTGCTGAGCTAGAGTGACTAACAAGTTTTATTTTTCTGTTGGAAAGTGAAATTTTTTAAAGAAAAAAATCACAGGAACATGCCCCTGACTTAGTTTGTGGCTCTGTCTGTGTGTGTCGATTGAAGTTGTTTTGTCCTGGAATATCAGATGTACGCTCCCTGAATATACCAGGTTTCATTTATTATATTATCAGCACACACAGGTATGTGAAGCTTCAATATTTTCAGGTTTTACAGTTTGACTTGTTTATGCCGAGATATGGTTTTCCTAGTGACCAGTATGTTTCATCTTTCGAGGGCTTTGGATATGCTGATCTAGCAATAGGAAATTATAATGTTTCTGCATAGTCTGTCTAGAGTACGGTAAAAAACATATTAACCTTCTCAAATGACTTCCTGAAATATCATAAATGTCTCATATTATACTGCTGCTGTGACTTCATTGTGCTGTTGCTATTAAAATAAAACATTAACGTTAATGAATCACAATATCATAGTCCCATCTTTCTGTGCCCAGGAAATGGTCGTATCACTCGCCAGAATCCATCACACACTGCAGGGATCAACATAAACCGTTAACTGGGGCAGGTAAAAGTTTCAGATAACCAAAAATGTGCTCCTATTGGGACCTTTACTGAAAGGCCTGAATCTCGTCTTTAGCTCATGATTTTCTTTCCTAGTTATTTTAAACTATTGATAATTTTTCTTGATCTTAAATTTAACGTATTAATGAACATAATTGTATTTGTCTGTAGAAATATGACAAAGCAATATAACTAAGAAACAGATATTTGAACGTTTATTGTTTTACATGTATGCAGTTGCAACATAATCACTTGGAACATACTTTGTTTTACTGGCTGTGATCACAGATATAGGGCAAGTAAAAATTCATGTAGGGCAAACTAGATTGGGCAATTTCAAATTTTGATGTCAAGCACTGCATTGACTTGTCATTAGAACTGTCTGTTATTGTCATATCTTATTGAGACCACCATGTTCTAGGTATCCTTTGCAGTACATCGGTAGGTCCCTCTCACATTTGGCAGTGTCAGAGCATCAGGGAATGGCAATGTAAGACATTCATCAGGGAACTGCAAAAATTGCACAGGCAAATGTGGCACAGACAAATGACAAATACACATGAACTTTTATAATAATATTAACATGGTGAGATATTTAAATGATATAAACTTTATTATCAGCTAACATATATATAGTTTTACCATTAATTTCTAAAACTAAAATGTTAGCCTGATATTGCAAAAGTGCCCTTTTTGTCCTTTTCTAACTTGTGCCAGTTTTTTTATGCCACAGCCTGTACTAACATGTAGACACCATCATTCATCATTAGACAGCACAGGTTCCACTGACTTGTGAAAATGTGGGCAGTCTTGTACCTGCTCTTGAATTGTTTTTGTGCCAGCAGCCATTGAAGACCTGATTAAATAATGCTTTGATATAATGATGGGTTTCTGTGGATTGTTGTTGTCATGAATGCTCATCTAATCTTTGAATTGCCTGGTTTAACTATTCTGGGTCTGTGCATTTCAGAGAAAGCGCTTAAGAAATCAGATTTGATTGCTTAGCCTAATAGCCTCTCATATGTAAAACTCATTTTCTCCTATCATCATTGCATTTCAATGAAATCAACATAATGCAGTGGCCATTATTGTGTATCTTGACGGGCTGATACTCATGATCTGTACACTCATTACATGCAGAATTCATTTATAAATTATCATGATGACCCCACTGCCATTCTGATTCAGCATTAACTATACTAATAGACAAGTGAGGCAGGTCCTGCATGTGCGACTTGTGTAAGAAAGAAATTCAGTTTTGAATACCAGCAGTGTATGGGCCCTGCTTCAGTCATCATATAGTTTTCATCTCTGTCACTCAATTGATCACTAAATTGCCTATTCATCAACTTGTCTGGTTAGATTATAGTACATGTAAAATTTCTCATTCATGTTTTGTCATATGATGGATCACATTGTTGCAATTGTACCACATATTATTGACTGACCAATGAGTTGCCTGGGTGGCCTGAGGTTGGGGTTCTCATTTCAGTGTTTTGTGGTTTATATAGGATTATAATGGACCTCCGAATGGTGGTTTTGCTCAATGAAACACATTTGGTTGTAATTCATTCATTCCAAACAGTTTTAATTATTTTCTGGCGGTCCAGTCGATTTCAGGCCAGTTTTAAGTTGAAACAATTTATATATTGTCATCCAAATTTTGATTTAACACTCATGAGCATTAGATATTTGAAGGAACAGTGTCTGAAAATGTCAAACAGTAATAACACTGGTTTGCCTGTTATGGTTACACAATGTGCAGCAGAAGAGTGCAGTTTGATATCTCAAATAATGTCGAGGTCACTTGTCACATTAAGAGTATCAAGCAAAGCTTAATACATAAATGAATTTACTGTATGGACCTGGTATGTTATTTAAATTATGAAACCAGGGAGAAGAGCACCGACACATTGCTGCCATTTATATTTATTTTAAAGTTTTATACTTTTTATTCAGTAAAGCCACCTTTTATACTTTTTTTGGTACTTTTTTCAGGTGTAAATACTTTTTCCCCATTTTTTTAGCAAAATAGCATGGTCAGTTTGAGCTATCCATTGGTATATCTAAAGATTAAAAGAGTTATAATGAGATCTGACTGTGCTGTCCCGAGTGTCTTGGCAGAAATGTGTGTTCTCTGTTTTGTGGAGCTGTCACTGGCTTACTGACAAAATGTCAGTTGCAAAGAGTCAGAATATGGGGGCTCAACAAGAAGAACTCCACACAACACTGTTCACATCATTTCTGAAAAGGTAACAAATGCATGCATATCAGGTAAATTGTCATGAATTTATCCTTTTAATAGTTTTTTTCAGTAATATTGATACTTTTTTTGGTAAGGAATGATACTTTTTTTTATGAACCTGGAGTGGCAGCACTGAAAACAGTCAAGCTCAGGCGTCTCCTCTGTGACTTAGAATTGGAGAAAAAATACTTTCACTTCAAAAACTCTTCTGATGGTGATGCTTGCTTATTCTAGTGCAATTGACTTTCTTAGACAAAGAAAGCAATTTTAAGTCTAATACAGGATTTGTAAACCAGTTAAAATCCTGAAAAAAACACAAATTCTTTGAAAAATTGCAATGCTCATGATGAACTATGGCCCCTTAGTAATGATGCACATCAGAGTTTATCTCTAACAGATAATTCCCAGAAATTCCAGAATTTTGAAATCACAGAAAATGACCTAAGCATGTATCATTTTTGTGAAAGATAACATGGCCACAATCATTTACACTCCACAGATCCAAATGGTTTTCACAAGATATATCATCGGCTTGGTGCTGAGGTTGCCTGGGTAACAGATGCTGGTTCCTTCCTTACTGATTTCTGTGCCATGCTCTGTATAATTATAAACAAACTTGTCTGTTTAATTCTTAATTATGAGACTTGCCTATATATTTTTGTACGTTTGAAGTATTTAATTTGCTGTAGAAATCATCAATCTCTGTCTGGGAGATATTCAAGTAGCACATCATTGTTGTCATTGCCTTGGTTACGTTGTGCAGCCAAGTTTATTGCTTTTAATCCAAGTTAAAATAACATAGAGTATTTCTCATTAATTGTCAAAATCATTGTTGCCTAGTTACCTCAAAGTTTCAAACTAAGCAAATCTGTCTTCAGTGATCATCCACACTTTGCATATAATGGTTTATCATAAATGTTGTGTCATTAATGTCATGTTATTTCGAACTCATACATAAAATAAACAGTTGGGTAGTGAACACCCCCAGTTTTGTTTTGATGTAATAGAGCTTTTCTATTTATTTTCAGTGTTGCCTTGTTACCACGGCTTCCAAATAAAGTTAATAGAAAAAAAAGAATAGTCATCCAGTCTGAGTTAATGTGGTTAAACAAATGTTCAGTGTCAGAATTCACCACTCAACACAGCTGACCAAATCAATCAATGGATAGTGATCACCTTTTTGTGAATTGGTGTTGCCTTGTTTTCACAGCCAGTTAAGTCAGTAAGGTTTTGAGATTAGCAGTAGTCTGCTTAGTTATTTTCCAGCATACTTTGATTCATAGTTATTTTGCCTGGTTAACTTGGATTATTGCTACAACTGCACATATATCACCCAAATTTGTCTCTAACCTGGTGACAGAACCAGTAGAGTTACAAAGAAAGGAAGTTTGTTTTATCACTGGCTTTTGCTCACCATTATCATCTATCATACCAACTTCATGAATCCTGTTCAAGCATTATATTACCTTTGTCATTTTCTGCTTTAAGTCACTGCTACATTGAATGAGATACAGTGAAATATTTATTGAATCATTTCTGGCTATTTTCATCCCTGCCTATTGCAGGCTTGCACCATTCCTTCAGTTCACATTTCATTTTACTAACAGTTTCACACAGTATGTATTCTGTAGTATTACCAAGTACTGGAGCAATCACATTTGATATGTGAAGTGTGTTATCTGTCTTGATATTGATGTGGGATCATTTATAGTAACAAACCTTATAAAGTACTGTAAGGTTTCTGTCTTCATTAATATTTAAATCTGCTTTCCCATTTGATAACCTTGTTTCTTCTAATTTACATTTGTTTTTGCTTACCTTCCCTCTACAGTCTTCTGTAGTTGTCCCCTGCTTCATAACAGGGGACATTGATTTTGAATTCTCTCTCTGTCTGTCCATCCGTCTGTCAGGTTGTTTTCATGGGATAACCTTCCTGTATATTATCCAATTTCATTTAAATTTGGGTCCATGGTTGCTCTCATGCGAACCTTGGTTGCAATTGGTTTTAGAGTGTCTGCCTGAAAATTTAATCTCACCAGCTCCAAAACAAAAAATAAAATTTTGGTCCCAATACACATTAAGAATTATGACATGGAGACATCTTCAGGGGACCATGACACTAAAAGAAAGCAAGCATAAAGGACAAGAAGAAGCAACAGAGGACATAAATTCCACAAAATTAACTTTCACAGTTGATACATGTTCAAATGAATGCACAGTATGTGTAAAAAGTTAAACATGAATATGATAGTCTAGCACAAAAAAAAAAAAAAGCCTGCTAGTTAGAAACCACTTTGGAGATAATTACAAAGCATGTCTTTGTTAAAAATGCATGTAAATTTTACTTGCATGGTCATAAATACTCCAAGTATTGAAATGTGTTGTCTATTTCAGTTTGGTACTGTGACTAGGTTCTTTAAAATTTAATGCTTTTTAAATGTTGCTTTTAAAAATTTCTCAAACAGGTTTGGGACCTGAATCAAATATTTTTCTTTTGCAGTAAAATTTATTTGGTGCCTTTTGCTTTGAAATAACTTTTTTCATACTGTTTTCCATTCTTGATAAGTACCCAGCCCCTGCTCTGAGAGATACAGAAAATCTCTCATCAGCAGTGACTGCCACTTGTGTGAAATTATACAAATTTCCAATTTTGCTGGTTGTAAAGAACTGTTTTATTTGGTAAGTTTGTTACAGGTGACATTCTCATATGATAACAGTATTACTTACCAATATGTACGATGGCATAACTTGCAAGAATTCTTGTTAAGCAAGAAGGACATTGACAATTTTATTATCTGTTGCTGTAACATAATTGTCTCAAGTAAGGTTTTGGATCTTTATTTAACAGTTCTCATTGCCAGGTAGTTCACTTGTTTTGGTTGACCCTTACACTTGAAGAACATTTTCTTCTTGATACCTGGAGGTACATGTTTTCTGGATTATAATACCACGATGCTTTTTATCCAGAGCAACATTTATAGTTGTTTATCCTTACAGAGATGCCAGAATCCCTTATGCTGATCCCAGGTTAAACCTCTTTTTTTCTGCATTAACTGCTGCATTAACTCTGTAAAATCTTGAATATACAGACTTCTAACATTGCCCAGTTAAATGAACTGTTTTAGGCTGGTAAGTTTGTCACAGTTAGATATTCTCATATTATAACAGTATTATTACTTACCAATATATACTATTGCATAACTAGCATAAATTCCTGTTTACTAGGAAGCCATGGATGCATACAGTTTCTGATGAAAGAAACAATAGTCTTTATGTTCTATATTTGTGCTGTATATCTGTTCTGCTTGGTGTGAATGGATAACTTAATATTTGTTTTAAATACTGGCTTTAAATATCCAGTACTGTTAAGATGTTGATATAATCATTAAAGAATACCTTCTAGAGTGAAATGTAAACTGGTAACCCAATTCAGGGGTTCTTATTTTTCAAGATGACTCTTGTACCTAACTGTTCAGATGTTCTTTTTTTCCAGTTGACCATTGTACCTAACTGGTCAGCCACTTATTTTTTAGATGATGTGCAATTCTTGATTTGTAAGTTAGTCACTGTTTACTTTATCATATGAAATATGAGAAATCACAGAGTCAACACACAATTGTTTTATCACCTGATGACATGGCCTCTGCAATTTCTGTGAGCATAACCCTGTCATTCTCATCTACAAGTTCCTCTTATTGAGTATACTCCTGTTTTTCTGTTGATTCATGTTCTAAATGTGATGTCAGGTGAATTTTCACAGGTTTGTCTGCCAGTTTTCTGTTTGGGCAGAATTCAAAATCTTCTTTCCTACATCCACAAAAGAAGCATGACCTTTCTCTCTTTGTGACAAATCCATGGTTCCGGTTTACAACATTTGTGAAGCTTCCTTGTACCAGGAAGGAACTGAAGCATGTTTCTTATCCCTTGAAATGGTTCCTGATGGCAGAATTTATGGTTCACCCTGTGTAATGTTGGTGTATGTCTTTATGGTAGCTATACTTAATCATTTGTAACAACCATGTCTTAATGTCAACTCATGAATTGTCCGTCTTATTTATATAAACGGTTTTAGGATTGATATTTTATTTAACATTGATAACTATGAAAGTCAAGGACAAAAAAAAGCCTAGTATGTCTCTTTATGGTGGTTATACTTTATCATTCGTACTTACCAAGTCTTAATGTCAACTCTTATAGTGTGTGTGTGTGTGATTCATACACAGTTTTTTCATTGATATTATATTTTTACATGCTCATGTGTTAATTTTCAGTTTCTTGTTATGAGAACTCTTTTTTTTTTTTACTTACCTTTCCTTTCAAACTTCCCTCTATGAATCATCTTCTGTAGTTATGCTTGCTAACTTATGTTCACTGAATGCAGAGTATGTTTAAAACTAAACTAACAGACAGTCTTTCTCAAATTGAGTATAAATATGAAAGTCTAGGAAATAAAAGGCACTTTGAAATTAATAATGATCATGGGTATTATATAGAAAGTAATCCATTGTTTAATAAGCATATGGATTTTACTTACCATAAACAAGTCAGGTTATGCTTTGTCTTGTTGAATTTGTGAGTGTTATCAAATGTTCTTTGAGATAGCTCTAAATTATTTAATTTGATCACTTGTTATCTAAGAAAGTACTCGTGTTTTATATTGTCCTTTACATTATCATACATACATACAAAAAAAAATGATGTACTGGTACACACCACAATACATAAAAAGGATCCCCTCACCCCAAGAATAGTTTCTGTAGCCTATCAACTCGCTTGTCCATAAGTAAAGGCAGTGGGGCTTTTGTTTATTTAATATTTCTGTTGCTTTAACCAACATAATTGTCTGAAGCAAGTTTTGGGTTCTTTTTTTTAAACGTTTCTTTTTCAACATTGCCAGGTATTTCAGGTGCTTTTGTTGACACCAAAGTAGAAGAACATTTTCCTCTGGATTGAAGGAACATATTTTCCTGATATCACAATACATAAGATTGTCACAGTTGACATTCTCCTATGATAACCAATATTTATACTTACCAATATGTACAATGGCATAATTTGCTAGAAATTCCTGTTGGTTAGAAGAACATTTTCCTCTGGATTGAAGGAACATGTTTTCCTGATATCACAATACATACGATTGTCACAATTGACATTCGCCTATGATAACAATATTTATACTTACCAATATGTACAATGGCATAATTTGCTAGATATTCCTGTTGGTTAGAAGAACATTTTCCTCTGGATTGAAGGAACATGTTTTCCTGATATCACAATACATACGATTGTCACAATTGACATTCTCCTATGATAACAATATTTATACTTACCAATATGTACAATGGCATAATTTGCTAGAAATTCTTGTTGGTTAGAAAGACATTGACAGTTTCATTGACTGTTGCTGTAACATACTTTTCTTAAAGTTTGGGATATTTAACTGTTTTTTTCCACCTTGCCAGGTAGTTCATGTGCTTTGGTTGACCTTATACTGGAAGAACATTTTCATCTTGATACCAGGATGTACATGTTTTTTAGATAAATATACCACAATACTTTTATCCAGAGCAACATTTATAGTTGCTGATACTTAAAAAAATACCAGCATCCTTATGCTGGTCCCAGATTGAACATCACTTTTTCTGCTTTAAGTCCACTGCATTAACTCTGTAAAATCTTGAATATACAAAATTTTTATTTTGCCTGGTTTTAAGAACTGTCAACTCTGTTAAGTTTGTCACAGTTGACAGTCTCATTTGTATGATAACAGTAGTACTACTTACCAATATGTACAATGGCATAACTTGCGAGAAATTCCTGTTGGCTGAGAAGGACATTGACAATTTCATTAACCTGTTACTGTCACGTGATTGTCTCAAATAAGGTTAGGGATCTTTATTAGGCTGTCCCTTACCGCCTTGCCAGGAAGTTCATGTACTTAGGTAGACCCTTACACTAGAAGAACATTCCTTAATACCTGGAGGTACATGTTTTCTAGATTAAAACAACACAGTCCTTTTTATCCAGAGTAACATTTATGGTTGTTTATACCTTCAAAGATGCCAGCACCCCCTATGCTGAACATCTATGCTGAACATCTTTGTTTTGTATTAACTGCTGCCTCTGTAAACTCTTTAATATATACAGACGTCTAATATTGCCTAATTTAAAAAACTGTTTTTGTCTGGTTTGTCACAGTTAGACATTCTCATATGATAACTGTATTTATTACTTACCAATATATACTATGGCATAACTAGCATAAATTCTTGTTGTCTGTAAAATCTTTAATATATACAGACTTCAAATATTGCCTAATTTAAAGAACGGTTCCTTTCTGGTTGGTCACAGTTAGACATTCTCATATTATAACAGTATTATTACTTACCAATATATACTATGGCATAACTAGCACAAATTCCTGTTAACTTGGAAGCCATCAACGCATACAGTTTCTGATGAAAGAAACAATAGTCTATATATTCTATATTTGTGCTGTATATCTGTTCTGCTTGGTGTGAATGGATAACTTAATAATTGTTTTAATTACTAGTTCTAAATATTCAGTACTGTTAAGTGGAACTTGATATAATTCATTCTTCATAAAAAAGTTGTTGTCAGGATACCTTTCAAAGTGAAATATATTTGTTAACTTACAGTTCAGAGGTACTTATTTTTCCTGATGACTCTTGTACCTACATGTATAGATGTTCTTATTTTGCCAGAAGACTCTTGCACCTCCCTGTTCAGAGGTTTGTATTTTTCCAAAGTCTCTTGTACCTAACTGTTCAGATGCTCTTATCCTTCAAGAGTACTCTTGTTCCCAACTGGGAATTCCAGAATTCCTTATAAAGTGAAATATAACTGTTTACATACAATTCAGAGGTTCTTATTTTGCCAGAAGACTCTTGTACCTAACCGTTCAGAGGTTCTTATTCATCCAGTTGCTTACCCATGAATATGAACAATGGCAAAAGTTGCTAGGAGTCCCAGGAAACCACGATCCACATTGTCCATCTAGTTCCTGATGAAAGACACAGAACTCATTTTCTACATTTGTTTTTGGTCTTGTACCAAACTGTTCAGGGGTTTGGAAATAATTCTTATAACTAACTGTTCAGTCTCTTATTCTTCAAGTTGGTCCTAGTATCTTACTGTTCAGATATTCTTATTCTGCCAAATGATTCTTATACCTACCGTAACTGTTCTGATTCTTTATTTTTCCAGATTTTTCTTGTACCTTAGTAAAGTTTACTCACACATGATGTAGGGTCATTTATATACTTCTAACTCATTAGTTGAGAAATTATGAAGTCAACGCACAATTGTTTTCTCACCTGATGACACAATCTCTGCAATTTCTGTGAGCATAACCCAATCATTTTCATCTAAAAATTCCTCTTATTGAGTACAATCCAGTTTTTCTGTTGATTCATGTTCTTAAGGTTAGGTCAGGTGAATTTTCACAGGTTTGTTTGAACAGAATTCAAAATCTTTGTTCCTTCATCTATCACAGAAGCATGACCTTTATCTCTTTGTGACAAATCTATGGGTTCCCAAGTGAAACATTTTGTGAAGCATCCTTGTTAGTTGTACCAGGAAGGAACTGAAGCATGTTTCTTATCCCTTGAAATGGTTCCTGATGGCAGAATTTATAGTTCACCTAATGTAATGTTGGGGTATTTATGATAGCTATATTTTATCATTTGTACTTACCAAGTCTGAATGACAACACTTGTATTGTCTGTGTGTTAATCATATAAACAGTTTCAGTATTGATATTTTATTTTAAACATTGATAAAATTAAACATGAAAGTTTCGGACATAAAAGAAGCATGATTTGTCTTTATGGCGGTTATACTTTATCATTTGTACTTACCAAGTCTGAATGACAACACATGTAGTGTCTGTGTGTTAATCATATAAACAGTTTCAGTATTGATATTTTATTTTAAACATTGATAAAATTAAACATGAAAGTTTCGGACATAAAAGAAGCATGAATTGTCTTTATGGCAGTTTTACTTTATCATTTGTACTTACCAAGTCTGAATGACAACACTTGTATTGTCTGTGTGTTAATCATATAAACAGTTTCAGTATTGATATTTCATTTTAAACATTGATAAAATTAAACATGAAAGTTTCAGACATAAAAGAAGCATGAATTGTCTTTATGGCGGTTATACTTAATCATTTGTACTTACCAAGTCTTAATGACAACACTTGTAGTGTCTGTGTGTTAATCATATAAACAGTTTCAGTATTGATATTTCATTTTAAACATTGATAAAATTAAACATGAAAGTTTCGGACATAAAAGAAGCATGATTTGTCTTTATGGCGGGTATACTTTATAATTTGTACTTACCAAGTCTGAATGTCAACACTTTGAAGTGTCTGTGTGTTAATCATATAAACAGTTTCAGTATTGATATTTTATTTTAAACCTTGATAAAATTAAACATGAAAGTTTTGGACATAAAAGAAGCATGGTTTGTCCTTCTGGCAGTTTTACTTTATCATTTGTACTTACCAAGTCTGAATGACAACACTTGTATTGTCTGTGTGTTAATCATATAAACAGTTTCAGTATTGATATTTCATTTTAAACATTGATAAAATTAAACATGAAAGTTTCGGACATAAAAGAAGCATGAATTGACTTTATGGCGGTTATACTTAATCATTTGTACTTACCAAGTCTTAATGACAACACTTGTAGTGTATGTGTGTTAATCATATAAACAGTTTCAGTATTGATATTTCATTTTAAACATTGATAAAATTAAACATGAAAGTTTCGGACATAAAATAAGCATGATTTGTCTTTATGGCGGGTATACTTTATAATTTGTACTTACCAAGTCTGAATGTCAACACTTTGAAGTGTCTGTGTGTTAATCATATAAACATTTTCAGTATTGATATTTCATTTTAAACATTGATAAAATTAAACATGAATGTTTCGGACATAAAAGAAGCATGATTTGTCTTTATGGCGGGTATACTTTATAATTTGTACTTACCAAGTCTGAATGTCAACACTTTGAAGTGTCTGTGTGTTAATCATATAAACAGTTTCAGTATTGATATTTTATTTTAAACATTGATAAAATTAAACATGAAAGTTTCAGACATAAAAGAAGCATGAATTGTCTTTATGGCGGTTATACTTAATCATTTGTACTTACCAAGTCTGAATGTCAGCACTTGAAGTGTTTGTGTCTTATTCAAACAAACAGTTTCACTATTGATATTTTTTTAACATTAATAAATTTGAAGGTGTAGGACATAAACGAAGCATGGTATGAGGCTTTATTGTGGTTTTACCTCATCTTTGGTACCTACCAAGTTTAAATGTCAACTCATATAGTGTCTGTTTCTTATTCATATAAACAGTTTCATGATTGTTATTTTACAGATATTGATAATCATAAAAGTCTAGGAAATAAAAGAAGCCTGGGAATCAATAATTACCAGGTTTTGTTTTAGAAAGTAAGTCTCTTTTAATTATGTATTTTGATTTTACTTACCTCAATCATTAAGCCCTTCTGACTTATGTTTCTTCATGAATTTTATTATCAAAGCTATTCCAATTATCAACTGAAATGGATGTGACGTTGGCATGTCTTTATGGTGGATATATTTTATCATTTGTACATACCAGTTCCATAAATGTCAACTCATATAGTGTTTGTGTGTGATTAATAAATACAAAATTTTCATTTTTATTATATTTTACATGCTCTTGTGTTAATTTTCAGTTTCCTGTTAAATGAAATCTTTTTTACTCCCTTTCTTACCTTTCAAACTTCCCTCTATCAAGCATCTTCTGTAGTTTTGGTCGATGACAGTCGTTCTCTGAATGCAGAGTATGTTTAAAACACTTTCACAGACATTGTTTCAGTGAGTCTCTGTGGTGTCTAATTTATGCATATTGAACAAACCTGCTAGTGTTCAGGCAGAAATCAAAATTCACAACCAAACTGACGAACAGCAGGCAACAATACACATTCACAAGCCATCTGAACTAGAATGTGTGTGCAGTGCACACTGTGCACCTGAAACAGGGCAGGCTTTTATGGCTCTATTTGATTGGTTATATTCAAATGCCTGATTGAAATGTAACACCAGATGTCAAGTGCATGTAAAGTTGCAATTAGAGCTATATGACCTGGCACATAGTGCAAATGTTTGTCAAGTCATACCGTGATTTTGCTTAGTTAACCATTTTTGGCTCAGCTGACTGAAAGTCAAGTTTGGGATAAGAATGGGGCTTTGTCAGTCATCCGGCTGTCTAGCCATCTGTCTGACCATCAACAAGAAACAAATCATAACTACTGGCCCTTAAAACTTAAGTGAATGTGCACAGAGGTCAATGAAAAATCTCCTTGGAAACCTGAAATTAAGTCACCTTTATTCTTCAAGCTGTGGGGCTTGTAATAATTAATAATACTGAATAATTAAAAATTTGCTACAAAACCTCCAGTATCTTGATAATTAGATTACATCTTGTCTTGAATATTAGCAAAGTTCCACCCTATTTCTGACCCTGCACAGTTATTCTTACTAATTCTAAAGATATGCTGGTCATCTCCATTCCATTTATAAGTGCATTGACCATCTGTGCTCTTTAGATAGCTAACCTAGTCTTTACAGGTCCATAATTTGTATGTAGAATGGTTGCTCCTTCTGCAAACTGCACATAAAAGCCATATCTATGAATCCCAGATGGACTGTTATGTGTAAAGGTATGTGATATATATTTATATATATATAATGTATCATAAACAGTTTTACTTTATGTACTACAGAACTGTTCCATGAGTACAGCCGACTAGCCGGCTCACTCTTCAGGTAGTAACTCCTATATATACTATAGGTATATATATATATATATACTTAAATATTTATTTTATTACAAAAGGTTTCAAAGACACAAACCAATAACACACTGCTCACACAAAGAACAGATGATAACTTGAAACATTTATTCTTGCAGGTCATTTGAGGTCAGCTCCATATGGAGACATAATAAGGGGAAAAAGCTTGTTTTTTTTGTTTGTTCTGTCTGTGGTGGCTGTCCGGTAGTCACAGCTCTTCAGCTGCCCAAGTAAGCCTTGTGCAACATATAAACTGTGAGACCTAGCAGTTTTTAAATTGCTGAGGACATCAGGGACTCGCTAAAGTTTTCTCATTAAGGAAACAGCGTGTCAGGTGAGTGTGTCCGGTTCTCTGAACATGTGCAGATGTTGGTTATTCCACAGGGAGAATATCTACATTTTTCATTTTAATACCAATTTTTGTTGCATCATCAATAAGATTTTTGATGGGCAGCCACACCATTTGCAAGGCATCCTGAACACAAACCCTTGATACGAGGCCCAAGAAAAAGAACCTTCTTTATTAAGGTCTTCACATTCATGAATGTTTTGGAGTGAATATAATTTCTTCTCTGTGTACTGGTCATAATGTCACAAAAAGCACTAAATGTACATTTAGTTTTTTTGACCAATTCAGCAAAGACCCTTACTATTTCTGACCCTGCACAGTTATTCTTACTAATCCTGAAGATATGCTGGTCTTCTCCTTTCCATTTATAATAGCTAGTTTACACCGATGCCGAATGTCGCGCTTTAAATCGGCGATCAATTCGGCGTCATTTTTAAAAAAATCTCACGGTCTCCTCAGATATGTTATGCTCTGATAAGCTCTGATACGCTCTGATACGAAGTTCGTTCCCGCTTTGGGCGACAAATTATTTCCCGAATCGCTACGGCTTCTCACGCTTTGATGTTGATTGATCAGGATTTGTTACGCTTTAAATCACGCTTTGATATGCTTTAATACTCTTTGATAAGCTTTGATGCGCTTATCACGCTTTAAATAACGCTCTGATACGATTATCAAGCTCTCTTGTGCATTGATAGGCTCTGTTAAGCTCTGTTACAAAATGGAAAATTTCGAGATTCCGATTGCATCCCGCCTCTGATCCAGAGCATATATAAAGATGCAGCAGAAACACGAAATCATTGCATCTTTGGCAGCAGAACAAGATATGGAAGTTCAAGGTGTACCAGAGTATGAACGATCTTATGAAGTAGACATGACCTTTGTCTCCCTGCTCTATAACTACATCCTAGCCCTCGAGGCGGAGGAGAGAGAGGAAGAACAGCAAAGACAAGAGGAGGTTGACCTACCAGCAGGAGGGAGAAGACCATTCATCAGGAGCTGCTGGACCAGGCCATGGCTCACTGAAGAAAGAAGACAGCAGTACGGCCAGTACACTAGCCTCCTGGACACACAACTAAGATTAGAGGACCCTGTTGCCTTCAGAAACTTTACCAGAGTGACCCCTGAGGTGTTCGATGAGATCCTGGAGAGAGTGGCACCAGTCATCCAGAAGCAAGAGACTAACTACAGGCACCCTTTGTCAGCTGGCCTTAAACTGGCAATCACCTTGAGACATCTGGCCACTAGGGACAACTACAGATCACTGGCATATGGTTTCAGATGTGGTATCTCAACCATATCAGAGATGATTCCAGAAGTGTGCAGGGCCATTGTAGAGGCGTATAAAGATGAGGTCTTCAACATACCTACCACCCCTGAAGCATAAAGCACCCTTGCCCAGCAGTTTGAACAGAGATGGAATGTCCCCCATGCAATTGGTGCCTTGGATGGAAAGCACATAGCCATTAAGAAGCCAGCAAACACAGGCAGTCTCTTCCACAACTACAAGGGGTTTTTCTCCATACCACTGCTGGCATTGGTAGATGCAGAGTACAAGTTCATCTGGATTGAGCTGGGAGGTAAAGGACACATGTCCGACTCCCAGATATTCACAGACTCTGAGCTCTTCGAATGCCTAGAAGATGGGTCCATAGGGCTGCCCCCACCATGCCCTCTCCATGGAGAAAATCATCCTGATATTCCCTACTTCAACCTGGGTGACGATGCTTTTGCCCTGAAGAGCTACATGATGAAGCCACACAGTAGAAGAGGGATGACAGATGAACAGAGGATCTGCAACTACAGGATCTCAAGGGGGAGAAGAGTGGTGGAGAATGCCTTTGGCATCTTGGCCAACAGGTTCCGGTGCCTTTTGGGAACAATGGAACAGAAGGTAGATAACGTCAGAGATTTGGTGGAGACTGCTGTGGTCGCTCCACAACCTGCTGAGGAAGAGGGTGGTGCTGGCAGCCAATGAGGTGGACCACTAAGATGAAGAGCACAACTTCGTACCAGGGGCCTGGAGAGATGGACCTCACTGGGAAGATGTTCCACAACCACCTGCAAGGGGGAACCTCGCCACTGTGGATGCCAGACATCAGAGAGATCATCTCACAGAATACTTCGTCTCCCAAGTGTGTGCTGTTGACTGGCAACAAAGAATGGCTGGGGTGGTACTTCCTGATTGAGTTAAGAAAGGAGTGGCTCAGATATCGTCAGAAGCAGATGATGAAGATAAAGACTTGTGTGTCTGAAAATAAGAACATTCTCCCATATGCACACTTTGTTTATTTTTAATACAAGTTTGAAATAAATTTTTGTATTATGTGTACATGTGAAGATGTTATTATTATTATTAATGTTATTGTTGTTGTTATGTGATTTGTGTGTATTTTGTATTGTTCACATAATTTTAGTTTAATATCTTCTATTTTTTTATTACATTTTATAATAAAATGCATTTTTTTATTCAACATATTCTCTTTTACTATCAAATGGAACGTAATCACTATGTACAAAAAGCATCAAACTTAACAAAAAAATATTTATCAGGTTTTACAATTTAAAAAAAAATGCATCCAACTTTAATATGATACATTTAAACTTTTCAAAGCAAACATTATAATCACTGTTTCCAAATCATTATAATAATATATCCAACTTGATATAACACATATACAACTTTCAAAGCAAACATTATTATTAATGTTTCCAAAACATTGTACCAAACAAAAATCCTTCTATGTCTTATCATACATAATACAATGTACAGACAAATATTATAACATCAAAATATCAATAGTACATATAGCATAAAAATTAAAGGTCTCCCGTGTCAATTTAAAAAAAGTCACTGAATTCACTTCTTGGTGGTGTCATCTTCTGGTCCTGGAGGAGTTCCCAGAGGAGTCACAGGAGATGGTGACCTGGTGGAGATACCTGCAGCGGTCATGGCTCTGTTGACCATGTCAGTCAGATTCAGGGAGTCAGTGGTCTTGTCAGCAACGGCAGTAGCAGCAGCAGCATACCCTTGGGAGCTGGTAGCAGTGAAGGGAGTGGATGATCTTGTTATGGGTGAGACGGGACGTGTTGTTCCTGTGTCCAGGTCCATGAGGACGGGGGATCTCAATGACGGTTGTGAGTACATGGCAGGGAACTTTGAACTCATGAACTGAGGGTCCTGGGAGCGCCAGAGACTGGTCTGTTGTCCTGTCATCTGGGTTGGCCACTGGGATGGTGGAGGCTGCCATTGGTGATTCTGTGAAATCAATCTGGAGGGGTCATGCCTACTGGTGGAGCTGGGAAGGTACGGCTGAGGGTG
The DNA here is from genome assembly GCA_026874595.1 of Sipunculus nudus. NCBI lineage: Eukaryota > Metazoa > Annelida > Sipuncula > Golfingiida > Sipunculidae > Sipunculus > Sipunculus nudus. Next base: position 6,085,246 of record CM049317.1, read on the forward strand.
TGGCTGGAAAGGGGCAACCCTTTGCTGCTGCTGTGGGAAGGTAGGCTGCAGCGTACTAGGCACCTGCTGCTGCATCTCCTGGCGCTCTTCAGCCTGTTTCTGCCCCTCGTGGAGAACGGCCATCAACTTCATATGTGTTGTGCGTCTGATGTCGCTGGGAAGCTCAGCCAGTCCCTCGTCTATATGTCTCGCAAAGGGGGAGGGACCCACTTTCTTGGAACCAGAAATGTATTCCATCAGAGTTTGTTTGAGGTCAGCACTCTCTGTGGAGTGTCTTCGAGAGGAGGGGTGTGTAGACTGTGACTCTGACCCTGAGTCGGACTGGATGTTGGAGGCTGCTGTAGGTGGTACTGCTGCTGCTGACCCAGTAGCTGTTGATGTAGGTGCTGTCCTGCCTGCTTCCCTCCCATTTCTGCCATGGATGCTGACGACGTTTCTGTGCTCAACTGTCTCAATGTGATCCTTCAGAAAGGAAAAGTTTTCCCAGATCCATCGATCAGTAGCTGACAGGTCCTCTAGAACATCTGTACCATCACCAGACTTCCCAACACTCTTCTTCAGGCGGCTCATTTGGGTTCTGTTTGATTTGTAGAAGGTTTGCAGGGCTGCCACCTCCAAACCCATCGCTTTGGCTTTGTCTTCCCATAGCTTCTCTTTTTTGGGTGCGTCTTTGTACTCAGTCAGCCTCTTCGAGTAGATGCACGGGTTCTGTTTTAACCAATCAATCAACTCTTCCTTCTGAGCCTCTGTCAGCTGGGCATAATAATATGGCTTATTCTTACGCTTTTTGCGGGCTGCTGGAACTGGTGGGATTTCTGGGAGATCTTCCCCAGACTCTATGACAGGCTGATCTTCCCCAGACTCTATGACAGGCTGTGGCTGCTCTTGCACCAGTATGTCTTCTTCTGCTTGCGGTGGAGTTGGAGATCTTGCCCTCTGAATTTCAACAACATGGCCTCTGCGTCCCCCTCTCTGGTTCTTCCTGGTTGTGCCTCGACCTCTCTTGGGTCCCATATTTTACTTTAGGGTTCACCAGATTTAGAACTTCTTTCACTGGGACAATTGGAAATAGAAGAACTCGAGTCCCAGCGGTATTAATAGGGATGGTGACAGAGCGTGTGTGTCGTGGGAGAGCGTGAGAGAGCGTGAAAGAGCTTGCCAATCGTAACAAAGCGCGACAGAGCCTAACAAAGCGTGTCAATCCTTGATGAAAGCGTGGAAAATCGTGTCAATCCTTGGTGAAAGAGTGGGAAAACGTGTCGGGTCTTGATGCCAGATCTTATCAAATCTTGAGACATCTTAACAAAGCGTGTAAATTGGTGACAGAGCGTACAAAGTGGGGTCACCGCTTTGAACCAAGCTCTGTTAAACTCTGTTAAGCTTTCCTACGCTTTGAGCAAAACTTTGATAAGCTTTCTGACGCTTTGATGAGCTTAAATACGCTCTCCCCGCTTTACGCAATTCGTGACAGATCGCCTCAAATTTTTAAACAGTTTAAAATTTTTTGGCGCTCTTGCCAAATGTCCCGAATTGCTCAAAGCTTTCTCACGCTCTGTTACAGTCTTTACGCTTTAATTAAGCTTTGCCGCCGCTTTGCTCGCCGATTTAATTCGCCATCAATTCGGCATTGGTGTGAACTAGGCATAAGTGCATTTACCAGCAATGCACTTTAGACTACTAACCCTTATTTCACAGGTCCATATTCTGTATGTAGAATGGTCACTCCTTCTGTAAACTGCACTCTGAGCTATCTCTCTGGATCCAGATGGACTAAAAAGGTATGTGATATATATACATTTATTATTACTACTGAATGCTTTCAGTGCATGAACCATTACACCTCTCACAGACGAAGAAAAGACTATCACTTAGACTTGAAACTTCTTTATTCTTCCCGGCCAGCGTAGGTCAGCTCCAACTGAAGGAGACATTTGGGGAAAGCTTGTTTTCTTATTTTATGTTAACCCTTTGTGTGGTGGCTGTGAGGTTGTCAGAGCTGTTCAGTTTGCTAAGCAAGCCATGTGCAACATATAAACTGTGAGACCTAGCAGTTTTAAATTCCTGAGGATTTAAGGGACTCACAGGAGTTTTCTTAATAAGGAAACAGCGTGTCAGGCGAGTGTGTCCAGTTCTCTGAACATGTGCAGATGTTTGTTTTTCCACAGGGATAATAATATCTACATTTTTCATTTTAATACCAATTTTTAATGGCATCACCAGCAAGGGTGTTTGGTGGGCAACCACACCATTTACAAGGCATGCGGAACTCAAACCCTTGATATGAGGCCCAGGAAAAAAACCTTCCTTATTAAGGTCTTGACATTTATGAATGTTTTAGAGTGAATATAAATTTCTTCTTTGTGTACTGGTCATAATGTCACAAAAAGCACTGAATGTACATTTAGTTTTTTTGACCATTTCAGCAAAGACCCTCCCTGTTTCTGACCCTGCACAGTTATTCTTACTAATCCTTAAGCTGTTCAGTTTGCTAAGCAAGCCATGTGCAACATATAAAATATGAGACCTAGGAGTTTGTATTTCCTGAGGACATAAGGACATTCAGGTTTTTTTGGTGTGAATATAATTTCTTCTGTATGTACTGGTCATAATGTCACAAAAAACACTGAATGTATAAATATATAAATATATATATATATATATATATAATTACCAAATGTTTTCTGTGACAAGAACCACTTACACACAAGAAGAACAGACGGTTACTTAGACAGACTAAAAACTTATTGTATCCGCCAAAACAGAGTTTTGCGGATACTATGTTTTCAGCTGCACGCCGCCGCCGCCGCCGCCGCGTAGGTTTCCGGAGAACTCCTCTGTAACCACTGGGCGTAATTTTACGAAACCCGGGATTATGTTCGGGTCACATGTGAACTGCTGCGCCCTGATTTTGTTTTGACTTCTGACCTTTCCTCTGCGCTCTGCGTCCGTTTGTGCGTCTGTTTCAACACATAAACCCACATATCTCAGGAACCGTTTGACGGATCAGGAAAATTTTTTCGCACAAATTTAGCCCTTGGAGAGCTTTATAACATACACAAAAAATGGTGGCGCCATCTGCAACCATGTTTGCACAGTGTCCATCTGTTCGTCTGCCTTGGGTTAAAATCACTCATATCTCTGCAGTGACTTGACTAATTCACCTGAAATTTGGCATGCGTATACATCCTGGATGGCTTTTCTGATTTTGTGACAGGTGGCGCCACCTACATTCACGTTTACGCTGCAGACATCCAAGCTCATATCTCGGGAACCGTTTGACCGATCAGGAAAATTTTTTTGCACAAATGTAGCCCTTGGAGAGCTTTATAACATACGCAAAACTTGTGGCGCCACCTGCAGCCATTTTTGCACAGCTCCTGTCTGTTTGTCTGCCATGGGATAAAATCACTCATATCTCGGCAGTGGTTTGACATATCTGGCTAAAAGTTTGCAGGTTTATACATCCCCGACAGCTCTCTTGATTTTATGACAGGTGGAGCCACCTGCATTCTAGTTTATGCAGCAGACATCCAAGCTAATATCTTGGGAACCGTTTGACCGATTCGGCAAAAGTTTTGCATGGGTATAGTTCTGACATAGCTCTTTATCATACGCAAAACTGGTGCCGTCACCTGCAACCATTTTTGCTCAGCGTCCATCTGATTGTCTGCCACGGGCTAAAATCACTCATATACATGTAGTGGTTTGACTTATCTGCCTTAAATTTTGCATATGTATACAACTGGGATGGCTTTCTGGATTTTGTGGTAGGGGGGCAACCTTCATACACAATTTGGCTGCAGACATCCATGCTAATATGCAACACTCTATTTCCCCTTGCCACTTTATCCATGCCTCACTTCACCCGTTCCACTCTGATTTAGGCGGATACATGTAGTCGCTTGTCGACTACCCGTATTCTAGTTTATTCTTCCAGGCAGTTCGAGATCAGCTCCCACTGATGAAACCATAATTTTAGAAAAGTTTCATATTTTGTTTTTTGGTCTTTCTATGGTGGATGTCTGGTGGTCAGAGCTCTTCAGTTTGCTAAGCAAGCCATGTGCAACATATTAAATGTGAGACCTAGTAGTTTTAAATTCTTGAGGACACAAAAAGCACTGAATGTACATTTAGTTTTTTTTACCATTTCAGCAAAGACCCACCCTATTCCTGACCCTGCACAGTTATTCTTACTAATCCTGAAGATATGCTGGTCTTCTCCTTTCCATTTATATTAAGTGCATTGACCAGCAGTGCACCTTAGATAGCAAACCCTCTTCTTCACAGGATTATAATTTGTTTGTAGAATGGTTGCTTCACCTGTAAACTGCACATATGAGCCATCTCTCTGGATCCAGATGGACTGTAAAGATATGTGATATATATATTTATATATGTATGTGTATATTTTATTACCAAATGCTTTCTGTGACACAAACCACTTGAACACTGTACACACAATGAACAGACGATCACTTTGACTTGAAACTTATTTATTCTTCCAGGCCATCTGAGGTCAGCTCCCAGTCCATCAGCACTTCAGTAAAAGTGGTAAAGGGAACTGCCCTCAACCTTCAAGTCATTTTCCAGTGAAATCCATGCATATTTAATGAGGTCAGTGGTTCCCAAACTTTGGAGGCACCTTGGTGACATACAAAACCTATGGATTTTCATGAATGAAACTCATTTTACACATTTACCAATAGAATGTCTCACCTGAAGTACCTTCTCATAAAAAATTTCAAGTATATTTAATGAGGTCAGAGGTCACCAGATACAAGACAGGCATATTATACACTTTTGTGGTGCTCTTGATATATATTCACTAAACTCAATACAAAGCTTCATATATGAACACACATACAGCAGTGGGAGGTACTTGGGTCTTTCTATACATTAAGCAGTTAAATAATCCCATACCTACAATAACTAAGCGAAATCACAATTTACTTTTACGTCAATTCAGATATTCTATTATTCTACATGTCATTCTCTGTGACATAAATAATTTTACTGGACACTAAATTTACCTTGTACAGAACTAATTCATAATAACAAGTTTTACCTACAATATATGTACTGAGCCTTTATTGACTCTATCACTGGGCAGGCTTTGGTAGCTATTCTGGGTACAGGAGCAGGCATCAGTGGCGGTACCTCAAATACAGGTTAAGTGTGCCATCACCTGACCGTGTGTGCAGGTTTTAAGTAGAATTGTAACGGCCAGCTGTTGACCAATCAGCTTCTCTTGGGCCAGATAATAACTCATTCCAGCCTGCCAGGTCTTTATACTTCATACATTTACATTCTGACTATAAAATTATTGTTAACAATATATATATATATATATATATATATATATATATATATATATATATATATATATATATATATATATATATAATTCACATACATACAACTATGAATCATTGCAAATGATAAGGTTTGTAAGTGGAGCTCAATAAAGCATCAACAGTCAGGAATTTTCATGCTTACATCATGGCCATCATGCTTTATCTCAGTTGATTACATGGCTTGTTTACCACACTCAAACAAGCAGAGTTTCCAGGGACAATTTTAGGGATACCTCTGAGCATGCCAGTCTGATACTGCAGAGTCATCTAAAAGAAAAAGGTCAACAGGCCCCCACCATGAAATGAGGGTGCCTTGAAGGCTGCAACTGCTAACCATAAAAAAGAGTCACCCTGAAAGGGTGTCAAAAGCTAGACAAAAAGCAATTTATGTTGAGCTGCAGCTTTCTGACACAGAAGTTAATCCAAGTTGCTTGTTGTACTGGCATTTGCCTGCCAGTGATGATGTGCATTATAATTGTGCTTTCCTGATTAAGTCATCATGTCTTTGAAAGACACTTTGTTTTGCCCAGGATTACATTGCTGATTTTTTTATTGGATCATTGCAATGGTCAGCCCTGGTAATTTCTTTTTTAATTTATGAAGCTCTAGGCTTCTTGGCATCTTTCTGTTCTATATACTTTCTTTAAGGAAGAAGACCTTGTTTTCTTCTTTGGTTCATCTCTTTCTAGTGATCCTTCCTGTCCCTGCATAGGACAAAGCATGATTATAAATCTGAAGCAGTCAGATACAAATATTTTAAACTGAATTGTGCAGTTTCATTAACAATAACATACTGCCTGTATGCTACTTACCCAAGGTTGTTTGCCTCATTGACATAAACAAAAATGTCATTCCTGACATTGAGGGCCACCTCCAACACTCCTCTTTGGAGCATGATTTCCTGCAACTCCTATGCTGAGGTAATGCATAAGCACTGCCCTGCACTGCCAGAGCCTGGTTCTGGACTCATTTTCTCTAAGTATCCTAACGATTTACAAAATCTTCTGTCAAGGGATGCACCTGGGGTATTTCAAACTTATTTCTCTTCAATGAAGCCAGTCAATCCACTCTGATGAAAAGTTATGTAATTGTCAGCCTCTTTGTTAATTCTATCTTTGTCCTCTCTCAATGCTGTTTCTTTCTTAAATTGTGATCATTTCAAGAGCAGTTTTTTTGTGACTGTTTTGTGCTTACAGTTTGCACTGTCTTCATATTTCTTTATACTTTATCACTTCAAATGTTTGGAACTTAATAGATGGTTATCTGTTATGATTAATGACTTCAGTTTATTGCCAAGCAAATTAAATGTATTTAAAATAGAATCCCATGTACCTAAATGTTAAATGGTATAACCTGTCATATAAATTTATAATGTTATGAGTCACATGCAAGTTAATATGTGATTACATCTAGAAAGTAGGGATACAAAATAGTACCACTGTTAGAGACATCCAACAGTGAACCCCACATATGTGTCATCAGGTTCTCAGAAGGCATCCCTGATTCTCCATGTCACACAATTTGGGATAACAACACAGTTACCCTTGCCTGGGTAACCGTATTTCCAAACAACATACTGCCTGTATGCTGTATATCTGAGGTTTCTGTTGTTTACCTCATTGGCATATAAATATGTCATTCCTGACATTGAGTGCCACCTCCAACATTCCTCTATGGAGCATGATTTCCTGCATTTCCTTTGCTGAGGTAATGCATTAGCACTGCCCTGCTCTCTTCCGGCAGCACAGGCTCTCTCAGGGTTGTCTTTTGGTAACAGTTGCAACAATAACACCATTCACTCTTGGGTTGCCAGAGCCTGGTTCTGGACTCATTCTCTCTAAGTATCCTTAAAATTTACCATATGTTCTGTCAGAGGAAGCACCTGAGGTTTTTCAAACATTTCTCTTTAAGGAAGCCAGTGCTACAGAGGAGATATTATCAGTCCATCCACTCTGATGAAGAGTTGTGTAATTGTCAGCCTCTTTGTTAATTTGATCAGTCTTCTCTCAGTGCGATTCCTCTCTTGCTATGTCCACATTTGAGGTGAAGATGACCAAGCCTGATAGGTTCCACTTTACTTATGACAAGCCTAAAGTTATATTTCAGTCTCTCTACTAAATTACAGACTGTTTAGGATATTCTTTTGGCATATAGGTTTCCCATTTTTCCATCTAAGATTAAGGGTCATGACACCAAACAAAATATATTCACAGTTTATATTCTGTCCTGTAAATTGAGCAAATTTATCAATATCTAGTAAGAATCACCTAGAAGTGGGGGCTGCTGGGGCATGATGTTTCTTCACGTGATGTTTCTTTGTTTTCTACACAGCTTGTTCAGGTTCTGTGTCATCAGAAGATTTACTACAAATGTAAACATGGATCTTTTAGAAAACCATCATCTGTTGGGTCTTAAAACATTATAAAGGTGACAGAGAGTGAGATATCCTGTAGTGAACTATGTACTATTTGCAGTCAGTGTATTCAAGGCAGTAGAATAGAGCTTTTTATATTAGATTATCAATTGTATTTGTACCCTCTATCACGAAAATGCACCATTCTTACAAATATTATGATAAATTACTTAATTCCCAAGCCTGTATACAGGCTGGTAATGATAGACTGTACTACACTTCCAAAAATAATTTCTTAATTAAAATAAAAAGACTATAATAAGATATTTTTGCTTGTGAAAATAGCGAGCAAAAGTATCTGGCATATAATGAATAATACACAGAAAAAAATCTGTGCTGGAAAAATTATCTTAAAATACTTGCAAAACAAATCCCAAGGTATTTTATCTAGTATAGACTTTATTTCTACCCTCAGTAAGATATTTAATCTCATTTTAAGATTAGTTGTGAGAAAAAACTTTGGGAGAATAGCAAGAATGGAATTTGGTAGCTTGCAAGATAATATTTCTTGATTGTTTCCATTGATGAATCAGGACTTAAGTGAGCTGGGAAGAGACAAACAACAGTGCAATGTCAGTTTAAATTTATACTGTATTTACAACTATTGCAAGACCGATCATCAAAAAATATAACATCATTACCATGATGGGACACACTAAAGATGCTACGGCACATTTTTCTGTGTGAGATATTGTCAAGTTTAATAAAGAAAAAAAAAAAAAGGTTAATGCTACAATTAAGAACATTTTTCAGCATGTTCAATACTTGATCCCCTGTGTGTATTCTACTTGAAAAAAACAGCTTCACATACATCCAGGCGATTCTCACATATCTCACATTACAAACCTAACAAATGAACTGTCAAAGATAAAATTAAAAAGTTAAAAAATGGATTTTACTAGGTATAAACAAATTATTGATAAATATTTGGCCATTTCATGCATGCATATGAATTTTTTTTTGTTTTGAATTTAGAAAGTTACCAAGTTTTAAAGAAAAAAGGTAAACTGAAAACAAAATCCACCGGTTGCTATAGAACCTGTAAAATAATACCTGTACATACAGATGTTCTTATATTCAAGGGCTTTATAAAAATATATATAAAACACTATGTAACAAATTAGATCTACTTACTATTATATCTGACATTTAAATAAAAAATTCAGTTAAGCTTTATTCCCTATAAGGATACAAGAATACTAAAATTCATACAAAAATCATACATTATCAGGAAATCGAAATTGAAAAACACATTAATACTTCCATGGGATATATGCAGGAAAACATCTAATACTGAATGAGCAGAAATCTTAGTGGGAAGAAAATTCTGCAAAAAGGGCACAAGAGTGCATGATTTAATGCAACAGGATTTAATTTTAGTATTTTTTTTTACAACTTCTTTTGTTTACAGAGAGCAAAATATGTCAACTTTAATATAGTTAGCAAAATAACCCTCACTAAATTAGCACACACAGTAAATCTCACTAATTTAACTAAAATAAACAGAACTATAACACATGCAACATAAGTAAACCTAACTGAAATTCCCACTTATAAAGTGGTGATTTAGCTGAGCCAGTTTTGTTCTCTTATAAATTTCACACTGTTAAATAAGAGTGCAAATTAACATTTCAATATTCACAAAAAAAAAACTTATTTGGTGTTTTTATAACTGGGAAAACAAGAAAAAAAACTGCTGACATGAATGTGGATCAAACTATCAGATGGTTGAACTGTTTGCTTCGTCTTAGAACTTGTAATCAATGAACGCCTTAACTGCTTTCCCATTCTCAGTTGTCCTGTCCTTTGAATGAATACAGTCCGCCAAAACTTCCGTATGGAGAAACAGCCAGGCTGTTTGGCATCCAGCAGGGTATTGCAGGCGGAATGTTTAGTTTGCACTCATTAGAGCCACAACCGCCTTTGAAAACTGGTCTGGCTTCAGCATAAAGAAAACCTTCCCATATGCTGCTATAAGCAGACCTGACTTGTCTATTAGGATTCTTGGTTCTTTTGTGGCAGCCAGAAACTTGTTCAAGTCATCAGTCTGTGAAAAAAAATTAGATATTATAACCTGATTTGAATAAAAATGCCAAGCTATGGAACAAGTAAACAGTGGTTCATGTAAAAATGTATATGGATGTACATTTAAAACTTGGACGTGTGAGGTGGTCATGCAAATTACTGTTTCACACATTTGTACATCAGATAATTCCTTTGTTCCACATACTATGAACCAGAGAATTTAAAGTACACAAAAATGCACCATTCTTACAGATGTGATGAACTACTTAATTCCCAAGCCTGTATACTGGCTGTCAATGATAGACTGTACAGTAATAGTCACTGAGTCCTTCATTGTGCTAGTATATAAGAAATCACTAAACTGGTAAAGTCACTTTTGCTGTCTGAGGTTCCTACAGAAAAACAATAATCACTACTAATAAATACACCAGCTTAGGCCAAAATAAAAAAAAAGGTATGGTTCTCAGGCACTTTTTTTCAGAAATCAATGCGGGCGGGCGGTTTTTTTATTTTTATTTTTTTTGTATGTTTCGATTAAAATGTCAAATGATAAGGGAAAAACATGATAATAACAGATTTATTTTGCTAAACAAGCTAAAGTACTACATAACAAAGGAAATTGTATGTTTTTATCTACTTGAAAGAAATATCCGAGCGGCTGCAGCTCAAAATCGGTAAGTTTCTGTTGAAAATCGAAATAAAAATTTTTGATGCGGGGGGTTAAAATTGATGCGGGCGGTGCCTGAGAACCACACCTTTAATTTTTTTTGGCCTTACCTGTGGGATGGATGCTGAGATGCCCTCAGTGGGTGGGGGCTTCCACCTCTTGAGTAGTAAAGCTTCTTAGCAGGAGAGCCCCATGGTAATCAATAATACATATAAACTAATGTTGAAAACATATGTCATCAGTACTTAACAGCCAGTTGTCATTGAATGGACAATGAATGACTAAAACTGAAAATTACAGCCAAAAATTTAGCAAAACAAAAAATATAAAAGGCCTGTTCAAACTAAGTTAAACTAAACTGTCTGGCATATTATATTAGAACAAAAATGAATACATTTTCATTTAGTTATTAAATATTTGTGTAATGTACATTTATTAGTGTTTAAACACCAAAAAAATTGATTATATCCAGATACAACTGAAGCCATAGTTTCATTTTTTTTTCCTGAAATGATACAAATCTTTGAAATCTGTAAAGTTAGTCTCAAACAAGAACCTTATTCCTGACATCCATGGTTAACATTATAAGTAGTATGATTTCTCTGTAACCATAGACATGTACTTCCTCTTTGAGTTGTCATCTGTTGATGACAGGTCTAAATGACCTTTTGCAGCTCTCTTGCATTTAGCCGGAGCCCTCTCATAACTCTCTGCAAGCGGAATGTACCAGCATATTATTATATCCTCACTGCAGTTTGTCCAGCTGTATAATATTTAGCTATATGATTTTCCCTAGCCCCCTTCCTGAAAATATATAATACCAGTTGGTCTATGGCCTAGGGGATCCAAAGATTGCTGTATCAAGCAGACCTGACATAAAGCTACTGCTATCGTGAACCTATTTATAAAAGAGGAAACCATCAAATAAGGCAGCCTTAAAGCAGCCTTCCCGATGGCAATCACCGTCGGTTGGTAATGTACTGAATTTCAAGCATTGCTATTCACCAATCAAAAGCTGTCAATTACTAATCTAAAGAGTCATCAGTCAACCCCCTGACAAACATGTGCAAAATATGAAACAATAAATATCTATTAAATATTTTAGTTTCAAAGAACAGTTAAATCATATATATTTTTGAAAATTTTGGTGACAAATATGCTAACCTTTCATACAAACAACATTTGACACAAGGCCACATGTTCATAAATCATTAAAAGTAAGACGTTCTTTTATTAGTATCATCACTCTATCCTTAACCACACAATGTTATTACTGCCACCTTTGGCAGGCTTACATTAATATACATACATTGTGTGGGCCACACCAGTCAGTCTGCTTCCTAATCTTCTACATGTAAGACATGGGAACTGATCTGTCATGGCTGCAGCAGTAAGCAGAAGCTTAAATCATTTAATTGACCATGACCCTCTCAAATGTGTGAATATTGGGCCTATTTTACAATATACATAAGAAAAACAATGCTTTACTTGTTACATGCTCAATGTCACTTAAAAAATATGACTGTAAGGCACATGGTACTGACCTGTCAGTTATAGGACTTCCACTGAGTATGAATCCCAATCAGGTTCTGGTGGTGCTCTGTGCTCAATGGGTTTATTCAGAGATTTGCCCTTGAAAGGTGGCCACTTGCACATGTTATTTCCACTCAATCAGCTTCTTGGCACAGCCTCTACCTCATTATCCTTCAGGAAATGCACTACGGCATACATGGCTGTCTCTTTAAAATTATGAAATGCAAGTTTGTTGAAGCAGTAGCAAACCTTTGTACAGCAGCAATATTTAGTTTGCACAAGTCAAATGGATATGTGAAGAAAGAATCCCTCTTGATGAATTTCTGGCAGATAATCTTTTTAAAATCTCATGAATTACAATGTTCATAATAATATATACACTGTCACCAACAAATATAGCGATATTTGGCTTTGTAGTTGACAAAATATAGTTTGCCATGTGAATATGCTCATACTGAGTACAAAAATTATTATCTTCAAGAAGTGGGCCATTGTTGTTTCTTTTTGTAGAATAACAGGTCTTTTTCTGGGTTTTGCAGTGATCATATGTTTGGTTAGGTGATGAATAACCTACTCAAGAGAACACCGAGGTTTTCTCAATAGTTTCTTAATTGCTTGAAGAAAATTTTCAAAAGGGAAATGCAGAGTATTTGTCCACAGGACCAAACTGTCTATAGTGCGCTGCTAAATGCGTCAGAGTGTGTACATTACATATTGCCATTTTCTGACTATGTGTATCACCAAAATGTGATACAAACAAAACAAGTAGTTCCTCCTTGTAATCACAATAATCTGTATAGAAAGTCTGGCTTGACAGACTTGTGATCCCAACATAAAACAGTAAGTTTTTACTATACATCCTGAAGTTTTCCTGGAAGAGCCACAGGTTCTGTGTACAACAGAAAAGTCCTAAATTCTGTGGCGTCTACCTATCAACTTCAAGGGATCTTCCTGTCCCAACAAATTCATGAGGCAGATGCGGTTCGAGTTGATGATGGACTCTGAGATTAGTTTGAGTGTATTGTTGCCTAATTACACATTCAATGGACCATTTATCCAAAGGTTAATGGTCTTTCTCATTATACCTAAACACACCAAATGCATGTAATCCAGTGGAAATTGGGAAACAAGACCAATATTGAATTTTGTCAATGTTTCACCAGTGGTGGTCTTCATTCAACATCTCATTAAATGCTGTATCCGTGCACAGGTTCAACCCATTCTGGAAAAGTCATCCTATGGCGGTAACAGACAACCACTTAGCACACAAAAATCACAACCATAGTAAGCATTATGGCCTTTGGGTTTCTTCATGAAGGCATGTGCTTGGGTGTCACATACAAAATTTTTCATGATTGTGCAAGTCTTCTCTTTAAATGTTACTCCATTCACTTCTGTATCCTTCATTTCCACAATAAAGTTATCAAGAAATACATTGCTACCATCCTGTTTGGATATCCCTGCCCATAGGCCAATTATGAATGGATCTGGTTTGTCCTCTTGCAGAATATAGGGCTAATACTGGCCGTAAGGGGTCATAGCTACTCTTAAAGAGTGGTAATCCATCAATGTTGAGCTGTAGTGACAGTTCATTAAGCATGTGCATGAAGCTGTAAGCGTGTTTTTATACCTTCAGCAAAAACCTTCAGCAATGCTAAGTGGTGATACTTCCCACCAACTATCCCCTTAATGTTGTATTTCTGACAAGTGTGCAAATGTGTACAGGCATCTTTTTGCAGTGATGGAAAATATGGTCGGAATATAGCAAATAAACCATTTACATGAAGTAATGGAGTGCCACATTCAAGTGCCCACTCTCAAAGTTTTCATCTGACTTCTAGTTGGGCAGGGTTTGGCTTAATATTCAAATCATCAGCATCACTAAGTATATCATATTCTAAGTCACTGCCACTGGACTTGTAGATATAGTCTGAGTGTTCCTGACCATCCTCACTTTATCTGTATGTATCCTCAGACTGACCCACTGAATGTTCTCTTACTGAACGTTTTTAGCTCAGCTGACTTTCAGTCATGCTGGGCTATAACGATGGGTCTTTGTCCGTCGTCCTACCGTCTGTCCGTCCGGCCGGCCGTCCGGCCGTTAGCAGGGCACAAATCGTAACCGTAGGGGCTAGGGCCATGAACCCTATGCAGTCTTAGAGGTTATAAAAAGATCTCCTTGCAAAGCTGAAATTAGGTCACTGCGACCTATATTCTCGAAGTTATGGGGTGTGTTTGCACCCCCCAGAAATAACTCTTTGAGACAAAATTTTCATCCAAAACCTTCCATCTTTCACATACAGCTCACCTACCAACAGGGGAAGAACCATAATTTTTTTTAGGTCAAAAGGTCAAAGGTCAAGGTCACAGGAGCCTCTTCTTTGAAAAGCCTGTGGATGCATTTTAAGCCAACCCTTTCATCCCAATTCTTTGATCTTTCACATATAGCTAACCTACTAAGTTGGAGAAGAATCCTATAGATTTTGAGGTAACAAGGTCAAAGGTCAGGGTCACAGGATCCACTTCTTTGAAAAGGTTGTGGACACATTTCAAGCTTGACTTTTCATTCCAAACCTTCCAGCACTGATATCGCTTCTCTGCCAACAGGGGAAAAGACCTGTTGATTTTGAGGTCAAAGGTCAAGTTCACAGCACCCACTTCTTGTGTGGAGTCATTTTCAGGCAAACTTTTCAATCTGTACCTTCCATCTGTCCTGTATGGCTTACCTACCAATAAGGGAAGAAGCCTATTGATGTTGAGGTCAAAAAGTCAAAGGTCAAGGTCACAATATTTAATTGTTCTAAATGCTTGTGAGCATATTTCAAGTGTAACTGTTCAACCCAAACCTTCAGTCTTTCACATATGCCACATCTATGCATCTCTCAGTTTGACTCAAACTTCATATTTATGGGTCTTTTTGCTTGAATAAATAACCTATTGATTTTGGGGTCAGCTGGTCAGCAGGTTAAAGGTTGCAGGTCAAAGTTATTCACCCATTGGTTGCCAAGTAATTACACCAGATTTAAGTAGTTAGTAGTTACCCATCATTGAGAAAGAATCAAGTTGATGTATGGGCAAAAGGCCAAGGTCATAGGTCAGGGATGTTCACAATTACTTATTTTATAGACCATCTCTATTTTTCTTGTATATATAACCATCCCACTCCAGCTGGTACATCTCCCTGTGTGGCTGTAATTGTGAGTGACACTGGTGACATATGACTCCCTTTTGTATCAGCCTATTAAGTGATAAGGCTCAGTGATAAGTACCTCCTTACTTCATAACAAAAACACTGTTGTCAGAATGCTTCAGCCAGGCATTAAGACTATGAGAGTATAGTATTAAGGTTTAGCTACTGATTTATAAGATGATGGGAACATTTTGCAGTTTATTTTATGGAATCCTAGCAATAAACTTAGTTTCCTAGGTATCTGAATATTTTAATATATATCACCACATATAAAAGCAAGTGTTTGTTCTCATAATATGTGGATGTGTACCTTGATTTAGGATGGCTTTTTGTTTCATTTCAAGACTCTTAGTCATGCTTTCTTCATTTCTTTTCTTTCAGGTTTGGCAGTTTACCTACCCTGCTGACCCCATTGAAAAGCAGAGTGATAATAAAAAATATTGGACTAACACTTTTTACAATTGCATATCTATAAATCTGATATGAGGGCCTGGACATGCCTTTTGAATTATTTTGGGCATTAATTACTGGATAATTTGCCCCAAGTTTGGTCTCTTATTGGAGAATGTGGGATATCAAATGTCATACTTGTCAGAAATCCATTATGTCTGCCAGTTAGCCACCTTAGAAATTCTTTCTTCAGTGCAGTTTCAGTAATTTTTCTTTAATGTTTGGTCCGATTTAGAGAATGTTTGTTGTCTGATTTCAGACTTGTCAGAAGTCCAATATGGCCACCAGGCAACCATCTTTTAATTCCTTTTGATCATATTATCTCAAGAACAGTTAAAGTGAATGCAGTTGGATGTATATTTAAATGTAATCTTGTAAAGGATTAGGTCAAATATTTCTGAATAAATATTACCATCATTTATAAAAGTGCAGTACAGTTGGCTTGTATTGAATAAAAATTCATACAGAAGCACCTGTTTCTCAATAATTCTTGCATGTATTTCCTTGATTTTTGCTATATATTTTGATCTTATATTTGCCCTTTGTGGTGTTCCTTTTGAGACTGACAGGTTTCAAGCAAGCTGTTGGAATAGTTCCTGATAGCTTAACAATCATGCATTTTCCTCAGACCATCAATTCATTGTGTTTTAACCAGACATAGGTGATATATATTTCTGTTGTCATAGAAAATTTTCAACAAATTGGCAAATTGGTTCTTCAAAATTTGACTGGAAGTTGTGAATCTCAGTCCATGATGTCACAGGTCATGCTTGGCAGCTGAGCGTCATGACCCATGGGTCACTTGTTCTACTGAATGTTCAATGTCTGGCAGCTCATCAGACTCCACTGGCAATGGGGTTGTCAAAGTTTGTTTTGCATGTGCAGATGCCCAATGATGAATGGTTCTGTCACTTACAACTTTACCAACAAAATCATCTGCATCCATTCTCAAAACCTGAAAATGAACATAATAGACTAATCTATGATTTAAAATTTCCACCCATTTTTTGGCATTCTTCACTTTGATATAAAAGAGATTCATATTAATTTTCATAGATGCTTTTCTAAGAAATCTAATATGTTCAGTGCTACATATGCTTTAAAGAGATCGTCATTTTGTTAAAACATCAATCAAATTTGAGAAATTATCTCACCTAAGCCATGTTATAAAGAAACATTAATCATGTGTCCAGTATATCCCACACATCTGGAAAAAAGGAGATTTTGCTGAACTAACACCGAACTGGACCATGACTGTCTCATCCAAAACAAATGCATTTTTATATGTATATATATATATGTGTATATGTGTGTATATGTATATATATGTGTGTATATATGTGTATCAACAAAAAAGTTATATTCAAGGATTTCTTGGTTACACATTTTTAAATCGAAATTTTGAAATGAATAGAAAATGTTTTAAAAAATATGTAGAATATGAAATAATGCCACTTAATCACTCTTCTTGTTGCTGCATTAGAGATGTAAGTCTCAATTTGTATGCCTGCTTCTTGTTTTTACTGTGGTAGACACATCGACCCCTCACTCCTGATTGTAATTTCCTCCTCCTTGTGGCTGTAGTGTTGAGCACATGGATACATATAATAATACATATAATAATACATATACAATTACAGGGGTTCCTCTGGATAATTTTATTTTTTAGCCATATGATTTTGTTGGCCTAGTCAAAATACCACTATAAATTGGTGTATGGCCAATTTTGCAAGTATGTACTGAAGACTAAAAAATATGTTATTGATATTTGATGATATTTACGATGCCATACATCATTTATTCATAAAATCAGTTGTATTTTTTATGCTGTGATGCATTGTGTTAATTATGTATGATGTTATCTGATCAATATTAAATTAATGTACACTGAAACAAGAATACTAATAAATATCTAAGTAGTCCTCTAAATGATTTGACATGTATATTGTATATTTAGACAACTGATACAAGTCTCATGCCTTAAAGGCCTCCCCAGAATCCATTTGATGTATGTTTGGGCCCTCAGTGCAGTTTTTCATGAGTTTTTCAAGGTTGTCTGTGTTTAGCCTTGTCCTGATTCTTGTTATAAAGATATTTTGCTGACTGAACTTTCTCTCAAAAGAGACAGTGGATACAGGAATGATGACAGCAATTTTTGCCAGTTTTGATATCAGTGGGGAAATCTTCAGGATGGTCTTGCAAAACAACAACCTTGCAGAGGTCTTGCAGGTTATCTGTTTTCTTTGCAAATGATTTTACTACACAGCTTTTTAATTGTACCAACTCCTGTAGTTCATGTGGACTGAAATCAGGGAGATCTTTGAAATGTAAACACAGTAGCTCAATCTTCTTTTTTACCAAATTTGACCTAATCTTCATCATCAGTACTAACTGGATAATTTTGGGTCCAAATATGTGTGACAGGGCAATCAATACCCCTTTGTCGTCGTCCTGAAGAAATCTGCCGTTCAGATATTCAACTACAAGTTCTTTCATCCGACCATCCAAAACAGCAGGTGATCTGATGTCTGAATCCGCATGCTCAAGAGTTTTTTTGACAACACTGTGTGATGCCCTCCAGGGTATTTGCATCTTGCATATTGAATGGAACACAGATGATGTTATTCTACACCTATGCAGGTGCCACTCATCTGTTTCCTGGTCATATATAGCTATATCATGTACATTTTGTTATGTTTGCTGTTTCTTCGTGTAATCAATAAACCCTGTGGTTGAATCTTTACTTTGCTGGTTGGTCAGAGATGGTGGTTGGCTGGAAGTTCACAGTAACTCCAGGTGGAAGTGTCAGGCTTCTAGAGTGCTCTGTGGCATTTTTATATATTTTTATGTAAATACAGATAGATCAGGTTTTTTTCAAACATTTTTTACTACTACATAGTTTCCTGCAATATATTCTTGCACTCCCCATGTTGCTTTGTCACATGTTACCAGGCATTGTTTGTTAATGTGCACCCTGGGGTAAAGATGCAAGCAGCAGATAGAGAAAGATTGAATATGGGAGGTCTGCATTGGGTCAAAGGTCATTGTATGTGGTGAGCTGGTAAGAAGCTGTACTGAGAGTTGTTAGTGACAGCACTTAAAGGCTATTTGTGTATATATACTGGACAGGTCCATGTGTTCTCTTGTTGCTGTTATGAAAGAAAGAAAGAGAGAAAGAAAGAAAGGAATATAATGAGGGGCCCTATAATCTATAATCTATGTTATAAGATTCTTAAGAAGGAATTTGTATGAATGCTTACAGGCGATGACAACTTTGTTTCGTTTATTGAGGTCATACAAATGTGGGTTGCAAATGATGTAGTTTTTTTCCCATAAGCACAGGTTACATCTGTTGGTACCTAGCACTTTTGAAAGCCTTTGCCTATTTCAGTATTTTCCTTGTAATACTGTAGTCTTCACTTTTGTCTTTCATGCCATATATATTCGCTAAGTTAACTTTTTTTTGGATTTGTTTATGAAAGATGATTTGTGGTGAGCATAGCATGTCTTGAATGAGTTCTCTGTTATTCCTATGTAGGTTTGTTTCGGCGTCCATCGCGGCTGTTACAGTCGCTTGGTACACCATGGATTCTTTTAGGCAGTGGCTGGCCTTGGGGCATTTTGCTGGTTTCCTGCAGTTGCATTCCGTTGAATTTGAGACATTTCCATTTCTTGAGGGTTTAGTCTTGTTGTGTCCATCAATGAATTGCTTCATATTGGGCATGCAACTGTAACTCAGGTTGATGGTATTTCTGTTGAATATTGTGGTAAAACTGGACTTACCAGTATTCTTCTTTAGGATGGCCTGATATCAACTTCTGCTTTGCTTTGAAGAATTCACTGACTTGTTCACTTGTTCACAATATGCAGCACTGTACAGTCAAGGTCTCTAAAGGGTTGGTCGCCCGTATCTGGGACACAAACACTTACTGAGACCATCTTAAACTGAAATGACCCTTATTCTTACTCCCACAGGGCTATAATAAACACAGGGAACTAACCCGACTAAGGGGGACTGCCTGCCTGTAGAGTTTACCCATATATCTTCTGTAAATTATGTTTTTTTTGGAATTCTTGGTTCACAATTTTGAGGAAAGTTTTACCAATATTTGTGGCTACATTTTTGCTGTAAGGAGGGTTGTACCATATGGTGTCTGGAGGTGTTTCGTCTTTCGGGTGCAGGGAAAAGGTGTTGCTGTTGAAGTATATTTTAATTTGTTGTTGTATCCGTTTGTGTATATATATATATATATATATATATATATATATATATATATATATATATATATATATATATATATATATATATATATATACAATTAAGATCTGTACCTCAATCAAGGGAGTGGGGGTCATCTCTAATACTGCTACCATGAAACAGTACTGCAGTACAATCTGGATGAAGTCAATGGAACTCAGCATTAATTATATATATTTTTTTGTGTGTGTGTTAGAGAAAGAGAAATAGAGAGAGACAATCAGATAAGGAGAGATAGAGAGGGGTCTTACTTAATTCTTTCTAATACACATGAAAAAATATATCCCATAGTAGTTAACATTAGGTAAAATGATATCTATATCTATATGCAATAAGAAAAAAAAACAGAGGTTGTTACAACTGCTTCTGTTTCTTTTTCAGCCATCACTGTATCTGTGACTTCCTGCATAAATCCCATCTGCATGTTCATCTTGACTCTCTCCGCCTTTAATTTAGCCATCTTGGTGCCCTGTAGTTTCAAAAACTGCTCGTCTTCAGTTTCAGCTTTTTCTGATGGTACAGGTTGTTGTCCTTTAAGGGCACTGATTGCTGTTCATAATGGCTGATCCTCAAGGCTTTCTTTTCTGCTTCAGAGTTTCCACAATGTCAGTGACACTGGTCTCACTGGCACCATCCTCAGTCTCACTAGTTTCATCTGTTGATTGTGTCTGAAAGGTAAAGAAAGACCATCTAAATATATAGTATTTAAAACTATATATATAATGATTTAAAGCAATATTATGTAACAGAATTCTATACTCATTTTAGTACTACAATGCGTTTGATGAATCTTTAGCCTATGAAGGTCTGACCATTTTAATTCTTTATCCTCTTTACACAATGTCTGTTGTAAATAATCATACTCACTTTAGATGATAGACATCTTATCCTGGTTAATGGCAGGTTTCCCACCTGCATCCTTCCTAACAATTCCTCTTGTGTGAAAAAAGTTCTGAAGAGCATCGTTGCTGCATTAGGATGGATTTCAGATGTGCAACTTCCTACTCCAACTGAGCCTAAAACATTAAAAAAAGAGCATCACAATTGTGTTGTTATGTGTGTCAAGTACAACAGAACAAAATATAAAAGACAATCAAGAGATCTTAAGGGGATACTAGTTATTGGTGGACATCCTTTTAATTTTTCCATAAATGAAATGCTTTTTTCCTTATCCGTGTTCATTCCAGTATATGGTTTCCTAGTACATTTACAGGTTACTGGTAGTTAAGTGTGCGAGTTTCCAAGCATAACATAATCTGACCAGGATCATGCAAACATAGCATATGCTTGAGTCATTTAAATTCTTATTTTAATTCTTGAATAAGTTTTATTATTTCCCGGGGGGGGGGAGGGCTTTATTTTGGAAAGTCTCTCGTCTGTCAAACATGTATAGACCTGAAGGGAGAATCTTTCCACAAAATGCTTAACAATTTGGGGATGCCAAGCAAAGAACCATGCATATAATCAATAGCTGAAAGTTTGCAAGGAGATTATGAAAGATGGCTCTTTCCTGCCCAAGGTATTTCATCAGCTTTCATGCCTTTATTTCTTAATGCATTTTGTACACTCTGACACATTATACCTAGGTTCTTTCTAGACCTTAAGGGATATCTTTATCAAAAGGAAACAACTTGGACACTTCCTCTGTTTTTATTCAACCATCATATGATGGGAGCATTTGGTATACCAACTGTCTGTTCATCCATCTGTCCGTTAGCTTTTAGTGTCACTGGTATGCCTCACCAGGGCTTTGATGGATTTTAGTGAAACTCACCAAAAGTACATACCCAAGTTTGAATATGGGCCAAAACCAATACATATTTAATAAGGTCACAGGTCACTCAGCTACTTTGTGTTTTCATTATGATAACTTTTGCAGAATTTGAAGGATACTGATAAAACTCATCAGAAATGTTAATCAGTATAATATCTCGCCAAGCTGATTTCTAGCAAAACCATGTTTAATTAATGAGGTCAGAGGTCACCACACTTTGGAGACACCTTGGTTACTTGCAAAAAATCCTATGGATTCATATGAAACACATACATATTAACAGAGAGAGTTTCTCACCTGAATTACATTCTCCTCAAAATTCACACATAACTAATGAGGTAAGAGGTCACCAGGTACACGCGTATTATGCACGTTTGCAGTGCTCTTGTTAAAGATGCACCATGCTGAAGACAGCTACTGCCGCTGTACATTCCGTTGAACTTAGTCATATTGCAGAGGGTGAGTGAAGGGTCAACAAACCAAACCCACCTAAAAGGGGGTTACACAAACACAAATGCAGAGGTCTGATCAGTTTGGTTCTATCAGTTTGGTTCCTTCTCAACATGATCAACTTCTGAGGCTTCACTCTCATCATGTGACAATAAACTGGTCTTGTTATTGAAATGAAGGAATTTGTTTTCATCACTGCCACCATTCACAGAATCTTCATGCTCAAGGCTAGAAATAAGTTTCTGCACAGTGTCTTTAACCAGTAAATTTTCCTGAAAACTTGGTTTATTGGCAGCATTCTCATTTCCCGGTTGTAAAGGGTGTAAAACTTGTGTCTAAATCATTAACAGGATGTAGAGCACGAGCACAAGCATCCTTTGAATCACTTTCACTTGTATCATTATTGGGACATAATTCTGCCAGGTTGATCTCACAAGGTAATGTCTGGATGTTTATTAGTCTTAGACTTGCCTGTCAAATAGAAAATAGAATTTTTTCCTACAAATAGAAATATCAGTAAAATAACTAAATGTTGACGACATACGAAGTATGCAAGACAGCAGAAAAGATTAAAATAAATAAATTAATAAAATTACAAACGCTAGAGGGGGGCCAGATGCCTCCTGTGGCCCCCTCTGGGTCTGGCTGTATGTAGCATGAAAGTTATTTTTCATAGTACGCTTAAAAGCTTCATGACCTTAAGATTATTATATACATGTACACCCCATCTACACAGTAATATATATGACAAATATACTCTATATATTTTAACAAATTTAAACTAAAGATGTACGGTTGTATACAGTATCTAGTAATGGAAATAGAAACTTACAGCAACAACAGTCCCAATTATTGTGATGAGATCAGCTGTCACTCCTTCCTCAATAACTGCTTCTACAACCAGGACCTCTGCCTCCTCATCCACTGCTTTTGTAACGTCCATATGAGTTGATCACTGTTCTTATTCAGCAGTATGAAGCGCATGCCTAGCACAGAATTCCTCAAGAGGACTGTGTGTCCACTCAACAGTTTTTCAAACTTTTCATCTGTCTGGGCGATAAGTTTGATGGACCTTGTCTTGTCTGCAATAGCACACTCATGTTTCTTGTTCTCAACCCTTTTTGCTTTTTTGACAACCTTGACATGCAGAATCTATTTGTACAGCCTTGCGATCGTGGAGCTGATATTGTCCAACCTCGATTGTATCACCGTTTTGAATCAGTTCCAACACCACCATTACCGCATTAAGGGGGTTGATTCAAGAATGTCCGTTTCTAACAGCGAGTAAGATCTTTGCATAGTGCACTGCAACTCTTTATCAGCAATTGTTTGTCTTCTGGAGACATCATCCTCTCCAGGTAACGGTGTAGGAAAGTGCAATTTGTCATCATTTTCTCTCATGCTCCTGTCGTAGCTGATCAAGTTGTTCAGTTCTTGTACTAGTGTGCTGCCAAGCGAGATCATTGTATTCTCTCTCATTGATGGCTAGGAACTTCTCTTGCGACATGGAGAACGTTGAGGCGGCAGCGGGTGCAGTAAGTTGGAGCTGTAGGTATGGGGTGGAGGGGGGTAGTCAGGGGACTGACAACCCCACATGGGTGAGGGTGAGGGTGTGCTTTCAAGCCAGTTAGAGAAACTAGAGAGGGGAATGGTGGTGGCGGTGGGGGGGCGAAGCATGGGGTTCATGGAAACGGATGACGCAGTATACAGGGGAGGGGGGTCGCGCTGGCACCCACTGCCTACCTTTAACAAATGTCTCTCCAAGTCTGCTGGTGGAGCTGAAGGCGATGGTCGTGGTATTGAGGTCCCGGGTACCCGACTGTTGTTATCTTCTCGCTTAAATCATTTGATCGGTGAGACTGGTGGACTTCCACGTGACAAGTAGTGGCCAGTTTTTGTACTCGACCATGGTGGGCTGTGACTGCGATGTCTGTACCGCTTGCTGCTACTGCAGTGGGTTGATCTGCTGCGACATCTTTTTTGGCCATAATCTCGTCGAGAACACTGATGATCTTCATCTTGTCTGCTACAGTAGGTTCCGCTGTTGCTGGCGCCGGTTTTGCTGATGCGTGACCGTAGACTTAACCATCTCAAAAGACTGTACCGGTTGCTTCAGCTTTCCCATTATGACGAGTGGCTTGGCTCATGCTTCAGGAGTATAGCGGAGAGAATGGGGAATTCAGGCGGTGATAAACTTTTATACCTAAACATGGACTGGGCGTGGGGGATTGGTAGGTAGGGAAACCACAGCAATCAACCAATCAGCACACTCATCATACATTCTATCACCCCGGGAAGTAAAGTATAATAATTCACAGTCCAAGCTTCTAGAACATTCCACTGGAAATGCCATACAAATAACAAGTATACACCATACCAAAGTATGACACAACACAGCTTATATAACATATATACAGTTTCATTTGGATCAAAACAATTGTTTTTTTTTGTATGTAATATTGTATTTTAAGCAAACCTGTGAGCTTATGCGATGGGGCTGCGTCATGTGTCGTCTGTACGTTGACCATACCTACTTCAAAAATGGCAGGAGCTAGCATCACCAAATTTTTTGCAAATTATCAGTCATCTGAAAAACTTTTGTTTATTAACGGATTTTGTTTGTTTTTTTTTTAACTGCATTTTCTTAGATTTTATAGGGAAAAAGCTAAAAAAGTTTTAAAATCTTCTCCGAAACTGTCCAGCCAAATTGTCCAATATTTCACAGAAATGACCCCTTGAATCAATCTCTCTCAAGTATATTTGAATGGTTCAAGTTAGGAGATTTTTGGCCGAGTTACAGGAGGTTGAACTTTGTCATCTGTCCAAAAAAGCATATTAAAATTTCAATCTCAAAAATGGCTGGAGCTATCATCACCAAATTTTATGCCAATGTTGGTCACATAGGTCATATCTGAAATTGAGGTATTGGTGGCGCCACCTGCATTGGCCTTTTTAGCTCAGCTGACTACAAGTCATCTGAGCTATAGTCGTGGTCCATTGTCTGTCGTCCATCGATCTGTCTTGCCGCTCTTAAGAGAGCTACATTGTGGGGTGATTCTTGAGTACAGATGGTAGTTGTGGGCCGATTTTCATTGTGGGGTGCACCCGACAATGAAGTGCATTTCTATGTGTGCCAAATGCCATTGTGAGCTGTGCGGACCAATCCCAGAGTTGCACCCCATAATGTTTTGGAAAATTCTGGTATGGACTGTCCAAGTCCAGAGTTTGGACAGTCCAAATGTCAGGATTGAGAACTGTCTCCCCCTGTTGGCCACAAAAGAAACTTGTCATAGAGATCCAGGTCATTGTGGGGTACACCCCACAACTACAATCTATACTCAAGAATAACCCTACTCAGAGCAATGAAATAATTTTACTCATTGTTTGGCTATTGATCTTTTTGAGGTTTATTTTTTTTACCCACAATTATTGCACAGTTAAATCTTACCTAAACTGGTTGTTCCCTTTAATGTGTACTAACACTCACTAATACACCAAAATGGGTGAGAGGGAGATATAGCATTGGACAAAACTCTGATTTCTGCAAGTGTCATTCTGATTTGAAAAAGATGATCGAATGACTTAGTAGTTTTTAGCTCAGCTGACTATAAGTCATCTGAGCTATAGTTGTGGTCCATTGTCCGTCGTCTGTCCGTCCGTCCATCCGTAGATGTGGCACGTTTTGAAACCGTAAGACCTAGGAATCCAAAATTCGGCATAATGTTAGATATCCCCAAGATCTCCTACCAAGCCGAAAACTGGGTCTTTGTGACTTTGTTCCTTTGAGAAATTAAGGAAAAACCTCAATATTTTATTAAAAACCTATTTTCACACTTCAGGACTGCCTAATATCAAAACTACTGATCTGTTTTCCTCATATTTACCATAAATATTCCCCTATATAGTTCCTATGTACATGCCAGAAATTATGTCTGTATTATACAATTTAAAAAAGTTATGGGCCCAAACAATGCATTTTGTAAAAAATCAGGAAAGATATTTGATCACTTAACACAAAACATGTTGAAGCTATGGACTTTTTTTCCAGTAATATAACTTTAATTAATCAAAATTAAATTGTATACCCAAAATTAGATCAAAATCTTTTAAATTTTTTTAAATATTAACAAAAATAAAAAATTAGTACCTTAAATTTTTTTTTCCTGTAAGTACTGTGGATTTAATTTTCACAGCATGTTTTTGTTAGCATTTTGTCTGTTAACACCAAAAATTTGAAACCAGTTGATCAAAAACTAAATTTTATTCAAGTTTTCAAGCACCATGTAACATGTTGTTTACATCTAGCTAGTGTTATGCAGTTTGCAAGAGCTCAGCTCCCCAGCTTCAGCTCTCAGTTCCTAAAATTTGGCATACAATTAGATGTCTCCAAAATCCCCTACCATGCAAAGAATTTGGTCACTAGGACTTAATACCTTCGAGATATTAATGAAAAACTTCATTTTTCCATTATAAACCCATTGTTACACTTCAAGACTGCCTAATATCAAAACCACTGATCTGACTTTAATCATATATAATATACATATTTTTCTATACATTCTCTATGCACATGCCAGAAATGATGTCAGTATTGCGTAATTGTTTTAAGTTATGGGCCAAAACTTGATGCACTTTGTAAAAAATCAAGAAATATATTTACTCCCTTAACAAGAGGATTGCTGAAGCTAGAGATTTTTTTGTAAGGGATGTAACATTATTTTATCAAGATTCAATTGAATACCCAAAATTAGTTCTGAATTTTTCAAATTTTATAAGTTATTAGTATAAATATAAAAATTAGTACCTTAAATTTTGCCAAACTTAGACCATGGCACGTTTGTTTCCTGTAAGCACTGTTGATATAATTTTCATATCATGCACACATAAGGATTTCAGCTTTTAAGTTTAGAAAGCTGAAAGAAATTGGCCAAAAATTGTAGCTTTTATTAATGTTTTTATGAGACCATGTCAGACCTTGGCTCTCCCCAGCCCCTCTTGAGTCACCTGTATGTTGACCTTGTTGACCCTTCATCAAATTATGCACGCTTGATGCCAGCCATACACTGGGGCAGCCAGGCAGCTTTATGGCCGGCCACAGTTGATCCAGGTGACCAACCCAACTCATCTAGTAGTTTTAACTAACAACAAAACAATAAACAATAAATTAATAAATTTTTATTGGTTTTTAATAACAAATTAAAGAAAAATGGAAAAGAAATTTGTTAGTTGATTATAACAGGAAATTAACTTGCAGTTACTGATGATATAAGAATCTTCTATCGATTGATAGAATGTCACATGTTCCAAATAACACCATTCAGTCACCTATGGTATTTTTCAGTTCAATTTTAATGATAAAAAAATAAATCATATTATTCATTACTAATCATTAGGGATCATATGAAAGAAATTAATGATAGACAAAGATGCAGTTGATAATATTAATCTAGATTCCTGCTGTGTCTTGTGTGTACATTGATGTGAAATTAGTCCAAAATGAATATATTACATTTATTTTTTTTAATATGAATAAAAGCCATAAAACCAGGTACTTATGATCATTATTTAAATGTGTGAATTTTGTATATTCTGGATTTTCAAAATCATTGTTTGGTGAAAACTCAATAAATACCAGACATGGTGCGATTACTTTGCAAATGTATTTCAATACGAATATGAATATGTACTCCATTATAAAATTTCTTGCATAAGAATAGGAATTCAGGCAAAAATGAAAGTATATGAATACCAGTGCAAATACTTTCAAAATGTATTCATGAATGCATTCATGAATATATTCTTTGATATTATTTTAATAATCATTTCAGTTGTATTTTATTTTAAAAAATCAAACAATTCTCTTATTATTTTTAATAAAAATTATATTTGGGACAATTTGTAATTATTTTTAATAAGTATTTAAACTCTTATATTAAATGTTCTGCTTATAAGTTATATGGCCAAGTCAAAATCTGTGTGACAATAGCACTCCATTTGTTAATAAAATAAATGAAATCAATCCTCTTCCCTGTCTCCAAAGATACTATCAAAATCATACATAAGCTAAACACCCACAACTCATAATACAGCTTACAAAACAAGCATGTGCCTCATTTCTAAATCATATTTTTTTTATCATATTTAACAGCTGAGCGCTGTGACCCATGGGTCCCATGTTTTTAAAGAATAATATATATAAATAAACTAATTACTCGGAGGGGAAAACTGAGAAATAGCCTCCTCCTAGATTAAGCAAAACTCAAAGATAATAATAAAATTATTTGGACTTTGAAGAACAGGGAATACAATTGATTCATTAAATAGAGGAAATTAAGATAAATCCACAAGTCCATCCACACTCAACATTTAGAGGGCACTTAATGTTTTACTCCCTTTATGGTTTACTCACACAGAATACACCACATTCACTATCATTCCATCATGACACTCCAATAACATCGAGACATCCTTTAAGTGTGAAACATTTAATGTATGACTGTTATACATCGATTAAGGTTACCGCATCAAAGATGAATGCAAACAAATCAGCTCATTAATAACCAGGGTGATAACAATGAATTCTACACATGATAACTACCACACCCTCCTCTTATCTTTTGTCTAGATCCCTAGATGCCTGACCAAAAAGCAATGTTAACAAATCTATGCATAAACTCTCTAATGCTCTCCTGGGCGGTTATACATATGTTTGATAAGTACAACAGTCAAGCTGACCCTGTTGGGGTAAGATCCCAACAATGTGTGACCCAAGCTACTCCTAAGTGTTACTCTTAAGTTGGGATAACGGGACTGATCCAAGTGTAAATGTCAAAAGAAAACGTTTTATTTTCAAACAAATGACGAACAAATGACAGCAGCTCATTTTCTTCTTCTCTGGAAGATGGATGTCTTTGAATTTGGCTGGTGTTCTTTCTTTTTCCTAAACAGAGCGACAGATTCAGGCATGGATAAAGAGCTACTTAACTTTTGTTGCATGTTCCATACTTTTCTCTTTATATTATTTGGCTTCTGGAACTGGATCTTCCCTCCCTTTTTTTGCTTATATCTACAGCTTAAATATTTTTTTTCCATCTTTAGGAATAAGCAGGAAAAACCATTTAATCTCACAGGGAGTTGCAAACACAGGTGTCACCATCTGCAAAATTTAAGTTCAAAGAAAGTTCTCACCACAAAAGAATTTTTTTCCATTTGACATGCGGATCTAAAAGACATGATGTGTCTGCAATATCCATAAACCTTATAAAAATAAGATGATGATATTACAATTTTTAGCTCAGCTGACTTTCAGTCATGCTGGGCTATAGCGATGGGTCTTTGTCCGGCGTCCTTCCGTCTGTCCGTCCGGCCGGCCGTCCGTCCGTTAGCAGGGCACAAATCGTAACCGTAGCGGCTAGGGCCATGAACCCACGCAGTCTTAGAGGTTATAAAAATATCTCCTTGCAAACCTGAAATTAGGTCACTGCGACCTATATTCTCGAAGTTATGGGGTGTGTTTGCACCCCCCAGAAATAACTCTTTTGAGACAAAATTTTCATCCCAAACCTTCCATCTTTCACATACAGCTCACCTACCAACAGGGGAAGAACCATAATTTTTTTTAGGTCAAAAGGTCAAAGGTCAAGGTCACAGGAGCTTCTTCTTTGAAAAGCCTGTGGATGCATTTTACGCCAACCCTTTCATCCCAATTCTTTGATCTTTCACATATAGCTCACCTACTAAGTTGGAGAAGAATCCTATAGATTTTGAGGTCACAAGGTCAAAGGTCAGGGTCACAGGATCCACTTCTTTGAAAAGGTAGTGGACACATTTCAAGCTAGACTTTTCATTCCAAACCTTCCAGCACTGATATCGCTTCTCTGCCAACAGGGGAAAAGACCTGTTGATTTTGAGGTCAAAGGTCAAGTTCACAGCACCCACTTCTTGTGTGGAGTCATTTTCAGGCAAACTTTTCAATCTGTACCTTCCATCTGTCATATATGGCTTACCTACCAATAAGGGAAGAAGCCTATTGATGTTGAGGTCAAAAAGTCAAAGGTCAAGGTCACGATATTTAATTGTTCTAAATGCTTGTGAGCATATTTCAAGTGTAACTGTTCAACCCAAACCTTCAGTCTTTCACATATGCCACATCTATGCATCACTCAGTTTGACTCAAACTTCATATTTATGGGTCTTTTTGCTTGAATAAATAACTAATTGATTTTGGGGTCAGCTGGTCAGCAGGTTAAAGGTTGCAGGTCAGAGTTATTCACCCATTGGTTGCCAAGTAATTACACCAGATTTAAGTGGTCAGTAGTTACCCATCATTTAGAAAGAATCCAGTTGATATATGGGCAAAAGGCCAAGGTCATAGGTCAGGGATGTTCACAATTACTTATTTTATAGACCATCTCTATTTTTCTTGTATATATAACCATCCCACTCCAGCTGGTACATCTTCCTGTGTGGCTGTAATTGTGAGTGACACTGGTGACATATGACTCCCTTTTGTATCAGCCTATTAAGTGATAAGGCTCAGT
This sequence comes from Sipunculus nudus, assembly GCA_026874595.1. Lineage (NCBI taxonomy): Eukaryota > Metazoa > Annelida > Sipuncula > Golfingiida > Sipunculidae > Sipunculus > Sipunculus nudus. The sequence goes on from CM049317.1 coordinate 6,115,900, forward strand.
GATAAGTACCTCCTTACTTCATAACAAAAACACTGTTGTCAGAATGCTTCAGCCAGGCATTAAGACTATGAGAGTATAGTATTAAGGTTTAGCTACTGATTTATAAGATGATGGGAACATTTTGCAGTTTATTTTATGGAATCCTAGCAATAAACTTAGTTTCCTAGATATCTGAATATTTTAATATATATCACCACATATAAAAGCAAGTGTTTGTTCTCATAATATGTGGATGTGTACCTTGATTTAGGATGGCTTTTTGTTTTATTACAAGACTCTTAGTCATGCTTTCTGCATTTCTTTTCTTTCAGGTTTGGCAGTTTACCTACCCTGCTGACCCCATTGAAAAGCAGAGTGATAATAAAAATATTGGACTTACACTTTTTACAATTGCATATCTATAAATCTGATATGAGGGCCTGGACATGCCTTTTGAATTATTTTGGGCATTTATTACTGGATAATTTGCCCCAAGTTTGGTCTCTTATTGGAGAATGTGGGATATCAAATGTCATACTTGTCAGAAATCCATTATCTCTGCCAGTTAGCCACCTTAGAAATTCTTTCTTCAGGGCAATTTCAGTAATTTTTCTTTAATGTTTGGTCCAATTTAGAGAATGTTTGTTGTCTGATTTCAGACTTGTCAGAAGTCCAATATGGCCACCAGGCAACCATCTTTTAATTCCTTTTGATTATATTATCTCAAGAACAGTTAAAGTGAATGCAGTTGGATGTATATTTATGTAATCTTGTAAAGGATTGGGTCAAATACTTCTGAATAAATATTACCATCATTTATAAAAGTGCAGTACAGTTGGCTTGTATTGAATAAAAATCCATACAGAAGCACATGTTTCTCAATAATTCTTGCATGTATTTCCTTGATTTTTGCTATATATTTTGATCTTATATTTGCCCTTTGTGGTGATCCTTTTGAGACTGACAGGTTTCAAGCAAGCTGTTGGAATAGTTCCTGATAGCTTTACAATCATGCATTTTCCTCAGACCATCAATTCACTGTGTTTTAACCAGACATAGGTGATATATATTTCTGTTGTCATAGAAAATTTTCAACAAATTGGCAAATTGGTTCTTCAAAATTTGACTGGAAGTTGTGAATCTCAGTCCATTATGTCACAGGTCATGCTTGGCAGCTGAGCGTCATGACCCATGGGTCACTTGTTAATAATAACTGTACTTGTACAGTATATTAATTTATGTGCTGTAAGAAAGACCCATTTTTAAGACTGGACCATCAATGTCTTGGAATTTGTTTCTTGGCTTGTGTCCGTTTCTTTTTCCTAACCAGGGACCATCGTTGTCTTTGAATTTGATTCTTGGTTTGTGTTTGTTTCTTTTTCCCAACCAGACCGACAGATTGACAGGCCCAGGCAAAATCTACTTTACTTTTGTTGCATGTTCCATACTTTTTTCTTGATATTATCTGGCTTCTGGAACTGTATTTTCCCTCATTTTTTCTTCCTTAAATCAACAGCTTTCAAACAATCTTTAGTTGTGGGGCACTTGTCCTCCTTGAAGAAATTTCTGAATAAATGACGAAGCTCATTTTCTTCTTCTCTGGACCATCGATGTCTTGGAATTTGATTTTTGGCTGGTCTTCGTTTCTTTTTCCTAACCAGAGGGACAGATTCAGTCCCAGTCGTCTCACCTAAGAGCATACCTGCAATGAGATACAACATATGAAAATATTTGAATAATTTGGTCAAATTGCTTTTGATGGTTGTGTTTTTATCAAGAAATGGACAAGCTGTATTCTATAAGAGTATATAGTTGTGGCACAAAATTGATGGTTGATATTACATTGTCATCAATCAGCTTGTTCATCCATGTGCGCTTTAAAACAATACATCGGTAACCCCGGAGCCAAAACAATGTATTGACCAATCACAAGCGTGCACTCAACAAGGTCCATTTTGTGCAAGATCGTGAACCATCTGCCTCTGCAATGGCCACACTAACAGACTTCTGATTGTTGAAAACAGTTGATAAATACTGCTGTCCATTGGTATACAAAAATAGCACATATTTTTACATGTTTTACATGTTGGTAGGAAGTAAATTCCCCATACAACATTTAGGCATGACTTGTCACTTCATATTATCGATATTTTACCCCAATGATTATTTTTAAGATCATAACACACTCGAGGGGCACAATGTCTCTTGCAATACTTCACCGTACTTCATATGGAGATAACATTGTGTTACTAAAGAGGTGCCCATAACACAAATTTCTTCCCATTTCCCCCTGAAATAAGGATTCGAGCAACTGTGTACAGTACAATATTTAGAAGTTTTATAAAGAATGTGGGTGTGGTCATCTGACACAGACCACGTACTATTGTTTTTTTTTCCTTTATCCAATGCAATATGTAGAGCTGACCTTTAATGACAGATTCCTACCTAAATATTGTATTCCACAGTATTATTGATGAATTCTGATTTGCAGATTACAAAAGTAATATTTTTTATGGCTTCACTGAGTGAACAGTTAAAAAGTTCAAAAGTACACATCAAGCAATATATACAAATAGGTGTTACCACCAAAACCATATTTTGACAACTAATCATCAATATTTAGATGTCACTTGCAATAAACTGCAAAATTCCAGCTTATGTGATAAAATCTTAAGACATTCCAATCAAAGTTTAAACAAGTCCACTTTGGGGCACTTGTGCATGCAAATGACAAATGAATTTTTTTAAAACCCTGCAATAGCTACAGCATTTAAAAAATACAACAGACTGTTGTACAATGAAAATGAGTCCGCTATGTACCTTCCACCTCTCTGCAGGCAAATTCATCATCATTAGGAATGAGCTGGTAGATATTATCCTCCAATGAGTCAACAAAACAAGGTATTAATTAAAAGATAATATGAAAGAATACAAATGTTGTACTCTTATAAAACTGACTATAAATAAAACTTACTGTATTGTATTGTATTACAAGATAGAGAAAAAACATTTATTACTAGATACCAAGAAACATTTTCCTTTAGAGCTAAAGAAATTCCTTTCAAACACATTAGTCAGTTGCCATGAACTATTAGTTTCCATTACCTCTGACAGTGGCTTTAGGTTAAACCTAATCTGTATCACCATGTTGACCATATTAAGGAATGGACACTCTTATTCCGTGGCCTTCTTTGTAAGATTTCATGAACATATGATTTAATTTATATAAATATCATACCACAGCCAGAGATGCTGGAGGCTCCTCATCGGGCTCATTATGTACATTGGACAGAGGCATTTGTTTCTGCATTCTTGCCATATTGGTGGGTTCTGCTGCATTGGTGGCTTCTGCCGCATTGGTGGCTATTGCCGAATAGGTGGCTTCTGCCAGATTGTTGCCATCTAGGTTTCTTATGATATCTTTAAATAATCGAATGTGGAAATCACTGCATTTGCAAGGTAATCTGATGCAACAAATAGACCAAAATTTCACCCTAAGTGATAACACAAATGCTTTGGGTGATTTGCTATAAACAACATCTTGAAAGTTTCCATGGCAACTTGTGGTCCCCTTCATTTCAAATTGTATTTTCATTAAAGTGATCATTTAAGAACAACTTCTCCAAATTATTTAGATGACTTTTAGTCACCTTGTTTTCAGGCTATAATTTCTAATTTGACACCTTGTTTTCAGGCTATGATTTCTAATTTGACAAATTTTTACAAGGGACAGGTTGCCTTCTGCCCATCTATGTGGCCATTACTTAAGTGTTTTCACAGAGGGGCACTGCATGTGATGATCTTAATCACTTCACCCATGACATCTTAAATTGTGAGTCCTAGAACTGACAGGGAGGTCATTGTCTAGTTTATTTCAAATTCAACCTTTATGAACCTTTTAATGTATAATTTCATTTGGCCCAAAAACTTGGTTTCTCATAAAAATTCATAACAATTACCCAAGACCTGATGAAAATAGACTTGCAAGTTGGGAGAAATTATGAAGTTAAAAACTTTCATGTATATCTCACCAATAAAAATCTTTACCAATCATTACCAACTATGAGTATACAACTGATTAATTCAGGTGAGATTTCTGCCCACAGGTGGCAACCGACATTAAAACACTCAATTTGATGCACTATGGCAGTGCAATTTGACTTTTGATACACTAATCATAAAGTATCATTTACCTGGAAACTATGTCCTCTAATTTTTGCCCACAAACTTGTGCACCAAACCTGCATCCTGAATCATCAAAATCTATGTGATTTTCACTCTTTCAATAACATCAGATCTGGCACGATAATGTGCTAAATGCACATCCATTGTGTGGCCAAGGTGGGATAATGTCCAGTTCAACTGAGCTGGAGTCATATCCAGGCACTGAAAATCAAAAGAAAATGATGTTTAATACAAAACTGGGATGAAATTGTCAAACTAGGAAAATCATTAAGTTCTAGAGTAAGAAATATAACATTTTCCATCAGTGACGTATAGAGTCCACAAAAGCCTTTTCAACTGACATTTTTTAAATGATAGGCTCCTTAGCATACACTAATGAATTATGATAAGTGGTTTTCAAGAGGCTTTTTGAATGTGCTCACTTTGTTACTGAATAATAGTAAGTGTGTTAGGCTTTGTTCCAAGTGTGCCAGAAGGCAATCTAATATACAACACATGACTATGATGATATACAAAATGTTTTTAAAATCAGTGTCACACAGTTATGAAAAATGAGAGTACATAAAAAGTACACAAACAAGAATAAGGCAATGATAGCAAGAGCTCCTTGATACAATTAACGAAATCAAACTTTTAATTGTATACAGTATCAGCAACACTTTAATTAAGGGAAGACATAATTGTCTGAAATAAAAGAATGCTACTTAAGTTCTTTTTGACACCCCCCCTCCTAAAAAAAGTGCCCAAATGCTTGTATGCTGAGAAGTTTTTTAAGAAAACCAGAGTTAGTTTTAAAATGAAATAACAAGAAAGCAAGGCATAGACTCCCCTGCCAGAGATAAAAAAAAAACTTGTAAAAATGTGCACTGTCTAAAAACAGTTAATCTAGATTTCAGCAGGTTTTACCTTGAAGATCAAGGTGTAAAGATGACCGCTATTTTAACTCTCAAAATTCATGTAATTTTGGCAGAAAGAACTATGCATCAAAAATGAAGGAAAAAACCTCAGTATTCCAAAAGTTATGGGAGTCACAATAATACTTCGTAAGTTAATGTGTTCATAAAACAATAACTATAATTTGGCTTATTAGACCTAAAAGAATATTGTCACGGTCACCAGTCAAACTCGATGAAGAACTCGGTAGTGAATAATTTGAGAACAAAATGTAAAACAGTTAAAAAATTATTGGGTTCACAAAAATTTTACATTTCAGCAGATTTGACCTTGAAGATGGTCAAGTTGACTGGTTCTCAACTCTTTCAACCAAGATTTTGGTAGAAACAATCAGTGTTTCAAGTTTTAGTGGAAAATATGGAGCCCTTCAAAAGTTAATCTCCTTCACAAGACATTGTTCAGTGCCCGAGAATCATTAACTTTTTTTTTAAATTCACCCAAGTCTCTAGTCAATTAAATCAAATGTAGGCTTTACCATGAAGATCTCACCTTACTGCTTGTTTCTCTCCAGACCTCCGTCTGTTATATGTCAAGAGCTTAGCTTCAACCACCATTGCCACCAAGCGAAAATTCTTAAAGCTGTTATCTTGCAGGTCAAGGTTTTCCAATTTGGTTGTCATGTAGTCTCTCAGCTTTTTCAAGTCTGCAGGTTCAGGCAACTCCTGTGCAAGATTCATCCTCCTTTCATTCAACACAAGCTGTGCCTTTTTGTTCACTTTGTAGCCCTACTATGTGGTCTTAAGAGTCTTTAAGTCTTGACATTCCTGCTTCATTTTTTCAACACGGTTCCTTATTGCCAAACCCATCTTAGCATCTGTCATCCTCTTTATTTTGTATGCTATTTTAATACAGTTGCTTGGAATTTGCGTTCTGCAACATCATCCATATCTTCTGAAGCTATTCCAATAGCTGCTTGAGCTAAACGATCAAAATACTGTGGCCTCAAGTAATCTATAAGGAAATTATCTTCTGAATCTGTGGTGAGCTCCACCTTTTCCAAACTCCTGAGGCAGATTAAAAATCTTGCACTCAGTCTCATAATCTGTGAGGTATAGTATGGCCTTATTATTTCAGTTAAAATCAAATTAGCCATCCACTGATTTTTTTTTAGGTTTTAGGATTTTGCAGGTTTATACATCCTGGACAATTTTCTAGATTTTTTTGACAGGTGGTACCACCTACATTCAAGTTTACGCTGCAGACCATGTTATTATGCAACACACCTCACTCTATTCCCCTTGCCAATTAATCCATGCCTCACTTCACCCATCCCACTCTGATTTCTTCGGATACACATAGTTGACTACCCATATTCTAGTTTTAAAATTTCCTAGTCTGAAACTTGCAGGTCCAAAATGTCCATTTTTCTGAAATCATAACGACTAAGGTAGATATGCAGGACTTAAGAGGATCAATATTAAATCTAAAAAATAAACCTCCATTCATACTCCCAAACTTTGCACAAGTTCACATTAGGCTTGTAGGCCTTGTTAGATATTTATTATTGTGCAAAATTATAAAATATATTTTTTTGTGAAAAAAGTTAATTCATCTGTATGCATAATGTGATGTTAGATCAGAAAAATTAGTGATTAATAATAATGCAATTTAGAATAGGGATTCAATGTATACATTGAGATAAATATTATATTGCAAATGTTCAACATTTTGATTATAAAAAAATGATATAATAAAAAAATAAGATCTAATGCAAACATTAGTTCATTATTTTCTTGTCTTAGAAGAATGGGAAATAGAGTAATCATGAATCAAGTTTTATTAATCAACATTGTTTTCTGTCAGCACTGTTGAATTTATCTCCATTTGTTTATTTTTGAAGCTCAGCTGACTATAAGTCATCTGAGCTATAGTCGTGGTCCATTGTCTGTCGTCCTTCCGTCTGTCAGTCCGTCCGTCCGTCCATTTCCATACCATTGGACCTACAAATCTGAAATTCGGCATACAGTTAGATGTCCCCAAAATCTCCTACCATGCCGGAAATTTGGTCAAAAGGGCTTTGTTCCTTTGAGATATTAAGGAAAAACCTCAATTTTTATTAGAAATCTATTTTCACACTTCAGGACTGCCTAATATCAAAACCACTCATTTGGTTTTCTTCATATTTACCATAAATATTCCTCTATATAGTTCCTATGTACATGCCAGAAATTAAGTCAGTATTATTTAATTTTGAAAAGTTATGGGCCCAAACATAATCCACTTTTTAAAAAATCAAGAAATATATTGACTCCTTTAACAAGAGGATTGCTGAAGCTGAAGATTTTTTGTCAGGGATGTAACATTATTTAATCAAGATTCAATTGAATACCAAAAATTAGTTCTGAATTTTTCAAATTTTGTAAGTTATTTTTATTAATATAAAATTAGTACCTTAAATTTTGCCCAACTTTGACCATGGCACGTTTGTTTCCTGAGAGCACTGTTGATATAATTTTCATATCATGCACACATAATGATTTCATCTTTGTAGTTTAGAAAGCTGAAAGAAATTGGCCAAATATTGTAGCTTTTATTAATGTTTTTATGAGACCATGTCAACCCAGGCTCAATCCAGCCCCTCTTCAGTCACCTGTATGTTGACCTTTCATCAGATTATGCATGCTTGAGCGAAGCATACACTGGGGCAGCCAGACAGCTAATGCCCAGCCACAGTTGATCCAGGTGTCCAACCCAACTCATCTAGTAGTTGTTTTGAAAAACAACATAACAATAAACAATAAATTAATAATTTTTTATTGGTTTTTAATAACAAATTAAAGAAAAAATTAATAGAAAAGGAATTTGTTAGTTGATGAGTAACAGAAAATTAACTTGCAGTTACTGGTGATGTAAGAATCTTGTATGGATGGATTGAATGTCAATGTCAATGTTATTCTAAAAAACACCATGCAGTCACCTATGGTATTTTCAGTGAATTTCAATGATAAAAAAAGAAATCATATTATTCAAAACTAATCATTAGGGATCATATGAAGGAAATTAATGATAGACAAAGATGCAGTTGATAATATTAATCTAGATTCCTACTGTGTCTAGTGTGTAGATTGATGTGAAAGTAGTCCAAAGTGAATATATTACATTTTTTTTTTAATATAAATACAAGCCATAAAACCAGGTACTTATGATCATTATTTAAATTTGTGAATTTTGTATATTCTGGATTCTCAACATCATTGTTTAGCTAAAACTGAATAAATACTAGACATGGTGCGAATGCTTTGCAAATGCATTTGAATACAAATATGAATATATACTGCATTAAAAAATTTTATTGCATAAGAATGGGAATTCAGATAAACATGAAAGTATTTGAATACCAGTGCAGATACTTTCAAAATGTATTCATGAATGCATTCATGAATATATTCTATAATATTATTTCAATAATCATTTCAGTTATATTTTATTTTAAAAAATCATATGATTTTCTTATTAATTTTTTTAATAAAAATTGGCACAATATGTGTTATTAAATTTTAATAAATAGTTAAACTCTTTTATTATATGTGCTGCTTATAAGTTATATGGCCAAGTCAAAATCTGTGTGACAATAGCACTCCATTTGTTAATAAAATAAATGAAATCAATCCTCTTCCCTGTCTCAAAAGATACTATCAAAATCATACATAAGCTAAACACCAACACTTCATAATAAAGCTTATATTAGTTACCACACAAAACCAGCATGTACATCTTTCCCAAATCATATTTTTGATCATATGTAACAGCTGAGCACCATGACCCATGGGTCCCTTGTTTCATTTTGACTTTAAGGTCAACTTCAGCTGAGCACTCTGTGGATGGGTCCCATTTTTTTGCAAACAGTGTAGATTTAATTTACATAACATTTACAAATATCCATATTAGCATTTAAATTCTTAAATTTGTAAGCAATCGATCAAAAACTCCAGATTGTATTCACTTTTTGAGAAGGCCATGTCTTTAGTGTATTGTTTAGAACAGATCAACCATTTCCAAATGGGGGGTGCATTTTGCATCGAGTTGCGGCCAACTGCCTTCGATTAAATACACTTGACTGGGGCTCTCCCCCTGTGACAGATTTCCATTAAACAGGGAGACCAGTTGTCAGGGTGTTAACAGGATGATTGAAATGTTTTATTTCTGTTTAATTAATATATTTAAGACATTTTATAAACTTTTGATTATATTCTTTTTTGTTTATTACCCTAAAAATCTTATAAACCTTGCTTTGTCTTGTGTACTGAGCCTCAGTCAAGTTGAAGAGTGGCAATAAGATGGTGTAATTGAAAAAAAATATTCTTTTATTATTGGTATTATACCTTGCTTCAGTTGGAGGAATTTCAATGAGAGAGACTGCCAAGGGAATCATGGGCAGGATAATGACCAACGGACTGGCAAAAAAACTTCAATTTCTATGAAAGGGGCCACAAACAAGTTAGAAGCTTGGCAATCCACAAAATAATGAGAAGTAAGTTGTTACATTTTCATTACGTGAATTTTGAGAAGAGGCTTCCAGGTGGTATATAAAAGGAAAATGGATATGAGGATATGGGTATGCACAGATTCCTTGCTATACTAAGTTAACTATATGTCTATAATAACCTAGTGATTTCAAGGGTACCTCCAGGGTTAACAGTAAGTCAGCTGTTATAGGGATAACTGATAGGTGGTAGAATAACTCTGCACACATATACACATACACACACACATGTAATACTTGTATATATAATTTTGAATCATAATTTATTGATATAGACTTCATCAGTCTGACCCATTTTCCAAACAAATTGCAAAGTTGGAATATAATTTGGTGTATCAGCTCCTTGAAATTTGAAAAAAATAGCTGTTTTAACTGGTCAGTTTTGAGCCATGTCTCAATAATTATGCATTGACTGCCATGACATTCACTATGGTTGTTGATCTTAGATATCTGTATAGATTGTGCTAAATAATGGCACCACCTGCACTTTATTATAGCCAGTATAATGGTTATTTTAAGATTTACAGATAGCAGTCATATTAGAGTATAATAAACAAAATGGTCATATATTATTAAAATATTTTTCATTTTTCCATTGAAATAATTTCTTTTAATCAGTCACATTTATGCCTGTGGTCATGTGAAGTTAACAAAGTGTTTGGCTTACATAAATATGACTTACAATTGGTATAATTCCTTACAGTCCATCCATATTCTGAATATTCTTACAAAAGCACCATTCGTTCAATTATCATGAATTGATTATTTTTAAAATTGCGACATGTATATTTGCTCATAGAGCTCTAAATTACAAAAGTATGTGGTACAACCTGAACATTGGTGCTATTGAGATGTTCTTTTACACTGACAAATGCCAGTTGTGTCAAATTTTTTGCATGTACAGCAGTCATGTGTTTTATCCATAAGCATCAACTAGTATGCTTGAATAAGTATGTCATGCCTGTTGTCCTGCCAACTCTGTACCAGATTAACAATTAAATGCTCAAAATAAGACTAAGGGCCCTTTTCCATGCATGTGGAAACGCATTTTCATGCGCTGAAAAAAATGGCTCTCGTGTAAATCATGTATCCCTTTTCCATGCATGCACGTGAAATCAACATTGTGAGATGTGAATTTTAGCCCGCATTTTCGGGCGCGGATAAATCGCTCCAGTTTAAATTATGTGTGCCTTTGCCATGCACCTAGAAACTTGTGCAGGTGAATGTTCATGTGGAGGTCAAGGACACAAATGTAGTCTCCTTGTAGCCACCCCAGGATAGGCCTATATCATGCATGGTGACAAATACTTAATTGCTGCTCTGCTTGTCCACTATAATGAATATATGAATATATATGTGTATATGTATATATATCTGGAGGTGTTAAATATTCCTACCTGCATATGTCAATAGTAATAAAATTATACATTCCATGCATGAATACAGTAAACTGTACATAACAGATGCATGCTTGACATGTTGCTGGGAGCGCTTGTGAATGGAGAATCATTTGTATCAGCACGTCACATGGAGGATTCCGCAGAAACGCACATAAAAAAAGCTCAATTCAGCACATTTCCGTTTGCAGGGATAAGGGGCCTAACTGTAAATGTTGTGCTTTTATTGTTATGTCAGTTTTGCCAGATTAGCATCAGTACCCATGGGTCACTTATACTAAATATCAGATTTTTATTACCATAATTACTTCTTTTGTCACACAGTATTCTTTCAAAATAAGGTTAGTAAGTAAATCAGATTGTTCTTCTTTTTTTTCAGAGGCATTGTCACACCTCACGCTAGTGGAAAAGAGATAGATGAAAATGTCAAAGATTGTCTCAAGTATGCTGGGGACCGTGAAGGCGGGAGGAAAGTGAGGGAAGCAAAAAAGAGGCTGCAGCTGGGAACAGGCCCTGCCATACTCAAAGGCCGGGAAATGGTAGGCGTCTGTCCGTCCATCCTTCCATCACAGACTTGTTAACACAATAACTCAAAACAATTTGAGGTACATTACCAAACTTGCAGGGTTAAAACATCTTAGTAAGGGCTTGATTAAGTTTGAACATGAATGTCCTTGAAACATTTTTCAAGGTGAAGGTCACAGTAGTGATAATGTACATTTAAATGAAAACACAATAACTCAAAACGAATTTGTGAAACAGTCGCCAAACTTGCGGGACTGATGCATCTTATTAAGGGTTAGGTAATAAAGATCAAACATGGATGACCTTGACACATTTTTCAACATCACAATGTTGATAATACTCAAATGATGTTTACATTATAACTCGAAGTAAAGAATTTGAAATATGGTCACCGAACTTGTTGGATTGATGTAACTTACCAAGGGCTATAGGTTAAGTTTGAACATGGATGACCTTGACACATTTTTCCTTATAAGAATGTACAAGGTTAGAAAATAAAATATTCAATATTCAAACATATTCAATTTGTCACAGCTGTGTTTATATGCATGTGGGTGCATTTGGGTATGTGTGTTAGTTTTGGGTCATGTTGGATTCCAGTTGGCCCAACGTTAAAAAGACGTTACACCAACGTTGGTTTTAACTGTTGGGCCATTGTTGGGCCAATGAGCAAAATAATGTTGGCTCAACGTTATCAAACAATGTTGGATATATATGATATACTGTATTCAGATATATATGATATACTGTAAATATATAGTAAAATTTATAAACTTAAAAAAATGACTTAACAAAAGAAAAATTGGATCTAATGCAAATATTTGTTCATTATTTTCCTGTCTAGGTAGATGTAAAATAACTTATTTGCTTTGTTTTCCATTTATCTGCCTGCTTTTAAATATTTAAAAATAATTTCATTTAAATTTAATGTTATCCTTTACGTATATGCAGAGTTGCTGTAACTCCCACCAGTCCCTGTAAGCACTATTGAATTTAATTCCGTATTCTGTATTTATACGAAATGTGTTTGTAACCCCCCCCCCCCCCCCCAGTCATTGAGCCGTAGTTCCTGAACACTGAAGATAGTATTTTTATTGCAACTTCAAAAAATCGACGATGATGCAGTTATAACTGTCACAATCAGCTGAGTGCCGTGACCCATGACTTATTGAAAAAGTCATGGTGATAACAGGACGAGTTGTTGTATTTTCCATCACTGAACTAATGGTGCAACACTATAGAAATGATTCCAAATAACCCACTTCATTTTCATGGTAGACGTACCTGGATCCTTCGACCAAATCATCATTCCCATAGAAAAGTGCAATTCCATTGGTACGTATACTTAAGTGAGTGCACTTCAAAGATGCGGGGTCAATATGATTGTGATAAGAAATGGTTTATATGGTTGATAGGTTTATATTTGATCACATGCTGGGTAAAGTAAACCGATATAAAAAACCACACACATCTACGGTAGGCCTACGTGGTTGTATAAATTTACTTCATACAACTTTATATGCCAAACTTCTATCAAGCAAAATAATCTTTTCAATGATGTATCATTTATGATCAATAGGTGTTTACCGACAGTTAAACTTTCTTATACCCTCACAGGGGCAGATCCAGGATTTAAAATGGAGGGGTCCACTCCAGGACTGATGGCAAAGTTGTAAAAAAGCTCCCCAGGTCCGAAAAAAGGGAGGGGGTTCCAGGGCACAAACTTTGTCTGAAACCTTTTAAAAAGTTGTGGCGACTGAAAAGGGGGAATCCCCCCCCCCCCCTTCTGCCTCACCCTTAAGAAAAATACTCCATATATAGAATACGTCAACAGATATTACATTAATGTCGGTAACCGAATACATCAGGAACTGACGCAACTGTTATCTCCAAGATCTGTGGTAATATTGATCACTGGAATGGTATTTTGTTTGTAAGCTATAGGCTGTCCTAATTGTGCAAGCAAAAAAAAATATAATTCATTTCATTCCATGACTTATTCATTGAAGATGATCAAAAGATGACTAAAGTATGAGGTGTGCTGAATTATTATAAGATTTGTCTCATATCATTTTTGATTTTACCTATACGATTTGTAATGTGCTTTACCAAACATTGATCATGTGACTTTTACGAGTATATAAACTACAGATGGCACCATTTATGTTTACCTATCTTCTGCGAGCAAAACCGGTACATTTCCATTTTTTTAATGGTAAGAAAATTTAATCTATATATAACTTACCGATTATAATGAAATGGTATTTCTTAGTTTAACTCTATATAGTTCCATCATTATTCACGATTATGAACCATGCAAAAAGTAAGACTTTTCTTTTTATTTTTGTGAATGACAAACTGCAGTTATCAGTGTGATATATATCAAGGCACAGTTCATAATCGCTAGACCTGGTATGTTCAGACGTTGTGTATACAGGTTCTCTTAAACTCTCCTTAGTCGATAAGAATTAGATCACTGACCAATATAGATTCAGCTGAGCATAATGACCAGCGGGGCACTTAGTAAAGTTAAACATTTAAAATCAACAGAAGAGGTAACAGGTTATAATGTATTTATTATATATATATAGAATATGTTTACTTGTGTAAACATGTACTTATGAACATGTACATATGTTCAGCGTGAATGTTCGCTGTGTGATAAAGACTCTTTAAAGATATGTTTGTTACATTATTTCACAACTAGGCCCTTGTGTATTTTAAACTTCCATATTCCAAAATAAAACTAAGTAATATTCAATGTTAGTTTAAAGGGAAAATAAGCAATATTAGTTTATAAGTTCATAAACATATAAATATGCAATCGCTTTCTGACAGAAAAACATCAAATCTGATGAGTTCTGTTTTGCATGGTTGGAAAGATAACAACGAATGGAATATTAAAATCATTTCGTCATTTTTATTTTGGATTATCACCGGGGCTTTTAAAAGTCTATTATATCTTAAAGTTATTTCAAGCCTGGCTACCTCGCAAAATCAAGTCAGAAGAAAGTTAGCATTTGCAAGGAATTAAAACAGAAATCACCAGGAGAATGACAAATCAGTTATTTTCATGTTTATTATCACGTGTGTTTCTACTGAAATGTTTAAATAATAGAAAATATGTATCTACATTTTGTGACAATTATATCCTACTAAGCAAGAGATAATATTCTCTTAAGGGCAAAACCGTAAACCCCATTGATATTATATTTGTTCGGCCAGTACAACAGTCAGTGATTAACATGATCTCCATAAACCTGGGGAATGACAGGGACACATGTTGATTTGACCGTTCAGTGGAAAATTGCGTTTTAAAGATTAAAACAAAATGATCTTAATGGCACTCTCCGGTGCAAGTTCATAGCCCAAGGCGAACCATGTATGTCTTCCAATCCGGTAAAGTTGGTTGACACTGGACTGCTAGTTTGTTTTTTTTAAACATAATCCCTGAACTACTGAGTCAAAGCAGATTAGAATTAAATTAGATTTGTTCAACTTCAACAACAGATTTTATTAATTTTGGTTTATCACTAGCATTTACTGGACTTTGAATTTACATAAAACCGGAACAGGATGAGTTATTGCACCTATACTGGCTATATAGCAAACTGATATTTACTCTCGTTAAAACACTGTTTGCCCCACAATTCAAATAAACATCTGTTTTCTGTTATAGAAAATAATATTTAGAAATCTCTCTCCTGTCAGAAATGTTAATAGTATAAAACATGGGCAACTCAGAATGAATAACTTACAGTTCTGGTTCACAATTAGTCCTGACACGAAGGCAAACTGCAATATCAATCATTTATTTATGGTGCCACCCAAGCAAAATGTTGTAGGTACATTTACTGCTCTTGCCTTGGTTTTGTATGTTAATTTTGTTGGAAATATTTACATGAAAATATTTCAGCAGACAACATAGCCCTCTCTCAGCCAAATGCTCTTTTATATTTTGTGTAAGAAAGCGAATTTAGCAAGAAGTGCAGATACGGCAGCCTAGTTTGTATGATATCACAAGTGACTTAGGCACCAATATAACAAAAACATACAAATAAAAATATGCTGCTTAAAATGACTTATCGCCCTTTCCTTTTTTTTCATCCGGAGACATGCAAAAAACTTATTAAAAAATCTAGCCAAGTACTGGTGCCTGAATACAAGACATGTGTGACATTTGGCTTGCGACATCCAAGTTTAATCTATACATCGGCCCCTGATAGCAGCCACGTGGAATAATTGGGAGGATTAACCAATCAGGATTCAATCAGTGCGTTGTTTTGTGACACAAAAGTACTCAAAAACATCAACCAGGCATTAACTTTTTTCTGCGGACATTTGGTGACAATGGGACATGTATCGGCTAATTGAAAAACGGAATAACACCTTTCTGTGACCATGCCCAAATCCACAAATTGTAGTTGGGTGCCAGACATGTTTTTTTTTTAGCTGAAAGACTTCAGACTTAATCAATAAAGTCCACGGTTGGTCTGGTCACGGTTGGTCTTATCAGAAATACACCTTTTTAGCGAACCTGTGAGCTTGTGCGATGGCGCAGCGTCGTCCGTCAGCCGTCCGTCGTCCGCCGTGCGCTGTCCAGGGCTGGCTTTCGGCCGTCCATGGCTGTAAGTCAGAAACTGTCTGAGCTAGCAGCTCCAAATTACATGTAAGAATTCGTCACATGTGAAACTTGGTGCCCTGGAGCTTATTATTGGGTATCTGCATTAATTTAGATTTTATAGGGAAAAAGCTTAAAAACCTTTAAAAATCTTCTTCTCTGAAACTGTCCAGCCAAATTGTCCAATATTTCACAGAAATGATCCCTGGAACAATCTCTCTCAAGTTTGTTCGAATGGTGCCAGTTCGGAGATTTTTGGCCGAGTTACAGGAGGTTGAACTAAGTCATCTGTCCAAAAAAGCACACTAAAATTAAAATGTCAGAAACGGCTAGAGCTATAATGACCAAATTTTCGGGAACCGTTTGACTGATCAGGCTAAAAATTTTGCACAAATGTAGCCCTTTGATAGCTTTATAACATACACTAAAAATGGTGGTGCCACCTGCAACCATTTTTGCACAGCGTCCATCTGTTCATCTGCCTTGGGATAATATTACTCATATCGCAGCCGTGGTCTGACTTATCCACCTAAAATTTTGCAGGTTTATACATCCTGGACAGCTTTTTCCGATTTTATGTCAGGTGGCGCCACCTACATTCACATTTACTCTGTAGACATCCAAGCTCATATCTCGGGAACCGTGTGACCGATTGGGCCAAAATTTTGCATGTGTATAGATCTCACATAGCTCTTCATCACAGGCAAAACTGGTGGCGCCACCTGTAACCACTTATGCACAGCATCCATCTGTTCATCTGCCTTTGGATAATATCACTCATATCTCAGCAGTGGTTTGACTTATCCACCTGAAATTTTGCAGGTATATACATCCTGGACAGCTTTCTCGATTTATGACAGGTGGCACCACCTACATTCACGTTTACTCTGCAGGTATCCAAGCTCATATATCGGGAACCATTTGACTGATTGGGCATAAAGTTTGCATGTGTATAGATCTCACATAGCTCTTCATTATAGGCAAAACTGGAGGCTCCACCTGCAACCACTTATGCACAGCATCTATCTGTTGATCTGCCTTGGGATAAAATCACTCATATCTCGGCAGTGGTTTGACTTATCCACCTGAAATTTTGCAGGTTTATACATCCTGGACAATGTTCTCGATTTTATGACAGGTGGCACCACCTACATTCACGTTTAAGCTGCAGACATCCATGCTAATATGCAACACACCACGCTCTATTCCCCTTGCCACTTAATCCATGCCTCACTTCACCCGTCCCACTCTGATTTATGCGGATACAAATAGTGGCTTGTCAACTACACATATTCTGGTTTTAAAATTTTCTAGTCTGAAACTTGCAGGTCAGAAACGTCCATTTTGCTGAAATCATAATGACTAAGCTAGATATGCAGGACTTGGGAGGATCAATATTAAATTTAAAAAATAAACCTCCATTCATACCCCTAAACTTTGCACAGGTTCGCAACAGGCCTGCAGGCCTTGTTTAAAATAAATTAGCTAAAATTATACAAATTGCTATGATACAGGGTGAAGAAAAGTAATCATATCTTAAGAATTTGGAAAGCTATATACATGAATGACACACCAGATGAAAGCTATAAATGTCTACTATCAACTGACATCAAACTTGTTTTAAAACAGGCATTTTATAAGGTGTTATAACTAAATAATATTTCTGTATAGGCCTAACTGTGTCTCACAAAAATGCGATTTTGGTGCAAGTACATTTCAAAACAGGCTGATATTTAACAGAAAGCTACCACTTTTATACTGCTGTCAGGCATTTTTATTATACACACATACACCTTTCAAAAAACATTGATAGCAATTGTCACCTGTTTGGTACCGATGAACCCTCTGGCTGATGTACTATCTGTCAGTTGTAGTATAGTATAGAAATTAAAAAACAACACATCGTACATTTAATTAAGCTTGCATTGTCTGAATGATGTATAATGTTACAATCCTTGAACTATTCCGAGGAATGTGCCGTGTGCAACGAAACACAGTCACATGGTTCGGGATAAAACGCCCAGCGTACGTCGGGGGAAAAACGCCCAGTGGCCCCGATTACATTATAGGCAAAGTGCTTAAAATTAGATATGGACTTGCACCATATATAAAGCCCTACGATGGAGATATTATGATATATTATAACGCCGTTTCCCTGCAAGTAGGGCTATATATAAAATTTTCAAATGTATACCCTGTAAATATATTGTATACACTTACACTGACCAAGAATTTAAAATACTCAAGAAATCTATAGACCTACAAGGCTACATTATTATACCTCCGTCAGGTTGAGAGAGGAATTATGTTGTACCCTATGTTATTTGGTTTATCTGTCAGCAATAGTTTCTTTAGGCCTTTGCAAAAAAAAAAAAAAAAAAAAAAAAAAAAGAAAAGAAACACTTATTAATTAAGGTCAAGATCGAGCCATTGTTATAAAGGTAACGCGACCCCTGGACCCCTCCCTTTGATCTGCATCTGCACATAAACTGAGCATGTCCACATGCATTGAGCATACAAAGCCACCAATTATTCCATTATTTATAAATATTGTACAGCTTATTAGGCCCACTCCTATTAAAACAATCGCCCAATATGATGTTAAAAGCATATATCATTTTATCATACCAGATGTTGATAAATTCCCGCCATGCCAAATTTCACAGCTTCTCACAGCTAACTTAGGGCGTAAAATGACATGTAATTCCCTTCGTATCCTGTATTTTATCATCAAACCTTCTTTTCCATTATACCTGGCACATTGATGATAACTATAATATATATATATATATATATATATATATATTAAATATGGCTAAACCGATATATAGGGCCAAGGTTTAAAAAAAGTGTCCATTTGAGAACAAAACTGATTATAAAGGAGGAAGGGGTAAAAAGCCCACCCATGGGCGTCTTGCTCCAGGACTGGGGTAAAACGCCCATGTTTAGGATGTTGTTCTTTTCCTATTAATTTGAATGTTTTCTTTGGTTTCGCCGAAATTTCACTTATATTTTCACCATGGAACTATTCTTTATGGAATAAGAGATAAGATTTAAAACTTTATACAAAATGGCAACAAAGATTTTCCCTTAGGGTGGACGTCTTGCCCCGGTCTACCCTAAATTAGGTCCATAGCTGTTACGTACTCATATTCTCCGAGCTGTGGGGCTTATAAATACCCCCCCAGAATAATTAAAAAAAGTTGATACCAAGCAGGGCACAAATAATTACCATTGGACCTAAAGCTAGAAGAATTCTCCCTTGGTAACCTGAGAGTTCCTCACTTCGGAAACTTACAATAAGGTTTCTGTTACGCATATCCTCCAAGCTATGGGGCTCAGTAATAACAAAAGAATTATTTTAAAAAATGATGCAAAGTCTTAAACTAATGTCCATTGATCTTGGATACCTCCATCTTGTACTCAAGACTGGTTGCGCCATCTGCAATCGTTTTGCCGTGGCGTCCACATCTGTACATGCACTTTGGGTGAAAATTGCTTATATCTCCGGGGTGGTTCAAGGTATTGGTCTGAACTTTGGCATGTCCATCCATCTCGATAAGTTTTCTTATAAATATGACAGGTGGTGCCATCTACCTTTCCCTTTTTGTAGAATAAATTAATGCCCTTTCCTGGGGATTGATATTGGCCCTATTGGCCTGAAAATTTGTACATATTCATAGATCTTGGACTCCTCCATTTTGTACTCAAGACTGGTGGCGCCACCTTCAATCGTTGTGGCGTTGCGTCCATCTGTACATTTGGTTTGGGTGATAATTGCCCATATCTCCGGGGTGGTTCAAGGTATTGGTCTGAAATTTGGCATGTCTATCCTTCTTGGAAATTTTTTTTTTCATTAACCATACAGGTGGTGCCACCTACCTTCCCGTTTCCGTAAAAATAAATTAATGCTCTTTTCTCAAGAGTGATTCACCGTATTTGCCCCTATATTTGGTGAAAAATTTTGTTTCACAAGTTGATAGATGGAAGAAACCATAGTTGCTTACCATTGGTCAGTATATGCTGCCGAAGATGGGAGGCCTATTCTTAAGGGGGGGGGGGGGATTAATTGTCTGGGGATGCTATGGTACCTGCGGTTTTGGAATAGTTATAGTTTTGGAAATATAGCCAAAAATGATGTGTTGTAGAGGTTCGAGTACAGCGCCCCCTAGCAGCCATATCCCGAAAATGAAAAAAAAAATCACTTTCGAGATTTAAGAGTAAGACATAAGATGTACCAGTTTCAAAAGGATTCCTGTAAAAACTGTGGCCCATAGAATGCTATAGGTAAGATACAGGGACGAGCAGGCAGGCGAAATAGAAGAAAACTGAAAAACAGACAGACATACTGACAAAGTGACACAAGTCTGAGACCAGTCAACCATACCAGCTTTGGGGAAGATCCAGAAATAGAAATTAAACTAAGATTTCGGTTATCATGAAAATAGATTATCCAGTATCAATAGTTTCTAGGACATTTGGCTTTCCTCCATCTCTGAATGTTTCAAAGCGGTTGCTGCAAATTGTGACCTGTAGAGCCGTAACGAATAAACACAGAATTACACAGACATACACAACTAACGAACATGTTTGCCGAAATCGAAAATTTCCGGCAAGCAATAATAATGATAAAAGAACAAATAACCTTTTGGAGATTCAGTCCATCAGACCCATGATTTGGAGCTTGTATTGACTTAATGTAAGCTACTGCATAGTGATGCTTGACTCTTGATGAAGTTGTTCTGGATAACTTGACTAACATGTGAGTAAATATATGTACGTACTGTAACTGCTTTATTTACAAAACCGGGTGCAGAAGCGGATCAAGAGGGGGATAGTGTGCCCGGACTTCTATCAATAGTTTCTAGGACATTTGGCTTTCCTCCATCTCTGAAAGTTTCAAAGCGGTTGCTGCAAATTGTGACCTGTAGAGCCGTAACGAACAAACACAGAATTACACAGACATACACAACTAACGAACATGACTCTAGATGAAGTTGTTCTGGATTACTTGACTAACATGTGAGTAAATATATGTACGTACTGTAACTGCTTTATTTACAAAACCGGGTGCAGAAGCGGATCAAGAGGGGGATAGTGTGCCCGGACCCCCCCCCCCCCCCCACACACACACCTTTTCAGATGTCGCACCCTTTTTAGCGAACCTGTGAGCTTATGCGATGGTGTGGCGGCGTCCGTCGTCCGGCGTCTGTACGTTAACCCATACTATCTTGAAAACGGCAAGAGTTAGCATTACAAAATTTTATGCAAAAAATTAATCATCTAAAAAACTCCATCAGATTTTGCTTATTTTTTGGCTAACAGCATTTTCTTAGATTTTATAGGGAAAAAGCTTGAAAACCTTTAAAAATCTTCTTCTCTGAAACTGTTCAGCCAAATTGTCCAATATTTCAGAGAAATGATCCCTGGAACAATCTCTCTCAAGTTTGTTCAAATGGTTTGCATTTGATGAATTTTAGCGGAATTACACAAATTTTATCTTAGTTATTTGGCTTAGTAAGCTACTGACATAGTAATCTCAGAAATGACAGAACCTAGCATTACCAAGTATTGTGCAAATGTTGGTCACATGACTCATATTTAAAGCTGCAGATTTCGTGTTGCCACCTACATTGACCTGGTTTTTGTTTGCAAAAACCTCATAATTTTAACCTCTTTAAGCTGATAATGTTTATGATGAAACTGTCAAGTTGAATCGTTCAGTTTTTCAAAAGAATTATCCTAGGACATGGTTCTTTCAATCATATAAGAATAGATTGAGTTTGTTGATTTTTGGTTGAGTCGTGAAAATTTAAGTTGGTCTTATGGCCATTATTATGTCTATTTATATATCAAACTGAGGACTGCAATAGTGTTCTTCTACAAAATTGTTGTTTCAGTTATGACTTCTGTGACATTGCACAAAAATTATTCTTAGGTGGCCTTTGTTAGCGAACCTGTGAGCTTATGCGATGGTGTGGCGTCGTCCGGCGTCCGTCGTCCGTCGTCTGTACGCTAACCTATACTATCTTAAAAACGGCAAGAGTTAGCATCACGAAATTTTATGCAAAAAATTAGTCATCTAGAAAATTCTAACGGATTTTGCTTATTTTTTGGCTAACTGCATTTTCTTAGATTTTATCGGGAAAAAAGCTTGAAAACCTTTAAAAATCTTCTCTGAAACTTTTCTGCCAAATTGTCCAATATTTCACAGAAATGATCCCTGGAACAATCTCTCTCAAGTTTGTTCAAATGGCTTAAGTTTGGTGATTTTTGGCTGAGTTACAAGAAGTTAAACTTAGTCATCTGTCCAAAAAAGAAATCTCAGAAACTGCCGGAGCTATCATCACCAAATTTTATGGGAATGTTTTTCACATGGGTCATATCTGAAATTGAGGTATTGGTGGTGCCACCTGCATCAGCCTTTTTTGTACAGGGGTCATCACTGCCCTTATCATACTGAGGGATACAAAAAACTTCTTCTCTGAAAACATTGGGCCAAATTGTTTAATATCGCACAGAAATGATCTTAGGGTACTGCTTTCTGAATTTTGTTCAAATGGTCTCAGTTCAGTGACTTTTGGCTGAGTTATGGGAAGCTGAATTTAGTCATATGCCATGACAGCCCATTTTAGCTCAGTGGCTAAAAAGATCTTCTCAAAAACCACAAGTCCAAATTCTTAAATCTCACACATTAATTATCCTTAGATGTTGATAATTCAAGTTTGTTCAAATGGTTTTGGTTCAGTGATTTTTGGCCGAGTTATGAGAAGCTTAACTTAGCCATTTTTCTGTATTTTCCTATAAGAGTTATAAACCTGCAAAACATTTTTGAAGGACACAACTGAGGCTAATTTGTTTAATTTTATACAACGACTTGAGCTAGCATCATGAAATTTAATGTGAAAAATTAGCCATCTGAAAAACTCTGCATTTTCTTAGATTTTATAGAGAAAAAGCTAGAAAACCTTAAAAAATCTTTTCATCTGAAACGGTCAAGCCAATTTGTTCCATATTTCACAGAAATAATCTTTTATATCATCTCTCTCAAGTTTGTTCAAATAGTTCAAGTTCAAATGGTTCAAGTTCAGTGAATTTTTGCCAAATTACAAGAAGTTGAACTTAGTCATCTGTCTAAAAAAGCATACTAAAATGACAATCTAAGAAAGTGCCGGAGCTTTCATCTCCAAATTTTATGCCATGTTGGTCACATGAGTCATATATGAAATTCAGGTATTGGTGGCCCCACCTGCCTTGACCTTTTTTTGAACTGGGGTCATTGGTCATCTGTATATTAACCCATAATTTCTCAGGAATAGCAGGAACTACCATCCCCAGATTTTATGCAATAATCTGCCATATATAAAATGTTGTGGGATTCAGCTTATTTTTGAAAAAAACTGCATCTTTTATTATTCTAGATATTTTGATAAAAATTTTATGAATATGTCAGCTTGAAAAAAATGCATTTTAGCCAGAGTCTTTCAGTATGTGTCAACAGATTTGCCAACAGGCTAAGATTGTGTCTGTATATTTAAATAGGTTAAGAAACTGCCAACTGTTTCAGATTTGGCAATAGATCAAGAGTTCATTCAGTGCAGCCAGATATAGGTCAAGAGTTCAGTCAGTGCCGCCAAGCACAAGGCATGTGATCCCCTCATGGGTGACATGTTAACACCTCATGGGCACCATGTGATCACCTCATGGGTGTCATGCCTCTCAGGGCTGCATGTGGAGCCAATCTATTTATAGCTTTGGCAGACTGCTAACTGTATCAGATTAGGCAACAGGTCAAGAGTTCACTCAGTGCAGCCAGGTACAGGTCAAAAGTTCACCCAGTCTAGCCAGGTGCAGGTCATGAGTTCACTCAGTGCAGTAGCCCGAACAAGCAAATTTGTCACAGTTCACTCGGGGCAACTGCCTTTCTCACCTAAACCTCGTCAGCCCCATGCATCAGACTTAAGGTAAGTTTGATGTATTGGCCTGATATTTTGACCTGTCTATGCGTCTTTGATGGGTTTCTCGTTCAAAAGACAGGTGTCACCACCTACAGTGACTTTTGCACAGTGTGTGACTTTTGTGCCTGCTTATTTCTATAGAGGATATTGATATATCATCCTGAAATTGGGCATATTTATACCTATCGAACAGCTTTGTCGTATACAAGACTGGTGGTGCCATCTACAATAATTTTTGCACAGTGTGTGTCCCTGCTTATTTCTCAGGAGGGGTTTGATATATCAGTCTGAACTTGGGCATATGTATATATCTCTGATAGCTTCAAGACAAGACTGGTGGTGCCAGCTACAATCATTTTTAGCTCAGCTGACCGTAAGTAAACTGAGGTGTAGGAATTGCGCTTTGTCCGCTTTGTCCAGCTGGTCTTAGAAATTTCTAAGTGAGAATCGTGGGAGGTCAATAAAAAATCTCCTTGGAAACCTGAAATTAGGTCACTGCGACCTATATCCCTTGAGCTACGGGGCTTGAAAGTATCCCTCAGAATAGTAAGAAATTTGATACAAAACCTCCAATATCTTGATAATTAATGCATGCTTTGTCATGAATCTTGCCTTGAATATTGACCATGACTGGTTTTGTCAGTTCCTGAAACGTGGTGGCGCCACCTGTATTTTTAGCGAACCTGTGAGCTTATGCGATGGCGCAGCTTCAGCCGTCCGCTGTCCAGAGCTGGCTTTCCGCCGTCCATGGCTGTAAGTCAGAAACCATCAGAGCTAGCAGCTCCAAATTACATGTAAGAATAAGTCACATGTGAAACTTGGTGCCCTAGAGCTTATTATTAGGTATCTGCATAAATTTAGACTTTATAGAGAAAAAGCCTAAAATCCTTTAAAAATCTTCTTCTCTGAAACTGTCCAGCCAAATTGTCCAATATTTCACAGAAATGATCCCTTGAACAATCTCTCTCAAGATTGTTCGAATGGTTCCAGTTGGGAGATTTTTGGCCAAGTTACAGGAGGTTGAACATAGTCATCTGTCCAAAAAAGCACACTAAAATTAAAATCTCAGAAACGGATAGAGCTATAATCACCAAATTTTATACAAATGATTGTCACATATGTCATATATGATTTTGAGGTATTGGTGACGCCACCTACATTGATATGTTTTTTACAAGCGAAAATGTAATTTTAAACTCTTCTAGCTTATACACTGATTTATAATGAAACTGTTAAGCTGATTGGTTTAAACTTTACAAGAATTATTCTATGGTAAAGTTCATCCAGTTTTATAAGAATAGACTGGGTAAATACAGTTTTAAAAAAGCATTGTAGCCAATTGAAAAAGGCTTTCTGTATTTGAAAACAGATTTGACAACATTCTGAGTATCAGCAGCCAAGTCAAGAGGTCACACAGTACAAACAGGTGGGGTCCAGACATCACCATGGCAACTGACCTGGCTCGGGGGGGGGGGGGGGGTGTCTAGACAATGTGTCTAGACGTCTAGACACAGCGTCTAGACGTCTAGACACAATGTTTAGATGCAGAATTCCCAGATTATTGGAACTATATCTCTCAACTGTTTGAAAAAACTTGGTTTGCATTTTAAGCGAATTGGGTTTATCATCAGGTCACAGTGAACTGCTGCGCCCTCATTTTTTGTTGACCTATGACCTTTCCTGGCTGCCCAGCATCCATTTGTGCGTCTGTTTCCACACATAAATCCGCATATCTCGGGAACCGTTTGACCGATCAGGCTAAAAATTTTGCACAAATGTAGCCCTTTGATAGCTTTATAACATTCACTAAAATGGTGGCGCCACCTGCAACCATTTTTTTGGACAGCGTCCATCTGTTCATCTGCCTTGGGATAATATCACTCATATCTCAGCAGTGGTTTGACTTATCCACCTGAAATTTTTTTGCGGGTTTATACATCCTAGACAGCTTTCTCGATTTTATGACAGGTGGCGCCACCTACTTTCACGTTTACTCTGCAGACATCCAAGCTCATATCTCGGGAACCGTTTGACTGATTGGGCCAAAATTTGCATGTGTATAGATCTCACATAGCTCTTCATCATAGGCAAAACTGGTTGTGCCACCTGCAGCCATTTATGCACAGTGTCCATCTGTTCATCTGCCTATGGATAAAATCACTCATATCTCAGCAGTGGTTTGACTTATCCACCTGAAAATTTGCAGGTTTATACATCATGGACAGCTTTCTCGGTTTTATGACAGGTGGCGCCACCTACATTCACGTTTACTCTGCAGACATCCAAGCTCATATCTCGGATACCGTTTGACCGATTGGGCCAAAATTTTGCTTGTGTAAAGATCTCACATAGCTCTTCATCATAAGCAAAACTGGTGGCGCCACCTGCAACCACTTATGAACACCGTCCATCTGTTCATCTGCCTTGGGATAAAATCACTCATATCTCAGCAGTGGTTTGACTTATCCACCTGAAATTTTGCAGGTTTATACATCCTGGACACTTTTCTCGATTTTATGACAGGTGGCACCACCTACATTCACGTTTAAGCTGCAGACATCCATGCTAATATGCACTACACCTCACTCTATTCCCCTTGCCACTGAATGCATGACCCGTCCCACCGATTTCTGCAGATACACATAGTCGCTTGTCGACTACCCATATTTTAGTTTTTAAATGCCCTGGTCTGAAACTTGCAGGTCCGAAATGTCCATTTTGCTGAAATCATAATGACTAAGGTAGATATGGAGGACTTTAAAGGATCAATATTAGATTTTAAAAATAAACCTCCATTCATACTCTCTAACTTTGCACAGGTTCGCATTAAGCCTGTAGGCCTTGTTTAAATTATTAAGACCATTTTCTTTTGCGGTCTTGGACCCCCCCCCCCCTTCCGTACCAGTTGCATTTTTTTGTTTTATCATTAGTCCTCCTTGTTTGGACCCCTAGCATCTTATTTTTAAACCCTGAATCCGCCCCTGTGTTGGAATTCCTTGAAAAGACTTTCATTTTTTTACTTTTGGCGTTAATTTTCCAAAATGCTCACACATCTTCTATATAGTAGTTTTTTTTCATCTGAAGACGCAGTGCTAATAGTTCCATGGATCTAATTAATTAATACGATATTTCACGCACCGGTTAAAATGGTTGTGCGCCTTGGGTGCCTCGTATAGGCCTTCTCAAACCAGGACTTTCTTTATTTAAGTAACACAAAACCTCAGTTCAACACCATAATATCATTACCCACTCCAGGGTCAACGGCAGGATCCACGGTCACGACCAGTTAAAATTAATTGTGACATTGGTTATAATTACATTCCATTTTACACAGTTTTACAGTTTTAGTGCGCACAATAATGTAAGTATTTAATAAGCTCATTGTTTCTGTTTTTGTAGTGAAATTTTATTGAATTTTCACAAAAATGGTCACGGAAAATCTTAAGTGTTGTAAATACTTTCTATCAGAGACGTAATTATGTCTAGCTGTTTAACACATCGCTCAATGATGTACTTATGTGTGTGTGTGGGGGGGGGGGCACATTTATTTCATATAAAGACACTAGTGGAAGGAAGGAATCCGCAGTCAAATTAATGTGTTTATTAATAAACATGTTTTCAAGAACACTTTTGAACACGTTTAGTATTTTCACTTTTCTCAAGTAAATGAATGTCATGATGTGGTCTGTGTATGGTTGAATGTGTGCAAGGCTGAAAGAGCCTGAATCATGATAATTTCGTGAAAAATATGGTGGACGCGCGGACATTCAACCTGGCATATCTGCATGGCACCTAAATGTTGACCTCTTGCTGAGTGAATATACATTTTCTTTGAATATTTAGTTTCAGCTATTTCTATGCCTTATTTGTAGATTTTTTTCTGATTTCTGGCCTACTCTTTGGGCATATTTATGAACTGTAGGTAATTCTTGTTAAGAAAAAGTTCTTATAACGCCTCCGTGACGGACGTTACAGGGCTTCAGGGGAGTCAGTTCAAGGGATAGGGGTATATATCCCCCACTTTTTTAGCATGGGGGATAGTCAATGTAATCATCCCCCTGATATTCAGAGAATAATATTTTTATTTTAGAAATGAAATATATAAATAATTGGAATTATAGACTCTGGTTCCGTTTCTGACTTTATTATGAAATATTATATATCTACACATGGTTTGAATTAATATATGCTGGAAACATAATCCTGTCCCGACTCCTGATAACGGTCTCACGCCTGCAAACTGTTAAGAAACAGGGAAATCTGACAAACAGGTAAAAACATATAACTGATGATGACGGGTTACATATGTGCAATATTTGAAAGAATCACTTTTTACGCAAGATTATTTTTTTCATACTTTTGATAAATTTGCCCCCCCCCCATACTATCTATGCGTGTAGCATTTAATATGCTTAAGTTCTGCCAAAGCGTTGAGGTCCGTATCTGTTTCACGTATGTACAAGCAGGCCTGTACATGCAAATCGACATACATTCACACATACACACGTCGACTCAAAAACATGATAGGCCTGTTGGTATTCCGATCACATGCAGTTCCTCCTATAAACGGATAATTGTTGTACGTTTTGTTGTGTGTAATAGTACAGTAATATAATTAGCATGCCTACACACTGGAGTACAGCATAATTCCGCCAGTGGTCGCTACTGTTTAAAACAAATCTGTTCCAGAATCGATTGTGGGACGCCGGGGACTTTTCCCTCAACTTCCAATACAAAATTTGTCACAGTTCAAGAAAAAGCCTTTTGTTCACATTGCGCATGCGCATAACTACTAACTACTACTTCAATACTTTTATTAAGTTTATAAAATTAATCATATGTATGTTATTTCCCCTAACAATTCTAATTCAACATATTTTAATAGGCAGAATTTCCCCTCTTCATGACATTTCTACCAGGTCTACTGGTGTATTTTGAAGACCCAGTGCACTGTAAGGGAAATGATGTCTTGGACAAGCCTTCGGGATTCGTAGCAAAAATCCTACGGGAAAATGCATTGCAGCTGCCATCCGTCCTTTTGCTACGATATGGTTGTAAACAGTCTTAACATGAGGCGACGGTTGTTGAATACCACAAAAGAACACTAGTGAACTCACGAATGAAAGTGTAAATCCATGTCAATGATAACAAGTCATTTAATTTACCGCATACAAGCCGGCGATCGTCCACAGGACCAGTGCGAGATAGTGGTTATTTCAGTACCTCGCTCCTGGTGGGTGTTTTAGAAAGTATATAAACTTATAATGTCTAATGATTGGTCTGGTTTATTTTAAGTGACAGTGTACCTGTAGGTTATTGAGGCATTATTGTGGCTGCCGCTAAGCCTAGCGGGAACCTTTTTAAAGAAAGTCTACTCTTTTGAGCGGTACAAGTGATAGGTCACATGGTCAGGACCGGTCAAAAACCACCGGTTCGCCATTTGTTATCCGGCAGTTGCAGCAGGGACTGGCCAAGTTTTGATATTTTTATAAGTTTACGCCTCCCGTGGGAACATCCAGGGTAACCAACGAGGTAAACGTTTTCTCTTACGTTTTCTCTTACTTCAGGATGCATTAGATAGCTTTATTTAGGTATTCAACTTCGTACTTCCCCCTGGTCAAGTCATACGTAACCCCCCCCCCCCCCCCAGGAATTTCAGAATACTTATTATCATGGTCCTAGAGACATAATACTGTATTATCAGGAAGAAGTGAAGTAGTGATTTTACCTTTTTATCAGTAATATGCATTTCCCTAGCACTTTTTGGTTGTTTCTTAAGACGGAAATAGTACTAAATATCAGTATGCCAGTTCTGTTATTTCACAGAAACCACGGTTAGTTTACGATTCTGTCCATAGATGTCGCTACCGTACGGCTTTTCTTTGTCAATGCTGTTTCATGAATATAGACAGATGACAGCACTGAATTTAAAGCTTAAATGTTTACATGGATATTAGTATTTCTACTCTGTAATTGTAAGAGCATTAAGGTTCATTTAGGGATATTATTTGATAGATTCTACTTTTATTTGTCAGTTAGTATTGCCCTTTATTTGTCAACTGAAAGTTGTACATTACAGGGGATTTAATTGCATATACATATATATATATATATATATATATATATATATATATATATATATATATATATATATATATATATATATATATGTCACAGGCGAAATTAGAAACCAGGCGGATTTAAAATCCGCCTAGGCGAGATTGAAATTTTGATTTCGCCTAGGCGAGATTAAAATTTCTATCTCGCCTAGGCGGATTTAAAATCTGCCTAGGCCAGATTGAAATTTTGATTCCGCCTAGGCGAGATTAAAATCCTGTTATGATCATATGTAGGATTTCAATCTCGCCTAGGTGGATTTAAAATCTGTCTAGGCGAGACTGAAATTTTGATTTCGCCTAGGCTATATTAAAATCCTAGCTATTAATCAGCTTGATTCAGTTATTTGGTTGAATCATGCTGATTATTTCATTATAATGTATATCTTCAAAAGTATAATCTTAATATTTAATGATAACATTATAAAATTAGTGACTAAAACAAGTTACTTAAGCTTAAAATAAATTCGGATTTATTACACTCATGATTTTACTGCGGTTGTCCTTTTATTTTTAACATATTTAATAGCAATTTAATTTTAGCAGACTGACAAAACAACACAAAATATGTTAATGTACACATCTGCAAAACTGGTAGTCTACCTAATATTTTAATTTTTTTCCACCGTGTTCTACAGCACATTTTCACACAAAATGTTGATAAAAAAATATATATATGTCACAGTGTAGATGGGAATCCAGTTGAGTTCGAAACTCAACTATTTGAGATAACGGTTGAGATGGGGATAGTCACTTCTGAGATTGGAATATTCCAATGTACACTTGTTCACATTGGGATATCCAGAAGTCAACCAGTTCATTTTGGGATAAACTGAAATACACTAGTTTACATGAGAATATTTTAGTTTAGATGTTACCAAGAGAAACAGTTTATTTTAAATAACCTGAAATACACCAGTCTGCTTAAGAATATCTCAACCTTATTGTTAAGATATATTTTTCCCTATTTCTTTTAAGTGGACACAAGAACATTGAGCCTCAGAACATTGAGTAGCTGCAAAAAAATTACAGATATTATTGTATAAATAAATGAGGGAATTAAACAGATTCGGAGTGTTTATTCTGAGAGTAACTACCAAGAACACATGTATAAAACGATACACTTTTATTATATTTAACATTTAGCAATTCCATAACTACATGGTAATCACAGTCTATAATATGCAATATGCACCATTTATCATAAACAATATAAATAACTAAAATATTCAAATACCTGTAACTTCCTTGCCCCTTTCAGCTAATAAAAAGCCAAAATTTAATGTTATTTGCTCAGGCAAAAATAAATGCTGAAACCTGAAAAAAAACAGATTGAAAATATACCTGTGGTTTTTTTTTTAATTTCACCCACCTGTCAGAAAAAACTTCATCACTTCTGTAAAGCATTCTTTAGCATCAGTGATTATAAAAATCCATTTATTTTTTATGTTCATTAAGATATAGTGTTCTTAACAAGTGACCCATGGGTCATGACGCTCAGCTGACTGGGAAGAGATTGGCAAAAGGAAATTTTATCACCAGAATGGTAGTATATACCCATTCAACTGAAGCATCAAACAGATTAACCAACAGGCCAAGATTTAGTCTGTATTTATATATCTCAAAAATAGAGAAAAATGTGTAAACTTTTAAAACTAGAATACGGGTAACCGACAAGTGACTACATGTATCTGCCAAAATCGGATAGTGAGGCATGGATTGAGTGGCAAGGGGAAATAGAGTGAGGTATGTTGCATATTAGCATGGATGTCTGCAGCCTTAATGTGTATTTAGGTTGTGCCACCTACCACAGATCCAGAAAGCTGTCCAAGTTGTATACACCTGCAAAATTTTAGGCAGAAAAGTCAAACCATACATGTATATGAGCGATTTTTGCCCATGGCAGACAAACAGACAAACACTGTGCAAAAATCTTTGCAGGTAACCCCTCCAGTTTTGTGTATGATAAAGACCTATGTGAGATCTAAACACATGCACAATTTTGGCCCAATCGGTCAAATGGTTCCTGAGATATGAGCTTGGATGTGTCCAGCGTTAACTTGAATGTAGGTGGCGCCACCTGTCATAAAATCAAGAAAGCTGTCCACGATGTATAAACCTGCAAAATTTTAGGCAGTTATGTCGAACCACTACAGAGAAATGAGTAATTTTAGGCCACGGCAGACTAACAGACAGACGCTGTGCAAACATTGTTACAGGTGGCGCCACCATTTTTTGTGTATGTTACAGAGCTATCAAAGGGCTACATTTGTATAAATTTTTATTTCCTGATCGGTCAAACGGTTCCCGAGATATAAGCTTGGATGTCATCAGCGTGAACGTGAACGTAGGTGGCGCCACCTGTCATAAAATCAAGAAAGCTATCCTGGATGTATGCACATGACGAATTTCAGGTGAATTAGTCAATTCACTGCAGAGATATGAGTGATTTTAACCCAAGGCAGATGAACAGATGGACACTGTGCAAACATGGTTACAGGTGGCGCCACCATTTTTTGTGTATGTTATAAAGCAATCCAAGGGCTACATTTGTATCAATTTTATTTCCTGATCGGTCAAACGGTTCCCGAGATATGAGGGTTTATGAGTGGAAACAGACCCACAAATGGACACTGGATAGAGAGGAAAGGTCAGAGGTCAATGCAAATTGGTTAGGCACCAGTTCACATGTGACCCGATAATAGGTGTAAGTTTGGGAAAAATCGGTCCACTAGTCTCCGAGGAGCTCTCTGGAAACGAACGCCGCCGCGGCGGAGGAACCCGGTCAAAAACACAGTATCCGCAAAACATGTTTTGGCGGATACAAAAATACAGGTGGCTCCACCAGTCTGCAGAAACTAATAAAAACACTTAATGGTCAATATCCATGCAAAAAATCATGGTGATCTCTGCATTAGTTGTTCAGATACTTCAGTTTTTGTATCAAATTGTCCATTTTTCTGAGGGATACTTCGGAGTCCTATAGCTTGAAGGATATGGGTAACAGAGACCTAATTTCAAGTTTCCACAGGCACCTTTCATGGGCCTCCTTGCATGACAAGAATGAAGATTCTAGGTCCAGTTGTTGCGATTTGTACCCTGTTGACAGAAAACCACATCTTTAAAGGTCTCAAAAAAAAGAAAAAAATTCGTAAAAAATTGAAAAAAAATAGAGGTGGCACACCCAGTCTGCAGAAACTGATGGAACAGCTCATGATCAATATGTATGCCGAAAATCATGACCATCAGTGTTGTAGTTATTGAAATACTGCAGTTTTTGTATCAAATTTTCCATTATTCTGATCTGTACTTTGGAGTGCCATAGCTCAAAGGATATGGGTAACAGAGACCAAATTTCAGGTTTCCACGGAGACTTATCATGGGTCTCCCTGTGTGTCAAGAACGAAGATTCTAGGTCCAGTCGTTATGATTTGTACCCTGTTGACAGATAACTACATCCTTAAAGGTCTCAAAAATGGAGAAAACAATTCGTGAACATTGAAAAATACAGGTGGCGCCACCAGTCTGCACAAACTGATGAAACATCTCATGATCAATATGTATGTCGAAAATCATGACCATCAGTTATGTAGTTAATGAGATATTGAAGTTTTTGTATGAAATTTTTGACTATTCTGGGGGGTAATTTTGGGCCCCATAGCTCGAAGGATATGGGTAACAGAGACCTAATTTCTGGTTTCCATGGAGACTTTTCATAGGTCTCTCAGTGTGTCGAAAATGAAGATTCTAGGTCCAGTCGTTACGATTTGTGCCACGCTAACAGATGACAGCATCCTCAAAGGTCTCAAAAATAGAGGAAAAAATCGTAAAAAATCAAACAGTACAGGTGGCGCCACCAGTCTGCAAGAACTGATCGAACATCTCATGATCAATATATATGCCAAAAATGAAGACCATCAGTGATGTAGTTATTGAGATATTGAAGTTTTTGTATGAAATTTTTTTACTATTCTGGGGGGTACTTTGGGGCCCCATAGCTCAAAGGATATGGGTAACAGAGACCTAATTTCTGGTTTCCAAGGAGATTTTTCATGGACCTCTCAGTGTGTCAAGAATTAAGATTCTAAGTCCAGTCTTTATGATTTGTGCCTCGTAACAGATGTTCACATTTTTAAAGGTCTCAAAAATAGAGAAAAAAATTCGTAAAAAATCGAAAAATACAGGTGGCGCCACCAGTCTGCAGGAAGTGATGTAACATCTCATGATCAATATGTATGCCAAAAATCATGACCATCAGTCAAGTAGTTAATGAGATATTGAATTTTATTGTATGAAATTTTTGACTTTCCTGGGGGGTACTTTGGGGCCACATAGCTCGAAGGATATGGGTAACAGAGACCTAATTTCTGGTTTCCAAGGAGATTTTTATGGACCTCTCAGAATCCCAAGTTACAAGGTTCTAGGTCCAGCGGTTACGATTTGTGCCTGGTAAACGGACGGACAGACGGACAGACGGACGACGGACAAAGAGTGATCGCTATAGCTCAGATGACTTTCAGTCAGCTGAGCTAATAAACTGATCTTTCAAAATCCAAAGTTTCTGTAAAACTTACACATAAAACAAAGCAAAATCAAAATTTCCATCTTGTTGGCCAGGGCAGATCTTAAATTCCTAAAATGGTCCTATTCATTTAGATGTTCAGATATACAATTCTCAACAGATAAATCTCTCCACGCCAAATGTGCGAATAAACTGCAATTATTATGAAACAATCAGCATGATTAAACCAAAGAATTGAATGACGACAAATTAAAAGCTAGGATTTTAATCTGGCCTAGGCAAAATCAGAATTTCAATCTCGCCTAGGCAGATTTAAAATCAGCCTAGGCGAGATTGAAATCATACTATATAATCATAGCAGTATTTTAATCTGGCCTAGGCGGAATCAGAATTTTAATCTCGCCTAGGCGAAATCAAAATTTTAATCTCGCCTGGATTCTAATTTCGCCTGTGACTTATATATATATATATATATATATATTTTAATCAGAAATATTATTTGAAGCAAAGTTTATTATTATTGTAAGTTTTTGTAATCTTTTGGTATGTTTAGGCTATATGTGTGACATAAAGTATAATGTTTCTTTTCAGTTTTATG
The DNA here is from genome assembly GCA_026874595.1 of Sipunculus nudus. Taxonomy (NCBI): domain Eukaryota; kingdom Metazoa; phylum Annelida; class Sipuncula; order Golfingiida; family Sipunculidae; genus Sipunculus; species Sipunculus nudus. Next base: position 6,151,238 of record CM049317.1, read on the forward strand.
AGATTAGTGGATTAGTGGATTAGAATTTTTGGACTTATGGATTTAAGCATTTGAAGGTTTTGTGATCACAAACACATGTCCAAAGAGTGGTTCCACTAATAACAACGTGACACAAGGTCACATCAAGATGATTGTGGAATAAAGACCATTAGCCGTATGCGGAACTCTCAGGTTGTTTTTTGTGGATGTTGCCGGGAGCTATAATTAAAAAAAATGACGAAACTATCTGCATCCTCATAGAGCCTTAATGTGCAGTTCTCGACATTATTAAACTAGTCATTCTCACAGGCTCTTATGTTTCAGGAGCAAAGTTTCACCTGCACACGATGTGTTTGTGTCAAAAAGTAAAAAAAAAAAAAAAAAAAAAAGATACCAGTGGTGTCAGCTGCAGTCATGACCGACAGCTAAAAGCTAATAATAGTCACTCCATATACGGTAACTACCTTTATTCTCCAATAATATATATATATATACCCTGATCTGTTGAGGCGTTCTTGATGGTGAGTTTATTAGTGTCTGATACAAATAACAGGTTGGGCTACATGTATCCATGAACTCTTGCGGCGCTTTTATCTTAAAATCCGGACTGTAATTACATTACCTGAATTATCAATATTATGGTGCAAGATGTCCTTCCATTAGATTTATCTTTGGCTCAAAAATCCCCACAATAAATTCCTGATTTAACATCTCTTATAATGAAAATGCCAGAATATAGAGTCTTTCAGTCAGCTGAGCTAAAAACAGCTCAGATTGTCATATTTCCAGATGCTCTGCTCTACTTTTTAATTCTTCTGTGGAATCTTCACCAAAACCTGAAAGTTTAAGGAAAAACTAATAAAAGTGACTCTTTTTAATAAAACACTGATGCACTGATGCCCCTCTCCTGTTCTTTCTAATTATTTTTAATCGGTGAACAAAATGGAACAATAGGACGTGAAACAATATGTCAGCAAAACACTAATTCGAAGGATCACTTAACTCTCTATATCTCTATATATATATTAGTTGTAGGAATTGGTTTTAAATTTAAAATCAATGATAGAAAAAAAGACTGATGATCGATTATTAATCGATTATTTTATGTACTTGTTGTATTACCTAGAAATTTGCTGTAAGGTATATATACTAGTACCTAAATTTTGTGTGTCCAAACAACCAGAGTGAGAGTGTTCAAATAACTAGAGTGAGAGTGTCCAAAGAACCAGACAGGGTATAATCAACCAGAGTGTGAGTGTCCCAACAACCACAGTGTGAGTGTCCAACAACCAGAGCGAGAGTGTCCAAACAACCAGAGTAAGAGTTTCCAAACAACCAGAGTAAGAGTGTCCAAACAATCCGAGTGAGTGTGTAAAAACAACCGGGGTAAGAGTCTCCAAACAACCAGAGTGAGAGTGTCCAAAAAAAACAGAGTGAGAGTGTCCAAACAACAAGAGTGAGAGTGTCCAAACAACCAGAGTAAGAGTTTCCAAACAACCAGAGTAAGAGTGTCAAAACAATCCGAGTGTGTGTGTAAAAACAACCAGGGTAAGAGTCTCCAAACAACCAGAGTGAGTGTCCAAACAACAAGTGAGAGTGTCCGATCAACCAGATAGAGAGAAGGTCCAATCAACTAGAGTGGGGGTGCCAAAACAACCAGAATGAGAGAGAGTCCAAACAACCAGAGTGAGTGTCCAAACAACAAGAGTGAGAGTGTCCGATCAACCAGAGAGAGAGAAGGTCCAATCAACTAGAGTGGGGGTGCCAAAACAACCAGAATGAGAGAGAGTCCAAACAACCAGAGTGAGAGAGTCCAAATAACCAGTATGAGAGTGTCCAAACAACCAGAGTGAGAGTGTCTAAACAACAAGAGTGAGAGTGTCCAAACAACCAGTGGGAAAGTGTCAAAATAAACAGAGTAAGAGTGCACAAACAACAAGATTGAGAGTGCCAAACAACCAGAGTGAGAGTCTCCAAACAACTAGAGTGAGAGTGCCCAATCAACCAGAGTGTGAGTGTCCAATCAACCAGAGTGAGAGTGTCCAAACAACCAAAGTGAGTGTGTAAAAACAACCAGAGTGAGAGTGCCAAATCAACAAGAGTGTGAGTGTCCAATCAACCAGAGTGAGAGTGTCCAAACAACCAGAGTGAGTGTGTAAAAACAACCAGAGTGAGAGTGTCCAAACAACAAGAGTGAGTGTCCAAACAACCAGAGTGAGAGTGCCAAATCAACAAGAGTGAGAGTGCCAAACAACCAGAGTGAGAGTCTCCAAACAACCAGAGTGAGAGTGTCCAATCAACCAAAGTGAGACTGTCCAAACAACTAGAGTGAGAGTGTCCAATCAATCAGAGTGAGAGTGTCCAATCAACCAGAGTGAGAATTTCCAAACAACTAGAGTGAAAGTGTCCCAACAACCAGAGTAAGAGTGTCCAAACAACAAGAGTGAGAGTGTCCAATCAACCAGAGTAAGAGTGTCCAAACAACAAGAGTGAGAGTGTCCAAATAACCAGAGTGAGAGTGTCCAAACAACCAGAGTGAGAGTGTCCAAATAACCAGAGCGAGAGTGTGCACAGTAACAAGTGCAGAAAGCAAAAACTTTAATATTAAATTTTGGTGAACATTTCGGGTTGTCTATATTACTCTTTGTTACTCATTTCACGAAGCTATTTTGTGAATTAGAATAATACATAAAGCAATCCTTACCGTCTTGACTTCTATGTAAGGCTCCAGACCGTAAGATCCGCTGAAAAAAAAGGAAAAAAAAATCATGTTTTTTAAGTAAATTGTAAAGATTGAATATCATCATTGTTTGCATCAATGATTAAAATATATGGTGTCTATCAAATTTCAAAAGAAGTGTCTAGAACAAGATAATAAGGAACTGATTCACAGAAAATTGAGTCTGGATATTTACTGTCGCGCAAAAAGATTTGTCAATGAATTAACCGAGTCAACTTTTTGTCCGTTTTGATTTGCAAAGATCCCTTTGCAAGAAAACATGGAAGCATATTTATCTGAAATATAATTATTTCAAACGCAATCACTGATCAGTCGGTCTTGTATTTATGCATCAATTAAAAAAGTCCATTTGATAAAAAACCGGCATTTAGAGATCACACCAAACAAAACCTATAAAGCAACGAATAACTAAAAACTCTGAACACGTTTAATGTTTAACGACTGCATGATACTATGAATCAGTTACCAGCTGTATATCGGTGACTTAATTTTAAAGAACAGCAATAACCAAAATATGTTAAAATTTCAGAAAAAATTTCAAATTCACCGATCCATCAAAAAGAACAATTTTATGACGTTTAACAGAATTTGTGATAATACTGTACTGAGACGCCCAAGATTGCCACCAACTCGGCTATGGTCCAAACTGTTTTTGTTTATTGGCGGTTTTCTGTGTGTTATTTACCCTTCTCTTCCGATGCCGGACTCCTTGAAGCCCCCGAATGGCACCTGTACCCCTCCACCGAAATACGAGTTGATCCTGCAATTAATATAATATAAATATGAATCGGTGTCCCCTCCTAAGCGTGTCTGTCTATATTGAATGTGGAAGGTATAATTATTTGCCCCATAACCCGAAGGCAAAACTGCTTGCACACAAAGGCCAACACAAACAGAAGTAAACTCTCATTTGGACCAAGGCCCAGATGTCACTCTCTCTCAGAATTTTATGTCTCGGAGGATATAGAAGGCACCACAAGTTGTTTTTGACTGCGTCTTGATGACGTGTTTGGTGTTTTTTTTTTAAATAAACTATATATATTTTACATCGATTGTACAGTTAGGTATGACAAATCGAGACACCCTCCATTGCTCAGGTAGTGGAGTTGGTAGTGTAAGAGGGGATGGAAACCGGAGAACCCGGAGAAAACCACCGCCCATGGCCATGCAACTACAACCACCCGTCACAGCCACCCGAGTCGCCAGCGGAGAGAGAGAGCGTTCTACCCTTCAACTGCTCAGGCCCTAATAATATGCAAAGTCATATCAGCAAGAGGCTAACACAACAAAACAATTAACTGTAATGGTATAAGGGCGCTGGACTTGTGACCGCAAGGTTGTGGGTTCGCGTCCCGCTCTGACCACCGTCTGCGCTAAGACTCGCAGCCAAAGTCTTCACCACAAAGGTGGCTCTCTTGACCGAGGAATGAATGTGTACTGGTCATGGGCCACAGGCAAATGTAGAACCAACCAGACATTTCTTGGCACCGCAGGTGCCAGAGTATCCCCAGACATAGTAACCCCCCCCCCCCCCCCTTAAGAATAGGCCCCATCTTCAGCAGCATATACTGACACTTGGCAAGCAACCATGGTTTTCTTCCATCTATCAATCCACAATCTTTTTTAAGATGTTGGCCAAAGAACTTTACTTTTGACCTAATGACCCCAAAATCAATAGAGGTCTAGCTTTGTTGATTGGCAATATATAAGTCAGGTTTGAAATCCATATATTTATCCAAGCTTGAATTATCATCTTGGGAACTAACTTTTGGACAGATGGCTCCTGTGACCGTCACCTTTGACTTTGTGACCTCAAAATTGATAGGGGTCTTCCTCTATTGACAGGTGAACTATATGGCCAAGATGAAAGGTCTGAGATGAAATGTTTGGCTCTAAATGCATGCACAAACTTTTTAAAGATGTGTCCTGTGATCTTGACCTTTGACCTCATGACCAAAAAATCAATTTGGGTCTTGGTTTTTTAATGGGACATATTTAAGTCAAGTGTGAAGTCTATACATAAAAAAAAGCAGGAATTATCATTCAGAAACTAATTTTTGGACAGATATGAAAATGCATGCACAATATTTTAAAAGATGTGTCCTGTGACCATTACCTTTGACCTCATGACCCAAAAATCAAATGGGGTCTTGCTGTTTCAATAGGACATATATAAGTCAAGTTTGAAATCAATACATCCATAAAAGCAGGGATTATCATCCAGATACTAATTTTTTGACAGATATCTCCTGTGGCTTGACCTTGTGACCCCAAAATTGATATGGATCATCCACTATTGGCAAGTGAGCTATATATTCAAGATGTAAGATCTGGGATGAAAGTTTGGCTTAAAAAGCATCCACAATATCTTTAAAGATGTGGGTCCAGTGACCTTGACCTTTGACCTCATGACCCTAGAACCTATAGGGCTCTTACCTGAGTGGTGGGCCATACATAAGTCACGTTTGTAATCCATATGGCTATAAACACTGGAGATATCATAAGAGGTGTGTGATTTTCACCAAAAATGAAAATATTAAAGATCAAGGCCACTCTCATGGTAAAGGTCATGACCCAAATTTAAGTAGACCTCATCCCATATGAAAGAAATCCGTCCATAAGTTTTTGACTTTTAATGCTTACAGTACTGTCAAGTGGCAGTTATGGGGATATTAAAAGGCGTAAAAACAAGAAAAGGATAATAGGTGGCACCAGCAGTGTCCGGCATATCACAAGGCTATCCAAGATCTTCGGTGACCTTGATTTTTTACTAATCCATGCAAGCTTACTTGAGATATTTATGAATTTGTGTTATTTTCAGCAAAAATGGACCTATTCAAAGTCAAGTTCAATCTCCTAGCAAAGGTCATGACCACATTTTAAATAGGCTTCCTCCTCTTACCTATATCTATACAAATGTAAAGTTTGAAAAAGATCAGTGAAATATTTTTTTAGTTATCCCGCTCACAAGAGTTTTGTGCGGCAGCGGAGGCGGCAGCGGCGGGACCGTCGTTAAACCATAGTATCCCGACATTATCGGGGGATACAGTAATAACCTACTATAGCGCCTGATATGGCTGCTTCAGTTGTGTGCTCTCCAGGACGCCGAAGAAAGCTACAAGAATGAATAGACCCGAACGACCAGGAAGGCAAAGTGTAAGTGGTATGAGACTGACATCGTCCGTAATATCAGACTGTAAACCCAAACCTTCAGCTTTAACCAAGTCTTATTCATTCTCTTATTCTCCAGCATCTATCACTGAGACACATCTGTGACTTTTTATACATTGTTAGTAAAATATAAAGAAAAAGTCACTGTATAACAGAAAGCAGTAATCATAACCTCCGACCTTAAAATTTACTGGACGTCAAAATGATCTTACCACACAGTGCCTGCCTGTATGGCATTGGACACGGTGATGGCGGTCTCGATGTTCCTTGTGAACACGGCCGCCCCTAGACCGTAGTGAGTGTCGTTGGCACGCTTTATCACCTCCTCTGCCGTCTTAAACTTCATGATTTGCATCACTGGGCCGAAAATCTACAAATAAGAATGAATTATTTAGATTTTTATTTAAGTTTTATAGGACCAGCAAATAATCTAATACAATTAAGAATACAATTCTAAGTTATATAAAGATAGTTAAACGCATCTGAGTAAAGCGACCACTGCTGTTAATCCTCAAATGAAGAGAAATTACACAATTCCAAGGATTCTAGATGCCATGTAATTGGAAAATAGTAACTGCTGATTATTATACAGTATAGTTTACCAGTTTTTTTTTTGCCAAGAGGTCAGTACTTTTAAAGAATTCAGTTCATTAAAGTTTTTGTTTTTTACTGTGCCGATAATAATAATTTTATTATTTATCAGGTAAACTTGCTCATCGTTATCTCATATCTCTTAATAGGTATTTGCGTTAGTCGCCTTTCGTTGATATATGTTAAAATTAAAAAAAAAACACACACCAAAGAGATGTCGTTTTTAGAAGTTCAACTCGTTCAGTACAAATATGTACCTTCAAACATGACCTCTGACCTCTGAGAATATATACATTAATAATATACCTCTTCCCTGGCGATCCTCATGTCATCTTTGACGTCAGAAAACACTGTGGTCTCGAAGAAGTAACCTTTGTCTCCCTTCTGTTTGCCGCCGCATTCTAACTTGGCTCCCTGCTGCTTCCCGCTCTCCACCAACTCCTTGATCTTCCCCAGCTGAATGTCATCAATCTGAAATCGCAGACAGTAACGCTATGATATTCACCCATACGTTTTAAATACAAAACGGACTCTGCAGCAGTTAGTGGCAGTTTGTATTTACTCCACAATCATAGTCATAAAGGACACTCGTTGTAGAGCGTCGATTACTATTTTCTCTTTCATCTATGTTCCTAGAAAAAATGTGAATGTTTACCGTAACACAAATATAATATTAAATGAAATTACCCTCCGAGCGCAGATGGGAAGTTGTGTTTCTCATATAATGTGCAACTGTTTATTGGTCCTAATATAAGTTGGTCCTGTATTAGTGATAAACGCCATTGTCAAATCAACCAAGTGGTATCGTATGCCTTTTTGCTAAAATAATTACGATAGATCATAAATATTACTGGATATCTATGGTTTATTATCATATTAAATTTGCAACCGATAACAATTTTTTTCAAACGTCATCCGAGTTTTCCCCAAATAGTATATATCCCATTTGAAAATATACAGTCATAGGTACTTTTTTCAACCTCGAGAAATTGTCGGGGAATTTTTTAAGTTACATAATTGCAGTTGGGTGCCTCCTCTCCCTCCCCGTCTCTATTCTCGTGGTGACTTTTCGATTTTATTGACTCTTTATTACCTGTGGTCCCGCCTGTGTGGTCAGGTCAAACGGATCACCAACTCGTCGTTTTGTTGCAAGTTCTGTAGATCTTTTGACGAACTCGTCATAGATGTCTTCCTGGACAAACGTCCGTGTTCCTGCTACACAGCATTGTCCCATATTGGCAAACACGCCGTCATGAGCTTTCTGTACCGCCAAGTCCACTGCCAGAAGAAAATCACAAGAAATACAAACACAGATCAGTAGGGGTATATGTCCCCCTATTTAAGCATGATAACACTGATCGTCCCCCTTCTATTCAGATAATTCATATACTGGACATTTAATATCATTAAAGGTCCCAAATCACTTAGCTTTTGAAAAAAAAAAGAATTTTTGTTATTTCTGGTTTTCTTTGTGTGTATATATATTAATGATCTAATAATTTTGGTTGTGTAAAGTTCTTATAAGGCTTTCGTGAAGAATGTGTGAATTTGTTTATGAAACAACATGTTTTTAGCACAGCAATGTTGAAAAACGGGAAAACATGTAACTAAAGGTGGTAGGTTGCATATATTCTGTGGTAGAAAGGTCACATATTGCAAAACGGCTTATGCAAAGCTCTGGCTTATCTGACTTGCTTCCAGATGCCCTTGTTGAATTTGTTTTGATTATTTTGGCTGGCCCCCACATACTATAAACACGATGATATGAATAAAAAAAGCAGCCTTTGTGCGGTGAAATCGGTGATTATTTTCTAGCCTATTTTTATGAAAGCTCCAAGGGATAACCTTTAGTTTATAAATGTCAGATAGGTGATTGGACTGCTTTAAGGATAAATTGACGCCACTGCAGATCTGATGTCTGCAATGCTTTGTTGCTTTCCTAGATGCATATGCAAATGATTCATCATCCACTGTATTTGAATGCATATAGAAATGCAATCAAATATTTTTCATTATAAATGGATGATTTTTAGGGTATTTAAATCTGACGTCTTAATACACTTGCCATTGACATAAGAAGAAAAAAATAGACTGAAAAATTAGATCAGAGGTATGAACAGAAACATTTTAAATTCACATTTAAATGATCCTTGATGGCTAGTTGCATTTTGCACACTTTATATACAGTACATATATGTGTGTGTTGATATAACCTATTACAGGGAAATAAGTAACGCAGAAAATGTACTTATATGTTGGTAATTATTAAATTCAATATTCAGAAGTTCTTGCTTAAGCTGGCCTTTGAAATGATATTAAACAATCCCTATTGCTCTTAAACTTTTTGAAAAGAATTTGCACTTTACATTAATATTATATTCCAAATGCAAATGCATAGTATTTTTTCAAATGCAAATGAACTACAGCAACACTGCATTGAAATGCACATCCAAACACAGGCTTTTCAGTAAAAATGTGCAACATTTAAATGCAAATGCATTTGCATATGGACCCAACTCTGCAAAAAGAAATGTTTTAATTACATAACTAGGAAAAGCGGTTGGAACATTATCTGTGCTCTATAAAAGATAACAATACTGATATAAAGCAAAACCTCGCAAAACGACCATGCACCTCGGTTTAGCGACCTACTCAAAATAACATTTTCACAGTTCCAGTTCTATTTTGCTCTTCATATCAGACCTATTTTGCTCTTCATATCAGACCTCGCTTAGACGACTAACTCTAAAATGCCATCATTGTAGCGAGGTCCCGGTGGTGGTTTATTTAGAGGGTTCAATCTAACAGTTACTTACAGTCGGCATCTGCAAAGATAATGTTTGGACTCTTTCCTCAAGGGTCACCCGCTTCAGATTTGTGGCTCCTGATGCTTGCTGGATCAAATGACCGACCTGAAGTTGATTTGTGGGAAATATGCAATGATAAACATCAACCTGTACGTTTAGATGTGTTCACATTTAAAGCTGTGAGTGCTGTCCCCGAATTCTTCATAATTAATGCAACATTCGATTTGGAACTGAGATTGTCTGTCAGATGGTGGACACTAGAAACAAGGGTACTCTGATTTTAAAATCAGATTGACAAGCCAGAAATGCTCAGCCCTGTTGGACGACATCACTGGTTAAATTAACTGGTGTAAGAAGTGCAATATACAAAAATGTAATAAAAGATCTATATAAGAAAATTATCATTTACCTGTAATCACGTTATAATCTCAATAGCACAGGAGTTAAAAGGATACGACTACATGGCCTCCCATTGAAGGAGGAAGACATGAACACACCATAAATAAATTCAATAAATGAGTAAAATAATCTAAACTTGTAGATCCGATATCTAGTCTAATTGATAAAAAAAAATTTTGCTCTAACTGGTCTGATAAACAAGACCCCACTGTATTTGATATTAATGTTTCCTGCCTCGTTCTTACTTCAGTGGATCCGGTGAAGGCAATCTTGTCGACATCGGGATGATTGGAGATGGCGGCGCCGGCAGTTGGACCATAACCTGGTACTACATTAACTACACCTGCAGGAATGCCTGCCTGGAAAAGGGAAAAAATACATATCATACATAATTTTAACTATTTAATTTACATGGATTGTATAAAATAGTTATCATAACTAATCGGGCACTCTCCGTGGCTCAGATGGTGACGTTTGGTTTAGTGTATAGACGTGGAGGAAACCGGAGAACCCTGAGAAAACCAACGGTCCTGGACGGGTACAACAGCCTACATTTATATGATTAAAAAAAGAATCGGCGCGCATATAGGTTTTGTTGGCTCAATTCTTTGTAAAATGTAAATGTAAAACATAAAAAGTAATTTATATAATACTATTAAATGTATGTTAATAGATATTAATGTAAAGATAAGATTGCATAAATATATTTATTTAATTTATAGACAGATTTGGATAATTTAATATCATCTTAATTAGATATTTCATGGGAGAAACACATAAAATGGCAGTTGTACTTTACTATACGTTGTCATAAAATGTAACAAGTCGTCTGAGGGTAAGAGAGCTCGCCGGTACGGGGCTTTCAGAAAACAAAGAGCACCACAGGGGTGGTGATATGCCTTTCATATTTCTTGTGACCTCTGACCCCATTAAATCTGGATCAATTTTGGTGGGAATCAAACTTTGGTGAGATATTATGTTTGTTAATATTTCTATAGAGTTTCATAAAAATCCATTATATTCCTGCTAAGTGATAACAGCATCACAATAAAGCAGGTTGGTGACCTCTGACCTTATTGAATATGTATGAAATTTGCCGGGAATCAAATTTAGGCGATATATTATATTGATCAATTTTCTGTTGAGTTAAATCATAATATGTCACTTACGCATCGACACCTAAAGTAGCTTGGTAACTTTTGATTTTATTAAATATGTGTGGATTTTGCCTATAATTAAACTTTACCTAGTTAATCTATGGGTAATGTCACAAAACATCAATGTATGTTTAACAGAAATATCTTCACTGGCAATGAAGCAATAAACCCAACAAAAAACTTTAACCTGACATTTCCATGAACACAGGTGACCTGTGACCTTGACCTTTAACCCCCAAATTATACATCGGGTCCCTAACCCCTATACAATACATATATGAAATATTCAAGCTAAATGGTGAGTGGTTGTTGAGTTTTATAGAGTTATCCAAAAACTTTAACCTGAGCTGGGTTGGGATCTGTACAAAGTTTGTTAGCTGAGTGCTGGTCCAGAAATTAAAATATGGAGAAAGTTTTTATAGCTGGGTATTGTCACTGTACATCAGTCCAGTTTATTTGAAATATCTTCATCAGCAATTGGAGCCATGAGCCTAACAAAAAACTGGACTTGTTAATGAACGATAGGGGACTGTGACCTTGCTTTATGACCCCTCGATCATAGTGGTGGACTATTAACCCCCTATGCAATATATTTGTGAAATATAAAGCAATATAGTAAGTGGTTGCCCAGTTATAAAGAGTAAACATAAACTTTAACCTGAGCTGGGTTTGGATCTTTACAAATTATGTGTAATAACTTGCCAAGAAATTAAAATATGGTAAAAATTTTAATAGCTGTGCTGGATATTTTCACTGTACATCAGTGTATTAGGTTTAATTAAAATTATTTCATTAGCAAAGAGAAATGAGCCTAACAAAAATAATTTAACCTGAATTGTTCATGACCAACGGGGCATGTGATCTTGATCTTTAACAATTTTACCCCATAATCAAAGGAGTGGGGTGCCTAAGGGCGGGGGTGAGGGTTAATTACCACATATCCAGTATATATTGGTAATATGAAAGCTACCAGGTATGTGGTTGCCAAGTTATAGACTTAACAAAAATACTTTAACCCTAGGTGTCTACGGACGACGCCGACGCCGAGTGTCGGTATAAGCTCTCCTGAACTCAAATCCGGCGTGCTAAAAACACAATTCCATAATGGAACATGTCCTTATGTAATTAGTCTTACCAAGCTGTTTCACATTCTTTTCGCTTTTCACACCGATTGGTTTAGAAAAGCTACTAATTAAATGTAAGATTTTGCACAATATTCTGGTATATGAGTGTACTTTTTAAATTTTCTTGTACAAATAACCGCCTCCATTTTCAATGTTACTACTGTTAATACAAATGCAAAAAAAAGAACCCCAAAATGTGAGTGAAACACGACCCTGGGACAGAGTCTTCCCATTAAGCCCGCAGATCGCTCACCCTGAGCGGGGACCAACCGTGAGAAATCTCACCACTCTACGAATGAGATTCGAACTCACGACCTCGCGGCCTTAAGCCCTGCGCTCTACCTCTAGACCTGGGAACCAGGTAATGAGAATATACCTGTACTTACCTCTTTACTGAGCTCGGCCACATACAGGGCGGTCAGGGGGGTTTGTTCTGCCGGCTTCACGACCACGGTACATCCGGCGGCCAGGGCAGGGGCAAGTTTACCGACCATCAGAGATATTGGGTAATTCCACTGAAAATAGCAGCACGCAAATGGGGAATTCCTCTTAAAATATTACGGTATGACCTGATAAAACCCATGCCCAACAAGTAAACATACTGTACAAATTCTATATATAGAAACTTCGAAAGCCTTAACCATCACTTCCAGCCATTGTCTTGCGTTACTTTCTTGTATAACATCTACACAAAGAATCACCAAAGAGACGTAACTGTAAAAAAAAAAAAAAAAAAATTGGCATATTATTGTTTCAGGAGGAACGAAGCTTTTTTCTCAACCACTAGGGTTTTTATAAATCTTTTCAGGTGTTTAAAGTGTGCAGCAAAAAATATTAGATAATCTTAACGGGTCATCATGTTGACTGGACACTGTGTAAAACAGAAGTATATACTTCATCGGAAACGTCCGTATAGCGTTTGCCTTTTATTGATAATTTTAAGTGCAGATTGAGGACGATTCTCACCCCCTTTATTCTTACATTATTGACAGTTTTTATTAAATATTTACCAAATTTTTAACAGTTCCCAGAGAGATGGTTATTACGTTAGATCACTAGACATCTTTAGAACTAAAAATAAATATGCAACATCCCCCTGAGCAGTAGAAGATGGAAGACTCGAGGGAAGCCGCGCGAAAATAATACTGTCGTTTGTAAATCTTTGTTTGATAATGTACAAGATCCTGGTTTAAGATCCTTGATCCTCTGGACAACCATAAACACCGTCGTCACCGTGTCCAATTCAACACTCTAAGACACTGTAGTCGCTCGAATACACATTCTACATTCTGAGCAGAGGATTTGTCTCAATATTGCGGTTTGTCTTTTCCTTTGTTTTTTTTTTTACTGGATGAATCTATACGGATAATGGTTGGATTTCAGTTCATGTAATATCTATATACAAGCCTCAGGAAAAGGCGAGGTACGGCGAGAAGTATGACGAACCAGAAATGTAATTGACAAATTGCTCTAATAACACTAGTTATACGCCATGCTGTGACATAGATTACATATTATATAAGCATTATTATTATTGTTGTTATTTTTATGATATCATTATTATTATTATCGATATTATTACTAGTATCTTTATTATTATTATTATTATTATTATTATTATTATATTTATTTCTAATATTGTTGTTATTACATGTATTATTATTGTTGTTATTACTATTATAATTATTATTGTTATAATTATTATTATTATTATTATTATTATCAGTATTGCTGCTCCTCTGTCATGTTCCTCCGTTGATTTTCGTCATGTACTCTATGAACTCCGGCTATATGCAGGGGCCTTCATATCTAGGGATCATTGTTTCGACGAATATAACTACCACACCAGTACATAAAATATTACCAGTACTATACGCAACGACTCGAAGGCCTGATATATTAAACTGCCTGGCCGTGATCACATTTAACTGAACGAAGTCTGTGTTTTACTTTCTGTATATGGATGAATTCCTTATGCCATCAGAATATTGAAATTCATTTAATATTCTTAAGTGTAACTGTATACACACACGGGGCCCTCAAGCACACTTTTGCCTTTACACGCACAGCTTGTATCAGATGAAAGATGGTAATAAGGTGTCCCTTATCTTGGGTTCCCTAAATCAAATGAACCAAACTCTTGTAAAAACTTTCAAGGCTTTTCACTTTTTGTAAGTAGGATCAGAATGTCCCCACTAAACAGACCAAACTAGAGTACTAGTGATAGTGAAACCAATTACAAATAGACAGGTTCAAATGTATCCTACATAAAATATATGCAGACTCTCGATTCTTGACCTCATATTAGCATGACTTCGGTTTTAGGTGCATGATATCAGGCTATATCATGACCACTCATCTATTACTTATGCTAATCAAATAGCCAACAGGCAAGATTAATGGTTAATCGAGATTATCAAGAGTTATATCAGATCGGCACGGTATAGCATTGGCCATGCATCGAACCTCGCGGGATGAAATAGACCATGCAACTATTTCAAAACGATAAGCCGTAAACAGTGTAAAATAATTTTCACTGTGAAGTCATAACTAATATATGATAAAACGTTGCTAGGTGAAATCCTTGCGTGAAAACCACGTTTTTACTGTGCGTCCATATTTACATTTTATAAACATTATCTTTAAGTACAAAGTCTTGTCGAAGTTAATTTTAAGTTAAGCGACAGAGTGATGATGTCTGCAGTAGATTCATTATACGTTTCATACTCACAGGAATAATCTGACCGCAAACCCCTACTGGTTCATGACGTGTGTAAGCGAAGAAGTTGCCGTCTGTTAGGACAAGACAGGATGCATATTATACAGTGAACACTTATAAACATAGCTATATAATCTATCAAAAAACACCAATTTATACATTACATGGTTAAGATAGAAAGTATCTGTTTGTAGAATTTAACAGTTAAAGAAGACTTCTCGTGTTGATGATTAAAACCAAAAATTTACTTTTCACGACCCTTTAGTACCAGAATACACAAAGCAATACCCTTTAATACGAAAATACACAAACAGTACCCTTTATATCAAATTACAAAAAAAAACCCAGTTACTTAAATACCAAAATACACAAAGCAATGCCTTAATTACAAAAAAAAACCCAAAGCAATACCCTTTAGTACCAATATACACAAAGCAATAGCCTTTTATACCAAATACACAAAGCAATACCCCTTAATGCCAAAAAGCAATACCCCTTAACACCAATATACACAAAGCAATACCCTTTTTATTCCAAAATACACAAAGCAAAACCTTTAATACTAAAGGACACAAAGCAATACCCTTAAATACCAAAATACACAAAGCAATACCCTTAAATACCAAAACGCACAAAGTAATAATTTGAAATATATTTCACATATTATTTAATAACAGTTGTTACTTAAACGGGACCTTGGGCCCAGTTGCCCCTGACGTAAGGCAAGCAACATATAATAAACAGATAATTACATAAAAAATGCAATATGAATTCAAGCCTGTGTAAATTTCCAAGCCTATGGCTACAAATAATATCTCTTGTGTCAGAGCTTTCAAGAGGCAACAAATTTTAAGAGCCTGGGTTGCTCAGGTAAAAAAAAAAAGTTGGGAGCCTGGGAAGGGTTGATGATCTGTGTCACATTTTACGGTAAATGTTCATGTAAAATTATTTTTTTTTTATTTAAGTCAATTTATATAATATGATTAGATGATGTGTCATTTATGATCACCATTATAATGATTATCATTATTTGTGAATAGTGCAATGTTAGCGCCAGTTGTCAGCGCAATGTTTACACAACAATGCTTGAGGCAGCTAGCATTGGTCCATGGCGTTCGAAAGAGATTTCTGTGTTACAATTTCTTGCGTTTCCTACAAACTGGGGTTATGTTTTGGAGGTTTTTCGGGAGTCATATTTTGGCAATGGTTAGTGTCTGTAATCGCTCACCAAACGCGGCCCAAAAGGTGTTGCGATGTGTGTAACGTGACCACCAGACCAGCAGTGATGACCTTTTGTAAGTCGTGTATCAGGTTTAGCAGTAAATGCCTTCACTTACCTGTGGGGATGGTTTGTCCGACTAGTTTGTCTGCCCAGCCTGCGAAGTACCTCAGACCGTTGGCGCTGTGTGGCACATCACCGTAAAACGCGTTAGCAAAAGGCTTCCCGCAGTCCAGAGTCTCCAAGCTCTTAGACGACAAAAATCAAAATAACAGTACTGAAAGAACTACAGTACTACAACTTAATCTATTATATATATATATATATATATATATATATATATATATATATATATATATATCATTAACATTATAATTATTTTTTTATAATTAGCAGTTTATAGCGTTATCATTTTGGTACTGACATTGATTTCATACGCAAGGTTATGAGACTGAGAAGGACAGATTCCCGGAAACAAATTTAAGCACTGGTATTTGATTCGATTTCAAAGTTTATCAAATTGACTGTTTCAGTATTTCTGTTATTTACACGGTAAACACCTACCGCCAAGTAGAGTCTATCACGGTCAATCAGGTCAGCCAGTTTCAACAATAGCCGCCCTCTAGCGGATGCGTCCATCGTCCGCCATTTTGAGCCGATCTTGAACGCCTCTCTAGCTGCTGCCACAGCTTTGTATACGTCAGCCTGTAATATTAACATATATATATATATATATATATATATATATATATATATATATGCAGTGGAACCTGTCTGACAGTTTAAATATCCAATAAGACCACCTATCTATTGATATCAGCTCTGCCGCTAACATTGGTTATAACTGACCTTAAGAGCACTTTTGCGCAATCAAATGATGATCTCAGGTTTCACTCTCTCTCTCTCTCTCTCTCTCTCTCTCTCTCTCTCTCTATAAATATATATATATATATATTTATATTAATTCTTCATAGTCTTAAGTTTAACTTAATATCCCAGAGTAGATCTGTATTCATTTAGGACTTGTCAAAGATTTTTAAAACTACAAGGATAGCATCGCTATTAAGCGTAAATAATTGTTCATATTACGCTGACACACACACACTTGCATTACACAGAGGTTTACCTTGTCGCCGGCCTGCACGTCAGCGATCTTCTCCCCAGTAGCCGGGTTGACGGTCGGGAAGGTCTCCCCGCTCACGGATTCTACCCACTCATTGTTGATGAAAATCTAGAGGAGAAAAAGGAAACAAGATTTAAATGTAGGATTTATCAAAGTTTCAGTCCGACCAGCTTAAAAAAACCTCAGCTACTATTGCTTTATAAATCTTAACCATTTTTAAAACTGACCTTCTAGGAGACTTCATATATTGGAACTGCCTTTTTATTCCCTTACTATGGTCTGAGAGATAAGGATTTTTCTACAGGTAATCCTCCTTTGATTTTCAGGAACGTCGCCAAGGAATAATCACAAAGTACAGTCACTTTTGCACGAAGGAACCAGGGAATATGGGTCGGATAAGTGAATGCAATATCTTCTTCGAGGCCATCACAGAATAAGGAGGCTCGCGTCATTAAGAATGTTATTTTTTAATTTTTGTTTAAAATAGAAAACTTAATAGGCAATTTTTTAAAAGTTATCTGCTATCTTTCAACACGGAGAGCCTCTTAGGTACAAAGGAACACATTGGTTTAATGTGTTACAACTAGTTGCCAAAATAAGGGATAATTAAAAGCAGCAAACTTTAAAGTTTATCAGTGGTGTAAATGTATGCGTATAAGTGTACGTGTAGGCTTATTAGTGTAAATGTATGTGTATCAGCGTACATGTAGGTGTATCAGTGTACATGTTGTATGTGTATCAGTGTATATGTATGTTTATCAGTGTACATGTAAGTTTATCAGTGTACAAATATGTGTATCAGTGTATAGAACTCAGAACTCAGAACTGTTTATTTGACGAGAAATAAATTTACATAACGCAAATGTGTGATATACATATGTTATATTCAAACATTATTTACTTTGCAAAAAAATGTTCGTCAGGAGACCACAACTAAGGAAGGATCACTTCCGCTGGCGCAGTGGCCACCCATATCATGGCGGAGAATCTGTTCGTACTTCAGTGTAAAATAGTTTATATTAATGCACATATAAATAAAAATACAATGCAACATGGATCTCATCTGCTGATTATAACTAATGATATGTTTACATTTATCAGCTCTGTGAAAATAAACCATAAACTAAGAAAAAGAGAATACATATTATATAAAACTAAAGAATAAGAATATTATCATAAAGTGATACTTCCACATTATCATACTAAGGAGTATCGAGTAGAAGACTAAGAAATCTATAGCAATTAATAAATTCTGTGATAAAAAAAATTATAATGCTAAATATGAAAATTATATAATTATGTGCGACTGCACACGTAACAGTTAGGTATGTGACATCCAGTTTGATAATTTTTTATATAATGTTGTTTTATGTACGATGAGAAATCTTGGAGGCTATGAGTGTATACCTTTTCAACAATGACTGCATTGGTATCGTTCACGATTTTAGGAGTTATGTGCCTGAGACAATTTTCGGCAAATTTTGTCCTTGTTTTGGTGGTGCTTAAAATATATCTCCTTCGAATATTATACGGGCGCTCTTCATTTCTTGGCATTAATTCAAAATCGTAGAAAAATAAAGGTAACTGTGAATTAATAAATTTAAAATAAAACTTTAAGACATTTAGAGTAAAAATATCTTCTACACGCAAAGTTTCCAGTGCCTTAAAAAGTGGTTCTGAATGAGCATTATATTTACTGCTTGTCACCGTATATGTATATTTATCAGTGTAAATGTATGTGGATCAGTGTAAATGTAGGTGTATCAGTGTACATGTATATGTATGAGTGTACATGTATGTGTATGAGTGCACATGTATATGAATCAGTGTACATGTATATGAATCAGTGTACATGTATGTGTATCAGTGTACATGTAGGTGTATCAGTGTACATGTATGTGTATCAGTGTACATGTAGGTGTATCAGTGTACATGTATGTGTATCAGTGTACATGTAGGTGTATCAGTGTACATGTAGGTGTATCAGTGTACATGTAGGTGTATCAGTGTACATGTAGGTGTATCAGTGCACATGTATGTGTATCAGTGTACTTGTATGTGTATCAGTGTATATGTATGTGTATCAGTGTATATGTATGTGTATCAATGTACATGTAGGTTTATCAGTGTACATGTATGTGTAACCGTGTACATGTATGTGTATCAGCGCAAATTTAGGTGTATCAGTGTACATGTATGTGAGTCTGTGCATGTACATGAAAGTGTATCAGTGTACATGAATGTATATCAGTGCATGTCACCCTTGACGTAATTTGTATGTCATATGTTGTGCATAGATGCATGTCATGGAACAAAAAACAACTAAGCTCTAAATGGGACTGTGTTAATAAGCCATACCGGTCTCTACTCATTGAGACTGTGCCCAATTAAGGCGTTGACATAGATACATCCGGAGCGAAAGTACAACAAGGTTATGGTAAAACATGCATGATCAGCTGGTTGTGACATTTAAGTCTAGGAGGACTTGTTACACGTCAGCCTTTGTATACATAATTTTTTTCATGCATGTTAATGATGTGCAGATCACGTGACTCATCACTATCTCTGTTAAACCTTAAAGGGTAACACTGGACACTGGCCCCATGAGGGAACATGATAGGACATCGATACCTCCTGACTGGCCACACTTTGCACAACATTAACAGGTAGTCGAATACACACGAACTGAATAAACAATACATACATTTAAATATTTCAACAAATGCTTAATTTATAAGTATTTTTGAGATCACTGAAGAAAACTATATTTTTATAAATGAGCTTCACAGGAACAACTAGTTTTCTATAGCTCTCCTAACCACTCCGGAGAGTCCGGCGTTTGTTTGAGCTAGAGGACATTGCGAAATTGAGTAAAACAGACCCATTAATTGATTTTGCCTGTCCCTCACATTTCTACATTTTGAGGATTTCCAGTGTTAAATAGTGATGGGTAACTCCACGACCTGTATACATGCCCTTGTCTACTCATCTCTCCTTGCATGTACGAGGACGATACGTGTATACCTTTCAAAAACTGAGAGTCCACCAGTAGATTTATGAACATGAAAGAGTGTAGAGGAACACTTGGGTGTTTTGCCCAGAATGTTATACACAGTTTTTTTTAGTTTTTTTTGGTGGAGGTAACCGCTTCCATTTTGTAAATGCTGACTTATCTAACTCTTAACCAAAGTACATGTAGGTACATCGGCAGAGTCGGGACTACTTGACAGGACGGTAGCACTCGCTTCCTATCATTTTTTTTATTATTTTGTATCCTGGTGTCACCCAGGCCCGGTGTCTACCACACCTGCAGGTCCTGGGTGTCTAATCTTCCCCACTGCTGGGTCATAACACCGAGAAACCCAAAAAAACACGCACTTTTATGTGAGTGGTGCACGGCTGTTGGGCATAGCCTACGCATAAAGCGCTCAGCCTCACCCCACCACCGTGAAAAAACTCACCGCCTCGGCTGATATTCGAACCTACGATCTCCCGGCTTTGAGTCCTGCGCTCTACCCCTTAGCCACAAAAGCCGGTTTATACACAAATGTTAACTAAGTACCAATGTCTGATATAAAAGCCTTTTTTATAGACTGATCATGCAGGGGAAAAATGTACAAGCAGCTTAAGACTGTTAAAATACATTCCAAGGAATGCAGGCCCTGGTCTTGTAAGCATTCACGTATTCGGCAAATATTCTCGTGTGCATTTGTTCCTGAGTGACTGAACATTTGTGAATATCCATCAATTATGTTCCTGAATCCGGACCACGTGCCGATCCATACCAAAATCTGAACGATTCTTTACTGGTCCATTGCCAAAAGGCCCTGGAAAAAAATCATGAGATTCCGTTTATAAATAGTTATGTTGTGAACAAACACACAGACACACGCAAAAACACACACGACTGGCGGAGGTCAGTCTTTCATATCAGGACAAATATGAAATAATCAACAAGCATGCTGGCATATATCTGTTATCAAGAAGTTTGTTTGACTATTAGCAATATATTATATAATGTGCACGTGTTTTTTATACTTCTGTAATATTCTTGTCCTTCCTGCTTTGCACGCATTATCCCCTTTGATTTGTCCTGACCTCGGAAGGTTCGAACTGAGTTGGTTCATAAGTTCATAAGTACCCAAAGTCCAAACTACTTAGCATAATGGCATTATCTATCATATATATGTGGGAAGCTAATTTATG
Source organism: Sipunculus nudus (assembly GCA_026874595.1). Lineage (NCBI taxonomy): Eukaryota > Metazoa > Annelida > Sipuncula > Golfingiida > Sipunculidae > Sipunculus > Sipunculus nudus. The sequence goes on from CM049317.1 coordinate 6,172,473, forward strand.
AGGTCTCGACCAGACTACCTCACAGTAAAACGTGCTTAATCACAAATACGTCAGCTGTGCTATCTATGAAATTACGAATAATGACCATTTGTTAAACAATGATTCTGAAGTGAAAATAAATCTGTCATGTCATTGGATCAGCTTCTTTTTAAGAAATGCTGCGACATTATATGTATGTACCTGAAGCCTATGGGTAAAGTAAAGATCTTATATATAGTTTGATATACAACAGCAATATGTCCATAAGACATGACGCTTTAGGTGCAGAGCTTGTTTGAATTCAGGACCAAATCTGATTTAGAAGTTTGGTTTTATTTTCATTAAATATTATGAAACAGAGCCATATTCTTCTGTGTTACTATTAACATTTCACCGTAAATATTCGAAAGGGTTAACTTTTATTGGATAATCCATGGATATCTGAAGGTATCCCGTGATATTGTAGGTCCAATCTCCCAGACTTCAATAATTACCATTCATTCTATACACTTTAACATTCAATCCTGTAGGGATGCGTGTCTCGGCGTCGGTGATTATAATTACTAATTGATTTCAAGTAAAAGTGTTTTATCTTGTTTCATGTTTCCTCATATTTCATCTTGTATCTCAGTTAAATAAAAAATGCAAATGACCATTTTATTTAGATGCAGTATTCTGTGTAAATATTTACCACAAAGGCCATGACTTCATGAATTCTCATCAAAACTTATATAGATTTGAAATATCACAGAAATAACGCGAATGTCTGGACATTTCCTTTAAGTGCGTAAAAATATATATGTCAGCTTTGCTAACCATAAAATCATGAATAATCACAATTTGTTCAACAATTATTCTGAAGTGAATATAATCTGTCATGTCATTTGATATTTTTTCTTCAAGAAATGCTGCGTCATGATATGTATATACCTGAAGCCATTGGGTAACGAGCTTGTAGTTTGATATGTACATCAGCAATATGTCCATGACGCATGAGGCGCAGAGCTTGTTGGAATTAAGAACTACCTCTGATTTTGATTGCATGGTTTTATTTTTTAATTAAACATTATGAAACAGAGCCATTTTCTTCAGTGGTACTATCAACATTTCACCGTAAATAATTCAAATGGGTTTATTTTTATTGGATAATCCACGAATATCTACAGATATACCGCGACATTGTAAGTCCAATCTCACAGACTTCAGTAATTACCTATTATCATTCTACAGTTTACCCTTCCACACTGTGTAGGAATGCATGACTCGGCGTCCGTTATTTTAATTACTAATTGATTTCAATTTAAAGTTTCATACATGTATTGCATAGTTGGTCCTGAACATTATCGTGTATACCGGCAAAATTTTCATTTGACTCTAGGACGAGGGTTAATTATATACCAAGTTGTCCACCTGTATAATAGATAACAAAATTATATACACATATAGACTTGATGATGATAACTTATAATTTATGCTGTGAGGGCATGATAAACTGTTCAGTCAGCATGGATACTCAGGATTACGTGACTGTGAATACTGCTGGACAATGACTCATCAGTATATTATACAGACACGCGTCTGATCGGGCGAAATAGCTCAGCTTCAGTGGGATATGTCCACGTACGGTGTTATTCAGGTGTCACCAGAAATCGGTGACAATATGTACGGTGTTTAGTATCATAGTTTAACGAAGTCTGTTCTCTATTGATATTGACGTGAAGCGTCATCCTAAAGCGTTGACAGGTCTTAATTGTATATATATATATATATATTGTGTATTCTTGTATGAAATCCCATCGGCTATCAGCTGATTTATCCGTGTCACGCATCGTGTGTAATTGTTACATTTGGTATGTGGGTCGCCATGGTGACGCTAACAGTCAAACTAGGTCACATATATCCTTATATGGGACACTTGAGAAATAAGCCAATCAGAGAACCGGATCGCCGTATTGTGACGACGATTGTGACGTCAGAGTTCAGGGAGAGACGCTGGAAGCTGCCTTCAGTTGGGTCTTGAAGCTTGAGGTGGCAGCACGCACGCACGAACATTGAAACGCCAGGGACGGCATAGAAGCAAGCTTCTGCATGAGGCAAGGACCCAGCTCATAAGAACTCAGCCGTGCTGCCGAAAGAGCTTCGTATTGGCGATATAGAGAGAGCGCGTTTGTCACCTGCCGGCCTAGTTCAGCTTGACCTAGATACATAACCGCCGTAAGCCGTGAACCCATTGCTACACGAGCAAGGTCAAGGACTCTAAGCTCAACGTAAACAAAGGGCGCTATTGCATTCATGTGAACGTGAACCTACCCGGGTCGCTGACAAGCAAGATCAGTTGAAGATCGCTAAACTCAGAAAGACTATATGCTGCTAACCATACGCTAGATTCTACACAAAACAGTAACCAGAGATCTCTGAAGGAACTGGACTTTATTGGTTTTATACAAACCATGGACTCAGTAAATATCCTGCAATTTTAATGTGAAGAACGGTTGTATTGACACATCAACGCACACACTCACATTTGTGTCTCTGTAAGTATTGTCTTGAATTATATTTGTGAATTTAACCTGATGTCTCATAGTTTCTATTGATCTGGGTGTATGATTGTCTGGTATTTTAATACACGTCCTTAAAAGAACCTGGAAATGTCACCTGTAATGACCTGGATCTAATTTCTTGATGAGTGAAATCAAGTGGCGAGCGTTAACCCATCCTATTGTTTTATAGGATATATCCGTTGTAAAGTTTTCACGTTAAGTTAGGGGTGACATCAGGGTATATTCTAATGTGCAGCTAACCCTTTTCTGTAAAGTTGTGAATGGAAAATGTGCGCTGTTATGCTGTTATTTTAGCTTTGTGCAGTTCTAACATTAAACATGTGCCATTTCCATGTATGCGATTGCCGCGCGGCAAACGCACGCGTCAGTTTTGGAATCCAGCAGTGCTGGATTTCTGCGCGGCAAACGCAGGGAAATTCCGCCTAAATGACGTCACATGTGGGGTTTCCCCGTACTCGTATGTTTAAGTCCATTCAGCTGTGTCAGGAAGGCATGCGATTGCCGCGCGGCAAACGCATACAAAACGCTCATATGGAAATAATTAAAATATCATATGGATATTTTTATCTAATAAAAAAAATAAAGGACATCTTTCTGTCTGCAGATAATTGGCTCATTGGGTGGTGATACCTGGTTGGTGGTTTGGTATTAAATACATAAGGAAGATGTTTGACATACAATAACAGAAGTTCTTAGAGTGTAAGGTCGTATACTTTAATTATTGATTAATCGAATTGAATCAATATTCTAGTGGGAGATATACATTAATTGGGTGTCAACTTAGAGAACGGATTGGGAAGGGTTAAGTGACTGCCAGCCTGCTGACCTAGCTGTACAGAACAGTGGTAAACAAAACGAAAATGTCTGCGTTTTCTGTACTTGAGTGTCCCTGGAGCCTTAATGTTGCAGGCTGATCTAATTAAACACACTCTTCTGAAAACGTTGCGGTGAAACGCAGATTCTTCGCTTTTTGAAACACAGTCCAGCCTTTTACTTTTTTTCCACGAAGAGCAAGAATGTGATCCCTTGTAATTATATTTGATGTTAAGACCGCCGCCGCCGCACCCCCCCCCCCCCCCTTTCAGCCGAAGCAACCTTTTTAAGGGTTTCAGACCAATTTTGCGGACTGAACCCCCCCCCCCCCCTTCTGGAATCAAATTCCTCCTTGGTAAGCTTCCGGTATTATGTAACACAACATGTCTAGATTAGATTTATCAGACCTTCTTTTGAGGTCAGTGGTCCGGTGAATAACTGAACAATGAACGCCTCACATGGCGAGCTAAAATAAGCAATCGCCACGAACTACTAATGTACATCAGTATTAAGGTTGTTAAAGTCATCGAGGGGTCACCCTCGAGTAATGAATCACATATGATATCAATACACTCGCACGGTATCTGAAAACGGTCGTAGGGGAATAATGATGCATGATAGGATTCAAGACCTATTGCCCTTCAGACAGGTCCCATGATATATATAAATGATATCATCGTAGCCTTAAATGTACAAGATGAGACAGGATGTCAAAAATATGCCGAGTCACGATCAGACACTGGAGAAGCAAATAACTATTCACAGGTTGCATATAAGGTTAAAATACACATATAAGAAGGAACAACAGGTATTAATAGTATAAACTGTAAAATAAACGATCGATAGATTAAAGATCCGGATGCCCTTAATTCTATCCAGCAGGGTTTACAAAAGTGGCAAATTACATCTATATGAAGGTATACAGGTCTGCACCTAAAGACACGGCATGCGCGAAGCGGACATGAAAAATCGAATATATTATAACCAAATATATACCTGAAACATAGTACAATGTTATAAATTACAGAGTACAATGATAAGTATATTTTAATGCCGGCAACATCAACATTTTTTGGGAAACGGCCAAAATCCGCAAGGCTGTTCGGTGGATGTGTAGGAGCTTTATATTGACTTCAGAATGACGTTATCAGACGGCCTTTCATTTTTCTTGACTCGTTTTCTTATCTGATCAAACAATTTTGAAGCCATGAGGGTACAATTAAACTCATAATAATCCCATTTTAAAACTGACACGTTCTACAGATTCGCATATATCTGCATGGTTTAGTGGCCACGTATGGACGGTCGAATATATACAGAGTACACAGTACCAATGTGCTTTCCATCTAAGGCGACGATTTCTTCATTTTGTCTACCCTTGGACCAGTACCCCGTGGACAAGGCGGTCTGATTGAGTCGTGTTACTGACCTTTACATAAAAACAATGTCCTTACATGGGAAAAGACTAACCACTTAGAACCAATCGTCAGAAGCTTGTATAAGACTAGTGATATTTTATCTTCTGTTACGGAGCTAGTTAAATAAATGTTCAATAGTTGTTAAGACTAGAGTAAATATTCTGTAGATAGAAAACTGTGTATGTGAGAAAATCGTTACAGGGTGCGCGGCAAATTAAATATGGTATTTATTCAGTTTTTATTTATATTTTTGGGGTGGGTGGGTGGGTGGGGGGGGGTATGGGGGGTGGGGGTGGGGGGTGGAGTTCAATGGCATAGGACTTACCTGCTGCTTTCACGGATTAAAGCAACGCATTGGCATTAAGCGCATCGTTTGGCCTACCCGCTAATATCTGAGCCAGTTACCCCAACTTGGTGACAGCAGAGAAACAGAGAGCCCCAAGAGCGCATACGTCCACCAACTCCTGGTTCCACATCCAGCTATGTCCAAGATCTAATATCCGAGATTTAATATCTGACCAAAAATTTAGAGCAGTTTGTCAAATTACCTGAAGCCCATAATTACATAAAATTTCGATTAAATCCCTCCACGACTTTTGGAAAATTTGAATTCCGTATACATGGACAGGTAGGGATGAAACAGTTTCCACAAAACTTTAGCAAAGCTCTGTTTCTGGGCTTGTCTCCTCATTCCACAGATTATCGGCAATATTCTTTAGAGAATTTTATTGTGAAGTATTGTTTAAACAAAACAAAAAGAAACAGATGTTGATTCGCAATCAAGAAATGCATGTATCGTCTGACCCAGTTATCGTTGGAACTTTGTTAATTTGGGCCCATCACTCCCCTCCCTCAGGTGAAGTACTACTAAAGTACCCCGATTCCGACGGCATATATATATATATATATATATATATATATATATATATTTATATATATATATATATATCAGTAGCCAGTAGCGGATCCCAGGGGAGAGGTCCAGCAGATTCGGACCCCCTCCTCCCCTTTTCAGCCACCGCAACCTTTTTTGAAAGGCTTCAGACCAATGTTTGCGGCCTGGGCCCCCTTAGGACCTAGGGACATTTTTTAAGGGTTTGTCATAAGTCCTGTTGAGTTTGCGCCCTCCTTCTCGTTAATCCTGGATCCGCCCCTGGTAGCTTTACAAGCCGCAAACCATTTTTTAAAACTGTATTGACTTCCTATGCATGGAGGCTGAATGTTCGGTCTAATATTCTTGTTGCTTAACGACGCATAGCAACTGTGTGACCCTGTTGAGCCGCCTCGCAGCCTTGAGATTTGTCAGGTAGCATGACATCTCTCTCTCTCTCTCTCTCTCTCTCTCTCTCTCTCACACACACACACATAAACACACCATCACCTACTCAGGCACACGTACAAACTTAGGCTCACACGACTAACCAACTACTGATATTAAGTGTGTTGTTATGAACCAAATAAAGAGCTGCATTGTAGGTTAGTTGTATATGAACACGTAGCGTACCTGCACGGTTTTCAAATTTAAACATTGTTAACCGAGGATCCACATTTATATGAATTCTTACCTTGGTGAACTTGATTTCTGGCTGACGGATAGGTTCTGGATGAGACATGGTGACTGTAGCCGTAGGACCGTGCGTGAAACTCGCTGCTTCCCGAGGTAGTGTCACTCCGCACAGCGCCCGTTCCGATAGGGATGTTTTTCATCTATAAGTATAGGTTAAAGGTTTAGGTCGGTCCCGGAGCAGTGACCCGTACTATATTACACCAGGGGGAGATCCGTGTCTGCGCAGTAATTCGCGTTCATTTACACACGGAGTTTTTAAAATAAGTTAAGTATTGTTTTTATTGACTATTCATGATCGTGATCCGTTGTCTGACAGCACTGAATATCCTACGTTTACATTTAAACATTTTAAGCCTGTGTATATCCGGTTCATTGGCGGCAAAATATTCATGGGGGGGGGGACCCAACAGTAGACATACATAAATGTATATATATATATATATATATATATATGAATGCATGTATTTATACATATATAATATTCATACATATATGATAGCCAATGGCTATTCATACATCTATATATATATACAGGCCTATACATTTACACACATATATATATATACATATGTATATATATATATATATATATATGTCTACTATATATATGATGATACATTAATATGTGCTTTTTACGGTTTAATAGTTTTAAATGTATTATTATCTCTTGTTGTCAGTATAATTATATACTTATATAATCACAATCCTGGGTTGTTCTTTCTCAAATGTGGAGTGTGCTGTACAATCCGAAGCCCAAAACTTGTTCAGTGTTCTCTTTAATCGATTTAATTAATAAATCTAGAGCAACACTTGACACTGGTATTCATAAGTCTGTTTATAGCTTTAGCACACTGCCAACTGTGTCAGATTATGCAACAGGTCTAGAGTTCACTCAGTGCAGCCAGGTACAGGTCAAAAGTTTACTAAGTCTAGCCAGGTGCAGGTCAAGAGTTCACTCAGTGCAGTAGCTTGAGTCAGCAATTTGTCACAGTTCACTCGGGGCAACTGCCTTTCTCACCTAAGCCAGGTCAGCCCAGTGCATCAGACTCAAGGTAAGTTTGATGTATTGGCCTGATATTTTGACCTGTCTATACGTCTTTGATGGCTTTCTCGTTCACAAGACAGGTGTCGCCACGTACAATGACTTTTGCACAGTGTATGTGCCTGCTCAACTTACAGAGGAATTTGGAATTTGATATATCAGCCTGAAATTAGGCATATTTATACATATCGGATAGCTTTGTTGTATACAAGACTAGTGGTGCACCTACAATAATTTTTGCACAGTGTGTGTCTCTGCTTATTTCTCAGGAGGGGTTTGATATATCAGTCTGAATTTGGGTATATGTATATATCTCTGATAGATTCATTGTATACAAGACTGATGGTGCCAGCTACAATCTTATTTTTGTGTCGTATTAACCCATGCCAAAATTTCACCAGTGATATTTTTGTAATTGTTTCTTGTTCAAAATTTTAAGTACAAGCATTGTTCATATACATGTTACACGTGTACTTGAAAAGTAATGGTCAAAGCATTGAAGAATTATACCTGGTGTATATCCCATTGCACAGGTTCGCATTAGGCCTGTAGGCCTTGTTTAAAATAGAATTAAACTCCTATCCACTCAAAATATATATGTATATAATCTGTCTCATATATATATATATATATATATATATATATATATATATATATTTATATATATATATATACGACAAGCGTGTTTCTCATTAAAAATACTTGCACCTCTATTGCGTACACTGGCCGCTTCCCGGCCAGTTGCATCGAAAACAACAACCAAAAAAAAAAAACAATCTGTACTGAAACCACCTAAACTGACATGCTACTACTTGTAAATACGCATTACAAGTAAACATAAATAACCACCTGTGACAAAACATATACACTGACATGCTACCGCATGTATATACGCAGGACGTGCAACCACCTTGTTATTACCGTGTAATTACACATACCCTGGACCCCTATGATCAGGGGACCCCTATGATCCCTGATCATAGGGGTCCAGAGTACAAGCACCGATGATACTTTTGAGGTTGTCATGCTGATTTCAAAAATAGAATTTAATTTAGATAACCATTGACCGCAGAAAAATGTCGAAAAGTTTAAAAATGTTCACTTAGCATACTACTAACGATATATAGGATATCAAGAACGATCCCATGCTAGCAGTACTTATTGATTAAAGTTAATTAAACTATATAACGTATTATTATAATCTAAGTATATCGGGCTCAAAGAATGGCTTCTAGTTTACCTAGTTTAAAATTATTTTATCATAACATAAATGTATATAGAGTATATATGGCACCCTTTTTTGAAAATAACAACAGTAATTATCCGGTGAGAGCACAACAGTTCTTGCTCGCTCGTCATCCAAAAACCCTCATTGGAATCATCATCAAAGTGTCTTTCTATATTCCTTGAAAAAGGAACGTCCTCGTTTTATATGTTGCTGTTTTGTTCCCCAAGCAGAAGATTATGAAACATCGACGGTTTATAAACCCTCTGTTATAACTTCTATTCTACACAACAAAAAGAGAGATAAACATTATTAGGGATAAAGAATGGTAAGGCAGCAACATGTCTGACTGATGATTTGTATGTCGGTACAGTTCTTTTCACTTTATATTTATATTATTTTATCACTTCCCTATATTCCGTCACAGGTTGAACCTTTTTAATTTAGAATGCTGTGAATACAGATCGCCATATATGTAGGCTTTTCAGGCGTAGCAGGTTGAAACTTTGAAATCCTTACTCGCCAGTGAGTAGATCTTACAATACATGGTGCAAGCCATCTGACTTATCATTTATTAAGACCCTTTTTCATTTACATCAGAGACATCTAGATATAACGATAACATGAAGGAGAAAGCCTATGTTTTATCAATGCAACTATTTAAAAAGTCGGATGCAGTCCGATATACATAAAGAGTTTGAAAATTAAAAAAAAACGGAAGAGCAATTACCAAATTAGAAGGAGAAGTGTTGAAAGTATAAGACCGAAGTATATATATATATATATATATATATATATATATATATATATATATATATATATATATATATATATAAATAGAACATGAATACAGAGAAAAGACGGTTCGCTGCCGATAGGAACCGACGTTTCTGTGTATTCTTGTATTCTTGTGTATAAACTGAACTATCCTGGCTAGTCATTCATCTCTTTATATATATATATATATATATATATATATATATATATATATATATATATGTTTACACGTTCGACCAAGTTTTAACGGGGTTTCTTATGCTTTTCAAAGGAAGGAGTATGATAAAAATATTTTCGGTACAGGAAACGCAAAGCCCTAAAAATTATGGTATTTGAGGTCATGAGACCTTTTTATTAACGTCCCTTATTTGCTTATGATTAACAAAACTGTATATAATTGACTCGGGGCTTAACTGAACGTGTAATACGCAGGGAAATTTCAAATGTATATCAATATGCAGGACATATTTCTTGTCTATGATTATATAAATATATGCACATATATAAAACATATACATGTGTAAAGCTTTAGTATTAGTTATAGCTCAGTGAATGTTAAGGAATATGCATTGTTTTTCGAGAAGTGGGTCATGCTTGTCATCGCGAGGCGAAGCCGAGCAAATTCCATTATTGACACACGCCAAGTAAAACTTGCAGAACGATGTGTTAAAACTTGCACTGATGTGTCTCACATACCCCAGATCAAGGTCGAAGGTAATACTTTTTTCAGCTGTTTGTTTTTGATATTCCCATTCTTAATCGAAACCTGACTGGCATAGCTCACGCGTCACTGCATTTTTAGCGTATGATTCTGGATACCTCCGAATATGAAGATTAGGAAGAAACTCCAGAACGTACATTGCTTGCTAGGAAAAAAATCGTATAAAGCAAATATTTGATGAAAGGGAATTCTCAAGTATTTTGGGCCTAAATAGAAATATATTTTAATGGCAAAGCAATTTAGCACAATTTGTGTTTATGAATGAAAACAGAACGTGCTTTAAAACTTTGGAACCGCGAGCTTAATCCTCTCCTATCAGAAATGTTCAATGATTTGTGTGACATTTGGTAAGAGAGCCAAACACCTGGCAGGTGATACATTATAACAAGTTTACCCCATAGGTTGCTGTCGATAAGTAGCTTATAGATAACACATGGACAGAAATTTTAAGTGAAAAACACTGCCGCAAGTGTATCTTACATAAGCTTTTGATAGATAAAACCTTTACGTTCGATGCCAATCATATTAGCTGAGCTATCATAATTCATCGTTATGTTGAATGTCTCTAGCTCCTAAAGGTTCTTCCATTATGTGATGTACCTATATTTAGGTCTCCCGGAAATCCATGGTTACTATGCTAATCAGATCAAACCTGTGTATTCCTGATTTGAAAACTGTCATCCAAATTTACTTGTATCAAAATCAGCTGAAATTTAAGTAGATTTGAACATACGGTAAGAGCAAGGAAATACACGCCGCATGTGGGACAAAATTGAAATGACATGGCTTTTTCATTTAACAATGTGTCATACACGAAAATATACACACTCATTCAACACTAGAAAATATCAAATATCGGAAATTTCCATAATTTCGAAAAAATATAATATAAATTGAATGTGAGTTCGGATCGGAACAGGGTGGCCTCCTGCGACACCCCTGGCTTTAATGAACGGTAGGCAGCTCAAGAAAACAGGGGGACCGAGCTTCCACAAACCCCGACTTAAGTTACTAATCCTGTTCTGCTTAGCTTGGGAGTGTACTATTTTGAATGAAGATACAGTTGTTTTCTTATTAATTAATATGGCCTCATTCAAAAAAGTATTCAATGGTATTCAGATGTTTACTTTAATGATTATTTTCAATGAGGGCAGCACTGAAACTTCTAAAGGATCATCATATTGCAGGCTTAAATAATAGACAAAACCATGTAATTTTTTAATTCTCTCCACTTTGATTACACTAGAATAATTCTGCACATATCTATGTGGCCACAATGGTCTTTGTCGAGCGTGGTTATATGATAAAATTCAGCCTGCTTCAGGTCGAGAACATAACAAAGCATGGAGGCTCATTTCTTGTCTTACACTGGGTAAATCCACATCTGAGCAAGACCGAAGGATTTTCCATTTTTCATATACGTACAGGCTTTTGTCTCTATTGCGTTGTAGCGTTAATCTACACACCAGGAGACATATATAGCAAGCATATAACTGATATAAAGTGTAATGTTTGCTGTAATCATACCTAAAACCATAAAGACGACGGTAGGATTAATATTTGGTAAGTAACAAATCACTGTTTGGCTGGATTATGGCAGAGCTGTTGAACAGCGGTACACAGCATGTTGACTCAGACTCGGAAGTTTTAGTTTCATGTTAACATATGTGTGCACTTTGTGGAGAATCTATACAAATCATACACAAAATCAAGGGCAAGTGTCAGGTAAAGGGGGTTGCAGTACGAGGGCAAATGTACTGTCGCACGCAAAATCACAAACGCACACACATTTATAAATGTGATTGATTGGCATGCGTTTATGTGTGTACGCGCGTAATGCCTAAGCCAAAACCATTAGCATTATATCGGCAAAATATTCTACCACTAACTACAGGCCTATATCCTGAGTATAACTGTATAAACACACTCTTTAACAATGCATTAATATTAGTGCATATATTTCCATTGTAGAGTCGCATTTCATCGCAAGTAGTGAAATAGAAGGTGCTTAATTAGATTCAGTGCAGGATGAGAATAAACTACTGCTCATACACGCTTTCTACACGGAGCAACAGGTTAGTCATTCCGAGCATTTATTATCTTTTATTCGCCATAAATAATAGAATATATCATGGGATTTATAGACATAGTTCACACTGTGATGACAAAATACGCCACTTACAAAGTGCACTACTTAATATATATATATATATATATATATATATATATATATATATATATATATATATATATATATATATATCGACCTAGGAGCTCTAAGGTAAACATAGCCAGTCAGAGTTTAAACCTCCACCCAGGGTTTGCGCTCTGCAGGCTTAATGGGAGAGCGGTGCCCAATAGCAGTGTATCACTCACAAATGAGTGCGTCTTTGGGGGATTAATCGGAGTAAAATTGAAAAGTAATGTCTCCCCCATTTCACATAAGCATGGAATCAAACAAGGCTTCAGTTACATATAGTGAATTGTAAACAGAGATGCTATATTTAAACCACCAGGTTTTAATTCTGTAACGTATGAAGGTTTGTGTATTTAAATCAGCTAAGCGGAGCACAGGAGTCTTAATTGAGTTTGAAATGATAGTGACAAAAGTGGTGCATTAAACCCCAAGGATTCATATAACTTGAACCGCACTCTTAATTCTGAATTGAGCATGACAGTAATTGGCCAACAATAAATTATACCCAGGGCTATAAACTTTTTGTCATATCATATAGTGTATCTGTGAGTTTTTAATATGGCCGTAGAACAAATAAGCAGCTAATGGGATTTTAGCAAAATGAATAATATATGAAATATATGTGTTTATGTCTGTAATATGTGTTTAATCAGTGTTTTCTTTGTATATATGGCCCATAAAAAATGCACAGCAGCACGGTTATTTCCCATGTACAATAACGATTTATAACATAAAACTGTCCAAAAAACGTAGCACAATAAAAACGTGGCCGATGTCGCACGATGTTAAGAAACTGAATATGATTAGCAAAACAATTAGATATGGAGAGAAATTAATGTAAAACCACACTTTGCAATACTGGTTACAATGCGGACCTTTTTATTTAATCAAAATCATTCTATTAACACAATTGTGCGGGTACTAGTAATATGTTGTATATTTGAGACTATATACTAGACATATGCACAAACAAGTATTATGAATAATGACCCTAATTCAGTCATTTAATTATATTTTTTTTTTCAAGAAGATAGGTATCAGTACAAGGTTTTGGTAGCCGTATTAATGGTTAATATTCCAAGTGTGGAAGAGAGACCTACGCCTCTATGCCAATTTATCTATAAATTTACCCTGGAACGTTTGAGGATATATTTTTAAACGAGGCTCGGTTGTCTCCTTCATCAACTGAATACCTTTAACATGAACTAGTACCCTATTCATTCTGTTTCTTAGTACTGTGGAAAATAAAATCAATGGAAGGAAAGTACAAACATTGTTCATTAATATATCTATAGGCATAATTACAGTTTTTAGAATAATGGAGGCACAACTGTCAAACACGGGCGACAGTGGGTCGATTGAAGAATCTGTCGAAGTTGGAGAAACAAATTATATGGATAATCCCCGGCGTACCAACGAATCGGTAATTATTCGCTGGATACGTCCATAACAATCTTTCCTTCATCGTTCAAAATTCCTTAAAATACCTCGAGATATACTGTTGCGAAAACATTTTGCTCAGGGAAAAACAATGGCATGATTATGGGATGTATATGATTAAATTATATGTTTGAATATTAAATATCTTACTGAAGAAAGAAATCTTGAGCATGACGTCTCTAAATGAAATGTAAATATGGCGACACTGAACGAAGAACAGGTGGTGACACACTTGTATATACAGAAGACAAATAAAAAAATCGAGGCCATCCATTAAACCTTTTATGAAACGTTGAGGCCTTGTTTTTATTTATGCTTAAAATGGTAAGCGATTTTGACAAAATATTAGTAACCCCTTCACAAGAGTATAGGTGCGATTTTTTTTTATTATATGTCTCATTCAAGTACAGTAATACAGTTTTATCATCCGATGAAAAACGTATGAAGGACTATCAGACAAGGCCTGTGATTGAGATTTTTCTTTATTTTCTTATTTTGATTTAGTTTTTAGTCCAAATGTGTCTCCCCTTATGATGTTTTCAAGCACTGGATCGACAATCAGAGAGGCATATATATGTGAAGGAGGCACCTGATTGCAATTTAATTATCAAATGGAACGTTTATTCTGCAACCTGGGCTACATTCATTGTGACCTAAATATGAAAATACGCCACGGTGACCTAATATCCGAGTTCCTTGTGTATCTTACCAGGACCTGTCTTTATTTCAATTTGACACTTTCTGAGTCTGATTTGATTTGTGTCGTGCTAACAGGCAAGTGGTCGGCCTCACTGAAGAACGAAGTAAAACATGAGCGAAAGTCAGCTGAGCTTATAAAATCTGTACAAAATGGAGCACACACAGAAGGACTCTTTGTATATGTAACCGGAAGAAGCTCATTATAACAATCGGCCACAATGCAGTACTGGCTTCACCTGTATTCAAGTACACAGCTATACACAGAAACTGGCATTTAACAACATATGTTCTTTAAATAGAACGAAGGATTGTAACCCACAATATGCAACACAGGCTAGCGGTATGAGGTTCTCCTGACTGAAAGTATCCCCACTCTGTATTTATACAGACTAACCGAACGCGGAAGTATTTATCTTTATTTGAAACTAATCTGGATTTATCTTGGACACCAGTGCGACGTGAGTATACATTACTGGGAAATATAACATCACGCACGCACTCTACAAAAACTGCGCTCTAATCTGTCTATAAACGACATAACTGAATTAAAAAGTACACCTGCATTTTAACGAGGCATAGCTTGAATTTTTTAACCGTACACAGCGCCCACGCGGGTTTTGAATGAGGCTGTTAACATTATATGTTTAGGGCGTTGCAAGCTGGGTATGCTTCTGTCCAAGTAGATTTGATGCGGCATAAAGTGTATATGAATCATTTATATAATATCTATCATACAGCGAGCAAAGGATGGTTTCAGGCACTGTTGGCACTAGCTTTTTTTATAACGTGTTGATACTGCTACTCTTATCTACACTCTCTGGGTTATACTTTCGTCAGTGTTTCTCGTAAACAGAAAGCACAGAGTTCTGGCGTTCGTCCTGATTTATGACCGTATCATTTTGAATCTATTGTCTACATTGCTTTCCGGTTACATACGTAAAAGTTGTTATTGTTTCAACTATTTATAATAATATATTTATAACAATAACTATACTCAATGGTATTTGTTAATCTGACCTTAGCTGTATAATTCAACTTAATTTACTATTAGCAGTCCGTATGACTGTTAATTTCAAACAAGGGTCTCCTAAAATATAAACATATTTCATGGTTTCAGTTGTGCAAACGATCAAAGCGACATCTGCTGCTTATTTTGTGAGGGAAAACTTTTACATTCTATACAGCTTATTCTCAGTGCAAACTGAACACGATAAAAATAGTATATATATATATATATATATATATATATATATATATATATATATATATATATATATATATATATATGGAGGGAGAGAGAGAGCAAAATCTCTGGTCAAAATGATGATTAGTGTATCATCAGTAATGTTGATGTATGTTGTGTTTGTGGTAATGAAGAGGAACCAGTTTCATACCTCCATATTGATTCATAATGTAGAGTTGTTCGTACTTTATAATACCGAATAAATTATTGTCCATATGCTGACCATAGCATATTTATTGACTGTAATTTGTATTTTGATAGGCTGTCCTTTGTCGAGGGGTCTATCATAAATACTGTCATTTATGTTACCTAATAGAAAAAGCTGTGGAGATTTGAACTGAATTATTTTACGAAGAGAATTGAAGATTGATGGAGGAGCAGAGGAAACTGCTTGAGGATGAGGAGGCTAGCGTGCGGATACAGACAAGAACCAGGACATTGAGTTACCTCGATGATGACAGTGTTTCAGAAACTCAAACACCAACCCTGGTATATTAGTCTGTTCTCATCTTTGTAATGTCTGATATGACAGCAACAATCTACATCCTGTATTTATGGTCGTGGTATTCAAACGCTCTCACCCATCTCCTCCGTATCCATGTCTCGGAAATTGTATTTTGGTATATGCACTTTTTTAACGAAGGTATTTTTCTGTCGTGTATCATGTTTTATGTTTGTGTTATTGTTGTTTGCCCTTGTTGTACACCTGTATGGTGGATGAAAGTGTGACAGTGCCTACTAGCAGTTTTGATCATTCATTTAAACTTAGTCTGAAATGTTATTTTTTAAAGATTTGAAATAATTTGAAAAAAATGGTTCCGTTTTAGAATTATGTTTTCTGTATGTGATAATGCTTATAGAATTTTTTTGGAGCTTGTTTAATCTTGATTCAAAATACCCTGTAGTTCAAGTGTGATAAAATGAGTGTTCATTACCTTGTATCCTAATGATTCATGCAGGAATATAGCCCTCACGTTTTCGTCATGTTGTGTAAAATAACTAAATAATCTTCATTTTCAGGTTTCACCATATACTGTACAACATGAGGAGCATTGCAAGACACGGCGAAATAGGTTTGTTTGGTTAACAAACTGTGACATCGGTAGCAGCTCATTACATGTTCTTCATCAACTTTGGTCTGAGGAGAAGGTTTAGGATTAGATTATTAAAAAAGAAATGCTATATGTTCGTCTTCCGCTAAGTATACGTACCCCTGAAGACACATCTTGATAATAAGCTGTTAACTTTTATTTAAAAGATTTCCGTAATGAAGCAATATGAAGTTTAAGTTATACAGCAGGTCTTAAAGATTAGGATTATATAATACACTTTTTAACGAATCGTGACGGTAAACTAAACGATTTTTTTTCTTTCAGTGGAAACATCTGTAAAAGAATTTGGTGAGTAAACCGTTAGTTAGTTATACATATTCTCAGTTAAGATATGTTTGCTCTTCCCCTATCCGTTATCAAGCCGTCAGACGTTTGTAGATACTATTCCAATGGTTCAAGTTCATGGTGATAAATATTGGCCCAATGTGTTTTAAAGGCACATCTTACGAGCAACCTCTCCATGTACAAATTATAGTTTGATGACATAACAGTAAAGCAAACTGATAAACAATCAAATAAATAAACAAGTAATAACAATACTTCTTATAATGATGATACTCTTACTGTTGTTTGAAATACTGTTTCTGATTATAATAATGGATATTTTGATTATGATTTTTAATATTATGATTATGATTATTATTATTATTATTATTATTATTATTTGTTGTTTTTGTTGTTCGTCTTCTTTCTACTATTAATATTAATTGTTGTTTTAGGGCGTGGCTGGCGAGGCGATTTTGTCATAATTAGCTGAATAATAAAAACAGACGAGCTATGATAACGCGTAGGTGACTCGACTTAGTCAGAAGCGCACAAATGCTGCAAATATACACAGGAAATCGCTTGGAGAAGACTGAAAAGATATAAAACAGTGTTTCTTTAGCCAGGATCGCCATTGAAGGAACTGGTAGCACCTTCATATAAATATATCATATTGTAATGCCACTGCCTTATTTGCTTACATGTTGGTGAGATATATGTGTACATACAGCAATAGACAATCTTATGTCACTGCGCTGTTATATCATATCCATTATCAAATATATGAAATATCGCTAAATTTGTTTTCATTTAATTTATGTATGCCTGGTCTAAATGGAACTCCCATTTGTATACCCCAGTGGCATCAATTTATCTTCAAGGGTGGGGAATGAATTGCAGTTTTTCATATACAAAAACACGCACGAACACGAATGCACACACACAAATATATATATATATATATATATATATATATATATATCTATATATATATATATTGATATTGTTGATGTAACACATTTCAAACATATTGCAAATTAGTATACGTTTTACAAAATAAAGTATTAAATGATTTGAGTAAAGGTTAATTATTAACCAGGGTTACACATATGCCATTTCATAGAATACTCAGAAATAGAACGTAGAGTCTTTAATTCTAGATATTAATATATTTCATTTACAATATGTAAATACCTGACACAAATGACAATATTAAATGATGTTGAAATAAACCCCAATACAATCTTATTGTATGTAATATGTTTATTTCATGAACATCACCAATATACATATTTTTCTAAACAACTGATTTAATATTTATGAATGCTAATTACAGGCATACACACACATGAAAGAGAATCATTTGTTAACATGTGACGTCATAGCTGACGTGTGTGAGAGTAGTCGTGAATCCTGAGAGTAAGGGTGAGAATTACTGAAGAATACTGTAACATTTGTTTCGCTAGTAGGCTAAGTTGGGTTATTTATATTAAGGAAAATATAGTTGTATAACTGGATATGTCTATAGATCGATTCCCGTTGTACTGACAGGACGCCAAAACCGTGAGTCTGACTTGCTATGCCGCATGTAATGTTTGTTTATCCAGAATAAATCTGTGTTCGCTACAACGCAGTCGTTTATCTTCAATGAACTTTTGAAGTGAATCTAGGGCATATGTCTGAGTTTGTGACATATTACAATATGTATATATTATTCTCTGAATAGCAGCGCGATGATTTAATTGACCTTTGCTCCCTTTGCTAATAAAATGGAGGAAATTATATCCCAATAACCCTGAATTGATGCCCATGAGAAACAGCCAAGTGAAAAATTAAAAAAAAAAATGTACCTTTGGTTTATTTGTATTGTTCGACATAAACGAATATAGTTGTTTTGAATACCTTCGGAGCAAACATCGAAAGTAGAAGTAATAGCCATTATTTGAAAAAGGCTACCTGTTGTAAATAATATATTTGTTTATTGTCTTATATCGAAATATATATCCAGGGAATCGTGCATATGTACTTTTCTTTGGCCAGACTCGCCTTTGATCGAGAATTGACGAAGCACCTAAATTACAATAAAAATAATTCATTTGTACCGGGATAATTCACATGAAAAGTCGCCAGCGTTTTATTACATACAGACTCTTTGGTCGTTGTCGATGTCACCTCGTCCCCGCGTGATGCTCCAACGACCGAAACTCTCTGATTAATGTGACCTCTGGGATAATTACATCACATTCTAGATCATTAGGATAGAGTAGAACCACAAAACTTAATCCTTTCTTTCATACAGGTTTTTTTTTTATAAATTTCCTGGTCCAAAAAAGTGTCATACGTATAACACGTGATGCATAACCTGATAGTTTGCATCCGTTCCAGCTGTGTCCCATCTCGTGAGCATGCGACATATACACACAAAATGTTTCATGAGGATCCTTGATACGATGTATATCTTAAAGAAAAGCGTAAACATGTACCCTGGTCTCACTTCATAGACGCATGGGGAATGGATGGGGGTAAGTGGTTATTCTCACAGATTAAAACCCTCTTGTTTGATACTAAATTGGCATGAGAGTCCTATGGAACCTAAGTGGTATTTAACAGGACCTGATGTGTTTTCTAAGCCCATGGCTCATCCTTAGACGAACAACCCTAAACAAATTGCAAGAAACTGTTTTATGGTTGATTTCTGTACAATAGTATCCACCTTGCAATATTAAAAATTTACAAAAATTGCACTCTTGGAAACTTGTATTTTCAAAATGACGTCCAAGATGGCCACCGAGACCCTAAATTGGCCATATATCATTCATTATTCAACACAGAGCTGTAATTTTAGTATATATATATAACTAGGTTAATGGGGTCGAGAAATCCATTGCAACAAATAAAATACATCATTACATATTTTTGTTACTGGAAAACAAAATATGGCCGCCAATCCTCAAAAATGGCAATGAATCATTCATTTTTCATCATAGAGCTGTAATATGTATATCTAATATTACATTTTTTTTGTGAATCCTATGTAGTAAACGATTGTTAAATCGACGATCAAAATAGCTTCAGATCCCTAACACTAAATGTCCACAAGGTACCCTTGTTTTTTTTAATAAGTTTTACGGAGTCCAAATTTGTTTACCTTCAAATATATAGTTAAGCGGTTCCTTTAATAAAAAAAATCCACCAATTAACAATTAAACATGAGCTTTGTATTTGTAAAATAGACAGGTTAATTAATTAGTCAATGGAGGAAAAGGATTCCTAAGTAAACGTGACGAACTGAATGATAGACCCCAGTGGTTCTGCTAATCGTATAACTTTTACCTGACTTTGGGTAGAAATCCCCTGATTAAAAAAAAAAGTTAAATCAAATTTAAAAGTCAATCAATTAATTAATATAAAAAGGGTCTCATGTAAAGGTACGAGTTATCTTACGATTAGCTTGTGGCTTTGTAATTAAACTTCTGACCCTGATTATGTACGTGGCATCGATCAGGATACACAGCTGCTTGGAAAACTGCAACTGGCACAATAACCACGAAACCATTGTTCTCCTATGTCATTCACTAAGTTTACGGCTCTGTGTCACAAGATAAGTATTTGGTAAAATAAAACAGTGAATCAACACCAAAATTCCCATGCAAATGGCTAACCTGATGTAATAATTAGATGATAACCTGTAAGCATAACTCTACTCCAGTCAAATTCTCTCAATTAACAATTTTATATACCTACATCGGAAGATGACATTTGAAATAAGAATGTAAATAAATAGAGATCCATTGGATGTTCTTTTCACGTATGACAAAACTTTATTTACTTTTCCCAGACTTTACAATAGTTAAATAACTAGTGGACAGGGCATTCCCCAGGGTACAGGTGGTTGCGCTCAGAGATCCTGGAGAGAACCACAGACCATGGATGCACCCCTTCGGCCCACTCTCATCGCCTCGCCGGGAATCAAACCCCTATTCTTTAGCGGAATGAGCCGTGTTTTTAGGTCTATGGCGACAGCGTTCTTTTACCTGTCCATGGCCTTTGTCACATTTCTACTTTTTTTTTTTTTTGTAAACATCATTTTCTCTAAAGCATGGAGGTTTAAAACAGCCATAATGCATTAAACCCAGCCCTACCGAATGCTTACTGAAAGTACAAGCAAAATGAACCCAAATCGACGTCAGTAGTGGCCACTTGTTACCCAGTTATGTAGACCCTATTTACAAGGCTCCATACACGGCATACTGCAGTCGCTGGATGAACTAGGAACAACATCTCAGCTTACGTATGTTGTTATCCCTCGTTTGCTGGGGCATCAATGTAAGTAGGTTTAACATGGGGATTCGGTAGAGTCATACACACTAAATATTGTACATGACCCATTGTCAATGTGCGGTCCTTGTCATAGACTCGTTAATATTATGTGAGCATAACTAATGGTATCCCTTATGGTTCCTTTTCAGCAGGACTTGTCCAGGCTGGTCAGGTCAAGGATGTTTTACAGTCTTAAGCTTACAGGTGACTATAAATTTACCTCCAACCTACAAATCTAGTAATAAGCCGCTCAAATAAAGACTCATTACCTACGATAATGTATTTAAAGCAATGGCAGCTGCAATAGTATAATTTTATTGTGTATTATTTTATATTTTATGTTCTAAAAGTAACAGTAAGGAATCACCTTTTGGTATTCAATTATGACCGAAGTGATATGTTCAGCGTTAGAATTATTGTCCCCTGCCGTGTTAGAAAATCCTGATGCTTTTCCTTTGGATCACTGTATATAAAAAGAACTATTTGTATACATCAAATATATTAAATACGTAGACCCAAATATAATATGGTTCAAATCATTAACATTAGGTTAATGAATTCCTTTTTTAAAAAGCACTTAAACCGCTACATCACCATTCAGCTATTGCCAAACGAAACCCATCGCCGCTCAGCTCACCCAGACCTGCACAATTTGATTTATATTTTCACCGCCATGCCGCGCACATTAACCTAACATATCCTAAAATCACACCTAGATGTTGTGATTCATATATATATATATATATATATATATATATATATATAATATATATATATTTATATAAATATCTATTATATGGTTTTACTGTGTGCGTAATATATGGTTTTGTAAAATATTTGAGCGAATATATTTATTGAAAAAAATATGTAGAATGAAAGCAAAGAAAAAAATTTAATATATTTTTAATGATATTTGGATCAATTAACTGGAGTGGTTGGACCGGTCCACCTTTTGGAGCAGACCGAAACACAGCTGGACCGGACCAGGACCGGACCGCTTGTGTGATGGATCGGACCACCATAGAGTGTTCCGGTCCTGTCCGCATGTTTAATATTTATTTTCAGCTCCAAAGGCTTAGCCCTAATAATCTAAACAAATCCTAATTTTAAGAACATTTGAAACTGTTAAAAAAAGACACAAAGACAACTGAGCGAGATTTTAGCTGTAATGTAAATATAAAAATGAGAGAATTAGTCCGAAAATCAATTTAATCAAACCGTTTCATTTAGCTTCAGCTTGAATATACTGCGGTCTTGAACTGTGAGCCAGTGCAGATCAGTCATAACTGGAGGATAGCGATTTTTTGTTTTCTAGCAGCAGACCATCTAAAGGTGCTCAATCGTTTATGTTTAGTATCATCTTAACTAGCAGTAAACATGCTCTTCAGCTTTGTTAGGGCACTTAAATTGGATTGAAAAGTATTCCGAGGACAGTCCCATGGCTTGAATTTATATGCGGAGCGTTTCCTATTGCCATTCGACCCATATCTTTCAAGAGGAAAACCGGAGGAACGTCTGGCGATGACCGCGCTCTTTTAAGCAAATTATAGTAGAATACTAAATTATCCGCGGGCACGGAGTGGAAATTGAAATCTATAACACTGTACCCGATATCAGCAAACATGAGCAACCGTTCTACAGATATTGGACATAAATCTATCACAGAAAATTGTTATCTTCACCACAAATATTTTTGTTAAATTCTGTTTCACTTTTAACTAGTTAAGCGGCCCATGAATTAAGACTTATTCCTTATACATAACACCCATTTTTACAGTGTATAGATCGTGTGTTTCTCAAAGTAAATCTATGTTTATACTCCATGACACTCATAATAAAATTACTGCTACTAGGAACTCACACCGACTGTCATGTGCTCATTTTTTACTTAAGGTTATTTTTATGTCTCTGCAGTTTTGCAGCCAGCCAGGCAATCATCGAATCACGTCGTTTCGTTATAATATTCATGTCATCATTTTAAAATACCTAATGTATATAGACATTAAGAGAGAATCATTTCCCAGAAATTAGCATGTCAACTGTTTGACATAATTTTTTAGACATTCTGTTTTGGTGTTTTCTTAACATTCTGCGATATCGATTCCGAAACAACCTTTTTGGAACTTGAACCATTATTGTAATTTTATGGACATTTTTATCATCACTTTACATTCATATGGTTATGATTCATTTCATCCAATTTTCATGATACAGCGATTATTTTACGTGCAAGTTAATGTGCCAAAAACATTTGATCGCAAATGCAGTTTCACTCATTTCACTCTGTTATATTACATGAAAATGAATTTTGATTTACCTAGGAACAGAGAGGAAAAGCAGAATCATGCAGCCGTAAATCACGTGATACCATCCCATGATTCCATTAGCCATGGAGGTGTTTAGGTGTACCTCTACTGTACTGTGTCTGCTGGAAATCGCCGCGTCACAGAAAATAAAACCATTGATTGCGTTCCGTGTTCACAGCAAGGCTGCTTCCATTGGAGATGCACGTGTCATTTGTATGGACAAGGGTGCTACCTGTCGGCTGCCGGTTTACCAGACTGACGATGAAATATTGTCAATTCAAAGCAAAATGAAAGCATCCGCTATTGATACGACCTGGCTTGCGATTATAAAGAGACGTCTTTCCTCCTTCAAATGGCTGGATGAAACCAGAATGGGTTTGTATCATTTCCTTGACACATAAAATATATTTTTTTTTTGTGGTGGATCGACAAATAACATGAACGCGCTGTTGTTTTTAAAGCCTATGGATAAAGGCCTGCTTATGCTACTGACGTTGGTCGTTGAATCTTTAGGATTTGTTAAGTATTAGTAAACCATATTAAAATAAACCATATTATTAAGGATTCCTGACACATAATCGTGTTTGTACGATGCTTATAATAAAAATTATGCCAGTTATGTGTGTATAATTACTGTTGGCGTCATCAACGTGACTTGTGCATTATGTTACACTGTCACATAGCTCATATTCTGGGATATGTCATAAGATGATACTTTGTGCTAGTATGGTATAGAAATAATTATCATATGCAATTAATATGGAGACACATTCGTCCTTATAGCATGCAGTATGGATTATAAGTATGCCATAGTCTGTTATTGTGTGAGCAACAAAAACAAAAACTCTGATCCGCATCGGCATTTTTAAATAATGTTTATTCGAAGTCGATTGATATTTTGAGCTAATAAACTAAACATTATTTAATTGGAGAACAAGCATATATGGTCTCAGGGGCGGAACTAGATTCGGCTGGGGGCGCGAGTCCCTTTTTTCCACCTACACCTGGAATAATATACCACTGAATCCGAATCTTGCATATCAATTTTGAGAAATACCTTAGCATACGAACCTAATGCCTAAAGTCTACCAGACCTTCTGACACACTTGCTCTCCTCTGTCAAGGTGGTGAATACCTCTCTTCCATTTCTAAAATACGTAAGGTTAAAGTTTAGGTTAACATTGTGTCCTTATTGTTAGCAGATTTTCCCGATACGACAATACAGCATGAAAAGCATATCTCCAACCGTATCAAAGCGTATCGATTATTATTGATTTATTGGTATGTCGGATAAATTTTAGATCCAGAGTTCGAGGCTCAACACTGGCGAGACTACATGAGATGCGGAACGCTTCATCTGTGAGACCGAATTCTGGAAGCAGATAACTGCACAATTGGTTACTATGGTTATGTATGTCAAACTGAAGGTAAAGCCATTTGACCCTTTTCACTTTGTGTACAGTTTTCAATATATAATTGTATGAGTCTTCCCACTATTTATACAAGCTAAGCTAAGTTTCAGCTCATAAACACATATCTATGCATAATTCTGACAAGGAAATTATTATTGCATTTGAAACATCTGATGACGGAAATTTCGGTTACATGTATAATTTAATTTTGGTTTGTGAGTGATTCTTCAACCTTTTGGTATATATTCCGGTAACATTTATTAATGTTAATCACAAAAAAGGAGACGCCTTTATGGTGCAAACCATGATTTACTTAGAATTCGTTTGCAAAAAGCCAAAAAAAGTGTCACGAAGAGCAGTCAGAAATGAAAGATAACTGTCTGCTGTCAATTTGAAAAGGATCAAATCGGCACAGTCCTTGTCTCAGTTCCTTTTGATGACATAACCTCTACTTTGGTACATTTCGTTTGTAATCTGGGGTTGGGATGAGTACTTCCTCCTCCCCCCCCCCCAGCCTGAAGATATACAGATACACTCACATGCAACAAAGAGTACCGTATCAACATTTGCTCATATTATCTACCTGAAATTATGTTTTCAGTGGTAAAACACCCCAAATCTGTGTGTGTGTGGGGGGGGGGGGTATTAGTTCAGGGTTACTCGACTGTCGGAGATGTGTATCGGCTGTTTAAGGTGGGTGTGGGAGAATGTGTCCTCGTTTGCTGTGAGAAATAGTTTAAGATAGCTCACCTATGCAAAGTTTTACCATTTTGAAGTAATGTGGGAAGAAGGGGAACATCTCTTCGGAACCCAAAAATAGTATATAAATTTTTCCCCGTCTGCATCCCTTTACGATTTAGATAATTCGCAGAATTTTGATCTGTAACCTCTGCATTATTATTTTTTTTTTGCAATTAATTAATAGCTAGGTTCCACATCGCTGTAAAAAACGTTGAATCATGTCACATCGTTGATTTTGTTTTTTTTAAATAATGTCTGAAAGACTGCATTTTATTGATAATGAAGAATTTGCAAAACTGATCCGTTGCTAATAACTCCCATAATAACTCCAAGGCGATCCTATTTTTAAGGCAAATTACATGGCATGGTGTGCTCGCCCAGTTCAAAAAGTAGGCCCCATATGACCCTGCCTTTATTACGCCTATAAACACATTTTCAGCCTAAAGATGTGTTAAGGGCACTCATAATTAAAAAAAAAATACATAAAAGTGTGGTGTAATCTTAATCAAATCAAGTGAGTATCTACTATTGTTTGAAATTTATTTATTTTTATTTATTTTGTTTTATTCGCTATAAACATGCATGGGCGGCAGCGAAATTACAGAAACTTTATTCAAATATATGTGCTCATGTCACCTTCGCCCCGTGTTCCTCTCTATAAGAACCCTGGATGTTTAGGAAATATACGGTTCTTATCAACTACTTATCACCTCCGCACCAGCGTTTTGACCGGTGTCTCGTTCATTCTCTTTATTTAACAGACTTAGACTGGTGTTTAAGGGGCAGATACCAGGCAGCAAATGTGTTAGCCTCCAAGAAAACCTATATACTTGGATGTTCTGTGGAGAACTGGTATGACGCCAAGTACCAGTGTGAACGCCGGGTTATGACGCTGGCTACTCACCTCCGCAGAGACGTGATTGAGTACCTGAGCAAAACGTGGTATGGAACCAAACAATGTAGCCAAGTGTGGGTGGGATTCAGAAAGGACGACTGGGTTTTACAGGACAACGGTATGCTGCATCTAATATGTAGGCTCGCTTTCAGTTTATTTAACAGGGCACAATTGATTGCATCATGTATTTAATTCCATAGATCTTTTACTTTGTTTGGTATAATCCAGAAGAGGACAGTCATAAAAATATAAATGCCCATGTATCTGTCTCCACGCATTTACGGAGGTTTATGATGAAATATAAAGTTAGATTTTTTATATATTTGGAGGAATTCGAAGAGTCGATATCTTGTTTATAACGGCATAATAAACAAAGATCAATACATATATGTGTCTATTTGTCCGACTCGAAATACAATTACAGCCTGACCCTAAAATGAGATAAATCAATTTGTACAATACTATTCAAAGCACCTATTACAAACATGTTTAAATATTTTTTACTTGAGGTAGTCTTAAAAATGGTTCCCATTGGTTACTTGTTTTTATCAAGAAATACTTTTATTTGGTCTGTCAAATCATTTAACCTCTCTGTTTCTATTCAAAAGTTCTCCTGACGAACCGCTTAGGTATTACTGGGGTCCGGGTCAGCATCGATATGACAAGTACCGAACACATTTTCTTGTCACGCGGAGTCCTGCAGTTCGTCGAGCCCATTCT
Organism: Sipunculus nudus; assembly: GCA_026874595.1. Lineage (NCBI taxonomy): Eukaryota > Metazoa > Annelida > Sipuncula > Golfingiida > Sipunculidae > Sipunculus > Sipunculus nudus. The sequence goes on from CM049317.1 coordinate 6,199,925, forward strand.
CTTGTGTTTGCCCAGGAGGTAAACAGTTATATTTTTTTTCGGGGAAAAAAATTCGCACTCTTCAAGGTCCATTAAAATTCATCACATCAATTGTAGAATCACACGTTTAATGCCATCTTAAAGTAATTTTTGAAAAAAAAAGACTTCACATGTTAAAATCTGCTTATTATTTTGTTTTATATAGATTTTTTTTGCCACAGGCACTGGACATGATTGAAATAAGTGTTGGAAAATGTTCTTCTATCATCTGTGAATAAAGAACGAACTATGTATAACAAAACTTAAAGTATATAAGTTTTTTATTAGTTACAGAGGAAGGCCCTTCGACAGGTTACAGAATCTACGTCCGGACCACTTACAGCTGGGGGTATACTCACAACCTCAGGAATGTAGATGAAAATATTAAACACCTTTTCATCAGCCAATCTGTCCTTACGGTATTTGTAGCGTTACGTCAAACATATACCTTGACTCCAATATAAATTATATTTATTGGTCTAATTTCTTAAATATAATGGATTGGTAAAATATTAATTTATCATATTTGTCCATGCTTGTATATTACGTTCGTCTTATATGAGGCAGGCCATAATCGTTGAGGCAAAACAGATCATACGATGGTAAATACTAATTGTGTTAAAGAAACGTATTTATCATTTACGAACCAACTATGCATGCACAAGAACTAGAGAAAAATCTAATTTTAAACATATGATCGCAACATCTTCTATTTGACAGGTTCCATGGAAATTTTTAAGATCACCGGGATCATACTTCTCGCATTCTTACTCTTTCACGAGCTGTCACAGGTTTTATTATTCTCAAGATAAAAAGAAAGAGTCCACCACAACAGGTTGTTATTATTTATTCATTTGATTCTGTGTTATCCATTGGCATAAATAGTGATAAAAAAGTACAGTTTAATAAAAATGTTATATCTTCACTAATGTTACCGGAATCGATTTATTTTAATAACCATTCTTTTAACTTCTAAAAGAAAAAATACATCACTAAAAATCATTTTAAAATATGATATTGAATGCAGTATAACATCAACTGTTACATCATCCAGCGATATTATGTCAAACATTTTGTTTGTATTATTGCAGATAAATTCTGACCTACAAAGTTAACATACGGGGGATGCAGCTGGCAAACTATTCATGAACGTCTTGTGAAGAAGACGTCATGAATAAGAAGGAAACTATACTATACTAAACTAAGTTCGTTTCCTCTTTGTATATTTTCTATCTTTTTTCTTCAAGTTTGATCATAAAATTCACAGTTATGCACAAATGGAAGTCTAGCCATTTACAATCCATAAATATATTTAGAAAAGGGTCCACGAATAGAATAATTAGAAAACAATTTATAGAAAATAACCCTTAGGAATATGTTAAAAACGGGAGAAAATCAAGAATGAACAAGGGTAGTATGATAGCAGCGGTCACACGGCGCCACTATGGCGACAGGTGGATACAATGCCGGAACGTTTGTTCAGTAATTTCTCTCTTTTGAATCTTAAGATTATCAGTTTCTTAGCCAAACACAAGTTTTTCTGTTTCGTTAGAGCTTGCAAAACGTGTTTGGTGCTATGGACCGAGGGCTCCCGACTGTGAAAAAAAACCCAGAAATGATCAAAACATGATATCGCTATAGTTTAATTTCAGTCACCTGATGAACCGATGAGGCGAAACCATCGTTTGTGACTCCGCTCTGTCACATACCTCAATATATATATGTGTGTGTGTGTGGTTGGCTACTGTGAATTTGTACCATGCTGAACCAGGTTCAGAGCGTATCATTGTTATTCTACCCATAATGCTAGGTAAAGAGTGTCTCGGTTATGTTGAGTTCATGTCCTCTGACACATTAATGGTTTGAATTTCATAATGTTCATCGGCTTAATGCTGCTGATGATTGACGACTAGTGTCGCGGCGATCTGGTTGTGCAAATCCATGACTAAGAGACTCTTAAAACGGCCACACGCATTCTTTATATATATATATATATATATATATATATATATATATATATATATATATATATATATATATTAGATTATTAATATTATTAATATGCAGTTTTGGAAGATTCGACAATGCTTTTATCATGTAAATAAATTATTAATTCCACCATGGTTGCAGTATCCTGAAGTCCAATGCTCTCGTGTCACTTCACCTGTTCCTATGATTGGGAGGTACATATCTAGCACGCTATTTTAACTGTGCTGATGATTTATGTGGCTTTTATCTTTTAGCCTAAACAAGTGAGTCTTCATTACATTAAAGAAAAGGAAGGTATGTAAAATATAAAATATAAATATATGAAATTACACATTATATAATTAAAAATACATTTAAATAACAACAATTTTTATCTTTACATCATTAATTCAAAATTCTCATCGTTATATTTGCGTATACTGAACTTTTATATGAGTGCTGCTTTGAACAAAAATGAGTCTTCTGTAAAATGATTATTTAATTCTTTGGTTATTATAGGGTTACTTTTTCCTTGCAGATACTGAAGACTTCGTCATTATATCAACGTCCGATCTTCAAATAGCTAACAAGAACGCAATTTAAGGGGAGATAGAGCCACATTTAATTTACTCAATTTAAAATATTATAATCAGTCCTGGAAAAATAAGAAAATAATACCACTTCTTTCTCAGACAGAGGGAGAGAGAGAAAGAGAGAGAAAGAGAGAACGAGAGAGAGAATGGGGGGGGGGGGGGGGTAGGTACTCACGAATGTGGATAGTCCAGCTTCCATTTTAGTGAGCTTACCATTATGCATGGTCTGTGTATTACGCTTCTGGCGTTATGAGCCACGGATACCCTATTATATCAATTATACCACCTGCTACAACAAATGATTCAAAGAGAAACTGTTTATAACATGAAATATCTGATTTGACTCCTGCAACTAAACCTGCGTTTTAGTTAAAATGAAATAGGTATAACTCCTCTTTATATAGGATAGGATTTTAAGCCACCGAACTTTAACGCACACGGACATGACTGTCTGTAACATATACAAGCTAAAATCTTTAGTATTTACAGCTTGAGTTTGAAACCGACAATGTAACCGGCCGTGTTTGTGTTTGTTCAGTCGATGTCTTAATGAAGATTCGTGATGAAACATTGTTGAAGTATAGGTTATAGGCATAATAGAGAACATTTTTGCCTTCAGGACGGGATCGATAAGATTAAAATGCGGAGCTATATTTGCAAATTTTTTTCTGTTTTTTTTTTCTTGGGTAAAATGTTAGATCTGCATATTGTCATTCTAGTAAACTCTCATGGTGGTGACATCTGTTTCCAGACATGTTATGCATAATCTACCACCCCCCCCCCAACGACACACACAATTATTAATTCATGATCAGTCAGTCAGAGCCATCGGGCTAGGGACTAAAATCATAGAAACCATTGTTCGTTTTTTATCAACTGTTGTATAAAAAATGCCACTATAGACATTTCCCTGTTTCTATGTTTCAAGTGAAGCTTGGTTTAATATCACCTTAGTAATTTTTTATAATTTTAGGGGCGGGTCTCTATAATACAAGCGTTGGCTGAGGTATGCGCTCTTAACGTGCTATCTAGTTCACTTACATGAATGAGATTTCACGTGTGTTGCCTTTTTTTATACTACGAGTGAATACATTACCGTAGAGAGCATACATATTATATATTATGAATATGTTACCATTCAGGGTGAAATCAAAATGTGCATTCGAATAGTATCATTAACGCGGTATGGAATCGTGGCTCGTGTGTCTTACCGTTGCAGTTTAATAATGGAAGGACATGTAATTCATTAATTACATATACATTTTTTATTATACATTTTACTATATGCAGCGAATATACATATGTACTGTATGCCTCTTTGTTTTAGGTATCTGCATATTGATATATTAGAGAGTATTTTTTATTTCAAAGATTTCTAAGCAGAGAAGGGTTTTAATAGTATATATATTTTTTTCATTTATAATAATAAATATGATAAATATAATAAAAAATGTTATTATTGTCTGTATTAGTTACTTTTCTTTAAATATTTTTATTTGATTGAATCTTTCTTACCGTTATTTGAAAATCTTCAAATGCCATTAGCTTCTTCTTTGTTGATTAAGTATTATGCCTCTCATCAGTATTATTTATGGTTTAAGCATTTCCATGTCTGTACTATCCAGGAGACAGTTTAAGCGGACAGAATATTCTTTTTTTTATTAAACTTATTTTATAACGCAAAAATATAAATTGCTTTTGATTAACAAAAAATGGAAACTCTCCATTATATATTTCCTGATATCCCGACAATAGAATTCACTTAGGAAATTCTACTACATAATTATAAGCAGGTGTTGGGAGGTGAGGTGTCAACCATTCTTGCAAGCAGTTTGCTTTAAAAAATCTCCACCCCCGCTCCTAATGTTTCCCTCCTTAAACCCACCCTTGTATGTCTTAAACAAAACATACTTAAGTATATCACTTATACCTCCTCACACAATCCAAGAGAGGGAATCAATAAGTCATATTGGTCTATCCATGGGGGAGAGTGAGATGAAGCTGTAACAGTACACAGGGACACATACGTGTTGAGGGCTGTCACCAGTATATCATGTGACCTACTGATTACTCCACATCCTATTCAGAGTCCACTGCTGTTACACTCAGACGAACCTGTACCCTCTCACTCCGTCAGCGATAACAAAATAGTGCGCGTGTATATAACAACTGCCGGGACATATACAACATCCACAACAAAGCATGTGTGAATGACAGCTAACTCTCTATCCCTACATGTGCGGCTTTTTCATCAAGATCTGCTGGTTATAAGTACGTGTTGTTGCTGTGTTGTCGAAGACTGACCGCCATCTATTGGCGAAACAAGAACCAGCTGAAAACTCTTCATGGTTTGAGTCAATTTTATGTTACAATAACGGTGTTTATGTGGTAATCTTATAATAGAGGAGAATAGATTCCTAAAAGAAATCGTTTACCATTTTTTGTCAATATCTCATAACATTAAATGTTTACGTCTTAAATTTAAAATCTATAATTTATTCATATATATCAGTTAAATTAGTTCATATATTAATTTAATATATTCTTATGACTATATAATAATATTTCTGAGCGTAAACCTTCCCTGATGTAGGGAAAATGCATTGGATCAAACAAGTGGTCAGAAACCACAACCTCCGTCAGGATCCTATCTCAACGTTGCTCTGTTCACGTCTACACATGAAATGTTTATTAAGATTCATCAAATCAATCCCAACACAGTTAATATACAGAACAAACTGCTCCTTATACCAATGAATCCTCGGCCGGACAAAGAAATTACCCTCTCTAACAATCATTGAGAAATCTCAAAATCTTAAACGAAAGTTTTATCAAAATCTGTTCAGACGTATGGAATTAATGGTGTAGAGTATTGGTAATACTTATTTTTGTCACAAACCGCACCGTAGCTGTAGACCGACTCCTTCTGTAAGCGGAAGAAACTAATGTATCCTTCTGGGTATGCCTAACCTTAATTTTATAGATATGACACGGTGTGTAATTAACATGCGGTTGTGATTGCGAATATTAGCCAGCAGAAAATAAATAAACCCAGATTAAACAAACTGTTGTGAGTCATCTATCTTTGGAGACGCTGCTATGATTTTGGGAATTTCATTTTCCCCTATAGAAATAGAATTTAATGTAAACAGTAAAAAACCCACAATATACTCTGGTGCTTCCTAGGAATACAGACGTAGGTTAGAATCAGGTCACGTTTTTGATATTATCATTCCTAGAGGTATACCAACAATATCTAAATGCGACCTGTGATATCCTGGATTGGGTCTGAATGGTGAATGGCAGCCGCCATTATCAGTGTCTAGAAAGTAGAAGTAAATGAAGTAAGCCTGTCAGGGTTCGAAAAGCGCGAGGGGATGCTACAAGAAGGCCTACTCCGAGGAGAGCGCCCAGGCAGGAAAATATCTGCGTTGAGAGATCGGTGGAAATGGGACTTGTATCGGCGAATCGGACGTGTATAGGGCGACAGGAAAATAATCTTCATTTGTAAACCACACCGAAATCCACAAATTATGGTTGTACCTTAGCCACCTGACTGTTTTTTCTTAATGTTTATATAAAGACGATCTGTTATCAAAATATTAGGTTGTGTGGAGCCGTACCACTGGCAATTGACATTTTTCGGATAATCGTATAATGGTCCCCATTAACGCCTGATCCCATTATTTGAATCTATACCTGACCTGTTTGTCTTCACAATAAATCGTTTAGATACAATTCTGAGAACTCGCTCCTATACATGTATAAGAAGTGTTATCTATCAGACAACGCAAAAAAAAATTACTCCAGGTGAAGAATTATATGTCTGATTCATAGGAAGTACCTGAGGACATATACTTTAAAAAAATCTTTATAAGGTCCTGCATTATTTGTGTCAGCCGTGCATGTTGAATTATTTGATCGTAGTCTATCACCAGACAGATATATTGCGCTTTATTTAAACATCTTTTGTCACATGAGTTAAAACATGTGCCCCATTTGATTGGCTAGATCTTAGGTATTGTCCGCATCTAAGAAAATACACGGAACATTTATGTATAGGTATCACCGTTGCTTCGACTACATGCAAGCATCGGTTTACATTCATAAATACTTGTTTACCTTGAATAAGGCACTATTCGTGATTTTGTAATTGTTTTATCTAAACCCTCCATGAATGAAATTCACATACACATAATGTATGGATTTAGTTTTAAGCAAGTCTTTTGTATGTAAACTTATCGCAGGTCAGCGCATATAATGCATGGATCCCTAGCTGTGGCCTTTGTAAATCAACGATAATGCACGTTAAAAGGTTCAAAAGCTCTGTTGCCGAGTTGTTTCAATTAACGGTATCTATGTCTCCCAACTTCAAGTCACAGGTATGAATTGCTCAGTCATACTCCACCTGCCTAGGTTCAAACGTATAACACTACTTCCTGGTTCTGAAGTGTGACGTTGGCCTTCGGGTGTTTATTTACAAGGCTCATCAACCAGATCCTCAGCTAGTGAATTTGAACCTAGTTTAGCATATTTCTATAAAGAATCCCATAGATGGATACAGTGCAGTAAAGGTAAATATGTTTTTCTTACATATCAAAGCTAAGATGTGGGATAATGTCCAGGGATATATATATATATATATATATATATATATATATATATATATATATATATATATATATATATATATCCTCGACCCCTCTATGCAGTTTCACAATTTTATAGGAACCAATGAAGGGACGCCAGAGTGTAACCCCCTTCAAGTGTCGGCATAGCGATACATCCGTAAAACAATAATAGTTAAGAGGGTTTCCCGAACGAAGTAATAAGGACGTAAGACAAACGAATCGGGGCAAACTGACAATGTCATGGCGACTGAGTCCCATGATTTTTAAGATAACCTTTATATCAGACACTTCATACCTCCCACCCACGATCTTATCGTCATATCGTTGTATGAATGGAGCACGTCTGTGTAGTATATAACTTCTTCTCCACTTTCTCTGAAAAGAATGAGGAGTAGGGAGAAACAGCCTTTGATGAACTTATTTGTCACAATCTATTCCTTATTTAAACAGAACGAATCCCCGTGAAGGGTTGGTGTACTTTTTCTATGAACTTATGATATTGTGAATGGATGGTGAACCTTTTGACTTACAACAGACGAGTTCTTAAGGCTGTAAAAATGTTGGTCCTATTGAAGACTGTCTGTTATACGTAGTGTCCTCCCCAGAGGGTTGTCCCCAACCTGGGGTTTCAAATTTATACATTTGATTAGCTTACATCAGCGTGAATAAAGTGCCACTCGTATTATTTTTTTAATTTATGCAATAGAAGAAAATGAGAAAAAAAAATAATAAGCATATATTTTTATTTGTAATGTCACGAAGGAGATCAATAGTCCAGCAAAAGTCAAACAGAATAAACAGTAACACTGTTTTAGGATATGATTCAATAGTGTTATTTCATGAGAATAGGAACTTTACACGTTCTTCTGAACACTTTTTGTACACTTTTTGTCTTCGGTTACTACAATTCTAAGAAAAAGAAAATATACAATTATAAATTATATATAATAATCAAGGGAAGCGCTTTGTAATACGAAGTAAGAGCTTGCTCGGCTTAGTTAGCATACATATTATGTTTACACATACTTCTCTGCCTTGATCATTTGCAATATTGCCGGTCTTGCATATACGAGCATATACGAGTGTTTACCAAGCAATAAAATGGAATTACATTGACCGATGATGGAAAGAGAACCAAATAAACACGCAAGCATAGACAAGCAAACATGACGATCAAAGGTCAAGCAATCACTGGGAAAGCCATACAGAAAAACATAAAGTCCGAGTTTAAGGTCAACAGGTCAGTCATCCAGTATATTGAGAGAGAGAGAGAGAGAGAGAGAGAGAGAGAGAGAGAGAGAGAGAGGGCACCCGATAGCATGGGATACAGATTACCTATACAGTTTATAAATGACAGTGAGGCGAATCTCAGCTTAACACGCATGCTTAAAAAAACACGGAATTGTAGGCATCCTCTGGTTAATTGCGACATATGACCAATTCAACCTTTACAAAGTCTGCAAGATGCAAGAAACTGAACATCTGTAACATAACATTTTTATTGATAAAACTTCTATAACCCTCTACAGGCAACAAATGTGCGATAATTCTGAAACGTGCACAATTACAAGCTACCTTATTTTTTTAAAACTTATTCATTTTATATCGCAATCGGGCTGAAGATCATAGTCACAGGAAAAAAACTGATAAAATTTTTATAATGATTGTTAAAAAATTCAGGTTTATTGGGTGAAATATTCTCTATTTAAGAAAAAACGATGCCAGATTAGGAGAGTTTTTATCATTGTTATTTTGTCACGTAACTAGAACTAGAAAGCTATGAGTTTGAAAAAGGCAGAAACTATAGTTACATAAAAAGTAAGCACTTTTTATCTTAGAAGACAGTCATGGTGTGACGGAGGCATAGAGCCAATAATCGTCAAACAACACTTTGACAACGGGACTTACAGGCTGATTCAGAAAAAAAGTCCCGAACTTTAGTGGTTAATAATTTAATAAATACAACATGAAAATTGTTGGAAGTTTGTATGTCCAGGATATCAACTTCCTGATTGATGACAAGAATAAATAATTGCTAAATCCAGTGCTGGTTAATGCATGATGCCACGGCGGTTGGAGTCAAGTGTCACCTGGGTATAGTTTATTTGGTACAGGTGTGATGACCTTACTTGTAACATTATGTCATTATTAAGATTGTTATTTAGAGTTTGTCAGTTTTGTAAAGGTGAACACTTTACACTCGTTCTAAAATTCATTCCACTTAACAACTTCTAACGTCATTACTGTTTGCTTGGTATCTCCACCAGGTAACGTGTCATAGGGTCAAGTATGTTCCCGAACTATGCGAGCGGAGATTTTCTTTTTGGTTTCAGAATCGCTCTGACCAAGCTCATGTAAAGTAAACAGAGGCAAAGAGCTCTAAAGTAGGTAGTAGATTAGTGGAATTAGTTATAGAGTGAATGCATATGATGCTCTGATGTTTGATTTATCTTTAAGTTACTGGCAATCTTCCTCTGTGACTCACTGGTACCCGGATTGTCCTCTTGAGAATGGTAGTTCTCTTCAGTGAATATTTGTTCGCCTTGGTTCTTGCAATCATTGGCCTGCCACTCCCAGTTTACCGATCAACTGAACCAACTGAAAAAGTTTGATTTTCCAATTAACAGAATGTAGATTCCACCCATTCCCATGAAATTCTCGTGCGATCCCCTCTGTATTCCTTTTCCACGTATCAATACTTGCCAATTCCTTACCGGCAGAGCTAAAAAGCAATTCTGTACACAGCAGGCTATCATACTTAACTGATCAGAACATTATGTTGTTTTTGACATTCACAGGATATACTTGGTCACCCCGGAGCAAAAGGCCGTCACACCAGACCCTGGTGACACTTGACACCGACCGCCGGGGACATCATGCAGCTCTATCCAGTACTGGATATAGCAAATTTGACTATGCGAATTTATTCTTGTTATTAATCAGGTAGTTGAACTCCTGGATCAATCAAATTTCACAGATATATTCATATTAAATACATCTTTCTACACACCACGTCAAATAATTTAAATTGAGTATTTAAGTAGAGGTGATCAACGCATGAATGTGAGTCTCCTCATGGAATCGAACATAAAATGAGTCCAGGTCGACTTAGTTATATGTCGAAATAATAAGTTCAGCACTGACGGCCAGTCCCTTGTTCTTGGTACTAAAAACACGTGATCTGAAACCAGTAATCATGTTATGCCTTATCTTTGCTACCAATTCGAATGTGTCATTTGATTATAGGCAGGTATATGGAAAAAAAATGTAATATACATTGTGATACTGTTCTATGTAGTTATAAACTACCTCACGGGTGTAAAAGCCGTACTTGATACTTACGTTAGACACTTTAATTAATTATTTTTATTGATTACAAAGATATGTTGTGTACTTAAATGTTTCAAATATTTCAAACTTTTTTTAAACACTATTTGATATCGTTTACAAATGTTTAAAACAACATATGTTTGTTCGAATATCAAACTATAAGGATGTTCTATCTTCGAGGCATTGCAAAAAATACAAACACGTCTTATAACAGGTGCTTCTCACTAATCTATTCGTCATCATGAAAATTCCCCTGCAGTCTTATTGATGGGAACACATATCGGTTAGGTTGTCCGGTGATCTTTCGAACTGAAATGCATGTAAAATAGCCGAACACATTATACACATGGTATGTATGAATTAAAGGAGATTAGCAAGGCACAACAGTTCATCTGTGAAAAGACCCCTGTTGCGTTAATTACGCTGTTTAACCAACTTGAATGCAACTCCACTATTGTCATCTAAATCACAGAATTGACTGCGGTAACCAACAGGTTGGGATTTATATTATTTATACTGTCACATGTAGGTTGGTGATAATTCTTCACATGTTTAACATTCAGAATAAGTAAATGTCACTTTCTGGTCTCGGATAATATATAAACAGTTGCCATCTCCTCCCATTACAGTAGAACCCCACAGTTACGACCACCCTGGGGACTGAGCTAAGTTGTCGTTATTTTGGATGTATTTGTCTTTGTGAAATTCCTACCTTGGTCGAATTTCCTGGCCTGCATATAACACGCCGATTTTTAATGGGAATCAGTGTGAATCATCTGCATATCTTAAATGTCTATCACAAAAACATTCGCGGCGGAGGCCACATTCACCTTTAGATGCAGCTGCTCATTTCTTAATCAACATTTTAAACTAAACATCTTTAATAACTATGCGCTTTCTATATTTAACCCCTCGTTATGAAAAAGGAACTGCGTTGTCAGCTACAAACCCACAAATGAACCACTCAAAATTGTTTGCTGACGTCCCTAGTTATAAACATCACTTGCTTCATAGGAACATCATGGATTATCTTCTCTTTGTAATAACGCCTTCATGACACACTGAATAGAATAAAGACAAACCATGGGGGCTCAGGTCAAAGATTTGGGGGACTTTCATTCCTGTGTGGTCGTGTGAGCCATTCATGTGGTCTAGCCGGGGCTCCGGGTCCATCGTCCTCCCAAACGACCACCAGTAAAAAAAAACAAACAGCGGTGCAAGTGTCCGCAACTTCACGCGTAGTCAGTCAACTGACCGGTCAGCGCTGTTCAGTGAGTAGCTCAATAAGTGCCCGCATTAGGCAGGTCAATATATCACTTAGGCCTGGAAAAACTGCCCTTAGTAGGTGGGCCTTCAGACAGGTTGGACTGTACTAAAGTGCAATTATTGTAATCAACCTGGCCAATATTGTTAATTATTTTATTCTAAGAACAGTTTTAAGCACATATGACTATGACTTATTTTCCGAGCTACTTAAAAAAAAACAGATATATTATCATAAAATTTAAATTATTACAATATTGGCCGTACCAACTTGCGATTTTATTACAATATGGACCTGTTATTACAATATGTATCGTAACATGTGTCTTAGTGAGTCTCAGCGCAGACACTGAGTCGGGGTGATATGCGGAACCAGATTAACACTCGAGTTTAGAAACCGTTTTGTCCTCTTTGATCCATCATTAAGGTGGTTGTGAAAAGGCGCAGCGTTTGATTCATGACAAATTTAATACAGTACTGTTCGAAGGTGGTCGTCTGAGCGGGTTCGCATTAGCGTTTAGTCTAGGAAATCTGAGTCATTTATAAACATAAATAACACTAAAACTTATTCGGGACCAAACAAGTGGTTGTCATTTTGACGTGGTCGTAATTGTGGGGTAGTCGCAAGGCGGGGTTCCACCGTACATACTACAAGCTAATACATAAATCATAATCCGCAATAAAGGAAAAACTAGATGAGACCATTTTGACTCAAACAAATTCAAAAACATTTTACATGGATGAAACAATTACCTATAGAAAATAATTCGGAGCACTCTGCATAATTGCGTTTGGTACTTATTAGGAATCGAGGAAACTGGAAGAACCGGAATAAACCACCTAACCCATAAGTGGTGCCACCTGCACCGTACACTGCAACACCAGTGCAGGATAAATATGCTCGTAAAATTTGGTGCTTTGGCCAAAGGACTTCCCGAGTTGTTTGTTGGCATACATAGCATTAAATATGAACTCTTGAAATAGCGAAAATTTTTATTTTTGCAAATTAACCAGTGTGGCTAATACTATATTTTGAAAATAAGTAAATAAAGTCATACATATTCAATTTTTTCTTTCTACTAAGAATACGTTGTTATGATTTAAAGATGGAACAGTATATTTTATGTCTCTCCTATAAAAATTGTGACAAAACATTTTGCCTCGATTACACTGCAGATTTAATCAATATATCGGTCACATGAACAATATATTACCATAGAATATGGAGTTGATAGTTGTAGTAGTATTCTGGTATTTTGTAAAAGAAATTTATTCATGCTTGTAAACACACACAGAAGAAGAAAACTGTCTAATTATGTTTAAAGAATGCATGCTAATACTCGTAAAGGTGCAAATAAGGCATAATATTTTAATTTTATTATCCGTTGTAAAATGTAGTTCTGCAACCTTAACCACTGGTAAGAATAAGAATCCCAAAACTCTTGCCAAGAGGTTACTTTTTCGAGAAGTTACGATTTGGGTTCTCTTAATGGGCGGCTAGACGGACAGACGAATGAAGGACCCATCGTTATTGTTTGCTCAGATGACCTACAGGGAGCTAAGCTAAAGGAATGTCTTTGTTGGCAATTGAGCGTTTGTAGGTACTGTGTCACAAGAAGTATCAACACCATACACAACAATACTGAATACAACCGCACGCCTTTAAGAATCGAGGCTGACCCTTGCTAAATGGCACAAACACTTTATTAAGCATCAAAACATAGGACATGTAATTATCTTTATATGATCAACAGAGTGAGAGTATTGTGGCACATCCCTCTAAGCAGATGTGAATTGTTTTCAATCTGTTGATACCAAGTCATATGTCGTATTTTCCATTATTACGGTGTTTTAGGTTTCAAATTAGCAACTAGTCAGTAAAAAGGAGACAAATTATGTTTTTGCCATTACAGTAATATTTTACCAGAATCAACATAATGAACAAGAAATAAGCTGAGGATAAAGTTCCTCTCCTCCACACGCTCAATTATGTTGTAAAATTATTTTGTATCAAATAATACGGTAAAACGGAAAACACGACGTGAAATTATTGATCATTGGCATGTATAGCCCAGGCTATGGTCTGACAAAAAATTAAAATAATACTATGCTTAGTAAATATCATTTCGATCAGGGCAATGGTAAATTTTCCATTTTACTGTAGAAAACATTATGTGGACAAAATCCTCCGAATAAACCCTCCATTCTGCTACGCAACCCCAAGGAAAAAAAAAATGGGCCAACAAAGGTCACTGCAAAGTGCAGATCAACGACCTTAAATCAGCAATTGGTGGCCTTTTTCTGGCTTGTTGCACACCACCCACAGCTGGGGTCTTCGACGGCGTGAACTGACCAGCTTGCCTAGTATCTGACACAGGTTTCGGAGAATCCATGCGCCCTTCGTTTTCTGCAACAGCACCTTTGGTGACATGGGTGGATTTAACTGATGGAGAGTCGTCATTGTTAATCAGTGGTTTATCTCCTTTCCTCATTTCCTCGCATGTTCCCGAATTTGAGACTGGGTTCTTCTTTGCACAACTTGTTTCGGTTGTTGGTTTTGTTTTCGTAGTCTTAATCTCTTTAGATTCTTTCTGGACCTTTTCCGAACTTCCGATGTCTTGATGACTAAAGCTGAGGTTAGGCACATGTGCACTTACTTTCTGAATGAGTTCTTCGAACTGAGGAACCTCCCAGTGGTTCTGGATCTCAGTGTTTTGTTTATAGAAGTTGATGTAGAGCAACTGTGTGAAAGACATGCTCATCGGGCCTTCAGGTGGCCAGGACATCTTCTCCAACAATAGGGGAACAATCGGTTTATTGAGAGCATCAGCCAGACTCACCTCCCTGCGACAGTTAGCGGACAATGCATACTGTTACAGGTCCAAACAGGGGACCTGGGTAGACAGATGTCACCCCTGAAAAACACAGGAAAGAATAGTAAACACGATGTCTTCATCGAGCGAGAACCGAAACATCATCTTTATTCTTCAAGTACAAATACATCATCACATGTATGCATCCCTCAAGTATCATTTACTAGCATAATAAATGCCGTGTGACTACGAGTCTGACAATATTGGCCTTTAAACTCAAAACTCTACTCAAAAAGTCTCTCATTGCAATATTCAGTCTGATCTCAATGCAATGTTGTTGATACATTTCAATATCACCATGATAGAACTAGCCTATTAAGTCATCATATCATAATAAGAAATAAACAGTAGTCTCATATAATAAATATTCACGAACTGAGTTTAACATATAGCATCATAAGCTGATCTGGGTTAACATGCAACATTTCCAATTTAAGGGTCATCGTCTTCTATGTAAACATGGACATACTGTTCTGGATTCGAACCTAACACCCTCGGATACTTGTGTTTAATATGTGTCATCATTAACTATACTATCATGTCAACTGCATTTAAATTATATAGCACAAGGTTTTCCATATGAATTCGAATGATCCTGATTTACCAACTAAATGCACAAGCAAGTGATCTACATTTACTTTTATAAATAAATGGTAATATATATAAACATATGTTAACAATCTGACTGATCCACTGTGTTGATTTCCCTCCGACAACCTGATAATTAAATGCTATTTACAACGGAAGTGCTCACATAATGTCTGCTAACAAAAAAAATCTGGTCTTGAGTTATTATTAAACATAAACATATCATTAGGGTTAATACAATGAGTAATGTTAGGATGTCCGTGAGAAAACATACATCTTCATCATAATTTTGATAGAATTAAATATTATCTCACATCATACATGTCCAATGATTTATTTCTCTCTAAAACTGTTTATCATTCATATGCATTGAGCTGGAACCTGATCTCTCAAATAACGTTTTAGTTTTCCTAACCTCCGACAGGTGGCAGCACTTACAACACAAAATATATCAATGATGTTCAAATGATTTTCATTTCAAGTGTAAATTCAAGTCCAAAATATGTTGTTACACCAATAATGAAATATACAAAGTTACCTCCAGATTACTACTTGCCTTATACAATCCTCTTTTAATACTGGCAAATACAAATGTGCAAATTTACATTAAGAGTCATTGTCATCAAGCAAAACATGGGTGTCACTAAAAATGACATTCTACCTCAACCAAATGACAGTGTTCAAGGACCCTGTTTACCACTTGAACTTTGGTAAGGATTTAACTATCTCACAAACTATGGCTTTACATTAAATAGCTGAATACCTATTCCTGATAAATCCTGGATATGGTGAGCCTCTGTCTCAATACTGTTTTATAAAAATTACTGAGTTGAACATAAATCCAATGACATAATAAAAGACCTGGATCTTTAAACACTGGCCTATTCCACATACAAGTATATAGGTACCAACATAGAGTATAGCCTGTCAACTGACTCTTGATATATCTATTACTCTCCATCAACAATCTATATCCCTGGGCATGTACCACTACCCAAACGCATAAAATACCTCTCTATATTATTAAGAGAATATCATAATAAATATGTGGTCATGGCCACAAGTAATACATCTTTACAGCTTCTACTTCGAGCCTGATCGGTCTCAGATCAATATTAGGGGGGGGGGACATGACCTATGACCTTTGCACGTGAACAACTTGTGAAGCGTGAAATCTGCACTAACTTCATAAACTCGCATCAAATTAAAAACTTGCCATAATCAATAGTATTTACACAATTAACTAGCAAGACAACAGTATTAAATAACCTTATACATGCGTGGGAGAGTTCATTCGCCTAATACAGACACGGGAGAAATTCAGAAACTCAGTTCTGTGAAAATGAACATGGCGCGAACGCTGGGTAGCAAACGTTTCATATGCATGCGGGGAAACTACCAAAGTATCATTTCTACAAGATAATACGTGTCAAAACTCAAGCAGTTCTAATCCCTAATCGTTATTTAACAATACTACGGGTTTATAATTAGGGCTAAAGCATTAGAAACGTTACTAACCTGAAAAACACAGGAAAGAATAGTAAACACGATGTCTTCATCGAGCGAGAACCGAAACATGACGTCATGGGCGGAAGTTCCGGTCTAGGTGCACTCGCTCGCCAGGCAACCGCGTATACTGCCTTCATTGGCCCCGGGCAAGTAGATTACACCCAAAAAGAGAAAAATGGTCAGCGGACCCTCAATTTACGCTTCACTAAAGCTAATATTCAAACATTACATATAAAATAACACATTAGTGGCTACACATTTTGTGTATGTCACATGCTCCCCGCCAAAAGAAAATGGCTCCCGACATTACAAAAAAAAACTAGAAATCTCCCAAACATTATTAACTATGTGCATATGTATATATAGTCACATCACAATGTACAACAAGTCCATAAAATCTATCCTATTCTTTCAATAGACACAGGTGGGGATAGGATAGGGAAAAATTGGTGGAAGGTACGATTGTGGGTAAGAAACAGGATATACTGGCATGTTTCAAATTGGTCTGGATGGCACTCCATAGGCTCCGATCATGTTAACTGCACTGTGCGTCTGGTAAGATGGTTGACCCAGCATCTCATAAGTGAACCGACGGGCTGGTTTCCTTTCCCTCATGGACCGTCTCACCCATGGCTGATTAGGTAATCCTTCGGGTTCCACATCGGCTACTGGAGGAGTCTGTGGCAAATGGTCTCCTGCTACATTCTCAGGCTCCACCACTCTCTCAACCCCTGGTGCCATTTCAGCCGTATGGTTTACGAAATCCTGTGTCGTTTCCTGCTCAACAGAAGGTTCCGGGTCCTCTCTTGCCGTCTCACTAACTATATCCGGCTCCTCTGGTTCTGCTTGGTGATTAAATCTTGGAGTGTCAACCTCGGGTTCCCTTGACCTGGATACCCTGAGATAGTATTGTGGCGCGTCGTCCTCCGAGTCTGACGAACTCTTGTTGACAACCTGTCGCATAGCTCTCTTTCTCTGTGGTGTGGTCTGCTTCGCTTGGGGTGGGATGTTGATAGGCAACTCGTTTACCAGATGGAGAAGATTTCGGTGTAGTGTACGGGATCTGTTCTGCCCAGTCCCTGGACAAACCTTGTATACTGGGTTGTCACTTACTTGCTCCTTAACAATATACACCTCGTTCTCCCAATATGACCTTAGTTTTCCTGGGCCACCTCGCTCACTCAAATTTCTGACAAGGACACGGTCGCCGGGTTGGAGGACAACTCCCTTCTGGTGACGGTCATAATACTTTTTTCCACGTGCACTCGACTGTTTACTATTGTCAGAAGCAATCCGGTAGGCATCCTTCATCCTCGCTGCCCACTTTTCTGCATAGCTTTTCGGGGAAGAAGTTTTCTCGTTATCATTCAGTCCAAATATCATGTCGATGGGCAACCTCGGGTGACGACCATATAACAGATAGAACGGTGCAAAGCCTGTGGCTTCATGTCTAGTACAATTATAAGCATGCACCACCTGTGGAAGATGCTCTTTCCAATTTGCTTTTTCTTTCTCCTCAAGCGTCCTGAGCATTTGGAGTAATGTCCTATTAAATCTCTCTGCGGGATTTCCTTGTGGATGGTATGGTGTGGTCCTGGAATGACCCACTCCTGTTAGCTTTTGTAGCATTTTGAACAGTTCATTTTCAAATTCACGACCCTGATCGTGGTGTAGTTTTGACGGGTAACCAAATCGTGGGATAAAGTCATCGAAGAGTTTTCGAGCAGCTGTTTTCCCAGACTTATCCTTGGTGGCATATGCTTGCGCAAATCTGGTGAAATGGTCCACCACGACCAATATGTTCTCAAACCCACCCTTGCACTTCTCTAGGTGTAAGTAATCAATGGATACAAGCTCAAGGGGTGAATTGGTGGTAATACTTCCCATGGGTGCTCGGACGTGGGTCGTTGGCTTTTTCTGCTTTATGCAAGAACACTTTCTGGTTACATATTCCTCGATGTCTCTTTTCATGTACGGCCAATAGAAGCGATCCCTTGCTAAGTTGATGACTCGCTCTGTCCCTACGTGACCCATGTCATTATGCAAACATTTCAGAACAAGTGGCTTAAACTCTCCTGGTAGAACCAACTGTGGACCTCGACATGTCCGACGATAGAGTATTCCACTCTCTAAGTGAAGTTTGTTCCACTCACGTATTAGTCTCCTGATATGGCCTGTAGCTTTCCGGCGCACATCATCTGGTAATACAGTGTATGTTTCTTTCAATTTGATCAACTCTTTGATATGAGGATCTGCCTTCTGGGCCCTCATCAACTCATCACGTTCACGTTCAATGTTTGGTAGTCCCCCACTAGGGTGGTCAGGTTCGTTTGTTGACAGGTTGAAGACTGCTACATATGCTACATCATTTTTCCTAGCAGCTCCACATCCCTCCCAGGTGGCACATACAATTTCCCTTGACAGCTCTTCTGTGCACTCATTAACATAGGTGTGTATGTCAAGAGGCAGGCGGGACAGGGTGTCAGCATCTACGTTGACCTTCCCAGGACGATACCTGATATCGAAACGGAAGTCAGAAAGTTCACCTACCCATCTGTGACCAACCGCATTGAGCTTGGCAGTACTCATCACATAAGTCAATGGGTTATTGTCAGTGTATACAGTGAAGTGAGGTGCATAGTACAGATAATCCCGGAACTTTTCACATATGGCCCATTTCATGGCCAGGAATTCTAACTTGCCGGCATGCAGATGGTAATTCTTCTCGGCAGGGGAGAGGGTTCTTGAACCGAAGGCGACAATTCTCAACTTTCCATCTTGGCGTTGGTACAAGACTGCTCCCAACCCTTGCTCCGAAGCGTCTGTGTGTAACACAAAGGGTAAGTCAAAGTTCGGATACGTAAGTACTGGTGGATTGGTCAGAATGTCTATGAGCCTCTCTAAAGTTCTCTGGTGTTCAGCGGTCCACTGGATAGGGGTCTTTGATGGAAGTTGAGCACCTTTACCTTTCTTGGCCCTGTTGACTGGATTATCACCTTTCCCTTGTAAAAGCTCATAAATTGGCCTTGCGATCCGCGAAAAATCCTGTATGTACGTGCGGTAATAGCTGAGAAAACCTAACAATTTCAGGACATCTCCAACTGTGGCCAGTGTCTTGTCTTTCAATGCTAGGACTGCCTCTAGGTCTTTAGGGTCAATCCTGACACCATCAGAAGATACAAGTCGCCCAACGTATCTGATTTCAGATTTGAACAGTTCACATTTCGCTGGTCGGAGCTTCACACCATGTTGCTGGAGAACCCTAAGAACTCTTCTCAGCCCTTCCACATGGTCCTCGAATGTTTTAGCATAGCAAAGTATATCGTCTAGATACGGAATACAACATTCATCTCGGAGTGACTCTAACATCTCCTCCATGTATCTCTGGAAAGCGGCTGGCGCGTTTGAGAGTCCGAAGGGTATGCGTACCCACTCGTATAAACCCCAGGGGGTTATGAACGCTGTCATATACCTCGACCCTTCATCTATGAATCCCTGGTGGTACGCCTTCCCCTGGTCTAAGATTGAAAACCACTGGTAACCACCTAGTGTATCTGTGAGATCCTGAATGCATGGCAGTGGATGTCTATCTGGCACAGTCTTTTGATTAAGGAGGCGGTAGTCTATGCATAGGCGTAGGGAACCATCTTTCTTTCGTACGCAAACAACCGGTGCAGAGTATGGTGATCTCGACCGAACTATCCAACCTTTGACTAGAAGATCCTGGATGTGAGCTTTCACCTCCTTAAAAAGTGGCTTTGGAATCGATGCATAGGATCTCTGCACAGGGATATTGTCCTTCAAGTTAATGACCATTTTAAGCTCAGGAATGCATCCGATATCACCATCGTCACGAGCGAAAGCGCCAGACTCCTCATATAACATCTGCTTCACCACTACCTGTTGCTCTTCACTCAAATGACCGATGTCAACTTGAGGGTTCCACAGCTGTTGTTCTGCAGCCGCAGTATCACACCGTGGATGTTCTAAACTTGCGTGGTTGACTCGGACATCTAGCTTGGGACCATCCATCTGATCAGTGTCTAAAATCTTCTCTATTAACTGAATATGACCCAAAATGGTTTGGCCTGGAATCGTTATATCATTTTGAGTGTGATTCCCCAGAGGGATCTTGACGTGTGGTCTTGTATTTGTGTGTACCTCAACAAGTCCGTCCCCAATATCTAACTGTTCCAATGGGAGACTGACTGGACTGGATTCAAAAAGCACTACAGAGTCCTGCACAAAGAGATCTGAGCGAATGTTGCACTTCACATAAGCAACTTGACCGGATCGGACAACAAATCCCTTGACGCCAACTTTCACTGCTTCTTGTCCAGCAGGTGACTCCCATGCTTCAAGAGAGTTAACGATGGAACGAGCTTTCTCACTCTCAGTATTCATAGCCGTACTAAGTAGGTCTCCTAATGTTGTCAACACTTGGGTTCCTTTTTTCTTACACTTGACTAGTTCCTGAATGACATTAAACCCAAGGAGAGGTCGATCAAGGTTCACTTGGCTCACAAGGAATGGGACTTGTATGGCTAACTCTGGATCATTATTACCGGGCAGATTCAATGTCACTTCTGCCCAACCATCATAGGGTATGGCTTCCCCATTTGCAGCGAAGACTTCAAGGTCTGTGCCTTCCATAATCTCACTTAAAGGATGAACTGGCTGCCTGGGTATAAATTTATCTTTCCAAGTCCGACCAATTATACTGACTTGAGCACCAGTGTCCAATAACACGTCAACGGTATACCCATTTAAATTGCACTTAAGGATACACTTGTCTCCCACCAACTTGGCTACCGTTTCTGATGGGTGTTGTGGTTGATGGCTTGACTCTGGTGAACTGGGATAGGCTGTATTCATTTTCGTTTTCTTGACTCGCTTCCTCTGGGACTTTGACTCTGGGCCGGTCACTGGTCGTCCCTCCTCAATGACCGGGGTCCGTTTCCCAACTGACTTGGTTTCCTCATGCAGCCGACAGCGCGATGACCTTCTGCCCCACATATGAAACAGTGGTTGCAACCCTGCAGGTTTTCCTGTAAACATTCAGGACAGCCATATGGTCGAGAACTTCTCTGTGGTCTAGGGCGGTTGTTGACATGGTGATAGGTTCTCTGATTTGATGACTCTCTAACTGTCTCTGGTGCATTTGACATCGGCACTGACTGTGATGTAGGTTTCTGCATGGAGTAAACTATTTCAGTTAAAGCTTCAAGCTTAGCCGAAAGCTGCTCTATAACTTTGTCCCTGGACTTCAACTCAGCATTCTCACTCACTTCATTAGTCTGTGTGGACTCCACTTGGCCACTGTGAGCCTGAGTGATCTTGCGCGACTGGTGGCCTAAGCGCCTTTTTCTTTCAGTCTCTTCACCGGCCACCTTATTAATACGCCTGAGGAGGGCCTCATCACTGGTTTCAGAGTCTGTAAGTAGAGGCTTCAGTTCCCTCCTTAGGTCACTATACTTTTCGGCTAACCCCTGGTAAACAGTGTGCAAGAAAACGTCCTGGACAGTCCTTGATTCATACGTGACGTCTGTGTCAGCTAGTTTTGAGGTGAATGTAACCTTCTGTCTCAACCCCATCATTCGATACACAAACTGCTGCGGGCTTTCATGCTCATACTGTCGGGCACACATCAGTTCTTGAAACAACTCTGTGCTACTCTTCTCACCTAAGTGAGAGCGAAGGAGACTTTTGAGTTCATTAATTGAGACATCATCCCTATTAATCAACATGTCCTTGAACGTCCCAGGTTTAATTATCCGGAGTACCCCACGGATGATTTCGCTGGTTGTATAATGTCCTTTGAGTCCCTCATCAATCTGCTGGCAAATGGTGTTATAATTCAGGTCAGCTGAACTGTCACCAATCTGGCCTCCTTGAATCTTGAACTCTCTCCTCTGCAGAAACGATAGGTCTTTCAATGATATCATCCCCACAGGTGCTTGATTTGTGTCAGTAGGTATTCCATGACAACGGCTATCAGTGGCACTAGTTGGCTGATTAATCGAAGTCGGTGCCAAAACATCATCACCTTGGTTCAGTGAGTTGACTGGTGACTCTGGCTCTTTAGCACCTGGACCCGTCACTGCCTTGGTAGTCATGGTTGACTCTTGGTCTTGTCGCTCTAGGTTCTCAGCGATTATGTCCCGCAAGTGTAACAAGTGGGACATGCCCTGATCCTCTGACTCTAACAGGGTCTTGCTATCAACATAGCTTAGGATATAGTCGTAACATCCTTCTTCGTCTTCTCTGGTTAGACTAGCTGGATCAAGATCAGGAACTTGGCCAACACTTGTTGCGACTGTGAACATGTCATCTGCATTCATTCGAAGCAAGGTCTTGCGGATCTGCCACACAAGGTTCTTCCGCCCACTACCTGCCATGATGAACATGTACCAATGGACAGCTAACTCTGTCTCACACTGATGCTTGGTTCGGAAATCACTGGACCAATGCCGTGGTGCCTGTTGGCATTGATCCCGGACGAGCCCCCAGAAATCTGTTACAGGTCCAAACAGGGGACCTGGGTAGACAGATGTCACCCCTGAAAAACACAGGAAAGAATAGTAAACACGATGTCTTCATCGAGCGAGAACCGAAACATCATCTTTATTCTTCAAGTACAAATACATCATCACATGTATGCATCCCTCAAGTATCATTTACTAGCATAATAAATGCCGTGTGACTACGAGTCTGACAATATTGGCCTTTAAACTCAAAACTCTACTCAAAAAGTCTCTCATTGCAATATTCAGTCTGATCTCAATGCAATGTTGTTGATACATTTCAATATCACCATGATAGAACTAGCCTATTAAGTCATCATATCATAATAAGAAATAAACAGTAGTCTCATATAATAAATATTCACGAACTGAGTTTAACATATAGCATCATAAGCTGATCTGGGTTAACATGCAACATTTCCAATTTAAGGGTCATCGTCTTCTATGTAAACATGGACATACTGTTCTGGATTCGAACCTAACACCCTCGGATACTTGTGTTTAATATGTGTCATCATTAACTATACTATCATGTCAACTGCATTTAAACTATATAGCACAAGGTTTTCCATATGAATTCGAATGATCCTGATTTACCAACTAAATGCATAAGCAAGTGATCTACATTTACTTTTATAAATAAATGGTAATATATATAAACATATGTTAACAATCTGACTGATCCACTGTGTTGATTTCCCTCTGACAACCTGATAATTAAATGCTATTTACAACGGAAGTGCTCACATAATGTCTGCTAACAAAAAAAATCTGGTCTTGAGTTATTATTAAACATAAACATATCATTAGGGTTAATACAATGAGTACTGTTAGGATGTCCGTGAGAAAACAAACATCTTCATCATAATTTTGATAGAATTAAATATTATCTCACATCATACATGTCCAATGATTTATTTCTCTCTAAAACTGTTTATCATTCATATGCATTGAGCTGGAACCTGATCTCTCAAATAACGTTTTAGTTTTCCTAACCTCCGACAGGTGGCAGCACTTACAACACAAAATATATCAATGATGTTCAAATGATTTTCATTTCAAGTGTTAATTCAAGTCCAAAATATGTTGTTACACCAATAATGAAATATACAAAGTTACCTCCAGATTACTACTTGCCTTACACAATCCTCTTTTAATACTGGCAAATACAAATGTGCAAATTTACATTAAGAGTTATTGTCATCAAGCAAAACATGGGTGTCACTAAAAATGACATTCTACCTCAACCAAATGACAGTGTTCAAGGACCCTGTTTACCACTTGAACTTTGGTAAGGATTTAACTATCTCACAAACTATGGCTTTACATTAAATAGCTGAATACCTATTCCTGATAAATCCTGGATATGGTGAGCCTCTGTCTCAATACTGTTTTATAAAAATTACTGAGTTGAACATAAATCCAATGACATAATAAAAGACCTGGATCTTTAAACACTGGCCTATTCCACATACAAGTATATAGGTACCAACATAGAGTATAGCCTGTCAACTGACTCTTGATATATCTATTACTCTCCATCAACAATCTATATCCC
Source organism: Sipunculus nudus (assembly GCA_026874595.1). NCBI lineage: Eukaryota > Metazoa > Annelida > Sipuncula > Golfingiida > Sipunculidae > Sipunculus > Sipunculus nudus. Next base: position 6,224,780 of record CM049317.1, read on the forward strand.
TGGGCATGTACCACTACCCAAACGCATAAAATACCTCTCTATATTATTAAGAGAATATCATAATAAATATGTGGTCATGGCCACAAGTAATACATCTTTACAGCTTCTACTTCGAGCCTGATCGGTCTCAGATCAATATTAGGGGGGGGGGGGACATGACCTATGACCTTTGCACGTGAACAACTTGTGAAGCGTGAAATCTGCACTAACTTCATAAACTCGCATCAAATTAAAAACTTGCCATAATCAATAGTATTTACACAATTAACTAGCAAGACAACAGTATTAAATAACCTTATACATGCGTGGGAGAGTTCATTCGCCTAATACAGACACGGGAGAAATTCAGAAACTCAGTTCGGTGAAAATGAACATGGCGCGAACGCTGGGTAGCAAACGTTTCATATGCATGCGGGGAAACTACCAAAGTATCATTTCTACAAGATAATACGTGTCAAAACTCAAGCAGTTCTAATCCCTAATCGTTATTTAACAATACTACGGGATTATAATTAGGGCTAAAGCATTAGAAACGTTACTAACCTGAAAAACACAGGAAAGAATAGTAAACACGATGTCTTCATCGAGCGAGAACCGAAACATGACGTCATGGGCGGAAGTTCCGGTCTAGGTGCACTCGCTCGCCAGGCAACCGCGTATACTGCCTTCATTGGCCCCGGGCAAGTAGATTACACCCAAAAAGAGAAAAATGGTCAGCGGACCCTCAATTTACGCTTCACTAAAGCTAATATTCAAACATTACATATAAAATAACACATTAGTGGCTCCACATTTTGTGTATGTCACACATACTTTGCTGTGATGCAAGATATCACAATCTTACAGCTCCTGCAAGTCAATGATATACTCATCATTAATATTCCACCTTTTCAGACAACTACTTATATTATTTTCTTAATTCTGGCTCTGAGACTACACACCCCTGGTCTAAAAGGGTTAAAAAATAAAACACCTTCATAAAAAAAAATACACATACTCAGATGGAAATACCAAACATATATCCTAGATGTCTATAAACATTGAAAGGCTGATAATGGTACTCCACTGCAATAAGTAATTGAATGCATTTATGTCACGACAAAACTGTTCTCAAAGGAATATTGAATCTTTCAAAATATTTGGTTATTATCAAAGGGAAACACTTAAATAGGCTGTTGTTAAATAGCCTATTATGATAAATAGGCTGGGAACACATTTGCAAAAAAAAAACAATCATTTAAAACAGTTTCAGTTCTTTTAAAATTTCCTGCCTGATGCCTTTGTCGATCTTGTCATAAAGAGAGTCTCCTTCACCCATTTGCATGATATCCAGCCAGCAATGATAACCGAGCTGAGTCAGACGGCGGTACAGGGCCTTGATCTGCGGCTGTTTACGGTACAGTTGGCTGAATAAATGGAGAAGCAACATGAAACTGGTAAAATAGTTACTTATCTGTCAAAGCTTAAAAAGCAAATACCATTAATCGTCATATATCGCTCTGTTGTCTATTTACAGGTCAGAATGTCCATCACTATTGATACTGAATAAGGTTTACGGCGAACATTGGCTGATTATGTGCAGAAGAAGGATATATATATATATATATATATATATATATATTACAACACGGTTAATCATAAGTGATGGTTATATATATATATATATATATATATATATATATATATATATATGTGTGTGTGTGTGTATGTATCTGTATTCTTCAACTAAATCCTCTTTCGGATTTAGATTATTTTGCAAGAGCAAACATGCTCTTTCGTCAGCAAGCTGTGATCTAATTTTTTGTCTGTTTTACATGAATCGTCGTGTGTGTCCAGATCTGATATGGTATGCATCGAAGGGACTGGTGAATTTTCCATGACACAACCGGAGTTCTAGTCAACCGATATTCATTATATTCAACCTTCTTCATACTTGATTATTATCGAATAATACTGCACACATATAGAGCCTATATTAAGTAGTTCTCACAAATGTTTGCGTGAAAAAAAAAACACAAATTTAATAACACATTTATATATTAATAACAAAAAAGCACATAAATACAACCAAAATAAGATAAGGTATGAACCAAGAAAGTGAAATAAGAGCATACACATGTATAAAAGCAAATGAAAACGCTACTGGTCAGCAACAAAGTTATCAATTCCCGGAATTCAGGAATTTGAAGCAACAGGTGTGTAAACCATCGCGCTTGGTGAGTAAGATCCTTGCCGATATTGTTTAAGTAACTGAATATTACGGCGGAGGATAGTTGATGGACCCTGCACAACTGTTATCCAAACATAAAACGGCATGACCTCGAGTCGAGTGACAGAGCCATCGCGCTTGATGAGTATAAGCCTGGCCGGTACTATTATTAATAACTGGTCATTTCGGCCAAATAACGATTGACGGGCCGTGCACAACTATTATCCAAACGTTCAAGCGTCTTGACTTTCATGACTATCCTAGTTATAGAAATACTAGTTGCGGACCAACAAAACACGTCGACGCAGCTTTTCGACACATCTGAATTCGACACAAAAGGAGTAAAATTAGTAAGGTTTTAACTGGTTTTTTTTGCAGGGACTCCACATTCGACCGCGACACATGAAGGAATTTGACTTATCCGAGTTCGACACAACGAGGTTTCACTGTCCATTCTATATATATGTGTATGTGTGTTTTTTGAACATTTAAATGACAATAATTGGAGCTTACGCTTTTTTCATCAACACCCTTGTCACTTCTAGTGGCTGTCTTCTCCAACATTCTTGTATTGATAACGATTTCCTCTTCCGGAGGGGCCCACCATCCGTTATATTATACAATTTGAAGATGCATATTCTAACATGCCTTTGCTTTGTATTGTATATCATAGACGACATATTGTATCTTGTGTAAGGTTTCATGCCCGGACCATGTGATACAGAATTTCTAATCAGCGAAGAATCATTATGAGAAAAAATTATATAAAATAAATATATATATATTTACAGAAAATGTCTCGATTCAGAAATTTGTTTCTTTTAATTTTGGTATGGGATCCCTTTGTCCAAAATAGCTTAACCTATATTAATTCGTATAAAGTAAGCTTTTGCTGGCTCTCTTGCTAGGCATAGTAGTCTGGCTTGCCAGCCAGTAGTTTGTTATGGAATACTGGATGGTCATCGGTTGCTCCCGATGATTTTGCTCATAATTCTCGTTACAAAGTCTAAAGTGTTTCCAAAATTACATATCCATCCACGACAGTATAAAGCTTGACATAGCCTTATAGCAGATAGCAGATGTCCCAAATTTAGTACATATTATTTCCAGACACTTTTTTAAAGTCCGCCATATTCAGACACATACCGCTGTTAGGTGCTGCTCCAGTTAGCCAATATGGAAGACAGATACTGGACCAACATTACTGATAAAAATAAACCTTTCTGATACACTGTAATAACCTTTGTCTTACTGACAAAATGACCAGACACTAGTTGATTGCGAAAAAAAAATTATTAGTCATGCTGATTAATGATATGTACAGACAATGAACATAAAAAAAACCCCATAAAACTATTTCTAGACTTCCATGTTGAGTGTATCATAACTAACCATTAGTGATAAGTTTTGGATCAGGCACCAAGTTTAATCTGAGCTGCATGAGGAGCTCCTGGAATTTGGCTGCCGGCCAGTAACGGTTGTCCCCGGTCTCCTCACCGGGTCTCTGGAAGAAGCGGATAAAAAGGTACTCGGCAAATATAGGACCCATACTTCCTAGAGGAGGCCATGACATCTTCATCATCAGCAGTGGGATAATAGGCTTCCCCAGAGTAGTACACAGATTAACCTGGGAACGGAACCAACATCGCATTGTTCATGCAAACATAAATAAAAAAAAATTATAATTGATTGCCTAATATGTTTTTGTGATATAATTGCATTCTTATTTTGTGAAAGTATAACAACTACTATCACCTTCTGAATAAGGTTCCTTAAATGACACTTTTCTTAAATGTTAACATTATTGTGAGAGATTGTTGAATGGTGCTGGTGAATATAAGAAACCCGACATGTTTACTTCTCTGTTGCAGTTGGGCGACTCTGCATATTTCTCCGATATACAACAGATAACCACTTTGGCCGCCCGTACGCCTTGGTCAATCTTCTCGTAGAGTTTGTCTCCTCCTCCCATCTGACCAATGTCCATCCAGCCTTTAAAGCCAGCCGACTGCAGGTGACGATTCAGTAGCTTGACTTCCTGCTGGTGACCCCACTGGTAGCTGAAGAACACGGGAGGAGGATTGGTGTAGTCTTTTGGTTGGTATTCAATTATATCCTCTGAAAAATATAATCATGATATGCAAAAAATGAATGCTGAAGTCAGCCTTAGACAGGTAAGAACAAAATAATTTTACTAGTCATATCATTTGAAATAAAATATCATAATCGTTGGTATTTTAATGCATTATATTATAACAAAACCAACCGGAGGCTATTTAATAATGCTTGTTTGACCATTTATGATATGCTTAAACTGTATTTAAGAGTTGACTGAACTATTTATATTTGCCGTAAAAGGTCGTCTTACCAACAGCCTTGAGTGCCCTCTGAACGATCTCTGAAGCATCATTTCTGTTCATTTCCTTCAGGCTGTTCAGTACAGCATGCGTGGCCTTAAGGGTCTTGTTCGTCGCAAACCACTCATCTAACAAGGACATGCACGGGTCGGGCTGGGTTGCCCAGTGCCTTATGTCGTCAATACTGTAACCAAGTCTCTGCGACAGGAGGCGCCAGTCGTGCTCCGCCTCAAGGTTAAGCAATTTAGACACTTCTCGCGCCCATTCTGGAGCGTGGCTGAGTGTCTGTGTAGAAATGTATTGAAATATTGATAAAATGCTAAGTCGTAAAAACAAATATTACAGTTATTGGGCTTGATTCTTGAACGTTTTGAACGAAACTGTGACCCAAATCTGACTGCTATTTAGCTTGAATTAATCCAGTTTACCAAGTTTTAATAATTCTACTCTTATCTTTTAGCATATATATACCATCACGTCCATCCACTTTCTTTACGATTTTCTACCCTATATCTTTACTTGCTCAACAGTACTATATATCAAGTTATACCGCCCTTGAAACTCTTTTCTGCCCCATGTCTTTTCGTTCACCTTACCATATACTTTAGTTGCTTTAACATGTCTGTTTCTTTGCACTCTGTTTATGCATACTTATCACGTCTTCCTCATTCCACAGTATTTCCGTGTCTGTCGTTGTTCATCATTAGAATATGATGTATACCATATATTTCTTACCTTTTGCTACATTTTCCCTGGCCTTCGTCTTTCCTTTAATCATCCTTACCATATATGTTACTTCCCCCTATCCCGTTTCCTGCACCGTCTCCTGTGATTTTACATCCTTTTTATGTTTAGTTTGTATACCCTTTTCATATGTTCCTATTAATTACCATCTGTACCTAGTTTTACCCGTGTCTTGATTTTGCTCATCCTTACCATGTGTTCTAGTTCCTCCATTCTCTCCACAGTTTCCTTCACCGTGTCCTGAAGTTGATCTATTTTGCCATCAACTTTGGCGACATCTTCCTTGATGTGGGCGATATTTCTTTTCGTTTTGACAACTACCTTGTCAAGCTTCTTGACGTCACCTTCAGTCGTGGTTACCCTCTTGTCCAGCTGGTATATATCATCTTCCTGCTTCTTGACCTGCTTCTCCAAACCAACCAGGCTGTAATCGCAGAGTTTGTTTTATTGTTGGTAGCTAGAAATGCATGGCAGGGAGAGGCTGGCATAGGTTTAACAATTCTCCACATTCTAGAATATATGCAAAGTAATGTCTAATTTACGATGGAAAGGTTTGTAAGTCGCATATTTTCGTTTTATTAAAGGGAAATGATAAAAATGTCCTAATATTATAGAAAGATACAAGTATATCGGGCAGTATACTTCTGGTAATAAACGAAAGATACACAGTTATTTAATTTTCTATATTAAACCAGCTTTGACATGCGTGGGGAACACTAGATGGAACTTAAACTGGTGTTATTAAGCATGTACTTTCTGCCATCAATGGCGTCCATCACAGCCTGTGCAGGGTCCTTCAACTGTGGGATTTCCTTGTATCTTTCGAACAGACATTTATGTAATCCAACAACCTCGGGATACTCTCCTGCAACCATCCTCATACCGTAAAGCAAGGCCCCGCGAAACATGTGATCTACGGACTGCAGGGTCGTTGCTAAAAATGTTGTGTATTTCTTCGCATGAGCCTGAAGTGATTAAATGAGTTAATTAGATCATTTTAGTATGTTTATCGTCCGAGTAAAAGCATTTACATCAGTTGCCTATTTAAAGATGAGAGTATTACTTCATCATTTCACATTCAGATATATCTTTGTGGTACCTAATTTTGTCAATCATGGCATAACAAATGTCAATAATAAATTACAGTCTCACATTTAAATAGGGTAAACTGATTTAATTATGACACATGCTAATTTTAATCGGGAAAAATAATTACAACTTTTACGTTACAATATATATATATATATATATATATATATATATATATAAATATATGTATATATATGTGAATATATTAAATATGTTATTTTTATAAGAAATATTAGTAGCAGTAGTGGAAGTAGTTGTAGTAGTAATCCTCTTAAGAATAATATTTTTTTGTTGTTATTGCAGCAGAAGGAAGAGTCATAGTAGTTTTCTTGTTCATAGTAAAATGTTTAGTAGGAGTGACCTTGGGTTAAATCCTTGCAGGCATTATAATCGACGTATTTTAGTGGATTTAGTATGAGCAATCGTTGTAGTTGTCGTGGCGATAAAGAATTAAAAATCAAGTAGCATTAGTAGTATGAGCCTTCGTTTTCATCAGCTGTAATAAAAGCATGTAACAATAGCCATATCTGCAGCACCTTGTCGATACAGGCCAGAGAAACAAGGGTGTTGACGCCCTGTACTGCTAGAAGTTTGTCTATTTCCATAGCCTTCATGATGGCGTTACCGTATATGTCCACCAGGCGGGGCTCTCGTTCAGCTACCGTTTGCAGGAACGATATGACCATGTATTTTACGTTTGGAGTATGGACGTGTTTGGCAATGGTATCAATATGGAATGTTGCGATCACCTTTTGAAACAATAATAAATTAATTAATAAATAAACTAAAACGTTATCCGGCTTCACCTTAATTATCAATCTTTAACACCGCTTAAACGCCACTTTAAATCCCTTGGCTTAAAAGAGTGTGTTTACTCCTGCAAGTGTGTGTTCAGAGTGAGAAAGAATATTAACAGAGCGAAAAAGATAGTGATTGATTTTCACTGAGTGACACACCCGCACACAAAGACATAGATGAAAATTGAGAATATTACCCAGAAACCTACCCCTGGGTTATTCTTCGCTACTTCCCAGAACAATGAAACGGTGCATGATTTCACCCACTCCTCTGATCTCTCCATCTTTTCCAAAATTTCATCAATTTTTTCATGGAACTTGTCCGGTATGTTTTTGTACATTTCTTGAAACTTTGCTGGCATATATAACAATTATATTATCAGCTATGGTCAGTATAGTATGTACAGTTGAAAATGGACGCCCTTGGTTTTTGAAATGAAGTTATCTAAAATAACATAACTGATATTTTATCGTGTGTTTGTATATGCATCCTACTTCTATTTCTTACTGGAAAGCTTACCCTACGTGCCGCCAGATAAGCGCGTTTCCTTTTTTCATATTGGGAGCAGCGAATTGACTTGTGTTCAAAATCGCACAATTGTCGGTATAGACAGATTGGTCTCATTGAAAAATGATTGTATATAAAAATATTATGTATTTCATAATATTTCCTATGTGGTCAAGTATTATACGAAATTTTGAAAATTGTGATATTACCGTGACTAACCTACTAGATATGGTTGTGATCCGTTGAGGTAACGGTCGATAATCATACCAGAATAATCTTCAGGGATGTTTGTCTGTCTGCTACTCAGGACTTCAATCAAGTCATTCCCAATCAGGTCGCCACCACATTCCAACAATTCCTTCACAATACCTATCATTGAAAAATAACCTTACAAATAGTGAACTTGTGTTAAAACTCACATAACTGCCCGAATTCACTATTTTTTATCCACTCTGAGGGAAAATGCATGTGTGTGCAAATACATATACATTCAAATCTTCATATATATTTACAAAAAGATATATATACATTAGAACATGTCCAAGTAACCAGAACACATCTTCACATACATACCTATCGATAGACAATACACACATACAAATACAGTTGTTCACGCATAAAATACTCAAATAACTACATATTTTTGTGCTACAGATCTTCTTCCTGGTCAAATACTGTATTAAAGCAAGTTTTCTGTTCATTGTTTGATAATTCATTTTTTTGTTCTCTTGGCGATGGAATACTCGAGTTTTACAAATTCCCATGGATTTTGTATAAAGGCTTCAACATTTAGCTTTTGATTTGTATTCCTACACTGCTCTCAATACTTTATTAATAATACATTAATGTTTCGCATTACGTATAACTCAAAGTTCAGCAATCAGAATCTTTAATTTTTTAACCGGCAATTATTAACAACAAAATCATGTAGAATACAACTGACATCATATAAAACTTAATGTGATATACCAAAGAACAATTTTTTGCTGAACTGTTCTGCTACTCATAAGATATATATGTAAACTCTTTTGGTTTCACCTTGTGACAAGGACACAGATTAACAATAACATATATCTGATTTGATGAAATTTAGTTTATTGGTACTACTTTGTTTTGATGCATTACATATTTCCTTTTGTAAACCTACTGTTCTAATCACCTGCATTGTTTGCAAACTACAAAACCCCCATTGGACTTCCAATATTAAAATAAGATAATAAGGTTACACTGAACGCACAGACCCTCCACTTTTTTTATACCAATCGTACAAAAATTCATATATACTGATACTTTATTTCCATATGTGAAAAATAATATTTTTTAAACATGCTTTTCGTATGATATCTCTTTTTAAAAAAATACCATATTTAAATTTTTGAATGCTGGGTCTTACTTTCAATCAAATAAAAGCAAACATTATCGCAGAATTTCCAAAAATGTAAATTCGATTATCGGATGTTAAATAACCATGGTATTATTATGACTGACCTGGATTTTGCTGTGACCCGACCGGGTACTGGCCCATAAGCATATCAGAATGATCTCCGACAACATTCCTAGCTGCATGCTCCAACAGCTCGTCACCGCATTTTAACAGTTCTTTCACATAGCCTATCATTGGTTTGATGACTTCATCTTGATGAGTTGACTTCAATGTAAGGATAAAAAGCCCAGTTGTGAACTTTAAATATACTTGATTTTACTAATATTTCACGAACAATATATCTTACAGAAACATCTCAAAATCTAGAAAAAAAGAAGAAATATAAAGTTTAAATGCCATAAAATGATATAAGTTCAAATTGATAATCTATTAGGCTGTTGTTTGTATATTATATTTCATCAATTACGTTATTATAACTTAATGAATGTTGTGCGTTGGATCAAAATGCATTCCCTACCATTTCGAGGAAAACCTCCATGATTGTCTTCAGGAGTTCGTGGTGTACAGATTTTTTGTCCACGTCCATAGGGTGTTCCCATTCCTGGTTTTTACAGAAAGCGAAGATTCTTCCTAGGGCAGGGGCGATTTGCTGCCTCTGGAGTGTTACTTAAATAAAAAAATAAATTATAATAGCAATGATAAGTAAAAATAAGACTCTTCATACTCTTACGAGGACAGGTGTCATCTTAGTGAATAACAATACATTTCTAATAAAGTGGAATAAAGTACAGAGATAAATAAGTTACATTTCTGAGGTCGTTGTCGTCTAAGTAATGTAAGACTAGCGAAATTTTTAAATACTGAGATACCTTAAAGTATGTGTCCATCTAATCGTGAAACGTTAAAAGATTAAAAAAGTTAAAAAGCACATCACGATCTTCAAGTTTTAGTTAAATGCACAGCGAATGTTTGTACGACATTTATTATTGGTATATAATAAACGTTAGCCATATATGAATCATATAAATACTGTTGCGGAATCAAACAGATTCGTTCTAAATTATTCAAATGTGAAATGCCCTCGATGGCATCTATTTCTTAACAAACTGATCCATTGAATTTGGCCAACTCTGACACTAAGATTGCACACCTGCAGCCTGCAGCTCCTCCTCTAGCGAACACATGATATGCAAGGTTCTTAAGAAATACAATGATATAAAATTGTACTTACATTCTACATAGATATAACATAGCCAAGTTAAAAATGCTTTTGTTATATAAATTAGATCCGACTCAGAACGCTGTTGCATATTATAAGATTAACAATAAATATAAATACGGTAATGTACAAATGCTAAGGGTAGTTAGGTTAACCCTACTTACATAATCACCACACAAATGTGAAACACGGTCATATGGAAGAACATGTAGCTTGGGTCTTCAAGGTATACGTCTCGTCGGCTCTGTAGTCTTTCCAATATCAGATCGAGCACATTGACCGCACGTTCGTATTTTATCTGCATTAAGATATCACATTTTCCTTTACCGAAAATATGGATACGGTGGGGCCGATTCATGTAAATCAGCGTACAATTGTTGTACTTATGAGTGGTTTACTTCTGCTTACATACAAAATGTCAGATTCATCCAGTAATATATGATGCATAGAGTACTCAAAGATGAAAAACATTACCGAGAAAACAAGTCTAATGAATAACAAATAAAAAATCAGTTGCTGGATGTAAAATGCCGCTTTAACTGTTACACTGGAAATATAAAATTAAATCCACACTTGAAGATATATAGTCTAATTTATTATATGACTATGTTATAAAAATAATTATTTATGCAAATGTCACCATAAAACAATTTGTAATAATTATCTACCGTCCAATGTATATCCTCTGCGGGTAGGTAGGCAAAGCTGTGCATGTGACTATCATCATGCTGTAGAGCTTCTATGAGAAGTTCGTACAGGTCGTCTTCGTAGTTATTTATCACCTTCTGGGATCTATAAACCCGCACCCAAATACAAACATGTATTTATATAGGTATAAAGATATCCAGAAAAATACAAGATATATCCTGATTATTCTCGTGAAACATTGATTGTATCTATATTACTTTCCATGAATAAGCATTAAATGGCATTTTGAGGGTAAAGGATACCCACAATGATTATTTACCCATGCTATATTCTCGTATTATAACTTGACTGATATTTTTATTTAATTTCCTTATATATATTTAATGTATATGTGAATATAACACTCAATCATTTATAAGATACAATTATCATTTTAAATACACGTGTCGACTTTGGTACCCTGCGTTTTGGTTGTGTCAGATTCAAAGTATGTTGTATATTTCCTTCATAAATGTTACATACAAGTAGAATAGAAATAACTTCTATTTAAGAATGAAGAAATCCTCACTTCATTATTTTAAGCAAACGACTGAAGAATTCATCATAGCCACGAGGTTTCCCATACTGACATGTCTTGTGTGAGCATTTCAGAGCAGCCAATAATTTTGCCCCATGATCAGGGTGAGCCTTAAATATCGTGGAACATAGTATTGAAAGAAAAATGTTTTAAATATGCAGCATGTTCAACAATCACTAACTAGTAAACTTAACATTGCAGTTTCAAACAAAATGAATTAATGTATGATAATTTAAAACAAGTTAAGACTGAGATAGTAATGGACGTTTAAAGCATCTGAAATATCAGCTTTCACAATCGTAATTCTATCTTAAATTCTGGCACGGTAGAATGTAAGGATAATCCATGTCATTTTATCAATATATTAAAACCATATTGTATGGTTGTGATTATTTCAGATATTTAAAGAAATGATACTCCATTTCATGTTAATACAGGTTAATTACAGACCATTGGCTTTCCGGTGTGATTCATATTAAGTTATTATTTTACTTAAATTATATCATTGTTAATCTTTCTTTTCAACTTTCTGAAAAAATCATAATCATTAATCAAGAATAGGAAAGAAAGGCCTGCAAAAGCAAACATTACTTTTAGGTTGATAGCCTTTCTCTTTTCTAGTATTTTGGTTGACATCTTTGGTTTGTTACCTCCACCCTGTAGACTCGCAACCATGAATTCAACTACTTTGTCCATATTTTCCGCACTGAATTAGATGGAGCGATAAAACTGAGTAAACATCCGGTATGACTAAAATAATTAATAACAGACCCGTGACTTACATCCATTTATTGAAAAGGTAGTCTTTATTCTGTTCAAAGCTTTATCCATCGTTCTATAATACTGCCAATTCTCAGTTATCCAAGGGGCAATGCAAGTCTTAGCAAGAGGTTATGAATTATAATTAAAAAAAGGGTGAAAACACGACATCAATTATTAACAGTTCAATTGTCATGAAAAATACCCTTTTACTGAAACAGGATCGTACTTTGTATTTGTTAGAATCTTCTCCTTGAATATTTTCTCACACATCTTTTCAAATTGTTTGTCGTCGCCATATGTTCTAACATTCCGGGCAGCTTCGGTGATGGCCACAAACGCGTCTCCGCCAGAGGACGCCAATGTCAGCTGCAAATTAGATAATGCTTTGATGATAGCTGTTTCATTTGTATATAACTTTCCTGATCGAGAGGGAATGTCAACCAAATTAAAACATACATACCCCAACTGGTTTTTTTCAACATCCCTTAAAAAGGATTGATTTGGTAACAGATATGTGGGACAACATGTACACGAAATACCTGAGCCAACATTTTGCGTATCCTCAACCGACATTGTTCTATATATTCGAAAGCAGTATTCATGCGTTTAAAAATACATGATCCTTTTAATGCGTTTCTGAAAATAATTCTATTTTTACCGATATATAAGATTATTGCTGCTTTTATATAAAGGCAGCTGTATAAATGAAACTTTCAATTACCTGGGTTCCGAAATCATTGTTAGCCGTTGAGTATTGGCTCTCAATAGAGTTCTTAGCTTCATCGTTTCCCTGTCGATTGACGGAGATAAAGAATTTGTTTAGCCTTGCCAGGGCTTCCTTCCTTCTAGCATTGATTAGTCCATGTCTGTCCAAATACAGATAAGGAAAATAGCTTCTGTATGTAATTGGTTAAACAATAGACGGATAAAATAAATATTACTGTCGCGAAATGTCGTGTTGTTTAACCATGTTTAATTGTATTTTTGAGTTTTTTTTCATCTTTGTATTTGATGAGAGGAGTGCATTTGTTGACAGTCGGCACGCCAGACAGAGTCATCGTTGTGAGACAATAGGGCAATTTAATAAGGTTACTTGGTGTTCTAGTAGAAAGGAGTATATTGAGCGCTCTAATTGAGCGTTTCGTTCCGAGCCAATTAAGTTCAGCGTGCTCATGAATACAGATGAGCCAAAGTTGCAAAAAAGAGTCCCAGGCATTGTAGTAGACATGTGAATATAGATGAGCTTTCAGGGTTAGTAGGATATTGATACGGGCCGCAAAGACAGAGTGTTGATTCAAGCCTTCGGTATCCAGAAGCCAGTTGGGGACCAGTGTAGCAGGTCAAGGGTCCAGTACCGCAAGTCGGGGACCAGTGCCGCCAAGTGGGGTCCAGTGCTGCCAGAGTCTGTCAAGTGGCGCCATTCGGAGTCAACGCCGCCATTTGGGCTACAAAGCCGCCACTCGGGGTTCTGTGCCGCCAGTCTAGGTCTCGTGCCTTCAGTCGGGGATCAGTGCTGCCAATCGGGGTCCAGTGCCGCCAGTTTTGGTCAAATAATGCTGGTCTACGACGTGGGTGGACTGTTTAACGGGACTCGGTTTTAACTTAAGTATTTACTTTGTGTGCAACCAATGTATTTCATATAAGGCGTAAAAAGCTGGAAACCGTATCTGTTATATGGTTTTGAATTATGTAATTTTATATTATTATATTCTCTGTTGCTTAGCCACAGCTTTGTGTTCTGAGTGCCAATACGATGAGTGCGCCATCAAACACCGCGCCATCTCTACGTTACTACGTTTAACCAAATAAGGGAGCCTTTTACCAGGGACACTGGTAAGGGGAAACGTTATCAGGTGACAATTTTTTTGTTTGTTTTTAGTCAGTTTCTTAATCTGGGACTTTAATTTATAAGAATAGAAGAATTTTTTTTGTATGGAAGCAAAAGAAGCCACCTTATAAATCAAAATTTACACACATTAACATTCCAACCTATATATTACTGTGGTTGCCTTTTTGTTCACGAGGGTTTTAAATTCGCGATATTCGCGAATGGGAAATAATCGCGAAAATGATACCCTCGGGAAAAATTGGCCAACTGAATATGTCCTTCTTAAGGTAGCATTAAGTGTAGCCAATACTTGTATGGGAATAGGATAGAACAGTTGGAAATCTTAATATAATTACATCCATGCAGGTAAAGGGAAAACGCTCCCTTAAATTTGAACTAAAGAACCTGTGCTGTGTGTACGGGCCCATCCTTATATGAGAAGAATATCACAAGATCATGAATTATTTTCATTTTAAAATACACACAGGAATGACTTTACCAAAGATTTGATATAGGTTCTGGTGAGATCGCGAAAATGAGACCCTCGCGAAACATTAAAAATGGAGATATCGCGAAATTTCAGCCTCGCGAATATGAAGCCAACCACAGTATATAATTTAAAATTCAAAGGTCATACACAAGGTAATGTTTAACATAGGAAGGCAAGGGCTCTCCCTAATTTATTCTTTGGAAGCAGAGACCGCATCTATTTTAACCACTTATAAGAACCATAGATGTGTTGCTTTTATCAGTAGCACGTTTTGCTATGGTAAAAACATACTCATGACTTTTTTAAAAGAATAATAAAGAGAGCATAATATTTTTAATAAGGCTTATAAGATATTTTGGCCATGTTTTGATTGTAATGCATTGTTGTATAACTATGTGCTGTTTTTCTTCCTGAGAGGCAATATTAACTCAAGAAGACCGACCCCAAACCAAACCAAAATTTATCGTTCACCGAAAAAGAATTGTCACATCTGTACACAACAGCGACGAAAAATAAATGATAAGATAATTCTATGAAAAGTAAACTTACTTGATAAACTTAATGAGCTTGTGCAGGATTTTGTGTGTAGCGTTTTTCACATGACTATTTAAAGGGAATTCTTCCATCAGAAACATTGCTTCCAGCCTGTCCATATGGTTTAAGAAGACTTTGTTGTCTACAAACAACTGAAAAATAATTGCATATTGAAAGCGAATCAAGAAATACTTGCTTTTCTGCTGAGAGCTACTGAGTAAAATCCGGCTCCCTGGAAATCTAATGAAACAAACATTTTATCTGCAAGTCGTTTTCTTTTTGGCATCACAAAACTACTTTGTTTGGACACCATATGATTTAAAAAATGTGGCTCAAGAATGCGGTTGTTGATCAGTTATCAAACACGTTACATATTCAAATCCGAGCAATGTTAGAGGGGTATTGCTCAATTATACATGATAAAAATGAGAGAGAGATACCCTTGTAGTCGACCGATCAACTCCCTAAAATGTGCATATTTAAGACGTCAGATGGTAATTTTAGTTCATGGCCGGACTCTGCAACAGCTAGTATGACCATGGTCCATGGTTTCATTATCACCCAGCTGCCAAGGAAGCATTTGACCGTCAAGGTCACAGCTCAAGGTCAAAGGGTCAAATTTGGTCAAATTTGATTTTTCCCAATATTTCCAAAAAAAAAAACCCTGTAATTTTAATGATGAAATGTGGTTGTAATGTGATATGTTGATTTTTTCTGATGGATTATATGTTAAACGAGAAAAATATTGTGAAAATAAATGCCAATAACTTCTATAATATTTGGTTTATGTTAAAGACAAGGACGCATTTCAATTTCAACTACGTTTAGTTTTAAGCCTTATGTAAGATGGCACAAACTATATTTTTAACGCTTTCTATTAAATATTGTTATGTTAACAATTTTATTTCATCTTATGGTTACATTCAAGGTCAACAGGACTGGCATAAACAACATCATAATGAAAATATCACTGCGTTCCAGTATTCTTATCCACATGCGATTTTTATTTTGTGTTATTTGCCTTAAGTTATCAAGAACCAGATGACAAAAGGAAATGCATTAACTGGGTATTACCCCGAAAAAAACCCCCGAAAAACCTGAGTATAATTAGGGCACAGTCTAAGGTAACTTGAGAGTTTTAAAAACCAACTTACAGGTCAAAAGGTCAAATGGGGCAGATTATATTATTTCCAATACACTTTCAGCTTAATCATGTATTCGAAAAGTTGGTTGGTTTATTAAGTCAGTAAATATATATAAAATGCGGAACTGGTGGGTTTAAATATGTTTATGCTCTAGGTCGCACATCAACGATTTGGTTACCTTGGTAAACCAACTAAACCACTACATATGTGATGAAAATGAAAATGAAAGTACCTTTTGACCTTGAAGTTTGACATAGAAATTGAAAATATTGAAATGTTCTAGTTCCTTTGGTTTTTATAATAATCACTTATATCATATAGCGTAAAATCCACAGGGTACTCTTAAACGCTGTACAAATGACAGGAATAAACATCGTAACAATATACGAGTGTATGCTTATAATTAAAGATAAAAAGGTAAATTTCTGCACAATAAAGGAGTCTTTTATTTACTATCCATCCATCGATGCATTGGATTTCACTGTTGAATGTCTACTCATCCAACTTTGCACTTATGTGTTTCGGGTTTCAAGCTGAATAAGGGCTTCATTGATGTCAGTAGGACTGCATGTTATATAAATCTGAGTGTCGTAAGCAAGTAGATGGTAATTTATTCCCATTTTACGAAACAGACATCCAAAAGATATTGAGTAGATGGTGGAAAGGGTGGGTCACAATGCTGGCCCTTGAGGAACACCAGAGTTCAGCATTTTTTTCGGATTTCACTCCCTTGAGATGGACATTCTGAGAACGGTCCTTTAGGTAAGATGTTAACAATTTTAACATAGTCCCTCCGATTCATAAATTGTGTAATACTGTCAGAAAGCAGTGGTGATCCAATGTTTCAAATGCAGCTGTAAGGTTCAGTTACGCAACACGGTCACGCATTCACCAACTGCAGGGACAATAACGTACTGAACGCGAAAAAAGAGCATTATCGGTGCTTCGATCTTTCCCGTAAGCAGATATTGAAAAGGCTCTTGAAGAAATTTGCTATTCTTATATTCTCAAGTCTGTTAATCTATCATTTTTTTAAATAAATGAAAGACCTGAAACTTGTGGGTAGTTTTTCAGACAATTTTGTATTTTTGTATTTCTCTTGAGTAATTGAATTCTTAATCTTTGTTTTTTTGTCAAAAAAATAATGGACAAACGAATAGTTTGCTCTATGTTGACTAGACAATCCAATATTTCAAAGGCAACATACAGAGTCGATGGACTGATGATTGAGCATTGTAGGGCTTTTTATGTATAATTGCTGTCCCGGTTGTTCTTGAATAATGTTTTATATTATAACCTGGAGGAAGCAGTTCACTGATTATGACATTATTATATTTTGTGCCAGTGAACCAGGTTTTTGTCAGGGCCAACAAAATCCAGATGAGGGCCAACAATAAAGTCTTGCAGGCTAGTGGTTTTGTTACAGACAAACCCTAGATTATGCAGGCCAAGTGAAAGTCCAGGGCTGGTCATCGTTGATGTAGAATTCATTTGAACTTCTTTTTTTTTTTGCAATATCCATATTCACCTTCGTTAGATTGTTGTGGTTAACATGTTTGTTGTGTAAAAACGGATTTAAGTGTACTGACCTCTGTGGCCTACTGAACGCAACATGAACCCTTTGAAATACCTTTGTATCCCCTTATTGTAGAGAGAATTGTCCTTCGAACAATTTAAAGTAATTTTAAAATGCCGTTAGCACTGGGTGGAGCTCTGTCCAAGGGTCTACGTACAGCTGACCACAGGTCTTGTAGGAACCCCCTGGTCGATTAAGCCAATTTAAACGATCGATATACACTGAATCAGGGAGATCATGCGCAAAATGTTAAAGTACTGAATGTCCGGTTTCCAGATCAATAAGAACTTTAAAAACATCAAAATATCTTTAAGTGTGGATGGTATAACGCTGATATTTTCCTGATCAGCGAATCTTCAAATGATATGACTGGAAACTGAAAGTAAATGAAAGTGAAATGCGTTCTTGTCTTTAACATAAACCAAATTTAAAAGAGAATTTTATTAATCACTATAGCTTTCTTATTTAGCATATATTACATAAGTAAAAATTATCATGTCTCAGTACAAACCCTTTTTATTTGTAAATGTACGTGAAAAAAAAATCTGACCACATTTGACCATGAACTGTGACCTTGAAGGTCACATGCCTCTATGAAAACGAGTGATTCTGAAATTTTAGACCATGGTCATACTTTCAGCGTGGTTAGCAGGCATGAACAAAATATGCCATAAGTTTTTCTTTAGGCCATGGCGGGTCGACCATACGGTCAATAGGTAGACAAGTTAAACTATGATATTATGAAGATTAAAAAAGAGTAAATAAAAGCTTTTGTCTAACCGTGTAAATGTAAAAATAATTAAATTATATGTGATTATAATAAGTATGCAGAGTAAACATAGTGATTGCTCTCCGTTATTTTCATCTTAAGCTCTTCAAAAATGTTTTCATGACGTTGTATGCAATTTTCGCTTGCCAAATAACAAGGACAGTTGATATTGATGTACAATAATTGTTCGAAGAGTAGCTCAGTCGTTATCCTGACCGCTTGTATCCTTCCAATCCTGCCAGTTAAATCAACGACATCAAGGATTTTATCTTGGGCTTTATGTGGACATATGTACTGTTATGACAGAATGATATATATCCAAAAACATCACTTAATAAGATGAATTGATACTTTCAGAGAGTGAACCCTGGCCTTTTTTATCTTTATCATGGACATATTCACCATTCCATTACTGCGAATGATATTAGATGTGTAATAACTTTTTTTAATCAAATTATTCAAAGTATAATGTATAAAGTCAGTGTCAGTGTACCTCCATATTATATGTATAACTTCACTTTAACAATTTTAGAGGAATACGTGTGTATATCTGATTAACGTTATAACCACGGGTAATAAGTTTGGTTTTCTTCTGGTGATAAATTGGAGTGTCCTTTTATAATTAGATTGATTTACTTTGTGTTACTATTTAGGTTTGGTCATATTCTTGTGATTGGTAAAAAATGCATCTCTATTTTAGAAGCGTATTTTGTACATTTTAGGTAATATTCTGCATCTTCATGCTGCCATGACAATATAAGACTGTTCATCTTAAATAAATGAAACAAATATCAATGGTGTGGCAGAAGGAATAGATCCCTTCTCATTCTAATATAAATAATTATTGCCTTTATGTCATAACGGGTTTATACAATGGGTCAACGGAATGAAGATTGTTGTATGTTGCTATACTCTGCAACATGATTCCTCTGCCTCATTATTCACCGACATATAAAGCCTCTTTATGGATATGAAGTTTCAGATTATAAGATTCGAAAACGTGTATATATATTGTGTGTGTGTTTCACATCATCTGGCACCTATTATAGCACCTGGGGATATTCTCGTCCTGTTATGTAATAATATTACTATCGTTATTTTGGCATATAGAACATAAGGTCAGCAGAACAATAACCAGATATTATCAAACATCAGTATTGTATATTATCCGTAGTATATAATAAATTATGAATCAAGCAGCAACACTGAATACGTCATGATATATTATCATTTGTAATAGATTGTTAATTTGTCATGGATTGTTATTTTTTGTTTGTGTTTTCAACTTGTCCACCTGTATCGTGCATTTCATGTCTTTATATGTTTTCGTTATGATATGTTCACAGGCTAACCATGCATATCGTCTATGTTCCTAGAATACTGTTCGTATAAAAATAAAGTGTGAGCGCCAAATTTTGTGTTTTTGCAATTTTCCCATTCCTACTCACTACAATATTTTTTTATTAATTTTCCACCCAAAGTTATTGTATTCAATTGTTGTGTTGCTGCTTGTCCTGTTCTTGGTTCCTGTGTCGCATTTTCTAGAAGTTTCTAAGTAGTAATTACTAGTGTTAATATTTTTCAGATCTTCGATTTAAGTATTTTCTTTACAATAACCCTAGTATCAGTGAATCTATTATTTGTAAGTCTGTATACTTAAGTAAGTAAATAACTAAACTTATCTCACATCATACAGGTGGATGTCTTTGGTGCACTTTTCCATAAACTTATCACAAATCTTGTAGTGGTACTTGCTGACCTGCTCGCTTATCTGAAACGTCCTCTTACAGGAAGTCATCAGTAACTCCACAGCTTCAGCTTTCACCTGCTTATATTGGTCCTCACTGAAAATAATATGTACGGTGGAGCACAAATTCAATCATCTTTATTTTCTGATTAGTTAAGTCTTAGAAATGAAGTCCTTTACAATTATAACATCATCATATTATTACAACCCAAATAAAATCTCAGCTGACAAATGTTGAGTATTGAGATACTAAATATATTTCTTCATAAAAAAAATAAATTTTACGTCCGAGGTTACTTGGCATTTTTTTGTACTCTATCTTTTCAGGTGAAGGAAATAACATCAATATTCTACAATACGGTAGGAGTAGTATATGAGGTTAAGAAAGATACCACACGATATTTTAATATTCCTGAATTTCGAATATTCAGTTTTATCGATATCGTTCATAACAAGAGAGATTTAAGTCGGTCAGTCACCTGAACTGTTCAAGTATGTACTCAGCAGTAAAATGATTATCGCTGAAATCTCCTTGTTCCTTCTGATGTCTAGGACTCGGGTTGGACGTAAGGAATGTCCTGAATGTTTCACAAAGCTGGTCTCCTTTCAATGTCTGAGGAAATGATCATATGTTACCACGACCATACCCAATGAAGGCGTGTGGAACAATTGCAATAATCTCACACTATTCAATCTAGGATAGGTTTTCATATTTAAAGGGTAAAACATGAAAGAACAAACTCCTGTTACCGGCACGAGCTCCTGGGCAGAGTATTCTAAGGCGATACTAATTAGAAATAATTAGGAATGTGCATATATTTTCTTACCTTCCAGTACTCTTCCATATCCAGGTAATGTTGTAAAATGCCCATGATTTTACTGTGGCCAGTCGTTGGTCCAGTTTTTATGCTGACCAAGTGAATTTGATGGGCTTTCTTCTTTAGCGTGTCATATATTATTGCTTCCTGTTCCTTGCTATATCTCGAAAATGACGTAGGAAATTGTAAGCTTTACAGAAAATTACATGGATTAATTGTAGTTATATTTACTATATATGGTAAAATAATATGTTTAACTTCCAGTAAGAATTCTGAGACATGTACAAATGTTTTGTTTTCCACTTTTCCCACTACACTCCGAAAAAATAGTTTATGGATTATGTCTCTTAATGGCAATTGGACTTTCTTTAATATGTGTGATAAGTATTTAAAATTAAATAAGCTGTTGCAGAGTTAGATTTCTCATTTGGATATTTCTTTCAGACATTGTGAAGACTTTTCAAAATAATTGCCCCAGGCAGTCTGTGTGTTATCAATCACAAACTAAGTATTACCACTCTTGTCAAGGTAATGATTTCATCAAAGTCTGTTTATTAGTTGACTGGTTGTTATTTGTTGTTATTAAAGTAAGGTGCGGATAAAAGAGCAGAGGGTGTTTCCACCCATGTGATACAACCAGCTATTTCAATCCTTGTTTTTGTCCCAAAGGTTATTAATGCTACATCCTTAGTGGCAACCGACCTGTCTTTCATTTGACAAATATCTTTGCACATAGTTGCCAAAATTTCGGTATCCGATGATTCTTTCTGAAGATTCGGCCACTTTGTATTTTGACCCACCTAAACAACATATTTAGAAACCAAAATATACAGTTTGAACAGCGGATAAAATATAGGTATAATCTGTGGAAATTATTTTTAATAAACAAGAATTTAAATGGCATCCGTCTTTGTAAACATTTATATGGAAGCAGGATATTGATATGTGCATGCGGTGACAAATACGTGTTTCAAGGTCAGCGTATTTATTAGTAACCGTTAAATTAATTCAAACTTCAAGTTATGCAATTTTTCAAACAAGTACAACAACATAACATTTAAATGCTTACTGCTTTGGTGACATAATCCAGAACCTCTTCGAGTACGTTTATACTTGGCGTATGTTCGCAATCATAGGCAAATGCATGATTGAGCTCTACAATATTTTCTTCAAATTCCTTTCGTGTACTGTCGTTATGTTTCTTAATTTGGGATTCATATGATTTTATACAGTACCGTAAATAAGCTTTAACGGCCTTATCAGATGCCATGATTCTGGGGATCTATCAAGTTTCTTGTATGCGTGTTTTAACCATGCACTTCAATCCGAGGCCGACATGAATGAAACACACTGCTCAAACAAATTTTGATTTACTGCAGTTGTCCTCTATTGGCCAGTGTCAGCGTCTTTAGGAAATATGCAATTTCCTGACTGCAACCCTTAAGTAATTGAATAAATTGTGCTAAAATGGAAGGTTTCTGCAAAAAATATATATTGAATATATTAAGTATACTTTTGTCAGAAGCACTATTTAATATGAAAATGATCGTGACACATGCTCTGTAGTAATAACGCAAAGAAGCGGGAAAGAAAGTCCTGCAGTCCATTGGCGTCAACCAGGGCTATGCTAGAGAGAGGCTTATTCCTATGCTAAGAAATATAGCTGTTGGTCCGTGCAGACATCGCACAATTAGACCCGTGACTTCTCAGCCATTCGTACATTTGGAAAACTAGAAATTTGCTTCCCTATTCCACAGATAAACACCATGAAGCTGACCACGAGCGAGCATAAGATAAAGAAATGAAAGATGATACCATGGCGCTTAAGACAAAGAACATGCCAAGCAAATTGCAAAACATACGCCCAGAACGACATTGACAAACTAGAAATGTGCATCTCAATGGATACTGGTGTCTCTGCCATGGAAGCACAATTTTCAGAAACGCTTTGTGAACACACTGGACACCGCCACCGAGGTGTTGTGAACAAGCGCACTATCACACATGCACACACAAAGGGGAATGAACGCATACATTCGTGTTGGAATCAAATGTCGGAGTACGATTACACGGGTAACTGTTTACCAATATGTCCATGTTTACTTCTGGATGACAAAGTACGGGACATGACTGTTTTGTAGGTCAATACTGTTCAGAAAAGGTGGATTGTAGGCTCTTTTTCACTCACTATAGGACTGCTAATGCTGTTTATTCTGTGTTAACAGTACATTGACATTATCATATATATGATAAACATTTTGAGTCGAGAGGTGATGGTCTTGTTAAGAAACACACAGGTCAAGGCTATGCAGTCTACGTGTACACGAACTTTACTGAGTATAGCAACATAAAAGCTAGGAGCAGGGTTGTTTACTTTGTCTTATAATTAAAATATATGACTATGTTTTATCTATATAGTTCATTGACCCATGATTGGGAGTCTTTATTGAAAAAGTCCCCTGTTAAAAACAAATAGACGTTTCTATTTTAACATATTGACATAGACATCATGACATGTATCGATTTTATTGCATGCGTGGCAATTTTAAGTTGGTATATACATTGGCATACTCAGAAGAGAATTTGCGGCAAGTAAATTTAATGCCATGGCAGAAGTTAATAACATGGCAGGTGGCAGCCCAGTTCAGGAAAGATAGCATATTTGACTTCAGTAGGGGGTATACTGTCGTTTGGTTGTATATGCAATTTTATGAGTTTCTTTCTAGTGGTGACAAGCTGAGTGTTGGTGATTCCTTGTCCTCCATGTTCTCAGGGTCAAGTTACTAACATTTATAATTTTCTTGTTAAAGTTTCATCCAGCAAAAAAATTCCTTTTAAATATCTACATATCACATGTAGAATACAAGTGGTACAATCTGAAATTTTCATGTTATCAATCAATGTTAAATAGGTATAATGTAAACGTTGTTGTGCTACCAAATAATCACCTTCAGTGCTTTTTTCTCTCCTTTTAGTTACTTGGTGGTAATATGTTCATGACCTTGTGATCTGTACAAATTCTATGTAATCAATAGCTGAGGTCAATCTTTTTATTTATATTACATGATGTTATAATGGCTTTAGGTATTGCATTCAAGACAGCTATTCACTACACATTGGGCGATTACTTTGCAAGTGCATTTGCATATGAATAGAAATACTCAATAATTCCATGAACATGAATTCGAGTACGAATACAGGTTAAGAGAAAGTACTTGCATACGAGAACCAATATATTTTATAAATATAATTTTATAATGAATTATTTTATTTATTATTTATCTATATTTGGCACAAAACTTTTTTTAATAAACAGTTTAACTGTAATAACATTTATGCTAGTGCCACTCTTGGGTAGGGATAACTTGTGATAATTGAAAACAGTTAACTTGTAGGTAATAAACATGGAAATTAGCATGACTTGTAGTAGACACATTTTTGTAAACCCTTTTACTGCATCGTAGATAAAATTACAGGGTTACACAAAGCACACTTGTATGAAGAACTACTCTTTGACAGATCTGGCATGAGCTTACCATATTTCATACTTTCACTGAAAGGAAGAATTTTTTGGCTGGAACATACTCTGATCTGATTAAAATTTACATCTGTGTGCATCTACTAATTAACTGACACTGGGTGAGCCACAGGGACAAAAGAGGCTGATGGCCCACCAGGTTAACATTGATGGATATCAAGATAGCAGAGGTAAGTTGACCACTAGCATCTGAACAGTCTCCACTGTTTCCGGTGTTTTTATGTTATAGTTTTTAGTTTATCCTTTACCTTTTTAATAAACTGGCTTTTAGGTATGAGAAAAAAACATTTGATGAAGTACAGTGGCACTTTTCACGAAAAGTGCAGATGTAGGTCTTGTATAAAGCAATTCAAAATTAACTAATTACAAGAGTTATTATCAAAAGTTATTGAATTAAATCATTAATATCATGCAATGTTTTCAAGTAAATGTAAAATAAATGACTACTTTCAATGAGGTAGGCCTAATCCTGGTTGTTAGGCCTGTGAGTTGTTCATCTTATAAGGCAATAGGTTAGCCAGCTAAATAGTACGATTAACTGTCATGAGTAGTTGGGTAGGATTGTTCACTAGATTACACGACTGCAAATTGAATACATTTTCTAGTATTTGAATGCAAATACGAATACATTTTACATTAAAAAAAGGATTTGAATACGAATAAGAAAACTCAAAACGCCTCTGTAACAGATTAATCTCCCTGTTCATCTACAGGTTGTAAGTAAAGCAATAGTGGTAAAAAAATGGAACGAAACCTGTGTAACCTAAGTCGAGTCAGAAGCATATATGTGTGAATTACAAACCTCAGAGTTCTGGTGAGCTAGGCTTCAGGGGTGAAGTTTACAACCTTTATGGCCTGCAGCCTCAAATCCAATTTAGTACTACAATCTAGTTCACTGGACGGCCTCGCTTCCGAGCCTTGTACGCAAGCGCTATAAGCGTTTCTTAATAAACACGCTTAGTGGCCCTAGCAACCATCTATTTTCAAACAAAATAAGTGATATTCGATATGAAAAACCTTGGAATTATTCCTTAGAAAGTATACATCACCTGGAATAGTGTTTGTTGAAACCATTCATACCGAGTGTTTACAAAGAAACCCGTCTTTTTCGGGAGCGATCGACTGTAGTGGGTTGCAGGAGTTCCCCAGAATTGTCCTGACCTAGATTCAAATAGCCTGCAGATCCTGTTAGCCTGTGTATATGTAGGGCAGATTACTTGAGGGGCCGTTTCAAAACATTTTGTGTACTCTGTACACCATTAATGTTCACTGTAGTATTACCAATTTGAAAAGTATTCATGTGTCATGCTATTGTTAGAACAAGTTCACCTTCGGCGAAAGAAAGAAATATCGAAATATTAAAAAAAGATCGCCAATACTGATTATTGGAGAGTTATGATATGCCAAGAAAGGTCTTATTCTGTAAAACCTTTCACAGAATGACGTCTTTGCTGTCACCATTGTTTAGAAGTGTAATGTTTTGGCACAACTTCGGTAAAATATACGTAGAAGCTATTGAAAAAAAGTTAAAAATTATGCATAAGGACATGTATAATCATAGAGTAAAGAGGGTCTCACGCTTGAAGGAGTAAACCTGCTTTGAAAAGGCCATATCTTTGGGTAAGTCAGAAAATATCAACCTTTTTACTTTCCTGTCACAACAAATTAATACTTTTAGCAAAGGAATAACTGAAAGTAAAAATAAGATACCAGGAATGTCTGTAATGAGCAAATATATTACAGGCTTATTTATCAGCATGTTTTACAGGGGCGCCACTGTTTTGGTTATCTGGTGATTTTTTTTTCCGGCAGCAGCCTCAAAAAGTAAAACCATAGTCCTGCTACTTTCCTTGGCGCGCTTAATTGTCCTGACCTAGTTTCAAACAACCTGCAGATCCTGTTACTTTATCTTATGCACAACATTACACATGATAATAAAGGACTCCCTTCATTTTACTTAAAAATTGGCAGTCTACAAGCGACTACAGGTATCGGGCAAATCACAGAGGCAGGGGTAATGTAAGGCATTTAATATTCCTGACAACACTCCAAATTTGTGGCATCAGATATGCCAATTAAACTTTTTTTCACCACAAACAGATCTACGGACGGATAAGAGAAATTTATTGTAGGTGGGGTTAGCAGTCTTGTACAAGGTGAACCTTCGACAGACATCTATCAGGTGAATATATCTAACCAATCCTGAGAAAAAGGCAATATTTGAAATGAAAAATGACACTATGTCAATTAGGAGAACACAGGAGTTAGGATAAACTATGGTATCCTTCCCATTAGAAAAACAGGAAAATAAGTGCCCGATTAGTGTAACATGTCATCATTCCGTATTTTTATAGATTTCAGGTTTAACCCTTAAGGTTGAATGGACGGCTACATGAAATGAAAACTGTACATCTCTCTTCTTTTGCTCTCTCTATCTCTAGGTCTCCCTCTGTCGTTATTTGTATATATAAAACATATAATTATTTGTGTGTGCTTTAAATATGTTCCTCCCCTTCTAGGTCGTCCCACTTCTCTTTATCCTCTCCTTTCATGTTGATATGGTGGACATTATCTCACTTTTTAAGCTGAATATATATTAACCCGGAATCTCAAAGAATATGTCCTAAATGTTATTTATCACTAAGAGTTCAACATTTGGGTTATCTGAGGCATGACCTATTTACTTATATGTGGTTGCATTATAGGAAAGTGAAGCGGCCGTGTTTGTCATATATTGTAAATCAGTCGGCAAACTCACAGTAAAACCACTTTATAACTTTCTCTTTGCTCTGCTGGTGTCCTTGATATTTTACAGATGAGGTCAGGATTGAAAACATTCTTGTGTAAGTGAGCGTACACACAATCGTGATTAATATAACGGCTAGTATAAAGTGCCTCGTTACAGAATGTTGAGCGGCGTCGGTGTGTTTTCAGAGTTATAAGTCAGCGTGAGAATAAACATGCATTTTTAAGGCGCTTTATTTTACATGATCTACCAATACATCCAAATGAAGCGATCCGCCTGCGTTCGCCTGCTGTTGCATCTTACGGGTCTTATCAGACATAAATTTCGCTCTAAAGAAAGAGAATCTTTTAATTTGACATGTTGAGTACTTCACCATATAATCTAGGTGACGATTGGTGTTGTAAATTTCAAGGGAATAGCACATGTTTAATTTGACTTCTCAGGGTTTTATCGCTGGAGGCTTGTCCATATTAAAATTCATGTTGTTATTGACGGTTGACATAATAGGAAGTGGAGACTGGCCAGAGGACAGTTGGGACTTGTGACATCAGCAAACATATATAAATCGTGATTAAGACGAAATTCGCGACAAGTGCTCAGTCAGCGGGCAAGTTCGGTATAGCCTGACGATATATGCAGTCCAGGGGCAGGCGTGAGTGTATCATTATAGAGATAGCTGAGAGTGTATAATCTAATGTGTATAAGCGTAGATAGTCCGTGTCCGAGGAGGGCCCCAGTGATTACTCTGTAACCGACTTCACAGCGAGTGTTGCATTTTGCCGACGGGCTGGTATTATGGAAAATATTAATATTTCTTGTTGTAAGCGTTTTCGGTAACAGACCGAGGACTTTATTTAAACACGTTACTGAAGAGGTACTGGAAATTGATGTGTGGAAGCATATTCTGCTATCTTAAGCTGGATGATAGAGGAGACATTGATTCTGAGTCAATATAGAATAATCTGCGCGATCATTAGTAAGTGTCGTTAGAACTGTGTCACGTGAGGCAAAAAAAAAAAAAATAACCCAGCGAGGAACTATTAGTCGTCGGTGCTCCGTGTATCTGTGGACTGATTGTAGTACATACACAGCGCAAACGAGCAGTGAAGCAACCAGCGCAACATTCTGATGTCACGTGATCAGGAAGAGTGTAAACAAGGGATTTCTCTGTGTAATGTGGTTAACTTGCTCGTTACTTATTTCTGTGTTTATCATCGGACATTTGTTATCATTGGTACTTGTACATATAGAGGCCTTTCCAGAGAAATGTGTTTTCTTTATTTAATATATTGATATGTTCTGTTAACACATATCTATTTTGTGAGTGTCCGTATGTATGAGGTTCAGCTAGCTGGTTTCACCTAAAATAACCTTGTCGTTCACGTTTCCAGTGGTGTGACATTGAATCGTGCCTTTAACACTGATTAAGCCATTTGAGGGCTGCCATCCTGTCCGGAAATTTATTTCCTGAGTATTTTTTTTTTAAATTTTCATACTGATAATTGATATACCTTCTTTGAATTGTTAAATGTTTTGTAGAATTTGGAACTGAGAATCAGTGATAAGACTTGATACATTCACACTCCACGTAGGGTTAATGTGGGCTAACACTCTGATATGTTAGACAACTCTTTTATGGTTAATAATTTCTTAGTAATATGGTAAACCACTATTATGTATGATATAATTACTTAGACTCGGAGAGATTTGACAGTTAGAGCTGTTTAGTTTAATCTATTTGCCTTGGTTTGTGGTGATTTGTTGAGTGAGGTTACCCGACAGGTGTTTCCTTTTGATTAGTGTATTCATACTTCAATATCACATACTTGATGTTCATCCGTCCGTCTGTGCGTCTTTTGATGTCAGGGGCAACCAACGCGTATGTGGAGCGTTTTGAACGCTTAGCATTGGTAAATCTACGATCATGATAGGTGGTTGTTGTACTTGTGTTCTTTTTTGCGTGGTAAGGCGATTGAAACGCGCAGTTTAACGTTGGCGACGCCATGAACTACGATGAGATAAAATTATCTCTTTTTAAGCTTTACCAGAGGACTGAATAGGGTTATCGTACCAAGTGTCGTTCTTGTTGGCCTGAGTGTGGCGAAACTCCTAGTCAGTTCGGCTTAGTGGATACCTTGACCAATGGATCGAAATGACTGGAACAGGCGTTGACTTGAACTTTTAGTTGACTTGCTGATGCGTGAACAGTGTTTGAAATGTTGCAGCAAGGGAAACTCTGTGTTTTTGAAAGAGAAAGATTGTCTCGATATAGAAAACATGGCGGAGATGGCCGAGAGGTATATGGAGGCCCACAGCTTAGACAGTTTTACGGCGGTTTCCCCTAGTAGTGCTCCCTGAGCAGGGCATCAAATAACTCAGCCGCGCGAGAGAGAAACGTGATGGAGATCGCGGATCAAGTGATCAATCAGTTAAGTGATATGAAGGCTTACGTTGCTTCATATGTAACTGTTTGGAGCATAAGGCACGTGAATGTAAACAGACCAGTGCCAGGTCTTGGCCACAAGCGTTGCATTCAGCTGTTGAACACCATGGAGCTTAACCGAGAAATAGTCGGGGTGCTTAACCAAAGTGTAAGCTCGAGTCTATGTCAACGGTTGGTATGGATTCTGAGTTGGAAACCCTCGGTCCTGTTAATCCGGGTTCGGATAAACAGGGTCAGTCATTGACTGCTCTGGAAAAGGGCAGTAGCGCTTTAACTATTTGTGAGGGCTTCATTAACTTCAAGGCAGCCAAGGTGTTACGCGATTCCGGTTCTTCTTCAGCAGGGGCACGTGAGACATACGTAGATCCCTTTCCAGTTCATGGGACAAAACGTTGAGTGTCGGTTATTTGACGGATCAGTGAGAAGTTTTTTCTATAACAGTGATGAGTGTAGACTGTCCTTGTTTTGTTGGAACTATGAAAGCGAAGGAAGTCGGTAATGCCGTTTGCCACTGAGGGCCAGGAAACATATCAGGAGTGCGGGATCCGAATGATTCGAATCCAACGTGCAGGTCTGATCGGAATTCAGGCGTAGTGCGTGACAACGTCGAGCTACCACGGAACGGGGCATATGCGAATGTCGCCGACGCGAAGTTAACATGAGTCTAGTCGAATCGCTGATATATGTCCAGCCGAAATTTGGAAGACGTAGGAAGATGATCAGTCGTTATTTCCGCACTGGAAGCTTGCTAAGACTGCTAGCGGAGGTGATAGCACTTTCCGGGTTAGGGACGATTTCATAGTCCGAATTGCGTGAGATTAACGTGGTGATCCGGATGTATCAAGGATCGTGGTACCTCAGTCGTTACGGACTGATGTTATGAAGGTTGGCCACGAGGCGATTATGGCGGGCCATCAAGGCGTGGATCGGACACATGAAATACCAACGTATAAAACCTTTGATATAAGTATCATTCAATGCAGGCAAAGACTGATTCTCATCTTCAACTTTGTGATATAGAACTTCCAGGTATAACCATTAAAACCATGCAATCCGTCAGGTGGCGCTAACAAGATCATGGTTATTTTACAAGGTAGTCTGAATTATAATAAGTAAGGATGCTTTTCATTTACGACAGGGACGTATAGATATAATAAAACATGACTTTATATATATATATATATATATATATATATATATATATATATATATTATATCTGTTTTTTCTTTTGCTTTTCCGATGATGGTATAAATCTCGTTATTTCGTTATAGTGCCTTGATAAAAAGTGCCGTATGAATGGTATGGTTCGTTTTGGCTCTTGAATCCATTAATCAATTGGGTGGTTGTTAGTTAGTATTGTTTCAATTGTTAGTTAGAATTTATGGTGTTATACAAGACAACTAATCTTCTAGAATATGAAACTTTATTTTAAATGTAAAGGCAAAGCCACTATAATTGTTGTGATAATGATATGTCGGAACTTTATAGGAATTCTTTACTGACGTTCTTTATTTGCTTATGATAAACATGTTTGTTGTGCCTGTGTTTGTATAGGGAGATGTGTGTGTGTGTCTGCAACAAGGAATATCGGACGGAATATAAGAAAGAGTGCACGCATCTTACTTGTTTTACTAAGGCTTTTTCTATACATTTTACAAGTGCACACATTTTTATTATAAATTACAAGCTGAACAAGTGACTTGATTTAATACAACAACGAGTGAAGCATGACTATAACTCTGGGTTGAGAAATACAAAGCAAAATTTTTTACACCTTTCTGAGCCACATGGACCCGATTTGATTGATAATTTATATAAATATAACATAATATTTTTATTTTCAAAATAAACAGAACCGTGAATTTTCTCACATCACCTAAACTATTATTTAATACACACGGCGCCTAACTTTTGGTGTCAGAGCTCAGGAAGTGTTTGAGTTATCAACATTTTTTTTATTTGTTTTTAGGTTACTGCCTAACAGAACTTATCATATGTACATCTGTAGAATTCCATTTTGGCTTCGGACTACGTTTCAGGGCAGTATCACACGCTTCATCTCATTTTAATATCCGGTTTGAGTTATTATATAAATACTGCTTTGGCAAAAGGACCACAAAAACGTTGCGTTATCTTGCCAAAATATCTCGTAATACCTACTTGTTCATATATATATATATATATATATATATATATATATATATATATATATATATATATATATATCAAAGACTTCTAAGCAGACAGGAAATTTTTATATTATTTTTGTTTGCATTTATATTAATAAATATAATGAATATAATAATGATCATGTCTGTCATATTTGGTTTTTACTTTTCTTTAATGTTTTTTTCTTAGATTGAATAATTCTTACTAGTTATATAAAAAAGGCTTCATATGTCTATTGCCACTTGTTTGATGATTCTGTTTTATGCCAGTAGTATTAGGTATGGGTTTAAGCATTCCCATGTCTGAACTATACAGGAAATAGTTTAAGCAGACGAGATATTTTTTTTTCATTAAACGTTATTTATAATAAAAAAAAACTAAAAAATGCGTTTGATTAGCTAAACATTGAAACTCTCCGTTATATATTTTCCGGTTATCCCGATAAAAGAATTCACTTAGGAATCGAAGCATATGATTATAAGCAGCTGTGGAGAGGGGAGGGGTCAACCATTCTTGCCAGCATTTTGCTTTAAAAAATCTCCCTCCTCTACTGCTACCCTCCTTAACCGACACATGTATGTGGTAAACGATAAAACATACTTTAGTGTTTCACTTTAACCTCCTCACACAATGCAAGAGAGGGGAGGGATTCCATGTCATTTTGGAGTATCCATGGGCAAGGGTGATGTATCAGTAACAATACCCAGGGACACATGCGGTTTGAGCTTTGTCACCAGTATATCATGTGACCTACTCAGTATTTCGGCCACATCCTGTTCAGAGTCCACTGCTGTTACACTCAAATTACTCACTCCCTCTCGCTCCGTCAGCGATAAAAAATAGCACGCGTGTATTTAACAACAGAGCATGTGTGTATGATAGCTAACTGTCGATCCCTACATGTGCGGCTTTTCCTCAAGATCTGCTTGGTATGTGTACGTGTTGGTGTTGTGTTGTCGAAGACTGACCGCCATCTATTGGCGAGAACAAAAACCAGCTGAAAACGCTCCATGACCTGAGTCAATTTGATGTAGCAAGAACGTTGTTTATTTTGTAAACTTCTTATAGAAGAGAAAAGACTCCTTACAGTATTTGTTTACGATTTTTTTGTCAGTATCTCATAAAATTAAATATTTACGTCTTAAATTTAAAATTTATAATTTATTCATATATCAGTTATATAAGTTCATATATTAATTTAATATATTCATCTGACCATATAATAATATTTCAGAGCGTAAACCTTCCCTGATGCACGGGAAAATGTATTTGATCAAACAAGTGGTCAGAATCCACAACCTCCGTTAGGATCCTATCTCAACATTGCTCTGTTCAAGTCTACACATGAAATGTTTATTAAGGTTCATCAAATCAATCCCAACACAGGTAATATACAGAACAGACCCTTATGCCAATGAATCACTCGGCCGGACAAAGAAATTGCCCTCTCTAACAATCATTGAGAAATCTCAAAATCTTAAACATATTATAGTGATTCAAAATTTAATGGACTGTTCCGTTGGTGTATCAACCTTCCACGAAAGTTTAATCAAAATCTGTTCAGACGGACGGAGTTATTGATGTAGAGTATTGGTAATACTCATTTCAGCAGCCAGGGAATGGTCACAAACTGTACCGTAGCTGTAGAGCTACATCTTCTGTAAGCGGAGGAAACTACCGTATCCTTTTGGGTATGCCTAACCTTAAGTTTATAGCATTGACACGGTGTGTGATTTTCATGTATGTATGCTTGCGAATATTTGCCAGCAGGAAAAAAATATACCCAGATTAAACAAACTTTTGTGAGTCATCTATCTTTGTAGGCACTGCTATGATTTTGAGAATTCCATTTCCCCACATAAAAATAGAATTTAATGTAAATAGAAAAAACACACAAAAATCTCAGGTGCTTCCTAGGAATACTGACGTAGACTGGTATCAGGTCACGTTTTTGATATTATCATTCCTAGAGGTATATCAATAATTTCGAAATGCGACCTGTGATATCCGATCGAGTTTGGTGTGTACGGTTAATAACAGCCGCCATTATCAGTGTCTATAGAAAGTAGAAGTAAACCTGTCAGGGTTCGAAAAGGGCGCGAGGATGTGAAGAAAAAGTAGGCCAACTCCGAGGAGAGCGTCCAGGCAAGAAAATATCTGCCAGGAATCGGTAGAAATGTACATGTATCGGCGTATCGGACGTGTATGGGGCGACAGCAGAATAACTTGCTTTTGTAAACAACTCCGAAATCCTCAAATTATGGTAGGATCTGAGCACCCTGACCCTGTTAGTACCTCAGCCACTTGACCGTGTTTTTAAATCTTTACATAAAAAAGATCTGTTATCAAAGGATTAGGTTGTATGGAGCCGTACCACTTGACATATCCGGACAATCGTATAATGCTCCGCATTATCGTATGATATCATTCTTCGAAACTATACCTGACCTGTTTGTCTTCACAATAAATCGTTAAGATAAAATTCTGAGAACTCGCTCTCTTTCATGTATATTAGAAGCGTCATCTATCAGGCAACGCAAACAAAACTTTTAGTCAAGGTGAAGAATTATATGTCTGATTCATAGGAAGTACTTAAGGACATATACTTTAAAACAAATTCTTTATATGGTCCTGCGTTATTTATGTCAGCCGTGCATGTTGAATTATTTGAACGTACTCTATCACCAGACTGATATAATGCGCTTTATTTAAACATCTCTTGTCACATGTGCCTTATTTGACTGCCTGGATCTTAGGTATTGTCCGTATCCTAAAGAATATACGGAACAGTTATGTATAGTAATCACCGTTGTTTCGACGACATGCAAGCATGGGTTTACCTTCATATAAACTTGTTTAGCTTATATCAGTTTGAATAAGGCACTACTCGTAATTTTGTATTTTTTTGCACAACCATCCTCTGTACAAAAATCAAATACACATAACAGGGGAGGATCCAGGATTTATGAAAAGGGGGGTCTAACCCAGGAGGACTAATGAAAATCCTGAAAAAAAGGTCATCAGGTCCGGAAAAGGGGGTGGGGGTCCAGGCCGCAAAATTTCGTCTAAAACCCTTTGAAAAAGGTTCCTTCGGGTGAAAAAAGGGGGGGGGGGGGGTCCGGACCCCCTGCCCCCCCCCCCCCGATCCGCTTCTGCATAATGTATGGATTTAGTTTTAAGCAAGTCTTTTTCAACATTAACTTATCGCAGGTCATCGCCTTCCATGCAGGGAGATCTAGCTGTGGCCTCTGTCAATCAACAATAATGCATGTAAAAATCTTCAAAAGCTCTGTGCTCTCCGAACTTAACGCTTTGTAACAATTACCGGTATCTATGTCTCTCCTTTTAAGGTCACAGGTATGGACGGGTCAGAACTATTGTACCTGCCACGCGAATGTTCTTAGAATTATATCAATAATGGTTCAAATGTATAACACTACTTCCTGGTTCTGAAGTTTGGCATAGACCAACGTGTGTTCACTTACAAAGCTTACTAACTAGTTCCTCAGCTAGTGAATTTGAACCTTGTTCAGCAGTTGTATATCGCTATAAAGTATCTCAAAGAAGGACACAGTGCAGTAAAGGTAAATATGTTTTTCTTACATCTCAAAGCTAATATGCGGGATGATGGTCAGGAATTGAAATTTCCAGTTGTCGATATATATATATATATATATATGTATATATATATATATATATATATATATATATATATATATATATATATATATATATATATATATATCCCCGACCACTCCTAGTGTTTGCACACTTTTATAGGAACCAGTGAAGTGACGTCAGAGTGTTACCCACTACAGGTTTATCGACTTATATAAGTATATATATATATATATATATATATATATATATATATATATATATATATATATATATATAATATCAAACAATCCAGGAAAGAAAGAAAGATTCGCCTTATATTTTGGAATGAGCTTTCTCAAGTTTATTTTTGCTTCTTTGTCGAATAATAATTGAACATTACCAGGTTTATTTTCATTAAAATGGGTAATCTTTAGTTCATCAAAAATGTTGCTTATCCAGAAGCGTTTGCAGGACCTCATTTAGAACATCGCGTCCGATACATCCGTACAGCAATAACAGTTAAGGGGGTTTCTCGAACGAAGTAAAATGTCGCAAGATAAACAAAACGGGGCAAACTGACGAAGTGATGGGCACTGAGTTCCATGATTTTTATAATCATCGTTATATCAGACACTTCATACCTTCCAATCACGATCTTATCGTCATATCGGTGTATGAATGGAGCACGTCTATGTAGAATAGAACCTCTTCTCTACCTTATCCCCTGTAGTTTTGGTGTACTTGTACGTTGAACAAGTCATACGCGGCTGCGGGGTACAACCTTCCCATTAAGCCTGAAGAGCGCTCACCCTGGGTTGGGGGCCGACCTCGAAACTTTTAACTCACGACCTCCTGGCTTTGAGTCATTTGCTCTACCCCTAAGTCACATAAACCAGGATGAAAAATAATACTAGTGTGTCAGGAAGCGAGTGCTGCCGCCCTGGCAAGTAGTCACAAATCTAAATGGAACTCTGCAGGTGTAAATACATACTTATATTAAGAATAGATAAGTCAGCATTAAAAATGAAGGCGGTTACCTCCACAAAAAATTATAAAAGAGATAATGTTAACTGAATAATCCTACTTGATAATTTAATATGGTGAACTAAGCGAATAGTAGTCACACAAACAATTAAACTGCATGTGCTGCCGCCTGCGGCGGCTAGCTGCACTTCGTAAGCACTAGGTCGCTTACGGTAATTTCTTCATGCAAAGTGCTACCTCACCGCTTGGGTCAGCCGCGATGGGCGATTGAAGTGTTAGTAAGTCAATTATGCAGTCGAAACTAAATGCCAGGATTGAAAGTCTAGAGGGGCATGCCGCAGTTAATAGAAATGAAGGCAAGACTGCGCCGGCACCAAACCCGCCCGTGAGTACAACTGATTCGACTCAGATAAACAGTGAGACTTGTGTAGCACATGCTGTGCCACACCAGGCCGCATCTGATAATTCTTGCCCCTGTCACTGCTTGAGGGGCCCCTCACTCCTGGTCACGATACAGTGAATCACCCTGAGGAAGATTTGCAAGGACAGTTCAAATCAATACGTGACTCTCTAGCTCATATTGTGCTCCCTGCTGACCATAAGGTACATGATTGTAGACAAGGAGTGCCACGCAATGACTAACCACTGCTCAATGTTATTAGTAAGTCGGCTCGTTATGCTGAAACTACATTAAAACTCTTGGCAACACTACCACAGGATAAGGTCCTCGAACAAGAACTTAACCACATATACCTGATAAACCTGGCGCATATGCAGTCCTTGCAAGATGAGTATGCAGACTTAATTGTACGCTCACAATATCCACAAGCCTCCAGAATTTTTCGTACCCTGCAGAAAAATACGTCTGCCTTACCATCGAGGGCAACTGAAAATCCCCCCATAGCAAACAGCATTATCCCGCAGAACCTAGCACATGACAAGGAGAGGTCATACAGCCGTCCAAGAAATTTTGGCTACAGGCCTGGGTATCATGGTCGTTATCAGTCAAGACATTACAATGCCAATACCTCTGCGTTCCGGAATTTCCAAGATTCTGGTGTTCCATATTCAAGACCATCCCAGCAGGACGCCCATGATCAGAATTGATTGGTGACACTGTGTGCTGTTAACATTACTTCTTTTGGTTCTCAACACTGCTGCCTACTTTTTATGCCCATGGACTATGTGTATACAGGTTCCAGCAGACTCATTAAATGCTAAAGCTTATGAAAATATTGGGGCGCCTTCACAAGTCATTAGCTGGTTAACACAGGGTGTTGCAATTCAGTGTATTACCTCATCATTTTGAATTCCAAAATAGGGTTGTTGATTCTAAACACTGTGTGTTTATTGACAATGAACTCGAATGCTTTTTGCAATCAGGGGCTGTGAGACAGGTTGACTCTAAACCTGCTTGTGTGTCTCCCATTTCAGTGGTGCCGAAGAGCAATAACCAGTTGAGACTAATTATAGATCTTCGAGAGGTAAACAGGTGCTGTGATGTACCTTCATTCAAACAAGAGGATATTAGAACTGTACAGTCACTTGTCAAGCCTTATGACAAACTTATCACACTTGATATACGAAATGGTTTTTCATCATATCTCTGTTCTCAGTGAGCACCAACAGTATTTAGGGTTTTCCTGGAGGGGAAAATACTATGTATGGCAGGTTTTACCCTTTGGTTTATGTGTTTCTCCATTTTATTTCCAGAAGTGTATTAGGCCTGTAGTTAAATATTTGAAAGAAAACAACTTGAGGGTTTTTGCTTATGTTGATGACTTCATATTAATGGTAGATAGTCATAATATTGATGCACACAAAGAGTTACTGCTAACAGTATTACAGAATCTTGGCTGGTTTATAAACTGGGAAAAATCCAGTCTGGTTCCGAGTCATGTGGTTAATTTCCTTGGGTATAAAATATGTACCGTTACAAATGATAACACAACTTGGATTTATATCCACAAAGATAGGGTGAGGAGACTTAGAAAGAATATAAATTGAGCCTTAAATCAAGGTTGGCTAACTGCTAGGGCACTAGCACGTATAGCAGGCCAATGTATTAGTATGACATTGTGTATTTTACCTGCCAAACTACTTCTTCGCAATTAGTATCGGTTGCTTGCTACAAGAAACCCATGGACAGAGCTACTATGTCTAAATCCCGCCACTTGCAGGGATCTTCGTTGGTGGCTGTGTGCCCTTACCACCTTTAATGGCAGCCCAGTAACCAACAAGTCTATTCAGGTACAACTTGTAACAGCCGCATCAGCCTCCGGCTGGGGGGCTTTATGCGACAACATGGAGGCAAGCGGCTTATGGGATGTATTCACCATCCATCAGTCGTCAAACTTCAGGGAGCTGTAAGCCATACTTTTAGCTTTACTAACGTTTATGCCTGTTCCCAAGGGAAAAGTTGTACAGGTTCTAACAGACAATATCTCCAGTGTTGCCTACATCAACCACTTAGGCGGCCCATGTTTACAACTTACACATGTAGCAAGGGCTATATGGGCTGCCGCATACAACAATCAGATAGACCTCTCTGCGAAGCATTTGGCTGGTCTAGAAAATAGTCATGCCGAATTATTATCACGAAAACTCACTACTTGCGGCTGGATGATGAGCCCTCGCCTGTTTCAAATGTTAGACCGACTGTGGGGTCCTCACGACATAGACCGGTTTGCATCCCTCATAACAACTCAGCTCCCCAGATACAACAGCCCGTTCTAGGATCTGACCGAGGCTGTCGATGCCCATGCCCAAACCAACTGGGGGGATGCAACAACTTTGTAAACTGCCCGTTTTGGCTAATTCCTCGAGTGCTGGCCCTAGTCGTTTTTCTCAGAAGGCAGACGCTACTCTGATCGCCCCCTGGTGGCCTAGTCAGTCTTGGTTCCACAGGCTCCTCAGCTTATGCATAGACAGGCCTGTCAGGCTACCGAGAAACAAACGGTGGGTAATACCACTGGGACTGCAGCCGGAACCGTTAAAGAACTCAGGGTGGCGCCTGTATGCTTGGCGAATCTCTGGCAAGATCGGCTACTTGCCATAGGTTGGTCACAACGTGCTGCAGTGCAGCTCCCTTTCAGTCTGTCTCAGTCCACATTACAGCTTTATAACAGACTTTTAAACAAGTTATTTTACTTTTGCAAGGAAAACAAGGTTGTGTTCCCACCAACGGAAACGGCAGACCTAGCAGAGTTTTTATGTGTACTATCTGATGCGTCTGATAGGCCTAGGTCCACTTTACAATCCATGCTTGCTGCTTTGTCTCACTGCTATGAGGCCAATCAGTTGCCTGATATTACTGTTGATAATAATATTAGAAGACTGGTGGATGCCTTGATCAAATCAGGTACTACTGTCCCTCGTAGACGTGTAAAATTGCTCCCAGTGGAACCATTTACTCAAAGCTTGGCCAGAAAATGACAACTACGTAAAGCAACTACGTATGAGAGCAATCACACTCCTCGCTATGACTTACATGCTTAGACCCTCTGATCTTGCACCTAAGGCTGTTCACTTTGATCCAGGGTCAGGTGATGCTAAGCGCATGTTATTTTCCATGGACCAATTAGAGTTTAACAGTGTTGGATCCCTTACTGTTACTTACCATGGAATAAAGAATGACACTGATAGATCATGGTTTTCAGTTACTGTGCCCCACTGTACTGATAAACAGCTCGACCCTGTACTTTGCCTACAGACTTATATTGTCAGAGCATCTCATTTGAGAGGGCCAAAGGGCCAAGTGTTCATTACTCTTAGGAAGCCATACTCTGCTATTTCTGCTGCTACAGTAGGTCAGATTTTACAGGACAGTATTACTGCTGCAGGACTTGGTGGACAGGGTTTTCTGCTAAATGTCTCCGTCCCTTAGCTGCCACAAGGGCAGACACAGTGTGATCAATGTGATCCTGACACAGCTATGCATATTGGGAGATGGAAGTCTAGATCGGTTTTCTTTGAACATTATGTCTCCTGTAGAGCACCAAAGGAGTACACATCTTTCATGCTGTCACAGTAATTAGTTTTTATTTGCTCTTTAATGTGCTTTGATTTCCTATATTCTTATCTCCAGATGGGCATGCCATACAGGCCAAGTCTTTTTTTACTTGTTTCTCATTTTGTAATTATGGTTATACTCTGAAATAAGGCACATTATAATTTATTTTTATGTTATAAATAAATTATATACTGTTTACTTGTTTGTTGTGACGTAGATTTGCTGCAATAGTAGTCAGACAAACAATTAAACTGCATGTGCTGCCGTCTGCGGCGGCTAGCTGCACTTCGTAAGCGTTAGGTCGTTTCCGGTAATTTCTTCATGCTAGGTGCTAAGTGGTAATATATTAATCATATTTATCATATATTAATGATCAGGGTACCTAGGTTAAGACGGTTCGGTGATGGCGAAGCACTGGGCATGGATAAGGCACATTATAATTTATTTTTATGTTATAAATAAATTATTTACTGTTTACTTGTTTGTTGTGACGTAGATCTGCTGCAACCTACTGTATACAAGTAGTTTTTATATTCATATTTTATGAAGGGTGCACGATATAGACCACGATAAAAAAACACTAGAATTCGAGCTTATTCTTGCAGTCTTTGCGTTCATGTTCTTACAATAAAATATTAAGATACATCTAGAGAAATAAATATCAAAGTTCCGACGGACATGTAAACAAAACAAGTTCTGCCCTCTCGGACTAGGCTGACAGACTGCGTTCCCATTTAATTCTCGCTTTTCACTTAAGGGTACACATAAGACTGCTGCGTTGGATAGCTTAGATTCAAATCATAAGTCATATTCTAAGGAATACACAAAATATTTATACCGGATCACCATTATTGCTCCGACTACAAGCTTGCAAAATGCTACAAGCACGGTTGATAAATAAAAGGCAGCCGTCTCGGTGTCAGTCAGACGGGGTGATTTTAACTGTAGAGATGGTTAAATCGTCCGTTTGCCTGAATAGCTGGGTGTCCACAACAGACGAGTTCTTAAGGCTGTAAAAACGTTAGTCCTATTGAAGACCGTCTGTTGCACGTAGTGTCATCCCCAACCTGGGGTTTCAATGTATACATTTCTTTAGCTTACATCAATAAAGTGACACTCGTATATTTTATAGAAATTATGTAATAGAAGAACATGTGTAAAAATAATAAGGACATATATATCTGTTATGTCAACATGGAGATCAATAGTGCAGCAATAAACAGAGTAAACAGTAACACCGTTTAAGATTTAATAGTGTTACATCATGAAAATAGGAACTTTACACGTTCATCTGAACATTTTTGAACATATTACTCGGTTACAACAATTCCAAGCAACATACAATATATATTATAAATAATATATAATAATCATAGGACACGTTTTGTAATACGTAGTAAGGGCTTGCTTGCTCGGCTGAGTTTGCATACATATTATGTTTACACATACTTCTCTGCCTGGATCATTTGCAATAATGCTGGTCTTGGATATACAAGTGTTTACCATGCAATGTAATGGAATTGCATTGACCGATGATGGAGAGCAGAGGTTGGTCCAAAAGTACTTGTACTAGTACTCGTACTCTAGTATTTTCTTCAAAATGACAAAAGTACTCATACTAGTACTCGAGTACAATGTAAGTACTCATAGAAACAAGTACTTTTTATGAGTACTCTTGAATACTTCAGTTTATTCACATCTGATAACAAAATTGTATATATTTATACATACATACATACATGCATGTATACATCAAAATTAAGGAAACATCTGAAGATAAGTGCTCTCTAATGTTAGCACTGGGGGGGGTCAAACACTTATTTTATATACATCACATTGACAAAAGATTTATAAACAGTAGCAGATCGCCCAGTCTCAGTTGGGCACCCATTCAAAAGCTGAGAAGTGAGATCCAAAGACTAAAATGGATGTGTGTATTAGAGACCTGGCCTGATGGATATTAGATGAAACCCACATCCCAATCAGTGAAGCACACTCAACAATAGGTGTTAATTGGTTGTTGGTGGCAGGGAGATTACTAACATGAAGATCACTGAAGGATGGCCAGTTATAACAGTCTTCATCAGGCTAATGCCCATTATAAGATACCAGGTATCACTGCTGGTGTTCTATGCCCTCCGCCCCTCAAAGCCTTGTTACTTGTTACATTACTTGTGAAACTTACTCCTGGTACACTCATTCACACTCATAGTCAGTGGCTAACTGACTGAAGACGTTTTTGCATTCTCGAGCTTCTACCGGTTGCTCTGGTCAAGACCCCAGCCCTGTGCCTTCCTTAAGCGTATATTTTAGAATTTTACGTGCCGATAGACGTGATGCCACCAAGCCAAGTGTAGTGAGTTTAGGTTTTGTGCAAGTTGTATTTCTTTATTAATTTTTCGTTCTCGTGTGTGCAAGTTGATTTATTTAATGCTTTACGTTAGATAGCTTAATGCATTTCGTCAGCCGGGTCAGCGGGCCCGCCTGGCCCCGCTTGAAGCCGTACGGGACCCGCGCTGAACACGCTTTGACCTTTGACATGTCGCAGGGTCGGGTTCTTATTGGATTAGCGAATAATTTACAGGTTGTCGAGCGCTGTCTGAGAGAGAGCGCATTTCACTTTTGCAGCGATCATCGAGAGGTGAGCATGGCTAGCCAGGCTCTTGTTTTCTGAACAGTTAGACGTGAGTTTAACATTTCTGGGCTGCGGTTAGCATATCTTGGCCGGAATCTTGTTTTTGTAGATAGTTAGACGTGGGTTTAACTTTTATGGGCTGCGGTTTTGTTCTGCCAAGTTTACTTAAAGAAAATCATTCTTCAGTATTTTCCAATGTAAATATGCAGACAGTTTAACGGTCTGCACGCACCAATTTTAAAATGCTGCAGATACAGACTTTGTGAATAGGATTAATGTTTTATGTTTTATTCGTAAGCGGGTGACTCTATGTGATTTGTATTGTTTGAACTTTCTCTGTGTAACTGAAAGTTATTTTTGTATTAAATGTACTTTGTTTTACGTGGGAGTTAAATATTTTTTTTTTGGTTCAAAACACAAGGAGAAGTCTCCAAACACAGGGATTAACCCCCTGTGATATTTTTAACATTTCCCAAGTCTTAATTATTTAACAAGACTTAGTTACGCGTAGCGGGGACCAGCAAACCTGCTTAGTACTCCCTTGCCCGG
Organism: Sipunculus nudus; assembly: GCA_026874595.1. Classification (NCBI taxonomy): domain Eukaryota; kingdom Metazoa; phylum Annelida; class Sipuncula; order Golfingiida; family Sipunculidae; genus Sipunculus; species Sipunculus nudus. Next base: position 6,268,658 of record CM049317.1, read on the forward strand.
ATTAATTAATAACGGCCAGGGTTCGGGTTATAATAAAAAGGGGGTAAAAACGTTACAATGGTACCGTGACCAGAATTTGTCTGATGAAAGCGTAGGTGCTGTTATATTTAGCGACCTGTGTTTGAAAGAAGACACAACATAGGATATTGCTGGAGGGGTTTGATCATTTATATTTTTTTTTGTCATGAGGGTAGATATAAATTGATATTAGCTGAGATATTTCAGGTTTATTGTTTGGCGAGTGTTGGCTGAAGTTAAGCTGCTGTAGCTAACGTACAGTGACAATGCTTTTCAGCAATTGTTACTAATTGTTGAGCTTCCGCTGCTATCTTCGTGCTGATATTTTTAAATTGATTGTTGGATACATTGTCGGGATATAGTCGGGATATAACGTATTTTATGCTCATTGTACATGTTTGTTGTTCAAAGAGAATTGTACTGCTGCATAGCGAGTATAATTTCTCTACACTTTCATTCTTGTCTCTGTCGTTTTGTTACCTAGTGTGAACTTGTCTGTGGTATTTAGCGGCATTCAAGCTTGCACTTGTTTGTATAGCGACTATAATTTTCTATTACTCTGTACTTGGTTTCAGTTGTGATACTTGTCTCTGCCGTTTAGTTACCTAGTGTGAACTTGTCTGTGCTATTTAGCGGCATTCAAGCTTGCACTTGTTTGAAATATTTGTATGTTTATGAAAGTTATAGCGCTGTGTATCGACTATAATTTTCTATTATTCTGTACTTTGTTTCAGTTGTGTTACTTGTCTCTGCCGTTTTGTTACCTAGTGTGAACTTGTCTGTGCTATTTAGCGGCATTCAAGCTTGCACTTGTTTGTAATATTTGTATGATATTAAAAGTTGTAGCATTGTGTAGCGACTATAATGTTCTTTTATTCTATATTTTTGTTTCAATTGTGTCAAGCTGTTGGGCTGCTTAGCGACATTCAGTTGGCTTGTGTTGGTATGTGTTGTTACTGGGCGTGGCGGCGCTAAACGGCGGCTGTAACTTTGCAGTATTCTGCTTTGCCTTGCTTTATTGACTTGAGCTGATCGTGCTAAGCGGCGACGATCGGCCGACGTTCGTTGTTATGTCTGTATGCCTGTTAGTGGCACCGCTTTCTGGCGACTGTCACTGAAACGTTGTGATTTTGCTGTTGACTGTTAATAACAGGAATTGTTACCGGGACACACGCACACACACACACACACACACGAGTCTATGCATGTTGTGTATAGCGATGCGTACTTTTAAACAAAGGTAAGGAATTTAAGGTTAAAGTAAAATTATAGCGCTGTAAAGCGACTGTAATTTCCAAGATTGTGTATTCCTTCTCTTCCCACCTGTGTTGGACTGTCCGTGCTGTTTAGCACCGTTCAAGCGACATTTCTTACACTGTTGCTGGTCTAGAGTTGCTGCAAAGAACGTATAGACGAAGACTTTTCCAGTGACTACTGTGAAGAGAGTTCTTTCGCCATTGGATGCAGTTCGGACGAGGGGACTGTTCAACGAGTACTCGTTCTGTATAGCGACGTGTACTCGTCAAGAAAAACACTGATTCCTGGCAGCTGTAATTGTGGGAAAGAGAAGCGCCGAAAAGATTTTGTGATTTCACGTGCGCGAAACTGATTTTGCTGGGCAGCGACTATCATCTGACGCTTTACTGCAACCAGGATGGATGCAGCACGCCAGACCGAACACCCCGGGCTCAGGCCAGAGACATAGGCATACTCCCGAAAACTGCCTGTAACAGAGAACACTATTCACACGTTGGACTCTCCCAGGACGGCTCGTCTGACATTAGATGGCGAATCGATGTACACAATGGATGAGACCGTTTGTAGTCGCAGTGGGTCTGCTGTGATTTCTTATGAGGAGAGCAGGCATAAGGGCGAGCTGGAGGTGGAGACATCTAGTATCGATGCCGACGCATACCGAAGTAGCAGTTTAACTCGACATGGTCCGGTACCTGCTGTGCCGGATACAGGATGTTTCAACGGTACTTTGCCGGGGCAATCAGGCGTGGTGCTGAATACGGAGTTTTCGTCGGTAAATAACCGTGAAACAACCGGGCAAGCTCGAGACCCTGTCAGGGACCCTTTTAGGTCAGGGTACATGCAGAAATTGAATAATGACAATACACCTCGACTGTATGGTGCTGGACAGCGTGCATACAGTGAACCTGACAACCAGGGACGATCGACGCGTAGGCATGAGGAACGAGAATACTTTATCGACTTCCACCCAGAAGTCGAGCCGCATCGGCTTTTGTCTCGTGGAGCCTCAGAATTGAGGCATGATCCGCAGATCTGTATACCTAGAACAGCATCACGTCAACCAAAAAATGCCGATAAATTTGATGGTGAGCGAGTTGAGTGGCAAGATTACCTCGCCTACTTTGAAATGATTGCTAAATGGAACGGATGGGATGAGGCCGAGAACGGTCTATAGCTACCGGCGAGCCTGAGAGGGAGACCTCAAAGGGTTTTGAGTTAGCTACCTGAGGGACAACGACAGGACTTCCGATCGTTAACCAGTTTACTTGGAAAACGTTTTGATCCTCCTAACCGGGAGAACAGTTTTCGTTTCACTATGAGGACGAGGAAGAAACAACCCAATGAAACCTTGATGGAATTTGGCTGTGACCTTCTCCGGCTGTCCCAAATTTGAGATTGACGATCAAGAGTGTATAGCCATCGATTAGTTTTTAGGAGGGTACCCGAAGAAGAGATGAGGAAACACGTAGACTTGAGGGTGCCAGACACGCTGGATGAAGCGATTGGCTTGGCTACCCGATATGAGTCTTTCGAGAAAAGCGAGGGCCACATAGCGACCAGACTCGGTAGACAGAAGTCTATGCAGGATGGCCGTCAGGATGACCCATCTAGAAAAAGGGCAGAGAAAGAAGTCGATGTTTTGAAACAACAGATACAAGGTCTTCTAAAACAGTTGGAGGAGAAATGTCATGAAGATGAAAAGAAGGATCAGCTTCTGCAGAGTATGCACAAAGAAATGATCTCTTTGAGGCGACGATAAAGGAAATGTATGGTTCTCGCCTACACCGAGAAAGACAAGCCCCGACCCCACGTGGGAAGGTGAATAACCAGTTCAACCAGCCTGTCGGTCGACGCAGGGATGAAAAACTGTGTTATACATGTCAGAAGCCAGGGTATTTTAGCCGCGACTGTCCTGAGAATAGACACCAAGCGAATCGAGGAGGGAATACGACGGCGGCGCACCCGAGTAACAGCTCCCCTGCAAGGAATCTTAACCGTAAGGGAGGTGTAGGATGGGTAGTCGAAGCCAAAATCAATGAGACACCAGTGAAGTTTCTCATTGATACAGGCGCAGACGTCACCGTGATCAGCCGAGCTACATACCAAAACATGACAGCACAGAAGCCAGACCTGGAAACTGCTGAAGAAAGATTGTTTGCAATGGATGGTACTCCTGTTGTTGTTGACGGAGAGGCAGAGTTTGAGCTGAAGCTTGGGGAGAAATGCATAAAATTCCCTGTGCAAGTCGCTAAGATTAGCGAAGACGGTTTACTTGGAATGGATTTCCTGAGGCGTTGCCAGGGTCAAATTGATTTGAAATCAGGGGTACTTACCCTTGAAGGAGAAGAGCTGCTATGTAAGGCAGAGGGAACGCTACTGCTGCCGAGTAAGGCTGGCGGAGCTGATAAATCCGATAAAGCAGCACCCCCGTAGGTTACTAGCAAAGCAAAGAGAGATCGTGGACATGGAAGTCGACAAACTATAAGAAAAGGGCTTAGCTGAACCAAGGGACAGTCCTGGGCTGCACCCGTAGTTCTCGCTAAAAAGAAAGATGGGTGCACGCGATTTTGTTTCGACTACCTGCGTCTTAACAGTGTTACCAGAAAGGACGCTTACCCGCTACCATGAATTGATGATGCGATGGATGGATTGTCGGGGTCGAGCTGGTTTAGTACCCTTGACCTTGCGAGTGGATACTGGCAGGTCATGTTGGCCCCTGAGGATCGTCCGAAGACAACCTTCACAACGAGAAAAGTTTCAGTGGAAAGTGATGCCGTTCGGGCTCATTAATGCCCCAGCTTCTTTTTCTCGTTTGGTGGAACTTGTGTTGAGAGGCCTACAGTGGAAAAAGTGTTTCGTGTACCTCGATGATATTATTGCGTTCCGGTCAAACTTCACTGGAGCTGTGCAGAACTTGAAGTTTGTTTTTGATCGGTTGAGACAAGCGAGACTGAAACTAAAACCAGAGAAAGGTGGCCTTTTCAAAGAAAATGTTGCCTTTCTGGGCCATTTTGTCGCTCGGGAAGGGGTACACCGTGACCCTGATAAGGTAGCTGCTGTCAGGGATTGGAAGATACCGCGTAGGGATACTGAAGTGCGTAGGGATTTACCTCCTATTACCGGCGCTTTATCCCACATTACGCAACAGTCGCCGAACCGTTGACTAATCTGACGCGGAAAAATGTTAAGTTCAAATGGGATAAGTCTTGCGACAAAGCTTTTAATGCCTTGAAGGAGAAGCTGATTCACGCACCAGTACACTCATGCCCACAACAGAAGGGGCTGCTGAAACTTGTCACTGATGCAAATAGAGTCGATTTATCAGGAGTTCTATCGCAGATACAAGATGGTATGGAGGGACCTATTGCTAATAGCAGTCGGACGCTGAATAAAGCACAACGGCGTTACTGCACGACGAAACACGAGCTACTAGCGGTTGTTAAATTTGTAAAACATTTTCACACATATCTCTGGGGAAGACCATTTCCTGTTGCGAACAGATCATACTTCGTTATGATGGCTGTTACGCTTTAAGGACCCAGATGGTATGATCGCCAGATGGATATCTGTTATACGAATTTGAAGTGCAACACCGGCCTGGACGTCAGCATGGTAATGCAGATGGCCTTTCGAGAGTCGAATGAACGCAGTGCAAAGGGAGATCAGACTGTGTAGATGAGACTTACACCTCAGACGAATGTAAACAGGCCGGCAAGAGCAGATGTATGAGGGAAAAAGAAAACGAGTCTAGTCAAAGGAGAGGGGACGGCACGACAGGTTCGAATTAGTCATGGGACGCATCCCACCGGATTCGTGGGTACCAGAGCAGTTAAAGGAATGGCAAGCAGAGGATTCCTTCATAGTCGAGGCTATTAAATGGAAAGCCAGTTCTGATCACAGACCGACGTGGAAAGAGATATCCGGTTCGGATAATGAAGTAAAAGCGCTGTGGAGTCAGAGGTCCGTTTTGGAGATCAGAGATGAGCTCCTGTAGTGCAAGTGGTACCCGGAATCCCACCAAGGGGTAGAATACCAGCTTGTGTCACCAAAACGTTTGAGATGGCAGATACTTGAGCATCTGCACGACCACCGCATGGCCGGACATTTTGGCGTGACAAAAACGCTACAGAATGTCAGACGACGCTTCGATTGGCCTGGCCACCTGAAAGATGTGGACCGATGGTGCCGGAAGTGCAAGAAATGTGGAAATTTAAAACCAAAGACAGGTTCAAAGAAGGCGCCCCTAAAACAGGAACTTGTTGGTAACCCCAAGAGCGTATTGCCATGGACGTGATGGGGCCGGTTACTACCTCAGAAAAAGGAAATCGCTATGTTTCGGTCATCGGCGACTATTTTACGAAATGGACGGAAGCATACACTATACCCGACCAAACTGCGGAAACTGTCGCAGAGGTATAGTTAGAAGAGTGGATTTGTAGGTTTGGAGTCCCAAGAACTATACACACCGATCAAGGCAGAGATTTCGAATCTCACTTGTTCCAGGAAACATGTCGCTTGCTTACCAGAACAACTCCGTATCATCCACAATCTGATTGAAGGACTGAGCTTTTCAACAGAACAGTGGCCCAAATGCTGTCCGCCTTCACGAAACAACATCGGAGAGACTGGGATGAACACTTACAGTTAGTCATGCTGGCATATAGAAGTACCATGCATGAAAGTACGCGATGTACTCCCAATAGTATGATGCTGGGCCGTGACGTACAACTGCCCATTGACGTTATGGTCGGGACCCCACAGAATTGTAACGAAGAACCGAATTGCCCTGTCCAATATGTTGAATGTTTGAAAGATTCCTTTCAGAATGCATTTGAATATGCAAGGAGTAGTCTGCAAAAAGCAGCCGTGAGGCAAATGCAAATATTATGACCGTGACGCCGAAGAACGTGGTTTTCAAGTAGGCAGCTGGGTGTACATGTACTACCCTCCGGCTGCCAAAGAAAAATTCGGGCTAGGATGGACTGGTCCGTACCTGGTGATAGAGCAAATAGGTGATTTAGTCTACAAAATACAACAGACTCAACGGGCAAAGCCAAGAGTTGTCCATGTAAATGACCTCAAACAAGCCCATTTCGATGAGGACGACGAAAAACCGCACAGCTGGCTTGAAGTCCAAGCAGAGCAGAATGTAACATCACCGGAAGCTGATCCTCAGAGTATCAGAGACGCTTGCCGTGGATAGTGTAGCTCAGGATGAGCCATCGCCGAAGTTCGATGATATGACGGCAACCCAGTGATAGTACTTGAGGAGAAGACGATGGCAAAACAATTACACCAACAGTCCATGAATGCCAGCCATCGAGCCGAGACGCTAATGAAGGGAGAACTCCTCAGGAACAAGTCGGCCCAAACAATTCGTACAATAGTGAAGGGAAAGCTCACTGCCGCAGTGGGCGTAGACGGCGCCCACCCCGGCGCCCCATTGATTCTTAGTGATCAGGGAATTATTTAGGTCAATTCATTTTTGTAAACAGTTTATTTTTTCTTGTATGGGTCGGATGTGATCACTTGATTAAACATACTTAACCCCTTTCTATATTTCGTCTTTTTTAGAGAGACAGACAGACGGAGACAAAGAAAGATAGAGTGAGAGGAAGATGGATGATTTTGTGTTGGATCTACTCGACGACATGCTCTCTGAGAATACAGATGTCACACCGTCAACCGAGGCCATGGACCTGATCGACAGTGCGCTCAGCTCCAGTCACATTGGCGGGGAGCTGACGCAGGTCTCCACCGAGGTGCGGGGTACCGTTCCAGTGGGCTCACCAGGACTAAAGGAGATCCTCTTACGCAGTGATGTGACGGTCGTCCCTAAGAGCCCATCGACATGGAAGACGCCGTAGGAAAGGTGGCGCTGTGAGGTGCCTTGTTGCCCTGCCCCAGGTGAAAGGACGTATTCCAGGTTAAAGGGGCTGGCTGTGGAGCTGGATTAATGCACCAGCGACGGCTCAAGCATCGCCAGCGAAAGCGTGACGAGTCTAGATGGCCGCCGCACGGACCAGGCCCAGGGCAGTGGGTCCTCGTATAAGGTGCTGCATTTCCTCGAGTCGCCCGGGTTGTCCAGGTCCCTACAGGACGTGCGGCTCGCTCCAGCCATAGGAGGTTACAGCCTTCAGGAACAGCCGTCCGTAATAGAGAGTCGCCCATCAGAGCAAACAGCCCTCTTGGAGGAGTTGGCGGAGGCCAGACAACAGTTAGATAGAATGACAGCCCAGGAGAGGAGAGTAAAGCAGCGATTGAAGGACCTGGAGACGAAGAGCTGGAAGGAAACAGTGGACATCCAGAGGAGTATGCGGAAACGAATGGAGAGGAAGAACGTTGAACTGAAGCGAGAGAACGAACGCCTACAGAAGACACTGAAGGGTGCGTGTGGGGCGAGAGAGAAGACCTTGTGCATGGCAAAAAGTGAGAATTTTCTGTATGCCAGTTAAACAATTTTAGTGAATTTAATCGACAAACATCATGGTTGTATTCCGCTATGTTGACCATGAGCATAAAGATCCACTAGATATTATACTTGTATAAAACTAATTGATTGTATTATATTGCGAGAAAACATTCATTAATGTAAACAGACGTGTAATGATGGTCGAGTAATGATGTACGCTAATCAGGCAGAGCTGATCTCATTCTTGGAATTTATGAGTGTTTGTCGTCATAACCCTTTCGGTTACATTTTTTAGAACTAAACCGATCTTATAACAGTCATATGAGGCCTTTTAACCTAATCGGCGTCACAGGAAGTACTTATTGACTTGAGAGGCACAAGGGGTTACCTGAGGACATGTAAACAGAATATATGATCCCTCTAAATAAATAAACTTTGCTCCTTGAAGCTCTGTTTGACTCGGCTGACAGAGTTGTTACTTCATAGTTTGTTACTGGAAGTTGCACTAGTATTTCCCTGTCAGGTCTTCTCAGAATTATGATGAATCGAACGGTATCCACACACACACACACACACACACACACACACACACACACACACACATATATATATATATATATATATATATATATATATATATATATACATTAGTAGATCCTTGTGTGACGCTTTTCAACAGCACACCTGGTGACACCATGTAAACTATAAATACACTTTTCCAAGGAACAGGCATATTCCCGAGACTCAACGCTATTACTTCTTTACATTATACTACACATGATATATAAAACAGAGCGAGACCTGGGTTGGCTCTGTGCCCGTATTATGTTTCTTATTTTGTTAATATACACTTCGTCACACTTCCTACCTATGTGTCTGTGCTATTTGGTAAGGTTATATGTAACTTATCATAATGTGCATCTTATGATGTACATGATAATGCACTGGCCGTCATATATTTTATATTCACTATAAATATTATTTGTTGTACGGATATATATTTAGTCACCACATTTATTATTTAAATTACCATTTTATGCAAGAACCACTAATGAAAGTTATAAAAACCGTCATAAGATTATATAGACTGATGCAGAATGGAGGTTCAAGTTATGTTGAAAGTAAATTCAGATGAGTAAGAAAAAGACATTAGTAAATGGACATTGTTTTTATTCCGAACACACAGTTGTATTAAGGTATTATCTTGTGTTAAAAGTGAGGGCACCTTTAACACACACCGTACCTTGATCGGATACGATATATGGTCCAAGGGTTCCTGTTGAAATGGAAGGACATCTAGTTAAAAGCTGAACACTAATAAAAAGAGTCGCTAACACTTAGATTATAGTTATATTTGAGATATAAAGATTAAACAATGATAGACTGATATATAAAAAACCATGGAGACCAAGTAACGAATCCGAAATTAAAGAAATAAGTCTGTTGATTATTTAAAGGTCAATTAGTTCGTCCATCCCAAGGTCGATACAGTACATGATTTCCCCGTTTTTTTCACCCACACACACACACATATATATATATATGCATTTTAATACGGTGAGCTCTTCTTTACCAATACATTCATTTATACATATTAGTCTCCATTGATGGAACAGTGATATTGCGTATAATACATGGGGTCTACTTGGTGTTCTAGGAAGTCTAGTAGTGTTTCGTGACAGGGCAAGATTTATTATATCATAACCTCTGACACTCCTATCTCATGTCATTCAATATCCAAACAACACTAAGCATATTTGACATTGCTTGAGGGCTATTATCCATTTGAAGAAAATACCATTTGTTCTACACTCTTAAATGCCATTATGTCGTAAATATAACAATGGACAGGTACGTTGTTTGATCAGACTTCTCCGAAAAAGGTGCTTATCATAGCCCTTGTTACACAGACATTTTAAAGGGGGGATTTACTACATTAATATTATACTCAGATAAACCACTTAACATTTGTAACCTGGATCAGTATGTGACTGCAGGTGTCAGGTTTTCTATGGATACGGATAATTGATTCAGGTCACCTGAGGCTCTATCTTGGAAGTATGTTTGATCAAACATTTATACTTCCTTATTCTGCTTTGACGCACCATGTAAAAACATTCATTAATACACCGGCAGTTACGGATTCAGAAGATTGCCTTGAGGTATTCTTAGGGGAAAGGGCCTGTTTGGTGATGCTTTGACGGTATATTCATTGAAAGTATCATGTTTGTAAATTTTAAGTTGACGCAGAGAATTTTATAGATTGTGAGATTAGCAAGTACTGCGAAGATAGACGGAATTTAATAATGCACTGATTTTTTCGATTTGTTCTTACTCTATCTAAATTAAAGTCAATTATTACTGAAACAGTTAAGATTTGTTCATAAAATTACTTATATTAACATAAATCACATATATATATATATATATATATATATATATATATATATATATATACATATATATTTATATATATATATATTAAATAAAATGAGAATGTTTCGGAAGGAAAGGAATACATTTAGGAAGGAAAACGGATATATTAATCGGCCTGATGCATTATAGTTTCTGCCAGTAAGGTAATAAACTGATATAAACGCATATGTCTGTTTCGTATCGTTTAGGGTTATTAGTACAACACGGATGTCCATAGTTTCTTCCAATATAAGCAGAAGTGCAAGTCCATCGATGTAGACGTGCTCCCAGCAGTGATATTAATATTTATACCAATGTTTCTACTACTTTCTATTACAAAAATAGGTACCAGGTAAAAGGAGCCTCTTGCTCACAGAAGAGGAACTGTTTATACTATACTAGCTGTGATTTAGTATAGTTTCGTCATATCAGATGCCCTTTTAAATGTATGAGCTGTACGAATGGGTATTAGTTTGTCTTTTTGTTATTTTATTTGTGATATGAAGTTATTTATTTCAGAACTGGCAGGTATGGATACTGAGGGCCGCATAAATTGCCAATTTATATTGCTATTGGCTATTGTAATAGTGAGGTTTGCTCTGGGTGAGTGGAAAACAAAACTTCACTGACATAAGCATTCATGGATACATATAAATGTTTTAACAATTCGCTATCATGAAACCGAAAACATTGATATGCATGTATATACCATGAGTAACGTCAGAGCTTATGTTCTTGCTTTGTTTAAACAAAAATTACGATATTTGAATGAATAATCTTGCTGAGTTTCTTCAATATCAAAAATAACTTTTATCACCCCAGGTCAGGACAATGTTTACTGTCACCCTGTGTCAAGAGTCTATGATGAAACGGGTAACATAACATGTAAAATGAAGACTTTACATGAACGAAGTGTTGTGTATATTAAATGGCACAAAATAGATAAACATGGAAAACGAAGAGGAGTCTATACATACTCATATAAACATGGAAACGGGATCGCCCATACAGATGTTCGAGAACTGTATCAACGTGTTTTCTATGAAGAGGATACTGCAACTGATCGAATATCCCTTATTATTCAGAACGTCACAGTAAGCGATTCTGGACGCTACATTTGTGAAATAGTTACCCCACAAGGAGCACATGCAGGGGCAGTTGACTATAATGTGATACCCTCAGGTATGTTGATAACCAGGAGTTTATTCAGTTCTTACAAATGATATTTGTTGAACGAGTAAGGGCTACCCTGTAAGGGATGCTGTCGGGTTTTAATTTTTAGCGTGATTGACAGAAATGTATATGCGTTTTTGAAAATTGTAGCTAGATGTACCATTTCAAACTAAAGTACACAATGTATTATTACGTTGTTTAGCCTATCCCCTCTGGGCTGACTTTGAATTAATTGATAACTCTATGTTAAAGGAGGTAGAGGACCTGTTAAGAGCATCTTGTGCGTGATGGTTATTATTATTATTTTGATCAAAATATCCAAGATGCCTTACGAATACTTTTCTATCAAAGAAATCGATAGTTTCACGTGCCAGAGTCAGCTTATACAGGAGGGTGACCATGCAAAGCTTGAGTGTCTGATGAAACCAGAAAACGTCACCCTGATCAATGCTTCCTGGTACCAAGTTCTAGAGTGCAAAGATGTTGAGATCACCAAAACCTACGAGATGGCAAGAAAGGATGGAAAAATTACACTCTTCATAAAAAATGTCACTAAAATTGATGCGGGAACATACTCATGTATCATATTGACAGAGGCTGCAACCATGCGGCGGGATATTAATTTATTTGTATTAGGTATTTTTGAATAATTTCACTTCTTTCAAATACTAGCACTTAAGATTTAATGTTTAAAGTCACCCCTCAGACTCGCTATATATCTAGAAAAGTTATAAAGAACCCACATTTACCTATTTATACAAATGTATGTGAAATGAAGACAAATATAAAGATACGAATATGTCTGGGATAAGTTCAAATGAGTCGTGTAAAATTGAACGTTTGTATAACAATAGAACGTCAGCATATTATAAAAAAAGTGGTCAGCGAAATCTGGATAATTTCAACTTTACATTCGTCTGTCCTTTCACATTTCCCAGGCTTAAACAATATTGAAGAAACCTTTGCAGTTTTTCCAATCACCGGACCAATGGTTGGCGACACGGCCTATCGGCGTTGTCCAAGCACCTCAGACCCTTCAAGAAATCAGAGTATTTTCTCATTGCGGGATGTTAATGATGTGGTAGCAGGACAAATGGCTGAACACCAGTGGCAGTCTGCCTGGTTTATATATCACTATAATGACACAGGTGGTATGTTTCAAGCCCATATAATAAAATTTGTTAACTGATCTTATTTTAAATTTTATGGTAGGAATGATGACAACTAAGTCCTCGATAATTTTGTTAAGTCTAATGATTAGACATGTTATTTGAAATGACCAAGAGACTCAACAAATAGAAGTTTAAAGAAGTTAACTACCCACCCCTATGTTTCAGAAGCGTTTCTACACTTACTGTATCCTATCAGTGAAAAAAGAAACCATTCTTTCTAAAAAAATCAAACAGATTCTGGTTGGTTTAAATAAATCAATATATATAAATGTATTGTATGTGGCATTTAGTTAAAATATATGTAATCAAATTGTTTTATATTAGTTATGTTCAATCCAGTCCACAAGAGATGTCATTATGTTTCAAGAAAACCACATAATATTACAATGCACTCAAAATCCTGCAAAGAATTCCTCCACGCCTTGTGTGTGGTTAATATTGGTAAGTATAAAATCTATTAGTGTGCAAAACATAGCTAATAACCGTATAAGATATATAGAGGGTATGTATAGCAATGGACTTGCTAATATTCCGAAAAAAAAAAACTGAAAGAAACCAGTTTTTCATCTTTGTAGTTACGTTCTATAAATATAAACATATAGGACATTATTACATTTTAAGCTAATATTGAATTTATGTGAGCTAAAATGTGTTGTAGAAAATGTCATTCCTCAAAAATATTTTCGTGTATTTCATTGCAACTCTAGGTTATTTAATTCGACGGAACAGTCATTGTGGGCAATGCGAATCGGGTTAGTATGTCTCTGTCTCATTCACATATATATATATATATATATATATATATATATATATATATATATAAATATACATATAATGCATCATAAACAGTTAATTTTACTTCATGTACTACAGAACTGTTTCGTGAGTACAGCTGACTAGCCGGCTCACTCTTCAGGTACTATATATATATATATATATATATACACATATATATACATATATATATATATATATATATATATATATATATATATATATATATATATATATATACAGTGGCGCCGTGGTTCCGAACTTCTCGGGGGACAAGGGTTTTGTTCGGATTAACGAATGTTTTGATAAACGGTTATGTTTAAAATAACATCGTGGCTTCATTGTCGACAGGCCGATATTACTACATCTGTACAATGAATCGTATACGGTGCAAGGTGTAACGAATTTTTGTAAGCTTTAAGAGTTATCACAACTATTTTCAAATATTTATGAAGATTATTTCTCATTGAAGTACATGAACCAGTTATTACCTCGCCGAACGTGTGGATATCCGCCATGACAGTTTAAACGCCTCTGTACCACCCCCTGTGTGCGAACAGTTCAACTAACTTGTCAACAGACGCCGCGCGCCACGTCTTTCGTCTCTTGGACACTAGCGTGTCATGCATTAGGCCCTTGAAGTCCCTTAGCTTGTGACGATTTTTTAAAGTGTCACATACTTTTTCTGCCAACATTGAACTCTCTGGCCATTTGCGATTCGGTCAAGTGTCTCCAAGATGCTTGAGAAATAAAGCGCTCGTCTCAAAGTGACAGGACATTTCGCTTGAGATTGCGAGAATCTGACATGAAACCTGAGTGCTGCAGACGGTGTTTTCGTGGTAAAGATTTGCTTAACTGTGAATTGACGTGCGTGTCATGATAAAGCTCATATAGAAGCAGATTTGATTGCAATGTTAAACTGCTCAGATAAAAAAAAATTCGAGCGTATCAGAGTCCAACTTTATCAGCACAGAGTCTACTAGCTGTCATCGCCGGATGGTTTGCCGGTGTGAACAACCAGACAATGTACGAATAAATGTAAATTAGATGCCCTGGCCGGTGGTCGTTTTCACACTTACAATTGAATACAGAAGTATAAGTCCAAGCGAAGGTACGGCTGCTTGTGTAAAACCTGGTGAACAGGTGTTGTCATCCTTACAACTCAACAAGAGACGCATTCCTTAATATGTCGGGGCCGGGAGTAAATACATTTGCGACGACCTGCTCTTCCGATGCGATATGTATTATTTTCAGATAGTATTCTTTCTGATTAACGAAAAAACATATATGTATCAAATTTTTCTTTCCAGGAAACCGTTGTAAACCTGTATCATTGCTGACCATTTTGATCTGCGTAGTTTTGCTGGCAATGTCGGTGTTCCTCCTTGTTATATCCATCTTGTTTCTACGAAAACGTCTGGAAGCTGCAACAGGTCAGTTTTACTATGAAGAATTATACAAATCCATAGACTTAAAAACTGCTTTAATTTATTTTAGTACATTATGTGAACCTTGATTCCCAGCCAAAAATTATTTGTTCGTCGAAACTTTTGACATTTATGCCGTCTTTATTGTTGTTGTTGTTTTGCGCTTGTGTTATGTACTTTTTTGTTGTAGATCATACATCTTGTGAAAACAGAGAGTGTCAACATCTGAATCAGGAGACACATAGATCAAGCTAGGAGTTCATATAGTTTGTATAATGGGACAAATCACATTCATGCGAAGATGAGATGTCAGCATTACTAGTTTTACCTTATTGATAAACGAGTCTTTCACAATACATTTTGTCTGAAATAAAATTATATTTTTGTGGTCACAGGCGGTGGTACGCATAAACACGTATACTCGTCCATAAAGGACTGCAGATACAGATATAAAGAAATCGGCGCGCAATCTAGAGGACCGTCTTTAATTCACTGTGATTGTTCACATATATATAACGTTTACACAAATACAGCTTCGAGAACGCTTACACATAATATTAAACGTATAAACCGTCAATATGACTATAGTTTTGATAAATACAGTTAATGAAATGTCACAATAAAGAAATGTTGTGGTATTTTAGTTTCGAGTAATGTTTATGAGTAAAATATTAGTTTTCATAGCTGATGTTATAATTTTGTCCAGTTAAAACATTAAAAAAAAAATAAGTTTTCTTATCAATAACAATGAAGCATCAATAAATGCAGAACGTATCTTGTGAAGGTACTCTTTGGTATATTTTTATTTCTCGGGAAATTAACTGGGTTATCTTTAGTCTTTAGGGATGCTTGTATTGCTATCTTTGCATTTCGTTTTCACTTTCTCAACCATGCACAATTAACAGGAAGTAGACTTCTCCTTTTGTCAATGAAAATTGAGCGAATTAGGTCGGAGACAAACTTGACGTGAAAAAATACTATAAAGCCTGGACGGAAGGACTTGCTGCAAAGATCGATTAAAAGTAAGAGTTTGGTATAAGAGAAAGGAAACGAACACATTGTATTAATCGAGAGTCGAACACAAATCACCGGTCAGTTTTGCATTTACAACAATTAAATTTAAATTAAACAATGATGCTTTAGATTTCTTGAATATTAAATTTCATAACATATTGGTCTTACGTGAATTGCTACCTGCCTTTCTCCTTTACAAGGAATAATAAATATACCAAAATCAAAGCTGCTAAATTTGGGCAAGCTATCAAATGTTTCAATATAGATATTAAGAAATCAAGTCTTCGTTGACTGGTAAATTTGAACTTAAAATAAGTTAATCGATAAGCTGGCTGGTCCCCTTGTAAATGTGATGGTAAACCTCGGAATACTATTAAAATAGGACTTGATGAAGTGGTTGCATTTTAAAACCAAAACAGGCTTCACTTGCAAGGATAAATAACAATATATTTTGTGGCCGTCCCCATATAATAAAACATGTTGGTCAGGCATGAAGCAAGCCAGTATACTTTGGGATGGCGAAACCGGAATGAAACCTCCGACCTCCAACAGCCGATTACATCCCAGTCGCATAGCCACGCCGAGAATGCAGTTTGGCCAGTCGACTGTCCAGGTCCCATTTTGACGCTCGACTTGTTGTTATTGTCTATATCTAAACCATCATGAACTGGGTTGCCCCACCCATACGTATTACTCAGAATGATCGATTATATAGATATTCATGGCCTAGTTTAAAAACAATTATTCCATATTAAAGTTGACATTTATTCTTGGAAAGATCCCCCTTCCCCCTTGGTAAAATTTCACAAGGGCGATACTCTCACATCAGTCCATAGATGTATCATGTCCTTTTCTAATTTCTCTTTGCAAAACTAAATATATTGCAAGGATGTAACATATACAATACATCATACTTCATCGGGGCTTGCCAAACAGATGCTTCTAAAACAAACGTTGTTTCTGTCACTTACCAAGCAATATTCAGTATAATAACTGCCCACACTTGAAAACAAATACCAACATTTAAGTTGTTAACTTAAATAGTTCATACAAACAAACCTTACTGTTACATTTATCCAAGTCAATGTTAAATAATCTTCTCCACTAATGCTTTACCCATGACTGTCTAATCGTGTGACTCCCTGCTCATGAAGTCAGGACTGTAATGTAGTTGTTCCTTATTCACGATCAAACCTGTACTATAGCAATTTCAGTACAAATCCTTTTTTTTCGATGTCTCAGTGTAACACAGGAAAAAATGAACGAATAATGGAGACAAGTATAAATACAGAAAACGACCTTTGTCTGCGTTAGTTCTTATGGCAGGCGTTGTAACCATTGTTCCAATAATTCACCCGATTTGATATTGTGATGATATTAAAAGTAAGCATGTGTAACAACGCATCCTGGTTCTTGATAGATGCTGGGCAAAACTATTATGTCATTTTTAACCAAGGAAAATTCGGATATTTAAAACCTGACTAAAAAACGGTTACTTCAACACAAACTCTACTAATGATTCGCGGGTAAATGACTCAAGGAGACCATGGTGAAATTTCCTGATCGAATACCCTAGACCTTTTAAAAGGTTTCAATCCTACTAAAAGAATGGGGTGAATTATATTCTGTCAAAACAGTCGTTCATACATGTTAATTGGGTTTATGTTTTTATGACAATAAATGTAAATACCCAAAAGAACATTAATAATATCACCTTTTCTTTCTGTTACAGAAGGAAATTTCCAAAGTATGGCTTCAAACAATTTTCCCCCATATTTACTTTGACTTTTGCTAATATGAAACATCTGACTGTTAATTTACTGAACTCCTGTTTATTTTCGAGTTTTAAAAATGTCAGCACCCTTACACTTGGCTAGCAATGTATAAATCTGAGCTGTGTAATGCAGCCATATTGTCAACTGGAAACACATTTGACATAAAAGTTGAGAAACATATTTTCTCTAAGCCTGTAATAAAGTACTTTCACTTTGGGTAGCCTATATTCATGCCCCAACAGATTAGAGTGCTTTCTTCTTAAACTGGAAATCAATTTAAACGTATATACCCTAATACATCTATATTTCGCCGGATAAAACATCAGTATACACGTATAAAAACCAAACTCCGTCGTTGATTAAACATTTGCACTCTTAAGGTATGAACTATTCTCCTATAATTGTTAGGATAATGTAAATCTGACCTGAAGATAAGACACATATAAGAAATTTAGATGATTTCAAAATAAAAATGTAATGATGATAGGATCCTATATTTACTTTCAGCCATTCGCTTCCCGAAACAAAGAACTAAAGATAGTTTAGGAGTCAAAGTATTACCCTGTTGATGCGCTAACATTATTATATTTTTATTCTGGTTGCGGTTTTGTCTTATTTGATAGAGATTTACAAGGCCCCCAGCAAATCAGTAATCTGGAATCAACACCAATACAAAATTTCAAATAAACCGTAGCTGAGATATTCATCAATTACAGCATAATACATCATCTGTAAAACAATTCTTAGTGAGTGGCGTTTAGGCTGAAAGCCATGCACTACTAAAACTAATGTCATGGACAAGGCGACGGGAAATTTTCAACAGCAGAGGTTAAGTATTTTTCTCTACAAACAGTAAATCAGGACAGCTAATCGTTCTAATAACCGTTCTTTATTATTCCGTGAATTTAATTATGTCGTAAGAAGATGTATTATGTACTTTGAATAATGTCATTGTCAGGTTTTTCATGATGATAACATGCCAAAATAATATTTACGTTGTGACGTATTTGTGGTTTATGTAAGCATTGCAGTAAATTAAAATAATAAAAAAAAGTACTTCTGGGAATCTATTGACATATAAATTCAAAATGGCGGTGTGCGTATTTTGGAAATGAAAGTCCTTTTAAAATGTATGAATTAAAATTAGTGAGATATTGTATTTAAACTCATTGTTTCCGAGGACTGCTCCGTGAACCGATGAGAGGGACATCTGCCAGGCACTGCAAAAATGAATGTTTTTTTTTATATCTAATTACACAGTTCAAAATGTCAAATCTTTAATGCTTTCATGAGCTTTATTTACCACACAGTATTTTTATTTCCATTTTATTACATTTCCTGGTGTAAGATTTACAATACATGTATGTACAGCTAAATTTGATATGTTACCATTTCTAAGAGAAAAAAATGTAATTCTCATTTTTCAGCATTCCTTATCACAGTACACTTGTGGAACGACTAGTGTATATTCATGCATGCGAAAACCCGAAATTTAAAAATATATGTTGTGTCATTGGTAATAGATGATATCATAACACGCCTGCACGTAACCCTAAATTTTTTCGAACAATATCTTGATGTCTTACAAAAGTAAAAATCAGTTATTTCTAATTTTCCTGCCAAGGAATTCCTTCAAACGTCAACACAAATCAATCCGGTCTAATATATACGAGCCTTCTATCTTTATATCTTATATCTTACCCGTGCTCAAACACACCTATAAACATAAACAATAATCTGAACTTTGGTTGCGATAACGTAAGCAAGTACTTTACTCCTTATCATGCCACTGTACAAAGTGTAACGACGTTTTATTATATGTATACATAAATTACTATCATACTTACATTGTGCTTTACATTGTACTTAACATTGTACTGTGCCTGAAATCTTGAAGACACAATGGCCTCAGCAGCTTTTCTTCCGATCGCCTGGATATTTTTTATTATGCCGTCTGCACTCCAAAGTAGGTCCCATTATTATTCATTTAATTATACGTATTATTAATTCCCTTTATCAGTTTTACAAACCTAATAAATGTTCATGATTGTTGATTATTACTATGCATTTATAAGCTGACAAGAATGTTATATTTGGACTTCTATATTCCTTCCATTCTTATATTATATGAAATCATATATTCACAGTATATATATATGCCCAGATTGTTAAAAAAAGCCATGGGATTTTAAAGTGCTCGCCTAATTAAAGGGCATGTAAGGAGTTAAGGACTTAAACACGCTTACCTGTATTCGACAGCACTGTTTTTTTTGGGGGGGGGGGGACTTTGTAACTGGCCAGCCGGAGTATGGTTCTGTGCTTAAATATCGCACCCATATCACTTTTGTTCATGGTACACAGTAGGGGCCGGTGAATAATGAAGTACCTTTCTTCCAAACAAAGATAACATCATCTAGATGTTGTGGAATATGTTCTGGCTTTGCTGATAATCTTCTTTTTATGGCGTATTATTGATATATGTCCAATCTGTCGGTGTTTGTTGCGATCTTCTAATCTCCTATAGTGTTTCACTTTAATATTGAGTTTGGGGCTTTATTGTAGTGTTTATCAATGTTCCCGTGGTTAAGTTTGTCTTACTACTTAGGTTCGAGTTGATAAAAATGTTTTTTCTCCTGCTGACACTTATAATTTCTGCTCCGTTTATTTGTTTTGGTATCTTTGCTTAGTTGCATCTGGAAATCTTTCACAGTGTCCTTGAATTCAGCATTCTGAACGATGTTCAATAGCCCCAAATTATTTCAGTACCGGCATTTGCGGGCGTGTTTTTGCTGTTTGTTGAATTGTGAAAGTTAAGAAAGAAGAAGGCTCGCCCTCTGATGTTTCCTGTTAACTTGTTTGTTTTGTCGATCAAACATTCAGGTAGTCCTTCATGGATGATCGGGATATTTTTTTGTAGATGCCCGAGATTAATGTGGTGGAGCGCTGGGCCCAAGGTGATTTTGGAAATGCCCGACAGAAACTTGAGCGAGTATATCCAGTATATACAAAAGTGCTAAATTAATAAAAGGAGCTTCATAAAAGTGATCCATTATTTACCGCCCCTACCAAGCACCCTGAACAAAAGAAATGCAATCGCAGCGATATGCAGGCACCTAACACCTGCAGGCCAGTAACATATCCCCTGGAGCAATATTGAAAAGTCCCGACAACTCAGTGTTCCTGGCGCGTGAAGGTCCATACCGCCTCTCATGGAACAGAGTTGTCGAACACTAGTAATTGTGTTCAAGTCCCAAATTGTAAATATTTAAACTGTATATATTCAACTGAATAATATTAATCCCTAATTAAATATTACTTAAAGTAAAATTTAAAAGTTAAAATATATGTATATTTTCAAGGCCATTGTGTATATGTCACAGTGTTTTCATGGAATCTACTGGGTTGACTTCGATGACGTTTCATCAAAATCCTTTTATTGCAGGTGCTCATATCATCAGCTGCCATGGTTCAGATGGTACTGCTTATGGAGATGATGCCAAGTTAGAATGCACCCACGTTCCATTCGACCTGAAAATATTATATATTAAGTGGCATCGTGTGCTTCCAAATGGCGTAAAGAAAGGCGTTTATACCTTCTCATTTCTTCATCGCGGAGGAATGCCGCATACAGATATACCTGGCCTCATTAACAGAGTCTCATATTCTAATAACATAAGGGAGGGGAGTGCGTCTATGACGATCAGGAGAACAGTACTTAAAGATGAAGGCACATACATATGTGAAATTGTCACTCCTTTCGATCATTTCCGAGGAAAAGTACAGCACAGCGTACTATGGCAAAGTAGGTTTTATTGTGTAACTAACTCATGAAGACCTTTCCTTCCGTGAATGAAGTCCGAATAGTTTATGTTAATTGCTTGATAATAAATCCATGATATTATAAAGCCTGCTCTGTATATTTATTTGTGCAATTATGTGTAAATGTATCTTTTTGTTGCATACCGGTAGGTACGTCATATCCGGAAGGAAAAGAGTTTCATTCTTTGCACCTCATTTTCCTTCTGTTTACCTTATCAGTAGGTAATAAGGTGTCATACATGACATCAGCCGCAACAGGAATCTCAAACAATCACAGAATCCCATATATTTGTTTGAACTGCATAATTATATTATTCTTTATTTTGTCTTTACTATCTTTTATCTTTTAAGACATCAAGTATGTGACAACGCAGAGCGTTGCTGTTCCTTCGGGGGTTAATGCAACGTTAAATTGTGTATTCAATCCAGTCAATGCCACTGTCTTGAGTGTTAGTTGGTCATTATTAGAGGATAATGAGGATCTGTTTGAAAATACCTTTGACACAAAACCAAATCAGAGAGGAGAATATGATGATTTTGCTGATTGGAGGCATGACTTTAAACCAGGGATTTCATCTCTTACTATCAAAGACACAATGCATGAGGATACAGGCACCTACAGGTGTTCCCTTATGACTCCGAAAAACGCTGCCATGGAAACGGTCGAGCTTTATGTTTTTGGTCAGTATTTGGTCATTATTAATGATACTGCTTCCTTAGTTTTCTAGTTTATCAAATCGTATATAACATGATCAAATGTTATCAATTGGTTTATTATGATTTGCAGAAAAAATGTCCGAAAATCGAAACTCCTTTATATTTCCTTTGGTCAGAAAGAGAAACTGGACCTCAACACTTAAAAGATGTTCAGTATTCGGGGATGTCTCCACGCTGCCGAATGTGACTGATGCTATGTTGTTCAAACGGGTTATTCGACAGTTGTATGG
Source organism: Sipunculus nudus (assembly GCA_026874595.1). Classification (NCBI taxonomy): domain Eukaryota; kingdom Metazoa; phylum Annelida; class Sipuncula; order Golfingiida; family Sipunculidae; genus Sipunculus; species Sipunculus nudus. Next base: position 6,290,861 of record CM049317.1, read on the forward strand.
TTTAAAGTGGGACAGCGTCTGGGTGGTTGATCAGCACCAAGGTAAGCAAATTTTGCCTCATAAATTTGCAGTCAAAGTAGTTACATAGTAAAAAGTTCATATCTATAATAAAGATAACATGAGAATGCCTCTTTTCCGGTAAGTGTAAATCATTGTATATTGCCCAGACGTCGTGCCTTTTATGCTCATTGGCGATATCAACTCCCAACCAAGAGCTACATATCGTACGTTAGGAGTCTTGTGATCTTTAATTTTATGCCCGGGAAATAGTGTCAAGTAAAATTAAATAAAATTAACGTGGTGAGTCTTAAGTTGAAAAACGATATACTACTCCCTAATCACAATCCGCAATCCATTTTTCCCTATTTAATACCACACCAGATATATATCTGATAATTCTCTGTGTGCATTTGACTGTGTTCATTCTCTGTAAGTATTGGTCTTCCTCTTTATAGTACCTGTATAATATTTTGCAGATGGGATTCCCGATGCCCAGTCATGTCATATCATTGCGAGGACAGGAAAGACATTTCATATAAAGCCATCAGATTGTAGCAGTGATCACCATGGACTCTGCAACATCATACAAGGTAAATCATAACTGATCATTTGCTTTATAAAACGTGACCCAACTACAGACATTTTTAGAGCAGGTGCTTACTTTTCAGCAGTAATAAGTTCAAAGCTCCGAATAGACAATCCAAGCATTTTTTTGTTTACTTCAATTCCAGATATGCAATTTTCTTTTCCAAACCCCTCGTGAGGCATATTATTCATGCTATTTATTCAAGAGATACGAATTTTCCTTGTCCGCAAAAAGGTTCATACTGATCAAACACTGTAGGCAATTTCATTAAAATATGTTTATCCTTCTAAAATATATCGTTTGGTAATTTAAAATCTACTTAAAGACGAAGAGGAATTGTTTTCAGAAGACGCCCCCGAATTGCAAGATAAGAACATAACAGGTAAAAAAACTTTTGAAGATTCAAATCTTAATTATTATTGTGTACATAACTAATTTTAATACGTTTTGCTTAAAAGTAAAGTTTATTTTAATTATATTTAACTCTTATCAATTAATCTAGGTACTTATCAGCCAGATTATTTCAATGTCATTCTACAGTACAGGTCAAAACAAACAAGCACCTCATTCCAGTTAATGCTTTATCACAATATCCGTATTTGTATATATAGGTTGTTATATGAAATAATTCGTGACATCCTTATTTTGGAATAAAAATCTTTATTTTTTATTGTAATGTAAATCTTCATTGTATTGATATAGCATTATCGTGAAATATTTGGAACTTCCTGTTTTGCTTACAGAAAAGTATACATTACATGTGGTGATCCTGAGTAGCGTCACTGCCTTTATAGTCGGAATCGTTGTTGCGATGGTTGTCAGTGTCATCCAAAGGAAACATGGAGAAATAACGAAAAGGCAAAACGATTAGAAAAAGGTTTCATGAATTCGTGGTGTAAAAACCCAGAAAACCTGCTTTTATTTTCTATGTTAAAATTTCTCAGTATCAGAGAGCATTTTGTATGTATAATTCAGAAAAATGACAGTGAAGCAATTGTAATGTTTAGTTTTTTCAAACAAATGTCACATGAACTTTATTTGATGCACATCTTTGTCGCTTTTATCATTTTCCTGTTTCTAAACTTATATTGTTTCTATATTTGCAAGTTGAATTTCCATATTACTTTTTGTAAGTCTCTCTCTATATATATAGAAGTAGATTATACAGATAAGTCGGTTTACTGCTCTCAACCGATACATGTAACCCCCCTCTGGTGTCATGTCTAAGGGAAAAGGTTGTTCTTACCAAGTGACGGACCGGGTTGTTCAACATGGAACGTTAGAGATCGTTTGGTTTTGATAGCGCACCAAACGTATCAGCACTCAGGCTCACAGCAAATCACAAGTCAGCGGTCAAACAACAAGAGTATATTAAAAGAACAAAAGATACAGAGTCAAAAATCACCTACCAGATGGGGTTCCCAGCCTGTTACGTCTCACCAGATACACTGGGGCATGCACTATATAAAACCTTTAGTAAAAGCACTGCGTCTCTAAGTCTCTGGATTATCTGGACCATTGATCCTGGACCCCGGCTGTCGGCACTTCACTGGACACCCGCTGGCGGCACCTCACAAGACACCCGTTGGCGGCACCTCACTGGACACCAGCTGGCAGCACTTCGCTGTACCAAGACTGTCATCAGCTTGCTGGACCCAGACTGTCAGCACCTCATTAGATCCAGATTCTCAGCGCCTCACTGGACCTCACTGGACAGCAATTGACCGGACAGTACCTCGCCGGACAACACCTCGTAGGACAGCACCTCGCCGGATAGCACCTCGCTGGAAAGCTTCTCGCTGGACGGAACCTCGCTGGTCAACACCTCGTCGGACAGCTCCTCGCTTGACGGGACCTCACTGGCAGCATTCGCCGGACGGCACATCGCACCTCAGTTTGCCTAGACTGTCAACAACCCCACTGAACCTCACTGGACACCGGCTTGCAGCAGCTCACTGCACCTAACTGGACCTCATTGAACACAAGCTGACCGCACCTCACTAGGGCTAGCTGGACATCGGCTTGCAGAACCTCACTAGTCCTTGCTGGACACTAGGCGGCAACACGTCTCTGCAGGCTCCGTAGATTGTCTATTTCAATTCCGTACATTGTCTATTTCAATAACTCTAAGCAAATCCTTTGATACCTTCTACCCTTATATATCCAAATGCATAAAAGGCACTTTGGGAACGACAACGGGTGATTCTATTCAATGTGGGGTACAAAGGACCCCTTACGTTCCCGTCCAATATGTGTAAGGGGTCCCCGTCCAATATGTATAATACCATTATTTATTGATAAAACTTTTTAAATAATTTTTGATGGAGAGAATCACCTCAATATTCCTAATGCAACGTTTGTATCCATACCGACGTATTCATAAGCAGGCATCTTTTTATTTGGGGGGGGGGGGGGTCGGGGTGCCTGTCAGGTTTCTGTCAGTTCGCAGATTATTACAGATAATAAAACAGTAAACAGAAACGACTTTTACCAGTTGTATGTTGATGCACGACACTTGTACACAAGTCAAAGGGTTTTGGGTTTTAATAAGCATTGTGCTGAAATCGTTGAGTTTAAAGAGATACTTTTGTCAGAATTATCTACCACTTGGAATTGGTAGGAGCTATGCTAGTGAAATCATCATGTTAACCCATATTAGTTTAACATATTTGCTATGGATATTTTTAATGTAATTATACAGTTCAACAACATTTATAATAAATCTGTAAAATTACTTGACATACATTCCGATAATGGTTTTAGTTAGGACACACACAAATATGCTGCGAAGCAAAAAAAATGTGCAAATGTCAAATGTGATTGCAGCCTATGAATATGTAACTAACTGGAACATGGTTGTTGTGTTGTTATCTGTAGAATCCCTTATGGTATGAAAACTTCTAACTGTAATTTTTAAGGTCAAGTGGAACAACATTGGACGGAAATGGTATCATAGGATTTATTGAACTCTACTGATGAACAAAGGTAGCTTATTCCCGCTGAACCTCAAAGTAACGTCTGTTGGTTGCAAAAATACCAAACAAAGAAACAATGTTGGACCCAACTTATGTATATAGTATATGACTATATAACTTCCATTGGTCACTAGGTGAAACGGCAGATGCTTAATATAGAACTAATACTAGACAAGAAGGACACAGGTGCCCATGTTCATCTGTTCATATATATATATATATATATATATATATATACCAAATTAATTTTAATATTTTTTGTCATGATGAACTGTTATTATATTTGCATATGACTAAACTGTTTTCACTCACCTCGGACTTTCATTAAAGTTCTTGTCGATCACAGATATTCAATAATAAATAATATTATTGTCAAACATTACACCGTTAAATTTTAGTGTATTTTTTATTCTTAATACTGTAGGTGGCCTAGGAGCATATACATGCTAGCGTCAAAAACAGTCTGTATAAAACATTATAAAAATAATTATACACTGATATGCCCTATTACAGATGAACACAATTACAAAATGGATCCATTTGAGAATAAATATACTTATTGGTAATACAAAAGTAGAAAAATATCTGGATATAACTGGAATGGGTATAACATAAAGTTGTCAATACATGTTAACACTGAGAACAAACCGACATCTGGACCTGGACAGCTGAGTGGTAAAACGCTTGGCTCTCTCCGCTGGCAACCCGGGTTCGATCCCCGTCGTGGCTATGAGAGTGGGTTGTAGTTGCCCGTCCAAGGTTTTCTCCGGGTACTCCGGTTTCCTCCACCCCTGCAACCTACCAAACGCCATCACCGGAGCCATGGAGAGTGCCTCGATTAGTTATAAAAACTATTTGTACAATCAATGTAAAATAAATAAGTTTATATTTTATCTACAGCAAAACAAACGGTTTCCTTGTCATAGTCACCAGCGCCCACTGGTGGCTTCCGTTAATTAGAAAAAAAGGTTCTAATGTAGCCCATGCATGATAAAATGACCAAGTCTGAAGTCCGTGCATTTAAACATCTCAAAGAGGAGTTAGAGAGAAACGCATAAGCCGACAGACAGGACGATCAAACTAGGTAGAGTGTACACAGAGAATACTAAATTCAGTGCAATCACAGTCGCAGCCGCTGGTGGCAATATGCTACCCGTCTAGTGCTCCAACCGCATGAAGGACATTCTACTTGATTCCAAACTCCTGGGCAATGGCTCGCCACTCATCAGGGGTCACCGGAACAGCAAACACTTCATCCTTGTAGGCTTCAACGATGGCCTTGCACACTTATTGCACCATATGACAGATGGCTGCTTTGCTGCACCGGAACGCATAGGAGAGTGATGAGTAATTGTCCCCAGTGGCTAGATGTCTCAGAGTCACTGACAGCTTCAGTCCTGGTTGTAGGGCAGAGCGGAACTTCGTGTCTTGTCTCTCGATGGGTGGTCTTATCCTTAGCAGGATCTCATCAAAGAGCTCTGGAGGCATCCTCAGATAGTTCTAAAAGGTGTTAACATCTTCAGTTGACATGTTGAACAGTAACCCGGCTGCTGCCCCCATTTTTCAGATAACCATTTACAAACCATAATGGATCTTGGCCTTCTCATCCTCCTTCTGTGCTTTCTCGCTGCCTGCTGGACTCTGCAACAGCGGCTGGCCTTCTTCTTTCTAATACAGAGCATGGATGTATGCCACAACAAACAGGGAAAGACAAAATGTTTCTCTCTTTCAACTCTCTCTCGCTCTATATATATTTAATTATATATATATATATATATATATATATATATATATATATATATATATATATATATAGATATGAAACTCTGGAGAAAAATGGTTCTCAGCATTAGAAAGCCCACCACTCTAAAATCTCGGTAGACACTTTTTTTGTCTGAGGGCCGTATGTTGCTTATGCTACTTCAAAATCGGTAAATCATTATCTTCAAAGTACAGCCACTAAAAGTTTATTTTGCAGGTTTTACCTCAGCTGATTAAAACTCAAATGAGGTATAGCAATAGTGCTTTGTCCGTCTCTCCTAGAAACCTCTAATGAACTTCCAGAAAGGTAAATAAAATTCCCATTGAAACCTGAATATTGCGACTTATTTCCAAGAGCTTGTTTTTGCACCCTATAATAATAACAAATTTGATACAAAACCTTAAGTATCACGTTCATTAATACATGAAATGCTTTGCCTATTGTGTTGCTTATATTACGTTTTTTAATTTTCGAGAGCGTCAAACATAGCAATCAAGTTACTGTCTCATCTTTGGTTTATATATAGTATCCAATAACCCTGTGCATGTATCGATCATGAATAGTGTTATCTGTTCCTGAAAACCGGTGATGACACCTGCATTTTTCACACATTGTTTTCCTTTGTCAAATTACGTCAATTCTATCTCCTCTCTCAAATATGGTTTCATCTGGTGTCCTAGAACCTGGTTGTTCATTGATTATGACTAGTTCCATCAGTTTCTAAAGAATGATGGCGCCAACTGTATTTGTTTCTATTTATGAATTTTGCACAATATTGTTAAGACTCCGAAATTACACCGATGATATCAGTCTTTAACCGTGATTTCATTATGTATTATCCTTGTACATGGTATATGTATTATATCTCCACTCCACCCCCTCCCAACGGTATTGTTTCCAGTCCCATCATTGTCGTTGTTATTTTCAGTCTTCATCTATAGGGTGTCTTGTTTCTTACTTTTGAAGCACTTCATATTTCCCCCTGACATTTAATATACAAATTATTACTACCAAACTCTTGGAAACTTGTGACCTTGGCTAGGATGTTCAAGGTCAAACCAGCAACATTATTGTTTACAACTTTATTAATTCTTTGAAGCGTGAGAAATTTTGCATATTTACTCCTCAAATGTATTACACTAGTTGTTTCCACCAGGTTTTCAGAAGTGTTAAGAATCACGTGTTTTGATCTTTATCTCCAGTGTCAAATCGGCCGCAACTGAAAATAATAAAAACAACTCAAAATTAAGAGTACTGCATATTTTAATTCAAATATGGTACACCCATAGTTTAAACCAATATCTATTAGGAGTTCCTAAACTTGTGACCTAGACCTTGAACTTCCTAAACTCGAGGAGTTCCAAAACTTGTGACCTGGACCTTGAACTTCCGTGGAAAGTTAGACAACCTTTTAATGCCACTACTTCGATATTTCAGAAACTCACAGGTCACAGGGTCCACTTTTTATTGCATTTAATACCAAACTGTTATCCCAAACCTTCAATCTTTGACGTATGGTTATCTGCAGGTAAGGGAAGAAGAATGTTTATTTTGAGGTCAAAGGTCAAGATCATCGGACTTTCTTTCTGTATACATTTAAAGCCAACCTTTCATCCCAAACTGTCCGTCGGTCATTCACAATTCACTCACCTACGAGAAAGACATCTTTTGATTTTCAGGGCACAAGGACAAGGGTCAAGTTCAGAGGAAACACTGAATAAAATGATTCAATGGCGCTAGCATTGAAGGGACATATCTATATTTTAGTGTATTTTAGTGGGAAGGAAAGCTTTACATTACACATACTAGATGGTTATGTGGATATACCAGAGAACGTAACCAGATACAAGGTAAAGCATATAGGGATTTGTTGAAACATATTTCTGTCTCAATAGCATATACGCAATGTTTAGCTGGCCTGCCATTGCATATGAAGTTTCAGGGTTTAATTCAGTTCATAAAGATTATACATTTTGATGTGATCCTAATGTGAGTTGAACTTTGTTCCGTTTTAGAGAATGACTCATGAGAGATTATTTTATTCAGTGGAAACGTTTATTAGTTGACCTACAGGATGTTTACATCAGATAAGCGAGTGAATTCCGCGAAATGGTTATAATTCATCAAATAAGGTAATTATATGTAATGTAATGTAACTATAATATATTTAGCGTTTTTATCTGTACTAATTTTCCCTTTATTTATTCCAATTAACGTATTTGGACATGGTTTATATTTTGTCACTGTTTTCACTGAGTTTTATTCCTTATATTCCCGTTTGCTTCTGCTACTATGCTCCATGCAGAGTACACAGCCAGAATACGCTTTAGGCTAAATTTCCTTGAATAATTGAATTATTAATTTTTATCCACTATATTACTCTGTGCGTTTATAAACATGACAGACGCTCGCATCGAGATTTCGAAAAAAATCGCTTAATGTATTATTCATTCAAATCGAACCTTATACCAGCTTATCGAGCTTAAAGTAAGTAAAACTTCTGGTACAAGAATCCATTTTCCCACTGGTAGTACAATCTAAAAATAATATATAAATTAACCTTGATAAATCAGTATGCCTTATTTGGAAAATCCAATCGTCACGAACAAAATACATGATAAATCTCACCAGACACAATAAATACAAGATATATGCATTGGCACAAGCAAATTTGACAGTGTGCAATAAAAAAAAACATGTGTTGCTCCATTTTATCTATGCTTCCGCAAAACGTCTAATTGTTATAAAATACTAACCGTTTGATATTTCTCTAAGCATCACATAACACAGCACATTTAAACTAAGGATAAATCACCGATGATTGGTTCCTGAGATTCTCTGCGACAAGGTTTTTTCTACAAGACAAGAGATAAGCAAAGTAAGAGGTAGGTGGAAATAATTTTAAAATAATAAATACAATAACATCGTAGGTGAAACCACACTCTATGAACTGACACGAATTTAATATTTGTTCTCTTTAAATATATCGATGTATTTTCTTCTAACAAACAGATGTCTCCGAAAATGAAAAAAAGAATAAGACCGGAAAAAAGGGTAAGAAAAAATATTCGTCACATAAGTATTGTATGTATGTATGTATTATGTATCCCGGAGGCAACATTTAATTGTTGTGCTTTCTCATCCTTTTACACACCAAATAATAATCTCACTTAAGATTCCAAGACAAATATAAGTAAAATAACGAGATATAACGAGATTATTTATGTTAAAAGTGACATGCACGTGACTACCCACCGGTAGTAAAGATAAAAATTAACTTTTGACCAGTCTTTGGCGAAGGATTTTTAATAATATTAAAGGATAGAATATACATAACGTACATGCTGCCTATCGCCAGTTCTCTGTCGATATATTATCGGTATATTATCGGTTTTTGTCATGAGCATCAATTAGGCTTATTGAATTACTTCCTAACAGCATTAACAGAGGAGTAATCTAATTTATAAAAAGAAAAAAGTTTGAGTCAGTGAGATGATCATTTTTCTCACTGCAGTCTTGTCAGCTGAACATATCATTAACTGTTCCTGTATGATACATGTGTCGAAAAGTAATCTTTTGTTATGTAATTGGTTTTCTTTTAAACAGATAAATCGTTGTATTTGGATCCTCCTTAAAGTGTTCTATGGGTTATTTTGTAGAATTAGTTTGAGCATCTACGTCCTCGTGACGTTGGAAATTCCGTGCTGTTCTTCGACAGAAAAGTCTTTTCCTAAAACAGATACCCATATTTGTTTTATAATATCATGGAAAAATTTACATGGACTCCATCGACCAAAACAGTAGCTCCTGAATATGTCGTCTACAAGAGGAGTAGGAGGGGATGATAATGAAACATTGCTTGAAGATTATTTTTCGTAAACACATGATAAAGCGATATTTATTATGGCGACTATATTCTGTATGCTCATTAACCTTGTTATTTTGGATTAAACTTTATCTATAATGACAGAAGAGAAGCTCCTTTGCTGTAAAATGAGATTGGGAATACGGCTATCATTTGTGATATTTCTTTGCCTGCCATCAGTCTGTAGATCATATAAAGGTAAGCATCAGTGCAACTAGAGTATTAACAGGAGTATATTGTATGTTATATTATTTTCTGAAGGGAGATATATTAATGTAGAACATTTGCAAACATGTATACCTAAATGATAATAATAAGTATCTTCGATAAATATTTGTAACGATATTTATTATTATTATTTTATGATTATTACATTATGAAGCCATCCATTTCTTCAAAAGCCTGAATTCTAATGCCATAACTGTTAATACTAAAGATTTTACCACGAGATTCCTGTGTAAAATGATACAATTATAAATACAATTAATTATTTTCAGTTACAATGAACAAGGCCGTGACAAATTGCCAAGATCAGAATAAAACCTTGCCCATCATCATCCATCGTTCAGATTTTGAGTTAATCGAGCTAAAGCAAACCAAACTCATTGACCGATATGTTTGGACTGGATTGCGAAAGTTATTCAGTGACACCTGTTTTACAGATGCTGGCAAACGGGCTTCTGGTGAGGCTGAAGTACATATCGATATTCAAAATTCACGATTTCATTCAATAAATGGATCCGATTGATCTGTGGCACTACATTATTTATTATAGATTATATTATATGCAGATACAGACCTCGGAACTTACAGTTCAGCTTTCTTACCATGTATTGCTGTGGACAACACTGGCATCGTTCCTACCGGTTGTTTTACACGATACCTTGGTGCGCTCTGTCTTCTACGAGGTGACCGATTAGTTATATTAACCGTCAGTTATAAAAGAAATGTCATGATAGTCAGCATATATTTCCTTAATCAAATTTGACCATTTTTACAAGTATTACACGTGTAGCTAAGAGTTTCATGTCGGCCACAACCTGAACATCAACTCCAAGACAGATTGAAAGAAACGATCTTAATTCACCACTATGGGAGCAAAAGAGAAGCTGTTAATTATAGACAATATTATAACATTTCAATAGTTATCTATATTTGTCTATAATTATAACATTTCAATAGTTATCTATACTTAAAACTTAATAAATATTAGATTGTACCAAATGTGATCCATGGAGATGTATTGGCTTGGTAGATGGTTGCCTTTTGGCCCTGTGTGGCCTAAAACACTGGCACCATGCCCGTTCAGGATGTGATAAACTCGGAGGATTACTATGGTCTCCATCGCTGCAGAATGTTTCTTGGGTAGCTGACGTTGTCAGTAAAATCATGATGAGACCATGCGACAAATACTGGACAGGAATTCATCAGGGAGAGTGGATGTACCAAATAAAAAAACCACGGTGAGCCAGCTGGAAATCTAGGTAAATATTCCATGTGTACAATATACGATACTCCAGTGACATATTTACAGTAGATCAATTCCAAAAGCAACAATCAAACCAAATTTTAATCCTTCCTTTAATCCTTGCCTTGTTTGTAGGCATTTTACCGGACCAAGCTGTTTGGGTAGATTGGCCTTACAACACTAAATCTGATATGAATTGCGCCGTTGCCGACATGGTAAAAAAGATCTTGCTTCCAGCCGAATGTTCAGCGATCCATATATGTCTATGTCTCTCTAAACGTAAGATAAGAAGAGAGAAAATACACATACCATTGGATTCGTAAGGTATATTTACATAAAACTATAATACATGTATAGCATTTGGAAACATTAATCACGTATCAAGAGTAGTGATGGTGAATACAAATATAAGCATCAAATGAAAAAAATACAAATATGTGATGTCATATTGTTTTCCTTGTGCATTGTTCCTCTAAGTATACCTCCAAAACAAAACTTCATTGGTAACAGTCGCGCAAAATATTCATATTGACTAAATTTGAGGGTACAATTTTCTCTCCAATACAGAAACTACCACGTCCACCAGCAAAAGGAACAGCAATAGAAACTGCAGAGGGAGACCTGGTATCATTTAGATCTTCGAATCGAATATACATTGTTCCGTTGGTTGAAAAGTTACTGTTTGAATCTCGTATTTTTTTCTATTCATCACATACAAACCATACAATTAAGGTAACCCCACCCTTTGTGCTCCCACAGCCTTGATTCGTCGTGGGAATCACACGTTCCATGAAGCAATAGCAATCTGCAAAGAGATTGGCATGCGACTTCCAGGCAGCACATTAACTGATGCTCTCACAGTTCGGATAAATACTAGTTACTGGACAAACCTGAGGTTTAACTTGACCAGCAGCGCACATAATTTTCAAACTTATGGTCAGTTAGGTCTTCTAATGTATTTTTCAAACGTAAATACGATATGAAAAGAAGATATCCTTTACTGATTGTTATTTTCATATTTAATATGACAGGTCATGTATATAATATAATCTTTATTTATAGGTCTCCAAAAAACATTGAAGACAGGAGAATGTGTAGCTGCTACAGTCCGTGGGCTTATTAAAAAGAGTTGTTTTTCTGAAGGACTCGGGGTACATTGTTTTACCTCGGGTATGTTATGAATACTCTCTTCTCCTGGCACCAAACAATATATATATATATATATATATATATATATATATATTTATATATATATATATATATATATATATATATATATATATACATATATACGTATATATATTGCCCATATGTGTGTTTGTTTGTATGTTTTTTATTGCTAGACGGTAACGTGACCGTAAACATGTATGTATGTATGCGTTATATCTTCACTTCAGGCTGTGCTGAATGCGACTCTTATGACTGTTACCACATACGAAATGGCTGCGTCAGAGCTGTGTGTGGAATAAGAAATGTAATCCATGCCACAGAAGTCTGTCGAAATTTGCAAGGACGCCTGGCAGTTTACGATGACAAGGACGTGCAGGGACTAATGGTCAGTCTCGGAATGGGTCCATGTACTGAATTTTTGACGGGTTTCGGGCATGGACACTGGGTATCTTTTCATGACATTGCTGGTATGTTACATCTGAGAACTTTGACGAATATTTGTAATCGTTCCCGCTGGTCATAAAATCTGTGGGGTATATTAGTGTGTGATAATAACGCCCTAAATCTCCCTCCTACGCTTTACTGAATGACAATAATATGTGATAGTATTAAAATCATTAAAAAGCAATTTTCTTCGTAGGGAATTCGAGAGAAATTGATCCTGTTGTATGTGCAACTGGTGTTGGCATTCATGCCAGCTTGAAATGATAACCTGTGACGCTGGTCACGAGGCAGTGTGTATCAATGATATATCTATATTTATATTAATTATATATATATATATATATATATATATATATATATATATATAAATATTATCGGTTTTAAACAATAAATATGCACAGATAGAAGTGTATTAAGGTGATATTGGACAAAGACCACTGACTATGCAAATGATTTCCAATTGATATAAATGGTAAAATAAATAAAAAGCAGATCTGGAAAAAAAAATCATACATCTGACATTGTGTTCAATGTTAACTAACAACTGGAAATATATAACTCTTTAGATACGTCTATGGAAGGAAAAGTTTTTGACGTGGGTTGCGACGTGACGAGCGATGGCGTGTTTACTGGTATTGTACCGACTTTCACCTCTACAACTGACGGTATTTATTCAGATAATTGGCATAAATCTATACTAAAGTTCGTTCACATCATATTGAGTCGTAACTGTAAAGGAGCATTATGATCTGCCAGCCCGGGATGTCTATAACAATATATTCGGTGCAACATAACAATGACTAGCGAAAATTATAAACTTGCACTAAGATATAAATTTATTTATGTATTTATCTGTCTATCTATCTATGTTTAGATGTATCTATCTTTTTTTTCTGTTAAACTAACACTACTTCGATTTTTTATAGCTCAGCAAACTGAAAGTACTTTTTTTACTCTATTTTGAAAAGCAGTCGTCCGTTATCAGGTCACCAGTAGTAACCATTGGATCCATAATATTTTAACTTTAAAAACAGGGAGGCCTATGAAAAATCTCCTTGGAAACCTGAAATTAGATCTCTGTTACCCAGGTCTTCCGAGAAGGTGGGCTCGTTGATATCCCCCCCCCCCCCCAAATAATTAACATTTGATACAAAAGCTCAAGTATCTGAATAATTAATGCATTGATCACAAAGATTCTTTGGATGCTTCTTGGCAGGGATTATGACCGTTGAAACTAGAATCTTCTAACTTGACCACCAGCGAGTTACATGAAAAATCTCCTTGGAACCTGAAATTTACACTCTGTTACCCAGATCCTTTGAGCTATGGGGTAAGTTAAAACCCCTCAGAATAATTAAAAAAAATTACACAACAGCTCCAGTATCTGAATAACTAATACATTGATTACCATGATTCTTTAAATGCATATTGATTATGGAGTGTCTGATCAGTTCCTGAAGACCGGTGGCGCCATTCGTATTTTGTTTTCCATTTTTACCCATATTTTTCTTCTTTTTTTTTCTGAGACCTTCAAAGAAGCGATCGTGTGTTAAAAGGGCACAAATCGTAATCATTGGACCTAGAAACTTCAAACTTGATATCAAGGGAGATTCATGAATAAACACCTTGGAAACCTGGATTCAGGTCTCTGTTACCCAGATTTTTTGAGCTATGTGGCTTGTAACACCCAAAGAATAATAGAAAAGTGATACAAAAGCTATAGGACAAAAGTACCTGAATAACTAATGCATTGATCGCCACGCTTCTTTGCATGCACATTGATCAGCGAATGTTTCATCGGTTCCAGCATACTTGTGGTACACATCCAGGGAGGTCTTGGGCAAATCTCCTTGGAAACCTGAAGTCAGGTCATATTGACCTATAATCTTCAAGATATGTGAAAAAACATAATTTGAGCAACCAATAGGACAGATTTGCGTGATTGATTGTACCTAGAAACTTCTAATTTGATTAAAATCCAGGGAGGTTTATGTATAAAATTTTTTGAAAACTGAAATAATGTTACTGTGTCCTACATTCTGCAAGATTAGTCTATTGGTCACATCACCAAAAAGTAAGCAGCTGGATGTAGAATACGGTCACTGTGGTCTATACCTAAAGGTTTATTGGCAAAATGCATGAATCTGTGCACTCTCGGAGTCAGTTTGCCATTTGTTTAATTTTTCCTGCATGCAGCTGAGCGTCAGGGCCCATTGAAAATATATTCCACCCTGGTAATTAAAATAATAGACACAAGTGTACGCTGTGTCCGTGTCCAAGCTGTGTCTTTTGTAGAGCATTTTGAATATCGTTTTATATTCATAAAAAATATTATTATTTCTGTTGTTAATTATTGTCCATGTTTTTATATATATATATATATATATATATATATATATATATTTAATATATATTTATATTTATGGAAAGGTATATTATGGATACAGGTAAATGTAATATAAACATTCATATATATATATATATTTACACACACATGTATATATGCGTGTGTAACACAATAGAGCAGGAACACTTTACCTTTATTGTGATTTTAATACCAGAAATGAAAGCTGCACAGGTACACGCGAACCGCCAGGAATTTAAGGCTTTATTGATCCCTTGAACTTACGTTATTCATTAACTTGAGACGTGTGCAATTCAATAAGAGCGCGTCAGTTTGTTTCTGGCGTGTACCTCGTGCGGGACTTCGAAGTCTGAAGTTAAGCTCTGAGAGTAAATTGAACATGGGGCAGTTCACCTTACCCTCACGCCCTTGAATTCGCTATTATGTGCCGGTTTATCTAGATATGATATTTGTTTGTGTTGTTATAATTTTGCAATTGATTGGTGTTATTTTTTTATGTTTTTTTGCCTCGCATCGTATGATGCAGTTTGCATATTATCATTATTTCAATACATACAAATTAGCGGACCAGTATTAATTTTTTTCATGTTTGTGAACAAAGAAAAAACAACATGGTTGAAAGGCTTCTACAATAATAATATCTCTTCTTCCGTCACAGTGAACAGTTCTGCCGAGCAACCAGGTACATTTTCACAGGGAGATTCCTATTACACTAATTGGCGTATATGGGATTAAAGACGAAATTGAATGTTTTTTTCAATAATTGACAAATAATTATATAAGCTCATTGGAAACTGTTCACTTGAAGCAGTGTTGTCAAATATCATTAAGCAAACGTAAGTGATATTTATTCCCTATATTTCAAAGCACGATTCGTGATCCCCACGGTGGACTGGAGGAAGGAATTCTGTATAATAATCATGTTCTATGAAGGGATGTGGTGCGTCATCATGCTAGGATTGTGTTTCCTCAGCTTTCACCGAGGATGAGATTCATGGGCATATTGTTTTATTGAATGTTTATTTTTCGTCTCTATTTCTGCAAAAAATGATATTTTTTTTTTTCGTTCAGAAATGAGAACCTGTAGATTCTTACCCGCTATCATTGATTTGATATATTTGTCGAATTGCTGAAAACTTAAAATATAATAAGTTCTTTTATTTCTTAACCTTTCCTTGAATTTTAAGTAAACATAATTCTCAAAATATTTTCAAAATTTTTTATTTTTTTATGTGTTTGTAGATTTTTGAGTCAATGAGGAATATTTTTTGTTGATGTTGCATCTACACCGAGCAATCGGGCAACAAGTTCATATTTATGCGCCGATGGTCCTCCTAATATCATAATATTCTAACATTATGTTAATTCTGTATGTAAAATAATGAGCATGATGAATGAAAAAGTAAAAATTATAATCTGACATCTTGTTCAAAGACATGTTTTTCTGCTTCAATTTTGTCAATTTATGTTTTTCTTAAACCAACATTTAAAAGGGTCATCTTAGTGGATCTTGCGTCGTGTTTTCTAAATATAAGAGAGAATAAATAAAACATAGTCAAAGGCTTTACTATACTGTACTATACTTTACTTTTTTGCAAGCCATTTTGTTGCACATGGTGCATTTTTTTTTATATTTAGCAAGTATTACTAACACATATATATATATATATATATATATATATATATATATATATATATATATATATATACACGTGTGTGTGTGTGTGTTACAAGTTAATTTATAATTGAATCATCACCTTGACTAAGTGAATGATTTCTCTGCGCAGTTGATAAAGCGAATAAGATTTGATCTTGCAATATTGGCATGCACAAAAGCCGGCGATAGGTAGTGCCGTCTGGCGGCAAATTATGCAACTTACATTTGGTTTCGTAGGTCGACAGGCTCCTCGGTCAGTTACATCTATTGGCCGGGGAAGTATCACGATTGATCGTCGATTCCAGGGTCTGATGAATTCACGCCCGTCCGTGTGTGTTTGTGTGTGTTTGTTCCCAACATAAAACGAATCAATCGTGGGAATAAAAATTTCAGGGCATTTTGAGGATAAAATCATTAAGAATGGATCAGATTTTGGTGTGGACCCGGTACATTGGATACAGGAACGTCATCAAAGAATGTTTACAAATGTACAGTCACCTATGCATGACTGAACCTGAGAATATGAACCGGATGGCGAATTCGGACCCCCCCCCCCCCCGATTCACATGGTTTAGGCTTACACTCCTTAGAATGCAGATTTCGATTTAGTAAAATATATATATATATCTGCTTACCGTGCATGTGTATAATTTGGTATATGCAGAGCATTATTGTACCATGTTTTTCAGCCCAGTTCCGGCGTCGCCTCTGCCGTGTTTGATTCCTAAGAACTCTTCTTTGATCCCCTGAAGTTTCTGACCTAACAAAAATAAGTAGCGCCACCCGTAATCCTTTTGCGTAGTGTACGTCTTTGAGTCTTTTAAGCGATAAAAGCCCATACCTCAAGACTGGTTCAAAGTACTGGGCTGTAATATGCATGTCCATAGATATTGGATACCTCAATCTCATACTCGTGATAGGTGGCGCCATCTGCATGTTTTCGGGGCGTACATCCGTGCATTTGTTTGGGTGTAAATCATTCGTATCTCAGTTTTGGTTCAAGGTATCAGCTTGAAAGTAGGCATGTACATCAATCTTCGATAGCTTTCTATTATACATAACAGCTGGTGCCACCTATAATCATGTATTTGTAGGATACCTTTATATATTTTTCATCCCAGGAGTGCTTAACGAATCCGCCTGAAATTGTAAATGATCAAAGATCTCAGAATCTTTTATCTCCTGCACAATGTGGCGGCACCTACAATAGTTTTCGCGTGGCATCCACCAATAAATCTGTGTCGGTTTAAAATTATGCACATTCCGCGAGTGGATTTAAGTATCAGCCTGAAATGATACACGTTTATCTGTCTGAGATAGCTGTGTCGTACACAAAACATGTAGCGCGATCAACCGTCCCGTTTTCGTAGAATACATTGATGCCCTTTTCTCAGGAGTGGTTACTGGTATTGGGCTAAAGTGTTGCATGCTTATCCATCTTGTGTATCTATAGACATTATTCACAAAGCATGCATGGATTTATATCTGGATTGGTATAATGTATCAGCGTGAAATTGGCCATATATCTGGTAATTAAACTGGTGGTACCATCTACAATCGTTTTTGCATGATCCTGAGGATACCTGTAATCGCCTTTAGGCTGCCCATATTCTGGTTTGCAAATTATTCATTCATAGAAGATATTTTCTACAATTCTCTTAGAGTTTTTATATAACTTTTCTATGGCAACAGGTTAGAGCCCTGCGCGGGCTAGAATTTAGGGCACGCACCCGCCTTGCAAAATAAACCCACAGCCCGCAACCACCCTGCCCCGCATTTGTGAAAACTCACCCCGCACCGCCACGCACCTATTAAAATTAAATCGCCCCGCACCCGCCCCGCAAGTTTATCTTTCAGCCCGCATCTGCCCCGCCCAACAAATTAACTATGAAAGTCATCCCACATACAACCCGCAGAGAAACATAAGGGACAACGAAAAAGTTAGCCGACTAAAACAAAATTATTTTCATTTTTTCATAATGAATGACCATATTTTGTTAGCAGGTAGCATTACTTTGTTTGTTGATGGTTTGAAATTTTGTAGTTTTTTTTTTCGCTGGCAAGGAGGGAGTGTCACATGCACAGAATTAACATTTTTTTAAAAAGAATTTTCACTATTCAAAATACAACTAGATATTTCTTGGCACCGCAGGTGCCATAGTATCGCCAGCCAATAAATCCACCCCTCCCCCCCTTAAGAATAGTCCCCCCATCTTCAGCAGCATATACAGACATTTGGCAAGCGACAATTGTTTCTTCCATCTATCAACTTTAGAAACAATATTTTTCACCAAATATTGCGGCCAATAAAGAGAACCAGTCTTATGAAAAGGGGATGAATTTATAATTTACAAATGGTAAGGTAGGTGGCTCCACCTGTCTGGTTGACGAGAAAACTCTCCAAGATGGATGTTCATGCAAAAATGAAGACCAACATATTGAAGGCTTCTCAGATATGAGCAATTTTCTTCTTAAACAAATATACAGGTGGACGCCACAGCAAAATGATTGCAGATGGCACTACCAATCTTATGTACAAGATGGAGGAATCCAAGATCTACGGATAAACACAATGTAAGGCCAATCGGGTAAATCACTCCTGAGAAAAGGGCTTTACTTTATTCTACAAAAAGGGGAAGGTAGGTGTCGCCACCTGTCTTTATTATGAGTAAACGTTCAAAGTTTGATGGACATGCCAAATGTCAGACAAATACCTTGAACCACTCCGGAGATATAAGCAATTTTAACCTAAAGCACATATACAGATGGACGCTACGGCAAAACGATTGCAGATGGCACCACCAATCTTATGCACAAGATGGAGGAGTCCAAAATTATGGAAAAGCACAATTTCAGGCCAATCTGGGAAATCACTCCTGAGAAAAGGGCATTAATTTATTCTACAAAAACGGAAAGGTAGGTGGCGCCACCTGTCTGGTTTATGAGAAAACTTTTAAAGATGGATAGACATGCCAAATTTCAGACAAATACCTTGAACCACTCCGGAGGTATAAGCAATTTTAACCTAAAGCACATGTACAGATGGACGCTACGGCAAAACGATTGCAGATGACACCACCTGTCTTGAGTAAAAGACGGAGCAGTGCAAGATCTATAGATAGGCACAATTTCAGGCCAATAGTAGAAATCACTCCTCAGAAAAGGGCATTAATTTATTCTACAAAAACGGGAAGGTTGGTGGCGTCACCTGTCTGCTTTACGACAACAATTTCCAAGGTCGATTGACATGTCAAATTTCAGACCAATACCTTGAGCTATTTTCACCCAAGGCACATGTACAGATGGACGCCACAGCAAACGATTGCAGATGGCACTAAGCTGGAGGAATTAAATATCAATGTACATGCACAATTTCGGCCGAATCTGTCTAAAAGTTTTAGACTTATAATGCTCACAGTACTGTCAAGTGACAAAGATGGGGTATTTAAAGGCACAAAGACAAGAGAAAGACAGAAGGAAGCACCACCTGTCTTCCACAAAGGACAAAGCTAAGAACTTCGGTTAATTTGATTTTTTTGGACCAATGCATACATCCTTTATTGAGATATTTATGATTTAGTGTGATTTTCACCATAAATGGCAATATTCAAGGTCGAGGTTACTCTCATAGGAAAGGTCATGACCCCAAACTATATATATATATATATATATATCATCCCATAACCGATGTCTATGTATATGCGTAATATGAAAGAAATCTGTCCATTAGTTTTTGACTACTCCCAGTACTGTGAAGTGGCAATGATGGGGGTATTAAATGGCACGAAAACAAGAAAAGGATACCAGTTTCCGGTACATTACAACATCATCTAAGATCTTCGGTCAAGTTGATTTTTGGATCAATCTGTGCAAGATTTCTTGAGTTATTTAAGAATTTGTATGATTTTCCCCCAACTTGGAACTATTCAAGGTCAAGGTCACTCTCCGAGTGAAGGTCATGGCCCCAATTTAAATATACATTATCCCATAACCCCTGTCTATGTATAAGCCTAATATGAAAGAAAAATGTCCATTAGTTTTTGACTTAAAATGCTCAAAGTACGAAGGTGATCCGACTTTTTATGTGTATTCTTGTTCTATATCTCCATGTGATGGACCAGCATGGCCATTCAACATCCGTCTGCTCAAAGTACTGTTTAGTGGCAATAATGGAGGTGTTAAATGGCACGAAAACAAGAAAAGGTATAAAAAGAATAAAAGGTGGCGCCACTAGTTTCCGGTTCATGACAACACCATCTAAGATCTTCGGTCAAGTTGTTTTTTGGATCAATCCGTGCAAGATTTCTCGAGATATTTAAGAATTTGTACGATTTTCCCCCAAATTGGACCTATTCAAGGTCAAGGTCACCATATAAATATTCTTTGATAAATTCTTACCAAACAAATTGTCATTTTAATTAAGTCCCAATGAAACATGACATATCAGCCACGAATATAAGGCTATTTTACAAATAATACAGAATCATTACATTGTCAACTCTTCTCCTAAAAATATTGGTTGTTAAGACCATGGAACCAGCGAAAAGACGTCACGGTGGTGACGTCATAGTCTTACCCACAACATGTGTCGGCACGGCCGCTTTCCATGCAGCAGGGAGAACTAATCTCCTTATATGGTGTGCGTTATATATTATATATGTGTGTAAGAACATCCATGTTGGTTCATTGTATTTAGATTGAAATGGTATACACCAAAAAAATACATCTTCACTGAAGATGGGAATCGAACCCTTGATCTTCCGATTTCCGGTCGGATGTCTTTACTATTTGGCTACTCATGCAAAGTCGCCGTGCCGACACATGTAGTCGATAAGACATTTACGTCGCTTCCTTGACGTTACGTCGCTGGTTCCTACAAAAGTGTGCAAATACACAGAGGGAAGGGAAAGCTATAAATAATAACAAAGCTAATATATCAAATGTGAACGAAATACATTAATAATTTATGTTATTTTACTTGTCAGAAGGGCACCCGCTCATTTTAACGGGAGGGGGGGGGGGGGGGTAGATCTTTTTTTTTTTTGCTTTGACCCACAACCCACCAACACAAGCTACCAAGGATATGTATTTGTGACCCCACCAGGTAAAGCTACAGGTAACCCCACCAGGGATATGCGCATGTTATGCCACCAGGGTTATGAACATTTCACACCACCAGCGGTATTTTTATGTAATATTGTCACATATACCTTTATGTAACACCAATAGGAATATCTATAAGCAACGCCAACAGCAATTAAGGGCGTGTCATATCTCCCAGGCAGAGTCCTCATACACCTCGCAGCATCAGTGCAATAGTAGTATCATCCTTGGCAGGATTGGAACAATCGGCTTATTTATGTAGTAGCGTTATACTGTTAGGATACTGTTTAACTGAGTTGTAACATAATCTCTCTGCTAAGTAAGCAATATAGCGAAGCATGTCCGCCTGGCAAATAAGGGTTCAATGGAATTCTACCAGATTAAAAAAAATCCCATATAAGCTGTAAGATAAGTATTATAGTTTGCGCTAATGTAACCCGGGGATATGAGGACATTTGCTTGTCCAGGTCTTGAAGAAATCTGGATCTCCCTTTCAGATTCTCTAAAGATAATCATGACACAGGACTTCCTTGACATGTAATTACTTAACGGCAGTAGCTAAATGCATGGATATACATGGATCAAGTTTGTACGAAAGGGATGGTCATGTTGCTGTGATAAACAGTCATCCAGTGAAGTGAAACAGTCAAACAGTGAAGAATTTACCCTGCACATAAACTGCAGATATGTGAAAATTCAATTATACTGATAGCCAGAACATATTCCTCAGTACCCCCGTGACAAGTATGTGCTTAGAATAACCTTTGTTAATATTGCAGACTGTAGTTTTATTGTCAATAAATACAATAACTATTTTATTTGACCCATATTGGCCCATCTCTGGGCTGTATGAATGACAGTGATAGTTTCTTTTGATTGTTGTTTATGCTGATGTATACTTGTTGCTGTCTCGCCACATTCTATTGTATCCTTGTGGCGTTCTAACATTCAGATCAGTAGCGCCCCCTACCGCTCGTTCAATTAGCTAAGGGTATTCCATACTATATTAACTCCATATTAATCGAAGTCATTATTTCATAATAAGGACTGTGGAAAAGGATATTCTACATATGAGTATTGTTTCCAACTAATGAAGAAACAGTGAAAGGTGTAATATAATAAGGGAGTTCCACCAATCGATATCATAAATATCACAGTGAAAAATGAAGAATCAGAGCCGCAGGGAACTAGCGACCTTGCTCTTTTTTTTGTATTTTAACACTAGGTGGAGCCATTGAAGTTCTGGTACAGCTAGAACAGGTGCAGTTGTCATATTGGTGTAAGCTCATCAAACACATAATAATCCACCACTGTGATGGTTGAACGAAACTACTCTGAATATAACATTGACATTTCTACTAATTTTAACTCTATAACACAATGTATGACACAGTATAGGGAAATATACGCCAGGTGTAGCTCATATATTTCGTATACATATACAGGAATATGTTTGAACTGTACGAGATTCGCCTCTGCATCATGGAATACATATTGTATGTGAGCGGGAACGAAACAGCTGTCCGGGAAAGAGTATTCCTTAGTCTCTTCATTAAAAACCTTGATCCCATACAAATGGACCACAAAATGCAAATTTTGCAAAGCTGTAAATTAGATATTGCATTCAAAATACATACATTTTATATGCATGTACCTCATGTTTTAAGTTTTCAGGTTACATTTTTCGTGTAAACTATTACAATGCTTCCTACATTTGTGTACATAATGTACATGTGGTTATTTTTATGTATTATGTTATTAATTATAAACTGGTCGATCCCAGTAAATTGATGGTGACTTGGAGCACAGAATATTACACAGATTCTTTTTTTAATTACAGTGTAGATGATCTTCATCTGGTTGCTCAGGGCAATGGAACATTACTTGTTGATGGGGGGAGCAGCACCACTCTCATTACATCCACAGAACTAAACTGTCAGGACTCAAACCTGGAACCAAATAAAGTAAGAACATTAAGTCTCGTTATCACACATATAGAGAGTTAGCGGGTAAAATCTGTTTTATTAAGCATTGCCCTAGCTCAGATCATCCCCTAATCAAGAAGTCATTCACTCACACTTGATCTCGCATTTGGCCAGGCATGACACAACACTTTTATCATTAGGAATTATTAGGGTATATCCTGGGTAAAACCTATTTTACCTAAACCGGGTAAAACCCGATACCACCCTACAACTCTGAGTTTGGGAACTACATGCGAAAACTGCATTCATCTACAGAAAAAAAAAACTGAACTTTTAACCCGGAAAGAAATTCAGCAAGGCATTTTTTTCATTAAAAAATCACACTGAATGTACAGTAATGAAAAGTTTATGAAAATTAAACAGGGGGCATTCCGATGTCACAACAGATCACTCTAGAGATACCTGCTTTTACTTTATAGAATTCAAGTAACTGTTCAGCAGCCTGCTTTCAGGTAAATGATGTGTTGATGTTTTGAACACTCAAATTGTTCATTGGAACCAAATGAAGGGATCTGATAGAGGACTATACAGATTCAAGTGTGTTTTCCTCTTTTTTCAGAGTAAAACTCATACTGCCAAGGAATCAGATATCTGATTAGGTCAAAGTTATAATCCTAAATTACAAGTGTGAGGCAACACATCCAGCCACTATTAATTATAACACTACATTCGACAGAAATTAGATAACATAGTTGTAAGGTCCAGGGGTTAGATATTAATGATTATATATATATATATATATATATATATATATATATATATATATAGAAAACACTCAGAGAGCGCAGACCCCAGCCAATTTAGCTCATTGGCCTCGTATCTAACTGTCAAAAAAGCAGCAGTTTTCCTAAACAGATAACCAGAAAAACAGGTGAACAGACAGACAAACATACGTGCCAAAAAAAAAAATACCCCCACTGCCAGGCTTGGCGGAGGTAATTATAGAGTGGTTCAAATGTATTGTTGGTGTTAACAGTACGCATGTTATTGCTTTCCGGAAATCTTCGGTTGCGGCAAGCATGTTGGCCAGTCGCGTATGTCTGTCTGCTTGTTTGACTGTCTGTCTGTCTCCAGCCTAAAATGCACAGTTTTGCAGCGAACGTTTTTCAAACTTACACAGTTGATATAAAACCAAAAATCCCCAAACACTATTGAATTTTGTCATTTCGGGTCAGAGGTCAAGGTCAAGGTAATTGAAAAACATCGAAAGTATATTTTCGTCATAACTTCGTCAATATTAGACCTATTGTCAAAAATTTAGGCTCAATTCTTTCTCTGGATTTTCTTCATTACCAGGTGTAGTCGCTTTGTCAGTATGTCTGTCAGTTTGTCGTTTGCCCTCAATTTCGCATGTTTGCTGGTTCGTGCATCTTACAGTTCGAAATCTACAGGCCACAGTTATGCAGGAATCCTCTTGAAACTGGTTCATCTGATGTCTGATACTAATACCTCGAAAGTATTTTTTTCGTTTTCGGGATATGGCCGCTAGGGGGCGCTGCTGTCGTACCTCCCAAACTTACCAATATTTGGCTATTTTCCATAACTATAAACCTTAATTACATAATGCATAGCTTATTTTCTTCCTCTGAGTCTTCTTCATAACCAAGTTAAGTCATCTGATGTCAATCTAATGTCACTTTGTCAGTATGTCCGTCTGTTTTTCAGTTGCCTTCGATTTCGTCTGCTTGCTGGTTCTTGCGTCTTACATATAGCAGTCTACAGCCATCACTTTGTAACTTACAATATTATATATAAGAATGATTTCTGGAAGTCCTATGCATATTTTTAAATAGGTCAAATGACAAGGTCATTACAACAGATCAGAATATTATTTTCCTCATAACTTTGTCAATATTAGTCTTATTTTTACAAGCCATAACATATTTTGTTCTCTGGGTCTTCTCCAGAACCTGGTCTTGTCGTTTGGTCTCAATCTTCTGTCACTTTGTCAGTATGTCTGTCTGTTTGTCTGCAGTCCTAAATTTTGGCTGCTTGCTGGTTCTTGTGTCTTACAATGGCCATTCCACAGGCCACAGTTTTGCAGGAATCTTTTTGAAAATAGTATATCCTATGTCACATACTAATATCTCGAAGTTGATTTTTAATTTTCGGATACTAACCGCTAAGGGGCGCTGGACTCAAAACATTACAACATATTTTTAGCTAAAACTATCAAATTTATCTGCATAAAATATAGCTCATTTTCTTTCTTTTCACCTTCTTCATCATATTATCTAGCCAGCTGATTTATCAGATGTGTCACATTGTCAGTATGTGTTTCTTTTTGTCAGTAGTCCTCAATTTTGCGTACTTGCTGTATATTGCACTTGACATTTAGCATTTTACAGGCCATAGTTTTACACGAACGACTTTGTAACTTACTTGTATCGTATATTGGAATTATTTCTGGAAGCTGTATTTGAATTTATAGAGGTTAAATTTCAAGGTCAAGGTCATCAAAACACATCAAAATATTATTTCTCCCCTAACTTTGTCAACATTGGTCCTATCTTTACAATCAATGGCTCATTTTCTTTCTCTTCGTCATTGTTCATTCATTTACTTTTTACGTCATTTCCGGCAAGCTCGCGACCTCTGCTTGTGTAATTTCCTCGATCATTCATTTTACTACTTCGACTATATAGTGAGAATGCCAGCTGAGTACTGTGACTTATTCATTGTTGCATGTATATTGATAAATACTAGTAGCCAGAGAGATAATTTTTGATGGTATATACCTATGTTGTACAGCATCAGAGTGACAAACTAATTTAAACATGATTATTTGGAAAAAAAAACAAACAACTCATCAATACTTACAAAATTGACAAACACCTAATCTCACGAATCAACCTTAACCATGCCAAATAATTGGATATGTTCGATTTATCTGCCTTTCTCCTGTTTCGTAGTATCAAAATAAATCACAGAAAACAACAAATTGACTCAAAATTATTTTAATAAATTGCCAATTAAAACTTTAATAGTGGGTATGATGAGGGTGGTTTGATGTGAATAAGTGCCAGAGCTGTTTCCATAATTATAATTGCAAATTTATCATTTGTGGATAACAGTAACAGATTTTTAATATATAAACAAAATAAACTCTTTTTCTTATTATTTAAAAATAACCTTATACTGACTTAATATATATATGTGTGTGTGTGTTTGTGTGTGTTTCAGAAAATACTCTCGAGAGTTCAAGCAATTATCCTACGTCCCAATGAATATGTGTCTTTGGCTCCAGTCATATACTATTGGCTAAAGCTTCTCAATCCCATCCTATGAAAAGAACACTAACTTGAGTTGTATTCCTTGGCCATGTAAATGGTCCCCCCAAAAAATATGCACATTTCAACGTTTGAACTGGCCTGTGAATTGAACTTCACTGTTTCGAATTTTACTATTATCTGGAGTTATTAATTGTGTTTTTTTTTCCAAATTATTCCGGCTCTCTTGTTGGTTTAACAGTTTACAACTGTGGCAGTATCCTGGGCTTGAGTAAGTTTATCATCTTCTCTGCCTTGAAGAATGGTACAAACTGGATATATTGAAATACAGTGTATTTCAGTGTAGAAAGACAGCTAGGAGTGTCATCTTTACGAGGAGCTAAGTCTCAATTTGTCTACCTTGTGATATTTGGTGACAGAATCC
Source organism: Sipunculus nudus (assembly GCA_026874595.1). Lineage (NCBI taxonomy): Eukaryota > Metazoa > Annelida > Sipuncula > Golfingiida > Sipunculidae > Sipunculus > Sipunculus nudus. The sequence goes on from CM049317.1 coordinate 6,317,895, forward strand.
GGTATGCTGTCTTCCCACTCCAGCACAGGTCCTATTACCTCATCACAGCCGAGGCATATTGAGTTTTCTCTACATAAAAGTCTACTGTCAGCTATTGAGTGATTTTGACCTATCAGATAGTAAACACTATTAATTAGGTATAAGGTACCAAAATTTAATGCCAGAATTGATGAATTGTAATTTATTATAAAAAAAAATAGTGTACAAAATAATGAGTCGAAGAGCTAGGAGACGGAGAGGTACCCTCTGTCCTCATTTAAAGGACATATTGCGGACGTTTGGCTCCCCAGGGTGGAACAGGCTGCATAGTTCAATATTATTTAAGTACTTTGTGGACCTCTATCTTAAACTTATAATCGTCAGAAGTTTTCCTTTATTATTTTTAATCTATTAAATTGCTCGAAGCGGGGTCTCGTCCTTGTCCACTTCTAGATAGCTCGTCCTCCAATTATTCTGCCTCAAAACAGATTCACAAACACACACGTCCTCAAAACGACTTCAACGGCTCTCAGACATTTCTTGAAGTGATTTATTAGGTGCAAGGTTCCACCAATAGAAAACATAGCAGGACCAAAACAAAAACTTGCATTTGACCATGGATAATATTACTGGTGCACAATGACATGATAATAATTGACACTTATTATTGATCTAATAAATCTGTTTCACCACGGAGTCCACAACATTCTCCCACCTGTTGGCGTGTTACACTCCAAAAATAATATGAGCCTTATTAAAGTAACCAGAGCATAACATGCTGTCATTAATATACATATAAAAACAATATAATGTGGAGTGGAAAGATGGACCTTAAAAACCCAGCCATTGGACAGGTTTAATTTTTCTGCCATATCTCGTTATGGGGATGGGATCAGCAGCGTTAGCAGAATCACTTTTACCCGTGGACTGATCAGGTGGGTTGTTCTGACTGGTTCCTTGGACTGGAATTTGGATACATTCATGAGGCTGTGGTGTTGTTTCATCCGGCTCAGTGGTAACCTTTAAATTGTGTAGCAACTGAATGGGTCTAATAAACATACCTTTGGCTGTTTTAACATTAACAACTCTTATATTTCCATCTTTACCTGGGAATACCTCATTCACCACGCCTAAATGCCACTGTGATCGAGGTCTATCCTCATCCCGTATAAGCACCACAGAACCCTGTTTCAACTTAACTTTCACCTCGAATCCCTTCAAGGAGGCAGCTATCTGATAAAGTTATTGCTCCATACCAACCAGAAATGATCTAATAACTGCTTCCTAGCTTTGTCCCTAATTACCAAGTCTATGTCCTCAGAAAAATCCTCATCACTTACCTCAGCAGGCAGGAAACTGGAAGATCTGCCAAGCAGAAAATGTGCAGGGGTTAATAATAGCTGATACATCATCATCTACACATGTCAAGGGCCAGGAATTGATGCTTGCTTCAGCTTCATGTAGAGATGTTTCTTATTCGCACCTAGGAAGCGCCCTTGTACCTAGTGTCTTTCTGAGTGTTGACTTGATTGTTGTTACCAATCTGTCCCACCATCCTCCCCACCAGGGGCCCTAGGTACTATGTACCTCTACTTCGGAATAAGTGTCCCATATATACGTATCATTTTACAATGAGCTGCTTTGAATGATCTGGTATTGTCTGAATATAATACAGAAGGCAATCCACGCCGTGAAATGAATCGCCTCAAAGCTAACATGCAATCGTCTGATGACAGTGAATTCACCAGCTCAATATGCAGAGCCCTCACCATCCCACATGTGAATTATAACACATAAAACTTATGTCTTGAGTTATCTACACAATAGAAAGGTCCTGCGTGGTCCAAACCAGTCACTGCAAAGGGGAAAGACTTTGTCACTCTGTCTCCCGATAAAGGAGCCATGACTTGGCTACAAGCATTGGAATCATATCTTTGACAAGCCAGACATTCAGCTTTGACCCGTTTAGCTAAACGACGAGCTCCTACAGTCCAATAATGACAACGCAGAGTAGCCAGCAATGTGTCAACCCCTGCATGCTTAAGCGATAAATGGTGAAATCTCACTGATAGCAGTGATAGATGCCCCTTAGGCAGTATGATGGGGAATTTCTCATCATATGACAAATCAGCAAATTGTAGCCTACTTCCTACTCTAAGAAGGCAATCTTGACCAATGAAAGGATTGAGTTTCCGAATGGAGGAAGGCTTTAGCACTGATCGACCATCTCGAACAGCAGATAGCTCATCTCCATAATGACGTGACTGAATGGATTTGAAAACCATGAGCTTAGCTGTACTCAGTTCATCAAATGTGAGACGTTTAGTACGATGCTGAAATTTTGAAATCATAACTGATCAACTCACTCACAATGGCAACAGGTTCATAGTCATCCGTGAAGTCTTCTTGTCCCTCAGCAAGAATCACATGAACAGACAACCACAAAGGGGAATTCATCAACTCATCAGCTGAAATTCCTCTTGTTAACAAATCAGCAGGACTTTATACCTGGACAATGACACCAAAATAAAGGTTTTGTAAGTTTCTGTATTTCAGTGACTCTGTTTCTAACAAAGACCTTCCATCTATGGGGTTTTGCTCTGATCCATGCTAAAGCTACCATTGAATCTGTCCGATGTCGGTAACGCACATGGACAGGGAGATGTAACGCCTCCCTAACAAACACGGGGAGTCCAGAGCAAAGATCTTATAAGTTCAAGCCTGGGCAAAGAAATTTGTTTCACAGGTGCAATTTTAGCCTTTGATAGGACTTAACAGGACTTCATAGTCTCATCCTTGCACTTGACAACAATGTACACACATGCCCCATAAGCTTTCCCACTTGCATCCCCAAAAGCATGAAGGGTGATATCATCACTGTCTTTCCAACCCTCATATGAGTATGTTCTGGGAATATACCAGGACTTTAGCTTTTCTAGGTCTTTAATCCATTGAAAGAATTGTTTCTTTAAGTTATCTGGAAGTTCATCGTCCCAGATACATCCAATTCTCCAGATATCTTTCTCCAGATATTTCCCTACATAACTAAGGGAGCAATGAGCCGCAAAGGGTCAAATACCCTTGACACAAAACTCAAGACCACTCTCTTTGTAACTAGGGTATATTCAGGAATTTTGATTCCGTCAAAGGAAAAGCTATCTTTTCCTGTTATCCACTTGAGACCCAAGACCTTTAGAGAGCCAGTATCTAATCTTTTGCCCTTAAATTTTGTGTTCAACATTTCAGACACTACTTCACTGTTAGAACACCATTTTGAAAATGACATACCAGCATTTTCCATGATGTTGGGCGCTTCCACAACCATGCCACAGGCTTCCAGTCATCCCCGACAGCCAGTCATCAACATACATGTTATCATTCTGCTCCTATACAACACGTGTATCTGCAACAGTCTTTAGGTGATACATGATAGTTGCATTTAAGAGGGAAGGACTGGCTCGATTCCGAATGGGATTCTGACAAACCTCATGATTCTTTCTGAATTATCAACTTTTAACAGGATTCTATGCACATCTTGGTCGCATTTCTTTACCCGGATCGGGAGAAAAGCCTTTGTAATATCTGCAGTAATGGCTACTTTCCATCTGCTAAAATGAATTAGAATACTGACCAAGTTAGGTATCAAGCAAGGTCCTGTTTCCATACAATAGTTCAGAGATATGACATTATATCCCTCAGCGGATGCGTCAAAGACAGGTCTAAATTTAGTGGATACACTATCTTCTCTTATGACAGGTCTATGGGGTAAGTAAAAATGTAGGATTAGGGGTAACCAACTCAGCTGCAGGAACCAAAATTCATTACCTTTATACCATTAAGAATAAGTGGAATACCAATTTCTGGTCGCAGATAATAGATTAGCCATCTATTATCAGATTTATTAGAGCAGTATTATTATAAGAACAGTATACACATAGGTCTTGGTGTAGTTGGAAGTCCACGTGCCTTGTTGGAATAAAATAAATCTTGTGATTACGATTCTTTCAGGGTGATGGAAAACTTAAAACATGGAACTAGCTGATAGAAAGCAAGTAGCTGCACCTGGGCTTTCATTCATATAACGACCACATTACCAATGATATTGCAGAAGCTGGTGCTGACTTTTGTAATCTTAAGTATCCGTTTGAACATCACATCGTTAAATTTTCGACATCTATCGAATTTGTTCCTCAAAGGGGAATTTTGAAAATATTTTGTTCTTAATGTGCAGGTCTATACTCTTGTGTCTCCATTCCTCTTAACACTACATTGGGCGAAGATAAGAATTATAACCTGGTTGATATACTCAAGCAGTATTCTCTAATTCTATTAATTGCTTACAAACCAAAAAAAAAGACAAATAAAACATGAACTATATCTTTTTAAATAAAAAAAAAGAAGAAAAAAGTTGAATAAAGGACCAATGACCATAGTTTAACGTTTCTGTAGTGAAATAAAGCTGGGATCATAAGGAAAATGGTACATTCGTTTGAGAATCATACAACTGCAATGCACAGATAATTATGTCATAAGCAAACCGAGAGCAGATCCAAGACGACCAATTTTGTGGATGAGATACTTCCATTTTTTTCATTCCAATTTAATTCCCAAGCTCCTAGCCTAAGCCCCAGTACAGGGGCTACACACAGGCTCACTGTAAACCACTGACAATTTGTGGGTCTGCCATCTACCCTTTTTATATAAGGGCATGTTGTTACATGTCGTGTGGCGTGTGATCAAAATTAATTTAGTTCAAACAGAGCGCGTACTTCACTGATGTGTTTAGTGTACTCCACCACGATATTAACGAAAGTTATAACATTATGTTAATGTATAGCGTTTATCAGTTAAATTGACATATCTACTTTGTGAGTAGATACACTGGGAAATATAGTGTAGTAGTGGAACCTCTCGACTGGTGAACAAGTTTGTTCCAACAACAGCCTTATTAAGCCTTTGTTTCGTATAAGCCATGGATATGGTGACCTTTTGAGGAAATGGTACTTTTTTCTACATTTATCTTATATTATAACAAGCGAACCTTTAAAAGATATGTTGACTTTATGAAGAAAAATTAATCCAATGATGGCAATAGCGATTGAATCAGGAGAGTCCTACTGGATGTCTCTGGTGGGAGTGGTTTGAGCTATTGCACCTGAGATTTATGTTCTCTTCTTGTGTTTGGAGAAAGAAATATGTGGTCTCAGTTTTGGTTCTATTGATCATGAGATGCCACTTTCTAGCCTTGTCTGAAACATTAATACATATATACAGGAAGAAAGAAAGGGAGCGAGAAAGGCAACCCTTGGATCGCTATAATTCATGCTGGGATATATATATATATATATATATATATTTAATGTTCATTCTCAGGTTTCACCATATACCGTGCAGCACGACGACCATCGGAGGGCACGACGAAATAGTGGGTTTGTTTTGTTCACAAACAGGGACATTAGGTCATGTTTTTTCCTCATACAGCCTATGTAAGAATACTGTTAGTTCCAATCCTCTGTTCTATATAAAGAACAGAAGTAACATAATGCCAGATTTTGTGTATAGTTCAGCACTTGACTAGAGTTTGATGCCAGTGTCTGCACTGTGTGGCCGATTGTTATAATGTGCTTTATCCGTGTGCATGTATTGTTATGAATAGTAGCATCTGAGCAAACTTCGCTCATACTGATAAATAGTTATCGTAATTAGGCATCCACACTCCCACGTGTATCCTCTAGAATGTTTGTTCATGAAGATTATTTGAGGTATACCCCGTTAATATGTGAATATGATCATCCAACAGCGCGGATGCAGCACATAAAACCACTGAGCGACATCAGCAAGGATCAAGAGACCCGAATACGACCGTTCATAATGGTTTTGCCAGTGTGCAATCAGAGCTGTGGTAACAGTATATAATGGCCATTTTCACAAACATGCAGTAATCGAACATTTAGGTTCGATCGATCGATCGATAGATCGAGAGAGAGAGAGAGAGAGAGAGAGAGAGAGAGAGAGAGAGAGAGAGAGAGAGAGGTACGAACACGTGATATGCCGACCAAAATGTTAATATTCCAGCATTATGCATTCAAGCAATGCGTATTTTCTAGGCATTTTTGTGGCAATATCCCAGCAATCAAAAAGCAATGGCGAGCTTGATAAAATTATTTATAATTGAATCTACATTCACACAAATGAATGACCGATAAAAATGAATTATGCTTTTCATGAATGTACATACTCTACAAAATTAGTATAAACATATATATATATATATATATATATATATATATATATATATATATATATATAATGTTATCTAGACATATGGAGGAAACATTCTTGAAGAGAAGTATTTTTTTACCGTATCTAAACGTTTGCTTTGGTTAGATATTGTTGAAAGTTATATTTTAATTATGTACTTAAGGTTCATAGTCCATGTCTATTTATCTAAATTAAATTGAGTAGGTAAAGCTTACATATTAACATAACTTGATAACTTGATATTAACATATAAAAAAGCCATAATTTTACATATTATAAATCGACTATAATGACTATAACGACATTAAAATATGTATACATATGTATTTTGTATCTGGACGGCATAACTGAAACATTAAATATAGATATAACTTAATATATACAGAACCATGTCGCTCCCTAAGTCGACTAAAAGCAATGTTTACTTATATCCCTCACATGCGTGTACTTGTAATGTCTTCTATCCTGTCTAGCCTTGAAGCTCAGCAGAGTATTGGGAAGCACGAGCGCTAGGAGCGAATTACAGTGACATATGGAACACTTCCAGTATACACTTCAATCATGTTTACCGGAGTCTGGTCGCTGAGCACCTGTCCCCAATTGTTCTAAGATTCTGTATCCTACCCTCCCTAAAGATGGCCGTTTCAAATCAATTCTACCTTTTGAAACGTCGTCACATTGCACACGTAAAAATGCCCAAAGCGATCATTCATTTATACGTTGGCTGTTCTGATATCTCTTGGACTGTCCGGCCCCTCACCAAGAAGACTGTAATATTAAACCTATATAATGAATCTCGGCAATCTAATAGCAAAGCAAGGTGTGCGGTGAGGATTGTCCACTTCCAGAGTTTTCAAATGATAGTACACATATTTGACAGCATATCCCTGAAAAGATTTAAAGACTATGTTTATGTACATTAATGTAGATATATATATATATATATATATTATATTATATATTAATCTAACCACATTCACCTGATGATCGGGTCGCATCCCGTGAAACAAACTGTTTCACTGAATTTACAGCGTTGTTTTTCTTCAGCGTTCCATATATATATATATATATATATATATATATATATATATATATATATATGTATATATTAAATTTTCTGTACACTAATTTTCAGCTCGTTGAATGTTAACATTAAGGGCAGGAATGGTTATTAACTGCAAAACATATTTCACACTACACCATTAGGTTCATAACATATTACTTTAATAATTAAAGCGTTATCAACATAGCAATAGCAATAATGTGATTTAACCAAAAGTCATTATAGAGTAAAAGCAAATTTTATAGATTAATATAGATTTAAAACATGATGTGCAGACAGTAAATAAGGTTTTATAATGATATACTTTTATAGAAGTACTTGTCCATAGTTAATAGGATATTATTATATAGAGGCGCTTCCCTCCAAAAAGAAATATATATATATATATTATATTATATATTAATCTAACCACATTCACCTGATGATCGGGTCGCATCCCGTGAAACAAACTGTTTCACTGAATTTACAGTGTTGTTTTTCTTCAGCGTTCCATATATATATATATATATATATATATATATATATATATATATATATGTATATATTAAATTTTCTGTACACTAAGAAGAAAAACAACACTGTAAATTCAGTGAAACAGTTTGTTTATTTAGAAAAGTCATTATAGAGTAAAAGCAAATTTTATAGATTAATATAGATTTAAAACATGATGTGCAGACAGTAAATAAGGTTTTATAATGATATACTTTTATAGAAGTACTTGTCCATAGTTAATAGGATATTATTATATAGAGGCGCTTCCCTCCAAAAAGAAATATATATATATATATATACTTGTCCATAGTTAATAGGATATTATTATATAGAGGCGCTTCCCTCCAAAAAGAAATATATATATATATATATATATATATATATATATATATTTCTTTTTGGAGGGAAGCGCCTCTATATAATAATATCCTATTAACTATGGACAAGTACTTCTATAAAAGTATATCATTATAAAACCTTATTTACTGTCTGCACATCATGTTTTAAATCTATATTAATCTATAAAATTTGCTTTTACTCTATAATGACTTTTCTAAATAAACAAACTGTTTCACTGAATTTACAGTGTTGTTTTTCTTCAGCGTTCCATATATATATATATATATATATATATATATATATGTATATATTAAATTTTCTGTACACTAATGTTCAGCTCGTTGAATGTTAACATTAAGGGCAGGAATGGTTATTAACTGCAAAACATATTTCACACTACACCATTAGGTTCATAACATATTACTTTAATAATTAAAGCGTTATCAACATAGCAATAGCAATAATGTGATTAAACCAAAAGTCATTATAGAGTAAAAGCAAATTTTATAGATTAATATAGATTTAAAACATGATGTGCAGACAGTAAATAAGGTTTTATAATGATATACTTTTATAGAAGTACTTGTCCATAGTTAATAGGATATTATTATATAGAGGCGCTTCCCTCCAAAAAGAAATATATATATATATATATATATATATATATATATATATATATATATATATATAACATCACGTAAATGAAAACATAGGTTGTGAATAAATCGTTAGCGAGTAGGATCTATCACGATCTTTTATCTGATCCATTATGTAGCCATTTTTATTTTAGTTTAAAAAACAATTCGTCCATTTTTATTGAGGCCACTGAAATGTTCTCTAAATGATTTTTTGAGGGGGGTTAGCTTTGGGTAAGGACATTGAAAGTAATTCAGAATATCGGATAAATTTCATTAGCTGCAAGATCGAAACACAAAGAAGAACATATACACGCTAATTCCAGATAAAACCCTGAAAATATAAAAATAGAATAATGTTAGAAATATGAGGAAATGACTTTATTTTTATACAGTCGATCTAATGCATTAATTTGGGATATGTTTGTATTTTTCAGTAAAAGCTAAGAACAAATTAATATTTATATTTTTTCCAAGATATTTTAGACTTTATTCAGTACATAGATAATTGCAAATTGATGTTCTTATTTGTAGATACCATTAAATTTATCAAGTATAGCGAATTCAATGAAAATACAAAAGTGTGAACATGTGCTGTTTTTGAATTATCCGGTGGCCCAATAAAAACTCACCAAACTTTAGATTTGTATATCTTAACAACTGCTAAATACAATTTAATGAAATTTTACCTGCATATTACTACATAGTATATAAAAATTACTGCGTATTGTGCATTATTTAAGTTCTAATCAGGTTCCCTATGGGAGAGTGTACGCTATAACGTTTCAGGCTCGTCTCATAGTAAACGATATTTGAAAGGGGAGGGGTTGTTGACTGTGAGAAAAAGATGCCCCCTTTAAGGTGTCAACTTGAAAAAAAAAAACTATTAAGATAATTTTAAAAAGTTGACAAATCTTTAAAATATTGCGAGCCCGTTCGTGAAGATGGTACATTTATTATATTAATTTTATGGTTCTATTTTCGTAATTGAACTTACACAATAAATATAACAAAAGCATACAGGCCTTAAGCGAAACTGTCACATGAAATATGCAATAGGTATTATGTATCATTTATATGACACAATGACGATTTTGAACATACAACAGGTATCACTTTGATAATACACAAAAAGTATGAAATATATTTGATTGAAATCCAAGTACATGCGTACAAGTACAAAGAAAAACCAGGAACATTTAAATTCATTAACAGACCTATCCGTCAAAACACTCCTGAGACGTGCAGAGCATGGATGTATATGCTACATGATTTTAGGTGGCGCTCCTGTCCTGTGTACGAGAAAGTGATCAAAGATGTATGCCTGGGCATAACATTTCAGCCGATCCGTCCATCTACTCAAACCATAAATCATAATGAATTTGTACAGCCATCTAGAAAGGTAAATTGGTTATATTAAATGTTCTATAATTCAGCGGACATCATTTGAGCCATGATCAAGGACCACAAAGAATCATTCTTATGCAACATTAGACAATTTTACATGGAAATTTTTGTAGCTCTGAAACGAATTCTGAAACGAACCTTTATGACTCTCCATAACTCTAGAAGAAAATCCTACACACTTGAGAGAGTGCAAGCCTGAGAATCATTCCTTTGAAATGTAAACAATTTGCAGGTGGGGCCACCTAAACCTGAATTTGAATCATGGGTCACATTACCAGCATCTGTATTTTGTTATTCTCACTGCTACTTTTTTTAGATTGTAATATTAGTATGTTTAATTGGCCAATGGCTAAGTTCGGTTTCCCATAACTCAGCCAAAATGATTAAACCCGAACCATTGGAAAACAATTTCAGAAATGATTGTTCCTGGAATCAATTCTGTGAAATAATAGATAATTTGGCTAAATGGTTAAGGAGAAGATGATTTGTGAATGGTCTTGTGCCCCTTCACAAAATGAAAGTAATAGCATATGGCGAGACCATATTCTCAATGCAACAATTAATGACATAACGACAATTTCTGGGGGAAAAACGGTGACGCTGGCACCTCAGTTCATATGAAATGAGTTTTTTTTGGGTTACATTCAAGTTTATTCCAGAACTTCTGCCATTTACATTTTACATAGCATCCGGCAGGTAGGTGCTATGTTTCGGTACTGATATGAAATTGAGATGATATATATGTTCAAATCTACCGATAAGATGCACAGGCAATAGTTCACATAACATTTCTTAACAGGACACCAATTCCCCCTTTGATGCAGTTATATTTTTCATTTTACATTTAATCTTGTAGTTGTATATAAACCATGCAATTGTTGCTATACATTCTTTAATGGTATTAGTATTTTCATTTCCAAAGTTATAGCCCAGCACAGTGATTTTCCATTGAAGTTTACAGTGAAAGACCTTTTCAAACATTTGCCATATTGGCTCTACAATTTTACAGGTAAAAAGAGCATATTCACTGTCTTCTATTTCATGACATTCTTCACACTGCTCGGAGATATTCTTATCTTATTTATGTACACTCGCATTTGTTACGAGGATATTATGCAATATTTTATAATTAAATTAAGACAACTTTGCGATAGGCTTCCTTTGAATATATGAAATGAGAGTTAACATACGGGCGACGAACGACCGGGTGCCATAGCATAAGCATACAGGTTCACTAAAAATACATAATAATTCAGAAAGACATTCATAGTTTACCAAGCATCTAGGTATGTGTGGGTCGTCCTCTGATTATGTCACTGGATGGTTTTTACGTAGGTCTGGTAAACACGATCCTCAGGAATAAGGCTGACATTAAGCATCTGATTTATATTAGTGTATAATAACCATCCTAATAACCACAGTGTGTGTGGAAATGTGAGCTTCCTGTGCAATTGCCTATTCAGATATGTTTGACGGTAATTTATGATCGCTTCAGTTCTCTTTTATGTAAACAGTTCACATTCCAGGGCAGTGCAGAGGCTCAGCATGGTACGAAGTGGATTTATCGAGGGTTTTACCTGATGACTTGTTTTGTGTGTCTTGTGTGTCTAACATCTAATATATGTGACGCAAGGGTCAAACAGATCAGCCAAAATTACTTGGCCAACAGTTTCAATTTATAATGTGGATATGTCACGAAATTGGAATAAAATATAGCTCAGAATAGCTCATTCCGTGCTTCAGTTGCAGGTTCATACATAAAATCTTATATGTCATTGATATATGTTTTTCTGGGACGACTTTTTCAGTATAATAATTCAATACGTTCTAGGTCTTATATGATACAGTTCTAAACAGTATATGCTCATATTTATGAATGGCTTCTGGAATAACTTGGATCGTTATCAATGAAAATATTCAGTAGTCAGCCAAGCTAAACGCTATTGTCAGTTTCAGTATAATTTGAGAAGCTAACACATTAACATCGCTCGTACATTCTATAATGAGGCACTTCATTTTAGCCGTCTGATTAACCAGATGTATTTGCACCTCTGTGGACACTCGCCCAAATTGCAATGTTTTCAACACGTATCATGTCAAACGTACACATATCAGAATCACGAGAAGAGCAATGCCAATATGATGAATAACGGTTTTACTGTGGGCTTGGTGATTGTAAACACGACCTCTCCCTATTACTGTCTCATAACAAAGTTAATGTATAAACACATAGGTCCTGATTGGAATGACAGAAACATATCAATTCATATTGCAAGGCATGTAGGAGAAGCAAATATCTTGAATAGTTGGAGTAAATATTCTAAACCCCATTAAGTATACATAAGTATATATATATATATATATATATATATATATATATATATATATATATATATATATATAACTGCCATAACCAAAAGCTATATCTGAACTATGTCTTTGCAAAATATGCCTTATCTAAATATTTTGAGCAACTGTACTCATGTGTATATCAATAATCAACACATTCATGATTTAATTATATTTTGCAAAAGCTGAAAACATAATAGAAAGGGTGAGTTTACTGTTACTATGTTGCTGGTCCAATTTATCGGTATCGCTTACAAATGTTGTATTGCAATATATTCGGATATGTGGTGGAGTACAAATATATGTTGTGATGGTGCTATAGTGTAACCGTAGACGATGGCTTGGTCAACCTAATGGCATGGTCGAGGTCGAGATGAAAGAAGCGTGCGATCGTAGAGCAGTGAAGTTGTTCGCGTAGGCTGCTCGTATGTTATGGACTTGGAAGATGTGTTACAAGACCTGGTCAGGATAATATCCTGTGTTATATCTTTGGACTGATGGAATTATAATGTGAACTGCGTTATCAAGCAACTCAAACTACTCAAAATGCCCCCACATAAAGCCAGGAAACTTGGGACCTGTGGGTCACGGCGCTCAGTTGAAATTGATTATGAGAATATATTTATAAAAAAAACATAACGTTTTTTGTATATCATTATTTGAAAAATGTACACAATACTCATATTTGGAGGTGCCTGTGTAATTTTATGGCCTTCATTGAAGATACACGAGCCTTACATGATTACATATTAGTAGAAATATTAGTATCTCAACTAAGAGACTGCAATGTGCATGTAAAAATGAAGAAAGTGCAGATAATAAAACAATTTATTAAATAAGTGGGTGTAAAAATAATCAAAATTTCCATTTACAAATTAGAATAAATCAAATAAGATAGGTATGTAAAAACAAGTCAATCTTTTTAAAAGTGCTCTGTGCACCAAATGAAAATAGTGCCATGAATTCACTTAATTATAGAAAAATTGGAAATGAACCTAAGCATGAATTATTAAAATTAGAACTTTCCCATATAAAAAGTGTAAATGCCTTTCCTGATATTTTGACAATATTTACATTAAGTTCGGCCTTCAACTCCTACAAATTACCCAATATTGACCTAATTTACAGGATGTACAGAGGATATATATATATAGTGGAATAGTTGTGCCAAATAGAAACAAAACAACACCAGTGGATTTTATATTTGGTAGTCTTGAAGTGTAACAATAGAATTTTAATGGAAAGTAGAGGTTTTATCTTAATTTTTCGAGGAACCCTTAGTCACACTGACCCAGTTCCAGAATTGTAGGTTCAACTGTGTCAAAACGTGTCAGTCTAACGAACAGACGGACAGACGGACAGACAGACCTAGGGAAGGACGCTATAGCTCAGTTGACTTACAGTCGCCTTGGCTAATAAATCATCATCAACATAGTAATTTTCATGAATGTTGTGGAAAAAGCGCTGTTTTCATGCAGCAAAAATATGAGGGTCTGTCTTGGAAAACTGCTAGAGTCAGGAGGATTTTCTGGGGTTATTGGGTTCGGTGAGGTTGTTGTCGGGGCCAAGGTGGCCAAGGGACATGTAATGTTATCATTGGTATAACATATTGCACGCTGTGTTAGAAAGACGCTGGGGCAATCACACCCAATGATCGACATATTGTTACATGAATGAGAAATATATTACTGAATTGTTGTTTGTTATAAACATGTAGCCTACCTGTAAATCTGGGGCACTCGGTGAACACTTCCTTGTTGGGATAAAAAGAACACACCAATAGTGTATTCTACCGTGTACGGTGTGTATTGATAATCAAACACCTGTCACGAGATTATAAATCTAAATAACCGTGTATGTGCTCGTGTAGATAACCTGTTAGTGGCTCGTGTATTGCCATGATAAGAATAACGCAGTTAACAAGACACAGAAGGTGTGTTTTATGACGATTGTTTCTTTACAGGAATGCAAAATTGATGTATTAAGTCATTAATTTATGTAGACATGGCCAAAGATCGTTCCCGGATCGTTCCTGTCTGTGAAATATTGAACAATTCGGCTAATTGGTTCTAGAAGAGAAGATCTCTGACAGTTTACCCCCCCCCCCCCCCCCGACACAAAAATGAAGTAATAACAGGTGGCGAGATAAAAATATCAATGCCACAATTATTGACATGACACCAATATTTGGAAAAACAATGGTCACGCTGGCTTCTGCCGTTCAATTGAGATTACAGTCAATATATGGACGACAAACGAGGACACGCCATGGCATAAGCTCACAGGGTTGCTAAAAATACATAATAATCCAGAATGACTTCATAGATCTAGGCGGACTGCAACCTGATTCTGTCACTGGGCAGTTTTACATCGCTCTGGTAAACACACTGCTCAGTAATAAGGCTGAAATATAGCATCTTACCTATATTAGTACAGAATATCCATTAAAAAAAACAGTGTTTTTTTGGAATTATATACGTCCCTGTGTACTTGCCTGCTCCGTAATGCCAAACTTTTACATCCCAAACCTGCCATCTTTGACATATGGTGACATAGCAGTAATGGAATAACTTTTTTTACGGTAAAAAGTCAAGTTTTAAGACTCTATTTTAACAATCATCTGAAAATATTTGAGGCGAACATTCCACCCCAAAGATTCCGTAGACTGTTCACATTTGCCTTACCAACGAGTAAGAAACATTAATTTTAAGTAAGAAACTATTAATTTTAGGTCACAAGGTCAAGGTCAATGTCAGAGGTCCCACATTTTGGAAAAAAAACCCCATAAAAATACCCTTATAGACTAGTTCAGGTGAGCGTTGAGACCTATATATTCCTCTTTGTTAATACCACTCGGAAAATATTGGGAGCGTCCTAATATTAATTCAAATGTGGCGCTAGCATGCGATTGAAAGAACATATATTTTCTAGTATAATTTCGAAGTAGATACAGATTAACATTACATATAATAGATGGTTATGTGGATATAGCATAGGATATGCTTAGATAAATAATAAGCAAATTCGTGGAATATAAGTGACTCGCGTGTGCCTCTTACTGTCTTTCATACTTACCTGATAAAAATGTTTAAGTTTTTATGTTTGCCTGAAGATGTTTTCACAATTTTGGTTGTGAAATAGGATCAAACACTCCAAATCCACTCCCGACCAATGTACGCATGAAAGCTATCACTGACCCAAAATAGAATAATATCGGATAATATTTAGGACAGTTATTGCACGGAAACGAAAACCTGACGGACGGACAGACAGAGGGACAGACAGACAAACCCAAATCAATGTCCCCTGTTCCCGGAAGCTGGGGACATGTAATTGTAGGGACTTCATGAAACAAATTTTCATCTGGAAAGCATAAACACAATGTTTCTCCGTCCTGTCATTGCGTATGCCGTTCCTCTTTTGTAGAGTTTAATTCAGATCATAAAGATCATAAATGTTACAGTGATGCTAATGTTAGATGAACTGTGTTTCATTATAGAGAAAGGCTTATGATAAATTGTTTCATTCAGTGGAAACGTTTATCAGTAGACCTACAAAATGTTTACTTTAGATAAGCCAGGGAATTCTCCGAAAAGGTAATTTATGTTTAAATAAGATCATTTTTTGTAATGTAATGTAATGTTCATGTTTGTAAACAAAGAAAAAACAACATGGTTGAAAGGCGTTTACAAGATTAATATCTTTCTTCCGTCACAGTGAACAGGTCTGGCGAGCAACAAGGTAAATTTTATATTTTCACAGAGAGATTCCTATTACACTAATTGGCGTATAACAAATTAAAGACGAACATGAATGTTTATTTTAATAATTGACATATAATTATATAAGTTCATTGGAAACGGTTTACTTGAAGCAGTGTTGTCAAATATCATTAAGCAAACGTAAGTAAAATTTATTCCCTATATTTTAAAGCACAATTCGCGATCCACGGAGGGCTGGAGGAAGAAATTCTGTATTATAATCATGTTCTATAAAGGGATGTGGTGCGTCATCATGCTAGGATTGTGTTACCTCAGCTTTCACCGAGGGTGAAATTCATGCGCATATTGTTTAATTTAATGTTTTTTTTTTCGGCTCTATTTCTACCATAAATTATATTTTTTTTTCATTCAGAATCGTTAACCTGAAGATTCTTACCGAATATCATTGGTTTGATAATTTGTCGAATTGCTGAAAACTAATAATTTAATAAGTTCTTTTATTTTTTTTGACATTTCCTAAATTTTTTAGTGAACATAATTCTCCAAATATTTTCAAGGGGGTTTTGCGTCGTGTTTTCTATTATTTCAGAGAGAATAAATAAAACATAGTCAAAGGCTTTACTATACTATACTTTTTTGCAAGACTTTTTGTTGCACATGGTGCACATTATATATGTGTGTGTGTGTGCTACAAGATAATTTATAATTGACTCATCACCTTGAATTTGTAAATGACTGCGCTGCGCAGTTGATAAAGCGAATACGTTCTGATCTGGCAATATCGGCATGCACAAAAACCGGCGATAGGTAGTTCCATCTGGCGGCAAATTATGCAACTTACATATGGTTCTCTGACCGTTTCGTAAGTCGACAGGTTCCCGGCTCTGTTACATCTAGCACCGGGGGAAGAAGTATCACGATTTATCGTCGATGCCAGGGTTATATGAGTTCATGGCCGTCCGTGTATGTTTGTTCCCAACATTAAACCAATCAATCGTGGTAATAAAAATTTAAGGGCATATTGAGAATATAATCATGAAGAATGGGTGAGATAATGGTGTGGACCCGGTACTTAAAATGGGTTCACGAACGTCATCAAGGAATGTTCACAAATGTACAGTCACCTATACATGAATGAACCTGAGAATATGAACCGGATAGCGAATACTAAAAACGATTTGCGAAGCATCCCACAATTCGGAATCCCCCCCCTTCACATGGCTTAGGCTTTCACTCCTAAGCATGCAGATTTCTATTTAGTTATATATATCATCTGACCGTACATGTGTATAATTTGATATATGCTGAGTATTATTGTGCAATGTTTTCCAGCCCAGTTCCGGCGTCGCCTCCGCCGTGTTTGATTCCTAAGAACTCTTCTTTCATCCCCTGGGTCGATCTTTCTGAATTAAAAGTTTCTGTCTCCTGCAACGTATTCAAAATGTTGCAGCTATAATTCTCACTGGGAAATCAAATTCGGAACACATCACACCAGTTTTGTATGCTCTTCACTGGTTGCCAGTTGAACAGCGAGTGAACTTTTAAGTTCTGACTTTGGTATATCAGTGTGTCTATTGGCTTGCACCCCAGTATCTTCAGGAATTGTTGCAACTATACAATCCATGCAGAGCACTGCGTTCTGCCGACTAATATTTACTGCATGTCCCGTTCACAAAATCAACACGAGTACAAAATAGTGCCTTCAGTGTCGCAGGGCCTAAAATGTGGAATGATCTCCCAGCGAAGTTGAGATCCATGTCCAGTTATTCTCAGTTTAAGAGTCAGTTGAAAACATTCTTATTCATAAATCATTTTAGTACATAAAGACTTTTATTGTGTGCATAGATAAATACCTTTTCATCTTGATTGATAAGCATACACATGTATATTTTTATTATGTTTATTCATATCATTTGTACAGCGTTTTAGAGCACTCTGTGGATTTTACGCTATATAAAATAAATTATTATTATAATTATTATCTAACAAAAACAGGTAGCGCCACCCGTAATCCTTTTGCGTAGTTACGTCTTTGAGTCTTTTAAGTGATAATAAACCCACATCACAACACTTGTTCAAAGTACTGGGCTGTAATTGTGCATGCCCATAGATACTGGATACCTCAATCACATACTCGAGATAATTGGGGCCATCTGCAATATTATTTATATGGTGTCCATCCGTGCTTTCCTTTTGGTGTAAATTAAACGTATCTCAGTTTTGGTTCAAGGTATGAGCTTGAAAGTAGGCATGTACATCCATCTTCGATAGCTTTCTAGTAAACATAACAGGTGGCGCCAACTATAATCATGCATTTGTAGGATACCTTTATATGTTTTTCATCCCAGGAGTGTTTAACGAATCCGCCTGAAATTGTTAATGACCAAAGATCTCAGAAATTTTAATCTCGTGCAAAATGTGGTGGCACCTACAATTGTTTTCGCGTAGCATCCACCTATAAATCTGTGTCGGTTGAAAATAATACACATTGCAGGGGTGGATTTATGTATCAGCCTGAATGTGTAAATGTTAATCGTCTGAGAAAGCTCTGTCGTAGACAAAACTTGAAGCGCGACCAACCGTCCCGTTTTCATAGAATACATTGATGCCCTATTCTCAGGAGTAGTTACTGGTATTTGGCTAAAGTGTTGCATGCTTATCCATCTTGTGAAGCTAGAGACAATCTACGCGAGACATGCATGGGTTTATCTCTGGGTTGGTATAATGTATCAGCGTGAAATTGCCCATATATCTGGTAATTAAACTGGTTGTACCATCTACAATCGTTTTTGCGTGATCCTGCGGATACCTGTAGTCACTTCTAGACTGCCCATATTCTGGTCAGCAAATTATTCATTCGTACAAGATATTTTCTACAATATTCCTAACTCCTAGAGCTTAAGTTTAGCTTTTCTATTGAAAAAAGATTATAGCCCTGCGGGGGCTAGAATTTTGAGCACGCACCCGCCCTGCAAAAAAAATTCTACAGCCCGCTACCACCCTGTCCCTCATTTGTGAAAACTCGCATGGCACCACCAGGCACCTTTAAAAATTAACCGCCCCGCAACCGCCCTGCAAGTTAAGCTTTCAGCCCGCATCCGCCCCGCCCAACAGTTTTACTAAAAAAGTCAGCCCACATACAACAGAGAAACATAAGGGACAACCAAAAGGTAGGCCTGAAGAAATTAAGATTTATTTTCATTTATTTATAATGAATGACCGTCTTTGTAGGCAGGCAGCATTACCATGTTTGTTGATAGTATGAATTTGTCCGTTTGTTTCGCTAGTAAGGAGGGGGTGTCATTTACAGAGAATTATCATTTTTTTTTTAAAGAATTTCCAATTATTTACTGCACAGTAGGTTGAAATGCAGACACTCTAGTGAAATACCGCCTTTGTGTTTCCTTTTAATATTTAAAGTCATTATAAATTCAAACCTTTTTAGATGTTTAGCTAACAAAATTTACAAAATTAAAGTTTAAACATATCTCCATGCATATGTTGCCATATACGGAAATATAAAATAAAACTCAAGCATGATGCAATCAATTTCTATCATGTATGTATGATTGTTAGGTTTCGCTACTGGTCACTAGCTGCACTGGTTGGAGGACAGTATTTTCTCACCACAGGACACACCTTTTATTTGAAAATAGATTAATCCTGTTCAGTGACGATCAGCTTATCAACTGAAAGGGGGAAGGTTATTATTGGGAGTCAACTCTGTATCATGTTCAAAAATGAGGCTCATGCCCTTTTTCTCATTTTGCTTTGCCAATGCATTCATCTAAACTACCCATTGCCCTTTGGCCCATCCATAATGAGCACACATCAGCTTTTGTAAGTTATGGATTAAAGCTATATCCTATAAGCTATAGCTGTAGACAGAGCCAGATGCAACCTATGCAGTGACTATTAGAAGATCACGTGTGCAGGTAATACTCCTGGCGCTCTTCCCTTAGTCATATAATGTAATATTTGGTACTCGCCGCAAGTACAGGCCTACCGAGCTGTTTAAATATACAACACTATTACCTAGTACATTTGTGTAACATTATGACCAGTGGTCACAGCAAATATGAATCTGTCTAAAAACTCAGGAATTTTGTATTTCACAAGTGCAATATACTAATGGAATATAGAATAACCGAAGGAACATAAGAAAACCTGCAGTACTTAAGTAAAGACAATCATCTCCTCGCTATAACCATGTATTTGGCTGGCAGAAACCCGCACTAAAATATCATGTAGCCTGCCCCGTCCGCTTATTTCAGCTTTCAGCCCGCGCCCGTGGTAGCGGGTAGGAGCCCGCGCAGGGCTCTGCTCCAGATGTTTGGTGTCACCTGCAACTTTATTGCAGAATTTGATGAAACATTCCTCAATATTTATATACTTCTTTAATATAAATTCTAAACAATGCAATTTGTCATTTTAATTAAGATATGAAACATGACATATCAGCCATCAATGTATTATACTGACAATACAGAATCGTTACAATTTCAACACTTCCCCTAAAATATTGGTTCTTAAGACCAAGGAATTGGATGGACAGATATATTCCAAACAAGCTAAGAAATGTGCAAGGGCAAGTATATCGGATGATTCCAAACCATCTGGCCAACAAACCATCTGGCCAACAGAATTATAATTATGTTTATATTGTGTACATTTCCATTTACATAATGTGCAAGAAAAGCAGCAATATGAAACATTCACTTTCAGCGATAAGAAAAGAAAGGTTGTTCACAAAACTGGTTCGATTATACAGATTCGTCAGAAATGTCAAATAACACAACTTACCGAAAACCCTAAGCATCAGATCCGACCCAACAAACATAACATTTTTTTCAAACCTTTTTGTTATTTTCATGCATTGTCTTACGCGACAGCTTAGGTTCCGAACAACTCAGCTTTGTGTTTGTGTGGTAATAATAATGATTATATATATATATATATATATATATATATATATATATATATATATATATGTATACAGAACTTTCAACGAAACTGTTCAGTTACACATTAACACGTTTTTTTCATGCTGCCGCAATCATCAGATGTGAAATGTTAAGGAATGGTTGGTGACAGTTGGTGCCGAAGCACTCAGCCATGGTCAGGTAGGAGTGAGCGTGATTATGATTATGTCTGCATTTGGAAATGAGCTCTGATCTTTTGTTGAGTCTTTGTGTCTTGGGGAACGTTATGCTTTCGACTTAAAGTCTCCCTGCCGACACATGTAGTGGGTGAGACTATCACGTCACTACTGTGACGTCACTTTGCTGGTTCCTATAAAGGTATGCAAATACACAGAGGGGAAGGGAATCTGGGTAGCCAAGTGGTTAAAGCACCAGACCGGAATCGGAAGATTGTAGCCACGATTCACACGATCAGTGATCTCTCTGTCTGTCTGTCTGTCTGTCTCTCTCTCTGTTTCTCTCTCTCTCTCCCTCTCTCTCTTTCTCTGTCTGTCTCTCTCTCTCTCTCTCTCTCTCTATATATATATATATAAAAACATATATATATATATATGTATTGTTACAGGTTGTATATAAAAACGACCCCCGGTTAAAGCTTGTATATATATACATATATATATATATATATATATCGGATAAACTATAATTAATTACAAAACTTATTTAATAAATTTGAACAATAAACATTAATAAATTATGATATAATACCCGTCAGAAGGTCAATCCGTTTTTTTTATTTTTAAGGGGGGGGGTAGAACATTTTTTTATACTTGGACCCAAAGTCACCAACACCAGGGATATGTACATGTGACTCCACAAAGTATAGCTACAGGTAACCCCGCCAGTGATATGCGCATGTAACCACACCAGGGACATTTACATGTAATATTGTCACATATATCCTCATGTAACACCACCACAAATATCCATTAGTTACACCAACTGTGACATGTACATGTTATGATGACAGGGATGTCAAACAAGAAAAAAATGTCAGGGATATCTACATGTAAAATCAACAGTGATATCAACATGAATTATTGTCGAGTTATCAAACATGAATGATTGTCAGGGATATCAGGGGTATTTACATGTAACATGACACATACGTACATGTAAGGTCACAGGTATCTAACAAACAGGAACATCTTCAAGTAACACAACTACATGCAACACTAACAGGGATATCAACATGTGATATTGTCAGCATAATGAAATGTAAGAGTAAGGTGTTTGTCGGGCCAGGAGTAACAAGGTATTAGTGACATTGGAATTGAAAGCGACCTTCCCAAGGTCTTATTTAAGACCTACAAGACATGCCCTATCTGTAATAAAAAAGAAGGAACATCGCACTAAAGTATAGCTCTTCCTGTTATTTTTCTATAAGGCTGGAAGGAGGTGGGATTTACTCAGAAAACTGAAGAAGGGAATGATGCACAATGCCCAAAAGCATTTATCACTGACTATAGTCCGTTCCACTACCCCTGTCCATCTGATTTTTTTGCGATTTTCTCTACAAAGACAAACTTGCCCCAAAAAATTGCCCCAATGCAGAGCAAATGCATATTTGGTTTGGCATCTTACCTGCTCACGATATAAATATTATTTACTCTAAGGCCTGGTTGACATGTCTCATATATATCCGTGGTTCATGGCGTCCCTTATAAGTGGCCATTGTTTATCCTCTTTGGCTATACAGTAATTGTGACGTAACAGGAATGCGAATGCACGCGGAGAATACAAGTCTCACTGTAAACAGAGATCGGCAGCTCTTGATCATTTTCCCAAGAACGCTAGTGCCTCTTAAGTACGTCACATTTGTTATGACGTTATCATTATTTCCTGATATGCCTATTTCACAAATAAGATGGCGAGATGTCGCTACAGAATAGACTGATGACTCATAAATGGTTTTAAATTGTTTACAGACAAATGCCATAATGTAGGCTCTTATTTCCATAATAATTAAGTACGCATTTTCCTCTTCCTGCCCTAAGTAGAAAAGGTCTTGGCATTCCTTTATTCACAAAAAGAATAATCCCGAAAAACAGCTAAACAGGGGTAATAGAACGTACTATAGTAGATGAAAATTCAACTGACTGGAAAATTCTGAGCAAAATGCGTACGGTAATGGGCAATTTAGGACGTTCATATCTCCCATGCAGTGTCCTCATACCCCACGCAGCATCAGTGTGATGATAGTATCGTCCTTGACAGGATTGGAAAAACCGGCTAAATGTAGTAGCGTAACAACATTAGGATATTGTTTTACTGAGCTGTAACATAATCTCCCTGCTAAGTAAGCTATAAAGCAAAGCATGTCCGCCTGGCTAATAGGATCAATGGAATTCAAGCAAATGAAAAAATCCCATATAGGCTTTAAGATGAGTATTGTAGTATGAGCTAATGTAACCAGATGGTATCAGGACACTTGCTTATCTGTGTCCTGAAGAAACCTGGATCACTCCTTCGGATTCTCTGAAAAAAAAACATGACACAGGACTTCCTTGACATTTGATTACGGTAGTTGCTGAAGGTATGACTGTATATGTATCAAGTTTGTACGATAGGTCTGGTCATGCGGCCGTGATACACAGTCATTCACGGTGATGAACGTACCCTGCACATTAACTACAGATAGATAAAAAATAAATAATACTGATAGCCAGAAAATATTACTCATTACCTCCGTGACAAGTATGTGCTTAGAATAGACTTTGTTAATATTTCAGACTGAAGTTTTATTGTCACTTAGTAGAATGACCATTTCTACAGTCTACCGAACGCCACAATCTGAGCAATGGAGAGCGCCGCGATTAGTTGTAATAACTATTTGTACAATCCATGTAAAATAAATAAATTTATATTATATATTTATTTTTTTTTTATAAATATTGATTAAGATCTCTATAATTCAGTGAGCCAATCTTACATGTAAAATCATAAAATAAGATGAATCTGTTAATCGACGGACCGAAATATGTTTTTTTGTTTCACAGTCACAGTGTCACAGCCTTATCTCCAATGCGTCGGCACGTAGTCTTTGTTTATTTGAGGGGCTATTTTCCGACCCCTAGCGGTAAAAACAAACATGAATGCCCACAGATGTACTCCGATTCGGGTCAGTTTTCAGACGCCATAATTTTTTCAATGTAAGTATGATAAAATTGTCTGTCCACTCTTTGTTGTGTCCTGCCATCTGTAGCAGGCAATGGATATTATTAAATCATGTGACCATTGTCATGCTACTTGTGAAATGGCCTCTTTCAACATGTCTATGACCTACTTACACGTCGAGGGGGACCGCTCAGAAAATCCATGAAACAGTGGGTAAATTTACGGCAGCAGTAAACTGACCATTTTCAAAGGAAAGAGCATAATAAAAAATACGGTTATGGAAAATATCAGACTTCAAAGTGGTTTAGCAAAGCCAGGGTACACATTTTTGTGAGCGTCAGCTGGTTCCTGAGCGCGGAGGCCGGAGCGCCGTCAGTCACGTGGTCAACCCCTATGGATGTACACGACAATACAACACAAACAGATGACGAAATAGCCAAAATATGGCTACAATATGAAAAACAGATCAATTTAAAAATAAATTATATGGGATGGTACAACTTATCACAGGGCCAAGAATATTATTTTGACCATATACGATAGCCTTGAGCGCTGCATGATGAGCCTTATTTAGGCTGTAAATATTGTCAGAAAGCCCTTTTACCGTGACGGTTTTTTAATATTTTTTATATAAAAAAACCCAGTGAATACAGGTGTGTAACTTTCTTAATGATATATAACTGAACGCAAACTGCAAAACAGCTACTAATCACGTGCAGAGCTTGCTTCCGATGAGCTTATACATGTAAAGGCAATGCTATATGGCCTATACTGCACATGCACACAGCTGAAGTTAGTTTTTGGGTCAGCGAAGTGTGTCGTCTCCATGGTTACGACCCGTGACCTGAGTCAGTGGGTGCATGTTTACCCTGTGAATATGGCCACCGAAGCGGTGGTTCACGGGCGAAACACCGAGTCAAATTAACGCCTAAAGAATAATTTATATGATTAGCACAGATGGCAGCTCGGAATATGGATCATAGGTACCCTTTGCATCATAGTTTATAATTAAAAATGCGCGTATTGTTTTAGCAACGATAGGGAACAGTGTCAAAGATCGGGTTTGAAGCGGTGCCTGTGACACGCTCGCTTGCTCCACTTCGATGCACTGACACGGTTTCTTGTATCGTTTGTCTGTTAAAACTTGCTATTTATTCAGGATTGGTTTATATTTGAATTATTTCAAAGAATCAAGGTTTCACACTGGTCGCCTGTCCAAATATCCGTGTACTAAAATGTCCCTACGGTCGTAGTACTCGCCTTACCAATAGGTGGCGTGTGTGTATTTTGAAAACCAAATCTCATTTAAATATGTTAATGAAGCGCGGGAGTTCAGGCTGTAAATGAAGAATCAGAACAGAAAATGTTGGTGACCGTGATCTGTATTTTGACACCAGATGGAGCCATTGGTACAACAGGTGCAGTTGTCATATGGTGGTGAGCTTATCAGACACATAGTAATCAAGAACTATGCTGGTTGAACGAAAATACTCTGAATATTACTTTCACATTTCTACTAATTTTAACACCATGACACAATGTATGACACAGTATAGGGAAATCACGTCAGGTGCATTTGATAAATTTCGTATACATGTACAGGAATGTGGTAGAAGAGTGCCAGGTGGCATTTGCATCATGGTATACAAATTGTATGTGAGCGGAAAGCAAATAACATGTCTAAACAGCTTTCTTGCAAGAGTATTCATTAGTCTACCCAGTAAATACCTTGATATTATACAATGGACCGAATGCTAAAACTATAAGGGTGTAAATGAGATATTATATTTAAAATTAATATACGTTATATGTAACATGGTGTATGTTTACGGGTAACATTTTTATTGTGAACTATTAATATATTTCCTACATTCGAGTATATGATTTATATGAGAATATTTATATTTATTCTTTTACCTATTCTTTTACAAGCTTAACGCAGTAAGATGATGGTATCTTTGAGCATAAGAGATTTAACAGACTATGCAACCATGGCTCCGTTGCATGACTATTTATATATACTGGTGGCCAGACAGATAACCACTGATAACAGCTGGCACATACCTATGTTGCACCGCACAAGAGTGATTATTTGGAAAATAAACATAACAACTGATCAATATTTACCAAATTTACAAACACTTAATCTCATGAATCAGCTTTGACCATAACCAAAAAGTTCATATTTTCGATTTACCTTCCTTTTCTCCTGTTTCTTTGTATCCAAAATGGACAATTGAAGGCTACTGGTTGCCTCAACATTCTTTGAATAAGTTGTGAATTAAAACTTTAATAGTGGGTATGACGAGGGTTATTAGGGCACCGCTTAAGTGGCGCCCTATTCAAGCGGGACCCTAAAGTGATCACCATGTCAGTCTGTCCTTCCGTCCTTCCGTCATTCCGTCCATACGTCCTTCCGTCGCGCTCGGAAACTCAACAACAACACACTGCAGCTTTCCGAAATTCACAGGGATGATTGATACCTATAAGGGCTCCAGACCTATCGAATAACAGACTTGTCGGAATTCCAATATGGCCCCCACAGCCCAATCGCTGATTTTCTTTCGCAGGCAATAACTCAACAAGAAGATACTGCAGCTTTCCCAATTTCACAGGGATGATTGGTACCTATGATGGTTCCAGACCTATCGAATGACAGACTTGTCGGAATTCCAATATGGCCGCCACAGCCCAATCGCTAATTTACTTTCGCACGTTATAACTCGACAACAACTTACTGCAGCTTTCCCAATTTCACAGGGATATGCCATTTACAACGCAGGAGGGCAGAGGTAAGTTTACAAGCGAAATCAATAATAGGTTATGGAAAATATGCACATTTCGAAATGTGACGTCACTTTTTTAGTTTATCTCCTTCTTATTATCAAACCGGATATATCTTACTGTAGCCAAATTTATTTTACCCAGTTATTTTTCAAGGTCACAAGGGTCAAAAGAGTGTTTTTTTATAATTAGCAATTATAGTTTCTACGTATATATACGGATTAAAGATACACTGCTGAAAAAAGCTGCAATAATACATGCTTTCCATCAAACTTAGGGAACAGCTTGAAAATATCTCATACGGAACTATATGATATAGTTAGGCCATGTTCCCGGATAAACAATACGACGTAGAAAGATGAGGCCTTTACAGACAAATATCATTTAGAACGTAGGAGACTACTGGTAAGTTTAGTAGCAATATCCTTGATAGTTTAGGTATAATATGCAAATTACAAAAAAATGACGTCAGCATTTCGAGCACATCTCTAAAAACCTAATAATGATCGGGTAAATTTCATTTGTTTTACAGTTGTTCCTAACTATTAGAGGTAGATTAAAGATCAGGGGAGATTCGCTGATAGGGAGCTCGGATTGGGAGATGCAGGGGGGGGGGGGGGCGGTATATACAGATCCGTGACTGTCCCATGACAGTTACAGAAGTCTAGTTATTCTTATTTTTCCTATTATTCTGCCACATTTTCCATTGAATTCGATTGATGCTCACACTGAATATACCTTACAATGGTCTTTTTATTCCCAACATTACTATGGTACCCCTTCGAAATCACTAATACGGAACCATACGATATAATAACTCAGCACTTTTCAGTTAGACTAGGTTTTCAGATAAACCATATGACCTTGAAAGGTGAAACATTTACAGACATGTGCCCTTTACAACGTAGGAGTGCAGTGGTCAGATTAGTAGCGATATTTATTAATAGTTTATTAATAGTAATCAAATTACAAAAGTGTGACGTCACATTTTTCAGTTCTTCTTCTTTTTATCATTATTTTTCTGCCACTTTTCATTTGTTTTGATTGATACTCGTGCAGGATATAAATAACTATAGCGCAATTAAGTCAATATAGTTTCAGTGACCATGACCATTTTTTAAGGTAACAGATGTCAAAAGTGTGATTTTTTTCAAATGTTCAATGTCGATTTTTTTCATTTATTTTCATTTGTTTTCATAGATCTTTCACACATGATATAAATTACTATAGCACAATTAAATTAATCTAGTGTCAGTGACCTTTCCTGTTTTTCAAAGTCACATATGTCAAAAGTGTGATTTATTTTTTCAAAAGTTCAATGTTGATTTTCTGCTTATCTATAAAGAATGCAGACTTAACGGTGTTCTGAAGATTACTATTTTCTTCAAGTCTTTTTGTGTTTGAACTTTGCTGTCCATTGAACATCAATGTTTTAAATTTTACTGTTTTCTGGAGTTTTCCTGTGTCGTGGAATTTAACCCAGCTCTCGTGTTTGTTCCACAGTTTACAACTGTGACAGTAGCCTAGGCTTGAGTAATCTTATCATCTTCGCTGCCTTGAAGAATGGTACAAACTGGATATACTGGAATCAGTGTAGAAAGTTACCTAACCCACCAGGAGTGTCATCTTCATGTAAAGCTCAGTCTCCAGTTGTCTACCGTGTGTCATTTGGTGACAGAATCCGGTATGCTGGCTTCTCACTCAAGCACATGTCCTGTACCTCATCACAACAAAGTATAGTGAGTGTTCTCTACCTACAAGTCTACTCTCAGATGTTCCCCTCGCAAGTGAGTGATTTTGACCTGTCAGAGGTACCAAAATTTAATGACAAAATTGTTAAATTGACTGGACGATAGCAATAGCGTCCTCTCATTTTATATAGCTGGTGTCACCTAAATCCGGTCCATACCGCACCTGCTATTCCTGGGTGTGTAATCAACCCCATTGCTTGGTCATAATACCAAAGAACCTAACAAAACCCCACTCGTTTGAGAGTTATACAAACGCTGTGGGGTACAACCTTCCCAAGCCTGCAGAGCGCTCACACTTGGTTGGCACCAACCGTGAAATTCTCACCGCTCATTGTTTGAGATTTGAACTCACGAGCTCCCGCCTTTGAGTCCTCTGAGCCACAGAATCAATCGATGTGAACCAACAGCTGTCTCCTACAATTATTTTGTTCTGTGAAACTGATATTAAACGGGAAGATTTAAGCTTAATCTACAGCCGGAATGTGTAACCTAAATGTCCTTAGGGACCTGTAACAATGTGTGTGAAAACTACTGGAATATGTAATTTTAATGTACATCAATAACATGAGCCGTAACGTCAACAGGAACCGGTATCTGTATCGTTTAACTGGGAAGGTGTAAGTGTGCTGTTAAATAGAATAATGTTCATGTTTTCAACAACTTCACCCTCATGTGATACTAGAATGTAAAAAAGGATCTTATCGTAGGGCAGTAAATATTTCCATGCTAGATGAATTATCTCAAGATATGTTTTCTTGCAAAATTTTCTCTCAAACCTCATTTTTTTTCGAGATTTTTTTGCTATTGTATTTTTTTTGTTATGATCATTTGTTTTGACAGTGCACAGGTGATTTTGACTATGGCCTGCATGGTTAGAGTATATGACTGTTCACGAACATTTAGCAAAAGCAACAGATATATGTGCATGTATATAAATTCAAAAATAGCTAAACCGAGAGACTAAATACATTGAACTTTGAAAATCCAAGGGCTACAATATGTACACATATGTGCTTTATAAACACTTTATAATCTCCAGCATAACATCCTGACACTTCCATTGATTTGTATTCCAAAAACCTGTGTGCATGTCATCAATAAATCTGACATTCAAAAATAGAACATGATTCTTAGTCACGGTAAAAAACTACAAATCGTGTAATATTGAAACACACACACAAAGGTGTATACATGAACGCAGTGACACTGACCGTTGCTCGGGCATGTTATATATATGTTTGTGTGTGTGTGTGTGTGTTGATAGGTCTGTTTTGATAAAACCTGCTGTGTACATAGAGGCAAGACTTTTGGTGCAAATATGTGTAATAGCTAACCTCCCATCATTACCGCAACTACTCACGTAAGTGAAGACAAATATCGGATTATAATAATATTTATGAAAAATATGTAATATTTTAAACTAAAGAAATATGAAAATTTTCACTGGAAATTTTCTTTTTTTTAGTTTCGGCGGGACGCAAAAAGAAAGGAAACCGTCGCGAAAAAAACAAACATGGAAATATCGAGAAATCTCATCTTCGCAAATATGAAGCCAACTGCAGTTTATATTTTCAGTGTGTATGGATAATGGCGAAGATTCCTTCATTAGACAGATGGAGGCTGTGGTTGCACATATACCATACCAACCCCTCGGGACCAATATATGTAGTATGTATTTGTGAAAAAAAATTATTTAAGCCAAGGGTTTTCAACAATAAACTTTTCACAGGCTCATTGATGTGCACTCAAAATCGACGCCTATAATTCCATAATATGGCTAGATTCTCTCCGATCAGGCATTGTGCATCTTTATTTTTATGTTTGAAAGATTCCCAATATTCTTTAGCAAACCAGCTGAGTGAGAACTTTTGAAAAATTGGTGAATACACAAACGAGCTAAGAAAGATATTGCTTTTAAATTGAAATAAAATTCAAATAATGTCAGAATTTTTCAGAAATTAAAAATTGTACACAAGTAAGGGTTCGAGTGGGGTGGTATGTATCCCAGTTGTAAAGACTTCGGAGCTGAATAAGTTCGGAGTTGCATAAATATCACATAATGCTAAATTTTTTCAGAACTGCAGAGATTTTAATGAGCAGTTATGAATTCAGATGTATTCCTGACCCCGTACATAAAGACTTGAAACCAAGAAGGCGTAGTAAGATATATCAATATCATCATTATATAGCTCCGTTATCACCCCATAGTCATTGCCACCAAGAAGCCATGGACCTGCTGTTTAAACAAGGTATTCAAAACTCTTATTGACCTTCTATCTTGAGATTGAAGAATCAGAGTAGTAGTGTGTATTTCACAAACCATATGGCAGCATAAGAGGAGTTAACTGATCCATTTTGTTTATGTTTTGATTAATGCATATAGTTGATCAACATATATATATATATGTGTGTGTGTGTGTGTGTGTGTGTCAGGCATAACTTAATGGGGTTTATTACATTTACTCCCACTATAGTCAGGATATGGGTTTTTACTTCTAATATGCTTCTGTCACTGAATTATGACCTTCGTGTTTATACAAGAGCGTGGTTATGAGGCAGTAACATGGAGAGGCAGTGTTTACATAACAGTCAAACACCAAGCCCAAACTAAGACCACTATTTGTCATATGTTTGTAATGCTCTCCTCGAGTTCCTGATATGTTTACGTTGGATATGTTACGTGCTGAAAACAACGCTATAATGATAGGCAGTGCCCAGAGAGGTTGTGATACCTTGTTATTCAGAAAACTAAAATGAAGTGCCTCATTATAGAATGCTTGAGCGTCGTTAGTGTGTTATATTCGCTCTTCAAAAGATCATGTAAATAACCAAGACAAAGACAATGGCTGACTTTTGAATATGCTCGGTCAAAACGATAAGTGATTGTCCAGGAGCCATCCATCTGTCCATGCATATAATGGGGTTAAAATTGTATTTTGTTCCCAAAATAAAGGTATTCATATTTGCCTGTATGCGATTCCTAATGTTGTTTGTTGTCAAGTGGGATGTGACATTGACTTTCTTTCAGATTATTTACATGATAAGGTAATAGCAGCATAGAAATGATAATTTCTAACTCTACGTAAAAATCAATTTGACCATACGGTATTCCTCCTTGTTTCACCAGCCATGTTTTAAATTATGTTTTTCCAATATCTTGATATATCCTCACTATAGGTTTGATAATATGCAGACCATGTTCCTGTCACGTGATCTTTTTTTACCCTTGAGTCACTATCTTAGATGTTAGACAGACAAGTCACACTCCACATGCCATTAGGTAAAAACCACGTTCAAACCACCTCATGCTAGGCCTCTCCACTCAATTGGAATGTGACGTGGACATTAATGAAAAATGAACTGACAATAAATTAACATCAATCATATCGCAGTAGGCTAGTACACAGGAACGTATATAATTCCCGAAAACACGGTGGTTATTCGGATAGATATTCCAAACTAATATAGGTCAGATGCTATAATTCAGCCTAATCACTATATAGTGTGTTAAATAGTCCAGAAAACTGACTGTTCTATTTAAAATCTGATAGTCTATGTTACCCCGTCAAGGGCAGCATTGACTATCAGATTATAAGTAGGCCCCGAACAGTCAAGTTCTGGACTACATGTTTACCAGAAACCTCCAAGTGAGAGAAGCAGTAGACAGTTAGCTAAGATCTTAATCCGTGGCAAGCTATGAATGTCGTTCTGGATTGTTTTGTATTTTTTAGCGAGCCTGTGAACTTATGCCATGGCGCGTCGTCGTTCGCCGTCCGTATGTTAACTCTAATCTCATATAAACCGCAGGAGCCAGCGTCACTCTTTTTTTCAAATACTGGTGTCATGTCAATTACTGGGACACTGAGATATTTGTCTCGCCACCTGCTATTACGGGGGGGGGGGATAAAACCATTTACAAATCATCTACTACTAGAATATTTTAGCCAAATTGTTTTTAATTTCACAGATATTAAGGATCCAGGAGCGATCTTGGACATGTCTATATAAATAAATGACTTAAAACACAGAGTTTCATCATACAACATACTTCCTTGTTTTGTTAGTTGTGCTTACTCTTATCAAGGCAAGAAACGACAACACTAATAGGCCATCGACACGTAAGCATACACATGTAGATTTAGATTTGTAATCTCGTGACAGGTGTTTGTTAACCAATACACACCATAGGCGGTACACTCTTGGAACGTTTTCTGTATGCCTTAAGTGTTTACCGAGTGCCTCACATTTAAAGGTAGGTTACTTGGTCAAAACAACCAACAATTAATCAATATGTTTCTCATCCAGGTATCTATATGTAGATCTTTTAGTGATCACATGTGTGTTTGTCTATCCTCTTTCAAACAAGGCCTATATCCTACCGCTGATAACATTATTGATCCCATACCCTGTGAAAAAATTACTTATCCTATATTTAGATATCCCATTGCCCAGTGCTTAAAGCAAGATAAGTTTCATAATTAGTTGAATTTGTACTTGTTGAAAATATGAACACACACATACGAGTACAAAATTATAACTTACACTGGCTGTGGGTAGATCTGCAGTTGCTCTGGGTAGATCCACATTTGCTGTGGGTAGATGCAAGTCATGTTGAAAAAAAAAAAAAAATTCTAGGTTGCCCAGTAAATATTAAGCAGTTGTCCTACACCGGGTCACCTGGGGTCTTTTCATGGTGAAAGGCTGAGGTTTACGCAGCGATGGAATGATTCCATGATCAGCCTTGGGCAAATGCTTTCCTCAGAACTGCTGTAAGAGTATAATATATCATGATAAAGAAGAAAAGTAAAAATTACGTGGTGGGATTTAAAAGTTGTAAACCCTACGTCGAAGAAAGTGTTCAAAGTCGGTGCCCTGCAATGTTTATAAAAACCTTTGTTATTGCTGAGAACTTTTTATTTAAATAATCGTAAAACGCACTTGGGCATCGTGGTCTTGCGCCCTTGCTAAACAGTAACCATTACCCCAGTGCTGTACGTTGATTTACTGACACCTTTCAGGGATAAGGCACGTACAAGTGGCCTAAAGTCATTGTCCTCTGTGATGTCACGTCTGTATGTCACCACTCGTACTCCAAAGATGGCCATATCATCACATGCTACGTCCCCGTGTAAACAAAATTGTTGATTAGATATACCACATAAAACGCTCCCTGGTTTTTAACGCCATGATCACCCCAAAAATGTATTCAATCATTCCATGTATGATTGCTTTACTAATACTGAGATAATGCTATAATAGGACTGGAGTAGGCCTGCTGATAAAAATAATAATAATAGTAATAATAATAATAATAAAAATAAAAACAATAAATATAAAAAAATAAAAACAATAATGATAATAATGATTATAATATAAAAATAATAATAATAATAATAATAATAATAATAATAATAATAATAAAATAATGATAATAATTAGAAGAAAAATTATATGAACAAATAATAATACTAGAAATGTGCTCAGAGAACGCAGACCTCCGCCAAAGCATCTCATCAACTCCAAATTGCTTTTTCAGAAATGTAACATTTTTCGTTATAGAAATGGCTCCCGTGCTGTGTGTTGATTGACTGATACCTTTCAGGGAAACGGCACGTACACGCGGAGTGACGTCATTGATTGTCTTCTGTGATGTCACGACTCGCACTACAAAGATGGTCATATATCGTCGCCTGCAACGTCGTCCCAGCCTAAACAAATGTGCTATAAAACTCCGTAATACACTAGAGCTCGTTCCTGGGTTATTTATGCATCGATAGCCCAAAAAATTTAATCAATTTTTGAGAACTTTTCGAGTAATCTTGCCAACAGACAAACAGTCAAACCAACGCTGCCAAAAGAATAACCCCCGCCGCTTGGCTTGGCGCAGGGAAGGTAATAATACCAACAAGTGACTCATGGGTCATGACGCTCAGCCGACTGACATGTTGATAATATGTCCTTGCACAGACAACTAATTAAGATAGGTGGCATTATTGTTGATACATATTAGCTTAAGTTCATGAAGACCCATAAGCACAACAAATTTTATAACAATCCAACTAGCCTTTCATGAGGAGTCTGGCGATTTGTGTGTATTATGAATTATTTCTGGGGTGCTCAAACATACCCCTTAACTCTGAGAATATAGGTTGACTGTAACCCAATTTCAGGTTTCTGGGGAGAACTTTTAGGAACTCTCAGGGTGTCAAGTAAGAAGATTCTGGGCCACATGGTTATGATTTGTGCCCTACTTTGGTATCAAATTTTCAACTATTCTGATGGGTGCTTATAAGCCCGAAAGCTCAGAAAATATGGGTAACAGAGACCTTAATTTACGTTTCCAAGGAGACTTTTACAGATCTCCCTGGATATCAAGTTTGAAGATTCTAGGACCAATGGTTACAATTCAAGCCCTGTTAAGGGACGACCGCATCTTTTAAGATCTCAAAATCGAAAAAAAACATAAAAAATTTAAAAAATTCAAATGGCGCAACCAGTCACCAGAAAGTGATGAAACACTCCATGATGCATATGCATGCAAAGAATAATGCCAATCAATGCACTTGATGTTTAGATACCAGAGCTTTTGTATCAAATTTTTAGTTATTCGGGGGGGGGGGGGTACTTCTGAGCCCCATTGCTCGGACAATATGGGTTACAGAGACCTAATTTCAAGTTTCCATGGAGATTTTTCATGGACCTCCCAGTATGTCAAGAAAGAAGATTCTAGGTCTAGTCGTTACGATCTGTGCCCTGTTAACAGATGACTGCATCTCTTAAGGTCTCAAAAATATATAAATAAAATAGTAAAATATAAAAAAAAATGCAGGTGGTGCCACCAGTCTGCAGAAACTAATGAAACACTCCATGATCACTCCAGAATCATGAGGATCGATAAGTTGTTCAGGGACTTGAGCTTTTGTATCAAAATTTCTATTATTCTTGGGGGGGGGGGGGGTTGGAAGCCCAATAGCTCACGGGTTTTGGGTAAAAGAGACTAATTTCAGGTTTCCAAAGAGACTTTTCATGGGCCTCCAAGCATGTCAAGACAGAAGGTTCTAGGTCCAGTCTTTACGATTTGTGCGCTGTTAACAGATGACGGCATCTTTTGAAGTCTCAAAAAAAAAGAGAAAAAAAATCATAAAAAAATCGAAAACTACAGGTGGCACCACCATTCTGCAAAAACTCATGTAAAACCCCATGATCAATATCCATGCTAAGAATCATGGTGATCCATGCATTAGTTGTTCTGATGTTTGAGCTTTTGTAACTAACTTTTCATTATTCTTGGGGGTACTTTGGAGCCCCATAGCTTGAAGAATATGGGTATCTGAGACCTAATTCTAGGTTTTCAAGGAGACTTTTCATTGACCTATCTGGATGTAAAGTTAGACGAATCCAGGTCCAGCGTTTACGATTTGTGCCCTGTTAAGAGATCACGGCATCTTTTGAGGTCTCAAAAATAGAGAAATAAAAATCGAAAAAAAAATTGAACAATAGAGGTGGCGCCACCAGTCAGCAGAAACTGATGAAACACTCCAATGATTAAAGTCCATGCAAAGAATCATGGTGATCAATGCATTAGTTGTTCAGTTACTTGAGCCTTTGTATCAAATTTTAAGTTATTCTATGGAGGTACTTCGGAGCCCCATAGCTTAAAGAATATAGGTAACAGAGACCTAAATCCAGGTTTCCAGGAAGACTTTTCATAGAACTCTCTAGATGTAGAGGGAGAAGATTCCAGGTCCAGCGGTTACGATTAGTGCTCTGTTAACAGATGACAGCATCTTTTGAGGTCTCAAAAATAGAGAAAAATATCGTAAAAAATCGAAAAAATACAGGTGGCGCCACCAGTCTGCATAAACCGATGAAACACTCCATGATCAATATCCATGCAAAGAATCATGGTAATCAATGAATTAGTTGTTCAGATACTGGAGCTTTTGTATCAAATTTTTAGTTATTCTGGGGGTATTTCGGAGCCCCATGGCTTAAAGAATATGGGTAACAGAAACCTAGTCCAGGTTTCCAGGAAGACTTTTCATAGACCTTTCTGGATGTAAAGGGAGAAGATTCCAGGTCTAGCGGGTACGATTTGTGCCCTGTTAACATATAACGGTATTTTTTGAGGTCTCAAAAATAGCGTTGCGAAGTGGTACATGGCTGTGACTGTACATAAAACATGTGCCACTAAAGAAATAAGTAGCTGCTCCCTTGCTGTAAACATGTCCTCCGCTGCAATATTCTGACAGCCATAATTGTTCTAGAACTGATTTGAGATTTTTAGCTCAGCTGACTATAAATCATCTAGGCTATAGTCGTGGTCCTTTGTCCGTCGACCGTCCTTCCAGCCGTCGTGCCGTCTGATTGGTATACAGGTAAAAGAAAGAATTTGAGTGCAAATACTCTTAAAATGTATTTATTAATGCATTCATGAATATATTTTATAATTTTATTTTAATCATTTATTTCAATTATATTATTAAAAGAAATCTTTTCAAATGTTACAGTTAATATTTTTAATTAAAATTCTGTTTTGCCCAATAATTCCGATTAATTTTTAATGAATAGTTTAACTCTCATATCATTTGTGCTAGTGGTACTTTTGGCTAAGGGCAACTTGAAATTATTGAATAACAGTTAGCTCCTTTGAAAAAAGCATGCATGATAATTAACATGACTAACAGTTGCAATTTATTTCCTGTTACTAGTGTTAGTGCTGTGGATTTAATTTTCACAGCATGTACACATAAGCATTTCAACTGTTAAAATCTGAAATTTGAAACCAATTGATCAAAAACTGTAGATGTCATTCAGGTTTTCAAGCACCATGCTTTGATTGTTTTCATCTAGTCAGTGAAATGTGTGCTTGGGCAGTATTACATAACCGGTTCAACTTCTGACCTAGCCACTGCCTCTGTGATTGTCTGGGTCAGGCTGGGTCAGGCAGTAATTACCAGAGAGCCTCTCTCTCTCTGGCAGTCTCTCTCTCTCTCATGCTCAATCTCTCTCTCTCTCTCTCCATGACAGTCTAGCTCATTCTCTCTTGCCCTCTCTCTTTCTCTCTCTCTTTCTCTCTCTCTCTCTCTTTCTCTCCCATTCTCTTTCACCCCTAAGCCTCCCATTCTCCTTGCACCCCATTCTGTTGACAGGTATTATAAACCAGATTAATTAGCTATGAATGTTGAAGCAATTTAGAAATGTGATTCAACTGAAATATTCATATATATATATATGTT
The DNA here is from genome assembly GCA_026874595.1 of Sipunculus nudus. NCBI lineage: Eukaryota > Metazoa > Annelida > Sipuncula > Golfingiida > Sipunculidae > Sipunculus > Sipunculus nudus. The sequence continues at coordinate 6,356,015 of CM049317.1, forward strand.
ATACTGTAAATGTGTAGTAACATTTTTAAACCTGGAAAAATTGATGTATTGAAAAAAAGGAATAAAGGCAAATATTGTTAATTTTTTCTGGCTCAGTAGAATGGGAATAAAAATGATTTGCTTTGTTTCTCCACCTTTCTGCCTGCTTAAATATTTTATAATTATGAATAAACATTTTTCTCTGTAAGAACTTGAATTCAATTTAATATCCTGAATGAATATGCAAGGGTGCTGTAACTCCCACCATCCCCTTCCCCCAACCCATAGAGTCCTTGCTCTTTGGCACTGTGAACAATAGTTCTATTGCTTTTCCATAAAATTTAATAATTAAACACAATATATACAGAAAGACTGAGGCGTTTTAACCCCCATCATAACCCCCTCCCCCCCGTCAATCTTTCCACCTGTTAATTTGGGACTTTATGGCTACTGTATACATATGATAAAAATAGAAAATAGGTTTTTTAAAATAAGTGGATCTCATTAAACAAATCTGTAAACTGTTGAACTGTCAACAGCTTATCAAAAAGGTAACCAATGGAAACACATGGTCAGATCTCAGAATATTATTTGCATCAATTTCTTCAATCATATCAACCAACCATGGCCAAGATTACCTTTTCCGATCAGACTTCATCTGCTTTTCATAATATTTTAGATTTTAACCTTCCAGGTGTTTAAGTACTGTTGAATGCTCCATCCCCTCTCTCTGTCTCTCTTTCTGTCTTTCTCTCTCTCTCTCTCCTTTTCTCTCTACATCCACCTCATAGCTGCCCTCACTGTTCCCTTCTCTGAGCCCCATCCCAATGTCAGCCTCCATAAACAAGGACAAGATGAATCAGATATATTCATACTTTAATATTTTGTATAACTATTTGTCCATAGGTATCTATGTACATGCCAGAAATTATATCAATATTGTGTGATATGTAGACATAGTGGGCATCAAAATAATGTACATTGTTAAGACTTAAGAGATATTGTGTCATACAGTAACATATTCATAAATCCCCTCATCAGCATAGTAAATCATAACATCATATCTGTCAAATTGAAATTTTGCAGACTTCCATATGCTATAGATCCTTCAACAAGTAGTCTATTCATCATTCTACTACTGCTGTCATTGCATTCATATTTGCTCAGATTTATCGCAATTTTCAACCCCTCCTAAATAAATAAAATTAAACCACTATATTTTACTCTATTAATCCATCAGTCGGGTTATTTCATTTATTATTTACTCACATATGACATTACATTCCTTTATAATAGCCCACCATGTCCATAATATTCAAAAGCTTTATCGACTTGATATAGTATCACAATGGAGAAACATTTATAGTCTAATCACGATCAGCTGAGCGCCGTGAACCATGGGTCCCTTGTTACACTTCAAGGCTGCCTAATATCAAAACCACTGGTCTGTTTTTGATAATTTTTAGTATTCATATTCTTCCATACATTTTCTATTAACATATAAAAAATTAGGTCAGTATTGAGTATTGTTTTGAAGTTATGGGCCCAAATATAATGCAATTTTTTAAATATCAGGAAACATATTTACTTACTTAACATGAGAATTGCTGAAGCTGGAGACTTTTTTTCTGGGATATAACTTTATGAAATCAAGATTCAATTGTTAACCCAAAATTAGATCTGAATTTTGCAAATTGTTTTAAGTTTTTAGCATAAATAAAAAATCAATACCTTAAATTTTGTCCAACTTTGGCTATGGCACTTTTTTTCCATGTATGCACTGTTGGTTTAATTTTCAGAGCATATATACATAAGGATTTAATCGTTTAAAATCTGAAATTTCAAAGGAATGGATTTAAAAGAGAAGCTTTTATCCAAGTTTTCATACACTATGTCAAGTGTTGTTTACATCAGGCCCACCTAGTAGTACAGCCTTCACTTGTATTATGTAACCCCCTCCAGGCAGCTTGCCTTGGCTGAGCTTGGCCACTACCAGCAGGCTTCCCCTCTGCCCTGTACCCCTCCCCCCTCACTCCCCAAGCTGGTGCATAAACTAGATGAATGTTATAATTTTCTGTCTTTGATTCGTTCTATTTTAGATTTTGTATTGTACCACCAGGGTTACAATGATTAAAGTGCACATTTAATTGTGTCCAAAAAGTGGTTTATTGCTATATGAAAGTGTGGATGTTCATCAGATAAGTAATTATTTACTTCAGAAGAGTAAAACTTCACCAGGTGTGAAATTGACTATTAATTCCAGTGAATAATTATAGCTGAGATAGTAATTAGCACAATGATGTTGTTTGTCTCTCATTAAACTAACAGTGTGTATACTTTATTTGAAAAGATGTTTTTTTTTATCAAATTTACTGAATCTTTTATTTGGATGAATAAAATTAAGCATGTACAGAAAACTCCAATGCACAAAACTTTTTAATAGGGATTCAAGGAATAATCTTGAAGATGCCATGTTATGGATTTATTTTCTTTTAAATTCAGTTTAAACATTTGTGATTTAAAAATAATAAAATATATGTGTAAGCATAATATGACCTGATATGAGCTACACTCTGGATAAATTATGATAGCAACTTAGAATTCTGATATTTTAACTTATATTTCAGATTTTTTTATTACAAATTTATAAAACTTGTAAAAAAAAATGAATCTGATAATAAACTATTAATTGAAAAAGTGGATATGCTAAAGAAATAGGCTTAAATATAAACTTAAATGCATTATTCCCTTGAAAGTGGAATAAAGTTATTAGTCCCTTCTGTCCACTTGTCTGTCCATCTGTAAATTTTTCATATGCATCACAGTATCTCAAAACTTTTACTGTTTTTCTTCATGACAGTCTTGTCTGACTATTAGTTTTGCAATCATATAATTAGAACCTTATTTTAATCAAGTAAGAGGGCCCCTTTCCATTTAGCTTCTCATATTCTTATATAAATGAAAATCATTACAATAGAATATTTTGCATGTTTTGCATTTGCAAAAATTTTAAACTTCAGCTGAGCGCCGTGACCCATGGGTCCCTTGTTCAAAATTGCCCTAAGGCATGAAAATTTGATTTTTCTGTAAGGCCTCATTAATGGCCCGCTTGAATGCACAGTAGCCAGTTGGCAGTGTTCGAAAGAATTACCGTCTAGGGCTATGCAAACGAGTTGAAATTAACAAATGACATCAGTGTCGTCACTGTAACCTTAGTTATCAATTGGGGTATATATGTACTCCTATTTCTTCTGTCACCTTAACCAGTGCTCATGCGCTACTAGGAGTAAAAGCGACAATTAATCGACATCAGATCTATGGTCAATTAGCTAAAGGTTAAATGCAATTTGGTGGCAACGCATGGTGATCATTCATTTTTCGGAGGTTACAACAGCGTTAAATAATGAGAGCATATTCACAAGGGTGATGTCAGATTCAATACCCGTGGCAGCACGCTGGTGTACATCTTATGTAAAAAAACTCTGTATAATTAAAAAACCAAAGGCTTAGATTCTTGTTTATAATAGTAAAACCCTTATTAAATTTTCAAACAAAAGTCCACTGGAATATATGATTGGTTTCCGCATTTTCAAATAATATTTCCTGATATATCAATATAACAGATTTACCTATGATGTAAAGCAGATTGAGGGAGTGTATTGCCTTTCATGTAAATGGTCTATCATTCTGTGAACGTTGAAAGCAATTAATCAAAACAGAGTTGTTTACACATATAAACACGACAGGCCTACTAATGTGCATACTTTCCCCATACATGTCATCTAAATTTGTGCAGTTCTTTAATTTTCAAAACCTGTCTAATGCGACCACCTGCCTTTTACAACCACTTGTGCCTTTTCCCTTGGGTGGTCGCATAAGACAGGTTCGACTGTATATATATAATATATATATATATATATATATAAAGAGAGAGAGAGAGAGAGAGAGAGAGAGAGAGAGGAACACTCATGTATATTCTAAATGGTTCAGCCAGGTGGCAGGTCACCAGCTTTTATGTTCTATCACGAGGTGCCTTATTTCAGGACTTAGTTCTATCACTGATTGTGTCATTTCTGGTAGTAGCTCTTTTTTCTGTCATCAAGTTCGTGGTTATTTCAGGTGATTGTTCTACTAGTTGGGACCAATAACTATGAACATACAGCCCAGCAGGTGGCCGAGGGAATCCGAGAAATTGTGAAAACCATCACATCAAAACAACCTCAGGCCAACGTAGTCGTTATGGTGAGTGGAGATGAACTAACATGGAGGGTTAACCATACTACTGAAAATAGATATATCAGAAAAATATTGAAAATGGTCCTATTGAAAAATAACTCACATTTCCGTAAAAGTCAGAAGTGAAATTTTCTGATATTTTAAACTTAATGGCAAATTATTTAATTCTCATTCTGTAGACTCTGTCACCAATAGGTCCGGGACCTATCCTTTTGAAAAAAAAATAAGTATACTACAGTGATTGAATATAAAAATGAGAATGTGCCAGTTATGAAAAAGCAATGCATGAAATCATCCCAACAATATTTTGCAAAATATAATGGCCCATGAAATACACAAGACCTCAGGCCCATGGGAACCCAAGAATAATTAGCATGATACAGCTAGGGGTGGGGGGACATTCAGGCTGACAATCTGAATAAAATTTATGCTTTCAGGCTTATATCCATTTGTAACTTGACCCTCCCCCTTCTTTCTTTATTATCCATATTGATTAATATCACCCAATATTGACCCATCTAGTGTTTCACCTGATTTTCCTCCTTAGTGAAATCTATGCATATTTAATGAGGTCATAGGTCACCAGACTTTGGTGGTTGCTGAAATGACTTTATGAATTTCATGAAACATGCTATAAATATTTACTCACCTGAATTCTGTTGTCTGCAGAATCTGCGCATTTTTAAAGAGGCCAGAGGTCACAAAACATACAACAGGAGTATCATGCACTCTTGTAGTGCTCATGTAGGGATTGTCTTATATTCAAGCATTTACAGTAAATTACCTGCCCCTATATAATGAATACTAAATGCTAGGCAACATAATGAAAATAAAAAGCCTGAAAAGCCTATAGACCTGTGTAATGGTGACAACATAATAGAAAACCAATATTCTTCAGGACATATATTAAGTATTTATATTAATTATATAAAATTTGTAAGCCATGCAAGGAATAGTGTTCATACATGCTTTTGTCATGTGGCTTTAATCATCCTCAGTAATAAACCAGTACTGTATATAATAGTGGTGTGCTGGTAACTCGAGCACATATTGATGATCAATTATTTTCTTTCGTTATTGTTTAAATGGATTTGTATTTTTGTATAATAACTCAAAACTGATTATGTATGCTTATGTTAGAAGTCATGATATTCAGAAAAAAATATACTAATCCTGTCAGCGATATCAGAAACGCAAAGTTTCAAACACACTTAATTTTCTGTCAGTTTTTTAGGTACATTTCTATACAGCATATTTCACATTTATATAGATCATACACAATGATTGATCATAAGTTATTTTTTTGATGACCATGATTTTACATCCAATTTCTACCTGTAGTATAAATGTTGAATAAAAAGTTCATGGCATCATATTTTATCATAATAATTTTATAATCTGTTTTCAGGGTTTACCTCCACGTGGGGAAAAACCAAACAAACTACGAGAAAAACATGCCACAGTTAATGGTTTACTTGCTGAGAGCTTCACCAATTCTGAGAACGTGACATTCCTAAACATTGACCCAGGTACATTTGTGAACCAAGATGGTAGGATAAGACTTAGTGATATGTATGACTTCCTTCATTTTACAGAAAGAGGTTACGAAAAACTGTGTGAACCCCTGTTGGATGAAATCCAGAATTTATTGAAAACTTTCATGAAAACAGGAGGAACTGAAAAGTAAATGTTGTCAAATTGAAGGCTTATTTGTGATTGTTGAAACTGTGCTGGTTTGTTTTATAAATGTAATGACACCCCTTCTCCTCAACCCCAGTGTTATTAATGGTATTTAAAATTAAAACATAAATGTATTCATATACAGCTATCCAACTTATATCATTGTAGCACTACATGTATGCAAAGAGTCAGTAATTCAGATGCCAGTCACCTGAATTTTAATACTTAGACCTCAGATTATGCTAATAAAATGTATAATAAATCCATAATAACACATCAGGCAGGTATTGTGAAAGTTTGCCAGTTTATCTGCCCTAATCAGCTACTTTTGACCCCAACATTGCTGATCACTTGTGGATGGTAATATTTGTTACATATATTGCTGAAGCTGATTGAGCTCAATTCATGGTACTATTGATAGGCATGAATGCAAGGCTGGATGTTAATGGTTGCTAGTCTGTCACCATGAAGTCCCAAGTCTGAGTTCCTGAAAAAGTTGATTTGAGTTTCGACTGAAGTTCAGTTCTGGATTTGAGTTCTTATCACAACTGTTTCCCTTATATTATGAGCTGGGTCTTCAATCGATGCAGAATAATTGGTTAACGTGTGAATACCAGTAAGCATCTAGTGAGCTAGACCAAATATAGTTAAATTGTATATTAATATAACTCTTCATCTATACAATTAATTTCATATATGTGTTATGACAACAGTATCTGATCTATACTACAGTACATAAATGAAAATGATGACTGTATTCACCCCTAAGAAGTTTGTCATACATTTAGACAAACTCAGAGAGAGTAAATTGTTCATTATACCTATTGACATGTTTGTAAATAGCCAAAACATTAACAACATCTAAATGTATAACTGAGACGAGCAGTAGTAGTCATTCACTTAGAGTATATACCTCTACCAACACGGGTTGCACATACTGGTCCAAACCAAAATTTAATTGTTTAAATTTAAATTGAATTTAATTTTAATTAAGAAACTGCCCTACATGCAACCTCTTTATAAACATTCACCAGAAAGATCTTCCATTGTATCTTATCATTATAATTTTTGATACAGATAACACACTGTAGATGCATTCTTTGTTAAAGTACACACTTTTTACTGCATTCATTTGTTGAAAAAATATTTTTGGTTGAATTTGCAAGAAAATACATGCTCAGGTAAAAGCAGCAGTTAATTGTACTCAGAGAATGGTATGTTAATTAATCTTTACTTTTTTTCACAATATTTATATTAATAAACAATAGAAATGGTATGCGCATATTTTATATGATTTTGGAGCAAAATGGATCATCAATATCTCAATATTGGCAATGTTTTATTTACATCCATGTACATTTTGCTGCATTTGAATGTACCCGGTATGCTTGCATATTGTAATATCATATGACCATACAATGGTATTTGTTTCATATATATAGGACTGATATTCAATTATTCCATCTTGTGTTATCTCTCAGAGCTTGAGAAGCTGTACAAAGAAAAGCTTAGTAAATATAAAAGATTTGATAATGTTACTTTTTATATTATTTTTCTATTTTTATTCCAGTTTATTTCCAAGAAAAAACCTTAGTTTAGAACACCAAAATCTAGTCAGTCAAATTGTGTTCCTGCCTAATTAATGCATTTAGCTACACTAAATTGTGCCCAAGAAGAACAGTTGCAAGATATATGAAACTTGATTGGTTCAGGCCATTGCCCATTTCATTTCATGAAAGTAAGGCCTCCAGTTATGTCACAATCACCTCGGCTCAATAAGCCATAACTTGACTTTCATGTACAATAAACAGAAGAAACTTTAAAAAAATTAGGCATTTAGGGTGTAAACTAAGACAGAAAATGGTGCAAAACACTAAATTTAGCCTTTTGTATGGAATAAAGTATATGTATTGTTCTGTTTCCCATTTTTTTCTCAATCGAATATATGGATGTATACCACTGCACAAAAAATATCTGCCTCTGATTAAAAGTTCAACATAAGCTAATTTTATTTGTTAATAATTTAACATTTTCAGAACTTCTGGTTTGAAATGATCATAGTATTAAAGTTTGACACAGAAAGGTTTAACTGCATGATGAGAGTTTATTGGTTTTTCATTGTTGTTTAGTTCTATTTGCAGTAATACTGTCCTGCATAATCCTTCAGGGACTGGTCATGTATTTTATATTTCTGCAGATAAATTGCGAGACCAGCGTGGGCGAAACTGATATTATTTGTTATCACTATTGCACTTGAGTGTCCACCTGTACTATTTTTATGAGATCATCACATATTTCATCTTAAGAATAATACATGAATCTCTGCTTCAAACTGAAGAAAATTCAAAGTGATCAACCTTGAACCAATGTGGATTTCATGACTTTATTATAGTTATCATCATTACCACCAGGGGGCAATGTGGGTTAGGTACCAATTATCTCATCAGGTCAACATTACACCCGACTTGGCTAAAACTGACTGTGTTTAACATGGTGACTGGATTTGATGGGTTTTTCCAGGAAAACATGAAAATGCAGATTTTTTTTTATTTACAGCCATAATGGGTCATATTGTATATATTGAGCAGATAAAAAGATATAATCCTAAAATGTTAGTTTATTGAGGGATATTAGTATATTTACATGGATGATTGACTACACTAAATTCAATATCTATATGACTGTCAGTGTTCTCTGTGTTATTACATACATATATCTATGTTTAATGTGCCATGTATAAAGTATCTGTCAACTGCCCTTACCTGTGTTTCTGTTGACCAAATAACTGCATGTATTGTACAGTATGTAGCAATTATATCTATATAATAATCTATAGTATGCGATTGCTATTGTGAATTTATTTGCAGAAGAAATGAATAAAATTTATATATATATATATATATATATATATATATATATATATATATATATACTATCTTAGAAAAAAGTTCTCAGTGGATTGAAAGTGGGAACTTTTAAGGGTCCAGCTAGAACATTAAACAAGGGGTTTCTTTTCAGGTTCCATTTAGAACGTCTTGAAAGGTTCTGAGAGGAACCCTCCTTAGGTTCTTCAAAAGTGGACTGAGGCGGGAACCATGAAAGGTTCTTGCTGGAACCCATAATGTAGGGTTCTTTGGAGAACCTCAGTATATGAAGGTGTCATGAGGCGGAATCTACTTGGTATGCTTGTATTTATGGAGAAATGAATGGGGAATGTTCAGGAGTTGCCCAGCAGTGGTGGTCAGACTGCCAGTTTTAGTGTATAATATTGTGTATGTAGCATTATAAAATAATGAAAACGACAGAATTCTTTGCTTTTTATTGTGTTTGAATGTAATGTATGGGAAGCTGGAAGTTTGATGGATTGGACATGCGTGTGTCCCGTTTAAACCTACCTCAGATCTAAGAGCTCTCTCAGTGTTTTCACCAAATAAGGGTCCCTGCCCAAATAAACGCCCTTCCTCCTAACATACCGCTCATTACCAAGGTGATAGTCCTATTTTTATATGCCCGTCTGTAACAGGACGTATTATGGTATACCCACTGTCTGTCGTGATGTCCATCTGTCTGACCATCCATCCGTTAACTTTAAGTGACACCACGATATTACAATAGATTGATGAATTTTCACGAAACACACCATAACTACGTACCAATAGATTTTCTGGCCATAGATTGATTATGGGCAAAGTATGCAAACTATACAATAAGTTCAGATGTCACTAGGCTACTTTGTATTGTCACTTGGATAACTTACTAGAAATATGATGGATTTTGATCAAACTCAATAGAAATGTTAAATAAATAAAATATCTCCCATAAGTTTAATTTCCAGCATAATCCACGCATATGAAATGAGGTTAGAGGTCAACGCTCTTTGGAGGCACCGTGACGACTTACCAAAAATCCTACCGATTTTCATGAAACTCATTATATATATTAACTAATATAGTTTCCTACCTCAATTATATTCTCAGCAAAATTCATGATTTTCATGAAACTCATTAAACATATTTACCAATAACTTTTCTCAACTCAAATAAATTCTCAGCAAAATTCATGCATATTTAATGAGGTCATAGGTCATCACACTTTGGTGGCACCAAGTAGACTTACAAAAAGTCAGATGGATTTTAATACAACTCATGATAAATATTAACCAGAACATTTTCTCACCTGAATAACATTCTCACCAAATTAATGCATAATTAATCAGGTCAGAGGTCACAAAAATGCAACAGGCACCATTTGCGTTGATCTTCTTGGTAGAGTCATAGAAGGCTGAAGTTGGTCCTGTGGAGAAATAAGCCAGCATCAATACTGAGGGTTGCAATAGCCGCCTTCTTCAAAACGGTTGCTTCAACTTCTGTAACATTGCACAAAAATTATTCTTAGGTGGCCTTTGTTCAAGTTTACTTAAATGATTTTTGGCTGAATTATTAGACCTTTCACAATGAAAAGACTGAGATACTTTGGTAAACAAAGCCAAAAGCAGATGTATTGTAGTAACATATTGAGCTCTGTGAGTATATAAGCAGAGTTGTACAGGCAGCAAAAAAATAAAAGTGTCCAAATTATTTTATAAAAATCTCATGAATGTGTCAACATGAAAAAGCATTGAAGCCAAAGTCTTTCAGTATGTGAAAACATATTTGCCAACAGGCCAAGATCTTGTCTGTATCTATAAATAGCTTGAAAAAATCTATAAATAGCTTGAATAGGCATCTGTTATTATTCTAAACATTTTTTTATTAGCTCAGCTGACTGTAAGTCATCTGAGGTATAGGTATGACGCTTTGTCTATCGTCCCTCCGGCCATTCGGGCGTCTGGCTGTCTGGTCGTCCGTTAGCAGGGCACAAAATCGTAACCGCTGAACCTAGAAGCCTGTAAATAAAAACCTAGGAAGGTCCATAAAAAATCTCCTTGGTTACCTGATATTAGGTCACTGCAACCTATATCCTCTGAGCTATGCTAATAATAGTTTTGTCAGTTCCCGAAAAGTAGTGGCGCCACCTGTATCTTTTTTCTCATTTTTAGGAACATTTTTCAATTTTTTTACCGTAAAATGATCAAAATCATATCGGTTTCTCAGCTGTGATTCCATCTAGTGTCCCAAAACCTAGTGTGTTTTTTTTTATCACAAGTGGATGCCCTATAGTTATAACCCTGTCTGTCTGTTCGTCTGTCTGTCTGTCAACACAAATTTGTTTCAAGATGATAACTCCAGGTTGATTGACTTATATGGATTTCAAACACCACTTTTAAATGGTCCACCACTAAAATAGGAACCGGTATGATTTTTGGGTCACGAGGTCAAAGGTCAGGGCCATAAGACTCACTTATTTAAAAAGATTATGGCTGCATTTTAAGCCAATATCTTCATTCCAAACTTTCCATCATTTAGCTGACTTGGCAATATGGGGAGAGGATAAATGAATTTGGGGTCACAAGGTCAAAGGTTAAGGTCACAGGGGCCATCTGTTCACAAGCAAGTTTCCACAACTAAAGTAAAAACCCTGTCGATTTTGGTGTCCAAAGGTAAAAGGTCAAGGTCACAGGACCTATTTCCTCAAAAGGAATATGTATGCATTTCAAGCCAAACTTTTCATCACAAACCTTCTATCTTCAAGATACTACTCACCTGCCGATAGAGGAAGATTCTTTTCGATTTGGGGTCATAGAATCAAAGGTCAAGGTCACAGGGCACATCCATTCACAGATTAGTTTATGGTTGATAATTCTGCTTTGTCTAGACAGATTGGCTTCAAACTTGATGTATAAATGACCCACCACTTAAGTAAGAAACATTTTGATTTTGATCATGTAGACTTCCCTTAGCTGCAAGTATGATTATTTAAACAAGTTAGTGTGATTGCTTAACTGGACTTCAGCTAGTATCATAATACATTTAAAAGCAAACTTGAATGGAAACAGTTACTTTAAGGGTATATGATAAACCACATTGCCATAACCTCAGCATCAGTAAAATTAAACGATCACAAGAAAAAGAAATGACTGACGAAGTCAAAATGAGATTGACATGTGAACAATTCTTAATTGATTTAATACAATCAGAACTGACAGCAGGGGATTATAAGTATCTGAATAATTCTTTCCACACTACCCTCGTAGTTAACCCGAGAAACGTGTAACTGTTTACCATGAATCCTGCCTTGAATTTCGACCATGACTGGTTTTGTCAGTTCCTTAAAACAAACTGGTGGCGCCATCTGTATTTCTTTCTTATTTTAACAATATTTTTTTCCTGTATTTGAGACAATCAAATGACAGCAAGTTGGTCAGTTTCTCAGCTGTAGTTTCATCCAATGTCCTGAAACCTAGTAAATTTAATTATTATGATTGTTTTCTTCAGTTGCTGAAGACTGGTGGTCCCATATGTATTTTCATCTTTTTATGCATTTTGCACTATTTTGGGACTGCCAAATTATATTGATAATACCAAATTGGCAACTGTGGTTTCATCTGTGTCCTTGTATTGAGAGTTTATTAGGACCCTGCTTGAATAAAGAGATGCCCTATATTAATCACCCTGTCCGTCCGGTCGTCTTTCTGTATGTCTGCCAAATGAGTTTCCGGATGATAACTCAAGTTTAGTTTGACATATGGAATTCAATCTTCAGTTATATATGACCCACCTCTAATGCAAAAACTCTATTGGTTTTGGGGTCATGAGGTCAAAGGTCGAGGCCACAGGACCCACATATATATAACGTTTGTGGATGCATTTTATGCCAAACTGTTCACCCCAAATCTTCCATCTTGCACATAAAGCTGCCAATAGGGGAAGAAGCTGATTGATATTGGGTAGATTGACATGTTGGTTTTAATCTTGACTTATATGACCAACCAATTATGTAAGAACATTATCATGAACTGTCGATATCGTGAAGGAATAATTTTTATCTTTTCTTTCATTTCTTTCACAAAATTTCTACATTATATGTAGACCGCGAACTTGCTTTTAAATTTATTTTATTGAATCGGTTGAAACTGCTTTACCAGTGCTGAAACAGTTCAAAATTTGTTTACCTTTCTCTGTGATTTAAGTACACAAATATATCGATTGTCACAAAACACTTTTTCCTAGGGTGGAATTTCCTGGTAATTCCCAGAAGAATGAATTTCCCTGTATTTCCAAGGAGAATTTACCCCCTTGGAATTCCCGCCCTGCTTATTTCCAGACATCTCTGGTCTTCCAATTAATAGATTAATGAATACCGGTATGCCAAAATAAGCTTTTGGCGGCGCCACCTATGTCGATTGTTTTGACGACTGAAATGAATTTTCCTAAGATAAGTAAAAAAAGTATGATATTCTGGTATTTATATCATTGTTATAATGGCTTTCCATTCAAGATAGGGATGAAAATAAAAATGTGTAATTTAGAAGACATGTTTACAACTCCATATCGTGAAAATGGAATGTTTTAAGCTATAAATGACTAAACAATATTGATTTATAATTAAAACATTTGAAACTAGCATTTTTTTAAATGTTCAAAAGTAAAACCAGTTATGGTAAATCCAAAAGTTTCCACAAACCACTTTGTGGAGAGTATGTCAGATTTTCAGAATATGTATATGCCGGATGGTAACAGCATAGTTTATATTGAAGGGGCCCTGTCACCTAAAAAGCATAATGATTTAACACGAAAAATGGCTTCCTCTCTTTAAAAAGATTTTGTACCTGTCGAAATATTGCCTTGAAATCGTTTGCTTACTATTTTAAACGAGTGTTAAAAAGAGTGAACCGGGCATGACCACAGGTGTCAACATGAACACAGCGAGTGGGGCTGTGTGCACCGTGTAGTCACGACACGTGTCGATCAGGAGATGCCCTGACTGACTTGGCCAAAAAATGTGATATATGTTCGCGTTTGTTGAAACACCCTGTGCTGTGGCTCACAATCGGACCTCCGGTCACACGGCCTTGATATGGTACACAGACGCACGCGGACTGTGTTTTCCAACACCCAGAGACATAACAAGGTGTTAAACAGCCGAATGCGAGGTACTGAGACTGTGTGCTTGGATTGTTTGCCGGGAAGTTTTTGTATAAAGCAAAGCTAAACTAAAAATGTAAAGAATAGGCACATATTGCTCCTGATTATGTCCCTTTAAGCGGAAGGTAGTCTACTATATGCGCGCTTAAATAACCCAGTTTTCAAAGGTTCGTCATTGTGAACTCTTTATTATATAAAGATGTTTATTAGCATAGTTAGCAGTTCCATTAAGGATGGTCAATAAAATTAGTATAAATTCTATCAAATGTTTTCATTATGGCTTCTTTAACGATTTTCAAATATGGTCCATGAAACATTTTACAAAATTTCATATATGCACTTATAATTTCATGTATGTTACCAAATTGCACAGGAACAGCTACAGCTCTCAGAGTTTATATGAATGTTGATGTATCTGCCGTTGAAGCTGCAGGATACACCACTTATGTTGACCTATATTCTGAGAGCCAAAATGTTATTCCGCTTTTCCTGTAGGACCCCACATTCACTAACATTCAGTTCGACATTTATGTCCCTAATTGAAGTTATCTGGAGTAAATTATGTGACTGATATAAGTCGGCACAAGACTAGGGGATCAGTTCGAACTGGAAACAAATGTGAAACTATACCATATGGTCTAGTCATTCATTACAGGCCGTGTTCGTTAGGTTGTTTTGTATTTACGGAGAAGACCAATATGGGGGATTCTGTTTAGTGGCGATACTGTTCTTGTTTAATTTTGTTTGACGTGTGTTCATATCCGTTTCCTGCTTTTCAAAGAGTATATACCACATAACTCGCAAAATACATTCCAATATGTAGCTTTATTGTTGTATAATCGAACACACACACACCTTCACACATATATTACGAAGAATCAAACCAACTTATTTCCGCATTGTAGAACTAATTAGTAATGTGGCATTCTACAGACTCGCTTGATGAATGAAGTTGTTTCCACCAACACCACCCAACGTCACTCAACCAAAGTACAACAATTATATATTCAATATAAAATACATAATCAACTGAAGAATGCTTTTAATGTTACCTTGAAAAAGACTATGCAAATGAAGCATTAATATTTGGCTGTCGATTCATCTCCATTTCTTTCGAATAGAAGAGAGACCACGTACAGAATCTTACTGAATTATGATAATGATAATGTTTATGTGTACAAATAAAAGAGTTATACAATTTGTTTTGTGCATCAAAATTTAACAGTCCATGCAGTGCAATACATAATGTTTAATAAAAAGATACACTCAGGTCAGCTAGAAGAAACATAATTTTTATTTAGATATCATTCACATTGTAAATTTTTATTATATGGCGATCTACATACAATATAAACCCATGCAAATGTCTATAAATAAATCATTACAGCTCTTAAATGTGAATTGTCTCTTACACCGTATCCAAAAATGCCCAGTCCCATGAATACTTTAGCTGTGGCATATTCCTCTTCTGATACACTGCCTGCACTTCCGTAACAAGATCTGCATGGTCAGCGGATAAAATCTTACAAAACATACTCGCGGTGGTTATAGGATTGTGTCAGTACATTGCATGAAAAGATGTTACTTTTTATATATGTTAGACCCGGTATGAGTACATGTAATCTGACAGAAACAAAAGTATGTCATTGTCACAACTCCTTCAATTATAAAATAAACTTAGTTATACGGATCTCCGCAGACATTTTCAAAGGCATTTGTCTTGACATTAAACATGACAGATTATTGCGTGCACTTCACGTGACACAAAACTCGTTGATCCGGGGATTACGCCATGTGACACATTCTGTTTGGAGCACCTGAGACTGCAGACCACATTAAGACATTCCATAACAAGAAAACAGTCCTGAGTGAATAGACGATTTAGTTTTTACGCTGTATGAACTCTAGTTCTGCAAAGAGACAATTGACAAATTAATGAAATCCTATCGGCATACGAGACACAAATTAGAGAACCATCTACATCTCCGTCAACTGTATGTCTGGAATGTACTTGATACAACAGGCAAATTCACACAGTTCATATAGCATTAAAAAAATTCTTCCTTTTTAACCTGCATTTGATGCCTCTTTCTAGTATTAAAGGAAATCATTTTGTGTATATGCATAATTGGCACACATCTGTAACTGTAACCTTTTGTAGTACCAGGAATTATGAGGTTTCATTATTTATATATTATCATCATGTGGAAATGCATTTCCAACATGTTCCTTTATAACAACCATCAAAAGAGTCTTTTAAATTCAATTAGTGATCTTCAATATATACGAAACATAAAATATTGTAACATACGCTGAAGTTGTCAGAAATAAACCTACAGTTGCTTTTATTTGTTGTACGGGCATAATTAACCATAATAACGCTTGTCACATGTTTTTTCATTACTTGAGCCAAAGGGGGAGGGGGGGGGGGGAGTATTCCACGGGACTAAAAACCTTAGATGCATCCAATAGGGTGGAATCACTGTTGGAGTGTCTGTAATCCTTGAGAAAGATAAAACTTTGTTTAATGCAAAGTACATGCAGTAGTAGAAAACAATTTTAAAACCAAACTCTTATAAGATACACATTTAATACACTCAGGTCAAAAATAATTCCTGACATACTGCTTAATGTTATCGGCCCTAATATTATCTGACTTACTTGTAGCCCATATTTTTTCTATTGTTGACTTCTAGTGACACTTTCAATGCATCATGAATGCAGACAACAAAATAGAAATCAGGACACAGGGTTTATGAATCTAGTCACTAGTGCTATAGTTTCTTTCTGGTTTCACAACGTCGTATGATGCAAATGTGTTCATGTTTTCATTAATATTTGAAATTATATTTCACCATTGCTAGATGGTATATATGTATACAACCCTTAAATTGCTTCTTGAACATATAAGCTATATTCAAATCGCCCTTAAATTTAAGGACATTAGTTTTACATGACTGAATACACATCATTTCTGCCATTGCTTAAATTACATTGCATATATTATTCTTGTTTTTGAAACTATTGTATTTGAAACTTTGGTGATACTCGTTACCTGTGTTGCGCAAAATATCGGCAATCACTCCATCCGTAGGACTACCCTTATTTGGTGCCAAAATACTGCTCAATGCCTGGTGGTTTCTACATGTTCTTTGAATCAAGGAATTCCGTTTCTTACTGGGTCCTTTATGAAGGAAAATACATTAATATCTCGAACAAAAATAAAAAAAAACTTGTCCTATAATATAGTAAGCCAGGACTTCTGTATACAGATAGCCGTTGAATGTGTGATGTATTGATAAGTGAGAGAGTACTAGTACCTTCCATGTCAGTCAAATTGACTATTTATAGTCAATCCTTAAAGCGGTCTAGCAACCACAGACGGTGACCGCTTTTTTGCACGTTTTTTAATGCAAATGAATGCAATACAGATGAATACCAATGCTGCAAATGAAGCCGGGACCAAGAGCATGACATTATTCATGTAGATTTGGGGTGTCCTGGTGGTACTGATGCTTGTTTCTGCTGGGAAGTAGTTTGAATTCCTCTCTTCAAACGGTTGAGTGGAACTAGTGAGGTTCTGATTCTTCTCAAATTCTAGAGTCCTCTCTGATGCGTCGACCATGGCAGTAGTGGTTGTAGAGGTTTCCTCAACTGTCAAAGTAATTGACATACTGCCATTGAATCTTATTCTTGTTAAATCAATAAATAATTTAAGCATTACAGTCGCTGGTAACATTCAACTCTGATATATTCTCTTATACATTATACTATATATATATATATTTATATATATATATATATATATATATATATATATATATATATATATGTATATATATATATGTATGTGTGTGTGTGTGTGTGTGTGTTTCAAGCAGTGCATTATCACATAATTGTACTCAATGTTGTTGGTACAATATACACTACCATGCCCGCAGTTTTTAAGAGTCTGAACTATTAAACTGTATGCAGAATTTTACAAAAAAATGAGAAAATAACCATTAAGCAAGCAAGATTACATCAGCATTAAATGACTTTTGACTTACTTTTACAAGTGAGAGGAGGTTGATCCCAAGTGGCGTTTTCACGACATGTTATCACCATTGCGGCAACTCCCAGCGTGCTGACGTAACCTTGTCTACACGTGTACGTCACGGAGTCATTTACGTAGAAACTTCCATTCTTCATTGCATTTCCTCCTCCCCCGGGATCGCCACAGTAATGCACTACCGAAGTGGCAAATACACAATCGTGACTGCGTATGTATATATATATATATATATATATATATATATATATATTAAATTTCAGCATACTAGGATGAATGGGCATCCTGGTAAAAATATCTTTGTAATACACAATGAATTATTAAACAACAACAAATCTTTTTCCCCAGTTATGTTCCAGAATTGCACGTGTACCCCGACTAATCCTGTTGTGTCCCAGAGGACAATAGATTCAGTGTCAGTCATTTACTTGCTCTCCCCAATACGCACAAGGCATACTCTCGTAATCTCGTAAAGTCTCGGCTTTTCGAACCACGCCGTTAGCTTCATTCTTACAACATTCACCTTAGGATCGAGTCGCATCCCGTAAAACAGTCTGTAGTTAATTTACATGTGTTGTTTTTCTTCAGTATTATATATATATATGTGTATATATATATATATATATATATATATATATATATATATATATATATATATATATATATACAATACAGAGAGATATATGAAAAGCCATACTGGGTCATTATATATACAAATTTAGGGAGAAATCCTGCATGCAAAGTCGCTGGTTCCTCTAAAAGTGTGCATATATCTACGTGTGTGTATTTGTGCATGTGTGTATATGACAGAATCTCATTTATTCTTAAATCCCCCCCCCCCACAAAAGTTGATCAGTATATGGCAAAATTATCAGTATTCAAACAAATAACAAGGTGTACTCTCCATCAAATAAAAGAAAATATGACCATTTATGAAATATCATATACCTTTATACATCACATGAATGATATAAATATATATCGTGTCAAGATGATAACGTCTCTAGAGTGTCATTTAAATATACAGGAAATGATTTTAACCATACTTCATTCCATCATCCCTTTCCCCCTGATTCCGTGCTATTACTTTAACGACGATGGGCTTGCAAAATAATATTTCAACAATTTGCGTATATTTTGGTATCATATCTGCTCAGGATATAAATAATTTTAACTTTAAGGCCTGGTTCACCTTTCTCTTTACATCTGTGATCCGTGCATGACGTCTCTAACTAGTACTAAAAATCTGTGCATGAGCACGATTAAATCGACTGCATTTTTGCATAATCGATGAAAACATGCTCACGCAAAGAAACCAATCCTGTTCGAGAAGTAGCGAACAGCATCAAAACTGAACCTTTCGCAGCCAAAATTTCTGCAACGGCAAGTCGATCTTGGATGCGGGTGGGTTGATGGTTTCATTATGAATACCGATTAATATCGGGATTAATATTTAAGGTGCTAGTTTACGTATGATTTCAAGGTAAAAACGGAAATCCTTAAGATAATCGGTTAATAATCGACCATTAGTCGTTTTTAGTATCAATTACCGATCATGATTTTAAAACCAATTCCTACCATTTATGGTTTTGTCGTACTGTGTGACGTAATATGTGTGTTCGAGGAAAAGCCTCACTATAAAGAGGGATCGACAGCAGCTCATTATGACTTGTCTTGCACTATGGGTGCCTTTTCATACGCATCGTCTATTGTGACGTTATTAATGAATTCCACCTTGTCCATTTCATACGAGTTTTGGTGGGATGTCTCTAAAGAAAAGACTATTCCCTAAAAAAATGGTTTAAAGCTCAAATGAGACGATTTCACCTAACACATAATTGGATTAGCAATGTAATATTACCCCTAAACGTTTGAATACTTGTTAAAAATATTCTTTTAATTATGAATATTTTGAGGTATTGTACTGTCAAGAAGTGACCGTTGCATTCAAATGGCCATTCGGCTGGCCCCGTCGTCTTGATGACCTGTGACGTCAAAGCAGACAAACAGCTCAGTGCCTGGCTGCAGCAACCCTGGTCACTCAATGTGTAGACACGCGTGTCACGCCCGACTGTCTCTGTTCTTGTCCCGGAAAAACATGCGGTTCTTGATACCTTAAGACAAACCTGTTCACTGAATACTATATTTTCATCGTATTTTTTTTTTATAAATGTGTGCATTTTCCACCCAAAGAGTAAAAGTCTATATAGATGTCCTGTGAAGACAGTTAGGAAGATCGTTTAACAACACGGTGTGCAGCTGACATCGATAGTATGTACACCCTATAACAATGTGTCACTCAGTCTGCTTTATAGAAACATGACAAGTTCATTTTAGAGGTTTATTCAAATGGGCTGTTTTTATATTTTTATAATATAACGGATAACTTTCCAAATATAATTCAAAACATAAATACGTTTTTTCCTGATACGTGTGCGGGACTTTTATTGGCAATTCCACGTCTTGGTACCACGGGCGGGTATGCCTATATGTGAGCATGTCATGCCCATGTAACAGGACGAAATACCCGGAAAAGCGGACCAGATAATAGGAGTATAAGACAAAATAACACATTATTTGTTTTTATTTTTTTTCACCGCATTTTCTCGATGAAAATCGTTATCTGGAATTTGACAGACATGTAATGTTGTATTGTCACTGACGATATTTAAAAGATTGACATCGACGGCACATTGTTTATAGACCTGGTTTTGATTTGAATGAAACGGTAAAAACGGGCACACTGAAAGTGCATACGGACCGTTTATTGAGTGTGAATAATTTACTTTGCTATAATGATTACGAATATTACGCTTTCTGACTGACATTGGTGAAAGCTTTCATGTCCTGTGCAGTCCAACTAAGCCGGAACTTTTTTGTCAGTGCAAAAACACAACGACCAGCGGGGTCAGAGGTCAGATGACGTTTATTCAAATAAGGTCGAGGTCAACCAATGGACGCATGGGTCAAATGACGTCGATGCAATGTCAGCCAATTGGCTTGTGGATCAGGTGTCACAGTGTCAATAATGATTAGCTTTTCCTGGAAACTTGTGCAGCAAGCACCTGTCAGTTTATACAATGTTCATTGAAGCCCGAATGCCGCGGTCTTATGCCTGCTTTAATATTGTGTAATATTGTTTTCGGTTGAATTCATCACGCATCAATTGGTGTTCCAAAAAATCGCTCTCCGAAAAAGGCAAGACATGCATTTATTTGATTCGCAGACACAACAACAGTTAAAGAAAATGATTCACAATGGGTCCATTTTGCGTCGTTAATTGCGATGCGATACCGCTTATTTCGAACCTTGCTTAATTCGTCCTAATCCACAAGAAAGCTAGCCATTTCAGGGACCGGACCAGAGCTTCTGCCGCTGACACTTGAACAGTGACCAGCGCCCGCACACCTGACTGAGTGACCGTGTTTGTCTGCTATGACGTCTGCACACGTCGTGCCAGCCCAGCTGCTGCGTGCTGCAGCACTGAGCTCGGCAGATTTCGTGAACAGCGTGATCGCTCCAATATATTTTGGTTTTATCATTAGTTTTCTAATAAATAATGTCGGAATGCATGTATCAAATGTTAATTTAAGATATATACTACTGGAATAGCGACTTTATGTGATTTTTGGCCAAATCGTTTCATTTGAGCTTTAAAATTGTTTATTAAAAATTACATGAGGCAGTTAACTACGTATTTTTCTCTTTCTACGATTTGTGCAAACCCCAGTTTTTTTTTTACTTGCCAAAAATTATTTGAAAAGAAACCTGAAGGATGGGGTGGTGGAACGGGCTAAATGTGGTTACCTTGACAACGAGCTTGGAGCGTACATCCATAGCTTTGAGTGCACATAGTTGACGGTGCGTAGCAGAGTGATCCGCTTACTGCCGCTTCTTCCACTCTAGATGCACTATGACTCCACCTAGAAGTGTGTAAATTTGCTGTGTCATTACTGATAATCTGGATAAAGTATTAAGTGTTTAAAAAACACATTAAAGACATTACTGTATAAGACCAACAAATTGTTTATCTGAATTTCTAACACACAATGAAGAAAGTAGATAGATGGATAAGCAGAAGTGCATCCGGGGTGGGGGGGGGGGGGGGTTGAAGTTATCTTTCATAAGGGTTTTTTTACCCATTTTTGCGGGCTGGACTGCCCCTTTTTTATATTTTATCATCGTCTTCCTGGGTTGGACCCCCCATTTCCCTAAATCCTGGATCCGCTCCTGGATAAGGCAGATCTAAATTTCTATAGGATAATTTGGCGGTTCAAGCAATATAGGGTTATTTATGAAAAAGGACGAAACTTTTAAGGTTGATGTTATATTGTGTCCAGTCAGAGGAAGAAGACGTGTAAATTAAGGTGCGTTTGTTAATAATTTCTGTGAAGCATTTGGAGTGTGCATGACCTATTGTCCGGTTAGGCGTGAATAAAGAACTCGATACACACTTAAACAAGACGGATAGGCCTGCTTCAATCGACATACAAGAAAGTGCTCTATAGCCTGTACTCTTATAACATTAGCCAATGAGTGACAAAATGTTATACGTTCGCGTGGAAGCTGAAGTGTTAATCAGTCATTTTCTGTGCCGTTGACAAGATGGTTATCGTCTACGTAATCCGTGAGAGGCATTCATGTGTTCATGCGTTCAGAGAAAAAAAAGCAAACATACTGTTTGATTTACAAATAGTTATCTCTCGCAGCTGTAATCTTGCTAGAAAGTATATAAACATATCTTACTATTGGCCTGAATTATTTTAAGTGTCAGCGTAAATGTAGGACATGACGCGTCAAATATCAAAGCAATAATTGTATCATCATCGAGCTTTACATTGCGGTCCATGACATTAATAAGCATGCCACTTTGACAGGTCTATAAGCTATCTACCCGGAAAGAGGGTCGGTATGGGTTGACTGGCCCGAGGTGGACTAAGGTAAGGGTAACGGTGATGAATATAAGGGGTAAAAAACAGGGGGTTAATTGCGTATGAGGTGAATTTAAACATTATTCGTAATTTTAAAATTTGCACAAACAAATTAGCTTTTATAAGAGGGATAGATGTAGACTATTAGCAATGCAGTGCGTGTGGAATAATAAGGCCCGTCATTTTTTGCTACATTGTAAAACAGTTTACTCGAATGTCTGGGGCAGTTGTTTTTTTTAACAATTCTTCCTAATACCACTTATTTTGCAACAAATAGATTCATTAATATTCTAATAATTTTGTTGTCGATTTTGAAGTTGAGAATAGAAAGAAATACTATTATATCTTTAATAATGAAGAGTTATTCGGAATTAGATTCCTTGAATACGAAGAAGACTACCCATGCAAAACCGTAAAAGACACAGTATGTAATGCTTTAATATAGCTTCGTTTTAAGTTTATGGGTGAAGGTGTTCTTTTCTTAGAATATTGGCTTATATTGACCTGTATATATTTGGATCGGAGCGAAAGGTGCTTAAGTGATCTAAACCTAAATTTAACACTTTTTTTAAATCAATATACATGGTGTAAAGGGAATGAATAAATTATATCTTTTATAAAAATTAGAAATCTACATTCTAATTAATGCAAGCCTCTGCCATATGGAGAATTAGGAAATGTAGAACTAAGATAGCTAACTTACGCATCTACCAGGGCACAGTTCACCAATGTACTGTCAACTGGACAGGTGACATTTGGGGTGCGACCAACGACTGTCAGGGAAATATATTTCTTGTTGCTTTCTGTCTCTTTGACGCATGTTAGATTTGCCTATAGAAGATGAAAGTAACAGTTTAAGATAAAAACAATAGTTGATGTAACAGGCACACAAATATTACAAATATAAGCGGGTAGCCACCCTGCTTCATCGCATGTGGTCGTTCTTTCCACGATGACCCTAACACAGATGCTATCAAGGTTTGCATATATATGATGATAAAGAATGTATTATTACGTATTCGTGTTCGTGAAAATATATTTTGCCTTGGTAAGAGAGATATTATTGTTCAACGTTGTTTTGTGTTGTGATACCTGTAATTTAAATACAGTTATTAATGTACAGAATACTCGCCGGACGAACATTTAGGTTACTCTGTCGAAACATTCACTATCACTTTTTTTAGCTCAGCTGACTATAAGCCATCTGAGCTATAGTCGTGGTTCATTGTCCGTCGTCCGTCCGTCTGTCTGTCCGTCCGTCCGTCCGTCTGTCCGTCCGTCCGTTCGTCCGTCTGGATGTCCGTCCGTAAGACTG
The DNA here is from genome assembly GCA_026874595.1 of Sipunculus nudus. Classification (NCBI taxonomy): domain Eukaryota; kingdom Metazoa; phylum Annelida; class Sipuncula; order Golfingiida; family Sipunculidae; genus Sipunculus; species Sipunculus nudus. The sequence continues at coordinate 6,380,231 of CM049317.1, forward strand.
GCACGTTTCGACACCGTTGGACCTACGAATCTGAAATTCGGCATACAGTTAGATGTCCCCAAAATCTCCTACCATGCCAAAAATTGGGTCAATAGGACTTCGAGATATTAAGGAAAAACCTCAATTTTTTATTAGAATCTATTTTCACACTTCAGGACTGCCTAATATCAAAACCACTCATCTGGCTTTCTTAATATTTACCATATATATTCCTGTATATGGTTTTTATGTACATGCCAGACATTAAGTCATTATTATATAATTTAAAAAAGTTATGGGCCCAAACATAATGGACTTTGTAAAAAAATCAGGAAGATATTTGGTCACTTAAGACCATAAGTGTTAAAGGTAGGGACTTTTTTTCCAGTAATACAACTTTAATTAATCAAAATTTAATTGTATACCAAAAATAAGATCAAAATCTGTTATTTTTTTTTTTAAATATTGGCAAAAATATAAAATTGGTACTTAAATTTTGCCCAACCTAGGCCACGGCACGTTTTTTCCTGTAAGTACTGTGGATTTAATTTTTACAGCATGTATACATAAGGATTTGATTTTTTAAAATCTGAAATTTGAAAATAAAAGCTGCAAAATTAGGCTAGTTTTTTTTAACTTTTTTTGGAGGGTCTTGTTGTATTCCCTTACATTGTCAAGCAGTCCACTTTGATGACTGTAGGTCATTCAGTGCACATCTGTATGCTCCCCAGGCTGTTGGCATAATTTTAGATCTCCCCAAAATCTCCTGCCATACCAAAAATTGGGTCATTAGGACTTCATTCCTTCGAGATATTAAGGAAAAAAACTCCGTCATTGTTACACTTCAAGGCTGCCTTATATCAAAACCACTGATCTGTTTTTGATTGTATTTAGTATTCACATTCTTTTATACATTTTCTATGAACATACCAAAAATTAGGTCAGTATTGGGTATTATATTGAAGTTATGGGTCAAAACATAATGCAATTTTTAAAAAAAATCAGGTAAATATATTTACCCACCTAACATGAAAATTGCTGAACCTAGAGACTTTTTTTTCAGGAATATAACTCTATTTAATCAATATTCAATTGTTTACCCAAAATTAGATCTCAATTTTGCAAATTTTTCAAGTTAATCTTAAAATCAATACCTTAAATTTTGTCCAACCTTAGCACTGTTGATTTAATTTTCACACCATATTACATAAGGATTTAATCTTTTAAAATCTGAAATTTTAAAGAAATTGATTGGAAAGAACAGCTTTTATTCATGTTTTCATTCACCATGTCAAGTGTTGTTTACATCTAGCCCACCTAATAGTACAGCCTTCACTTGCTTCCCCTCTGCACCCCCCCCCGATGGTGCATAAACTAGATGAATGTTATTATTTTCTGTATTTGATTCATTCTTATTCTAGGCTATGCTACATTTTAGATGTTGTATTGTACCACCAGGGTTACATTGATTAAAATGTCCATTTACTATGAAAATGTGGATGTTCATGAGATAAGTAATTCCTTACTTCAGAGGAGTAAAAACTTCACCAGGTGTGAAATTGACTATTAATTCCAGTAATAAATTAAAACTGGGATAGTAATTAGCACAATGATATTTTTTGTCCCTCATTCAACCAACAGTGTGTATACTTTATTTGAAAAGATGTTTTATTTTATCAAATTTACTGAATCTTTTATTTTATTTTAGTGAATAAAATTAAGCATGTACTGAAATCTCCAATGTTCAAAACTTTTTAATAGTGACTCAAGGAATATTCTTGTGGATGCCATGTTGTGACATTATTTTCTTTTAAATTCAGTTTAAACATTTATGATTTAAAAATAATAAAATATATGTGTATGCATAATATGACCCAATATGAGCTACACTCTGGATATATGATGATTGCAACTTTTGCAACAATTCTAATATTTTAACTTATATTTTCAGGTTTTTTTATTAAAAATTTATAAAACCTGTAAATAAAAAAATGATTCAGATAAAAACTTCTTAATGGGAAAAGTAGATATGCTTTAAAATATAGGATGATTATATATAAACTTAAATGCATTATTCCCTTGAAAGTGAAATAAAGGTATTAGTCCATTCTGTCAACTTGCCTGTCCATCTGATTATTTTCATATGCATCAGAGTATTTCAAAACTTTTACTGTTTTTCTTCATGCCAGTCTTGTCAGAGTATTAGTTTGCAATCATATATTTAGAACGTTACTATAACCAAGTAGGAGGGCCTCTTTCCTCTTAGCTTTTCATATTCTTATATAAATGAAAAACATTACAATAGAATATTTCTACATCCACCTTCGTGCTGCCCTCACTTTTCCCTTCTCCGAACCCGATCCCAAAGTCAGCCTCAGTAAGCAAGAACAAGATGAATCAGATATATTCATACTTTAATATTTTGTATAACTATTCGTCCATAGGTACCTATGTACATGCCAGAAATTATGTCAATATTGTGTAATATGTAGACATTGTGGGCATCACAATAATTACCTTGTCAGGAATAAAGGAATATTGTGTCATACAGTCACAAATTCATAAATCACTTCATCAGCATAGTTAATCATAACATTATATCTGTCAAATTGAAAGCTTGCAGACTACCATACACTTTAGATCCTTCAACAAATAGCCTTATCATCATTCTACTACTGCTTATTACTGCTGTCATTGCACTCATATTTGCTCAAATATATCACAATTTTCAACCCCTCCTAAATAAATAAAAATAAACCACTATATTTGACTCTATAAATCCATCAGTCAGGTAATTTCATTTATCATTTACTCACATATTACATTACATTCCTTTATAATAGCCCAACATGTCCATGATATTCATAAGCTTTATCGACTCGATATAGTATCACATTGGAGAAACATTTATAGTCCAATCATGATCAGCTGAGCGCCGTGACCCATGGGTCCCTTGTTCAGTCCTCGCCATGCATTAGATGTCATATCATGAACGTTTAGAGTAATCATTTGTTTCATTACATTGCGTCCGTTTATGTATGATTTACTGTATATTCGGCATCACTTTTATATATATCTATATATATATCTAACTAAAGGTCAGCTTAAAGGATTATAAATGTCCCCTGAGCGAGCATTTAATATTGTTTAATTATTTAACATATTTTGTCCTTGATATTTTATTATCTAATGTTCCGGGATGCCCGGGAAACCTACACATGCTGAAAGTAAAGAATGTACTCTACAAAAAGATTTATGTAAAAATCATGAATACAGATATTCCAGTGACGGCTGTTATAACAAAGATATGTTTAGGCCACCGTTATCTTCATCTTTTTTGCTACCAGAGAGACGCTACAAAAAAAAAAAAAAAAAACACCTGGTTTGGTTGACTTACTAAACATAATAAATAACCTTGAATATGAATATTTACCTGTGAGCCACGCTGATTGGGCCCGGCATTGACCGCGTGACACACATCGCCGACGAATTCACTGCCGTCGCAGGTTGTCGGGACTTTACATCGGCATCTGTGAGCTACGTATCCTGCCTTACAACTCACGCTACTTCTAGCATCATCCCAGGGCTCCGACAGATTCCCATAGACAACTAAATAAATATGTTACAGTATGTTACAGCGGTTATAAACCTATTCATGGCGCCATCCCAGAGTTCCCACTGAATCCCACAGATAACTAAACAAAAGTAAACTTATATCGATAATTATATATATACCATATGTGTGTGTGTGTGTGTGTGTGTGACGCTTCATTGTTAATCAATTGCGCATCCTACTGGATTAAATTGAAACTTTTTTCATCTCCCAAGGGTTTGATAGTATCCCGCAAACAAGCAGAAAAAGTTGATAAAGGTTATTTACCTAAAATGTGTTATCGTCCTAATGTTAGCAATATGTCGGAAGTAAGAACGTTAAGACTATTATAACTATATTAAAATACTGTGTTTATTCACAGAAAATGTTGTGTTATGTCAAATTTGTATAGTCATCGTTATTGACCTTTACCGTTGGTGTTACATGTATGCTCTTACCGACGACAGATCTGGCGTCCAAAACTTTGATTGTTATCACCAGTAACAAACCAGTTACCTAGAAAAACAATGACATGCAAGGTTCAAGGACAATTTTTTGTGACATTAACTATTTACAAGAAAGGTTTATGTGTGTATTTATTTTAATGTGAACATACAGGTACATGCATACACACACGTACACATACACACACAATGACAACAGCCGAGAGAGGATGAACGAATAAGATTCCTTTAACATGTATTAATCAAAAGGCTTTGGTTAAAGTGCAAAAGGAATTGTATTTGAAAATATCGTACATGTATTGATATTTAAATGAAGATCTACCAGAAACCCTGCGGTTGTACCCTATCTATGATACAAATAAATCACGAAAATACACGAAAAATGTTATGTGCCGTTATTAAATATTATGCATCACATTAACATATAAATATATATGAACCCATATTTATTCCGAAGTTGTGGCTAAGTGACCTATCAAATGCCCAGCCACCATATATAATATCTGCTCTGTGAGAAACAATACGTTTGAAAACTTGTTTGTTTATCTCTGTTTATGTTTGAAAAGGTGTTGCATCTTCTGAATGATGAAGAACACAGCATTTTGTTTTGATTGATGTCTTACCTTTACATAATTCTTCATAATTCCTTACCCCCTTTATCCTTTATAATGAAATTAAATCTGAAATGAGGAGATGCCGAAATGATATTTAAAATTATATAGGACAGAACTTCACATGATGCATATTGTATTAGTGATGTGATGTTTTATGCATTCACGTATATTGTTTGTGTCCTCTGTCTCTTTTTCTCTCGTACGTACAAAGTGTACCAAGCAAATAATAAGCCGAGGAAGGTTAGTATCGATTCATAAAATGTAAAATATCTAAAACGACTTTATAACCAAACTTATATAATCGAGTGTGTCTTTAAGTTTTAGCTTGGGGTATACGCTTGAAAAATAGTGAAGGACTGTCTTACCGTGTGGAGATCTAAATTGATCCCATAAATTCTTAGAGAAAAGCGCCCTGTTTTTCTTCAGTATCTCAACTTTAAGCGTTTGGCCATCGGCGACTAAGTTTGACAACTCAGGGTTCCTGACACGATTCAAATCATACTAGACAGGGGCAGCATTAATGTTAGTAATATGATTAGGTTCATGAGAACAAAAATGAATTGATTCGATACATCTTGAAACATTGTGTCGCACAGATTGAGAAATAAGTTTGTTATTTTCGTTTCTCTCGCACAATGATGAAACCAATCAACCAATACTTTCAATCCGTGGTCTCCTAATAGCTATAAGAGACCCCATGTTATGCCTATATATAATTACATATACGCCGTGTACACGTTTTCAAGAAGAATTGCTTAGTGAGGGGGGGTTATTGTAAAATGAGTGCAAGTGTATGTTTTCCAAAACAAGACAGCGTGACTAGAATTCTGATCTGGCGCATGTGCGGCAACTCCCACACAAGAATAAGAAACATTAAGAAACACCTGTTGCAATATTGAAGAAGCTTCATTTCTTTAATTTGCCCCTTATGCTCACCCGGTGGATTGCCTCATATGTTTATGGTTTGCAGCACTGACCGCGCCCGATGCAAGCTATTTACCACTCGTGCGCGGCAGTAAGCCAACAGTTTTGGAAGAAATATTGGCAGATACTATAATATTATTAAAACAAACCACTATACTGATATGTATATTTAACATGCTTTGAATGTAAATAGAAGCCTTTCATATTAAATTACTCCAGAGTTAATGCACGGCTTGTTCTCCCTCTCGCTATATTTACATAGTTAAAAATGTGTGTCGTAAATAAAGAATCCCTCATATAAGGCGCTTGTGGTGACTTTTTATTTACGCTCATATCTCCCGCTGTCCCTACCTTTAAGGTCTTAGTATTATTCTAAAATAAATAAATGTTAATATATCAGAAAATGTGTGTACTATAAAGTTATTTTATACTCATCTTGTCACAAAATGTATTATTGGAAATTTGGGTCATCATTTAGAAATATATAGCATATAAATATAGCATATAACTGTCAAAATCACGTGCGGTGTAAATAGAATACGTGTAAATCCTAAGGTTCAACTACTGTTTTTTTTTATATTTGAATAAGCTGGCGAATGGAGCTAAAACTTGATTGACATATGGGATTGTGTCCTGTGGTATCCAGTCATTTCACCTTGAGCACTGGTCATCTAATTAAGCTGAGCCCTGATTATTTAAAATTATTTAATGCAAGCCAAAGTAGCCAGGTAGGCTCATTACCAGTGGAGCGGCCTGTGACCATAAACTTTGCCTGCTTTGAGTTTGACATAAAAGACCTGACATTAACCATTTAAATCACATTTTTACACATTATCATAGTTTACGAGCAGTTCAATAGGAAGGATACAAAATTAAGACATGATAAGGATTCATGCTGTACACTTGCCACTTGCCTTCATTTTTTTTCCAGTTAGCCAAACAGAACAAAATAACTCTGCGTACTCCCTTTAATATAGTTGACCCAACATTTTAAAAAAGGCAAACATTTTTCGAGTTACCTAATGCATAACAGGTATTAAGGCAACCCCGGCGTCTTCTCCAGAAATTTTATTTATGCAGAGCTTTTCTCGATAATAAATCAGTATCGGTAATGCACACTCATGTTTTTGTTTATCAGAGTCACACAGAACTGCCCGTCTCCTGAAAACAAAGAAAAGTGTTAAACAAATACCTCAACATATAGAAATACTTTAACGAGAGCGCTGCTTATATAATTTTAAAATACATATAATTATTTGACAGGAACAAGAGATTTCTAACTGGCTATTTACTAATGAATCATTATCAGTTAACATGCTTCACGTTAGATAAGTTTCTTTTCGACTATACACAAAATACATTATTGTAAATTTATTTATTTATTATAAATTTGTGTCCATAAATATGTCGATCAAAATATATCTTTTACAATGACAATACCATAAATCAGTTCTACATGGATATACCAAGGCAGGCTGGCACACGAGCTCTGAGACAGAGCTAGCTTAAATCGATTATCGATAGTTGTTTCAATCTACTCACAGTGGCATGTATCTCGTGTCCGGTGCATACAGTTTAGACCAAAGAAAGCATTTTACCTTTGTTTTGTCAGGTAATATGTTTTCATTTGCAACAAGTGTAAAAAGGTAATAGCAGATGATAGAACACGCTTATCAGTATTTCCTTGAGTGTTCTTCCTATAAAAATGAAGCGCAAACATCTTCAAAACCTAGAACACGATATGGACACATCTCTCAAAAACCCAATTAATTCTGTATGGAGACCCTAGTAAAGATTTTTCATGCAATACGAAATTATTGTAGTGCATACACAATTATATCGAATATACAATACGTTTTGATTTATTTGTGTAAAAGATTAACATCTACACCTGTTTCATCATCTTTTTCCCAGGATTGGCATCTTTATTCACTGTTTCCATGTTCATAAAGGTCATTACAATGTTTTATAGGACAAGCATAATTTTCATTCTCAGTTATCTGATCATGTTTCCTTATATGAAACGTTCAGGGAAAGAGAGACTAATGAGCTTAGCTCATGCTTATTCACCCAAAAAACTTGTGACAAGATAAATTTTATATCAGTCTGATGTCAATATATATATTCACAACAACAAGAGTAAAAAGGAGCGCGACACAATTAAACTACAAACCTTCAATTACATAAGTACCGATTAGTCGGGAGAAGTTATACATGTCGACAATATGTTATATACAAATTATATTTATCCATTGATAAGGAGGTTATCGTGATAGTAATTATTGACCTAACCACAACAGTCCTTGAACCCGGCCCCTTTGACATGATTATGCGAATGAGACTCTAAAAAGCACTCCTTCACAGAAGGTATTCCAATAATGACTAAAGAAAGACGTCTCTCAATGCGACGCCATCAGCTGGAATTTCCATATCTCTGACCTCAAGTGATGAGTTTATCATAATCTGTGTGTACTCTAGAGAGAATTCCGTGGACGGTAACACATTATTATTCACTTGAGAGTCAGCTGGATTGACCTATCCATGAACTCTGTGTGACCGTAACCGCATAATTGTTCAATGAATAATCATGAACAGAGTAGAAGTAAGCAACCAATCAAGTTACCGTTGGCAATATTAACAGCCAATGATCCGATAAGTGCACAATTTGTATAATGTTTTGCAACTCACCGAAACAGAACACGTGTTGTCTGTAGTAGTGCCGTGTCAGCATGTTCTCGGGATATTTTTTTTATACATAGGAGACAGTATAAAAATTTCTAGACAAAAGGTCGCAGGAACAATTCCTCCGACTGCCGAGAGAATAATAATGCCTTAACTGGCACGTAATTGGTTTAAGACAAATAATCCTTAAATTTGCAACACACGTCACAATGACTGCGATATATTCATCACTTTGAAAAGAAATACAGCAGATCCATACGTCATACTTCATCGGACTTGGTGACGTAACAGCTCTCGCAACCGTGGGCATAGAAGGCCTTCTTTGTTGGAGAGTTTTTAGGACTGTGATGGCTAGGTCAAATGCTAGGTCAAATAACGCTAATTTTGAGCGTATCAGGTGATTGAAAGATTACAATGGCAAAAGTATCTTAATTTGTTGCTCCTAACTGCTATAGTCACGATTATTCATCGAGCGAGTATGCGATTATGGTCACATCAGGTTCATTTCTATAGGTTTTGATTTCGGATCACGTTTAGTGCCGTATAGATGTGCATACTTGTACGATTATCTGACACTTGATTTCCCGTAATTTCTGTCGAGTCACACTGATTTTCTTGACGAAGGATTTCCGACAACTCATACGATGTCACGGAGTCTCCGCTCTGAGAAAATTGAGGACGTCTTCCTGGATCCTGAATTTCAGCCCCTATGTTATATATATATATATGTTATAATAATAGTTTTAGTTTTAATAATGTATGTCACAATATTTAGATAAACCTTTAATATTTTTATTATACTTTTTGTAGTACACGTAAATCTGACGGATAAACATCTTACATTTTATACATATAAAACTAATATAAAAAGCGGTAGCATTTTCATTATTTCATGGTTACCTTTGCATTTCCTGTTCGCCAATTGCAGAAGTATGATGATGCAAGCAATTGCTATTACTGCGCCAACACATAAAAATAAAATCTTCAGAAAACGCCAACCTTCTAAAAAGGTAAATGATGCGTTATAGAAAATTTTAGACGTTCACAAAGCAATTAGATTTATCCTACGTTTATGTATATTAATCTATATTATGACATAAATGATAAGAAAACGATGCTTCTGAATGTTCGTAAAACATGATATTGCGTAATTGGAAATTTTTTAATCATCTCTTTCAATAAGTGTAAATTACTTTATCTGATAAATGTATAAAAGGGCGAAATGCTAAGTTTTAAAGATAATAATGCAGGTCCAAACATTCTATTATTGTAATTAATATCCAATCTGCATTATTAACAGATGCCTCTATCTGCAAGGTGGCTCATACATATATATCTTGAATGCTCACCATATATAGTGATCTGGATTCCTCCAAGGTCAGTCTTAGCGTTATCGGCCACCGCTAAACACATGTACAGGCCGCTTTGCTTTGGATGTACGTTGGGTAGTAGCAGCAGGGAAGAAAGATACCCATAATATACATTTTGAATAATCGGCAGACCGTTTACTGTCCATGATATATTAACGTTGGGCATCGTACGCACCCTGTCGTCAGAGAATATAATAGAAAAAGTACACTTGATGTAGCCATTTTGACCAATGCTGAAGATTGTCTCACCTGCTTCAATGGAAACCCTCAAATCATAGCCTTCTAAAAAGGAATGAATGGACATGATTGGAAACGCGTATTTAAAATATATTAAGTATAAAATGATAAAATGACATATTACAAACAATTTGATTTGAAGTGTAATGTACCAATAATGTGTATAATTCTCGAGTTTTCAGGGTGGTGTTTCACGTGTCCACACTCGTAAATACCACCGTCCTGCCTGTCAACAACTCTGATTGTAAGAGTTCCCTCTTTCGACAAGGTGCACCGACTTTTCCAAGAACTTCCATAGCACGTTGTCTCATCGGATTCAAGAAATGCCAGATCTTCAACATTTCCATCGCTTCCTGTGCGCCAGTAATACAGTTTCTTATCATCTGACTTATTACATGTTATCTGGAATGTATTTCCTGCTATGACATCATGGCCTGATGCGTCATCAAAGTGGACTACAATAATAAAAATAATAATAATAATAATAAAAATAATAATAATTCGGAATATAATTAAACGTAAATTAGACACATTTTACGTCTTACGAATTCATAATTTACAATTATTATAAAGAATATAAATAATGTTTGATTTTCATATTTGATATTCAAACTCACCAATCCAAAGTGCGAATATGAAGTTTAAATAACCTGAACTCATCTTCTTATATCCCTTCGATTCCGCCTTTAAAACGTACTGATAATCCTGTCAGTTGATGTGAGTTAGAAATATAAACTAAACCAGATGCCCTTTCTTTCCCATATCAAATCTGGTTTTGTATCTCTATAAGTGATAACCATGGGTATCTTTACATTACAACTGTTTAACATAGTGTATAACATTAGTAAATAATGAAATTATGTTATTATGCCTATTACCTTATTGATATTTTCTGATAAAGAGGTCTTTACTAGGGTTAGATCGATAGTGTATTGTACGAAAAGCAAATTATATATATATATATATATATATATATATATATATATATATATATATATATATATATATATATATAATCAGTTTCTGCTCTGAAACGGACATTCACAGCAAATGCTGTAACCACATCAGTATTTGTATGGCTAATTGGCTCAGCATTCACTTTTATTTTTACACAATGAAGTAAATAGTTCAACTTAGTCCTTTCTTCTGCAATTAACACTTATTTGAAGGCATTGTTCAATTTACAGGGTACACGGTAACGAACATAATATTTTATGTTTTACATATATCAGCGTGAGTTATATTAACAGAGCATCCTTTGGCGTTATTGTGATGACCTATTAACCTTCAGTGCTTTAAAGAAGAGGGTTCATGAGTTTCCTTGACTATGTGGAAAAGCTAGAGCCTGTTGATTTTAAACGAATAGTTAACTGATATATTGGAAATTAGTATTCAGATGCCACTGGCCCGTTGCAAAGTATATGCATAGTCTTCACACGTATCTGTAATGGTGCCTGGGTGACATGATGGATTGCATGAATTGGATTAAATACACAGTAATTACGTCATAGGATCACAGTGAATAATTAGGGCTGCATATCGCCTACACATTTTCATTGTATTAAACTTATGGGAAATAGTGTGATTACTGTGTCAATCATATAAAATATATCCAAGTGCAGGAGGTTAATATCCAAGTGCCGGCAAAACAATATACACGTCTTTGACTTAACAGCAGATTCAGGTCAATTAAGAAAGGCCAACGATCTTTTAGGGATGGTTGTGTGAAGTTTTGAAAAATAATAACTATTCCAAGTGATACTGATTTGCAGTCGGTTTAATTTTGTGTTGTATGAGATAATTGTATGAATGACCGCAGTTCGAGATTTTCTTTGCAGGTGAAAAGGGGAAAAACAAGGATGGTAAAAAATGAACTCTTTAATAAAAGTCACCGCCTTATAAGGGAGTAGAATATATAAAATGTTCATATAAAGGTATGTTAAACGGTATTTATTTGAAAGATGGAAAAAATAGAATACGGGACGTCGGTACCCCGATTATGTTAGTCACCTGGGGCAATGTCTTTGAGAGCTGAGCAGATGTATGGCATGGAATGGCATCGCCAATAACTGTCATGTTTGTCCTCAATTATGCATGATATTACATGTAAAAGTTGCTTTTAATGAAAGCTGAAATACTGGCCCTCTGACTCTAGCGTAATATATTAAATTCAGTGCGTATACGCACCAAATCCGGGGTTTGTTTTTAAAAAAAATGTGAGGAAGTTCGTCATATTTATATCCCTTGAAAATACGGTCCCGTTATAATACATTCATTTCTTGAAATAGTCGATTAATAAAAGCTTGACAAACATTGAGTTTTGCGTCACCTGAGGAAAGGTCACTTCATACTTATGATTATAACGCGCTACTGGTTGTATTGTAATCGAAGTGCCATGTGAGAGTCTCCGTGTATGTCAGAGTGCAAGCCAGCAGACAGCTTCCGCCTTCACTGGACTAGTTAACATTTTACGCGGTAAATACGGAACCATATGAAAAAAAATCATCCTTGTTTTAATGTGCATATAACATGCTACTGGGCAGCATTTAGCCAAGTAGGCTAGTAAGTCCCCAGCATCCCTTGCGCGAGCACTGTATACACACATAAACCCAGGGCTCTGGGATCTTGAGCAAATGAGTAAGCCCCGTACGCTGTGGGCTTCACAATTCATTCATTGCATACATGTTTCAAGTGATTTGTCAAGATAGTTTTTTTTTGTAAAAAAAAAACAAACTTAAAGACTATATTTTTAGGACTGGGATCCCCATTCCGGTCTGTCCGTTCCGCGAATCCGTCCGGCTCTCATTGACTCTACTGTCAGAAGAGGTATCATATATTGATTCAGTTACAATCCCTGTGTTAATGCAGAAAGCAAACCTTCTCTTGCCAATTATTTAACTCTGTGCACATGTAAATCTGATGTATAAACGATAAATTCAAACAAAAACAAATTTTAACAAAAACAACATTTTGATGTTCTTTATTCAGTGTATATTACCACCATACGGACATGATCACCGATATTCACGGCGTCCAGTTTGATCGACGGAATAATGCTGATTGCCGTAAATTATCTTTGGTTGCCTTTAGGACGATGAAAATCATGTTCCAGTCCTTAGTAAGCCGCCCTTCTTTGACAAATATTTTAAGAATAACATTAAATGTCGTGTACACGTGCAATTACGGTAAGTATATAGATTTCCTTGTGGATAATACATCCACATACCTGAATTCAAGTCACCCGATCAGCATGGCCACCTGCAGGGTCGCCTTTCACGGACACTGTCAGTCAATATTATCATGGCACACTTGACCGCTGAAATTATATAAGATGATAAAGCCTAACGGAGAGTAAAAACTGGCGCTGAAGGGGGGGGGGGGATTATCACGGTAGGGGCGCTTATTACGCCAGATACGGTATATACATATATATAAATATATATATATAAATATATATATATATATATATATATATATATATATATATATATTTACGGCTTATATAGTTAGTTCTTTTTTTAAATTGAATGTAATGACACAATAAAGGTTTATGTTTTCGTGCCAAACACGAAAAAATAGAATATGTACTGTTGACAATACTCGAAGAAATATTCAAAGAAAGTTTTCTTCAGGCCGCCTATATGACTTGTCATTAAGAGAATGCTTGACTATGATTAAGCACATAAATTTGAAACTTGAAACGTGTTTTTTTATTAAACGCCTAGTATTATACATATATATTCAGTGAAGTTGTACATAGCATGGTATGTAAAAGAACATATTTAAAAACATAGAAAGATCACATTAAATTTGCGTTCATATGACTGACACATGAACACAGTTAAAAGAATGAGTAGAATTTACTAAAATATAATGTTGTAAGATTCATTTTAAAAGTATCGCATGTGGCAGTTTGCTAAATATATCCTGGCAGGACGTTCCACAGTTTTGGACAAATAGTTATTTAACGAGAAACAAGAGATACACGTTAGGTGACAGAGAGGGATAAATGGTATGCACAATAACATTCATAAAAAAAAACTTCCCAAGGCTGCCTGTTTTTTAAAATGCTTTTAGTTGACACTTGATCTCCCTGCAGTTATCATTAGGTCAGAGCTGAGAATATTAATTATTATGACGAAATACTTCTCTTATACCTATAAGTAATCGAACAGACATGCACATTTTCAGAGAAGAACACTTTGACTTTATCAGGCCTGCCCTTTAAATTTCCTATTCAACTCTATTGCAACTGAGTTGAAACTAGACTTTCCTTGTATCACACGAAAAGAAAATCGGATTATCTCTATGGCAAATATGGGCCGTCTTAACATCCTGTTATTTTGCTCATTGGTTTTCAAGCAAAACACAGTCTCAGGTAAGACATTTATTGCAGTTCGAATGCAGATCAATCAACCGTATTTTTTAAACATAAAACAAAGCCCTATATCCTTCCGAAAAATGTATTATATTTTTTTTTTCATTGATGTGTTTTTATATTATTTCATAATTATTTATTTACATGTAATTGTATTTTAGCAGAAAGACAACGCCTAAATTTTACTTTGGCCAGAAACCGTTGTTTTTCCCCAAAACAAACATTATCCTACATCAATAACGAAAGGCAGCACCAGAATGTAAAAGTAGGACTCAAGGAGAATATAACAGAAATCTGGTTATCACTTCAGAGAATCATATTTAACTGGAGTAGCTCGTCAGAGGAGCTCATAGGTATTTTGTGACTGAAACGTTGAATCGACCAAAAAGTAAACGTTTGTATTGCACCTACTGTAGTGTAGTTGTGGAGTATTTTTAAATACATGACGCTTACGTAAGGATATGTTTGACTGAGTACAATTAGCGTTAGGAGGATAAATCCCCAGTTTGTACTTATATATACATATATATTTTAAACTTAGTTTTTGAAAAAAAAATCTGGTTTGGTTTTAGGTAATCTGGACAACACAAATGCTAATTGCGTTTTGTGGAAAAATAATCATCTCTATAACTGGCATTGTTTGGCGGGAATTGGCTATATATGCTTTGACAAAGGTAAAGAATATATATATATATATATATATATATATATATATATATATATGTGTGTGTGTGTGTGTGTGTTTTATTAATATATGTATATATATATAAATATTTTCCGTATTCCATTGTATATATACTAGAGTACAACAGTAGATGTTAATTTATTTTATTTGGAATATACGATTGCTAACTCCTCAGATATATCCCGTTGTCAATCATGTGATGTATCACGATGTGTTCAAATTGGGGATGGATGCCTGGTGATGTCCCTTGCACAGGTCGATTGGTACAGGGCCAGATACCAATGTTCAAAAAATGGAACAGAACTCGGCATTGCCAGGCAGATTCTCAGAGGGACGGTTCTGGGTCGGAATACACAGAGAGGATTGGTTATATTCGGTCGGGAACGGTAATTACAGAAACCGTTTATATCATGATTTACTTTTAATTTTAGACTTCTTGCTTTGAATATAATGTCCTTTACATGACAGTTTCACATTGATATTTGGTAAGATCGTTTGGATAGATATGAATAACAATCATATGTTTCACAAAAGTCTGAGGAGAATTTCATGATTCTCTATGTTATTCTAAAGGAAAGCAGATGCCAATTAACATTTCCTATTGGGATTCAAACGGAGAAGAAACAACACAAAATGCTAATTGCGCCGTTCTCACTTCCCTAGGAAAATGGAAACCTGAGAAATGTTCTGCTACAATATCATATGTATGCGTATCTGGAGGATATCTGCCTACTGATAAGGAACGGGTTGATCAGCGTTAGTAATTATTACACTGCAATCTAACAGTCGTCTGCTGATAATCTTATTAGCGCGAAAAGAAAAACGAATGGTACTTTACATTAATAACTTTTTAATGTATAATAAAGTTAAGGTTGAAAGAGACTGTGATATTTTAATGGGCGGAATTAAGAAATTAATCAAACAAGGATGTTTTTAATTCAAATGCCGCAATGGGAAAGGGGAACAAATGATATGATCATTGTATTAATGAATTATTATTTTCTCAATATTCCGATAAAGGCTCCGACATGTGTTAGAAAAGAAATCATCTGACTACTTAGTGTGTACAAGTGTGTATATATTTCCTTTAGTAGTATGGTCTTTTAAAGGTACCAATACTGTGTCCATTAGGTCCTTTGTGTTTGCCTGTAGCATCATAGCTGTCATGATATGCGGATTTTATGCCACGAGTCATAGGTGCTCGTGTGTTTTGTCCATCATATTTTTACAATAATACAATAGTTTTGAGAATACAACCTTCAGACAATTATGGTATCCAGATATGAGATATTTTATTTTATTGTTTGTTGAGTTCTTGATAGATGTAACATTTTTTATTCGATCCATTAAGAAAAATACGAATCCGTCTCATATTATCTATATTTACTCATATTCTAGTTCTTTAATTTGTATTTATACTTAAAAAACAATATTATATTCAATTTTGAACGACGCAGACGACATGAAGAGAACCCATCCTTGTCAAGGCAGGAGAGCATTGGTAATGATCCACATGAAGAATTTGTGATTTATGCAGAGATCACTATTTAAACAGATTACCTGTTCGCATCGGAGGAAGCAAAAGAACAGCGCTTTGCCATGATATTTGCTTGATCATGTAGATATGTTATAGACGTTATATTTGCCAAAGGCTATATAATGACACTATAAATATTGTATATATCCACAGAGCAGATTTTATTGCTCTGAAGTCATTGATAAAATATATCAGAGGGTAAACGTCCAATTCCAATTGTCCAATTCCGTTTGTATATGGTCCCTTAAATCTATTCGGATATGTTAAATATGATAAATTTACGCTGGTACAATTACTCCTTCTCACATCTCCATTTAATTGTAAATGAGCAAATAAAATGGTTGTATAAAGGAGAACGGTGTTATTATTTATCATCGTCATACAAAGACGAACACATGATCCAGTACCATGCCGAAATGTATATAGTAGTATTACATTTAATCCTTACAAGCTACACTTTCGGCTTTGTATCATTGTATCATTTCTTATGAATATTTGTCACCCATCAGATGCAGTTACGTTTATCCATGTTACATATGAATACATGCATGCGTATTCAATATATGTTATGAATGTTGCACTTGGTTATTTTGAAGTTTCATTTATTTTGTATAAAATATAGATTAATAAATTGTCAAGAACCTGTTCGTCCATGAAAGCGATTTCTCACTACCAAGTGTTCATTTGATCAATTTCGAGTTATTGAATATCAATTCATCTTGAGGTAAATAATACGTTAACACATTATATATGACATCTCACTGGAAGTTTCTTTTTCATGAAGTATCAGTTTTTAGTAACCATCAATATATATTGGAGCAATATTCTTACGGAAGTTTTTTTCAATAAAGTTATCCAATAACAGTCTTATGTTATAATACTTAGTGAGAATAGTTAGTAATATGAATTGCAATTTCCAACCGAAACGTGTAAATGTTGTAAGATTTTCGTTTAGGTAGCTGTAAAAACATTTTCATAAGAGCAAGAGTAAATTTCATATTTTTATATGTTATCATAACTTAAAATCAGATAAAGATTAATTTATTGAGATAAAACATTACAAAATACTGTCCCAAGGGATATGAAACCTGATATGAAATGTTCTGCTTCAATTTCACTGGAATTTAACTGGAAGATATCCACCCACTATTGAAGAACGGTTTGCCTGCTGATAATATTATTAGAAGGAAATTAAGGATTAAATGCTTGATTTGCCCGGTGTTCTTGTTTAAGGAAACCAAATGTTTGTGCTCAGCTGTTTCTGCCACTGCTTGTGCATATCATGTTTTGACTAATTTGGTCACTTATCACATTTTATGCCAGGGTAATTATGATATTAATATAATTGGACAGACGAAAATATTAACAAAGTCTAAAACATTATTCCGCTTAGCAAAGAGGAAGTGTGATATTCACCAGTATAACAGCCTAAGTTAGGTTTTCATTCCAAAGTTTTGCAGTGGGCAAAAAAACGAACCTCGTTATCTCTGGCTCACAACAAAAGCAAGCACGATCTATCCGATCTAATTAAAAAATATTGCTTAAACACGGCCTCAGGTAACATAATCTGTACTTTTGACGGTCATTTTACGTTTTCTTATGATTCCCAGTGAAGCCCTACGGTGAAACAATTTTAGTGAGGCTTGTCGTGAACTTAATCCACTGCAACTGACGGGGTCATTGATTTTGCAAACATTTAAATAATTCCGCTTCTGTTTGAGTAATGCACTGCACTCAATACCTGCAATCCACTTAATGCGGTAAGATAATTAAAGGAAAGTTGATCTCCTAAGACGTGGATATGATTCTTTTTAGAGGGAGACAGATAGGTCATGTGGCTGAGTCCCGCTTATTAAACAACATATATCTGAGCACACTGTTGCTGCTGCGAGTCTGTCCTTTCTGTGGCAGTGAATTATGCATGTGTGTAGATCAGAAAATTCCTTAAAGTCCCTGTATTTCTAAATGGATTATAATTGAATAAATTAGTGTGATTATCAACAAACGAGGATGACATTAACATCAAAAACCATTAAACTAAGGCTTCCCATGTACAACAGCAAATTGTGGCAGTAACCTCAAGAAAGTTTTTTTTCTAATGCATTTTGCCTATTATTTTCTTGTGGCACTTACCTCAAATAAGTTTTTTCTTGCACATTTTAATATACAAGGGTTTTCTTCTTTTTTTTTATTTTAGAGCTTGTAGCGAGCTCGCCTTTCCTTTAATTTTTCTGGCGATTGCCGCTGTTGCCTAATATTGATAAAATAGTTTCGGATGTGTCTATTTCTGTCATAGTTTAAAAACATATCATATTGCATTTCACGCCAGATTGTTGACAAGTAGTGGAATGAATATAGTTATATCTCTCAATGTGTAGTGAGATGTTATATATATATATAATTATTTTAATCTCGAAGAAAATATTTAACTTCATATAATGGGCACAGCTATGGGTACACGTATGGCCTCACAATATGCTAATTGTTTTATGATTACCCTGGAGGAAGATTTCTTGGAAAATCAATCTATTAAACCACTAATTTATCTGAGACACACTGATATTTGCCACCACGGGAAGAATAAACTTTTAGAATTTAACAATTAAGCAAGCAATTTAACAAGTTCACTACTCAGCACCTTAATATAAATCTATAACTTGAATATTCTACTAATACAATTCACTTTCTTGACAATATGATTATACTATCCGACGGAAATATCCAGACTTCACTATACCGTAAGCCTACTGATCGCAACAACTTTAAACATCCAGCAAGCTCTCATCCACCCCATGTCGCCAAATCTATCATTCGTAGTCAAGCTCTAAGATATAACAGGATATGCTCGGAACAAACTAACAGGGATCAACTACTCATCGAATTAAAGAACGCATTCATCAACAAGGGATACAAACGACATAACATAGATATACAAATTACCAAAGCCACAAATAATTGCACGTAAAAATGTATTCAAAGAAAACTCCCGAAAAAAAGAACCAAATACCACTGGTTGTAACCTACAACCCACAGCTCAAGCATTTAAAGAGAGTCAAGGGCGAGAGTTTCAGACACAGACCATTGTACACGTTCTTCCATAAGACAATGTGCGACTTACTACAATTCCTGTGACTGTCCACCCATCCTAGCTACTATGCGCGCCTTAAGTCATACCCAACGGCCCCTAGACACAGACAATCTGCGGCAGTGAGATACGCTCTCATGTGGACATACGGCATTCGAAGTAACAATAAGCCACAGTCGCTATGAAAGAACAGGTACTGAGGTGAGTGTAGCAAACTGTCGCGCATTGTGTCAGTGACGGTATTAGTTGTGAAATGGCAGCTTAAGAGTGTAGTTACCGTCGTGCGTTGTCGCAGCGACGATGTAGTTGGTCTCCATGTAGTTTGAGAGTGCATCTAACCGGCGCACGTTGTTGCTACGACAGTGTTGATTGTTACGATTGATATGTTGGCTAGTGAGTGTACCTTGGTTATGTCATATGTTGGTTTGAGAGTGTATATAGATGACCGTCGTGAAGTGTCGCATGTTGGCTTAAGAATATATTTGCTATGTCTTAACAGTCAATACCTAATCTGTTACCCCGACCATCACTCTTGAGAATTTACGAGGGCTGCGGAATTAGGGGAACTCCATGGATGTTAAATAGAAAGTCGAGACATGGCTGTGTAGTGAAAAGCAACTCCTCATGAGAAGCCTTGGCCGATAAGAGGTTCAAAATCTCCACTGCTTGATCAATGAACTCAAGTATTCACATGCAATTCATTGAAGGACTCTGGTCAAAGTGTAACGGTACGTTATCTGTCATTTGAGACCTAATTTTGCTTTGTGCTTAAATGCTGTTCGAATAATAACCTACACAGGCGGGGATGTTACTCCTGTAAGACAAGACTGGTATATACACAGCGTATTAAAATAAGTGTTTTTATCTCAGCGTGGCACGATCACATGACCACACCAGTTAACACTTTATTTACTAACACAAATGAGCCACGTGGGTAGAATTCCTACATTCTGCAAACGGTAAGTTTCACTTTGTGTCTGCCTGTATATTGATGTGCTCTCTCACATATACAAGCAAAATACAAGCGCTAGCAGCTTTGTGGAGGCATTCGGCACTATTTGCATGTGATAATGAATGATGAAAACATGTAAAGTTTAAGAATTAGCATGTTGATACTATTACAGCTGTCGTAACTGTTAACCTTGTTCTTTTTACAGTTATTTTAGAATTCCGACACTTCTTACACTCTTTACATTCAAACTATATGGGTTATCTTTCTAAGCTCTTGTTGTGATGTATGTGCATTTTCGCGGTTATAAAACACGTGACTTATGGTTGTAAGTTGAAAAAAAAACAGTTAAAAAGCCCGGAAGATTAAATGGTCATATACCAAAGTCACATGGCTGAGTTCTCTCAGTAAACTGACAGTTGATATTTAAAAAAAAATATTTTCCTCAAAATGAACAAATTATAGTTTATAATTTTACTTACACATATCCGGTCCATTCAGGAAACATGTGTGGTATCAATTTTATGAAGGTTTGTTTTATAAATTGAAAGGATTCATAATATATATTTATTAGGTGGCAAAGCAATCTTTTTATTGAAAAGATGTTAAGAATGCTTTTAAATATATGACAATTGACTCTTGAAGATCCAGAAATCAAATTGAAGTCTGTAAGTAGCGACGTTTTATCCTAAGCCTTGGGTTGCAATGTATGGCAAATGGTCGTGTAAATTTTGATCACCTGATAGAGTCTGATACACACATATGTCAGTTAGCTGTACATTTTTATTGTCTCGAATGTCCTGGACTTGAACACAAACTAGACCGTGAAGCAAATGATTTGATAAATAAAGCTACCAACTGGTCTGGTCTAGCGCCACCTATATGTGTATGTGCATGTTTTTACAAGACAATATAAATTGGTTATGTAGTATAAATCATGGTTACACTCAGTGGGTTCTTCCTTCAGAGTTGAATTTATGTTACTTGTATCCAAAGTCATAATAATATAAGTAATATTTACATCTTTAAATATTGAACATTTTACTTTTAAATTAAAAAACAAAGGCAGATACAGTAATATTTTGGCTACCTTTTCATAAACACGTTGCAAATCTCAACACACACATATATATTTATATTATCGCATAAGTGGAACTTGTGTACTTGAAATAAACAAAACTCTCAACACACATATATTTGCATATTATCGCGTGGAACTTTTGTACTTGTAATAAAGAAAATTTGGTTTAAAGTTATAAGTGAGTGAGTTAAAAAAAATAGTATATTAGTGGGACACGAAGAATTCCTGCTTTACAAAATACTAAGCCCTGGAAAAATATTAACTTGCACCCACTGTCAAGTTTATTTGGGACAGGACGTTGACTGTACTGGTGCTTTCGATCAGTTGAAACTCCACTTCTATAATTGGTTTCATAGAGGGAAAGATTAGGGTTTCTCAAAAAGCATCCATTTAAAGGAGTATCTTCTGCATGCCCCACCTGTTTAGCTGCTAGTAGTGTCGCTGCTATCCGGTGCCTGATACATATTCGTGTACCTCGTTTGCAACCTCTCTTTATGTGTCAAACATATAGGTCAAGAGATCAACCTGACGAGAGAACAACCTCACTTGATGCATACTGTAATTAACATTTATAGCACTTCAAACTTATTGAAAGAAAGCTAAAATACATAACACGAGCTGTTGAACCGATTGCCGGGTGTCTTTACATTAAATGGTGCATTTGGAAGGATTGTGACAAATTTGACGTGAAAGTAGTGAGTCTGACAAACGTGTATCAATAAAACCAAAGAATCCAAAGATACTTAAGATATAAGATCCACAAAACAACAGAGTCTATTCCAAGTATGATTTTACATACGTGAACTAGACCGTATTGGCAAAACGTGGTGTGTAAACAAGTTTGTTTGTTATACTCCTTGACATTCCAGGTCAAATTGGGTTGTCATGCTAAAAATAGAACATGCGATAAACAAGTTCACGCAGGTGTTGTTTAACTAACGACTGATACAATGGTTGCCAAACATGATAACGTTAAGGCCTTCAGGACGCATAAACCCGTAAATACATGGGTGTCACGTAACCAGGTGACTGTTATAATTTCTAACGATGACTTTGTTGGCAATATAACGTGATGACAAAAAGCAATATATAAGACCAGTTCAACTAGGTCCTGGCTGAGTTGATCGTCTGATTAGATAGATGGATGTAAAAAACAACCCTGAACCTGTCAGTGGTTAGACTTCACCTTGAATAGGTAAACGTAAACATGTCTCTCCAGTTGTGTCAATCAAAACATAATGTAAACTGCTTAGACCTATTAATCCTGCTTGTAAACAAAAGACGGGATAATTTAATTTATTTACAAATCAAAGTTCCTTTTACTTCCTTACATTAAAAAAAATTATTTTAAGATTGAATTAACACGAAATCATAATAGTGCATTGGTCTTACCCAAAAGCAGATTATATGTTCATTTTGTCAACGTAATCAATCTCCCTAGCATGCCTTAATGCTGCTTTCACGGGAGAAAATTTTAAACCGAAACACTTACAATTCTAAGTACTTGGATCCCTATGTATATGCGTGTGTAAGCAGAGAAAATGTGAAATTTCATAGTAATCGCCCATGATGTAAATCTGAGCTACCTGTTGAGTTGAGACGTCTCTTCGTGTTCACAAACAATTTTAGAATTAGCCATCAGAACAAGTAGTGTAACATAATTTTCAAGACAACAATTTGCCCATTGTAGATGTTGCAACATACGATAAACCGTCTCATTATATTTCTGTTATACTCCTTTATTTTAAAACAACCAAAAAATCTGAATACTTTCTCATACTTGAAATATGATTATTTTTTGGGGGACTTTGATAAAATGACATAGTGATGTACACTAAGATATCAGTAGTGACAATTCCTTTTTTGCAGTCTAGTGAAGCAGAAACATAATGTTGATTTGGCAAGTACATGTAATTACATTTGTGCCAGCTGATTAACAGTCACAATTCATTCCCATGTAAATATGATGAGAAAAAAATGTTTTTTTTTTCTATTATCCATATACCATATGCAACTGAACAAACCTAACCCAAATAATGTATTTCTTACAAAATCATTTAAGGATTGTTTTTTTTAATGTTTTGCCAAGAAAAGCCCATATTGTACAAAAATATTTCTTTCATTGTTCAAATTACGGAAAATGATGGCCTTATTTTTCATTTTATTTTTTAAAAACATGTCTCCATTTACACATATTCCTCATATATACTGTAAGGCCTGTTAGACCTGGGTGGGGGCAAAATATCTAGTTTTATTATGACTTAGCATTCATAATGTTTTTGCAGAAATGGAATGCAGGCATGTGACCTGGCTCGTTTTGGCCATCCTAAATTATGGGGATCAACCATGCCGAGGGAGAGGTATGTAATGATAAATCGGGAAAAGCGTGGGATAACCTTATTCAATTAATTCACATGGGTTAGAATTTAACACACATGCCAGCACTCTCTTCCGGTGTACCTCTTCTTTTTCTGTAGTGTATCGTATTGTGATGCCTGACTTAGGTTATGTATTTTTTAAAAGCGTTGGGAAAAGGCGAATGTTAATTTTCCGAATACACCTTTGACTCTGTGCTACATTTATCTGCAACTACCATTTCACATCGGGTGAAACATATATCGTTTATCAAGTAGATGCATCTGATTTTAGTCTACATTTGTTAATTAAATGGTTTAGATTATTTTGAACTGACAAAACATTTACTATGGCTATGATAACCAATCCGTTACTGGGAATAGATATTGGTAGCATGTAATTTATATAAAATGGTTTGGTTCATGATGTGTATTGGCTGCAATCGATGTTTTTTTATGTCGAATAAGATGGGATCTTTTCTTAATTATACTGAAATTTAAATAACAAGGCAAGGGAAAGGTAACGCTTGGCTATGTGTGCACAGTTGCTCATACATATTTAAACAAATATTTACAAATATACAGGTCTCTATGGTCACCTGGCACTTTGAGTGGCCAGGTCGGGGCTGTTAGAAGTGTTACATATGGTTTCTAGTGAGTGTCTCCTATAGTGTTTCACAAAGGTTTCGCTGTAAAGTCCCGATAGGGGTAACCGCTAACTTTCTTCCACTTTTCCCGACGTAATGCCACCCCGTACCATTAATTGTGCATTCTTAAATTGGAATAAAACCCAATAAACCTAGTACCAACACCTTTTACTATTACCTATCTTCTTGAATAAATAGTACAAATACATGAATCAATTAGGGTCATTGCTCATAATACAATCTTTTTGTGCATATGTGGAGTATATTGTCTTAAATATGAAACAAATGTTGCTATTAGCCACATGAATTGGTTGATCGAAAAAAGGGATAGTATTGTAACCAGTATGGCAAAGTGTTGGTTTACATTGATTTATCTTCTGCTTATACGCGCATTGCGTTGCCGTTTTTATACTTACTGTCCTTTGATTTCAAATGTGTTATTATGTCCGCGGAGACGGTTGAGAACAAAATAGAGTAACTAATGCGAAAACATTCACAGTCACAGTAACTGTGCATCAGACTACTAGATTTTTTCCAACTCTGAAAATATATAACATGTTAAGTAAGAATTTAATTTTAATTCATAACAGCAAATAAAAACACGGAAAATTGTTGCCAAGGCAGGTCTTATGATCAGGACATGCAGATCTAAATTCAGAAGATTATCTAATTATAAATTCGGCATTATTTCTTTTTTTCACTTAAGGTCGTTAGCAAATGCCAATTGATAGATATTTGCTTTTTCTAGTATACTTTTAATTATTATTAATTTTATTTTATGGCCTGAGCATAAAAATTTGTGTATGTTTAACGTTGCAAATTAAAAATTCACGTACGATCAGATTTAATGGTAACAAATGCCCGCACATAAAGCCAGGGAAAAATGGGACCTGTGGGTCACGGCACTCAGTTGAAATTGATTATGAGAATATATTTATAAAAAAAAACATATCATATTTTGTATATCATTTGAATAATGTACACAATACTTATATTTGGTGGTTCCTGTGTATTTTTATGGGCTCCATGAAAGATAAACGAGCCTCGTATGATTACATATTAGAAGAAATATTGGTATCTAAACTAAGAGACTGCAATGTGCATGTAAATTAAAAAAAATGAAAAAGTGGAGATTATAAAATTTATTAAATAAGAATAAATCAAATGTGATAAGTAGGTAAAACCAAGTCAATCTTTTTAAAAATGCTCTGTGCATCAAATAAAAATAGTGCCATGAATTCATTTTATAATAGGAAAAATTAAAAATGAACCTAAGCATGAATAATTAAATATAGAATTATCCCATATAAAAAGGGTAACTGTCTTTCCTGATATTTCGACAATATTTACATTATGTTCGCCCTTCGCCCTAACCTTTATCTGGAAAGTATAGAGGAAATATGTAGTGGAATAGTTGTGCCAAATAGAAACAAAACAACACCAGTGTTTTTTATATTGGGCCGTCTTGAAGTGTAAGAATAGAATTTTAATGGAAAGTAGAGGTTTTATCTTAATTTTTTGAAGAACCCAAGTCACACTGACCGAGTTCCAGAATTGTAGGTTAATCTGTGTCAAAACGTGTCAGTCTAACGTACAGACGGACAGAGAGACAGAGGGACGGACGATGTATGCTAGCCAATCGCTATAGCTCAGTTGACTTACAGTCGCCTGAGCTAAAAAATCAGCATCACCATGGTAATTTTATGAATGTTGTGGAAAAAGCGCAATTCGAGGCAGGCAAATTATGTAGTTTAAGACTGCAGAGATTCAGGAAAAATTGACTGTTTTCATGCAGGAAAAATTTGAGGGTCTGTCTTAGAAAACTGCTTGAAGATCAGGAGAATTAATCTGGGGTTATTAGGTTCGGTGAGGTTGGTAAGGTGGCTAAGGGACCTATAATGTTATCATTGGTATTATATATTGCACGCTGTGTTAGAAAGACGCTGGGGCAATCACACCCAATGATCAACATATTGTTACATGAATGAGAAATATATTAATGAATTGTTGGTTGATATAAACATATAGCCTACCTGTAAATCTGGGGCATTCGGTGAACACTTCCTTGGTGGGATAAAAAGAACAAACCAAGAGTGTATTCTACCGTCTATGGTGTGTCATGATAATCAAACACCTGTCACGAGATTATAATCTAAATAACCGAGTATGCGCTCGTGTATTTAGCCTGTTGGTACCCTCGTGTATTGCCATGATAAGAATAACGCAGCTAAATAGACACAGGAGGTGTGTTTTATGACGATTGTTTATAAAAAGGAATGGAAAATTTATGTATTAAGTCATTAATTTATAAAGACATGGTCAAAGATCGTTCCCGGATCGTTCTTGTCTGTGAAATATTTAACAATTTGGCTAATTGGTTCTAAAAGAGAAGGTCTCTGACAGTTTTACCCCCCCCCCCCCAACACAAAAATGAAGTAATAACGGGTGGCGAGATAAAAACATCAATGCCACATTATTGACATGACACCAATATTTGGGAAAACAATGGTCACACTGGCTTCTGCAGTTGATATGAGATTACAGTCAATATACGGACGACAAACGAGGACACGCCATGGCATAAGCTCACAGGTTTGCTGAAAATACATAATAATCCAGAATGACTTCATAGCTAGCCAAGAATCTAGATCTGGGCGGACTGCCAACTGATTCTGTCACTGGGCGGTTTTACATCGCCCTGGGAAACACACTGCTCAGTAATAAGGCTGAAATATAGCATCTTACCTATATTAGTTTAGAAAATCCATTCGAATAACCACAGTGTTTATGGGAATAATTTGTGTACTTGTAATCGTGTACTTGCCTGCTCCGAAATGATTGATGGTAATTTATTGTCACTTCATTATAGTTAAGCTTACAAGCTGTACATTTAATGCCAAACTTTTCATCCCAAACCTTCCGTCTTTGACATATGGCGACCTAGCAGTAATGAAATCACTTTTTTTTTTTTGCAAAAAGTCAAGTTTAACGACTATTTTAACAATAATCTGAACATATTTGAGGCAAAGATTTCATCCAAAAGATTCCGTAGACCGTTCAGCTGGTCAGATGGTGCAGGCAGGGAAAGAGGCATGCTTTTGAGCTCTCTAATTTATCTTCAAATTGCCATGCTTTAACGGCAAGTTCCTGTAAAATATTTTACATATATAAATGTAACAGTCGAGATTTTGTTTTAAGTAAATCTCAGAGGCTAAAGTTTAATGGAATTTTTGTTATCTTAACTTTTTAAAATTCAATAGACTGCCATTTGCCAGTGTCTATTGTTCTTTTCATTGGGAGCCTTGACACACCTGTCAATGCCCCAAAGTGCATGTGCACTTAATAGGAAGGGCTGTATTGACAACGGTAATACGCCCATTATCACCAAGATGCACCAGCTAGCCTGTAAGTTTTGTGAGCTTTCTATATTGGTCTGATGTACATGTTAAAAGAGAAAACTACACAGAAATGATACATACAATGTAAACCATTATATCTATTTGGGCCTGCTTAAATTCATATGATTGTTGTCTGAAATAATATATTTACTTAGGGTTTTCATACTGATATGTCTGGGGATATTGACAGAAAAATGATTAAGGTCGACTTTATCGAGCACTTCAAGTATCTCTAGTACATCCCCACAAGGTTATAAACTTTCAATACAAAATTAAATACAGTTTAAAAACTGTTTCAGGTGACAGTGGAAATAAAAACAAAGAAATGGCAGAATGGATTGTAACACAGAAGGTCCTCAGTGACATGCTACTACAACTGAAATTAGAGATACGAAACGATTTCAAATCTGTCATAGATACATATATAAAGAAAATAGAATGCAGAGTATTTGAACATGAAACAAAAACAGATGCTCTAAAGGTTAGAAAAAGAAAACTATAACATGAAAAAAGAATCAGAGGAATGTACAGTCACCTGTGCATGAATGAACCTGAGAATATGAACCTGATAGCGAATGCTAAAAACGGATTGCGATCATCCCATAATTCGGAGCCCCCCCCCCCCCCCCCCCATCTTCATGGCTTAGGTTTGCACTCCTTAGAATACAGATTTCTATTTAGTTATATATGTATACTGACTGTACATTTCTATAATTTGACATATGTTCAGTATTTTTGTACCATGTTTTCAGCCGAGTTTTGGGCGTCTCCTCCGCCGGGTTTGATTCCTGAGAACTCCTCTTTGATCCCCTGACCGATCTTTCTGAATTAAAAGTTTCTGATCTGACAAAAACTAGTAGCGCCACCTGTAATCCTTTTGCGTAGAGTACGTCTTTGCGTCTTTTAATTGATAAAAGCCGATTTCTCAAGACTGGTTCAAAGTACTGAGCTGTAATTGTGCATGTGCATAGATATTGGATACCTCAATCTCATCCTCGAGATATGTGGCGCCATCTGCAATTTTCACCGTGGCATCCATCAATGCGTTTCTTTGGATCTAAATCATTCGTATCTCAGTTTTGTTTCAAGGTATCAGCATGAAAGTGGGCATGTACATCCATTTTCCATAACTTTCTAGTATACATGACCGGGGGCGCCACCTACAATCATGCATTTGTAGGATACATCTATATATCTTTTATACCAGGAGGACATTGTAAATGACCAAACATCACAGAAACTTTAATCTCGTGCACAGGGTGGTGGCAATAGCTTTCGCGTAGCATCCACCCATAAATCTGTGACTGTTGAAAATTATACATTTTCCATGAGTGGGTTTATGTATCAGCCTGAAATTGTACACGTTTATCTGCTTGAGAAAGCTTTGTTGTAGACAAGACATGTTACGCAACCAACCGTCCCGTTTTCGTAGAATACATTGATGCCCTTTTCCCAGGGGTGGTTACCGGCTTTGGACTAATATGTTGCATGCTTATCCATCTTGGGTAGCTAGAGACATTCTACAAGAGACATGCATTGATTTATCTCTGGATTAGTATAACGTATTAGCGTGAAATTGACCATAGATCTGGTAATCAAACTGGTGGACCCATCTACAATTGTTT
This sequence comes from Sipunculus nudus, assembly GCA_026874595.1. Classification (NCBI taxonomy): domain Eukaryota; kingdom Metazoa; phylum Annelida; class Sipuncula; order Golfingiida; family Sipunculidae; genus Sipunculus; species Sipunculus nudus. The sequence goes on from CM049317.1 coordinate 6,409,832, forward strand.
TTTGCATGATCCTTAGGATACCTGTACTCGCTTTTAGACTGCCAATATTCTGGTGAGCAAAATATTCATTATTTTGCAATACTATTACCATTCTCGAAACTCGTAGAACTTCTATATAGCTTTTCTATTGAACCAAATAAGAGCCCTGCGCAGGCCCAATAAAATAAAATAACAGCCCGCATCCGCACTGCCCCGCAGTTGTGAAAACCCGCCCCGCCCCCCTCCACGCACCTATAAAACATAAATCGCCCCTCACCCGCCCCGCAAGTTTTAGTTTTCAGCCCGCATCCGCCCCGCCATAAAGTTATACAAAAAAGACAGCCCACTTTCAACCCGCAGATAAACAACTAAAAAGGTAGCGGACTAAGAAAAGACTTATTATCCCTCTAGAGATAGCTATATGTAACCCCACCAGGGACATGCGCATGAAACCCCACGAAGGATATGAACATTTAATCCCACCTGGGATATTATGATGTTAGTCAAACAGGGATATGACCATGTTACCCTACCAGGGTAGCTACATGTAACCCCACCAGAGATATGCGCCTGTAACCCCACCAGTGATTCTAACACATAACCTCACGGGTATTTTTACATGTAACCCCACCAGGAAAATGAACATGTAATCCTACCAGGGATATTTACATGTTACCCCACCAGGGATATGTGCATGTAACCCCACCAGGGATATGGACATGTAACCGAACCAGGGATATTTACATGTTACCCAACCAGGGATATGTGCATGTCACCCCACCAGGGATATGTGCATGTAACCCTACCAGGAAAATGGACATGTAACCCCAACAGGGATATGCACGTGTAACCCCACGAAGGATATGAACATGTAATCCCACCAGAGATATCTACATTTTACCCCACCAGGGATATGTGCATGTAACCCAACCTGGGATATTCACATGTAATATTGTCACATATATCTTCATGTGACACCACCAGAAATACCCATAAGTAACACAAAAAGCGATCTTTACAATGGATACTGTCAGGGGTATCAAACAAGAAATATTGTCAGGGATATCTACAAGTTACAAAAACAGGGATATCTACATGTAACGTGACACAAACGTGCATGTAAGGTAACCGAAATCTAACTGAAACAACACCAGGAATATCTCCAAGTAACACCACTAAGGATAACTACATGCAACGCCAACAGGGATATAAGCCTGTTTTATTGTTAGGCATATTGAAATGTAAGAATAAGGCTTGTGCCGGGCATAGGGGGACCAGGTATAAATGGTAGTGGAATTGAGAGGACCTTTCCAAGAATTGTATAGTTTTAGACCTATTAACTACAAGACATGCCCCACCTGTGAAAAATAAGAAGGAACATTGCCCTAAATGTATAACTATTCCTGTTGTTTTTCTTTTAGGCTTAAAAAGGGGGGGGGGATTTACGCAGAAAACTGAAGAAGGCCGTGATCCACACTGCCAAAAAACAGATATCTCTGACTAGGAGATGAAAAGTCAACTGACTGGAAAATCCTGAGCAAAATGCCTACATAAATGAGCAATTTAGGACGTGTCAAAGCATGTTCGCCTAGCTAATAGGGATAAATGGCTTTGTAGCAGACGAAGGAAAAAAAAAACAAAAAAAAAAAAAAACATATACGCTTTAAGAATAGTAATGTAGTTTGCGCTAATGTAACAAGATTGTATGTGGACACTTGCTTGTCCAGGTCTTAAAGGTAACTGGACCCCTCCTTCGGACTTTCTGAAAAACATGACACGGGATTTCCTTGACATGAGATTACATAACGGTAGTAGCTGAAGGTATCACTGTAGATGTATCAAGTTTGTGCGAAAGGTCTGGTCATGTGGCCGTGATACACAGTCATCCACGGTGATGAATTTACCCTGCACATACACTACAGATATGTGAAAGTTAAATAATACAGAAAGCCACAACATTTTCCTCAGTTCCTCCGTGACAAGTATGTGCTTAGAATACACTTTGCTAATATTGTAGACTGTAGTTTTATGGTCACTTTGTAAAAGGACTGTTTAATTTGACCACATGGTCCCATTCCTGGGCTGTAAGAATCACGATGATAGTTTATTTTAAATCGTTTTTGAAAAAATAGAAAATTCTGGGGTTTTTTTTCCTTTTTGGTGGAGGTAACCGCCTTAATTTTTGTTATTGTTGACTTATCTCATACTTAAGCTAAGCTTTTCCATTTTAAGAGTTCCATTTCAGTTTGTGACTAGATGTCAGGACGACAGTACTCTCTTTCCTGTCATTTGATATTACATCCTCTCCTCACCCATACACGATGTCTGTCTCACCTGAGGGTCCGTGGTGTTTAATTAACCCCATTGCTGGGCCATAACACCAATTAAAGTACATTGGTACAGTGTGTAATTAAGGATGCAGAGCACTCAGCCTGGGTTTTGACCGACAGTGAACATCTCACCGCTCATCGGCTGATGTTTTAATGCACGACCACCTTCCTTTGCGTCATGTGCTTTACCTCTTAGCCGCATAAGCCAGTATAACTAACAGGAGTTATGACCATCTCAGAGAATCAAGAACTGCTTCCTTAATTGTTGTTCTGTTAAGTATCTGTGAAACTTATGTCCAGGATGTAGCTGAAAACCGCGATCTGAATGTGTATCTTAAATCACAGGAATCTGTAAAAGAGTGTTTGATATTCAACTTATTTATCTAATTTTAATGTACAACCGGAATGTCAACATGTCGTACTGTCAACAGGAACCAGTACCATAATTATAATTGTCCAAGTGTGAAACTGTATGTGTGATGTTTAACAGGACAAACTATAAACTAAAAGTGATGGCTTAACAAAATTGCAGTTACTTGGAGGAAAATCACTTATTAGGACCAATCGGTCTGCATACAGGAAAGAGAACAGTACAGAGACAGCCTTATTACTTATTCAGAATGATACACTCTGTGCCTTTGGTCAAAATAAGGCAGTTTAGTTTATCCTGTTAGAGCTCTCTGCATCTTTCGATACAATTGATCATGATTGTATGATAAGAACACTGCAGCAACTTTGATTTACAGACACTGTTTTGAAATGGTTTTCCGCAAAATCCTAGAAATCTTTCACAAATTGTAAAGATTAAGGGAAATAAGTCCAGATAAACGCAATACAATTGTGGAATACCACACCACACAGCTCAGTCCTCAAACATATTTTGTTTACAATATATACATCTTCCCTTGGTTTCCTTCTTCTTTAAAATTGGAGTTACTATCGTTTTAATACAGATAATAGCCCATATCTCAAGACTTTTCCAAGGTACTGGACTGTAATTGTACATGCCAATAGATCTTGGATACCTCAAGCTCATACTCGAGACAGGTTGCGCCATCTGCAATATTTTTTTGTTTGCGTGGCGTTCATCTGTGCGTTTGTATAAGCTGAAATCATTCGTATCTCAGTTGTGTTTCAAGATATCAGCCTGAAATTGGCATGTACATCCATCTTCGATAACTTTCTAGTTCACATGGCGGGTGGCGCCACCTATAATCATGCATTTGTAGGATACATTTATATTTCTTTTATCGCAGGAGTGCTAGATGTATCCGCCTGAAATAGTGAATGACCAACAATCTCGGGCACGTTGATTTCGTGCACAGAGTGTTGCCACCTACAATAATTTTTGGGGAGCATCCACCCGTAAAATTGTGTCGGTTGAAAATTATACACATTTCACGAATGGAATCATGTATGAGCCTGAAATGGTTCACGTTTATCCGTCCTGGATAGCTTTGTCGATGACAAAACAGACGACTTACTGTCCCGTTTTGATAGAAAATGATGCCATTTTCTCAGGAGTGGTTACTGGTTTTTGGCTAAAGTTTTGCATGCTTATCCTACACAAGCTTTCTCCTACACAAGACATTCATGCATTTATCTTTGAATGTTTATAATGTATCAGCCTGAAATTGACCTGGCAATCAGACTCTTGGTACCATCTATTTATCATGTTTGCATGATTGTAGAGAATACCTGCAGACTGCCCATATTTTCTTGTTAGTAGATTATTCATTCACACAAGATATTTTCTACTTTTCTGAAAAGTCATACAGCTTTTTGTAGCCTTTCTGTGAAACCAGTTGTTAGGTGTCACCTGTAACTTATTTTTGCAGAATTCGTTGAAACATTCCACCATATTAAAATTCAATTCTAACCAAATCAATATGTCCAAATGAAACATGACACATCGGCCACCAATTTAAGGCTGTTATACAAGCAATTCAGAATCGATACAATTTCAACTTTCTCCTATGAATACTGGTTGTTAAGACGAAGAGATTGGTTGGACAAATATATCCCAAATAAGATTGTCACTTAGTAGAACGACTGTTCTATTTTACCAAATAGGCCTATCACTGAGCTGCAAGAATGAGAGTAATAGATTTCTCTGAGGTTTCTCCATGCTGATGTAGACTCGCCGCTTTCTCGCCGCCGACTAATGTTTCCTAGTTTGTGGCATTGTATCATTCAGATCAGTAGCGCTCCCTACCGCTTGTTCAAAAAGCCAAGGGTACTCCCTCACATATTAACTCCATATTAACCGAATTCAATATCACATAAGATGTGCCAATAATCAAGGTTTGTGCAAAAGACTACCCTACAAATGAGTACAGATTCCAAAAAATTAAGATATAATGATAAAGATGTGATGCAAGCAGGGATCTCTACAAATCAATAACATAAATATTGGAGCTTGGACAGTCGAGGGGTTATACGCGGGGCTCTTTCCGCTAACGACCCAGAATCGATCCCATGCGTGGCTATGAGAGTGGATTGTAGTTGCCCGTCCAAGGCCTGTGGTTTTCTCCGGGTTCTCCGGTTTCCTCCACTTCTTCAGTCTACTGAACGCCATAATCTGAGCCATTGAGGGTTCCACGATTAGTTATAATAACTATTTGTACAATGCAAATTATGTAAAATAAATAATTTTATATTATATATATATTTTTATAAATATTGATTAAGATCTCTATAATTCAGCGAGCCAATTTTACAAGCAAAATCATAAAATCAGATGTATCTGTTAATCGACGGACCGAAATATGTTTTGTGTTTCACAGACACAGTGTAGTTGTAGAATAAGAACAGAAAAATGTTGGTGACCATGATGATTTTGACACCAGGTGGAACCATTGGTACAACTGGTGCAGTTGTCATATGGTGGTGAGCTCACCACACACATAATAATACATCACTGTGATGGTTGAACGAAATTACTCTGAATCTTACATTGACATTTCTACTAATTCTAATACCATGACACAATGTATGACACAGTATAGGGAAATCACATAAGGCGCAGTTCATATATTCCGTATAAGTGTACAGGAATGTGGTTGAACTGTGCCAGCTTTGCCTCTGTATCATGGTATACAAATTGTATGTGAGCGGAAAGCACATTACATTTCTAAAAGCTATCTTGCAAAGAGTATTCATCATTCCCTCATAAAATACCTTGACGTGATACAATGGACCGAATGCTAAAACTACAATGCTGTAAATGAGATATTTTATTTAAAATATATACATTATATGTACATGTACCTCATGTTTTATATTTACAGGTAATATTATTCTTGTGAACCATTAGTATGTTTCCTACATACGAGTATGTAACTTATATGTGATTATTTTTATTTATTCTTTTATCTATTAGAAGTCTATCCCAGTGAGATGATGGTGACTTGGTACACAATATATTTAACAGACGCTATTGTTGAATGTTCTTTGCCTATGGCAATTAGACATTGTATGTTTGAGGGAGGGAGCAACAACCTCACAACGTCACATAACAAAACATACATGACTAAACTTCGAAATAAACTACAGTAAGAAATGAAATCCCATTATCACTTACATGGTGGTTTAGCAATAACACATTTTATTAAGCACTGCCTTCGCTAAGTTTCTTCCTGATAAGTCAGCAGTGGTTTAACACATATTTTGTGGACATTGGTAACAAATCTTGCAAGTGGCCCTGCCCACATCATCCCTTAGCCAAGAAGAAGTCATTCACTCACACTTGAACTCGCATTGAGCCAGGCATAGCACATCATTCTGATCATTAGGATTTATTAGGGAATAACCTGGGTGAGACTATTTAACCTAAACCGGGGAAAATCCGGTACCACCCTAAAACTCTGTGTCTTGGGAACAACCTGGGAGCCTGCATACATCTACAGAATTAAACTGATCCAGGAACAAAATACAGTTAGGTCAAAATCAAGTCCAGTACCACAAATTAATCAATTGCCAAATTGCTTATCATCCTCATACATTTTCTTTTTAAATTTTCACACTGAATGTGTTGTAATGAAAAATATTAATATAAACCATAAGGCATTCTGATGTCACCACAGGTCACTCTAGAGGTACTGTTCATGACTTTCAAGAATTCGGGTAACTGTTCAGCCTCCTTTCAGGTAAATGGTGTATTGATGTACAAATTCCTCAGACTATTCAGTGGACCGAAATGACAGGATCCGATACAAATCTATACAGAGACAAGTGGGTTTGTTCATGTTTCAAAGCACAAATCAGTACTTTCAAGGAATGATATACACTGCCCACTTTACAGAATATAGAGGTGCCAACATTCGCTTAACATAATAAAGAGAAGAAAAAATTTTGACTTCTCAAAAGTGCCCACTTTATAGAGGTGCCCACTTATTAGAGATGCCCATTAGGAGGGGTTCCACTGTATGTCAGTAGGTTAAATTTTTAATTTATAAATTTTAAAGTTCAGCAACTTTTCAGGATAACCGTTTGACAAAAAAAGTGTGTATTTTTTTTCAAATTTGCAATGACAGTTTCTACGTATATATACGGATTACAGATACACTGCTGAAAAAAAAGCTGCAAAAATACATGCTTTAAAAAAAAAATGGGGGAACAGCTTGGAAATAACTCATACGAAACTATATGATATAGTTTGGTCATGTTTCTGGAGAAACCATACGACATAGAAAGATGAAGCCTTTATAGACAAATATCATGTAGAACGTAGGAGACCACTGGTAAGTTTGGTAGCAATATCCTTAATAGTTTAGGTATAATATGCAAATTAAAAAAAATGACGTCAGCATTTCAAGCACATCTCTGAAAACCCAATAAATCTCGGCTAAATTTCATTTGTTTCACAGTTGTTCCTAAACTGTCAGAGGTAGATTAAAGATCAGGGGAGATTCGCTGATAAGGAGTTGGGAAGGGAGGTGCTATTGTACCCCTTTGAAATCACTTATGCGGAACCATACGATATAATGACTCAGCAATTTTCAGTTCGGCTACTTTTTCAGATAAACCATATGACCTTGAAAGGGGAAACATTTACAGGCATGAACTCTTTACAGATTGCAGTGGTCAGATAAGTAGCGATATTTTTAATAGTTTATTAAAAGTATTCAAATTACAAAAGTGTGACGTCACATTTTCAGTTCTCCTTCTTTTTATCATTATTTATCTGTCACTTTTCTTTGTTTTCATTGATAATCACACAGGATATATATTATTATGGCGCAATTAAGTTAATCTAGTTTCAGTGACCTTGACCTATTTTTTAAGGTCACATATGTCAAAAGTGTGATTTTTTAAAATTAATTTTCAATGTCGATTATCTACTTATCTATACGGAATACAGACTTAACGGTGGTCTGAATATTACTATTTTCTGAAGTCTTTTAGTGTTTGAACTTTGCTGGCTATTGAACTTCACTTTTTGTTTTAATTTTACTGTTTTCTGGAGTTTTCCTGAGTCGTGAAATTTAATTCACTCTGTTTTGCAATTTAAGCCGGCTCTCGTGTTGGTTGCACGGTTTACAACTGTGACAGTAGCCTGGGCTTTGGTAATCTTATCAATCTTGTCCCTCGAAGAATGGTACAAACTGGATATATTTTGATCAGTGTAGAGAGTTACCTAACCCACTAGGAGTGTCATCTGTATGTGGAGCTAAGTCTCAAGTTGTCTACTTTGTGACATTTGGTGGCAGAATCCGGTATGCTGGCTTCTCACTCAAGCTCAGGTCCTATAACCTCATCATAGCCAAGCATAGTGAGTGTTCTCTACATTCAAGTCTACTGTCAGCTATTCCCTCGCAGGTGAGTGATTTTGACCTGTCAGATTGTAAACATAATTAATTAGGCATGAGGTACCAAAATTTAATGACAAAATTGTGGAATTATAATTTATTATAAAAAATATGGTCAAAAAAGAGTCGAAGAGCAAGCAGACGGAGATGTGCCCTCCGTCCTCCTTTGAAGGACATGTGGCGGACGTTTGGCATCCCAGGATGGAAATGGCTGCATGTTCTTAATATTATTTAAATGTTTTGTGGACCTTTTCTAAAACTTATAATCGGCAAAAGTAACTTTTATTATTATTATTAATCTATTGAATTGCTGTTATTTTGATTTTTTTTATTTTGTTGAAGCAGCTGCCTCCATTTTTAATCTAATACTACTTAAGCTGTTTTCATCTGCAGAGTTCAATTTCTGTTTGGAACTACGTGACTGGACGGTAGCAATCGCTTCCTCTCATTTTATATAGCTAGTGTCTCCAAAACCCGGTCCCTACCGCACCTGCTGGTCTTGGGTGTGTAATAAACCCCATTGCCTGGTTATAACACCGAAGAACCTAAAAAAAAACACTCGTTTGAGAATTATACAAAGGCTGTGGGGTACAACCTTCCCAAGCCTGCAGAACGCTCACCCTGGGTTGGCATCGACCGTGAAAATCTCACCGCTCATCGTTTGTCATTTGAACTCACGACCTCTTGCCTTTGAGTCCCCAGATCCACATAAGCCATCGACGTGAAGCAAAAGCGGGAATGTGTAACCTAAATGTCCTTAGGGACCTGTAACAATGTGTGTGAAAACTACTAGAATATGTAATTTTGATGTACATCAATAACATGAGCCGTAACGTCAACAGGAGCCGATATCCGTATTGTTCAATTGTGAGGGTGTACGTGCTGTTCAATAGAGTAATGTTCATTTTTTAAACAACTTCACCCTCATGTGATACTAGAATGTAAAAAAAGATCTTATCCTAGGGCAGTAAATATTTCTATGCTAGATGAATTATCTCAAGATATGTTTTCTTGCATATTATATTTGATTTGTATTCTTAAAACCTGTGTGCATGTCATCAATAAATCTTTCATCCAAAAATGGAACTAAATTCTTAGTCACAGTATAAAACTACAAATCGGGTAATATTGAAACACACACACAAATATGTATACATGAACGCAGTGACACTGACCGTTGCTCGGGCATGTCATACATACATACATATATATATATATATATATGTGTGTGTGTGTGTGTGTGTGTGTGTGTGTGTGCGTGTATGTTGATAGGTCTGTTTTGAAAAAAAAAACCTGCTGTGAAATAGCTTACTTCCCATCATTACTGCAACTACTTGCGTAAGTAAAGACAAATATCGGATTATAACAATATTTATGAAAAAAATATGTAATATTTTACACTAAAGGAATATGAACATTTTCACTGGAAATTATCTTTTTTACACATAAAAAGTTTCGGCGGGACGCAAATAAAGAAAATGTCGCGAAAAAACAAACATGGAAATATGGAGAAATCTCAACTTCGCGATTATGGAGCCAACCGCAGTTTATATTTTCAGTGTGTATGGGTAATTGCGAAATTCTGATTCCTTCAGACAGATGGAGGCTGTGGTTGCACATATACCATATCAACCCCTCGAGTTCAATAAATGTAGTATGTATTTGCGAAAAAAAAAAACAATTATTTAGGCCAAGGGTGTTCAACAATAAACTTTTCACAGGCTCATTGATGTGCAATCAAAATCGAAGGCTATAACTCCATAATATGGCTAGATTCTCTCCGATCAGGCATCTTTATTTTTATGTTTCAAAGATTCCCAATATTCTTAGCAAACCAACTGAGTGAGAACTTTTGAAAAATTGGTAAATACACAAACGAGCTAAGAAAGATATTGCTTTTAAATTGAAATTAAATTTAAATAATGTCAAAAAGGTTTTCAGAAATTGTACACAAGTAAGGGTTCGAGTGGGGTGGTATGTAGCCCAGTGGTCAAGACTTCGGAGCTGAAGGTTGTTGCATAAATATCACATAATGCTGAAATATTGTTATAACTGCAGAGATTTTAATGAGCAGTTATGAATTCAGATGTATTCCTGACCCCTTGCATAAAGACCTGAAACCCAGAAAGCTTAGTAATAACATATCATTATAATCATAATATAGCTCCGTTTTCATCCCAGAGACATTGCTACCAAGAAACTATGGACCTGCTATTTGAACAAGGTATTCAAAACTCTTATTGACCTTCTATCTTGAGATTGAAGAATCAGAGTAGTAGTGTATATTTCACAAACCAGATGGCAGCATAAGAGTAGTAAACTAATCCATTGTGTTTATGTTTTGTTAATGCATAAAGTTGATCAAAATTATATATATATATATGTCAGGCATGACTTAATGGGGTTTAGTACATTTACTCCCACTGGTCAGGATATGGGTTTTTCCTACATGCCTTGCGATAAAAACTAATATGTTTCTGTCACTGAATTATGACCTTCGTGTTTATACAAGAGCGTGGTTATGAGGAAGTAACAGGGAGAGGCAGTGTTTACATAATTGTCAAACACCAAGCCCACACTAAGACCACTATTTGTCATATTTTTTGTAATGCTCTCCTCGCGTTCCTGATATGTTTACGTTAGATATGATACGTGCTGAAAACAACGCTATAATTATAGGCAGTGCCTAGAGAGGTTGCACTGTGAATACCTTGTTATTCTTACAGCTAAAATGAAGTGCCTCATTATTGAATGCTCGAGCGACGTTAGTGTGTTATATTCGCATTTCAAAGATCATGTAAATAACCCAGGCAAAGACAGTGGCATTTAACTTAGCTGACTTTTGAATATGCTCGGTTATAACGATAGGTGATTGTCCAAGAGCCATCCATCTGTCCGTGCATATAATGGGATTGAAATTGTATTTTGTTCCCAAAATAAATATATTCATATTTGCCTGTATGCGATTCCTAATATTGTTTGTTGTCAAGTGGGATGTGAAATTGCCTTTCTTTCAGATCATTTGTATGATTAGGTAATAGCAGCATAGAAATAATAATTTCTAACTCTTTGTAAAAATCAATTTGACAATACAGTATTCCTCCTTTTTCACCAGCTCATTCTTTAAATTATGTTTTTCCAATATCTTGATATATACCTCACTATGGATTTGATAATATGCAGACCATGTTCCTTTCACGTGATCTTTTTTTTACCCGTGAGTCACTATCTTAGATGTTAGACAGACAACACACACTTCACATGCCATTAGGTAAAAACCACGTTCAAACCACCTCGTGCCAAGCCTCTCCACTCAATTGGAATGTGACATGTGGAAATAAATGAAAAATTATCTGACAAAAAAATAGCATTAATCATTTCAGAGTAGGCGAGTACACAGGAATGGATATAATTCCCCAAAACACTGTTGTTATTCGGATAGATATTCCAAACTAATATAGGTCAGATGCTATAATTCAGCCTAATCAATGAATAGTGTGTTTAATAGTCCAGAAATTGACTGTTCGGGGCCTATTTATAATCTGATAGTCTGTGTTACCCCGTCAAGGGCAACATAGACTATCAGATTATAAGTAGGCCCCAAACAGTCCAGTTCTGGACTACATGTTTACCAGAGCGATGTGAAACCTCCAAGTGAGAGAAGCAGTTGGCAGTCAGCCAAGATCTTAATCCGTGGCTAGCTATGAATGTTTTGTATTTTTTTAGCGAGTCTGTGAGCTTATGCCATAGCACGTCGTGGTTCGCCGTCCGTATGTTAACTCTAATCTCATAATCTCATGTAAACTGCTGGAGCCAGCGTCACTATTTTTTTTTCAAATATAGGTGTCATGTCAATAACTGGGACACTGAAATGTTTGTCTCGCCCCCTGCTATTACGGGGGGGGGGGGGAGGATAAAATCATTCACAAATCATCTCCCACTAGAACCTTTTAGCCAAATTGATTTTAATTTCACAGATATTAACGATCCAGGAACGATCTTTGGACATTTCTATATAAATAAATGACTTAAAACACAGAGTTTCATCATACAACATACTTCCTATGTCTTGTTATCTGTGATACTCTTATCAAAGCAATAAACGAGAACACAAATAGCCATCGACACGTAAGCATACACCCGTAGATTTAGATTTGTAATCTCGTGACAGGTGTTTGTTTACCAATACACACCATAGACGGTACACTCTTGGAGCGTTCTCTGTATGCCTTAAGTGTTTACCGAGTGCCTCACATTTAAAGGTAGGTTCCTTGGTCAAAACAACCAATAATTAATCAATATATTTCTCATTCAGGTATCTATATGTATATCATTTTGTGATCATATGTGTTTGTCTAGCCTCTTTCAAACAAGGCCAGCAGTATATCCTACCGCTGATAACATTATTGATCCCATATCCTGTGAAAAAATTATTATCCTATATTTAGACATCCCATTGCCCAGTGTTTAAAGCAAGATAAGTTGCATAATTAGTTGAATTGGTACTTGTTGAATATTTGAACACACTCATGAGTACAAAATTATAACTTACACTGGCTGTGGGTAGATCTGGAGTTGCTCTGGGTAGACCCACATTCGCTGTGGGTAGATGCAAGTCATGTTGAAAAAAAAATCTAGTTTGCCCAGTAAATATTAAGCAGTTGCCCTACACCGGGTCACCTGGGGTCTTTTCATGGTGAAAGGCTGAGGCCTACACAACGATGGAATGATCCCATGATTAGCCTTGGGCAAATGCTTTCCTCAGAACTGCTGTAAGAGTATAATATGTCATAATAACGAAGGAAAGTAAAAATTACAGCTAGGTGGAGTTTAAAAGTTGCAAACCCTACCTCGAAGAAAGTGTTCAAAGTCGGTGCCCTGCAATGTTTATTAAACCTTTGTTATTGCAGAGAACTTTTTATTTAAATAATCGTTAAACGCTCCTGGGCATTGTGGTCTTGCGCCCTTGCTAAACAACAACCATTACCCCAGTGCTGTACGTTGATTTACTGACACCTTTCAGGGATGAGGCACGTACAACTGGCCTAAAGTCATTGTCCTCTGTGATGTCACGTCTGTATGTCACCACTCGTACTCCAAAGATGGCCATATCATCACATGCTACGTCCCCGTGTAAACAAAATTGTTGATTAGATATACCACATAAAAAACTCCCTGGTTTTTAACGCCATGATCACACCAAAAATGTATTAAATCGTTCCACGTATGATTGCTTTACTAATACTGAGATAATGCTATAATAGCACTGGAGTAGGCCTGCTGATAAAAATAATAAAAATAGTAATAATAATAATAATAAAAATAAAACAAAAATATAAAAAAAATAAAATAATTATAATAATGATAATAATAATAATAATAAAATAATGATAATAATTAGAAGAAAAATTATATGAACAAATAATAATACTAGAAATGTGCTCAGAGAACGCAGACCTCCGCCAAAGCATCTCATTAACCTCAAATTGCTTTTTCAGAAATGTAACATTTTTCGTTATAGAAATGGCTCCCATGCTGTGTGTTGATTTACTGATACCTTTCAGGGAAATGGCACGTACACGCGGAGTGACGTCATTGATTGTCTTCTGTGATGTCACGACTCGCACTACAAAGATGGTCATATATCGTCGCCTGCAACGTCGTCCCAGCCTGAACAAATGTGCTATAAAACCCCATAATACACTAGAGCTCGTTCCTGGGTTATTTATGCATGGATAGCCCAAAAAATTTAATCAATTTTTGAGAACTTTTCGAGTAATCTTGCCAACAGACAAACAGTCAAACCAACGCTGCCAAAAGAATAACCCCCGCCGCTTGGCTTGGCGCAGGGAAGCTAATAATACCAACAAGTGACCCTTGGGTCATGACGCTCAGCCGACTGACATGTTGATAATATGTCCTTACACAGACAACCAATTAAGATAGGTGGCATCATTGTTGATACATATTAGCTTAAGTTCATGAAGACCCATAAGCACAACAAATTTGATGACAAGCAAGAAGATTCTGGGCCACATGGTTATGATTTGTGCCCTACTTTGGTATCAAATTTTCAATTATTCTGAGGGGTGCTTATAAGCCCCAATGCTCAGAAAATATGGGTAACAGAGACCTTAATTTACGTTTCCAAGGAGACTTTTACAGATCTCCCTGGATGTCAAGTTTGAAGATTCTAGGACCAATGGTTACAATTTGAGCCCTGTTAAGGGACGACCGCATCTTTTAAGGTCTCAAAATAGAGAAACCCATAAAAAATAAAAAAAATACAAATGGCGCCACCAGTCACCAGAAACTGATTAAACACTCCATGATGCATATGCATGCAAAGAATAATGCCAGTCAATGCACTTGTTGTTCAGATACCAGAGCTTTTGTATCAAATTTTTAGTTATTCTGGGGGGTACTTCTGAGCCCCATAGCTCGGACAATATGGGTTACAGAGACCTAATTTCTAGTTTCCATGGAGATTTTTCATGGACCTCCCAGCATGTCTAGAAAGAAGATTCTAGGTCTAGTCGTTACGATCTGTGCCCTGTTAACAGATGACTGCATCTCTTAAGGTCTCGAAAATATATAAATAAAATAGTAAAATATAAAAAAAAAAATGCAGGTAGTGCCACCAGTCTGCAGAAACTGATGAAACACTCCATGATCACTCCAGAATCATGATGATCGATAAGTTGTTCAGATACTTGAGCTTTTGTATCAAAATTTCTATTATTCCGGGGGGGGGGGGCGTTGGAAGCCCAATAGCTCACGGGTTTGGGTAACAGAGACTAATTCCAGGTTTCAAGACAGAAGATTCTAGGTCCAGTCGTTACGATTTGTGCGCTGTTAACAGATGACGACATCTTTTAAAGTCTCAAAAAAAGAGAAAAAAAATCATTAAAAAAAATAGAAAAATGCAGGTGGCACCACCATTCTGCAAAAACTCATGTAACACCCTATGATCAATATCCATGCTAAGAATCATGGTGATCCATGCATTAGTCGTTCAGATATTTGAGCTTTTGTAACAAACTTTTCATTATTCTTGGGGGTACTTTGGAGCCCCATACCTTGAAGAATATGGGTATCTGAGACCTAATTCTAGGTTTTCAAAGAGACTTTTCATTGACCTATCTGGATGTAAAGTTAGACGATTCCAGGTCCAGCGTTTACGATTTGTGCCCTGTTAAGAGATGACGGGATCTTTTGAGGTTTTAGAAAAATCGAAAAAAAAAATCGAAAAAAAAATGAAAACAATAGAGGTGGCGCCACCAGTCTGCAGAAACTGATGAAACACTTCAATGATTAATATCTATGCAAAGAATCATGGTGATCAATGCATTAGTTGTTCAGTTACTTGAGCTTTTGTATCAAATTTTAAGTTATTCTATAGGGGTACTTCGGAGCCCCATAATTGAAGAATATAGGTAACAGAGACCTAAATCCAGGTTTCCAGGAAGACTTTTCATAGACCTCTCCAGATATAGAGGGAGAAGATTCCAGGTCCAGCGGTTACGATTAGTGCCCTGTTAACAGAAGACAACATCTTTTGAGGTCTCAAAAATAGAGAAAAATATCGTAAAAAATCGAAAAATTACAGGTGGCGCCACCAGTGTGCAGAAACTGATGAAACACTCCATGATCAATATCCATGCAAAGAATCATGGTGATTAATGAATTAGTTGTTCAGATACTTGAGCTTTTGTATCAAATTTTTAGTTATTCTGGGGGTATATCGGAGCACTATAGCTTAAACAATATGGGTAACAGAGACCTAAATCCAGGTTTCCAGGAAGACTTTTCATAGACCTCTCTGGATGTAAAGGGGGAAGATTCCAGGTCCAGCGGTTACGATTTGTGCCCTGTTAACATATAACGGTATCTTTTAAGATCTCAAAAATAGCTTTGCGAAGTGGTACATGGCTGTGACTGTACATACCACCTATAATTGTGTACTAAACCATAGCGTTAACCGACCAACCTCCAAAATGTGCTTATGTAAGACTTTAGATGGTATATTTGTTTCATGAATGACAAACGCGCAGAAATATATTACTATGTTCAAAGGTTTCAGAATTCCCCGGTTGCCTAGAAGGTATTTGAACTTAAAGGTCACAGTTCCCGATGAACAGGTCAAATGTAGTCAACTTTTATTTTCGTCTATATTTACAAATAATCAGCAATTTTGATCATAAAACTGAGTTTGTACTGGGAAATGTTTAATTTTTCTAACAGAATATTTGACAAATAAGAAGGATATTGTTAAAATTAATGCCAATAACTCATTTAACATTGGGTTTATATTAAACACAAAGATGCACTTCACTCTCATATAGTTTTAGGTTTCAGGCAAATAAAAAGATAGTACAAACGAGGTTTTGGACGCTTCCAAATGGTTTGGTGTTTTTATTTTACATTTGATGGTTACGCTCAGGGTCAACAGGCCAAGGGTAAACAAAATCATAAAGAAAATATAACTGCTTTCCAGTATCCTTATTCATCCATGACTTCTGTTTTATATGCATTTAGTTAGCAAAAATCAGCAGACCCGTGACAAGAGAAAATGTATCATTTTTAGTATTAGCCCAAAAAGTGAGTATTATTGAAGTATAACTAAGATAACTGGTGAATTCTAATATTTCAACTTTAAGGTCAAATTCGAGGGTCCAAGGGACAAGCGGGACAAATTATTTTAGAAAAATATACCCATATACAATATATTTTATTAATATTTTATATTTATATTTGAATTAAATGAGTTTGTTGGTTTTCCTCAAGATATGATATGTGAAACAACTTTTGATACATATTGAAGATGATAAAGAATAATTAATAATATATATATATATATATATATATATATATATATATATATAAATATATATATATAAGGAACTGGTTTCAAAGTCAAAAAACGATGACTGAAAAATTAAAAAAAAAAAGACCGAAGATCAATAATTTATCGATCAGCCTGGACAAGTTTTACAATTTACTTAATGTTCTATTATACAAATTCAAAATATTGGTGGGAATGTTCAAAAACTACAACATAAAAAGTTATATAAAAGTTAATATATAAAATTTATATTGTTAAAGGATATCTCACTGACATTGTATAAAGCATATAACCATATGTTAACCAAATGTAATCATGTAATAATTACAATGATACTATAATTATAACAATTAAAGCAAATCTATTTTATTATTTATACAATATCAACTTATGAATATTTGGCTGTAGCCTAATGAAGACATTTAATGACAACCGGTATATGTGAAGTAGTATAAAATAACATATCTGACAGACTGACCATGTCCCTCATCATGTGAAATAATTTATGAGTATTAACAACAGTTACATCAGTGACATATTACAACAAGTAATGAGGCGATAGTAATACGTATTATTTATAGAATATTACAGGTTTTCAAAGTTAGTAAGAGTTATATTACTATTGATAGAAAAGAAATTTGAACTACTAATGGTAATAGTACCCCAAAAATAGCTATTACTGTTCTATTACAACCATAGGCAAACACATCTGATGAATTGAGAGTTTGTTTGATTAGGTTGATAGAGTACAGTAACGGGCCCAGTGTAGTGTGATTAGTTGATGCTGGATGCTTTCATGGTCCAGTGGGCACTGGACAGAAGGCTTTGGCTTGAGCTTAACTCCTGGATCTCTTTGTTGATTCATTACGTTGGCTCGGTCATTAAACATGGGAGAAGCCCTTAGTGAGCGTACACAGTATGTTGTGCAAGTTATTGTCAGCTGATAGTAGAATGTGATGCTGTAGCCTATGTTGTACTGGCTATGGGGTGATTGGTCTTATAATCACAGCTTTTCATGGGTTAATCAGTTGACAGTCAACAGTTGAGTCTTAGTTGTGCCACAGACTGTGTACAGAGCTCATCAAAGACTTCATTTCCAACTGAAAATCTGTTAAACCAACAATCACATTTAATTTCATATATTAATCAATTCGAGCTGGGTTAGCCCAGGCCCCGGGGCACTGCTGAGTTAATGTTATATTGAACAGGTTCTGAGTATATTCAATTGTATTAAATTGTGGCAAACCTTAATTTTTTTCAATTTGAAATTTTCAAAAATTAGAATTGTTCTCTTAAAATATTAATTAGTATGAATTTGCTGATTAAATGTTTTATTAAACACTATATTGTACTTATCTTGCTGGAAACATATAATGCTGTAGACATGAACCGCATGAATTTATCAATAATATAATAGTTCAATTTATTTATATTTTATATTAAAAAAAAGTAATAGTATTAGTAATAGAAGACAAGTAATAGTAATAGTAGTAGTTGTCAATGGGAAAATGCTGCAATAGTATCAGTTATAGTGACAAATGGATTGCTTTAGGTACTATTATATATGATATCATATATTTTATATATTATATATAATATCTTACTATAATATATATATATAAAATAAACTATTATAAACTATTAAAATATGGTGAATTGAGATTAAAGTTTTTCTAAAAATTTTAATGATATATGAAATACCCAAAAGTACTCATGAATTACTCATATGAGCACCCAGTACTTTCAAAGGACTCGAGTACAAGTACGAGTACTTTCGGGATTTTCAAAAAGTACTCGAGTACGAGTACGGAGTACTCAGAGCAGTACTCATGAGTACGAGTACTATTAGTACGAGTACTTTTGGACCCCAACTCTTGTCAACACATACCAGTGTAAGCTAGTGCAGACGCACTTTCACTTCACAGGCTGTAAGTCCGTCTCTGCTGAAATCTTGATTTTTTTAAACTTGGACGGATATTTAAAAGATCTATAATAAAAATAATGATATATATGTTTATATATATATATATATATATATATATATATATATATATATATATATATATATATATACTGTACCACATATCGCATTATACTGCATACGAAATTTGTAGGTGATGCCTAGCCCTACTGCAGGAAGCTTGCGGATCCGTTATAATAATGACCTTCAGGAGTATGGGGCCCTAAGATAATAATAAATGTGTATTTGGTTAAACCTTATGAAAATAAAAAAAACAAAAAAACAAAAAACAAACGGAAATCTGCATTTCAAGTAAGACAGGCCTCAGTCAAACAGTCAACTGTTTTTTATTAGGTCTCAAATTTAGGTAAATTATAATCATACGTAAACAAAATATAATATAAAAATAATATTATGTAGGCGTCTTAGTGAAAGGCACATGGGCCCGCTCAGCATATAATGGCGATAAATTATACATATGTAAAGAAAAATGTAATACAAAACAAAATATGGCCTAATGGCATGTATTTAAGCGTTTAATGAAAAGTGCATGGGCCCGCTCAGTATATGATGGCGTACATAATAGGATGGAGTCTATATGATCAGCGTCCTTTGTAATAGCGTCCGAATGAACAGGGTCATGTTGATACAATGGCGTCTATCTGAATGGCGTCCATCTGAGATTATCCCGGTTTGGGTCGTGACCTGAACAGGCAAGCAGACCAGTTGCGTTGCGCAGGAGGCTACACCGTGTTACATTCGTTTATAAGCCCATAATCCCAGGCCCATTTGTGCATAACTTACTGAACATTTGTGACTAAGATCACTGTGAGGCCTAGGGACTCATCATAATAATAAGAGGACTAATGAAGTATGTAGGTTCTGATGGTACAAATGGGCCGGCGACTCCATTATAATAAAAGGTTTGAAGTTGGCCTGAGGCGCCGTGGAAATAACAATAGACATGAGGGAAATTGATACGCCATGACAATAATAATAATAATAGGACAGGAGGGGGCCTGATGCCGAAGTGCTTACGATGAACTGGGACTACTAATCCCATGGGAGTCGATCCGACAGAATCTTTACAAAGAATGCTACAGAATAGTAGACACAAGTCAAACGTATTTAGGTCTGATCCCTGGCTTTAATTTAAAATACTGATAATGTGGCAATTGTTGCGGGTGGCAATATTCAACCAGACTTTAAGAAGTGAGCATTTTACACTGAATTAAGTTGATCAGTAGCTTTGTGTTAATATCACTTTATGTCAATTCCTTGGGATATTACGGTTGTTCTTTTTCATCAGAGGTGCCGCCAAATAATTTAGCCTGAATATATTATAATTTCCCATACATACACTCTATCCAATGGAAGTTCATTTAAGGGCCCAGTAGCCCACGACCACCATTTCCCGATTCCATCATCCCCAGCACCACAACAATGCTGCTTTTTTTCACTATCTTTCCTAACCAAGCACGTATAAATAGTATTGCACAAAAAATCATTGCACGTAAGAGATTTTTTAACATCAAGTAACTATTAAATTGAAGCAGTAGGTGAGGAGGCGTTATTTATAAAATAAAAAAAAAATGACATGGCCATTTCAGGGTGGATTGTTTAATCTATCAGGGCTGTCAACATTTCTGTTGCATTCATATTATGTAACATATCTGTTATATATTTGTAAAAAAAATCTGTGCTCATCGTGTGTATGGTAATAATAATAATAAAGTACACACTATAAGGTTTAATGTACAAATACACTAAAGAAAGAAACATAAAACCAATAGAAATGTGTATTACAGTTTAGATATATTAAAACGAGATGAAATTATCTGATATTTTATTTATTTATAGATATGGAGGAAATCAAACATATATAAGACACATTATCAGGAAAGGTAAATATGATAATACTTTTGTCAGGTAAGATAAAAAATGACTCTATACACGTTGTAAAGAGATTATTTGTATTCAGTTGTTTCACTCATGGCTGGTATATTATCTAATTTCCCTGATTGGACCACTTTTCACTTTCAATGTTAGGGCAATTATGGTAATACATGGGCAAACATAACATGAGGGAGAATGTTAAATTTTGTTGAGCACTGCAAAGAGGAAGTGATATATTCATATATGATATTGCAACTGAGTTGAAACTAGACTTTCCTTGTATCACACGAAAAGAAAATCGGATTATCTCTAAGGCAAATATGGGCCGTCTTATCATCCTGTTATTTTGCGCATTGGTTTTCAAGCAAAACACAGTCTCAGGTAAGACATTTATTGCAGTTCGAATGCAGATCAATCAACCGTATTTTTTAAACATAAAACAAAGCCCTATATCCTTCTGAGAAATGTTTTATATTGTTTTTTTTTTTCATTGATGTGTTTTTATATTATTTCATAGTTATTTATTTACATGTAATTGTATTTTAGCAGAAAGAAAACGCCTAAATTTTACTTTGGCCAGAAACCGTTGTCTTTCCCAAAAACAAACATAACCCTACATCAATAACGAAAGGCAGCACCAGAATGTAAAATTAGGACTCAAGGAGAATATAACAGAAATCTGGTTATCACTTCAGAGAATCATATTTACCTGGAGTAGCTCGTCAGAGGAGCTCATAGGTATTTTGTGACTGAAACGTTGAATCGACCAAAAAGTAAACGTTTGTATTGCACCTACTGTAGTGTAGTTGTGGAGTATTTTTAAATACATGACGCTTACGTAAGGATATGTTTGACTGAGTACAATTAACGTTAGAAGGATAAATCCCCGGTTTGTACTTATATATACATATATATTTTAAACTGTGTGTGTTATATTAATATATGTATATATATATAAATATTGTCCGTATTCCATTGTATATGTACTAGAGTACAAAAGTAGATGTTAATTTATTTTATTTGGAATATACGATTGCTAACTCCTCAGATATATCCCGTTGTCAATCATGTGATGTATCACGATGTGTTCAAATTGGGGATAGATGCCAGAACTCGGCATACCAGAGCCCATGGTGACATTGCCAGGCAGATTCTCAGAGGGACGGTTCTGGGTCGGAATACACAGAGAGGATTGGATATATTCGGTCGGGAACGGTAATTACAGAAACCGTTTATATCATGATTTACTTTTAATTTTAGACGTCTTGCTTTGAATATAATGTCCTTTACATGACAGTTTCACATTGATATTTGGATAGATATGAATAACAATCATATGTTTCATAAAAGTCTGAGGAGAATTTCATGATTCTCTATGTTATTCTAAAGGAAAGCAGATGCCAATTAATATTTCCTATTGGGATTCAAACGGAGAAGAAACAACACAAAATGCTAATTGCGCCGTTCTCACTTCCCTAGGAAAATGGAAACCTAAGAAATGTTCTGCTACAATATCATATTTATGCGTATCTGGAGGATATCTGCCTACTGATAAAGAACGGGTTGATCAGCGTTAGTATTTATTAACACTACAATCTAACAGTCGTCTGCTGATAATCTTATTAGCGCGAAAAGAAAAACGAATGGTAGTTTACATTAATAGCTTTTTAATGTATAATACAGTTAAAGTTGAAAGAGACTGTGATATTTTAATGGGCGGAATTAAGAAATTAATCAAACAAGGATGTTTTTAATTCAAATGCCGCAATGGGAAAGGGGAACAAATGATATGATCATTGTATTAATGAATTATTATTTTCTCAATATTCCGATAAAGGCTCCGACATGTGTGTAGAAAAGAAATCATCTGACTAATTAGTGTGTACAAATGTGTATATATCATCAATTTCCTTTAGTAGTATGGTCTTTTAAAGGTGCCAATACTGTTTCCATTGGGTTCTTTGTGTTTGCCTGTAGCATCATAGCTGTCATGATATGGGGATTTTATGCCACGATTCATAGGTGTTCGTGTGTTTTTGTCAATCATATTTTTACAATAATACAATAGTTTTGAGAATACAACCTTCAGACATTATGGTATCCAGATATGAGAAATTTTATCTTATTGTTTGTTGAGTTCTTGAAAAAAAAAGAGAAGTTACATTTTTTTATTCGATCCATTAAAAAAAAATACGAATCTCATATTATCTATCTTTACTCATATTCTAGTTCTTTAATTTGTATTTATACTTGAAAAACAATATTATATTTAATTTTGAACGACGCAGACGACATGAAGAGAACCCATCCTTGTCAAGGCAGGAGAGCATCGGTAATGATCCACATGAAGAATGTGGGATTTATGCAGAGATCACTATTTAAACAGATTACCTGTTCGCATCGGAGGAAGGAAAAACACAGCGCCTTGCCATGATATTTGCTTGATCATGCAGATATGTTATAGACGTTATATTTGCCAAAGACTATATAATAACACAATAAATATTGTAAATATCCTCAGAGCAGATTTTATTGCCCTGAAGACATTGATAAAATAATAGAGGGTAAACGGGCGACTCTTAGTTAATTCGATTTGTCAAATTCCGTTTGTATATGGTCCCTTAAATATATTCTGATATGTTAAATATGATAAATTTACGCTGGTACAATTACTCCTTCTCACATCTACATTTAATTGTAGATGAGCAAATAAAATGGTTGTATAAAAGAGAACGGTGTTATTATTTATCATCGTCATACGAAGACGAACACATGATCCAGTACCATGCCGAAATGTATATAGTAGTATTACATTTGATCCTAACAAGCTACACTTTCGGCTTTGTATCATTGTATCATTTCTTATGAATATTTGTCACCCATCAGATGCAGTTACGTTTATCCATGTTACATATGAATACATGCATGCGTATTCAATATATGTTATGAATGTTGCACTTGGTTATTTTGAAGTTTCATTTATTTTGTTTACAATATAGATTAATAAATTGTCAAGAACCTGTTCGTCTATGAAAGCGATTTCTCACTACCAAGTGTTCATTTGATCAATTTCGAGTTATTGAATATCAATTCACCTTGAGGTAAATAATACATTAACACATTATATATGACATCTCACTGGAAGTTTCTTTTTCATGAAGTATCGGTTTTTAGTAACCATCAATATATATTGGAGCAATATTCTTACGGAAGTTTTTTTTCAATAAAGTTATCTAATAACAATCTTATGTTATAAAAATTAGTGAGAATAGTTAGTAATAAGAATTCCAATTTCCAACCGAAACGTGTAAATGTTGTAAGATATTCGTTTAGGTAGCTGTAAAAACATTTTCATAAGAGTAAGAGTAGATTTCATATTTCTATATGTTATCATAACTTAAAATCAGATTAAGATTAATTCATTGAGATAAAACATTACAAAATACTTTCCCAAGGGATATGAAACCTGATATGAAATGTTCTGCTTCAATTTCACTGGAATTTAACTGGAAGATATCCACCCACTATTGAAGAACGGTTTGCCTGCTGATAATATTATTAGAAGGAAATCAAGGATTAAATGCTTGATTTGCCTGGTGTTCTTGTTTAAGGAGACCAAATGTGTGTGCTCAGCTGTTTCTGCCACTGCTTTTGCATATCATGTTTTGACTAATTTGGTCACTTATCACATTTTATGCCAGGGTAATTATGATATAAATATAATTGGACAGACGAAAATATTAACGAAGTCTAAAACATTATTCCGCTAAGCAAAGAGGAAGTGTGATATTCACCAGTATAACAGCCTAAGTTAGGTTATCATTCCAATGTTTTGCAGTGGGCAATAAAACAAACGGCCTTGAACCTCGTTATCTCTGGCTCACAACAAAAGCAAGCACGATCTATCCAATCTAATTAAAAAAAATTTGCTTAAACACGGCCTCAGATAACATAATCTGTACTTTTGACGGTCATTTTACGTTTTCTTATGATTCACAGTGACAGGCCTACAGTGAAACAATTTTTGTGAGGCTTGTTGTGAACTTAATCCACTGCAACTGACGGGGTCATTGATTTTTCAAACATTTAAATAATTCCGCTTCTATTGAGTAATGCACTGCACTCAATACCTGCAATCCACTTAATGCGGTAAGATAATTAAAGGAAAGTTGATCTCCTAAGACGTGGATATGATTCTCTTTAGAGGGAGACAGATAGGTCATGTGGTTGAGTCTCGCTTTTTAAACAACATACATCTGAGCACACTGTTGCTGCTGCTAGTCTGTCCTTTCTGTGGCAGTGAATTATGCATGTGTGTAGATCAGAAAATTCCTTAAAGTCCCTGCATTTCTAAATGTATTATAATTGAATAAATTAGTGTGATTGTCATCAAACGAGGATGACATTTACATCAAAAGCCATTAAATTAAGGCTTCCCATGTCCAACAGCAAATTGTGGCAGTAACCTCAAGTAAGTTTTTTTTCTAATGCATTTTGCCTATTATTTTCTTGTGGCAATAACCTCAAATAAGTTTTTTTTTCTTGCACATTTTAATATACAAGGGTTTTCTTTTTTTTAGAGCTAGTAGCGAGCTCGCCTTTCCTTTAATTTTTTTCTGGCGATTGCCGCTGTTGCCTAATTTTGATAAAATAGTTTTCATGTTTCGGATGTGATTATTTCTGTCATAGTTTAAAAACATATCATATTGCATTTGACGCCAGATTGTTGACAAGTAGTGGAATGAATATAGTTATATCTCTCATTGGGTTTGCGAATAAAGCTGTCTACAAATTTCCCTACAAACAGGTATTACTATATCCCCCCCCCCCCACACTTGCTGTTACCCACCGCATATTGATTAATCTGTTGTTTAATATCTTGATTGGACATGCATAAACTGGAATTATAATGACCCAGGCATAACATAGTGTACAGTGGTACAATCAGTACACCATTATATCCCATGTATTATGATTATTACACATTTTAAACAAATTCCACTTTACACCTGGTAAAGGAGCCCTGAGCTTCGAAAACAAAATAAACGGTAAGTTTTCAGTAAATTTATGTTTTTTTATATAAATATACCTATTTTGAATGCAAAAATTCTAATAAGATAAGTGAATTGTTTTAACAAACATTGGGGACTGGATGAAGTAGCTGTAAACTTCAAAAACGCATCAACAAGATAAAATGTCTCCACTTAAGAATCTTCATATTATCATATATATATATATATATATATATATATATATATATATATATATATACATATATAAATATGTGTATTAAGTGGTAAATATAAAGAGTGACGCCATTCAGATAGTCTAACTTGTTTATTAACACACGAGTTGTCGAAGCGCACAGGCTTCTTCGACAGGTGGTAAGTGGGAACGTGTAGTGAGATGTTATATATATAATTATTTTAAACTCGAAGAAAATATTTAACTCCATATAATGGGCACAGCTATGGGTACACGTATGGCCTCACAATATGCTTATTGTTTTATGATTACCCTGTAGGAAGATTTCTTGGAAAATCAATCTATTAAACTACCAATTTATCTGAGACACACTGATATTTGGCACCACGGGAAGAATAATCTTTTACAATTTAACAATTAAGCAAGCAATTAAATAAGTTCACTACTCAGCACCTTAATATAAATCTATAACTTGAATATTCTACTAATAAAATTCACTTTCTTGACAATATGATTATACTAACCGACGGAAATATCCAGACTTCAGTATACCGTAAGCCTACTGATCGCCACAACTATATACATCCAGCAAGCTCTCATCCACCCATGTCGCCAAATCTATCATTCGTAGTCAAGCTCTAAGATATAACAGGATATGCTCGGAACAAACTAACAGGGATCAACTACTCCTCGAATTAAAGAACGCATTCATCAACAAGGGATACAAACGACATAACATAGATATACAAATTACCAAAGCCATAAATAATTGCGCGTAAAAATGTATTAAAAAAAACTCCCGGAAAAAAGAACCAAATACCACTGGTTGTAACCTACAACCCACAGCTCAAGCATTTAAAGAGAGTCAAGGGCGAGAGTTTCAGACACAGACCATTGTACACGTTCTTCCATTAAGACAATGAGCGACTTACTACAATTCCTGTGACTGTCCACCCATCCTAGCTACAATGCGCGCCTTAAGTCATACCCAACGGCCCCTAGACACAGACAATCTGCGGCAGTGAGATAGGCTCTCATGTGGTCATACGGCATTCGAAGTAACAATAAGCCACAGTCGCTATGAAAGAACAGGTACTGACGTGAGTGTAGCAAACTGTCGGGCATTGTGTCAGTGACGGTATTAGTTGTGAAATGGCAGCTTGAGTGTAGTTCCCGTCGTGCGTTGTCGCAGCGACGATGTGGTTGATCTCAATGTAGTTTGAGAGTGCGTCTAACCAGCGCACGTTGTCGCTACGACAGTGTTGATTGTTACGATTGATATGTTGGCTAGTGAGTGTACCTTGGTTATGTCATATGTTGGTTTGAGAGTGTATATAGATGACCGTCGTGAAGTGTCGCATGTTGGCTTAAGAATATATTTGCTTTGTCTTAACAGTCAATACTTAATCCGTAACCCCGACCATCACTCTTGAGAATTTACGAGGGCTGCGGAATTAGGGGAAGTCCATGGATGTTAAATAGAAAGTCGAGACATGGCTGTGTAGTGTGAAGCAACTCCTCATGAAAAGCCTTGGCCGATAAAAGGTTCAAAATCTCCACTGCCTGATCAATAAACTCAAGTATTCACATGCAATTCATTGAAGGACTCTGGTCAAAGTGTAACGGTACGTTATCTATCATTTGAGACCTAATTTTGCTTTGTGCTTAAATGCTGTTCGATTAATAACCTACACAGGCGGGGATGTTACTCCTGTAAGACAAGACTGGTATATACACAGCGTATTCAAATAAGTGTTTTTTTCTCAGCGTGGCACGATCACATGACCGCACCAGTTAACACTTTATTTACTAACACAAATGAGCCACGTGGGTAGAATTTCTACATTGTGCAAACGGTAAGTTTCACTTTGTGTTTGCCTGTATATTGATGTGCTCTCTCACATATACAAGCAAAATACAAGCGCTAGCAGCTCTGTGGAGGCATTCGGCACATATTTGCATGTGATAATGAATGATGAAAACATGTAAAGTTTAAGATTTAGCATGTTGATACTATTACAGCTGTCGTAACTGTTAACCTTGTTCTTTTTACATTTATTTTAGAATTCCGACACTTCTTACACTTTTTACATTCAAACTAAATGGGTTATCTTTCTAAGCTCTTGTTGTGATGTATGTGCATTTTCGCGGTTATAAAACATGTGACTGATGGTTGTAAGTTGAAAAAAAGAAGTTAAGAAGCCCGGTAGATTAAATGGTCATATGCCAGAGTCACATGGCTGAGTTCTCTCAGTAAACTGACAGATGATATTTTTTTTAAAATATTTTCTTCAAAATGAACAAATTATTGTTTATATTTTTACATACACATATCCGGTTCATTCAGGAAACATCTGTGGTATTAATTTTATGAAGGTTTGTTTTATAAATTGAAAGGATTCATAATATATATTTATTAGGTGGCAAAGCAATCTTTTTATTGAAAAAGATGTTAAGAATGCTTTTAAATGTATGACAATTGACTCTTGAAGATGAAGAAATCAAATTGAAGTCTGTAAGTAGCGACTTTTATCCTAAGCCTTGGATTGCAATGTATGGCAAATGGTCGTGTAAATTTTGATCACCTGATAGAGTCTGATACACACATATGTCAGTTAGCTGTACATTTTTATTGTCTCGAATGTCCTGGACTTGAACACAAACTAGAACGTGAAGCAAATGATTTGATAAATAAGGCTACCAGCTGGTCTGGCCTAGCGCCACCTATATGTGTATGTGCATGTTTTTACAGGACAATATAAATTGGTTATGTAGTATAAATCATGGTTACACTCAGCGGGTTCTGCCTTCAGAGTTGAATTTATGTTACTTGTATCCATATTCATAACAATATAAGTAATATTTACATCTTTAAAGATTGAACATTTTACTTTTAAATTAAAAAACAAATGCAGATACAGTAATACTTTGGCTACCTTTTCATAAACACTTTGCAACTCTCAACACACACATATATATGTATATTATCGCATAAGTGGAACTTTTGTACTTGTAATAAACAAAACTCTCAACACACATATATTTGCATATTATCGCGTGGAACTTCTGTACTTGTAATAAAGAAAACTTGGTTTAAAGTTATAAGTGAGTGAGTTTAAAAAAATAGTATATTAGTGGGACACGAAGAATTCCTGCTTTACAAAATACTAAGCCTGGAAAAATATTAACTTGCACCCACTGTCAAGTTTATTTGGGACCGGACGTTAACTGTACTGGTGCTTTCGATGAGTTGAAACTCCACTTCTATAATTGGTTTCATTGAGGGAAAGATTAGGGTTTCTCAAAAAGCATTCATTTAAAGGAGTATCTTCTGCATGCCCTACCTGTTGAGCTGCTAGTAGTGTCGCGGCTATCCGGTGCCTGATACATATTCGTGTACCTCGCTTGCAACCTCTCTTTATGTGTCAAACATATAGGTCAAGAGATCAACCTGACGAGAGAACAACCTCACTTGATGCATACCGTAATTAACATGTATAGCACTTCAAACTTATTGAAGGAAAGCTAAAATAGATAACACGAGCTGTTGAACCGATTGCCAGGTGTCTTTACATTAAATGGTGCATTTGGAACAATTGCGACAAATTTGACGTGAAAGTAGTGAGTCTGACAAACGTGTCTCAATAAAACCAAAGAATCTAAAGATACTTAAGATTTAAGATCCACAAAATAACAGAGTCTATTCCAAGTATGATTTTACATACGTGAACTAGACCTTATTGGCAGAACGTGGTGTGTAAACAAGTTTGTTTGTTATACTCCTTGACATTCCAGGTCAAATTGGGTTGTCATGCTAAAAATAGAACATGCGATAAACAAGTTCACGCAGGTGTTGTTTAACTAACGACTGATACAATGGTTGCCAAACATGATAACGTTAAGGCCTTCAGGACGCAAAAACCCGTAAATACATGGGTGTCACGGAACCAGGTGACTGTTATAATTTTTAACGATGACTTTGTTGGCAATATAACGTGGTGGAAATAAGCAATATATAAGACCAGTTCAACTAGGTCCTGGCTGAGGTGATCGTCTGATTAGATAGGTGGATGTAACAAACAACCCTGAACCTGTCAGTGATAAGACTTCACCTTGAATAGGTAAACGTAAACATGTTTACGTAAACAAGTCTCTCCAGTTGTGTCAATCAAAACATAATGTAAACTGCTTAGTAGACCTATTAATCCTGCTTGTAAACAAAAGACGGATACATTTAATTTATTTACAAATCAAATTTCCTTTTACTTCCTTACATTTAAAAAAATTATTTGAAGATTGAATTAACACGAAATCATAATAGTGCATTGGTCCTACCCAAAAGCAGATTATATGTTCATTTTGTCAACGTAATCACTCTCCCTGGCATGCCTTAATGCTGCTTTCACGGGAGAATATATTAAACCGAAACACTAACAATTCTAAGTACCTGGATCCCTTTGTATATGCTTGTGAAAGCAGAAAAAAATGAGAAATTTCATAGTAATCGCTCATGATGTACATCTGAGCTACCTGCTGAGTTGAGACGTCTCTTCGTGTTCACAAACATTTGTTAGAATCAGCCATCAGACATAGTGTGACATAATTTTCAAGACAACAATTGGCCCATTGTAGATGTAGCAACATACGCTAAACCGTCTCATTATATTTCTGTTATACTCCTTTATTTTAAAACAAACAAAAAAATCTGAATACTTCTCATACTTGAAATATGATTATTTTTTGGGGGACTTTGATAAAATGACAGAGTGATGTACACTAAGATATCAGTAGTAATAATTCCTTTTTTTGCAGTCTAGTGAAGCAGAAACATAATGTTGATTTGGCAAGTACATGTAATTACATTTGTGCCAGCTGATTAACAGTCACAATTCCCTCCCATGTAAATATGATGAAAAAAAAAATGTTTTTTTTTCTATTATCAATATACCATATGCAACTGAACAAACCTAACCCAAATAATGTATTTCTTACAAAATCATCTAAGGATTATTTTTTTAAATGTTTTGCCAAGGAAAGCCCATATTGTACAAAAATATTTCTTTCATTGTTCAAATTACGGAAAATGACGGCCTTATTTATTTTATTTTTTAAAACATGTCTCCATTTACACATATTCTTTATATATACTGTAAGGCCTGTTAGACCTGGGTGGGGGCAAAATATCTAGTTTTATTATGACTTAGCATTCATAATGTTTTTGCAGAAATGGAATGCAGGCATGTGACCTGGCTCTTTTTGGCCATCCTTTATGGGGATCAACCATGCCGAGGGAGAGGTATGTAATGATAAATCGGGAAAAGCGTGGGATAACCTTATTCAATTAATTCACATGGGTTAGAATTTCACACGCATGCCAGCACTCTCTTCCGGTGTACCTCTTCTTTTTCTGAAGTGTATCATATTGTGATGCCTGACTTAGGTTATGTATTTTTTTAAAAGCGTTGGGACAAGGCGAATGTTAATTTTCCGAATACACCTTAGACTGTGCTACATTTTTTTCTGCAACTACCATTTCACATTGGATGAAACATATATCGTTTATCAAGTAGATGCATCTGATTTTAGTCTACATTTGTTAATTAAATGGTTTAGATTATTTTGAACTGACAAAGCATTTACTATGGCTATGATAACCAATCCGTTACTGGGAATAGATATTGGTAGCATGTAATTTATATAAAATGGTTTGGTTCATGATATGTTTTGGCTGCAATCGATGTTGTTTATGTCGAATAAGATGGGATCTTTTCTTACTTATACTGAAATTTAAATAGCTAGGTAAGGGAAAGGTAACGTTTGGATATGTGTGCACAGTTGCTCATACATATTTAAACAAATATTTACAAATATACCGGTCTCTATGGTCACCTGGCACTTTGAGGGGCCTGGTCGGGGCTGTTAGAAGTTTTACATATGGGTTTCCAGTGAGTGTCACCTATAGTGTTTCACAAAGGTTTCGCTGTAAAGTCCCGATAGTGGTAACCGCTAACTTTCTTCCACTTTCCCCGACGTAATGGCACCCGTACCATTAATTGTGCATTCTTAAATGCATCTATGATGATATTTAGGTAACTGAGTCAGTTCTACAAATCTTATTTTGTTGAAATGGAAGCCTGAAATAAACCATTATTATTAACCATATTCGACATGTATTGTTATGGAAGCTCAGGTTATCTTAAACAACAACAGACAGACTCAGGTACTTAGATTTATGTCATGGGGCAGCACTGCCTCAGCTCCCAACAAACTTGACACTGGTGACCCTCGAGTCTTTAGCATAGATAATTGTGTACTGGCTGATTGGGTTGTTAGGCCCTGACAAAGTAAACAGATAATGAGCACCCATAATGTTACCGACTTGACATTTCACAAATATACCATGACTGACATGATAGTTCTTACATAAAAAAAAATATCTGTATGTTTTTAGAGAGGATGTTGATTTATCAATGGCTTGCATATTATGAACTTCCACCTGTTGCAACACAGGTATGAAACATAATCGAAGTATTTTGCGAGTAAGCTTAAGAAAGTGATCACATGTACAGAGAAATATTCTGTATTATAAGGCCAGGTTAAGTTTGTCGGGTAACCAGGTGACCAAGAAATGGCATTTTGTTGGGCAAGTGTCTGCAGTGGACACGGATAATCATTCTATTTCTTTCATAAACCTTTCTTTAAATTTAATTTTATTCCCATAGTTGCCGTAGTTTTGTATTCCCGAGACTGTTTCCATTGTTTCATGTTATTTGTTGTAGTTGCCTGTCTGTCTGAACCACTTGCTCGTGCACACATACACACACGATCAAGGCTCACAGTAATGACAGAGTTTGTATAAAAGATGAACGTATATTTAATGCGTTGCCCTAATACAAAAAAAGTATCAACATTAAAGAGTAAATTCAAGAGATCCGATAGGAATCCTGGGATGTCCACACAATCCGCTCCACTCTGATGCCGTTGCCATAAATGCCAGTTCTTGTGTGCTGGACTCATGGGCCCTCGGTCCTTACCACTCACTGCCCGGAGCATCCGTATCTCGATACCTCTGATCTCTGGCGAATCTCACTCTACCGCCGGCCACACCGGAGCGCCCTCTCTCGGCCTCGTTGACGAACCCTGCGTTGACCGTGCGGTTCTGTAGTGCTGGTCTGCGTCTCACCAGTTACCTTCACCAACCCGGAATGTCCGCTACTCAATCAGCTGGACTACACCAACTCTGCGCTCCTACGCTTTTGTCATAAAAACCCCTTATTTCCATCACAATTATAATCCGGATTGAACGACAACCCGACTAAAACTGTCCGCTAATCATTCATTAAATTTGACACAACCATAAGTCATTTACACACATGCCTTGTCCCCTCAGCTCTGAACTGGTGACTTTTGAACTTACTGAGCTGAGCCTCTTTCCTCAGGTGGTATCGATAGTGTACCTACACGCGGAGGCGACCTAATTACAATAAGTGCTCACTCAACCAGAACAGCAAAAGAAGAGAGTGACCAATGTGTCAGTCTTCAATATTTTTGTGGGGAAATTATTAACGCTTCATAATTGTCCCCTTTTAAGATGAACGCGTGTTCTCTACAACCGCCGGTTAATCTGCAAACAAATTTCTCAACAACGAAACTGAAATGTTACCCATTGTGTAAATATACAGTCTACATGCTTACTACCGTCTTATCTTTATCTGCCTTCAGCGCGATGCGGTTGGAGCCGTGTTATCAGTAACTTGATGCTTAGAAACATCGGCTTAAACAATCTGCCAGTACATTATCTTTGCTTCTAACAACCCTTACCATGTACCGGAATATCTACATTGCTACGGCCCATCTCATTTTCCTCCGGTTGTTGAATTTGGACCTGTCAAGAAATAATTGTGGTTGATGATCAGCTTCTAAGACGAATTATCTACCGTACAGATAAGATTACAACCCCGTGGCCCATACTTAAGCAAGGCATTCTCGCTCTTAGGTCGAGTATCACTTAACTTCCTGCTGACGTACAGAACCGCACTCCTCCTTTTCTAGCTTGGGGAACATCTGTACACAGTATAAATTCTTTACTAAAGTGAGGTAGGCGTAAAACCGGCCGTGTAGCAATCTATCCTCTCTAATTGTCGAACGCCTGATCAGCCTCCTCAGACCACTGTGGTTATATTAGGTTTCTTCACGTTAAAGGTTTGGCTATGTAAACTGTTCATAAACTTGCGGTACTACCCCACTTCTCCTAGGAATGATCGTTGGTTTAGGAATGTAATGGATTTTACCAAACTTTCCCGTCTGAGGGCATATTTCACCTTAACCCTCGCGCCTCCTATCTCAAACTTGGCTGGCCAGCTGTAAGGCTGTCCTCACAAAGCCTGTCGAATACTTTCTTGACCGCCTCAATGTGCTTTTCCCTATTCTCGGCATGGATGATGTTTTCGTCGATGCAGCTCTCCCCGTATTAATTTTTGAACCACCCTGTAAAAGTCTGCGGTCGCATATACTAACCCGAATGACATGCGAAAATAGTGAAACAACCCTTGATAAGTCTAGAATGTAGTAAGATGCTTACATTCCTCTGCCGTCGCCATTTACTTGTATCCTTTTGTAACAAGTCTATTTTGGTGAAATACTTAGAGTTCTCCAGCTTTCCCTTTACAATCTCTTGGTTAGGCATGGGTTCCGCATCAAATACTGTTTCAGTATTCAACTGGCAAAAGTCAATACGAAACCGATAAGATCCGGCTTAACCACGATTATCGGAGGGCTGGCATATACCGACATGAAAGGTTCAACGATGCCTATCTTTCTGATCTTCTAGACCTCCTCCCTTATCTCCTGCATAATTGCGTACGGTACTTGGTATGGTTTGGGCCAAAAGGGTTCTCTATCTGTTAGATGGAAGATGCAATGTAGCAGGTTCGTCATACTGGGTTTATCTGTCGAAACATACTGGTACGTCTTTATCAGTTCCCCTGCCTGCTGCTGCTGCTCTGCTGATAGGTTCGGGCCAAGGATTGCCTTTTCCATGTCTCCTTGGCCTGTAACGGACAACATGCTTCTTCTAGTTTAGTATGGTATCGCTAAGATGTTCGCTGATAATCTGAGCGCTTTGTACAACTTCCAACTACAGACTCCCAATACATGTCACCATCCCTGTTGTTACCGATTTCCTTTCGATATACCTCCGTAACATGTTGACATGGAAGGTCTAGTGGGACCTATCAACGTTATTACACCTTCTCCACAACTGAGAATGGTCCCTTTTGATGCATAAGTAACTTGTTGGAAGCAGTAAGATCAATGCGTTGTCCCCCACTTCCATTCGTCTGATTCTGGTCATTCCGGTCGACACACTTACGTTGTTTCACTTTGGCCTTCCTCAATTCCTTATGTGCCACACTTTAGGTCTCCCCCAGCTTTTTTCTTCAGTTCTTTGTCCCTGGCCTCGTCCGTCCATAGTTCTCGCAGTTTGCCATGGGACTGCTTACCGTGCGTCCGTATAGTAGCCCACATGGTGAGAACTTCATGTTCTCATCTGGAACCTCACAATAAGCAAAGAGTAATGCTGGTACATACCTATCCCAGGCTCCTTGTTTCTCCTGGCACATTCTGTGTAACATCTCCTATAGGGTTCATTGCCCATTGCATGCGGTGATCCGGTGACGTTATCAGTTGGGTTATCGACAACAGCCTAGCGATCACCCGCATGAAATCTGAGGTGAACTGGGTCCCTCTCATTAAGGATCTATCATGGTACACCGACCCTGGAAAACACATTCATAAATGCTTCAGCTACTTCAGTTCTTTTAATACAACCGAAAGAAACTGCTGACGGATAACGCGTAGCAGAATCGATTACCGTCAGAATCCATCTGTACTTATGGTCTAATTCCTCATCAGTACGAATAGATTAAAACTGACAAAATCAAAAGGAATACTGATGATCGGCTTAGTTCCCAGTGGAGCTTTGCTGGTCCTTCCTTTCGGAATAGTCATCTGACATATATCATATGACTGACAATACCTCGTGACGTCACCGTTGATCCCTGGACAGTAGAAATTGGAAGTCCCCCTATCTAGAGTCTTCTTACACCCCATTTGACCTCCGAGAATCGAGTCGTGTGCCACCGCCATAATTGCATCTCGCATCTTCCGCGGTACCACCAGTTGAACCAAAGGAGTCTTGTCTCCTGGAGAAACGTATTCCCTGTAACTGACGCTATTCTTGGTATAATCTATCTTTCTACATCCTTTCCTCCGGTGTTCCCATCTCCACGCCTATCCACTTGCGCACTCGGTGAAGAGTGAAATCCTGACGCTGAGCTCCAAGCAGTTGTTCCCTGTTCATCATTAGAATTTGCGGATTTGCTACCTTCAGTGCATGTGGTATCCCAATTTTCGCTTGGGCTCTGGTCACTACAGTACACTGCTGTCCTTCTCCTTTGCTAGGTTGCATCTCCTCGCTGTTTCTCGGCACCCAACTACGATCTAGGTATACTGGTTACCTGGCTCCTTCTAGATCCCCTATTACTAAATCATACACTTGGTCTTCCTACATAGTATGGGGCATCTACGTAAACCTTCACAACAGGTGTCTTTATCGCTTGGACGTTATCATCAAACAAGATTTGCACTTGCCAGTGTTACCCCGATCGGTGCGCAGACTTCGCTTCACCAGCGCCCCTGAACATCTGAAGCCGGTGTAGTGACCTACAATCCTTGGCGAAATGACCGGGTTTATTTCAAATGAAACAGGTACGTACGTTCAAATTACCTGCCCAATTGTCTTCCTTTACCGAGCGTCCCTGTGCTCCTTTGACCGCTGGATACGTCTGCGTTTGACGCCGTCTAGCGACGCTCCAGTGGTTTAGTACATCAGTCAGAGGGTTTACTGGTACCAAACTGGTGACAATTGCTATCAATGTTTTTTTTAAGGAGTATGTGTGAAGATAATTAAATTGCCTGATAGCAGTATAAAAGTGGTAGCTTTCTGTAAAATATCAGCCTGTTTTGAAATGTACTTGTACCGAAATTGCAATTTTGCGGTACATACTGTTATATAAATATTATTTAATTATAACATCTTATTTAATGCCTGTTTTAAAACAAGTGTGATGTCAGTTGATAGAAGACGTTTATAGTTTTTATCTGGTGTATCATTTATGTGTATAGCTTTCCAAACTCCAAAAGCATGAATACCTTTCCTCACCCTGTATCATAATAATTTGTATAATTTTAGCTAATTTATTATAAAACACAAGGTGTATTTCTGATTAGACCAACCGTAACCATTTCAGTTTTATGACGTGATGTATGAGATCTTAAGTCTTTGAGCTGAAAAAATACATGTATGGCACCCAACTATACTTTGAGGATATGGGCGTGGTGACAGAAAGGGGTTATTCCGTTTTTAAGTTATGCGATACATGTCCCATTGCCACCAACTGTCCACAGAAACAATCAATGTGTGGTCGATATATTTGATTTCTTTTGTGTCGCATACCCACGCACTTATCGAACACTGATTGGTTAATACTCCCAAGTAATCCACGTGGCTGCTATCGGGGCCGATATATAGACTAAAACTCGGATGTCGCAAGCCGAATTTTACACATGACATGTATGCAGGCACGGATACTCAGCTAGTTGGGCAAGTATATGTTTTTTGCGAGGCTCCGGTTAAGCAGTATATTTTTATTTGTAAATTTTTATTATATTGGTGCCTAAGTCACAAACCAGGCCGCCGTATCTGAACTTCTGACCAAATTTGCTTTCTTGCACAATATATCTCTTCGGCTGAGAGAGGCCTATGTTGTCTTCTGAAATATTTCCTACAATTTTAACATATAAATTCAAGACAAGAGCAATAAATGTACCTACAACATTTTTGCTTGGGTTACACCATAAATAAATGATAGATATTGTAGTTTGCCTTTGTGTCAGGACTAACTGTTAAGATATTCATTCTGAATTGCCTCTGTTTTATACTGTTTAACAATCCTGACAGGGGAGAGATTTTTCTAAATAAATACCATTTTCTGTAACGGAAACTAGATGTTTATTTGAACCGTGTGGCAAAAAGAGTTTTAACATGAATATATACCAGTTTGCTATAATGCCAGTAAGTCCAATTGTTTATCCTGATCCATTTTCTTTTGTTAATACTAAGTCTAGTAAATGCTATTGTTAAGCCAAAATTAATACAATCACCTGTCGAATCTGAACAAATCTAATTTAATTCTTACCTGTTTCGACTCCGGGGTTCACGGATTATGTCTCAAACAAAACCCTAGCAGTCCAGTGCATGTCAACTAACTTTACCGGATTGGAAGACATGCATGGGTCGCCTTGGGCTAAGTACTTGCACCATACAGTGCCATTAAGAACCTTTTGTTTAAATCTTTAAAATGCAGTTGTTCACTATACGGTCAAGGCAACTTGTGCCTCTGTTGTACTGGTCGAACTATTATAATATAAATGGGGTTTATGGTTTGCCCCTAAGAAAATATTATCTCTCGCTTAGCAGGATGTAATTTTATGACTGTTAGATCTCGAAATGGAGATACATATTCTGAAAAAGGTTTGTTTTCATATAATTTTCTTTTATTTAAA
Source organism: Sipunculus nudus (assembly GCA_026874595.1). Classification (NCBI taxonomy): domain Eukaryota; kingdom Metazoa; phylum Annelida; class Sipuncula; order Golfingiida; family Sipunculidae; genus Sipunculus; species Sipunculus nudus. The sequence continues at coordinate 6,448,481 of CM049317.1, forward strand.
CATTTCACTAGAAACACACATGATAATAAACGTGAAAATAACTGATTTGTCATGTTTCTGGTAATTTCTAATTTTAATTCCTTGCAAGTGCTAACTTTCCTATGACTTGATTTGGAAAGATATTCAAGTTTTAAATAACTATAAGATATAATGGATTATAAAAGCCCCGGTGATAATCCAAAATGAAAATGACGAAATGATTTTCATATTCAACTTTGTGTTTTCTTTCCAATCATGCAACATAGATCATCGGATTTGATGTTTTTCTGTCGGAAAGGGATTGTACATTTATATGATTATGATCTCATAAACTGATATTGCTTATTTTCTCTTTAAACCTAACATTGGATATTACATAGGTAGTTTTAATTTAGAATATGAAAGTTCATAATACACAAGGGCCTAGTTGTGAAAAAATCAACGTAAAAAACAATTCTTTAAGGAGTCTTTATCACATAGGGAATATTCACGCTGAACAGTGAAACTTTACATAAGTACACAAATTCTGTATTTTAAAACACTATTATCGGTTACTTCTTCTGTTGATTGTAAATGTTAAGCTTTACTAAGTGCCCCACTGGTCATAATGCTCAGCTGAATCTATATTGGTGAGTGATCTAATTCTTCTCTACCTCTCTACTAAGGAGAGTTTAAGAGAACCTGTATACACAACGTCTGAACATCCCCGGTCTAGCGATTACGAGTTTGCCTCGATATATATATCACATTGATAATTGCAGTCTGTCATCCACAAAAACAAAACTTACATTATCTTTTTCCATTATTCATATTCGCGAATAATGATGGAACAATAGAGAGTGACTAAGAAATACAATTTCAGCTCTAGTCCATCATAATCGGTAAGCTTCATAAAGATAACATTTTCTTACCATTCAGAAAAAAAAAAAAACAGGAAATGTACCGGTTCTGCTCGAAGAAGATAGGTAAAAATAAATGGTCCCATCTGTAGTTAATATACTCGTAAAAGTCACATGATCATTGTTTGGTAAAGCACATGGCAAATTGTAGGTAAAATCAAATATGAAACACAAAAATAAGCGAATATAAGTTAAACTATGCTAAGGTAACGCTATCTTTCACATAAAAGCTATTTTATCTGATTTCCATTTCCTGACTTGAGTATAAAAACTGTATCATTTTGACTCAGGTCAACACGTATTTATTCATCTTTTGATCTTCTCCAATGAATAAGCCATGGAATGAAAGGAGTTATATTTTTGGCTTGCACAAGTTAGAACAACCTAAAGCTCACAAACGATATACCTGTCCAATGATCAATATTACCACAGAACTTGGAGCTGACAGTCGCGGCAGTTCCTGCTGTATTCGGGTACCGACAAAACGTTATATCTGTTGACGTATTCTACTTCTACATATGGAGTATTTATCTTAAGGGTGAGACACAGCGGGGGGGGGGGGGGGGGGGGGGAGGGGTGAAGCAGGTCCTCTTTTTTTCCAGTCGCCACAACTTTTGTAAGGGTTTCGGACAAAGTTTTCTGTCCTGAAACTCTTCCCTTCTGTTTTCCGGACCTTGGGACCTTTTTAAGGTTTTGCTATCAGCCCTGGCGAGGACCCCTTCTTTCTTATAACCTGGATCTGTCCCTGTGAGGGCATAAGAAAGTATAACTGTAGGTGTATACACCTTTGGTCATAAATGATACATCATTAAAGATATTGTTTTGCTGAATATAAGTTTGGCAAATGAAGTTGTTTGAAGACAATTTATATAACCACTCCTTTTTTGTTTTTCCTCGGGGTGAGTGAAACTATTAGAAGGTATTACTTAAGCCTTATACACCCCGTGGTCATAAATAGCATGCCATACTGAAGCTTTTCGTTAAAGCTATCATTTGAGACCAAATTTGACTGGGTACGTTTTGCATATTAAGTATTATGGGAATTATAATCACTCTGAAGTCAGTGCACTTGAAATGAATATATATATATATATATATATATATATATACGTCATCCGACATAAAACATCCATTTATCCACTGAAAGCTACCACTTCCATACTGCTATCAGGCATATTATTAACTACACATGTATACCAATTAAGCACACATGTTGACAATTTGTCACCAAGATGGTACCGATAATCCAAATTTTGGGGTCTGGCTGAAGTACTAGTTGTATACATTACCATGGACTTGCAAATACTGTTCCGCGATGTCACACATGGCCTTGGCATCTCCTAGCCCGCTCTCCTGGACGAACGCCACGAGATCCCTGGTTCATACCCTGGTGGCCCGTTCTCTAATAAGCAAATATTCTATCCTTCTAGATAAGTAACCACCAATCCTGATTACAAACTGACTGAAACTCTCACCTGATTCTGGCAATGCTGTACGGAACTTGCTCTGAAAACCGGCTGCACTCAACCGGTATCTGCGAAAACAACGTCTCCCTCACCTTGTCATAGTCATCTATATCCTCTGGTGTCATCCTATACTACACTTGCAATGCACCACTTCGGAGCAATGCGCCTAGATTGGACGCCTACCTGTCATGTGACCATCCCTGCGCCGTTGCGTAGCCATCGTTTCTATGTAAATATGTATCCATGTCATCTTGTTTCTCGTTAAACAACAACAACTTAGGTGCACAAGCCCCCTCAGAAGGCCTACCTCTAGTTCCACCGGCTGCGGCGGGAGCGAGTTCATGATCTCTCTGTTCTGGGTCTCCCTGGCATTGGCTTCTCTCTCCTCGCGGGCTGCATCCAGTTGTTGCTCTGCTTCGTCGCGTGCTGTCTCGCCTCCTTGCGCTGCTGTGTACGCTCCGATACCAAAAAGCTGCAGACTGCGGACCCTTCAAGCAAGCCTACTTTCTTACCCAATTAAAGGATTTCCTCTATATCCGTTGCCGTAGCCATTTCAGACACGACCTTTGATGCAAAAAGATTATAAACGACTATTATTATCTCCGACACCCGTAGATCGGATGAGGAAAGCAATGCTTTTTTTTAAGAAAAAAAATGCCCTAAAACCATCTTGTGTATAAAACAAAATATCTTTAAACCTGTATTTAACCCATCAAAACAAAGTTAAAGCAAAGCCACTGTTTATAACAACCGTCTTACACTCAACATTGGGCAGATGTGATAAAATATGACACTCACCACGAAAGAATTCCCCAACCGAAATATGGACCGCTCGGTTCACGCCCTGGTAGGGCCATAACAAACAACCTGTCCGAGAACACAAAAACGTAGTTAAATACACTTAACCAGTGCACGGAGTCATCTACAGTGAGAAGATATATCTATATGTCTGTGTAGTAATGCTATACACAATGCTATACTACCAATACATTTTATTTTCTCTAAAAACAAATCCTAAATACCCTAACATGATTGGTGAATACACTAGCTGTGATGGTTCAGAGCAATCCCGCAGGAGCCCCTAGAAATGTGACGTCGTTGTTCGTCTTAACCACGTGGCCATGCACATAAACTGACTCATTCAAGGCTCATAGTAACTACAGAGTCCAGCATATAATAAAAACGTATCTTTTATGCGTTTACCCAAGCTAATACAACACAAATTCTAAACAGTAAAATTCCCGAGATCCGATAGGAATCCTGGAGCGCAAACACGATCCGCTGCCCTCGTTACCTAGACTGTTCTTCTGTGCTGGACACGTACGCCCTCTGTCCTTATTAGTCACTGACCGGAGCAGCCGTCCCGGACGAATCAGATTCTCAACCAGCCACAAGCGAACGCCCTCTCTCGGCCTCGTTGGCGAACCCTGCTTCGATCGTGCGATTCTGCGGTGCTGATCTGCGTCTCACCAGTCACCTTCCACCATCCCGGAATGTCCGCTACTCCGTCAGATGGACTGCACCCACTCTGCGCTCCTGCGATTTCGGGCTAGGCGCTTTCGGACTCGACGAAGTAGTCTCGCCCGTGTTAAAAAGTATCAGGGAGAAAAATACATAAAAATACTCATAACTGCTATGGCCATACAAAATACCACGGCACGCGTGCCATGAGGGCATATTACCTAGAAAGGCTCCTACCCAGAAAACGTTACGTCATATCAGCTGTGCAAAGTACGCTTGTCACAGTACCTGGCTTAATTGACATCATTTGCGATACCTCGTACATTGGCGTTTTAAAAAAGTTATTCAATCATAATTATAATCCGTGCATTAAAAGATATTGACGGATTGAACGACAGCCCTGAATAAAATTGTCCATTAAACATTTAAGCTGCCTACTGCTTTACATAAAACTACCATTAATATTATGCCTCTCAACACCACTGTGAACTGGCGATTACAAATACGTTAACTCCACACAACATTAAGCTAACCATTTTTATATAAAGTATTTAACGAACCCTCTTTTAAAAAGCCTACTTAAAGTATTTACTATCGGTGTCATTACCTTTAGTTAGGACTAAGTATCTTCAGTTACTTTTACAAGGAAGTGGCAAGTGGAAACAACTTAGCGGTCTTCAACCTTAACCTTTCAATCACACTCAAAGATCTGCTGCTTCTGATGGAGATCCCTTCTCGTTGGTTGATGTGGTCCGAGTTTATCAGCCTTGTAGCCATAAGATGCGGCAACAATACGAAAAGTGTTCGGTAGCCAAATGAATATTCATTAATTTCGACACGCTAGTTAACCCATTTACACTCATGCCGTGTCCCCTCACCTCTGAACTGGTGACCTATGAACTTATTGAGCTGAGCGTTTTGTCTCAGGTGGTAAAACAACCGAATTAAAATAAGCGCTCACCCACCCTGGATGGCAAAACAAGCGAGTAATAATGCACGATGTGTCAGTGCACAATTTTGTGTGGGGAAATTTTTTACGAGTCACAATCCCGGCTTTCGAAAATATTCCAAACAGGTTGGCTAATGTGTCTAAAGGTTCCACCTTGTCCGTTCATTCTCAAGATGAAAATCCTTGTGTGATATACGCAGCATAATTTATATTTGATTGAGCAGACAGTCCTTTTTCTGCGCCATTTATTTGTCCATTGCAGAAATGTCTTTATTGATATCAATAATATCTTCTCGAAGGATAATTGGACATGACAGGCGGTGTAACTTGTTGCATAAATAAATTGCGCTTAAAGTATGTGCGTTTGTTTTTTGATTATGGAAGATCTTTATTGAATATTAGGGGAATGATTGTGTGTAAGTTCAAGGACCTATAACGACCGTGAAACGTCTGTAGTTTTGGAGTAATGTTATGGAGTAGTTAAAGAGTTAGAGCGTGTCGCCAGTTTAACGATGATTATTCTGGGGAATCTTCTTGCATTTATTTGCCTCTTCAAAATATGTTTATATGCCTTGTAAATAACTGCCTTTTTTTGGTTTTTATTGATTTGTTGGTTGCTGTCATCAGTGTCGGAGTATATACCGTTGTGTATCAGTGCATGGCAGTATATTATTGTTTTTCGGACATAGGCAATATAAGAGCTGGTTGTGTGTTTGTTTATCTATATATTTTTCTCAAATGTATAATGTTTAAGATGAAGTCTCTCGTACCTCAAAACGACGATGAAATAATCTGCATTATACAGATGCAATACTTTTCCTTTTCGTTAACAGGAGTCCAGCTTAAGCTTTTCAAGGAGCTGCACAATCATACCTCAGCAGTTACCTATTGCGAGCAAACAGAATTTTTTACATTGCCACCAATTGGAACCTTAAAAGACCATCTAGTGCTGACCGCATTTCTAAGAGAACATCAGATTCTGGAGACGTGGTTGGGTTCTTCGAGACAGCAGTTTACACGGTACCAATGGGTGGACGGATCAGATGTTGGTACGTGTCATATGGTCATAAATATTTTAGTGATAATTATTCGGATGAAAGGTCCTTCTTTTGTGAAAAGGCACTATTTATCGACGTATTTTAAAATCTTTGCGATGTAAATCTTTACGTACATTTCAGATCCAGCGATTGCACGTTTGGGCATACGATTGGGACATTCGTGCGGGGTTTTAGATTTAGCATTGGGTGCCTATGACTTTCGGCCATGCTCACGACCTGGGCTATCGTATCTATGTCAAGTCAAAGGTAAGCTTCCAACCCTGTTCTTAATCCTGGTCACATCGATGATTTTTCGATACAAATATAATTATATACTAAATGTATTGTGTGATTTAAATTCTCCAACCACTGATCCTCAAATATCACAGACTGTGCACGCTGTACCAACGTTGGAATGACATCCAACAACTGTATCGCCAATGGCAATGTGTGCTATATTTTCTATTGCGGGGCTATAAACTGGTGGGATGCTGAGGTGAAGTGTCGAAATTTCAATGGATCTTTGGCGATTGTAAAAGATGAAAAATCAAGGGAAATCTTCAGATCCTTCTGGAACAACCACTTTCTTGGTCCATGTAGCAACAGTTGGATTGGAATACAACATGAAACATGGACCCATCAAGGTAAGTCAACGTTAAAATAAAATAGAAGGGATAAAATACTGATGAATGGACAGGGTGATCTTTCCAATTGTCCAATTTCAACACCATACCTTGTGCCAGTTTTAAGCATAGGCCAACCGATTCATGACTTGTAATGTTGAAGAATGAAAGTTTCATAAATAAAAGATGTTGTATTTTGAAAGTACTTTCAGTACTGTACTTAAAATTTTAAAGAGCAGTCGTCAGTAGCCTTATGGGCAAAGAACGAACCTCAAGATGGAAAGGATTGCCTAATATTGTCAAAAGAAAGGGATGATTATATATGGAAAGCAGCCAATTGTGAGGAAGCACGTGAATTCGCATGTCATAAGAAAGGTCAGTACAGAATTCTGATTTGTAAATATGTCAATTTAATATTAAAAAAAAACGGAAAGACGTGTTTTTTAACAATCAGTATCCCTGTAATTGCATCGCGTGTTATTCTATAGATGCATTTAACAGAAACAGCTGAAGAAACAACCACTGAGGTTTTGATGAGGCATACGTCGATTCCATATAGTAACCCAACAAAGTCCTCTAATAATCCTGGTCAGTCCTTCTCCTATATCAAGTATTATAATATACAATGTCAACGTGAGTACGCTTAAAGAAAACAAAAAAATATGACGTATTGACATCGAACATATTCATTGTTCTTCCTAGTAAGTCTTTGATGAAAGAACATAATTGCAGCGCATACAGACACACACACACACACACACACACATATATATATATATATATATATATATATATATATATATATATCAGATATTCTTGACACACAAGGTATATTTTACTGTTTCAGAGAAGAGATCTGAGAATGAAGATTTTCTGGAAAGGAAAGCTGCAGTGTTCATAACGAATGCGGTTACTTAAGGATTTTGCGTTATAACTCTATTTGTCCACATACTCATTGCATATGTAAGACCATATACATCGATCATTTCGTTTTAGATTTTTTTTTGTATTTTACCTAAATCCTAGTACCACATTTGCATGCTGATAGAAATATTGTACTAGTATAATATTTGTAAATGCAGAAATAATGTATGCTGCTATGCCTTTGTATTGAGAAATTAAGAATCGTGAATGTAATTGTCAGTTTGATAAAAAAGTAAATATACCTTATTAAGTAAATGTTCATACCAGATACTGTTGTAGCACACATTTTAAGGATACCCATACTGATCTTTTCAAGATAAAGCATTAACTGTTATTTAATATTTATTCCGATTATATTTATTTTATTGAATTAGAGAGCCGCCAGAAGAAATGTAAAAAACATTCGCAAGGTACATCAGGAAGAATGCCTCATCTATCAAAACCGGGCGGAACGCGAGACTGGTGAATATCCAAACAGATCTCTGAAACAACCATATAATTCGGACTCAAGGCTGGTAGGAGGCCCACATATTATACATGTGAGTGGCCAGAAAGCAGCAGTGCAGGATGGATAATGTGACAAAACAGAGTGGTTACAAAGCCGTCGATTTCCATGGGGACAGGTTATACACAAACCAAAGGCTATGTTGTTGACAACAGGTTTATTTAGATATGACACGAGACAATATGTAAGCAGCATTTCGTGATATAATAACAATGTTTTATTAACTTTTGACGATGGCTTTAACAGAGTGACAATTTATAATCGGCAGTTAGTATTAAGTTTGAGTTTATTAAGTTAGACCGAGAATATGAAAAAAAGATACTTCTACTGAAGTTATGTAAAGCAATATTGAATAAAGACAGCACAAATGATATATCACATAAATCCAAAGCCTTCGGCCTTCCTCTCTTTGTCAAGGGGGTAATTAGAAAACGTAATTTGTTGTGTGGCAAAAAATGTAGATGTTATTATTTATTTACAAGATTTAGACAAAACGAGCATGTATAATTATACATGTCGGAGCCTAAATGTGTACAAAAATATGTTATATATCAATTATATCATATATGTATCATTCTTAATTAGTGTAGATATTTACATGTATAAATAAATTCTTATAATATAACATATAGAGTATGAGCTCAATATACCACAGTAAGAATTGAAAGGGAGCTTTCGCAAGATCGCTTGGACGATTTGTTCATGTGACACGTGTTATGTAAAAAAGTTGTAAACCATGTGTAACTTGTGTGTCGGGGGGGGGGGAGGGGGGATGAAATGCGCTGCTCACTGGAACCTATGTTTTTGCTTTATTGAAAGTTAAACTTATTATCTACTATCTACTTAGTGAAAATCAAGGAGTTTCAAGCCTTACTATTTGAATGAAAATAAAAGCAAATCAATGAATCAAATATAGCAAACAACAATAGGTGCAGTTGAAATAGTATAACACTAAAGGACTTTGGAATACTTATATATACTTGCATTTAATTTGCACATACTGGAAGGCAGATTATCGTACTCAATCAGTCTTTAGTTGTTTTTCAAATATCTCTACGTGATATTTTGTCTGAATCATATTATGGTACTTATTGGAACAGTATACAGGTTACCCATTGGCAGTGCCGCTCAGCTGAATTTGACATACGAGTGTTTTAGTGATTAATATGGTTAAGATCTGGTGAAAAATATTTGGTAAGGAACCTTGAACAATGGGTAAAATGATTCCCCGAGTGCTCAAAATTATCCTTTTTGCCCGTAGTCCTTAGGATATACGTTACAATAACCTTAATTAGGGGTTCCGGGAAGATTTTACCAGGAATCCTAAGATGCTAAGTTAGTAGTTTTTATGTCCAGCTGCAACATGTTATGCCTATTTGACTAATATAGTGCTAAAATCATGATCTAGCCTTCCCACAGCTCGCAGAATATAGCTAACAGTGACAATATTTCATGTTTCCAATTAATGTTTACAGTAACCTCCCATGATCTTGATTAAATAAGAAGTTTCTAGGTCCAACTGTAACCGAGCATTCAAATATGTCCTATTGTATAGGTACCCAAAGCATGTTCTTTCACATATATTTCGGAATATACCCTGACCTAATTAACTCAGACCTGTGAGAATTCTAACGCGAAATAGATACAACGTGTGCCCGTCTGACTCAATAAGTGCTTAAAATCCTGTTTTCGTTTCTTAGTTCGCAAAATATAGGTCACTGTGACCTAATATCCGGTTCCCATGGAGATTTGCCTAGAACCTTCTAGATGTACCGTTAGAAGTTTTTAAGTTTAACTTGCTTCCTTGCTTAAGTTGAAGATCGCAAAAATAGAGAAACGCGGAAAATAGAAAAAAATAAACGTGGTGCCACCAGTCTTCATGAACTGAAATACTCCATGATCAGTTTGCTTTGAACGAATAACGTAAATCAGTGCAATACTGAGATACTGGAGCTCTAAACCCAATTTCTAACATAACTCAGAAAATATGTCTCAGTGACAAAATTTCAGGTTTCCTGGGAGACTTTCTAGTATCTCCGTGGATAAAAAGTTGGAACATTCAAGGCGCTAAAGTAAACTTCAGTGCCCTGTGTGACTGTCTGGATGCTTATTATGGTGTTTTGGGAGCAGATTAACTAGAAGAATATAGGTTACCATGATGTAATTTCAGGGTTCCATAGGGAATTACCAAAGACTTCTCGGGATGTTTAAATAGAGATTTTAGAGCTAGCCTGACCTGTCTGACTCAGTGGGTGCTCAAAATAATGTTTTTGCCCCTATTTGGCAAACTGTAGGTCACCATGACCTTATTTCAGGTTTCCAAGGAGATTTGCCTAAGATTACCTTTTAAGTTTCTCGATCCAACTGTTACGGTTATGCCGTCTCAACGGCATCCGCGAGCTGCATCTGCTTAACGTCTCAACAGTAGAGAAAAAGTGTGTAAATATTAGGGAAAAAAATAAAAGAGGTGCCACAAGTCTGTATGAACTGATAAATACTCCATGTTCAATATTCATGGAAAGAATTATGGCAATCACTGCATTTGTCCCTCAAATACTGGAACTTTAAAATCAAAATGTTAACTATTCTGGGGGAATTTTCGAGCCCCAATGCTTCGAGGATGTAGATATAACAGTGACCCATTTTCTGGTATTCAAGGAGATTTTTTATGGACTTGAATTGGTGTTAAGTAAAACGTTTTTAGGTCTAGCGTTTATGCTTTGTGCCCTGTTAACGGAAGACCGGCAGACGGCCAGCCGGACTGACGACGGAGGAGTGATCTTTATAGCTCTTGGCAAAAGACGTCGGTGCCTGTCTGTCTGAACCACGTGCTCGTGCACGCACACACACTCAGTCACTCAATGCTCATAGTAATAACAGAGACCAGCATGTAAGATAAACGTACCTTCAATGCGTTTAGCTCTAGCTAATGCAAAACGTATCTGCTCTAAACAGTTAAGTACACGAAATCCGTTAGGAATCCTGGAGCGCCCACACGATAGGCTGCACTCTGCCCTCGTTACCTAAACTGTTCTTCTGTGCTGGAGACGTACGCCCTCAATCCTCATCAGCCGATGCCCGGAGCAGCCGTAACTCGATACCTCTCTACTCTGACGAATCTCAATCTCCCGCCGGAAACACCCGTGCGCCCTCTCTCGGCCTCGTTGAAGAACCCTGCTCAACGGTACGATACTGCGGTGCTGGTGTGCGTCGCACCAGTTACCTTCCACCATCCCGGGATGTCCGCTACTCCATCAGCTTGACTAAACCCATTCTGCTGCTGTGATTTCGGCCTCGCCGAAGTGGTCTAACCTGGGGTAAAAAGCTATCAGGAAGAAAAATACACAAAAATACTCATAACTCTACGGCAAGGTAAAAATTCCACGGCACGCATGCCATGAGGGACTACTGCTTTTAGAGGCTCCTACTCAGAAAACGTTACGTCATAGCCGCTGCACACAGTACGCAAGTCACAATACGGTGCATAATTAATATAATTTGCGATACCTCGCATACTGATAAAAACCCCGTTTTCCCTCAAAATTATAATCCGTGCATGGAGAGCACGTGATGAATTGATCGGCATCCCCGACTTAAACTGTCCACTAAACATTTAAGATGCCCACTGTTTACATTACCATTACAATAATACTTCTCAACGCTACTGTTCACTTGCAATTACAAATCAATTTCTCTAGAGATAATAAAGCTAACCATTGTTATAAAGTCTTTAAAGAACCCTCCTAGAGAAAATATGATTAAGGGATTTACAATTTGGGTTCATACCGTGAGATAAGACTAAATGTCTAGAGTTACATTTACAAGGAAGGAGTAAGTGAGAACAACTGACGGTTCTTCATCCTCAGCCTTTCGATGACACTCTAAGATCTGCTACTTTTGCTGGAGATCCCTTCTCGTTGGTTGCCGTGGTCCAAGTTTATCAGACTAAATCCATGTAGCCCATTATTCAGGAAAAACAATACGTGAACAATACGATAAGTGCTCTGTAGTCATATGAATCTTCATTAACTTCGACACACTAGTTAAGCCATTTACACACATGCCGTGTCCCCCCACCTCTTAACTGGTGACCTATGAACCTACTGAGCTGAGCGTTTGGTCTCATGTGGTAACACCAGTACACCCTACACGCTGAGACGACTTAATTACAATAAGCACTCACTCAACCGGAACGGCAAAGAAGAGAGTGACTGATGTAACAGTGCACAATTTTGTGTTGGGAAAATTTTAACTCGTCACATCCACAAAAATTGGCTTGTTGGTTTTATGTCAATGTTTCATGTAACCTGCATAAAGTCGATTTGTTAAATAATTTCCTTGAATGTGATATTATTATACGCGAATTTTTAATGATATAATGTCAATATTCAATAGAGGAAAACAATCCAAGCTGATAATGAGCTTTAATAAATGCATAAACGGTACACTGTATGATCAGTGAGAGGAATACAGAACGGAAAGTAATTGAGATATATTTAAACAAAGTGAAAACAATTGTAACAAGGATAACCTTAGGACTGGCCAAAAGTGGTCTTAATTCCCAGGTGATCTTATTAGAGAGTTAATTAAAAACTGATTGTTGTTGGTACATTTAAGAGTGATCTTTACATTTAGGTGGTCTAATTAGACAGGTCGACTTTCAGTCAGGTTTAACTGTACTCTGAAAATTTATTCCCGTGTACACTTTATGAAAACACGTGAATATAGTGTAAACTCACGAGAAAACACTCATATTTGATTAGGGCTAAAGTCATATTAGCAATAATTAAATCAAGAAAATAAATGCCATTAAAACTGAGAGAGAAATACAAGTAGAGGATGGACCACATTAGAATTAAAGTCCAGAAGAACTGAATCTGAGGGATTTGAAAATTTGTATTGCTTGATTAAATAATTCGATTTTATTTTTAAAAGACCGTCTGGTCGGGCGAGCTCAAGACGTATATGTTGACCTCTCAGTTGAAGTTTCGATATGACAACATTGTAAAAGACGTTATTTTAGGAGTTTATGATTTGTTAACAACATTTTCCGAACTTACTTAAAAAAAAAAATGTCAGTTTACCTAATGACGTATCCGAGTTCATGTTAAGTAAACATGCAAAAAAAATAATATTTATTAACCAGCTGGGATGATGCTTCATACGTCGAGAAAAATGGAAACAAAGTTAAACAAGGCTTTTTACAGTTATCTTAAGAAGGCCCATAAAGGTATATAGCCTTGTTTGGAATGGCTTACGATCTAGAGTGTGAATGAGGCTGGTGTGTTCGTTATCACATAGTTTCTCTTACAAGAGAAGAAATGGACGGATAACAGGTAGCAGCCGTACACATTATAAGCTTCGATTCGGTTTCGAGTTAACCATTCTTTTCTTGGTCTGAAAATATATTCTCAACTTAATAGCTGATTTTATGCTCACTCAGAGACTGGACTGAACAAAATGTTTGTAAATTCTGTAGTAAACAAGAGCCCGTGCAATATGAATGTCAGACAACAAGAAATCCCAGCGTTAGACTAATGCTTTACCAGATACTACGGAATAAAATATTGCTTGTACAGCCGAAAAAAATAGTACCAGAAAAAAAACCGAATGTGCTTTTAATTTCTTATGTGCATTTGCTGCTTTTGGCAAATAGGTATATAGGGTAAATGTTAACCATTCAAGAAGAAAAAAAAATGTTAAAATTATAAGAGATTTTCTTAACAGTCAGCTTCGCCAAACATCGAAGACAATGTCCTTATGCAATGAGTTAAACCTCAGAGTTACGACGTCCAGTCACACAGAGTGAAGTTAGAACCGTGCGGGTATCTGGATACCACCAACCATGTGTAGTAGGTGCATGAAATCACTTCTGCAATAACTTAAGGAATGAAAATTGATCTCAGAATGACAAATATTAAGAGTAGTTCTAGTAAACACACCTTCTTCAACGGTCCAGGATGTGCTTAAACCCATGTAATGTATATCAAGACGCAAAAAAGTCACGAATTAGATATTGTAATAGACTGTCTCGAAATATCATGACCTATTCATATGGTAATATGATTGCTCAAAGCCAGATAAATGCCCAGAAGTATAACCATAGATTGACAAAGTATTTCTCTCTAAAAGAGACACAAAGAGTTATCTCTACCAATGTCACACAACATTCCTAATGGAACTCTTATGCCTAGGGTAAAATTCACCTGATGTAAGCGAGAGTAAAGATTCTGGCACGTATATGTGGATGCTAAAAAAATGCATATAATGCCATCTCATAAGAACTTGCCCTCTAGAGAAAGTGAAAGCCAATGCATGACCTATATGTGTTATTTAACAACATGAGGTTCTTGTAAGACAGCACGATGTTCCGGGTAATAAAATTCGGAAAATATTAGAATATAGTTTTGCATCTCCTGAGTTTAGAGCAGAACTTCGAGTTCTCCTTACGATTGAAACTCTATGACAGGTCAGAATTTATATTGGCTTAAAAAAAGTGGCGTTTTTTTTTCAATATTTCATCCTCTCCTTTTTTTCCCAACCCCTTCACAGAGAACCATATAAAACTGGAATTATTAAATGTTCTGGATCTCTTTTGAAAAAAAAAAGATATACATTTTATCTAAAATTTGCGCACTAAACCGATTTCCAGAAGCTCTACTCCTCAGAAAAAGTTTTGCTAATAAGTATATAAAACTTTGATTAAATTATGTACTTGTTTCAGGTAAAGCAAATGCATTTAAACGGATCAGGCTTCTGTTTCAGGTTATTGATATAAAGGCAAAAGGCAGGCAGCAATAAAGAGACTACATCGAACTATCTGGAACAAGTACTGCTTATACCCTTATATACATTAATAACCTTCTTGTAATTTGCACTAAAGAGAGTCACTACAAAATAACCCTAATGATTTGCGCCTTCGGAACGCTTTGACAGTATTACTCAATAACCCCCCCCCCCCCACCACCAACATATTGTACACATTGACTGTGCACATCCTGGACACCTGTGCACGCAGAGGGGTTCTGTCTTCTGGCATGTGTTTTCTTCTAAAATGTTGTAATGCTAGCGTTGCTTTTAGTTAAGTAGCCACAAACGCACCATTTCAATTAAAGTTTTCTTTTAGTTATTGAGTCATATTACATGTTAAAACATATTATCAGTCATGTATGTAATAACTCTATCGTTGTATTACTGAAATTATCAACCTGAACAGTCACAAATGTACCAATTAATTCGAGATGGGACTTCAAATTATCAGAAACGGTGAAACAGATGTTTTACCAGGGCAAATAAAAAGAATATATACCTGGTTGCCGTTGTGTTAATTTATATACACATGATCAGTGGGTTCAGCTGTTTCTCGCATAGCTTGTATACTATCTAATTACGCTAATCTAGCCATCGTTTCATGTTTGAATAATTATGACAGTATTCGGGCAAACCTAATGGTTGGGATAATGTCAAATGTTGTTGAGCATGGCAAAGGGGAAGCGATATTTTCTCTTGCACAGTAACTGAGTTGAAACTACACTTTCTTCGGTTTACATAAAATATCTGATTATCATGGAAGGAAATATGCGCCGTCTTATCATCCTGTTATTTTGCACATGGGTTATCAAACAAAACACAGTCTCAGGTAAGACTATTGATTTATTTCAGTTCTATTGTAGTTCTTTCAACAATACAATTGACCTTTCTCTTTACAATGTTAAATATTCCTTCATTGGAATGTTTTTATATTGTCTTTTTCATAAACTGTTTCATAAGTTATATGTTGTTGTATTTAAGCAGAAAGGTATCAAAATGTACGCCTAAATTTTACTATGGCCAGAAATCACTGCCTTTCTCGGAAACAATCATTACCATACATCAGTAACGAAGAGCAGCAACAGATTGTAAAATCAAGACTGAAGGAGAATTCCACGGAGACTTGGTTATCACTCCAGAGACTCTTATTCAACTGGAGTAGCTCGCCAGATAAGCTAATGGGTATTTGTGACTCATTTGTTTATCCGACCAATCCGTAAACGTTTATATTGCATATATTTAGCAACTGTTTCTGTGGAGGAGTATTGAAGTATTTGCAATGCATTATATATATATATATATATATGTATATATATACATATAAATATGAAAATATTTATATATATATTATATATATGTATATATTTATACATGTATAATGTTTATTTATTGCAAAAAAAAATATTTTTATGTTTGGTTACAGAGAATAAGGATAACACAAGTGCTAATTGTGCTTTGTGGAAAAATAACCATCTCTATAGTTGGCATTGCTTGACAGAAATTGGATATATCTGCTTCGATAAAGGTAAAGAATATATATATATATATATATATATATATATATATATATATATATATATATATATATATATATATAAAAGACTATTTACTAAATTTCATTGTAGATTTGCAATATGTTTATAAGATTAGATGTGTATTTATTAGAAGTAGAATATACGATTGTTTATTCCACAGATATAGCCCGTTGTCAATCGTGTGATGTATCACGATGTGTTCAAATGGGGGAGGGATGTTTGGTAATATATCATGCTCAGATCGACTGGTATAGGGCAAGGTACCAATGTTCAAAAAATGGAACAGAACTCGGCATACCAAAGCCCAAGATGACATTGCCAGACAGATTCTCGGAGGGACGCTACTGGGTTGGAATACACAGGGAGGATTGGTTATATTCGGTTGGAAATGGTAATTACAGAAACTGTTTCTCTGATGATTATCATTGCTTTGACGTATTGCTTTGACAATAATAACATCTTGTGTGACGATTAAGAGTTGGACACTAAGATGTGGTAAGATCGTTAAGATAGATATGAGTAACAGTCTTATATGTTATGTGTCAGAGGAGAATTTCATGATTCTGTATGTTTTCATTCAAGGGAATCAGATGCCAATTAGCATTTCCTATTGGGATTCAAACGAAGAGGAAACAGTACAAAATGCTAATTGCGCCATTCTCACGTCCCGTGGAAAATGGGAACCTAAGAAATGTTCTGCTACAATGTCTTTTCTTTGCGTCTCCAGAGGATATCTGTATAAAGAAGATTCGGTTTCTCGGCGTTCGTATATTTACACTGTAACATAACCGTAACATAACTGATAATCTTATAAGATTGAGAAGAAAACGAATGAAAGTTTTTATTATTAGCCTGTTTAATGTATAGTTAAGTTCAAAGTGCCTGTGATAATATTATGGGCGAAATTAAGAAATTAATCAAATTAAACTTTTTTATTTAAACAGGGGAAAAGAAACATACCATTTACTTTTCAGATCAATGAACAGAGAAGGCTCTGTTGGAAATTATTAATTTTTTTTTCATAATTTGATCAAGGGTACGAGATGTGTCTAAACTTAAAGTCATATGTTTATTCAATGTGCATAGGTATGTATATATATTCAACTTCGTTTTGCAGTGTGGTCTGTTCAAGGTGCCATTACCGTGTTCATTGTGTCCTTTGTGGTTGCCTGCGGCATCATGATAGTCATGACATGTGGAGTTTATGCCTCGGTTCACAGATGCTCGTGTGTTTATATCAATTATATTAGGAAAATAATACATGAGTTATAATATTCAGATATAAGATATTTTAGATTGTTTAGTTGAGAGCTAAATTATATAAAAAGACACATAAATAAGTATCTTTGTTTAAAAAAATGTTATTCGCTTTATTAAGAAAAACACGAATTCAAATTCAGAACACTTTTTTAAAATGTTTTTTATGAGTCCATCGTTACTCAGTTTCTAGTCTTTAAATAATAACTTATATTTAGAACAGGATATAATATATACGTTTGAACGACACAGGGGACATGAAGAGAACCTTTCCTTCTCAAGCCAGGAGAGCACAGGTAATGGTCAACGGAACGAACCTGTGATTTATGCAGAGATCACCATTTGAAAAGATGACCTGTTCGCATCGACGGAAGTTACAGACCAGCGCCTAGCCTTGATCCTGCTTCATCGTGCAGATATGTTACAGATATGATTTTTGGGAAATATTCAAACAAAGATGGAACATTATAGAATGCTAAAAAATGCTGTCCAAAGAGAACGGAAACCTTAAAAATACTCTCATTCAATGTCATTGTTTTGTGTACCATGAGGATATCTACCCACTTATTATGAACGACCTACTCATCCTTTGTATATTTTTACGTTAACTGTACCGTATGCCTGCTGATCATATTTTCAGAGGAAACGAAGCCCTAATGACTTGATTGCCTTTTTGTTCATGTTTAATAAGACTTAATATGTGTGTGTTTAGCTGTTTCTAACACTGCTTGTACATATTAATTTAATCTGGCCTCGTTTCACAACCTACTCCTGCGTAATTATGATCTTCATGTGGCAAATTAATCTATTGAGATAATGTACAAAATGTACAAAAAGGAAGTGTACAAAAACGAAGTGTTATATTATCCCGTATAATAGCCTGAATAAGTGGATCATTCCATTGCTTTAGAGTAAAATGAAATCGAATTTTATCGTCCGAAAATATACGCAATCTATACGTTTTGTTGTTTTACATATGGTAAATAAAACCAAATAGAGTCACCGGTATCATATTCATGACTTTGCAGTCGCTAGCCAAGTGCAATTTGGTTTGGAATAGGCAAATAGCTTTCAACATGGGGCAATACAACTGAATGGCCTCGGATCCCGCTAGCTCTGACTCACAACATTGGCACAATCTGTCACGTCTGGGTCAAACCACCCAGTTTGGAATAAAAAGTGGTTGAAATACACTCTAGTATAACAACATCTGAACCTTTTACGGCCCTCCCTTGCTTATGATTCAAAGGAACATTCCTTCATTAAATGAACTTCATATTGAAATAAGTCGTGAACTTAATCCACTGCAATGTGCTGGAGCCGTGGATGTTGTCCCCAATTATACAGTTCCCCTGCTTTTGAAGGATGAAGCGGACTGTTAATCTACAAATTAAACCATTTTATGCTGCGAGATGATATAAAGAACGCATTGAGATTCTAAAATCTGTTTGGATTTGACCTAATCATGTATTCTATTCACTCGTTTAAGTGAGTGAGAGGAAAGGGACAAAGTCCAGCTTATCATATGCACGTCAGCGCATGGTTCCTACTGTCATCTACTCGATTCCTTTCTTTGCCAGTTAATTGTGTATGTGTTTGAATTATTAAAACACCGTAATTACCCTAAATGTGTTATTATTTACGTAGTAGAATATTCTAACCAAACAAGCCATTTCAGCAATATAATAATATGTAATATTATTCAATAAATGCCAAATTACTAAGACTTCCAATGTGCAGTTGATTAATGCATCCTGTCCATGCGCCTGTTACCTTGCTAGCCCTAACGGGATAAATTTCCAATGCATTTTGCGTATTATATTTGTGAAAATAACCCAAACTATTTTTTCCCCTTCTTACACATTATTAAGTATTGTCAGTTTCTTTTCAATACGATACATTAAAACCTGTTCAACAACTTTTTGTTTTCGTATGAGAGAATTTCCCTAAATTACAGGAGTTGCTATCGTGGTTCATGTGTGAAATCCATGGTTTTACCTAGAATTTGATTCGGTCATACAGCAACACAACCTCACACAGTTAAACACTCGTTTCACCGTGTGATGTTTACTCTCATTCATAGTCATGCGTTTGTGATTTTATGAAAGCAAGATTAAAACTGGTCTTTTTACTTAAGTTGTTATTTAAAAGACAGTTTCGAATAAGATAGGCATAGCTTAGGGAACAGAGGTCCAGCAGAAGTAATTGCTGTCAGTATCATTTTGAATAGTTTTTCACTAATGACATGTACATAAAGCCAGGCGCTGTTGTTTATACACATGGCTGCTATCAGATTGGCAACTGCTTAGGCATATACTCTTTTAACTTGTTCTGGCATTGATTCATTTAATTCTGTTCCCTTCAGAAATAACGTTTATAAATCTTGGAAATATTTTTACATCGTTTTCTTTGCAGTATTAGAAACCTGCTCGCTGAAGTACAGCTCAGATAAGATCTTCCCTCCTATCTGATATTATACCATCAGCGCCCACGGAAATAGCAATATGCCTATTCAAAGCGGGAACCAGACCTTTAAAATCTATATGACAACCCTTACATCCTTTAAATATCGAGCTACTGGTTACGACACTGAGGGGAATTGACTATTTGTATGATGATATCAGCACATTCACTGCCGAGCTAAATATTACCCAGAACCAGGGCCTGCAACTGTCTCTCGGAGCTCCGGAAGAGCCATTTGTAGATATGAATTATAATTCTAAAATGGTACCAAAGGGCAACCAAAATAATGATATGTGGCAGCGCGTTTCGGTGCAAGGTTCTTACCCTCAGCATCATGTCGAGATTTTCTGTCAAGGATCGAAAATAATGAAATTAAAAAGGTCTAATGTTGAGGAATTTCTGGCGCATATTTGGGACAGGTATATTAAGATCGGTCTCATGTTGAGGAAAAACTTGAGCAATTTTGGGACAGATACAGCAACTCTTCATCAATATTAAGAATTATAATGACGGACCTCTGGCTAGAATAAATCTTATTGTATAGTGTTCCGTGGATAAAAAAAATATGTCACCTTAGTTTGGATGACTTTCATTTCTATCGCAAACCTTCAGGTCTTGCTCGCTGCTTCATTACTTTGTTATTATTGTTTTTTCTCCCGTGAATACCGCTGCACAACAATGCCTCCGGCGCCTTTGGCAAAGACCTCTTCAGAGAAGTTTCCACGCCACTGGATATGCACATTAACATATATTTGTTAACGTACGATTGTTCGAATAATTTCACCATCAATTGTATATTATTAAAAGGAGAAATTAGTTTAAATGACAAAAAAATCTTATTTGGAAAGTAAAAAGTCTTTTCGAAATCATCTCAAAGGGCGGATTCTCGCGCTTTTTTAATTTACACACGGCTTATCAACGACATCTCCCTACCTTACACCAATGAATTTTATTACCCGAGATAGCCAGACCTTGGATTGCAAAGCAATCTATATAAACGCTTTGTTTAAATCATATTGGCATTAATGTATATTCTGTATTGTTATCTTCCTATATGTCAACTTAAATATATGACTTTCCACATAACATGCCTGACCTGTCTAAATTATAAACTGAAAATATGACCTGTAAGAAATATTGTTTATATTTATAGGTTAAATGTGTTAAACAGGACTGACTCATAATTCAAGCATGCGTTAGATGGACTTATTGGTGGAGTTATTTTCATATTAAACTAAGCATTTTCAAAGATATGACAGTTGTCTGCTACATGTTCAGTCAAGAGTTTATATATATATATATATATATATATATATATATATATATATATATATATATATATATATATATATATACATACATATATATATATATATATATATATATATATGTATACACTAGTCACTACTCGCATCAGCCTATAACAAAGGTTGATTTCAAATATGTGTGTCTTAGATCATATATTGTAGATGTACATTTTTAGTTAAGTGTTTTACTAGGATTATTAGTATATTTGTCCATATTTATAAATTTAATATCTAAGAAAAAACAATGTGTCACAAATGGCAACAATATGTATGGTGATTAACGGGCAAGCGATAAGGGCACATGTCGTAAAGGTTTACGTAGATACACCGTATTATGTAGGGTCAGTAGAGGCTTTAGCCATTGATAATCCAGTGTATGAGTTTGTTATAGGGAATCTAGATGAAACCGGGGCAGCAGGGTGCCGTAATGACCATAGCCCATGCGTAGATGGGGTCAAAGCATGCACTGAAGGTAGCCAAGACGCAAATCCGAGGATGAATAGAGAACAGCTGCGTGAAGCTTAGCGTAAGGATTCTACCCTCGATTGAGTACGCAAGTGGATGGATCGTGGAGAAGGGACAAACCCGAGGAAAGGATGTACGGAGAGATATTATACCACGGACGACGTCATTTACTGTAACAGGGAACATGTTTCTCAAACTCCTTTGGTCAAACTGGTGGTACCCTGGACGCTGCGGGATATAGTTGTGGCGGTAACACACAACTCGATCCTCGGAGGTGATATGGGATGTCAGAAGACTATGGATATGGTAACTTCCATTTTTTACTGGCCAGGGATCAACCGTGACGTCACAAGATTAAGTGATAAATGCAAGAGGAATTTTCCGAAAGGAAGAACCAGCAAAGCTACACTAGGAGCTATGCCGATCATCCGTACTTCCTTCGATCACATCAGTATCGATCTGGTCGGACCGATGACGTCATCAGACCCTAAGAACAGACGGATTCTGACTGAAAATAATTCTGCTACAAGTTATCCGCAAGCAGTTTCTTTGCAGAGTATAGAAAGAACTAAAGTAGCTTAAGCAAATATTTTTTTTCAAGGGTCGTGTACCAAGAGAGATCTTTAGTGATGGAGGGACTCAGTTCACTTCTGATTTTATGCGGTAGATCGTTAGGCTAATGTCGATAACCAAACAGACAACCAAACAGACGTATCGCCCAATGTGCAATGAACTGATAAAAAACTTCTATGGAATCCTGAGAAAGACGTTACAGAGAAGGTGCAAGGGAAACTCCGAGACTGAGATAGGTGAGTACCAGCATAACTACTTGCTATTCGCGAGGTGCCACATGAGAACCTTAAGTTCTCAACATACGAGCTGGTTAGAGGTCCAATGAGTATACTGCAAGAACTTTGGATGGACGAGTCCTGGGACGAGGATACCGTCACCAAGTACTGGTATGTGTTGGTACTAAAGGAGAAGCTTGAAGAGACCTGCAGGTTGGCACACGAAGAATTAAGGAAGGCTCAAGTTAAACAATACAAGTACTTTGATCGGAAACCAGAATCAGACGACTGGAAATGGGTGACAATGCATTGATCTTGCTGCTGACCGACACCAACAAGCTACTAATGCACTGGAAGGGGCCTTTCCCAGATGTGGAGGTGAACGAGTGAACTATCGTCTCAACGTCAATTGGAATCACAAAACCTGCCATATCAAGATGTTGTAGAAATATATCGAAAGGAAATCACAAACAACAGGGATGGTGACATGAATTGGATCTCTGCAGTTGGAGGTTGTCTAGAGCGCTTAGGTATGCAGCAAAAATCCTAGCAATTTCCTAGAAGATGCGTCATGGCCGTTACAGGAGAGACAAAAGAAACATGGAATGATATTGCAGTTATTGCAGTGTCACAGTTTTAGTGTTTTTCTTGGATTATTAGAATATTTGTAGATATGTATAACTGTAGACCTACGCAGGTCCCTATAATTTTGTCAGATTCTGATCTTACATAAATATACCACAAGTAAAAACAACCCCTATACTGTTACACTGTTGACCCTATGTCCAGCTGCCCTATTACGGCCATGAGCAGTTCCAGTAATTTACAATTATCACTACAGGTGGCGTCTGTGTGCTCAATTATAGGGAACTGTAAAATCTGTACTGCTGCCACCTAGTACTGACTGGATTTCCAGTCGGTAACCCTGATGGGGCTACACTGACCACAGGTCTTGTATCCTGTGATTAATGTCTCTACGGTGACACATTGCAGGGCACCCCTCATGTAAAACAGATGACCAGCCCCTATAGACAGTCATGTGGTCTGTGAGATCGACTGTGAACACTGCACCAGCAGGTGGCTGTATCAGTCGCACACAAACAATTGAGCAGTTCACTATGATTATATAGATCATTTTCAAAATGGATGCAATATTTGAAGTATATTGAAATGTGGATATATGGAATTAAGAAAGGATAAACTTAAAACTTCTGATCCTGATTTTATTTCCCTAAAAATTAACACTTGTGCATGGATACCAAAGGCAGGTTTATATGATTAAGACTTATTATTGAATTTTGATTATTCTTTTGAATTTTTTTCTGTTTATCAGAATGTGTACCATATACAGAATGGTATTTTTGGAGCAGTTATTTTGGAAAACTGAAAATACAGATGCAAATTAGACTGATTGTAAGAGACAAGATCAGTTCAAGCATACATAAATACATAGAGGTAAAAAATAAAGGAGTAACAGGTGAATTTTTGACATTTTAAGAGGCAAAACTTAAAACAGATAACTATATAAGGCAATGCACTAAAGAAAAATGAAGAGTGCTTTAATTCTATAGGCATTATAATAGCGTTATACATTTTATTATTATTCTGGGGATAGTTGAAAATTATCTATAAATTCTATAAGTAAAAGAAATCAAGTTAAACCAAGACCATGTATGCGGTTATTTTCTTGTACCTGAAGTTATGAAACAAAATACACTATATGTTGGTAAAGCTGGTTAATGTTGGTAACGCTGGTTGTCGTCACAGGCACCTCAATCAGCTGTTTCGGATAATTTATGGAAACACTAGAAGAGGCCTGTGTGCCTCAGTCTCTATTACTTACAGTTTTCGGTTAACTGGTCAGTTTATCACAGAAGAAATGTTTATATATTCAACCGCTTCCTAAAGTCTATTGAAAAAAAAGTAATGTCGAAGGTTGAAACCCATTTATTAACCAAATACGGCCTAAAACCCCCATTTAAATGCTATAAATTATCAAATAAGCTGTAACTTCAAGCGGCTTTTTCTGCCGTTATATTTCTGTATAATAAACTGTTGTATCTGAAGAACTATTATTAAAATACTTAATTGATTTACTGGAACTTTCAGGATTTACAGAAAACATATTTGTCATTAACCTGTAAAAAAATTATTAGGCCACTTGGAAATTTCCATATGAATGAGAGTCATCAATAGTAGATACATGTGCTTGTCAAACAGTAAAAAACGAAAGGGGTAAAAAAATAAAACATGGAATCATTAAATTGTTGACTTTTTAAGTAAACAAATGTACATAAAACAAGGTCGCACATCAAATAATATAAGTAAAACAGTACAGGTATGATATTTTGGCGGTCAGTAATCTTCAAAATGGGATCTGACCTTTTAGGGTGACGTTGCACTACAACATACAAAAGGAAATCATGATGTACCCATTTCTCTTTTGTTTAACCTGTAAATTGACCCACATTTCATGTCTTCATGGAAATCAAAAGAGTACCCAATGAAAACATCTGATCCTTAATAAAACAAGTCCCATTTCATCATGCTGTTTCTTTTGTAATGCAAATGAAGTGTCAGATGAAACCTTAGACAAGGCCAATTAAACAAAGTGCTCATAACTCTGTGTGAGTGTCCTTGGCCTTTTGATGTCACGTTATTATTAAATTCATACAAATGAATGGCTTTAAAGAATGTTCTGAAAAATGTTGAGTTTATAGGCCAATACTTAATTCATTGGTATTTATGGAACATGAAAATGAATGGGTTTTTTCTCGGATTTTGTCAATGCAAATGTTTACATGTGAGCACTTAGTCCTTGGACCCTTGTATCTCTCCGCAGCTCTATATTAGATTCACATGATTCACTGCCACTGATTATAATGATGACTACCCTGATAAGTGAGGGGTAAATGTAGATTTATTTTCTCAATCCAGTAACATGCTGATTTAAATAGTTCTTTAAGACGTAAACGTGGGGATACATTCCAAGATTTTCAAGAGCCTAGGTTTTAGCGAGACTCTTAGCTTATGCGATGGCGCAGTGTCGTCCATCAAACGTCCGCAGTGGTCCTAAGCATCACCAAATTTTGCAACCTACATCAACTTGTTTTACAGACGAAAACCTCATAATTTTAGCCTCTTTCAGTTTAAAAATGCTTTATGATGAAACTGTCGATCTGAATCGTTTAATTTTTCACAAGTAATATACTTAAGAAGGGTTCTTTCAATTGTATAAGAATATAGATGGGGCTGGTTGATTTTTGGTAGAGTCATAAAAAGATGAAATTGGTCTTGCGGCAATTAGTAAGCCTATTTCAAACTGGGAAATTTGTTATGGACAAACGCAACGATGAGATATGTATTGTAATTGCATATTGTATCAAATAGGTCTTCCTTAAAACTGCTGCCATTCTTATTGCATGGCGGTCTTTGGTAAGTAATGCAGACAGTCATACAAGATAATAATTTTGTTGTTCCTACTTATCGCCCAGTGTCGAACGACCGTGTGATATGACGTAAGTAACGGTATGTTATCTGATACATGGGAGTTATTTATTTGTCATAAAATGTAATATATCAATCCAGTCAGAATTACCCGTAAAAGTAATAATAAAATTAGTAATCAATGATTAATCATGAGCAGTCTCATAATCACTTTCCCCTTCTAAATGTCTTCCTCCATATTTGTAATTAAGTCGCCTTGACCTCGTCAATTTGCATATATACCAGGCTTATGTACAGTGCCTGCAGGACCTCCAGTACCATATATCTTACACAAATGCAACCAATATTATAGCTTATACCTTCACATCCTTCAGTTAAATGTCATGGACCCTAGGACGCTTGTTTTTACATTCTTAGTTTACATTTCTCCATCATCTATTTTGCATATTGTAAAGCCATCACTAATCATTTCGTGCTGGTGAACGGTTAAAAATGACAGTAGGGATACTCTGGACTTAACCTGTTTCTATATTTAAATCTGCATCTAAAGGTATTTCATTATGATTTATTTCATGGAGATATTGCAAGAGTTTATTTACTTCTCATTTTTGTTGCATTTGAGATTGGCTGAATCCCTGTATCAACGTATTCAAACGGTGTGACACAACAACCAAAACTCACAAAAAGATGATATTCCATTAAAATCTCACAGAGAGAATCCCTTTATTAATGTTGTGCAAATATATGTTGATTCATCACACTTGAAATCATTGTTTAACAATGCAGTATTTTGACATTTATATTTATGATGATGTCTGTCATCTGATCATAATTTTGACAGGTTTTAGTCATTCCAATTAATTATTTTAAGAATATACTGCTTTTATTACTAAATTTACTATTATGTTAATATCCGCGTGTTTCGATAGGGTTAGTTCCGGCAGGTTTTAAGGATGCAAAGTGGTCGAAATCAGTACTTGTAAATATATTAGGCAGGTTCTCTAGAGCCAGCGGCCATTCTCCTTTGTTGAAGTTATTTTTGGTATGAATATAGATAAAGCCCCCTGACGCTCTCGCAGGCAAACAGGCCTAAAAAATTGATCCCGATTGCTTCATTAATGTTCCTTTTTCCCCACTGGCTGTCTAACAAACGTTATCTGTCGATCTGCTCCAAACTAAGGCGTACTACATCGATTATCTATTAATCCCTTTATAGAGCATCCAACAGTTGTTTCAGAATGAAAAATACTCGGCGCTTACTCGTCATTTCTATGTTTAGATTTGTTTATTTTATTAGCATGTTAATGCACCAATACGGATTCGTTTTCGGAATGAAGAAAACCAGTGCTGGCACAATGAAGAAAACAGGCCGTGGGGCTGATAGAATAAATAGATAAGTATCCAAAGGCATGAAACGCCGCATGCCAACAGCAGTTAACATTGGAAGCATGAAGTGTGGTACAGGTGCACTCCAGACGTTCTTGTCTTTACACCCGGATGCGGTGACGACATATGTTGACGAAACCAAGGTCTCTGGCGAATCGTACAATAAAGGCATAGATTGGTACCGTGCTCAAATCCATCCCACGCCAACCAAATCACATTCTCAAAATCGATCTATTTCCCTAGTGGGTATGATGCCCCGCGTATAGTTTGTATTTTAAAAATTTACATGAATGGCTGTGTATTTCTCGTTTAAACAGTTTTTTTTCCTGGATTGCGATTAATTTAAAGGATCCCATTCCAGCAATGAAGGAAGTTCAGAGGTTTCTCGGGTTATGGGACTATTTTAATGGTTCTAATTTATAGAACGAAAAGAGCAAATGAGTTTATTGTTACCGGGCTTAACCACACAAAATAAAATATCTTCCGAAACGGAAAGGTCGGAACAATCCAATTATTTTACGTGACCTGAAAAAAGAAAATATCTGACTTTTCAAACTCCACAACGAAAGGTTGTTTGCTCTTATAAAAAAATGCGAATGGACTGGACTTGATGGTTTTATAATTGCTGGAAGAGCCTTTTTATTCATTTACCATGGAAATCGATTAAGTATACCCCAGCAAGTGTACTGTATACGAATTTTTCTCCACCGACAGATTTATCAACAGAATGCAAATGTCACTGTCTCTTGACGTTTTCCTTTCTGCGACGTAAAGCAAAAAGTACTGTTTATTTATATCATGCATGATATACAACCACAAGAAGTAATTATATGAAACTACAGCTTTCTCAGGTTACTGTGCCTCACCACATCAGTTTTACACAACATATCTTAGAAATGAATTGAAGTTAAACTTTTTGAGTAACTTCCCTTATTTGTATATGCTGCCGTTAGTGCAGCTTATAATACGCTTGACCTGATCAAAGCCTGAAGAAAAGAACAACAGCAAAGGAGTTGAGTATCACATATTTAAGGAAAATCAAGATATAGTGTGTGTTAGGATTGATGGGATTAATCACATTTGTATGAATTGGAGTGATTGTTGAGACAGTTTCTGACTTATGGCGGTGATAAGACAGAAGGTCAGAAATATATATAAACTTCATAAAGCATGGTCATGAACATGGCCGATAAACAATCTCTGGTAAGACTAGTGAGGACGTTTCCATAAGGCCAGACAGACAGACAGATTATACATTAAAAGGGTTTTTAATGATTTTGGTTAACAAATATGTCTTTTGCTAATATTAAAAAATTGTGCAGGTGGTTTACACGAAACAATATGGGAATATGTTGCTGTTATAAATTGACAATATTCGTATGGACCAGCGAAACGTTTTATGATGAGCCCAGTACCAATACAGTGCAGTGTTAAATATGAGCGTCGATCACTTCTTAGATAATATAGGGCCCGTAGGTGAGCATGTAATTTAGTAAATAATAATAATTATTGACATACTTTTGTGAAGGCGCTTTAGGATTTAACATCACCATAGGTATTTTCGCTCAAAATAATATATCCAGCATGGTTTCGGCTTAGTGACTGTTAAGTCTAGTATTATGTCTCAAGAGCGACGTAAACCCTATATGTTCCTTGTAAGTTTTAATTAGATCCATGTACCGATGTTTGTATACTACTGTTCTTTACATACTACATAACTATCTTTAGTCTTTTAGACCTTCAAAGACGCTCGTAAGTTATGTTACAAGATTATACCTTTCACCAGAAAGCCTGTATCGATTATTTACGTTATTGGATATACGAGTGTCCTTAATGCGAACTACTACCTATGGCTGATCTATACCCAATCCTGTTGATATAACACTGTGGAAAATAAATCTTCACTATCTTTTCCAGTTCTAGAATTTCCGACTTACAATTTCTAATTCCTTGATGTTCTTAAAATTACTCTAAAATTTGTCGTTTTGATCACACTTGTCGACCAAATGATCATACTATCGACACACTTAATTCATTTTAATAAATTATCTTTAGAATACACTGCTTTTGCAACATTTATTACGTTATTATCCGCGTTTTTATGGTGTAAGTTTTAGGGATGCACAGTGGTTGACATCGGTACTTTTAGATATATATGGGCAGATTCTCTACAGCTGGCGGTCATTCTCATTTGTTGACGTTACTTTCGCTGTGATTATAGAAAAAAAATCCTCTGACGCTCTCATAAGCAAAAAGGTACCAAAAGTTGATGTCGATTGCTTTATTCTTGTTGCTTTTTTTCAAAGGCTGCTTAAAGACTTGTTCCGTCATTCTGCTCCGAACTAGGGCGTACTACGTCGATTATCTTTTTATCCCCTTATAGAGCATCCAACAGTTGTGGCACCATGACAAATACTTGTCGATTCATCATCATTTGTACGTTTGGAATTGTCTATTTTATTGGCATATTAATGCACCGATACGGATTTATTTTCGGAATGAAGAAAACCAGAGGTGACACCATGAAAAAATACAGGCCACGGGGCTGATAGAATAAACAGGTCTGCGACCAATGGCATGCAACAACGCCTGCCGACAGCAATAAGCATTGGATGCATGAAGTGTGGTACAGGTTCACTCCAGAAGTTCTTGTCTTTACACCCGGATGCGGTGACGACAAATGTTTACGAAACCAAATTCTTCGGTGAATCGTACAATGAAGGCATAGATTGGTACCGTGTTCAAATGTATC
Organism: Sipunculus nudus; assembly: GCA_026874595.1. Taxonomy (NCBI): domain Eukaryota; kingdom Metazoa; phylum Annelida; class Sipuncula; order Golfingiida; family Sipunculidae; genus Sipunculus; species Sipunculus nudus. The sequence continues at coordinate 6,478,534 of CM049317.1, forward strand.
TAACCTACGACCACCAAATCACGTTCGAGAAATCGATCTACTTCCCTAGTCCCTTTGATGCCCCGCGTAATATTTATAACTTTATTAGAAATATGAAGCCCGTACTGGTTCTAAGAAATCCTGTACAAAGGACAATATCCCATGTCGCTATTAAACAGCATCTATACAGGGCAAAATGTCCGATGTTACGGAAGTGTGTCATCAGTAGTCAGAATGGGGAAATATTAGTTAACCATACATTAATCCACTACAGTATATATTTTAAAATTTTACAGAAGTGGCTGGTTATTTCTCGTTAACCCAGTTTCTTTTCCTGGATGGTGATATATTTGAAAAGAATCCTATTCCAACAATGAAGAAAGTTGAAAGGTTTCTCGGAATACGGGATTATTTTAATGGTTCCGTTTCATATAAGGAAAAGACCAAAGGATTTTACTGTTACAGGGTAAGACAAAACAAAACGGAATGCCTTCCGGAAGGGAAAGGTAAAAAAAATCCATCTATTCCACGGGACCTGAAAAAGAGATTATCTGACTTTTTCAAACCCCAAAACGAAATGTTGTTTGCTCTTATAAACAAGCGAATGGACTGGACTTGATGTTTGTATATGCTTTAAGAGCTTTATTTTTTTCATTAACAATGAGGAATTAGCAGAAGTGTATCTAGCAATTGTTTTGTATATGAGTATTTGTCGATCAACAAAGAGGATACAAGTACATCGGCTCACGCGATCGATCCTTAGATGTCTGAATCGGTAGAGCACGATTCTTTATCAGATCAATATGATGCAACCGGTTAAGCGTAACTAGTTTTTGGATCGAATCGACAATGTATTTGTTTCCTGACGTTCCCCTGTCTCTGACGTGACGCTAAAATTACTTTTAACTTATATTTTGCATGATATAAAATCACAATATGGTATACTATACAATTACCACGTTTCCAGGTAACACTGAGACTCCTACATACTTGTACACTATAAGAAGTGTTACACAACGTATCTTAGAAATGTAAAAAAAAATAGAGAAACGGTATGTATTGTTGATGCTGACGTTAAGCGCTACCTACGATCAAAGTTAACTAGATTATAATTTGCATGATCATATCAAAGCGTGAACAACAATTACTTCAGGCAAAGAGCTCAATCGCACGTATTTAAGGTCAAACAAAATTTGCATGGTCAACAATTTGGCGGACCTCTTTCTCTTATAAGGCTAATCAGGATCTTTCCATAAGACCAACGGATTGCATATGCCTAGAAACGAATCTTCTCTCAGAACACTTAAAAGATGCTTAGAAATTACACAAAACATATCCGCATGTGTTGCATGTTATCAGAGCATGCTATTTCTATGGACTAGTGTAAACATTTTATGAACAGTCAAGGACTTCTATACGAGCACTGTGAATAAAGTAGACCATGTGAGTGTGTGATAAATAAGAAGTTACCGGATGAGTCTGGCGTGGCCAATTTACAGAACGGGCGAATGCACGCACAAGCCTTATCTGTGAATTTTCCAGACCAGACGTATCCCGTGACGTCTCATATGTCACGCACAAAACTAATTTGATACTTATTAACCCACCAGCTGAAGGAATGCGTTTTATCTTAGTAAATTCAGTATGTTAAAAGGGACTCTTTCTTAATAGTTTATATTTTACTATGAATTTCATAGATGCCCGACATGTATAACAAGACTTGTATATCTACACCCACGTGCATATTCTTACACTGTGCATAAAATGATTCATGTAAACCATAAGAAAATTAAATCTTTAACCCTTTTTTACTCTTGATATAACAGTTAGTATTAAGTTTCAAAATTAAGGGATGTAATTGACACTCATAAACACTTGCATATTCAATACACAAAAGAATAAGAGAAACTATATTTCTTAGTTTGAAATATTTATATCAAATGTCATTTATGTTCGACACCCACGTTGTGATCCTTACACATACATGTAAACCATAAGAGAAGTTTAATTTGTAACAACTGTATATTGCAACTATTATCGGAAGACCTGAGCCTGGCCATAAATTGTAACATGTGTCTCTTTTATTGTTCGCAAAAGTCTTGCATGTGTCTGTGTAGCGCTAGCATTGTCCCGTGCCATGGGAGACGCGCGAGCTTGGCCGGCCCACGTGTGAACCCTGGCGTATATAGACACAGCGCTTTTCTGGGCTGTACGAGCTCTATGAGGGCGTGTCTTGTTTTGCTCTTTGGGCGCGTGTATTATGTATTGTTGGGTTCTTCAGATAGTCCGGTAAATTGAAGTTTCTAGGCTTTTGGGTGAGAAGCTATAAAAGAGAGAAATATATCAGCGGACCTGGAAGACTGTGAGTCAGTTTGTGGACCTTTCCAATAATTGCAGCAGTTATTGATCTTCTAGAGTTAGAGAAAAAGAAATTATGCTCGTCACGACTACGTGATCTGTTGATATTAGGTTCCGTAACTATATAAATATATATATATATATATATATATATATATATATATATATATATATATATATATATTAATGGCAATTCGAGTCACTTGACCAATTATTGGCCATTGCCTTCTCATTCTCTTCTGTTGTCCTTGATAAAACAGGTCGAAAAGCCGGTCTTGCATCTGGTACCATACAACCTGCAGAGCGACGTTGCAGACATTATGACCTAAACATGGTCAGTAGTTGTTGTTATAAGCATCACGGAAAATTAAAGTAAGGTTCACATTGGATAATCGAATACCTTGTTTAGCCGATCATTTAGTAAAAACATAGGCCCAGCTACCCATCATAAGGCGCATATGATGTCATACATTTATTAAATTATTTGCTTACAATCGCGAAGGATGTTAAACAGAACATGAAAGAGATTTTAGGAAAAAAAGTATTCCATGTGCGATTATTTTAATTTCACGGACAGATGAGTGATTTATAATAATTACGGATCTAGTGCAGAAATACGTCGAGACGCCAACCAATAAGTCAAGTCGATGTAATTCAATGTTAGAACATTGAGTTGAACGAATATTGTGATTGTTGTGACATGACGACTTCTGCAGTCCACCAGCTGTCTTATATGGTAGAGATGCGCCATGCAAAGACGACGGCAAAGTGACGTGTCACGAGAAATGTAATTTCCGCAATTTTCGCCTTTCTAGAATTACAAAGATATACCAAAATATTTTCGTTGCCTGGCCAAGCGTTTGTATTGATTAACTTCGTTCCATTATAAATATTGTCGTTTAGTTCCATTAGTGTAGCGGAGGCCGAAGACATTTATCCTGTGGCAATATCAGTTGTTGGCATACTGCCTTCCACATTCAATAGCTTTGGTCGTGTGAAGAATAAACAAAATTCAATTAAGAAGATTTGAATAAAATTTCCAGGATAGTTCCTTAAGGATATGAGGAACAATTAATTAAAATTTGACGTTAAGCAGGATTAAAATCTGGACACAGGAATCTTTCTGAAGAAAAATGCTGCATTTCTAGCGATGCGATATGTGGGTAATGAGCTACCTTGTTCAATTTGTCCCAACTGAATGGCGTTTAGTGTCAGTATACTATAAATTTTCGTTATTATCACACATTTCTCACAAAGCGATACTGGGGCGATCGGCAGAGCGGGTCGGGCCATGGAGGTTCGGTTGCGGCCACATGTCACAGACCCAAGTATGGGACTTAAACAACCATGAATGCCTGTATTTTTCCTATGATATTTCACCCCCATATATGCTATATGTGAATAAAATTTATTGTGACCGTGTTGTGTATTTCCATTTATATCCAAATGAGGCCTTTTTTTATTAACTGGAACATTGACGTCTTTGCTTGTTGTAAAATAATGTTCTAACATTGAATTACGTCGACTTGAATTATTGTTTGGTGTATTTCAGCACTAGGTCCGTAATTATTATAAATCACTCATCTGCCCGTGAAATAAAAGTTCTAAAATCTCTTTCAGGTTCTGTTTAACATCCTTCGCGATTGTAAGCAAATACGATAAATAAATGCATGACATCAAATGCGCCTTATGGAGGGTAGCTGGGACTAAGTTCCCATGTGTGTGTAACAGACACGTCATCATCCTCGCTCCTGATCCTATGTGAGAAGAATGTGGCCGAATTTAAAATTTATATGTAGCTTCACTGAAAGCTCTGCATAATAGGAACTCCGTAAATGCCGTCATATAGTGTATAACTTTTGTAAGACGGCTGATTTTCATTATGTTGTCTTATATGCTGTATTGGTGTGATTGAGAGTTGACCTAGGACTTGCAAAGAATATCTTCTAAAACTTGCTCAGAGAAAAGTTGCCAATTATTAAAATATGTTATGCTGTTTTCTCCCTATGTTAGCAGGAAAATGATAGCGTCAAAGACATTCTACTTTTTGGTCTTACAATATATATTCCAAATGAAGCTGAGAAATTGTATTCCTGTGTAGTGTGACAAGGAATGAAAATGTCTATAAAACGCACCCCCCTAAAAGCCAAGCCAATTTCTCCATAAAGAAGTGGAGGAAGGGATCTTGCTAAGAGAATCTTAGGCCCATAGGAAACAAAATATGACACATTCAAAAGACACAGGGGTTTAACACTGAATCCCGTAGTTTTTAAACGTCTTTCTAAAATTTAGAAAAATAATAAGGACAGAAGGAACAGTCAAAAGTCACACCAAGTAAGACAAATTTATTGACACAGTTATTAATCTCCTACAGTTATTAATCTGATAAACTCGTGGAGAACGTTCACACTTTGAAGAAGGAGTCACTGGCGTTGCTTGCTGAATGACGATGATTGTACCACACGGTAATTAAAGCATGCTATTATAATGAAGCGCCTGTGAATAACCCAGACGTCCTAGCCAGTCGTTAAAACATGGGAACGTTCGAGGTTCTCCACCAAGATTTTACCATTCTGGACTTAAGGTTCTGGCGGAGGAGTATCTGCTTCATATCGAAGCGCTACATTCAGTAGGCTCCGTCCTATACTTTGGTTGTTATACAAATGAGATTCCATTCAATAAATGTCGTTTTTGTATAGAACTGGTTTCATCTGGAACAGAACATTCCCATATAATTCCAGTGTTACTGTATCTAGTGTATAATAATGTACTATGTTATACTATAATTAGAAAAACCTCGTTCTCATTGAAGGGCTTTTAGTCTTTCCCTACGTAGGATGAGCAAGTTATAAATCTAATTACATTTTCATGTACAGGGGTAGCGGGACTTTGGACATTACCAACGTAACTAAATTTAAAAGAGGTGAGACTAATTTGATCAGATTGGAGTAACATTACATGTATAAATTGTAATCAGTTAAGTCTGATCGTTCATCCCTTTATGGTTACTGTTCAGATTAATTGTTAATATGAATATTCACGTACGGACATGATAATATAACAATTTTACAATTACTATCTTATTTTGATTGATATTTCCAAACTCCAACTTTGTTTTACTAAATGATCGGCTAAACAAGGTACTCGATTATCCAATGTCAACCTTACTTTAATTTTCTGTGATGCTTATAATGATAACTACTGACCATTGTTCAGGTCATAACGTCTGCAACGGTCGCTCTGCAGGTTGTATGGTACCAGATGCACAACCGGCTTTTCGTCCTGTTTTATCAAGGACAACAGAAGAGAACGGGAGGGCAATGGCGAATAATTGGTCAAGTGACTCGAATGGCCATCAATATATATATATATATATATATATATATATATATATATATATATATATATATATATAGTTACGAAACCTAATGTCAACAGATCACGTAGTCGTGACGAGCATAAACTTTGTTCTATAACTCTAGAAGACCTATAACTGCTGCAATTATTGGAAAGGTCCACAGTCTTCCGTGTCCGCTGGAACATATCTCTCTTCCCTCTAAGGCTCTAAACACAGCCCCTAATTTATATCTTCTCTCCCCAAAGCCTAGAAAACTTCAATTTCCCGAACAATCTAAAGAACCCAACAATACATAATACACACGCCCAAAGAACAAAACAAGACGCGCTCATAGAGAGCGTACAACCCAGAAATTTCCAGACAAGCGCTGTGTCTATACACGCCAGGGTTAACAAGTGGGTTAGCCAAGCTCGCGCGTCTCCCATGGCATGGGACAATGCTAGCTCTACACAGACGCATGCAAGACTTTTGCGAACAATAAAAGAGACACCTGTAACAATATATATATATATATATATATATATATATATATATATATATATATGTAAGTTACATACGTCACGCTCACAGGGCTGATTATTATTTCTTCAGGATATCCTGGTGTTGTCACATACCCAAAAGCATTCTATTAACATTTTATGGCGCACGTGCCATGAATTTCTATTACATTTTTATTGTCACGGAACCACCATGAGTTTCTATCTAGACGCAGAACCGATATGATGTATTGTGAACTACCATAAACATCATGTGGAACTGAATTGGAATGGACTTCTCGTTTCCATTTCGGTTAAATGTTTATAAGTGTTCTATATAACTGTATTTAGTTATTATTGCGTGTTAGTCGTATACTTTTAATTGTACATAATATACATGATACCATGTTTATGATTAAAAGAGCAACTTCATAACCCCGATAATGTTTTATTTTTAGCTGTGAGGATACGTGTCTGAACTTTTGTGTAACTGTCCGTTGAGAGAAATTTGCGGGATGGATGCGGACTGTAACATATACACACATATATATATATATATATATATATATATATATATATATATATATATATATATATATATATATATATATATATATATATATGCTGCCATCGTTTAGGCTCAGTTATTGAGTTTACGTCATCATGTGTGGCGGAAAAAAAAGTGTTATCACCTGGTAAAACTATTTTTGTAGCATTTATAAGGTTTCTCAGTTATTTTTGGGTATTTGGTAGTCTGTTTTTACTCAAAACGGAATGACAGGTTAGGTTGAGGTCTTCAGGCGTATCAGTAACACCGAGAGAAACGATCAACATAATGTAAGTTAAACATAATGTATGTTAATAGAATGTAAAGATTGTTTTGTATGACATATGACACATGACGTTATATAAATATACATTTGACATTATATATATGACATACGTGAAATGTAATTTTTAAATAAAATCGAATAACTATATCTTCCTTAAAAATATATAAGTATATAAGAAACAAAAAATGGAAAAATGTAAGAATTTATAACCATAAACTTTACAAACATTATTTTTAGTCTTTAATGTTATAAATTTGTTTGGAAACATATCTTAAGAACATTATCATACCATATTTTATAGTTTTTATTTAAATTTCATTAATAACAAGTTCACGTACGCCTTCTCCAAGGGAAACCTGATTAATTTTTTAACAGTCCGTACATGTAGCATTGATTGTCAGTCGACACAACTTTTCATGATGAAGAAAATTTTGTTCCGGTTCTCACGGTCAGTTCATGTTTCCACCGTTTTTACTTTTTTTAAGATAAGTCGAGCATCTTTCTCATTAATTTTATACCTCACCAGCGCGGCCGCATCAAACATGTACATTGAGTACCTCTGGACAGGCTTAGGTCTTCCGATAATAGTTGCAATATACAGTTGTTACAATTTAACTTCTCTTAAGGTTTATATGTATGTGTAATAATCACAACGTGGTTGTCGGGCATGTATGACATTTGATATAACATATTTCAAACTGAGAAATCTAGTTTCTCTTATTCTTTTGAGTATTAAATATGCAAGGGTTTATGAGTGTTAATTACATCCCTTAATTTTGAAACTTATAACTAGCTGTTATATAAAGAGTAAAAAAGGGTTAAATATTTAATTTTTTTAGGGTTTACATGAATCACTTTTTGTACAGTGTAAGAATATGCACGTGGGTGTAGATGTACAAGTCTTGTTATACATGTCGGGCATAAATGACATTCATAGTGAAATATAAACTCTTAAGAAAGAGTCCATTTTAACATGCTAAATTAACCAAAATAAAACCCATTCCTGCAGCTAGTGGGTTAATCAGTATAAAATTAGTTTTGTGCGTGACATATGAGAGGTCACCGGGATTCGTATGGTCTGGGAAATTCACAGATAAGGCCTGTGCGTGCATTCGCCCGTTCTGTGAATTGCCTACGCCAGACTCAACCGGTAAGTTCTTATTTATCACACACTCGTCTGGTCTACTTTATTCACACTGCTCGTATTGAAGTCCTTGACTGTTTATGAAACGTTTACACTAGTCCATAGAAAAACCATGCTCTGATAACAGCAACACATTCCCATATGTTTGTGCAATCGCTGAGCATCCCATAAGTGGGCTAAGAAAAGATTCGATTCTGGGCATATACAATCCGTCGGTCTTATGGAGACATCCTGATTAGCCTTATAAGAGAAAGAGGTCCACCCAATTCATGATCATGCAAATTTTGTGTGACCTTGAATATGTGCGATTGGACTCTTTGCCTGTAGTAATTGTTGTTCACGTTTTGATCTGATCATGCGCATAATAATGTAGTTAACTTTGATCGAAGGTAGCGCTTACCGTCAGTATCAACAATACATATCGTTTCTCTATTTTTTTTAATTTCTAGGATGCGTTGTGTAACACTTCTTATAATGTATAAGTATGTGGAGTCTCAATGTTACTTGGAAACGTGGTAATTGTATATTATACCTTAGTGTGATTTTATATCATGCAAAATATAAGTTAACAGTAATTTTTGTGTCACGTCGGAGACAGGGGAACGTCAAGAAACAATTACATTGTCGATTCCATCCCAAGGCTCGTTGCGCTTAACCGGTTGCACTCTATTGAACTGATAAAGACACGTGCCCTACCGATTCAAACATCTAAGGATCGATCGCGTGAGCCGGTGTACTTGTATCCTGTTGACATAGTGCTTTGTTGATCGACAAATACTCATATACAAAACAATTGCTTGATACACTTCTACTAATTCCTCATTGTTAATGAATGAAAATGAAAGCTCTTAAAGCATATACAAACATCAAGCCCAGTCCATTCGCGTGTTTATAACAGAAAACAACATTTCGTTTTGGGGTTTGAAAAAGTCAGATAATTTCTTTTTCAGGTCACGTGAAATAGGTGGATGTATTCGACCTTTCCGTTTCGGAAGACATTCCGTTTTGTTTGGTTCAATCCTGTAACAGTAAAATCCCTTGGTCTTTTCATAATATAAAACGGAACCATTAAAATAATCCCGTATTCCGAGAAACCTTTCAACTTTCTTCATTTTTGGAATAGGATTCTTTGCAAATAAATCGCCATCCAGGAAAAGAAACTGGTTAACGAGAAATACACCAGCCACTACCGTAAAATTTAAAAATACTTACTGTAGTGGATTAATGTATGGTAAACTAATATTTCCACATTATGACTACTGATGACACACTTCCGTAACATCGGACATTTTGCCCTGTATTTATGCTGTTTCATAGCGAAATGAGATGTTGTCCTTTGTACAGTCTTAGAATCAGTAAGAGCTTCATATTTCTATTAAAGTTATAAATATTACGCGGGGCGTTAAAGGGACTAGGGAAGTAGATTGATTTTTCGAACGTGATTTTGTGGGCATGGGTTGGATGCATTAGAGCACGGTACCAATCCATGCCTTGATCGTGCGACTCGCCGAAGAACTTGGTTTCGTAAACATTTGTCGTCACCGCTTCCGGGTGCAACGACAAGAACTTCTTGAGTGCACGTGTACCACACTTCATGCATCAAATGATTATTACTGTCGGCAGGTGGCGTTCTATGCCATTGGTGGCAGACTCGTTTATTCTATCACTCCCACGGCCTGTATTCTTCATGGCGTCAGCACTGGTTTTCTTCATACCGAAAACGAATCCGTATCAGTCCATTAATATACCAATAAAATAAACAATTCCAAACGTAGAAATGATGATAAATCGCCAAGTATTTGTCATGATACCACAACTGTTGGATGCTCTACAAGATGATTAAAAGATAATCGAAGTAGTACGCCCTAGTTCGGAGCAGACTGAGGGAACACGTCTTTAATCAGCCTGAGGAAAAAAAGGAATAAGAATAAAGCTATCGAGATAGCCCTTTGGTATATGTTTGCTTATGAGAGCGTCAGAGGGTTTATCTATCATCACAACGAAAATAACGTAAAAAAAATGAGAATGACCGCTATTTGTAAAAAGTCTGCCTTATATATCTACATGTAATGATGTCAACCACTGTGCATCCCTAAAGTTAACACCGTAAATAAAGTGGATAATAACGTTATAAATATTGTAATAAATGCAGTGTTTTCTAAAGTTAATTTATTGAAAGGAATAAAATGTGTCAATATTATGATCATGTGACCGACAATCTTGGTCAAAACGAGTTTTTACAGTAATTATAAGAACATTAAGTAAGGGATTATCCTATGAGACTTTAATGGGACGTCCTCTCTTTTAAAGTGTTTGTTGATTTGTGCCACATAGTTTGAACAGGGATTCAGCCAATTTCAAATGCAAAAACAAAAAAGAGAAGAAGGACACAGAATCACACAATCCCTTCATGAGATATATCATAATGAAATGTGTTTAGATGTAGCAGAAAATACAGAAACAGTTTAAGTCAATGAATCTCCTATCTGTCATGTTTTATACTAACACCTACTTGATTTATGTAGTGACATTCAAAAAGGACTTTACAATATGCAAAATGGATGGAAAAATGTCAAGTAATAATACAAAACAATTGTCCTATAGGCTATGATTTTGGTTGCACTTGTTTAAGATATTTGGGACTGTAGGTCCTGTGGAGACTGTACATTAGCCCGCAATATATGCAAATTCATTAGGTGAAGGTTACCTAATTACAAATTTGGAGAAAGACGTTTAGTAGTGGTAAGAGGTTTTGAGACTGGTCATGTTTGAGCATGTATTACTTAATTTATCAGGGAATGTTAGTTTTTACCTGTACCCTGCACTATATTGTTAGACTTGGTCGAATTTAATAGTTCCAAGATTTTTCAGGCATTTCAACTTGACTTGAGAGATGGTCCCAAGTCTTACATTTTATTTAATGATACAATTTTTTCCCGTTAACTCATATCACATAAACAGTATATAGTGTGTCTGTATCCAAAGTTCATAAAACATACTTTAGCCCATTGGATATAAAGTTTTTTTATATAAAAAAAACTTCAAAAACATAATGGTTTTCCTACCTGTGTCGTTTCTTTCATGCGCCGGTCCCTGACACAGACTGGCAACTCTAAATTTGTTTAACGGTAAATGTGACTGAAGTGTTATCTTGTTATTGACAAAACAGTAACCCCTGTGTACCGTTCGACACTAGTCGGTCAGTATGAACAACTCTTTGATAAGCAACGTAAACGTATGCCAAAATGATTATCTGGTATAACTATCTGTATTGCTTACTTAAGACAGCCATGTAATAAGAATGGAATCAGTGTTAAAGGGGACCTGCTTGTTATAATATGTATTTACAATACCTATCGTTTCTTTGTGGTTGCCCATTATAAACATACCGCTGTGTATCACATGCATCTATTCTATTGATCAGAGACTTGTGTTATAGCGAAACATAATACTATGCTTGCACCTTGGATACATATTTTTGTCATTTGTGACACATTGTTTTTCCTTAGATATTCAATTTATACATACGGACAAATATGCTCATAATCTTAGTAAAACACTAAAAAAAATTATATGATCTAAGATATATATATATATATATATATATATATATATATACATATATATATATATATATATATATATATATATATATATATGTATATATATATTGATATGAAATCTTCCCCTGCTATTACCTGATGTGAGTTGTGATTAGTGTAATATATACATATATAACAACCCTGGACATAACACTTCGATGACAGCTGTCATATCTATGTGTCTTTTTAGTTTAGAATGAAAAAAACGGAGGCTTGAATTATGAGTCCGCCTTTCAGAAGGAGAATTCGCTGGATCTTCCCGGATAATGGTTATTTCCCGTCGTCAAAAATACAGATAAGATCATTTCCGGGTTTTAATAACATCAAAAAGCGGTAGACCTAAAACTTTCACTAATGAATTTAGAGTAACTGCTTACACTAATGTAGCACCATGACCAGACAAAAGGGACCCAGACTCGGATCTGGACTCGGATTCGGCGCTTAAAACTGAACAAATCAGAGTTCATCTCCAGTCACATTCAATAAGACTTTTATGCATGTAAGGAATACTAACAGAATGCTATAAAAATATATATACCGAGCTTTACCTCTGCATCGAGAGCTAAATGTAATTAAATACAAGTAAAAAGCATATGCAAACAAACCTAAAATATACTTGGGGAATTCTAAGTTGTGTTTAAATTTCTTTTGACAAGGAGATTTCTATTGGACTCGGACTCAGACTTCAACTCGGGTTCCCAATGACTCGGATTAGAAGAAGGTTGACTTGAACCAAATCTAAAGGATTCGGACTTGAAGTCACACTCGGGTAGCCTGGACTCGGATATGCACTCTGACTTGAATGGTGTATGATGAACCACCCTTCAACCACATATCGCTTCTACTGTAAAACAAAACCTTTTTGTTGACACTGTTGGACGGCCGGGGCTACTTGTATCAGCTGTCAAACTTTAAACTCAGAAACGGTTTCATTTTCTTGAGAAAAAAAAAATGCATTACAATATTTATAACGTTATTATCCACTTTATGGTGTTAACATTAGGGATGCACAGTGGTTGACATCATTACATGTAGATATATAAGGCAGACTTTTTACATATAGCGGTCATTCTCATTTTTTGACGTTATTTTCGTTGTGATGATAGATAAACCCTCTGACGCTCTCATAAGCAAACATATACCAAAGGGTTATCTCGATAGCTTTATTCTTATTCCTTTTTTCCCTCAGGCTGATTAAAGACGTGTTCCCTCAGTCTGCTCCGAACCAGGGCGTACTACTTCGATTATCTTTTAATCATCTTATAGAGCATCCAACAGTTGTGGTATCCTGACAAATACTTGGCGATTTATCATCATTTGTACGTTTGGAATTGTTTATTTTATTGGTATATTAATGGACTGATACGGATTCGTTTTCGGTATGAAGAAAACCAGTGCTGACGTCATTAAGAAAACAGGTCGTGGGAGTGATAGAATAAACAAGTCTGCCACCAATGGCATGGAACGCCACCTGCCGACAGTAATAATCATTGGATGCATGAAGTGTGGTACACGTGCACTCAAGAAGTTCTTGTCGTTGCACCCGGAAGCGGTGACGACAGATGTTTACGAAACCAAGTTCTTCGGCGAATCGCACGATAAAGGAATGGATTGGTACCGTGCTCTAATGCATCCATCCCATGCCCACCAAATCACGTTCGAGAAATCCATCTGCTTCCCTAGACCCTTTGACGCCCCGCGTAATATTTATAACTTTAATAGAAATATGAAGCTCATACTGATTCTCAGAAATCCTGTACAAAAGACAACATCTCATTTTGCTATGAAATAGCATCAATACAGGGCAAAATGTCCGATGTTACGGAAGTGTGTCATCAGTAGTCAGAATGGAGCCATATTAGTTAACCAATACAAAGGGAAATATTAGTGAACCATAAATTGATTCACTATAGTATGTATTTTAACATTTTACAGAAATAGCTGGTGTGTTTCCCGTTGAAGCATTGTCTTTTCCTGGATGGCGATTTATTTGCAAAGAATCCTTTTCCAATAATGAAGAAAGTTGAAAGGTTTCTCGGAATACGTGGTAATTTTAATGGTTCCGTTTTATAGTATGAAAAGACCAAGGGATTTTACTGTTACAGGGTTGAACCAAACAAAACGGCATGTCTTTCGAAACGGAAAGGTCGAAAACATCCACTAATTTCACGTGATCTGAAAAAAAAAGAGTTTATCTGACTTTTTCAAAGCCCACAACGAAATGTTGTTTGCTCTTATAAACAAGCGACTGGACTGGACTTGATGTTTGTGCATGCTTTAAGAGCTTTCATTTTTATTAATTTACAATGAGGAATTAGCGGAAGTGTTTCTAGCAATTATTTTGTATATGAGTATTTATCTATCCACAAAGCACTATATCAACAGGATACAAGTACACCGGCTCACGCGATCGATCATTAGATGTCTGAATCGGTAGAGCACGTGTCTTTATCAGATCAATAGAGTGCATCTGGTTAAGCACAACGAGTCTTTGGATCAAATCGACATTGTAATTGTTACTGAACATTCCCCTGTCTCCGACGTGACTCAAAAGGTACTGTTAACTTATATTTTGCATGATATAAAATCACAATAATATATAATATAAAATTATCTTGTTTCCAGGAAATATTGAAACTCCACATACTTAAACACTACAAGAGGTACACAACATAAGATAGAAATGTAAACAAAATTAGAGAAACAGTATGTATTGTTGATGCTGACGGTAAGCGCTACCTACGGTCAACGTTAACTAGATTATAATGTGCATGATCAGATCAAAACGTGAACAAAAATTACTACAAGCAAAGAGTTCAATCTCACATATTCAGGGTCAAACAAAATTTGGCGGACCACTTTCCCTTACAAGGCTAGTCAACATGTTTTCATAAGACCGACCGATTATATATGCCCAGAAACGAATTTCCTACTCAAACTTTCTAAATCCTTGCTCGCATGCCTATATTGCCACCATTAAAGGTAACGATTGTCACGTAGGCTGATATGTCCTTCATACATTATCTAAATATTTCTCAGTTCACTTGGTAAATTAAGGAAATAGCGGTTTCCGTTACAACGAAGAGAAAATACACTCTTTATACGGATGATCTAAAGCACCGGTCTCAATTTTCTAGTGTTGAGCCACTCCGTTTTCGATGCTGGTGACGCTTTAGTTCTAGGTTTAGGCGTTGCCACTTCAGTAATCTAACCTTGCGTTACTTAGCCTAGCCTACTTCAGAAGAGTCTGAAATGACATATGTAAAATTCAAAAAGACATGTTGCGCTTGCCCGGGGGAGTGATAGACCACATAGTAGTCAGGGATCAAATATAAATTCAACCTGGATACTGATAAAACTCTGCTCGTGCTAGTATCCTTTGCTAAAAATGTGCTTACCGTACACTATCTCAGTTTTTTTTACCTAATTTAAGCCGAGCACGCTTATTTGTCGAAAATATTCCATTCAACATATATGATGTTAATTGTTTCTTTCGGTGTTTCTGATTCGCCTGAAAACCTCAACATAACCTGTCATTACGTTTTGAGTAAGAACAGACCACCAAATACCAAAAGACAACTGAGAAACCTTATAATTGCTGCAAAAATAATTTTACCAGGTGATTACACTTTTTTCCCGCGACACATGATGACGTAATCTCAATAACTGAGCCTAAACGATGGCAGCAAATAATTAATTCCGATACGTTCATTAAGCATGCGTCAATCTACAAGGTAGGATACGGACGTCAGCGAGACCATCGCAATTAGTGAACAAAGAAACTACCAAATCTTACAGGAAGAAGTCCAATGAAGGAACCAATTCTATGGGTTAGGTAATGTAAAATGCATTGGAATGTGAAGTCGGTTCGTTGCAAGTATATATATATATATATATATATATATATATATATATATATATATATATATATATAGTGTAAGTCCGCATTCACCCCGTAAATTTAATAGTATAGATTTAACACGCAATAAAAACTAAATACAGTTATTTAGAAAACAAATAAATATTTAACTGAAATGGAAACGAGAAGTCTATTCCAATTCAGTGATCACAAGATGTTCATGGTAGTTCACAATAAATAAGACCATTTCACTGTACAAGAGAAATCCATTGTGGTTCCGTTATAATAAAAATCCACACGGTCAACAGAACTTCATGGCAGGTCCGAGCGTCAGGAGTGTTACTTATCTATCTATCTATCTATCTATCTATCTATCTATCTATCTATCTATATATATATATATATATATAAATATATATATATATATATATATATATATATATATATATATATATATATATCAGATACTCCTCCGCTAGAACCTAAAAACCAGAATGATGAAATTTCGGCGGAGAATCTCGAAGGTTCCCATTTTTCAATGACTAGTTAGGACCTCTGGGTTTTTCCGAGCCGTTTCATAATAATAGCATGTTTTTATTACCGTGTGGTACATTCATCGTCAGTCAGCAAGGAGAGCCAGTGACTCTTTCATCAAAGTATGAATGTTCTCCAAAAGTTTTTCAGATTAATAACTGTAGGAGATTAAAAATTGTTTAAATAAATTGGTCTGACTTGGTGTGACTTTGCAATTGACTGTTCCTTCTGTCCCTATAACTTTTTTTTCTAAATATTAGAATGAGGTTTAAAAACTAAGGAAAACAGTGTTTAACCCCTGTTTCTTCTGAATGTGTCATATTTTGTTTCCTACGGACCCAAGGTCCTCTTAACTAGATCACTCCCTCTACTTTTGTATGGAGAAATCGGCTTGGCTTTTAAGGAATGCGTTGTAGACATTTCGTCCCTTGTCATACTACACACGAATATAATTTATTCGATATTATTAAGAATATATATTGTCAGACAAAATGTAGAATGTCTTTGACGCTATCACTTTCTTGCTAAACCAGAGAGAAAACGGCATAACATATTTTAATAATTGGCAACATTTCTCAAAGCAAGTTTTAAAAGAAATCCTGTGAAAGTCCTAGCTCAACTCCTAATCATATCAATACAGTAGATAATACAACATAATGAAAAACGAAGTCTTATCAAAGGTATACACTATCTGACAAAGATCCTATTATGCAGAGCTTTCAGTAAGGCTACATATCCATTTTAAATTCCGGCCACTTTCTTCTAACATAGGATCAGGAGCAAGGATGATGACATGTCTGTTACACACACCAAGGAATTTAATCCCAGCTAACAACAATAAGGTTCATATGATGTCATACATTTATTTATCGTATTTGCTCACGATAAGGCAAGTCGATGTTATTCAATGTTAGAATATTCTTTTACCACAAGCAAGACGTTAATGTTCCAGTTAACCAAAAAAATCCTCATTTGCATATAAATGATAAAACACAACAACCGGTTTCAATAAATTTTATTCACATACAGCATATATGCGGGTGAAATATCATAGGAAAAATACAGGCGTTCATGGTTGTTTAAGCCCGTACTTGGGTCTTGAACATGTGGCCGCAACCGAACCTCCATGGCCCGACCTGCTCTGCCAAATACCCAAGTATCTCATTGTTGGAAATGTGTGATAATAACTGAAAGTTATAGAATACGACACTGAACGCCATTGAGTTGGGACAAACTAAATAAGGCAGCTCATTACCTTCATATCGCATTGCTAGAAATGCAGCATTTTTCTTCAGAAAAATTCCTGTGTCCAAATATTAATCCTGCTTATCGTCAAATTTTAATTAATTGTTCCTCATATCATTAAGGAACTATCCTGGAAGTTTTGTTCAAATCTTCTTAATTGAATTTTGTTTATTCTTCACACGACCAAAGCTATTGAATGTGGAAGCCAGAAAATAGGTTCCTTAAATATAACCATATTGCTGACAAGATTGTATGCTTTCAACATACAAACTGATGTTGCCACAGGATAAATGTCTTCAGCCACCGCTGCACTAATGGAACTAATGGACAATATTTATAATGGAACGATGTTAATCAATAGAAAAGCTTGGCCAGGCAACGAAAATATTTTGGTATATCTTGTATTTATAGATAGGCGAAAATTGCGAAATTAGAGTTCTTGTAACACGTAACCTCGTTATGTGTCGTCTTTGCATGGCGCTTCTCTATCACGAAATTAAGACAGCTAGTAGACTGCAGAACTCGGCATGTCACAACAACCGCAGGATTCGTTTAACTCAATCGTTACGGACTTACTGAAACAAGTTTTATGTAAAATATGTGTTTGATAGGTTCCCGAAACATTTTTGGCTATCTGAGGCACACAAGACAAAGCTGATCCAGCCACGAGTGTGCGCGACGTTGATTAAACACGTTCTCCCTGTGGTTTAAACACAAATATATGCCAAGCCAAGGAACTGGGTAGGTGAAACACTGCTCACCGGTCCATTTTAGGAAAATATAAAGGAGGTAGTTCCACTTTTACTCCATCTTGGGGCATTGTAACTACTGTTATATGTGGCATAGAGGTAAAGTACTGAGCCTTCATTGATTCGCTAAAAGATGTACGCTTAGAACCTTAATACTTAAAATGTCTCTTATAAGGGCTTCAAAAGGGACTTCCAGCAAACCGCAAAGATTGAAAGTCGCTCAGACCGGTATATTGAGACAGGACTGAAGGTACGCAGCTGCTGTGAAAAATTGGCACAAACGTCCATTCAAATACCGTCAGACAATATGAGCCCTGTAATAACATAAACTCTCAGGTAGGTCCCATTCATGTACTAACACATGTAGCACGTCCTGTGTAAAGCGTAGCCATAAAAAGCAATATAACGTTATCGCTTCGCTATCTATGAAGCGGTGACAATCTCTAAGCAGACATCCTGTCGCGCATAGAGAGCAAGTTTACTTGGCAGTTGCACCCAACTCTACTTCAGGCAATAGACGAGGAGTGGAGCCACGCATTGTGACCTGATTTTAATATATGACCAACACACAGCTCTCTGTATACAAAAATCAGTAGAAATACCTACTTTCCAACGGAATAGATGCGTTGAAAAGGCGTTATTAGGCACACAACAACAATAAGATATGTCCACTGATCGGCCTTATACCCCTGGTGCAAAACCAGAAGTCAGGGCAACCTTTATCGCCCCCTGGTGGCCAGCACAGCCACATCACAGATTGCTCCTGGCAATGCCTGTGGCCCCACCCGTAAAACTTCCAATGAAAACCGAACCGTAATGTTTCGTGGCCAGAGACCAGAACCATCTCGTAATCTGAGACTGAAAGTTTCGCCTGTAGGTTATCTGGTGTCGCAAATTGCAGGAACTAGGCTGCTCCGATATTGTAGTGGCAAAAGCACCCACACTCACTTGAGAGTCAATGCTCTTCCCTCGAAAGCCTTTTTCGCATTGTTGAAGTGTTATTACTAACCAACAGATACATTTTTTGAAGCCCTGTGCAGGAACGCTACCAGCTTGCCGCCATGACACAGGAAATGCCCGCCAAAGAGGTCTTCTTTAATACTGGTTCACTTCTTATTGCATGGCGGTCTTTTGTAAGTAATGCAGAGAGTTATACAAAATAATAATTTTGTTGTTCATACTGATCGACCAGTGTCGAAGGACCTTGTGATATGACGTATGTAACGGTATTTTATTAGATACATGGGAGTCATCTATTTGCCATAAAATTTAATATAGATAAATCCAGTCAGATTTACCCGTAAAAGAAGTTATAGCTGCCAGTTTGTGGGAAGGACCGGCACAGGAAAGCAAGGTAACAGGCTTTTCCTATTAAATAACTGTGTATCCAATGGACCTAACTATTTGCAGATAGTGCAGAAGGGAAAATATACCTTTTGACATTATATGAGTTGACAAAATTAATATTTGTATGATTTAAAAATAATTTTAAAGACTTTGCATCATCTCACAATTAATGGAGAAATGCCAGGAAAATCTCAGAAAACTAAAATACGACCAGGTCTAACAATATTTTGATTGTTTCAGGTAAAAAAAATCTATTTTAATAAAGATAAAATTAGTAATCAATGGTCAGTCATGAGCAGTCTCATAATCACTTTTCCCGACTAAATGTCTTCCTCCATATTTGTGATTAGGTCGCCTTGATCTCGTCAATTTGCATATACATGTATATCGGGCTTATATGTACAGTACCTGCAGGACCTCCAGTACCAAATATCTTAAAAAAATGCAACAAATATCATAGCCAATACCATCATGTCCTTCAGTTAAATGTCAGGACACTTTGTTTTTACATTCTTACTTTACATGTCTCGATCATCTTTTTTGCATAGTGTTAAGTCGTCACTACTTATATTAAGCTGGTGTTTAAAAATGACAGATAGGATACTCTGGACTTAACCTGCATCTAAAGATATTTCATTATGATTTATTTCCTTCTCATCTTTGTGGCATTTGAGATTGGCTGAATCCCTGTTTCAACGTATTCAAACGGTGTGACACAACGACCAAAACTCACAAAAAGAGGATATTCCATTAAATCTCATACAGAGAATGCCTTAATTAATGTTGTGCAAATAAATGTTGCTTTGATCACACTTTAAACAATTATTTAACAATGCAGTTTTTCAAAATTCATATTTATGATGATATCTGTCATCTGAGAAATAATATTGACAGGTTTTAGTCATTCCAATGAATTATCATAAGAATATATTGTTTTATTGATAAATTTATTATTACGTTATAATCCGCGTGTTTTGATGGGGTTAATTCCGGTAGGTTTTAATGATGCATATGGTCGAAATCAGTACCTGTAAATATATAAGCAGGTTCTCTAGCGCCAGCGGTCATTCTCCTTTGTTGACGTTCTTTTTGTTATGAAAATAGATAAAGCCACCAGAAGCTCTCGTAGGCAAACAGGTCCCAAAGATTGACCCCGATTGCTTCAATAATGTTCTTTTTTTCCCCCAGGCTGTCTAACAAACGTCATCCGTCGATCTGCTCCAAAATAGGGCGTACTACGTGGATTATCTATTAATCCCTTTATAGAGCATCCAACAGTTGTGGCATCATGACAAATAACTGGCGATTCATCATCATTTGTATGTTTGGATTTGTTTATTTTATTGGCATATTAATGCACCTATACGGATTCGTTTTCAGATTGAAGATAACCAATGCTGACACCAGGTCAAAAAGGTCAAAAACATACAATTATTTCATATTTCAAGGTTGTTTGCTCTGATTAACATGCGAATAGACTGGACTTGATGGTTGTATAATTGCTTGAAGAGCCTTTTTAATTCATTAACCATGGGAATCGATTAAGTATACCTAGCAAGTGTACTGTATACGAATATTTGTCCCCCGACAGATTGATCAACAGTGACAAAAGTGTCTGTGTCTTTTGATGTTCTCCTATCTTAGACGTAAAGCAAAAAGTACTGTTTATTTATATTATGCATGATATACAACCACAAGAAGTAATTATATGAAACTACGCTCAGATTACTGTGCCACACAACATCAGTTTTACACAACGTATCTTAGAAATGAATTTAAGTTAAACTTTTGAGTAACTCTCCATATTTTTTTATGCTGCCGTCAGTGCATCTTATAATACGCTTGACCTGATCAAAGCCTGAAGAAAAAGAACAACAGCAAAGGAGTTGAGTATCACATATTTAAGGAAAATCAAGATATGTTGTGTTAGGATTAATGGGATTAATCACATTTGTATGAATCGGAGTGTTTGTTTAGACAGTTTCTGACTAATGGCGGTGATAAGACATTAGGTGAGAACTATATATAAACTTCATAAAGCATGGTCATGAACATGGCGGATAAACAGTCACTGGCAAGACTAGTGAGGACGTTTCCATAAGGCCAGACAGACAGACAGATTATACATTAAAATGGTTTTTAATGATTTTGGTAAACAAATATGTCTTTTGCTAATATTAAAAAAACTGTGCAGGTGGTTTACACGAAGCAATATGGGAATATGTCGCTGTTATAAATTAACAATATTCGTATGGACCAGCGAAACGTTTTATGATGAGCCAAGTACCAATTGAGTGCAGTTTTAAATAGGAGCGTCGATCACTTCTTAGATTATGTAGGGCACGTTGGTAAGCTTTTAATTTAGTAAATAATAATAGTTGTCATATGTTGGTGTTGGCGCTTTAGGTTTTAACATCAACATAGGTAATTTCGCTCAAAATAATATATCTAGCATGGGTTCGGCTTAGTGACTGTTAAGTCTCATATTTATGTCTCAAAAGCGACGTAAACCCAATATGTTCCTTTTAAGTTTTAATTAGATCCGTATACAGATGTATGTATTCTACTGTTGTTTACATTCTACATTACTTTCTTTAGTCTGTTAGTCCTTCAAAGACGCTCGTAAACTTATGTTACGAGAAAATACATTTCATAAAAAAACTGTATCGATTATTTAGTTTATATGCGAGTTTATATGACTGACCTATACCAAATCCTGTTGATATAACACTCTGGAAAAAAAATCTTTTCCAGTTCTAGAATTTCCGACTCACAATTTCTAATTCCTTGAGCTGATGTCCATCTTGCTTTGATGGAATGTTTATTATTCTCCCGCTGGTTCTCTAAACGAACAAGCAGACAGAACATGTACAAGGTCCAGCAGCGGATATTATAGAGACCTGATGACACTTAATAATAAACCTCCCGAACATGATAGGAAAAAGAAAGGGTAAGATGAATGAAACGTACATTCGGTACCTCTTTTAGTCTTCATATTCGGTCTCAAACATCTGTCATCAACAAAAAAGCCAGATTTTTATGATCAAATTTAAATAACATGCTTTTCCTTGTATATGTATAGATACATAAATGCAAACACATATATACTATTAGTGAGCTATATATATATATATATATATATATATATATATATATATATATATATATATATATATATATATATATATATATATATAGAGAGAGAGAGAGAGAGAGAGAGAGAGAGACAGAGATTATAAATAGAAATTATCATAGAGATGAAGTTTTTTGCATATCATGTTATAATGTTTTGGTCATTGAATCAATTAGAACAAAACAAACATCCATGTGTAGAATCCAAGATGCCGGACCAATAATTTTACGCTAATCTGATTAACAAAGAGTAAGACTCTGTAAGTTATGGTTGCTTTGCTTCAAACTACGGAAAAGGGTAATGTGGTTTGTTTAAGAACGTCGCAAGAAAATGTAACAAATTTTGATTTTAAAGTTTAAGAGTTGACTAACAGGAAGTTATCTTTTTACAGTACAAACGACATTTGGCTGAAGGGTGCTTCAGTCATAAAAAAAACAATCAGTCATTAGGTCGAGTCCTCACCACTCAAGTCCGAGTGTAAGTCCGAGTCCCGGCTACCCCGAGTCCGAATGCAAGTCCGAGTCCTTGAAGCTCGATTTAAGTCCACCTTGTCTCAGTCCGACTAATTCTGAACCCAAATTGAAGTCCGAATCCAATAGAAATCTTCTTTAAAAAAAATTAAAAAAGACTTTATTACCCTGTATATTTTAGGTATCAATGTGAAATAGTCATTAAATTTTATGTTAGGGTATTATAAAAATCAGCTTCCAAATTTTTTGAAAACTTATTTATTAAAACAGCTGTTTATTAAATCACCCCACTGAGATACTAGGATATCACCTCTTTATTTGAACATCTCATTGTAGGCGACCCACACATGTGCCGTGTGTTCCTCGAGCTGGTGAATTGCAATTTTCACTTAATTATATAGGGTCGTATCATGAAGTTCTTTCTCATAGGGACGCCCTTTTCAAGGAGCAACCAAAATATTGATATGTGGCAGCACGTGAAGGTGCAAATTTCTTAGCATCAGCATCATGTCGAGATTTTATGTCAAGGATCGAGAATACAGCATCTGATATAGACGGGGCGTTTTTTATTAAGTACAATTAAAAAGGATATGTAAAATCAAGAATCTTTCATAGACTGGAGATCCAACTCCGAAAAGCCACACCAGCACTCGAGTGTCAGCCAACACATGACCTTTGATAGAAACGACCGTCGGATCTCATTGAAGCAGTCCTCTGTAGCAGGTCAGACTCAGAGCGACATATGCAGTAACTGAGCTATCAATCAGAGGAATAACACTGACTACAATTGTAAATGGGACGATTTTACGAATAATGCATAAGAGGAATATTTAAAGAGGTCTTATTTTGAGGAATTACTGGAGCAATTTTGGGACAGATACGGTCACTCTTCATCAATATTAAGAGCGATAATAACGGACCTCTGTTTAGTATTAACCTTATTTTCTAGTATTCAAAACCATATGTCGCTCAAGTTCGGATAACTTTCATTTTTTTATCGCAAACTGTCAGCCCTTGCCCGCTGTTTCATTGCTCTGTTATTATTGCATTATCACCCATGCTTACCGCTGCACCGCGATAACTAAGGCGTCGTTGACAAGACCTCTTCAGAGACGTTTGCATGCCACTGGATTTGCACATGAAATTTATTTTGTTAACTTACGATTGTTTGAATAAATTTGATTAATAATCCAATATTATTAAAAGGAGAAACTAATTTAAATGATAAAAACATTTAAGTATCTAGAAACTAACCTGTCTTTCCGATGTCATGCCAAAGGGCGGATTTTTCGCCCTGTTCCAATTAGCACACGGTTTATCAATGACATCTTTCTGCCTTTCAACAGCGAGTTTATTTACCCCCAGACGGCTAGACCTGGGATTGCATAGCCATCTAGATAAACGCCTTGGGTAAATTATTTTATCGTTATTGTGTAATCTGTAATTTTATCTTCCAATATGTCAACTGAAATATATATGACTTTCCACACTACCTGCCTGACCTGTCTAAATTATAAACTGAAAATATGACCTGTAAGATTATTTGTCAATATTTAAAGGTTAAATATGTTAAACAGGAATGGTTCAAAATTCAAGCCTGCGTTACATCTTGGTGGACATCTTGGTGGAGTTGTGTACATATTAAACTAAGAATGTTCATAGATGTGACAGTTGTTTTTTTTTCAAAAGTTGTTATATATGTATATATTAAACTAGTCACTACTCACATCAGGCAATAACAGAGGAAGGTTTCAAATATGTATACCTTAGATCATATATTGCAGTTGTACATTTTTGATTTAGTGTTTTACTAGGATTATTAGGATATTTATCTATATGTTTATATTGAATTTCTAAGATAAAACAGTGTGTCAACAGTAGCAACAATATGTATCTAATGTGCAAGCATAGTGACATATTCCCCTATAACAAAAGTCTAAAAGAAAGAACAGATGCATTTGATACACGGGCGATAATGGTCAACCACAAAGATACGATAGGTATTCTAATTAAATATTATAACAGCCCGGTCCTTTTTAACACTGCTTCCACTCTTATTGCATGACGGTCTTCAGTAAGCAATGCAGATAGTTATACCAGACAATCATTTTGCTATATGTTTAAGATGCTAATCAGAGAGTCGTTCATTCTGTCCGACTAGTGTCGATGTGATATGATACAAGTAACGGTATGTTATCTGATACATAGGAGTTACTTTTTGCCAATAACAAGATAACAATCCAGTCACATTTACCTTTAAACGAAGTTATAGTTGCCAGTCTGTGTCTGAGACACGCGTGAAAGACACGACACAGGTAGGGAAATCCTTATGTTTGTGTAGACTTTAACTTTTAAACATCTTTATTAGGTAACCTTCAACTAGTGAATTTGCATATATTGCAGGCCTATGTGCAGTGTCCACAGGACCTACAGTTCCAAATATCTTAAACAAATGCAACAGATATCATAGACTATAGAACACTTGCTTTTAATTCTTACTCGATATATTTCTCCATATATTTTGCATAATGTAAAGTCATTTTTTTGAACGTCACTACATAAAATCTAGCTGGTGTCAGTTTGAAAAATGAGAGATAGGATATTCATTGACTTAACCTGAATTTTCTTCTGCATCTAAACAAATTTCATTATGATATATCTCATGGAGGGATTATGTGATTTTGTTTCCTTCTCCTCTGGTTTTGCATTTGAAATTGGCTGAATCCCTGTTCGAACTGTGACACAAAATCCACAAACACATTAAAAAAGAGGACGTCCCATTTAAGTCTCATAGGGAGAATCCCTTACATAATTTTCTTAAAATTACTCTGAAATTTCTCGTTTTGATCACACTTGTCGGCCACATGATCATACTATCGACAGATTTTATTCTTTTCAATAAATTATCTTTAGAATACACTGCTTTTATTACAATATTTTTTACGTTATTATCCGCGTTTTTATGGTGTTAGTTTTAATGATACACAGTGGTTGACACAGGTACTTGTAGATATATATGGGCAGATTCTCTACAGCTGGCGGTCATTCTCATTTGTTGATGTAACTTTCGCTGTGATTATAGAAAAAACCCTGTGACGCTCTCATAAGCAAACAGATACCAAAGGGTGGTGTCGATTGCTTTATTCCTCTTGCTTTTTTTCAGAGACTGCCTAAAGACGTGTTCCGTAATTCTGCTCCGAACTAGGGCGTACTACGTCGATTATCTTTTTATCCCCATATAGAGCATCCAACAGTTGTGGCACCATGACAAATACTTGTCGATTCATCATCATTTGTACGTTTGGAATTGTTTATTTTTTTGGCATATTAATGCACCGATACGGATTTATTTTCGAAATGAAGAAAACCAGATGTGACACCATGAAGAATACAGGGCATGGGGCTGATAGAGTAAACAGGTCTGCGACCAATGGCATGCAACAACGCCTGCCGACAGCAATAATCATTGGATGCATGAAGTGTGGTACAGGTGCACTCCAGAAGTTCTTGTCTTTACACCCGGATGCGGTTACGACATATATTTACGAAACCAAATTCTTCGGCAAATCGTACAATAAAGGCATAGATTGGTACCGTGCTCAAATGCATCCATCTCACGCCCACCAAATCACATTCGAGAAATCGATCTACTTCCCTAGTCTCTTTGATGCCCCGCGTAATATTTATAACTTTAATAGAAATATGAAGCTCATACTGATTCTACGAAATCCTGTACAAAGGACAATATCCCATTTCGCTATGAAACAGCATCTATACAAGGCAAAATGTCCGATGTTACGGAAGTGTGTCATCAGTAGTCAGAATGGGGAAATATTAGTTAACCATACATTAATCCACTACAGTATGTATTTTAAAATTTTACGGAAGTGGCTGGTGTATTTCTCGTTAAAGCAGTTTCTTTTCCTGGATGGCGATTTATTTGCGAAGAATCCTATTCCAACAATGAAGAAAGTTGAAAGGTTTCTCGGAATACGGGATTATTTTAATGGTTCCGTTTTATATTATGAAAAGACCAAGGGATTTTACTGTTACAGGATTGGACCAAACAAAACGGAATGTCTTCCGAAACGGAAAGGTCAAAAACATCCACCTATTTCACGTGACCTGAAAAAGAAATTATCTGACTTTTTCAAACCCCAAAACGAAATGTTGTTTGCTGTTATAAACAAGCGAATGGACTGGGCTTGATGTTTGTATATGCTTTAAGAGCTTTCATTTTCATACATTAACAATGAGGAATTAGCAGAAGTGTATCTAGCAATTGTTTTGTATATGAGTATTTGTCGATCAACAAAGCACTAGGTCAACAGGATACAAGTACACCGGCTCACGCGATCAATCCTTAGATGTTTGATTCGGTAGAGCACGTGTCTTTATCAGCTCAATAGAGTGCAACCGGTTACGCGCAACGAGCATTTGGATCGAATCGACAATGTAATTGTTTCTTGATGTTTCCCTGTCTCCTACGTGACGCAAAAATTACTGTTAACTAATATTTTGCATGATATCAAATCACACTAAGGTATAATATACAATTATCACGTTTCCAGGTAACATTGAGACTCCACATACTTATACATTATAAGAAGTGTTACACAACGTAACTTAGAAATAAAAAAAAATAGAGAAACGATATGTATTGTTGATGCTGACGGTAAGCGCTACCTTCGATCAAAGTTAACTAGATTATAATGCGCATGATCATATCAAAGCGTGAACAACAATTACTACAGGCAAAGAGTTCAATCGCACATATTCAAGGTCAAACAAAATTTGCATGATCATGAATTTGGCGGACCTCTTTCTCTTATAAGGCTAATCAGGATGTCTCCATAA
Source organism: Sipunculus nudus (assembly GCA_026874595.1). Taxonomy (NCBI): domain Eukaryota; kingdom Metazoa; phylum Annelida; class Sipuncula; order Golfingiida; family Sipunculidae; genus Sipunculus; species Sipunculus nudus. The sequence continues at coordinate 6,506,478 of CM049317.1, forward strand.
AACCGACGGATTGTATATGCCCAGAAACGAATCTTTTCTTAGCCCACTTAAGGGATGCTCAGCGATTACACAAAACATATGGGAATGTGTTGCTGTTATCAGAGCATGGTATTTCTATGGACTAGTGTAAACATTTCATGAACAGTCAAGGACTTCTATGCAAGCAGTGTGAATAAAGTAGACCATGTGAGTGTCTGATAAATAAGAACTTACCGGATGAGTCTGGCGTGAGCAATTCACAGAACGGGCGAATGCACGCACAGACCTTATCTGTGAATTTCCCAGACCAGACGAATCCCGGTGACCTCTCATATGTCACGCACAAAACTAATTTGATACTTATTGACCCACTAGCTGCAGGAATGCGTTTTATTTTGGTAAATTCAGTTCGTTAAAAGGGACTCTTTCTTAATAGTTTATATTTCACTATGAATGTCATTGATGCCCGACATGTATAACAAGACTTGTATACCTACACCAACGTGCATATTCTTACACTGTACATAAAGTGATTCATGTAAACCATAAGAAAACTAAATCTTTAACCCTTTTTTACGCTTTATATAACAGCTAGTTATAATTTTCAAAATAAGGGATGTAATTAACACTCATAAGCATTTGCATATTTAATACTCAAAAGAATAAGAGAAACTATATTTCTCAGTTTGAAATATTTTATATCAAATGTCATTGATGCCCGACACCCACGTTGTGATTCTTACACATACATATAAACCATAAGAGAAGTTAAATTGTAACAACTGTATATTGAAACTATTATCGGAAGACCTAAGCCTGTCCAGAGGTACTCAATATACATGTTTGATGCGGCCGGGCTGGTGAGGTATAAAATTAATGAGAAAGGTGCTCGACTTATCTTAAAACAAGTGAAAACGGTGAAAACATGAACAGACCGTGAGAACCGGAACAAAATTTTCTTCATCATGAAAAGTAGTGTGTCGATTGACAATCAATGCTACATGTACGGACTGTAAAAAAATTAATCAGGTTACTCTTGGAGAAGGCGTATGTGAACTTGTTATTAATGAAATTTAAATAAAAACTGTAAAATATGGTATGATAATGTTCTTAAAATATGTTTCCAAACAAATTTATAATATTAAAGACTAAAAATAATGTTTGTTAAGTTTATGGTTATAAATTCTTACATTTTTTCAATTTTTTGTTTCTTATATCCTGTTATATTTTTTAAGGAAGATATAGTTATTCGATTTTATTTAAATATTACATTTCACGTATGTCATATATATTATGTCAAATATATATATTTATATAACATGTAATGTGTCATATGTTATACAAAAATTCTTTCATTCTATTAACATATATAATGTTCAACATATATTATGTTGATTTTGTCTCTCGGTGTTACTGATACGCTTGAAAACCTCAACCTAACCTGTCAGAAACCTTATAAATGCTACAAAAATAGTTTTACCAGGTGATAACACTTTTTTTCCGGCGACACATGATGACGTAAACTCAATAACTGAGCCTAAACGATGGCAGCAAATAATTAATTCCGATACGTTCATTAAGCATGCGTCAATTTATATAGAAGAATACGGACGTTAGCGAGACCATCGTAATTAGTGAACAAAGTAACTGCCCAATATGACAGGAAGAAGTCCAATGAAGGACCCAATTCAATTGGTTAGGTAATGTAAGATGCATTGAAATATGAAGTCGGTACCGCTGGAAATATATATATATATATATATATATATATATATATATATATATATATATATATATATATATATATATATATATATATTAATATATATATATATATATATATATATATATATATATATATATATATATATATAATGTTACAGTCCGCATTCACCCCGAAAATTTCACTCAACGTACGGTTACCCAAAAGTTCAGACACGTATCCTCACAAGTAAAAATAAAACATTATTATCGGTGTTATGAAGTTGCTCTTTTAATCATAAACATGGTATCATGTATATTATGTACAATTAAAACGCAATAAAAACTACAGTTATTTAGAACACATATAAACCTTTAACCGAAATGGAAACGAGAAGTCTATTCCAATTCAGTTCCACAAGATGTTTATGGTGGTTCACAATACATTAGACCGGTTCTGCGTCTTAATAGAAACCCATGGTGGTTCCGTTTCAATAAAAATGTAACAGAAATTCATGGCACGTGCGCCATTTCATGTTCATGGTCTGCTTTTGGGTATGTGACAACACCCAGGATATCCTGAAGAAAAAAATAATCAGCCCGGTGAGCGTCACGTATGTAACTTATATATATATATATATATATATATATATATATTGTTACAGGTGTCTCTTTTATTGTTCGCAAAAGTCTTGCATGCGTCTGTGTAGAGCTAGCATTGCCCCGTGCCATGGGAGACGCGCGAGCTTGGCTAGCCCACGTGTTAACCCTGGCGTGTATAGACACAGCGCTTGTCTGGAAATTTCTGGGTTGTACGCACTCTATGAGCGCGTCTTGTTTTGTTCTTTGGGCGTGTTTATTTAGTATTGTTGGATTCTTTAAATTTTTCGGGAAATTGAAGTTTTCTAGGCTTTGGGGAGAGAAGCTATAAATTAGGGGCTGTGTTTAGAGCCTTGAGAGGGGAGAGAGAAATATTCCAGCGGACACGGAAGACTGTGGACCTTTCCAATAATTGCAGCAGTTATAGATCTTCTAGAGTTTTAGAACAAAATTTATGCTCGTCACGACTACATGATCTGTTGATATTAGGTTCCATAACTATATATATATATATATACAGTCGGACCCTTCTAATCCGGCCTTCGATAGTCCGGCATTCGGCGTAAACCGGCACATTTCTTGAGAACGAATTTCCCACATTATATTGTTAGGTCGTAATCCGGCTTTTTGCGTAATCCGGCTCCGGCACAATTACCGAGAACCAACATCCCTATTTATGATAAACATCATCTACGTAATCCGGCACGCCTCAGTGACTTCCCCGCCGGTGAACATCAAACAGCTCACTGCCGGTCATGCATAAGTCGCACGCCCGGCAGAGCAAACAGACCCGCGGTTTCAGTGTAAACTGATAATTAATTAGCTGTGACTTCCCGGCCGGTGAACATCATACGGCTCACTGGCGGTCATGCGTGCAGAGCAAACAGACCCGCGGTTTCGTTGTAAACTGATAATTAATTAGCTTAGACCGAATGATTGTTTGGCCGGAAGCGTCGACCCATCATACATGAAAGGGTGTATTGGTCTCGCTTGTTGATTGCAAATATAAACAACGTGTCAATGTTGAGTAGATTAAATCATTGTGTTTATGTTTGTTACTTGTTTTGATTCTATTTAATTATGTTTAAAGTGACTTCAAAGAACAAACAAACTAAAAAGAGTGAATAATTAAAGATTTTATGCCTATAAATACTGCAGTGATTAAAGAGTAATTATTATCGTCATTGACATAAGCCAGCTATGCCGAAACGAAAGCGCTGTGAAATCAATGTTTCTCTGAAGAGAGACATCTGCCTCTACAAAGAAAAACACCCAAAGGCGACACAGAGAGACATCGTGGGATGGGTTGCTACTGAACACAAGATTGACATTGGTCGTCAGACTGTGTCAGACATACTGTCAAACAAAGACAAGTGGCTGGAAATGGATGAAAGCACAGACACAGTGAAACGGATGAAAATGGGCAAAAATCCACAGCTGGAAGAGGCATTGACACTATGGTTGAAAGACATTGTGGCCCACGGAGCGATCGTTTCCACTGACATTCTCCGTGAAAAAGCAAAAGAGCTAGGACAGCAACTGGGGATCACTGACTTCCAATACTCGAATGGATGGATAGATAGGATGAAAGCACGAGGTGGCATCAAACAGCACGTCATGCATGGTGAATCAGGGAGCGTAGACCAACAAGTCGAATCAAAGGGTCGAAGTGACGTTCAAGCAGCACTTGTCGGTTAAAGTCTTGTATTTTCACTCAATTTTTACTTTTATGCATAATATAATTCATTTTTAATTATAATCACAGATACGACAAATATTGCTCTTCCCTGGGTTTGTGTTTTTAGCTGTGGGTGTCCCTGATACGTAATCCGGCAAACTGCGTTATCCGGCATAATTCCTAATCCACGATGGTGCCGGATTACCGGGGTCCGACTGTATATATATATATATATATATATATATATATATATATTAATGACAATTCGAGTCACTTGACCAATTATTCGCCATTGCCCTCCCGTTCTCTTCTGTTGTTCTTGATAAAACAGGACGAAAAGCCGGATGTGCATCTGGTACCATACAACCTGCATAGCGACCGTTGCAGACGTTATGACCTGAACAATGGTCAGTAGTTATTATTATAAGCATCACAGAAAATTAAAGTAAGGTTGACATTGGATAATCGAGTACCTTGTTTAGCCGATCATTTAGTGAAAAAAATGTTGGAGTTTGGAAACATCAATTAAAATAGAATAATAATTGTTAAAATGTTATATTATCATGTCCGTACGTGGATATTCATATTAGCAATGAATCTGAACAGTAACCATAAAAGGATGAACGATCAGACTTAACTGCTTACAAGTTATACATGTAATGTTACTCCAATCTGATCAAATTAGTCTCACCCCTTTTAAATTCAGTTACGTTGGTAATGTCAAAAGTCCCGCTACCCCTGTACATGAAAATGTAATTAGATTTATAACTTGCTCATCCTTGGTAGGGAAACAATATGAACGAGGTTTTTCTAATTAAAGTATAACAAAGTACATTATTATATACTAGATACAGTAAAACTGGAACTATACGGGAAAGTTCTGTTCAAGATATAATCAGTTCGACGTTTATTTAATGGAATCTCATTTTGCGTATTGTTGTTTAAGTATAACAACCAAAGTACAGGACGGGCCTACTGAATGTAGCGCTTCGATATGAAGCAGATACTCCTCCGCCAGAACCTTAAGTCCAGAATGGTGAAATCTTGGTGAAGAACGTCGAAGGTTCCAATGTTTTAACGACTGGCTAGGACGTCTGGGTTATTCACAGGCGCTTCATTATAATAGCATGCTTTAATTACCGTGTGGTACAATCATCATCATTCAGCAAGCATAGCAAGTGACTCCTTCTTCAAAGTGTGAACGTTCTCCACGAGTTTATCAGATTAATAACTGTGTCAATAAAATTTGTCTTACTTGGTGTGACTTTGCATTTGACTGTTCCTTCTGTTCCTATCATTTTTCTAAATTTTAGAAAGACGTTTAAAACTACGGATTTCAGTGTTAAACCCTTGGGTCTTCTGAAAGTGTCATATTTTGTTTCCTACAGGCCTAAGATTCTCTTAGCAAGATCACTTCCGACACTTCTGTGTGGAGAAATTGGCTTGGCTTTTAGGGAGTGCGTTTTATAGACATTTTCATTCCTTGTCATACTATACACGAATATAATTTACTCAGCTTTATTAAGAATATAAGACAAAAAAGTAGAATGTCTTTGACGCTATCATTTTCCTGCTAACACAGTGAGAAATCAGCATAACATATTTTAATAATTGGCGACATTTCTCAAAGCAAGTTTTAGAAGAAATCCTTTGCAAGTCCTAGCTCAACTCTTAATCACATCAATACAGCAGATAATACAACATAATGGAAATCAGGAGTCTTACAAAAGGTATACACTATCCGACGAAGATCCTATTATGCAGAGGTTTCAGTGAGGATACATATCCATTTTAAATCCGGCCACATTCTTCAAACATAGGCTCAGGAGCAAGGATGATAACATGTCTGTTACACACACCGAGGAATTTAGTCCCAGCTACCAACAATAAGGCGCATATAATGTCATACATTTTTTGTAACGTATTTGCTTACAATCGCGAAGGATGTTAAACAGAACCTGACCGAGATATTAGAAAAAAAAGAATAATTTATGCCATGTGCGATTCCTTTAATTTCACGGACAGATGAGTGATTTATAATAATTACGGATCTAGTGCAGAAATACGCCGAGACGCCAACCAATAAGTCAAGTCGATGTAATTCAATGTTAGAACATTACTTTACAACAAGCAATGACGTTAACGTTCCAGTTAATAAAAAAGCCTCATTTGGATATAAATGATAAAACACAACAACCGGTTACAATAAATTTTATTCACATATAGCATATATGCGGGTGAAATATCATGGAAAAAATACAGGCGAACATGGTCGTTTAAATCCCGTATGGGACATGTGGCCGTAACCGGACCTTCATGGCCCGACCCGCTCTGCCAATTACCCAAGTATCACTTTGTTAGAAATGTGAGATAATAACTGAAAGTTATAGTATACTGCACTGAACGCCATACAGTTGGGACAAACTGAACAAGGCAGCTCATTACCCACATATGGCATCAGGACTCTGGACTTAACCTGCATCTAAAGGTATTTCATTATGATTTATTTCATGGAGATATTGCATGATTTTATTTCCTTCTCGTCTTTGTGGCATTTGAGATTGGCTGAATCCCTGTTCCAACGTATTCAAACGGTGTGACACAACCACCAAAACTCACAAAAAGAGGATATTCCATTAAAATCTCACACAGAGAATGCCCTAATTAATGTTGTGCAAATATATGTTGTTTTGATCACACTTAAAACTATTTAACAATGCAGTTTTTCAAAATTCATATTCATGATGATGTCTGTCATCTGAGAAATTATATTGACGGGTTTTCGTCATTCTAATAAATTATCTTAAGAATATACTGCTTTTATAAATAAATGTATTATAACGATATAGTCCGCGTGATTTGATGAGGTTTATTCCGGTAGCTTTTAAGAATGCATAGTGGTCGAAATCAAAAATTGTAAAAATATTAGGCAGGTTCTCTAGAACCAGCGGTCATTCTCCTTTGTTGTCGTTTTTTTTGTTATGAATATAGATGAAGCCACCTTACGCTCTCGTAGGCAAACAGGTCGGAAAAAGTGACCCCAATTGCTTCAATAATGTTCTTTTTATTCCCACAGGCTGCCTAACAAACGGTATCCGTCGATCTGCGACGAACTAGGGCGTACTACATGGATTATCTATTGATCCCTTTATAGAGTATCCAACAGTTGTGGCATCATGACAAATACTTGGCGCTTCATCATCATTTGTATGTTTGGATTTGTTTATTTTATTGGAATATTAATGCACGGATACGGACTTGTTTTCAAAATGAAGAAAACCAGTGCTGACACCATGAAGAATACAGGCCGTGGGGCTGATAGAATAAACAGGTCAGTGACTAATGGCATGAAACGCTATTATGTTGCTGATATAAATTAGCAATATTCGAATGGACCATCGAAACGTTTTATGATGAGCCAATTACCAATAGAGTGCAGTGTTAAATAGGAGCGTCGATCACTTCTTAGATTATATAGGGCACGTAGGTGAGCTTTTAATTTAGTGAATAATAATAGTTGTCATATTTTTGTGAAGGCGCTTTAGGTTTTAACATCACCATAGGTAATTTTGCTCAAAATAATATATCTAGCATGGGTTGGGCTTAGTGACTGTTAAGTCTCATATTTATGTCTCAAAAGCGACGTAAACCCTATATGTTCCTTTTAAGTTTTAATTAGATCCGTATACAGATGTATGTATTCTACTGTTGTTTACATTCTACATAACTTTCTTTAGTCTTTTAGTCTTTCAAAGACGCTCGTAAACTTATCTTACGAGAAAATACATTTCATAAAAAAAACTGTATCGATTATTAAGGTTATTGGATATGCGAGTGTCCTTAATGCGAATTACTACCTATGGCTGATCTATACCCAATCCTGTTGATATAACACTCTGGAAAATAAATCTTCACTGTCTTTTCCAGTTCTAGAATTTCTGACTCACAATTTCTAATTCCCTGAGCTGATGTCCATCTTGCTTTGATGGAAAGCTTATTATTCTCCCGCTGGTTCTCTAAACGAACAAGCAGACAGAACATGTACAAGGTCCAGCAGCGGATATTATAGAGACCTGATGACACTTAATAATAATCCTCCCGAACATGACAGGCAAAAGAAAGGGTAAGATGAATGAAAAGTACATTCGGTACCTCTTTAAGTCTTCATATTCGGTCTCAAACATCTGTCATCAACAAAAAAGGCAGACTTTTATGAACAAATTTAAATAACATGCTTTTCCTTGTATATGCATAGATACATAAATGCAAACACATATATACTATTAGTGAGCTATATTCATATACACATATATATATATATATACATATATATATATATATATATATATATATATATATATATATATACAGCAGAAGTCCTAAATAACTGTCAAAGCTTCTATATCGGTCAAATATTCTGGTCCCGATTTTCCGATCCTCATATTTCATATTCGTTTGATATTATACAAATCCTTTCATAATAAGTTTTATTGATATCTTATGCTTTGCATAATATTGTATCCGATAGTAATATATAGAAATACACATACAAACACACACATATATATATACACATTTATATCTTGCTACTTCTACTACTACCACTACTACTACTACTCTTACTACCACAGACACTGCCAGTTGTTTGTGCCCTTAAGTTTAATGGTACCGATGAAAACATCTCTGCATGTTATTTTCAAATGTAAGATGGCGTCAAAGATGGCATGGCCACCAAACCCCCCAAAAATGGAGATAAAACATGTATAGTTATCATAGAGATGAAGTTTTTTGCATATCATGTTTTAATGTTTTGGTCTTTGAATCAATTAGAACAAAACAAACATCCATGTGTAGAATCCAAGATGCCGGACCAATAATTTTACGCTAATCGCATTAACAAGAGTAAGACTCTGTAAGTTATGGTTGCTTTGCTTCAAACTACGGAAAAGGGTAATGTGGTTCGTTTAAGAGCGTCGCAAGAAAATGTAACGAATTTTGATTTTGAAGTTTAAGAGTTGATACAAGTAGTGCCGGCCATTAAAGAGTGTCTAACAGGAAGTTATCTTTTTACAGTACAAACGACATGTGGCTGAAGGATGCTTCAGTCATGAAAAAGCAATCAGTCATTAGGTCGAGTCCTCACCACTCAAGTCTGAGAGTAAGTCCGAGTCCAGGCTACCCCGAGTCCGAATGCAAGTCCGAGTCCTTGAGGTTCGATTCAAGTCCACCTTGTCCCAGTCCGAATAATTTTGAACCCAAATTGAAGTCCGAGTCCAATAGAAATCTCCTTTTTAAAAAAAAGTAAAAAAAACTTTATTACCATGTATATTTTAGGTATCAATGTGAAATGTTCATTAAATGTTATGTTAGGGTATTATACTAATCGGCTTCCAAACATTTTTGAAAACTAATTTATTAAAACAGCTGTTTATCAAATCATCCCATTGAGATACTAGGATATCACTTCTTTATTTGAACATCTCATATAGGTGATCCACACATGTGCCGTGTGTTCCTCAAGCTGGTGAATTGCACTATTAACTTAATTATATGGGGTCGTATCATTAAGTTCTTCCTCATAGGGACGTCTTTTTTCAAGGAGCAACCAAAATATTGATAGGTGGCAGCACGTTTAGGTGCAAATTTCTAAGCATCAGCATCATGTCGAGATTTTATGTCAAAGATCAAGAACACAGCATCTGATATGGACGGGGCGCTTTTTCATTAAGTACAATTAAAAAGGATATGTAAAATCAAGAATCTTTCATAGACTGGAGATCCAACTCCGGAAAGCCACACCAGCACTCGAGTGTCAGCCAACACATGACTTTTGGTAGAAATGACCGTCGGATCTCATTGAAGCAGTCCTCTGTAGCAGGTCAGACTCAGAGCGACATATGCAGTAACCAAGCTATAAATCACAGGAATACACTGACTATAATTGTAAATGGGACGATTTTACGAATTATGCATAACAGGAATATTTAAAGAGGTCTTATTTTGAGGAATTACTTGAGCAATTTTGGGACAGATACGGTTACTCTTCATCAATATTAAGAGTGATAATGACGGACCTCTGTTTAGTATTAACCTTATTTTCTAGTATTCCGTGGATTCAAAAACATATGTCGCTCAAGTTCGGATAACTTTCATTTTTTTTAATCGCAAACTGTCAGCCCTTGCCCGCTGTTTCATTGCTCTGTTATTATTGAATTACCGCCCATGCTTACCGCTGCACAGCGATAACTAAGGCGTCGTTGGCAAGACCTCTTCAGAGACGTTTGCATGCCACTGGATTTGCACATGAAAATGTATTTTGTTAACTTACGATTGTTTGAATAAATTTTATTAATAATCCAATATTATTAAAAGGAGAAACTAATTTAAATGATAAAAACATTTTAGTATCTAGAAACTAACCTGTCTTTCCCATGTCATGCCGAAGGGCGGATTCTCGCCCTGTTCCAATTAGCACACGGTTTATCAATGACATCTTTCTGCCTTTCAACAGCGAGTTTATTTACCCCCAGACGGCTAGACCTGGGATTGCATAGCCATCTAGACAAACGCCTTGGGTAAATTATTTTATCGTTATTGTGTATTCTGTAATTTTTTCTTCCAATATGTCAACTGAAATATATATGACTTTCCACACCACCTGCCTGACCTGTCTAAATTATAAACTGAAAATATGACCTGTAAGATTATTTGTCAATATTTAAAGATTAAATATGTTAAGCAGGACTGACTCAAAATTCAAGCCTGCGTTACATCTTGGTGGACATCTTGGTTGAGTTGTGTACATATTAAACTAAGAATGTTCATAAATATGACAGTTGTCACCTAAGTGTTTTTTTTTTCAAAAGTTGTGATATATGTATATATTAAACTAGTCACTACTCACATCAGGCAATAACAGAGGAAGATTTCACATATGTATACCTTAGATCATATATTGCAGATGTACATTTTTGATTTAGTGTTTTACTAGGATTATTAGGATATTTGTCTATATGTATATATTGAATATCTAAGATAAAACAGTGTGTCAACAATGGCAACAATATGTATCTAATGTGCAAGCATAGTGACATATTCCCCATTAACAAAAGTCTAAAAGAAAGAACAGATGCATTTGATACACGGGCGATAATGGGCAACCACAAAGATACGATAGGTATTCTAATTAAATATAATAACAGCCCGGTCCTCTTTAACACTGCTTCCACTCTTATTGCATGACGGTCTTCAGTAAGCAATGCAGATAGTTATACCAGACAATCATTTTGCTATATGTTTAAGATGCTAATCAGAGAGTCGTTCATTCTGTCCGACTAGTGTCGATGTGATATGATACAAGTAACGGTATGTTATCTGATACATAGGAGTTACTTTTTGCCAATAACAAGATAAAAATCCAGTCACATTTACCTTTAAACGAAGTTATAGTTGCCAGTCTGTGTCTGAGACACGCATGAAAGACACGACACAGGTAGGGAAATCATTATGTTTGAATAGACTTTTACTTTTAAACATCTTTATTAGGTAACCTTCAACTAATGAATTTGCATATATTGCAGGCCTATGTGCAGTGTCCACAGGACCTACAGTTCCAAATATCTTAAACAAATGCAACAAATATCATAGACTATAGAACACTTGTTTTTAATTCTTAATCGATATTTCTCCATATATTTTGCATAATGTAAAGCCATCTTTTGAACGTCACTACATAAAATCTAGCTGGTGTCAGTTTGAAAAATGACAGATAGGATATTCATTGACTTAACCTGAATTTTCTTCTGCATCTAAACAAATTTCATTATAATTTATATATCATGGAGGGATTATGTGATTTTGTTTCCTTCTCCTCTGGTTTTGCATTTGAAATTGGCTGAATCCCTGTTCGAACTGTGACACAAAATCCACAAACACATTAAAAAAGAGGACGTCCCATTTAAGTCTCATAGGGAGAATCCCTTACTTAATTTTCTTAAAATTACTCTGACATTTCTCGTTTTGATCACACTTGTCGGCCACATGATCATACTATCGACAGATTTTATTCATTTCAATAAATTATCTTTAGAATACACTGCTTTTATTACAATATTTTTTACGTTATTATCCGCGTTTTTATGGTGTTAGTTTTAGTGATACACAGTGGTTGACACAGGTACTTGTAGATATATATGGGCAGATTCTCTACAGCTGGCGGTCATTCTCATTTGTTGATGTAACTTTCGCTGTGATTATAGAAAAAACACTGTGACGCTCTCATAAGCAAACAGGTAACAAAGGGTGGTGTCGATTGCTTTATTCCTGTTGCTTTTTTTCACAGACTGCCTAAAGACGTGTTCCGTAATTCTGCTCCGAACTAGGGCGTACTACGTCGATTATCTTTTTATCCCCATATAGAGCATCCAACAGTTGTGGCACCATGACAAATACTTGTCGATTCATCATCATTTGTACGTTTGGAATTGTTTATTTTTTTGGCATATTAATGCACCGATACGGATATATTTTCGGAATGAAGAAAACCAGATGTGACACCATGAAGAATACAGGGCATGGGGCTGATAGAGTAAACAGGTCTGCAACCAATGGCATGCAACAACGCCTGCCGACAGCAATAATCATTGGATGCATGAAGTGTGGTACAGGTGCACTCCAGAAGTTCTTGTCTTTACACCCGGATGCGGTTACGACATATATTTACGAAACCAAATTCTTCGGCGAATCGTACAATAAAGGCATAGATTGGTACCGTGCTCAAATGCATCCATCTCACGCCCACCAAATCACGTTCGAGAAATCGATCTACTTCCCTAGTCTCTTTGATGCCCCGCGTAATATTTATAACTTTAATAGAAATATGAAGCTCATACTGATTCTAAGAAATCCTGTACAAAGGACAATATCCTATTTCGCTATGAAACAGCATCTTTACAAGGCAAAATGTCCGATGTTACGGAAGTGTGTCATCAGTAGTCAGAATGGGGAAATATTAGTTAACCATACATTAATCCACTACAGTATGTATTTTAAAATTTTACGGAAGTGGCTGGTGTATTTCTCGTTAAACCAGTTTCTTTTCCTGGATGGCGATTTATTTGCGAAGAATCCTATTCCAACAATGAAGAAAGTTGAAAGGTTTCTCGGAATACGGGATTATTTGTTCCGTTTTATATTATGAAAAGACCAAGGGATTTTACTGTTACAGGATTGGACCAAACAAAACGGAATGTCTTCCGAAACGGAAAGGTCGAAAACATCCACCTATTTCACGTGACCTGAAAAAGAAATTACCTGACTTTTTCAAACCCCAAAACGAAATGTTGTTTGCTGTTATAAACAAGCGAATGGACTGGGCTTGATGTTTGTATATGCTTTAAGAGCTTTCATTTTCATTCATTAACAATGAGGAATTAGCAGAAGTGTATCTAGCAATTGTTTTGTATATGAGTATTTGTCGATCAACAAAGCACTAGGTCAACAGGATACAAGTACACCGGCTCACGCGATCGATCCTTAGATGTTTGAATCGGTAGAGCACGTGCCTTTATCAGCTCAATAGAGTGCAACCGGGTAAGCGAAACGAGCATTTGGATCGAATCGACAATGTAATTGTTTCTTGATGTTTCCCTGTCTCCGACGTGACGCAAAAATTACTGTTAACTTATAGTTTGCATGATATACGATCACACTAAGGTATAATATACAATTACCACGTTTCCAGGTAACATTGAGACTCCACATACTTATACATTATAAGAAGTGTTACACAACGTATCTTAGAAATTAAAAAAAAAAATAGAGAAACGATATGTATTGTTGATGCTGACGGTAAGCGCTACCTTCGATCAAAGTTAACTAGATTATAATGCGCATGATCATATCAAAGCGGGAACAACAATTACTACAGGCAAAGAGTTCAATCGTACATATTCAAGGTCAAACAAAAGTTGCATGATCATGAATTTGGCGGACCTCTTTCTCTTATAAGGCTAATCAGGATGTCTCCATAAGACCGACGGATTGTATATGCCCAGAAACGAATCTTTTCCCTAGCCCACTTAAGGGATGCTCAGCGATTACACAAAACATATGGGAATGTGTTGCTGTTATCAGAGCATGGTATTTCTATGGACTAGTGTAAACATTTCATGAACAGTCAAGGACTTCTATACAAGCACTGTGAATAAAGTAGACCATGTGAATGTGTAATAAATAAGAACTTACCGGATGAGTCTGGCGTGGGCAATTCACAGAACGGGCGAATGCACGCACAGGCCTTATCTGTGAATTTCCCAGACCAGACGAATCCCGGTGACCTCTCATATGTCACGCACAAAACTAATTTGATACTTATTGACCCACTAGCTGCAGGAATGCGTTTTCTTTTGGTAAATTCAGTTCGTTAAAAGGGACTCTTTCTTAATAGTTTATATTTCACTATGAATGTCATTGATGCCCGACATGTATAACAAGACTTGTATACCTACACCAACGTGTATATTCTTACACTGTACATAAAGTGATTCATGTAAACCATAAGAAAATTAAATCTTTAACCCTTTTTTACTCTTTATATAACAGCTAGTTATAATTTTCAAAATTAAGGGATGTAATTAACACTCATAAGCACTTGCATATTTAATACTCAAAAGAATAAGAGAAACTATATTTCTCAGTTTGAAATATTTTATATCAAATGTCATTGATGCCCGACACCCACGTTGTGATTCTTACACATACATATAAACCATAAGAGAAGTTAAATTGTAACAACTGTATATTGAAACTATTATCGGAAGACCTAAGCCTGTCCAGAGGTACTCAATGTACATGTTTGATGCGGCCGGGCTGGTGAGGTATAAAATTAATGAGAAAGGTGCTCGACTTATCTTAAAACAAGTGAAAACGGTGGAAACATGAACAGACCGTGAGAACCGGAACAAAATTTTCTTCATCATGTAAAGTTGTGTGTCGATTGACAATCAATGCTACATGTACGGACTGTAAAAAAATTAATCAGGTTACTCTTGGAGAAGGCGTATGTGAACTTGTTATTAATGAAATTTAGATAAAAACTGTAAAATATGGTATGATAATGTTCTTAAAATATGTTTCCAAACAAATTTATAATATTAAAGACTAAAAATAATGTTTGTAAAGTTTATGGTTATAAATTCTTACATTTTTTCAATTTTTTGTTTCTTATATCCTGTTATATTTTTTAAGGAAGATATAGTTATTCGATTTTATTTAAATATTACATTTCACGTATGTCATATATATAATGTCAAATATATATTTATATAACATGTCATGTGTCATATGTCATACAAAAATTATTTCATTCTATTAACATATATTATGTTCAACATATATTATGTTGATTTTTTCTCTCGGTGTTACTGATACGCCTGAAAACCTCAACCTAACCTGTCATTACGTTTTGAGTAAAAACCGACTACCAAATACCCAAAGACAACTGAGAAACCTTATAAAGGCTACAAAAATAGTTCTACCAGGTGATAACACTTTTTTTTCAGGCGACACATGATGACGTAAACTCAATAACTGAGCCTTATCGATGGCAGCAAATAATTAATTCCGATACGTTCATTAAGCATGCGTCAATCTATATGGAAGAATACGGACGTCAGCGACACCATTGTAATTAGTGAACTAACTGCCCAATATGACAGGAAGAAGTCCAATGAAGGACCCAGTTCAATGGGTTAGGTAATGTAAGATGCATTGAAATATGAAGTCGGTACCGCTGCAAATATATATATATATATATATATATATATATATATATATATATATATATATATAATGTTACAGTCCGCATTCACCCCGTAAATTTCACTCAACGGACAGTTACACAAAGTTCAGACACGTATCCTCACAGGTAAAAATAAAACATTATTATCGGTGTTATGAAGTTGCTCTTTTAATCATAAACATGGTATCATGTATATTATGTACAATTAATAGTATACGATTAACACGCAATAATAACTAAATACAGTTATTTAGAACACATATAAACATTTAACCGAAATGGAAACGAGAAGTCCATTCCAATTCAGTTCCACAAGATGTTTATGGTAGTTCACAATACATTAGACCGGTTCTGCGTCTAAATAAAAACTCATGGTGGTTCCGTTACAATAAAAATGTAACAGAAATTCATGGCACGTGCGCCATTTCATGTTCATGGTATGCTTTTGGGTATGTGACAACACCCAGGATATCCTGAAGAAATAATAATCAGCCCTGTGAGCGTCACGTAAGTAACATATATATATATATATATATATATATATATATATATTGTTACAGGTGTCTCTTTTATTGTTCGCAAAAGTCTTGCATGCGTCTGTGTAGAGCTAGCATTGTCCCGTGCCATGGGAGACGCGCGAGCTTGTCTAGCCCACGTGTTAACCCTGGCGTGTATAGACACAGCGCTTGTCTGGAAATTTCTGGGTTGTACGCACTCTATGAGCGCGTCTTGTTTTGTTCTTTGGGCGTGTTGTGTATTATATATAGTTGGATTCTTTCGATTGTTCGGGAAATTGAAGTTTTCTAGGCTTTGGGGAGAAAAGCTATAAATTAGGGGCTGTGTTTAGAGCCTTGAGAGGGGAGAGAGAAATATTCCAGAGGACACGGAAGACTGTGGACCTTTCCAATAATTGCAGCAGTTATAGATCTTCTAGAGTTATAGAATAAAATTTATGCTCGTCACGACTACGTGATCTGTTGATATTAGGTTCCGTAACTATATATATATATATATATATATATATATATATATATATATATATATATATTAATGACAATTCGAGTCAATTGACCAATTATTCGCCATTGCCCTCCCGTTCTCTTCTGTTGTCCTTGATAAAACAGGACGAAAAGCCGGCTGTGCATCTGGTACCATACAACCTGCATAGCGACCGTTGCAGAAGTTATGACCTGAACAATGGTCAGTAGTTATCACTATAAGCATCACAGAAATTAAAGTAAGGTTGACATTGGATAATCGAGTACCTTGTTTAGCCGATCATTTAGTGAAAAAAAATGTTGGAGTTTGGAAACATCAATTAAAATAGGATAATAATTGTTAACATGTTATATTATCATGTCCGTACGTGGATATTCATATTAACAATGAATCTGAACAGTAACCATAAAGGGATGAACGATCAGACTTAACTGCTTACAAGTTATACATGTAATCTTACTCCAATCTGATCAAATTAGTCTCACCCCTTTTAAATTTAGTTAAGTTGGTAATGTCAAAAGTCCCGCTACCCCTGTACATGAAAATGTAATTAGATTTATAACTTGCTCATCCTTGGTAGGGAAAGACTGAAAGCCCTTCAATGAGAACGAGTTTTTTCTAATTATAGTATAACATAGTACATTATTATACACTAGATACAGTAACACTGGAATTATACGGGAATGTTCTGTTCCAGATGAAACCAGTTCTATACAAAAACGACATTTATTGAATGGAATCTCATTTGTATAACAAGCAAAGTATAGGACGGAGCCTACTGAATGTAGCGCTTCGATATGAAGCAGATACTCCTCCGCCAGAACCTTAAGTCCAGAATGGTAAAATCTTGGTGGAGAACCTCGAGCGTTCCCATGTTTCAACAACTGGCTAGGACCTGTGGGTTATTCACAGGCGCTTCATTATAATAACATGATTTTATTACCGTGTGGTACAATCATCGTCATTCAACAAGCAACGCCAGTGACTCTTTCTTCAAAGTGTGAACGTTATCCACGAGTTTATCAGATTAATAACTGTAGGAGATTAATAACTGTGTCAATAAATTTGTCTTACTTGGTGTGACTTTGCATTTGACAGTTCCTTCTGTCCCTATTATTTTTCTAAATTTTGGAAAGACGTTTAAAAACTACAGCATTCAGTGTTAAACACCTGTGTCTTCCGAATGTGTCATATTTTGTTTCCTACGGGCCTAAGATTCTCTAAGATGGCAAGATCCCTTCCTCCTCTTCTTTATGGAGAAATTGGCTTGGCTTTTAGGGGGCGCGTTTTATAGACATTTTCATTCCTTGTCACACTACACAGGAATACAATTTACTCAGCTTCATTTAGAAGATATATTGTAAGACCAAAAAATAGAATGTCTTTGACGCTATCATTTTCCTGCTAACATAGGAAGAAAACAGAATAACATATTTTAATAATTTGCAACTTTTCTCTGAGCAAGTTTTAGAAAAAATCTTTGCAAGTCCTAGGTCAACTCTCAATCACACCAATAAAGCACATAATACAACATAATGAAAATCAGGAGTCTAAAAAAAGTATACACTATATGACGGCATTTACGGAGTTCTTATTATGCAGAGCTTTCAGTGAAGCTACATATCAATTTTAAATTCCGGCCACATTCTTCTCACATAGGATCAGAAGCGAGGATGATGACGTGTCTGTTACACACACACATGGGAACTTAGTCCCAGCTACCCACCATAAGGCGCATTTGATGTCATGCATTTATTTATCGTATTTGCTTATAATCGCGAAGGATGTTAAACAGAACCTGAACGAGATTTTAGAACTTTTAATTTCACGGACAGATGAGTGATTTATAATAATTAGTGCAGAAATACGTCGAGACGCCAACCAATAGTTCAAGTCGATGTAATTCAATGTTAGAACATTGTTTTACAACAAGCAAAGACGCTAATGTTCCAGTTAATAAAAAAGCCTCATTTGGATATAAATGAAAATACACAACACGGTTAATATAAAATTTATTCACATATAGCATATATGCGGGTGAAATATCATAGGAAAAATACAGGCATTCATGGTTGTTTAAGTCTCATACTTGGGTCTTTGACATGTGGCCGCAACCGGACCTCCATGACCCGACCCGCTCTGCCGATTGCCCCAGTATCGCTTTGTGAGAAATGTATGATAATAACGAAAATTTATTGTATACTGACACTAAACGCCATTCGGTTGGGACAAATTGAACAAGGTAGCTCATTACCCACATATCGCATCGCTAGAAATGCAGCATTTTTCTTCAGAAAGATTCCTGTGTCCAGATTTTAATCCTGCTTACCGTCAAATTTTTAATTAATTGTTCCTCATATCATTAAGGGACTATCCTGGAAATTTTATTCAAATCTTCTTAATTGAATTTTGTTTATTCTTCACAAGACCAAAGCTATTGAATGTGGAAGCCAGTAAGTAAGTTCCTTTAATATAACAGTATTGCTGACAAGATTGTATGCCAACAACATACAAACTGATATTGACACAGGATAAATGTGTTCGGCCTCCGCTACACGAATGGAACTAATGGACAATATTTATAATGGAACGAAGTTAATCAATACAAAAGCTTGGCCAGGCAACGAAAATATTTTGGTATATCTCTGTGATTCTAGAAAGGCGAAGATTGCAGAAATTACATTTCTTGTGACACGTAACTTCGCCGTCGTCTTTGCAAGGCGCATCTCTACCATATTAGACAGCTAGTGGACTGCAGAAGTCATCATGTCACAACAATCACAATATTCGTTTAACTCAATCGATACCGACTTACTGAAATTTTCTTTATGTAAGATGCGTTTGATAAGTTAAAAGAAATAACATTTTTTTTGGCTATCTAAGGCACACAAGACAAAGTTGATCCATATTCGAGTATGCGCGATGTTTATTCAAACACGTTCTCCCTGTGATTTAAAAACAAATGGATGCCATGCCAAGGAGGTGGGTAGGTGAAACACTGCTAATCAATTCATTATAGGAAAATAGTAAGGAAGGTAGTCCCACTTTAACTCCATCTTGGGTCATTGTAACTACTGGTATAGGGGCATAAAGGCAAAGTATTGGGCTCTCAGTGACTCGCTGAAAGATGTACGCTTAGAACCCTAATATTTAAAATGTTTCTCACTAGGCTTCAAAAGGGACCTCCAGCAAACCGCAAAGATTGAAAGTCGCTCAGCCCGGTATATTGAGACAAGACTGAAGGTACGCAGCTGCTGTGAAAAAAATTGGCACAAAAGTCCATTCAAATACTTTTAGACAATGTGAGCACTGAAGCCAACAAACTCTCAGGGCTGTCCCAGCCATGTGCAAACAAGTAGCACGTCCTGTGTAAAGCGTAGCCATACAAAACAATATAACGCTAATCGCTTCGCTATCTAAGAGGCGTTGACAATCTCCAAACACACAGCCTGTCGCGCATAGAGAGCAAGTTCAATTGGCAGTTGCACCCAACTCTATTCCAGGCAATAGACGAGGAGTGGAGCCACATACTGTGACCAGATTTTAAGATATGAACAACACTCAGCTCTCTGTATACAAAAGTCACTACAAAGACCTACTTTCTAACGGAGTAGATGCGTTGAAAAGGCGCTATTAGCCACACAACATCAATAAGATATGTCCACCGTTCGGCCTTATACCCCTGGTGCAAAACCAGAAGGTAGTGGCAACCGTTATCGCCCCCTGGTGGCCAGCCCAGCAAAATCATAGATTGCTCCTGGCAATGCCTGTGGCCCCAACCGTGAAACTTCCAATGAATACCAGAACAGTACTGTTTCGCGGCCAGGGACCAGAACCACTTCGAAATCTGAGATGGAAAATTTTCGCCTGTAGGTTATCTGGTGCCACACACTGCATAAACTAGGCTAGTCCGATATTGCAGTGGCAAAAGCACCATTGGCGAGGGTTCCTTCTACCTGATCAGGTTACAGTCATTGCATTATTCAGTTGAGGCTGTTTTGTGCCAATACTGGATAAGATTCCCCATCTGTGTCAGAATCTTTATTTGCTAATTTCCTCAGTTTTCTAGCAAGTCAGAGGTCAAGACCACGATCAGCTATCAATACTGCACTGGCTGCATTTTCCAACCTCTATAAAACTTTTGGTTTTCCAAATAATGCAGACATAAACTTTCTCGGTAACAAAACTTTAGTGATACCCAAACTACTTCGCTCATGAAGTGGTTAAAGGTAATGCCAGTTGCTCAACTTACGCTAATGTTTCTGTGCTGGTCCGAGGACGATAAGCTCAAAATTAAAAACCCCCACCTGAAGCATTACTTGCTTTAATTCTAATGCTGAGACCACCCGACATTGCGCCCCATGGTCAATAGTTCATTCCCCGAAACAATTATGTTCAGCCTGTATTCTTCGGCACGGACTGTGTAACCTTTCTGGATGATGCCTCGGCCAGGCTGCCTTTTTTTGAAATAATAAAAAAATATGACTCTGATTTGCCCAGGATTTGAAGTGGTACTCTCTCCTGCAAAACCTGATCCGGTAGTACATGGAGCGTACATCGGATATTCGTCCACCTGATGATCGACGCGTGCTCTTGAAGCCTGTCCTTACTTTGTTAAAAGTTTATACAGGAGAAAAAATACTTTTCTTGTTACACCTAACCTCCCTCAAGGTAGGTGTCGGTGTCGTCTTTGCATTGCGCATAACAATTTTTTTATATTGTAATCCATATTATTGGATTTGTGAACTAATTGTATATATTTGTGCATATGAAACATGTAGTTAGACATAAGAGTAAGGTAAAGTATAAATTTATGTTGCAGCCTGTCGTAATTTTGTTAAAAACTGATGTGCCTCCTATTTGATGTTTAGACAAGTAAGACAGGTTCTTAATTACTTGAATCAATTCGTTTCGCTAACATGTTAAATCAAGTCTGTATTAACAACGTTTATAACAAAGGGATGATTTAACCAAACGTGGCATTTTATGCCAAATTTAGAATTTTGGAAAAGTTTTTATCGGAAGAAGGCAGGAGCGGAAAACTATTTTTCGGCTATCTGGTTCGTTTGCGTAGTCCTCATGCGTTAGATTATTTCCTATTTCGTTTTCATTTAAAAGAGTGATTAAAATTTTTTTGGCGAAATATTATTCTTATTTTATTTTTATTTTAATTATTGGTGATAGTAGTAGAAGAAGTAGTAGTGGTAGTATTAGCAATGGCAGAAAAATTATTATAATGGTAGAAAGTCTTGATCATAAAAATAATGTACTCTGAAGGGTGACTTCTGAGATCCATAAATATTAATTTTTTAATGCTGGTTTATCGGCAAGTGTTTCGCATTCGGATTATTTATAAATATGGAGTACTTAGCTCTCATCAGTGTAATTCTGAGCTATATGATTATATAATATTCCAAAAATTATGTGTTGTATATACCAAGGATGAACGTTTATAAGCGATTTGAATGCGGTTAAGCATAATGCAACTAAATGAACAGTTATTTTTCCAGACCGAAAATGTATTAAGGATAGATATTAAGGTGATGTAGTTGATGCATGAAATTCAAGAAGTGTTCCTATACATAAAGTAAGTTTAGCTCCTCGACATCTCTCATTTCCTTATGGAATTTTATACATATAGTAGAGCGCCGTTTTTCAGAATGCCGAATTTCCGAAAACTCTTTTTTTCCGAAATTTAGAATCGGGAACTGAAAATCTATTCGTATTTAAGAAATATTTTTCAAGCATGTAAATACTTATTTTTTTTAAATTTCCAGTCACAAAGGCCTTCAGTCAGGTGTTTAAGCACAGGGGTGACTTTCATTAATTAGTTCTGGGCCGATGTTGTCGCCTGGCAACGACAGCTAGTCCCACAACGTTCGGTTCCCTATACCCCCAGAAAGCAGATTATGCATGAGCACTTGTGTGTAATCAACTATATCTCGTGTGTACTCTAGCAAGCATAGGCTCGTCGGGCTGGGCTAGGATGTCAGGCCAACCACTGAGCAGTTTACTTGCATGGACACTGCAATAAAACCAATATTTTAATATGTCAATTACGTAGTTCGAAAAGAAACACGGTATTCCCTTGGTAAAATGGCGTCAAATTGATTATTAATTATTGTACCAACTAACTGCTTGACCCCTGACCAATTTTCCGTAAATTCATTTTTCCGAAAGAAAAGCTAATACACAGACGCTTTCGGAAAAAAAAAACTGTGCTCTACTGTATTTTGATAGAATGCGGAAAACGAATCAAGGAAATTGCCAGTTAACAGTGGATTAACACAACGACCATTTACACGACAACTATTTCACAAACGTTCCATTGGAAAAAATTAATAGCCAACAGAGACTTAAAACCAAACTCAACCAGTGGCAAAATGCCGCACAGGTAATATCTTGGTTCAAGAAATTGAAGCTGAAAAAAAAAATCTAAGTTCATTAAGTTTGATATCGTTGACTTTTACCCCTCGATCACAGAAGATCTACTCATGAAAGCCCTCAAATTTGCCAAAACCATGGTCTCCATTCCAGAGGATGTTATCAAAGCCATCCTGCACAGCAGGAAAAGCTTACTATTTTAGCTAACGGTAACACCTGGGTGAAAAAAGATCACACTAGTTTTGACGTCACCATGGGCAGTTTTGATGGCGCTGAAGTATGCGAAATTGTTGGTTTTTACATTCTAGATATGTTGAAAAAGGAATTTGGTGAAAATGCTCTAGGCCTGTATCGAGATGACGGTCGAGATTGTTTCCCCAACATATCTTGACCAAAAGCAGACAGCACCCGTAAGAAAATGATCAAACTCTTTCCAATGTTGGGTCAAAAATAACCATTGAAACTAACCTGACCTGCACAGATTTCTTAAACGTAACATTTGACCTCTAAAATGACATTTTCTACCCTTACAGAAAACCGAACAATGACCCGCTCTATATCCACGCACAATCCAATCATCCCCCAACTATTATTAGACAGATACCTATGATGATCAGCAAGCGTGTATCTGACAACTCCTGCAATGAGGAGCTATTTATGAAAGCCAAACCCATGTATGACAAAGCTTTAGCGAAAAGCGGGTTCTCATAAAGCTTAAAATATGTTGAACCCACAGTGAAAAGCAAAAGAAACAGAAAAAGGAAAATAATATGGTTCAATCCCCCTACAGCCGTCATGTAAAAACCAACATTGGCAGATAATTCATGATACTAGTTGAAAAACACTTCCCTAAACATCACAGGTACCAAAGGTTATTCAACTGGAACAATTTGAAATTAGCTATACCTGATTACCCAACAGGTCTAACCTGATCTGATCAACAAACATAATATGAAGGTTTTGAATACTGACCTTGCTGTCAATAGACCTCAAAAACAATGTAACTGCCGTAAAAAAAGATGAATGTCCTATGAATGGTCAGTGTCAGCTGAGATGCATTGTCTATAAGGCAACAGTTAGAACAGACGATGAGGAGAAACACTACATAGGGTGTACTGAAGGTGATTTCAAGACAAGATACAATAACCACAAGCAATCCTTTCGTAACAGATCCCACGCTAAAAATATTGAACTGTCTAAACACATTTGGTCACTAAAAGACAACATTATCAATTACAAGCTCTCCTGGGAAATATCTGCCAAGGCAGCACCTTACTTCTGTGGGACCAGGAAGTGTGATCTCTGTTGTCTGAAAAGCTACTTATAGCAACGCCCCCCCCCCCCCCCCGGATCATTGAGCTGAACTCAAGAGCTGAAATTCTCTCCAAGTGCCGCCATCAAAACAAATTCACTCTGAAATATTTTAAAACCTAGCATTCGTACTAATATTCAACGTGCCCCCCCCCCCCCCCCCCAACGAGGATCCGCAGGGCAGACTTACTTGTTCAGGTAGTTGTGTTCTCACTGCAAAGGGTTACCACTACATCATGGTGAGTTAACCGAGTGGATTCCACTTGGTATGAGTATAGTATAGTATATTTGCCTTTGATATTGCATATTTGCCTTGTATATTGTGTATTATCATAGTACATGTGTATTTATATCATATGTATACTACTGATATGTTCACTGTTTCCAAGACACTATTACAAATCAGTGTAATATGCTAATTGGGCATCCTGGTATATATCTTTGTATTATATATAAACATTAAAACAACAAATAACCTCTTTGCCCTGTTATGTTCCAGTATCGCGCGTGTACACCGACCAATCCGATTGTGCCCTTGAGGACAATAGGATCAGTGTCAGTCTTTCACATGCCCCCCCCCCCGAATCGCACAAAGCATAATCTCGTAATCTCGTAAAGTCTCGGCTTTTCAAACCACGCCGTTAGCTTCATTCCACATTCACCTGATGATTGGGTCGCATCCCGTGAAACAGACTGTTGTGAATTTACAGTGTTGTTTTTCTTCAGAGTTATATATATATATATATATATATATATATATATATATATATATATATATATATATATATATATAGTTACGGAACCTAATATCAACAGATGATATTACGGAACCTAATATCAACAGATCACGTACTCGTGACGAGCATAAATTTCATATATATATATAATTTTAATCGCATTTACACTGAAGGTTATACAAGTGTTTCTTTATTGACCTACACAGTTACTTCCCCTTGTTTCTTTTTTAATGTCTGTCGTGCTATGCTTCTTCGTTCTACTTCTCTTCTTGTCCCACATGCTCATAAAATGTGCTAAGTCTAGCATCCTTATGACTAAGTTCTTAATCAATCCCTATAATCTCTCTTCGGATCATGTTCACTGCCATTGTTAAACGAAACTTCCGACTTCAAACGTAATACAAAAAACTGGACCGAACGAAACATAATATGCCAGGTGTATTTTTGTTGTTATGATTGAATCGAGTTCTGGAAAGCCATATTTCTTTTTCAATCAGTTCGTTACATTATTCGCTTACATATTGCAGTTTTATGACATGTTGGTGAAAGATATAAGGATAGTAAGAGAATGCATACAGTGTGCATTATTATATTTTTATGACCGCGGGCCAAAGAAACATTAGATGTTAGTACAATATTATGAGTTGGTATGATTGGAAAATAAAAAAATGCATAATGTGTGGATAGTTATCCATTACCGCTTTATTGAAAATCAGGAAGAAAAAAAGAATCTCCCAGTGAATAATTTATAGATGACGATATTACCATAGCAATATCACCAAATCCACAATGAACTGTACAGCTATATAGCAATATCCTTGCAGACTGTGTTGTAACAAACAACAAAGTCATGATTCATTCTCAGATAAGGCGATGCAGCTCCATGTTAATCATATAACTAAATGAAAAATAAAACTATGGCCGTTAATCTGTTACCATCTTTTTTCTCACATTTTTTTTAATTATCAGGTCAATAGTTGGAGTGGGTGTCAAAAGGGAAAAAAATGTGACTTAATATGTAAGTATGAGAAAGGCCTAATTTTAAGGGGTTAAGTAAATACCTACCTTTCACATTATTTAGGGAACTTTTTTTTTAATTTCATGAAAATCAGTCTGTATCTTAGAACATATCTGCCCCACTTGCGCCAGTCGAGGTTATGGGTGACATCCTAAAACAGCCTCATTTGACAGCTGTTGATTGAATGAGGTTATGTAAACACTCTAAAATATGACCAGCAAAATCTGAGATTGCTACTCATACACCTCTCATCTATAAGAATTAATAGTAAGATTCTTCATAACTTTAAATGATATTATCCTAAACATAGTTTAAAAGGTTGGTCGAACATAGTAAAAAGAGACTAGAAGGAAAGGAATTTCTATTTATGTCAGTTTCACCGTAATGTGCATCCAGGGCTATGTATTGACCAGTACATGTAGCCTACATCATTGATATTGGACTAAAGATTACGTGTACATCCAGGATTGTGTATTGACGAGCACATTTTTGCAGTTTATGATTTAATATAAAAACTTCTTATTTACCTGATGAAATGCAAATATATAAAATAACAGGAATGCAGCTCGCAATCCAGTAGTTTAAGTTGAGCATTCTGACTTCCGTCTCCTTCCAAGGAAACGGGTTCCTTGTAGGGCTGCCAGTGATTACCCCTTGCAGGTGATGCAGGGAAATTATTAATTCGGCAAATACTTTCATAAGCGGTTTGGCACATTTCTTCAAATTACCATCCATGTTGTTTGGAATTAATATCAATATTGACAAAGGGGTACCTACAGAATAATAAGAGAGGGAATTAACGGCAACAATATTTTTTTTTTGTACTGTAATCAGCCCTGAATGACCAGGACAGAAATACCTTTCAGAATTTTTAAGCAGTGCATAAAATGTTGTTTTTAGCAAACAATTATGCAAATAATAAATGTATTGGTATATATTTTTATGCACCTCGATCATTTTATTTTAGTTTATTTATTGCTAAAATAAAGCCATTTAGGTAAAATTATATTCCGATAAGCAAATTCTGGTCGAGGTATATAGGCTATTAAATTATTACTGAAGATATGTTAGGAAAACAAATGACGTTTGAATAAAGCACCACATTAACAATTGGAGCAGAGTTATGAGTTTCTTGTAACAACACAATATGCAGATTCTTAAACATTCCGGGCAGAGATATAACACCTTTATTGAGATGCACGACATATTTATTGTTATATGCGGACCGCTGGACCACTTCATACCAGTGTTGTGTGATCATATTAACATTTTTTGGAAAGCTTTTTAAAAAGTAATTATTATAAACCGGTGAAATATAGTGTAACGGGAATCTCAGTCTATTTGAGCTTTGTCTATGGGACCAATCCTGACCAGGGACACACCTGCACACAGATACAACACAGTTAAATAAAATATACTTGAAAAACGCAAACTGGGACAAGATATGTGTTTTACAAAACAGTGAAAATAAATCATCACAATTCTGATAATATAAAGTATAACCATGCAAAGATAATAACCATATTTAAATCAGACGTGAAATATTAACTAAATAATCTTTATATACTAGAAATCTGCATTATAATGAATGCATGCATCCACCCCATTGGGGATCCAAACCGCGGGATACTCCTCTACCCGTGCTTGCATTCACTTATTCCGCCCATATTTCTAAGTTTAGTCGTGCATCAGTGGCATAACATCTGTGAATATGTCTTTATGACGTTCATAAACCCGGAATAAGTGTCGGTACACCGAAATCTAAACTCATTCCCGAAACGCCCTGAAATTTCTTGAGATTATGTTTATGATTGCCTGAGTTATGTTGAGAACAAAGACACGTAGCACACACAGACGGGGATGAACGCATACCCGCCTGGAGGAGGAGGCTATAAATAGATGTTAATAAACGGCAAGCTACATGATAACTATTTGTGGATTTCTGGTGGCTAAACCATTTTTATAGTAACAGGGAGGAGAAAAGAACATTTACAAAAATATAATGCACAGGTTCAATGTAATGTTCTTGCGATTCTTCCATATTATGAAAATAGGGTATTGTTTATTAACGTACTGTAATGAGAAACCCAAATGTTTCAACAGATTGATCTTTGCAGTGACAGGTACCTCGCCACAGGTACCTTCCACTAGTACCTCGCCTTTAATGGTGACTTTCCTCACATGTTACCTAGCATGGCTAAGTGTAGGGCACCAGCGTGATAACCTGTAACATTATAATAGCCACTGCTTGGGCTGCACCTGGTTCTGTCGCCAGCTCCATGGATACAGATTTAGATTCCTCACAAAGTCTTGAGCCTGTTCATTGGTATAACTAAGATAACTGGTTGTTCTAAAGCTCTAGCTGTTTGGGCAGAACTCTACAAAGAAGCCATGTTCTATTGATATATATCTATGTGTACACCTCCTGAACCCACTGCCGGTCCTGACACATAAGCCTATTTTCGATGTTTTGACAATATAAAGATCTGTTTTCATTTCATATCTACATTTTAACATGTGGAATGTTTATTTTCCAAAATACAATTTACAAACCGCTCGTTTAAGGTAAAATACATTGTTGATAGAGCGATGCAAGCCATTTAATGTATAAACTAGTTACGGTAATGGTCATTTTCTTGTTCAAAGGTACCTGGTCATGGTTTGCATGGACGATTAACTAATGATTAGGTTTGGGGCTGTGTCAATGTACAATTGCACAAACTCGGATGAAAATAATAAGCATAGCTGATATACATCTGGTTGAAAAAAACTAGTTTTGTTATCATATAACTATTGTTTAACTTTCCGGCTGATTATTCAAAAAAAAAATAATATTATTTTTTTTTTGTTCACATGAAAACATTAAGTTAAGCATAATTTATCTATGTTGTTTTTATATGTTGTTTATATATGTTGTTTGTCAAACATGTCTAAACATGTTTGAATTTATCCTTATTTTTTTAAAGTAATTTATATTTAAAGGAATAAAGAAGGCAATTTTTTAACAGTGTGTTCCAGTTACAAACATCCATTTATTTGCCTGTGAAGGTATTTGCCATATACATGACAGTAAATAGATAAATGTTGGTAAGACACTGAGCCCGTACCGTCGAAATAAATTGGAGGAGCCATTGTACTGTAAGGCAAGCATGGTTATGGAATTCGCGCACAAAAAAGGCAATCTTTGTATACGAGATATGAGAACATATAAATGTGTAGAGGATTTTATTTCGTAATCTTCACTGAATATATTCATTTTGGAGATGAACGCTGGCTGAAGTTATGGTAAAGGTGTGCGCATGGGACTGTTATATATATATATATATATATATATATATATATATATATATATATATATATATATATATATTTAGGAACTGTGTAATCGAGCATTACGTGAAACAACTGACAATTTCAGGCATTTCACGAAATGACTGATTCACCCGGCTATGTCATTTCCCAAACACTACATGTAAGGCCAAATTAAAAAAAAAGTATGGTTCCCAGGCACTTTTTTTTTCATTAATCAATGCGGGCGGGCGGGAGGGCGTTTTTTTTATCTTTAAATGTTTGGTATGTGTCGATTAAAATGTCAAATGAAAATGGGAAAGCATGATAATAACATATTTTTTTTGCCAAATAGGTAAAAGCACTACATAACAAAGGATATTGTATGATTTTATCTTCTTGAAAGAAATGTCAGAGCGGCTGCAGCTCGTAATTGGTAACTTTTCTATTGAAAATCAAAATAAAAATGTTTATTGCGGGGGTTTAAAATTGATGCTAGCAGTGCCTGAGAACCATACCTTTTATTTCTTTTTGGCCTATAGGATAAATTTTGGTGATTTGAACATGCCACACTAGGGGTTGTCATGAGTAATAAATTTCTACTGACCTGCTCACATCCTACATAGATTTACTATTGAGGGCGGGGGTATGAGTTATGTATATACATTAGTAACTTATTGTGACGGTTTCATCCTTTTATGTCAGCAGACCTTTTCAGACCGCTGGACCAGAAAGCCGCCAGAGACACAGAGAACGTGACCTGGGCAAGATCACGGCGTACGGCATCCGCTCACATCCTGTAATTAAACGGCGTTGGCAGACCAGAGCAGCCAGGAACATCATACGTGACTGGTACACTATCACTTCCATGGCCAGAAAATACATGTGGACGTGGAGCAATTTACATCTGATAAGAATGATCAGATGCGCTAAATCGCTGGACAGGACAACACAACATGGCTCAAACCTAACCAGCCCATCGAGACGAAGCGCTATTTGCCAGACTTTGGTTGGCTTCATATGATGTTACATAAAACCTGTTTTCCTTAAATGGTGTCTGAATTTAACATAAGCCGCTCTAGGTTTACAAATGGCAGAGGTATGCGATTGTATAAACAAATGTGGCTTGTGAAGCGCGGACAGAGAGACAAACAGAGAGGTGGAGAGACAGACATTCGGGACTGACCGACATGCAAATGAAAATCCTGTACGAAGTAACAAAAAAAAAACCCGCAAAGAGGCCTGATTTTTGGTATCAGAGTGTCCTTGTACTTGTTTGCCGAATATCATCTCTATTTAGAAAACACGTAGAAAGTATGGATTTATTATATTATATATCTTATAGTTTTGGGCTAGACTGAGATCATTGTTATAAAAGTATTCTTAATTCCAATAATTCGAAACAAAAAACATATATTTAAAAAATGAATAATATTCGTTAATGATAATTGTTATATGATCACGAAGTTAAATCTGGGGAGATGGACAGAGAGTAAGAGTTTGTCAGTCTTCGAACCACAAATAAATAATCAAGCAAGGAAAAGAATTTGAATTCCTGACAAGTTCGAGAGAATGTTAGACTCCTGACAAGTTCGGATACAGATTATACGTGTTATAACTCCGACGTGTCAAACACATTAGATATTTACAAACATAATATTTTGGTTCTCGAGCAGAATAAAAAATACATCTAAATACAGTTTTCAACTAAAGTTACATAGCTGACATGAATCCGGTCAAACCTGCCACGAAGATTGGGAAATGTGTTAGACTACGTGGTTTTATTTAAACAAGGCCAACGGGCCTAATGAGAACTTGTGCCATGGGATATACATCAGCTATAATGCTTCCACGATAACATGAATGACCATTATTTGAAAAGTCCTTGAATATTTTTCAAAAACATATGTGACATGAACATTTTCAATGCAAGTACAAAACATTTTAATCGAAGTACAAGCACCAGTTTCACAAACATCACTGGGATGGATGGACACAACAATAATTGAAATCGTAGGTGGCGCCACCGGTCCTGTGCATAAGAAAGCCATCCAAGATGTACGGACATGCAAAATTTCGGGCAGATACTTCAAACCACTCTTAAGGTATGTCTACAGAGGCATGAAACCATAAAAAATGTGGTGTCTTGAATACAACGAAACAATTCGGGATATATGGACGTGCACAATTTCAGGCTGACATGTCAAATCAATCCTGGGAAATAAAATGGAACATACGTAGTTAAAGAAATATTGTAGGTGGTGCCACCAGTCTTGTGTATACGAAGCTTTCCGAGATGCATAGATATGCTAAATTACAGGCTGATATATTTAATCCCTTCTGAGCTATAAGCAGGGACATACACTGAAAAATCATAATAGACAGCAACACCAGTCTTGTGTACGAGAAAGACATCAAAGATGCACAAGCCGAAATTTCCTACTGATACATCAAACTTCTCAATCAGGTGCACTTGGATGACCAAGCTCAACTGTCTAAGGTAGTTGCCCCGTAGTGAACCGAAACTAAAGTGATTATGTAGCTACTGCAGTGAGTGAACTCTTGACTTGTACCTGGCTGCACTAATGGATTTATCTTACACATAAGCTGCTTATGGCCATTGGAACTTGTGAACCGTCATAACTACCACTTAGAGACATATTTTTAGTTTATAACAAAGTTGTTTTATATTTTATATTATTTTATTATTAACGTCGTTTCAGGGTGGGGGTGTTTGAACGATATTAAGGAGAAATGACATTAAGGGGAAATGACTGTTCGCTGTGGGTCAGGGGTAGAGAACAGGACTCAAAGCCGTAAGATCGTGAGTTCGAATCTCAGCCGAGGCGGTAAAAAATTTTCAAGAGCTGTCCCAACCTAGGGTAATAAACGAGTGTGCCATTTGGGGGTTCCTTCCTGGTATGACAAAGCAATGGGGACGATTACGCATCGAAGGGCCGCATGTGCAGTAGTCATCAGGCCTGGTTGACGCCGGGATATAAAATGAGAGGAAGCATGTGATACTGCCCTGTCACGAAGTCCTTAACCGGAATGATGTACATATACGTAGTTAAGTTAGCATTAAAAAATGGAGGCGGTTACCTCTACCACAGAAAAAAGAGAAATATTGAACAGAACAACTGAATACCTATTTAACACGCACAATATTAATTTTATACAGGGAAAATAACTTAGCACATTTATCATTTGTAAACATGGCGAATAAAAAATCGTTAGAAACAATTTCAAAAACCAAATCAAAAGTTACCAAATAAAC
The DNA here is from genome assembly GCA_026874595.1 of Sipunculus nudus. NCBI lineage: Eukaryota > Metazoa > Annelida > Sipuncula > Golfingiida > Sipunculidae > Sipunculus > Sipunculus nudus. The sequence continues at coordinate 6,539,250 of CM049317.1, forward strand.
AACTATAATAACTTTTGATTATAACTATAATGACTGTTTAAAACCAGGAAAGTAAAATTCCAACAAATACATCAGAATGTTCATACATGAATTACAAATAACTGTTTGAATTTTTGATTGATGCGCCCAGATTATGTATAGTATTAATACATTTAACCCAGCCCGCTCGAAAAAATATCCTGGATCCCCACCAGTCAGACAGACATTTGTCAAATAATGCGAGCGGGCAAAACATCCCATTATCAAATCAATTTAATAATCCAATTAATTCTAGCTAGACAAACAGATATTAATAAGGTACAATCCCGTAATACAGGCTCATTATAAAGGCTCAAGCCATCATAAAGCCTACTCATCCCCAGACAATTCCAGTTGACTCAAGCTCCAGACGTCGCGGACACACCTCGGTAGACATGGGTATCTTTAAGACAGCTGTGGTTTTCATTTATCTCATGGTTTTGGGAGCGACTAGTAATACAGGTAAATGAGACAATTCATACTTTCAACAATGTAGGACACAATTCATCAAGTCAGAGTACAGTCTACATGATCAATAGAATGCTGACGTTTTATGTGCTGTAAATATACCGTATTTGTCGGTATTGGGCATGGGACAAACAAGTTTTTTTTCTGCAATGTTTAACAGTCAGCAAATCCTGTTAGCAGCAAATGGAACCAACCTGTCAGATGGTCGCTTGTATTTTAGTTCTATATCTAGCACCATATATGCAAACATATTTTGGCATCTTCTATTTTTTAAACAGACTGCACTGATGAATTATGAAAAAAACCTTGTTCAGTATATACTAAAATACACAAAGTTTTACACATCAACATATATTTATGTATTCAGAGGACTTTTTTTTTATTCTGATTGTCAAAGTTTGCATTGACATTTGTTCATCGGTAGGGCTGTGATAATTGCACAAATAATGAAAACAAATATACAAGCATTTTATACAAAATGGAAAAAAGTTATAGAAAAGTATTATATTTTCTTTCTTTAAGAAACAGGTTATACATATATCTTTCTTTTCCAGTGAGCGATAAACAGCAAATCATTTCCCAGATGAACTTGTATCATACCCATTTTCATAAACCTAATCCCGAAGCTTTGTATGACCAGATCTACTTGGCGGAGACGCACAGCATGCCACCCGGAGAACAGGCACGAAAGGGCAAAGGTCAGATTAACTACCATCTTATCATCAATAAAAACGGCTTTGTTCCAACAGCACGTTTGTTTACGTTTATTTCCGTAAGCCCTTTACTAAACCTAAAATAAATCAAAACGTTAAAAATCTGTCTTGAAAATAATTTGGTGCCTGATTTCCTGTATTGATGATCATAAAAATTAAAATAAAACCCTGATAGTATAGGAAAAATTACGTATATAGTGCAAGGTCGAGAGACATTGTTTTTACCTATTACAGTATTTAAAATATTATTTGTATATTATAGTGAATGTTTAAAATCAGTCAATTTGTTAATTGCATTAAATTTTCAGGCAATTTGCAAATAACCTAATTCGCTCGGGGAATTTATTCAGGAAATTTTCAGGCATTTTATAAATAAACTGAAATATCAGTTTATTTGACACATTGACTGAAATGTAAAAAGAATGAAATGTTGTTGTTATACAATTAAAATAGTTTTAAGGGACCTAATCCCGTATAACGTATGTTGAATTAACATTAAAATACCTTCTTCACTTAAAAAATGAATTTATACCTGCCAAAATATTGCTCTGGAACCCTTTGCTTAGATCGGTCAATGAGTGTGGACGGTGGACCGGGCGCGATCACAGATGTCAACGGAAAACTTTTGCATAAAGTAAATCTAAACTGATAGTGTGAATGAAAAGGAATAATATTGCTCCTGTGTAAGATCCTTTAAATGACATTTCATTTATTTAATACATCTTAGTCTTATGAAATGTTAATATATCTGACATCAAATTTTGTTTGCATATTTTAATGTTTCATGCATTCAAAAGCGTCCAATAGGCTTAAATCTGCTTCTTGAGAGCTAATCATGAACTCATATGACATCGTTATAATAATTATACTTTATCGTGGGCGCACTTTCTTTTTCCTCTTTTTGAGTGGGTGCATGTGGGAGTTTTGTTTCCCTCCCTCGGTGTAGAATTGTTGTTACAATGTTCTTTCAAAAATTTCATTTTAGAAGCAATTTGTACAAAATAGCGGGGAATATTATCGCTTCAGATAAAAACAACATGTACAAGTGTTGGACCTAAAATTCGCCCCGAAATTTTCAGGGGGGGGGGGGGTACGGTTGTTGTCGTTGTTTTTATAGTCTTACGCCCTGTTTCAAGAAGAAAGTAAATGACTTAGGTTGAGGCCAGAAATCCGACTTTGGCAAGTTTTGAGGGCTAGTAGTAAGATTCCTTATCTATGGAATGTGGAAAGTGTGTTTAGAAATTTCACACGAACTTCCACGGTGGCATGCATTTTTTTGTCTATATCTTGCACATTGACAACATCCGGAAATTCGCTACATGTAGCGATCATTTTTGCCTAATATAAAAGCCTTGCGCAGGCCGGGTTCGCGCATTAAATAATACTTAAATACATGTAACGATTTTTTACGCTTTCCGCATTATGCATGCCGTACATATAACGAGTCTTAGTTTAAGCCTGCAAATATATTCTAGTTTACATGTCTTTTACCCCCACTTAGCAACAGGGGTTGTGTTTCGCGGGTGTTGATTTGTTTGTTTGTAAGCAACATTAGGTAAAAAGTTATTAGCGGATTTCGATGAAATCTTCATGATAGCTCGGCAATGATCGAAGGGAAAATTGGTTAAATTTTGATACAGAATCTCGATCCATGAATATTTTAAAGGAAAAATGCTGCTTTTCTGACCGTTCGATATGAGGCTAATGAGCTGAATTTGTGGAGGTCTGCGCTCTTTGTGTGCTTTATGGTATTAACAATGAATTCGATATTATCAACTATGTAACTGTGTTTATCCTTTGCCGTTCTTTATCATAAATTTCACACTTTATTACAAATTTAAATGTTTCTTTCAATAAAATTCTTCCATTTGTTTTGGTTCTGGTTCGTAAATAAGCAAAAGTGGTCATAATATGGAATCAACTACATGATTTGTATTTTATTATTTGACCAACAGCTTTCATAAACAACCTAAAAAAAGAAACACGCATAAAGTACTCAAAAAGGCTGGTTTTATTATCTTACAATGCTTGTTTCACAATAATGAGATAACGGAAACAAAGGACTTTTCCATATCGATCCATTCCATAATTCTATATATAGTCTGGGTGAATCAGGCAATTTGTAAATTGACTGTCAGTTTCCGGCATGTTACATATTGACTAATTTTATACATTGACAATCACATATATACAGGATCAGATGTATAAATGTAATATCATGTCACCTCAATAAAATCTGCATGATATGTACTGCAACATATGATATTGATAAAATAATACACACACACATATATTTATATATTCATTATCAATTACTATACATATATATATATTATCAAGTAATATGATATGGTACAACACTATATATTCTCAGCTGAAATAGTCCCCATGCTCAGCCGGTTCATGGACACAATGAAAGAAGTGTACGTGCGTAACGACAGGATTGAGATCTTCGGAGACATTGCAGTCCAAGTTTTTAGATATGAAGAAGACGGGGCCGACGGAAACGTGCTTGAAATTGGGAAGTGAGTCATACATATCTGGGTGTCAAAGGGGACTCATATCGTACTGAGTATATGTAACACATTTGACACCGTTAGTGGATACAAAATCACACAACCACAGACATTATATACAATCAATGTTAATCTTTAACATTGTTATCAATTTTCAGAGCCCTGATGGTGTGGAAGAAGGACTCAGCAACCAATAAGTGGAGAATTCTCTACAACATTTGGAACGAAAGTTAAATGAATCGCATCACTGTATCGTAAAGAGTAATAAAAGTTCAATTCGTGCGTGTAGTATTCATAGTCTTTTTGATGAACGAATATTAGAAATAGAAACCGCCCAAATAGGGTAAACCTACTCCAACACCAGACCCACACCTAAGTAAAATCTATAACCCAGCATTCAACATTCTTTCTCTGAACTAGCACCTTATGTTTTCAATGATTTATTAAAAAAAAGCAAGATATGCAAGACATGGTCCATTCGTCCGGTGAAGTTCAATGAAAATCCTTTAGAACATTCTAAATATTTTTTGTTGGTTTTGAAACCTAAGAAAGATGAGAGGCGTGTATCTTTTTGTACAGGCTTTGACTGACCGATGATGAATTACACATATAATATGAAACTACCGAGTGAGGTATGATGTTCTGAGCCTGCCGCTAAGCAAGCTCACTTTACAACCTTGAAATAAAAAAAAACAATCACAGGTAAAACGCTTAGGTTTTAGTGAGGCCATTGAAACAACAGCCGAGCCAACTGGAAGCAATGCCTAGTAAAGAAAGTAGGGTGAGTGGCAAAACGTCATCAAAGAAGTAATTGTCATTGCACCAAACTACCATGACGCTAACGTTATCATATCGACCAGACAATGCTAGTTACTTATACCAGCCAGCGCAGTAAGCAGTAACTGTGGGGTGGATCAGTGTACTTTCGGAGATGTACAGATAAAAGGACGAAACAGCAGCGAGAAGAGTATTTTGAACAGGTCCATTCATTCTTCCTATCTGTCCCATGATAATATAGATTTCTTCTTTCACCACAATCCCATCCTTCTAAAAAAATATTGGTACAAATTCATTGACAACTATCGAATATGTGACTCTAACTAAATTCACCCAATCATAATCGAATCAGGCTCAATCAGTCAGGTTTAATTAACGATTCTGTGCTTTCTATGCAGGTTTTGTTCTAAATACATGTATGATTAATGACATACAGTTACCCACAGCCAGAACTTAATGCTCAAAACACGCTTAGTATGGTTAATTTGTACGCTAAGTATATATATATATATATATATATATATATATATATATATATATATATATAGTTTTGTTTCTAAACACTTCACACGTAGACACCATTGTTTATTCCGTCAAAAAGCACATCTAAATAATTTACGCACATGTATTTCTCTATACTCATTTTTTTATATCACTCTTTATATACAAACGAGTTTTAATTTTATCATTATATGTCGATGATATATATATATATATATATATATATATATATATATATATATATATATATATATATCGTATACCTATAACTCTTTGATCAGACTTGCGAATTCACCTAAACGGACCTATGATCTATGGTTTATCAGGCCTTGATCATGACCTGATTAACGTCTGAAGGTTCGGCAGCGCCTTTCACTTTAGGCCTGTCTATAATTTCATCCCATAAAGATATATCTTAATTTGTTATTGACATAAATTTTTACTTTTAACAAGTTTTTAACTCGTTTAACAAAATATGTACAAATATCAATATTTGAAAAATCGCCGTCAGGATAATCTCCGACAGTGTGATTTTGTCGTCAATTAATAAATTCATTGATAACCTTGACCTAAGATATCCAGAAAAGTAAATTTCTATCGAATATTTCTGAGTCTACAATATATATATATATATATATATATATATATATATATATATATATATATATATATATATATAAACACCCACACCAGAGTCACAGTATGATGTGTGGTTGGCGATATGTGTGATGGCTCAGATTTGTTGCCACTGTCATGACAGGAAATTACATGATCGTTATTTGTCGCAATTACTGCGTTATGCTTTACAGTATCATTTTAAACCAATTAACAAACAAGGATCCCCACCCAACAAACAATGAGCGCGAACTCTCTCTCATAATTACAAGAGTGCAAGAAGGTGGTACATGTGAACAGATAATTTGATAATTCAGCGATCAGCGTGCTGTCACGTCGTCGTAATTACAGTCTTAATCACAGTCTTAATTATTCATCCAAGTGCACAAAGTTAAAAGGATACTGGGAGCTAGTATAAAATTAAAGTTTAAAAAATACATGGGTGTACACACACACACACACACACACACACACACACATATATATATACTGATTCAGATAATATCTAAGGTTTAAAATTATATGCTTTTTTAGAAAGCATGCCTTGAACACTCACTCTTTATACACCTGTAGATCGACATTTAAGCATGAATTGCCTGCAGCACAGTCAGTTGATCAGTTTTAAACAAAGGAACATACCAAGACATTAATCAGCCATGGTCAAACCATGTTACTCGCCTCTATTGTCATTATTAAATGTACAGTTTAAATAAAACACGTTCTTATAATTTAATTACTTTATGCCACTATTAATATTGGAATTTTTAATTGAAGCATGAAGATTTCATGTGGCAATTAAAACTTTAACCCCCCCCCCCCCCAAACATTTCATTGTAGCATGGTCGCATGAGGGTGAAAACCAATCCAAAAGCACTATCAATTATTATTATCACATAGACATTTATTTTTTTATCTCGTCTCCTCGCGATAGTATCTCCTTTCCAGGCGAAGGTATCTCGTTCCCACGCGATTTTTATCTCGTTCCCACGCAACAGTATCTCATTCCCATGGTTAAAAATTATCGCGTGCGCACACGTTAGTATGCCATGGAATCTTAAGCCCTTATTTGAACCAGAACGTCTGTTGTCTGAGCGTAAATGCAACTTTAATTGTCTATATGTATTTTTGTAGTATTTGCGTTTACGCCGAATGCTTTGAGGTAAATTTTACAGCGGCTTTAACTGCGTAGGTTCAAGATTTCATTGCGTTGGTTCAACTTGTCTATATTTATGTGTTCAGGGAAAATGTATTGGATTAGTTAATGGCTACTTATTCTAAGGTTAGGGTAAGGTTGATATAACCCTTGTGTACTAAACATATGAAATAAAATAAAAACTTGTTTGTATTTTATGTTCCACGAAAACTTTTAATATTTAGTGTTAGGTTTAAGGGTTCGGTTTGGGGTTTATGATCTCTGGTAAACCGAACAGGGTAAACACCATGTCAGTTTCTGTAATGCCTCAAGGATAAATCTTAAAACAAATGACGTCACCCATGACGCTTCATTATTGGGGGGGGGGGGGCAGGGTCACATGTCCCCCTCATATTTTAAGGAGAAGTTTTGGAGAGCCACCTTTTGTCTTCTCGTTTGAGGCATAAGCCTTTTCACAAGAAGATCTTTCCAAAATAATATTTCCGCCAAGTAGTTCATATGGCACATGTTCTATCCGAACTAACCAGCCCTCCCCCCCTTCCCTTCCCCACTCACACATTCTCTAAACAAACATGGTCCTTGACTGTTGTAAGAGTCGCTGTTGCATCATTTCAGGTCTCATCGTATTAAGCCCGCTCCATATGCTTGCAAATAATTGACCATAATCTTAACCCAGTGTATAGAAACATGCTGTTATAATTTAAGATGCAAGTCTTTCTGTGTTATATATCTTTATTTATCTCGTAAACAGGCGGTAGTATCACGTTAGTGAACGAGACAATTATTTGATGACCACGCTATATTATCGGGTGGGGACGAGATAACATTAATTTTCAGTGTGTCCTATACGAGCCAACGTAGGCGGACAGACACCATCATTTTTATTTCGAAAACACGTAGAACTTAATGCTTTATCATGAAAATTGTACATTGCGGTAGTGAATGTGAGAGAACCTCCTGTGAATAATCCAGAAATAATATATTGTTTGGTTAAGAATAGAGAGTGATGGACTTCTGAGAAGGTCGGGCAAAGATTTGTACGTCTTGATATATGTCAGACTTTAAGCATGTTGGCACACACACATAATATTATTCACAGTATTCACTGACATGTGAGAGTGGTTTTGCAGAATACTTGGGCTAAGCATAGCATACACACTTTAGTAGTCTTTTAACTAAAGACACGCTTGGTAGACAGCCCTTAATACCAATGCCAGGGGAAGGGGCAATATTTGAGACAACACGGTGTTATCGAAAAAAAAAAACAATAAGACGTCCGAGGATTAATAAATAAAGAGGGAAACAACTGAACTGAGGATAAATTGTAGTTTTCAGTAAACGAACAAATATATATATATATATATATATATATATATATATATCTATATATATATATATATATATATATATATATATATGTATTGTAGATTCAGATATCATTAATTTAAATTTCATGCTTTTTTAAAAAGTATTTCCACATTTTAACATGGTTTGTCCGCAGCAGAGTAAGTCGGCCGTAACTGAACAAAGTAGGCCTACCAAGAAATTAATCAGCCGTGGTTACAGCTGATCCCGCAACGTTTACAGAGAACTTTATTTCATCTGAGAAAAATGAAACGGAATCACCCACATGGAGTTTTAAATTGTCAATCCAATATTCACATATATTCGTATATGCAGAATGGGGCCGTCAGACAGGAGGTTCGTCTGGGACAAAACATACCAAATATTTGGATATTTTAAAAAAGTAAAAAAAAAATAAACAATCGATTTAATTTGCAAAAAACACGGAAATGTAAAGTTTCTGAAAAATTAGAAGGTGCAAAACTAAGACAAAATTTTTATTTACCTTTATGTAAAACAAGTATAATAACTGTTGATCTAGTCGACCACCTGCTGCCGTCATGAAAATCTCTGAAAGTGTGACATTTTATCGTCGAAATCATATATTCTCTGATTACATTGATTCTCGAAAAGCACGGACAGAGAAGTAAAATAACATATATATCCTAACCCAAAGTGTATATATATATATATATATATATATATATATATATAGAGAGAGAGAGAGAGAGAGAGAGAGAGAGAGAGAGAGTTACAGCGTATATAAAGATAAAGAGTGACGCCTTTCAGGTAGACTAACTTGTTTATAAAGAGACGAGCTTTCGAAACACAAAAGGCTTCTTCGACAGGTGGTAATTAAGTAGGAACGTGTAGAGGGATCACTTTACTGGAAGTTAGTATACAGGTATACTCCACACGTTCCCATCATTAATTTATTATCAGCGACAGCAGCTCATTACCATATTTTGTTAATAACCCTTGCTCGACTGATGCCACGATGACAAGTACAAACCATAATCAATCATATACTATTATAATGTCAGCGAACACGAAATAGAAATTGCTAAAGGTAGAAGAAGAAATGAGTCGGATCCAATCACCTGTGTTCGTTATGTGCCTAGTGGTCATGGCGTTGGCGGAGGGCAATAAAAAGGGTAAGGACGAAATATTTAATTTTTTCCCAATGTCCAACAACATTTTTATCGAGGACACGGTTTGCCCGTTAAGCTATACTTAAAACATTGTTATATATAACTCTGAAGAAAAACAACACTGTAAATTCTCTACAGTCTGTTTCACGGGATGCCACCCGATCTTCAGGTGAATGTTGTTGGAATGAAGCTAACGGCGTTGTTTGAAAAGCCGATACTTTACGAGATTACGAGATTATGCTTTGTGCGTTTTGGGGGGAACATTTAATGACTGACACTGATCCTATTGTCCATCTACCTTCTACTATATATATATATATATATATATATATATATATATATATATATATTTATATATATATATATATATATATATATATATATATATATATATGCGTGCCAGCTTGACAGATAAAAAAATTGACGATTGGGGCAGGATCTCACGTTCATAAAAGTATGTTCGATCAGTAATCACAGTCGTTAACAATCAAAAGGGCCGAATCAGAATTATTCATTCGACGTGAAATCCACATATCAATATGTAATGTGGGTCATTTTTTTACTGTCTTCATAAAACAATAAATTTTACCATTATTTGCTTATACGATTGCCAGCGAAAAAATAATGTAGGTTTGTTATGGTTAGTTCTTAAAAAAATTATATATTTGGATATAGCAGGGGTCCGGTTTGCCTGTGAAGCAATCAATTTAAAGCCATGAAACATTATTTTCTTTGAAGATCAGAAGAAGCCGTTGATATGTATTGTAAATGGGATTAACACGCTATTATATCAAGTAGACGCGGATTTAGTAAAATTCAATGTTAACGTTGATATTTTATATGCACACTTGGTTATATGTCAAACATTCTCTAATTATTGTATATATTGATCCCAAATATATACTGTGCTATCCCCTTAAAATGTGTTGATCATATTACATGGAACCATAGCAAAATAATTTGAATATTTTAGTTCGTGTATTTTTATCACAAGTTATGCGTGTTCATGTCTAGCAATGGCTTATGTCAGCATGCACATTCATCTTGGAGAGAGAGAGAGAGAGAGAAAGAGAAAGGAAGGAAGAGTTTATCACAGATGTGTAGTTGGTTAACATTTTAAACAATGCTGCCCTTCTTTATAAATAAGACAGCCGGAAGAATACATTATGGTGTTTTTCCATTTCATAACGACTTTTTTCAGAAAATGAAGAAAAACAAATCATTTCCCAGATGAATGCGTTCCATACCCATTTTCACAATCCTTATTCGGAAGCTCTGTACAATCAGATCTACCTTCCGGAGTCTTACATCATGCCCCCGGGGGAGCCGGCCAGAGAGGGCAAAGGTCAGCCTTTTTTTCATGAACCAGATATGATATTTTTGTTTTGTCATTTTGTGTCCTGTGAAACCTGTCCTGTTTCGGCCGAATAGGAAAAATGTTGTACTTTTAGGGAAAAGTCTGATGCGTGTGCTCATAATGAATGCAGCGTAATGGGCACTTTTTAAGATGATCATATAAAAAAAGACAAATTTAATTAGTGATGACAGGGCAAGACGAAATAATTTATTTTTGTATTCTCTGCTGCCTTTCCCTTCAGGGAGCCCCTTTTCCTGGTGTGGGTGCCTGCACACCGATCACCCATTTGTTATGGTTAACACATACATCAATTAACATAATTTCCTTAAATTTTAGTGTAATGTTTAATTCAACGAACATTTTTAACATTTATACTCTGAAGCGGATAAGAATATCGTATCTCACCAGATATTATGATATAGTTGCTATATCTTGCTTTACTTTACCAAGGGCTGGCTTCCGGGCCATATCTCGATGAAGACTGATCGTATTTTTTATGCAGCCTTAAAGCTCCGTCAACTCTTAAGTATTTCAAAAAGACAAGGGCACATACGACACCTGATAAACAGCATGTGGCATCCGATTCCGGGCCTCCACAAAATTCTAACAAAATTCAAAATTCCACATGCGGACTCGCGCTTATGAAGAGCTTATGATAATACACTAGTACGATAAAACCCATTCGGCACCCACGCGGAGGCCCACATGTATGGAGAAACCCCCTAGAGCGTTTTTTTTTTTTATTTCTGACCTACTTGATTTGCATATACAAGTGCTAGAGTAACATGAACATTAATGTAAAAACTGATATATGATATCGTATTCCACATGACGGGATGACTTCTTTGCAAACAGGTACTAAAGTAACATGAATGTCTATGTAAACAATCATATATATGGTATCGTATACCACATAACGTGATAATTAGAACATCATTTATGGTAATGAACATGATATAATGTGTATCATCCGGTGCAATACAGTCTGAATATAATGAGAAAGTGATGTATTTTTCCAGCCAATATAGTTTCTATGCTGAGCCGGTTCATGGAAACAATGAAAGAGGTCTACTTTCGTAGCGAGAGAATTGAAATCTTCGGAGACATCGCTGTCCAGGTGCATAGGTATGAGGAGGACGGAGCTGATGGTAACGTCCTAGAAATCGGAAAGTGAGTCATTCATATTCTGATACAAGTTTGAGTTGTGGCATTCGATGCTTCCTGATTCCATAACAGATGCAGGTGTTTATGTAAGTCTGTAACATAATATTTAAGCATGACGTAGTACAAGATGTTTAATCATTTAGACGATTGGGTTGGCTTAAATTAGTTCTTACAAGCACTCAGCATCAAACCGCTTGTCTTCAAAATACAATGCTACGTTGCTGGTCTCACCGGTCATTTCTGATGATTTGGGGAAAGCGGTTTGGCCAAATCGGTTTAGTGCGTTCACACGGACATCTAGTGACAATGCATGAGTTGAACATTTCACAGGTAGAAAAAATGTAACAACATGCTCAGACACGATTTCGCATTTTCGCTGTGACAGAGTTGCTGCTTGAAAACTGGGTCCAAACCGTTCTGAAGGAGTTCACACGAAACTTTTGCAAAGTTGACAAAACGAACGATTCGCATCTAAAACCAGCATGCGCCCTATTGTCTTTGCCAACGATTTTGGCTAAATGTTTTTAATAGCTTTAGAATACCGCGTGAACCGCTAAAAGGTTCATTCTAAACGGTTGGATATCGGTTTGTATTTGCCGTGTGAAAGGGGTATTATGACTCATTGAAAGTACATGTAGTTAATGAATATATCAAGATTAGATTTCTCTTTATATGGATATCATTGTTTTCTCTCTCTCTCCGTATATATATATATATATATATATATATATATATATATATATATATATATACATAAGAACAGAGAGGGAACATGATGTTTTGTAGAGCGATGATAATCTGGAAGAAGGACCCAGCATCCAATCAGTGGAGAATTCTCAACGACATTTGGAACGAAAGCTAAATACCTTGTTATTTGTGAAGTGTACACAAAAATAAAGGATCAAGAGGGAAACTATGATTTCTTCTTAATCTCCTTGTGTAAATGGCCAATATGTAATACGTAACCAACCGTTTGTGTATATACCAATTTAAATTAATGAAATAAAATTAATCAGGTATATATATATATATATATATATATATATATATATATATATATATATATATATATATATATATATATATATATCGGCGAACGTCCTTCCGTTTTATAGCTTCAAAAGTCTGAAATTCACTTTCTGTTACAATCAGAAAAGCTTCGACTCTTGCATCATTTAAAACTTATAAAAACCTTTCTTTCGGCAAGCTTTTGGTAATTAATATGCATCATTTCTTTTTCTTAAGTCAGGCACAGGGAGTAGATTTTCATGTAATTGTATGTGGGTATATGTGTGTGCGAATTGCGCTGTGAGTCTGACCATCGCATACTTGGCGCTATATAAATACTATATATCATTATCATTATATACTGATCTATTTTAAATGGTAGTTTAAAGCTTGAGTCTGTAATGAACCAGCGACCTTGCTATCTTCAGCGAGTATTGTCCTTTGTTTTCCAGTGTAATTAGACTTCCCTGCCACCTATACGGGAGGGGTATATCTAAGTTGGTTTGAAAGTAAAGGGGAGGGGACATTTTCCTCCCCTGCCAGGGGTATTCACTCAGGTCACACGTGAAATGACTTAATTTGATCACCGTTACACAATTTTCCTGATGTGATCGGTAAACAGTGTACCAAATAATCTCATAAGTATGTTGTAGTGAGCTTAACCTAATGTGTAGTTTTTGTAATTACCGTGCTTTTTTTGGTACAATGTTGGCTGGCGCCATAACCTCGTAAATTAATTGGACCAGATCCGGCTTTGGACAGGCGACTTCCATATCGTTGCAATTTGAAATGGCGAGCTATACCGCTGGGGGCCGCGCCTTGCACCAAAATAACTGTGACGTGATATCTTAATGCTGATGACGTTTGCATTCATCAAGATTTACAGACTTTCCTGCGAAGAGTGAAGCCAACTACTATATACCACGCCCACACAGGGCTGCATGCTTAAATATTACTTTATACCCAATTTGAATGTAAGTAAACTGCTTCATGCAACAGATCTTCCCTACACTTGTTAAATTCTTGAAACGTCTCAATATAGGCCCTCTTCTTCAAAACAGCCGGGCTGTTAATTATCTTGGTGGGGTGGTGTCATTCAGTGGAGACGTATGTCACCTACAACACAGTAACACAAAATACACAATAAACATACAAATACAATGCGTCCACATGGGAGCCGATAGTTGTTATTCCCAACTCGATCTTCCGATTTCCGGAGGCAAAGCCCGAATGTACTGTGATAATAACTTTTTTTTAAGAAACTTATCTTTAAAATGTAAACAGCCCGGTAGCAAAGTTAAAGTTATTTATCAGGGAACGCGCTGTGCTAATTGGGATCCTTTGTTATATCTCGATCACGAAAGTATAAACAACGAATACACCTAAATTCTCTCCTCGATTAAAAAAAAATATGTTTTCATAATTTTATTTAATCCGGTCGGAATAATGAAGTCAAATTCGTGTAATTTTGACTTCTCAAATTATTTGAAACACGATTGTCGATGAATGTACTAAGAATTTTCAAATGTTAATCACTAGAAAATGATCTCTGTGCACGTCTGAAAAAGGGATACATTTGATGTAGCTGTAATATAAAATCCGGTAAGGACATAATCGATTGTTGTGTGATAAAAAGCGATAAACAGCAAAGCCAATTATCCATTAATGAACTAGGAACCAGTGATGTACAGTCTACTGTCCGATTTAGAATATATTTGCAGTATGAATGGTTTCATTGACAGTTATATTAGAGATATATTCAAAATATTCAGAGCACCTTTTAAGGTTAATATTTTATATACTTTGTTATACCGCAGGTATACTAAGATGTTCTTTTCAGAAAAGGTGGAGGGCTTTGAATGTTATCATGTTTTTCTAATGTTGAATATAAGTGAAAGAAAGACATTTCATTTATTTTTAGGAAAATTACTTGGTTTATATTTAATTAAGGCATCTTTGTAATATACATGTCTCTATTTTGCCATTATCAGATTATGTTTAAATTTCACCAAAATATCGTGAACCATGCATGGTTTAGATGATGAAAACTTTAAGCTGAAAGTAATTAAATAGCCTCATATCAAATACGGATCTAGACCTGAAGAAAATTATTAAAAAAATTACACTGAACTTATGATGGTATCCTTTGCCCTTAGATGCCACTTGAATGTAATAATTGTGAACCTAATCTGTACAGTAAGTAATGTGACACCTTATATCATTTAGAGTGAATAAACGCGTACATATATACATATTCATAAACCATTCAATTACTAACCTTGTAGAAAATAACGCCAGAAATCTGGGTTGCCCTGCCTTGGCTTGAGTATATACATTTACTACAATTATGCCTAAAATAAACCGTGATTCCATGTACTGATTGATGTAACTCAATGCCAGCCCCTATCACTAAACCCCTGAAAAGCCCGTGTGGTGCCCTGATATATTCGCATATTGGGACATCATAGGGCTCTTTGAGGACCTGACGATTCCCTCGCCTTTGCATATAAGGCCGTCACGCCTCATGTGAATCACATCCTTGCCATGAGAACGCCCCAAGTGGTCCAAAAGCTTAAACATCTTGGCAACATCCCCACTGAAACCATGTAATTCAGATTGTACATACATGGACCTTCGTTTCCTATTATATGTCTCCGTTGTACGAAGATTACAGTCCATGGGCCAAATGTAAGTGCATTTCAGGTACTATCGCAACGGTATGGTGACGATCGGTCCAGTTTCTCTGCCTGGATGACAGAAGCTGCTAGCTGAATTTGTATGACCTTAGTGAAAGTTCCAAAATCTACTGCAAAATTGACAACACGCCGTGTCGCCGTGATCGTTTCAGCCAGCGAGAACATGTTTTACATTTTGAGCGCGTTCGTCACGGGTACTCCTTAATATTCTGCACGCTGACTGACTGAGAAAGAGTTGGTTACATTTTGTTTTAACAGACTCACTGTGAAGAGCCATAGCCTCATAAACGGCAACACTGAGGCTGAGTGTAAAAGTGTTCAAAATCTCGCCGAACCAAGCGACGGCCTTGAAATATTATGAGAAATAACTGAGAATATTACCAGCCAACTCAAAGACCGCAATGGGTGATTGCTGAATGAACCATGTTGTTTTGATAATAAAAATATCGTAACAGAACAGTATTTACTGCTGACGTCACTTGAAAAGACCCTAGTTCAGTGAGGCGGTGATATATGGCGCTGACTGCAGCCTGACCGGTCACTGGAGTTTACCAGTCGAGGAAATAGTCAAAGGGCCGTAATTTAGTTATATAATTTGTCGCCAGGCGGTAGTGCATTTTCTTTGTCTAAAGTTAATGGCTCTGCTAGTAAGAGGAATTATGTATTAACTATTGAACTGAGCCAGTCGAAGATCTGGGAAAAAATTGCCATATTAATAATGAATAATGGTGGCGCAATGAGCTTAAAGGAGCAGAGACAGGGGACCTTCAGCATTGCTTACACCCAAAAGAAACCGGGTATCACATTCTTCGCAGTTATCTCAATTTCTTTATCAAAATTACCTTTTGTATACATTAGCCTCAAATAGGGATACTTTTAAACCAAGAACTTACCTATTAACATTTACTCACTCACAAGACAGAGTAAAACTAACACCTGATATGATTAATTTTTTTTTCATATATAACCTGGCAAACTTTGATTAATTTCACCGCCATTTATTCCTACATTGGCACGCTACGTGTTCTATTGATTTCAGATAGATTTATTACAGGCATTTTTGTTTGGTTTGACGTGTAGGCAGCAGGTGTTATTCGACGATGGTTCTATTTCAGACCGTTACGTTTGCTGTGAAATTAGGGGTGGTACTGTTTGGAGAAGCCAGTAATAATGCTATGATATATAAGTTCAGTTTATAATAGGGTATAGTCAAGATCTATACAAATGTTGTGCACATGGTCGGCCTTTATTTGTTCAATAAACAGACGTGGCACAAGCGGCGGATCCAGCGCCGCCCCCCCCTTGAGAGAGAGAGAGAGAGAGAGAGAGAGAGAGAGAGAATGAGAGAGAGTGATTTTCTGCATCGGGTACAAGTTGGCTGGGTTAACTAACCCGTTCAAGCCATGCTTATATTCATGCGGTCAGAAAATCAACAAACATGCAAAAGGACTTTATCGAGCGTTTCTCACTGATGGATGTAGCGGCACTCCGACAGGCAATAAGCTCGTGTAGACTCTCTAATGTAAGAGTGCCGAAATGGCGCAATTTCCAAACACCCTGGTTGTTGTATATTCCTTGGTCGGTTGTTGTCTTATTCCGTACAGACGAATGTCACAAACAAAGTATGACATCATATATAATAAAACATGTTACATGCAATTGATATGGATCAAAGAAGACGAACCAAATCACTGATTTTTAAAACTATTGCTTTTTGAATGTTTACTGGAAATTACTCTATTTACTTTTCATAAAATATCATTCTTTATTGTGTTCTCAGTTCCTTTACAAATAATTTCTATTGTAAACCTTTTAACTAGAACAATAAGCCTCCAACTGAAATAAAACCATGAAACCAACTAACTCTTGCACGCACATGCTATCGTAAAATTAACACCTGTTTTTCTTTTTTTTCATAAACAAACCGGCAAACTATAATTGAATTTTCCTCCATATAATTATTACGTTGGCAGGCTATTTGTGCTGTTTATTTCAGTTGAATTTATAAAAGACATTTACATGTTTGGGTTTTCAGAACGACGTGTTAGCCGCAGGTGTTATGGGATGATGGGTCTATTTAAGACCGTAATGGTTGCCATGGAATTAGGAATGGTACTGCTGGGAAGCGCAAGTTATACTTTTATGGGTAAATATAAGTCTAGATATAGGTATCCGAAGGTATTGTTTATGTTTTATTGGTAAGAACATGCTTTTATTCAAATGGAGAATGACTCCTTGTGATAAAATGAAAATACCTTTATTCAGATCATTAACTGTCGGGATTTCTTTTCAAGGAAATGATGAACAACAAGTCATTTCTCAATTGAACGCTTACCATTCCTTTGTCCACCATCCTAACCCGGAAGCTCTGTACGACCAGATCTATCTTTCGGAGTCTTACATCATGCCCCCAGGAGAACCGGCACGAGAGGGCAAAGGTAGTCCTTTTTAGGCCATAAAATAGACATGGAATTGTTCTTCTGTCATTTTGTGTCTGGTGGGGCTTGGTTTTGCCTAGGTTACATAAACAGGGGAATCATATTTAAAACATTAGCATTAATCTTTTCGAAATTCAAGATGTATGTGTTCATGTTAAATGCAATGTGATTGGCACTTCGTCAATATTTTGTATGCACGTGCTAAAGTGTTATGAGATGATTTGTATAAATCATGTTATTTAATATAAAATGATATTGTATTTCACAAAAATTGATGTGCAGGACAGAATATTTGGCAATAAACATAATATCTTATGTTTATAATGATAATGTCATGTAATATCAGCCTGATATATTATAAAATTAAAGCGGTGTAATTGCGTATTATATTACATGATACAGTATTAATATGATATTTGTATTCTCTCAGTCAGTATAATTTCCATGCTAAGCCATTACATGGAACCAGTTAAAGAAGTTTACTTCCGTACCGAGAGAATAAAAATTTTCGGGGACATAGCTGTCCATGAGTTCAAGTATGTTGAGGACGGAGCGGATGGTATCGTCACAGAAATCGGGAAGTAAGTCATTAATATTCGTCAACCAAATCACTGGTATCTAGTTAAATTAATGTTAATGAAAAAATCAATATAGGCGGAAGTACGAGTGCAATAGAAGGGCACGGTAATGATAAAAGACCAAATCAACAAACCTCAATCAATGCTACCCGGCTAGGTTTGATTTCAGAGTGTTCGCAACCTTCTCCATTCCAATATGTGGTTTCGTGCAAGGTGTTGCACGCAGATAAAACTGTCTCGCGGTCGAAATTGTATCGATTATAATAGTACGAGTCAGAGGGGTTTGTTGATGCATGGGCGCTTCTTGAAACAGTTCCGTGTGTTTATGTATATTTGTTGCATAATACTTAGCCATGACGTAGTATAAGATGTAATCTAGAACTAATGACAATGTCTAGGAAAAGGTCCCATGGACCAGAAAATCGGGTGCAAGTCGCAAATATTGGTCTGAACTCCTTAAAGAAAGTTTCTGCGGCTAAAATGGGGCTCTCTGGACCGCTTCTTCTCGATATGCCTCCGGATTTATACACATGATATAAATATAATTTATGTGTAATAAAAAAATGTGAGCATTGTGTTCACTAATTAGTTTCGTACCGTTGTACGGCAATCTTCAGCACGGGATGACTGAAGTACATTGAACATCTGCATGGTTGTTCACTGAAGCGTGTTTGTGCTTAATACCTTTACAGCTTGCTTAATCAGGATTACACTTTGTGTTGAGTTTAGGTAAGAGGAATTTGTTGGCGTGTCTACAACTTGTTACAAGTTGATTGCGTTGATTTAGCGTGGCCAGTTTTTGTTTACATATAATAAAAATATTTTTCCCATAGACACAGGTTACATCTTTCAGAGAATGTGCTTTGGCCTTCTGAGTACTCTCCACTGTATTTCAAATTTTATAATTTCATATACATATACATATATATATATATATATATATATATATATATATATATATATATATCAAACATACTTTCATGAGGATCATCATGTTTTGTAGAGCGATCATAATCTGGAAGAAAGACCCATCAACCAATCAGTGGAGAATTTTCTTCAACATTTGGGCCAAAATCTAAATACTTTGTCTTACTGTGATGTTCGTAAAAATAAAGGTTAAAAAATGAAACGATGTTTCCAATATTTAGTGTTTTCGTTTCATTTATATATATATATATATATATATATATATATATATATATATATATATATATATATATAGGGGGGGGGTCCTACCAAACTTTCGACCTGGTGGTCAGGACTTTATTGTGTTTGGAAATCTTCGATTTTGATCGTTCTTCTCTACAGTTTAAGGCCTTGAGGGGGAATTTTAAGGACCATTTTGTAGCCAGCTGTTTCAGACATATTAGCTAAGCCTTCTACTGCACTGGAATATCAAGAAGAGCATATTTTAGCGCATCCCGGCCCGCTGACGTTGATGAATCTACGACCAGCATATACTTACCATCCCAATTATTATGGCCTACTGAGTCAGGTTGTAACGGTTAAACATATTTTTACCCGGCTATTTGATCCGGTTTAACGACTTTCAATGATACGGACATTACTTGTTGACAAACTGGGGGGGGGGGGGGACATGAGACCTAAGGTGGTAGGTTGCATATATGCTGAGGTAGCAAGGTCACTTATTGCAAAACACAATTTGCAAAGCTCTGGCTTATCTGACTTTTTGCCAGATACCTTTTCTGATTAAAAAAAATTAAAACCGCTGATGTATACAAAACACGTAGCCTCTGTGTGCTGATATTCACCTTTTCTGGCCCATTTTTATAAAACCTCCAAGGGATTACCTATATTTCATGAAGATCAGATAGGTGAGGTGGACCCCTTTAAGAGCATGTTATTAAAATTCAGTAAGGACATATGCGATTATTATGTAAGAAAATAACAGCAAAGTCAATTACATTTAATGAACCAGTAACCAGTAATGTATATGTAGAGACCCCACTCTCTTTTTTATCAGACACGAACATATGAACTATTTCATATTGACTGTAATATCAGAACGATGTTTTCAAAATATTAGAAACATTTTGTTATACCGCAGATATACTAAGATTTATTCTTATTTGAAAAGCCCAAAGGTTTGAATGTTTTATTCGTATGCGAATATTCAGTGAACATGAAACAATTTAATTGACAAATTAAGAATATCTGCTTATTATTCAATAAGAACTTTCGTCTCTGTTGTTCTTTAATCACATTCTCCATAAGTTCAGGGGCGGCGCCAGCATTTAGCAAAAAGAGGTGTCCGAACCCAGGAGTTATAATGATAAAACCAAAACTGGAATGAAAGCCTTAAAAGGGTTTGCGATGGCCGAAAAACGGGGGAGGGGAGAACAAGCGGGAAGCGGATCCGCTTTTGACGTTTCACCAGAAAACATGAACCAAGGTGTAGATGACGGACACTAAACGTAATATAACAATAGTTGTGCGTCACAACCAGATTCATATAAGAATTTAGACCTGATGAAAACCACAGGATGTTAAAGGTATCCTTTGCCTCTGCTGGTACTAGTCATTATGTGCTATATATGTTCATAACTTTGAATTAAATACAATCTACAGGAAGTCATATGACACCAAACACACATACGTATTTATCAGTATCCATAAACAATCCATTTAAAAGGCATGTGGAATAAAACCCCCGAAGAGATCCGGAATAAAATCGTCATATGCAGGATTAAATGTAAAATTGTAAAATGTATCGGGCGTCCTGAAACGCGTGGGTTTTACCTCGGTACGACCGGGGGTCATTGAGCGGTTAGGGCCAATATAAGGAGAAACCAGGGTTAGACGGGAGTCAGCAGTTCGGAAAGAGACCGGACGGTACAATATGATGAGGTTTCCTCAAAGGTACAACCTGTGAACAAATAATAATTATATCACTTTTCCATAAAGAAATGCGCATGCGAATATCGAATTTTGAATACTGGTCCAACTTCAGTCCCGTGCCAGAAGGAGATTCCAACCAAACATGTGGCACGGCGGTGAGTTTTCGTATGCACCTGATAGGATACAATCCATTTCAATATTTCTGAATTTATAAAAGAGTATTAAGATGAAATTGTGAGAGTATAAGTTGTTCAATTGATACTGTCTGGGAATAGTTTTATTAGATCTTTTATTATTTTCATCTAAGTGCTTAGATAGCGCGCTTGATTTTACGATTAAAGTAAAATTTGAACGAGACATGCCTATATCACTCTAGAAAGAAGAAGTTAAATGGTTAAACTTGAACTTGCCTATATTTGCCTTTTATGCGATCAAGTCACAAAGGATTATTAGATCCAAGGAGCCAATTAAAGATTATAACTTAATGCAAGGGCTCACTGGTATACCGTTTTGTCCCATTACACGAAATTTGGATTTTTCCGGGTAATCGAATGTTCGTGTATGAATTTCACTTATCATTTCAGACTGAGGGAACAGTCGTCTGTGCCTTAGGCGAGACTGTAAGATTGATGGCTCTAGATTTTTTTTATCACTTACAGTGCAAACCTGGGTATTTTAGAAGACACATGTTAGTTAGGTACAGGGGGAATAAAGAAATTCTTGATGACGCGGTTCAATCATTCCACCATTAGTTTCGCAGAATTGTAGCAGCTAATCCTGATATTTTGCATGTACAGGAGACGATTCCATTGTTGAGTTCTGATAAATACTGGGATATCCGATGATCAGATAAACGAGACTTTGCTGTGTGTTATATGTGTCGATTTTCTTTGTAATACTGATATTTGTCATCATAAAACTAAAACACATGACATTTCTGGTTTTTTTAAATGTTATGTAATGCCGAACCCGGCATCGCGATTCTTTGAATTAGATTCTCAGGTGTCTAGCCTTTTATTTGACCGCAAGCCTACTTGATAAAATCTCAGAGGGCCGAAATGGCTCTAATTGCCTCCGCTATAAGGATATGCGTTGAATTCCCACTGTTTGAGTTTGTTTACATAATTCCTGCAATCACTTGCGGGATCATGCGATTTTCAGGCATTTCGCGAATAGGCCGAAGACAGTAGTGGCGTGGATTAAGCACATGATCAACATTCAGGAACTTACTCAAGGAATAATCACTAAAGTAGAGCCACCTTTGTTCGAATGAACTATGACACTCTGGGCGGAACAATTGTATGCAGCACGGTTTTTGGAGCATCCCACAATAAGGACGCCCCCCCCCCCCCTCCACACCCGACATAGCCGGGTTTTTTCTTAGAATGCAGATTTCTAGTGCGTTTACATCACAATATGCCTATGCACACTGTAATATCATACAACGCTCGACCAGCTAGGCCAGCTCCTTAATCGAGCTACACCGTTTGTCCTGGTAGAATTAAAAGGGATCCTTGCTGCAGCAACTCACATATGCTTCAAAGTGCAGAACATTTCCAAAGAAACTTTCTCTGAACCAGAAAATAGTTAATAATCTGCTATGTCGGACCGAAACTCTGACAAAGTGAACCTAAAACCGACTGTGATATCATATGATACTCACTATATAAACCACATGTCATACGATACTCCCAATATAGTCCGCTGGTCATACGATACTCCCAATATATTCCGTTGTCATACGATACTCCCTATATAGTCCGCTGTTCATACCATACTCCCTATATAGTTTACTTTTCATACTATTTCCCTTTATAGCCCATTGGTCATGCGATACTCCCTATATAGTCCGCTGGTTATACCTCACTCCCTATAGAGTCCACATGCCATACGATACTCCCAATATAGTCCGCTGGTCATACGATACTCCCAATATATTCCGTTGTCATACGATACTCCCTATATAGTCCGCTGTTCATACCATACTCCCTATATAGTTTACTTTTCATACTATTTCCCTTTATAGCCATTGGTCATGCGATACTCCCTATATAGTCCGCTGGTTATACCTCACTCCCTATAGAGTCCACATGCCATACGATACTCCCTATATAGTCCGCTGGTCGTACGATACTCCAGATATAGTCCGCTGGTCATACGATACTTCCAATATAGTCTGCTGGTCATGCGATATTCCCTATATTGTCTACTGGTCATACGATACTCCCAATATATTCCAAATGTCATACGATACTCCCAATATAGTCCGCTGGTCATACCATACTCCCAATATAGTCCGCTAGTCATCAGATACTCCCTCTATAGGCCACTGTTCATACAAAACTACCTATAAAGATCACTGTTCATACCCCCTTATAGTCCGTTGGTCATGCGATACTCCCTATATAGTCCGCTGGTCATACGATACTCCCTATATAGTCCACATGTCATACGGTACTCCCAATATATAGTCTCCTGGTCATACGATACTCCCTATATATTCCGCTGGTCATACGACACTCCCTATTTATTCCGCTGGTCATACGATACTCCCTATATAGTCCACATGCCATACGATACTCCCTATATAGTCCACATGTCATACGATACTCCCAAAATATAGTCTGCTGGTCATACGATACTCCCTATATAGTCTGCTGGTCATACGATACTCCCTATATATTCCGCTGGTCATACGATACTCCAAATATAGTCTGCTGGTCATACGATACTCCCAATATAGTCCTCTGGTCATAAAATACTCCCTATATTATAATAGGCCACTGTTCATACAAAACTACCCATTACAATCACTGTTCATACCTTATAGTCCGTTGGTCATGCAATACTCCCTATATAGTCCGCTGGTCATACGATACTCCCTATATAGTCTGCTGGTCATAGGATACTCCCTATATAGTCTGCTGGTCACACGATAGTCCCTATATACTCCACGTCATACGATACTCCATATATAGTCCGCTTTTCATACGATACTCCCTATATAGTCGGCTGGACATAAGATACTCCCAATATAGTCCGCTGGTCATAAAATACTCCCTATATAGGCCACTCTTCATACAATACTACCTTTAAAGATTACTGCTCATTCTCTTCCCCTTTATAGTCCGTTGGTTATGCGATACTCCCCATATAGTCTGCTGGTTATACGATACTCTCAATATAGTCCGTTGGTCATTAAATACTCCCTATATAGCCCCTTTGTCATACGCTACTCCTTATTTAGTCCGCTTCTCATACGTTTCACCCTATATAGTCTGCTGGTCATACGATGCTCCCTATATATTCCGCTGGTCAAAAGGTTCCCCCTGAATAGTTCGCCGCTCAAATGGTACTCCATTTGTAGTTTACCGCTCATACGATAGTCCTTTTATAGTCCGCTGGTCATAAGATACTCTCGATATCGTTCGCCGCTCATAACGGTGAAATCTGATCTAAGATCTATCAAACCGTCTTCCACTTATGAACAAATATTATTTGGTTTTGTCCAGTTCTTCTCACATTCCTGTGCAAATGTTAATTGTTATGAATAATTCATGTAATAATGGATGTAATCTGTGTAAGTTTTTATATGAAGGCATGGCAAAAATGAAACCCTCGCGAATCAACGAAGAAGTGAAAATCGCGACAATTTATCCTTATGAATATGAAGAAAATCACAGTGTTTGCAAATACAATCTCCCTGACTTTTTTGGACAATTATTTTTTTTTAACAGCTGGACTTGTAGCCCTTTACAAGAAGCAATGCTTTCCTGTGCATTCATCACTAATTTTATGAAAGTTTACGGAAGGATGCATATTTCCACCTTCATATTTACGTATGAAAAAAAAAATGAATGTTATCTCCAAAATTCTTTATTGACGTTCATGTTACAAAGTAGAAATAGAATATATGGATATACGTAGTCGTGTCAGCGAGATGGCTTTTATTACCTCAGCCGAGGAGACTACACGTATGTGCGTTTGTGGACAATTTATTTGTAAGTTTTTACATGCTATATAAAATTCAATCACTCAGTGTGCAATAAATAAATAAAAAAAAATAAAAAAGAAAATTCTACATTATAATGTGAGCTAGACTAAAATAAAGGGCGATTCCGATAGAAGATTTAACAAAATTCGTCTCTATTTAACCAGGGAAAAACATTTCCGGTGTTTTCATCAGATTTTTTTGGGAAGAATCTACCACAAAACAGGTATGAATTGATTATATCTAAATGTGAATCTGTAAACAGAGTGCTTTCTAGTTGAAACAGATCTGACTGTAAATTTTACCGGTTTACCTTTTGTCTGACTCACAGAAGAAGGACCCTTGCTTTTGTTTTGGATCAAGCTAAAAGCATGATCATGCATATCCATATTCTGTTAAAAGGTGGCCATGTAGAATTTTTTTTCTCTTGATTTTTTGTATTTTTATTTTCAATAACAATAGTTTCCATGGCAAGGCGTCTAAGTGATCTTTGAAACGAGCACTAATGCCCTGTGTTAAAGCAATCAACATTGAACTAATTGTCAGAACACTCAAACCATCAAATTGCATTCGAAGTTTAACGAAATGGACGGCCCGGAACATCGTTGGTTTTGTTCTACTGTAGGTGTTTCATCCCAGTATGATATTTTTTTTGGTGGATGCCATTATGCTGCGCATTCAGTGATATTCTCTTGTTCAATAAATATATATATATATATATATATATATATATATATATCTATATATATATATATATAAATATATATATATATATATATATATATATATATATATATATATATATATATATATATATATATATATATATATACTCTATCAAAGGAACAATTTGCTTTGAGGAAAAGGGTGGATTCGACATGGACAACAATGCCTCGATCAATCATTTTGTTTTAAACAGCTAAACGATTTGTTGAACAGGGCCACGTCGGATGTGATATATCTAATATTCACAAGGTATCCGCTCAGAAAAAGACATGGAGTTCTTACCTCTGGTGTTTGTTGCACTAGCCTCCGGTAGTTTGATGACCAAACAGGAAAATGATGGTCTACATTTATCAAATAATGGTAATAATATTATTTTAATCAAGAGGTTAACAAAATTTAAGTAAAAAAAATATAGGGAAAATTAAGGGAAAAATTTGCAGTATTGTTGTTTTGTGTGATATCCCCGATTCAGGGCTGTTCCGATTTTCATAACTACACATTTGCATTTCATTTCATATTTCTTGCCCGTAATGAACATTACATACAAAATATTAAATTCATTAATAAATGTTTATGTTATAAGAAAGAAAACAGCGTTTTGAATAATAATTACGTACTGTCTTGAAAAAGGTAACCTTGTGGAAATGCTCATATAATCTTAAAATTTAAGATATATGGTCATGCAAAAAATAAAAATGTTAAAACAAGTACAGACTGATAAAAAATAAGATATAATTTGATCTGAAGATACCTTGGCTCATCAATCTCTAGGTATTAATGAAACAATTTGACTTCTATCGACCACTTCCATTAAAATGAAAAAAAATATGAATCTATATTTTGTGAACGAATAAACATAATATTTGGAGATAACTTTGTAACGTCCAATGTGAAAAAAAAAAATATTATATTCTTATGATAAAAAAGTCGCATTTATTTAGGGATTAGGAGCTGGGAATGGAAGCCCTGGTCATCATGGCGGCGATGTTATAAGCAAGAGAGGACAAGAACCAGAGGCTGCTCTTGCTTCAATGGTAAAGAACATGAAGTCTGCGTGTATCTCCAAACACAGACCAATGCCTGTGGGTTAAGACAAGCCTGGAGTAAAGGTAAAATAAGAATGAGTCACACCAGCACGTTAATGATGAATATAAACTACTGCTTTTTAATCATTCATTATATAAAATAAGGAGGTTTTTATTTAAATATGCATAATTCTAATCTTATAGCTTCATACTAAAATATGATAATATCCAGGCTTTCCGTATGTTTTAAAGATTCACTTAATTACTATTCTGTATTAATTTTACCTCACTGAGTAAAATTTATATCCATTTGATATAAGGATTGAAAAAGATTGCCACTGGCTACCTCAATTTTTTTAGGTAGCCCCCTTTGTAGTAATATGAAAAAAATGGATTCTCATTATCAAAATGGAAACCAATGAGGCGTTAATAAAAGGCTTTATGGGCATTTAATGATCCAAACTGATGTTGTATTTGGTATAAAATGCTTTGATCATACTGTTTTGTCTGCAACACGTACTCTTCCAGCTGTAATTTTTATGCTACAGTCCTCCTTCTGCTCAACCGCTGCTTGTTTTAGCAGGGTTTGACAGGTAACATCAGAGTGCCAAGAATTGTGATCGTATACCAACGACAGCTGAGTTTTGTGAATTGGACCGATGCTAATGCGATACCCTGCATTAATTGAGTACTAGCTGTTCCCGTGGAAAATCCACGGCTCTATGTGATGCAAGTTTCTGTAATGAGCTGATAGGAACTAAACGACGCATATATTTTAATCCTAAGGTTTTTGCATGAACTTTTGTCATGTTTTTCACCTATATGATACATAGGTTACTTCTGCTAGAATTCTCCAGGAACACCCTCCCCCAAAATATCAACTTAGAAAGAAAGATAATTCTATTTCAGAAATCACACACACACACACACACACAATTAATTTTGGAAAGAGACGTGAGGCATATACAGGATGAGAAGTTTTTATTCTCCGATAAATAACATAGGTCCGACAGCTTCATTGCTTGGGAAATATCGTAGATATAACGATTTTATAAAGAAGTTTTCTACCGTGAAATTATATATAAATGGATGCTTTGTATTAGTTGAAGCTCAGGCGACATCGTGAAACACGATGTTTATTCAGTGCAGTCAGTTGAGGGTATAGTGTAAGACATGTTAACAGACACATGCGTTATTTGTGTACATGCACATGTTGTTGAAGTCTCTTGTACACGAAACGTATAGCTGCCAATGTGAAAAGGATAGGCCCAGAAAAATATATTCCAACAGTATTAAATTTTTAGTTTAAGTACTGTAAATTGTCATGGAATAAGCAGGTCTGGTGCAAAACTGACAACCCTGCCAGATAAAAAGAAAGTAGGTTGATATATTTCAAAGGCAGCATTTAGCAATGAAACCACTTCAGCCTTGGTTCGTTGCATTGTCTTTCAGCAAATTAACGCAGAATGTAATATACAGATTTTGCTGAAAATGTGTAGATGGGTAGAGTAAAACTGCATCCGTAATGGATTACATTTTTGGAGGTAATCGGAATCACCATGATATATTTTTTTCTTAAATGAGATTATCACAATTCCACACAGGAATAATTATAAGAGGGTTTTTCTTTGTCCCCGAGTAGAAGCCGCCAATTCGTATGCAGTTGTTCTGCCACTCGCCTGGTGAACCCGTGTTTCTGAACCGTATAAACGAACGACTGATGAGTAAATTCTGGCGGGGATTTCAAAGTCCTCAATCGATTGAAGACCCTCAGAAGTGTGTGCAATCCCCCCACCCCCCCCCCCCCCCCCCCCAACAACCCGTAAATCGGGGTAACTATTAAAACCATGGTTATCACTGAAAGATACTTATAAATGTATAAAAATCAACATACCTGTAAACCTATAGAACGGTGATCGTGTAAAGGGTCTCAGCTCTTTGTGTCCACTCAACAGAAAAGTGCTCCCTATTAAATGATTTATGTGGACATGTAATCCGCGCTTGAATTTAAAAAGTTTTACTTTCTTTTGAGAGAGTAAAATTCCTAAACAGGCGATATAATGGAAATGGGGGTCAGTGGGGATTTCAGGTCGCCTCCTGAAAAAGCGTGACAGGCCAAAAAGGTTTTGTTTAACATTTGTTGAGGGTTAGGGTAAAGAAATATCAATAGTCCATTTCATTTTGGAGGTAATAAGAATCACCTAAATATATATTTTCTTATAAACCATAACGACAAAAGACCATTACTTTGTCCCCGTGTGGAAGTTATCCATTCGTATTTATTTGTTCTGTCACTCGCAAGGTGAACTCGTGTTACTGAAGCACGACAGTGTTCACACATGAAACGCATACACGTGAACATATCACTGATTTTAAAGGAGATTCTGTTGGAGGTCTTTACGCCCTGAACACAGAACCAAAGTTGTTATCAATTTAAAGATGTACTGGTGATATTTTTTTCATGTTTCACTCTCCCTACAGACAACGGCTCTTAAAAATATATGTGACCCCCCCCCCCCCCCCCCCACCCTCCGCCCCCTCCCCATCCTACCCAACCCGAATGATTGTTGGGCTTCCTTTTGAAAAAAAAATCATATAACACTTGACTTGGCCGAACTTTTGAATCCATGGTTAATCATGGAAAGATATTTCTTGAATGTATAAAAATCAACGTACCTGTGACGCATAAAAAATTGTCAAACGGTGGTCACATCACTCGACTCAGTGCCCAGTGTTGACCAAACTGAATAGCCTTCGCATTGAAAGCGGAGTCATGTGGTCTTTGGATTAAAAACCTTTACTTCGTTTTGAAAGAGAAAATTACTTTAGAGGCGTAACAATGGATATGGGGGATCAATTGGGATTATAGTGGATCCGTGTGACCGCGTTATTGCACGGAAATGCCTTTTTGGCTGGACATGCGCTCTGGCCACGGTCTTAACAGGCCAGTGAAAATCCCCGAGGCGCCTCCTGAAAAAGCGTCACAGGCGTGGGGGACCTTGCAGCACAAAAGTAATAGGGGCACCTAATGGGGAAATAATAAAATTATTAATTATTTAGCTTAATAGGGCATAATTTCGCAAAATAAAACAAACTTGTCCTAGAAGAGCGCACCACCGATACGTCTGTCGAATTTGGAGAGTCACATCAGAACGGAAGCAGATAAACCGTGGTCTAGAAAAAAAACCCAACTCCGTATTAATTATATAGATAATTCCCCTTGTGGTGAAACCCGGTCAATCCTGCTAAAACAAGCTGTTTTCCTTACACAATACAATTGTTTATAACAAAGAATGTCAATCATTTGTTTGTTTATCTGATGTTTTGGATACATGATACCATGTTTCAGGTAAGGTTTCAATAATATATAAATCAAAGCATCTTTTCTCTCATTATCAATCAGTAGACATTATGGAATCGATGGATCAACAAACTACAGTTTTGCCAGATTCTGAGTGCCCTGAGGGATTCGAATTTAAGTTCATCCCTGTCAATCACACGGGGTCACGTGGTCACTATGCGTCGTGTTACTTCCTGGGGGGACCCCTGGGTTTCTTACAAAGTAGGAACACGTGCCAGGCAATGAATGCTAACCTGGTCAGTATTGAGACAAAGGAGGAAAATGAACACCTCGATCAGATGGTCGGATCAAAAATAAATATATCAAGTAAGTTTTTAAGATGACATACTGATATTACCCATGATGCTTTGTGCAGATACTGAATATCTTATTGTAAATTACGTTTTATACTTCCCCCTTCCCTAGTGACAGAAAGAAATGACAATGTTGCTGATAAACTGGTACAGTATGATCAGCTCATGAACAAGAAAAGTCCCTTATAAATAAGACACAGAAGCGCTTTTATTTTCCACAGATGCCTCATATTTATTAACATTAAATATATTCATAATAATTACCAAAATATAATTCATAGTTTCTCATGAGAACATCATCATAAAACTTAAAAATGCATTGTCATTTTTTAAGGGCGAATTATTTCGTATATAATTTTACCAAATAAATTAAGTTTTATTCAATTTAATTACGTTCTCGAAGGAACAGTAATCATGAAATAAAGGCTAAACTCTGAAAAGATGTGACTGACGAAATCAGTTCATTGGCAGGGGTTATTGGACGTCAACACAGCTGGCACCACCTTTTCCTGACATTCACATAACAGGCACATGAAAATATAAATACAAAATTTGAAGTTGATCCTGCAGCTGTTCCTGTAATATTTAGCAAACAGTCATGGAATATTGCATGCATTTTCACATAATATCGTCACGCGAAACAGCCATCCCACATTTAAAAAAAAAAAATTGTGGTTCCATTATCTTAAATCTGTTGCAAACTTATACTTGAACAATAAAAAAGTTACAGGGTGCTCCAATCATTTCCTAGTCCTGTAGGTCGCAGGATATACGTCAGTGTGACCTCATTTCGGGTTTCGACAGAGTTTAAACACCTACGGGGATTAAAAAAAACGGACAGGCAGACGAAGGGCAAACGGTCATTGCTACAGCTCATTTGACTCACGATAAGCTTAGCTAATGCGTAAACTAGAGGAACTAAAGGTCTCTCTGGAATACTCAATTTAACTGGTGTACTGTATGTATATATTGTTAATATATAATGAAAACCTTCAACGGATCATATTTACCAAAGGAATGTTTATTGTCAGTTGACTTACAATAAGCTTGGCTAAAAACGTAAACTAGAGGAACTAAAGGTCTCTCTGGAACACTCAATTTTACTGGTGTACTGTATGTATATTATTAATATAAAATGAAAACCTTCACAACGATGATATTTATCAAAAGAATGTGGCTGTGTATGATGTATACAGACTTTTCACATAAGTAAATTGAACAAAGATTTGATACATTGCTGTGTTCGACGAGTGTAGACGGAAACATTATGCGTCAGTATAAATGAACAATGTGACAACAGCTTAAACACAATTGTATATTTTTTTAGAGCCCGTCGAAAGCAGGTTTATTTGGACATCGGGCCAGAAGACCAGGCGTGGCTGGGTTTGGACCGGAAGTGGTGAACCATTCACCTACACCAAATGGGTACTCTTTACTCCGGTTGAGATCTACAGTCTGCAGGTTGTTGTAGATTATCGTATGTTGTTTTGGTTCAGTGTTCAAACCTCGGATTCGGAGTACTATTACATTTGTGAGAAAAAAATCAACACCACTGAATAACAGGCTTATGGTGTCTCATAGAGGTTAAAGAGAACATGTCTAATGTGCGCATGCGTTTGAATGACATGCCAGCTGAGTCCTCATTTGGAAAAATTCCTTTATTTGTATTTTCATATTCCAATCCTTGTTACACAACAAAGTGACACATTACATTGTGCGATATTATAAAATAAAACATAATTATTCATACAGACAACTTTGGACTGATTTTTTAAAGACCTGCACATGGATTTACAATGCATTTCAACAATAGGTAGGTAGTTTCAATAAAATTAACATCACACATTAACTACCATGGTCGTTACCTGTTTATGTGTAAACGTATTATACTCGCTCCATTTGCTTACAACATATCATAATCCAAATATAAGAAAAAAAATGGTATGTGTGTCCCGCACGAGCCTCTGTAGATGTCACCTGTTGCAGAAAGGAAACACTTCCGGCGGGAAAATAGTGTGTACAGAACTGTGTGTCAAACAACTGTGAACGGTTACATTCCGGAGAAAGGGCACTATCATTAAATAAAGGATTTGAATAATCACGTACCTCTGAATTAGGGAAGGGAATGTTATATCGAAGGTTATTACGCCAGTTTTAACATAATGTTTTGCTTTAAATTAAAAATAAAAATATCCCATTATATGCTGTAAATGTACGATCTTTCATTCTCTCAGAGAATAAGAAATTTCAAACTGTTGGTGCTGCAGAGACTTGGTAACCGTTTGGTCATGATATCATCTTAGTAAGGTACCTGAAGGATTATGACTAATCAATTCTGGACGTGAAAATTGACCAGGGAGCATCGATCATAAGTACACGTGCACATATTACGACGATCTTAATTGGCAGTAAAAAAATACTCTTTCTTCAAGAGAATGATGAATTTTGTGTTATTTTGATGTCAGAGTGGTCACTGAGCGAGTACCACATGGGCATGAGTCAAAGACCAGATCATGTACGTCCTGTGACACTGTAATTCATCGACGTACACCTATGTTTAATAATATATTCGATTAAGTAAATATGAAGTGTCTATGATATATGATGAAAATATTTGTTTAACAGAGGTGAATTTAATATTTGTTTATAATTTTTATTTAGAGCCCAGCGGTTCGAGCCCACTACATCCGGACTCACGATAGTATGACTCTGGGGGCTTTGAAATCTACGGCCCACGGCATAAATCTACGGGTTTCTACATTGTTACAGATGTCTGTTTTTTTTGTGCGCTCCAACACGGGGTGTTCCATGTGCTGTTGACATTTGGTTCGTGTAGCACGCATAGCTGGTTGCTATGGCAGCATCGCCTGGCCCACGTGTGTACCCTGACATATTGATACACAGCGTTCTTTGTTCTAGTCTGTTCTATGGGCGCGTGTGTACTATGTATTGTTGGGTTCTTGGATTGTTCGGGAAATGGAAAGTTCTCGGCTTGAGGTAAAAAGTTATAAATTGTGGGCTGTGTTTAGGGATAGAGAGGAGAGAAAGAGAGAAATATTCTAGCGGACACAGAAGAGTGTGAATCAGTTTGTGAATCTATTCCGATAACTGTAGCAGTTAAAGATCTTCTTCGATATTTGTAACGGATTTATATAGTCTTCAGTTTGCCTTTGGGATCACTACCAGAACTTCACTTTTGGATTGCAACAAATTGATTTTGTGATTGAATTAGACTTTTATTCCCTGAGAAGATTTATGTGAACTGTTCATCTTGATTATACATTTTAATGGACTTGTTGTCGCCAATACAGTGGTGGTATCCAGGTACTGTACACTTTATTTACTATACTGTGTAATCGTATTGATTTGCTATTGAACTGATGGTTTACCGTGTAATTGTATTGATTTGGTGTATTGTAATGTTAGGGTTGTTTTAAGAATAAATTATAATTATTTGTTAAAAAAAAAAAATTCACTGACTTCTTTATTCATTCCCCTAGACATTTCACGCTGCCTAGTGTTACAGAATCTATTTTTTTTTTATCTACATAAAAAAAAAATTATGCTCATCAGGACTACGTAATCTGTTGTTTTTTGGTTCGTTTACAACTTAAACAAGGCAAAGTTACCAATATAATGAAGATAGTAGTCTTTTTTAAAGATTGTTTGAAGGAGGTAACGGCCTTTTTTTAAAATTCTCTGCTTAACTAAGTATATGTACATCTGCAGAGTTCCATTCTGGTTTATATCCAGATCATTTCCTGGTATCAACCAGTTTCGGTATACCACTCCTGCGGGTCCTGGATGTGTGTCATCTCCATTACTGGGTGATAACACCGAGGAACCCCCGAAAGGCGCACTCGTTTGTAAGTGAAACACGACTGATGAAGAGAGTAGTGTAGTCCGTTAAAATACGTTGGAAAAGCTGACATACTTATTTCATCATGAAGAAACTAATCTGTATTTTGAACCCAAGCTAACCTCTATGTGCCTGCATTATCCCAATTCAACAGGAAAAATTTTTGCGTTGATTCCCGGCCAGAATTCCTGGGTATGCTATCCATCAGTCGTAGCTGTTTTGGCACAGTATTGCGCAGACTCGGACATACAAGAGTACGGCTCTGCTGTTTAGGGATTTTTGTCGTCAAAACCTGCCACCCACAAAGCATCGGGGCTTCTCAATGCACTAGTGATATCGGTTTAACGG
This sequence comes from Sipunculus nudus, assembly GCA_026874595.1. NCBI lineage: Eukaryota > Metazoa > Annelida > Sipuncula > Golfingiida > Sipunculidae > Sipunculus > Sipunculus nudus. The sequence continues at coordinate 6,574,209 of CM049317.1, forward strand.
TAGTGAATAGGGTAATGTAATTCGTTCGTGCATGTTGGATAAGAATTTTTTCAAGGCAAGTTTCATAAAATTGCGAGTTATTGTGGTAACGACGTCATGTGGTCATGGTAAAAGGGTGGTAGGGAAATTGTTAATAAGTCCAAAAGGTACTGTCATGCGCGTCACTCATGTGGCCCACGACAAATGCAAAATTCAATAACGCGTCCACACCGCGCACGATACCCATCGGAATAAAATGTTCTGATAGAATCAGAATAAGAATTGAGTTATTATGACCATGTTTAGTTTAGAGTTGGTGTGGCTATGAGAGTGTGTCGTAGTTGCCCGTCCGAGGCCAGTAGTTTTCTCCGGGGTCTCCAGTTTCCTTCATTCTTACAGACTACCGAACGCCATCATCCGACCCATGCATAAGACAGCCTTGCTCATCTTAAATAACTATTTGTACAAGAACTTCCGGTCACATGACTGAAGGTTGAGGGTGCGTGGTTAGAGGCTCCCAAAAAATTGACTAAAATAAATACAAATGTCGCCAAAGTGGATTACAATATGACCAGAGTTAAACGTACTGGAAAGAAGACGTCGCAATCAGTTGGTGATATGGACAAATATGTGGAGAAGGACACAGAAAAACAAGCAACAGGTAGGCCTTCTCAGATTACACAAGAGACAAGCAATATGGACGGTTCCCAGGACTTAAATGCGCAGTTGCAAAGTGCCCTTGCTGAAATTAAATTAGTACTGAGCTGTAACAGAGAGATCAAAGACCAAATTGAAAATATGCACACAGACATAAAGAAACAACTAGACGATTTGTCAAAAGAGCAATCGAACATAAAACAAAACATCCAGGGTCTTGAAAATAATCTAGAGTCCCTTGATAAATCTGTTGATAGTCTGAAAGGGCAGAAAGATCAGCTTGTTAGTGAGGTTGCAGAATTAAGGAATGACATGACAGAATTACAGAATCAAAATAAGGAGGAATTACTGATAAATAAATTTCAGGGACAAATATCATTTGAACTAAATAAACAAGAAAGATACCTTAGAGAATGGAATCTGAGAAATGTAGGAGTAGGAACAGAACAGAGTTTATTCAGGAAAAAGGCCACAGGCCCAAAGTTCCAAACATTTCAACAATAATTCAATCAAATAATTGCATTAGTAGAACATAAAGTAGGAGTAGGGGAGATAGGTGATGTAGAAAACTGTAAAAATACAGCTGCCAGAATCATATCTCAAAATAAACTGGTGAATATGAGTGAGGATTAGGTGAAAAAAAGCCATAAAGACGGCTCACAGATCAGGAAAGAAGGGCCCACGGCCACGGCATATCGTAGTGAGGTTGCACAACAGACCACTAAGAAATGAAATTATCGTAGGGAGCAAACCAAAACTGAAAAACAAAAGCATTCGAATAGTCGAAGATTTAACATTGAAAGACCTGCTGTTAAAACAAAAGGCTAAACCGCAAATGGCCGTTGCCTATAACGACGGTGATCGAGTAAGGTTCTGGCGTGGACGGCTCTACGTCAACGGCAAACCAGTACCCATTCAGGATCCTGCCCCTCGCTCGATTCACGAGAGATAAGCAGCACAAAGCGACACAACAACAGACTGACGGCTGTTTTCCATATCCCATCCGTAGGTTTGTAACGCATTCTACCATGACGGAGCTGCCACGTGGTGCACGAACTGAGCATGCTCAGGAGGAGCAACTATTAGTGAGAAGCTTTATAGACAGGCGGCGGCACTTTCCGTTTATTTAGTGACAAAGCTGATAGGTGGCAGCACTTTGAAGTTCAAGGACGTTACTAACCTTGGCGACTCGTAAACACGAGCGAATATGTGGGATGCTGACAATGACATGGTTTCTAAAGCTAAAGTCATGTGGGGAACTTGTAAGTTTTTATTGTTATATGTAATTATGTATTCTTTGTTTTATGTTCATACAGTACGAGTCTTGTTAGCTTTAATTATTCCACTCAAGCTTGGATATTACCCTGGCCCTTCTGCACATACAAATTTTGCAATGTTCATAATTATGTAACAGGCTCATGTGTATATTCGATAGTGTAAGTGATGCCCAATAGAGGGCACCCCATTTATAGTCTTTTAAGTTCATTTTAGAGTCTATGATGTCCGACAGGGGGCATCACTAGTTAATTAGTCATTTGCATATATTTCCTTATAGGGTTAAGTTCACTTATCTAATATGCACACGTCACACTGCACCTGACATCTGACTCTGCCGCCAAAACGACTTCAATATTCTTCATTTTTGCGCCATTCCGTCACCAAACTTCGTAATGGCAACACGCCATAATCGTTGTATGTTTGTTACTTCGCAGGTAAGCATTGCCTTCATTGCCTACGATAGTCATTACTATTTGCGTTCGTAATTTTGTACAAGGTTATTACAAATATCAAGGTTTGTGTGTCAATGGCGTAATTCATTTTATAATTTTCGGTCTCGTATTATAACACTCAATCAAGCCTCATATTTGTCTTCAAAAGAGCATCCACTGTACTTTTGCATTATAGTGCGTTTGTCTAATGACATTCTGTAACACTGCTTGTAACCCATTTGCATTTGAATATTGTATTTCTTAAAATGCCTCTGGATTGTAACTACCACAATATATATATATAAAATTCCATTGTAATAGAAAAAAGATGAGATTCCGTCACCAAACTTCGTAATGGCAACACGCCATAATCGTTGTATGTTTGTTACTTCGCATTAAACCCGTTCACCACGTCGGTTTTTTGCTTGTTTGTTGATGGAAGAGAGAGGACACTTCCCCTTTTCTTTTGAACCCAGTCGAAGGACTGTTATAATGGAGGCCTTGCTGCGGGGATTCGTTCTTTCTCCATATCGCTAGTGTCGCCATGCAGGACGCCAAGACGCACTCGCCTAAGTCTTAGGTCGCGTTCCCTCTAGCTGGGGTGCACACCAGCTCTGAGGCGCAATCAGGCGTGACACAGTTTACCATACTGAGCTCAGTTTTCTTTCTTCGAGTGACGCTGAACGCTGCACAACGCAGGTTTATTAACGTTGTTGAGGAACGAAATAATTCGTGTCCCGTTCACCACATCGGTTTTTTGCTTGTTTGTTGATGGAAGAGAGAGGACACTTCCCCTTTTCTTTTGAACCCAGTCGAAGGACTGTTATAATGGAGGCCCTGCTGCGGGGATTCGTTCTTTCTCCATATCGCTAGTGTCGCCATGCAGGACGCCAAGACGCACTCGCCTAAGTCTTAGGTCGCGTTCCCTCTAGCTGGGGTGCACACCAGCTCTGAGGCGCAATCAGGCGTGACACAGTTTACCATCCTGAGCTCAGTTTTCTTTCTTCGAGTGACGCTGAACGCTGCACAACGCAGGTTTATTAACGTTGTTGAGGAACGAAATAATTCGTGTCCGACCATAACCTGTTTGTCTTAGTCTAGCACCGGAACTTGGTTTGTTTGAAAAACACATTAAATGGACCTCTAACGGATACATTTCGTTGCCTCACTGGATATGTTGGATCACTATTTCGTAGGACTCTTGTGAGTATTTCGTTTTGTTTTTCATATGGACTCGGTTTAAATAATTGCTGTCATTGAATGTACTACTATATTTTATTCACTATATGTTTAGGTAAAGGTACACTATATTTGTAACTATATTATGTACTAGTCATTTAAAGATAGGGATACTTGCTACTTGCTATTCACCATTTTATCAAGCAATTCGTTTGATTATTATCGTTAATTCATCCCGAGGAATTTTTCATCCCCTTTTGGCTGTGCTGCCACCTAGTGTCGCTGTGTTTATGTGCTGCCCCCTGACGTAACTGTGTTTATATGCTGCCACCTAGTGTCGCTGTTTTCGTATTGTCACCTGGTGACACAAGTCTTTACCGTCGTGCGTACGTACAATATACACGTGCTGCCACCTAGTGACACAATGATGCACCAATGACATTTTTTTCATGTCAACAACCTTTTAGCCTTTTAAATGGACTTAAAATAAAACTTAACACAAACTACAGTCACACACTTTAATTTTTTTCATTATTATCCATATTTGCCTTATCCATTCGATCATCCAACATTAGTTGCCTTTATTTTTTTGTCTTTCTATCATTTGATCGTGTTGGGAGTTGATATTTAATTGCCTAGTTTATGGTTTACAGTTGGATGAAATCAAACATTCGACATGTGCACCGACACAGCACTGATTCACATAGTTAAGAGTACTAATCAAATATCAGACACATTTTATATTTGTCATTGATAGCAACTTCAATAGGATTTTCTTGTTATCATGAAAGTCAACTGCATGGTTGACTGATCATGGTAGCGTTTGTTCTTGCTATTATGAAAGTCAATTGCATAGTTGACTGATCATAGCAGCAAAAGTTATGTCATTTAGTCTATAAATACAAAATGGTAGACTTATTGTGTGTTGTTAGTATCCATGGGATACCACCTGATGCCAATTATGAGGAAATGTCCGCTCATATGGCTAAGGCTGGCCAAATAGATCATCTCTTATTTGTTAGAGAAGTTCATTCTGGCCTATGCACTGGACGTGGCTATATCATATATACAGATGAAGATTCTGCGGAAAAAGCTGATACTATGCTAACAGGGACACGCTTGCTAGAAAAAGATAAAATTAAACTATCATTGCAAAAGGCCGACCCTTCTTGTTTGGCTGAGATTACCACCCTAGTAGGTAGGTCCCGCTTAGACAGCATAGACTTTTCAAGCATTCGTGGAAGCGGTGTTGACTTTGTGCACCAGTTAGTTAACAGACTGTCTTTTATGACTGATGCCGAGGTGAATCAGTTAATAGCTGAATTCAAAACTATTAGAGGTGAAAACATCCAGCTTCCTTCAGCCCAAACTAGCTATACTGTAGTAGCGCCCAAAATTTCGACCTTTACAGGGCATCATGACAAAACAGATAGTTATGAACAGTGGCGATTACAGGTTAAGGCACTGATAAACAATACCTCCATACCTGAACCACAAATAATTACCGCCATCAACCAATCTGTAAAAGGCACAGCAGCCAGTGTGCTATTTTCCATGCCTGATGGCTCAAGTCCTTCAGAGGTATTACAGAAATTTGACAAATACTTTGGCAATGTTCTTCCTCTAGATCTTCTTAAACACAACTTTCACTCAAGTAAACAAGACCTTAAGGAAGACATTATCACATGGAGTTGTAGGCTGCATGGAATGCTAGATCTAATCAATAAAAAGCAACCAATGTCTTCTACAGAATACAACCAAATGCTTCGTTCGAAGTTTTGGAATGGGTTAGCTAACAAAGAAATTCAAGATGCCACTCGCCACCGTTATGATTACGATGAAGAGTTCGATGAACTCTTTGCGGCTTGTAGAACATTAGAGTCACAAAAGTGTCCCCGAAAAACCGCAAACACTAACCAACTGTCTTCCCAGGCTGAAAAGGCTGACAATTCCTCTCTAAATAAATTGTTCAGCCGTCTGGATTCAATAGAGGGAAAATTCACTAGTAGAATGGAGAAATTAGAAGCCAGATTATCACGTATGGAGAAAACCCCCTCTTCACAGAAAACCGCTTCTATCTCTACAACTAGATTTCCCAAGGCTCAAAATCCACCAGAGTTGTACTGTACCCGTTGCAAGCGTTACACCCATACTGGAGATCAGTGTCATGCTAGACGGGACAAAAATGGCCAATTGCTAAAAAAACTAGGTACTACCTGTCCTCAGTCGTGGGGAAGGACAGGTATGATAAAAACACCCACAAACCAATATAATGTCACCAATCCTAGGTCCACCAATCATAAATCTACTAAAATTCCTCTCATAGGAAATACACAGATAATCACATTAGAAGCAGATGGGAAAGCTTGTAAAGGTCTAATTGATACCGGATCACAGGTTTGTACTGTAGCCCATTAGTTTGTAGACAAGAGCCTGTCTTTGGAAGACCTAACGCCAATTGATGAGTTGGTGGAATTCAAACAAGTAAGTGGACAAACTATTGAGTATTGTGGAATAATCCCCATAGATCTTACATTCCCTTCATTGCTCAATAAGACCCTTTCGGTCCCTGTCGTGGTCATTAAGGATACAGAATTCAATACTGATGTTCCTTTTCTATTGGCGACCAATGTCCTTACAAACTTAATGCAAACACTTAAATTGGAAAAAGGAGATAACTTTGTCCAACAACTGCAAGTGTATACACCATGGCAACTTGCATTTAAGTCATTGCAATTAAGTCAGAATTCATCCAACCATGATAAGCGAGCGTATGGAACTAAACCAATCACTGTTCCACCTCGAGGCAAAGTCACTGTTAATCCCATCACAAGGGCCGTAACCAAAGGAAAAACCTTAGTCATCAATGAAACTGATAAATTCCATATGATTCCGGCCGGACTAGTGGTACGCCCAACTTTACAACAGGTTGACTTTTCCTCTGGCTCCAAGCAAAGAATAAAAGTACAAATTCAAAATTTAACCTGTCATCAAGTTAAAATACCAAATAAAGCTGTACTGTGTGAACTACATGAAGCCTCTGCGATAGAATCCATTGGGGATAGTACACCCAAGGGATCATTACTTGAACTAGTTCAAGTTAAAGATGTCCTATCCCCGACGGAACTGGATCAGTTAAAGCAGCTTCTACTGAAATGGGAACATCTATTCTCTTTATCGGATACTGATCTTGGTCGAACGAGTCTTGTCCAACATCACATCACTTTGAAAAATGATCAGCCTTTCCGAGAAAGATATAGACGGATTCCCCAACAATTATTCCAAGAAGTGAAAGAACATCTTAGGGAAATGTTATCTGCAAAGGTAATTAGAGAAAGCAAATCCCCTTTTGCCAGTCCGATTGTGTTACTTCGTAAACCCGATGGATCTTTGAGGTTTTGCATAGATTACCGGACATTGAATCAGAATACTGTACGGGATGCTTACACTTTGCCTAGAATCGAAGATACTTTAGATTCACTATTAGGAGCCCACTATTTCTCTTCCTTAGACCTGAAGGCCGGTTATTGGCAAGTCGAAATGGCAGAACAGGATAAAGCTAAAACTGCATTCACCATTGGCCCCTTGGGGTTTTATGAATTTGAAACCATGCCTTTCGGCCTTAGACGATATAATTGTGTTTTCTAGTACCTTCAGTGAACACCTTGAAAGGCTAAATTCTGTTTTTCAACGCCTATCTGAGGCCGGTCTCAAACTTAAACCATCAAAATGCTGCTTTGTGCAGAATGAGATCAAATATCTAGGGCATGTAGTGTCTAAGGATGGTATTAAAACAGATCTCACCAAAATGGAGGTACTCCGCCAATGGCCAAAACCTAGCTCGATTCAAGACGTGAGACGATTCCTAGGCTTTGCCAGGTTTTATCGTCGCTTTGTACCAGATTTTGCTAGAATAGCTAAACCCCTTCATTCTCTACTAAAAGGACCCAAAAAGAAATCAAAGAAATCTAAAACACTCTGTAATACATCCCACAGTCCTACTTTCATTTGGACAGATGAGCATTAACAAGCTTTTGAGAAACTCATTAACCTGTTGTGCTCATCTGACGTTTTGGCATTTGCAGATTTCTCTAAACCATTTATACTGCATACGGATGCCAGTTTTGATGGTATCGCCGGTATCTTGTACCAGGAACAAGGGGGGCAAAAGCGCCCAATAGCATTTGCAAGCCGGAGCTTATCTCCTTCTGAATCCCGCTATGCAATACATAAATTAGAATTTTTGGCTTTAAAATGGTGTGTCACCGACAAATTCAAGGATTACCTGTACGGCTCTAAATTTACAGTCTTTACTGACAATAACCCCCTGACATATATTCTAACAAGTGCTCGACTGGATGCGACTGGACAACGATGGGTGGCAGACCTGGCAAACTATGACTTCAGTGTTCGGTATCGGGCTGGAAAGCTCAACATCGACGCAGACGCCCTGTCAAGAATATCTAGAGCAAAGGACGACCAGGATAGAGGTGAGAAAACCATACCTGAAAATGTCATTAAAGCTTTATGTGAAGCAGGTATGTCCTCCCATGACATCGTTTCTAGTTTAAATGTTCATCCGGCGTCTAGCTTTGTCATGAACTTGTCCTGTACATCCCTGAAACACGACAATCAAGATGTTAAATCTGCCCAATTACAAGATTCCATCTTACTGCCTTTCATACTTTATTTGAGAGACCACCGTCGAATTCAAACACAAAACTTGAATGCTGAGCAACTAGCTTTGTCAAAAAGCGGAAGTCTCTAACACTTAAGGACAACCTACTTTACTGTAAAAGAATTGACAATGGGGAGGACACTTATCAGTTAGTGGTACCAACTAGCCTCCGACCAATGGCTCTTTCAGGAGTTCATGACGATGTAGGACATCTCGGTCGAGACAGGAGTATCGACTTGGCTCGAGAAAGAATCTTTTGGCCAAATATGACAAAAGATATCAAAGAATATGTAAAGAATCGTCCTCATTGTGTCAGAAGGAAAACACCACCTGATACGGCACCATTGGTTTCTATTACATCCTCGGAGCCAATGGAGTTACTGTGTATAGATTTTCTCAGTCTAGAACCCTCCAGCGGAGGCATCGAACATATATTAGTAATGACTGATAACTATACCAGATATGCCCAAGCCCTTCCCTGCAAAACAACTAAAGCGAAAGCAACAGCCAAAATGCTATATACCTTCATCAATCATTATGGTTTCCCTATGAAAATTCACAGCGATCAAGGAGCACAATTTGAGTCTCGAATTATCAAAGAATTATGTAAATTAGCCGGTATCAAAAAGACCCACACAACTCCTTATCATCCCCAGGGGAACCCTGTGGAACGATTCAATAGAACTCTGCTTAGTATGTTGGGGACATTAGAGCCAGATCAAAAGAAAAACTGGAAAGACCAGGTCGGATCTTTAACCCATGCATACAATTGTACCCGAAATGATGCAACGGGTTATTCACCATTTTTTCTTATGTTTGGTCGACACCCACGTCTGCCCATAGACATAATTTTGGGACAAACACAGTCTTCTGATACTACATCGTATCAGACGTACGTGGCTGAATTAAAGAACCGGCTATCTCTTGCTTACGAAACGGCGCAACGTATTGCCACAGCAAACAAGGCTCGACATAAATCATTATATGATCGTCGATGCCATAAGACCACTTTAATGCCTGGCGACAAAGTCTTGGTACGAAATGTAGGTCTAAAAGGCAGGCAGAAACTTGCTAACAAGTGGGAAGAAACAATTTATAAAGTCCAAGCACAACCAAGGGTTGAGATTCCTGTTTATGTTGTTTCCCCCCTTGATGATAATGGACGTCGGAGAACACTCCACAGAAATATGTTACTTCCTATTAACAGTTTGCCACTTGATACAAACCCAAGAACAAAATCTCGCCAAACGAAACCCCGTGTTATCAACTCCCGTGGTCGCCATATTAGTACTAGCACAACTTTTGAGTCTTCTGATGAATCCTTGGATATCTTAATTTAGATCCCGGATCGTCCGAATCCGCAGGATAGTCATGTCATTCAAAACGCCCGAGAAACTGTTGACTTGCAGGAGGACCAAGAACTGATAGCAACTGCAGATTCTCTAGGTAGCGGTTCAGACGGAAGGAGGACAGATTCTGCAAACTCTGATGAAAGTGAATTTGACCAGGGTCTCGAGATAGGTGTAACACTGGAATCTGCTCCAGAAGAAATTTTATCAGACGTATCCGAACCTATGTCACCATCAGATATCGATGTACCTCAGTTTCACATTCCGGAAATACCACTGGATCCTGTTTCATCTGAACCAGAACCCAGTGGGTCTGAACAGAATGTATCTGCTCTGGAACACGTTCAATCCAGGACTTCAGAAAATATTCCACACCATTTAGGCAGACCACAACGACAGCGAAGACCGCCCGCTCACCTGTGTTCAGATGAATATGTCGTAGGATTTAAGAATAGATAAATATTGTTGTATATTGTTACTAATGTTCATCATTGATTCATGTTTCAGATGTACCAGCTTCGAATAAATCTTCATGCTTGTCCTTGCTTGTCATCAGGATATCTGAAACAAATGATGTAATTGTATATAAATAAACAAATAATGGGCGATATAAACTATTGGGCGATATGAACGTATCAACCTATCAATTATGATGATCATTGATAAGGTTACACTCCGATAGAGTAAGTTATTCTTCATTAATGCTTGCCCATTAGTAAGTTACCTAATGACATGCATTCAACTAAGATCATAAGAGTATAAATTAAATCATAAACTTACCTATTATGTCTGTATCATGAATGATTCCCCTGGGGGTCGCCGATATTCCAGTGTTCTCCTTATATCCAGGGAAACACATCTGATATTATCGTACAAAGATAATTAATCTTTGTTCTACAATCTTTGATATTCTACTTCCATGTGTATGCACATTCACCATTTAATGTGCAATGCCTGTGTTAATTGTCGGGACGCCAATTGCAAACAAGGGGGAGTGTATAACAGGCTCATGTGTATACTTCGATAGTGTAAGTGATGCCCAATAGAGGGCACCCCATTTATAGTCTTTTAAGTTCATTTTAGAGTCTATGATGTCCGACAGGGGGCATCGCTAGTTAATTAGTCATTTGCATATATTTCCTTATAGGGTTAAGTTCACTTATCTAATATGCACACGTCACACTGCACCTGACATCTGACTCTGTCCTAAAACGATTTCAATATTCTTCATTTTTGCGCCATTCCATCACCAAACTTCGTAATGGCAACACGCCATAATCGTTGTATGTTTGTTACTGCCTTCATTGCCTACGATAGTCATTACTATTTGCATTCGTAATTTTGTACAAGGTTATTACAAATATCAAGGTTTGTGTGTCAATGGCGTAATTCATTTTATAATTTTCGGTCTCGTATTATAACACTCGATCAAGCCTCATATTTGTCTTCACAAGAGCATCCACTGTACTTTTGTATTATAGTGCGTTTGTCTAATGACATTGTGTAACACTGCTTGTAACCCATTTGCATTTGAATATTGTATTTCTTAAAATGTCTCTGGATTGTAACTACCACAATATATATATATAAAATTCCATTGTAATAGAAAAAGATGAGATTCCGTCACCCAACTTCGTAATGGCAACACGCCATAATCGTTGTATGTTTGTTACTTCGCAGTAAACCCGTTCACCACGTCGGTTGTTTGCTTGTTTGTTGATGGAAGAGAGAGGACACTTCCCCTTTTCTTTTGAACCCAGTCGAAGGACTGTTATATCAACATCAGTAAGAATAATATTTATAGCATGCAGTAACCCTTACTATCCCTACCCACGGCAATACCATACTTCTGATATTATACATAAAATAACCAGAGGATATAACGTACAATATTTCCTGAAATTTACAGTGTATAATTAAACACATTAGTGATCTGATGATAATGTATCATATTTTTAATTAAAGCAGGATCTGTATTGTGTTACCTCAATTTCCACAAGACAGTAAAATAACTAATTTTAACATGTCACACTTTACAAATGTATTCTATAAACGCAGACAGGTGTTTTATTGGCTGCAGCAAAAAGATCATGGAATAATATTTTCGCAGGAAACTCATAGTTCCCCTGCTACCGCTGCTCAATGGAGAGCAAAATGGGGAGACATTTTCATTTTTAATCATGGCAGCTCCAATGCCCGGGGTGTGGCAATAATGATAAAGAACAGAGTGTCTCATGAAATTCACATGTATACAAAGATGAAGATGGTAGGGTTATTATAATTGACATCGCCATTGGGAATGTGCGGTTAAACTTAAAAAAATATATATGGTCCAAATATAATGAATGTAAATATTTATTCAAACATTTTTGATAAAATTGAGAACAGCCATAACAGCAGTAATGTGATAGGTGGTGATTAGAATATAGTTTTAAATCCAGCATATGATAGAACAAGTAATTTCACCACAAGAAACAAATTATTAAATCAGTAAATGAATGGATAGCGAACTAGATCTCATCGACATATGGCGATATCTCAATCCAAAGATTGAGAAAAAACAGTACAATTGGATGCGTCTAATCCCTAACTATACTGCAAGTAGGTTAGATTATTTTCTGTTATCTAGAGATCTAATCAAATATACAAAAAAGTTTATCTATATTTCCCAGTTTTAAAACTGACCACTCAGCCATCGATATAAATATCACATATTCCCAAATCCAGAGAGGTCCTGGGTTATGGAAATTTAATGTTTCCCTATTAAAAGATGAAGAATTTTTAAAGAAAATGAAAAAACTGTATACAGACAACAGTAGAAGAAAATAAAGATGCAAATCCATCCTTTTTATGGGACACCATAAAAATGGCAATAAGAAGAACACGAATTAGTCATGGTATCATAAAGCAGAAATACATTAAAAAACAGATATCTGAATTAGAACAAGATTTGATAAAATTAAAAAATGCTTAAATTCAGAATGACCACACTAAAGGAAGTTAAAAAAATAGAAAAAAAGGCTTAATAAATTCATAGAAGAGAAAATAAAGGTGCTATTATTAGAAGTAAAATCAGATGGTATGGAGAAGGTGAGAAATCAACAAAATATTTTTTTTAATTTGGAAAAACAACTTCAATAAAAAGGTGATAAGCAATTTGAACATAAATGGTAAAATAAAATCAGATCCAAATGAGATTTTACATGAAGAAAGTACTTTTATGAAAAACTTTATACATCAGATACAACACATAACATCAGCAATCTTTTTTCTTTTATAAAAAAAATGTAATTTACAAGTTAAGAAAGTACAAAAGATTACATGGCCAACAGAATTGCAGAAAATGAATTGTTCAATAGCTTAAAATCTTTTTCGAATGGTTAATCGCCTGGATCTGATGGCCTACAAGCAGAATTTTATAAATATTTTTGGAATGATCTTAAAAAAGTATTTTATGAATGCCCTCAATTATAATATTAGAACTGGTTCATTGATCGTACAAAGACAGGGAAAAATTAGCCTATTGCCTAAAAAAGGGAAAAATCTTTAATATTTGAAAAAAACTGGCGGCCACTTACACTACTAAATTGTGATTACAAGATAATTTCAAAAACTATTGCAAATAGGATAAAACAAATAATAAAACAATTAGTTCATGATGACCAGACTGGATTTATCAAAAGGAGGTATATAGGAGAAAATATTAATAAAGTGCTTACTCTAATAGACCATGTAAAGTATAATAATCAGTCTTTCTTATGACAATCGATTTTGAAAAAAGCGTTTTGATTTTTTTAGAATGGGACTATATATATACAGCTTTGGATATTATGAACATTGACAAAAATATAGTATCAATGATAAAAACTCTTTACCATAACCTAAGCAGCTGTCTGACTAATAATGGATACTTCTCTGAATTCTTTTCAGTATCTAGAGGAGTACGTCAATGGTGTCCTGTTTCTCCATATTTATTTGTACTTTGTGTGGAGTTACTGGCTGATGCAGTGAGAGCAAATAAGAATATAAAAGGTATTAATATTCAAAATAATATGATTAAAATTGCACAATACGCAGATGACACCATTTTATTAGTAACAGATACTGAAAGTATGAAAGAAACACTCCATATTTTAAAGGAATTCAGTATGTTTTCTGGTTTGAGGATTAACCAAGATAAAACAACAATAATGCCCCTTAAAAGGGCAATTATGTAGAAGAAGATGAAGTAAAAGAACTAAATCTTAAATGGTCTAATGAACAGGTCAGTGTATTAGGCATAACTATCACTCCATCATCGCAAAATATAATTAATATTTATTACTTACCAAAAATAGAAAAAATAAGAAAAATTAATCTGTGGGGTCTCAGAGAAAACTGACCCAGATTGGAAGGATAACAATCACAAAAAGCTTAATAATTTCTCAATTTATTTATCTTTTAGCAGTCCTTTCAAACCCACCGAAATAAATTTATAGTCAGGTTGAGAAAATGTTATTCAGATTTATTTGGGGTTATGGAAGAGAACTGGTGAAGAGAAACACATTAATTTCTGCTCCCAAAAATGGGGGATTGAACATGATACATTTATTAACCCAAAGTACAGCACTAAAAATGTCATGGATTAAAAGGATGATAAGCAAATCTGAGAATAATGCATGGAGGCAATTTGTTTTGTCTTATCTTAAATTGGGTACCCATTCTTTTCGTTGTAACATTACACCAGAGGATATGAAACACATCTTGAATAAGCCTTCAACATTCTGGAAAGATGTAATGTTCCAGTGGTGTTACTATAACCATAAAGTCCCATTAAATTATACTAATATTATGTCACAATCTCTTTGGTTTTACACATATATTAAGAGAGGGAGACAGTAAATATTTATAAAGAAACTCTATTCAGCAGGGGTTTTATATATCTCAGACTTGGTTAAAAAGATAGGAAATAATATCTCATAGTTAAGTCACCATGCATTTTGTAAAAAATATAAAGTGCACTTTGATTTTGTAAGCTATAATGGTTTACTTCGCTCCATTCCTCCTAGCTAGAAAAATGTTATCAAGCAACACCATGAACAGAACCAGGTAATAAAACATGTTTTTAAAACAGACAATCTTATAACAATGGAAAGACCTGTCAAGTTAACTTATGATTTAATAATGCAGAAAGAAGCAGTATTGCCTGAAAAAAAAAAATTACTGCCAAATGGAAGGCAGAGTTAGATCTAGATTCAGATGTCAACGTTTATAAGGGCTTTAAACACATTTATTTTTCAACCATATCAGATCCACTCAGATATTTTTAATTCCGGTTACTACATCGCTGTGTAACTCTGAATCCTTTTTTACATAATTAACACAATTGATTCAGCTGAATGCACTTTTTGATATAATGAAAAAGAATCTCTGTTGCATTTATTCTGGGATTGTCCATTTTATTGTCCAAATATTTTTGGAATGAAATAATTAAACAAAACTATTCGGCTTTATTAGACAATTCTTTCCAGTTGACAGCTGAAACTGCAATGCTGGGATGTTATGAAAAGAACTCGATAAACCTTCTGACTCTACTAGTGAAGAAACATATATATGTGAGCAGATGCAATAAACAAAAACCAAAAGTTGTGACTCTAAAAGAATTCATCAGTGAAATACATACAGTAGAAAAATATATCGCTGTCAGCAAAAACAAACTGGATTTTTTATCATCACGAGAAAGTGGTCACCAATTAAATGTTTTATTTCTTATTCTCAACAAACTTAGTTTCATTTCCACTAAAAGTTGCTATTCTTCCAATTTTTTTTCTTTTTTTTTTAGTTTATCATATTTTGAGTATATCTTAAATTATATTTGAGTATTTTGTTTAAATATCTTATTTAACTGAGACACAGACATACTAGCATTATCATCATGAGATTGTGTGGGGTTTTACAAATATTACATTCATCTATCTGCAGTAAATAGCCATTGATGTTAATTATTAAGCTTGTTTTTGTTTTCATACAGTACACAGTTAAAAAGATCATCACTATAAATCTATACAGCGCTGTTCTGGAGATACCATTACGTTCTTTTACATACGGGATCATACATTTTATAAACAACTATAATCCAATTCATGATGAATGTTAGGTATCCTGAACAGAGACTTTAGATATAAAATAATACGATCCAGGTGTAAGATGTAGAAGATTTATATTGAATGTCGTAAGTTGTATACTGTCTTAATGTTTTTGTTATATGTATTCTTTTGTAAATTTAATACAGAACACATATTCTTTAACATATTGGATCATAGTTTTATAAACAACTATAATCAAATTCATGATGGACATGATGTTAAGTATCCGAAACAGAGACTTTTGAATTAAGAATAATACGATCCAGATTTATTATGTAGAAGTAATATATTTTATGTTGTATGTTGTATACTGTCTTTATGTTCTTGTTTTATGTATTTTTTTGTTTAATAAAAAAAAACTATTTGGACAAACCATGTTAAAAAATAATTTTATATTTATTAAGTTAATATTTTAATGATAAATTTACATATATAATTTCAAAAATATATACTGTAAGATATTTGACCCTTACTTGACCTCCATTTAAATTCTGAAAGATGCAGAAGCACGAATGTGGAGCCAAATTTATATTATGTATAAACAGCTGATTTTATTTTATTTCTCATTCTATTGGTCATATAACCGAACAGGTGGCCCATTGGCCATGGTGTTAGTGGAATATGTCTCGTACCAGGTGATGCATGTGTTAATTATTGATGGTAAAAAAATATTTGTTAAAGAACCTTAAACAATGGGTAGAATGATATCCAGAGTGCTCAAAATCATGGTTTGGTTTGCCCATAGTCTTTAGAAAATAGGTAACAGCAACATTTTACTAGGAACTCTCCAGAAGCTAAGTTAGAAGTTTCAAAGTCAAACTGCCATAACTTGTGTCCAGCTGACTCTATCATGTTGATTCATACAGCTGAATTCCCGGGTGCTCAAATCATACCCCCCCGTAGCTCAATATAGGTCACAGTGACCTCATTTGATTTTTTTATATGTTACATCAGAAGATGGTGGGCCAAATGGGTACAAGTTGTACTACATATGACTCTATGGGTGCTCAAAAACTCGTTTTCGGTCAGTAACTCGCAAAATAAAGGTCACAATGTCCGTATTCCATGATTTTGCAAAGGACCCCCCTGAATATACATTTAGAAATTTATAGGTTTCACAGATACAATTTGTACCCTTTCTAACTGCCAAAGTGCTCAAAGTCATGTTTTTGGCGTGTTCCATGCAGAATATATTTTATCATGACCTAGTTTAAGATTTCTGAGAAACTTTTGCCCAGAAACTCTTTTAATGTTGCGGTAGAAGATTCTGGGCCTAACAGATACAAGTTGAGGCCATCTGACTTTCAGAGTGCTCAAATCATGTTTTATTTTCCATATAGCGCGCAGAATATAGGACACGGTGACTAAATTATGTTTCCAAAGACCTTTATCCAGGAGCTCCCGGGACGTAACATTAGAAGATTTTAGGCCAAATGGATATAAGTTGTGCTCTGTTTGACTCTCTGGGTGCTCAAAATAATGTTTTTGGTCAGTAGCTTACAGAATACGGGTCACCATGACCTAATTTCAGATTTCCCGACCTTACGGTTATAGTTTTTGCCATGTTATCCTCCAGACTGCTTCATTTGAAGGGTTAAAAATGAGAATAAAATGCTTAAAATTTAAAAAAGAAACGGAAATAATCATTGCAATCAGTGCATTAGTTATTCATAGATATAATTGAGATCAATTATAAAAGGCAACCTACATATATGTAAATATAACAATTAAGAAAAACAACCCTGTAAATTCACGACAGACTGTTCCATGGGATGCGACCCATTCATATATATATTCACATTTATTCGCTAGTCTTTTGTAACCGTTGTGTCGAATTCTTGCATTGTTGCGAAAGTGCAATGCATTTATTTGCGGTATAAAGCGATTTGATCCACATCTATGGTCAGGTTCTTGCTCTACCACCTCACATTTGACCTAAGGCTGCGTGCTACAACCTGCATTTCGTAAAATCTACGAAAAAGACTTGTTATAGGCATGGCGGGAATAATACGATCGAGAAATGTTCAATAATAGATCTATATTAGCCATTAGTGCAAGACTGAGTAGGCACTTATATCGGACTGCTGGTCATTGAATCCCTAATGTCAAAGGGCCGGAATGGCTTAAAGGTTTATACCAGACTCCAAAACCTGTTCGTAGTAATTAAAAAAACTCGTTTAATTTATGGATTTTTTTTCACTTTTATTATACCAACGTGTGATACACTTGTAACAAGTTCATATTTTATCATGTCCTTACCCAAATCCTTGGTGATTTTATACACTGGAGAAACAGATAAAAAACCTTGCGGTTTTGTGTCGCTTTAATCATTATAAATGTCTGGATCCTTTGAAAATTATTTTAAATGAACACGAAAGTCACATATCCCCGCACCACTATCGGTGTTATTTGCAGCTCTGGGTTGCATTTCGTTCCTATGTACTTTATGTGTGCATGTAATACTTCCCTGCAATGTTTACCTATTGTGATTCCAACTAAGGGTGCAACAAATAATATCAGTCGAGATATTCTTGTTCCCAGATGCTCCGCTCAACTGATTATGAATTCTTCTGCGGAATACTGACCAAAACCTGAAAGCGAAAACAAAACCTACAAGTCCCAGTTATATACTGAAGAACCTCCTTATATGCCTTACCGGTACTTCCGAAAACTAGTTACTAAGAATCATATGTAAATGAGACATGGCGTTAAAAGGCATTAACTTGGTCTATGGGTAGGATATAGTAGTTTAAATATTAGACCCCATATCGCAAGATAAGATCTTGTACCATATGATTTTTATTTTTCCTGTATTATAACAGAAAAAAATGTTCGTTTTGATGAGAGTCTGCTGAGTAGCCTTTGCAGTAAAACACACGTACAGACAGACATTTGATCGTTGTACAATTTTTTTTAATAATCTAAATATTATAAATCAGTTTGAGTTTACAGTTATACTCTTGTATTAATGCACAAATAATTCAATATAAATATGACCTATATGGTAAGATAAATTTGAACGAATCTATGTGTACAAAGAGTGAATCGGCGGAGAGTACAGAGAGAGAGGGCCGATGGTAACAATACACAAGATAAAGTGCCGTTAGTGGCAGATAGAGAGAGTGTAATTTAATCCTTTGGGTCTCAATCACCCTTCGGTACCCATATATCAAATCTATTAACCGTAATAAAAAAAAATTATATTCTTACCGTCTTGACCTCAATATACTCCTCTATACCGGATGATCCGCTGAGGGAAAGAAATACATTGATATTTTTGACTCTTCAGTGGAGCAAAAACTGGATGATATGTAACATTCAAAACTTAAAAATGATAATTGTTCAGAGTCACCGAGTCATTAACAATCACCATTTTGTCCTCAGCGTATAATATAACAATACAGTGCAGACTATGGCAAAACCTAACATAATACTCTATGTGAAACTAGAAATTACAACCACCTTGGTATCCGCCAGTGCTACATCAATTTTATGGTGGCCAAAAGTAGGTCATCAGGTAATATGTATTTTTTTTATTTACCATTCTCTTCCAATGCCTGATTCTTTAAAGCCACCGAACGTGTTTATCCTGCAATCGAACGACAATAGTGATTTACTATGATCCATGGATAATACATTATAATGATCAACCAGAATTATTGACTCAGCAGGAATATAAACTGGACCATTTAGCTCTACTTTAATTCGTGAACAGTCGTGATGGCAGTCACGAAGAAAAAAAGCTCCGCGACGACCATTCATACCACCATAGCGGTACCACTGTGATACAATTACGTTCTGGATATACATGTTCTAAACATATAATGGAAGTATGCATGTTTATTAACAAATAAATGAGCAAATCCAATCATGTTAGCAGATGTCGGCACTCAAACACTAGGCGGACACACCGTTTTGCGGATGCTTACAAATAAAAATAAAAATAATCTCGCAATATATCAGCTCAAACATTTCACCATCCACCCCCACCCCCCCCCCCCCCCCCCCATGCCTGCATGTCAATTACATGTCAATTAAGCAGATGAATGTATTCCTGTTTGGAACCCATCAGAAAAAAAAAACACGGATTGATAGGGATGATGACTAGCTGTATCAGGCTGACACATTGGAATTAAAACACTTACACCTTACCATACAATGCCTGCCTGTAAGGCATTTGACACGGTAATGGCGGTTTCGATGTTCTTGGTGAACACACCAGCAGCCAGACCGTAGTGTGTGTCGTTGGCACGCTCTATCACTTCATCTGCCGTCTTAAACTTCATGATCTGCATCACAGGGCCGAAAATCTACAAAAAAAAAAAAAAATGATTACTAACGGTTTTTAAAATAATATATACAGGGTCAGCGAACATCCCAGCGAGATGTCAACCTAATGGGTACCGCGGGTGCAATAGTATCCCCAGACACCCCTATCTTCAGCAGCATATACTGACACTTAGCAAGCGACTATGATTTCTTCCATCTACCAACTCAGAAACAATATTTTTCACCAAATATCGGGGCCAATATGTTGAATCTCTCTTGAGAAAAGAGCATTATTTAATTTTACAGAAACAATAAGGTAGGTGGCGCGACCTGTCTGGTTTTCAAGAAAATTTTCCAAGATGGATAGACATGCCAAATTTAAGACAAATACCTTTAACCACTCCAGAGATATAAACAATTTTCACCAAAAGCACATGTACAGATGGACACAACGGCAAAATGATAGCAGATGGCGCCACCAGTCTTGAGTACAAGATGGAGGAGTCTAAGATCTATGGATATGCTAAAATTTAGGTCAATAGTGCAAATCACTCTTCAGAAAAGAGCATTAATTTATTTTATGGAAACGGGAAGGTAGGTGGCGCCACCTGTCTTGTTTGCAAGAAAACTTTCCAAGATGGATGGAAATGTCAAATTTCAGACCAATACCTTGAACCAATCCGGAAATTCTCACCCAAAGCACACATACAGATGGACGTCACGCTTAAACGATTGCAGATGGCGCCACCAGTCTGAGTACAAAATGTAGGAGTCCAAGATCTATCGATATGCACATTTTCAGGCCAATAGGGCAAATCACTCCTCACAAAAGGGTATTACTCTATTATACAAAAACGGGATGGTAGGTGGCGCCACATGTATGGTTTTTAAAAATAATTTTCAAGATGGATGAACATATATAAGTCAAGTCTGAAACCCATATATCAATCAAAGCTGGAGTTATCAAGAGGAAATGAATTTTTGGACAGGAAGCTCCTGTGACTTTCACCTTTGACCGTGTGACCTAAAAATGGATAGGTGTCTTCCTCTATTGGCAGTTGAACTATATGTGCAAAATAAAAGACCTGAGTTAAAAAGTTTGGCTGAAGATACTTCCATAATATTTTCAACGATGTTTGTCCTGTGACCTTGACCTTTGACTTAAAAATTAATAGGAATCTTGTATTATTGACGTGCCATATAAAAGTCAATTTTGATACCCATATATCATTCCAAGCTCGAGTAATCATCAGGATATTAATTTTTTTAAAGATGGGTCCTGTGACCTTCACCTTTTACCTTCTGACCTAAAGCGGATAGGGGTCTTCCTCTATTGGCAAGTGAGCTATATGTATAAGATGGCAGATCTGGGATGAAAATGTTGGCTTAAAATGCATCCACAATATCTTTAAAGATATGAGTCAAATGACCTTGACCTTTGACCTTATGACCCTAGAACCTATAGGGTTCTTACTTTAGTGGAGGGCCATACATAAGTCACTTTTGAAAATCATATGTCTATCAACACTGGAGATATCATAAGAGGTGTATGATTTTCACCAAATATAGAAATATTAATGGTCAAGGCCAATGTCATGGTAAAGTTCATGACCCAAATTTAAACAGACCTCATCCCATAACCCATTTGTATGTTCATAATATGAAAGGAATCTGTCCATAAGTTTTTGACTTATAATGCTCACAGTACTCTAAAGTGGTCATTAAAAGGACAATAGGTGGCGCCACCAGTTTCCGGCATATCACAAGGCTTCCCAAGATCTTCAGTCACCTTTATTTTTTGGACCAGTCCATGCAAGCATTCTTGAGATATTTAAGAATTTGTGTTATTTTCAGCAAAAATGGACTTATTTAAGGTCAAAATCACTCTCCTAGCAAAGGTCATGACCCCATTTTGAATATGCTTCGTCCTATTATCTATATCTATACAAATGTTAAGTTTGAAAAAAAGATCAGTGAAATATATTTTGAGTTATCCCGCTCACAAGATTTTTCTGAGGCGGCAGTACCGTCGTGAAACCATAGTATCCCGTTTTTGTCTGGGGGATACAACTATCGAAAAATATCGACCGCTGGCATAAATATTTTTATTGGTTTTACATACAGCTGTGTTGTTAGGGGCGTCAATATACGGGGTAAATGTAATCATCCGACTGCTTTTCATAGAAAACATTTTTATGTATTAAAAATAAACTATATTTATCATTAGAATTATAGGTCTTGATTCTATTCATGAGTTTACTGTGAATTTTATATCTAAACCTGGTTTAGAATCATATAATAATGGAAACTTAACACCTTTTTTTTCATAAAATCTTATACTTAATAGTTGAATATTTTTAAATGTGATAATGTAAATATATTTGAAAAGTGTCTGACAGAGGCTTATTTATATTAAACGTGTCATACAGACAAAAAAAAGAATATATATATATATATATATATATATATATACACACAAGTGTGTTAATAAACAAGTTAATCTATCTAAAAGGCACCATTCTTTCTCTTGACCTACATTTCTACTACAGACTAACATGGCTATACCACTTATTAATATATATATATATATATATTTATATATATATATATATATATATATATATATATATATATATATATATATTTATGAACAGTCATGCCCCCATTATCTCAATTTTAGAATAGACGTACACACATGGTCTTTGGCTATATACACCATCTCTCTCTCTCTCTCTCTCTCTCTCTCTCTGTATATATATATATATATATATATATATATATAGATATAGATATAGATATATATATATATATATATATATATAGATATATATATATATATATATATAGATATCCACCTACCTCTTCCCTGGCGATCCTCATGTGATCTTTGACATCAGAAAACACGGTGGTCTCGAAGAAGTACCCTTTGTCTCCCTTCTGTTTGCCGCCGCACTCTAACTTGGCTCCCTGCTGCTTCCCGCTCTCCACCAACTCCTTGATCTTCTCCAGCTGGATGTCATCAATCTGAAATCACAGCAAGTAACATCAGCTGAATCTCATCAATCTGTAATCACAGTAAGTGCTGAATATCATTAATCTAAAATCTCATTAAGTAACACAAGAATATTTAGCCCAAATCAGCTAAAATGCTGCAATAACAATTTATACAATCAGCAACATTAAACAGAGATATATCCATTATTTAGCATGTTAATTATTAGTGTTGGTAAATTAGTGTCACATACGTGTTGGGAGAAGTGAAACTTTCCTTTTATATTGTTTTATTTGTTAAATTTGTTCTGGTTAAAAAAATTTCATTTAAAGTTCTAACAGTCTATCTAGTAAAAGGGGTTAATCTTGGGATTGCCACTGTGTATTCGGTCAAACCTTAATGAGAAAGTTGTCATTTAGCTTGAAAAGCAACAGGTCTTTTTCTGTCAGATTTTCGCACTTTGTGGCACGCTGAGTAGTTTTCGTGCTGTGAATGACAATCAGAATATATTGGATCATGACAGATAATCCCTGACAGTATCTTGGTAACATGGGTTAGGTAAGACTTTTGTCTTGTGCTGAACAGGGAAGATTCGGTGCACCTCTGTTAAGGAAACAATTCTGTGTGTGTCAAGCAGCATCGGCCATGAGAGTCTAAATCGTAGCTAAGGACACTAAAGTGTTTCCTTGGATATAGCCGATGTGGAAGTTAATTTAAGACTTTGTCTTGTTAGAATGTGCTTGTCTTTAAAAAGTGTCTACCATGCGAAAGGCATTCCCAGAGGGTCCTTCCTGAGTAACTGAAGTTGAGCGGTGAATGCTGCCCACTAGCGTTGTCGCAACCATTTTGGAATATTAAAGCAACTCGGAGAGTTAATCCCGAATAACCTACTCTAAATAGAGGTTGGATCACACAGGAAACGGCTATTGGCACGAGTCATAATTCACCTTCTTGATGGCTTTGAAATTAAAGATTCTGTTAACTGTTTTTAACCTGTGGCCCTGATTGTGTGGTGAGGTCAAATGGATCCCCAACTCGTCGTTTGGTGGCTAGCTCCACAGATCTCTTGACGAACTCATCATAGATTTCTTCCTGGACAAATACCCGTGATCCCGCTACACAGCACTGACCATTGTTGTTAAAAACACCGTCGTGAGCTTTCTGTAATGCCAGGTCCACTGCCAGATGAAAGTAACACATTATTAAGACTGATCAGATGGATTGGTCATGATATGACCTAACCCCATCACCTGTTGGTCTTGAAGAAACATGTTCTGCATAGTTAAGGATTTCCGGGAGCAAAAAACAACAGTCTATTTACAATACAGGTACAAAATGTAGCTCGAATTTTAACAACAAACAAAATCAAAATCTGATCTTTCATTTTTATTTTGTTTTTTCTGCAAACTGTCATCGGCCATATTTGTACATGTTTATTTCCTAATCACTAAATATACAACAGCCACGGCCTAGGCAGTAGCTCTTATTCGTAATCTTTTAAAAAATACATATAGCACTATCTACATAGATCGGACTTAATTAAAGTTTAAACACAACCGTATATAAACAAGGGACCCATGGGTCACGGCGCTCAGCTGATCATGATTGGACTATAAATGTATCACCATTGTTATACTATATTGAGTAGATAAAGCTTATGAATATCATGGTCATGTTGGGATTTTATAAAGGAATATAATGTAATATGTGAGTAAATGATATATGAAATGATCTGACTGATGGATTAATATGGAGTAAAATATAGTGGTTTATTTTTTATTTATTAGGGAGGGGTCGAAAAAAACAATTTGTTTGAGCAAATATGAATGCAATGACAGTATACTAAGCAGTGGTATAATGATGATAAGGCTATTTGTTGAAGGACCTATAGTGTATGGAAAACTGCAAGCTTTCAATTTGACAGATACAAGGTAATGATTAACTATGCTGATGAGGGGATTTATGAATTTGTGACTGTATGACATGATATCTTGACAAGATCGGTCTTGACAAGGTACATTATTTTGATGACCCTCACATCTACATATTACACAATATTGACATAATTTCTGGCATGTACATAGGTACCTATGGACAAATGGTCAACAGTACTGAACCACCTAGAAGGTTAAAATATTAAAAATATGATGAAATGTAGATAAAGTTTGAGAGGAAGAGGTAATTTGGGCCATGATTGGTTTATATGATTGAAGAAAATGTTGCAAATAATATTTGAGATCTGACCATGCGTTTCCATTGGTTACATTTTTGATAAGCTGTTGACAGTTCAACAGTTTACACATTTGTCTGATGAGATCCAACTTATTTGGTATACCTTTTTTTATCAATTTTATGATATGTATACAGTTGCCATAGCGTCCCCACTCCACAGGTGCAATGACTTGATGGGGCGGGGGGGGGGGGGGTGTTGTGTTATGATTAGAGTTACAACGCCTCTGTCTCTCTGTAGATATTTTCTTTAATTATTAAATGTTATGCTATAGCCATAGAACTATTGTTCACAGTGCCAAGGAGCAAAGCCTCAGTGGGATGAAGAAAGGGATGGTGAGAGTTACAACACCCTTGCATGTACATACAGGATATGAAATTTAATTCAACAGTGCTTATAAAAAAAGTTTATTCATGAACATTAAATATTTAAAACAGGCAGAAAGATGGAGAAACAAAGCAAATCATTTTTTTCCCATTCTACTGAGCCAATAAAAAATTAACAATATTTGCAATTATTCCTTTTTTCATTACATAATTTTATCTAGGTTTACGAATGTTACTATAAATTTACAGTATAACATACATGTGATTGTGAATATTTCAGTTGATTCACATTTCTTAATTGCATCAACATTTATAGCTAATGTATCTAGTTTATGGTACCTGTCAACAGAATGGGATGGAGGGAGGAAGGGAGGCAATAAGGGTGAGAGAGAGAGAGAGAGAGATGGAGAGAGAAAGAGAAAAAGCAGAGGAGAGAGAGAGAGAGAGAGAAAGAGAGAGCTGGACTGCCAGAGAGAGAGAGAGAAAAAGAGAGAGAGAAAGAGGGGCTCTCTGGTAATTACTGCCTGACCCAGCCTGGCCCAGACACTCACAGTGGCAGTAGGTCAGACCTGAAGGTGTTATGTAACTGCCCAGTACAGTGCATTTATATTGACCTGATGTAAACAATGAAGACTTGGTACCTGGAAATTTGAATAAAATCTACAGTTTTCGATCAATTTGTTTCAAATTTCAGATTTTAACAGATAAAATGCTAATGTGTACATGCTGTGAAAATTGAATCCACAGCACTAACAGGAAAAATTTAAATATTTTTATTTTTTTAAATGGTATCAGGAAAAAAGAAAAGTATTCTCAACTATGAAACTAATACATGTGTTAAAATTAATTCAAGGATCAAAACACCCAATATATTATACCAGGAGCAAACTGGAGTTTGGAATGTTTAATTTTATGAACTGAAATAAAGGATCAGCAATACAAATTTTGATTATTAAGCCAGTATCATGTAACAACTGATACAACCATGAGTTATCAGTCCAACAAATTAAAATCTTTAATGAGCACTCTGATGAACATCCACACTTTCATAGCAATACATCACTTTGTGGACACAATTAAATGTGCACTTTAATCATTGTAACCCTGGTGGTACAATACAAAATCTAAAATGTAGCATAGCCAAAAATAAAATAAAATACAGAAAATTATAACAGTCATCTATTTTATGCACCAGCTGGGGGGTGGGAGTGCAGGGCAGAGAGGAAGCCTGCTAGTAGTGGCCAAGCTAAGCCAAGGCAAGCTGCCTGGGGTGGGTTACATAATGCAAGTGAAGACTGTATTACTAGGTGGGCCAGATGTAAACAACACTTGACATGGTGTATGAAAACTTGAATAAAAGCTACTCTTTTCAAACAATTCCTTTGAAATTTCAGATTTTAAAAGATTAAATCCTTATGTATATATGCTGTGAAAATTAAATCAACAGTGCTTACAGGGAAAAAACGTGCCATTGCCAAAGTCAGACAAAATTTAAGGTACTGATTTTTTATTTATGCTAATAACTTGAAAAATTTGCAAAATTCAGATCTAATTTTGGGTAAACAATTGAATCTTGATTAAATAAAGTTATATTCCTGAAAAAAAGTCTCCAGCTCCAGCAATTCTCATGTTAAGTGAGCAAATATATTTCCTGATTTTTAAGAAACTGCATTATATTTGGGCCCATAACTTCAAAATAATACCCAATACTAACCTAATTTTTGGTATGTGCACAGAAAATGTATGGACAAATATGAATACTAAATATGATCAAAAACAGATCAGTGGTTTTGATATTAGGCAGCTTTGAAGTGTAAGGCCAAAATAAAAAAAAGGTATGGTTCTCAGGCACTTTTTTTCAGGAATCAATGCGGGCGGGCGCTTTTTTTATTTTAAATTTTTTGGTATGTTTCGTTAAAAATGTCAAATGATAAGGGAAAAGCATGAAAATAACAGTTTTATTTTGCTAAATAAGTAAAAGCACTACAAAACAAAGGAAATTGTATAGTTTTATCTTCGTAAAAGAAATGTCGGAGCGGCAGCAGCTCAAAATTGGAAAGTTTTTATTGAAAATCAAAATAAAAATTTTTGATGCGGGGGTTTAAAATTGATGCGGCGGTGCCTGAGAACCATACCTTTAATTTTTTTTGGCCTAACAATGGCTTTTTTTATGAAAAACGGAGGTTTTTCCTTAATATCTCAAAGGAACGAAGTCCTAATGACCCAATTTTTGGTACGGTAGGAGATTCTGGGGACGTCTATTGGTATGCAGAATTTTGGATTCGTAGGTCCAACGGTTTTAAAACGTGCCCTGTTAACTGACGGACGGCCGGACGGCCGGACGACGGACAAAGGACCACGACCATAGCTCAGATGACTTATAGTCAGCTGAGCTAAAAATTTAACTTCCATTAAAGATAAAGTTAAGTTTGAGACATTTTGAAAGATCAAAGGATGCTCACAAATATAGCGGTTACTTACAGTCGGCATCTGCAAAGATAATGTTTGGACTCTTCCCTCCAAGTTCAAGGGTCACCCGCTTCAGGTTTGTGGCTCCTGATGCTTGTTGGATCAAATGACCGACCTGAAATCGGTACGCAAAGATGAGTATAGGCAATTATCACTAGAATAAACTGAAAATGGTCCGTGTAAAATAAGCAGATGTCAACTGTCATGAAGAAGTGGCTAAATATTTATTTTAAATTAAATATATTTGTTACAGTAAGCAGACTAGATTGATGGTGCTGTGCATGTAACGTATTCATGAATTGACTAGAGTTAACAAATAATCGACTGCATAATACATGCGACGTGTTTCGTTGGACCTTGCTTCACCAACCTTACTAGTTTAACTCAATGTAAACGTTAACAATGGAGAATGCTCATAAAAAAAATTCAGCCTAACTGCTCCTTATTTCAGAATAAAACAGACATGTTAGGATATTTTGGCTTATTATTACCTCTGTGGCGTTTATATACATGTCAAACATGAGACTTCAAGTGCAGTTTTAAGAGCATAATTGCCCGTATCCTAAGAACAATGTGAAATGTAGCAGCCTGAACATATATATTCGACTCTTTGTTATCCGAACAAACTATCCTACTTCGTAATGTTCGGATAAACAAAATTATACTGTATTTGAGATTAAATTGCCGTTTCTGGTCATATCTCAGTATACACGGTGAAACGCAACCTGTTCGGTGTATTTTACAATAAGGGAACAACCTTATTTGTAAAATAAACACCCTAACGGTATATCAAATGGCATATATAAGGGCATATATATTGTCCCTTTAAATGTTCATTATATTTTCACTATATATAAATGTGTTTTCAATATATAACAACCCTTTGATTTTATATAAAGGGGTTTCATATAGAGATGCTACCTCACACTGATCTTCTTTTGGCCTTACCTGAGTAGACCCGGTGAAGGCTATCTTATCGACATTGGGATGATTGGAGATGGCGGCGCCGGCAGTTGGACCATAACCCGGTACTACATTAACTACACCTGGCGGAAAGCCGGCCTGCAAATTAAAAAAAAAGTCAATACAAATTAACGAGTGGATACTTCTAACTGGTAAAGCAGTGCATACATGATCAGGGGTGAACCTTGGAGGACACCCCACCAGGTTCCACTTTGCAAAATATTAAATTTGGCAGATTTCAATGAGGTACCCGGAGGTTAGACATATCAAATGTGGAGGAGGTATGTGCTCTTTCCTCTATTGGAATTAATACGTCGTATTTGTTTGACTAGGAGATGATCATCGCATATAAAATAAAGTTTTGCTTTTTGTTAATTACACCTTATAGGGCAAACGGTTACTATCTCTCCTTTTTCAATGGATAGACGGCTGGCTCGACACTATAATCAAGATGATTTACAGTCGCAATACGTTAAGTTCACTACTGTTAATGACAATTTGGTACATGTAGCAACAGTAGTACAAAGACACAGAGACATAAGTCCTCAAAGTCTAACTGATCCATACGATTAGCTTGGGGTTAAAAAAAATAATATGTCATGTTGTTATTGCACTGTTTCATTTCCTTCCCAACTTTAATCTAACGAGAACATTTGCCTGTTTCATTTATTGCATTGTTTGAGCCATAAACACTGCAGCGCATATCGTTGTGCGAAATCCTATTTGAAAATACAGTGTGCATGATACAATGACGGTGTGAACCAATACTTACCTCTTTACAGAGCTCGGCCACACACAGCGGGGTCAGGGGGGCTTGTTCTGCCGGCTTCACAACCACGGTACATCCGGCGGCCAGGGCAGTACCAATCTTATTATCGCGATAATCTGTCCGCAAACACCAACTGGTTCATGGCGTGTGTAAGCGAAGAAATTGCCATCTGCAACAAGACGATGATTTTAATCAAGCGATGACGAAGCTCTATACTTACGGTATTAAAGTTTATTTTTTTCGATAATAAAGTACTCCGTTGTTTTTTTCCCTGCTTACTTACGTCAAATAATACCGTTTCCTAATACAAGTCATTTAGCTGTAACTTGACCACAGATATAGCGAGCGATTCAACTGGCCTGCCTGAAGGCATGTCGCTGCCCTCTAGTGATAAATTATACTAATTAACCACGTTGACTTCATAAAGTTCTGTCTCTAGTAACGATTTGTCCAGACTTTTAAAGATGTCACTTCCAAACGATATAATTGAGTGATCGCACAACCAAGAAGATATGATTAAAATTCCATATGATAGACACTTTGATACTGCACCCACCAATGTATCACTTACCCACGGGGATGGTCTGTCCGACTAGTTTGTCCGCCCAGCCGGCGTAATAGCGTAATCTTGTGGCGCTCTTTGGGACGTCTCCGTTAAACGATTTGGTAAAAGGCTTCCCGCAGTCCAGAGTCTCCAGGCTCTGAGAAGGAAACGGAATTATCTTATTAAAAAAAATATAACAAATTATATTATTTAAGGGGTAATTTCTTTAAAATATTGTGTGGGTGCACATTTCCATTTCAGAATCCTACTATATGTGTATCCGTATGATATGTTTCAGTATGTCTGGTATTTACACGGTAAACACCTACCGCCAGGTAGAGTCTATCACGGTCAATCAGGTCAGCCAGTTTCAACAAGAGCCGCCCTCTAGCGGATGCGTCCATCGTCCTCCATTTTGAGCCGATCTTGAACGCCTCTCTAGCTGCTGCCACAGCTTTGTCTACGTCAGCCTGTAATAAATAAATAAATTAAATATATATATATATATATATATATATATATATATATACATATATATATGTATACATTTAAATATAGTATATATGTATATATATATATATATATATATATATATATATATATATATATTTATATATATATATATATATATATATATATAATTATACAAAATGAAGACGAGTCAAGTATTTTCAGACATTTTACTACTACGTAGTTTCGTGCTAGATGTTGTTGCACTCGTCAGGTAATGCTGTCTGACTGAAATGGACTATATCATACTGGTATATATGTGTTACATAGATATGCGACCTTGGTAGTTGTTGCTTACAGAAAACCTGCAGATCTATTTATATATATATATATATTTGAAAGCATGACAGCACATCTGCCAAACAAATTAATCAGAAATATCTCGTCTTTCCTAAGAGAAACACTGAGAGTCAAAGTAAAAGGCACTTTATCCAAAGAAATAACAGTACAAGCAGGTACCCTTCATGGCTCAGTAGTGTTCTAAGTGTTATTACAGTACTACAAGTGTAGTGAGTTTTAAATTCAAACGATTTTACGGAGTCTGGAATACGGAGAACAAAAAGAGATAACATTTTCAAAACTCATCAAAATCAAAGACTCGAGAAACAAAATTGATTAAGTACCATTGAAATTAAACAAAACAAATCCCATGCAAAAGCCAGAAGAAAGGCCAAGGCGGACTTCTCAATGGGAGCGTCACAACTCTCATCGATGGCAAAAGCAGGAGAAGGACAAAACGAAACAGAAGCAAAACGCTAAGCAATATTTAAATAAATAAATTACCTAGAAGCACCAAAATTCACCGACTTCAGAACATAATAGAAACACCACAAAACACATAAATCACACAGGATATGAGGCAGCTGATCATTAAGATCATAACGTGCTGAAGTATCCGAATCGAAACAAAATCAAAACACATTAATAATAACCATCCCCGAAATATCACACATCATTAAATAAAAAAAAAACCCTTACTAACATGCTGCTAATTATTGTAGGCACAAAAGTAGAAATATGCACTTAACAGAAATTCACACTCGCTAACACTGAAACTAACACGCTCACAGTGAAATCCACGTCTTCACACAACATACACAACATAAATAGATAGCTGGCATATATTTAATAGTAAACCCAACAAGTTTTACTACCAACAGCAAAATTCTATACGAAAAACGAATAAAAAAAATTTAAAAAAATCGGCCACGTTTTGGATACATTCAGGAACGCGCCCAAGTATTGATTGTTATAATGAGTGCGCTGTGATTGGCTGACAGCTAACACTCCCATGGAAAGTCCCTGCCGATTCGATCCACCTCGGAAGCGAAGGTAAGTGTTTTTGCAAATTACCAAATAAATTATTGAAAATTCAAGCATCAAACAGCAAGAATAATATTTAAAAGAAAACCCTCAGTACCATTTTTATAGAAATTGAAACACTATTCTGCAAAATGTAGACGAACATGGACAAATTAAGCTAAAGCGCCCTATCCCTCCCCCCCCCCCCCCTCCCAATAAATGATGAATATATCACACAACCACTTGATTAAGGCATAGAAGTCAAATGCAGGTGGAATCTGATGTAGCGGCGAAGGTCAGCCCCTCTTTTCACACAAAATACAACACACTCGCAAAGCCGCTACACTTAACAAGAAATTCAAACATACAAAGATACTATAATGATAATTGATATTACATCTCACACACACACACCTCTCTGTATTTTAACCATGTATATACATATTTTTTTTTAATTTTTGCAATATCAACGATCGCCACAGGTTATCCGACGCTCATTTATAAGATAAAATTTTAGTTTACCTAGAAATTACAGAAATACGGCACTGCTTGCAGCAAGGAACTGGAAGCCGGCCCCCAGCTAATGTGGTGTAACATTCTTGCCCTTTGACCTGGACCTCAGTTGGTCATGCAGGGGCGGGGCATAAACACTGATTGACAGTAAACATAGAGATGCCCCACAGCCAATCACAGGCAGCTAAGGACTTCGCCCTCTGCCGCCCCTCTGGGATAAAAACCCCCTTGCCCTGGCAATTCCGGGCTCTCTTGGATCATCGAGCAGTGGAGCCCTATGCCTGCCCTCTGTGGCAGGCAGAGGGTATATGGCTTCTTTTTAACCTTGGGGTTGGTTTTACGACAATGTCGGCTACCCAGGTGAAGAGCCACCCACAACCAAAGAGCAGTCCTTTTATCTAGTCTGGTAAGTACCTTTCTGTTCCATTTATAAGTTTAGATAATAATATGCAGTCCTGATTATTTGAAGGTTTAGGTTTTAAATGTTATTCCAGCAAAAGGTGTTATTTTATCTCTTTAAATTGTGTGAGTGCATGTTGCCCAAGCCCAATTTCCACCCAGAATAAATAAGCAGCTACATCTGGCGAGCGATGCTATTCGGTTGTTACTAACAGCTAGGAGACGAATTATGGTAAATAAATTGCTTATTTTGAGTTAATTCTGGGTTTTTTAACATCAGTATATACTTAAGGGGCTTAGGTTGTAAAAGTCTGCTAAATAAGCGATCTATTCAAATGGAAACATAGTAACAGCTTTAAAAATGCCTGACTTTCATTTCTTACGTAAATTCCTTTTATTTAGTGCACTCGTTTTGTGAACTAGAATAGGGGCTTTTTATAAATGTAGACCCGTCTCTGTTTAAAGAACAATGCGCATTATTTTATTTGGAAAGGTTATTACTACTTTAGATTCCTATTGATAAACCATTATAGTAACTTGCCCTTCTTTGGCTATGAAGCGGCGTATACATTATAAAACAGTGTATGCTTCAAACAATAATCTACAAAATTCATTTGTAGGTGTACAATAATCCCACAGTATTGAACCTTTATCTGTACAATTTACAGTAAATACTAAGGTTATTGGGAATTTTCATTGTGGATAAACCAGTCATATTAGTTTTACATTCTTATAAAATGAGAGCCTTAATATCAATGCATTTCTAATTACTTCAGTCATTAATTGAAATTAAATCCCACAGTGTTAAACTTGAATTGTGTGTTCCCACTAGGAGGTTATATCTGAAAGAAAAAGAAAATAAAAAAAAATTGTCCTATAATTATGTATATAAAATATGTGTAACTAAGATGTAAAGCAAGAGAAATAAAACGTGCTATGTGTACCATTAGGGGATGTGTAAAAACTGTAACACGCATCTTCTTAATACATTGGGCATAAGTGTAATCCGCAAATATTTCATGCCCCCCATGCAAACAGCCGGGCAACTTGTGCCTGCAATTGTATATATGTCATATTTTACTTATAATGAATGACCTTTTCTTTGCAAAATTAATGTGTTGATCAGATTTTATGTATATAAAACTTTCAGGACTTGATCTAAATTAGCTGGATTCTATTGAAATAAGAGTAACAGCTCAACCTTTTATTATTCGTAGCTGTCTCTTGAATAGAAGTAACATAGCTTCTCTTTTGTACATATGTATAGATGCTGTAGAATGGAAAATATTTAAACTGTTATGTTATGCATGTACATATTGAATGAATACCACTGAAGTGGTTATTGTGAATGTATTTTGATAGAAACATCAATTAAATATCTTATTATTCCAATCTGGCTTGTCAGTTCAAAATATTTTATAATCCTGATATTCATTCAAATGTTTTTGTAAAAACATGAAATTCAGTGATCTTTATGTTTAAACCAAATGGGTTTCTTGAATAAAGAAATTTAGCCTACATGCTGTTCTTTAAACCAAAGCTTTAAATCCTTAAATTACCGTACTACGTGGTCTATTGTTTGGCCAATTTTAAATTACAGAAAGGGCACAAACATCAGTATCCACCGCCTGGTAGATACATTTTAGTGTGTCACTCAAACAACCTGACCGATGGTCAAGTTTCATCTCCTGGTCACAGGTTATTGCATAATCCCCAGGTGTGTAAACATCACCATAGGGTTTCAAAGTTAGCTGTGTCTCACAGGGCCTGCTGGTAATCCCATTATCTGGCAGGTTAGATTAATAATCCAGGTGCATTCTTTGCCCCATATGGGGTTATATCATACTGAGTAGGATAAGTTGAGATTTGCTATCAACACTAAAACTCTGTCAAAAGAGCCCAGACAAGTTACCTAACACACCACAAGTATTTAGATACACCTGTTACCTGGTGTGATGTCATGTGAACCCATGTCATGTGTCATGTACCTTATACCCAACCTGAAAATTTGTACCTTTAACATGTTTTCATGTGCTGGTAACCCACTTCTAATAATAATAATAATAAATAAATAAAACTGGTAAACTAATTACACCAATAAAAATAACATTTAAATAAAATATTATTTAATAATTGGGCCTATATTTCTGTTGGTCTCTCTTATATGTCCAACTGATATAAGCAGATACTTTTAAGGTGTTTAGCCTTGCCTTTAGATATTCCTAATAACTTGTTACAATTAATCATGCATTTTGATGTTAAAAATATAACAATAAGAACAGATTAGTACTTAATAATCTAGATCAATCTTTTAAATAGATATTTAGTAATTCTCAGAGGATTACCTCTGAGGCATGCTCATATTTTATTTACACTTTGACTAAATTCATTTGTTGATTTTGGATTTTGTTTTTGTATTTAACTTTAACACAAATGTAGACTATTATCTCAAAGCTATTTAAACTGTTCATAAACATTTTATTATTAATTACATTATAATTATAAAATTCTTATTTTAAAAATGAAACTTTTACAAACTTAGTTATTTCCAATTATGGTGGTTAACATTTACAACTCTGCTTGATTAGACAAATTCAGAAGTAAATAGTATGATACTTATAAATTTAATTAAAGGCATGTTATTCTGTCTCACATACTGCTGGACTAGATATGCATGAGAATTACTTTGAATTTCTCTGGTGAAATTGACTACCTATAGGCTAGATGTAACATGCCTGACACACCTGGAAGGTTATTTATTGGTATCCTATTTGCCTAGATCTCAGTATCTGGCATAGTGCCATTTATTCTGCCTCAACCTTGAGAGTTTTACTAGTCGCTTTTTAGGGTTCATATCCCGGCATAGTATGTGCTTTTCCTGGTTGAGTTTTTATTTAGTTTAGCATATAAGGGCATAAAATATATACCAGTTGCCTTGGGTGATACCCGGCATGGTTGTCCCTTCTTATGCAGTGTTTTATTGCTGGCAAAGTTCCCAGTCGCTTTTTAAGGAGATGTTCTCCGGCATGGAAACAATTTTTGCCTAGTGATATAGGTGTCTGACATGGCTGCATGTCTGCCCTGTGGGTTTTGCGTATCGCCTTGAGAGTTCTCGATTGTGGCAGGGTACCACCTTTCACCTAGAGTATTTTGTATCTGGTATGGTGGCGCCACTTGCATAGGATTGTACCTGTCATCATATCTAAACCTAGCTATAACAACCAGCACAAATTTTTCTCTCTTAAGTATTGGGAGTAATTAAAATAAATTAGACCAGCGTGCATACTTAACACACCAGTTAAACTGGCATCACTCATTTAGAAGCTTAACTTGTTTAATTAGGTTAATTTCAGTGAAATCCTATCAATAATATTAATAGGTGAGCAACACACCAAAATACTAAATAAGTTGAATAAATACACGAATAAAATGAACAAATAAGCTGACTTCAAGTTTATGTCTACTCTATATTGCATTTGAGAGTAATGATATTTAAAATAAATAACAAACCACATATACATTGCTTGATGGGTATAATTTTTTTTTTGTTACCAAAATACATATTTCACTGCGGATTCGAGTTAAGAAACGTTAATGTTGTGGTGTAAATTTGAGTACTACAAACTAACTTAGCTATTACACATAATCTGAATCTACAGATTTTAATAAGAAGAAATAGATAATGATAAAAATCAGAATGATAATATTCTTGATGATAAAATAATGATTTATAAAAATATAAACAATAAACTGTAAAGGCTAGACACAGATTAAAAAGGAAATTCTCATTATGCAAATAAACTAATGAATAGGTAACTAACCCTGATATCTAATTTGAATGTTATATTCATAGATACCTGTAGGGTAATAAATAACTTTGATGTTACAAATTCTTGGGCAGCACTGCTTACCATTTTCCCTCAA
Source organism: Sipunculus nudus (assembly GCA_026874595.1). NCBI lineage: Eukaryota > Metazoa > Annelida > Sipuncula > Golfingiida > Sipunculidae > Sipunculus > Sipunculus nudus. The sequence goes on from CM049317.1 coordinate 6,611,095, forward strand.
TTAAAGTCATGTATAGGTGTTGTATATTACAGGTAGACTTTCTTTAACTGATTAAAACTACTGTGCAATCATTGAATTATCTGGTAATATTATTTGATGTATTACTATGCTTAAGTTCACATGTAAATATATAAGGAGATCTTACATTTAGCGAGAAATCTCGCTGTTATTTGATTATTATTACTTGGTCAGTTGTAGTTCGTATTTTAGCCCAGTGAGAGGGCATATTTCAGCCGAGCGGGGCTTAAAAAAACGTCTAGATTTTGAGGCCAAACAGGGCACAGAATAAATACTGTTTATGAAAAGCTTACCTGAGGGTAACGCATATACGCCTAAACACTGATCAGATGATGATACAGTGTGCGAGTGAATCTCGCTAGATAAGTCGACCAATGGTCTTATTATTTCACCCCAGTGAGAGGGCATGTTTCGGCCGTGCGGGGCCTAAAATACCGTCTGTATTTTGAGGCCAAACAGGGCACAGAATAAATACTGTTTATGAAAAGCTTACCCGAGGGTAAAGCATATACGTCTAAACACTGATCAGATGATGATACAGTGTGCGAGCGAATCTCGCTGTATTAGTAGACCAGTGGTCGAAATATTAATTAGCCCCATGAGGGGGCATGTTTCAGCAAGACGGGGCTCTAAATAAATTCCGTTACAGTCGTGAGGCCTGACAGGGCACAAAGAAAATACTGCCCATAAAATCTGATACGTTGGTTACTTTTGCCAATCTTGTATCTTCGGGCTATACAACTTTTGGGGACTATAGTTACCCCTAGTTTTATATACTCCATATAAAACGGAGAAATGAGCCCAGATTATGCCTATTGGAGGGTCCCTTTATGTAAACGCTGTCAATTTTATTTAATAATGTATAGTTGAAAACTTAGATCAAGTGTTTAACTGTTTTAATGTTTTACCAAGGGGCCGCTTATCATCATTCTTTATGTTTGATTATGTATAATTTTTTGTGAGAGCTATTTTTTTTTAAATAGTCATGTCTAGGTTATTGCCGCAAAAATTATACTTGTGTCATAAGGACAGATACTGCCGCTCTTGAATTTTATTTTCAGAGGCTCGATCCATTTTCGCATGAACCAGTTGTCAGCCATCAGTGCAGCCTTCCCAGTGTGGTCCGGCTCAGCTCTTCTGCTACAGCAAGCTGCAACCTGAGCCAACATTCCACTACAGCCAGATAATGGACGCTTTTACAAATGCAGCACTCCTTGAGTAAATACTGAGGCCTGTGGCGCCTACATCTGGACTGATATTTTATTAAATCCTTTATGGCCACCTGGCTCACTAATGGACTGTAACATGTAACAACTTATTGCACCTGGTGCATGTTGAATATCATTGATGTGTCTTTGAATGTTTTATATTGTTTTTGAATGTGCAATAAAAATTACACAATCCCTGAACTTTCAAAACAACTATCAGACTGCAAAGTCCCTATTCACTGGGGGTACTGTGTGGGGAGAGAACACTCCCTACCCGCTGTTGTAGCATTGGATAAACCTACCTCCCCCCTCCCAACATGGGAGTTAGGGGTTGGGTAGCCGGCTAACAGCCTATACACAGCCTGCCAGCCATGTTTTGGTCATACAACAAACAAACAAAAACAATCCCTCCTTTCCAAAGGCTAGATATTATGACTGCTATCGCAAAATTTTCCACTGAAGTGTAAAATTTTCCCTATAGGGGGGAAGGATGTAACATTCTTGCCCTTTGACCTGGACCTCAGTTGGTCATGCAGGGGCGGGGCATAAACACTGATTGACAGTAAACATAGAGATGCCCCACAGCCAATCACAGGCAGCTAAGGACTTCGCCCTCTGCCGCCCCTCTGGGATAAAAACCCCCTTGCCCTGGCAATTCCGGGCTCTCTTGGATCATCGAGCAGTGGAGCCCTATGCCTGCCCTCTGTGGCAGGCAGAGGGTATATGGCTTCTTTTTAACCTTGGGGTTGGTTTTACGACAATGTCGGCTACCCAGGTGAAGAGCCACCCACAACCAAAGAGCAGTCCTTTTATCTAGTCTGGTAAGTACCTTTCTGTTCCATTAATAAGTTTAGATAATAATATGCAGTCCTGATTATTTGAAGGTTTAGGTTTTAAATGTTATTCCAGCAAAAGGTGTTATTTTATCTCTTTAAATTGTGTGAGTGCATGTTGCCCAAGCCCAATTTCCACCCAGAATAAATAAGCAGCTACAGTGGGCTACAGTGGATGGAACCTGTTGCTGCCACTTGATAAGACCCCCCTCCCCCTCCCCAAGAAAGTACTTCATATAAAAGTACTTATAAAAAAAAACTTATTATAAAAGCATATGATCATGAATTCCCTCCTTAAAGTACTGGTGTGATACTTCATATAACAGTACGCCCTGGGTCAACCCCCCCCCCCCACACACACACACAACACCACCAAAAGACGACCACCAGCAACCTACCTGATATCAGGTGTGGCCGCGCTCAAGAACTAACACCGGAGATGAGAGAGAGCACTATGGCAAGCGTACAACCCCGCCCCCTACTGACAAGTACTGAAGAGCCAGGACCCCCACCAGGACAACCCTTTCGACACCCAAAAGACCCAAAATAGTCCTTCTTAGGACTACCCCCAACGGTCCTTTTAGGACCAACCCAAGAATCAACCCAAACAGCCTTATCAGGACTATTAGCAATCGCAGATTATTTTCAGTTGGCTGCGGACAAACAGACAACTTTAGGTCAGCTGTCAACAAGACAAGACACTTTGATTCAAGACAAGTCAAGACCCATGACGCTGATGACCAGCCGAGCACAGAAAAGCAGGACAAGCAGGACAGCCAGGCAGAAGACGAAGTCACAACCAAGTTCCAGAACCCTAGCAGTGGACAAGCAGACAACTTTAGGTTCACTGTTCAGGAGCCCAGACTCACAAAATAGTCCGCTGACCTAGGCGCCACAAAGACCAAGTCATCACGGCTGGCTCTTCGGGAGGCTGCTGCCTGTTGGCGGTCTGGGTTTCTCTGCTTGTGGTTGGGGCTTGCTTGGTATATATTTTTATATATATTGTTACGCAGTGAACATAAAGCGGGCCGAATTGTCTCGCAATAGAAGTAACTTTTCAAGAGAAGCGGTTGGATAACCGGAAATGTGCGCCACTGACATTGGTTCGAATCCGTGATCTGCCCTTTATTTTCCCCTGAGCAAAATGATATCGGAAGAATATATATATATATATATATATATATATATATATATATATATGTGTGTGTGTGTGTGTGTTTGTTTAATTACCAGAACGAGGCTATCAGTAAATAGATCATGCAGTTACACTGTAAGATAACATTAATACAAATGTATCCGTGCACTTATATACTAATGTTAACAGGGTTATTTTGCAGAGTAATATATTGTTTACCTCAGGTTTACTAGTAACTGTGTGAGATTTGTTAATTAACACGACCCTGAGGCATAAGCATCTTACAAAGCACACATAAAGAAAAAAAAATCAAAGCTATTCAAGAAGTGACTTCTTGGCTTGACCCAGATGTATTACATAGAGGGTTACCTTGTCGCCCGCCTGTACGTCTGCGATCTTCTCCCCTGTAGCCGGATTGAAGGTCGGGAAGGTCTCCCCGCTCACGGAATCCACCCATTCATTGTTGATGAAAATCTAAATAGAAGCATAATAATGTCACCTACTGTTTGACTCAGCTGAACTGAACTTAGGACAAGTGCACTATACCCAATGTCACCATCTAAGGGCAGATTAATTATAATACATGTACAAATGTAGAGATGTTCCTATAAAAGGTTAATTTATAACTACGGTAAGCGGTCGATCATACTTAGATCAATATCTGGTTAGTAAACACTTTATAGATGGCAGAATAAAACATTTGGAATTTCTCCACAAAAGGTATGTTTCAATGTTAGGCTTGCATATGATTTAGAGAGGAGTCAAGCAAATATATACCTATCATATTTTACCCATTTTATTAGATAGTTTGGGTAAATACGAGTATTTTGAAAAATATACACCAAATATTGTATACAAGAGAGATGTTTATCAGAAACTAAAGCCGGGAATAGCACATGATGAAGACCAAAGGAATTTGAAAAAAAAAGACAATTGGCTCCCTATTGACCAATCCGATACTAACCAAAGAGAAGTGGTAGATTGTACTTTCACACACACACACACACGCACACACTTCATCACACACACTGTGATGGCATTTTTGTTCGTTAGGGGTTTAAATTATTCGCGAATGGGAAATAATCACAAATTAGAAGCTCCCAGGAATAAGATGCATTATACACCTAATGGAACATGAAGGGATGATGCGTCTCCTAAATGGATTACTTTGAAACATGTTTCGTTAATCTGCAACCTATTCTGTGCATGGTATTGGAACGGGCCCTTGCAAACACACATTATTAAAATCATATAACGACTGTTACAAAGAAATGTTTTTGGGATTTCTTCATATCATACAACAAAAAAATACACTGGTGAACTGAATTTTTTTTCTGGTGTGATCGCGAAAATTAAATCCTCGCGAAAAGTTCAAAATGAAGAAATCGCGAAATTTTAGCCACACAAATATGAACCCAACCACAGTGGAGCGCTGTCATCCGAACATCACGGGGGATAAGTTTTTTGTTGGGATTAACGAACTTTCGGCTGAACGGTCATGTGTAAAAAAATTCATTTCATCAATGTCGTCTGCCCAGTATTACTACAAAAAAGTAGCACTAGTCAATAGACTACACATGCGACGATATGTTCTTTCATTGCAATAAATACGTTTCCAGATGGCCAAATTTACATTTGTAAAAAATTCGGGTAGCCGTTCATAATCTCAGTTCTCAAGTTTCTGATATATCTCAACGAGACATATGTCATCCTTCTATATTTTTATTTCATAAAACATAAATGCAGGTTTCTTAACCAGATGATCTGTACTCAGCAGTGGCGGATTCAGGGGGCGGGGTCCAGGTGGTCCGGACCACCTCTGTTTTAGTCGCAATAACCTTTTTTCAGGGGTTTTAACTAATTTTCCTGACCTGAACTCCTCCCTTTCTTGACCAGTTATGAGACCTTGTTTTTAGGTTCTCTTATTAGTGTTACTCATATGGACCCTCCCATTTTCAAAATCCTGGATTCGGGACTGCTCAGTTAATTACGTTCTGATCTTGCGTCGCCATCCTTATTTTATACACTCTCATTACCAGACGTGTAGGGATATTGTTTTAGATTGTCCATCTTTCAGGTCATGTGTAATGTCGCTGTACTCGAAACTCGCATGCACATGTGTATGTCACATATATATCTTGAAGTCTGTATACAGGACCACACTGATCAGTAATTAACGAAAGGTTTTAGGAAAAATCAAGAGTGGCCCAGCGTCACTGGTTCATGTAAACATACATTATCATACACGTTGCGCCTTGATCTTTTTTAAAAAAATGGATACGATCCGTACTGAGGACATACTACCATACACCATTACGTACCTAGCTCAATTTAATGGGAATCATTATTATTAGGAGCTGCCCTTTACCGGGTCCGATAGCCATACAGTGCGAGTTTCTCTAAGCCTCAAACCATGCACAACTCAGTATCCCCGTAACTGGTCTTTACAAGTGTCACAATTACCCTGGCCCAGCGCGTCACTCTTAAAAAAGAGTATGTTGAAAAAATTATGTAAAAATATGTAACAAACAAGTGACCCATGCGTCATGACGCTCAGCTGTCAAGCATGACCTGTGACATCATGGACTGAGATTCACAACTTCCAGTAAAATTTTGAAGAACCAATTTGCCAATTTGTTGAAAATTTTCTATGACAACAGAAATATATATCACCTATGTCTGGTTAAAACACAGTGAATTGATGGTCTGAGGAAAATGCATGATTGTTAAGCTATCAGGAACTATTCCAACAGCTTGCTTGAAATCTTTCAGTCTCAAAAGGAACACCACAATGGGCAAATATAAGATCAAAATATATAGCAAAAATCAAGGAAATACATGCAAGAATTATTGAGAAACAGGTGCTTCTGTATGAATTTTTATTCAATACAAGCCAACTGTACTGCACTTTTATAAATGATAGTAATATTTATTCAGAAATATTTAACCCAATCCTTAACAAGATTACATAAATATACATCCAACTGCATTCACTTTAACTGTTCTTGAGATAATATGATCAAAAGGAATTAAAAGATGGTTGCCTGGTGGCCATATTGGACTTCTGACAAGTCTGAAATCAGACAACAAACATTCTCTAAATCGGACCAAACATTAAAGAAAAATTACTGAAACTGCCCTGAAGAAAGAATTTCTAAGGTGGCTAACTGGCAGACATAATGGATTTCTGACAAGTATGACATTTGATATCCAACATTCTCCAATAAGAGACCAAACTTGGGGCAAATTATCCAGTAATAAATGCACAAAATAATTCAAAAGGCATGTCCAGGCCCTCATATCAGATTTATATATATGCAATTGTAAAAAGTGTAAGTCCAATATTTTTTATTATCACTCTGCTTTTCAATGGGGTCAGCAGGGTAGGTAAACTGCCAAACCTGAAAGAAAAGAAATGCAGAAAGCATGTTCAAGAGTCTTGAAATAAAACAAAAAGCCATCCTAAATCAAGGTACAGATCCACTTATTATGAGAACAGACACTTGCTTTTATATGTGGTGATATATATTAAAATATTCAGATATCTAGGAAACTAAGTTTATTGCTAGGATTCCATAAAATAAACTGCAAAATGTTCCCATCATCTTATAAATCAGTAGCTAAACCTTAATACTATACTCTCATAGTCTTAATGCCTGGCTGAAGCATTCTGACAACAGTGTTTTTGTTATGAAGTAACGAGGTACTTATCACTGAGCCTTATCACTTAATAGGCTGATACAAAAGGGAGTCACATGTCACCAGTGTCACTCACAATTACAGCCACACAAGGAGATGTACCAGCTGGAGTGGGATGGTTATATATACAAGAAAAAATAGAGATGGTCTATAAAATAAGTAATTGTGAACATCCCTGACCTATGACCTTGGCCTTTTGCCCATATATCAACTGGATTCTTTCTAAATGATGGGTAACTTCTGACCACTTAAATCTGGTGTAATTACTTGGCAACCATTGGGTGAATAACTTTGACCTGCAACCTTTAACCTGCTGACCAGCTGACCCCAAAATCAATAAGTTATTTATTCAAGCAAAAAGACCCATAAATATGAAGTTTGAGTCAAACTGAGTGATGCATAGATGTGGCATATGTGAAAGACTGAAGGTTTGGGTTGAACAGTTACACTTGAAATATGCTCACAAGCATTTAGAACAATTAAATATTGTGACCTTGACCTTTGACTTTTTGACCTCAACATCAATAGGCTTCTTCCCTTATTGGTAGGTAAGCCATATATGACAGATGGAAGGTACAGATTGAAAAGTTTGCCTGAAAATGACTCCACGCAAGAAGTGGGTGCTGTGAACTTGACCTTTGACCTCAAAATCAACAGGTCTTTTCCCCTGTTAGCAGAGAAGCGATGTCAGTGCTGGAAGGTTTGGAATGAAAAGTCTAGCTTGAAATGTGTCCACTACCTTTTCAAAGAAGTGGATCCTGTGACCCTGACCTTTGACCTTGTGACCTCAAAATCTATAGGATTCTTCTCCAACCCAGTCAATAAGCAGAATTGGGCCAATGCTGGTTTGATACTGGTATATACCGGCAATACCGGTAACGGTACTGCCGGAACAGAACCAGTACAAGAACAGAAGTGTGCATATGGTATAAATTATAGGCATGGTTGCCAATTTAGTCCGGTACTGGGCCACTTCACAAAGTTTATTATATTTGCATGAGAATTAAATAAGTATATATGGTCAGTATGGACATGTTTAATCACATTTATCAGGCAGCAGCATCACTTGCCAAGTTTATCTACTGTAACTATGTCACAAAAAATGAATGGGTGATAATAGGTGTAACTTAGAATACACAGGTTGAATTTAGTATAATTGTGAGGCAAGCTAGCCCTGATTTTTTCTCACCATATACATGTATTAAATTATTCTAGAAATCAAAATCATTTATTTAGTTTAAAAAGCAATGTAGGCCTACGTGTGTGAAGAGATGTGTTTATATATATGTAACATGTAAGTGTAAAGCATTGAGAGACCGTTGGCAGTGTCTTTATAAAGCAAGCCACTGGGGGGGGGGGGGCAGTGAATGCATTCATTTATGGCTTCTTAAATGTGGGAGTGCATTCGGGGGGTGGTGCATATATATATATATATATATATATATATATATATATATATATATATATATATATATATATATATATATATATATATATTTATATATATTATAGTTTTGTCTTTAAAAGTGTGGGGCATATTCTGCAAATGTAAGCACCTGAAGCCTGAAAGGGGGTCTGGGTGGGTGTGGCAGGTGGTATCTCCTCACACCCATTGGAATATTGAAAAATAAAACATAATATATTTTTTTATTAAATATTGAATTTACAGAATCATGTGTGCCAAACTGATAATATTTATACCCTTATAAAGCCTTCTTCAAATCTTAATAGAACTTCAGAACCGTAACTGGGTTTTTGATTTTACTCAAAACCATAGGCGTCCATGGTATGAAGCACCAAACAAATTTAGGCCTACTGAGAGGCAAAGGATATATCATATTCAGACTTGCATGGTTTGAAGTTGTAATCATAAATATTACCATGAACAATAAATTTACAGAAAACTGACCTGATGTCGGCCATATATGATTACACATTGATAAATACAAAAAAAAAATTGTTATATTCTAAAGCAGACATCTCTATAAAGTTACAAGTTTAAGGTCTAATCATCGTCAAACAACCTTGGTTTAATTTAGCTTTAGAATTCATATTAATAATAATTTTAGACACAGTGATGTATATATATTTAGAATCCTTAGAATATTCTCTATCAGATGAGATATATTTAAAAAGTGTAACAGTGTCCACTTTGAAAATTGAAAACTTGAAATGATTTAAATTTTTTTTTTTAATTGGATATATCTCAAAATTGGCATAGGGTATGTATGTGGATACAGTATCATTTGAAACTACATACAAATATCTCCAGGCGTTTTTTTTTGTTATATATTTATTGTCTTTTTTTCATAATGAATTTTAAATTAAAAAAAAAAAAATATGTGATGTTAACAATACTTATTTCGTTTAAATAACGTATTTCTACTACACTAAAAACGATATCGGAAAAAGAAAAAAACCCATTTTAGAATACTTGTTGATTTACCTATATGCAAAATTTGAAGACTCAATATTCGATGGTTTTTGAGAAATATCGCTCTGAAGACAGGGATATAAGCGCAAGTGACAGTTGTATTTTTTCACTAAATGTTTGGATGAGAATCGGTTTCAATATATAAATTATAAAATTTAATGGTTTATCAATGTTAAAAAAAAAGGATTTTATTAGGCATCATGACAACTGGAGAACTGTCAATCTAAAGTAGGCGGAGCTTACTGGTCCGAGGGGTCGGTCATCGGTAATCAGGTCATGGGCTACCGCGCCGGGGCACGCGTCAGGTGTGAAGTGACTGATAAGAACGATCACTCTGTTTACTCTGCGCTCTCATTTAGACCACCATATACCCTAATCCAATTAACAGCTTGTCTCTCCCTCTCACAATTATATATGAGACACTACATTGCTAGCAGCAACACATCTCTCTCTCTCTCCCTCTCTCTCTCTCTCTCTCTCTCTCTCTCTCTCTCTCTCATTAGATTTATTTACACCAGTCATATATACGCGCTAAATCGTGCTGCGGCCGCTCTTCCTATACCGATCGCTCTCATAGCTAAGACTCCGGCGCGGTTCACTTCGCAAAATTTGGTAGCAGGCGACGTGGTTGTGTAACTTGGTGCCGCGTTCCTCTCATAAAATTCATTCGTGCAACGCAGTCCCATATTGCTGCACCACCCTCGGCGTTTATCTACATCCTCCACTAACGACACGGGAACCTTGTGATCAGCAGTATGTGACTGTCTCTCGTTCAAATAGCGAATTTTATCTCCACTCATTCTACTTTATTTTCTTCGACCCATGACGTTCAGTTTGAAGATAGTGTATATTATAGAAGAAGGAACGATGTATTCGGTAATGGTTTTGGCGATGTAATGATGGACCCTCGGAGAAAATGTTATATTGTATAACAGGGTCAATATTACAGAAATAACAACCGGTAAATTCATATTTCTTGGTATATTCTTTGTGCCAGGACCCTTATTGGGTGACACTAACATATTTCAGGGCAGTGACATAGACATTATTTGGCGACTGGAGGAGTACGATGTACAGTTTACTTCTGGGTTAGGCGTATAGGGGGGGGGGGGACGTGTTTGTATTAATTAGTGCCAATTAGTAAGTGCCGGTAATAAAGATAAGCTCTTTCCCCGCTGACTGACCGCGGCTTCCCCACTCCTGTCAATCAACCATTTGCCTAATACCGCGAGCGTATGGTTAACCAAGCAACTTACACGCTGCTAACTCTCGCCGAGCTGACAGTTGGTCCTGTTTGCACCCCACGTGGGGTTGACATCTGAATTCAAATACTTATTTTTCTAATTGATACAATATAACCCCAGGAACGTGTTTTTGTGAAAAGATAGATATAGCAAACATCTATAAAACCAGATGTTTTTTCAGAAAAATGTAATTTTCATGATTTTTGACGATGATTAGAGTTACGAGTTTAAATATTACTCATACAACTGTTCTCACTCAAATAAATTGCATCATATTTAATTTCTTTATCAGTAGAAATTACACAATTAAGTATTGTGTAATTTTTACAGGTAAGGGAATAATAAATAATGGCCTATATTACTGAACACACTCAGTTAAGAGATGAAGTCACAATTGTTTTCAAGTGAGGCATGTAGACTTAGAAGAAAAATTCAGATTCATGGAATTTACGTCATTTTGCAAAGAAAGGTCACATTGACCTCCACCTTTTTGCCAAAAATGTTGGGTGGGGGGGGGGGGCCTTCCCAAAGTATAGATAATTTTTAAATTACATGCTATAAATTGGCATTTCTGTGAGTATTTTTTTCTAATACTATATGCACTAATTTTTATAATAATAATTTTATAATAATTAATAATATAATAATAATTTACATAGTATAATTTCAATAATATAAGCTCTATTGTTTTTGCCTAAGAACGCTCAGTTCTCAGGGGGGCTAAACCCCCCCCCCCCCCCCCCCCGAGGCTACGGTAATGCTGTTGTGCATGTGCACCAAGATCTGCAAAGAGTTTCATGCCATAGGCCTAATAAGATAACACAGGAAACAGGACCCAAGAAACGTTACAGTGCTTGTGTTGCAAGTGCCAGTGACGGAGTCTTTCAGTTATCATGTTCTGCTAGGTCATAACACCGAGGAATCTCCATAATCTTTTGCTAAAGGTGCCTTTTTATTGATATTTTCCACAAGGTAAATATATATTAGGAAATAATAATAATAATAATAATAATAATAATAAAAATAATAATTATATTATATATGTTATTATTATTATTATTATTATTATTTCAATATTTCAATTCAATATTAGCGCCCCCCCGTTCTCGAATTTCCTGATCCGCCACTGAGTGCTGTGTTAAACCAAGCAAGTAATTGAATATAGGACCCAGGATAGAGGTGTATCACATAGCAGAAGAGTAGTTAATTACTAGTATCACATACTCTGCATATGAAACAGAGATTTTTTATGGCTCCTGTAACTGAGAATTAATATGGACTGTACATATATATTTTCTCCACACCAGATAGATGTTTTATTGTTGGCTGATGTGTTGTAAGCTGGTATACATTGTTCCCTTTTACAGTGAGTGATAGGCCCATTTTAAATTAAAATGATTAATTTGAAGAATATCTGGGATGAAACAAGCATTTGGAAACTTTGGAAAATCTGTGCAATGATCAGTATGTTCATTTGCAAGTTCTGCTCTAAAAAATGTGTGTCTTTCAATTCTTTACTTTTTATCTATTAAATTTGTTTGTGTATATCAACTGACAGCAACTTAATTCTTTCTCTATATCTTTGTTAAGCTCTTTGTATTCAGAAACAAAATCTTGTAGATTTTTTATTATAATAAATGTTATGATACCATGATACAGGTCCAGTTCTGAAGAATTCTGAAGTGACACAAGCAGAGGTTGAGAAAAAAATCATGGTGTGGTTAAGAAATTCATGAGACAGGAATGGAAAGAGAAAAGACATCAGACGGAGAAGGCACAGAGGGGGCTGGAAGGTTGAACAAAAGATATACAATTACATTTTTATGGACAATGTTTTAAGTACTACTTAAATCATTTGGAACAATATTGATGAAATTTCAAATACATGAAAGGGCCCAAAATGCCACAGGGCTCAAATGTAAAGAATTAACATTCAGAATATATTTGAGCAAATTTTTTTTAAAGATAAGTATTTTAATACATATTGTGATACTGAACTTTTTATTGTTACAGCTCTCTCCCTTTTAAAGAAGTGTTGAGGATATACCCATGAATATTGCATGTACATATATATATATATATATATATATATATATATATATATATATATATATATATATATATATATATACTGCATACATGTATGTATTACATGTTGGCTAAACCTTGTACAGTAAAATATTCATTTAATATCTAATAGACTTTTTTTATGTGTTTGTGTGTGCGAGTGCAAATTGTGATTTAAGAATGTAGGTGTATGCAAGATGTCCAGTTTTGCAACGTTTTTAGCTCAGCTGACTATAAGTCATCTGAGCTATAGTTATGGTCCATTTTCCGTTGTCCGGCCGTTAGACTGGCACGTTTTGAAACCTTTAGACCTGCCAATCCAAATTTCGGCGTACTACTAGATGTTCCAATAATCTCCTACCAAACCGAAAACTGGGTCACTGCGACAAAAAATTAAGGAAAACCTTGCGTTTCCATTAAAAACCATTATCACACTTCAGGACTGCTTAATATAAAAACCACTAATCTGTTTTTCTAAATATTTACCATAAATATTTTTTTTTTATATTTCCTCTATATATGCCAGAAAATAAGTCCGTATCGTGTGATTTCTTGAAGTTATGGGTTTAAACATATGTACATTGTAAAAAATCAGGAAAAATATTTACACTCTTAACATGATAATTTTTGAAGCTACAGACTTTTTTCCAGGGATATAAATTAGTTTAATCAAGATACAATTGTAAAAGATTCATATCAAAATTAGATATGATCAAAAACAGAGCAATGGTTATGACAGTAGGCTGTCTTGAAATGTATTAATGGGTTTTTCATGGGAAATTGAAATTTTCCCTTAATTTCTCGAAGGAACAAAGTCCTAGTGACCCAATTTTCGGTATGGTAGGAGATTTTGGGGACATCTAACACTATGCCAAATTTCTGAATTTACGTCCAAAGGTTTCAAAATGTGCAGTTTAACAGATGGACAGATAGAGCTGACGGACAAAGGACCATTGCTATAAAAATGATGTAATAAAAAATGAGGATCTAATGCAAACATTTTTCATTATTTTTCTGCCTCTACAGAATGGGAAATAAGGCTTTGGTTGTCATGTGTATATGCAGAGGTGTTGTAATTCCACCATTCCCCCTCCCCTACCGTTGATTACTTGCACCTGTGCACTGGGACATTAGTTTCATTGCAAACAAAATTAAAGTTTATTTAATTAAAAAAAATTAGTATTAGAAAAATCGAATTTAAACATATTCTTGCCTCTGGAGATTGGTGATCAGCTCTGTCTGTCCATCATCTCTTATTAACATTTAATATATATCAATTTTGATCTTTTTTCCTACAAGCAGTTTTGAAATAACACTCATATCCTGTATGCATATGGATTTAAGCTATTTAAGTCTGAAATGTTAAAAATAAAATATGTCTGAGCTAATTGAAACTTCATATATTATTTTTCTGCCTCAGCAGAATGGAAGATAGTGATCAGCTTTGTTTACCCACAAGTCTGTCCGCCCATTTTTAAATATTCAGTAATGTGTTTTTTTTTTTTTATCTTGTAAGCATCGTTGAATTAAGTGAATATCCTGATTGTATATATACAGAGATGTTTTAACTCCCATCACCCCCCCCCCCACCAAGTCTTTGCACCTGTGGACTGGAGACATTAATTATATTGCAACTGTATACATTTGAAAAATAAAAATATTTAATAATATATTATTAAAAATATATTTAATTGAACAAATGTGTAAATTGCTGAACTTACTAAAAAGCCAACCAATGATAATGGTAAATATATATAGATCTTATAAAAAACTGCTCACATGCTTCAGTTTCAACATTAGGAAATGCATGGCTTGGTCACAAAATATTATTTGCAACAATGTCTTACTCATCAACACAAATCAATACTATCAACCAACCATGCATGGCCTATATTACCTTTTCGTCTCAGACTTCTCTTCATTTGATATTATTTTAGATTTCTACCTTCAAGGTCAACTTCAGCTGAGCACTGTGACCCATGGTTCCCTTAACTTTTTTTACATATTCTGTTATCTTTAAGGTATCTTTTTCAGGTGCTGATCCGCCGGGGGGGGGGACCATCTATGCTCACCAATATTTTTTAGACCAGTTTTAAACAATGACAGGTTAACTGCTTGGAATAATTACCGAATGTTTATCTACACTAGGCGTTGAAACACCCTGCAAAAAATACTGGATCTGCGCCTGCTTATTAATTATCCTAAAACCTAATAATTAAAACCAAAAATTTTTGTAACAATATTTAAATTTGAGTACAGGCTGGGTTACCATCAGTTTACTAACCGCCGGACCATTACTGGGCCAGAACCAGTTAAGGCTGGCTTAAGTATAATACTGCTGGGCCATTACTGGGCCGTTACCGGTTTAGGCTGGGTTAAATATAATACTGCTGGGCCAATACTGGGCCGTTACTGGCTAGTATTGGTTGAGTACCGGCTTACGGTACTGGGCCAATTCAACCCCAATGTGCAAAATTGTACTGGGCCAATACAGGCAAACTCAACTGGGCCAATGCTTCTGAATGAATTGGCCCTGTATTGTGCCAGTACCACAATGTTGACTGGGAACTTAGTAGGTGAGCTATATGTGAAAGATCAAAGAATTGGGATGAAAGGGTTGGCTAAAAATGCATCCACAGGCTTTTCAAAGAGGAGGCCCCTGTGACCTTGACCTTTGACCTTTTGACCTAAAAAAAAATTATGGTTCTTCCCCTGTTAGTAGGTGAGCTGTATGTGAAAGATGGAAGGTTTGGGATGAAAATTTTGTCTCAAAGAGTTATTTCTGGGGGGTGCAAACACACCCCATAACATCGAGAATATAGGTAGCAGTGACCTAATTTCAGGTTTGCAAGGAGATCTTTTTGTAACCTCTAAGACTGCATAGGGTTCATGGCCCTAGCCCCTACGGTTATGATTTGTGCCCTGCTAACGGCCGGACGGCCGGCCGGACGGACAGACGGAAGGACGCCGGACAAAGACCCATCGCTATAGCCCAGCATGACTGAAAGTCAGCTGAGCTAAAAATCTAGCCTGCAAAGCCCCTTATGTGATTCCAAAGTCCCCACTAAACTGTTTGTTTTACCTCTGGTAGAAAATACATGTAAATGTTAAAAAATGATGATCTAGGATAAGCCTCACACAACGGACACATACTAATGTCAATAAAGTTAGTTCCTGGTTCCCGGTTCTCGATTTATGCCAACGCTCCTGAAACACTCTAGCCACATCCCGTGGAAGGATCGCGCCATATTAGGATAAACAACTGCTTTGATTGACAGTTCAACCTTGCCTCGGCCAAAACATCCAAATTAGAGCCGGGTGACTGTGGAAGTATCATGCCACACGTGACTTGAATGACAAGTGCATAAGGCCTACGTGGCAGGCCTAGGGTAAACCACTACTCTCAAAGACACGGCCGAGCAGCCAAAGCATCATAAGGGAAACATCATTGCATTTGAAATGATCTTGTTTAAAACCTTCAGTAGCAACATCCGGCCATCACAGAAAGAAACAGTCATATATGTAAAAGAACTATATGTTTATTATGTATTTTTAATATAAATAAACGAACAATATATACTTATATAATTTAAAATATACATACAATAAAAAATACATCATTTACATATAATGAAAAATACAAAAAAATCGCTAGACGGCTATACTTCACCGTTAATGAGTTAACATATTTATTTATTATTTCAAATTTAAATAAAGATAATAGTATAATTAATCACCCATGTGGCCAAGCCCCTACGGTCTAGCGCCACTAATCAGACATACCAACCTAGACAATAGCAAGACATTCACACCTCACTGTATACGAGATAATAGATGTTTAATCATAATTAAATTGTAAAATTGTAATATGTTGTGTATACATACTATTAAATTGCAAACTTTACAGTTTATGGTGACGTGAATGTATAAATAAAAGAGAGGATGGAAGAGTAAGTGTTACTAAAGGGCCTCTTAGCTCCTCTAAACAAAGTATTAAGGAAAACAATATATGTTTGGCGAGCAATTGAGTGTTGGTTGTAACCTTGATGATTGAATCATTATGAGATCCAAAAGTTTTGCTCCTAGTTCTTCACATCAAGTACCACCTGCTGTATACAGGGTAGACATCCTAAAACGTAAATGGTAAGACCAAGCTACATTGAGTGCCAGTCGACTGCAGCCCTCTACCTTGCCTCGGAGAAACTAGGACCGCACAAGATTGTTTTCATCATATAAAAACTGCATCGTACCTATAGCAATGCATGGGAAACAGAAAAGGAGAGCCACGCTTTCATCATTATAGCACTTCTTCTCTAGAATTTTTTCCATTGATGCAGTGAATGCTAGGGCTTTAAAGATTCATTATCTTATGATATGATAATTATCATATACTTTCATGAAACTCTTCATGTTAAAAGAAGCTTTACTTTTCGGAGGGTTTAAAGTGCTGATCATAATATTAAATATGCGTTTAAAACTATAAATTTAACCCTCGATTCCCTAAAGACCTTTGACAATATTGGCCACTATGTAACCGACACAGGTGTTCTTTTTATCACTCTTCTATCACACTTTTATTTTTATCATTTCACTTTGAGAGACATTGATTGACAGTTGTATTGCATGAGGCAGCCTGTCAGAGCTTCTATGCGATTGGTGGAAACATGCCCCTTCCAGCAGCTTTAGACATTGAGCTAATCAGAAAATGGTAGTACACTTGCACACCTGCGGGTTCAGTTTCATTCATTTAACCTTTTGGCAGGCAAATTCCCTGTAGGCCTACAACAGTTTTAGTGATCACAAATGCAAAAAAAGTGTAATAAGGAGATATTCGGCGACGATCGGTAAACTTTTGAGATAACATGTTCTTATACGGAGTTCTACAAAACTATCAAGGAAACAGAACCTGACTATGGGACGTAGGGTCGAGGCATTGAGGGTCAGTACAAAGTGGGCAGCACAAACCCCCACCACTAAGAAGTGACGGCCCGGCCATGGCCCCCTGTCCATCCCTGAATGTGTAACAAGGCCTGGGCGAATTATTTTTTTCGAAATCATATGTTTATGATTGCTGCTAGTTTAAGGCAGACATATATGGGCGGGGGCGGATCCAGTATTTAGGAAAAGGAGGGGTCCAACTGAGGAGGACCAAGGACTAATCCTAAGATATCCCCCGTTCCGGGCTATATACACGCCTCCATAAAATATAGATATAGGTATGCTGTATCTATGACATTTGAGAAAACATAGAAAATATACTGTACTTTTACAGGGGCACAACCAAGGGATTACGGTCAAGTGGAAGCACAATGTTATAGGTCATAAAAAATGTCCCTCTTAATTAGATTGTGATGATTTTGCATGGCAAGGATAATATTAGTCCATTAGGAGGCAGAATTAGAATGTTATTGTAGTGAAACCACACATTTGTTGTGAATTCAGAGTTAAAATTGCTGAAATTGCATTTAAAAGCGAAGGATATGGAGACCCACAGATTACATGAGCTCACTTTTCCTGTGCAGTTGGTCATATACATCTGTATGACTCTTTGATTAGTTTGCCTCAATGTAATCAAAGGGCCTTAAAGGGGCCTATTCCGATATCTCACCTTTATAAACTAAAGGTAATCCCTTGGAGCTTTAATAAAAATAGGCAAGAAAACATGGATATCACTATAAATAGGCTGCTTGTTTTGTTTATATCAACATATTTATTTTATGCCAAAATAATCAAAAACACATTCAACATCTGGCGGCATCTGGCGCATCTAGCACCAAGTCAGATAAGCCAGAGCTTTGCAAATGGCTTTTTGCAACAAGTGACTATTCTACTTCCGTTCATATGCAACTTGCCACAATGATTTTTTTTTTCTGTTTGTCAACACTGCTGCGTTTACAAATACGTTGTTGATATATATGCTATTACATCCTTCACACAAGCGTTATAAGAATTTTTCATCACCAGAATTACTCTTAAATCGTTACTATATATACACAGAGGAAGCCAGAAATCACATAATTTTTGTTTCATGAGGTGCCTGAATAAACAGCTTTAAAGCTATCAATTGATGTCATCCCAGAAGGCCTGAAGTAACAACGAAATAAGTAGACGACATTCAGATTTCAGGATTTGATTATCTAAAATATTAGCTCCAGTAACCGGCATGGACATGCAATGAATTAGATCTATTCTATGTAAATCATTCAGGGGTACCGGTGCCTGGCTACTAAAAACTAAAGGTTTTTGTGGAATGTTACAATTTTGCCTAAGTTTATTTTTTTAGCCTTCTGTCAAGTTAATGTAAAATTGTTTATTTTTTTTTATAAAAAGTGTAATTAATGGCATATTTTTTCGCTTCGACCTTTGGTATGTGTGGCATGCATATAATTTAAGAGTCCCCTCAGCGCTTGCCTGGTTGTTCTCAATGAATGCAGTTGTATATCCTAATGTAGGGCGCTCGTTGCACAGCCGTGCTATACGTAATACAGGATGTTGCTGGAGTGTTTCAGGGAGTAAGCCTGAATCGGAAACCAGGAGCTAACTTTATTGACATTTGTATGCGTCCGTTGCGTGAGGCGAAACTTTTATTGTAGAAAAGCTCATTCTACCGGTATGGATATCAGACTTAATAAATGACAGGGCCTTGTATTACAAGGTCCGATTAAACGGGACTACTTTATCCCTACCTTAGTAAATTTGATCTCTGGTTGACGTATAGGCTCTGGTGGAGACATGACAGCTGTGACTTTTTAAAGCGTCCTTGACCCTGGTCCCGGCATCAGGAGCACAGCGTTTTTTTTATGAGTAGGCCGTAACCCACTTAACGACTCTTCCGAGTCGACACGTGATGTTATCATTACATTATGTGTGTATATAGATACATTATATAGATATAGTATATAGATGTGTGTGTGTGTGTGGGGGGGGGGGGGGTACGGCAGCTCAATTTCAAGCTGATATGGAAATGTTTTTTTTAGAAATAATAACGGTTTATGGACATATTTAGCGAGCTATATATATATATATATATATATATATATATATATATATATCATATTTTTCTTTAGCATGTTTGTAGTACAGATCACATGTTTGCCACTTCTGTAAACCGAATAAAAATGTATAAACCAGAAAATTTAACTAAGTGGGCCTTAACAGTATCACGTTATAGCGAATTTGTGGTACAGAAATGGTACAGAAATTGATAAACTTGATCATAATTCATAAACAAACAAAAAAAAACTAAGAAATAAGGAAACATTTTATAAAGTACATTGTTAGGGTAGAGCAGGGCAAGGCGCATCCCCCGGGGTAAAATGCCCAGCCCCTTTTTACTATTTATATGCCATCAAACTGGCGCCACCAAGCGTTCACTTTGTTTCAAGTCATCTGGTAGGCGTTTTGAGAGGTAGTGTCTATCCACACGACCGTTCTGCGGATTAGCTTTCTTATTCGCATGACAAATATATCGTACAATAAATATATTTTAATTTTTCATAATATAATTACTTCAAGTATCAGAGGAATTACATTTGTAGGGAAATTGATACAAAACAAAACCCATGAGCAGAAATAAACATACCAAAAAGAAACTTGCTTTGACAGCCGGCCAAGGAACATTTGTGTATTTGGCCCGGCCCAGGCTTTTCCAGTTTTATGCACTGATTGTGTCTAACTTGTAAGTATTAAGTTTACGTAAATCAACCTGTATCTACATCTTTTAAATAGTTCTGCTGTGCTGATATGTCTGTTACCAGCTTATTGTTATAAATATATAATTATAAATAAATATATAAATATATATATATATATATTTATAAAAAATAAATATATATATATATATTAATAATTAAACATATATATGTAAATATATATATATATATATATATTAATAATTAAACATATATATATACATATATTTCAATATATAAATATATATATATATATATATATATATATATATGTATATATACCCCATACATAAAATGTATATACAGTGTAACCTGTCTGAAAGATCACCTGTCTATTAAGACCACACTTGAGTGAACTAAAAGCATTCACATGTTTTAAATGACCTGTGTAATAAGACCACCTGTGAATTAAGACCACTGCTGGCCAGACTCGTGGATGGTCTCATAACACAGGTTTATATATATATATATATATATATATATATATATATATATATATATATATATATATATATATATATATTATATAAGAGAAAATTATTAAAATGCTTTCTCACCTTTTCAGATGGCTCTTACGTATACTTTGAAGTCCACGTGAGGTGCCGCTATGAGCAGGATGCACTACGACTGGCTGTGAAAGCTGTTGCTGAAGGAGCAAGTTTAAAGTTGGCCTCCAGAGACTTCGGCGTCCCCGGAACACTAAAGAGAGCTTAGCAGCGTCCAGCTTAGATTCTAAGGAGGAATGTATTTGGACTCGCCAGACTTGGTTTTTATCTAATTAAAGGGGCCTAATCACCTTTAAAGCATATTGAATAAACACGAAAAATAGCGTCTTCTCTTTGAAATCAATTGGTACCTGCAAAAATATTGCCCTAAGGGTTGGCTAACTAGAGTGGACCTAGCGCGATCACTCACTGGCGCCAACCTAAACATAGCGAGAGGGGCTCCGTGTATCGCCCGGGCCAAAATACCTGTCAATCAGGAGATGTCCTGGGTAAGATTGCCCAAAATATGTAAAACATGTTCCCGCTGGCTGAAATATCGCTGGGGACCCGATACATGGGGCACATGGTGCGTGTCATTTCAGATGATGGCGTGGACCTATCGTACAAATCTGTTGAAATAAGGTCTACAATGAATTTACATTTGGCAGATGGACCGTTATGTCTATTCAGGACCGTAATGTCAATCTAGCAGAGATATATCAGAGGACATGAAAGTCCATGTATGGACTAGTGTGAACAAAATCAGATCTCTGGTTACGTGACCTTGTTATGTTAAACAAAAACACGTGGACCATGCATACTCATACACAGAACCATAACAAGGTCCTAACAGGTAGCTGTATGGGAGGTAATGAGACTGTGTGCTGGGATGTTTTTGTATAAAGGAAACTTTTGTATAAAGCAAAACTGGACTGATAGAGTGAAAGAACAGGCAAAATATTGCTTTGGATTTCATCCTTTTAAGCGTTTCTACTTGAAGGCTTATGTGTAACTTTGCGAGTTACCGAGTGAATGTGGCATGTGTGAATTTGTATAGTTTTCCACGAATTGTTTATCAAATAAAGTGTAACCCATTTTCTAGTATTTCAGCATAAAGAAATAACATTCGATTCGAAGTTGGGCTGTAATTTTCCCTTAAATATTGTAATTTAGGCAAATGATTTGCGCTGTATTTATCTATAAATAGAAGCTCGAGAATGAATGAAGAGAGCGCTGCAACATGCCCACCCATGGGCATATCGCCCCAAGTCTGCGCCCATGGTCAGAAGATATAACTTTTCCCGATTTCTTCGAACATATTCAGAATTGTGCCAAAATTCCCATCAGAATTTAAGCGAATATGTGGCACAGAAATGCATATTTTTAACTTCTGTAAGGCATTCCTTAATTCTAAATTTGTTTTTCAAAGTTGTTTTGTGAGGATCTCATATTGTAGGTCCTCACTCATCGGAAACGCCCTATAGAGTTGATTCCTTTGAATGGTTGACCAAGAAGGATCTGTATATTATAAAGAACTTTACATCCGAGCAAAAATTACAGGACTTTTCAATGTTAATCCAAACTCGACAACGAGTGAATCCTGACTTTGCTATATATTATATATGGCCTTTTGAGCGATTTTGCAAGTGTGTGTGTGTTGGTGGGAGGGGGGGGGGAGGATGCATTGTGAGAGTGTATGAAGCGCTCGGGTTTGATGTGGGAGGGGGTATTACTTTCACAGTGTATGTAAAATTTTGAAAAAAAACCCCACAAAAGTGTATTTTTAAATATTCAACTTTAAATCTCATATTTGTATCCTCCTACATGATTATATGAGGATATGGGTTTTGGAGGGGGTTTTCCCCTCACACGGTATAGAAATGTTGAAATAAAATAAAACATCTAGAGCATTTGTATTTAGTTTTTAAGCGTTAACCTTTATATATAAATATATAGGTATATTATGGATTTCACTTTTATGCTGCAGTGTATATAATATACAATTGTTTCCACTATTGGTGTTTCCTCTTATTGTCGACTCTGGTGTTTTGTGGTGATATAATTGTGAAACCACAACTCCTTAATGTTCAATGACACATACGCATGCGTATTGCTTTGTTATTAGTTGCATCGTTGACAATTTATTTGCATAGTAACCGTGACAGACACATGCAGTAAAAATAATTCAACGGGCTTCCTGTAAAATCAATGAGCGCTCATTTTCTATTCTGGGATATGACATGTATTGAATATTTGTCATCTACTATTAATTGATCTTTCAATATATATACAAATCATATATATAAATATATATATTGATATTTGTCATATTTCGTATTTATATTTGAAAACAAAATATGTTTAATTTAGTCTTTTCAAAACAGAAAATAAAAAAAAAAAAAAAAACAGTAGGGGTACATGAATTGTGGTTCAGGATTCGCTGTTTTTAGGGCAACAGCCTGTATTTTATATGAATAATTTGCTTACCCAAACAAGATATTGAACACATAAAACCACAGAAATCCTTTGACGTGACATCAATGTGTACAATACAATCATTGCGAATTTCATTTTAGATAATTCAATACCTGTATCATCCCGTATATGAAATTTCTAGTAAATGACGCCCGCATGGTTTTACTAATGATGTCAATAAATTAAGGAAACCCTTAAGCGTTAATTGTAACATTGTTTTACTTTGTGGATAATGAGGGAATATCTGTTGTGTGTTCACCTTTAGGTGAATACCTTCGCAAAACGTGGTAGCTGGGATTTATTTAATCAGCGTTATATTATTGTTATAAATAACTGACATTTAAATGCGGATCTGCATCCAACACAGCCCTTTTATGTCTACTGTCCTTTTTGTTCCTTCACAGTTTTATCCGAAAATGTATCAATCCATCTAAAAGTCATTTAAATTCTTCAAGACCGTGTGTGTGTAAACTAACTAACCATCAGCGAAGTCCTTTCAAGACTTTCATGATGAGGTCGTTATCATTGAAACCGGCTGCAATGTAAGACAATTGCCCATGAAGGCCTGAGATTGAAGCATTATACCAAAAGTTATGGTTGTGGGGAAGGAGTTGACACTCTCCTGTTGACCAAAGGACTTTTTTCAAGAATGTGTCATAGGTACCTTCCTGATTCCTTGATCTGTAACATATTTGTTTCCAACATGATCAAATATTTCGAATTACATAGTTGGAAAGGAGGGCCATTGTTTGTTTCATTATGGAACCTGGATGCGGATACAAATTATTGTGGAGGCATGTGCTCTGAGAAAATTTCCGAGTTTACATTATGTTACAGTGCTCTACACTGATGTGGATCGGGCGCTCTTTTGTCTATATAATATATCTGTGCACATTTCATTTTATAAGCAGAGGACCAAAGGGCCCGAACTCAAAAGATAAAACCACAAAAACTTGTATAAATAAAACTAGACCTTTTTTATTAAAAAAAAACTCTACAACAATCACGGGTCTCACACTTCCACCGAATTCTGCTTTTTTTTATATTTTGTTGATATTATGCTTATGATATTTCCTCTGTCCTAATGAATGTACTTAATTTAAAGCATTGTTGACATTATGTAGCATAGCACCGTAATTGCTTTATTGCCTTGAATATGGTGAAATTATTATTGAAATTTAATGAAAGATATTGAAACGGACCAGAACTGTAATATGATATTTTTATATTTTGTTGAGTGACATGCTAAATATTTAATTAACACCACAACCGGTGCTGCGTAGAACTCTTTTTTTCCTGTGGAGAAAAACCATGGGTTCTTTGAATTATGTGTTTATTTCTGAACCGAACAAACTTTATATAATGTTGAAATAATCTCACATTGTCATGGTTATATCATTTTCGTTTGTCAAATCCTGTTTAATCGGTAATGTATCAACATTATTTAGACTTAATACAGCTGGGTAACAGAGGCGTATAATCAAGAAATTTTGCTTCATTAAATAAATGTTTTCTTCTTAAACAATGAGCGATGTTTTCAAGGAAAATATATAACTGATTTACATGACTAAAGTTTTAACTAATAAATGTGGTAAAACAAACACTGCAGCGTGATATATAACTAATATCCAACTTCTCCCTGGTACATTTTACGAACAGGGGGCGAGAAGCATATATTTGGTCACAAAGAGTGTACTCAACATGATGCTGCTGCTGTATGCGTTATTTTGTGGATCTGTGATTGTTTGTCACTGTCGCAAGGGTAAGTATACTTCCTGGAAAGTACATATCACAACAGTTCTGATATGTGATTTGTTATCAACAATATCTATGATAACCTGCATTGCGTTTCACACGTTCCTGTCTGTAGAAAAAAAAACTGGTATGAAACAGAGGCTAATTTAAAGCTGTCATATAGAACCCTTTAGGCTTCTCATAAATATATGTCTGTTCGCCAAAAACAAAGGGTTGTCCACACGAATATTATCCAATGTATTGGCGATAATGTTTATTTAACATAGGAAACTGGTAAGTATTGAAAAAAAGCTCACTTTTTCTTGAACAAGCAATATAATTGGTTGCTTTGCAGGGCTTGTTTACTCTCGCCTTTAGTAAGAAATATTAGCTTTCCTCAATCATATATTGTGAGCTTACTTTGTATAATGACCCCCAGTATTTTTTTTACAGAAATGACGAAGTCTGAGGCATTGGCATATTGCAAGAATCAGAAAAGGGTTTTACCAATCGTCAACTCGCCAGATAAGAATTTTGAATTTATTCAGAATCTCAGCCTAGCTGGTCTTAAGAAATCATGGCTCATGGCGGAGTTGCATGATTTGGGAAAATGGCACTGGACATCTGGTTCAACTGAATTCAGTAACTATGAAAAAGGAACAAGAACTATCTTTATTTGAAAGAAAAATTACCTTATTCAATGTAATCATTAAAGCGGTCATTAAACTTTTTATGTGACCGAATAAAAGAAAATGCTATGAACGTGGCTATATGGAAAATACAAACAAAGATTTGGGAAGCGCTATAAAACCCTCTAAAACAATCTCAGTTTCCACTCAGCACATGAACTATTAATTATCTCATGCAGTATTCCAGATGGATTTGCAAATCCTAATTGTAATAAAATTATTATGATTTTAGATGAAAAGGTAAATCCAATAATCATAAGGAGCACGGAAACGAAATGTGCTCTCACAAAAGGTTTTTCAAAAAGGTATTCTGTGGACTGCTTCTCCTTGATACCAGGTTATATCTGTAAATTAGAAGGTAAGTTCATTTACGTGGAATTTTTAGATATTTTCATATACATATGTTGGGTATTAATTAAGCTCATAACATGTATGATTACGGTTCGTTGTATGTTTACTATAAACTTTATATAAGAGTTTTGTTATATACAATTGTAATGTTAACTTGAAGACTGCTCAAACTGTAACACAACAATCTGCCGTGAAACCAATGATCACTTCAACGGCTGCATTTTGATGATCAAGGAAAATAAAACCTTTCATCAAGCGGCATAGCATGCAAGGACAAGAAGGGTCAACTTATAGCAGATAATGATATTCTAAAGGAAGTTGAACAGACCATACATAAAGGGGAATATTTGGTTGGGCTTACTCGAGGTAGTTGGAGAGCTGGTGAAGGTAAGTTGTTAGTACTCGGGTCATTTTGATCATTTAACTACCCCACTTACGATGATGCGGTACAGTAGAAACCAGAAAAGGCGAATGAGCCTGCATTTCCACCAATTTCTGTATCTGTCGTTCAGGTGAGCTTAATAAACACATTACTCATCAACTTCAGATTAATTGACTGTAAGATATACCCGATCTTATGCTTAATTGACAAAAAAAAAACCTTCTAATACAGTCCCCCGAAAATGGCGAAGGTGTTTTAAAATGTTGAACGTTCACAATTCTATTAAGTCACTCTACGAGAAGATTATGAGGGGGTGTACCTAAGGCTGACATACAGGACCTACCACGTCTTAAACCCCTAAACTGTCTCGCCTGCGGAATGACTTGTTCATTAAGACTGCTCATGCGCTCACCCAGAAATGTATTAAGTTTATATGTTGTCAGATGTATCAGGTTCTAAAGAAACCACATATTATATTATAAAACCAATGCACTTGTTACTTGCATTATTATGACGTCTCTATCATTTATCTTACCTT
The DNA here is from genome assembly GCA_026874595.1 of Sipunculus nudus. NCBI lineage: Eukaryota > Metazoa > Annelida > Sipuncula > Golfingiida > Sipunculidae > Sipunculus > Sipunculus nudus. The sequence continues at coordinate 6,638,078 of CM049317.1, forward strand.
CCACCTACCGTTCGTGATTCCCTCCCCGAAGAAATGTAATTAACTTTAATGAAATGCGTTGGAAATTAAATTAGGAATGAAAAAGAAGTGATTAAGTTTCGGAGAGGCTTGGTATATTCTTGAGAAACAAACGGTCTCACAGATAAAAAAAAATCTATATATATATAGGTGGTTCTTTATTCAGATGCACATTTTGATTAACCAACAGACAAACCTGTAGAATACGATGCCCACTATAATAAGAGTTAAGTGCAATGTCAATCTAAATGTATTTACGTATGAAGGGGGAAGAGGGGGGGGGGGGTGGGTATCCAAAGTGATTATGTTATACAAATGCATTTTGAAGTGATTAATTTAGTGCATATCATATGGGCGAACTGGACATACATGATGAATAGTAATGGGAGAACGTGCGCCATCATTAGAGATGACGGAGGGTGGGAACCTGCTGACTGTAACCAGAAACATGGGTATATGTGTGTGGAAGGTACATCTTTTTTTGCAACTTCTTGTGCGAGTAACTGTTTGTACCGGTTCAATATCCGACACATTAAATCTTACCTAATCATTTACCTATATCATCTAGTAGGTGTCATACTATGAGAGAATTATGCTTTGTTTGTTTAGGGAAATATATTCATACAAATAAATTCATCCTTTAATAGATTACATTGTGGCAACAATGCCCACATGAGATATTAATATATATAACACTATTAAAAGGAAGTATATTATTAGGTGGAATGCCACAGAAGTCTTTTGAAAGTTCAACAGCATCTGAGGGCACATCGGAATCATCCACTTCAATTCAGCAAACAGGTACTTCTAAATTTTTAAAACCATTTCTAATTTAACTAAAAATAATGTCAATGTAATGTTCTTTCATTTTATATGATGAAGTATTGATTAATATGTTCGTAATATATTACTGTTATGACATGATTTGTGACTTATACTTAAATTTTTTCTCTCGAGATTATTGATACCCTGATGAATGACCATTTTTCGTTACCTTCATTAGTTTTTGATGATGTACCACGTGGTGTTTCACCCTTTCTCTCGGTCGCCATTAGTACTGGTGTGGTCGTTCTAGTTGTCATAGTGACGGTGTGTGTCAGACACGGCCTTAAACAGCCTTCGCAAGTGTCAGTGTTTCTTTCTCCAACTATGTTCGAATGATTCCATTTACATAAATAGTCTAATAATTGCTGCTCTGTATAGTGAAATACAAATCGAGGTCACTTAAACAAAAATTAGTGCTCTCAAACGTTAATATTTTTCGATACAGATTGAACCTGCAACCCTTAAGGGACGTTTTGATGGGAAAATATTGCTTTGCAATTATTACTCCTCTTATTGGGTGTAATGTTGTCATGCTAAATTCATAATGCTTTTCCCGACTAAACATCGATTTTTTCGCCTGACAATCCCATTTATATTTTTAGAATTTTTTCATATTTTTTTCTGCAATGTTGCACATTCTTTTATTCAATAAAGATTTAATATGTCAATAGGTCTGGGTCTGACCTCACAGAAGTACGAAAGGAGGGATGTCACTGTCAAAACCTAGAAGACGATAACTTAGCTCAAACTCACAACAAGGATGAAGGTGAACCTCCCTCGTTATCCGTGTATTTAGAAGAATCTAACTTCTCACTCCACCATCTTCTAAGTGGCTCTGAATCATCTATCCCTGATGTAGTTGGAGGTAGAAGAAGGGTCGTAGATCGTGTACAAGGAACCATGACTCAGCCCATCTATTCCCTCGTCAAGAGGGACAAAGTAAACGTTGAGGAATTGACTCTCCAGAACTCTGGTCGTGACAGCGAAGCTGCACCCCCACCTCTACCATTACCTTTAAGCAGACCGCCTTCTGGACAGCCAACATTTAAGCTGTCTGATTTTAAAAATGACACCAGAATATTATACAGCAAAAATCCTCAGCCGGGGCTCCGCTGAAGCTGAATTACTTGACGTTGTCAATACAAATGAATGGAGCACGATGGACATATGTTTGATGTAATCATTGGAATCCACAGAGCATGGTAAACATAATGATATCATATTATAGCATAATTTGTAAGTTTATACAAGAAAAGTGAATTCCATACGTAGTTTCAAATTCATACTATATCACGCTTTTTAAAATGTTAATCGGATAGATAGGAACTAGATGTGGAATAAATTTGCCGAATTTATGTCGGATGAGTATTTTTTATTGTCCCGTTCTTGAGCATTTATATTTAACCAAGTACATATTGATTGACAACTATATACGTTTGGAAGAGTGCCATCAAGATGATATTATTAAAAAAACTTTCTGTGTTAGGGTGTGTTAGAGGTACATACTTTATGATGATAATATGATTTTAATGCAGTTAAATATGCTAAGCAACACATCAATGAAATCTATAAGATAATATACGATACTTGTTTCCCTTATTTTGCATTTTTTTTAAACACCTGTGTAATGACCTGCAATCTTTGAACCATTTGCTTTGAAAAAATATTTCCTTCAAGAAAGAATAGCGTCATTGTCGTTGCATCTATAATTGAGACAACGCAATAACGATTTACTTTGGTTCAATGCCGCAGTCCTAATTTTGTATGATAATATCCAACTCACAAAAAATAGATTGTGTGAATAACAGAGAAATGCAAGCTGATAAAATAAATCTTTATTGTTCACTTGATTATGATATCACTCATGAACCTACAGCCAATCTAAGCGGTTGTTGTTTAAATGTGCTTACTATTATATAAACATAAAATATAAACAAAATTATTATATATTAATAAATAAGTCGATGTAGATTCACATTAAATAATAAGAGAGCGTGTCTTTTCTTAAACAAGGAACTGTGAATACATTGACGAACCGAGCGATGTATTTTATCCATATAGATAGCCCCCTTTCGATTACAGTTATCCCTGTTAAAATATAACGCAAAGCATACCCAAATGAAACTAGAGCTGCTTCAGGTATATCACGAGAAATAGATGTCTCGTGGACGTGGCCTCACTACCCCTTCCCATACGTACGATACAGCTTTATATGATAGCCGCAGAATCAGGGAATCTTGAATTACCGCACCATTGTTATACACCAGTGTATCAAAGGGCATATATTAATAACGTAGATATATAATATACATAAAAGAGAGAGAATGCAACAAAGTCTTTACTTGTATGTGATAATCATTCTTTCGTGCATTGGTTGTTTAAGCTTTATTTATTTTATTTCGTGGATGGATCAGTATATTTTGGTAGACACAACTCTCTACGGTAGACACTAACATGACGTGAATGATAGCAAGCAACGCCTTTATTGAACACATATTGCTGCGTTGCAACAGTTGACGGGTCCACCAAATTGATGACAACACGGAAGAGTAGGAAATCCGTATATTCCGAGCTGTAATGAGCGGATACAAGGAGGAGTGCTGCCCAGTTGCCCGGTATGAGATGGTCTGATATTACAGGACGGCCCCATGGTAGTCATAACTCTTGGGTCTCGCTTGGATGCTCATAACATGCAACGTGTCCCGATAGCAGGGACTAAATTCTGGTTCAAAAAAGATGAATGACATACTTTAGCCCCGCATTTCCGCAAACCACAACATACAAACATTTTAATGATATATACTCATATTTAAATATATATAAAAGGAAATAATCCTAGGGCAGGTTTATGCTAATATTGTTTTTTTGTTGCTTCAATGCCCCAAGTTACAGTATTCACAATTACAATAATAAATGGCTCGTCTACCTATTCTGTGGTACCTTCCAGACCTTAACCAGGCGGGAGGTCGACGATCCTGGTTTGATTGACTCAACGAAGGTCTGAGCCTTTCTGGTTCACTGGGGACACTGGCATCTGACGGTATACTATCAATGTGTGTTTGACTTCAGTGAAGGGGTACCAAAGTTTTACTCACAACCTTTCCACGAGATGGGGCTCTATCTATACTTCCTGTACTATCCTAGACTGTATTGTAAATATTGGTTTTACGGTTAATTTTAAGCTTTCTCATAAAAAGTTCATGATTTTTTTAAAGACATGTAAAATTGATGAGTGAAATTGTTTTTTTTTTTTTAATTTTTTTATGTGGATGTAACCACCTCCCATATTTTAAGCATGATTACCTTGTAGTATGTACTATTGCGGAGTTTTGTTCTGGTTTCGGACATTGGCTTATACTTAATAATCCTGGTGTCAACCAGGTTCGGTGTACCAGCCCGTCGGTCCTTGGTGTCATCCCCATTCCTGGGTCATATCACCGGGAAATCCCCATGAGGCGCAATCACTTGTGAATGAAACACGACTGTTGGGCAGAGTCCCCCATTAAGCCTACAGAACGCTCACCCAAGGTAAGGCCGACCGTAAAAATCTAACCGCCTTTAAGATTCATGAACTCCCGGTTTTGAGATTGTGCTCTACCTCTGAGCCACAGAAGCCGGTGTTATATTTGATATTTAAATTTGATATTTAACTTCACGCTGTCTACCATGACAAACAGGTAATAAGTATGCCCAGGCAATTATCAAAACATTACCAGTAGGACGTACATTTTTAGCATGGTGATTACTTCGTTCATGTCAAATTGCAACTTATTTCTACCCAAAGTAAAATCTCAAAAGGCGAGTCCTTTGAAAAGATTGCTAAAATGTTTTATCCCAGCGGGTACGAAAATCCGTGTTGATTTTGAACTTTTTTTCTGAATGTTAAATATTTTCTCTAAATGAGATCTTCCCGCCACATAGATAACTTCATTGAAGGTCGGGGATACTGTTCAAAAACAAGACGTATTTTGTCAGCAGATGGTACAGCGACTGAAAGTATTCGATCAATACACCTGTCCAGGAAGACGCATGGATACTGGAGGCTATGGAGCAGAGGAACAACCGATGTGTTAGTGTTTCATCGATTGCCACTGCATGCAATATTGTTTGTCTATTGTGGTGACAGCCTATTTCTGTTGGAACATTTCTATTTTTTATATTCAGTATTCATGGCGGGTGAATTTTGATATAACGTAATGGCTAACAATCTATTTGACGGGTAAAATTACGGTGAAAATAGCCGAACCTCTGAAAATTGCTACAAAAAAGGGTTTTTGGAGGTTTTTGGTACTCTTGAACGCCAGAATAACATTCTATAGGAACTGACGAAATCAGATTTCCGGTAGGCTGTTTTTTTTTTAAATGGCGTCCACCAATGGCCACCAATACCTAAAAATGGCCAAAAAACATTTATTTTACACGCCAGACTTATAATGTTTGCATCTGTTGCCAGGTTTTAGGGGTCAAGGATTCCTATGAAGCAAATTAAAATATCATGTTGCTAAGCAGCCGGTAAATCTAATATGGCGTCGCAGATGGCTGCCGTATAGACTGAGTATGGTCACAAACCACTGAGTTTTTATATGACTGCTGAAGTTTGGTGTTTATACGCGGTCGTAGGGGGGGGGGCTCGTACTATGCAACGTGTCTCGTCCTTTATGCTCATATTGTTTTTAATTCTTCGCTGGTTGGAAACGTTGACGCCTCGACAACAAAGGATACTTTGCCTTTTCAGATATACCTTCCAAACCTTGACCAGGACGAGAAATGGTGCTTTGCCTTTCTGGTTCAATTAGGACCCAAGCATCTGACTAGACGTGCTACTCCCTTGTCTAACCCTGATTTCCCATCTGCCGGTGTACTATTAATGTGTATTTGACTTCAGCAGGGGATACCAGGTTTTCACTCACAACTCTTCACAGGATGGGGCTCTATCTATAATCCCTGTACTCTCTTTTACTAGATTAATTTCAAGGCTGTAGCTTTGTGTTTATGTGGGGATGAGTGGGTTTGTTATAGACATAATACTAAGACAGTTATCAATTGAGGCTTTCTATGAAATAAAGCAGAAATAAACTCCTCGTATTCTGATAACTAGGTGATACTTTGATGTATATCTTCACGTAGTGTTCTCCAACCAAAATCTCCCCTTATAATACGTAGATCATCTTACATGCATCTTTGGGTATAAAAGTCAGTAGTGGTTATCACATATTGAAGACAGAAATTTGTTCACATATCCGCAATTTGGAAACAGCTTCACAAATATGCACACATTCACATTTTTTTTCTTTTGTTTCGCCTCAGAATAAAATCTCAATGTATAATCGGATCGAATTAAGTGTTTTCATCATCGGCGAACTTTAATAATAATGGCAATTATAGTAGTAACAAATAATACAACAGCACTTAATACATTTATGTACTGTAAGCTAAAACATTTACATATACATAACCAAGCTGCTATGGGTTTTTAACCTTGTATTCGTACAAGAACACACACATGTATGCAGTATACATATATCATTATGTAGCAGCAATAAACATCAAATGGTGAACCTTGCAATTCATAGAAGGCTGACATTTTTACTTTTATCTATATATGTTCTCAGCATTTCGAGGAAAGATGGATATAAAGATCCTCCCATCGAATAAGGTACCAAGACCTTTATTTCAAAGCAGTAATTTCTTTAAACTTAGTTCTTCAAGGACACTTTCAATGTATTCTTGGATTAAAATATTTGATTTCAAGCAATTTTGTCTGTGTATAAAATATTAAGCATAAATCAATAAATAGTTTAAATATTCTTCGTATTTCTTCTCCTTTTCCCCTTAGTCGCCAAACATAACGACTTTACATGTTATTAAAAAGTCTGTATCATTAACCAATGGGATCCAAATTTTACGAAATTTTCTCCAGTACAACAGTAAGGACTTACATGAGAAATATCTATGTTCCATTGTATCAATTTCAACTTTGCAATAGTCACAATGTGGATAACCCTCAATTTTCATGCGGTAAAGTCTGGCTTTGAAAGGAATCACTCTATGCAAAAATTTGAAATTGAAGTGCTGCAACTTTACAGATTCTATAAACCTTTTTTGGAAAACATATAGAGGAATTGAATTCCTGTTCTGTAATTAGCTGACTCTTATTCCAGACCCTTAATGCTGTTGTTTCTTCTTGTTTAAATTTAATTAAATTGTTATAATATGATTTACATTTACATACAGAGTATAATAAATGCCCAGAGTATGGTAATTTTATCGTGATATCTATTTCATTTTATGTACTTTGACAGACATCAACATCGGTTTGCAACAAAGTTTTCCAGTTCTTTGGTATAAGACTGATGATTGAATGGTATTCTAGGAAATTTGTATTTAAATTATATCTTAACTTCAGCTGATGCATAGATAAAAATTGTCTTTTATCATCATAAAGATCATATAAAAAACGTATTCCTTTTCTATACCAATGTAAATAAAATATAGGTTTTCCCTTTGGTGACACAGAGATGTAGGGGCTATACCAGATAAATTCACGAATTATGTCTTCAGTGCCTGTAGGAGCAGTACGTGTTTAAATGTCTTTTACAGCGATAATAATGTCTTTATAAAACAGCGGGAGAAGAGGTGGTACTTTAAAGGAACATCTGCTTAAAATTATATCTTTTAAGGACATCATATCTTTTCCAAAGTATGCATTTACAAACATTTCTAATGTGGGGACCGAAATCGCTATAATACGCTTTATCCAACTTAGTTTTAACGCCTTATCGTGTGTCTGTAAATAAATCATTTTCATGCCTCCATCTTTAATTTTCTTAATCATTACATTATATTTTATCTGTGTTGGTTTTCCACACCAAATAAAGTCATTTATTAATTTTTGTGCCTGGACAATGTATTTTTCTGGTATGTGGAACATAGGCATGCAATAAAGCAACTGTGAGAGCCCTAGTGTTTTAACAATAAGATTTATTCAAGTAAGTGTAAGCTTCCTTTTTTTTTCCATGATGTGAACATTGATATCATTTTCTTAATTCTTTCTTTTATGTTATGTTCAGAAGTGTCGGATAAAATTGTAATTCCTAAGCTTTTGAATTCCTTTTTGGTCCACCTCACTGGCAGGTCACCATCCTCTTTACCTTTTTTGGAACCCACCCATCTCGCTTCTGTTTTATCCATATTTACTTTCAGTCCCGCATAGTACTGAAACATTTGTAAAGTATGTAAAATATTTTTTCCTGATTGTATATCAGCCATAAAACACGTGGTGTCATCTGCAACTTGCGAGAGTTTAATCTCGTTACTGCCAATCATGATTCCTTTAATTGATTTATTATTTCTAATATTTATGGCAAGCATTTCCATAGTACAAATAATATCGGTGACAGAGGACATCCTTGTCTTACGCGTCTAAAAAGGGAGAAAAATATCCGTTGTTTTGCACACAGCTGCTTATATTTGTATACAAGATCTCTGCCCATGAAATTAATTATTCAGGAATATTATATTCTTTTAACGCTTTCCACAGAAAATTCCATTCCAAGGTATCAAACGCCTGTTTAAAATCAATTAGTAATAATAAAGAGTTCTTTGAAATGGAAGATTGATTAAGGAAGTTTTGTATAATTCTAATGTTTTCTCCAATATACCTACCCGGAACGAAACCTGTTTGATTTGTATGTATCAATTTTGTTAGATATTTGACAATGCTTTGGCTAATATTTATAATCGATTGGTAGAAGAGAAATAGGTCGCCAATTTCTTAGTAATTTTTAATTTTTATCTTTTTTTTGGGGAAGCAAAGAGAAGACGCCTCGCTTTTGTTCTATTGGAAGAGAACCGTGTTCCCGTGAGTAGATAATACTTTATACAAATAAATCTGACAGATCATACGAAAAACATAGATAGAAATCTGACCTAAAGCCATCTAGTCCTGGACTTTTACCAGATTTGAACTGATTTAGTGCTTTAAAGCATTCTGTAACTGTAAGTGGGTTTGACAATTTAAGGGCGTCCGTATCGCAGAGTTTAGTAACATTTGGGTGATTTAAGAAAGGACATTCTATTTATATAACTGACCTAGTATTGGCTGCCTTCATTAAGTATTTTGTTTTTATTATATACCTGCTCTCCATTTACTTTTAAGCAAACAATTTGTTTATTGATCGCATTACGTTTCTCTAATTGAAAAAAAAAGTATTTGGTGTTTTTCTCTCCATACTCATCCCAGAGAAGTTTTGATTTCAACATTGCGACTTCCGTTTTTAAGTTGTAAAGATTATCTAATTTTTCCTTAACTTTGGCTATTTTTTCTTGCAAATTAAAATCTTCAGGATCCTCATTTGCTCTCTCGCTTAATATCTTAAAATCCTCTGTAAGTTTTTTTTTTCCTTTATTTCTTTTTTTTCTGGACCGACATGTTCAATATTGTATCTTGTGGCCTCTTATCTCGCATTTAACTGTATCCCAAACAATATTTTATTATCTACATTTTCATATTTTTTCCTCAATTCAGCAAACAATTGTTTTGTTTGTGTTAGGTACTCGTCATCTTTTAGCAGATCGTTATTAAACTTCCAGTAACCTGGTCCTCTATCTTAAGCATAGCTACCTTTAAATACTAATGTAATTAAGCGATGGTCCGAAACCGTACACGGTATAATTTCTGTGAAAGCGACGAATGGCTTTATCGCATTTGCTACCAGCCAATAATCAAGACGTGATGAGACTCTGGGGTTGATTTGAATTCAATAATAAATTTTTCCAGGGTTTAGAATTCTACATATATCGAGGAGAGAAAAATCATTCATAAGATCCATTAACGAGCTCGCTGCCTTGCTAACTTGTTCTCGCCGTCCCCCATCTTTATCATGTTCTGGGTTTTAAACTATGTTAAAGTCTCCTCCGATTATAATATTACCTGGTTCATAAAGATTTAAATGACATCGTAATTTCTCTATTAATTATAACTGGTCTTTTGGGTGATGCTTTGTAGGAAAAATATAGATTAATCAATGTAAATGAAATCTCGTCTCTTGTGCACGTTATTATCAAAAGGCGACCTTGGGAATCTTTTTCACTCTTTATCACATTAATATTAAGGTCATTTGTCCATAAAATTGCAACCCCCCTGCTACTGTTCTGTCCATGAGAATACAGTATTTCTGTACCCCATTCATGTGCCCATACATTTTCGTCTGTTTATTTACTATGTGTTTCTTGTAGAAACGTAATACAATTTATGTATTTTCTATTCCTCTAACGTTGAAACTATTTATTCTGAAATTGAATGTTATTTGAATAAATATTTTGATGATATGACAAATTACAGTCCATAATACAGCCTTGATGTTTGAGTGCCTTTGTTTCTGTAAACTGTGTGGGATCTTTTTTGCAAGTTTTTATACATGTAAATGGTATTCCCGACGCTTCAACAAAAAAGTGTTCCATTCCAAATGTGCTCGGAATTTTTTTAGCTCAGAGTGTATGTTAAAAACAAATACCAAAATAGTAACATAGAACAAAAGAATCGATCCATTCCTAGGGTACTTAACAAAGAAACAGAGAAAATCCATGACGTAATTTATTTTTGGATAAGAAAACGGTGGGAGCATAGTTTGATCGGCTCCGCTCTCATTACGCAAATCGTATTTTTTATCAAATGAACCGTTCCTTCACTGCAGCGACATCTGTTGGCCCTAACCGATACAACACCAACGATAATAACTCCGACAGATATCATTTAGTGGATTCACAATTAAAGACATATTAACATTTAACAACGATAATTAAGGAATAGAAAAAAAAACTGTCGGATTTCTTTTTTTAGCCTTGCGTAGTTCCGTGAAACCATAATGCCAAGAAAACGGTTGATTAAGAGAATGTTTGCGATTGGTGTGTGCGTACGTATGTACATCCGTCCGTGTATGCGTGTGAGATGTACACACTGGTAAATGGTTTTCTACGAATGTATTGGTGTGGATGTTACAAAATGCCGCTTCGCCATGGAAGCGTAAGGGTCAGGCGGATTTTCCCTGCGGTTATTTACCCAAGAATAGAAAACTTGAGATGTTGTAAATGTATGAACTTTGGTTTTGAAATATCTAATTATGATGTTCCCGTCTGCCGTCCAGCAGTCGTTGATGAGACCTTCTCGTTTCAGTTCCCTAGAAATTTTGAACATTTCCTGGCGGGTTTTTATAAGATCAGTTTATTTTTTGCTTTGTAAATCGTTGCTTTTGTACGATAAGATACAAATTTCACTGGGATGGGTCTTGGTTTGCCATTTTGCTTTGGTCGTCCGACTCTGTGTGACCGGTCTATGTCTGCTTTGTTTATCTCTATATCAAGAAGTTCCCGCGTTAGGCCAATAACTTTCTGATCTGTTGACTCGTCTTTCTTTTCGGCCAGTTGTTGACAATACGAAGCGATGTCCGTCGTGTATATTGATGTAGATTGTCGAGCTGGCTTTCTGGAATCTCTATTTTCAAATTATGTGTCATAATATGGTTTTCCATTGTAAGAACTCGTTCTTCAAGAAGCCTGGTCTTTTCATTGACAGCAGAGTCAACAGTCTGTCTAAATGCAGTCTGTACTGATTCTGTAGCCAGTGCTTCTACAAGACACTGTGTGGACTTTTTGGATTCCATATCAGGTATGTTCGTACAGTCATCATTGTCTGTCAACTGCTTTTTTGTGATAAAAATTGATCCTGTGAATCATCCTGAACATTCCGTTTCTTATGTGCCTGTGCCGGAGAGTTGGAGGAACTATCGCTCAAGTATCGTTTACTGATGTCTTTTGTTTTAGTTGATGTTTCCTTCAGATTTGCACTGGCCTTTGGTTGGGAATTTTTTTGGAGCACTCAATGAACTTTTGTTCTGGCTATTGTGGCTAGTCCTGGCTATCATGTTTGCGGTCAGCAGGGTCTGGCTATACGGTGTGTGTCAAGATTGTTGGTGACCGTGTGTAATGGAGCGTGAGCAATGGTTTTACAGTTGCCCGAATATTATGTCACAATATCTTACAGGAAAACAACATATCTATTTTTTAAATACATGTAAGAGCTTGACTATGATATGATCTATCCCTAAGCTTATTTTTATATTCTTTCATAAAGTATTACTTCTGTAATCATAAAAAGACAGCGGAGCCGACCTTACCTGCGATCAATCTTGAAGCGCCATCTAACGGGAAAAAATATACACACATACATATATTTAAGGATACATTAAACGAATTAATCAGAAGGCCCGCATTTTGCTTATATTGTCACTTACTCTCGACAGGGCTGTATTTAGAATAGTTCCTGGTGTTAAATAGAATCGGTTATTGCTTGCTTATGGGATTATGGTAGAACGTGAGGAACGTTTGAGGAATTTTCAAAATACATAGATGGGTTATCAGCTGAAATAGTTTGTTTTTTACAAACTTTGATGGAGGTTACCGTCTCCTATAACTAAATACTTGATAAACTATGGAGTAAGCACAGCTGCAGGGTTTTATTCCGGTTTCGGACTACTTCACATCGCTTATCCTGGTGTCACGTTTGCAATCTTGTGTGGGTCTCTACCCCATCCCTCGGCAATAACGCCGAGGAACCCCCGAAAGACGCACTCGTTTGTGAGTAAAACACGAATATTCGGCACAGTCCTAACGTTAAGCCCGCAGAGCACTCACCCTTTGCGGGGGCGACCGCGAAAAATCTTACCGCCTCTGCTGGGGTTCGAACTCACGTCCTCTGGCTTTGAATCATGTAATCTACCCCCTGAGCCACAGAAGCTGATGCTAAAATTGACATTTAATTTACTCGTTTTGCAAGTTGTGACTTATTACCAACCAAAGTAAAATCTCAATGATCGAGGCCTAAGATAATAATGCTATAATCCTTCATCCAAGCGCAGATGAAATAAATTTTTATGTTTCAACTTTGTTCTACATAAAAAAAAATAATTAAATGAATCTGCCAGCAACAAAGAAACTTCTCGAAGGGTTGGGAGTTTCGATCAGAACCAGACGAATTTCTATCGGCTGATGGTACAGAGACTGAAAGAATAAATATATTTTAGAGGTATTTAATTGATACACCGGTCGGGGAAGACAATATTTCATCGACTGCCACTCCATGCAATATTGTCGGTCTATATATTGACAGTCTATACATGGTTGAACATTTTTGTTGTTTATATGCAAATATTCATGGTACGAGATAATCAGTATAAGCTGATCGTTTAGCAGGCTACATATATTTACGGAGTCAGCCGAGAAGCACGATGGCCGCGGTTACACAGGCGTGTTTATGTTGAAGATGTACTACCAAAAGGACTGTAACGGAAATGACACACATGTTTCTTTGCTGATACTGCAGAAAAAAAGGTACTGTAACAGGGATTGTTCCATGAAAGTTACATAAATAAAAGGATAAACAAGAGGGATGGACAACAAATCAAGTATGGGATTTGAATATCCCAATACATACATTATGTATACATTATTGTCATTATCTTATTTGGATACATTTTGGTATTTAATAATTCTAAAAAAATAATTCATCCATTCATATATATGAAATCATATGTATGTGGATATATTCCCTCAATATTTAAAGTGTTTCCGTTTTTTTTTTAATTTATATACTTAACTTGTTATTTTTGCAAAGTTATAAAGATATTTTTCTAGCTTACTTCACACCACTGACTAATACCAAAAGTTCATTATATTGATCGGATGGATCAAATATATGTATATTAATATATATATATATATATATATATATATATATATATATATATATATGTATATGCGATTATAACCACATTCCCCTGATGATCGTGTCGCATCCCGTGAAACCGACTGTTGTGAATTTATAGTTTTTCTTCAGTGTTATATATATATATATATATATATATATATATATATATATATATATATATATATATGAAATATATTTTATATAATACCATTATTTCATACCATAGGAATTTTAATAAAGGGTTAACAAGAAACTGCCAACTATATTATACTAAAGGGGGTTTTAGTACTGCAGTATCTATATGTATTTCAAATTATGATAACATATTTAATATTTTGTTCTATGTTTGTATAGATTATGGTAATGTACGTATAACTTTTGTTATAGTAATATTGTAGGTGAAATTTATAGACCCTTCACATGTGTTGACTCGGCAATAATTAACATTTTAACATTTTAGTCATTATGATAATTACAAGGGCTAATAATATATCGTGTTTGTCTACCAATGCTTGTGCGAAAATTGACAACGTTTAACCATTTGTCACAATAATTAATCAACCTAATGGTTGCCCTTTGTTTGCTTCAAATCCAACATGGAGGAGGTTGTGTCTTAATTATAAAGTCAATATGTGTTCTTGATAATATATTGGTCCTGTGTTTTATATAATGGTGGTTATATTTATGGAGAACCACAGCTACATCAAACAGATTAAGTTGGTATTGTTTTGCATTCCTTAAATCAACATTGGTCCATGTTTGTTAGTGTTTTATTGCAGAATGCAATAGTGTTGTGAAGAGTGATACCAAGAAGAAAAAAATGCAGTACCATAAAAAAGCTATGTTCTTGTATCGATATTGTCAGCTGTGTATTTATTAACAGTCTTGTTTGTCATTTAAGATAAAATACGATAAGACAAGGTAGCATTTATTACCCGTGAGGAATAGCATGTAAACATTTTCAGCTGATATAGCCTGATCTCCTGTAATTTTTGGTGGCCAAACTTTATACTTCATCACATATTAAATACACAAACCTAAAGCAAATATCCCAGTACAATGGTGACAAAATATACTGTTATTTATTGTTATATATGTGATATATATTGTATATCGGAAATATATCAATATTTTAACAATTATAAATATTCTTTTTATGTAGGCACTATATATAATGAATTATTTTTATGCCAAGATTGACCTTATATCAGAAATCTATGCATATATTTCAGGTAACGAACCCCCTGCGGTGCTCCAAATTGAAATATAGTTATTGAGGATATGATTAGATTGTACTCATATCTATATATATATATCAAGTAACAGGGTCGCCTACGTTTCGTTATTTGTAAATATCATATAATACCCAATATGGTCTCTGGGATATTTTGACACAAAAGGTCAAATGAACGTTATCAAAAGTATGGAATTAATAAGAGTTTATTTCAGTATTTTCAAAAATATTGACATCAAGAAATGTCAAGAAAACTGTGTCGGGTATGGCCTGATCTGTTTGACGATTCCTGGTCCGTTCCTCGTATCTAAATACAGGATGACGGATACTTTTTTAAATGGTGCCAAGTCTAGATAAGAAATGTACATCATCAAGTAATATACAATGACATTATACCAATGATAGACATTAAGCCCAGTAGTTAAAAGTAGTAGTAAAAGTAGTTAAAATCACGGGGTAGTAATAAAATCTGCACGATCTGCTGAATCACTAACCATAAAAATACTGCGCAAGTATTTCTTCTGCATTAAAAAAGTGGCTCTGTCATCAGCTTTACTTAATTCCAAAAGTAATGAATTTTACAAAGTGGGACCTGCCATACATAATGCACGTTGAGCAATCATAGAAGACTCTGTACGTAGAACAATAAGTATGTCCTGATCGGCCAATCTGAGGCATCTACCTGGTGTGCACAAATGAATTAAATCTTACACCTGGGCTCTGCGATGTTTGCTCTTGAGAAGGAGTATTGCAACCTTAAATATAATGCGTTGACTCACCGGAAGCCAGATGAGCTCACGCAGTAGAATTGTAATGTGATCATACTTGTCACATCCACTAAGTATACGGGCTGCGCTTTTCTGAACTCTCTGAAGCCTCTAAATCAATGAAGACGGATACCCAAAAGAAAGAAGTAAGGCAGTTCTATAATCTAACACTGAAGTGACAAAACAATGAATCAGGCGCTAAAGAGAATGTTGATAAAAAGGGTTCATTTTATAGATGCATGTAAGTTACGTGGCAAATCAAAATTAAAGCTAATTAATATGGCGGAACATTCTGTCGGCCGATTAGAAGATTTGGACATCTAATCGTTGTCGCCAAATGTTAAGGTGTGATCCACTTACGTACTAAAACCAGCAGTGCTGTATGTTATATTATTGGTAAGTTGTTCAGACCTGGAAATCAAATACGAAGTATTATCTTCAATACATATATTATAATAACAACGCTTGTGCAGTAAAGTATCAAAGGGAGCACTGTTTACAGTAAAGAGGACAGTTAGACGGAACCACAGTCCAATATTTGTAACGTACACTGAATCCCATCAATCTGGACTGACGCGTACAAAAATATGATGGTAACCATTCAAGAGTGGTGCCAGTAGCTCCTATAGACCGAAGTGTATCAAGCAGGATCAGATGACTTACCGAATCAAGGGCATGACGTAAATACACAATTGTCCTCTTTAAGACCACATTTGAGTTCATTATGTACTCTCAATGTGGCAGTCTCTGTTAAGTGTCCAGCCCGATAAGCTGATTGATATGGATTCTCAAAGTTATTATCTGCAAGATTTGTGTGTTTACACAAAAGTCCACACACATCTTGCAGATTGTTTCAAAAGTGATGGAGACATTTGTGTGTTTACACAAAAGTCCACACACATGTCTCCATCACTTTTGAAACAATCGCAAAGTTATAGACTGTTCAAATATGTTTGAAACAGAATAGGCTGTTTGTCTATTAATATTTGTCTCCTTGTACGTGACATCAATGAATGCATATACGTTATTTATAGTTCGTTAATTTGCTAAAGATGCCTTAGAACGTTTATGCAAATTATAAGCCGAGATGGCAAGCCACGTTTTCAAGAATTGTTATTTTTCGCGAATAAATATGCTTACTATTTCTGGTCCTTTGATCATATTTCAGGGTCAATACCTGGTGCCAGAAATATAACATTAAAGATTTTCGGAAGTCACACGGAGTCCTTATCTTTATACACATTCAGTCTCCATATAACTTTGTCTGTATTTAACGGAACATAACAAAAATACAATAATGTATCCATTATCTCACGCAATTGGGTTCTGAGCATACTCTCAGTAAATAATAGAGTATGTTTTCACTTACCCCTTGCGTTTATTTACTCTATTGTTATCCATGTTTTAGTAAAAAACATATATTATTACGCGGGGTAAAAATATATTTATAACCAGGATATAATGAGTGTTACTGACATACACATGACAGGTGGTGGCAAGTAAACGAAAAAAAAAAGAAAACAGATTAGCCCGTATTATTACAAAAAAAAACTTAATTGGGGGCACATCATATGGGAGGGAACAAAACATTCGGTATGGTTATTGGAAACACAGCCACCATGATATCCACAACCTTGCTATCTGGAATACTGTTCGGATCTGTCTATATTTGTCATTCTAACAAGGGTCAGTTATTATTTTTATGTAAAAGTAATATTTTAATTAATTACTAAACTTTCTCTAACAACTGTCGAGGGTGGCTTCCTTATCAGTTAAAAGGAAGATTTTAATGGATATGCAAAACTTAGACTAAATAATATGTTTCGTGAAGAATAGAAACCATCTTGCTGTATTTTATGCCTCTGTTTCTTGCATCTTACTGAAGGTAGATTATGAGGATATAAAACATAGACAAAAAACATCCGCTGAATAACGTCATATTCAGGACTTTTAGCATTTGTTTAAAGCATAATATATTAAGCAACCCTTCCTTAAACACGTATATTTATCGAGCTTTTATTGTAAACCAAAACCTAACGATTCGAAATCCAGGTACAAACCATACATATGTGGGCAGTGGCATCAGCAAAAAAAAACAACTTAGAGTTTTGTTTGCAATAATAGAAATCTTCCAATAAACTTTTTACTATGAGGGATTTTTATAAATTCATATTGGAAAAGACTTTTGTATGGGCAACGTGATTTGTATTAACAGCATTGACGAAATATGAAGCACTGAGGCAATGCAAGAAAATGACTTTACCTGTTATCATTTCACCTGTACAAAATCGTGAGGTTGCAAATGAACTAAGACTACAAAATCTTCATGAATCCTGGCTGCTGGCAGAGTTGCATGACCTAGGAAAATGGCACTGGACATCAGTGAACAATAAATACAGTAAGTATGATTACACA
The DNA here is from genome assembly GCA_026874595.1 of Sipunculus nudus. NCBI lineage: Eukaryota > Metazoa > Annelida > Sipuncula > Golfingiida > Sipunculidae > Sipunculus > Sipunculus nudus. Next base: position 6,656,100 of record CM049317.1, read on the forward strand.
ATTATAAGCTATTATAAAACACTTTTAAATACCATTGATAATAACGTTATTCAATAATTTGTCAATCATAAGTTCATTTTTAGGTAATTTTTTATTTTTGATTTGTTTATAAGGAAATATGATTTGCAGATGAGGTCGGTAGTCCTGTAATACAGAAGAGTCAGACTCACAAATGTGCTATAACGAAAGGCTATGGAAAGAGGTATTCTGTAGATTGCTTCTCATTGATAGAGGGCCATATTTGTAGATCAGGAGGTATGTACAATATATAATACACATATATCAATATGGACGTAGCATTGTTACAAGAAAAAGCGTTTTAAGGAAGCCTACTCGCAATATGTTGTTTTAGTAAAACAAAAACATATCAACCATATTTTATGCATAACTTATATTTTTAACATGGGGAAAACTCAAGAATGTATAAATTGCACGAAACCTCAATGCCGAGTTGATGTAGACAGGAATGGGTGCATCATGATGATTAGAGAAAACAAAAACTTTCATCAAGCGTCTGTAGCATGCGGAAAAAGGAAGGGTCATTTGTTAGCAAATAATGCCATTCTAGAGGAAATAGAACGGGAAATGCAAACAGGAGAGTACTTGATTGGGCTCACACGTGCCAGCTGGAAAGCTAACACAGGTGGGTCATGCCGAATGTGCAAATTGAAATAACACTACATTCTTTGTTTGTCATGTTTTATTGAAAACATGAGTTAAGCAGTAAACATACGGTAGAAATATCGTCAACCATTGTTTATAAGTCGCAGAAGGCGTAACAATGGAACATGGAACGGCACCTTAACTGCCTTAGAATAACACTTGGGATAAATTGTCCATGTAAATGATACCTGTTTTTTTATTTGTTTTGATATACAAGTGGGGACTTGGGGACATTATACATATGTCTTTAAGATTCTACAGATGATTACACATTAGTTCATAATGAAAGTTTCTTCTGTTCGCTGTCGTGATATAAACGGTTCATATCGTACGTAAAATGCAGTGAATACAATAATATAATCTTTGCCTTTAATGCTCCATCGTTCATCCTTGGACCGAGGATACCCTTTGCTTATAAAGGTGAATGTTAAAGTCACAGTATTCCCGATATCAGCTAATTTGTAAACTAATGGAACGCTACAAACTTCCTGTAATGCAATTTATTATTTTGTCCACCTTTCGTTGAAAAATAATTGACCGCCCGTGATTGACTAGTTTTTTCTATGAACTAAAATTACCATAATAACTTCATGTCGTTTAACTAGAAAATGTGTTATTACCTTAGCCAATGATATCACGCTGTTGATTAGAGTGAATGTTTCATATTGTCGGATGTTTGCTAACAAAATGACAATAATAAAAAGTATTTGCAAAACGAAAGTTCATTAAAATTCCGAGATATTTATATAACTGTTTATTTGTAAATGAAGAATTTGGTTGTTAATTCCTTTCTTTTATTTGCTTTTTACATGTTTTTATGTTTCAATGGGAATGAAATATATGTATTGCTTATAGCCCAATTAAATGCAATGCAAGCCGTGATTAGAGTGAATGTTTCATATATATATATATATATATATATATATATATATATAATTTCTCTGTCCTATTAGTAAATAATGCCTGTAAACATTAATACAAAGAGCATATAATTACCACTAGGGTTATTAAAATAAAACCGGGAAATCGCGGTAAGATGTGCATTAATAAATACAGCTTGATTTTTAAGGAAGAGTTGAAGAAATATGATGTATACAAATACTAACGTCATAACTAAATTCAGGTCTGTGGCAACAAATGGTGGCATTTGTAACTGAAAAAAATGACCCATGTGAGGTCGTTTTACATTCTTATCAGAACCTGTACTGTGGATGAACTGGACGTACGAGTTGAACAGCCATGGGAGTACCTGTGCAATCATCAAAGTGAACGGAGGCTGGGAACCTGCAGACTGTAACTCTAAGCATACATTTATGTGTGTAGATGGTAAATATTTCTCTGGTGCTTTTGTATTAAACAATACAATCACCATCAATCAACGTTCATCATCATTGGCATCATTGACAGACAAGAAATGATATATGGTCAAATAAAATATACAAAGATACTAAAATAAAATATATGTATTGACATGCATTCATTATGATATCACATGAAACCACAGTATCACACAAAATATATATTTATTTCTTTCAGAAAAATCAACGCCACCATTGAAAAGCACATTACCTGTCCATACCTTTCAACCAACGGGTAATACTTTTAAAATATATTATTATACTATCATTATAAACTCCGCATTCTCTTCGTTCAACGTTGTTGGAGAGGTTTTGGAAATTGTTTGTATATATACGTTGATATAGAAAAATAAGCTATGTTTGTATACATGAATTAAGTAAATTATTATAATATAAGCCAGAAGACGTTAATGAGAAAGTTCATGGAGAGTAATTCATAAATGATTATTTGATTTGTTTGAGGCATTTGTTAAGCAAGTTTATATGTCCTAATGCTAGGACTATCCGTTGGGAGGCTGTTTACCGATATGACATATTTGCCGGAAGTGGCAACCCAATCAAATAGCACTGGGATAAGTATGGATGCATAATAAGAGCTTACAACACCTCTCAGATTCGCAAACTTACTGATCTGTTAACATTCACTGACATGTCCAGTCTACCGAAGTGAAATATTTTCAAACCATTCAAATTATACTGTAATTTAATAAAAATATAACGATTTTATCTCGACAGCTTATGAAGCGGCAAATAAAGACTATATGTCCATTGACGCTAACGGCCGAAAAAAAAACTCCTTATCAAAAATATATAGAATATAAAATACTGGATAAAACTCGATTAAGTTTAAAAATTAAGAAAAATGTTCATATTAGTGATAATTTTATATAATAAATTACTTATTTGCATTATCTGGTAAAACAAAAATGTGCTAATTATGATAATTATATATTAGCATGTAATATTATCTTATATAACGCTTTACAAAAGATTGAATTGACGCTCCAGTTTATATATATATAAATATATATATATATATATATATATATATATATATATATATATATATATATATATGGGATGATATATAATGGAGAATGCATAATGACCAGTCATTAACATCACATATCCTGGTCTTTCAGCTATTCTCCTAGTTGCGGTTGGGGCTGGTTCCGTCATCCTGATCGTGTTAGGGGCGTTTTTTGTTAGACGATGTCTGCGTAAAAGATCGAGAATGTAGGTACTTCTTTTGAACCCCTCCCCCCCCCAAGGGGTCTTTGTTTTAGCTTCTGATTTGACCAAGGATATATGGTATTCGGGATACAAATGTCAAAAATAAGCTATGAGAAATACCGGTCAAAATGCAAACGCAAATTAAACACAAGATGTGGAAGCCATACCATGCTTTTGGACTTTCTACCTGGAAAATATGAAATGTATTATAAATACAAGAAACACATTGCGGTTAGAATAAGAATATAACACATACAATTAATATTCAAAATGCTTCCGATCATTAAAAGCAACCCATGACTCAACAGTGTAAAACAAAATATGACACCAACGTATGTTTACTTATCAACTTTATTTTACTCTGTATCATCAACTTTGTAACACCGTTAAAACTCGAAAATATGACTCTAACTGGTTCTAATGGAAGTGGTTCTCTGAGGTTAAAATCGGCAATAAAAGGATGTGGACCGTTAAAATTTTGTTATTTTGAGGTGATTGCCTGATCGAGGGGGTTGTTAAGCGAGGGTTTCCTGTAGTTCCCATTGATGATCGACAATGTATATATTGCGTCATGATCCTATTTAAAATTTTAAAAGAGTTAATCATCAGTGAAACCATGGTGGTGTGAGGCATTGAACATTTTTATACAGCAAAATATCTTAAAAAATCAATTCCCGTAAAATACTTCGCACTCATTTATACGCAACCTTTATTAAACGTTCGATCCATTTCTATCCGTCATTGTACTTGAAAGATGTCAATATACCATTTGTATGTTAGAGAAAGGGGATGCCTTGTCTTCTTAGAAGACCCAATAGCATAGCAGTTGCCGGACATTTGAGTTATCAAACATTGGCTTTTCTTCAATAAATCAGCACTGATTTTTTTAAATAAATGGAAATTTAACTGTCAGACATCATATATCTTAACATTGGTTCCTTTACGCTTTCTGCAGAGTGCGTTTAACTTTTTCAAATGTTTGCTTTTTAATCAAAGCAAGACACGATCTTCTGATGCACAGGGAGAGGAAACCACCGGGCCACCGGCATATGGTTACACGGCTCTCAGCTTTAATGAACACAACTACAACTACATAGAGTTGACAAAATAAGTCTCTATTGAGTTACGTTGCTAGTCATGTCTTGACTTTTAGTATAAGTTAAGTCTTGTATAAATATTGCCAACGGTGCATTAAATAAGACATTGAAACTAATACTGTGAATTATCTGTGTTTGAGGTGCATGAGAGTTAACCATATATCAAGTACACGAGTTTAGTAAACCTTGTAATTGCTGTATAATTGTTGAACATTTTGTTTATGATTGAAAGGTATGTAAATACTGAAATCACTACAGTCATGGATATATACTATTATATACTGTCATAACATACCAGGGCTTGCATGAATCAAGTAAATCAACCCACAGCCATATGTACAGGAGCTTCCTGTTTTTACATTAGATGATATAGGATACGTATTTGGTTATATATAAAATATGACTTCTTTGTCTAATTCCTAATAAGAATGTTTTGTATGGAAAATATTTCTTATATAATATAAGAGAGGGCTATTTTACATGCATGCCATCATCTTAATATATTATGTTAATAAAACACGTTCGATTTATAGATTTGATTTCTTTCTATCTCAACATGGTTGAGCATCTAATCATACTATACGGATAAATGTTATAGAATGTTCTGGCTTTCTGTTAACTCTTAAAATATCCTGAAAAAGAAAACAATGGTTATTAACAAATGTTTCCGAGAGAGATTATTTATATATGTGTACAACAAATAAAATAGTCCTTTCGTAATATTAATGTGTACTATGACAATAGTTAACCGATGTTTATGGACAATGGTGATATATCAATATCTGGATTATTAGGAAAGTAATGTAAAGGAAACAATAGGGATTTATTGATTAGAGTAACGCATTTGCGAGCACGTTATATGGAATAATTATCATTCGTGTATACATACTCATATTTTCTGCCAATCAGATCATTTAATCTATGTTTCCCGCTAACATATGTTTAGTATATGAATGAGTATTTAATTTTTTTGGTCACCTCTCCATAAGCCATAGATGCAAGATTAATAATGATAATAAAATATAAAAAGAGGCGCTGACCCTGCGCGGCACTGATGTTCGTCCAATGATAATTCTGCATTAGTCCCCATATCTTTCTTTTGAACCATTTTTTTTTTATAATTAGCCTTAAACCGTTTTCCTCAGTTGAAATAATCCTTACGCTTCCCCTTGAATATATAAATATAACATAATACCCCTTATATATGTATGTATATATATTGCCAGTAAATAAACATAAATCATGGATCGCTTGCTTGTATAAGTTTAATGGTTTATAATAAATCTTGCTATATTAACAATGTGGGCTCTCTTTCATAATATAAGTTTCCGCCAAAACTATTGTCATATATAAGAGTGCAATACAAATTAACCTATAATTAGGTAGTCATGGGTGCCGTATTGGATAAATGTTTTCCTTTACGCTAAATATATATAAATGGTGGTTTATGTCAACCATCAAATAATGAATGCCTGGTGGATAAATAAAAAGGCAATAAACTTTCACATGTAAAATGAGCCATAGTACCAGAATTCCCTTGCAGTCTTACAGAGAATAAATTTAAGCTCAAGTTAACGTCTAATCATTAGAATTAATATCGCATCACGTATGTACATAGAACCTGCCCATGCGGGCACTGTTGATACTTGCTTCTATAAAAATCAATTTCGTTCGAAGCAACTGAACACTATCTTCTTCTTGAATAAGAACAAATGCCACAGGGACCGCAACCGGCAACTGAATTTGCAACTAAACATAGGTTCTTTTAGCATACAGAAACAAATTGATACATTTCCTTGAGATTACAAAAAGTAAATGCCTATATCAATACACAATGTTGCGATAGTATGGCAAAATCTATTTGCATCTAGAAAAGGCATGCCCATACAGACAAGAAAGATAATGTAGAGAACAAACGTTCGGTACTTAATAAAACTATCAAGAATACGTCACAAATATATTAGTATCCGCTTGACATGAGTTTGGTAACCTGTTTCAATTATGTACGTTTCGTTCAACAGGAAAACCGATGGTTGCACAAACTATTTTTTTTTACTTCCTGGTAGGACGCTTTTACTAAGACCCCATCTTGTGACAGGATACCCTGAGCGCAGATACGTCCTGATAGGATACTCTGAATGGTCCAAATTATATGGATTCGAAAAAGAAATATAGAAATGCAGAATGAAAATATAAGTGATAATTGAGAATAAGCTTATTCTACAAGAGGAATGATTATAAATGACAGTATCTTTTGCAGCTACAGTTGTGTTTCTGCTCTCGATGTTTTTTTTACTTCTATTTTATTTTAAATATGCTATACTTTATTTAGATGGGAATTGTAATATAACTGCCACCTAATAAGTCGGCTTTATGCAGGTAGTACTAGACTATGTATCAAGGGCTCATTTTAAGATTACTTCTCATTGTCCTCCGTCTATTCCATGTTTGCTAGTTTGAACTTGTAGTTTCGCCCCTTAAGCGTAGGTTTCAAAGTGCAGGCTGGAGGTACCGTATTTCCTGGAACAGACGCCCGGGCTTTTAATCTTTTAAACCCTGCTTTGACCCGGCGTCTAAACAAGGCCGGTTTCTATTTAAGGTCGGCTTTAAAAATAAATTATCAGGCTCGTCAGACAAACTAAAAAAAATAGGACACGTCGAAACAGTAAACCCGCCGGTCACTACTAAGTGACACGATTGAAAACATCACCGGTACACAGATTGTGTTAAGAAAGGCATTTACATACACTGACCTGACATATTTTGTTCCTATGCCTACTGTGGTTAGGAAAGTAACTAAAGCAGATGTTTATATTAGTTCTGAATTGATCATTTCTCTGATGTAAAGAATGTAACTAGTTGTTATATTCCATTATTATTGTTATTGCTTCCTAACCTTGTGACATGCCCCGCTGAATGTTATTGGTCTTAAAATCAATCATCTCTTGGCCTAAATGTATCTGTTTTCTTGTGTAAAAAAATTCCCTTCTTGTGACACATGACTCTAGGGAAGATTTGGTTAAGAAGAACCCGTAAATATTAAATAAGGGTTTTTTTCTTAAGATGATGGTCCCCCTGTCAGTGAGAATGGTACCTGTATCAGCACCAGGTGGAACTTCTTATTAGCGACAGCTTCAGCCAAGCCATAATATTACAATTATTAAACTCACAATTACAGTAAATAACCAATATAAAAGTGTTTTACATATATCCAGTTTTAGTTGTTCATGTGTGTGTGGGGATGCTTGACTGTTCTAAGGCATCCTCTCTTATTGTGAGTGACCCCGTGACATAATATACTTTAGTTGTATCAGCAATTCCACATTTCGGTAGAAAAGCGATATATATATATATATATATATATATATATATATATATATATATATATATATATATATATATAAAGAAAGGGTATACACGGAAAAGTCGTTTTATTGCCGGTGGGATTCGAACCCAAGATCTTACGATTTTCGGTTCGGCTGCCTTAACCACTTAGCCAAAATGCTTGAAGGTCATCCATATTCGAACTTGACCTAGCCCTTCATGAGGTAAACCTCAATGCTGCAAGTTTGGTGAGTGCACCTGGGATTCTTTTTATTGAGTTAACATCGTAATTGCAATATCGCCACTATAACCTTGACAAATGTTCACAGGTCATTCATGTCATCCTAACTCTTGATTAGTAGCATCAATGCTGCATGTTTGGTGACTGTACCCTAAACTAGTTTTGAGTTGTTGCGTTAATATCCTTTCAGCACTATCACTGCTGTGGGCTTGACAAAATACGTTACCGTGATCCATTTTCAAACTTGACCTAGCCCTTGATTAGTTGCATCAAAGCTGCAAGTTTGGTAACCTTCCCTGAAATTCTTGTCGAGTTATTACGTTAATAAATGTGTGATTAACGGACGGAAAACTAACCTTTCTATCCAAACCCGACAGCGTCTTTTCCGACCGCAGGGGACAAAAAAGAGATTTTCCATAAATGTTTAATGATTGTACTTTTGTGACATTATATCTGCAGTTTTTTATAGTAATTCTGCCACTTTTTTCGAAGCTTAATAATATAACAATAAGAAAGGAAAGACAGAAACAAATTAGAATATATCAAGGAAAATAAAATGTCTAGGAACAACTTTTATTATCTTGACCAGCACATTATATTACATTTTAAAAATAATAATTCACCCGTATATACATATTATTGATCAACATGTCCAAAGCGGTTCCATATAAGCAAAACTGGATGACAAATTGTCAGTTTTATAGTGATGACACCATATATCAGTCTATAAAGTATTGTTAAATGCCCGTGGTTTAGTTGGCATTATGACAGGGAAACTGAGGTCGCACTGATTATTCTAGTAACAAGATAAACGTTTCTATATAACCATGAAATGTAACCATGTCAATATATCTGCCACATCATTCATTCTCTCTATATAATTAGAACAATGCCAAATACCATACTATATGCCAGGTAACCGCAAGTCTGATCACATATTATGTGTAGATAATACAATATGTAATGAATCATAATGAATTAATATGTTGTTTTAGTGGTTTCGTTATGCCCATATTTGCAAATAGATAACAACTATGACAGCAGGGGTACAATGTCAGGCATGATCCTTCCATTTTTATAACCCCATATTTGTAATATTTATCCAGGGAGTGAAATAACAGTATATACATGAAAACATCCTGTTTGGGGTCTCTCTTTTTCCTAGTTATAACTAAGGACACGATGAAATATTTTGATATAATCATTGTACTTTTCACTGCTGTCCGAAGCAATGGACAATATTTCACAGTATATTCCGAATATCCCGGTAAGTGATTTTTTAACTCGTGATTCCCTTTGAAAGGCTTTATAATAAGGGCACGGGTTCACACAATACATAATTGCAAACGGAATGTATTAAAAAGAAATAAAACAGAACACCATATGTAGTTGATATATATATATATACCTAGGCGATTCTTGTGGAATCCGGGACTCACGATTTTGAGGAATCCCTTCGGATTATACAGGGCACCAAAGGTTGAGATCATTTCTGAAGGGTCCAAAATATATGGTTTCCATTGTTACATAATGTATATTCCAAAACTTTAGCATAACATAAGTTGTTATAGTTCTTCCCAATTTTAAAAGAATAACGCGATATTCTGAGGGAATAACCCACGAAAAGATATACCATATAAGGGGTAAAGTTTAGCTAAAAAATCCAAATACTAAATACTATTCTTTTTAACAAAGTTTAGTGTACATTGAAACTCTCTTCCAAGAAAAGCTTCACATACATATGGAAAACACAAGGAAAAAAAAATTATTATGTGCTATAAATTTTAGATTAAGCAGATTGCTCATTGTGCAAGAATATAAGCTACGATTAACCGATTATTAAATGCATGCATTTGAATGCTGAATTACACTTGAATATGAAAAATAATAATTTTAAAGCAATTACAGCAAGCAATCGTTTAAAATTAATTAAACAAGAACAAGATTTTGCATAAAAACTGCAAACAAAAACTTTACAAAAGCTATGGCCTAATTCTAAAACAACAGTATAACTCTGATTTACTTAAAACTTGCTTAAGTGTTCTAACAAGGGCCGAAACAATAATCTGAACAAAAAAGTTTCAAAGGGACCCTTGGTTCTTGTAAAATAATTGACTCTTGCAGCAAATCAGCCGTAAATATATGTAAGAGTAAAAGATAAAACATGTGTCTGTAAAAGAAGCACTGTGGATCAAATATGATATAACCAGAAGACAGACCGTTATTTCTATCTCCTGTCTCTTTTTTTTTATCAATATTAATTGCTTCATTTACATTACCCATGTATATTGACAGGTGTGGTTAGAGGATACTTTGTAAAAACTTATTTGCTTGGAATTATCCTTGATCTTTTATTAAAGTTTAAATATATGCCTTATGTTTCCATTAGTTCCTGGACGACAAGAAGATGCCAGCAGGGTCTGTTCACTTAACGGTGGCACTTTGCCACTTTTGTTAACAAAGAAAGACCAGGAACTCCTGATCAGATATATGTCAAAGCATTCCTTTGACAACGTGTGGCTTGCATGGAGATTTGATCCTTCAACAACATGGCATTGGATAGGCATGAAATAAAGAAATAGATGGTTAAATATGACTCATTCTCTGTAAAATCATATGTTTTTATTTTCATTATGTTGTTGTATGAGCTTACAGACACACCAGTAAATGAATACGTATCATTATTCCTTTGCCATCAATAGTTTAACATGGACACCATCCAAAACACTACCTAAAAAAATCCCAGTCTTACAAAACTGCATATAATACGTGTGTATTTTGTATGCATGTAATACATATACGTGTGTGTATATAAATCTTAATAAATCTAAATATATAGTCGTATGTAAGTTCGAAGACCATTGGGGATGCAATAAACTTCTCGTATTTGTGCAACATACCGAGTTTATGAAGCTTCAAACTATGCAACCAACTGCTTTGTCAATGTGAAAGGTTTTATATGTCAACAGCGATGTAAGTTAATATAATTGTACTTCAAGTGTTGCTGAACGAAGGAAACCACGTATTTAAAAAAAATCCTATGTATCCACTATTGAAAATGAAAATTCGGTTTGAAATTTCAGAACTTATTGAAGTAGGTTACTGGTTTGCATTCTCGTCTACTGAAGAATGTATAGGAACATATATAACTAATGGTATTAACTATCATGATAACTTATATTATCATTCACGTTTTCGTTTAGACGTTTTAGAGTTTACCGACTTTTACACTTGAATACAACTCTTGCATGTGAACAAAATATTCCTGATGAATTTCATAAAAACACTATTCAGTTGTGTGTTTAGGCTGCAAAACGTTCTTAAACGGTTCTTGTACACAAGGACAAGATGCAAACAAATGGTATTACAATATCCACAGCAAAACAAGTAACTGGTTCTTCGCTGCAGCTCAATGCAGCCTCGAAGGTGGTATACTGTTCACCAACTGGAAGGATATCAACAAACTAAAACCAAAGATGTCAGAACGTGATTACTGGATAGGATTAGTAAAAGGAGAATGGCAAACAAAGCCTGGATCATATAATACCAGATTATTGATATAAAAAGAAATTTTAACTGTTGGTTTACTTTAAATGACTCATATACTTTTATAGAGTATATCACTGTTGATTGAGTTATTTTTGCGTTATCTTAAATGTTAATATGACATGTATTCTTGCCTAAATATAAACAATTTTCTTGGATCTATTACCCATTTACTTATTCAAGGAACGATTTATTTGTCGATTAAGGTACTTGTGGTCGTCCAATTGGTCGTCATGGAATAAAGATGCCATGTATGGTGACGGAAACATATGTAGTATCATCCTAGTTCAGGACAATGTAGGAACATGGTTACCATACAACTGTAATGCATCACGTTATTTTGTATGCCACAAAGGTACTCAGACAATACTGGTTCATTTTCCGCAATGTTCCATCTTAATCGAGACCACATAATCCATAACATAATGTCTGTCTTTTCACACAGACTCCGATCGACCTAGTACTGAAAATACAAAGAGTGGGCATCTTCACATGCTCATGATAATTCCATCTTTTATTCTGGCATTTTCTCTGATGGGATGTCTAACTTATGCTAGAAAGCTGGTCCGAAACGACATTTCTGGGTAGGTACAATCAATTATATCAGACTAAACAACATTACACAAATTAAGTTTTCAAAACTATGTTCGCTCAAAATACATATGACCAAAGCAGATGATATAGACTTCAACAGTTTCTTATATTATGGTAGGAGATCCAGATCGATTTGCATTGGTTTGACTCAACGGGATATATATGTATATACATTTATATGTATATATATATATATATATATATATATATATATATATATATATATATAATATATTTATACTTTATACACATAATTCATGCTTGAGTATATACACATATTTTGCAGGTGCAGAAAGTAAATCTTAACTAAAATTATTAATACAACAGGACCGAACCAATGGACTGACCAGAATGTGGTTTATGGATATTTAATCATATCCATTAACATAAATTGAGAAAAAATCGCGATTCAACACAATGATCTTGAAAGAAATGATTATATTAGAGGGCAATTACATAGAGGGTTTTCTATTATATTTGGGCAGAATTCCATGTATTGCTATTTTTAAACAGACATTGTTTGAATATATCGATAAAAATGTTCAATTATATATTCATTGTTATGTGTGAAGTTAGGAGTTTGTTCATAATTTATACTTCAAATATGCAAATAAAAATAAACCATGTAATTATTCTTCCTTTTTGATGGAAAGGTTCAATCGGTAATCCTATGGAAGCTAAATAAAAAAAAATATAATTACATTATTAATCTTACACCTAAAGACGTTTCTATATGGAAATTACTGCATTGTTTATACACGCGACACCGATACAAATTTCACTATTTGTTACATGCAAAAGAAATAACTGTAAAATATGAAAGAAAAGGTTTGCTTATCACATTTAAAGTATCACCGCTCCATGTTCTCCTATCTAGATCTAGGTGAATTCTTGGTTTCTTCTTCTCATGGTGGGAAAAGTATCTATCAGATTTTTTTTCCAAAATGGTATCGTCATTGAATATATTTTGTAAGACCAATTAATATATATATAAAAGTCGGTTCACTGACGGTGGGAACTATCCTGTGTATACCATATCCATCTGTAAACAATGGACCAGTATGGCTTTTCATAATCTATATATATATATTATATATATATATATATATATATATATATATAAATATTTATATATTAATATATATATAAACACACAGGATTGGACAAAGTTTTTTTTTTCTAAACATGGGGAAAGACTATGCATAGCTACTGGGAATTAGGCTGATGTTGGACACCGCACAGGCGAAGCGCTTTATTTTTTTAGTAATAAGGACAGGTGGGCCGCTTTATGCGATTAGATACCGGCTTTCTAAGATGTTATATAACCCTGAATCACAGGTTTGGACCAAATACGGGTTCCACAGCGGCAAGAGAAAGAAATGTGGGGGGGGGGGGGGATTTCAACGACCAGCTACGCAAAATATTCAAATAATGGCACAGCGAATCCAAATTCCAACGGGTCATGGCGGTCCTTGTCGGGTATTTCACTGAAGCGCTACGGAATCTCATGACCGCCACGGAAGGCACTTGGCGGAGGCCCAAATATCTTTCAAGTAGGCTTGGGACAAACGGTAAACAGTACACAGAATTACGACAGCCTATCGACAATACTTGAATAAATATACCAATCCGAATCATCAGTGATTTGTACTGCCATCTAGTAAAACACCTGGTTTTTATAAGGCGGTATATGTTTATTTATATAATATTTATATTTAATATAAATATATATAAATATACATATATTACATATAAATATAATATAAAGAACTTATGAATTCTAAATTTTTTTTATATAATATATTTTATCATATAATAATAATAATATTATTACAAAAATAAACAATATCATAGGCGAAGTCACGGGCGATCCCCTTTCATTTACGCACTGACCACCAAGCTACGCGGTGAGCTGTATGTTTTATGGATAGAACCCTTAGTACATATTGAATATATAATATCTAAATAGAATATACCATAATAGTAATATTATAATAACAATAAACAATAAAATAAAAATAACGACTCATCACGACCTTGTTTAACCTAGAGATCTGTATGCCCTATAAATTGACCCAAGGCTGTAAATATACCTTATTCTGTAAAAAGACCGCCAAGCGAATAAAAATAAAGTAACCCCCCAAGGCTGACCTCTCTACGGCCCAAATTCTATAAATAGACCCCGGAGCTGACCCCTCCATGACCCAAGTTCTGCAGATAAACCTCCAGGCTTCAAATAGGCATCCGGGCTGACATCTCAATGATCTTTTCCAACGAACGACTAGTTAATAGTGTCACTAAGAAGTAATGCTCTTTGAAGATATAAAACCCAGGATTAATCATAAATTCATGTGTTACACCTTGGACATTGTGAGATTAGATGATAAGCAGTCAGATTTTCTGGGAAATCTTTGTGATTTTGTTCATGTGAGTATATATATATATATATATATATATATATAATTATTATTATAAACAAACCATATAAAATGTGTTGGTACTATATTAACAGGACAATTAATTTAGTCTATGGAATCAGGAATAAGTAACAAGAAAAATATATTACAAAACAATGGAAAGTATAACAGAGATAAAGCTTTCTTTGCTGTATTGCACTATGCTGTTTTGTATTACTTGTATTTATATAATTATAAATGTGTGCAATTTAGAACGCGACTATACAGACGCATAAATATATCTCCCACAGAGGAAAACAAGCTGCCATCGGGACTGCCTTGTGCGACAATACTGATTAATCGACACTATTTGTGTATTTTTTTAAAGAAAAAAGTGGATAGTCATAATAAATGTTGTGAATTATACAGCGATTACTGCTATATATCAAAACAGGAATATGACATTTAAAATGTGCAGCTACCTCGCAGATGAACACTCTTGTTATATATCACCTATATCACTGATCAGGTTATTTCATATTAATTAAAGAGCTATTATAAATAGCAAAAATATTACACGTTAGACATTGTTACCTTGATAAAGATAAATCAGCCAAAGGGCCATGTCTTCTATATAGTTAACACAGAGAGTGCCGTTAATTATACTATACTTTAACTTGGTGTGATGAAAGGGGCTTTATACTCTCCGCCCATATGTTTGCATCCTTATACGAATATGATAGCAACAGAGAGATGCTACTTGACGCATTTTTAGTTCACCAGTCTGTTCGCCCAATCAGCCATTATGCGGATAGTTTTAACTTTTACATTTTAATAAGATAATGGAGATCGCGATCATATCATATCTCTGAAGGTAAAACTAAATTGGCACATGAATACCTTTCTTGGTTTGTTCGGCATATAACACTTTTAACCAGAGCATTTCACGTATTTACAAAAGGAAAATATGATTTATCTATCGCAATAAATAAAACAAAAAAAAGTGTTTTACTTTATTGGCTATGGCTTCGATTAAGGCCCTGTTTGAAATTACATTTGACTCAGTTTGAATTATTTATCAGCAGAAACATTCATTGTTTATCAATTGCATAGTTACACATATTAAATTATATAGGACTTGTATTTTAGTCAGCAGTTAAAAGGTACCAGACTGTCAATTGTGGTATTCTTCATAATGTCATGAGAAAACTAACCTGGGAATCTATTGAAACCGGCGACCGACTTAAACTGAAATATGTTGCAAAGGAAAGGGGATGGCAACTGCGAGGCTCAAAGGAAAATGAAAACTTGCTACAACGGTACATTTATGCATAGCCCATATACAGGTCAACAGTCACACACATAACTGAGACAACAGTAAGCTTTAAGCTGAAATATTATTAATATGAAAGAAACCATTGCGTCGCCTATTATATATACGTATAGACATCTTTCTATCAAAAGTAGAACAATTCAAAAGCTGCGGGTGTGTTTTAGAATCCACGAATCAAAGCTATTATTCTTAGCCATACACAGGACCCGAAGATATCAGTGTAACGTTTTGCGTCCAAACGAGCTCACATTCGGAAATGATTCTTTCAATGTTTAACTGGGCAAATTGTTCCACTGTCTGTTAACATTTTATTTTTATTTCGGTAATTCAAGCGCCATGTTTAACATATTTCCAGTGCAGCTTAGGACACTTGTAGCCAGACAGGTTATGGCAATTTTAAGACACTGGGTGTCAGATGAGTGTCCATGTTTATTACATTTATGGTGGCGCCCGGATATCATGCTATTTTGGCACATTGAACATTCGGAATAAAAATTCGGAGTAACAATTCGAGTTATATATTTCCATTTTCATACATTATGAATACATATTCCAAAAACCAGAAAATCAGCATATGTATCTAACTCACAAAATGTTCAGGTGTCAGCCAAATGAATAATAAGTTTGAAATATAATGATAGAAAATAGAGACAGACATTGTAAAACAATTATTTTGTCACGAAACAACACAGCCTTAACATAGTCCGTTATTGCTGTTAATATAATAATACTTTATGAACAATTGTTTTGAAAATTATTACAGTTCCTGAGTTAAGCATTGTCGTGTCTTAAACAATATAAAAAGAACAAAGGTACAGTCATTTATTTTTTCAGGACGTCGCGGATACCAGGAGCAGGAGATCTGTGACCGTTCAGAATTTCACTACTGGAATCAGATGAGATTTATATCAACATCAATCATTTCTTTGATAGAATCTGTCGGATTTTATAGTTTCCGTATCCATAGGTCTTAAGAATGGTAAATATCTTAAACTAAAGCCCCTAAAAGAAAACAAAATATCAAAGAAAGACCAAACATAAGCACAGGAAAGGAAAATATTCTGGCATATATATGTATATAAATATATATTAATTTATATTATATATATATATATACATGTATTAACTAATTGGCTCTATTGAATTATATATTTTCTGAGTTTGCTAAATCCAATGTCTGACTCAGTCCTTTTATGATTAACTACCTAAAACACTAAAAGTTCACACCTGGAAGATGTAACAGATCTTGGCCAGATTCAGCAAATAAATCTTGAATGGAGGAAAAGAATCATACTGTACGCACCTACAATGAAAATATGTTTTGTAGTATCAATAACAATATTGTATTTCATTTATTTGCACATAATGGATTCATCTAAACTCAGGTTTTATCTCAATTCTTATTTTGCTTCAGTGTCCGTCAGTTGAAGAAGAAACAATGCAAGTTCAACGCAGCACGGTTCTTCTCACCGATACTCTTTGGTCCCGCTACCCAGTTAGTATACATATACCACTTCAATAAAACAAAAAAGAAATGATTTATTTTCCGCAAATTGCCTAACAAACGGCTCTGTTTCCAAAATACTCGTCTTGGCTTCGTGTAAATAAACAAACGTTTTAAATCTAGCAAAACAAAGTCTTCCTTTCGATAACTACGGATCAATTCAGTCATATGTTCACTGATTGAAGAAACCACTGATTAAGGAATTAAAAATGGAATAAAAAATGGAATTAAAACTCATTTGGTGACGGATCATAACCCTACCTATCGAAAGCCAGTCACGTTTGCGATTTGAAGAGTCGTTTTCACAATGGACTGCAAACTATGTCAGAGATAATGGCTCATTTCACATGAAGCATTATTGTCTATATTACAGGTATTGATAAGGTTATTTGATGTCAATATTATAGCTGTATTATAAAAATAGCATGTTTACGCTTCCAGTGAAAAAAAAAATCGGTAATATATGGAACATAATATGCACTATTAACGGGACTGCGAACATGAAGTTCTAGAATTATCTAAAGATCCGTCAAGTTTTAATTACATAAGAACCTGTGCACACTTATATAACAAACAAAAAATGTTGTAACATTGTTTTACTCTATGTTTGGCCTGTCAACTAAAAAGATCGCATCAGTACATGAGTGTATTAATTGAATCGAATTAATGCGCGATGCTTTCATAACAATTATGACCTAAACACAACTTGGACACTAAGATTCAATGAGTAAAAATTAAATTAAGATCAACAGACTAGCACGCGCGGCACGCAGCAACCCTTGTTGCATCTATGTAATAAATTTAGTATTTGTGTGACATTTTATTTGTCCTTCTCTAACATATTGTTAGGTACCATTCTGGAAAATTATCGCAATAGTATTTGACACATGTATAAAGCAACACGTATACATATATATATATATATATATATATATATATATATATACATATATATATATATATATATATATATATATATATATATATATATATATATATATATATGTACAAAAACGTATATGGGTAACTTGGAAGAAAGGTTATTAAAACAAATAACCCTATATATGTGTAAAATATATTTATATGTATATATATATATATATATACATATATATGTATATATGCGTATGTATAATGCTATAAATGTTTCTATATTGTATATTGAATAGAACGTAGAAATATAGTGTAAAATATTTTTTTTTAATACTTTGAATTAATACAATTCTAAAGAAGTGTTGACTATTTTAAAATCGGGCACATAACCCATTTCGCTGAAACCTCCACCCAGCCAGCGAGCTGCAAGAGAAAATAAACCCATAATTTATTCGAGTGGCCGCATACTTGGTGCATGCATTTTGTAACAAATTTGTGGGTCGCTTTGCCGCCGTGCCCGTGCCACATGTACCGGTGTGGTTACAGATGTTTCACGGAATCCAATCGCAGTAGTCTCAAAAACACTTCTATATGTTGTTTCGATTATAAACATAGATAAAAGTATGTTTCTTGTCAGATACCGTATTTTATTATTTCTATAATTTAAATTGGAATCAGTTTATATTTTAAACAAAAACAGAAGTTATGAAAACATTCTGAAAAAAAAATCGATTGAAGACAAAGGGACAGCACAAGTCTCATTGGCACTGCTTACAGAATTACCAGTGTCAATATAAATTGAAGTATAATAAACCACGTTTAAATGAAATATATAAATGTTTAATAAAATATCAAGGCGATGGTCGTTTATTTAACCCATTCAAATATGAGCTAAAACCAGAATCACCAAATTCCAAAATGATCCTAGTAACATAAGTAAAAGAAAGCTAGTACTTATTTGGTCTGAAAACAATCATTTCAAGGAATGAGAATACGGTGAATATAAAGTGAATGACATTATGATATGATTGAATGATACAAATCGCTACATTTTTCATGTACATAAAAAAAAACAAAAAAAGAGATGAACAGGGAAGCTGTCAGATAGAAGCATATCTAGGCAACGGAAGGAACGGAGCCCTTATCTGTCGATATAAACAATAATGGGAATAAAAAAATATGACATGTTTATACTGTTTGGCTTATCAAACTCAGTGTAAATATATCAGAACCTACATGCATATGGTTCATCAAACCTTATCCAGAACAGCTAACTGATTATCATAAGTCACATTTCGATTCTGAATTAGACAATGGTAAACAAAAACAAAAACGGAAAAGATTACCACCTCACCAGTGTCCCATGATCGGGTTAGTAGGCACAACCACAGGACTGATTGATATTTCTCTATTTTACTCCAGTTAACTGTTAAAGTACATCTTGATTCGGAATTCTGAATCGTAGTCCTGGATTCTTTATCGACAAATAATGCTGTTGCGGTATGCTCTCGACTAAAATGCTTCATTCACTTGTCTTTAAACATTTGTTTATAACAAGAAGAACTGAATAACTCTGATAATCCCTGTCCAAATTCCTTCTTAGACAGACCTACTTTGATCTCAACATCTCAGGTTAAACGTCACATCATAATTTTAAAAAATTACATTTCACTATTTCAAACATTTTCCTATTTGTTAGGAGTAGAATAAAGACAGACATCATGCTGCGGAAAGTATCGGTCATGTAATTATGTCCCATTTGGAGATTCTTTTAATATTTACTCCTTTTCCTTAGGCAGAGTCAAATAATTGGATAAACAAACTTGTTATTAGCGGTACAATGACTCCGGGAATAAATCAAGCGACATGTTCAGTATCATCCAAAAATCAAGAAAAGATAAGTACTTTAACAAGTCGATAAAAGTCAGGCTTGTGTAATATGTTTTAAAGATGAAATGCATTGACAAATTTGCGTGAAAAATTTTGCTTTTTTTTATATTTATGATTATCTTTTTCATTTTCATAACCTACATCTGTCTTTGTTTGCTTCATTGACAGAGTGACAGACGAGCCGAACCCGGTTGTACTGGAAGTGCAATAGGAACTTGGTATAAAGGTCTGCAGTATTACGAGTATATTAAACAGGTGTCTTACTTTACGACAAGTAATTTGAAATAAATATTTTCTCAATAATCGTCGCAAAATAATATTGAAATATAGCACACATATAAAATGTATATATCATTATTAAATATATTTATATATATGTATATTTAAAATTTTAAATTGGCGTTTGTAATGATATCGCTATTATTACTGTTATTAAACACATTCAAACGTATTCAAACCATTCAAACAAACAACCATCTACAGCCTTTATGTTTAGTTAATATCTGCAAGCACAATTTGGCAGACCGTGAGATCTGTACGTGAAGGTACGACTTTTAGTGGAAAAAGCACTCTAAACCAGCACCCCTGTCTTGCAACCCAGAGTTCATGAAGATATTTTTGATGAATTCGGTTATTACTGTCAACACACCATGTTTATATTATAGATTCATGTATAAGATTCTTAATGCTTTTAAAACAAAATTTTAGCTATATGATACATACGCTTTTGTAATCTTTATTTGTTAAACGGACAACATATAATGGGGAGAAATAGTTGTAGTAGTAGTAGTAATTTATGTATGTATGTATATATATACACATATATGTGTGTGTGTGTGCGAGTAAACAAAGTCTGAAAATGGTAGAATAATTACAGACCATTTACATGTTTTCACCAGGGACACGTATCGCAATTTTAAATTTAGATGTCATCTTAAAATTTTACAGAATAAGGATTTATATTTATAAAAAAATACTATTTTACATTTCTTTTATGAAGTTTTTTTATGAAGTTCCATTACAAGAATTGTAGGATAGAGTGATGACATTTTCAGTGAAGTATGGCAAAAAGCTTCAAACAGATAAGCGTTTAGAAGAGGCAACGTTTCACTTGGGGTCTTTGGACGGCATTGGAATCGCAACCGCCTGAGGTATACCAGTTACATATAATACTATCAAATGGGACGAATTATGTTCATTATAAAATAAAAAAAAAGTAGATGCAAATAACAAAGTACTACTCAGGACTTCTATCTATTTGCATGGCACTGAAAGGAGTTTCAGCTTAACTCTTAAGGAAAAGAAATGATAGCATTATGGCCGCTGTAGAAAATCACGTTTTACTCTGACTTTGCGGAATCGTGTAACGAAGTTGTGTGTCAATTACGCTTTCACTTCTGCTGTCCGTAATTACAAGTTTTAGGTTTGATGTCTGTTACATAAAGACAAACAAATATAAGATGTGGCCGGAAAACACTCGTTGATATATATAGAACCGTTCGAATATTGAAATACATTAATTGTATGATAATACAAAGTCCTGCTGACAATGACACCATCAAATACCAGAATACAGGCTACTCAGGATAAAGGCTATACTGTAGGAGATTTTAATGAAAAATGTTTTGATAAATATTAACAATGTTTCTTAAACGTAAACAGTAAAATAGTGTATGTTATAAGTACGTGTATTTCTATTAAAACTTTGAAGTATGTTCATAGATGATAGAAGAATGTCCTCAAATAATGAGTAGATAAATATTAGTTTAGGTAGAGAAATATAATACTTCTTAAACGGTCAACTAGTTGTATGAATTTACATTTTGGGTGAAGGAAAAACACACATTGGTATTCTTTGCTGCTATAAATGTCCGCTTTAATTAATTAACATGCCAAACTATTACGTTACTCTCGCCTTAAGTATTGTATCACAAAAGGAAAAAAGTATAACAAACATTTATATCTCTAGTACCTTCATTTAATACTGGAGTTGTTTAATAAATTGTATGCTTCAAAATATCTTGCCTGTTTAGACTATAATATAAATTATTTTGTTTATATATTTTTCTATCCATAACATTTAAAATGTTTAATCGACTATAGATTATGTTTACTGTCAGGCTTAGAGGAATTCACCGCGCGAGGCAGGAGTAGTCGGGTGTACTCGGGCGGGTTCTCCGATGTTGCCCTCACATTCATGTAGATTGATATTGCTTCAAGATAATCACTGCTTGTCTGGGGCGTTTGGCTTTCTGCTGTTGTTGTATCAATGTACACATGTTCTGCTTCTCTAGTTCTAAGTACCGGAAACAAAAAAAAAGCAATGAAAAATATAAATTTATGCTAATGGTATTCATTTTAAATATAATTTATCTTTATGATTGAATAAGGAACATTTTAAAGGCTTTACCTTTTCCAGAATTTACTTACCGTTTCTTGAGTTTGATAGCAAGTGCGACCGACATACATACACATATTACCACTGCAACGGTGCCCGCAGGAATGAAGATTTTCTTGAGAAATATGCTAAATATATCTTCTTCATGCTTAGCTTTTGAATATAAAACAGGAAATTCCAGCAAATTATTTTCACGTAATTTATAAGTTCACAAAAACATTTTCCTAATCTGTTAGGCTATCGTAAGCAAACCGTCCACATTGCGTTATATATAAAAAAAAAGAATATGGTTTAATTACTTATTTTTGGCAGGTTCGGGTCGCCTTTGTTAAGTTTTTTTTCTCTAAGTATTCCAGGTACTTTATTGAAGAATAACAATATACCTTTTACACAAACGAATTCATGCGAATTGTTGCATGAAGTAGGTCTCCATATAACTGATCGATTGCGAATAACCAGAATGACGCACCCAACAGGAACATCCATTTGGAAATCAGGATCCCAGTTCGTAAAGGTGGATTTCAACAACATTCCACTGAAAAATGAAATGACCTAAGACCTATTGATGTTCACAATATTGTTCAGGAGATGCAAAGAGTAATGAATAAAAAATAAATCTTTATATTCCAGAAATAGAACTACAAGATATACGTAGGTTAGGTACCTTTTTCTCTTTGTGTTTCCAATTTTCCACGTTCCCTTAGTAAGCCCAATCCAATACTCCTCTTCAACCAAATAGGTTTTGAGATTAGGAAGTTGATCAGTCATTGTTATTAAGACTCCGTTTTCCTTTACGCAACGAGCAGACGCACGATGCCAGATCGCCAGCGTATCAAAAATGCGGAAACAAATTTGGCCAAAGAACGACTGCTGTCTTATACACGTACTGCATTTATCACAATCTGAAATTATAGTACTTTTGTTCTTGACATTTATGACACAAAATGCATTATCATCTAATAAATTGTTGGTTTAACTAAAATATTTACGCCGACAATATAAACTAAAATGAGCTACCAGTACCCTCATACTGACAAATGAATCCAGATACTTTTGTGAAACAGTCAATTGCATACAACTTCTGCTCCCTCGGACGGAATGCTGCACAAACCCGAGTATTGGATTCCCTTAGCGGTTGCTTCCCTTCTGAAGCCCATGAAAAATTAAGAAAGCAGATATGATGTTTTGATGAAGTACTTAAAATGGTGCTTTCTGGGAACAGACCTAATTAGCATTTATCTTTATTTGGCGGGCAGAGATGGAGTAACAATGTATTTGTCCTTCAAAACTAACAGGTCTAGTTAGCAGTGGTGAGTTCACATGAAGTAATATATAAATATACTCCCTGAAATCTGATTATTGATGACATATCTGTATTATTACATTAGGCAATCATAGGATTTTTCATAATACAGTATTTGTGTTGAAAATTAATGAAATACGAAACGTCGGATAATAATGAATAGCAACAACTAAGAAAAGGGTTTTGTTGGCATTTGCCTGTTTTATAAATCTCTGCTCAATAAATTCTGCAAAAACTATTACAAATTGTTTAAGAATGTGAGCAAGAATTCATTAATATATTGTGCAGTATATTAACTTGCTTACCGTATTGAGTCCCATCCACCCAATACCAGGATGGAAATAACATAAACCGCATATCGAGCCATGTTCCATGCAATTGTAATTTCCTCAAGATGTTTACCAGTTTGTGTTGATCTCTCTCTCCATAAACAACCGCTAAATTCAAATCATGACTGGCGCAGTACTGGTGTGCCTTAGTTTGAACAGCATGACCTTGGAGTAATACAGTTTCCACATTACATGGAATTGCATGTGTAGTATAAATTAATTTATAAGCTTATATTCGTGTATATACCATTACATTTACAGTCGCATATAAGTAACTATTACACAACTGACATGTAGTAAATGAATACAAAATAGATGACAAAGTACAATGTCAGCATATATGTGCATGGTAAATGAATCCAGTAAGGTAACCAGGGCCCGTTACCCTTACCGATTATATCTGGATACGTCGTCACCGCACCTCCATAGATTAACTGGGAAATAACAACCAGTGATATAGGCGGTTTGTTAAGACACATCATGTTTCAATGCATGACCAGTCGGGTGTCATTTACTTAGCCAAACCCATTGGCTATTGTTTTTAAAAACATAACCACATGCGGTATTAAACTTCCTCTGATTGAAGGAGTCAGGAGTGTGCAGAATGGTTCAGAAAATGAATTGTTTGCTAAATTTAGAGGTAATTTGTTTTCTATACAAAAGGGACGTATAACAAATATAAAGCGAATATAACAATAACTTATAGTAAAAGCACGGATAGGTCAGATGACCCATGCTACTTGTCACTTATGTAATAGTTACGTAGTCAGAAGGGTTATGCCAGTCAGCAGAGGTGATGTTAGCATTCGGGGACGATTGGACCTTTTGGCTAGCATTTGCTATGCCAAAACCATAAGTCGTGTTTAATGACTTGAATAACTGCAATAACCTCGAACTTGCGAGGTCAGGAGTGTCCATTGACATATTGTTAAACATTGATTTGTTTGCTAAATTAAGAGGTGATGGTTATTGTAGAAACTAGGAGAATATAGAGCAAATATAATAAAAACTTATGATTAATGGCACCGCGAGGTCATATGACTCGAGCTGCATCCCAATGCTATTCGAGGGCGATATTTTAAGCTTGTAAGATCAGTCAACAAGCCAATTGTTCCAGTGAGCAAACCTGCAATGGCGTGTCATATTGCGTTGGCGGTGCCCCTGTGCCCGCTGTATAATATACGTCGATTGTGATTAATACTATGGTATCAATTTGCCTGATCGATATTACCTCCTTTTTTTCTGTACTTTCTATAGCCCACAGGGCTATTCATTTATTAGAAGTAACTATGAGTAGCGCACGTAATAAGGGTCACTCTGTCGTGGATAAGTAGAACAAATGCTTGTAAAGATAGCACATATTTAAATATATATACTCTTCAATGCATCCACGATATTTAAGCACTCGTGATAGTCAATATATGACATGTTGGTACAAAACACTATTTTATATGGGAGAGTTCCAAAGAACATGAGACACCTGCATGTAACTGGTAAATGTTGGGTTTGCCATATGTTAAATGCCTTTCCGTTACTCTAACACTACCAACAGCAAAATATTGGATACAGCTAATGTAGATAGCCTACTGTTAAAGCATGCACATAAAGTTTGATTCATAAATAATGATTCAGCAACAGCAATAAAATTATCATACAACATATCGCATAGATTATTTCCTTCAGCCTGTAACTGAAGACAGTATATCAATAGCCATCTAATATACAGGCGCTCAGAGTATGTGTTAATCAATCACTTTAGCAAAATCATTCTTACCTGATACTATTACTCAATGTAACAACCTTAATATTGAAGTACAAATAGTAATAGTGTACATACACTTAAAATACGTTTATAAACATACTTGAAACCACTTATGCACCATTTTTTATAGGGAAAAGAAATTGTCAAATATACCATACAAGATTAAGATTGAAATGCAGCAATCTAAATTATCACTTACCAAAACGTCACATCATTGACGATCGTATTTTAATTTTAGTTCACACTTTCTTAAGTCCAATTCCATAGGGTCAAGTGTTGTAGCACCGAGAATATCCCTAGGTTTTTCCTCTATATCATATTCATCTTCAACTTTTACCTCACCATACAACTTTTCTGTAAGTGCAAGTCTTAAATCTTCTACAATATGAACATGATATCAATATTTAAATGAATAGCAAGGATTTCAAGTTCATCTTTCTTTAGCTTGTATAATAAACTTCTATTCTCTATTAATTTTCGAATAACTTTATCTGGTTTTAATTTCAAACCCATTTCACCGGTAGGTAAACGTGTCTGAGAGACATAATAATATACTGGAATAATTTAGTACAAGAAATAGCAGGGACCACTGTGGCAATTTATACCAAAATATAACCGATATTATCAATTGCAGGCTCGTCAAAGTTGCCTTTATGTTACGGTCCTCGTTCACACTGCAAACATGACCCAACGGACCACAACACATAAGTTCATACACGTATCCTCAAAGGTGAACTCGAAGACAATTTAGGTGCAATAATAATCATATTCTTTACAATATATACAGCAACAGACAAAATGATAGAATTAACGCATAATAAAGCTAAATGATGTCCCTGGTAAGTCCTGTAACATAAATAAAATACTGAACTAAAGTGCATAACGTTCACAGTTTCCTTATAACACAGTACTGGAAACAGTTGACGAACGTTCACAGCAGGAAACGAGAGTCCACGGTAAATCCTCTGGCGAATGTAAATAATATAACTAAGTCCGCATAATGGCCGTGGGGAGGAACCTACAGCGACCAGCGTAGGCCATGGAACCAGGATCCTGGGTAGAAATTGACTATCCTCTAGGCAAATCCGCGAGTTAATCTTATTTTATGATGACATGAAGGGTGGTAACGTTATCTGGTGAGTTCCTTGTATTGCTATTGCGTGAAGTCCTTTGAAGTCTTTTGTTCCATGGCGATTGTGTTTGTGCGTCATTACTGATGCACAAATACTGTAGAAGACCCGGGAAGGCGCTCAAACCACAGGTAGAGATCCACTTGGGGGACATCAGTGGTTCAGCGGCTTCAGTTGCTCACACCGATATATACTGTATAATTCATTCCATTCGTTATATATCCTCGTATAAGCTAAAATGACACCCCTGTCATTTCAAAATATCATATCAATGAGAATTTATTTTTTGTGGCCATTAGTGTTACAGATTTTCAAAAATGCATGCATTTTGCAATTATTAGAGAAAAAAGGTTACACCATCAGCCAGAGAAAAGTCGACAAGGAGGCGGGAGAGATTTGGAGACCAGGCATTGATAATTGTGACGTAGCAAGTAAGGTTTGGAGGTGGCGGTATTTCAGCACTTGCTCATTGATGGCAGTTTGTTGACTGATAACTTTTAGAAGTGTTGCTTTAATGGCAAATTATTCTACATAAATCTTCATCACCATAAACCATGCTTAGCTTTGCCTTTTCCAAAGGAAAAAAAAAATGGTACCTTAAAATTTAGTTCACTGTCTTTGAACTTACTATTAAATTCTGGTATAGCCTTGGAAAGTGACATACACGTCTCAAACTGGGGATGGGAGAGAAAATCAGTTGTTTATGTTACTAGCAGACATTGATGTTGCTCCGGACAGTTTTCTGAAGATCATCCATAAAAGCGGCTTAATAGAACAATGTATCTGTAGGCTGTTCAGTTTATTTGATGTCTCAGCGGTTTTTAGCCTGGAACACTGAACACATAGACCATTCCATGGAGAAAGTCAAGTAAGAAATATCAAGAACGGTAATTTTCCACTTGACTTTGATCAGATAAAGAGGAACTGCGTACAAATAATTGTGTTATAGAGATGATGTTCATCGGAAATTTATGTGGCCAAAGCTATATTGTTCCTGGCATTATTGGAATAACATCTATATTACTTATCCAATAAAAAGGCGCTATTTTTAGCAGATTTTGCTGTGTCGGGGGCCATTGGTGATGGCATGTTAGGTATTTTATAATACCTGAATAATCACCCAGATTACCGTTGGCTGAATTTCTCATTTCATTACCATAAACCAGGTGGAAAAAAACATTCTCTTGTCAAAGCTGCTTCCAACCATATTAGTGTAAATGTTTTTCGGCTGCCATATTGGATGCTATCTTGGATTCATAGATTAGCAGCACATTCAAGCTTTTTTCATCAATATGTTAAATACTTGGTCAATGCTAAGCATTCAGTCTAGCTATAGGCGCCAGCACTAAGGCAATAGTATAAAGAGTGACTTATGAACATTTTATACAAATAACGTCATATTGAATTCACTGGTTAACTGCCTAAATGGGAGAGGTTTATTGTTGGTTTTATGACATTTTTGGCCTAAAAATACTGGCAGTTGATAACAAAATTACAATTCTGTTATAAAAAATAAATGATTTATGCCCATTTTAGGGCTTGGTGGCCATCTTGCACACTGCCCTCGACTAGCAAGTCACATCACTGTATAAAGATGTTACGTTCATCCCATTATTAAACAATTACTTGTAGGTTGAGCTATATTTTCAAAATTAACCACATTTTGACCCGTCCATGACGTCACTCTCTTCATCATTACCAAGACCAGGCTCGCTGGGAAGAATTCGGTTTTAAATCCCCCTTTCACCCTCTGTAACTTACTTAGTCATATATATATATATATATATATATAAATATATATATATATATATATATACACTTTGAGCATTAATAAAAAATAATCTCTGCTAGTCACTGATGATCATTCAATCTTTTTCTTCCCACTTTATTTTTACGTTGTTTCTGTCACTTCTTTTTTATCTACTTTATCACTTTGTTTTCATCTTTACCATGTTATGTTTTCTCCCTTTACCCTATGACCTGCAACTGTTTCTCTAGAATTTATTCTATTTATTATTTTACCTACTATCATTATTATTACTATTATTATTATTTCTGATCCTGTTTCTGATTACTTTACCATTTGCATTATTTTCGGGAACATATTTCCTACTAATATTTTGAATGTTTGATATGTATAACTTATATTCAAGAGGATCACTCCTCTGTTTCAATTTTTCTACTCTCTGAATTACTTCACTTTATCTTTTTTTTTAAATTATTCGTGTGTACTTTATTGTACACTTTTTGTTAGATCATTATTATTTTTATTATTTGTATTATTATTATTATTATTATTATTGTTATCATCATTATCGGTTTCATAATGGAAAAGTTAGTCTAGTTAGTCTATCTAAAAAAGCGTCATTGTTTAATTAACCTTCGCTTCAACTACAGGCGAACACGTCTATACCACTTATTATTATGGAAAACGACGCCGAATCAAGTGAGAACTTCTAAACTTGAGGGAAAAAAACTTGCTCAGTTATATAGTGATCTATACTTCCTGACTCACTGTAGAAAACAGGATCTAATTCCCAAGGGACTAAAAATAACTAACCCAATGTAAACTACGTACAGCTCGCCATACGCGGTAAAACAATACCGGAACCTATCCAGGAAACTTAGGAACCACTTAATTCACATAATGTACAACAAACAGAGCTAAATCAAGCAACAGTACCTGTAAAAAATGGAAAACATCAACCAAGTGAAGAGGTCATACTATATGTGGATAATAAATACCACGACGATCTCCGGAAAAGATTAAAAAAATAAAAAAAATGTGAGCTTGAGAAACTTAAACATCCTAAACAACATAAATACAAAGCAGATGAGCTACCTGTCAACTATCAAGATAATGTAATGAATCAAAATGAAAGTGAAAATTAACAAACCGATTTGCTCCGTTACATATCCAAACACAAACAAACAAATTCAGAAATAAGTTTCTTATCAAAGGGTTATCCAACTTTATGGAGACTTGGAAGACTTTTTTCAGCATACTCAGATTAAAAGAATATTTCTATCATGAAAACTCACTATCTAATGAACCCGAAAAGCCCACTGGAATAATTAACGACAGAAATGGTAACAACATCTGGACACCCCCGACAGGACGTAACCCAAAATTAGATAATTATTATAAACACATTTAGAAATAGGGTCAATTCAGAAATTTTAAATAGAACAATCCAATCAACAAATAATATTACTTATTATGAAAAAAAGCCGTTACCACCCTACAAAAATGATAAAGGAATCCTCATCAGATCCTCCGATGAAGGAGGCGCCACTGTAATTCAAGAGAAAACACATTACCTTAAAGAGGCCTACCGACAACTCGATCACGAAAAATATTACTGAAAAATAGACGGGGACCCAACTGAAAAATTCTCAAAAAAACTGAAACAACTCATGTTAATTTTTCCAAAACACATTCAATTGGAACTATTCAAGTATATACCCGAAAACCCCGAACTAGGCATATTTTAGCATGGAACATCTAACGGGCCCGATGGTCGGGGCGGGAGAGAGAACTCTTGGGCCAGACAGAGCACTGGGAAATCGTACCTCCTCCTGCCTCACAGAGGGAGTAGGTTTGGATATCCGGCTCGTGGTACACCCTCGACCGATTAATCGGACAGATATTTGCATTCGACAGGCGACTCGGTTAGGGACTACTATTGGAAATGGCGGGCTGTACCAAGGAGGGTCGAACATTGGACCAGGCGACCCTTCGACGTGACGTCATAATAAGGATGACTTCGACCTTCATTCGGTTTTACGCTATTCCCGAGTGAGGTGAGATGTACTCCCTGTGCCCCGCCCACCCAGGGTATCATGGTTATAATAATACTAAATATCCAATCAGCATGTAAATACACTGTTTCTGGCATTATGGACTGTATACATTGTCTTTCCTTCATAAAACATCTCTCTACACGTTCCCACTTAATTGACCTGACGGCGAGTGTTTGATCGACAGGTCTATTAGCAAATCAGCAAACGTTATTGTCGGACTGAAAACGAGGCCATGTAAACACACGTAGAGGTCGGACATCAGATCGGACATTCCTGACACGCGTGTAAACTTTCAATGCCCGATGGACCTGTCATCATAAAGGTGTTTTAATACGGTCGAGGCATATAATTTGTATAAAAGTTACCCCAGGTATTATTCGAAGTAACAAAACTGTGTTTTCTCCCTTCTCTTCGTAATAAAATCACAAGACAAGGAGAAAAGCAGGCCTGATTTGGCCCTGTCATATACTGAGTCCATATTGACACATATGAAAGTCAAAAGACGCAGCCTATATTAACCTATACACAATCTATTGGTAAACATTTGCCCCTAACCAGTGCTAAAAAGTGTTACATTTACCCCGAACCAGCACGTCACTCTTCAAAGTTGATGGGATTAAACAAAATGTAACAATCTCGGCCCTGTCGACAGTGCGTCTCCCACTCCCAGTCAAAGTATATATGTGTTCATGTGCATGCGACGATATGCTTCCTCCTGTCACCACAGATATAGTTGATATATCTCTGGTAAAAGGTCAGTAACTGTTATTG
Organism: Sipunculus nudus; assembly: GCA_026874595.1. Classification (NCBI taxonomy): domain Eukaryota; kingdom Metazoa; phylum Annelida; class Sipuncula; order Golfingiida; family Sipunculidae; genus Sipunculus; species Sipunculus nudus. Next base: position 6,687,649 of record CM049317.1, read on the forward strand.
ACGATTATTCAAGTTTAATTGTATAGCTCTCTTTTTTATTGTAACCATGTCAAAAATTAACATTACCTTAGGCATTCATTGGCATTCAAAGATGCAAGGCCGATGAACATTACTGCCAATACTGGTGTTAGTTACAACTCACAGATCTGTTCAGTGTGACAAAGCGCGAGCTCAAATTCTGGTGATCGGCCTAGATATTCTGATTATACAAATGACAAAACAAATTAAATTATACCGAAAATCATCAAGAACGTACCAAAAGACAATCAGAGATACTATATTGAATAATTGAGCTGTTCTTTAATAAATTAAAACGTGTAAATATCGGCTATAATTAATAAATAGTACACTGTGCCTATATTTTTCACAGAAGTTTTGTCTGTTTATTTCCCCCCAAGCTGTCGCCTTTGTTGGTCTGGATGTTGGCAATATTAACATATTAATCATCATTCCTATAACATTAAATCTTGTCAAAAGTGGATGCAAAGTCAGTAATTAGAAGCTGTCATTTAAAAAACTATCAATCTAAATAGTTAGTGATCACATTAAAATTGTTTGTTGATGTATGATTATAAAAAAAATCAATAATATATTGCAATTTATGGCAGCATATGTATCCTGCCGGGGGGAGCATGTATGTAGCAAGAGAAGGGAAAAAATCCTTTTTTTTTACATTTAGTAAAAGAAGAGATAAAACTCATATTTGTTATTAATATTGCTCTTGGAATCAGACATGACAACCACTTAGAAAATAATCATTAAGATGTTTCTATTCAACAAAAAATAAGATAAATAATAATAACTCACCGACTATATGTGTTTACTCGCGTCATGTAAATTTCATTGAAATGGTGTGAGAAATTGTTAAAAAATAAATTCATAAATATGGCTTTAATGATGCATTAACTCAGAATATAATAAATACTTGGAAGTTGTGATTAAGAAGTGTAACTATGTTAACTTTCAATAATTAAATTATAAAAAATAAATACTTCATTACACATTAAAGATTATTATCTTCATGAAGATAATGTCTGGATGTGTCTTTTATACTGAAAAAAAATACCACATTTATGTCACAAATGGAGCATCACTTGTTATTGACAGTTCTCATTGACATATATACAATAAGTCAATGATCTTATATTATTGCCACAGGTTGCTTTAAGTTTAACTGACACACAGCACACTTTCTGTAAATAATGCACATGTATATAGTAAAACAGATAATTTGCACACACATACATCCTCAAACACAAACAAATGTTTATATGCAGCCACAAAAGCCTTTTTTGCAAGATTTTTTACAATTTTCTTCTGACCTGGACCCCTCAAATTCTGGAGCAGGGGACCTTTTTAAAGGCTTTCATATTAGTCTTCCCGGGTTTGACACCCCCCCTCCTTTTTAACCCTTGAGCCGCCCCTGATATATATATATATATATATATATATATATATATATATATATATATATATATATATATATATATGCACTTGTCCCACCACATCTTTAACACAATACAAAAGATTTGGGAGTTTCATTAAAAATATCTATATCATATATGCATTTAAATTTCTTTCGTTTACACATATTTCTTCCTGTGTATAGATAGGGTGCTTCCTAGGACAAACATCAATATATATTGACACAATATTTGATAATAATTTTAACTTCAGTTTCAAATCTGTATTATTCAATAATTTTCTCAGCATATTAAATTTTATATAACATACTTGATATATGATTAACCACGTTGTGATGTTCACACATCATCTGTGATTTTACTAGCCCTTCAATAATTTATTGTTTGAATACTGCATGGTATTGACACTAGTTTGATTATTATTATTAATTTCAATTGGAAAACTGATTTGACAAAACAAACTTTCAATGGTTGTAAAATCTCTGCTATTTAGCAAGACTTCCTTTAATGTTTATAAAAAAAATGAGTTATTCCCCCCCCCCCCCCGACAGCATATATCGCTTTTACCTGTATGGAAGCAACACTTTTTACGTTGTCATCTTTAATATTTTGTTGAAACTGCACCCTAGGTGATAAACAAATACTGTTTCTTTGTTGTTTTACAAATTGTTTCTGCTAGACTTGAACGAAGTGTTAATTTTAACCAACCGCTCAGGTGTCATGGCTGATGCGAGGGGTCAGCTGATTAGTTCACTAGCACCGGCCGTATCGATCGGAAACAGGCGCAAATTCATCAAACTTCTCAATTTTATTTTTAAAACATCTCTGTGGACTCCATATGTACACTTTAAACCTAAGGATGCGTTCTTGGTAAAATTAATACTGTTTGAAGTCTGGTGCGATGTACGGCTGAAGTGCCTGTCTCACGTGTATAAACAACACGCTTTCTTGGTTTAATGTCCTACCTAGCAACCGTATCCAAGGTGGTCGGAGCTTACTCGTCCATGCCGTCACGTCAATTATTATCTGACGAAGAAGCCTGTATGCTTCGAACGCTCGTGTGCTAATAAACCTTCACTATATATATATATATATATATATATATATATATATATATATATATATATATAGATGTATGAATAGCCATGCTGGTTTATTGTTTTACAGATGGAAAGGGTTTACACAGAAAAGTGGCAGTGAACCATTTTTCTGTGTATACCCTTTCCATCTATATATATATATATATATATATATATATATATATATAGAGAGAGAGAGAGAGAGAGAGAGAGAGAGAGAGAGGAGAGAGAGAGAGAAAGAGAGAGAGAGAGAGAAGGAGAGACAGAGAATTTTAGAAATTAATAGCATTATTCGTCACTTAATAAAAGCTATTCCTTAAATTTAAAATTGTCCTCACCCGGCGACGGACCCGGCTGCTTTTTGTTTAAGTGGTATAAATGAAAGTGGTACAAATAGCTTACTCCCCGTTTGTTTACTCAGAACCACACCCAAAATACAAAACAGTAATATCCAATGGTGAATGCATTAACAAGATTCGACCTTCAAAACTACTAACCAGATAGGTTGTCCAACCTTGAACGCTTTACATGAGCAGGAATGTAGTCCACATTAAATGCACTGGACCTACACAAAACAAAAATTAAAACCAATTTATACAAAGCCGAGGTAAGAGATGTCCTAGACTTACAATACTGACCCTGATTGGCCGTACTTTTTTTTTATTCCCAAGGATTTAAATCTATTTGATCAAGAGTCAATTGTATATCAGAAGTCACATCAGAATTTTTAAAGGTATAAACATATGTGTAAAAACAGTAAGATAAATCTGGCCCTATTTTGACCATGGCACATTTTTTTCCTAACAGCACTATTGATTTAATTTTCACAGTATGTATAAATTAGAATATAATTGTTTAAATTTAAAATTTGCAAATGAAGGCTTATCATTGGGGTTAGTTATATTTTGAAGTACTGGTGTATTCACTTGCAATGTCAAGTCCTAGGCAGGTCATTTATGGTCACTCTAGGTAACCTTCTCATTAATGCGATTTGAGATGAGCAGCCCTGGTGTAACACGTGTACAAACATTCTCATATGATCCATCCCCTCCCCTTTTACCATTGCACAACCCCACGTAGCAATATTCCCCGAGTGCGATGCAAAAATTTTTATCGTTTGAACTGTATTTTCTCTAAAATGTAGAGAAGTTTCCACTCAAACTTTACTTGAGATAGCAATGCCAAGGACTTATTCTTATAGCATGGTAATATAGCATGTTTAAAGCAATATTTTAAATTATTTGAAACAAAATCAACCCATCACTCTGCATAATAAAATGAATTATGAGCCTAATCATAAATAAATTATGGTGCAATGTAGAATTGAAAATTCTAGGTTGTATACCAGTAACTCGCAGATCTAATTACAAATTATGTGCAGATGAAATGAATATTCTTAAAATGTGTGACTTTCATAATGAATAATTATTTTGTTTTACGTGTTTTTTTCAGCCCATAATTGCAAATATATAGCAACTGTGGCAACATATTGTGTTGTGTTTAACTATTATGCATGATTTTTCACCTCCATAACCACATATGGGTAATGTTCACCGAGGGATTGAAACAGCATCATATCAATGAAAACGTCCTGTTTACAGTCTCTCTTGTCGCTCGTTTTAACTACGAACATGATGATGAAATATTTTGACACGGTTATTTTGCTTCCCATTGTTCTCGAAGTAATGGGAAAATATTTCACCGTATATTCCGAATATCCGGGTAATTGATTCTTTCTGTGTTAAAAGTTGTGTTGCATTTCTAAGGCTTTATAACAAAGCACGGTATAAACAAAATAGCTGTACCCAACATAAATATAAACGGAATGTATTAACCATAAAACAGAACATCTTATGTAGATGATATATAGGTATTTAAGGGCTTTCAATACGTGATTTCTGTAGAGTGCGTGACTCTCGAGTTAACACTGTGAGAGATCCCTTCAAACATGTTTAGAGACGCAGGGATCCGAAGGGTCCAGAATAAATAATTTGCATTATTCCATGATTAAAAGTAATAAAGGTCCGATAAATGATATATCATTTAGTATAGTTTTACCAAATTTTCAAAGGAAAGGCCAATACCATGCCAGAGAATCTCATGATAATGTACACCAACTAAAGGACAACGTTAAGCTACAAGTTCCAATTAATATCATAGTAGTCCTTATCACAAAATCTAGTCTACGTTGAATATTCTCTGGCAAAAATAACACATGACAACGAAAAATACAGCAATATATTTATGATTATGTGTTTAAAAGTTTAGAATAGGCAGATTGTTCTTTATGCAAAATTCAACCCAATAAATTGTTTAACCCAACGGCAGCATTCAATCTTTACCTATGAATTTTCGCTTGACCGTTCACGTGTTACACGTTGGTCTATCCAAATGAGTACCTTTGAGCCATGGCTTAATTAATGATACCCGGCTAACTATATAATATATACTATGTGTATAGTTATAATTGAAAAAAAGGTGAAATATATCTCATTCTCTGTAGAGCATGCGTTTTATTCGCATTTTTATAATAAGGGGTTCCATGAGCTTTATGATACACCTACAAATACTTATCTTTATTCCTCGCTGTCTAATCTCCTTCCGAGAAACCATGTAAACATGTTAATATGTACAAAATGCACCCTTCAAACCTGTATTTCATGCGGGTATTTTTTTATGTATACTATACAATGTGTATGTAATTATGAATCTAAATATATGTGTGTTTGAGGATGCAATCTGCTTCTCGTACTTGTGGAACATATAGGAATTATGAAGGTTCCAAATATCCAACCGAGTGCTTTTCGAAGCAACAGGTTTTATATGTCGAAAGAGATATAAGTTAAGATAATGGTACTTAAGGTATGGTTATGAAGGGTAGCGTGTATCTGAAAAGGACCATTTTATAAAATATAGAAAAAGATAAAAGGTTTAAATTTATTAACTATATGAGGTAGGATTTTCGTTTACACTCTGGGTAACTGAAAGACGTATAACATATGAGGACATGTAATTCACTTGTTACTGCGGTTTTATGTATAATATGATTAGCCATGTTTCTTTAACACGTTGTAGCACTTCCACATTTTGAATATGTGTATGTACCCATTTTATGCGAACGTAATATTTCTGATGAATTCCACGTTTTCACCATTTAATTCACGTTTAGGCTGCAAAACATGCTTAAACTGATGTTGCATATAGGGACAATATTCAAACAGATTGTGTTACAACATCCACAACAAAACAAGAAGTTGGTACTTCGCTGCTGCCCAGCATAGGCGTGAAGGTGGTATAGTGTTCACCAACTGAAAGGATATCCACAAATTGAACGGACGATATCAGTCTGTGATTTTTGGATAGGATTAGTAAAAGGAGAGGGCAAACAAAAGCCTGAATCAAATACTACCAGTTTATTAGAATTAAAACAAATATATGAGCCGCATGTTCAAATGTTGGTCTACTTGAAATGACTCATTTGTTTTTTTTTCTTAAAAGAAAGTAAAACCACTGTTGTTTGAAATATATTAAGCGTTATTTCCATTGTTAATATGTGTTCGGTATCAATGCCTAAATGTAAACAATGTTCCTGAATTAATTCAACATTTACTTTTTCACAGAACGTTTTGTTTGTCGATAAAGGTATATGTGGTCGTCCAGATGATCTTCATGGATAAAGCTTCCAAGTATGTTGACAACAAAATATGCAGTATTATCCAGCTTCATGACGATATGAAAACATAATTACCGCGCAATTAAAATGAAACGAAGTATTCTTTGTGCCACAAAGGTACTGAGAACAAACAAATATTTCTTGCTAGTTTTCCTTAATTTCCCTACTTTGCATCTCACTTGAAAATGCATAATCCATTACATATTATCATTCTTTTCATACAGAAACCGAACGACCTTATGGGACGAATGCCAAGAATAAGCATCTTATTATACTGATGACACTTCTATCTTTTATTGTGGCATTTTCTCTTCTGGGATGTTAAATTTATGCCAAAAAGTTGGTCCAAAACAGCTTTTCAGGGAAGGCACAATCCATTCTATCAGACCAAGCAACACAACACTAATTGTGTATATATATATATATATATATATATATATATATATATATATATATATATATATATATCAATATAAGTTCGTTACCTCGCGTCAACAGAGGGCTCGATCCGTAAAACAGAGAGCAGGGATAATGTAATTTATATATATATATATATATATATATATATATATATATATATATATATATATACAACAGGTACCAATGAAAGTAAAAAAAATACACAAAAATATTATGACAACAAGAATGACAGCAATGGACTTCAAAATCAAATTGTGGTTTCTGGCTATTTAATGATATCTTTTACATTAGTAGGGGAAACATGTCCGATTTTAACATTATGGCTTTGAAATATAATTATGTTAACCCGTACTAAGAGGTCGTCCTTTCGTGTTCAGGTAGTTAAAATTAACCAATTAAACCTTAAGTGTTTATATGAATTTCACTGCATTCTGTATGGTAAATTGCTCTCCAACATAAATTACATCAACCTGCATTTATATAAATAAAAACTATTTCACAGCACTCCTAATGTCATGAGAACGATTAACTTTGGGGATGTAATACCTACACCTGATGGTGTAATACCTACATGCCGACGAAGTAATACCTAGATATGACGGTGAAACGTAAAGGAGGCGAGAGCAATCAGATCAACTAAAAATGTCCACTAAACAGATCAATTGCAGCTATTGTTGTCAATAAGTGCTGATAACATATTCGGCCACTGCGTGGTTATCACTGAAATCAAGAACTTAATTCTACCTATACGACACCACATATCTGTAGTATAGATAATGTATACTTAGACTGGAAAAATGACTCCAGCACATCACCTAGATAGAACATAACAGCAGACAGTTGTTAATGTGAACACCTTTGGGAACACCTGCAGCGTCACTTAAGGGTACTTAGAAATTGATAGGCCTTTGGGACATTATTAAGTAACTTGTGAAGTATGAAACTTTATCAGGTGGTCTTAGAAACCTTTCGGCATGGCCCTGATGAGACTGTGATCTAACAGTGCTCTTAATAGGAAACAAGACGTCAGCATCGATTATTCTAGGCCTTCTCCCGACGATAGGAACTGGGCGATAATGAAATGGTAGCTATGAAGTGTAAGACCTTGGAAATATGGTTAAAGCTAAATAGCAAGTGCAAACATGTCATCTAGAATAAACTGTCTTTAAAATTTGATTTTCGAAACCCAACCCCTTTTAGATATATAAGAAATTATATGTATAGACTCATCAACAGCTATATGCCTCCCATCCTTAGGGGATGAGGGTGTTGTTGTAATTATAACAAACCATGAAAAGCAGTAGGAAGAACAGTGATCTAGCCACATCTAGATCATCTCCGCACTTCAGGTTTCTTTAACGTTGAACTTAACATACTATCAAATTCATTCAGAGAATGGAGTGATTATAAAAAGGCGTTATATAGATTAAACAAGCATTACCCGTACTCTCATACCAGCATGGGTACGACAGGAAAGAAACAACCAAGACTAATACATATTGCCAGTTTACTCAAACTGTACACGCTCTTAAAATAAAATATCAGGGGTCTCAGGCACGGCTAATGTCATACAGTATCCAGAACCAGTATGGTAATAAAGGAACCCTCGACAGGTATAGGGTAAAGGAACCCCTGAAAAAAAGAAAGATATATACTTAAGTATTCCGAAAATCACCAGGCACGTGTTACACTTAGAGTATTGCCAGTTCCTTCCCCCAGAATAATATTAAGATTTTTACAACCCAAAATGAACGCATAGGTAACTTCTCTTGTCTCTATTTTTAACAATAATAAACACCTGCCGAAATCACTCCCATAATAAAAAAAATGACATACACGAAGAAATGTCAGCCACACAGCCAGAACCAGACACTTGTAGATGCTATCCAGAAGTTCTCAAATGAGAACTTCTGGATATATTAATTAGTAGTCTATTTTTGATAATTCATATGAAATATCTATGCATATAGGCCTGAGCTTGAAATGACCATCCTGTTATGTAGGTATCAAGCGCGTCCCTCCTCGGAGAAGGCCTTTTGACTACTGATTTTCCAGCAGTGGCCAAAGTGCTTTGGCAGTACCACCTAAAAAAGCAAAACCTGAATCTCAAGTTATAAAAATACCGCCTCAGCCTAAAATGGCCCCATTTAATGGAATTACAGGACCAATAGTCGTGATACAGCTGACTGAACAGGGGATTTACACGTTGAACACACCGGCTGATACCAAAATATGTGTACATGGAAAGCCCAATACCAAGCTTTATAGACCCTAGTAAGTACGATTGAACCTCACATACTTGTGCAAGAAAAATATTTATATGCATTAACATGTATTTACAATACAGTACAATACAGTAAGACATGTCACAATACTTTGTAGGTGTATACAACATTTTTGTGACAAGATTAAATAGCTATATGATATTCAAACCCTATTCCATGGCGTTCTGCTTCTCCCATTACGTTGACTACGTGGTATTCCTCTCGCGAACGAACGTTTCAGAGCTCCTATTCATTCCAACCGGTCAGTTGGTTCCAGTGGTAAATATAATAGAGAAACCCTACATTTTACAATTTATAGTAATGATATGATACTTGGATATATGTGCTGTGTGTCACAAAGGTACTTTAAAAAAAAACGGATTAATCAGCTCAGCTTATGATCCAAAACAGATAATCTATGACATAATGTTCGTATTTCCATACAGAATCAAATCGATCTCATGAGGTGAATTCATTATGCCCCTGCGAGTTTTATCGGTTATTCCGGTATCTTCTCTTTCTGGTGTTCACGTAAAGCGTCCCACTGCTTTTGAGAGAATTTACATTAAAAACAATTACATTTGAAAATAAAACACTAGTTAAGTCATCAGACAATAATCTTCTGTGGTGACCTGAGCACAAATTACATATAACTTATAGTCACAGACCCTTAAGCATTTTAAAATGCTTTTGGTGTAACTGTAATTCATTTACGGGCGATGATGAAAGAAAACCCTAGCCAACAATATAATAACGTGAGTGACGCACGTGCACTTTCCAAGCTGTTGTTCATGAATATCAAATAACCTTAATTTGCATAAGTGTAAAAATGGCCGATCCAATATAGACTTCTTGGGAAAATGTTAATGTTGAAGTATGTACTGACAGCTGACAGGGCTTCCATTCGATTTGGCATCGACCTTCAAGTATAGTAATTATTAAATGGCAAGTGTGTTTAAATATACAGGTGACAATATATGCATTAATTTTATTTGGTAGTAGTAAAGTATTAAGTTTTATGATAATTTGATGTTTCATATATGGAATGATAATGAATCGTGTTATTATTGTCCCGTTTAGTCCAAAAGATAAAATTTATAATGGCATTGAAATTGAGCATAAAGTTCGGTTTACCTTGACCTTATTTATACATAGAGAATGCGGACCTATCCCAATATATGTAGAGAGGACACCCCGTATTAACAAATAACCTTATGGTTGTCGTGCATATAAATACCTACAAATGACGGGATACTATGGAGAAGAGGCGATAAGAGGAACCTAAGTTCATTAATAAAGCTCTTGCGACTACTGCCTGCATGACATTCGTATTTTGCAGTTTTTTCAGGCCGTTATGTTTTCAGCTATACCAAGAGATTTTTTTTAGTTGCTTCCGTCATTCATGAGAGAATCCTGCTGCTTTCCAGTGAATGGCCACAATATTGAACTACTGTTAATCTGCTGGCCAGCCAGGGGTCAAGGGTTGATATTCGCACGATCAAAAATAACGAGTAAACGCCAAAATCGTTTCTGTATCAACAACACCGATACAATTACGTTCTCATATAAACTGCATCATTTCGCATTAAAGTCATACAAGATAAACTATGATATACTATGGATTTCTTAGGAAAATGAAATTTTAAATAAATAATTTTATTTCAAGCTACATTTTTACATTAATGCTTCGTAAATTCTTATTATTGATTAATGACGAAGGAGGTGGGGATTCTATACACATCTGGCAGGATTTGTGTGTACTCTATGATTGTTTGTGTATATCCGCGAGTGCACATAAGTAATTAGCACCGTAAAGTCCAAGGCTTAAGAACAAGTGGATCCTTTGGCATCTGTCCAAATGATTGTACAGTATATAAGCTAACCTGCTGCAATATTGTACAAGGATGATTGAGATCTGAGAATATTTAAATTCAAAAGCCTGAGAAAGATATTCATTATTATTAACAAGCCTGTTCTCTTGCACGCTAACATCGAAGGCTTGAAAATGAGCCCTTATGTGTTAACAGCCACGTTGTTTGGTTATTGGGCAGCTTTGTAAAACCTGTAAAGCTGAAAAAGAAAGTCTTAATTTGACGGATGTTTGTTGTCATTCTAATTTTATCCAATGGTATGTTTTAAAGTGTGAGTAACTCTTAATCGATGTAATAACAGGAAAAAAAATCTGATGCAGACGTATTACCTGTTACCAGCAACATAACGTGTGTTTCGGACAAGCAGCAGGAATAAAGGAGAAACACCGAGTTACCTTCGGTAAAGATGCCCGTTGTAGTAACCCCTGATATAAGTTCAAATATAGGAACTACGCATATACTGGGCATATTTAATGGATCTGTGTATCTGTTGAGAAGGGGTCTACTCAGAGATTTTCTCAAACAACAAATATTTTTATTAATAATTAATATACCTGTGAGTACCACCCAAAGAATGCTTTTCTTGAAGACCTCTTACATTCCAATGACAAAGGACCAAACATTATTAATAGTACCAAACAAGTCCTTTGCAGTCATTATTCCGACTTGAAAGAACTCTTTTCAGAATATGATTTTATTATCAAGTTGTGCGTGTTTATTAAGCCAAAGTGTCTGATTTCCAACATCTTGTTGTTTGAAGTAACAGGTCCTTACTAACTCTGTAAACGCTCTCTATGAAACGGTAACAGTTTCACGTTCTCCAGATTTATTATATAATAATGTGATAGCAGTATTTCAGTATTTATGTTAATCAAAATCCCATAGCTTCTTTCAAGTTTGTCTTCTGTGTGTAAACATCTTTTAACTCATGACATTCTAGATGTCATGTTAATGTACTCTACGTGCGGTGCATTGAGACTACCATTGTTTATGTTTGTAATAATACATTTCAAATTAACTTTTCCGTTTAACCTCTCCATATAATCCGATAATCATTTCCTCAAGATACTAAAGAAAACCAAGAGAAACTGAATAATTTATCAATTGATATTGGAATTTTTGCTATAATCTTTTAACTTTTAAAATTCCAACGTGCAATGAAAAGCTTCTCATTCGCCAGAGATCCATAATTTTTCATATCATTTATCTTTCTGATCATATGAACAAAAGACACCCAATTTTTTGGTACCCTTTTCCAGCCACTTACTATTCAACGATTTCTTTTATAAATTGCTAAAAGCTCCTATCCAGTAGCCTTCTGATTTGTCAGTCTTCATATTTAAACCAGTGTAAAGTTAATATATTTATTTCATAATAACCTATTTTAACACCTCCTGTATTTGCTTGCTGGCTTAACATTTCAATTAAAACAATAAACAAATACGGCGACAAAGGCTCTTCTTGTCAGACTTCTCGATATACCGGAAACCACCCACACGTTATTCCATTATTTATCACTCTGGTATCGATATTTTGACACAACATTCCGATGAGGTTAGTAAATGTTTCACAAAAACTAAATTTTCGTAGTGTTATAATAAAAAATGTCCCTTCTAATGAGTCAAAACCTTCCTCAAAAACCACTGATATTATAAAACCTACAATAATTGTATTTTCTGTATAATGTAGCAAGTCCTTACTTAGTCTAGTATTTTCCCCTGTATGCCGCTCTTTAATGTATCTTGTTTGGTTTATATGTATAAGCCTAGAAATAACTTTAATATGTGTAATTGCCAATGTTTTGGATACAATTTTGTAATCATTATTTGGTCTCAAGTTTTTATTAAAATTTCTGTCCTTCTGAAAATTCTCCTATTTTTGCTTTGTTGAATGAATCTACTATAGTGCTGCCAAAGTATGGCCAAAATTTAATATATAATCAATAATTTTTCCGTCTTCTAACTGGGTCTGTTTTTAGAGTATTTGGTCTCTGTAGCATTTTACTTTACCTCCATACTTCACGTCAATAAAAAAAACACAAATCTTTCAATCTAGTTATTTTTTAATGTCAATGGTGTCATCAGCTACAGTTTTCCCGTGAAATTCACTTTGATCAATATATATATTTTTTCACATAAGATTAAGTTATATTCGTTATATAGGGACTGCTCCATTTAGAATTCCACACAAATATTTTAAGAATATTAACGGTTAATATGTATCACTGACGTCAAATGTGTCGCTTGTGATTGAGTGAAATGGAGAATACAGCAGCCCTGCATAGACCTCAGTGACTGTCATATGAATATTCTTGTTAATAATATATTTCCAGTTGTATCTGAGGACACCTTTACTGTTTTGTTCATTATTTATTATTCAAGATACATGATACATCATAATTGATATACAAACACAAGGTTTTTTCTTTCCAGAGTTACTAACACGTTCAGTTAAATAATATTGTAACGTTTTCACAAGGAGATATCTCCTTTATAACTATACTGTCAGTCAACATCAAATAAAAGATGATCATGCATATTCTCTACTGTGTAATTCGAATTCACATTAGTAACTTAGACTAGCGTTATTCCCATATTTATGTTTACTGATGCACATTTTACCAATCAATAAGTATTTATGAATAATTCTGAAGTAATGATCACTAAAGTTATAATGACAACCTAATGTTACATGTGCTGCTGTTTTAAATTATTTCCGATTTTAAATTAATAGCCCCTTCCATCTCGTTCTGATATCTTCATTTTTTTTCAAATAATATTTGTGTTGGATTAATGTTATGTAGAATCTTCCAGTGAATGGTCTGTAATCTGACTTCTTTGGTGCAATGTCTTTTCACCAGCCAGGTGTTCTGCTTTAAAATTGTGTGTGGATTTCCTTAACCAAAAATTCTCGATAAGGGGTCTCTGGGCATATCCTTCCTGTAAGGCTAATCGAATGGATTTTTTTTACCAGTAATCCAATGTTTTATTATGCCGTTTAACTGTTAAATATCTTGATGGTGCCATTTTCTGTACACCATTTACTATAACATGATATTGTAGTATAAATGCCTGTTGGTTGTACGTTCCAATCAAAGTGGTGAGTTGGTTAAACGTAATTAAGGTTCCATCTACTTGTGTCATATCATGTAAATACGTAATTCCTACATTTATCAAGCTTTATGAAACAGAACATAACCATTAAATGTGATAAGTTTATTATTCCATAAAACTGACAAGCCGTGATTTTCTGTTTTGGAATTCTAGTGAAGACAGGATTTTAAAATGTGTTTATAAAAAGGGTGATTCAAGTGTTCTAATCCTTTACAATCCTTTTCACTTTCAAAGACGCTAAAAGATTTGCCTAATTTGTTATAATAATATAAAGGTGTGTATTTCCAAGTTTCTGGGGTATTGTTAAGCGGTCGAATGGATAACTTAATATGCAGAGCGGCTTGCATAATTTTAATATATATTAAGTTAAGACCACCTTCAGTAAGTATACACAACAAGTATCTTTCCCATAATTGAGAGATTTTGTTTTTCCCAATTTTCTGTATGAGGTCGATTATTTTGCTAAGTTTATTTTCCCAGTTTTCCGGTACAGCTGATGCTGATCTTGTACTAATGAATTTGGTTCCGAAAATTTCTGTTTTCCGGGTAAAGATTCATCGTTGATAACATACGTTCCTTATCATTAATTTATTTTTTATCTTATTGTGTTTTTAATCAGTTCCCACTTTACTCTCGGGTCCTCTGTTCTTGTACTAATAAATTTGGTTCCGAGAATTTTTGTGTTTTCCGGGTAAAGATTCATAGTTGATAACATACGTTCCTTATCTTTAAACTTTTGTTTATCTTATTGTGTATTTAATCAGTTCCAACCTTACTCTCGGGTCCTCTGTTATTGCTGCTTCATTTATCCAAGTAGTTTTCTGTATTATTATCCCTCATACAAACTCTTTATTTTCCAGTTGCCTTTTATTCAACTTTCCAACACCCCTCTCCTTCGTGAAATATGTGATTTTCTTGAATGGTCAAAACTATGGCCCTATGGAACGACTTTATAACAGCAATCTTATCTGCTTTAGAAACATAAACTTGCATTAAGCTACTAATAAGCCAGTTATCCAACCTGCATTTATTTTTTCACTTTTTGCCTTCCGGTCAATTTTTTTTAATCTTTTTTTTATTTTCCTTTTATCAATTAATTCTAAATTGTTTGCAATATAATTTATTTATTTAGCCTCTCGTTCTTTCTTCTCATTAACTTTTTTGTGTAATCGCTCATCCATAACTACATTAAAATCCCCTCCTATAACAACATTATCATCTGGTGAAGAATACTTATTAAGAAGATTTATTAGCTGAATATAGAACTGAACTTCGCAATTATAATTTCTGAGGGAATACACATTCACTAAAAGATATCGTCTTCCGCCAATTTCTACTTTTAGTAATACCATTCATCCACCAGATGGTTTATATATTATGTCAAAATCGTCCTTTTCTAAATTATTCCTAAATAAGATGGCAGCACCTTTGCTACTGGAATTTCCATGACTTTATACAATCGTAACTTACCATGCGTTTCCCATTATCTTTTCTACACCCGGCGTACTATGTGTTTCATGCAAAAAACAAGTCTTGACAGTTGACCTACGCTTATATTTATTTTGTAGATTTTAAATAATTTAACACAATTAAACTAATAAAAATTGACTATTGTTGTTAAAAATGTATAAATTTTAAAGAATACTATGGACATAATGTTGAATACGAACACAATTGCTGAAGTTTTAACTTTTCTGAAAACATGACAAAACAATTACATAATTTCTGAGAGCTTCCTGGCTCTGCTAACAGATACCTCCACTGTGCTATCAGTTTCTTACATCCTAAACCACAATGGCCGATCGCTCTTATAGCATTGGCTCAGATACAAGAGGTCGACCATTACAACTACATACTATTGCTAAATTTAGGTACACTGTATGTCCTAACTAGAATGCCCCCCCCCCCCTAAAAAATCGGGTATATTTTACTAACCAATATTCCAATGCATACATCGTAAAACTGAAATAAAAGTTAACTAGGTCGGTTTACTCATAAGGAGGTTCCTGTGTATTATACACATGCACACATTGATTCATAAATGTACACGTGCTTACCTAATTGTACCTACAGAGCGACGCAGTCTCATCCTGAGCACGGTACCGGCTATACGAGTGATAACTTCTGCATTTTCTTTAAACTACTTTCAAACTTCAAACTTAAGACCATCCATAAAAATACAGAAAATTACATGTACATTTCCTGGTCTAATGACGAAATCCTGTTTCATATACATAATCACAAATTACTTCTTGACCTCGGTCAGTTGTTACGCAATGTTACTACCGCCAAAACGAAAGTGGAGATTATCGTTGCCCAATTTATTGACCGATCTTTAAGCATGGCCGACTGTTTGGTATGTGCGGATGGCCAATAGCCGGTTACAATTATGTTTCAAAGTGTTCTGCGGTAAGTTTTTGTGCTGCAGTTACATAATGTACAGCAACACGAGCTCATAATATCTGCTTTAAACATGTTTCCCCCTTTTTATACTTTTTTTTATCTGATCCATTCTTCATATACCCAAACCTATTTAAGCTGTTTTGATTTATACAGTATTCATACAAATTCATAATACTGACCGTTTAGCAATGTTGAGCCTCTTCCTGTAACATATACATCAAAATGTTTCCTATTCAATCCTTGCGACATAATAAATGATACACATATCGTAACGAAACGTCAGTTAAAGGATGGTCACATTGCTCTGCCCCACGTTTGCTTCAGCTCGGTTTAATGTTTTACACATTTGTACATATGAATATACATATCCATTTTTCTTTATCATTATGAAAAAAAAATACCAATAAATATGATGTATTACGTTTTGGTTGGACTTAGCAACTCGACCTTGGAATAATGCGAGAAAATTTATTTTTCTTTAGTTTTAAAATACATTTTCTAATTCATCATATGCAAAATAAAAAAAATACTGTTTCTCTGTTGTGCTGTTAAATATTACTGTTCACACACAAATATATTTATTTCTGTCTTTCCTAGGAACCCGTCTCTGTTCACATTAAAATATTTTAGATGTATATACTGTGATCAACATCATGTTGCCCCCTCCTTGGAGTATTGACCACCTATATACCATAACATCCATATGTAAACATCCTCAGAGATACAGGTCAGAAGTATTCGACTGTAATTAATATGAAAATTTGCCAACATCAAGTGGAGTTCACTTGCTCTTCACCAGCCAAATAAAATGTAAATATTAATAAACTTTTTTTTGTCAAAGCAAGGTCCCCTAACCATGTTGCTGCATACGCCCCTCAGTTAGAGTGCACGATACTCATCTGCGCAATACTCACTTATATATTTTAAAACAATACGAAGTGCATTTATTTACTAATTAAACAATAGAAAAACTGTTATTAAAATAGTTCATTTTGAATATAAACGAATAAATTGGTTGTTTCAAGAGTTCTTAATTCTACGTAGGTGTATCATTTCTTTTTATTCTCAACTATAAGCCAAAGTCAGAGTTGCACTACCGTACCTTGTGCCTTGTACAAATAAGTGTACATTCATAAAAATCACATTTCTTTCCATTCAAATGAGCCTTCATTGTGGGGAGTAAGACCTTTTCCTAAGTTCACAATCCTCGGGTACAACATCTTCAAAAATCAGATTTGCTCCGTCCTTACCTTATCTTTTCGCTGAAAATATAAAAATCCGTCTACCCTCCGTGCCGTGGCATGTGGCATGTGGCTAATATCTGTCATGGCCTCCCGTTGCGTTTTCCCGTTCTATTGAACTAGCTAGATATCATGACACCGTGAATGCATTTCCCAAGGTGTGACAAAGGAAAAGTGTTGCTGATGCTGGATTAAAAAGATAATGATCTTTAGCATTCAGTCCAATTCAGTGATTGCCCAGATCACACACACATACACACACACATATAAATATATAAACAAAGCCGCATCAGAAATGACGACCTCATATTGCTTGTAAGCAATACACGGAAGTTGGTCTTTAACAAAATAAGGTCCAGTAGTATGTATTACACAGTGTTAATATGAAACAAGGGCTGATCCATTCGAGTTTCTTCACACCAACGCAGCTCTGGTTTATCGGATGTCACGCGGCTAAACCTGTTCTCCTTAACCTGGAAAAAGACTTCTGTTAGATACCAGGAATTACCTTCAAAAGTGAAGCGATGCATCTTGGTCGAGTCATGAGAACTGTGAGAGTGACATTATTTTTGATGCCGGCTTTATAAGACTTCTCATCATCTTGGTCTCATGAGAGCGTGTATAGGCGTTTTATCTAATCGTCACAACCGTGTCTTCTACAAATACTTTGATTACTGCAAGGAGTTCTTCATGTGTTCTTGCATTCAAAATATCTGGCGTATTTCTATATTATTCTTGTACGTTTCTGCCCACAACTATATGACAACACCATGTGTTCATTGATATTCCTAATAAAATATTTTATGTGATTCAGAAAGTTAGGAGGAATATGTCATGTATAACCGTGTAACTCTGCACCAGATGTTACTGGATTGTGATAATCTATTGGTACAGAGTACAAACGAAACGAACAAGGCGGGTTATGGTCTTACATAATGTATATATATATATATATATATATATATATATATATATATAAACGATAATTTGTGTGTCAAAAGTTATCATGATGCGTTATGGTTATAGTTTTGTCACAAATATGACCGTCATTAAATGCTTTCAGTTTGTAAGGCCATTATATATGTGTGTATGGAACAGGTTTGAACAAAGTAAACTCTGTTTTTTTGGTTAGTCTGATATCGCGCACAGCTGCATTTAGTTTAACAAGGAAAATGTTTATTTTCCAGATGACTTTGTTTACATTTTTCTTTGTTGGGAGTAAAGGGAGAGGAAGTAGAGAGGTAGCCTTCTCAAATACTGCAGGTAAAATATTTATTGCGAGCTTTAAGTTATTGCATTGTTTTTAACTATGGGTATGCATGCACATAAGAAAAAACACTGATATCAAGTCATACGTAAAGTGCCCATTGTGAAAACTTTAGAATATTAAAGTGTAACCTTTCAGGTCATGGCACTCAGGACAACGCAAAGAAGATTTGTGCCAGTCTCCAGATGTCGTTGCCTAAATTGTCAAGAGACAAAGATCAGGAGGTACTTATTACACTGGCTAACAGACTAAATATAAAGAGGCTCTGGCTGCCATGGGAGTTGGTATATTTCCATTCTTGGCTCTGGATAGATGGATTACAATACGGTAGTGTTTAAAGTCTTTAAATGGACGTAATAACTCACATTCAGTTTAGAACTAGTCGAAAGCTCATCTGAGATTTTGTTTTACCTTACAAAGATTACATGACTCCATATAGGTATGTGAATGTGTTTTGCAATGCATGCATATATTAAACAAAAAATAATCTAAGGTGGAAAGGCCCCTATTAAGGAATCGTCATCTAGAATATGCGCAACATATAGGAAATTTGAAGATATGATTTATGCGGCCGATTGCTTTGTTGAGGCACGTGGGTTCATATGTCAGTACCCAGGTGAGGTTAATCATCAACATAAATACACGAAGTATCTGTTCTGTTTTTATATTCGCACAGAAGAATTTTATGCTATATTTCTAAATTAGTTTTGTTTAGTCGCAGATGTACTGTAAATAAGTATGATAACTTTCTATGTCCTCCAGACTGCAAAACTTGCTCTGGGGAGGGTTGTGTAAACCAATGGGGAAAGGAAAAAAGATGTTACAAAGTTCGGAACATCGGAATCACCTGGCAGAAAGCCGCATCAGAGTGCGCTAAACAGAGTGGCACTTTACTCAGGAATATGGAGAATCTTACTTTTCTAAAAAACTTTATTCAAGGGCGTGATCATTGGATAGGATTAATTAAAGCTGGATGGCAGGTGGAAGATAAGAATGGTCAAACGTAAGTAATATTGAATAATGATAAATTATGAAGTATGAATCGTAATTAAAAATGAAGAACCTGTGTTAATTACGAATTGTTCAAATAAACATTTTATAACAGTATTCAAAGAAAATCAAAATAATGTAGTTTTTTTTTTCATTTTTTTAATAGAATTAAAACCTCTCTCTCGAAATCATAAACAGACACTCAATATTACTTTCCCAGTCTCAGGATAAGCATGATGTATATTTGCTTGTTTTTGGATGAATGTTTTCTAATGTCAAATAAAAGTTAGCTGTCTTGTTTTTCAGAAGAAATTTGGGATCACTTCCAATCTCCCCATGGAAAAAAAGAATCAGGTTTAAAAAACAAAAGACATGCAGCATTTTACATCTTCAGGGGAACAAAACAGAGTGGCTGCCAGCTTCCTGTAATGCTTCAGAATACTTCCTCTGTGTTAAAGGTTATTGCAATAATTATATATCTCCTCTTTTTATACATTTTTACAGGAAAATCATGCTGTATTTAATATATGTGTTTAGTTTATCTACAAATAAGCTTTTTCTGTGCATTGCTAGAAGGAACCAAAGAGGAATCGAAATGGACAGAAATGTACTTAGAGAAGCGGGATAGAGTGATCATCACTTCTCTCAGTGTAATTTTATCAATTATATTCCTAATGCTATGTGTATTCTGTGCAAAGAAAATAACAAACAAGATAACATCACAGAGCGGTTTAGGGTGAGTATGCTGTAATTTGTTAGAAAATACTTTTCTAAAAAAATAACAAAGGATTTTTAGGCCAAATGGAATTTTTATCATCTTAACTGTGTAAAATTTAAAATAAATTAAAGAAATTGTAATGCAATTTTTTTTTGAAACACCAGGGATAATGACCGGTCCACCTGCACCAATACACCAACGCCTAATCGGCCTAACATGGTTCGTCGTCCTCCACCCAAAACTCCTGACTATTCGAATGATGATTTTTGGGCTGAAGGCTCATTTACATCTCAGCTACACCAAGATTACGATTACGAGTTCGTTGGATACAAAAAAGATGGAAAAGCTGATGCATAACCTTGGCCGTGCAGGCCAACAAATCCATCATGGAGCTTATGAAATGTATTTGTTCAGAGATTTTTCCTGCTGGACAAATTGGACCTTGTTAAGATATACACGTCATAAGAAAAAAAATCAGATACGTAGCAAACGCTTGCAAGTATGTATTTTGTCTATTCTTAAACATCGGGGACAATGTACAAGAGATACTTCAGAATGTGAAACCGTATATTAAGTTCACAGCTGAGTGGCGTTGTAAATGTAAAATTCCTGACTTAAGGAAACATATAAAGGATATATTATTCGCAGCAACTATTTCTGCAAACAGAGATTGATGGACATATAAACCGAGTCCTACTTCTTTTCGATATGTTTTTATTATAAATAGATACTGTATGGACAAACATAACCCTTCTCTATTAATAGTGATATAAATATACACACAGATATATATATATATATATATATATATATATATATATATATATATATATATATATATATATATATATATGCGAAATACGACATACGACACATCGCTGACCAAAACTTTCTGCGGTCATATAACGTTGCACATGGGACATCAATATTGAGTTTGGTTAAGCATCGTATGTTTTCACTAAGAGACAGCACCCTTACTTTCTAGTACATGTTACACTCATGCTATGTGTATTAATTGTTAAGCAGAAACAGACCTTTAACAACTTTAAATATTTGAGTTTCCAAGTTCACAAACTGTAAAATTTATATTTCAAAGAAGTGTGTTGTAATTTCTATATCTAATAATCACTGTGTCATTCGGACGATACTCAATTAGTCATGTTTTAAAAAATTCGTTTGAGCATGTTCAATATCAATCTGTATAATAAAGAGTGCTGATCAAGAGGTTGCCAACTCTTTGCTCTATGTGTTAAAGAGCAGACCGTAATTCTTGTGTACTTGACTGAGCATCTGCCAATAATGACATCAAATACCACAGTATACATGATAAACATACCAGAGCATAGCTCGAGTTAAATATATACACGATGGTTTCAGGTGAAGTTAATAATGGATCAGTTCATAGGTCATACAGAGTCAATCTCAAACTTTCTGCAAAAAGTAATCCAGAATATTCTGGGAATTATTGATCAGATTGCATGCACAGAGACCTGTCTAATGTGGCCCAGAAGATTTGCAAATATACAAATATGGTCGTAATACCAAGTATAAAAAAACACGCTTTAGATAATTGTCAAACTTATATGATTATAGTTATATATATATATATATATATATATATATATATATATATATATATATATATATCGGTCAAAATTTTTTTTTCATTTTGTTGCATTATAAGAAGGATATTTATGCAGTTGTTCTTATTAATAAATGTATATAATTAAAAAAAAGAAGAGCACGATGTTTGAATCAATATGTAGCGATATAACCATTGCGTTTTATAAGTAACACGCCCTGTGTTTTAGTCTTTTACCAGGAACAGATAGTCAATTTAGCTAAATGGTATGTCACATTGGTTATGCACGTAGTATATTTTTTAAGTTATTTAACCCTGGTTATAATATATCATATTATCAAAATAAGTTGTACATATTAAATCTAATTTTAACCACGTTTTAAGAAACATCCATTTATACAATCGTGCAACCATATGTCGGTTTAATTGGGATCTGTAAAATACTACCAAATGATATAAATATTCACAGGGCAAACAATTACCCCAGCCAAACTTAATCGGAATTTTCTGCATCAATGCAGTCTTTCCGTCTTACCTGCACGGTCATCCAACGCTCTACGTTTAGCAACAGAGCACTTTATTTTTATCCAGGCGTGTGGTAGACCTGTGTCACTATCGCCGGTCACTACCATGGCTTAATCAGAAAACTAAATTTCTTCAACACTGACATCGTTTTTTTTCGTTTCTTTTCTTTTTGTTTGAAAAGAACCTGCTGAACAAACTCCCCGAAAATGTAACAACCTTTTACCAAAAACTAGGGCCACCGAGTCAGTCCGCTGAAACCCCGATGAGGAGAAAGCCGCAGTAGTGATAATATATATATATATGTGTGTCTGTGTGTGTGTACTTCTCTGGACTCTCTGTTACTCTGTATGTAAATATTAAAATAATTATTTAATAATTGGGCAGGTCTTTATTTGGAACCATTGAATTCTGGAAATTGACTACCTCTTTTCCTGTGTACAGCTTGTTTGCGCTTGTCATTTCATTTAAATGACAACATTAGTTTTATTAAGATAATTCTATTCTGTTATAAACAGGTCAACGTCAAACGTTTTATAAATTAATTGATGTCATTAAAGGTAATACTGTATTATGGTATAGGCTGTATCGATTACTGTGGTTGGTACTTATTGTTATCCTACAAGAACGAAAGTTAATTTAAACAAAAGTATAATAATCACATTTAATTGAAATGTACAGGTTATTGTCGGCTCAGTTAACCAATATACCTTAGCTTCTATATTAACACTAATTATGTGACAAAGCTACTGACATTTGAAACTTAAAATATGTCCCTAATGATATGTATAACCATTTCCTGGAAAATAAAATATTTATACGTAAGTAACACCATTCAATTATATGCCATTTTGGTTCGGTCAATGTGCACTGGGTGATTTATTTACTCGTGCAAATTTATCTCGGCATGTTCCTATTATCGTGGCCTAATGGTGGGTGTTCCTACCAAATTGGCACCAGTGCCCGAAATTTTATCTGCATCCTCTCTTAGTAAGAATATTTTTGTAATCAACTCCTTTATCCTGAAGATTATATGTGTTTATACGTTCATTTAGTGTAACTATATAGGTATAAATCAATGATTACTTTCCAAAAATATGTACTTGTTCAAAATGTTTAAAATATCTGCATTGCTTTGCAAGACAAAATGGGCACAATATATCTTTACAGTTAAATCGCAACATACACATGAACTTCGTTAAATAAAAATATCGTTATGCAATCGTTATGATTAAGTGTTACGTTTAATTAATTCAGAAATCATATCCCATCCTTCAGGGTTTCATTGACTTTAGCATAGTACTGGTTGTTTGTAGTAGTTCTGCGTTCGATTAGGACACTTTAAGGGTGTTTATTTTATTCACTGTATAACTTATCCGTCTATTTGGCGTAACGTTTAAAGTGTGGTCTTTGAAATATGTGGCCGTCATTAGGTCCGTTATCTTGAATATCCACATTACCTAACGTGATATTGCGTGTACATTTTTCCCCGGTTTTAGGGTGTTTAATGATTGCTTTAGGTTGTGTTATCATTAGGGTGACTTTGGACTATGTAACTTTGGATGGGACTGTTCAACTGGATGTTTGATTGTTGGCACAGTTAAACAATTCACGTGCTGTTGTCCTTTTGTGGCTTTTGTATCACAAATGCAGGGAATTGCCACGGAAAATTGTAGAGCTGCAGAATGTTACGATAGGACCAGGACAGCTGATAGGTAAAACGCTCGCTCTTTCCACTGACGACCCGTGTTCGATTCCAAACGTGACTATTAGAGTGGGTCTTGGTGGCTGATTTCAATGGAGATATGATCCTTACCGACTGCCGAGCGCAATATTCGAGCCATAGAATGTGTCTCGTAATAGTTATTACAACTATTACTATTAACCATTTTTGAATCAAAGAAGTCCTCCACGTAAAGTCCTATAAATGCTAATGTCTCGGCTCCTTAGACTTAGACTTAGACACAATCTTGGTACCTAAACATGCATTTTAGAGGCCGGTAATACAATTAAATGTCCATGAGTAAACCATTGCAGTGCTAAAAGTAATTTTATTACGCTTGCACCATATCTCAAACTCATTAGCTCCATGCATAATGTAGCTTTGGAAATTCCTCTTCTGATACACTGTCCAACAGTATCTTCTAAACAAGATCTGCATGAATAGCTGATGCCTTCTTAGGGAAGATATCAGCTGTGGTGACAAGATTGTGTCGGTATATTATCAAAAGATGTTATATGTTTACCCATGTTTGACAAGATCTGAGTTATTGTAGATCTTGCAAGTATGTCATTGTCAGAACTGTGAGAATGGCATTTGCATCTTACACCGCAAGCTTAATAGAGACATTAAATGAAAAGAACAGCAGCACTGCCTGAACAGCCGGTTTAATACTTCACTCTGTATGAACCCTAATTCGGCATAAATACAATTGACAAATTTATAAAACTACCAACATGTAATACACATTGAGAAAATCTCTGTATTATCATAAACTGTATTATCCAAATACAAAGATCTTAGTACACAGCTAGAGGTTTACCGTTCATAAACCATTTTTTAATCAATTTCTTTCCAACATGCATTTCCTGGCTCTTTTAGTATTAAAAGCAAAGCTGAATGCACACGTATAATTGACATATATCTGTTACATCAAATTTCATCTAGTACATTATCAAAATACTGTAAACTCAATCTAACTCGTCTTTCATCGCATGGCTTTAAAACAGCTAATACAGTTTTTTTTTGTTTTCCCGTCTTTATCCGGTTTACATAAATCTTTGGTGTGATACTGTGCTGTTACATATCATTAAGGCATGGAAGAACCTGGGGCAAGGACCTTTGGGCTGTGTGTATGACCTGGGGTTGAATGCTTGAAAACTATATACATATGTAATGACAGAAAATATTAATAATGGAAATCATGTGAATATTTATTAAAACACATTCAAATATATATATGGTCATAGTTGCTGATACACGTAAACAATTTCATAATTTGTTTATTAATTAAGTACAGACAGGGCCTTGCTATTGCAAGTTAACACATGACCGGCTGCTAACGTTTATAGAAATATAACTCCTACTGAACAGATAGTTGCCAAATTTAAACCCTAAACCTATTATACATTTATTTTGTACTAGGTGAAAATGTAGCAATCACGTATTGGAGGACTCTATAGCTCGTAGAGACCTTTTTGGTACACCGTTAAACGATAACTCACTAGCATCACCCAGTGGTGTAGTGTAGATGGTGGGTGTAAATCTACTCCACGTAAGAGTCCTGACAAAGAGTTGTCGGGTAATGTGGATTGTGTAGAACTTTTGGCTGATGGGGTCCCTGCTAGTTGCCTGTTAGATACGGGGTCGTCTATCACAACTCTACCACGGTGTTTCTATCAACAGCACCTTTCCTCCTTACCCATTTGGCCGTAACAAAGGTCCTGGAGATTGAGGTCGCAGGGAGACTTCACCTACAGTACAAATGTATTGTTGAAGTAGTTTTAACTTTTCCTGCCCTCTTTAAGGATGTCTTCCCTACTCTAGTTCTCCAAGATGATGACACCAAATTTAATGAATGACATCCATTTGTGATAGGTCAGAAAACTGTATAAGAATTCTAAGAGGGTCTAAGGGACCTCGGTTCCTCCAAAACGTCCTATCCCTAACTCTTCGAGGAAAGCTATTGTGTTTTCTATGTCCACTACGTCTGTAGCTCGAGGGTGGGCCTACTGCCGTAAACAGGTCGTCATCGGATGGAAGCTGACCTGACTACTCGGGCGAGCAGGCGTTTAGATATTTGATTGTGTAGCTTAACCGATAACGTGGTTACAGTTACGTGGGTACAGAACTGTACTCAGTTTGGTCAAACTAGCATCAGTCGTCACATTGTCTCAACTGAGTCAATCCGTGGAAAACCTGATTTTCTTAACCAGTTTACCCTGGATCCCTCGTTATCTTGATAGAAGAAAAGCATCAAAATTTTTCTTTCCGGTTCTATATTCTATATGAAAATAAAAAAAACAACACACCCATCCATCTCTACCCTGTAGCATCGTGTTTTACCCACGAGACTACTTAACATAAGGCATTGTTATCCGTTTTAACGATGTTGGATTTTTCTGTTCAGAACTTGCAATGCCGATTCTGCAGATGATACGGATATATTGTCTAGGACTATGGTTAAAGCTATATGCCAGACCCATTTACCATGTTTTATTTCTGTTCATACGAGGATGTCCCAGTGCGACAAACATCCCAGGCTCTATCAAGATCTAGCATACGCCCCTCCTAAAAGAAGGGAAGAACAGTTAGTTAACATGTAATACATTCTTTGGAAACGGGGAATAACGTCAATTAAAAAGTCTAAATTAGCTTAGGTATTTCAAGCGCCATCTAGGAAAATTTACTCTCGGTCAACATAACCCTTGCACAAAATGGGTTATAAATGGCGCTGAATCATTACAAACTGTTTTGCTCAGAGCACTACGTGCCATCGCCTTACAAGGACTTCATGACCAGCTTGGGCATTTGGGACAGAATAAGACCATTTAGTTAGCTCAGGATAAGTGTTTTTGGCTTCAAATGTCTAAAGAAATTATCCAGTATATCTCCATTTGTCCTAGGTGTATGAGGAGGAATTCTCCAGCCAATCAGCGAGCACCTCTGGTAAATATTCAATCTTTAGCTCCATTGGAATCGCTTTGCATATATTATCACACCCTTGAGCCCTGCAAAGGTAATTATAGAAATGATCCTCATTGTAACCGACCAATTTACTTAATTTGCACGGGCTTTCTCATGCATATCTCAACAAGCGAAGCAAACAGCAAACTTATTATATGATCAATTTATTTCGGTTTCGTTCTTTGTGAACCAGTACCTAGTTCCTGCCACTAGGAGTCGTTATATTACCTGAACAGCGGAGCAGACAGTAATGACTGCGCTTGGATGGACTCATCATATTGTGGATTATAGATATTTAAGGCTTAAGGAAGATATTTAAGGAATAAGGCTTGGCTTTTATACACATTGGGTAGTGCATGTGTTAAATGTGTGCCTTTGGCTGGGTATAAGTCAGGACACACAGATAATAAACTACATAATATATAAGGCAAAACAAGTTAAATTTACGACATCTGTTTTTTTTCGTGCATGTAGGTTAATTAAAATATCTGTATAAGTAGAGACTTGCGTTTCCGGTAGGCGGCGCTACGCACGCTTGTCACGCTGGTCGGCCATAAGGAATTGTGACCGGAGCCCAGCTCGCAGTACCTGTTTGGCGCGGTATATAGCGCTTTTGCGCTTGCTCGGATTTTATTTTCCTGTTTACCGCTCGAAAGGGAAAGGCAAGACGAACTTGTGCTGGTAAGTGTTTTAATGTTATATCAATATTTAGCCACCGAAATAGGGTCGAAACTTTAAAGTTGATTTAGGCAAGATTGTGAGAATGATACATTGTTTAGACCGATATTATTTAGTCAGATGCGGTACAAAGAACGCGTCCGATTTGTAAACATTGTAATTTATGTTGGCGCAAGTGCTAATATTGTGTTTTTTTGGTTAGTGTGGTTTCACTGTCTGGTAACTGTCAGAATGTGGTTTCATCGGCTTCAAACCGTCAGAATGACAGCTGATTATTACGTAACTGCCCGCTGTTTGACAGTTCTGTGACGGATCGTGTCGCGATCTCTGTGGGACGCTTCACCTCCTGTATTTGACAGTGTCATTGGACGTAAATAATAATAATTGCAGTAATGCTATGGTTGATCGTGCGCGTCTTTGTTATTAGTTACTCTGTTACTAACAGTATTTAGTTAATGGTATATATGCCTGATATTATAATTTTATATTTATAACACTTTGTGTACATTCAACATAGCAGTTGTAAATAAATTGTAAACTTCCTCCACTGCTCTAGTTCAGTCGAAGCTAGATTAATAAATATAATTCACACACTGAAAGATATTGTATTACCTGTACACTTACTTTTTTTTTATTAAATTATCTGTATTTCATTTCAGGTACATCATGCCTCAGCAAAGGACAGGTACAGCCTGTTCAGCCCGTGGAATAACATACAACAATAAATCATCTTGATTTTCTGTATATGTATTTATTTAATGAACATGGTAACATTGTGTATATTTTTGTACTATGTTACACATATTTTTTTTCTTATTCCGACATTCATTTATGAACATTTGAATATCAGTATTATTAAACTTAATCTATTTCCTTTATTTTTCCTTCATAGATATGGACATAATTTTTATGTTTTTATGTTGTTCGAAAACTAATGCAATCAAAGAATAACATGTGGCCAAAAGTTCACATGAAATGTATTTTATATGTAAATAAAATCATTCATGAAAGGTTTATTTTGTTCTTCCAAAAGTTCCATGTTGTGTGACCGGGGGCGTGGCAAAATGTGAGTGGATGTGGTTTCCTGGTGTGTTTGGGTATGGTTTCGGGAGAAGTTGTGCTTTACTGCCTTTGTATGTCAGGGTGAGGTTTCAGCTGTCAATGTGTGCTTCTGGCCTCTTCTTGTGGTCACAGTTAGGTGAGGGCTTAATTAAGGGGGCAGGTGAACAAAAATGGGCATATTTCTGAAACTTTCCTTACTAATATCTCGCTTGTTGATCATAATAATATTTCATGCTTGGTGCCATAAGTCATTATTTCTTTTTCGCTAATGTCAAAGATAAAAAAAAAAGATTTTTTTGTGAGAGTCCCTAGTATAAGGAACACTCAGGAAAAGGATGACGGGCGTCAGTAATACCGGCACATAACGAAAGGAGAGGAGGGCAATCAGATCAACTAAACAAGTATAATAAACACTATTCCTTGAACCTCTTGCAGTCAACCCATACCAATAATATATTCAGGCCATTCTGGTATCAGCAGGGTGACAAGACTGAACTTAATTCTGACTATGTGACAGTTTAATTTATGAGAATGTATTGGTCCGAATCGACTTTTCCAGGCAGTTATACATAATTCTTTTCTTTGATAAAGAACAACACACCTATTTAGTCTGATCGAAACAATCCCCCGTAAATATATATGTAACCAGAGCTCATTTTACACAAGCCACAGTGACTCAAACATTTCTAGTTCATTAACAGATTCAAATGAAAGAAAATATGTTATTGATTTAATTACGTTACTTTTCATTGGCGGAAATATGACATAATTAAAATAGCCGAAAAAATGTTGATCTTAGAGCATGTAATGCGAGGTCTTCCTTTCGCATTCAGGTTGAATTTCATAACAGTAATCCTTTAATAGCAAATGTGTTAAAAAATAGTTGACAATGTAGAAAGACATGCTTATTGGTAGATGTGATGTTCGGAGTTTTATAAACATTTTTGAGGTTTAAAATTCTTGAAGTAAGAAATTATTAATTTATTAATTAAATATCTCTTGGAGTTGAACTAATTTTAAATCTGATATTTTCGAGATCTTATTTAGAGAGTAAACGCGAAAGCCTTTTACTATAAACATCACTCATTTCTGATTCTACTTCACTTTTGATGTTGCCTCGTCCTGTTAAATATACCATGATATATTCTTAATGCTAAAGAACAATGCTATTTAAAGTGAAGGGTTTTATTTCATTAACCATTTCCAGTTATATTGTGCTATTGGTGTTTCGTGAAAGCATGCTGTTTGACTGATGACGTATAGAATGTATATCTTATCAGCATCTGGCAGTTTCTGTGAATACGATGTGCTGTTTATTGTATATACCTGAAGGTACACATAACTAATAAGCACCATGCGGCAAAGCAACAAGTCGCTATGTTTTGGGTTTTTTTTTGGAATTCTTCTAAAAGTGTACTTCCAATGTACATTCATAAACGAAAACAGAAAAAGTTGTTCTTTTTTCAGGTAGTCTCTAAGACCTGGGTGACGTTTCGTATATATATATATATATATATATATATATATATATATATATATATATATATAACATACCATTATATGTATATGCAATATATATATCTTTGTTTATACCACACACTTGTAGTATTTTATTATTTTTTTTTCTATTTCAGAGGCATTACGTCATTCCATTCCAACTTGTTGCTTTCCCTTGACGTTTAACAGTTACTCGTTATTATTATTTTTTATTGATTTAGGTCCGTCTTGATATAGCCACCTGTGGTTGAAACGTTGCCGGTCTTTTTGCCCGGAGAAAGGAGGAAGGTGAAATTGTATGTATCAATGTATACGGCCCGTAAATCTTCATTTATTAATATATAGTCTTATGTATTACTAATAATAAACTGTACATTCAGTGGTACCCCGAAAAAAAAAATTATAGTTACAGCATACCATTTACAGGAGCATGTGTACTGCGTTTCGTCATCGATTAACTGTGGGATTCGAATCAGCTGACATGTGAAAGGGCAGGCAAGATGATGATATCTATCATTCAGGTGGCTTATATTAATAGATATGAGGTAACATGCTTTTACGTTCAAAACAAATCTCCCAGAATAATACACGTTCGTTCAGGTTCTCACTGCTAGTTATGTGAGCAGGGTCCAAAACAACTCTTTCCATCGTTTACTGCATTGGACTACCGATCACACATGTTAGACATCGCCGTTAGTTTTGCAAGTTAAGTGGGCAGGTCCATTTAAATACAGAATAGTAAACCAACTTACCGCTTATTAAAAAATAGACCCTTCCAACCAAACTTCAACACTGTCGTTGGCCATTTTGAACTTTATAAACAGGGAAACAAACTAAAATGACCGGTGTCCCGGTCCTTCATGGCGTTTCTGTTGTTAGCCAGGTGTCAGGAGTTGATGTTTACAGCGGAGGATATTAATCTTCAGTGGTCAGGGCTACTAGCATAATACGGACAACCCTGAAAAATAAAGGTTTTAGGCGGCACTGAGACAGAATTGTTTTACTGGTTGTGTTTACTGTAAGCAGCATGGGTCGGGGTTAATTCTTCCTCCACACAAAAAGAAACGAACAAAATTCGAAAACAGACATTTTTTTTCTACAAAATATTCTTTGTTTGAATGTTGCACAAGGATAAATTACATTATGTTATTCTCAAAATATTAAAATTAAAAAGAACAGTAACAAAGAATCGTTATTGACAACAGGCTCTTCCGTTTACACGTTGACACCAAAGGCACAAAAAAAGGAGACCCCATGTTGAAAAGATTGCAGTATACATCTTTATAGGAAGAGAAAATGTAGACGGAATTTGAGAGTAAGGGATGAGGGTTTTCAGACAGAAATACCCTCTCAGGCACAGTTTATGCATCATCTCGATTGTTTCGACAAGAAACTTCTTCAGGTACGGAGGAGAAAGAAGTATGCTGAGGTGATTTATACGCACATCGAAAGACACATATCCCAGTCAGATGTATCCATTAAAGCCCATGGTGTCATTCCTGATAACAATCCTCGGCTTGAAGGTAAGATCAGCGCTTGTGGAACATCAGCATTAAGATAAACATGTTATCTTTTTTGTGTAGTGGGCTAACTCAAAGGAGGTTTGTCACCTGTGAATTAAGTATATTATTGCTTGTTTAAGTAGGGAATATAACCAGATGATTGTTTTTATAATTCATTGTACATAATTATGTAGTAATATGTTTAGATGTTAGCGTAAGAACTTACATTAGAGAACTCAGGTGTTCCATTTGATGTTTATTTTAGAGCAGTTTAATTCCGTGGGTACCGGTTCATGTCTGGACGGTCTCGATAGTAACATTGTTTACTGAAGACTTCAAAGGCCAAGCACTTGCTTATTTTTTTCTCAGATAGATACCCGGTTTAGTATTCATATAATTAGTGACAGTCAGCATAACAGTGTGAGTAATTGGCCAGAAGACGGAGAGGGCGTACGAATTCAGCAAGCACATATAGGCAGTGGTTGACAGAAAATCTCAACAATTGCCCGGTCAGCGGGCCAGTTTAGTATAGTCTAGCGATAGTCTGCACTTTAGAGACGGGTGTGCCTTCTGGCCAGCTAAAGACGATTTCTGTAAGGGTAAATCGTTAGTGTCTGAATACGGCCACGCTGATTTTTTGGTAATCAATACCTTTTTATCTTTTGGAGTGTTTTTTATGAGTTTCCGTAAACAGGTGCGACTGGCAATATAATGATATACATTGAAATATTTTAAAGTGGAAGCATATTTTAATCATTGCACTAAGACAAACAAATTCAGCGTCATGAAAGTAAATATAACGTGATTGTATTTCCTTTGATTCACAGACACGGTGTATTTCACATGTAATTTTATTCTACAAATTAATTAAGATCGAAACGGAGATCCTTCACAAGATATGCTGACACACCTGAATCCCTCAGCTGACAAATATATTACACAAATTTTAAACTGAAGAACGTCATAATTTTAAAACTTGTCTCACAAAACCAAAGTGCAATTTAAGACAAATTTAAGACATTTTTTATTGATAATGACCAGACTGAATTTATTAAAGGAAGACGAACTTCGGATACAAACCAGTTAAAATATGATCTAATGAAGTATTGTCACTTAAGAAATAAACAGGCTATTTTATTCTCAATTGATTTTGCTGCAGCGTTTGATTCTGTCGCTGATGTCTTTAGATTTGGTGTGTTAAAATGATTGGTTTTGGTGAAAAATTTCGAAAATGGATTCGTTTAATGCATACAAATTTAGAAAGCTGTGTCATAAACCACGACTACACTACAGGTTATTTTCAATTAGGGAGGGGCACTTGACAAGGAGATCCATAGGCACCATGCCTTTTTTGATGGTAATATAAATATTGGCAATAATGATTCGTCAGTTAGGCATTGTCAAAGGTATTTTTATCAATGGTAAAGAATTAAAACAATGCATGTACGCAGACGATACAACATTTTTTTCTTAAGGACAAAAGCTCTTGAAAGAAGTCAGATTAATTTAGAAAGATTTGCAAAAGTTTCGTCTCTAGAGATAAATTACGATAAATGTGAAGCGGCATTGCTTAGAACACTTAGCCACGATATTAAATGGGTCAGTTTATAAAAAAGCTATAAAGATTTTTTGAATATTGTACACCTACAAAGAATAACTTTCCCATGATTTTAATTTGAACACAAGTATGATAAGTTACATATTCTTCTAAATACATTGAGACTGGGAGCTCTTACAATCAATGGCACGAATACGATATTGAAAACGTTAGATATTTCAAAGTTGATTTATTCTTTAAATATACCAGATCCACCGAAAGATTTTATAAAGAAAATAAAGAGTTGTAATACTGATATATTTGGAACGTAAGGAGGCCAGAAATAGATTATGAAGTATTGATACGTGGACTAGAAGAAGGTGGTATTGCCAGACTTGGAAACAATTATAGATAGTCAGAGAATAATAAGGATAATAAAAATGGGAAAAAATAGCGAATGCAAAATGTACAGTAATACCTATTTTTTATTTATGGCATTACGGCGGACTTACCTGTGATGAAGCTGACCTAACCAGGAATGGGTGTCTTTAAAACTGCCAAAATTCTTTTATCAACGTTTGAAGGCATGGAGCTCATATGTTTCAGATAAGCCAAACACCAAGCAAATGGCACATCGTCAACAACTTTTAAATAATAAATATATTATAATGGGAGACAAATCTGTATACTACAAATATATCCAAACTTTAGGAATAAAATATTTCTACCATATAGTCCAAGGGAAGGATCTACAAAAGCCAATCTCACATAAAATGGACACCACTTGTAAAATGTACAATATTTGTTATATTCTATTAGGAAGCCAGCAGGAGGCGATCC
The DNA here is from genome assembly GCA_026874595.1 of Sipunculus nudus. Lineage (NCBI taxonomy): Eukaryota > Metazoa > Annelida > Sipuncula > Golfingiida > Sipunculidae > Sipunculus > Sipunculus nudus. The sequence continues at coordinate 6,722,019 of CM049317.1, forward strand.
CTTTTGATTGGAAAAATTTGATTGAATGAGATAAACAAGTATCAGAAAATATATATATCTGTAAGGGAAAAAAAGATATCTATAGGGGCTAGTAATATAAATATAGTGACGATTGTTTAAAAAAAAATGTGTATGGTAATGTATTAAGTTCAAAGGTCGAAGAACCTCTCAATAAAATAAGACTTCGGCAAGCAAATAAACCAAACCGAAGCTGGAAGGATGCCGTACAGTATATATATATATATATATATATATATATATATATATATATATATATATATATATATATATATATACATACATATACATATATATATATATATATTTATATATATATATATATATATATATATATATATATATATAAACAACACCTTAAATTCAAAACATTCTGTTTCACTGGATGCGACCCTATCATCAGGCGAATGTGGTTACAATTCTAACCACATTCACCTCATGATCGGGTCGCATCCAGACTGTTGTGAATTTACAGTGTTGTTTTCTTATACCGCTCTGGCCTAGTCTCTGGGCCATAGAGCACTTTACAACGGAGGGTAACTATACCTTCTATATATATATATAAATATATATATATATATATAAAATTATATATATATATATATATTTAAAACAACAATTGATATTTATTAAGGTAGTTCCAGTTCAGGATTCTCCATAACACCTCATCCACAAATGAAAAATTATAAATATGGAGAATAAATAATTTTTATAGGTGTTCCTATTGTTTTGTTGAAAAATATTTTGTGTTACATCATGTTTGTGAATGTTACTTGGTCAGATCAGTGTACTTTAATATTGTTATGTGGAAAAAAAAACGTGCTGAAATGGACATGCCGGCATTTTCGGCAGAATATACAAATGTTTTAAAGTCTTTCACTAGTGATGACTCAATATATTAGAACTATAAATAAGGACAAGTTGTATCGGTTTAAAAACAAAATAGTTTTTGGCCAACATTGGACATCGTCTTGGGGCTTGAATGTTCCCCATTTATATATTTAATATATATATTAATATATTTTAAAGCACGGTCAAAGAGAAACGAAATATTTGGTTACAGGTACTCTTTAGCTGGTCTACTATATACATGTATGTATGAACTAATTTATTCTTAAGGTTTTAATGACCACAACGCTATTTTTATAGAGGCCTCAAACACCTTAATCATAGAAATACAGAAAACAGGTCCTGTGTATCTGTTAGTATGTTTAGAAGCGACTCATAGCCCGTGTTAACTTCCGATTACATGGATTGCAGCTGATGAGGCCTAGACAAAAGAATTAGAAACTTTGGACGATATTTAACTAGGGTGAGAATGCACCCACTGCACTGAAGTGGGATTTCGGTGATGATAAACTAAGAAGAAGCGTGCTAAAACTGGTCTTTGATAGCACTCCGTTTGACCATTTTCAACAAGACCCCCTTCGCAAAACGACAGGTTACTCAATAAAAGATGCTTAAAATTAAAGGACGATGTATGAAGCGCTTTGTGCCGGGTCAGATCATTCTGTCAAATATAGGGAGACTTCATGAAGCATTACAAACTCCAATGTTTATCTGACAGCACCCAAATTAAAAGACGCCTTGGTCAATTAGACATGCCGTTTGATATGGCAATTCTGGTTGGATGAAGGCTCGGTTCTTCATGTTTATAATAAGTGGGGCCAACCAAATGGGCATTAAACGAATACAGCAAGGGCATCTAGCAGCAAGTCAAATAATCCATGGTTTTGCAAATGGCGTATTGCAACAAGTCACCTCTTTACCTCCGCATATATTAAACTAACCAGGTTACATTTTTTTGGCGTTTGCCAACATTGCTGTGTTTACAAACTGAGGAAAAGCAGACCATATTAATTACATACTCCATCAAATACCCTATTCAGGCTTAAGGTATTGTACAAACAAGCTGGACAGGAAACATCAAGGACCTGCCCAACGACCTTAGACCCTTTTGGTCATTTAGCGATGATTTGGTTTTGGAAGCAGAAATTCGAGTGAAAAGAAATAAAAGTGCCTGTCGACTATGCTACAGTAAATACCATCAAAGTGATCAGAGTGTTAACTTTCTTTCAAAAATCCAACAACAAACCTTTGCCAATCTCGACTTTTAGGTGACACATCATATAAACCTGGCAAGCGTTAGTATAGCAAAAACATTATTTTGTCAATAATGTACTTTGACATACTCAAAAAGATATATGTATTCTTGTATCGAGCATATAATTGGATATCTTTGGTAGAGGTGACCTCTCGAATAGAGCTGTTGGAGGTAAGCCTATCAGGTATGACCAGTGAAACTATTACCATTGCTGTGAAACAAAAAGAGAGGTCACACGGTTTGAAGCATATTAAGAGAGAAAACAAAATAAAACACACCCTTTTCTATGAAGCTGAGCGGTCGGCATTATTCTCTTCGGCAATAGATCAGTCCGTATTTCGGTGCTTTGTAGAGAATGATTTAATTTCTTTAAGTTTTCTTTCAGTGAGTACACAATGATATGTTAAGTGTGCATAAAATGTTATCAGGCGACAACGGAAGGGACACAAAGTAAAATAGTCTCCGCATAATACACCCTCATATATATGTTGGTTAACATATCAAAGGAGAACAAAATTGGATAACAAATACGCAGTTTCATGATGATAACATCATTTATCAGTGTTAAAAGTAATGTTAAGTGTCGTATTTTTTTTATTTTTTTTGGTATTAAGAGAGAAAAAAGGATATACGTTCCTATATATAGCATGAAATGTAATGCATCCCTCAAAGTCACAAAAATCAGTAGATATCAACTGTGAAAATGAGAATCATTACATAATATATACAGTAGTTCATACTCACTGTAAAAATTATATATATAATTATTTAATATTATTTATATACAATAAATAATTATAAATTATGTGTAGATAATTAATGGATAATGAATCATAATAAATTAATCTGTTGATTGAGTGGTATTGTTCTGCACATATTTGCAAATAGATTATGAATACGGGATAATGTTGTCTGCTTGATCATTTTACCATATAATCACATACTTTTATTATTCATCGAGAGAGTGAGATTACATCTTATAAAAGAAAGCAACTGTTTGGAGTAGATGTTGTTCCTCGATATAAAATAAGGACTGAAGGATGAAATATTTCTACATAATGTTTGTACTTTTCACTGTTTTCCAAAGCAATGGGGAATATTTCACAGTATATACCAATTATCCTGGTAAGTGATTGTGTGTATCATGTGTATACATGCGCCCCAATACAATGCAAACGAAATGTATTAAAAATAAAACAACACAGCTTTTGATATATATATATATATATATATATATATATATATATATATATATATATATATATATATATATATACATAAATATATTTATATAAAAGCTTTCCATACGAATTTTTTTTTAAAGAATTATTTAACGCAACAGCAGCTTTTGGGCATTGGCTTTGAATTTTGTCGGGACCATTCACATCTTACTGATTGGCACACCTTGGTGTTACCTACCATATAATCCAGGGGACCATAGCTTAAATAATTATGTCGGGTTGTAGTTGTAATTTTATCTAGGTGTTCGCGGACCAGGTTCAGTAGTTTCAGAGCTGATCAGCTGAAGCTCATCGACACTTGTCACAGATTTTTACAAGAACTAAATTGGTCAAATACGGCGGCCCCATTGTCAATTCAGAACCACTGAGCGTCTCTATTAGGCTTGGAGCGTCCCTCACACTTATACAACAAAAAACCAGGTATTCTTATCAATCCTCGTACTCTTTTCCTATATATTCATATATCTTCTAGTTAAAACAGTTCGTTAGGTATCAGTAAAGCGAAAAGATAAAATCATGAACTGTTTCATAACAATAGAAAACGAATGCTCAGCAAATATATTCATCAGCTTCTGCAGAGTGAATACAAACGTACTGTGCTCGTAATCAAAATATATATCTTAATGGCGTGCATTTTTTTTTCATTTATACTTGATATTGCTCAAGTCCTGTCGATGGATTTGACTGCTTATTACATTAGTAATCTGCATAGCATTGTATGTATCCTTCTTGTCTTGTCCAAATCCTGAAAAACATTTCTAATTTCCTGCATATCAGGGTATCAAGCAAACTGTTTTTTAATTAATATTACCATAAAATACATCCATGTAAACACTGAGCAGCAGCGGAGATAATATTGCAATATGTACTGATTCACTCGATACAGGCAGTTCGACAGAAAATGCCCTATTCTACACCAAAGTTTTGTCACGTACTCATATCGAGCAAGAAGCGAAATTTTAAAGAAAGAAAACATTTACGATGAATTAAAAAAATTAAATAAAAAAGTCGCATTAAAAGAGCAAACAGAGACTGTACAAAAGCTGAAGGCATATCTGGTAAATACTAGCATAACTCTAATTTATTCAAACATTGCGTAAAGGTGAAAAGCCTCAACAATGAACTGAAAGAGAAGAAATGCCTCCCCGTTTCACAGTTTGCTAAAGTTTTCATGCGACCCTTTGTTTTTGACAAATAATTGATTCTAGCAGCAAATCAGGCCTAAGTCTAGGTAGGAGTATATGATTAATTATGTGGTTGTAAAAGAAGCGCTGTGGACCATTATTTCTCACTCATTCCCTGTGTTTTTTTTCCTAAATATTGCTCCATTTACATCTCCCGTGTATATCCACAGGTGTAATGATGAGAGGATATTTTTTGGTTAACGTTCTGTTTATGCTTGAAGTAATACTATATTTTGGCACAAATTAAAATATATACCTTATGTTTCCGTTAGTTCCTGCACGACAAGAAGATGCCAGCAGGGTCTGTTCACTTAACGGTGGCAGTTTGCCATTCCTATCAATAAAGACCAAGATTAACTGATGAGATATATGTCACAGCATTCCTTTGACAACGTGTGGCTTGCATGGAGATTTGTCAATTCGACATGGCGTTGGATAGGGCGACATGATGGAATATATGGTTAAATTTGACTCTTTCTCTGTAAAAACATATCTATTATATTTCCATTTTTACTTTAAGTGATTATAGGATCTTACAGACATACCAATTTACACATACTTATCATTATTCCTACCCCTCAACTATTTTATCTTGAAACCTTATTAAAACACTTTTAACAAATCTCAATCTTACAAAACTGTGTACAGTATGAGTATATATTTATGTATGTCATTTAATTATATTTGAAACTATTTCTATTTATGTCAGATAGAAGGCCATTGGGAAAGCAATCTGCTTCTCGTATTTGTGGATCATACAGAGATTATGAAGGCTCAAACTACGCCATAGACTGCTTTGTCGACGTATACGGTTTTATATGTCAAAAGCGATGTAAGTTGGGATAACTGTACTTCACACATGGTTGCATGAAGGGTTACGCTTATTTTAAAAGTTCCCTTATCATCTATTTGGAAATGATTTACCATTGTAAGACTTGTTGAAGTAAGTTTCCGGTTTACATTATCGTTTACTCAAGGTTGTATAAGGACATATATAAATAATGATACTAAGGCATTGTTTAATATTATCAACCATGTTTTCTTTTAGACAAACAGGTCAACGACTTGTTTATTTAAAATAAGCCCTTGAATGTGAACAACATATTTCATATGAATTTCATGTTTATACGATTTACCTTTGTGTTTAGGCTGCAAAACATGCTTTAACAGCTGTTGCACACAGGAACATGATGCAAACGGATGGTGTTACAGCATCCATAACAAAACAAATAACTGGTTCTTTGCTGCTGCCCAGTGCAGTCTTGAAGGTGGTACACTTTTCACCAACTGGAAGGATATCAACAAACTCAAACCAAAGATGTCAGGCCGTGATTATTGGATATGATTAGTAAATGGCAAATGGAAAACTAAGCCTGGATCATATAATACAAGGTTATTGGAATAAAAAAAATATATGAGCCGAATTTTAAAATGTTGCTTTACATGAAAAGACTCATTTTCCATTTATTTTATTTGAATGTAAAACCACTGTTGATTGGATTATATTAAGCTTTATTCCAAATTTTAATATAACTTATTTATCCATGCTTTAATTTAAACAATGTTCTTGGATGTATTACCAATATACTTTTTTCAAGGAATGTTTTTATTTGTCGATAAAGGTACCTGTGGTCGTCAAAATGGTCGTCATGGAATAAAGATGCCATGTATGATGACAAAAACTTTTACAAATAACAAATATTTATTTGATACAGCAAGTTAAGAGGAAAATATTGTGTACAACCTTGTATCTCTCCACAAGCTGTTACTCGGGTATGATTATCAATTATAACGGTGTACAACAAAAACCTACTTGGTCGGTTATGGTTTTAGATATAATATATATATATATATAGAAATGATTATTCATGTGACGAGCGTGACCATTAATCATGTATTTTTATGTTAGAATGATATGTTGTGGTTATTGCTTATCAAAATCGTGACTGATATACTGACAGTTTAAGCGGCCATTGTTTATATATATATATATATATATATATATATATATATATATATATATATATATATAAATATATATATATATATATATATATATATATATATATATATATATACACATACATATATGAGACAGGACTGGACAAACCACATTTGTCGGGGCTTGGTTTGATCAGCAAAGCTGCACATAGTTAAACCATAAATATGATTATTTTCCAGATGATTCTTTTTACACTTTCTTCTATTGGGAGCAAAGGGAAAGAAAGTAAAGAGTTAACCTATTCAACTACTGCAGGTAAAAAAAAAATGTTTTCGGATTTAATTTAAGTTCCCTGTTTTAAGCTTAAGCCTGCACATAAGAATGCACATGGATTCCTTATTTCTCATATGGAATACGTAATGATATGAAGTATAACCTTTCAGGTCATGGAAATCATGATTACGCAAAAAAGATATGTGCCAGTCTCCAGATGTCGTTGCCTGAATTATCAAGAGACAAAGATCAGAAAGTACTAATTAAGTTGGCTAACAGACTAAATATAAAGAGGCTCTGGCTGCCATGGGAGTTTGTATACTTCCAGTCTTGGCTTTGGGTAGATGGATCTCAATATGGTAGTATTTAACTAAGTGTCCCTATTTTACATAGACATTATAAGTTGAATACCGTTTGGAATTATTCGAAAGTTTATATATTAATTGTAACCTTACAATGATAACAGATTCGCATATAGGTTAATGTTTGCAAAACATGCACATATTTTTAACATTTAATAAATCTTAGGCGGAAAGAGCCCTATGAAGGAATCGTCATCTAGAATATGCGCGACATATAGGAAATTTGAAGATATGGTTTATGCGGCCGATTGTTTTGTTGAGGCAAGTGGGTCCATATGTCAGTTTCCAGGTGAGTTTAATCATCAAAGGAAACACACATAGAGGCATGGTATGTTATGTTTTATATTCATACAGAAGATTGTTATGCTATATTTTAAAATTAAGTTTGTTTAGTAGCAGAGGTGTTGTGAATATATGAACATGTCTTTCCTATATCCTTCAGACTGCCAAAGATGCTTAGGGCAGGGTTTTATAAAACATTCTGGAAACGAGAAAAGATGTTACAAAGTTCGAAACATGGCAATCACCTGGCAGAAAGCCTCGTCAGTCTGCGTTAAAGACGGTGGCACTTTAGTCACGAACAATCTTACTTTTCTCAAAGAATGGATAAGCGGTCGTGATCATTGGATAGGATTAATCAAAGGAGGTTGGCAAGTGCAAGGAAAGAATGGTCAAACGTAAGTAATAATAAATTATAATAAAATTTATATTACACATGGTAATAAATTTAAGAAAACCTATGTTAGTAGTAAACGAATCAAATAAACATTGTGCTCATTACTACAGTTAAAACAAAGAACAAAAGTATAATGCACAGTTATTTTGAATTTGTTTATAAAAATAATACATCTTCCTCAAAACCATAAAAAGATACCCATCATATTCATTCAGCGTTAGGTTAAGTGTGGATAATACTTGCATGTTTCTGAGTAAAACAAAAAGACACCTTTCTTGTCATTTAAAAGAAATCTTGGGTCACTTCCCATTTCCCCATGGAAAAAAGGAGTCAGGTTTGAACACCAAAATACCTGCAGTATCATACATCTTCAGGGGAACAAAACAGAGTGGCTGCCAACTTCCTGCAATGCTTCAGAATACTTCCTCTGTGTAAAAGGTTTCTAGATTAATTGTATTTCCCTCTTTTTGGAATATTGCTGTCAAATTAAACATTGCAAGACATCAAGCGTTGGATTAGCGTTACCTACAATTCAGCTATTTACTTAACGCTATGTTTATGCATTGCCAGAAGGAACCAAAGAGGAATCGAAATGGACAGAAATGTACTTCGGGAAGAAAGATAAAGCAATCACCACTTCCCTCAGTATAATTCTATCACTTATATTCCTAATACTCGGTGGAATCTGTGCAAGGAAAATAACACAAAAGATCAAAGCACAGAGGGATTCAAGGTGAGTGTTCGGTAATGTAATTCTTGTATCATGTTGTATTATTATTCCTTCCTAACTGTTCTCTGAGGATAATCAAAAGATAATTTATTTAATATTCCGTAGTTATTATATTTCAGTTAACATTGTAAAATGGTTAATATATATATATATATATATATATATATATATATATATATATATATATATACTATAATAAAATTTTGTATTTAACCCCAGAGAAAATGACCAGTCCTCCTGTACCAATTCATTAAAGTCTGATCGGTCAAAAAAAGTTCGTCGTCTGTCATCAGAGCTTCATGAATATTCCAATGATGATTTATGGGACGACGGCTATTTAACATCTCAACTGCCCGTAGATTACGAGTGTGTTGCATACAAAAACTTGGAAATGCAAAAACATGAGAATGATGATTTCGGCCCTGCAGACCATGAAAACCTACCTGGGGATTATGAAATGTTTTTGGTCAGATGAATGCATACTTTACCTCTTGGGCAAACTGGAGCTTGTTGAGACATAAACGTCACAAATGGAAACAGAATTTAAAAAATCATATACGTAGCTGATAGTAGTAAACTCTTGTAAATATTTAATGTGTATTCTTAAACCTGGTTCATGATGTCTTTCTCTTGAAGAAATCTTTCAGAGTAATGGTATTTTTTTTAACGAGTGATTAAGCAACTCTTTCTCATATTATAAATATATAAGGAAAACACTTGAGTCCCACAACTTGTTTATATGACTGTAATTTTGCTAAATAGACTCGATCAGAACAAAAGTAACTCTTCTCCAAAAAAGTAGTTATTGTGAATAAATATATTTCTGTAGGGATTATTTTTGAAAATAATATCTCAGACAAAACTGCACTAACCAATCCTTTAACTGTTCTGTGTTTAAATATCGTTGGACGCAGAACATAAGTATTATCATTTGGAAAAGGGTTGTATGTTGTTCGAGAAGAGCCAACATCATTAGATTTTAGTAAAGTATTGACTCATGTTAATTAAGCAATTTAGAAATTTGGTATGATATTTAAAATATCAGAGTTGTCAAGTTCACAGGCTGGAAATGTATATGTCAATAGAGTCATATATTTTATATCTGATAATCCATGTGCCTTTCCGATGATGGATAAAGTGCTGATCATGTACACATGATGTTGTGATCCCATTATACTAACTTTTGAGCGGTTTAAGTTTTTTGTTAGTTAAAATTACACAAGAGCAAAATATCAGAGTTTATCTCTGGTGTATATATATATATATATATACCCGGTGGTTGTATTCATGTTGAATATCGTTCATTTCGTAGCCCGCAACTAGGATTTCTGCAAAAAGAAACCACATAAGACATTCAAATTCTGACGTGATTACAATCCTTAGACTTGAGTATTCTGACCCAGAGCTATTGCAAATCCACAAATGCTGGCGAAATACAAAAATAAAAAGCATGGTTTGAGCATGTTTAAAATAAAAAAAAATATGGTTCATACATTTTTCCCGTTTTATTTTATGGATGATATTTTATACAACTGTTGGTATTGATTAATGTGAATAATTAACAAAATATGAGCATTGTGTGCGCATCGATATATATATATATGGCTCCAAAGTAACTCTCCAAGTTGATATTATCTTCCTGTATGTATTAACTTGACCAATGGTGAGGGTGCAGTTATTTTTTTTTCCACCAACAGATCATAAACATATTTAGAAGATACAGATTGTATATTTGTAATACCCTTAGTTGTAATTATGAAATGCTCCTCTGATATACCTTCATTAGATTTGATATCCTCGTATTGTATTTTCCATTTTCGTTGGAACCTTCCAGGTGGGTCTTTGGAAAGTCTACCTGAGTAGACAAAATTAATCACTCAATTCACTTAATTCTTAATTATTTTTCACTTTAGTATTATTATTATTATTTTTATTATTATCAAATATATTTTATTACGTCCGTTTAACAATATAGTAACATTAGCCATAGGCTATTTTCACATACGATATATACAATTAATAAAAGACATGATCACCCAGTCAAATTCAGCTGAGCGTCTTAGCCCATAGTCCATTTGTTTTAATGTGGGTAACTTAACCCTCCCCTAATAATATAGGGAAAGAATGACAAATTGAGCTATTCAAGATATTACATAAAGAAATATGTATTGGGAACAGACGTTACCTATGTAAAGTATGTACCATTTTTTAGAGTGAGATAAACAACATGAGTATGATATCATTATTGGTCAAGTGATAACGATGTAAAAAGGGAACCCCCCTACTGTGAAAATATTTTGAAGAAATTATATGACAGTAGCATAGTGAGAGTTTATATCTTTCTTTGTAAAAAAAAAAATCTAAGCTATTAGGAAATCACGAAAAACGATGTTTTTAGTTGTCAGGCATGTTGACCGACACATTTAAGCCGTTGAAGGCTCTTACACCCGAAAACGAACAACTGCTAAAGTGAAACCACATATATTTTATAAAGTATATTCCAAATGTATTATATTAGTATGTCCTAAGCTTTGTAGGTTGTCATAGAATAAGCAGGTTTAATGGAAAAACTGACAACTCTCCCAGATAAAATGTAGGTTAAATTAATAACTGTTGGTGCAAGTCTGTGGCAAGGAAACGGCTTAAGGCTTTCTGGTACGTTGCTTGACCTCTAAGCAAGTTAACGCAAAAAGTTATGTACTGTTTACCCTGACTAATGTTCAGGGTTAGGGTAATCAAAACTGAGCCCGTTACAGTTAGGGGTAATAACAATCATCAAGATATCGTTTTTCTTATAAACCATTATGACAAAGGACCTTTTCTTTGTACACGCAAGTGGAAGTCGCCCATCCGTATGTATTTGTTCTCCAGTTATCAAGATAAACCCGTGTTAGTGAAGCATGACAGTGTTCATACATGAAACATATAAACGTGAACACATGACGGACATTAAAGCAGATTCTTATGGAGATGTGTAGGCTCCGACTGCGTAATCTAGTTTGTAAGGGATTACAGAAAATTGTTTGTAAATAGCATCCGTATCATAATGAGTTGTACTGGTAATATGCTTTCATATTTCACTTACTCTTCTCTACAGACTGCGGATCTCAAAAAAAAAATATGTGTGATCCCCCACCCCCCCCCCCACCAGCAATTTTTTTTTAAGTTGTAGGGCTTCTTGAACAAACTGTATAAAACATGAATTGAGCGAAGTGTTAAAACAATGAATATCATGAAAATATACATGCGAATCTATAGAAATCAACATACCTGTAAACCATAAAGAGTTTGTCAAACTTTGGCTCTGACTGGTCTCAGTCCCCAGTGTTGACCAAACTGAAAAGCCATAGCATCGAAAGCGGAGTCGTGGGATATTTGAATTAAAATTCTTCACTTCCTTTCGAGAGAGTAAACTTCCTATGGAGATGTTATAACGGATATGTGGACCAATAGGGATTTTAGTGGACCCGCGTGACCGCATATTGCACAAAAAAAAAACGCTCTTTGGACAGAACATAAGCTCTGAACATGGTCTTATCAGGCCAGTGAGCTCAAAATCCTAGAAATCTCAAAGGTGGCTCCTGAAGAAAAGTTTCATCCTAGGGGAACTTGAAGCACAAAGTAATAGGGGCTCTTTATAGGGAGATATATTAAAAATATTAATAATGCAGCTATATACGAAATAATCCAGCAAAAGAAAACAAACTTGTCCTAAAAGAGGCCACCGACGATTCATGTGCAGGATTTTGAAGTAAAATCATGTAAACGATTGTATAGAAAAAACCTAACTGCGTAATAATTAAACAGGTGTCTGTATAATTATTAATAGGTAAATTTTACATTTTTAATACAAATTTAATTTCTGATTTGCTGAATTATATTTAGATGAAATTATTTATTTCAGTGTTAGCTAAATTCTGACATTTCCGGTCCCTGCCATGGCAGAAATAAGCTTCTGCTGGCAGAGCAGAAATACTTTCTGCCATTATTTAGGGAGAAATGGCCGAAATAATACTTCAGACTGTGTATGTCAACCAAATTGGCATTTACTTTCAATCATAATAATAATAATCTTTCCTCAAATTATTTTTGGTCAGGAATAATTGACTAGGGTGCATATCAGTCCTGTTTTTCCCACCAGTTGTTTAAAAACATTTAATACCGTGGCAAATAACAAAGCTTTGTGTGTAGTCACCCATAATGTTCCTCCAATGGCTCCCCCTGTTGAAGATTACATAAAAAAATCACATTAACCCAAATGCAGCAGAAATTTCTACTTTACGTGTATTTATCCCATAACCCATATGTTGATGTTTGCCAAACTTGGACAGACTCAAACTAACACATCTCAGTCCCTGAAGGGTGCAACGGTACGTGCGTGTTCGTGTATATAGATATACATACTTTTTTTTTTTAGCATGAGTGTTTTAAACAGGGTTACCAATGAATTTAATTTATTAGAAAAGGAATTTAATTAGCATGATGTTATCTGAGAATTTAACGTGTTGTGTTTTAAATTAAAATTTCATTGGAGGAAATGGTCCGACAGATAAGCATCCTGACCTAGTACCAGCAGATGGTTCTCGCTGCAAAGGAGTAAGACCACCAAGAAAATTGTGGGACAATTATGTTCCATTTGAAGCATATATTATATATGAAACATTGAAATTTATCACTTTTTGGTGGATATATGGCCGTTTAATTTTACGCTTACAAGTTAAAGAGTGATGTTGTTATATTAAATGAATCTGCTGTTCAATGTGTGGTGATTTCAGAAATATAGCTATAGATTAAGTAGACCAACAGTCAAATTAGATTTTTTTTCCCATCCACTTCCCTTTGGTGGCAAGGGGACGTGTACCAACAGAGGTTAAAGTGGGATAATGCTCTTTTTAGAATACGTCCAAATCATCATATTTTAGTAGGATTATATAATGATGAATGTAGGCCCATATGAAATGAGACAATTCGTGAAACTGTAGGCTCAAAATCCATGTCATGTAAGTAGAACTTTCAATTCCAGTTCATATCTGTTTTAATCCCTTTTTCAATATGGATTTCCGCTGTAAATAGCTGAGAAATAAGAAAATAAGTTTGCTCTCATTATATTTCATTATATTTCTTCATTGTTATACAGATAGTCTGCTTCATTTGCCAGTACATTTCTATTTGAACAACAGGGAATGGTCAGAACAAAAGGGAAAAGTTTTGACATCTCCAACAACTTACAGCACCACAATCCATAATCTATCTATTGTACAGGGTTCATTGGTTGTTATATTTCTGGCAAGATAGGGACATTTATTTAAATAAATTTCCCAATGCCTGTTTTACTTTCAACGTAAACGTTTGCGTCAGGATCCGGGTAACACCTAGATAACTGTATCCCTTATTTATCATCAGACCTCGTCCATGAAGGTGGTGTTGATAAAACTTCTTTGGAGAAACTTCCTTTGCTTTTAAACTCATTGTCTCTGCCAAGGTGTAAAGAAGATACACTGCTGGAAATTTTCTGCAAAGAAATTTAGTCTTCAAGAGAAAAGGACGAAGCTGTGAGTCTGTTAATTCGAGAGAACCTCCATAGTGACGATGTAGCCTTGTATCTAGTTTGGCATCCAAGATTGTCACAAACTTGGACATACACCCCAGCTTTATTCCAAGGGTTATTAAAGAGAAAAGACTGATTAAACAAACACATTTATTTATTCTGAATCAGCAGTAAATGCGCATTTTTTGGGTCTGTTTATGCAAATAATGAATATACATATATATATATATATATATGAACATTTATATGACAGTGTATCACTGATGTTTACAAAATAAACATATAGGTATGTTTGGTCTCGAGTATCATTTAAATATGATTAAATATTGGCATTTGTATTGCAAATTTTCTTGCTGTATGTCTTTGTTACCCTCATTCAATACCGTTACTATTTAGATAATGTTACGGAGGGGGGGGGGTCCCTCCATTCCTCCATCTCTGGTTTTGACAATAACACAATAGAGTTGTACACAACAAGAAATAAAGTTGTAATTTATGAATAATGGTTTTCGGTATTGGAATATTTATATGTATTTAGGCTAATATATATATATATATATATATATATATATATATATATATATATTGTGTTCCATTATAAAAATTTGACATTTGTTAACTCGGCAACAACTTACTCTATATTCTATAATGATAAATGCAAGGACTTACAATATATCTTGTTCTTCCACCAATGCTTGTGCGAAAGTGGACTTTGTTAATTAAACATTAGTCAGAATAAATTATTCACCTATTTATTGGCCTTTGTTTTCTTCAGATTCGAAGTAGTTGTTAATTAATTGAAAAGTCAATATGGATGTCAGGGACTGCATCCTTAGGTCCCTGACCATAAACGCCTTGACCAGTTTATTTTAGTACTTAGCATATGACATTTCTATACAAACGAACACCTACGGATAGATGTTCAATGAATTTAATGAATATAAGTGCATATAGGTGCAATATGACATCAAGGAAAATATCAAGTATCATCACTTCACTGTAAAATAAGCTGGCAAAGATAGCAAAGCTTAGGTACTATAGAATACAAAAAAAACACGAGTTGAATAATGTCAGTACTTGCATTTCCGGGTATCTACAGTTCGTCTCAAGACGCAGACTTGAATCCAATGAAACCACTCCCTGAAGAAAAAGAAAGCAACCCATCAGTGGAGGCAGACCAAAAGCCATAAGGTTCACTTTGTAAGATAACGTTGAAATGTTTCAGCTCAAAGAAAAATAAATAACTCCAAATAGATCCAGTATTTTATAAGAATTAAAACAGAGTAATAGAGAAGGTCACTACACAGGATCCCATATCTTAGGAATTTTGAATAAAGTATAACAGTATTTGAGCAGAGGGTAAGATTTCAAATATACATTTAAAGGGGCTATTGTCAGTTCTGCTTTTGGCTACCAAGAATAACTGTTCAATGGCTCACTATTCCTGCAAGAAGTATTACAGAGTCATAGTTTGAAGACCAACTTTCTAGGTACTTCTGGATGTTGTCCGTGCACTGCCGATGTGCCTCAGTCACAATAAAGACTGCACACTAGAAACAGTTTTTAATACATTGCATCAGCATTCTGAGTGTGGTACTGGTCACACCATGGATTTAGTGTGCATTTAAGAGTCGATCGAAGACAAAACTAGAAAGTTAACGAAAACAACAACAAAAAACACAGTTCTTGGTGTTGATTCAGTGAAGAATATAGTAACAGGCACGTTGTGCAGCTCCCAGGCTTCGTAAAGTTTAAGTCGAGACAGGCTCATGATTCCCATGGCAGAGCTGCAGAAAAACTGCCTTATTCTTACTAAAAAGAACCTTGACAACAATTCTCACTTTACACTTGACAGTACCAGTGAAATTATGGCAGCCCTATTTAGGGGTATTGTTATATGTCTTGGACACAAGGACTTTCTCGGGCTTTTTATAACACCTCACTGGACACCAGTGTGATAAAAGTGGGTACAAAACAAGTACATTGAACCCAACACAACTGGCTGTGTCTCCCACTGTACATTATAACATACAAAATAAATGGATAACAATTAATTATATACAAACGAAAATATATCTTAAGGGATCTGTGTGACAATGAGAATATACATTTGTCCGGTTTGGGCATAATGGTGGTTATAACTATAGAGAACTACAGCCATCTCGAACAGATTAAGTTGTTATTGTTCTGATTGCAGTGTCATAACATAATAATATGCCTGTACAGCTAATGTCAGGTGTATACGTTTATAAAACAGAGTCTTGTTTGTTATTTAGGATAAAGTACGATAAGACAAAGTAGCATTCATTACCCATGGGGACTTATGTCATGGGACTGGGGTTGCATAACCAGGGAAACATAATACACCATATATAACTTTACGTTTTACGGCAAGGCAAATAGTAATAAATTGCATTTACTTATTGAACTAATACATCCGATGCATGTGCAATGTGTTAACAATATAACTGCTCTTGTCAACCGATTTCCCATCTAATTTTTTTTTTAAATTTCGGAAGAAACATTGACCATACCAGGTTTCTACGTTTTCATAAACTGCTCACAAAATGCATCCTACAACTTTCTTTGTTTTTCTCCTTGTTGCGATTTCAGTTCTCTCACTCTGAATATTCAGACAGAAAATTATACCTAATATTACTTAATTTTATACAGCAGATTAGCATAACCAAAATTAGAATATATTTTCCTAAGTGAATACGCCATTTCATCGCCATTTGTACACTATGTGGATCGGTTTCTTATTCAAATAATTATGTCATTAGTCTTAATAGGATTTCAAATACATATTACTTTTATGTCTACTTCCAAGTGTGCAGGAACAAATTATTCACGATCCTTAACATAGTACTGTATTTTGTGTGTGAATTAAATATCTATAAATGCAGAATTTAAAAAAAATCGTTTATGACTAGGTTTTTCAAACGTTTGTTAGAATATTGGGTCATTGGGCTGGTACCTAGACCAAGCAGGTGTAACATAAGCAATATCTAATGTGTTATACCAACTTCTTCAACTGTTATTGATATCTAGCCCGTGATATATGTTTCCAACCATATTTGTCCAATTACAACTGATATCACATTTGAACATCTTTCTGTTTTATAGATATTTTCAAATCCCATATTATTCACTTCAACTTAATTAACTTTATATAAATGTTATGTATGTCACGAAATTTGTGATTTTAAAAAATATTCTGTGAATTCTGGGATGATTTTTTCCCCATACCACATACACGACAGCAAGGTTATACAAACTTGACGCTGAACCTGTGTGATGTCTTTATCTGTCTGAACCACGCGCTAGCAATCACACACACACCTACAGCTTTCAGAAATGACGGAGACCAGGTAAACGCTTTGATGCGTTTACCATAGCTTTAAAAAAAAATCCCAACTGTAAACAGTAAATTTCACGAGAACTGATAAGAATCCTTGAGCGCCCACACGACCGTTATTACTCTGGACGTCGTTACCCAGACTACCAGATTTTCCGTGCGCCCTCATTCCTCGGTTAGTCACTGCCAGGACCAGTAGTAGCTCGATCCTTCCCGTGACTGATGAATCACACTCTCCCACCTGTTTCTCTCTCTCTCTCTCTCTCTCGCTCTCGCTCGCTCTCTCTCTCTCTCTCTGCCTCGTTGACGAACCCGGCGTCGACTGCGCTGGTCTGCGTCTCACCAGTCACCTTCCAGTCACATCCCAGGATGTCGAATAATCCGTCAGCTGAACAGTACACCCACTCTGCCCCATGCACTTTTCGGCCTCGCTGATGTGGTTTCACCCCGGGTAAAAGGAATCAGGAAGAAAAATACATAAGTATATTTTAATGCCTATGTCAAGTACCACGGCACGTATGCCTTGAGGGCTTGTTGTCTGAAAGAAAGGATCCTACTGTGGGAACGGATAATCATCAAGATTTGCGATATCTCGCAAAGTGACATCGTAAAAATCCCGTATATACCTCACAGTTATAATCCGTGCATGGATAGTACGTATCGGATTCAACGACAGACCCTGCTAAAAATGTCCAATTAATATTTAAACTGCCCACGGTTTCACAATACATTACAGTACAATTATGCCCCTAGACATAACTATGCACTGACGATTAAAGTACGTTCACTCCACGTTAAATCGAGCTAAACAATATTCAATTAAGTCTAACGAACTCTTCTTTTTAAAGTCTACTTTATGTTTTCAAAATAAGTGTTCATACTATTTAAGACTAAATTCGGGAATCACGTTTAGAACAAAGTGACAAGTTGTAACAACTTATGGGTCTTCAACCCTACCCTTTTGATGAAACTCAAAGATATGCTGCTGGCGACGCTTTCACTTTGGTTGTTGCGGGCCGATTGTGCTTGACCCAGCCTTACCAGGCCATTTATACCTGTCCCTAATGATTGCTACCGAATATATATAAGATTCAGGAAAAACCAGACGTGAGCAATACGAAACGTGCTCGGTAGCCCTATGAATAATCATTCACTTCGCAAGATAAACAAATTATACACATGTCGTGTACTCTCACCGCTGAACTGGTGACCCTGTCAGCTAGTTACCTTATCGTTTTGTCTCAAATAAGGAACAATATACTGTGTTAATAGCCCAGTTATTTACCATTTAGATGTGCGTTACACGTCATTCGAACCCTTCCGTAAAAACCCGTATGCCCTGTATAGATAACTGATAAACTCACATTACTTTCACCTGTGCATACATATCAGGAATGTATTTAAAGCGCATAATTGTTTATCCCGTGTTAAATATTAATGCCCTTGTTCTACTTATCTATGGCTTGACAACGCTTACAGCGCTATCCGTGATAGTCGATGATGACCATAGCTTTGTGCTGTAAGGTCACATTAAAATATCGTCACACTTTATACACTTTTGAACCAGGATTCACAATCGCATTTGACTCCAGTTATTCCTGAAAATTTTTTTTTTCATTTATTAACTGACTGGCGCTGATTTTCATGTTTGGCACACAGAATGGCAATCGCAAATGGGCTTAGCCTGATTGGGGTATAGCGATATAATTATCGAACCATCGTCAATCCTGGTGGTATATTGACGGTGATAACTACAGGATGATTTGGCATTAGGAATACAGAGTTGTTGTTCATAAATCATCTTGACTAAGATGCAATTATCTGCGATCTTTTTAAAACATTATTTGTGCTCAGTACATGGCCGATAGCTCTGCCAAGAATGATGTTAAATTGTCAAACCACAGGGGTTCGGTGCAATATCCAAGTGACTTTAATATGTTTTTTTAACTTTAATATAACCAAGGAGTTTACAGGACTGGAGTAACAACTGTCAGAAGCCCTGCCAGGTCGCGAGTGACAGTCGTGCGCTAATTGCAATTAAGACATGATAAGCCCATTAACTCTATTGGACGCCTATTGTGCCGAGGTGTCAGGCGCAGCGGCGGCACGGCCTTTGATAAAGCGAGCCTGCTAGATGTTACTTCTGCGGTCCGCTGTAGCTCGCTGAAGCGGAGAACGATATATCCAGTAACTGAGCAGTAAATCACTGGAATAACATTGACCGTAATTATGAATGCGCAAATTGTTTGTTTTGTCAAGAATTATGCGCAACAAATATATCTAGAGAGGTCTCGTGTTGAGGAATCACTTGACCAATTTTTGGATAGATGCGGACACTCTACATCAACTTATGCCGTGATTCATGACGGACGACTGGTAAGTGTAAACCTTACTTTCCCTGAATAACTTCGGAATAATAAAAAATTCCATCAGTTCCCACACTTCTGACTTATATTATTAATTGGCCATGTATTATAGTATTCCGACGATAAAAAAAAAAAATTTAGCTGATGCTCGGATGACTTCCGTTTTGATGGATAACAGCGAGCCATTGTCCGCTCTGTCACTGACGGCGTTGTTCTCGTATTATCGCCCATATGTACCGCAGCCAAGCTATAGCTCAGGCTTCATTAGCAACGAAACCTTCACACACGTTTCCCACACATATGGAAATATGGTGTTCAAACTTATGATTGTTTAAAAATTTATATTAAGTACTACCGGAGATAAATTTCGGGAGAAACTTACTCATCCCTGTCAAAATATTTATAAAAATACCGGTACTATAAAATCCTGTAATTATTTTGTTAAACATATTTATCGCATTGAGTTTTAATGTACATTTTTATTTGGAATTTCAGTTCCTCAGTACCCCAGAATGGGCTGCAATAAATGCCGATTGTGTGATCTGGAGAGAATCCATGAGAAGTACCCACAGGATAAATTAAATTACAGGGATACAATTTTACTTGTAACAGGTGAGATTTATTAAAGCCTTGAAAAAACATGCCATTTCAATTAATATAGGTAGGATATTAATTCAGAATACATATTACTTATTTTATTGTTGTCATTAATTATTAAATATAACATGGCATTTCAGTTCTTATTTTGAAAGGCTGGATATATTTTAATAACCATATATTACTTCACCATCAAGTTTTATTATCAGAATAGTATTACTAAAGCTATCATAATTATATTATTATAACATCTAAATGGTTAGTAGAGGATTTTTTTATTTTAATTAATGTATACAGCAAATAAATTTTGGGGTATGCTTATTCCTGTGTTTCAGGTCTGGATGTATCGAAGGATGTCCAGGATGATGCTGTACCCCGGTGTATATGCCCTCCATGTATAACTAAGTTACAAAGATGAAAGAAAATCAAACAGAAAAGGAAAGGTGGGAAAGTGCAATGGGACATTCCTTACTATCCTCAGGAGTCAGGAGCATTAGATCCCATGTTGAATTCATTCTCTGACTTTGTGCAGAAACTTAAAGTTGAAGCTGAATCACTAGGCTTTATAGATGCAAGTATTGAAGATACATGTGTATTTGCTCAAATCAAACCTGTCACTTGTGATATTCCCCACAAACTGATTGTACATAATGATTATAGCTGGGTTGTTTATTCAGGCAATGACCGGGTTAGCGCATCAATACCTTGTTTACAACATATTCCAAATAAGATAAATGTTGGGAGCGCTGTTCAGCTTTTGAGAATTTCGGTTGATTGTCACAAATGCACAGGGAACACAGGTTTTGATTTGATAATGGCCAATGCTTTAGTTATGGAACAGAATGAGTTGCTCTGTAATGATCAAAAAAACTGTACTAGGAATAATATCTCAGAAATCTATATACAGCATTAAGTGCTTGGTGTATGTTAGTGAAATGGGGAGTTATTGCACAGAGTGTAAGGCAATAAGAAGCAAGTTACGGGGCAGAGAAGGGTATTACAGAAATAGAATAGCTAGTCCTGTAACAACCAAAACAGCAGCTAGCTCCAGGGCACCACTTAGGACACTGTCACCGTCGCAAAAAAATGAAAGGTTTTGTAATCTCAAGACAAGTGTACAATCCCTAAGTAGGAAGGTTAAATTGTTGCAGGCTAGAATGGATAGAATGCTCAAACAAGAGTCTGTTGAAGTCAGTTCTGAGCAAAGTGCATTATTAAAGGCCATAATTTCAAATAAGACCAATGAGATTGAATCCATTTGGCCAGAAGGGAGTCCACAAAGAATCTTATGGCAGGCACAAATAGCAAATGCTAAATGTAGTGGTCCTAGGGGGATGAGGTGGCATCCACTCATAATAAGGTGGTGTATATCTTTGTTTGCAAAAAGCCCAGGTGCCTATAAACAACTTAGAAATTCAGGGTTCATTGGCTTACCAAGTGTCACAACAGTAAGGAAACACATAAACTTCACAAGCCCCACCCCTGATGTAAATCCAGAAGTTATAAAACACCTAGTTGAAGAACTGAAAATAAATGAGATGAAAGACTTCCAGAGGAATGTAGCTTTAGTGTGGGATGAAATGAAAATTAAATCTGGACTGATACTCTCAAACACTGGCAAATTGTTGGGATACAGCAGTTTAGGCAGCCTAAATGATGAGTTAGCTAAACTTAGCTCAGACTCTTCTGATTACGAACCCCCACTAGCAACTCATGTTTTGGTCTTTATGGTACGGGGACTCATGTGTCATGCAAATCTGCCATTCATATGGTATCCATGCACAATCTGTACAGCAGCTCAGCTGTGTTCTGCTGCGTGGACAGCCACGCAAGTGCTAGAGGATATAGGGTTAAAGGTTAGAGCATGGTGCTGTGATGGAGCCACCCAAAACAGGAAATTTTTTAAAATGCAGTCAGTACTAAGTTTTACCCAATATGTTTTTTTTTTCAGCACAGAGCTGCGACGGCATCATCCTAGTCATGTTTGAAAGTTCACAAGGAAACGGCAGTGGATTAAGACCACAGTTGTTCTTATGACCACATTACCCTGATAAATAATTATCAATCTAAACAAGCATGACCTCCCCTGTGTAACCAAACCTCAGTAAAAGCCTCTGAAGACTCTATTACACTATTCCAGGTAGTAAGGCACTCATCAGGAAACCCTAATGGGTTTGATAATGACATTACCTGCGCATATGAAACCATGTTCCACTACACTTGGTCACTAAATCTAGACTGCATGAAATCATTTAACAGGAACCTACACATTACTAACACGTGAAATTTTTCAGGAGCCAAGCAAAGAATTATGTCTGGCACTGACTGCATCACCCCAGCCATTCTGGTAGTTCTTTTTTTGTATTAAACATAATAACTTTAAACATAAATAGGTTTTATGTGCTTTTAGTGGCTAAAACCTGCCTCAAACCTGTTTAGGTCGTGCACTTTTTTAAAAGTTATAACCTATGGTTAAAGCCTTCGGGCCTAAACTTGCCAAACCTGGTGTTTTAGTCAAGGAATATTTCCAGCTCCTAGTTAAAGAGAAAGAGTACCGCCTTTTAGATAGATACACTTATTATCACATAATCTTTTCAAGCGCATGACTTCTTAGTCTGGTATCTTCGACTAAAGACAAACACGTTAAAACCATTCATTATTACACACACACATACTTATTTTTATTTAAACCGGAAGCAAATTTACATAACTATAGTCTTTACGGTACACTATAAACAACGGTACGTTACGGCTCGTTGCTAAAGGCATTTTTTTATTTCTCTGTCATTTGGCATAACATCCAGTATTTCATGATGAATCAAACGAGCGACTACAGCTAAGGGATCCAGGCACACAACATTATAACGTGATTTTAACTAAACGGACAATACATCAATTTCATATCTGTCAAGGTCAGTTTCCAATCTGACCCTGTCCAGACTCATTCGGCATAGACAGAAGCATTTGCATAAAGAGATAAAACAGCTGATTTAAACTACAACACATTTTATTTACAATATATACAGAAAATAGATATTTGGATGGCTTATAGCTCGTTCCCCAGCTCCAGTCTGAACCCTCAAAATACATACCAGGGTAGAATGGACCAGTTCAGTTCTATAATTAAATAAAAAAATATTCACAGGTCCTATTTACAGGTCTATAGTATTTGCTATTTATTTAGTCTCAACTGGGTGAGCAAACGTAATTCCGCTTACATAAAATATCCCTTTATTTATAGGACATTTATCCGTAGGAACAAATGGGCTATTTAATGATAGTTTTGGGCCAAAAGTACTATTGAAGACAGCATAGCGTGTCATACGACTAACAATAGATATGAAGAATAATTATATCTCTAGATTATATCTCTAAATGTTACTAAAAGAAGACTGCAAATTGGTAGGCCTGCAGTATATTCTTAACATTGTAAGAATTATACAGGCTACAGCAAATTTCATCAGTAGGAATAGAACTTAAGCTCATCGTGCACGAAAACAATATGGGTTGGTGTTTATGACTCCTCAGACAGGTAAGTAACACAGGGTTGTCCTTCGACCTCTGGACTTGTGGCAGTAGTGTCGGTACACCAGATAGTCACATAGGGGTCTACCGCATCACGTCTCAATGGCTCTACTTCAGACGACTCGTCTTCTACACCATGTCTCCGGGCCCGACAAATCACAACATAGACATGAGTATGTATGCGGCTGATATCAGCAATAAAAATGGTCATTCAGCAAAAAAATTAGTTGGCCTTAAATAACACGACTCCAAGGCTCAAAGGCCCCAATAACAAAAATTGTCCTGTTATGAAGCTTGCAGCTTCCTGCTTGGAGTCTTTCTGCCAAATGAACTATTTGTTCAGAGCCTTTTTCATCCATAATTCACTACCGGGCGCTTATTGGCCAAAATTTACTGTAGCCTTTGTAAAATATCGGCATCGTTACCTAGAGACCATATGACGCTTCACAACCCCAACATTGCATGGTTCACTGGTTCCCTGAAATGTGTACGCGTTGGATTAAGACTGGACCGCTACTAAACACCCCCGCAAGAACAATACACGGAAATCCCTGTTCACAGAGTGCAAATCGTTTTAAGGATCCCCAGGGTACGAATACAGAAGAACATGCCACGGAATTTGACATAGTGAAATCAATAATAAGAAAGGATATCATGAATTATCATGATATCAGATTATAATAAATGCGCGTTGGCTTATTCCCAAGGTCAGAGGTGTTACCTATGATGACCTATATGCAAATTATCTAGGTGTTATCAATCCCTGCATGGTGCTATACTCTCGTATATGTTTTGCATACTGCCTGATACCAGATAACCTTTAGGCTGTTAAGAGAAAGAGCGGTGTAGGTTTCTTTACTCTATGCAATGAAGCATCATCGCTATTCTAACAGCTCTCTTTATAATATATACGCATACCATATAAAGGTCATTAGTTCTTCCCGCTGCATGCAAAGTCGCTGTGTCGACGCATGCAGTAGGTACCACTCTGGCGCCACTTTTGTGACATCACTTTGCTGACCCCTTTCAAAGTGTGCACACACAAGGAGGATTTGGGAATATGTTGTTGCTCCGTTGTAGAGCAAATGACCGACTATCAAAGGTTTTGGGTTCGATCCCCATTTGAAAGAGAACAAACGTTTTTGTTTATGCATGTTCCATTATATATGTACGTATATATATATATCTCTCTCTCGGTATAGCGACCACCTGGAAACTACAACCTCAAAATGGTTACAATCTTCACGATCATTACGTCATATTTATAAACTTTGGAATAACGGGCACCCGTTCCCCGTTTTAGGTCAATTAATTTGGCCCTTAAGGGTGATTTGGACCTCCTCATGTAGAATAAATATATGTATATACAGAGTCCAATATTTTAATAAGCAACGTCGTTAATGATCTTCCCGATGTAGCGACACTTAGCTTTAATAAAGTAACTTATGATTGGTTCATGTGTATATCACCATTTAGCTATCGTTTGGTTGAGTAAAGCGACTAAATACTCCTTGATTATTTCAGCGATGTAAAATAGGCCCGTATGACAGCTACAAGTATGCCTATACCTGTGTTCGTTTATAAATTATTCGTTGCCGATTTTTTCCCTCAACCCGCTGTGTTCTAATATTAAGCCTGCCGCCCACTGGCGATTTTGCTGCCATTGACCTGAATTCTACTTAAGTCTGCAACTGATTATAATCGCATATGAATCGCAAGTCAGCGGACCTTGTGAGGCGACTTGCGATCGTCTGCATCTGGGATTGCTTGCGAGGCGATTGGCGTCCTGCAATGATCACCATCCAAATGGTTGGTCAGGTGACCGAATCTGCGACCGGTCGGTTACTAGTCACAGACTGAGCTTGTAAGTGTGAAATGTGGCATCGTCCCAAGGCAGTTTGTTGGTCCCCTGATGGCGATGTGGAATCAAACACCGCCTCAATACAACCAGACGTAGCCCGAATACTCCAACTGAAATCAGAAATTAAAGGCGCTAGTATAAATAATTGTGATATTTGGCTGTTCTGGTTAGTTGTGGCTGAAATTGTGACAGTTTTATTGGTAGTTACTAAAATGTACCATCTCCAAATTAAAATACGTGTGAAACTCCGGAATCTCAAGTCTGGGAATGATTGCTGAATGGTGTTTATCCATGTTAGCAATCGCGCGTCGTCCTAAATTTCGAATTTGAGGCATGGGGAGAGAGGTAGAATCTGCACCACGTATATCATTACAAGTGTGAATTCTAATATAATTTATCAATTTTAGACTTTTTGAGTGGGGGTAAGAATCGAAAGAAAAAGCAGGATTAGAATTCCCAAACTTATTTCTGTGTAACTAAAACCAATTGCACATAGTTTGGGCCACTTATTTACCTGTAGGTATTGAATCCATTATTCTTTGAAAACAAAAGGTCCCTTTAAAATCCATTCATTTTATTCAAACATATATAACACATGATGCCCTATTGACATTTTATTGAAGATTTTCGTTTCACGCCGGAATTTAAAAAGCTGCTTGTAAAACTTGTTCAGAAATTGAGGACCTGATTCCTTAGGTATTGCCACGCAGGATATCGCGTTCACACTATGTTCACACTACGTATGTGCCGTAGAGATACTGGAAATACACATTTTGTCAGGTTAAAAAAGTATTTCGTAAATAAATACACTTTCCCTGTTAAGTCTATTTTAAATGTCATATATATATATATATATATATATATATATATATATATATTTATATATATATATATATATATATATATATATATACGGTTTAGGTCTCATCGCCCTTTATTACAAGAAAAATATATAAAAATAATATAAAATATATAAAATATATATGGCATCCTTACTTGTGGTTTACGGTGTATCACGTAATGTAAAAATAGACGAACGCAAGGTAAATTGGTAAGCACTTTAAATAAATACTGTAGGTTATTTACTTATATAACCTGTTGTGGAAATAGGCTTATTGAGTTCTAAAGTTTAATGTTCCAAGAGTCCAAGGGTTGGCATTTTAGAGGGTATTGTAGCATGAGTTTTTTAGGAAAGTCTTGTGCTCTGTAATCAACGGGCAATCAGTATATCTAATGTGTAGTCCAAAGCATTCTAAGACCCAAAAACAATGTCCTATCAATTAAGAGGAGTGACGGTTAAAGATCATTAGGCTATAGGTTATCACTGTATATTTTATGTATCTACTAAACGTCGGCTATACTCACTAGCTGCACACACATAAGCACACTGATGTTATATACATATATATCATACACTTTAATTGTTACGACTTAGATACCGTCAACATCGTCAGGGGAAACATGACTGATTCGATGAGAAAACTGATTAAATATAGAATTTTCTTGTTGGAAAGCACATGTTCACATAAAGATGACCAATCATTTGCCTCTAAGAATATCGCCTTCATCAGTGTACAGAGGAATATACAAAGACAACGGCATTAAAATGCAAAACTCGTGGCTTAGTAAAAGAGCAAAATAAATTGACATGGATACCATACAAGTCCAGCAGGCCATTAGCTGGTTTACAGCGATAGAGCGACAGGGTCAGATGCATTACAAGCCATTAGTATACAAAGCAGGAGGTTTCACACTCTAAGAAATACTCACTTCACTGTTTTAATAATTTAAAACCAAGGGATCATTCCTAATAAAATCAGAGCTGACCCTTTGGAAACACCTACAAAAGGAATGGCAAGTTTCAGGCATATGAAAAAAATAGAAGAATTTCACTGCTCTCTCAAGCCGGAAACCTCTTTGCGAGAAGCCTCATGAACCGTCGGTTTGCTCAATTGGTGCAGGGAGATAAAAGGTGCTTCCGAAAAGATCATGGGACTACGGATATGCGTTTGTTGCACAACAATTGCAATAGAGGTGTTAGGATGTGTGGACCTCACAAAAGCGTTTGACACAGTCAGTCGGAGGGCCTTTGGAAGATCACTTCAAATGTTGGGTTTTCCCAGAGAATCATTTGGACTGTACACTAGTGAGACGACGGCATGATGGCAAAGTATTGCAAGATGCCGAAGCATCAGTGTTCCTACTTGTTTGGAACGGTGGCTAGCAGGCCTTTGTGTCAAGATCACTCTGATCATCCCGATGTTTACCGCAATGCATTTCCAGAAAAAAAAGACGGAGGGATCCCCTGAAGTAAAGATGGAAGATGGTAAACCTGAGAAGACGTTGAATGCCGCCTCTAAACTAGACATGCAAGCCATTATGAACAAGGTCTCTGCTGCATGGGTAAATTTTACAATCAGCACAAAGAGGACTGATTTCATGCATCAGCTGTCCAGCCAGCAAGATATAAGTCATACATAGTACCTATGATCAGAGTGAACGGACAAATTTACAAAACTTGAAAGAACCCTCTCTCAGGGACTATTTGTGCTGGACATAACTGGGGGGTAGGAAAGGCCAACTGTGCTTTTACAGCAAAACAGAAGAAACGATTCAAGGACACCTTGAAATTCTTGAAGTTTCATGACATCGACGTGTCAGCCTGTATAAACATCGCACTGGATAGCCCAACCTAGAGCAGCTGCATAAACAGGGACTGCAAATATCAGAAGCAAATAAGTCTGATTTTGCGTGCCATGATCCTGCGTAAAAGAAATCAGAGGACTCAGCGGGGCCAGTCACTTACTCTAAGGGGGCACTGGTCCATGAAGTCACGTCATGGACGAATGGCGACTTTCCAAAAGCACAAATAAGTATGATGAATATACGCTTTTATGTAATATATTGCTTTTATGGCCATAACAGTTTCCTTTCAAAGAAGAATATAACAAACATTTGACCTGCATCCCTGTCATCGTATCGTTGTTGTTTCCTCACACACCTCCGAAGTTAAGGGCACTAAGACTAAACATATGGGTGATCACATCATTCTTGATACGTGTGATATGTTTTGAAAAATTGCATCATATTTCTGAGAAAACTGAACCCACCAATTGAATCATTAAACAATAAATACACATTTTATTAGAAAACAATTTCAATCCTACATAATTAAATTGTGGCCATAATTGCAGTAGGGTGAAATCCGGAAGGTTCAATTTGAATTTGCGTCACTTAGCCAATAATCTCACATTATGTCGTTTGTGTACATTGTTTGAGAATGTAATGGTTTAAGGGAATCCATAAGTCCATAAATAATAAACAATTATGAATTAGACTGACGAATGAGAAAGTGCTAATTAAACAACTACCAGCTTGTGTATGCAACACTGGAGTAACGTGGTTACATTGTATTATTTATTGTATTAATATTATTTGATTTACGCTTGACTTTAATTTGGGTTTACATGCAACTAACCCGTCAGCAGATGATAGACAAAATTCCGTGAATAATATTTATTGTCTTGTTATGTTTAGGTGTATAACCACAGATAATAAGTGTACATAGGCCATCTAAACTATATATTTAGTACGACAGCTTCATACTGTGTTTTGCTTCGTTAGTCCCTGTTAAAGCAAGACATGATCGTGGTGAACTATTTCAAAATATACTTTTTCTTGATCATGGCCTCACAAAGTTGTGGGTTATTTTTTACAATATATTCAGGATACCCCGGTAAGTTATATTTCGAGAGTCACGTGCTTGCATTTTATTCGCAAAATTAAACAGTTAGTACTAGGAATTATCAATAAAATGCAGAGAGAGAGAGAGAGAGAGAGAGAGAGAGAGAGAGAGAGAGAGGTATTAAGTTAATTTCTCTTGTTTCTTAATTCTACACCGCTAGTATTTGATCGTTTTACCACGGAACCCTGCCACTGTGTACTCTCACTTAATGTCCGGGGTCTTAGTCTTACCCCTAAAAGAAGACAATTATTTTATTGGTTGCAGAATAAAAGTCACAATATAATATTTCTCCAAGAGACACACAGCTCCTCAAACTCCGCTGATCAGTGGAGAGCAGAATGGGGCCACAGTACAATATTTAGTCATGGAGCCACCAATTCCCGAGGTGTGAACACAACGATAACGATGGAAGGGTCTTAGTGCTAGATATTACTATAGAAGGCATACGCCTTAATTTGGCAAATGTATATGGACCAAACCAAATTAAAACAGACTTTTATTCTGATTTATTTGATAATTTAGAACAGGGCCACAATGAGAATAATATAGTTGAAGGTGACTGGAACACCGTTATAAATCCTAAATTAGATAAGTCAAGTGGACAACTAGGGAACACAACCGTTAGTAATTTAATGAATGAATGGATCGAAGAACTTGATTTAATTGATGTTTAACGTCATTTTCACTTCCAAAATAGACAATACACATGGATGAGAGATAAACCAACTTATATTGGGAGTCGTATAGATTTTTTTCTTATATCTAAGGGTCTTTTAAGGCTAACTAAAGGGGTTAGTATTTTACCAGGGTATAACACAGCTCACTCAGGGATTGATCTACTTATGGAACCTCATAAAGGAAAACGAGGACCAGGATTTTAGAAATTCAATACCTCCTTATTATATGATGAAGAATGTGTGCAGCAAATAAAGGATTGTATATTAACCACTGTAAATGAAAATAAAGAAGCTAATCCTACCTTATTATGGGATACCATAAAGATGACTATACGGAGAACATGTATATGTCACAGCCATAGAAAACAAAAGAAAACCAGGGAAGAAATATAGTAAGTTAGAAAAAGATATAATGTTATTGGAAAACAATATATTTACAGACGCTGAGCAATGTGATAAACATAAATTAAAAGGGAAGGAACAACAACTATTTAAGTATATAGAAGAAAAAGCCAGGGGGGCCGCCATCAGAAGCAAAACCAAGTGGTATATGGAGAAAAGGAATTACAACAGAAAGGTTGTCAGTAAACCAATTATAAATGGAAATAGAATAAACAATCCACAGGTAATATTAGAGAAAGAAAAAGTATTTTTCCAGGGAATTTATACTTCAAATCAACAACATGATGTTAGTAAAGTTGAAAATTTTCTTGAAAAATATAATATAAAAATGAATAAATAAAAAAAAAACAATGTCTCCAGAAATCACAAAAGAGAAAATATTAAATAGTTTAAAAACATGTGCAAATGAAAAATCGCCAGGGACACATGGTTTCCCCGTTGCGTTTTACATGTTTTTTTTTTTTTGAATGACATAAAGAGATATTATATGGACAGCATTATATTTAGTTTTAGTACAGGGCATTTATTAATAACTCAGAGGCAGGGTAAAATTAGCCTTCTCCCTAAAAAGGGAAAAGATGAACTTTACCTAAAAAACTGGAGACCCCTTACACTCTTGAATCTCGATTATAAAATTATTTCAAAATGCATTGCGAACAGAATAAAACAGTTTCTCCCAACTTTGATTCACGGGGACCCGACAGGGTTTATGCAGGGAAGATATATAGGGGGAAATGTTGCAAAAGATATGACTGTCTGAATATTTATTACAAAATAAAGAAAAAGCTTTCCTCATGGCTGTCGACTTTAAAAAAGCCTTCGATTTTTTAGAATGGGATTATATTTATAAAATTTTAGAATTAATGAACTTTGATTTGCATACTATCTCTATGATTAAAACATTGAATACTAACATCTCCTGCTTTGTTATAAATAATGGTTATGTCTCTGAATTTTTTTTAGTAAGTAGAGGAGTCAGACAAGGTTGTCCTCTATCCCCCTATTTATTTATACTTGCTGTTGAATTACTGACAGAGGCTATAAGATCAAATGAAAAAATAAATGGAATCTCATCAGTACATGGTGTTTTTAAAATAATACAGTATGCAGATGACACAGTGGTGTTTACAAAAGATATCACTAGCATACAAGAAACTCTTAATGTATTTTCTGAATTTAATAATATCACAGGTTTTAAGGATCAACCGAGACAAAACAGCTAAAATGCCATTAACAGAAGGGAAATATAAAGAAAAAGACATAGTTACACTTTAGGTTTGACCTGGGCTGACAAACAATTAAATTTACTAGGAATTACTATAACACCTTCCATGAAAAATGGTGTACAGTTAAATTATACACCACAAATACAAAAAAATAAAGAGTGTGATATCTGTATGGTCTCGCAAGAAACTCACACCACTTGGAAAAATTACCATTATAAAGAGTTTCCTTATTTACCAGGTAATTTATCTATTATCCGTTCTCCCTTCCCCAACAAAACGAATTTTGAAAGAAATAGAGAAATTGCTATTTAAATTCATATGGCATAAAGGTAGAGAATCAGTTAAAAGGAATATTCTTTATGCACCTATAGGTTGTGGGGGGCTTAGCATGATACATCTACCAACACGGGACATAACATTAAAAATAGCTTGGATAAAAAGAATACTGTCTAAATCAGAAAATATATGGAAACAAATGTTCATACAAGGTCTCAAGATGTCTGATGAGTCATTCAGGTGCAATTTACATAGAAATGACCTCCTAGAGATATCTGTAAAACCAGCCATATTTTGGACAGATGTATTTCAATCTTGGTCTATATATAATAACCACTCACCATTAACTTGCACAGTCATTAAAATCAAATCATATGTTTCAAATCCCACATTAAAAGAGGAAAGAAAGTTATATGTGGCAGGGATAAAATATATCTCTGACATAATTAAAACAGATGGTGCAAAGAATGTTTGGTTAAACCATAATGAGCTATTTCATAAATTTAATGTTAAAATAGATATTATAACATATAATGGAATAAATAATGCCATCCCAAAACTACGGAAAAGCTTACTTGAAACCGAAAAACCTGAAATTATTACCATGCCTTATAATTTTAACTTTGATAGAATAATTAGGACTAAATATCTGACTAAAAGTGTATACACCAAGGTGATTCAGAAGAACCTGGAGAAGCCAACTTCTGCAATCAAGAAATGTGAATCTGACCTACAAACAAAATCTGAAGAGAAAGTATATAAAGGTTTCAGTAATATATTTAACTGTACTATATCTGTAAAATTAAGGATGTTCCAATTTTATATACTACACCGCACAATTACTTTAAACCCTTTTTTTTTAAAGGATAAATATAATTAACTCTGCAGAATGTAGTTTTTGCAAAAAAATGAGGATGAAACCATTTTACACTTATTTTGGGAGTGTTGATCTTTTCCAGATTAATTTGGAGTGATATTCTTTCTATATTAAAATCACATGGAGTAGTTGAAACAACATTTATACGGTCAGCTGATAATGTTATCTTAGGATGTTACAATACAAGATGTTTGAATTTCATGACTTTACTTATCAAAAGGTACTTATATATTAGTAGATGTAGAAAAGAACAATCCAAAACTAGGAAGTGTAAAATGTTTATTAAAGAAATACATAATATTGAAAAACATATCGCTCTCAAAAGAGAAAAATTGCAACAGCATGAAAATAAGTGGAAATCTCTCCACTGTCTTATTAAAGAATAATTTCATGGACGTGATTCTCACATTGGTAATATTTCATTACGGTATTCATAGAGAGTTGTTGAAATTTTCTGATATTATTACAGTTGGAGTTTTGTCAGTATGTATGTATCCTTTATTTTTCCTGTATGTTTTGTTCATTTATAGCTGGGTATAGAGAAATGTATGTATAGATACATACATATATTCTACAGTCAGACTAACTTAATGTTGTTTGCCTTGTGTGTATTTTACTGTATACTTTTTATGTATTGTTCTTTAGTCAATAAATATTAAAAAAAAATCTACACCAGAATAAATGTTTATGATTATGATAATTTCTAAATAAAATGTCTATGATATGGCGTCTGTTCGGAGTTGAACAGTAGCATTAAAAAATCTCTGAACTTTAGAAAAAATAAAATCACTCTTGATTTTTCAAAAGCCCCTGCACGACAAGAAGATGCCGCTAGGATTTGTTCGCTTAACCACGGAACCCTGCCACTTGTAGCGACAGAAAAGGAACAACAACGTTTACTAAGATATATGTCACAGCATACCTTTGTCAAAGTCTGGCTTGCATGGCAGTTTGTCCATTTCACATCTTGGCGCTTGACTGATGGAAATATCACGAAATATAGTAGGTTTCATTTTTTTTATTATTTCAACCTATCAGGTGGAGATGATTGTTTTCAGCATTATTGTTATTATTATTATTTGTCGTAATTATTATTCTGACATTTTTTCGTCCGAGTTAAATCATATCCCCACAGGATGTACCCTTTCACAGTTACACAATTCGACCAAATTTAGTAACCTTGACCTATTTTTTCAAGGCCTCAAGGTTCTTATATCATTGGTTCAACTGAACTATACTTTTTCCTAACCTGTGAGGGTTGGATAAAAGATCAGGGGGAGATGGGGAGGGGGAGGGAATTCTAGTTTATTATATATATATATATATATATATATATATATATATATTTATATATAATGCTCACAAGTATCGAATTTGGCAATCACGTGTCATGTATACTATATACGCCTGTGTGTGTGTGTTAGATGAAACACCAAAGAGGGAATCTTCGGTTCGACTTTGCGCATCGTACAGGAAGTATGAAGAACTGGTGTATGCAACCGATTGCTTTGTTGAGGTGCAAGGTTTTATTTGTCAGAACACAGGTTAGTCTTGTCATATGTTAAGTACATACATATTCTTCATATAAACAGCAGTGCTTTTTATCATTTTAGGTATATTTGCGATCTTTACCCTTTTTGTCAAGTGACCTTTATTTAATACCAGAATATGTGAGTTACATAAAACACTTAAATTTACGTTTGTGGCTTATCCCAGTACTTATAATAAAATATTTGGTGATATGGAATACAGATGTAAACAGTTATAAAACGGCTCTGCCCTAATATATTGCCATTTATCCATGCACTTGTTGTGCGCCTTCAGCATGTTTCTTTTCTTGTATTACAGGCTGCAACTCCTGTTCAGATAGAGGGTGTATTAGAGAAGGAAATGCAAGCAAATGGTGTTATCACATCATCCATAAATACACCAGTAGCTGGTATAACGCTGCTGCTCGATGTAGTATGGAAGGTGGTACTTTGTTAACCAATTTACAATATCTCAACCGACTAAAACCTTATATGACAAAGCGGGATTATTGGATTGGATTAGTGAAAGGAGGATGGCAAACCAAGACATCAGATGAGGCAATGTTAGTAGATAAACAAACGAAAGGGCCGAATTTTACATACTTGTTCTTTTTATGATAAGATTCAGAGTCTCAAATTTAACTTCTTATTTGATGCAATCATAACTTACCGGTTTTTTACCAGCTATAACTAGGTACATGTTGGGTTGTACTAATTATATAACTTTTCGTGTAAGTTACATGTGGTCGTTTGGATGGTCATCATGGGATACAGGCCTCAGGTTTGATGAAAATAAAAACTGCAGCATCATACAGCTCAAGAGTAACGAAGGGGAATGGATACAGAGCAACTGCAGTATGCCACAGTATTTTGTATGTCACAAAGGTATATGAGAAACCAAACCATAAATTATATACTAGTGACATTCCAGTCCCCTGTACTTGACTCTGAACCCAATGAAAACTATACATGCTATAACAAACTATTTGTCTTTTGTTATAGGATCTGTAAAAGATTATTTAGGAGAGAAGAATGGCATGAGTATGAAAATAACGCTTTTGATAATCCTATCTGTTGTACTGACTTTCTCCATTTTGGGTTGTCTGGTGTATGTAAAAAAATGCTTTCGGACACATCATTCAGAGGTATGTACAGCTTAAAACGATCGGTGACTTATCTGCTAGTATAAAATAAATAAGATCTGAGTATAAAATTTATTATATGTACTTTATCACAACGCAGGTGCGTCCAATTGTACATTCCTATGGCAGATCAAAATGCATACAACAACAGCTGAGTGATTTAAGCGACTACACACACACACACACACACACACACACACATATATATATATATATATATATATTTATACAGCTAATATAACCTACCTATTCATGACATGTGTAGACCCAAGATTTGTTTTGAAAGGTTCTTCTGTTTTTGTTAACAAGGTGATGGAAATGACAACTTGAACAGAACAATGAGTATATCGCCTTCCACTTTTTCGGTGCATCGTGTACTAGGAGCAAAATCATGGAGACCGTATTTTCTTGTTCATTGATTAGGACTACTTATATTACGAGAGCACCTTAAGAGAATGACGTGCATTCCGAAGGAGTACGGTACAATTTATGAAATTCCTTTAATATTGTAAGAGCAAATATGTATCCATGTAAGTGTATTTGAAGATAATGACACTGAGCATTATCTTGTATTCAATGTATTCCTTGAAATAAAGGGTATCTCGTTGGTATTCAGATTAAAATATTTAATTTATAAAATGTCTGTTAACTGTTTTCTGAATGAAATGGGACCCATTTTCTTCGATTAACAAAGATGTTTTAATTCTCGTCTTGTGAATCATGTCCTGTTGAGGAAGTTCAGGTCAATGATTCAAGATCTTGGGAGCCTGTCGACCCTAGGTCGACCGTGGCACCGATTGTTCGTGTTTGTTCTTTTAGGACCAAGTGATAATTCCTTTAACCTGGAGGCCAGCTATCGCCCTGTGACACCGTTTGCTAACCTGATTGGCATTTTGTTGTCAGTATTACGTACAGGTTGCCTGTAACTTGTGGATGACGGTATGAGCATTCACACAGCGTGAAAAATAGTCTTACTGTAATCTTATGTATGTTATAATAACTGTGTTATTTGTTTTGATATATATTTATACATATATATATATATATATATATATATATATATATATATATATATATATATATATATATATATATATATATATATCAGCGGATCATATGTTTTCCATTATAAGCCGTAGGCGTAGGCAGGTTACTTGCACATGGCGCTGCAGGTTACATAGGACAATGTACCCGGAAGAATATTTCTTTATACCATCTTTCTGGGTTCTCGGACGCGTCCATGCAAATCTTCTGGTGGATAATGTTTGGTCAGAACAAATGTCTGTCATATCGTGCATGTGGTATCATGGGGGAAAGTAGTTTAACTTAGAGTTTAGAACCGTTAGCATTTACGTGGAGAAGAAGTGACCCAATAGTGCTTATTTACCTCGCAACTTTACACAGAAAAACAATTATTCAACATCAATCGGTCTATACAACATCAGAATAGAAAATCAAAAGCAAAATCAAAACAGCCAAAAGGCAAAACCATTAGTATGTTTAACAACATTTACTAAATTACCTGTCATTAGTAATTAGTCACTAATGAGTCGTCAGTCCCGATGAAAAAAAATGTTAAGCTACAGTTTTACTTTAAAAATGATGTTGGGTCAAAAACTTTTCAGAGACAGTATTTCCACAAACGAACAGCATTCTAACTTGAATGCCCTGTTTTCTCCCTAAACTCATTTTTTTTACTGAAATGATATATGTGCAAGGCTAAACAAATGTTTGATTGTCTCATTACCTTTTTACCAGTTTTCTTCTTTCATATATGTAACCAATAGTTGTTTATAGATATGTGGACAAAAAAGGGGGAGGGGGATATTACAGATCCCATACACTGAACAACATTAAAAAGAAATAAATTATCTCCTCCTAAAAGAAAAATCTAGTCATATCCTGTAAAGAAGCCCCTTAAGTATATTCATCCAGAAGAGTTATAAAATATGTTGCGACGGTGGCTGTAAACTGGAATACTCCATTTTGCATCCCTTTCAAAAAATGTTTAATATGAAGCACATGATTTTTTTATTTCAGTATATAAAATGCCGACCAGGGGATGTTTCAAATTAATGTAAACAAGCTCGTCTTAGGTTATACAAATTATAATACAAATGAAAAAAAGGTGCACATATAAACATACTACTGGTGAAACTGACATGTATCAACACAGACGCAGGTTGCTAACTAAAATTAGTAGCGTCCTTGACAACCTTGAGAACCTGAACGAAACAAATTGTTCATGTAGAAAAGCTGTGTTTACATCTGACAATCAATGCTAAGTGCATCAAAATAATGAAATTAACTAGGCTGCTTTAAAGAAGAGGAAACGTTCATGAACTTTTTATTTATGAAATATGAATGCCTCATATATACCCAGTTAGCACAAAACAGTTCGCACAGAAAATGTTCTTAAAAAGTTACAAAAAATGGTAATAAGAATTCTTTGAACCTTTCCCTAAGTAAATATTCCCTTATCCTGTCCAAAAGTGTTATAATTTGCCGGACAATATGTATTTTTTGTCAATTGCATTAAAGTGTTACATTTTAAAATGTTCTTATGAAAAAAAAGCATAACATTCTTCGAATGTAATCAAAATATTTCTTTCAAATATATATTATTTTGACAGAGCTGTAAATATAATCAAAAACTAAAGATACTATTCTTAGATATAAGTTTATATTTTTAACAATACATTAAAAGTTTAAACGAACTTGTTAACTTTAAAAACTTCTAACATTTTTAGCAATGGTATTTTAATTTTTTTTTACTTTTAATGGTCTGTTGAGACATCTGTCCAATTTATCGAAAATGTTTGTAAAGTGTTTTGTGCTGAGGGGTATATTCACGCCTTAACTTACCAATTTCAATAAACCAATATGAATAAAAAAATTGTATACTGCTGTGGCACATGGGTGTACTTGTATTCTGACTATTTATTGGTAACCTGAACACTAAGGACTCAAAATCAAATGAACAAGATATACCCGTCTCCCGTGTACACTTCTGGCAAAATGCTGCCTAGGGGCTCAGCTGACCCGAACCCTATACACGACAGAGCAAACAGACACAGTGCGCATTCTCGTTGAAAAGTTCTATTGCTGGGTACTGAATAATGTTCAGTAATAGTATATTTTGGTGTCAGTGTCAAGTGTCATCTTGGTACAGGACATTGGGTACAGGTGTGACGACCGATAGGGTTGACAAGGTACATCCTTTTTATTCCAAAAATAAAATAATATCCTGTTCAGTAGAGTTAGATTAGTTATTGTGTACACAATGTTTTCAGCGCTGCTCATTAGAAATCGGTCTAGTAATGCAGCGTGGAAAAGCGATGGAGAGGGGCACGCATCGCAAGAGAATTTTCAGGGATAGGAGAGAATCTACGTTCTTTAAATAGAGTAATCACACAAGGAAAAAGTTCAGTTGATCGGCAAGCTAGGCGTGTAGAGGCCAAGAAGTGTATAATATGTTAATCTTCAGAGCACATATTGGCAACAGACTTAAAATGTCTTAATAACAATATATTATTGACAAAAAGGCCATCATCTATGTAACCTATGACCTATTACCGGTTGACACCGACCAACAGGTGCAACATATACTCAATATAGCAAATTTCATTATGCAAATTTATCCTTGTCACAAAGGCAGAAGTTGAACACCTAGACCAATGAAACTTTATAATCATCGTCATATTATACACGTTTTCACACCTACTACCAAAAATATACATGCCTTTTAGATAGATTAACTAGTTATATATAACTATATATATATATATATATATATTATTTTGCCCGGGCCTTTCCTTTGTTAGATATTAGGTTATTAGTATTAAGGACATATCGGGGAATCCCATAGAGTAACTATGTAAAACAGGAGCGGAGCCACATGTGTTTACTTAAAGCAAAGGCTTCGGCACAGGTGGCACAGGATCGTGCTTGAGCTTGCGAGCAAGAGTCAGAGAGCGTATTAGGGTTCTTGAACATGAGTTGGAGCTAGAAAGGTTCGGGACTGAGTCTCGCAGGCATGCAAAGAACGTGGTTTCGCTTGCTCACATCCTGTTTCCTTCAAGAGACTGACCACATGCTGAATATTCGGTCCATGGTATCGGTACGTATCTGTATATACAGGTACGATGTGTAACAGCAGTTTAAATTAAATATATGCTTGTTTAGTTGGCCGTTACAATTATTTATTTTTTCTATTTCCTATTATTAGGGACAGAAATCGGTGTTGGGGCACTCAAGGGACCTTTGTTCAGAGAAAATGCGTCTGTTACCTCTTCAAAGAAATTGTGACAGAGAGAAAAAAGTTACAAACGTTTATAAGTAGTGCATGGATATCCAAAGAATGTAAGAAACACTGGTGGTAAAATACGCCATTCTTCGATAAAACCAAAATGATGTTTCTGGTACAAGAATGACTTCCGGCTCAGATATGTATATATATATATATATATATATATATATATATATATATATATATATATATATTATATATATGAAGCGAAGTGCCGGAGGCACATGAAATGGCAATGAAAGATTTGGTTTTGTTTTGTTACGAGGCGCACACTTAACGCTAACTGAACTTGTAATAAAATTGGTGTTAAAATGAACATAAACAACGTTGGTCGAAACACCATCCAAGCATTGTTCCATTTAGCCAAAAGTCCCGACAGCGGTGCAGACAGGGCTTTGACACGTGACCAAGCAGAGGGAATGAACTGGGTTTGTTGGAATAAACGGGGGATCTGGTCTGGAAGAAGGAGCAAAGAATGTAAGCTTCATTGGCAATTAACTGAATGGAATCGAACTGTGAATGATGGTAACCGGTTTACATAAAAGAAACGACTTGACCTTTTCACACGGGGCAAAGAAGAACGCTACATTATTATTAGAGACAGGAATGTAGTATTGCTACACTGCGACCAGACTAGCAAAAGGCCATTGACCTTGACTACCGGGCGAGACGAAAGGTGTAAGAAACGCAATGATCTGGATTACCTTGTTACCTTAAGATGGTAATTTGCTAGTTTTCAGGGAATAACCCGCATGCATCACTGCACTTGCCTGGCGCAAACAGGTTGGAGATGCGATCGTTTGATACGACTGACCAATTACAGGCGCTTGGCCTCGTTGATCACCCTCTAGGCGTTTGATGTGATATTAACTGCATATTCCAAGCATGACAATAAACGGGATTATGACAATATTCCATGATATTAAACAGTCAGATTACCATTGTTTATATAGGAAATGGTTTGGGATTTCAGAATTATGTGACAATAAACGGGATTTTCTATTAACCGATATGACAAAAAGTGGGCTCGTCTGTACATCAGTGTAAGACAGAGGTATCACATGAAGCGATTCCCTCTGTACATACTTTCCTGAAGTGAGCGAAATGTTAGCCGCACACCTGGTCATATGATGACTACCACAGGGGCAAGGCAGGTAGTAGTGAGGTTATGATACCCATAACAATTCTCGAACAAGTGATTTTGACCATAAGTTTAGTCAGCGGTACTCAATAGATGACCATCAGTCTCTCAATTGATATCGTGATGTGGTCAGTGATATTCCCATTTGCACATACATTGTAGGGACCAAGCTCATTTCGCAAAAACCAGTAAGTTCAAAGCCGCGGGATGAGTCTTAGTAAAAGCGCCATCGTACAACTACATATGTATGCTAAGATGAACCCGTTTATTACATGTTCAAAGGTATGATAAGCTGTATTTAACACTGAAAGAAAAACAATTATATTTTTACATCCTATTTTAATTTATGAGTATAGAACTATTTATCAAGTTTCCCAACTTATATTGGCTCATTCTAATTACAAATAAGACTCAGCATTAATGTATATAATAATTAAATATAATATGTCTTTCTGTTCTGTTAAGATATAGTCAACATATCAAGAGTGTTTTAAATAAAGTCTGAAGTATGTATGGAATTGATTGGCCATTGCTTGTTTCGTACAAAGATTTCATGACAGTTGCCATCAGCCGATTACATGTATGCACACCATTAAGCATCAAGTGAGGCATTTTATGTCATAATAGCAAGGTTATGGTGAATCACAATACAAGGTTGTATAAAATCAATATGCATTTTTTTTTCAATTAAGAGTAAGATGTATGTATATAATTATAGCATAGGATAACAGGGTCATGGTTTTATGACGCCACTTATCATCGCTACATGGTTCAGCTAAAAGAATGATGTTGATTTTTCAGGTGATGGTTTTCATACTTGTTTAAGGGTTAACAGGGAGGACGAGAAAGTGAAATGTTGATGCTCTCAAGCACTGCAGGTACCATTTATATTTTCTTGGAACATATATCCACATTTATCGACACTTAGATATTGTTTATTTTTGCAACATTGCTGTCACGAAATTACAATGAATGATGCATATAAATTAACCGCGAATAACGGAATTTTA
Organism: Sipunculus nudus; assembly: GCA_026874595.1. NCBI lineage: Eukaryota > Metazoa > Annelida > Sipuncula > Golfingiida > Sipunculidae > Sipunculus > Sipunculus nudus. The sequence goes on from CM049317.1 coordinate 6,764,138, forward strand.
AAAAGAAAGTATATCTTATCGACAGAGAACCTTTTTCATATAATTTCATAAGTGAAAATTCAGTAACATGTAAATCAATTGGTCCATTATATTGCTTCTACGGTTTTTATATGGAAGTATATTACAACTTAACCCCCAGATCATTCAACCCAAGGTCAGGCCAGGAAGATATGTTCCAGCCTTAATATGTCACTATCTAAATTACGCAAGGATGAAGATCAAAAACAACAAGTACGCAGATTGAACATAAAGAACACGTTGCTACCCTGGGAATTTGTGTATTTCGGATCATGGATTCGGATTGATGGGACAACATATGGTAATATGTATACAGAATTTGCATGACTTTGTACGATAATGTTTCCTGTCAATGGGTGAAGTAATTTTAAACGCATATGCTTAGGTCCATTGTTTTATATGTGATGCATCTGTCTGTCAAAATATAACATATATTAAGCGGAATGATCTCTACGAAGGAATCGTCATCCAGGGTATGCGCTACTTATAGGAAATATGAACGAATGGCTTATGCCGCCGATTGTTTTGTCGAGCCACATGGGTTTATTTGCCATTACTTAGGTGAGTTAAATTGATTATAAGCCATAGTTGTAAATTAATTTGTTCTTATAAGCGAGGCATTGACACAATTCCTTAAAAATCACAATAAATAATCGCAGTTATAAGTTAAATAGTTAAACGTATTGTTTCCCTTATGTTTAGACTGCAAGACATATTTGGGGTGGGTTGTGTGAAGCAGCCCGAAAATGAGCCTGGTTGTTTCAAGGACAGAAATATTGTAAGTACTTGACAGAACGCTGCTTGTTCCCAAGAGGCCGGCACTTTAATATCTGAAATGGGCAATCTTTTTTCGCTCAAAGCATGGTTAAAGGGCCGCGATCATTGGATAGGTTTAATCAAAGCAGGTTGGCAGGTGGAAGAAAACCACGGTCGGTCGTAAGTAATAAGACCAAGAAATAACACAAATTACTCAAGTCCATTTTAAACGGTGGATCGGTTTTCCTGTATGTTACAAAATTGTGGTAAAATTATGTTGAAGTCAAGTGATAAGCCTTGTCATTAGTTAGAAACTTGGGGTTATTTCCCATTTCTCCATAGAAAAAAGGCACCAGCTTTGACAAGCGAAAGAGATGTAGTACCAGACAGCTCCAACAGAACACAGGAGACTGGTTACCGGTCTCCTGTAATTCTTCAGGGTACTTTATCTGTGGAAAAGGTTTGGGTTTTTTTCTTTGTTTTTTTTTGTTCAGGAAGGTCCGGACTTGTTAACTATTAAAATGAAACTTTTCTTAGGAATGTTTGTGATTAATTTTAAAAATAACATTATCTTATTAGAAGTATAATATTTTTTCCCGATATGTTACTAATTTGAAAGTGATATCCAGGTCGGATATTTTCGTATAACCGTGTCACTGATGTAAAACAAAAATCAAATTGTTTATGGCAGACAGAACCTTTAATGTCAAATACATTACAGGAAAAAATCTAAAACATATCAATATGAAAATCTTGGTATTATGGCAATCAAGGCAAATATTTGTCGGTACTGAAGTGCATTTTTTACCCCTTTTAGTTGCAAAGAAAACAGCAAACACGGAAGTATGAGAGACGTAGTTGTTAAAGGCTAGAATGATTGAATGATCCTCTGTTACTGACTTTATTAATTGTAATTGTTAGTCTGTGATTTGAGAGACAGTAAAGTATTCATAAATTTAATAAATCAAGCTTAAGAAGTGGATTTTGAAATTTGTAAGATCCTTACACAATGTTCTTGGATGTTTGTAGAGGGTGACAGGAACTATTCAAAAGTATATTCAACCATGTCTAGCCGAAGAATTATCGCCGTCAGAAATAGGATACTATTTACTATTAATTTGATTCTTTTTCAGAGAGGATATGGAATCATATATATTTCAGCTGGCTTGGATTGGGAACCAAAACAGATCATGCAAGTTTAACGTTGTTAAGAAAACAGACATGCAAAACCAACATAGAAATTACAAATTGTACACGTCGTGACTTGACGTAGACCACGTATACATGGACGTTGTTTAAAAAGAAAAGAACGAAATTTAAACAACCAGTAAAAGCAATGACCTTAAATGTTATTCCATTTGGTTATGTCTCCTTTTTTTCACTTTATTAAAAAAAATGTACACGAGCAGCGCTAATGTTTAGAATTCCTTTTATTGGTTTCAAACTAGAGTTTGTTTCAGAGTACAACTATACTCCCACAAGATGTTTGGCCGTTAAGAATTTTTCAATAACACGAGATCGGGGAATTTTGATATTCATCTAATGAGAGTAGTATCGTGAACGTAGATCACTAAGATAACTCAGTAAGATAAATCACTAAGACAAATCACTATAAGAAAGACAGAACAAATCCGAAATAAGTGAATGCCTCTGACAACGATATATCAACTGATAAAGATCGGCACTTTGACTCACTGTGCGAGGATACCTTTGACAGACAGCCTAATTATTACGGTGTAGTTTGATGTTTGTTCACTGATTTTTCAAGAAACCTTTAACAGGTTAGAAGAGAGAAAAACATGTTCGGAATGTGTGTGTTAATTATCGCGTTTCTTTGTAACCATTTTGGGAATCCTGGCATTCTCACTTCAAGGATTCAAGGTATGTTTTTTTCAGCGCCAAAAAGTAGCCATATTACCGTTGGTCCCGTTGTAATCTCGGCATGACTAAAATTAGTTTGCTATATTTATAGCAGCACTTGTGCGCGACAGTAATAAGACGTATTGTTGGTCCTACGTCATTGGTTGCATGCTTTGTCCCCCCCCCCCCCCTATTTCCCACCTGAACACTGCTGTTAGCATATGTATGCATATATATATATATATATATATATATATATATATATATATATATACACCTTCAGATAACATTAATGTTCTGCCATAAAAAATGCAACATCAAAGTGACTTTTTCTTATTTCTGTATTATCATTATCTCCTTTTAAAATAACTTTTCTTTAAAGTCTACTTTTATTATTTACCAAAAAAAATAAGTAGCCCTTAGCAAATATTAAATAGCCACCATTAAACACCAATCTTGATCATGGACGCAGTCTGAGGCTTTATTTTAAGACGAATCGAATCCTTAAATTCATTAAATGTTAGTTTTATTCATAATCTTTCTCATCGTATTTTCTCATTAAAATGTTCTAAACTTGTAATAATGGTACAAAATGAAATGTATGGATTCCATTGTGCGGTTAGGAGAAGCACCTTTTAATTAGATTATTTTCTTAGCACTACCTTATGATCGTCCTTATACGTTCTTTGTAAGGGGCCCAGTCTTGAGGATATCAATATTGTTCGATGTTTGATAAACGGAGATACCGTCATATGTTAATATATACACCTAAGAATCAGGCGGCATCAAACACAGCGGTTCGAAATAGTTTGCTCTCTAAGCTCTATCGGTAAGAACCGTAATCGCTAATATTGATGTTGTCATATTTTTTTCGTACATAATTTGTGCGACATCCAAATTAATCATATTCTATTCGTTGTTCTAGCATCAAGGTTATCTAAATAATTCACATCTTATAGAATACATGCTTTACGGTCTACATAATATATATATATATATATATATATATATATATATGATGTTAATCGAATCGAATATGCTGTACCTAGAAGGGTACTTAGTGAGCATCTGTGGTGAAGAGAGAAACTCAAAGCCACGATTTTGTTTTTCCCTTGTATTCCTTTACTCCCTAGGTATTTCCATGGCTGGTTTTGGAACAAGAGAGGAAGCTTATCTCAACTGTTCAACTGGGATGGCTTTACTTCCAGCCCCGGAAAAGATAGGAGACACTAAAACTATTGAAGCATTGATGACACTTAAAGACATTAAAAGCATATGGCTTGCGTTTGTCAAAATCAGAAATAAAACTTTCACATGGCTGGGTGGCGACCCGGTTGGTGAGTTGTAACAAGAATTGTTCTCTGTTATGGCTAGGAGATATAGTTTTTCTTAATTTTCTAGCAAGCCAATGTAATCTGGATAAAAAAAAATCACTAGAGAGAAACATTTGATTCCTTGTATTTTAATTGATATGTCAAGAAAACAAATAGTGAATATAAATTAACATTCAGTTAATCCTTTTACAACATTATGTTTATAATGGATTAGGGGGATTATAAGTAAGGGAATGAAATGTGATCTTCATAAATTATCGAAAACATACCAAACGTGCTATTCTTCCTAGGTGAGGAATTTATGAGAGAGGAATGGAATGCAGACATGAACTGCGGTATTCTCAACCTTCGCGATGCGTCTATGGAGGCAGCAAAATGTTCGAGACCTGATTTAGGTTTCGTATGTGAATCTAAAGGTATCCCTTCTCAGAATATTTATCTTGACTATTTCTAAACTTCACTAACTAATCAACCCAATGTTTCACTGAACCAAATTCCTACCACTTTTCCAATCAATGCTGTCCTTAACGGGACGTATTTCTGATGTGTTACTTCTACTGCCAACATTTTATCAAGTCGGTGTCACAGGGAAAAGTACGTTTTATCATTACTCACAAATAACAATCGATAAATCACAAATTTATAGCTGTTGTTGGAAAAAAAAATACTTTGAGTAGTACATTGTTGTTTGCTTTTTTTTTGTTTTTGTATTTCTCTGCGTGAAATGATATCTTTAACATATATCTTTCGATCAAGCTATATCACACGTGCCATCGCAACTGTCAGGAACTATTATATTGACATGAAAATTAGTTTACCATGTTTAAAAAAAACTGACTAGTATCCTCCTTAATTAATGCTACGCAAGATAATCTGTAAAGTTAAGTCTCTGATTGCTTTTAACTGGCTTTGAAGATTATTCAGGTACTTTTTTTTACATATTTAAGAGATGTTGGTAAATTAAGTCTGGAATAATATTTGGCATATATAACTTATACGTACCACTGAATTAAACGTTATATCCGTTTATATTTTATAATTTGTATTAATTCATATTCCATATGCTTATATACATAATACCAATTTTCAGATGCCAACGGATGCATGACGACTGATGTTAAAAAATGTATAGAGATGAGTGGAAAATCACTTATTTTATTTTGTCGTGCTCACAATTGGTATGATGCTAGGCAAACGTGCAAGAACATGGGTCTTCAACTAGCTTTTGTGAATCCAGACGAGAAAGTTTTAAAAAGGCTGAGTAACAGCTGGTACAAGAAAGGAATCGACTCATGCAATGAAGCATGGATTGGCTTTAGAAGAGAAGAATGGATTCATGTTTTAGATAACAAGATATCCCCAGGTTTGACCTTTTACAGTTTATTGAACATTTTTAAACCATGTAGATATTTTTCGTTAACGTATTGAACTCATTTATTGTGTGACATAAAACCAAGTTGAATAAAACTCCATATACGTTAAAAGTTATCGAGAGTTCATGGGGTCAAGATGAGCCATCGAATGTAGGGACGTGTGCTGTCATCTCCAAGAGGGATGGGAACACAGACTATCGATGGTTTGCAGAGGACTGTGAGTCAGTTCATTCTTGGTGGTGTTATTCATCAAAGCGTAAGTACAGATTACGTTTTCTGTTTAACATTAGGAAACAGATCCTAGTGGTAAATGACACGAAAAGGCTGGACCATAAGCGAGTGGTAAATAATTCCAACATGAACGACCCATGCTAAATGTATTTTTGATATATTCGATGTATTAAGCTTAGCCGATGTATTATGGTTTCTATGTATCAAGCAATAAGGGCAGCACCATCTGGAGAAACAAGTTCTTATGATTACAATTTTGTGAGCACTGTTTCCGATAGTGAACCTCCAGCAAGAAAAGGTAGGAATATACTTGATTTGTTTCTTTAATTCATCGAGTTACATTCCAGCAATGGTGGCAGCTTACTTATGTTACTCATATGTTTCTAAAATATTGTGTCGATAAAACTGTTTGAACCAATAAATTGTAATGTATACGATGTCCTTTGTGGAAGATAGGCGGTGCTAAATTTAGACACAATACTTAGAGTGGATTTCTATAGTGAAAGACAATTTCACATAACTGTACCATAATAATAGCATGAATTATTACAGATAAAAATATGCTGATTGCATTGGTTACAAGCATAACCATATGTGTTGGATTACTGCTAACATGTATGCTTGTCATCATTTTGTGGAGGAAAAGGGTTCATAAGGGAAAGGTAAAGGTTTATTTTTCCCTAATGAAATAAATATGTGTTAATTACATAATACATGACCCGTGAGAAATAATGAAATAAATATCCATAATTAACTTTTATATCAGCTGAAATTTTGACAGTTTCAGGACTCAAATTCAGCAGGACTATGAAACTGTTAAAAAAAACACTACTACTACTGATACTACTACTACTAATACTACTATTACTACTACCTACTACTCATAATAATAATAATAATGATAATAATAATAATAATAATAACAATTATATATAGTATTTCCTATTTGTAAAATCCCGCGTACTAACATACTCGTATTACTTCACTGTATCTTGAAACACGAGTATTTCAGGCAAATTGTTATATATCGACGCTTTTACTAGCAAAAACGCCGGAACAGTGGGAGCCGAGAAGAAGAAAAGATGCAAGAATTAAGCATTTAAGTCAGTGTTAAATTTGGAGCGCGGGGGGGGGGGAACATTAACAGTTAGATAATTAAATATTATTCATTTTAATCAGTAACAAACGGGTCCAGGTATATGTCAATGTGCTTACACGATTCCAATGAAGAAGCACATAACTCGTATGCTACAGCCAAGCTATTGAGCTTTTTAATATTTAAGAAACTGTTAGGATAACGTATGTTGAAAAAACTTAGGAAAAATCATTTGATAATTATTAGATGATTACGTAAGTTGTAATGAATTGAGGACCTGCCTGCCTGCCTATAGTTCCATTATATTGGGCAAAACTACTAGATAACTCACAACTACAGAAAAGAAACGGAAATCATTTGGTAACATGTGATTGTGCTGCCTGGCCTTCACGATCCGTTTTGTCAATTGGCGATTTTATTATGTCTTTCAGAGTTGCCTATGCTGTAATGACCCCGATGCAAATAACACTGAGCCGATACCTTTATCAGAATTGGAATCTCCAGAGGAAGAATCCTTATTGAATATTAATGACCAATCGAGTAAAGCTCAGGAAGAGATACAATTGGAAATTACATCAAAACATGTATGAACTAGTAAAGCGCCTTCTAAACTTCTGTTTTAAAAGCTATATGTTCAAAAAGGCAGCTCGATATGTGTTTCTCAATTTTGCTGTTTCCCTTATATCCGGTTATTTGTGGTTGTAGCAATTATATAACTATACCATACTATGGATTTGTTATAGGTATCAGCACAGCAAAATATTTTACAAGTACAACTGAGTAAATACTATTACAGTGCTTTATATTTTTTAGAATGAAACTGGGACAAAACAAGGTAGCGATGGCAACACAACAGAAGGCAGACAGAAGCCGCCTCCCCGACCAGTAAGTAAATACAAACGGAGACAAAGGAGCTTTGATTTACATGTTCTTTTGTACTCACATACGTTTTCTAACAATTCTCTTGTACCACAAGATTTCAACCGGTAGTGCACATTTTCCCATTACAGTCACAGCCACCGATCAGGACAGAACAATTCAAATCGCAAGCTAAAGTCACTGAGCTGGTAAGACAAAATGTACTTATTTTAACGTGTATAACCAGTTGTATTATTTACACAGTTAACACTGGGTGATAAGGGTTTAATTAAAAGAAAAGACTTTAACAAAAAAGTCACGTTAAGCAGTCTGTTATTATTATACTTTGATCAGTATATTCATGATCATAAAACTATGAACCCTTTGCCGTTTTAGATTAGATATGCTTGCATCAAAACATTAGGTAACAGTAAACGATTTTGACTTTTTCTGATCGTATTTTAACTGTGTTATAGTTTTAACAGGCTAGCCCCATGGTAGGCCCCTATATTTATTCAAAGAGTGATATCCATGGGAATAGTAAGTTACCCTTTTAGACTGAAAGACGCAAATGGCCCAATCAATGATAGTGAGACTATTGTAATGATTTACATAATAAATTATCATTTTCATGTGAAAAGGAGAGCAAGGAAGCAAAAACAAAACCAAATCCGCCTCCACGACCAGTAAGTAAATATACACAAAGAGGGAGATACAGAGCGGTTCGTTTGATCACGTCTTATTCACTCTCATTCACTAAGAAAATCAAATATTTTAAGACGTATCTGTGAGATTACTCTTCATGTCCCCATTCCCTTTACAGAAGCATCCACCGGGAGGAAAAGAATACAATAGACAAGTAAAAGACTCTAAGCCGGTAAGTTCATTGTTTTCCGGGTATTAAGACTGTAAATATTCTTAGGGATGGTAATATCAGTATTAGTTGTAACAATATTTTTATAAATAATGAAAACTCTATGGGAAATAATTCATATCGAAGCTCTTGAAGTTGTAAAAAATATATTCATTTTCGTCTGGGATATATGTTCTTGTTTCAAAGTGACAACAAAATCGGTAATACCAAAGTTACATCATATAATGCTGTAATCTTATAATAGCAGCATATAATGAGTTATTGTTTTCGTTTTAGACAATACCGGTAATCAAAGAAAACAAGCCCAGCAAAACATATCCCAAATCATACCACGGACGAGCAGTAAGTAAATACAACCAAGTGGAATGATAAAGGAAGCTGCACTTTATTATCATTCCTGCTTCCTACACTTTTCTAAACTTACGACTGAACCTTTGCTTTCCAAAGAAATTATGCCATACACGGTTTTTTTTCGTTCCAGGTACGTTCACAGAAGGGAGAAAAACAATGTAAACAACAATAAAAAAACTGCAAAAAATAGTAAATATATAAACAGGTTTGTTAATCATTATCGTTATCGTTCTAAGTGTGGATATGCGTAAAATTACTTACCAGGCCATACTTTAATACTGTTAAAAGAGTGAAAATAATGTGTATTGACACGTTATGCCTAATATCGAATTATCAGAAGATGAGCAAAACACCCCGTTATATCCATTGATAGGGAAATTAAGATTTATGAGGGTTTTTATGTTTAAATATATTGAATGGACTTGTTGAACCTGGAGTGATTATACATTTTAGAACTTTAAAAGTGTACATAACTATTGAATTCATGTTTTAAATTCCATGCGTAAAGCTAAAAGAAAATTTCATTCACAATCATAGACATACAAAAAACCACTATATCCTATGAAATTATTTAATCATCTAATTTCATTTTCTGTTCTCAAAAATTAAATTTCTATTATCGTGAAAGTTGTTGATGAGTGTTGTGGTATAATTGGGTCACGTAGGCCGGGAAATTACCCTATTACCAGAACTACATGGTCAGAATTGCGTACTTAGGTGAAACACACTATCTGTCCGAGAGCTGGTCTGGACTGCAAGTGATCGGAAGAGATTAAAATGACAGTGTAAAGTTGATTAACTAGACAAGCAACCATAGTTAAAGGTATAATTAAAGCCATCTGTCTACAAATTCGAATCATCCAAGGAGGACCCTTTCTTGAGTTAATCCAGCGTTTTCATCTATTGTTGTCTTCGCCACATAACACGTAGGCGCTTATCCGTTTTTAAGAAGATGCTAAAGACTTTTCTTGTTAAGAGAGCTTATGTCCTGTTATATGTACCATCACATGTCTTGTGTAGTTTTATAGTCATATGTAAGTCTTACATGTAAAGTTGATATACATATTAGCAATATTTAAAGAATGTCCAATCTTAATAGGCTTTTCAAGGTTTTACTGGATTTGTTTGTAAAGCCCAATGACCAATTATATGTTTTGGTATGGCGCTATATAAATTTACATTATTATTATTATTATTATTTATATTTATACGTCAGAGGCTTTTGTTCTAGGAATGCAAATTACTTAAGCCCCACACTAGTGATAACACCGGAAATCCCACTTACGTAAGCCCTTGATATGTTTGTTACAATAACGTTGTTCTATCCTAGATCGGTTTAGGTCCAAGGAAACCAGCTATTCTTAAATTCCTTTAGCTGTTTCATAAACATCATTTTACAATAGAAATACTAAAGTTGGTAACAGATGCAACTGGTGGAAGTGGATGCAGTGCCGTCTTTAAATATTATTGATTAAAAAGTTGCAGGTAACTCTACATTTCTTTTGATTCCGTTTAAACTGAAATTAAATTTAAATATAATTCTTTTTGTAGAACAAAAACTGTCAACTTTTCTTCTTATTGTTACTTATCAATGACCAATACACTTTCAATTAATGTACGTAAACCTGGCACAACTGACATATGCCAATACACACATATATAAATATATATATAAACATATATAAACATGTAATGATTACCTTTATGTGTAAAAATATATTTTATATACATACAATGTGTATATTTTAACAATGTTGAAGTTTTGCTTATTTTCCAATTATTATAAGGTACATGTAATAGAAAGAATCAGATCACAAGTATACATTTCGTACTAGTTTTAGCTCTTGCAATTTAATCAAATGAAGGAAGAGGAGGTCACATAGCATTATTCTAATAACTGAATTATTGATACAGTAATATATGGAAATTACTTATATTCATTTATAAACTTTAAGGTTAAGAGTTTGGTCATTTTTCTCCTCACCGTGTCCATTCACCACTTCACAATCCCATACTCAATTTATAACATTGCGTATGAGAAGCGTAACTTATTCCGTCCTACCCGCATATAACTATTGATACATGGCTTTACCCCCGTCTCTATGAAAAGAACAGTTATACAATTATCTTGATATTTTCCTCGGTCTTACAAAGATTAGCTGTCAGTTTGGCAATTTTTCATTTTTTGTTACAAATGTGTTTTATTTCATTGAAAGACATTGATTTTAATTATATAATTTTCTCCAATTTAACAAGGTTATTCAGCTCAGAATAGGGTGAGGAAACTGCATCAGGTCGTAACGGTTACACGTACACGCTTTGTAGTAACTAATTTAGGTATAATTATATAATAATTATAATATTTTTGAAGACATATGTTATTTACATATAATGGCATCTATGTATTAACCTATTTTTCACTGAAATATAGATTAAACCATTGACACATTGTAAGAAATATCAAGATCTTGTTATATACCCGCCAGTCACTTCAGTTTTTCATTAATTTAACGTGCATTGTCAAAGCAACATATTTTATCTCTTGCTACATATAAATAATGTGTGTTTGCACACACACAAAAAAGGTTCCATAAACAATATCACTTTATTCCTTTTTTTCAATTTTTTGACCAATTATGAAATGTTTTAGCAACATCGGAGGACATATACAACATTGTATGTCCTCTGTATATTGGTCATGTCGTACCCATGTTGTCTCAACAGGAAACAGTGATAACATATTGAGAAAATGTGTTATTATTTTCTATTGCGGTTACAACTAGGACCTTTTCAAATGCTGCCTCTCATATTTTTGTAAATTATATTTTATTAAACGTAATATGTAGGTAAACAACCGGTGACCGGCCAGGCGCCGCATGGGGAGATAAATAGTATGTATTTCTAAATATATGGAAAGGACCAGTTAATTGGATGTAAAAGACATTTTAATTTACAAAAATGTATTCTTTTTTTAAATCAGCGGGTGTTTTATAGGAAAAATTGTTATGGATCAATGTAGTTTTGTCCAATAATGACTCCCGCATGTTGCTATTTTATTGATTAGATGTTCTTAATACACAAATCAAAATTTAACAACAAACAGATGAAAATCACCATCATACTGATACGTCCTTTGAAAGATAAATTTATATGTAAATAATTGTTTCCATTTTATATGGCAAACACTCAATATCTGAGGAAAACTTACCTGTTCATCGATAAACTTTATTTTTAAATGCAGCTTATACACAGGTTTTCTTATTAATAATAATCATATTGATATTAATATTGATAATCATAATAAACAATAATAATATTAACAATAATAATGAAAATAAATAATTGTATGGACATTTATTATTCTTATTTATAATAATTCTAACAGTAAGGAAAATAAAATTTAAAGACATTTATATAACTGTCTCTATATTGCTTACGAAAACCTGATTTTAATGTCAAATCAATGCCTAAATTGGACTTTTAGGTCATTATTTATAACAATACCGTCTTATGCACGGCAGGAAAATTAAGAAAAATGACTCTACTCTCAACCGCATATAACAGACACATATATTGGCACTTACCCCTTATGAAACAACAATTACAATACGTGCTGCTAGCCTATTAAAAATAGGTCTGCAGCTTGTGTAGAGAAAGTGCTACCATAAAGAGAGGTGCTGCTAGCCTGTGTCTAGAGAGGTGCTACCGCATTGTGTCTAGAGACGCGCTGCTAGCCTGTGCCCATAGAGGTGTCGAGTGCCGCCAGACTGTCTTCAGTTTTGCCAGTTTAAGAGGTGTAGGGACTATTTAATGGACTTTTCTAACAGTACTTTTGTAGACTTTTATTTAGTGTGCAACCAGTATATTTAATACGTTCTGAGGTGTGAAAGTTGGGAACCCGATCTGGTACGTGGTTTAGAATTGTAGATTTTATTTGTTTACTTTAATATATACCCCTTGTTGCTTAGCCACTGCGTCCCTTTTTTATTTGTGTGCCTGAGTGGTTTAACATTGAGTACGGCACCAAAAAAATCTCATAATTTCTACTGTAACAAAAGGTAAACCAATTAAGGTAGCCAGGTCGGTCACTTGCTGAAAGGCAGTCCTTGTCAAAGGGCACCAGAGCGTTGTAACTTTTATCCGGTGACATTGATTGGTACCCACACCAGAGTGGTTGAACGAGAGGTTTAGAAAAAATAGGGATTTTTTTTTCAGGGGAACTTGCACTTACTCACGTGTTTGTACTCAGAAAGGGCAACCTCCTTAACCTAATCACGTTATAGCTAGCATTACGGTGCTTCGACTTAGAATCACATCGTTCGTAACCTGTGCATGTAAGTATAGCTATCTAGCTGTCCTTACGGACTGAGGGGCCATCTAATCTTTCAGGTTGGAGTTCATGCCCGTCAGTTGGTTCGTTTTGTGTAACGGTAGGTTTAAGGGTAGCAAAGTCTCGCGTCGAGACGTGTGTTGTGCCGTAGATCCCGTAGGTGTAAGGTAGTTTAGTGCGTCCGCTTTTAGGGATCTATTATCCCTATGGAGCTGTTGAAGGGGGCCATAGACTGTGGTAAAGTAATGGGTTATATTTTTATTTTTTTTTGGGGGGGGGGGTTACAGTAGTTAGCTCAGAGCCATGTTGTTCAGGCTATAGAGCAGGCTGCGCAGGAACGAGATGAGCGTACTAGGGCGCAGCGGGAAGCTCACGTCACTAGTTAGAGTTAACGAAGTCACGTAAGCAAGCAGTACTTGAGACTGCACGTGTCAAGTTAATGGCGGTAAAGTTACCGCCTCTTGATGAATTTATCAACAGGACCGATCCGTATCTCGAGAGATTTAGCAATGAGCACACAAGAGTATCCACGGGATATGTGAGCATTCTACCCCGAAGCGCGGGTGCAATCGAGAATATGCGAGGCGGGGCGGGCCTTTGAAAGGTCTGTGCGGGGCGGCTGTGGGTTGACAAACTGATGGGCAGTTCAGTTTGGCATGAACTAAAAACAATCCTTCTAATACCCTGAAGTTACGGTGTAAAACGTTTTCAGGTGGTATACAAGTTGTACCAAGGTATTATAAAAATGAGAACAAATTTCTTTTATTTCTTATAGACCTTACAGTGTTAACTCTGACTGATTGTAGGAAACACTATACTAATGCTACATTTACAGGTATATAGTCAGTTATACAAAGCAGATGATACAATATTAATGTGAAACATAAATTTAAGACAACTGGCAGTTGGGGCAAAGGTCTCACATATAATATGGCATGGCTAAAAGTGAACAAGGGGCGTGATTTCCTTTGAGCTGACCCCTCAGGTGACTAAATAAACCTTCAACTGCACAACGCCTATTGAGGTATGCTCCTTATGGATGGGTCATAGATATCCTGCGTTTCAGGTTTCAGCTAATTAGCAGATTATGACTGACCAGAATGAACCTAGCAAAAATGAAGGTCTCACTTGTTGTGTGAATGTGCTTGACCAACACCATTCTCTAAGCTAATATTTTTCTTTGCTTCTTTATGAATTTAAGGAAAAGAATTCAAAAGAAGAAAAGGCCTGATTATTTCCCCTGTAAAGTTAGTAAATATGTTTCGGGTATATGAAAAGTGATGTATATATTAAATCAAGGTAAGCAATCATTTTTTTTTTATATTTTATAAACTTTATATCATTGCTCAAGCATATTATTAAAATTAATTTTCATTCCGAAACTGACATTAGTGCTGACAAAAATATAATTGATATATAAATTTTGGGGTAAAAAAGCTTTGAAATAATTTCAACATTTGCGGGCTTGATTTCGGGCTCGAATTAGAAAAATGCAGAGCGGGGAGGGTGCCGGCTGTAAGAAAATTTTGCTGGGCGAGTGCGGGCCGAAAGAATCACAAAGTACAGCAACCAGAGGGTTCACCGGTACCAAAAAAGTGACAATTGCTATCAATGTTTTTTAAAGGTTTATGTGTGTAGATAAAAATGCCTGATAGCCGTATGAACGTGGTAGCTTTCTGTAAAATATCAGCCTGTTTTGAAATGTACTTGCACGGAAATTGAAATTTGGCGGTACATACTGTTATATATATATTATTTAGTTATAATATCTTATATAATGCCTGTAGTAAAACCAGTTTGATGTCATGATAGTAAACATTTATAGCTTTCATCTGATGTATTATTCATGTATGTAGCTTCAAAATTCTAAAGATATGATTCTTTTCCTCACCCTGCATCATAGCTATTTGTATAATTTTAACTTATTAAAAAAACACAAGGGGTATATCTGATAAGACCAACCGTGACCAGTTTAGTTTTTATGATGTGATTAATGAAGTCTGAAGTATTTTAGCTGATAGAAAAAAAAAACATGTATGGCAACCAACTACAATTTGCGGAATTGGATGTGGTCACATAAAGTTGTTATTCCGTTTTTGAATTAGCCGATACATGTCCCATTGCCACCAACTGATCGTAGAAACAATAAATGCCTGGTTGATGTGTTGAGTACTTTTTGTCGCACACCCATTCACTTATCGAAGCCTGATTGGTTAATCCTCCCAATTATTCTACGTGGTTGGTATCGGGGGCCGATATATACACTAAAACATGGATGTCGCTTGCCGAATGTCACCCATGACATGTATGCAGGCATGGGTACTCGGATAGTTGTTTAAATATACGTTTTTGCATGTCTCCGGTTGAAAAAGGGCACAAGTCATTTTAAACACTATATTTTTATTTGCAAGTTTTTGTTATTTTTGGGCCTAAGTCACTTCTGATATCGTACAAACTATGGTACTACAAACAAACACGAAATATAAAAGAGCCTTCGGCTGAGACAGGGATATATTGTCTGTTGAAATATTTCCATGTAAATATTTCCTACAAAATTATCATAAAAAATCAAGGCAAGAACAATTAATATACCTGAAACATTTTGCTAGGGTTGCACCATTAATAAATGATAGATATTGCAGTTTGCCTTTATGTCAGTACTAACTGTGAAGCAGAGCTGTAAGTTATTAATTCTTTGTTGCCTCTTTGTTTATACTCTGACAGGAGAGAGATTTCTAAATAAATACCACTTTCTGTAACGGAAACTAGATGTTTATTTGAACCTCGGGGCAAACAGAGTTTTAACATGAATATATACCAGTTTGCTATATTGCCAGTTAGTGCAATGATCCTTCCTGTTCCGACTTTATGTTAATATAAAGTTAGTGAATGCTAGTGCTAAGCCCCTATTAATAGGATCAGTTGTTGAACAAATATAATTTAATTCTAACCTGCTTTGACGCAGGAGTTCATGGATTATGTCTCAGACAAAACCCTGGCAGTCCAGTGTCAGCTAACTTTACCTGATTGGAAGGCATACATGGTTCGCATGGGGCTATATACTTGCACCATAGAGTGCCATTTAAAATGCATTTTTTACACTAAACGATCAAAGCAGCTAGGGTCCCTGTCATTCCCCAGGTTTAAGGGAGATCATGAAAATCACTGACTGTTGTACTAGCCGAACAGTTATAATATCAAGGGGTTTATGGTTTTGCCCTTAAGATAATATCATCTCTCGCTTAGTAGGATATAATTGTAACTGTTAGATCACAAAATGGAGATACATATTCTTAAAAAAAAAGTATTCATATTATTTTCTTTTATTTAAACATTTCAACAGAAACACACATGATAATAAACATAAAAATTACTCATTTGTCATTCTGCCGTTGATTTCTATTTTAATTCCTTCTAAAGCTTAATTTCTTATGACATGATTTGGTAAGGTATCCAGGCTTGAAATCACTATAATAGACTTATAAAAGCTCTGATGATAATCCAAAATAAAAATGAAGAAATGATTTTCATATTCCACTTGGTGATATTTTGATAACATCTGATTTGATGTTTTTCTGTCAGAAAGCGATTGCATATTTATATGATTGTGGACTTATAAACTGATATTGCTTATTTCCCTTTAAACCTAACATTGAATATTACTAAGTGTTAATTTGGAATATGAACGTTTAAAATATACAAGGGTTTAGTTGTGAAATAATCAATGTAACAAACAGTCTTTATTACAGAGCGAACGTTCACGCTAAATAGTGAAATTTGACATAAGTAAACAAATTCTATATCTTAAATACATTATAATCTGTTACCTCCTCTGCCTGTTTTAAATGTTTAACTTTACTAAGAGTCCCACTCGTCATAATGCTCAGCTGAATCTATATTGGCAAGTGATCTAATTCTTATCTACTAAGGTGAGTTTAGTATGTTAGGACATTCTGTAGCTTTATAAACAAAATACCAGTCCTATGATCACTTCTACCAGAGAATTTGGAGCTGACAGTTGCCGTAGTTCCTGCAATATTCGGTTAGCGACATAACGTTATATCTGTTGATGTATCCGCTATATTGTGTATATTTTTAAGGGTGAAGCAGAAGTAAGCTAGGGCTCCCGGGGGGGGGGGGTTATATTCGCAACTACTTTTTGTTATGGAACCCCCCCCCCTTTTTTCCAGACCTGTGGACCTTTTTTATTGGTTTTGCCATTAGTCTTGGAGTGAAGCCGCCCTTTCTTAAAGCCTTGATCTGCCCCTCTGAGGGCATAAAAAGGTATAACTGTAGGTGCATACACCTATTGATCAGAAATGATACATCACTTAAAATATTCTTTTGCTAGATATAAGTTTGGCATATAAAGTTGTATGAAGTAAATTGATATAACCACTCCTTTGTCGTTTTTCCTAAGTGTAACCATAAGTGTAACTATAAAAATGTATTACTTAAGCAGTATAAACCCTGTTGTCGTAAAAAAGCATGTCATACTGAAGCGTATGCTTTAGGCTATCATTTGAGACCAATTCTTAATGGGTACGTTTTGCAAATTAAGTGTTATTTGGCTTATAACACTCTATCGAAGGTGTCATTGAAATGAAAAAAAAATATATTCGTCACCCGATATAAAACATCTATTTATTCACCGAAAGCTTCCACTTTCATACTGCTATCAGGCATTTTTATTACTAACACATGTATATCTATCAAGCACACAGGATGAAAATTTGTCACCAAAATGGTTTCAATGATCCAAATTTTAGGGTCTGGCTTAAGCAATAACAGTAACTGAGGTGGGCATAATTTGCTATTCTTTTTTTTTTTTTACAGCGGGGCGTGGTACCGGCTAACATTGTGTCATGCGGGGAGGGTGCGGATTCAATTTTTTCGCACAGGGCGCTAGTTTGTGGGGGAGGGGGTTGCGGAGATTGAGAGAGGGGACGTAATCCCCCCCCCCCAACATATACACATGCAGGACCTTCTACCAGGGTGTGCCATAAATAAAATGCCCTCGGTTTTTTTTCAGTTTATTGTCATATAAATAATGTTGTCACAAATGCAGCCCATATCCAAGGCTGGGGGAAGCGATTATTTTCAGTGAGGAGCGATTGCAGTTTCCGTGAATCATAAAGGTGTGTGGGGGAGGGAGGGGATCGCACGGATTGTCCCCCTCGTGGTACGCGTATTTGTTAGAATTTGAATAAGAAATGGGTTTGGGTATGAACTAATAAAAAAAAACTTTCGCCTCAGAATCCAACAAGAATTAAATACTTGCATAAATACCTGAATAATGAGTAAGGGTTGAAATCCAATCTGGACAATATTCAGATAGACGACTTTGACGATTTTGCGTCAGTTGGATGATTCTTTGCGCTCCGCACTTGCCGTATGGGAATTTCTGATAAAGGTAGAAAGGAGTTCCTTCCCCAACACTCATATTCTATATAAAACTGTAAAAGTTGTGTTATAATTCAATAAACTGTAATTATTGATGTGTATCTGGATAGAATCCTTATATGTGATAGTTGCACACAGATACGCTTTACAGTGCTTTACCTCTAGGCTTATTATCTTTATCGAAAATCTGTAGCTTCTGTTGAAGCGCAAGATTTCCGCTGCCTCGGGAGCGTGATCGAACCCATGACTTTCCGTGTGCCGGTCAATTGCTCTAGCCACTTAACTACAACAGATCCACGATCCTTCTGTGCTTTTCACATTTTATTGAAATCAGCGACGTGACGTATGTATATGTTATCTCTGACACGTGCCCTTGGCTTCACTGGAGACACCACTGAATGGTTTTCATAAAGTCTGACAGTCATCCTAAAATCATTTTTGAAAATATCCTCTCTTGAAAAGTAAACACATAAATATATCTACACACATATACTACGAACAAATACCTATTGTATGCATCCATTCGTATATTCATTTGCGATTACATGCATTTACAAATGCATGGATATATGTATCAGGTATTTTCAATTTTCTTTTTTAAAATACATACATGTGTGAGTGTGGGTATGTATGATAATACATTAAACTATGAACAAATGTCTGTGGTGTAAGCGAAATTTTTATAATTCTGCATATAATATAAAAATATCCTTACATGATCTTAAATAAATTGCATTGACCAAATATAAAATATCGTGTACTTCAGTATACCTCAGTACACAGTATATACAATTGGATATTTCATATTACTGTAGTGTAGCACATTCGATTCTTATTATAATAGCTGAACCTTGTATCAGAATTCATTTAATGGTGCCGTTTTAACCTTGTTTTAGAGATGACAGCACATTCAAAATCGACCAACATCAAATAAGAGAACCCAACTCATCCAAAGTAATTGCAGAACTAATAAAAAAACTTTCGCCTCAGAAGCCAACAAGAATTAAATACTTGCATAAATACGTGAATAATGACTAAGGGTTGAAATCCAATTTGGACAATATTCAGATAAACGACTTTGACGATTTTGCGTCAGTTGGATGATTCTTTGCGCTCCGCACTTGCCGTATGGGAATTCCTGATAATGGTAGAAAGGAGTTCCTTCCCCAACACTAATATTCCATATAAAACTGTAAAAGTTGTGTTATAATTCAATAAACTGTAATTATTGATGTGTATCTGGATAGAATCCATATATGTGATAGATGCACATAGATACGCTTTACACAGTGCTTTACCTATAGGCTAATTACTACCTTTATCAAAAATCTGTAGCTTCTGTTGAAGCGCAAGATTCCCGCTGCCTCGGAAGCGTGATCGAACCCATGATTTTCCGTTTGCCGGTCAATTGCTCTAGCCACTTAACTACAACAGATCCACGATCCTTCTGTGCTTTTCACATTTTATAGAAATCAGCGACGTGACGTATGTATATGTTATCTCTGACACGTGCCCTTGGCTTCACTGGAGACACCACTGAATGGTTTTCATAAAGTCTGACAGTCATCCTAAAATCATTTTTGAAAATATCCTCTCTTGAAAAGTATACACATAAATATATCTACACACATACTACGAACAAATACCTATTGTATGCATCCATTCGTATATTCATTTGCGATTACATGCATTTACAAATGCATGGATATATGTATCAGGTATTTTCAATTTTCTTTTTTAAAATACATACATGTGTGAGTGTAGGTATTATGATAATACATTAAACTATGAACAAATGTCTGTGGTGTAAGCGAAATTTTTAATAATTCTGCATATAATATAAAAATATCCTTGCATGATCTTAAATAAATTGCATTGACCAAATATACAATATCGTGTACTTCAGTATACCTCAGTACACAGTATATACAATTGGATATTTCATATAACTGTAGTGTAGCACATTCAATTCTTATTATAATAGCTGAACCTTGTATCAGAATTCATTTTAAGGTGCCGCTTTAACCTTGTTTTAGAGATGACAGCACATTCAAAATCGACCAACATCAAATAAGAGAACCCAACTCATCCAAAGTAATTGTAGAAAACTAAAATGGGGAGAGTGGTGTCATTAGAATGGCCCGCTGGTGTGAACAGACGATAAGACATCCTATATACACAGGCATCAAATGTGATACTGATGGCCAGATAATCGCAATTTGATCATAACATATTGACTACAGAGTCTAAAGGTTATGCCCAACTAACCTTTATGCAAATGGTCATTGTGTTGTTAATTTGTACAGGGTGGGGGTTGTGTTACAAAGACACATATGTTACTAAACAATCGTGTATGATATTATGTATTTAATTAAAATCAGATTAAATGCTTGTAGTGTTATACTCTTTTGTTTGTTGTCACCCTAAGAATCATTTGCTCGACATCAGCCTATGTTTTATACACTTTTCCTCATTCCACCTATACCAGAATACATCGTCGTAAGTCCAAACTGATTAACCTTTTACAAATGCTTACTCAGTCTAAATGTTCCTCTCACTACAGAAAAAAATGAAGTATGAGAAGTGTTTATTTTACAAAAAAATGACCTAAAAGCATTTTGGTATTGACCTCTCCTTTTGTGTTTCCCTTTGATTTTCCCCCTGCTGGTCCGCTTACGACCCTTTTTCCAAGTATTCGAGACCTGCATTAATATCAGTTATAGCAAGCGAAACTATGTAACGTTTAGGTATGTACAGTGTTTGTAACCACCAGATTGATACATATAACACTATTCTTAAGGCTTATATTTTCTCTGCTGTTTTCAAAAATGTAAGTAAAGGCATTCAAACGAATAAGAAGGCCTGTTTATTTCCCCTGTAAAGTTTGAAAATATGTATCAGGAATTTTAAATAGAGATGTATATATTAAATCCATGTGAGCAATCAATTCTGTCTTTTAAAATAGTTTATGAACTCTATAACATTGCTAATTCATTCATTTTTTTTCAATTAAAAAAATAACCATGGCTGATCCGTGTGAGAACTGAAAAAAAAAATATTTGTAATATGTTAAATTTTGGGTTATAAAGCTTTGAAATAATTTACTGGTTTGCGGCCTTAATGGCGGGCTTGAAACTTAAAAAATGCGGAGCGGGCCGGTTGCGGAAAACATTTGCGGGGTGTGTGCGCGCTGAAAGAATCACAGGAACTGCAGGGCAGGGCGGGCTGAATTTGTTTCTTTAACTGACTGGCGTGGATGCGTCATGCGAGGTGGATGCAAGTTCAAATTTTGGAAAGCGAAGGGCCCTAGTGTGTGTGTGTGTGGGGGGGGGGCGAAAACGGGATACCCCCTACAGAGACTACACACAGGCCTTTATAACCGCGTATGCCATATATAACATCCCTCCCATTTTCTCAGTTTACTATCATGATAACGTTGTCACGATTGGATCCCAAATGAAATTTTGGAACATGTAAATATTTTCAGCGGTACGCGAGTGCAGCTGGTGTGTATCCCTAGGTGTGTGTGTGTGTGTGTGGGACGGGGGCATTTGACGAGCTGTCCCCTTCGTACGGTCTGGATTTGTTTTATTTAAATTTCAATCTATATTTAAGCAGTATTGAAGTGGTATCCCAGCTGTACAATATTCAGATAGACAAATTATATGATTTGGTGTGATTTGGACGATTCCCAGCGCTACCATTTATCGCGTGGGAATTCCTGATAATTACATTACTTTAAAGAGCATTTCCTTCCCCACCACTATTATTAATATTAACTGCGGGTGAAACATTTGTTATAACTCTTTGAACTATAACTATTGATGTATATGTGGATAGAATAGAGCAATAAAGCCATAAATATATAAATATCGTTTGGACTAGTGATTGAGTTCTGACATATTTGGAACACGTTTGGTCACAAACAGATACATATTCGTACACAATTAAAACAACTAAGGTTGATTATCAAGATTAATATTTTTACAAACATTAACAAAAATACAACACATGCTTGGTTAATACCATCAAATCTGACGCTTGTCATGCGCGTTGTAGCCACCTTAGTGTGTTGTGAATTAGTCTCTTGACACACGTGTGCCGCGCGGGTTAGTGTGTTTTAGCTTAACCCTTCATAAGAAAGCTCAAAAGCAAACAGTAACTGCGTCTGTCATCAATGCTCATCAATGACGGATCACTCAAGCTTCACAAACCTTCTCCAGTACTGAAACGATGTATAAACACTTGCTTCGATTCAAAATCGCCAGGTCTAGACAGATTGTACACATTGATGTATATCTTGTAAATATTATTAGCAGGAATGCATGTTGTTGTATAATAGGAATAAAATTAGTCATTTATACCGTCTCTTGTTTTCCTCTAAATATACATAAATTGTAGCCATTCCACACACCTGTTAGTGAAATCATCTATAAACAGAGTAGAGGGTCATTAAGGAAAACCCTGAGTGATAATATAAAATATATTTTTTGAAATAATTCTTTAATATATTTATATAATGAATTCCGTGAAATGATATATGAATTCTTCAATATATCTAATATATCATTTCACAGAATACATGATATAATGCTAGGTCAATATATATCCGCCTATATCCGCCTATTTTTTTTCTTTTATATAGTGGATCAAACAGTTTAACGATAACATACATAAATATATGTAGACATGACCATGTAAAATTAAAGGTAACAAAGTAAGAACGAAATGAAATAATCTAGAACATTGTCATTATTTTATCATCGGACGTAGTAGAATTAGTAGTGACCATACCTAAACACCTGCATGTAGCGACCCGGTTTAGTGAATATGGTGTTATAACCTAACCGTACTGAAGCCACCTGCCGCATTAACAATGTGAACCCTTGTGCAGCAAAATTAGTTTTTCACCTACACAATTTAAATGTGCTTAAATATTCTCATGGTCTCTAAATTCTCTAAACACACAATAGTAAGAACATTTAACTGAACCCGTCTTTCTGAGAATCGCCCAGCTGAACTCGTCTGTCTGGAACTCGTCCAGCGGAAATCGTCTTTCTGGGAAACGTCATGCTAAACTACATGTTGATTTCTATAAACTCTTCAATGCTTACATTCAGGAATTGCACAAACTAGACGAAAACAAAACGGATACTTCATATTTCTGTAAATTATGAAACCTTGTTTATATCAGTATTAGCTGAACACCATGTTAGGCATATAAGCTTAAAAGTAGAGTTTAAACAATGCATTAACAGCGGCAAAATAACGAACAAATAAACCAGTCATCATGTACGTAAATAAAGTTTAAAGTAAGGAGGCCTTTAAGTAATCACGAGGTGCGTTTCTTCCCATGCACCGTATATAACACCCTGTAAACAGTGGTATCAATATGTGACACTAATGAAAAGATAAGCCCAGTTAGGATAAGACAAATGGATGTTATCTCAGTAACCGGATCATACGGATGCCCATGAAAACCTCTAAACAATTCATCATTGGCACATGTTAGTCTGCTGTCTATTTATGATGGATGTTCTCCTTTTACAAAGATGCTAAACATTCTAATATAGCTGCATATTACTTCACAAGAAATGGTTGAAAACGTCAAATTACAGGAACAGGACCAAAAGTATTTTCAGAATTAGTTGTTCACAGATAATTGTTTGACCATTACGAGGGAATATTGGTACATCCCCATCTTTGCCTTTATTCTCATACAGGTCTCCAAGATCACTGACATTAGGTTGATATTTACTGAAAACAGCATTTAGGGCATACACAAACAAAAATAAACAAAATCCCTCAAATTCATTGAAACTTCTCTTAAACAATACGTGGCCAATCGTTAATAAGAAACGGATGTATCAGCGTTCAGTAACCTGTGTTTTAGTGACCTCATTATGATCACGTCGTCATGACCAAGGCGCAGTACAGCAATCACGTTACCAAAACGTCACAGTCCATATGGAATCAGCAGATTGTGCACTATGGTATTAAATAATATTATCTCTGAAACGTGCCCGTTGCTCCACTGGAGAGACCTCTGGACGGTGCTTATTAAGTCCGACAGCTATCCTAAAATCGTTTTTAGAATACCCTTTCTTGAAACGTGATGGAAAAGGAGCGCTGGACTACGAGCCCTCACTCGTCAGGAACACGTAGAGCTCCTTGTATTAGTTGAGCACGTTAAAAACCCATGGTTTTGTAACAATCTAGATATATACGATTACATAAATTTACATATGCATGGATATATGTACGGAACAAACATTTCCATAGCATATGATATGTATTCATGGATTATATGAGGTGTATGAATGTATTGTTTCGGAGTTAGTCAGTCTAAGTATTTCCATATGGTAACTGTGGCTAGGGAAAAAAAAAACGAAGCAGGTTTGATTTGAAAAATATTGATTTATTTTTCCTTTTTAAATAATAATAATAATAATGATAATAATATGTAATCGCTGTACGTTGACAATTTAATGCCTATACATGGTAGATTATGTTGACAATGGCCGTTTGATAAAATCTTATGCGCCTGCCATTTTCATGCGACCCTTCGCTTTGTTCTAAGGGCAGCCGTTTCCTTCTCGGCCCTAAAAGTTTCGGGCAGATATATACAGCAGTCAAAGGTTGAACGGAACAAGCCATATTGAATTGTTTATGTTTATCAAGGATATTATGTGAAAGGTATGGATTCTTGTAAATAAAATGTCAGACTCTGCTTTTCTAGATAAGGATATAGTGATCAAGGGAATGACAGGTCGGTTAACAATATATATATATATATATATATATATATGTATTATCTTAATATCCATTCATCATTAACAAAGTAATGTATATACATGTGTGTGTGAGTGTGCGTATGTATGATAATACATTAAACTATGAACCAATGTCTGTGGTGAAAGCGACATTTTTTAATAATTGGGCATCTGATATAATAATATGCTTACATGATTTTAAATAAATTTCATTGACCAAATTATATAATATCGTGTACTTCAGAATACCTCAGAACACAGTAGATACATTTTGATATTTCATATTACTGTAGTGTACCACATTCGCTTCTTATTTCAATAGCTGAACCTTGTATCGGTATTCATTTAAAGGTGTCTTTGTAACCTTGTTTAAGATGACATTACATTTAAAATCGACCTACATCAAATAAAAGAACCCAACTCATCAACAGTAATTGCAGACAAATACAATGCGGAGAATGGCGTCATTTTCACTCTAGCGTACAATGGCCCGCTGGTGTTAGCAGACGATAAGACACCCTATATACACAGGCATCAAATGTGACACTGATGGCCAGATAATCACAATTAGATCATAATATATTGACTACAGACTCTAAAGGGTATGCCCAACTGACCTTTATGCAAATGATCATGGTTTTGTAAATGTGTGCACTTTTTTTTTTTGCTTTCCGTATGACATAAAATGGTAAATAGACTCATGTCCCTGTGTACAGTGTGAAGTATTACTGGTACTAATATATACATGTTCTCACACAATCAGACACACACACATATATGCACACCAATCTATCGGGAAGGGAGAATATTAATCCTACATTTTGACGGATTACAAGGCTTTCGGTTTGTGAATTCACGAAAGGCGAGGGAGGGAAGTGGATTGTGTTATCAAAGAAATATATGTCACTTTACAATTGTGTATTATATTATGTATTTAAGTAAAGAAGATATAATACTTGTGATGTAATACTCTTTTTTTTGTTGCATGGATCAGAATACCCATATACACGAAAAGCCATTTGCTTGACAGTGGCATATATGTTTTCAACGCTTGTCCTTGTTCCACCTACACCAGAATGCATCTTCGTAAGTCCAAACTGATAAACCTTTTCATAATGCTTACTCAGTCTATATATATTCCTGACACTACAGAAAAAAAAACAACATGAAGCATGAGAAGGGTTTCTCTTACAAAGCATGACATACAATCAGTTTTGTATCAACCTCTCTTGTTGTTATGTACTTTGAATCTCCCTTTTTTGTCCGCTTAAGACCCTTTTTCATGTAGGGACCTGATTTAACATCAGTTATAGCAAGCAAAACTGTAATTTTTAGACATGCACAGTGGCTATTACCATCATAGTGATAGTTTTCCTCCTGGTGAAGTTTGAGATTGTTTCTTAATTTCAATTTAAATCAAAGCAGTATATGAACTGATAAGGAATAATGTTGCTTCAGAAACAAAGAAGAAATAAAAACATACATACTGGCAAAGTATTGATATTCCAGGTGTATACATAATCAGATAAACGGTTTTGGACGATTTTGCGTCAGTTGGATGATTCCCGGCGCTCCGCGCTTGCCGCCTGGGCATTCCTGATGTGACATAACTTTAGAGAGGATTTCCTACCCTACTCTTACTTTTCTATATTAAATGCGGATAACTAGTTCATTGAACTATAATAATTATTGTGTATGTGGATAGATTAAAGCAAAATAGCAACACATATATAAATATTATTAAGAGTAGTGATTGAGTTCTCATATATTTAGAACTGGTGTAGTCACTAAGAGATACATATTTGTGTACACTTGTATACAAGGCTGATTATTACGATTTCTATTTTTACAAAGATAAACAAAAATACAACAAGTGTTTGGTTAATACCATCCAATCTTACGCGTATCATGCTTGTAGCCGCGTCAGTGTGTTTTGAGTTTGTCGCCAGCCGCACACTTGACGCGTGCGTTAGTGTGTTGGATTTAATACTTTATAAGAACACTCAAACGCACACAGTAATAGCGCGTCTGTTATCAATGCTCATCAGTGACGGCTCATATGAGCTTCATTAACCTTCTCTCAGCCCTGTTACGATGTATATGTACACTTGCTTCCATTCAAGATCTTGACAGCAACTATAATTTGATTTATAGATTCATTATATTGAAAATTTGAAGAAAAAAACAGGCGTGCATGTTGTAGTATAATATGAATAAAATTGGTCATTCATGCGGTCTCTTGGTTAACTCGATATAAACATAAAATATACGCTTGTAGCTATTCCAGACACATGTAAGTGAAAACATCAATAAAACGGGGTAGCGGAAAATTTAGAAAAGAAAAGAATAACAATAATTTATATTGGTTAATAAAATTATTAATACATTTGGTATATCATTTCCCAGATTTCACAGTTACAATGCTTGGTCTGTATATCCGCTTAATTATTTAAATTTATCTTATGTATTGTCGATCGGACCGATAAACGTTCACAAAAATGAATTTATTCATGGACATGAACATCTATTATTTAAAATATGTCTGTCTTATAACGAATTGAAATAAATTTTGACATTGTCATTTTTTGTTTCCGTACACAGTAAGATTAGAACAGACCATGGCTAAACACATGCATGTCCGCGTGTAACAGCCAGGGTTGGGGTCAAATATGTATTTGTATTTATATACAGTCAAAGTGTGTATTTGTATTTGTATTTGCATTAGTTATGTGTGAAATAATATTTTTTTTGTATTTTTATTTGATCTCAATATTTGATTTGAGCAAATAATGTACAAATACATATGTATAAATATATATTCATACCTGCCATAGTTTTGAAAATGTAACTACTACCAAACGTTTGAACAGCCCAAAAGACAGCATCAGGTCAAGTGTTTTACTTCTTCCTGATGTTTGCAATCACAAATGTGACTTAACCGCTAAGTCACTGTGCTCATGGAAATCAATAAATATTCTGTTTAACCTACATTTGGGTATTTGTATTTGATGTTCTGTATATGTATTTGTTTTTACTTCAATCACCTGTATTTGTATTTGGAGGAGAACAGCTCTCGTATTTATATTTGTGTTTGTATTTGGCATACCGTATTTGACCCCAACCCTGGTAGCAACCCGGTTTAGTGAATACGGTGTTATTACGTGTCCCAGTTCAAGGCCCCTGTCGCATAAGCAATGTACACCCCCACCCACCCACACACATATGCATTAACTTCATAATATTAGTTTTAATACAGTAAATTATTTTGAGTGTCAAAATTTGCAAAAGCTTAAATATTCCCATGGTCTCTGACATTCTCTAAACAGCAAATAGTAAAAAAAAAAACCTATAACTAAACTCGCCTCTCTGGGAATTGTCAAACTAAACTCGTCTTTCAAAGAATCGTCCGGCTGAACTCGTCCAACTGACATTTATTCGACTAAGTACCACACTATCAAACAAGCAACTGAATTGTGTTACACTATCAGTCATTTTGGTATTTTATTCTTCTCTGAAAGAAAGCATTTCATTGATATTTGTGAATCTTTGCAACAATGAAACTCATGTTAATTACTCCTATGCTTACGGATTGCAATAGGAGCATAATTGTTGATGTTAAAATAACATTAATTAAATTAGCAATGTATTCAGGGTTTATATATAAACATATATATATATATATATATATATATATATATATATATATATATACACTGAAACACATGACAATCACTCCTCGATTTCCTTGGGTTCCTCTATATCAGATGTACCTATATATTACGGTCATTTAGGGTCGTCCACATTTTTTATGTTGATTTTTTTACAAACATCAAACGGTAATGGCTTATCTGATTAACAAATCACCAGGCTACATATATTTTATATTATCGCAATAAGACATTTGATCGGATCGTGTATGAGACAAAGTTTCAATTCACACAGACACGTGCAAGTATATATGTAGATGTATATATATATATATATATATATATATATATATATATATATATATATATATATATATATATAATTTGTTTATTTAGTACATTTGACACCCACACCTCTTAATCTCTGTGATGAGTTATCTTAGGTCAGAAATACGCAATTTATATAAGTGGCAAAACCCATCATGACAGCACATAACCAACCATAAGCGACCACGAACACCCAGTAGGGACCGTGTCATCTCCCACGGTATGGCGTGGCATTAACTTGGAAAATCAACACTTAGAGCAGTCAGTCCGTTAAAATAACATTGCTCTGGTAGCCGGTCCAAATATTATTATTATAATTGATATAATAAGGGTAACGAAACACATTTACGCCACGGGACTGTGTCCTACACCAAAGTTAGGTCCCCTTACCGCTTCAGACTTATGGCAAAAGCAGTAGTAATTTTCTTTTTAATCAAATAGATCGAAAAGTGTGACTGAGAATTTTTTTTTTATTTTTTTTTAATCATTTATTTTTAAAAATAAACATATAATACAAAACCACCGTAACATTTTTTTAAACGAAACGTAATCAATATAATTTATATATTCGCGTGTTACATGTTACATATATATACATATATATGTGACAGAGAACATTTTTTTTTATTATTTTTTTAATCATTTATTTTTACAAATAAACATACAATACAAAACCGCAGTAACATTTTTTTTAATCGAAACGTAATCAATATAATTTATATATTCGCGTGTTACATGTTACATATATATATATATATATATATATATATATATATATATTTATATATATATATATGTGACTGAGAAAAGTTTCTTTTTTTAAATTATTTTTTAATCATTTATTTTTTACAAATAAACATACAATACAAAACCACAGTACCATTTTTTTAAACGAAACGTAATCAATATAATTTATATATTCGCGTGTTACATGTTACATATATATACATATATATGTGACAGAGACTTTTTTTTTTTTAATTATTTTTTTAATCATTTATTTTTACAAATAAACATACAATACAAAACCACATTAACATTTTTTTTAATCGAAACGTAATCAATATAATTTATATATTCGCGTGTTACATGTTACACATATATATATATATATATATATATATATGTGACTGAGAAAAGTTTCTTTTTTTTAATTTTTTTTAATCATTTATTTTTACAAATAAACATACAATACAAAACCACAGTACCATTTTTTTAATCGAAACGTAATCAATATAATTTATATATTCGTGTGTTACATGATACATATATATATATATATATATATATATATATATATATATATATATATACACATATATATATATATATTTATATATAAAAATATACCACGGAAACACCTGTTATATACACCCATTCGTATACATATTTATGTTTACATACATATACTTACAATTTTTGCAAGTTTCGACCATATTTAAATGGTTTAGTTGTTTTTCCTTTATTTTTTTTATATGATATTCTTTTACTGTAGAATTTTTTTATATTCATCGAAGTTTAACACTGACAAGTTGTCTCGAGCTATAAATACTAGTCCTTTATACAATAACCAAATGGAATTCACTAGTTTTGAACCATGTGATTATCAAGTTTGACTTTATATCATTTACCGTATTAATAAATTTGAAAATTCATGTGAATATGCCTTTATGAAGTAAAGTTGAGGGATAAAGCAGTAAACGTACGTATAGTGTACATTCAATGCATTGTTTTCCTTTAACAGAAAATGGGCTTAACCAACGGCTGATAGCAGCTTGCCGGAGTGTCGA
Source organism: Sipunculus nudus (assembly GCA_026874595.1). Lineage (NCBI taxonomy): Eukaryota > Metazoa > Annelida > Sipuncula > Golfingiida > Sipunculidae > Sipunculus > Sipunculus nudus. The sequence goes on from CM049317.1 coordinate 6,795,159, forward strand.
AAGTACAATGCTTACAAAGACAAGTTGCTCAGGGGAAAATATTGGGCCGATCCAGGATTCGAACCCATGACGCATGACGGTTGCGCACATGTCCCGCATTCAAACCGATCCGCTAGAAAAGCAAACATCACTAGCAAGACAGATCGATCCGCTTTCATGTCACCCCGTAACAAATATATATATATATTTCCGCAACTCTCCGTTCGTTTGGACTTGTTGTTTACTTTTAACTAATGCCTGCAACCTGACTGATGCAAAATGTATATAACCACGAAGCACTTATTGAATAACCACACAGCTTGCGTCTGGCAAATTATTATACATGAAGGATATTTTAGAAGTATACAGAACCGTAGCTGGTCTTCTGCAATCGCTCTGCATCTTAACATATTATCACATAATACAAACACACACATACAACATAATGGAGGACTTTAGTTTTGTCCATGTTCAGTGTATCATTACATGTCATGAGAAATTCATACTAGGATTTTAACAAGGTGTTAGGGCCCAGTAGCCACACAAATCTATAAATATATTATTTGTGTGCAACATCTAGCTGAGACGAATCATATTTGTGTTAGGGTATATATTAAAGATATTTTAAAACTGCGCATACTTGTATTAAATGTTAACCAGCCAGCATAAAATGAGGCCTATAGAACGGAACTATATGAAGCATGCAGCTGACGGCTCTTTAAATATTATCACTCAATAATGAATGAAAATATGACAGATTCTATATAATCATCATAGAAATAGATCAGATTATTTGCAATCTCTTAAAAAACTCATGTCTGCACTCCCATAGTTATAAAAAAATTAAATTATTAAATAAAAGTGGTTTTCAGTTTGTTTCTTGAACTGCCAAAATCAGAATAACGATTGAACATTTACATTTATAACCTCCCAAATAGGAGTTGAGTGGTAAAATATACCCTGATGCAAGCACGAATTAAGAAGATTTTTTATGGCTGTTGTTTATTTTGAAGGGATATATACCTTGATAGTTCATAACATTCCATCTGGTGCCAGCTATATGAACCCGCCGACAGGGGATGAACATCTGTGTCGGATACTAGTCTATAGCCTTTGGTTTCCACAATTAAATTAATAACTATTTTTATACTATAGGTGTATTAAATGGGAACTTATATTTCACATACGTGTTACATTCCATAGTATTTAAACAGTATAGAAACAGTTAAAAGTTTATAGTATAGTCGGGTAAATATCCTCAATTTTAGTGATAAAGCAGACTTGTATTTCATGTATCCGTTGCACCAGAGCTGTCAAACTGTTGAACCTCTCAGGTCCCTGAAATTAGTTTAAATGTTCGCCTCAAGAGGGCTGCAGGTATGGAACAGTTCGGTGTTGTATGTAAATTAACACACACAACATCAGACTTTATTTATCTACTTGATTTATTTACGTTGTAACCCCGTTGACATATTGTTCTCTCTTAGGCCAGGGTATCGGAATGTCTGGGCGGTGACAAAGAACACTCAACATATCTGACAAAACCATCACGATTACGTACAACCATGCGCATAAGCTTGCTAGGCTCGAAGATGATTTTGTATAGACCTCGTAATCACTCACGATGTTAAGCGTCCATCAACTTAGAAAATCAGCACTATAGAACAACTAGTTCGTCGATATACCATTGTACTGCATGGTCTCGAGCCAAATGGTGGGCCTAAATATCTGAATTAAAACTTAAAACCCCATAAGGATTACCGTGGCGGCCACCTTTCACTTGAGTCTGATAATCATTGTAATAATTTAGACAGGTCAAATGCCAAGGCAAGATAAGCGTATACAATATTTTACGTTGAATGGTGTTACTCAAAAGATTTTGATTTAATATCGTTTACCATTTTGATATGTGGGCTGTTTCATGGCATTTGCCTGTAGTGAAATACAGTTATGAAGATTCAGGATGTGGCCGTATTCTCAGGCGGTAGTGGTGTACTTTTCTCAATGAGAGAGAGAGAGAGAGCAATCCAGAGGATGCAGGCTTACAAACAGACAGAGAGAGAGAGAGATTAGGAGTGAAATAGTTTGTAAGGGTGGAGTAAACCGGAGGACCATGGATTGGCCAATAAAAAACATTCTCACAGCTAGAGGAGAGCGCGGAGCTTTTAACAACTCGACTGCCCTGAAACAAGGGGGAAGTTATTAGAAGCAGACTAGCTGTATAGTTCTTTGAATAATATGTACTTGTTAATCCCCCTGTCTATGTTGGAACAGAATTTCAACCGGGAGTTGTTTACCATGAGCTGAGTTTATAATTTCTGATAGATGGCGTTGTTGTTGACCCTCAGCGAAATAATGGCAACTTTCAGTATTTATGAAAAATATTTTTAAAATGCCCCTTTATGACACCATTGGCATGGTTTCGAAAGTTCAAGACCAAAAAACAAGTATTTTCGAAGTATTGTGCAGAGGTGTTGCGTGACGACGGTTGAGTGTCACCACCGTGCATAAGAACATATATTGCGCTCGTTTGTTATATTTTTATAGTAACGCTTCCATTAAAATGGAAAACCGAATTATATAGATATTAAACTTTTTTTATTTTATTGATAGTTTCACACTAGTTTTCACACTAGGAAGTATTATAATTGGTATAAGACAGCGTGATATTCTAAAATGATATCTGAAATAAGCGGCAGATGGCTAAATATACGTGTGCTCAAACAGTAATCAATGTTTTGTGCATAACATGTTTCAACATGCTGACAACAGCAGTTAAATAATGTGTACATTCTAGTTGTATTATCCAGGGCCTGTTGCCTTAAATAATTCTGTATAAACCTCCTTTATGTGAGTATATATATAATGTTTTGCGGACACATCTAGGACAACAGACGCTGGAATTTACACACACACACACACACACACACACACACATATATATATATATATGAATATATATATATATATATATACAAGCGAGGCAATCATTACCTAGTGAATGCAAATACCGTCTCGACGCTGGACTTTAGACTGTTTACTTGATAAATGACAGGTAGGCTAAAAAAAGTACAGAGCCAAAGGGTACGTCGGGAATTCCTAACAGATAAATGCAATATACCATGTGTATTACAATACATTGCGTGGTTCCATGTTTTTTCCCCACTGTTACAAACCCACCGGTATAACCGCCATTTTGTGACTACTTTCTCTCTAAATCAGAAGGTTTCAACATCGCCATGCCGCTAACAGTGCTGGTCGGTTTGCTTTTACTGGGCCCGGTGAAAGGTAAGTGACTGCATGACGAGTTTATAAAACTCTGTTCAGAAATGGACAATGCATAAGTAAGTAAAAGTATTATTACAGTGTCTAGACTGCCAGAATGCCAAAGGGTCGAGTAGGCGTGGCTTCTGTAAATGACAGTTGATAAAGAGTAAACATCAATTTACTACCGCGTTACCGGACGGTAGTCGGCGCTGCCATAAAAGAGGAAACAAACAAGACTCTCAGACAGTCAGATTCAGGTTCTTTCTTTAGTGAATAATAAAATATGATCTAGTAGGGGCTACTACATATAAATATAATATATATATAAACAAAGTAAATAAACTTTTTATATGTTATCGGGTGTGATTTAGTTTTAACGAAAATGATTTAAATAAAAAAAAATTGTAATATTAAATAAAAGTCAGTGGTATAAAAAGACACGTCTAAGCTAGCGACGAATTTCGCAACCGGTATCGGGTGTTGGTTCAGAACCACCTCAAGAGATGTCAAGCCCATTAAAAAACGCCCAGTGTATGGGGATTAGGTTTCAACTTATCACAGGTCCATCTACAGGTGTTCATATACTGATATTACTAAAAAGTATACATTATGATATCAATATATTAAGTTCTACTATAGTAATTACTTATATATTATATATTTATTTTATATATAAACAGTAACACAGAGAGAACTCTAAAATGTTTTAAATTTATATACAAAGTCACAAATTTACAAGGTAAAGCGATATATGTCATAATTTTATATTTTCATTTTGAATATCATATCTTGTATAATTTTGTCGTAAGCCTCTTTTATATATAGTCACTTTTCATTGTATTTTATATTGTATATGATGTATTTTTTATTTTTGGAACTGGGCCCTGTGGCAGATCAGATACTATTGTCTGAACGTTTCAGTTATGCTTAATTAAGTGAATAAATAAAACCATTAAATGTTTTAAACTTTCTACTCATCAACAACTTTCAACATATAATACAACATCTAACCATTTTGAATATTAACTTCAACAACGACAGAAAGAAATTACCAAAATTATGACACGTTACTTACAAGTTGTTTTAAGAATATAGAAATTTGAACTTTGATTTGTTTTTAATTTACCGTCCTTTCTTAATTAGGGGTTATAAATTGAATACCGTAGTCAATTTGAAAGCTGTATAATCGTTTATTGGTACATCCAGAATAAGTAAATATACCGTCGGTTGACTCGAGATCATGAAGAGGAATTTATTATTTTTTGTTTCATTCAAAACTATATGCAGTCAGTAGACCATGATCAGATATTAGGTCTCACAGCTCCTACTAGCCCTAAGTAGGTGATAGATAGGTAGGTTCGGTATGCGTACATATCAGGACCCGATCCAGAGTCCGGGGGGGGGGGGAGCTTTCGACCTTAAGCTTAATAATTTATCATTATTATCGTGTTAAAGATAATGAAAAAAAAGTGTCGTTTTTTAAGTATAGTCTAGTTGAAAATTAAATCTTGAATTCGTATACGTATCTATGTTAATACAGGCACTTATTTTAAGTAAATTTGTCCAAAAAGCATCGCTCATATATATGAAAGTCAACAGCAGACACTCCATGGGTGTTGTCAGTGATACTACCAACCGCTGATGTATAAGCAGTTCGTATTCTTTTATCAATAACATAAATAAGCGGTTCGCTTATATGTATATGAATATAGCCGCAAAGTCCTGGACTCGTCCCTGCATTACGGTATATCATTATATAGAAATATTGATTCTATGTGGAATTCTTTGCGGTGGAATAAAGAGTGGGATGCACTTTTTTTTATAAAGTGACTCAGTGTAACAAACATATTGTATAACCACAGCCTCTGAAAGATTATTATCGAAATGATTACTTAATTGAGTGCCAAATCTGATTGCACATTTTGTTCGGTCGGATCGATATGACACGGCTAAGTGATGAATAACAGGTCGACTAAAGTTCAGGCAACATATCCTCTGCCTGTATTGTTACTGCTTAATGTACAACTTATACAAATAATCAAACTTTAGCCTGATATATATATTAGATATATCTTAATTATATGCCAAAAGATCCTCGTTTTGGTTAAGATTTAATCGATCCGAGCGTACCGATGGTGTCTCAGTTTAGACTTATACTGATATGGGATATCCTCAGTGCATCCACAAAGGCCTTAACATGGAAGTGTCTAATAATGGACTTAATAGGCCTAATGAAGGATATATATATATATATATATATATATATATATATATATATATATATATATATATATATATATATATATATATATATATTTATTTCACCTAAAGTAGAAAGGCATGTCTTTTAAAGTGTCCCCATCAATTCTCATATTATTTCTTATGCAGTGGCGTCATTTTATCTCGAAAGCGTTTGGGGGGGGGGGGGGGGGGCTGAATTAATAATCAAATCACATTTCAAATATATACCAATTATGTGAAAATTTGACAAAAATAAGGTATTATGTTTCTGGTACATGTTAATTCTAACCAGGTACAGTTATGTAATATTTCATGTTAAACTCATATTTCACATTAAATGCATATATTTCGTTTCCAATAAATAAATATAATTATCTCAGTGTCGGGGGTTGGGGGGTTGGATTATTACTATTAGTATATTCCCCATAACCTCCCCCCCCCCCCCCCGTATTGACATAATAGGTCAACATGTATAACAGGTGTAACACTCAGACAGGGTGCTGTGCGGGAGTTTTGAGGGGTCCTTGCAAAATATTGTTTGACATACGAGCATCCCCATTATCCACCTAACCCCGAATCCTCTCTTCGTAGGCCCCAAGTTTAAAATTTCAATGGAGTATTCCCTGACGCAGGGGATTCCCAGCGCTGCTGGAAAGGCCCACTGTAAGCATGATTGCATCATTGGGATCCTTTCTCTCTCAGTAACAGTGCGTCATACATTGGAATTTCTTGGCCTCAGCCACGTGGCATCAGTGGTTGACAAGCGTTTTAGTCGTAGTTGATGATATCCTGGAGTCTCGGATTTCATCTTTCAAATGAGGTCACACTTATTATTAGACGGAATTTGCCTTTTACCTGATGAGTATAAAATTACACGACTGCATGTGAAATAATTTCATATTTATATAAATTTACACAATGTATGAAGATGGTTTTATAATATTACCACTACTACTGCTACAACTACTACTACTTATAATATTAACAATTATAATAACAGCATTACATGTATTATTATTATTATTATTATTATTATTACCGCAGAGGTCTGTGCTTGTTGTTAAGTTGTTAAGAATTTAATTCATGGGTGGAGGGATTTGTTGCCTGAACCTTAGCCAACATAATGATAGGACTTCAGTTAACCGTGCTCTATCGGTCAACCCGTGACTATAACATGTGTGCGGATGTGCCCTACCTGACACTAAATTGAGGTAATTACCCTTGGAAGGCCGTGGTTATACACCAAGCTTGTAACACAGCCACTTGATTAAAAGATACGACTCTATTTTGATTCCAGCTCGTAGCAGATTTTATCAACACACACACACACACACCGTCACACACATACCAACACACACATACACAAACACGCGTATGGACTGGAATTCTAGAGGAGGCAATTACTGATTTTAATGCCGTCAGGCCCCTCTGTACGCATACCATCCCGACCTATCTCCCACCTACTATGTCCCGGCAAGACTTATCAGACCGTAATAGATCTTACTTGATCTGATAGCCGCAATGCTAAGTCACTCAATTAAAGGGGGGGGGGGGGGGGGGGGGTCCGTTGGAGCAACTGGCCTGGTTATATCGAACATATGGCATGTCTAGCATCTAGGTTATTTAATGTACTTAAGGGCTCTACGGAATTTAAATAGAATTTGACACCTAATTTCTGCCAGTAGAAATGGAACATGTTTGGAACAGCTCATCTACAAGACACCTTGTTACATATAAAGTAACGATTAGAGCTAAATAAAATTGTTTGTGATATATAACTTTAGAAACATAAACTGTTGAGGGACTTTTATATATTATTTTAATTGATGGGAAATCAAAAGTAATATTTAAATATATATATATATATATATATATATATATATATATATATATATATATATTATAAAATAATAATTAAATACCAATTAAAAAAATACCAATATTTTTCTTTATTCATCATCAACATCTACAATAGCCAACCGGAGAAGGTGAAAACATTTACTCTTGCCCAGCAGTTTGTGACCCCAGATCATGTGTAAGCAGATAGGAACACGTGATCTTTACATCTTTCAAAGATGACTGCACTGTGAGACGCTTTGAAGATGCAAATATCCTTGACAACGCCTCATAGCTTATAATTAAGTTGTCACTTGACATTAACAAGACCAATCGGTAGCTTTTTTTAGCATTCTTTCTAACACCATATGGAAGACAAATTCCGTTTTAATACAGCTTATTGGTAAATCCATCTGCATATTTGTTTAATTTCTCGCTCGGGTTGTACGCAATACATGAACTGTCTCATTGCCAAAGACACATAATTTTAATTTGGTGTTTGAGTTCACGTATTTCCTTTTGTTTCAAATAATCATTAGTAGTTAATAGTAAGGTCATCGGCTGATTACCAGGATATCAGTGCAACAGGATGGTTGAGCGCTGCAGTACATTCCCCCGTATGGCTTTTATAATGACTTGCCTGCCGAATATAAATGCCTATTGAGTCCTGTATTCACGGCTTCATATACATGGAGGCAACCTGCACGTTTACTGGAAGCACGAGCCATATTCAATTGCTCGATGTTATGTTCTAATAAAGTAGAAACCAGGGAATAATCCGAATTGAATTCTATTTTTATTAAATTGAAACGGAATATTGAAATTTTCTGATTCTCTTTATATAAAAATGTAAGCCTGTTTGGTTTATTTCAAAACTCCAAAAGTAGGTTGTACATGGACGTGCAGGGGAGGGGTCCTGTATAGAGTTAACGGGGCGTTAAGCATTTCCTGCATAGTCACATCCACTTCTTTTATTCTTGTATAGTTCATTTCGTGTACTTTCATGTCGTTATGTATACACCTACGTGTATTTGATCACGAAGCTGAGACATACAAACGACCTGTCAGGTCATTTACATACTTTTCTTGTCAAGCTTGTACTTTTTATAACCGAGCCGTAGGATGTTTATTTAGCAAAGCCGGGTTTACACCATATACAAGGCAATAACTGATCATAACATTTATCGTAGCTTGACAAGTCCAGGGACAAAATCCCAGTTACACTTTGCGACCGGCTGTTTACATTTGTCAAATATCGCTTACATTTAGAAATGGATTCCAGATAAATGAGGATGTCCTTATGATACTTTCTTGGATTACATGATAAGTGTTATTAATAATTGTTATAATAATAAATACATTTATGACTGTAACTTTGTAACAGAGTTCCCGGAAGTTCAAACGCTGCCCCCCGCTTCCCACGCCCCCTTGTTATCATATTTATTATTACTACTTGATTATTATTATTATTATTATTATTATTATTATTATTATTATGATTATAATAATAATAATAATAATAATAATAATAATAATTATTATTATTATTATTAATATTATTATTATTATTATTATTATTATTATTATTATTATTATTATTATAACATTATTATTATTATTATCATTATCATTATTATTAATATTATTATTATTATTGTTATTATTGTTATTATTATTATTATTATTATTATTATTATTATTATTATTATTATTATTATTATTATATTCATGATTATTATTATTATTATTAATGTTATTATTAATAAATTATAGCTACCATTTTATTATCATAGGATAATCTGCATACACCATAATTTCATCTTTATAAGAATAACTTTCCTGCATAAGATGGAGTGTTACCGTATATACATAATACACTTAGAGGACGAATTGCGGCGAAAGTCGGGAGCAAGCTTTGAGGCCTGAACAGAAACGGCCCCGGATGGGTCATACATTATAGACCCCGATTCACCTGTTGTCGGCAACAAATATCTTCATATGGTAACATTCTAAGGTATATCATCGGATTAATGATAATTTACTCAGACTGTGTGCATGTCATCTCATTACAATTCATAGAATAATAATATGATCATGCACACAAATATTAATTATATCATATAATATGTCTCCCGACAAATAAGGATTATTTTATATTAAGCAGGGCGCAAATCGTAACCGCTGACCCTAGAAGCCTGTGCCTAAAAATCTAGGGTGGTCCATAACAAATCTCCTTGGAAATTTTAAATAAGGTCAATGCGATCTATATCCTCCGAGCTATGGGACTTGTAAGTACCCCCCACCCCGATTAATCACAAATTTCACACAAAACCTCCAATATCTTGATAATTAATGCTTGGATCGTCATGAATCTTGCCTTGAATATTGACCATGACTAGTTTTGATAGTTCAAGAAAAGTGGTGGCGCCACTTGTTTTTTGTCTTATTTTACGAATATTTTTTTTCTAATTTTTTTACCATAAAAAGACAACAATCATGTCAGTTTCTCAGCTGTGATTCCATCTAGTGTTCCAAAACCTGGTGTGTTTATTGATCACAAGTGGATGCCCTAAAGTAATCACCCTGTCTGTCTGTCTGTTTTTTTGTCTGTCTATCTGTCCATCCGTCCATCCAAACAAATTTGTTCCCAGATGATAACTCCAGGATGGATTGACATATGGTTTTTAAACATGACTTACACACATGGCTCATCATTAAAGAAAGAACCTATATGATTTTTGGGTCATGAGGTCAAAGGCGTAGGTCACTGGACTCACTTATTTAAAAAGATTATGGCTGCATTTTAAGCCAAGGTTTACATCCCAAACTTTCCATCTTCCACATTAAGCTTACTTGCCAGTATGGGGAGAGCATAAATTAATTTGGGGTCACAAGGTCAAAGCTCAAGGTCACAGGGACTAGCTGTTCACAAATTAGATTCCAGATCATAATTCCGGTTAAGTTTGACATATTAGTTTCAAACTTAACTTATATATGTTTCGCCACTAAAGAAAGAACCCTGTCCGTTTCGGGGTCAAAAGGTTATAGGTCAAGGTCACAGGACCCAATTCTTTAAAAGTAATGTGTATTTATTTCTATAAGTTCTCAGATTTTTTGGTCACAAGGTCATTGATTAAGATCACAGTACCATAATTCTGAAAAAAATCTTTAAAAGAATCCTTATTGACGAAATCAGCTGAGCGTCGAGGCCCCAGGGTCCCTAGTTATGACAGTAATAAGATTCCATATACAGTACACCGTTCTACAGTAACTGTTGTAGGTATACATTGACTGTGTCTTCTCTTCTTTCACAAATAAAGTTTGTCATAAAAGATCTAAATAATATATACCCACAGCCTTGACATGGCTCGATCCCGGGGAGGGATTATGGCGGTTGGGGCAACCTTCCACCCTTCACAGTCCGGGAACATAGTAAATTTAGATTGTAAAATACAGTCGTGACTTGATAATCCGACACTAAATGTAATACCATAATTTATGTCGGATTGCGAGGCTGTCGGATTGTCAAATCAATAAAGATTCAGTGTATGTATGTTTCTTTTAGTTATACTATGAACCTATACATAAATAAATTATCTGCTAATTAAGGTCCTCTAATTATTCTCTTGTAATATGTCTTGAAATTTCTCTTGTCATATGGAGTTCTGTTTAAAAAAAAAATATTTTGCTGTATTTTTCTGGATCAGTTCCTTTTCAACCCCCAATTTTTTTTAAAGATTGGTTAAAGAGCTTTGTGGGTCTTGTGTTGTCCTTTTGTTTTTTTTTCCAAACCGATTTTGACACTCATATCCAAAGTTTTATAACTGTAATCATCTTATTAATATAAATATTTAATAAATGAATCGAAGAATTGGGCAGTTCGCCAGAAATCACAATATTTTCACAACAATGTAGGCGAATGGATGGCTTTAAATAAAAATTACATCTACGGACTTAGTTATTTAAAGAAATCCTTGACCCGACCCTGCACAGTAAAACTATTTTAAATGAATATTGACTGTTCTCATGGATAATTTCTTTAAACATATAATAAAAATAAACGAGTCTTTAGATCAAATAGGCTTGAAGTACACTTCACATATGGCGTAGTAGATCACAAAATGCACGGATATGTCAAACCGCCCAAGAATGGACGCTGACCGATTTTCTTTTTGTAAGTCAGCTGTTGCTCCCCATAGAGATGAACCGAATATAAGCTTGACCCAAAATGATATACTGTCAATACCTGTCAACAATCGCTTTTTTCAGGCAGCGGTGAACGCAGAACATCCGTGAAGTAAAAATAAATACTTAATTTGTCCTTCATCTGATGGAAACTGTACCTAAATAAATCATTTTTACTACTCAGGCAAATATATTATGTGCAGAACAACATATACCCTACATGATCACAGTAAATGTATATTAATGTCAGAAAACGAATTCGAATCATAAAATGATACGTTACCAAAAGTAAAACATATTCATACGGAATTGTCACCGCAGGCACAATATATACATTGCATAGGTATATTCAAAATGTACCAAAGTGTGCTATAAATCAATAATTATTTATTAACTTGATTACGTGAAATTCACAGACAGGTTATGAAATTGCATGAATATCAACAAAACTCATATTAAGGGTATGGATTACATTAGCACCTCTGAAGTACGGACACTATTGGGATCGGTCATTTCGCCCTCCATGGACCCGAGATTATTAATTTCGGGAACTACTAACTTGTAATATAAGGGCTTACACTGAATGGCAGCAAGCCAAGAAAATATGTAAAAATATCAGAAAGGAAAAAGAAACAGCATTTTTGGTATAAACTTGAATGAGTATACATGTATTATATTTAAAAATGGGGAAAAATAACTAAATATTTTCAATTACACGATAAATTTATTATTTTCTATTATAAAAATCATATATCACCAAAAAAAAATAATTAAAAAATTATGTTTTCAATGCACGGGGAAACGCACTGTGTATCAAGCTTTGTTTATAAAGAGGTTCTTTCTTTTATAGTTTTTTTATACATATTTTTTAAACATAGTTTTCTGAAAGTTACACATACAAACAACAGAATAATAATAATAATAATAATAATAATAACACTAGTAATAGTAAAATAATAGTAAAACAGTGGCTTTACAGTATTATTAGTAGTATTTTTTATTAGTAGCAGAAGGTGTAGTAGAAGTAGTATTTTTTTAGTGTTTTAATTATTTAAGTATTTAATTATTTTAAGAAGTTAACGATAATACCCTGTATTATTATAATTATTATTATTATTATTATCATTATTATTATTATTATTATTACTGAAGCTGATTTTTACGTGTTGTTGTGTTTGTTATGATTTTTATCAGAAATGCTGGTAGTAATAGTCACATTAGTAGTGTCAGCATTAGTATTTTATTGTAATAAGTTTCAGTAGTATTAGTAGTAGTAGTAATAGTATAATAAGTATTACTAGTAATATTTTAGTACTTGGCAATGTTACTAACCTCATTACTAACTAAACATTTATAAATATAAAAAAGGTCTAATGTACATTAATCTCGGACCAGTATTTGATCAGTTTGTGAGTGATGAAGCATTATTTATACAGCCAAGCATAGATAACACGTCAGATCACAAGAACAGGGACCACCATTAAATCGCAATTACCTTGTCATCTTTTACATTTCCATGTTTGTCGGAGTAATGAATCAATATTTAACATTTGTATCATAATTACTTATCTTGATTACTTACAGTGAAACCACGAAATAAACTAAAAGTGACCCCATGGTATGCTTTAGGTATTTCTATTAATGTCGACATTTTATTGATTCTGTAGTAGTTATATACTTGTGCTTATCTGTTGGTTAGTCTTTACATGTAAGCCCTACATGATCATTATAAATATGTGCATTTTGTATCCTCGGTATTAAATGAAAACAAACAAAAAAAATCAGGAAAGCAGGCCTGTTCAGGAAAGCAGGCCTGTTCAGGAAAGCAGGCCTGTTCAATGTCTTAAATGTTGTGAATGTTATGCAGTCCATATGTCAATGTTCTATCGACCATACGTGACTGCATTTTGTGAATATTATTTAGGAAGTTCGTCCAGGACCCAGATTATGAGTCGGACTTACTTCGTTTATTCACTGTACCATGCTTGAGATGTCCTCAAAATTCATGGCAATCCCTTCATAATTGGGCGAGTTATTATGTGAGAACACACACATACACACCCTCACACAAACAAGAATGAAAGGTTATTATCCTGGAGGAAACAATATAGTGTAGAGTTTGTGTTATCCTGTTGTCCAATATACCTTACATGTGACCTTGATCGGAGCAGACACGCAGATACCGCTGATACTTGTGAATATATGCGGCCATGGCCCGGCCTTATCCTATTTATAACCTGACCGACAGTCAATTAGTCACTGAGACACTTTGAGACAGTGCGAAAACATGATCTATATAATCCTCTGCTAAAAGGGTATTTCTTGTTTTTAATCTAATAACAGTATCGTCTTAAGCTATCTAGTGAACTAGCAAAGTTAACTATGAACAAATATTCGAGTTTTATCTGGTGATATCTTTTTGAAAATATTAATTAAACAGGGAACGTAAAAACTGGAATATTTTTTTTTTTTCAATTGTATCACCACTGTAAACATTTTGTCCCGGAATATTTCGTATATTATCTCATAACCCCTTTATAATAAGTTCAAATTGGTGCTAGTTATATCTTTTGGGAAGTTTATATATCAGGGCATCCCTAAGATCTATGTTAAAATGTAAAAAAAAAAAATCATCTTCATGGAAAAATATAAGGGCCCTGTCCAGAATACATATATCTGTTTTTCATTTGCAGAGTGTAACCTGAACAACCCCCCTACCCCACCCCAACTCACCCCTCCCATGACTCTATCCCTAGATCCAGCTAAGGTAATAGGCTTGTACCTCCTCAATGGTGCACTGATAAAAATACGTGACGCTGTACAACACATGGAAGCTTCGTCAGGCGATCCTGGCCGGACTATGACAGAACAATCTATTTCGTTGTTCATTCACACATTTCTGACAAATTAAGGTAGCTTGTTAGAATTCTTCAAGGCGTGAAGCTGGTTATAAGTGATTAATTTTATCAGTCAATAAGTCAGCCCTGTTAAGCAGCCAGAGTAGCGATAAAGCTATAAGTTTGTTAACCTAATAAAAATACATAAATATATTTAGAATCTGGCCTTGATTCCTTTGTTGTGTTGCACACTACCTCACAGTGAATTAATAATCCTGTGATAAAACACTGCTGCCTTATATTTACCCAGAACCCCCCGCCCCGGATATACACCGACACAGATGTAGATGCTGGTGCACACTGTTGAATTCGCACATTTTCCTGCATTGTGGATATTTGGATATCCGCTCCTATTTTAGGTATTTCTCACAGATCCTCATCTGAGCCCGCCATCTTGACCCTACTACAGTAACTCTCGACATGACATGAGATCTTTAATATATACATTTTTGTAAACACACGTAGTATATAACACACAGTTTAATATTCACCATGACCATAACAATCACGACATCTGGGCATAGGCGCTTCATTTCCTAGAAAACATACCGTATGGTTATAAATTCAAAACATTGGTCATTCATTCATCATGTTTATAGGCTTTCAAGCACCTGAAATAAGGACATTTACCGAGAAGGCTTATATGTTAAGAACCAATACCGCTTAGAACGATAAATCGTTAATTTCTCCAATACAGGTCGTGTCGATGCAAATATACCACAACAATCTCCAGCGCTCCAGTCTGTGGACTGTGTGAACCCTCGTTACTAATGGACATAGTTTTTTCAGCCAAATGATCAATCCTCAACTTGTCAATATCCCTTATTGAATATATAACTTGATAAACCAAACTTCCACCACTTCTGCATGGTGCATTCAATGACCATTTGAGGATGTAGCAACGTCTGGTAGACCATTTGTTATCACTCAGTTGGCTTTCTGATCCATTCCCCTGCACGTGAGTCTCACATGGTCCTCTGTCTGAAAAAATCCTCATCTGTCAGATTCTATGTGAAGGTCACGATCCGTTAAAATCGACATTGACCTGTTTTTCGAGCAGCTAACTATGTGAAAACTCACTTTCATCATAAAGGGACAACCCCAGGAGCAATATTATACCTATTTCTTTAACACTATCATTTCAGTTTTGCTTTATACAACAGCTCCCCAGCAAAACCATACCAGCACACAGTAACAGTATCTTGCATACGGCTGTTTAAGCCTTTTTATGGCTTTTCGTCTTTGTAAACAAAGTCCACGTGTGTCTTTTCACCATAACAAGGTCGCGTGACTGGAGGTCCGATTGTTACCCGGAACGTGCGTTGTTTCAGCCAGCGGGGACATGTATTACACTTTTTAGGACCAAGTCAGTCAGGGCATCGCCTGAATGACACGTTTTGTGGCTCCGCAATGCATACGGCCCCACGCGCTATATATATGTTGACACCTGTGATCGCGCCAGGGCCAGTGTTTTAACAAAGGTTTACAGAAGTAAGCAACCAGTTTCAAGGCAATATTTGCCAGTTACAGATTTATTTTAAAAGGAAGAAGCCAATTTTCGTGGTAATTCAACATGGTTAATAGGTTATTGGACCCCTTTAAACCACGAGCCATATTAGTTTGATCGTTGTTGGTTGGTCCGATAATCGTTTAGCTGGTTTATCTTTAACAAACTTTACTCAAAAACTGTTTGACAAACATTAAGAGTAGATTTTATGATGGCTGGGGAGGTACTAGAAGACGAATCTTACAAAGCGTAGAGGTAATCTGATATTTATTGTTTCAACACTTATTGTCAATTATATATAGTTCTGCTTTATTCTGGTTGGCAGAGCTGACCCTTGATGCAGCCATGTACTTGTTGAACCGTTACACACGTTCCTTGAGCTATATTCCATGTGTGGCACAAGCCAAACGGACTTTACTTTAACCTGCAGCGTCATGTCTATGTTGCATTGGTTGGTATTTCGCGTGGTTCAATCTGAACCATGTCTTGCCTCCCCAGAAAGTATGCGTTGAGGCGCGTTCGAGTTTTCTTTTTTTCCCACAACATAATTATCTCATATCATGACATGATCTCATCTAATGCTCAGGACATATCGGGAATTTGCAAATGAAGGAACGAAAATATTATGTTGTCAGCAAGAGATATCCATCAATGTAAAGTCACATATTCCTGAATGAACGACTTCGACCAAATTTGTGAATGTAAATATATCGGAGGCTCCCGTTGCTTGAAAATACAGATTTCCAGTATTCCATTGTTTTCATATTCACAGGGAACCTGTTTAATTACACGGTGCTCCCTGACCTGATGAGCTGGAAGGACGCACTGGCCGCCTGTCAGTCATTGGGACCTACCTACAACCTACCATCCTTCTTGGGTCAAGAAGAGATCACGTACATATCAGACAAACTTGAACAAGAGCCTGTCACTGAAGCGTGGATACCATTAAACAAGACTCGGTTCCCGACATGGATGTGGCTGGATGGCCAACCGGTCTGTGAGTAATCTTTATATTGTCCTGACCAGTCCTATATATTTATTAATTTCGCTCAGCTGACTGAAAGTCACCTGAGTTATAAGGTTTGTCTGTCCGTCCGTTAACATGGAACAAATCGTTACTGCGGGACCTAGAATCTCCCAACAAAACATATATGGATGTCAATAAAACATCTCCCTGTCACCATAAATGATTAATGAGGGGACCTGTTAATGCACCTCAGAATAATGAAAAATGATGTAAAAGGCCCAGTATCTGAATAACTAATGTTTTGATTGCTATAAATCTTTCTATGTAAAAATATCACTTTTTTTATTTAAAAGTATTTTTTTGATCAGGTGACTATAAGTCAACTGAGGTATAAGAATGGCGCTTTGTCCGTCGTCCGTCCGGTCGTCTGGCCGTCCGGTCGTCCGTTAGCAGGGCACAAATCGTAACTGCTTGTCGTAGAAATATCTACGTGAACATCCAGGGAGGTCAATAACACTGCGACCTTTAACCTCCGAGCTATGGGGCTTGTAATTACCACCAGAATAATCAAAAATTTGATACAAAACCTCCAATATCTTGATAATAAATACATGGATTGTCATGAAACTTGCCTTGAATATTGACTATGACTAGGTTTTTTTTTTTTCAGTTCCCGAGAAGTGGTGGCGCCACCTGTATTTTTCTTCTTATTTTTACGAATATTTTTCTATTTTTTAATAAAATGACAACAATCATATCAGTTTCTCAGCTATGATTCCATCTAGTGTCCCGAAACCTGGTTTGTTTATTGATCACAATTGGATGCCCCATGGTAATCACCCTGTCTTTCTGTCTGTTCATCTGCCTGTCTGTCTGCCAAACTGTCCATCAACACCAATTTGTTTCAAGATGATAACTCCAGATTGGATTGACATATGGAATTCAAACATGTCTTACACATGGCCCACCACTACAGAAAGAACCTATATGATTTTTTGGTCATAAGGGCAAAGGTCAAGGTCACAAGACTTATTTATGTAAAAAGATTATGGTTGCATTGTAAGCCAAGCTTTTCATTCCAAAATTTCCATCTTGCAAATTTAGCTGACTTGTCAGTATAGGGAGAGCATAAATGAATTTGGGGTCACAAGGTCAAGGTCAAGGTCACAGGAGCCATCTGTTCACAAAATAGTTTCCAGATGATAACTCTAGTTTAGTCTGACATATTGGTTTCAAGCTGAACTTATATATGGCTCACCACTAAAGTAAGAACTCTGTCGATTTTAGGGTCCAAAGGTCAAAGGTCAAGGTCACAGGACCCATTTCTTTACAAGGAATATGTATGCATTTCAAGCCAAATTCCCATCACAAACCTTCCATTTTCAAGATATTACTCACCTGCCAATAGGGGAAGATTCTTTTCGATTTAGGGTCATAGGGTCGAATGTCAAAGTCGCAGGGCCCATCCATTCACAAACTAGTTTCTGGATGATAATTCTGCTTTGGCTAGACAGATTGGCTTCAAACTTGATTTAGTAATGACCCACCATGTAGGAAGAAACATTTTGATTTTCAGGGTCCAGAGGTCAAAGGTGAAGGTCACAGGAGCCATATCTTTAAAATGATTGTGGATGCAATGTAAATCAAACTTTTCATCTCAAACTTTCCATCTTTCAAACATGGCTTACTTGCGCAAAGTCGAAAAAAATCTGTAGATGTGAGGTTACCTAATCAGAGGTCAAAGTCACTGGACCCACATTTTTTTAAAGATTGTTACAATAATCTAAATGCTGTAAGTTTAAGTATAATAAGTTCTCAGAATTGTTGGTCACAAGGTCATTGGTTAAGGTCACAGGACAACCACGTAATGGTGATATGTATGATGTGAAATACGTACCGAAAACATTGTTCTGAGCACCCAGCGAGTCAGGCGGGACACAGATTGTATCCATGTGGCTTAGAATCAACTTAATGTGACATTCATGGAGGTCCTGGTTACAAGTCCGTAGACACATGGAATTAGGTAATCGTGACCAATATTCTGCGAGTTATAGGGAAACAAATCATACGGGCAACTTGAAAGTCAGACAGGCAAATTGTATCCGTTAGGCAAAGAACCTTCTGAAGCAACATCCAGTATCGTCCTAGGCAGACATATTCGGAAACCTAAAATTAGGTCATGGTGACCAATATTCTATGAGCTTCTGATAGAAAACTTTATGTTAAGCACCAAGAGAGTCTGACTGGGCTTAAATTGTATCCGTTAGCCCTAATATCTTCCAACGCAACATCAAGGGGGGTCCCTGGCAAGTCTCCTTCGAATATTGAAACTAGGTCAGGGTGACCCTATTCTGTGAGCTATGTGAAACCACATGACTTGAATACCCTATAAGTCGGACTGACACAAGTCATAACAGTTTGACCTAGAAACTTCTTACGTATCCCCTGGGGTTTCCTAGTTTGATCTTTAAATAAGGTCAGCGTCACCTATTTCTATGGACTATCTAAACATATAATTTTAAGAACTCTGAAAGTATTTTTGCCTATTGTTCAAGTTTCCATGGCAACTATTTTTACACCACATCATAACATCAATAGTTGATTGAATTTCTCAGTGCCAGAGATCAGCTGAGCGTTATGACCCCTGGGTTCCTTGTTATGTATGTAACTGGAAGAGTATAGAAAGTCACAATTTATTTATATGGCCATTTGACCCCTTAGGACTCGATCAGTACTGTAAAGGAGATTATCAAATATTTAGTCTATATTAAAGACTGATTACTTAGTGTGTTGTACAGTTGAATGATGGCAGAAAGGTGATATCCCAGACTTGATTCAAGTCGATTAAGACACATGGACCATAATATTATACGAAAGTCAAAATTCTAAGGTTCCATAAAGGTTGTTGTTATAATGGCTTCATCAACATATGACACTTGTAAAGGTAATTGTTTCAGATCAAATTGGCGACTGGGTGATCTAGAGAGAATAATCATATTTTGTTGCGTTGGTTGTCAACTTAAAACATTTGGAATAAGAAAAAACACTTAAATAATGGTATAACTATTTATCAATTATTTAATTGTATCCCCAGACAAAGTCGGGATACTATGGTTTCACGACGGTCCCGCCGCCGCAGAAAAACCTTGTGAGCGGGATAACTCAAAAATATTTCACTGATCTTTTTCAAACTTTACATTTGTATAGATATAGATAAGGGGACGAAGCCTATTCGAAATGGGGTCATGACCTGTGCTAGGAGAGTGACCTTGACCTTGAATAGGTCCATATTTGCTGAAAATAACACAAATTCTTAAATATCTCAAGTAAACTTGCATGGACTGGTACAAAAAATCAAGGTGACCTAAGATCTTGGATAACCTTGTGATATACCGGACACTGGTGGCGCCATCTATTATCATTTTCTTGTTTTTTCGCCTTTTAATACCCCATAATTGCCACTTGATAGTTCTGTAAGTATTATAAGTAAAAAACTAATGGACAGATTTCTTTCATATTATGCACATGTAGAGAGATGGGTTATGGGATGAGGTCTATTTACATTTGGGTCATGACCTTTACCATGAGAGTGGCCTTGACCTTTAACGTGTCCATATTTACTGAAAATCACACACCTCTTATGATATCTCCAGTGTTGATAGCCATATGGATTTCAAACGTGACTTATGTATGGCCCACCACTAAAGTAAGAACCCTATAGGTTCTAGGGTCATGAGGTCAAAGGTCAAGGTCACTGGACTCGCTTCTCAAACGATACTGTGGATGCATTTTATGCCAAACCTTCATACCAGGTATTCCATCTTGAATATATAGCTCACTTGCCAATAGTGGATGATCCATATCAATTTTGGGGTCACAAGGTCAAATGTCAAGGCCACAGGAGCCATCTGTCAAAAAATTAGTTCCCGAGATGATAATTCAAGCTTGGATTAATATATGGATTTTAAACCTGACTTATATATGGCCCATCAATAAATCTAGACCTCTATTGATTTATATATAAAAGTGGATGGTCAATGTCAATTTTTGGGTCACAGGGTCAAAGGTCAAGGCCACAGGAGCCATCTGTCAAAAAAATAGTTTATGGATGATAATTTCTGCTTTTATTGATGTATAGATTTCAAACTTGACTTATATATATCCCATTGAAAAAGCAAGACCCCAATTGATTTTGGGGTCATGAGGTCAAAGGTCAAGGTCACAGAACCATCATCTTCAAAAAGATTGTGGATTGATAGATGGAAGAAACAATAATTGCTTGCCAAGTGTCAGTATATGCTTTTAAAAATGGGGGCCTGTTCTTAAAGGGGGGCCGTACTATGTCTGGGGATACTCTGACAATAGATCTTTAATAATAAGTTTTATTCATTTTTTCCCTGTAATTCCAGGTTGATCATTTGTTTTTCAGCTACGGACTTTTCCAATCAGAACTGGAGGGATTTTATGGTGTGCGGGGTCCTTCATGTGCGTGATCATGCGATTGAGGTAGATAGATGTGCCACCTCAACCTATGGATATGTGTGCGAGTTAAATGGTTAGTTGAAACTTACCAATCAAAATGTACCTGGTATATTACTAGTTGCTGATATTCTAAAGGTAGAGTTACTGATATTTTCTGGAACAGTAAATGGGAATTCTAGAATATACAACTTACTTTGTACCGTTGAAAGTAAACAGTATTTTTATAGTCAAGGCAATAACATCAGTTGAATTATATGAAAACATACTGTGAAAGCTAACGACTACCCCAGTATATCGACCACCACAGAATTACAATTTGTTCAAGGTCCCGATATTTATACGATCTACTAGATAATGTGACCACTTTTTCGAGATCTCATTGCTGGTCGTAATTTCGAGGTTTTAGTGTATGTCACATCCTATAAATATGGGAAACTTTTCGGTTTAAACTTAAATGTAAAACTTTATCCAAACTGTCTCTTTATTTACCCATTGTATGTTGAATGAATATTATATCGAGAAGCTTGACCTATGAAGGGTACAAATGGCTTCTTCAATGGAGATCTACATTTTCAGGAAAACTAATATAATTCAATCAAAAAACAAAACGACAATAAAACGCCTACCGTTATTCATGATCGTGGGTGGCCCCAGCTCGTGATTATGGCCTCTTCTGTGCCTAAGTGGCTCCAGTCGCTAGTAGCGTCTGTCCATGGATTTACTAGTGCCTTTGTAAAGTTCTCTAGGTCAATGATACATTCCTGTCATTGAATCTATCATTTAAGTGTATTTTGTGTTATAATTGACAGCGGGACAGACATGCGTGAATGCTGAGGAGTATTCTAGCGACTGCCACATGGTGAATGGCCGAGCGTTCGTACACGGCTGTACTGCAGCCAACTGGTATGACGCCAAATACCGCTGTGCAAAGCGGGGATGGAGATTAGCACTGACAAAGACCGAGGATGTATGGTTAGCGTTGTACAACGAGTGGTACGTGAAAAACAAGAAGAACTGTGAGCAGCTCTGGATGGGACTACGCCGCGAGGAGTGGGACTACCGCGGCATCAATCATTCAGGTATCAAATTCTCCAAAAGATTAAAAGATGTAAATGACCAGCAGTTGATGTATGTCGATACAACTAGCTTCAAGTGCCGCCCTCCTCCGTATATTACCTGGGCTATGTAATAAGCTCGGGGCATGTAGTAGAAGTAGTTTTATGCCCTTCGAGAACCTCTGGCGTATGAGCAGTTAATAACTGCCCGCCAGGGGCTCCTGAAGCATGATAAATGATGATGGTGAATGATGACTCTGCTCGCAGGAGCCGACAGTCTAGCCTGGTACTCTATGGTGTTTTCTGTTTCTCTCTCGGGTTGCCTTTGTTCTGGACGTTATGGTCGTGATTTACTTCCTTCGTGGTCTTTTTTTCTTCTTAGCAGACTTGGTAGACGTGGTTGTCGCTGCTGTTCTGGATGAAGCCTGGGATGAAGTTCCTGGTATATCAGATGCCGGTGGATCTCCGCGTTCTTCAATCAATTCCGGGTAGAAACTGGCATGGTGCCGGCTATAAGGCTGCCTGTAATCGGCAAAGTTGCAGATAGTCCTCGCTTGATTCGGTTTTGAATCTCAAACTCTCTAGCTGCTTCAATTTCTGGTGCTGTTGGTACGTAGTCACTATATGTTTCATCTTTGCAGTCTTCAAATTCTTCATCAGATGAGTTTTCTTCCATTTGAGTTATATGTCCACATGAGTGACATCTGGTGGTCTCTTTGATAGTAGTATCAACATCAGTTTGAGTTGCGGGTGTCTGGCTAGGTGGAGTAGTCTGAACTGCTAGGCTCTTTTTAGTTGGTGGTCGGACTGTCTGGGTCGTCTTTGCGGTTTTATTTTTGGCTCCCACTTGAGTTGATTTGGTCTTTGTTTTCTTAGTTGTTAGTGTTTCAGTATCTCTGGTGGTGGTCCTTTTCTTCGGGGTGGTCATCAGAATTGGTTCTACTTCCATTTGTATTTCCATTGGTACTTGTTCCCTTGGCTGTGTTGATGTATCACTTGGCTTGGTATTGTAGAATTGTTTCTTAATTTGCCGGTAGATGGCGCACCCGCGGTAGGACGAGGAGTGAGCTCCCTGGCAGTTTCCACATCTAATTTGATGATGTTGACAAAACTTGGTTGGATGTTTCTCTGACCCGCAGCGATAACATCTGTTGTGGTTCTGGCACGTCCGGCTGTAGTGACCCTAGCCGAGGCATTTTCCACAAATGGGGATTTCAATGTCTCTATAGGTTTCCACGGTGAACCGTTCTGGTCCAATGTGCAGACCATTGGCAAGTGCTGTGTTGGCGTCCTCTTGCGTTGTCAGGATTATTTTCGTTCTCATTGTAGGTTGACCGCTGTGGTTTTTCAATGGGATGACTGGATTCGGCTTTTGTCATCCATTCTGTAGTTGTCGTAATATTTCATGGTCTGGGATGCTAGTAGAAATTCCCTTCATAACGACTGGAAATTCTCTCTTTCTTGCTTGTCTGTCGGTCCGTCTTCTTTTTCTGTGTGTGGTAGTATTAACTTCTGTTACTTCTCGAATCTCTGTTGTTTTTCTCCAGTTGGTTAGATCCATAAGTTTAACTCCAGAATTTGGCGTAGTCGAATGGAGATATAGGCAATTCCTGGTACTTGCTATCTTATCGAAGATAAGATCCGGAAATGTAGGTATCAGTAGGTTGTAGCGACGTATTCTGTTGGTATGTATATCCGCTGGTAGGCCGTGTACTAAGTATCCGGTCTCTATGTTGACACTGTTGCTAAGTGAAAAGACTAGGTTTCGTGACGAGCACTCTTTCAATACGTGTGTACGCTTTAAGATCTAATTGACGACTGATGAAGCTCGGGTCATGTAGACAGTGGAGACGCAGTTCTAGTTTACTCTCTTTAAAATAAAATTGCATGTGTTTTAGTTATAACTATATTGGATCATTGGATTATTATAGACTGAACATTTTCGCAAATGAAGCAAAATTATATAGTTTTGGTATTTAGGCTATAAACAAATTTCTAGTTTACTCTCTTTAAAATAAAATTGCATGTGTTTTAGTTATAACTATATTGGATCATTGGATTATTATAGACTGAACATTTTCGCAAATGAAGCAAAATTATATAGTTTTGGTATTTAGGCCATAAACAAATTTCTAGTTTACTCTCTTTAAAATAAAATTGCATGTGTTTTAGTTATAACTATATTGAATCATTGGGTTATTATAGACTGAACATTTTCGCAAATGAAGCAAAATTATCTAGTTTTGGTATTTAGGCCATAAAAATACAAAAAATCACTATTTTCTTTTTTTTGAACGGCCTGTCATATGATTATATTAACAGTTAAATCTACATTACATCATTTTACCTGGCGGTAACTTTAATGATCTTTATATATATACAGTCGTCACTTGATAATCCGACATTAATATGTCGGATTGCAATGCTGTCGGATTGTCAAATCAATAAAGGTGACAGAGGGTCAAGATACAATGTGACCTTAATGTTTGGAGGAGGACTTGTTAGTATTCATTAAATATTTTGATATGATAAACTACGTATATGATATTGTTTTGATTTACGTGAATTGGAAAATAAAACGTCCGTCATGGAGTGCCGTTTTATTTCTTATATACATGTGTATATATACAACGCTCGTCAAGATTGACGACAAATGCAGATTTTTCCATTATGAGACATGATTATATTTCTGAAGAAACACTAAACTGAATGTAAATAATAAAGGACAAGCGGTTGAACTACTGATTTCATGTACGTCTAAAAGAATGCAAGCATATCTGTCTGGTATCTGGTTCTTTTATTTTGAATTTCACGGACTTTTCTTAGCAGTCCGCGGTCGGCATCAACGTCCCCTCTAGCGAAGCCCTGCTCCTCCATATACCGTAGCCCTGTTTCTATTCACCAAATCGTGTCTCTGGGAGTTACTGGTTCTCCCTCAGACTCGCTGTCACTGCCACCTCCGTCTTCTTTGACCATTGACACAATATCAGCTTCCATGGGCTTCATTATGTCCGATGCGAGGTATTCCTCCGCGGTCACGTGGTCAGCACTGTTGTCTGCCTGGATGAGGTCCTGGACCTCGTTCTCCACCTCCGCGTGTTTCACACATGGAGAGGTTCATGTCTGTCACATACGGATCCAAAATGACTTAATCAGTGAGCCAAATTGACTCAATGATTGGCTCTAGTGTACGTTTAGAACAATACGCATCGCTGGATTTCACGCCTTATTGATCAGGGTGCTATGTGCACGAGCCCGACGACTGAGATCAAAGGACAATATACCGGTCGGATTGTCAAGTCAGAAAATAAGTCGGTATCCTCGTTTGTGTCGGGAAATGTCAAGTCGGACAGTCCACGGCAGTCGGTTTGGCAAGGCTAATTTCTATGGGTCCCGTTCGTCTTTTACAAAATACCGTCGGATTGCAAGGTTTTCGGATTGTTAAGGGTCGGAATGTCAGGTCACGACTGAATATATATATATATATATATATATATATATATATATATATATATATATATATAGGTATCCTCCTTCCGCTCTCAGCTCATTATGTGTTATTTATCATAATATACATTGAAAATATATATTTGACAGAGAAGGCGATTAAGATGAACTGGGACAGTAATGAGCCTTCAGCCAACGGATTCTGTGCCGGAGCTACCAGGATAGGAGCAGGAAACTACGCCTGGAGATCAAAGTCCTGTCATCTCAACAAGACGGTGGCCTGCTTCTCATTTCCAAGTAAGAATTTCTGGTTTAATTTTCCCGATAGCACGTGTAGGTACCAAATGAATAGACATTTAGCATGTTCCATTACAACAATATCCATATTAAACTTACGTTAAAAGTTAGTATGTAGTTTACTTGCATTGATCTAACCAGAACACCAGTTGCCTGGACATCAGTTGACACCAGCTGATCCCGCCTCAGATGTCATAATGGTTTATTGCCTAATACGTTTGATTTTATTTTCGATTCTTATCCTAGAATTTGTTGACTACCCATGTAATTGTATATATGTGCATTTATATGCATACACACATTTATGATAATATATATATATATATATATATATATATATATATATATATATTTAGATATATATGCATATGGAAAATATTATATGCGTATATTAACGTGTATTTTGTATTATCAGAACCGACCCCAGCTCCGACCAGCATACCGGTTCCGACAACTAGAATGCCTACAACAATTGGACAAAATCCACAGAAGGCTGACCCGACTCCAAGTGAGGGCTTCTTCGTTACCTTGGTTACTTGTTCATGATTTGCCATTGATTAAATTCAAGTTATTGAAGTAGTCATCGTAATTGTCGAAAATTAAAATGATATCTGAATAATTCTGAGTTTATGTAAATTTCTGTGCTGATAACAGCGTATACAAATACTTCCCAGAAAATCATTCGTTCATGCAGAATAATTTGCTATAAGACATTAATGTATAAAACCATTTTGTATCAAATGAGGAAACGTTTTTATAATGGGAAATTATATCATCGGTGTACGTAAAACTAATTTAAGTATTATTAATAACACAATTTGCAACAAACTGCCTGTCTTAATGTTTAAGATAATCTGAAGGGAAAAATAACGACACCCTATATTTAAAGCTGTTAGATTTTATTTGTGTCAAAATCCTGTAATTAATGAACAGATAATATTTTAATTTAATCATAAATAAAGGAAACGTAGGAGGAAGTATTGTTGGTCCAGTTGTTGGCGCCATTTGTGGAGTTGGGGCGTTAATAGCAATCGTGATCATAGGGATATGCATCTATATGCGAAGAAAAAGAGCAACAAATAAACAAGTAAGATAAATTGTTCTTTAATGAACCGACATAAGACTTTGCGAAAGTTATTAAAATTTAGTATTCTGTTATAAACAATAAAATGTTCAAGCAATGTATTTCCATACTTGTCACATTAACAAAATTTAATATTGGGATAATTATAATTTTACTTCGACTGTCATTTATTCAGCAACATTAAATACGTTATTGACGCGTTTTTATTTTTAGAATAATGCTGGTTTATTGGAATATGAGAGCTAAAATATCCTTTTCTGCAATAAACAGTCAATGTATCAAAAAGGGACAAATCCCCCAATTTTAAACGGCAGCACATGCTAATAAAGGTTTCAAAAGACATTGAGTGTCTTAACATTGTACAAATTTATACATATTTTTTTTCAAATTTTCAGTACTTCCCCGTACAGATTATCAGACAGGAGGAGAAGGTATTTAGCTGTTATCATCTGCCAAGGAATATTTAGCTTAACATAATTTTCCTTGGCGTATATATTTGCACTTCGAGCTTGATGAGAATAATTATCATATAGCACATTCCATGCATTCAAGGTGTAACGTACGTTTTAAAATGATTTAAGCTTAATTATAATGGAAACAAATCTACAAGCGTCGACTCTTGTTGAATGAAATATTTTATTTTAAAATTGAGAGGTATTAAAATAAATAATATACCTTTAGTTAATGAATAGTTTACAGTATTTTGCTTTCGTGATTCATTACATTATTCAAATGTTCTATTCGCATTACCATTTAACCATTTCACAGCGACTCACTATTAATATTACCTTATCTCGGCTATATCAGCTGTCCACCTTATTTTTGATACACAAATGTCTTCAGTTATTTATACATAAATGACTATAGTCATGGTTTTTGTTTGTACGAGGACCCGAATCCAAATCGTCTTCCTCCAGAACAATTTCTCCCCATTCTCCACAACGCTGGGTTCACAGCTGATGATATACGGACATTCGATTTCAAGGGAGGTAAATTCGAGAGACCCAGGTCACAAATCGTGCTGGACATTCCACAACAGGCTATACCAGGGGTAGCTAGATATCCGATTGGATGCAAAATTCAAACTGAACTTGAGCATGGTCAGTATAAGATACCTAAATCAGAGAGAATTATCTGCCCGATACCAGAATTCCGGGCACCAGATGTGTTTCTGAACCCAGTAACGGTACATATACCACACAATATTACTGAACAAGGCATAAAGGACAAAATTAAAGTCTACCACTGGGAAAGGCCCAAAGGGAAACTTGTTAAGTTAGCCAACACTAAACAAGATATCGGACCTTGGTTTGAAGTGCAGGACAACATGGTCTATATACACACAACTAATATCGGGACTTTTATATGTACTTGCACCAAGGAGGAACTAAAGGGACTTGGGTTTTGTGGGCTGATTATTGCAAAGTACACTGAGCCGGATGTCTACCGTCAAGAATTAGCTGTTGAAGTGCACGTTTTGGATCGAATTCACGCGATGGTTGATTTTCTAAAGGTAAAGGCACTTGATAGTCTAAATTAGTATGCCGGTAAGGATAGAACAAGGAAAAATGTTTGTAGAGGAAATAAGATACGCTCAACTCTCATACATTGTTTATGATATAGGTATTTACCTTTTTTTAAAACTTCTAATTGATATAAGAGCATACCGGAGATAAGACATACACATCATACATATATATGCACACCTAATTCTTTTTGACAGCCACTTGATGACGCCTGGGTATCAGAATTCAACGAGATTTCGTTACCTGATGGCTTCTCAGAGGAAAAGGACCTGCTGCTTCTAAAGTTTTCTTCGACAGAAATCAATGACTGGGAATATGTTAACCTCGTAAAAACCGATGACCCATCTGTTAAGGTAAGCAACAATATTTGCAAATACTTGTGTTAAAGAACTTGCAAAGCGACTAACCATGCAAGAATGCAAATCGTCTTTATTTGTTCCTGATTAGTCCAATCTATAATCCTTTATTCAAGAATTTATTGTTCAGTTTGAGAAGTATCATTGCGTCAGAATCATGCAATATGTATTAGTATGTTAAAAAAAACATTAAATGCGTTCACACAATAGCGTAAACATTTAACTCAAGAGGGGATGACTTTCGCAGATGATGGGTATTGGTAAAACTAATGTTTTCTAAAGGGTTAATTTTAATAGAACTATAAAAATATTTAAAGCATTTACTTTTGTCTGGATGAAGTTTGTTTTGTCGTATTACATACGAGCAAGAACGCATCGTTTCAGGAGGTACGGCTCAGCAAATTAGCCTCTGGGGATGAGGACTCGGTATTAAACTTACTTGGACGTTTCGTTGTGTCGCGTTTGGATGAGAAGGAGAAGAGAGACAGCATGTTGATTAACCTTAAGGTGTTAGCAAAGAAAGCTAACAGTGACGAGGAGCCGGAAGAGATTCTTTCTTATACTGAAAGGGTTGAGTTTAAAACGGTATGTCCATATACTATTGATTTTGTTTTATTTTCAGTCCATTTGATTGAAGGTAAAGTATAGAGTGGGGTAGACTTTGTTCTGGTCCGTCTGCCCCACCACACCCCTTTTTACTTTACTAGCGTTTCAACAGTTACTAATGGCTACTGCAGGTTACACTGGTTATTTTGCTTTAGGTGTGTGTAAAATCGAGAAAAGAACTTCTCATAAGTATGCCGTGTATTGGACCTTGTACGATATGACAATATGAGGATATTCTTGGCGGTCCTGAGTTTTATTTGAGGAGGAGGGTTATTAAAACGGCCAAACAAAAACAGATGTTGTCATGGGTATTTTGTTTGCCCATAGATCTTGAAGTGTTAAAAGAATGCAAAATATACATAGTTCCACTCACATATTATGTTATAATATATTCACAAATGATCCGTTCAAAGGAAATATTTATATATTTTTGAATATGTTCTACATGCATAAAACATAGAGAGCCAGATCTTTAATTGGAAAAAGTGTTTTTAATTCACTCTATGAACTAATGTGTAGTCCCAGCGTAAACGATCAATAGCCTGCTGTTAGATACCAGTCGCTACAGCTCTTAAAGAATTATTATAAACGTACCAGTCATCCAATGAATAGGCAAAAATAATATTTGTATCACCCCTTCTTCTTACTAACTTCTTATCTTGTACAAAACGGCCCCTTTACGGAACATCATATGTGGTCGATCACAAAATTTGACAATGGAATGTGTTAAAAACCACGCTAAAATGATAAATTATAGGTGTCGCCACCTGTGTAAACCTACTTTTTTAATGATTAAATTCAATTACCCTTTCATAGAAGACAATCTATTAAAACTGTAGCTTTAATGTTACGGATACCCTTTCATGAAATGAGTGAGGACTAAGGTAGTATTAAAAATCATGTGTTCTTTAAAATTACCTCTTCATGTTATTGCATTAATGATGTAATTGCTCACAAAATATATCTAGGTTTATGCGACGGATAAGCCAATGTTAACCATTAATGGCGGGACATTTGTTTAATTACTGCTACAATGGTCAATATTTTTAATTCCTCGGTTATACTTATATAATTGAAATGTGAACACTTTGCACAACAGATCCAATGGTAAATATTGTACCCCTGTGTCTCTTTTTGTTTGTTTTCGATAACAACATGTCATTAGCTTCGTAAATCTTCAAAACATTTGGCCATTTTTAACATTTTTTTATTTGCTCAGTCCTATTCCAACTTTATCGTAAGACCGCAAAAGATAATGATAAAAGGTCAAAGTTAACGCACTAGCACACGCGTATCGTTGAACCCGTTAAAATGCCTTTGACCACTTTCATTTGTTTAACGTTATGTAGAGATTTGTTTAAATAAAAAAAATCAGGACAGACGCTGTTATGATTAATACGGTACGTTCATCCATTTGTGGTTCATAGGATTTCCATTCTAACACGTGGAAATTATAATCATTGCATTTTCCAACCTTGATACTACTTTCAATACAAATATGTTGAAAGGTTCGTGAAAAGATATAAATAAAATAATTGTTATATTTGCAGTGCAAGTCAGATGGGAAATTACCTGTTGAACAGGATGGGAAGACCGTACCATGAATTGCTGCTAGATAATGCATGGAAAGGCCACAAATGGACCTATAAACACACTAGATTTAAAAATGAAAGGACCCAAGCTTATCTGTGTCATTATTGAATGCATATCAAATTAGAAAGAGGAATACATATTAAGAGTAGGGTTTTGAAAGTCAGATGGGAAATTACCTGTTGAACAGGATGGGAAGACCGTACCATGAATTGCTGCTAGATAATGCATGGATAGGCCACAAATGGACCTATTAACACGCTAGATTTAAAAATGAAAGGACCCAAGCTTATTTGTATCATTATTGAATGCATATCAAATTAGAAAGAGGAATACATTTGAAGAGTAGGGTTTTGAAATCATGTATTTGTTTTAAATTATGTATATTTAGATAGAGATGTTGACTTAAAACACAGTTGATTATAGCAGTTTGACTAAAGCAAAATCATTGCGACATTAAGGAAGGTACCAAAACTGCCCTGGTACTACAGCGAAGGTCAACTCAACAAGGCTGATTCTTAATCTTAAATCTTACCGAACCAGTTCTCTGTATATTGAATGTTGGTAAGTACGCTTTAATGTGTTGCTATCCTTTGAAGAACTCGGTTTCATTATTTAGATGTATATAGACCGAATCCAATACATAATATTTTATAGTTGTGGTGTTGTAATAGTTGTATATTGACGGCTCAGATTACAGCTGTATGTAGAAAATATCTGTTTCTGGTGTTTACGATTATCTTTTACCTAGTATAAAGTATGCTATAATACCAATTTTCCAGGGGTCCCCCCCCCCTCCCCAAACAAAAAAAAAGATAATTACTTCCTTTGATTCTAAGGTTTACAACCGTCAGCGGTAAATGAGGCATGTTGGGAAGCATTTTCGAGTTATTATTGAATATTGTAAATAATAAACATAGCCATCGACTTGATACCTGGTTCCGTTGTTGATGTGTGTGTTCGTTTGCGTGTTTTGAATGAGAACGATAGTCGGTGAATGATAAGGCAACACCACTCCCAATCATCCCGTTTTATTATATTACATTTAATTAAATCGCGCTGAATCCTCCCCCCCCCCCCCCCCCCCATTAGCATGTTTGTTTTTTTTTTGCAGCGTATGTTTGTCTGTGGAGCTGTTTGTCTGTTAGCAAGAAAACACAAAATGTCTTCAACGGAGTTGGATAAAATTTATTTTTGATAGCTAGGCAATAATAAAAGGAACAATTGATTCCATTTTAGGGGTGATCCATGCGTAAATAACTCCGGAATGCGATCTAGTGTTTTATGGGGGGGTGGGGTTCTATTGCATATTTTTTTATCGTGACGGGTCGTGACGTCATAGAGGACAATGACTTCGATCCACCTCTACGCGCCGTTTCCCTGAAAGGTGTCAGTAAATCAACGTATATGTTAGAGGGACGTATTTCCAAGCCCTATAGTTACCATATAAGGTGTCCATGTAAGGTGCACTGGGAAAGTTTTTTTTTTCTATCGAGTGTTTGGCATATTGTTATACATCAGTTTCAAGATCAGCACTGAAACTTTATTTTATTCCGGAAAAAAACAGGGGGTTCAGTATCTAGTTTTTCCGCTACAGACCTGTTTCTGGAAGTTTACTATAGAGCACCATGGATGTCGCCACCTGCCGAGCCATGTTCACACCCAGTCGAAACATCTCGCCTCATTTCACGAGACACTCGATAATAGAACCCTAATTCGGCCGAGGAGTTCCCAGTGGCCCACACCATCAACACTGACACATTCAGTCACCTCAAACAGCATAAAACATTGTGACTACATATGACTAATGACTGCATGTAGCAATCGTTTTGCCGGATACGAATTCCGCATCCCGGATCCGCGCATGAAGAATCTCACCTTCTTTATTTCTCTATACGTTTACCGATTTTATACGCAACCCGCATTTCGTACATAAGAAATCTTACCTTAAGTCTGCAAATGTATTCGACTTTACCTGTTTAAGCGGCAAGGGTTATGTTTTGCGGGCGTTGGTTTGTTGCTTGCCGGAATCAAAGATTGTGGCAAGCATGTTGGTCAGTTGTTTGTATCTGTTTGTCTATCTGTTTGTTAATTTGTCATCGCTCTCCCGGCCCCCAATTTGTGCAACAATAATCTTTAAACTTACAGGGATGATAGAAAAAAAAATTTAGTAGGAGCCTTATTGGCTTTGGTCAATATAGGTCAACGCTCACGGTCAAGGTCATCGTAAAACATCAACATTTTATCTTCCTCATAACTCCAAAAGGTCGTATCAACCTCATTTTGACCTCATTTCGTTCGTCTTACCATTCCCCATGCCACGTATGATCAACTTGTGTTGACCCTGTTTGATCTTGTCAATATGTCTGTCTGTTCCTCTGTTTTTGGCAATTTCATCAATTTCCCTGAGTTTCTGTTCAACATTTAGCATACAAGAGGCCACAATTTTGCAGCAATCACCCTGAAACTTACGGAAATGATGAACACCAAACTTCCAGGCGGCCTCTTGTTTTTGGTCAATATACGTCCAAGGTCAAAGTCATCGAAAAACCTAGAAATTTTCCCCACAATGTAAAAAAAATGGTCGTATGAACCTCATTTTTACCTCAGTTTGTTCTTCTTTTCGTGCCTCGGCCTCTTGTTTTCCATAAGGACATATGACTTTGTCTGTTAAACCTTTTCATTTCTACATTTTGCCTTCCGGAAAGCGTTCAACCCCAGGTTGCCTTGTTTTGTTTGTCTCTTAGCAACATTAGTCAAAAAGTTATTGACGGATATTAATGGAATCTGCAGGATACTTCGGCAATGATCACAGGAAAAATTTATTCAATTTTGATTCGGATAACATTCTTGATCCAGGAGTATTTTGAAGGAAAGATGCTGCTTTTCTCACAGTTCCATATTAGGGTAATGAGCTGATTGGCGATGGTCTGGGCTCTCTGGGTGCTTCTCTAGTTATTATTACTATAATTATTATATCAACAGTAGACTTTGCACAATTTCTGCCGGTCTTGGAACCAGTCTTATATCTTAAGACAATATATAATATTTTAAATAATAACATAAATGAGGCGTTCCCTTCTAATTATATAAAATTGATAATTTTGAAAGCCATCATTATATTGGAAGCTAATTGTCCAAATAATAATGGAATGTACATAGTATAACACTGTATAGACTGAAATAGAGCATACATTAATTTTCGGCAGTTTAGCCTGTGGGCCGGCTGTTTAGCCACTTCCTTGTTCCTATATGTTCAAGCAGCGTATCCACAAGCCAACCCCAGCTGCAGAATCCTGAATTCCGCATATATATATATATATATATATATATATATATATATATATATATATATATATATGTATGTATGTGTGTATGTGTGTGTGTTAGAGTGTGTGTGTGTTTGTCTAACCAAACTTCGAGGCAATATATTGACAGCACACCATACGCGCGAGGACTGTTTTTCCTGTGAGGACTTACACACCGATCCTCGCAAAGGAAAAGCTGTTAAAGCATTGTTAAAGCATTAAAAAAGCTGGGAAAACTATGCTGGGGAAGTTTCTGGCAAGTCTTCATAAAAAATCTTGCTTTGAATTTGTTTTGCGTGTGTGACAGCGACATTCAAATCAAAGATATACATAACACCCCCCCCCCCCCCCCCCCCCGCGATCCCTCTTTGCAAGCGTCCCCTGTCTCTCGCCATGATATGACGTTATCACTGCTTCCCCTTTTAATTCCTTTCCCTCATCTGCAACTATGGTTTTAATTATTGGTCCGTGATTTTTTTTTTTTCAGCTTGACATGTCGCTCAAAGTGTTGCCCCTGATCGATTCTGTCTGTGAATATAGACCGACCACAACATACCCAGAGGTCACAGTATAAACCCGACTATTCAGACCTGTTCGTATTATTTTGATAATCAATCGACATTGACTGACCACCAAGAAACTGATTTGAGACGAGCCAAATCACTGAAACAAATTGATGGAAACGAGGAAACCCGGTTAGCTGTCAACAAATCTGTCTTTAGAGGCCACAAAGACCATGGTCGGCCATTTAGATATAGTATTGCAGGTGGCCTCATTGCCCTCCTCACGCTGTAACCGCTGCTTGGCATGGCAAATCTATCTTGGCAGCAACAACAGGGTGCGCACACAGCACAAAACTGTAATCCGACCACCTACTGATAGCGTTTTATTGCTTTGTGTATCCAGCCTAACTTTGAACATGCCACACCCCTCTCGTTGGTCTGATAACACCCGTTCTGGCATACGGCAAGAATCAAACCAATGAGATCTGTTGTAATCATTTTACGTGACATTTTTTTATTATTTTTTTTTTACAGGTATCTACCTTCAATTACTAATGCTGGTTTATCTAATAATGTGTACATCTGCAGAATTCAATTCCGGTTTTGGACTACATGAAAGTGCAGTATCACGCAATTCCTCTCATGTTATACACTGGTGTTACCCAAGCCCGGCGATTACTGCAACTGCGGGCCCGGCATCTGTGGCTCAGGGATAGAGCACAGGACTCAAAGCAGGGAGGTCGTGAGATCAAATCTCAGCCGAGGCAGGTGAGATTTTCACGGCCGGCCGCCACCCAGGGTGAACGTTCAGCAGGGTTAATGGGTAGGCTGTGCCCCACAGCCGTGTATCACTGACAAGACGAGAGTGTCTTGGGGGGGGGGGGGGGGGGGTGTTCCTTGGTGTTATGACCAAGGAATAGGGTTGATTACACACCCATGACCCGCATGTGCGGTAGGCACCGGGTCTGGGTCACGGCAGGATACAAAAATAAGCTGATAGGAAGTGCTACCGCCCTGTCGCGTAGTCTTAAACCGAAATGGAACTCTGCAGATGTACATACATAGTTTAAGAAATAGATAAGAGAGCATAAAAAAATTGGACGCGGTTACCTACACCAAATATATTTTAGAAAAAAAAATTCGGGCCTTGGGTTTGTAATCGTACCTATTGCTCGGTCATACTGCCCCCTGAACCACCGAAAGGCGCACTCACTTGGGAACACAATATTGCCGATGGGCATTGTCTTCCTATGAGGCTGTAGAGGGGCCGACCGTAAGATATTTCACCTCTTCAGCTGAAATTCGAACCAACGATCTTCAGGTTTAGATACCTGTGCTCTACCCCTGAGCCATATAAGCCGGTCCATAGTCCTCAAACTAGTGAAAGGATATAAAGTATCTTGTTTCTTTTATTATTATACTATTAGACATAGGAGTAATTCTCTAGCAAACCTAAAAGTACATTCGTTCTTACATTAATAAGTATGAAAATATGAATATTACGTTTTATATTAGTAAATCAAACAAAATTGTAATACATAAAGAAAAGGAGAAATCGTAAGATATTGCAGCTGTTTAATCATATTCAAATGAGACTTGAACTATTATCATAAACCGTTACATGAACTCTTCTTATTAGAACAAAAGAGTGAGAGAGCCCCTTTCCCAAACACGCGAACTGGCCCAGACATAACAGGACTAAAAGTGATATTACAATTGTAAGCCTTGTTGTAAGCATGTTATTTCAGGGCTCTGATAAACATGTTCAGTAATCATATTTATTTAAATAATTATATACTACGCATCGATGTAGTTGTTTTCAAGTGCCAGGACAAGTCCGAATACAGGCCACTGGAGTTTCAGTCCAAGTTCGATTTCTTTATTTTTGAGTCCAAGCTCACCCTCTTCGACTTCGATTCATTTAGGTTTGAGTTCAAGCTCACCCTCTTCGAGTTCGTGTCATTTAGGTTTGAGTTCATTCTCACGCTATTCGACTTCGATACTTTTAGATATAAGTTTAAGCTCACCCTCATCGATTTCGAGGCGTTTAGGTTTGAGTTCAAGCTCACCCTCTTCGAGTTCGAGTCATTTAGGTTTGAGTTCATGCCCACGCTATTCAACTTCGTTTCATTTAGGTTCGAGTTCAAGCTCACTCTCTTCCGGTTTTAATCATTTGGATTGGAGTTCAAACTCACCCTCATCGAGTTCGATTAATTTAGGTATGAGTTCCAGCTCATCCTTATCGAGTTCGTGTCATTTAGGTTCGAGATCAAGGTCACCCTCATCAAGTTCGGGTCATTTAGGTTTGAGATCAAGCTCACCCTCATGGAGTTCGAGTCATGTAGGTTTGAGTTCATGCCCACGCTATTCAACTTCGTTTCATTTAAGTTTGAGTTCAAGCTCACCTCTTCCGGTTCGAATCATTATGATTTGAGTTCAAGCCCACCATCATCGAGTTCGAGTCATTTATGTTTGAGTTCAAGCTTACCCTCTCCGACTTCGAGTTATTTAGGTTTGAGTTCATGCTCACCCTCTTTGATTACGAGTCTTTTAGGTTTGAGTTCAACCTCACCTTCTTTGAGTCCGATTCATTTAGGTTTGAGTTCAAACTCACCCTCATCGAGTTCGAGTCAATTAGGTTTGAGTTCATGCTCACGCTATTCGACTTCGATTCATTTAGGTTTAAGTTTAAGCTCATCCTCATCGAGTTCGTGTCGTTTAGGTTTGAGATCAAGCTCACCCTCATGGAGTTCGAGTCGTGTAGGTTTGAGTTCATGCCCACGCTATTCAACTTCGTTTCATTTAAGTTTGAGTTCAAGCTCACCTCTTCCGGTTCGAATCATTATGATTTGAGTTCAAGCTCACCATCATCGAGTTCGAGTCATTTATGTTTGAGTTCAAGCTTACCCCCTCCGACTTCGAGTTATTTAGGTTTGAGTTCAACCTCACCTTCTTTGAGTCCGATTCATTTAGGTTTGAGTTCAAACTCACCCTCATCGAGTTCGAGTCAATTAGGTTTGAGTTCATGCTCACGTTATTCGACTTCGATTCATTTAGGTTTAAGTTTAAGCCCATCCTCATCGAGTTCGAGGCATTTAGGTTTGAGTTCAAGCTCACCCTCATCGAGTTCGAGTCATTTAGGTATGAGTTCATGCCCACGCTATTCGACTTCGATACTTTTAGGTATACTTTTTAGCTCACCCTCATAGAGTTCGAGGCTTTTAGGTTTAAGTTTAAGCTCACCCTCTGCGAATTCGAGTCATTTAGGTTTGAGTTCAAGCTCACCCTCATCGAGTTCGTTTCATTTAGGTTTGACATCAATGTCACCCTTATCGAGTTCGTGTCATTTAGGTTTGAGTTCATGCTCACGCTATTCGACTTCGATACTTTTAGACATAAGTTTAAGCACACCCTCATCGATTTCGAGGCATTTAGGTTTGAGTTCAAGCTCACCCTCTTCGAGTTCGAGTCATTTAGGTTTGAGTTCATGCCCACGCTATTCAACTTCGTTTCATTTAGGTTCGAGTTCAAGAACACTCTCTTCCGGTTCGAATCATTTCGATTTGAGTTCAAACTCACCCTCATCGAGTTCGAGTCATTTATGGTTGAGTTCAAGCTTACCCCCTTCGACTTCGAGTTATTTAGGTTTGAGTTCTTGCTCACCTTCATCGAGTTTGAGTCGTTTAGGTTTGAGCCCAAGCTCACCCGCTTTAACTTCGAGTCATTTAGGTTTGAGTTCAAGCTCACCCTCTTCGAGTTCGAGTCATTTAGGTTTGAGTTCAAGCTCACCTTGAATTAGATAACATATATCAGTGGTTATGTGTAAATAAACTATCTTTGAATATCAGTAAAACTAAGTATTTTATTTTTCACAGCAAAAAAAAAAAAGTTTATGAAAATGTAACAAAATTAGAATTAAACGCTTCGCAATTAGAAAGAGTGCACGAATTCAATTTCCTTGGTATAACTCTCTATTAACATTTAAGTTGGGATCATCATTTAAACAAGATAGCCTTAACCATTTCTAATTCTATTGGCGTTCTTACTAAGATTAAACATTACTTATTCGTATATATACTCAAGACTTTATACAAGAGTTTGATTTTACCACACCTGAATTACGGTATATTAGCATGGGGGTTTAAAAGCAAAACTATTTTTAAGCTGCAAAAAAGGGCAGTGCGTACGGTGACAAGCAGTAAATATAATGCTCACTCAGAACCACTTTTTAAGACACTCCAAACTTTGCGTGTAGAAGATATTTTTACTCTAAATGTCTTAAAGTTTTCTTTTAAATTCGTAAATTCACAGTTACCTTTATTTTTCTACAATTTTGGATTAATGCCAAGAAATGAAGTGCGCCCGTATAATATTCGAAGGAGATATATTTTAAGCACCGCCAAAACAAGGACAAAATTTGGCGAAAATTGTCTCAGGCACATAATTCCTAAAATCGTGAACGATACCAATGCAATCATTGTTGAAAAGGTATACACTCATAGCCACCAAGGTTTCTCATCGTATATAAAACAACATTGTATAAACAAATATCAAACGATGTCACATACCTAACTGTTACGTGTGCAGTAGCACTTAATTTTCGTATTTAGCATTATAATTTTTTCATCACAGAATTTATTAATTGCTATAGATTTCTCAGTCTTCTACTCGATACTCCATAGTATGATAATGTGGAAGTTTCACATTATGATAATATTCTTTCGTTTTAAATAATATGTATTCTCTTTTTCTTAGTTTATGGTTTATTTTCACAGAGATGATGAATGTAAAAAATAATTAGTTATAATCAGCAGATGAGATCCCTGTTGCATTGTATTTTTATTTATATGTGCATTAATATAAAATATTTTACACTGAAGTACGAACAGATTCTCCGCCATGATATGGGTTGCCACTGCGCCAGCGGAAGTGATCCTTCCTTAGTTGTGGTCTCCTGACGAAAAAAATTTTTTGCACAGTAAATTATGTTTGAATATAACATATATATATATCACACATTTGCGTTATGTAAATTTATTTCTACTCTAATAAACTGCTCTGAGTTCTGAGTCCACCCTCGTCGAGTTCGTGTCATTTAGGTTTGAGATCAATGTCACCCTCATCGAGTTCGAGTCATTTGATGAGTTCATGCTCACGCTATTCGACTTCGATACTTTTAGGTATACTTTTTAGCTCACCCTTTTCGAGTTCGAGGCATTTAGGTTTAAATTTAAGCTCACCCTCTTCGAGTTCGAGCCATTAAGGTTTGAGTTCAAGCTCACCCTCATCGAGTTCGTGTGATTTAGGTTTGACATCAATGTCACCTTCATCGAGTTCGAGTCAATTAGGTTTGAGTTCAAGCTCATCCTCATCGAGTTCGTGTCATTTAGGTTTGAATTCAAGGTCACCCTCAACGAGTTCGAGTCATTTAGGTTTGAGATCAAGCTCACCCTTATCGAGCTCGAGTCATTTAGGTTTGAGTTCAAGCTCAAGTTAATCGAGTACGAGTCATTTACGTTTGAGTTCAAGCTCACCCTATTTGAGTACGAGTCTTTTAGGTTTGAGTTCAACCTCACCTTCTTTGAGGCCGATTCATTTATGTTTGAGTTCAAGCTGACCCTCATCGATTTCGAGGCATTTAGGTTTGAGCTCAAGCTCACACTCATCGAGTTCGAGTCATTTAGGTTTGAGTTCACGCTCAACATCATCGAGTGTCACTCATTAAGGTTTGAGTTCAAGCTTACCTCCTTCGACTTCGAGTTATTTAGGTTTGAGTTCAAGCTCACCCTCATCGAGTTCGAGTCATTTAGGTTTGAGTTCAAGCTCACCCTCTTTGAGTCCAATTCATTTAGGTTTGAGTTCAAGCTTACCCTTATCGAGTTCAAGTCATTTAGGTTTGAGTTCATGCCCACGCTATTCAACTTCGTTTCATTTAAGTTTGAGCTCACCTCTTCCGGTTCGAATCATTATGATTTGTGTTCACGCTCACCATCATCGAGTTCGAGTCATTCAGGTTTGAGTTCAAGCTTACCCCCTTCGACTTCGATTTTTTTAGGTATGAGTTCATGCTCACCCTCATCGAGAGTTCGAGTCATTTAGGTTTGAGTTCAAGCTCTCCCTCTTTCAGTACGAGTATTTTAGGTTTGAGTTCAACCTCACCATCTTTGAGTCCGAATCATTTAGGTTTGAGATCAAGCTCACCCTTATCGAGTTCGAGTCATTTAGGTTTGAGTTCAAGCTCACCCTCCTTGAGTACGAGTCTTTTAGTTTTGCGTTCAACCTCACCTTCTTTGAGTCCGATTTATTTAGGTTTGAGTTCAAACTCACCCTCATCGAGTTCGAGTCAATTAGGTTTGAGTTCATGTTCACGCTATTCGACTTCGATTTATTTAGGTTTAAGTTTAAGCTCATCCTCATCGAGTTCGAGGCATTAAGGTTTGAGTTCAAGCTCACCCTCTTCGAGTTCCAGTCATTTAGGTTTGAATTCATGCCCACGCTATTCAACTTCGTTTCATTTAGGTTCGAGTTCAAGCTCATTCTCTTCCAGTTCGAATCATTTAGATTTGAGTTCAATCTCACCCTCATCGAGTTCGATTAATTTAGGCTTTGAATTACAGCTGATCCTCATCGAGTTCCTGTCATTTAGGTTTGAGATCAAGGTCACCCTCATCAAGTTCGGGTCATTTAGCTTGGGGATCAAGCTCACCCTCATCGAGTTCGAGTCATTTAGGTTTGAGTTCTTGCCCACGCTATTCATCTACGCTTCATTTAAGTTTGAGTTCAACCTCACCTCTTTGGGTTCGAATCATTATGAGTTGAGTTCACGCTCACCATCATCGAGTTCCACTCATTTAGGTTTCAGTTCAAGCTTACCCCCTTCGACTTCGAGTAATTTAGGTTTGAGTTCATGCTCACCCTCATCGAGTTTGAGTCATTTAGGTTTGAGTTCAAGCTCATCCTCATCGAGTTCGCGTCATTTAGGTTTGAGTTCAAGCTCACCCTCTATGAGTACGAATCTTTTAGTTTTGCGTTCAATCTCACCTTCTTTGAGTCCGATTCATTTAGGTTTGAGATCAAACTCACCCTCATCGAGTTGGAGTCAATTAGGTTTGAGTTCATGCTCACGCTATTCGACTTCGATTCATTTAGGTTTAAGTTTAAGCTCATCCTCATCGAGTTCGTGTCGTTTAGGTTTGAGTTCAAGCTCTTCCTCTTCGAGTTCGAGTCATTTAGCTTTGAGTTCATGCCCTCGCTATTCAACTTCGTTTCATTTAGGTTCGAGATCAAGCTCACTCTCTTCCGGTTCGAATCATTTAGATTTGAGTTCATGCCCCCGCTATTCAACTTCGTTTCTTTTAGGTTCGAGTTCAAGCTCACTCTCCTCCGGTTCGAAACATTTAAATTTGAGTTCAAACTCACCCTCATCGAGTTCGAGTCATTTAGGTTTGAGTTCAAGCTTACCCCCTTCGACTTCGAGTTATTTAGATTTGAGTTCATGCTCACCCTCATCGAGTTTGAGTCATTTAGGGTTGAGTTCAAGCTCATCCTCATCGAGTTCGTGTCATTTAGGTTTGAGTTCAAGCTGACCCTCTTTGAGTACGAATCTTTTAGTTTTGCGTTCAACCTCACCTTCTTTGAGTCCGATTCATTTAGGTTTGAGATCAAACTCACCCTCATCGAGTTGGAGTCAATTAGGTTTGAGTTCATGCTCACGCTATTCGACTTCGATTCATTTAGGTTTAAGTTTAAGCTCATCCTCATCGAGTTCGTGTCGTTTAGGTTTGAGTTCAAGCTCACCCTCTTCGAGTTCGAGTCATTTAGCTTTGAGTTCATGCCCACGCTATTCACCTTCGTTTCATTTAGGTTCGAGATCAAGCTCACTCTCTTCCGGTTCGAATCATTTAGATTTGAGTTCAAACTCACCCTCATCGAGTTCGATTAATTTAGGTTTGAGTTCCAGCTCATCCTCATCGACTTAGTGTCATTTAGGTTTGAGATCAAGGTCACCCTCATCAAGTTCGAGTCATTCAGCTTTGAGGTCAAGCTCACCCTCTTCGAGTTCGAGTCATTAAGGTTTGAGTTCAAGCTCACCTTCATCGAGTTCGAGTATTTTAGGTTTAAGTTAATGCTCACGCTATTCGAATTCGATACTTTTTGATATAAGTTTAAGCTCACCCTCATCGATTTCGAGGCATTTAGGGTTGAGTTCAAGCTCACCCTCTTCGAGTTCGAGTCATTTAGGTTTGAGTTCATGCCCACGCTATTAAACTTCGTTTCTTTCAGGTTTGAGTTCAAGCTCACTCTCTTCCGGTTCGAATTATTTAGATTTGAGTTCAAATTCACCCTCATCGAGTTCGATTAATTTAGGTTTGAGTTCAAGCCATCCTCATCAAGTTCGAGTCATTTAGCTTTGAGGTCAAGCTCACCCCCTTCGACTTCGAGTTATTTTGTTTTGCGTTTATGCTCACCCTCATCGAGTTCGAGTCATTTATTTTTGAGTTCAAGTTCACCTTCTTTGAGTCCGATTCATTTAGGTTTGAGATCAAACTCACCCTCATCGAGTTGGAGTCAATTAGGTTTGAGTTCATGCTCACGCTATTCGACTTTGATTCATTTAGGTTTAAGTTTAAGCTCATCCTCATCGAGTTCCTGTCGTTTAGGTTTGAGTTCAAGCTCACCCTCTTCGAGTTCGAGTCATTTAGCTTTGAGTTCATGCCCACGCTATTCAACTTCGTTTCATTTAGGTTCGAGATCAAGCTCACTCTCTTCCGGTTCGAATC
Source organism: Sipunculus nudus (assembly GCA_026874595.1). NCBI lineage: Eukaryota > Metazoa > Annelida > Sipuncula > Golfingiida > Sipunculidae > Sipunculus > Sipunculus nudus. Next base: position 6,839,072 of record CM049317.1, read on the forward strand.
ATTTAGATTTGAGTTCAAACTCACCCTCATCGAGTTCGAATAGTTTAGGTTTGAGTTCCAGCTCATCCTCATCGAGTTCGTGTCATTTAGGTTTGAGATCAAGGTCACCCTCATCAAGTTCGAGTCATTCAGCTTTGAGGTCAAGCTCACCCTCTTCGAGTTCGAGTCATTAAGGTTTGAGTTCAAGCTCACCTTCATCGAGTTCGAGTATTTTAGGTTTAAGTTAATGCTCACTCTATTCGAATTCGATACTTTTTGATATAAGTTTAAGCTCACCCTCATCGATTTCGAGGGATTTAGGGTTGAGTTCAAGCTCACCCTCTTCGAGTTCGATTTATTTAGGTTTGAGTTCATGCCCACGCTATTTAACTTCGTTTCTTTCAGGTTTGAGTTCAAGCTCACTCTCCTCCGGTTCGAATTATTTAGATTTGAGTTCAAATTCACCCTCATCGAGTTCGATTAATTTAGGTTTGAGTTCAAGCCATCCTCATCAAGTTCGAGTCATTTAGCTTTGAGGTCAAGCTCACCCCCTTCGACTTCGAGTTATTTAGTTTTGCGTTCATGCTCACCCTCATCGAGTTCGAGTCATTTAGGTTTGAGTTCAAGTTCACCCTCTTCAACTTCGAGTCATTTAGGTTTGAGTTCAAGCTCTCCCTCTTTGAGTACGAGTCTTTTAGGTTTGACTTCAACCTCACCTTCTTTGAGTCCGAATCATTTAGGTTTGAGATCAAGCTCACCCTCATCGTGTTCGAGTCATTTAGGTTTGAGTTCAAGCTCATCCTCTTCCAGTTTGGGTCATTAAGGTTTGAGGTCAAGCTCACCCTCATCGAGTTCGAGTCATTTAGGTTTGAGTTCATGTTCACGCTATTCAACTTCAAGTCATTTAGGTTTGAGTTCAAGCGCACCCTCTTTGAGTTCGAGTCTTTTAGGTTTGAGTTCAAACCCACCTTTTTTGAGTACGATTCATTTAGATTTGAGATCAAACTCACCCACATTGAGTTCGAGTCTTTTAGGTTTGAGTTCAATCTCACCCTCTTCGAGTTCGAGTCATTAAGGTTTGTGTTCAAGCTCACCTTCATCGAGTTCGAGTCATTTAGGTTTTAGTTCAAGCTCACCCACTTCGAGTTCGAGTCATTTAGGCTTGAGTTCATGCCCAAGCTATTCAACTTCGTTTCATTTAGGTTTGAGTTCAAGCTCACTCTCTTTCGTTTCGAATCATTTAGATTTGAGTTCATGCCCACGCTATTCAACTTCGTTTCCTTTAGGTTCGAGTTCAAGCTCACTCTCTTCCGGTTCGAATCATTTAAATTTGATTTCAAACTCACCCTCATCGAGTTCGATTAATTTAGATTTGAGTTCCAGCTCATCCTCATCGACTTCGTGTCATTTAGGTTTGAGATCAAGGTCACCCTCATCAAGTTCGAGTCATTCAGCTTTGAGGTCAAGCTCACCCTCTTCGAGTTCGAGTCATTAAGGTTTGAGTTCAAGCTCACCTTCATCGAGTTCGAGTATTTTAGGTTTAAGTTAATGCTCACTCTATTCGAATTCGATACTTTTTGATATAAGTTTAAGCTCACCCTCATCGATTTCGAGGGATTTAGGGTTGAGTTCAAGCTCACCCTCTTCGAGTTCGATTTATTTAGGTTTGAGTTCATGCCCACGCTATTTAACTTCGTTTCTTTCAGGTTTGAGTTCAAGCTCACTCTCTTCCGGTTCGAATTATTTAGATTTGAGTTCAAATTCACCCTCATCGAGTTCGATTAATTTAGGTTTGAGTTCAAGCCATCCTCATCAAGTACGAGTCATTTAGCTTTGAGGTCAAGCTCACCCCCTTCGACTTCGAGTTATTTAGTTTTGCGTTCATGATCACCCTCATCGAGTTCGAGTCATTTAGGTTTGAGTTAAAGTTCACCCTCTTCAACTTCGAGTCATTTAGGTTTGAGTTCAAGCTCTCCCTCTTTGAGTACGAGTCTTTTAGGTTTGACTTCAACCTCACCTTCTTTGAGTCCGAATCATTTAGGTTTGAGATCAAGCTCACCCTCATCGAGTTCGAGTCATTTAGGTTTGAGTTCAAGCTCATCCTCTTCGAGTTTGGGTCATTAAGGTTTGAGGTCAAGCTCACCCTCATCGAGTTCGAGTCATTTAGGTTTGAGTTCATGTTCACGCTATTCAACTTCAAGTCATTTAGGTTTGAGTTCAAGCGCACCCTCTTTGAGTACGAGTCTTTTAGGTTTGAGTTCAAACCCACCTTTTTTGAGTACGATTCATTTAGATTTGAGATCAAACTCACCCACATTGAGTTCGAGTCTTTTAGGTTTGAGTTCAATCTCACCCTCTTCGAGTTCGAGTCATTAAGGTTTGTGTTCAAGCTCACCTTCATCGAGTTCGAGTCATTTAGGTTTTAGTTCAAGCTCACCCTCTTCGAGTTCGAGTCATTTAGGCTTGAGTTCATGCCCAAGCTATTCAACTTCGTTTCATTTAGGTTCGAGTTCAAGCTCACTCTCTTCCGGTTCGAATCATTTAAATTTGATTTCAAACTCACCCTCATCGAGTTCGATTAATTTAGATTTGAGTTCCAGCTCATCCTCATCGACTTCGTGTCATTTAGGTTTGAGATCAAGGTCACCCTCATCAAGTTCGAGTCATTCAGCTTTGAGGTCAAGCTCACCCTCTTCGAGTTCGAGTCATTAAGGTTTGAGTTCAAGCTCACCTTCATCGAGTTCGAGTATTTTAGGTTTAAGTTAATGCTCACGCTATTCGAATTCGATACTTTTTGATATAAGTTTAAGCTCACCCTCATCGAGTTCGTGTCGTTTAGGTTTGAGTTCAAGCTCACCCTCTTCGAGTTCGAGTCATTTAGCTTTGAGTTCATGCCCACGCTATTCAACTTCGTTTCATTTAGGTTCGAGATCAAGCTCACTCTCTTCCGGTTCGAATCATTTAGATTTGAGTTCAAACTCACCCTCATCGAGTTCGAATAGTTAAGGTTTGAGTTCCAGCTCATCCTCATCGAGTTCGTGTCATTTAGGTTTGAGATCAAGGTCACCCTCATCAAGTTCGAGTCATTCAGCTTTGAGGTCAAGCTCACCCTCTTCGAGTTCGAGTCATTAAGGTTTGAGTTCAAGCTCACCTTCATCGAGTTCGAGTATTTTAGGTTTAAGTTAATGCTCACTCTATTCGAATTCGATACTTTTTGATATAAGTTTAAGCTCACCCTCATCGATTTCGAGGGATTTAGGGTTGAGTTCAAGCTCACCCTCTTCGAGTTCGATTTATTTAGGTTTGAGTTCATGCCCACGCTATTTAACTTCGTTTCTTTCAGGTTTGAGTTCAAGCTCACTCTCTTCCGGTTCGAATTATTTAGATTTGAGTTCAAACTCACCCTCATCGAGTTGGAGTCAATTAGGTTTGAGTTCATGCTCACGCTATTCGACTTCGATTCATTTAGGTTTAAGTTTAAGCTCATCCTCATCGAGTTCGTGTCGTTTAGGTTTGAGTTCAAGCTCTTCCTCTTCGAGTTCGAGTCATTTAGCTTTGAGTTCATGCCCTCGCTATTCAACTTCGTTTCATTTAGGTTCGAGATCAAGCTCACTCTCTTCCGGTTCGAATCATTTAGATTTGAGTTCATGCCCCCGCTATTCAACTTCGTTTCTTTTAGGTTCGAGTTCAAGCTCACTCTCCTCCGGTTCGAAACATTTAAATTTGAGTTCAAACTCACCCTCATCGAGTTCGAGTCATTTAGGTTTGAGTTCAAGCTTACCCCCTTCGACTTCGAGTTATTTAGATTTGAGTTCATGCTCACCCTCATCGAGTTTGAGTCATTTAGGGTTGAGTTCAAGCTCATCCTCATCGAGTTCGTGTCATTTAGGTTTGAGTTCAAGCTGACCCTCTTTGAGTACGAATCTTTTAGTTTTGCGTTCAACCTCACCTTCTTTGAGTCCGATTCATTTAGGTTTGAGATCAACTCACCCTCATCGAGTTGGAGTCAATTAGGTTTGAGTTCATGCTCACGCTATTCGACTTCGATTCATTTAGGTTTAAGTTTAAGCTCATCCTCATCGAGTTCGTGTCGTTTAGGTTTGAGTTCAAGCTCACCCTCTTCGAGTTCGAGTCATTTAGCTTTGAGTTCATGCCCACGCTATTCACCTTCGTTTCATTTAGGTTCGAGATCAAGCTCACTCTCTTCCGGTTCGAATCATTTAGATTTGAGTTCAAACTCACCCTCATCGAGTTCGATTAATTTAGGTTTGAGTTCCAGCTCATCCTCATCGACTTAGTGTCATTTAGGTTTGAGATCAAGGTCACCCTCATCAAGTTCGAGTCATTCAGCTTTGAGGTCAAGCTCACCCTCTTCGAGTTCGAGTCATTAAGGTTTGAGTTCAAGCTCACCTTCATCGAGTTCGAGTATTTTAGGTTTAAGTTAATGCTCACGCTATTCGAATTCGATACTTTTTGATATAAGTTTAAGCTCACCCTCATCGATTTCGAGGCATTTAGGGTTGAGTTCAAGCTCACCCTCTTCGAGTTCGAGTCATTTAGGTTTGAGTTCATGCCCACGCTATTAAACTTCGTTTCTTTCAGGTTTGAGTTCAAGCTCACTCTCTTCCGGTTCGAATTATTTAGATTTGAGTTCAAATTCACCCTCATCGAGTTCGATTAATTTAGGATGAGTTCAAGCCATCCTCATCAAGTTCGAGTCATTTAGCTTTGAGGTCAAGCTCACCCCCTTCGACTTCGAGTTATTTTGTTTTGCGTTTATGCTCACCCTCATCGAGTTCGAGTCATTTATTTTTGAGTTCAAGTTCACCTTCTTTGAGTCCGATTCATTTAGGTTTGAGATCAAACTCACCCTCATCGAGTTGGAGTCAATTAGGTTTGAGTTCATGCTCACGCTATTCGACTTTGATTCATTTAGGTTTAAGTTTAAGCTCATCCTCATCGAGTTCGTGTCGTTTAGGTTTGAGTTCAAGCTCACCCTCTTCGAGTTCGAGTCATTTAGCTTTGAGTTCATGCCCACGCTATTCAACTTCGTTTCATTTAGGTTCGAGATCAAGCTCACTCTCTTCCGGTTCGAATCATTTAGATTTGAGTTCAAACTCACCCTCATCGAGTTCGAATAGTTTAGGTTTGAGTTCCAGCTCATCCTCATCGAGTTCGTGTCATTTAGGTTTGAGATCAAGGTCACCCTCATCAAGTTCGAGTCATTCAGCTTTGAGGTCAAGCTCACCCTCTTCGAGTTCGAGTCATTAAGGTTTGAGTTCAAGCTCACCTTCATCGAGTTCGAGTATTTTAGGTTTAAGTTAATGCTCACTCTATTCGAATTCGATACTTTTTGATATAAGTTTAAGCTCACCCTCATCGATTTCGAGGGATTTAGGGTTGAGTTCAAGCTCACCCTCTTCGAGTTCGATTTATTTAGGTTTGAGTTCATGCCCACGCTATTTAACTTCGTTTCTTTCAGGTTTGAGTTCAAGCTCACTCTCCTCCGGTTCGAATTATTTAGATTTGAGTTCAAATTCACCCTCATCGAGTTCGATTAATTTAGGTTTGAGTTCAAGCCATCCTCATCAAGTTCGAGTCATTTAGCTTTGAGGTCAAGCTCACCCCCTTCGACTTCGAGTTATTTAGTTTTGCGTTCATGCTCACCCTCATCGAGTTCGAGTCATTTAGGTTTGAGTTCAAGTTCACCCTCTTCAACTTCGAGTCATTTAGGTTTGAGTTCAAGCTCTCCCTCTTTGAGTACGAGTCTTTTAGGTTTGACTTCAACCTCACCTTCTTTGAGTCCGAATCATTTAGGTTTGAGATCAAGCTCACCCTCATCGAGTTCGAGTCATTTAGGTTTGAGTTCAAGCTCATCCTCTTCGAGTTTGGGTCATTAAGGTTTGAGGTCAAGCTCACCCTCATCGAGTTCGAGTCATTTAGGTTTGAGTTCATGTTCACGCTATTCAACTTCAAGTCATTTAGGTTTGAGTTCAAGCTCACCCTCTTCGAGTTCGAGTCATTTAGGCTTGAGTTCATGCCCAAGCTATTCAACTTCGTTTCATTTAGGTTTGAGTTCAAGCTCACTCTCTTTCGTTTCGAATCATTTAGATTTGAGTTCATGCCCACGCTATTCAACTTCGTTTCCTTTAGGTTCGAGTTCAAGCTCACTCTCTTCCGGTTCGAATCATTTAAATTTGATTTCAAACTCACCCTCATCGAGTTCGATTAATTTAGATTTGAGTTCCAGCTCATCCTCATCGACTTCGTGTCATTTAGGTTTGAGATCAAGGTCACCCTCATCAAGTTCGAGTCATTCAGCTTTGAGGTCAAGCTCACCCTCTTCGAGTTCGAGTCATTAAGGTTTGAGTTCAAGCTCACCTTCATCGAGTTCGAGTATTTTAGGTTTAAGTTAATGCTCACTCTATTCGAATTCGATACTTTTTGATATAAGTTTAAGCTCACCCTCATCGATTTCGAGGGATTTAGGGTTGAGTTCAAGCTCACCCTCTTCGAGTTCGATTTATTTAGGTTTGAGTTCATGCCCACGCTATTTAACTTCGTTTCTTTCAGGTTTGAGTTCAAGCTCACTCTCTTCCGGTTCGAATTATTTAGATTTGAGTTCAAATTCACCCTCATCGAGTTCGATTAATTTAGGTTTGAGTTCAAGCCATCCTCATCAAGTACGAGTCATTTAGCTTTGAGGTCAAGCTCACCCCCTTCGACTTCGAGTTATTTAGTTTTGCGTTCATGATCACCCTCATCGAGTTCGAGTCATTTAGGTTTGAGTTCAAGTTCACCCTCTTCAACTTCGAGTCATTTAGGTTTGAGTTCAAGCTCTCCCTCTTTGAGTACGAGTCTTTTAGGTTTGACTTCAACCTCACCTTCTTTGAGTCCGAATCATTTAGGTTTGAGATCAAGCTCACCCTCATCGAGTTCGAGTCATTTAGGTTTGAGTTCAAGCTCATCCTCTTCGAGTTTGGGTCATTAAGGTTTGAGGTCAAGCTCACCCTCATCGAGTTCGAGTCATTTAGGTTTGAGTTCATGTTCACGCTATTCAACTTCAAGTCATTTAGGTTTGAGTTCAAGCGCACCCTCTTTGAGTACGAGTCTTTTAGGTTTGAGTTCAAACACACCTTTTTTGAGTACGATTCATTTAGATTTGAGATCAAACTCACCCACATTGAGTTCGAGTCTTTTAGGTTTGAGTTCAATCTCACCCTCTTCGAGTTCGAGTCATTAAGGTTTGTGTTCAAGCTCACCTTCATCGAGTTCGAGTCATTTAGGTTTTAGTTCAAGCTCACCCTCTTCGAGTTCGAGTCATTTAGGCTTGAGTTCATGCCCAAGCTATTCAACTTCGTTTCATTTAGGTTTGAGTTCAAGCTCACTCTCTTTCGTTTCGAATCATTTAGATTTGAGTTCATGCCCACGTTATTCAACTTCGTTTCTTTTAGGTTCGAGTTCAAGCTCACTCTCTTACGGTTCGAATCATTTAAATTTGATTTCAAACTCACCCTCATCGAGTTCGATTAATTTAGATTTGAGTTCCAGCTCATCCTCATCGACTTCGTGTCATTTAGGTTTGAGATCAAGGTCACCCTCATCAAGTTCGAGTCATTCAGCTTTGAGGTCAAGCTCACCCTCTTCGAGTTCGAGTCATTAAGGTTTGAGTTCAAGCTCACCTTCATCGAGTTCGAGTATTTTCGGTTTAAGTTAATGCTCACGCTATTCGAATTCGATACTTTTTTATATAAGTTTAAGCTCACCCTCATCGATTTCGAGGCATTTGGGTTGAGTTCAAGCTCACCCTCTTCGAGTTCGATTTATTTAGGTTTGAGTTCATGCCCACGCTATTTAACTTCGTTTCTTTCAGGTTTGAGTTCAAGCTCACTCTCTTCCGGTTCGAATTATTTAGATTTGAGTTCAAATTCACCCTCATCGAGTTCGATTAATTTAGGTTTGAGTTCAAGCCATCCTCATCAAGTTCGAGTCATTTAGCTTTGAGGTCAAGCTCACCCCCTTCGACTTCGAGTTATTTAGTTTTGCGTTCATGCTCACCCTCATCGAGTTCGAGTCATTTAGGTTTGAGTTCAAGTTCACCCTCTTCAACTTCGAGTCATTAAGGTTTGAGTTCAAGCTCTCCCTCTTTGAGTACGAGTCTTTTAGGTTTGACTTCAACCTCACCTTCTTTGAGTCCGAATCATTTAGGTTTGAGATCAAGCTCACCCTCATCGAGTTCGAGTCATTTAGGTTTGAGTTCAAGCTCATCCTCTTATAGTTTGGGTCATTAAGGTTTGAGGTCAAGCTCACCCTCATCGAGTTGGAGTCAATTAGGTTTGAGTTCATGCTCACGCTATTCGACTTCGATTCATTTAGGTTTAAGTTTAAGCTCATCCTCATCGAGTTCGTGTCGTTTAGGTTTGAGTTCAAGCTCTTCCTCTTCGAGTTCGAGTCATTTAGCTTTGAGTTCATGCCCTCGCTATTCAACTTCGTTTCATTTAGGTTCGAGATCAAGCTCACTCTCTTCCGGTTCGAATCATTTAGATTTGAGTTCATGCCCCCGCTATTCAACTTCGTTTCTTTTAGGTTCGAGTTCAAGCTCACTCTCCTCCGGTTCGAAACATTTAAATTTGAGTTTAAACTCACCCTCATCGAGTTCGAGTCATTTAGGTTTGAGTTCAAGCTTACCCCCTTCGACTTCGAGTTATTTAGATTTGAGTTCATGCTCACCCTCATCGAGTTTGAGTCATTTAGGGTTGAGTTCAAGCTCATCCTCATCGAGTTCGTGTCATTTAGGTTTGAGTTCAAGCTGACCCTCTTTGAGTACGAATCTTTTAGTTTTGCGTTCAACCTCACCTTCTTTGAGTCCGATTCATTTAGGTTTGAGATCAAACTCACCCTCATCGAGTTGGAGTCAATTAGGTTTGAGTTCATGCTCACGCTATTCGACTTCGATTCATTTAGGTTTAAGTTTAAGCTCATCCTCATCGAGTTCGTGTCGTTTAGGTTTGAGTTCAAGCTCACCCTCTTCGAGTTCGAGTCATTTAGCTTTGAGTTCATGCCCACGCTATTCACCTTCGTTTCATTTAGGTTCGAGATCAAGCTCACTCTCTTCCGGTTCGAATCATTTAGATTTGAGTTCAAACTCACCCTCATCGAGTTCGATTAATTTAGGTTTGAGTTCCAGCTCATCCTCATCGACTTAGTGTCATTTAGGTTTGAGATCAAGGTCACCCTCATCAAGTTCGAGTCATTCAGCTTTGAGGTCAAGCTCACCCTCTTCGAGTTCGAGTCATTAAGGTTTGAGTTCAAGTTCACCCTCTTCAACTTCGAGTCATTTAGGTTTGAGTTCAAGCTCTCCCTCTTTGAGTACGAGTCTTTTAGGTTTGACTTCAACCTCACCTTCTTTGAGTCCGAATCATTTAGGTTTGAGATCAAGCTCACCCTCATCGAGTTCGAGTCATTTAGGTTTGAGTTCAAGCTCATCCTCTTATAGTTTGGGTCATTAAGGTTTGAGGTCAAGCTCACCCTCATCGAGTTGGAGTCAATTAGGTTTGAGTTCATGCTCACGCTATTCGACTTCGATTCATTTAGGTTTAAGTTTAAGCTCATCCTCATCGAGTTCGTGTCGTTTAGGTTTGAGTTCAAGCTCTTCCTCTTCGAGTTCGAGTCATTTAGCTTTGAGTTCATGCCCTCGCTATTCAACTTCGTTTCATTTAGGTTCGAGATCAAGCTCACTCTCTTCCGGTTCGAATCATTTAGATTTGAGTTCATGCCCCCGCTATTCAACTTCGTTTCTTTTAGGTTCGAGTTCAAGCTCACTCTCCTCCGGTTCGAAACATTTAAATTTGAGTTTAAACTCACCCTCATCGAGTTCGAGTTATTTAGATTTGAGTTCATGCTCACCCTCATCGAGTTTGAGTCATTTAGGGTTGAGTTCAAGCTCATCCTCATCGAGTTCGTGTCATTTAGGTTTGAGTTCAAGCTGACCCTCTTTGAGTACGAATCTTTTAGTTTTGCGTTCAACCTCACCTTCTTTGAGTCCGATTCATTTAGGTTTGAGATCAAACTCACCCTCATCGAGTTGGAGTCAATTAGGTTTGAGTTCATGCTCACGCTATTCGACTTCGATTCATTTAGGTTTAAGTTTAAGCTCATCCTCATCGAGTTCGTGTCGTTTAGGTTTGAGTTCAAGCTCACCCTCTTCGAGTTCGAGTCATTTAGCTTTGAGTTCATGCCCACGCTATTCACCTTCGTTTCATTTAGGTTCGAGATCAAGCTCACTCTCTTCCGGTTCGAATCATTTAGATTTGAGTTCAAACTCACCCTCATCGAGTTCGATTAATTTAGGTTTGAGTTCCAGCTCATCCTCATCGACTTAGTGTCATTTAGGTTTGAGATCAAGGTCACCCTCATCAAGTTCGAGTCATTCAGCTTTGAGGTCAAGCTCACCCTCTTCGAGTTCGAGTCATTAAGGTTTGAGTTCAAGCTCACCTTCATCGAGTTCGAGTATTTTAGGTTTAAGTTAATGCTCACGCTATTCGAATTCGATACTTTTTGATATAAGTTTAAGCTCACCCTCATCGATTTCGAGGCATTTAGGGTTGAGTTCAAGCTCACCCTCTTCGAGTTCGAGTCATTTAGGTTTGAGTTCATGCCCACGCTATTAAACTTCGTTTCTTTCAGGTTTGAGTTCAAGCTCACTCTCTTCCGGTTCGAATTATTTAGATTTGAGTTCAAATTCACCCTCATCGAGTTCGATTAATTTAGGTTTGAGTTCAAGCCATCCTCATCAAGTTCGAGTCATTTAGCTTTGAGGTCAAGCTCACCCCCTTCGACTTCGAGTTATTTTGTTTTGCGTTTATGCTCACCCTCATCGAGTTCGAGTCATTTATTTTTGAGTTCAAGTTCACCTTCTTTGAGTCCGATTCATTTAGGTTTGAGATCAAACTCACCCTCATCGAGTTGGAGTCAATTAGGTTTGAGTTCATGCTCACGCTATTCGACTTTGATTCATTTAGGTTTAAGTTTAAGCTCATCCTCATCGAGTTCGTGTCGTTTAGGTTTGAGTTCAAGCTCACCCTCTTCGAGTTCGAGTCATTTAGCTTTGAGTTCATGCCCACGCTATTCAACTTCGTTTCATTTAGGTTCGAGATCAAGCTCACTCTCTTCCGGTTCGAATCATTTAGATTTGAGTTCAAACTCACCCTCATCGAGTTCGAATAGTTTAGGTTTGAGTTCCAGCTCATCCTCATCGAGTTCGTGTCATTTAGGTTTGAGATCAAGGTCACCCTCATCAAGTTCGAGTCATTCAGCTTTGAGGTCAAGCTCACCCTCTTCGAGTTCGAGTCATTAAGGTTTGAGTTCAAGCTCACCTTCATCGAGTTCGAGTATTTTAGGTTTAAGTTAATGCTCACTCTATTCGAATTCGATACTTTTTGATATAAGTTTAAGCTCACCCTCATCGATTTCGAGGGATTTAGGGTTGAGTTCAAGCTCACCCTCTTCGAGTTCGATTTATTTAGGTTTGAGTTCATGCCCACGCTATTTAACTTCGTTTCTTTCAGGTTTGAGTTCAAGCTCACTCTCCTCCGGTTCGAATTATTTAGATTTGAGTTCAAATTCACCCTCATCGAGTTCGATTAATTTAGGTTTGAGTTCAAGCCATCCTCATCAAGTTCGAGTCATTTAGCTTTGAGGTCAAGCTCACCCCCTTCGACTTCGAGTTATTTAGTTTTGCGTTCATGCTCACCCTCATCGAGTTCGAGTCATTTAGGTTTGAGTTCAAGTTCACCCTCTTCAACTTCGAGTCATTTAGGTTTGAGTTCAAGCTCTCCCTCTTTGAGTACGAGTCTTTTAGGTTTGACTTCAACCTCACCTTCTTTGAGTCCGAATCATTTAGGTTTGAGATCAAGCTCACCCTCATCGAGTTCGAGTCATTTAGGTTTGAGTTCAAGCTCATCCTCTTCGAGTTTGGGTCATTAAGGTTTGAGGTCAAGCTCACCCTCATCGAGTTCGAGTCATTTAGGTTTGAGTTCATGTTCACGCTATTCAACTTCAAGTCATTTAGGTTTGAGTTCAAGCGCACCCTCTTTGAGTTCGAGTCTTTTAGGTTTGAGTTCAAACCCACCTTTTTTGAGTACGATTCATTTAGATTTGAGATCAAACTCACCCACATTGAGTTCGAGTCTTTTAGGTTTGAGTTCAATCTCACCCTCTTCGAGTTCGAGTCATTAAGGTTTGTGTTCAAGCTCACCTTCATCGAGTTCGAGTCATTTAGGTTTTAGTTCAAGCTCACCCACTTCGAGTTCGAGTCATTTAGGCTTGAGTTCATGCCCAAGCTATTCAACTTCGTTTCATTTAGGTTTGAGTTCAAGCTCACTCTCTTTCGTTTCGAATCATTTAGATTTGAGTTCATGCCCACGCTATTCAACTTCGTTTCCTTTAGGTTCGAGTTCAAGCTCACTCTCTTCCGGTTCGAATCATTTAAATTTGATTTCAAACTCACCCTCATCGAGTTCGATTAATTTAGATTTGAGTTCCAGCTCATCCTCATCGACTTCGTGTCATTTAGGTTTGAGATCAAGGTCACCCTCATCAAGTTCGAGTCATTCAGCTTTGAGGTCAAGCTCACCCTCTTCGAGTTCGAGTCATTAAGGTTTGAGTTCAAGCTCACCTTCATCGAGTTCGAGTATTTTAGGTTTAAGTTAATGCTCACTCTATTCGAATTCGATACTTTTTGATATAAGTTTAAGCTCACCCTCATCGATTTCGAGGGATTTAGGGTTGAGTTCAAGCTCACCCTCTTCGAGTTCGATTTATTTAGGTTTGAGTTCATGCCCACGCTATTTAACTTCGTTTCTTTCAGGTTTGAGTTCAAGCTCACTCTCTTCCGGTTCGAATTATTTAGATTTGAGTTCAAATTCACCCTCATCGAGTTCGATTAATTTAGGTTTGAGTTCAAGCCATCCTCATCAAGTACGAGTCATTTAGCTTTGAGGTCAAGCTCACCCCCTTCGACTTCGAGTTATTTAGTTTTGCGTTCATGATCACCCTCATCGAGTTCGAGTCATTTAGGTTTGAGTTAAAGTTCACCCTCTTCAACTTCGAGTCATTTAGGTTTGAGTTCAAGCTCTCCCTCTTTGAGTACGAGTCTTTTAGGTTTGACTTCAACCTCACCTTCTTTGAGTCCGAATCATTTAGGTTTGAGATCAAGCTCACCCTCATCGAGTTCGAGTCATTTAGGTTTGAGTTCAAGCTCATCCTCTTCGAGTTTGGGTCATTAAGGTTTGAGGTCAAGCTCACCCTCATCGAGTTCGAGTCATTTAGGTTTGAGTTCATGTTCACGCTATTCAACTTCAAGTCATTTAGGTTTGAGTTCAAGCGCACCCTCTTTGAGTACGAGTCTTTTAGGTTTGAGTTCAAACCCACCTTTTTTGAGTACGATTCATTTAGATTTGAGATCAAACTCACCCACATTGAGTTCGAGTCTTTTAGGTTTGAGTTCAATCTCACCCTCTTCGAGTTCGAGTCATTAAGGTTTGTGTTCAAGCTCACCTTCATCGAGTTCGAGTCATTTAGGTTTTAGTTCAAGCTCACCCTCTTCGAGTTCGAGTCATTTAGCTTTGAGTTCATGCCCTCGCTATTCAACTTCGTTTCATTTAGGTTCGAGATCAAGCTCACTCTCTTCCGGTTCGAATCATTTAGATTTGAGTTCATGCCCCCGCTATTCAACTTCGTTTCTTTTAGGTTCGAGTTCAAGCTCACTCTCCTCCGGTTCGAAACATTTAAATTTGAGTTCAAACTCACCCTCATCGAGTTCGAGTCATTTAGGTTTGAGTTCAAGCTTACCCCCTTCGACTTCGAGTTATTTAGATTTGAGTTCATGCTCACCCTCATCGAGTTTGAGTCATTTAGGGTTGAGTTCAAGCTCATCCTCATCGAGTTCCTGTCATTTAGGTTTGAGTTCAAGCTCACCCTCTTTGAGTACGAATCTTTTAGTTTTGCGTTCAACCTCACCTTCTTTGAGTCCGATTCATTTAGGTTTGAGATCAAACTCACCCTCATCGAGTTGGAGTCAATTAGGTTTGAGTTCATGCTCACGCTATTTGACTTCGATTCATTTAGGTTTAAGTTTAAGCTCATCCTCATCGAGTTCGTGTCGTTTAGGTTTGAGTTCAAGCTCACCCTCTTCGAGTTCGAGTCATTTAGCTTTGAGTTCATGCCCACGCTATTCACCTTCGTTTCATTTAGGTTCGAGATCAAGCTCACTCTCTTCCGGTTCGAATCATTTAGAGTTGAGTTCAAACTCACCCTCATCGAGTTCGATTAATTTAGGTTTGAGTTCCAGCTCATCCTCATCGACTTCGTGTCATTTAGGTTTGAGATCAAAGTCACCCTCATCAAGTTCGAGTCATTCAGCTTTGAGGTCAAGCTCACCCTCTTCGAGTTCGAGTCATTAAGGTTTGAGTTCAAGCTCACCTTCATCGAGTTCGAGTATTTTAGGTTTAAGTTAATGCTCACGCTATTCGAATTCGATACTTTTTGATATAAGTTTAAGCTCACCCTCATCGATTTCGAGGCATTTAGGGTTGAGTTCAAGCTCACCCTCTTCGAGTTCGAGTCATTTAGGTTTGAGTTCATGCCCACGCTATTAAACTTCGTTTCTTTCAGGTTTGAGTTCAAGCTCACTCTCTTCCGGTTCGAATTATTTAGATTTGAGTTCAAATTCACCCTCATCGAGTTCGATTAATTTAGGTTTGAGTTCAAGCCATCCTCATCAAGTTCGAGTCATTTAGCTTTGAGGTCAAGCTCACCCCCTTCGACTTCGAGTTATTTAGTTTTGCGTTCATGCTCACCCTCATCGAGTTCGAGTCATTTAGGTTTGAGTTCAAGTTCACCCTCTTCAACTTCGAGTCATTTAGGTTTGAGTTCAAGCTCTCCCTCTTTGAGTACGAGTCTTTTAGGTTTGAGTTCAACCTCACCTTCTTTGAGTCCGAATCATTTAGGTTTGAGATCAAGCTCACCCTCATCGAGTTCGAATCTTTTAGTTTTGCGTTCAACCTCACCTTCTTTGAGTCCGATTCATTTAGGTTTGAGATCAAACTCACCCTCATCGAGTTGGAGTCAATTAGGTTTGAGTTCATGCTCACGCTATTCGACTTCGATTCATTTAGGTTTAAGTTTAAGCTCATCCTCATCGAGTTCGTGTCGTTTAGGTTTGAGTTCAAGCTCACCCTCTTCGAGTTCGAGTCATTTAGCTTTGAGTTCATGCCCACGCTATTCAACTTCGTTTCATTTAGGTTCGAGATCAAGCTCACTCTCTTCCGGTTCGAATCATTTAGATTTGAGTTCAAACTCACCCTCATCGAGTTCGAATAGTTTAGGTTTGAGTTCCAGCTCATCCTCATCGAGTTCGTGTCATTTAGGTTTGAGATCAAGGTCACCCTCTTCGAGTTCGAGTCATTAAGGTTTGAGTTCAAGCTCACCTTCATCGAGTTCGAGTATTTTAGGTTTAAGTTAATGCTCACTCTATTCGAATTCGATACTTTTTGATATAAGTTTAAGCTCACCCTCATCGATTTCGAGGGATTTAGGGTTGAGTTCAAGCTCACCCTCTTCGAGTTCGATTTATTTAGGTTTGAGTTCATGCCCACGCTATTTAACTTCGTTTCTTTCAGGTTTGAGTTCAAGCTCACTCTCTTCCGGTTCGAATTATTTAGATTTGAGTTCAAATTCACCCTCATCGAGTTCGATTAATTTAGGTTTGAGTTCAAGCCATCCTCATCAAGTTCGAGTCATTTAGCTTTGAGGTCAAGCTCACCCACTTCGACTTCGAGTTATTTAGTTTTGCGTTCATGCTCACCCTCATCGAGTTCGAGTCATTTAGGTTTGAGTTCAAGTTCACCCTCTTCAACTTCGAGTCATTTAGGTTTGAGTTCAAGCTCTCCCTCTTTGAGTACGAGTCTTTTAGGTTTGACTTCAACCTCACCTTCTTTGAGTCCGATTCATTTAGGTTTGAGATCAAGCTCACCCTCATCGAGTTCGAATCTTTTAGTTTTGCGTTCAACCTCACCTTCTTTGAGTCCGATTCATTTAGGTTTGAGATCAAACTCACCCTCATCGAGTTGGAGTCAATTAGGTTTGAGTTCATGCTCACGCTATTCGACTTCGATTCATTTAGGTTTAAGTTTAAGCTCATCCTCATCGAGTTCGTGTCGTTTAGGTTTGAGTTCAAGCTCACCCTCTTCGAGTTCGAGTCATTTAGCTTTGAGTTCATGCCCACGCTATTCAACTTCGTTTCATTTAGGTTCGAGATCAAGCTCACTCTCTTCCGGTTCGAATCATTTAGATTTGAGTTCAAACTCACCCTCATCGAGTTCGTGTCATTTAGGTTTGAGATCAAAGTCACCCTCATCAAGTTCGAGTCATTCAGCTTTGAGGTCAAGCTCACCCTTTTCGAGTTCGAGTCAATAAGGTTTGAGTTCAAGCTCACCTTCATCGAGTTCGAGTATTTTAGGTTTAAGTTAATGCTCACTCTATTCGAATTCGATACTTTTTGATATAAGTTTAAGCTCACCCTCATCGATTTCGAGGGATTTAGGGTTGAGTTCAAGCTCACCCTCTTCGAGTTCTATTTATTTAGGTTTGAGTTCATGCCCACGCTATTTAACTTCGTTTCTTTCAGGTTTGAGTTCAAGCTCACTCTCTTCCGGTTCGAATTATTTAGATTTGAGTTCAAATTCACCCTCATCGAGTTCGATTAATTTAGGTTTGAGTTCAAGCCATCCTCATCAAGTTCGAGTCATTTAGCTTTGAGGTCAAGCTCACCCACTTCGACTTCGAGTTATTTAGTTTTGCGTTCATGCTCACCCTCATCGAGTTCGAGTCATTTAGGTTTGAGTTCAAGTTCACCCTCTTCAACTTCGAGTCATTTAGGTTTGAGTTCAAGCTCTCCCTCTTTGAGTACGAGTCTTTTAGGTTTGACTTCAACCTCACCTTCTTTGAGTCCGAATCATTTAGGTTTGAGATCAAGCTCACCCTCATCGAGTTCGAGTCATTTAGGTTTGAGTTCAAGCTCATCCTCTTCGAGTTTGGGTCATTAAGGTTTGAGGTCAAGCTCACCCTCATCGAGTTCGAGTCATTTAGGTTTGAGTTCAAGCGCACCCTCTTTGAGTACGAGTCTTTTAGGTTTGAGTTCAAACCCACCTTTTTTGAGTACGATTCATTTAGATTTGAGATCAAACTCACCCACATTGAGTTCGAGTCTTTTAGGTTTGAGTTCAAGCTCACCCTCTTCGAGTTCGAGTCATTAAGGTTTGTGTTCAAGCTCACCTTCATCGAGTTCGAGTCATTTAGGTTTTAGTTCAAGCTCACCCTCTTCGAGTTCGAGTCATTTAGGCTTGAGTTCATGCCCAAGCTATTCAACTTCGTTTCATTTAGGTTCGAGTTCAAGCTCACTCTCTTCCGGTTCGAATCATTTAAATTTGATTTCAAACTCACCCTCATCGAGTTCGATTAATTTAGATTTGAGTTCCAGCTCATCCTCATCGACTTCGTGTCATTTAGGTTTGAGATCAAGGTCACCCTCATCAAGTTCGAGTCATTCAGCTTTGAGGTCAAGCTCACCCTCTTCGAGTTCGAGTCATTAAGGTTTGAGTTCAAGCTCACCTTCATCGAGTTCGAGTATTTTCGGTTTAAGTTAATGCTCACGCTATTCGAATTCGATACTTTTTGATATAAGTTTAAGCTCACCCTCATCGAGTTCGTGTCGTTTAGGTTTGAGTTAAAGCTCACCCTCTTCGAGTTCGAGTCATTTAGCTTTGAGTTCATGCCCACGCTATTCAACTTCGTTTCATTTAGGTTCGAGATCAAGCTCACTCTCTTCCGGTTCGAATCATTTAGATTTGAGTTCAAACTCACCCTCATCGAGTTCGAATAGTTAAGGTTTGAGTTCCAGCTCATCCTCATCGAGTTCGTGTCATTTAGGTTTGAGATCAAGGTCACCCTCATCAAGTTCGAGTCATTCAGCTTTGAGGTCAAGCTCACCCTCTTCGAGTTCGAGTCATTAAGGTTTGAGTTCAAGCTCACCTTCATCGAGTTCGAGTATTTTAGGTTTAAGTTAATGCTCACTCTATTCGAATTCGATACTTTTTGATATAAGTTTAAGCTCACCCTCATCGATTTCGAGGGATTTAGGGTTGAGTTCAAGCTCACCCTCTTCGAGTTCGATTTATTTAGGTTTGAGTTCATGCCCACGCTATTTAACTTCGTTTCTTTCAGGTTTGAGTTCAAGCTCACTCTCTTCCGGTTCGAATTATTTAGATTTGAGTTCAAATTCACCCTCATCGAGTTCGATTAATTTAGGTTTGAGTTCAAGCCATCCTCATCAAGTTCGAGTCATTTAGCTTTGAGGTCAAGCTCACCCCCTTCGACTTCGAGTTATTTAGTTTTGCGTTCATGCTCACCCTCATCGAGTTCGAGTCATTTAGGTTTGAGTTCAAGTTCACCCTCTTCAACTTCGAGTCATTTAGGTTTGAGTTCAAGCTCTCCCTCTTTGAGTACGAGTCTTTTAGGTTTGACTTCAACCTCACCTTCTTTGAGTCCGAATCATTTAGGTTTGAGATCAAGCTCACCCTCATCGAGTTCGAGTCATTTAGGTTTGAGTTCAAGCTCATCCTCTTCGAGTTTGGGTCATTAAGGTTTGAGGTCAAGCTCACCCTCATCGAGTTCGAGTCATTTAGGTTTGAGTTCATGTTCACGCTATTCAACTTCAAGTCATTTAGGTTTGAGTTCAAGCGCACCCTCTTTGAGTACGAGTCTTTTAGGTTTGAGTTCAAACCCACCTTTTTTGAGTACGATTCATTTAGATTTGAGATCAAACTCACCCACATTGAGTTCGAGTCTTTTAGGTTTGAGTTCAAGCTCACCCTCTTCGAGTTCGAGTCATTAAGGTTTGTGTTCAAGCTCACCTTCATCGAGTTCGAGTCATTTAGGTTTTAGTTCAAGCTCACCCTCTTCGAGTTCGAGTCATTTAGGCTTGAGTTCATGCCCAAGCTATTCAACTTCGTTTCATTTAGGTTTGAGTTCAAGCTCACTCTCTTTCGTTTCGAATCATTTAGATTTGAGTTCATGCCCACGCTATTCAACTTCATTTCTTTTAGGTTCGAGTTCAAGCTCACTCTCTTCCGGTTCGAATCATTTAAATTTGATTTCAAACTCACCCTCATCGAGTTCGATTAATTTAGATTTGAGTTCCAGCTCATCCTCATCGACTTCGTGTCATTTAGGTTTGAGATCAAGGTCACCCTCATCAAGTTCGAGTCATTCAGCTTTGAGGTCAAGCTCACCCTCTTCGAGTTCGAGTCATTAAGGTTTGAGTTCAAGCTTACCTTCATCGAGTTCGAGTATTTTAGGTTTAAGTTAATGCTCACGCTATTCGAATTCGATACTTTTTGATATAAGTTTAAGCTCACCCTCATCGATTTCGAGGCATTTGGGTTGAGTTCAAGCTCACCCTCTTCGAGTTCGATTTATTTAGGTTTGAGTTCATGCCCACGCTATTTAACTTCGTTTCTTTCAGGTTTGAGTTCAAGCTCACTCTCTTCCGGTTCGAATTATTTAGATTTGAGTTCAAATTCACCCTCATCGAGTTCGATTAATTTAGGTTTGAGTTCAAGCCATCCTCATCAAGTTCGAGTCATTTAGCTTTGAGGTCAAGGTCACCCCCTTCGACTTCGAGTTATTTAGTTTTGCGTTCATGCTCACCCTCATCGAGTTCGAGTCATTTAGGTTTGAGTTCAAGTTCACCCTCTTCAACTTCGAGTCATTTAGGTTTGAGTTCAAGCTCTCCCTCTTTGAGTACGAGTCTTTTAGGTTTGACTTCAACCTCACCTTCTTTGAGTCCGAATCATTTAGGTTTGAGGTCAAGCTCACCCTCATCGAGTTCGAATCATTTAGGTTTGAGTTCAAGCTCACCCTCTTCGAGTTTGGGTCATTAAGGTTTGAGGTCAAGCTCACCCTCATCGAGTTCGAGTCATTTAGGTTTGAGTTCATGTTCACGCTATTCAACTTCAAGTCATTTTGGTGTGAGTTCAAGTGCACCCTCTTTGAGTACGAGTCTTTTAGGTTTGAGTTCAAACCCACCTTTTTTGAGTACGATTTATTTAGATTTGAGATCAAACTCACCCACATTGAGTTCGAGTCTTTTAGGTTTGAGTTCAAGCTCACCCTCTTCGAGTTTGAGTCATTAAGGTTTGTGTTCAAGCTCACCTTCATCGAGTTCGAGTCATTTAGGTTTTAGTTCAAGCTCACCCTCTTTGAGTTCGAGTCATTTAGGCTTGAGTTCATGCCAAAGCTATTCAACTTCGTTTCATTTAGGTTTGAGTTCAAGCTCACTCTCTTTCGTTTCGAATCATTTAGATTTGAGTTCATGCCCACGCTATTCAACTTCGTTTCTTTTAGGTTCGAGTTCAAGCTCACTCGCTTCCGGTTCGAATCATTTAAATTTGATTTCAAACTCACCCTCATCGAGTTCGATTAATTTAGGTTTGAGTTCCAGCTCATCCTCATCGAGTTCGTGTCATTTAGGTTTGAGATCAAGGTCACCCTCATCAAGTTCGAGTCATTCAGCTTTGAGGTCAAGCTCACCCTCTTCGAGTTCGAGTCATTAAGGTTTGAGTTCAAGCTCACCCTCATCGAGTTCGAGTATTTTAGGTTTAAGTTAATGCTCACGCTATTCGAATTCGATACATTTAGATATAAGTGTAAGCTCACCCTCATCGATTTCGAGGCATTTAGATTTGAGTTCAAGCTCACCCTCTTCGAGTTCGAGTCATTTAGGTTTGAGTTCATGCCCACGCTATTCAACTTCGTTTCATTTAGGTTTGAGTTCAAGCTCACTCTCTTCCGGTTCGAATCATTTAGATTTGACTTCAAACTCACCCTCATCGAGTTCCATTAATTTAGGTTTGAGTTCAAGCAATCCTCATCGAGTTCGTGTCATTTAGGTTTGAGTTCAAGCTCACCCTCATCGAGTTCGAGTCATGTAGATGTACACTTTGTAATAAATCATCGGATAAAGCCTTTAAGGCTTTTGGTCATTCATTTCCAGAGCATGAGAATAGAGTTTATGTTCCTTCTCTGAAATCTCTACATAATAAGGGATAATTATTTAATTGTTATTCAGAAATGAATTAATTTTTTAACATTAGTTCTTTAGTTCACCTTGAAAACTTGCTTAGAACGTTGTTGATACCAGGCCTTAGATAAGGATAAAGGGGTGCCTTCAAGCACAACTTGCTTGATCGTGATCTTTCTCCTGAATATTTTAATGTTATTTTGTAGATGTTCTCCTCCTACATATATTAGATCATTAGCCTTCATTCGATGTCTTAGATATGGCTGTAGTCTAGCTTGTGATGAAAGCAAATCCGTTTTAGCTTCCTTTTCTATTAAATCAAAACCGTAATCCTAACACTGTGTTAACTTGTGTTAGCTTCCAGCATTTCGATACCTAATGAATATTGCCTGGTCGATAGCTCAAATCTCCGAAAGATCGTTATTAACCTAGACATGGCAAGAACGAGCACTAGTCCACATTCCCCAATAGTAAGCGATCTCTCATAGGTCTATAAACATTATTATGGGGACAGTATGTAAATCCGATGACTGTTTACCCATGTTATGTTTGCTAGCATTTTGTACGGTGAAACTTGTATCTGGAAATGGTTTCAAAAAATTCCCAGAAAAATTCCTCTTATGATATAACAAAAAGTAGAAATTAGATCAGTGCTTCATTTTAATGTTTTATAGAACGGGACTGGCTTTGGACAGACGGCACTAGGGTAGAAATAACTGATCAGTGGCACGCTGGTGAACCAAACGTCCAACCCGAGGAGGGCGTGGACTGCTTATCTTGGTCTCGAAACTACACCTATAAATTCATAGATGTCCCGTGTTACAAAAGTCACAAATTCCTGTGTGAGAAAGGTAATATTTTGTTATTTGTGTTGATATGATGCTTCAGAACAGTTTATCCGTGTCGTGGAATTATGTCTCCATTAGGGAGACATACAGTGTTTGGTCTGTCGTCCGCGCTGTCGCCTGTGAACATGACAACTTTTAAACCACTCAATATTTGCCATGAAATTGTATATATATAAATTGTTTTTACCAATATATTGGAAGTATTTAAAAAAAGGTAACTTTGACCTTCACCATCAAAGCTAAACAGGCTAAAAACAGATGTTTTATATTGTGGACAACATACCTTTTGCGGTGTTGAACACTTGATTTTTCATCCATATTCTTTGGCCAATCCAAGAAATGGAGACCTTGGCCTGGTATTCAAGGTATAATCAGTGAAATAATTGCTAATTGCTGCTATTATTTATTGTGAATGCGGAAGCTTTTGAAACACTCTGTTTTCTTTCCTTACATTTGAGAGTAAAAATTGTTTCCAAGTTCACGAATTCGATGGAAAACGGGTGACTTTGACCTTCAACTGAAAGCCAAATCAACAGAAATGAAAAACTATGTTTTGAACACAAAAATGTTGAAGCACACAGTATATTTTCATACAAGATTATTTAACAATTTCGGAAAACAGTGACCTTAACCTTCATTTTCAAAGTCAAATCAGCAGAAATAAATATATTTTGTTTATGATATAACTGATATAACCCTCTCTGCTTACCTTGACTTTCATCATCTAGGTCAAATCTTCAGAAATCTAAAATTTTGACGACTTCAGATTTTCAATGTGGTCCGTACCTTTTCCCTGAAATAAGGGGATAAAAGGACCACAGAGCGGGGAGACACATATCTGTTTTTGCAATTTTAAAACAAATTGAATTTGGTTTTATTTTATGTTTTCTTATTTCATATCAGCGCGTTTTACTAGTTTATCAGTTTGTCCCTCTATCTGTTAAAAATCATAATTACCTATGTATTTCCTTTTCAGGTACAGAAATGCGTCCAAACACTACTTACAACAATAACTGCTACATATTTTGGGACGAATGGATGCACCTGGAGGACGCTTCCAAAAGCTGTGAGGAATCAGGAGGACACCTGGCGAATATGAACGATGATAACGAAACTAAATGGATTCACAACTGGATCAGCAACATCACTAACGTGCAGTCAGTGATCCTCGGAGGATTTGATAAAGGTACAGGTAATTTACTCTGTTTGAAGATCGCTTCTTCATGCTTGTCCGTGTGCTTTTTTGCATTGGAAATGTTTGAATAAAACATTCATTAAATTTATATATAAAAGCTTGGAAACCCAATGGGACCAAACTAATATAGCAAATATGTTCTCAAACAATAGTTGCGGAAGAAAAAGAAAAGATAATCCAACATAACATATTATGAATAATAGTATTTTCATCACTCTCTACTTATATGTTTTATTTATTATTTCTGAGGAGTAATAAATTTCTGACTCTGTCCCTGGTTAATCAACTATCTTTTTAAGAGGGTGATTGGCTATGGTCCGATGGGGAACCAATAAAAAAAATACAACAAGGTCACCAAAAAATCCCAATGACTGGAAACCTGAATTGTGTATATCAATGCGCGATGACCTAAAATGGAGATATCGATGGTGTGGTTTAAATAACTATGCCTTGTGTAAGAGCGACCCGGAGGAAGTCGGTAAGCTCCCCACTATTTCGTTCAGTAATGGGTTCAAATTACCGTTTATAATATTTAGAATCAGATAGATTTGGGGATCAGTGTCACCTTTGGGCTTTATGGTAAGTTGCTTGTCACAGTTATTTAATTAATGTAATGAAAAATCATGAAATGTATATGTTTCAGGTTAATATGAATTTATTCTAAAAGTATTATTCAAATTCTAGATAATTTATTAATGCACTTTCCAGGCCGTTCTCTCGATTTCGTCAGGTCCTCTTAGCGGTGACTTAACTTTTAACGTTTTAACATGCATTCAATTGAATACTTATTCACCAAGTTGCAGCTCCTGCAAAAGTAACGGCTGTTATCAAGCAAACTCAGGTATACATTTGTTGTTATGTGTTTAAGGCGATGGCAAAGAAAATACGCTTAAGGCTCCAGTAACGACAAATGTTTCGCCGAACCAGGGCCCCCAGAAACCGAGCAAAGAGGATTCACTGATGGGTAGACACTTCTGTTACGTGATCAAAACAAAGGATGGGTACATGATGAAATGTGGCTAGGAAGAAATGTATAACACCTTGTGGATATTAAGTAAATAGTGAAGGAGAAATTATACCAGTAAAAATCATCTGAAAAGATGGGACAATAAAATGCCCATCTACCAGTTTATCTTACTAAATTATTTATAAAAAAAAATGGTAATATGAATAAAAGTGTTATTATTTGTACATTGCTTGCTTACATCTTTGTCTCATCCCCATATTTGAGACACTAAATAGAATAAATCTAATTACTCAAGGAGGCACTAGTGGCCAGACTGCTGGTATTTCCCTGTTGTTGGAGCTCCGACTATTAATAAATATGTAACCTTGGTTTGAGTTTCTAGCTGTGTGAACAATTCGAAGTGCTTGTTTTTATTCTACTTTTTTACTCAGATAGTATAGGGCATGACCTCAGACATCAGACCCAGTTGAATTGTATGGTGACAGGTCTTATTAATAGCTTAATAGGTATTTTCTTCGAGTCTCATTGTGACTGGCGTCTTGAATGTTTACATAGTGTTGCTGATTACAAATATCATTTAATTCAGGGAATCAGACTGAAATAACCACTGCGGAAATAAGCGGAGAGGTTTTGCATAAAGAAATATGCCATGTTGTGGTTAACATTAGCGTGTTCATTAACCACATACACAATCCTCAAATTAACATATCAAGGCTGTTTTAGTTGAACGCGCAACGACGCAACTTCATCATGGGAATTAAAAACATGTTTCTATGCATACTATATGTTATCAGACGGAATATCGACGCTAAAACAGGTAAGGACATATGAGTAAAGGAAGCAATGGTTTTACTGAAACACAACAAAATAAGCCACGCAGAAATAGGGGTGTTTTTAACGTTTAGGACTGTTTTATGGTCCGATAAATTCTAAAATAATGAAGACGAAATGTTCATAATTTCCCTTACCTTCATTTTTTTGCGTCAAAGACTCTTTCTCCTGTTTCTAAACATATGTAGAAAAAAGCCTTCTTTACACCGGAGGCCTTGATAATTTAAAAAGGTTCACGCCCCCGGAGTCCCGGTTTCGATCCCAGGCGTTCCTATGAAAGCGTACTGTAGTAGACAGTAAAAGCTCGGAGACTTTCCCCCATTTCTCCGGTTTCCTCCACCTATGAAATCTACAGGATATCACAATCCGAGCCATGGAGAGTGCGTTTTTAATATCATATTAAATTGCCAATATACTATTTATGTAAAATATATTTAATGCAATTGCATTATTTAATCATCATCCGGGTTTGCACTGTTCATTGTTATCCTACATTAATCCACATTATGCAAATAATGAGTTAAGTAATTTTTTTTCAAGACAATGTTTGTGTATTAAATCAATATTTTTCGGTTCTAACACGTTTTCATTTCATCCTGTCAGCTTGTGTCGTGTATTTTCTCCAATGTTCTATTTTTTTGGCGAATAATATACTTTTACCGTGTCCTAGTTTAGATAATACCATCTTTACTTTTTATACTTTTTGCAGACGGAGAAATCATTGCAAGCATCAAAATGAATCAGAGTGATGCAACGCTGTTTTGTGAGAGTAGGGGGCGCCAGTTACCAGGAAGTTTAGATTATCTAGATAAGAAGGAAATGTCCAGTGTGTTTGATGTAGAAAATATAACCTCGGTCTGGACATCGCTCAGAAGAACACGCAATGAAAAATGGGTTCCGGTGACAGGCAACACAACAGGTAAATACAGAGTGTATTTATAACTGTTCAGTGGATATGATTGTTTCTTTATTATATCTTAAATACTTTGATGCCATAAAACAAAGTTTCATTGAATTATTTCTTCCTCATGTTGGCAAGAGTCCGTCGCATTTGTCATTTTAGGAAGTCGCAATGTTGTGTTCAGTTCTATGATTATGAACTTTGGTAACCATGGAGTTATAAATCATTAGTTTACTCCAAATTCCGAGGCGATCCCTTTCTTTTACCAGAATATACAATGACATAGAATAGACAGCGCTCATTTTTTTTCAAGGATAAGCTAGTATCCCGATCAAGCAGCTTCCCTAAACTTCATGTTATGCCAATAGTGGATCATTTCCATATGACTCCATTATCAATGCATGAATAATATTCATGCAACGTGAAGCACGTTTGTCTGGTCATCACTCGTCGCTACATAAACGAATGTATGTTTATATACTTGCCGATAGCGCCGCTGATTACTTTCCCATAACAAACTCCTTTACACTTATCTGAATCTTCAAATTAGGGATTCATCTTCCTAAGTACACCAGAGCCAGATGCCTGTCATTCAGGGGTGGAACTTTGAGAGGAGCTAATTGCATGGCACCATTAAATGGAATGATTTGTCATATGTATCGTAAGTGTTTAATTATAAAGAAATATTGACATATTCACAAACCGACCCTAGAAGTATTATTTATTTTCATAATAAATATCTAAACTGGTTCAATGAGCGTCCAACTAAATTAAACAGAATGATTTTGGATAAAAAATAACTATTACATTATAACCAATGCAGGATTATTTATTCCCGATGAAAAATTTTCTATTTTCAAATGACTGTGTTTCATCTTTTTGCGTATCCGTTTATAATCTTTATTATTAACAGACTGCAAACTTTGTGGCAACGAATGCCTGAACTACAACCACGGTTGTCTTGTGAAATATGCGGAAAACTCCACATGGTTCCAGGCGTTTACGTCCTGTTCAAAAAAGGGAGGAAATTTATGGGTTGCTGATGAAAACTGGGGAGACATTGTAAAAGGCCTTGACACAGGGGTAGGGGAATACTGGCTCGGCTGGTCTAAAGACCAGTGGCGATTTGCATCATTCAACAGTAAAGGTATCTTCCCGTTCTAAATTCCCGTGTCTCACTCTTACAGAAGCACAAAACTATTCCCGCTCCACATTTGAACTATTAGGGCCACCTGAAAGGTCACCACAAGACCGTGAATCCCACGTATTGGCCATTAATTTTGCTCTGTGAAACAGATGGTCTGGCTTATGCATGTTAAACCATTGAATCATTTTAAAATAGAAATAAACATTCACAAGGTCAATATTACTCGACTATTAACATTAACTACTCATAACTATGACCCGTTCATTAACATAAGCACACCGAAAACTGTGTATTGTACTATAATGTAACAAGTTAAGTATTTGTTTTTTATTTCAATGCAGAATCTTCTTTGCCGCGGCGGTTTCGTTTTCCCCCTGAACAAGTATATGAAGGAAAATGTGTTTTGCTGCAAATAAGATCTGGATTCAACTGGCTGGTTAGCCCATGCAACATTAAACATACCGTCATGTGTATTAAAGGTGAGTCGTGTTTTATATCCATTATGTTTACTTTTTACTTGTAGTATGCTATTACTGAGGGTCTTAGTACAGGGGACATAGTTATAGCCACTTGAAGCAGTCAAATATATTTTTGCAAACTTATTAGTTATCTCTTTCATTTATATAAGTACGTCCGCATGAGACCAAAACAATTAATAGCTAATATATATTACATAAAACTACTGATCGGAATACATTTAAGTGAAATGTTACTGGAATTATTTGTAGTAAATCAGGTATTCAAATTTTCCTAAGATTAATATTTCAATTTTACTTTTAATTATAGCGCATGTTAGGATCCGGTCTTAAACCTTTTGTTATTGGTCGACAAATCTTAAAAAGCCCGTCGATATCATTGTGTACCATCAGAGGAAACCAAGATTTATTGTATCAATGCTTTTGGACATCATTGCCTATCTTAACAAAATAGTCTCTTTGCATAACGGATGTATAATGTTTTATTTTCAGGATATAACCACGAACTTACTCTATCAACATCTTCTGGTGAGTATATCCCCTGCAAACACATCACCAAATTATCTGTACACAATAGCTGTAAACAAAATAGCAAGGTTTTATGACTACTGTGTAAGGGCATACCATTATTATGGTTATTCGCTGTGTACGATACAATTAAATCTGGTGAGGTACTGGTGTAGTTAACAGAATTTTTTTTTGGATAATTGCATATATTTGTCTGAACCGATTAATAATCGATCATCAGTGGGTTTGCCCAAACTGATGTTTGATTATGAAAAAGGAACAGACTACCACCACTAAGAATTAATAGTTTCAGTTTTCCTAATACTACGAGTAAGTACCAACTGAGTAGAATCAATATAAAATTTAGTATGTAGTGTACTTTTTTTTTTATCTGACGGGGACACCAGTTCCATGACACCTGTTGATCCATCAGATGTTATAACGGTGTAATATGTTTGATTGTATTTTCGATGCTTAACCTAGAATCCGTTGACTAAACATATACATGTATTTATTTTCATATATATGTGGAAACACTATATATATATATATATATATATACATGTATATTTGTATATATATATATATATATATATATATATATATATATATATATACATAGAAAAAGGTATTCCGAAATATGTTTGCAAATATTAACGTGAATTTTTGTCATATCAGAAACGACCCCGGCTCCAACCACCTCATCCGTCCCGACAAGTGAGTGATTTATCATTATCAGGGCTATTTGATAATAATCAAATAACTGTAATCTCAACAAGACGCTGGCCTACTTCTCATTTCAAAGTAAGAATTAGTAGTTCCAATTTTCCTAATACTACGAGTAAGTACCAACTTAGTAGAAACATTATAAAATTTAGTATGTAGTGTACTTGTATTGATCTGACGGGGCACCATTTTCCATGACACCAGTTGATCCATCAGATGTTATAACGGAGTAATATGTATGATTATATTTTTTTCGATGCTTAACCTAGAATTCGTTGAATAAACACATACATGCATTTATATTCTTATATATGTGCAAACACATTATATATATATATATATATATATATATATATATATATATATATGCATAGAAAAATATATTCGGAAATATGATTGCAAATATTAACGTGTATTTTACCATATCAGAAACGAACCGGGCTCAAACCACATCATACGTCCCGACAAGTGAGTGATTTATCATTATCTGGGCTATTTGATAATAATCAAATTCCTGTAACCTCAACAAGACGGTGGCCTGCTTCTCATTTTCAAGAAATAATTAGTAGTTTCAATTTTCCTAATACTACGAGTAAGTATCAACTTAGTAGAAACATTTTAAAATTAAGTATGTGGTGTACTTGTATTTATCTGATGGGGACACCAGTTGCCATGACACCTGTTGATCCATCAGATGTTATAACGGTGTAATATGTTTGATTATATTTTCGATGCTTAACCTAGAATCCGTTGACTAAACATATACATGTATTTATTTTCATATATATGGAAACACTATATATATATATATATATATATATATATATATATATATATATATATACATGTATATTTGTATATATATATATATATATATATTTATATATATACATAGAAAAAGATATTCGGAAATATGATTGCAAATATTAATGTGAATTTTTGTCATATCAGAAACGACCCCGGCTCCAACCCCCTCATCCGTCCCGACAAGTGAGTGATTTATAATTAACTGGGTATTTGATAATAATCAATTTCCTGTAATCTTAACAAGACGGAGGCCTGCTTCTCATTTCAAAGTAAGAATTAGTAGTTCCGGTTTTCCTAATACTACGAGTAAGTACCAACTTAGTAGAAACATTATAACATTTAGTATATAGTGTTCTTGTATTTATCTGATGGGGACACCCGTTGCCATGACACCTGTTGATCCATCAGATGTTATGACGGTGTAATATGTTTGATTATATTTTTGATGATTAACCTAGAATTCGTTGACTAAACATATACATGTATTTATGTTCATTATATATGTGCAAACACTTTTATATATATATAGAAGAGGAAGGGGGGAAATCCTGGGCCGATCCGGGATTCGTAACCCAGGTCGGTGGCGCACTAGTCCGGCGAAACAACCGCTTCGCTAACATGTCACACAGTAACAATATATATATATATATATATATATATATATATATATATATATATATATATATATATGCACACAGAAAAAGATATTCGAAAATATGATTGCCAATTTTAACGTGTATTTTATCATATCAGAAACGACCCCGGCTCTAACCACCTCATCCATCCCGACAAATAAAATACCTGCAACTATTGGCCCGAACCCACAGAAGGCTGGCCCAACTCCAAGTGAGTGATTTATCATTAACTGGGTTATATGGTGATAAATTTCTCATGATTAAATTGAAGTAATTAAAATAATTAAAGTAATTTTTGAATGATTAATATACAGCTGAATACAGCGTTTGCATATATTTCACGGACATTCATTCATACATGCAGAATAAATTGCTATAGGACCGTATTGTATCAAACCGTTTTCCCCCAAAATGAGAAAGTCTTTTATTTTTCTAAAAAAAATTATCATTAGTGTACATTATTACGGAACCTAATATAAACAGATCACGTATGCGTGATGAACAGAAATCCTGCAATGGAGAACATAAAATCAGGTTCTGAACACTAGGCAGCGTGAACTGTTAGGTGAATGAATAATGAAGTCAGTGTTTTTTTGTTAACAAATAACTATAATTTATTCTTAAAACAACCCTAACAATACAGTACACTAAATCAATACAATTATACAGTAAAACAGCGTTATAGCAACAAGTCAATATAATAACACAGAAAGGTAATGGTACAGTTCCTCGATACCAACACCACGATAAGTCCTTTGAATGTAAACACTCGGAGAACGACAGTCCAGTGGAAAGTTCTTGCAACAACACAGAAAGTGAACTGAAGTCCAAATGTATAAAATTCAGGAGAAAATCTTTGAGAATGTATTATTGCCGCATTCTTAGGATACGGTCTTAGAATCTTACACATGCATCTGCGTCCGCTGGTATCTGCTCTGCTGTCTGTCCCCTGGTTCTAAAAACAGCCCCTTTATATACCTTCACACCTCAAGCCGGGAATTTTCCACTTCTCGTATAGTCTATAAG
The DNA here is from genome assembly GCA_026874595.1 of Sipunculus nudus. Taxonomy (NCBI): domain Eukaryota; kingdom Metazoa; phylum Annelida; class Sipuncula; order Golfingiida; family Sipunculidae; genus Sipunculus; species Sipunculus nudus. Next base: position 6,870,256 of record CM049317.1, read on the forward strand.
TTCTTGCACAACACGCGTATATTATCTAGAAAGACATGGCCGTGTGTCACACATACCAGGCTCATCACGTGACCCACGACCAGGCGTGAAAACCCAAGGTTCACATGCCAACGAGTGTTCAATTAGTACGGATTAAACATAAAAATGTAACAACAACACGAGATCCGCCCGTTTCACACAATAAAAGAGCACCTGTAACAACAGTAAACGCATTATTAATATCAGACTTTACAACATGCTGTTTGCATTAATGTTTAAGATAATATGAGAGGCATAACAACCAAACTCTAAATTAAAAGCTAAGCTAAACGTTTACTTTTATTTGTGTCAAAATTCCAGTTATTTACGAATAGGTTATTTTTTTATTATTAAAAAACACATAAAACAGAGATGGGAGGAGGAATTATTGTTGGTCCGGTTGTTGGCGCCATTTGTGGAGTTGGGGCGTTAATAGCAATCGTGATCATAGGGATATGCATCTATATAGCACGGAATAGAGCAACAAATAAACAAGTAAGAGAATATTTTCTTTAATGAACCGACATAAGACTTTGCGAAAGTTATTAAAATTTAGTATTATGTTATAAATAACAAAATGTTCAAGCAATGTATTTCCATACTTGTCACATTAACAAAATTTAATATTGGGATAATTATAATTTTCTTGGACTGTCATTTATTCAGCAACATTATATACGTTATTGACGCGTTTTTAATTTTAGAATAATGCTGGTTTATTGGAATATGAGAGCTAAAATATCCTTTTCTGCAACAAACAGTCAATGTATAAAAAAGGGGCAAATCCCCAAATTTTAAACGGCAGCAAATACTAATAAAGGTTTCAAAAGACATTGAGTGTCTTAACATTGTACAAAATTATACATATTTTTTTTTCAAATTTTCAGTACATCCCCGTACAGATTATCAGACAGGAGGAGAAGGTATTTAGTTGTTATCATCTGCCAAGGAATATTTAGCTTAACATAATTTCCTTGGCGTATATATTTGCACCGCGAGCTTGATGAGAATAATTATCATATAGCACATTCCATGCATTCAAGGTGTAACGTACGTTTTAAAATGATTTAAGCTTAATTATAATGGAAACAAATCTACAAGCGTCGACTCTTGTTGAATGAAATATTTTATTTTGAAATTGACAGGCATTAAAATAAATTATATACCTTTAGTTAATGAATAGTTTACAGAATTTTGCTTTCGTGATTCATTACATTATTCAAATGTTCTATTCACATTACCATTTAACCATTTCACAGCGACTCACTATTAATATTACCTTATCTCGGCTATATCAGCTGTCCACCTTATTTTTGATACACAAATGTCTTCAGTTATTTATACATAAATAACTATAGTCATGGTTTTTGTTTGTACGAGAACCCGAATCCAAATCGTCTTCCTCCAGAACAATTTCTCCCCATTCTCCACAACGCTGGGTTCACAGCTGATGATATACGGACATTCGATTTCAAGGGAGGTAAATTCGAGAGACCCAGGTCACAAATCGTGCTGGACATTCCACAACAGGCTATACCAGGGGTAGCTAGATATCCGATTGGATGCAAAATTCAAACTGAACTTGAGCATGGTCAGTATAAGATACCTAAATCAGAGAGAATTATCAGCCCGATACCAGAATTCCGGGCACCAGATGTGTTTCTGAACCCAGTAACGGTACATATACCACACAATATTACTGAACAAGGCATAAAGGACAAAATTAAAGTCTACCAGTGGGACAGTCCCAAAGGGAAACTTGTTAAGTTAGCCAACACTAAACAAGATATCGGACCTTGGTTTGAAGTACAGGACAACATGGTCTATATACACACAACTAATGTCGGGACTTTAATATGTACTTGCACCAAGGAGGAACTGAAGGGACTTGGGTTTTGTGGGCTGATGATTGCAAAGTACACTGAGCCGGAAGTCTACCGTCAAGAATTAGCTGTTGAAGTGCACGTTTTGGATCGAATTCACGCAATGGTTGATTTTCTAAAGGTAAAGGTACCTGATAGTCTAAATTAGTATGCCGGTAAGGATAGAACAAGGAAAAATGTTTGTAGAGGAAATAAGATACGCTCAACTCTCATACATTGTTTATTATATAGGTATTTACCTTTTTTAAAACTTCACATTGATATAAGAGGATACCGGAGATAAGACATACACATCATACATATATATGCATACCTAATTCTTTTTGACAGCCACTTGATGACGCCTGGGTATCAGAATTCAACGAGATTTCGTTACCTGATGGCTTCTTAGAGGAAAAGGACTTGCTGCTTCTAAAGTTTTCTTCGACAGAAATAAATGAATGGGAATATGTTAACCTCGTAAAAACCGATGACCCATCTGTTAAGGTAAGCAACAATATTTGCAAATACTTGTGTTAAAGAAACTTGCAAAGCGACTAAACATGCAAGAATGCAAATCGTCTTTATTTGTTCCTGATTAGTCCAATCTATAATCCTTTATTCAAGAATTTATTGTTCAGTTTGAAAAGTATCATTGCCTCAGAATCATGCAATATGTATTAGTATGTTAAAAAATCATTAAATGAGTTCACACAATAGCGTAAACATTTAACTTAAGAGGGGATGACTTTCGCAGATGAGGGGTAATGGTAAAACTAATGTTTTCTAAAGTGTTAATTTTAATAGAACTATAAAAATATTTAAAGCATTTGCTTTTGTCTGGATGAAGTTTGTTTTGTCGTATTACATACGAGCAAGAACGTATCGTTTCAGGAGGTACGGCTCAGCAAATTAGCCTCTGGGGATGAGGACTTGGTATTAAACTTACTTGGACGTTTCGTTGTGTCGCGTTTGGATGAGAAGGAGAAGAGAGACAGCATGTTGATTAACCTTAAGGTGTTAGCAAAGAAAGCTAGCAGTGACCAGGAGCCGGAAGAGATTCTTTCTTATACTGAAAGGGTTGAGTTTAAAACGGTATGTCCATATACTATTGATTTTGTTTTATTTTCAGTCCATTTGATTGAAGGTAAAGTATAGAATGGGGTAGACTTTGTTCTGGCCCGTCTGCCCCACCACACCCCTTTTTACTTTACTAGCGTTTCAACAGTTACTAATGGCTACTGCAGGTTACACTGGTTATTTTGCTTTAGGTGTGTGTAAAATCGAGAAAAGAACTTCTCATAAGCATGCCGTGTATTGGACCTTGTACCATATGACAATATGAGGATATTCTTGGCGGTCCTGAGTTTTATTTGAGGAGGAGGGTTATTAAAACGGCCAAACAAAAACAGATGTTGTCATGGGTATTCGGTTTGCCCATAGATCTTGAAGTGTTAAAAGAATGCAAAATATTCATAGTTCCATTCACATATTATGTTATAATATATTCACAAATGATCCGTTCAAAGGAAATATTTATATATTTTTGAATATGTTCTACATGCATAAAACATAGAGAGCCAGATCTTTAATTGGAAAAAAGTGTTTTTAATTCATTCTATGAACTAATTTGTAGTCCCAGCGTAAACGATCAATAGCCTGCTGTTAGATACCAGTCGCTACAGCTCTTAAAGAATTATTATAAACGTACCAGTCATCCAATGAATAGGCAAAAATAATATTTGTATCACCCCTTCTTCTTACTTACTTCTTATCTTATACAAAACGGCCCCTTTACGGAACATCATATGTGGTCGATCACAAAATTTGACAATGGAATGTGTTAAAATCCACGCTAAAATGATAAATTATAGGTGTCGCCACCTGTGTAACCTACTTTTTTAATTATTAAATTTAATTACCCTTTTATAGAAGACAATCTATTAAAACTGTAGCTTTAATGTTACGGATACCCTTTCATGAAATGAGTGAGGACTAAGGTAGTATTAAAAATCATGTGTTCTTTAAAATTACCTCTTCATGTTATTGCATTAATGATGTAATTGCTCACAAAATATATCTAGGTTTATGCGACGGGTAAGCTAATGTTAACCATTAATGGCTGGACATTTGTTTAATTACTGCTACAATGGTCAATATTTTTAATTCCTCGGTTATACTAATATAATTGAAATGTGAACACTTTGCACAACAGGTCCATTGGTAAATATTGTACCCCTGTGTCTCTTTTTGTTTGTTTTCGATAACAACATGTCATTAGCTTCGTAGAGCTTCAAAACATTTGGCCATTTTTAACATTTTTTATTTGCTCAGTCCTATTCCAACTTCATCGTAAGACCGCAAAAGATAATGATAAAAGGTCAAAGCTAAGGCACTAGCACACGCGTATCGTTGAACCCATTAAAATGCCTTTGACCACTTTCATTTGTTTAGCGTTATGTTGAGATTTGTTTAAATAAAAAAATTAGGACAGACGCTGTTATGATTAATACGGTATGTTCATCCATTTGTGGTTCATAGGATTTCCATTCTAACACGTGGAAATTATAATCATTGCATTTTCCAACCTTGATACTACTTTCAATACAAATATGTTGAAAGGTTCGTGAAAAGATATAAATAAAATAATTGTTATATTTGCAGTGCAAGTCAGATGGGAAATTACCAGATGAACAGGATGGGAAGACCGTACCATGAATTGCTGCTAGATAATGCATGGAAAGGCCACAAATGGACCTATAAACACACTAGATTTAAAAATGAAAGGACCCAAGCTTATTTGTATCATTATTGAATGCATATCAAATTAGAAAGAGGAATACATTTGAAGAGTAGGGTTTTGAAAGTCAGATGGGAAATTACCTGTTGAACAGGATGGGAAGACCGTACCATGAATTGCTGCTAGATAATGCATGGATAGGCCACAAATGGACCTATAAACACGCTAGATTTAAAAATGAAAGGACCCAAGCTTATTTGTATCATTATTGAATGCATATCAAATTAGAAAGAGGAATACATTTGAAGAGTAGGGTTTTGAAATCATGTATTTGTTTTAAATGATGTATATTTAGATAGAGATGTTGACTTAAACACAGTTAATTATAGCAGTTTGGCTAAAGCAAAATCATTGCGACATTAAGGAAGGTACCAAAACTGCCCTGGTACTACAGCGAAGGTCAACTCAACAAGGCTGATTCTTAATCTTAAATCTTACCGAACCAGTTCTCTGTATATTGAATGTTGGTAAGTACGCTTTAATGTGTTGCTATCCTTTGAAGAACTCGGTTTCATTATTTAGATGTATATAGACCGAATCCAATACATAATATTTTATAGTTGTGGTGTTGTAATAGTTGTATATTGACGGCTCAGATTACAGCTGTATGTAGAAAATGTCTGTTTCTGGTGTTTACGATTATCTTTTACCTAGTATAAAGTATGCTATAATACCAATTTTCTAGCGGTCCCCCCCCCCAACAAAACCAAAAAAATAATTCCTTCCTTTGATTCTAAGGTTTACAACCGTCAGCAGTAAATGAGGCATGTTGGGAAGCATGTTCGAGTTATTATTGAATATTGTAAATAATAAACATAGCCATCGACTTGAAACCTGGTTCCGATGTTTATGTGTGTGTTTGTTTGCGTGTTTTGAATGAGAATGATAGTCGGTGAATGATAAGACAACACCACTCCTTATCATTCCGTTTTATTATATTACATTTAATTAAATCCCGCTGAACCCCCCCCCCCCCCATTAGTATGTTTTTTGCAGCGTATGTTTGTCTGTGGAGCTGTTTGTCTGTTAGCAAGAAAACACAAAATGTCTTCAACGGTGTTGGATGAAATTTTTTTTGATAGCTAGGCAATAATAAAAAGGAACAATGGATTCCATTTTAGGGGTGATCCATGCGAAAATAACTCCTGATTGCGATCTAGTGTTTCATGGGGGGTGGGGGGTGGGGGTGGGGGGTTCTATTGCATATTTTTTTCACAGGAACGTAGCATGTGACGATACGGCCATATATTGAGTGCGGGTCGTGACGTCATAGAGGACAATGACTTCGATCCACCTCTACGCGCCGTTTCCCTGAAAGGTGTCAGTAAATCAACGTATATGTTAGAGGGACATATTTCCAAGCCCTATAGTTACCATATAAGGTGCCCATGTTGGGTGCACTGGGAAAGTTTTTTTTTTCTATCGAGTGTTTGGCGTATTGATATACATCAATTTCAAGATCAGCACTGAAAAGTTATTTTATTCCAGAAAAACAGGGGGTTCAGTGTCTAGTTTTCCCGCTACAGACCTGCTTCTGAAGTTTACTATAGTGCACCATGGATGTCGCCACCTGCCGAGCCATGTTCACACCCAGTCGGAACATCTCGCCTTATCTCACGAGACACTCGATAATAGAATCCTAATTCGGCCGAGGAGTTACGAGTGGCCCACACCATCAGCACTGACACATTCAGTCTCCTCAAACAGCATAAAACATTGTGACTACATACGACTAATGACTGCATGTAGCAATCGTTTTGCCGGATACGAATTCCGCATCCCGGATCCGCGCATGAAGAATCTCACCTTCTTTATTTCTCAATACGTTTACCGATTTTATACGAAACCCGCATTTCGTTCATAAGAAATCTTACCTTAAGTCTGCAAATGTATACGACTTTACCTGTTTAAGCGGCAAGGGTTATGTTTTGCGGGCTTGGGTTTGTTGCTTGCCGGAATCAAAGATTTTGGCAAGCATGTTGGTCAGTTGAATATATATGTTTGTCTGTCTGTTTGTTTATTTGTGATCGCTCTCCCGGCTCCCAATTTTGCAACAATAATCTTAATCTTACAGGGATGATAGAAAACAAATTTACTAGGAGCCCGATTGGCTTTGGTCAATATAGGTCAACGGTCAAGGTCAAGGTCATCGAAAAACATCAACATTTATTTTCCTCATAACTCAAAAAGGTCGTTTCAACCTCATTTTGACCTCATTTCGTTCGTCTTACCATTCCAAAAGCCACGTATGATCAACTTTTGTTGACCCTGTTTCATCTTGTCAATTTGTCTGTCTGTTCCTCTGTTGTTAGTAATTTCATCAATAGCCCTGAGTTTCTGTTTGACATTTAGCACACAACAGGCCACAATTTTGCAGCAATCACCTTGAAACTTACGGAAATGATGAAAACCAAACTTCCAGGCAGCCTCTTATTTTTGGTCAATATATGTCCAAGGTCAAGGTCTTAGAAAAACCTAGAAATTTTCCCCACAATGTAAACAAAATGGTCGTATGAACCTCATTTTTACCTCAGTTTGTTCGTCTTTTCGTGTCGGCCTCTTGTTTTCCATAAGGACATATGACTTTGTCTGTTTAACCTTTTCATTTCTACATTTTGCCTTCCGGCAAGAGTTCAACCTCAGGTTCCCTTGTTTTGTTTGTCTCTTAGCAACATTAGTCAAAAAGTTATTGAGGATATTAATGGAATCGGCAGGATACTTCGGCAATGATCGAAGGAAATATTGATTAAATTTTGATTCGGATAACATTCTTGATCCAGGAGTATTTTGAAGGAAAGATGCTGCTTTTCTCACAGTTCCATATTAGGGTAATGAGCTGATTGGCGATGGTCTGGGCTCTCTGGGTGCTTGTCTAGTTATTATAACTATAATTATTATATCAACAATAGACTTTGCACAAATTCTGTCAGTCATATTCTGTCAGTCTTATTTCTTAAGGCAATATGTAATATTTTTTATTAATAACATAAATGAGGCGTTCCCTTTAATTATATGAAATAGATAATTTTGTAAGTCATCATTATATTAGACGCTAATTGTCCAAATTATAATGGAATGTACATAGTATAACACTGAAAAGACTGAAATAGAGCATACATTAATTTTGCGGCAGTTTAGCCTGGGGGCCAGACTGCCAGCAAGGTCAATTTCCCCTGCCTGCTGTTTAGCCTGTGGACTAAACTGCCGGCACTTTGCCGGCTGTTTAGCCACATCCTTGTTCCTATATGTTCAAGCAAACCCCAGCTGCAGAATCCTGAATTCCGCATATATATATATATATATATGTGTGTGTGTGTGTATGTGTGTGTGTGTGTGTGTGTGAGGGTGTGTTAGAGTATGTGTGTGTTTGTATAACCAAACTTTAGAGGCACGATATTGACAGCACACCATACGCGCGAGGACTTTTTTCCTGTGATGACATACACACGGATCCTCGCAAACGAAAAGCTGTTAAAGCATTGTTAAAGCATTCAAAAAAGCTAGGAAAACTATGCTGGGGAATTTTCTGGCAAGTCCTCATAAAGAACGTTTTGCTTTGAATCCTTTTTGCGTGTGTGACAGCCACATCTAAATCAAAGGTATACATACCCCCCCCCCCCTCCCGCGATACCTCTTTGCAAGCGTCCACTGTCTCTCGCCATGATATGACGCTATCATTACTTCCGCCTTTTAATTCCTTTCCCTCATCTGCAACTATGGTTTTAATGATTGATCCATGACTTTTTTTTCAGATTGACATGTCCCTCTAAGTGTTGCACCTGATCGATTCTGTCTGTGAATATCGACCGACCACAACATACCCAGAGGTCACAGTATAAACCCGACTATCCAGACCTGTCAGTATTATTTTGATAATCAATCGACATTGACTGACCACCAAGAAACTGATTTAAGACGAGCCAAATCACTGAAACAAAATTGATGCAAACGAGGAAACCCGGTTAGCTGTCAACAAATCTGTCTTTAGAGGCCACAAAGATCATGGTAGGCCATTTAGATATAGTATTGCAGGTGGCCTCATTGTACCCTCCTCACGCTGTAACCGCTACTTGGCATGGCAAATCTATCTGGGCAGCAACAACAGGGTGCGCACACAGCACAGAACTGTAATCCGATCACTTACGGATAGCTTTGTATTGCTTTGTGTATCCAGCCTAACTTTAAACATGCCACACCCCCTCTCGTTGGTCTGATAACACCCGTTCTGGCATACGGCAAGAACCAAACCAATGAGATCTGTTGTACCAGTGTAATAATTTAACGTAACATTTTTCATTAGTTTGTTTTACAGGTAACTACCTTCAATTACTAATGCTGGCCTATCTAATAATGTGGTTTATTTCGGTTTATTGTGGTTTATTTAAACCATTTCGGTTTAAGACCACGCGACAGGGCGGTAGCACTTCCTATCAGCTTATTTGTGTATCATCCCTATTGCTGGGTCAAAACACCAAGGACCCCCCCCCCCCCCCCCGAGACACTCTCGTCTTGTCAGTGATACACGGCTGTGGGGCATAGCCCACCAATTAAGCCTGCAGAACGTTCACCCAGGGCGGGGTGAAAATCTCACCTGCCTCTGCTGAGATTTGAACTCACGACCTCCCTGCTTTCAGTCCTGTGCTCTATCCCTGAGCCACAGAAGCCGGGCCCGCAGTTGCAGTAATCGCCGGGCTTGGGTAACACCAGTGTATAACATGAGAGGAATTGCGTGATACTGCACTTTCATGTAGTCCAAAACCGGAATTGAATTCTGCAGATGTACATACAAAGTTTAAAAATTGATAAGAGAGCCTAAAAAATTGGACTCGGTTACCTCCACCAAATATATTTTAGAAAAAAAAAACTTCCGGCCTTGGGTTAATAATCGTACCTATTGCTCGGTCATACTGACCACTGAACCACCGAAAGGCGCACTCACTTGGGAACACAATATTGGCGCTAGGCATTGCCTTCCTGAGGCTGCAGAGGGGCCGACCGTAAGATATTTCACCTCTTCAGATGAACCAACGATCTTAAGGTTAAGAGTCCTGTGCTCTACCCCAGAGCCATATAAGCCAGTCCATAGTCCTCAAACTAGTGAAAGGATATAAGGTATCTTGTTTCTTTTATTATTATACTATTAGACATAGGAGTAATTCTCTAGCAAACCTTAAAAGTACATTCGTTTTTACATTAATAAGTATGACAATATGAATATTACGTTTTACATTAGTAAATCAAACAAAATTGTAACACATAAAGAAAAGGGGAATTCGTAAGATATGACAGCTGTTTAATCATATTCAAATTAGACTTGAACTATTATCATAAACCGTTACATGAACTCTTCTTATTAGAACAACAAAGTGGGAGAGCCCCTTTCCCAAACACGCGAACTGGCCCAGACACAACAGGACTAAAAGTGATATTACAATTGTAAGCCTTGTTGTAAGCATGTTATTTCAGGGCTCTGATAAACATGTTCAGTAATCATATTTATTTAAATAATTATATACTACGCATCGATGTCGTTGTTTTCAAGTGCCAGGACAAGTCCGAATACAGGCCACTGGAGTTTCAGTCCAAGTTCGATTTCTTAATTTTTGAGTCCAAGCTCACCCTCTTCGACTTCGATTCATTTAGGTTTGAGTTCAAGCTCACCCTCTTCGAGTTCAGGTGATTTAGGTTTGAGTTCCAACTCAACCGCATCGAGTTCGATTAATTTAGGTTTGAGTTCCAGCTCACCCTCTTCGAGTTCGTGTCATTTAGGTTTGAGTTCATTCTCACGCTATTCGACTTCGATACTTTTAGATATAAGTTTAAGCTCACCCTCATCGATTTCGAGGCGTTTAGGTTTGAGTTCAAGCTCACCCTCTTCGAGTTCGAGTCATTTAGGTTTGAGTTCATGCCCACGCTATTCAACTTCGTTTCATTTAGGTTCGAGTTCAAGCTCACTCTCTTCCGGTTTGAATCATTTGGATTTGAGTTCAAACTCACCCTCATCGAGTTCGATTAATTTAGGTATGAGTTCCAGCTCATCCTCATCGAGTTCGTGTCATTTAGGTTCGAGATCAAGGTCACCCTCATCAAGTTCGGGTCATTTAGGTTTGAGATCAAGCTCACCCTCATCGAGTTCGAGTCATGTAGGTTTGAGTTCATGCCCACGCTATTCAACTTCGTTTCATTTAAGTTTGAGTTCAAGCTCACCTCTTCCGGTTCTGATCATTATGATTTGAGTTCAAGCTCACCATCATCGAGTTCGAGTCATTTATGTTTGAGTTTAAGCTTACCCCCTCCGACTTCGAGTTATTTAGGTTTATGTTCATGCTCACCCTCTTTGATTACGAGTCTTTTAGGTTTGAGTTCAACCTTACCTTCTTTGAGTCAGATTCATTTAGGTTTGAGTTCAAACTCACCCTCATCGAGTTCGAGTCAATTAGGTCTGAGTTCATGCTCACGCTATTCGACTTCGATTCGTTTAGGTTTAAGTTTAAGCCCATCCTCATCGAGTTCGAGGCATTTAGGTTTGAGTTCAAGCTCACCCTCATCGAGTTCGAGTCATTTAGGTATGAGTTCATGCCCACGCTATTCGACTTCGATACTTTAAGGTATACTTTTTAGCTCACCCTCATAGAGTTCGAGGCATTTAGGTTTAAGTTTAAGCTCACCCTCTGCGAATTCGAGTCATTTAGGTTTGAGTTCAAGCTCACCCTCATCGAGTTCGTTTCATTTAGGTTTGACATCAATGTCACCCTTATCGAGTTCGTGTCATTTAGGTTTGAGTTCATGCTCACGCTATTCGACTTCGATACTTTTAGCTTTAAGTTTAAGCTCACCCTCATCGATTTCGAGGCATTTAGGTTTGAGTTCAAGCTCACTCTCTTCGAGTTCGAGTCATTAAGGTTTGAGTTCATGCCCACGCTATTCAACTTCGTTTAATTTAGGTTCGAGTTCAAGCACACTCTCTTCCGGTTCGAATCATTTCGATTTGAGTTCAAACTCACCCTCATCGAGTTCGAGTCATATAGGTATGAGTTCATGCCCACGCTATTCAACTTCGTTTCATTTAAGTTTGAGTTCAAGCTCACCTCTATTGGTTCGAATCATTATGATTTGAGTTCAAGCTCACCATCATCGAGTTCGAGTCATTTATGTTTGAGTTCAAGCTTACCCCCTTCGACTTCGAGTTATTTAGGTTTGAGTTCTTGCTCACCTTCATCGAGTTTGAGTCGTTTAGGTTTGAGCTCAAGCTCACCCGCTTTAACTTCGAGTCATTTAGGTTTGTGTTCAAGCTCACCCTCTTCGAGTTCGAGTCATTTAGGTTTGAGTTCAAGCTCACCTTGAATTAGATAACATATATCAGTGGTTATGTGTAAATAAACTATCTTTGAATATCAGTAAAACTTAGGAATTTTATTTTTCACAGCAAAAAATGTAACAAAATTAGAATTAAACGCTTCGCAATTAGAAAGAGTGCACGAATTCAATTTCCTTGGTATAACTCTCTATTAACATTTAAGTTGGGATCAACATTTAAACAAGATAGCCTTACCCATTTCTAATTCTATTGGCGTTCTTACTAAGATTAAACATTACTTATTCGTATATATACTCAAGACTTTATACAAGAGTTTGATTTTACCACACCTGAATTACGGTATATTAGCATGGGGGTTTAAAAGCAAAAATATTTTTAAGCTGCAAAAAAGGGCAGTGCGTACGGTGACAAGCAGTAAATATAATGCTCACTCAGAACCACTTTTTAAGACACTCCAAACTTTGCGTGTAGAAGATATTTTTACTCTAAATGTCTTAAAGTTTTCTTTTAAATTCGTAAATTCACAGTTACCTGTATTTTTCTACAATTTTGGATTGATACCAAGAAATGAAGTGCGCCCGTATAATATTCGAAGGAGATATATTTGAAGCACCGCCAAAACAAGGACAAAATTTGGCGAAAATTGTCTCAGGCACATAATTCCTAAAATCGTGAACGATACCAATGCAATCATTGTTGAAAATGTATACACTCATAGCCACCAAGGTTTCTCATCGTATATAAAACAACGTTGTATAAAAAAAATATCAAACGATGTCACATACCTAACTGTTACGTGTGCAGTCGCACTTAATTTTCATATTTAGCATTATAATTTTTTATCACAGAATTTATTAATTGCTATAGATTTCTCAGTCTTCTACTCGATACTCTATAGTATGATAATGTGGAAGTTTCACATTATGATAATATTCTTTCGTTTTAAATAATATGTATTCTCTTTTTCTTAGTTTATGGTTTATTTTCACAGAGATGATGAATGTAAAAAATAATTAGTTATAATCAGCAGATGAGATCCATGTTGCATTGTATTTTAATTTATATGTGCATTAATATAAACTATTTTACACTGAAGTACGAACAGATTCTCCGCCATGATATGGGTGGCCACTGCGCCAGCGGAAGTGATCCTTCCTTAGTTGTGGTCTCCTGACGAACAATTTTTTGCACAGTAAATTATGTTTGAATATTACATATATATATCACACATTTGCGTTATATAAATTTATTTCTCCTCTAATAAACAGTTCTGAGTTCTGAGTCCACCCTCGTCGAGTTCGTGTCATTTAGGTTTGAGATCAATGTCACCCTCATCGAGTTCGAGTCATTTGATGAGTTCATGCTCACGCTATTCGACTTCGATACTTTTAGGTATACTTTTTAGCTCACCCTTTTCGAGTTCGAGGCATTTAGGTTTAAGTTTAAGCTCACGCTCTTCGAGTTCGAGCCATTAAGGTTTGAGTTCAAGCTCACCCTCATCCAGTTCGTGTGATTTAGGTTTGACATCAATGTCACCTTCATCGAGTTCGAGTCAATTAGGTTTGAGTTCAAGCTCATCCTCATCGAGTTCGTGTCATTTAGGTTTGAATTCAAGGTCACCCTCATCGAGTTCGGGTCATTTAGGTTTGAGATCAAGCTCACCCTTATCGAGCTCGAGTCATTTAGGTTTGAGTTCAAGCTCACCTTAATCGAGTACGAGTCATGTAGGTTTGGGTTCAAGGTCACCCTATTTGAGAACGAGTCTTTTAGGTTTGAGTTCAACCTCACCTTCTTTGAGTCCGATTCATTTAGGTTTGAGTTCAAGCTGACCCTCATCGATTTCGAGGCATTTAGGTTTGAGTTCAAGCTCACACTCATCGAGTTCGAGTCATTTAGGTTTGAGTTCACGCTCAACATCATCGAGTGTCACTCATTTAGGTTTGAGTTCAAGCTTACCCCCTTCGACTTCGAGTTATTTAGGTTTGAGTTCAAGCTCACCCTCATCGAGTTCGAGTCATTTAGGTTTGAGTTAAAGCTCACCCTCTTTGAGTCCGATTCATTTAGGTTTGAGTTCAAGCTGACCCTTATCGAGTTTGAGTCATTTAGGTTTGAGTTCATGCCAACGCTATTCAATTTCGTTTCATTTAAGTTTGAGCTCACCTCTTCCGGTTCGAATCATTATGATTTGTGTTCACGCTCACCATCATCGAGTTCTGAGTTCTGAGTCCACCCTCGTCGAGTTCGTGTCATTTAGGTTTGAGATCAATGTCACCCTCATCGAGTTCGAGTCATTTGATGAGTTCATGCTCACGCTATTCGACTTCGATACTTTTAGGTATACTTTTTAGCTCACCCTTTTCGAGTTCGAGGCATTTAGGTTTAAGTTTAAGCTCACGCTCTTCGAGTTCGAGCCATTAAGGTTTGAGTTCAAGCTCACCCTCATCCAGTTCGTGTGATTTAGGTTTGACATCAATGTCACCTTCATCGAGTTCGAGTCAATTAGGTTTGAGTTCAAGCTCATCCTCATCGAGTTCGTGTCATTTAGGTTTGAATTCAAGGTCACCCTCATCGAGTTCGGGTCATTTAGGTTTGAGATCAAGCTCACCCTTATCGAGCTCGAGTCATTTAGGTTTGAGTTCAAGCTCACCTTAATCGAGTACGAGTCATGTAGGTTTGGGTTCAAGGTCACCCTATTTGAGAACGAGTCTTTTAGGTTTGAGTTCAACCTCACCTTCTTTGAGTCCGATTCATTTAGGTTTGAGTTCAAGCTGACCCTCATCGATTTCGAGGCATTTAGGTTTGAGTTCAAGCTCACACTCATCGAGTTCGAGTCATTTAGGTTTGAGTTCACGCTCAACATCATCGAGTGTCACTCATTTAGGTTTGAGTTCAAGCTTACCCCCTTCGACTTCGAGTTATTTAGGTTTGAGTTCAAGCTCACCCTCATCGAGTTCGAGTCATTTAGGTTTGAGTTAAAGCTCACCCTCTTTGAGTCCGATTCATTTAGGTTTGAGTTCAAGCTGACCCTTATCGAGTTTGAGTCATTTAGGTTTGAGTTCATGCCCACGCTATTCAACTTCGTTTCATTTAGGTTCGAGATCAAGCTCACTCTCTTCCGGTTCGAATCATTTAGATTTGAGATCATGCCCCCGCTATTCAACTTCGTTTCTTTTAGGTTCGAGTTCAAGCTCACTCTCTTCCGGTTCGAATCATTTAAATTTGAGTTCAAACTCACCCTCATCGAGTTCGAATAGTTTAGGTTTGAGTTCAAGTTCATCCTCATCGAGCTCGTGTCATTTAGGTTTAAATTCAAGGTCACCCTCATCGAGTTCGGGTCATTTAGGTTTGAGTTCAAGCTCTCCTTCTTTGAGTACGAGTCTTTTAGGTTTGAGTTCAACCTCACCTTCTTTGAGTCCGAATCATTTAGGTTTGAGATCAAGCTCACCCTCATCGAGTTCGAGTCTTTTAGGTTTGAGTTCAACCTCACCTTCTTTGAGTCCGATTCATTTAGGTTTGAGTTCAAGCTGACCCTCATCGATTTCGAGGCATTTAGGTTTGAGTTCAAGCTCACACTCATCGAGTTCGAGTCATTTAGGTTTGAGTTCACGCTCAACATCATCGAGTGTCACTCATTTAGGTTTGAGTTCAAGCTTACCCCCTTCGACTTCGAGTTATTTAGGTTTGAGTTCAAGCTCACGCTCATCGAGTTCGAGTCATTTAGGTTTGAGTTCAAGCTCACCCTCTTTGAGTCCGATTCATTTAGGTTTGAGTTCAAGCTGACGCTTATAGAGTTCGAGTCATTTAGGTTTGAGTTCATGCCCACGCTATTCAACTTCGTTTCATTTAAGTTTGAGCTCACCTCTCCCGGTTCGAATCATTATGATTTGTGTTCACTCTCACCATTATCGAGTTCGAGTCATTCAGGTTTGAGTTCAAGCTTACCCCCTTCGAATTCGATTTTTTTTAGGTATGAGTTCATGCTCACCCTCATCGAGAGTTCGAGTCATTTAGGTTTGAGTTCAAGCTCTCCTTCTTTGAGTACGAGTCTTTTAGGTTTGAGTTCAACCTCACCTCCTTTGAGTCCGAATCATTTAGGTTTGAGATCAAGCTCACCCTCATCGAGTTCGAGTCATTCAGGTTTGAGTTCAAGCTCGCCCTCTTTGAGTACGAGTCTTTTAGTTTTGCGTTCAACCTCACCTTCTTTGAGTCCGATTTATTAAGTTTTGAGTTCAAACTCACCCTCATCGAGTTCGAGATAATTAGGTTTGAGTTCATGCTGACGCTATTCGACTTCGATTCATTTAGGTTTAAGTTTAAGCTCATCCTCATCGGGTTCGAGTCATTTAGGTTTGAGTTCAAGCTCACCCTCTTCGAGTTCCAGTCATTTAGGTTTGAGTTCATGCCCACGCTATTCAACTTCGTTTCATTTAGGTTCGAGTTCAAGCTCACTCTCTTCCTGTTCGAATCATTTAGATTTGAGTTCAAACTCACCCTCATCGAGTTCGATTAATTTAGGCTTTGAATTCCAGCTACTCCTCATCGAGTTCCTGTCATTTAGGTTTGAGATCAAGGTCACCCTCATCAAGTTCGGGTCATTTAGGTTGGGGATCAAGCTCACCCTCATCGAGTTCGAGTCATTTAGGTTTGAGTTCTTGCCAACGCTATTCATCTACGTTTCATTTAGGGTTTGAGTTCAACCTCACCTCTTTGGTTCGAATCATTATGATTTGAGTTCACGCCCACCATCATCGAGTTTCACTCACTTAGGTTTCAGTTCAAGCTTACCCCCTTCGACTTCGAGTTATTTAGGTTTGAGTTCATGCTCACCCTCATCGAGAGTTCGAGTCATTTAGGTTTGAGTTCAAGCTCACCCTCTTCAACTTCGAGTCATTTAGGTTTGAGTTCAAGCTCACCCACTTATCGAGTTCGAGTCATTTAGGTTTGAGTTCATGTTCACGCTATTCGACTTCGATACTTTTAGATATAAGTTTAAGCTCACCCTCATCGATTTCGAGGCATTAAGGTTTGAGTTCAAGCTCACACTCATCGAGTTCAAGTCATTTAGGTTTGAGTTCACGCTCAACATCATCGACTGACACTCATTTAGGTTTGAGTTCATGCTCACCCTCTTCGAGTTGGAGTCATTAAGGTTTGAGGTCAAGCTCACCCTCAGAGAGTTTGAGTCATTTAGGTTTGAGTTCATGCTCACGCTATTCCACTTCGAGTCATTTAGGTTTGAGTTTAAGCGCACCCTCTTTGAGTACGAGTCTTTTAGGTTTGAGTTCAAACTCACATTTTTTGAGTCCGATTCATTTAGGTTTGAGACCAAGCTCACCCTCATCGAGTCCGAGTCATTTAGGTTTGAGTTCAAGCTCACCCTCTTCGAGTTCGAGTCATTAAGGTTTGAGTTCAAGCTCACCCTCATCGAGTTCGAGTCATTTAGGTTTGAGTTCATGCTCACGCTATTCGACTTCGATACCTTTAGATATTCGTCTCAGCTCACCCTCATCGATTTCGAGGCATTTAGGTTTGAGTTCAAGCTCACCCACTTCGAGATCGGATCATTTAGGTTTGAGTTCATGCCCACGCTATTCAACTTCGTTTCATTTAGGTTCGAGTTCAAGCTCACTCTCTTCCGGTTCGAATTATTTAGATTTGAGTTCAAACTCACCGTCATCGAGTTCTAGTCATTTAGGTTTGAGTTCAATGTCACCCTCATCGAGTTCGGGTCATTTAGGTTTGAGATCAAGATCACCCTCATCGAGTACGAGTCATGTAGGTTTGAGTTCCTGCTCACCCTAATCGAGTACGAGACATGTAGGTTTGAGTTCATGCTCACGCTGTTCAACTTCGTTTCATTTAAGTTTAAGTTCAAGCTCACCTCTTCCGGTTCGAATCATTTTGATTTGAGTTTGCGCGCACCATTATTCAAGTTGCACTCATTTAGGTTTCAGTTCAAGCTTACCCACTTCGACTTCGAGTTATTAAGGTTTGCGTTCTTGCTCACCCTCATCGAGTTCGAGTCATTTAGGTTTGAGTTGAAGCTCACCCTCTTTAACTTCGAGTCATTTAAGTTTGAGTTCAAGCTCTCCCTCTTTGAGTTCGAGTCTTTTAAGTTAGAGTTCAACCTCACTTTCTTTGAGTCCGAATCATTTAGGTTTGAGATCAAGCTCACCCTCATCGAGTTCGAGTCATTTAGGTTTGAGTTCAAGCTCACCCTCTTCGATTTCGAGTCATTAAGGTTTGAGTTCAAGCCATCCTCATCGAGTTCGTGTCATTTAGGTTTGAGATCAAGCTCACCCTCATCGAGTTCGAGTCATTTAGGTTTGAGTTCATGCCCACGCTATTCAACTTTGTTTCATTTAGTTTGAGTTCAAGCTCACCTCTTCCGGCTCGAAACATTATGATTTGAGTTCACTCTCAACATCATCGAGTGACACTCATTTAGGTTTGAGTTCATGCTCACGCTATTCGACTTCGAGTCATTCAGATTTGAGTTCAGGCGCACCCTCTTTGAGTCCGATTCATTTAGGTTTGAGATCAAGCTCACCCTCATCGAGTTCGAGTCATTAAGGTTTGAGTTCATGCTCACCCTCTTCCAGTTCGAGTCATTAAGGTTTGAGGTCAAGCTCACCCTCAACGAGTTCGAGTCATTTAGGTTTGAGTTCAAGCTCACGCTATTCAACTTCGAGTCGTTTAGGTTTGAGATCAAGCTCACCCTCATCGATTTCGAGTCATTTAAGTTTGAGTTCATGCTCACGCTATTCAACTTCGAGTCATTTAGGTTTGAGTTCAATCTCACCCTCATCGAGTTCGAGTCATTTAGGTTGGAGTTCATGCTCACGCTATTCAACTTCGAGTCATTTAGTTTGAGTTCAAGCTCACCTCTTCCGGCTTGAAACATTATGATTTGAGTTCACTCTCAACATCATCGAGTGACACTCATTTAGGTTTGAGTTCATGCTCACGCTATTCGACTTCGAGTCATTCAGATTTGAGTTCAGGCGCACCCTCTTTGAGTCCGATTCATTTAGGTTTGAGATCAAGCTCACCCTCATCGAGTTCGAGTCATTAAGGTTTGAGTTCATGCTCACCCTCTTCCAGTTCGTGTCATTAAGGTTTGAGGTCAAGCTCACCCTCAACGAGTTCGAGTCGTTTAGGTTTGAGCTCAAGCTCACCCTCATCGATTTCGAGTCATTTAGGTTTGAGTTCATGCTCACGCTATTCAACTTCGAGTCATTTAGGTTTGAGTTCAATCTCACCCTCATCGAGTTCGAGTCATTTAGGTTGGAGTTCATGCTCACGCTATTCAACTTCGAGTCATTTTGGTTTGAGTTCAACCTCACCCTCATCGAATTCGGGTCCTTTAGGTTTGAGTTCAAGGTCACCCTCATCGAGTTCGGGTCATTTATTTTTGAGATCAAGCTCACCCTTATCGTGTTCGAGTCATTAAGGTTTAAGTTCAAGCTCACCCTAATCGAGTACGAGACATGTAGGTTTGAGTTCATGCTCACGCTGTTCAACTTTGAGTCATTTAGGTTTGAGTTCAACCTCACCCTCATCGAGTTCGAGTCATTTAGGTTTGAGGTCAAGCTCACTCTCTTCCGGTTCGAATCATTAAGATTTGAGTTCAATCTCACCGTGATCGAGTTCGATTAATTTATGTTTGAGTTCAAGCCATCCTCATCGAGTTCGTGTCATTTAGGTTTGAGTTCAAGGTCACCCTCATCGAGTTCGGGTCATTTATTTTTGAGATCAAGCTCACCCTTATCGAGTTCGAGTCATTTAGGTTTGAGTTCAAGCTCACCCTAATCGAGTACGAGACATGTAGGTTTGAGTTCATGTCCACGCTATTCATCTTCGATTCATTTAAGTTTGAGTTCTAGCTCACTCTCTTCCGGTTCGAATCGTTTAGATTTGAGTTCAAACTCACCCTTATCGTGTTCGATTAATTTAGGTTTGAGTTACAGCTCATCCTCATCGAGTTCGTGTAATTTCGGTTTGAGATCAAGGTCACCCTCATCAAGTTCGGGTCATTTAGGTACGAATCATTTAGATTTGAGTTCAAACTCACCCTCATCGAGTTCGATTAATTTAGGTTTATGTTCAAGCCATCCTCATCGAGTTCGAGTCATTTAGGTTTGAGTTCAAGGTCACCTCATCAAGTTCGGGTCATTTAGGTATGAGATCAAGCTCACCCTCATCGAGTTCGAGTCATTAAGGTTGGAGTTCATGCTCACGCTATTCAACTTCGAGTCATTTTGGTTTGAGTTCAACCTCACCCTCATCGAATTCGGTTCATTTAGGTTTGAGTTCAAGGTTACCCTCATCGAGTTCGGGTCATTTATTTTTGAGATCAAGCTCACCCTTATCGTGTTCGAGTCATTAAGGTTTAAGTTCAAGCTCACCCTAATCGAGTACGAGACATGTAGGTTTGAGTTCATGCTCACGCTGTTCAACTTTGAGTCATTTAGGTTTGAGTTCAACCTCACCCTCATCGAGTTCGAGTCATTTAGGTTTGAGGTCAAGCTCACTCTCTTCCGGTTCGAATCATTTAGATTTGAGTTCGATCTCACCGTGATCGAGTTCGATTAATTTATGTTTGAGTTCAAGCCATCCTCATCGAGTTCGTGTCATTTAGGTTTGAGTTCAAGGTCACCCTCATCGAGTTCGGGTCATTTATTTTTGAGATCAAGCTCACCCTTATCGAGTTCGAGTCATTTAGGTTTGAGTTCAAGCTCACCCTAATCGAGTACGAGACATGTAGGTTTGAGTTCATGTCCACGCTATTCATCTTCGATTCATTTAAGTTTGAGTTCTAGCTCACTCTCTTCCGGTTCGAATCGTTTAGATTTGAGTTCAAACTCACCCTCATCGTGTTCGATTAATTTAGGTTTGAGTTACAGCTCATCCTCATCGAGTTCGTGTAATTTCGGTTTGAGATCAAGGTCACCCTCATCAAGTTCGGGTCATTTAGGTACGAATCATTTAGATTTGAGTTCAAACTCACCCTCATCGAGTTCGATTAATTTAGGTTTATGTTCAAGCCATCCTCATCGAGTTCGAGTCATTTAGGTTTGAGTTCAAGGTCACCTCATCAAGTTCGGGTCATTTAGGTATGAGATCAAGCTCACCCTCATCGAGTTCGAGTCATTTAGGTTTGAGTTCATGCCGACGCTATTCAACTTCGTTTCATTTAGTTTGAGTTCAAACTCACCTCTTCCGGCTCGAATCATTATGATTTGAGTTCACGCTCAACATCGTCGAGTGACACTCATTTAGGTTTCAGTTCATTTTCACGCTATTCAACTTCGAGTCATTTAGGTTTGAGTTCAAGCGCACCCTCTTTGAGTACGAGTCTTTTAGGTTTGAGTTCAAACTCACCTTTTTTGAGTCCGATTCATTTAGGTTTGAGATCAAGCTCACCCTCATCGAGTTCGAGTCATTAAGGTTTGAGGTCAAGCTCACCCTCATCGAGTTCGAGTCATTTAGGTTTGAGTTCATGCTCACGCTATTCAACTTCGAGTCATTTAGGTTTGAGTTCAACCTCACCCTCATCGAGTTCGAGTCATTTAGGTTTGAGTTCAAGTGCACCCTCTTTGAGTACGAGTCTTTTAGGTTTGAGTTCAAACTCACCTTTTTTGAGTCCGATTCATTTAGGTTTGAGATCAAGCTCACCCTCATCGAGTTCGAGTCATTTAGGTTTGAGTTCAAGCTCACTTTCTTCGAGTTCGAGTCATTAAGATTTGAGTTCAAACTCACCCTCATCGAGTTCGAGTCATTTAGGTTTGAGTTCATGCTCACGCTATTCGACTTCGTTTCATTTAGTTTGAGTTCAAGCTCACCTCTTCCGGCTTGAATCATTATGATTTGAGTTCACGCTCAACATAATCGAGTGACACTCATTTAGGTTTGAGTTCATGCTCACGCTATTCAACTTAGAGTCATTTAGGTTTGAGTTCAAACTCACCTTTTTTTAGACCGATTCATTTAGGTTTAAGATCAAGCTCACCCTCATCGAGTTCGAGTCATTAAGTTTGAGTTGAAGCTCACCCTCGTCGAGTTCGAGTCATTTAGGTTTGAGTTCATGCTCACGCTATTCAACTTCGATACTTTTAGATATTCGTCTAAGCTCACCCTAATCGATTTCGAGGCATTTAGGTTTGAGTTCAAGCTCACCCTCTTCGAGATCGAATCATTTAGGTTTGAGTTCATGCCCACGCTATTCGACTTCGATACTTTTAGGTATACTTTTTAGCTCACCCTCAACGAGTTCGATTAATTTAGGTTTGAGTTCAAGCTCATCCTCATCGAGATCGGGTCATTTAGGTTTGAGTTCAAGGTCACCCTCTTTGAGTTCGAGTCTTTAAGGTTTGAGTTCATGCTCACCCTGATCGAGTTCGAGTCATTTAGGTTTGAGTTCACCCTCTTCAACTTCGAGTCATTAAGGTTTGAGTTGAAGCTCACCCTCTTTGAGTACGATTCTTTTAGGTTTGAGTTCAAACTCACCTTCTTTGAGTCCGATTCATTTAGGTTTCAGATCAAGCTCACCCTCATCGAGTTCGAGTCATTTAGGTTTGAGTTCAAGCTCACCCTCATCGAGTTCGAGGAATTAAGGTTTGAGTACAAGCTCACCCTCATCGAGTTCGAGTCATTTAGGTTTGAGTTCATGCTCACGCTATTCGACTTCGATACTTTTGATATAAGTTTAAGCTCAAGCTCATCGATTTCGAGGCATTCCGTTTTGAGTTCAAGCTCAACCTCTTCGAGTTCGAGTCATTTAGGTTTGAGTTCATGCCCACGCTATTCAACTTCGTTTCATTCAGGTTTGAGTTCAAGCTCACTCTCTTCCGGTTCGAATCATTTAGATTTGAGTTCAAACTCACCCTCATCGAGTTCGATTAATTTAGGTTTGAGTTCAAGCAATCCTCATCGAGTTCGTGTCATGTAGGTTTGAGTTCAAGGTCATTTATTTTTAGAACAAGCTCACCCTCATCGAGTTCGAGTCATTTAGTTTTGAGTTCAAGCTCGCCCTGATCGAGTACGAGTCATGTAGGTTTGAGTTCATGTTCACGCTATTCATCTTCGTTTCATATAAGTTTGAGTTCAAGCTAACCTCTTCCGGTTCGAATCATTATGATTTGAGTTCAAGCTCATCCTTTTTGAGTAAGAGTCTTTTAGGTTTGAGTTCAACCTCACCTTCTATGAGTCCGATGCATTTAGGTTTGAGTTCAAGCTCACCCTCATCGAGTTCGAGTCATTTAGGTTGGAGTTCATGTTCACGCTATTCAACTTCGTTTCATTGAAGTTTGAGTTCAAGCTCACCTCTTTTGGTTCGAATCATTATGATTTGAGTTCAAGCTCACCATCATCGAGTTCGAGGCATTTAGGTTTGAGTTCAAGCTTACCCCCTTCGACTTCGAGTTATTTAGGTTTGAGTTCATGCTCACCCTCATCGAGTTTGAGTCATTTAGGTTTAAGTTTAAGCTCATCCTCATCGAGTTCGTGTCATTTAGGTTTGAGTTCAAGCTCACCCTCTTCGAGTTCGAGTCATTTAGGTTTGAGTTCATGCCCACGCTATTCAACTTCGTTTCATTTAGGTTCGAGATCAAGCTCACTCTCTTCCGGTTCGAATCATTTAGATTTGAGATCATGCCCCCCCTATTCAACTTCGTTTCTTTAAGGTTCGAGTTCAAGCTCACTCTCTTCCGGTTCGAATAATTTAAATTTGAGTTCAAACTCACCCTCATTGAGTTCGAGTCAATTAGGTTTGAGTTCATGCTCACGCTATTCGACTTCGAGTCATTTAGTTTTAAGTTTAAGCTCATCCTCATCGAGTTCGTGTCGTTTAGGTTTGAGTTCAAGCTCACCCTCTTCGAGTTCGAGTCATTTAGGTTTCAGTTCATGCCAACGCTATTCAACTTCGTTTCATTTAAGTTTGAGTTCAAGCTCACCTCTTTTGGTTCGAATCATTATGATTTGAGTTCAAGCTCACCATCATCGATTTCGAGGCATTTAGGGTTGAGTTCAAGCTCACCCTCTTCGAGTTCGAGTCATTTAGGTTTTAGTTCATGCCCACCCTATTTAACTTCGTTTCATTCAGGTTTGAGTTCAAGCTCACTCTCTTCCGGTTCGAATCATTTAGATTTGAGTTCAAATTCACCCTCATCCAGTTCGATTAATTTAGGTTTGAGTTCAAGCCATCCTCATCAAGTTCGAGTCATTAAGCTTTGAGGTCAAGCTCACCCCCTTCGACTTCGAGTTATTTAGTTTTGCGTTCATGCTCACCCTCATCGAGTTCGAGTCATTTAGGTTTGAGTTCAAGCTCACCCTCTTCAACTTCGAGTCATTTAGGTTTGAGTTCAAGCTCTCCCTCTTTGAGTACGAGTCTTTTAGGTTTGAGTTCAACCTCACCTTCTTTGAGTCCGAATCATTTAGGTTTGAGATCAAGCTCACCCTCATCCAGTTTGGGTCATTAAGGTTTGAGGTCAAGCTCACCCTCATCGAGTTCGAGTCATTTAGGTTTGAGTTCAAGCTCTCCCTCTTTGAGTACGAGTCTTTTAGGTTTGAGTTCAACCTCACCTTCTTTGAGTCCGAGTCATTTAGGTTTGAGTTCAAGCTCACCCTCTTCGAGTTTGGGTCATTAAGGTTTGAGGTCAAGCTCACCCTCATCGAGTTCGAGTCATTTAGGTTTGAGTTCATGCTCACGCTATTCAACTTCAAGTCATTTAGGTTTGAGTTCAAGCGTACCCTCTTTGAGTACGAGTCTTTTAGGTTTGAGTTCAAACTCACCTTTTTTGAGTCCGATTCATTTAGATTTGAGATCAAACTCACCCACATCGAGTTCGAGTCATTTAGGTTTTAGTTCAAGCTCACCCTCTTCGAGTTCGAGTCATTTAGGTTTGAGTTCATGCCCAAGCTATTCAACTTCGTTTCATTTAGGTTTGAGTTCAAGCTCACTCTCTTTCGTTTCGAATCATTTAGATTTAAGTTCATGCCCATGCTATTCAACTTCGTTTCTTTTAGGTTCGAGTTCAAGCTCACTCTCTTCCGGTTCGAATCATTTAAATTTAAGTGCAAACTCACCCTCATCGAGTTCGATTAATTTAGGTTTGAGTTCCAGCTCATCCTCATCGAGTTCGTATCATCTAGGTTTGAGATCAAGGTCACCCTCATCAAGATCGAGTCATTCAGCTTTGAGGTCAAGCTCACCCCCTTCGACTTCGAGTTATTTAGTTTTGCGTTCATGCTCACCCTCATCGAGTTCGAGTCATTTAGGTTTGAGTTCAAGCTCACCCTCTTCAACTTCGAGTCATTTAGGTTTGAGTTCAAGCTCTCCCTGTTTGAGTACGAGTCTTTTAGGTTTGAGTTCAACCTCACCTTCTTTGAGTCCGAATCATTTAGGTTTGAGATCAAGCTCACCCTCATCGAGTTCGAGTAATTTAGGTTTGAGTTCAAGCTCACCCTCTTCGAGTTTGGGTCATTAAGGTTTGAGGTCAAGCTCACCCTCATCGAGTTCGAGTCATTTAGGTTTGAGTTCATGCTCACGCTATTCAACTTCAAGTCATTTAGGTTTGAGTTCAAGCGTACCCTCTTTGAGTACGAGTCATTTAGGTTTGAGTTCATGCCCAAGCTATTCAACTTCGTTTCATTTAGGTTTGAGTTCAAGCTCACTCTCTTTCGTTTCGAATCATTTAGATTTGAGTTCATGCCCATGCTATTGAACTTCGTTTCTTTTAGGTTCGAGTTCAAGCTCACTCTCTTCCGGTTAGAATCATTTAAATTTAAGTGCAAACTCACCCTCATCGAGTTCGATTAATTTAGGTTTGAGTTCCAGCTCATCCTCATCGAGTTCGTATCATCTAGGTTTGAGATCAAGGTCACCCTCATCAAGATCGAGTCATTCAGCTTTGAGGTCAAGCTCACCCTCTTCGAGTTCGAGTCATTAAGGTTTGAGTTCAAGCTCACCCTCATCGAGTTCGAGTCATTTAGGTTTGAGTTCATGTCCACGCTATTCAACTTCGTTTCATTTAGGTTTGAGTTCAAGCTCACTCTCTTCCGGTTCGAATCATTTAGATTTGAGTTCAAACTCACCCTCATCGAGTTCGAGTCATTTAGGTTTCAGTTCATGCCAACGCTATTCAACTTCGTTTCATTTAAGTTTGAGTTCAAGCTCACCTCTTTTGGTTCGAATCATTATGATTTGAGTTCAAGCTCACCATAATCGATTTCGAGGCATTTAGGGTTGAGTTCAAGCTCACCCTCTTCGAGTTCGAGTCATTTAGGTTTTAGTTCATGGCCACCCTATTTAACTTCGTTTCATTCAGGTTTGAGTTCAAGCTCACTCTCTTCCGGTTCGAATTATTTAGATTTGAGTTCAAATTCACCCTCATCGAGTTCGATTAATTTAGGTTTGAGTTCAAGCCATCCTCATCAAGTTCGAGTCATTTAGCTTTGAGGTCAAGCTCACCCCCTTCGACTTCGAGTTATTTAGTTTTGCGTTCATGCTCACCCTCATCGAGTCCGAATCATTTAGGTTTGAGATCAAGCTCACCCTCATCGAGTTCGAGTAATTTAGGTTTGAGTTCAAGCTCACCCTCTTCGAGTTTGGGTCATTAAGGTTTGAGGTCAAGCTCACCCTCATCGAGTTCGAGTCATTTAGGTTTGAGTTCATGCTCACGCTATTCACCTTCAAGTCATTTAGGTTTGAGTTCAAGCGTACCCTCTTTGAGTACGAGTCTTTTAGGTTTGAGTTCAAACTCACCTTTTTTGAGTCCGATTCATTTAGATTTGAGATCAAACTCACCCACATCGAGTTCGAGTCATTTAGGTTTTAGTTCCAGCTCACCCTCTTCGAGTTCGAGTCATTTAGGTTTGAGTTCATGCCCAAGCTATTCAACTTCGTTTCATTTAGGTTTGAGTTCAAGCTCACTCTCTTTCGTTTCGAATCATTTAGATTTGAGTTCATGCCCATGCTATTCAACTTCGTTTCTTTTAGGTTCGAGTTCAAGCTCACTCTCTTCCGGTTCGAATCATTTAAATTTAAGTGCAAACTCACCCTCATCGAGTTCGATTAATTTAGGTTTGAGTTCCAGCTCATCCTCATCGAGTTCGTGTCATCTAGGTTTGAGATCAAGGTCACCCTCATCAAGATCGAGTCATTCAGCTTTGAGGTCAAGCTCACCCTCTTCGAGTTCGAGTCATTAAGGTTTGAGTTCAAGCTCACCCTCATCGAGTTCGAGTCATTTAGGTTTGAGTTCATGTCCACGCTATTCAACTTCGTTTCATTTAGGTTTGAGTTCAAGCTCACTCTCTTCCGGTTCGAATCATTTAGATTTGAGTTCAAACTCACCCTCATCGAGTTCGAGTCATTTAGGTTTTAGTTCATGCCAACGCTATTCAACTTCGTTTCATTTAAGTTTGAGTTCAAGCTCACCTCTTTTGGTTCGAATCATTATGATATGAGTTCAAGCTCACCATCATCGATTTCGAGGCATTTAGGGTTGAGTTCAAGCTCACCTACTTCGAGTTCGAGTCATTTAGGTTTTAGTTCATGCCCACCCTATTTAACTTCGTTTCATTCAGGTTTGAGTTCAAGCTCACTCTCTTCCGGTTCGAATTATTTAGATTTGAGTTCAAATTCACCCTCATCGAGTTCGATTAATTTAGGTTTGAGTTCAAGCCATCCTCATCAAGTTCGAGTCATTAAGCTTTGAGGTCAAGCTCACCCCCTTCGACTTCGAATTATTTAGTTTTGCGTTCATGCTCACCCTCATCGAGTTCGAGTCATTTAGGTTTGAGTTCAAGCTCACCCTCTTCAACTTCGAGTCATTTAGGTTTGAGTTCAAGCTCTCCCTGTTTGAGTACGAGTCTTTTAGGTTTGAGTTCAACCTCTCCTTCTTTGAGTCCGAATCATTTAGGTTTGAGATCAAGCTCACCCTCATCGAGTTCGAGTCATTTAGGTTTGAGTTCAAGCTCACCCTCTTCGAGTTTGGGTCATTAAGGTTTGAGGTCAAGCTCACCCTCATCGAGTTCGAGTCATTTAGGTTTGAGTTCATGCTCACGCTATTCAACTTCAAGTCATTTAGGTTTGAGTTCAAGCGTACCCTCTTTGAGTTCGAGTCTTTTAGGTTTGAGTTCAAACTCACCTTTTTTGAGTCCGATTCATTTAGATTTGAGATCAAACTCACCCACATCGAGTTCGAGTCATTTAGGTTTTAGTTCAAGCTCACCCTCTTCGAGTTCGAGTCATTTAGGTTTGAGTTCATGCCCAAGCTATTCAACTTCGTTTCATTTAGGTTTGAGTTCAAGCTCACTCTCTTTCGTTTCGAATCATTTAGATTTGAGTTCATGCCCATGCTATTCAACTTCGTTTCTTTTAGGTTCGAGTTCAAGCTCACTCTCTTCCGGTTCGAATCATTTAAATTTAAGTGCAAACTCACCCTCATCGAGTTCGATTAATTTAGGTTTGAGTTCCAGCTCATCCTCATCGAGTTCGTGTCATCTAGGTTTGAGATCAAGGTCACCCTCATCAAGATCGAGTCATTCAGCTTTGAGGTCAAGCTCACCCTCTTCGAGTTCGAGTCATTAAGGTTTGAGTTCAAGCTCACCCTCATCGAGTTCGAGTCATTTAGGTTTGAGTTCATGTCCACGCTATTCAACTTCGTTTCATTTAGGTTTGAGTTCAAGCTCACTCTCTTCCGGTTCGAATCATTTAGATTTGAGTTCAAACTCACCCTCATCGAGTTCGAGTCATTTAGGTTTTAGTTCATGCCAACGCTATTCAACTTCGTTTCATTTAAGTTTGAGTTCAAGCTCACCTCTTTTGGTTCGAATCATTATGATATGAGTTCAAGCTCACCATCATCGATTTCGAGGCATTTAGGGTTGAGTTCAAGCTCACCCTCTTCGAGTTCGAGTCATTTAGGTTTTAGTTCATGCCCACCCTATTTAACTTCGTTTCATTCAGGTTTGAGTTCAAGCTCACTCTCTTCCGGTTCGAATTATTTAGATTTGAGTTCAAATTCACCCTCATCGAGTTCGATTAATTTAGGTTTGAGTTCAAGCCATCCTCATCAAGTTCGAGTCATTAAGCTTTGAGGTCAAGCTCACCCCCTTCGACTTCGAATTATTTAGTTTTGCGTTCATGCTCACCCTCATCGAGTTCGAGTCATTTAGGTTTGAGTTCAAGCTCACCCTCTTCAACTTCGAGTCATTTAGGTTTGAGTTCAAGCTCTCCCTGTTTGAGTACGAGTCTTTTAGGTTTGAGTTCAACCTCTCCTTCTTTGAGTCCGAATCATTTAGGTTTGAGATCAAGCTCACCCTCATCGAGTTCGAGTCATTTAGGTTTGAGTTCAAGCTCACCCTCTTCGAGTTTGGGTCATTAAGGTTTGAGGTCAAGCTCACCCTCATCGAGTTCGAGTCATTTAGGTTTGAGTTCATGCTCACGCTATTCAACTTCAAGTCATTTAGGTTTGAGTTCAAGCGTACCCTCTTTGAGTACGAGTCTTTTAGGTTTGAGTTCAAACTCACCTTTTTTGAGTCCGATTCATTTAGATTTGAGATCAAACTCACCCACATCGAGTTCGAGTCATTTAGGTTTTAGTTCAAGCTCACCCTCTTCGAGTTCGAGTCATTTAGGTTTGAGTTCATGCCCAAGCTATTCAACTTCGTTTCATTTAGGTTTGAGTTCAAGCTCACTCTCTTTCGTTTCGAATCATTTAGATTTGAGTTCATGCCCACGCTATTCAACTTCGTTTCTTTTAGGTTCGAGTTCAAGCTCACTCTCTTCCGGTTCGAATCATTTAAATTTAAGTGCAAACTCACCCTCATCGAGTTCGATTAATTTAGGTTTGAGTTCCAGCTCATCCTCATCGAGTTCGTGTCATCTAGGTTTGAGATCAAGGTCACCCTCATCAAGATCGAGTCATTCAGCTTTGAGGTCAAGCTCACCCTCTTCGAGTTCGAGTCATTAAGGTTTGAGTTCAAGCTCACCCTCATCGAGTTCGAGTCATTTAGGTTTGAGTTCATGTCCACGCTATTCAACTTCGTTTCATTTAGGTTTGAGTTCAAGCTCACTCTCTTCCGGTTCGAATCATTTAGATTTGAGTTCAAACTCACCCTCATCGAGTTCGAGTCATTTAGGTTTCAGTTCATGCCAACGCTATTCAACTTCGTTTCATTTAAGTTTGAGTTCAAGCTCACCTCTTTTGGTTCGAATCATTATGATTTGAGTTCAAGCTCACCATCATCGATTTCGAGGCATTTAGGGTTGAGTTCAAGCTCACCCTCTTCGAGTTCGAGTCATTTAGGTTTTAGTTCATGCCCACCCTATTTAACTTCGTTTCTTTTAGGTTCGAGTTCAAGCTCACTCTCTTCCGGTTCGAATAATTTAAATTTAAGTGCAAACTCATCCTCATCGAGTTCGATTAATTTAGGTTTGAGTTCCAGCTCATCCTCATCGAGTTCGAGTCATTTAGGTTTGAGTTCAAGCTCACCCTCTTCAACTTCGAGTCATTTAGGTTTGAGTTCAAGCTCTCCCTGTTTGAGTACGAGTCTTTTAGGTTTGAGTTCAACCTCTCCTTCTTTGAGTCCGAATCATTTAGGTTTGAGATCAACCTCACCCTCATCGAGTTCGAGTCATTTAGGTTTGAGTTCAAGCTCACCCTCTTCGAGTTTGGGTCATTAAGGTTTGAGGTCAAGCTCACCGTCATCGAGTTCGAGTCATTTAGGTTTGAGTTCATGCTCACGCTATTCAACTTCAAGTCATTTAGGTTTGAGTTCAAGCGTACCCTCTTTGAGTACGAGTCTTTTAGGTTTGAGTTCAAACTCACCTTTTTTGAGTCCGATTCATTTAGATTTGAGATCAAACTCACCCACATCGAGTTCGAGTCATTTAGGTTTTAGTTCAAGCTCACCCTCTTCGAGTTCGAGTCATTTAGGTTTGAGTTCATGCCCAAGCTATTCAACTTCGTTTCATTTAGGTTTGAGTTCAAGCTCACTCTCTTTCGTTTCGAATCATTTAGATTTGAGTTCATGCCCACGCTATTCAACTTCGTTTCTTTTAGGTTCGAGTTCAAGCTCACTCTCTTCCGGTTCGAATCATTTAAATTTAAGTGCAAACTCACCCTCATCGAGTTCGATTAATTTAGGTTTGAGATCAAGTTCACCCTCATCAAGATCGAATCATTCAGCTTTGAGGTCAAGCTCACCCTCTTCGAGTTCGAGTCATTAAGGTTTGAGTTCAAGCTCACCTTAATCGAGTTCTAGTCATTTAGGTTTGAGTTCATGTCCACGCTATTCAACTTCGTTTCATTTAGGTTTGAGTTCAAGCTCACTCTCTTCCGGTTCGAATCATTTAGATTTGAGTTCAAACTCACCCTCATCGAGTTCGATTAATTTAGGTTTGAGTTCAAGCAATCCTCATCGAGTTCGGGTCATTTAGGTTTGAGTTCACCCTCCTCAACTTCGAGTCATTAAGGTTTGAGTTCAAGCTCACCCTCATCGAGTTCGAGTCATTTAGGTTTTAGTTCATGTCCACGCTATTCAACTTCGTTTCATTTAGGTTTGAGTTCAAGCTCACTCTCTTTGAGTACGATTCTTTTAGGTTTGAGTTCAAACTCACCTGCTTTGAGTCCGATTCATTTAGGTTTCAGATCAAGCTCACCCTCATCGAGTTCGAGTCATTTAGGTTTGAGTTCAAGCTCACCCTCATCGAGTTCGAGTAATTAAGGTTTGAGTACAAGCTCACCCTCATCGAGTTCGAGTCATTTAGGTTTGAGTTCATACTCACGCTATTCGACTTCGATACTTTTGATATAAGTTTAAGCTCATCCTCATCGATTTCGAGGCATTCCGTTTTGAGTTCAAGCTCACCCTCTTCGAGTTCGAGCCATTTAGGTTTGAGTTCATGCCCACGCTATTCAACTTCGTTTCATTCAGGTTTGAGTTCAAGCTCACTCTCTTCCGGTTCGAATCATTTAGATTTGAGTTCAAACTCACCCTCATCGAGTTCGATTAATTTAGGTTTGAGTTCAAGCAATCCTCATCGAGTTCGTGTCATGTAGGTTTGAGTTCAAGGTCATTTATTTTTTAGAACAAGCTCACCCTCATCGAGTTCGAGTCATTTAGTTTTGAGTTCAAGCTCGCCCTAATCGAGTACGAGTCATGTAGGTTTCAGTTCATGTTCACGCTATTCATCTTCGTTTCATATAAGTTTGAGTTCAAGCTAACCTCTTCCGGTTCGAATCATTATGATTCGAGTTCAAGCTCATCCTTTTTGAGTAAGAGTCTTTTAGGTTTGAGTTCAACCTCAATTTCTATGAGTCCGATGCATTTAGGTTTGAGTTCAAGCTCACCCTCATCGAGTTCGAGTCATTTAGGTTGGAGTTCATGTTCACGCTATTCAACTTCGTTTCATTTAAGTTTGAGTTCAAGCTCACCTCTATTGGTTCGAATCATTATGATTTGAGTTCAAGCTCACCATCATCGAGTTCGAGTCATTTAGGTTTGAGTTCAAGCTCACCCTCTTCTACTTCGAGTCATTTAGGTTTGAGTTCAAGCTCTCCCTCTTTGAGTACGAGTCTTTTAGGTTTGAGTTCAACCTCACCTTCGTTGAGTCCGAATCATTCAGGTTTGAGATCAAGCTCACCCTCATCGAGTTCGAGTCATTTAGGTTTGAGTTCAAGCTCACCCTCTTCGAGTTTGGGTCATTAAGGTTTGAGGTCAAGCTCACCCTCATCGAGTTCGAGTCATTTAGGTTTGAGTTCATGCTCACGCTATTCAACTTCGATACTTTTAGATATTCGTCTAAGGTCACCCTAATCGATTTCGAGGCATTTAGGTTTGAGTTCAAGCTCACCCTCTTCGAGATCGAATCATTTAGGTTTGAGTTCATGCCCACGCTATTCGACTTCGATACTTTTAGGTATACTTTTTAGCTCACTCTCATAGAGTTCGAGGCATTTAGGTTTAAGTTTAAGCTCACCCTCTGCGAATTCGAGTCATTTAGGTTGGAGTTCAAGCTCACTCTCTTCCGGTTCGAATCATTTAGATTTGAGTTCAAACTCACCCTCATCGAGTTCGATTAATTTAGGTTTGAGTTCAAGCTCATCCTCATCGAGATCGGGTCATTTAGGTTTGAGTTCAAGGTCACCCTCTTTGAGTTCGAGTCTTTTAGGTTTGAGTTCATGCTTACCCTGATCGAGTTCGAGTCTTTTAGGTTTGAGTTCACCCTCTTCAACTTCGAGTCATTAAGGTTTGAGTTCAAGCTCACCCTCACCGAGTTCGAGTTATTTAGGTTTTACTTCAAGCTCACCCTCTTCAACTTCGAGTCATATAGTTTTGAGTTGAAGCTCACCCTCTTTGAGTACGATTCTTTTAGGTTTGAGTTCAAACTCACCTTCTTTGAGTCCGATTCATTTAGGTTTCAGATCAAGCTCACCCTCATCGAGTTCGAGTCATTTAGGTTTGAGTTCAAGCTCAGCCTCATCGAGTTCGAGTAATTAAGGTTTGAGTACAAGCTCACCAACATCGAGTTCGAGTCATTTAGGTTTGAGTTCATGCTCACGCTATTCGACTTCGATACTTTTGATATAAGTTTAAGCTCATCCTCATCGATTTCGAGGCATTCCGTTTTGAGTTCAAGCTCACCCTCTTCGAGTTCGAGTCATTTAGGTTTGAGTTCATGCCCACGCTATTCAACTTCGTTTCATTCAGGTTTGAGTTCAAGCTCACTCTCTTCCGGTTCGAATCATTTAGATTTGAGTTCAAACTCACCCTCATCGAGTTCGATTAATTTAGGTTTGAGTTCAAGCAATCCTCATCGAGTTCGTGTCATGTAGGATTGAGTTCGAGGTCATTTATTTTTTAGAACAAGCTCACCCTCATCGAGTTCGAGTCATTTAGTTTTGAGTTCAAGCTCGCCCTAATCGAGTACGAGTCATGTAGGTTTGAGTTCGTGTTCACGCTATTCATCTTCGTTTCATATAAGTTTGAGTTCAAGCTAACCTCTTCCGGTTCGAATCATTATGATTCGAGTTCATGCTCATCCTTTTTGAGTAAGAGTCTTTTAGGTTTGAGTTCAACCTCACCTTCTATGAGTCCGATGCATTTAGGTTTGAGTTCAAGCTCACCCTCATCGAGTTCGAGTCATTTAGGTTGGAGTTCATGTTCACGCTATTCAACTTCGTTTCATTTAAGTTTGAGTTCAAGCTCACCTCTATTGGTTCGAATCATTATGATTTGAGTTCAAGCTCACCATCATCGAGTTCGAGTCATTTAGGTTTGAGTTCAAGCTTACCCCCTTCGACTTTGAGTTATTTAGGTTTGAGTTCATGCTCACCCTCATCGAGTTCGAGTCATTTAGGTTTAAGTTTAAGCTCATCCTCATCGAGTTCGTGTCGTTTAGGTTTGAGTTCAAGCTCACCCTCTTCGAGTTCGAGTCATTTAGGTTTCAGTTCATGCCCACGCTATTCAACTTCGTTTCATTTAAGTTTGAGTTAAAGCTCACCTCTTTTGGTTCGAATCATTATGATTTGAGTTCAAGCTCACCATCATCGATTTCGAGGCATTTAGGGTTGAGTCAAGCTCACCCTCTTCGAGTTCGAGTCATTTAGGTTTTAGTTCATGCCCACCCTATTTAACTTGGTTTCATTCAGGATTGAGTTCAAGCTCACTCTCTTCCGGTTCGAATTATTTAGATTTGAGTTCAAATTCACCCTCATCGAGTTCGATTAATTTAGGTTTGAGTTCAAGCCATCCTCATCAAGTTCGAGTCATTTAGCTTTGAGGTCAAGCTCACCCCCTTCGACTTCGAGTTGTTTAGTTTTGCGTTCATGCTCACCCTCATCGAGTTCGAGTCATTTAGGTTTGAGTTTAAGCTCACCCTCTTCAACTTCGAGTCATTTAGGTTTGAGTTCAAGCTCTTCCTCTTTGAGTACGAGTCTTTTAGGTTTGAGTTCAAACTCACCTTCGTTGAGTCCGAATCATTCAGGTTTGAGATCAAGCTCACCCTCTTCAACTTCGAGTCATATAGGTTTGAGTTGAAGCTCACCCTCTTTGAGTACGATTCTTTTAGGTTTGAGTTCAAACTCACCTTCTTTGAGTTCGAGTCATTTAGGTTTGAGTTCATGCTCACGCTATTCAACTTCGATACTTTTAGATATTCATCTAAGCTCACCCTAATCGATTACGAGGCATTTAGGTTTGAGGTCAAGCTCACCCTCTTCGAGATCGAATCATTTAGGTTTGAGTTCATGCCCACGCTATTCGACTTCGATACTTTTAGGTATACTTTTTAGCTCACCCTCATAGAGTTCGAGGCATTTAGGTTTAAGTTTAAGCTCACCCTCTGCGAATTCGAGTCATTTAGGTTGGAGTTCAAGCTCACTCTCTTCCGGTTCGAATCATTTAGATTTGAGTTCAAATTCACCCTCATCGAGTTCGATTAATTTAGGTTTGAGTTCAAGCCATCCTCATCGAGATCGGGTCATTTAGGTTTGAGTTCAAGGTCACCCTCTTTGAGTTCGAGTCTTTTAGGTTTGAGTTCATGCTTACCCTGATCGAGTTCGAGTCTTTTAGGTTTGAGTTCACCCTCTTCAACTTCGAGTCATTAAGGTTTGAGTTCAAGCTCACCCTCATCGAGTTCGAGTTATTTAGGTTTTACTTCAAGCTCACCCTCTTCAACTTCGAGTCATTTAGGTTTGAGTTGAAGCTCACCCTCTTTGAGTACGATTCTTTTAGGTTTGAGTTCAAACTCACCTTCTTTGAGTCCGATTCATTTAGGTTTCAGATCAAGCTCACCCTCATCGAGTTCGAGTCATTTAGGTTTGAGTTCAAGCTCAGCCTCATCGAGTTCGAGTAATTAAGGTTTGAGTACAAGCTCACCATCATCGAGTTCGAGTCATTTAGGTTTGAGTTCATGCTCACGCTATTCGACTTCGATACTTTTGATATAAGTTTAAGCTCATCCTCATCGATTTCGAGGCATTCCGTTTTGAGTTCAAGCTCATCCTCTTCGAGTTCGAGTCATTTAGGTTTGAGTTCATGCCCACGCTATTCAACTTCGTTTCATTCAGGTTTGAGTTCAAGCTCACTCTCTTCCGGTTCGAATCATTTAGATTTGAGTTCAAACTCACCCTCATCGAGTTCGATTAATTTAGGTTTGAGTTCAAGCAATCCTCATCGAGTTCGTGTCATGTAGGATTGAGTTCAAGGTCATTTATTTTTTAGAACAAGCTCACCCTCATCGAGTTCGAGTCATTTAGTTTTGAGTTCAAGCTCGCCCTAATCGAGTACGAGTCATGTAGGTTTGAGTTCATGTTCACGCTATTCATCTTCGTTTCATATAAGTTTGAGTTCAAGCTAACCTCTTCCGGTTCGAATCATTATGATTCGAGTTCATGCTCATCCTTTTTGAGTAAGAGTCTTTTAGGTTTGAGTTCAACCTCACCTTCTATGAGTCCGATGCATTTAGGTTTGAGTTCAAGCTCACCCTCATCGAGTTCGAGTCATTTAGGTTGGAGTTCATGTTCACGCTATTCAACTTCGTTTCATTTAAGTTTGAGTTCAAGCTCACCTCTATTGGTTCGAATCATTATGATTTGAGTTCAAGCTCACCATCATCGAGTTCGAGTCATTTAGGTTTGAGTTCAAGCTTACCCCCTTCGACTTTGAGTTATTTAGGTTTGAGTTCATGCTCACCCTCATCGAGTTCGAGTCATTTAGGTTTAAGTTTAAGCTCATCCTCATCGAGTTCGTGTCGTTTAGGTTTGAGTTCAAGCTCACCCTCTTCGAGTTCGAGTCATTTAGGTTTCAGTTCATGCCCACGCTATTCAACTTCGTTTCATTTAAGTTTGAGTTCAAGCTCACCTCTTTTGGTTCGAATCATTATGATTTGAGTTCAAGCTCACCATCATCGCTTTCGAGGCATTTAGGGTTGAGTTCAAGCTCACCCTCTTCGAGTTCGAGTCATTTAGGTTTTAGTTCATGCCCACCCTATTTAACTTCGTTTCATTCAGGTTTGAGTTCAAGCTCACTCTCTTCCGGTTCGAATTATTTAGATTTGAGTTCAAATTCACCCTCATCCAGTTCGATTAATTTAGGTTTGAGTTCAAGCCATCCTCATCAAGTTCGAGTCATTTAGCTTTGAGGTCAAGCTCACCCCCTTCGACTTCGAGTTGTTTAGTTTTGCGTTCATGCTCACCCTCATCGAGTTCGAGTCATTTAGGTTTGAGTTTAAGCTCACCCTCTTCAACTTCGAGTCATTTAGGCTTGAGTTCAAGCTCTTCCTCTTTGAGTACGAGTCTTTAAGGTTTGAGTTCAAACTCACCTTCGTTGAGTCCGAATCATTCAGGTTTGAGATCAAGCTCACCCTCTTCAACTTCGAGTCATATAGGTTTGAGTTGAAGCTCACCCTCTTTGAGTACGATTCTTTTAGGTTTGAGTTCAAACTCACCTTCTTTGAGTTCGAGTCATTTAGGTTTGAGTTCATGCTCACGCAATTCAACTTCGATACTTTTAGATATTCATCTAAGCTCACCCTAA
Organism: Sipunculus nudus; assembly: GCA_026874595.1. Classification (NCBI taxonomy): domain Eukaryota; kingdom Metazoa; phylum Annelida; class Sipuncula; order Golfingiida; family Sipunculidae; genus Sipunculus; species Sipunculus nudus. The sequence goes on from CM049317.1 coordinate 6,907,799, forward strand.
TCGATTACGAGGCATTTAGGTTTGAGGTCAAGCTCACCCTCTTCGAGATCGAATCATTTAGGTTTGAGTTTATGCCCACGCTATTCGACTTCGATACTTTTAGGTATACTTTTTAGCTCACCCTCATAGAGTTCGAGGCATTTAGGTTTAAGTTCAAGCTCACTCTCTTCCGGTTCGAATCATTTAGATTTGAGTTCAAACTCACCCTCATCGAGTTCGATTAATTTAGGTTTGAGTTCAAGCTCATCCTCATCGAGATCGGGTCATTTAGGTTTGAGTTCAAGGTCACCCTCTTTGAGTTCGAGTCTTTTAGGTTTGAGTTCATGCTCACCCTGATCGAGTTCGAGTCTTTTAGGTTTGAGTTCACCCTCTTCAACTTCGAGTCATTAAGGTTTGAGTTCAAGCTCACCCTCATCGAGTTCGAGTTATTTAGGTTTTACTTCAAGCTCACCCTCTTCAACTTCGATTCATATAGCTTTGAGTTGAAGCTCACCCTCTTTGAGTACGATTCTTTTAGGTTTGAGTTCAAACTCACCTTCTTTGAGTCCGATTCATTTAGGTTTCAGATCAAGCTCACCCTCATCGAGTTCGAGTCATTTAGGTTTGAGTTCAAGCTCAGCCTCATCGGGTTCGAGTAATTAAGGTTTGAGTACAAGCTCACCATCATCGAGTTCGAGTCATTTAGGTTTGAGTTCATGCTCACGCTATTCGACTTCGATACTTTTGATATAAGTTTAAGCTCATCCTCATCGATTTCGAAGCATTCCGTTTTGAGTTCAAGCTCGCCCTCTTCGAGTTCGAGTCATTTAGGTTTGAGTTCATGCCCACGCTTTTCAACTTCGTTTCATTCAGGTTTGAGTTCAAGCTCACTCTCTTCCGGTTCGAATCATTTAGATTTGAGTTCAAACTCACCCTCATCGAGTTCGATTAATTTAGGTTTGAGTTCAAGCAATCCTCATCGAGTTCGTGTCATGTAGGTTTGAGTTCAAGGTCATTTATTTTTTAGAACAAGCTCACCCTCATCGAGTTCGAGTCATTTAGTTTTGAGTTCAAGCTCGCCCTAATCGAGTACGAGTCATGTAGGTTTGAGTTCATGTTCACGCTATTCATCTTTGTTTCATATAAGTTTGAGTTCAAGCTAACCTCTTCCGGTTCGAATCATTATGATTCGAGTTCATGCTCATCCTTTTTGAGTAAGAGTCTTTTAGGTTTGAGTTCAACCTCACCTTCTATGAGTCCGATGCATTTAGGTTTGAGTTCAAGCTCACCCTCATCGAGTTCGAGTCATTTAGGTTGAAGTTCATGTTCACGCTATTCAACTTCGTTTCATTTAAGTTTGAGTTCAAGCTCACCTCTATTGGTTCGAATCATTATGATTTGAGTTCAAGCTCACCATCATCGAGTTCGATTCATTTAGGTTTGAGTTCAAGCTTACCCCCTTCGACTTTGAGTTATTTAGGTTTGAGTTCATGCTCACACTCATCGAGTTCGAGTCATTTAGGTTTAAGTTTAGGACAGCTGAGTGGTAAAACGCTTGGCTATCTCCGCTGGCGACCCGGGTTCGATCCCCGGCGTGGCTATGAGAGTGGGTTGTAGTTGCCCGTCCAAGGCCGGTGGTTTTCTCCGGGTACTCCGGTTTCCTCCACCTCTGCAGACTAACGAACGCCATCACCGGAGCCATGGAGAGTGCCACGATTAGTTATAATAACTATTTGTACAATCCATGTAAAATAAATAAGTTTATATTTTAAGTTTAAGCTCATCCTCATCGAGTTCGTGTCGTTTAGGTTTGAGTTCAAGCTCACCCTCTTCGAGTTCGAGTCATTTAGGTTTCAGTTCATGCCCACGCTATTCAACTTCGTTTCATTTAAGTTTGGGTTCAAGCTCACCTCCTTTGGTTCGAATCATTATGATTTGAGTTCAAGCTCACCATCATCGATTTCGAGGCATTTAGGGTTGAGTTCAAGCTCACCCTCTTCGAGTTCGAGTCATTTAGGTTTTAGTTCATGCCCACCCTATTTAACTTGGTTTCATTCAGGTTTGAGTTCAAGCTCACTCTCTTCCGGTTCGAATTATTTAGATTTGAGTTCAAATTCACCCTCATCGAGTTCGATTAATTTAGGTTTGAGTTCAAGCCATCCTCATCAATTTCGAGTCATTTAGCTTTGAGGTCAAGCTCACCCCCTTCGACTTCGAGTTGTTTAGTTTTGCGTTCATGCTCACCCTCATCGAGTTCGAGTCATTTAGGTTTAAGTTTAAGCTCACCCTCTTCAACTTCGAGTCATTTAGGTTTGAGTTCAAGCTCTTCCTCTTTGAGTACGAGTCTTTTAGGTTTGAGTTCAAACTCACCTTCGTTGAGTCCGAATCATTCAGGTTTGAGATCAAGCTCACCCTCTTCAACTTCGAGTCATATAGGTTTGAGTTGAAGCTCACCCTCTTTGAGTACGATTCTTTTAGGTTTGAGTTCAAACTCACCTTCTTTGAGTTCGAGTCATTTAGGTTTGAGTTCATGCTCACGCTATTCAACTTCGATACTTTTAGATATTCATCTAAGCTCACCCTAATCGATTACGAGGCATTTAGGTTTGAGGTCAAGCTCACCCTCTTCGAGATCGAATCATTTAGGTTTGAGTTCATGCCCACGCTATTCGACTTCGATACTTTTAGGTATACTTTTTAGCTCACCCTCATAGAGTTCGAGGCATTTAGGTTTAAGTTTAAGCTCACCCTCTGCGAATTCGAGTCATTTAGGTTGGAGTTCAAGCTCACTCTCTTCCGGTTCGAATCATTTAGATTTGAGTTCAAATTCACCCTCATCGAGTTCGATTAATTTAGGTTTGAGTTCAAGCCATCCTCATCGAGATCGGGTCATTTAGGTTTGAGTTCAAGGTCACCCTCTTTGAGTTCGAGTCTTTTAGGTTTGAGTTCATGCTTACCCTGATCGAGTTCGAGTCTTTTAGGTTTGAGTTCACCCTCTTCAACTTCGAGTCATTAAGGTTTGAGTTCAAGCTCACCCTCATCCAGTTCGAGTTATTTAGGTTTTACTTCAAGCTCACCCTCTTCAACTTCGAGTCATATAGGTTTGAGTTGAAGCTCACCCTCTTTGAGTACGATTCTTTTAGGTTTGAGTTCAAACTCACCTTCTTTGAGTCCGATTCATTTAGGTTTCAGATCAAGCTCACCCTCATCGAGTTCGAGTCATTTAGGTTTGAGTTCAAGCTCAGCCTCATCGGGTTCGAGTAATTAAGGTTTGAGTACAAGCTCACCATCATCGAGTTCGAGTCATTTAGGTTTGAGTTCATGCTCACGCTATTCGACTTCGATACTTTTGATATAAGTTTAAGCTCATCCTCATCGATTTCGAAGCATTCCGTTTTGAGTTCAAGCTCACCCTCTTCGAGTTCGAGTCATTTAGGTTTGAGTTCATGCCCACGCTTTTCAACTTCGTTTCATTCAGGTTTGAGTTCAAGCTCACTCTCTTCCGGTTCGAATCATTTAGATTTGAGTTCAAACTCACCCTCATCGAGTTCGATTAATTTAGGTTTGAGTTCAAGCAATCCTCATCGAGTTCGTGTCATGTAGGTTTGAGTTCAAGGTCATTTATTTTTTAGAACAAGCTCACCCTCATCGAGTTCGAGTCATTTAGTTTTGAGTTCAAGCTCGCCCTAATCGAGTACGAGTCATGTAGGTTTGAGTTCATGTTCACGCTATTCATCTTCGTTTCATATAAGTTTGAGTTCAAGCTAACCTCTTCCGGTTCGAATCATTATGATTCGAGTTCATGCTCATCCTTTTTGAGTAAGAGTCTTTTAGGTTTGAGTTCAACCTCACCTTCTATGAGTCCGATGCATTGAGGTTTGAGTTCAAGCTCACCCTCATCGAGTTCGAGTCATTTAGGTTGAAGTTCATGTTCACGCTATTCAACTTCGTTTCATTTAAGTTTGAGTTCAAGCTCACCTCTATTGGTTCGAATCATTATGATTTGAGTTCAAGCTCACCATCATCGAGTTCGATTCATTTAGGTTTGAGTTCAAGCTTACCCCCTTCGACTTTGAGTTATTTAGGTTTGAGTTCATGCTCACACTCATCGAGTTCGAGTCATTTAGGTTTAAGTTTAAGCTCATCCTCATCGAGTTCGTGTCGTTTAGGTTTGAGTTCAAGCTCACCCTCTTCGAGTTCGAGTCATTTAGGTTTCAGTTCATGCCCACGCTATTCAACTTCGTTTCATTTAAGTTTGAGTTCAAGCTCACCTCCTTTGGTTCGAATCATTATGATTTGAGTTCAAGCTCACCATCATCGATTTCGAGGCATTTAGGGTTGAGTTCAAGCTCACCCTCTTCGAGTTCGAGTCATTTAGGTTTTAGTTCATGCCCACCCTATTTAACTTGGTTTCATTCAGGTTTGAGTTCAAGCTCACTCTCTTCCGGTTCGAATTATTTAGATTTGAGTTCAAATTCACCCTCATCGAGTTCGATTAATTTAGGTTTGAGTTCAAGCCATCCTCATCAATTTCGAGTCATTTAGCTTTGAGGTCAAGCTCACCACCTTCGACTTCGAGTTGTTTAGTTTTGCGTTCATGCTCACCCTCATCGAGTTCGAGTCATTTAGGTTTGAGTTCATGCTCACGCTATTCGACTTCGATACTTTTGATATAAGTTTAAGCTCATCCTCATCGATTTCGAAGCATTCCGTTTTGAGTTCAAGCTCACCCTCTTCGAGTTCGAGTCATTTAGGTTTGAGTTCATGCCCACGCTTTTCAACTTCGTTTCATTCAGGTTTGAGTTCAAGCTCACTCTCTTCCGGTTCGAATCATTTAGATTTGAGTTCAAACTCACCCTCATCGAGTTCGATTAATTTAGGTTTGAGTTCAAGCAATCCTCATCGAGTTCGTGTCATGTAGGTTTGAGTTCAAGGTCATTTATTTTTTAGAACAAGCTCACCCTCATCGAGTTCGAGTCATTTAGTTTTGAGTTCAAGCTCGCCCTAATCGAGTACGAGTCATGTAGGTTTGAGTTCATGTTCACGCTATTCATCTTCGTTTCATATAAGTTTGAGTTCAAGCTAACCTCTTCCGGTTCGAATCATTATGATTCGAGTTCATGCTCATCCTTTTTGAGTAAGAGTCTTTTAGGTTTGAGTTCAACCTCACCTTCTATGAGTCCGATGCATTGAGGTTTGAGTTCAAGCTCACCCTCATCGAGTTCGAGTCATTTAGGTTGAAGTTCATGTTCACGCTATTCAACTTCGTTTCATTTAAGTTTGAGTTCAAGCTCACCTCTATTGGTTCGAATCATTATGATTTGAGTTCAAGCTCACCATCATCGAGTTCGATTCATTTAGGTTTGAGTTCAAGCTTACCCCCTTCGACTTTGAGTTATTTAGGTTTGAGTTCATGCTCACACTCATCGAGTTCGAGTCATTTAGGTTTAAGTTTAAGCTCATCCTCATCGAGTTCGTGTCGTTTAGGTTTGAGTTCAAGCTCACCCTCTTCGAGTTCGAGTCATTTAGGTTTCAGTTCATGCCCACGCTATTCAACTTCGTTTCATTTAAGTTTGAGTTCAAGCTCACCTCCTTTGGTTCGAATCATTATGATTTGAGTTCAAGCTCACCATCATCGATTTCGAGGCATTTAGGGTTGAGTTCAAGCTCACCCTCTTCGAGTTCGAGTCATTTAGGTTTTAGTTCATGCCCACCCTATTTAACTTGGTTTCATTCAGGTTTGAGTTCAAGCTCACTCTCTTCCAGTTCGAATTATTTAGATTTGAGTTCAAATTCACCCTCATCGAGTTCGATTAATTTAGGTTTGAGTTCAAGCCATCCTCATCAATTTCGAGTCATTTAGCTTTGAGGTCAAGCTCACCACCTTCGACTTCGAGTTGTTTAGTTTTGCGTTCATGCTCACCCTCATCGAGTTCGAGTCATTTAGGTTTGAGTTTAAGCTCACCCTCTTCAACTTCGAGTCATTTAGGTTTGAGTTCAAGCTCTTCCTCTTTGAGTACGAGTCTTTTAGGTTTGAGTTCAAACTCACCTTCGTTGAGTCCGAATCATTCAGGTTTGAGATCAAGCTCACCCTCTTCAACTTCGAGTCATATAGGTTTGAGTTGAAGCTCACCCTCTTTGAGTACGATTCTTTTAGGTTTGAGTTCAAACTCACCTTCTTTGAGTTCGAGTCATTTAGGTTTGAGTTCATGCTCACGCTATTCAACTTCGATACTTTTAGATATTCATCTAAGCTCACCCTAATCGATTACGAGGCATTTAGGTTTGAGTTCAAGCTCAGCCTCATCGAGTTCGAGTAATTAAGGTTTGAGTACAAGCTCACCATCATCGAGTTCGAGTCATTTAGGTTTGAGTTCATGCTCACGCTATTCGACTTCGATACTTTTGATATAAGTTTAAGCTCATCCTCATCGATTTCGAGGCATTCCGTTTTGAGTTCAAGCTCACCCTCTTCGAGTTCGAGTCATTTAGGTTTGAGTTCATGCCCACGCTATTCAACTTCGTTTCATTCAGGTTTGAGTTCAAGCTCACTCTCTTCCGGTTCGAATCATTTAGATTTGAGTTCAAACTCACCCTCATCGAGTTCGATTAATTTAGGTTTGAGTTCAAGCAATCCTCATCGAGTTCGTGTCATGTAGGATTGAGTTCAAGGTCATTTATTTTTTAGAACAAGCTCACCCTCATCGAGTTCGAGTCATTTAGTTTTGAGTTCAAGCTCACCCTAATCGAGTACGAGTCATGTAGGTTTGAGTTCATGTTCACGCTATTCATCTTCGTTTCATATAAGTTTGAGTTCAAGCTAACCTCTTCCGGTTCGAATCATTATGATTCGAGTTCATGCTCATCCTTTTTGAGTAAGAGTCTTTTAGGTTTGAGTTCAACCTCACCTTCTATGAGTCCGATGCATTTAGGTTTGAGTTCAAGCTCACCCTCATCGAGTTCGAGTCATTTAGGTTGGAGTTCATGTTCACGCTATTCAACTTCGTTTCATTTAAGTTTGAGTTCAAGCTCACCTCTATTGGTTCGAATCATTATGATTTGAGTTCAAGCTCACCATCATCGAGTTCGATTCATTTAGGTTTGAGTTCAAGCTTACCCCCTTCGACTTTGAGTTATTTAGGTTTGAGTTCATGCTCACACTCATCGAGTTCGAGTCATTTAGGTTTAAGTTTAAGCTCATCCTCATCGAGTTCGTGTCGTTTAGGTTTGACTTCAAGCTCACCCTCTTCGAGTTCGAGTCATTTAGGTTTCAGTTCATGCCCACGCTATTCAACTTCGTTTCATTTAAGTTTGAGTTCAAGCTCACTCCTTTTGGTTCGAATCATTATGATTTGAGTTCAAGCTCACCATCATCGATTTCGAGGCATTTAGGGTTGAGTTCAAGCTCACCCTCTTCGAGTTCGAGTCATTTAGGTTTTAGTTCATGCCCACCCTATTTAACTTGGTTTCATTCAGGTTTGAGTTCAAGCTCACTCTCTTCCGGTTCGAATTATTTAGATTTGAGTTTAAGCTCACCCTCTTTAACTTCGAGTCATTTAGGTTTGAGTTCAAGCTCTTCCTCTTTGAGTACGAGTCTTTTAGGTTTGAGTTCAAACTCACCTTCGTTGAGTCCGAATCATTCAGGTTTGAGATCAAGCTCACCCTCTTCAACTTCGAGTCATATAGGTTTGAGTTGAAGCTCACCCTCTTTGAGTACGATTCTTTTAGGTTTGAGTTCAAACTCACCTTCTTTGAGTTCGAGTCATTTAGGTTTGAGTTCATGCTCACGCTATTCAACTTCGATACTTTTAGATATTCATCTAAGCTCACCCTAATCGATTACGAGGCATTTAGGTTTGAGGTCAAGCTCACCCTCTTCGAGATCGAATCATTTAGGTTTGAGTTCATGCCCACGCTATTCGACTTCGATACTTTTAGGTATACTTTTTAGCTCACCCTCATAGAGTTCGAGGCATTTAGGTTTAAGTTTAAGCTCACCCTCTGCGAATTCGAGTCATTTAGGTTGGAGTTCAAGCTCACTCTCTTCCGGTTCGAATCATTTAGATTTGAGTTTAAATTCACCCTCATCGAGTTCGATTAATTTAGGTTTGAGTTCAAGCCATCCTCATCAAGTTCGAGTCATTTAGCTTTGAGGTCAAGCTCACCCCCTTCGACTTCGAGTTGTTTAGTTTTGCGTTCATGCTCACCCTCATCGTGTTCGAGTCATTTAGGTTTGAGTTCAAGCTCACCCTCTTTAACTTCGAGTCATTTAGGTTTGAGTTCAAACTCTTCCTCTTTGAGTACGAGTCTTTTAGGTTTGAGTTCAACCTCACCTACGTTGAGTCCGAATCATTCAGGTTTGAGATCAAGCTCACCCTCATCGAGTTCGAGTCATTTAGGTTTGAGTTCAAGCTCACCCTCTTCGAGTTTGGGTCATTAAGGTTTGAGGTCAAGCTCACCCTCATCGAGTTCGAGTTATTTAGGTTTGAGTTCATGCTCACGCTATTCAACTTCGATACTTTTAGATATTCGTCTAAGCTCACCCTAATCGATTACGAGGCATTTAAGTTTGAGTTCAAGCTCACCCTCTTCGAGATCGAATCATTTAGGTTTGAGTTCATGCCCACGCTATTCGACTTCGATACTTTTAGGTATACTTTCACCCTCTGCGAATTCGAGTCATTTAGGTTGGAGTTCAAGCTCACTCTCTTCCGGTTCGAATCATTTAGATTTGAGTTCAAACTCACCCTCATCGAGTTCGATTAATTTAGGTTTGAGTTCAAGCTCATCCTCATCGAGATCGGGTCATTTAGGTTTGAGTTCAAGGTCACCCTATTTGAGTTCGAGTCTTTTAGGTTTGAGTTCAACCTCACCTTCTATGAGTCCGATGCATTTAGGTTTGAGTTCAAGCTCACCCTCATCGAGTTCGAGTCATTTAGGTTGAAGTTCATGTTCACGCTATTCAACTTCGTTTCATTTAAGTTTGAGTTCAAGCTCACCTCTATTGGTTCGAATCATTATGATTTGAGTTCAAGCTCACCATCATCGAGTTCGATTCATTTAGGTTTGAGTTCAAGCTTACCCCCTTCGACTTTGAGTTATTTAGGTTTGAGTTCATGCTCACACTCATCGAGTTCGAGTCATTTAGGTTTAAGTTTAAGCTCATCCTCATCGAGTTCGTGTCGTTTAGGTTTGAGTTCAAGCTCACCCTCTTCGAGTTCGATTAATTTAGGTTTCAGTTCATGCCCACGCTATTCAACTTCGTTTCATTTAAGTTTGAGTTCAAGCTCACCTCCTTTGGTTCGAATCATTATGATTTGAGTTCAAGCTCACCATCATCGATTTCGAGGCATTTAGGGTTGAGTTCAAGCTCACCCTCTTCGAGTTCGAGTCATTTAGGTTTTAGTTCATGCCCACCCTATTTAACTTGGTTTCATTCAGGTTTGAGTTCAAGCTCACTCTCTTCCGGTTCGAATTATTTAGATTTGAGTTCAAATTCACCCTCATCGAGTTCGATTAATTTAGGTTTGAGTTCAAGCCATCCTCATCAATTTCGAGTCATTTAGCTTTGAGGTCAAGCTCACCACCTTCGACTTCGAGTTGTTTAGTTTTGCGTTCATGCTCACCCTCATCGAGTTCGAGTCATTTAGGTTTGAGTTTAAGCTCACCCTCTTCAACTTCGAGTCATTTAGGTTTGAGTTCAAGCTCTTCCTCTTTGAGTACGAGTCTTTTAGGTTTGAGTTCAAACTCACCTTCGTTGAGTCCGAATCATTCAGGTTTGAGATCAAGCTCACCCTCTTCAACTTCGAGTCATATAGGTTTGAGTTGAAGCTCACCCTCTTTGAGTACGATTCTTTTAGGTTTGAGTTCAAACTCACCTTCTTTGAGTTCGAGTCATTTAGGTTTGAGTTCATGCTCACGCTATTCAACTTCGATACTTTTAGATATTCATCTAAGCTCACCCTAATCGATTACGAGGCATTTAGGTTTGAGTTCAAGCTCAGCCTCATCGAGTTCGAGTAATTAAGGTTTGAGTACAAGCTCACCATCATCGAGTTCGAGTCATTTAGGTTTGAGTTCATGCTCACGCTATTCGACTTCGATACTTTTGATATAAGTTTAAGCTCATCCTCATCGATTTCGAGGCATTCCGTTTTGAGTTCAAGCTCACCCTCTTCGAGTTCGAGTCATTTAGGTTTGAGTTCATGCCCACGCTATTCAACTTCGTTTCATTCAGGTTTGAGTTCAAGCTCACTCTCTTCCGGTTCGAATCATTTAGATTTGAGTTCAAACTCACCCTCATCGAGTTCGATTAATTTAGGTTTGAGTTCAAGCAATCCTCATCGAGTTCGTGTCATGTAGGATTGAGTTCAAGGTCATTTATTTTTTAGAACAAGCTCACCCTCATCGAGTTCGAGTCATTTAGTTTTGAGTTCAAGCTCACCCTAATCGAGTACGAGTCATGTAGGTTTGAGTTCATGTTCACGCTATTCATCTTCGTTTCATATAAGTTTGAGTTCAAGCTAACCTCTTCCGGTTCGAATCATTATGATTCGAGTTCATGCTCATCCTTTTTGAGTAAGAGTCTTTTAGGTTTGAGTTCAACCTCACCTTCTATGAGTCCGATGCATTTAGATTTGAGTTCAAGCTCACCCTCATCGAGTTCGAGTCATTTAGGTTGGAGTTCATGTTCACGCTATTCAACTTCGTTTCATTTAAGTTTGAGTTCAAGCTCACCTCTATTGGTTCGAATCATTATGATTTGAGTTCAAGCTCACCATCATCGAGTTCGATTCATTTAGGTTTGAGTTCAAGCTTACCCCCTTCGACTTTGAGTTATTTAGGTTTGAGTTCATGCTCACACTCATCGAGTTCGAGTCATTTAGGTTTAAGTTTAAGCTCATCCTCATCGAGTTCGTGTCGTTTAGGTTTGAGTTCAAGCTCACCCTCTTCGAGTTCGAGTCATTTAGGTTTCAGTTCATGCCCACGCTATTCAACTTCGTTTCATTTAAGTTTGAGTTCAAGCTCACCTCCTTTGGTTCGAATCATTATGATTTGAGTTCAAGCTCACCATCATCGATTTCGAGGCATTTAGGGTTGAGTTCAAGCTCACCCTCTTCGAGTTCGAGTCATTTAGGTTTTAGTTCATGCCCACCCTATTTAACTTGGTTTCATTCAGGGTTGAGTTCAAGCTCTCTCTCTTCCGGTTCGAATTATTTAGATTTGAGTTCAAATTCACCCTCATCGAGTTAGATTAATTTAGGTTTGAGTTCAAGCCATCCTCATCAAGTTCGAGTCATTTAGCTTTGAGGTCAAGCTCACCCCCTTCGACTTCGAGTTGTTTAGTTTTGCGTTCATGCTCACCCTCATCGAGTTCGAGTCATTTAGGTTTGAGTTTAAGCTCACCCTCTTCAACTTCGAGTCATTTAGGTTTGAGTTCAAGCTCTTCCTCTTTGAGTACGAGTCTTTTAGGTTTGAGTTCAAACTCACCTTCGTTGAGTCCGAATCATTCAGGTTTGAGATCAAGCTCACCCTCTTCAACTTCGAGTCATATAGGTTTGAGTTGAAGCTCACCCTCTTTGAGTACGATTCTTTTAGGTTTGAGTTCAAACTCACCTTCTTTGAGTTCGAGTCATTTAGGTTTGAGTTCATGCTCACGCTATTCAACTTCGATACTTTTAGATATTCATCTAAGCTCACCCTAATCGATTACGAGGCATTTAGGTTTGAGGTCAAGCTCACCCTCTTCGAGATCGAATCATTTAGGTTTGAGTTCATGCCCACGCTATTCGACTTCGATACTTTTAGGTATACTTTTTAGCTCACCCTCATAGAGTTCGAGGCATTTAGGTTTAAGTTTAAGCTCACCCTCTGCGAATTCGAGTCATTTAGGTTGGAGTTCAAGCTCACTCTCTTCCGGTTCGAATCATTTAGATTTGAGTTTAAATTCACCCTCATCGAGTTCGATTAATTTAGGTTTGAGTTCAAGCCATCCTCATCAAGTTCGAGTCATTTAGCTTTGAGGTCAAGCTCACCCCCTTCGACTTCGAGTTGTTTAGTTTTGCGTTCATGCTCACCCTCATCGTGTTCGAGTCATTTAGGTTTGAGTTCAAGCTCACCCTCTTTAACTTCGAGTCATTTAGGTTTGAGTTCAAACTCTTCCTCTTTGAGTACGAGTCTTTTAGGTTTGAGTTCAACCTCACCTACGTTGAGTCCGAATCATTCAGGTTTGAGATCAAGCTCACCCTCATCGAGTTCGAGTCATTTAGGTTTGAGTTCAAGCTCACCCTCTTCGAGTTTGGGTCATTAAGGTTTGAGGTCAAGCTCACCCTCATCGAGTTCGAGTTATTTAGGTTTGAGTTCATGCTCACGCTATTCAACTTCGATACTTTTAGATATTCGTCTAAGCTCACCCTAATCGATTACGAGGCATTTAAGTTTGAGTTCAAGCTCACCCTCTTCGAGATCGAATCATTTAGGTTTGAGTTCATGCCCACGCTATTCGACTTCGATACTTTTAGGTATACTTTCACCCTCTGCGAATTCGAGTCATTTAGGTTGGAGTTCAAGCTCACTCTCTTCCGGTTCGAATCATTTAGATTTGAGTTCAAACTCACCCTCATCGAGTTCGATTAATTTAGGTTTGAGTTCAAGCTCATCCTCATCGAGATCGGGTCATTTAGGTTTGAGTTCAAGGTCACCCTATTTGAGTTCGAGTCTTTTAGGTTTGAGTTCAACCTCACCTTCTATGAGTCCGATGCATTTAGGTTTGAGTTCAAGCTCACCCTCATCGAGTTCGAGTCATTTAGGTTGAAGTTCATGTTCACGCTATTCAACTTCGTTTCATTTAAGTTTGAGTTCAAGCTCACCTCTATTGGTTCGAATCATTATGATTTGAGTTCAAGCTCACCATCATCGAGTTCGATTCATTTAGGTTTGAGTTCAAGCTTACCCCCTTCGACTTTGAGTTATTTAGGTTTGAGTTCATGCTCACACTCATCGAGTTCGAGTCATTTAGGTTTAAGTTTAAGCTCATCCTCATCGAGTTCGTGTCGTTTAGGTTTGAGTTCAAGCTCACCCTCTTCGAGTTCGATTAATTTAGGTTTCAGTTCATGCCCACGCTATTCAACTTCGTTTCATTTAAGTTTGAGTTCAAGCTCACCTCCTTTGGTTCGAATCATTATGATTTGAGTTCAAGCTCACCATCATCGATTTCGAGGCATTTAGGGTTGAGTTCAAGCTCACCCTCTTCGAGTTCGAGTCATTTAGGTTTTAGTTCATGCCCACCCTATTTAACTTGGTTTCATTCAGGTTTGAGTTCAAGCTCACTCTCTTCCGGTTCGAATTATTTAGATTTGAGTTCAAATTCACCCTCATCGAGTTCGATTAATTTAGGTTTGAGTTCAAGCCATCCTCATCAATTTCGAGTCATTTAGCTTTGAGGTCAAGCTCACCACCTTCGACTTCGAGTTGTTTAGTTTTGCGTTCATGCTCACCCTCATCGAGTTCGAGTCATTTAGGTTTGAGTTTAAGCTCACCCTCTTCAACTTCGAGTCATTTAGGTTTGAGTTCAAGCTCTTCCTCTTTGAGTACGAGTCTTTTAGGTTTGAGTTCAAACTCACCTTCGTTGAGTCCGAATCATTCAGGTTTGAGATCAAGCTCACCCTCTTCAACTTCGAGTCATATAGGTTTGAGTTGAAGCTCACCCTCTTTGAGTACGATTCTTTTAGGTTTGAGTTCAAACTCACCTTCTTTGAGTTCGAGTCATTTAGGTTTGAGTTCATGCTCACGCTATTCAACTTCGATACTTTTAGATATTCATCTAAGCTCACCCTAATCGATTACGAGGCATTTAGGTTTGAGTTCAAGCTCAGCCTCATCGAGTTCGAGTAATTAAGGTTTGAGTACAAGCTCACCATCATCGAGTTCGAGTCATTTAGGTTTGAGTTCATGCTCACGCTATTCGACTTCGATACTTTTGATATAAGTTTAAGCTCATCCTCATCGATTTCGAGGCATTCCGTTTTGAGTTCAAGCTCACCCTCTTCGAGTTCGAGTCATTTAGGTTTGAGTTCATGCCCACGCTATTCAACTTCGTTTCATTCAGGTTTGAGTTCAAGCTCACTCTCTTCCGGTTCGAATCATTTAGATTTGAGTTCAAACTCACCCTCATCGAGTTCGATTAATTTAGGTTTGAGTTCAAGCAATCCTCATCGAGTTCGTGTCATGTAGGATTGAGTTCAAGGTCATTTATTTTTTAGAACAAGCTCACCCTCATCGAGTTCGAGTCATTTAGTTTTGAGTTCAAGCTCACCCTAATCGAGTACGAGTCATGTAGGTTTGAGTTCATGTTCACGCTATTCATCTTCGTTTCATATAAGTTTGAGTTCAAGCTAACCTCTTCCGGTTCGAATCATTATGATTCGAGTTCATGCTCATCCTTTTTGAGTAAGAGTCTTTTAGGTTTGAGTTCAACCTCACCTTCTATGAGTCCGATGCATTTAGATTTGAGTTCAAGCTCACCCTCATCGAGTTCGAGTCATTTAGGTTGGAGTTCATGTTCACGCTATTCAACTTCGTTTCATTTAAGTTTGAGTTCAAGCTCACCTCTATTGGTTCGAATCATTATGATTTGAGTTCAAGCTCACCATCATCGAGTTCGATTCATTTAGGTTTGAGTTCAAGCTTACCCCCTTCGACTTTGAGTTATTTAGGTTTGAGTTCATGCTCACACTCATCGAGTTCGAGTCATTTAGGTTTAAGTTTAAGCTCATCCTCATCGAGTTCGTGTCGTTTAGGTTTGAGTTCAAGCTCACCCTCTTCGAGTTCGAGTCATTTAGGTTTCAGTTCATGCCCACGCTATTCAACTTCGTTTCATTTAAGTTTGAGTTCAAGCTCACCTCCTTTGGTTCGAATCATTATGATTTGAGTTCAAGCTCACCATCATCGATTTCGAGGCATTTAGGGTTGAGTTCAAGCTCACCCTCTTCGAGTTCGAGTCATTTAGGTTTTAGTTCATGCCCACCCTATTTAACTTGGTTTCATTCAGGGTTGAGTTCAAGCTCTCTCTCTTCCGGTTCGAATTATTTAGATTTGAGTTCAAATTCACCCTCATCGAGTTCGATTAATTTAGGTTTGAGTTCAAGCCATCCTCATCAAGTTCGAGTCATTTAGCTTTGAGGTCAAGCTCACCCCCTTCGACTTCGAGTTGTTTAGTTTTGCGTTCATGCTCACCCTCATCGAGTTCGAGTCATTTAGGTTTGAGTTTAAGCTCACCCTCTTCAACTTCGAGTCATTTAGGTTTGAGTTCAAGCTCTTCCTCTTTGAGTACGAGTCTTTTAGGTTTGAGTTCAAACTCACCTTCGTTGAGTCCGAATCATTCAGGTTTGAGATCAAGCTCACCCTCTTCAACTTCGAGTCATATAGGTTTGAGTTGAAGCTCACCCTCTTTGAGTACGATTCTTTTAGGTTTGAGTTCAAACTCACCTTCTTTGAGTTCGAGTCATTTAGGTTTGAGTTCATGCTCACGCTATTCAACTTCGATACTTTTAGATATTCATCTAAGCTCACCCTAATCGATTACGAGGCATTTAGGTTTGAGGTCAAGCTCACCCTCTTCGAGATCGAATCATTTAGGTTTGAGTTCATGCCCACGCTATTCGACTTCGATACTTTTAGGTATACTTTTTAGCTCACCCTCATAGAGTTCGAGGCATTTAGGTTTAAGTTTAAGCTCACCCTCTGCGAATTCGAGTCATTTAGGTTGGAGTTCAAGCTCACTCTCTTCCGGTTCGAATCATTTAGATTTGAGTTCAAATTCACCCTCATCGAGTTCGATTAATTTAGGTTTGAGTTCAAGCCATCCTCATCGAGATCGGGTCATTTAGGTTTGAGTTCAAGGTCACCCTCTTTGAGTTCGAGTCTTTTAGGTTTGAGTTCATGCTTACCCTGATCGTGTTCGAGTCTTTTAGGTTTGAGTTCACCCTCTTCAACTTCGAGTCATTAAGGTTTGAGTTCAAGCTCACCCTCATCCAGTTCGAGTTATTTAGGTTTTACTTCAAGCTCACCCTCTTCAACTTCGAGTCATATAGGTTTGAGTTGAAGCTCACCCTCTTTGAGTACGATTCTTTTAGGTTTGAGTTCAAACTCACCTTCTTTGAGTCCGATTCATTTAGGTTTCAGATCAAGCTCACCCTCATCGAGTTCGAGTCATTTAGGTTTGAGTTCAAGCTCAGCCTCATCGAGTTCGAGTAATTAAGGTTTGAGTACAAGCTCACCCTCATCGAGTTCGAGTCATTTAGGTTTGAGTTCATGCTCACGCTATTCGACTTCGATACTTTTGATATAAGTTTAAGCTCATCCTCATCGATTTCGAGGCATTTAGGTTTTACTTCAAGCTCACACTCTTCAACTTCGAGTCATATAGGTTTGAGTTGAAGCTCACCCTCTTTGAGTACGATTCTTTTAGGTTTCAGATCAAGCTCACCCTCATCGAGTTCGAGTCATTTAGGTTTGAGTTCAAGCTCACCCTCATCGAGTTCGAGTAATTAAGGTTTGAGTTCAAGCTCACCCTCTTCGAGTTCGAGTAATTAAGGTTTGAGTTCAAGCTCACCCTCTTCGAGTTCGAGTCATTTAGGTTTCAGATCAAGCTCACCCTCATCGAGTTCGAGTCAGTTAGGTTTGAGTTCAAGCTCACCCTCATCGAGTTCGAGTAATTAAGGTTTGAGTTCAAGCTCACCCTCTTCGAGTTCGAGTCATTTAGGTTTGAGTTCATGCCCACGCTATTCAACTTCGTTTCATTCAGGTTTGAGTTCAAGCTCACTCTCTTCCGGTTCGAATCATTTAGATTTGAGTTCAAACTCACCCTCATCGAGTTCGATTAATTTAGGTTTGAGTTCAAGCAATCCTCATCGAGTTCGTGTCATGTAGGTTTGAGTTCAAGGTCATTTATTTTTTAGAACAAGCTCACCCTCATCGAGTTCGAGTCATTTAGTTTTGAGTTCAAGCTCGCCCTAATCGAGTACGAGTCATGTAGGTTTGAGTTCATGTTCACGCTATTCATCTTCGTTTCATATAAGATTGAGTTCAAGCTCACTCTCTTCCGGTTCGAATTATTTAGATTTGAGTTCAAGCTCATCCTCCTCGAGTTCGATTAATTTAGGTTTGAGTTCAAGCCATCCTCATCAAGTTCGAGTCATTTAGCTTTGAGGTCAAGCTCACCCCCTTCGATTTCGAGTAATTTAGTTTTGCGTTCATGCTCACCCTCATCGAGTTCGAGTTATTTAGGTTTGAGTTCAAGCTCACCCTCTTCAACTTCGAGTCATTTAGGTTTGAGTTCAAGCTCTCCCTCTTTGAGTACGAGTCTTTTAGGTTTGAGTTCAACCTCACCTTCTTTGAGTCCGAATCATTCAGGTTTGAGATCAAGCTCACTCTCATCGAGTTCGAGTCATTTAGGTTTGAGTTCAAGCTCACCCTCTTCGAGTTTGGGTCATTAAGGTTTGAGGTCAAGCTCACCCTCATCGAGTTCGAGTCATTTAGGTTTGAGTTCATGCTCACGCTATTCAACTTCAAGTCATTTAGGTTTGAGTTCAAGCGCACCCTCTTTGAGTACGAGTCTTTTAGGTTTGAGTTCAAACTCACCTTTTATGAGTCCGATTCATTTAGATTTGAGATCAAACTCACCCACATTGAGTTCGAGTCTTTTAGGTTTGAGTTCAAGCTCACCCTCTTCGAGTTCGAGTTATTAAGGTTTGAGTTCAAGCTCACCCTCTTCGAGTTCGAGTTATTAAGGTTTGAGTTCAAGCTCACCTTCATCGAGTTCGAGTAATTTAGGTTTTAGTTCAAGCTCACCCTCTTCGAGTTCGACTCATTTAGGTTTGAGTTCATGCCCAAGCTATTCAACTTCGTTTCATTTAGGTTCGAGTTCAAGCTCACTCTCTTTCGTTTCGAATCATTTAGATTTGAGTTCATGCCCACGCTATTCAACTTCGTTTCTTTGAGGTTCGAGTTCAAGCTCACTCTCTTCCGGTTCGAATCATTTAAATTTGAGTGCAAACTCACCCTCATCGAGTTCGATTAATTTAGGTTTGAGTTCCAGCTCATCCTCATCGAGTTCGTGTCATCTAGGTTTGAGATCAAGGTCACCCTCATCAAGTTCGAGTCATTCAGCTTTGAGGTCAAGCTCACCCTCTTCGAGTTCGCGTCATTAAGGTTTGAGTTCAAGCTCACCCTCATCGAGTTCGAGTCATTTAGGTTTGAGTTCATGCCCACGCTATTCAACTTCGTTTCATTTAGGTTTGAGTTCAAGCTCACTCTCTTCCGGTTCGAATTATTTAGATTTGAGTTCAAATTCACCCTCATCGAGTTCGATTAATTTAGGTTTGAGTTCAAGCCATCCTCATCAAGTTCGAGTCATTTAGCTTTGAGGTCAAGCTCACCCCCTTCGATTTCGAGTTATTTAGTTTTGCGTTCATGCTCACCCTCATCGAGTTCGAGTTATTTAGGTTTGAGTTCAAGCTCACCCTCTTCAACTTCGAGTCATTTAGGTTTGAGTTCAAGCTCTCCCTCTTTGAGTACGAGTCTTTTAGGTTTGAGTTCAACCTCACCTTCTTTGAGTCCGAATCATTCAGGTTTGAGATCAAGCTCACTCTCATCGAGTTCGAGTCATTTAGGTTTGAGTTCAAGCTCACCCTCTTCGAGTTTGGGTCATTAAGGTTTGAGGTCAAGCTCACCCTCATCGAGTTCGAGTCATTTAGGTTTGAGTTCATGCTCACGCTATTCAACTTCAAGTCATTTAGGTTTGAGTTCAAGCGCACCCTCTTTGAGTACGAGTCTTTTAGGTTTGAGTTCAAACTCACCTTTTTTGAGTCCGATTCATTTAGATTTGAGATCAAACTCACCCACATTGAGTTCGAGTCTTTTAGGTTTGAGTTCAAGCTCACCCTCTTCGAGTTCGAGTTATTAAGGTTTGAGTTCAAGCTCACCCTCTTCGAGTTCGAGTTATTAAGTTTTGAGTTCAAGCTCACCTTCACCGAGTTCGAGTAATTTAGGTTTTAGTTCAAGCTCACCCTCTTCGAGTTCGAGTCATTTAGGTTTGAGTCCATGCCCAAGCTATTCAACTTCGTTTCATTTAGGTTCGAGTTCAAGCTCACTCTCTTTCGTTTCGAATCATTTAGATTTGAGTTCATGCCCACGCTATTCAACTTCGTTTCTTTGAGGTTCGAGTTCAAGCTCACTCTCTTCCGGTTCGAATCATTTAAATTTGAGTGCAAACTCACCCTCATCGAGTTCGATTAATTTATGTTTGAGTTCCAGCTCATCCTCATCGAGTTCGTGTCATCTAGGTTTGAGATCAAGGTCACCCTCATCAAGTTCGAGTCATTCAGCTTTGAGGTCAAGCTCACCCTCTTCGAGTTCGAGTCATTAAGTTTGAGTTCAAGCTCACCCTCATCGAGTTCGAGTCATTTAGGTTTGAGTTCATGCCCACGCTATTCAACTTCGTTTCATTTAGGTTTTAGTTCAAGCTCACTCTCTTCCGGTTCGAATCATTTAGATTTGAGTTCAAACTCACCCTCATCGAGTTCGATTAATTTAGGTTTGAGTTCAAGCAATCCTCATCGAGTTCGTGTCATTTAGGTTTGAGTTCAAGCTCACCCTCATCGAGTTCGAGTCATTTAGATGTACAATTTGTAATAAATCATCGGATAAAGCCTTAAAGGCTTTTGGTCATTCTTTTCCAGAGCATGAGAATAGAGTTTATGTTCCTTCTCTGAAATCTCTACATAATAAGGGATAATTATTTAATTGTTATTCAGAAATGAATTAATTTTTTAACATTAGTTCTTTAGTTCACCTTGAAAACTTGCTTAGAACGTTGTTGATACCAGGCCTTAGATGAGGATAAAGGGGTGCCTTCAAGCACAACTTGCTTAATCGTGATCTTTCTCCTGAATATTTTAATGTGATTTTGTAGATGTTCTCCTCCTACATATATTAGATCATTAGCCTTCATTCGATGTCTTAGATATGGCTGTAGTCTAGCTTGTGATGAAAGCAAATCCGCTTTAGCTTCCTTTTCTTTTAAATCAAAACCGTAATCCTAACACTGTGTTAATTTGTGTAAGCTTCCAGCATTTCGATACCTAATGAATATTGCCTGGTCGATAGCTCAAATCTCCGAAAGATCGTTATTAACCTAGACATGGCAAGAACGAGCACTAGTCCACATTCCCCAATAGTAAGCGATCTCTCATAGGTCTATAAACATTATTATGGGGACAGTATGTAAATCCGATGACTGTTTACCCATGTAATGTTTGCTAGCATTTTGTACGGTGAAACTTGTATCTGGAAATGGTTTCAAAAAATTCCCAGAAAAATTCCTCTTATGATATAACAAAAAGTAGAAATTAGATTAGTGCTTCATTTTAATGTTTTATAGAACGGGACTGGCTTTGGACAGACGGCACTAGGGTAGAAATAACTGATCAGTGGCACGCTGGTGAACCAAACGTCCAACCCGAGGAGGGCGTGGACTGCTCATCTTGGTCTCGAAACTACACCTATAAATTCATAGATGTCCCGTGTTACAAAAGTCACAAATTCCTGTGTGAGAAAGGTAATATTTTGTTATTTGTGTTGATATGATGCTTCAGAACAGTTTATTCGTGTCGTGGAATTATGTCTCCATTAGGGAGACATACAGTGTTTGGTCTGTCGTCCGCGCTGTCGCCTGTGAACATGACAACTTTAAAACCACTCAATATTTGCCATGAAATTATATATATATATAAATTGTTTTTACCAATATATTGGATGTATTTTAAAAAAAGGTAACCTTGACCTTCACCATCAAAGCCAAACAGGCTAAAAACAGATGTTTTATATTGTGGACAACATACCTTTTGCGGTGTTGAACACTTGATTTTTCATCCATATTCTTTGGCCAATCCGAGAAATGGTGACCTTGGCCTGGTATTCAAGGTATAATCAGTGAAATAATTGCTAATTGCTACTATTATTTATTGTGAATGCGGAAGCTTTTGAAACACTCTGTTTTCTTTCCTTACATTTGAGAGTAAAAATTGTTTCCAAGTTCACGAATTCGATGGAAAACGGGTGACTTTGACCTTCAACTGAAAGCCAAATCAACAGAAATGAAAAACTATGTTGTGATCACAAAAATGTTGAAGCACACAGTATATTTTCATACAAGATTATTTAACAATTTCGGAAAACAGTGACCTTAACCTTCATTTTCAAAGTCAAATCATCAGAAATAAATATATTTCGTTTATGATATAACTGATATAACCCTCTCTGCTTACCTTGACTTTCATCATCTAGGTCAAATCTTCAGAAATCTAAAATTTTGACGACTTCAGATTTTCAATGTGGTCCGTACCTTTTCCCTGAAATAATGGGATAAAAGGACCACAGAGCGGGGAGACACATATCTGTTTTTGCAATTTTAAAACAAATTGAATTTGGTTTTATTTTATGTTTTCTTATTTCATATCCGCGCGTTTTACTAGTTTATCAGTTTGTCCCTCCTTCTGTTAAAAATCATAATTACCTATGTATTTCCTTTTCAAACAGCGGTCAGGTGTCAATTTACTAAGTTAGGTTTTAACGTAGAAAATAAAACAATCAAAAGCTCTACCCTTAACCAAAAAGTATCCAAATGTTCCTGTAATTTATTGAACACGCTATCAAAAAAATGGTTGCAGTATGTCTTATCCAAGGCAGCACGTATGCATCTTTCTGTTAATTGTCCTTAACAATTAAGATAGACCCGATAACACTATTATTAGTATGTTTAAGAGCTATTTGGTAGTCATATTCATTATTCTTTGTCATACTTATTTACCCAGGGAGCGCAGATAATGCTGAAGGCATATAACGATGACAACCAAAAGTAAAATTTGAGTAGTTTTACATGACTAAACTTTTACATATGAAAGGGAAAGCATTCCTTTATTATGAAATATTAGTATTCCTTTGTGTTAATTTATTTTCCTTTTATTTTTGTTTCAAATGACGATTAAAGCCCTTTATTTTGTCAATCTCTCAGAAGCTAATGTGCCATGTACAGGTACAGAAATGCGTCAAAACACTACTTACAACAATAACTGCTACATATTTTGGGACGGATGGATGCACCTGGAGGACGCTTCCAAAAGCTGTGAGGAATCAGGAGGACACCTGGCGAATATGAACGATGATAACGAAACTAAATGGATTCACAACTAGATCAGCAACATCACTAACGTGCAGTCAGTGATCCTCGGAGGATTTGATAAAGATACAGGTAATTTACTCTGTTTGAAGATCGCATCTTCATGCTTGTCCGTGTGCTTTTTTGCATTGGAAATATTTGAATAAAACATTCATTAAATTTATATATAAAAGCTTGGAAACCCAATGGGACCAAACTAATATAGCAAATATGTTCTCAAACAATAGTTGCGGAAGAAAAAGAAAAGATATATCCAACATAACATATTATGAATAATAGTATTTTCATCACTCTCTACTTATATGTTTTATTTATTATTTCCGAGGAGTAATAAATTTCTGACCCCGTCCCTGGTTAATCAACTATCTTTTTAAGAGGGTGATTGGCTATGGTCCGATGGGAAACCAATAAAAAATACAACATGGGCACCAAACAATCCCAATGACTGGAAACCTGAATTGTGTATATCAATGCGCGATGACCTAAAATGGAGATATCGATGGTGTGGTTTAAATAACTATGCCTTGTGTAAGAGGGACCCGGAGGAAGTTGGTAAGCTCCCCACTATTTCGTTCAGTAATGGTACAAAAAACGGGTTCAAATTACCGTTTATAATATTTAGAATCAGATAGATTTGGGGATCAGTGTCACCTTTGGGCTTTATCGTAAGTTGCTTGTCACAGTTATTTAATTAATGTAATGAAAAATCATGAAATGTATATGTTTCAGGTTAATATGAATTTATTCTAAAAGTATTATTCAAATTCTAGATAATTCTAGACAAGTTCTCTCGATTTCGTCAGGTCCTCTTAGCGGTGACTTAACTTTTAACGTTTTAACATGCATTCAATTGAATACTTATTCACCAAGTTGCAGCTCCTGCATAAGTAACGGTTGTTATCAAGCAAACTCATGTATACATGTGTTGTTATGTGTTTAAGGCGATGGCAAAGAAAATACGCTTAAGGCCCCAGTAACGACAAATGTTTCGCCGAACCAGGGCCCCCAGAAACCGAGCAAAGAGGATTCACTGATGGGTAGACACTTCTGTTACGTGATCAAAACAAAGGATGGGTACATGATGAAATGTGGCTATGAAGAAATGTATAACACCTTGTGGATATTAAGTAAATAGTGAAGGAGAAATTATACCAGTAAAAATCATCTGAAAAGATGGGACAATAAAATGCCTATTTACCAGTTTATCTTACTAAATTATTTATAAAAAAAAGGTAATATGAATAAAAGTTTTATTATTTTTACATTGCTTGCTTACATCTTTGTCTCATATCCATATTTGAGACACTAAATAGAATAAATCTAATTACTCAAGGAGGCACTAGTGGCCAGACTGCTGGTATTTCCCTGTTGTTGAAGCTCCGACTATTAATAAATATGTAACCTTGGTTTGAGTTTCTTGCTGTGTGAACAATTCGAAGTGCTTGTTTTTATTCTACTTTTTTACTCAGATAGTATAGGGCATGACCTCAGACATCAAACCCAGTTGAATTGTATGGTGACAGGTCTTATTAATAGCTTAATAGGTATTTTCTTCGAGTCTCATTGTGACTGGCGTCTTGAATGTTTACATAGTGTTGCTGATTACAAATATCATTTAATTCAGGGAATCAGACTGAAATAACCATTGCGGAAATAAGCAGAGAGGTTTTGCATAAAGAAATATGCCATGTTGTGGTTAACATTAGCGTGTTCATTAACCACATACACAATCCTCAAATTAACATATCAAGGCTGTTTTAGTTGAACGCGCAACGACGCAACTTCATCATGGGAATTAAAAACATGTTTCTATGCATACTATATGTTATCAGACGGAATATCGACGCTAAAACAGGTAAGGACATATGAGTAAAGGAAGCAATGGTTTTACTGAAACACAAAAAAATAAGCCATGCAGAAATAGGGGTGTTTTTAACGTTTGGGACTGTTTTATGGTCCGATAAATTCTAAAATAATGAAGACGAAATGTTCATAATTTCCCTTACCTTCATTTTTTTGCGTCAAAGACTCTTTCTCCTGTTCCTAAACATATGTAGAAAAAAGCCTTCTTTACACCGGAGGCCTTGATAATTTAAAAAGGTTCACGCCCCCGGAGTCCCGGTTTCGATCCCAGGCGTTCCTATGAAAGCGTACTCTAGTAGACAGTAAAAGCTCGGAGACTTTCCCCCATTTCTCCGGTTTCCTCCACCTATGAAATCTACAGGATATCACAATCCGAGCCATGGAGAGTGCGTTTTTAATATTATATTAAATTGCCAATATACTATTTATGTAAAATATATTTAATGCAATTGCATTATTTAATCATCATCCGGGTTTGCACTGTTCATTGTTATCCTACATTAATCCACATTATGTAAATAATGAGTTAAGTAATTTTTTTTCAAGACAATGTTTGTGTATTAAATCAATATTTTTTTTTTCGGTTCTAACACGTTTTCATTTCATCCTGTCAGCTTGTGTCGTGTATTTTCTCCAATGTTCTATTTTTTTGGCGAATAATATACTTTTACCGTGTCCTAGTTTAGATAATACCATCTTTACTTTTTATACTTTTTGCAGACGGAGAAATCTTTGCAAGCATCAAAATGAATCAAAGTGATGCAACGCTGTTTTGTGAGAGTAGGGGGCGCCAGTTACCAGGAAGTTTAGATTATCTAGATAAGAAGGAAATGTCAAGTGTGTTTGATGTAGAAAACATAACCTCGGTCTGGACATCGCTCAGAAGAACACGCAATGAAAAATGGGTTCCGGTGACAGGCAACACAACAGGTAAATACAGAGTGTATTTATAACTGTTCAGTGGAAATGGTTGTTTCATTATTATATTTTAAATACTTTGATACCATAAAACAAAGCTTCATTGAATTATTTCTTCCTCATGTTGGCAAGAGTCCGTCGCATTTGTCATTTTAGGAAGTCGCAATATTGTGTTCAGTTTTATGATTATGAACTTTGATAACCATGGAGTTATAAATCATTAGTTTACTCCAAATTCCGAGGCGATCACTTTCTTTTACCAGGATATACCATGACATAGAATGGACAGCGCTCATTTTTTTTTCAAGAATAAGCTAGTATCCCGATCAAGCAGCTCCCCTAAACTTCATGTTATGCCAATAGTGGATCATTCCCATATAACTCCATTATCAATCCATGAATAATATTCATGCAACGTGAAGCACGTTTGTCTGGTCATTACTCGTCACTACATAAACGCATGTATGTTTATATACTTGCCGATAGCGCCGCTGAATACTTTCCCATAACAAATTCCTTTTACACTGATCTGAATCTTCAAATTAGGGATTCATCTTCCTAAGTACACCAGAGCCAGATGCCTGTCATTCAGGGATGGAACTTTGAGGGGAGCTAATTGCATGGCACCATTAAATGGGATGATTTGTCATATGTATGGTAAGTGTTTTAATTATAAAGAAATATTGACATATTCACAAACCGACCCTAGAAGTATTATTTATTTTTATAATAAATATCTAAACTGGTTCAATGAGCGTCCAAATAAATTAAACAGAATGATTTTGGATAAAAAATAACTATTACATTATAACCAATGCAGGATTATTTATTCCCGATAAAAAATGTTCTATTTTCACATGACTGTGTTTCTTCTTTCTGCGTATCTGTTAATAATCTTTATTTTTAATAGACTGCAAATTTTGTGGCAACGAATGCCTGAACTACAACCACGGTTGTCTTGTGAAATATGCGGAAAACTCCACATGGTTCCAGGCGTTTACGTCCTGTTCAGAAAGGGGAGGAAATTTATGGGTTGCTGATGAAAACTGGGGAGACATTGTAAAAGGCCTTGACACAGGGGCAGGAGAATACTGGCTCGGCTGGTCTAAAGACCAGTGGCGATTTGCGTCATTCAACAGTAAAGTTATCTTCCCGTTCTAATTTCCTGTGTCTCTCTCTTACAGAGGCACACAAATATTCCCGCTCCACATTTGAACCATTAGGGCCACCTGTGAATCCCATGTATTGGCCATTAATTTTTCTCTGTGAAATATATGGTCTGGCTTATGCATGTTAAACCATTGAATCAATTCAAAATAGAAATAAACATTCACAAGGTGAATATTACTGGACTATTAACATTAACTACTCATAACTATGGCCCGTTCATGTACATTAGCACACCGAAAACTGTGTTTTGTACTATAATGTAACAAGTTAAGTATTTGTTTTTTATTTCAATGCAGAATCTTCTTTGCCGCGGCGGTTTCGTTTTCCCCCTGAACAAGTATATGAAGGAAAATGTGCTTTGCTGCAAATAAGATCTGGATTCAACTGGCTTGTTAGCCCATGCAACATGAAACATACCGTCATGTGTATTAAAGGCGAGTCGTGTTTTATATCCATTATGTTTACTTTTTACGTGCAGTAGGCTATTACTGAGGGTCTTAGTACAGGGGACATAGTTATAGCCACTTAAAACATCAAATATATTTTTGCAAACTTATTAGTTATCTCTTTCATTTATATAAGTACGTCCGCATGAGACCAAAACAATTAATAGCTAATATATATTACATAAAACTACTAATCGGAATACATTTAAGTGAGATGTTACTGGAATTAATTGTAGTGAATCAGGTATTCAAATTTTCATATTTTTTTTTTCATATATTCAATATTTCAATTTTACTTTTAATTATAGCGCGTGCTAGGATCCGGTCGACAAATTTTAAAAAGCCCGTCGATATCATTGTGTATCATCAGAGGAAACCAAGATTTATTGTATCAATGCTTTTGGACATCATTGCCTATCTTAACAAAATAGTCTCTTTGCATAACGCATGTATATTGTTTTATTTTCAGGATATAACCACGAACTTACTCTATCAACAGCTTCTGGTGGGTATATCCCCTGCAAACACATCACCCAATTATCTGTACACAATAGCTGTACACAACATAGCAAGGTTTTATGACTACTGTGTAAGGGCATACCATTAGTATGGTTATTCGCTGTGTACGATACAATTAAATCTGGTGAGGTACTGGTGTAGTTAACAGATGATTTGTTTACAATAGCTTTTACACTTATATATATATATATATATATATATATATATATATATATATATATATTCAGATTCAGATGGAGACACTTCTGAGTCAGCTTTGGTAGGTAAGTCTTTTCCTACAAAAATAAAATGAATTTGTATTATGACCTACCACTATTTATTGAATGTTGGGAGTGCAATTGCACAAGTACATTAAACTGATCCCACGCGTTTATATTTTCCTTTCTTGAACTTTCCCATTATTTGTTTGTCAACGGTGCTTATCTTTCCCCCAGGTTTTTCTTCTTTGTAAGTCCAGGCAAAATCCAACAATTATCCATTTTAAACCACAATTTTGGAGGGGTGGCCCGTAGGCCAAGTCAACATGATGTGTAAGGGCCATATTAGGTCCTAAATAGTTAACTTTTTTCTAGTTATAACAAATTATATTCAGCGTAGGAAATAGATATAAAGTTTTATAATGTATTTTCCTTGCAAGTATGATTGATATAACACATTCCGTTTTTCCATTGCTAACAGAAAAAATCAGGTAATTGAGCTAATAATAATATTGTTTTGGCCCTTTAAGGGAAGGATTCTTTCACCGAGCATCCAATAGAGTTATCCACAAGTAAGTAATGCACCGTGTTATGCTAATATCTAACTCAGCAGTAAAATTCATATTCCTCTCTTCTCTGATCTGATCACGATTGGGTCATTAAGTTCGATCTTGTTTGTAGTACATTTAGCAATGATGATGCTTTAATCATATAATATATCTCTTTCGGCTGGTGAAATGTAATATGGACTCAGGACTTTGAAATTAATATTTACAAGTCATGCTTTGACCACACCGTGTTGTCATATTCAATATACGTAACTATTTATAATAATAATGAACTAATTTTACCCCACCATGTATGAACAAACATGTACAGATTATTTAAATTATTACGCGGTTTGTTGAGGCTTGGTGTGGGTTTTGTCACATTTAAATAACCGGTGAACGTTAAATGCACCCATGCTGTTGTGACATGTTCCTATAATAAAAAGGAATTTTGTTCTCCCCGTTTTTATATAGCTATAATACATGTATAATAACGTTACAGGTAATTTCATTTTTTTATATTATTACAGCGAATCCTTACATATATGTTGCGATTGTGCTCGGGGGTTTGCTTTTGCTTGCCGTGGGAGTGGTCATTGGCCGATGTCGCCAAGGTAGCTCATGGTACGTCACAAAACAGCAGTACGAAGAACTGTATTAGTAAATTATTAAAATACTGTGTATAAATTAATTGAACTACTTATTTAAATCCACCATGAAAATATTGTAAACGCTTTTCCCCTAGGTGAGGAAGTTTGAATGTTTGTCTGTTAGCACATATCGAAAAGTGGATTTTATTACATTTTATTGAAGTTAAATGTCATAACCAAGGAATAAGCAATTAGATATTAGTGGTAAAATAGATAAAAATAGTATATCTTTACTACAAAGAAAAAATAATAAAACCTGTGGCACGGAACG
The DNA here is from genome assembly GCA_026874595.1 of Sipunculus nudus. Taxonomy (NCBI): domain Eukaryota; kingdom Metazoa; phylum Annelida; class Sipuncula; order Golfingiida; family Sipunculidae; genus Sipunculus; species Sipunculus nudus. The sequence continues at coordinate 6,936,597 of CM049317.1, forward strand.
GCTTAAAAAATATAAGGGGCAGCATCTCTTCAGCAACTGACTACAAATTGTAGTATAACATATGACAGCTAGTTATGGGGGTCATGACGGTGTGTATTAACTGTATATTAACGCTGATTAGTTAACGAGTTTACGCCTGGATTAAATAAAGCTGAAAAAGAGACAAGATAGTACATTTTTTTTAAGAAAGAAAAAAATCGTGAACATGAATGAAAAAAAAAAACACATGCTCACATGAACATGAAGTTTACCATTTCATATGCTAACTGTTCTGTTTAACAGGTGGCAGAGGGTTACACCAGATATGTCATATATTCATTCACCGGAAGTCAACATGAGTAATATACGACTTTCACCCGAGGGACAATACCTGCACAATTCCCCTGCTTACTCTCAACAAACATTGCGCTCCTGTGGTGGGGACTTCACGGTGTATCAACAGAGTGACAGGTAATAATTTATACCTTCACCAATGTAAGCACGATAACAGTAACCAATAGAAAACACATTTTCACGGGATTTAAAACTGTGAAATACAGAAAAGTTAATATTGTAAAAGATATAATGATGATGATCAAACTTAAACAAGATATTATAATACTCCTTTACGAACCTCTTTTTATTGTAGTTTTAAGGTAAAGATGTTTAAACACGAACACCATCATACCTTATAGTGAAGGAACTTGACCGAGACATGGTCCAATTAACTTCAGAATGTAGAGATTGAAGATTCCGTATATACGATCGATTAATCAATAATCACTTTCAGCGCTTCTTTCGTTGTCACCAACGAAGTAAAAGAAGAGGCTGGTTATGCCTCTTTGGACAATTTCCCGCCTCGCGCTCCTTCTGTTGCTAGTCAGATTGGAAGGCCTATCCCTGACTACCAATCTGATAGTTATGATATGAACTTCCGCCCATCTGCCACTCTGCCAAGTTGCTCCAGAGAATACCGTAATACCTGTTTGTTGCAACTTTGTACTTTGCAAGTCTATACTTGTCCTTTTTAATAATAAAAATATGCATACACATACTAAAATTGTAGCATTTGAGTAACATGAATAAAACACGGTATAGTTGAATATCAGTTTGAACATATATGCAGAGGTACACGTATATATATATAGTATAATGTAAGCATAGTTCTTTAACATATCTGCATTATCATTGAGATGAATTTGTATAAAATTATATAACTGTGGAAGAAAGGTATAAATGTAGAGTTGTGCTAAGTTTCCCAATCACCAGTCGCATTTTCATTAGTCAACGAATAACGTTTTGCGGATGTATTTACTCTATGTGATTTCCACACACTGTCTGTGAACAAAAACAATTCAAGGTTGGTATGCTACTAAAATTAACGAAATAACCCTAATGCATAAAGGAAACAATATAGACATTACTTTAGACAGACGTGCTATTATGCTGATAACTATTTCTAATAATTACATTAATATTATTGTTAATATAATCCAGCAGAGAATGTAGGACAAAAAGAAACTATATTGCAATTGAGATGGTGCCCCTCTTAAAATTCTAACTTTTATTTCAAAGGTACTTCTAACACAACCCATGGTCCCATTTACGCGGAATCATTTCGTCGACGGGAACGACCAGAACATTTACAAGTGATGTACAGTATGGTTCGAGACAAAGAGAAATGTTCAACTGATGAACTGTATCAAGACATGTCTCAAGGAAATGATTATTAAACTTGATACACCCATTATAACAAGTGATGTAAATTACATGCAACTGTGACACTTTTCTATGGGCGCTAGCTACATCAGCGACTTAGACATGACCGCATTTTATGTTAGCCAGAGATATAAATATGAATGAATATCTGTTGCGATTGTCTTTGTCTTAAAGACGAAAATCGTACATCTGTTCGACCACCGTCAATAATTTCCAAGTAAAAAAAATGGAGTTATTACCTTAGGTCGATATAAATCGAGAAATCGCGTTGAAGTGTTTAATGCATAGGTACTATGACCTATGAAATGTCAAATAAAAGTCATCTAAGTTTTATATTTGTCATCCTTCTGTAGGGTCGCCCGTCAACAGAGCACGAAACGTAATCGTTAGATTTATTCTGTAAGCCGCCCGATAAATAACTAGTTATCATTGTAGAAATTCTTTTAAAATCTTAGGTGTTATTTTGTTTTCATCAATTATTACTAAATGTTCAGATTACCTACTATTAACACAATATCGAACTATGCAATGTAATGAATTACCTTTGCAGTTCAGTTTCCCGTATGGCTTATGTCACGACACAGCAGGAACGGCTAGTTGTAATTTTTGCATTGACATATAAAGGAATAATTGTTTGAATTATTTCTAGCGTGATACACATTGAAACCAGACCTTGTATCTACATGTTTCATTTACGGCTTGAGGATTGTCAGTGGAGGAGCTGTTCCTTTTCAAGTATTATTGCATATTCATCTGTGTATATTGAGCAGTTATACTTGTTCTTAAGTAATATTGTGTATATTATATAGTGAAATTTGAATATACAGTGCTACGGAACCTAATATCAATAGGTCACGTATGCGTGATGAACACTCATCTTGTAATGGAGTAAAAATCAGATTCTTTAACACTAGGCAGCGTGAAATGTCTAGGGGAATGAATAAAGAAGTCAGTGTTTTTTATTAACAGATAACTATAATTTATTCTTAAAACAACACTTACATCATAGTACACTAAATCAATACATTACACAGTATATAACAGCAGTACAACATCAATTCAATACAATCAGTAAAATAAACAAAGTGCATAGTACCTGGATATCACCACCGTCACAGCGATAAGTCCTTTAAAATGTATAAGCCGGACAAACAGTTCACACAAATTCTCTCGGAGAAGAACAGTCCAATGTAAGCTCTTGTAACAAGCCCGAAAGTAAACTGAAGACCAAACGAGATTCGTCACAAATCCAGAAGAAAATCTGAAGAAAATCTATAATTGCCGCACTTATCGGAATAGGTCCCACAAACTGACATACACGCTTCTGCGTCCGCCGGAATATTCTCTCACCTCTCTCACGGCTCTAAAACACGGCCTCTATTTATAACCTTTCCTCCGAAAACTTTAGAAAATTCCCTTTCACGAACAATTCATAATACACAGTACACACGTTCAAAGAATATACTAGAACGGGAACGCTGTTTCATGGTTCACACGTTAGCTAGCCCAGCCCGGCCAGGCAATGCTGCCATGACAACGAGCTACGCGAACCAAATGTCAACAACACATGGAACATCCGTGTACACAATAACACAATTATCAGTAACAATAGATGTTCATCGATCGAATATCTTATTCCCTAACTAAGTATATAACCTTATCTTCATCTTAGAAAAAATAGGCTTTTTTATCAATAGTGTTTAAAATGTAGGACTAAAGTTTACGGAAACTAGACTGGCTTGAATAGCAAATGATAAACATCAGCGTACAATCAATTTGGCTGTTAATTTTGCTTTCACACGGTAGTTCATAGCGTTTTTAAATAATGTCAGGCACTACATTTAGATAATGCTACGGGGTTTCAATAGGTTTTCAATGCAAATACAATGATCCACTACATATAATGAAATGTTCACACACCGAAAAAAGTGTAGATCATGCATTGAAGCAGCAGCAGAATTGTAGCAGTATAAGTAAATTTAAGCGCGTTAAACATAGCACACATGACACGCTATTGATCCTTTTCGTGTCTGTGGTGACATTATATCATTTACCAGCCCACAACCATTGATTTTCTCATGCATTCTTACTACTGAGGGTGCGACATTTTACTGACAGTTCCTTCTAGACAAGCCACACTAAGCGCCCATAAAGAAGAAAGTTTCTTCCCTGCCACCACAACTCCTGCAATTAACATTGCTATTTCTCTATTCTGTATTTTCTCAAAGATGAGAAAGGTTTCATTTAGAACTAATCACAAATGCAACTGGAGAATTTTGAACACGAGTTTATACGTTATTATTGTATAATACTCATTTAGCTTCTTCAGGAAAGGAGTATTCAACAGTGACAATCAGATATCAGACGATTATAGTACATTTTTATTGCTTCTTTCTGTTGTGCTAATGAATCAACTTTTTCAATGGACAAGAGGGTATGATTATTTTGGGAGAATAGACTACAATATTTAAAGTCTAGTGAACCGCAAAACTTCAGTAAGTAACTCTCAATATGTAAAGGTACATTGCAGGAAAAATATTCAGCATATTTTTTGCCATGCACAAAACAAGAATGAGATCAAGGGTGTAACAAAAACATTCTTAGTTTTATATATTATCGAATTATTTAAGGGTCAAAACATTTTTAAACCTAGCGGAATAGCAAAAAAAATGCTGGAATAATATTGACAATAGCACAGGTAACATGCCCTTTTTCCAAAATTCAATCCATCAATCAAAGATAAATATAACGTGTTGTTAGTCAAAGGCAGGTTAATTTTAACCATTTTAATAAAATCGTTTTATGTCGTGTTAGTGTATAACCTGGGAATGACCGAAATACAAGTATATATCCTTTGAGAGCGTATACTTAATACCAATCCGAAGGAAACCATGCTTTTACGCGGCCACAAGATCATGCTGCGAGCACTTTTAATTGTTAACTCAGCCATGTGCATATATGTAGCTTTATTTGTTTCTCCTCTGCTTACTTGTCACATTACCTCTTCGGCTGATACTTCAAAAGATAAAAGCGAGATTTGTTTAATGGTCTGAAGGCCATACTATATACGTTAATTCATTGCATGCAGCCGTATTGCAGTTGCATGCATCCGCTATGTAAACGGCACACGGACGTGGAAACAAGATCATTAACTTGTCCTTTGGCACAATGCATATGCAGAAAAGGTTGTGTATAATGTTTCGTATACATTAATCCTAGGATGTAACAATTTGTCGGCAACGGTTACGAATTTACGGTTGATTAATTGTCTACCTTTCGCCCGATTTCGACATAAATGAATGAGAATGTTTATCGCAGTGAATAGATAAGTGCCCACTTGTTAAGACTGAGGTAAGAGGAACAGATTTTCTTTTGCTATTCCATGGACAATGGGCTTCCATGTATGTGTAAGAAATAAATTCCAAATATATAACAGAAGTATAATATGTTAGTGCATTATTTTAAGAGTATAATCTATTGATCAGCTATATTTTTTCTGTGTTTCATACCATGCAATTTTTCAGTTACTACATTGTTATCAAAACGGTATAATGAATCAATATTATATCAGACATACATGACTTTAATTGGGTTCTCTTATCTCAACCCTTTAGAGTTAATCACATTTGTGTGAATTAAAGTTGCCTGGTGGTAAATTGTACACCAAGTTCTTGATCGAAGTCAAGTTATCAACTTGGTCGGTATAATTAAGTAGTAAACAAGTAGTGTTTTGTACACGGGCAAAGGCACATGTTCCGTTTAGGCAGGTTTTAATCTAGAAAAGCGTGTTTTTTTTTCAATTGTTTATGTTTTGTTCATACAGTCGACGAAAGGTAGAAATATAGATCAAGATTATCTTAAAGCGGCAAGCCAATGGCCGCATGAATAATTAAATGCACCCGCTCCATTGTTACGTTTTATGACGACACTACAGCGCGAAACCCCGTTGGCTGTGAGTCCCCTTGAACTCATGATTGCATCTGCCGAACAAATAACGATATTTTGCCTTGGTAATTGTACTATATGCACAATGGATACCAAGTTATTCTGCCATGTTTGAATTATATTCGCCCTTAGGACAATATCTTATTTGTGCCACACTAATACCGGTGTACCTGTCAGGACAATCTAGTACTTCTGACAGGAAATCGTTACAGGTTACTTTTGACTGACGGCAGAACATCAAGCATCTTTTCTTTTGTTAATCCACCAGATCTGTCATGGCATCAATCGAAATTACAAGGTGCCGCTGCTCTTCGCTCTATTTCTTCTACATTTTACATTTCATCGACTGTGACATTTTTGTTGCTTCGGTCAATTACACAAATGTTTACTCTTTTCGTTTCTTTGCTTTTGTTTTGGAGTATTCCTTAGAAATCTATGACGTTAACACAGATGTCAAATATGTGAACCGATGCAGGAAATTTTTTTTTAATTATTACATGTAGACTACTTTTGGTGTTAACTTTACTGTTTAATCTTCAATGTTTGAATAGAATAACGTGTTGAAATAAGGATCCTGGTATATACATATTGGATACAAATTGTTTTATCAAAAATAATAACAAATTAGAATATATAATTATATACAATAATATATAATATCGATAGAAGTTAATTATCAAGAGCATACATATAAAACCTGACGCTATATGGTAAATGTGCATTGCTGTTTATTGTGATTTTGTGTATTGCTTCCACGGGAAAGATGTCTCTTCATCTGACCATCTTTCTATGCATTAATCATCGTTTTTTTCAGATTAAACAGAATGATTCCCGCAAAAATATCATGGATGCGATTGTTTTAAAATACGCCGCCCACTTCGAAAATTAATGTATTTTCCTTCAGTCGTGATAAGACAATAGGTAAAAAACATTAACTGTCATATCATAATGGTCATTTCCGTGGAGCAAGAGAACTCAGTATAAATTATTATTTTCAATACGACGGCTTTAGAATTCGCTCATTCTGTCATCGGTCAAATGTTTCTGCTATTCTCTAGAAAGGATCTACGAATTCTCATGAAATGTTGCTGCTTATATATGTTGGGCTATGTGCACCAAACCAAATTTTCGTGCCCTATATATATAAGGGACGATTTCTCGGCCTTTTTGTGATTCTTTTGCCCAGGGAAACGTGTTTTATATTGTTTGATATCATGTAACTTTTGCGTGAATCGCCAGTAGTTCCTTGCAATTTCAGGACGAGCCACTCTATAGATAACCATTGACCAATGAGAACTGATCTATATATATATATATATTACATGCCAGGAGTACACATTGGAGATTGTGAATTTAGAGAAGAAAAGTGTGTATTAACCAGATAACGATTGATGATGAATGTATATGCAGTAATTATACCGCCTAATTGCAACGTGAAAGATACAAGCGCAATTGCCATACAGTATAACAATATCAACCAATCATCTCTGTTGGGGTATTATGATGTGAAAGTAAGAAAATGAACTTCTGAGTTTTTTTTCATTTTTTTAACGTAACAATCACCAGGACCAACATTCAAAAAAAGAGAACTTTCGTCTTCATTTGCGTTTTAAATACCATTTGTGTACTGCGGAATGATGCAAAGAAATATCATTCAGAAGAAATGGCGAAAAAAACAATGGGAACGAAATTAAGTCGTTCAAAACAATATTTATTTACTTAAGAACGACAGTACCAAACCAGACCGCCATACGTGTGGATTCGTGGCTTGAGATTCTAGGAGCATTCTCCCCCTGTCCGTTCTCGAACTGGAAGTTGATGATGTTTAGTCGCATCATGCGACAAACCTGCACGGGGAAGTGGACGCACAGTCTGAAGGCTTCCCAGTACCCAATGTCGACCACAAGTATGGAAACAGTAACAAGCAGTCACCGTTGCTGGTGCAGAAGCAGTCCAGTACAATCATCTTGAATGCTGTTCTTGGAACTGTTGCGATAGCAGTACTATTTTACTAATAGCTGGCGGTTTGGGTTGATGTCACGTGGCCGTGTCCACACATTGATGGACAATGCATATCATGTTGGGCTAACCTCCTTTCTCGTGATATAGCTTGGTTTCGTGAGGTACACAATATCCATTGTCCCCATTTGGAAGCTTTACAGAGGTCTTACTCGTGAAGACGCTATGCAACATCAGGCTATGTATTTACAACACTATCGCAATTATAGCCGCGTCTGAAAGCTTTTTTAATACATTTACTGATTTAGTTATGTATTGGTTGACCCTATTTCAAAGCTCAATACCGTAAAGATCTCATGTGCAGCCTTGCAGTATTAAAATTTGCGTCACAGTTTTGTGAGGTCTATCATCACTTACTCCTGTCATTTAACTTATATCTTGACTGTAGACCAGGAATATGTACAACTTCAATGATTGGGCTATGTTCTGATGGGTTCAAAGGGAGATATATGGATTTTTTGCTGACATGTATAATAGAAACATGTTGTTGATAAGAACCAGACTCCCCCTTTTAAGCATATATACACAGAATGAACTGTTCACACACGAACATAATATTTTCCAATCCCTGGTCTGCTTTAACGAAAGCATGGATTTTTTTATAAGATACCACTTTACAAATCAGTAGTATAGTATATAATCTAAGCTTGCATAGAATGAGTGATGACTCTTTTCCTGTCTTCTCAGAAGAAAAGTAAATAATGATGTTATAATAACTTATATATTAGTAACATGTAAGCAATGCAGTTCGACGTTTGTTATATATATTTATGTATTTTTCCTTAAATGTACATACATATAGTACTATGAGGTTGTGGCCTCCTATACCTCCTATGTATTTCTTTCTTTCATAAAAAAAACTAAGAATATTGTATTAGGCTTAATAGAAATTACAAGTGTGACACACATAATATACATTCGGGGAAAGTTATTGACTTTAGCCATCACAGGAAAATACTTTATATGAGTCGGTTATTTGCCAATATCATAAATACACGAAGGTGAGTGGTATACGCCATAACAAACGCATATCATAACAAACTATAGAATAATAATACCAGAAAGTTTCAAGGGATTGGTGCGTATCTAACCAAGCACCACAGTTTCTTCATTTTACACGACACGCGTAACAACTAGATTAATATATGTGTGGTTGAAGCTTTACGCTTTACTAAAAAGTCAGTTTGTGAACAAGGCGTGAAAAATAAATACGGTGATCCATATTAAAGTCATGGAAAGTTACTCCTACATTTTAACTTTAAATGCTTAAAAGATTGAAGGGCCCTTTTTCAAGGACATTTGTATATTCGATTATTTGCCTCCGGTAAAGGGCGACAGTGGAATTTGTATATTAAAATTATCTCATGAATATTATGTCGTGGATGTTTGAATGTATGTCAGGTTTTGTTTCTAAACTTTCATGGGATGACTCGCCTCTGTATACATTGATTCTCACTTTTGCTCAGCCGATAAGCTACCATGTGGTTGTATTGTTGTTGATTCATTAAATTATGCTATGAAAGTTGGCAGATTATCAGTTACTCAAAGGAAAGTTATTATTATATTTTTACCATAAGGAGGTAGACTGACTAGAGATATAGATAACTTTAGACCAATTACATTAACATGTACAGATTATAAACTTGCGGCAGGCGTAATAGCAAAACGATTACAAAGAAGTATTAAAAAGTAAAGTATTACTGATCAAACTGGCTATATAAAGGGGCTTGGAATATTTCAGAATGCTAGATTAATTGAAGATATTATATGGTACACGCAGCAGAATAAAATACCAGGTATTCTTCTAGCATTAGATTATTGCAAGGCTTTTGATAGCCTAAATAGAGATTTCATGTTGCAATGTTTAAAATCATACAATTTTTACGGTATAATTTTTACAATGGACAAGGCTCCTTTATAAAGATACGCAAAGTGTTGTGTCTAATGCCGGTTGGTTATCAAAGTTATTTTCTCTGGAAAGTGGGATTAAAGAGGGCTGCCCTTTAAGTGCTCTACTATATATTTTGTCAGTTGAGATATTTTCATGTTAATTAATTCAAGATGTTACAGTTTCTGTTGTAAAAGTAGGCGAAACGCAAGTAAAATTAACACAGTATGCCGACGACCTAACTTTTTTTGTGTGTGGAAATGAGATGTCGGTGTGGAAGATATTCAAATATGCAACAGGATTTGAACGATTCGCCGGCCTAAGGTTGAATATGAAAAATACCTTGTGGGATATGGTTAGGAAAGTGGAAGAATAGGAGAGACTCCCTAGCTTCCCTAAATATGATACCGCCGGGTGAAAATGTAAAGATACTAGGTGTTAGATGTGTCAATGACAGGTCAGCAACCGAGGTGGACATTAATAGGGAAAACAGGATAAAAATTATGGGAAAAAATTATTAAATCCTGGAGCAAGAGAAATTTAAGTATTCATGGTAGGGTTATTCTAGCAAAAAGTTTGCTGGCTTCACAAATTGTACATTTACAGATGGTCCTGCACCAACTGGAACATGTTTGTAAACGGGTTAACGGTATAATATATAAATTCATTTGGCAGGGTACTGGAAAGGAAAAGAAAAGTAAAGAGACGTGTTATGCAGCAGGGAGTTAGATATGGGGAATCTATGATCCAGTTGTTAAAATATACAGAAAATTATTTTTATTAAATGGTTGAAAAGATTTAATAAATGTTATGACGATAAATACTTCGTGATTGGATAATTTTTTTTGAGTATTTTGTTAATAACATGGTCGTTGCATATTCCAACACAAATGTTACAAATCTTACCCCAAAGGATAATATTTAAAAAAATGCCAAAGTTTCATCTCAACTTTTTGAAAACAGTTTTAGATAGTAAAGATGTAAATAATTAATTGGCCAATAATCAAGTGATATGGAATAATGTAAATGTAAAATACAGAGGAAACACTTTATTCTTTGGCGATTGGTTGAAAAAAAAAGTATTGTGCATGTTTCAGATGTACTTAACGATAATGGTTGTATTAAATCCTATGACCAGCTTAAAGAAAAGTGAAAGGTGATGCAGGTTTTATATTCAATGCATTGTGCAGTGCTTTTTATAATCAGAATATAAAGTGTAAAAGAGGAATTGATAAATTTAAAATATAAGGACATGATATACAAGAAAAGGACAACAGGTGTAATAACAGTGTTTTATTGACCTATGTAAAACCGGCAGCTCAATGTTTTTTTGGGAAAAGAAAATTGACCGGAAATTAATTGGGACTAAATCTGGGAAAATGTTTACAAGTGTACAACAGAGGGTAGAATAAGGTCATTGCAATGGAAGATATTACATAGTATCTACCAGACAGGGATTCTGTTACATAAAATGGGGAAAAGAGACAGTGAACAATGCATCCTTTGCTAATTTAGGAAAAGACAATATTGAAATTTTTTTGTTAACTGTGATATTGTTTTGGCATTATGGAATGAAGTGAGGAAAATGTGTAATGCTTTTTATAGGAAAAGAGTCGATTTAAGCGAAATAGGTATTCTTTTTGTGTATGAGTCATTAGCAAAAGGACATTTGAAATATGCAAACCATCTTATTTTATTGGAAAATTATGTATTAACAAATTCAAGTATTGAAATTATCCTAACTTGTTACAGTAGTTTGAAACAGAATGTAAAGATCGGCTTTTGTGATCATGTTAATTCAACAAAATATATGTGTATCATGATAAGAGAAATATAGTTGACTTCAGTAGAAAAAAAACCTACCATGTGGTACGGTTGTTGACAGTTTTAATGACAGCAAGTTGTTTGACAGAGTTAAAGGTATGCTTGGTAGAACAGGTGGATGGGTTCTGTTATAGCTTGTGTATGGATCAGTATCTACCTTACCTTGAATATTGATTGGTACTTCTCTTTCATTCGTGATTCGTGTATGGAAGGTCACGCGATTCTCTTTTTCTACGCAAATGGAGGGTACATGACTGTCTTTGTAAAGCGGCCAGAGTGTTAGTTTATACAGCAAGTGTAGTGTATGTGTATTAATATGTTTTAAAGTGTGTAATGTGATTATCATTAGAAGTATATTACATCCGGACTGCCCGTTAGTATATATGCCCGAAAGGTCATGTCTGTCTCTCTATACGCTCGGCTTCTGTTCGTCTGTTTCAATTATCGAGTGTTACTTATATGTTGTATTGCTATACAATTACATATTGTATGTATATACGATTCAGAAGACATCAGGACAAACCCGAGGGTGTAATTAATTTAATGTTGATATATATTTATATTTTATATTTATAATTATGTGAAGTGAAAACAAAAACGTGCTATATGATTAAAATCTAGTTATATATAAATTCAATTATTCTTTAATATAACCAAAATGTTCAAATCTAAAGCATAATAGACCTTTCAGTATCTCGTATTCAACCTTAATGTACGTTGTCTAATTAAACACAAAGGCAATAATTTATCTCGAGATCTTGGAATGTTTTGAACTTTTTATATAATGTTTCGAGATATCGAGATATTTTTTTTTAGTTCTGGGATATTTTTGTGGGATCACTTGGTACATCTTTCGAGGTCTAGTCATATATCGAAGCCCGTGTCTTTTGTATCGGCCATTTAAATATTCAATTACCGAAGTAAGACAGGGTATAGACCAGATTTGTGTAATCGTACGCCAACCTTTACACCTCATCAGGCATCTATAATTAATCTGGTCTTGTGTTGTACTACATTGTACAGTAACATGTTTTATTTTCGTAGTAGGTGCTTGACAGGTGTTTCCGGGAATACTTACTGATATATCCGACCCACCACCCGGTTTGCCTAAATTGTGCTGTCACTAATCCACTAAAAATAGCCGAATATTTACCATATCTACCTATGCTTAGCAGATGCTGCCTATAATGCTTACAAAAGCAAAACAATATACACGGAATGCATAAGAATAATATAAAAATTATTTTACTTAAAATACTATTGAAACAGCTTATCTTCAATATTTAACGGAATAATATTAGCTACCGTATCCACAAACTTGTGTCAGTTCGCGGAGCTCCTAATAAAACATTTGTAAATCTCTAAATACCATCGAGAAGTACAAAAACAATTGTCCCAGGATTCGACATTTTGCTAGTATACTAAATCGGCTCCAATTATTGGACATGCTGGTTATTATTATTATTATTATTATTATTATTATTCATTATTATTGTTATTTTTGTTGTTATTATTTTTAATATTATTATTATTTTATTATTAATATAATATACATTAGGGGTTAAATTACTATTTATGTGTATTTTTACTATTGGTTTATCTTGATAAAAGGCAAGTCGAACTATTAGAATAGAAGAAAAAACTTAAACAAGACGATCATAATCGAACGCTTGCCGAACATTGGCGGGGGGAGAGGAAGAAAGAGGAACAAGTGAAAAAAAGTGGTTTGAATGAGCAATGTTCTAGGGGAGTAGAAACAATAGCACTTTCATATATTCATGCTGATATTTAAAATTCGCTGACGAACAGACAGATGACACAATATAATTCTTGGTTTTATTTTAATTCTTTGCCTTTCATCATTTCTAAGGATTACTAAGCAATGAGGACTCGGGAATTACCAAAGAACAAACAAACAAGAGAAGTTGACAACAACAGATATACATACATACAGACATAATGATATACTGACACAATCTAGATGACAGGTGACAAGTCCTCTTAATAGGGAATGAATAGACGAAGAAATTGAGCTATAACTTGTGTAAATGGATTTTTTCGGGGATTTTGGAAGCAGTTATGTGCAAAATAGTATTTTTTGTTTTCGGTGACAATGACCTTAGATCTATTTCAATTAAAGTAGAACGGCGTATTGAAGTTTTATTTCTCTCACAACTTTATAATTATCTTTGGAATATAATGACTTTCCAAATAAATTGCGTAACCTCGGTGGTAGCAGATTGGAGGAAGGAAGGCCATAGAATGGCAAATAGAATAAAATGATCTACATTTTATGTGGCTAAGATAAATTTTGAGAAAAAAAAATAGTTTGTGTTTTTTATGACCATGACCTTTGACCTATCTCCTCTAAAAGAAGCCAGACTTCTAAATCTTCTGGTGTTCCACCAACATGCTAAGGTTCAGCATATTTGAGGGCAATTGACAGACGGACATACTGACACACTGATAAATCATATATATCTATGACTTGATAATCTTATGTGAACCCCGAGAACGGAACGGAATGAGCTAGACTGTATGTAACTAGACCTCTTTTTGGCGAAGAAATATCGAAAAAAAATATATTTTTCTTTCGATGAGTTTGATCTTGAACTTTGATCTTTCTAAATTATACAAATATAGCTTCAAAAAATCGTTCCAATATACGACATGTGTACGTTACTAAGTGATTCTTGCAAAACTGTGGTCTGTAAAATAAAATATATTTCAAAAGCATGAACCAGCGAACAAAGCGAAATTGAGACAACTGACAAACAGAGAAACATACTGAAAAAGTGATATATCTAATACGATATTTGACTAAACCATGTCATGGAGATTGCATCAACAAACAAAATGAGATATAGTATATGTAAATAGACCTCTTGTCGACGAAGTTATAATAAAAATAACATTTTGTCTTTTTCGTTAAATCTTGACCTTTGACCTATATTGGCAAAAGCAACCGATTTCGAGGACTTTAAATTGTCAATCAACTGTGTAGGTTTGAAAGCGATTACTATAAAATTTGTGGCAAGTAAAGTCGGAAAAAAACAAGCACACATTGTGATAAACTGACATTTTCAACTAACCAAAACGCTTGCAAAATCTTCCATTTCCCACAAGCAATAAATTTATAGCCCAGGATTACTAATTGATAGTTATGATATAGTTATTCACAGCTGGTCTAGAAATGTATTCCTTGTTCTTTTTTTTTCTGAGAAACTTTATCTTTTATTTTGTGTTTCAGAATAGAGAGTTCATCCATTTACCATGCTATTAATTACTTAAATATGCAATTATTATATTTTAAATGTCATCAATACAGCTCAATCCAAATCTGGGTAAACCACAGTTGTAGTGCTTCTTAAGCATAGTACTTTGTATGTTTTTGGTTGTCCTTTGCTTTGCAGATATGTTTGTGATTTTAGCTCTACCTGTTTCTTTCACATTCGTAGCTCATAGGTGTACTCTAATATAGATGTGGGTACAGCAGTACTGATCCGTCTATTTCTTCCTCAACCTAACATGTAATATTATAGCATTTGTTATGAATTCTGAAGGAATCAGACAAATACCACATATGAAACATATGATTTTAAATCTAGATTTTTGTATAAGTACATTAACCGACATACCAAACATATTTCACCCTGATGGAGAGGGTTCAGTTTCATAAATGTAATTTATATATGTTTTATAGCTTTATGGTTGATTAAGCACAAATGCAAAATAGAGATACATAATGGGAAGCAAAACAGCATATTTGGTAATACATAAAAAAATACAATTATGCATACATGCGACTGTATTATATATATAAATATATATATATATATATATATATATATATATATATATATATATATATATATATATAGTATTTTTATTACCTGAGACTTAGAGCCGTCCGCTACAGGTGAAAATGGAAGACTATTTGACAAACAATCACGACTCAAGCATAGGCGGTGAGTCCAAATTTGACAATTTTCAAGCTTGAACCAAAAAGAATGACCATTGTGCAAATTGTATATTCAAATGCCATAAAAACGTAACATGCCGTGACACCAATTTGTTTCGAAATGATAATTGTCACTGATTTTGTCACCGACGTACAGAGTGGTAGCTGATGAAGCAGCTGAAATCACGATGAAATGTGGTTTGTGTCTTAATTCCTTTTTTTAAAGTTTATTGGTGATTCAGTTTTTTCTTCTATTGTTTGCGTATCAAATTTTCCCTCCTTTCAATATTGACAGTTTCTCCTTATGAAGATCAATAAATATAAATATAGATAATAATAGAAGATAGATCAATGTCTAATTCACGAATGATAGTTTCATCGATGAATAATACACTTGAGAAATATGCGTGAGTGAAAAATAGGAATATAGGTTTCTGAAATATTTTTCTTCTTTAATCGTAATTAATTGTGTTCAACTTTAATAGAAGGGGGCTCTTTCTACTACTAAAACAATTATGGTCTTATATTTTTCTTTATTTTTTGTTAAATGTGACGTTTTTGGTTGGATAGTTGTAAACAATTTCTTGAAATTGTTTGAATTGATGAGTTGTATAAGAAGAAGACATATGACGGAACTGATGAGTCAACATATCAGTCGAATATGACCTTGTTAAACTTGTCACCATAGTGCCACTGTGCCACTAAATTGTGCTGACCTCATGAAATATACACGGATTTTTATTGAATCAACACCGCAAAGATATACATTGACATCTAAACTTACTAAATATGCCTAGGATTTGCCCTGGATTTTGCTGGTAAATAGTCATGGTGAGTTTCAGGAAAGTCCATCAAAGTTTGTTGAGTTGTCGCGGCGACACTCTAAATTAACGGACGGACGGATAGATGGAAAGTGGGTATACAATATTACTCTCCGTCATAAAACGGGCGTATAAAACGAATACATATGTAAATATCTAAAAATATGTAGACAACTGCGAATGTTCCATCCAACATATAAAGCTGTTTTAAAGACGGCTAAATTACTATAATGTGAAGCATTTGTTCGAGAAACTTTACTGACCCTCTTCTGCCATTGATCATTTGAACCACGCGGATTGAGTATTCACTCACCACGCTATCGCCTGTAAAGAATTATCAATAAGCTGTTGTCACATTTGTGTTTCCCGGTACTTGTGTTCGGCTTTACCGATGTTTCCATGATCCATATGTTTGTTTTTGCTGTACAGAGCAGTAACATACATTTATGTTAAATATATAAATAAGAGCTCGGAGATTTTTTACAGAGAATCATCAGAAGTAATAAAGCCTTTAGCAAATATCTGTTTTGAACTTTTAAGCGTAGAAATGCATTATTTAGAAAACACAAAGGTTCAACTTTAACATATTATTTCTTTCCCTTCTTCCACAACAGGTATTTCGTACTAATATTAATCAAGCTCTGTAGAAATCGAATCCCTGAACAGAGGTAAGTGCTTGACATGGACAATCACAAAATATGGAATCTGACTAATAGCAAATAGCAGTGGTACATATCAAGTGTACATATGTCGCCGTCGGAGGCCGCCAACTTCGGTAGGGTCAACTAGTTACAACTTTAAGAGGTGGCAATGGTATGCTTCGGATCCGAGCAGCCCTCCTCTTAGATATTATATGCCTGTCAAACTGTTCAAAGCCATTGCTATCATAGATCGCTGTAGCGCAAAATAAGTGTGCTACTTAAGCGGGAACTGCATGAGAAGTATTTGGTTAATAACAATTTCCGCATGATTATCATATCTTTAGAATGAGTTTGTATTTTAACTTTGAAAAGTCGCTGTGTGATTCCTAACTTGACCTAAACTGATTCACCATTCGTACTAAATGCATTGTCTCATCTTGGTCCCATCTGCATATTGGAGTTTTGGTACAGACCGAGCACTAAAAGGTGTGATGCAGCAGACTTGGAAGTATCCTATACTCACTGGAGCACAGGTCAACCAAACAATTATCAAGAACAAGATTATGTAACCATCATGGGCCGTGACACTAATTGATGATTGGATGATAATATTCTTGACAACAGAGCTATATTTTATGAAAATAATATCGTGCTTTGTTTAATACCTCCGTATTGTTCTATTGTTGTGTCACTTTTAGATAGACAATGCCTTTCAAATAAAAAACGAGCCGGATTTATTGTTCTCAATACCCACTTTCCTGAGGTTCAACAAATATTTTATGTTGTATACACATTTATTGGTTATACATACAGGCTTAAGTAGACTCGTTAGAGTAAAGTTACACATGTAATAAATATGCATACTGACATTAAAATTTTACATTTATCGTCTGACTTTCATTATATATTTAATTACACATCTAACATTACTTGAAAAAATATTTATATATGCAGACTGCTACCATGCGTGTATCAAGAGCATCTGTAATCTGGGAGAGACTCTTGCCAACTGCGTTGCAAGCCTGGTTGTCTTGGCAATACCTAAAAAAAATACCCGGAATCTCAGAAAGATCACAGTTACTAAGCAAGGAGATAAACAACCACAGGTCCAGCTAGGGAAGTACTCCAGGTCCGTGTGTCTAAGTCTTTAAGCATGTCCACCCTGTTGTCATCAATTTTGACTCCTGTCTAACCATGGAATGAGGCACGTAACACTGTTAGCCTTTCCTAATATTTATTTAGACAGTCATAACCAAAGTTCAGGTAGACTTTGTCACATATATCCGGGAGATTAAACCTTGATCTACTGTTTAAGTTGTAAACGTACTGGTAAAACCAATCATTATGTAGCAGTTTGGGAACAATTAGGAACCATGACATGATTAGTCGCAAATGTTAATATGCATTGTATTTTCGTACATAATTGATTGTGTAAAAGTTAGATCATTTTGAATTGTGATTTTATCTAGTGCTTCTTATGGATCCACTTAGTAAGAGCTCCATTCGGCTTTTATTTAGTGTAATATATTACCAAAATCAAGCAGTATGTACATCTCACAAACCTATATCACATTCAGTATATATTGCCTTCACTAGCAATACTAGAAATAAACTGCAAACTTTGGAACATTATATTGGGATCTGGGCTGAATTGTCCAAAGTGGAAGGAGTGTGGCATCTCCCTGTGGGATGAACTGTAAGCTAGCATCAATACTAATGACATTTAATGTAAATTGGAATTACACTGTCCTGCCAACCGGGTTACTGTACATTGTACAAATAAATTAGTATACCACTAATATTGGTGAGCCATAACGCAGAGTAACCTGATAAAAGTAGCCGCATTGCTGGTGTATTCCTGCTATGACAGCCCTCACTATAAACAATCTGAATTTACACCCAGAGTACGACTTTAAATGTTTTACGGTAGATCTAGTGCATGAAGGCAGATTTATGCATTGCCCGTTTCTTATTTCTTGCTTTGTATCTAATGTGTTTGCACTGGATTGATTAAAGAGGTGCCAAATAACCACAAGCGAAGAGGTTTTGTGAGCAGAAAATTAAATAATGTGGTTAACATTAGTGGGTTCATTACCCACGCACACGATACCAGAATCATTTTTGTTTCTGCCCGAACCAACGCGCACTGGGTAACATCGCAATGGGAATCGGGAATATCTTTCTATGTTTGTTATTTTTAATTACAGGAAAAGTCAACGCAAAATTGGGTAAGGGCTGCTTGATGGAGGGAAGTTGTTTTGTTAACAAAACATGGTGAATCTCTCGGTTAATTGTTCCATAGGCGACAGCATATGCCAATACGTTTCGGTATACACTCGATTTGCTATCCGGGAGGTTATAGTTGGCTGGATAAGTAAAAGGCTGGGCGAGAGCAGATCGGTTTACTGCAGCTGTGCTGAAGGCCCTGACTGCTCCTTTAATCAGTACTGGATATGAATAATATTCTGTTTCCATCTTACTTTTTAGGGCTGTTGCTGAGAGGAGACAATTGAGAAGAATATATGATTTTTAGGGTGTTCTTCATCTTATATTCACCAATATACTTTTTACAATATATATATATATATATATATATATATATATATATATATATATATATATTGGACTTTTATTTTCAGGAGATGCCGATGGAAAATTCAAAACAAGCAACAAAATGAATCACATCGATGCAACGCTGTATTGTGAAAACAGGGGCTGCAGTTACCGGGAAGTCTAGATTATTTAGATAAGAATGAGGTATCTAATGTGTTTGATACAGAAAACATATCCACCGTCTGGACTTCACTCAAGAGAAAACCCTATGACAAGTGGGTTCCAGTAACAGGCGATATGACAGGTAAACACAGGATTTTTACATAAGTGGTATATGCTTTTCAATGTGATGTCACATAAAAACATAGAACCCTTTCTTTACATATATTGTAAAATGCAAGTTCCTTTGGATATGAAGTTTGAGATTTTGAAGATCCTTGTATTATTGTAATATTATTAGAAGGTATTTGTGCTTAGGTTTGGAAAACTTTGTAAAACTACTTTTTAATGTCGCCTCATTTTATTATAGATAATTAGATACATAATATATATTATTATAGAAAATAGATACATATATAATAATGTATAACCTAATTTAAAAAGGAAAGAATATGTACAAAATAACTTCTTTAACGTGGGCACTCTTTTGAATGAACCAAACTGCCAAATTACAATAAGAGATTCATTATTGCATCTAATTTATTTGATATGTGTACGTACAAAAAAAGTGGTATGTCTAAAGGTATGTATACGAATAACCATGTTCAGATTATTATGTGCAGGTTGACTATATGATAGCTGAGGCTTATTTAGCTACATACAGTGTACAAAAAAATAAATAATGAATATATATATATATATATATATATATATATATATATATATATATATATATATATATTCCTGTACGCCCACTTCAATTACAAGGCAATCTCCTGCCTGCGTTAATGACTTGTCTTTTACAACACGTGTAATGTGCTTAAGGGTCTGTGTTTATCTGTAGTGCTGAATATATAATTCATAATCAAGTTACATAAAAGGGATTTGATTATATACCCCGTATGATTAAAACTGATAACTTTTTCAAACCGTACACGTTTAATGACATGGATACTTCAATTGTAGTAAAATATCTTCCTAAGTATACCAGAGCCAGGTGTCTCTCTCTAAAGGATAGACGTTTGAGAGGAGCAAACTGTTTGGCACCCTTATATGGAATGATTTGCAATATGTATGGTAGGCTTTCCTGTTTCCCCGCGTTTCGTAACTATACAGGCATTATTTCTCTATTCAACATAAGACTGGTCATGTGTTTTCTTGGACCTCTCGAATATTAACAATCTAATAAGAAAAATAATATGATAACCATACAGTATTTTGTATCAATATATCAGTTGGTATTAGGGTATTCCTCGAAATAAAATCTCAAAATAGCGTTCCCCGCAATTAACGAAGTTTTGTTTTCATAGATAGGTACTTCTGGTTTTCCGTATGTATATAATACATTTTTTTTAGATTGCAAGGTTTGTGAAAATGATTGTTTGCACTTAAAATACGGTTGCCTCAAGATATACTCAGAGAAATTCACATGGTTCCAAGCGTTAACCACCTGTTCGGACAGGGATGGAACTTTATGGGTGGCTGGTAACAACTGGGAAACTGCTGTTGAAGGCCTGGACCTAGGGACGGAGGAATACTGGGTTGGCTGGTCCAAAGACAGATGGCGGTTTTCCGCATTCAATTGTAAGAGCGAAGTAGACACCTCTCCCTCTATCTCTTTCTCTCTCTCTTTCTCTATCTCTGTCTCACACACACACACATTCACACTATTATCCTATTCCGTTTGTGTCATTTTTCTCGACTGCTTGTGAAACAGGCTGATGCATGTCAGCCTTTTAAAACTGTATAATGAAATTAAAACATGATATAGGCATGCTGCAGTCATCCATCGATAAATGTTCACGTTTAATCATTCTAGTGTACATTAATTCTCAACCAACGATTACAGTTTGAGGATATGATCCATCTGTGATGATATATGCATGTGTGGCATTATTTCTCCTTATTATTCCAGTGTCTTTAATGCCGCGTCGATTTCATTTTCTTCCTGAACAACCATATATGGGAAACTGTGCTTTGCTTCAAATAAGACCGGATTTCAACTGGATGGTTAGTCCATGTGACGCTGAACATGACGTCATTTGTGTAAAAGGTACTCAGTTTTCTTATCAATGCAAAATGTCATGTTTTATCAATAAGTAAGTCCATGACACCAATAAAAAGAAGCATAAGCATACAAATAAATGAAGTAGCGATAAGAAGACAAACATGAATTAGTTTCAGCTCGTACTTATGTTTATATCATGGGTACCCACTGACTTATCTCCTGTGGAATTTTTTTTACTTATCCAATGCATGGCCAACATTAGAAAAGGTGTTAGAAATAGAGACACTTTGCAAATAAACTAATTTTTTGGGAAAGAAAATATCTTATATGAGCTATTTAAAATTAGACATTCTTTTCACTCGATTTCCCTGAATTAAGAGAGACTGCAATGTATAGACATTTATTCAGAGTGTTAAAAACTTCTTTGCTTCAGCAGAAAACACAGAGATACACTTATTTTGTTTATGCATATGCTAACCATGAGTTAATGGAGTTTATGCGACTGCAGTGTATTGTTTCAATTCCAGAATATAACCATGCAGGTGCTTTGTCAACTTAATTCTCTTAGTTTACCATTAATGATAAATGTTTCAGTTAGGGGGATCCCAGTTATCTAAAGCATAAAGCAATGCACGTTGGTAATATTTTGTTTATCCCGAAGCCAGAACAGGCCATAACCTAGTTTCTTTGCTGTTTATGGGGCCATTACACTCTTGATGAGTTATTGGTGTCATTGAGTTTTAGTATGCTTTGCTAAGCGCTGTGTTTGGAAATTGCATGGCATGTTATGGATCGCACACGATTTATCACTATTTCCCCGTCTCTTTGTTTGTTTGTATGTCCTTACTCTATCCAATATTTTATGATGTGCAATGTAACATTTGAAGGGAGGCCATTGGTCAAGGTAAAATGCTATTTCTGGGACACATTTGGATTTTATCGAAAATCAGTTTTGCTTCTTATTTCTACGAATTTTCTCCAGCGTATTATATTCTAGATATAATGCTTTAATTTTTGCAAGGTGTGCTCCTTATAAATATCATAAAACATAATCTCACTTATTTATTGCTCAAACTCAAAATAAAATGGATCTATGATAATTATTATATTGTCCATTAATGCACGGACCTACCACCGACATCTTCAACATCAGGTAGGAAATACAATATATGTTATGGTCCAATGTCGGCTGAGCACAGTTATTTTGCTTAAATTCAGCTTACTCGCCTGTAATAAGACAATCTTATTATTTGATGCGTTTAGCCCAGTGAAAACTAATGCTGCTTTAATGATGATGTTTTAACTACTGTAGAAGTAAATTAAATACTAATGCGCACAAGATAACTATGGTTTTACTATTTAAGATTCATGTTTGCTTACACAACTTATTACCTGCAACTCTCGTTACATCATTGTGTCATTTTATTGAACACATGATCTTAAATTTCCTAGCACTCAAGTGAAACTTCTTAAATAAAAAATATGGAACAATTCATTCGATTTTGAAGGTAAACTGGAGCACCATAGAATAATCAGTTAAAAATATTATATAGCATTTCAACATTTGGCGATAGCTTTGTCTCCGGAATGAGGACGGTTAATTCATAGGTGTTACAAGCAGAGATTTGTACACAAGTGACAACATGAAAATTATAACTACATATGAAAACATGGCAATCAAATCATTAAGGAGATGATTTATAAACATTTACATTTATTTTCATCCATTTGAAGGATGGGTTAAGAGAGATGAACAGAGTTTATCCCAGGATGCCAAATTTTCCCACCGCATTCAATTAGAAGCAGGCAAAGCATTGTTTTACTGAAAATTAGGAAATGTTATAATCATGTTTAAACAAATACTCCGCCAACTTTTATCATTTATAACAAAGCAAAATTATATGTTACATATGTTTAAACAGTCGAATACAGTCGCCCAGAAATAGAGTAGTCCTGTCAGTCACATGATTTCAGATATAAGACAGGTAACTGAGATACAAAAGATTAGATTCATATTAGCTTATTGACAACATACATGTAAATATATCAGTTTAAATAAGTGTAGCATAATGTAGGTGTAGCCTTGCCGCATTATATCAGCATATATATTTTTTTTCTATCGTTCGATTGATGTAGATAAATAAACTGATTGTTGAGGACAAATTTTAGTGAAGGTTTGTGTTTTCTCACCAGTTTGATAAGATATCATTGTCGCAGATAATGTGTCAGTAAAACTAGACAAAATTACCGGTACAGGATTAAAGGCATACGATCAAAATGAAATAGGAAACAAATATACCAATCTTCTTTCTATTTAAAGAAACTTCTGAGACAACCCATGATCCCATTTACGCCTAACCATTTCATCGACGCGAACGACAGAAAAAATTACAACTGATGTACAGTAAAGTACGAGTATGATAAACAGTATGAAGATATGTTTCAGGAGAATATCTCTTAAATTTATTGTGTATGCTCCGCTTAACCGGCTTTCAGATGATAGGGTTATATCTATATTGCCTGTTCCGATGGATGATATGATGACATGGATTATAAATGAAGATGCAATGGCTAACAGGAGAAAGTTGTCTTACATAATATGAAGAATGGTTGTGATAGTTACAACTCTGCTTCAAAACATTTGAGGAAATCCTTGTCATGTATAATGTCAAATCCTTGTCATGTTTCCTCCTCATTTATCCCGTTGTTCCGGGTAAGCCTTTACAGAAATCATATCGTAACCGGTACTCTTATGCACCCTGATAGCAAGACTTATAAAGCTAAACATGAATTGTGCATTGAACCATACAATTGAAATAATGGACCTCGTTAGCACTCTCCGCATCGCACACAATGCTGCAATATAATTTGGCGAATAAGTAATAAATTGAGAGCAAATTTCTTTCAATATTTAATCATATCATGTATGGCGTACAATCAAAATACTGTGCATTATAATAAATGTCTTAGGAATAGCTGCAAATGTCAACTCCAAATACCTCAGTTAAAGTGAGCATGTGGGCTGCATGTTCCGTCTCTTGTTTTATCATGATTTCTGCGAGTCAAACGGGGATCCATCTTTACCCCAGAATAGAAATTATAACATTAAAACCGTTCAAGAATAAATATTAATTAGACAATTTATTGAGTACGAATTCAGTTTCATTGAATATTAAATTTAGTAAACCAGAAATTGCCTGTCATATAATACTATAACAACAAGCCAAAATCTCAAAATCTCAGTACTGGTTGAGACTCTGTGCCCTACATTTTACTTGAATACTGGTTCTGTTCTGTGAAGTGTGTTAGTGTAATGTGGATGTCTTATACGCCCCCCCCCCCCAAAAAAAAATATTTAGATTTATAATTTAGCTTTATTAACCATATAACTATTATGAAGAAATGAAGCATTCATAGAGGAAGTAGAACACGTTTAATCCCTGGATTGCTAAACGTATGTATTTTTCATTGCAACATATTTCCTAAATTCATGAGACCAGTACATTATCTTATATTTAATAACGTCGTTTGACTTCTATGACATATCAATATTGACGCCATCTATCGGATTATTTAATCGTTATGGATCAACTACGTAAAGGCAGTAGACCACCTGGGTTCCTACGTAACAAGGACTTTGTCGAAAAGACTAACGCACTAAACCTTTGATATCATAATTATAATCATTATTAGATATATCATAGGGAGAATGCTGAAGAAAAACCGTATGCATCATTTGAATTATTGAAGTATCTCGACAGGTTACAAATCAAAAAGGATATTTTATTACCCTAAACTTTGTCACCTGTCACTTAATCAAGGGATGTCCGCCTCTCAACATCTCTGCAGGATATACATTTTTTGTTGAACGCGGAACTTGTAATCTTAGACAACACAAAGTCGAACCACTTTCTTACGATCTTTTACTACACTCTCTTGCACCTAGTTCACATTTACAATACCATTATAAGATACATGTTCTTTGTGAGGATACACATGGAAAGCAAACGTTAGGGATACCCTGGCCCGAGATCGCAGCAGCCCGAACTAAAATGGTACGAGATCGTTGGCCCGCTTGCCTGAGATCATCATGGCAGCTAGTCTAAACATTTCTGACACTTATCAGTGTCGGGCTCTGTTGTATCCCTGTCCTAGTACTAGGTATTCAGTATTCTCTATGAGGATACATGTGGAAACCAAACGTTAGAAATACCCTGGACCAAGATCGGAGTAGCCCGAACTAAAATGATCGTTGACCAACTTGTCCGAGATCGTAGTGGTGGCTTCTTAACATTTTTGACACCTCTCAGTGTCGGGCTCTGTTGTATCCGTGTCCTAGCACTAGGTATTCAGTCGGATTTACGGATCAGATATACATTTACAGTCCCTGTCACTGGGCCTATGGGCATCATGTGATACACAGGTGACGCATTAATAGAACACAAATACACTGTTTATCAACTAACATTTACTTAGCTGTAATTTGTCGCTGTTCTATACGTTTATAGTTTATTAAATAGGCAACAAAAAGATGTTCAGTGTTTCTTATAGAAATACACATGAGGCAATTATATATAAATAAGTATTTCTTTTATAGGATGTACCGAGATAGACATTTTCATCCTTTTTTACACTGATTTACATAAATATATTTTTTAAATGAAGCAGAACCGTCTAGCTTCGGTTTTACTGCATGTCTTAAAGTGAGTGATAAGCTACACTCCACCATTAAAAATATGTTAAATTAATCAATATTATATTTTTTTCAATGATCACCCAATGAAAATGTGTAACTACAGTCAAGGTTCTACCATGTGATGTACAACAAGTAACTCCGTCTTTCATGCGACAACGCTTCATGTCATTTAGGATAAATGACTTTTAACTCATTAACCACGCGATATCATCTACCTTTCTGAATAATTTTGAAGGAAGCGAGAGGGAAAGCACTCCTCAAAAGTCACCTCCTAAGTTCCTTATATTGCATAGATTGTTTATTACAACATGTCTTCTGGAGATACATTTTCGTGAATCCGTTTGCCAGATTAACTTCGTCCACTTTCTTCTCTGTCTCCTACATCCTGTTTACCAGTAGAGGGGTTTCAGCTCGACCGTTTCTGCGTCATGATTCCGCATAAATAGGACAACTCTGCCCACCTAATGAATGTCTCAAATGCAGTAGGAATATTACAATGATTTTATATTTAACCTATATAATTTAAGAACTTTTAACCCATATCACATTCAAACTCGTTTTATGATGAGATCCTACTTTTAGTGAAAATATGTTTAAAACAGGCTAAAATATTTCTTATGGATTATATTTTAACTCAAATATGTGTTCACTTTAATAGCTATAAGAAATCTAATTTAAGAAAACATAAAGTTTTGTGAGTCAGTTTTCTGTAATCAAGAATATTTTTAGCTATCAAGTCAGTCGTTGTATTTATCGTGTTAATTTTAAAAGCTATCTGAATGAGTTACTTAGCCAGGTCGTTTAGGCAGTATGGATAATGGATTTAAGTGCACACCAGAACTTTTTTTGTATCTCTGTATAGGTTGTTCAACTTGACTGGAAACACCGCTCCCACAATTCGGTTCTTTCTCCACTGACACATCGGCTCTGTCCGGCACAGATCTGTCTATTTCCGACATTCCAGTGACAATCGTTTGGCAATAAGCCAGAATTTAACCCTTAAGAAAGGTAGAAACCGGCTTTCGACATGAATAAATACAGTCTGCTGTTCAAACCGTAGGCAATCATACTAATAATATCAATTTCGACTTCTGGGACCCGTTTGGCGGTTGGTCCTTGAATGTGTAACTTCACCACATATCGTTTGGGGTTACTTTTGGCCATGTATCATAAAGGGTTATAGATATTATAGTTTTCAATAGTTTTCAGTCTCTTGCACTTGAATGCTAAATTAAATTTTTCTGTTAGCCTTCTAGTGATATATATATATATATATATATATATATATATATATATCTATATTAATATTATATTATCAAAAGGTAATCTTTCGCAATGAAACGTTTTTGGTAAAAAAATATATACCCGTAACTTTGTTGGTGTGTCATACAGTCTTTCCCCATGAAGACTGTTTGCTGCGAGAATTCAGGTCTTGTTCAACTGTACTCACATTGAATTTTAGGGACGGCAGATATCGGATAATGCCGGATGTAGCCCTGGGAAAATCTGCCATACGATCTAAATTTATCAATTCCATGATTTTTCAGTAAGCTAATGCCACAATTAAGGTTTACACCCATTAAACATTTTATGATAAACGTGGCTCATAAATGAGTTAAAAGCCAGAAGCAAAATAAATATGCAGTAAATGAAAGTTTACTTGTGCAGAAAATTGTTTATTTGTCAAATTTTCAGTAATTTATTTTTAATTTCGGAATTGATTCTTATAACCACTCACAGAACTACAGCTTTGGCCGTCAAACCATATCCCCCTTTTTCTGTAGTTTGAGTAAGGTTTCATAATGTTGGCACTGTGTGAGAAACAACCTTCAACCCGTACCAGAAGTGTCTTGTAAAAAGTACTAAACACAGACACACACACACATTATTGGCGTATTCAAGGCTTTATTGAATAGATGTTT
This sequence comes from Sipunculus nudus, assembly GCA_026874595.1. Lineage (NCBI taxonomy): Eukaryota > Metazoa > Annelida > Sipuncula > Golfingiida > Sipunculidae > Sipunculus > Sipunculus nudus. The sequence goes on from CM049317.1 coordinate 6,964,732, forward strand.
ATCTAATATATAGTTCGTTAAATAGATGGTGACCATGCCAACACTAAGAGGAGGGAGACCACCAAGCGCAATCGCAACATATATGTAAGGGTTCGCTGTAATCGTAAAATGAAAGAATCTTTCATTAAAACTCATTTTACACTAGAAGTAAAATTGAAGCTGAAGTATGCCAACGGTTGTTCTGAACAAGCAAGATAAGAAACCGTATTTTTATCACTCAAACCATATATATATATATATATATATATATATATATATATATATATATATATATATATATATATATATGAAATACATATATATATATATATATGAAATACATATATATATATATATAAATGGTAGTGGGTGATTTTGTGTATATGTTCCTGTATTAAAATTTGCCATGATTTATTCTCACTTATATTTTGACACAGAATAATCTATATATCACTTTCATTGTAATGACCGCGCACGAAGTTGTAGATACGCAAAGGCATTTTTTTAATGTGATATTTCTTTGACCTAGCAAATATATAGGGTAGTTACGTGTACTTTCGATATCACTGAGATAATCTGATTCTCCAGTGGTCTCCTTGAAGTAGCGTTTACTCACCGAGTTAAGTTGAAATTGACTGTGTGTGTAAGTGTGTATATATTACCATATTAAACATTGTCATTGATTGATTTTTGATAGCATTTAATTTCATTTACATTTTGGCACAATATAACTTGCATTTTACTTTCATTGTAAAAAAACACACACAAATTTGTAGAAAAGCATATGCTATTTCTTTACTTTTTAAAGGCCTGACCGAGCAAATATATATATAAGCTCGATGTAATTTCGATATTAGAGAAATAATCTGATTCCCCAGTGATCTGTTTGCAGAAGCTGTTAACTGACCAGTGAAGTTGGCTTGGTAATGCTTATGTTATTCCCTGGATATAAATATAACACAACATTACTGCCAGTTACATTAGCTTTAATGATACAATGATGAAAATGTGTAAGCGTATAATTTAAGGTATATTAATCCCTGGTAAAAAGATTAATTTACCTTTATGACTTCATTAAAGTTTTTACTTTATTAACTTTTGATCAGCCAACAGAACATTTTCCATATAATTTATGTATGCTTGTTCTACCAAACGTCCTGCCAAAGAATATGGTGGTTATTTGATTTTCATGATTTCGAAACGGTATCCGTATTGGCATGCATTGAAATTAACTTTGCGTACATTCTTAAAGCCAAGTCACAACACGTGAATGAAATCATTATACTTTTAATTTGGTAGAAAGTTATGCCTTCAGTTCTGTAAACACCGGAATTCGGTAGGAAGTTATGCCTTAAGTTCTGTAACATATAAAAATATGGTCTTTGCCTGATTGCATAGTAATAGTGATTCTAAAGAACCCATGACTGCGATGTTTTAAAACTTGTGGCCTTAAGTGCTAGGTAAAGGTATAAACTGGCATCAGCTTAATATTTGAGACCATTAAATAACATTTATACTTATTTAATAAAGAAACTCCCAGCAGAGACAACCTAAGCGACACTTCTGTTACTTGCAAATACGATATGCATCTAGAGTTAATATATGTAGGAATTTAAGAATTTGTCAACAATCGTACTGAAAATCCGAACAGAAGATGGTCTAGTTATCGCAACAAAATCATCAGTGGGGCCTGGGCTATACCCTGCAACACCAACCATTGGTGTGTCTTGTATACAGATGGCCTTTTTTTGCAATTAGGAGTGTCATGGATAATAAAATGCATGTGCTATAGATTCAGTGTGGTATTGCAGATGCAGATTTAGTGAAACGTGTGTTTGCTAAAGCCTGTGATTTGGTGACTCAAACGCGCGTGTTGTGGAGCATTTAGTAGTGAATGTAGGTTTATCCAAGGTACAGGTAAAACTATTACAGTTTCATCAACTGTAAAGTTTTTATGAATATATGCTATTTATAACAAGGGTTTGATAAAAAGAACAAGCACGATATTGAGAAATAGAACCGCATTTAGGTTTTGAGTTGTCAGTCTACAAGGTGTGAAAATACATATCTATACTGATTTGTATCTGTTTTTCTCCTATTTAAGCACTATATATTCTATTCTAATCACTTATATATCTGAGTAAATTAATGGCCTACCCTTAGTCCCAGTGTGGCACTTTATCTATTGGTGATTTGATTGTTTTGGTTGAGAGCTACCGGTTACTTGTATGGTTGAAATGTTTGTTGAAATATGTCATATAAATCATAAGGGGCATAATGCAAACATAGAACTAGTTAAAGCTGGGTCCATGTGTTGTGATAATGTAAAACACGTTTTACTTACTAATTAAATTACTGAGCGATGCTATACTGAAATACCTTTTGGGATGTTATATTTTTTTAAAAATAAATTTTAGCTCTTGCTTGTGTTGATGTTTGGATGGGTTGATCATCGAGCTTATTTCAATACATTTTTCGATTTGTTTTCTCGGAGAGCGGCTAATAAAAAAACAGTGGAGTATAGTTTGCCCTACTGTAGTTACAAAATGGCTGATTTTACAAAACTGATCTTTGGTCAGAGATGCATATTCTCGTTTGCCGGCTCCTAGTTACCTAAAATTAGTCAGTCAGAAGCGACCATTCGTCTCTGCTAATAACGAAACGTGTACACATCGCAGACCCTCACCTTGTGTCCGGATTAGGGATTTGTAAAACACAGGTAGGTATATTGTTAAAATGGGCAAAATTGTTTTACAAATGTTATTGTCCTTATATATCTACAGAGGAATATGGGGGAACATCCTCATTTATTCACTTTAATTATTCAGGAAGATAATATTTTTTACCCAATTAAAATCTAGCAGAACCTGTTGACATTAGCTTAAAAGTCGAATAATTCATGGGTTGCAAAGGCATCACATGTTAAAATGGATAATTACGAGGCAGACACATACCACAACGAATATTTATATCGTCGATGGTGAGGTAATGACGCATGCTAACTCCACAAAAAATAGAATTCTGATATTTATTGTGCAATATCTGAATTACAATATAAGAAGTATATGATTTAATGTTTTTTATGCATCACTGCCTTTCTCAGAGATCCGCATTGGAATATGTTTCGAAATACATTTTACTTTAGAATACTAGTGTTTACACTCTTACCTTGTAGAGTTAAATCTTGAACCTGAATGAGCGAACATCAGGATTAACATTTATATGTTCTCGATGCTCCAAATGCATGCTATAAAAGATAAACTGACACGTTTGCTCTGTTCCTGGAAAATCGATTTCTTCAAATTTGCTATGTGATACTCTACCGTGTTTTTCCTAAATTCTATGGATCTTGCTTTGCTCATGGTTGGGACAAAATGAATTATTGTTAAAATAAGATGAAACTTTAAAATGGGGGACCTTTGAATACAAGGAAATCTCCTATGCAAAATTATATTATGTTAAACAAACATGAAGTAGACATGAAATTTACTGTACAATCCTTAAAAAATCATAGTATCCATGTATATTTACTGTTTTATTAGATTGATTTTATACTGTTTCAAATAAACTTTTACAGGGCACGATCAGATGCGCGAACTATAATATAAAACGCGTGTGTCACCTGCAGGCCTTAGCCATACTGCGCAACCACAATATGCAACATAACTAGTCATCGCACTTGTAAGATCACGTCCCCCATTCATGCAGTCTGGTTTGGTCACCACCTTTGGACATTATTTATTTAAGTATAGAATTAAAACGTGTAGCAAACGTTAATTTGAGATTTCAACCTCGTGTGCAGTTGTGTTTTTTTCTTGAAACTTTTATATTTTGTTTAAATGAAATGATAGTGTGGGATAATACGCATATTAATGCAAATATTCATGTACCTTTGATTAAGAATGACTTATAAGGTCATTTAGTACTCACGGACTTTTTTTAATGCTTTTGATCAGTTTCTCAGTAAGTGTGCAAAAACAATGTGTCATAAAAAGTACGAAATGTTTTTCTTTAAAACACAACATACTTTTTGCATAGTACGGTTCTCTTATCACGAAAACAATCAGCATTCCACCATCTGTGATGATGATTCCTTACGATTCCTGTTAGGTTTGGTACCCAGTGTGTTTAAGATATTTCTAAGTCTGTTACTTCCCACCAGAACATTCCTCCTTATGTTCTGGCCGTACCAGGGGCCGGTATGCAAATGGGACTGGGATAGGACTAATCAAGCTATTACAACATATTGTGGTACAATATAAGACGAGTCATAAATATTAAAGTATGTATGCTGCAACTATTTTGATAATTGTATAACATCAGCTACAAGAGCAGATCTTATCAGAAGGCTGACAGGATGTTAGGCTCATCATGTGGATATTGAAACTGGGCAACGTTAACGGCGGACACATGTACCAGTTTCATAAGAACATACAAGGTATAGCTGTGAACTGCATACGTGTGTTGTAGAAAATGTTCCAGTTAATATAGTTAATGCATTTGTTTAGATATACATTTTGATTCAGGGAGACATAAAGATGTATATATAAACATGAATACATGTACATTATTCCTCTATAATACCAGATTTTAGGTTCTACTGGAACTACCGTATGCAAAATTAGGTGCTATCTAATTTGATGTTCATCTATTGATGTTATAACAAATAACATTAACTTTTAATTTGTTTCTCCCCTTGAAGTTTTTGGATTTTTAATCATATCCCCAAGCTGTATACCACATCTTTTGCTCGATGATTTTAATTAACCAACAATAATGGTCCCTAATTTTAATTTCTTTTTTAATAACGTTTTGCAAATGTAACACTTTTCTACCCCACTTTTCATATGCATATAGTTATTTACAGATTAACATTAATATATGAAAATATAGTTATCAAAGAGCTTTATCCACACTTTTTCAAATATTGTAATGATTTAGAGAACAAAGTTTGCATATTTTCTGTCACTTTGTTCCGCCATTGCTTCCCACTGAGAATGTATTTTTTTTCCTAATATCTGACCATAATTAAGTTAAATATATTTTTTCTTATCTTATGAACACACGCATACAGTGATCCATAACCTATTTAGTCTGAGCTCTCATCAAATTAAAAATAGTATTGCTAATACTGATTTGCAACACACCTGACAAACTGCCCAAAGATTATATATCCCACGACAACCAGTACACGCAGCCCAACAATGATTGTTTTTTAAATATCACTATTAACAATACAACTTTCAATACAAAGTTCAATTGTATGCAAGAAATTAGACAAGGATGTTGTTCATGGTTTAAAAAAAAATGTTATTTTCCAGCTTGGGATTAATAAAGCAAATATTGTCTTATCTTACCTTATCAAGATAAATGTAAAATCAGCACCTTAAATTTTTTCATTTTTCAACTTAGAATATTTGTTTCCAAACTGTACTGTTGATTTAATATTCAACGAAAATTAATCAAGAAAAATTTTTAAAATCTGAAATTTGAGAGGAATTGGTTTAAAACTGAAAGTGTAATCTATGTTTGCATACAAAACGCAAGTTTATTCAGTTTACATACACAGGAATACTCCTAAGATGCCATTTATTGTCTTTAAAATACAGACTTTTATGGTATGTGTGCATAATTTGCCATGGTATGAGCCAAACTAAGGATAAAAAATGCAACAACAGAATTTTCATATTCATATGTTCTTTTTGTATTCTGTAAAATAAAAAAAAGTTGATAATCACATAAAAAATCATTAAAAATATCATTACGCTCCTGCCAAACATGATATGCTGAAAATAGGGTTGTCTTTGAAATCAGCAGTAAGTGAAATCAAGTAAATAGTCCAATTTCTGCAAAATATATATACTGTGGATTCAGAAAATATCGTCGGTTTAAAATTTTGTAGTTTTGACCTTAAACTTTTTTCGATAGGTTAAAACTTTCTTGGATTTTTGAACAGACCTGAAAATAAGCCAAAGATCGGTGACTGTTCGGTAAAAATGCACTGAAATTTACAACTCTTTAAAACAAATGTCAGATTCAAGCACGAGGTGTTGGCTCAATGACACAACGACTAAAATATCGTTTGACTTATCTGAATCGTGGGTGAATATATAAAGATGAATTTCGATAGATTTCTCAGGGATACTTCAACCTGAGTTTATAAAAAAGACATGTATTATTAGGTTAAAGAGAGCAAGTTTCGACGCTCGAGTCTGGTATGTCGTTCGTTCAGAAGAAACCCCGTTTCCACTCTAACGGGGAGCAATGCACCTCCGGAAAGAGGACACAGAAAGACTGGACCGCCAAACTCAAAAATGTGCTCAGTTTACCGTGACTGATTACCCAGTCCGGGGACTAACTAGATTAGCTCTGTCGCACGGTTTATTGTTTGGCCCGTAGTTATGGGGATACAGCTATAAGGTGGTGATGCCTTCTTTACGGGGTGCAGTTATCTATTTCTTCCGGCTCTAGGACAACTACCCCCAGACAATTACCCCAACATTACACGGTACTTGCGCCAGAAACGAGAGGGACCATCACTCCGCCACTAGGCCGCATCAGCTGCGAGTCGGCTATGACTGTCATTACCGGCATCTAACATGATTAACAGAAAAGACCAATTTCTACTGTTGTTTATTAAATTAAAAAAAGGACATTACAACTAACAATTACACAGGATGAGCAGTGCAAAATGACCTTTAACCTCGTCATTTAGTGAGCTAACATGAGCTAGTATATAAATATAATAAAATATGTAATATAAAATTAATGTGTATTTTTTTTAATTTATATGCTACATATCGTTTTCTGTGCGTTATATTGACCAATATTACTGATAGCATGGCCGGTGACAGCGGGCAATCACGATTTCATAACTTAGTGTACACACAGTGCCGACGGACATGTAAACATTTGATAATGGACTTTTTTTTTTTAATTCGTCACCCACGAAAGCCATGAAAATAAAAACCCAACAAACAATTCTAAATCCACAGTATATATATATATATATATATATATATATATATATATATATATATATATATACAGTGATATATGTATGAAGCCTTTCTTTTGAAAATGGTTGAGTAAATATTTAAATTTCGGTGCAATCACAAAACAAATAATTGACAAAATATTATAAAAACATAATATAATTATTGCTACAGTCATTTGTATATTTTCAATCGACCACTTATTCATCATAATCTGTCTTCAGTCTTGTGTCTTTCATGCGTTTCGCTGGATAATAACAGCGGTTCCACCAGTGCTAACGAATCTACCTCTATGTGCAGGAGCGGCTTGTCTGCTGACCAGCACTAGGGGTTACATCTCCTGCTAAACCGAGCGAGTGTCCTTTTACGCGTGTGGGACACAGTAGCGTGAATTTGGAAACATGTTCAAGTACAAACTCGCTGAAGCAAAAACGAAACCAGAAGAGCGGTCTAAGAAAATCTGAAACACGGTGAATCAGTCTAAAATTATGTTATGTGTTCTTGTTCCGAGTTCATGTCAAATAGGGAGGATAACGACATCCCATAAGCTAAATGGATATTGAAGTTAATAGAAATTGGTTTCGTTTGGATCAGCTTTGAGAAAACCAACTTGTTTATTACGCTTAATGAACGTATATCGGTTCGCGTTTGCTGGGTATAATTTTAACTGCAAAAAAAAACAATCAATGGGGCTCACATAAGTATGCATGATTAGCAATGTTTTAAAAAAAACACGTCACTCTATCCCTAATGGCCTGTAAGGTAGAAGCTTACGGCGCATGTATGAGAATCCCCCCGGATCGGGCGTTGCGTCTTTAATGTTTATTTAATTATGGGACTGGTATTCGAGAAAATTGATTTTTGTTTACTCAAAATAACTATATGCCATATGAGTTCACCATATCTTAATCATGAAAATTATGATAAAAAAAAAACTTGTGTGGAACTTCAATCGGAACACATTAAATGTTTTGAGTTGTGGGTCACAGCTTGCACAAAACTAACTAAACCTGGACCCGACTTCGTCTAACTTTAAAATACACTGTGTATCCCGATCGTAATTGTATCCCATATATCCTTCATCAGTCAAAACACAGCATTCTTTTCACAAAGAACACCCAAGGTGGAAAAACAATTAAAATCCAACCAGTATAAGTTAAAGGTGCGAATGCCGATGCAATTTTCTCCGTGCTGATTGGTCGGGTCCTTAGGTCCCCAGTGAGTGTAAGTTAACGGCATGTCCGTTGTTTCCCACCTGAAGAGTCCCTCTTGATCTCTGTCATTGCCTGAAGTCCAATATGCATTAGGGCCTGATATAAGAAAAGGCATGTCCAAAATATAATGAGTAAAAAAGATATCATAAGAAGAGTCTTAGAGGAGATACTTCAATAACATCACAATAAAAAACACATGAATTAAGATTAAGGCCTATGATACATGTACAAAAACACATAATACCACACGCTGAAATAAGATTTGGAATTAAAAAAAAACAAGGCGAAAACGTACTAGACCGAGTAGAATAATAGTTAATTCAAAAAATGGTAAGCTTATACTTGACATAAACTAAATCTTCGAAAGACAAGGCCCGACCCGCGTGGAAGACCATACAGATTAAATTATGTATACCCGCAAAGACAATGGTAATATATGACACATGATATTAAGGTCTTGCACGATAATCTATTACAGGAACAAAATGAAAAGTATGAGTCCAAAAGGTCTGAACAAGGTAAAATGGGTAGCCCACTAAACAACAGGACGACTATGCATCACATGAACTATGAAAGAGAAAAGAAAAAAAAAAGACTAGCAAAGCTCGATATTTTAAAGACATCATGAGAAAAGTGATACCATATGATAGGTTAAACATTTACAAAAACAGTTTATAGCTGATATCACTTAATTACAAAATATGACAGGTAATGTCATAACGAGGCCAGGTACAGGTAAGAATATATTTAAAATTTAGGGCACCCGCGACAAACGATTTCGTGCATATTACGTTAATTTATATAATTGTACAATGACGTTTCTCCCTCGTTCCCTTTGGTGTTTTAGTGTTTAGGTATACAGCGTTTTTTAATCACGTATCAGAATCACCACTATATGTAACTAAAGATGGATTGACACACACACGCACACGCCTCCCTTTTATTGGTCAATATATATATATATATATATATATATATATATATATATATATATATATATATATATCAGCAATGGATAAAACGTCATGGGAGGGGTAAAGGAAAAACATCCAATAAAAAAAGCCAGGCAAAGTATACAAAAAAGCATGGTATAAGCGACAAAAGCCAGAGCAAAGAAGACTAATATGAGATATTGCAAGTCAGTGAAAATACAAAATCCGTCTTTTGTTACAATACTGTATATTTAACTCAGTCAGGCTGTGAACGCATTGATACGATATATTTGGTGTGTGTTCGTATCAACGGACTATATGTAAATTTAACTAACCTTGCAGAGTGTTGTTACTCCGAAGAATATTTTCAATGTGAATATGTTCCTCATGCCGCTCCAAGCTGATCAGACCTGCCCCGAGTGATATACATAAATCCCTTGCCTGTTCCCAGGTCACCATCTCAACAAGGAACTTGTAACAAGAGGGCAACACGGATCCTGATCTAATGACCCAACCTGGTTGCAGCAAATCGCCAAATCCAGCAGGGCATCCTTAAATTAAAAAAAAAATAGTATGAAATATAGCAAACTGTGGCAAAATAATCAAAGAGGGTATTTAAACTATCGAAGGTAAAGATCCCGTCATCTGATTAAAAGTGTATGCCAAAAGACGTAACGTTTTGCTAAGCTTAATAGATAGACTCTGCCATCTTGTACTTGCCATATTGATAATAGAAATGTTGGAAGAATTTGGGAAGAAATTCAAAAAGGAAGGGCCCAGATAAAAACAGCAGGCCAGCCAATCGATAACCGTTAAATTGGATAAAACCTACCATAGTTGCCAATGTAGAGTTCGGCCGCTTCATCGTGTAGAACCATGTAAGTCGGAGACAAGACCACCTGGCATATTCCATTTGTAAACACATTTGCCACACGACATGCTGCTTCTTCATTGCATTTGCCAATACATCTTAAAGAATCGGTACGTCCTAAGGGTTCCAATTTTGGCTGTGTCATGTTTTCACCCACTGCATATGCTTGCTTTTGCGTTCGATAGTATCTTCCATTTGTAGGAGAACCACAGGTCTCTGTGACACACATAGACATATATAGATACACATATTTCAGGCCTACAGTTACACATATGCTTTGATGGGCTGTTAAATGGGAGTACGCGAACCAAATTCCCTCAAGGAGAAATATTTTCAATCTTGATTCAGTGTCATCCATGCTATGGCATGTCATTATAGGGATTTGCATATTGCAATCATACAAAATATTCATAAGCACCTTTACTTAAGAGCAGGGATGGAGCATAAAATATTACATTAGGGTTCTACTTCGCAAAGCAATCAGGGGTGCTTAATGTGTCATGCGTTCACATAAAGGAACAAAAAGATAACTAACTATGCGACGATGGTTAAGCATCAAATCGTGTTACGTATTATTAAGTATTAATTGCGAAACCCATCCTTCCTCGCACGTTATAGTTCAAAGTGGATTTTCTGAAATTGTTTAAAAGCTAAGAAAAATTTCAATTTTTTATCAGTTCTATTTCTTGAGATTAAATCAAGATTTTTTTGTGCCTATATCTGATTTGAACTTAAGAAAGATAAAACATTGAACCTTCGCAGTTAATACTCCAGAAAACAGCCCAAGTACCTAGTGCAAATTTTTCTTTCACGTTTCACATTAATATCACCATAACGTTTCTTTTATATATGATCAGATATGAACAGGCCTGTTCATACCTGATCGTGGTAAAAGGCAATTTTATCTTTAAAACAGGGACATGAGCAGTTTCAAAGTGCATGTATGTATCTATCTTGTAATGCCTAGGACGGGGTCGGTTAAAGTCTATGTGCATGGTCCTTTCCAACCGTCCATTTTCAGTGTATTGGAATAATACAAGGAGGCACATGTGTATTTCATTTTTTTCAAGTGTGAGATTTCCTTCAAGAACATTGTCGTTGCCGTGTCTCCATGTCTGGACGCTGTTTAAACATTTACAGAACATTTTACTGAAACCAAGGTATGGACACCGCCGGATATAATATCAAAGTGGCCGAAGAGTATATCAGTGGTTTATGAGAAAATCTTTCTTTTTCGGATCATTTATTTAAATATTTTTCATTTGAAAGCAATGTGTCGCACTCAAATTAAATGGTTTCTCGCATATTGGACATAGAAAATTCACTCCCATAGACGTTGAAAACCACCGTTGGTCGAAAGTTTTCAGGTAGCGTGCAAGAGATTTAAACAGTTGATTTAACAAATATAACAGTCATACTGATGATTATTTTTATATGAAAAGGTTTCATAGATTGATAAGGGTTACTATTTGCCAAGGGTATTTGATTTAATTTTCACGTTTTATCTACATTTACCAGAATCATACATAGTGGGAAAAAGCATGATATAACTTAGTTATTTTGCTGTAAGGTCGTTGGCCTTTCACCTCTTCAGATTATCTTAAATAGATTATATTATGAGTAATATTTATCCAATTTACAGGCTATGGAAAATATAAACCACAATTTATATATTGCACTCATTATTATGTGTATCTGTGAGGTTGCCCGTTGGCCTAATCGTGCAAATGTTGGCAAAAGCACCGTTTTGCATGTGATATATCTCCGACTCACCAACTTGATATTCGAAGATATCGGGGTGTTAGTCAAGATTTTCAAAGTATAGTTGTGTAATTATTATTTTAATTCAATAAATATGAAATAGAAACTGTAACTGTACTTCGACCTTGTCCCCTGTTTTTGTTTAAACTAAACTAGGTCTTTCACAGAAGAATTCATCTATTCATCTATCATAGAATTCATCTATATTATCCACAACGTACACGTAATACTGGTCATGTGGCTTTTAACAAGACAAAATGAGGAGATAATTTATAAGGTCATATACAAATAAGAAAGCCCTCCCCTTAAAAGATAGCAGCCGGTCTGACGGTCTTCGGCCAAAATCCCTCCATGATAAAGAAGAACAAAATCCCCTTTCACAGAGTGTCATCATTTTTTTTTGTTCCCTTCACATAAATATTATGGGTTACTGCTTGGACTTTGATTTCACTGAAATTTAACTGACAAAACATACACAAAAGGAACACACAAATAAATGTTATGTACGTGTCGTTAAAAAGATCGGACTTTGATAAAATGGTATTTAAGACGAGAATAAGAATAAGAATCGCCTTAAGTGTTGTTGCAAGGTTCAAAGCAGTACATAGAAAGGTTGAGATATTCGTTGATACCTACCTGAAGAGCATCAATAGATAAGAATGACGCGTGTTAAGGTCAATCCTATGCATCAGGTAACAGAAACTGGTCTTAGACCTTCCTGAAAGGCCGAGGATTTTATGCTTGTTTAAAATTGTCCGTTTACTCAGATTTCATTCTGGTGCTATGTTTCGCAGAAACTGTACCTTTCAGCTATAGGCTTCCTTACCGTTTTTCTTCATAATTTGACGTTCCTAAATGAGGGTTGTGGGGCCCTCACCTATAACGATATCTTATACAGTCGCGACTTGACATTCTGACCCTTAACAATCCGGAAACCTTGATATCCGACGGTATTTTGCAATAAACGAACGGGACCCATAGAAATTAGCCTTGACAAACCGACAGCCTTGGATTCCGACTCCGACATGACATTTCCAGACACAAACAAGGATACCGACGTATTTTCTGACTTGACAATCCGACTGGTATATTGTCCTTTGCTGTCAGTCGTCGGGCTCGTGCACACAGCACCCTGATCGATTAGGCGTGAAATGCGCGATGCGTATTGTTCTAACTATACACGAGAACCAATTATTTAGTCAATTTGGCTCACTAATTAAGTCAGTTTACATCCGTATGTGGCACATATTCACCTCTTGGTGTGTGGAATACGCGGAGGTGGAGAACGGTGTCGGGGACCTTTTTCAGGCACTCAACAGCGCGGACCACGTGACCGCGGAGTGATACTGCGTATTAGACAACATGGAGCCCACGGAACCAATGCCGACGGCCGCTGATATTGTATCAATGGTCAAAGAAGATGGAGGCGACAGTGACAGCGAGTCTGAGGGAGAAGATGGTCCTCCTAAACCAGTAACTCTCAGAGACACGATTGGGGGAATGGAAACAGGGCTACGGTATATTGAGGAGTAGGGCTTCGCTGCTGGGGACGTAGATGCCGACCGCTTAGAAAAGTCCGTGAAAATGAAAAAAATAAAAGAACAAGATACCAGACAGAAATGCTTGCATTCTTTAGATGCACATGAACTTAGTAGATCAACCGCTGGTTCATATATATATATACATTTAGTTAATGTTTGTTCAGAAATGTAAGCATATATCATAATTGTAGAATCTGCATAGGTCGTCAATCTTGACGAGTGTAGTATATATAGACACGTAAATATTAGAAATAAAAACAGTACTCCATGACGGATGTTTTTATTTTCTAATTCACATTAATCATAACAATATCATATACGTAGTTTATTATAAGAAAATACTTAATGAATTATAACAAGTCCTCCAAACATTTAGTTCACATTGTATCTTTACCCTCCGTAACCTTTATTGATTTGACAGTCCGACAGCCTTGCAATCCGACGTAAATAAGCGTATTACATTTAGTGTCGGATTATCAAGTCACGACTGTATATTAAAATGAGATAAATAATGGGACATTTATTATGAGGTCTAAAAAACAAAGCGGAATTTAGAGAATATTGAGTTACTCAGCCATATCCTGTCAGATTGATTGATAGCACATTGGGCTCAGCATATTTGCTTACTTAAGATATACTGAAGCATTTACAATTAAGTCATATTTTGTTTAGATTTGATAATCCTTTTAATTTCTCCAAAAGTAGTTAATGTGTCTGTGTCTAAAATCGTCGTTTAATATATGCCTAGAATACATATTTGGTGTTAATATAGATAAACTGGCAGATATGCAACTGTCTCAAATCGAAGTGCATTCATTCTGTTGTATATCCGGTAATTTGTCTAAGGATCTTTATATCCATCGATTTCCGTGCGTCCCGTGCGAATTGATGTAATGGTTAAATTATTCCTTGCATATGTTAATTATCTCTAGACAAATAGTCATATCCTGTTAAGGCAATTTCTTATATCTCACCTGAGACATATGTATCAGTTTGTTAAAAGGTATTTAGTAAACAAGATGCGCGTGGCAACGTTGACTGAGAAAAAAAAATGCTCAGATCGTAGGTGTTGATTGTGGCCCAGTTATTGGTGGTGAGCACATGTAAAACAACACCATCTTTTGTCATTACAAATATTTATCTGGATCTTTTGTCTTTTTTTTTTCTCCACGCAACATGCTATAAATGTATGGTTGTAAACATTAGAAATAGCCTTTGCAACACGGAGTTTGACTGCCTTTGACTTATGTTGTCTAATGAAACAAAACTAAAGTCTTTAAGCAAAACATGATATGATATAAGAATTGAACACTTTAAAAAAAAATCTAAATAAGTTTGCAGTTTAAGGATCCTATTTTTGCTTTCAAGCTCCCTCTTGGAGGAGAAGCAATGAAAATATATTAGTTCTATTAACACATACAATGTACCCATAAACAACCCTAGCGGCTCCGTATCGAATTCCTCGTGAGACCCAATTGATACCTTATTTACAAAATAACCAAATGGCTGAAAATGATACTTTTCTTTTATGTTTATGCTGATCAAAATATTAGTCCATGTATCTATGCATTTTCCGCTAAGGAGGCATCAATTAATCTTATCCCCCAATAAAACGTCACATGTGTTGTCTGGTTTACTTTGAATTCGCTATACAAACGCAAACCTGATAAATGAATAAGCTCTGTCCGGTCTCGTTAGAGTGTAAGATACTGCTGGTGCTCTATTCCCTTCTGACAATTGTTGTAGGGGAATCAATACTTCTAACAAAAATCAGTAGAGTGAGCTACGCCACGGAAAAACCGAAAGAAATACCACACTAGCATACCAAACTAGAATCTATCGGCTCTGTAAGTGAGGGTGATTTCATATTCCCATAGGAAAAATTAAACAAATAACACGGGATGCAGTTCCATTTGCACTCACTTTCATGTAGGCTTTTCATTACCTAATAATTATGTAAATAGCACGATTTAGAAAGGGGGGTTATATACTGAAGCAATTGTATAACAAGAGCATAAAATGTGCGGAACTGTTTTTTATCAATGTAGCCGTTGGGATTATTTTGCCGGAATCCGGATAAGTCTAAGTTGTATGTAGTTGATCAATATCAATGAAGTACAGGTTTCATATGGATATGGAGAAAACTAATGATACTTTGTTTTTTTAAAGCAATATATATTTAGTCGATTGATATTTGTACACATTTAGTAGAAACAAATTAACAGGAAACTAACGACTGTAAATTGTAGTTGCTTTTTTTCGTTCTTAAGGGCCGATAAATCAGGATATCCACAACAGTAAACCCTTCAATATTAAAATCATTCGTGAATAAAACGTCCTATCAACAAAAAGATATTCATTAAAATTAAAGCATCCTTTTACAAAACTTTACTCGTAACTGTTTTCTATGAACTATACATGCAGATTCGAGAGTAAAACTATCAATTACGTGAATGATTACATTTATTTTGAACTCAAACATTGAATTAATAGTTAAAACACAATAACTGAAAAAAAGCTCAAGCTCATTCATTAATTACTTTCATTCACATTACATTGTTGAGGTTTTCCTCGAATATCAAAATACATGCAACAATGGAAATACTTTTTTGTAGGACCCGACATAAATATGTTATAGGAAATGTACAAGAAGTGCAAACCAAACAATGAAGTATATGTGATCTTCCAGTTGGTAAGGAACAGTTACTTTTCATTTTAAATCTATTTTGCAATCTTTTTAGATGTAGTAAAACAATAATCTTTTTAAATCTATATATTAGAACAGACAAGTACATAGATATAAACACTCTAATAACAATATCTTTTCAAACGGTTATCGGAGCAAGCTTTTACGTCACATGGGTAAGCATCGTATCCCAAAACAAGATAGATCAGCTTATATGACCGCTGAGTATGTCTTTTTATTTTGTTGAAATAAAGTCATTTTTTTTTCATTTTTTTATAAAAAAAACTTTAATTAAGATATATATATTTATTTTAACATGCATATTATTTAGGAAATATATAATATTCCACTAATCAGAATTCAGCTCACTTTAATGTTTGAACGGTTCAGTAATGCCCTTGAGGTATCATTAATACCTAGGTGGAAAATCCAAATTTATTCGTTTTAGAGCGGTCTTTAAATCCTTCTTTAAATAGCATTTAGATACATGCATAATATCAATATGAACCCAAAATGGAGTGACTTCTTTCAGGCAGCAAAAATAATTATGCAAACTTTCATACAAATATGAAATCTAATCTCACATCCGCCACCCCCCTCCCCCGCCACACCCTCCACCCCTACCACGCCCTTTTTCTCTCCCTCTGTGTCTCCTGAAGTACGCATGTATTTATATAAAGTTTATTTGCAGGTCCCATGTTTTTAAACTTAATAGCAAGTGATGAAAAGCAAACATAATTCTAAGAAAAAAATCTGATATTCCAAGACTATTTTTGACCACATGCATGTAAAAGTAAATTATTTTGAATAAATAATTGTCATAAAGTTATTCTGGTTAAAATATAAAAAAAAAATCTATCATAACATGCAATTTGTCTACTATGAACAAATTACCTAAATGTTTACATATGAACGACTGAGATGGAGGGATATATGATTTTTTTTTTCCTTTCCTTATTACATACGTTGTCTCTGCAAATTTATACTGCTTGTATAAGACTGCAAGGTGGCCAATGTGGTTGAAACTAATGCACATCTAGCACAGTTCCTCTTGCATGACTGGTTATTATCTCTATTAAAATATTTCATTTTAAACTCTTTATGTTTATTAAGAGGTCATTTATATCCGCCTTGGGTTTAACAGATCTTATATTAGGGCCGCATCACATTGGTGAAATCAAATCGCCGTACATAATTAGTTTAAACACACTATAGGTGACATATATATTCTTAGCGAAGAGATAACATTTAATAAATAAATGTGGCCATAATTTTGGTTACGATTGGAATATGAGCTCCTTACCTGCAAAGCAGATGATAATGAATATAACACAGACGATCATCTTGTATGGACTATCTGTAGTGGTTTAACCAAAGCAGAAGAGGAACACCAGCTGAAAATGTTCCAAGTTGTCCTAAGCACGGGAATATGACAGGACAACGCTTATTCATCGGATCTGTAAAACGAATTCATTATCCAAAAGCAGCAGTCAAAGTGAAGTAAACAGAGTAGTTTTTGCTTGAGGAGCCATTAAATATCCCACTGGCACAGAGGTGCTAGAAATCCATTGGCTAGGCTATAGCGTGCAAGAGCTTTGAGCAGTTGCGCCCTGAATAAAAAAAAAGTACAGTTACTATACTGATCAATATTTTGGTTGGAAACGCATGTTAGAGTATCGCACAGGAGAATTGGCAAATTTAACTGGTGTCTCATTTGTAAAGCCTAAATTTGATTATTTTTAGTGTTTTCATAATAATATTCTGTCTATATTTTCAGAATCATTTGTATTTGAATAACAAAATTTTAAATTAACTTTTTTAAATTAAAGTTTGAGTACTTAACTAACCAATACAAAAATATTGGCAAAGTAAATATGATTTATAGGTTTCGACCATTCTTCCGTCTACCTTCCCGGTACCATCGTCCGGATTTGTTTCATTAAATTGACTTGAGTGAATATGACCAATGATATTTGAATTGAACTGTGCCAGACTGAGTATTGTGCTGTCAGTTAGATTATCAATATTATTCAGATAAAACGTTTAATTGTTATTTACACTCTGACATGAGATGATCAATATGATCATCACACCAACACACATGCACACACTGACACATAGTGTATATTTCAGCATGGTGTCTTGTAGTTTTCAAATGTATATCATTTTTGACAGTGTTGATGTGCACGAATGTCCATACAGAACCAAAACGTGATGATCGTATTTTTCAACTTGACTTTGGACGGATTATGACCAAAAAAGATAGGCTCCTTGACTGGAGGGTTATGTACTAACTATATCAAATCCAAAGCATTTCGCCCAGAATCGTTGCCTGTAGAGTTGAGACAATCAGGCAGACAAACAGACAGGGAAGCAAACAGGCAAACAGACAAAGAGAAATAACCAACCCGCAATATTTGATTCCCTCAAGCAATAGATAGGAATCAGAGTATGGAGTCTGCGTTTCTTCTCGGATGTTCCACATTCATAATAAATCAAGTGAAAAAAAATGTCCGTGAATAAAAGGCTAGTATATATTTGCTTATTTGGTCTCAAGAATAATTTTAGTCTTAATTGATTCTTTTGAAAAGGGTGTTCACAGACAAAATGTCTAATATCGATCAAGATGCTTTTATTTCTAATGTCAAATCCAGCAAGGTTTTCTTATGCATCCTTATGAAAAAGGAATTAGGAAAATTAGTAGCCATACATTTGGAAATCAATATTATGCATACGCTTACTGTAGAATAACAGAGAACGGTAATTATGAATACATTATTTGAAGAAATTGATGAAAAATTGGTTGAAACAAATGACTGAAACATTTTGGAAAAAAAAACGTAGCCAATTAAAAGACACAAGAGCGCTGGACCCCTTAAAATTGGAAATAAGAAAATATGAATTACAAATGAAAAATGAGTTTGTGATGAAGAAAAATATTGTAAAATTAAAAAAAAAATACTTGGTATGCGGTATAACATGGTATATCATATCGATCAAAGAAAAGTTATCTTGACCTTGACGGTAATAATATTATTAATATCTCATTTCGCTGAGCCTTGGGTATCTAGCGGTTTCTCGGAGAGAGAGAATTGCACATCGTTCAATTTATAGCATGCATATTAAGGCATATGATCTACGGTTATTTTGCATCTCTGATTTGGTTATGTATGATGATTCAGTTTATTGCCGAGCTTCGTCCATGCATGTGAGTAATTTTGATTTGATTTAAAGGAGTTGAAGCATTTATGCATTAAAGGACTCATATAAACATACGTATATTCCTGGCAACACAACTTGCTTTTAGTGAATACAAAGTGAATGTAAAACGGCCCTCAAACGGCAATATGTTCAAGTTATTTTAGTGCTATCATCTGTTGTGTATAATCAGGCATTATTTCTGTGTAAGCCTTATTATTTCCAGATAAATATCATGACGAAACAATAATAAATTGTTTGATTAAACTTTTTATTACTCTCAAGAATGCATTTTCTTTTCTTAACAGTGACATTTATCGCGTGCATTTGTGTAACATTCACAGTCATTGCGATATGTTAAACACAAAAGGGAACTGCTTTGATAGGCCTACTCCATGTACGATGTACACAGATCCGTATTTCGCTGCTGGGTAGGTTTTATGCTACTTATTGGTTTTCAAATGTAACACTGTTAATTATATGTACTCTTTCTCGAATGCACTCATATATTGTATATTGTATATTCCAACTCCCAAGATGAATATTCTTATTAAAGTATGCATAAAATATTCATTTAATGTTTATTTTAAACCACATTATTTGATATTATAAGGATATGCTGGTAGCCCTGTAGGAACATCAACAGCGACAACTAATAATCTCAGACATTTTCTGAAAACTCCATACCCAGGGTATATAGCGGGGTCCTACACTAACGTAAGTCAGTATTTAGTATAAATGAGGCTCACCCAATGTAAATAAGAATTTTCCCGCCTAATCCTATCCGCTGTTATAGCAAAGCCCGAGTATCACCCGGACCATGGGTAAGGGTTATTGTGTAATTGTTAAAGTAATTCAGGGAATCCAGCCATTAGCGCCATGGCATGAGTAGGTTAATGTCTGGATCATTTCGTGTAAGAAATTGTTCCCATTGTGAGGATGAAAAGTATTGTGTACACCGAACAATCACAGTACTCACTGGCCCGTACGTAGCATGTACGCAGTGACCTGAAGCTTGCTTGGTGGAAGGTAGGTTGCGTTGCAAACCTATCTTTTATGTAATCTTGTAATTTTTTTGATAATTTGATATAAAATGAATTCCCCGTACTGAATTGCGCGAAAATTCGAACTGCGCTAATGCTGTGAAATGGAAAAAGCGCAAAAATTCAGACGCGCCAAATTAGCCACTTCCACAGTATTCTGTATTTTTCACACAATTCACAAACTGTGCCAGGGTCGGAATCACCTGATAAATCGGATTTCTGTATACCCAATATTTATGATTTAATAATAACATGTAGATGATTGACGTTTCATATTTCCTCACACCAACGCATATAACCTCTTCTTTTAGAGCTGGCATTCGGAAATAAGCTCTCTTGATCCAAGTTTTTATATTGGATTGCTACGATTGCATAAAATGACGAGTGATAAGCTCAACACACTACCAGAACAAACGCGTCAAATCAGTCATTTTGATACATAGACTGGTGTAGCCATGTGGTGTTTAATACTGTTTCACAGCTAAATGCTATCTAGATGCCAAATACGTTTTCAGAAAGAAACATATTGAAATATGTAAGTCGGTGAACGTTCCTTCCGTTATATAGCCACAGGAGTCTGGGCTCACTTCCTACTAAACCAGGAAAATCTCCGACTCGTATAATAAAACCAAATAAAAAAAAAAAAACTTGTGCACGCTTTTGATCAATAATATGTATTAATTGTTATTCCTAAGTTAGTTACCAAGGATAGATTCGAGAGAGAAGGTGAGGAGGAAAGTGGGCTTAGGGAGAGGCACAGGGAGCAGGTTTCCGTTAATGGGTCCAAGAGCGTCTGTTTGTGAAAATCCGCCATGCGTCAGACGATCGGAGAATTTTCTCTTTATAAATATTACCATTATTATTTTTATACACGGAACAATTGATTTGATTTTGCGCATCATTCTGATAACTACCTGAACTCTGGAATTTCTTTTCTTTTTTTTAAGGAAAATTTTCTTTCAATGCCAAATGGGGGTATTGAGCTGCCTAGGCGAAGGTTTGAGCACTCCGAGTGCTTTTATAGATATATGGGGACCTTTTACATCTAAAATGTAAACGTGGTGTAGTTATTTACCGAAGGCCTTGTTATTTGTATACATACCCAGATAGCCTCTTTTGTCATAGCATGGGTAAATGTTTTATATATAATGCAACTCTCAACCAATGTAATACCCTGAAGAGGCAGCTTAACAAGGTGTGTTAGGTAGTAAATATAAATGATATGATGCCCGTGAGTATTATTGTATTTCTTTTTTTAGGACGCAAATGCTCGTTTAATTAAATGTGTAGAAAATCAACGATGTACAACGGAAAATAGCACCCAAATGGTCCTGAAACTTAAACACAAATATTATAACAAACACACATCAAAGCAAAATCTAGAATAATAATTCCTGAAAGGTTTCATGAAGTCGATCCAAAAATATCCCAACACTTCTGCAAATAACGAAACAGTCAGATGTTAAAGAGCAACGGCTCTGCATTTTACACAACTTATAACTCCCTGTATATATGTCCAATGAAGTGCTATCTAGCGAGGTGCTGCTCGCGAGGTGCGGCAAGGGAGGTGCTGTTCGGCGAGTTGCTGTCTGGCGAGGTGCTGTGTGGCGAGGTGTTTTCAGTGAGGTGCTGTTCTGTGAGGTGCTGTCCAGCAAGGTGCTGAAAGTGAGGTGCTGTCCAGCGTGGCGTTGCAGTGAGGTGCTGTCCAGCGAGTCCAGTGAGGTGCTGCCAGCGGGTGTCCAATGACTTCCATAGAGGTTCTGCCAATGAGATGCTGTCCACTGAACAATTACAGGTGAGGTGCTGCCTTTAAAGTGCTGTCCATCGAGGTGCTGCCATAAAATTGCTGTCAAGCGATGCCGTGCCGGTGAGGTGCTGTCAGGCCAGGTCCAGTAAGGTATTGCCAGCCGGTGTCGAATGAGGTCCAGTGAGGTGCTGCCAGCTGGTGTCCATTTAGTTCGAGCGATGTTCAGTCAGCCTGTGTTCAGTGAGGTCCAGTAAGCTGCTGCCAGCCGGTGTCCAATGAGGTCCAGTGAGGTGCTGTCAGCCGTTGTCCAGTGAGGTTCAGTGAGGTGCTGAAAGTCTGGTTCCAGTGAGGTGCCGACAGTTTAGGTCCAATGAGGTGCTTTCAGGGGGTGTCCATTGAAGTGCTGCCTGCCGGTGTCCAATGAGGTCTAGTTAGGTGCTGTAAGCCGGTGTCCATTGAGGTTCAGTGAGGTGCTGTCAGTCAGTGTCTAGTGGGGCCCACTGACGCTGACACAGCCGGTGTCAAGTAAGGTTCAGTGAGGTGCTGAAAGTCTGGTTCCAGTAAGGTGTTGACAGTTTCGGTCCAGTGAGATGCTAGCAGCAGTTGTCCAGTGAGATGCAATGAGGTTCCGCAAGCCGGGGTCCTGGATCACTAGTCCACGAGATCTAAAGACTGTAAGAGACTTTTTTTTTAATTAAGGTTTTTATTTGGTGCGTCCAACAGTGTATCTAGTAAGGCGTAACAGGCTGGGAACCCTTGTTGTTTAAACCGCTGATTTTGTGCCTGAGTACTGAGTGCCATCAAAACCATACAATCTCTATTTTCCCACGTTGAACCAAAGGCAGCCCGGTCCATTAATAGGCAAGGGCATCCTTTTCCTCGGGCACCAGAAAGGATTAACTTTTATCGGGTGACACTCTATATGCATTGATTCTGACTTATCGTCAGCCAAAAAAGCTTTGGTGTGGTGCGATTGTGCTTACGCGTTGACTGTTTAAACAAAGCAAATCGTTTGAGCAAATGAAAAGTATGGTCTGTAGAACAGGTGAGTATGCCACTCTAGCTTGTTTATGGATCAGTGTTTCTCTTTCGTTTATGATATGTGTATGAAAGGTTTCAATTTTCTATATTTCCAGTGTTTTACGAAGAGTACATGATTTGTTTTTTCTGAACCTGTAAAAATGTTAGTTTATATTGTGTATTGTTGGTGCACAGCTATGTTTAGAAGTCTATTACTTCCGATTTGTGCGTCAGTACATGTGCCTGGACGGTTATAACTCTCTCTCGGTTTATTGATGGCTCTCTTTTGTTTGATTGTTCAATTATATCTTATGTATATGACATTCAGGACATTAGAACAAACATAGTGGTGAAGTTTAAAAAAAAAGAAGAAATAAGTGCCACTATTAAGAACGTATTTTACCACGTTTATTTATTTTTGATGAATGGTAATCCGCATGCTAAAATATACATATTATTAAGAAACACACAGATCAGTTGAAGGCTGTGTATTAAATTCAATATTCAAATAGTCTCCTGTATTGTTTAGTAAGCTATTTTAAACATATGTGGAATTTTATATTTTTAATTTTTGCTGTGTGACTAAAAAATAGTCATATAAAACATGTTTTATTCAACATTACCAATATAAAAGCAAAGGTTCACATCTAAAATAAACAAAAATTGAATTATTCTGATATCGTAAAACTTCATTTTGATTCTTATTATACGTTGATTAATTAAGCAAGATTAATCACTGGCAAGAAAGGTCCTGAGTAAATAACAATTGCCGTATTAATATGGGATTTTTAGGGTATGTATATTTGTATTTTAACAACCGAACGTTGTATCATACACATACTTCTGTATTTATAGATTGATATACATGGATCCATCATTCAATCTAAAAAATGTTTTTTTCTCATTTCAGTACCATATGCATATTGTACCTGAGGTACGGAGAGAGCACAAGAAGGAATGTTCTGGTGGGAAGCAACATACTTTGACGTATCCTACACTCACTGAGTCACAGGCCAACCAGACGCCCATCAAGAAGAAGATTGTATGACTAGCTGAAGCGGAGACAATAATATATGGTTGGATGGTCAATGTTTTCTTGATAACAGAGCCTCTATTGCGGGGGGGGGGGGGGGGGAATGCAATGTTATAAAGAAATATATTACGTAATAATGTCTTCTATATATTTTGGTGTGACTCCAGTAAATTATTCCCCTTCTGAACATGACTGTTGTTCTGCAGTTTTGGTAGAGAGTTCCTGAGTCGACAAACCATTTCTATTTCTTTGTGTTGTAAGCAGAAATCCTCATTACGGGGGTCATTTGTAATATGGATCCTATTTAAAATACAATAGGGAGCGTGTGTCATATACATAGATGCATTGTGAATGTCAATGTTCCTAATAATTCTCATGTCAGGTAGCAGGCTTAAGTTCAGATGGTTACATGACACACTTTTTTCATGAATATCCGGCAAAAATTCAACTCTATTGGGGCATTTCCGGGAACCATAGTAAGCCTATCTGCAGATTTGTTGACAGGTAGGTGACGGCCTGTCGCTGGTTCTTGAGAACGGTCATTCTGATGCTCGCTGTGCAACTGGTCACGGTACTTGACCCCTTTATGCGAGGCCGGGTGGGCGAGATACAAAATAGATCTTAACAAGGTAAAACATGTCTACTAAATTAGTGAAACTGACAGGCATTTGTACCAATACATTAAAATAGATAAATCATCACAAGCGGAAAAACGTTGCATGCTTATCACGTTTACGATTTATTTTGTAAACTGCATGGTCTTCGTCCGGAACAATTATTCTATATGCATTAAAATAAAAATTAAAAGCTTTCATTTCAATGGTTTTCTAGAATCTTAGACTTTACATATAACATCATACTTCATTGAAAAATGGCTTCAATATAGGGGGAGGGGGCGGGGAGGGGGGGGGGGGGGGGTTGGCACGGGTCAATGTAATTACCCCAACCCCCATTGAGAGAATTACATTCATATACAGTCTAACTATTTCATTCGCAAACCTTGGGACTTAAGGATGTTTGGCGGTAAGCGCGGGTGGTGGTTGATCGTGGGTCCAAATGGGATAGGCCGGGTGGCTTAAATCTGGCTATGCATTTATCAAGTTCGTCTGTAACTAGTCATATTTAAAAAAAAATAAAACTGTTCAAAATTTATTACTTTGATCACATAAAAAAAAGTCATATTTAAAAAAAAATAAAACTGTTCAAAATTTATTACTTTGATCACATAAAAAAAAAAAATACAAATTACTACATAAAAATACACTGTGTACAATTTATTTTCAAAGATATACATGTATTACATATCCGTTCAAAATATAAAATTTGTCTTGGTCCTCCTTGTGCCGTTTTACTTTTTCTGAGTATACCCCAAAGAATTCCGTAATGGAGCATTGTTTACCAGCTGGTGGCTGAAGAGCTGTTATTCTTTGGTCCATCCTGTAAAAATGCGTCAATATTTGACTGTCCGATATAGTTGGAGTTCTCGAAACATTGACGCCACTGTCATTAAAAGTCGTACTCGTAAGCTCATATCAGTAATGGAATTATAACTATATAATTATAGTAGGCTAATGTTTTTAAACCAGCGTTATTGAATCGGACTTAACTCTCGGACTTAGGCAAGTCGATTTCCGGCTTTACTTCCCGGTTTGGACTTAAGTCATTCACAATGTTATTGAAACTCCCCCTGACTTCCTGATCTGTAATGGTATATTGTGAATAAATGGTTTATGTTTGTACATATGACACAATCAATAAATGCTATTGTGCGAGTTTCTCTTATGTGCTGACTGCTTTATCTTCATCCAAATATCCAGGTACTGGAAATACCACGGTTTCAGTATGAATGATCAAACGTAAACCTCCCCTACGTCCATCTTGGTGAAAGGACCACCTCTAAAGTAACGACCACTATTTCACCGTCCAATTTTTCATTGCTATTTATAACAGACCTTGCTTAGACGACCACATCTAAAATTTGACCATTTTATCAAAATCTCGTTGATGGTCCTAACTTCGAGTTTTAGAATTTGCAGCGATGACTCATTGTTAGCGACTGATTGCTTCATAGTTACTAACTGTCTTCAAACGCAGTATGTGTAATCTCTTACCTGAGACTACTTCTTTAATATATGGTATTGGAGATCGAATGCAATCAAGAAAAGTACAAATAAATTTTCTAATTGGCTTCAGAAAGCCGCTGACTCTGAAAAAAAGTAGCGTATATTGGTATATAAAAAATCTGCATTATCAACCTATATAAACCAACCTAAAAGCGAGAGCAAAAAAAACAATATTATGGGATACACCTTGAAAGGTATATCGGCGGGGCCCAGTCAAACAGCTGTTTGTCTTATGATATGTATATTTCATTATAAAACATATGGACCCCATTTTCGGGCCTGGACAGTCGAGGTGTGAAAGCTCGGCTCGATCCCTGGTGTTGCTATGAGAATGGATTGTAGTTGCCCGTCCAAGGCCGGTGGTTTTCTCCGGGTGCCCCGGTTTCCTCCACCCACACCAATTACTGAACGCCATCATAAGAGCCATGGAGAATGCCTTATTTACGTTTAATAGCAATTTGTACAATCCATGTAAAAGGAATAAGTGCATATTTATTTTTACCAGTTTTCTTACCAGTCAAATAAAGGATCACATTTAACAATGTTTCAAGAGTATCAGTTACTGCTAGTGTTAAAATACCGAAGTTTTCATTGAGGGGGTTAATAGAACACAAACCTCTTTATAAACCTGTAAATAAATACAGAGTGTTAATTGTGTACGATTCATCAATTTGAAGGCGTTTCACTACAAAAACACTCCGGCTTTGGTCGAGAATAGAACAGCATAGTCTTTATCTTTCATGTTGATCGTTAACATTTGAACGACTGTTCACATTAAAACAGGCGACACACTCAAGCTTTCACACTTATGGTTTTGCCTTAGCTAGACAATCCAAATACATCATGTTCTTTTAATATCTGGTCAGCATCTAGGCCACATTCAACAAGAAAATTAGAAGACTGATTGTAATAATGGGATTTACATGATACAAACAGGCATAGCCCGTATAAGCATATGTTTTTTTTTTAGCTAAGACGCACATCCAACTAACGCTGTCTTATATATTATTCAAACTATAAAAGAAACGTTAAGCCAGTTATGAAAAGGCTGCGTAATTGCTAACATTCCATCAAAACTAATTTTCATCCAGGAAAAAGTGGAACGTATGTACAGGTCTGCGAAAAAAGAAGGAAATATGAAATTTTGAAAATAAAAACCAAAAGAGAATGAATCATGCAGACGTTTCAATCTGTCAAATCTTGCCAGCTACTTCTCGCTTAAAACGATTCTAGAAGTTTTATTCAGCAATCCTCTATCTTAAACAAAACAATAAGCCCTTGTAACCCCCCCCCCGCCCTTTGGCACGACAGGTTATGGCATCCTTAAAGTAATATACACATGAAATAAGACTGCAGTCAAGATTTGATGAATTGATTAGGTACATACCAGGCTTACAACTTGCCCTGTGTTATACCGAATCGTTCATAATGCGTCCTGCCACTGATAGTAGCACCCCACTAAACATGCATTTCCACAGGAATGCCAACGGAACTGTATACTCCTGGGTGCCGAGATAACTTATTAATATGGCATTTTAATTGATCTTCGTTATATATTTAGCGTTCGAGGAAAATGCCTAAGGTATGTGTAAAATGACCATTCAAGGCAGACTGATTGGCGCCATTGCTTCAATGCCGCCCTTGCTTCAATGTGTGTAATCATTAGCTCCAAACCTTAAGTATTCAGTCTACCTAGCAGGTATCATCAACAGCATATATTATCTGAGAGAGCCCTCTTCCAACAGTATTGCCAGCCTGGGTGTCTTGGTAATACAACCAAAACCAGCAAAACCGGAATCAGAGAAAAAAAGAAAGTAGACAGACTTAAGTTGCATCGCCGTTCTTAGTGTAGGGGTTAACCGCCACTGGTCCCGCTGAGCTAGTATTCCAGATTCCTGTGTCTATGTCCTAATATAATCTCCACCCAGTTGTCACTAACACCCAAAATTTCCACCACTGTCCGAACATGAAATAAAGGCCTGTAATCATGTCGAGTTTTCCATGTATTTCTTTAGACGTTCGTTAGAGAGTTTTAAATCTATACAAATATATGTATAAGATTTGGTGTTGAAACTGTAACTTAACTTGCAAAAGAAACCATTGTATGTAGACATGTAGCGAATGGGGAATTATTTGGGAACATGTCAGCATTAGTCTAAAATGTGTAGCAATATATGTTAGATAATTTTTAATTGCGCTTAGAACTAGTGGTTGTTTTCAATTAAATTACTTAAGAGCTCCAGCGTTCATTTCGTGCAATATATTTACCAAAGTCGAGCAATTCCGAAGAAAACTGTTTACATACATTCTCACCCACCACTATATCACCATCAGTTTATATGCCCTTCCTAACAAAACTATCTAAAGACACGTGGCATTTAATTTCGATTATTGCCACGTCCATACTCTATTATCAAGTGAACTGCTGACCATTTATATAAAATCTGCTTCGCATTTTTCCAGTTTAAGGACAGTTGTGCCCTCGGGTGGGAAGAACTGTAACAACCTTGCTTGTTGATGTCTAAATACGCTTACATGAACAGCGATATAAATGACGTTTGATGTGAATTAGAAGGATACAGTACTGCCAATCAGGTCACTGTACATCTTGTATATATATATATATATATTAGTACATCACATATATTGGTGAGCTACTATGCCGAATAAACCTCACTTATAATCCAGCATAATGCTAGCTTATGATAACTTGGGGTGTTTAGTTGCTGTTGATGTTCCGACTACAATCTGAGTATGTGTTAATGAACAAACTAATGTGTCTATTCTACCTGATTACGCATATATCTTTACAGAAAGAGCACAGTATTCACTGTATTACTGTAGCTGCAAATTCACCCATTAGTCATTACTTATTTTATTGCGATGAGTCTGATGTTTTTACTCTAGGTTTGATTGAAAAGTAATAAATTATAGCAACGAAATAACCACAGATTAAATAAGCGGAGAGGTTTTGTGAGCATTACAAATGCTGTGGTTAACATTAATTGGTTCATTGCCTACGCACACGATCCAAGGATTGTTTCCGCCAAACGAATGCGCAAGGAATAAACATCGCAATGGGAATCAAGAATATGTTGTTATGCATTTTATTTGTAATCAGAAGAAAAGCTGACTCTAAAACGGGTAACCAATGCTAAATTGAAAGGGAGATAGCCGTATTCTTAAGTTAAATAACACATGATGAATCTCATGGTTAAGTGTTCCTTATACTAATGATATCAATACTGTTCTGGATTCATGTTATGTGTGTTGCATCTTATATGGATAAGCTATCGGTGTGGTTATAGTTATCTGAATAAGTATGAGGCTGGGCGAGCTCAGGCCAATTGACAGAAGCTGTGCTGCAGGCCCTGACAGCTCCTTTAATCAGTCCTATAGGGATGATTTTATGATACGTTTTTTTAGAGTTGTTGTCAAGAGGAGACAAAGGAGCAGATTAGATGTTTCGTTCGAGTGTTCTTCATATTTAATTTACTAAAATGCTGCAACAGTTACGTTCGTAAATTCATGTGGCTGTAACTGTATGATTTTTAGTTTTAGTCCTTTCGTTCTATTTCAACTTTCATGCTGACATTTTTTCCCTTGCCTGTCCATCTTTCTAATTGGACCAGCAAGTACCTTGATATACCAAGATATATTGCCTGGCCTAACCCTGATTTGTTTCGATATGCAATTTGATTAATTTCTCCAACATGGACTTATAATTTTCATATCCAACTTTCTGTTTCTGGAGATGTAAAAATGATAGCAACCATCAAAATGAATCACAGGGATGCAACGCGGTTTTGTGAGAATAGGGGGTTACAGTTACCAGGAAGTCTTGATTATTTAGATAAAAATAAAATATCTAGTGTGTGTGATACAGAAAACATTACCTACGTCTGGACTTCACTGAGAAGAATACATTATGACAACTGGGTTGCAGTGACAGGCAACTCGACAGGTAAATACAAAATGTAAAGATGTTGTATATATATATATATATATATATATATATATATATATATATATATATATAATATAATATAATGTGATGACAGAAGAAATAATTAATTAAAATTACAGTTCAGAAATCCTGATAAATTGATGTTCCCGCTGAAAAAAATTGATAAAGTGTTATAGTTAAGATGATTAAGATACATGAAGTATTTTCCCCAACAGTAACTATTGCTTTAGTTTGGCCAGAGTTTGTCTTTCCGTTTTTTTATGATATCGCTTCATTATGCTTTTTATTATTTAACTATGCAATGCCAAATGAAAAAAATAAATATGCAGAGTAAAATTTTTCTGACATGGGCACTCTTTTGAAATAACCACACTGCCTAGCTACACTGATTTTTTTACTACAAATAATTGATTTCATATATGCAAATATATGAACAAAAATAGAGAGAAATATGAAGTTTATATACAAATAGCCAGATTCTGGAGTGTTATGTGAAGATCATATACAAGATTGTTCAGGCATTTTTCGGCTACATACCGGTTTTAAATAATATATATATAAATATATATATATATATATATATATATATATATATATATATATATATATATATATATATATATATATATATTCCTTTACGTCCATCTTATTAAAAAGGCAGTCACCAGCCACCCTTAATTCCTGTCTTAGACGTACATTGGTGGACAATTTCTTTGTTAATCATTAGTGATGAATATATAAAATAAAATTATCATTGATTATGATGCATAAAATGTTGTTAAATATTGTTCCACTGTGTTAACATTGATCACTCTTCCAAACTTACTCTTTAATAAATGAATACGTCGATTGCAGGGAAACATCTCCCTTAGTATAGCAGAGCCAGATGCCTCTCGCTGAAGGGTAGACAATTGAGAGGAGCGAACTGTATTGCACCCTTATACGGATTAATTTGCAATGTCTTTGGTTGGTTTTCCTGTTTCCATGCGAGTCTTAAATGTACCGACATCAGTTGTGTTTCTCTGTATTAAATAGAAGACTAATAACATGTCTTGATAGAGCTCTAAATAATTCACATTCTAATTAGAAAATCATTCGAATAAACTAACCTTGCAGTATTTTGTATTTATATATCAGTTGGTTTCGTGATATTAAAGGAAATCTCAAAAATGTTGGTATCCTCCATTTTACAAAGCTTTATTTTCATATATAGGTCCCATTTTACCCTTGTATTTCATGCACCTTGTATTTTCAGATTGCAGAGTTTGTGATAAAGATTGTTTCAACATAACATACGGCTGCCTCAAGAGATACACAGAGAAATCCACATGGTTCCAAGCGTTTACATCCTGTTCGGACAGGGGTGGAAATTTATGGGTGGCTGGTTCCAACTGGGAAACTATTATTAACGTCCTGGACACAGGGACTGAAGAATATTGGGTCGGCTGGTCTAAGGACCAGTGGCGGTTTATGTCATTTAACAGTAAAAATAAGAAGAGAGACTGGTCTATCTCTCTATCTCTCTCTCTCTCTCCTTCTCCCTGTCTTACAGCCATGCAAATATACTTTACCTAATGAGTAATTGAAAATCTTACTCGAGGCATAAAACAATCAATTATCACTTTTAACAATTCTATTGGTTCTAGTTTTCATTCATTTACAAACAATGGTTACAGCATCAATATATTCCTAGTTCTATTCTCAGATTTGCATTTATGACATTATTTCTTCGTTATTGTTCCAGTGTTTTCAATGCCGCGTCGATTTCATTTTCCTCCGGACCTATCATATATGGGAAAATGTGCTTTGTTACAAATAAGACCGATTTTCAACTGGTTGGTTAGTTCATGTGACGCTCAACATGACGTCATGTGTGTGAAAGGTACTCAGTATTCTTATAAATTCATATTTGCATACTTTATTCATGAGTAAGACTTTGGCAAAATTGAGAACAAGCAGAAGCTTGTAATAAACAAAGTAATGGGAAAAGGATAAACATTAATTATTGTCAGTTCGTGTTAATGTTAA
Organism: Sipunculus nudus; assembly: GCA_026874595.1. Taxonomy (NCBI): domain Eukaryota; kingdom Metazoa; phylum Annelida; class Sipuncula; order Golfingiida; family Sipunculidae; genus Sipunculus; species Sipunculus nudus. The sequence goes on from CM049317.1 coordinate 6,996,870, forward strand.
TGCCATGTGTATCCACTGACGTATCTCTTGTGCATATATCCGCCATAGGAAAGTGATCCAAAGTAATTCCAACACAAGTAAAAAGGATAACAAATAAAGACACCTTGCAAATATACTAATTGGTTTTTATTGTGGAAGGATAATATCAGATATGAGACATTTAAAATCAGACATTATTTTTCGAGCCGCAAGGCCCGAAGTTTAAGAGACTGTAATCTTAATGGACAGTATAGTCATTTATGCAGTGTCTTTGATCCTTCTTTGCCTGAAGAAAAAAACAGAGATACACTTATTTAATATGTACATTTGTCATCATGATTTATTTAAGCTTAGGCAATTGCTTAATGCAATGCATTGTTTTATTTTCAGGATATAACCATGATGATCCTTTATCAACTTTGTCAAGTTAGTTGAACAGTTACGATAAATGTTTCTATCAGGGCGGTCCTTATTATCGGAAGTATATCAAAACGCATAAGTTTGTGCTTTTTGTAACTAAAATGTCAGCACATACCATTATTGTGTCTGTTCGATGTGTATGGCACAATTGCAAGCATGCAGAGCAGTGTACTTGTGTGTTTTATTGTCCTCTCTTGTGCGTTGTGCGTGGGTAGTGCATATCCACACGCCTGACCTTGTCATACCCTTATAGGTCTTTGCCTTATGCACTTACCGAATAAAAAAAAAGGATTTCAATAGAACATTTGGATTGGAGGGTCAAGGTAAAATAATGTTTCTGGGACACATCTTGATTTATTATAAATTCATTAGCTTCTTATTCCTATGAATTATCGTCAGCGTAATAGATTCTAGATAAAAAAGCCCTTCATCCTCCATGATATATTCTACTTGCAATTATTATTATTATTATAACACATAATTTCAGTTTTTCATTGCTAAAGATATAATGGAACTTATAATAACCATTATATTATTCATTAAGGCACAAAGACAGACCAACCATCAACATCTTCAACAGGTAAGACATGCATTATTTTTATGGTCACATTAAACTATACGAAGTTCTTAAGTTTGAATTCAGCATACTCGCTGGTTTTAAGACAATAACCTCTTATTAAGTGACGTGTTTTGCACAATAATAACTTATACTGCTTAAATGACATTGTTTTGACTAGAGTAGATGCCAGTTATACACTAGCATGCAAAAAAGACTATTGTTTTAATATTTTAGATTCATAAAGAAGTTTGCTTTCGCACATGTATACAGGCATTTTTTTACATCTTTTTTTTTCATTTGATACAAATTTTCATCTAACATGCACCCGTGTTTATGTAAACGCTTCTAAAAAGTATTTTAAAACAAATGGCTAATTAATCGCTTGATACATGAAAATTGGATATGAAAGAAATCTTACAGGTTATGTAACTCATTATTATTATTTTAGCGGACCCTTATTTATATGTTGCGATCGTGCTTGGAGGTCTCTTGTTGCTTATTTTATGTATGGTCCTTGTTCGCTGTCGTCAAGGTAACATATTGTACGTTAACGATTTAGGAGTATGACAAACAACATATATTGCCATCTTGAATATTTGGTAGAATTAAATTCAGTCATGTTACTTTACATCCGTCAGAGAAGACATGTTTCGTTTTTTTTCCATGATTATTTGATTGGTTATTTGGCTGATTTGTCTGTAACAAACATTTAATGGATTCTTATGGGATGTTGTAGAGGTTTGGGGTAAAAGTTAAGGAACAATCCATATGATTTTTGAGGTAATTAGTATCACCGTGACACAACTTTAATTAGCATTGTAATATTTGGAAATTCCTATGCCCAATATCTCGTTAAGCCGGACGACTATACAAATTTACTATTTTTAATTATTAAATAAAGTCTATGGTTGGGTAAACTTTGAATTAAATTAGTAAACTATGGTAAAAAAGAGATGATATTACATTTTGTTTGGAGAGGTGAAATATACCGGACCATGGGTTCACAGTACGTGGCTCTGTTTTTTACCAGGTGGCAGAGGGGTATACCGGAAATGAGGTATATTCATACACCAGAAGTCAACAGGAGTTCCATACGATTGTCACCAGATGGGCAACACCTGCATCCTGTGTACTCTCGACAAACACTGCACTCCTGCGGTGGTGATTCCATGGAATACGGAGATGGGGACAAGTTTAACGAGAGAGAGAGAGAGAGAGAGAGAGAGAGAGAGAGAGAGAGAGAGAGAGAGAGCATCTGACTATAGTTAAAATTGGAAACCAAGAAACCTTATATTTATGGATCACAAGAAGTGTCATGATTACAATTATTTTCTTCATGAAAATATGATTGTTCACTATTATTTTCCATTATGAACAGTTTAGGTCAAACGACAAAATGCTCTGCATTTACATTTTCTGACACACTTTATTGCTTTGTGGTCAGTTTAAATGGCGAGAGGCCTACACTGGAGGTACATCTCAAATTGGGGCACAGATTACACTATGTCCAGACACTCACTTTCGATTGCGAAATATTTTCTCTGTCTTGCAAGTAACTTCAGACACGCGAATGCCATGGGATGCAATAACACCTTCATGCTCCTTTAAGATCGTACTACCTATTCCGATATCTGACGCATCAAAATGGACTACGAAGCGCTTGCCATATATGGCTCCAGTAGGACAGGGGGCTTCGCTAATTAAGCCTTCAGGGCGCGGTGGAGCTTCTCGTGTATTTCCTCCCAATTTAGCTTGTTGGGCTGCCGCTTTGGAGTCATATCCGTTAACAAAGCCGCCATTTCCGCGTTGTATGGAACAAACATTCCATAATACGCGGTCAGCCCCCCCCCCCCCCGCCTCCATATAGTTTCTGAGGAATTCTTTGCTATGGTATGGTAACCGCTAAAGGTTTTTTTCTCATTTGGCCGCAAGATTGGCAAGATCGAGCCTGGCCAGTACTTCCGTGAGCACATTAAGATGGTCCTCCCAATTTTCGGTGTGAATTAAAACATCGTGTAGGTAACAAACTACATTTTAAATCACGCCGGTGAACACGATACTGGCCCTTACCAGACGGAGTGGCATCACACGAACCTGGGAGTGCTCACCTGGCGTTACTAAGGTGTTCTCTTTTTTTTCGATTCCGCTGTCATCGGAATTTGCCAGTAGCTATCTGTAAGTCAATTTGAGTAAAATACCAACTTTGCGCTACTTCCCCAAACAGGGTTTCCTGGTTTGGCATCGGTTCTAGGTCAGTACCACTGACCGGTTCAGGCGGAAAAAAAACGATAACAAACAAAATCCCGCCGTTAGACTTGCATAGCATAATGCACAGAGAAACGTATGTGAATTCTGACTTCTCGGTAACGTCTACATTCAGAATATTTCTCATCTCTGAGCGCATGGTGTCACGCATCTTGTTTCAGACGCGAATTCGATAGTCAAGATCACCAATTTTCACTCACAAACAAGTGCATCTCTCGGTGGCTCTCCGGTGGTCTTACCCAGCAATGGGGACGATAACGCACCCAGGGCCCGCAGGTGCAGTCGTCTCCGGGCCTAGTTGAGCCAGTATATAAAATGAGACTAAGCCTGCGATACTGCCCTCTCACGTAGTCAGAAATCGGAATTGAACTCTGCAGATGTACATATATGTAGCTAAGTCAGAAAAACAACACTTCATCACCAATCTGACACGTGCGAGTACGCTTATCCAGATCATAATTTCGTTTGTACCGGTTTGCCGATTTCTCCTTAGCTTCCCGAGCCAATGCGCACGTATCGTTAGGGTCTAGCTCATTCTAGTACGTGTTTTTTATTTGTTTCCGCGTCTCTCTCTCCCTCTTGCGTCACAGAGTCCCGTAGGATCCGCATGCCACCGCGTAATACCCAAGCGTAGAGTCACTCGAAGAAATATCGCTTAACGATACGCAAAGAGCAGCGCACTTTAGTTCCGATCCCAATCTCCAGGCTTCCGCGCACATTCGTTTAAACACTAACTTGAGAATTCTTTTGAATCTCTCGACGATCCCATTTCACATCGGTTGGTAAGGTGTTGTAGGAAGTTGCTTGATCGACTTCCTTCATGATGTCAGACGTAAACTGACTACCGATGTCGGTAAGAACTTCCGCGGGGACCCGTACACGTGAGTATATATTGACTAATGCATCCGCGTGATCGGCACAGCATCAATGTTCTTAAGAGCTATCGCCTTCTGGTACCGAGTCGCATAATCTCGGATGGTCATTATGTACTGTTGACCCTTTTCCGACGCCAGATGGATCGGCCTGACAAGGTCCATAACAATTCTATAAAACCGCACGTCGATAAGAGGCATCTTACCGAGAGTGGACCAATTCATTTTGCTGTTAAGTGTCGTTTTCTGACACACATGACATGACCTACAATATTGTACCACGTCTTCGTACATACCCTTCCAATAGAATTGAGCTCTAATCCGCCCCTGCGTACGGTCAATACCATGGTTTCCCACCATTATTCCCTCATGCCCAATTTTCATCACATCCGGTCGCAACACGGCGCGCACTCCTACACGCGAACCGTCGTAATCATCTTTTTTATCTCGAACTAGCTTTAACAAAATACCGCCTTTGACATGGAAGGTGTTCTCGTTCCCGTTGTCCGCTCTGGCACTCCCAAAACACGGATCTAATGATTTATCGTCCTCTTGGGACTTCAGAAACTAACCCGGGGCTTACATCCGCGCAAGGGCTAGTTACGTTGAGCCCCTGCACGGTTTTCTTTCTAGTTTAGGTTAAGCAGCCCGAGTCTCAACGCCTGATGTTACATCAATGGGCGTTCCCGCACTGCCACGCATTGCAACCGTTATTGCCGGTAATCACGGGGGATCCGCATCGTTCGGATCCCAAGCTCGGCGACGTCCGCTAGAGCTAAGTCGCACACAACATCCTGTATTAACGTAGCCTCAACCGAGCCTACAAATACGGGTTATCTACTTTAATTTCGGCCGTATGGAGTTGCCTAACGGTGCAATCAAACAATTTACACTAGAACTCGGTTCCGGTTTACTGGTCTGCCGTCATTAAAGTATCACGAACTGCTGATGAAAAACCAGAGTCACGCAAGACCTTGGCTGGCTGACCATTCACTATCTCCTCACCCGTGGCCAAACGCAACGCGGACCCTGCGAAGACAATCCAAATGCCTTCCGTTCACATTCTGAATGCGGTTTCTCCGACCTTACCGATTCCGTATTTATCTCTCCGCTTATGGCCGACAATGTCTCAGTGTTCCGTTAAAGCCTAGCCGATCGACCGCTCTGAGGCTTGGCCCCTCGCTTCTCTCACACATTGTGGAAGGCTTGCGTGCTAGCCCTAAGCCCTGTCCTATTACATGACTTCCTACATTACCTAATTACGTGTCCTAAGCCGTTACATTTAAAGCAACGGATATCAAGACTTTGCTACCGAGATTTCGCATAATGCGCTCCGCATTGCGAGTGTTTTTAATCTGACCTATCGGAGGTTCCGATTTCGGGGCACTGCTCTTCGGACTAAACGTAAAGAGTTGAACCATTGCCAGCTTTGTATAACTCGGCCGTCTTCGTCACAACCTCTATGCTTTCGAACTATCTCTCTTTAATAAAGACAGCCACGTCCTTGGTGCAACAGTTTAAAAACTGTTCTCCAATCAGCAGGTAAATCAACCGACCAAATCACAATTTACACCTGCCATTTCTATCCACCCATCTACATATCCGCTCAACTGCACTACAAACCGAGCAAGAGTTTCGCCATAATCTGGCCTACAGGTACGAATGTTGTGCATGTACCCTTCCTTTATCATCTGTTATAGCCGTAACAACTCGAACTTTTATCTGTAGTAATCTATGTTATCCTCCGTAGATAAATCTGCGTTTGCATCAAGCGCTTAACCGCGTAACAACGAACTCAAGTGTAGACCCAATGTTTTCTCCGGGATAATTCTGACACGACACAACGCACTCAATCACTTGAGAAATGCATCTAACCGATAGCGTAGCTCATCAAACGCAGTTAGCGATTCCTGACTACTAGACGAACCGCTATCACTTTGGATTTTGATTTTTAACTTCTCTAATTCGTATGCGAGTTTACATTCTCTCTCAGATGCCCTAGTATTACGTTCTGCACCTTTCCGCTTCTACTGCCGCAAACCGCTTAGAAACAAAATCCTGAAACGACTCACGTTTGTAACCCAATGCCTGTCCGAACTCAATTATAGACTTCAACGGATCCATGGTTATCGCTAACTCTACTGATAATCACGAGAAGAAACAAGCTAAGTTCACAAAAAATCCGCGACGTAATAAAAAAAATGGTAAGTTTAAATCCAATCAACCCGAGTAAATCTAATTGATACACAAAAGTTCTCCAAAGATAAACCGACAGACGAACGGATGGCTGCACAGAACACGTGGCCGTGGTTTAAGTTACATATAATCTGATCAAACGGAGTTACTCACCTGTTTTGCGGCTTCACCAAACCTTATGACAACATACCACAGATTAAATTAACCGTATCTGCAGCTGACCCTCAACCCTATACTAACTGACTGATATATGTAAATTTACCTAATTTATGAAAAATCTGTAAAATAGTTTTCAGCTACATGTGCATGAACCAGGGACCTGAGCATACTATATCCGACAGAGGATAATCAGCCCAGCTTGTAACGTGAAATTCATTTATAGTTATATAACAATGACCTCAGAAAACAAAATATGTCGATTAATACAGCAATTTCTAACACGTTAAAAATAAATACTCACAGACCAATATAAATATATGTGCGTGGTCTGCACTAGAGACTTTCGTGTGAATCCTGCTAAACGCTCGCAAAATGTCAAACGGTTCTCCGTGTGGTTCCAGATTGTTCAAAAATAATCGGGCAAGTAGACAATGTAAATCGAAACTGACTGCGTAAGGAAACCCTGGTTCATGCACATGCTCAAGAAGCAAAAGAACACCTTTTAGCAGAAACAATTTTATTAAATATATACATTTAACATAATAATCAACTGAGAAGAGCCAAAGAAATAGCACCAGTGCTCTAGAGCATTTCCTGATCACAAGAACAAATCACGGCACTTTTAGCAGAGACATGCAATGTACAGAAACACAAAATCCTCCCTTAAGGTATCTTAGGTCATCACAGAAATCACAGAAACAACACACGAACTCGGAAAGTTCCTTTTGTATGTCACCCGTGAATAGCGCTCTCGTAAATATCGCTCTGTACGTCGATGGTCCGTTGTTTCTGTCGGGCCTACAATACATTCACAGGCGTATGGCTCCAATCTGCCAAATGTTCAGCAGTCAGGCTTCCGCCACGCGTGGTCCCCTCAATTAGTTCTCTCGCCTTCAGAGCCGAGTGTTCCTAATGCTAACATACGGTCCTTAGTTTGTAGGTCCTGAGAGCGGGAGTTTTCCAACGTAGAATCTCACTTACCTACCTCATAATGGACCGGTGCTTAGGGTATGGCCCTCTGCTGAGATATCCAGACACGTAGAAACTAGCCTCTTATTATCCTGACGAATTAATACCTTTTAATGGGCTACTTGTACTCGAAACGAAAGTCTTTACCCAAGGATTCTGTTGGGTGACTCTTGTCAAATGCCTTTCCTGTCCAGTCCACGACAATGAAGTGACTTCGTTCTCGAAACGACGCGTAAAACAAGTGTCTCCCTCGTACGTTCGAAGATTTTGCAGATCTTCTCCCGTCTCGCCCATTTTGGAGTCTTATAAAGTGGAGCCCGCGGCCAACCCAGCCAGCTTATCCTGACCAAAAGACATTCTAAAGTTCCCGCCATTCCCCGACCTAGTGCACACGGGCATCCACGACAAACAAAGGAACCTGAATCAAATCTTTTCCCGTTAAACCGGCTTCAATCGCTTCCTGGTGACAATATTACAATTTACATTTATTGAACCAAGACGACTCGGAATTACCCGTTTTGAAATGTGTGGACCGATACAAAGTATGGGTATGAGGAGAGCCATTTTCCAAAATGAGAGATTTGACATTGTTTTGGGATGGGGCTATGGAGGAGTCGTATTTTAGAAACTACACCAATATAGCCAGCGTTTGATTTCGTCAGCTATTGCTTTTTTTACTTGTCCGTAAGGGATATATAGTGAATGCGTTAGATGCTTCGTTACTGTTAATGAAATGGCTATAGGGAATTAATAAAATAATTTACGGTACAAGCAAAATATAATAAATCAACAAACAAAGTACTCGAATTTATCTATCAATGGGTTGGATTTTAATTTCATGTTGCTTCCAGTACCTCCTTGGCCGCCACACACGAAGAAAACGAAGAACCAGCATATGCTTCTATCGACGAGTTACCACCTTGCTCTCCCTCTGTTGCCAGTCATATTGGACGACCTATTCATGGCCAAGCGGATAGTAATGAAATGAACTTCCGTCCGTCAGTCACCCTGCCAAGCAGACCCAGCGATAATCGTTCGTTAGGTTTGTTCCAGCTTTGTACATTGAATAATTAGACAGGTGTTTGATTTAAACACAGTAACCGAATATATGCTTAAGATGTGGTTGAATCTTATTTAAAATATGGAAATTGACAGCACACTACAAAACATACTATTCTAAAGATATAAAAGTAGTATAATGTAGGTGCAACCTTTGTTTTATCGTTGAGATGAATGTAGATACAATTAACATTATGTAGATGACAAGTATTCATTAAGGAGTGGGCTTTATTTCTCAAGTTCTAAAAAAATGTCAACGCCGCGGAAATATGTTTGTAAAAGTAGACAAATTTACGGTATACGATTTTGACATATGATTAAAATGAGTCAGGAAAAACATTTTTACTAAACTTCTTTTTTTTAAAGAAACTTCCGATACAACCCATGTTCCCATTTACGCGCAATCATTTCGTCGACGTGAACGACCTGACAAATTACAACCGATGAACAGTCAAGCGGGAGAACGACAGAAGTATCCACCTGAAGAACTATGAAAAATATATTTCACTAACCTTAAACTTACCTGGTTCTTAATTTGTACAGGCTTTGTCCACTTCACCGACTTCCAGATGACCGTGTTTTATGTGCCGATGATCCCTTTATACGTTTTGTTCTTCCAATCGGATATATATATATATATATATATATATATATATATATATATATATATATATATATATATTTGTTTTCTTCAATGCAATATATACATAATAATATTTCATTATTGTCCGTGTAATGTATTTACCTTATAAAGGATAAAGTAAATATAATTTTGTATAGTTTATATACATTGAAATATAGTTCCATTCATGATGATTCGAAAAGGGCTTTATTATAAATATTAGTAGTGTCGTTTTGTTATTGAATTATTATTAAATTATGACAACATTGTTTTCTTAGTCATTTTCTCCCAGTAAGTCTCACACTGTTGATAAGCTGTTCTGATCAATTATCCATACCTTTATATATTTTTTCTCAGATAAATAATTATACGATTATATGAATTTTAAATGACGTGTCTTTGTGGCGATATCATTGATCTACAGGTCTAATTAACTGTTCTTAAAATTTGAATGGATTCGTGCCCAAAAGAAATTATAGTAAACGTACCCTCTTAAAAAGGCTTTATTAGTGTAAATAAGCTTTTCCAACGTTGGTTATGAGCATTACTACGCATACTATCTAATACAAATAAGTAGAAGAAAATTATTTGAAGAATCTGGGGTTTCTGGTCTCAGATCGTAATAGCCCCCACTAAAGTGGTTCGAGATCGTCATTCCACTTCCTAGAGACCGCAATTGCGCGATCTGAAGTAGTACAACTTTGCAAAGGTACAAGCTTTTCAGAAAGCGTGCATTTTCAACATTGGTAAAGGAGACACAGCTGCTCAGCCATGTACAGAAAACGTAGCTGGTTTGCTATAATGCAAAGTTCCGAAGAATTCTGACAAGGCACCTATCGGTGTCGGGTATTGCTGCACTATGTATCCAGTATTAAGTCCACTTTACGACCCAGACATATCTTATCAGTCCAGGTTAACTGGGGTCTTAGCATCATGTGAAAAACAGGTGACACATCATTAGAACACAAATACACTGTTGAATGACAAACATTTAATTATATGTAATTTGTCCCACTCCCTCAAAACATAATATTATATGTGTCGCAACAACAAGCTGTTTAGCATTTCTTACAGAAATATACCTGCGGCGAAAATGGAAAAATAAGTATTTCTACTTAAGGCCGAACCATAATAGTCTTGTTCAAAAGTTTTCCTGTCACAAATTTAAAGAAAATTTGAACACTAATAAAAAGCACTAATAACAACCACACAGCATTTATATAGAATCGAAAAGGCTTTTAACTGATCAAAGTCCTTACCTAAATGAATTGTCGTTAATTATATTTTTTTGTGGTTGATTTTTTTTTTAAGTTAAATCAACTGAGCTGTTTTAACCTACATGACACCACTCACGTTTCGACTTAGCAAATACTATATAATTTATTTTTTTTTTAATCTGAGAGAAAATTGATTCCCGGTGATCTGTTTGCAGTAGTTGTTTACTCACAGAGAGAAGCTTGACGGTAATCACATGGCCATGCCCTGCATATAATTAAAGAAAAATAAAAATGTTAGTTACGTTCGCTTTAATGATAAAAAGAATGCGTAAGCGTATAAGTGACATTTGTGTTTACTCTCCAAGAAATAACTCCCTGTATAACTACAATGGATATATATTTAGTTATACTTATTTAACATTAATCAACGAATCATAATCTTTCCGGTGTACATGATTTTCATTTTCTCTCCCAAAAATATGCCGTTTTGGGTCATGAAGAAAAACAAATCGTTTTTTTATTATCATTTTTCCGGCTTTCATATTATAATATGCCGAACGTATTATAAGTGCACTCGTTAAACCAAGTTAGGAAACTTAAATGAAACCATTACACTTTAAAATAGGTAAAGTTAATACCCCAAGTACAGAATACATTTACAAAAAATAACATCCGTTGGATTGCATGGTGATTATGAATCTTAAAAAAAGACATGCTCGAATATTTTTCTAAATTGTTAGGACGGTTCATGCTCGGTAAATATATTTTTTTGGCATAACCTTCTCATGTTAGACCCTAAAATTTGATGACAATTATCTTATGAAAATGTAACCTTTTTTTTCCTATATCTGACCATAAATAATAAAATCGAATATATAATTCTTATCTTATGAACAAACACATACACTCCATTAAAAATCGTATTGATAATACGGATTCCATCCCATCTGTCAAACTGCTCAAAGATTATTTATCCCAAGAAAACTAGCACATGGAAACTCAAATATGATTTATTTTAAATATTATTATTAACAATACAAGGTCACTATTGAACGGCTACACCTAAAAAAACTGTTCCCAGCACAAAGAGCTCCGGAGATGACAACTCACGTGGAATCTTGAATCAAAACTTTATAAGGATAAATATAAAAAAGTATCTTAATGTCAAAACGTGACCATGGAACTTTTTTTTCCTGTCAACACTGAAGATTTAATATTCAAAGGAAAATAATCAAAGATTGAATCTTTTGAAGTCTGAAATTTGACAGGAATTGTCATTAAACTGTAGCGTTCATTAATGTCTGCATACAAAGTTCAGGTTTTATACAGGATTTCATAAAAGGAATAATTCATAAGATGCCATGTTGTGGGATTATGTTTCTTTACCCTAAAGATAATTTTCATTTCAATATGGTTTACATTTGTATGACATGCCTATGTATAATTTGCCATCGTATGAGCCAAGCTAAGGATAAAGAATGATGCAACCTGATATTTAAATTGTATCAATTTTTTTTATGTTGTAAAAAAATGAATATGAAGTCAATTAATCATTGAAATAAGATTTAATATGTTGCCAAAATGACATGCTGAAAAAATAGGGGTTGTATATGAACTCTGCCAGTCCACCAGTCCGTCCATCTGAAATATTCCACGGTGTCTCAAAACCTGTCTTGGAGTATTAGTTTCGAAATCATATAATTAGTTCCTGACTGTTTTTTCAAATGCTAAAGTATAAAAAGGCAATAACCATATAAATAAGAATATTTTGCATTATGCACAATCAAGCTGAGTCCCGTAACCAATGGCCTTGCTGTTTGTTTATATAATTTAAAGAGTAAAAGTTCATTTTTATTTGATCGATACTTTTATTGACCAAGCAACTAAAAAACCTCATTTAATCCAGAGAGTTGATAGCATCTTGTCCCATATGTACATATAAGCTCTGCTAGAGAATATATATAAATAAATAAATATATATATATATATATATTATACTTTCAAAGACAGACACACAATAATAAAATAAAGGTATCTCTATACTTTAAAAAGGCAAATAATGAGGTCCGTGATGTTTGCTGGAAAGTCAAGGGGACTTTTGGAGCGTCCCAATATATTGCAAAAGCGTAGTATTATGAGATAGTATATTTAGAGTGTATATTACATTATGATGTCATTTTATTATCCCCGTAATTGTCGGCAACTTCCGCACAGAACAAATATTGACACTGTGTTAAACGATAATTTTATAAATAAATGCAAAACAGTGCTTCCGGCGTGTTCGTGGAACGACCGGACATGGTTTACCTGTCCTACATGATAACTATCGGCATATACCGCTATTCTGACGTTAGTTTCAAACACTATTTATAACTATACGTAAAATATATAACCACAAAGTAAATATAATTGATAAAATATTATATCTTTTGTACAGCAAACAGACAAATTGGATCATTCTTTGAATATAATCTCCGGAGCTCGAGTCAGCTCTATATCTATAGAACTCAGGTCTCCCAGTGGAAAATGGGCACATTTATGACTACAGTTCTGAATACGTTCTCCATCGACCAATTATTCTCAATAATATGCCCGCAGTCCTGCGTCTGTGATTGGGCTCGCTGGATAGTTACAGTGTTTCTACCAATGCTCACGAATCAACCTCTATGTGCAGGAGTGCCCTTCTTTTTGACCAGAGCTCGGGGTTATATCACATGTTGAACCGAGCAGGTGCAAGTACAAACAACCTCATCGATGAATCAAAAACGAAACCAGAGGAGCCGTCTAAGGAAAATCATTATATGCTCTTGTTACAGGTCATGTCAAGAATAGAAAGCTGACGAAATTCCATAATCCAAATGTTTATTGAAGTTAATAGAAATTAGTGTCATTTGGATCAGTATTGACAAAAACCAAATGGTTTATTATTAAACGTATATTGCTCCTCAAATAATTTTAACAGCAATAATTAATCGACCGCGATCACACAAGTATGCGTGATTTGTAATATTTTAATAAATAACATCACTCCATCCCTGTGACCTTATAAGGTCGAAGCCTTATGCGTGTAACCCAATTCCGCAGGGTTGGGCGTTGCGTCTTTAAGGTTCATTTTTTTATAGAACTGGTATTCCAGAATGTTGATCTGTGTTTATGTCTTTTATGAAATAAAAATTGAAATTGAAGTATTATCAATTATACCTCAACCTTACAAATGAATCAAAATAGTTATGTGCAAAATGATTTAAGCATATCTTAATCATCAAATATGACAACATTCTTGGGAGAAACCCCAATCGGGATACATCAAATATTTTAAGTTATGAGTCACGGCTTGCACGTTTTTCTAACTGGCTTAACCTTGACTTCGTTTATTTTTTAATACACTGTCTGTCTATCCCGGCAGTAATTGTATCCCATATGTCCTCCGTCAGTCAAAGCACAGCATTTTTTTCTCATAGAACACCCAAAGTGGAATAACAATAGTAATCCATCCAGTGGAATTTACTGGAGTGAATGCCAATGTAATCTTCTTGGTCCAAACTGGAGGGGTCATTGGCCCCCAGTGAGTGTAATTTAACACTGCGCCCGTTGTTTCCCACTTGAAGAGTCCTTGTTCTATATCATTGCCTGAAGGCCAGTATCCATCAGGACCTCAGAAGATATTTCAATAGAATCACATTAAATAATACACTGATTAATATATACACTCATATTACATGTACAAAATCAGTAAAACTGTGCGCTCAGATTAGATTAGAAACAAAAACAAGATGAAATCGCAATAGACAGAGTAGAATAAGAGTTAATATCAGATATGATATGCTAATACGTGACAAAAATAAAACGTGGTGATACAAAGCATCAGATCTGGCACGTCCAAAAGTTCTAGAGCAGGTAAAATCAGTAAAGGACCAAACAACAGGGCGACTTTGAATCACAAGTACTCTGAAGGAGAAAAAAACTAAATAAACACGAATATGCAAAAAAAAGTCTAGCCAAGCTCAATAATTTAAGAACAGACATGTAATAAACGGCAGAGCAGTCACAGGTCAAGAAAGAACATAGAAGATAATAAGAGACGACTGGGTATTATCTTGCTTTAAAAAAACAAACATGGAGAAGGAATACGGTTAAAAAATGCCGCGGTACAAAAATGTTAGAGGCTCCCAGAAAAGAAACCATAAGAAAGAATACCTTGAGACAGTTAAACGTACACCTAAACAGTAGATAGGTGGTATCACCTAATTGCAACATATGACAGGAAATGGCATAATGAGGCCAGACTCAGGTAGAGCATTTGAAAATAAAGGCTAGATATTAGTAAATTTAATGAGAAAAAGTAAAACATTTCATACTGAAGAACATTTGAGTAAAACAATGCTAAGAAAGAAACATTGCAAACGGACCAATGACTTAATGTTTTTGATTAGCCATTTACATTTGTGTCTATATCTGAAGTTCAATATATCAAAAGCTCATATTTGCAGGTGATGCTACACAGAGTCAGCCAATATTGCGGTAACTTATCATCTTAATCCGAATAAATAAATAGTTTGGTACCATTACCATAACCGTATCTTTTACCCGACCAAGTTTATACGATATATTTGGTAAGTGTTCGTATAATCACACTGTATGTTTATTTTACTAACCTCGCAGGGTGCTGTTCTTCAGTAAAATATTTCCGATGTGAATTTGCTCCTCTTGTCTCTCCAAGCTGATCAGACCTGCACCAAGCGATATACATAAATCACGTGCCTGTTGCCATGTCAACTTCTGAACCCAGAACTTGTAACAAGAGGGCAGCTCGGTTGCTGAACTGGTGATCCAGCCAAGCTGCAGCAAATAAACAAATCCAGCGGGCCATCCTAAAATATAAGGTAGGACAATATATCAAAATGTGGCAAAGTTTTCCGTGCGGGCATTTAGCCTATCGGATATAAAGGTCCCATCATCTAATTAAAAGCATGTCCCAAAAAGCGTAACACTTTCTCACTTTTTGCTATCTTGAATTTGCTATATTGATAATAGATTTTGGTTTGGTTTTCGGGAATAACTAAATGTTCCAGACACCAACAACAGAGAAGCCAATCGATTACCGTTATATTGGACACCAGTGTTATAAGTACCATAGTTGCCAATGAAGAGTTCGGCTGTTTCATCGTGTACAACGATGTAAGTCGGTGACAAGATCAGTTAGCAGATGTCATTTGTTAACACATTTGTCGCACGACATGCCGTTTGTTCATTGCATTTGACAATATATCTAAAGGAATTGACACGTCCCAGGGGTTCCATCTTTGGTTCTGTCATAGTCTCACACACTGCATATGCCTGCTCTTGCTTCCAGTAGTACCTTTTATTTGTATGAGAAGCACACGTCTATGTAACAAACACAGCCATGTATATATACACATACTTCATGCATACAGTTACACATATTTACATTGGTGTAATATTGGAGTATGGGAAACCAAATGATTCAAGGAGGAACTGAAGTTACCATTTTAATCGCAAGGGTTTTGATTTCGCGATATTGGTGAGTATGAAATAGTCATGATTATGAAATCCTCGGGAATATGATGCACTATCGACTAAGATAAGAATAGGCGATGATGCATTTGCACAAGGAGAATAGTTATAACAACTCTGGAAACATCCTAATCAGAAACCCATTCCGTGCATGGTGTCGAAAGTGGCCTATGCATACATATATTTCATCAGAACACGGGGTATATCGATTGTTACTGAACCAGAAATGAGTGAGGTTTTAATGTCTTTATAAATTTAAAATCAATACGAATACTAATGTCTTTAGATTTTATAGGTTCTAGCACGATTGCTTAAAACGTGGAAAACATGGAAAATGATAAAAATCGCAAAATTTCAGCCTCGTGAATATTAAGGCAACAACAGTATATGTTCAATCTTGATTCAGAGTTACCCATGCTATGGCATGTTTTTATATAAGTATAAGGTATGTGATCAGATGTATTCAAAACATGAATTGTTTCTTTTTTTGCATTCAAGCTTCTTCTCGAAGGATACGAATTAATAAATATTAATTATATGAACATATACAATGCACCCAAAGCTAGCGTCTCCGAATCGATTTCCTCTTAAATCCCAATCTAAACCTTATTTTCAAAGTAAATAACCCAATGACTGAAGACGATAATTTGCTTTATACCAATCGAAGAGTCATCCCATGTATTTTGAAGTATTTTGCGCCAAGAAGGCATTAATATATCTAATCACCCCAATGCAAATTCACATGTGTTGTCTATTTGGCTGGGGCACCTAATATCCAGCAAGAGTTTCCTATACAAACTCGAGAAAAGGGCAATAGTAGCCATGCATTTTAATATTATGGATGCAAAGAATAAAAAGAACGGTTATTACGAATACATTATTGGAAGAAATTGATGAACCAAAATGGGTGGAATCAATTAACTAAAACAGGGGAAAAGCGTAGCCAATTATTAGGCACAAGAGCCCTGGACCCAAAGAATATGAATTAAGAAAATATGGATTAAAAATTAAATTTAAGTTAGAGATGAACCAACAAGATTTTGAAATTGAAAAAAACCTTGGTATGTGGCATATCATGGTATATCATATTAATCATATAAAAGTGACCTTGCCCTAAACATGCTTATTGATATTTCTTGGACAGATATAAAGGTATAATTTATGAAATTACCCGGAAACAGCAAACTACACCACACACATAAACACATGGCATCGGTCGACAACAGAACAGCATAGAGTCTGTAGGAAGTTATCTTTCGTGGTGATCTTTATCATTGTTACAAATGTTGACATAAATGTAGGTGACCAATTGTCACCTCAGAAGCAATGCGGTTGACTCATTGATGGTCTTGTCTCAGCTAGACCATCCTCGGGCATCAGGTTCTTTTAACATGGGGTCAGGATTCAGACCACATTTATCCAGAAACTCTGTGGAATGTTTGTAATGACGGGTACAAACATTACACAATCCAGCATTTTTAGCAAAGAGGCACGTCCGACTGACGCTTAATCATACATTATTAACATTATTAATAAAACGTAAACTAAATATTAAAAAAAAAAAAAAACTGCACGGCAATCATCCCATCAGAAAATTATCATCCATTGAAATTTTGGAACATTTATATATACGTCTGGATAAGAAGGGAAGATTAATTCTCAATACGGCCAAAGAGAATGACTTAAACACATTTGTAACCTGTCTAATCATGCCAGCTATTTCTCGCTAGAAAATATACTAACATTTTTTTTACTACTATCTTTAACAAAACAATGAACCCTTATGACATCCTCCCCCCCCCCCCCCGCCATTTTGTTACAAGATGTATTTACACATGGTATAAACGTGAAATAAGGCTGCAGAAATGATTTGCTGATTTGAATGAGTACATACCAGGCTTACAACTTGCCCTCTGTTAAACTAAATCGATCTATAACGCCCTTCCACTGATGGTCGCACAACTCTTGACATATCCTTCCAGAGGAAAGCCACCGGAACTGTACATATATAACTGGTTAATATGTTAATTAATGGACCCCATATATATACTTAGTCTGCCCATGGTAATTAAAAATATAACCATTTAAGGCAGATTGGTGGGCACTCCTTTTTCAAAATGATTAAACATTAGTCCGAAATTGAAAAAGGTTCAGTTACCATGCAGGTACCAAGAGCATATTTCATCTGAGAGTGCTTCTTGCCAAATGGTTTACGTAAAAAAACGTAATCAGAGACGGAAAGGCAGAGAGCAGACTTAAGTTACATCACCTTTACTATTCAAGAAGGTGACGGGTTACGCTGAGCGAGTATAACAGGTCCCTGTGTCTACGTCTTAACCAATGTCCACTCTGTTGTCACCAATAACCTTAACTTTCCATCATGTCTGACCAGGGAATAAGGCATATAACCATGTCATGCTTTCCTTGTATTTCTTGAGACAGTCATAACCAAAGTTCAGGTAGTCTATGAAACACACACACACACACACATATATATATGAATACATAATATATAAGCAAACCCTTAATATTAGTGAGTAACTATGGAGAGTAAATTTCACTGTCTTTCTATTTTTATAGCTCCGAATACAAATAAATCTGAGTTTGAGTTTATAGCTGTATGTTTTATCTACCTGATATATCTACTCATATATGTTTACACAGAGTGTCTTGCATTAACTCTATTACGGTATTTCGTGTGCACGAAGGAAGATTCGTGCATTGCTTCTGTCTTGCTTTTTCCCTGATATGTTAACACACTGGTTTTGATTAAAGAGCTTCAGAATATAAGACAAAAATAACCACGGTGGAAATAAGCAGAACTCCGAACAAACACGAAGCAAGGTAACATCGCCATGGGAATTGGGAATTCGCTTTTTGCTTGTTATTTGTAATCAGAGGAAACGTGGACGCTAAAACGGGTAAGCCCCGTGAAATTGAATACAAGGTGTCCGTATTGTTATGTTTAAACAATACATGGTGAATTTCCTGGTAAAGCGTTGCATATACGACATTGTATGTCAATACTTTTCTGTTTGCACATTGTGGGTATTTTATTTAATACGGATAGGCTGTCCAAGGTGTATACGTGCAAGGCTGGGTGAGCGGAGCCCAGTTGATCGTAGCTGCGCTCACCCTGACTGCTCCTTTAATCAGTAGCTGATATGGATGATGTTCTGAGTATGTTTGTTTTTTTAGGGCTGTTGCTGAATGGAGAAACTTAGAGGGTTCGTTCGGGTCTCCTTCATCTTATTTATACCTTATATGATTTTCGAGGTTGTTCTGATTAAAAGCACTTTAAATACACTTAATTTCCAACTGACAAAGATGCTCGTGTGCTTCGAAAGCTGATGTGTAAATCAACAAGTTAGTCTATCGAAAAGGCGTCACCCTTTATCGTTACCTGCGCTTCAACTACAGACTCACCCTGCTATACCACTTATGTATATATATATACATATATATATATATATATGTATATATATACATAATATATAATATATATATAATAAATATAACATAAATGTAATAAATATATATATACAGTCTGGCGACTGTAGATATCTTGTTACGTCGGATGTGGCCCTGTAAAGCCTGCCATTATGAGCACGAACGAACAATTCTTTGATATTCAGTAAGAAAATATCAGAATAAAAGTTTCCACTATTTGATGTTTTTTATGATTAACATGGCTCATCTTTGACATCAGTCAGATGTAAGATGAAAATTTGTATTAGAGTCAGTCAATAAAAGTTCATATGTAAAACAAAACAAATATATGTCAAACTTTCACTAATTAGTTTGTAAACTCTGAATTGATTCCAGAAGGCATTCATTGAACTACGACTGCCAAAACCTCTATTTACAAGTTTGAGTAAGATTCATATGATCTAACACAGTTGAAGAGACTTTAAGCCAATCAAGAAGAACATTTTAAACATTACTAATATTATTTTCAATTGGGATATTCAGTGTTTCATTTTATTTGACGTGTGAGTAGCTGAAGCTTATATACCATATTCTGCTATGACGATAGCGGCCGATGAAAATACCAAAAATCATCAGTATAAAACCACCAAGGGCAATCGCAACATATATGTATGGGTTTGCTGAAATTGTAAAGGAAAGTATTTATGAAACTACTTTCATGAAAACCAGAAATAAAATTGGAACTGAAGTAGTGCCAGGGATATTGTTGTAAACAGGCAAGCTGAAACATTAGTTTATAGGTATAAAGTACTTAATACCGGCACCACACACACAAATATAAGCGCCTGATAAACATTTGTTAAACGTTAGCTTATAAATTATCAATCTCTCTAATATCATTAAACAAATTAAAATGACCATTTTGCTGACTATTTTGCTGGGACCGGTTTTTGTTATAATGAACTGTCTTTTTAAATGGATGCACTAAAGAATGTTGAGGTGACCGCAATTGCTCAGTACGAACTGTCAAGGAAGTTCAGACCAGTGCTGACTCTCTTGTAAGCAGTACGTCTACTTTTTTTTCTCATGTCCAGATAGGACTTTTCATAATAACTTTAGAAGTCATAAGTTAAGGAAGAAAGGATAAATTTATTATTCAAGAAGTGGACTTTTGTTATTCTAAGAAATGATATTATATACAAATGCTCATGCTTGTTCTATGCTCATGTTTGCTCTGTTAATTTCCATAACAGAAATACATTTAACTGAAGGAATAACTGTTTGAATCATTGTAGGAATTCCAAAACTGTTAAAGAATCGATCAAGTATTTAATGTCACACTAGTCGTAAGTTCCTGGTACGATTACGTAGTTAACGTTGTTACCCAAGCATATACTGCCCCCGCATTTTACCTGCGTGGTTGTTAAAATAAGCGTCATTTAAAAAAAAACGGTTTATGCTGGTCCATCAAACTCTTCAGGAAAAAAAAATCTTGAGGAATCTAACATAAAAAGTAAACCTGAATCATAACGCGATCTGAGAAGCAGCCTTGCACTTAGTTGTTCGAAAGGACCACAATATATATATATATATATATATATATATATATATATATATATTAGTAAGTTAAGTAGATATATGATACCTTTATGTAGAGTAGCTGGTATTGTCACTCTTGATACAAGCTTGCATTGTAAGGCAGATCTTGCATTGTAATGAAATACCAATGATATCATACAGACAACCAAAAAACCTCCGACAAACCCTTGTACATAACAAGAGTCCCCTCAGCAAGATGAAATATGGCACATACCCTTGAAACAAGGCCATATGCAAATCATGTGCCCTAATAATCACAGGAGAAAACCTAAAGATCAATAACCACAACCACAATGAACAGGAACTGTTTAATTGCGAATCTAGGGGATTGGTGTACTGAATACAAAGTAAGATCTGCCCTACAACAACATATATAGGAGAGACGGACCAGACCCTGAGACAACGCATAAAAGGCCACAGACAAACTATAAACTCTAAGAACACCTATGTACCAATCTGAAACCATTTTTCAAAGGATGGACACATAGCCTCTTCATGAAAATATGTGTCTTAAAGAGACACCTCAAAGGCACCCACTTTAGAAGATTTTGGTAGCTGAAATTCATTAAAAAATTCAACTGCATCCATGAAGGACTTAACAAGGATAATGGGTTCCTCGCCCATTATAAAGATTAGGCCACTAGAGTCAAAATGCTGGTACAAATTTTACTTTTCTTAATGTTTACACTTGCTCATTCTGTAATATAAGCACAGTGTACACTGATTGACCCGTACAAGATTGGGAAGTTCTGCTCAGTAATCCACCGATCCAAACGACACATGGACTACAAGAACAATATACATTACAAGACCATAGAGAACAAATCCTGTAAGCCATTAACACCCACCAGGGAACTACTACCAGGCTTCATTTACACCTGAGGAAGGGGGCTGCACCCCCGAAAGCTTGTGTCAAGAGTGACAACACCAGCTAGTCTACATAAAGATATCATATATCTACTTCACTTACTCATATATACAGACTTGCAAGGCAATACATACATAATATATATATATATATATATATATATATATATATATATATATATTTATATATATAAATAAATATATATATATATATATATATTTATAGATATATATATATATATATATATAAATATATATATATATATATATATATATATATATAACAAAACGTTAAGCACGCTGGAACATCGTGTTATTACTCTGAGTTTCACGCCGTTGCCGGTATCGGCACCCGAGCGATCATCAGATAACTGACCCGTAACTGGGACCCAGCTATAACTGTTACTTTCTTTCAGTAGAAACTCAACATAACAGGGTCACTCATAACCTAGGATTATGGGTGAATAACAATGACACACTCGGAACCTGGGCCAACATGGTACAAGTTCAGAGTAGCCAATCACAGATCCATTACAATCTGCCATGCATTATGGTCACTAGAAATTGTTTATCTAACCTATATATACAGCCGATTTTTATATCTTTCCACTTGACACCTGATGAAGAAGCTATCAGCATCGAAAGCCCGTGGTTGTTTAAACAGTTAGTCAACACTAAGGCGTGTTCGTCCTGTTATCTATACACTAACATACTAACACGGCTACACGGATCATATATATATATATATATATATATATATATATATATATTTATATATATATATATATATACGCATGTGTAACAGTTGGTGTGTACGTTGGTATATGTGTTCATACAATTAGCATGGTATTAAATTTGATTAATTCTCTTCTATATTTTTACCCAACAGAACGTCAATATCACTTTCATTTTAATACCAACACGCAGGCTTTAAAATTGCATATGGGTTTTGGTTATTAATGCCCTGACTAGGATAAATAGACGTTTTCCCTCGGTACGTTTTTTTTCTGTAGTTGTTTATGCGGAAATTAGCCTACATGAAACCACTAACGTAATTACTGCCCTGACTAGGATAAATAGACGTTTTCCCTCGTAACGTTTTTTTTTCTGTAGTTGTTTATGCGGAAATTAGCCTACATGAAACCACTAACGTTTCGACCTGGCCTGACTGTGAAGCTGTATAGTTTAATCATGTGTAATTTTGATATCACAATCTGATTCCTCGGTCATCTCTATGCATTAACTGTTTACTTACCGGGTGAATTTGGCACTGTAATCCCAAGGTTTTGTCCTGGATATAATTAAAAGCAGTATTAACCTCAGTTACTTTCACTTTAACAGAAGATAAGTGTAGGGGTATAAGTTTAGTTAATATTTATTAACCATGAAATCAATATTAGGCCCCCTTTATGACTACATAAAATATATAAATGATACTGTAGTTTTTTTTAATATTAATGAGCAAAATCTATAATTTCCGATGTTATTGATTTACATTTACTCTGCCAAACGTATACAGTTTTCGACTCTCTATGTCAAATAAAATGCGCGGATGTTTTATTATAACATTTGCCAATCGCTATTCAAATTATGCTGTATTAAACTTATTATAAGTACACTCATAGCCAGATTACAAGAAGTTAAAATGTGGAAATGAAAGAATTCAACACTGAAATAGGTAAAAGGTAACACGTTATGCACAAATACGAAAGTAAATTCTGTTTAAATCTAGTGCACTTTTAATACTAGGTAATTGTACCTATTGGTATTAGCTTAAGAATTAAATGTCAAGTATTAAAGAAAGAAATAGAAGTACACACATTATCAGCAGGGCCAGTCTTAGCGGCACTTTTGTTGCTTGCAGAAAAGAGAAAGGTTTTGCACAGTAGATGGGTTTTTGAGAACTTTTAGAAGACATACCGAAGCTTAATGATTGGTAAATGTAATTGATAGAAATCGATAAAATACAGGTCTGATTTTGTGAAAATGGAAATTTTCGTTTTTTTTAAATACATAGTCGGAAAAAAAATGATTTACACTAAAATTTCATGGTTTCAAATTAAATAACATGACTGAATAAGCTTATACATATTAATCTGTTGTGCATCTGATAATACATAGTGTCAGAGATGGTAAGAAGCATCTCTGTATAAACAATTATAATAAAAATAAGTACAAGTCTTTATCCTAAACACTGTCGGTATTAAAAAGATGGACTGCGTGGAGTATACAACCCAACTGTAGGTAATAATGAGTTCAATAGCTTAAATAAATATTAAATATTTATAACAGTATAACAAATGACATTGAAAACCTATAGTTAAGACGTCATAACATACAGGTTCTGCGGCTCAGGGATAGTGCACAGGACTCAAAGCCGGGTGGTTGTGAGTTCAAATCTTTGCCAAGACAGGGAGGTTTTCACGTTCGGCCTCAACAAAGTGTGAGCGCTCTGCAAACTTAATGGGGAAGCTGTGCCCCGGAGCGGTGTTATTTTCAATGGAGTTCGGAGGTGCGTTAGACACTAGGCCTGGATGACAACAGGTTTCAGGAAAAGAATAGGAAGCAAGTGCTACCGCCCTGATAATTAGTCCCAAAACTAAATGGAACTCTGCAGATGTACATACTTAGATTAAGATATATAGATAGATATATATAGACTTTTTAAAACAGGAATAACAAATCAAAATCCTGCCGCGTAACACTGCCAATTGGCTGAACCGAATCAAACTTGTCAAACTATATATCATAAGCTCCTTAAATGGTCAGTGTTTAATAAGTTGAGAAAATATTTTTTAACTAGTAGATACTGTGTGAGATAACCTGACACTCAATAAATATTCTACAGATATGTGTTACAAAATGTAATATTGCAAATAATATAATTTCGTTTTTATATTCCATAATCATCATGATTATTTAACACTATCAAAAAATGTGTGAGACAATCTGACACACAATGGATATTTGACATATAAATATATTACATAATGTAATTTGGCAGAGAACAGAATTTCATAATTCATCATGAATATTAAGCCTAAACATTTGTAACTAAAAAAGAACAAGCGGTTGCGAAAACCGCAAATTGAAATAATTGTCCTTATGAAGCATACAAGCTGAGATATATTGAGCATTAGATGCTAACAAGAGCAAATATGAATGGTTGCAATCTTCCTTCTTTACCTTGTGATCAATTTCAGAGATCATGTTCCTATACTAATTCAATAACCGAACTGTCGGGTAGACATGCATTGGAATACATGTATATTAAGCCAAGTTGTATCAACTCCATCTTTTTAAGGGTTATTAGATATATTTTATCCGATACAAATACCAGAAATAAATAGTGAATTTATTTACTATATCAAGATAATTCTGTCTATATCACGTAATCTTGATACATAAATGAAATGGTAATGTTAAAACAAAGAAAATAAGTATATATTCACCATTCATATGGCAAATCATCCCATTCAATGATGCCATACAGTTTGCTCCTCTCAAACTCACATCCTTTAATGACAAGCATCTCGCTCTGGTATACTTGGGAAGATGAGGATCTGTGATTGACACGAAAGTGAAATATAATCATAAACTAAATATCATGCAACAAGTCAATACATGTATAATGTTCATATTCGACAACACAGTCACATATTTCCTCCTAAAGTTCTGCACCTATTAAAATTATCTCTACATGCAATACTAAAGTATATGATATATATATATATATAAATATATATATATATATGAAGTATATACAAATAAATACAATTTATTATGTAGTTCTATAAGTAAGAAATATAACACAAAAGGGTTCAAGTTAAATTCCGCAGGACCCTGTGGTTGATGAGGTTGAATGCATGTTGGATATCTGTCTAAAGCACATGTCGGTGCAGGTTATATAAATACCAGGTGTGTTGCCTTTAACTGGAACCCACGTCTCTTTTTGCATTCTTCTGAGTGATGTCCAGACCCTTTTTTCGTTCACATATTCTAACACATTTAATACTTTATTTCTGCCCAAATATGTCAAGCTGCCGGGTAACTCTAGCCCTCTGCTCTCACAATACCGCTTTGCCTCATTCTGGTTCATTTTTGTGTCTGCTAAAATATTTTTCTCGTCATTCTTTTGACCTAAAAGATAATGGAGATGCTAATAACGTTGTATGTTTAAGGACAATATCAGAAAGCAAAAAGCAGGCGAGAGAAGACAGACACGTGTCAGGACATGACCTAATGAGACACGTTATGACTAGACAATACATGACATGTCGAGACAAGTTAATACATCATAAGAGAATATATTGCATTGGGAAGGGAGCATGGAAGACAATTAAAAGGAACGGTATCACATCACTTGCCCGGGAAGGTCTAGATATCACGAGAAAAGAAACGCAGTGACATGAAGACGTAATACAGGTTGAGATAATATCTAAAATTATGAGATAAGGAAAGATAATACTTACCAAAAGGGGACAACATAAGATTTGACAGGACATATTAAAAAACGGGATATTGCATGGTAATATAAAATATGGCATGATAAAGAAAAAATGTGTATGTAGAGTGCATGGTGAATGCACACAATCCTATCTTTCATTTTGAGGAAATTATACATAATAATAATACATGTTTTACATCAATAATTAGAAAAAAGGTCAATTCATCAATGCATAATGGCAGTAGACTGCAAATGGATACATAATCCGCGGAATTAGATCATTATGTATAAACGAAAATAAAATGTAAAAAAGAGACCGAAATGAAGTTGTTCTCAGGAATAGAATATGGCTTTAAAAACATATATTTCAACCATATATTCAATATTATTTTGACTTTGATA
Organism: Sipunculus nudus; assembly: GCA_026874595.1. NCBI lineage: Eukaryota > Metazoa > Annelida > Sipuncula > Golfingiida > Sipunculidae > Sipunculus > Sipunculus nudus. Next base: position 7,023,466 of record CM049317.1, read on the forward strand.
TGAATTTAACACAGAATTAAGACCGTATATGTTTCCATTTTCGACCAGAGCAACAGTGTGTCTGAGTGTATCTGTGAATCGCCTGTGAATTGAGGAATTAATCATATCATTTTCTATTTATATAGAGGTTATTCGAGGTTGATTAATTATCAGTTCGTGTACTGTTAATTAATTAACCTCAGAATTGCATCCAGTGTAAAGCACTTGCTCCTGTCATCCCGTATGTTCGTGCGCCATCATATCCGAACACCAGTAAGAGCCTTTTATTTTTCTGAAATAAGAGAGTCTGCTGATATGAGAGAATTCGGAATTTAGTTATGATATCTAAATATGTCTAAATATCGTTCTGAAAATGTTTGATGTAGAAACAAATTGTTTCTAAGGAAACAAAATGTGTATTTAAGTTGTTTTGTTGCTAACACCTCCATACTATATAGAATTGTTAAGTTTAAATATCATAGGCTATTGTACAAAGATTGATCACTCTTTGTGGAAATAGAGTGTGAATTATTTCGTTTTCCACGCGCCTCATCTCATTCATAGTTCTCGAGTTTCCTCCTGCAACGAAGGATGATGAGAATCAAGTTTTCAGCGGTCCGTGCTAATTATTTTTTAAGTCAAATAAATATGCTGAGAAATATTCAATGGGCTATAAACAATCTGAAACACTCAGTGAGCGTGTCGAGCATGGACCAAAGAAAAGTTCCTAAACATTCCAACCATTGAGGAATCAATTACATGTAAAACTTTAAATACTTACCATTTCTTACTTAAATTTCTCATGTTACTCATTACCATTAAGCTGTCGTCCACCACCTTGGCAATTTGGATGTAGCTACCGCGACATGACAGAGAAGCCGTACACGTATTTAATTATATCAAAATGATACTATACAGATACATGAAATCGACCCAACGGCTAAAATAAAAGCTTCATATTTGGCTACGGGACCTTAGGGAAATGTGGGGCCATTTATAGACTAAAAAAGAGATTAAAAGAATACACTATAAACATTCTTTTCTTGCATGTATACTTGACTAGACATTAATTTACCTGATCTAAAGTAAAAAAATGACCTAAAATAAAATCTTGCCAAAGAGGTATTGATATCTATCTATTTGTGGTTTTTCGAAAGAAATAGGTTCATTCCCTAAGAAGCATTATAACATATAAACATAGACGACACAAACAACACGATTCCAGTTAATTATTTATTTGTATTTCCCCATGCCCGCGCTATGTTAACCTGATAGTCTCTCTTAGTATGCTTTGTTTATATTGATCATAATCGTATAACTAGATTTTTATTGACGTCCATTTTACGTTCTATTTACCACTTACAGTATTCATTATAGATACACGATGTAGATATATGCTGAATTCAACAGGTGTTTAGCTTGAGAGTCGCCCCAATTAAGCCTGCCTCCCTCTGGTGAAATTGCTGCATTTTTTACTTGCGACCAGTCAGTGATCGTCTGCAACTGCTTGCGACTGACAATTTGCGACCATTCGCAGACAGTTTTTGGTCTTCTCTCACCAATGTCGGCTGGCGGCGAAAAGTGTCAGACTCGATATCACGGGATTCTTTTCTGAATCGTCTTTTTCTGACACGCCTGAGACCTTGCGATTGTTTGCTACTGCCAGTCGCCAGTCGCAAGTCCTAAGTCGGGCTCATTATATTACAATTGCCCAATACAATAGGAAACACCTTGTTTTTTGACGAGTCTATGTTTTGAAGTGTGTTCAAGTTTACACGAACTTATAGATAAGATACAGTATTCAAAAATATGATTTATATCAAGAATGAAGGTATTTATAGTTTTACCTAGTAAAATTAAAATTGCAAAGGGATATAAACACAACGAAAGCTCATCGTTGACTTCTTCATATGCAATAAAGATCCTCCTAAAACTTTCTTGATATTTATATTCTGAGGGGTTAATGATAATCTGTACTCATGATTTTGTAATATCCAGATTCACCTCATACTGATATGGGGTTAAAACTTCAGTCAACTTTATACTAACAAATCAACCTACTGTGACCCATCTGCATGCGCATTAAAATGAAATTTATTCATGTCCTGTTCCGCTGGCTTGCTACTGATACAAAAGGAAAAGCAAACATAATGTGAATTATAACATTGGGAAAGATGCAAATGATATTATGTGCCTGATGATTACAAATTACGCAATGAAAGATAACCTCACACATTTACTCTGTTCCTGGAAGTTCGACCCATGGGTTCAGTTATCTCTTTACGTTTGCAATGCGATGATCGACAATATACAAGGAAAGGGTTATATCACAAACCGAGTGTTTTAAATAGACATGAAATTAATATGAAATATTTTCTCACCTCCTTGAAATACCATAGTATCAGTCCATTCTTCGTTCTCAAACCGCTTTATTACTCCTGTACATAAGTTTAAATAAACCATGCTCGATCAGTAGCACGAAGTATAAACCTAGCGCTCACGTCACGTGCTTAGGCTATATTGAGCAAGTTCACAAAGAGATATAAGCAAGTCGTCGCACATTTGTTAGATCTTACCTCCGGTCATGCATTATTGCTTTGGTCAACACCCTTGGACGTGATTTACTCTTTTATAGTACAGTTAGATCCTTGGGGGGGGGGGTGGTTTGGGTGGAAAACCTGTGTTACTCTTGTTTATTGAGAGCTACAGTCACTTAGCCGTCACGGTGCATGCATTTCATCTGAATACCTATAAATGTACTGACGAAACACTGTCACCGTTGTTTTGATCTGTCTATGATTTTTTTGGGGTGTTTTTTTTTTTTCATTAATAAACGAGCACAGATCCGTTAGAGTTATTTTTGTTCAGTTTTCCGTGTTATAAGTTTTTCTCTGTGATAACCAGTCAGGTTTCATTTTTAAAATCGTATCCAGCATGAAACATCCTTGACAGCGATATAACACATGACATTTATTTCTGAAAGATTTATTTTTGCTAATCAATCAATCATAAAGTGTAGCAGCACTTTATATATATATATATATATATATATATATATATATATATATATATAAATTCCATGCATAGCACTGTCTTTTTTACACGCCATGTTCGTATAGTGCCATCATTAGGCCAGCCATATGTAAAGAGGAAAGTCTGAACTGTCACATATATAAAAGTCTTTAAACCTGTCGGTGAAAATGAAAAGCCATTATGCTTAAACTGTCTGTTATTTCTGTCAAGCCAGTCGTTTGGGTTTCTTTAATTGGCTGCTGTACTCGGATAGTTCAAATCGATTCCATGATTCCCACTTTAATTAGAGGCGCTTTGAAGTGAGAATATTTTTAATAACTCAGATAAACGACCCACTTTCCAATAAGGTAGCTAAACATTCAACCCTGCACGGACAAATAGATAAAACCCAACATAAATTAATGTACGAACACAGTAAAAACGTGCTTAACGAGCATTTCGGTTAAGTAACCTTCTGCAAAGAAAGATCACTTTTTACGGATTCCCGGTCATTTTTACTCTTTATAATAAACCTGTCGAAGTCGTCAACCTCGCAAACAATCATATTATCGAGACACTAATCATGGTCTTTGTCATCAGAGAGCTTTGATTTAGTTATTGCATTGAACATGCAAGTAAGAGGCATTACCTGCTTGTTTCTATAATTTGTTGTACATTAAGAGAGTTTTGCGGATACTTATTTTCAGCACAGTTCCGCCGCCGCACTCGTGTTTGGAGAACTTGTTTGAGACACCGGGACCATTTTTTTTTTAAACTGGGCATTACCATCGGTCTGCACGTGAACTGGTGCCTAACTGGTTTCCAGCAGTGTCCATCTGTGCATCTCTTTGTGACAATAGCCCATATCTCAGGAGTCGGTCAATGTATTGGGCTGAAATTGTGATTCTCTATAGATCTTGAATAACTGCGTCTGATACTCAAGACTGCGTAGGTGGCAACACCAACAATTTTCACGTGGCGTCATCCGTGTGTTTGCTTAGGGTGAAAATTACTCATAACTAAAGGGTCGTCCAATGTTTGGTCTTAAATTCGGGATTTCAATCCATTTTGGATGGCATTTGCGTATACATGACAGGTTGCGCCACCTTCCGTAGAATGAATTCGTGCCCATTTCCCAGGAGTGGTTTGCCGTATCAGCTTGAAATTTAGCATGTTCATAGATCTTTGATACCTCCATCTTGTACACACTACTGGGGCCACCTTCATTCATTTTCACGTAGCGTCCATCCGTAAATCCCTTATTGGTAAAAATTATCTGGGGATGGATGTATTAACCTGAAATGTAACACGTTTATCCGGTATACATTCCAACGCGAAGTAACATATTGTGCCATGACGTCGATTTTCGTGAGGCAAGCGCAGTCAAGCAGCATCCTCATAGAATGAATCCAGAAAAAACAAAAGTATCTACATGATGAGATTCAATATTTCCTGGAGAATGATTTTATTGAACCTGGTAACAGTAACTGGTGTTCACCATGTATTCTTGTACCAAAATCTGGTGGAAGTTACCGTATGTGCCCAGATTATCGAAAACTGAACTCTGTCAGCAAGACTGACACGTTCATGAGGATCGATGATTGTATTGATAGAGTCGGTAGCTCCAGATGTGTCTCCAGGTTTGACTTGCTAAAAGGATTCTGGCAATTTCCGCTGACAGAACGAGCAAAAGAAGTGTCCGCATTTGTTACGCCGTAAGGACTGTACCTTTATAAAGTTATGCCGTTTGGCATGAAGAGCTCGCCAGCCACGTTCCAGCGCCTGATCCATATGGTTGTCAAGGACATTCAGGGCCGCACGCATATATTGATGACCTTATCGTGTACAGCAACACTTGGGAGAAACATCTGCAGATTCTTCGCGCCCTCTACGGAAGACTTAGTGAAACATGTCTGACCATCCACTTAGTAAAATCTGAGTTTAGTCATGCACAAGTAACATTTTTGGGTCATATTGTAGGGCAGTGACAAGTAAAACCTGTTTGATGCTATAATAAGTGCTATTTCTGCATTTCCTAGACCAGAAAACAAAAAGCAAATAATGCGTTTTCTCGGTATGGTTGGATACTACAGGAAGTTTTGTCCATTTTTTTCCTTAGTTGAACCTTTGACTAATTTGTTAAAGAAGAAACAAAAGCTTGTGTGGAATGTTCAGTATGAAAATACATTTCAGAATTTGAAAGAATTTCTAAATGGACAGGCAACCACATTTTCTTGTTAGATCAGGTATAGTTATGGTGTATATATTGTACACAAATAATATCTTATGCGATGTTAAGCCAAAATTTGAAAGGTAAAAAAAATATTTACAGGTAAAATGGCATTCGTCTCGAAGCTCTGTCGTTTCACGGATCGGGTTTGGTAGGGCTGGGTCTTCGCTGCTGGTATCAGTGGAAGGAATGTATGCTGCTTTTTCCTGTGTGGCGGTTGGTGTTGTGTCTTCTGTTAAGTCACCGGTGCCGGTTAAACGGTGGCGGTTTCTCGCAGCTTCCTGCTTGGCTTGGTGGCATTTCGTCTATTGGCTCTCAAAATTATGCTTAAGGAGCGCACAGGGCTGGGGTCTTGAGCACAGCAACCTGTATCTGCTCGACAAAGCGAAAATATCTTCATTCAGTCAGTCAGCTTAATTATTTTTTAATAATCCAGGCCATACATATACAAATACATAAATATGACTATCATATTTCCATTAACTTGACATGTTTGACAGAGGTATTATAATCAATTAATAACTCTGATACCGATGTCTGAGTGTTTCATTTCATGACATTTGATTTTGAGTTAAAATTTGTAACTTTTGCAGGATTCTGTCACGGTATAACGCAGCATTCTCCTGAAGCAAGTAAATTTGATGTGACTGAGATGTCATCCAGAAAGCGTACTGCCCTGTTAAACAAATATCAGTATCCACACTGTTCTACTATAAAACTGAAAGTGAGGTGAATAAATTATATGTTAAATAATTTATAAAGCCATCAATATTAGAGTACAGCAACTATTATTATCATGCTATACAAGGTTGAACCACTGAAGCAGCTCCCAGGATATAATATTCATTATTAATTAGTATACCCAGATATATCTTATAGTATACTTGTAGTGACAGTAAAGTGAATTGCAACAGTACGTTACCAGCATACACTTGCCTGACATTGGCAACGGTTAAACTTTTTTATCTGACAAATAGTATCAGTTTATCCAAATGGCATTGTTGGCAACAAAAGAACAAGAAAAGTTTACCAGGTAAGAACAGCAAATAAAAACTTGTTCTTTAATATCGATCACTGACAGTTTGACCCTGGCGTCAAGTATATGAAAACGAATTGTTTGAATAATTCTCTCTATACGAATACATGATTCAGCAATTTTTTCAGGTTGTTCTAGGTAGTTATGAGCGCCCCCTCCTTTGAAAGAAGGCAATATGAGTTAAACAACAAGCTGTTACAGTTCACTTACTCTGTTAAAACCTCTGTCTGTCACGACTGATGAACCAGGGGGCAGTGCTTCCAGCATATCCTTCGCAGCAAGATTTATATGTTCATCTTAGGCCCGCTTTCTCCACGCACAAGATACATAGTTAACAGGTAAGTAGGGTGACATGCAAACCATAAATTTTACAGTCTCCTGGCCTATTTGATTAGTGTATAATTCTTTCCGTGTTGGAAGGTTCGATGTTCCAGGATGACCTGCAAGTCTCTATAACCTTTGAAACATTCCGGAATCTGGACCGGGTCTGTTTAGCATATGATATTTGAAATAAATATTTAATTTCAATGGCAACGAAATTTACCTATGTTGTGAAAATACTACTGACAAGATTTTCACTTGCATTGGCGACTTCATGTAATCCTCCTGTTTACCCTCGCAGCCATCACGCCCGTTACAAGCCGTAAAATGTAAGTTACTTGGTATGCTTATTTCCAAGGAAATTAACAACCTTGCTTATTTTATAATGTTTGAAACTTTAATGCCTTTCAGCAACCTGTGAATATGATTATATTGGTATGGGTTTGGGTGACCAATAATATATATATATATATATATATATATATATATATATATATATATATATATATAATGAATATACGTACCTTTTACTGCTATCAATAAAGGCATTGCTGTAACAGGGTTGGCACGTTTCTCCCATTGCCATTTCTGCCGTTGGTTTCTACCCGCCAACTGCCATGTTTTTGCCATAAGGGCAACTTATATACTTGAAAACTGCAATAAAATGAACATATAATAGCCAGCCAATTTATATATGATACGCAAAATACAGAAGTGAAATAGCAGTTATGAAAATGACCATGGTGCATGGTCATTTACTTGCATCATAAAGTGGGGTCCAGGTACGTCCTGACAAAGGCCTTAGAAACCCTGAAAAATGATTAGCTAAACTTAAGCAAGGATCCTGTGTCAAAAGCCAGAGGCACTGTTGGATAAGTGTCAGCATCATCATAGTAAGCATTAGGTCACGCATGAAAGACTTTTCACATCGCTCTCAACAGTAACCACTGGTCTCAAAAGAACAGCAAATTTATAAAGTGTGAAAATAATATAGCACCCACTAATTAAATGACACAAACGCTACAATGAAAAATAACATTCATGGTTCTGCTTTATAACAAGTTGTTAACAATTAAAGTATAATATTAATTTTGCATTGCAAATATTGCCATGCTAGCCCCCCCCCCCCTCCCCGGAATAAAAGTTCAGACAGGAAACTTTAAAATATCTTAATTAAAGCCTAAATATGTTTGGAGATGCTGTAATCCTGTATGTTTAAAAAAAATGTCCCCATAATTGCTATCACACTTAACCAGAAAGCTTATCAAGTGTTAGGTAAAGTCTCGGTTAACTTTTCTTTATGCTGATTTGATCTTTGTCTTGAATGATAAAATTATGTAGGAGGACCAAGAAGACACCTTATCTTTATAAAAGCCACGGTCAGAGTCCCACACGGGATTTTCAACACATCCTTGATCAACTGTAGTTTGTGTGACACTCCTTAGTCTTTAACTTGAAACTGTTGTTTGTGTTGGCACATTTTTTTACATTTGTCCTCCTCATAGTAGTGCAAAGTTTCCAGGTTCCTGCCACTGCAGCACGCATAGTTTGGCTTTTTTTTAGCGTTTATTGACCACGCAACAGTTTTGCACATTCACCTACTGTAGGGATGAATCCCGAACTCCGTTCAGTGTCAGTCTTTTTGCCTGCCACAAAAAGGACCATAACTTCAATAATTTAAAAAAATGCTAATATCTACTGATAATTGTTCATTGACTTAGATAACACAGACTACAGGAACTAATCTGGTTTATCGCAAACTTTGCATGTGGATACAAACATAAATTTCATATGAAAGAGATTTCCTTTATATCTTTATATGCAAATCATGTATACCCAGAAGACCAACTGCAGTAGCCCAGCTCAGAATAGCCGGGAGTCAGCTAGCTTAATATTTTAGAATTAAAATGCATATCTAAGTAATAAAGACAAAGGTATCAGCCTCATCTATGCCAAAAAAATAAAAGCTTCCTTCACTGTGATCCCTGCATATTCTGCAGTAATGACTTGGTGTCCAGGAATCCCTTGGAATCGCCTTCATCCACAGACTGTACCTCTTGGCATCTTTCTGTTTTTTTAGGGGGGGGGGGAATGTGTAGTATGCTATTTTTTTGGGGGGCCTTGTCACCAACAGCAGAATTTGTGCACCTTGGTGCACATTAGAAGCACCCATTGTATCTCTTATTATGTATAATATGTGAAAAATATTAAAAAATAAGATAATAAACCGCATAACTAATGTTCATTTAAAGTGACGTCTGTTTAAAAAACTTTCTTAAATATAATATCAGTTGCAACAGTATATATGCTTCATAATTGCCTTCCAGTTGAGATAATATTTTGATACAGATATTATGCAAAATCAGATAAAGCAGCAAAACATGAACATGATATAAAAAATATTTTTGTGTTTGATTCATTCTAATTGCACCATAAAAGATATATTTCATTGCTTATTGAAAATGTTGTAATTGCATTTAAATTTGTGTAAACAAACAGCATTATTGGTATTGGCTACTATAATAACAACACAAGTGATATTTCTTTTGCATCCTGCAAAATATATCATATTGTCCTTTTTTCTTATTATTCACTGCACAATATTGCGATGACAAATATCTGAAAACTATGTACCGGTGGAGAAGGCTTTTAAAGTTGATCTATGAACACATAACAGTACCGGTGTAAGCAGGTCAGTATACTGCAGTGCAGGGAAAAAATGTCAACAGTCAACACCGCGTGACCTGTACCAGTCCAGCGCGTACAACGCTTCAATACACTTTCAATTGTATAACTTTTGTGGCATTCCTCAGTTGTTGTTTTTTAAAATGATTAATTACATTGCAATCACAACGTAGTAAACGTCACACATACGGCTTAATATCTCTCTGATAAACCTGTCTGCTCTGACGCCATATCAGTGGTTGTCGCGTATATTCTTGATATTCTAGCTATTCATTTGCAAACTGCAGGGGCAGTTAGATAAATTGTTCTAAAAGGCTCAATAGGACTGTAAAATATTCCGCAAGATGGCGTAGCTGTCCGACCTTGGAAGTTAATTACATATGTGCCAAGAGGCAAAATATAATAAAAAAAATAATCATACCTGAATTCTTGGTCATTATTCATGAATATACATGAATAGAAAGTTATAATTAAAATAATCATACGTTTTATTTTTAAAACAATATCAGACTTTATTCCATTCAAGCCAGCCAGCTCTCAGTACCATTCGTGATCGTTCCAGGGTGGGTAAGATTTTTCTTTTTTAGTCCCCCACTCTAAATCTAAAGGCATGCCTTTCACATTGCTTTGAAATGTCAGATGACATAAAACCGTATCGTAAACAATAATATATTGCACGTTTTTTGGTGTACCTTCTCAAAACAGAGAGAAATCAGTGACGTTTAGTTGAACATGTACTTCCACTTAGTTGAAAGCATTTCTCTTTATGCGGCATGTTATTCAGACATATTCCCAGATTATATTTATTTGTATGATATCAAGCTTAGGATAAATGGTGATTTTTGTATTCTAAAGATTGTAGGATAAGAATATTTAATTATTTTCTTGTCATCATGAAAGACAACCTTAAATATTATATTTGTTTATTCAAAATGATGCCAATACAATTAATTTTGATTAATTTTTTGCGACAAATTTCTTTGTAAATAGTTTTAAATGTATACAGTCAAGACTTTTTAGTCACCATTTTATTTGTGAAAATAACACGGCCTCGGCTGAGATTCAAATTCACCATCTTAAGGCTTTGAGTTCTGTGCTCTACCCCTGAGCTATAGAAGCCATTCAGATTCTGAACATTTCTCCCTCTCTTCACAATCACCCTATTATAAAAAGTGGATGGAAAACATGCTCAGGGAAATGGCAATCTGGTATCTTGTCCCTTACCTAACACTAAAAAAGTAAAGAATGCTGCTCCTTTATTTTAACCATTCGTCAACAGGATCTTTTTGAAGGGCTGTTGGTAGGATGATTAGGATAAAGATATGTGTTCTTATGTCATGTTTTGAAAACTTGGCATTCCAGCATTACAGGGTTGACCAACCTGGTACTGGTTGTCACAAAAAAATTCTTGTTTAAATAATACGGGAGAAAGCGTCTTGTGTTCACATACAGCTATTACATTGACTACACGCTCCGGGGCAAGAGCGATGAACCGTGTAAAGCGTGTGGGCCAAATACCAAAGGCTTGAGACACAGTGACCGGGTCTTGAACAAAAACACTTGAATACTGTAAGAAAGTCGAACAAATGCCCGGCTTAACTTTAGAGGGGAGTACGAGGAAATTTCGGAGGTACCCTCGGCGGAGCCTACGGAGAACGCTGTGACAGACACGCACGCACACACCGAGGGGTACAGGTACCTCACGGGGAGACAAACATGGAAGAGTGTATAGGGAAGCTTTGCTCGTCCAGGAGCAGCAACGATGGCGGTTTTCCATTCGAAACGTAAACTTTGTGAATTTTTTACAGCTGCCGCTGCTACATGAATATGGAAAGTTTGCCCAACTGAAATTTTACTGAAAGTGAATATTCATGCGCTATTATTCATTGAAAACAAAAAATACTATCAATTGACTTGCCTAGTGCCTTCTTCATCGATGGAAAACCCAGAACCGTGAATTACATATATTGTCATACGGAACCTTCTTGTGCTGTGCTTGAATCTAACGTTGTTGAACTTTAGGCTGCGAAGATACCATATAGGAAAAATTGCGGAATTTTTCATTTTGGGTTTTCACGTGACTTATTGAACACATGCTTCACGAAGCTATGGACTTAATTATCGCTCGCATGACTGCTCTCCCGGGTTTACTATTTCCTTTTTGTTAGAGTAAATTTCAAGAGAGACTGGGGTAGGTTTTTTTATATATATATAGCCTTTCCCTTTGAGGCGTTTGAAGTTTGAGTTATTACATTTGAATAAACATTTTTTAACTCTAAATTTTGTTTTTGTGTAGTTTCCTACCGGATGATGTTCTCGTGACACGGGCCTGTATTAATATGACTCCGCAGTAGTCCTTGTATAAACCATATACTATTTACATTATCACATAAAAATAACAAAGAAAAATTGTTATATAAAACTAACCATTATTCTAAACATTTTATATGGTATGACACTTGTATAGATATATAAAAATATTTTTATACCGGTATATACATGTGTTCCCATTTATTAAGACTTAAATATTTATTTGAAATATATTATCATAAAGTATAATAAAGAAATATTAACAAAACTTTTGGACTCATCAAAACTAATGGGCTGCTTCCAAATCATGTCTTGTTTCTGCAAACCCGACAAGTTCAGTACATAATTATATCTTTCTAATAACAAACAACACATTTCTCTGTTCACGTAATAACACAAATTTAATACATACATTTACAAAAAAAAATTCACGACTGCGTCTTCGAAACGTCATATTATTAATCACGATAATCGTCCTGTCGTTCGAACTTGACAAGTCAACCGGAATGGTGATAATCCCATTATCCAAACTTAATACGAAGTTCACGCAAATCGGTTCACATGGAACAGCGTTAAAAAAAACAGGTTGAGTTGATGGTTTACTACGTTTAATGGCGATATATTGCTCGACACCTGCTGGCCATATAGTCCCGCACTGCAGTAGTCTATAATGTGCTTGATAATGTTGTCAAACACCAAATAAAATGATTTGAGTTTTGTAGGTTCATAACTGACATAAACTCCACTCATATTCCTTTTATTTAAAATACACTTCCTATCCGTGCAGTGTTATCCCGTATATCTTCTTTGAGTCAAAACACTGCACTGATTTCACACAGAACACGCTGAATGGAATTACAACTGTAATCTAACCAGTAAAAGTCATATGTGTGAATGCCAATGCAGTCTTCTTCGTTAAAATTGTTTGGGTCTCCTGGTCCCCAGTGAGTGTAAGTTAACGCTGTGTCAGTTGTTTCCCACTTAAAGAGTCCTTCTTGTTCTATGTCATTGCCAGAAGTCCAGTATGCATCAGACCCTGGTATGATAAAAGACATATTCAATACATAGTGAAATTTGTCAAGACGGTCTCTGAGAAGATATCACAAGTTCATAAAAATACACCGATTAAGATATACGTTCATTATACATGTACGGAAGCTGATAAAGCCATACTCTGAGATGAGATTATGGAAAAAAGTAAGATGAAATCACACAGATATGGTAAGCTTATACTTGACAAGATTAACAAAACATACTCAAAACATAGTGAAATATGTCAAAACGGTCTCTGAGAAGATATCACATGTACATAAGAAATACACAGATTAATATATACGTTCATTATACATGTACGGAAGATGATTAATCCATACGCTGAGATGAGATTGTGGAAAAGGTAAGAGGAAATCACACAGATATGGCAAGCTTATACTTGACAAGACTAACAAGACGCGACATGCTTCGATACACATCGGACTGTTTGACACTAAATACCAAGATCTGGCACGATAAGGCACTTTAGATAAAAAAAATATAAAAATATTAGTCCAAAAGGTATAGAACAGATAAACAATGCGTAAACTACTTAAACAACAGTAAGAATAAGCATAACATGAACTTAAATAGAAAGAGAAAAAAATCGGAATATGCAGGACAATGCAAACAGACCAGCAAAGTTAGATAACTTTAAATAAGATAATACCAGAGCAAGAATTCAGTGAAGTACATTGAAGAACATAAAGGACGATTGAGTATTATTGCTTTATAAAAATAAACATCAGAAAGGAAAACAGTTAAAATTACCGCGACACGAAAACATTAGAGGATGCAAGACATCAATAGAAGAAGGAACACTATAAGACACGTTAAACATAGAAATAAACAGTATAAAGTTGGTATAACAAATTACCAAAACCCAGTGAAACATCGTCATATATTACCACCAATACAAAAGATGAAAGATAAGATGACATAAAAAAATTCAAGGTGTACATGAATTTCAAAATATGACAGGATATGAGATAACAAGACATGATTAAGGTAAGACCCTATTTGAAAATTTAGGAAGCCATGGTTAGCCATTTCAAGCATAATCTTACATTTAATTATATATAAACGGTATATACATGTACATTTTTAATGTCACATGGACATTTCCCCGTTATATAGGTATTGCACTGTTAAGGTATACAGCTTTTCAGGATTAGGAAACAGAATCACAATTGGGTGTACCTAAAGTGTGTATTGTAACACATACACACACATGGACGCACGACTCCCTTTCCTTCTTTAATAGACAAAACATATCATGATTGAATTAAATGTTATGGTTAAGAAAAGGAGACATACCTTACAATAAGCCAGGCAATATATACCAAAAAAGGGCAAAAGCGACAAAAGAACCTGGCAAAAGACCAGTGATTTAACATATTGGATTTGCCGTTTACATCTGTGTATCAATCTGAATTTAAAAACAGCAAATGCTCATATTTGCAGGTGAGTCCGCTCAGAGTCAGCCCCTAGAGCGTTTCTTACCATCATAATTCGAACTTTCCCTAAACGTGAATCTATCTTAATCAATATGTTGGTATAATTACCCTATCCGCGCCCTTAACCTAATTATGCCGTAATTGTGTTTATACTATGTATTTGGTATTTGTTCTATATAATTGGTAAATGTTCTATGTACACGTGCCATATGTAGGTTATACTAACCTTGCATAGTGCCTGCCTTCTTCAAAATATGTTCAATGTGAGTTTGTTCCTGTTGACTCTCCAAGCTTGTCAGACCTGCCCCCAACGATTCACATAAATCACGTGCCTGTTTCCACGTGGACTTCTGAATCAGGAACTTGTAACAGGAAGGCAACACGGATCCTGAACTAGCCACCGAACCATGCTGGAGCAAAAATTCAAATCCAGCAGGGCATCCTAAAATGTGAGGTAGGAAGAAAGGTCAAAATGTGGCAAAGTTATCAAAGCGGTTATTTAGGCTAATTATCCCTTCATCTGATCGATAGCTTGTGCCAAACTTGGTAATATTTTGCTCATTATAATAAATGGGCTTTGCTTATTTTTTTATACTTGTCATTTTGATAACCAAAAATTTCTCAGGATTCAGTCAGCAAAGTTACAGGAATTACTAAATGTTTATACACATTCGAAAAAGAAAAGTTATCAATATGAAAAGTTCCAGACACCAACAACACACAGGACACTCGAGTATGGGTAAAATTGGAACTAGTGCTAGTATATACCATAGTTGCCAATGTAGAGTGCGGCTGCTTCATCATGTATAGCAACGTATTTCGGAGACAAGATCAATTGGCAGATGCCATTTGGAAACACGTTTGCGGCACGACATGCTGTTTGTTCATTGCATTTGAATATGCACCTTATGGAATTAGTACTTCCTTGGGGTTCCATCTCTATCTGTGTTATACTATCACCCACTGCATATGCCTGATCTTGCTTTTGGTAGTGTCTTCCTTTCGTATGTGAAGCACATGTCTCTGTAACATAAAAAGTCATATATACTTACACACTTCAAGTATACAAATGCACATATTTAACAAAGCGATATCATATTTTATTATAAGAAACCTAATGCTACCAGGTGGAATATGTTCATTCTCGAATCAGTTTTTACAATGCCATGTCATGTGACTCTTGGGATTTGCTTATGGTAATAAATCATGTGTCAGTAGTGCCTGGTCGTATAAGCATTGGTGGAGCTAAATATGTTGTATTGAGATCTAGTTCAATGTCTCATTGAATATTGTTGACAATAAGAATCGACAGGTATGCGCTAACATATAGGGTAAAAGGCTATAACTTACCATGTAATCCAGGGTTTGTGACGCATGGTTTAATGCATTGTTTAATATAAAAACAACCACTATGCAAAGAATTTCTATTTGTTTTGGATAAATATCATCATTAATGTTGGTATCCATGTTCTAATTAACATAAAGCTTTATCGTGGTAAAAAGCAATTATTTTAAACGGGAACTAAATAGTAGTTGCCTGGCAGGTGATGAATCGGACAGTATAATTTTTAGGGACCTAATCACCTATTAGACCGTTATAAACTAAAGGTAATACTTTCGAGCTTTAATAAAAGTATGCCAGAAAACATGGATATCATCACACACAGGCTGCCTGTTTTGATCATGTTAATGTAATTATAAATTGTTGAAGCCCGCTAAAATAAATAAATCAAATTCAACAAGAGCATCTGGCAGCAAATGGCATTTTGCAACAGGTGACCTTTCTATCTCCTCATATTAGCAACCTACCACCTTAAGTTAAATGTTTCCCCCGTTTGTGAACATTGCTGTGTTTACAAACGTGTTGTTGATAAACAAGTTCACGCTTCATTCATGGAGGCATACAAGAACATTTTTACAATCCAAGTTACCCTTATATCATGAATATATACAACGGGAGCCAGGAATCGCATAAATTTTATTTCAAATGTCAGGTGGATGAGAACCTTTAAAGTCCATGTATATGGTAAATTCCAGCCATCCATCGTGATTCTCATACTTGGTTATAGCGAAAGCATTTGGGAAATCTCTTTGTGTAGGAAATGGAATACCATAGGAAGGCACATGTGCGTTAACTCATTTTTTTTTTAAATGTGACATTTCTTTCAACAACCGTCGTTTCTTTCTCCTTTAATCACATCTGATTCCTGTTCAAACAATTTCAGCATACTGTCGCCTTTGTCCAATTTCAGCACAAAGTGCCGTGAAAATGAAGAGCGATGCTTGTCAAGGATGCGTAATACTACCCGCGGAGATGCTGCTCCCAGATTGTATCTCTGATATTTAAAAAGATTAAGCTATTATAATTGCCTATTAAATACGTTCAACAGCAGCAGTAGCCACAGTGCTGTTTACGATACGCAGGTCTTTTGTTAAAGTCCACGATAAAATACTTGACTGACTGATGGAACCAATTGGTCCGACTTTTTCATATAGAGTGCAAAAGTTTGGATCAATTGCGTTTTAATTACACAATACAATACCGCCTTTTGTAGTTTGCAGTATTGCACAGGAAACAAAACTGGGATATCTTGAGTTAACTCTAAGCCGAGGAGCGGTGAAATTTGCCCTGTCGGTCGGAAATCAGGGAGAAAGCTCTGCACGCTGAAGGGGAACGCTGTACCCTACAACCGTGTATCACTCACAAACGAATGCGTCTTTTGGTTATGACACAGGAATTTTGTCGATTAGACACATATAACTTGCAGGTGCTGGCCTGTGTGATACTAAGATATAAAAGTTATTATATGACAATAAGCTAGTGCTACCGCCCTGTAAGGTAGATCCAAACAAAATTGAAAACCTGTAGATTAACAAACTTAGCATAACATTTAGATAAGTAACATAAAAATTGGAAACTGCTTCGTCCAAAACAATAATTTAAAAAAAAAAAACAAAGGCAAAAAATAATATATATATTATATATATATATATATATATATATATATATATATATATATATATATATATATATATATATATACTAGCTGTCAGCGAATTTTTCTTTGGTAAGGAATATATTTTCCGTTGATGATATAATCAAATATTTCTTATAGTTTTTTTAATTTTGTTTATATTTACCATAGTCATTTCAAATAGATGCATGATACAATCTATTTTTGTTCTCAGGCAATATAAATGAGTAAATAAGCCAAATTTGTCTTCATGTAAGAATATATTTCCTTTTATGCTCTCCCTAAAATGCATTTTCTTTCATAAAAGTTTTATGCAATCACATTTCGAAATATTCATAATAATTATTTATAGGCTATAGGCTAATGGGATATGACATCTATAACTTGTTTTATCGTCTGGACCGGATGCTTGACACAACTTTATGAGTAGACTAATTGAATATAGCTGGATATACTTCTAAATATTTGACACACCTACGGTGAGGTATATAGAGTACCGTATACATAAAGATCCTGGAAGTATTAGGATAAACTTAGATTGACAGAAAATTATGCAGAATTGTATACCTATAGCTGACAACAAAACCTTAAATCAATATCCGGTGTTGAATATTTTGGTTTTATCATAATATGATTGAGGAAACCTATAGTATGTATCATCTTAGAATAGAATTAACACCATCATTTATCTCGACAACAAGAACTGAATTTAAGCGTAAAAAAGGTAAATCTTTGTTAGCCGTATTAGCTGGGGCAGGTATAAGGAGCATGGGTTAAATCCAATCATCTGCTCTCTCTTCTTTTTTGTTCCATTGCTGTAGAATTCTTGTTATTATATACTCTTCATTGTATGTGATTGTTCCTTGTAGTACACAAGGGAGATAAAGATCAATCAATCAATCTATTAATAAATATTGACAGGGTCAATCACCGGTTCTCATTCATGGCACAGTCCTAGATTTCCAGTTCTTGTTGTCCTAGGTGTCTGCTTTAAGCATATTTTGAAGTTTTGCAAGAAAAAATGGAATGAGTTAAGGATCCATATGATCCTAACTTGAATTGGCAACCGGTGCAGGAAATCGTAGAAGCACCAGTCACAGGAGGCAGGGATGATAGAAACAGAATAGAAGAAGTTATGGCGGTACAAATCAGATCACAAACCAAAAAGAGTAGACGTTTTCCAATCCCATAGCCTCTCATTTATTAAATATGACCTTTATGCAAGGTCTTAGCCACAAATGTGCTTATGCGCACCAAGCTCTTATAAATGTGTGGGGGATTAGGGGGCCATCTGCGTATGGCGGGCCTTAACGACAAAACAAAATCGTGTGGGCTGTGAAGTGTCACAGGGGATCTACCACCTTTAAGTTAATATGACGAGTCTCCAGTGAAAGTTACTTGAAAGGGGGCATTAAACCTACAACTTTAAATCTATATAAACTCCAGACGTAGCCAAACACTGGGTACACTGTACAATAGAAAAGGAATCCCTAACAAAGTACTTTTTCTGGTCCGGGAACACAATTTGTGTCATATGTAATGAAAGAAGTCTCTAGATCGTTGTCTACCCGGCAGATGGTGAGTACTAGGTATCACCAATTGTGCTATGGTTTAGTGGAAAAGAATAATAAAATAACCAAGAAAATCTTTAAAAAACAGTTGTGTGCAGAACAGCCTAGACAGTGGCACAGATACGTACTGGTCCTATTACTATTTATGGGAATTATGGACTAATTAATGAATAGTACCAGAAGCTAAGAATGAATATCAGTATGTGGTTAAACTAAGAGAAAGGCCGCACAAAACCTCAGAATTCTCTTGTGAGCATGGCAACAAAGTATAAACGAAACTATGTTCTGAAAGCAAGTCATTGTAAACTAAAGGTAGGGGATAAGGTGTTATAGTTATTAGCAACAGAATAAAACCAACTCCTTATCCAGGGAAATGTTCCTTTAGAGTGATATGGATTAAACATGAAGATGACTATGTATCTAATATCAACGGTTCAAAAAGGTTGTTTCACATCAATCTGTTGTTTTGCTTTAGGAAGCTAAACACTTTTACTGTTTTCAATCCTGAATCAATACCAAGCTCCCAAGAAATTTTTGCTTCTCTAAGATCCAGTAAATAATTCCAAAAGATTGATCTTGGCATAGGATACTGACAAATACCTATGAAAGAAGGTGACAAAAAACAAACCGCTTTTGTCATACAATAAGGGGAATTTCACTTTCGCTTTATGTTATTCGGCTTAGTAACAGCTAGTTCCCAGTTCTCTTAAATGATGAAAATTGTTCTGACAGGCATACCAAATGCTGTCATTTATATACTGATACACAATGTAATATGAAAAGGAAACGTGTCGACCATAAAAGAGGTGCAAGCTAGCTTGCGGAGGGCAAACCTAGCAGGACCTCCTTCAAATTGTTTACTGAGGTACCAGTCACTAGAATGTTTAGGTCACGAAGTAGGGGAAAGGTTAGTGTTGACAAATCCCACCATGAGGAAGACAAAAACCAATTGCGTATGGCCTGAGACCAAGAAACAAGTAAAAAAGCTCTTGGTCTCCAGGGTTCTGTGGGTTTACATACCTAACTAAGCAGATACAGCATTACCTTTGACAGTTCTAACTAGAAAATGAAATCCAGTCTAAGTAAAATGGGTGGAAGCACAGGAGAATTTTTTTTATCCAATACAAATAGTGTTTCGATAACCTTTCCATCTTTCATTTATTTGTTTTAATAAGAATTCCCTACTGAAAGTTGATGCATCCGATATCGAATTAGGAGCGGTATTAATGTAGACAATAGATGGTGAAGACTTTCTAATTGTTTATGTCATCAAATGCTTTGCCAAAAGAGAAAAAACATGCCGTTATTAAGAAATAATATCTTGCTTTTGTTCTGACTGTAAACATATTTTTTTTAATTTTCCTGAATGAGCGATGATTTGAAATTCCTACAGGTCATAAGTCTCCTGTCAATACAAATAAAGGAAAGTACGGTAAACAAAAAAATCATGAGATGTACTTTTGTTCTGCAGGAGTTACGGTTGAGGTTCACACCAACGGTTCGGTACAACGTGGGAGCCGACTTCCTCAGCCGGGAGAGCCACATGTAAATATATATAACTCTCAATAGTTAACCATAAAGTCACGAAAAATTAATGCCAACTCTTTCGAGGAAAAAAGCCCATTTGTTCAAGTTTCGTATGCAGAGAGAAAATAAAAATTTGGTATTTTTGGACATATCCCAGCATAATCGTTATGTTGAAGCAGCCAGGGTGTTCATTTTTGAAAAAAAAAATGAAAAACCCTTTTCGATATATAGAGCTATACTTGATGTAACCAGTTTTAATACGATTATTTTAAAATAAGATAAACCCTTTTTTATTTCTAAAGTTTTCTAATGTAACCGTGGTAAAGGGAGCACAAGAAAAAGTGTGCACAGGAACAAGCCAACACTTCCTACTTGAAGAGGCTCCAATATAAATTGTGATATGGCTGATAATTTTGGAGACAGGAGATAGATAGCACAAGAATATTTAACAAAGCATCATGTATCGCTCCCCAGATGGCCATTTTTAAAAACAAATTTTCCCTGGAATCACAATTTAAAAAAAAATATTTGCATAAATAAATACACAGAGGGTTGACAGGATATTTTGCTCTAACGCTAATGCCAAAGTGTGTATAAAATATGTCTCAAAATATGTACATATGTTTACAAGAGACAAAATCTAAGTTTTTACTTTAACCAAATCCAATGTGGATAACTCATAACATGTGCTATCTAGCTTGCATGGGCACTGGCTGATAAAAAAAAAATAAAATGAATACCCTCTGTCCAACCTGGTTAATATGTAGAGTGAAGCTGCATTATGTATTGTTCTATCACTAGAGGTAAACGAATCAGTCTCCCTGACTCCAACAAAAGCAAATAGAATGAACGTTATAGAATGACGAATGGTAGTATGTGGTGGTGCTTCGATTTCCCTACAGTTCCATTTGCATCTTCATGACAGCTATTGACTACCATTCAAAATGTAAATGTCAGAAGGTCGAGCGGTTTTCATGCCATTTTATATTGCTAGAGCATGAAAAGTTTGCAACTATTTTTGAATATAACCATTGGACTATACGTTTCATAAAAAGGGACGAGACTAATATTGCATGTACTTGATCAATATCAATGGAAAGACAAGGTTTATAGGAGTATGGAGACAACTTATGCTTCAATTTTTTTTTCTGTTGTGATACAGAAGGCAACATATATATATATATATATATATATATATATATATATATATATATATATATATATATATATGTATATATATATATATATATATAAAACTGTTGAATAATCTCAGTAACATTCGCCTCAATTTAAGAACGCTTCAGAAATTCTCTGCCAAGGAGTTGTTATGTAATGTATAAAAGTAAATACAAGTCCTTTTCTTTTATCGTGATATTGGAATTTTTACTGACAGACCTCTCTCTCTCTCTCTCTCTCTCTCTCTATATATATATATATATATATATATATATATATATATATATATATATATAATGTTACGAAGACAAATTGTAAGGGGAAAAGTCTGGGCCGATCGGGGATTCGGTGGCGCACAAGTCCGGCGTTCCAACCGCTTCGCTAGTAAAGCAAGGAAAGGTAAAATCTGGTGTCATCTGCGTCATCTGCGGACCTTGAGGAGGGCTGTCTCTGTGGAATGAAAGGCTCGGTACGCTGACTGAAAGCGGTCGCACACCTCAGCTTGAGCAAAATGCTTATGTAGTTTGTCTAAGACAGTTTCTCGATCAATTTGGTGACAATTTGATACAGGCCTGTGGTTACTAAGATGCTCTTTATCAAGACCCTGTTTCTCAATGAGAGGATAGGCCCGCGCATGCTTGAAGGCCTTTGCAAAAGTTAATGTTGATAGCGAGGAATTGACAATGGCCGTAATAGATGCCAGTTATCCCCCGTGCACTACTTCACCTACCATGTTGGCAATTGGTCAAGAGTAATCAGTATGTACATGAGATTGTTCCAAAGGTATTGACGATCTCTTTAAAATGAATACTCATTCAGATAATAAAGTAAATTATACAATTTGCAATTATACAAAGAATATGAAAAAAAAATAATTGTATTTGGAAGTTTTATTAGGGACCTATATGAAGACGGATCTATTGTGTACAGGATTACAGCAGGTACAAACTTGATATTAAAATGCATAAAACCATTTAATTTTATGTTGCCCTTTTTAAAGCATCGTACAATTTTTGGTATCGCCTACATTTGTTCAACTGTCCCCCCCCCCCCCCACGATGCTGCTGGTTTCTGGTTCGGAAAACAAATTTGTTATCACTGGATAGCGATATCCGTAGGCACATTAAAATGTACCAACAAAATAATTTTTAAAAATTGAAAAAAAAATGCTCCTACCCCTCAATTTCACTGAATGTTTCGAGCTCTTTCATCTTATTTCACATCTGCATTACTGACATATGGCCATTATGCCATATGACATATTTCATATGACCTATGGCCTGTATCTCATTTATTACCTCAAACTAATTATTAATACTACTGAGTAATTTTCGGGTAATTTTGCGTTTTCATTGAGCCTTAATTGTCATTCAGAGGCATAAAGTGTAATTTTATTATCGTTATTGATCAACAAAAAGCGTGTAATTCGTAACAGTCCGCTGGCAACTCGGGTTCAATCCCTTGCGCGGTTATACCAGATGATTTACATGGCCCTTCAAAGGTCGGTCGTTTACAACCGTTTCTCAGGTTTCCCTTAGCCCCAATAGACGAGTGAATGTCACTATCCGAACCTTGGAGTCTGCCTAGTATTCAGCATTATACAATCCATGTAGAATATATACGGATTATATTTCATGCTTAACACTGCCATTAGCCACGTATTTTGGGGAGTAGTTGTTTACCCTTGAGCCGAGTTGAGGTCCAGTATTTTTCTTTTCTTTTTATTTTTTTTTTTTGTGGGGGTGGCCGTCTAAATTTTAAATGCCAACTTAATTATGTATAGGTACATCTTCAGAATTCCATTCCGGTTTCGGACTACGTGACATTGCAGTATCACATGATTCCTCTGCTTTTACATCCTGGCATCAACCAGGCTAGGTAACTTCTGCACCTGCGACTCTAGGTGCGTATTCACCCAAATACACCTAATATACCTATTATATATGGATTATCTCTATTCATAATCATAGACTTACACAACCAGATCGCTACCACATTAGTCGTCAATCATCATCAACATTAAGCCGATGAGCATAATGCACTTCAAACTATTATTGTCTCGGAGGAAAAGAACCCGGACACTCATAACCTAGCATTATGGGTAAATAACAATGACACACTCGGAACCTGGGTCAACATGGTACAAATTCAGGGTAGTTAATCACAGATCCATAACCCTATACCATGCATTATGGTCATTAAAAATTGTTCATCTAACATATATATATATATATATATATATATATATATATATATATATATATATATATATATATATATATACCTTGACACCTGATGAAGAAGCTATAAGCTTCGAAAGCTCGTGGTTGAATTAAACAGTTATTCAACACAAAGGCGTCTTCATCCTGTGATATATATATATATATATATATATATATATATATATATATATATATATTTATTTATATATAACCACATTTTATTTTCTACAGAGTGTTTCATTCCCTTGAAGTAAGAAGGTATTCTGAAGATACTTTGTCTGAAAAAGTTTTAAGTCGTCACACACACAAACCCACATGTATATAAATACAACCAAATTGTAATATCTACAAAGTGTTTTAGTCATTTGAAGTAAGAAGGTAATCTGTAGGTACTTTGTCTGAAACATTTTATTCCACAAACCACTATTTTCATGATTTATAGTAATCGTTGTGTGAATATATATATACATGTTATATAGATAGATTATTATTGTTTCCCAACCGTTTGCTGCTCAAACACAACCAGACTTTTTAATAGTCGACATATATATTCTAAACGAAGAGATTGCCTATTATCCTGGTTGAGATTTAACTATTAGATTCTTACCTGCAAAACAGAAGGCAACGAAAAGAACAGAGATTATCATCTTGTACGAAGGATCCTCAGTGGGTTTAACCAAAGCAGGATGTGGACAAGGGCAAATATTCCAAGTTGTCCAGAGCTTGAGTCAACGGAATATGAGAGAAAAATGCTGTTTTACTGCATAAACAAGTAGAATTCTTTATTTAAAAGCAGTAGTCAGACTATAGTAAACAGAAAGCGGTTCTTGCTTATGTAGGCCATAAAATATCGCACTGGCAAAGAGGTGCCAGGAATCCTTTTGCTGAAAGTGATATATTTGCTTCTCCGTGTAATACTTTTGTTATCCAAATGTAAAACCACTGGCAAAGCGACAAAGATGTGTTTAAATGTTATATAATGTATTAATATTTTATACCGCAGGAACACTTTGACAATGCTAGAGGGAACCAGCTGATGCTGCTGAACTAGTTAAAGTTGCATGTACAGGATCAACTCCAACGATCAATGGCAGGCCATACTTCATACGAAAACATTGGAAAGGCAGCTGTGGAGAAAACATATTTGTCAATGACCTTTTCATCTTAGACGCAGTAAGGCACGATTTAAAGTAGTTTCTACCAAATCATTACTAGTGACAGAGACAGAAACGTAAAACGCAACAGTTTAATTTAAAACGACGGCAGATTAAGGCCAATTCTTCTGAGGATTAAGACCAAATATTTTCATATACAGAGAGAAAAACAAACATTGTTGGTAGTTTCGGATATATCCCATTATAATGGGTGTGATGCCGCAGTCCCGGTGTTCACACTCAGAACAATTAAAACCCGTTTCGAGATACTAGATCGGTACATGATGTACACAGTTTCGAACGACTACTGCAAAATAGCGACCTGTAGAAGGTCGTTATGTACAGTCTGGGAAAAAGGACATAAAAAATAAGGCTTCTTGCGTATACTTATGAATTTTAAAATACATACCATTGTTACTACAACATGCGGCAGTCATATCTAACATAAATATCAACGTATACACAAAAAACTATTCTTTCCAGCATACAAAATGACAGAATTATAGGCATTTGTAAGAAAGTTCCCTTATTCTCGTTAATCGGCAAAGGTGCGTTATTTGGAAGGATTTGCAATCGTGTCACTGAATGCGAACTAAATGCTACCTGGTGTAAAAATATAGACCCCTAAATCATACAAAAATTTACAGAGATATATGAGTTTCTCAAAATCAGGCATATTCCCGATTTTCAGTCTTTGAAAACTAATCAATCCTACCTAATGCAAAAAAAAAAAAAAACTAGATTTCTATCACACATAATTTGAGAGAGATAAAGAAGTATCTTATTTCAATTTCTAACGTTCTCTTAAGTAACCATGGTAACGGATGCAAAGGAACAAATATGCACAGGAAGATGTCAACATATCCTACTTTAAGATGCTCCAATACAAATTGTAATATGGTCGATAATTTAGGAGATAGGAAATGAATAGCACAAGAATGATAATTAAGAGTTCACCATAGTTCGCGCCCCTGGTGGCCATTTTTCAAAAAGGAACTATTAGATTCGAGTATAAAAGTACCTCATGAAAAATATTAGTTTCAAAACGAATCATGAACATTGAGAAATGCAGAGCATTTGCCAAGAAATTGTAAGAAATAATGAGAGACTTGCAATGGATAATGTCCCAATATGTTGAATAAATCTATCTAATGCAAAAACTACACTCCTCTATCTTTTAAACTGCCAAAATTAGAAATGTTATGCTCAAAATTGTTTAAATCTATAAATTTCCAAAAATAAATACTTAACCATGGTATCTGCAGAAGAAGAAATTGTTCATGGAGTTTCGAATTAAAAGAGCTTAATTGTATGTGATTACGAGCAGTTTTAAGAAAGTATGAAGAAAGCCCCGTCTTTAAGTATATCGGAGATCAAGACCTTGACCGTTGACTGTTTGTAAACACGATATTAGGCTTCTATGGATAAAAATACACACTTAGGCCATAGGTTTTGAAACGATAGCTGCAAATCAGTAGCCTGTAAAGCGACGGCAAGCAAACACACAGCCAGACACACGGGAGTGACCGTCATGATTGCCAAAATATTTCGTTCCGGCAGGCAAAAACAAACCTGAGTGCTGAGTCTATGCGTAAGTACATGTATTGAGTCTTCGTGAATAAGACTACTATGCACTTGGCTAAATCATCCTTAATTTACGGAATTACTGGCATATCAGCGCTAATCATGAATGTCAATTCGAGAATGAAGAGACAAGGATCGATATAATAAACAACATATATGTATGGTACAAATGACATTAACCTGATCCGACCAAGATCTCAATGATATGGCTACTTCTGAGGATTAGGAGGAGCTACAATATTTCTTGGGTCTGGTGGCATTCTTCAGTCAAATTATGCCCAATCTGCCTGAAAAAAAGGTGTACTCAGAGATCTAGAGAAGGAAGACAGTGTATTTATGCGTGACCCGCATAGCCATAGTTGTTTCGAATTCCTAAAGATATTGGTAACCATTGAGTCAAACCTACAAAACGTTGATGTCCAGTACACCTATATGAAAAACAAATGCAAGTCTTCTGGACTCTGAGCCATTTTGCGTCAAGAGCAGGCACCCAACGTTCTGTTACTAGTAACATATGCAGGCAAGACTCTTTCAGAGGCAGAAATAAAACTTGTACGTGTATAGAAAGAAAACCACTGGCAAGGTCATAACAGATCTTAAGCCACTTATGACAATCATTCAGGTAGGTTACGTAAACGCACCATCTCGCAAACAGAGAACGCTTCGTTCGCTACAAGATTATGATGTACACGTGCAGTACAAACCCCACACAGAGATTGGCTTGGCATATGCCTTATTTCTTTACCTAGTCACCACAGGACGGATAGCATTGACTTGGACCTTCTTTTTGTTTTTGTCAGATTTTCCGATGAGAAAACACAAAAATACAACAAGAAAGGTCAAGTACAGTAAAATGAGACATTCCGCCCACTTGAATACCAAGTAGACCTTGGGAGGTAGTTGGCCCATATATTCTTTTTAAATTGTAATGACATAGAATGGTTGATTATGCCTGATTACTAATAGAAATTCCCTGTGATACGGGTAATGGCAAAGCCATGTTACAGTTAAAATATTATCAGTACAACCAAACAGATCTTCAGTGAAAATCTCATCGTTTTATTTTTTTTAAAGAGTCCTCATTGCGCAAGTACGCATTACACAGAGTAAACTTATTCATGGTGCTTAGCACATATGACTTCCTAGTAAAAACATCCGCGAGTGCTCTTCTTTAGCGTCATATACAGACTTGGAAACAGGATCTTAAGATAAATAAACAGATTGGCCAGGAACCTGAGCTCGCGGTGCTGTGTCTCACGACAGTCATTTGCCTAGACTAATAGATATCTTGATGGATCGGATAACTGAATCGCTTTTTATCTACAAATATAACATATCAGCGACCTGGCCATAATGAATTACAGTCAAAATTCGTAGAACGACAAACCAAAATGAGAGAAATACATGACTGACCTGAAAGGGATCTGATGCACTTACATCTCGGTCAAGCAGTGTACTGCCAAAACCAAATAGCATGTGGATATGAGTCTCAGTATTAGATAAAGTCCAAGAGCTTATCATTATCGCATATACTTAAAATTGCAGATGGTCGAATTTTACCTCGAACCAATGTCCACATCAGAGATTAGTTGGTACTTGCTAGTGATTAATAGTTCCAGTTACGCAGTAAGCGATGTTCAGTCCATCTGTAACTAGGATGAGTGACCTAGTACAACCACCTGATGACACAGATGCCCAGTACACATGTTGAACTACATATGAACAGTAACAATCATAGAAACAATAATGTTTAGTCGCAAAATACTCAATAAACCACCTGTTTCAGTAGAGTGGCAAAAGTCCACAAGGGTAGAAAGAACTATGTGTGCATGTACTAACATGCAATATCCATAAGTAGTACATACATTGCATTTCTTGCATGCCACACCCGTGAAATTCCCAGTTGTATTATAAAAAATATATTATATATTTTGTTCAAAGGGAGATCACATTGATTCTGTTCGGGCGCGCCTGCGCACTGTTATAAGCACTGCAATTGCATCTTGAAAAAAATGCGACATAAATGTCCGGTAAAAGCAGCATGGCGTTGTGTACAATGATCATCCATAATACAGTGGCCGTATAAAATAATATAACACCAATATTTACATTGTTTAACCCAGGGATTTAGAAATCGGTTCGGATCGGTTGAACCGCCAGAGTCACTGTGATGATCAATAAAACATAGAACCTGTATAGAATTACAAATAGAACAATTCTCTTCAAAACTCTTATAAAATATCATTTTAAAATGTTAAAATAGAGTCAAGCGCTCATGGAGGGATAAGTTTAAGGAATGTGATAACCTGCTCCTATATCATAATACTTGATAATTATTTAATTATGTACTGAGCTACTGGAGACATATTATAAAATAAGTAAACAATGAACCATTTGGACCCATAAAGCATACCTGTTTTTTTTTGTAGTGAGATATATTTGATTTATGTGGGAAAATTTGGAAGCTGACCTTGACATGTAAAAAATACTAGCCCGTAAACATTTTTTTTTAATTATTATTATCATCAATTTGAGTCCGACATCAAGTTCGACATCTTCTAGAACATGGTATATACATGGGTTTTTCTAATATTACATAATATGTAAAGTTATCCTGCCATTTATTTTTGATTTTTTTTTAAGTTTTGTTTTACACAATGTAAGAAATAACATATTTAAAATTCATATGGCAAACTATT
Source organism: Sipunculus nudus (assembly GCA_026874595.1). NCBI lineage: Eukaryota > Metazoa > Annelida > Sipuncula > Golfingiida > Sipunculidae > Sipunculus > Sipunculus nudus. Next base: position 7,052,436 of record CM049317.1, read on the forward strand.
TATTGCAAAATGTCGATTGTCTTGTTATATGACTTGCTACTTAATAATTAAAAAAAATATATCCGAGATTAATAATGATAAATGGATTATCATTTGGGGTAATTTACTCATTTTCGAACAAGAAATTGAAAACCGAAACCAAGACGATTGAATTAAAGCTATCTTGCTAGTTGAATGACGTCAGTTATAATAAAGACGTGTCAATTGCCTTTTTGAACAGGTTAAATATCATAATTTAATGTTAACATTTATTAGGAATCCATAAAAATCAGATTTTATGACACAAAAAAGTAATAAAGTTCATTAAAGATCGATCATAAGAGTATGAAATAGTTGGTGTCATAGATCATTATCTGAAGCGAAAATACCAATATACAGTTTATAGTTTCCTCTGACTGGATCAGTATTTGACCAAAAAAAGTATTATATTAGACAATAATGTCATAAATTTAATATTTGGTATATATCAGTAATTTGACCCAGAATGATTGTGCTGCTTTATAAATCTAATTTCAGGTTGAAAATAATGCTTAACTAAACAAAACAAACAACACGGGACATTTATGTAACACGGGATAAGCCTGTTTTGGTTTATTATATTAGCTTTATCTATAATGATAATAGTTTATGAAGCCTTCAGAAGAAGACTACATGTACATAAAACATAATAAAATATAAAGTAATAAGAACAGTAAAACCACAGATAGGACACCGTAATATACATAAAATCAATATATTGAAATGGTGTCAGAAGCATATTTAAGATATGATTATTATAAGGGGCGTGACTGACCAATAACTGCCAGGCGGTATCCGACACCCCATCATTGACATCAATTCCTTTTTTACCCTTTGCTTGTACCCTTATCAAAAATATATTAGAAAAAATGTATACCATATTTCAAACACGTTTCTTTTGATCTTGCAATGGGATCAGAATGACCTCTCATTTTGTTACAAGCATGCATATTCAGTAAATGTGTATAAAAAGGCCTAGCGCGAGAGTTATTACTAAATATGGCGCATGTTAAATCAAAACCATTCAATTTAACTGTTTTTTTTGTATCCTACTTACATGCAGTGCTTTCAAAATGGGAGAACTTTTACAATATTTATGTTAACCAATACCGACCTTTAGTAGTTGTGACTGCAAATTTTCCATTTTTGTTAAATATTGTTTACTGACATATATGGCACCAGGCCATATGTCAACACAGGCCTAATAGCTGTTTTCCACACATATGATAAAGAATCAACATCGCTTACAAAGTTTGAGAAACCAGCTCCTTGAAGAGAATAAAAGCCCTCCTGCATGCATTTATGCGGTCATCAATATGCTCCTTAGGATTAGAATTTGACAAAGTGAGACCAAGATATCTCACACTTTTGCATTCAGTCAACTTAACACTATCAAGTCGCCATTCAGGGCCAGGTTCTAGTGTACACTTCCCAAAACGACACACTCGGTCTTCTGTTGATTAAACCTCAGACCATGTTGTGTTATATATGCATCAGCTAAATCAATCATCTTTTGCAAACCAGAGGCAGTCAGACTTGCTAAATGAGATCGACAGCATAACAGAATACATTGTAAGATACATTATTAATCTTTATGCCACCTGTAAAAATCCATAATGCGTTGATCAAATCAAATTTTGATAGAATAAATTAAAGAGAAATGGGGAGGTTAGTTCTGCCTGACCTGGCCCTTGGTAATTTGTATTGCCTCACTTAGTCGTGAACCCCATTTAATTTGAACTGTTATTGATTTATACCAGTTCACAATCAGTACCCAGCAGTGATCAGGTATAACATTCATAGCTTTCTTAAACAAAATAGCACGTGATACAGCATAAAAGGCACCCTCTGCATCTAACGAACATGTATAGACAGGAGAACCACGCTTGGAACAATACGTTATGACATCATTTGCTAAGGAAGAGGTCATTTTCGTACCTCTTCCTGCAAAGAATCCGAAGAATCTATAGCCTACTGTGAAACACTAATTGTTTATGCAGCGGTTTAGAGCTAGCAAGAAGCGACACAAAAGTTATTTGACTGTAGATACGTTATATTTTCGTTATAATCAGATGTGATATTCGGATTTATTTGGTGTTGTATTCGTTTTTCCTCCTGAAACAAGATCAATTTAACAGTTAAATATATGAACACATGCAACGAAACCATAAACAAAAGAAGCGGATCATTATCCAATTTCTCTAGAATCATAATTAAAAATAAATAGCTGCAAAATAAATACACAAAAGGCTTGACAGGATATTTTGCTCTTACGCATATATCAATCGAAGAGTTTATCCATGGAGGCATTAATATTTGAAGTCAGGCATTTCATTCATAGCTCCATAATATGTACATGTGTATACTAGAGGCAAGAGCTAAAACAATCTTATCAACCCAATCCAATACGGAAAACTCGTCACATGTGTTATCTAGTTTGCAAGGACACCCGCTGGACAGAGCAAAAACATACATGAATAACTTCTGTCCAACCTGGTTAAATTTGTATAGTAAAGCCGATGCCATATATTATTCTATCACTCGATGTAGAGGAATCAGTCCCCCTGACTCAAAAACAAAAAACAAATACAATAAATGTTGTCAGAGAATTATTAATGGGATTATCTCACCAATACACGCACTCATTCAGAAGATGTTTCAGCTCAGTATGTGCTGGTGCTTCCAACTTCCCTGCAGTTACATTTGCGTCTTCATGTTGCCTATTCATTATGTTTTTTTTTAAATGTATATGCCAGAAGGTAGAAATGGGTTTCATGCAATTTTATGTTGCTAGAGCATGAAAAGTTCTCAACTATTTTTGAATATAGCCATTGAGCTGACGTTCCCTGAAAAGGGACGAGTTTAAGTTTCACGTACTTGATCAATATTATTGGAAAGACCAGGTTCATACGAGTATGGAGAGAACTAATGTTTCAAGTAATCGTTCGTGATGCACAAAGCAATATTTATTTTAAAAAGTTTTATTCAGCATGTTTTAAGTAGTTTTAAGCAGATTTAAGCAGTTTTATTTACGGTTTGAATGATCTTAGTACAAGTCAGTTATATACATGATCGCTTTAGAAATGCTCAGCCAGGGAATTGTCATACAATGCCTTAAAGAAAATACAAGCCCTGTTCTTTTATCGCGATCATGGAATTTGTACTGAAAGACCTCTCTCTCTCTCTCTATCTATCTATACATATATGTATATATATATATATATATATATATATATATATATATATTTATATATATATAATATGTTTGTATACATTTATATGTATATATGGAGAAAGGTATAGGCATACACCTAAAGTATCTAAACATCAACCCTGCACGAACATCTGGTTATCGCTCACGGTCATCAAGAACTTCAAAACGGTCGAGAGGTCACGCCCTTTTAATTGCCGGTTAAATGTGTGTTTGCATCCAACCATAGCCAAACTGAACTTTACATAAAGCACTTCTTTAGGTCATGTACGCAATAAAATTTAGAACTGACTGTGACGTGCTGGAATCATAGTCCGGGAGCCAAGTAGGCAAAAGTGCTTTAAAGGCAGAGTTAATTGTCTCTATAAGTACTCTAATTTCCAAGGTGATTTTTACAAACTATAATTATTAGCACTTTAAATTGAATATTTATTTCAGACAAACAAAGGTAAATTGTAACTTTAACAGCTAGAAAAGTATCCCATATCCCTAAAATTTTGCAAAAAAAAAGTTTTGTACTAAGAAGTTTCATTAGGTATAATATATGAGGACGGACCTTTTTTTACAGGATTGCCGTCGTCGTTTGTTCCTGTGAGTGGACACACATATAGCCCCTTATACTTGAGGCTTGCTTTGCACTTAAGGTTTATTATATTTAAGTCACTCCGAGTATAATGTAAAACGGATTTAAGAAAGCAGGGTAATCATTTAAACTTCGGCAAACAGCTAATTCGGTACTCTGGAGTCCATTATGGGCACACACGACTATCCTGGTGCAATTTGTTTTCATGTATTGGTAACCATAAGTTGTTTTATTTTACATATTTTATACCAGAATGAACCTTTTTCCCATAATATGCAATTAATTTTCATTCACCAATATTCACAAAGTTGAATAAACCTGGTTCCTATTTCAAACAAGATGTTCACTTTTCCAATGCTTTACAATTTTATTTTATATCAGTCTTCAAACTAATTTTCCGCACAGAAGGTGACGTTAAGTACTGCCAATGTTCATGTTGTCCATACTTTGAAACCATGGGTTGTAGATACCCCCGGCAAAAAAAAACCGTTATCCAATAATAACCACACAGGGCTAAGTATCATCTGACGGAGTGCTTTCTATATTCCGATTGAAACATACCCTGATACTATAATTCCCTTTATATATGCTTATGTTAACACATTTATTTTGACATCTAAACACAAAACATCGGATGTTTCACTAACCATGATAGACATTAAGTTTGCAATTTAAAGATATTATATCACATAATCTTTCAATCACATTGTCATAAGTAAGCTCCTGGTGCATTCTTGCAATAAGAAACACATATAGGATCACGGAACATAAAAAAAAAACCTAATTTGTATTTATGTGCATGCAGATGTATGGGGGATGGTGCCTGAAGTTGGATGTTTATATGAACCTGTGTAATATCTGTTTCAACCATCAGCGGAGCAACCCCATTCGGTCCTTAAAACATTGCGAAACTTCGGAGGTTATCGGCAAACTGTCAATATATCTATTACATTTTGAGCAACGATGACTTATTTGATCTACTTCATTAAAAAAATAATCGTACAAACGTACAGTGAAATATGCAATCCGATCCCTCTGTGCCCTTCCTAATTCTCTCTCTCGCTCTCTCTCTCTCTACAAAGTGTTTCAGTCCCATGAAGTAAGAAGGTATTATAAGGATACTTTGTCTGAAAAAGTTCATAGTCGCTCCCCTCCCTCACTTTCTCTTCTGCTCTGTCTGTCTGTCTGTCTGTCTGTCTGTCTGTCTCTCTCTCTCTCTCTCTCTCTCTCTCTCTCTCTCTCTCTCTCTCTCTCACCACACGCACATACACACATGTATATAAATACAACCAAATTTTAATCTCTACAAAGTGTTTCAGTCCGTTGAAGTAAGAAGGTATTTTGATGATACTTTGTCTGATAAAGATTATAGTCTGCCCCCTCTCTCATTCTTTCTCTCTGTTTCTCTAACTCTCACCACACACACATTCACAAATGTATATAAATACTACCAAATTTTATCATGTAGGTATACTTTGTTTGACAAATTTTATTCTGCACACCCCCGGTTTTTATGATTTATAGTAATATTTTTTAAATAGACAAATTAGTATTGTTTCCCGACCGGTTGTTGCTAAAACTCAACCAGACTTTTTTTTTACAAGTGGAAAAATATATTCTAAACGAAAAGACTAACTATTGTCGTGGTTGAGATTAGATTATTAGATCCTTACCTGCGATGCAAATGGCAACAAAAACAACACGGAACATCATATTGTGCGAAGGATCCACAGTGGGTTTAACCAAAGCAGTATCTTGACACCGGCCAAATCCCAAATTGTCCTAGTCAGCGGAATATTAGAGAACAATGCTATTTCACTGGTTATACAAATGGAATTCTTTATTTAACAGCACCAGTCAAACTGTAGGGAATAGAAAGCGGTTTTTACTTGTATAGGCCATAACATATCGCACAAGCAAAGAGGTCCACGAATCCATTGGCTGAACGGTTAATATAAATATATAACGTGCTAGATTTTTGATCAGTTGGGCTCTGAATAAATATTACAGTAATATTGATATCTATTTTGGTTTGAAGAGCACGTGCGTCCCAGGGAACAGTTTTTCTTAATTTAACAAGAATTAAATTCAAACCCCTTTTTTCACTATTAAAATTTGTCAACATTTCCCATTATCATTCGCGTTTGACAATAAGATTGTGTGATACACAAAAACTTGTTTCTTTATTCGGTATTCAAAAAGGTATTTCTGCATTTCAGCTTTTTAAATTAACTACAGGGGTCTTACTAGGCCTATATACAAATTGGTGAAATAATCATTATTTTATAGGTTTTTTTCCATTCTTCCGTCCATTCCAAATATTACACTTCGTCTGTATTTCATCCTGAGACAAAAAAAGATAAGAAGTGAGAATATGGCGTTTAATTGGTGTAGTTGACAGAGTCTGGAATCCCACCCGAAAGGATTCTATAGCAAGGAAAAGATGACAGCTTACAAGTACTAAGCTTTCTGACATGCGAGGTTTTGTATAAGTATGTAACAAATGAATATCCGGAGACAATTACTTAGAGTTTATGTATATGTAAAAAGATTCAGCCATTGTCTTAATGAACATACCCGGATAATATGTAAAGTAATAATCGATATGTGTGTATAGTTAAGGGATTATTTACATATACAAGTATATGATTATTGACAATATTATGACGTTTCTGTAAGGATTAGTACCTTTTTATAAGACTGAGGCTTGCTTATCCTTCTTATTCTTATTTTGTTCTTGTTTAAAATTGTATCCATTCTTCCTGATCTCATGTCGAAAGCGAGCAAACAGGTTTACTAATATTCTTGAATAGAGTAAAACTGATGAACATTTAAATAACCTCCGCCCTGTTTCCTCACAGAAAGTGTAATGTGGAGTAGAAGTGGTGTGAACTGCAGTGCAATGCACGAGAGTCTATGAGGCATTGTTTAAATGATTGGACTATCATCAAGCGAGGTACATGGCGCAGGATGAATGCGAGCAGTGGATATTTCACGCTCTATCTTTCCTGCTTTCGAATAATCCAGCGCACTGATGAATTACAAATTATTCCATATCATGCCACTACACCAATATATAAATGAACAACTACTAATCTGAGAAGAGTCTTACCTGAAAGTGTTGATAAATAGATGACATGCTTATCCGCGGACAAGAAGGAACCACTTCATTTCTTGGGTCTGGTGACATTCTTCAGTACCTTCATGCCCAATCTTGCTAAAAAACTATACTCAGAAATCTACTGAAAGGAGATATATATGCGGGAATATATGCGGTATATATGCGGGAACCAAATCACCACAGTTTTGCGAATTTCTGACGTGTATTGCAACAAATGAATCACGTGTACTATACTTTGTTTCCAGTACATCTTTATTACAAACAGATGGAAGTCTCCCTGAACTCTGAGCAACTTTGCGTCAAGAGCAAGCACCTGATGTTCTGCTACTAGTAGCATGTGCATTTAAGACGCTCTCCGATGCGGAAAAAAGAACTTGTGCGTGTATAGAAATAGAACTACAGGCAAGCTTGTTCGGCACATGTTGCGATCATACATACCTTAAATAACGGTCCTTATAACGCACCACAAGCCACTAGAGACAATCATTCGGGAAGGCTTGGTATACTATCCCTCGCCTACAGAGAATGCTTCTTAATCCTCAAGGATGTAATATTCACGTAGAGTACATACCCGAGAAAGAGATTGGCTTGGCATATGCCTTATATCGGTTATCCCGTCAACAAAGGAGGGATAGCATTGACTTTTTTTCCTTTAAAAGAAGGAAAACATGGCGCTCGAGCACCATAGTTGAGGAAGTCAGGAAACCCCACTCTAGGCGCTCCTTAAGCAACGATAAAGGTGATATCTAATTGAATTTTTAATTAGGTAAGATCAACCTGACTTGAAAAGCCTGCTTGCTTAGTGGATGTCATATATATAAGTCTCTTTCTACAAAGGATGTGGTAGGATTATGTCTAGAGGAGAAACGAATTTATTTTATGGCTGTTGTATGCTTGTGGTCATTTGTAAAGATCTGTATTGAGTTTATATGTTTTATCCTGTCTTGCTAGGTTTTGGGATTATGGTTGCTAATGCCCTTTTCCATTCAATTGGAAAATATCCCTATGAAATGCACAGCGTGTTTCGGTTTGCAATTCTTCCTAGAAAGGGATCTGGCATTTCCTTTAGTATTTTGTAAGTGACATATTTATGTTATATATGTCACCTTCACGCTCAAAATTTATATCCCATACACCATTTATGATGGGAAATTCATCAGTAAACATACTAGGCATAAATAACATACTTCTCCCTTAAATCAGTGTATTGAGTAAACCTTGCAAGAATTATGAAATAAGTGCCGTACGGGCCTTCAATATAACTTATCTGGATTGTTTTGCCAAAATGTTAAGTAAGCTCTAGCAAATAAACCCTTATAGGGCAAGAAAAACATTTCACTAAAACACTATCTTGGTTTCAAAAAGGATGTCAAGGGAGGCATCTATTCATTTGTTATCATGGTAAAAATTGCGTATTTTCACGAAATGGATCGTGCCCTTTTGTTTTATTTTAATTGATTCGGTTAGTTGTACCGAGTGAGCTGTGCCTTATTTTTTAAGCGAGAATTGACGTGCTGGTCAGGGTATTGTACTGTTAAACAATGGCGGGCTTTCAATGAAAGGTTGCCGAGTGCACAGCATGTCTCGTTTGGTCAAATTCGATCGCTTAAAATTTCCGTGTTTAGTTCCTAGCCTGTTTAATGTTCAGTGGGTTCATGAATATGAATGGGCCATGGTGGATAATCAGGGGATGCTTCGTTTAAGTCTGATGAATATAAACGAGCCTCAAGGTTAGAAGTATAACAGAGACCATACACAATATTTGGGGAAACAGAGTGTGGAGACTGCAGAGTCTAGACGTTCTGTCCGCTGGAGTAAAGTGGGGTGCTGCCAGCCTGCGTCCAGTGAGGTGCTGCCAGCTGGCGTCCAGTGAGGTGCTGCCAGCATGTGTCCAGTGGGGTGCTGCCCAGCGTGAGTCCAATGAGGTGCTGTCAAGCGAGGTGCTTTCCAGCGAGGTGCTGACAGTGACATGATGTCAAGCGAGATGCTGCCGGTGAGGTGATACAAGTGAGGTGTTGTCCAGCTAGGTTCTGTCCAGAGAGATGCTGTCTGGCTAGGTGTCAGTGAGGTGCTGCTTATGAGCTGCTGCAAGTAATGTGCTGCTAGTTAGGTGTTGTCAAGTTAAGTGTTGTGTGTGAAGGGCTGCCATTGAGGTGCTGTCCAGAGTAGTGCTGTAAGCGGGTGTCCAGGGAGGTGCTGCCAGCTGTTGTCCAGTGAGGTGCTGCAAGTGGGTTTCAGTGAGATGCTGCAAGCGGGTGTCAAGTGAGGTGCTGCCAGCGGGTGTCCAGTGAGGTGCAGTGAGTTGCCGCTAGCCCTTTGTCCAGAGAGGTGCCCCCAGCGGGGTCCAGTATCATTAGCCCAGGAGACCTGGAGACTGTCAGAGACTGCTTTTAGTAAGTTTCATCTAGAGTATTTGCCAGTGTATTTTATTGAAACGGAACAGGCTGGGAACGTCATGTGGTTGGTAATTTTGAATGCTGCACCTTTTGAAGTTCTTTAAAAATACTCTTGTTGTTTATCTGCTGACTTGTGATTTGTTGTGTGCCTGAGTGCTGACACCAGAAAGGGTTAACTTTTATCGGGTGACATGTATGCAGTTCTCCTTTCTCTTCACGTCATTCTGTTCTGAGCTTATCCAGTCATTGTATTCTATTTTCATGTCCGTTGCATCCCACTTGTGCTGCACTTCTTCAGGCGTGTGAGTACCAGAAGTCCACATCCGATCATCCCTTAGATAAGAAAAGATGTAAGAAACCGGTATCTGGATATTTAAGAATAACACAAGTGGCTGACCAAAGCTTGACACATTGTGAGAAAACGTGGGAGTCAATAAAATAAAATAACCTAGAGGGGAGACACAAAACAAGTATGAACTAAAAAAGGCATCGTTTGATACAGTAAATAGCATTATAAAGCACTATAGAGTTCTACAAAACAATGAAGAAAAGGTGAAACAAGGCCTGAACCTCATGTTCAACATTATAAATAAATAAGAGATACACGGAGCAGGATGTTCAGCTTGTTTCTGCACATATATAATGAGAGGGGCATCATATTTCGTTTCCGGTTACAGTCCAGGCTGTCCGCGCGGCGCATCGTGACATTTTGCCAAACCGCGCAAATGAGTTGATAGCAATGCCATACAATGTGCAATCGAAATGCAATGTGAGCTGATGATTAATCTAAGATGTTATCTGCAGAACAGCCACAATTACATTCTTTCAGAACAACTGAATGGTGATAGCTGCATTTGAAAATAAAACACAACCAAATTTGTTCTGTCTAATTGCTCTTAGTCATTGGACAAACAACATTTCTGACGGTTTAGAATTCCACAGCATTCATCGAACCAGCCTTTGGTAAAACCATATTAATGTCTACCTATTAGGTTTTGACAATTTTGAGGTGTGTAGCACACATCATGTCCTGCTGATTAATCTTCAAAGGAATTTCCATGACAAGCTTTGTGACTGGTTCGAAAATCATCAGCGAACGAAATATATCCATCCTACTGTTTACTTTCTCTGCGACCGCTTAATGTGTTGCTTAAAGTATAGAACATATAAAATATATAACTATGATTTGCAACAGAATATACATGAAACATGAAAATATAAAGCTATGACATGCAACGTTATATAAAAGGCAATTATGAGTGTGACATAAATATGAAATAAAACTTGATATGAAATAGCATGCGTTATATGACACATAATGCACGAAGGATGTTTAGATATATTACCTGATATATGTTTAAGACCCGTAAGGAGGAGCAGTTTCTTTGAGATTCATTTAATGTGTTCCGAAAAAAGGACCTTGCCATAAAATGATTTATTTAAGTAGTTTTTCCGAGGTTTGGGTACATATAATTTATTGCTATTGCGTGTATCATATTGGTAGACTCGGTGAACATAAGAGAACCGGTAGGTCATATAGGATGCACTTAAGTTATTCAGACATCTAAACATAAGGATGCGAGTCAGATATTCACGTCTTTGTTCATTTCATTTTATTCCAAGGGACAGGCGGATATTTGTAATACTACATACATGATTAAAATTGCAAATTAAAATACGTGCGGCTCGATTTTGAAGACGTTGCATGAAAGTCAGACCTGAAGAAGGCGCATTTCCCGAGATTGTGAGGCCGTGGTCAACACTGCAACCTTGGTACCACTGCAGCTCTCGGGGTCCCTGTGTATGGCCCTGGCACTTGGTGTGAGCATGGGCTTGGCAGTGAATGTGTTATACTATGTAAAGTTTCAACGCTTCTGTTGTCAATAAACATGAGGCACTAAAAATGTCAGTACGCTCATACATATCAATACGAACAGAGCGATAATCTAACCTGTACCCAAAATCACAATAAAAACACAATAAACTTAACAGTAAATGACCAATACACGTATATAACAAAACGCTTTCATTCTCGCAACAACTGGCAAACCTATCGGAAATACAATGTTCAACAACATTATTTAATTCCTGTGTCAACACTAACACCCATTCCGATAAGCTTATAAAAAAGTCACTCAAAAATACATATATCAATAAACCTGTCAATGCATGAACAGGCCGAAAGGCGTTGTGGCTTGTGATCCTCACTTGCTTTGCTTATTTAAATTTCAAAATATATGAAAACGCTCTATTAAAGATAAAAAAGTTTAATTTTAAAATTCAATAGAGCATCTATCATACCACATACACGCCTTCTAAAAATACATTATTTAGGGACACTCATAAGTGACAAGTTTGGTTTATGTCGCACCGTGGCGGCAGGGAATTGGGCACTGTACATCAGTCAATAATTATGTAAATTATTTAAGTATGACAGTAAAGGGAGGCTGAAACGGGGCTTTTATTACTTTCCACGCGCTGCAAAGTATAACCTAGCAGCATTCATTACATTGTAAAACCTGCCATTGAAATTAAATGACAATTACAATTTTGTAATTATATCTTTCGCCACTTTAACACTTTGTTTGGCTGGTCGTTTATTTTTCCGAATTAATGATATAATTGATCAGATTAAATCATTCTTACTATGTGTGGCTCATCTCATGTAAGCGTTTATAGAAAAATAAGCCAGTCGGATTTAGGTTTATTTTTCACAGATGTGTAGGTAAATACGCAACAGCATATACAGTCAGCTGCAGATTATACTTTACTGTACAATATTGGTAATTTTGTCATCAGGAACACGTTTCTATTTGTGAATTACTTTTTTTTAAATAAAAATTGTTTTAGGCAATGTTCTGTGCTGAATGAATGGTTGGCCGTTGATATGATTGATTTATACTACACTGTTAAAGCGTTGTGAAGGGATCCGCACAATCTATACTGTTTTATTTATTTTTTATTTCATTGCTCTCTTGAGACCGCTGGCTGCTTTGGATCTTCCATGTTGCGATGAGACCTTTGGGCCCTTTTTGTTAAAAGACCATTGTGAAGTATACTGTTTTGTATTTGATTTATCTCTTGGGACAGCTGGTTCCATTGATTCGTCCATGTGACGATAGAAGCTTAGGGTTCTGTTTTTTGTAAATAATTAAACAACTCACAATGCACATCAACACTACAATACTTTGATCATTCAGGGTGCCCGGTATAAATCCGAACACGTTACCATGGTCTATTGCAACTGATGTATTAAGTTTGTACGCATAGAAATCATTTTTTGTTCTGTGAGGACGGTGTGAAGCTATATACAACTTTATTTATTCAGTAACACTTGGTTTATTCCAGCAATTTTACTCCTTTTAATGTTTTGAAATTTATCAATATTATTCATGGGCTAAAGGACGACTGACGATTAGTATAATTGTGATACGCTTGTGTAAGTCCATGATTATATATATATATATATATATATATATATATATATATATATATATATATATATATATATATATATGGCCGGAGTTAACATAACGTAAATAATATGTTTTTTTCAGTATTATGAGATTAGTTTTGTCCTACAAAGCCACCATCCGGATTCATTCTTAGTATATTCTACATATTTACTGTGTTTAAATATAATCTACAAGCCCTAAATTTCTCATCTGTTTCAGTCAATAATTTTAGACATTAGTAACAGCTATTCTTCTATTAACTAGAATTCTATTTTATAACTTAACTGTTGCAGGTTACCTCGTCTATTAATATTACTATTACTCTATATTGTCCTCTAAAAAACTATATTTTGTGTTACTATTATCTATTACTCTACCAATCCAAACATGACCCCGTTCTCAATGCGGCCCTCCTGCGCAAAATGTGAGATTTAGTTAAGTCTGAAGTTAGGTGTGATCAATAGTCACATAATTTCTTTCCAGGGTTTACAACTGAGTTTGTATAAGCTAAGAGTAGAGACCTTTGCGAGTAGGCTTGGGCCTATACAGTTATTCTCTCCATCGAACCATCGTTCCCGTTGTTTACCAAATACCGTGTATTTTTTTTAATTATAATAAATGCGTATATCACTATTAAATGCCAAAAGTATGTATAATTTCCTTACAGACAGTCATGGTAGTTTAAACATTAGAACACCATCAAGAGCGGGTGTTTAAACAAGGAACAGACACGAACATCCGAGCACGAAGTACACTCGCACACAACACACGTGGACATGTGTTATGTAATTGCAGGTAACCGTGACGTCGTATTGCTACAGTGACTGTATAAAAATAATCATTTTTGTTACCAGGGTAACCTTTCATTCTGAATCCAGTGCTAGAATAATAAGATAGCGTTCACCGTTAAAATCAGCCCGTGAAAACTTCCTTGACCCAGTGGAATTACTCTTTTAATGTCATCATTTCTACATTACATCAGTTTACAATATAACATTATCACAGGTTCTCCCGGACTTAGATACCACAGGTTTTACATTCAAACAAGATATACATAAATGTTTTCACACAAAGTTTGATTATGACAAGCCATTAAAACCAGACTTGTATTTGTACGTTACAATGCAGAGATAAAATAAACATAAGAAACATTTATCAAAACACTGCATTCTTCTCGCAAAGAATGGCCCGGCTGAAATTTTTACAATCTTTATCCACCCATTCGAATTTGATGTTGATTGCAATGCAGTTTTCTACTTTGAGATCGTCCGGTTGATTTTCTCGCCAATTAGTGTGCGTTACCTTCATTCCGGTTGCATTCCACTTAAACAGTCCCTTCTGAACTCGGTCAGTACCAGAGGTGCAACATCTCTGATTCCCTTAGATCAGACAAGACAAGAAGAATCAAGACTCAATGAAATATGCCAAAGACAACTCGGGACCTTCTGAGAAACGCACGTTTAAGAAAGGCATGCAAACCATGCATGATAGTGAATAACAAACATATAGCAAACAAGATAAAACATAAAAGACGGCTGAAAGACTAGAGAAAATTGATTTTGTAAGATTAATTTGGAAAGAATAAGCTGAGACTAAATCTGAACGAACATTACCATAAGTTTGCGAGGCTCAGCTACGATGGCACAAGACAAAGTTTGATATCACCGGATTAATCAATGTGATATAAGTAGAACCAAAAATAAAAAGAAGAAGACAAGAGTAGATAATTCGGAAATAAACTCTAAATTAGTCACGGCCGATAAGTTATTTTAATAATAGACACACAAATATATGTTCGGATAAGGCTTGACATGAAAAATAATACACGAATAGACGGGATCAGCTAACGGAAATTAAGATATCTCATCATAAACATATTTCAATACCTTGTAAGATAAGTCACCGCAAGACCAGAAATCGTATTATAAGTCGGATCCAAGGCATTGTGTGAAAGACAAGACACCAGAAGTAAATACATATCTTACAGAATCATTTTCAAATAGTCAATAAATAGAAGATGAAGTACCTACCACAACGCAAGTTCATCTTTAATATGCAAGATACCCAAACATAAATCAAGACGGTGAAAAGAAAATCAACAAAAAAAGGAAATAAGTGGTTGTACAAACCATGTTTATCAGAAATACGAGGAACGGCCGAATATTCAAGACCGTTTAAAGAGACACATTAGGCAATATCGTGCACTTTGTGCTGATAAACATGCCGACCAGCTGCAATCGACAGTTCATTTACTAGACAACGCTATTGTGTTGGTGCCCTCTGAGGGTGCAAACACCCAGTTTTTCGTGTTTACAGGTAAACCGTGTTTCTCTGGCGGTCAACAATATGGCTATGCCTTATGATTTCTTATATTGGCAAAACGAGATAACTACACAATCCCCCAATAGATATGATAATCTATTTTAATTATGTCTGTCAATCTTTTTAAGAGACTATGAAGTCATGTTCAACAACTGATGCATACACTGTGGAGCAAATGAATATATAGTACCACTATTGTGTGACTGACAGGAGACTTCTTGTGATGAAATTCCGTACCGATGTGTGTGTATATATATATATATATATATATATATATATATATATATATATATTTATATATATATATATATATATATATATATATATATACACAAAAATCTTTCTTATAGCAAATATAAGTAGGCAGAATGGTCGCCTGTCAGGTCACTCCTTGTGATACAGAGCTGGACATGTGTGCGCGTCGCTTTATTGCATTTTGTGATTCGACTTCCCGCCTGTACTTGACTGGAGGAGGTACACTGTTGAAGAATGACTAATTACTGGATCGTCAGTAAAATAACCCATAAGAAAGCATGGCTGAAATATATATGTATATAAAAAAACTAACTATATTTGCCAATGTTAAGTTTAGCACCTACAGAGGGCACAATACTGTAAGTCGCAGACAAAATCAGTTGACAGGTGCCGTTAGGGAACACATTGGTTGCACGGCATGATGTATCCTCGTTGCAATATGATAAACATAACAAATCCTTGTTCCTCCGTTCGGGTTTCACCTCAAACTCTGCTGCAGTATGTCCAATTGCATATGCCTGATATTCAATATGATTATAGGAAATACGATTAATATATGCATAATGAACAGGGGTTCAGCAGAGCTATATTTTATAAGGCCACGCGCTGTTGTTTATATACGTCATGGCTGTTGTTGTTTTGCACCTCATCCTCTACTTTTTAACTGAGACTTGAATTTGCACATATTTTTTATCTTCCTACAATAATCATGAAAAATGATCCGGAAAATCATTTAAATTATTTGTACTACATAAACATGTCTGCAAACACAAGCCCAGATAACATTTTCTTCAGATGACGATTTACTTCCAAAGAACACCATGACAGGGTGCTAGGCACATATAACGCACAGTAGTCCTGAAGGTAGAGATAACGAGGATCCGTATTGACCGTGTGTTGGCGCTGGCTAACGTCATCAAGTTATAGACTGCGAATGAGTGATATTTGGTTCTGTTAAGGTTACTTGTGTGGCTTGCCCAATGCGCCGCGTGGTGTTGACAGAAAGATATACGACGTCAAATGAATATATAAACAAGAACATGCAAAAGAGGAAATCAAAGTTTGTTTTATTATGCGCATATTTTTTTCTCTAAAATTATAAAATTACAGGTTAAACAAGTATGAAACGTAATGCCGTACATAAGAATGATATGGAAAAAGTAAAATCCCATATTTACAAATTACAAAATGCTTTATCATGTGAATAAGCACAAATAAGCAGGAAAAGGATTACTCCGGAGACTCAAATAAGACCAGCAAGAAGTTAGTCTATATAATCATCATGATAAGTTTACACAAAATAAATGTTCGAGTAATCAGTCTGTAGAAGTCAAACTCCTGAAATATGTTGAAGGAAAGTCTCCAATAACAATGAATGATGTGATTTAGCCTTCTGGGTTTCAGGTTATAAAAAAATGACCCCAGGGATATATAATTCATAAAAGACATTGGAACAGAGCGAATATGTGCAGTTCTGTCGAAATGTCGCTATTTCCTCATAACGCAGGTTTCAAGATAAAGGGCATTCAGATAAATAGCCAAACGTTTATACATATGGGATGTTCAGTTCGCTTTCAAGGACACTGAAACCTAGGTACATCTAGTAATATGGTGAGATTGTTGCTTCCGTTAATTATAATTAATGATATTAAACTTTGTTAAGGCCAAGTCATCTAGCTCCAGCAGTTCGCGATAAGAAAGTTTATTTCCCATTTTTATTAGAATGAGTTTTTGGTTATGTGTTTTCTGACAGTTAAAAAAGGCTCAATGTGTTTTAATTATATTGATGTTATCTATTCACATATCAGTAAAAACTGCAATTTAGTAATTAAAAAATATGTAGCTTAATGATAAGCTTAACATTAATTGCCAGACCTCATTTTATAAATGTTGTATCATTCACTCTAAACGCTGGGCTCACTGTTATGACCAACCATTTTATAGCTGTAATTTAAGGAGACAGTTGCTCCTCGTTTCAACACAAATATTTTCTCCGAGTATTCTTTTCACCGAGAAACGTTTCTTAAAATATTCATTTTATAATATCATTAATAAAGATTGGCTTTATAATTTAAATTGGAAATGTCAACTGCTGTCACGAAAATTCTTTGTTTACACGAGCTTCTTTTGAAGCTGAAGAATTGTATCCTCATGTTAAATTAATTATCTTCTAAGAGTGAAGCAAAGGCGTTTTGTTATGTATAATAATTCTGCCGGTACAATATATTTGAGTAAGTTCTTTAGACAAACTGCCAAATGGAATTATAGACACAGTTTATAATGTTCTTCGGAACTTACATGACAACGCTTAAGATCAAACCTGAATAGCTTATTGATTTAGTTGCAAGTTTCATGTAAGAAAATGTAAAACTGAGCAAAGGGAGCCCTAACGTAATCCTCTATCCCCTTGCCTTTAAAAGTGGTCAGCAAAGGTCTCTTTTTTATATTCAATTAAATTAAAAAAATTAGAGACTTTTGCAATGTGTCAGCCTATTCCAGGGTTGTTATTAACGTTTTAAGATATAAGGTTGTTTCAACTAAATATCAACAGGACAGGAACATACCAGTGCCCTCTCTGGTCTGCCAATGAAGGAGGGTAGGTGACCTAGGGTCAAGGGAAATTATAATGCACAGCCACTGAAGCATTTTAGGTTTCTTTGAAATAAAGATAATAAAAGTATAAACACATGTTTTACTGTGTAAGAAAAACTATAAGCCTTATATGATGAGTCATTTTTTTTTTTTTTGAAATTCTAATAGGTTTTAACGTGATATTTGGCCACTCAAATGGAGTAAAATTTCAAAGCCTTAAGGAGTGTAAATATTGTACGTATCTCAACGTCTAGCGGGTCGATAAGGATGTCCCGACGTGATCACACGGTCGATACAATTAAATATAAACCTATTTATTTTACATTGATTGTACAAATAGTGTTTAAAACTAAACGAGGCACTCTCCATGGTTCGGTTGATGGCGTTCGGTAGTCTTCAGGGATGGAGGAAACCGGAGTACCCGGAGAAAACCGCCGGTCTTGGACGGGCAACTACAACCCACTCTTAGCCACGCCGGGGATCGAACCTGGGTCGCCAGCGGAGAGAGCCAAGCATTTACCACTCAGCTGTCCAGGCACTTCAAATAAATTAGTAAAAGTTAGCAATTCGAAAACTAGTAGCAGAGGGCTCATGAATACTCTAAATTATACCGCCCGAACGTAGCATTACATTCCGTCATGCGGTACCAAAACGATCTTGAAACAAACGGTGCCGAATTTGTTGGGGATAAATCACATCTCCATGGTACATCTGCGTCATCTAGTTACAATTGATGTCGTTGACGGACGGACTTACAGCCGGCCTGACGGGAAAGATATCATTTTAGTTTACTATAAACATTCATTGAGAATCGATAGTTATTTACTCACTTTAAAAGGTTAATTGGCAGTAAAATGTACAGAAAATGTCGACACTTAAGTAAGAATTACTATCACTAGTCTGCACGATCAATGTTATATGGAGCCAAGATTAAACGTCTTCTATGAAAGGGGCTAAGGGAAGTGGTACAAGCCTTTTACAGAATAGCTATCGCTCACGTGGGTCAGACGGTATCGACCAGATTTGCTACCGTTTACCTAAAATTTTGTTTGTAACGCTGTTTGTGTTTCTTTTCTCTTTTTCCATTCTCTTTTCATTGGAGTCCCCAAAATATTTTTTTCTTTCATATCATACTAGGTTTCTATTACATCTTTTTTCCAGTCTACGCCAGGGAAGAGCACTAGAGCCACTTTGTTTTCTGGTATACGTTACCTAGCGACCCAAGTATCCTACGAAGGCATATAATGCCCGAGGCCTTTACTTTAAAGCTTATTTGAAAAACGTAATACCACATATTCGTTGTTCTTGAAAACTCTTCTGCCTGGCTCTGACATACACACTGTGGACACGAATGTTATGATAAGTGAAATATTATGAACTCTCACCTAAATGTTATATATATAATTTCACTACGATTTACTGATAAGTAATGAGATGACAAATAATTTCGATTTATGTTACCGACGAATGTTTCAAAAGACCAAAATATACAATTTCTAAAGCCCCTAAAGGAAACATTAGGATAATTTACCCATTTGTTTAAATGAGTAAACTTAAATATATTATTCACAATTGGCCGACAGGTGTACTAAATTACTAACTAAAAAGCAGGCATCCATTTCTTTTTCCCAGCAGTGTAAAAGCACTGAGATAAAATAGTTATTCTCGGTAAATAGAAAGAAAGAGAAGGGTCAGACAACCATAGAAAAATCATAACCTCGTGCAAAGTTCAATTTTAGTCCTTACCTGAAAAACAGAAGGCAGTTAAAAACATGTGTAGCATCATTTTTTTAGGAACGACTAACAAGGGCAGGAATGCTGCAGGAAGAACGCGTTCTAAGAGGAAACATATCAAACTGGACCCCTAACCTACGTTCAGTGGTATTTATGAACACACATTCACGAGATTTTACACAAGCATTCATGTGGCATTATAAAAATGGCGTTTTCTTGCACTGCCCTGTAAAAATCATATTGGTCTATCGTATAGACGAGAAAAATGCATTTTTCCTGTCCTTCAACATAAAACTAGGCTTTGATCCAGCTTTGATCCAGCGTGTCATACATAATACAACTGTTTCTACCAAGTTAACGACAAGTTAAAGGATAAACTGATAATCGAGGAAAGTGTTAATGTAATTAGATTGGCATAATCACACGGCTTCAATTGTTTTTGTCTATGTGAAGTGGGAGAAACGAGCGACTTGCATGTCTTAAACGCATGCTTGTGTGACAAGTCTCATGGTATATGAGGTGGACTTAAATGTGAAAGCTTGTCACATAAACAAAGTCAAGACATATCAATTACCTGACTTGCATATATTCGATACATTAAGTCCAATGTATTCATCATGTTAGTTATATGTATGTTCTTCTTGACTTATTTCAGTTATTAGTAGTAGAAGTAGTAGTAGTAAAAGTAGAAGCAATATTATGTATAAGTTTGAACGACAGATACAATTCCCGAATGATACACGTCCAGAACTCTTTAAATTGGGCAAGAAGAGGCTGAATACACGTAAGGCACAAAACCAATTACAATATATTTCTATTTGAGGAAAGATCAAAGAGAGGTCACTTATTAATTACAAAGCTTTAACTCGTCGCATTTATTTTTTAACATTTTCGTCTATGAATATCAATATCGTAACCAATTACCAAGCTATCATGTTAAAATATTAACCAGACACCCAATTGAACGATTGTAGTTGACAGTGTCACAGGAAATCATGACATAATTCCATCAATTTGAACGCATCACTGCTCCTTTTAACCGGGAAATGTACCAGACTATCACGCATAGATGGTATCAGTGATCAGTCTGTCTGTATTGATTCGGCAATACTCCATAAGTAAGTGTATATTGCATGAGGCACGATATCACGAAGAGTGAATTTTAAAATATAATGTTGACATCACGTCGTGTGTATGAAATGAAACCTTTAAAGAATTTAATTATATTTACAATTGAATTTCAGTTTAAATAATTAAAACTTTATTAATATGGACGTTTTCAGCTTTGTTTAGTGCAGGTAACCTTCATTTTATTAACGCTGACTTATCTGAATCTTTAGAAAGGTATGTACATCTATTCCATTTTCGTTTGGAAATACATGGCAGGGTGGCAACATTCGGTTATGGTCATGTTTATTTTAGATCCTGGCGTCATTTGGTGTGACCCAAGTGCCTAGCGTGCCTGCAGATACTGTTTGTACAATGACCCGCATTATTTGTTCATAACACAGAGGGAACTCCAGATGACGTGCTCTATTGTGAAAGGTACACGGCTGTGGGACAGAGCCTTCCCATTCCTTCTGCAGAGCAGAAAATGTTTAGAAGAAAAATAATAAATTATATATGCCTTTATCTCATTCTGATGATTTGTCATCGGTTTTAGAAGATAAACAAAGACATTCAGCATTGAGCAAATAAGGAACAGCTCCGTTATACCTCTGGATGAACCCATATCCCATGGTACTGCCAATGAGGGAGACATTATGGGAATCTTTGTGGTCATTTGCGGCTTAACACCAAATAAACTTGTATTGTTTGAACTGGCCCTGACCAAGAAACTTAGAAAACTAACAAACACATTTCCGGGATGAATTTCTATTCTATTTACGTCAATATATATTTTGGTGGCAGTTACAAATTAGGAATTGGCGTCTGCATAGCAACAACTATCCTTCTGAAATCGTCCGTTCTTTTGGATCTATTGATCGTCGTTGCTTTGATATTTTACCGGTACTTATTAATAGTATTTCCAATTAAATACCCTTCATTTTCTGAAAGACGGGTATTGGTCGTATTGTTTTGTTATTCTAAATACTACTCCAATTGTTCTGACAAATATTGGAAACCTTAAAGCTCTAAGAACAAACGTGAAAATGAATGTGCCTTATAGATTCAGCATGAAAATTATGTCATGCAGAAAACAAGTTAATGTGAAATTAGATATTCAGTTATTATCTTTATCCTCTTTTATATGTACCTGCAAATGTTGTATACTGTCCGACATAGCCGTATGAAGAACCAGTCTGTTTCCGGAAGCACATCTAGCAGCGGAATTACTCAGCTGGCGAACTCTCGCATGCGCCGCGAGTTACAGCTACTTCGTATGATGGCTATAATATTTGTGCTATACATATACATGTACCTGTTGTTCTCAGTTGTCATTTATATCAGGTTTCGACAGAATTTACTAGAGGTGCTTTACTTACTCTCTGTTATGTTGAACTGGCGCTAAGCCTGTGTAAACTACATAACTTATGGAGCTATGCACAGGGATTTCAGAGAAAAACCTACCTGACGTTAATGGGTTGCAGACGAACTTTCCAAACAGGACAGACTGCTGCAGTATTCGTTGCGTAACAACATTATTTGATTCATGTAACCTGATTGTTTGATTTAATAATGTATTAAACGAGTTGAATCGGTTGAAACATGTTACGATATTTTATGTCACTTCTTGCAACACATATACTCTTCCTATAATGGTTGATGAAATAATGCGGTCACTAGACATGTGAATTGCGCTGCTATCGTTGTATAAAACGGAAAGCAACTTAATGTCCAAAATGATGATATCCAGTCATAAAGAAAATCCTAAATCTACCTACATAATAAGCTTCAAACTTCAGAAAGCTTGCTCATAAGAATGATCTGTACGTTTAAGCTAGTATTATATTGTGGTTTATGTATATATGATCTAGGTATATATTTTTTAGAAGTTAAATTATTGTCAGTTGAACACTTGGTTTAAAATGCAGCCTAATTATTATAATTTTTCGTGGTTTTAGCTTATAGAAATTTAATTAACTCAACCAAATGTTGTCTGTTAATTTAAGTATACATTTCAATAACACCTCAAGTATATAGTAAACACCAATATAATCGTATGCATCATCATCTTACAACCTGCAAAGTTTTTCGTTAATATATTTTACCGTTACCCTGTTCATCAGTTGTTTTTAAATGTGCATCTACATGCCAGATTTATAAACTTATGTCGTGCCTTTTTTTTCAAGAATTGTGAAGATTTATAAACCATGTATCTGAAAGATAAATATCTGTAACTTATTAAGTCCAAAACATGAATCGTAGAAGAATTCCAAAAGCGGGGATTTCGAATGAGTCATATATGATGCGTATTGATTTCATTTTCGTCCTCATTTTTTCCATCGTTTGCAGTAATATCGCAATTTATAATGAATACACAAGAAAAAAATACTTATCGCGCAGTATGCTGCATATCTTTCAATCTCTCTGAAACATCCCTGTTCACGAAGGAGAATCAGCGAGAAACTGCCGATCCATAGTCACGAATGATCGTGTACTTCTTTTCAAAAAGTGGGTCCTTGGCCTTGACCTTTGACAACATGGCCTCAAAAATTGATTGGAATTCGTCAACTATGTGTGGATGAGCCTTATATGAAAAATGAAATGTTCAGGTGAAATGGTTTGGCTTAAAATCGATCTACAAGGCAATCCCAGGCGGACGGTCCGACACATGAACGAAGGCGTTGCGAACGGATAATAACAAATTGGATTTTACTTTAACAGTATGCACACTAATCACTTTGCTATATATGTCCCCATGGCAATCCTGGGAAAATATGGATGAATATCTCCAGGATTTTTTTTTTCCCAATTATTTTCTCGATCGTCGCCCTTATTCAATTAATGTGATAAGCCCAAGTAAAAGGTCTTAGAGGATAAACACTCATAGGAATAAAAAGAATCCTGCCAGTCCTTTTTTTCTGGAGACGGTTAAAATTCATTCAAATCTTCTTCTAAATAACACGTATTTTTTATATAATAATAATTATAATAAATGTCAGAGGATAGGCATATGAATAGATATTGACTTCCTTCTAGGTATTTTCGATGTGCTCTACTCTGCTTTCCAAGTTAGAAATGCCGCCATCAATGACAATAATTCATATTAATCGGAATGTACGATTCGCTTATTTGACAGAGACCCTAACACTTCTTCATAGCAAAGAGGTGTACCCGATCGATATGTCATTTTAAGTTAATTCGTACGGTTTACAACAGCAATCGTATGCATCATCATGTTACAACCTGCAAAGTTGTTCGTTAATGTATTTTACCATTACTCTGTTCATCAGTTGTTTTTAAATGTGCATCTACATGCCAGTTTTATAAACTTATGTCGTGCCGTTTTTTCAAGAATTGTGAAGATTTATGAACCATGTATCTGAAAGATAAATATCTGTCACTTATTAAATCCAAAACATGAATCGTAGAAGAATTCCAAAAGCGGGGATTTCGAATGAGTCATATATGATGCGTATTGATTTCATTTTCGTCCTCATTTTTTCCACCGTTTGCAGTTATATCGCAATTTATAATGAATACACAAGGAAAAAATACTTATCGCACAGTATGCTGCATATCTTTCAATCTCTCTGAAACATCCCTATTCACGAAGGAGAATAAGCGAGAAACTGCCGATCCATAGTCACGAATGATCGTGTACTTCTTTTCAAAAAGTGGATCCTTGGCCTTGACCTTTGACAACGTGGCCTCAAAAATTGATTGGAATTCGTCAACTATGTGTGGATGAGCCTTATGTGAAAAATGAAATGTTCAGGTGAAATGGTTTGGCTTAAAATCGATCTACAAGGCAATCCCAGGCGGAGGTGTACCCGATCGATATGTCATTTTAAGTTAATTCGTACGGTTTTCAACAGCAATGGTCAGTCGTTAAAACGCACCGTATCAGAAGGCCTTAGAAACAACACGCAGTAATTGCATTCCATTATACAGGTTTTCGACAAAATCCTTGATTAAAAGCTGTGTCACACATACACATTGACAACACGTTCGATAAAAAAATCCCGACTACGTCCAACAGAGCCAAACAAGTATAACTAACGCATCCTGCCATTCTCAATCCTTCTAACGCTTGATGGTATGTTTTTACTTAAATGGATCCTGAACACTCACTCCTCCTTGCGCTTGATGATATGTTATTAAGAATATCAAATTAAGTGGGCTTGAGGAAACGATGCAGTTCCGATTTCTAATGTAGGAAGCATGTATGAATACACAACGCAGGAGGTTACATAAACCTGTTCACACTGGCCTATTCAATAAATTCAGACTGTCATAACAGAATGTAATCTTATAAGCCTCACCATCAATCCCAACACTGGTCTAATGGCATTTGAATTTCCCTGGACTTTTTAAGAGATAAAAGGAAAAGGCTATTAGAATATATGGACCAACCACAGGGAGTTATGAGTGAGCAGAAATCTTTGGCTTCCTGCACTCGCACATCATCTGTGGGATTTGTACTCCAAGTATTTACATGTTTATTGTCCTTTTTAACATAAGATTAAGCATCTATCCTGGGAATACCCAAGGCCACAATCTTAATGAGAAAGTATGTTTACCTGCCTCTTGTTATTTGTATGGATTTTTGTAACGTTATACTTAAATATTCCTATACTATTTTACCCTTGAAATGTATGTATACACGTTTTATAAACATTTAAAAAGTTTTCATGATTAACCATTTTATAAATGATATATAAATATACATATATTCTTCGTCCAACTGTAAGCTTTGACCTACAAACATATTCTTACTTATTCAAACCACTTTTGTACTGAAAAAAGTATATTATAGTTATGATCAGCTCAATTAGAGTCGAATTATAACATGGTCACAAATGGATTAACGATTAATTACCTAGAGTATTATTTCCGGCAGCTGCATATGGTTTCCAGATTATATTCCATACAAGGTCCATGGATGCTGGTAGGTCTGTGAAACATTAGGTTCGTCTCAAACATAAAACACTTGCAGGGTTTATATATGCCTTCCGTAAAAGTTACATGTGAATTAATGTTTATTTCTTATGGAACAAATGCCGCACGACACCTCACATTTGTTTATATTCACATTGTTACATGTAACTTTTTGTAACTGTGTGTATTGTTTGTAAGGCAACTATGACGTCATCACCTGACATCAAACCCCTTATTGTGCTTCCGTGCAGTCACAGCGACTGGCTTATATTCCTAATGCTAATATCATTTTCTTTACCGCTGTAACTTTTCATGCTGAATCCAGTGAGCAAATATAACAAGAGCACGGCAACCGTGAATCAAGCGTCCGTCGTGTATCTGGCGACCTCTATCCTCAATAATAATGCGTGAATTTCAATGAGATGGTAATTCAAGTGAAAAATTCTATTGGTTAAAATGTATAATAAGTTTAATGAAAATCCATAGGATATTTGGAAAGTCAACACGGTACCAAAGTGCGGTGACCTTTGACATCATAAAATAAGCATGGATTTTACTGGAAATCAAACTTAGGCGAGATATTTTATTGATTAATATTTCGGATGATTTATTTTTCAAAATCCTTCATATTATCGCCGCGACACCAGAAAGAAGCCATGCGTGCCGTGACCTTATTAAATATGTCTTGATCTTGTCCGTTATCGAACTCGGGCGACATAATCTGTTGGTAAGTAGTTATCGTGTGTTTTGTGAAGATCCATCAAAGCCCTCATAAATTATTGCAGAGACACTTTAAGTTAATGGAAACTGCGCCCTAAGATTATATTTAGTGGTATTTAGTAATACTACTTCATTACATATTTAATGTATACGTTTTCGGAAGAAATGTTCAAACTGTATCTGGCATGAATTGCTTTAACTTTGATCTGCTTAGTAAAAGATATGGGTCGGCAAATACATAAATCATCATTAATATAAATATGTCCATTGCCATATATATATATATATATATATATATATATATATATATATGTATATATATATATATATATATATATATAATTATATATATGCATATATTAAAGACATGAATTTCCGTATCCCTGTTTCTTTTTATTCATGCAGATTAGAAACAGGAAATTCGAAAAATATTTTTTTTTTCAAATTGCAGAAAGTGATTTTGAAGATAACTGGCTGAGTGGCTTTCACTCGCCCGTGAAGAATAATATATTGACCATTCAGCACGTCTCTAAGTACGCCTGGCCTTTGACCTCAGTGTTTTATAGTATGGGCATGACAGATAATAATAATAAGGCTCTGTAGATAAGGTTATACCTGATAATGCACTACAGAATACCTAATCAAAGACTAAATTACCTACGTTTGTTTACATTACCGTGGCTTAAAGTACACAAAATACACTCCATTGATACAGACACTTTGAACACCACTTAACAAATCAATCATCATACAGAGGATAATAGACAAAGCATTATCGCGCCAGCAGTAGCGGAAGTGAATTCCATTAATCGATTTGATGTGTCTAAATGGAAACCGGACACCTAAATTAATTGCTTTCGGGAATACAATGCAGCAGCACAACACCTTTTATCAAATATGCTTAACCATGTATATTTACCTATAAAAACACATTAGCTGGCACCATAAATCATTGCTTATTCCTTGTCACCTTATAAAGTGTAAATGGATGAAGAAAAATAATTATCGACACCACAGCTGCCGTCTTTACTAGAATATTACAGGTAATGAATAATCCAAGGCAACGAAGTACAAACGACACATAACAGTGCCAAAATTAAACACCAAGCGAAACACGTCCAGAACTCTTTTAATAAAGCAAGCAGAGGCTGCATATATGTAAAGCACAATACCAGGTGCAATATATTTCTATTTGCCATAATATCAAAGATACAACTTATTGATAGCATAGCTTTAGCTCATCACATTTATTTTTTAACATTTTCGTCTATAAATCGGAATTAATACAATACCCAAACCCATTACCGAGCTACCATGTTAAAAATTAACCAGATACCTTAATTGAACCATTGTGGTGGACAATATCACACGTATACCTGAAACAGATCCATCTATTTCAACGCATCACTGTCACTGTCAACACATAAATGTACCAGTATATCACGCATAGACTGAACAATGCTCAGTCAGTCTCTATTGATTTGGCAGTACTTTACACGTTAATGTATATCACGAAGCACAGCCTAAAACGCACATCTGGTGCAAACCCGCTTTCAACTAAGACGGAGAGGTATGTGGACCAGGGAGGTATGTGGATTTAGTGAATTTTGGAAAAGCAAACTGATGCTTTACATTTTTCTTATTTTAAGTTTTTATTACAAAGTGTCAAGATAGGAGAGTGAAATCTATTCTATAATGTTGACATCTTGTCGTGGGTATGAACTGAAACCTTGAAAGTATATCATTATATTTATAATTAATTTCTTGTTTAAATGATTAAAACTTTAATAATACGGACTTCTCTTTTTATTTGGTTCAGTGCAAGAAACCGCCTTCAGTTAATTAACGCTGACTCATTTGAATCTTATGAAAGGTATGTACATTTATTTCACTTCGGTTTGGGATTAAATTGCAGGGTAGCAACACTCACTTCTGATCATGTTTACTTTATATCCTGGTGTCACTCAGACTCCTTGACTAGCGTGCCTGCCGATACTGTTTGTACAGTCAACCCAGTTGTTTGGTCATAACCAACAAGACATTTCGTATGACGCGCTCTTTCGTGAAACGTACACGGCTGTGGGACACAGCCTTTGCATTCCCTCTGCAGGGTGCTTTCCCTGGGTTGGGGCAGTCCGTATAAATATCGATGCTACTCGGCGATGATTTGAACTCACGACCTCCCGGGTTTGGATCCCCTGTTCTACCTAAGACCACAGAAACAGGGAAATGATGCTGATGTTTTATTTAGTAAATGTAAAAGTATTCTTAAGGTATACACTGTGAAACCATGTCCTAGATTGTTCACCATGGTTTCCAATATTATACTTCGGATAATGCTCTGGTGCCGATGTAATGAACTGATATTTAGCATCACACACATGTTAAGAAGAAAAAAATATTAAATTGTATATTTCTTTATCTCATTCTGATAATTAACTATTTGTTTCAGAAGACAAACAAGGACATTCAGCATGGAGCAAATACGGAACAGTTCCGTTATACCTTTGGATGGACCCATATCACGTGGTACTGCCATGGCGGGAGGAATTATGGGAATATTTGTGATTATCTGTGGAATACTAGGAAATACACTTGTACTTTTATCACTCGCCCTAGATAAGAAGCTAAGAAAACTAACAAACATATTTCTCGGATGCATTTCTTTGCTAAACATCTTCCAAGTTTTAATATTATACACTATTTACGTCCATATATATTTGAATGGCAGCTTCCAACTAGGAATCGGGATCTGTGTAGCTACAACTCTTTTTCTGAAAGGGTCCGTTCTTTTGGTTATGTTGAACATAGTTGCTTTGACATTTTACCGGTACTTATTAATAGTATTTCCAAATAAATACCAAACATTTTCTAAACGACGGGTACTGTTTGTATTTTTTGTACTTCTAAACACTATTCCTACAGTGCTGGCAAATGTGGGCAACCTTAAAGATATAACAACAACCATGATAATAAATGTGCATTATAGGTTCAGCATGAAAATTATGTCATGCAGAAAACTAGATAATGTGAGATTGGATATTCAGTTATTGTCTTTCTTTGGACTCGTTTTCATTATCCTCTTTTACATGTACCTGCACATTTTGTATACTGTCCGACAAAGCCGTATGAAGATCCAGTCTTCTTCCGGAATCAGAAGTACTAGAGGAAATACGCAGCTAACGAACTCTCGCATGCGCGGTGAGTTTCAGCTCGTTCGAATGATGGTTATAATATTTGTGCTTTACATATTCATGTACCTGTGGTTCGCAGTTGTCATTTACATCGGGTTTCGACAGGATTTGCCAGAAGTGCTTTACTTGTTATCTGTTATCGTGAACTGGATTTCAGCTTGTATAAACTGGATAATATATGGAGCTATGCACAGTGAATTTAGAAAAACGTACGTGAGGTTACTGGGTTGCAGACGAACTTTCCAAACAGGACAGACCACTGTGGTATCAATTGCGTAACAACATTATTTGATTCATGTAACCTAATTGTTCGATTTATAATGTATTAAAAGAGGTGTATCGGTGTGTATATGTTACTATATTTTTTATGTTATTTATTGCCCTCATAGAATCGTGTTTTAATGGGGGAATGAAACAATATATATATATATATATATATATTTATATATATATATATATATATATATATATATATATATCAACCATCATTGATAATTAATTGATGTCGCAGTCACTGGTTCTAAGCATGCATATTTACAGGTGACAGGTGTGACAGTGTTTAAATATAAAGCCCAAAGTTACAATGGAGAAGATAGGATTGAATATCCTTAAACTAGAAATTATGACTGATGCGATATCAAATCCAGAACGCCCAGTTACCACATTTTTCATTAAGTACCTCCAGGTCGTCTCTTTCTTCTTATATATGTTTTTTCAATTTCATTAATCTTCTTTGCATAATAAAGCCCTTACAATGCTCTTGGTTTTTACTCCTTTACATCTACATGTATACAAGTATTTTTTTTAATAACAGAACGAGATTGAGTATATCATAATCTTTGACACCTATTATCACTAGCTTTAAGACTAATTGTCTTATTGTTTGATCTCTCATTTTCCTGTTAAACCAACAGGTTAATTCGGACAAATATCCTTGAGTAATAGGGCATTCCAAAACAAATGTGTCAATGATTCTCTTCCTTCTTCATAAAAATGCATTTGTTGTTAATATTCTATGTATCAAATTAAACTGAAATATCCTTAAGGTGTAGACTGATTAAGTTCACTATATGTAAAAGGGAATTAAGGATTTTTTTAGTCATATTCAATATTTAAGTCCCTTGTCAATTTTCTTAATATAATTTTCGGTTCTACATATGAAGGTCTGACCAGTTCATTGTATTCAATTTTTGTCACATTTTCCACCTTAAATAATCTGGAAAACTTACTTATATAAATGTCATCTTCATTTGTATGCAATAAAATTTCTGTCCACTCTCTCGGAATCGAATCAAGTAATCCTCTGTATTCAAGAATATTTACTTTTTTAACCATGAGGCAGATTTCTTCATATCTAAGAAATATCTTAATATAATCTCCTGTTAATAAGTCCGTTAAACAGTAAATTCCTGCATTTATCCAGTGTTTATAAAATACTGGTTTATTATCCACCCGAACATGCGAGTTCAACCAGATATTCGTGATTACCAATTTCTGTTATTCCTTTGACTTGGTCTTTATAATTGTAATCAAATTTTCAAGACATGTATATATTTTTTTAATTCTGGATTTTTAAACCTCCAAATGTCCACTAAATAAGCTTCTTCCATATAATTTAGTATCACTTTTTGACTTAGTTTATTTGTTACCTTTCTTCATACATTCTTGTCCTGTGCTAAGTTAAGTACAATGTTCCAGTCTCCCACAAGAATTTTATTATCATTAGGCAAGTTTTCAACTTGTTTGAATATTTCATGGAAAAATTCTGGTGTATCGTTATTTGGAGCATAAACATTAGCCAGAGTCATACGCATACCTGCAATAGTACAATCTAATATAATCAACCGACCATTAATGTTGTTTGTGTGGATTATGTGTTGAACATGATTCTTTACTAATATTGCAACACCTCTGGAGTTACTATTACCATGGCTACAGATCATCGCGTGCCCCCATTCTGCAAGCCACTGTTTTTCTGCTCTTTCTTTACTATGCGTTTCCTGTATCCATGTTATAGCATGTTTGTTCTGCAAGCAATAAAATGTTTACCTCCTCTTTTTGTAATCAGCTAGACCCCTGGCATTAATTGATAATATGTAAATTACACTATCATCTATATATTTGGTTTCTTTTATAATTTCGATTGTGAATATTTCAATCTTTGTAGCACATCAACATAAATTTAAGGTAAGCAAAACCGCCAGTATATTGTAGGTAATCACTGTCCTGCTGAAATCTGTATCGTAACATGTATTTTAATTTTTTTGGAAAAAAGATATATATCCAGCCGGTATAACTGAAAATTAATACATCCATTCTACAAAAACTGCCCTTCAGGTGCATCCATGCTGCGGCTAAGTAGACAAACATGTTTGCATGGGCATAGAAATTAGATGAGCGATAATAGGGTATCCCTGTAAAGACGTTTAAACTACAGTGAGTTGAAATAAAAAGATTGCCTGCGCATCTGCACCCTATTGATAATTATTAATAAGCATTTTTAAATGTCTCTGAGACGATGCTTTTCTTTGTGGTCAAAAGCCGTAAGGTCTTCGACAAACCGTATTCATTGGGTCAGAGCCTGTTTGCTGTGTTTTATAATAAGGTTTCGGTAAGGCCTTTCATGCAGCCTTATAATAATGTGCGTGGAGCGTTCGCCTTTGCGTCCTGTTCTTTGACGTGTTTCAATTTTTGCACGGACCGCATCTGTATCTAGCTCACCCAATAGCTTTCTTTCCTTTATGATTTTTGTCACAATTTCTTTACAATCCTCTTTCTCTGATTCTTGTTTCATCCCTAACACCCTGACATTCCACTCACTACTCCGGCGCTCCCCTTTGTTTAGTTCTTCATCTAAGTGTCTCTGCAGCTCTTCAAGCTTTTTGTCTTTTTCCGAGTTTTCCTCCTCCAACCGATTTACTTCTTTTTTTAAGTTCTTTTATCCTGACATGATCATTAATTTTATAAGTTTACAGTCCATCTATTCCAGCACTTACTGTTTCTACACTTGCTTCAATTTATTTAATGCAATTTGACATATGCTCATTATCTTGTGATAATTAAGTTAATTTTGATGAAAGGTCTCTATGAAATTTACTTATCTTTTATTTTAGAAGTTAAGAAATTGTCCGTTGAACACTTGTTTTTAAATGTTAGACAATGATTATAATTGTAGGTGGTTTCATCATATAGAAATTGAATTTGCAGATCCCAATATAGCCTATTGATTCAAGGACACATTAAAAAACACTAAGTATAAAATCAACCGATGTTATATAACCTTCTGTAACGTAATGTGTAACCCTATAAAGGTTTTTTTAATTAATTTTACCGTTACCTTTTTCATCAGTATCGTATTTGTTTCCAGTTATGTGAATCTTCATGCCAGCATTATGAACAAATGGTCATGCCTTTGTTTGTTTTTAGAATTGTGATGAATTATGAACCATGAGCCTGAATGGTAAATTTTATTTCACTTTAAAAGTCCAAAACATAAATCATAGGAGAATTCATTTCTTGTGCATATTGATTTCATTTATTCCACATTCTTCAATGATTTACAGCAATATTTCAGTTTGTTACGAATACACACGGAAACATAATACTTATCTCGCAACATGCTGTTCATCTTTCCATCTCTCTGATATATGTCTGTTTACGAAGGAGAACCTTCAGAACATTTCCGAACCAAAGTCACGAACGTTCGTGCACTTCTTGCGATTGGTCACTGGTAAATATCACTATAAAAGCCCCATTAGGAAATATTTGACTTTTGTAAATAGCTGAATAGGAAAAAGTATATTAATCAGACCAAAAGTACAGAAAGAATGCATCCTGCAGCTAGCATACGTAACATTCCTTTATTGTTTAATTTTCATCCACTAAAGAATAATGATCCAATGATTTTTTCCTTTGGTTCTCACTATTGCACATCATTTGATAGCAGATAATTCTGTTAAAATAATAAATTGGATTTTACTTTGACAGTCTATACCTTAATCACTTTAAGATTTAGATCTCCATGGCCATAATGGCAAGATATGGATGATTATATCCAAGAAAGGTATTTTTCCATCTATTTTCTCGATGGGCCCCCTTATTTGATAAATGTCATCAGCACAAGTGTACATTCATAGAGGATAAACACGCTTAAGAATAAAACATTCTTGCCAACTCTTTATTCTGGAAACTGTTAATGTTCATTCAAATTTTCTTCAAACTTTAATGCAATTAAATATATGTAAGCAGACAGGTATATGAATAGATATTGTCTTCCAGCTAGTTATTGTTCTGTGCGAAGTCCACTTTGTTTACCTAGGAAGAAATACCGTCATCAATAACAATAATTCATAGTACACGGAATGTACGAATAGCTAATTTATTTAGAGAAAAACAAACACTTCTTCAAACGAAAGATGTTTACCAGATCTATATGTCATGTGATGCTTATAAGTGCGGTTTACAAGAGAAATGGTAATTCCTTTTAAAAAATCGGTTCGGAAGGCCTAAGTAACGACACACTCAGTAATTTCATGCCATTTACTTAGCTTCTCTCCCAAAATCATTGATTAATAGTTGTGTGACACAAACGCCTTGACAACACTTTCAGTAACAACATCCTGACTACGTCCAATCGAATCAACCAAGTAAAATTAACGGATCCTAACATAATAAATACTTCTAGCGCTCGATGATATGTTATTTAGAATATCACATTAAGTGGGCTTGAGGAATCGATGCAGTTCCGACTGTTAATGTAGGAAGCATGTATGAATACACACCGCAAGAGGTCACATAAACCTGTTCACAAAGGCTTATTCACTCAATTCAGATTATCATCACAGGATGTACACTTATAAGCTTCACCATCACTCCCAAAACCGGTCTTATGGCAATTGACTCTCCATTAACATTCCTAGAGATGAAGAGGCTTTTAGAACATACGGACCGAGCACAGGGATTTGTGAAAGAGTAGGTATCTTTGGATTCTTGAACTTGCACATCACATGTAGGAATAGTACTCCAGGTAGTTACATGTTTCTTTTTCTGTTAACATATATTAAGCATCTATCCTGGGAATACCCGGGAACTCAATATCAATGGGAAAATATGTTTTTCCTGCCTCGTATTATTTGTGTGGACTTGTGTAACGTTATACTTTAATATTCGCATAATATTTTACCCTTGTATTGTATTATACATATGTTTATAGACATTTACAATGTTTTCATGAATTACAATTTTATACATGCTATTTAAATATACCTATAATCTTGGTC
Source organism: Sipunculus nudus (assembly GCA_026874595.1). Lineage (NCBI taxonomy): Eukaryota > Metazoa > Annelida > Sipuncula > Golfingiida > Sipunculidae > Sipunculus > Sipunculus nudus. The sequence goes on from CM049317.1 coordinate 7,087,361, forward strand.
CATCTATAAGCTTTGACCGAAAAACATAATCTTACTTATTTAAACTACTTTGATACTTTAAAAAAGTATTAAAGTTATCAAAAGTGCAGTTAAACTTGAAATATTAAATGGTCTCCCATGGATTAATGGTTAATTACCTAGAGTATTATTTCCGGCAGCTGCATATGGTTTCCAGATTTTATTCCATACAACGTCCCTGGCAGCCGGTAGGTCAGTGAAACGTTAGCTACCTTTCTAAAATATAAAACACTTACAGGGTCGATAAAAACGGCTACGCGTTAGTATGCCATGCTAGCTAAAGTCTTCCTTTGGACGAGAATGTGGTATGCTGTCTGATGTGTGCCGCATTGTTAATGCAACTTAAATTGTTTGTATGTATTTTGTTGTATGTGCTTTTTCGCCGAATGCTTTGAGGTAAATTTTGCAGCAGCTTTCATTGCGTTGGTTCAACTTGCCCATCTGTATGTGTTCAGGGAAATTTTTATTGAGTTTGTTAAATGTTACAGATTTTAAGGTTGTGGGTAATATTAACCCTTGTGTACCAAATATATCAAATATACTGAAACACCTGTTTGTATTTTATCTTCCAGGAACATCTTATTTTTAAGGGTTATGGTTAAGGGTTAGGGTTAAATAATCTTGTGTATACCTAACAGGAAATCAACATGTCGGTTTGTGTTATGTCTCAAGGAAGAACCTTCTAACAAATGGTGTCCATCATGACACTTAAATATAGGCTTGGGGGCAGGGGGAAAAGCCCCCCTCACATATAAAGGAGAGGCAGTAGGCTACCTATTGTCCCCTCCTTCGGGAAATAAAGCCTTTTTACGAAAATCGCCTAATTTCCCTCTAAGAGCTCTCAACAATAATATTTAAGTTTTATCCCAACCAATCCCCCCACCCCTTATCCGCTACCACATCCTCTGAACACACATGATCCATGAGTAAGAGCCGCTGTTGCCCATTTTCGGTCTCAGCATATAAAACCCATTTCATATGCAGGCAAATAATGGACTATAACCGTAATCCAGTGTAGAGAATCAAGCCTTAAGGATTTAAGATGTAGTAATTACTGCATTGTCTGTCTGTCTATCGCGTTGGAACAAGATTAAAATAAATTTATGTGTGTCATATACGAGCAATCGTAGGTCCCAGTGCTATCGTGACCCTGCAAATGTGAATCCAAAGTAATGTAAAACATATGTCACTAGTCAGTGGCCGTGATATCCACCCCCCCCCCGCCCCGAACGATAAGGCAGAATGAGAGATGAAATAAATCCACTATGACCATTTTGGTCGAATGGAGTAGTTTATGGGTCATTATCAGCTATTTCAGTGCCTATAAAAAGGGATTATTCTTTAAATTTCGTTGCTTTCAAAGGATCCTTAGCAAACTGTTAAACTCCCTGTGTAAATATATAAGCTGAGTTTTTGTTTGTCTGTTAGAAATATTATTCAAAACGTTCTCACCGGAATTTGATAACATTTTCAGGATAGCTGGGCAATGATATGAGAAACAATTGAAAACACCAGCTGGATCCAGGATTCTCTAAACAAAATGCTGCATTTTGGCGATGAAATATGAGAGTAAAAATCGGCCTTGGTGGAGATATGAACTCTCTGAGTGCAAATTTCTGGTTTAGTTTTGTAATGTACCTCATATCTACTCCGAGGCTTATGATATGTGTTTAATTAGCAGCAAGCTGAACCCAACCTAACTTTGATCAATAGGAACACTTAAAGAGAAAACAAGGTATTAAAAAGAGTAATACGGTGATTTACTACCAGTCCTCATTATAATAAGCTTGTTGAACTATTTCAATGTAGGACTACCTAAGTCGATAGCTTGATAAAGGAGACTGTATATTTAAATCTCAATTCTCAACTCCGTAATAGGGGTTTACTAAGAACAAGTAGCCACAGTTTGAAATGTTTCTTGCAATATCAATTGATGGTAAGTTTTCATTTTATTTGCTATCATCAAAACACCTCGACAATTATAATACGTGGCTCATTACCTCTCTGAGTCCGTGATCATCTTGTAATCGGCTTTACATTGAGATGAGACTATATTTACTGGGCCAATGATGTTGATGGAGGAACACATTAAAACAGACGGGCGTAGATGGAACAGTTAATTACGCCACGGTCATGGATAATAGAAATGAGAGGTAAGTATTGAATATGCCAGGTCATCTGTTGATATTACCTAAGTGTATGTTTCATGTGGCCAGCATCGGGTAATCGAACATTACATGGATACTGCACTTTTGACCAAACAGCCAGACACTATTGTGATACCAATTTAAACATTACACGTGTTCATATGGATGTTTTACAGGGCTCCTAGGGGTATTTTACAGAGCTCCTAGGGTATTTTACAATGCTTCTATGGGTATTTTACAGAGCTCTAAGGGGTATTTTGCAGAGCTCTCAGTGGTATTTTACAGAGCTCTAAGGGTAATCTCTCGAGAGCTGCTACAGGTATTGTACAATGTTCCTAGGGGTATCATACAGGATTTTTTTCAGAGCTGATTGGGGTATTTTACACATCTGCCATGGGTGTTTTACACAGCTGCTAGGGGTGTTTTACAGAGATCCTAGGAGTATTTTACAATGTTCCTAGGGGTATCCTACAGAACTCAATGGTTGTTTAACAGGGCTCATGGGGGTATTTTACAGGGTTGGAAAAAGGAAAGAAATGGTGAAGCGGTTATATGTGCTTACTCTGTTTTCGATTTCATACTCCACAAATGATTCAATGAGTGTTCCCTTCAGTTTATATTGTAATTGACGGTGGTTTCATTGTCACGGAACTTTTTTGACCACGCCACACATATACACTTTTTACCCCCTCTTGATCTTTCGGGGAAAATGACATTTGTTTCCATTGGGGTATTTTTTATATGTTCTCATTAACTTGAGAAAGAGCACATTAATTGTTGGAAGGAGCCATGAATCAGAAAAAGAAAACGATCATGTATCATGTAAGGGCACATGCAGCGCCATCTGTAATATTTAGAATAAAAGTAAGCTGGGTAATGATCTAGTATACTTATGATATTTATAATTCAATAGAGCGTATGTGCGCGATATAGTTCGATCTTTGGATTTTATATCTAATATAACTTAATTTTGAATTCAATACACTAAGCCTCTGGCCAGAATGACAAACGTTTCTAAATATGGCTTCTAAGGAGAGCCACAAGGATAATGTTTGCAACGTGAGTTGTGTATGATGGGTTTAAGGGGTGGTGAAAATCATGAATTCAAGTTTTTTTGGACAACTTTTGGATTTGTGTCAATTTCTAGGTTGCAATTCTTTGTAAATCTTTGAAAGTTAATAAAAAAACAAGCAAATTCGTCGAACTAATGTCCTCCGCTTTGGGATCTTATTGTTACAGACAGACAGATAGACAGACTGAAACCAGACACTCCAAAGCCAATCCCAACCAGGGTATGCATGAGAGAAATCATATTCAAACATATTCACATTATATATTTTAGAACTGCATAAGCAAAAGCGTTCCCCGGTCAGCATAAAATAGTTTACAGCATAATATATATATATATAAATATATATATATATATATATATATATATATATATATATATATGAGAGTATACTCTTTCATTGCTATACAAAACAATACTCAAATCGATGCATCTGATGTTTTTATCTTTTAGGCCTATATGATATAGATATTATCAAAGAATTATTAACGAGAATATGCTAAACAATATATTTTATTATATCTTACACACCTGCGATCTTTGCAAACTAATTGTTTTATTATTATACGGTGTATAATATACGGTGTATGTTCCATTAAAAACTGTCCCAGTACGGTCCAAGTACTCAAACTCTCTTTCTGTCGCTTTCCATCTTTCGCGGAGTATTGTCCGGAGATATTTCTGGGCCATCATAAAATCTGATTCATTCATTTCTCGCAACCAGTGACAAACCTGCATGCTTCACACTAAAATTTAGGTCTGATGTAGGAGTTCAAAAAAGTGTTGAACAGTTAAAATCAATGTAATACTTAATTCATAACACATATCTGGTCACAATTGCACTTGTACAATAAATATTATTACAACTTATTTAATCAAAATAATTTCGATTTTGATTTTATGTTATATTGCTTTATTCATCTAGTACTCTACTCTACTGAATAATCTTAACTGTACTGATTATTGTTTGCTCAACATAATACAATGTTCAGTTTCCGTACGCTGCAGCATGCTTGACATTGACATGCTCTGCGAGTTGATACTTGATACTTCGCATGCTCACAGGAGTGCTCTCCTTTTTTTTTTCCTTGTTACTCACAGTATTCTGCTACAAATGATTATATCATATATCACATATAATTGTATATATATATATATATATATATATATATATATATATATATATAAATAAAAATACATAGGTATATATGTGTGTGTGTCAGATTTTTTTTTTCACATGTTCACATTTCCACTCAGACGCTTCCGAAAGAATTTTTAAAACATAGTATTTCTCGGGTATCCAAGTCTTGGTATCCACGATGCCGTCTTCATTTATTTGAACAAAATGACCTAACTGCGCATAGCGGATTTGCTAGCTACCTTTGTTTCCTTAGCAATAACTACTGATGGCAATAAGTTGTTCTAATATTAACTTTGACAAAATATCACCATTGATTCCATGTGCCGGCATTTCCCCCCGGCGAAGTCAAAGGAAGTGTACATATAGCAATAAATGCGTTCATCATATGAAAGTTATTTGCCACAATTCATCAATATGTTTGATCCGGCTAATTCGGACCACTACTTAAGCTGCTGCTGGCAACCCGTTGCTTATTTCCAGCCAAGCGAACGACGGTACAGCAACGGTAGATATAAATATGAGCTCGGGAGTTTTAAAGCAATTTTGCGAGACTTCTTCGGTTAAGGGTTTAGCCAGAGCGGTCAAGACTCGCCGTATGCCGCTCAGAGTGTTATGGTGTGCTGCCGTGCTTGTGGGAGGCTTCACGGCCGGGTATATGTTGACGTATATGTTCAGAGACTACTTCTCAAAACCAGTGCGCACTGTCATTGAGAGTGTTCAAAAAGCTACTGTGTTTCCGGACGTCACTGTTTGTAATTTGCAAGCGATGAACAGCCGGAATGTCAAAGAGGCAAGGGAAGCCATAAACCATCAAAGTGAAGAAGAACTTTTCGTCGAACATTTACAGTCGATTTCAAGTGCAGGTCATGCACGGGATGACCTGATACTTGGATGTACGTGGACGGACAAGAAAGAAGCAGGCGTAGTGGAATGTTCGGATGAAAATTTCATGCAGGTGTCCGATCCAAATTATTTCAATTGCTACACAGTTCATTATACAAACGGTACCATGAATTCAGAGGATGTGTACCAATTGATAATGATCTTGTATATTGATGACTTTTTCGATGTTATCTATAAACCTAAACAATTCACCGGGTACGAGCATATGGATAAAGGAGTAATCGTTGTTGTCCATGACGCCGGGACCTACCCAGATATGACGGAAGGAATATATTTATCCCCGGGGGCTTCTGTCCGTGTAGATCTTGAGAGACACGAAAGGATCCTAGATCCGGAAATCGGTAGCGCTTGTACGGAAGAGAAATATGTGGATCAAAGTAAGTGGTTTAATGAAACAACAGGAAGTTCTTCATACTCTACGGATGATCCAGAGGCAGAGATACCGTCATCGGAGAAATACATACAACGCTACAGTTACTCTAAAACTGGGTGCAACTTATATTGCATGCAAGAGAAAACCATAGAAAAGTGTGGGTGCATATCACACAAGTTTCCCGGAGCTGCTTATCTTCATGATAAATATAATTTCTGCGGCAGTAAGGAATTTTTTGGGACATTTCCCGAAGGAGAAAAGAAAAAGAATAATCTAAAATCGCCTAAAAGATTGGATGATTTGTGTACCCCAAATTCAACACAGTGCTCTTGTGTCCCTTCTTGTAGGGAGCTTAGTTTTAGTTATTCCATTCACCAGACCGCATGGCCTCATCATGCCTATCACCTAGGCATACATCGTAACATTATCAGCCATCTGAAAAATGATATAGCTAGGCATTTTAATGTTTATGGAGACATCGCAGACAATGTTAAAACAAACATGAGTCTGGCTATGGAGCAGCTTAGGGAAACGGATCTAATACGCAGAAACTTTCTCCAGGTCTATATAAGACTAAAGAATGATTTCGTCACAGTGACGATAGACAAGTTGGCATTTACGTTTGAGAACTTCATTGGGAGTGTAGGTGGCATCCTAAACTTGTGGATTGGGATTTCTTTCGTAACATTGTTTGAGCTCTTTGAACTGTGTTACGGTTTATTCAGAAGATCTCAAAACATAAATGTGATCCACGTTGGCCCTGCATTGGAGGAAGATAAGAATTAAATATATTATTTAGTATGAGATAAACCAAACAATATTTTTAAAGAAAGTTCTTATGTCACATGTACATTAAGAACATTTATATTCCGTCATATATTTCAATATATTATTTTAGATTAGTAAAATATAGACAAAGATTAAGCCAGGATAGCAATATTATGTGATAGCACACAGTCCTTGCTGTTGTCATTTTTATGTGTATCTGATGAACCTTATATTAACCCTTACATGTGGAGAACAATCTAAAACAACTGCGTGGATAATTGTGACCATAATTTGAGAAGATGTACAGCGAATTTCCAGGCTGAATGAAGAATCGGTTAAAGGGTTTGAAAAGAATCCACTCTCTTTTTATTTTATTTTTATGAACTTTATATCATTTAATGTAGAAAATAATTGTCTATATTTTGTTATTGGGTGCACATAAAAGCGGGCCGAACTGTCTCGCTGGTACAGCTTGCTTTTCTGGCTAAGCCGTTTAAACACCGGAATTGTGCGCCACCTGAATGGTTTGAATCGTGGATCGTCCAAATATTTTCCCTGGGCAAAATGTTTATGCATGATATGGGGCTTCGTCCGAAAGTCGAGGGCCGGGAAAAGGTGGAAAGTCATTGGGTAATTACCGCTAATTATTGCGCCAGTTCACCAAATAGTGTGCCACTTTTATTAATCAACCTCATTCCGAAAGCAGAACGCTCTCTAAAGCCAGGAGGGGGAGCTGTGTTACCGGGTCCACATTAAAGCGGACCGACTGACAGTGAAGCATGTTTTTTTCTATAGCGACACGATACGAACGGCAGACATGTGTACTGTCGCTGTTGGTTAGAACCCGGGATCGGCCATTTTGGGAACATCAATTGTTAAGTTTCCAAGTGTAATTTTTTGTTATATTAAATGTATTAAAAAGGGCAATTACTCTTACATATATATCTTACGACACAATACATTTTTTTTTTATTTCCCATGATATATGCAAAAATAGAACAATTCAAATAACAAATAAGAAAAGAAATGAAAAAGTAACAAATATTTTACGTAGTGAAATATTCTCTAAAGAAATTTTCATAGAATATGCTGCACTTTTTTTATAGAAGTTTACAATGTTTTTTACCAACTCTCTCTGAAAATGAAACTGATCAATAGCATGAAATTCAAACTATGATCCCGAAAAACATGTGGACACTTCCTGTGTCTGTTTCATCTGTTCCCACATAATATTCCTTATTTACATGAGGTATTGACAATAAATAAAAAAAAATGTATTAAGATATCAATACCCACGTGAATACAAAGATTACACTGCCGATTTATATTAATACACTCTAAAGCTTATAATACGGATGTGGTGATAAGCCATTATAAATTCGGAGGTACCTTGAGGCATCTTTTTTTACTCTCCCACCAATGAAGAACCCGACTATTATTAATAGTGTATGTTTGTACTATAATTTAGTTTCCCATGCCCTTTGTGTGGGGTAAACACTTTCTAGTAACAATGAGCTTACTGGATCTGAAACGGAATATTCTTGGCATAAAAATAATATATGTGGTAGAAAACCTCGCATACACGATATACCGAAGGCCTTGAATAATTTTGGCTGCGTATTTGTGTGTGTAATATACAGTCTTATCCACATTGCTATACTTTGTTTAAAAATTAATTATAGCATATACCGTACTCGGCTACCCTTATGTACGTGTGGGTCATCGGTACAGGTTACCAGACTCTTAACATGCATTATATTTTCTCTTTCATTTTTAAACTTTGCCTTTTTATTCGTCACGGTTTATTTTCGCGATGTTTGCAAATATGAAATAATTGCGAATATAAACCCTCGGAAATAAGAAGCTCCATCAATTAGATGACCTCTGAAATCAACCTTATCAGCGACCTTATCTGTGCCGGTTTTTGAAACTGGCCCAAACATCAGCCTTACTCATATCGACTGTGATACTTATCGACCGTGATACAAGTCATAATTTATTGACTGAACAAGTAATTAGTAAGGTTTTGTAGGGTTTTTTTATAAATTTTACATCAATACAGATCCTGCTGTATTTAGATTTTACCGGTTTTGGTGCAATCGCGAAAATGAAACCGTCTTGAAACGTTCAAATGAAGAAATCGCGAAATTTTAGCCTCGCGAATATAAAGTCAGCCATAGCATTAAACGACTCTGACACTGGTCCGTTAAAAGGACCGAATAATAATTTTCAATCAACCACTGAATAAGAACCAAGGTTTATTTCTAACACCTAGATTAGCCAATTTATATAAAACGCCATCCCACCAGACGCTGTTCATGAGGCAGGTCAAAATGTCCCAGGTACGAAGCCATCCTGTTCCATATTTTTTTTCTACAACTTTGTTATTTGCTTGCATCATATCCGTGGGATCTCTGTAAATTATTTGCATTGTTCTAAGCTTTTCCTTTACCTTTATGCATAGTATAATTAGGCTTATTTTTTATTGATTTAAGTATATTTATATGTGTCAAAATTCCATGGAACAATTTTGTTAATTTTTCATGAAATTTATGTGGGGCATATTTGAAGTGTTCTTAACATTTGAAATCTATTCCAGGAGCTTTTCCATTCGGTGATGAATTACAAACATCAACGACCTCTTGCCTTATTGATGCCCGTTTAATCATTATCTCGATCCATGGTATTAGTCATGTTTATGCCATAATTTTTCACATTATCCTCAAAGTCGTTATCAAATTACAAGCTTCTTCCCGTTGCTCATTCAGTAATATTTCAAATTGATGTTTCCAGGTATTAAGGAAATCGTTAAGATTGTTTAATTTTATTATATTAAGAATACCTAATAAATACTAAAAGTATATAATCGGAGGTACATGTATTACATTAAATACCACATAATAAAGTATACATATAATAAGTGGTATAGCCGTGTTAGTCTGTAGTTGAAGCGAAAGTTAAGATAAACAGTGACACCTTTTAGATAGACTATATATCTATAGTCCGTTCCAGCACCCCTGTCCATCTGTTTTTTGGCGATTATCTCTACATAAGACAAACTTGCAAAATAATATTTGCACCAATGGCATGAAGAGGCAAAAGCGTAATTTTTGGTACCTTACCTACTCAAAATATAAATATTATTCACTTTACGGCCTGGTTGACATACCTCATATATATCCGTGGTTCATGGCGTCCCTAATAAGTGGCCATCGTTTATCCTCCATGGGTATGGGTATAAAGTAATGTGACGTAACAGTGAAGCGCGTGCACGCGGAGAATACAAGTCTCACTGTAACAGGGGTCGGGACATATATTGTATATGGTGCCTATAAAACGACCTAATTTTATATGAAGTCAGTAATAATGTATTAATAACAACTTACATCACGACGCTAAGGTATTGTTTATTTTATGTGAGAAGCGCATAGCCAACTTGGCCAAACTAAACGGCGTTGTATGTGAAATCTTTGCCGTCATAATGGAATGACGTAACCGTGACATCACGGTCGTTGCGTGAAATTTCCTGAATAGCCTACACGTTATGAAAAGGTCAGCTGGTGTCACCGTGTTCAGTAGACCCAGCTGGGCTCCGATATCAAATACTGAATACTGCCCGTCTTTTAACATAGTACACAAAACCCTGGTCATGGCCAGGCAGGCAGTTTCAATCATGTAGCCTCTGGTCTATATTTATATACATCCGACATAAAGGCATAATTATCCTAAATTGACGCAATTTATATTGCTTATTTTTATCCATGTATCATATGTTTATGAAGAACATTATTCATCATTGTAACCATGCAGAGCCTTAGGTAAATCCACTTAAAACCAGTGTTTTGCACTGCCGGGAATCATGTTCTATGATGAGCTATTATATTTTGTCAACTTGTAATACACGCGGGTAGTACCCTGTCATTGCGATGAGGCGATGTAGGCATCATGGCTCCACGGCAGCACAAACTGTGGGTAACAAAGCAAGGATTGCAAATTAAGAAAATGAATAGCTACCGTCAGATTTTTAGCCCGGCTCGGACGTCGGACGGCCTGATTCTACGAACCCTGCCTGAGTTATCCACGTATTCAAGCCAGTGATCAGAATGGAAGTAGATACAACACATGACATATATTTGTATCCTAAAAATATTTAAGACTTTTAAAATTAACTCTTTTTTGTCTAGACATGTCAAAAAACGGTATCATAAAATATATGCAATAGCCAATCTGCAGTAAAGGCTCAATGTTAAGCCACTCCAGATTTGGCTTTTCTTTTAAATTTCATTTTGCATACTATTTAGCCGGCTAATACCGTGATTTGTTTATTTCCTGTAGGAAAATAAATTTCAAATTTCACAAGAAAACATTGGATATCGTAAGAAATGTTTATTTTCGGACATCTTTTCATTTAATATGCCGACGGCATTAATTCCGTAAAATACTCTGATGGGTTACTTTAATTATTATATCTAGAAATAAATGATCAGTAAAATTAAATATGTACGTGTAGCTCACATGGAAACATTATAACCTCAAATGGGGACACCCAGTAAACAGATAAATCACTGTTTTCTTATTATTCTTTGCCTTAGCAGATGAACAAATAATTTATCCACATACAAAAATTACATATCATCGTGCAGGATTTTTTCCAGCTGGGTTGGTCGCGTTGGAATTACAAACTAAAAGGGCCTGGGGACATTTTCAGTGGCCTTACCCATATATTGGCTTCTTTCCACCCCCACTTATAATGAACTGGTCGGAATATTCTCCTAACTTATGACCGTTCCGGTCGGACTTGCAGCGCGATATAGACGATCAAGGTTGGGATGACGCAAGATATTGATTATATTGTTTAGGCCAAAATAAAAAACAGGTATGGTTCTCAGGCACTTTTTTTTCAGAAATCAATGCGGGAGGGCGCTTTTTTTATTTTAAATTTTTTGGTATGTTTCGATAAAAATGTCAAATGATAAGGGAATAAATAGCATGAAAATAACAATTTTTTGCTAAATAATTAAAAGCTCTACAAAACAAAGGAAATTGAATGGTTTTATCTTCTTGAAAGAATTTAAATGTCGAAGAGGCAGCAGCTCAAAATTTGAAAGTTTTTATTGAAAATCAAAATAAAAATTTTTGATGCGGGGGTTTAAAATTGATGCGGGCGGTGCCTGAGAACCATACCTTTAATTTGTTTTGGCCTTATTCTGGCCCGTAGGTTATGCCTAAATAAGGCAGAAATAAAATGTTTTCAGAAATAACATTTAATTGGTATGTGGACATAATCACTGTATACATACGTCATACTTAAAAAAAAAAGAAGTGGCAATGACTATATGTTTCTGATATTACCAATAAATTCATAGTAGGCCTTTGGACACACCAGAATTTTCTTTTCATGGAAAATCGTACCCAAAAAAAAAAACAACGGAAGGCTTATCAAATATTGTGCTAGTGACAGAGGCATTTATGTAATCTTGGCCAGGAAAGGTAATGTGTTCAGATGACTGTCACTGAGGAATAGTTTTCAAGTTCATTCAAATTAAAATGTGAACCCCTGCGGAGCTTGAAATTGACATTGGATTGAATGGAGTGTGTGACCTCTGCACAGAGAGCCGCCACTGATACATTGTAAAAGGTGGTAGTGCGTGGGGACCTGCCTGGAGAAAATCTATAGGGCATACACTGTAGTACACTTTTTTTCCCGTTTAACCATTAATATTGTTATTAACACGGCTTGTAATCACTGATATGGTCATAAATTGATAGAAATCTTCCATTGATATTTAAAATATGGGTGGTGGCGGTGGAATTAACAATTTTGAATGGTGTACGTCATGAACGGTGTACGTTTATCAACACATTCAGGTGATACATGGTGTTATCGTGATGAATTTACCGACTCATTGTGATAACTTTATTGTTGTTGTAAATGTATCAGTTTTTTTTTTTTGTTATCCTGCTTCTCTGAAAAAAAAGTATCGAAGGGAGAGAGCAGGGATGCCATTCATTATTCATGTACAATCATATGATATAACAGGGGCTACATACATGTTTTAATGATAGTTCTTAACGTGCTAGCTGCTATTATTGTTTGACCACCTTAGATCGCCAAACAGCGGGATTCTATCTCCTGCAAAGTGGAACACCGCTTATGCCGTCACGCACGTGAGAGGCAGAATATTGTCAGTTGACCAGGTACAAAATATCGTTAACAGCCCGCGAGTTTCTTCTGGATTTTGATTTTTGTTCGTTACAGGCTATTAATCTCGGGTATGTGGCATTTTTCCTGTCAGAAAATTAGGTCGCGTTCTCATTTAACTCTGTACCAAAAAATCTTTGTTCTGTCTTTCACGGTTGGTGGAACGGACTATAGTTATAGTAAAAGGACGTCATTGTTTATCTTAACTTTCGATATATATATATATATATATATATATATATATATATATATATATATATATATATGTATAAATGTATACATCACGCACCGATGTACATGCACCATGTCTTTCAACAAAACATACTTCTCACTTGTCTATGATACATATTACACACACACACACACACAAATATATATATATATATATATATATATATATATATATATATATATATATAATGGCGTATTTTTAATCAGTTTCAAACATGGAGCGTTTCCGATAACCGATTATTGACACCCTCTGTCACATGTCGTTCCATTAGCAATGGTAAAATGACCAATTTATTTTGTAATTACATACCCCCACATAAAGCTTGTAACTAATGGATATTGACTGTCCAGTTTGTGAATTATATACGGGAGTGAATTCCCCATCGATTGCGAGATGCCATGGCACGGCGCAAGACACAGTTTTAACCACTCAACTATACCTTACCTATACAGTAATAAAGCATATACCGTACTCTCCTACCCCTCTGACGGGTCGGTCGTTATCCGTACAGGACACCAGGCTCGTAGCATGCACTATAATTTCATTTTCTGATCTATAAAGGTTCAGTATTCAAGCCGAGGTGCACTCTGTGCTGTTATTATTTGGAAGAGTTTAGTAATGGCAGGAAGGAAGACTATTGGTGCACCAGGTTAGCGCCATATCGGCCCTCTGACGTTATGACAATATTACTGGCGCCAGTGTGTCTTTACATCCAAGTCATAAGAACGCATTAAAAGGCCTTATGAAGATGCAAATATTTTCGTCATTTCTTACAACACTTCATCGCCTACAGGTACACTGTCAATCAACATAAACCATACCAATCGTTAGCATTTTTTGTGTACTTTCTAATAATACCATGAGTGAGAAAAGCTCCGTTTTAACCCTGCACATTAGTAAACCTCTCGGCATGTTTGTTGAATTTATGACCGCATGCACACAAGCACAAGTTACAGGACGCAGGCAGCTTGCAGGCGATACAGGAAATGACCCGTCTCCAAGGAGACGGTGTTTTAGTTTGGTTTGTGAACTCACATGTATACTATTGTGTTAATTCGTTATTCTTAGCATAATATTGAGACTATGGGCCCTTTACCTCAATGTGAATGCAACCTAATGCAAGACCACTGCGAATCATTCCTCGATATTACATGTATATAATCATTAGGAGAAACGCATGTCTACACCAGTATCGGGCATCTTTTTTATTCCCCCCGCTGTTAGAAGAGAGGTCTATTAAAATGGTCCGCGTCTGTCAGTCCCTCCGTCGTTTCATCTGTCTGTCCTTCAATCCGTCCGTCCTTCCCGCACCATCACTGATGCCACACTCTCATAGTTAAATATGTGGCCGGGGACCATTTTGGCCCAAAGTCCTTGTTGTATTTTTATATTATTTATTGAGCATTTTACAACATTGGTTTTAGACGTTAAAAATTTCGATCTACATGATCTATCAACCGTGGCTCCCTCAAGTATTTCTCATGCAATGTTCCAGCTATCCTTTGGCTTGGACATCTTGCTTGTGAACATGATTAAGCTTCAAAATAAAAAGCAAGCCTTAATCACCTTTCTTTATACTAGGAATAAAAATGCATTTTAAAATTCAGACGTATATATGAAAGAGATCTGACGTTTGAACGTATAAAAGCAAGTTGTAGAATAATGAAGCAAATGCACACATGGAAAAGTAATTTAAGCTATACCAAAATAAACGCTGGTAAGTTATACCTCAAAAAGTAGTTAGAGAATAACATTCAATCATGAGGTATTCGTTTGCCTTTTTCAATGATGTTTAATGCACTTACAGATTGTAGTTGTGTCTTTAATAGTCCGATTCTATCCCGAAATCAAACTGTTGTAATCCAAAAGTGAAGCTCTGGTAATAATTCCAAAGGCAAACTGAAGACAATCCGTATATAAAGTCTGTATAAAATCCGTTGAAGATCTGTAAGTTCTGCAATAATCGGAATTATCCCCCGACCTCCCCCCCCCCAAAAAAAAAAAAACACTGACGAGAGAGTCACACTCTTTTGTGTCCGCTGGTATTTTTCTCTCTGCCAGCTCTAAAGATAGCCTCTATTTATAGATTTTTTTCACCCGAAGCCCAGAAACTTCCACATTCACGAACACTCCAAAGAACACAACAATCCACACGTGCCCATACTGCATGAACAGCCCCGAAAATTCTAGACTACATCGAGCGCCGTGACTCTAAACGCAAGAGTTCAGCCAGTGCGGGTCCCATAGCAGCGCACTGGGTTTGCACTTAACAATAATTAGAATGCTAAGCACATGCCAAGTTATTCATATAACGTATCCAACAATGGACTGATTATAGCCTTTTTAACATCAGAAGTTTACACTATAATAGATATAAATATATATATATATATATATATATATATATATATATAAATATATATAATAAGATAAATGTCTTTGGCAAGTGCCTGCGCCAATATATATATATATATATATATATATATATATATATATATATATATATATAATTATATATATATATATATATATATATATATGCAAAGCGGTCCCCCTAAACACCCAAAACACCGGTGTTTGGGTATCTGTGACGAAACACCAAGAAACACCCATCCACACTAAAGTTCAAACCTGAACCCGAAACGTAACACCAATCGATAAGTAATAATCTGATGAATATATCTCTGTAATGTTGTGTCATAAATTTATGAAATAAAGATAAAAACGAGTGTTTCGTGCCTTGGTCCGTTCAACGGCGGACACGGAAGCCATTTATGCCAGCTATGAAGCTGCCCCATAGTGGCGCAAGTCACAAACAAGCAGGCCACTTGTCAGTTGTACAAAACATTATTGCTTTCTTTTATTTTAAAAAAAAGCGGCACAATTCTGCATTGACATATGCAACAGATGATAATTTATTAACCAATGCCAGTGTTTTGCTTCAAATTTGAATTTAAACGGGTGTTTCGTCACACGTACCCAAAACACCGGTGTTTTGGGTGTTCAGGCGGACCCTGTGCAAAGTGTCTACTAGCCCCCCCCCCCCCCCCCCGGCAAAATCCTGGATCCGCCCCTGGAGTCGGATTGTCACGGCTTCATTTTTCCTCAGATATCACGACCAGATTACTCGGCGGCCATAGTACCTTTACATGTAGGTCAGAGGAACGCATTATAAAGCCCAGTGAGGATGCAAATATTTACTTCATTTCTGACAACGCCTCATGACCTACAGATACACTGTCAATTCACATTAACCAGACTAATCGTTTGCATGTTAAGTGTACTTTATAACAACACCAAACATGAGCGAGAAAAGTACCGTTTTTTCTCGGAATCGCGTGTTAACAGCAGGCATGCATGTGGGATCTGACCAGTGACAGAATGTAAATAAGTTGTGGGTGGATGCCATCGCAAAATTTGAATTAGAAGGTCATTTTAAGGTCACAAGGTATAATATTTCGTTTTAAACTTGTTTGGTGTAATATTTAGGCTATTTTTTTTTTTATTTAAATGTCTATATAACAACTTGTTTTGTTGATTGCAAATGAAAATTTCTTCTTGCGAGCAGATAAACTTTGAAATGAATAAAAAATATACATAATTTACTACACATACTATAGGAATGTGGTTTCAATTAATTTGTAACCGTGTGTTTGCACCGTACATAGTCTGATTGTACCGTCCCTTGTGTGTGTGTGTTTTTTTTTTTTTTTTGTTTTTTTTTTGTTTTTTTTCCACTTACCTCTGAGACGTCTGGATGCACATACTAAACTTTTTATCATGCATGGGCCACATAAGCAAGCTATGGTTCACCGTTAAGCTGGTGCAACATTTTGTAAGGGGTTCAGACCAATTATTGCGACGTGGACCCCCCTTTTCCGGAACCATGGATTTTTTTTTTCAGGTTTTATCATTATTCCGTCTGACTTGGACCCCTCTTTTTTTAAATCCTGAGTCCGCTCCTGTTCTGATACCCTCAACGTACTCCAAAAACAACATTATTATAAGCAAATATCCGTTATTCATGGACCTCTCATTCTGCATTATTCAAAATGTGGCCATTTTATGTTCAGTTATCATTTAAAGTGTGTTTAAGACGTTTTAGGGACACATTATCCCGCTTTACACCGCTTCCCTATGTCTTGATTCAGATTAGTAAAAATAATACTGTGTAAAGAACACACCTTTAAGTTGTACTTTTCATACTTTAAAGTTTTAGAAATTATTAATATTATAATTACGTGGCTTGCATGGGTACGTTGCACTTGACACAAAAATATCTATAAGGCTTAAGGTTATCGAATATATTTTGGTTTTATTAATGGAGAAACACTATACCCGTTCAGGTTTAATTTTCTTAAGATTGACCGTTTAAATGGCCTTGAAAATGGCCTTAGAGGTTAAACTGAGGATGGCGATCACCCACACTTTTTTCATCACCATTTGGTTGTTTGATGTGGCATGGATGCCTGATATACTAAGCAATGTCCCCGAAAGTGAAAAATCAACCTTAGCTGGCCCATTTTTCAGTTTGACCTTGAAAATTACTTTGAAATTCTGATACCTGCTTTTGATAAGCAATGCCTTTTAAAGTGAAAAAAAAGTTAGTTGATATCTTACCGCATGAATACAAGCATGGCTCGTACGGATAACTGGTGCAGAAAATAACTCAATACCATAGAGACGGGGTCTTGGTTCGGTTGTGAGTTCACATGTATTCTCTTGCATTAATGCATAATTCGTAGCATAATGTTAAGATCATGGGCTGTTCACAACGATATGAATGCCACATGATGGAAGACTACTGCGATGCGTTCCTCGATACTTCTTGTATCACGGTTCAAATTATCATTGCCTAGTGAGTCTGATTGTCACGGCTAGCACTAGGTCTACCGGTCAAAGAATGCCGACATAGACAAATCGAAATAATGAAACGTTGCTGACCCTTAGGAAATGACAAAGAACGCTTCGTCTAATGATATGCGTTCATAAATTAAACTCCTCATTGAATGTGCAAAGGACGTTTTATAGAAATGTTGGCAACACGTTATCGTTATAATCATTTATGAGACATGACTACTACGACAGCAACATCTTGCAGACACGTTAAAAGCGACGACAGAGAATTTCATCAATTTCATCATCTTACGTTTAGAAACCTTAGATTAAATCCAGTTCTGGTATATGCGCAGAACGATTGAAAATGACGTTATCATAACCTGACTGACTTTGTTTTAACACTAAATTCTTAGCATTGTGTTTCCCTAGCACGGATGGCAACAACCCAGTATTTTTCATCATAAGGGGAACTTTTGGTATAGTTCGAAATTTTACCCATTCTCTGCCGTATTTACCACTCATACGTTAAAGAACACACCGTCAGATGTCTCTATATGTTTGCATCCTCCAAGGGAACTTTCAGCTTCCACGTTAAGGCGCGCCAATGCCTGGCTCCTTGAAGTACCTCCAACTTGACCTTCTGTATCGTTGTGTGGATCGTGCTTTTACTGTTCCTGTACCACGACTTTAAAGGAGGCTCCCCTGGGTTTTAGACGTTGGTTAAACCTGGTAACTCTAACAAAAAAACATACATATAGTTATTGATGCCACCTGGCTGCGCCGGCAGGTAATGATTTCTATATTCAACCAGATATCACGCATATCAGTTATACTGGGACATTGCTTATGTATTGAATGAGTTGCATTTCATTCGTCATATTTTTTTACTCTTCATGATATCCGTATTGGTTTAAATGAATACATATATATGAAGATTTATATGCATATTTTATATATCAGATTGTTACAAAGACAAATTGCTCAGGGGAAAATACTGGGCCGATCCGGGATTCGAACCGCTTCGCTAGAGAAGCACGCTTCATTAGTGTGACAGTTCGGTCCGCTTTTATTTCACTCCGTAACAAAATATATTTAGATGTTATTATTATACAATTTTTTTTTAAATTTACGTTTGGGTATTTGTACAGCTCATGTGAACTGTATTTGGCAGACAATAAAGAAGCAAAACAGCTACAGTAGAACTTCGTTTATCCGAAAGCTTCGGGGACAAGCTTGTTGCTCGGATGAACGATCATTCGGATGAACAATTTGGCATGAAACTACACCAGGTTTCACCGTGATCTCCGCCGAGTTCCGGACGTTATCAGATATTGACTTACCAGACTTAATGAAGGTGGCCCAGAATATAAGTGTGTCAAAACATTGCAACAATTGCGACCGAATCGATACATTTATCATTTAGAACACGTCAAAATTATTATTAGTGACAAGCCCTGCCCTTTAATCAATCGGCACCATACCTCCATTATGTAACGTGTAGCTGCAATTTTAGTTAACCAATCAAAATTCTCAAATTTTAGTAGAAATAATCTGGCGAATAGAAATTCTGAGTAAATAACCATGGCGCACATAAACTGCAATGTAAAAAATGCAATGACTTGTGATGATGACATTTAAGGCATCTTCCACAATACATTTCAGTGTGGATTTTCTGGTCCTAAAACCACTGTTTCCTTAAATGTCTTTGCAGAGGGTGGAAGGGGGTGGGGGTCTACAAATTGTTATATTAGTATGAGTGTTATCCTTATCAATGGAGCAAATCACAGAGCTTTTCATTGAAATCGTCAACTTATGAATTAGATTGTAAATAACTATATATATATATATATATATAACTTTAATGAATAGGGAATAAAAAGATATATGAAAAAAGAAAATTAATAAAGAATAACTTGGAAGAGAAACTGAAAAAAAGGAGGTTACAGCTCAACGCGGGGATGGGGGTGGGGGGCTGGGCGGGGCGCCCAGCCCCCCCCCCCCCCCCCCCCGGGCCGCCACTGCACGTGTACATCGGTTTGATAACAGCAAAAAAGACTACAGACAAGAAACAATACAGCCGTTCCTTTCAATGTCGAAAGGTTGAGTAGTTCTCTTTAAGGCTCTTGAAACGCTGCGATGGGCATTGATCTTCATGCCTGAAAGCTTCTAGCATGAATTATCATCTGGAGAAAATTCAGTTGTAAATACGCTCTCCTGTTTTCTGGTGTTTTATCCAAGTAACCCTGAACCGTTTCCCATTCCGTCACTTATTTACTTTAGCTGCTTTAATGGCAGCCTCATCCATCCCTCATTTATCAATTAAATATTTTACTTTTAGGCCTTTAGTGAAACAAAAGTACTTTCTCAGTCGTTAAGGAAATGGACAGAACAGACGTAAACACCGACCCAAATAATTCGAAATAAGGTTTTGAAGGATTCGAATAGCAATAGATATATATATATATATATATATATATATGTTAACACACACACACACACACACATATATATATATATATATATATATATATATATATATATATATATATATATATATATATATATATATATATATATATATACAATTTAAATAAACGTTTTGGTGGTCATAAATCTTATCTTGGTGTCATAAATAATCATTAAATCTTAAAATATTATGGATAAGCATAGATGTTGAACAATATATGTATTTGTATTATATATATGTATACATATATATATATATATATATATATATATATATATATATATATATATGTGTGTGTGTATGTGTGTGTGTGTTTACAATACAGTTGTCTTGTCTTTGATTGTCCTCCCACGCCTCCGAGTTATTTCCTCTTATTAATACAGACAGCTCCATCTGGTGACGTATAATTATCTTGATAATAAGCACAGAGCTCTGTCAGCAAAACCGCACCCCAGGCAATCCTTGGCGTCAAACTATAAAAACACATTTCATCACAATCCGTTCATAACTATTGAATTAATCTAATTATAGTCAAAGCAAACATATAAATAACACATACTCAACATATGGCTGTTAAAAAAAAACATAATATCTCCTGGCGGAATATAATCACGTTACGGTTAAAGGAGGCAGTATATTTTCCTCGGTGATTCGAAGAAGTAAGAACAAAAATGACTTTCTTCGAAGACTGTCGGTAAACAGTAACATTTTATTTCAAGTGGTGGACTTCAGGGCGCTTATGAAACAATGATACTTCGTTTTTCCTAAAAAAAATAACCCATATCTACGACCTGAGGAGAAGAGGCCGTGGGAATACACGAGGTTTACTTGTACAAAGTTCAAGGTTAGATGAATTTTTAACGCTGCTTTTAGAGAAAAACACCTCCGAAAAAGCCCATATCCTTAGAGAAATTTAATAACTACTAGCTCCGATGTTTACGATAAAAAGAGGTTACAGAGGTTACAGTGCAGAAAACGTATGTCAGCTCGGATATCTTGCAATTCCCAAGTAGCGATGATTATGTCTCTTTTCTTAAAAAAAATGGTTCCATTCTTTCGAGCTCATGTTGAATTCAGTCAAATGGTAAGAAAAGATGGATTTAATAATGATGATTCATGAAAGCGCTGTGTAAAGACCTTTTAATTCCTACACAACATCCTGGTGTGTAGGAAATACTTAGCACCCAATACCTATAACACGATAGGAACATGTGACTCAGTAATTCTGAGAAATTGAAAAATGGGTTTCTTCGAAGTGTGTAGAACAGCTGTGCGTCATATCATAGTGTATATTTCGGGTCTCCTCAAGGACAGGCCTCGAGCCGTCGTTTCCTTTAGTGTTTCATGCAGTTATTTACAGTGTGTCGGTGCATGTGTACTGAGTACATCTTTGCATACAAAAATCAAATATTCAGTTTAATCTTTTCATGGCGTGCATATCAGACGGCAAGTTGGGTCTTAAACGTATTTTGACGACACAATGTTTGTTTTCTTCGATAATCAATTTATTTTGGCTTAACATTACTGTGAGTTTACTGTGAGACTTTTTCGTCGAGTTTTTATTTTCGAGGAATCCGTGGGTGACTTTTATCCTCGCAATTAATAACTCAACAATAATGAATTTGAAAGACATGTTTTAAGTCAGTCGTCTCTGTGTGCACATTGAGTTATGACACCGTAATTGCCCGCTGTCACCGCCAATGCTATCAGTGGTACTGGTCAATTCCACTGATATTAAGCGAAATAAAACCTATTAATTAAAAAAATGGTCAATTTCAATTTGTTCAGAAAGATATTTAGTTCTTCCTTGGGTTAATCTTTTGAAACAGAATACATTTGATTTCTGGATTCCGCAGTGTATATATAAATGAACTAAGGGTGATTTTGGTCGTGAAAAGTTCTTCGTGAAGGATGTATGGCTTTGTCTATCAACAACATGTTTGTTAACACAGAATGTTGTCAAACGAGGAAAACATGTAACCTAAGGTGCTAGGTTGCATATATGCGGGGTAGAAAAGTCACCTGTTGAAAAGGGCCATTTGCAAAGCTAGGGCTCGGATCATTTGACTTGCTGCGAGATTCTCTTGTTGTGTTTGTTTTGATTATTTTGGCAAGCGCCAACAAATTATATTCAGGTTGATATAATCAAAACAAGTAGCCTAGGTGCGGTGATATCCACTCTATCTGGTCCATTTTGATAAAAGTTCCAAAGGGGTTACCTTTAGTTTCTAAAAGTCAGAAAGGTGAATGGGCCCCTTTAAAAAATGGGGGACAAAGTATCTCCCGCACTTTAAAGGTGAATAAAAGACTATAAACTATAACTTTAAACATGGTCGATGCGATATTTCCATAATTTCTTCGTTTTAATTTTAATAATATCATAACTTTCTTATTCCGAAAATTAGGCTTATGGACTGCGTCAATTACCTGATTGAAACATTTCAATCTTTAAGTATTCTTCTCGGCAAACTTTAGTTTGTCCATGCAAAAATGCTTTCCCACACCTACTTTCACCTGTTCACGGTATCAGTTTGTTCATGAACTATCCATACAATGAAACTACATAAGAATAAAATGGCAAAATTACCAGGACACTGTAAAGTATATGGAATATACAAGTAAACTTACCACAGAATATGCATTTTTTTTTCTGTTTTACTCCATCTGATTTACTTTAAATCTGTAAACATTTATGTACACGCAATACTAATGTTAGTTAGATGGGGAGGCAAAATTTCCAGGTATGGTGTAATGCAGCCTGAGGTCTCACCGTCTGTTGACCAAGGGGCGTTTCCAGACACTTATTGTTCGGGTCTCCTTAAAAAAGGTCGGTTTCAGTGAGAGAATAAGCAAGGGGATCAGAATGTGATAAGTTAATTCTGGTTACATCCATGGTTAAATTACGAACGTTTAAGGGGGAGGGATGTGCCCCCATTCCCCTTCTGGATCCGCCTATGACTAGGGTCAAAGGATACTTCCTGTACCAAATATGTAACCGAGTCCACACTTTCCGTGACCGAGGGATAGTATGAGTACAGGAGTTTAGGTCTGAGCCCTGCACTTTCGCGTCAAATACTACTCTTTTCGAGTCAGTCCCGTGGAGCCCGATCCACGAGTCCAACACAAATTTCAGTATTATGAGAAACTTAAACAGGGACATTTTAGATTATCACGTTTGTCTTTATGTAATTTTATACACACATTTTATTTCAATGTGTGATTACACCCGCTGAAGAGCTCTTTGGTAAAATATGGGCTGTTGTTAATATTCTGTTAATAGTTTGCACATTTCTATAATCCTCTTAGTAATTGAAATAACATGTCTTTTATTCTAATCTACTCGAGATGAAATGTGCCTGTTTTCGCGGAACCGTCGAGACCAAGTCCTTATTTTTAAGTCCCTGAAAGAAAATCCGGACTCGAGTCCTTCTGCTCTGTTTCATGCCTTACCTCTTGAAACGTTATTTTATATCTTATATATCGCTTTATGAATTAACCTAAATGGATTAAGGTTAAGAATGAGAAATATTTCTCACAAACAGTAATCAGCGGTGCTAGTTTGCTACAAAGTGGGAGGCTCTGTCACAGATTATCTTTCTTTGTAAAAAGGGCACACGCTTCATTTCTGTTGTTCGTAGACCTTTACCTCAACAACAAAACTATTGTATTACTTTTTTCTAAGGAAGTTTTGTCATGTTTTTTTTCTGGTGGAATTTGATTTTACAGTAAAAATCGACGGGCAACAAGTATGAAGAGGAACATTTCGCAACAGAGCACCTCAAATCTTAAAAATCATACATGAATCATAATAATTTAGACTAGTCATAAAAAGACTCATTAAAAAAATAATAAACAATTTTTTCAGACAAAGACAAGAAGATATTCTGGTGTGGTTTGTTTAATGTAAATGGTACGCTCCCGAGGCAGCGGAAATCTTGCGCTTCTAAAGAAGCTACTGATTTTTCCGCTGCCTGGTTTGACTGTTTATGATACATTTAGACACCAGGTGGTGGGTCTGTCTGCTGGAAAAACTGCTGATGTGACTAGCAGCCAACCAAATGCCAGTTAACAAACACTCGACAGGCATCATGGCTCCGCCCAGAGCTGCGCTTTAAGCGCCGCTTGATGACAGTTTTATGGTTACTCTACGGTTAAAGTTGAATTTTAATTGCTCCCTCTGCGTTCTCGCATCATCGACCGATTGGTTTATGACATAACGACTATGCTAGCGTAGCCATGTATTCGTTGTCAGCAAAACTTAATCTAGCCAGCTAGGTGTGCACGGAGCCTTGTTGTTACATTTCGTTTGAATTATAGCTCACCCGCCGTGCATCCTATGTACACCAGGATCTGTGCAAACGACGCGTTGAGCCATTCTCTTTGAGCCTATGGCCTGTTCAAACGGTTACCTGGGCGATGAGCTGGCACTCAAAACCAAATGAACGACATTGGCTCCATGTATTCCTCGCTTTGCTGGTAAACCGTTTTGTCTTCCAGCACTGGGTTTCATCTGATAGGATCAGAATACAGTGCTGCCCTCTGGTGTAGCGATTCAGGAAACGAGGTCAAAACAAACAGCGCTTACGATATAGGTAGTAAGCCAATAGTAAAAAGCTTTTTAAAGAGCGTATGTGAATGGCAAACCGACAGCTAAATTCGTGTGCAGTATGGCTCCGTGTTCCATGGTTTTCACTTGAGGATGAAGAGTTTGCTTCGTTCATACAGAACATATGAAAACGGTCTTTTTATACTTTTTTGCTATTTTGTAATAATTCATATATTCTATTGCCATACCACCGACATCATTTTGTCACTAATAGTAAAGGTTCATAAACCGGTCTCTTTCGGTTAATTTATTTAAAAAGAAAACAAAACACCTCAAGGTTCTTAACAAATGTTAAAGAGTGTCATGGATGTTTTTAACATTAGCAAAGAAAGAATTGGCACTATTTTAGGTGGTTGATAAATTTTGGACACATTTTGTAACGCAAAAATATATAAAAACAGGTATTACAAACATTTAAAGTAGGATGAAATATGAATGGGCATATATATTCAACACTGAATAAAAAGCATGTTTAAGCGGGAGAATCCGTTAAGAAGCATGCTAGGGAAACACCAAGAGAGTTTATTAAAAAATGAACCAAAATGAAGTCCTGTAAAAGGATACAAACATCTTTTGAAATTTAATATAAAATCAAAACTAAAATGTGTAATATTCGTTCATATCATGTTCCCCCAAGTGTTTGCAGTTAATCTCTTACCCCGTCTTATCCTTTCCCCTGTAGGTTAATATGTCAAAATATTTTGTTGGGCGAGCTCATTATATTTTTATTTCTAGGAATATGAAATCGGGGCAATTAGATTAAACCAATACGACGATTAAAACGGACACATCTGGACAGATTCGGTTTTGAATGAGGAAATTGAACTATTTTGAGCAAAACATTAAGTAGACCGGTTAGATTAATCCGATTTAGATGCGAACCAAGTGCGGAAAATAAATGAATGTACATGACTGATTGGATCCCATGTTATTTGATTGATTTATACCACATTACTGAAAAAAAAACTCTAACGTTATACACTTGCTCAACTAATACTCAATTCTCTGACACCAAGAAAAGTTTTGATTTATATATATATATATATATAAATATATATATATATATATATATATATATATATATATATATATATATAAATTCCACACCTTTATGTACAAGAAAATAACAGTAACTGCCCAGCAAACTTTACGAGCGGGAGCTTTTAGTCAAGATAAAATAACACACTACCAGTAAAAGGTTAAAGGTACATTATACTTATATAAACATTTGACATTATTACGATATTTTCTCAAGACGTTCTAGCAAAATCGTTCCAACTAACGGACTAAACTTTTCCTAATTCATCTGTTCATGCGTTGTTATGGTTCTGTGTGTGAGCAAACAGGTCACGTGTGTCTGTTTACCACAAGACTGCGTGGCCTGAGGTATGATCTAGCGCATGCACAACTCCTAAATAAGGAGAGTTGGTATGAAAGAAATACACACAAACACCGGTTAGAAGCTTGACAAATCTTGATTTGTATGGGAGTATGCGGTATGGAAGCAGATAACCTTAGATACTGCTAGTTTATTTGTTCTACCAATCCTCTCGCCCATACAAGCTTTTCACCGCTTGTTTATTGGAGTAAGCATAGGGATTAAAATGAAATATTAACAAATACCTTAATATTTTAATGAGTAAAGTAAAACACTATAAGTGTATTAAACATACATGGTATGTGAATGAGTCCATTTACTATACACCAGAAAAAAATAGACAATCATAAACTCATCGTCGAAAATAATTTGTGTCTGTAGTATGTACATCTGTTCCAAAAATAACTGTTCTCTTATTCTTGTCCTTCTTTACTTTGTTTCATGTTTTGGTGTCATTTGTTTTACCTTTTCATGCATTTAATAAAATGAGGGTAAAGTGATGTCAAAACTGTACAAAATGTTTGAGAGAAAACTTAATGGGCTTCACAGGAAGGTGAAGAACAAAACGAAATTGCTACATATTTTTCTACACTACTTACTGTAGGGAATTCCCAGACGGATGAGTGGACCCATCATAGCCGTATATATTGTCAAAACACCTTTATTCTCCAGTGTGTATACCAGAGTAATTATCAGCGGTAGGTTTGGGTGCGGTAAATCGAAGTTCCAATAAGTTAATTAAAGAAAACAAAACAATATTTTATATACTTACTTCATGACACCTCGAGGATTTCGTCCATAGAATCAAGAAAGCGTAATGTCAGAGAAGTGATACCCATGATGTGCACAAGTTAATAATTAGCGAGGAGTTTACAGACAGTCTGTAAACTTCTTGATATTACCATGCACTTGCGCCGATGGTACCGACTGTTTTAACGATGTATTCATTTATTGGTTTCGCAGATTTGAACCTTTTTTCATGATTATTAAGTTGCCTTTTTATTCAGAAAGGCAACATGAACAAGGCGCAATTTCTGTACGAATGAAGCTTTATGAATGAAGAGGAATATTGTCGGACAACGAGAAATGGCGCTTTAAAACACAGGCCTTCGAAAGTTGGTGCGAGTGCCCCGGCACCAGCACCCTCGCGAACCAGGTATATGGTGTCACACCAGATATGGTCGTGTAATATCTTGCGCACCATTGACTTCTGAGTGTGTAATTCTTTAACTCTAACTTATGAGCAGACTGAGGCACTGCATAGGTGCTTAAACCCCTATAAACATGAAAACATATGGTTTGTCGAGGCATATATTATGACAATGAAGTATTTTGACGCGATTTAAGACCTATGGGCGTGCATAGGTGAATACGTTTTCCCAGAAAGTTAATAGCAGCCCCTCGTTGCATGGTTAGACCGTCTATATAAGCCAGGACTTGCTCGCACAGCATCATAGCTGACTGCAACACAAGGCTGTGAACAGTCGTGGAAGACACAGAGACAATCAGACAAAGCACTAGGTTAAAAGCTTGTTAAATAAGACGAAATTATCAAGCGCGTGACAATGAATGGGGCGACTGTCCTTCTTTTCGCCAGTCTTGTTTGCTCTGGTTATGCTGGGTGTCCGCGTTCATCTTCATTGAGCGAGTGCGCCATTGTATACGAAGACTCGCACTCCAACATGCGTCGCTCGTGCGGCGGAGCCTCCCAATCTGTACCGAGTGGATACGAGGATCAACTCGGCAGACACTGGAACGACCGGATATCATCGTTGGTCGTCAAACACGGATGTAGTCTGAAAGTCTGGGAACACACGGGGAGGAGGGGAAAATCACGCACGTTCCGCGCTGGAGTGACGGCACAATTAAAGCAGATTTCTCGCAGTGGTTTCTGGTGGTCACGTCGTACATGGGATGACGTTATATCCTCGTATGAGTGCAGTTGCTGGTCTGACGACCGTGTAAACTTGAGCTTTAAAACGGCGACCATAATAGTTCCGGTTTAACGTGACTTTCAAGGAAGTGATTTTGGATATATGTGTATTGTGTGGACCATCATGACCCGTAATCCTTGAAGACTTACAGCTATGTACAAAGGTATATGATATGCGATCTGAATAATTGTTTTTTTTTTTCACAACAATCAAAATATATATACTTTTTTTTTTAACAGAGATCATTGTGCATACTAGTTTTAGTGTGAGAACTGAGTGAATTCAAAGAGTTCCTCTGTGTTAACGGAGAACTGACTAACCTTTGTTTTAACATTGTAAACTGAGTGACCTTGTAATACCACACGGACTGAGTTACTTTTTAGACACAGAGAACTGAGAAAAAAAATTTCATTTATATGTGATATATCTTTACGTTACATGTCAAGCTGAAAAGAATACGAAATCAGAAAATATTGAAATATAATTTTATTTACGGATTTTATGATGACTATGAAATCTACCGCGGTTCCTCTGAGGTTGGTCATACAAGTTGCCCTTTTACTACTTCATAATTTGTTTAACTACAGTTCATACAATACCCACTGATTCAATGATATTATTTTCAGTTTATATTTCTTATATGATTAAAAAGTGCTGCCTTTGCATACCAGCATTCTGTTCGTGTACGTATGATTTATTGTTGGCACATATTAATCATGTGACCGTTGAATTAGTTTAGATACTTTTTTTACTTCCCTTAAATGCTAGTGTATTCTATCATATTAATTTTTATTAAAACAACTTCTGTTTCAGTAATGACCACCTTTTGTCAGTTTTTTTTAATAGAATAACAATAGTTAAACGATCATATGTTCAGTATTATCACAGTTTGAATATAAAATGTTTATTGTTCCTTTATTACAAAGTCCCGACTACCAGGAATTATACATTTACAAACATGTATCATAAAAGGAAAAAAAAACTGTATTACTCTTTATTTCATGCCTGTTTTGTTGCGTATAGCATGTGCTGGGCCGTATACACAGGGTGACGCACCCCATCCAATCTGTCTTTGCCTTTGTATAGTTACTTAATGTATATTGAAGTTCTAGCTTATTCTCGGTAGAAACAATTATTTTATTTATTTCCAATCATGAATGTTTCCAGCGCCATTTTAGCCCTTAACAAAATGTATGGGATTGGGTGGTTGAAATATTCAGTAGGATATACGCTATGGATTTATATGTTGCAGTACATTCCCTCGTATACCTTGTATCACGACTTTCCGTCGTAAGTCATACGTTAATATAATCCAGTGGATACTTAAGGAACGACTCTATTCTGAAAGAAAGCGAAACAAATTCATTTTCAACAATATTGTTAATTTGAATGTCTCATTATTTCAAGAAAACGGGTTATATATCAGGCAAGAACAATTACATTATCATATAGTACTTATCAT
Organism: Sipunculus nudus; assembly: GCA_026874595.1. Taxonomy (NCBI): domain Eukaryota; kingdom Metazoa; phylum Annelida; class Sipuncula; order Golfingiida; family Sipunculidae; genus Sipunculus; species Sipunculus nudus. The sequence continues at coordinate 7,116,900 of CM049317.1, forward strand.
ATTGTTTAATACTTGAAATAAGTGTGAATTACTTACCCGATTATGGGAAAGCACGAATCCATGATGCTTAATGTTTGGTCGGGATCCCCCCCCCCCCCACCCCCACCCGCCTCCCCGCGCTCGCCCTGCCCTCAGCCCCTTCACATCCGTCGCTGCACATAGTGCTGTGAATAATTTTCAAGGTCTTGTTAAATTATTTTTATTACTGTACACTTTCGTCTTCAATAACTTATACATAAAATCAGAGCGGTATTTTTTTTCTTCTGAATTCAATTTAGATTAAAAAAAGAGCTGGAGAAAACGAATATTGCATCCCAAACAAATGAAGTAAAAAACGAAGTTACATTTATTGTTATGATTGATTCACCATTCTCTCAGTCCTCGATCAGACTGAGTCAACTGTTTCCCGTGTTTTAACTATAGAAAGTAAGTTCTCGACTGTTCTATATATATATGAAGGTATGGAATAGCGCATGATATATATATATATATGTGTGTGTGTGTGTGTGTGTGTGTGAGGGTGTGTTTGTGTGTGTATATATATTTATAAACAGCATTGCTTCCGATATATATCTGTCTGTGTGTGTATAAACGGCATCGCTTTCGTACTGTGGCTCGTATAGGACACACAGCGAATTCCATCTGGTTCCAACGCGACTGTATCTCTTTTCCACTCGTTAAAAAACACCTTGCCCATTTTAATGTGTTGAAGGAGAACTTTAATGAGTTTTTAAGGGTTAGTGATTGTATCTCCCCTTAACGTTCAAAAAGGAGATGGACCGGGAAGTACGTATTGTCCCCTCACTTGTTCGCGGAATGAAACTTTTTTTATTCAAACAGGGATTACGAGAAAATTGCTCACTGTTTTCCCTCAGGTCTGTTCGAAATAAATTTCAATTATGCATCTCATATTCTGATAAGTGAGTATGGCATATGTTTGACATGTACCACTGTATCACTCCCGTCCCGCCCACACGTTCCTTGAACAAACATGACCCGTTAGTAGACATTTTTGCACCTATTCCCGTCTCAGCGTATTTAGCCCGCTTCATACGTATGCAAATAGATCAACCACAATCGTTAAACATGCCTTTCTCGTGCGAACCAGACACTATCGCATGCGAACGAGATCACTGTCGAGTTGGAAGGACAAAAATAATTTTCTGTGTTTTCTATACGAGTCACCGTTGTTTCGTAATAAGAATCTGAGCAAAGATGACGGACACAATACATAAACTATGTATTTATTCCTTTTATTCTAAGTCTCGTCTGCCCATTTTTCTCAATATCAATATGTTGCATCTAAATTTACAGTGGCTAGCATTTCGCTATTTCCCCGTTTTCAATATTCCGCAAGTGTTTTATTTTCCTGATCTCAACGTACAGTCACCTCAAAGAGTGTATTGTTTCATTACTGAATCATTCAATGTGTTCACAAAAACTTTACAGTTTGAGAAGGAAACAGTGAACATGGGAAGATTTAACAAAGGACCCATGGTTCACGTCGCTCAGCTGAATTGAGGAATATTTAAGCAAATGAAAAATATACTTATAATTTTTGTTATATATATATATTTATATATATATATATATAGATACATACATACATACATATATATATATATATATATATATATTTAAAAAGCTAAGAGGAAATGACCGTTCTTACTGGTGACAATCAAACATTAAATACATGTTTGCCTAATTAATACTGTGCACTTTAATTGCCTATTTCAAAGATGCAGGAGCCTCCCATTATTTCCGCTACTTGACAGTTATATGTCAATAAAATAACCATGGGAATGTATGATCACCTGTCAGTTATAGAATAGGACAGAAAGTGGAGATTAGCAGAAGTGTGATTATTAATTAGTACGCATTTGATTTATTAGCTGATGTTAAATGCTGTCAACAAAAGTTTCCAGTGTCAAATGAGCATTACTAAATCTTATAAGTATATATTTTAATGTTTAATACATAAAAATAAAGCCTGAAACCATTTAATAAAGCAATAGGGGAAAAAACACTTTCAGTGCCTAAAAATTATGCGAAAGGATACATTTAACGAACAAAAAAATGTGTTGATGTTATTAATAATTCTGAAAACAGGTTAAACATTTCCATATGCAAATTTAAAACAAAATACTAATGGCTCAAATTACCTCCTATCATGGTTCTAATACATCGTTTTTAATACTGATTATATCACAATTAACTGCTAAGTCTGCTGTATACTTAAGCTATAGAAGATTCTAGGGCTAATGCATATAATTTGTACCCAGCTGACATTAAGGGTGCTCAAATGACACCGTGAACCTCGCAACCCGGCAGGATGCAGAATATCAGTCACAGTGACCTAATTTCATGTTTCCAAGGACATATGCCTGGGACCTTTCTGAATGTTATGTTAGAATATTCTAGTCCTAATCTATACAATTTGTGCCCCGCCTGTCTGGGTGCTCTAAAATCAAGTCGAAAATTATAGGTCACAATGACCAAAGTTTTCAAAGGAGATATGCCTAGAACCTCCAAAGATATTGCGTTAGAAGATTCAAGGCCTTAGAGATATGATTTGTGCCTATCTGACATTCATGGTGCTCATATGACATATTTTCCAATAGTTTGAAGAATATAGGTCACCATGATCTAATTTCATGTTTCCAAATACATTTGCCTAGGACCTCCCCGATGTTATGTTAGAAAGTTCTAGGCATAATGGATACAAGGTGTGCCTTGTCTAACCGTCTAGGTGCTCAAACCCATTTTCAGCCAAAAGGTTCAAGAATACAGGTCACCATAATTTATTTTCAAGTTTCCAAGGACTTTTGCCGAGGACCTCCTTGAATTTTAGGTTAGAAGGTTTTAGGCCTAATGGATACATTTTGTGCCCTGCCTGACTGTTTGGGTGCTTATATGACATATTTTCCTAAAATGTCGCAAAATAAAGGTTATGATGACCTTATTTCAGTTTTTCAAGGACAATTGCCAAGGACATCTCATAGTATTACATTCGAAGATTCTAGACCTAGCAGACACGATGTTTGTCTTTTTTTGACTTTCTGGGTGCTCTAAATCCTGTTTTCCCCCTGTAGGTCACAAAATATAGGTCACCTTGACCTAATTTCAGGTATTACGGAGATTTGCCTAAAACCTCCCAGGATATTGTGTTTGAAGATTCGAGGCCTAATGGATACAATTTGTGCCTCGTCTGACCGACTCGGTGCTCAAAACCATTTTTCATCCCATAGATCACATAATAAAGGTCACCATGACATTATTTCTGGTTTCCGAGGAGATTTGCCTAGGACCTCCCAGAATGCTGCGTTAGAAGACTCTAGGCTCAATGGATAAAATTTTTTTCCGTCTCACTGTCTGAGTGCTTTTATGACATCTTTCCTATTGTTTGCAAAATATAGGTCATGGTGACCTATTTTCAGTTTTCCAAGGTCATTTGCCAAGGACGTCTGAGAATATTACATAAGAAGACTCTAGGCCTAACAAATAAAATACGTGACCTGCCTGATTTTCTGTGTGCTAAAAATCTTTTTTTCGGCTCATAGGTCACAAACGATTGGTCAACATTACCTAATTTGAGGTATTATAGGAAATTTCCCCAAGAACCTCCATGGATGTTGCGTTAGAAGATTATAGGCCAAATAGTTACGATTTGTGTCCATCTGATATATAGAGTGCTCAAATCATGTTTCCGGCCTGTATTTAAAAAAATATAGGGCACCATGACCTAATTTCAAGTTGCCCAGGAGATTTGCCTAGAACCTCCGAGAATATTGTGTTAGAAGATTCTAGGCCGGACGGCCGAAAAAGGGTGATCGCTCTAGCTCAGATGACTTACAGTCAGCTGAGTTATATTGATAAATTTGCACTTTGCTGGCCGAAGATAAAGCAAGCCCTGCAAAGTTTGGGTTTTTTTGTAACAAATGAAAAAATACAAAATTACCAGTACGAAAGCCATGAAATTATTAGATTCACCTTGTTTTTTTATCTGTCAACTGGAAGTGGCTGGGTGAAAAGAGAGTGAGGGAAAGAGACGAATAAAGTGACAGACAGACAAAGGTGGGGAGGGGGGGGGGGGTTGTTCACTTTAGGCAGCAAGACCTAGAATCAGCTAGGTGCCCAAAACTGCCCAAAATAAGCCCACCATGGTGCATGGCGACAATACCTAGACAGAAACCTAGCCTGAAGTAACATGGTCTTCTTGAACTTAAATCGAGGCTGCTTTATCAACTGCTTTTACATTTCAGATTTAAAAAGCTGAAAACCTTACCTGTTAATCATATGAAAATTAAATCAATTGTGCTTAAATAAAAAAAATGCCCTAGGTAAAGTTGGGCAAAATTTCAGGTAATGATTTTACATTTATGTGCTAATAACTATATAAAGTTGCAAATTACTGATCTAATTGTCAGTATACAATTAACTCTTAATTAAATACAGTTTTATGCTTGAAAAAGGTTCTCTAGCTTTATCAGTTATCATGTTAAGTCAGTGATTTCTTTCTTGGTTTTTCCCTAGGTACATTATGTTGATGCCCATAATTTCTATAAATTAAGCAATATTGACTTTCTTTCTGGCATGTACATAAGAAAATTTACGGAGGAATAGTTATGCAAAATATAATAAATTTGAAACTAATAGATTATTGTTTCTTGAGCATGTTGTTAGGAACGGGAGGAGCTGTGAGGGTGGAGAGAGAGAAAGAGGTCACATTCAACAGTGCTTACAGGAAAAGAAGTTGAATCATAGTTGCTATATATTTAATGATAACAGAAATGAACAGCATATCTGATCACTTTATATCAAATGCTGCTGAGGCAAGAATATATGTTTCAATTAGATCCTGGTTTTGTTTACACTGATTTTTTCCTAATTTGAAAATTTAAAAGAAAACCTGTTTGTTCCGTTTCTCAGAATTACTGAATCACATTAGGTGTGGGGTGTCGAGTGTTTCTACATGACAGAATGTTGATCACTCAGTTCAAATGACCCTACACAGCGTATTTATAAATTATTACCATTAAACACTTCCTTTTTACCTAAGCTGACTGAATATGATCTTCCCTAAAAAATGCTGCAATTTCTGGGAAAGACAAAAAAAACAATCATGACACACCAATTTTACATGACACACCGGGAATAAAGTTTTCTCAAATTCAAGAAACGTACTTTCTCCCAAGTAGGCATTATATTATTAAAGAAGATTTAACAATATGTCATGTTTAACGACATGTCCATCAGATTCGTTAATGATTATATTCAAATTTACAACGATACACAGATAACTTAAATCTATATTTATCCAATAGACTGATTGTGTGTCCCGGCGAAAGTTTTCTAATATATATATATATATATATATATATATATATATATATATATATATATATATATATTGTGGATTCTAACCACATTCACCTGATGATCGGGTCGCATATATATATATATATATATATATATATATATATATCAGCGAACAAAATGCTTCTGGCATAACATGTAATCCTCGTGAATCTCCACGGCCTTTTCTGCTTTAAGATTAGGGTTAATTTGTTTACAGCAAAAACAGATATATAACGTGTTATATAAGCGCTTCGAAGAAAACGACGTGAAATACAACGCTACTGTTTCACAAACAGCCTTCGGAGAAATTCCTTTTTTTCTAATTTCTTAGAATCCCTAAGGACAATGTACTGCCTCCTTTGAGTGAAACGTAATTATAGTTTTTTAGACATTATGTTGTATAGCCAGACGTTTATTATTTTGTTGTTTTGGTTGATTTCTGTGTCAGCAGATTAACTCAGTTATGAACGGATTTTGACGAAATGCGCTTGTTAGGTCGACGCCCATGAATGTTATACGTCATCTGTTGGAGCTCGCTATATTTTTATTATTTTCATTTCTATTATTGAGGGTTTCTTTTTATGAGTGACGAAAAGACTCAGGTCCGGACTTGGTGTCGGGCTTTTATTCGAAAGTTTTGGACTCGGAGTCAAACAGAAAAAAATGTGTATCATCTAAGGCCCGATTTCCAGAAAGAAGTATATTTCTAAGATATAAGTGCAAACTTTTCTCAGAAAATTAAAAAAAAAAATGTAATACAGATATTGATCACAAAAAGTGGTTAAACTGTACGAGATTCAGTCGCTGTATTTGGAGTAAATTGTAAAACAGCATTAAAGGGACCTTTTTCGGTTTCTGAAGTCTATTAGTGAAATACAGTCCCTTGAAACTTATTATAAAATAAACCATAAAACGCCAACACACGTTTACAGTGTTTCACGTGGGGTAACAGCCTGAATAAACACATTTAACAAGGACATCTGGCAGTTTGTCAGACGAACCATATTTTTGCAAAGGGTGTTTTGGGTGTTTAATTTGCAAATCCATGTGTCAACTACCTTGAAAACATACTTGAAAATATACTTGCTGATCTAAGGTTGGGACCCGGGGGGGGGGGGGGGTTACAAAAATTAACATGCACATTCCCTGGCTCCCCGAATATTCCCCATCCAGTGCCAGGGACCCATGCATATGGACTGCAGCAGGTATGTCCCAACAGGTATGAACTCAGTCAAATATACACTGTATATAATATGTAATAAATAATATATAATTTATAATAATAATTTTTTACATGTATGAATAGCCATGCTGGTTCATTGTACATAGAGTTAGTTATATACAGGAAAAGTCGGTTAACCACCAGCAGTGAACCTACTTTTCTGTGGATACCCTTTTATATATATATATATATATACCACACAGTTAGCTTCATTCTAACCACATTCACCTGTTGATCGGGTCACATCCCGTTAAACAGACTGTTGAGGATTTACAGTGATTTTTTTTCTTCAATGTTTTATATATATATATATAGATATATATATATATATATATATATATATATATATATATATATATATTCAGTGCTTCAAATATAAAAAAAATGCAATCACCTGCTATTTAGAATCTTTTCGAGGTTATGCAAAAAGTTTATGTAAAACGGATTCATTCATTCTCGTTTCATTCTGATGTTATGTTATTTTTCAATTTGAAAATTTATTATACAGAAGTATAATGTGTCAGCACAGTGTTTTGGAAACGGTCACTGACTATATGTTCGTTTATAAGCACTTATATAATTTGCATATATATCTAAATATCTATCTATCTATCTATCTATCTATCTATCTATCTATATATATATATATATATATATATATATATATATATATAACTCTGAAGAAAAACAACACTGTTAATTCACAACAGCCTGTTTCACGGGATGGGACCCGGTCATCAGGTGAATGTGGTTAGACCATGGAGCACTTTACATCGGAGGGTAACACTACCTTCTATATATATTTATATATATATATATATATATATATATATATATATATATATATATATATATATATTTATCCTTCAGGACCTTATTTTGAATCAATGTTGCTAGTGTTTGTACCTGGTTTGCTGATTTACAGTGCTAATATCTCCTTGACGACTAAGAAAACACTTCTCTATCAGTATACGCCTGAAAAGAAGAGGTGTCATCGTGGATGGAGTGGATCAGGCAGCCACTAAAGTAGCTACGGTAAAGAACTGACAGAATGAGATAAGGTTCAGGATTACATGGATAAACCACCAGAAGATAAGGAAGAACATTTACAAACTGAATTTGCATAAGAAGTATACTGTGCGGCGCCGTGGAAAGTCGTGCATGAACCTTACATGAGGATAAACGCCCATCACATTGGTTCAAGCGCTTTGAAGAGAACTACACAAGTGTTCGACAATGACAGGACTGGCTGTATTATTTCTTTCTGTGGCCTTTTCTGTTGCATCCATACCCGATGTCCGCGTGCATCATCACTGCGCAGAGGCCAAAGTGCGATCGTTTACGAACACTCTCATTATAATACACGCAAGTCGTGCGGCGGATCCTTCGCCTCTGTACCGACAGGATACATACGGGTCACCTGGGCAGAAAGTGGAACGACCGGATCTCCTCCCTGGTTGTCCGGTTGGGGTGCACACTGAGGGCGGTATATGCTGATGGTCGGACTAAAGGTGGATTAAGAGAAAGTCCGTGGAAAGGCGGCGTACTAACTTTAAACTGTATGCTGATGGCTGGACTAAAATTAGTCGGGGTTTAACTACTCCGAGTTAGTTCCAAAAAGCCTGCATTTTAAGCCAAGCGTTTCATCCCAAACTTTCTATCTTGTGCATTTAGCTGACTAGCCAGTATGGGGAGACCATAAATGAATTTGGGAACAATAGGTCAAAGGTCAAGGTCACAGTGGCCATCTGTTCAAAAATTAGTTTCCAGATGATAACTCCATTTTAGTTTGACATTATGGTTATATACTTATACTTATATATGGCTCACCACTAAAGAAAGAACCTGTCGATTTTTTGGTTCATAGGTCAAGGTTACAGGACCATTTCTTTAAAATGAATGTGTATGCATTTCAAACTTTTCACAAACCTTCCATCCTCAAGATAATGCTCACCTGCCAATAGGGGAATATTTTATTTGATTTTGGTGTCATAGGGTCAAAGGTCAAGGTCACAGGGCCCATCCATTCACAAATTAGTTAATGGATGATAATTCTGCTTTTTTAAAGATTGTTACAACAATCTAAATGCTGCATGTTCAAGGATAGTAAAGTTCTCATATTTTTGGTCAAAAGGTCATTGGTTAAGGACACAGGACTGTGTTGAGACCCATGGGTCCCAAGTTTACTCAAGTCCGCCAAGTGGGAGATATGTTTTCAAATGCCTGTCATATGACAGGAGTATTATGGTATACCCACCATCCTTCAGTTTACTATTAGTGCCACCATGGTAACTTACCAGGGCTTTGATGGATTTTCACCATAACTCACCATAACTACTTACCAACTGATTATCTCACCTGAGTTTGATTATGGGCAACATCCACGCAAATTTAATAAAGTCACTGGTCACTAGGCTACTTTGTGGTGTCACCAAGATAACTTAAGGGAATATAAAGGATTTTGATAAAACTTATCAAAAATGTTAATCATCCCCCCTTAGTTCGATTTCCAGCGAAATCCATGCATATAAATGAGATCAGAGGTCACCAGATACACAACATGCGTATTATTCACATTTAAGGGGCTCTTGTTGCCAGCATTGTTTTTTTTTTTTTTTTGGTTTGTCTGTTAGCAACGTTATTTTTTCACTTTGGCATGGTTAATTGTCCTTTCAAGACTGACTGGTATCAGTCAGGCCAGGCCAAAGGTGCAGTTCAACAGTCAAATAGTTGTGTGCACCAGCCATCAGGTAACTATATCTTATTCAGACCTATATATTTTAGCCATTTGCAAAGTTTAATGTTGACAAATAAGACCTTCAAAAGTTTAACTGAAAGTTGTGAATGTCAGCCTCTGTTATCATTGGTCATGCCTAGTACGGTGAGTGTCATGACCTATGTGTCATTTGTTATGTGTATCATTAAATTCTAATGCATTAGATAGTCCAGATAGGTGTGTTTCTTGGATGGAAAAAAACATCAATATGATGTTACTTCACAGATTGAGAAGATGGCAATCCTTCCCTGAGAGGACACAGAAGTACTTAAGGGGACAAGATGACAACCAAGAAGAATATGACTGAGCCTTTCTCTGTTTATCTTGGACATTTAATCAAGAATTTAAAACAAAAATCACAAAAGTAAAATATCACCAAGGACTTGAGGCACGCCAAATGATCCATGAATGAAACAAATGGTGTTTCCACGAGAGAATCTTATTTTGATTTACATTTGGTTAATGGTAGGCCATGTTTATAGTTAGCCTAATAACTAACCCTACAAACAATTTATGCAACATCATGACCTTTTTATTGTTGCACCTTAAGTTACAGTAATATGCGATATATATGTATAGTGATTGTACTTATGCAGAGGGGCAGCTATTAAAGAAAAGGCGATTAAGGATGTGATCATCATGATCTATGAATTTATCACTGTATCATTTGCCACTTACGTTATATTTGATTGTTATATCTACATTGTTATTGGTCAGTTGTTTCACATGTTTAAAAACTATGACCTAAATGTAAAGTAGAGCTGATTACATACAGAAAGGTGATATAGACTTCTGTATCAGATGCTGACCAGATATTTATTTTAATAATAAAAACAATATAACAATCATTGGAATTTGTACCAGTTCGAGAGAACGTGTTAAGGGAGTATATTGTTACATTTATCATTTGTAGAACTCAAAAACCTAAATAAAAGTTGTTTTTAATGTCAAATCCTGTGTATAATGTTTCTCTTAGGTGAATGGATCGTATTCCTTTAATACGTCCTTATAACTTTGATTACACGTTTCAGCAGTGCTTTTTGTTCCCGAAAGTACCATGGTGCGAACTTTGTCGAAACATTGTCAGTATTGTACGTCGTTCAAATGTTTTATTGAGAAAACATTATAACACTGTTTAAAAAAAACTTTCCACTTTGCCGTTGCAATAACGTTTTGTAGGAAACTAATGTAAAACGTTGTATGTTTCCTGTATGTGACTGGATCGTTTACCACCGAATACGTGCAGATAACCTTGATAAAACGTTTACAAAATGTCCAAACATCCTTTCAGAACCCGATAAAACCATTGTAAGAACGTCGTCGAAACCCTGTTTGATCACCATTTAGCGGCGTTAAGCTAACGTTGTCAGATTATTGTTGGAACGTTAGATTATTATAGGAACAATAAATACCCATTTTAAATGTTAACAAAACTTTTGTATAACATTTACACTTGTTTGTAAGGTTGAGTAAACCTTTTGGCAATGTTTGTTTTGGAAGAAACGTTATTATTACTACAAGAAAACTTTCCTGATTCACGTTGTTTTGCTGTTAAAGGAAAAACGTTATCCAAATTAAAAGACGACAGTAAGTACAACGTTGAGGTAATTATTTTTGGCTGAACACGTCCTTACAACATTGCAGAAACGTCAGATACGCTCCATATCATATTCTTTAATATGTCGCTGAAACATTGCTTAGATGGCATATGAGTGTACTTCTAATGGCGTTGTGAAAACGTCGCCAAGACGCCGTTGGGTCACCATTTTTCGACGTTACGGTAACGTTGTCAGGTTGTTGTGGGAACAATAAACATATTTTTAATGTTAACAAAACGTTCTAATAACATTTTAAACGTTTTTGTAAGGTCGAATGAACGTTGTGGCAACGTTTGTTGTGAAAAAAACGTTAGTATTACTACAAGAAAACTTTCCTGATTCACGTTGTTTTGCTGTTAAAGGAAAACCGTTATCCCAACTAAAACACGACAGTTAGTACAACGTTGAGGTAACCATTTTGGGCTAAACACGTCCTAACAACATTGCAAAAACGTCAGATACGCTCCATATCATATTCTTTAATATGTCGCTGAAACATTGCTTAGATGGCATATGAGTGTACTTCTAATGGCGTTGTGAAAACGTCGCCAAGACGCCGTTGGGTCACCATTTAGGCGGGAGGTGCCAGCATATTGCTAGCAATTTGCGAACTGGGAGACCAGGAGAGGGGGGGGCCTGGCTGTCAAAGTAGCAATTTGCTAGCAATTTGCGGATTTACCAGAAAAAAAAAATGGCCGGGGGGTATCCGCAAATTGCTAGCAATTTGCGACCTAAGCGACAAGGAGAAAGGGGCCTGGCTGTCAAAGTAGCAATTTGCTGGCAATTTGCGGATTTACCAGAAATAAAAAAATTGGCCAGGGGGTATCTGCAAATTGCTAGCAATTTGCGACCTAAACGACCAGGAGAGAAGGGGCCTGGCTGTCAAAGTAGCAATTTGCTAGCAATTTGAGGATTTACCAGAAAAAAAAATTGGCCTGGGGGTATCTGCAAATTGCTAGCAATTTGCGACATAAACGACCAGGAGAGAAGGGGCCTGGCTGTCAAAGTATCAATTTGCTTGCAATTTGCGGATTTTCCAGAAAAAAAAATTGGCCGGGGGGTATCCGCAAATTGCTAGCAATTTGCGACCTGAGCGACAAGGAGAGAAGGGGCCTGGCTGTCAAAGTACCAATTTGCTAGCAATTTGCGGATTTACCAGAAAAAAAAAATTGGCCGGGGGGTATCGGCAAATTGCTTGCAATTTGCGACCTGTGCGCCCAGGAGAGAGGGTGCCTGGTTGTCAAAGTAGCAATTTGCTAGCAATTTGCGGATTTACCAGAAAAAAAAAATTGGCCGGGGGGTATCCGCAAATTGCTAGCAATTTGCGACCTGAGCGACAAGGAGAGAGGGGCCTGGCTGTCAAAGTAGCAATGTGCTAGCAATTTGCGGATTTACCAGAAAAAAAAAATGGCCAGGGTGTATCCGCAAATTGCTTGCAATTTGCGACCTGTGCGCCGAGGAGAGAGAGGGGCTGGCTGTCAAAGTAGCAATTTGCTAGCAATTTGCGGATCTACCAGAAAAAAAATTGGCCTGGGGGTATCCGCTAAACGTTTTTGTAAGGTCGAATGAACGTTGTGGGAGGGAGGCGGGGAACTGTCGGTTTTCCTGTATTCCCTGTACTTAAGCTTATGGAATTTTTTGGATTACCGCGGAGACGTTTCCCTGAGAAAAAAAAAGGCGGGAGGTGCCAGCATATTGCTAGCAATTTGCGAACTGGGAGACCAGGAGAGGGGGGGGCCTGGCTGTCAAAGTAGCAATTTGCTAGCAATTTGCGGATTTACCAGAAAAAAAAAATGGCCGGGGGGTATCCGCAAATTGCTAGCAATTTGCGACCTAAGCGACAAGGAGAAAGGGGCCTGGCTGTCAAAGTAGCAATTTGCTGGCAATTTGCGGATTTACCAGAAATAAAAAAATTGGCCAGGGGGTATCTGCAAATTGCTAGCAATTTGCGACCTAAACGACCAGGAGAGAAGGGGCCTGGCTGTCAAAGTAGCAATTTGCTAGCAATTTGAGGATTTACCAGAAAAAAAAATTGGCCTGGGGGTATCTGCAAATTGCTAGCAATTTGCGACATAAACGACCAGGAGAGAAGGGGCCTGGCTGTCAAAGTATCAATTTGCTTGCAATTTGCGGATTTTCCAGAAAAAAAAAATTGGCCGGGGGGTATCCGCAAATTGCTAGCAATTTGCGACCTGAGCGACAAGGAGAGAAGGGGCCTGGCTGTCAAAGTACCAATTTGCTAGCAATTTGCGGATTTACCAGAAAAAAAAAATTGGCCGGGGGGTATCGGCAAATTGCTTGCAATTTGCGACCTGTGCGCCCAGGAGAGAGGGTGCCTGGTTGTCAAAGTAGCAATTTGCTAGCAATTTGCGGATTTACCAGAAAAAAAAAATTGGCCGGGGGGTATCCGCAAATTGCTAGCAATTTGCGACCTGAGCGACAAGGAGAGAGGGGCCTGGCTGTCAAAGTAGCAATGTGCTAGCAATTTGCGGATTTACCAGAAAAAAAAAATGGCCAGGGTGTATCCGCAAATTGCTTGCAATTTGCGACCTGTGCGCCGAGGAGAGAGAGGGGCTGGCTGTCAAAGTAGCAATTTGCTAGCAATTTGCGGATCTACCAGAAAAAAAATTGGCCTGGGGGTATCCGCAAATTGCTAGCAATTTGCGACCTGAGCGACCAGGACAGAGGGGGCCTGGTTGTCAAAGTTGCAATTTGCTAGCAATTTGCGGATTTACTAGAAAAAAAAAATTGGCCGGGGGGTATCCGCAAATTGCTAGCAATTTGCGACCTAAACGACCAGGAGAGAATGGTCTGGCTGTCAAAGTCACAATTTGCTAGCAATTTGCGGATTTACCAGAAAAAAAATTGGCCGGGGGGTATCCGCAATTTGCTAGCAATTTGCGACCTGGGCGCCCAGGAGAGAGGGGGCCTAGTTGTCAAAGTAGCAATTTGCTAGCAATTTGCGGATTTATCAGAGAAAAAAATTGGCCCGGGGGTATCGGCAAGTTGCTTGCAGTTTGATACCTGGGCGCCAAGGTGAGAGGGGTCCTGGCTGTCAAAGTAGCAATTTGCTAGCAATTTGCCGATTTACCAGAAAAAAAAATTGGCCTGAGGGTATCCCCAAATTGCTAGCAATTTGCGACCTGAGCGACAAGGAGAAAGGGGCCTGGCTGTCAAAGTAGCAATATGCTAGCAATTTGCGGATTTACCAGAAAAAAAAATTGGCCGGGGGTATCTGCAAATTGCTAGCAATTTGCGATCTTAACGACCAGGAGAGAAGGGGCCTGGCTGTCAAAGTAGCAATTTGCTAGCAATTTGCGGATTTACCAGAAAAAAGAATTGGCCGGAGGGTATCCCCAAATTGCTAGCAATTTGCGACCTGAGCGACAAGGAGAAAGGGGCCTGGCTGTCAAAGTAGCAATTTGCTAGCAATTTGCGGATTTACCAGGAAAAAAAAAATTGGCCGGGGGTATCTGCAAATTGCTAGCAATTTGCGACCTAAACGACCAGGAGAGAAGGGGCCTGGCTGTCAAAGTAGCAATTTGCTAGCAATTTGTGGATTTTCCAGAAAAAAAATGGCCGGGGGGTATCGGCAAATTGCTAGCAATTTGCGGATTTACCAGAAAAAAAAAATTGGCCGGGGGGTACCCGAAAACTGCTAGCAATTTGCGACCTGAGCGACCAGGAGAGAGGGGCCTGGCTGTCAAAGTAGCAATTTGCTAGCAATTTGCGGATCTACCATAAAAAAAATGGCCGGGGGTATCCGCAAATTGTTAGCAGAGTCTGCAAATTGAAAGCAAAAATTGTTATGTCTGGCATGTAATAAATGGACACAATAATGATATGGGGAATTTCTGCTGACAATTCTCATTTTGAATTAACCATACGTTTAATAATGCCAAGGTGAAGGCGAACTGACCTATATGTAGTCGCAGAATCAGGATATAGTTTTGGTAATATCTCACCAATGTAAGGAATGGTTATGAAACATGCAGTCTCTTGGTAGAGGCAAGTAATCACTGAAGAGCAATGCATCAATATGTTTGAGAAGTGTCAATAAAGAGAAAGGGCTGTAGGAGTTCACTTATTTCATCAGGAAAGAACCACATGGCAGCAATGAGGCTGACAATGATTTCCGACATGTATAAATGATATATGTTATGTTTAAACGCAGTATGCTAGCACCAAACTTGAAATGGGTACGTGTTGTTTGCCGGGTCATGTTTTGAAATTAAAAATTAATGAAGAGTTGAAACACCTGATCTGCTGTTGAATGAACGTAGTGGTATTTGTATGCAAGCCTGTGGACTGTAGGGAAAAACTGTGCTTGTTATGTGAAGGGGGCCGGGGGGGGGGGGGGGAGCTATGTTATGGTACACATGTTCAAGTCCTGAGTCCCCTCATGATCGGGGGGAAGGTAAAAGAACATCGAAACTGTTGCATGTGACTTTTATTTGACAGGTACAGTGGGAATATAAACATATATTAATAAATATGAAAACGTCTAGACTGTTGCTGTATTCTCATTCACTTACTACCCAATGAGCAATAATTCTGGGCTTATATACACTGCAAATTGCACCAGGATTTAATTACATGGAAATACCTATTTATGTTCCAAAATTTAATCAAATTCATGAATCCTAAAATATAGTTTGCAAATACACCTACACAAACATGAATGACCTGAAACATTGAATATTGTCTGGCAATAGGTTAATACTAAGCTTTACTGAACCAGACTTACAGAACCTGGTGGTAGGTGTATACTCTGGAGAAGCCTAGTAGTCCATCTGTGACATTATTAGCACTAAAACATGACAAGCAACTACAGATATGCTCCCAATCCCACAGGCTTGGCTGAAGTGAGGAACTGGATGTTCCTTCAGGGCATGAATCTATATTTCTGTCATCAGAGATGGCAAGTACACTCAAGTTTTGTGCAATTTTCATGCAAAACAGATATACAGAAGGGTTCAAGATGAGACTGTATATGTGGCCCAAGCAGGTTTACATGGTAAATCATTCAAAAATGTTTGGGCATGCATGTTTGCATGCAAATACATGTACATCCACCACTACTGAGAAAAAAGGCAATATTAATGTACAAAAGCAAAAGGGAGGTGGCACTACCAGTCTTGTCTAGGAAGGAAATACACCATGTGAAAATTTGGCACCACCAGGCTTACTTGTATGTAGAAGTGTGAGATATGCAACAATCTGGACATCTGAAACTTCAAGCTGATACTTTAAACCAGTCTGGAGATAAATGCATGAACATATTCCACATATACTTGATTGCAGGTGGTCCTGGTTGCTAGTCCCAAGAATGAGAAATGTAGCAAAAGACAGATGAACATGCTAAACTGCAAGTGAAGCCATCAAACATGTACTGAGACAGGAAGGGCATAAATGTTTTCTATAAAAAGTAATGGCAGGTGGTGCCACCTGTCTGATCTCCAACAAGGCCATTCCAGACAGATAAATGGTGCTGAAGACCGTTTGCTGGACAGTGGAGCATGCAGGGCATGCAGGTTTCCTTCACATGCTTGGTGACATGAAATATGTCAACTAGGAAATCACAGTTGTCTAACAACACACGCGCTCCTGGATTACCTTTCTCTGCTAAGCGACATAGGAAAGGATGGAGTTCACAAGCTCTGTCATATCCTATGAACTTGTAGACACTGGGGTATTCTTGATACAAAGATAATAAAGCACTGAAAACCTGACTACTCGATTCACATGTATACATTTCTAATAGCTTAACAATGACACCACAGGGTTTCACAAAAGCTAAAATGCCAGCAGTGGTGTCATAGAATTTGGTGAGTTTCTGTTCTTCCTTGCAGCCTGTCATTGTTGATGAATCCTCAGGTAAGGGGAGCTGTACATGTTAACAAAGCATGCTAATGGAAGAATAAAAGATCTGTTAATCAATGTCATTGTTACTTTGTTGAGATGCTGTGGATGGTGCGGTGATGTGTTTGCACCTAGGCACAACCAAAGGCTATTTGGACACTTGAATTCAAAAATTTACATGCACGTAGATGAATTAGTCATTTACAATACAACCCTGATGAGAGGAGACGGTTGAGAATGGTGTGAAGCTAAATATTTGTACCCTGACCTGACTAGGCACAATGGAGACTGGAACTGGTAGTTGGCCGGGGCAGTAGTAACGTTTCTAGGTGTGACTGTCAGTGTAGGTGGTATGCTTGAGAGGGACCAGTGGCTGATTGATGCCCCCCCCCCCCAGTGAACTGTTACATGTCTCGTTATTTATATATGTTTCTAAATATTCGTCAGGAATTGTCATTTTTAGATATTTTTCCCCTAACAAGTAAAGTAATTATCCACAATTGTTTCATACATTTTAGATCATAAGTTGATGATATTAATGAACAGCCCCGTGATTACGATAGCTTCTGTATGTTTCTACACTGAAGGAGTGAATGAAACTTAAATCTGCTCTGCTTGGTCAAAACACCGAGCTCCACCCCCCCCCCCCCTACAAAATGCACCGTTTAAATGCCTCTTGATCGAACATGATATTACGTTGAGGAGTACATATAACTGAAGATATTTTGCAGGTTATAAGCATGGATGGGCATTTGTACCATATACAGATTGAATGTTTAGAATTTCCAGTTAATATCCACATTTTGAAGAAATATTAATGTTATATAGCCGTCTACACATGAACACCCACCAATCTACCCATCACGCATTTTCTCGCAATTTTGCAACTTTCTCACCCTCCCTGTGATGGTCGCCCTCATCACTCAATTCTCTAACAATTTAGTAGTCCGCCACGTACGGACTCCATTTATCTGTGATACGGAGTCCGACCGTCTGGCGGTGAGAGTTCACCCTGCCGTTCACGGAAGGACCTGTAACATGAATTACCACTGCTTGTTGTGCGATAGAGAAACAATCTTGTATTTATATATAGAAATAAACTTTTTATGTATCAAATTAAATCGATATATCACCTTTATGTGCGCCTGTAAATGTTTTTTTATCCTTTGAACTGCCAGGGTTCAGATGTTGCATGCCAACTGGACACCACCGGAAAAGGAATCCTATGCAAATTAGGTGGGCAATCTATGCAAAAGATGAATTCAGGGGGGCTTTTTCCAGGAATGCCAGTGCCGCGCACTAGGATAGACCATATTTTCATAAGCATCCTTCCCATCATACATCGCTTGTTGTCAATGATGCTAAATTCCTATTGGTTGTTCCAACTGGAAAGCGCCATCGGCCAGACGGAGACGATGTAATATCTGACTTGATCCAGAGTAAGTGCCCATACTTTATTAATGCTGATCATCCAGCAAAAGTTTTGGTCCCAACGGAGTCTAAGCATCTGTAACAATTATCATATGTGGGGTTTGTTTGGTGTCCTTACGCTTCACAAGGCATACACGTGTCTGTGGGTCTGTACGGATCCGTACAAACTTAGATAGTCAAGACTCTCCCCGCCACAGGCTGCAGCGCTTGTATTGTTTACTACATATGTCAGCGCTGCAAGACTGCAGCAAACAATTTAGCAACTTTGCCATCCTCCTTGTAACGACCGTCGCCATGACGCCTTTTGCTAGCAATTTGCTCATCCTCCCCGAACAACGTTACCGTCTCAATCTCGCAATTTGCTATCAATTTATGTGAAATTGTGCAACTTTGTCCTATTCATTTTTATAGGCGAAACCAATCACTTAAATTGCTAGCATTTTAGAAAATTGCCCCCACCCCACAGCCGTTCCATCTTACAATTCGTTAGCATTATTGCAACTTTGTTAACCCCCCCCCCCCCACACACACACACACAGCCGTCCGCTATCAAATTGCCAGCAATTCAGCAACTCTGTCACCCCCCGCGTCACTTTAAATCCCCCGCATCAAACATTTTTATTACCAAAGGGTCACATGGTAATCTGGTGACATACTTGATCCCTACTAACAAAAAACCATGACTCTCGCGTCGGCAACTTTACCAATGAAAATACATAAAACATTAAAATTTTTCCCAAAACCTTTTTCACCAATGAGACCCCCACAATCATTTATGTTTCACTCGTATATTTCCGTCTATGTGGACTCTTTTCTTTAACGGCCGCTACGCGGCGCCAGTCTTCATAGCTGAAGATGCGTCGCTCGATTTTCCGTAGAAGCGTTTAGGCCTATAAATCTTTAAACACACAGGCGCTTGAATCGCTATTTGTGTTGATATTGGTTTAAATCGTGTTCAATTTACCTTAACAACAATCCCCTACCGTTCAATGAGCTGTAAATCATGTTATATCGCTTGCCGGTACTTGTTTATATATCTATTATACAAGTCCCAGTCTGAGTGCTTCCACCTTCTCTGAGTCCGAGTCATTTGGAACTCGAGTCCAAGTCCCAGTCTGAGTGCTTCCACCTTCTCTGAGTCCGAGTCATTTGGAACTCGAGTCCAAGTCCCAGTCTGAGTGCTTCCACCCTCTCTTAGTCCGAGTCATTTGGAACTCGAGTCCAAGTCCCAGTCTGAGTGCTTCCACCTTCTCGGAGTCCGAGTCATTTGGAACTCGAGTCCAAGTCCCAGTCTGAGTGCTTCCACCTTCTCTGAGTCCGAGTCATTTGGAACTCGAGTCCAAGTCCCAGTCTGAGTGCTTCCACCTTCTCTGAGTCCGAGTCATTTGGAACTCGAGTCCAAGTCCCAGTCTGAGTGCTTCCACCTTCTCGGAGTCCGAGTCATTTGGAACTCGAGTCCAAGTCCCAGTCTGAGTGCTTCCACCTTCTCTGAGTCCGAGTCATTTGGAACTCGAGTCCAAGTCCCAGTCTGAGTCCAATAAAAATCCTCTTATTATAAGAAATAAAAAAAAGAACTTTTGAGATTCATGCAGACTTTTTGTTAGTTTACAAGTGCTCTTTGCTTGAATGTTTAATAACATTAATAATTTTTGTGGTTTTTTTTGTAGTTGACCATGTGCTCAGTCTTTATATAATCTGTGACAGTGTTTTATTTTCTAATGGACTCGAGATGGACGGTGCCTGATTAATCGAGTCCTTATACCTCCGAGTCCAAGTCCGAGTCCAGGGCTGGCGAGTAAAAGTCAGAGTGGACTCGAGTCAATGTTTCATACATAATAATAGGTACAGACAGGTAGAGTTGAGATGGCCACTGGGAAATTTAATTTGTATCATCTCTGGATATATGGAATCATATGTCAAATAACCCCCGGAGGACACAGTTTGTATCATATCATTTTTCTACAGTTCAAGAGGAAATACTTGCATAAATGCAAGGTGTGGTCACAGAGTTTTGTGAAAAAAATATAAGGAAATAAAGGCCAGTGCAAAAAGCTAGAAAGTTGTCACCACACCAAGGCAGGTATCCCAAGGGCAACCCCTGACCTCCAAAAAAAATGAAGCATAATGGGCCACCCATAACCTCCACACAGGTAGTATACTGGTCTACCCCTAACCTCCACACAGGTAGTATACTGGTCCACACCTAACCTCCACACAGGTAGTATACTGGTCCACCCCTAACCTCCATACAGGTAGCATACTGGTCCACCCCTAACCTTCACACAGGTAGCATATCGGTCCACTTCTAACCTCCACACAGGTAGCATACTGGTCCACCTCTAACCTCCACACAGGTAGCATACTGGTCCACCCCTTACCTCCACACAGGTAGCATACTGGTCCGCCCCTAACTTCCACATAGGTAGCATACTGGTCCACCCCTTACCTCCACACAGGTAGCATACTGGTCCACCCCTTACCTCCACACAGGTAGCATACTGGTCCACCCCTAACCTCCACATAGGTAGCATACTGGTCCACCCCTCACCTCAACACAGATAGCATACTGGTCCACCCGTAACCTCCACACAGGTAGCATACTGGTCCACCCCTAACCTCCACATAGATAGCATACTGGTCCACCCCTAACCTCCACACAGGTAGCATACTGGTCCACCCCTAACCTCCACATAGATAGCATACTGGTCCAACCCTAACCTCCACACAAGTAGAATACTGGTCCACCCCTAACCTCCACACAGGTAGCATACTGGTCCTACCCTAACTTCCACACAGGAAGTATACTGGTCTACCCCTAACCTCCACACAAATAGTATACTGGTCTACCCTTACCCTCCACACAGGTAGTATACTTGTCTACCCCTTACCTCCACACAGATAGCATACTGGTCCACCCCTAACCTCCACACAGGTAGCATACTGGTCCACCCCAACCTCCAAACAGGTAGCATACTGGTCCACCCCTAACTTCCACACAGGAAGTATACCGGTCTACCCCTAACCTCCACAGAGATAGTATACTTGTCTACCCCTAACCTCCACACAGATAGTATACTGGTCTACCCCTAACCTCCACACAGATAGTATACTGGTCTACCCCTAACCTCCACAAAGGAAGTTCATGTTACATTAGAAGCACAAGGTACAGGGCTACTAGGAAAGGCTGGGGTTGTCAACATATCCTATGTATGCACTTGCTCATTTTGTATATACAGAACACTGGTGAAGGGCTGAATAGAGCATAGAAGAAAATGCATCACTGAAGAACATCTATGCCTAATAGACATCTTCATACCAACCAAAAAGACCAGACATCGAATGGCACATTCCTTGCTCAAGTACCTAATTCCGTTGATTATGATTCTCAAATATTCTTCTTTGAGATTTTCATTAATTAAACTTCGATTGTTACTTTTAAATATGAATGTGGACATAATATTCGTATTTGAGTATGTAAATGAAAATTGTTTATTTATGTTTAAAGAAAATTATATACTTTATTTACTTTGTATATTTACCTAATAAGAAGTTTAAAGGAAATGATGATTAAATCACTTGACGGAAAGACCCACACACACGGAAGATCGATAACATGAAAGTCGTCTTTATCCTCGAGTGTTATCATCTTCAAAACAAAAGACACGTTCAACTTCATTTCAATGTATATCAATGTATGACAATTGAGCACCGCAGTATCGTGCGCTACCTGGTGGCTAATAATAACACCGGCATAAAAAGACATCAAAACCAATCGGTTTAAAAAAAAAACAGGCCATGGAGGGAGATCATAGAGTGATCGACCTCCGAGTGTTTCATATATTACGTTCCCAATTAAATTTAAGTTTAAATCAGGATCGATAAATATATGTCCAGAATTTTCAAATGAGAGAGAGAGAGAAGATTGACCATAAGCCAGAACCTAAATATAAATTTGGCAATTGTTATTCATTTGATCGAATTGTGTTGTTTGATATTATGTTTACTTAATATAAGAAAAATGTGAATGACGTATGTATCTATAAATCAACTTTAAATCACAGGAGTTAAAGCAAGCGTATATAAATGATTACAAGGGGCCAAAAGGTAGTTGATAAGCTCTATTTGCAAAATGTCGTTGAAATGTAAACTCTCCAATTTCTGTCACAGGCATCCCAAATTGACACTACATATGCGTGTTGTGCAACGAACACTTAAAAATATAATCACAGATAAGTAATCATACCACTGTATACTGCAAGTGTGCAGCCTCGGATAACACCACAACATGAGATTTGGCATCATAAATGTCCCAACAGATTTTCAAATAATGCTATAGTTCGTTGCCTTATAATCACAGAGAATCACTTTTGTAACTTAATGTTGTGATTAAAACGCCACCGAGAGCTGATTTTATGCGAGCACTATTACATTGTATTTGTTATCTACTGTATTTTTATTTGGGCGATTTTCTGTTCCCAGTGGTCAACATGGTCAAAGTTGGATAACCCTATATTTTCTTAAAGAAACCAAAATGCTGAAAAACTGTTGCAATAGTTTTTTTTTTCGTCCCTTGTGTTCTGATACCCATCTTTATGTTAGATGTTTAATCACAATACAGGTTTATCTTGCCTGTGTTCTGATATGCATATTTACTACCCATACGTTTAAGGACACGCCGCCAGATGTCTCTGTACGTCTGTTAACTGCCTGGGTACTTTCAGCTTCCACGTTGAGGCCTGTTGAGGCCGTGCTCCTTGAAACACCTCAAACTAGACCATCTGGCTGTGGGGATCGTGCCTTTTCTGTTGCTGCACCATGGATTTCGAAGACACTCCCCTGGGTATTTTGACTTTGCACAAAGCTGGTTACTTGGTTAACTGACTTGGTTAGTGATGCATCTTGGCTACGCCGGCAGTTTCTGATTTCTATATTCAACCAATCTGACACGTATTCAGATTGTTCAACGTTTTTTTACTATTTAGTTGCATTTCATTTGTCAGTTAATTTACTATTGGTATCCATGCAGTGTGTTACGTGATAATGAATGCATATATAAATATTTATATGCATATAATATATATCAGATGTGCTCAGATGCTCTATAATATATTTTTTCGAATGTACGCTTGAGCATTTGTACGAATAATGTGCACTGTAACTCGCAGACAATAAAGTCGCAGAACAGCTAATTAGACACGCTCCCGGTGACCGTGTTCCGCCAGGCCGTTCTGCCAGCTATTAACTACGATCAAGGCAACTGAATTATTCAAAAGGTTTGCCAGCTTATGTAGCCATCCCAGAAACGTAAAAAAAATAACTTTTCTCGACAGGAATTTCCTAGCGTTTATTAATATTAGACACGCTCCCGGTGACCGTGTTCCGCCAGGCCATTCTGCCAGCTATTAACTACGATCAAGGCAACTGAATAATTCAAAAGGTTTGCCAGCTTATGTAGCCATCCCAGAAACGTAAAAAAAATAACTTTTCTCGACAGGAATTTCCTAGCGTTTATTAATAGCAAAAAATCACATACATTCTACAGAAAAGACGGGCTTTAACACATTGTCAAGGGAATATATTCATATATTTATCATATATTTATCATCCTTTGCCGAATAAGCTACGATTCTTAATTTTTAGTTTGCTTTATGATATCCTTTTTTCGCTTCATCCATGCACCGTTTCAACAACCACAAGCACATAGGATTTATTTTTTAATTTGATGCAATAACACAATATAAACACATTTGTACTCCTAATTCATTCTAATAGTAATAGTCAAAAATGACAGTCGAGACAGATGTTGCTTATAAATGCATGAATTGCGTGAAATGTTTTAAATGCATTATGCCGAATAAATTTGTAATCTTTTAAATCGCCTGTAATATTATGAATACTAGATTTTATAAACATTATACCACCGCTCTCTGAAAACACATTTCATATACATATGACAATATAATTAATGCATTATCGCATATTCATAATTATTTTCATGATCATTTACACTTTGTGAACACGAAATAACCTTGTTAGAGGAAAGCATGCGCATATGTATAATTTGTAATTAAGAAACATGTTAGTTGCTGTCCAGCCTCCAGTAGCACTCATAGGGTGAATGATATGAGCAAGTTAAGTCCAGGAGAGAGAGGGCCTGGTTGTCAAAGTAGCAATTTGCTAGCAATTTGCGGATTTACCAGAAAAAAAATTGGCCGGGGGGTATCCGCAAATTGCTAGCAATTTGCGACCTGAGCGACCAGGAGAGAGGGGGCCTGGTTGTCAAAGTAGCAATTTGCTAGTAATTTGCGGATTTACCAGAAAAAAATATTGGCCAGGGGGTATCTGCAAATTGCTAGCAATTTGCGACCTAAACGACCAGGAGAGAAGGGGCCTGGCTGTCAAAGTAGCAATTTGCTAGCAATTTGCGGATTAACCAGAAAAAAAATTGGCCAGGGGGTATCGGCAAATTGCTAGCAATTTGCGACCTCAGCGACCAGGAGAGAGGGGGCCTGGTTGTCAAAGTAGCAATTTGCTAGCAATTTGCGGATTTACCAGAAAAAAAAATTGGCCGGGGGGTATCCGCGACCTGAGCGACCAGGAGAGAGGGGGCCTGGTTGTCAAAGTAGCAATTTGCTAGTAATTTGCGGATTTACCAGAAAAAAAAATTGGCCGGGGGGTATCCGCAAATTGCTAGCAATTTGCGACCTGGGCGGCAAGGAGGTGGGGGGCCTGGCTGTCAAAGTACCAATTTGCTAGCAATTTGCGGATTTACCAGAAAAAAAATTGGCCAGGAGGTATCTGCAAATTGCTAGCAATTTGCGACCTAAACGACCAGGAGAGAAGATGCCTGGCTGTCAAAGTAGCAATTTGCTAGCAATTTGCGGATTAACCAGGAAAAAAAATTGGCCGGGGGGTATCCGCAAATTGCTAGCAATTTGCGACCTGGGCGCCCAGGAGAGAAGGGGCCTGGTTGTCAAAGTACCAATTTGCTAGCAATTTGCGGATTTACCAGAAAAAAAAAATTGGCCGGGGGGTATCGGCAAATTGCTTGCAATTTGCGACCTGTGCGCCCAGGAGAGAGGGGGCCTGGTTGTCAAAGTAGCAATTTGCTAGCAATTTGCGGATTTACCAGAAAAAAAAAAATTGGCCGGGGGGTATCCGCAAATTGCTAGCAATTTGCGACCTGAGCGACAAGGAGAGAGGGGCCTGGCTGTCAAAGTAGCAATGTGCTAGCAATTTGCGGATTTACCAGAAAAAATAATGGCCAGTGTGTATCCGCAAATTGCTTGTAATTTGCGACCTGTGCGCCCAGGAGAGAGAGGGGCTGGCTGTCAAAGTAGCAATTTGCTAGCAATTTGCGGATTTACCAGAAAAAAAATTGGCCTGGGGGTACACGCAAATTGCTAGCAATTTCCGTCCTGAGCGACCAGGAGAGAGGGGGCCTGGTTGTCAAAGTTGCAATTTGCTAGCAATTTGCGGATTTACTAGAAAAAAAATTGGCCTGGGGGTACACGCAAATTGCTAGCAATTTCCGTCCTGAGCGACCAGGAGAGAGGGGGCCTGGTTGTCAAAGTTGCAATTTGCTAGCAATTTGCGGATTTACTAGAAAAAAAAAATTGGCCGGGGGGTATCCGCAAATTGCTAGCAATTTGCGACCTAAACGACCAGGAGAGAAGGGGCCTGCCTGTCAAAGTAGCAATTTGCTAGCAATTTGCGGATTTACCAGAAAAAAAAAATTGGCCCGGGGGTATCTGCAAATTGCTAGCAATTTGCGACCTAAACGACCAGGAGAGAAGGGGCCTGGCTGTCAAATTCGCAATTTGCTAGCAATTTGCGGATTTACCAGAAAAAAAAATTGGCCGGGGGGTATCCGCAATTTGCTAGCAATTTGCGGCCTGGGCGCCCAGGAGAGAGGGGGCCTGGTTGTCAAAGTAGCAATTTGCTAGCAATTTGCGGATTTATCAGAGAAAAAAATTGGCCCGGGGGTATCGGCAAATTGCTTGCAGTTTGATACCTGGGCGCCAAGGTGAGAGGGGTCCTGGCTGTCAAAGTAGCAATTTGCCGATTTACCAGAAAAAAAAAATTGGCCGGAGGGTATCCCCAAATTGCTAGCAATTTGCGACCTGAGCGACAAGGAGAAAGGGGCCTGGCTGTCAAAGTAGCAATTTGCTAGCAATTTGCGGATTTACCAGAAAAAAAAAATTGGCCGGGGGCATCTGCAAATTGCTAGCAATTTGCGACCTTAACGACCAGGAGAGAAGGGGTCCTGGCTGTCAAAGTAGCAATTTGCCGATTTACCAGAAAAAAAAAAATTGGCCGGAGGGTATCCCCAAATTGCTAGCAATTTGCGACCTGAGCGACAAGGAGAAAGGGGCCTGGCTGTCAAAGTAGCAATTTGCTTGCAATTTGCGGATTTACCAGAAAAAAAAAATGGCCGGGGGTATCTGCAAATTGCTAGCAATTTGCGACCTTAACGACCAGGAGAGAAGGGGCCTGGCTGTCAAAGTAGCAATTTGCTAGCAATTTGTGGATTTTCCAGAAAAAAAAATGGCCGGGGGGTATCGGCAAATTGCTAGCAATTTGCGGATTTACCAGAAAAAAAAATTGGCCGGGGGGTATCCGAAAATTGCTAGCAATTTGCCACCTGAGCGACAAGGAGAGAGGGGCCTGGCTGTCAAAGTAGCAATGTGCTAGCAATTTGCGGATTTACCAGAAAAAAAAATTGGTTTTTGATCAACTGGTTTCAAATTTTTGGTGTTAACAGACTAAATGCTTACAAAAACATGCTGAGAAAATTAAATCCACAGTACCTACAGGAAAAAAACGTGCCATGGTCAAAGTAAGGCAAAATTTAAGGTACCAATTTTTTATTTTTGTTACTATTTTAACAAATTAAGTTAAGTGATGTTAAGATTATTGTTATGTGATCAAATATCTTTCCTGATTTTTTACAAAATGCATTATGTTCTGGCCCATAACTTTCTTAAATTATATAATACAGACATAATTTCAGGCATGTACATAGGAAATATATAGAGGAATATTTATGGTAAATATGACGAAAAACAGATGAGTGGTTTTGATATTAGGCAGCCCTGAAGTGTGAAAATAGGTTTTCAATAAAAAATAATTGAGGTTTTTCCTTAATTTCTCAAAGGTACAAAGTCGCAAAGACCCAGTTTTCGGCTTGGTAGCAGATCTTGGGGACATCTAACACTATGCCGAATTTTAGGTTCCTAGGTCTAACGGTTTCAAAACGTGCCACATCTGCGGACGGACGGACGACGGACAATGGACCACGACTATAGCTCAGATAACTTATAGTCAGCTGAGCTAAAAAATTGGCCGGGGGGTATCCGCAATTTGCTAGCAATTTGCGGCCTGGGCGCCCAGGAGAGAGGGGGCCTGGTTGTCAAAGTAGCAATTTGCTAGCAATTTGCGGATTTATCAGAGAAAAAAATTGGCCCGGGGGTATCGGCAAATTGCTTGCAGTTTGATACCTGGGCGCCAAGGTGAGAGGGGTCCTGGCTGTCAAAGTAGCAATTTGCCGATTTACCAGAAAAAAAAAATTGGCCGGAGGGTATCCCCAAATTGCTAGCAATTTGCGACCTGAGCGACAAGGAGAAAGGGGCCTGGCTGTCAAAGTAGCAATTTGCTAGCAATTTGCGGATTTACCAGAAAAAAAAAATTGGCCGGGGGCATCTGCAAATTGCTAGCAATTTGCGACCTTAACGACCAGGAGAGAAGGGGTCCTGGCTGTCAAAGTAGCAATTTGCCGATTTACCAGAAAAAAAAAAATTGGCCGGAGGGTATCCCCAAATTGCTAGCAATTTGCGACCTGAGCGACAAGGAGAAAGGGGCCTGGCTGTCAAAGTAGCAATTTGCTTGCAATTTGCGGATTTACCAGAAAAAAAAAATGGCCGGGGGTATCTGCAAATTGCTAGCAATTTGCGACCTTAACGACCAGGAGAGAAGGGGCCTGGCTGTCAAAGTAGCAATTTGCTAGCAATTTGTGGATTTTCCAGAAAAAAAAATGGCCGGGGGGTATCGGCAAATTGCTAGCAATTTGCGGATTTACCAGAAAAAAAAATTGGCCGGGGGGTATCCGAAAATTGCTAGCAATTTGCCACCTGAGCGACAAGGAGAGAGGGGCCTGGCTGTCAAAGTAGCAATGTGCTAGCAATTTGCGGATTTACCAGAAAAAAAAATTGGTTTTTGATCAACTGGTTTCAAATTTTTGGTGTTAACAGACTAAATGCTTACAAAAACATGCTGAGAAAATTAAATCCACAGTACCTACAGGAAAAAAACGTGCCATGGTCAAAGTAAGGCAAAATTTAAGGTACCAATTTTTTATTTTTGTTACTATTTTAACAAATTAAGTTAAGTGATGTTAAGATTATTGTTATGTGATCAAATATCTTTCCTGATTTTTTACAAAATGCATTATGTTCTGGCCCATAACTTTCTTAAATTATATAATACAGACATAATTTCAGGCATGTACATAGGAAATATATAGAGGAATATTTATGGTAAATATGACGAAAAACAGATGAGTGGTTTTGATATTAGGCAGCCCTGAAGTGTGAAAATAGGTTTTCAATAAAAAATAATTGAGGTTTTTCCTTAATTTCTCAAAGGTACAAAGTCGCAAAGACCCAGTTTTCGGCTTGGTAGCAGATCTTGGGGACATCTAACACTATGCCGAATTTTAGGTTCCTAGGTCTAACGGTTTCAAAACGTGCCACATCTGCGGACGGACGGACGACGGACAATGGACCACGACTATAGCTCAGATAACTTATAGTCAGCTGAGCTAAAAAATTGGCAGGGGGGGGGGGGTATCGGCAAATTGCTAGCAATTTGCGACCTGAGCGACCAGGAGAGAGGGGCCTGGCTGTCAAAGTAGCAATTTGCTAGCAATTTGCGGATCTACCATAAAAAAATGGCCGGGGGTATCCGCAAATTGTTAGCAGAGTCTGCAAATTGAAAGCAAAAATTGTTATGTCTGGCATGTAATAAATGGACACAATAATAATATGGGGAATTTCTGCTGACAATTCTCATTTTGAATTAACCATACGTTTAATAATGCCAAGGTGAAGGCGAACTGACCTATATGTAGTCGCAGAATCAGGATATAGTTTTGGTAATATCTCACCAATGTAAGGAATGGTTATGAAACATGCAGTCTCTTGGTAGAGGCAAGTAATCACTGAAGAGCAATGCATCAATATGTTTGAGAAGTGTCAATAAAGAGAAAGGGCTGTAGGAGTTCACTTATTTCATCAGGAAAGAACCACATGGCAGCAATGAGGCTGACAATGATTTCCGACATGTATAAATGATATATGTTATGTTTAAACGCAGTATGCTAGCACCAAACTTGAAATGGGTACGTGTTGTTTGCCGGGTCATGTTTTGAAATTAAAAATTAATGAAGAGTTGAAACACCTGATCTGCTGTTGAATGAACGTAGTGGTATTTGTATGCAAGCCTGTGGACTGTAGGGAAAAACTGTGCTTGTTATGTGAAGGGGGCCGGGGGGGGGGGAGCTATGTTATGGTACACATGTTCAAGTCCTGAGTCCCCTCATGATCGGGGGGAAGGTAAAAGAACATCGAAACTGTTGCATGTGACTTTTATTTGACAGGTACAGTGGGAATATAAACATATATTAATAAATATGAAAACGTCTAGACTGTTGCTGTATTCTCATTCACTTACTACCCAATGAGCAATAATTCTGGGCTTATATACACTGCAAATTGATTGCACCAGGATTTAATTACATGGAAATACCTATTTATGTTCCAAAATTTAATCAAATTCATGAATCCTAAAATATAGTTTGCAAATACACCTACACAAACATGAATGACCTGAAACATTGAATATTGTCTGGCAATAGGTTAATACTAAGCTTTACTGAACCAGACTTACAGAACCTGGTGGTAGGTGTATACTCTGGAGAAGCCTAGTAGTCCATCTGTGACATTATTAGCACTAAAACATGACAAGCAACTACAGATATGCTCCCAATCCCACAGGCTTGGCTGAAGTGAGGAACTGGATGTTCCTTCAGGGCATGAATCTATATTTCTGTCATCAGAGATGGCAAGTACACTCAAGTTTTGTGCAATTTTCATGCAAAACAGATATACAGAAGGGTTCAAGATGAGACTGTATATGTGGCCCAAGCAGGTTTACATGGTAAATCATTTAAAAATGTTTGGGCATGCATGTTTGCATGCAAATACATGTACATCCACCACTACTGAGAAAAAAGGCAATATTAATGTACAAAAGCAAAAGGGAGGTGGCACTACCAGTCTTGTCTAGGAAGGAAATACACCATGTGAAAATTTGGCACCACCAGGCTTACTTGTATGTAGAAGTGTGAGATATGCAACAATCTGGACATCTGAAACTTCAAGCTGATACTTTAAACCAGTCTGGAGATAAATGCATGAACATATTCCACATATACTTGATTGCAGGTGGTCCTGGTTGCTAGTCCCAAGAATGAGAAATGTAGCAAAAGACAGATGAACATGCTAAACTGCAAGTGAAGCCATCAAACATGTACTGAGACAGGAAGGGCATAAATGTTTTCTATAAAAAGTAATGGCAGGTGGTGCCACCTGTCTGATCTCCAACAAGGCCATTCCAGACAGATAAATGGTGCTGAAGACCGTTTGCTGGACAGTGGATACATTTAATGCCATGCGTCATAATATGTGAAGTGCAGTTTTAGGCTTGGGTACTGTGCTGCATTCCAGAGAGGCCAATACTCAACAGTTATTTGACAAATATTTTTTGGTTGTGATGTGGGTATTTCGGGCATGAATGGCCTCTTGTAGCAACCATTTAAACTTATGGACAGTCATTTTCCTGACTAATAACTTAAACCTATTGAGCCAACTGAAAGCTTGCTCTGCACTTTCAGTATTTGTTCCATGGATAGCAGAAAAGCGCTCCAAGTGGGGATGGGACCGACACTTAGCACCTTCAAGGGGCATGCAGGTTTCCTTCACATGCTTGGTGACATGAAATATGTCAACTAGGAAATCACAGTTGTCTAACAACACACGCACTCCTGGATTACCTTTCTCTGCTAACCGACATAGGAAAGGATGGAGTTCACAAGCTCTGTCATATCCTATGAACTTGTAGACACTGGGGTATTCTTGATACAAAGATAATAAAGCACTGAAAACCTGACTACTCGATTCACATGTATACATTTCTAATAGCTTAACAATGACACCACAGGGTTTCACAAAAGCTAAAATGTCAGCAGTGGTGTCATAGAATTTGGTGAGTTTCTGTTCTTCCTTGCAGCCTGTCATTGTTGATGAATCCTCAGGTAAGGGGAGCTGTACATGTTAACAAAGCATGCTAATGGAAGAATAAAAGATCTGTTAATCAATGTCATTGTTACTTTGTTGAGATGCTGTGGATGGTGCGGTGATGTGTTTGCACCTAGGCACAACCAAAGGCTATTTGGACACTTGAATTCAAAAATTTACATGCACGTAGATGAATTAGTCATTTACAATACAACCCTGATGAGAGGAGACGGTTGAGAATGGTGTGAAGCTAAATATTTGTACCCTGACCTGACTAGGCACAATGGAGACTGGAACTGGTAGTTGGCCGGGGCAGTAGTAACGTTTCTAGGTGTGACTGTCAGTGTAGGTGGTATGCTTGAGAGGGACCAGTGGCTGATTGATGCCCCCCCCCCCCCCAGTGAACTGTTACATGTCTCGTTATTTATATATGTTTCTAGATATTCGTTAGGAATTGTCATTTTTAGATATTTTTCCCCTAACAAGTAAAGTAATTATCCACAATTGTTTCATACATTGTAGATCATAAGTTGATGATATTAATGAACAGCCCCGTGATTACGATAGCTTCTGTATGTTTCTACACTGAGGGAGTGAATGAAACTTAAATCTGCTCTGCTTGGTCAAAACACCGAGCTCCACCCCCCCCCCCTACAAAATGCACCGTTTAAATGCCTCTTGATCGAACATGATATTACGTTGAGGAGTACATATAACTGAAGATATTTTGCAGGTTATAAGCATGGATGGGCATTTGTACCATATACAGATTGAATGTTTAGAATTTCCAGTTAATATCCACATTTTGAAGAAATATTAATGTTATATAGCCGTCTACACATGAACACCCACCAATCTACCCATCACGCATTTTCTCGCAATTTTGCAACTTTCTCACCCTCCCTGTGATGGTCGCCCTCATCACTCAATTCTCTAACAATTTAGTAGTCCGCCACGTACGGACTCCATTTATCTGTGATACGGAGTCCGACCGTCTGTCGGTGAGAGTTCACCCTGCCGTTCACGGAAGGACCTGTAACATGAATTACCACTGCTTGTTGTGCGATAGAGAAACAATCTTGTATTTATATAGAGAAATAAACTTTTTATGTATCAAATTAAATCGATATATCACCTTTATGTGCGCCTGTAAATGTTTTTTTATCCTTTGAACTGCCAGGGTTCAGATGTTGCATGCCAACTGGACACCTTCGCAAAAGGAATCCTATGCAAATTAGGTGGGCAATCTATGCAAAAGATGAATTCAGGGGGGCTTTTTCCAGGAATGCCAGGACCGCGCACTAGGATAGACCATATTTTCATAAGCATCCTTCCCATCATACATCGC
Organism: Sipunculus nudus; assembly: GCA_026874595.1. Classification (NCBI taxonomy): domain Eukaryota; kingdom Metazoa; phylum Annelida; class Sipuncula; order Golfingiida; family Sipunculidae; genus Sipunculus; species Sipunculus nudus. The sequence goes on from CM049317.1 coordinate 7,149,850, forward strand.
TTGTTGTCAATGATGCTAAATTCCTATTGGTTGTTCCAACCGGAAAGCGCCATCGGCCAGACGGAGACGATGTAATATCTGACTTGATCCAGAGTAAGTGCCCATACTTTATTAATGCTGATCATCCAGCAAAATTTTTGGTCCCAACGGAGTCTAAGCATCTGTAACAATTATAATATGTGGGGTTTGTTTGGTGTCCTCACGCTTCACAAGGCATACACGTGTCTGTGGGTCTGTACGGATCCGTACAAACTTAGATAGTAAAGACTCTCCCCGCCAGAGGCTGCAGCGCTTGTATTGTTTACTATATATGTCAGCGCTGCAAGACTGCAGCAAACAATTTAGCAACTTTGCCATCCTCCTTGTAACGACCGTCGCCATGACGCCTTTTGCTAGCAATTTGCTCATCCTCCCCGAACACCGTTACCGTCTCAATCTCGCAATTTGCTATCAATTTATGTGAAATTGTGCAACTTTGTCCTATTCATTTTTATAGGCGAAACCAATCACTTAAATTGCTAGCATTTTAGAAAATTGCCCCCACCCCACAGCCGTTCCATCTTACAATTCGCTAGCATTATTGCAACTTTGTTAACCCCCCCCCCCCCCCACACACACACACACAGCCGTCCGCTATCAAATTGCCAGCAATTCAGCAACCTGTCACCCCCCGCGTCACTTTAAATCCCCCGCATCAAACATTTTTTATTACCCAAGGGTCACATGGTAATCTGGTGACATACTTGATCCCTACTAACAAAAAACCATGACTCTCGCGTCGGCAACTTTACCAATGAAAATACATAAAACATTAAAATTTTTCCCAAAACCTTTTTCACCAATGAGACCCCCACAATCATTTATGTTTCACTCATATATTTCCGTCTATGTGGACTCTTTTCTTTAACGGCCGCTACGCGGCGCCAGTCTTCATAGCTGAAGATGCGTCGCTCGATTTTCCGTAGAAGCGTTTAGGCCTATAAATCTTTAAACACACAGGCGCTTGAATCGCTATTTGTGTTGATATTGGCTTAAATCGTGTTCAATTTACCTTAACAACAATCCCCTACCGTTCAATGAGCTGTAAATCATGTTATATCGCTTGCCGGTACTTGTTTATATATCTATTATATAAACAAGTACCGGCAAGCGATATAACATGGTTTACAGCTCATTGAACGGTAGGGGATTGTTGTTAAGGTAAATTGTACACGATTTAAGCCAATATCAACACAAAGAGCGATTGAAGCGCCTGTGAAACAATACCTGGAATTGCTCTAATTTCTGTGTGATAGAATTCGAATGTTAAATTTTCTTCCAAAGAAAAGGAAATTATATGCGTATTTCCCCTATTGACATGCTACTATCAACAAAGATTATATTGGACTTAAAGAAATATCTTGTGTCATTATTTATTAAACGATCTCGGATCTTGTCCTGGTAACGCATAATCATAATGCATTCCGATGGGGAATCCCCCCATGTAACGGCTAGCTATCGGCGGGCCCCGCATGTTCCGGCTTCAAGTGCGATATTTTAACCCCCATAAATTATGTTTTGTAATATGCTTTGAATGTTGATAATACACGTAAAGATATAAAATGTTACATATTTCAAGCATGCTTCCTCAATTTTGACATTATCTCATATTTAGCGTTACTTGTCATTTCCATGTCAGTGTCTGAGAAATAATGTATGATATTTTCAGCTGTTTTTTCCCGAAAAAAAGAAATAAAAAGCGGCATTTTCCAAAACAAAGCGCCAAATATCAGCAAATATAATACAATAAAATGTATTGGATCAATGCAATACATGCATTGTAAATGGGGCACCAGTGAACATGGCTGCATGAGCATCTTAATAATACATTTGCGACGGAACTTACATACATGATCACAGTTATACACAACCTGAGTGCACATAGGACTAGAACATTTTATAAAAAAAAATCAGTATTTGTGCAGCTTGTTTCCACTACAAAATGATGTAAACATTAATAAACATATCCCAGCTGGCCTTCAACTGGTTTGTTGATGCTGATACATTACTATAATAATTATCATGTTACCTGAGGTTCCACAGCTGCCCATACAGAAATTTGAAACCAGGGGCGCGTTAATATATAGGGTTACCCTTTCATTAGTATCATGCAGTATAATATACTGTGGATTCAGAAAATATCGTGGTTTTGAAATTTCGTGGTTTTGACCTGAAACACTATTCGTTGAGTTAGAATCTATTGGATTGATAGTTCCTAGTCAGGCAATGTATTCAAAATTAATATGCCGTGAACAGACGTGAAATTCAGCAAGAGATCAGTGTTTTGCTTATGTTAAAAAAATACGCAGTCCTGGTACAAGCGAAAGGCTCAATGACACAAATGACAAATACATCGGCTGACTTATCTGAAATTTGTTGGGCGAAGAAAAAGAGTGTCTACTCTGAAATCAAGGACAGTCCGACAAGCTGTCCTCGGAATTTTATTGCCCAGTCGTATTGTCCCGGCGGTGATCGGCTTTTGATCTCCGCTTCCTAAGACTGGTACCCTGCACTATTATGGCCCTTACCAAGCATGGGGTGCCAGACTACTCAACTTCCCCGTGGAAATTAGGCCCCCCCCCCCCCCCCCCCCGGGCAAATTGCCCGGTCCGATTTGGTCTGCGATCGTGAGAACAAATCCTCCGATTAACTGACATACTGGTTGTGATTTTATGAATTATTTGAACAAACGGAAGTCAATATTGATATTCTGCATTTTCATTTATTAAAAGAGTTAACACTTCTTTGTATGTCGTTCGTTCAGTTTGAACCCTTAGTTGATTGCAGATCCCGGGAAAGAGACTACAGTTACACTAGGCTCCAGTTCATAACAGTGCTCAACTGACCGTGACTTATCACCAAGCCGGGGCATAATTAGGCTAACTCTGCCGCACGGATGTTCTGCCGCACGGTTATTTTTTTTTTAATAATGACATTCTTATAGACGAACAATCAAAAAAGATTAGCTGGGCAAAATGGCCTTTACCTACGACTTTTAGCGAGAAAATATGAGATAAAGAGCAAGTCCACATATACCAGTGTTGGTGCAGACGCACATTCACACAGTCACTTGTAAGTCCGACACGGATGAAATCTTAGTTTGTTTGATCCCCCCTTGGTACTGAGTACCTATCCTCACAATTTAATTATTTTTGTTTTTATTTATTGGCTACATATCGGTTTCTTTGTGTTTATTAATCAGTACCATTTAGAAGCATGGACGATGAAAGCGGGCTAACACGATAATTTATCTCGAGAGTGTGAAACTGGTTTCGGTTCAGCGAAACCGTTCACTTATTAATAGCGAAACCGAAACTGGTTCTCCGGAGATGATTTCGCAGTTTCGCCAAAACCGCCCACTCGATAATTATACTGGAAAGAAGGCGGAGGTGGGCAAAAGGAGTGCAATTCTGTTAATTATTTTATTAATGGATACTGTTAATGCCTGTTAGAGTTAATTCATCAATGATTGAGATATAAACATTCTTTCGGAAATGTCTTAAATTCAATATTCCCTACTATATATATATAACCATGTATGGCTAAAGATGAGCCGCGCGTATCCTGTGCGTCCATGCCGTCTGACACATGCACATGTTATAAGATGGAGAGAAACAGTCTATTTTCATCATAATTTAATAAATATTTGCCAGTCACAATTAATCATGCTCTCATTGGGTCTCAAAGTGCCAAGGCACGGATCTCTAGCGTTTGAGAAAACTTTCATCATTAATTTATTTCATTAATAATAAATAATTTACGATGGTATCACTATTTTCTATTAAAACCGAAACCGTCCACTTAAAAATAAAGATGAAACCATACAGAACCGGTTTTCCCAGAACCGAAACCAGTTTCGAATTTTCGAGTACGCCCCTGGTGTACAGGATTGTAGACAGGTACCCTGCTCTATTATGGCCCCCAGCCAACCAAAGAGACAGGCGTACAACGTCACGTTAAGTACTCCCAGTTGCAACTCCTGACTTACCTGAAGACTTGTTCCAGCTTCATTATGCACCCTCATACCGGTTGTCATGGACGTTCACGCGTTCCTGGTTGATAATCCATGAAGATTTCTTATAAAATAACTTTCTTTAGTTATTTCTAGTTTTTAAATATTGAAGAATGAGTTGTTCCACAAAAAAATGAATGATGGATGAATAGATAATACGATATACTGGATCTCTGATATTCCACTGTGCGTTGCAGTGATTTATTATTAATATCTATTAATCTCATCATTAATTACACACGTAATGTTCAGCCAACGTTTGGTAACTTCTCTGAGCAAACGAAATGCTTATCTTTATCATATATAATACATACAGGAGTTGGAACCAGTGTGCCGGGAGTACATAAGATGGCGTTGTATGCCCGTCTCTATGATTGGCCTAGAGCAGCGGTGCCATAATAGAGCGGGGTACCAATGTACGTGATGGGGACGGCTGTTACAAGGAGCATGGTAAAGTTGCTAAATTGCTAGCAAATTGCGTGACGGGAACGGCAATCACAGGGAGGGCGAGAAAGTTGCATAATTGCTGGCCAAATGCTCGCAACTTTGCAAAAATTGCTTATAGCAAGTATTTTTCAGTAAGGATTCAAACTTTGATAGACACTCGCGGCAAAGTTGCCAAATTGCTAGTAAATTGCGTGATTGGTGCGGCCGTCACAGGGAGGGCGAGAAAGTTGCAAAATTGCGGGCAAATTGCTAACAAATTGCGTGATGGGAACGGTCATTACAGGATGAGTGAGAAAGTTGCAAAACTGCGTGGAAATTGCTAGCAAATTGCGTGATGGGGCCGGCCATCACAGGGAGGGCGAGAAAGTTGCAAAATTACGAGCAAATTGCGTTATGGGGACGGCTGTTACATGGAGGATGGCAAAGTTGCTAAATTGCTAGCAAATTGCGTGATGGGGACAGTCATTTCAGGATGAGTGAGAGAGTTGCATAATTGCGTGGAAATTGCTAGCAAATTGCGTGATGGGGCCGGCCATCACAGGTAGGGTGAGAAAGTTGCAAAATTGCGAGCAAATTGCTAGCAAATTGCGTTATGGGGACCGCTGTTACATGGAGGATGGCAAAGTTGCTAAATTGCTAGCAAATTGCGTGATGGGGACGGCCATCACAGGATGGGTGAGAAAGTTGCATAATTGCGAGCAAATTGCTAGCAAATTGCGTGATGGGGATGGCTGTTACAAGAGGGATGGCAAAGTTGCTTAATTGCTAGCAAATTGCGTGATGGGGCCGGCCATCACAGGGAGGGCGAGAAAGCTGAAAATTGCGAGCAAATTGCTAGCAATTGCGTTATGGGGCCGGCCATCACAGGTACGGCGAGAAAGTTGCAAAATTGCGAGCAAATTGCTAGCAAATTGCGTTATGGGGACGGCTGTTACATGGAGGGCGAGAAAGTTGCAAAATTGCGAGCAAATTGTTTGCAATTGCGTGATGGGGCCGGCCATCACAGGATGAGTGAGTAAGTTGCAAAATTGCGTGCAAATTGCTAGCAAATTGCGTTATCGGGACGGCTGTTACATGGAGGATGGCAAAGTTGCTAAATTGCTAGCAAATTGCTTGATGGGGACGGTCAAAACAGGATGATTGAGAAAGTTGCAATATTGCGAGCAAATTGCTAGCAAATTGCGTTATGGGGGCTGTTACATGGAGGATGGCAAAATTGCTAAATTGCTAGCAATTTGCGTGATGGGGAAGGTCAAAACAGGATGAGTGAGAATGTTGCAAAATTGAGAGAAAATTGCTAGCAAGTTTTCAATAATTGCGTATAGCAAGTTTTGCAATGAGGATTTAAACTGTGATAGACACTCGCGCAAGTTTGCTAGATACTCATGCTTCAACAGGGAAAAATCGACAGTTCCCCGCCTATATGCGTTGTGGCAGCGTTCGTTGTGAAAAAAACATTATTACTACAAGAATACTTTCCTGATTCACGTTGTTTTGCTGTTAAAGGAATAACGTTATCCCAACTAAAACACGACAGTTAGTACAACGTTGAGGTAACCATTTTGGGCTAAACACGTCCTTACAACATTGCAGAAACGTCAGATACGCTCCGTATCATATTCTTTAATATGTCGCTGAAACATTGCTTAGATGGCATATGAGTGTACTTCTAATGCCGTTGTGAAAACGTCGCCAAGACGCCGTTGGGTCACCATTTTGCGGCGTTACGGTAACGTTGTCAGGTTGTTGTGGGAACAATAAACATATTTTTAATGTTAACAAAACGTTCTAATAACATTTTAAACGTTTTTGTAAGGTCGAATGAACGTTGTGGCAACGTTTGTCGTGAAGAAAACGTTATTATTACTACAAGAAAACTTTCCTGATTCACGTTGTTTTGCTGTTTAAGGAAAAACGTTATCCCAACTAAAACACGACAGTTAGTACAACGTTGAGGTAACCATTTTGGGCTAAACACGTCCTTACAACATTGCAGAAACGTCAGATACGCTCCATATCATATTCTTTAATATGTCGCTGAAACATTGCTTAGATGGCATATGAGTGTACTTCTAATGGCGTTGTGAAAACGTCGCCAAGACGCCGTTGGGTCACCATTTTGCGGCGTTACGGTAACGTTGTCAGGTTGTTGTGGGAACAATAATCATATTTTTAATGTTAACAAAACGTTCTGATAACATTTTAAACGTTTTTGCAAGGTTGAGTAAACGTTGTCGCAACGTTTGTTGTGAAAAAAAACGTTATTATTACTACAAGAAAACTTTCCTGATTCACGTTGTTTTGCTGTTAAAGGAAAAACGTTATCCCAACTAAAACACGACGGTTAGTACAACGTTGAGGTAACTATTTTTGGCTAGCTGGGTATGCTGATGGTCGGACTAAAGGTGGATTAAGAGAAAGTCCGTGGAAAGGCGGCGTACTAACTTTAATCCGTATGCTGATGGCTGGATTAAAATTAGTCGGGGTTTAACTACTCCGAGTTAGTCCCAAAAAGTTAGATCTGCCCGAGGGGTAGTTTATCGCTGGACTAACTTAAGAGCTAACAAGAAGTCAGTAAAAAAAGTCACTATTTGCAGAACATAAATGCAATAATAGGCTTCGTCTAATTATCTAAATCAGAACTAAAGATATACTGGTGGTAAATGCACAAACACTTGCATCTTGCTCATTATAGGTTTACGACCAGGGAAATAGCTTTTGGCGGTTTAGTCGCTATAATATTGTTAACATTGACAAAAGCACTATTTACCAAATATGGTTTTGCTTATTGCCTATATTTATTTCCAAAACTAAAATATTTAAAGATAAAAGGTATTCAGGTCAGGAGAAAAGTTGGCTAAATGATGCAATAATAGATTTAAGCAAGGAAATGCTGCTCTTTTCCGATGAACCAAAATGACAATTGGTAATAATGAGCAGTAGTAACATTTTGATGGACATAGACAGTAATCAACAAAGTATGAGTTATTTATCACTGCATATTATATCATATAATTAGCTTGCCAAGAGTTACATATTGTGATTTACAGATAATTTTAAATTATGTCATCAGACCTAATTTTTTTATAGGGTCATCAGGATGAGAAGTATATACATATATATATATATATATATATATATATATATATATATATATATATATGTAATATATATATTTAATATATATATAATATATATAAAACAAAATGTATATAATATATATATAAATACGAAATGAAGTTCAGGATGAGAAGTATATTAAAATCATATGTATTATTTATATATTATATATATTTATATATAGGCCTACATATACATATATATTAGATATCATATACATATATTATATATAATATGTATTTATATATGATATTTAATACATGATATACGGTTTTCATGGGAGCTCTCTTCTTGAAAAAAATATAAATATTTGGGTTCATTTAACACAATACACATCATTGTATTGCATATCTTGGATTGGATGGGGGATAGGAAGAAAAATTATACCATTGCCTCCCGCGAACTTCAGGTAAAATGGGTGTGGCAGGGGTATTGGCATTCGCCCCTTCTCCCCTCCAAGATCCCACGTACGCCTATATATTAACATATAGGCCTAATAGGTCGTATTCCACTTGCCCACATCCACGCTCGTTCAACAGGACCGAGAGATCAACAGGGATTCGAACTGGGTTAAAGTATACCACACAGACAAATTGGCTTGCCAGATAGTTGATTACGCACCAGAAAAATTAAAAGGTCACATTATCAACTGTGGAGGAATTTTTATAAAAAATGCTTTATTTAATTAATATATTGGCCCTAAGTGTACTTGGCTAATGGTAGGCCTGCTTTATTTGGCCCGGCCAAAATGTAAAATCTCGGACGGCCATGTGCTTGTGCGCACAGCACCATTTTAACTCTGTCGAATGGTGAGCTTTGCCGACCTGCTTCATTGATATGCATACACGCACTTAGTCCGCAGTTAAACCGCGGTTTAATTTTATTTTTAGCCCTGGAGGATATGAACTCCATTGACCTTCTTCATTAATATGCATGTATCCAGTTAGTACGCTGTTTAACTAGTCCGGGATTAAACTGACGGTGAGCATACCCTCGTAAGTTAGTCCACAAAACCCCGACTTACTAAACCGCGGTTTAGGCTAAACCGCGTTCTAATTTCATTCATGCTCAGCATTAGGGCCTGAGAGTCTGGGAACATGACAGATGGAGGGGGTATACGCGTACGTTTCATGGTGGTGTGACGTCACACTTGGGTAGTTTGCGCCGTGGTTATTGGTCACATCGGACATGGAATGACGTCATTTCCTCGTTAAAGTGCGTGTGTTCTCACATGTCCTGGAAACCAAGATCATTGCGTGCATTTGCAGAAATCAAATGCGAGTCGGATGGCTCTGGCATGGAGCCGCCAGCTGGTTACCGGTACTCACGTTTGAGAACAAACGGATTTAGGGTTTGATTGTTGTAAGAGACCGTGTTTGTACAACTTAACTGCTCAGTAGGGGCGGATCCAGGATTTGTCGACAGTGGGGTCTAGCCAAGGATGACTAATTAGAAAACATTGTAAACGACCCCAGTCCTGGAAAAAAGAGTGATGGATGAAAAATGAATTTAAACTCTTACCCGGCTGAACGGGGGGGGGGGGGGGGGTACCACGATGCAGGACCCCACAGTAGGTCCGTAACCACTGTGACTAATTTGTAACTCGCGCCTGTATTACATTACGATTTTGCAGTTATGGAGAGGGATCGATATCGTCATCACAACATACATAAATATTACATGAGAGGATATCATGTACGTCATCTCATTAAGTTCAAACTTATGACTAACAAAGGAAATATGATATCGCAGAATAGTGACTAAAGGCCCGGACAAGCACGGTAAATTTAGCCGAAAATTAACTTGCTCATATCGTTCACCCTATATGAGTGCTACTGGAGGCTGGGCAGCAACTAACATGTTTCTTAATTACAAATTATACATATGCGCATGCTTTCCTCTAACAAGGTTACTTCGTGTTCAAAAAGTGTAAATGATCATGAAAATAATTATGAATATGCGATAATGCATTAATTATATTGTCATACGTATATAAAATGTGTTTTCAGAGATCGGTGGAATAATGTTTATAAAATCCAGTATTCATTATATTACAGGCGATTTAAAAGATTACTAATTTAATGTATTTGGCATAATGCATTTAAAACATTTCACGCAATTCATGTTTTTATACGCAACATCTGTCTCGACTGTCATTTTTTTACTTTTATTATTGTATGAATTAGAAGTAAAAATGTGTTTATATTATGTTATGCTATCAAATTACAAAATAAAATATCTTATGTGTTCGTGGTTGTTAAAACGTTGCATGGATGAAGCGAAAAAGGATGTCATAAAGCAAACCGGCTTCTGTGGCTCAGGGGTAGAGCGCAGGACTCAAAGCCGGGAGATCGTGGGTTCGAATCTCAGCCGAGGGGGTGAGGTTTTCCACGGTCGGCCCCTACCCAGGGTGAGCGCTCTGCAGGCTTAATGGGAAGGCTGTGCCCCACAGCCGTGTATCACTCACATACGAGTGCGTCTTTGGGGGATTCCTCTGTGTTATGACCCAGCAATGGGGATGATTATACACCCAGGACCCGCAGGTGCGGTAGACACCGGGCCTGAGTGACACCAGGATATAAAAATGATAGGAAGCGAGTGCTACCGCCCTGTCAAGTAGTCCCAAACCGAAATGGAATCTCTGCAGATGTACATACTTAGTTAAGACTTAGTTAAGTCAGCATTAAAAAAATGGAGGCGGTTACCTCCACCAAAAAAAAAATTAAAAAAAAAAAAAAAAAAAATGTCATAAAGCAAACATAAAATGAAGAAATGTAGCTTTTCGGCAACGGATGATAAATATATGGGTAGTAAATATGCATATTAGAACACAGGTAAGCTTTACCTGAATTATGATTTAGACATCTAACATAAAGATGTGTATCAGAACACAAGGGACGAAATAAAACTATTGTAACAGTTCTTAAGCATTTTCGTTTCTTTGTGAAAATATAGGGTTATCCAACTTATAATAAAATACCAACATTTCTATATTATCTGGACTATATTATCTAGTCAAACATTTAACAAGTGGAGGCGGTTACCTCCGCCATACACATATACTTAAAAAGTATATATGTAAATCAGGACATATTTTGAAAATTTCAGTGGTTTTTAAGGTATATATTTTAAATATCATCCAAATTAAATGGTTTAAATGTGTATAGGCAAGAAAATTTATTGATGGCATAAAAAACACGGAACACGGATCTCCATCTTGAAAGCTTAGTGATCTTGAGAATAATTCAGCATAGTTCAAGCTCACTCAGTTTTCTTAGCTCTAACGTTTTTCACAGCTATCAATATCTTAGATAATTGGTTCATTTTTTAAAGATATTTGTTAATAGATTTGGCCTTTTTTTTCGAAAACATGGACATCCGTATGTTTTCCTCTTCAAATCATTTATATCAATTATTTAGTCTGATATAGAGACAATAAAATTACTTAATGTAATTTAATTTAAATGCAAATTTAAATATAATTGGGAACGTAATATATGAAACGCTCGGAGGTCGAACATTATATTATCTTCCTCCATGGCCTGTTTTTTTTTAAACCTATGGGTTTTGATGTCATGTTATGCTGGTGTTATTATTAGCCACCAGGTAGCGCAACAGTACTGCGGTGCTCAACGGTAATACATTTATATAAGTTGAAATGAAGTTGAAAGGTGTCTTTCGTTTTTGAAGATGATAACACTTTAGGATAAAGACGACTTTCATGTTATCGGTCTGCGTGTGTATGTGTGTGTCCGCTTGGTCAGGAGATTAAATCACCATTTCCTTTAAACTACCTATTAGGTAAAATATACAAAGTAAATAAAGTTTATAATTTTCTTTAAACAGAAATAAACAACTTTCATTAACATACTCAAATACGAATATTATGTTCACATTAATATTTAAAAGTAAGGCCAAACAAAAAAAAATAATATGTATGGTTCTCATGCACCGCCCGCGTCAATTTTAGCCCCAACACCAAAAATTTTTATTTTTATTTTTCAAATAGACAAATAATACAATTTATGTAGTCCTTTTACCTGTTTAGCGAACAAATTAGTTATTTTCATGCTTTTTCCTGATCATATGACATTTTTATCGAAACATACAAAAAAGTTCGAAAAGAAAAAAACACCCGCAATGATTTCAGAAAGGAAAGTCCCTTAGACCATACCTTTTTATTTTTTGGCCAAAGTTTTAATTAATAAATGTTTCAAAGAAGAATATTTGAGAATCATAATCAACTGAATTCGGTTAATTAGCAAGGAAAATACCATTCATTGTCTTGCTTTCGGCTGGTATGAAGATGCTGTTAGGCATAGATGTTCTTCAATATATGCTCAATATATGTCTTCTATGCTCTATTCAGCCCTTCAATAGTGTTCTGTATATACTGAAAACCAAGTGCATACATTGGATATGTTGACAACCCTATAGCCTTTCCTAGTAGCCCGGTACCTTGTGCAACGAATGCAACAATGAACTTACTGTGTGGAGGTTAGGGGTGGACCAGTATGCTACCTGTGTGGAGGTTAGGGGTGGACCTGTATGCTTACTGTGTGGAGTTTAGGGATGGACCAGTATACTGCCTGTGTGGAGGTAAAGGGTGGACCAGTATGCTTACTGTGTGGAGTTTAGGGATGGACCAGTATACTGCCTGTGTGGAGGTTAGGGGTGGACCTGTATGCTACCTGTGTGGAGGTAAGGGTGGACCAGTATACTACCTGTGTGGAGGTTAGGGGGGTGGACCAATCTGCTACCTGTGTGGAGGTAAGGGGTGGACCAGTATGCTTACTGTGTGGAGGTAAGGGGTGGACCAGTATGCTTAATGTGTGGAGGTAAGGGGTGGACCAGTATGCTACCTGTGTGGAGGTTAGGGATGGACCAGTATACTATCTGTGTGGAGGTTAGGAGTTGCCCATTATGCTACCTTTTTGGAGGGGTTAGGGGTGGACCAGTATGCTTCCCGTGTTGAGGTTAGGGTTGGCCCATTATGCTTCCTTTTTTGGAGGTTAGGGGTTACCCTTGGGATACCTGCCTTGGTGTGGTGACAAGTTTCTAGCTGTTTGCACTGGCTTTTATTTCCTTATATTTTGTCACGAAATTATGTGACTACACCTTGCATATATGCAAGAATTCCCTCTCGAACTGTCGAAAATGATACAAACTGTGTCCTTTGTAGGTTATTTGACATATGTTTCCATATATCCAGACATAATACATAAATAAAACACTGTCACAGATTATGTAAAGACTGAGCACATGGTCAACTGCCAAAATAAACCCACCAAAAATAGTTTATAAATGGTATTAAACATTAAAGCAAAGAGCACTTGTAAACTAACAAAAAGTCTGCATGAATCTCAATTTTTTTGTTATATTTCTTATAATATTTTATTGGACTCAGACTCGGACTTGGACTCGAGTTCCAAATAGCTCGGACTCAGAGAAGGTGGACTTGGGCTCCAAGCACTCAGACTGGGACTTGGACTTGCACTCAGACTCGGATGGTTCGGACTCGTCTACATCACTGGTAACAAAGCAGAAAGCAGTTTGCTACTCTATACCAACCAAGACATGAAGCCCTCCATCTCCGTGTGTCTGAAATTCATAGGGTCAGGCATTACAAACTATTCATGTTTTCCTAGAGTATTAAAAACATATTTTGATTCTACCAATAGAATATGTAGTAAATGGGATTAAAAATAAATTGAATGTTTTATCTATTGCTCATTTTTAGTTTACAAATTATATTTAGGCATGCTACTCCTATGGATTGTGCAAATTTTCACTTGTCACTGGTGTGCTGTTGTATCATCAATTAGTATTAAAAGTCAGTGATGAAACTAAATTGATCTTCAAGTGCAAAACAGTGAGCGTACCCCCCTAGTCAAATTCATCCCCCCCCCCCTCCCCAAGGCCAAGGCAAACCAGATATCTGTCCACAGAACTGGCGACATCTTTCAGCGAAGACTTACACTACAAATCCGAATCTTTATATTAAGGAAGAAGAAAGATAAAAGTCATACTTGTAAAATTATACTTTAGGAGTTTCTGGAAATGTGGTTAACTTTTCTGATATAAAACTTTCATAGATAAATATAAACAGTCGTTTTATCTCGAGGTTCTATCCTGAACAACTTTAATTCAGAACGAAATGCTTGCTCAGTCTAATTGAGCAGTTCCCGTTTTCTCTTTAGCCAACATAAAAAGTTTGAAATCATGTTTTTTACTGTTTAGAAAAAGTCAAGAATCTCTGAAATTAATATCATGCGTATGCGATTACTGTCCCACAGCAGCGAGAAATGTTCACTTAACTGGCGACACCTTTAGGCGAACAGTCAAACTCAATGTTTGGGTATGGATCAGTGAGGAGGAAAGATAATACTTAAGTTTTATGTAAAACTTAAAGAAAGAAGTTTATCGTTAACCGCATAGAAGCTTTATGCGAAACCAATTAAACAATTGCGATGCTGCCTCACGCAGCAGGTGACGATGACACTTGCAGCGCATGCGCTTGGGTTAGCTTTTTTTTTAGGAGGCACCATCCACCCAAAAACTTTCTTGCTTCTACCCAAGAACGGATATCTCCCTGTCCGGTTTCAAACTACATGACAGGGCAGTTCAAACGCTTCCTCTAATTGTATTTGATGGAATTTCTTATTTTGAGGCTAAATCTGTTTTGAAAATTTGTCAGCTTAATGTAGCAGGTTGGACTATTAACAACCATGAATTGAGGAAAAACATTATTGTTAAAACTGTAGCTGATTTTATAAGCATAAATGAAACTCACCTTTCATATGATGAAATACTAAATATTCCTGGATATATTTGGTATGGACACAATCGGGAATGTAGGCATAAGAAAGCACCAAAAACCTTTGGAGGTGTGGGAATATTTGTCAAGACAAGCATTCATTCAGATTTTGATGTGTCAGTAATTGATAAGTCAGTAGACGGAATTTTGGTATTACAGATGCAAAATAAACATAGTAAATCAACCTTTATTATATGCTCGGTGTATCTACCACCAGAAAACAGTGTGTGGGGTAGTGATTCAAATAGTTTCTATGAACATTTATTAAATCAGATATACATACACATTAATGTTGATCATTTTATAATTTGTGGAGACCTTAACAGTAGAGTTGGGGACTCAATTGATATGATTGAAGGTATTGATGATATTCCTAAGAGAAAGGTTATTGATTTTAACAAAAATCAGCACGGAGCAGCGTTGATAGAATTTTTACACGAATCAAAATTTTGTATAGTTAATGGAAGGATAAATAACTTGCAAAATAATTTTACATGTATATCATCTAAAGGAAAATCTGTAGTAGATTACATTTTGGTTCCACAGGATAAATTAAAGGACTGTACATATTTTTCTGTATCACCATGTTCTGATCTCATAGAAAACAATAACTTAATGTATCTAGTCGGAAGAAAATCTCGGATACCTGATCATTCTCTCATTGAAGTCCATTTTGATGTTGGAGTTAAAATAGATCATACACATATACAAAAGAAACGAGAGGCAAAAAGAAAGTTTAATTTCAGGAATATACCCACTAATTTTATGAAGTCTGAACACGTAATGCATGATATATTAGAAGCCATAAATATTATTGAAAATGCTAAAGATTCACAGGCATCCGTTGATAATGTGTATTGTGCTGTCATAAGTCCAATTAGTAATGAAATGAATAATTTTTTGGTACGTAATGATTGTATAAAAAACAAACGCAGAGTAAAACCATTTTGGAATGATGAATTAGATGCATTGTTTAAAGATAAAAGAAAGGCTGAAAAGGAATATAGAAAATGTGTTAGTGCTGGTAAAGAGAGGAAAGAACTTCTAGCAGCTTTTAAGAAAAAATCTGCTCTCTTTGATCGAAAATTTAGATATTATGAGAGACAATACCGAAGGGACAGAATGTGCAGGATTGAGCAGTTACAGGTGCACAACTCTCAGCTTTTTTGGCAATATATTAAGCGATTGGGTCCTCCCCGTAAGAATTGTATACCATTTGAGGTATATGACATAGATAATCATATTGTATATGATGAGGTAAGTGTGTTGAGTAAATGGAAATCTGATTTTGAAAAATTATATGCGGGTATAAATGAGTCTTACATTAACAATCAAAATTTTATGGAACAAATAAAACATTTTATGTCATGTATAGAAAATGATATGATTGACCCATTATATCAGGGAAACCAGGAAATAAATACATTTATTACTTATAATGAAGTAGAAAGTGTAGTTAATAAGCTGAAAAGGGGGAAAGCTGCAGGAATTGATGAGATTCCTTATGATGTTCTGAAAAATGTTATAGTCACTAAAGCATTACACAGTTTCTTTAATATGGTATTTGATTATGGAATAGTTCCTTCCGTATGGGCTGATTCAATGGTAATTCCGATCTTGAAGTCCAGTGTCGATGACCCTAGGGTGCCAATGAACTATAGGGGTATTAGTTTGTTATGTTGTATTGCAAAGGTCTATGGGAGTATTTTGAACAGGCGTCTTATGAAGTACTTGGATAATCATAACATCTTAGTTGAGGAGCAAAATGGTTTCAGAGAAAATAGATCGTGCTTAGAGCACATTTTTTCCTTATATTGTATTATCAGAAATAGACTAAACATGGGTCTTAATACGTTTACAGCTTTTATAGATTTGAAAACCGCTTTTGACTCGGTGAAAAGAGATTTTCTGTACTATAAATTATTTCAGTGTGGAATTGATGGCAAATTTTATTTTGCTATTAAAGCGTTATACAAAGACACACGAGCTTGTGTAAAGGTAAATGATCTGTACACAGATTGGTTTGATACCTCGGATGGTGTCAGGCAAGGTGATACCCTTTCACCAACGTTATTTTCGATCTTTATTAATGATTTGGCAGAAGGTATCAATAGAATGAACAGAGGAATAGATGTTAACAGCAGAAATGTTAGTATCTTAATGTACGCTGATGATATTGTTTTATTAGCACCCTCTACGACTACTTTACAAGAAATGTTATCTTACATTCAAGAATGGTGTCAAAAGTGGCAAATTGAAATTAGTGAGAAAAAGTCAAAAGTTGTACACTTTAGGGCGGTCGAGACAGAAAAGGTCAAATGTTCTCTTTAAAGCAGGGGAGAAAGTTATTTCCTGTACATCATTTTATAAATATCTTGGTGTGTATTTTGATGAAAATCTCAATTTAAATCATCACGAGAGAGAGATGGCTGCAGCTGCCATGAGAGCATTAGGAGCTGTGATAGGTAAATATCGAACAAATAATAATATGTCGTTTAAAGTTTACAGTAATCTTGTTCATGCTTGTGTTCTACCAATCATAGAATATGGTTCAGAAATATATTGCGGTGATAAACGTCCTAGATTAGAGAATGTTCAGACGACAGCCGCCAGAATATTTTTGGGAGTAAACAGATTTGCTCCACATTTAGCCATCCAAGGTGATGTAGGTTGGGTAATCTGTAAAAACCGGTTTATTATGAATATGGTGAGATTATGGAATAGGATTGTCAAAATGGATGAAAACAGATTATGTAAGCAAATATTTTTATGGGATTATGCTTTATTAGAAAATAATTGGTGTTCCACTGTATGTGACTTTTTTGAAGATTGTGAATGTAAACCAAGTTTTGACAATATTATAGAGTGCTCAATGACTAAAATATACAATAAATTAGAACATGTCATGAATGATGATTGGAGAGAAAAACTGTTATCAAAACCAAAACTTAGGAATTATAGGCTGTACAAAAATTCAATCAGTACTGAATTATATGTAAAATTGAACCTTTCTTCAAAAGAAAGATCCTTTTTGGCTCAGTTCAGAATGGGTGTATTACCTTTGGCAATTGAAACAGGCAGATTTCGTCGTATTAATATTAAACAAAGAGTCTGTTTTAAATGTAATGAGTGTATTGAAGATGAGGTCCACTTCCTTTTTCACTGTCCTTTGTATGAGCAGGAACGAAAAACATTATTTTCTGGTACAAACTGGCCAACATCTACTTTTACAGAAAATGAAAAAATATCCTGGTTGTGTGAAAATAAATCTAGAAAGCTAGCAAAATATTTATGCAGATGTTATGAAATTAGGAGCAAGCAGCTGTATGTCTAGTGCATGCGAATCACTTATTTTGTTCCAAGTTATGAAGTGACTAATAGGTCCATGGGGCCGGGTGCACTGATATGTATAATTATATATGTATCTGAATGTACTTGTCACTCTAATAAAGAATACTACTACTATATCCTGGCGTTATTCACGCCCAGGGACTACAGCACCTGTTTCCCCTGGCTGCTAATTGTCCCCATTTTTTGGACATGCATCGACGAACCCCAAAAGACGTACTCCTTTGTGAGTGAAACATGGACGTTGGCACGACCTTCCCATTAAGCCTGCACAGCGCTCACCCCGGGTGGGACCTGACCGTAAATAAAATCTCCTTGTCTCGGCTGAGATTCGAACTCACGATCTCCAGGCTTTAAGTCCTGTGCTCTATCCCTGAGACACAGAAGTCTCTCCGCAAGAGGACCACTCGAGTTCCAGACATTCAAATCGATCACTTGAGTTCTGATTTCTTACTCGAGCACTCACGTTAGCCTAAACTTTGAGATATTTATGCAGCTATTTATGAAATTGTTATGCCTTATATTCATTTTCTTTCTAACCAATAAACAGAGATATGGTGCAATCTAGATATATGTAACTAATCCGGCACACAGAAGACAGAGAAGACTGTAAAAATTAACCGAGAGATCAGTATTATACAAATGCTTTTATTTTTATTCTGAAACACAGAAAAAGTAGCTGCATTTAGGCTGAATTTGTAAATATTGAACTGTGTATTTATTTTCACTTACTAATCGCATTCGATTAATAGAAGATAAACATTTGCGGTAATGTGTGTATAATCCCATACGTCCATTACTATTGCCTGAATACAAAGGTTTCCCGGCAAAATTATCCCGGCGCACGGTATTACTTTCTCCATGCAGTTATATACATTGTTAGGATTCAGTGTGAGATAACACTGTCCACGTGCGTCTGTTTACTAATACAAGACTGCGTGACCAGAAGTGCGATTGTGCGCACTCCAAATAAGCAAATTAAACATGGATGATAACACACATAAGAAACACAGTAATGTGACTTTTCGCCATCGCGCCCGCCAAGTACAAGCAGTAAGCATACAACTTTGGAACTGGATATTATCAGATTGCATAATAGTTTGAATTATATAAACACAAATATACATGTATATTTAATACACCTGATATGTAAATAGTTCAGTTTAACAAACTACAAATAAACTAACACATAAAATTTAGAATTCGACAAAACAGGGAATGTTATCATTATGTAATTATGACAATATGATTTAAATTAAAGTGTCATTAACACTGGGAACGCTTATATCAAATATATAGACTAACCTAAAATTAAATGTATATAAGGACAAAGTATTCTTATATTCAGAACATGCAGATATAATAACAAAGGTATATGTTAAGATTACGGTATTTTTAGATGCACGATCAACGAATTACATGGTCGACGAACTGTATTATCAATGGGTTTAATAACAAAGAAATGGAGACAAACATGATACACTACATAAAAACATGTTATTAAACAATGGTTTGCAGAAAAAAAATTGTTAAATATAAAATAATGACAGAGCATGTCCACTGCACTCTGTTGGCTCAGGTAAACAGCCTATAATCACCTCCCAAAAATTACATGACATTTATAAAAAGATGTCTTACCAGAAAAAAAATTATGTTAAAAATTTGGGAGTTAATTAATAGGACTTATATGCATGGGTCAATAGTATGAGAAAGCAACAATAAATGTTGTATAAATTGAAAGAAATGACTTCAAAGCAGAGTTCTTTTAATTTGATTGTATAATGAGAGCATATTCCCTGGTATTTTCGATCAGCTATGAAGATACACATGTTAAGGAATCCTCAAGAATATGATCAGCATAGGTCCGTCTGCAGTACAGCCTCCGAAGATTACGTCAGCTTGTCACTCAGTGCAAGGAGTGCAAGTGATTAAACAGAACAAGACTTTCAAACTTTCCTGACAGTCAAGGTAAGCTGTCACTCACATTCTTTTGTGACGGGTGAATTTCCATGCGCAATGGAGTCAGAATCCTTCCTTTAGTACACGTACACTCGTAAGAGGATATGGCGTCATTCCATGTCTCACGTGACCAGTAACTACGACGAAGAAAACCCAGGTGTGGCGTCACTCCAGTTCTGAACGTGCGCGTGGATCCTGTCCGTCCGGCGTGTTCCCAGACATTCAATACACATTTACGTCGCACAATTAGTGATGATATTCTGTCGTTCCAGTTTCTACCAACATATTCCACGTATCCCGTGGGCACAGATCTGGAATTTCCGCCGCAGGAGTGACGTATTTGACTGTGAGCGTGCTCGTATACAATAGCGCACTGATCTCTATGTAACGAGGTCGTACCTGGACATCCAGCATCGACGCAGCAGACGAGACTGGCTATAAGCATAAAAAGCATCCCAAACATTGCAACGCATTGCATCACCTTAACTGTGTACTGAAATTCCCTCATCAGTAGTAGTCTGCTTGTGGACGGTTCTTGCACCAACTGCTCATACAATCAGCCTTGTGTCACAGCTTGTAAAAAAGTGACCTGAATCCAAATTCAGCTGTGAATAATAAAGCTGCGGTTAATACGTTATCCTGGGCCTTGCGCCAGCAGTACAGCTGTCCTCTATATAAATACGACCATTTAAGGATGATTTACCAACTTCGTCTGGTTATTTCTTCATAGCCTTCTTGATTACAGATATAAAGTGTAAGTACTACAAATCGACAGCAAACCGCAGACACAAGCCAAAGGGGCCCGAAATAAGAACATCAAAGATTTTCTGATCGACATTAGTCGCTTAAACGCAGTTGCTGCCATTTATAATAATAGGATAATCATATAGTTTAAAATACATTACGAAATACACTCAAATAAGACTGAGATCATATATACATATATATATATATATATATATTATAAATTATACACACACACATATATATATATATATACCTTATATATATATGTATATATATATATATATATATATATATATATATATATATATATATATATATACCTGGGTGAGACTAGAAATAGTCATAAACACACCGAGCGATCACACGTGTGTACTTCCTTGCTAAGGAAATGTGACACGGAAAATACAAAGCTGGACAACCGAAAGAACACCCCTCCCCCTACCTCTTCCACCTCCATCCCGCACCCCCACCAGTCTTAGGGCATAGGGTGCCCCTATCTCTTCCCAAGAGATTATAACCCCCGCGCAAAAATACCCCCTATAGAAAGAGAACAAAAGCCAGAACATCATTTTCTGCTGAATTTAACTAACACGCCATATGTAGAACTTCTTGTTGTTATTACCAGTTCATTAGAAAATGATTGACTTTTATGAATAAAAAGTTCACTAACATTTTCTCCACTTATGAGTACGAGTAGCCTTATTAACTTTAATTCTTTTTTTATAACGTGAACACATGGATGGACTGTCAGATGTTCCAAAGTTAAAAACAAAACACGTTTTCATTCGGGTTCTAAAGGTTTTCTCAATTGGTTGCCGAGGATGCTACGAACTTAATTTACCTGCAGAAATTTGCAGCTTTACCTGGTTGTTAGCCATGGATCTTTTTAATATTGATATGTCCCTTACCGACTAGGACCTCAATGTGAAGTTGTTGAAATGGGCAATCGTCCCCTTTCGGTCATAGATATGTTTTTTTTAATATGTATAAACAGTCCTGGTATACCGATATGTTCCGTTCTCGCAAAAATACAAATGTCTGGACCACGCTGTTTCATAAGTCTCACGACATGCTGGGTTTAAGCCAACTCGGAGCAGGCCTGAGGGCTTAAGTAAATAATCGTGTGATATTGGGCTTAAGTCACAGTAAAGCAACATGGCCAAGACCTATATTTTCTATATTTGCTTATATAATTTTGATTATTTGGTACGTGGCTTCTCAAACGAATTCATCCGTGGATTGTCACAATAATAAGAGGCTTATGAAAAGTTGATGGTCGACATGAAATATAGCATGCATACATAGGGAGCATGTAGTTTATAAATAAAGTGAAATCGACCTCACACCTTCACACACCCACTCACACACAGAAAAGTTTAAAGATAAATAAAAAAATAAAATAAAAGGAGCCTCTCCATTGAATCGTTATATAAATTCAGCGTGAATCAATAAATATATTTGGTCCATTGAATAATTCTATTCACAAACACTTAATATTAACAAAAGAACCTAACCTGCCGTTTAAATATGATATTCATATATATATATAATAAAATAAAAAGAGTAAAGGAAAAAATTGAAACAAATATTGGTTGACAATATTATTTTGGTTAATTTCTTCCATGAATTTGTTGTACTAAGTCCGAAAGATTTGCTTGGCCATTCAGCTCCTTTAATTCTGTTTGTTTGCTCACCTAATTGAATACTAACTGCAGAGAGCAGGTAAAAGGACTTCTTGTCCTATTGCTATTCTTCCTATTGTTGCATCCATACACATAGCAAAAAAATACCCATATATAGTGTATAATAATTTAATAATTGAACAATTAGTTTGTTGATATTGCATGCTTCGCACATAGAGGCTGTACGCTAGAAAACACATTGTGCCTGGCCTCCAGTGACTGATAGCTGCCCTCAAGCAGGGCTCTGGCCTTGGAACAGCTGGCCAGTGACGTCATGTAGGAACCCTCTATTCCGTAACCAACGTGTGCAATCAATCCGAACTTGGGCACTTTCAAGAATTACAATAGGTTAAACCAACGGGTTAAAACCAATATATACACCAGTTAATGTTATTTAAGACAAATGAGACTTTATCGTCAAGCCTGTTCTCAGAGGTGGCGGAACGATTTTAGAAGTGGGGTGGAGGGGGGGGGGGGGATGCGGGAGGGCACCATGTTAAGAAGAAATTGTCTACAGCACAATAAGTTACGAATATATATATATATATATATATATATATATATATATATATATATATATATATATATATATATTTAAAAATAGATGCTATAAGTTGGCATTTCTGTGGGTATTTTTCTTATAATATAAGCTCTATATAGTTTACGAGGCTTAAGGGTAACTGAGTGATAGCCACCAGTGAAATTGAACTTTCTTGAAATTTAAACTAAATAATTTTGAATTGTTTATTATTACTGAACGTTCTCTCGCAAGCCATGTGTACACTTCGGCTAGGATCAGCATTACCATTACATAAAAAAACCTGTGTACATGTTCATCACAGTTTAAGACAGTAAGTTAACTATACATTTCACACAATACTCAATAGATCATTTAGATAAGCAAATTTATGTTGAGTACAGTTTCAAAAGAAAAAAATAAGTATTGCATGATCCTGGCACAGAAATATTCAATTAATGTTTTTGTTCAATTCTGCACGATATATTACAATCAGTTCCTGTTCTAGGCAACATAAATCCATTTATTTCATATTCACCATATCAGGTTACTCCTCAGCAATGATCGAAATCTGTCCAGTTTAATTCGGAGAATGACTATAAAAATTGAACACAGGACTGCTAACAAAATGAAGAAAATTCTTATAATTCCCTGTGCCATTAATAAACAAGTGACTCATAGGTCATGACGCTCAGCTGCCAAGCATGACCTGTGACATCATTGGCTGAGATTCACAACTTCCAGTTAAATTTTGAAGAACCAATTTGCCAATTTGTTGAAATTTTCAACGACAACAGAAATATATATCACCTATGTCTGGTTAAAACATAGTGAATTGATGGTCTGAGGAAAATGTATGATTGTTAAGGTATCCAGAACTATTCCCATAGCTTACTTGATACCTGTCAGTCTCAAAAGGAACACCACAAAGGGCAAATATAAGATCAAAATATATAGCAAAAAATCAAGGAAATCCATGCAAGAATTATTGAGAAACAGGTGCTTCTGTATGAATTTTTATTCAATACAAGCCAACTGTACTGCACTTTCATATATGATGATAATATTTATTAAGAAATATTTGACCCAATCCTTTGCAAGATTACATTAATATACGTCCGACTGCCTTCACTTTAACAGTTCTTGAGATAATATGATCAAAAGGAATTTAAAGATGGTTGCCTGGTGGCCATTTTGGACTTCTGACAGGTCTGAAATCAGACAATCATTCTCTAAAACGGACCAAAAATTGACGGTAAATTACTGAAACTGCACTGAGAAAAGGATTTCTAAGGTGGCTAACTGGCAGACATAATGGATTTCTGACAAGTCTAACATTTGATATCACACATCCTCCAACAAGAGACCAAACTTTGGGCAAATTCTCCAAATGATGTTACAGTAATGAATGTCCAAAACAATTCAAAAGGCATGTTCAGGCCCTCATATAAGATTTATAGATATGCAAATGTAAAAGTACAGGTCCAATATTTTTTATTATCACTCTGCTTTTCAATGGGGTCAGCAGGGTTGGTAAACTGCAAAACCTGAAAGAATAGAAATGCAGAAAGCATGACTAAGAGTCTTGTTATAAAATGAAGCCATCCTAAATCAAGTACACATCCACATATTATGAGAACAAACACTTGCTTTTAAATGTGGTGATTTATATAAAAATATTCAGATATCTAGGAAACGAAGTTTATTGCTATGATTTCATTAAATAAACTGCAAAATGTTCCCATCTTCTATTTCAGTAGCTAAACCTTAATACTATACTCTCATAGTGTTAATTCCTGGCTGAAGTATTCCAACAACAGTGTTTTGTTATACAGTAACGAGGTACTTATCACTCAGCCTTATCACTTAATAGCCTGATACAAAAGGGAGTCATATGTCACCAGTGTCACTCACAATTACAGCCACACGGTGAGATGTACCACCTGGAGTGCAAGCTTATATATACAAGAAAAATAGAGATGGTCTACAAAATAAGTTGACCTGACCTATGACCTTGGCCTTTTGCCCACATATCAACTGGATTCTTTCTAAATGATGGGTAACTACTAACCACTTACATCTGGCCGGGTGTTATTACTTGGCAACCAATGAGTGAATAACTTAGACCTGCAATCTTTAACCTCCTGACCAGCTGACCTCAAAATCAATTAGTTTTTTTATTCCTGCAAAAAGACCTATAAATATGAAGTTTGAATCACATTCAGTGATGCATAGATTTGGCATATGTGAAAGACCGAAGGTTTTGGGTTGAACAGTTTCACTTGAAATATGTTCACAAGCATTTAGAACAATATTGTGACCTTGACCTTTGACCTTTTGAACTCAACATCATAGGCTTCTTCCCCTATTGGTAGGTAAGCCATATATGACAGATGGAAAGTATAGATTGAAAAGTTTGCCTGAAAATGACTCCACGCAAGAAGAGGGTGCTGTGAACTTGACTTTTGACCTCAAAATCAACAGGTCTTTTCCCCTGTTGGCAGAGAAGCGATATCAGTGCTGAAAGGTTTGGAATGAAAGGTCTAGCTTGAAATGTGTTCACAACCTTTTCAAAGAAGTGGATCCTGTGACCTTGACCTATGACCTTGTGACCTCAACATCTATAGGATTCTTCTTCCACTTAGTAGGTGAGCTATATGTGAAAGATCAAAGAATTGGGATGAAAGGTTTGGCTTAAAATGCATCCACAGGCTTTTCAAAGAAGTTGGTACTGTGACCTTGACCTTTGACCTTGTGACCTCAAAATAATTATGGTTCTTCCCATGTTGGTAGGTGAGCTGTATGTGAAAGATGGAAGGTTTGGGATGAAAATTTTGGCTAAAAGAATTAATTCTGGGGGGTGCAAACACACCCCATAACTTCGAGAATATAGGTCGCAGTGACCTAATTTCAGGTTTGCAAGGAGATCTTTTTAGAACCTCTAAGACTGCATAGGGTTCATGGCCCTAGCCCCTACGGTTACGATTTGTGCCCTGCTAACGGCCGGACGGCCGGCCGGACTGACAGAAGGAAGGACGACGGACAAAGACCCATCGCTATAGCCCAGCATGACTGAAAGTCAGCTGAGCTAAAAAAATATATTTACTTTCGATACTCACTTGTGCACTTTGAACACAACTAACTGTCCTCGTTTCAAGCGATAACTGTGAATGACGGCCCCTGACTAGCAAGCCAGTCCATGAACATAAATTGCCCGTATGATCTGAACACTCGCACATGGAGTTATAGAATGACTGTGACAGGACCAAAGGTCCCAGTAACACAGCCTGGGGAGCCCTAGCCTGACGAGTGAAGCCTTGATTATTTAATCTCCTGTGGGTATTTGTCTCACAGTGTGATGATAAAAGCTGTCACTGACTGCCTCTTTGTATGTATATATAGTTTATGTATATACAGACTAAGATCATTGTCAGTGTTAACTTCACTTTTTTTATATATAAAAAGGTTACCTTGCCTGATAAAAAGTGTGCGTCGGTGGGGGCATGTGCACCCCCCCCCCCCTCCCCCCCCCCCCCCCCGCCACCTCTGCCTGCTCTTGTGCCTTAGGGAACTACTTAATCCGAGCCCAATGGATCTTTCCTATCACTTTAAATTCTATAGGCTCACACCCTTTGAATCCTCCTGGTGAAAGCTACAAGTAAAACATATGCAAATTTACAAAAAAAAAAACAAAAAACACAAAAGAGTTCTGGTGTTCTTTACATAGGAAAATCCGGACGGGCCCGGGCTCTTTAGCCCCTTTAAACCAATCCCTATTAGAAAATATATGCTCTTTTAAGCTTCGCATTATTCAAAATTCCTGTGCTAAAATAATCTAAACGAGACTTCTACATTTTTATTCATTTCAATCAGGTCCCTTCAGGAAGTTCCTGGCCGGTCCGGGCCCCACAGGCCCCTCGGGTCATGATTACATAATTCTTAAATGACAGACTAGACGCGCATTTTCGTGCATTTCTGAATCACATCATTGCTTTCGGCTGGAAACTTGATTAATCTCTACCCTCAGGATAAACCCCAACAAATAATGCTACGGTACACGAAGATGTTGGATGAAAATGGGTACTCGGTATGTGCTGTCATGATGGGTCAGCATGTGCTTCAGTTTATTTCATATTAGCAATTATTACTTTTTTTCTTTAGAAATTAAGCAATGAATTTGATGTAAACAATGCCAATTTTTCATGATGTTAAATATTCTTTAATACTATAACATTCAAGAGATATTTAGTTTCTTGATTAGAAAAGCGTTGCATGCACGCAAGGGGGGGGGGGGAGATTAGACTGAATATGAAGCAAAAGTAGGTCAATACATACTCTACTTGTTGCTATTTCCAAGTATCCATGATTACTTTCTCTTTCCTGGGCACCTGCTGCTTTCTTTGGATGTCAGATCATATTCATACAAAAAGATCGGTTGATGATGGATAATGAAAGCGTTGTTTGGCGACCCTTAAACGGTGACATAATCATCCTGGTCTGCAGGAAACAGTCGACACCACAAAAATCAAACCATAAAACGACACGAACATCTGGCTGTCAATAGGGTGACATATTTCACTTTCTTATTATGAGAAAATGAAAGCAAAGGTTTCCTCTTGAAGCTTGTTGAGATGCTGTTTTATATTTTTCACTTGCAGGCGTCTCGAGGACATCGAGGTCGTATTTTCTTCAGTGATTCGTTCGTTCATTCATATATAATGTGTCTGTATACTTGCTTACATTTTTACTTAAGATATCAAACATTCAGGATGGCCTCACTGGAGTGTGAAAAGGCATCGATGCAGTAAAGTAAAACCCCTCGATACATTTGTAATCGATTTTCAACCTCGATTCTGGTCAATTATGTCTGTTTTAATGTATCACCCCGTAGCCCCCTGTGAGCTTTAAAATGTCATGCACCACGACTTGATGTCGAGTCTATTTATGATGCATGTGCCTTAGATTTAGTTTACACGCTCTCCGGTTGACCGCCACATGGTAGCGATAATCGGAGAGAGAGAGCATTGTGCATTTACATGTTAAAGTAAATAAGAACAAGTTAAAGTAAATTAGAACAAGAAAATGTGCCCCCCCCCCCCCTTTATCACAGTTCTAGCAGACGTTACATCAAATCAAAACCCTCAATTGATTTAATTCAATGACTCAAGTGAGGAAGTGTACTAAGTTATACTTTTTAAGATAATTCAAGTTATAATTGACTGTGGCACTAACTCGTTGTCACGGAACTTCGCTGTGGCCATGAACACCACGGATATGCTAGTTTTGTTTGGTCTCGAAGATTCACGAATGATGTCAGTTGTCATTTTTCCTATTTTGTGGTAGATCGTCACAACCACTACCACAGAAAATGAAGAACACGTTTTTCATGGTCCCGATTTTTGTTGTTTTTTTAAACATATATTTTAAATGTCGGAATAGAGGGCACGTCGTACTTTGTTTTTACGAGCACTGATTTTGGTGCACACCGGTGGTCAATAATTGGGCTTATGACATCTGCCAAGCTATGGCACAAGTTATGAGACTACTTAGCAATGAGTAAACAATGCGGGGCCAGGAATAGAGTTGTGTCACTAATCACTGCAAGTCAACAAATGTACAAGGTTTAGATCAAACTTGTTTATTGATTGTCATGCCACTATCAGGAATATTTGAGTAATTTGTTATACCTTTTTTTCCCACCAGGCTTACCGATAATTATATGTATGAGACAAAAACCGTTTACCTCCACCAGGTTAAACTGCATTCTTATTAATTTATTGAGTACATTGTTACTAGTTATGATATATCAAGTATAAATATTGAACAATCATTCAATGTTCATTATATGATACTAATAACATTTAAAATTTGAAATTGACGTTCCCAATGTTCCTGGTTATGAACTTAGGTCACATGCAGAGTTCTTATAATTAACGTATGACCACACGAGTTGTTGTTACATCCTAAATACCCAAACCTCAGAAGACTTGGAAAATGCGACCATTTAGATTTTCGTGGTCGTAATTTTTCGGTTTCACTTTGCTATAATATGTAAGAGATCTTCAAGTGAGTCGATGTACTAACCCTTTACCGAAAAAAAAACTTTCTACTATCAAGATAAATTCCGGTGGTGTGTTCGAGACCACAGCATTCGAGTCCGAGTAAAAGTCGGAGTCCAGGCCACTCGAGTCAACGTCGAAGAGAGTCGAGTCCAAGGCTACCTTCTTCAAACTGAGGTAATGGGAACCCGAGTTCAAGCCCGAGTCTAGTAAAAAAGTCATTACAAAGAAATTGTAAATGGAAATTTGAAATTATCATGTATTTTTAAAGCTTTAAACTCTTAATGTTTACCGGACCCAAGATTGACTGGGCCTGAATATTCGAGTCCTAACCTTCGAGTCGGAGTACAAGTCCGAGTCAAGAACCCCCGAGTCCCATTCTGAATCCATAAAAATGTTGACTCGAGTCCAGACTCAAGTCTAAGTCCGGACTCGAGTCCAATTTCGAACTGGAGTCCTATGGATATCGAGTCTAATGAATATTCACAAATGTACAGTCATTTGTGCACGAATGAGCCTCCTTAGAGTGCATATTTCTAGATTGTTGTGTTTATACCTTGATGTCCTAATATCGAGAACCTTGAAGTACGCCACAACAGTAAAATAATTCTATATTAAGATTTACCATTTTTCCCATAACGCCTAAATATATTATTTTCAGTACATTGGAATATTGACCGAATACGTGAATACGAAAACGGATTGGGGTACATCCGTCAAAAGCACCCCCCCCCCCCCCTCCCCCCCCCCCCCCATCCCCCTCAACCTCCAGAAAGTTTCCGAACAGAGGATTCTCACGCTCCAGGGTCTCATCAACAGAAAGATGCCGGGGATAAGCTCGTTTTATCGAGAAGGTTACATAAATAGAGTTGTATTTAGTCGAATATTGCTTACGGGGGTCTAAAAACTCGCTAGTATTGAGCTTGAGAATCAGCCCTTCGGCGTGAGTCCGGAACGACTCTTTCGTTCTTTTCTCCTCGAATTAATCTCGAGTGGTGAATGCAATTATTGGAACAAAATATAAGTTCATAAAGACATCCAGAAGCGACCTTACTTGTGTGAAGCCGTCGTTGCTAAACACGCTTTTGTCTTAAAATCGCGCTTGTTAGTGATTCCTCAACATGAGACCTCTCTAAATATACCTCTCGCGCATATTTCTTATCAAAACAAATGATCAGCACATTCATATTTCTCGTCAATCTTATTCCAATTATTTAAATCTTAGTTACTGGATATATCGCTCTCAGCCTGACGAACTTCATCGGAATGGGTCAGTAACATCGGACAGCCGCGCTCTATCAAAGGCTGTCCAGCGGTTGTGCCTGACACCGCTCTACAACAAGCGCACATCAGAGCTCACGGGCTTATCTGGTCTTAATTGTAATAAGTGCATGGCTGACACGATCTCCTAAGTTTTATCGCGGCGTCAGGAACATTCGACAGCGACCTAGGTCCAAGTTACTATTATATTTTATCAACCCCTTTGATTCACTGATGTGTTAAATCGGCGACAGACTGATCCATCAACAAGGATCATGGGTACGCGCTATGGGCTGATTCAAACACTCGTTGATTGTTAAATATTTTCAGTTTTCTAATTTATTTTCGAGACAACTATTTTATAAAGGAGTAAATTCATATTTCATACAGGTGCGAGTTTTATTATGTTTTGGTTTGCTATATTCATTTCCATCTCAGTTCTACACATGCAAAATATGTAACCGATCACATACTTCAAATGGACGGTATACTTTTCTCAAGAAACTAGTGCAAAACAAGTATCCATGCTGTTTAGTCGCCAAGTTGACATCCCAGATGAAAATTGTGCAGATAGACGATTTGGACAATTTGTGTCAGTTGGTCGATTCCCAGTGAGACTAAGACTAGTTGGACGATATCCAGATAGACGAGCTCGGGTCAATGCTAAGGTTAAAACAATCGACCGTACGGTCGAAGGTCTTGTTGCGTCCGTCTCCCTGGGATGACACGTCTGGTAGTGATCGTGTAACTTATGTTATATTCTAAATATGTGCAAACATTTAATAACTGATACTAAATGTGTTTCCCGATATTTATGATAGGATAATTAAAACAGGTTAGAGGCTTTTTATGGTGTTTTAACCATCAAATCTAGACAAACATGAACCCATTAGCATGAAATTATGTACGTACACCCATTAGCATGAAATTATGTACGGACATTTATAAATCAAATTTATAATTATAGATATGCATTATAAGGAATGCAAGCCTCCGCTTTGTTTGCGGACTTTTTGGGGATGCTCCCCAAAACGTGTTTGCAGTCTCTTATTCTGCACATACTCACAGGTTCAATCATGCTGTAGTTCTCAAACCCGCGTCTGCATTTACTTATTCGGCCCATATTCCCGGGTTCATTCGTGCATAAATGAATGCACATCTGTTAATATTCCTGGACGTCCTTCCTGGACCTGGATCATCAAACTCTTAACAATTCTTCCTTGGTCTATCCCCAAAACACACACACAAACAAATACTGAAAAAAATATCACACAAATACCCACACGAGGCAATAAAAATAAAATTGAATCACCGAGAAGTATTTGGCCGTATGTTTTCTGAAGTAGCACGTATACAGGAGTAAATGCAAGGTATCAGCAAGATCAGATGAATCTCACGTCACTATGCACAAGTGTTTTCAATCAGATTCCATGGCAATATTTTCTACTACTGTAATCTTTTTAGGGGGTTCGTGACGAAAAACATGGCATATAAGGTACAAGATATAATACATATAATGTTCAGAAATATGAACAAGGCACGTTGTGATATAATTCCACGCTTAGCCTACTCCCGCACAACTCCTGTACAACTGAAGTCTATTGTCAATGTTGATTTTGCATGTGTCAGAAATATTAGAAAACAATGTGACCACGTTCTGGTTTAAAAACAACCCAGGTTAGTCAGTTCTAGAGGTAAAGCAACACTTAATCAGTTTGTTCCGTTGTTATAAAAGACCACTCACTTCTTGTTGAAAAGCAAGGTAACACAGTTTTTGATACATTGTAATGTTGCTCAGTTCTCCTTGTAAAACGGTTTACTGCGATTTCCATGTAGTATATAAATATACTTAGCTCTCGCTTTAAGGCAAGCCTGTACAGCTATCTCTGTAGAAAATCCTCTCCAATAAAGTCACCTGGGAATTTCTTCTTTCCCGGCAATTGACTTTCACGCCTCCAGGGCACCAGCACTCGTACGAAGAGATGGCGTCGTTCCATGTCCCTCGTGGCCACCAGAAATTACGTCTGAGACTAGCCAAGTGTGACGTCACTCCAGCGTGAAACAAGCGTGATAGTCCCCTCCGTCCTGCATGCACCCACGCCTCTAGTGTACATCCCCGACGGACAACCAGCGAGGAGATCCGGTCATTCCAGTTACCCAGGTGATCCTCGTGTCCAGTCAGTACAGATCGGGAGGCTCCGTGGCACGAGTGACGTGAATTCTTATGAGAATGTTCGTACACGATGGCGCACTGACGCAACGATGATGGTCTTGGACATCCAGCGAGCGCGCAGCAGACAAGACTGCAGAAAACAAAGAAGACAGTCAGGCCATTCATTTTCAGGCGCCTGATTATCGCCTCTTGTTTAAAAAGCTCCCTGCCAAATGCTTTGGCGGCTGCCCTCTTTCCGCACAACTGTTTAGCGCCCGCAGCCAGCTTTGATGTGATCTGCGCCTAAACCAGATGTATTACTATATGCAGCCCAGTATCTTAGTTTTTTTTTAAATATAATCCCAAGCTTCCTGCATATGATGTCATACTGTCATATGATTCCGGATAATGGACTAAAGTCCACTACCGGGACTATTTTCTTGTGCATGACAATGTTTTTTTAGGCTGGTTCCCTGCTCCCAATATAAACATATCGAAATATCCTCAAATATGTTTATGGACTTATCCCAGCTCTTGAAGGTATCTCGGATGACAGAGGGATAATTGTTTAAACCCTCGAAATACAAGTCTTCACTTAGATAGCCGTATATCTAATAAAGGTATGTCTAATATACTACTGTATTATTATTATGATATTAAACGAGGATCCAAATTAAATAATTTTATGATTGTGTTGAGGACCCTGTACAAACCTATGATTACAAGTACATAATCAATTGCAGTAATAAATGTTTCATCTCACGGAATTAGTTCATTTTGATTGAATACAAAAGAAGACCTTTCTGGCACAAAGACATACTCTCTCTAGTTGATCTGTCTGACAGGTTGTTGTGAGTAAACATTGTCCGTGTGTGTCTGTTAACCATATCAAGACTGTGTGGACAGAGGTCTGGTAACTCACAGAAAAAAACATGACAGATGAAACATCTTTTGAAAATTGAAAGTCTTAATTTGTGAAGTTGTGTGGTATGAATATTAATTGGCGAGCGTGCTTTATGATTTGTTCTTATCATTCCTCCCGGTGCAAGTTAATCTCAGATGTGAAAGGTAATCTCAGGAGTAAGCAAACGGCTTTAGAATTATGTGTTAGCAGGTAGCACACTATCATCAGGAGAAAACAATGCATTTCGTGTATATGTAAAATTCCCGATCCGAGTAAAGTTTCCGTAAAAAAATATTAGTCCTCGCATCCCCGATAATTATTTCAATTAGGCAGCAGTCCGACATAATCATATGTGCATTATGGTAATTGATATATATATATATATATATATATATATATAATTAAAAAGTAGGGCCTACCGATATATTGTCATTATCATGGGCCAAAAGCCTCATGACGTCCTTGTTTTAATAATGTGAGGCCTCAGCTCCTCACAGACCTTTTATTTTATCATAGGGCCTGAACACCGAATAGACCTATTATTTTTATCACTGGGCCTCAGCACTTAACGGACCTATTATTTTTATCATTAGGCCTCAGCATCTTACAGTCTTATTCTTTTTATCATGGGGCCTCAGACCTTACGGCTTATCCTATTCTTTTTATTATGGAGCTTCAGCCACTTACAGACCTATTATTTTTGCATGATGCCTCAGGCCGCTTACATATCTATTATTGTTATCATTGGTCCTCAGGCCGCTTACAGACCTGTTAATTTTAATCATGTGGACTGAGGATATGTGCTTGACAGAAAACTAAAGGGAACTAGATTAGTGGTCTATGAACTTTAAGAAACAGAAGAAATTCTTGTGAAGTAGACACTGGCCAATAGATGAGCTTTACAGTGAATGGTACTATATGATAGGTCAAAACGTCGTCATTTTTATTTTTTTTTTATTAATTAGACAAAAATTACATATCACCACATATAACAAAACAACCCTTTTCCACAAACATTATGTACCTATACAATATGAAGAGGCACATGCAAGAATAGACAAGAAATATTTGTGGATGATACCCAAACTGAAGTATATAGAATCCCCAAACCTATACCCATATACATATATGTGCAATAATATATATATTATATATATTATATATATAAATAAGTTTAACTAGAATTTATAAAATAAAAGCAATATGATCATCACACGTATGTTATTTTTTTAAAAGTGCAAACAGTTGGCATTACCGACACATGTGTTTCAACGTAATTCAGGGGCGTAGCCAGTGGCGGATCCAGAAATTCGAAACCGGGGGGGGGGGGGGGGATAGGGGCTATTATGTATGAATGGGTACTATAAAAACTGTAATATATATATATATATATATATATTATTACTCATCGTAATATATCTAAGTGTATGAAAATATATATATTTTTTAAAATGTTCAGTTATAAACCATGGTTTCATTAAGGTTAGTTACAGGTACATGGGGAGCGAATGGGAGGGGGTATCACCCTCCAATATTGGGAAATTAGTTGAATATCCAATGTAAAGAGGATATTTGGAGGAAATTTAAAAAAAAATGAGGATTTCCTGTTCCTGAAGACGGTTCCCTTATATTTTTGCGTTATGTAGTCAAACTGAAGAGAGGTTCACTATTTAATATTTATATAGCTTCAAAATTAAGATATAAAATTCCAATCGTTTTCAAAGAAAAGTCTGCACAGATATCTTCGGAAAAAAATTTACCCTGTTTTCATAGTATAAAAATGGTACCCAGGTGTTTTAATGTACCAGTGTACCAAATACCACTGTTGGTGTCCGGTTCAAATAGTGCGGATCATCATACGAAACAGTCCACATTTATCCAAAATCACTTTCTTGAAATCACGTAAGAACTTGTGCCCTAATTATTCCCTTTTCTGTGGCGATCTGGGACTTTCATCCTAGGGCTAAATGGCACTCTCACTCCAGGTCCATCTGGGACTCTCTCTTTAGGCCGAACATTCATGCCGCGTTATGCATGTTTTGGGTCAGTCCGTAGCCTGGAGCACGTGCACTCCTACGAAGAGATGACGTCGTTCCATGTATTTTTAAACCAGAAACCACGGCGCAAACCAGCCAAGTGTGACGTCACTCGAGCGCCAAACACGCGTGACTGTCCCTTCCGTTTTGCATGCACCCATGCCTCCAGCCAACATCCCCGACGGACAACCAGAGAGGAGATCCGGTCATTCCAGTGACCCAGGTGATCCACGTGTCCAGTCGGTACAGATCGGGAGTCCCCGTGGCAATGAGAATGTTCGTACACGATGGCGCACTGACGCAATGATGATCAACGTGGACATCGAGCGAGCGCGCAGCAGACAAGACTGCAGAAAACAACGAAGACCGTCACACAATTCATTGTTAGGCGCTTTTGTTTTAAAAGCTCCTTGACAAATGCTTTGATGGCTGCCCCTTTGAGCACAACTGTTTAGTGCCACATGCAGCTAGGATGTGATCTGCGCTTAAACCAGATGTATTACTATATGCAGCGCCGTATCAGTTTTTTTATTAATATAACCCCAAGCTTTGTTGCATGTTATATGATTCTGATTCATAGCCTTACGCCCACTACCGGGACTTTTTTCTTGTGCATGAAAATGTTTATTAGTCTGGTTCCCTTCCCAAAATATACCCGCATCGCATATTCTAAACATATATCCATATACGAACATGTTTATGCTCTTTATTGTATCTCGCATGACGGAAGGAAAAACTGGTAAACGCTCGAAAAACGTGTCTTCATTGTAGCACTCAGATATACGTATATCTAATAAAGGATTGTCTTGTATACCAATGTATTATAACATGATATTAAACGAAGATCAAAATTCAATAATACAATAATTTATTATTGAGATGAGGATCCTATACAGAACTTTTATTGCAAATACATAAACAGTTGCAGTAATATGTGTTTGGTCAGGGAATTGGTTCAATTTGATTTCTGGCAGAAAAAAAATACTATCTTCAATTAATCTGATTGACACATTGTTGTGAGGAACACCGTCCACATGAGTCTTTTTGCCATATCAAGACCTTATGGACAGACGTCTTGTAACTCCCAAACAAGGAGCTAGAAGAAACATGACGGAAGATACATATATATTGAAAACTTTAAAAGTCTTGAATTTTGAAGTTGCTCGGTCTGAATATAAGTTGGCGAGCGTACTTTATGATTTGCTCTAATGGTTTCTCCAGGTGCAAATCTACGCTGTACAAAGGTAATCTCAGGAATAAGAAAACGGCTTTGAAGTTAAATGTGAGCATATAGCACATTGTCATCAGGAGAAAACACCGTATGTCGTGTATATGTAAAGTTCCCGACCTGTGAAAAGTTTCCATAAAAATTATTGGTGTTCAAATCCCCCAGACCAATAATTTCTATTAGATATCAGTCCGGCATATGATATGTATTTAGTGTATATAGTGTGAATAACAGGCTTGTCGGAATTCCAATATGGCCATCAGATCATAATGGGTGATTTTCTTTCGCACCGGATATATCAACAAGAGCATGCTTGATCTTTTTTTCTATCATTGATCTATCATTTTCTCAGGGATCATTGGTGCCTATGCGGACTCAATCCCTTTCCAATAACAGACCTGTCGGAATTCCAATATGGCTCCCAGAGCAAAATTGGAGATATTCTTTTTAAACGCGATATCTCAACAAGAACAAGCATGATCTATCTCATTTACACAGAGAAAACGGTACCTATAAGGGCTCCATCTTTCTCGAATCGCAGACCTGTCGAAACACCAATATGGCCAACAGGGCACTATCGCCGATTTTCTATCGCAAAAATATGCTTGATCTTTCTCAGATTCACAGGGATCAGTGCCGATGAGGGCTTCTGACCTATTGAAATACAGACTTGCTCAAAATCAAATATGGCCAATAGACTACAATCCGTGGTTTCCTAAACTCCCAAACAAGGAGCTAGAAGAAACATGACGGAAGATACATATATATTGAAAACTTTAAAAGTCTTGAATTTTGAAGTTGCTCGGTCTGAATATAAGTTGGCGAGCGTACTTTATGATTTGCTCTAATGGTTTCTCCAGGTGCAAATCTACGCTGTACAAAGGTAATCTCAGGAATAAGAAAACGGCTTTGAAGTTAAATGTGAGCATATAGCACATTGTCATCAGGAGAAAACACCGTATGTCGTGTATATGTAAAGTTCCCGACCTGTGAAAAGTTTCCATAAAAATTATTGGTGTTCAAATCCCCCAGACCAATAATTTCTATTAGATATCAGTCCGGCATATGATATGTACATGAGTGTAATTTAGTATATATATATATATATATATATATATATATATAAAACGTGGGCCCTACCGATATCTTTTCGTTATCATGGGGCCAAGGCCTCCTGAAGTCCAAGTTTTTATATTATAGGCCTCAGCCCCTTACATGTAGACCTATTATTTTTATCATGAGGCCTCAACCCGGAAAAAAGACCCAATATTTTGATCATTGGCCCTCAGCCCTTTACGGACCGATTATTTTTATCATGGGGTCCCAGCCCCTCATTGACCAATAATTTAAACATGTGCTTCAGCACCTTACAGTCCTATTTTTATCATTGGTCCTTAGACCCTTACAGCCCTTTCAATTATATCATTGGGCCTCAGCCCCTTACACACCTTTAATTTTTATCATTGGGCCTCGTACCCGAATAGATTTATTTTTTTATCATTGGGCCTCAGCCCTTTACGGACCTATTATTTTTATCATGGGGTCCCAGCCCCTTATAGACCTGTTATTTTCATCATAGGCTTCAGCACCTTGCAGTCTTATTTCTCTCACTGGGCCTTAGACCCTTATAGACCTATTATTGTTATCATTGGGCCTCAGCTTCTTACAGTCTTATTATTTTTATCATGGGGCCTCAGACCTTTACCAACCTTTAATTTTTATCATGGGGCCTCATCCCCATTAGAGACCTGCTATTTTTATCATTTGCTTCAGCACCTTACAGCCCTTTTTCTCTCATAGGGCTTTATAGATCAATTATTATTATCATTGTACCTTAGCCCTTTTCGGGCCTCTTATTTTTACCATTTGGGCCTCAGTCCCTTATAAACCCGTTATTTTTTCATGGACTTCATCACCTTACAGTCTCTTTTTTTATCATCTGGCCTGAGACCCTGTTTTACTGGTTGTCATCTTAATGTATTAGAGTAATGCAGATACTTTCTCACCACTTAATGCACCCGATGTAAATTTATTTTTACCATGTATACGCTTAAGGAAAAGGTTTCAGATCGAAACCTTGGGATATAATATAATATAATAACTAAGAACACTGTGTAACGGGGTGACATGTGAAGCTTGCTTTTCTTGCGAAGCGGTTGGTACGCCGGACTTGTGCGCCACCGACATGGGTTCGACTCCCGGATCGGCCCAGAATTTTCCCCTTAATAGTGCGGCGGCTAATGGAAAAATTGTTCAAATTGTGATAAAAGTACCAGATTTGGTATAGTTGTAGTATTGTACACTGGCTTTCATTTAAGAAATAGTTCCACGAAATATTCATGGTATTCCAGGGGTGGATCCTGCAATTACTTCGGGGGTTCCGATGAATAAATTAAACAATTGATAAATAATGTCTTATCTAAAAGTGGTCGATTAGGGCCTTTATTTTGCAGCACATGGAATACAGAGTTCTGCTGATGCTCAAACTTTACTTTCAAATGAAGTTAATTCAGTTTAACAAGCGATCTGCAATAATTATAATGGAGCAGGATGTATTGATTAATCAAGTATGAGCAGAACTAACGCGATTTAGCATGCCTTTTTAATTTTGTTAACATGTATACGTCGCACACGTTTCATGTAAATTATCACAAACTTAGGGTTACCGTTAATTGAATAATTAACTATATAAAGGGTATGGTGACAGCATTACATGGATATAATTCTAACTATTAATGTTTGTCAATCAGCCTACCAAAGAGCAAGTTTATTATTCAGTAAAAATGTTTCGGAACTCTGCCTGTCTACCTTTCCTGTTCATATGAGGGCTCTAGACCTATTGAATTATAGACCTGTCAGAATTCCAATATGGCCACCACAGCTCGATCGTTGATTTTCTTTCGCACGTAATAACTCAACAACAACAACATACTTCAGCTTTCCCAAATACACAGGGATGATTGGCACATACGAGGGCTTCAGACCTATTGAATAACAGGCTTGTCGGAATTCCAATATGGCCATCAGATCATAATGGGTGATTTTCTTTCGCACCGGATATATCAACAAGAACATGCTTGATCTTTTTTTCTATCATTGATCTATCATTTTCTCAGGGATCATTGGTGCCTATGCGGACCCAATCCCTTTCCAATAACAGACCTGTCGGAATTCCAATATGGCTCCCAGAGCAAAATTGGAGATATTCTTTTTAAACGCGATATCTCAACAAGAACAAGCATGATCTATCTCATTTACACAGAGAAAACGGTTCCTATAAGGGCTCCATCTTTCTCGAATCGCAGACCTGTCGAAAATCCAATATGGCCACCAGAGCACTATCGCCGATTTTCTATCGCAAAAATATGCTTGATCTTTCTCAAATTCACAGGGATCAGTGCCGATGAGGGCTTCTGACCTATTGAAATACAGACTTGCTCAAAATCAAATATGGCCAACAGACTACAATCCGTGGTTTCCTATTGCACACATTATTTCAGACATATCTTCTTTAATATCATTTGAACCAGTAGGATTTTATTCCCTCATGCATATGGATAAAACCTGTTTCTGTTTGTCATAACTTTAACTAAATTTTTCACCAATATGAAAACTTGTCCAGCACTAGCAGAAATGCGGGGCCCTGTGAGGCCCAGTGTCCGACCACATCTAGTAATATTAATAATCCTGATGATGATGAAAACTGTCAAATAGGTGTAATAACGCTAGCAACATGGAATGCACATGGACTTCAGAACAAAATTAAATCAGAAGAAGTTAGAGAATTGATAAATAACCACAGTATTGTGTGTATCACTGAGACATGGGCAACCACGGATGATGAATTTTCTGATACATTCTAAGGGTTCTATGGTTATGAAATAGTCAGGAAGAGTACAGGGAGAGGAGGGGTCTTAGTTTATGTGCAACAGAAATTAAAGGGTATGCTAAAGAATATTAATAAGTATGCAGATCTCATCATATTGATAACGGATGGTACCTTAATTAATGAAGATAACGATTTGGCCATCGTTTGCCGCTATATTGCGCCAGCAGGTTCATCATTCTATGTGGATGAAGGTGAAATAAATGGTATCAACAGGCTGGAAAATTTATTGGCAGATACGTTTGCAGAATTTGATGAATTTAATTTAATTCTCCTTGGTGATTTTAATTCTAGAACTGTAAATATAACAGATATGCCAGATATACCAGGAGATTTAATTATGTGTTTTTATTATGTCCTTTTGGTAGCAGTGTAGTTGATTATGTAATTGTCAGTTGTTGTCTACTTCATAAGGTAGATGGATCCTGTGTATTATCAGATGATCTGTCCGATCACTTTCCTTTAAGCTGCTCACTTAATATTATCAGACCAAGGAAAGAGCTTTCGGGTGAAAATATATGCGAACTGACAAATGGGTAAACTTTTATCAGACTGATGAATATAAAACAAATATTTCAAAATTATTAGAACAAATAGAATGTACCTTACTTTTCAACACATTTAATGAAACCTTAGAAACATATCCCGACAAAGCTGGTGAATCATTAGTTAGTATTTATTAAAATATATCCTCCAGAATTAAACAAAACTTCCGAGACGACATGAAACTAAAGCAACCAAAATGGTGGGACAAAGAATTTGAATTTTGGAAAAATGAAAATTATATAGCTTTGAATAAGTATAGATGTACAATATCAGATGGCGACTTACTTAATTATTAACAAACAAAACAGAGGATTAAAAAGTTATTTGAAGAAAATCAGGCAATCATCCAAGCTTCAGAGGTGCACAAGGTGATAGGACCAAAAATCACTGGTTCCATGTGGAAAAAACATGAGATCTTTAAATAAAAAGAAAATTGTTACAACAGTAGAAGCGGTCCGTTGGTACAAACATTTTAAGGAACTTTTGAATTCATCAACACATGAAATTAATCAAGAGTTTAAGAATCATACTCTGGAATATTTAAAAAAATGTATTAGAAATTGAAAATGATACAGAGCTTGATGGACTTATAACACCATGTGAAGTACTGAAAGCGACAAATAAAATGGAGAGAGGAAAGGGCACAGGGCCTTACGGGATAACGGAAGATATATTGAAAGACACATATAGTCACATATCGTCTCATATATTAAAATTATTTAATAGTGTATTAGGAAATGGATTTTTCCCAGCCTCTACCAATTTACAAAAAGGCTTCCACCATAGATCCTCAAAAATTATAGAGGTATTTCATTTACTTAATACCGTGGGTAAACTATTTACAAAAATATTGGCAAACAGAATTCAAAATTAAGTTGATCAAGCTGGATTATTATGTGAAGCACAAGCTGGCTTATTCAACAGTAGACTATACATTTTCTTTAATGGGGTGTGTGCAGAAATATTAAACAAAAAAGAAAAGAAGGTTTTATTGCACATTTATTGATTTTTCAACTGCATGTTGATAGTGTACAACATGATGTATTGTGGTATGTTTATTTAAAACTGGGATAAAGGGGAAACTCTGACAGACACTTCAGTCAATATATAGTCAAATGAAATCATGTGTTCTTACAGAGGAAGGAATAACATATTATTTTGAATGTACTAACGGAACTCGACCAGGGTGCATGGTGAGTTCCCTTCTGTTTTCTTTATTCATAGATGAATTTTATGAACAAATTAATGCAACAGATTGTTGTAATGGTATAAATATTGATGAATATTTGCCAAAATTAATGACATTAATGTACGCTGATGATTTAGTATGCTTCAGCGATACAACAGGACGTCTCCAAGAAAAAATAAACCAGTTGCAAGTATTTTCTGTCAATTATGGCTTATAAGTTAATTCAGGAAAACAAAAGTTATGTTTTTAAGACACGGGGGCTCATTAAAAAGAATAGAGAAAAGGCACTATCAAAAATACTCAAATTGAAACGGAAAATGACTTTAGAAACTTAGGGGTAATATTTACAAGTACATTGTCATGGTATAAAACAAAGAAAGTGTAGGCAATGCAGGCTGAAAGAGCAGTGACTCTCATGTAAAAAAACTTTTTTTATAGGAAATATAGTTGTTTTTCAGTGAGCCAGCTCTTTTATCTAATTGATTGTAGGGACACACCGGTATTATTATATGGTTCAGAACTGTGGGGCTATGAAAGATGTGAAATAACTGAAAAGGTGCAATATTAATTTTGCAATACATTCTAAAAATTAGCTCTTCAGCTCCGAACGCAGCATCATTGGGGGAGTTTGGAAGGCATCCAATGTAAGTCGGTCAGTTATTACCATGTGTAAATTACTGGACAAAACTAGTACATTATGGTAATAATAGATATCCAACACGTATATATAACATGGTGTTTAATCTAGATATGAGTGGAAAACAAACATGCATGGGTTACTCATATAAGAAGCAAAATATGCAGCGCAGGATTTTTGGTATGTGTGGATGAATCAAGAAGTAGGAGACATTAGAATGTTTTTTGGCTAAAATAAAGGAAAGAAATATTGATATGGCAGGACAAAACTGGTCTTGTTATGTAGAATTAAATACTAAATTAAATTTATATGGTACTTTTAGATCTATGCTCTCAATGGAGAAATATTTACTGTGTATGACTAATACCAAGCATAAACCAGCGATAGCCAGATTGAGATGTTCATATCATGATTTGATGATTGAAAAGGGAAGGTATACCCAAATGGATAGAGTTTGTTGGTTTTCAAGATTTGTTTGTAGAAATAAAACTTTAAAACGCTGTTTAGTTGTACATTTACGATAACATTTTAAAAGAATTAACTCTGATAATTAAATACGATCCGCCCCTGATAATTAAATATGATCCGCCCCTGGAAAATCATAGGTTCATTTCAGTGCTCATATGGAAATGTCTATTAGCTCATTAATACAAACAACAGATATTTTGCACTAAGAACAATAGAACTGTACATGATTTTTAAGCACGATGCAACATACACATTGTATGATGAAATATGTAATGTTTAATTGGTGTACCCTAATTACGTAAGTAGTCCCCCCCCCCTCATTGCCCTCCCCCACCGTCTCCTATATTCCTCAAAGGAGACATCGACGAGATGTGAATTGAGAATAGTGATTATACCATACTTTTAACGATAAACGATTTGTCATGTTTAACAATAAATTAAATGCAGTTAACTACATGTCGTTAGATGGCAAATAGTCATCTTTTAATTACAAATGTTTACATTAATGAGATCACGAAGGTAATTTTACATTTCCCATGACGATGTTAATTAAATATTTATGTATATCTTGTATGCCTTATAAATGGGTAGTCACTTTTAAGAGAAATCGTTACGCTATTTGGCACTCCATTTGGAAAGAACAAATACATGTGTTCAAAACGAAGACTCTTTTTAATCACATGGAAGCACATCTATCGGATATCAACCCTACACAACAGTCTGTCGGTGTCTCTGAAAAGTATTCCTTGCCCCACAATTTCGATTTTATTCTGAAAATGTTACTGCATGTGCACCTGCAACAGTGACCTTAATATCAGGTGTTAATTTACTCCGGTTTGCTTTGACAGATTTTAAGTATCCCCTTTGATGTGCTTATGGGTTTTTTAGACAGTTTGGCACCCAAACCTGAATATGAAAACGTTATTTTAGCAGACCAAGTCATGTGGCATTTTTGTGATCAGTCTAAAGTTGTGTAACTGAATGCGTCAGTTGAGAAAGTGTTCTTATACCTGTTTATTTATTTTTTTTGAGAA
The DNA here is from genome assembly GCA_026874595.1 of Sipunculus nudus. Classification (NCBI taxonomy): domain Eukaryota; kingdom Metazoa; phylum Annelida; class Sipuncula; order Golfingiida; family Sipunculidae; genus Sipunculus; species Sipunculus nudus. Next base: position 7,193,937 of record CM049317.1, read on the forward strand.
TTTTGAGCATTCTGTTTCAAGACCGAAATATTATTACATTTAAACTTACATATGATCACGGGGTACCAATTTAAAGAGAGAGAGAAAAAAAAAACGAAGGTATTCTTATCAAAAAGTTCCTCGATTATCAGTTTAACGGAGATGGCATGTGAGACTGCTATGGAATTATAACCAGTTCAGTTGAAGCAATCATACTAATCTGCAAAGTATTTATTTTTTTTCGAATAAAATATAACGAAATTAAGACACGCGCGTTATATTATCAGCAACACAGGAAGCGCCCTCGCAATGACTAGTGTCGAAGGATGAATAGCGTCATGGCGGCGGCTGAGGTGAGTCACTTTGTGATGTAAACAAGGTTACACAGTTTACGATGTAATACAAGTTTACTCAGTTAACGACATAAAACATGTTGACTCAGTGTACGTTATGATACACGGTTACTCAGTAAACCAAGTAAAATAAGGTTACTTAATGCTCGTTGTAAAACAAACTTACTCAGTTCACGATGTGAAACAATGTTACTCAATGTTCGTCGGAAAGCAAGTGTACACAGTTATCGATAAGACATAGGGCTGTTCAGTTCTTTTTGTACCTCTTTAACTGACACTTAGGTTAATATATAAATGTACTTGGGTTTGCACAGTTATCTTCGTAAACAAATGTACACTGTTTTCATAATAAAAAAATAGTACCCAGGTATTTTAATGACCCAGTGTACCAAATACCACTGTTGTAGTCACGGTTCAAATAGTGCGGATCATCATACAAGACAGTAGACATTTATCCAAAATCGCTTTCCTGAAATCACGTAATTACTTATGCCCTAATTATTCCCTTTCTGGGGCGAACTGGGACTCTCTCTCTAGGCCGGACATTCATTCCGCGGAATATGATTGGGACCCTCCGTAGGGAGCACGTGCACTCGTACGAAGAGATGGCGTCGTTCCATGTATTTATAAACCAGTAACCACGGCGCAAACCAGCCAAGTGTGACGTCACTCCAGCGTGGAATGTGCGTGATTGTCCCTTCATGCCTTCAGTGTACATCCTCGACGGACAACCAGCGAGGAGATCCGGTCATTCAAGTGACCAAGGTGATCCACGTGTCCAGTCGGTATATATCTGGAGGCTCCGCGGCACGAGTGACGTACGTTCCTATGAGAATGTTCGTACACGATGGCGCACTGACGCAATGATGATGAACTTGGACATCCAGCGAGCGCGCAGCAGATAAGACTGCAGAAAACAACGAAGACCGTCACCCCATTCATTGTCAACCGCTTGGTTATACGGTCTCCTTGAAAAGCTCCTTGACAAGTGCATTTAATGTATACATGCCCCTTTCTCCGACGACTGTTCACAGCCTTGTGGCGCAGCCAGCTATGATGTGATCTGAGCCATAACCAGCTGTATATACGTAACTGCTAAAGTAATATAACCCATGGCTCTGTTTGTATGGAGTTTCCCTGTTATGTTAGCTGACGAAGATGTCAACAGAAGGTTGTTTGTAACTCTGAATAACCAACTAAATCCCCGAACACGAGATGAAAATGTCAACCAGGATCGTTCACTGCCCTCTCTACATTTACACCACATATCAGCATACACGAATAACAAAATATTGTAATACAGCGAAACTGTAATCTTTTATCCATACATTTGTATGAAAGAATGCTCAATTAAGGTACATATACCAACGTATTATTATAAACATGAAACCTATAAGCCCGAGAATATCGGCATAATTGAGTTCAGTATTAAATGAGTAACAAAATATGGGGTCTAAGGTTCCCTTTCGACCTATTGTGAATTAATTATTGTGTTGGCGCCTCAGGTGTCCAATACAGATCTTCTATTAAACGTACATAAACATTTGCCTTTATATGTGTTTTATATTACGGTATTAGATGACTTTTAGTTGAATATAAACTTTCCCCCACCAAAATCATCCCGGCATGTATGGACTTACATTGTCCAATTTGCCTGTTTAAGTTGTAGTTATCATTCTGTGTTTAAGAAAGCCACGTCTGTTCACCATAACAAAATGTGTAGCCTGTGACCTGATCTAGAATGCATGCACGGCAACTCCGACACACGAGACACAGAAAATAAATCTGCTGAAAACTTGGAAAAAAAAGACTTGATTTGTGAAGTTGCTCGGTACGGTTGATCCCTTCCGGTGAAGTTTATCTCAGTAAAATATATTATATATCTAAAGGGTGGGTTCTACGTCTCCTTGAGAAGTCTACAGATATCATGTCACAGGCCTCCAAGAGCCCTGGTTTTCATATCATTGGGCCTCAACCTCTTACAAACCTTTAATTTTTATCTTGGGTCCTCAGGCCATTTTCAGTCCTATTATTTTAATTATGGGGCCTCAGTCACTTACATACAAATCATTTTTACCATGGGCCTTCATCCCTCCTGCCTTTACATTACTATTTCCTAAGCAACAGACTAGCACGGCAGTTCCAAACTTTACATTATATTGGTTTCTGAGGATTTATGCGAATAAGCTGTTTATACGAAAGCTAAAGAGATCAAGATACGTGATCTGTATACAGTGAAAACTTGTCTAACGGACACCACACTAAGGCGGACAACTGGCTTAACGGACAAGATAGTTAAGTCCCTTCAAAATTCCCTATATGTTATGTATAAGCGAAACCTCTGTAAGGCGGACACCTCACTACTGCGGACAACGGACAGCAGATTTCAACTCAAACCAACATTCTAAGAGTAAATGAACCTGACAAATGCGGACACGATACGCAACCTCCGGTGGACACTGGTCACTCGCCCCGGGCAACCTCAAAGACCACCGGTACTGTTGCTGTCCCCGGGACTGGAACACAAAGGATTATGCAAATCCCCAGTTGTTACCTTAATGCGTGTCTGTGCTCATGTCACGGTGTGATGTGCTCATAATATATACACAGCATATATGAAGCGTTAAACATCGTGTCATTTTATTCCACGGTTGATCATTCAGACGTTGCGAAGCTGCATATTTTTCGCTCGACCGTGGGGTCAATAAATTTAAACGGCTACCGATTTCCCATGCGTCCCTGATCTCACCACGCAATATCTAACTGTAAAATTAGCCACTTTGTTATAGCAGGCTGTTTGATATTAATTTATAGGTTTTGCTCAGTATATCTAAAACTGATCTGCTCAGTGTCAAACATCTGCTAGCTCCTTAGCTGTTTGTGCCGTGCCGCCGTGCACAAGCTCCTCGGGGTTCGTTTGATCTCGGGTGCCTTCAACATTAAAGCAAATCAAACCAAACAACCATCATCAATGAAAATTTCATTTAGACTAAAGCTACATTCACCTTTAAAAATGAATGTTCTCAGGTTTGTAGCCATTACAATCTTCGCATTATCAACGTCGTCATTATCTTTGAGGTTATCGCATTTCGACAGCTGAACTAGGAGAGTTTAAGGCGATGCCGCCAGGTGGCATCACACGTACTCCTGGGCGGGAGCTTATGCTATCTGAGAATGTCAAGTTTATTCGACTATGTGATTCAGCGAAAAAGAGCGTACGCGAGTATATGAACATTGTTTTTACAGATGTCTTCATAGACTTTTCACCTTATATCGTTCACTACTTGAGATAAGTAAAAATAATCACAGTTTGCATATGATTATTGAATGCATGATGTGTGCATGAATATGTTGTACATGTACATGAAATCTGATATAATACAATAAACACGTTCTTGCAGCTGTTCGTATTCTTTATTTATAATCCCTCAGTTAACAACCAAGGTCAACCTGCCTAATAAGGACACCTCACTATTAAGGACAGACGATTGAGTCCCTTGACTGTCCGCTTTAGACAGGTTTCACTGTACTTTAACAAACAGTCTAAAGCATTAAAGTTGGTTGCAGACTCATGGACCGATTCGTTAAAATAGTCCACAAAAAAAATAAAGGTTGATTGTACGATATAAGGACCCGTTTCATTCATTGTATGTACATATTTAAAAAAAAGAAGGTATATCCAAGCAATGTCGAAAAAAAGTGCCCCATGCACCTCGGTAAGTTCGTTTTGCTTTCTTTAATTGAAACTTCGATTTACCGCCAAAAATTTGTCTGAAGTAACACTTTCGGATGGATGAGTTTTACAAATAACATGCCGTATAAGGTACTCTATGATAGTTCAACACTGTTCGTTAGAAATATATACCAGTCACTTTTCGTTACTGCCATCCATAAAGGCAATGTCTCATTCAGCTAGCTGGTATATAAACTAGAACTGTTCCAGATGTTGGGGACGGAAATTGTAGTAATGTGACCTTTGACCCCAATGAAAAACACACTGCTCTGTTTGCAACATTCGACACCACAAACCCCAACTTCAGGACGTACCGCTTGATCAGCTGGGTACAAGCGCTGCAGGATATAGTATGGTGTGGGTTACCTCATGGGTCGTTGGACACAGCTGTTCAAATACACCTGGAAACATATACCTCTTGTTTCATGAATACACCAAATAGCCCTTGTATATCATCATTAATACAGAAGTTTAGACTCCATTGGGACCATAATTACTGTTGAATGATCAGTATGTCCAAACGTATGGACACTTGCTGCAAATGAAATGTGATACTGCTTCGTCTCCACCGGACGCCTAGCTGGTATCTCCCGGTTGTACTATAGTCAATAGGAATTTTGCATGACTGGTAGCACTGTGATATATGACTTTAAGGATTTATATGAACATAAGGGCTAACATATAGTGTGAGATGCAATACTGAAAGTAAATATTTGATAAAAAACATGTTAAAACTGGTAACCGGAATGATCTCAGAATGTAATGTTTAGAGAAAATAAAAGCCAGACAAACTACCAAACGCGATGAAACTTGAATGCGCACACATATAGGACTATTATTCTTAATTTTCAAACTTCTAAATTTGAATTAGATATATTCTTGTTACATTTCACCATGCGTATGCTTACAAAATATTACTCATGTTGTGAAATCCTTATCACAAAAAAATCATGTTTATGTTATTTGCCTTGAACCAATCCGTATCCAACATATTTGAATGGATAACATTACAATCTTCACCAAATTTATGTCTTCGGCGATTGTGTATTAAAACCCCCTGTGCATTGTTGGCATAGGATTTCTATACCTACAATCCCTAACTAGCTGCGTCGTTCTTTTGTGAGTGCGATTCTAAGCAGTGTGTAAAAATTTGAGTGACGATCCACAGGTCTGTGGACAGAACCCCCCCCCCCCCCCACACACACACACACTAAAACCCTAAGAATCTCCGCTCAAACACTTGTTTTTGTTATTTCCAAGTAACCATGACCACTTTTTTTCCACAGAAAATCCACTTTTAAGAGCTCTGGCAGATAATATACAGTCAGCTGCGATAGAAATTAAGAACTTTACCGAAAACCCCGAATTCCAGAGCGGAACAAGGACATCTGGCTGTACCTTAGTCGACATATTCTGAGAAATAAAAAAAACCTGTTTCCTTCGAAGCGTGCGCGACAGCTGTGTTTTATATCATGTTATTCACTACGGGGCGCTTCGAAGGCACATCCTTGTCCCTTTTTCAAGTGGTTTTACTCATTTATCATGTGTCATTGTGTGTACATGAGTATATTTTGCATAAGGTGCCACAAGAGTATTATCCTCCGTTATATGTTCACTTTGGCTCAATACAAAAGCCTCCAAGCAAAACCAGCCCAGATAACAGGTGAGTGTGCCTGTTCACCTGAAATTGATTTGGGTTTGTCTGTCTGTCCCTCTGTCTGTCTGTTCGTCCGTCCGTCAGGTTTTTCGTTTCCGTGCGATAACTTTCCAAAATTTTATCCGATTTCATCCAAATTTTGGCCAGTTGTTGCACTCATGCATATCTTGGTTGGGATTGGTTTTGGAGGCTCTAATTGAAAAAATAATTCTCTCCAGCTCAAAAACATAATTATCAAATTTTGGTTCAATTTCTCAATGTGTTTTAGTTTTTTATGTTCGCCTGCAGATGTCGCCACATGTCATGGTTGATCTGTTTAAGTTCTCATGTGCCCTCAAGATTTCTCAACATGTCATAATTTTGGTTGCTTTTCAAGCATGAAAGGCAACAAGATCCCAAAGCGGAGGACATTAATTCCACAAATGTGCTTTTTTTTTATAATTTATTTTTTGTTGTTTGTTAATAAAACAATTCAGCTGTGTCTATTTACTATAACAGGACTGCGCAGCGGAAGATCTGATATTGCGCATTCTGAAAAAAACTACCAAACAAGGAAAGAAATTTTGCTTGCCATGAATAAGAAATAAATTACTGCTTTTACTGCTTGTTGCCAAGTTGATTTACGGTTTTGTTCCAGGACACTGTTTATGTTTCCTTTCGCCTAACATATCGCGCCCGATGCAGGGTTATTTCTGCTATGTATATGCGTAAGGAAATGTTGTCAGATCGAAATCTTGAGAGATAATACAGTAGGAAAGTGACATGTGGCATTTAATATGTAAAGAAAAAAAAGTTTCCGTTCAAAAAGGCGATTCACATCGTAGCACTTCTATAAGAAACCAAAAACAAAATGATGGAGTTTGCTTGTTTAGCTCCACTACAGACCTACACAGCTGCGGTTTGCCTGTCTCTGAAACATAGAAATTTGCTCTACGTCATAAGAGAATTCCCTGCCCCACACTTTCGAATTTATCCTGAAAATATATGAAAACGAGATGTTGTCGGAGACATCAAACCTCTGCCATGAGTTACATAATGTAACGTGTACATTGCTGTCACAGTCCAACAACTCTATATCAGGCCACCTTTAGAATTATATATTAATAAGGCACTAAGTAACACTTATCAATAGCCCTAATATAATGAATGAATTAGGAATGTCCGTATGTTTGAAGGGGAAAGTATCCTTTTAATTTAAAAATAAATGCAGTGAATCAGAATACATATCAAAATGTAATGAAATGTTCCTTCGATGTTTTCGTTACCAACCATTAAACTTCAACAGATTCTGTCCAATTCATTTTTTTTTCACGTAAATCTGCTGACAGACAAACGTAGGGCAAAATATAATACGTCACGCCATCTGGCGGGGGCAATATTACATCCCTTTTATTACTGACAGTTTAGATTCAAAATTTAACAATTACATATACAAAAACACTCGTACGTACGGGGATGAGCGCATAACACCCTTGCAAAGGCCAAAAAATGTTAAGCAGGAAAAAAGGGGGACATATGGTTAAATTACGCACTCCCGAATAAGTTGACTTATTCAGCCGCTTAACTAGAGGACACACCAGATGTACATGTGATTTTATATATATATGTTTTTCCCCCGAGTAATACAATATGCATCTTGTATGTAACCACTAGATTTCGAAGATTTTAATTTGCAATTATTTCTGTCCTCTCTTAGTTCAACACGTACTATACGTAACAAATCACAGGTACAGAATATATCATATATGTAATGTTTAATCAAGAATCCAATGTAGGACAAATATTCAAGCTTTCTCAGATGAAACGTGACCGGCAAATTATTTAAATGACAACTGAACATATTAAACTGGAATTTCGTAAATCTTGTTATATACTAAAATGCCTAAACAATTCTCAATACTGACAATAAATAGGTTTCATTATATGATTATTATAGAATAATCAATACAGTATTCGACAATCAATATATTAAAATAGAAGATAGACAATACAAGCCATATGATCGGCAAACATATGTTCTTTTCTTTAAAAATACCATCAGTTGATACTACTGACACATATGATTTAAACTAATTATGATAGTATAATTGATGCAGTATTTAAAATACGTTGCACAATTTATAGTCGTAATCTTGGGATCTACACTATCATATACTGAAACCTACTTGCATGAAATAATACGTACAAAAAACACTATTTATAAGTCAATTAATGGAAGAAATTGAGATGGAAAACCATTGAATCACCATGAATGCTAAAAACTGTGGCCAGACAATATATGAAGTAGAAATTACAAGGTCCTGAATCACGGCTGTACCCGAACTCCTTAAATAATATTCAACGGCAATATTTTCTTATTTCGAATTTTCCTTTGCTATTCGTACAGAACACATATTGACACAATTTACAAGATATACCAATCGTATGTTTAGATCAATAAAAAAGGCCATATTCCTAACTCTTATTTCGGCGTAATATAGAAGTATCTTTGGTTCTCGCTCAAACACAAGTCTGCACATTTGCCTCCATAAAATATATTTAAGCTGTTCTCGGTGTGTAAAAATGGTACCCAGGTCGTAATTTACCTGTTCACGTCGTAATACCACTGTTAGTGTCACGGATCAGGACTGTGGATCATCATTCGAGACAGCACACATTTGTTCAAAATCACTTTCCTGAAATCATATAATAACCTAATCCCGAACCATACTTTTCTGAGGCAGTCTTGGATTTTCATTGTGGGACGAAATGGCTTTCTCACTCCAGGGTGAACTGGGGCTTCATTCTAGGACGATCCGGGACTTTCATTCCGCGGTATATGATTGGAACACTGCTGAGGGAGCACGTGCAATCGTAAGAAGATATGGCGTCGTTCCATGTCCCTCGTGACCACCAGAAATTACGGCTGAGACCGTCCAAGTGCGACGTCACTCCAGCGTGAAACAAGCGTGATAGTCCCCTCCGTCTTGCATGCACCCACGCCTTCAATGTACATCCCCGACGGACAACCAACGAGGAGATCCGGTCATTCCAGTTACCCAGGTGATCCACGTGTCCAGTCGGTACAGATCTGGAGGCTCCGCGGCACGAGTGACGTACGTTCCTATGAGAATGTTCGTACACGATGGCGCACTGACGCAATGATGATGAACTTGGACATCCAGCGAGCACGCAGTAGACAAGACTGCAGAAACCAACGAAGACAATCAGACCATTCATTGTCAGGCGCTTGGTTACCCCGTTTGCTTTTAAAGCTCCTTGACAAGTGCGTTTAATGTATGTCCCTTTCTCCAACGACTGTTCACAGTCTTGTGACGCAGCTAGCTGTGATGTGGCCTGAGCCAAAACAGTTGTATATACACAGGCTGTTCTAGTAATATGATCCGTGGGATTGTCCCTATGGGGTTTCCTTGTTATGTGTATTTTAGCAGACTGTTAGCTGACGAGGATGTCACCAAAAGTGAGTTTTTCTTAGTCTGAATCTGGGACTAAAGCTCCAATTACCCAAGTTGAAAATTCACATCGCATATCCTAAAATACGATAAACTTATTGGACGCTGAGCCATTTCAGCTATTTAATATACCTCGTATAGAAGAAAGAATATGGTAAATCGGCGAAACTGTAGTCTTTATCGTTGCATATGGATGACATAATTAAGGTACATATACCAACGTATTATTATAACGAAGGGACCTCTAGGCAGTAGGATATAGAAAAGGCTACGTAATGGTTATAGGTTACCCGGTACGTTTGCTGCTTATTTTTACTTAACGACAAAGTACAAGGTGCGTTCAACCGTTGGATTAAACAAGGTTCCGAGAACAAAGCTGTGATCTGGGATGGCACGGTCCATGGATTAAGGATAAAAAAATTTTTTTTGTACAATAGTTGTCCGTGTCCAGGTGTGTCCGGAGGTATTTTACCAAGGGCATCTCCCTGACCAGCTTTAAGTTCTTGTGCTAGACATGAACTGTAATATGATACGATGGGCGTAGCCAGCAGCCCTGCCTGGGTGGATTGCTCGGCCACTAGGGGTCACTTAAGAAGCTGCCACGCCCTGGGTCAGACGTACTATGGCTATATCTTACTACAATAAAGAGCTATTAGGCAAAAATAAAAGGTATGGTTCTCAGGCACTGCCCGCGTCAATGTTAACCCCCCCCCCCCCCCCAATCAAAAATTTTTATTTTGATTTTCATCTTTCAAGAAGATACAATTTTGATAAGATTTACTTATGTAATGCTTTTCTCTTTTTAGCGAAACAGTTCTGTAATTTTAATGCCTTTCCCTGATCATATGACATTGTTATCGAAACAAACAAAAAAAGGTAAAATATCGCCCGACCACACCGATTTCTGATAAAGAGTGCCTGGGAACCATACTTTTTTATTATTTTTATTTTTATTTTTTTTTTTTTTGGCCTTTAGACATAAATATGTACTGGGGTGCGTTCATTCCCCCTTACAAGCTACAGAACTCAAGCACAAACTCATCAATAGGCGGAGAATTATTTGAGATTTGTTTGTGAAGTTAGGATAAAAGACAGTTTAGTGACAGATACAGGATTTAAGGATACGTTTGGGGCAGAGGATAAGGGTATGGGGGGGGGGGGATAGGTCCCGTCCCATATTATAGAAAGGGTTAAGAACCCGGGATGTAATGGTGCATCCTGGAGTTGTTTATATAGGATCATGATCGAAATACGGCTCAGAGGGGTGAACCCTCCCCCATCCCCCCCCCCCTCCCGGGTCTGGAGCTGACGTCCTAATTGTTGCATGCATGGACTAAGCTTAGCTGGGCTCCCTCTGCAGTTCAATTCTGGTCACCCTTTCACCTAATTATAGATGATCAACACTACACATGATTAACCAGACCACTGACCTTATCTTTATTAAATAAAAGGTGTGAAATGTTGTAGGCAAATACTGTCCTCCAGCTAGTGCAGCAATGGGCTCTGGTCATACATACTTAATAGAAGTTGATCTTTTTTTTCTTGAGTTTTGTTTTATATATTAGTATAGACGCATGTATATGGAATACATATAGAATCCTACCTGTCTATTTTCCCCATTAATATGTAACAGTTAACCGTTTATGGCATGATATGTTACTACCACATGGTCCACATGTTTTACATAAACATTTATTCATAGTTATATATGGACAATTAATTATGACTAGGATTAAAATCTGCTCATGCAAAATTTCAGAGACTTGATGCTGCTTTAAAATAAACATAGTTGATATACAATTTGTTGGAAAAACAGTAGCTGTTGTTGTTTAGTAAAATATTGTTTTAATTTCCTACTGTTTATTCAAATCATTTATATTATTTTTTATATTCATTCAGAGTCTGTTATTACTTCAGAATTATGTTCCGAATTTGGCAATTCATAAAAAAAATCCGAATATGTTGAATTTATTCTTACCTTCAGTATTTAAAAGAAATGTACGAAGTCAATATTCATATGTTCAAGTTACTAATAATGCCAAAAATTTGTCTGTTAAGGCATTTGCTGTATATATGGCACTAAAAAATTGTATTTTGATAAGTTGTAACTTAATAACATCCAGCCCATAACAACAAAAAAAGTCTGGAAAAGTCTTTCCACTGCGGGGCGGGGCGGTTGTTGGCTGAACACTTGTTTTGCGGGGCGGCTGCGGGCTCTAAATTACGTCCCGCGTAGGGCTCTAATATAAATGACTGTTTTTTTTAAGTTAAGCGGGAATAAAACGAGATCATATATCTGTGGTTAAAATACGCATTCCTAAATAATTTGACCAGATCAGCTGCTTAATCGGAGGGCCCACCAAATGTACAAGTAATGGTGTAAACTAATCTCTCTCTCTCTCTCTCTCTCTCTCTCTCTCTCTCTCTCTCTCTCTCTCTCTCTCTCTCTCTTCTTAAAGCGAAAAGCTGAGGTACATTATCCTAATCATGAACGAAGAGAAAGTGGGTGACGCGCCATCTGTCGGGCGAAAATCAGCCTTGTACTGTCTGAAGAGCTTACCCATTATCATGCATAATCATGAGTGCGCACCATCGGCCGATTGGTTCTTACACGCTTAGATTTATATAATATTAAATAACAGGAAAATTGTTCAAGAAACTTATTGTTTTATCCGATCAATAAACCGTTGCACAGATGAATGTAAACATATTTATGACAAAGAATTTTTTTAGTAATTAAGTATACATCTTGTACGCAACCGCTAGATTCGCTTTGGTTAAGACTTGCAATATTCAGCCCTCTCTCAGTTCAACATATAATATACATTAAATCACAGATACGTATGTGCAATGTTTACTAAGAAATCCAATGCAAAACAAATAAAAACTAATTTGCAAGCTTTCCTCAATTCACATTTAACTTACACCTTATTTCTTAATTTACTCACGCATGTTTTTTTTCTATATCTGATAATCCTTTAAATAAATTTTATCGTAAATGGACAAATTAACATATTAAAATAGAATTTCGACAACACAAGCCATGTGCTCGCCAAACATGCATATGTTATTATCTAAATAAGTGCAATTAAAACATTTGACACTACTGACACATATGTACTTAACCCTCAAGCGACCAAGTTATTTAAAAGAATAAAATGACCGAGTGGGGCCATTACATTTTTCATATAAATAAAATATTTTAAAGTTTCTTTTTGTTATGATCCTACCTATGCTTCTTCCATTATTTAATTTATAACAGACATTCTAAGGTGTTCTATTGACAATTAATTGTATTTTTCATCCATTCTTAAAGCAAACAGAAGTAAGAAAATCACAAACACATTTGTTTAGACGATCATTTCCTTTTCCCAACCTCAAACTCTCTTCCTTGAAAAAAAATTTGGGAAGAAATAATAGTTGAGTCGTGTTCGATTGAATTAATGATTATAGTTTGCAAGTATTATAAGCACCAAACTACCTATATACAAATTACCCCAAAGTTGCTTTTCAAGGGGTAATATATATATATATATATTCCTGCATCACAGCTCAGATATATTTGCCGTGACAGACAGGTTTAGTTGGGTTGCAGACTGATAATAACTGGATCTGTCTCTAAACGCTACCAACTGATCATCTATACACAGAGATCAGAACCCGGTAAATAGGGTTATGTTACTTATATACACCCTTAGCTAAAATGGTTCTCTAGGGTTTTTTTTGACCTGATGCGGGCTCTTGGACATCCAGCGAGTGCGTATAGCAGATAAGACTCCAGAAAACAACGGAGACAGTAAAAACCATTCATTGTCAGGCGCTTGATTATCTCTTCTTGTTAAAAGGCACCCTGTCAAGTGCGTTGATTTTATACCCCTTTCTGCCCGACTGTTCAGTGTCACAGTCACCTGTTATGTGGTCTGCGCCAAACCAGCTGTAAAACAATGCTGTCTCTCAGGGTTTTTGTTAATATAATCTCATACTTTGTCGCATGAGACTTGCAGGAACCAGTCCAGCTCTTGACTGTATCTCGGATGACAGAGGAAAAAAAATATATATTCTTCTTTTTTTGCATTTGGATGGCCGTATGTTTGATGAAGGTATATATACCAATGTATTATTATTATAATATCTAACGAGGGTCAAAATATTGGGTCTGAGGCCCCTTTTAGACATATTATTATTATTTTTTATTAGGTGGAGACCCCTATACATTTTTTTTATTGCAAGTACATAAACAGCTGCATTAGTATGGGTTTCGTCCCACGGTATTAGTTCATTCTAATATGAAAGTTTAACAGAAGGCCTTATCGGCTTACCCCTAAGCTTAACCTGTTTACACGTTTTGATTTTGTGTGTGAGTTAACACCATCAACGTGTGTCTGTTTACCATATCAAGACCAGAGGTCTGGTAACTCCCAGACAAGGCGCTAGAAAAAACATGAAAAGATGAAACATCTTTTGAAAACTTGAAAATCTTAATTTGTGAAGTTGCTTGGAATGAATATTAATTGGCGAGCGTGCTTTGTGATTTGCACGAATGATCCCTCCAGGTGCAAGTTAATCTCCGCTGTGAAAGGTAACCTCAGGAGTAAGCAAACAGTTGAAGAACTTAAGGTTAGCAGATAGCACATTATCATCAGGAGAAAACACTTCATTTCGTGTATATGTTGCATTACCGATATGTGAATAGTTAATATAACAAGTGACCCATAGGTCATGGTGCTAAGCCGACTGACATATTGACAAAATGTCTCTGCACAGACAACTAAATAAGATAATGTAATAGGCATCATCATTCATCGAATTGGATTACGTTCTTACAAGACTCATAAGCACACCCATATTTAATATGGTCCAGAGCAGGTAGGAAGGGGTTTGGGGTCTTCAGGAAATGATGAAACACTGTTTGATCAATATGTATGTAAAGAAACATGACCATCAATGCATTAGTTATTCAGATATTGGATCTTTCTTTATCATTTTTATTTATTCGGTGGTGTACTTAGGAGCCCCGCAGCTCAGAGGATATACATCACAGTGACCTGATTTCAGCTTCCAAGAAGATTTTTCATCCCTGGATGTTAAGTGAGGTGATTCCAGACCCAGTGGTTGCGGTTTATACCGTATTTACGGACAGACGGCTGGATTGCCTGACGGACAAAGAGTTTTCGCTATAGCTTAGATGACTTAAAGTTAGCTGAGCTATAAATTGCGTAAAAATTCGAACATATCAAGGTGGCGCCACCAGTCTACAAAAACTGATGAAACACTTCATGACCAAATATGCATGCAAAGAATTAATGCATTATTTGTACAGATAAATGAGCTTTTGAATTAAATTTTCCAGTATTCTGGAGACTTATTCTGAGCCTAAAAGCCCCAAGGATAAGGCTAACAGACACCTAATTTCAGGTTTACCAGGAGACTGTTCATGAACCTCTCTGCAGTTATAAGATTCTAGCTCCAGTGGTTGCGATCGGTGTCTGTAAACAGACGACCGCATCTTTAAAGGTCTAAAAATAAAGAAAAAATCGTAAAAATATAAAAAAAATCAAAGTGGCGCCACCAGTCTGCGGAAACTGTTGACCCCCCCCCCCCCCGCCCCGATCAATATGCATGCAAAGAATCATGGTGTTTAATGTATCAGTTGTTCAGATTCTTGAGCTTTTGTATTACGTTTTCCATTATTCCGGGGGGGGGGTATTTCTGAGTTTAAGGATATTAGTAACGGAGACCTTAGGAAACGGAAACCTTCAGGTTTACTATATTATAGGAGACTTATTAAGGGACCTGTTTGCATGTCAAGTTAAAAGATTCTAGGTCGTGTGGTTACGGATTGTGCCTGTAAACAGACGACCGCATCTTTTAGAGTCTCAAAACAGAGATGAAATGCGTAAAAAAACGAAGAAAATACAGGTGGCACCACCAGTTTGCAAGAACAAATGAAATACTCCAAGATCAATGTACATGAAAAGAATCATGGTGATCGATGCATTAGTTGTTCAGTTACTGGAGATTTTGTATTAATGTTTAGCCCAGAAAACTGACAGTCAGCTGGGCTAAAAATTATTGGTTCTCAGATCCCCTATACCGATCTATAATTATTTCTGTTAGGCATCAGTCCGTCAGATTCATAAGTACATTAGTGTTTAATAATATGTATATATATATATATATATATATATATATATATATATATATATATATATATCATCATCATCATCATCAACATCATCATCATCAAAAAGTGGGAACAAGGTCTCTTAGAGACTACTGCCGATAAATTGTCATTATCATGGGCCGTAGGCCTCCTGAAGTCCTAGTTTTAATATCAGAGGCATCTTTTATCATGGAGCCTTAGACCGCTTACAGACCTGTTACTTTTATCATGGGGCATCAAGGCGCTTATACAGACCTGTTACTTTTATCATGGAGTTTCAGACTGCTTACAGACAAGGTATTAGTATCGTGGGACCTGCATATACCCCACTAAGTTCATTTTGTTTTCTTTATTTGATCACCTGGAAACTTCGATTTACCGCCATCCTCACCTACTGCCGTCAATTTCTCCTGAATGAGAAACTGGCAAATAGATGAGTCCATCATGTTATAACCTTTTTATATCATGTTCGTTTGTGAATCCGATTCTGCGCAGTGTAGAGATATTGTCAGGGGTACAATCCACAGGAGTATGGACAGACTTTTATCATTTCCAGAAACCATAATCACTTTCTTTTTTCCATAGAAATTGTTGCTTGATAGAGCTCAAGCAGATCATATTCAGTCAACTGAGATCGAAAGGAAGAACCTGACCGGATATCTCAGATCACAAAGCGGTCCAGGAACAAGTAGCTGTCACTGGGGCGACATGTTTCGCTCAGTAATTCTAAGAAACTGTAGAAAGGTTTCCTTCGAAGCGTGCGTAACAGCTATGTTTTGAATCATGCTATTCACTTCGGGAAGCCAGGTGGAAAATCTTTGTCCCTTTCTCCAGTGATTCATATAAACTCTCACTCATTCATCATTTATTATGTGTTCATTCTAAAAAATGACGTTTCACTGATGTTTTACATGATGTTTAGCATGTTTTGTATGCAAACATGTGTCACCTTTATTTTCAAAATTGGGTCCAATGAAACATCATGTTATGCCGTTACATGTGTGAAACATGTGTAACACATGTTTTAAGACATGTCTCGCGAGGGAAATTATATTTTACTTCTTTTAACCGCCGTTATATTTTGCCACTGGTCATGTGACCGGATATTGTCCCCATTTATCCGGAAACAATTGTATGATAATTTGATTGCTAGTGATCGCGGGAAAGATGAAAACTTTCGAGAAAACGGAACGTGATTTTGAGCAATTACTAAGACCACCATGGATGATGTTCAGTTTTGAGCGCAGAGAAGGTTTCCTGTAGCAACCCAAAATATAATTTGCCAGAAATTAAAAGGTGAGTCAAACGTTAAGTTTGTGTACAGTATGTATATGTATAATATCGCTCATTGAGAACACTTATTCAAGCTTTTTATAAATTACAACGACAATTTTACTTCAACAGAATTAATATGCATCCGAAAGTACAAACCACCATTCAAATACAGTAATGAGACAAATCCTATACAGGGATATGTACAGCATTCGGAAAGGAGGGGGGGGGGGGGGTCTAACCTGGGGGTGGGGATTTCCCAAAAAGTCCTTACTTTTCAAAAGCGGGTGAGATACAGCCAATAATTCAATAAGTAAAGGGGGATGGGGCTGGCTGTCTTGACCACTTGGAACCTCCCCCCCCCCCCCCCACACACACACACATGCCCCTGAATTTAAGACTTCCCAGTGCACTTTTCCCATATGAGTACAGCACACAATTAAGCAGTAGCATCAATTAATCTTCAAGGGTGGGGGATGACCCCCCCCCCCCACATATTGATGCTCCTGCAAGTAAGTACATTAAGAGTGGGCAATCAAGTAAGCAGGAATGTTAATGACTGTAGCAGTCTTTGAAATTTGGAGAGTATTTATATTTTAAAAAGTTGCTTTTATATAGACATGTTGGTTTTATATTTTTTAAAAGTAAAGTAAGTGATCATTAGCAGCTTTTTATTGGAAACTACTGTACACAATTCAATGTAGTTCAGCATAACCATTAGACATCTTTGAGAATTCTTTAAAAATAGATGCCAGAAGAAGCATTGTGGACATGTATGGACTGCTGAGTAGGTAAGATATTTATTTTAACAGCACTTGATCAAAGTGACATGTGATGAAAATTTTGCTGTTTTAAGAAGTAGGCTGTACTAAGATAATTTTGTTAGATTTTTCAAGGCATTTTTACTGAAACCTCGAATTTGAAGATGAATAAGGAAGACAAAAGTAATTTGTGATTAGAACGATAAAATTAGCAAAATAAAAACCTATAACTGTGCAGTATCATATTTGTGTTGATTAAAATCTGAAGCAGGATCAAACACTTCCCCATGGGCACGTAGTTAACAAAATGGTAATTTATGCTTCTGATCAAGGCTGATTGTATGAACATGGGTGGTGGTGGTGGAATGAGTTCCAGGGTACCAAGGCCGGATGTGTGAATGGAGTCCAGGTTACCAACGCTGGATGTGTGCACATTTGTGGTGCTTGTGGACTTGGGTCCAGGGTACCAAGGCTGGATGTGTGTACATAGGTGTTGGTGGAATGGGGTCTTGGGTACCAAGGCTGGGTGTGTGTACATAGATGTTGGTGGAATTGGGTCTAGGGTACCATGGGTTGGATGTGTGCACATTGGTAGTGGAGGGGAATAGGGTCCAGGGTACCAGTGCTCGATGCATGTGTATGGGTGGTGCTTGTGGAATGGGGTTCAGGATACCAAGTCTGGATGTGTGAATACATGACAGCCGGTGGACTGGGGTCCAGGGTACCAAGGATGGATCTCTGTATGTGGGTGTTGATGGAATGGGGTATAGGGTAGGCCTACCAAGGCAGGATGTGTGAATACATGACTGATGGTGGACTGGGGTCCAGGGTACAAAGGCTGGATGTGTGAATACATGACTGGTGGTAGACTGGGGTCCAGGGTACCAAGGATGGATCTATGTATGTGGGTGTTGATGGAATGGGGTCTAGGGTACCAAGGCTGGATGTGTAAATACATGACTGATGGTGGACTGGGGTCCAAGGTACCAAGGCTGGATCTGTGTTCATAGGTGTTTGTGGAATGTGGTCCAGTGTAACACGGCCGGATGTGTACAAGGGTGTTGGTGGAATGGGGTCCAGCACCAAACCTGTATGTGTCTACATGGGTGTTAGTGGTGGGACTGATCTGGATACCCAGGCTGGATGGGTAAATATTGATATTGGTATGGTTTACAGGGTACCAAGGCTGGATGTGGGTATATGGATGGTAATGGTGGTTTAGTGGTTTCAAGTTTACCCAAGTTAAAGTGAACTCAGGCAGAGATTGAATATTTAATTTAGTAATTCTTGCTTCACTTTATCCAAATTTTGGATTTTTACACAAATATGCAAATTTTTACCTCCTTTAGAATTTTTTAGAATAGTCGTTTTCTTGTTTACATATTTGCATATAATATATTTTTAATCCTCGATTAAATATATGGTTCATGTGATGTTTTTTTATCTTGTTATTGTCAATGCCACTGAATAAATAAGAGACAGATGCTTGCAACAGATTATGCTAACCAGCAGCTTTATATTCCTTAGGGGTCTTTGATTTAATTCATTGATTGATTAATGGATTTTGATTCAGTTGTTGTAAACATTCATATTATTCCATTAGAGAGGTATAACTATTAGAGGTCTTATTCTTAAATATCATCATTATGTTACCAGGTGTAAACAGTATTTGAATAAAATTTAAGAAGTAGACAATTTCATTTTATTAAAAAAAAACTCCACATAAATAGCTGTTATTAATTCTTGCTAGACTTGTGTCAATATCTAGTTGATGTCAGTGTATTCCATGCAGCTGCATGTAAGAACTGTCTCCTGTGTTGCTGACAGTTAATACTATTTTCTCTTTTCTCCAAACTGATCATGGAAATAACACCATTTAGCTTCTGATAAATTGCTACACCTTTTTCAGAAAGATGTCAAAGAAGATTCATTTTGTACACAAGAGCGTACAGAACCAACACCTGTTTTATCATAGACAATGGAGAAGTGAGGTCAGGTGCTATTTTGAGTGACTCAATGAACATATATTTATTGGAGAATGGCTCAGTATGGAAAAACTCGTACCTGCTTCTAGGGTGGTACTATATTCTTAGTATAACTTACCCAGCACATACACGCAACTTCTGAACCCACCTCAGGAAGAGTGTCTTGAAAATAAAGGGCCTAACAAGGACAAGTCAACTTCTTAAAAGCTTCTTCCACAGTTTGTGGCTGCATTAAAATAATTTAGTATTTGATTCTTTTGTTACATCCTTAGTATTCTACATATTTTCTAAGAAATGTTGATTCAGTATTCACATATGTAAAATGTTTCACTCTTTTTTATGGTAACTTAATTTTACTACCCTCCCGAGGCAGCGGAAATCTTGCGCTTCTAAAGAAGCAACTGATTTTCACGCTGCCAGCTTTGACCGTTTATGATATATTTAGACACCAGATGGCGGTTTGTTGTTCACTGAAATAAACGTGCGTACGATGTGACAAGCAGCCAATCAGATGCCAATAAACAAACACTCGACAGGCATCCTGGCTCCGCCCATTGCCGCGCTTCAAGCGCCGCTTGATGAGTTTCCGGTTGAATTTAAATTGCTCCCTCTGCATTCTCGCATCATGGACCGATTCGATTATGACATTATGACTGTGTTAGCGTAGCCATGTATCTGTTGTCTGCAGAACTGAAACCAGCCAGCGAGGTGTGCACGCAGCCTTTGTTGTTACGTTTCGTTTGAATTACAGTTCACCGGCCGAGCATCCTATGTGCCCAAGGCCCTAAGCAAACCACGTCAGGGACAATTCTCTCTGAGCCTGTGGCCTGTTCAAACGGTTACGCTGGGGGATGAGCTGTCACTCAAAAAGAACTGAATATGATTGGCTCCGTGTATTCCTCGCTTGGCTTTGTCTTCCAGCACAAGGTCTCATCTGATTGGACAAAAATACAGTGCCCCCCTCTGGTGTTGCAATTCAGGATACGAGGTCATAACAAACAGCGCCTTACGATATAGGAAGTAGCCCTATAGGTAAAGCGTTGTGTAAAGAGCGTTAATTTTACAAACTTTTAGAAAAGCTAAGTGTTGCAGTGTTTGATGAATCACTGTGAACATTCAACATTTAGTTAATCTAATATGTTATTTGCAGTATTTAATTGTCATGGTTTATTGCATAATTGTAACTTATGAAGCTTCAAGTATTTACAGATGATGGCCTTGTTTTAGGATTTCAAATTAAAATTTTTATTTAAGTGATACAAACCAAGGATTTTGTATTATGAAAATATTAGGTGTTTAATTAGAGGACATTCAGTATTGCTCTGATAGACTCTTTTGATACAATAATCTGAATATAGCAGCGGATGGGCCTCTCAGCTATGCTGAAGAGCTGAGAAATCTTCAGTCATGGGAGACTTTGCTGATGCCAGTCTTTTCTGCATTTTATTTTTACATTTATTGGCTGTAAAATATTAGCTGCAGTCGGACTGATGCTAGGAAGTGAATATATTGGCATGTCTGAATTATGTAAATGCTCATTCAAGATCTGAGATCAGTGTTGTTACCTTCTAAAATATATAAAATATTATACAGTCAGCTTAATATAATTGCGATATTTGCAGTTGTTAAACACAGTGCATGCAAAAATTTAATGAATCTGTAAATATAATTTGCTTTTTATTACAAAGATATTATGCTGGTAAACCTAAGTTGTTTTCTGCTTCAGGATGTGTTTAGTCAGATTCTAGAAAACTGTCCAACATAAAAATATATCTAAAAGGAATATATTCTCCATATAAAAATTGAATACTCGTAAAATAAAATGCATGTTTCAAGTTTTCTTTCGGAAGAAGAAAGAAATGTTTATGTTAAGAAAAATTTGAACTGATACACAAAAATGTTCTTGTAGCTATAAGAAAATTCAAGAGCTACTTTTTAGAAGGTTTTTATCAAATAATTGTTCAACTTTACAGTTTTTAGCTTGCTGACTAAGACTCCTTGGCTTGTCTGTGTTTAGAAGTAAATGCCAGTTTTCTGCAAGCTGTATTATAAATTTTCAGTTGTAAACTGTAATAGGTTTAAACTTATTTATAATAAATTAAGGATAAGAGAGCAGCTACTTTTAGCCATTATTTAAATGTTTTGAATCTGTTTTCTCTTGAGTTGTCA
Source organism: Sipunculus nudus (assembly GCA_026874595.1). Lineage (NCBI taxonomy): Eukaryota > Metazoa > Annelida > Sipuncula > Golfingiida > Sipunculidae > Sipunculus > Sipunculus nudus. The sequence continues at coordinate 7,215,461 of CM049317.1, forward strand.
ATTAAGTTGATTTTCTAAATTAAATTAAATGTCTGAAATAAAATATTGAAATAAAACTTGCATATTGTTGTATACTTTATAGAATTTCATTCAAATCCCTTAAGCTGGCTGGGCATTACTGTGCATAACACTGGTGCTCGCAATCAGGTATTTATTGAGTAAACGTTCATAATATTTCATTTTTAGCTAAACTGGCAACATGTTTAATCAGATTTTAGAAATATTTATTAAGTTTTTTTTTCTTAATCAAATTGATCCTTACATCACCAATCTTTTTACCTTATTACAATTATTAAAATTAAATGTGTATTATTATACTTTAGCTCACCTCTACTTTCTTCCTTATTATATATTTCAAAGTGTTTCATACAGTCCCAGTGGGTATTATTACGTGCATATTACAGTCAGTTGAAATACTGATACTTTTACAAATGTGTGATCATGGGAGGCTCTAGCATCTTTCATGCTGTCCATAAAATTGTACAGTCCACACAAAACACACCAAATATGTAAGTTATACAACTCGGTAGAGCATATTGTGAATATTGTGTATACTTATAGGCTGAACATTTTTAATATATTAATAAAATAATAAAATATTGCCTCATTCCCATTAACTAGGATTTTATACCAATATTCTCGTTACCAATTCCAGCTGAGCGCCATGACCAACAAGTCCCTTGTTAATCATTGTGCAGCAGTTCAGATTCGGTTTGCTAGTTTAATTATTGTTGTCATTCATAGTTTATAATATTTGTGTAAACAGCTATGGGGAAGACAAAATTGTACCAGTACTGGTACATTCAGTATTGATATGATAAATGAATACATGCAGACAACCGATATTTAAATAGATACTAAATAAATCTGATCTCACTTAATCATGGTCTGTCGTGTAAATTGTAATTAGGTTGCTGTTGATGTGCATGACTGCATCTATTATTAAAGAAGACTTACAGAAAACTGTGTATTTCAGATATAATTTACATGACTTTTTCTGATACAGGTCTGTATTATGTATTCCGCATTTTATTCCAAGCATTTTTAAACTAACGAAAATGTTGTAGAAGCAAGGAACTGCCATCAGACTATCAGCATTGCCCATCTTAAATATACTAATATATAAAATATTCTTTTTTTCATCTTTTGAGACAAGAGTTCCTGCCTTTTAAAATGATTTGGGAAAAGTAATGAGTCTTAGACTTATACATAGTATTTTAATTTACTTTTAATATGTTTTATACCCACAATATGTAATTCTGTTTTGATATATGTTTCTATTATCATGATAGATAAGGTTTCGGTATTTTGATCTGGCTATTTACGAAGGTTCCTGAGAGCTTTATATAAAAACCAATAATTGATAACCCATACTTGAAACGTTTTATGTTCAGTGCATCCTCCAAATTAGGAAGCATTGTCCAAGGAATAAATTTTATCTTTCCAGTAAATTTGTGAGTTGTTTCATCAGAGGCGAATCGTCAGGTTTCCTTAATGGTTACAGGGACATCAAACAACAAAGGCAAACAACAAATAACATTTTCAGTGACTTTAAATATTTTTCAAAACATATTTTATTTTGTAGACATTTTTGAGACATGATTCAAATGCAAATATGCCTTTGATGGGCAAATGTTATATATTTTTTCTTGGAAAAATGAAACATGTCTTTAAGCATGTTTCATATGAAACATATTTCATATAAAAACATGTAATACTAAGACATGTTTTACCCTAAGTTAAAACATGTTTCTTTGGAAAACACATGTTTCGAAAAATGGGACAACTACACGTTTTAGGCTGAACAGACGTTTTAAATAGTTACATGTTTTATGAAAAATGAAACATGTCTTAAGACATGTCTTATATGCGATATATTTCATATAAAAACATGTAACACTGAGACATGTTTTACTCTTAGTTTAAAACATGTTTCTTATGGGAAAACATGTTTCGAAAAATGGGACAACTACACGTTTTAGACTAAGCAAACGTTTTAAATAGTCACATGTTTTATGAAAAATGAAACATGTCTTAAGACATGTCTTAAATGCGATATATTTCGTATAAAAACATGTAACACTGAGACATGTTTTACCTTACTGTCCATGAAATTTTCTCTGTGTGCAAAACATGTTTTATATAAAAACATGTTTCAAGAGGATTAAAAACATGTTTTGGCTGTTGAAACTTCAGTGAGTCATGAAACATGCTGGAAATATGTTTCGAAAAATGGGACAGAATGGTGTTTTAAATAGAAACATGAAACATGTCCTCAGTTTTTAGAGTGTTATTGGTTGTACATGAGTATTTTTTAACCCAAGGTGCCACGATGTACTTTATCTTCCCCCAACTGATTATTTTGGCTCGGCAAACAACTCCAGCTTACAAACTTAAGGTCTCTATCCTCCTGTTTTACCCATTGTTTTGGTTTTGTGTGCTGATATAGGTATGTCTATTTACTATAAAAAGACAACGTGGCCGAATTACGATATTGCGCATTCGCAAAAACTTGCAGCCAAGGAATAAATACCACGTGCATTTTCCATGAATTACAAATAAATTACTGCATGTGTTTTACTGTATGTAGCCATCTTGTCTTATGATGGTAGTTAGGACACTATGTTTATCCTTTCTTTCGCGCCACAGGTTGCACCCGATGCAAGTTAATTTCCACCATGTATACGCGTAAGAAAGTTTTTTTCCAGGTGGCAATCTTGGGATATAATGTATTAGGGAAATGCACTGCCATTCATGGATATCTAGTGTACCTAGTAAATGGATGTGCACCTGTAAGGTGCCCCATTTGGCACTGCAAATGAAAAGTAGAAATGTGTTTGTTCAAAACAACCACTTTTTTATCACGTGGTAGTATTTCTATAAAAAAAATAATAACAAAATAAATAATGTTTTGCTGTTTAGCTCTTTTACGTCCCCTTCACGGGTTGTCTCTGTTTCTGAGACATAGACCTTTGCTTTACCCCGTTAAACAATTCCCTCCCCAACCGTATCCATTTGATCCTAAAAATATATGAAAATGATATGTTGTCGGTCACATATCGTAATGTGCACACTGCTTCCACGTTTAAACAACTTTATACCAGAATACGGCTGATCAATAGCCCTATTATAACGAATGAATGATGATAAGCCCTATATCATAATGGGATATCAACCTTTGAATTACAAAGAATATGATTTGTCAGATTACCTCCCGATTTTAATAATTTGTTCCTAGGATGTTGTCGAAACCCTCTATAAATTTCGTTTAATTCTGTTCATTACTTTCAGGTAAATCTTCTGATAGATAAACTTAGGGTAATACCCTAGAAAAGCACTCAGAGAGCGCAGACCTCCGCCAAGGCAGCTCATTACCCCCGCGTGACATTGTCAGATATGTGTGATAATCACCGCAAGACAAACATAAATTGAATGTTATAGCATCATGAAACTGAGCCCCATCTAGCGGCAATAAATGAACAAGGCAGTTAATTGCCCGCTTATGGCATTATAAGAAATGCAGCATTTTCCTTTGATATATTCCTGGATACAGATTACCCCCAAAATTCAATTAAATCTCTCGAAAATTATCCTGAAAATTATCTTGAACATTTCATCAAAATCCGTTGGAAACTTTTTGAGTAATGTTTCCAATTCACAATAAACGGAAATAAGAGACAGACGAACAAACCAACGCCGGCATAAACATAATCTCCTTGGCGGAGGTAACAATATCTCACGCCATCTGGCTTAGTCATGATTACAATACCTTATCTTGACATTTAAAATTCGAAGCTATTTGAAAGTGCCATTTTGTAGAGGTGAAAGAGAGTGAAAGACCTAGAAACGCACTGAAAAACGTATCTAATGGACACACACACACAAAATATCCGCATACGTATCCGCACCGCACACGCACCGCATCCGTACAAGTGGACACGCGGCTTTATACCTATACACCTCGTGTGTGGAGGCAGTAAACGACTGCTTCAAAAACTGCAGGCAAACTACTAGTTTCCCCTAGCGTCCGTCCAGCTAACACAGCTGCCTGTGCACTATTCAATGGGCATAGTGTTTTTAATTGCCGATCATATTGCCGATCACATATTAGTTATCGTATTAATTATGGTGTGTTAAAACATATTACAGGAATATGAAAAGACTGGATAAATTGGTGCATTCAATACAGCTTGCATTAAAATTTGATCTTGGTTCAACTGCCTTGTAGGATGATATAAAGGAAATGCATACAGTCATTAATACACGTCAAGTTTTGCAAACGTATTTTCTTGAATGTGTCATACATTCTGGTACAATTTATTCAATAATCATAAGATTAATAAATTTCCATAGCAAATATAATCTAAAAAAAGTGGAGAAGGTCAGTTTCGTCCGTACTAATGAGTGTCTAGCCTGATCACCCGGCTTGCCTACACAAATGGGCTTCCGGCAGCGCCAGCCAGTCGTTTATCTGCTCCATCTACACGAGAAGCTGCATTAGCGATATCCCGTATTATCACATAACACACTTGTCTAAGAAAAATTAATATTATTATAGGTTTTACATAAACTGAACCAAATTCATAGGGGATAAAGCTTTTTTCTATTTCTTAAAAAAACGTGAGGTTGTGTTATTTGTCCAAAAGGTGTTGACACTTATTTCTAAATCTCATCAAAATCTAAGTATTTCTAACATTCTTCCGTTAGGTCACTTGGTCTAACTATAATTTTCTACATACGCTCTGTACAAAAAAAGTAAAATTAGGTAATTTCTTTTTTCCTTTTTTTAAGAATAAGACCATAAATATATATTCTTCTTACTTTCTTTTCTCATGTAGGCTTAGGTAAACGGGGACCAGTTCAGCTGGTAATTTTTGCTAAATTGTGCTTTTGTGCTCTTGCGCTCTTGCACGAGTCCTCAAAATAATTATTAAAGGAATGGGAACTTAATTTTTTTTATGATATGTAATATTTCAACTATTCTTAAGAGTTCACTGTTCTGCAACCGAAAAGACACTCCCACTAAACACCGACATCTCTCAGTGCAGACTCAAACTAAGTGTTCGGGTTTTGATCATTGTCAAAGAAAGATCACATTGATTATATATCAAATCTACGAGGACAGAATCTACCTTATATTACAGAGAGATTCCTTTGGTAGTTCGTGGCTCAGAAAATTCGACAAATTCGACGATGCTGACTCATTTAATCAGAATAGCAGGCGGCAGCGACGCACACTGCGCATGCCCAAGGAAAGGGGGATTTACGACAGGGGATCACGTTCAAGGCTAATGTATTTTAAAATAAATGTAATTGGTAATGTTTTCCTTAACATTCGCATTTTACTATAGAAATGAATTTATTTCGAATTTCTTATATAAGTTATAATATTAGTATATTATTATAATAAGATATATTATAATTTTAAGATTAAAGGATTCCATTTCCTGGTGTTTATGAAATTTTTTAACGACAACTTGGTTCGTCCAACGTGACGGTAAACTTTGTGGCCAAGGAAATAAGCTCACCAAAGTGTGACTCCTGGGATTATTAATCTTGTTCTTATATAGAGAACGCTCTTAAGAGGGGGAGATTTAAAGGGTTACATAAAAGCAGACCGAACTGTCTCGCTAGTGAAGCTTGCTTTGCTAGCGAAGCGGTTGGAACGCTGGAATTGTCCGCCACGGACATGGGTTCGAATCCGGGATCGGCCCAATGTTTCCCCCTGAGCAACTTGTCTTCCTAACAATACCAAAAACAAATACGCTGTTATATTATTATTTGAAACAAGCAAAAATATGTGGAATTAAAGTCCTCCGCTTCTGCCTCTTGTTGTCTTTCATGCTTACCTGATCAATATGTTTCAGTTTTTTATGTTTGCCTGAAGATGTCTCCACATGTCATAATTTTGGTTGTGAAATAGGAACAAAATTTAATATTTTTGTTTTGGAACTGGAGACAATACCAAGATATTCATGACAACGATCAATGACCCAAACTTGAAAGAAATCGAATAAAATTTAGGAAAGTTATCGCACGGAAACGAAAACCTGACAGACGGACCGACAGAGGGACAAAGTGAGAGACAGACTGAGAGACAGGCAGAGAGTCAGACAGAGAGACAGTCAGACAAACCCAACCCAATGGCCCTGGTTCCGAGAAGTGGGGGACAAAGAAAACTTAAGCTAAGACTTTATATCCGTGTGTTCACCTACAGCTAAGGTCATACTCCCAGGCCCCACAGGTTTAGTACGAAAGACAAGAAGTCATGTTTATCATGGCTAGTAAAATTTGGGAACAGTTTTCAAACACATTATATTGAACTAAAACAATCATTCAAATGCATGCAAGCCTCCGCAAGATTGGTTTGGGGTTGGGGGGGGGCACCTTTTGTGGGATGCTTCTCAATCCGTGGTGCATTCACTTATTCGGCCAATTATTACCGGGTTCATTCTTGCATAAATGACTGTGTATTTGTGAATATTCATTGATGATGTTTCTAAAACCGGATCAAGTGATGGATCCACACCAAAATCTAATCGATCCTTTATTGGCCAATTTTCAAATGCCCTAATAATTTCATGAGATTCCGTTATCATGGCATGAGTTATGTTCCGAACAAACACACAGACTAACACATACACGATAGGGGATGAGGGCACACCCTCCTAATGAAGGCAACAGAAATGTTTAGCGGGAATAAAACCAGCACCTCTAGCTAAAATACGCTATCCTAAATAATTTGACCAGTCCAGCCGCTAAACCAAAGGACACAACAAATATACAAGCGATGGTTTAACTTAATCCATTTGGCTTTTGCTATTTTTCTAAGAGCGATAAGCTGAGTTTCATCATCGAGGGGGATACACGTCGGGCGAAAATCGGCTTTGCACTGTCATACATAATCATGGGTTCGCATCGGTCGAATGGGTCATAGACACTTAATTAAGATAGAATTATCAATTATAAGATGATAGGAAAACTATTTTAACTTATCAATTTATCCGATAAACCGTGGGACAGATACATATAAAACGTATTCATGACACAGATAATTTTTTATTAATACTGTAAGCATCTTGTACGCAAGCTCTAGCTTTGCTTTTGTTTAGATTTGACATGTAATTTCTGCCCTCTCTAAGTTCACCACACATAATATACATGTTACAAATAACAGATATGCTTAAGCAATAAGCAATGTTTACTTAAGAATCTTATGCAGAACAAATATTCATGCTTTCTAAAAAAGGAATCTGGCACTTAATTTCTCAATTTACATACATTGTTGATTCCTTAGGTCGTATACCTGATAATCCTTTAAATTAACTTAATCGTAAATAAAACAAATCAACATACTTAACTAGAATTTCGACAATACAAGTCATAAAACGTCAAACTTATGTCATCGTAGCTCTTAATAAGTGCAAACAGTTAACACATATGCGTTTTAACGTACCTAAGATACTATAATTGATGTAATATTTAAAATACGTTGCACTCTTAATGGTCGTGATTTTGTGATCTATACGAACATTGATTTAAACCAGTTGGCATAAGTAATAAGTACATAAACATAATAAGTGTATAAAAAAGAGCATTCGTAAATCAAATTTATGAAAGAAATTGAAATGAATAACCACTGAATCAGTGTGAATACCATTTATGATAAACGGTGGTCAATTTACAATGTAGAGCGAACAAGTGCCAATGATAAGACCAACCTCAAGTGACTCTTGTCTGCATACAACGTTCTTTTATAAGATTCCATGGCAATAGTTTCTAATTTCGAATTATCACTAGTTATTCGTAGAGAAGACAAACTGACACACAACGTACAAGATATACCGCAAGGCCACTCAGTTTTCGCTGTAAAGCAAGTTTACACATTTTACGACTGCTCAGTTCTGTATGTATCTCTTTAACTCTGACTTCGGCGTAATATATAAATATACTTGTACTTGGTTCTCGCTCTAAAACAAGTCTGCACAGTTATCTCAGTAAAACATATTGACACTGTTCTCTTTGTGTAAAAATGGTTCCCAGGTCGTTGTTATATACCCTTGTACCAAATACCACTGTCAGTGTCACGGCTCAAGGTATGTGGATCATCATTCGAGACAGTACACATTTACCTAAAAAAACACTTTCCAAAAATCACGTGATAACTTAAAACCTAATCATTCTCTTTCCTTTTTTTTCATTCTAGGGCCATGTCGCACAGTCACTTTGTATATGGGAGGAAGAGGCACTCTCACTTTAGGGCGAGGTGGGGCTCCGCGGTATATAGTTGGGACGCTGCTGAAAGAGCACGTGCACTCGTAAGAAGAGATGGCGTCGTTCCATGTCCCTCGTGAAAACCAGGAACCACGGCGCAAACCAGCCAAGTGTGACGTCACTCCAGCGTGAAACGAGCGTGATTGTCCCCTCCGTCTGGTATGCACCCACGTCTTCAGTGTACATCCTCGACGGACAACCAGCGAGGAGATCCGGTCATTCCAGTTGCCCAGATGACCCACGTATCCAGCCGGTACATATCGGGAGGCTCCGTGGCACGAGTGACGTACGTTCCTGTGAGAATGTTCATACACGATGGCGCACTGACGCAATGATGATGAACTTGGACATCCAGCGAGCACGCAGCAGACAAGACTGCAGAAAACAACGAAGGCAGTCAGACCATTCATTGTCCGGTGCTTGATACTCTCTTCTTGTTTTAAAAGGTATCCGACAGATGCATTGATTGTATACCCCTTTCTTCGACGACTGTTCACAGCCTTGTGACGCAGCCAGCTATGATGCGGTCTGGGCCAAAACCAGTTTTATATATAGAGGTTCCCACAGGCCAGCTCTTTGGTCAGAGGCCACAGCCACGCTGGAGGGCAGCTATCAGTTACCGGAGGCCAGGCACATGTGGTTGGCAGTGTACAGCCGTTGCATGCTCTCAGAATACTATTAATTCAATTATTAAACTATTTTTAAAAAATAAGAAAAACATCAAAATGAAGCATCATCTTCCATGTAACATCATTCAGACAGTAGTTAACGTTTTATTTCTTATGCACTGAAATACATACACTTACACCAAATGTATTCCATAAACAGGTATTTGCATTGTTTTATCTGGGGCACTGTCCTGTTCAGATGATCAATGCCCTGTACACATTGCTGATAGTGTTTTTGTTTTGCAATACACCCTGTTGATCCCCTATGACGATCGTGATTCAGGAATGGGACCTGTCATTAAGCAGATATATTAAATGTTCGCCTCCATATACTACTGATTAAATAACTAAGTCAAAGTCGTACATATAAGTTAATCACTGGGCTTGTTATAAGATGTAACCTACAAGTGGCAAAACTAGCCTGGAGAATGTAGTATATATATAAAAAGAACAGTCAGAATAATATAGGCCTTATTGTTACCTTAACTATGAAGACCTTACAAGACTTATCATTAAATAACTGTGTAAAAAGATCAGCCCAGAAGCAAACCAGAGAGAGAGAGAGAGAGAGGGAGAGAGAGAGAGAGCTTGGTCACCTGATCACCAGGGCACCCGCGGCTTAGATTACTCCAGTCCAGCCCCACGTCACTTGGAAATCCTCTTGACTAAATGGACAGGTCTGGGATTCTTCGCAAACACAAGTCTGGAGGGTAAATCCGTAACAATCCATACATATTATTGAGGGTTCTTAGTAGCAACCATGGGCGATATTAGGACCCGACTCTGTCATTGTAAGTACACATTTCAAAGTCAGAAGGTACATCTAAGAAATTCGCCATTACGCATCAGTAACTGTATAATCTGGAACTTTTTGTCCACTTTCTGCACTGCTAACGGTTGAATAAATACACGCGTCACATGCCAGTCGTTGCAAGGAGGCCTCGGACTCTGATCAAAGCATAGGAACCTGGCTTCTTCAGGGGTCGCCTCCTTCCAGCCCAGTAAACATTTTCTTTGCAACTCAGTAGTTTGATTATAATACGCTTAAAAAATAGAAATATGTTTCTAGGAAGGCACGGGAATATCGTGCATGGGAGTTAAATAAAACATACTAATTTACCGACGACCAGATTTAATTAAGGTCGTTATGTTTATATTCCGCGGTTCTTCCCAGTCTGCGATTTCAAAATCTAGCAAAAACAGCAGAAAACTTGAAAAAAAAAATGAACTGCTCTGTTGTGTCGGGGTCAGTCGCGGATGGACGCCCGCTTTGAGTAATTCAGACATACGCCGGAACAGGGGATATTAAGGAAATTTTAAAACAGCACATACAAGTAATCAAGCGATCCACGTTTTGGTAAAATGCGGCGTGTAGGATATAACTTTGAAGCCGTTAAAGGTCAAGGTCGAAAGAGTCATCAGACACAGCTGCCTTTTCATTTTAAGGCTGAATTATTACTATTTAATCCGGAGGTTGTATATACAGGTTATTTGTTATATATTTATATTTAAGGGATGAATGAAAATATGACAATATATATATATATATATATATATATATATATATAATTATAATTATTGTTTTTATTATATAATTATATTATTATTATTATTATTATTATTATTATTATTATTATTATTATTATAAATGAAATGCAAAAAATGACACCCATACCAGAAGTTCATCACATGGTGTACAGCTTGTTTTGAGTGAGCGATGAAATTCAGTTATTCATCAATAGACATATCTACTTATGAACATTTTACATTTCGAGCTGAACATATAATTGCAACTGCACATTACCCGTTTACAACTCCACAAACAGGGATAAAAATTAAGCAAGTTATAATAAACTATGGCGTCAAAATCTTATAACGAAGGCTGGTCCCATGCAATTTTTCGGATGATAGTCGGCCAAATAAATGTCATTTGAGAGTTTAAGAATTAAGGGAGTTCAGTAGCGGATACAGGATTTTAGGATACGGGAAGGGGACGGGGGGTGGGGGGTTACTGTTTCATATGCATAGTATAGGAACATTTTAAAAATTAATATCGGTAGTAATGGTGCAGTCTGGGGTAGTTTAACCAGCATCATAATCGTAATCCAGCTCTTGTTTGGTGTGTTAAGAAGCGCTTATTTATCTATTTATTATATCTTAGTTAAAAACAAAAGGGTGTGCCCCCCCCCCCCCTCCTCCTGACACGCCACCCTGAACTGCCAAAAATAATTACTCTGGTCCAGACATTGGCGAATTTTCGAGTATTACAGTAGTGATAGCGCCCATCTTGTCGTACCCTTTTAGCAGTGAGTGCTGATTACTGTTCGTGAGAAATATTCCATTTCTTCCCTGGCATCCATAAAGACAAGGTGTCATTCAGCAAGCTGAGATGTAAAACTGAACAATTCCAGATGTTGGGTACGGAGAGTGTGTTGAGATGACCTCAGACCCATATGACAAACATATCGCCCTGCAGGCGAAATTTCACACCGCAAAGCCCAGCACTCTACAAGACAGACCCCAAGCAACAGCTAGGACAATGTAAACATGTGGAAGTAACTGCTGGCAATAAACGCCTAAGTAATTCTAAGAAATAGAACAAAACGGTACTTCCACAGAAAGCTGTAAGCAGAATACGTCTATATATATAACTTGGGGGCGCCTTGGGGAAATATGCTTTTTATCTACATCTCATGTTATCTGCCACTCGAAGTTAATCTGGTCGTGAGAATTCACGTTTTACATGCTATATTATCATATCCCGATTCTCAAGTCAAATATATTTGTGTGCTACCTTTGGAGCTTTGACGTAAATAGCTTTATTGTACCTATATATTAAAGGTTATAATATAGTTGTATAATTATATTTTATATCTCTCCTAGTTGAAAAAAGTAGGTCTCCCATTCTTATTACATTTCGCCAACGTACATATAGACCTGCAACAGGTCGAAGAATAATTTTTTTCTATTTTTTTATCATGTTTTGTTACAGGTGCTCTATTATGTGACACGGGCGTAACTCGTGTTGTTGTTACATTTTATGTTTAATCCGTACTGGTTGAACTCTCGTTGTCATGTGGGCCTTGAGCTTTCACGCTTGGTCGTGGGTCACGTGATGAGCCTGGTATGTGTAGATACACAGCGATGTCTTTCTAGAGAATTCCTGAAACGCGTGTTAATGTGGAGTAGGGTCCTTATAGACTGTTCGAGAAGCGGAAAATTCCCGGCTTGGGGTGGAAGGTATATAAAGGGGCTGTTGTTTAGAACTAGGGGGGCAGACAGCAGAGCAGATACCAGCGGACGCAGAAGCGTGTGTCAGATTCTAAGACCTTATCCGACGAATGCGGCAATTATACATTTTCAAAGATTTTCTCCTGGATGTTATACATTTGGACTTCAGTTTACTTTCTGTGTTGTTGTAAGAACTTTCCACTGGACTGTCATTCTCCGAGAGATTACATTCAAAGGACTTATCTTGTTATTATTTATGTAAAATCGGAATCTAACAACTTTGATCAAAGGCCAATTTCCTGGGCGACACTTGAAAATGGTGAAGCTCCATTTGATTTAACCATTAATTCAGTGTAAAGAGTGAATTCTTACACAATTCCACCTGAACGTTTTCCTAATATGTACAATATAGTATGCGACTTGATCAAGACGTCTCTGACGCCCGAAACCTCTTATGCACGCTAGATGTTGAGGGTCCGATCGTCCGATGAGACGCACACATCTCTGTCATTAGGATCTTGTACCAGTCAATGACTATTACCGGCAGCCTCAAACGAACAAGAAGTTGTGTGAACACCGCGCTGATAACTGAGGCTTACATTTCGCTTTAAGCAATATTCCTATAACGACACGATTTCTAATCGTATAATGACATGATCATAATATAAATTACGAAAAGATTTATTTTTACAAAACACTTCAAAAGCGACCACATATCATCTCCCCTTGGGACGCACTAAACTCAGAGGGGATTCCACAAAAGATTCGTCTGAGCGTCTCGGGCTCTTCAAATTTTCTTCCTATTAAAAGCCCTGAATTATTATTATTATTATTATTATTATTATTATTATTATTATTATTATTATTATTATTATATACCTATAGGGATGTCTGGATGGGGGTGGGGGGGGGGGGGGATGGTTGTTTAATATATTTGTAACATTTATATGAGTCAACGATAACATAAAGAAAATACCAGCCATTTTTTTATTTTTTAACATTTCCTAAATTTTGTGAAATGTGGTTATGGATATAACGAATTAATATTCATGAATATGCGTTGGAAGATATGTTTGAATGAAAATGAGTACATAATATAATGCATTGTGGAAAAATATATACACAATATATGCATGCAGTTTCGTGTTTGCGCATGCGCATGCTTATTCTCCCTCCAGTATGCTCGTAAAACGAATGACACGACGAACTGGTCGGTTTAAAGCACACATAGGACTTATTCCTGCAACAGTCACCAGGTGGCGCTACTCTACTGTGAGTCGTGGCCGCCGTCGCCAGAGCTTGCAAGGAGTTTGGCTTGATAGTAGTTGACCCGACGAGACCGTCGTTCCTCCAGCATCCGCCAGCGGGCTTCAAGGTCGTTACGTCGTTTCTCGTTTGACTCTCTGTGGAAGTATGGACGTTAATAAGCAATACGTAATCAGTCATTAATGTGGTGCTTTCTTTTTACAATACACACATGCATATATGCATACGGGTCGGACTAATTCCAGAAAAGCACCGAAAACTACATAAAACCATCGAAAACCACAGTAAACTACCGAGAATCAACCAAAAGCACTTGAAGTCAACATAGTTTTTGTTTACATATCTGTATATTTTAGTTGTTTTTTTAAGATCAATAGGGTAAAAAGTATTATTTACAAAAATAAATAACGAATTAAATATGATATTATATATATGTATATGTATATATATATATAT